>OY728130.1:1738469385-1748469385 GCA_963277665.1 Viscum album
GGAAGGCTTTGCACGAGGGGTGGGGGTCAATCCATGTGGGTCAGGGTGTCCAAGGGGTTGGGGTGGGGGCTGTCCACAGGGGGTGGGGGGTGTCTCCATGGGGGTGGGGGTATAGGGGGTGGGAGGCCTGTTCAGTGGGTAGGGGCTATCCAGGGGGTCGGGGTGTCCAAGGGGTGGGGGGTGTCTGGGGGGGGGGGGGGGGTCCCAGGGTGGGGAATGTCCAAGGGGGTGGGTAGGCTGTCCACAGGGGTGGGGGCTTTCCAGGGAGTACAGGTTGTCCACAGGGGTGGGGGCTATCCACGGGGTTGTGACTGAGAGCTATGAGATTAAATTAGGTTTTCATTCATGTCCTGGAAAATAAACAATTGGTGTTAAGGATTACATTATTGTTTTTTAGTGAAAATAAAATTTGGTAGGATTAGTGACTTGATAACATGATGGTATAAAGTTTTCATTGTAAAGTGATTGGGAATTGGATTCTAAAGGATAGAATACTGGGTTAGTGAATATCTATAGGTAGTTATTAGGAATTATACGATGAATGGTAATGAGTTTTTAAGGATTTTCATCATCATGGCATAATCTTTATGGGTGTTTTCCTATATGAAGTTGTATCGATTCCTTGATATTTTTTTCATCATTACATGAATTATATTTAGGATGTCATTTGAAGCTTATTTCTAGATATAATAACTACTCCTTCAATACAAGGAGAGGTAGGATTATGAATATGGGATGGGCATATGGTAGTAGGTCCCTGCCTCTATGTGGATATATATGGATATTTTCCTCCCCTGGTCTCGCCATGAAAGGATTCTTAAAGGCTCCCACCACCTTCCAAGGATATATTCTTATAAGACAAATGGGTTTTCAGAGAAGGAATTCGGCCTATATAGTTGATGTCACTTTTAGATCATGTGATGCCTTACTCATCAAGATTAATAGACAAGAACCAAAAAAGAGGCCTCAAACCTATCCAAATCTCTAGAAGTGATGACTTACTTGTTCTTATAGGAAAACTATAAAAGTGATGACTTCCCACTAGCACAACCCCCTCCCTAAATCACCCCCAATAGACTCCCCCTACATAGACCCTCGCCCTGCATACCCCCTCCCCATTTGCACACTGCACATCCCCCCACCTGCACACCACCCTCCCATCTACCCACTACACAATCCCCCCGCCCGCCTACACCCTCTACTTGCCCAACCCCCCTCCCCCACCCCCACCTGTACAGCCCCCCCCCCCCACCCCCACCTGTACACCCCCCCCACCGCACCCCCAATAGACTCCCACTTACCTAGCCCAACCCCAACCTGAACACTCCCCTCCCCCTATCACTTGCACCCCCCCCCCCCACCTACACCCCCCACTTGGACACCCCCCCCCCACCCTCACCTGCACATCCCAACCACCCCCACCCCAAACTGTGCACCCCCACCTCAATCCCAACAAGCTCCCCCCACTACACACCCCCACCTGCACATCCCCCTTCACCCACTTCACATCCCCCACCTGCACACACCCCTACCCCCTCCCACTACACCCCCACAACCCGAACCACCCATTCCCAGCCCCCCTCTCCCCACCCACATCAGTATAGACCCCACCCCAACCACCCCCCCCCCCCCACACACACACACACCTCGCCGTAGAAGAATCTGTCTGCATAGCCTCCCTCCCCCTGACACCCCCACCCTGCACAGACCACCCCCACCTGCACAGCCCCCTCCCCACCTCAACTCAACCTACACCACTACTCAAACTTGCCACAATCCCTTCGTACGATTCGCTAAATCTACAAAGTGGTTTCTATAAATAGTTCAAATAACATTTAATCACAAAATATAACTCACAAAATCATGATAGTGTGTTGAAAAAATAGGAAAAAAATAAAATAGAAATTATTGGTTATTCCATACAGCACGTACCTTGGGTTTCGGCCCAATAAAAACATAAAACAAAAAAATATATGGAAAACATTGAACCTAAGGTACCACATAAATATTTGAATCGCAGAACAAATCAGCATTATGATTGAAGGGTTGAATAATTTTCTGAGCGAGAGAGCTATGTATCTCGGCTTTAGGTCTGTAATCATGTAGATAGGAGATTGGGGGTTCCAGCAGTTTTAGGGGAAAATATTTCCAACTGTTTTTTAAAACCATTGGGAAAGGTAATCTTTCCAAACGGATTACAGAACTGTTGTCAAAGACTTCCTAAAATTTACATTTACCAACAGATTTCTAAAACTGTTGGTTAAAGTCTCACATACCCCAATGGTTTTATCAAACCGTTAGTTAAAACTCATCTAAAACTCTCTATTCCAATGGTTTATTAAAATCATTGGGTAAAGAACTCTCAAAATCCCTACTACAATAGTTTATGAAAACAGTTGGGAAAAATCCATTGGTATATCCTCTATTTCTAGTAGTGATTTCCTCAGAGTGACACTAATGTTCATCTTTTTAGAATACCATCACCTCTATAACGTGTATAAAAATGATTATAATGAAAATAGGTCAGGTATTATAACCATGAGTGCTCAATGTGATGTGAATAAATGAGTTAGGAGGGGCTATTTTATAGTTGAGGTAATGGGTCTTTTGGAATCTCCATAACAATTAATTTATAACAAATCTAAACCCCATACAAAAACATCCGAAATTTAATATTTATGAATATGAGATTATTTAAGGTTGTAATAGAATATACAATAAATATTATTTTTCCTTATCTATCAATTTAAACATTTATGTTTTAATTAACAATTCGTTATTCTATTTTAATTTTATTTATGAAATCCAATTTTTAAATATTAAAAGAGTCTAATTATTTAATTTTTTATGTAAATTAAATAATAAATGAATAATTTATAATATTTTAGAAAATATTATTTTTAGTTTTTATTTTTGAAAATTTTTTATGATATTTGAAAATTTTAATAAAACATGATTTTGATATAATATCAATAGAGTCATTTTAGATGCTGATCAATTCATGAGTTTTTAAAAATATAAAGAGAAAACGTTATCTTAGAAAAAAATATTTTATTATATACCCAACGGATAATGGATGTCTACAATATTTTTTGGACATATTAATTATCCTATATTATATTTATTTTAATATCTTTAAAAACTATTATTTGATATTTCCATTAATAAAATAATTATTACACAGTATTTGTGTAATTATATAAAATTCTTATTTTTGGAATGAAAATTAATAATAAAGTACTATAAAAAATATAAATCCTCTATATTTTACAACAATACTTATAGCATAATACATATTCTATAAAATACTACATTAAAAATGTTATAATTATTAAAACATGAAGGTAACAACTTTGGAAATACTTTACATAAAATATTATAGGCATCATAATCATTTACATGTGGAACAAAATGGTAAATACTTAGAGTTTCGTATTATTATGATATATATATACATTACCGTGAAAATTTGGAAATTTTTTTAGTCTTTAAAAGTTTATTATCATTTTAATTATAATTATTTTATTGATTTTTCATAAAATGAATAATTTATGTATAATAATTGTATAAGACTTTAAGGAAATTATTTATTTCCTAAAAATTAAAAAAAAGTTACCATGACATAGAAAAACATTTTGGATTTAAACTATGTATTTATTGTCTAATTTAGATTCCATATAACCTTATATTAAAAATAATATAGTTATTAAAATTTCAATAAAAAATCATTAACATTTATTTAAATCAAATATATTAAAATCCTAATCTCATCCAAGTGGTTCCAAAAGATACCATTTTGGATCAATAATGACTTAGTATATAAAGAACACATCCAATGATATTATTAAATGTTTTATGGTCATTATATAGAATTATTGTTACCCTTAATTACATTATTTATCTTTTTACCATATTAATAAAAATTACTGAAGAAAATATTCATAATGACCATATATAAAAAATATTAACATAATTTAGAATCACTAATTACAAATATGGAATCTATTTTTACCAATTAAAAAAACATATTTTTATATAATTAATTTAAAATCAATCCTTTTTTCGGAATTAAAAATGGCTTTTAATGTTAAAACATGAAAAATATTGAAATGTTTTTATATCTAAATTTAATGTAAAATTGATGTAAATAATCCAAATTGTATTAAATGAAAAAAAATATTATCTTTTTATACTTTATAACTCTTCAATAATACAATTTAACTATATACATTATTTTGATAAAAAATGATGTTTTCAATTAAAATATAGTATATTTTTATTATTCATAAAATATTAAATTTTATCCAAACATTATCAAAAATAAACCAAATTAAATGTTTATATCCTTATTCCAATATATAATTTTATGTTTTCATATAAAAATTATTATTCTGTCAAAATTTTACTTTAATATGGGGTCTCCATTAAAAGATAATAAAATTACTCTATTTAAAAATATTTTTTTTTATAAAAAAAATGGGGTTTGTTCATATCTTATGAATTAAAAATATTTTTTTTTATTATCAAAAATATTTTATTAAATATATATTATATATATTCATTCATTATAGTTTCTAATTATAATTATCTAATATTATTAATACAAAAAAATATTCTTTTAAATTTAATTGGTTAATATTTTTAATAAATGATTGGTAGCCAATCAATTCACCATAAATTTTTTGTATGTTTAACAATATTTATTAACTGTAATATAATTGATATGTTACAATGGCCATTTTATTATAATGACATCTCACAGATTATTTCAACTCATGATTTCATGATATGAAATCTGTTGAAGAATTAAAATTATTTAAAGAAAATATTTCGAAGAAAATCATGTTTTACAATACTAGTGAGATGAATATTTCAATAAAGTCACTGAGAACAACAATAAATACCATTGGTAGTAACCAGTACTAATACCATGTGTATTATGGAACCAACTCACCCAATATATATCCACCATGGAGTGATCTATCATAAAATAAATCTCACAGAATAAAAATTATATAAAATATAATTTTCTCTACTGTTACAGCCAAAAAATTCTATATATAAATACCTACTAATTTTACATCAATATTATCTACCATGGAATTTTTTATTCTATGAAAATGGAGAGGCTCTACATACATCACTATGAATCTCAATTTCTATCCCATATAGAACACATCATATATATTCTCAGCATCCCTATGCTAACTATGTTAATTGATAGATGATAATTCAACATTCTATATTATAAAATATAATTTTTATCATATGCATAAATGATTGAAAAAGAGTTTTTTATCCCAACACATCATACCATGAAATCCATGGATGTAAAACCTGAGATAGAGGATAATGACAGTTTTTAAACACATTATTATCACTAAAAATAGGATACATTTTTTATAGAGCCTCTTGATATACGAATGGGAAAAGAATGTATATCTTAAAGTTAAAACAGATTATTATTAGGATTGTATTTTTCTCTTTTCTAAGTAAATTTTATTGTATTACAACCTATTATTGAAAATATACCCAAACAATTATGTTTATTATCCATCCCTTACTATAGGCATGGATCTATCCATGTAGCTACAGATATCCCATCTAAATGGTAAATATGATTTAGGTTTTGTGATCATGAATATTAATGGTGAATATATAAAAATGAGGGAATAGTTAACCCATATCGTTTACTATACAAGAGGGCTAATGGAAGAATTCCCATTATAAAAAAAATTATTCACATAACTTGTTAATAGAGTTCCATTATGGGTTCACTATCTAATAAAACCACAATATTGGCCAATAAAGACTAGGGTGAGAGAATATTAAGAAATCCACAGCTATGGGTAGTCTCTATAGTCACCATCTGCAACTTGAAGGAGATAAATTTTGTCACCTCATCAAAAAAATATAATGATCCAATAAACCTTAACAGTATGATGATATCAACAATGGATTTTCTATAAAATGGTACCCTTTTTTTAGACTAATATAAAATGGAATAAATTTGATGTTAAGATGAAAAATATACCCTTCGTGATGGGTTAATGAAAAAACCCCCCTATAAATGAAAATTTGATGGAATCCTCCTCATATTCATTATAGAAGAAGATTCTCATACTATAATATAGGATGAATATGTAATATCTTGGGGTGATCCCTAGCATGAAACCATGACCTTCTTAAAAATAAGGATAATTAGTCATTTCATACCAACCATGATATAATACATTATAAAATTCCCTAATATGTGTCATGAATATTGAATGCATGAAATATTCATCCACAAAACCTTAGAGTGGTAATATAATTCCAAATACTCTTGGTATTTTTTCATATGGGGAATGGATATAATAGGGATGTAACTGCTAGATATTGTTCTGCAGTCCAAGTATATTTATACTACTATTGACTTATTCACTATAAGAGTTGAGGTTGTACCCCTCAATGAATTTTGGATAATGAATATCATCAACCATATGTATTCGAACATCATCACATGATTTGGTGTCCCTTATAAAATATTTATGTAAAATGTATATAAATTATATTATATTTAAATGAAATGGTTGTTTGAAATGTTAACCATTATGTCTAACAATTTATCTTACTATCACACAATGAAATAATTGTAAAATAATGGATTTATAAATGGATCTGAAAAATATACTCTAAAAAATGTTGGAATATAAAAATAAATATTAGATTTAATAATTCCATTAACCTTTGAATACCTTTCATAAAAAACACTCACCACCACACAAGTGGCCCCATATTTATTTTTCAATGGAAAGTAGTCGGTGATACCCATCTATTCTAGTTACACCAACTGTGAATCAAAATGAATGATCAAATCACATGGGATGAAAAATCATAGAATTGACATGAAGAGTTAGAAAGACTCTATGAGAATAGTTTTCATACATTCCATAACCAAGAATCCCATTAGAATTAGTTTGGAAGAGAGTTTATCATTAACACCAACCTTTTCACATTCCATTATGGATAGTTGGTCATTATTTTTAGAATATCTAATATAGTAATGAAAATTTAAAAATGTTATTTAGTGTTGGGAGGAACTTATATTAGAGATTTGGTATAATAAAATGTATATTTTTTCTTTATCCACTCTGGATGGAGAATATATCATTCCCCCATGAATGCTTGTTTTCTATTGAAATACTTTACATAGTTTACATAAGATACTCTACATCTCAGTGTCTATAACTTTAACAAAATTCCACCCATGTTCAAATTATATGTAATTAAAATATATTGTTAATGTCCTTAATATATGCAGTTAAAATACATGTTTATTGTCTCCAAAACATGGTATGAAACTAGAACACAAAATTTTATTTTCCATGACACAAGAATTTTCAAAATGTTAAACTAAATGTGTCCTATTAAACAATAATTGAGAGCCCAATCCATGTAAAATTAAATGTCACATTCTCAAAATGGTATAACGAACATTAAGGACATGTTCATGTTGAATTATTATGATTTATTGGATGAATCATCATTAATGTGAACAACATGGATGTTTGTACCCCATCACTTAGCAGAACATAGAGATTTCCATTTACTTTATCATAGATCAAAACACTATCCTCGTAATAAAAATATTGATATCACCCCTCCTATATAAATGTTAAACCTACAAAATAGATATGAAAATATAGTCTCTTATTTATGTAACAATACACCAAATAAAATACCTCTTCCCCGGAATATGAGTCAGATCTAAGTAGGGGTACTTGCCTCTAACGAACTCAGTGTTGATATATTTTTTCCATAATTGATATGTAGTGGTGTTATTATTTTATATCATTGGCGCATCCTCAATGTCTAAAACAATAGTGACACTTTTTTCATTTTGATACCTAAGTTCTTGATCTTTGAAAGAGTTTCTTTTCACTGTAATTACTCTATATTTATTGATCTGAATCCATACAGTAAATGTGTTGAAAAACGTATATTAGATAATGGGATAAGAGACAATGGTATAAAAATCAACCCTATATTTAATATCGATCATCAAAGGAGTGGTTTTAATCAATATAAACATTTAATTTATTTCCATCCAGATTTCATAATTTATGATGCTTGGATCATCTACCATAAGCCCTACTAGAATGTCAAAAAAATTAAAACCCCTTAATGATGCATCAGATATATGAATGGGACATGCTAAAATATTAACTATATGGGGATTAATGTTATGAACCATCCCTTGGGGCCCATGTCATTACTACCTCATGCCCGCATTTCATAGGCCAGGGGTTGGCGACTAGCACCGAAGGTGTTTTCCGTAAAACTGGGACGACATTGACTTTATAACCTGTAACACACACACAACCGAGAACCCAAAAAGTTATGAAATAATGTAAAATGAATAGTAAATAGAGTGAGTACAATAAGTAAAAAGGGGCCAGAATACAAGCCCAACTGGAAAGTACAAGGAAAACTGGAAAGTACAAGACAAATGATAGGTGGAATGAATCTCATGGATCGTCCACCATGGATCCCACGAGAAGGGTAGGTACAGCTCATGAATGGTTGTATATGAGATTCACCTTATCAAAAATCCACCATAAATCTCTCTCCAGTCCTGGTACCATCATCCTCAATCAGTGATTTCTGTCGTCTTCACCAAACACAAGGAAGTGCGGGCATTGCCCGTGGGGGTGAGTATAACAATACTCATTAGGGACCTCGAGACCCTCAAGTTCTCTAAAAATTCACGAAGTATAAACTGAAAAGAAAGTAAACAACTGATAACCCTAATTAGGTATATACCCATACATATACCTAAGTTATCAAGAAAACACATTTCAATCCTGAGGAAAACACAGAGTCCGACTCCAAAGCCCCAAGATCAACTATTCAACAAAAGAAGTAATACCACAAAGGCATGTACCACACAGGTATGCCACACAGAAAAATACCACAAAGGTATTACCATGAAGGAAAGTACAAATCATGTAAATACTCAGCTCACACTGGGTATAACTTAAGTACAATAGTAGAGATGATTAGATGTAACTACTAAATCATCTTACTCTGTTAAGAGTCTCTGCTACTTACCCACACAAGATCGCTCGGTGATGACCCACACAAGATCATTAGGTGATGAACCACAAAGGATTGCTCGGTGATGACCTACATAGGATCTCTAGGTGTTAACCCACACAAGATTTCTAGGTTCTCACCCACACAGTATCTCTCTTCGTTCTACACATCGCAGCCAGCTACTAAGTTCTTGCACTAGGCTTGATCCTTTCTAGGAGGGTCCGCTCCACATGACACTATTCGATACTCCAACTACCACGAAGTCTCAAAACAAAGTATCTCAAATGACCTCCATGTCATAGGGGTCTCAATGAAATATACGGTCTGTCAATCAGACACTCAGTCTGTATGTTATTAGGCTTTTAGTTCAGAGGGCCCGGTTGGATTGAAGCACCATCCAACCCGACCATTCCCCAAGGTTATCCAAATAACTAGTGGGGTATCCCATAGGGACCGTCTCACTCCAAGGTTTCCAGCATCACTCACGGTTCATCAAATAGATGTTCGGTGACGATGTTATGTCCAAAATTGCGTAAATGGGTCGTAGTGGGTCTAGGTCTGGTCCGACCTGGTTGGACTGACCCGGCCTGCGGCGCGGTCTCGATCGTCCCACGCTGAGCGACATAACTAAGTGGCACAAATTCCATGAAGGTAGCTATGTGATGGGGCCACACAGGGGGGCCACGGATGGCGCAGCGGGGCCATAGGCGGTCGACGACGTAGACGACGGTGGTCGTAGGAGTTGAAGGCAGCAGACGGCGGTGGCCGTGGGAGATGGACGGCTCGAACTGCGGGTTCCACGGGAGGCATAAATTCTGTGGTTCGGAGCCATTTTCTTCTTCGTGGTCAGTAGTGGTGCCAGCTACCATTCTCGTGTTCCAATGGTACGAAACACCGGCACCTGTCACTGTCACAATTGAAAAGAGCACACAAAAGAAGAATGGTGAAGGGGTCGAGCCAAGTTTGTTTGGGTATCACCCTCCACATTAGAGAGGTAGAAAGTGGATCAGAAATTTGTATCAAGAACATGTGTGGAATAAATTTAAAAACATCAATCCCCACAACCTTCATCAATCACTATTCCCAATCCCGCTAACAAAAACACCCACAGATCAAGTATTTAGAAAGAGTTTATTCTCATTCGTATTTTAGAAGGTAAGAACGTGGGATGTGATAATCACATAGAAATAAACCCCTACCTCAAAGATTTTTCGACGAAGGTTGCAATGAAGGATTCTATGTTGATGGGGATAGATGGACGTCGGTGACGTCTACGTTTCCTCGATCGACAGTTTCTTATCGTTGAATATGTTCCTCATCGGCGTGAGAGTTCTTTATTGGGGAGCATGTTATTCATTTTAGAACTCATTCTCCATTGGATAGAATAATCCTCCAAGCTCACTCCTAAATATTTTTTGACAATCCATTCCCCAATTCCACCAAAAAGAAAAATAAATAGCCAGCATAAAATTAATAATTTATCATTTAATTTTATATTGACTCATAAAATTAATAACATTACATATAATTTTATGTTGAGACATAAAATTAATTGGTAGCTTAACATTTAATTTTATGTTGACACATAAAATTAACTGAGGGAGTTGAGAGGTCTTTTTCACCCATTATGAGGGGTTTGGGTGGTCCCCACCACCATGTATTGAATTCAAAAATGGAGGTTTTAGTTTGGGTGGTCCCCACCTCCCAACATCCACATGGGAGATCCAAATAAAATAAAATGTAAGAAAAATTTTATTTTATTTTATTCTTCCACAAAAAAACCAAATTCTATCTTTCACTCTCGACCCACTATGGTCGAGGTGAAGATCCCCTTAAGTGAATATCGGTGTTGTGAGTACAACGGTGCCCTCAGATTTTAATTCTGAGCACTGAATCAAAGTTAATAAAACACGCTCTCATGTTTAATGAACGTACCGAAAAAAAGTTCAGAAATTCATTCCGGGCACACTGGACCTCGGTATCACACACCATCAATTTTTTAGGACTTGTAAAATACCCATTTAAATAAATAAATTACATGGAAATTTCATATCTTTACATTCTCTCCACCTCAGGGATTTGCATCCCTGAAAGCCACCTCCCAAAACTATGAAAAACAAGTCGGGGTATTGAGCACGAATCTGGGCCTCCCGCTCCCATGCGATCTCATGGAGGTCCCATGAGGCCAACGAATGTGCACCAGAGGTATCGACTACCCACAAAGGACCCACTGTTATCGATTCTCAATCTCTACATGAACCTCCATAAAAGTCCCCCCATCATCTACATCCACCTCGCCATTGTCGATGATGTGAGAAGGGTCTTGCATGTATCTTCTCAGCTGGGATACGTGGAAGACGTCGTCCACCTAGTGAAAATAAGGTAGAAGAGCTATGTATAAATAAACCTTTACAACTATACTAAGGACCTGAAAGGGTCCAATGAACCTCGGGGATAACTTTACACCTCTTCCAAATCTCTGCAATCCTTGTCGAGGTGAGACCTGTAGAAAAACATGGTCACTATCCTCGAACTCCAGAGGTCTCCGTCTCCTGTCAACATATGAATTCTTCCTGCTTTGTTCAATCTTCATCTCCTCCTAGATGATCTGCACCTTCTCAGTGGTAGTTTGTACCATCTAGGATCACACTAGTGTTGACTCCCCTTGGTCATTTCATCACAAAGGTGATCTGCAAGTTCACCTGTACAACGCCTTAAAAGGTTTCATCCCAATAGTGGAGTGATAGCTGTTGTTTTATGAAAAATCCATAAAAATAAAGTGATCCTCCTATCTACGACTGAAGTCGAGGACACAAGCACACAACATTTCATTGAGGGTATGAATGGTCCGATCAGTCTCACAATCAATCTGAGGATGGAAGGTGTTTCTAAAAAAACGTTGTGTCTCAAAAACCTCCTGCAACCCCTTCTATAGCCGAGAAGTAAAATGTGCATCCTGATTGGAGGCAATCCTTGTGGGTAATCCATGTATCCTCACAATCTACAGTACATAGAAGCATCACATATTCTCTACCAAACCCTATTCATTGATCGGAATGATGTGGGCTGACTTGGTGAGTCGGTCGATGATCATCCAAATTGAGTAATGACCTATGGATGTATGTGGAGGACCTATCACAAAGTCCATGGATATCATGTCCCACATCTACTCTGGGACCCCCAAAGGCTGAACCAAGCTTGCTGGTACATAATGCTCCACCTTCACATGCTAAAAAATGAGGCACTGAGAGTCAATCTCTACTACTACTTTCTTCATACCAAACTACCAGTGTTATCGTCGATGATCTCGATACATCTTCGCCACTCCTGGATGTACCTCTAGAGGGGATGTGTGGAACTCCCTCATCACATCTTCCTGAAGCAACACCGGTACCACGGTATGACCTCTGAAGAGGATGACGTGCTCCCCACTTTTATAAAATCCATTAGGTTCATGTCATGAGGATATTAGAGCATATTGTGTCTCTTAGTTAGTGTCCCCATGTTGTTCCTCCATGACTAGCTGAAGTAGTGGGGGAGTGACTATAAGAGACTGAAGGAAAACTATTCCATAATGTTCCATGAAGGATATCTACAAAGAGGCCAACTACTCTATCACCTCACCTGTAGTTACATACCAGATCTTCAGCTGAGTGAATCTTCTAAAATGTTCCCCTTCCCAGGATTATAGACTATCTTGAAGTCATAGTCTTGGATGAAGACAATCCAATGTTGATGTATTAGGTTCTTGTCCTTCTGGGAGAAGATATACCTAAGACTCTCATGATCAAATTACACTGTAAAACACTCTCCCATCATGTAATGTAGCCACATATTTTAGGCGAATACCACCACTGCTAACTTCGGGTCATGGGTAGCATAGTTCTTCTCATGTTGTATCAGCCGTCGAGAACCATATGTGATCACTACTCTCTCCTGCATCATGACACATCCATGTTTAGTCCATGATGTGTCACTGTATACTACGTACCTTATTCCCTCCGCTGGTAGCCTCATGATGGGTGAACTAGTCAGCCTCTACCTTAGCTCCAAAAAACATTGTTGGCATCTCTCTGACCACTAGAAGGGTTGACCCTTCTTCGTCAATGCTGATAATGGTTATGAAACTCTGGAGAAATATGGCACAAATCTCTAGTACAATCCGTCCAAATCCCTGAAACTGCGTACATCTATCACACTCCTGGGTGGTTCCCAAGCAACTACCACCACAATCTTTGCTGGATACAATGCTACTCCAGCCTCTGATATGACATGTTCCAGAAAGTGAACCTCTTAGATCCAGAACTGGCACTTTGAGATATTTCCATAAATCCAGTTCTCTCAGAGTGTGTTCAGTCTTACCAGAAATTGATAGTCATGCTCCACCTCATTAGCCAAGTAGATCAGAATATCATCAATGAAGACTACAACAAATCCATCAAGGTGTAGCTGCTAGATTCTGTTTATGAGTCTCATGAACACTGCTGGAGAATTGGTTACATGAAATGGAATAACCAAGAAGTCCTAATGGTCGTACCGACATCTGAAAGTCTTCATCTTCACATCCTTGTCTCGTACTCTGATCTGGTGAGAGCCTGATCTAAGGTCTATCTTCGAGAACCACCATTCTCACTTTAGCGGATAAAAGAAGTCTTAAATCATCATGAATGGGTACATGTTCTTCATGGTCACCTGGTTTAGGAACCGATAGTCGACATAAATTATCGAGCTCCCATCCGCCTTCTTGGAGAACAAAATAGGGGCTTTCCACGGAGAAACACTAGTCCAAATGAATCCCTTCCCCTGCAAGTTCTCTAGCTATACCCATAGCTCACAAATCTCCATAGGGGCCATCTGATATGCTGGTGTAGATATTAGTGTCATCTCAGGAAACAAGTCAATGTAAATATCTACCTCTCTACGAGTAGGTAGACCCAGAACATCATCAGGGAAGACATCCATGTACTGGTCCACCACTACAGGATAACTCGAACTATCCACATCGACTTCATTGAGGGTAAAACTAGACAACTGATGAGTGATCAGCTGCACTCTCTTCCGGACAAGTTCATCATGTGCTGGAAAGGCTCCCTTTTCACCGGTGAAGTTAAATATAGTCCTATCTGTGTAGACACACCAAACATTACACCTAATTCAGTCAATCTGAGCATGTACTGTAGATCACTAGTAAACAGAAAACATTAAGTTTTAAGGCCTCGATGCCACTACTAGGAGATCCTAGACAAAGCTCTCGCCCCCTAGAGTAAGCTCGCAAAACCATCACCAGTGCATAATCTTCAAATCCGCTCTCATTGGAGCCTCTAGCCGTAAGGATCGAGCCAATGGCTCCGTCAGAATCTTCAATCTCCGAATGAAGGTAGTGGAAATAAAAGATGTACGGAACTTGTGTCTATAAGTACTGTAAATAAGGTGGTGCAGACAGAGATCGTGCCTTGTATCATCTCCAGAGTTCCATGATCATACGCCTCAACTGCTTAGAGATGATCTCACCCCTATCCTTTTTATCCATGTGGTCAGGGTGGAAAACCTAGTGGTGGTGGGGGTAACATCTTGAATCGCTTACCACTGCAAGCTGCACAACTAGCTCCTCTAGCACGTCTGCCTTCTCCCTGCAGACCTCCTCATTGTAATCTCTATCTATGCTTGGGCAGTCCATTGACCATCTGTTGATCATCTGTATGAAGGGTCGGACAGTCATGATCCATGTGACCCTTCCCGCAGCATGTGTAACACTGCCAGCTCTAGGCATGACTAACTCTACCTCAGGTGCCCCACACAACATACCCTGAATCATGCAGTCGTCCACAAGTAGGTCTGGTCCTTTTGGACCTTTGTGTCAGCCGTATACTTCCAGATACAGAAGATTACGCTACATGATGACTGATAGTGGGTCTCACTACTATTGACTGCTCAGAAAGAAAAATCTCCGCTAAAAGGGCTCTCTCTAATAACCCAACCTGATTCAATAATCTATGATAAATCATATAAGACCTGATCTCTCACCTGAGCCCCTACTCGATGGTACAAGCCCTGAAGAATGGGTCTCGTACCATATCAGTGGAGTACAGTGAGAGGTCAGTGAACCTCGCTGAGTACTGAGTAACAGTCATGCTACCCTTCTACAGATGAAGAAGCTCATGTATGCATACTATGTGAAAAGTCGTTAGATAAATCTCTTCATGAAATTGGCTCTCAGATTCTACCCAAAGAAGCATCACCTCATTGTGAAATTGGAGCATCAAGCTACACCATCTGCCTGCTACTTCTTGTAGAAGGTTGGCAGCAAGGACCACCATGATATCGGATGGTGTCCCTACCAGTTAGAAGACTCTCACTATAGCCTCCAACCAATCCTCAGCTTCCTGTGAGCCCGTCTCTCCTCGGAGCCTGGGTGGCCTCTAGCGCTGGAACTCTTGTAATGTGCTCATGCAGAATGTACCCTCTACTACTAGGGCTGGTGGCATCGGTGGGCCTATGGTTATTGGTACCACTGGTTCCTCTGCTGATGCCTCTACTGGAAGAGGTACGTGCACCTAAGCCTCGTCGCTCGGTGGTTTATCAGTGCGTACTACTCTCGAAACCCTAGATGGTTGTCTTTATGGAGGCATCCTGAATAGGAACAGGTGTGTCACAGTTAATTTGTTATACCTAGTGAGTTGACTCAAATAGACCACACAAAAAACTCTTGGAAACACACACACAATCAGTGTTTTAGTGAACTGTGTCAGAAAGCAAAAGTTAGGGTCCCGATGTATGGATACGTCGACCACCACACCAATACAGGATTCCCTAAACTGAAAACCAAACTTAATACACATAACAATATTTCCATTAAAAAGAAAGATCATATTTTTATGCTCTACGGTAGAACTGACTCCTTTGATAGCAATTTTTCATGACTCGTCTCCCATGGACCATGTTGTGACAACCCCAAGCCTGCCTTCCATAGGCTTGGGGCTGGCGACTAGCACCAAAGGAATTTTCCCTAAAACCGGGAAGGCATTTTCTTTTATAACCTCTAACTCATAGAACCAAACACACAACAAGATATGAAATAAAGTAAACTTAATAGTAAACAGAGTGATTATAGTAAGTAAAAAGGGGCCAGAATACAAGCCCAACTAGAAAGTACAAGACATCTGATAGGTGGAAAGCAGCTCCTGGATCGTCCACCACAGATCCTACCTAAAGGGTAGGTACATGTCACGAACGGCCACCTCTACGGTTCACCTCGTCTAACGTCCACCTCCAAGCTACCTCTAATCCTTGTACCCTCATCCTCAGTTAGTGTTGTCCATCGTCTGCACCAAACACAACGAAGTGCGAGCATAACCCGTGTAGGGGTGAGTATAGTGATACTCAGTTGGGACCTTGAGACCCTCAAGGTCTCACAAAATCCATAAAGGATAAATAGAAAAGATAGGAAACAACTGGTAACCCTACATAGGTATATTCCCATACATATACCTAAGTTATCAAGAAAACCCATCTCAATCATGAGGAAAACACCGAATCCAACTCCAAAGACCCAAGCTCAACTGTTCCACAAAGGAAGTAATACCATGAAGGTAAGTACCACAAATTTATTCAAAACAGAGGAATACCACCATGGTATTACCAGGATGGAAAGTACCACTCAGGTATAGACTCAGCTCACACAAGGTATGACTTAAGTATAGTTGTAGAGATGATTAGATATAATTACTGAATCATCTTACTCTATTAAGAGGATCTGCTGCTAACCCACACAGGATCTCTTGGTGCTGACCCGCATAGGATCACTCAATACTAACCCACACAGGATTGGTCGGTGCTGACCGACACAGGACCGCTAGGTGCTGACGTACATAGGATTGCTTGGTGTTGAACCACACAGGATCGCTAGGTGGTGACCCATAGAGGATCACTCTTCATTCTTCATGTCACAACCAACTACTTTGATCCCACACTAGTCTTTCTCGTCTCTAGGATGGTCCACTCCTCAAGCCACTGGTCGATAGTCAGACTTCCACGAAGTCTCACGAAGAATTATCTCAAAGGACGCCATTTCATAGGGGTCTCAATGCAACATATGTTGTATCAATTGAATGCTCGGTCTATTTGTAATTAGCCATTTAGTCTCAAGGGCCTGGAAGGATTTTTGATCAATCAACGAGACCATTCTCCAAAATTTTTCAAATCACTAGTGGGGTATACCAAGGGGACCTCCTCTCTCCATGGTTTCTAGCTCAACTGACGGTTCGTCAAGAGGACGTCAGGTGCTGATGTTATGGAAAAAATAGTGTAAATGGGTCATAGTGGGTCTGGGTCAGGTCCGACCCGGTCAAACTGACCAGGCCCAACCTGGCAAGAGCTGACCCAGTTTGGGTTGAAATGGCCCGACCCAATGGGTCTGGCCCGGCCCGACCCACGTTGGGTACCATGCTGGGCGGTGCGGAGGTCGCGGGGCTGCAAGGTGGTGAGGTCGCGGGGTGGTGAGGGTGAGGGGTGGCGGAGACACGAGGAGGTGTTGCGGGGTCAAGGACAGCTCTTCGGGGCCATAGACAGTGCAGTAGCGGTGGGGCACGACCACGAGATGGCACAACGGGGCCGCAGACGGTGGGGGCCATGGGCGGCGCGGTGGCCGTGGGGCTGTGCCAGTTTCAATGTCGCGGCTGGTGGTGGGGATTGCCGCCATTATCGTGTTCCACAATTGCCAAACACCAGCACTGGTCGCTGTCACAATTACAAAGAACACACAAAAGAAGAACGACATACAGGTTGGGAAATGTTTGTTGGGCCCGCACCCACCCTATTAGAGCGGTAGAAAATGGTTCAAAAATTTGAATCAAGAACCTGTATGGAAGATATTTAAAAAAATCAATCCCGACAACCTTCGTCAATCATTATTCCCGATCCCACAAAAGAAAAGACCCGTGGATTAACTAGTTTATGAGATTTTATACATGTTCTTAGTTTAGAAGGGATGAACATGGGAAGTGATACTCACATAGAAATAAATCCCTACATTGAATATTTGTCGACGGAGGTAGCAAGGAAGGATTCAATGTCGTTGGGGATAGACGGACATCAATGACATTATTGTTTCCTCAATTGATGATTAGTTTTCTTTAAATATCATCCTCGTCAGCATGGGCATTCTTTGTTGGGGAGAACGTTCTTCATTGGAGAACGCGTTCTTCGTTGAAGGGAATAATCCTCCATGCTCTCTCTTAATTCCCTATTTCCAATCCTTTCCCTAATTCCACCAAAAATAAAAATAAATAGCCAACAAAAAATTAATAACTTAACATTTAATTTAATGATGAAACATAAAATTAATTACTTGCCATATAATTTTATGATGACACATAAAATTAATTGGTAACTTAACATTAAATATTATGTTGACACATAAAATTAATTGATGGAGTTGAGAGGTTTTATCCCCCCATTATGAGGGGTTCGTGTGGTACCCACCACCATGATTTGAATTCAAAAATAGTGGTTTTAGTTCAGGTGGTCCCCACCTCCAAACATCCACATGGGAGTTCCAAATAAAATAAAATGTTACAAAAAAAATATTTTATTTTATTCTTCCCCAAAACACCCATATTCTATCATTCACTCTCGACTACTGCAGTCGAGGTGAAGGTCACCTTAAGCGAATACTGGCGCAGCGTGTTCAACAATTCCCTAAAATTTCAATTCCGAGCACCAGTTAAAAATTTACAAAAACCTTCTCGCACGTTTACTAAACATACCTAAAAAAAGTTTATAAATTCATTATGGGCATACCGTTCTTTAGAATCACGCGCCTTCAATTTTCACGGACTCGTAAAATTCCGATTTAATTAAAAAAAGATATAAATGGAAATTCGATATCTTTACAATTAATTAGTATCTTATTAGTATATATTTCAGAATATATTTCATTAGGACCAAGGTGATTTTCATTACCATTATAATCCTTATCAGGGATTTGATTGTATAATGACCCAAAATGTGATCAAACCACAATCGCATCCTAATAAACAGTTTTATTTATTTCACCCAATACCATTTTTATTTAAAAATGTCATGTATGTTTATTTATATCCATTACATTTATGTATTAACTTTATGATATCATATATTGATCTAAGTTATATTTTCAGTGAAAAAAAATGTTCTCTCCCATCCCAATCAATATATGGATATTTTTACATAATAATAACTCATGGCTTGATGATAAATTTTTTATGATAAGTAGAGACACATAGGTATATGTTATTTGTCCCAAATATATTTTCATCAACATCATAACATTAAATATTTATTGGTATTTATTAAAATTAGGCCACCCAAATATTCTGATAGACATTCAACTATTATAAACTAGAGAAATTATCTCTAAACATAATATCCACTTTCAATCACAATAGTTAGAGACTATTTATCAAATAAATAATGATGATATTATCTTTTGAAAACATGTAACTTCATCCCTAGTATATGAATCAAATTATTTTTGGGAAAAATATCATCAATAGATATGTTTGTTTTGATTCATTTTTATATTGGATACATATTGAATCATGAATTATCTATCCTGATCGTAGCCACAATAATCAAACTATTAATAGCCCCATTATCATACATTTATTACTAACTATTTTTGTTCATAAGAGTGTGGATTCGTTCTCATGTTTTCTCATTTCATCATTATAATAACTGTGTATAAAAATTACACTTCTATGCACATGATTTGTAAAATTCAATTTCCTCATTATATATACATGTGATAAGGTGAACCAACATTTTTATCTTCATTTACACATTTGAAATATCCCTATTGGGGTAATACTCATTATTGAAATAAAAATGGTGGGATTACCAATAGTATATGATGCAAGGAGATGATGGGAACATGTATTCCAGTACAAGATAATTGTTTCCATTAAATTACTTGTGCATCCTTATTATTGGATTCATTATAATAATACTTCAAATCTCAAATAGAATTACACTAATGTTGGGATGTATTATACACCTTCTTATGATCCATATCGATGTACAGAATACCCCAAAAATACTATATATGTGTGGATAATATTTCCCATGTACTAATTGATTAGTTCAATCTATATAGGGATCCACATAAAAATTATATTTGGATTAATTTCTATAATTACAGAACACATAGTGATGATTATATCTTCTATATTTTTACTAGAAATAATATCTAAAGAACTATCCCACTATATATAAGATTAATATCTAAAAAGTGGATATTCCTTAAGAATAAAATGGGACAGTCATGATATTGATTCTTTCTATACATTATTCCTAAAGACTCTTAGATAGTCCCAAACATAAGAACTCAAAATTCAACACACTAATTATGGATATTGATCCGATAACCCACTATTTAAAGTGCATCACATCGATTATCAGTGTTAATGTGAGTTTATTTTGGAATTTATTATAATTTGATCCATGTATAACTTGATGAAAGAAAATGATTCCACCAATATATTATCAAGATATTCATAGTAATCGTCATTACAATTTCAATCATTTGTAGATATATTCTACAAAAAGAATACCCCCTTAGTTATTATCCCAGTTTTTCGTACATTCTTATCCAACATAGTGTGGATTATTATTAGACTATCATTTTTTCACAGATAAATGATTATTCACATGATAATTATGGTATTTCATAACCAATGATGATGTGTTTAAATGATCATATAGGCCACACTATAAACTACAACATAGATTTCTAGTACTAAAATAACCAATTTTATTGTTTATGAGTCACATTTTTAAGGGGACATGATAAAAATATATTTACCCATAACCTAATGAACATGTAAATTTTATAACCCATACTCATCCTATCTATATGAAATTAAATTTTATAGATAATTTCCTTGTAACATTATGTTAAACATCATGATAGTTAGTTTACATTTCGTATGATGATAAACTACATGACAATTTATTCCATGTCACGTGATGTTAAGTTAAAATTATGGAAAAACCATGTTTCATGATGTTTTATTACTCAAATCATTATATATCATCACTAATTTTTAATAGAACATGATATCCTATCCATGTTCAAATAATTTTTTAGATTCATATATCACTGTTCTTGAGAATCTAAATCCACAAACCATACTTCATGGGAAGAATAAATTAATTTATCAAAAACCACCAATCCACCTAAGAAAAGTGAAAATCTTGATTCATTAGTCCCTCTATTTGACTATGCAAGTAAGTTTCTAGATCAAAAATATGATCCCTCATCCTATCAACTAGTGTCATCCTATACTCTAAATGGATCCTTAAATACTCATGATGCCTGAATTCATTGTAATAAAAGATGTCATCCATGTGTGGATTATGGTCACTTCCCCTAAAAAGCCTATATCATTCCATTTTTCATTATCCATGAGCAATTTACCATTCTTTAAAATATATTCATAATCATTTCAAAGGGATGTTGGATTATTTTCTACCGCAGGTGTCCTAATTAGGTTTTGTGTCACATAGCTACCATATATGCAATGCTTTCATCACAAACATAAATTATTTACACATCGATAAAAATAATTATGAACATATACTCTAGATCAGGATGGTAAAAAAACATAATACCATAAAATGTAAATAACTGAGACCTAAATCATATCAATTTAAACCCCACAAAGGGATATATCAGTAGTAATCAAGTCTCGCATCCTTCTATTCTAGTCCTCATGAGCTTAGTAGAATGATAATATATAATTACAAAGGAAGAAATTTTTTAGTGTTTAATATTTTCCCCAAAATAAGATGTGTATGGATCAAAAGGTTGTTCTATCCTATGAAAAAAGATATATCAATGATCTATCCTATCCATTCACCCCAATAAATTGTTTAGTAAATAATGAATAAAAAATAGGGTGTACAAACCCTATTGGTATTGACTCTTTGAAATAACAAACTTCACCACCAACATGTTTGAATGCAAAAAATATTCATTGCCCAATTAATTGAGGATATCCAAAATTAACATAATATCTATTTAACTATTTTAGTTTTCCCTTGTCTCAGGTATATAATCCCCTTTTCTATTTATAATAAGTAAAACTAAATTAAAATAGAATGTTCAATTCCTATGAGCCCTATAGATATTACATCTAAAGACGACACTTGAGTGGGTTTCACAATATTCACAAAATTTTCAAAACTAAATCATCATGCATAATTTGAACTCTTCATTTTTTGATTTAAACCTAAAAAATCAATATATTCATGTTGATTTTTAATCCTTGAATTTTTTTCACATATACTATACTTTTATTCAATGAAAGTGTGTGAAACAAAATTCTTGTTTTGAATAAAATGATGAAAAATGGAATTCATCCTCTTTTATGGAGTAGTCTATAAAAATATCCATTGTATTGGAAACATATTTGGATATTCAGTTATACATAACTTAATTTATCATGTTTTCAAGCCTAAAAATCATACATATCCCCTAGAATGGAGAATAATTGACTTGAAATGACTATACATTTGATAATGAAAAATTTCAACAAGTCATATATATGGTCCATAAACCATTCAACCAAAGTAATCTTCACCTTGAAAATGGATCCTCTGATCCATATGTTCCCAACTAACATCCCTTTTGAAGACGACACCTTATTGTGTTTTATTATTATCCCATGCATGGTTTCCCCATATTGTCATCAATGGTAAAAACATGTAGATAAGTGACTAATAAAACACATGATAGACCTATTCATGTGGATTGAACAACATTGTAATTATTTCAAGATATTATTTACCCATTCATGAATCAAGGATTCATGGTTCTATAAACCCTTCTTGAGCACTCATCATTGAAAAAAATAAATGGTGTTAGAAACCTTATTGAATATTAGTCATTGAATCAAGATTTAAAGTTTCTAAACCATTATTGAATTATTATCATTAAATAAATGATATAGGTTTCTACAAACCTTTTTTAATACCTTTTCCTAAAGGAATTATGAATATTTAAAAAAATACTGATTGAATATTCATAATTCATGGCCCATATAATGTCTTGAGAGCTGAAATGCACCATAAATTTTATAATGTCCACCATTAAAGAGTGTATCATATTTAATAGGATCCTATTCATGAATATAAATAACTAATACTAACTCCAATATAAATCTCTTGTCTTTAATCCATTTCAATTTTCAAATTAAAAAAATATCCTCTAATCCTTGTGATCCAAGGAAAAATTATATTGGAAATAATTACCCTTGTGTGGTTTATGATAGTCTATAACATGTTTTCCTATCCCACTACACATATTCATGATCCTTAAGACACAATTACTCATTTTTATGAATATAAAATCCAATATGGGTGATTTATCTTAAGAAATATAGTCCAATATATATTTACCAAAAATACAACAATACCTTATTCAATATTTATAACCCTAAAAAATTGTGACACATTGTCCAAACATCATGATTTTAAATTATAGTGACATATTGTCAACATGTGATGGATATAAACAAAAATAATAAATTTTATATGATTTAGGAGCATATACTATAGAGATATATTGTCCAATCCACATGAAATTAAACTATAGGGTCATTTTTTCCACCCAATACCTCCATAAATTAATGTAGTACATAGTCTAAACATAGCTAACGTGAAATTAATCATCAAACTTTTAATCATTTTAATAAATAATAAATTATTTGTATTGGTATAAATAGTATAAAATTTTAAAAAATAATGGATGTGACATTGTATTTAATCGATTGAAAATATATAAATAGATCTCTCTACAAAATTTTAGTCTTCCATCAAAAAACACAATTCTTATGTTATTTGGGGATAAATTAAAATAAAATATGGAAATGGCATAACAATAGTTTTGTATAAATCCCATAAAGGGTGTCCTAAGGAAAGTAAATTACTATTTCTAATAATCACTCATCATATGAATCATTGGAAAATTCAATGGAAATAAAATTAAAGTGAAAAATCGATCCTAGGGACCACCATATGATCCCATAAATAGTAAAAAAATTATCCCTATGCCCTTATCCATTAAAAAGGTTTATGTACTCACATTTTTTGACATACTCAACCAATTAAACCATTTTCACAGATAAAACAATCATCATTTTGAATGGTGTTACACTATTACATAGATGATAGTTTCTATAATAATACATTTATTAAATAAATACCAATGATGAATTCATATGAACTAAATTGTTTGAGATATTATTTTGGATGATATAATATTTTAGGTAATCTTATAATTTCATGTCAATTAATACTATCTTAATTAACACTTGTGTATAAATTATATTTAATGGTGGTTTTTTCTTTTTTACATCGATTATTATCTTCCATTATTAATGGAAACATTATAAATATGTATTTAAATTTGGTAAAAATTGAATGTTGTAAATTTATAATGGAACTGATTTTATATGTTTGTTATTTTATAACTAATCTAAAGAAGAATATACCATATCAGTTCGTATTTATCTGGTATGAAATTTTCTTTCCCTAAATGGTTTTTGACCTCCATTATTATATAACTGACGTAAAAAATATATTCCATGTTGGTTTCTATATAACTAACATGGCAATATTCGATATGAAGGATTTTTACAACATTTATAAAATAACCATAACAAAAAAAAATTCCATATTGGATATTAAATAACCAATGTTAAAACCCATAAAAAGTATGTTTTTAACATCGGTTATTTTATAACCGACATGAAAAAAATAAAAAAAATATTTATTTTATGATTTTCTCTCCAATGTTGACCAAATAAATAAAAAAACAGAAACAGTAAGAAAAAAACAAGAAAATGAAAATTCAAAATTAAAATGACAAAAAATAAAATATTAACTAATAAAAAATTAAAATGTAACCAACCTTTTCAATTAAAATGTTACAATTTTGATATTCACTAAAAACAAAAAAGAATTCAACCAATCAAATAAAATAATTTTCCCATTCCACTTGTAAGTGTGCATGTTCTTGTCTACTATAATGTTGTGAGACATCAAAAATATGAAAATTTAAAAAGTAAAGTATTTAACATGTATAAGGAAAGAAAAAAATGAAATATTTTGGAATATTTATTAAATAAATCTATCATAGTTTAACAATGTAACAATTACAATAATAATAATTTAATAAATATATTATAACATACAATATCCATTTTTTACACATTCTTATTTAAGAAAATATTTCTTAATTGAGTTTTTGAATTCAAAATAATATTGTTATGTAATATATCCCAAATATAATAATTATAAATGCAAATTCACTATTACTTTAACATTTTTATATTGAGGATCAATTTTCTTGGTGTCCATCAAATAAAATTCCATCACATGTTAGAAAATATTAACAATGAAATAAATTAAAAATTGATTATAATATAAAGAGGTATAATAAATTCAAACTGATAATTCCAATACATCCTTAAAATTTTGTCACATATCTCCATGGATAGATAACAACAAGTATTTTTTTCTCTCGCTTGGATGAAAAACACCATAAATAGAATGGCTTCTGATAAAAACAATTAAGGTTTTGGTTTATTGTGAAAAAAATATATAACACTTTGTGAGAAAAATGTTTCCTACTCTTGATTATAATGAAAAATATAGCACATAATAATTACATGCTTTTGAAACAATTTAAAAATATAAACTCTTTTTTCCAAATTAGGCATTTACTTTTCTTCTGGTAAAATGGACTATGGGTTCATAAATCAATAAAAAAATTTCTTCTCATTATTATTAAACATTATATAATTTTCCATAATACAAAACAATCATAAGTATAAATTTTTCTTAAATTAAATATTGGGAATGATTTACATTAATACTTTCAAGGTTAAAAGATGCATCATGATGACTGCCAATATATCTCCAGTTACAAGATCCATGATATCAATTTCCAAAATCCCTATAGTCATTTCACACCCAGAAAAATTAGATTCCATTGGAATATTATAATCATGAGATAAAGAATTTGAATATGTTGAAATGCTATTAAGAATACTAGAATCTGTATCTATAGTAATATCCCATTGTATTTTTTGTTGGCCATACCGTATTTTTAACCTTTAAAGTATACCTATAAATAAGAAACAAAATATAATAACCTTCAAATGAAAAAACAATCTTAATTAAAAATGAAACAAAAGTTAAAATATGAACATTGATCTTTATTAATATGTCACAGAATCTATGATGGCCAAACTAAAAAGTGTTTGATACTTTGTCAAGCATTCATCACCTCATCTTAGGTAGTGGTCCTCCAAATGTAATTTCTATAATATATTGTACTATAAATCTATAATTCTCTAAATATAACTATATATGATAAATGATATCTCCAATATAATATAGAATCACAAGTAAAACAACATGATACTGAGGATCATCAATATATAACTCACGGTAACCGGGAAGCTGTAGAGGAGGGGGTGAAGGAGTTACATAAAAAGTGGGTTCTATAGGAGGAGATAGAGGAGTGGGAGCTACTATAGAAGGTGGATGAGTGAGAGTTGGATTATGAAATTATCTTCTCATGTCTGCAAACAAGAACTGTAAAACTACCAGATCTCATCATCCATCATCACATTAATATTCTGAACATCAGCCTGGAATGATTTTATTTTTTATAAACACCCTCTATTGTAGAATATGAAGAATGTGGTAACACTTTTCTTACTGATACACCTGTCGTGTATCCTCGTACATGACCCAGATGTTTGGGATTACCCATTGAAATAGATAAAATATCCTACATCCCCTTATCTATAAATATGGTATGTGTTCACAAACATCTCATGTTTATTCTAAATGAATTATTTGACAAATTCTTAAATGATTAAAAATATATTGAAATTGATGTATCTTAAATAAAAAAAATATTAAATCCACTCAACTAATACCCTCGATTCATCATTAATATATTTTCCCTATATTTCTCATCTAAGCCCTCTTACATTTTTCATTTTTTTCTGGGAGATATAGGGGAAACCTATCTTGAGATTGAAGACTCATCTCTTAGTTTTTGAATTTTTTCATCCATCATTTGTTTGTCCAATAAATTACACCCTCCCTGAGATAATGTATGAGTGTATATGTTTATAGATTAGATATCTTAATGACTTGTCCATGATTTATGTACATTAATAATAATAAATAAATAATTGGATGATTAAAATAAAAAACATCTAAAATTTTACATTCCACTAACCAGAAAACGAATCTTCTCTTCTTCTTTCAACAAATTGTTTCCATGTTTCTTCATCTATAGAAAGATATATGTCACATATATTGTGATTTTTCCTATTTAAAAAAATTATATGTGAGGGTTTATTTTTAATCCCTCTATCTCTTAGTAACCATTGATAAACATTTCATCCCGAATCCTCTAGTCTCAGGTGTATCACATGTCATCTGATATAAAGGGGGAAAATGTATATTACAAAAAACATTTCATGATTCTTAAAACAATAAAAAACAATATTTCAAAACTTTTCTCCAAATACAAATATAGTGTTACTTTTTCAACAATTCTCCAATCATTAAATAGAATATATACTTCTTTTACCCCTAACTGATACAAAACACGTGAATTGTTTTATTTATGGGACCTCAGAGAATATCATTATCATAAAACTCTACCATTATCCCCAATTATGGGCTTTGAGCAACTAATATTTTTGGTAAACATATGTTTCCATGTTTACCAACCAATGAACTCCTCCTTGGCCCTCTTGAAGTATATGACTCTTCTAAATAAAGCCCTGAATCATCAAGAAGATTAGGTGAACCTTTATCCCTAGAGGTATGAGTACACTCATATCCATAAGTATGTGTTTGATCAGTTTTCTGATCATTCATTATCCTTAAAATAATTGAAACAAAAAGTTAGTATAAAAATATACAAATTAAACTACTACAATAATAATTTAAATAAAAAATTTAAAATTATGAAACAAAAAAGTAATATAAATCATAAAAAATTATTACTTATATTTTTCATAGATAAATAATATTCTTAATATAGTAATGGTATATGAAATGTCATGTAAATGAATAAAAACAAACCCAAAATTACTGTATGAATATTAAAAACTTTCTCACATAATAAATCATGTTTTACACAAAAAACAATATTTGTTTTCAATATACTATTATAAAATATATTTGATTATATTTTAAACAATATTTACAATAATTGTATTTCAACAATATCAATAAATAAATAAGTTTCATAATAGTAAACATGGTAAACTCTATAAAATAAATATAACATAAATAAAAAATTCCACGTATTAGTTTTAATATGTTATTTAAGAAAGAAAAAATTTACATATCTAACATTTTATGAAATTTTTAAAATTATATAAGAAATAAACATATGTTACCAATAATATGAAGAATGCACTAATGGATTAGATTCCCAAATTCTTTTTTCATGGTCATTAATTATGGAACAATCCATGTCTATAGTGTGATCATAATTATTATCTATTAATCATTCCATGGAAGAAGGGATCTCACATAAATCAGCATATTATTAAAGTTTATCATCACAAACATATTATTTTTTCTTATAAAAATAATAGACCACAACATATCAAATTTATAAATAACATAGAAAATTATTTTTTTATAGTTTTTCTTTACAAAAGGATTTGTTGCGTCTTCTAATCTATTTAAATTGACATGTTTCATTCCAAATAAATCGTGTATGAAAATATTGTTATTGATTAACCATTTACAGTGAAATAATGAAACTTTAAATTCAATCAACCACCCATATTTCATCAATAAATATATAATATACACTTAATGCACAAAATTTGATGTTGTCATTGGAACTTAAAAAATGAAATGCTTCTCTGAACACCAATACACCAATATTCTAAACACTACTTTTATTGCCATGATCTTTAGTATGAAATGTATATACTTTAATGTAATACATGGACTATGTTATCACATTTAAACATGGACCACCCCTTACAATATTAATGATTCTAATGCATCTAATCTTACAAGAATGATCTTTTTAAACTATTATAGAAATGTTTTATTTTTCTCATTCAAAATCCACATTTCATTCTTCTTTTGATGACATTGATTCAACACATTAATATTAAATGAAATATATGGTGTATAATTATTTATGTTATTCATGTTGTATAAATGTAAATTTTTTATCAATTCTCCTAAAAAATATTTGACTTTCAGGCCACAAATCCCCTTTCCCCCATAATTTACTCATTCATAGAGAGATGGAGGTAAACCAATGTGCTCCACTGCAAAATATTATCCTGTAAAAAAATGAACAACATCCTCAAAAATATAATTTTCAATAATGGAGGCCTTAGGTCAATATGGATAATTAAAATATCTCTTTAAAATTTTTATATACCTGTCAAAAAGATACATCCAAAATAGATATATAACTTCAAAAAGCATTATTTATCATACAAAATTACCATAAAATGAACCATTATATCAAAAAATATGGTGCAAAATAAATTTCTATTTCACAAAATATAGTAATTATTTCATTTCCCAAAATGGTGAAAGAATTTAGATCAATGACCATATTAAAAAATTAATTGAGAAAATAACACACCTTCATGATAGTTTTCCTAACACAGATGACCAATATTTAATGAAAAAAAACTAGTAGATGTTGTTGCATTAGGATGTGGAAATGATGAGATTTCATTCCCGTCTACTCAAAATCCTTTAAAGACACAAAATTTATTACATTTGAAGAATATCCTTGCAGCTCTTTGTTATCATGAAAACACTAACAGAAGATAATTTTATTCCTCTTCGATAATGTATGAAAAGTCGAGGGAATTAAAATTCACCTTCCTTTGGGAGTGAGTGCTAACTCCAAACGTATCTCCATTGATAGTAAGTTCAATATTACATTAAACCCATCTTTAATCTTCCCTTTATCATCTTTTAATGTTTTAATAATGCTATCACATATATTCTTATTCACATGCATAACATCAATGTTATGTTTCACCTCATGATATCTCCAATATGGTATCTCAAAAAAGTTTCTTCCAAATATATATATCATTACCATTTAATGTTATTTAGAAATGTCACATCTATGTTTTTCACCCTCTTAAGATACTGATTAATGGATAAATGTTTTATAGAAATATAAAATTCTTGTAATCCGTTGAATTCATTTTTAAATATTATATAAGATTTATCTGTAGAAAAAAACATTCGATTACCCATGTATATTGTTTTCCCTAATGATGATATTGATAATATGAAGTCTTTTTTTTACAAATTCGACATGCTTTAAACCCCTTTAAAATATATCTTTAAAAATTTTCACATTTGTGGAAGTCATTTATAGTAAACATAATCCTTGCATTCAGTTAAAAATATACCATTTTATAATTATTATACACCATAATATTGTCCCCTCAAAAGTGTTTTAAATAATCAATTAGTGGTGAAAAAAAACATCAATATCATTTCGGGGTTGATTTAGTCTAGATACCATTAATATCAACATGACATATTTTTGATTCGTACAAAATTCAAGAGATAAGATTTAAATTTACAATAAGATAGGCCATGTAATATGCATTCTTATTAGAATTATATATGGATTCATTCCATCCATGAATAGTCCAAGTCTAGTATTTCTCTCATTATTTTTGAATGTAGGAAACTGGGGATCAATTTTCTTTCAATATGGATAATCATTTGGATGACATATTTTTTCATCTGATATCTGCTAATTAGTATGACATATTAACATTTTTGCATCATATGAATTATAAAATAATCACTTAAAATGAGGAATTATAAGAAGATTCCAATATACCTTGGAAGGGTCCTATGTAACCTCAAAATTACCCTGATATTGTTCTTTCAACTTATACTATGATATCCCCCATTTTGGACACTCTTACATAAATTTATACTCCTTCCTATATAATAGACATTCATTCAATAAGGAATGTATTTTTATTTGTACACTAATAAAATCATGTATTGTATTTTATACTCATTATAATGTGAATTAATAAGATCATTGTCTTTAGAAAGAATATATTTAAAAAATTGTAGCATATTAGTATTAAAAAGTTTCTCCAATGATGATTCCACTTCAAGACAATCAATTTTTACACTCATGATAAAACTGTAAAATCTATTCATCCATAATAAAATGAGTTTTTAGTATCTCCATATAGATGATCAATTTTCAGTTCTTTCCCAATTTCCCTTTATTCAATATTAGGAATCATCTCATCAATTTCATTAATGTTACTAATTTTTAAAACATCATCATTAATAGACCTGAAATTCTACCCGGTTTCACAATTCCAAATCGAATAGAAGTTATATGGATTAAAACCATCAAAAATTAAATGATATTTAAAATCTCTACTATTAAACATAATCATATTTAAACATTTAAGGCATATACCAAAAACATGCCATTTTTTGGAACATTTATTTTAGCTATTTCAAAAAAAGAATCAACACATTTCTCATATTCATCACTAACTCGATGTTCCATAATCTAACTATGACTCATTATTACCTATAAAAAATATCAAATATATATACCTTTCAAGGATAATCCAATTTTATATTTATATGAAATCTCCCATATTTTGAAATTAAGGTAATTTTGTGTTATAAAAAAAATATATGTTTATTTGAAAAATATAATTATAAATTCTATACTATAATAAAAGATAATATTAAATAAAATTTATAAATTATTAAAATATATTAATGAATAAAATTTAAAAAACAAAATAAAGTTAGATAAGTCAATTATATATATATGTGAAATATTCTATAATTTGAAACAAACAGAATTTTGAAATATAAGACATATATATGCATATTTGAAAATAATAATTGTTAATTCTATAAAAGAATAAAATATAATTATAAATATAAATTTATAATAATAAAAATAAATACTTGAAAGTAATTTAAAAATAAATATATAAATAGAAAATCCAGTTTTATAATTATATTAAATATGCAATAATTTTAGAGTTACCCAATTTTGAAATATAATACAAATATATTCATATTATTATTTTATAATTATTAATTCCATAAAATATTGGAATATATGTATAAATATAAGTTTTAAATCATTAATAGATATGCATGGAAATAATTTTATAAAAAAATTATAGTTAGACTAAATTTGGGAATCTAATATACACACTCATTGGAATATTAGATATGCACATTCATCAAGGTTGTATGTTTTCTTATCGACAATGGATTTATTTAAGGAATAAAATGGAATGAAGAAGAAATTGGTGTGGGGATTGAAAATATATGGTAGTTCTCATAAATATTATTGTATTTTCCTAAATCAACAATTTCATTATAATAATTCACCCACATTTTAATGAACTTGTTTCTTATTAATAAGATAGAAACAAACCTTGTAATAATAAATCCCCATCAACTAGTGTGATTTTTTAATTAACCCATCATCGTTTTTTGTATTAATTTACCTCATGTAAAAATGAAGACAAGTGAATAAACCCCTTTAAGCCATATAATAATCAACTAACATTTTATTTCACACTGTAGATTATCATATTTCTATGACATGTGGTATATAAATAATGTTAAAATGTTACAAAATTGAAATAATCTTCTATAATTTATCATAACAGTAGTGTTGGCTATGTATTTAATAGGGTGAGGAACTTTATATAATGAAACAAAAATTTAAAATTATGAATTTGATCAAGTGCTAAAATCTTGATAAATCACCATTAGAATAAAATAATTATTTTGAATTATTAATTAATATAACCTACAAAATCACTATTATTTATAATACAATACGTTTTAAATGGAATATAATAAAATAAATTGTTGAAATATATTTAATGTGTGAATCAATTCTGTATAAGATTACCCATAAAATTGAATGAAAAGCCTATGAAATTGGATAATTCAATATGATATTATATGACCAATAAAATTGTAAAAAATAAATTTAATGATTGAAGTTAAATTGAAAAATCACGTTTCAATGATAAATAGTAATGTAAAATAAATAAAACCCATTATTTTCATCCATAAAACAATTATCAAGTAATGTTCACGGACATTTGGAAGTAAAATAGAACATTACTGCAGTTTTTAGGTAAAAATGATGTAATTATTTGGAGACAATTCCTTGTTCTTTCTACAATGAAATGAGATAACATGAGAATGTTGATCAAGATGGTAATATGAAATTTTAGTAAATAGATTAAAAAATACAGAGTTAGGTATTATTTGAAATTGAATGATAAAAATTGTGGAGTGTGAGGATCACTTGATAGTTGTGAGTCTAACAGATAGATACGCCAATGAAAAATATGATGGATATAGATGGAAAATTATGTTGGAAGATATAGGACTGAGGAAATGATTTTATAGTTTATATTCAAGGGAGAACCCAATCTATCATTGCCCGATCCCAAAATTGTATTTTATAAAAATTTAAATGATTTATTAGGTCATTTATAACATAATATATGTGATAAATAATTTTTAATTAGATTTATCATGTTGGTTATACTACATATGACTTGATAAAATGATTTAAGAATTTGGTTATAGAATAACTGAGGTTAAAATGTAATGAGATTGAATATATAAGGTCAGTTATTATATTACTTATGTAAAAGACATGATTTATTAACTAATGTGATAAAATATACACATGTCTTCACACATATGTTATAAATAACCAATATTAAAATTCCAACATGATAAATAATTTTGTTTTCTACTATAATCACCATATTAAGGAACAAATAAGAAGATAAAATCATTACACCAACATATAATGATCAAAAGTCATAATTTATTTATAAGTGCATATAGAGTGAGGAATATATATATCCTAGATTCTATCTAGTAATCCCAAAAATAAATTGAGGTGTCATAAATTATGAAATTATGACAATATAAGAGTAGATGGACCCCTTGATATTTTTCATGTTATACTATATTGTGGCTATTAATTAGACCAACAAATCCAATAATTTAGTATCTTCATAGGACACCTATTGTTTCACCTATACCCTAGAAACAATGTCGTATATATACTTTTATTCTATAAAAATGATTCAAGGTTTCTTTTAACACCATATCATATAGATAATTAAACATAGAGTGATGATATGAAAACATTTCTTGGATTATATCATCCGTATCCGTCCTATAATTGACCAATTCAGAGTGAGATTATATTTTAATTTTGTTATGGGAATCAAATTTCTTCAAATAATTTTTAACTTGAATAGATATAGGGGGACTCCTCCATCAATACACCCAATTAAAGGGATCTTTTTTTTGTCACGTATAAAAATGGAACCTTCTCCCTTTAATGATGATATATGATCTTTAACTGACCTTAACCAAGGATTTCCATGATGTTTTATTTGAGGAAAAACTAGTCAATCAGTTTCATAAAGGTTCCATTTATCACCAAACATTAGATATCACCGTTCACTTCTCACCTAGGCTACTATATAAATGTCAAGTACTCTGAGCCCTATGTTAGGCGTGGTCTGGTATCATGGTTGTAATTTGATCTAAATTCACTATGTGAGGGACACATACCAACAACCCTTAGAGATAATTCTCTACCAAAAACTTGTAACTCACGTATTATAGTTAGGTTAGATCCCTACATGGAAGGACACATGGCCTCTAGGAAATAAGGTTTATCACCTATGATGAATCATAATAACTCCAATTATTAAATTTATAATCAATTTGGAAATCATTAACCAAAAAGATTTTTTATAATGTAACATTTTCAGATTTGTTAGAGTCCATTTGTGTCACCTATACCTAAAAATGAGTGTCCATATATTTATATCCCTATAAATAATTAAGAAAATTTATACAGAATTTCCTATATAATATTACATTCTATTCATTATCTTGATGGGATACCAAAATAAGAAATGTTTAATGACATGATTATTGATATTATGATTTAATTTGTTCTTTTAAAAGATACTTGACCATTACCAATGATTCCTCTATTATATATAAGACCTCATGGGGATAACAATATACAACTTGATCCACCTATATCGCACTCACTGATTCAAGGTTCAGGGGAACATGTGCACAAATATCTATATTGGATACAAGATCTTACATTTCCTGTACTTCATTACTGTTTACCCTTCTACATACATCATTCTGGTCATGAATTATTGAAATTGGATAGGAGGATATATCATTTGGAATAAAAAAAAATTTCCCGTTAGACGACCTAATAACTTATATAATTATATAGTTTAAGCTATTCTACTAATTCATCTCAAAGAAAAAAGGGATTTATTTTCTGTAATATGTAACACCCTGACCCCTCTAGACTAGAGCCGGTGCATTACTTGTGATATTGGCATGGTTAGAAGGAATGAAAATCTCAAAGTAATGATCATTTTAGTATTCTTGAAGAAACTAGATACCTAGATGTTACTCAAATTACATTGGAAAGGTTTACAAAATTCAATACATAATGAAAACTATAAACGACATCGACAAGTGCTCAATAAATGATCTCCTCTTTGTCACCTATTGAAAGAAAACAATGAATGGTGTGAGATCAAATTACCAGTAATGGTTACAATAGAGGAATCATGTATACAATAATAAGTGAATCATAATCAATATGACATAATCAATAAGGCATGGTGAATAAATGAAAATCTCATGCCATTAACAAACTGAGAATGAAACAGCATCCATAGATTTCTTCATAGTTAAAACCTAATGGATAGTAGTAATTAATACTGAATAAATAGAATTATTATTAATTGGACATCATGTATCTACCACATGAACCATAATACTGTAAAAATGGTTTCGTTTTATGGGTAGAAAGCTGTCTGATTTTAGGAAACAAACTTTAAGCGTTTGCCACCAAACTGATATGTATCATGAGACCTGCCAATGCATCGAGGGGATATAGAGGGCCCCACCCACCACTTCATTTCCAAATAATTATTTATACATTTATTCCTTACAAGATAAATATTCTTTTTCAATGTCCATATAGATTAGAGTATATGTATTCATCAATAATTTGTATAATTAAAATAACATTCCAAATAAACATCATATGTAAAATGGTATATGGTTTAGAAAAAAACATATCCATGATATGATATTATAGATATTTAATATAAATATAATTTTAAAATGAAACATGATCTCAAATTGGTAGTAGGTACACCACATAAGTATTATTAGGTGCTCAATACAAAGTAAGTCACATCAAAATAGTAGTTGAGACAAAGTCCTTAACCACAATGTAATATGTTGAATCATATGAGCAGAACATAACAACCCTCAAATGAATAATTTAATAAAAAGAATATAAATAGAATAATGTTATTATATTTCAAATGGCAGGAAACATATACCACTTACAATATATAATTTGTGAAAAATGAAAATCTTACAGAAATTAGAGTGAGATGAGAAACCCCTTACAAACATTTCGGCATGGTAACGAGTGTTATTGTGAGTGATTAATGAGAGGAAAATGGGTATTAAATTATTTTTATGTCACAAGGGAAGTATGGTATAGGTGATAAAACATACCCCATCATTAGGAATTAAAAATAAAAGAGCACAACATAGGGGAGATTCTTGAACAAAAGTGAGAAAGAGGATCCCTTACCTTACACTTGAAGGTGTTCTTGTTCATTCTTAATGACTTGAATAATCAAATTTATCTTCATAAATTAAGAAGTCCAGAACCTCATAAAAAATTAATTGATATCGTGTAAACTTATTATTTTCATTAATGGCCTTTTGATGGGTTTAAGAGATTCAATCTTATTGTTTTGGAAGCATTTTCTTACTTTGTTTCAAGATTTGTTTACTTGTATTCATGAATGGATGTTTGTTTGAAATATGGTTAAACATTAAGAATTATTAATATAATTTATTAGTGAAATTAAAGAGATAAAAATGGTATTATAATGATATTGGTTATATACCATGAGGATGACTCATTGGATGAGTTAAAAATGAAGGCTTGGGTTTGGCTTGGCGGTTTTCTGCACAATAAAATTGTTTTGTATTGTTAATAAATATCATGAATGTGTAAAGATTAAAAAAAATTATTCAAAATAAAATAAATATATTATGACATGGTTCAACAATTGAAAAGGTTTCATGACCATTATTGAAGATAGTAATGCAAATTGACAACCCGTCTTCTTTGATTGTGATAAATTTACACATCTCGTACGAGGTTTGCATTTATTGTATAAAAGGAGGGGAAAAGAGACATTATGATGAAATTTTAAATTAGGACAATAAAAAAATAGTACATGTAATGTACTGGATTTATCATGGCATTTGGATTTGGGGATGTGATAAGGGAGAACAAAATAATTGAACTTTGTAAAGTAAATTGAAAGATAAGAGAAGGAAGGTTCACCACTTGAGTACTCCTCCTTGAGAATCTCATTAAAGCCTTGGTTTTTGGCCTTTTGGTGAGACCAGAAGGTCGTGGATGTGGGGAGAGGGCTTGGGAAGAGTATTTTTCAGAATTTATCCAAGGATTTAAGCTTGAGAGAAATGAAGAGAAGAGGGAGAGAAGGGGGGGTGGTTTATAGTGGAGGAGAAAAGAGTTTTCTCAATATTATAATCCTTAATTTATTATTTTCCCTCAAGATAACTGATAGTGAATATTCCATGACCAAGAATAGTAATATATTCATGTGGCTTTGAAACAATTGGTCTTACATCAGCAGGTCATCATCAATGAATCAATTAATCCATTACATAGGATTTATTGTGAATTGTCAGATTTTACTATTCATAAAAAATTCAAGTATTTCAGAAAAATCCCAAAAATTCACCCTAAACATTTTTCGACATGTAGAATCCAAAAATAAAGTCAAAATTTCAAAAAGAATATTTCAAATATTATTAATTAAATATTTAATTAAAATCATTATTTAATCGAAAAATGTAGACACTTAAAATATTCATCTTCATTTTTAAGGTGCCTAAATTCACTTATACACTCAAGGGAATAGATACCATTCATAAAAGTCACATTACTATTCATAAGGGAATGTTACTATTCATAAGGGTAGGTTACTATTCATAAGGGTAGGTCACTATTCACCAAAAATTATGTTAATTCTATCAGACACTAAATATCATCTTGAACACACCCGTGTCTGTCATATTTTTAAAATTCAAATCGCAAAGTTAGAAAATTTAAGTTTAATGGCTTAGTTATGGATATCTCAGATAAGTAACCATGTTTTATTCCATATAGGATCAATGATTCATGAAATATAGGCTATAAATATAATGTATTTAAAAGAAACATACCATGTAGTGTTTGGTGTGCTACATTATTATCTCCTTCAGAAATTTCATCCTCAAACTTTTATGTATGAAACTCACCAAAAAGATGTGTTTGATTCTTTTTCATAACATCCTCAGGTTCCCATGTAGCTTCCTCTATATTTTGGTTTCTACAAATAACCTTTACAATATGAGTTGTTAGATTTCTCAATACCTTCTCCCTTTTTTCAAGAATCTCGATAGGCTTTTCACAGTATGAAAAATCAGGTTCTTGTTCAATTTCTTCATATGTGAGTTCATGTGTTGGGGCTGGCATGTACTTGTTTAATAATGAAACATGGAACACGTCATGAACTTTGGAGAGACATGGAGAAATCACTAAACGGTATGCTATAGCTCCTATTATTTCTAGAATTTCAAATGGTCTGATGTACATGGGGCTCAGTTTCCTTTCCTTACCAAACCATAAGACACCCTTCCATGGAGAAACTATCAGAAATAAATGATCTCCCACATGGAATTCCAAGTCCTTTTCCAGTTTCCAACATAACTCTTCTGCCTACTTTAGGCTGCTTTAATATGGGTTTGTATCTTCTTCAACCTTGTCATGGTCTCTTCAATAAGTTCTGGGCCTATAAGTTTCCTCTCACCAACTTCATCCCAACATGTTGGAGTTTGACATCTCTTTTTATATAATTCTTCATACGGAGCCATTTGAATACTAGAATGGAATCTATTATTATATGAAAATTACAAAATAGGCATGTATTGATCCCACGTACCTTGGAAGTCAAGAGAGCATGACATCAACATATATTCTAGAGTTTTAATGGTCCTTTCAGACTATCCGTCAATTTGTGGGTGATAAGAAGTACTCATACGAAGCTCAGTATTCAAAGTCTTCTGGATACATTTCCGAAATTATGATGTAAACCAGGGATCTTGATCATACACAATAGATATAGGTGCTCCATGAAGTCTTATAACATCATAAATATAATGTCTTTCTAAGATCTCAAGTGGAAAATCCTCTATTATATGAAGGAAATGTGAAGATTTTTTGAAATGATCAACAGTAATCCATATTGCATCATTTCTTCTAGGTGTCCTTGGTAGTCCAGTGAAAAAATCCATCATAATGTTACCCCCCTTCCACATAAGAATAGGTAGAGGTTTCATCACTCTTCTGGGATTTTGTCTCTCTTCCTTCACTTGTTAACAAACCAGACATGTTGACACATAGTCAGCAATTTCCTGCTTCATATTATCCCACCAAAAATATTCTTTCAAATCACTATAAATCATGGTGTTACTCGGGTGTATAGACAAATTTTATCTATGAGTATTGTCTAATAGTTACCTTTTTATCTCAGGTGCTGATGGAATGCAGAACATCTTCCCAAATTTTAGAACTCTTTCTTTATACATGAAGTTAGCCAGTCTCCCATCCATGACAAAACTAATTTTCTTGTGCAGTTTCTCATCATCAAATTGAAATCTTTTTATCTTCTTTAATAATTATGGTTAATCAATCATTTGAAAGTGGAAATATGTTTCCCATTCATTAACAATTATCATATCCATATTAAGTAGATCCAAAAATATTGGATCTCTCTCAATCCTCATTTGAGTTAGAAGTATGATCTTTCCTCCTTAATGTATCTGCCACCATATTCGCCTTTCCCATGTGGTATTGTATTGAACAATGGTAATCTTTGAGTAACTCAAGCCATTTTCTATGCCTAATGTTGAGTTATTTTTGTGTGAAAATGTATTTCAAACTCTTGTGGTCTGTATAAATCTCATACCTCTCTCTATAGATATAATGACTCCATATTTTCAGAGCAATGATTAGAACAACTAACTCAAGATCATGAGTTGGATAGTTTTTCTCACGAGTCTTCAGCTGTCTTGATGCATAAGCAATAACTTTATTGTTTTTCATAAGGAAGCAACCTAGTCCATTCTTTGATGCATCGTTGTATATTACAAATCCACCACATCCAGATGACAGAGTAAAATTTGGAGCATTGAACAATCTCCTTTTCAATTCATCGATGCATTCTGTACATTCTTTTATCCACACAAACATAACACCTTTACGTGTGATCTTGTTTAGTGGGTTATCCAGTCGGGTATAATTCTGAACAAAACGCTGATAGTAACCTGTTAAGCCAATAAAACTATATTCCACGGTTATGCTTGTTGGTGTGGGAAATTATTTTATTTCCATTGTGTTTGCAGGATAAACTAGGATTCCATCCTTAGAGACAATATGGCCTAGAGGTGAAACTGATTGAAGCCTGAATTCACACTTTCTAAACTTCCCATATAATTTATTTCATTAAGAGTTATCAGAATAATCCGCAAGTGATTCTCATGGTGTTCATAGATTTTTGAGTGCACGATGATATCATCGATGAATACCACAACAAATATATGAATATATTCATTGAAAACTGTATTCATTATATCTATGAAAACATATGGTTCATTCGTTAGTCCAAAAGGCATCACTGCAAACTTGTAATGCCCATACGTGTTTTGAAATGCTGCCTTCAAAATATCACCCTTCCTCACACGTAGTTTATGACATCTAGATCAAAGGTCAATATTTGAAAAGTATTGAGCTCCATGAAGTTGATCAAATAAATCATCAATCCGGGGCAGAAGTTACTTATTTTTTATTGTAATAGCATTGATTTCCCTATGATCAATGCAAATCCTTGTGGTTCTATCCTTCTTCTTGACCAAAAGGACAGGTTCTCCCCATGGAGAAACACTAGGTCGAAAAAATCCTTTTTCACTTAAATCCCATAGTTTTTTCTTTAACTCTACTAATTTTATAGTGTCCGTTCTATAGAGATTATTTGATATAGGTCTTTCATCAGGAATTAAATCAATAGAGAACTCAACTTCCCGCTCTGGAGGATGTCCCGGTAAATCTTCTGGAAATACATCAATGTACTCTGGCACTATGTGCACATATTCAATTAGACGATTTCTTTCCTCGTCCATAGATATTGGATTATCTTCCAATCTATGTATTTCATTTAGTAGAGCTAATGGGGGTGGTTCTAGATGAGAATAATGTGGCGAAGTTTCTTCCCTAAAGACCAGGCATTCTACACCATTTTTAAAAATTGTAACTTCCTACTTCTTATAATAAATATTCACATCATAATTTGACAGCCAATCCATACTGAGAATTATATAAAATTTATTCATTGGTATGATGATAAGGTTCGAAACTAATGGACGTTTTGGTGTCTAGAGGGGGGACTAGTGGACATGCCTTTGTTGCAATGCTACATCCCATGGGAGTTTTTACTGACAATTCCTTTATAAAATAAAATTGGAAATATCTCATTTTCATGTAAAACTTGGAAGATATAAATGAATGTGATGATCCAGAATCAAATAAAGTTTTGGCTATGTTTGAGGAAACAATTAATGTACCTGACACCACATCATTAAGAATTTCAACCTTTGCAGTTGTAATTGCATAGGCTCTCCCTTATTCTCTTGGATTTTTCTAAGGCATGTTTCCTTGGAGCTTATGACACTCAATTTTAGCATTGAATATTATTCAATTTTTTATTCCCCCTTCATTCATCAGATCGATGACACTTTTCACTATAGATATAGCAGACTCCCATTCCTTTGAAGCATTTTCTGAGATGGTTCTTTCCATATTTCTCACATAATGGGAATAGCTTGGTTCCCTTGCTCTTCTTTGGTGCTTCTCCTTTTTCTTTTTTATCAGAGTATTGGTTCTTATCTTGGTTTCACTTGAAAAGATTTGATCTAGAAAATTTCATCTCTATTTTGATGGAACATAATACAATTTCATCATATGATGAAAGTTATTGAGAAGCCAGTGCCCTTCCAAGAGGTGGCTTAAGACCTTCAAAGAAATGATCAATCTTGTTTGTCAAGTCATGTACATAATCTATGACATACCTGGACATCCTTGTAAAAGTAGCCTCATACTCTGCAACACTGTCTTCTTCCCTTTGTTTTAAGATGAAGAATTACCTCTTCATTTTAATTCATTCCTCAGGGGGGAATTATTTTTCGAAGAATATTTCCTTAAACTTCCTTCATTCAACAACTTCTATTTCTTATTCTTCTGTGGTATTCTGAATCATGGACCACAATTGATCAGTGTCACCCTTGAGATAATATACCGCCAGTACTAACTTTTCATTTTCATTGCATATTAATTCCATGAATATGTTTTCAAGAGGCTTGATACATTGCACAGAAACCACTGGATTAGTAGTCCCGCTGAATGATGGGGGATTATACTGCATGAAACAATCCAACAAAGGGGTGGAATGGTTATTCATTACAACCTAGGTAAGTTGTCCCAGTATAGTAATGATCTGATCTGCTCCAACATTGACCTTATTGACTTGCTCAGTGGGGAGATCCCAATATTTTATATGAGTATTGATTCCCCTTCTACCATTAGATGTAATTTCTATGTAATTTAACACACTATATTAGGGTATTCATCATAATTTATAATCTTAAATTATCAAAATACATAGCATATTTCATTATCCTACACATGGAAAATCCCATAATCGAAAAAAATGGTTTCTTTGAGGAATAATTTACATTTCAATCCTTCATAATGGCTTGTAAGGAAAATATGAATTATCCTAAGAATATCCCTTGGGAATTTCGTAACCAAGAGTGAATCAAGGTACGTTGTCGTGTACTAGTTCCCGTTCGATTCAAGCTCAAATCAGTGTTTTCAGGTTTTACCCATAGATACATCTATGATAGAGCCGCCTCTACCTGATTGTATCCTGAAATGGATTCATTTTTTAATGATCCACATATTCTATTCCTTACCAAAATTTCAGTATGTTCTTTTATGTTTATCCTCAAAGGATTATCTTAGGGATTCATCACTAATCTACATTTTCTAAATATAGTTTCTAAGTTTCCTAGTAATATTCCTCTGATACCAACTGTAACACCCTGACCCCTTTAGACTGGAGCTGGTGAATTACTTGTGATATTTGTATGGATAGAAGGAATGCAAATACTAAAGGAATTATCAGTTTAGTAGTCTTGAAGAAACTAGATACATAGATGTTTCTAAAATTACATTGGAAAAGTTTACAAAATACGATACATAATGAAAACTATAAACGAAATCTACAAGAGCTCAATAAATGATCTCCTCTTTGTCACCTGATAAAAGAAAACAATGAAATGGGTGAGCTCAAACTCTCAGTAAGGGTTACAATAGTGGAAGCATGAATACAATAATAAGTGGATCACAATCAATCTGACATAATCAATATGTCATGGAGAAAAATGAAAAACTCATGCCATTAATAAACTAATAATGAAACTGCATCCATAGATTTTGTCATAGTGAAAACCTCATGCATAGTAATAACTGATAATGAATAAGAAGAATGCTTATTAATTGGACATCATGTATCTGGAACATGAACCATAATACTATAAAAACGGTTTAGTTCTATGGGTAGAATCTGGTTTGATTTTTGGAAACAAACTTGGGTTTGTCGCAAAACTGAATTGTCTCATGAGACCTAACGATGCATCGAGGGGAAATAGTAGGCCCCACCCTCCACTACATGTCCAAATAATTATTTATTCATTGATTCAATACAAGATAAATATTCCTTTTCAATGTCCATATAGTGTACAATATACAGATTCATCAATATTTTCTTAATTAAAATAACATTCCAAATAAACACCGTATGTAAAATGGTATACATTTTAGAAAAAAACATATCCATGATATGAGATTATGGATATTTAATATAAATATAAATTTCAAATGAAACATGATCACAAATGCGCAGTAGGTACATCACATAAGGATTATTAGGTGCACAATACAAAGTTTGTCAGAACAAAATAGTGTTTGAGACAAAGTCTCTTACCACAATGTAATCGGTCGAATCATATGACCAGAACATAATAAACCTCAAATGAATCATTTAATAACATGAATATAAATAGAATCATGTTATTATATATCAAATGTCATTACAAATATACCCCATACAAGAAATATGTAGCGAACAATGAAAATCTCACAGAAATGAATGTGAGATGAGAAACCCCTTAGAAACATTTCAGCATGGTAACGAGTGTTATTGAGAGGGATTATTGATAGGTAAAGGGGTATTAAATTATTTATATGTAACAAGGGCAGTATCAGAGAGGTTTGATAACATACCCTGTCATTAGGAATTAAAAATAAAAGAGCACAACATAGGGGATATTCTTGAACAAAAGTGAGAGAGAGGATCTCATACCATATCCTTGAAGGTGTTCCTGTTTGTTCTTAACGACCCAAATAATCAAATTTAGATTCATAAATTAAAAACTATATGACCTCATAAGCATGTGTTTGATATGGTATAACCTTATTAAGTTAATTAATGGCCTTTTTGACGGGTTAAGAGATTCAATCTTATTGTTTGGAAGTATTTTCTTACTTGGTTACATGATTTTTTTACTTGTATTCATGAATGGATATTTGTTTGAAATATGGTTAATCATCCAGAATTTTTAATATAAATAATTAGTGACATTAAATAGATATAAATGATATTATAATGATTCTGGTTATATACCATGAGAATGACTCATTCGATGAGTTAAAAATAAAGGCTTCGATTTGGCATGGTAGTTTTCTGCAGAATAAACTTGTTCTATATTATTTAAACATATCATGAATGTGTAAAGATTACAGAACATTAATAAAGATAAAATAAATATATTATGACATGATTAAAACATTTAAAAGGTTTCATGGACAGTATTGAAGATAGTAATGAAAATTGAAAACCCGTCTTCCGTGAGTGTGATAAATTTACAAATCTCAGATGGTGTTTTCATTTATGATATAAAAAAGGGGAAAAGAGTGTTTATAATGAAATATTCCATTGGAAAAATAAAAAACTAGTACATGTGAGGTACTGTAATTTTCATGGAATTTTGATGAGGGGTGGGGACAAGGTATAATAAAATAATGAATCTTGGTAAAAGAAATTGAAAGAAAAAAGAAGGATGGTTCACCTCTTGGGTACTCCCACTTGAGAATCTCTTTAAGGCCTTTGTTTTTGGCCTTTTGGTGAGACCAGAAGGTATTGTACATGGGGAGATGTCTTGGGAAGAGTATTTGGTAGAATTTAGGCAATGATTCAAGCATGTGAGGAGTGAAGAGAAGAGGTATTGAAGGGGGTTTATAGTGGAGGAAAGAGGAGTTTTCTTAATATTATTATCCATGATTTATTATTTCCTCTAAAGACAAAAAATAATGAGTATTCCATTACCTAGAACAGTAATATATGCATGTGACTTTGAACCAATTGGGATTAAATTCGTAGTTAATCATCAATGACTCATTTAATCTATTATTTAGCATTTTTTTGTGAATTATCGGATTTTACTATTCATAAAAAATTCATGTATTTCAGAAATATCTCAAAAATTCACCCTAATCATTAATAGATGTGTAGAATCCAAAAATGAAGTCCATTTTTTAAAAATAATTTTTTAAATATGATTAATAAAATATTTAATTAAATTCATTATTTTTTCAAAAAATATAAACACTTAAAATATTCATCTTCGTTTTAAAGGTGCCTAAATTCACGTATACACTCAAGGGTATGGATACCATTCATAAAATTCATATTAATATTCAAAATAGTATGTTAATATTTATAAGGGTAGGTTAATATTCATAAGGGTAGGTTACTATTCACTAAAAAATATTTTAATTCTATCAGACTCTAAATATCATCTTGAACACAACCATGTATGTCATATTTTTAAAATTCAAATCGAAAAGTTAGAAAATTTAAGTTTAATGGATATGTTATGGATATATTTCATATGAAGGCATGTTATATTCCATATAGGCTTAGTGATTCAAGAAATATAGGCTATAACTTGAATGTATTTACAAGAAACATACCATGAAATGTTTGGGATGCTTCATAATACAAACCTATTGATTACAGTTGTGGTTTATTTGTTGGTCATTATTTTTTATTCATCCTAGATTTCTATATTTGTAGAAAATATAATGGGATAATTTAAAAAGGATATAATGTTCCCATTGTATAAGGCACAGTCAATTATTATTTTGATTCATTAACCACCACCTCCATCAGTTCCATCTTACCAAGAGGTCCTAGTATATCGATTTCCCGGTCACCATCAAAGTAATTTTTATCCTCTATGACCATAAGAGAATGTATTAGGGAGTTGATAGGATCATTCTTTCTTTTATAAAATTGAAAAATTTAAACATTCATAGTGATAATCTTATTCATACTATATAAGAATAATAGAGGAATTGGTACTACCTCTTCATTAGATCTGGGATGGCTTCCCCTATACTCCCCAAAAACTATTTTGATATGAATCATCATTCGTCACACCTAGTTCATATAGTTGACATGAAACTTCCTGAAAATAATAACATCAGCATGTTCTTGGAAGAATTACCAAACTTTGGTGGGATATTTTTCATCGTAAAATCTCTCATGAATTCTAAAATTATCAAAACCCTATTGATGCAACTATGCATGGAGAGACACCTTTATGTCCTTGTAAATAGAGGAATTATTTCTCATTTAGTGTAATTACTATATTTCAATGGTAATTTAATGAATAGTAATTTAACTCCCACTACTAGTTAGAATAGTGTTCACCAACACTCTAGCTATCATTGTTGAATACATTATATCTTTGGGTGATGATGGAGTTGATACCAAATGCATCTATTACTTCCAGTGAATTTATATAGCTACCAGTGATCATGAATATGGATTCATAGAATGAATATAAAATCTTGATGTGACCATAGACCCAATAACCTAACCCATGGTGACTACTGTCATATTAACAACAACTACCCCATGCATATAAATTTTATTATTATTATATCACCTTACCCAAGAATCGGTTCATCCTTTCGGGGTACCAATATTTATAATAACCAAGGGTAATTATTCCAAAATTGGGTCTTATATTTGATAACATTATTCATAAATTGTGTTCCATAATGGTATTATTTTTTCCCTATATAAGAGATAGTGGAGAATTTCATCAGAGCACACAAAAACTATAACTCAAATATCAAGATGCATACCCCTCACAATGGATCATTATTTTAATAAGAGTATAAAAGGGACCATAATAAGTTGATATTAGAGTTTATTATACCTCATTTTCACTATTAAATTTCATAGTTATTTCTTAGTTTGGTGCCCTATTTAACATAATTTATAAATGGTCACGTCGGTTCGATCTGCTCCTTGTCTCCCAATTATTCAATTTTGTGGTCCATACACTATTGATTTCATAGTGAAATTGTTTTAAAGGGGTAAAAATAATTTTTTGTTATTTTAGAAACTTGTACACACTAATATGGCCCCCTAATAATTATTATAGTCTTGGAATGGACCATAGATCATGTATGGTTCACTTCCCCTTTAGAAGGTTGAAAAAATTTCTATAAATCTTTTTTAAAACGGGGTTAGAAAACCCAAACTGTCTAACACTTTTAATTGTTTCTAACACTCTAATGGTTTAGACCCTCACGGAATCCTTCCATATGATTGGGAACATCATCACATGAAGTTCTATTTACAAAATGATGGACAATGTTAAGATTTATTGGGTCTCAAATGTGATTAAAAAACCATAATCATTTAATATGCACTATTAAAATATCATACAATGGGAAACATATTCCTAATGAGATTCAGATGATAGTCAAACCTTGGAGTTATTTTCTAGGGGTTTTTTTAAAATAATGTTCACAAATATCTCAGGATAAATATCATAGGGGCTGTCAACCCATCGATATGTGTCCTTCCCAAGAACCTTCTATGTTATATTGATGAGCTCATTTACAATTGGAGGAGCACATTTGACATCATATGTATATAGAATATAAATGATATCATTGTTGATATACCACCTAACTATAATTATTTGAAATATTTTTTTACATCATAGAGACTGATTCAAATATAACTATGCATTAAATGGTTCATATTTATTTATGGGCTCCATCGGCTAACCATGTCTCTATATGAAATTCATTTTACTAAGAAAAAGTTTTTAAAAACTATATTTAATAATAAAAATATGTATAATTTATCTTCACTATAGATACTATAGTATTACACTTCACATATAATTGATAACCCCAGTTCATGTAGATTTTTCCAACTAATGAGATATCCAAGCCAAATAGCCATACTATATACAGATGGGATAAGAACTATCACATTATTTTTTCGTTGAAGTTGATGTAATGTTTACACTCATGAAAGTTTCTATATAAATACATTAGTATAAGATGAAAGAAAATTACTCATTAGAGGTTCACCCTTTGGTAGTAAGGTGATACATATACGAATTGTTATCATAAATGAAAAATGAGTGTTCATGATCTAAGAGGGAATCTGGACCCCTAGCATAGTGTAAAATAATAAGAATAATTATATACACTAAACCCAAATAGGGGAATCTGATCAGAATATATATTTTATGAACAAATTACCATCATAAATACAATATCCTCATTAGGGGTCTAAATAACTATGTGCAAATCAGCTTCCATACTACCAACCATGCTATAATAATGATCAATGACCACGTAATAATCCATTATTAAATTCATAAACATTAAATGTAATGTGAGATATATTTTATGTAAAAATTTATTATTTAGGAATTTAAAATGGTTATTAAAAAGGATATCATATATTAGGAGTCGCCACACAATGTTTGGGAACCACGTAATGCCACGTGATAATGTGACCATGATATGATCATGTTATAGAGTTACCCTTAAAACATTGTAAAAACACATAATGACTAAGAAATCACAAAAATAAAATTATATTTCTGAAGATATATATTAACAAAAAAAATATTTTCAAATAACACAATGTTTCATAACATACAAAAATATGAAACACCAAACTCATACAAACCTTGAAATTATATTTTTTATAATGACTAATATAATGTGACTATTAAATATTTATATATAAATAATAGGAACAAAATTATGAAATAAATAACTAAGTGTCCTTCTCAATAATTTTTTTTATCAATGCATATAAAATGAGCGTAAATTTTTTAGTAAAGCCATCTTTTCTTTAGAAATATGTTTTCTTAAAAATTAATTTCATTTCATTTTGTGATACAATATTATAAATAATTTTAAAAAAAATTGAAATTTTATTTGAAAAAATTATATAATTTCATAAATATTTACATAAAAATTTGTTATATGTAAATTTTTTGGGATTTCCCCTAAAATATTGATTTCTTAGTGAATAATGTAAATACATTTATTTATAAAATTTTGATTATTTTTCATTAAAGAGATCCATTATGAAGTGAATATGTTAATAAATTAACATAATTTTTATTAAATTATAAATAATATAATATGTTTTATATGAATCTTCTTTATATATGATTTTTGTATATTTTCATTATTTAGCATAAAAACATATTTTCCTAAAAAATGTTTTTCATGATTATTAAAGAAAATTATGAAAAAATTTCCCTTCCACATATAGAAATTAAATAATGAAATATGGATTATATATTTTCATGTTAGTAATTTCAAGTTTGTAAATAAATCTATTACTTTTTTTTCTTTATGAATATTAACTAGTGTAAATATTTCTCACTCCAATACGGGTAAAATATCTCAAAATAAATAGATTAGTCCTATTATTATCCATAAAAATAACATTATTTTATAGGATCAGAATTTCTAGACCATCAATGAATATGATTTGATATGTGCACAGTTGTTTCCCACTTATTTTTATTATAAAATTTATTTTATTTTATGTAATGTATAAAATCAAAAAACCCAAAAATCTTATTTTTAATAAAATTATATTTTTTAAAATTGATAAAAAAATAGTTTTGGTTATAAAAAACTAGTTTAAATATTAATTAATTTTTTACTCGAAAATTATTTTATATTTTTTTATTAAAAATTTCTATGGTACATACAAAACACTCTCATAGTTCTTATACTCATAGAAAAAAAATCAATTCAATTATTTTAAAACACTAAATATAATATTTTTTGGTTTTTTATAGTATCCGATTAAATTTGTCTAAATATATAACATAATAGTTATGTTTGAAATAATAAATATAAATAATATTTTTATCAGGATGACATTAGTTTCCAATTAAATGGATAGTTCCATAAATGAAATTGACATTTGTTTAATAATAAGTAATATTTTATTAAATTATTTAAAAATAAAAAACATACCATTAGAATAGTGATAATTGGGAATCAGATATAATAGAAGGGAAATTTATGCATAATTTATTCTTTTATAGTAGCTTCATAGACCAATAAAGAGTAGTAAAATTGATATCACAGTAATTGTCAAATGTGTTAACGGAGGGACGGTGATGGTTATAACCAAGAGATAAGGGTGAAGATGTGATCTAACATTGTGAAAATTTTATTTTATGAGATTAATTGGACTTGGGAACATATAATAATTTAAATAAAAAAATTATGATCTAATTTGAAATGAAAATGGTTTTATGTTAATTTAATACTTTATTTAATTTTAATGGTTCCTCTCCCCTAACTTATAAAAGGGAAAATCAACCTTCTCTTACTCGCACATTTTTTTGTAGAATAATTTAGTCGTTTAATTTAAAAATTACTTAGAAATACCTACATATTACCACATGGTACCTGTTTCATAACAATAATATCCTTAGTGTGATTAATATATTATGAAAAGTAGGTTGTCTGAAAGAGAAGCATGATATTTAACCAAATAATTTAGGTTTATTAATTCTTACACCTCATTAAAATATATTATAACCATTGTAATATAATGACATAAATATCTACCATATTAAAAAATTTATTATCATACTTTATTAATATTAATCTATCAAATTCATCCTTCAAATGGGAATGGTATCCATTGATCATGTTAATGGTGTACTACCACCACACGAACCGATTGATTTTTTTTTCAATCCCCAAATATCCAAAATGGTTTTGATGATGAAATTAATGATTATATATTTTATTAATTAAACATTCATTATTATTTTATGAAAATAAATCTTCTCTATTAATTCAACTACATCTATTAGAAAATTTAACTTTATTCATGTATACATGTGGATTACAACCACCATGACGTCATGCGATTCAAATTTCATTAGCATATAAAATGAATGGAAGATATAATTTATATTCAAATATGTCAAATTATTTTTATGTATATATTATAATTAATTAATTAAAAATAATACTTACCATATTTCATTCATATTATTTTAAAAATGGGAGCATTTGTTTGTCATACATGCAAACTACCATCACAATGATCATTACATAATTATTTTTCCATAAAAATATTTTGTTCACTAATAGAAAAACAGGTATTTGCGACGGGTCATTTGCGACCGGATCCCGTCGCAAATGGCTTTTTGCGACGGGGGCCCATCGCAAATGGCCCGTTGCTGAAAACGGCGTCGCAACAACACTTATTTGTGACGGGCCCGTCGCTAAAGCCGTTTTTTGCGACGGGTATTCTTCCCTTCGTAAATAGTACTCCATATATTTGTAAAAAACTTTTAAAATAGTTTTTGCGACGGGCCCGTGGCAAAAACTATTTTTTTTAAAAAAATAAAAAACTATTAATAAATTATTTTAATGCATATAATAAAAATACTATTTGCGACGGGCCCGTCGCAAAAACTATTTTTTTTAAAAAAAATAAAAAACTATTAATAAATTATTTTAATGTATATAATAATAATACTATTTGCGACGGGCATAGTATCCCTTCGCAAATACTATAAAAAAAATAAAAAACTAAATTATTAATAAATTATTTTAATTAATATAAAAATAATCCAATTATAATTCAAAAATAAAAAATAATAAAATATTAATAAATGATTTTAATTAATATAATAATAGAATTATAATTCACAAATAAAAATAATAAATTATTTTAATTAATATAATAATAATAGAAGTATAATTCAAAAATAAAAAATAATAGAATATTAATAAATGATTTAATTAATATAATAATATTAGAATTATAATTCATAAATAAAAAAAATATTAATAAGTTATTTTAATTAATATAAAAATAATAGAATTATTTTACATTCAAATATTAAAATAATTCAAGTATTACAAAAAAATATAATTAAATTATAATATTATAAAATTTTAATATATATATAAATTTTAATATTATAAAATATAAATAATATTATTATTCATATTAATATTGTTATTTAAAAATATAATATTATTAATATTTTATAATGAGGCAGAAACTACGAATAGAAAAAAAATCATATTTTGATTTCACAAATTTTATAACATAAATACAAACTCTAATCTGAAGGAGGGGGGAGGTGGGGGATCTGCAGATGGTGGTGGAGAAACTCCATCCCTAAAGCATGAGTGAGTCGGCGCATGTACTCCATCTGCTCCTGATGCTACTGCTGCCACCGACTCGTCTGCTCCACGTACAACTGCTGCTGGCGTCGACACTCCTCCTCATGCTGCTGATGCATCTGCTCCTGCTCTTGTCGGAGACTCTCTATCAGTGCAGTCTGAGATCGCAACTAATCCTCATATTATGTAGTAGAAGAAGATGCACGAGCTCCTCTCGAGCTGGACGCCGACATCGCAGCACTGCCATAATAATCTCCGGGAGTCAGTCGAGAGCCGATACCAACTACCCGGACCTTCTTGAAGGCATACTGGATGGCCTGCATCCATGCCGCCTCATCAAACTGACGGCTAGTGGTCTGATCTGATGACTCGGCCTGACTCTCAGGTCGGGCCTGTGACGCTGCGGCCTCATATGACTCCTGTAGTTGCAATTTAAAATAAAAATTGTGAATATATTATATGCAGTTAATTTTTAAACTTGAAAACATATAATACTGACCACGATGTGATGCTGGAGATCACCTATGAGCTCCCCAGTATCAGGATCACTATACATCCTCCGATATACGTCGTACTCCATAATATCGGGGTGCTCGACAGCCTATAAGAATAAAAAATAAACTGTTAATATTTATAGTTATATAAAATATTTATAAATAATGTACGTACCAGATGATGTCTATGAGTACTGAATGAATGACTCCCAGCTCAATGAGTCACCTCTTGTCTCCCCCGATTCTGCCTCCCCACCGATGATCTCCTCTGAAAGGCACCACTCAACTAGTGCACACATAATCCATCCCATACATGGGATGAAATGTACTCTGGTCGGTGTGCTCTACATGACTCGTCAAAGTCTGACACTCCTGCTTTCTTCATGGAATCTTTTCTTAAATTGTGCAAGAGCTGACGAAGGTGATCACGCATGGCCACCTCCCATGCCTCGTGGATGGCGTCACGCATGGTATCCTCGATCGGATACCATAAACCCTACAAATAAATCAAAATATCAAGTTAGAAATGAAATAATTTTCAAAATACAAATTATTTATTTAGGTACGTACCAACCAATGGTCGAACATGGCCTGCTGCACATCAATGGGAATCTGCTCCCATGTGGTCCACGGCTGAGAGAAATAGTTGCGCAAAATAGCGCTGCCCTGTCCGACTTCTATATGCGAAAATCTGCCCTCTCTTTGTATCCAACCACCGACATTTGAACATGGTTATGTAATGTTGTCCAAGATAACAGAGTTCAATGATTTCATCAAGTATGCCATAAAAGTCAACTTCATTTTCTCAATGATGAGATCCTCTCAAGATAACTCCACTGTTCATTGTTTTTTTCGATTCCCCATATGCGTGTGTGTGGAATCGAAATCCATTCACCACATATTCATTATAAGTTTTAACAAGTTTGGAAGGTGGGTTACTCAATACACACAGCCGTTTGTCAATTTTATCAGCATGTTGAGACACCAGAAAATTTGTGAAATGATTATCAATATAGTAAACTATACATTGAATGAGTTGCTAAAAGATAAAGAATTTATGTTACCAGTTATTGAAACCACTGAGAGAAATTTTTCAGTCGACGTTCTTCGAGAGGAGCTGCTGTAATTTGTGGAATTTGTTTCTTGATATGATTATCATACAACCTATTAAAACCAAAGTTATTTACTATAACATAAATGATAGAATAACTGATATAAACACTTACAGTACAACTGATGTCATCTCTTCACAGTTGACCAGAACATACGTATGAGCTCTATAATTTTCATCATCTGAAATACAGCATTCATAAACTCTACCAAAACCAAGCTCTGACAGGTTGAAAACAAATAATTGATTGTCGATTTCATCAATATTCCTCTCGTTCCGTCCCATTTGGTTGTTTTTTGAAGGATACTCAGATTCAAAATAATGGAAGCAGAAAAAAGATATTTCCTCTTGCAAATAAGCTTCTGCAATAGATCCTTCAACAGATGCTTTGTTACGTACTTTTCTTTTCAATTTTTGCATGCATCTTTCAAATGGGTACATCCATTGAAACTGTACTGGACCTCCACATTTGGCTTCATATGGAAAATGTAACATCAAATGTTCCATTTAGTCGAAGAAAGGCGGCGGAAATATTTTTTCCAGTTTACATATAATTACAACAACATCTTTTTCATGTTTTCCTAGAGCATCATAATCTGCCGTAGCCGCACAAATTTTCCGAAAAAAATGAGACATGTCTGTTATGGAATCCCAAATCACAGAATTCAACAAACCTCTTAATCCAATGGGTAGAAGTCTCTCCATTATAACATGACAATCATGACTTTTTAATCCAGTAATATGACCATTCTTTACACATCTACCCAAATTGGAAGCACAGCCATCTGGAAGTCTCAAATCTGCAATCCACTGAAAAAATAATAAACGGTTTTCTTTAGACAGTGGATAAGTTGCTTTTGGTTTCAGTAACCTTTCTATTCTGACATTCTCAAATAGTTCCAATTCTAGACGCCTGCAAATTTGGGCAAGATCTAAACGTGCATTTACATTGTCTTTTCTATTTCCTGGCATATCCAAAACTGTATGAAACAAATTATCAAAACAGTTCTTCTCAATATGCATGACATCTAACACGTGTCATACCAACAAATCAGACCAATATGGAAAATCCCAAAATATGCTACGTTTAATCCAATTGTGTTCTTTCCCAAAACCAGAAATTTTCTGTTGGTTTATTGTGGGACCAAAAGTGATGGGAGGTAATGAAAATACAACTGATTTTAACTCCTAACCTGATAGCATTTTTGGAGGTTCATCCCTTTAAACTGTTCCTTTTCTGAAAAGAGATCTGTTTCTGCGAAAAGGATGATCAGCTGGAAGAAATCTGCGATGACAGTCAAAATAACAAGGTTTCTTTCCATGAATGAGCATAAATGCTTTGTTCTCTCCCATACAGTAAGGACATGATTTCTGACCATGTGTAATCCAGCCAGATAACATCCCATAAGATGGGAAGTCACTTATTGTCCACATCAATGCTGCTCTCAGTATAAAATTCTTTTTCGTTGCGACATCATATGTACTGACACCAGTACTCCATAATAAATTTAATTCATCAATCAATGGATTCAAAAAAACATCAATATTTTTCTTCAGATGTCCTGGAATTAGTAAAGTCAAAAAGATATATGGCTCCTTCATCAACATCCATGGAGGTAAATTGTACGGAGTTAAAAAAATACGCCAACATGAATATTGACTAACATAAGATCCAAACGGACAGAAACTATCAGTGGAAAGGCCCAGTCGAACATTTCTAGCTTCTAAAGCAAAGTATGGATGCACTCTATCAAAATGTTTCCATGAATCACCATCGGCTAGATGATTCAAGCTTTTATTGGTTAAAATGTTCTCTTTATTCCATGACATCACTGTCGCTGTATTCTTAGACATGAATAAACACTGAAGTCTAGATGTAAGCGGAAAATATCTCAACTGTTTTACAGGAATCAAACCAGACTTCCCGTGTTGTCCTTCTTTATATCTCAGTTTCCCACAAGTGGGACAACTATCCAACGACTCATTTTCCCCAGAATATAAAATGCAGTCATTTGAACATGCATGAATCTTCTGACAAGTAAGTCCCAAATTTCGAACCAGCCTCTTACTCTCATAGTAATTTGCAGGTAAAACATTTCCTTCGGGTAACAGTGTTTTAAGCAAAGAAAATATCTGTTCAAAATAGGTGTTTGACATTCCGTTATCTGATTTGATAGCCATAAATTTTGCAACTGCTTCTAATTTTCTCATCTTGCAGCCAGGATATAAAGCATCCTCAGCAGACTTCAACAAATCATAAAATTCAGACGGTGCCAACTCAGGATTTGAAGCTATATCAGCCAGAGTTTCTGTATGTTGAACAGATGAACCTGTAACATCATGTACTAAATCTTGAAACCGGGATGGATCCGGAATCAAGTTGGTATCACCTGCTCTGGAACGGAATTCACCATGTTGATACCAAAAAACATAATCTGGTTGAAAACCAAAACGTAAGATATTTTCTCCAACTTTGTCAAACGTGTCAAATATTCTCAATGCACATTTTCTGCAAGGGCATTCTATTTTTCCTTCTGAAACAAAATCTGGATTTGATGCCGCAAATGATAAAAAAGTATCCACACGCTCTACATATACTTGATTTAAACCAGAACCGTTTGGATTTCTACGTTGATTTATCCATATGCGGTCACCTAATAATGATTGTTGACGACCTCATTGTTCCATATTTCTCTATAAAATAAAAAAGCATTTCTGGTTTTGAATAATTTGTTAGAAAAAACACTCAAGCTAGGATAATTATAGAGTTTAGATCATACATGACTGATGCAAACTTTTTATTGAGATAGACCTAAAAATTGACCCTTTAAGAATTAAATATGTTGAGAATAAAGCAAAACATGTTACAAATATTGATAATTTTAATATTATATAAATTATTTATTATTTTCATAGTACTAATATTATTGGTAATTAAAACTAATTATTGGTAATTATTACTAATTATTGGTAATTATTGGTAATTATTGGTAATTATTGGTAATTATTACTAATTATTGGTAATTATTACTAATTATTGGTAATTATTACTAATTATTGTTAATACTAATTATTTGTAATTATTACTAATTATTGGTAATTATTACTAATTATTGTTAATTAATACTAATTATTGGTAATTATTACTAATTATTGGTAATTATTAATAATTAATACTAATTATTAGTAATTATTGGTAATTATTGGTAAGTATTGGTAATTATTGGTAAGTATTGGTAATTGTTACTAATTATTGGTAATTATTACTAATTATTGGTAATTATTACTAATTATTGGTAATTATTACTGATTATTGTTAATTATTACTAATTATTGTTAATTATTACGAATTATTGGTAATTATTGGTAATTATTACTAATTATTACTAATTATTACTAACTATTGGTAATTATTACTAATTATTCGTAATTATTATTAATTATTACTAATTATTCCTAATTATTATTAATTATTACTAATTATTGGTAATTAGTACTAATTATTACTCATTATTACTAATTATTACTAATTATTGGTAATTATTACTAATTATTACTAATTATTACTAATTATTGGTAATTATTGGTAATTATTTGTAATTATTGGTAATTATTGGTAATTATTACTAATTAATACTAATTATTGGTAATTATTGATAATTATTATTAATTATTGATAATTATTACTAATTGTTGGTAATTATTATTAATTATTATTAATTATTACTAATTATTACTAATTATTACTAATTATTACTAATTATTGGTAATTATTACTAATTATTACTAATTATTACTAATTATTACTAATTATTACTAATTATTGGTAATTATTACTAATTATTACCAATTATTGGTAATTATTGGTAAGTAATACTAATTATTGGTAATTATTACTAATTATTGGTAATTATTGGTAATTATTACTAATTATTACTAATTATTGGTAATTATTACTAATTATTCGTAATTATTATTAATTATTACTAATTATTCCTAATTATTGTTAATTATTACTAATTATTACTAATTATTTGTAATTAGTACTAATTATTACTAATTATTACTAATTATTACAAATTATTGGTAATTATTACTAATTATTACTAATTATTACTAATTATTGGTAATTATTGGTAATTATTGGTAATTATTACTAATTAATACTAATTATTGGTAATTATTGGTAATTATTACTAATTATTGATAATTATTACTAATTATTGGTAATTATTTTTAATTATTACTAATTATTACTAATTATTACTAATTATTACTAATTATTGGTAATTATTACTAATTATTACTAATTATTACTAATTATTACTAATTATTACTAATTATTGGTAATTATTACGAATTATTACAAATTATTGGTAATTATTGGTAATTATTGGTAATTATTACTAAGTATTGGTAATTATTACTAATTATTGGTAATTATTACTAATTATTGTTAATTATTACTAATTATTGTTAATTATTACAAATTATTGGTAATTATTACTAATTATTACTAATTATTACTAATTATTACTAATTATTACTAATTATTGGTAATTATTACAAATTATTGGTAATTATTACTAATTATTGGTAATTATTACTAATTGTTGGTAATTATTACTAATTATTACTAATTATTTGTAATTAGTTCTAATTATTGTTAATTAATACTAATTAGTACTAATTAATGGTAATTATTACTAATTTTTGGTAGTTATTACAATTTATTGGTAGTTATTACTAATTATTTGTAATTATTACTAATTATTGGTAATTATTACTAATACTTGGTAATTATTACTAATTATTACTAATTATTACTAATTATTACTAATTATTACCAATTATTAATAATTATTACTAATTATTGGTAATTATTACTAATTATTGGTAATTATTACTAATTATTGGTAATTATTACTAATTATTGGTAATTATTACTAATTATTGGTAATTATTACTAATTATTACTAATTATTACTAATTATTACCAATTATTACTAATTATTACCAATTATTACTAATTATAACCAATTATTGGTAATTATTGGTAATTAATACTAATTATTGGTAATTATTACTAATTATTAGTAATTATTGGTAATTATTGGTAATTATTGGTAATTATTGGTAATTATTGGTAATTATTACTAATTATTGGTAATTATTATTAATTATTGTTAATTATTACTAATTATTGTTAATTATTACTAATTATTACGAATTATTAATAATTATTACTAATTATTACTAATTATTGGTAATTATTTCAAATTATTGGTAATTATTACGAATTATTGGTAATTATTACTAATTATTGGTAATTATTACTAATTATTGGTAATTATTACTAATTATTGGTAATTATTACGAATTAATGGTAATTATTCCTAATTATTGTTAATTATTACTAATTATTGATAATTAGTACGAATTATTACTAATTATTACTAATTATTACTAATTATTGATAATTATTACTAATTTTTACTAATTATTACTAATTATTGGTAATTATTACTAATTATTACTAATTATTACTAATTATTAGTAATTATTGGTAATTATTACTAATTATTACTAATTATTGGTAATTAATGGTAATTATTGGTAATTATTGGTAATTATTACCAATTATTCCTAATTATTCATAATTATTCCTAATTATTACTATTTATTACTAATTATTACTAATTATTACTAATTATTGGTAATTATTTGTAATTATTGGTAATTATTGGTAATTATTCCTAATTATTACTAATTAGTGGTAATTATTAGTAATTATTACTAATTATTGACAATTATTAATAATTATTACTAATTATTGATAATTATTAATAATTATTACTTATTATTGGTAATTATTACTAGTTATTGGTAAGTATTACGAATTATTGGTAAATATTACTAATTATTGGTAATTATTACTAATTATTGGTAATTATTATTAATTATTGGTAATTATTACTAATTATTGGTAATTATTACTAATTATTGGTAATTATTTCTAATTATTGGTAATTATTACTAATTTTTGGTCATTATTCCTAATTATTGATAATTATTGGTAATGGTTCCTAATTAAAAGTAATTAAATGAATAATTACCAATAATTAGGAATAATTACCAATAATTACGAATAATATCATTATTACTATATTTTATTATTAATATTAAAATAATATAATTTTTTAATTTACATACAATTCTCCTTTCATCTGTGTGTTTTCTATCTCCACATACAAATAATACATGTGGAGACAGCAAACACACAGATGAAAAGAGAATTGTATATATATAAAAAATTATATTATTTTAATATTAATAATAAAATATACTAATAATATAATAATGTTATTATTCCTAATTATTAATATTTATTACTAATTATTAATATTTATACTTAATTATTAAAAATTATTACTAATTATTCTTAATTACCATTAACTATGAACAATACTAATAATTTAAATTTATTAAGTCACAAAACAATGTAATCGTAAATAAATTACAACTAATTAAGAATAACTAAAACTAATAAAAAATTAAAAATAAATATTAAATTAAAATGAACATAAATACCTTGAAAATTGATCTGCTCTGATCGTTCTTCAAAACTTTAATATCAACTCCGAAGAAAAAAAATTAAACTTGAGAAAAACTGATCATTAAAAAAAACTTTGGGAGAAGAAGAAGATGGAGTTTGAGAATGATTTGAAAAAAACGGATGGGGGTATTTATAGGTTAGATTATTTGCGACGGGTACATTTGCGACGGGATTCCCGTCGCAAATACCTTAGCCATCATTTAATACGGTCAACGGTTAAATAGTTATTTGCGACGGGTCCCGTCGCAAATAACCACCTGCCGACATACTATTTGCGACGGGGAAATATGCCCGTCGCAAATACCTTTTACCGCCGCCGGTTATTTGCGACGGGAATATTCCCCCGTCGGAAATATGTTTCCCACGATTTGGTGCGCAACGCGCGCCAGTTCTTTTGCGACGGGTAAAGCAATCCCGTCGCAAAAGGCTACTTATTTGCGACGGGCAAATACCCTCGTCGCAAATAAGTTTTTAACGGGGCTATTTGCGACGAGATTTATTCCCGTCGCAAATAACCCGTCGCAAATACCCATTTTTCCCATAGCGGTTGTGGGAATTGTATAGGAATTTACATATTAAAAAGATAACTATTTTAGGATTAAAATTTTTGAGATAATGGAACACATTACCCTTTGACCACAGTCAACATATCAAATTCATTTTATGTTCTGAACCAATCATCTTGTAAACAAATGAAACGAACTAAACTGATTAACTAATTCAACATGTCAATAAAACTATTTAATTAAATTTTATAAAGATAAGGGGATAATCTTGGTAATTTTTTATGAACTAAAATAATGGATATATGTTAATTATATAGTTTTTAAAGTATGTACATAAGAATTCATTAATGGTGTAAAAATATTATATCTCAATTTCCCATTATTAAGGCATGATTTAATGTATAAACCAAGTTTATTTTATATTCCTTATACAATATAATTTTTAATATTATTTAATGAATACCTAAACATTTAGTGTACATTATGTAATAATATAGTTTACTTTATCCATGGGGTATTCCTTCCAAAGTCACCATGGTAGTAAGAGCTTTTAAAACAGAATACCCATTATTTGGGTTATATCTATTCATCATTGGTTATATTATAAAATAATTTTTTGTGAAATTATTTTTGGATTTTTTTTATTTACACTTATTTTTTTGGATTTTTATTTTTTTTATATTATCTATATATTTTTTTATTTTTCAATTGAATGATATGGTATTTGTAGGGGTTATTCGTATGAAATTGTTATTCATTGGGAAATATATTTATATTATTAATCAAAAATAATTGATGAGGTGAATATAATACCCCATGATAAGACATATCAGGGATCATGTAATATTTATGTTATATAATTTTTTATTTCATTTTATTTCGTTCATGGTCTTACGAATCATGATTTACCAAATTCAATTGAATTATTATGATGCCAACTCATTGTATATTTGTACTGAATATATTAAATGTTACTTTGGGGGAGATTATATTATCAAATTATCCTAAAAAAATATCTTTTATTCAATGTTTTTTATTTATTTTTATCACATTATTAGATACTAGTTCTTCCCTAGTTGATTAGAAAAATAACAGTGGTTTTTTTAATTGATACTAATCCTATATCTTCTTTGGGATGAGGAATCATTATCTTTCATATACCTATTATCTAAAATATTTTCAATAATGTATTCTATATAAATAAACATTTCTTATAGTTATTATACATGATCTTCGACCTTTTTTTAAAAGGTTTTAAAAAATAAATGATTAATATTTTTTACATTGTTCACTTTTATCTCTATAATCAAAAGATAAAAAAATCATTATGTTTTAAATTTATTTCAAGAATATATTTTCACACGTCTATGAACATTTTTTCATTTGAATCATACATTATATATTAATATGGTTATTTTAAATTTGAATTCTTATCAAAATAATTTTGGAGTTTTTCATTTTTAGAATTCATTTTAATAGTTGAAAGGGTTTTTTGCTTCATGAATTTTATTAATGATGTTTACATGTTATTTATATTACCCAAAAAACCCGTATTTATTCACCACTAGTGATATGTAGTAATGATAGTTTCCGAATTCATTATCCAGATATATGGAAAACAATACAATTATATTTTTATATAACTCTTTTATTCTCCATGTGTAAATCTTGCTATGAAACAATTTGTTTTTATTGATTTAAAAGTTGTTGTGCTTCATGTTTTATTATTATGTTTTGTAATTTTAAATTTGTTATGTGGAATGGGGATACCAATATAGATCATCTAATTGATTTAGCCAGAAATAACTCTGCAATTCATTGAGTGATGTATTAGAGTTAACCGATTAAATGTTTCCCCTAAGATATTTTTGGAATTTACGATGTAGTTTATTCAATTTTTAATTGTAAATTTAGGCATTTTATGAATATGATATCCATTTTTCTTACATGATTTATCTATGAGTTCTGTCACGAACCAACCCAGTTACCCTGGTAGCCCGATAACCGAGCTGGTCCTGAAATAGCCTGAAGTGCATTCCTGATCCCCACGAGTCGGTGACTAACACCTAGCATCACAAAACGTGCATGTGGGAATGAATTTTCCACAAAAAATGTAGATGAAATGAAACAAGACAGTATGAATAACAAAAGAAACTCCACTGTAAGTAAAGTACTAGAAGAAAACAAGGCCTAGAGTAGCCCAATGCACTTCAACCAAAGTACCAAAAAATTTGGATAACCTAAATGTCCTTGAAGAAACAAATCACCTAGACCATTGCTCAATAGCTGAATCCACCTCTAAGAGATCCCTTCCATTTTCTCAAACATGGAAGAAGAAAGTCTACAAAAATCCGAATGAAAAAGTAGTGTGTGTGACCCTAATCCCATTAAGATACCACTAATGTTTCTATAACATATAACAAATATAGATTATCCATAGAAAAGCTTTAAATTTAAAAATATACATGATTGGAAATTAAAAAGAATATTTAAAAGATGATATATATATTCAAAATGATGGAAAAATACTTTAGGAAAAGGATTTAAAATGATAGAATATTTCTAAAATAATGGATTAAATAAACAAGTTTATATAAATTCAGCAGAGGCACATAAATCAGTTTTAGAACATTGGATTTCATTTATATCTCATATATAAATAAACAAGTGAGCAACATGGTCATTTACCCAACGATACGAAAGTATTGACCACCTATAGGATTCCTTAATCTGTATGTGAACTCATAAAAATATGTATACACATGTTCCAATGACACAGGCCAAAGGAAACTCATCACCAACCCGTAGGGGATGTGACCTGCTACAAGTATGTTTTAGAACATTATTGTAGTGTTGAGTGTATCCAAATAAGTCCCTAACTACATAAGGCTTGCATGTGCTCTTACATGATGGGTGAACTATTTTATGACTTCAAAAAAATATGATTAATACCATTATTCAATTTCAAAAATGCAAATTTCATTCCATTTAAAACCAAAATTGGTTTTATTCAAAAACATTCCTTTTTCAAAAGATAAAATGAAAGGGTTTCTATCAAATATTTTTAAGACTTTTTCAATAGTTTGAAATCAAATCAAAACCAATTTCATAATTACACAATTTTATTCCACAACTGAATTCAATAATTTAGTTTAAATAATTTCAATCAAATTTATATTATAAATTAAACAATTTAAATCATCCAATTTCCCTAAACACTTCCAATTCCATGGAATTGGGGGTTTTTCAAATTTCTATTCCAAAACCATTTCAAATAACTCAATTATCTGGAATCTTGTTTTTATAGATTTAATTGATAGACAATTTGTGCAATTGAATTTAAATCAACAATTGATATAAATTAATCAAACTATGAATAATCAATTTGGAAAATCGGAAGAGAACCACCTACCTCAAGGTTGTCGATGTCAACGACCAAGATAATCCACACTATGTGGTTTAATACAATTTCTCATGGCCATAATAATGAAAAATTCAACATGCCAATGTTTGATGTTCGTCAAGGGGTCCTAGAACCAAAATCTCTAATTTATTTCACAGGGAAGTAAAATATTACAATCAATTACATTTTCACTCTCCTGGATAATATCTGGATTATCATTTTGTGTTAAAACATTATATCACTAGAAATATACATAAGAATAATTATAACCCTCATTTGGTAATTGTACCCCTCAATTTTATTTCTCAAGGAAATAAAATATCACATGAAATTTTATTTTCTATCTCATAGATAATCTCCAAATTATCATTTTTAATTATCACATGCGATGATAATTTATCTCACCAACATAAGATTCAAAATATCAATATATTATCACATGGGATAATATTTATCTTTCATGGATATTTTTTTATCATTAGGTCAATGCATCCACTCGCAATTATCCATCGGAATAATTATCTCTGATAAAGTCACTACTATAGTTTTAATAATATTAATAATTAACCTTTTATAATATGAAAATTATCATTCAATTACTATTTTAGTTATCCTTTTATAATATATGTAAAATAATTATTTTTAATATTTCCATGCAATTGGTCTGTGATAAATTCATAATAACTATCTTCTAGAATATTACATACAACAATTTGATAAACAACATTTGATAATTTGTACCACAAAATTAATTAGGAAAATGAATTCATATTCTCCATTTATATATGTGTGTGTGTGTGGGTGTGTGTGTCTATATATACATATGTATATATGTTAGAATATCCATTGATAATGAAATTATAATTTTATAAAACTTTGAATTTATCTAGTTTTAAAATATTCAATAATTTCACTTTGATAATTCATGAAATCATAAGTTAGTAAATTTATCTATGTAAATTATCCCTAAGCACATGATGTGATTATCAATATATTTGTATGTATGTATATATGTATTTCATTTGAGAATTTATTTTAAAAAATATATCTTTTGATAATATCATGTGAACTATTATGATACAATTTGGGTTTAAATAATCATTTTTTATAGAATTTTGATGGGGGAAGAAAATTAAGAAAATAAATTACAGAAATTAAACAAAAATAAACAAACCATAATGGTTCATATGAAGAGGGATAAAAAAGGGTGTCACATGCTGGAATTGGAGGAGTGTGAATCAAAGATGTTCACAACCGCACCTATGTGGGTTTCTAAGGCCGTGCAAAATCTAAGGAAAGCACCCAAACTAAGGATGATATGGTTCTACAATTTAAAACCATAACAAAAATGTAGTAATAAAACCCTCAAGTAAAACATTCCTTTTAATCAATTTTTCATGCCAATATTTATGGTGTAGTGTTTAAATCTGACCTATTAATGATTTGTGAGTTTAAACATGGTAAAAAACGGGGCAAATAATTGTTTTCAAACTTATGGGGGGTTAAAATGGTGGTGGGGCGTGTTGTTGGGGGAGAAGGTGAACAATTCCCTTCTTTATAACCAATATTTTAATTTTTCAATATAAAAATTAAATGACACCAAATATCTGTTGTGAATTAATATTATTCCTCATCTAGGTTAAACAACTCATTCTGTACCCTACATTGGTCTCAGATTTCTCATAGGATGCACTGTTTGAAGGATATTTATGATTTATTAATTAAAAATCAGAATAATTAATTAATTAAAATAAAATAGGGTTATTTTTTTGAGTGTGGCATCCAAAATCATGAAACTAAAAAAATTATACGTTGTCTAGTGTAAACCCCTCATCCTAGACCCATCAGTGGTATCAGTTTTCCCATACGATGTAGCGTTTGAGAGATAATTAATTATTTTTAATAAATAATATTTTAAATATTCTTTAAAAATTTATCTCACGAGAGAGGCATCCAAAAAGCTTACGCCATAGAATATTATTCCACTACTAAGGTAAACACCATATTACAGACATAATAGTGGTCTCAAATTTCTCATATGAGGGACCATTTTGGAGTTATTTAATTATTTTGAGTAAATTTCTCGTGCTGGAAATAATATATTTAATATTTTTATTATGTCCTCTTTGAGACTTTTCAGACCTCAAAAACATATACACTCATAGTATTTTACTCATAAACTATTTAATTGAATATTCTAGATTATTAATTAGGCGTTTAACATTCTTTGATGGGCTTAGCAAAAACAAAACTTTTCACTGAAAAACCAATTTTTTCGAATTCAACTTAATAAATTAATAATTTAACACAAGAGGATTTTGGAATACGAGAAAAAGTAATGAGATGTTACAAACTCCCCACTATAAGTCATTTATGTTCCAAGAAAGCATATGAAGAAGCCTCCACATAAAAAATATGACGCCACTACTCTATGATCAGTGCTTCTCTCTCCCACGTATCTTGAGAATGAAAACCATGCCGCCATAGCACATAGAATAGAAATATAATCATCCTAATAATTAACATGGTCTCAAAATCAACAACTTCGAGTGGTCACTCCGTCATATATAAATCAGGTTCTACTTTGAGATCACACCGACTCATAACATGAGATGGGTCAGATATATGTTTTGGAAGCTGAGATACATAAAACACATTATTAATCAACATCAGTATTGGTGGTTGTTCTAAATGGTATAAAACTTTTCCTACCTAATCAATAACCTCAAAAGATCCCACAAAACAAGGAGAAAGCTTCCCTTGCCTCCCAAGCCACCAATGACCCAACCGGGGTGAAATCTTCATGAATACATCATTACCAAAACTACTACTTCATGTCATAGAACATCTTAGTGCTTCCTATGTGAACAACTCAGTGGAAATTATGGAAATCTCAAAATAAGGACTTCATTTTTGCTAACAGTGCAGTATAATGGTTTTGATAAAAAAACACCCTCTTTGGTGAACAACCATACGTAATCAGTCTCCCCTCCATAAAAAGAGTCTATAATTCTTACAAATTCATCAACAACATTATGTTCTTGATGAATAATATCGAGAATAGAATATTTTAGAGAACCATTATCTTTCATGGAAGATAGAGCCAGCTCCACCATGGTGACACACAAGGGTTAATAAAGGATTTCTCAATAAGATCATCCAATTGGAACATTAGTTGTTTTAGTTTTGTTGGAGCCATTTTGTATGATGGAAAGAGAACTGGTTGAGTACTGGTTGAAAGTAAATGGAATACTCAACCTCTCTTACTAGTGGTAAAACTAAAAAATTAGAAGGAAAATGATGGGAAACATGACGACAACTGGAGGGAGATCACCACCCAAAGAATATCGCTATAGATCAAAAGTAAATAACGATATCACTTTACTTTACTCTAGATAAGATGGTCTGGCTCTATTCAACCTAGGGTCACATTCTCATTGAAGGACAAGTGGCACACCACTGGTGTCATAATGTAGACCCGTCAAAGATAAAAATCAATCTGAGATTTTTTTTAAATGAGACGATCCATCCCAAATATAATGTCAATAGATTTCATGTTGATTACTAGAAAACTCAATGAAAGATTGAAATAATATAAAGAGATGACGCAATAAGGAATATTGAGACCCTGATCTCTCTTTATACCAAGTGTTATAGTAATATTAATTGCACCAGAAAAAATTTCCATTGGAAGATTAAGAAGATTAACGATACTGGTTGAAATAAATGAATGAGATGCACCGGTATCAAATAGAACGGTCACTAAAGTGGAAGGTATAGTAATGGTACATCTTACATTTCGAGGACTAGTGTCTGATACCTCTGGCAACATTTCTACTGCATGAAAACCTTCGTTGTGAATCCTATGGCTGGAACCCTTTTCTACGTGAAGCATTTTATTTCCCGATAGTTTTTGGAGGTGTTGATGATCCTATTCCACTACGTGGAGTAGAAAAATGATAGAAGAATCAATGTAAGTTCCCTAAACATATGCAGGATCTATAGTTCTTGGGTGCCTCAGTGAAACCCATCTTTGAATGTCAGGGATTTCCACACTGATAACATGTCAACGAAGTCCCTCTTGGTTCTTCAAGAGGTCTGTAATGACTTTGTCATCGCAAACTACCCTAGGAAATGTCACACCACCATATTCCATTAAAGAAATTAACACTACCACTAGGAGGAAAAGGAACTCCCTTTAACCTTGTCTTTCCTGCCAGGTCCATCTCAAACATCATCTCCCTATCTAGCACATCAGCAGAAGTGGGTATCATCAGTAAGAAAACATGATAATAGATATATTATCGATGCCCCAACTTGGATCTTCTAGCCTTAAACTTCTCATTAGATACAATCTCAGGAGGAAACTACACCAACATAGCAAAGTGATTGGAGTACTCATTCACAGTATCGTCGGCCTTCTCAATCATGAATAACTCTACAACTTTACCCGCCACCATTGTTTCTGGACAGACCTGGTTGATGAAAAGGTCCTTTAAGTCTTTACACTCTAAACCCTAATGTTTCCCCAACCATCTCCATTGTATCCCACAATCTCCTACCCGGTCCCTCAAACATGAAGGTGGAACACTTCACCTTGACCACATTAGGTGTCTCTAAAAACAAAACATACATTCAATATTACTCAACCATTTCTCATCTTGTTGACGGTCAGTGGATCATTTGAAAACTGGTGTCTTCTGGCATAAGAACTCTTGAGAATGATTTTGGATATTATCCCAATGAGGATCCATAGTTGGAGCCTAAATGGGGATTGTATGTGGTTCATATCCCAGAGCATGGAATGTGTAAACAATCACCTCAACCAAAATCAGATCCATAACAAGAGTCACCTGATGAGATTCAGGAACAACCTCTTTATGGATTCAATTCCCACATCTTTTCAGAGTTATTATGATACAAAACATTAGTACATAAAAAATAATTATTTTAACACTCTAATATAGTAACGATAGAAATTATTCTCAACAGAATGAATAACCAAAATATGGATTTCACACAATCCAAATCACAATAGGTAAAATACAAGAACTACACAGTAAGACGTCTTTCTCTAACCACCCCCGGCAGCTTAAGGTTCATTGCGGTGAGAGTTGGATAGGCAATCAATCAAAACTACCCTCTAAGTCGTGATAAGATTTTAGAAATTCATACTGACTTCATGAAAAATGTTTAAACTCCCTCGGATACCAGATTTTCAGGAACCAACCCAGGTACCCTAGTAACCCGATAACCGAGCCGGTCTGGACATTGCCAAAAGGGTGTAATTGATCCCCACAATTCAGCGACTAGCACCAGACATCACACAACATGCATGTGGGAACTATTCTTCCACCAACAATGCTGAAGTAAAAAAACAATATGCATAACCAAAGAAACTCCACTGAGTTGAAAGTACTAGAATACAACAAGGCCGAAACAATCACAAGGCACTATAAACAAAGCACAAAAAAATGGAAAACGACTACAATTTCCCTAAGGACAAAACTCACTAGAACCAATGCTCAATATCTATATCCACCACTAAGAGATCCCTTCCCTTTTCCCAAACCTGGAAGAAGAATGCCTATAAACACCTGAAGAAAAAATTATGTTGTGAGTCTAATCCCAGTAGGATACCACCAAATATTCCAGAAAAGATGACAGATTTAGGTTATCTAATGAAAATATTTCAATTTTAAAATAAACTAGTTTGGAAAATAGAAAGCAAATTTAAACAAAACATGCAATATGTTTTCAAAATGATGGAAAAATACATTAGGAAAAGGCTTTACAATGATAAAATATTTCTAAAAAAATGTATTAAATAAATCATTTATATTAAAAAGTTTATATAAATTCTGAAGAGGCATGTAACGATGATTTACAACTTTGACATACATTTTTATCTCATATATAAATAAAAAAATGAGCAACATGGGAATCTACCAAAAGGTACAAAACTATTAACTAGATATAGGATTCCACACTCTCTATATGAACTCATAAAAATGTGTATACACACATTCCTATGAAACTAGACAAAGGATACTTTTCACTAAACCATCGTGGATGTGACCTACCGCAAGTATGTTTTAGAACCTTTTCATAGCATAGAGTACATACAAATAAATCACTAACTACCTAAGGCATGAATGCACTCCTATGTGATGGTTGAACTATTTTAACACTTCACAAAAATATGATCAATCACATTATTAAATTTAAAAAGTTCTAATTTCAATCCATTTAAAATAACAACATGTTTTATTAACAAACATGCCTTTTTCACAAGAGAAAACCAATGTGTTACTATCATTTCATTTTAAGTCATTTTCAGTCGTTTGAAATCTAATCAAAACCAATGCCATCATTAAAAAATTTATTTCACCAATTAAATTCAAAAAATTAATTGACATATTTTCCATCATTTTCATAATTTATATTAAACAATTTAAATCATCCAATTTTCAGAAACACACGCAATTCCATGGAATTGGGGTTGTTCCAAATATTCATTCCAAAACCATTTAAAATATCATGATTCACTAGAATCATATTTTTATCAATTTAATTGAAATAAAATTTGAGATAATTAATTTAAATCAACAATTGAAATAAATAAATAAATATAAGGATAATCAATTTGGCTAATAGAAATGGAACCACCAACCTCAAGGTCAGCAATGTCATAATCAAAGAAAACCCACCTTGTGTGGTTCAATACACCTACTCCCAACCTTAATAATGAAAATGTCGACACACCAATGTTCAATGTTCATCATGGGGTCCTAGAACCAAAAAATTTATTCTATTCCACAAGTATGTAAAATATTACATGTGATTACATTTTCTATCTCCTGGGTAATCTCTGGATTATCGTTTTATGTTAACACATGAAATCACAATAAATCTCCATAAGAATAATTATAAACATCATTTGGTAATTATATCCCTCTATTTTATTTCTGAAGGAAATAAAATATCACATGAAATTATATTTTCACTCTCTTAGATAATCTCTAGATTATCGTTTTAAATTATCGCATCCAATGATAATTTATCTCACCCAGAAAAGTTTAAAAATTAATTATATGATCACATGCGATAATATTTATCATTACTAGAAAATTTTTTCGTTATTGTTTGGTCAACACATCTATCCACGATTATCCATCAGAATAATTATCTTTGATAATCTCACAATTATAGTTTTAATAATATTAGTAATCCTCCTTAGATTATCTCAAAATTATAATTTTATTATAATATTAATTATCCTTTGATAATATATGTAAAATAATTATTTTTTATATATTCCATGCAATTTTTCATTGGTAAATTCATAATAACTATCTTTTGGAATATTACATATGATAATCTGATAAACAACATTTGAAAATTTCTATCAATAAATTAATTTTTGAAAAGAATTTGTATTACACATAATTATATATATACACATATACATATGTATACATATGTATATATGTTAAAATATTGTTTGATAATTCAATTTTTGTTTAATAAAAAATTTCATTTACGTAGTGATAACATATTCAATAATTGCACATTGATAATTCATGAAACCACATGTTAACAAATTTATGTTAATATATTTTTCTTAAGAACATGATTTGATTATCAATATATATGTCTATATATATATCTCTTTTGATAATTTATTTTTAAAAAATAACTTTTGATAATATCACATGAACCATTATGATATAATTTGGGTTTAAATATTTTTTTTCTAGAATTTTGATGGACTAATAAAATGATGAAAATAAATGAATGAAATTAATGAAAAATAAACAGACCATAATGGTACATATCAAGAGGGATTAAACAGGGTGTCACATGTTGGAATTGGAGGAGTGAGCATCAATGATGTTCACAGCCGCACCTATCTGGGGTTCCAAGGCCATGCAAAATTGAAGGAAAACACCCACACTAAGGAAGATATTGTTCTACTATTTAAAACCCTAACAAAAAATGCTGCAATAAAACCCCTAATTAAAAAATTCATTATAGTCAATCTTTTACCCAAATTATTATTAGAGTATTTAAATACGTCATATTAAAGATTTGAAATTTTAAAAAGGGTAAAAAATGGTGCAAATAAATCTTTTGAAATTTATGGGGGTTAAAAATGGTGGCGCGACATGTTGTTGGGGGAGAAGGTTAACAATACCCTTTTTTATAACTAATATTTTAATTATTTTTTATAAAAATTAAATGACACCAAACATCCAGTGAAAATTAAAATTATACCTCATCTATGATAAAAACCTCACTACTTACCCAAAGGTCATCTCAGATTTCTCATAGGACACACCGTTTGAGATATATTAATGATTTATTAATTAAAAATTGGAATAACTATATAATTAAAATAATAATATTTATTTTTACAAGAGAGAAATCGAAAATCCCAATGCTAAAAAATATTATACAATTTTTAGGGTAAATCACTCATTTTGAACCCATCTATGGTCTCATATTTCCCATACGACACGCCCTATAGGAGATATTTAGATATTTTTAATAAATAATATAATAAATATAATTTAAAAACTTTATCTCGTGAGCAAGGAATCACATAGTCCCATGCCTTTGAATATTATACCCCTCCTATATATTTTGGACACAACCTTGGTATCAAATTTTTCAAATGATAGACCCTTTTGGATTTATTCAATAATTTTGAATAAATTTTTCTCGTGCTTAAAATAATATATTTAATATTTTTATTATGTCTTTTTTGAGACTTTGCAGAACTCAAAAACTCATACTTACTCAGTGTTTAACTCAGAAAATATTTTATTGAATATTTTAGAGTATTAATTGGGTGTTTTACCATTCAATGACAGTTCTAACAAAAACTATACTTTTTACTGATTTTTTTTTTCATTTAAAATAATAAATTAGTAATTTCACACAATAGGATTTAGGAATACCGAAAATAGTACCAGGATGTTACAAGTTAGGTTAGTTGATTTGGATACATTACACATGTACTTTTTTTTACATTTCTCATTATTATTACATACCTGACTAATGTCTAATGTTAAAAAACTAGTTCGGGGATCATGATATATTGTCTATTTTAACAAATATATTTTATTTTATTATAAGATAATTCACTTTGATTATGAAATCATACACTTATTATCATCTAATTATAAGTAATGAGATTGATTTTTTTAAGATTATGTTTACCTTTATTGAGCATATTTATCACCAATCTTATCTTTTCCTTTTCTCTAGGGTTTAAAGAATGATAATAAATGAATTATTTATAGAACGATTTAATGTGTGAATAATTTTTTGGTTGATATTGGGGGATTAATTTGGAATATGACAACCTCTGTATATTGGGAAAATAATCATATGATAAAATGGGAACTTATATATGTGTTTCTATCATAATTGTTTAAAAAATTAATCTTCCATGGTCATTGTTTAGGTAAGTAAAATACTATTTAAATATGATGTTATATGGTTTCATGGGTTAAAATATGGTCCTTTTTTGAATTAATAAAATAAATGCAATAGTGGGGTTTTAATCATTTTATTTAGATGTGTGGGTTTGGGGTTTTGTATTTGGTATTATAGTAGTGTTTAGATAAAATTTAATATTAGTATGTCTAAATATGAAGTTATCCTAAGAATACAATATTAGGGTTTTATGATTATGGTTGATCATAAGTATCAAGGCTTGAACATCCCCTTTTAGGATAAAAGTGATATGGGTGTATGTTGGACTATGATATTTTTTGACACATTTTATTGGGACAAGTTATAAGTAACCTGTTGGACCCTCTGTGAAATGGTTATTTTAATAATAACAAATCACTGTTATTTCTGATTATAAGTTAATTTAGCCAACTATTATGTATCATCTCAGCTAAATAAAGAATATTACTTTTTCATATTTATCCATATTTGTGAATAAAATGTTAATTTTTATTTAAATGGAATTCTATGCTCGATGGCGTACCCAATACGCAACAACAAGTTTCTTTGAAATCTTACGTTGCACACAAATAATATAATTATTTTAAATGATAGTTGAAAACTAGCCATTGTATTAGAGGGAATGAATACAACTAACTACAATATAATTATATATGTTTGTTAAATGTATTTACCTTTTTCCAATAAAATTTAGAGGCTTAAAATGTAAATGAATATGATTTTAAACAAAATTTACATTAAAAGGCAGATTTACCGCTTTTTGATTGAGAATCCTATTTAAATCTAGTTTTGGTCACTTTGATAGGATAATTTTGACAAAATAAAATTCTTTTTTAGATTCCTATCATCAAAATTTACTTTGGTTAGATTTTTGGTATTTTTTGATAAAATTTATTTTTTAATGAATAGTGAAAAAAACTGTATTTTATTTCCAAAGTTATTCATAATATAATGTATTTATAATGTTTGATTATCTTTTTAATTGGTTTTAAATTTTAATTAAAATATATTTTTTTCATTTAATTCAACGGTGGTCATTGGAATTAATTTTACTTTGAAATTGTACATAAACAACTGTTAATCATTTAATAGATATTGTTTCTTAAAAACACGCTATTTGTTTTGACAGCGGGAATTGATTATAAAAATAATTAATGAAAATTTTATGTTTTGAATTTGGTAAAATTGACATCATTTTTGAATTTTTAATATTAAATATAGATTAAGGTGAATTTTTGGTGTTTTTCTGAAAAACTTCAATTTTTGATAAATAGTGAAAGCACTAAGTGGAAGTTAAAAAACTGATTTTTCATTTAAATGAATCCTTAGCACTTCTGTGATTTGAATTTCAAAAATCCGACATACATGGTTTTCATTAGGATATAAAATGTGGTTTAATGGGATTAAAATAATTTCTTGGTGAATAGTAACTTTTATGTTTTCTTAATCGCAATTAAATGTAATTTGTGTAATTTAAGGTAAGGATAATATTATAATAATATGAAATGATCTTGAAAAATTTCCTACCCTTATTGGATGAGTCATGGACGACCAATAATATCCTTGTGTCAACTTGGGGACCCCATGGAGCCACTTTGGTAGGAAAATGACATTAATAACTTTTTATTTAAAGTTAAAATAAAAATGTCACAAATATGTATTTGTTTACTAACACAATTTTTACATGGGGTTATACAAGTCATATTTTGGACTATAAATATTCATTAGAAAGATAAGAATATTTCCTACATCGTGATATTTTTTTATAATTTTTAGACATTAAATAGAAAAATTTATTTATGACACCATGATGATGCAGTGATTACCTCATTAATGAAGGATTTACATAAAATGATAAAAAAAGGTAAAATCTAAGACATAAACTTTTCAAAACCCTATTAGATGGGTTGATTTCGAAACCATATCACCTTATCCTTAAAATATTTAATTTTTGGACCTTTAATATCAGAAAATCATTTTATAATAAAGTAACTGTTCAAGATTTTCCAAGAGTGCCCCTCCTCCCTCTTATAAAAGGCCCCCACATCTACCTCCTTCCCCACACCTCTCAAGCCATTGGCTCGTCCACACTCTGATAATTTTATCTCTCCACATACCTCTCTTCATCTTATAAGCCGCCTTACCTAAGGCAAATATCTCTTCAAGAACCCCTTTTGGTTCAAACCAAAGGGAGTTACCCGATTTAAAGGTAATTCTTTTTCTAATGTTATTTTGTTTTATTTTGCTTCTCCAACCACCTAAAATCTTTTTATTACTTTATTTTGTAACAACAACAGTATATTCAATATACTTTGATGTTGTTATTATAAGGATTCGAGCTACACTTACACATACCTCCGTCTAATGGTTAAAGAACATACTGTTTCCATGGATGGCGAATTTCTACCTCACGAAACGATGATTGTTCTATCTTCTTCTACCACCTTTCATGGTGAGTATTATGATGGAAAAATATTTATTTATTATATTTATTATATTTATTTCCTCTCTATTCTTATTTATTTTATATTTAATACATACCTTTATGCTTTTCATGTTGTGTAAATGCTATAATTTCATTTGAGGATGTGTGGACTACCACCCCCTCAAGTGATGTGACTCGTTCATGCAATAAATGGAATGTATAAAGAATTAAATTGATGAAATTATGTGCCCTATATAAAATATATATTATAATTTAATTATAATATATATATATATATATATATATATCATCATGTTTTAATTCCATTAATGTTCCAAATAAATTAAAGTAGCGTTCATGCGTACGTACGGCCTACCGCCTCCATGAATGTTGCATTTCATTTCTTTTTATCTCCAACTGTTTTGGAATTGTATAAAATGAATATATAATAGATATATATGATATTTAAATCATTAATACTATTCTGGAGTTGATATACTTATAACTACATGGATAATTATTTTCAAACAAGTTCAATTTTTACTCATGTTCCGAACATCGACAAAAATGTCTGATATGAACTCACATTATTAACCAATTATTACAACATTATAATATGTGATATGAACTGAATAATAATATTTAAAGGAGGTAATTAAGAAATTATAAATTGACCAAAGTTTATTATTCAGGAATATAAAGAAATGAACAAGACAAGTCTGACTTGAGGTAAGGGATCCTACCTCTCTTTCTTTTTATGTACTCTCTTTTATGTCAATTATTTTAAGCTCATATTTCTTATGTTTGGGGATGTTATTTTATATTAATAATACAGTATTTTTATGTTCATATTATTAGAGACCCTATTTGATCTCATTTATCCATTTTTGGATGTTTTAAGTCGCACTATTAGGCTGCCGAGTTTTCGTAAGGGATTTTTCATCTCACATTTATTCCCGTGCGATTTATGCTACATTTGACACCATTTCTTTTGTGTGGTGTATGTACTACCCACTATTCTTCTTTTTTTGTAATATAAATTTTTTTATGGGTATTTACATCAATTTTTTATAGTCCTTCTTTCATGGGATGGACGTTTCGAAAGATACTCAAGTCGGTAAGGGAATCCTTCACCCTCCTCTTTTTTAAAAGAGTTATTTTTGTTATGTATTTTAATTTACATCTTGTTATGTTGGGATATGTTCTTAAATATCATTATTTCTATAAATATTATGACCATGTGTTGAGATACCCTTTTATCTCTCATCAACTCATTTTATTAGTTTTAATGTGACGCCGTTATGTTGTCGAATTTTTGTAAGGGAAATTTTTAACCCAATTTCAATTATTTGGGTTAAACCTCTATTTCTTGATTATGTCGTACTATGAATATGTGTGGATGACCTACGATTGTTTTACACTTAATATTGAATTATATATGGTGAATTATTTTGTCACACATATTTATGTAATTGATTTATCCTTAATCAAAGGATAACATCTTTGTAAGGGACTTCATCTCAATCTCCTTTCATTGAGGCATATTTTGTTTTAATACAAGACTTTATTTTATAAACGGTATTAGCACCTTAGACTTTTCATTTCATTCAAAGGGAATCCTTTTCCACAAATTATTTTACTAAACAACAAAAAGGAATGTTTCTTTTAACGTACGTGGGGACAATATCCTTCTCGCCGCCGCAAGTATTATTTGGTCTTTGGCTTCCTCAACAAGACAAAATATTTTAAAAATGAAATAAATACCATATACTATTTTATGTGTTCTGGTATTGAAAATGGTTTTGATAATGGATTTGTTATGTAAATATATTTATGTGATATATTGTGACTGAAATGTGGAAATGTTTTCTTTCCATTATATTTTTTTTATGTATTATGATTTTATAATGGTACTTGGTCATTTGACGGGTGGTTACATGATAAAACATATGAATGGTGGTGCCATGAATTCTAGGATCGGTGGTTACTTTATAACCTCCAATTCATTGGGTATGGAAGTCCGCCGTATGTATATTCCATTTAGTGATATGTGTGGAAGTTGACTGTATGGTTATTCCATTTAAGTATGTTTAAGTCCCAAGTTACCTTTATATGTTAGGTGTTATTTATATGGGTTTATGGTAATATTTTTGTTACAAAGGATAAGTGGTTATCTTTTATTTAGTGAAGAGTATTTTCTACTTCGTAAAGGAGAAAAGTATTACTTTGATAATGAATTCATTATTTACTTGTTGTTTTGAAAAACTAATAGTTTTCCTTCTTTGTGTATCCCTTACTGAGCTTTTTATGATCCCCCCAGGTTTTTTTGAATTGTTTTTCACAAGACATAATGTGGAATAGGGTCAAAGATGATATCAAGGAAAAGTCATCCTTTCTTAAACATGGAACTAGAAATGAATCTTTTGTTCGGGAGTTTTTATTTCGTGAAAAAACGAAACTTAGTAGGAGTGTATACTTTGTAATATTTTGAGATGTAATAGTTATGTCTTAATTATCTAAAAATCTAAACCTAAAAATATCCTCAATGTGAATTATTCCTTTAATTCAAGAATATTTATTGTATATAAGACAGGTCTTTATAGTGGGTATCAAAGGCCGGTTTAGACAACTTTAGGGACTAGGAGTTTTCGTTAGACACATGGTTAGTCCCTATATCTATTATTTCAGTTAAATCCTATTTTTAAAACATTTTTTCAGGTCAAGAAAAGTCGGTTACGAATGGAAGGAGGAGGATCTCAAACGAAATTCCTATCTCTTCCTGAGTACATGCTTGCAATAATTATTGCAAAGTCATGTTCAGATGATTGTGAAACAATTTATAGCATACAACTCACTTGAAATCAGTTGTTTGAGATATCTAACAACTCCACTATACCTCTTTATCATCGTGGATCATGGGTTGTATTTAGAAAAATACAATTTCACAATATTCTCATATTTTCAAGAAAGGTAAATTTTATCAAGAAATTTTCAAATATTTTACCTTATCACAAGATTTTGAAGCATATTATGATTTTAAAAAATGTGCTGAAGAAGGAGACCCTTGTGAAACCTATTTATATTTTCTATTATAATATATTCTATGAGCACATACCCATGGTATTTTAAAAGGGCCATTAATTGAAAGTTTCAACTCAAAATCGGTCCGACTGTTTTATAGAAATCATGATTTATCAGATGTTTTGAAATTATATGTCATACATAATTATTTTCCAAAACTGTTTTTCTATGAACACCCATATGACCCATGTTGTACAAGGTGTATTTGGATGGAGGAAGAAAATGATTTTGAAGGATATCTAAATCATTGTTGCAATTCATGGACCATCTACCTACGTGAACAGGATGACGATGAAACCAAATGGACACCATGGTCAAGGTATGATGTTCTTCATTTTTTGGAATCATTTTACTTTATCTTATGGTGGTGAAATAAGACTTCAAGAATTAAGATGTTGAGATCATAATGAATTTGGATGAAAATGAGTGGTATAAGGAAACCATTGAGGTTAAAACATGTTAGGGTTATTTTTGGAGTTTTATAAAAGGACAACTTGTAGGATGGGTGAAAATCCATCACATCTGGTAAGGCCGTAGGAATCAAACCCACAAATGAAGGGCGACAAGGGCGCATCGCCTACCACTGGACTATGTGAAGTCCCTGGTTAGTATGAATTATTCTTTTTAGTTAGATGATTTTATTAATCAATAATAAGTTGATTTTAGGTTATCTTGGAAAATATTGACCTATCATGGAGGATATATGATTAGGATAATTACTTTTCTATATGATACTTTAAGAGCAACTGATGTTATTTGGAGATAAATGTTAATTTGTACCTTGGAAGACTATGTGATTAAATCCATCAAATATTTGGGTTTCAATCTTAGTTTGGTTTACTTGGAAGAATTTTATGGACTAATTTTTTATCGAATGGTCTTCGTTGAACTTTGGGTTTTGTTGGAAAATTTTTGGAGATTAAGAATAGATTTTCTTTTTTATAAAGGATTATCCTTTTGTGGATTATCTGATCTTGTTCTAATAGTTTTTCTTTTGGTTAAGGTCTAAATACATGTGAAATATATAGTTCTATTTTGAGGATTAGGTGATTCTCTAGAAGTTTATTATATCTCTCTTAATTTGAACAAGTCATCCTAAATACTCATCTTTTGGAGAAAATTTGAGTTTGTTTAAGAAATATAGAAGGAGATGAGAGTCTACAAGACAAGTAATCATGTTTCCTTATGATTTAGTTAAGATCATAGATAAATTCCTCAATGAAAAGTAAATTAAAAACAAAAATTTTGTCTGTTAACTTTTCCTACCGGGGAATCAAATACAGTTTAACCCATCAACAGTTTGTGATTTTCTGGAGGTTAACATTCTCTTAAACATGTTCTCTATCACTCTCACTCTAAACATGACCCTTTTTTTCATCCATATCCATGTTTTCCTACATGGAATCCTAGTATGGGTTAACTTGGGTGACCTTTGTACTTCTCTTTCTTTCTTTTAAAGTGATAGTTTAATTTACCCTTTTTCCGATGTGGGGCTTTCAATGAAGTTTCCAAGCCCAATTTTAAAATTGTGAGGATGCAATTACCAAAAGGGGATAAGGATGTAACATACCAGGTAAATAAAGAATATTAATTTTCATATTTATCCATATTTGTGAATAAAATTTTAATATTAATTTAAATTGAACGCTACGATCGATGGCGTACCCAATACGCAACAACGAGTTTCTTTGAAATCTTATGTTGCACACTAATAATATAATTATTTTAAATGGTAGTTGAAACCGAGACATTGTATTGGAAGGAATGAATAAAACTAACTAAAATATTATTATAGATGTTTTTTAAATGTATTTACTTTTATCCAATAAAATTGAGAGGCTTAAAATGTAAATGAATTTGATTTTAATCATAATTTACATTAAAAGGCCGATTTACCACCTTTTGATGGCAAACCCTATTTAAATCTAGTTTTGGTCACTTTCATATGTTCATTTTGAAAAAATAAAATTCTTCATTAGATTCGTATCATCAAAATTTACTTTGGGTAGATTTTTGGTATTTTATGATAAAATTTATTTTTTAATGAATAGATAAAAATACTGTATTTTATTTCAAAAAATATTTTTAATCTAATTTATTTATAAGGTTAGATTATCTTTTATAATTGGTTTTAAAGTTTAATTAAAATATATTATTACCATTTAATCCAATTTTGGTCACTAGAACTAAATTCACTTTGAAATTGTACATAAACAAGTGTCAATCTTTTAATAGATATTGTTTCTTAAAAACACACTATTTGTTTTGACAGCAGGAATTGATTATAAAAATAATTAATTCAACATTTATGTTTTGAATTTGGTTAAATTTACTTCATTTTTGAATTTGGAATGTCAAATATATCTTAGGGTGAAATTTTGGTATTTTTCTGAAAAACATCAATTTTTATGAATAGTGAAACCACTAAGTGGTAGTTAAAAAACTGATTTTTCGTTTAAATGGAAATTTACCACTTCTGGGATTTGAATTTAAAAAATCTGACATACATGGTTGTCATTAGAATTTAAAATGTGGTTCAATGGGATTAAAATAATTTTTTTTGGTGAATAGTAACTTTTAAGTTTTATTAATCGCGATTAAAGGAAATTTGTGTAATTTAAGGTAAAGATAATGTTATAGTAATATGAAATGACCATGAAACATGTACTACCCTTATGGGATGAGTCATTTCTGACCAAGAAAATCCATTGGTCAACTTGGGGACTCCATGGATCCACTTTGGTTGGAAAATGACATTGATAAATTTTTATTTAAAGTTAAAATAAAAATGTCACAAACATTTATTATTTTAATAAAACATTTTTTATATGGGGTTATACAAGTCATATTTCGGTCTATAAATATTAATTAGAAATTAAAAAAGATTTTCTACATCATGATATTTTTTTATCATTTTTAGACATTAAATAAATAAATTTATTTATTACACCATGATGATGCAGTGATTACCTCATTAATGAAATATTTAAATAAAATGAGAAGATAAGGTAAAATTTAAGACTTAATCTTTCCAAAAAACAATTGGATGGGTGGATTTATAATCCTTATCACCTTATCCTTGAAATATATAATTGTGGGACCTTTAATATCCGAAAATCATTTTATAATAAAGTAACGTTTCAAGACTTTCCAAGAGTGCCCCTCCTACCTCTTATAAAAGGACCCCACCTCTACGTCCTTACCCACACCTCTAAATCCATCGGCTCGGCCAGATGCTGATCATTTTATCTCTCCAAATCCCTCTATTAATTCGAGAATCCTTACCTTAGGAATAAATCTCTTCAAGAAACCCTTTTGGTTCAAACTAAAGGGAGTTACCCGATTTAAAGGTAATGCTTTCTCTAATGTTATTTTGTTTTATTTTGCTTCTCCAACACCCTAAAATCTCTTTATTCCATTATTTTTTAACAACCCCAGTATCTTAAATATTCTAGGATGTTGTTATTATAAGTATTCTAGATACACTTACACACACCTTCGTCTAATGGTTAAAGAAGATAATGTTTCTGTGGATGGTGAATTACTGCCTCACGAAACGATGATTGTTCAATCTTCTCCAACCACCTTTCATGGGGGTGATTTTGATGGAACTATATTTATTTATGATATATATTATATTTATTTCTTATCTATGATTCTGTATTTTATATTTAATTCATACCTTTATGCTTTTCATGTTGTGTAAATGCAATGATTTCAGTTGAGGAAGTGTGGACTACCGCCCCCTCAAGTGATTTGACTCGTTCATGAAATACATGGAATGTATAAATAATTAAATTGATGAAATTATGTGACCAATATAATATATGTATTATACTGGAATTATAATATATATATCTCATAATTTTTTAATTCCATCAATGTTCCAAGGAAATCAATGTAGCGTTCATGCGTACGTACGGCCTACCGTCTCCATGAATAGTGCATTTCATTTCTTTTTATCTCCAAATGTTATGGAATAGTATAAAATGAATATATACTATATATATATTATATTTAAATCATTAATACTATTCTAGAGTTGATGTACTTATAACTACATGGAAAATTCATTTCTAACAAGTTCAATTTTTAGTCATGTAATGAACATCGAAAAGACGTCTGATATGAACTCACATTATTAACCAATTATTACAACATTATAATATGTGATATGAACTTAATAATAATATTTAAAGGAGGTCCTTAATCAAATATAAATTGACCAGATTTTATTATTCAGGAATATAAAGAAACGAACAAGACAAGTTGGACTTGAGGAAAGGAATCCTACCTCTCTCTTTCTTTTTAAGTACTCTTTTTATGTCATTTCTTTTAAGATCATATTTCTTATGTTTGGGGATGTTATTTTATATTCATAATAATTTAATTTTTATGTTCATATTATAAGAGACCCTATTTGATCTCATAAATCCATTTTTGGAAGTTTTATGTGGCGTTGTTAGGCTGCCGAGTTTTCGTAAGGGATTTTTCATCTCACTTTTATTCCCGTGATATTTATGCTACATTTTCCACCATTTCTTTTGCGTGGTGTATGAAATTCCCATTATTCTACTCTTTGTGTAATATAATTTCTTTTATAGATTTTTACATCGATGTTTTATAGTCCTTTTTTCATGGGATGTACGTTTTGAAAGTTACCCAAGTCGGTAAGGGAATCCTTCACCCTCCTCTTTTTTAAAAGACTTCTTTTTTGTTATGTCTTTTAATTTACAACTTGTTATGTTGGGATATGTTCTAAAATATCTTTACTGCTATAAATATTATGTACAAGTGATGAGATACCCTTTTATCTCTAATCAACTCATTTTTTAAGTCATAATGTGGCGTTGTTAGGTTGTCAAATTTCTGTAAGGGAACTTCTTAACCCAATTTCAATTCTTTGGGTTGAACATATATTTCGTGATTATGTCATACTATGAATATGTTTGGATGACCTATGATTGTTTTACACTTAATATCCACTTATATTTGGGGTATTCTTTTGTCACACATAATTATGTAGTTGATTTATCCTTAATCAAAGGATATCATGTTTGTAAGGGACTTCATATCAATCTCTTTTCATTGAGGAATATTCTGTTTTAATACAAGAATTTATTTTATAAGATGTATTAACACCTCTGAATTTTCATTTCATTCAAAGGGAATCCTTTTCCACAAAGCGTTTTACTAAATGACAAAAAGGAATGTTTATTTTAATGTACGTGGTGACAACATCCTTTCCGCCGCCGTGAGTATTATTTGGTCTTTGGCTTCCTCAACAAGCCGCAATATTTTTAAAATGAAATAAATACCATATACTCTTTTATGTATTATGGTATTTAAAATATTTTTGAAAATCGATGTTTTATGTCAATATATTTAAGTGATATATTGTGATTGAAATGTGGAAATGATTTCTTTCCATTATATTTGTTTTATGTATTATGATTTTATAATGGTACTTCGACATTTGAGGGATGGTTACATGATAAACCATATGACGGGTGGTGCCATGAATACCAAGACGTGTGGTTACGTTATAACCTCCAATGAATTGGGTATGGAAGTCGGCCATATGGCTATTCCATTTAATGATATTTGTGGAATTCGAGCGTATGGTTATTCCATTTAAGTATGTTTATGTTACAGGTAACCTTTATATGTTAGGTGTTCTTTATTTGTGTTTATGGTAATCTTTAGGTTATGAAGGATAAGTGGTGATCTTTTATTCAGTGAAGAGTATTTTCTACTTTGTAAAGGTTAAAAGTATTACTTTGATAAAGTATTCAAGGTTAACTTGTTATTTTAAAAAACAAACAGTTTTCCTTCATTGTGTATCCCTTACTGAGCTTTTTATGCTCACCCCAGGTTTTTGATGAAATTTTTTTGTAAGGACCCGGACATAAAACATTAAATAATCATGAATTAAATAAATAACTCACATAGAGGATCTTTTTAGGTTTATAGTTTTAGAGAATTAGGTCATAACTATTAAATCTCAAAAGATTACAATGTAGATACTTCTACTAAGTTTCCATAAAATAAAAACTCTTAAAAAGGAACATGTCTAGTTCCATGTTTTAGATATCATGTCTTTCCTTGATCCCATCCTTGACCCTATTCATCTTTATGTCCTGTGTAAAACATTTCAAAAACTTGGTATGATCATAAAAAGACCAGTAAAGGATACACAAAGAAAGAAAAGTGTTATTTTTTCAAAACAACAAGTAAACCATGAAGAATTTATCACAGTAATACTTTTTACCTTTATGAAGTACTAAATACTCTTCTCTGAATAAAAGATCACTACTTATCCTTTGTAACCAAATGATTAACATAAACCCATATAAAGAATACATAACATATAAGGGTAGCTTAGACATAAACATACTTAAATGGAATAACCATACGGTCAACTTCCACACATAATACTACATGGAATAGCCATACGACCGACTTACATACCCAATGCATTAGAGGTTATAACATAACCAACCATCTTGGTATTCACGGCACCACCCGTAATATGGTTTATCATGTAACCACCCGTCAAATGTCCAAGTACCGTTATAAAATCATAATACATAAAACAATTATAAAGGAAGGAAATAATTTACACATTTCAATCACAATATATCACTTAAATATATTGACATAAAAAATCCATTTTCAATACCAAAATACATAAAAGAGTATATGGTATTTATTTACATTTAAAAACATTATGGCTGGTTGAGGAAGCCAAAGATCAAATAATACCCGCAACGGCGGAAAGGTCGTTGTCACCGCGTATGTTAAAAAGAAACAAACTTTTTATCATTTAGTAAAATGCTTCATATAGAAAAGATTCCATTTGAATAAAAGTATATGTCAAAGGGGTGTTTACAGTGTATAAATGAAAGTCTTGTATTGGAACAAAATATGCCTCAATGAAAGGAGATTGAGACGAAGCCCCATACAAAGTCAGTATCCTTAGATTAAGGATAAATCAATTACATGATTATGTATGGAAAATATAAATACACCTATCATAGGAGGATATTAAGTGTAAAACAATATGAGGTCATCCACAGATATTCACAGTACAACATAATCAAGAAATAGAGGTTTGACCCAAAGAATTGAGATTGGGTTAAGAAGCTCCCTTACAGAAATTCGACAGCCTAACAGCGTCACTTTAAAATTCAGAAAATTATTTGATGAGAGAAAAAGTGTATATCATCTCTTGGACATAAAATTTACAGCAATAAGGATATATAATAACATATCCCAACATAAGAAGATTCAAATTAAAAGACATTACAAAAAGAAGTCTTTTAAAAAGAAGAGGGTGAAAGGTTCCGTTACTAATTTGGGTAACATTCGAAACGTACACCCCATGAAATAAGGGTCATACAATGAAGATGTAAATACGCATAAATTAAAGCATATTTCACAAAGAATACAATCATGTGAAGTACATACACCACAAATAAGTAAATAGTGGCAACTGCAACATGAATCTCAGGGGAACAAAAAGTGAGATAAAAACCCCATACCTCATTGTAATCAATCGAGTATTATGACCAAAAGATAATAAACACAATAGGAATCACATAATACCACTAATATAAATAATATCATGATAATATATGTCAAAAGGAAGAAAACAATACACCACATTCAATAAATAAGTGGTGAACAATTGAAATCTTACGGAATTATAAGTGAGATAAGATATCCCCTTACAAAAATTCGGCAGCCTAACGACGCCACTTAAAACATCCAAAAATGGATTGATATATCAATTAAGGACTCTCATAATATTAAAATAAAATGTACAGTATGAGTAATATATAATAACATCCCCCATCATAAGAAAGAGGATCTTAAAAGAAGTGACATAAAAGAGAGTACTTAAAAAGAAAGAGAGAGGTTGGATCCCTTACCTCTAGTCCGACTTGTCATGTTCGTTTCTTTATATTCCTGAAAAATAAACCAGAGTTAATTAATACTTTCCTAAGAACATTTTTTATTTTCATTATTCCTTTTATATAATTTATTAACATTTTATGAACATTATGTAATTATTTAAATTAATAATGGTTGTTTTGTCGATCATTTGTACTTGAGTGAAAAATAAAAATCTTATAATTACAAGTTGTTCATGTGGTAAAATATACATTAAATCCAGAATTATATTCATGATTTATATATCATATATATCATATATATCCACTATATAAATTCATTTATAATATTAAATAACATTTAGAGGTAAGAAATGAAACGCACCGTTCATGGAGACGGTAAGTCGTACGTACGCATGAACACTAATTTCATTTATAATTCGTATTTAATGGAATGAAATCATAATTATATAAAGTTATATTATAATTCCATTATAATATCATATATAATATAATTAACTCCATCCTTTATACAACCCACATATGGCATCAACGAATAAAATCACTTTGAGGGGGCGGTAGTCCGCACTTCCAAAAAATGAAATTATCGTGTTTATCCATAATGGAAACCATAAAGGTATGACATAAATGAAAAATACAGAATCATAAGTTAAACATAAACATAATATATATCATATATAAATATAGTTACATCTTATTGGCCACCATTAAAGGTGTTAAAAATAGATTGAATAATCATCGTTTCGCGAGGCGGAAATTCGCCAACCACAGAAATAGTATGTTCATTAACCATTAGATGGAGGTGTGTGTATGTTTAAATCAAATCATTCCCATAACAAAATCCTAGTATACTGTATATACTGTTGTTGTTACAAAATAAATTAATAAAAAGTGTTTAGGGGGTTGTAGAAGCAAAATAAAACAAAAGAACACAAGTGAATACATTACCTTTAAATTGGGTAACTCCTCTTGGTTTGACCTCAAAGGATTTTTTGGAAAGACTTATGCACAAATTTAGGATTATAGGAGTAAGAGAAGGATGTGTAGAGACCATATGAGAAGATTTTTGACGAGAAAAGGGCTTGAGAATTGTGGGTAAGGAGGTAGAGGTGGGGGACTTTTATAAGAGGGAGGAGGGACACTCTTGGAAAGTCATGAAAAGATACTTTATTATAAAATGGTTTTTGGATATCAAAGGTCCAAAAATAATATATTTAGAGTATAAGGTGATAAGGGTTAGAAATCAACTCATCCAATAGGTTTTTGACAAGTGTATGTTTTATATTTTACATTATCTTTTCATTTTATTTAAATCATTCATTAATGATGTAATCACTGCATCATCATGGTGTCCTAAATAAATTAATTTATTTAATATCTGAAAATTATAATAAAAATCTATGATTTAGTAAATATTATTATATTTCCAATGAATATTTATAGTAAAAAATATGACATGTATAACCCCATTAGAAAAAGTGTTTTAGTAAAACAATACATGTTTGTGACATTATTATTTTAACTTTAAATAAAAAGTTATTAATGTCATTTTCTTACCCAAGTGGCTCCATGGGGACCCCAAGTTGACCCATGGATTGTCTTGGTCGGCCATGAATCATAAAATAAGGGTAATACATGTGTCAAGGAAATTTCATATTATTATAACATTATCTTTACATTAAATTACACTAATTACCTTTAATTGTGATTAATAAAACTTAAAAGTTACTATTCAGCAAAAATTATTTTAATCCCATTGAACCACATTTTACATCCTAATGAAAACCATGTATGTCGGATTTTTGAAAATAAAATCACAGAGGTGGTAAAATTTCATTCAAACGAAAAATCAGTTTTTTAACTATCACTTAGTGGTTTCACTATTCATCAAAAATTGATGTTTTTCAGAAAAATACCAAAAATTCACCCTAAGATATATTTGATATTCCAAATTCAAAAATGATGAATATTTCAAAAAAATTCAAAACATTTAAGTTTAATTAATAAATTTAATAATTAATTCCCGTTTTTAAAACAAAAATTGTGTTTTTATGAAATAAAATACATCAATAGATTGAAACTAGTTTAAGTCCAATTTCAAAGTGAAATTAATTTAAATTACCACCATTGGATTTAATCATAAAAATTTATTCTAAATACACTAAAAAATACAATTTAAAATATATTCTATCCATATAAATAAATCAGATTAAAAGGAGGTTTTGAATTAAAATACAACATTTTCACTAAAAATGATCTTTATCGGAAAAATAACAAAAATTTACACAAAGTAAATTTTGATGTCTATATACTAAAGAAGGATTTTATTTAGTCCAATATAACATATAAAATTATCATAAAGTGAATTTAAAAACGGTTCACCATCAAAAGGCGATTAATCATTCTTTTAAAGAATATTCGAATATTTATGCTTAAATTTGGATTCATTCGCATTTCAAGCCTCTAACATTTATTGGATAAAATTGAAAATATTTGACAAACATTTATAATCATTTTTTATTTAGTTCTGTTCATTCCCACCATTACAATGGCTAGGCGTTAACTACCATTTAAAATAATATTATTTTATTATTAGAGTGAAACGTAAGATTTCAAAGAAACTCGTTGTTGCGTATTGGGTACGCCATTGAGCATAGCGTTCCCTTTAAAATATTATTAATATTTTAATCAAAAATATTAATAAATATTAATATGTAATATTCTTTATTTACCTGGGATGTTAGATCCTTCCCCCCTTTTGGGAGTTATGTCCTCGCAATTTTAAAATTGGGCTCGGAAACTTCATTGAAAATCCCACATCGGAACAAGAGTCAGTAAAACTATCACTTTAAAATAAAGAATGAGAAGTACAAAGGTCACCCGAGTTAACCCATACTAGGATTCCATGTAGGAAGGCATGGACGTGGAAGAGAAAACAAAGGGTCATGTTCTGATGGAGAGTGATGTAAAACATGATGAAGAGAACGTTAACCACCAGAAAATAACAAACTTGTGATGGGTTAAATGGTATTTGATTCCCCAGTAGGAAAAATTAATAGACAACATTTTTGTTTTAAGTTACTTTTCATTGCGGAATTTATTTATGAGCTTTGCAAAAACATAAGGAAACATGCTTACTTGTCATGTTGAATTTCAACTTTTACTAGATTTCCTACACAAACTCATAATTTTTCCAAAAGACGAGTATTTAGGAAGACTTTCTGACATTAAGAGTACAATAATAAACTTCTTGAGAGTCACCTAATCTTCAAAAGAGAACTATATATTTCCCATGTATTTATAACTTTACCAAAACCAAAATTTTTATAACAAGATCAAATAATCCACAAAAGGATAATCCTTTATAAAAAGAAAATCTATTCTAAATCTCCATAATTTGTCCAACAAAACCCAATGTTCAACGAAGACCATTCGATAAAAAATTTGTCCATAAAATTATTCAAAGTAATCCAAACTATGATTATATCCCAAATATTTAAAGGATTTAATCACATAGTCTTCCAAGGTAAAAATTAACATTTATCTCCAAGTAACATCAGTTGATCTTAAAGTCGCATATTGAAAAGTAATTAACCGAATCATATATCCTCCATGATAGGTCAATATTTTCCTAGATAACCCAAAATCAACTTATTATTGATTCAAAAAATTATATAACTAAAAATAATTTGTCATTATAACCAGGGACATCTTGCAGTCCAGTGGTAGGCGATAAATACTAGTCACACTTTGGTTGTGGGTTCGATTCCCACATCTTTGTCTCACGCGACGGGTTGTCACACAGTCTGCATGTTGTCCATTTTCATAAACTATATAATTCTTAAAACATTCCCCCAAATAGAGAAAATATCTTCAAAAATAACCATAACATAATTTTACCTAAATTTTACCTCATTCCTTTCATTTTCCATTATATAGTAACCCATAATTACCTCAAATGTAAGGATCATATAAAACTTAATGGTTACCATTAAAATTATTACATGAACTTCTATATCAAGTTGGTTCTCTCGTACATGATGCATCAGAGAACTCACCAAGGTTCAAGTGGTTAATCATGACTCCTTGATAGTTGTTTTAGAATAACCATGAATTTCCTCATTGAATCCCCCATTTCATCCAGTCTCATTATCAGAGAACCACCATAGTTTCATTCAAACCCATTTTCACTTTGGTGCCTGCTAGATCCATCCATTTAATAAAACCAAAAAATGTCAGTGTGAGTATATCAACAAAATCATCATGTACTAATGATGAAGATAAACACTAAGATATACTTACTCATCCACTTTTTATAGAAACTATGACTCTCTCAAATCCTAGCCATTATAGTAATTTCACTTATGCTTAAAAAATACCCTAACCTCTAAAGTTATCTAAACCGACCTTTGATACCAACTGTAAGGACCCGACCATAAAACATTACATAATCATGAATTAAAAAAATAATTCACATAGATGATCTTTTCAGGTTTAGAGTTTTAGGGAATTAGGTCATAACTATTACATCTCAAAAGATTACAAAGTAGACACTTCTACTAAGTTTCCATAAAACAAACACTCTTAAAAAGGAACATGTCTAGTTCCATGTTTTAGATTGCATGTCTTTCCTTGATCCCATCCTTGACCCTATTCATCTTTAAGTCCTGTGGAAAACATTTCAAAAACATGGGATGAGCATAAAAATCCAAGTAAAGGATACACAGTGAAGGAAAACTGTTAGTTTTTCAAAACAACAAGTAAACCATGAATACTTTATCAAAGTAATAATTTTTAACTTTATGAAGTAGTAAATAATATTCTCTGAATAAAATATCACAACTTGTCCTTTATAACCAAAAGATTACCATAAACCCATATAAAGAACACATAACATATAAAGGTAACCTGGGACATAAACATACTTAAATTGAATAACCATACGATCGACATCCACACATATCACTACATGGAATAGCCATACGTCCGACTTCCATACACAATGAATTGGAGGTTATAATGTAACCACCCATCCGGGTATTCACGACACCACCCATCTTACGGTTTATCAAGTAACCACCCGTCAAATTTCTAAGTACCATTATAAAATCATAACACATAAAACAATTATAAAGGAAAGAAAAAATTTCCAAATTTCAATCACAATATATCACTTAAATATAATGACATAACAAAACCATTTTCAATACTAAAATACCTAAATGAGTATATGGTATTTATTTACTTTTAAAAAAATTACGGCTTTTTGAGGAAGCCAAAGATCAAATAATACCCGCCGCGGCGAAAATGTCGTTGTCACCGCGTACGTTAAAAAAACATATTTTTGTCATTTAGTAAAACGCTTCGTATAGAAAATATTCCATTTGAACAAAAGTAGATGTCAAATGGGTTTATACAGCGTATAAAAGAAAGTATTGTATTAGAACAAAATATGCCTCAATGAAAGGAGATTAAGACGAAGTCCCATACAAAGTCAGTATCCTTAGATTAAGGATATATCAATTACCTGATTATGTATGGAAAATATAAATACACCAAAAATAGGATTATATTAAGTGTAAAACAATCAGAGTTCATCCACACATATTTATAGTATGACATAATCAATAATTAGAGGTTTGACCCAAAGAATTGGGATTGGGTTAAGATGTTCCCTTACAGAAATTCAGAAGCCTAACAACGTCACTTTAAAATTCAGAAAATGAGTTGATGAGAGAGAAAATGGTATCTCATCTCTTGGACATAAAATTTATATCAATAAGGATATATAAGAACATATCCCAACATAAGAAGATGTAAATTAAAAGACATAACAAAAAGAAGTCTTTTAAAAATAGGAGGGTGAAAGGTTCCCTTACTGATTTGGGTAACTTTCGAAACATACACCCCATGAAATAAGGGTCATACATTGAAGATGTAAATACCCATAAATTAAATCATATTACATGAAGAACACAATCATGGGAATTACATACACCACACAAAAGTAAATAGTGTAAAATGTAGAATGAATCTCACGGGAACAAAAAGTGAGATAAAAACCCCATACCTCATTGTAATCAATCGACTATTATGACCAAAAGATAATAAACACAATATTAATCACATAATACCATGAATATAAATAGAATAATGATAATATATGTCAAAATTAAGAACACAATACACCATATTCAGTAAATAAGTGGCGAATAATGGAAATATCACTGAATTAAAAGTGAGATAAGATATCCCATTACAAAAATTCGGTAGCCAAACAACGCCACATAAAACATCCAAAATGGATGGAAGATATCAATTAGGTCCTCTCATAATATGAAAATAAAAAGTACAGTAAGAGGAATATATAAGAACATCCCCCAAAATAAGAAAGAGGAGCTTAAAAGAAGTGACATAAAAGAGAGTACTTAAAAAGAAAGAGAGATGTTGGATCCCTTACCTGAAGTCCGATTTGTCATGTTCGTTTCTTTATATTCCCTAATAATAAAATAGAGTTAATTAATACTTGATTAAGAACTTTTATTATTTTCATTATTCCTTTTATATAATTTGTTACCATTTTATGAATATTATGTAATTATTTCAATTAAAAATGGTCGTTTTGTCGATCATTGGTACTTGACTCAAAAATAAACATCTTATAATTACAAGTTATTCATGTGGTAAAATATCCATTAAATACAAATTTATATTCATGATTTAGATATCATTTATATCATATATATTCAGTATATAAATGTATTTATAATATTACATAATATTTAGAGGTAAGAAATGAAACGCACCATTCATGGAGACGGTAAGTCGTACGTACGCATGAACGCTACTTTCATTTCTATTTCATATATAATGGAATGAAATAATAATTATATAAAGTTATATTAGAATTCCTGTATAATATCATATATAATATCATTAACTCCGTCCTTTATACATCCCACATATGGCATTAACGAATCAAATCACTTTGAGGGGGCTGCAGTCCGCACTTCCAAAAAAATGAAATTATCACGTTTATCCATAATGGAATCCATAAAGGTATGCCATAAATGAAAAATAAAAAATCATAAGGAAAACATAAACATAACATATATCATATATAAATAAAGTGACATCTTAATGGCCACCATGAAATATGTTAAAAATAGATTGAACAATCATCGTTTCACGAGGCAGAAATTCGCCAACCACAGAAATAGTATGTTCTTTAACCATTAGACGGAGGTGTGTGTAAGTTTAAATCAAATCCTTCTCATAAAAACATCCTAGTATACTGGAGATACTGGTGTTGTTACAAAATAAAAGAATAAAAAGATTTTAGGGGGTTGGAGAAGAAAAATAAAACAAAAGAACACAAGTGAATACATTACCTTTAAATCGGGTAACTCCTCTTAGTTTGAGCTCAAAGGCTTCCTTGGAAAGACTTATGCCCAAAGTGTGGCTTCTAGGAGTAATATAGGGATTTGGAGAGACTATATGAGTCAATTTTGGATGATCCAAGGGCTTGAGAAGTGTGGGTAAGGCGGTATAGGTGGGGACCTTTTATAAGAGGGAGGAGGGGAACTCTTGGAAAGTCATGAAAAGATACATTATTATAAAATGATTTTCGGATATCAAAGGTCCCAAAAATTTATATTTCTAGGATAAGGTGATAAGGGCTCGAAGTAATCTCATCCAATAGGTTTTTGACAAGTGTATGTCTTAGATTTTACATTATCTTTTTATTTTGTTTTAATCGTTCATTAATGAGGTAATCGCTGCATCATCATGGTGTCATTTATAAATTAATTTATTTAATGTCTAAAAATTATGAATAAAATACTATGATGTATGAAATAATAGTATATTTCAAATTAATATTTATAGTTAAAAATATGACTTGTATAACCCCATTAAAAACTTGATTTAGTAAAACAATACATGTTTGTGACATTTTTATTTTAACTTTAAGTAAAAAGTTATTAATGACATTTTTTACCCAAGTGGATCCCCGGGGTCCCCAAGTTGACCCATGGATTGTCTTGGTCGTACATGACTCATCAAATAAGGGTAGGATATGTTTCAAGGTCATTTTAAATTATTATAACATTATCTTTACCTTCAATTACACTAATTACCTTTAATCACAATTAATAAAACTTAAAAGTTACTATTCACCAAAAATTATTTTCACCCCATTGAACCACATTTTACATCCTAATGTCAACCATGTATGTCTTATTTTTGAAATTCAAATCACAGTGGTGGTAAAATTTCATTTAAATGAAAAACCAGTTTTTTAACTACCAATTAGTGGTTTCACTTTTCATAAAAAATTCATGTTTTTAATAAAAATACCAAAAATTCACCCTAAGCTATATTTGATATTCCAAACTCAAAAGTGATGTCTATTTTATGAAATTAAAAACATATAAGTTGCGTTAATAAATTTAATAATTAATTCTCATTGTCAAAACAAATAGCGTGTTTATAAGAAACAAAATATATCAAAATATTGACACTAGTTTAAGTCCAATTTCAAAGTGAAATTAATTAAAATGAACACCATTGGATTAAATCATAAAAATTTATTCAAAATACACTTTAAACCCAATTTAAAAGATAATTAATCCATATAAATAGATCACATTAAAAGGATGTTTTGAATTAAAATACAACATTTTCACAAAAAATGATCTTTTTCGGAAAAATAACAAACATTTACACAGAGTAAATTTTGATGTCCAGATTCTAAAAAGGATTATATTTGGTCCAATATAACATATAATGTTGTAAAAAAGTGGATTTAAAATGGGTTATCCATCAAAAGCTGGTTAATCGACATTTTAAAGAATATTCGAATATTTACGCTTAAAATTGGATTCATTCGCATTTTAAGACTCTAACATTTATTGGATAAAAGTGAAAATATTTTAAAAATATATATAATCATTTATTAAATAGTTATGTTCATTCCCACCATTATAATGGCTAGGTGTTAACTACCATTTAAAATAATATTATTTTATTTTTAGAGTTTAGCGTAAGATTTCAAAGAAACTTGTTGTTGCGTATTGGGTACGCCATCGAGCATAGTGTTCCCTTTAAAGTAATATTAATATTTTATTCACGGATATTAATAAATATTAAAAAGTGATATTATTTATTTACCTGGGATGTTACAGTTTTTCACATGAAATAATGTGGAATAGGGTCAAGGATGAGATCAAGGAAAAGTCATGCTGTCTTAAACATGGAACTAGACATGAATCTTTTGTTCAAGAGTTTTTATTTTGTGAAAAAATGGAAACTGGGTAGGATTGTCTACTTTTTAATCTTTTGAGATGTAATAGTTATGTCCTAATTATCTAAAACTCTAAACCTAAATAGATCCTCAATGTAAATTATTCATTTAATTCAAGAATATGTATTATTTATAAGGCTAGGTCCTTATATATTCATTCTTCTATAAATGTTATTATATAGGATTAATCATGTCTACATATGTTTATGTATGATTATTTATGGTTTTCTATTGACCTGGAAGTGTCTTCGATTGAACAGACTCTTGGTGCGTATTTCATAATTTTGACTCACCATTAGTTATCTTCTTGAGTCACCGATGAAAACAGTCGCACCGATGGCAATGGTTGCACCGATGAAGAATGGCCGCACCAATGAAGAACGGTCACACCATTGTAGAATGGTTTCACCGATGAATAATGGTCGCACCGATGAAAAATGGTCGCACCGATGAAGAACGGTCACACCAATGTCAAAATGGTCACACCGATGAAGAAAGATCGCACTGATGAAGAATGGTCGCACAAAAAATGACTTACCGAAACTGATGCTGATCAAATGCCGTACCGAAACTGATGCAGATCAAATGACCTACCGAAATCGATGCTAATCAAATGACCTACCAAAACTAATTCTGATCAAATGACCTAGCGAAATCGATGCTGATCAAATTACCAACTGGAAATGATGCTGATCAAATGACCTACTGAAATCGATGCTGATCAAATGACCTACCGAAATAGATGCTAATCAAATAACCTACTGAAACTGATGCTGATCAAATGACCTACCGAAACCGATGCTGATCAAATGACCTACCAAAACCGATGAAAATTAAAAATGACTTACCAAACTCACGACTCACCGATAGTCATGAAAAATGTTTGAACTTTATACTAACCCTTTTAATTCCAACAGTCATATTTTCTTAGTAAAATGAACCTGATATTAATTAATTTTGGTTTTTGGATGTTAGGAAACCGTACCTCGTACCTTTAAAAAGGTAATCATTATTTTTTCCAGATCTCATGGAATAAAAAGGAAGATCTATGGTGAAAAGGCAGAGTTGAACAAAAAGAAAAATGGATACATGAAAGAAAGTGCATGTGTGTGAAGTCCGAGGGAACACAAGGAAAACTTGAAGAACACCTATAAAAACAAGAGATCCTAAAGAAGATCTTTCACCTGGAACAAACACAAATAATAGTAGTTGAGCCTTAATGAAAAACATATGCACAAGTCTAAATAGATACAAAGAACAACGATACTCTATTTTGAGTCATCCTCACAAGAAAGGACTTGACTTCCATCTGCAACATCAAAACGAGTCCAGAGCATATCTGTAATTACACAGAGCTTTCTAAACTCTATTATTTCTTCTGTCGTATCCATTTTCTTAACATTATGAGCAGTGTGTGTGTACATCATTATACTCTAGATACACATTGTCTCCTGAGCTGAACTGGAGTATATTAAATCCTCACACCAAACTTTCTACTCCTTGTATCCCATTGTGTGTTGTGGAAGAGGTCAAGTGTGACCTAAACATCATGAGAGTTGTTTCTATTTTTTTCCCAAATAGAACTATTGTAGAGGTCTTAGGACCTGAACAGTCTCTGTACTGTTGTTCTCCTCGATATAGGGTGTGGATTAAGTTTATATAAATTGGTTGAGAGGACTAATTCTCTGCCTGAGACTGAACCTCTTGGTTTTATCTTCTATGCATCTTAGATTAAGTTTAAAGTATATTATATTTTTTTATTCCACTGTTATTTACTTTGAAATACAAATCTATTTTAATGTTACTCTGATAGTTAAATTATCAAGTGTTTGTAACTTTTGGAAATCAGTATATTAGCTTCAAAAGCCAAATTTAATCCTCTGATTAAATTAACTGAGACCTAATCAATCTTTTGAGAATCTAATTGAACCTTTATAGTTTTACAAATTAACTACAGTTTTACTTGTTTTTAAATTGGCATATATTAAGTGAAATATTTTAACCGAAATTTTAATTGGAACTCAATTCACCCCCCCTCTTGAATATCCACTCCGACCAACATTTGGTATCCGAGGAATTTTTGATTATTAAAGGGTATTTAAACACACTGTTTTCAACTGTGATTTTATATGTATCTCAATGATCATAAATTTCTGTTAGTTATAAATTTTATCTCTTTAAATATATTCGCTAAAATCTTATTATGGATAATAGACTTGAAGGTGCTGCTACCAACATTCCACCCTTCTTTAATGGTGTTAATAATACTTAGTGTAAGCTTAAAAAAAATTCATTTAGAGGGTATGGGATTTGATATCTGGACTGTTATAGAGACTCAGTATAAGAATCCAGAAACTGAAAGGACTACTTGGGATGAACCTACAAAAACAACTTATAATAATAATTTTAAAGCAATGAATGCCCTGTATTGTGCTTTAGGGGATGAATAATTTAATCGCATATCTTCTTGTAAAACTTCTTGTGAAATATGGGATACCTTGGGTGTTTCTCATGAAGGAACAACCAATGTTAAGGAAATGATATTTAATACCTATTCTATTAAGTATGATAATTTTAAAATGAAGCCCGACGAACCTATTTTTAACATGTATCTCATGTTCAATGATATTTTCAACACTATGAGCTCACATGGAAAGGTTGTTCCTGCAAAAGAACATATCCTGAGAATATTAAGATGTTTTCCAGACATATGGAGAGGCACATCAGTTTCAATTAGAGAATCCTGTGATATTGGTGCATTACCTGTTAAGGATTTAATTGGAAAGCTTATGATGTATGAAGAAGAACCGAAGGTAATTAAGGAAGAAGATGATGAACCATAAAAAGGAAGTCAGTGGCATTTAAGTCTACAACATTAAAGGGAAAGGTCAAGGAGAAAGTTCACATATCTACTGAAAGCTCAAAAAGTGAATGTTCAGATTTTTATAGTGATGTAGAGATGGATCAGATGTCTATGTGATTTAATAAGTTCTATAGGAAGTTGAAATTGTTCATAGAATTAAACTACAAAGGTAAATATGACAACAAATGTCACTGGAAGAAAGATTGGAAGAAATCTGATAAGAGTGATGAGATTATCTTTTATGAGTGCAAAAGGAAAGGACACATTACGTCTGACTATCCAAAGTCAAAGTTCAAAAAGATATATGACTACAAGGACAATAAGTACAAGAAATCAATGAAAGAAACTTGGAGTGATCCAGAAGTCAGTTCAAGTGATTTTGATTCTACTAATAATGAGTACTCTGAACAAGCTAACATGTGTTTTATGAAAAACGCATCTGAGGTAATACTTGATACTCCTGATTTAAATACATATTACTCTGGAGTTGATTCTGATTTTGAATCTGAAAATATGTCCAGTGAAGTGTTATTTTAATATTGTAATATACTAGAAGAAACCTTTAATGAATTGAAGGGAAAGTAGAAAGCTTTAGAGAGGCATCATGCTCTAACCAGTTCTGATAAATCTGACCTTGAAATAGAAAAGGAAAATAATTCTCAATTACTGAAGGAGCATATTAAACTAAAATTTTCTAATGAGAAATTGAGAAGGGACTTAGAAAAATTCACAAATGGAAAGGATACTCTTGCAAAAATGTTAGGAACACAAGTGGTACCAAAATATACCACTGGAATAGGATATCAGCCTGGACAGAGACAAATTACTAAAACTAGATTTATTCCTAAATCTGGATAGAATGCTGTTAGTTCAAGTTCTGGAAATTCATTTGCTTCAACATGTTATTCATTTGGTTATAGATCAAATAAAGTTTATCTTTCAAAATCTATTGATTCTGTAAATTATTTGACACCCATAAGAAAAATCTGGGTACCTAAAGCTTTAATTTGTAACCTTTCTAGACCCAAGAAAATCTGGGTACCAAAATCATTTTCTATCTAATCCTATTTTTTAGGAGACTTTCTTGAAGAGTTCTCATAATAAGGTATGGTACTTGGACAGTGGATGTTCAAGGCATATGACTAGAGATTACTCATGCTTTAAAAACATAATCAATGTTGATAGAGGCCATGTCACCTTTGGTGATAACTCTAAAGGAATGATCATCGGCCAAGGCTAGATTGGTAACACTAATTCAGTTATAATTTCCAAATTTATATTTGTTGATCGACTTATATATAACCAGTTAAGTATTTCTCAATTGTGTGATGATGGTTTCAATGTTAAATTTTAAAATGATTCATGTAGTGTTTATAATTCCAAATTGTTTTTAGCATTTTTGGCTTTGAGAAATTAAAATTTTTATGCAATTGATTTGAATTCTTTAGTAAATAAAATATTACCTGTTTAAATGACTTTCATAAAGAATCTTGTCTTTGGAACAGAAGATTAGGACACTGTTATATTCATTCACTTAGAAATATGACTAGGAAGAACATAGTTAGAGACCTACCTAAGCTTGAATTCCCACCTGATAAAGTTTGTAATCCCTGTCAAAAGGGAAAAAACATAATGTTTATTTTAAATCAAAGAAAGAAGTTTCAACTTTACAATCTCTTGAGTGGGTTCACATGGATTTGTTTGGACCATCTAGAGTTTCTAGTTTAAATGGGAAGCACTATGTCTATGTCTTAGTGGATGACTTTTCTAGATATACATGGGTATACTTCTTATCTCACAAATGTGAAACTTATTCCTATTTTCTAAAATACTCCAAGTCTGTAGAAAACCTTGGTGGACTTAAGATTAATACCCTGAGAATTTATCATGGTCATGAGTTTGAAAATCATGAGTTTGAATCTTACTACTCACCCAATGGCTATGATCACAACTTTTCTGCCCCTAGGACACCTCAGCAGAATGGTGTAGTAGAAAGAAGAAATAGAATCCTTCAAAAAATTGCATGAAATATGCTAAATGAATATGATCTGCCTATTTCTTTTTGGGATGAAACTGTAAATATAGCTTGTTATATTATCAATAGAGTCTTGATTAGACTTATTCTTAAGAATACCCCTTATGAACTGTGGAATAATAGGAAACCTACAGTTAGTTATTTTGGAGTTTTTGGTTATAAAGTCTGTATTCTCAATACTAAGGATAATCATGACAAGTTTGCTTCTAAAAGTGAGGAAGGAATATTTTTAGGATATTCAATTACATGAAAAGCCTACAGAGTCTTCAATAAAAGAACCAAGTGTGTGAAAAAATCTGTTCACATAAAATTTGATGAAACTGATCCACATAAACCTAAACCTTCTCTTAAAAATCTTGAAGAAGATTTTCCTGTTCTGAACCTTGATGACAAAAATAGTGACCCTATTGTTATGTCAGCCAGCTCTGGAAATATTCCAGAACTGGCTTTTGAAGAATCTGAACCAGGAGAAAAACCTGAATTTTCCAGTTCAACCTTCACTAGATCAACTAGGATTTTAAAGAATCATCCAGTAGATGATATTGTTGGTAATCTTAATAGAGGTACACAGACTGGATCTTCTCTAAGAAATCAGGTTGAACATCAAGACATTCTTTCACAGCTCGAACATTAGAATATCAATGATGCAATGAATATTGAATTTTGGGTAATGGTTGTGCAAGAAGGGTTAAATCAATTTGAAAGAAACAAAGTCTGGGAATTGGTAGAAAGACCTAAAGACACCTTGACCACAACCACTAAAAGGGTTTTTAGAAATAAAGTTGATGAATCAGGAAATATAGTTAGAAACAAATCAAGGATAGTTGCACAAGGGTATAGTCAAGAGGAAGGTATAGACTATGAAGAAAACATTGCCCCTGTAGCTAAATTAGAAGCTATTTGGATCTTACTTGCCTATGCTGCTCATCTGAATTTCATGTTATATCAAATGGATGTCAAAAGTGCTTTTATAAATGGTTTTATAATTGATGATGTTTTTGTTGAACAACCACCTGGATTTACAAACCCGCATTTTCAAAATCATGATTTTAAGCTTTCTAAAGATTTGTATGGTTTAAAACAGGCTCCCAGAGCTTGGTACGATAGACTTACATATATTTTTATTTATAAAGGTTTTACTAAAGGAATTTTAGATCCCACTTTTTTTATTAAATGAATTTATAAAGATGTTATGATTGTACAAATCTATGTTGATTATATTATCTTTAGATCTTCAAAAAATTATTTATGTACTGACTTTTCAAAAATTATGCAAAATGAATTTGAAATGAGTTTAATGGGAGAACTCAAGTATTTTCTTTTCTTTAAAATTTTTCAAAAGAATGATGGTATTATTTTAAATCAAATTAAATATACAAAGGATCTTTTAAAACGTTTTGGTTTGGATAGTAAAAAGGGAAGTGATACACCTATGAGTACCACTTTTATGTTGGATGATGATGAAAGTGGGAAATCAGTTGATCAAACCAATTATAGAGGTATGATTGAGAGTCTACATTACCTTACTACTAGTCGACCAGATATCATGTTCAGTGTATGCATGTGTGAAAGATTTCAAGATAATCCTAAAGAATATAATTTACTTGTTGTTCAAAGGATTTCAAAATATCTTAAACATACTACCAATTTTGGTTTGTTTTATCCAAAAGGAAAATCCTTTGACTTAATGAGTTATTCAGATGCTGACTTTTCCTGTTGTAAGTTAGATAGGGAGAGCACATCTGGAACATGTCATCTTTTGGGAAATTCCCTGGTATCTTGGTGTAGTAAGAAATAGAACTTTATTGCATTTTCTACTACTGAAGCAGAATACATTGTTGCTAGTAATTGTTGTGCACATATTCTGTGTATAAAACACACCCTTTTGGACTATGGATATCAATTTAGACATGTGTCTATAAATTTTGAAAACACTAGTGAAATTAGCATATCTAAGAATCATGTGTCTCACTCTAGGATCAACATATTGATGTCCGACATCACTTATTGAAAGATCATTATCAAAAAGGTGATATTTCCTTGAAATTTATTGAACCTGAACATCAATTAGCTGTTATCTTCACCAAACCCTTGAGCTCAGAAAGTTTGAATTTTATTAAGAAAGAGTTAGGTATGATCGATCAGTGAAACCGATCAGTCAAACTGATGAGTGAAACCGATCAGTGAAACTGATCAGTGAAACCTATCAGTGAAACCGATCAGTGAAACCCATCAGTGAAACCGATTAGTGAATCCGATCAGTGAAACCGATCTGTGAAACCGATCTGTGAAACCAATCTATTGTTCCCATTTGTATCATACAGTGTTTAACACTATTAGTGATTGTAAAAATGATGTTGGTTTACTTAATCGATATTATATTTAATATTGTAACCCTAAATGATAAATTTAATGACCCGCGGCTATTTTTGTTCCCAAGAATAGTGATTTTCCATCTCCCGTCGAACCATACCTTTTCTAAAACATGAACCTCTTGAACCTATTGAACCTTTTTAAATCCTTCAAATATTTCAAACCTCTGAAACCTCCAAGTGGAAAAGCAAAAGCGAAAAATCAAGGAATTTGAAGGTTCCTCTCCTGTGAAATGCCAACGAGGAGAATCAGGCAGCACGACTCTAAGGTCAGTTAACTCGGAGATGGAATCTATGGTGGTTACATCTGAAAAGGAAGTGAGTTCCGAATGGTTATTAACCAATAAGTATTTTATTTTAAATGTTTTAGAAATGAAAGGATGGTAAAACTGGTTCTATGATAACAACCGAGTCTACTAGCCAAATCTTGTGCATGAGTTTTATCTGAACATAACTATTGTATTGGATGGAGAAGAATCTGCAAGATTATCTTCTGTAGTCAAAGGTAAAAATATATATTTTTCTTCAAAGCAATGGGATGAGTGCTTGGGAGTACCTCATAAAGGTAGATATGAAGATTATTCTGGTAATATTCCTCCTACCACTAAATATTTTTCTTATGAACTTACTCTCGAGATGCTGACTGAAAATTCTAAATCCAGAAGAATAATAGCTACTGAGTTAGATGGTGAAAGTAGAATTTTGTGTAAGTTTATTCACCAACAAATCTATCCCAGAAAGGGTGATTTTGTTTCTACTAAGTATCATGATGTTTTCATATTGTTTATATTGCTAAATGATGATAAGACCAACTTGTTTAGATATATTACAGTCCATATTGCTGGATGGTGAAGCCATCCAAGAAAGCTAAAACCTACTTCTACTCTAAGAAAATATTTTCTATGTTAATGTTTTTGGGCTGTGTTGAAGATATAGATGAGTGTATCTCATCCTGTAGTAGTTTTTGTATTAACAAGGATATCTGCAAAAGAATTAAAATCTACTGGAATCCATGGAAGAAGGAAAGGGTTTCTGATGATGATAAGTTATATGACTCCTTTAACCCTTCTGACCATCCTAAGAGACCAAAGGGGATGAGAGATCCTGGTTTAAAACTAGATGAATAATTTGTTTATTCTGATGAGGAAGAGGAGATAGAAGATCCTAAGGGAACTGGAGAGTCATGTAAAAAAAGGAATAGATGAAGTTGAGACTGATTATGATGTGGATACTGAAAAGGAACCTGAATCACCTCCTGATGACAGGAGTGATCCTGATATAGTAAGTCATAAGAAAAGAAAAATGGAATTTGGACCTTCTAGTCCACCTCTCATGTTACCAGATTCAGAAACTCTTCTAGGTGATGAAGAAGCTGAAACTGAGGAACTAGATTCTGAGGAGTATGAATCCATTAGTAAAGATAGTACTGATGAGACCTCAGTAAATAACAATGGAAATGAAAATGGTGATAATGAAAATGATGATGATGATGGTGATGATGATGATGGAAATAATGATTATGGTGGTGGTGGTGATGTTGCTATTCGACTAGTAGGTGGTCAAAATGTGATCCAAGATGATCCAAAACCACAACAAGTTGATGAAGAAGATTTTCCTGATGATGAAAGAACGATGCAGATAGATATTGATGTAGGTGAAGAAATCTCAGATAATTTTTTTTTGGAAAAGATGATTTTGTAAATCCCTAGTATTCCTCTTGTAAATCTACATGGGAAGAACACCCAGGTTATGCTTTTATTGGTTTGGATTATTCAAAAGACGTGGAATAACAAGGGGTGCACAAAGAAAAGAAAGTTTTTCAGTTAAGGATAGACTAGTGGCTGAGAATGTGCATGTGACAGCAAAAAGACCTGGTCCTTCAGTTTCTCGGTCGAATTTATACATATTTAAAGATGACTTGCTCTATGCAATTAGAGAGAAAATGATAGAGGAATTATCTCATGATCCTACTCCAGCTTCTGTGAATTTATCTGAGGCTGCTATGCATTCTATAACTAAAAGAGTAGTAAGAATTAACAAGCTAGACCGTTGAAATACAAGTGAATTGATTGGCATGCACATCACCTCTCTAAATCAAGCTCTCAAGGATTTAGGAACTGATGTAGTTTCTCTGTCATGAGAATTTTGATCAACCATCTCTGGTATAATGGAAGTTATGAGAAATATGATAGAACATATGAAGAAGTCGGATTTGAGGAAGTTGAAGGCTGAGATAACTCAGGTTGTTTCTCAAACAAGCTCCTCCAAAGTGGCCAATATTACTGGCCATTATATCAATGATTTAAAGGATGTGATAAAAGAATAGTTAGCTACACTTGGACAGATTTTGGATTTTGACTCACTAAAAATGATGAAAGAAAACAATGTTCTTATTCACAAGATGGTGAAGCTTTAGTCAGCTGATTCTACGAAGGCTCAGAAAGAGATCAAAGAAAAATTAGATCACTATTTCTCTAAAATCTATACCAAGCATGAGTTGAACCATCAGTTTAAAGTCCTGTCTGACAATTTGAGGATTCCTCCCATCACTCAATCCATAAAGGCTTAGGTGCAGTAGTTGAATTATTTTACTCTTACTCTAGAGAGCTTCATGAAGAATAAAGATGATTTTGTGAAGGCCATGAAATATGGTTGTGAAGTCATTCAAGATTTTATCAATCTGCTCAAACACTATCTTCATGTGCAAGATAAGGTAATTGTTTTTCTTACTGCTAATCCACTCAGTCCATCCACTATTGCTCCTTGTCAGTTATCAGTTTCTCAAGCTCTCTCTAATATTTGGCCGGTCTTTTAGCAACCTCCTTCAACAAGATCTTCTACAAAACCATAAGTGACCCTTTCACCCTCTCTGTTTCCAGCCAGAGTTGTCCTGCCACCCCTCTCCATCTGGCCAGATCTACCTTCCACCAAGCCACCCTCTGGGCCATCCATTCTTCCATCTGCTAAAGGAAAAGCTCCTCTACATCCCACAAATTATCCATGTCTGTCATTTTTGATAGGGTTTATTTTTTTTGTTTTTGTTTCTTGTACCTTTTTCAGTGGTTATTTCAATGGACCTTTATTTTGTTTTCTCTCTTTGCTCTCTCTTTCTTTTTTGATAATCCCAAAGGGGGATAATAGGAAAACATTTAGATTGTATGAAGTAAGGGCAAAAATGATGATTGCTTAAATTCTCATTTTTTTATGATTTGGTGCATTCTTCGATGATCTGTTTATCTTTGGTTGTATATTTTGTTTAAATAGAGGTGTAATACTGAATGTTACATCCTTTCCTCTATTTTATTTTATTCCATAGATTTGTGATTATCAAAAAGGGGGAGATTGTTGAACCCTCTGTGAAATGGTTATTTTAATAATCAAAAATCTTTGTTTTTCTACTTATAAGTAAATTTAGTCAACTATTCATTCTTCTCTAAATGTGTTTATATATGATTAATCATGTATGCATATGTTTATCTATGATTATTTAGGGTTTTCTATTGACATGGAAGTGTTATGGATTGAATAGACACTCGGTGTATATATCATGTTTTTTGACTCACCGTTAGTTATCTTCTTGAGTCACCGATGACAACAGTCTCACCAATGATAACGGTCGCACCGATGAAGAACGGTCATACTAATGAAGAATGGTTGAACCAATGTAGAACGGTCGCACCGATGAAGAATGGTCGTAGTGATGAAGAATGGTCGCACCGATGAAGAATAGTAGCACCAATGTAGAACAGTCACATCGATGTAGAACGGTCGCACCGATGAAGAACAGTTGCACCAAATATGACCTACTTAAACCGATGCTGATCAAATGACCTATCGAAACCGATGTTGATCAAATGACGTACCGAAATAGATGATGATCAAATGACCTACCGAAACCGATGCTGATCAAATGACCTACCAAAACCAATGCTAATCAAATGACATACTGAAACCGATGTTGATCAAATGACCTACCAAAACTGATGCTGGTCAAATGACCTACCAAAACCGATGCTGCTCAAATGTCCTACCGAAATAGATGCTGATAAAATGACCTACCAAAACCGATGATGATCAAATGACATACTGAAACCAATGCTGATCAAATTACCTACTGAAGCAGATGCTGATCAAATGACCAACTGAAACTGATGCTGATCAAATGACCTCCCAAAACTGATGCAGATCAAATGACCTACCAAAACCGATACAAATTCAAAATGACTTACTGATCTCATCACCCACCGATAGTCATGAAAACTTTTTCAATATTCTACTTATCCTTTTAATTCAAACATTCATATTTTCTTAGTAAAATGAACCTGCTATTAATTAATGTTGGTTGTTGGATGTCAGGAAACCGTACCTCGTACCTGTAAAAATGTAATCATTCTTTTTTCCAGATCTCAAGGAATAAAAAGGAAGATTTACAGTGAAAAGGAATATCCGAACAAAAATAAAAATAAATACACGAAATAAGGTGCACTTGTATGAAGTCCCTGGGAACACAAGGAAAACTTGAAGAACACTTGTAAAAACCAGAGAGCCTAAAGCAGATCTTTCACCTTTAACAAAAACAAAGACTAGTAGTTGTTCCTTACTGAAAATAATATTCACAAGTCTAAATAGTTGCACCTAAGAAGAACGACGATACTCTGTTTTGATTTATCCTCACCAGAAAGGACTTGACTTCCATCTGCAACATCAAAACGAGTCTAGAACATATATTTAATTACACAGAGCTTTCTAAATCTATTATTTCCTTTTTTGTATCCCTTTGCTTAAAATTTTGAGCTGTGAGTGTTTATATATCTCTACTCTGGATACGCCTTGTCTCCTAATATGAAATGGAGGATATTAAATCCTTACACACAACATTCTATACCTTCTTGTATCCCACTGTGAGTTGTAGAAGAGGTCATGTTTAACCTAAACATCCTGAGTGAAGTTGCTATTGTTTTCCCCACGTAGAAATGTGGTAGTGGTATTAGAACATGAATAGTCTATGTTCTATTGTTTTCCGCAATCCAGAGTGTGGATTATGTTTATATAAATTGGTTGAGTGGGATAAGTCTTAACTTGAGACTGAACCTCTTGGTTTTATCTACTGTGCATCTTAGATTAATTTTAAAGTAATTTATATATATTTTGTATTTCACTGCTATATACTTTGAAAAAAAATCTATTTTAAAGTTACTCTGATAGTTAAATTAGTAAGTATTTGTATCTTTTTCAAATTAGCATATTATATTCAAAAGATAATTTAATCCACTGATTAAATTAACTAAGACCTAATCAATCTTTTGAGAATCGAATTGAACCTTTACAGTTTTACAAATTCACTGTAGTATAACTTGTTTTTAAATTGAGGAATATTAAGAGAAAACTTTTATCAGAAATTTTAATTGAAACTCTATTCACCCCCTCCCCCCTCTTGAGTATCCACTCCGACCAACATAACCTATAGGTTAAACAAGAAGGATTATTTTGGATGAAAACATTATTGTTTTTTAGAATATAAGATGAAATGTATGAGATACACTTTAAGGGTAAAATATTATTTAATGATGAGGTTACTTGAATTATTTTTGAAACATAGTTATTTATTAATTTAATGATCTATTTTGATCATTTTGTGTTATTGTTCAATATTTTAGATTAATGTATTTTTTTCATAAGAATATTAATGTATTTTTGGTATTAACTTATCATATGATAAAAAAATTTGTTTTAGTAATGACTAAAAAATATATTTTCATTATTTTTTATACATCATTGTTAATAATATATTGATTATAGTGCCTCATGTTTTTTTACAAAAACATCATTTGATGAAACTTTGGTGATAAATGTGGAAATGGATTGACACACAAAACAAAAGGATGAATTGTTTTATGTATAGTAGGAAAATGAATTAATTTTATTTTTTAGTTGTCTTATTCATGATTGTAAATAGAATCCATAACTCTTAGAGAGGTTTCACAGAACACAAATATTATCCTATTACATTCATTTCAGAGGAAATGATTCTTTTTTTCTCATATAATTTTTTTATCATTCTATGGAATTTTATATCCTCGTGATTATTTAAATTTATGTGAAACAAAATTCTCCATCACCCTCTATAATAGTTTGGTAATTAATATTTCTTTAATGTTTATATTCTCACTTCCTAATAATTTTGTTATATTTGGGAACCTAGTTATATGTAATTCTAGATGACCTTAAAATTTCCCTTTCCAACTACTCAAGAGGATGGTTTTTTAAACCTTATAACAATTATTGTTTTCAAAAATGTACTTTTAATTTTTCAAACACTTCAATACAGATATCATTTTAAAATTATTAGAATGTAATGTATTAAATTTGGGGAAATTTAAAACCCTTTTAATTTATACTAACAGTAAATTTTATTTCATACACAATATTAAACACTTATCTTAAACAAACCATGAGATATTACTATTTATATATGGATAAAATAACCATTTCATTTAATTGAAAGATATTATAATTATGAAATTTATTATAAAATACATACAGATTTACTAGTGTCATACTCTAAAAAATATATTAATTAATTATTTATAAATTATCATTCAATTTATAATGTATTTTTTTGATTCGAAAATAAACTTTCCTCTAAAAATATTTTATACTAATTTTTACCGTAATTTTAAATTAACTTGATGAAATTTCAGTTTTTTTTAAATTGATGTATTTGTTGAATCATTATTAAAATAGTATATAATGGTGAAATTTAGGGATTTTCTTGGACAATGATTCTATTTATCCTTAATAGAGAATATATGGAATTTAGTAAATTGTTATTTTGTTTCTATAAAAAGTTTAATTATGAATTAATTAATATTTTAAAATACATATGTATATTTTAGTTATTTGTAAAATAAATAATTATATATGAATATACTATATACATTTTTTAATAAGTTCATTTTTTTCTTTCAAACACATCATTATTAAAACTAGTTTTCATTCGGTTTAACACATTTATAGTAGTTTTAATTCAATACACTTCTATAAATTGAAGAATGAAATATATACTCCATAATTTGAACTGACAGGATACAATTTGTTTAAATAGGACCATTTTTTCCTTATGAAGGGTAACCATAATAAAATTTCCTCACCTCGATAGTGGTAAAATTAACAAACCAGGTTCAAAACTAAGATATAAGGCATCAAAACATCTGTAAAATTTGATTTAATTTTATTGGACATGTGTTTATAAAATATGACCATCCATTATCTAAGATTTAGAAAATCCATACAACTTTTATCTGAATATAACATCTATATAAATTCATATAATGGATAATCTGAACAATATAACTCTCTTATAATTAATAGTTATAATATATATTTTTAAATGGTTAAAAACCACTAAAATAATATATTATTATTTTTATATATAAATATTATGTCTTTACTAAATAAAATTTTTTCCATAATGCGACGATCCAATAAATAATTGTTGATATCTAGTGCCTTTGGAATGTTGGCGTAACATTCCATAACAAAACATACAGACTTATTTTTACATAGTCATTGTTATTTAAACTCAATTAGGAAGTAGGGTTGAGTAATAGATGAGAGGATTATTTAAATGGTTAAATGATAGTTTGGTTAGAATCTCACTTTTTATTTTTAACTATAGGCTTCCAGGGAATTACATGTTGTGAACCAGGGATATATGACATGTATTTTGTCACAGGGGTACAAGTCATTAAAGAGGAAATCATGCTGTGAAGGGTGTTAGGTCATGAACCATTATTAAAATTTGTGAAAAAAGTCAAAGATCACTTATTTGACACAAACATTGACCTTTCATACATGACGATACATGTTCATCCCATGGCAAAGTTACATAGGTATTTCAAGATGTGTAAGGTATTACATGTTTCATAATACTCAGAATGGAACCATTAAAAGAACGAGTGATATTGAAATTTCCCTCATCTTGTTATCTAGTTCCCTCTCCCTTGACCTAAATCATTCTCCTATCATTTTGAGAGCCTTATAACTCTTTCAAATATATACCTTTGGCGATCAATCATCATTGATTTGGAGGGTGATATCTGAGTAAGTTTTCTTCATTATTCTTCATCTATATCAATTTCTCCTCTATTTGGTTTTCGATATATCATCTTGTAATTGATGGATTTATGCCTTATGTTGTTGGATGTTGCTTCTAGGTGGGGTTTGTGGTCTTCCCCACCTTCGTTCTCATGAATATGTGTTGTAGATAGTGTTTGGATTCGGAACGATGTAGGTTGTTCCAACTTGAATTTCCAAATTTATTATTCATAAATTTCTTTATTAATTTCAATATTTTAACAATAATTAAATTAAATTGACAAAAACCCCAATTCTAGTGAATTGAGATATTTTAAATAGGTTTGGGAAAAAAATTTGGAAAACCAAAAATTCTATTGAATTTGGGTGTGTTTATAGAAATTGGTAGATTAGAAGAATTGAATTTAAAATTTGGATTTCAGGGAAATTTTTTTAATTAAGTTGTTGTATTTAGTTATATAAATGAATTCTGAAAAGGCTATAATTGTTTTTGAATAGATTTTAATTTTTTTAAAATGGATTGAATGATTAGATAGAAACATGTTGATTTACCTTTTGAAAATGGAATGTTTTTTAGTAAATTTTTTTTTGGTTTTAAATGGAGAGAAAATGAATTTTTTGAAATAGAATAATCAAATTTAGTTGTATTTTAAAAATTCTTCCTATAAATTTCCCAACATATAAGAGTGTGAGAAAAACTTAGATAGTTTTTGAGTTATTTAGATACACTCTATGCTATTAAAATGTTCTAAAACATACCTACAATGGGCCATATACTCAATGGGAGGGTGGTGAGTCACCTATATCTAGTGTTAGGTGGATGTGACTATACTCGTAATTTTAACACTTAGAGTGTGAAGATCCCTATAGGAAAAAATATTATCGTACCTTTTTGTAGATGATTGTGTTTCTCACTTTTTTATTTATACATGAGATATAATTGCATATCAATTTTATAAAACATCATTACATGACTTTGAAATATTTATATAAAATATTTTATGTTTCTATTTTATTTAATCTATTTTTTTAGAAATATTCCATCTCTTTTAAATAAAATCTTGTGCATTAATATTATTTTCCGTCATGTTGAAAATGTAGATAATGTTTTTTAAATATTATTTTGAATTTAAAAATCTATTTATTTTGAAAATTGAAAGGTTTTCACTAGATAATCTATATTTTTCATCTATTATGGTATATTTGGGGATATCATAATGTTATTTCGATCACACGTTACTTTTTCTTTCAGGTGTCTATAGACGTTATCCTTCTAGGATCGAGAAAAGGGAAGGGATCTATTAGAGGTGGATCTAGGTGTTGAGATTTCTAAAAAGTGAGCTGTGTCCTTAAGGACCATAGGGTTTCTTTTCTTGTTATTGATACTTGGGTTTTATTAAAATTGGATTTTTATTCCTTGTTATATTGGGGTACTTTACTCGAATGGGAGTTTCTTTTATATTCATATTGATTTTAATATCTTATATCCCCTATGATTTATGGAAAAAATCATTCCCACTTGTATTTTGTATGATTCTAGGTGATAGTCAAGGACCTATGGGGATCAATTAAATATCAAGATAAGAAAACAGGAAAACATACTTAAATTAATTACCTTTTATAATCATAATCTCATAATTTTTTTATTCAATCTATTTTAACTTAAACCATTAGAGTATGAAATGAATGTTTTAAAATTATTTTTTAATGATTCAAACACATTTTATAATTCATAAGGCACAAAAGTATTTCTTTAATCCACTATATGTTTAATGAGAAACAAAATGGAAGGTCAAAGTATATACTAAATTATACTTTAACCTCAAACCAATTATCATGTTCTCAACTTACTCCATTCCATCATTTACTTATCCAAAATAATTGTGTCCAAACTCAAAGTCAAAAAATTAATATGGGAGTTAATCATAATGAATATCTCTTTTTTCCACATAATAAAATGTGTACACAGTTATCATGTATTCTCATAAAACATGGTAACTCCATGAATTATCATAAAACCTTGTTAAATAAATTTATTCTCCCTTATTCCTTATAGAAGACTAGATATACACCTAAAATCTAAAAATGTTGTAAAATACGAGAATAATGGAATAAAAAAATATTAACTAGTTCCAAGGTGGTCAAGAACATCCAATATAATTTATCATAATTCATCTTCTCTTAATCCAAAATCACTACCTCAGTATAAGGACCTTGTTAAGGTTTATTTTCCGTCAACCATATATTTCCAAAAAACGTTACCTTGCTATTGAGTCACATTTCATATTACTATACAATCTCAAAACAATAATGAAATATTACTATATTTATTTCCTTATTGATTTACTTAATTAATATAACCAGTACATAACTGATACAATATTCAAATTACATAATTCTTAAATCTAGAAAACACTAACAAATTAATTATTCCACTTCCACTATAGTAACAACTTATTCTTGACCTTGATCCCTTTGATTCTTCTGATCAATATTTCATTGATTCTTATGACATTTATTTGTTTAATTCCCAATTTCAATATATTTGAAACACTAATTATTAGTATTTTCTTTATTCCCTTTTCATTCTTTTTCCTAATGACCCTTTTATCCACACTTATAACAAACACCCAGTCCTTTTAAGCACTTCACAAGGTGATTCATTCCACAATTATCACATATGGTAAAAGCTTTCATTCCTTTATTCCCATTATCAATATCTCTCTCTTCCATCCTATACTTCTCTGTATTCCCTTCAAATCCATAGGACTGGGAGAATTATTTACTTGTCTTATCAATACATGATATTATTTCCTCATATGATGAGAATATATGGGATGATATTTACATTTATAGTGTTCTCTTAAGACCATGAAATATATGAACCTACATACTCTTCGGAACATGTTCATTTTTGGGGTAGTCATTATTTCTAATTGTTATTAATGCTAAAATTTACCCAAGAGATGAGGGTAGAACAGTCCATATAGTATATCTTGGGTTGTCAAATCCTCAGAGACCTAAGAAGAACCCTATAGACACGTACATTCTATGGATAATTTTTGGGTATGATGTGGCCAACGTGGGTTGATTTTATACGGGTTTAAGTGAACTCTAAGAGAATTAAGTGATTTCAATTTAAAATAGTTAGTTGATCATAGGTTATCACTTTGGGAGGATTGGGTGTATTTCCCTTTCAATGATTTCAATTTCATATATTTGAAATGGGTTTATTTAAGAAGATCAAACAACATAATCACTTAATGGCTTAATACCTACATCCTTTAATAGTAATCAACTATACATTTGAAGGATCAATGTTTTTAACACTACGGTAAAGGTTCATATTAGCACTTAAAGTGTGTGGCATTAAATTCAACAAGGATGAAGGAGTTTAAGGATCTTCAAAAAAAATTCTCAAATAAAAGAAGTGATTATACATTAATGGGGTGATAAATAAAATCCAATCCATACCATTTATAATCCATTAGATCAACCCATAAGTGGGTTAACACTCCATTTATGATACGGTTTCAATGGAAGCAGGAAGTAGACTCGTGAGGGAGGAATTTAATAAGTAAAGAAAACAATAGTGAGAAAATGATCACTCCACGGTTGTGTGAATAATTTCACAATGTTTGGTGTAAATAAATTTACACCTTGAGGAAATGATATCAAAGTGATATGGATAAGAATATATTAATAAGAGAATAAAAACTTTTATTAAGAAATAAGGATAAATTAAAACAACTTACATGTTGAAGATGAACTTGAGACAACAAAATCGCAGTAAAACATTATAATGAAATAAATCTCAAAAGATGATAAACTCCTCCACCAAAGATGCCTTAAATAGTCATTTTTGGAGCATTTGGTCGGTCCTCCAATAGTTCAACGCATCCCACTTGATTATGGTAGGCCTAGGGTGGTGTAAATCTTGTTGAACTTGGAATTTTCCACTTTGGACTAGAGGTGGTAGCCAGCTTTAAAACACCGAATAGAAACGTTGAAAGAACCTTCAAGATATCCAACATAGAGTGGGCCATAGAAAAATATAATTGAGAACCTTATGTATGTTAATATATTTTAAAAACTGGGCTCATATGGATTTGTTAATCGGGGGTTACGGCCGATTCAGTGGGATAATATTCTGGGTCATAGATTCGGGCCCTGATTTTGATATTCTAATTGGGCCTCCTTAATTGCCGTAATGTAGGCCGATTTATCACTAGATATGGAAATATGACTTGTTACTATATATTTCTTCTATAATCCCATGAAATTTGGGCTTCATTGGGCCTCTATGTTGGGCCCCACATTCTCATTAGTGGGCTGGTGTCCAATCTACCTTCTCCAGAATTGTTTGCATTAAATCCCATTTTGGTGGTCTCCCAATGATAATCATCCAACACTACAAAAGTATGAATTGTTCCCAATATAATTAGAAACATGAAAATTAAATATGACAATAAAATCCAGATTGTTAGGTACTGTAAATGATGTTAAAAAATGTTCCACATAATAGTGGATTTTCAGAAGGAATTAAAAATTATATTGTGAAATGATGTTCAAAATGTAAAATGCACTAAAATTGTGTTTATTAATAATAAATAACATGAATATTATATATATTAACAATGAATATTAGCCTCATTTAGTGGATAATCAATCCTCCAACTTGATTTTTTCTAGTCCCAAACAAAATGTATCTCAACAACCAGAAATTTGAATTCCATTTTCCAAAAAAATTTTAATACACAATGATCACCAAAAACCTTTATACCAAAAAATCATGAAACCCATCAAAATGTTTTAGTACATGACAGTTTCATAATCCTATCCCAATACCAAGCCCATTATTTTATTCAAATTCATCACAATATTTCATCCAATGTCAATTAACAGTGATGATGTGTTTTGCATCGCATTAGACATGGGGGTTCATCTTTATTCTATAGGGAAATGATGGAAGCCCTAAGTGGAATCCTATTTCAATCTTAAGATGAGTATTCAATTTTTTTATTGTTTTTTTTCTATTTTTCCATGATAATTGAAATTGCATTGAAAATATTCAACCCCTATGGTGAGACATTGGCGATGACTCCCAGGCTCAAAGACCTTAGGGCACCAAGGGAAGCCCCTATACTCGGGCATCATCTCGAGTTAACACAATGAAAAAAAAATCAAATTACCAAAAATAGAGATAATATTACTAACTCAGGGCCAGAAAACTATGGAGTTACGATCCCCAAGTGCCGAAAGCCACACATTATGTCATTTCATTCTTCTATGCGCAAATTTATCATTTTTTATATTTTTCTTTTTGAATAATCATATTAAAACTAAAATTTTCACCAAAGATATGTTATTTATTTGGGGGACCCAATGAACTCAAACTAATACCCTACTATCCAAAGGACGTACGTTGTTATTTTTTTATTTGGATGAAAATGTAAGCCATGAAATATCACATTAGACAACCACACTTTCCCAAATCTATGCTCGTGAAATTATACATGGATTAAAATCAAAATTAGGTCATGATAAATTATTTGATATTCAATTTTCATGTGTACAATATCTATTATCATGTTCATTGTTAAAAAAAATTCCTTCCATTAAGGCGCAATTTTTTTCAAATCATTCATTTTTTTGACACGAAATCAATTTTATTTTATCTCCCCCCAACTTAAAATAACATTTTCCCCAGTGTTTAAAGAAATGAAAATTTAGAAGGGTGTAGAGGCAGAGAATGGGACTTCAAAAAGAAAATTGAAAATGAGGATCCTTGAATGAGGTCACCTAGTGGTTGAAGTTGAAATTCATGTTGCTCCCTTTTAATCCCAAGATCTCGATGTCACACTGAGAATTCCGTAGTGGAAAAAAGGAAGAAAACAAAAAAAAAACAATAAACAAACTATATATATATATTTATATAATAATAAAAAATTAAAATATAAGTAAATATATATAAATTATTTTTTAAGGAAGCACAATAAGTCATAGGTCAGTGGTAGGCGTGTGCCCCGGTCTCCCATCGGTCCCGGGTTCGAATCCCCGCGGCTTATCTGGTGGTTATGGGGCTTCCCCACGGCCTACAGGGTGTCCCTATTTTTTAATTTCTTTTATTTTATCCTAAAAAACATAAAAATAAACTGTTGATACATTGAATTATTTTTAAATTTCAAGTTAAGGTATAAATCAAAGATCACACCATGTGACAATGATGAATATTGTGCTCCCCTTTCATACCCGTCCATACTCATAATAGAAGAACATGTCAACAATCTATTTTTAATTTTTTTATTTTGAAAATATCAAAATAATTTATTAATCCTATTTGAAAAATAAATATGATTCCAAAAATATTGGAAACATGAAAACCACGGGTTTCCTCCCATGTAGTGCTTTTGTTTAATGTTGTTAGCTCGACATGAACCCCACAACTTACCCAATACCAACTTTCAAAATTTTAAGGACGAAATGTTTCATCATTTCTAATAGGTTGATATAGATTCTATGTTTATAATTTGTTTTAATGAAAAAAACCTATGTCCTAAAATGATTGGTTAAATACAAGGAATATCATAAATAGTATATCCAATTTCCTCTGCAGTCTTTCCTAAGACATCAATGATCATTCCAACTTTTTTGGTCTCAAGAGAAGAATAAATTCTAGTTGAAAGGTAATGATTATACCTAATGAATGGATTCTTTAGCAGGGAGTGAATGAAAATAATTTTGAGCTCGGGATGGATAGGACATTCAAACAAAGGTGGAGATTTTGAATCCAAATCAGTTTCATTTTCCAAATTTCTCATCAAAATTGGTTCCTTTTGAAAGGTAGATTCAACCACAAAATTGGAAAGATCAGTGTTTGGAATGGATATGGATTCAATGTTTGTGATTTCTCCCAATGGTTCAGAAATTTTTTGTTCTGAAGAATTAGTAGAGTTATATTCAGGACACACAATCCATGATATCAAATTCTCCACTTTCGAATCTCAATGATTAATTTTATCTTGATTTAAATAACCTTCAATAATTTTTTTATTTTCTCTATCTATCCCAAATCCAATGGTTGGTTCTTAAATACATTTATGATTGGTTTGTGGGAGAAAAGTTTCTTCTATCAATGATGAGTAAGGGATATCATGAGTGGGAATGGGTTCCATAACCATCTCAATGGTTTTTAATTATAATCTCAATGATGAAATCTCAGAATTCGTTATCTTCATTTGTTTAAATAGTTTTTCATGTAATGAATATGGATTTGTATGGATAAGGTGTTGAGACACATTTTCTATTCCACGTGGATAATTAAGTTGTTGGAATTGAACAAGAGGATGTTTTGATTGGCCTTGTTGGGATTGGAACTAATAATAGGTTGGAATGCTTTGTGGAGAATAGGAGTAAAAAAATTGTGGCTCAATAGGTTGTTGATTATCCCCCCAGAAGAATCTAGGAGGGTCATTTTACATCACACATAGTGTGGAGTGATTAATGTAAGGAGGGGTTCCCCATGATTGGATTTATTCAAAAGGGTTTTCCATATGAATGAAATTGGGGATGAGATTATAGAAGTGGGGTGAAAAAAGGAAGCTAGTTTATATGATAACTTACTTTGGTACTCGGAAACGGTGCCAAAATTTGATTCACACTCAAATTTACCCTAGATATGAAGGTAGAACAGTCCTTGTAGTTTAGATTGGGTTGTCGAATCCTCAGAGACCTAAGAAGAAACCTATATACATGTACATTCTATGGACTGTTTTTGTAATTGATGTGGCCAACATGGATTGTTTTTATATGGATTTAAGTGAACTATAATAGACATAAGTGAATTCAACTTAAAGGATTGAGTTGATCCTAGTTTATCAGTTGGGGTGGATTGGACGTATTTCATTTTCAATGATTTCAATTTCTTATATTTGAGATGGGTTCATTTAAGAAGATCCAACAACATCATCACTTACTAGTTTAATACCTACACCATATAATACAAATCACCTATACACTTGAAGGATCAATTTTTTTAGAACATCAAGGTAAAGGTTCGTATTATCGCTTAAAGTCTGTGGCCTTAAATTCAACAAGGATAATGGAGTTTAAAGAACTTCAAACAAAATTCTCAATTAAAATAATTGATTATAAATTAATCAGGTGATAAATAACTTCCAATCCAGCCCATTGATACTCCCATGGATCAACCCATAAGTGGGATAACCCTCCATTGATGCTATGGTTTCAATAGAAGCTTGAATTAGACGCATGGGGGAGGAATTGAAGAAGTAAATAAAACAATACAAATAAAATGATCAATCCAACGTTGTGTGAATAATTTCACAAGGTTTGGTGTGAGTAAATTCACACCTTGAGGAAAAAATATCAATGTGAGATGGATAAGAACGGGAAAATAAGAGAATAACTTTTATTTATAAATAAGGATAAATTAAAACTATTTACATGTGGAGGACAATTCTGAAGCAACAAAATCGTAGAATAACATTACAATGAATGAAATCTCAAAAGATGATAAAATCCACCACCACCACTACCTTAAATTGGAATTCTGGGAGCCTTGGTTCAATACTCCAAAATTTCAAAGCAACCCACTTGATTATGGTAGGCCTAGGGTGGTGGAAAGCTTGTGGAACTTGGACTTTTCCACTCTGGACCTGAGGTGGAATACATCTTGCAACCACCGAATTGACATGTCTAAAGGAATTTCAAGATTTCCGAATTAAAGTGGTCCATAGAAGACTAAAATTGAGATCCGGATATCTCCTAACCAGATTTAATATTTGGGCCCATTTGGATTTGTTAATCGAGAGTTATGGCCGACTTAGTGGGATAATATTCAGGGCCGTAGATTCTATCCCAGACTTTTGTATTCTATTTGGGCCGCCTTAATTTCCATCATGTAGGCTGAATTAGCACTGGATCATGAAGGATGATTTGTTCCTCTATATGTTATCTAGAATTATACAAAAAAAATTCTTCATTGGGCATGTATGCTGGGCCCCACATTCTCATCAGTGGGATGGTTTCCATTAAACTTTATCCAGAATTGTTTGCATGAAATCTCATTTTGGTGGTCTTCCAATGTAAATATTACAACACTCCACAAGATTGAATTGTTCCAAATATAATTAGAAACATGAAGAATAAATATTAAAATAAAATCAAGATCATTTTGTACATTAAATTATGTTCAAAAAATTTACCACATAATAGTGCATTTGAAGAAGGAATTAAAAATTATAATGTGAAATGATGTTCAAAGTGTAAAATACACTAAAATTGTGTGTATGATTTATAAAGAACATGAATATTATATATATTAACAATGAATATTTTCCTCATTTAGTTTCTACTCATATAGGCTCCATTTATAAACAATTTAATACACTATATTAGGTTCTGAATCAAAATGAAAGAGTCCAAACTAGTGAAATACTTAACATAAATTGGAAAAAAATATGCATATCTAATCTCAAAATTATATTAATGGATTATGGGAAGATATATTTAATCATAAATACTTCATAATGGTTTTTAATGAAAATATGATTTATCCTAACCATGTCCCATGGGAGAGTCAAACTACGTGCGAAATAAGGCACATTGTTATGTACAAGGTTACCCCGATTTCGGCCCGGAATACCTTATCGTAGTTTTCACCCCTTGGTACATCCATGTCAGAACCACATCCACTTTTAGTATCCAGATAGAGATTTATTGGTTTAATAACCACATAATCTTGATAATATGAAAATTCTAGGATGTTATTCTATATTAATCCTCAAATTATATCATAGGTTAATGTTCCATAATCAGAGTTTATCTAAATCTAGTTTCCAAGGTTATTGATAAAATTTATCTACTACCAATTGTAACGCCCTGACCCCATAAGCCCCAAGATAGTGCATTATTTTAATACATTGGCATGATTACAAGGAATCAGGTTCCAAAGGACCAATCTGTTTAGCAGTCTTGGGAAATAGATTACATACCACAACATAACATTACAATTTCAAACATAATATATAGCATAGATAATCCTTTAAGGATGAAATTATTCCCATATCATAACCCTTCATATCAACCATATTTCACTTCTTGGAATCCTAGGAAAATAAATCATAAGAGAGGGGTGATCTATGATGCTCCGTAAAGATAATCAATATAGCCGAAGCTATCATAAATAATCATAATCTTTTTTGGAAAAGTATAAAAGTGAAACACAATCCATTTAAACATAAACTTCAGCTTAATATGGAAAGATAAATGAAATAATTCTATTTACATATTCACATGGATATTCTGCTAGATGAATAATCCCATGTAACATCAATTACTAATCTCATAATTATGGTATTCATAATTTCAGACATCTTAACAAAAAAATGAAGTCCTCGTGCCAAGACCCTAAATATAAATTTTGTGAAGGCCTTATTCCAATATAGTAGTTTGTCACATGGGACCTACTGATTAATCGAGGGGCTATAGTGGGCCTCTCCTGTCACATACTAAGTCAAATGCATTCCTCATATGAATGGGATGAAGCATAACATAAAAATTCGTATTAAAACTAGCATACAAAAAATTTATACATTAACTATAAGTCATGAATGATATAAAAATATAACATCCATGGTAAAAAATATCTCAACACCTTTAATATAATATGGAAGATTGTATCATAATAAATCTACTTATAACCAACATAAAATCTAACAATAGATATTAACATAGATGAACATAATTTAATAAATTCATTAAAACCCTTTGAGGAAAACATCCCTTTTTTACTTTGAAAACATTAAAATTCACACAATATATAAAGGATATAATTTAAAATAAATTTTTGAATCAAATTCTCTCATACCACATTGAAATGTTTTTAGGAATTATCATTTTAATACAATCATGCCCATATAAATAAATCCTTAAAATCATTTTGAAAACATGGACATTTACTAAAACTATTTAGAAAAAAACCATTAAAACATTTAAAATGATAATCTATTTAAGTATTACCTTACATAAAACCATAAAATACTCCATTTTATAACATTATTTTGAATGATGGACATGGATGATAAATATTTCTCAGTAAATATTTACACATAAACAACCTCAAATAATAATTACGTTAAGGAATTAACCATTACCTTGTACATTCCTTTAGTAGAGGGTAATTTTAACCTCCCATATAATTACAATAGTATGTTATTAAATTATACTAGAACTATATTCATATTTATGATTTCATACATGATTAATTTATGACATTATACTACCCATTTAATAATAATTTCCATTTTAAGGTAATATTTCTGGTAATAATCGCTTTCTTTATCATATGTGTTTTAAATTTTTATTCTTGATTGTATCACTTATATAATGATTTCCATACTTCCAGAGTATAAAAAATAATTTTTATATCATATTTATTTAGAATATAAATATGTATTATAGATAGATACATGAAATGGAAATAACATTCATGGAGACATTAGTTCGTACGTATATATAAATGTTGTTTCTGTTTTCTTATCATATAGTATGGAAGTAAGTAAATGACATATTTTTAACTACATAAATATATATTATTATATTATATTTATTATTTCATATATATCATACTTAATCAATATGTATATTTTTATAAATATGTCTGAATGGTGATTGTTGAAGATGAATCTCATCACGTCGTGGAGACGGTAATCCAAACGTATGCACGAGCGACTATGTCATTCAATTGATGGTGAAATTGTATTTAATTGGATGTTATTATATATATAATAAATCATTTACATGTTATATTAACTATTTACAATACTTATACTCATTATTATACCTATCCAAATAATGTAGTTTTGAATGAGAAACTACACCATGACATGGAAATGGTAAGTCATACGTACACACACATGGTGACATTGTCATTCATAGGATGGATAGAATAATGAATATGGTTGTACCATTTTTATAATAAAATTTAAGCATGAAGAAGGTTCTAGAGTTATTTTTTTTTTAACAACTATGAAATAGGAAGTAGAAGGAGAAAAAAACTATGAATGAGGTGATACAAGAATTACCTCTTCTTCAGGTGTTTCCTTTTGATTCGAACAAAATGGATCCGTAGGTTTTATTTCAGCTCATGTTAAGTCTTATAGACTCAAGGGAGAGAAATTTAGAGGTGATTTTGTCTGGATTTGTCCGAGAAATATGGATTTAGAAGTGTAAATAAAATATAAGGGAGGTTCCCTTTTATAAGAGAGGCGAGGGGCTCTTTAAAAAAAAGATTGAAATATTAAGTTATTATAAAATTATTTTCTATCTCTAATAACTCCAAATGGATTTATGTAAAGGGTAAAATGATTACGGGTCCAAATAATCTCAAAAAATAGGATTTATAAATGTTTTGGTCACCATATTATCCTTAACTTTTATATTTAACCCATAGTTAAATAGTTAAACTTTTACCATGTCATCTTGTATTTTTATACTAGATGGTTAATATAGTTACTATAAAATTCCTATAGATCCTAACTTGGTTTATAAATGAAATATGTAATATTATCAAGTTTTTTTGGATGAATATTATAATTTTAGGACTATTATATAATTTAATAAAATAATATTTTGTTTAAAAACTCATTTTTGGCATTTCCGACACTTTTTAGTATTTGTTTATCGCTAAAGTTGTAACAACTTTATACCTTCAATAAAAATCCAATAAATCAACCATAACATGTCATATTGACCAATAAAATTCGAGGATGTCATCAAACCTTTGAATTTAAATTTATTTTAATATTTATAATATCATTTATTTTAATCATTCATTAATAATGTAATTACTGCATCATCATTTTGTCATAACGAAATTTAATTATTTAATGTCTAAAAATTATAAAAAAAATAACATGATGTTGGAAATATTTTTATATTACTAGTTATTATTTATAGTGTAATTTATCTTATGTATTACTCTATATTAAAAATGGATTAGTTATTAAAATTATAATTTAACCTTTTTAACTCTTCTTTAAAAACATATAATAAATGTCCTAATCTAACCAAAATGGATCACAAAGGATCTTATTTTTTTCCCTAAGGTTTTTTTGGTCAAAAAAATATTATATAATAGATTAGGACATGCGTTGGAGTAATTTTATATTATTATAATATTATTTTTACCTTTAATTACCCTATTTACTTTTAACTATGGTAAATAAAATTCAAATGATACTATTCAAAAAAATTATTTTCATCCTATTGAACCAAATTTTACTTACTGAGGAAAACTATCTCTGTTAGGTATTTACAATTCAATTCTCATAAATTGTAAAATTACATTTTATGTAAATATGAAAATGTGCTTAAAAATTGGTTAAACACGTTAAAGAGTTTGAAAAATTTTATATATGAAATCTGATTATAAAATGACTCTAATAAATTAAATCTAACTAATTGGGGTATTATGTATCTATTATGATATTAAAATACATTTTATTTAAAAATATTTATTTAAATAAAAATTCTATTTTAAAAAATAATGCAGTGTTTATCATTATTCATCATAAATTGAATGTTTTTAGAAAAATACCAAAAAACATCCTAAGATAATTTTGATATTCCAAAATCTAAAATAAACCCTAATTTACAAAATTAAATTTTTAAGAGTGTCTAAAATTAATTTTAATACTGTTCATAAAAAGACTTAACAAGTTGTTCATTTAAGAAAATAGTTTTTCTAAATATATAACTGTTTTAACAAAACATATAGATTTCATTATAAATATGTTTTATTTATGTGAAAAAATTATAAATAAAATTTAATATTTATTTGGTACTATTCATATTAAAATATTTAATTGATAAATAAATATATCATTTAAATAATTTTAATATTAATGTGTTGTTTCACAGAAACTCAATCTTGCATATAATGCATGCCAAGTCGGTGTTAAGTGCAATATAAGATATTAAAATAATTTAAATAGATAACGTAATATGAAATCTTAAGGTGTTACATAAGTTAACCACTATGTACCTTCTTCAGAATTGGGATAACATCTTTTGTGCCCTCTTTAGATATTAGGATAAACTCACATGTAACCTTTATATTCATATAACATTAATAATTTCCCAATTAATTATAGGGAGATATAGGTAACATTAATAACATAATGAATGTTATATATACATGTTCCACAAGATAATAGAAAATCCCGCGTATTAAAATCCATGGAAATATATAGGTTTGATAATCATTTCATTATTGAATAGCCCATTTAAAATAAACAAATTTCATAAATATTTTTCTTCATTTTCATAATTATGTTATAATAAAGTGAAATTATAATATCCTTAAACCAAAAACCTGGTGCAGTATATTTAGAATCAAGTTATTTTTTCATTAATGAATATATATTCAATTAAAATAAGACTAAAAACTTATTGAGGAAAATAACCCTTTCAATTTTTTAAATCTAAATCTATATATGAAAAAATTAAATAATAATATTTTAAAATAAACCCTTAAACATGTAATATAAGATTAATATAATTATGTTTCACAATGGTGAGATACAATTTTCAAGAAGTCTAAGTTAAAAAAATTCATTCGTACATTTTTAGAAAAGTCACAATGTACAATGTTTATAAATTGACTAAAAGCTGAATTTCAAATCAATTATTGAAAACTCAAATATAGGAAAATTATTTCAAAAAATCATAGTATAATTTTAAAAGCATTCATGAATTTTTTTTAGGAAACATGGATATTGAACAAAATATAAAAATAATTATTCAAGTGAATATCTAAACATAATAACTCATAATTATTGATTATATTTTGAAATAAAAATCTTTAATCGCGATATTAGTCCTCCAAAAGAACATTAACATTCTATGTAATTCTATAATAGAGTCATTTTCATACAAATATTTTCATATATAATCGATTTATTATAACAATCCAATACATTTTTATTTTTTTTCAAATAAATTTTATCTTTTCAGTATTTTTTGCATTACACTCAACATAAAGATTAAACAAAACCTAACATAGATCTAATGTATTATTATTTGATAAGATAATTATCACATTCAATTTTAATGGAATGTATGAATAAGAAAAAAACAATATATATATATATATATATATAATATGTGTATATAATGAAATCATTAGAGACTAATTAATTATAAATAAAAATTAAAATTGGTTGAATGTAAAAAAAATAATTTAATGTAAAACCATTTTTACACAAATAAATTACTTTTACCTTAATAAATCATAAAAATAACTTTTAGTGAATGGTTTTAATGAAAAGAATTTATAAAGTATTAAATATAATGGTTAACATTCAACTTATGTGTTTTCTAGATAAGAAATATGAATAAAACCAATTCTAAACCTAAAATTTTATTTTCCAAAAACAATTGTCTCGTTTGGATTACATATTTTAAAAATAATTTTTACCACATTTATAAAATTATTTTTTAAAAAAACTAATTTTTTAAATTCCTCAACTCAAAAATATTTAATGTCTGTTTTATATATTTTTCTGAAATTTTTTCTTTTTTATGAATATGAAAAGATAATGAAATTTAATTGAATAGTGTGTTTTAATATAACTAATATTCATTTTTATATATTTACAATTTCTTTAAATGTAACGTTAGTTTAATTATACATCCATTAATAGAATATTGGTGATTTCAGTATATATAATATTTTTTATTGGATACTAAAACATGGGAAATTTTTGATATTATTACATTAAAAATGATATTTCTTATTATATAAGTGAGATTAAATTTAATTTAAAAAATTTCACTTATGAGAATGGAATTTTTTAAAAAAATATTCATTTTCGGAATAATCAAAATTTATATTTCCTAATAATTTAAACATAATTTTTTAAATTTATAATTGGTAAATTAATAATTATTTACCATGTTCGTGAAAAAAATGGGTTTATTAGGTGTGGTAAACAAAAACTATAGTGGTTGAAAATATCATTATTCTTATCTAACACTCATTTTCTATCCATATATATAAATTTTCACTTCTATTCTTGAGAATGGATAGTTAATGTACCATTGTGACATGAAATCAATGTGGGTGGAATTATTTCATTAAAAAAGGTGTCCCACTCACTTAAATAATTAAAGTCCAACCCTTATCCTCTCATATTAACACCATTAAAAACATTTTATTCGAAAATAACTTCCCATAATTATTCCAAACATCTCCAATCTCATTATATAATCTATTTTTGGGACTTAATATAGCCATTAATGTATTTTGTTACAAAAATACAGTTTAATCTTTATTAAGTGGTAATGTTCATCCTTGATTGTTTTTTATATCATCATCCACCTACGTAAATTATTATCATACCATGATGATGTAAAATCCCATTATCATAAATATATTTAAATTTTATTATTTTATTGTAATGACCAAAAAATATCCCCACTTTCATCAAATGGTTTATTAAATCATCATTCGTCTATACAGCAGACTACCACCTTTTGAACTGATGTCATTAATTTTTCCCATACCACAAATAAGGGATGGCTATTATGATGGATAATATTTATATTTGATATTCAAAACATTATTAAAAAATTATATTAATTATATAATATATATATATATATATATATTTGTGTTTTGTGTGTGTGTGTTTGTGTGTGTGTTTTTACTTTCAGTTTCGTATGGGCACTATAAAATTGATCAGGTGTATGGAAGACTATAACCTCATGAAGAGAAGTGATTTATTTTTTACTAAAACATTAAATAGAATGAAATTAGAATAAATATATGTGATATAAATGAATTAATTGTAAAATTAATGACATATATATAATTGATAAAAGATAATAAGTCATTTTTTTAATTACATTTCAACTGATCGAAAGGACAAAACATCATTCAGGTTTGTACGAACCACTATGTTTGTGTAGCGATGCAACTCCCTTTTCATAAAAAACATCACATGGATGATATGTATAATTATATTTAGTGAAATAATTTAGTATTTATGATATAATTATAATTATTTAATGATAACATATTACTCACCTTATTTCTATAAGTATCTTTGAAAAATAGAAATGTTAGTCTTGGATATATATGACCTACCGTCTCCATGATCATAACCTACTTCATTTATCTGACCAATATTTAGTTGTTGGTATCAAGTTTATAATTGATATATAATGTGAAATTTATGTCATTATTATTTTTGGTGATCATGGAACTATAATAAATTTAAGATGATAGAAAATAGTGTATCATGACATATACGAAAAACCAAGCGGTTATTACCAGAAACATGACATTAAAATTGAATTGTTAACAAAATGATAATAAAAAGTTAAAATTATAAATAAATTTGTTATCAAAATATTTTTTAATCATACATAATAGATGTATAAGAAATTTATATTTAATATATATGAGGTTCAAATGAGAACAAAAAATGTCGAGACTTTCGGTATGGAATTTACACCTCACTTCATACATCTGTGAGACACATTCCTAATTCCCCAAAAAATATTTAGGTGTATAAACATCAAATGAATGTATTTTAATATTATTATCCTAAAAATTACTTGTATTTACATATCAATTTTAGGATTACTCGGTGTTTGGGTTATCAAATCAGTGTTTTCTAAATCGGTAAGAAATTCTTGTGTAAATTTTCTTTTTTTGAGACATATGTTATGTTATGCATGTATATTATTTTTGGTGGTGTATATACAACCCCATTAACATGAAATATAAAGAATATATTTATCTGCAAGATATTTTGTGTTTCACTTTATTTTATTCCTTTATGGGGATTACATTTCAAGTTTATCAATTTGGTAATGATTTTATTTTACATTATCGTAATTTATGAGGATTTTTTAATATTATGTTTCTGATGATCGAATATTATGATGCACCTCTTAATAAAATCAATAATTTAATTATACTCTCTGTATTTCATGATAATAAAAGTTTTCTCTTCATTTTTCCATCTTTATGTACTAAAAATTTCAAAAAATATTTTTTATTAAAAATTCTCATTTGGTAGAAAACCATTTTTCCATCCAAAAAATGCATTATAAAAAATGTTTAAATTAATGTTTTTAACATTATTAAAATTAATTATTAAATATATTTTTACCAGTTTTTTATATAATATTTTGTGAATGAAATATTCAACTAATTTTTCAAAAAAACATTTTGGTTTAAAACAAATGTGAAAAGAATAGTCTTTTTAACATGTATAACATGAGATATATTTATCAATGTCATGGATATGAAATTATCTCCAACTACACGTGCATGTTTTCATTGTTCATTTCAATTAAAAAAATTTCATAATTTTTTGTTAAATTTATTAGTTTTTAAATAATTTTTTCTAACGTAAACAAGTGATATTAAAAATGTCACAAACTAGACTAGTTACCCTGTTAACCCAATAAGTGAGCCATCCATGACATATCCCATAGGGAATTCCAAATCCACGCGGCTCAATTAATAGAACCTTGCATCATACAACAAGCAATTTTGAATGATTTTTCCACTAATAATGTGGAATAAATTAAATACGGCAGTAAGCATAACAATAGAGTTGCCACCGGGAGTAATTTACTAGAAGAAAACAAGGAATAAACAACCCAAATTAATAAAACCAAAGTACTAAAACAAGAATACAACTCCATATTTACTAAAAACACAACTCAAAAAGTCCCAATCATAACATCTGGATCCAAATCTAATAGATCATTCCCCTGTGATTGAACATATAAGTAGAAAATCTGTAAACATCAGAGGGAAAAATTTTGTTGTGAACCTATGTCCAATAGGATACCACCAAAGATTCCAAAATAGATTCCAAATATAGATTATCTCATTAAAGGAATTCAATTTTAAAAATATACATGTTTGGAAATTTAAAATCATATTTAAATAAATCATGTTATGTAGTTTCAAAATGATTGGAAAATAATTTAAAAGTATATGCTTTACTTTACAAGTGATAAAATATTAATAAAATTATAAATCTAGTAAAATAACAGTATAAAAAAGATTTCAAAAATCTAAAAAATTATTGTTTAATAGTTTTACAACATTGATAAACATTTATATCTCAAAAATAAATAAATAGAGAGAAATATGGTCATATTACATGTATGTATGAATGTATTAACCAGCTATAGGATTCTGCACACTCTATGTGAACACAGGAAAATTAGTATACTCACAACCCCCTAACAATTTCAATAGGTGACTCGTCACACACCCATTAGGGATGTGACACGCCACATGTATGTTTTAGAATGTTGTAATAATTATGAGTGTATTAAATTTACTCCAAAATTACTAAAGGTTTGAATGTGATCTTAAATTATGGGAAACTTATCTTAGGATGACATAAATGAAAATCAATCCAATTCTTCCATTTCAAAAATTTCAATTTCATTCTATTTGAAAGAAAAACATGTTTTAATAAAAAACATATCCTGTCATAATGACAAAACCACTGTATTTATATAAAATAGTTTTTAAACCATTTTTACATGTTTGAAATCCATTCAAAACAAATTCCTTATTTTCACAATTTTCCTCCATAGTTAAATTAAACGGTTTAATTAAAATAATTCCCATAAAATCCAAAAATTATATATAATAATTTAAATCGACCAATTTCCATAAACACACCCCAATTCAATGGAATTTGGGTTTTTAAAACTTTTCATGCCAAAATCATTACAAATATACTGGTTTAAGTGAATCAAGTTTTATAAATATATTTAAAATAAAATTTGATCAATTGAATTTAAACCAACAATTAAAACAAATCACGAAATATAAGGATTATCATTTTGGATAATCAGGATGGAACCACCTACCTTTTTTTAAAAACTCGTCAGTTGAAACGATACTAGCCAATGAGAATTATGGTGTAGAAGATCCCAAAACTCAGAATAGATGTGATATCCATCATCAAGTAGCATAAATCCATAATCTATCTTATGATCAATTAATATCCCAAATGAGGATAGAAAGAGAAAGACAAAGAACAAAGAATATTGCTTACCTGGATATCATCCACCAAAGAAATGACAATTGATAGCCAACAAAATGGATATACAAGGGTTGGAAGACTCCAAAATTTCATTGGGAAGGCCCTGGGTAAAAGGAAGAGGACCTGGATATGAGAAAATGAAATGAAAAAACTTTGAACATAGCCATCGTGAAAGTGTTATGTTTTATAATGATGAAGAATTATAGAATTTGTATTGCTCCTTTAAATTTGATGCGTTACATGGTGTGTTACCCCATTTACATTGTGAAGTGCCTAAGATTCATAATGGTCAAAACCCTCATCATTACAAATAAATAATTGATCTGTAAAAAAGATATTCACGTCATTTAAATGGTATTTTTGATGTTTACCACTCACAACATGAATCAATTTTAAAGGATCACACACTGAAATAGTTACATCGAATTTCACCTAGTTACATGGAGTTTAATCTTCTAGAAACCATTAAAATCCCCTTGGTTAATGCTGAAAATATAAAAACTGTCAATAATTATTATTACTCTCTCCTATTAAATCAATGTGTCAACTCCATCATCATATTGGGAACTTCATGTACCTACACCATAAACCAGAATTAAATATCCAACATTGGTCTTGAAAATGCCACCGTAATTTCAGGGTCAAGATGCCACTGACAGTGGGTCAATCTGACACCATATGAGGGAGTTATGACCAGAACTATATTTGGACAACAAAAATAGTAATGATGGAATCAATTATTATTATTATTGAATATATCACAATAATAATAACAATGGAAAAATTATTTTATCAAATAAATTTCTTAATTTCCCACATTAATATTATATTTTATAATAATAATAATAATGATAATTATTATTTTTATCATTAAATATTCTAACTATTGTCACCATTAACATTTAAACAAAAACATCCATTAATACTGAAAATTTAAAACACCCATTTAATCAATGATTCAATATAATGTTATGGCTGAAGTGTGCAAATTCAATCATTAATGGAATCACCACCAAAACCGATTAAAATGGTTACGAAATAGAGGCTTTTAAAACCTGTTTGAATAAAAAATGATTATGTAGAAGCTTAAGAAAATTAATTTATAAAAAAATATTAAAATAATAATTTTATAATTTAATTCAATTTTTATATATCTTGATTTAATTTTCAACCTGACCAAACGCCCATTGTGTATAAATTTTTACCCCGTCTAGTGTAAACCCCACATTCTAGACCAAACTATGGTATCATATTTCACATTTGATTAACATTTTTAGATAAATAAATAAATTTATTATTATGAAATGAAATAAATATTTAATCGAAAATAAAACAGGTTTTATTTTGGGTGGTGTTGGTAAACTTCTGATGCACATTAAAGTTATACTTCGTCTAGGGTAAACAAAATATTCCAACCCAACAACTATTTCAAATTTCTCATATGGATAACTATATGATAAGAATTGATTATTTAATATTTTAAAATGGATTAATATTTAATTACGTGTTAAAAATTTTATTTTTACGAGTGAGACATCCTATCGTACGATTCATACAAATGTTGTACACTTCCTAGAGTAAAATTCGTATTTTAAACCTATCAGTGGTCTTAGATTTTCTATAACATGCACTTTTTGGGATATATTTAATTATTTCTAACAAAAATAATATTTTTATTATTATTTAATTACTTTATCTCAAGAGAATGGAATCAAAACGTCTGACCCCTTTGAATATTATAACCCTCTATGGTTAAACCCTTCATTCTGGACCCAGTAGGGGTTCATATTTCTCATACGATGCATTGTTTTGGATTTATTCATTTATTTTGAGAAGAAATTTTGTAATTAATATATTATATTTAATATTTTTATTCAGTCTTCACCAAGACATTGCAGGACTCGAAATCTAATAATAACATTGTTTCGAACATAAAAAATATTCAATTAAACATTCCATGATGTTTACTGGTATTTAAGACCTTCAACACATTTATCATAATTTCACTAATAAATCATTTTTCCACTTATGATATTAATATTTTATCATAGGATGGTTTAGGAATACCTGAATACTGTAACGGGATGTTACAACATCCCCTCTATAGAAACATTTCATCCAGATAAAGACTATGATGAAACCTTTGCATAAAAAAGACAAGGCCACTACACTCTCTCTAGTGCATCCCTCCTCCACATATCATGATAATAAGAACCATGATTCCATAGAAGATGGACCCGAGATATGATTATCCAATGAAGTACCTTTTCCTCTAATTCAAAAAACAACACAAGTCGTTCTGTTACAAAAAACAATTATGTTCAATCTCAAGATCACTCCAACTCAAAACGTGAGATAGATCAGAGAAATACTATTACTTCTATGATACATGGGACACATTACGTATGGACTTCGACTGTGGTGGTAGTTCATAATAGTAATTATATTTTCTCATATGATTAGAAATATCAAAATTTACAATAAAATGAAGTAAATTTTTCTTTCATCCCAAGCCGTTGATGCCCCAACTATATGAAATATCCAAGAACACCAAGTCACCAACTAGGAACTCCAAAGGTCTGCAATGATGATCAAAAATGTACTTATATCAGATATGGTCCATTAACATTCTATGAAGAATCAATTGAATCTTTAATGTCGTCTCTGAACTAAACATGGACTAACCTATGAGCTTTCACCAATTTTTGGCTTACACAAAGAAATATTTATAGGGACATCCATACAAGGCCCCAAATGGAGCCATTCTGATCATGTACTAGTCACAATTATTATAAAAAACACAACCATACCAACATGATCATCTGATGTTCCTCAAATTTCAAGAACACAAGCACACAACAAATCCACAATAGGCCCTCATGTTTATTTTTCATGCCCATCATGTCCCACCATCTTCTAATTAGTACCACTAGAATGAAGCTAGAACACTTCACTATGATCTCATCCACTGTCTCAATGAAATTAAAAATACACATAATCTTACCCAAAAATTCATCAGTGTGTTGACGATCGACAGAACCTTTTAGAACGTGTGGTTTCTAGCGATAGAACTCATGATAATTATTTCAAAGATCCAACCCATGAGGATCAACATCTATAGCCTAAATATTGAATGGATGTGGTGCCTATACTAGACTAAGGATTGTACGCACAACTACCTCAACTACATTGGGATCCACAGTATGATTCTCTTTCTCATTTTTAGAAGTAGCCTACTTTAGGATCTGATTTTCACATCTTCTTAGAGGCGTGATGTTACAAAACATCATCATACAATATTTAATAAATTAGGTTGTTCTCAAATAGATCAATTATAGAAATTAATCACAACACAATGAACAAAAAGAATTGATTTTACTCTCTCCAAATAAAAAGAGGGGAAAGACAATAACAAATCCATAAGAAGCCTTTCCCTAACCATCCATGGGGACATAAGGCTCACTAAATTTAAAGAAACTATGGAACCCAATATCAACTACATCCTAATTCCTGAAAACATTTCAAAAATGTATAGTTACTGCAAGAAAAAAATCTCTACATGCCACTGATACCATTTTTTCATAAACAATTCCATATTCCCTGGTTACCTAATAATAGAGCATGTTCTAACATTTCCCGAAGGAGTTCATGATCCCCACAGGTCAACAACTAGCAGCTTTCATCCAACAATAAGAAAGTGGGAAATATTTTACCACTATCAATGTGGAAGAAAATAATCAAGGATATTCACATAACAATAGAAACACTTTATAATTAATGTAACAGAAGTCTATGAGGAAGAAACCACCCCAATGTACTACAACCCAATTTATAATATGGGAAAAAAGAACCATGGTCCTTATGAACACCACTCAAAAAGTCCCAATCTCAACAAATGGATCCACCTCAAAAATATCCTTCCCATTTTCTTGATCCTCGAAGAAGAAATTATATAAACACGTGATGGAAAAAGTTGGGTGTAAACCTTATCCCATTAAGATACCACCAAATATTTCATAACAAATTCCTAATATAAATTAGCCCAATAAATTATTTCAATTTTAAAAATAAACATGTTCGGAAATTTTATATTATATTTAAACAAAACATTATAAACCATTTCTAAATGATGGTAAATACTTTAAAAGCCCAGGTTTTACATTAAATCTGATGAAATATTTATTAAAAAATTTATTAAATAGAAAGTTACATAAAAACGTAAATGTAAATACAACTAAGTCATGTAAAATAGTTTTAAAACATTACCATGCATTTATATCTCAAATATAAATAAACAAGTGAGAAACATGGTCATCTTCCAAGTAGGTACAATATTATTAATGAGCTAAAGGATTCATAACTATATAAGTGATCAGAACAAAATGATTATACTCATGTCCTTTGAAATTTTCCATAGGAAACTCTCCATCCTCCCACCAGGGATGAGACCCATCATAGGTATGTTTTAGAACGTTGTAATAGCGTCGATTGTATCAAAATAACTATCGAACAATATAAGTATTTCATGTGATATTTGATGATGGGAAACGTTAATTAAGACTGCATAAAATACAATAAATCCCATTCTTTCATTTCATAAATTCCAATTTCATTCCATTAAATACCAAAACAGATTTTAATAAAAATACACTCCCTTTCCACAAGATAAAACCTACAGGTTTCTTTAAAATAATTTTAAGAAATTTTCATCCATATTAAATCCATTAAAAACCAATTCCTTCTTTTTCAAAATTCATTTCCAAAATGAAATTTAAAACATATCCATCAAATCCACAATTTAAATTCAATAACTTAAATCAATGAATTTTGATAAACATGCCCCAATTCGATGGAGTTTTGGTTTTTTCCAAATTTATAAGCCAACATCATTTAATAAATCATAGTTCACTAGAATCAGGTTTAATTAATATCACTGAGGGAAAAAATGAGCAACATAATTTAAACGCACAATTATAAAAATCATGAAATACAAGGATAATATATTTGGAAAATGGGTATAGAACCACCTACCAATTTTTCTGAAACATGACACATGCAATAGAACTAATTAATGAAAGAGAAGGGGTAAAGGATCCCAAAACTAAACCTAGAAGAAATACACAACATCAAGGTGAAAAAATACATCAATATTATGTAGATCCATTGAAATAGAAAAAACGAGTTAAAAAATTTAATGATGAAGAACAATGAAGAACATAGTCATGACCGATCTGAGTAGGGACTGTGCTACGACTCCCCAAGCCTGCCGCCAATAGGCCAGGGGCTGGTGACTAGCACTGAGTAGACATATCACTATTATGGAAGGAATTTTCTATCTACCTATACACATGCACAAATCTCCAAGCCCACAAATGATGAAATGTAAAAACGAGTATAGAACAAAGTTTATGCATACCACTAAACACAACAAAGAGAGTACATTAGGGAAAGTTATGTGATGTAAAGTAAAATTGGCCAGAATAAAATCCCATCAATAGAAAGATTCTTAAAACTACATACTCTAACATATAAACAAAATGAACTTGGATAGTTGTATGTAGTTGTCGGAACAACTCATCATGGCTGAACTCATAAAGCACCACTTGCTACAGGTCTTGGCCCTAGTCCACCTATGACTCTATCAAAATTTCACCTATCTGCATAAGAAACGACACATGCAGGGAAACCTCATGCATGGGTGATTATAACAATACTTAGTTGGATACCCTAAAACCACATGGAAATGCCCAATGTAAAGTTATATTCCACTCTACACATGTATGTGTCCACATAACATATAATAGAGATATCCATATATAATCGAACATAGACTGTAGTGTAGTGGTATGTCGCAACTACCGTATATCAATAGTAGTGATTTATTCAAAAGATTCCAGAAAGAAATCATAAGGGAGTACATATTTTTGAGTTTGATAACACTGATAATGTTTTCCTGATATGTCTTGTTCATTGAGAATTGACATGATAAAAGGATATAGTGATAGATTATAAGGAATATACAATACAATCAGTCCAATTGAACTAAATTCAAGAGTGGGGATGATCACGATACATAGATGAGGATCACTACAATGGTCACGGAAGATACCACAACTCATCCACATTGGCCTACTAAGTAGATGAATAACGTCTTATATGATGGGTAACGTTGATAACCTAATTATACATAGGTCACAAGAATTGATAGAGGATCCTACTCAGGTACTCTCAAAGGGGACTCTTGACTCTATCCAGAATGTCTTATTGAAGGGGGTCATACTCCCTTGAATAGAAATGAAACCAACTAAACTTCATGGGAATGATAAAGGGTCACCAACAAAAATGAAACTTGTCCAAGATATAGTGTAATAGGATATCAAGCCTTTTCGGATGGGTTACATATCCTATAGTAGGGTCACACATCATGTCACAAAACCTCATGTACTCCCTGTGTTCAATGACTCATGTCATCAGAATATGTCATCTAGATGAGGTATACCCAGTGTGTAGAAATGATCACAAACCATGTATTACTTTTTGGGGTATGCTTGTGTTCTATGTTCGTGTGCCAGTACCTGGTGTCAACACATGTATGACTAACCATGTGCCAGTACATGGGGAAACCTATGTATCTGGTCTGTGTCTGGCTATGTGGTGGGTTACACGACTTATTGTCCAGCTGTGTACTCTAAACCATGTCTTTGTAATTATCAAGATTATGGCCTAGCCATAGGGAAGTTCCCACATGCACTGTGACACTTTATTTTCTCTCAAACCCCTATAGTTTTCTAAGAGGGCCCCACATTCCATGTAATCCCTAATTACATTCCATATAGCCCAAAATTTTCCCGAATCCCAAGTTTGCACTCTGGTCTCTCCTTTACTACATGAAAACCGTTCTGGATGTACCATGTAAAGAAATTCATTATCCAAACTCATTTGGTCATTCCATCACCAAAACAATGTGTTTCATCTTTGATACGATCTCACCTCATATTCAAAAGGGGGTCATCTTTAATTCCCTTTAAGAACGTCAAAGTACATGGATTCAGGGATCCACCGTTATTTTAATTGCTCATTTTCTATCTTCTCACTTCTTTCGTGTTACACCGATCCCAGATATACGATATCAGATCATGATGCCTTGAATCAGGTGCACAAATATCAATTAATTGGGATTTTTCGAGTCGTGGTCCGTGTGAAGAAGGCCCGATATGAATGATGGATGGGGGATAAATGAATAAATAAAATAAGAAAAACAGATCTTCATAGATTTTCAAGTCGATCAGAGTTTTTTATCATTAGAACAACCCTCCAATATTTCAATAAAATAATCTAAAGATCAACTCCCCATAAAATCTCATAGAAATTAAACCCATCCAGCATGGTTAGGATCAAACCGTGGATAAACATATTTTTTGGTTGGACCTCCCTCATCATGGAATTCAATAATTGAATGGAAATAAAAAAAATTCATCCTACCATTGAGTTTAATTTCTCACTGATGATGATCTATTACTGTGTCATCGTTGTTGGGGAGATCTTTCATGGACTGCGTTCATTGATCATCGATCTATACTTCCATCACCATTTCAATGAGAGGATTATCAAAATATCTGAATAGAAATTATATTTCATTCCCATGGGTATGTGTATAACCATAATATTTCTTCATAAGAATTCTTTTAAATGAAATTTTCAACGTGTAATCAAAACAATTTATCATTATCTTATTTAAGGGTGAATACGCCCTTTTGGGTTTTTCCATGGACGACTCACACACAATAAATTTAAGTAATTCCTAGGTAAAATACACCTTTTTGATCTCAATAGTGGTCTTAGATTTCAAATTCAAGTTACAGTTCATGAGTTATTAGAATTTGAATGTAAAATATGTTTTATATAATTATTTTATTTACGGTAACATCTAAAAACAATCTTTCAATGTCAATCCTCGTCGGCCGATGTTAGGCCCCGCCTAATGTAATCCCACGACTATAAATACAATGGTGACCTAGATATTTTGTTATGTGAACCCATTTAAAAGTTACTCCACTTTTTCATGAAAAACACATGTATAATTTCCTAAAAAATTAATATTTTCCTATTAATCATTTCGGACACCTCATGCCTTTGAATCAAATGCCATCTAATCATATAGTCTCGTAATTTTCAAAAATATTTTCTAAAAATAATATTAAAAAAACATAATTCATTAAATTATCCTCATCATAGGAATATATGTGACTGATAATCCAAACACAAGACACCTCAAAAAGAGATGTGGGTATTGTGAAAAAAACTGAGCATACCGCTCTCATGTGCTCTACGTAAGATTCATGTGCTTCCACCAGACACACACCAAGGGAATTTCTCAACCACAAAGGATCCTCTCCTACAAATCCTCGATCTCAACTGGTTACTCATCAAAGGACACTCCATAATCAATGTCTATCTCTCCCCATTAGATGACATACGATATGTCATGCACATACCTCCCCACCCACAACATGTGGAAGACATCTTATACCCGATGCGACTTAAGGATTAAAGATAAGCATTATTCCACCTCCCCAACTTTAAGAAACATATAAAAAGGGATGGTAAACCTTAGATAGAACTTTTCACCCTAACCTAATTTATGTAACCCTCATCGAGGTGAGACCTGAAATAAAACATTCCCTATTTCCATAAAAACCAAATATCTCTTCCATTTATCAACATTAGATTTATGATGGATTTGTGTAGTCTTCATCTACTCCAATATTATTTTCACCTACTCAATAGTAGATCAGGAAATCTCTGGACCTATGAGTTCTAACTCTCTGGGGATAGTATGAAAAAGTGGTGACCTGTAGGGTCACCCCTACAAAGTCTCGAATGGTTCCATACCATTGGTGGAGTGGTATTTTGTCTTGTAAAAAAGATAATCCAATGTTAAAAGGTCCTAAAAACTATGAAAAGTCTATCATATAATCTTGTATCATGTTCACTCAGACCTAAATGGTCTGCCCCGTCTGGCTATCTATTTTTGGGTGAAATGCTATGCTCAATAGCAACTAAGACCAAAATGTGACTAGTAATACCTCCCACTACAGTGAAGTGAAATGAGCATCAAGATCTGAATAAAATCATCAATGGAACTCCATGAAGTCTAATTATATCCATAATGTAGAGGCATCCCAAGATATCTACTAAAATCTACACTCGGACAACTAGGAATTTCGATAACATGGTGAGTCAGTCAATGATCACCTAGATGGAATTATGTCCCCTGTATGTTCATGGAAAACAATAATAAACACCATAGATATTTCATCCCTCATCGATTATGGTACCTCATGGTGTTGAACTAAAACTGTTGGAACCTAGTACTCATCCTTCACCTGCTGACATGTATTGGATAAGGAAATGGACTCTGCCACTACCTTCATCTTCCCTATCCACAAAAACTAACATCAGAGGTCATAGTTTATTTTATTCACTTAAAGGTATATTGATAGTTGGGATACATGAAACTCTCATATAGCCTCCTTTCAGAACACCACTAGTACAACAGTATATCCTTTGAAAAGAAGGCAGTGCTCACCACATTTCAAATATCCATCAGTAGCATGAATTGTAGATATTTGTAAATATAGATTCTCGTATTCATTATCCCCAAGATTTACCTCCATGATTTGATACAATTTTTGGGGGGTGATGACCATTGATTGGAGGTAAGCTAAATATTCTCCATCCACAAGGGATAATTGCAACAAGGTCAACAACTCCAATGCCTCGTTAATCAATTCTGATCTAGATCTCCTACATAGAGTATCTGAAACCATGTTTACCTTCCCATGTGTATAGATAATTTCAAATCCATAGTCTTGGGAAAATTCTATCCATCACCTCCATCTCATTTTTATATCCATATAGGATAATATATACATTATAATCTTATATTTGTAGTAGATGAAAAACTGTTCTCCCATCATGTAGTGTCTCCTCATCTTCAATATGAATATTTCCATTTCATATTCAAGATTATGGGCCACATAGTTCATCATATCTGTAGTTAACTAGCGTGAACCCTATGAAATAACAACATTTTTCTACATCAGAACCCAACAAATTCTACTTTCGGATACTTCACGGAACACTACTTACTCAACACCCTTCATTGAAAATCACAAGATTTGAGAACTCGTCAAAACCTTCCTCAAATTCTAAAAGCATTAAAGTAGGGTCAACCTTCGAGAAACATGATGGCCCTCTCAACTACCCAATGAGTTCATTGATACTTGGTAGAAGATACTCATTTTCCATGGTCACATGGTTTAAGTGTCAAAAATCCACAGACAATCTTAATATCCTAGCTGCCCTTCTAGATAACAAATATGGGCCACCGAGGGTGAAACACTAGGTAATACTGAGACCTTCCTCTACAAGTCCTCCAATTTCACCCTCAGTTCACAAACCATTGCGGCATACATCCAATTTTCTTGTGCTGATATCAGTGATATCTCTGGGAGTGAAAAAAATGTAGAAATCTATATCTGGATGTGTATGTAATGCTATAACATCATTAGTTAAGATGTCTTTATATCCGACAACAACTGATGGGGATTGAAATCTCATAACATCGATTTCTCTAAGGTTAAGGATAGACAAATCGTGATTGATCGTCAGGACCCTCCTATGAATGGGTCCATTTAGTGATGGATTGGTTTCCATTTCTCTCACAAAGGAAAACCTCATTCCATCATTGTGGACATACCACACCCTTTCCCAAAAATATTCAATATGGTCATGGACTAAAGATAACAAATCCATTCCATGAATGATGTCGTAAGTCCTCAATGCTATCACCCATAGGTTCCAACAAAAACACTAACATCCAAGGTTAAGTTCACAATATCACCATAAGTGTGATCATCGAGTCTCCTCCAATTGGTGTCTCCAAGAGTAACATGTCAAAATTTCTACCACCTCTTTATGATATCCTAGCTCCTCTACCATGCCTTCCATCCTATGGATCTGCCTTCTAATATTTCTTCTACTCCATTAGTGGCCCATCCATTGTTTCCATGTCCGAAACTCGATGAGTTGAGCAATCTATATAGAGATTTCCTCTACCACCATAATAATAGCATCAACTTTCTCTAGGATGGCTAGACTCACCTTGTGAGTCCTGAATGACAAAATCCTTATTCCAGGACTTCTTCTTAAGGTGTCTCATATGTCTATGTTTCTGAGGATGATGTTAGCCTCCTGCTACCGGGGTATCTACTCCTTCAGGGCCATTTTTGACTACCACCGATTGTATCTAGTCAACCAAAGAAATATCAACCCCTAAATCCTACTCTAGTACCCCATCATGGATATGAATGCATAGAGGGGATACACTGGCTCAGATGTTTTTGTGTAGACCTTGTTCAGTGGTCTGAGATTTATAGTGTGGATTTTATGACATATCCATTGGGTACGTGGAGAGGTAAGTGTACCACGATGAATACATAGACACTAACATGTCTACCTTTTGGGGTTTTATAAGCTCATGGATATGAATAACAATCATATTATATGTTGATAAATTCTCTCTGAAAGGTTCCTCTAACTGTGCCCATGGAGGTGCCGCATCGTCATTTAGTTAATTAAACCCCCAATTTCCCTATTGATCCAAAGTAAAGGATTTCCTCCATAACCAATATATGATATGTTGGTGTCCTGAATATATAAAAACTCCATTCACCCCATCAATATACTTCTCAGTCACCTATGTGTCAAGACCTCCTCAGATCCTGAGGGGTCTCTACTGTTGAAACTCATGTAGCGTGCTCAGCCGATGCTCATCTTCAGTAGGTACTGCAAATACCCTATGCTACACTACATGTGTTAGTATGGCTGCGGAACCTCCAGGAGGAAACATCTGGGGAACTAATCCCTATATCAAATCTTTGTCACTGAGGGGTTCATCCACATGATCAATTTGTTGAATCCTTTCTAGTATACATTGCAAAGACATCATTCAAGAGAACAAGACTATCTCACATGACTTTTGAATTTATTTTTATTGATTCTATGTTCTCTTTCCAAGGGCATGGCTAGGTCCTGTTTAATGTTTTTGTCCATTTAACTATTTTACTTGGTTTCATACCCCTATATGGTCACCGCGCGGTTGGCGGTAGCTGCAAAGTCAACCCAAGAGTCAGGCAATTTCTCATTATTCTTACTTTTATTTTTTTATCTGTATTATTATTATTATATTTAGTTTTATTCTTATTATTATTATTGTAATAATATTATAATTAAATTAATGAAAATAATAATAAAATCCCTATCCCTAATCTACCCAAACAAAAGCCCCCTATTTCACCTAGTGCGTCCTGTGCACAGGCCCTCCTCTGCCTCTTGCCTCAGTTCTAGCCTTCCACAACCTAGGGATCCTGCATTGCGGCCCCCTGTTCACCCTTTCCTCATGCCACCTCTACCCTCGACCCCCATATCTATTCTCTCCCTCCCTATCCATCTTCTCCCTTGCAACCATGACCCCCTCTCCCCTAGCTCTCAGTCGCCCACTATAGGTCTCTGCCTCTGGTCTCCCTCTTCTGCCCTCTTTTCCCCACTCTAGCCTTCTATGCACCCAACCTCACCACTCCTTCATGCAGAGATTCACCCAAAACCCTCCGTACTAACCCCTCTTTCTCTCAGCTACCACTTCACCTCACCCCCAGAACTGGCATCCCCTCCTCCCATTCTAACATCACCTTCTAGTAGTCTAAACCCTGATGTCTAGCGATCTTCTTGTGAACTTGATCCCTGATGTCTTACAGTCTTCCAGCACTAATCGTAGTTCCTCCACATCTTCCCCAGCATGTGGTTCCCTCCCCTTCTATGAGAATTCATTTTTAATTTTCAGTTTCCTTCAATTAGACCAAACATTAATGATGTCGTTGTTTATTCAATCATTTTTCTCGTTGTCTTCTGTGTGTGAGTGGTCCTAGGGGCATGGTCACTCATTTTTTGATGTTTTTCCCAATCTAGACAAGATTTAAAGTTGGAGAATCAAAATTTTCCTTTCCTAATAGTTCTATATAATTCATGAATTATTTTAATAAAATATTTTACCTAATTTTCACCATTACAAATAAATTTGTCCAACTGCTATAGTATTTTCAAGTTAGTTGGTTAGGTTAAAAATAGTTTGTTATAGTTTTTCTAGTTTCTGTAATTTGTTTGATCTGTTTATAATTTTTCTATAAATTTTTTCATTTGTTTATTGGATTTCTAGTAAACTATTTTGGGTTCATATAATTTTATTTATAATTTCTCCGTCTTGCTTATAAAAATTGTTCAAAAACTAGTTCGGTTGTTAAAAAATGTGTTTGTGAACTGTTTGGGCTGTTTATATAATTAATGATAAATTGTTCATATTATTTTATAAAGGTGTCATTCTTTCAGATCTATAATGGTTTTTTATGGATATTATTTTTTGTGTTTTCTTGGAAATGATAAGGACCCGTATAGAAATTATGAATGTTTGGGTGTGTGTGTATTGGAAACTCAAAGCCCCATTTAGTACATTCATATTCTTTGGGTGTTTTAGCATGGTGTAAATAGGTACTTTGAAACTTTTTTGTAACTACATGCTGTAAAGGCCCATTTTTTCACACTTTGGAAAAAGCACTCTTTGTTGTTTTGGAAATTGTTTTGGCGTGTGTTAGGTCATTCAAGAGGGATTTGGGTGTGCGTTGATATAGAAGCTTTTGGGTGTTACCTAAAATGGTTTTATGAAGTTCAGTAATGGTTTAATAAACTATTAAAGGGGTGTGAAACCTATTTATAGATGTTTTGGGAAGTGTAGGTTTTATTAAAAGGGGTTTTTAACATATTGTGTGTTTTTGTTGGGTTTTTCACACTAAATGTTGATTGAGTTACCTAGTTGGCTCCGGCATATAGTTTATGATCATTAGAACTATATTTTTATTATTATGATCATAATTACCATGAAATAAAAATGATGATAGGTGTTTTAAATTGGTTTTTCATGTTATGTGCTCAATGAGATTCCTTTTGGGCCATTTTAAAAATGTTTGGAACAAAAGATATTTGTGTGTATGGTTGTTTATAATAGTATGGTTTTGTGAATAATTTAAATGGACCAATTATAATCTTAGAAAGGGTTGTTTGGAAAACCCCTCTTAGTTTAGGTCTATTGCCTCATAGTTTGATCATGAGACAAGAGGGTCCTCGGTATGGGCCTCCTTTTGAGAATATTTATTTAAAGGCATGTGACTAAACTTGAGGTGGTCGAGGTTTGCCAAATTGTGTAGCGAGCTTGGTTATATATATAAATATTGATTGTTGTTTGAATGTGTGGAACAAATCTTTCTGAACATAGAATATAAATCTAGCATATCAAGGGGGTTACTAAGAATAATTTGTGCACTAGATGTTCATCTACTATCCAATGCGCATATTAGGAAGATATTTCAGATTATTGCCATAGGGTTGGGCCCATAGGTCTATCCTGAGAATGGGTGGTCGGGCGTTAGGGAATTTTATTCTACCATGTGTAGAATGCTACTAGGGATGGAGTGGTAGGTATTAGTATTTTATGGTCTTCCTCTCAGTACCTAGGTTTTCCATGATCCTTTGATATGAGCACTGTTAGTATAATTTCCCTTACAGTGTGTGTGGAATCATAACCTTGAACATGGTTTTTTTGTTTTCTTGGAAATTTTTTTAATGTATTGTTAGTTTTAAAAAAGAATTTCAAAGTAGCCATTTTGGGAAAAGTTTGTGTGTATCCCAATTTATTTCTTTTAACTGTATTTGAATTAAAATAGAAATATAATTCTGGTTATTTGTTTTCAAAAGACCTTGTATATGTGAAACCCTATTTTTTATAAATTTAGTTCAAACTAGTGTTATTGTTCTGTTTTGGAATTGGAAAATTCATGTTTTCTATGGTTCACGTTTGGCATCCTTTCATGTAATTTTTAATGATCATGCCTTCTTTTATCATTTCAGATGTAGGTTTCATTTGCTCAGGTTTTCTTTGTTGAGTGTCAAATTATTGGGGAAAGATCAGCCTTTGGTTGGGTGGTGACCTTGAATGATATGTGAAGGTATTTTGAGTTGTTCTGTTTATTTCTTTTCCACTTCTTGTGTTTTGTTTTATGTTTTTTTATTTTATTATTTATTTATCTTTTATAGGAAAAATTTTTCCTCGTGATTTAATTTTGATGCTCCACACTAGTTGTCATCCCGTGGGGATCAACAACGTGCTTCGAGACATGTCGTAGACCAGATCAGGTGACCGATTCAGGGTCGACCCATGTTGCTTAATGAAAAAATGTTATCGGAGATAGGTTTATATTATTTGGGGGTGTCTTGTAAATAGAGACTATAACTATCGAGACTCAAGAGGTAGGTACATGAAGGACATCCTGAACACTCGATCGTTCTAAACCTCGAGTCTCCTGGAGTTGTCCTGTAATTGAGTCCTTCTCTCGTTCTGGTTTGTTTTCAAATTAGGGATGACAACAGAGGAAATCCAATGTTACATCATGATTCCAGATAGATTTGTGACCCATGTGGAGTCTATGTACACGGTCTAACTTTATTTTTAGTTGTTGATGCCTAAATGGGGGATGGACCACTACCATGTCACTAGGTTTAGCATGAATACTTTTCCCTCACTATGGTAGTTTGATTCAAGTTGAATGTCATCTTGGATCTAGTTGGAGAAAGTTGTCTTTTTAAAATGAAAAAGTGTATTTGAAATGAGAAATATTTCTTTTAAATGGCTTTAAATTCATGGAATGGATTTTAAAAACAAAATTTCATGGCCTAATATTTTTTTGTTTTCTTGGAATTTTAAGAGGAATGGTTTGTGTGCAACCATCGGTACTCTTTATGAATGATTACACATGGGAAAGAATGCATGGGAAGTGCATTTTGGTGCATGTGGATGAAATTAGATGAAGACATGTGCAACAGTTCATGTGATTATTGTGGTGTGTACATGGAATTAAAGGCTTGACCTGGATTTTCTAAAGTGTTTTTAAGAAGGTAAAATGATCTTTGGAAATTGAATTTGGGTTGAAAAGTTTACATGGAATTTGTAATGTGGCCTTTGAAAAAGGTTGTTATGAAATTAAAAATAAAAAAGGTATTTTTGGGGTGTATTTTTATTTGTTTTTTTTTGATGAGGCCTTTTTGGGTTTGGAATGTTACTTTTAATTATAATTTGATTTGATATAGGTTTCAGCTTTGGTTTTTATATGTTGTTCAGAAAATGCCACCTAGAATGGACCCCAGGGTTTTTGATAAGTTATGCCCTGTTTTTAGTCCTTCTTAGACAATGCCTATCCTTCACGGTGATGAGGGTTTACTAGAAGATGCAGTGTGTCTTAAATAGGCCGAGTATGAATTCAGAGTATTGGGAACTCCCGAAACTGTCAAAGTGCATGATGTTTTGGGTTTTTTTGAAGGTACAACTCTGGATAAATGGGAGTTTTTCACCCCACCATCAATGTAATATGGGATGACATGGTGTGTATTTAAGTATATCGTCATCTGATGGTTTATATATGAATATGTTAAGACTAAGAAGAGGGAAAAGCTCAGGCATATTCAACAAGTCCAAGAGATGGTGAAAGCATATGTTGACAATTTCAAGGAACTTATGTCATTTTATTTGGAGGTAGAATCACCGGATTTGATGAAGACCACCCTCTTCATTAGGGTTCTTCTTCTAGATATCAATGAACAGGTCCTCCCTTCCAGGGACCATCATTTTGAGAAGATGTTGGATGAGGCGTTCATAGATGAGTTGGTCTCTTGAGCATAGATGGTTGGAAATCCAGTGTATCCTATTGTTGGAAAAGGTTCCCTATATGGCGATCAGGGTGTGAAAGAGGGACATGTTTTCATAGATTCCTCTATAGTAGACATGTCTTCCAGTTTGTTGGACCGTTAGATGGTGTTCCATTAGTGTGGATATTTATGGCACATTAATACATCATGTCTCACCCCTCCAAAAATGTGCCATCGTTGCGGGTGTTTGGGACATCTAGAGAAGTTCTACAAGAAGCATCGCCTGAAGAAGAAACTATGAAAAGAGGATTCCAGTGCTTGACTAGGAGGCAGTAGATGCTTCAGCCACTAGATCCCCAACTACAGGTCATGGGTTGATGTTTTCACGTAGTCTGGAGTTTCTGGGGAAGTGAATCCTTGATTCGTGTTTTGTGTTCTATGTTGGCAGTAGAACATTTAAAGTCTTTTCATTCTTATTTTTCTGCTTTTAATGTTTTTACATTATGGTAAGTTTATTTTTTCATGATGTTTTGCTGATATCATCCTATTATAACCCATGCAGTCCTATTTGTGTGAATTGGTTTTCTGAATTGTGTGATTTTCTTAAAATTGTTTTTGGACCTTGTTTGGGTTGATCTCGGTTTAGCAGTGTTCGTTTATTGATGTATGCACATGTGAGAGAATTGATGTTTTTAGTTAAGATCGGATTCACTCCATGAGTTGTGTTCTTCTTATGGGATATTCTCTAATGTTAGTGAGTGTTGGTCTAGGTCGAGAGATCCATATTCTAGTGGAGGATGTTTTTTTCTTGTTCCATAGTAGTTAGTAGGGATCAGTTGGGGTTACCGCATTGCCCCCCCTTCTACTGGGATATGTTTCGGTGTTAATTTTCAACACTATTTGATTTTCTGTGGTGGTGAGTACCCTATCATGTTCTCCTATTCTCTTGTATTTTGATTTCTATTGATTTCTATCGGGAAAGAATTTTTTTTGTCTATTGTTTGGCTGGGTGAATTTCTATGAGAAGAAAGTGTCTATGGTGGAGAGAATTGATAGACCCAACTTTTAATTTTCTTTTCTTGGTTCTGAGATCTCTATCTAAGCTCTGGGATGGGTCCTGGTTACAAATTTTTGTTTTTTGACAATTTTTATGGGTTTCATACCCCTGTGAGGTCACCTTGCGGTTTGTGGTAGTCGCACAGTCGTCCCAGGAGTCAAACAATCTCTTATTATTATTATTCTTATTATTATTATGATTATTATTATTATTATTATTATGATTTTTATTATTATATCTTCCGTTTTATTATTATTATTGTAATAATATTATTATTAAAATAAAGAAAAAAATGAAAATACCTAAACCTAATATCCACAAAAAGCAATCACATGTTCTATGTTGCACGTCCAGTTCCTAGGCCCTCTTCCACCTCTCTCCTTGGTTCTGGCCTTCCCTCGCCCAGAAATCAAGATCTATGACCCTCCGTTCGCCCTTGCAGCATGCTGCCTCGACCCTCGACCCCCAGATCCATGGCCCCCCTCCCTAACCCTCTTCTCCCATGCATCCACGCTCCCCTCACCCCTGGCTCCCTATCACCCCCTAGAGGACCCAACCTCCGCTCGCCCTCCATCACCCACATTTCCCTTCTCTAGCCTCACATGCACTTAGCCATGCCCCTCCTTCACACAACTCTTCACCCATCCCCCACCATGCTCACCCATCCTGGACCTTGCTGCCACTTTGCCTCGATCCCCATCATTGACCGCCCCTCCTCCATTTCTAGCCGCACCTTCCGATGGTCTGAACCCTACTGTCCAGTGGTGTTCTAGAGAACCCAAACCCCACTATCTGGAAGTATTCCAACACTAATCACAGCACCCCCACCTTATCCTCCATGCGTGGTTTCCTCCATTAGGTGCATCTTTTGTTTAAATTTTTATTTTCCTTCAATTTGACCTAACATTAAATCCCATGTTGGTAATTTTTTCGTTTTTCACACTGTTTAGTGTGTACGAGTGGTCCATGGGGCATTGTTCCTCCATTATCTGAAGTTTTTCCCCATCATCAAATGATTTTAGGTAGACTATTCTTCCTTTTCCTTTCTGAATAAGTCTATATAATGCTTGCGTATTTTTAAGAAACTCTTTTTATTGATTCACACCTTTGAAAATGAATTGGTGAATTTTCAATAGTATTTTGAAGTTAGTTGGTTTTGTTAAAAATAGTTTGTTATATAATTTTATAGTTTGTGTAATTTTATTCATCTCTTTATAAACTTTTTAATAAACTGTTTAATTTTTTTATTGGATTTCAAGTAAACTATTTTTCTTTCTTATAAAATTATTTACACATTTCCTGGATTGCTTATAAAAATTATTCATAAACAAGTTGTCTTGTTATAAAACTATTTGTAAAATTTTGGGGTTGTTTATATAATTGTTGATAAATTTTACAGCCTGTTTTATAATGGCGTATTCATTTTCAGAGATTTTATGGATTTTAGTTGAAATGATTTGTTATGAGTGTTTGGAAAGGATAAGTTCCCTTTTGTAAATTCTGAAATGTTTGCGTGTGTGTGCGTGTTCAGAACTCAAGGGACCATTTGGAATATTAAAATGATTTGCTTGTTTTATAATGGATTAAATAAATACTTGGACACTTTTGGTAAATTCTTTGTGTAAGGGCATGATTGGAAATACTTTTGTAAAAGTGGTAATTTTGGTTTTGGAAATGGGTTGGGCGTTTGTTTGGTCTTTCAAGAGGGATTTGGGTGTCCATCGATACATAAGCTTTGGGGTGTTACTTAAAATGGTTTTATAAAGTTCTTTAATTCTTTACTAAATTATAAAAGGGGTGTGAATCATGTTTGGAGGATGTTTTGGGATGTGTATGTTTTTTTAAAAGTGGGTTTTAATCTGTCATGCATTTTTATTGGTTTTACACACCAAATGATGGTTGAGTTTCACAATTGGATCTTGCTTTTGGTTTATCATCTATAGAATTATATTTTTATTTTTATGAGTCAAATTTCAAGCATGAAAAATGATGATAGGTGTTTTCCATTGGTTTTGAATGTTAGGTGCTCAATGTGATGCCATTTTGTCCATTGTAAAAAAATTGGATCTAAAGTGATTTTTATGTCTAGTTGTTTATAAAATTTGGTTATGTGAATTAGTCGAAAGGACCTATTAGCATATTCAAAAGGGTTCATTGGAAATACTCTCTTGGGTTAGGTCTCATGTCTTGTAGTTTGATAATGAGATGGGAGGGTCCTTGATATGGGAATCCTTTTGAGAATATTTTTTTAAGGCATGAGACTAACCTTGAGGTGGTCGGGGTGGTTATAGATTGTGTAGTGAGCTTGGTTATATATATAGATAGATGGATTTTTGTTTGAATGTTTAGCACACATCATTATGAACATATAATGAAAACCTAGCATAGCAAGGGCTTTCTGAAAATATTTTCTGCACTGGATATTCATGTACTGTACATTGTCCCGTAATAGGAGGATATTTGGGAATATTGTAATGGGATTGGGCCCCTCGATCTTAAATGATAAAGGGTGCCTGGGCTTTAGGGAGTTTGATTCTATCAAGTGTGGCATGATATCAGGGATGGGGTCATAGGTATTATTATTTTATGGTCTTCCTCAGAGTTCCTTGGATTTCTGTGATGCTTTGATATGAGCACAATTAGTACCATTTCATTTGTTGTGTGTGTCTATTCATACCCTTGAACTTCATTTTGGTGTTTTCTTGGAAAAAATTGGTATGTATGGTTGGTTTTAAAAGGTATTTCAGTTTAGCTATTTTAGGAAATGTTTTTTTGCGCACCTATTTATTACTTTTCCTTGGTATTGAAATAAAATTAAAATGGAATTTTAATTTTTAGTTTTCAAGACACTGTATATGAGAAAACCTTATTTTTTTATAAATATATTTCAAAATAGTGTTATTGGTCTTTTTTGGAATTTAGAAATGCATGGATTTTGTGATTCACTTTTGGTGTCCCTAATGAGCATTTTTAAATCTCACACCTTCTTTTATAATTTTAGTTTCTGGTGTTTTTTTCTTAGGTTTTTTAGCAGAGTTTCTCATTATTGGATCATGGTCGGCCTTTTGATGGGAGGTGACCTAGAAGGTCAGGTGGAGGTATGCTAAGTTGTTCTGTTTATTTCTTTTTCTGCTGATAAAGTACTATTTTTTTATTTTTTTTCTGTAAGGGGTGAAATCATTCTCAATGATTAAATTTGGATTCTGGGCACTATTTTCCATCCCATCGGGATCGGGAATACCATTCAGAATATGTCATGGACCAGATTGGGTGACTGGTTCATGGTCGACCCGGGTTGGTTCGTGACAAAGAAATACCAAGATCAATGAGTTTATCTGGATAGATAACTCAAGAAAGACATAGAAAACACAACATATTCCAATAAGATGAATGTAGACTAATTCATTCCCTTGAAACCATTACTCTCATATATAGAGTCTAAAAGTATGTTATCAGAGTCCTGGAGCCGGGAACAGAGGTGCAGGGAACGGAGGACCAGAATGGTGGGCTCGCTCAGTGATTTTTCCTAAGGGATGTTGGAGTGTGTAGCAGGCGAGGAACAAGAAGATCTTTGAAGGAAAGGAATCCTCGAGTCAGGAGATCATTGAGAGGACCTCTATCCTGATTGTGGACTTGATCAGTGTTCAGGGAAGATGGAGAGATGCTCCGTGCCTTCGTCGGTTTGGTTCAGGGACCCTCCCTTCTCAGGCAGGCAGTGGAACATCTTCAGGTAGATGGATTCGATGTCACCATCCGTCGAGGGGTCTGAAACTCAACACCAGTGACTCGTGTGTATCTAGGGATTTGCAGGGAGGCTGGGTAGTTCGTGACGAAGCAGGGTCGGTCTACATGGCATTTTTCCATTCTGTTGGGTCAAGGGAAAACCCTTCAACTGGAAGCCCTGGCCATGCATGCAGGTGTCAGCTTTTGTGGCCATAGGTGTTTTCATATTTCTGAAGTTGAAACTGACTCAATGGTGTTGCATAATGACCTCCGTGGCATTGGGGAGATTCTGTGGTTGGTCGCATACGTGTTCAAGGATTTTCGTGGAATCTTAGGAACCCATACATATGTGAATCATAATTGGAGGGAAGGCAAGAAGATCACGGATTACATGGATTCAATTAGCTTCCCCAGTTCAGAATGTGTTCATTTTCACAACCTGGATAGTCTGACATCGACATGGGTTGATATTATTTGTGGGGATGCCCTCAGACTCAATTTCTTTCACCCCCGTAGATTCTTTTCTAGCTGCCCTTGGTTTTCCCAGTGTGCATTTTTGGTTTTATTTTTCCTTCTTCTAATAAAAAAATTTACTCTTCAAGGTCAAGAGTATTGGTGTATGGAAACTTCATCCACAACACCAACATAAGAGTCCCTAGCTTGAAATAAAAACTCAAAACACTTAACGCTGTCACCCAAAACAAATCTCATAGACTCTCGGTCCTATTGTAGATCCAACCACACCTCATACCACTCTATCATGACCTGTCCTAGTGGGACCAATGCTTCAACTCCCCATGCCAACCTCTAATTGGCTAAGTGAAGTGACTATCACTGAGTAGGCATATCACTAACATGGGAGGCATTGTCTATGTAAATGTACACATTCTCACATATCCATGCACACAAATTATGAAATGTGAAAACCAGTAAGAAAAAAAATTCATGCATACCAGTAAACCCAACCAACCTAGTACAATATGGAAATTATTGCGAAGTAAATTAAATTGGGCCAGAATACAAGATCAAAAAAAGAAAGAGTATTTAAACTACAATATCCAACTAATAAAAAAAGGTAGTGGGACTACAATAAGTAGATATAAGAACACCTCAGCCTATCTAAAATCATGATGCACCAATTGTTCATTATCATGGTCCTTGTCTTAATCTTTCTAGGACTCTGTTAAAAGGTTGCACGTCTTTACAAGACGTATCACCTGCGGGAAATGCCAATGCAGGGGAGATTATACCTATACTAAGTACATCACCCAAAAACCACAAATAAATACAAAAATTAAAGTTAAAATCATATCTAAAAATGTATGTGACCACATCATATATAATATATATATATATATATATATATTCTTGATCCTATACCCATGTTCAATAGGTAAGTCACAAATACCATATATCTGCACTAGTGATTCTATAAAAATATTCAACGGATCACTCATCTGGGATCACATACTCTTGAGTCCAGCAGCACTGGAGACGTCCACCCATGAAGTACTATTTTTCGGTAACTATCTTGATATAGATACACACTTATATAAATAAATATACATATGATAAACGTGTTCTGGGAGAAACAACTCCATGATTGGGGATGATCATGATACAAAGATGAGAATCACAACAAGGGCCATCGAGTACACCACGAATTAACCAAATTAACAGACAATGTAGAGGATTGAAATACATTACTATTGGTCAGGTTGATAACCTGACTCTACCTAGGGAACAAGAATTTATAAATGATCATACTCCAAGCCTTTAGGAGGGGACTCCAAACTCTATCAAGAAAGTCTTGCTGAAGGGGGTCATACTCATGAGGATATAAAAATTATTCCCACTAAAATTCATGGGGAAGAGCAAGGGGAACCAACCTAAATGAAACTTTTACAAGATATAGTGTACATAGAGATCAAGCCATGTATGAAGGGGTACACGATGTATAGTAGGGTCACACATCATTTCCCTTGACCTTGGGTAATGCATGTGTTCAACAACCAATGTCATAAGAACATGCCATGAAGAAGAGGTATACAAGACATGTAGAAATCCTCACACACTATTTCTTACTATCCTAGGTCTTCCAGTATACTTTTTTCATGTTCTAGTACACGATTTCATCCCATGTTCACTTTAGCGTGTGCCAGTACATGGGGTAACCTGTGTATCCGGTCTTGGTTTGTCTTTGTAGTTGGGTACACACTATGTAGGAAAGCTGTGTACTCTTCCCCAAGTCTGTGTAACTCCCGTGATACACACTATATTTTGGGTAAGGTCCTACATGCCATGTGAAATACTTCGTATTCCGTTTGACATATTACTTCCTCCTGAAACCATAGCCACCACTGAGTGGGGCACTCACAATGAGTAATCCTAGATTACAAACCTTGTAGCATCGGATTTTCAAGAATCCATGGTTTGTGATCTGGTCGTATCCACCGCGTCTCCGACCACACTCTGCTGGGAAACTCATGATCCAGCCTCATTAGACCATGCCATCACCAAAACCAAGTGTTTTGTCTTCTAATCCAATCACACATTGGATTTAAATGCAGGTGATTATTTATTCCAACGAACAACATCAAGTAACATGGATTTGGGGATCCACCGTCATCCGAATCACATATTTTATGTCTTTGTACCTATGTAGAGTCACAATGAGCCCATATCTATGATATCATATCATTTCACCTAGAATTGGGTGCATAATAGTAGATTGATTGGGATATGATGAGTCTGGGTCCATACGAAGAACCCCCACAACAAACGTTGAATGGGGGAGAAAGTCATAAATCAAACAAGAGGAACATACCATGATCAATGTTCGTATTGATCATGGTTCAATTTCTTATAATGATAATCATATATTTCAACAAAATAATAAAAATATAAACTCCCAAAAAAATCCCACAAAAATAAAACACATCCCACAAGGAAAAGATCAAATTGCAGATAAACATATTCATTTCTTGGTCTGCATTCATCATGAATTCATTAACATGATGGAAGTCCAAAATAATGCATCATACCTTAGAGTTGAATCATTTGTAGATGAATATATGTCCCTACATCATTATTGTTGTAGAGAACTGTCAAAAACGGCATTCGTTGATCATCAATCTATGATTTCGTCACCATTACCTTGAGAGGGTTCTCCAATGCTCCAAAAATTCTCTAACATTATATGGGTTATGTAGATAACCCTATTATTTCTGCATGAATATTCTTTTAACGGAACATCAACAACCTAATTCATTTTCATATTATGTAATGATGATTACACCCATTTTGTGTTTTTTCATAGAATACATGTACCGACTAATGTTATGTCATCCCTAAAGAACACATCACACCACGAACTAAACAATGGTCTCATATTTTCTATCTGATTTATAATTCACTAGTTAGAAGAATTTAAAACAAATATATTTTTTATTTAATTATTTTTCTTTTGGTTACGTCAAAACACTAACATTCACAGCCCACCCACACCGGCCGATAATAGACATCATCTCATGAAAATCCGCTAATAAAAATACAAATATGACCATAGTTTTCTGATCTTGGAAAAAATTATGTTTTATTCCACATTATGAGGAAACCCGCTCATGCAGTTTATAAAAATAGAATTTTATTCTACGAATTGTTCCGAGAAGATAAGGCCTATAAATTTCATGTTTTCTCATCATCTGGTTTCGTAAATTATAGAAATAATTTCGAATAATAATGACTAGGATAACCGAGTCATTACAAACACTTATACAGATATCACCCTCCAATGAAATGATGATCTATCACCAAAGGAATGGATTGGGAAGGGTTAAAAGACTCCAAAATTTCCTTGGGATGGCCTTGGGTCGAAGGAAGAGGAAATTGAGGGGAGTGAATAAAAAGAAATAACCATGCACACTATCTCTATGAATGTGTTATTCTTCGTAATGGTGAAGAAACATAAAATTTGTAACACTCCATTACAGTTGGGTTATTACACGGCATGTAACCCCATTCACATCATGAATTTCTTGAGATTCATAATGGTTGAAACCCCCATCGTTAAAAATGAAAAACTGGTTTGAAAAAATATTCATGATGTGTAAAGTGTATTTGTAATGTATATCACTCACACCGTGAATCATGTTTCATGGGTTGAACACGAAAACATTTACATGGTGTGTAACAAAAATACACCACATGTAATCTTCAGGAAGACTGCAAAAAATCCATTTTTAAATATGATAATCCAAAAACATTCAGACTTTATTATTACTTCCTCCTACTAAATCCAGGTATCAACCCCATGATCATATTGGTCATTTCTTGTACATGCACCATAAGTCCGAAACAGATATCCAACATTGTTCTTGAAAATATCGCCTTAGTTCCATGGTCACTTTGCCACTAATGATGCATCAATCTGACATCGTATGAGTGTGTTATAACCAAACTGATGTTTAGAGAAAAAAAATATGAATAATAGCATCTGTTAATATTATTATTGAATATCACCCAATAATAATAAGAATAATTGCAAAATTATATTATCAAATCACTTTCATACTTTCCACTATTAATACTTTTTCCTAATTAATAATAACCATTATTATTTTTATCATTAATTATTCAAAATTATAGTCACCATTAATGTTTCAAAAAAATTCCACTAAAAACAAAAAAAATTAAAACATCCATTTAATCCATGATTTAACATAATGTTAAGGGCAAAGTGTGTAAATTCAACGATTATAGGCATCACAACAAAAAATGTATTCAAGTAGTTAAGAAATATTGTATTTTAAAACCTTGTTTCCTCAACCATGATATTGTGGTATCTTAAGAACATTATTTTCTATTTTTTATTAAAATAAAATTTTAATTATTTAATTCATTTATTAAATATGTTTATTTAATTAGCTACATTACCAAATTATCGTTTTGTATTAAATTTATACCTCGCCTAGGGTAATCCGCATGTTATGAACTAAAGAGTGGTATTATATTTAACAAATGATTCACCATTTGGGAGATATAAATTAATTATTAATTAAAAAATGAAATTAATAAATAATTAAAAATAAAATGTGGTTTATTGTGTGTGATGTATCCAAACACCCGACGTGCATAAATTTCATAAACCTTCTAGGGTAAACACTACATTCTGGACCTAATAGTGTTATCAAATTTGAATGTGATGCACTGTTTTAGAGATATTAATTATTTAATATTTTAAAAATGGATTATTTTTTTAATATATAAAATATTATATTCTCGAGCGAGACATCCTAACATCCATCACATATAAATTTTATACCCCATATAGGGTAAACTATGAATTCCCGACCTATTAGTGGTATAATATTTACCATACGATGCACTGTTTGAGAGAAATTAATATATTTTTAATATAATATTATATTTAACATTATTTAATAATTTTATCTCAAGAGCGAGGCATCCAAATGTCTGGATACTTCGAATTTTATACTCTTATTAGGGTAAAACCCTCATTCCAAACCCATTGGTGGTCTCATATTTGTTATACGACACCCTGTTTTGGAGTTAATCAATTATATTGAATAAAAAGTGTGTTCTTAATATATAATACTGAATATTTTTATTCAATCATCACCAATACATTGAAGGTCTCTAAATATAACACTAACATAGAGTCGAACTCCAAAAATATTCAATTACACATTACAAGATGTTAACTGCTATTTAAGCCCTTTAACACATTTTTCAAAACTTCATGGATAAATCATTTTATTCTTTATAACGATACTTATAATTTAACATAACAGGGTTTAGGAATACCTGAATACATTAATAATATGTTACAAAAAATGTTTCAAAATGTTAATTGAATGTGCAAAGAATATTTTCCGTAAGAAATGTTTTAAATGTATTTAAATAAGCCATTATATGTTTGATGGTAAATTATCAATTAAAATACAATTAAAAATAATATATGAATTTTTAGTTTTAAAATATTATTTTCAAAGAAAAGTTATCTTTTTTAGAAGTTCTCGATTTGATTTATATTTCAAAATCCATTTCTATATAAGAAAACATATATTGATATAACTCATGATTTTTAATGGTTTTAAACCAAGGATATCATTATTTATTTTATGAATGGTTTATTTTAATGCTGAGAATATGTTTCTATGACCAATTTATTCTCCATGGGTTATACCATGACAAATGTATTATGAAACTGGCTTCATTTCAGGGACAATGAGATAATGAAATATTGAAATAATTTTGAATCCAGTTTCTTTTTCATATTTGTTGATATTATTAAATATATAGATATCAATTTTAATTTCATTAGTTATGATATGGAGAATGTTTTATGGTCGAATGTAATACAAATGTTTGATTTTCATTATATATTTATGATTACATTATAACCAAGTATGATGGTTAATGTATAACCAAGGATGTTGGAAATGTTACAACCATTGATAGGTGGTACCAATATATCCCTCTAATGAGTTGTGAAAAGTTTAACATCTCATGAGATAAATTGGACGATAATGGGGATTGAGCCTAGTTAACTCAAAAAATTTGAATTCTATAATTTTCATAGGAGTGAACCATTAAAACTATGATTCTTTGGTGAGTAAACTCATTCCACAATGATGAAGGGGAAGCCATTGAGGATGGTGGTGTGTCTCACCCAAGAGATGTAACTGACTATGGACTGCCATGATTATTATTGGAAATGATCCTTGAATACTAATGAAAAGATTTTATATGCTTATTTGTATGAAACAATTATATTTTTTATGATAGTTATATTATATCATGTCTAATGTTCTTTTATTTTGTTTTGATTCATAAATTTAAAACATCAAATTTTTATGATATGTTTTAGGATTTTTACATTTGATAGATATGTTATGGTTTCATTTATTATTCTTACATTACCATACACTTATTCTCATGTTATGCTTATGTATTTACCCTATTTTCCAAAACTTTGCATCTAATTTCACATTTTCTTATGTTTCCTTTCCCCATGTTATGAAGACGAATTTATGATGGTTTGATTATGAATAGTACCAAATGGGAAGATCATTTTCGGAAATATTGATGATATTTCTGTACATAAGTAGATTTTGTTCAATTTTTTCAAAGACACTATATTATTATAGTCCTCATTCCATTGTTTGTTAAATTTAATGATTATTCATATAATAATTTTTAATACCTATTTTTGATAAATATACATTGAGATATTTGGTATTGGAGTCAATGGATGTAATTTGACCATTGAAAACACTCATGTTTGAGCATTAGATAAATCATAGATCTCCACCTAAGGGATTCATAAGGGATGGGATGGCACTCGGGGTGGTAATGTGTCCCACCTAGTGGGTGTAGCTACCCACAATGTTCCCTTATATATATATATATATCAATTAAGTCCAATAAAAATAATTCCATACCACTATAGATAGTATTAGAAGAATGTCTTAGTTATAATTTTGAAACTAGGATGAGAAAACGGTTACGAGACCCATACTGATATTTCTAAGCATATTATTAGAGATATATCTCAAGATAATTTTATGTATTTGTCAATTTAAATAAAAATGTAATTAAATGTTGGTAAATGATAGAGAATGTGGTTTTTATACAATTGCATTCCGATCTAGAAACTATATGTTGATGTGCCTTTTGAACATAGTTACTAATGGGTAATAACTATGAATAGGGATCATTGAGATAGAATCGATCATCCCATAGTGTAAGAATATAGACCTTGAGGCACACATTTTTTAACACACTTGGGGGCTAGGATTTTTAAATTGAAAAATTATTTATGAACCAACATAAAGGATTTAAATAGATGAATACTATGAATTAATTTGGGTAAACATAATGTTTTATAGATTGAAATTATGGATTCACGATTTAGTCTTAAAATATTTTATTTGACATTATTAAATGGTTTTAAACTATTAATTTTATTTCCCACACAATGACTTTAGTTTTATTCGATAGATGGAAGCTAAAGAACCTTGTTAATGTAGATCACAATGGAAAATGTATCTATTTTCCAATGGAGAAATCAAATGTCATGGGAGAAGGAATGAAAAATATTGTTGATATTATCACCTGAAATTCACAAGTTATGAACAATCCTTAACATATAAATTGAAAAGGTTGTATTAATGTTCTTTTAACCCTTCATGAGGTAGAATATATCCTCTTTTAATTGTCCCACTGATCCACTAGTTGATGAGAACTGCATTACTTACACTAAAAATATATTTTAAATTCTCTAATGTTTAGAAAATGAAAAAGTCATTTTCTATGTCTATTCTTTGGAATGTGAAGTAGATCAATGGTGTAACCTTATTAAGAATATGATTCAATAGGATGTAATTTAATCCTCTAAATGGAATGAGATCGTGATGATTTTTTTTGTAAGTAATTCCCTCATATTCTCTGAAAATGGTTGGAAAATGTGTTACTAAATATGAAATAGATTGATTGTGAGTCTATTGAAAAATAGAAACTAATTTTAAAGGATATTCACGATATGATTCTAGTTTAATAATAAACCTAGGAAGAAAAATTGATCAATTCATAGGTTTCTCAAGAACATTTCTTTTAATAGAGTTGGATATAAATTATTTTCTTTGCTACGATGAAGTAATTAAATGTTGATTGATACTATAAATGTAAATTGGAAATTCTGACCATACCCATGGTTTGGATAAGTAATGGATGATGAAGTATATTGAGAACACACGGAAGTCACATGGTGGAATGAAATTTTAGTGACCTACATGGCCAAAATGTGGCCAAAGAAAGTTATGTGAATTATTGAAAGGAACCAGAGAGTGTTACATGTGTGGGATGCCAAGATATTGAGAAAAACGATATATAAGTTATGTTAAAAGGTAATTCAATCAAATAATTGGAGATATGTATCCACAAAATACACCACTAAATCACACACGTTTTAGGTATATTGTGTTTGGGAGTAATGAAAATCAAGGACCCAATACAATGGATAATATGGATAATGGGAAAAACAACCATTGAAGACAATGGACTAAGGTCAAGGTTATAAAATAATAATGCATGATGTGAATCAAAATAAATAGGGAACACTTATCCTCCCCTCCTTAGTTGGGAATTTTATATTTTATTTTGTATGAATGAGCCCTATAGAAATATTATTTTCAATCCATTGGTGGAATATCATATGATTTTCTCTCTATGGATGGATTCTGGAAAATGAATACATAGTGGATATTTTTTCCAAAAAAAAAACAAAACCAAGCTTCCATTGAATATTTTTCCATATGAGAAAAGAAAATTTTATAATGAATAAATGGTAAATTTTCAGTTGGGGAGGTATATTTTTTTGAAAGGTTTTGTCCAAAGACTCATTTAATATTAAATCCAAGAAAAGACTTCTTTTAACTGGGTAGAGGGAGACCCCTTACATATCCCGAAGGCATAGTGGGATTTTAGCCCTTTACAGGGCCCGTATGCCCTTATATTTGGCCCAATGCCCATTCCAGGAATAGTACTTCTATAGTACTTGCATGAGAAAATACCACACATTACCCTGCTGCCACCATAATGATGGTATTTTATTAATAATAATGATATTTTATTAGTCATTTATGATAAAGAAACCCCTTTTTGTTTTTATATGTGTTTGGAAATGTTTTTAATGGAAGAAATAATTTACATTATGTGGACATATGATTAATGGTAATGGTAAACAAGGGGGTTTCCCTAATATTCTGTGTTGAGGAAATTATTTGTTATAGTAATTGATCTTACAATATTCACACACTTCATTGCTGCCCCAAAAAATTTTCATTAAGGTATGCTTTCGATAATATACATTAATTATATTAAAATGATGTATTGAGTACACAAAATTATTTTACATAGCCAGGATCCAATGTTTACCTTGATTTTTTAGAGGAATATTTCTCTATTTCTCTTAATATGGAGTTGTGTATCAACACTTTGATAAAAAATAAAACAGTATAGGTTATTCTAATATATTTTTCAATGGATTTAAATTGTAATTTATGTCACACATTCCCCTATATGAGATTACTAATAATGAAAACGTTCACTCGACAAGTTATATCGCTCTTTATAAATCCTTTATATGTAATCGAATGATATTTTTTTAAATAATTATATAGGTTCTTATTCAAGTTAATCATATATAAATGAATTTCAGATCCATTAACCAAGACATAAGTACTTCAAAAAGTTGATAGAAATGTAATTCTGGAAATATTTGAAAAAAATTAAAATTTGAAGCTGGTGAGAATGAAATCATAGGAATTTCTCCATGGAATAAAGAAGGGAAAACTAATCCATTGATATATAAATTCTATTAAAGTAATTTATTCTATCGAGACATCTAACTATTGTTTGTAAATACCACAAAAGTATCTCTTAGGATCACATTGTGTTCAATGTATCACTCCTGAAGAAGTACATACATGATGCAACACATGTACTAGACACAAATTTTTTACTTTTGGATCAGGTGATTACGTAATGGAAATCACATATAAAGATTTTTTATTGAATATAGAATTCAATAAGAAATAATTCATGTCACCATTTAAATGCTTTTTGAGAAACAAAAAACTTAATGGAGCTATTTGGGAACCCGAGGATACAATGAGGTACAATTATCATCATTTTTTTGAACCAAAGTGATATATTTAATGGGAGAAATTCATTTTAAAGGTGTATAATATATCATAATATGTTATTTTGAATATATTTTTGATAAAATTTATTAATTTATATAATTTTTCAAACACAACACCATGTTTTAATGAAACATAGAATAATATTAAAATATTAATATTAAAAATGATAGTAATTTGAAATAAAATATAAATTATGGAATTAATGGTATGAACAAAATTATGATAATATACGTTGCAAAAACATGTATATTTAATTATTTGGTGCAAAATTAATTATAAATGATTTCAAAAATCATTATAAGATAAATGATATCACTTTCTTAAAAACTATTTTTATCCACATAAACACATTTTACCTCAATAATTTTAAAAAATAAATTTTAGAAAATTATTTAAATTATTTTATTATATTATATATATAAATTAATTTTAATCATTCATCTTATCTATTTTCAAGACATTAGGTAAAAATAAATCCAATTTCATTTTTAAAACGGTATTTTCAGAAAAAAAAATTCTTTAACTATTGTTGAATTATATTAGAATTATTTTTTAAATTTTTATAAATTTTATTTGACATATTTAATTTTTTTTTCTAACTAATCAGGTTAAAATTACAATATATTTAATGTTTTGGATGTTTTTGAAAAAAAAAATTATTAATGAATAGTGAAAAATACAAATTTTTTTGAAAGACTACCTTTTCATTTAATTTTATTATAAATATAAATTATATTTAAAATAGTTTTTAAGGTAAAAGTAGTTAAATAATAAATCATTTAATCCAATTTACGGAATTTTAATATAAATAAAATTGAATTTTGATATAAAATATTTTTAATCTTTTGAATATTTTGGACATTTTATTCTAAAAAACAATTTTCTTATCACTTATATGGGATAATTATTATATAAAAAATTTCATCTCATATGAATTGTATTTGAGAATATTTATTATGATTTTTAATATTATTATTTAATATTTTCTAATATGTTCAATAAAATTTTGTGTCAAAATAAAAAGTAAAAACATTAAAAATTATTTACCACAATTAAGGTAAAATATGATTATTGGGTGGGGTGGGGGGGTTAAATGAAATAGATTTGGGTTAAAATAACACAAAACAATTACAATACCCATTTTAGTGATATATTTCAACATATAATAACCTATTCTACAAAAATATTTTGTCTTTGACCCTTTTTATATTAATTAAAACATTGTAATAATTCTTTCCATTGAAAATTCTACGAGTTTGCCTCTCACCTCAATTATAAAAAACCACCCGTTATCCTCTCCCATTCACACCATATAAATCATTTATATCATCCAATTTTTTAAGAACATCCATTCCCATATTATATCATTGTATCCTTTAATCCTTGGTTTTTAGGGAAATATAAACAATGAATGGTTTTTGTGCAATACTAAGGAGGATACCCGATGAAGTGCTAGCATTCAATGACACACATTTTTGTTTTATTTTTTCCTCAATATCCATCAATTAATTTTATTATGTGATGATATAATAACCATAGTATCTTCTATATACATATTTTTTTCTATTATGTTCATGATCTACGACCATCTCCACACTCCTTAAATTGGTTAAGAATTCATTGTTTTTGTGTACGGCAGAAAACTTCCTTGCAAATAGATGTCAAACATTTTTCCAATACCACCACTCATGGTTCTATATCATGAAGGAAAAAAAGTATATTTCTAGAATTTATAACATTATTATTACTCCATAGTAATTATATCATATATAAAATTATACTCTCATTTCTATTGGTGAAATAATAGTGTCGTTTGTGTATACGGAGGACTACATCCTCGTCAAGTGATGCGAATCATTTTTTCAAAAGACATTACATGGTAGAAAATAAGGATAAATATATGCAACATAAATGAATTATTTATTATAATAATTATATATTTATCATTCTTAAATGATAATATATTATTTTATTTCCAAAATTTTCAATCATTTATTGATGATTACATCATTTATGTGCCTGTGGGTTACCTTCTTAACAAATACATGTTACCCTCTTTTCATCACCATACCACATGGATTATGTAGATAAGTATATTTAATGAAATAATATTTTCTTTATGATAATAATATTATTCTTCAATGATGTGCTATTCTTATCACCTTTCATAGTTTTCAATGAAAAATGGAAATGTTACCCATATAAACATTCAACCTACTGTCTCCATGATCGTAACATATATCATTTTTCAAAACAATCATTCATAATGGGTATTATGTGTATAATTTATAAATAAATTTGAAAACTAGTTAATTTTTTATAATCAGGATTTTATAGAAAAATGATCAATGTAAGAGGAGTGAATATAAAATTTCAAGACATATATGAAAGAAGTGGTTGTTACCTGAAATATGATTTTAGCATTGAATTTTTAAAAAATTATTAATAAAAGAACATAAATAAATTATATAATGTAATATATATATATATATATATGGTACATTAATATGTGAATAATTAAGTTACATATATTATATAGGATGTAGGAATGTGTATGAAAAATGTAGAAAATTATGGTAAGGGATTACCATATCAAATTTTACGTCTCTGTAACACATGGCATATTCCCAATACCAATTAATTATTTGGTGTATATAAATATCATGAATTTATTTTATAATTAATTTCAAGGAAATTATTGGGATTTACATATCCATTTTACGATCACTCATTAAATGGGTTTGCATTTCAATAGTTACCAAACATAAATTGTCGTGTTTATAATAGTTCACATCATTTCATGAAATCCAAAACATGGTGCACCGTCATGTTCAAAAAAGAACATAACTCATGATAGTATACTCAGTTAAAAAATAAAAGTCCAAATGAAAGAGATATCGAATCTTAAATACTCATAAAGGAGTGACCAACATGTAAGGGGCCCTCATGGCATGTGGTCCCGCTATACTCCTTTACCATGTCCTTTATAGCACACTGATTATTGTCTATGTAGTACTACATAGTGTGTATGGGTAATAAATGACATGTATCACCCCAAATACCAATGAGCACATGAGTCTCAACGTCATTCTGATGGTAGAAAATTTAAATTTCATTGATTAGTCTATGAATAATGCGCTAGATGACCAAACATATCACAGTACTATAATCCTCTTAGAAAAATGTTCAGATAATATATTCACTTAACAAAATTGGAAACTTGGAAAAAAGGTAAAATTTCACCAAATAACTCATGAATGGTGCTTAATGGGCATGATACATGAGTAAAAATTAAATATCTAACCTTGGTCTCAAAATTCTTGCATTAATATAAGGGGAACAACATCACATACAAGTTTTTATTCCCAAACACTATGATTTATATCCATCAGGTACTAGATTATATATCATTAATAATAATTATTATTAATATTATTATATTTTTTTCAATATTATTATTGGTGTTTTATTATCCTTGGGCATGAGTCTGAAAAATGGTTTCCAACATTGTTTTTAAAATGACCATCTTGATGTCACTATCACACAACTGCTGATTATTCCCCAATCAAACACCGTACAGAGCAACTATGTCCAAATAATGTTTTTGATAAGACTAATAATAGTATTATATATATTTTTCTTTATTTAATAACATATATTAATATGAATAGGGAAACTCACAATGGCATCCCATTTTCCCCCACATGTGTAGCACAACCCCCTTTTCCAATTTTTTCATTTTTTTTGTAACCAATATCACTAGTATTATTATTTTTAATAATAATAATAAATAATTTTTATTCTACATTACAATATCATATTACATTTTCCTTCCATAATTTTCTAAATGAAATACTACTTCCACACCACACCTACACTCATCGCATCGATCTCACTAGATTCCCTTCACCACACTAGTAGCCAGCATTGACCATGCTACCTAATTATATTATAGCACCTAATATCACACAAAGGGTCCCTAAATCAAACCTCTCCTGCTGAAACATCTATACATCGATCTAGATCCTGGATCTCGGGTGACCAAGTCATTCCATATATCATGGATAAATTACTCAACTCCACCAACCTTCTGTATAAGCCTCTCCCAAATCCTAGTGCGTAAAATCCCCAAATTTCAATCCAAAACCACCCCATTAAAATGATAGTCCATGAATCTACCTTTCCATATAACATTTTCTATTGCTAGATCCTTGATCACTGTATTGATCAAAACTACCCAATCTTCTCAGAATATTCCATCAGATCGTTGCACCTCCACCTCACAAAACTGCGTATGTAATCCCTCGATTCATACTTTAATAGATATTAAATATCTATTAAAACTATATCTCACATCGATCATTATCTCAATAAAAAACATATGTTTATAGGAACAAGCTACTATGTCAAGGACCATCTTCACATTGACTAGTTATTAGTTATTTTTTCAAACACCCAGCTAAATTAAACGCCAACCATGAACATGACAAGAACAAATAGAAAATGAATTGTTAACAAATTTGAGGAAATAAAATTAAACTTTTTTAATGTTAGCATCAATTTATCATTATTATAATGATAAACAATGAATAATGGTTATAATTAATAAATTTGGTGTCTCCTGTGAATAATAATTGTTGTAGATCAATAGATAATGATTATCAATGCTTACATTATATAATAAAAATGGTATGAAACTAAAATAGAAAAGTCGTACCTTGATTATAGATTAATAGTTGGTAAATAATGAATCTACATGTGATTATAGTAAATAGATATACTTGATGCATGTAGATTAACCTCAATATGATCCCCGACCTTCATTTAGTCTCAATCTACAAATTGGAGAGGGGTGTAAAATCCTCTCAAAAATCCCATGGTTATGTGGATAACCCTAATGATTTCCCATAATTAATATTTATAGAATTCTTTTTTGGTAATCCACTTTAATTAAATATTAAATAAATAAATCCATTTATTTAATTATTTCTCCCATGATAGTGTTTAAGTCAAACACCCAACAATGATCATGTTTATATCTTACCTAGGGTAAACACTACAGTACAAACTAAATTGTGGTCTCAGATTTCACATTAAATCCTATGTATGTGTGTTTTTTGGGTTATGGTTATTTAATATATTAATTAAAATAATTAATTTATCGGATGCACCAACAAACAATAGACACATATTAACGTCCAATTCTAACCAATGGTAGGTTTCACCTAGGGTAAAATCGACATTCCAGATTCAACTATCGTATCATATTTCCTATTTTTTCGTGGATTATGAGATATTAAATTTTTTTAGTAATATTATGCGTTCATTATTAAAATATATTTAATATTTTTAGGAAATTATTTACGGACAAGACAGGCCTCGAAATCATGTGTTGTCTCATTTCAGGTATTCAAATAACCTTCATAAGAATATTTCACTGTGTTACATGAAAAAACTATACTCCTTATATTATTTAACTATTAAATGTATTATTTCCATGAAAAAAAATGAAAAAAGTAATGATTTCAAACCCGCGTATGGACCTTCCATATATATTCCTTACAAGGGGATATACAATGAAAGGATATGTATAAAATTCTCTCATCCCCTCCACATATAACATGACCAGAATCATTGCCCATTACATAAAAGGTATGACATGATTCTCTACAATAGAATGTCAATGAATTAAAACTCATAAGGATATCATGGTAATATAAGATCTCTTAGTTGATATCCCGAAGTTATACATCTAAAACTCACTTAGTATGTTAAGGGGTAAAAACTATCACATGGATGAATGATGAAACATTATCACCCTCAATTTTTTATAGTAAAGTGTTCAAATTCTATGTCACCATTCTCAAAAAGCAACTGCTGGAAAACCATGCTTTGGGAATCTTCTGACATGACCATTCCTTTGGTTTCCCCCATGCTCATGATGCCTCAACCACTATAGGGTCCACTATGACTCATATATCTATGAAGTCATATCCAATGAAGTGGAACATAGAATATAAAACTGATTTCATGATATCTACCTTATGAATAACACTCTCAGAGCATGTCTAGTACTGTCCTTGTATGTCTCATGTTCTTCAAATATAACTATGAGGACACGAGGGCTCCATAAAAGAATACTACCAAATACTGAAATGATAAATTTTAAGGATCTCACTATCATGTATTGTGATCTCTATTATTATGTTCAACATGACAAAGGGTTTCACCAAGAACTCAAGAAACAGAAGAGGATATATGAAATCATGCTAGGTACATCCACCTATTGATCATATAGAAGGTGATAACTAATCACGAGGGAAAAATCTGAGATCCACTTTACCCCAATACATATGCTGAAGGAATCATCTATTCTCTGGGGTGAATTCTCCTATCTAAATTTCACCTTGTTTGGGAGAATTTTTTCCAAAATAGACCTCATGTATTCATCTTGGTATTATGATAAATTCATTGGAATACATAGGTAAACATATTATCTCTTAAGAAGCCCTCAATTGTTATAATCCTCCAACTGTAACACCATCTCTCACGAATACATGGGAATATCTGATATATAATCAAAAACTTTAGTCCACCCCTGATGTTAGTATATAATGAGTTTCAACTCATGACGAGGAGAAAAACTCTATTAATCAGCATACCCCACCATCTTTGGAGTGATATGAGATATCATAACAAACAATACTGCATGTGTACCACTAGAAAACAATTGAATTTAATGTATCCTCTTGTGAATGTGCTCAACATGCTCTATCCCGAGATCACTCATCATTAAGTAGGAAAATGCCATCCCCCAGTCCAAAAGTGCAAACATACCCACTTATAGAAATATTATTACAGGGGATTATAGATGATGATTCCATGATGAGAAAAATATTGTTGGATCCCACTACCACTATGGGACGATTTCATGTGAGGATCCATTTCTGATTACTATTAGAGTAATGACGCATCGTAGGTAGAAACAGGTTATAGTTCTTCTAGTTTGTAGGAGCCTCTAGAAACGTGGGTCGAGAAATAATGGATTCAACTATCATGGACATGTCCTGAACATAGGACACATCAAGGGACATGAGGATTATTACTATATCTTATAACTATAGCTGGAGAAGTAATGAAAAATGCCATACCTCGAACCACACTCAAACCCACTGCTCCATAAGTTCCCACTATTGGATTGAATTCATTTCCATTCCCCAAGTTCACCCTAATGAGGTCCTACTCTGATGTCATATCACACTATAATGACCTCAAACACCCAAGCCAAATTAACTCATCCACACACCTTAATTCCATCCTCTTCGGGAAGACACTTACTCCACCAAATGGTTTTACACCACATCACAATAATGCATATAGTTGTGGTAGGTGTCCCTTTTTACTTAATATTAAAATGTACATAAAAATAACCATCATAGGGCTCTACTGACACCACAAATCACCCTAGAGATGTCTCTTTGTGAGGATAACCATAAAAATGGATCCTAACCAAGAAGGATATCCAAACTAGGGGATCTGGTCTTGCCTCCACCATTAGAGAAGGGGTTCTGGATGAACTTGAATACTATGTGATAACTATCTATAGAAACAACAATGCACATTGAGAATGAGTGTCTCAAATGATGGTACCACCAAAAACAACTACTTCACTAAATAGATCACTAGTTTTGAGTGAAACCATCTGATTGGTCATGATCTGTAGTAGTTTGCAGAGTCATATCATTAATTCAAGACTATCCCTAATTCATGGGTTTTATTTCATCATGGAACCTCAGTATCCTCTAGTGAATGTATTAAAATAGTGTTCTATGATTTTTCATATCCTTTATATACTAGGATAGTATTACCTGGTTCCCAACTTTTAGAGGTGATGCTACCTACCCACCTAGAGAAAGAATCTCAAGAGATTGACCGTCAACTGAGGCCTCATCTCTCTTCAGACCATCACCATGATCCGGAGCCAGTATCATTACTATCCTTCATCATGGTGGTACTAAAAAATGTCTAAGATGTAACATGTTAAATTTATAATATTTATACACATTATAGGGGGATATGACCAAAGAGGTATAGTCATAGAGTCAATTATATTTTATGCATGTACCATTGATCCCTGTAACAAGTGTTTTGGTATGGCGAGCTGACAAATACGTAGTCAAGGTCATGGTGAATGGATATATCGGCCACTCAAACAATAACTGGATTACATTTCTTATGATACGCATTCGAGGAACTTTGAAAATTTTTCTTAAAAACCAACCATATCTTCATAAGGGAACTTCTCCTAACACTGTCCCAAGAAAGGAACTGATCTGATAACAATCCGTCTAGTCCCGTCCCAAGCAGATACTCGAGCTACTACTACCCCATTACTGCCTACATAGGCCAAGGGTTGGAGACCAGGACCAAAAGAATAACATACATGAGGATGCCTATGAATAAGTACCCACACACACACAAACATCCATCTTGATTAAAAAGTGAAAATATAGTAAAAGTAAAGGATTAAAAATTTTGAGGGAAAAACAAGTCATGCAAAACACCTAAACAATAATAGATTTCAAAAATGTAAAAATAATAGTAAAGGAAAAAAATACACACCCATCAAGAAATGCGACCAAATATAAAAATAATTAAAAGAAAAATTCTAAAAGATCCGATCTTCTCATCTATAAGATGCACCCACCATACATTGTCCAATGTATCAGGTATCTGAAAGATACTCTAAAGTCACTGAAAATCTATACTTAATTTTTATAAGACACATCGCATGCGGGAAAAGATCATGAATGGATGTGTATTTACATACCTAATGGGATTCCACAAAATCTTAAGGTGTAGCAGTAAGAGATATAATAGAAATTAATAAACATTACATAGTAAGCAAGATGAAGTGAATGATAATAATTCAACCCAAATAAAGTAGTTGAAGTAAACTCATCCAAATACAAGGGGGTCAAAATGGTGAGTAGAAAAATACACGTTGATACATCACCACCTGTAGTAGGAGAGTATACTCATGAATCCAAGAGATGCTACACATGGAAAGTATTTTTCATACCCTATATGTCTTCCCCTATCAGAGATAGAGAGTAAAAAAAATTGAAGTTATGGATACATAAAGTATATATACTATTGTTAAATCACCCTAAAATTGTAGATTAATGGTATCTACATGTCATAGATCATCCAAAGAAGAAGGGTCCCCAGCAGTTACAAAGGTACTAAAATAATGACCAACATCTCATGCGTCAGTCCGGAAGAATCATTATATGTCAAACAATACAACTTTATTATTCCACACAGTCTAGGGGCACAAACATGAACCAGAAGACCCACACCGTAGTAGTTCAAGGGATTTTACTTTGATGTTAATCATGGACTCCACCACATAGCACTATTTGATGTTCCACTCATTGGTCATCAATTAGTCTACTGAATAGCTGTACAAGAGGGTTAACTCGTTAAGTGTCAAGGGTTCTAATGTCCTTCAATGTTTGAGTGTCTACTCAAAATTCTTTGGAGCGATGACTTCACATCCCTACTAGAGGTTCCGCTCAATAGTATTCTTGGACTCCACTACCATGTGGTACTAAAGGGTCAAATCAGTAAGCACATAGGACTCCACTGCCAAGCCCTACTGGAGGGTCTACATGGAATGCTTCAAGGACTCCACATCCCAACCCTACAAAAGGCTCTACTAGAAATTTCTCTGGGGATCCTGTATTATCACATCAATTGCATAGCTTTGCATAGCCTGGATTTGTTCTAGAAAAGACCAAATAATATATTGAAAGCCAAAACCGAGGTCACCATCACATTCTATACTGAAAACAATCAAAATTGGCTACCCAAGGGAAAATATTTGAGTCCATATGAAACTGATATAGAAACATAGAGTATCAAAATGGAGTACATGGCTCATAAGGGACACACACAACATATGACCCTACTTTTCTACTAGATATCATCCTTTCCATACCATGTATTTTGGGCCATGTAGTACTACATGGATTTTCAACGAACTATAAAACATGTATCAACCCAAATCTCGAAGAACAAAAAAGGACCATCACCAGTTCAATCATAAACAATGTAATTTCATTGATACTCCTCTAAAAACATCCCTAGAAGGACTTATGGATAATGTCATTGAAATCATCATTGAAGAAATTTATTATAGTCTATTCACATTCTCAGATCAAACAACCAGTTGAAAATTCCCATTTTACCACATAACCCCCAAACAGTACTACATGTACCTGAGTCACAAGTCCAAATTAAATACTTGATATTGGTCTAAAAAATTCTTTATCAATATCGCGGTCACAAAAACATATAAAATTCATTATTATGACTGCAATGAAGAAGGTATGTGAGATAAATGATTTTTTAATAATAATAATAATATTATTTTCACGTGTTTCATTGACCCATGTCATGGTTCCAAAAAAGAATCCAACATAGGTCTTAGTATGACCATATCGATGTCAGGGTCATACTTCCATTGATAGTTCATCACTCTGATGCCTCACAAAGGATATTGTACAAAAAATGATTTTAATGTAATAATAGTAATAATATTATTATTATTCATTTTATAAATAACATATATTAAAATGAATAGGGAAACCAATAGTCGCCACCCACTTTCTCGTTACAGGTGAAAGGCATAGCCTCCTTTTCACATTTTTTCATATTATAAAAAAAATCATAATTATAATATTTTAAATTAATAATAATATATAATTATTATTCTATATTTATCTCCCTTATTTCCTTCTTCTTCCATTATTTTCTAACTACAACCATATTTTCAGGTCACCCCTATACTCAGTGACTCCATCTTCCTTACATCTCCTCACCTCAACAGTAGCAAGCCATGACCACATGAACTCACAATAGTGTATCACCTCTCATTAAATGGAGGTTTCCAGAATCATGCCTCCCCTACCAAAACCACTACCCATTAACATATATCATGGATATGGGGTGACCAAGTCTCGCCATGGATCATGGACAGATTCCCTAGTTGGGATGACATTTCTCATGGTCCACCAAGGACACAAAACATGTACAAACATTGTTTTTTATCCCAAACCACTACACATTACCAAGAGTCACCACATTATCATTTACAAAAAAAATTCATCATTCTATCTATCCATCATCGAAGGATTGATCCTTACCACATGACATTATTTGAAAATTCCATCCATTTTTCACAGCTCCTATAATAACCATTGTCTTTATTACACATTAATAATATATTTAGTTACAAAAAATAACAATTAATATAACAAGAATGATAGATATGGATAGTGTCTTTTGTAGTAATATACATTAAAAAACAACTTAAAACCTGAAATTGAATATCATTACTCGAAACATCCTTAACATGCTCAAACTAAAAAATTCCTGGGATAAACTGGGGAAAATACATAACAAATGGGTGAGCTATAAATCCCAGTAATGGAATAATAATGGAATAGGTTTATAAATGTTTGAAATCAGGTATATAAATGGGTCATAACATTAACCACCCTTAAACATGAATGATAAGAAAAGGTATAATAAGATAATATAATGGAAACATGAGAAATGTGGCCACATCATAAAAAATCCTTCATAAACATAGGTCAAGGTTAAATACCATGTCATCATAATGGATAATTTACCAAAAAGGAATCATGTTCACTCCCTATACCAATAAAAAATGTCATGATAAAAAAATTAAACAATATATTGGATCACTTTATAATTCTTGACACAACCATTACTTTCATTTAATTCTCAAGCTTAAGTGTGCCACATAAATCAATTGATTAATTCAAAGTCTTAATTTATTACATGATAATGTATTATTAAATAAATACATGAGATTCCTCAAAACAAATTATATGTTCATAATGGAAAGCTCCATTGATAGGAAATGGTTTCAGTATTCACTACAGAATCAATATTTCATGGAAAATCCCTTTGAAAATTATGTAGCATTACGATGTCACTAAATGATTAAAAAAATTAGGTTTTTAGAGAGAAATGGGTTTATCATAATTTGGTCATAAAATGGGAATTAATATTCACAAATAATGACATATCAATATATTATTAGTTAGAAATATAAGGTATAGAAAAAATAAACATGAACAAAGAAGAGAAATGAAAAAACCCCTACCTTGAGTCTATGGAACCAAAAAAATTGAAAGAGGATTCCTGAGATATTTGGAGAACCATGGGAATATTCTAGAGAGTTAAAATATAATTAATGACATGATACATGGAATTTTTTGTAATAGATGTGGGAGATAGGGTGGTTTAATATAGGAAAATAGTGAAGAGTTGTCCAATATTCCACAAACATAGGTTTTGTACTCTATATATTAAAATAACCAAAACCAAAAACCTTTACATGGTTTTCTCCAATTTATTTTTCGAAAGTGGTGTTTTTGAAATTAAATTATTTGGTAAAATTCAGAAATTAATAAAATAATGACCTTGCGTATGTGGAGGTGTCTCAAATTCATTAAAAATGAATATAAAATCTTAAAATATATAACATGTTTAAGATGATTCATAAAGGATTTATAAAATTAATATAATAAACTAAGAATCACATTATTTTAATGGGATTACATATTTTTGGCCTTGGATACCCATTATATTATTTATTACATCATATTTAGCTTGATAATTATGTCATAATAAGCAACATATATTTATACAATGTTTAATTGTTACCTGAAAAATCGATATTCTCAAGAAATAATAACAAAATAACTACTCTAAAATATTGACATTTTTATTAACAGAATAATATTAAATTTTATAAATAATTATCTAAATATTTGAAATTTCACTTTTGATACACAATTCGACATTTTATAAAATATGTAGGGTTTTTTTGACAATAACAGTTTTTGCAACCCAATTAAAAGTACAATTGACTTCATAAAAATTATACAACCAGTTATAAAAATTAACTAACAAAATTAATTTATTTTATTATTATTAATTCCAAATAATCCATTAATCACTCATAATAAATATGTTAATTGATATTAAAAATTAATAGAAAATAAAATTATATTTTATTAAATAAATACTACAATCATTTATATAGTGAAAATACAATGAAAATATATTCATTTTTTTATTAAATATAAATATTCATATTATTAAGGTCTTGATTCATATCTCTTTAATACAATGCAAACTCCCTATGAGTAATGTGTGCATTAGGGAGACATTCATGGTGTCGTTCAGTGGACATGGTTTGGGTAGTGAACTCAGTGATCTAAAAGTTCTATGGTAAAAGGGTTTTCTCATGTTTATGTTGATTGATAATTGGTTGTTCTTGGTTGAGGAAAAATCCCATAAATGCTATCTACCTTGGAATTAATGCTAAATGGGATTTCTAGGGTACATTCTTAGTGGTTGAGGCCATCACATTCTTTCTCTATGTCCATTTTATTAGTAAATGCCCTATATTTATACTAATAATGTGATCACAATTCAATATGTATATTATCTATGATAAAAAAAATTAAGGTTATTTTAAATACAAAATATATAATCAAGGAAGTTCATTTTTTTATATAAACATATTAAAAAAATATATGTAATTAAATAAAAAGGGGAATTTCATTTATAATAGTTTCGGTAGTTATAATCTCCCCTCCTTATAAAAATATCACCGTAGAAATTTTCTTTTTTGACATTAATATAGAAGAGGGAAACGTTGTTTAGTCACCTGTTCTATTTCTCAAATTTCTTCTTAAAACTTATGGTTTCCCCAAAACACTTTGACCAGGTGCATTATCTTATTCTCTATAAATTTGTCTCTTTGATCTATGATCTTCACCATCTACTCCTCGTAAGAATGGTCATTCTCTGATGGAACCATCAATAGTTTGACTACATATAATTAGTCTAGTGTGTACCTTATCAAGAGGGATACATGTTATATATTATGTACATGGGATAGGTTAGGTGGGATTGAAATTAGTTATGCCCCCACTCCAATGAGATCAGTGATCTAAAAGGGGATGATTTATCTTGGACTCTGATATACCTTCTTCCAAAATCTCATCACATTCTTCCATGAAGATATGTAGAGGAATACCTTCTCTCCAACATAACACAATAGGTCACATTGATGAGTGTCAGCATAAATCTCATGTCGACTATCGGTAGACTTGTTTTGCTATTGTATGTTCTTGAACATCTCCCCATTTCCTTGACCATTATAAGACCAATAAATATTCATTCCCCAACATCATACAAACATACAAGTGTTATGTACCTCTTACCATAAATAAATTCATAGGGAACCATTTGGATGTTTGAGTGGAAACTGTTATTGTAAGGGAACTCCACCGGAGGAATAAGTTGATAACATCATCCTTTGAAGTCCATTGAGCATGACCCCAGAATTTATTAATGTGTATGGATAGTTCTCTCAAATTGATTTCAATTTGATGATTATAATCCATACTGCAGATTAGGTCAGTATTTAAGGAATTTTTTAGACTCTTCCAAAAGTTTAAGGTGCATCTCTGATCTCGATCATATATAATTGATTATGGTTCTCTATTAAGCCCATAACTTCTCTAATGTATATCCACACTAGTTTATCAAGTGATAAATCCTATCAAATCAAATTTATGTGTACAGTTATTTTTATATGATCCACCCCAACCTAAATAGTTTTTTTCCTCAATATGTTTATGAATGTCTAGTGAGAATTTACATGGTTATGTTTTCCCATTTTATCATTGGTATGGGTAATGGTTGATTCCTCATAGTATATTTTTTCCTTAATACCTTCACTTATTTTCATACATTACATATTCATGTATAATATATGATCTCCTTCTTCCTATTTTCCCACCAATAGTATTCTTGGAGAAATTGATACATATTTATCCTTCTACGATGGATAGAAAAGGATGATCGATATGTATCACCCGACTTCTCCTTATTTAACTCAAGGTTTGACAGTACACATAGTCTTGAACCAAATCATATAACATGTTCTTTATTAACATTGAATTATGAGGATTTTACATTCTTTATAGATTCTACATTCTTTCAATTTCCCACACCAACTCTTTGAGAATCCTTTTACCTCTCCAGAAATGATGGTTGTGAAATCATTTGTAAAAGGTTTGATGATATTCCATCTTTTTTTATTACCATGATCATCTTTTTAGAAAATAAGAAGTTTTTATCCCTCTAAATTATCATTAATGAAATAAGTATTGGGTACTTTCTTCCTAGAGCATATTCCACATTACTATATTTCCAAGGATGGTATATAATTTAGTGTTCATAGTATTTGGTCAAACCTAATGTTAATTATAGGAACATATTCAACTCTTTCTAAGTGAATATATAGTTGAGGCTTTTGTTATCCATATATATTTTATACTTATCTCCAAGGAAAAAATGACCTAGTCTTTTCAGTGATAACATCACTATAGCCAACTCCAAATTACAAGTTGGGTAGTTGTCTTTGTAAACATTCAAATTCATTAAATCATAGGTTAAGAATTTTTCATTATTATTAAATACACAACTCAATCCATTTTTTGAAGCATCAGTGAATACCACGAGATGATCTCCCCTTGTTGGTATTGCGAGCATAGGTGGAGTGATAACACTCCTTTTCAACACATTTAATATCACTTTTCATTAACCATTCAATGAAAACAAGTCTCACTTCCAATTTATCTTCGTTTGAGTGTTTTAAAATATGAGTAAATTCCCCCAATTCAAGGATAATAGCAATATAATCCAAGGAAAAAATATTTTTCTATCACAGATGGCGGCCTCATCTATATTTCAATTACTTATTCTTTTAGTGGGTCCAAATATATCCTTTTTCATATGATGATATTCTCCATGAATAAGACTTAATTCAACAACTACTCACATTTTTTGTACTTGGAAAAACACTTCCCCTTTTTCAAGGACTTTAGCATAGTACTCTGATTCACCTCCTTCTATTTCTTTTTGTTGGACTATATTTTAATATCATATATAAATACTACAAGAAATTTGTTGAGGTAAACTCTGAATAATATATTCATCAAGTCTATGATGATTTCTGGTGGATTAGTGAGTCACAATGGAATTACTATGAACTCATAGTGCTGGTACCTTATATGAAAAGCAGTCTTGGGTATATCCTTCTTCTTCACCAAAACTTGGTAATATCTCAACCATACCTCCACTGAGGATAAGTATTGTGATCCATGTATAAGATCAAAAAATTCATTAGTATGTGGTAAATGATAATTTTTATTTATCATGGACTTGTTGAGACCACGTTAATCAATGAAAATGTGCATTGACCCATCCTTATTCATGATAATGAGGACTAGTGCGCCCCATGGTGAAGTAGTTGGGTGTATGAGCCCATTATCCAAAATCTATTGTGGTTTTTTCTTTATCTCTCAAGTTCCACAATAGCCATTCTATATATATTTTCGGATAATGGTTACACCCTAGGTATAAGACTGATAGAAAATTTAACCTCTCATAATGGAGGAAGACTGGGAAATTCTTCAATAAGAACACCAATGTATTCCCTCACAATGGGAATGGGTTCAATGATTCTTCTTTCATTACAATCAATCATTTGATCAAGATATCATTTCTCATAAGGAAACAATATTTGTGCATGAGATGTTGGTGCTTAATAAGATTCATCCATATCCTTTAATTTGCATAGAATTAGTGGATCTCTTGCTATACTGATAGTCATTTCCTTTTCATGGAAATTTATAATTGATCTATATTAGAAAAGACAATCCATAACTAGAATTGCATCAAATTACACTATAGGGAGTATGAAAATATTCACTAGATTGTTCATAATAGAAATTATGATAGGGGAGGAGTTATATACTTGGGATAAAACAATCTCCCCATTTTCAATTTTTACCTATATTTCTACTTCTAGGATATTTAGCGGTGTTATAGAAGTCATAATAATTTTTAATTATATAAGGGAATGCATTGAAACAGAAAAAAGTACATTTTCTATACTTGAATTAATAACTATTTTACCTATCACCACTTCTTTTTTGAGATCCACCGTATTTTTTGCGATGGAAAATGATCACCATTATTGCATTAAAGGTTGTTTGGTGTCTCCAAAAAAATAAATGATCAGTGAATTGGTTTTTAAAATACCATGGTTCCATGATGATGTAATAATGAACCATGCACTGAGGGTGGACTAGATAATTCCTTTACTCTCTCGCATTATAGGGTATATCCTATCTATAATCATAGGCTAGGTGCCCCTTTATCCCACACCTAATCCATTTCCTCAACCCACTTATAAAAATTCTGGGGTACTTCATTCTACACCATTGAAAAGTGGGATCATGAGATATAATGGAATGGTTAGAGATCTCCATTGGACCACTAGAATTAAATTACACTTTCTGCTTCTTTTCCCCATGACACCCTTGAGATTCTTTGATATCTATTTATACTATGAGAGAACATCAAACAATTTCATCACAACTATCAAAGTCACCAATCTCCAAGGTATTTCATAGACTAGGTTTCATCCAACCAAAGAGGCAACAACCATGCATTCAATGGTAATGAAATCCTAGAGGAAAATAAAGTATGGCCTGTGAAGTTCTCCTCATCTACCCTAATATATTCTTCATGTTTATATTTTTGGAAATAAAATGACATCCTATTTTATGTCTAAGAGTGACGGGAAAATATTAATAATTTTTTTGGGACTACATTCCACCACATTTTTGCAATCTATTCCTCAGGATTTGTATTTTTTAATCAATTTCCACAACTGGTCTGCTTCACTATCCATATAATAAAACGGATATAAAATTATGCTATTGATAACATTGAATAATAGGGAAGATAATTTCAAATTTACTAGATCCATTTTCCCATGATTTGAGGATCAAATCATCCAAAAAAATATGGAGGTTATTGTCAAATAAATGTCTCAATCGAAAATTATTCTCTATAAGGGGGATTTTGAGGATACTCCTAATCCAGGTTTCCATTCATAACCAAATGTATTTAGACAGTATCTTCATGATGTTTTTAATTCATGATCCCATTGTAATGACCCGTAAAATTCAAGAAAATTTTTTTTCTTAATTTTCTTTGGATTTTTACAATAACACAGTTTCTGACGGCACCTGATTCCGAGGCCCGGTGTGCCCGGAATCATTTTCCGAAGTTTGCCTCAGGTACGTTCAGTGAACGGACAAGCGGGTTTTTCTATCTTTTGAACCGGTGCTCGGAATCAAATTCCGAGGGCACCGATGGAATCGTAGTGCCAGTATTTGCTTAGAAACGCCTCTTTCGGAGTTGCGTTTGCTCGGGTGTGGTTTTTAATTTTTGGTCTTTAAGTTAAGAAATAAAATAAACGGTGCGACAACTTTATTTTTATTTCACTTAAAGCCACTTTAAAGCCACTTTAAGCTGCTTAAGCTGAGTTGAATCGGATAGGGTGAAATTCCAATATCCTACCCTCTTGGTAGGATATTTGTGAGGTAGGGCCCGCACGAACCCCACCATTTCTTTTCCACTAAGTAACGCACCCGCGAAAACCCGTCATTATGAAAGTCAACTAGGGCGTTTTTTTAGTTCTTAATGCACCATTTAATTGGGCGGTTAACTTCGTTAAATTAATTCTATGAATTAATTTAATCGTTTATGAACCTGTTTACAAACCGTTGGCGTAATAATAAAATAAGACCAATGCATGGCTTGTTGAGATTGTTCGTTGAGAGGATTTGACAAAATTATGTTCCTTCTTTTCCCTCCATGAAGAACGTGAAGAACGCGAAGAATGCCGACACCCTTGGAGATTGACGACGCTTCATCCGAGACGTGCTTCCCCGCAACAAATCTCCGACCATCAACTGCTTGAGTTCGTCAATGCAACGCTGGATACCGCGACGACGCGACGGTCCCCTCCTTCCGCGATGATCAATTCCGCAAAGAACGCGTGTGCGAAGAATTGATGAGTTCTTCGTTGTTGTGCGGATTTGGAGGGCGACGACGAAACGTGCCGCATAGGCGAATTGATGATTCCTCAGTGAAGAACGGGACCCGGGAGGAGCTACGACATAGACGGGAACGGAATCGGAACACCGGAGCGAATCCGGTGGCCCGCGGAAGCCACCAGCGGCGCGGGTCGTCGGCGCGGCGGCGCCTCGGCGCGCCGCCGGGAGGAGCCGCACGGGTCTGGCGCACACGGGACGTGGCTTTTCCGCATCCGTTGATTCAGGGCGGCCCCCGTAGGGGCCGCGGCCGTGTCACGCGGTGGCAGTGCGCCCCCCGCGTCGCTCGGCCACTCGTCTGAGCCGAGCCGAGCCGGGCCGGCCGGCCAGGCCGGGCCGTGCCCTGGCCAGGCCGAACCGGGTCCATCTGGGTTGGAACCGAGTCGGGTCGACCCGGTTTGGCCGACCCAAGGGGGGTCGGGCCGGGTCGGTCCAGGCCCCGACCCCCCGTTTTCGGACCGTGTTCAGTCATTTGCTCTTATCATGAGCTACGGACCTCCGATCAACGCACCGTCTGCAGCAACGCGATCCTTGGATGGAAACGGTCGTTTTGGTATATTACACTCAAGGTTTCGGAATACTTTGGGTTCAGCCGGGTTGGTTCGTCCACGAAACCAACCGGGCCCTCGGAGCGGAAACACTCATATCTTCAGCTCCGGACATCCGATTGGCGTGCCGTCGACTTTGTTGGATTCCTCCAAGTGAGACGGATCTTTTGGCTCACTATGCCCGGGGTTTGGACGTAGGTGGATTATGGTCGGGTTGGTTTTGCCTTAAAAACCAACCGGGCCCCTGGAAGGAAAAGGCCAATAACTCTTTGATCGGGTGTCCGATTGACGCGTCGTCTGTTGCGTTGAGTTCCTATTGACGATATGGAACATTTGGATACATCAACTCTGCACCTTGTGTCAGTTTATGTATCAGCCTCTCAGCTCGTGGAGCGGACCCTCCCGATCGAGCTTGTTGTGTGCGGGAACCCTAGTGCCGTCTGCGACTGCGACGATGAAGAGTGCTGGTCTTGTATCCTATGTGGGTCCCAGCTGTGTTGGTCTTGTATCATCTGTGGGTCCCAGCTTAGATGATTTAGTACTGGTCTTGTATCCTATGTGGGCCCCAGTATAAATGAATCAATGAAGACTGCTGGTCTTGTATCCTATGTGGGTCCCAGCTTAGATGATTCAGTACTGGTCTTGTATCCTATGTGGGTCCCAGCATAGATGATTCAGTGCTGGACTTGTATCCTATGTGGGTCCCAGTATAGATGAATCAATGAAGAGTGATGGTCTTGTATCCTATGTGGGTCCCAGCTGTGCTGGTCTTGTATCCTATGTGGGTCCCAGCTTAGATGATTCAGTGATGGTCTTGTATCCTATGTCGGTCCCAGCATAGATGAATCAAAGAAGAGTGCTGGTCTTGTATCCTATGTGGGTCCCAGCTGTGCTGGTCTTGTATCCTATGTGGGTCCCAGCTTAAATGATTCAGTGCTGGTCTTGTATTCTATGTGGGTCCCAGCATAGATGAATCAATGAAGACATCTGGTCTTGTATCCTATGTGGGTCCCAGCTTAGATGATTCAGTATCTATATCTAATCATCCCTTTCACATTTTCGACGATGTTTACCTGTGTGAGCTGAATCCTGTTTTGCTTTCCTATGTGGATTGTGTTGTGCTATCCTGTGTGGATTTACGTTTTTCTTTCCTATGTGGATTGTGTTATGCTATCCTGTGTGGATTTACGTTTTTCTTTCCCATGTGGATTGTGTTGTTCTATCCTGTGTGGATTTACGTTTTTCTTTCCTATGTGGATTGTGTTGTGCTATCCTGTGTGGATTTACGTTTTTCTTTCCTATGTGGATTGTGTTGTGCTATCCTGTGAGGATTTACCTTTTTCTTTCCTATGTGGATTGTGTTGTGCTATCCTGTGTGGATTTACATTTTTCTTTCCTATGTGGATTGTGTTGTGCTATCCTGTGTGGATTTACATTTTTCTTTCCTATGTGGATTGGGTTGTGCTTGGGCTCGGGTGTTAGAGCCGAACGGGAATTGATGACTTAGGTATATGTATGGGCATATACCTAAGCAGTGTTGGATGTTACATCGTGGTTGTATATTTCCTTTGTGTATTATCCTTTGTGGATTCGGGGATACCTTCGGGGGTCTCGGGGTCCCTAATGAGTAGCTTATACTCACCCCTGCACGGGCTATGCCCGCACTACGTTGTGTTGGTTGCAGACGACGGGCAGCGCTGATCATGGTGGAGGCTTGCGGAGCAGGACGGTACCTGGAGGTGGACCACTGGGAGGGGGTGTACTCGAAGTGGACGGTTGGACCGAGGAGCTGAGGAGGCTATCTGTACCCACCCTTCAGGTGGGACTTCCAGTAGCGGCTCGACGTTGAGGATTTTTCTTACAGTTGTTGTTTTCCCCTTTCAGTTGCACTTTACAGTTAGGCTTGTATTTCCGGCCCCCTTTACTTTTGGCACAGCTTGTTACAGTTTTACTTAGTGTTTACTTTTACTTTCGCTTATACTCTGTGGTGTTTGTTTACTTTTATAAAGGCAATGTCTTCCCTGTTTCTGGGATTTACGCCTTTGGTGCTAGTCGCCAGCCCCTGGCCTATGGAAGGCGGGCTTGGGGTAGTCACGGCACGGGTCCCGAGGAAGGGTCGTGACAAATTGGTATCAGAGCCAGTTCGGTTATACCATAGACTCTGATCTTACTTCTATGTGAAGCAGTAGTGTTAAGCGTATTGAGTGTGGTTATCAGTCCAGGGAGCCCAATGTTGGTACGGCGGCCGACGTATCCGTACACCAAGTCCCTGACTTCTGATTTTCGACTTAATGAACGAAAACATTGATTTCATGTGTGTTTCAAGTTTTCGTTGTGATTACTTGTGTCAGCTCACCAAGTATACTGTTCTAACCGTGGCGCACCTGTTTCTTTTCAGGATGGCCCCACGGCGACAGCCAGCTAGGGTTCCGAGCGTTGTGCGTGGCGAGAGCCCACCGAGCGACGAGGACTCGGTACAGGGCCCGTTGACAGCTGAGGCATCGGAAGTACCTATACCCGCCGAGCCACCGATGCTACCTACCCCAGCCACTTACGATGCACGTCGCCTTAGTGCACTACATGAGTTCCAGCACCAGCGACCGCCCAGGTTCCGCGGGGAGATGGACCCTCAGGCCACCGGGGACTGGCTAGAGGCAGTTTTACAGGTTTTCAGATTAGTGAGGACACCAGCAGACCTCATGGTGATCCTCGCAGCGAGCCTCCTGCACGCGTCGGCAGGTAGATGGTGGAGCATGATGCTCCAGGTGCACGACGAGACACCTCTCCTCTGGACGGACTTTGAGAGCATCTTCCGCTCCGAGTTCCTCCCAGCCACCCTCCGTACGGTGCGCATTCAGGAGCTTCTTCAGCTGCAGCAGGGCAGCTTGACAATGGCCCTGTACTCGGCAAGATTTATTGATCTCTCTCGCTACTCCACAGATATGGTACGAGACCCGTTCTTTCGGGCCCGGACCTTCGAGCAGGGACTGAGGCATGAGATCAGGGATTCGATGATCTCCCTCAACATTCTGACACAGGCAGAGGTGCTGGAGAGAGCCCTTCTAGTGGAGAGTTTTCTCGCCGAGCAGGCTCCAGTGACAGGGCCCTCCGCAGGACGGCCTGTAGCAGGGTCTTCTGCAGTTGGCAGTAGACAGGTGATGCAGAGGTCCAAACGGGCCAGACCATCAAATGGGCAGTCACAGGATGAAGATTGAGTTGTGCGGGGCACACGAAGGAGAGCCAGCTACACGAGTGGCGGGCATTGCTACGCATGCGGTGGGCATGGTCACATGGCTCGAGACTGCCTGACTCATCTTACAGATGAGCAGTAGGTGGTAGAGGGACCTCCCAGACAGAGGTTCGGCCATGGCGGTCTGGAGGGTGCAGACGGACACGACAGAGGAGCTGGCCGAGCAACATGTGGTAGACGACGCTTCGAGGTGTTGCCACCACCACCACCACCAGGAGGTCCACCCCGACCGCAGGGAGTTGGTGGACATGGGAGAGCTCGACTTCATGCAGCTGAGGCCTTCGATCATGGAGCTCTGGGAGCAGATGGACAGGAGCGGAACTAGTGGATAAGTCTTTTGTACTTCTAGTTCCTTTTTGCTGTTGTGTAGTGTCTTTGTATTTTGAGCTGCAATAATAAAAGATGCATACCTTTGTGATGTTTTCATTCCTATCCTCTTTTGTGTTGTTAATAAGAGGTTCCAGTTTACACTGTTGACTTGAACCTCACTTGTGAGACATCTACTGGAGGAGACCCAGTTACCACACACTAATGCCGACAGTGTGACTCAACCCTTGGAGGCGAGAGTAACGGTTGGATCTCTTGGTAGACGCGTCGAGGCCTTACGACGTCATCTTTGGTATGTATTAGTATCATCCATGTCGGGATTGACTGTATTAAGCAAAGAACGTGGTTCATCCAGGGGATGAGACCAGATTTCTCTTATCGGAAAAGAAGAAATCATAGCAGCTCTTGTGGGACCATAGGTGGTCCAGGCCATGACAGAGATGGTCCAGGTCATCAAGGAGCGGATGAGGAAAGCTCGGAGCCGACATAAGTCTTGTACTGATAGGAGGCGGAGGCCACTAGAGTTCGAGGATGGCGACCACATCTTCTTGTGGGTCTCACCTTGACAGGGTTTACGGAATTTTGGCGAGGTGGATTATCGCCTGGATCTGTCACCTCAGTTGCACGACGTCTTCCACGTATCTCAGCAAAGGAGATACGTGCACGACCCGACACAAATATTTGATGATGGTGAGACTTTTGCAAAGGACCCAGTGGAGATCAAGGATCGATAGGAGCGGGTCCTACGTGGATGATCGATTCCTCTAGTGCGCTTTAGATGGTAGCTCGGGAACCTCCAAGAGATCACTTGGAAGCAGAAGGCTCAGATTTTTGATCAGTACCACCTTTGTATCCCTAAGTTTGTGGTGAAGCTTTACGGGGTCGTAAAGCCCTGTGGTGGGAGTAATGTAAAGACCTGTAAAATACAAGGAATTTTTTTTTCTTAATTTTATTTGGATTTTTACAAGAATGCAGTTTCTGACGGCACCTGATTCTGAGGCCCGGTGTGCCCGGAATCATTTTCCGAAGTTTGGCTCGGGTACGTTCAGTGAACGGACGAGCGTGTTTTTATATCTTTTGAACCGGTGCTCGGAATCAAATTTTGAGGGCACCGATGGAATCGCAGCACTGGTATTTGCTTCGAAACGCCTCTTCCGGAGTTGCGTTTTCTCGGGTGTGGTTTTTAATTTTTGGTATTTAAGTTAAGAAATAAAATAAAGGGTGCGACAACTTTATTTTTATTTCACTTATAACCACTTAAAAGACACTTTAAGCTGCTTAAGCTGAGTTGAAGCGGATAGGGTGCAATTCAAATATCCTACCCTCTTGGTAGGATATTTGTGAGGTGGGGCCCGCACGAACCCCACCGTTTCTTTTCCGCTAAGTAACGCACCCACGAAAACCCGTCATTATGAAAGTCAACTGGGGCGTTTTTTTTAATTCTTAACACACCATTTAATTGGGAGATTAACTTCGTTAAATTAATTCTATGAATTAATTTAATCGTTTCTAAACCTGTTTACAAACCGTTGGCATAAGAATAAAATAAGACCAACGCATGGCTTGTTGAGATTGTTCTTTGAGAGGATTTGACAGAATTATGTTCCATCTTTTCCCTCCATGAAGAACGCGAAGAACGCGAAGAACACCGACACCTTCGAAGATTGACGACGGTTCTTCCGAGACGTTCTTCACTGCAACAAATATCCGACCATCAACTGCTTGAGTTCGTTGACGCAACGCCGGATACCGCAACGACGCGACAGTCCCCTCCTTCCGTGACGATCAATTCCGCGAAGAACACGCATGCGACGACTTGACGAGTTCTTCGTTGTTGTGTGGATTTGGAGGGCGACGATGAAACGTGCCGTAGAGGCGAATTGATGATTCCGAAGTGAAGAAAAGGACCCGGGAGGAGCTACGGCACAGACGCAAATGGAATCGGACAACCGGAGTGAATCCGGTGGGCCGCGGAAGCCACCGGCAGCGTGGGTCGCCGACGCGACGGCGCCCCCGCGCGCCGCCAGAAGGAGCAACCGCGGCGGCGGCAGCGGCGCCAGCGGACCCGCGGCCGTGCGGGTCTGGCGCACACGGGACGCGGCTTTGCCGCGTTCGTTGATTCAGGGCAGCCCCCACAGGGGCCGCGGTGGGTTCACATGGGGGCAGCGCGCCCCCCGCGTCGCTCGGCCACTCGGTCGAGCCGAGCCGGGCCGAACCGGGTCGGGTTGACCCGGTTCGGGCCCAGACCCCCCGTTTCGGACCGTGTTCGGTGTTTTGCTCATATCATGAGCTACGGAACTCCAATCGACGCACCGTCAGCAGAAAAACGATCCTTAGATCAAAACGGTCATTTCGATATATTACACTCAAGGTTTCAGATTACTTTGGGTTCGGCCGGGTTGGTTCGTCCACGAAACCAACCGGGCCCTCGGAGCGGAAACGCTTATATCTTGAGCTCCGGACGTCCGATTGGCGTGCCGTCGACTTTGTTGGATTCCTCTAAGTGAGACGGATCTTTTGGCTCACTCTGCCCAGGGTTTGGACGTAGGTGGAGTATGGTCAGGTAGGTTTTTCCTTAAAAACCAACCGGGCCCCTAGAACGAAAAAGCCAATAACTCTCAGACCGGGCGTCCGATTGACGCGCCGTCTGTTGCGTTGAGTTCATATTGACGATACGGAACTTTTGGATACATCAAATCTGGAGCTTGTGTCAGTTGATGTATCAGCCTCTCGGCTCGTGGAGCGGAACCTCCCGAACGAGCTTGCTGTGTGCGGGAACCCTAGTGCTGGCTGCGACTGCGATGATGAAGAGTGCTGGTCTTGTATCCTATATGGGTCCCAGCTGTGCTGGTCTTGTATCCTATGTGGGTCCCAGCTTAGATGATTCAGTAGTGGTCATGTATCCTATGTGGGTCCCAGTATAGATGAATCAATGAAGACTACTGGTCTTGTATCCTATGTGGGTCCCAGCTTAGATGATTCAGTGCTGGTTTTGTATCCTATGTGGGTCCCAGCTTAGATGATTCAGTGCTGGTCCTGTATCCTATGTGGGTCCCAGCATAGATGAATCAATGAAGAGTTCCGGTCCTGTATCCTATGTGGGTCCCAACTGTGCTGGTCTTGTATCCTATGTGGGTCCCAGCATATATGATTCAGTGCTGGTCTTGTATCCTATGTGGGTCCCATCTTAGATGATTTAGTGCTGGTCTGGTATCCTATGTGGGTCCCAGCATAGATGAATCAATGAAGACAGCTGGTCTTGTATCCTAAGTGGGTCCCAGCTTGGATGATTCAGTATCTATATCTGATCATCCCTTTCACCTTTTCGACGATGTATACCTGTGTGAGCTGAATCATGTTTTGCTTTCCTATGTGGATTGTGTTGTGCTATCCTGTGTTGATTTACGTTTTTCTTTCCTATGTGGATTGTGTTGTGCTATCTTGTGTGGATTTACGTTTTTCTTTCCTATGTGGATTGTGTTGTGCTATCCTGTGTGGATTTACGTTTTTATTTCCTATGTGGATTGTGTTGTGCTATCCTGTGTGGATTTACGTTTTTCTTTCTTATGTGGATTGTTTTGTGCGATCCTGTGTGGATTTAAGTTTTTCTTTCCTATGTGGATTGTGTTGTTCTATCCTGTGTGGATTTACGTTTTTATTTCCTATGTGGATTGTGTTGTGCTATCCTGTGTGGATTTACATTTTTCTTTCCTATGTGGATTGGGTTGTGCTTGGTCTCGGGTGTTAGATCCGAACGGGAATTGATGACTTAGGTATATGTATGGGCATATACCTAAGCAGTGTTGGATGTTACTTCGTGGTTGCATCTTTCCTTTGTGGATTATCCTTTGTGGATTCTGGGAGACCTTCGGGGGTCTCGGGGTCCCTACTGAGTAGCTTATACTCACCCCTCCACGAGCTATGCCTGCACTACGTTGTGTTGGTTGCAGACGGCGGACATCGCTGATCATGGTGGAGGCTTGCGGAGCAGGACGGTACCTGGAGGTGGACCACTGGGCGGGGATGTACTCGGAGCGGACGGCTGGACCGAGGAGCTGAGGAGGCTATCTGTACCCACCCTTCAGGTGGGACTTCCAGCAGCGGCTCGATGTTGCGGCTTTTTCTTTCAGTTGTTGTTTTCCCCTTTCAGTTTCACTTTACAGTTGGGCTTGTATTTTCGTCCCCCTTTACTTTTAGCATAGCCTGTTACAGTTTTACTTAGTGTTTACTTTTACTTCCGCTTGTACTCTGTGGTGTTTGATTACTTTTATAAAGGCAATGCCTTCCCTGTTTCTGGGATTTACGCCTTTAGTGCTAGTCGCCAGCCCCTGGCCTATGGAAGGCGGGCTTGGGGTAGTCATGGCACAGGCCCCTAGGACAGGTCGTGACACCCATCATATTCAGAATCACATTGGGAAAGTCATCATGTGGCCTTCTACATCTGTGGTTTACCTAATTCCTCAGAATTCCGTCCATTGGATTGAATAAATGGGAAATTCTGGATGAGAAATTTCAAACTATTAAACACATAAAGGGAAATATAATTAAATTAAAGGTAAAATATATACATTACATGTTTTTTTACTTTGGTTTTTAATTTATAGGCTTTAATCTATGTTATCCACGGTCAATTTCCTAAAATATAATCTTATAGAAATTTTTTTATTCCCTTAATAATGGTTTTTAATGAGCTTATTAATTTACCAACCCATAACCCCAAGGAGTGTAAAACCATGTGTGTGTTAATGTCCATTTTCATTTACCAAGTTACACCGAGTCAGGTCCGACACACCTTTTCATGGTTGTTACCCATAAGAATGTATATGATTGAACCACGATCACTTGTAATATCTTGAATGAGATGTATTTCCAAATAACCCACTTATACTATAAATAGAAATAGTTAGGTGTAAAGACCAATAAATTATAAGGAATTGTTTTTCTTAAATTCTTTGGAATATTATGAGTACGCAAATTCTGACGGCACCTGATTCTGAGGCCCGGTGTGCCCGGAATAAATTTTTGAAGTTTAGCTCGGGTACGTTCAGTGAACAAACGAGTGAGGTTTTCTATATTTTGAAGCGGTGCTCAGAATTGAAATCTGAGGGCACCGATGAATTTAGAGCGCTGGTTTTTTCTTAAGGGGACCTTTACCGCAGTTTCATTTTATGCGAGTCGAAAGTTAATTTTTGGGGTTTAATTATAAACTATATAAAATTGTGTGGTACACGATTTTATTTATGAATATGTAATTTCCCCCCAAGTGTGGATAATTGTGAGGTGGGGCCCACAGAAGCCCCAACCTTCAACTCCCCATTAATTCCCTGCTATTTCCTTTGAAAAACTCCTCATTAATGGTGGAGCCTTCCCACCTCCCTCTTCCCATTAAATGTGCCAAATCTTTTAATTAATGTCAGTGTAAATTTAATGGCACCGCTATTGAAATAATATTAATTGAATGGGAATTAAATTAATTGGTGAGCCGCCTTATTCATTTTGCGTTTGCGAAAGACTTTTGGGAAAAAGGCCCTGGAGAACTAAAAAAGGGAGACGATCCTTCTTCGATGAAGAACAATGTTCTTCAATGAAGAACAACTCCGACGAAGAATGTGAATGAATTCTTCCTCGGATGCACCATGACATCAAGGAGCCTACATCGCCTACGACAACGACTCATCCTCTATAGTTGATGGGATTCCTTTGTTCATCTGTAATGCTTGACTACCGCGATGCTCGTCTTCCGTGGCTCGGCGACGAACAACGTCAACTACAAGGTAAGGGGAATTCTTTATATTTAATATACATGTTTATTACTCTCGAACATGGTGTTTAGATTGTTGGGTGATGTTTGAAACCACTAACGCAGTGGTTATAGACTAATGAACAAGTCCAGACCCACCGATTTTTTTCTCTAGATACGCGGGGTGTTTGGTGAAAACGAAACGGGACCGAAACGGCGATTTGGGGCCTTCGTAGTGAAGTACAGATCCCGAGGCGACCGAAGGCCCAGTTGGAAACAAAAACAGACCACCGGAATGACTCGAGTGGCCCGCATAAGACCCCGGCGGCCGTAGGCGGTGGCAAGCACTGCCCGTCCACCTGGATGCAGTGGCGCCCCGGCGCGCCGCCGGAAGGAGACCGTGGTGGCATCGGACGCGACGGTGAGCAGCGGATCCCGTGGTCGCGCGGGATCCGGGGAGTCCAACGGTGCCATCCTAGCACCGCGTTCGCAGAACAAGGGGTCGCGCCCCCCACTCAGCCAGCTGGCCGAGCCAGCACACCCGTCGACCGGGCTGGGACGGGTCACACGGACTGGGCCAGGCCGCGCCCCGCACGATCCAAGCCCTACAGAACTGGTCCCGGACCCGGGTTGGGTCGACCTGGTTCAGGCTGACCCAGGGTAGGTTGGTTCTGGTCGGACCGGGCCCAAACCCCTACTTCGGACCATCTTTCGGTCTTTTTTCCATAACATGAGCTACAGACCTCCGATCAATGCACCGTTAGTTGCATAGGAACCATTGGATCGAGTCGGTAGTTTTGGTATATTAATATCGAGGTTTTGTAAAATTTTGGGTATGTTCGGGTTGGTTTTATCTTAAAAAACAATCGTGGCTCTGGAATGGAAAATCCAATAACTCTTAGACCGGGCGTTCGATTGATGCACTGTCTATCACGTTGGGGTTCTTTTGACAAGACATAACTTTGGGATTTATCAAATCTGGACTTCGTGATAGTTGATATATCAACCCCCACTTTGCTCGATGAGTGGACCCTCCCGGAATCGAGCGTTCTGTGTGCAGGAAACCTAGAGCTAGCAGCGACTGCATCGACATCCATACTAGGATCCTCTGTGGGTTCGGCGGTGATGACATCAATATTGTGATCCTCTATGGGTTCGACGACTATGTCTACCATACTAGGATCCTCCGTGGGTTTGACGACGATGACATCTGTACTGGGATCCACTGTAAGTTCAACAACGATGACTAATGTTCTTGTATCCTACGTGGGTCGGGCAGTTTGACCTCTGAAATTGTATCCTGAGTGGATCTGGCAGAGTAGCTGGTCTTTTATCCTATGCGGGTGCGACAACTTAGCTGGTCTTGTATCCTATGTGGGTCTGACAACTTAGCTGGTCTTGTATCCTATGTGGGTCTGATATTTTAGATGAATTAGTGGCTTCATCTTCTCATCTCTATCTCTATAAGAAAGATATATACCTTTGTGAGATAAGTCTTGACTATCAATCATTATCATCGATGTGATTTACTTTTTTACTGTGTGGACTGGCATATACTTGGGAACGGGAGCTGGAGCCAAACTGTGATTGATAACTTAGGTATGTTTATGGTCATATAGATATGTATAGTTGGTTGATACTTTGTGTTTGTATCTTTCCTTTATGGTGTATCATTCGTGGATTCTGGGAGACTTTCGGGGGTCTCGGGATCCCTACTGTGTATCGTATACTCACCCTTTCATGGGCTATGCCCGCACTATGTTGTGTTGGATGTAGACAACAGACAGCACTGATCGTGGAGGAGCCTTGTAAAGCTGGACGGTACCAGGAGGTGGGTCACCTTGTGAGGCGTGCACGGAGTGGACGGGCGGACCCAAGGTGCCGAGGAGACCATCTGTACCCACCCTTCAGGTGGGATTCTTGGAGGACAACTCGGCGGTTGCTATTTTACTTTACTTCTATTGTACATCCCTTTTAGTTTTGTTGTACTTTCAGTTGGGTTTGTATACTAGCCCATTTACTTTTCAGCATTTACTTTTGCACTCATTTTTACTTAGTGCTTACTCCCCTTGTGTACTATATTGTGTTGTTTACTTATATAAAAGGTAATTCCTTCCCTTTTTATTGGGATTTACACCTTGGTGCTAGTCACCGGCCCCTGGCCTATGGAATGCGGGCTTGAGGTAGTCACGGCATCGGCCCGAGGACGGGTCGTGACAAATTGGTATCAATAGTGTCGATTCTACCTCAGAACACAGAACTCTGATCATTCCTTTCTGTGAAGCAATAGTGTTAAGAGTATTGAGTGTGGTTTTTAGTCAAGGGAGTCCAATGTTGGTGCAGCGGTCGACGTATCAATACACCAGGACCATGATCTCTGATTTCGGACTGAGTGCACGAAAACACCGATTGCGTGTGTGTTTCCTTTAAAAAGTTTTTTTGTGATTACTTTTTGTCATCTCACCAGGTATGTTGTTTGATCGTGGAACACCTATTTCTTTTCAAGATGGCCCCACAAAGGCAGCCATCCTGGGTTCCGAACTATATGTGAGATGATAGCCCACTGAGCGACGAGGCCTCGGTGTAGGGCCCCATCACAGAAGAGGCACCAGCTATACCACTACCCGCTGAGCCACCGATGCTACCAGCCCTAGAAGTGGAGAGTGCATGCCACCTGAGCGCATTTCATGAGTTTCAGTGATAGAGGCTACCTAGGTTCCGTAGAAAAATGGACCCTCAGGCAGTTGAGGATTGGATGGAGGCTATCGTCAGAGTCTTCATATTAGTAGGGACACCAGCTGACCTTATGGTGATCCTTGAAGCGAGTCTTCTACACATAGCAGCAGGTAGATGGTGGTGCTTGATTCTCCAGGTGCATGATGATGCATCTCTACTTTGGATGGACTTCAATAGCGTCTTCCGCTCGGAGTTTTTTCCAGCCACCCTCCGTGAGGTGCGCATCTAGGAGTTACTTCAACTGCGGTAGGGTAGTATGATAGTAGCTCAGTACACAGCGAGGTTTACCGACCTCTCACACTACTCCACAGATATGGTGCGAGACTCGTTCTTCATGGCCCAGACCTTCGAGCAGGTACTGATGCACGAGATCAGGGATTCGACGATCCCCTCAACATCGCGACACAGGAAGGGGTGTTGGACCGAGCCCTTTTAGTGGAGAGCTTCCTCACTGAGCAGCCACCAGCAGTGAGACCCACCATAGGGCAGCACATAGTAGAGTCTTCTGTAGCCGTAAGTAGACAGATTTCGCAGGGGTCCAAGAAGACCAGGCCATCAGGTGGGCGACCTCAGGATATGGGATCGGTTGTGTGGGGTACCCGAAATGGAGCTAGTATTACGAGGAGTAGACAGTGCTATGCATGCGGTGGGCAGGGCCACACAGCTCATGACTACAAGACCCTCCATGCAGACGAGCAGCAGATAGTGGAGGGACATCCCAGGTAGAGGTAGAGGATCGACCATGGCTATCCGCAGGGAGTAGGCGGACGATGTAGAGGAGATGGTCGAGAAGCGGGTTGTGGACGACGCTTCGAGGCTCTACCACCACCACCCCCAGGAGGTCCACCCCGACCACAGGGAGCTGGCGGGTAGAGGTAGGCTCAGCTCCAGGCAGCGGAGACTTATGGCCACGACACACATGAGATGATTCAAGGTACTATATATGTCTAATCCACCGTTTCTTCAGTTCTTATAGATACTGGAGTGAGTCATTCTTTTATTTCCTCTGCCCTTGTTTAGAGCTCGGAGATTCCGACAGAGCTGTTGGCTCGATCATTATGGCTAGAGAGTCCTACGTGAGCAGACTCGATGATTACGCACTAGTACCGGCAATGTGAGCTTACTATAGGAGGCGACAGCTTCGAATGGGGTCTTTTTGTAGTGGCGTCGAGGCCTTACAACGTCATCTTGGGTATGGAGTGGTTATCTATAGTCCATGCTCAGATCGACTATATTAGGCATGAAGGGTGGTGTGTCCGCACAGATGGGACCAGGTTCAGCTTCCCCGACAAGAAGGGAGCCTTTGTAGCGTAGGATAGACTTATGCAGAGGTGAGGGCAGCCAATCACACATCAGTTGGCTAGTCTCATCCTCAGAGCGGTTGATGTGTGGAGTCCTAGTTTTCTTGTTGTGGTGGATCAGTATGCAGAAGTTTTTCCTGTTGACGTTCCAGGACTACCTCCTCGAATAGTGGTAGACTTATTCAGTAACCTATACCCCAAGACATCACCTATATATAATCCAGCATATCAGATGGCTCCCGCCGAGCTTTGTGAGCAGCGGGTACAACTGGTGGACTTGCAGGGAAAAGGATTCATCTGACCCAGTGTTTCACCCTGGGAATCTCTGATTTTGTTCGCCAAGAAGGCAGATGGGAGCTTGCGACTATTTGTCGACTACCGTCTCCTGAATCAGGTGACCGTAAGGAACAGGTACCCACTTCTGAGGATTGAAGATCTCTTCGATCAGCTCAAGGGAGCACGATGGTTCTCAAAGATAGACCTCAGGTCAGGGTATCACCAGCTCCGAGTTCGAGACGAGAAAGTACAGAAGATGGTCTTCAAGTGTCGGTATGGACACCAGATTCCATTGTTATGACCTTTGGCGTGACCAACGCTCCAGTAGTGATCATGATTCTCATGAACAGGATCTTCCATCCTTACTTCGATCAGTTTTTCATAGTCTTCATTGACGATATACTGATTTACTCGACTACTGAGGATGAGGAGACCTACCACTTGCGGGTCATAATGGATACACTTCGAGAACATCAGCTTTATAGTAAGCTATATAAGTGCCATTTTTGGATTCGAGAGGTTCACTTCTTGGGTCACGTCATCTAAGAGTTGGGAGTTGTAGTGGATTCTGCGAAGATCGAGGCAGTACTTGCTTGGGAGCCAACCAGGAGCGTGACGGAGGTACGGAGTTTCCTAGGTCTAGCTGGGTACTATCGAAGATTTTTTCAAGACTTCTCCATAGTGGCAGCACCGCTTACATCTTTGAAGAAGAAGGGGAAACCCTTCGTGTGGTTAGACATATTTCATTAGATCTTTTAGGAGCTGAGGAGAGATTGATCAGTGCGCCCATATCGAGGCTACAGGAGGAGGTTTTAGGGTATGTAGTTTACTACGACGCATCAGGGACCAGACTTGGGTGCGTCCTGACGTAGGAGCGAGCAGTGATCGCTTACAGTTCATGGTAGTTGAGGCAGCATGAGAAGAACTACGCTACCCATGACCTGGAGTTAGCAGGAGTGGTCATCACCCTAAAGATGCGGTTGCACGATCTGATGGAAGAGCGCTTTATAGTCTACTCTTCCCACCAGTTTCTTAGGTAAATTTTCTCGTAGAAGGACCTGAACCTGAGACAACAGAGATGGATCGAGTTCCTCCAACATTATAACTTTGAGATATTGCATACTCCTGGGAAGGGGAACGTTTTTGCTGATGCTCTCAGCAGGAGATCAGACATTCATCTACTTGAAGAGGAGACATAGCAGTTAGATGCTTTGCAGATATCATTCGTGGACAGATATGGGGAATCCTTTCTGCAGTCCCTCATAGTCACTCCTCCAATACATCAGCGGGTCATAGAGGCACAATGTGGGGACGTTGACTGTGAGATGCGACATGCTCAGATTTTCACAGGGGAGGCGCCTGATGGATTTTCTGAAGGTGGGGAGCACGTCATCCTCTTCAGGGGGCGTACCATGGTACCAGTTTCACTGTAGGATGAGGTGATGAGAGAGTTCCGCACTTCCCCTCTAACGGTACATCCAGGATTGGAGAAGATGTATCAGGACCTCAGACGACAACACTGGTGGCTAGTTATGAAGAAGGATGTAGTGGAGTTCGTTTCGCGATGCCTCACTTGTCAGCAAGTGAAGGTGGAGCACCAGGTACCAGCAGGCTTGGTACAACCCATAAAGGTTCCGAAGTGGAAGTGGGATGAGATATCCATATATTTTGTAATGGGGCTTCCATGTACTTCTAGAGTACACGAATCCATCTGGGTGATCGTAGACCGACTCACCGTGTCATCCAACTTCCTACCGATCAGAGTGCAGGTCTCGATAGAGAGATTGGGACACCTCTATGTTCAAGAGATCATATGGATTCACGGTGTTCCATCGACAATCATTTCTGGTCGGGACGCATGCTTTACATCCCTTCTTTGGAAGGGGTTGCAGGAGGCATTTGGGATACAGCTACGCCAAACCACTGCATTTTATCCTCATACGGATGGCCAGAAGGAGAGGACCATTCAGACACTTGAGTACAAGCTCTGTGAATGTGTCCTTGAGTTTGTCCATAGTTGGGAGGATCACCTACCTTTAGTGGAGTTTGTGTACAACAACAGATACCACTCCACCATCGAGATGGCACCAGATGAGGCACTGCACGACCGAACTTGCAAATCACCTCTATGCTGGACTGACCCTGGGGAGTCATCACTTGTAGGACCAGAGATGGTTCAGGATACGACAGATAAGATGTAGAACAACCAGGAGTGGATGAAGAATGCACAGAGCATACAAAATTCTTATGCTGATAGGAGACGAAGACCACTAGAGTTCGAGGATGGTGACCATGTTTTCTTACAGGTCTCACCTCGACGTGGATTACAGAGAATTGGCTGGGGATACAAGTTATCTCTGCGCTTCATCAGGACTTTCCAAGTCCTCAGCAGAGTATGCGATGTGGATTACCACCTGGAACTTCCACCACAGTTTCACCGGGTACATGACTTCTTCCACGTATCTCAGTTGAGAAGATACATGCACGACACAACCCACATCATCCATCATGGGGTGCTGGACATCGAAGATGGGGCGACAATCTTGGAGGTTCCAGTAGAGATCAAGGATCGACATGAGCATGTCCTTCATGGGCGGTCAATTCCTCTAGTGCTCATTCGCTAGCAGCACGGGAACCTACATGAGAGCACATGGGAGCGGGAGGCTCAGATGCATGCTCAGTACCCCCTTTTTGTTTCCATAGTTTATGTTATAGCTTTTCGGGGTTGTAAATCCTTGAGGCGGGAGTAATTTAAATACCGATAAATTTCAAGTAATTTTTTTTCTTAAATTCTTTGAAATTTTACGAGTACGCAGTTTCTGACAGCACCTGATTCTGAGGCCCAGTGTAATCGGAATAATTTTCTGAAGTTTATCTCGGGTACGTTCAATGAACGAATGAAAAGGTTTTTCTATCTTGATAAGTGGTTCTTGGAATTGAAATTTGAGGGAATAGATGAACTCACAGCACCAGTTTTTTCTTAAGGGGACCTTTACCGCAGTTGCGTTTTATGCAGGTCAAAAGTTAATTTTGGGGGTTTAATCTTAAACTAAATAAAATTGTGTGGTACACGATTTTATTTATGAGTTGTTAATTTCCTCCCAAGTATGGATAATTGTGAGGTAGTTCCCACACGATCTACAACCTTCAACTACACATTAATTCCCTACTGTTTCCTTTGAAAAACTCCTCAATAATGGTGGAGCCTTCCCACCTCCCTCTTCCCATTTAATGTGCCAAATCTTTTAATTAAAGTCAGCGTTAATTTAATGGAACCACTATTGCATTAATAAGAATTGCATGGAAATTATATTAATTGGAGATCCAACTTATTCATTTTGCATCGGAGAAACACTTTTGGGAAAAAGGCCCTGGAGAACTAAAAAAGGGAGATGATACTTCTTCGATGAAGAACACAGTTCTTCAATGAAGAACATCGTCAACGAAGAACGTGAAGGACTTCTTCCTAGGATGCGCGTTGACGTCAAGGATCATACATCGCCTATGAAAATGACTCATCCTTCATCGTTGATTAGGAGACTCTGTTTATCTGCAACGCCCGACTACCACGACGTTCATCTTCCGCGGCTCGGTGATGAACGACGTCAACTACGAGGTAGGGGGAATTTTGTATATTTCAAATACGTGTTTGTTACTCTTGAACATGGCGTTTAAATTGTGTGGTGATGTTTGAAACCACAAACGCAGCGGATAAGGACTAACGTACAAGTATGAACCCACCGCTATTTTTCTCTTGACGCGCGGGGTGTTTGGAGATGACAAAACGGGACCACAATAGTGATTTGGGGCCTTCGCAGTGATGTATGGATCCCGAGAAGACCGCAGGCGCAGTCGGAAGCAAAAACGGACCACCGGAATGACTTTGATAGCCCGCAGAAGACCCCGACAGCCAGAGGCGGCGGCCAGAACCAGCCGCGATGGCGAGCAGTAGATCCCGTGGCCGCACAGGATCCGGGGAGTCCAGCTGTGCCATCCTGGCGCCACATTCGCAGAACAGGGGGTCGCACCCCCTGCTCGGCCAGTTGGCCGAGCCAGCGCACCTCTCGGCCGGGCCGGGGAAGGTCACGCGGACAAGGCCGCATTGGTCGTGCCGGGCTGCACCATACCGGGCCGGACGAGGTCCGGGTTGGGTCGAACCGGTTCCGGCCGACCCAGGGTGGGTTGGGCCGGGTCGGACCGGGCCCAGACCCCCACTATGGACCGTCTTTCAGTCCTTTTCCCATAACATGAGCTACAGACCACCAATTGACGCACATTTTGTTGCGTAGGAACCCTTGGATTGATACGGTCGTTTTGATATATTACACTTGAGGTTTCAGCAAAGTTTCAGTATGTTCAGGTTTGTTTATCTTTAAAACCAACTGGGCCCCTAGAACGGAAAATCCAATAACTCTCAGACCAAGCATCCGATTGACGCACCGTCTACCACATTGGGTTTCTTTTGATGAGACGGAACTTTGAGATACATAAACTCTGGACTTAATGACAGTTTATGTATTGACCCCTCTTTTCTCGAGGAGCAGACCCTCCCAGAATCTAGCGTACTGCGTGGGGGAACCCTAGAGCTTGCTACGACAGCATCGACATCTGTACTAGGATCCTTCGTGGGTTCGACGACGGTGATATCCGTATTGGGATCCTACTTGGGTTTTATGATGAAGTCTACTATACTAGGATCCTCCATGGGTTCGACAACGATGTTATCTATACTGGGATCCTCTGTGGGTTCGATAGCGATGACTACTGTTCTTGTATCCTACGTGGGTCCGGTAGTTTGACTTCTGTACATGTATCTTGAGTGGGTCCGGCAGAGTAGTTGGTCTTGTATCTTATGTGGATCTGACAGCTTACCTGGTCTTGTATCCTATGTGGGTCTGACATCTTAGATGAATCAGTGGATTCATCTGATCATCTCTATAGCTATACGAAAGATATATACCTATGTGAGCTAAGTCTTGACTTTCAATCATTATCATTGATGTGATTGACTTCATTCCTGTGTGTACTGGGTTGTACATGGGCTGAGGATCTGGATCCGAACTGTGATTGATAACATAGGTATATGTATGGGTATATACCTAAGTAGAGTTGGTTGATACTTCGTGTTTGTATCTTTCTTTTGTGGTTTATCCTTCATGGATTCTAGGAGACCTTCGAGGGTATCCAGTTCCCTACTGAGTATCGTATACTCATCCTTGCACGGGCTATGCCCGCACTACATTGTGTTGGATGCAGACGACAGACAACACTGATCTTGGAGGAGAGTTGTGGAGCTGGACGGTACCCGAAGGTGGGTCACCTAGTGAGGCATGCACGGAGCAGATAGGAGGACCCGAGGTGCCATAGAGGCCATCTGTACCCATACTTCATGTGGGATTCCCGGAGGACGACTCAGCGGTTGCTGCTTTAGTTTACTGCTGTTGTAATTTCCTTTCAGTTATACTTTACTTTCAGTTGGGTTTGTATACTGGCCCATTTACATTTTATCACTTCTTTTGTACTCAGTTTTACTTAGTGCTTACTCCACTTGCATTTTCTGTTGTGTTGGTTACTTATATAAAAGGAAATCCCTTTCTTTTTTATCGGGATTTAAGCATTGGTTCTAGTATCCTGCCCCTGGCCTATGTAAGGCGGGCTTGGGGTAGTCACGGCACGGGCCCTGAGGTTAGGTCGTGACATTAGGGTTGATTTCTTATACATAGATATATTCCTATGTATTTCTCTATAGTTTTCTAATCCTAATTTCCAAAATAAAAAATATTCCTTTAATATATACTATAATAACCATTCTCATTATTACACATTAATACATGATTTTATTAAATAAAATTACACTTAATGTAACAGGAATGGTAGATAATTATATTGAAATTGGGAATTTTGTACATTAGAAAAATGACATAAAACATTAAATACCACATACTTATTGATAATTTTATTAACATTATCATACATAAAACTACATGGGATAACCTGTGAAAAAATAAATAAGAAAAGGGAAAGCTATAAATCCTTGTAATTTGATAATTAAAGAATAATTCAATACATGTTATAATAAAGGAATATTAATGTCACATAAATGGAATGAGGATAATAAGTATGAATGAAAATGAATGATATAACATGAAAACATAATGGCGACATGGGAAATGTGGTAAGAACATAAAACAGTGCATGAAAAACAATGGTTAAATATAACTTCAAATAAATCATAATGGTAAAATTCCTAAATCTAAATCAGGTTCAATTCTTATCTATAATGATATATCACCGTATTAAACATTACCAAATTCCTAGGATTGAAATATAATTTAGTTCATACCCAACACTTTCATTTCATTATAATGCTTCAGTGTGCCACATGGATCATAAACCATGCATTCATTGATCATCATAAAATTTTAAAAAATCAAGACATGTGGAATAATTAAATATAATTCAACCAAATTGTTTATATGTGCATAATGGTGAGAACCCTTTATAATAAATTTGTATGATATTCACTACACAAATGGATTGGCATGGAAAATAGAGGTGAAAATTTGGTAGCATAAAAACGTTAATTAAAACTTAACAAAGATGAGATGGTGAGAGTGAAATGGTTTTAAGATCATTTGGGAATAAAATGGTTGGTAAGATAGACATGGAAATAAATATCCAAACATTAAGAAATATAAATAGAATTTATATGATATTAACTAAGCATGAATAAATAAGATAAATGAAATAACCCTTCCCTTGAGAGTATGACACCAAAAATAGGATAATAGATTCATGATTGCTTGAGGGAACCATGGGAGGATTATAGAGATATGACATAATATTAGGGACATCCTCTAAATATTTTTATAGAAGAATAATGGGAGCTTGGGTTGGTATATATTAGGGAAGAGTGTGGAATTCATTAATATTTATTAACCATAGGATTTGGAATCTATTTAATAAAATCACCAAAACCACAAACCTTCCCATGATTTTTCCCATGGTATCTACCAATTTGGGGTAGAATTGATTATTTTATAAAAAAATAGTCAAAATTATTATAGTAATTTTCTTGATTATGTCAAGGTCAGTCACACTCTTAACAAATGAATTTAAAATCAAAATATATAGTATTAGTTTTGGAGGATTTGTAAATGATTTATTAAATTAATCAAAGTAACATAAAATTGCATTATTTTAATTGAAAAAATACATCCATCCATGTATACCCATTATAGAATTTATTATATCATTTTCGTTTATAATTAAATCGTAATACACACTTTCTATTTATATAATATTTAAATTTTCCCTAAAAAAATTTATCTAAGAAAATTATAAAAAATTTAGCATCATATAAATTTTTTTGTTATAATTACAAAAATAATAATCATTTATTCAAAATAATTTTTCAAATACATTAATTTTCCCTTTTCAAATTAGATACATTTTTTTGAAAATGATGTATTTTTTGACAATAACACTTATTGAAACCTTATAAAGAGTACATTTCACTCCATTAAAATTATTATGACAATTTATAAACATTTTCAAATAATATTATTATATTTTAATATTATATATTTATAAAAACTAATTAATTCATCAATATAAATTCATAAATTGAATTAGAATATTACATTAAATTACAAATTTTGTTTTATTGAATTATAATAAAAATAATTTATATAGTGACAATAAAATGAATATCTATTCATTATTCTTTACAATATACATATTAATACTATTATGGTGTTGATATATATCCCATTAATAGACTTGAAGACACCCTAAGTGTTTGATTTTCAGTGGAGACACTTTCATGGGGCTTTTCAACGAACATGGTTTTGGTTGTGATCTCGATGAGCTTGAACTTCTCTAGTAAACGGGTTTTCTCGTGCTTATATTATTGGATAATAGCATTGGATTGGTTGGGGGAAAATCCCCGGGATACTATTTCTATTGGATGATTTGATAAATGGGATTCATAGGGTACGAGCCAACTAGTTAAAGCTATCACTTCCATTGTCCGTGGGAATTGTATTAGTTAAAATTCTATATTTAGAAAAATCTTTTGATCACTATTCAACAACTATATTATCAATATAACCTTGAAAGTTCTTGTGTTATTTTTAACTATATTACTAAATAAGGAATTTAATTCAATCAAAAGGGGAATTTACTTTATAACAATTATGGTTGGTTCACCACTACCTCACAAAATATCCTATAGAAACCCTTAATTCGGTATTCGATCCATTTTTTTCTCCCTCTAAACCATATATGACCCTGATCATTCCATTAATCTGGAATCAGTGACTGCAGGAATGATCCACTAAGTCAAGTGTCTATTTCACGATTATTTATTGTCATGTATTTTGTTGAAACTCTATCTAAAATAAAATACATTGATGAACATGTTTATATTGTAGGAAAAAAATAATATTTAGAAAATTTGAGGAATGGTCCTCTAACAATATTTGGGTAAACCTCAATTCATCCCTGATATAATGATTAATAAAGAGTAATGCATATAATTACTAAATTGTGGATATCATGTGAAGGGAAATTGTTATAGATAAAAAGTAAATAATTCCCCCTTCTTCAAAAATTAATAATAACTCTCTGAAACTACAATTGATGATTCTTACCTTGATTATGGATTGATTTTTGGTGAAGACAGCATCCACTAGAGATGAAGGTGATGTACAACATCTACGACCTGTCGATTCTTATTTATCTAATCATCGGTCATTGTCTAGTCTCAATCAACAAATATAGGAGGGATTTAATCCCTTATCAAGGATCACAAGGTTATTAAACTAACTCTAATGATTTTAAACAACAATATATTTGTATAGAAATGTATAGGTAAGGTTCATTATAAAATTATTAAATAAATAATTCAATTTATTTAATTATTTCCTCTATGATGGTGGTCAAGAATAAACCAGATTCAGGTTGTGGTTATGTTTGAAATAGGCTAAAATCACATTCTTAACTCAAAATAGGTCTTAGATTTCTCATCCAGGACTCTCTGTGGATGTTATTTTTGTTATGGTTGTTAATTAAATTAAATTAGTTAATTAATTTTTCCAATGCTCCCACAAATAGTTTCCCCATTTGAGCTTCCCACACAGGCTAACATTAAGTGATGTATAGGGTAAAAATATTGTTCCATATTCAATCATGGTCTCATATATACAATACAATAATACTTTTATGGAATGTTTAACTTTTTGGGAATACTATGTGTGAATAATAAGAATATATTTATATTTTTATCAAAATAACTTCAGACTCACATTGCCTCTGAATCGCACACCATCTCAGTTCCTATCTCCCAATATATTCCTAAGAATATTTCAAATACTTTCTTGACAAAACGAGGGTCATTACATGTATTAAAAAAATGGGGAAAGAAAGACATAGGATAGTTAATGTAAATAATTTGGAGGATAAAAAAATGATAACGGTATTTTCATAATCCCAATGAATGAAAAAGGGTTATAAATATGTTAGTTGATATAATAGAGTAAATATAAATGATAACAAAAAAGACACACACAAGAAAATGAATCAAATTCAAGAAGTATGGGAATTACATAATCTGTGCATAAATCAATTTTTTAATGAATATGATTATCATAGGGTTCTTATTAAGACCAAAGGTATTGAGATATCTCATGTCATAATACCTTATATATTGGGTTACAAGAACGATATAGAAGGTGGGAAAATTATCATCAACTATAGAAAAGATAAAGAATTTTTTTGGGATCTACAAAGTATTTTATATATATGAAATTTAACAATGTTATTATATTACAACCTCAGTGGTTATATGTGGACATAGTGGTGAAAACACCTAATGGTGTGATTATATATTCTAAAATCAATAGTTTCAATATGAATTAATTTTAGGGGAATTTTTTCGTTACTGTCTTTAGCTTCTCCCTCTAGTTGAATTTGATGCAACACTATGAATATTTTTTCACTCTTTATATATATTTCATATCTATTAATGAGGAATGGAAGTCATATTTCATATTTTTAATGACTCTATGATCATTTATTAGTGTGTGGATATAAAAGAACTTAAAATTAAAATTAATTTCATCTTAATGGACTTAATTCCTATACTTGATTGGGTTTTGACTTATATTGTTGGGGAAAATCAGAGCATTTTTGATATGTTAATAATATGTGGAACTATTCATGAATTTGAAGAATAATTTCATTGTAATCCTAAAATCATGAATCTTAGAATTATATAGAACTCATATTTGGTGCTACACGGATTTAAAATACACTAAATATAACATTATCCACTGAGTTATATTAATTGATGTAGAAACTCCTAGAGTATCTAGAATATGTACTCATATATGCTGGTGAATCAAAATGTGGGGAAACTCTTATTTTTGTTTTGAAAAATAATGGGTCAATGAATCATTGAATTTTTTATTAAAAACCAAAAAATATGAATATCATGATCATTTATCCTCTACCACATATCGTAGAAATGTTTGAAGAATTATTAGGAGACTAATATTAAATAAGGAATGAATTATATTCATTATTTAATTAATTGAAGGACATAATGATGAAATTCCAAAAACATCCTTCATTACAACTTATAATTATTATTAATTTATGGTGATGATTTTAGGATATAATAATTAACATACCATCATAATGTATTTATTTAATAGATTATTTAGATATTACATATATAGATGTTTATAGTAGTCTTCATAGATGATGAACTTATATATTTGATGTACAAGGAAGATCATAAAGATAATTTTTAATTAAATTAATGCTTTTAATGAAGGATTAGTTATTTTCTAAATATAAAATTTTTTAATTATGGATCCATAAGGTATCATCCATCTTTTATATAATCTCATATCAGGGTATTTCTTGGGTTCATTAAAATATTGAAGTTATTGTGATGTTACCTAAACTATCCATGGTATCCATGATTCATAATCTTCAAGTCATGGAATGATATCGCCGACACATTTTAAGATATTTATGATTATTTTCTAATATATAAAACATTTTTAATTATATGGTTGTTATTTTGTTTTATACCGATGAATATAAAATTAATTTCAAGGATATTGAGATAATGTTAGTTTGTGAACCTATGTCTTACACTACCCTACATGGTAGAAGATACTGTGATCTATAATAATGAATCAATGAAGTTACTAGGAATTCTCCCTATATATAACAATATTATTATAGTATATACATCTCACCAATTGAAATTACCTGAAAACAATTACCCACGTCATGTTTTAGAGATAGATGTAGTATTATTTCCTTAAAATTATGGATGAATTAACTTAAATTTTAATGGTGTAACCTATATATGTAAAATAAAACCATGAAGTATATATTCACATATAATGAATTGAATATACACAGAAAAATATAGTTGGAATTGTTCAATTATTACTACTACTCAATGCATGACCGCCCATGGATAAATAAGAAGGTCACTAATGCTTTTAGTCATAATAACCATATTAGTTTTTCTCTAAAAAGGGATGAATGAAATCATATAATTATTTATTTTCAAAATATTTCACATTAATTGTAGGTAAAAGGGGGTGGTTGTATATTTAATATTTTAATGGTCCACCACCTTTCAAGGTTATGATTTAGAAGGCGATGTAGAAATATATAGTGCAACAAACAAAATTAAGGAATATTAATGAGTTGAAACATTATTTTGATGGAATTATAAGTATGATAAATAGTGTATGAGTCCTTTAAATAATATTATAGATGAAGGATCAGTAAAATTATTCTCATAGTTCATCAATTTATTTTCATCACAAAAGGGTGAATATTTATAAAGATTTGAATGAATATTTAATATGGGACAACATAAAATGTTATATTAAAGAATATTAAACTTAGTAAATATTATGTAAGAATGATAATGGTGAGAGGTTAATATTATAGTGGATGTAACAACTATTACACATACATGATTGAAATGGGAATACATGACCATGGTTTCTATTATTGGACCCCCCAAAAAATCGAAATGATGAAAATAAATTTTGGTTGTTGTAAATCTATTTATGAAGATAGAAAATTGTATTTCAATTAGTGTGTAATTTGATCTTGATTAAAATGCACTGTTATAAATTTAATTTGTTTTTTGAATTCATATATTACCGCATTCTATCATATTTTATTGTGATCCATGTTTTCTATCAATGATCTAGAAAATTATTTATTAATTTATCGATATAAAGTTATTTTTTAATAAAATATCTCTCTCATAGGTATATTTAATTTATTTTAGGAGAATTCCATATGTAAATTATAATTATAGATAATTTTTTATGGATTTCATTGGTTTTGGGGATAAACAGTTTTATTTGTTGGAATTTTATAAAAAAAATATATTCTAATAGAGAATTTAGATAGATCCCTATGAAGACTACAATGGTAGAATGTGTATAAATCATAAGAGCGTGGATGGTGATTTAAAAAAAATATTATGTAATATTATTGAAATGGAAATGGAAGATCATGTTATAACATTTCATCATCACAATAGGGAAACTCGGCATGGGCATAAATTTTATGCTGATAATTGTTTGTAAGATCTGTACTTTGATTTCGAGGAAAATGTATTACTGAAAATTTCTCCATGATATAAGGTCATATATTTTTAAATAATGTAATTTTTATCCCTTTATATACTGGTCCCATTAACATTTTTGATTATATAGTTTTGGAAGCATCTCTCTTGGTGCTTCCACCAAATCTTTTTCAAATTCATGATGTTTTCCAAGATTATCTCCCAAGGAAATACAATAAAAAGTTATTATATGTATTGAACTCATAGTTTATTACACTAGATAACAATATATTAAATAATGAAAACATTAAATATAGTTTAAATCAAATATATATGGTGTTAAAATATAATACCACTCATATGGTCATATTTTTGTGGATAACCTATAAACATGATGTGGTTAGGTGGGAACACGTGACTGTGACAAGGAGAAATAATACTTATTTTATTTTATAAGGGTGATTAAATTTAAAGGGTGAAATTATTCTATGTGGGGTGGAATATATAATACCAAGATTTTATATTAAATTTCTCTTTAAATAAAATTTAAATTTTTCAAAACATACATTACACACAACAATTATATTAAACAGGCTATAGAATAGAATGGAAATTTTATTATTTAATGTGATAATTATCACCTAGCTACATCAATAGAATATTTGAATAAGAAAATAATTTAAAAAAATTAAATTCTATACAAGTGTAAAAATGTTTCATTTTTTATCAATTGGCTACAAATGAAAATAAAATCAATTTATAATAAGAAGATATGTATTTATCAATAAGATTATGAATAAAATGTTCTGTATATTAATAATATAAATTAATATCTATTAATGAATGAATTTAATTAACTTTATAGGTCAAATATTCAATAAATAAATTTAACATTAATTTAAAGATTTTTACTAGGCGCGAGATAATAATAAATTCAGTTTTATGATAAAAATAAATTTAACTAATTTTTTTATTCTATCATTCACGTTTATTAAAATAGTTATTTCTTCCACTAATAGAAATAAAATAATTAATTTTTTCTATATATATAATCAATTTGTTCAAATTTTCTAAATAATCCCATTTTAATTTTTTATTATTCTAATTAGTTATTATCGAAAATATTTGATACCTTGGTAAAGGAAAAAGAATGAAAAAAATGAAAAAAATGTTAAAATAAGAATATAAGTCCAAAAAAGTACCAAAATTTTATCCTATAAGAATGGATTAGTTTTTATTAAAATCAATAAACCAGATATATGAAAATATAACAATTTTTTTCCAAAAATATTTTGTTATTACATTTATATTATTTTAAGAAAAGTATAAAAATAAAATTTCACATTATTAATTTTTATATATATTATATGATTTAATATGGATGAAATATAGTTATAAATAATTATAATGAGTTATATTAATAAAAAATTAATAATTATTTTTAAGTAATTTTTTTTGTTATTGATTGATTACCTTAAACACTAATAGCCTTTTGATACAATGCTTATTCAAGAAAAATAAATTACAGTGTAAGTGATTTAATGAAAATAAAACTAATATGTTCTGTATGAATTGTGACCTAAATAAAATTTAAATGGTAATTATAAAATTTAATCATCATAAAATGTGTCTTTTTTTAATTTTTAATTAATCAATTTAGGTCATTGAATTAAAATTAAATAAATAGTCTCAAAAATTACTTTAATGATATTTTATTTTGACAAATAATTTACTGAATTATTTAAAATGTATAATAATCATACAAGCTTAAAAAGTTTATGAAAAATGGTCAAATGTGTCAATAATTAATTTTTTTGGGCCATTTGTAAACATATATTTAAATTTATAACCCTTAAAAGATTAAAAATTTGATACCATGGTTATGGTTTTAAAGTGATAATGAGAGGGATAATCAAAAATGTTATGCTTTACATTACAAAAAAATAGTCTAAATATTATTCGATGGTGATATATCAACCATATAATTTTTTTAATTTAATCCATGTCAATTTTTAATAACAAATTAATATAAATTAATTATTTATATTTAAATAAATTATGTTGTTCATGTTGAGTCGTCAACATAATTATTGAAGGTTGTATCTTCCCATCCATTATTCATAATGATTTATAGTTATATATTACACAAATATACTATAATAAAATCATATATTCCTTTCAAATATTATATATAATATTTTCATTCCAAAAAACAACCCATTCTTTAATTATGGCCTGGTCCAACAGAGGTTTCTCAATGAATTTTTATAACTTTCAACCAAGTAATTTCAATTTATTCTTTGTTAAAACTCCTAAAAATATTTGAAATATAGTATAAAATAATGATTTTATTATTCAAATTATATATATTTATGATTATAATAATAGAACCACAATTTTCTACCTCCATTCAATCCCATGGTAATATAATACGTCACTAATGTGTACCTATGGACTACCACATCAACAATGTGTGGAATCTTGTTTTTCATAATAGCTTCACATTTGTGGTTATAAAGATGTATTTAGAAGATAAATATTATATTTATGATTATATTAAATATAATTATATTGGTTTTACTTTTTTCATTCTATCTATGGAAGATTCAAAACGTCACTCGTGTGTACATATAGACTATCATGTCTACAACTTGATATAATTCATTTTTCATCACCGCATTCCATGAGTAGATATAAAATTGTATATAAAAATTACATGGGATACAAATAAAATTAATAAAACTTAAATATTATGTAACCGACATAAATATATAAGGACTATGACCACTGAATGGAAACAAGAATGTAAAATAATGTAGTTATCACTAAAAAATGGTTTTAGAAAAATTATTATTAAAAATTTGATAATATGTTATATATAAATAATATATTGTAATATAATTTTGGGTATATTTTAGGAATGGATTTATAATAAAAAATTATATTTTATATTTTAGGTTGGAATGTGTATGAATCCAAACTAAACTTGAGGTATTAGTTTCTCTTACAATTTAATTTTTTTTTCAGAATTACTTAAATTAAATATAATTTGAGAGAAATTATACTGATATTTTAATTAAAATTTCATAAATTTGTTAAACCATAGTTATTATTGTAGTTTTAATGTAATATTACCTTTTTTTATCTATTTGGTACATAAAATGATTGAGATAATGTTTTTATTGAAATTCCAAACTTATTTTATTTTTAGTTGATGAAAATTTACTTCCATGCCTATTCTCATTAAAATTATAATATGAATTTTAATTCTCATACATGAAATAGTTAAAAAATTAAATTATCAATACATTATAAATTTTTTAAAAACACAGAAAAAGAATTAAATTTAAATTTTTTCTAAGAGATTCATTGATGACATTGAATTAAAGGGTAAAAAAAATGTTTTCTTTTATGCTATACGAGATGAAAAAATTTCCAAAATCATAAACATTACAATATTTGATTATTCCTCTTCATGATACATATGTTACATGAAAATTAATTTATTTTCCAAAATATCCTATAAAATTATATTGAAATTTAAAACAAATAACATGATATTTTCTAATGATTCAATGAAATGATTGAATAATATTTTAAAGGTATTTTCATCCTTATCATCAATATTTATGGTGTTTTTTTTCTGAAGTGGGGTTAAAATAATACAATACTATCCAAACTCTATATATTTATTTTTTTATATTGTTTATTATTATATAAAACCCCTTTCACACACACGATTTAATTAAATTATTATGTGATCATTATGAATTATGTTTCTTTTAAATGGGTTTTGATGTGTTTAAATGGATAATTTTTTATAGTCACATTAAAAAAAATATGGTTTTATTTATATGATTTATGGGTCTATTATAACATTCCTTTGAATTGGAAAAACCCTTATAACTCATGAGATAATTATTTAAAAATTAATTAATTTGTTCGATAAACAATGAGAAGCATATATGGATTCCAAATCTATTATATTATGTGGACCATGTGGTGGTTCCTAATCAAATACAATATTATTGAATAAGTAGTAAAACATGATATATTATTTTTGTTATATTACTATGATTGATCCATACTCTTATATAATGTTTATTTGTATATGTTTTAAACTCAATAATCATGATTTATTTTTTATGATTCCCAAACCATTTGACATTTAATTATTTTATTCCATGTCTAATTATTATTCTCTAACTAAGATTTGTTATGATTTTATATCTAGGTACATATGTTAACTTACATTTTTAAATATTATATTCTTATATGATAATTTATTGATAAATAAAACATTTACCCTTAATGGGCATCTTAGACTAGCCCTATTTTTGTTTTAATTTCCCTCTAATTTCAAAGAAGGTTAATAATTATTTTTATTATATAAGTTTTACTTATTTTAATAATAAATTTTGTGATAATGAATATTTTATATAAATAAATTTTTTTTATCTTGTATCCTTTTCCACTAAAACAATATAGTTATTAGGAATTTTCATTTGGGATATATATTAAATTTTCATTGAAATGATTTAATATATATGCATATAATTATTGGGTCACTATAATAGAATGAAAATAATTCTACTGAAGATAATCATTACACATCATCTCAAGCCACAATACACAATGATTAAGTTTTACAATGGACAACCCATAAGTATTCATTAAAGGAATTATTGAATTCCAATATTTAGATAATATAAACGACACACATGATTGAATGATGAATTGAAATTTCATTTATTAATAAACTATGATATATTTAAATATAAAATTTATATAACGTTATATCAAATTTATATATATAATACCCAAATATATTATTTGACCATCATGTTTTTACTTACTTAATGTTTTCTTCAATAAATCGATAATATTCATCTCTATATCCACCTACATGATAATTGTATTACCATCCCAATAATTTATTGAATTAGATTCTAGATTTTATGGATGTGTTTGGTTTTTAATTAACCCATAGATGCTTATATGTAGTAATAACAATACTTTTTTCATAATAAACTGTGTATCACATAATAATATTAGGAATAACTAAATATTTGTAATGAATTTACTTATTTAAATATCCCTATTCATTACAAATGATACGAAAATGATTCTACCTCTGTTATTAGGTTTTTTATGGTAGTCCATTTAGAATAATTATAAGTTATAATTCAAATATAGAGATAAAAATTAAACTAATGTGATATCTAATATATTTCTTGTTAGTTGGGAAAACACAATCTATAAAACCCCTTACAAAGAGTTATTCCTAAAATATAAAAATAACGATATCCTAAATTACATAGGAATATTCATCACAAAAAATATCAACTTTCAAAAAAAATGATTGGTATTCACTTATTAAGATCATGTTATAAGTGTTATTTCACTAAGTAAAAAATGTGACTACATGATACATCCTATAAATGATTCATAAGAAATGATTTCCATATTTTTAATTTATGAATCCTTATAAATAAAGTGATTCTTCTTAATAATAACACTATGGGGAACATCACAAAACCCCTTATTGAAGCTTTCTATACTAATATGACATTATAATTTACAAATATATGTATACAGACTGTATCAATAAATACAATTCCAACGATCTTAATATAACATCATATCTTCTTTATAGGGTATTTCACCAATGAAATTAATTATGAAGAATCATGAAAATAATATAGTTATTTAATATTATGATGGGATATTAGTTAAAAGTATTAATATTATATGTACAAAAAAGATCTTAAGAAACACCGTAATTCCTCTTAAAAACTTATATATGCAAGAATCATTTATATTCTAATTAATCCATTTTAATTGATCAGAGTATCAAGCCAGATGTTCATACTATAAAAACTTATCAAGATTCTATAAATGGATTATTAAATGTACTACTATATTGTGAAATCACTTGGACCACTGAAACATTTTTTTTCATTATAATCATTATTCTTGAATAAATTTTCCATAAGTTATGTGGTTTGGTAACCGGTTTGATATAACTTATATTAATAATGTTCTTTAATAAATGTAAATGTCTATATATATATATATATTATCATCACTATAAGGTAATGAATTTATTCATTGTGAATAATATACCCTTTCACACAATTTAATGGGACAGACTATCCATCATTTAACGTCCCTCTTTTTATCACTGTCTTGAGAAAGTTAAAGGGATGTTAATAAGACTTAGGGGACATCCCCGAGGTGCTAATGGTTAAGAATAAATTACATGTAATTTATTCAAAATTGGGGGATGATTTGACTTTATAAAATAATACAACAAATCCATAATTCATAACCAAATGAAACACTACGTGACACATGATATAAATGAAAGATAACTCAAACAAATAACAATTATATCGAATCCAACTACACCATAGTAACATTATGGAAAACTAAAAATTCAAAATTCAAAATCATAAGAAAAACTAAAAAACTCAACAACCACATGACTTTAAGGATCCATGATCAATAACGCAACTCCTGATTAGAACATATATCATGAGGTAGTTCTAATGATGTGTGATACTTTAACTTTTCTCATTTCTCAGTGAAAAACATCTTCAAAATAACCAAAGTGCCAAAGAAAAGGTGAGTAATGAAGCTCAATAGATTTACTCCAATGAATTACCTACTTACACTCTGAGGATAGAACATGTGAGAGAATTTATATAAAATTAATTTTATAAAATTACGTATAAAACTGTTTGTATCACAGTATAAACTTGTTCCATATGAAGCCAATTTTCTAAAAAATCCATTTTTACACGAAAATAAACCAAGAAATATATTAAATACATTTCACATGATCCAATTTTGAATTCCCATTCCATTCTACATCCCTACACAACTTAAAATCCATGTTACCTAGACCACCATATACTTGCGAGTGGAGAGTCATCCTTTCACTAAGCTTTCACTTAAAAAACTATTTGAAGGGGGAGCTCCTGGGCCCTTATCCATCCCGAATTAATATGAATTCACACAACCATTATGCCCAAAAAATTACAAACCAAGTGTTTCATACCCATTTCATAAAAAATTATTTTTATTAAAAACACTTCAATAATTTATTCTAATAAATCCAACCAAATAACCAATTTTAAAACCTTAATATTAAAACCAATCATCAAGGAAACATGGACAACATTTCTATAAATTAACCCAAAATCATAAACCATCACTAAATATGATTCCAATAATTTTTTTCATAGAAAATTAAAAATTAATTTCAATCAAATCAATGAATTTTAAATCTAGCATTTATGTTCTAAATAGACAAGTTATGTGCCTACCTCAGTTCTTATGGTAAAAATGAAGAATAGGGCTCAAAATCGAAGAAATTTTATTTATATCACAAAAAACCCATATTATATCTATTACACTATAAAAAAAGCCACATATATTCATATTCGGCATTCACTATCTTAGATCTACCCATAAAAGGTATATATCTAAGAAACCAAGGGAGAAAAGGAAGTAAATGAAGATAAATAACCAAGAACAACCAAGAAATATCACATGTTAGGATAATAATTCTTCAACACTCCAAGAAATGCCCATGGATCACTTAAAATTTAAGGGATTGGTTCTCCATCCTTTGAGAGGGAAAATCACGAGTTAGAGCCATTTTGCGGGAAAAATTAGCATTTAAATAATAATTTGACCTTGATCCAACTATTTTAGTATATAGTTTCTATTCCGTCAATATTTTTCCACTAGGTTTGGAAAACCATGAACTGAACAAGTTCCAGACAATTCTTGATGGATAAACCACAAACATTATGATCACATTATAATCAAACCATGCGCCGACCATGCCAAAGATCACTGCCTCATCCTTAAACCACTTAACACATATTCTTCTTACTAGATGCATGGTTTAAGAAACTTTTGCACTACCTATGCACATTCCCATTATCCCATGTCTCATTTTTCATGGTTTCACATAGTTTTTTCATGGTTTACCTAAAATTTTGAACAACCATACACATAAACAAAATCTCAAAAAGAAACAATCCAACAAGTCTCAAAATATTACCATTCATAAACCTAACACTTTATATACTAAAAATAAATCATTGAAGGGTTACATACCTTAATCCAAGGGTGCTAAATTCTTCACACCATTGGATTTTACATCTTGGGAAAGTAGAAAAAAGTAATTTCCACGAAATAGTTCCATAAATTTCCCTTCCATTTCTTTCTCAAGTTACCATGTTTCTTTATTAATACTATGATGTTTCCAAAAAAACCACACTAGAATGATGATTTTTCTACGAAATACATTCTCCTTCCTATCAATATTATGTATTTGGATTTGTACAAATTAAGAATACATCTATATTTTAACATGATCTCATAAAATCACATGGTAAATATTAGGTTGATATTTTTTAACTGGTATATGTGAAACATGTTATCCACCTTAAAACAATTTGGTTGGTATTATAACCAATATACCACCTATCTAAGATATTACTATATCTCAAAAGTGAATATGTATCGAGGAGATAACCTACAATACATCCCAAAATAATTATGTACAAGTATTAGAGATATCTTAAAAAACATATGTTCACTCACCCTGAACAATAGAGGCCGTCTATGCTGATCCACATATGATTTTTATGACGTTTCTCTATCTCCATCTATTTTTTGATCAACTAAAACTTATAAATTTATTCCTGGGAATGGATCAGCCCAGCTAGTGATGTCTCAACTTTTTCCACCAAACAAAGTGGAGATTGTTAAGGAAACCCATACAGTACTAAAAGTAGATCCATATGTATCAATGCCTAATAACTATTGTTATATGAGAACTCTTATAATAACACATGATCTTCCCGCGAGACAATAATTTTTTTACACAAGATCACAAAATGTCTTCCAATATATTTATAATCATTTCAGATTTCCCATACATATGAGTATGGGACACCGTACTCCTGGACAACTGAGCCCCAAGTCCTTTCTATAAGAAAATATAGAAACAATATGTGAATCTCGTATCTATTTATGATACAATTAAAACGAGTATTTCATACCTAATTTGAACATTTTAGATATATACTTATTTAATGCCTACCACTATATGAGTTTTTTGATTGAGGATGAAATCAGCTGACTTTGTGAGCCGATCTACTATCACACATATATTTTATTTTTCTAAACCATTATCCAAGAACCTGTTACAAAATCCAATGTTTTCTGCTCCTATTTCCACAAAGGGAAAGGTAATGATCAAAAAAATTATTTTGCTATTAATTCTCTTCCTTGACTTCCTGAAATGTTAAGTATCTTAGAAAAAAACTAATCTACATTCCTTTTCATGCAATTTCACCCAAACTAGTATTTTAACACCTTATACATTATTTGTATCCCAGGATTAACAACCCAACTCGAATGGTGGAAAGCATGAATAAATTGTTCCAAATAAGCCATATGTATGACCATGTGGTTTATGAACTATAAAACAGATCACATATCCAGTTTTCATCGCTCTATGGTATACCCAAAATTGAGTTTTAACCTCTTCCTCATAGATTCTGAATCACCTTCATGTGCCTCTGTAACCATCTATACCGAATCTAGGATGAGTGAAATTGGAATGAAAACTACAACACAACCCTAGTTTTCCAATTCCATGATCATATCTTTAATCACTGACATTAACTACCCTAGATATGAACCATCTTTTTATAACTGATCATATAAATATCTTCTTAATACATTTTCATCAAGATTTCCTTTACCTGGTGTATACATCTTGTCCTAGTCAAAAATTTGGATATAATCTATCCATCTTATTTGAATTAGGTTTAAATAAAATTGTCATAAAATATGTTTTATGATATTATTATAAGAAAATATAGTAAATTTATCTCTAAAGAGATAATTATACCATGTCATTTAATCATAGAATGTAATAGCTAAATCTAAATAATGGGTTGGGAAGCTCTTCTCAGGAAACCTCAATTGTCTTGATCCAAATGAAACAACATGATCCCCATACATGAAAACAAATCCCAACACAGAAATTGAAGAATAAAAATACACCACATAACATTGGCTATACTCCTGTAAAAAGAATATTGGTGTTGATGTAAGGTTATTCTTATTCACATGAAAATGATTCTTCTATTCATCATTGCATTGGAATTGAAAATTATTCATTTTAAAAAATAAAATAGGATAATATAGTCATGGGAAGTCAAAAATATATTACTAATTCCAAGCTATACTAAGAAAACTATGTATCTAGAATAAAATTCATTAGTGGCTTCCTAGAGATAATAGAATAAATCATATCTAGATCCATATAAACACGTCGTTTATAAATTATATTTCCATATAAAGATAGATCTTGTTTCCAAAAAGCACAGTCTAATAATTTCATATGCAACTGATGCTCCCTCAAGATTCCCAACTCTATCACCAACTTTTTTTTATGCTAAACTCCTATAATTAAATACACTATTAGATCATATAGAAAACCACCACGAATGGATATAGATTTAACTGAAATATCTGATTAAAAAATTCCACAAAAATTGTTGGTGCATTCGTATAACCAAAACGCATTACCACATATCCAGAATGGAAATATCTATAACTAAAATTTCTCTTCAGAATATCATCCATTAGAAACCCCAATTTTTGATATCATAATCACAAGTCAATTTTTGAGAACCACTACAATCAAATCAATTGACTAAAAATATAATCAATGATTCAAAATAGATATTGATTCATTATTGTAACTTGGTTAATCTTATGATAATCTACACGTGGACTGATAGTTCTATAAACCTTCATTACAAACCAAACTAGGGTTTCCCATGGGGACGTGCTCAGCTGAATGAACCCTTTGATATCCATCTCAACTAACTAAACCATCAATTACGTTAATTCATTTGGATCTATTCATTAATATGGAAGTGATATAGTACTAGTCTATGTGAAGATATTTATATAATACTCCACTTCCCTTACTGGTTGAATATATAGAAATTACTAAGGAAATACATGATGAAACTGCTTAAAAACTGCTGGAAAGTTGTTATATTTGATCTCTTCCACCAATGTAAAATTAAAATCTACCAACTGGGTTGAGATCGTTCCAATTACCTGTGCCAACAAGCTCTATACACTTACCTTTAAATTCTTCTCCCCTCAAAAGAGATGCTCAATGCCATCCTCTGTCGTAAAACCGAACCTTCAAGTAAAACAGTCAATTTTATCCTTGAATGTGGTCAACCAATTCATACCAATGCATTATCAAAAAAACTTCAATCAACAATACAGAGAAATCCCATATCATGTAAGATTTATCAACCATTATATAACATAATATACTAAAAATCTTGAAATTCTCATGGAGCAATAAAAGTATAGTGTTTAATCATAGAAGAAATCATATAATCTTTTAAATAGGGAAAACTAACATCACGAGATGGAATAAAGGAATGATATGTGAGAATATCAATGAACTCAATCAAAAAGGTATAATTCAACATAATAGTACCACTGAATAATAGGGGTCTTTCCTAATCATCTATGATAAACTTCTCAACTCCCATTAATTTTATTCTTGTAATGCTTTGATCCATGATTCCTTATTAATATTTTACTACACGAGGAGTCATTTAATTCGATGAATAACCATGGATAGCTTTGTTTTTATAATGATAGGTGATCTTATTCCCTTACCCCATTGAAGCATAATACGTCTATGACACCAAATAATTTTCCCTAACACCTGGACCTAGAGCACTATGATAATAGAATAAAAGAGAACCCATCTGATTGTAGTTATGGAATACTATAGGTGGTGTCATAAACAATTTCTTTATATGGTCGAATTTACACCATTAAAAATATCAAATATGGTTCTTGTGTAATGGATGACGGTTCAATGATCCTGCTGTGTGATTCTGTGTCATGATCCCCACTTAAAAATAGGTGTTCCTTTTCCTATTTCTCCAAGTATTAGTGTTCTCACCAATTCCAATAGGTATCAACATTACTCCTCCTCCCTTATATCTTTATAATTACCTTTATTATACATAATACTGTTAACCATATAGTTATAATCTATAGTACAGAGCACCGTGGTCTTTGAGTGAATCTCAAACTTCTTCCATCATTCAATGATGAGTGCCTTCATGGATTTAGTAGTAGTAAAATCAGGTGTGGATAAGTATAAATTATTAAATTTAGAAACATAATTCTTAAAAATTGATTTTATGACTTCAAGATGAGTAATTTCACCATTCAATGAATTATGAATATGTGATTATATAATTTATTGTTTAACAATTCATTAAAATCCTCCCATGAAAGGCCTTGGTCTAATTTAGTATGAATTACCAAATCCCACTATTTTCCTCCATGATCATGCAACATATACATCTCCATATTTACTTTTATATATAATAGTGAGTTGATGAAATAAAATATACTATTAATCATATTCAGCCACACCACTTCTATTTCTTGTTCAGAATCACCCTGAATGATGGGTGGATTCTACTTTTTTAATTGGATGGAATGATTAACTTTCCTGGTCTCATCCCTCCTATTCTCACTATCCACTACATTAAACACTTGTACTATACTCTGAACCATGTCATTGTTCAACTTTGGATCATTTCCAACCACATTCTCAGCAACTTCCTCTAATTGGTTTCTATGACGTCGAAAGGGTGCCATTTCTAAAATCACCTCAGACACCAAATGTCTCACTCTCTATTAATATAGGGATTTAAATTTTATATTTTATCACATCATACTCCCACAAAATTCCATTTCAAAATTATACGTTTTCCACGTTCAACTATATTAGAAAATCTCAATATTCATTAAAAAATGTAGCCATTTCCGAAATTCCACAATTGTGATCCATTTTAAAAAATATTCATTTAAAAATAATTTCAATATTTTTCCAAAATAAAGACATTTCCCCAAATCATATAGAATTACTCAAAATGAAATATTAAACCCTAGTGGGTAGTCAATCCTCTAATTCATGTAATGCTTTTCTTATTGGCTAAACACATGAAAAGGGGGTTTCCAAATCCTATTAGTGTCTCTAAAACACTAATGTACTCAACTCCCTTGTAAATTGAAGTTCGACATAAAAGGTTAGATATGTACTTTTATTATCTATAATTCATGTTACACAAATCATAATTCTTTATTTGATCCAAAATCAAGGAATACACTACAAAGAATTTCATCTTGAAGACTGATATCGAATACAAAGTCAATGTCCACTTTTTCTAAAAAGATATTTGGATGGACCATGTTGATAAAACTTGTCACAAACCTTTTATTTTAATTGATTTTATAAGGTGAGAGGAATGTTACCTGAACTTAAGTGATATCCCCAAGTCCCAAAGGATGTATATATATGAAACTGTATTCATTAACAATTATGTGGTGATTTTCCCATTGAAAATATGAAAATTAACCAAAAAGTCATAACCCAAAGAACCAGTACATGATGCATGATACAAATGAAAGTAACTCAAATTAATAACATTTCTATCAAAATACACATTAGAAATGTACCAAAATTTATAACTTCAATATAAATACACAAAAAGGGAAATCTATAATACACAATGAAAAGAAAATGAATTCAAGGATCTAGGCTCCCAGATCAAACTCCAAAACAACCCATGTATCAAGGTGTAGTGATAATAATGTATGGTATATTAACTTTTCCATGTCTTAGTAAACAACAACATCAAATGAATCAAAGTTCTAAAGTAGGGGTGTGTCATCAAACTCAGTATATTTTCTCCAATGACTTCTCTACTCATGCTTACATGATCGAAAATGGTAGCACATTATATAAGACAATTTGTATAAAAAGATTTCTAAAACAGTTTATATCACAATATACACAACTTCCATATGAAAATAATTTTCCAACAAAAGCCTTTTCCATGAAAATAAACCAACCAATACATTAAATCCTTTTTACAAGCTCTATTTTTCATATTAATTACATTCGACATCACCGAATAACCAACTATGAATGAAACCTAGACCCCCCTATACTCGGGAGTGGTGAGTCAACCTTTCACTAATTCATATCTTAAAGAACCATTTAATGTAGGATATCCCTGAACCTTATCCACATAGACAATTATGGGGGGATCCTTAACCATATTTGTCCCAAATTCATATGAATACACACATCCTTTATACCAAAAACTAATACAAAAACACATGTGTCATACCCATTTCAATAAAATTCCATTTTAATTGAAAATCAATCCATAAAACATTTTTTAGAAATAAAACCTAATAACTAATTGTAAAACCATAATATTAAAATATAACTACAGAAAAACATTCACTAAATTTATTTAAATTAAAAAAACCATAAAGCATCACTAGAGAGGTTCCCAAAAATCAATTTCATAGAAAAAATAATAATTTCAATCAAAGAAATCTATTTTAAATATATCTTTATAGTTATAAATAGAGGAGTCAAGAGTGAATCTACCTACCTCTGTTCTAATGGAGAAAACAAAGAACAATTCTCAAAAGCTAACAAAACTGGGGTAGATGTCCAAAATATCTTCTTAGATATCTTCCCCTATTAACAAAAAAGACAAATATAATTATTTTTTTCATCCACTATATTTGATATACCCATAGTGGGCATATATATTTGAAACTGGGAGAGATATATAATTATATATATGATAAAGACCCAATAAATACCAAGAATGGTCACTTACCATGACAATCGAGTTCCAACTCAACATGAAATACCTCGAGATCACTTCCTAATCGATGGGGTGAAGTTCTCCAACTTTGGTGAGGAAAAACTCTCAATATAAGGCCATTTTGGGGATAAACCACGTACTAAAATAGTAAAGCAATCTAGATCCACATTTTTATGATATATTTTCATTAAAGTGCATGGTTTAGTCACATGGTTTGGAAAAATGTGTGCTAACTGTGGGTTTTACACTACCCCAAGGCTGAAATTCACAGGGTTGGATCATATAGTTATCTAACCATGCACCGACTATGCCAAATCACACTCCTCCATCCTTTCACCATTTAGTACGTCTTCTTCTTGGTCGATAAATAGTTTAGGAAAATCATGCACTACCCATGTCCATTTCCATTATCCCTTATCTCACTGTGCATGATTTCCTTCACGTGTTTCAAGGTTTTAACAACCCGTGAACTAATCGTGAACCTGTACAAAAGTCTAAAAACACTCCAAAAATCTCCAACCATCCAAAAAATTAACCCCAATTTTTTTTATTCATAGGTAAAATATTTTTGGGTGACAGACCTAAAAAATGGGGTGATAAATGTCCCCATAGTTCTTTTTATTTTTTTAGTGGTGTTGGGATAATGTTGGAGGATGATAGGTGGAGTTTGATTTGATATTTTGGATATTAAAAATAAATTGTGACATTGATACATGTGTTTATCTATGAGAGCTCTATTGGAATGATTTTTATTAGTGTTTTTATATAGGATGGATTTAATTCATTGGACATGAGATTTGGAGTTCACACTATTTTAAGGGTGAAATATACTTCATGTCAAGGTGACAGTGGTCACATAAATAATGATTTTAATGATGATTTATATAGCATATAAAACCTTTTATTTTGTTTATGACTCTTACAAATCAGTTTTATTACTCATATAAATTTTATTAAATGTTTTTTGTCACAACATGGATTCATTAGTCACAAATAAAATTACATTTATTATATTATTTTATTTTTCATTAAATACAACTCATGTCGTTGTTATAGATTTTGAAGTGTGTCTCCTCAATGAGTGTTTTTCATGGTTTTTCCTTTTGTTTTTTATTTTCTCCATGGTTCTATAGTCACATATGAAATCACTTTCAATTATATCAAATATATTTCCTCTACAAATTAAATAGTGGGGATGAGGGAATTAATGATGTGATTTACAGTGGGTCGTTGGAGTTAGTGATGTGACGTCTTAACCATGATCTATAATTCCTTGAATCATTAATTTATAGTGTCAGTATAAATTCATAATCATAAATAGAGAAGTCTATTTAATATAATTTTCCTCATTTTTTATTATAAAAAATGTCAATATTTGATACCTTAGTGTTACCATCAAATGTTTTTTCCTTCAAATTCTTAAGATTAACCAATTTTATTCGAATTGGGGTTTTTCTCAAACTATTCATGGTTTCCTTTTAGATCCACATATCTAAAATACTACAACCATTGAAAATTATTTTATTATAATATTTTGCTATTATTGGTTTATACATATTGTTATGTTCTATGATTCTATGGACACTCTTTCATAATATTATTGATGCGATCATTACATTCCCTATTCAAGTACAGTACTTGGTTGAGGCTTCTAATGAGGTTGGGGATTCGTGAAATGTAATTTATTTTTTTATATTGAAATAAAGAGATATTATTTATTATAATAGGATGATGTAAAACATTAACACCGAAAATATAATTATTCAATAAAAATGGGAATTAAAGGCATATAGGTGATTCACATGGGATTACATATGTCATTGTTTTTTCTTATGTGATTGAAAGATTATCATTGTTATCTCTAAGTGTTTGGTTACTATTGTGAATAATGTTTCCTTTATATGGGTGAATTATTTTTCTAAAGATTAATGCAATTTTAATAAAAAGATATTTTAAGGAATACATTTTTCAATATTAATATTATTGTGTTAACACTACTGCATGAGATAATTAATTTTGAATGAATCAATATTTTGAGAGAGGGAATTATGGCTTTTCATTATCATTGAATTTATTTCATTATTTTTTTGTTAATGATGTTTTTGATATTTTTTTTTGTATAAGTGGATTTTTATTACTAGTTTTTGCTTATTAAAATTAATTAGAACTATGTGAAAACTCTATTGTTTCATTATTCATATGGGGGGGGGGGGTGTTTTTGTTGATCTAAAAAAATGTTAAAGAATGTTTGTTTCTCATATCTTGTTGTGTGGAAAGAGTTGATGATTTCAGAGTTTTTTGGTTTTTAGATTTGTTTTATTAGGATGGTATTATATTTTATTCTTGAAAATAGATTGTGAATGGTAATGATTAATACAATAATTGGACTGTATAAAAATATTATAAACTATGGGTTGAAAAGTAATTATTAATTCATATAAGGAACATGTAATGACCTAGATAATAATAAGGGAATGATATTGAGTGATTTATAATAAAATATGGTATTAAATGAAATTAATAACATAATGTGGATGGTAAAAATATATATAAATGATAATATTAAATTTTAAATTGTGAAATACATTCATTTTTTTATATTGAATGTGGGTAGTTTTCTGTATAATAATTCATAGAAATAATATCAAATGGAAATGATAGTTAGGTGGTTTTAATAGATTGGTATTCCTCTTATAGTTTGAACCCTTTTTCTCTTTCTTCTATTTTTAGGGTTTTTTTCTTTTGATTTTACACACACCCCACAATATTTAGACACCATAACAGATGACTATATATTTTAGATTATGGAAATTTTCCCTAAATATATATGTCAGTGAGGGAATAAATAGATAACTAATCCCTATATCATACCCATCCATTAATATTTCGTAAATTATGTTGTCACATTCAATAGGTACTATAATAAATTAAATCATAGAACACATTTATAGTATGTGATATATTGGATGATATAGTTGTGGGAATGTGATGATGATATATAGTCAGGGTAAAGAGCTGTAGATGGGGGAAACATGTTTATATACTTCATGTTAATTGTAAAGACCCGTAAAATTCAAGGGAAATTTTTTCTTAATTTTCTTTGGAATTTTACAAGAGCGCGGTTTCTGACGGCACCTGATTCCGAGGCCCGGAGTGCCCGGAATCAATTTCCGAAGTTTGGCTCGGGTACGTTCAGTGAACGAACGAGCGGGAATTTCTATCTTTTGATCCGGTTCTCGGAATTGAAATCCGAGGGCACCGATGAACTCGCAGCGCCGATATTCACTTAAGGAGACCTTTTCCGAGGTTGCGTTTATTTCGGGATGAGAGTTAGTTTTTGGGAGTTTAGAACGCTCAAGCTTGACGAAGAACGCTCAAGCTCCGACGAAGAACGCCACTCCTCTCTTCTTCGTCTTCCGTGTCAACGAAAGGGAACGCCGCTTCCTCCTCGGACTCCCTTCGTCGGCATACGAAGATTCGCCAAAGACGTACCTCTTCGGACGTACCTCTTCGTCATCGGATTTGACGAACGACTACCGCGACGCCCGACCTCCGCGACGTTGTCTTCCGCGGGACGTTGACAAATCTTCGAACCTATACCCAAGGTAGGGGTTGTTGATTTTTTGTTTAATAATTTATTCTTGTTCGTGGTTATGGCATGATTAACGAAAGGATATTTAAGTTGTGTTATCATTTAACGTGAGGGGGGCCGGACCGCATGAACACGGCCGAACCCCCTCCATCGTTCTTGTTGATTTACCTTGCGGGTGGAAACAAGGTGTCGTGGTGCCGTCGCACCACGCGGATAATCGTGCGATTATATTGCGCGGCGCCGTCGCGCCGCGCCGTGGAAGAATCATCAAGAACGCGACGCCGTCGCGCCGCGTCAAGGGGAATCGAAGGCGCGGCGGAGGGGCGCGGTGCCGTCGCACCGCGCCGGACGACGAACACCGCGGCCGGTTCCGGGCCGCGGCGAGACGGGAAGACCGACGACAGCCGGGCCGCGGCGAGACGGGAAGACCGGCGGCAGCCGCGCCGCCGGCGCCGGAGAACAAGAAGGGTTGCGGCCCTACGGCCGCGGCGGAGCAGCTAGGGGCGGCCGGCCACCAGAGATCGAGGAAGAGCCGCGGCCACGACCGCGGCGGAGGAGAAGAAGGCGGCCGGCCGCCAGTTTGGTTAGGAGGCGGGACCCGCGGGTCCCGCGTGAGAGAAGAAATGGCCGGCCTTAGGCCGGCCGAGATCCGAAAAAAGGGGGGGTTATACCCCCCGCGTGCGGCACATGCGCGGCACCTGGCCGCGCCGCCGCTGGCCGGGCCGCGCCGCCGCGCTGCCGCTGGCCGGGCCGTGCCGCCGCGCCGCCACCGGCCGGGCTGGGTCCTGCGGACCGGGTCGGTCCGACCCGGTTCAGTTCGGATCCGGGTCGGGTGGACCCGGTTCGGGTCAGACCAGGGGGGGTCGGGCCGGGTTGGCCCGGACCCGGACCCCCCGTTTTCGAATCGATTTCGTTCAAATGCTCATAACTTGAGCTTCGGGCCTCCGAACGACGCGCCGTCAGCGGCAACGCGATCCTTGGATCGAGACGGTCGTTTCGGTATACTATACTCAAGGTGCACCTTCCTTTTCGGGAGCCTACGTGGTTAAAACTCCGTAGTTAAGCGTGTTTGGCCTAGAGTAGTGACCAGGATGGGTGACCTCCTGGGAAGTTTCCCAGGGTGGGTGTGAGACGGAAAGGCCAATAGTTAACAGACCGGGCGTCCGATTGACGCGCCGTCTGTTTCGTTGAATTCCTCTAAGTGAGACGGATCTTTTGGCATACTCCACCCGAGGTTTGGATGCAGGTGGAGTACGGTCGGGTTGGTTTTGCCTTAGAAACCAACCGGGCCCCGGGGACGAAAATGCCAATAACTCTCAGACCGGGCGTCCGATTGACGCGCCGTCTGTTGCATTGAGTTCCTGTTGACGATACGAAACTTTTGGATACATCAACTCTGGACTTTGTGACAGTTGATGTATCAGCCTCTCGGCTCGTGGAGCGGACCCTCCGATCGAGCTTGCTGTGTGCGGGAACCCTAGTGCTGGCTGCGACTTTTACTGTGAATATTACTGAGACTACTGCTACTGTGACTGCGACGACGACAGTACAAAGATCCTGTGTGGATTCGACGACGACGACTACAGCACTCAGCGATCCTACGTGGATCAGTGCTACAGGTCATGTGTGGGACCGATCCTGTATGGGTCTTTGCGCTCAGCGGTCCTGTGTGAACCAGCGCCTATAGGTCCTGTGTGGGCCCGATCCTGTGTGGGTCTTGCGGTGATTATCTACAGGTCCTGTGTGGGCCCGATCCTGTGTGGGTCTTTGCGGTGCTTATCTACAGGTCCTACGTGGGCCCGATCCTGTGTGGGTCTTTTGCGGGGGTTAGTTACCTATCGATCCTTCGTGGGTCCGACGACTTAGATGGATCAGAGATCATCTTTATCGTCCTTTGAAAAAGTATACCAGTGTGAGCTGAATCCCGTTGCTTTCCTGTGTGGATTGTGTTGTGCTATCCTGTGTGGATTATGTTTTGCTTTCCTGTGTGGAATACGTTTACTTTCCTGTGTGGACTGAGTTGTACTTGGGCTCGGAGGTTGGAGCGTATTTGAAATTGATGACTTAGGTATATGTATGGGCATATACCTAAGCAGTGTCGGTTGTTACTTCGTGATTGTACCTTTCTTTGTGGTTTATCCTTTGTGGATTTTGAGAGACCTTCAGGGGTCTCGGGGTCCCTACTGAGTAGCTTATACTCACCCCTGCACGGGCTTTGCCCGCACTACATTGTGTTGGTTGCAGACGAAGGACATCGTTGACCTTAGCTGAGGCTTACAGAGCGGGACGGTACCTGGAGGTGGACCACTGGGCGGGACGTGCTCGGAGTGGACGGCGGGACCCGTGGAGCAGTGGAGCTATCTGTACCCACCCTTCAGGTGGGATTTCCAGTGGACAGCTCGGTGTAGCGGCTTTTACCTTTCAGTTGTTGTTTTCCCTTTCGAGTTGTACTTTACTTTCAGTTTGGGTTTGTATACTGGCCCATTTACTCTTTCCGCACTTTCAGTTGTACTCTGCTTTTGCTTAGTGTTTACTTTCCGCTTGCTTACTCTGTGGTGTTTGTTTACTTTACAAAGGAAATGCCTTCCCTTTTTACCGGGATTTACGCCTTGGTGCTAGTCTCCAGCCCCTGGCCTATGGAAGGCGGTCTTGGGGTAGTCACGACACGGACCCCGAGGGTGGGTCGTGACAAATTGGTATCAGAGGAGTTCGGTTCTACCGCGAACTCTGATCTTTTCTATGTGAAGCAATAATGTTTAGCATATTGAGTGTGGTTATCAGTCCAGGGAGTCCAGTGTTGGTGCGGCGGCCAACGTATCCGTACACCAGGACCCTGACTTCTGATTTCCGACTTAATGCACGAAAACATTGATTGCGTGTGTGTTTCAAAGTTTTCTTTGTGATTTCTTTGTGTCAGCTCACCAGGTATACTGTTTGACCGTGGTGAACCTGTTTCCTATTCAGGATGGCACCACGACGGCAGCCAGCTAGGGTTCCGAGAGTCGAGCGTGACGACAGCCCACCGAGCGACGAGGCTTCGGTGCAGGGCCCTTTGTCAGCAGTGGCACCGGCGGTAGCACTACCCGCCGAGCCCCTGATGCTTCCAGCGCCAGCCGCTGACGATGCACGTCGCCTCAGCGCACTGCATGAGTTTCAGCGCCAGCGACCGCCCATGTTTCGCGGGGAGACGGATCCCCAGGCAGCAGAGGACTGGCTGGAGGCAGTGGTACGAGTGTTTAGGCTAGTGAGGACACCAGCAGACCTCATGGTGATCCTCGCTGCGAGCCTACTACACGCAGCAGCAGGACGATGGTGGAGCTTGATGCTCCAGGTGCACGATGAGGCATCTCTACTTTGGACAGACTTTGAGAGCCTCTTCCGCTCGGAGTTTGTCCCAGCCACCCTTCGTGCGGTGCGTATCCAGGATCTTCTTCAGCTGCGGCAGGGCAGCATGACGGTCGCTCAGTACTCGGCGAGATTTACTGATCTCTCGCGCTACTCGACCGACATGGTACGGGACCCATTCTTCCGGGCCCGGACCTTCGAGCAGGGTTTGAGACACGAGATCAGGGCATCGCTGATCTCCCTCAGCATACCGACTCAGACAGGAGTACTGGAGCGGGCCCTTCTGATCGAGAGCTTCCTTGCTGAGTCTACACTAGCGCAGCGACCCACCGCAGGGCGGAAAGTGGCAGAGTCATCTGCAGCAGGCAGTCGACGGATGACTCAGGGGTCCAGACAGACCAGACCTTCAGACAGACGACCTCAGGGCACTGGCTCAGCAGTGCAGGGAACACAGCGCGGAGCCAGTCTTTCGAGTGGAAGGCAGTGCTATGCATGCGGCGGGCAAGGCCACATGGCTCGTGACAGCCCGACCCGCCATGTAGAGGAGCAGCAGACGGTTGAGGAACCACCTAGGCAGAGGCAGAGGTTCGACCGTGGCGGTCCGCAGGGAGGAGGCGGACGAGGCAGAGGAGCTGACCGAGCAGCAGGTGGTGGGCGACGCTTTGAGGGTCTACCACCACCACCACCAGGAGGTCCACCCCGACCTTAGGGGAGAGCACAGCTTCAGGCAGCTGAAGCTTACGATCATGGAGCTCCGGAAGCAGGTGGACTAGTGCGGGACTAGCTCCAGGCATAGGGGCCTTGTCCCATAATCCCTCTAGCTTCATAGTTTGTGTTGCCTTGAGTCCTTGTACTTTATGTTGAAGTAATAAAAGATGTTTTCCTTGGTAACTTTTGTTATCTTGTCTTTTGTTTGTTTTTACTAAGAGGTGCCGGTTAAAAACTGTTGACTTGACCCTCACTTGCGAGATTCGTACTGGAGGAAACCCAGTGACCACACACTGATGCTGACAGTGTGACTCAACCCTTGGAGGCGAGAGTAACGGTTGGATCACTTGGTAGCAGCGTCGAGGCCTTACGACGTCATCCATGCCATGAATTAACTAATCATGACGAGATTGACTGTATTAGGCAAGGAACGTGGTTCATCCAGGGGATGAGACCGGATTTCACTTTTCGGCAAAGGAGAAATCTTTGCAGCTAGCCTCTTTGCAGATATCCTTCGTGGATAGTGATGGAGCAGCCTTCCTTGAGTCTCTCACAGTCACCCCTCCTCTACTACAACAGGTCAGAGAGGCACAGCATGAGGACGCTGACTGTGAGACACGGCGTGCACAGATATCCTCGGGACAGGCACCTGATGGTTTCTCCCTTGGAGCAGAGCACGACATCCTTTTCAGAGGACGTACCATGGTACCAGTCTCTTTACGAGAGGAAGTGCTGAGAGAGTTTCACACTTCTCCTTTGGCGGTACATCCTGGAGTGGAAAAGATGTACCAGGACCTCAGACGACAGCACTGGTGGCCGGACATGAAGAAGGCAGTAGCAGAGTTCGTTTCTCGATTCCTCACCTGCCAGCAGGTGAAGGCAGATCATCAGGTACCAGCAGGCTTGGTACAGCCCTTGGAGGTTCCGGAGTGGAAGTGGGACGGCATATCTATGGACTTCGTGACTGGACTACCACGTACTTCCAGAGGTCACGACTCCATCTGGTGATTGTTGACCGACTCACCAAGTCGGCACACTTCTTACCCATCCGAGAGTAGGGCTCAGTGGAGAGCTTGGGACGTCTCTGCGTTCAGGAGATTGTGTGGCTCCACGGCGTGCCATCATCTATCGTCTACGATCGAGATTCCCGCTTACTTCCCGGCTTTGGAAGGGGTTACAGGAGGCGTTCGGGATGCAGCTACGTCTGAGCACAGCCTTTCACCCTCAGATGGATGGTCAGACGGAAAGGACCATTCAGACTCTCGAGGACATGCTCCGTGCATGTGTCCTCGACTTTGGTCGTAGCTGGGAGGACCACCTACCCTTGGTGGAGTTTGCGTACAACAACAGCTACCACTCCACCATCGGAATGGCACCGTACGAGGCGTTGTACGGCCAACCTTGTAGATCTCCTTTGTGCTGGACAGACCCTGGAGAGTCAGCACTGGTGGGACCGGAGATGGTCCAGGCCACGACAGAGATGGTCCAGGTCATCCAGGAGCGGATGAGGACAGCTCAGAGCCGGCAGAAGTCATACGCTGACAGGAGGCGGAGGCCACTAGAGTTCGAGGATGGCGACCACGTCTTCTTGCGGGTCTCACCTCGACATGGTATTCGGAGATTTGGCCGAGGCGGCAAGTTATCTCTGCGCTTCATCGAACCCTTCCAGGTCCTCAGCAGGGTTGGCGAGGTGGCTTATCGCCTGGATCTGCCACCTCAGTTGCACCGGGTGCACGGCGTCTTCCACGTATCTCAGCTGAGGAGATACGTACACGACCCGACGCACATCATTGACCATGGGGAGCTTGACGTTGACGATGGGGCGACTTTTACGGAGGTCCCGGTGGAGATAGAGGATCGACAGGAGCGGGTCCTACATGGGCGATCGATTCCTCTTGTGCGCATCAGATGGCAGCACGGGAATCTCTCGGAGAGCACATGGGAGCGGGAGGCTCAGATGCGTGCTCAGTACCCTCATTTGTTTCCCTAGTTTTTGATGTATCTTTATGGGGACGTAAAGCCCTGAGGTGGGAGTAATGTAAAGACCCGTAAAATTCAAGGGAAATTTTTTCTTAATTTTCTTTGGAATTTTACAAGAGCGCGGTTTCTGACGGCACCTGATTCCGAGGCCCGGAGTGCCCGGAATCAATTTCCGAAGTTTGGCTCGGGTACGTTCAGTGAACGAACGAGCGGGAATTTCTAACTTTTGATCCGGTGCTCGGAATTGAAATCTGAGGGCACCGATGAACTCGCAGCGCCGATATTCACTTAAGGAGACCTTTTCCGAGGTTGCGTTTATTTCGGGATGAGAGTTAGTTTTTGGGAGTTTAGAACGCTCAAGCTTGACGAAGAACGCTCAAGCTCCGACGAAGAACGCCGCTCCTCTCTTCTTCGTCTTCCATGTCAACGAAAGGGAACGCCGCTTCCTCCTCAGACTCCCTTCGTTGGAATATGAAGATTCGCCAACGACGTACCTCTTCGGACGTACCTCTTCGTCATCGGATTTGACGAACGACTACCGCGACGCCCGACCTCCGCGACGTTGTCATCCGCAGGACGTTGACAAATCTTCGAACCTATACCCAAGGTATGGGTTGTTGATTTTTTGTTTAATTATTTATTCTTGTTCGTGGTTATGGCATGATTAACGAAAGGATATTTAAGTTGTGTTATCATTTAACGTGAGGGGGGCCGGACCGCATGAACACGGCCGAACCCCCTCCATCGTTCTTGTTGATTTACCTTGCGGGTGGAAACAAGGTGGTGTGGTGCCGTCGCACCACGCGGATAATCGTGCGATTATATTGCGCGGCGCCGTCGCGCCGCGCCGTGGAAGAATCATCAAGAACGCGACGCCGTCGCGCCGCGTCAAGGGGAATCGAAGGCGCGGCGGAAGGGCGCGGTACCGTCGCACCGCGCCGGACGACGAACACCGCGGCCGGTTCCGGGCCGCGGCGAGACGGGAAGACCGACGGCAGCCGGGCCGCGGCGAGACGGGAAGACCGGCGGCAGCCGCGCCGCCGGCGCCGGAGAACAAGAAGGGCTGCGGCCCTACGGCCGCGGCGGAGCAGCTAGGGGCGGCCGGCCACCGGAGATCGAGGAAGAGTCGCGGCCACGGCCGCGGCGGAGGAGAAGAAGGCGGTCGGCCGCGCCGGCTGCCGGTTTGGTTAGGAGGCGGGACCCGCGGGTCCCGCGTGAGAGAAGAAATGGCCCGCCTTAGGCCGGCCGAGACCCGAAAAAAGGGGGGGTTATACCCCCCGCGTGCGGCACATGCGCGGCACCTGGTCGCGCCGCCACCGGCCGGGCTGGGTCCAGCGGACCGGGTCGGTCCGACCCGGTTCAGTTCGGATCCGGGTCGGGTCGACCCGGTTCGGGTCAGACCAGGGGGGGTCGGGCCGGGTTGGCCCGGACCCGGACCCCCCGTTTTCGAATCGATTTCGTTCAAATGCTCATAACTTGAGCTTCGGGCCTCCGAACGACGCGCCGTCAGCGGCAACGCGATCCTTGGATCGAGACGGTCGTTTCGGTATACTATACTCAAGGTGCACCTTCCTTTTCAGGAGCCTACGTGGTTAAAACTCCGTAGTTAAGCGTGCTTGGCCTAGAGTAGTGACCAGGATGGGTGACCTCCTGGGAAGTTTCCCAGGGTGGGTGTGAGACGGAAAGGCCAATAGTTAACAGACCAGGCGTCTGATTGACGCGCCGTCTGTTTCGTTGAATTCCTCTAAGTGAGACAGATCTTTTGGCATACTCCGCCCGAGGTTTGGATGCAGGTGGAGTACGGTCGGGTTGGTTTTTCCTTAGAAACCAACCGGGCCCCGGGGACGAAAATGCCAATAACTCTCAGACCGGGCGTCCGATTGACGCGCCGTCTGTTGCGTTGAGTTCCTGTTGACGATACGGAACTTTTGGATACATCAACTCTGGACTTTGTGACAGTTGATGTATCAGCCTCTCGGCTCGTGGAGCGGACCCTCCGATCGAGCTTGCTGTGTGCGGGAACCCTAGTGCTGGCTGCGACTGTTACTGTGACTATTACTGAGACTACTACTACTGTGACTGTGACGACGACAGTACAAAGATCCTGTGTGGATTCGACGACGACGACTACATCACTCAGCGATCCTACGTGGATCAGTGCTACAGGTCCTGTGTGGGCCCGATCCTGTGTGGGTCTTTGCGCTCAGCGGTCCTGTGTGAACCAGAGCCTACAGGTCCTGTGTGGGCGCGATCCTGTGTGGGTCTTGCGGTGATTATCTACAGGTCCTGTGTGGGCCCGATCCTGTGTGGGTCTTTGCGGTGCTTATCTACAGGTCCTACGTGGGCCCGATCCTGTGTGGGTCTTTTGCGGGGGTTAGTTACCTATCGATCCTTCGTGGGTCCGACGACTTAGATGGATCAGAGATCATCTTTATCATCCTTTGAAGATGTATACCAGTGTGAGCTGAATCCCGTTGCTTTCCTGTGTGGATTGTGTTGTGCTATCCTGTGTGGATTACGTTTTGCTTTCCTGTGTGGAATACGTTTACTTTCCTGTGTGGACTGAGTTGTACTTGGGCTCGGAGGTTGTAGCGTATTTGAAATTGATGACTTAGGTATATGTATGGGCATATACCTAAGCAGTGTCGGTTGTTACTTCGTGATTGTACCTTTCTTTGTGGTTTATCCTTTGTGGATTTTGAGAGACCTTCAGGGGTCTCGGGGTCCCTACTGAGTAGCTTATACTCACCCCTGCACGGGCTTTTCCCGCACTACGTTGTGTTGGTTGCAGACGACGGACATCGTTGACCTTAGCTGAGGCTTACAGAGCGGGACGGTACCTGGAGGTGGACCACTGGGCGGGACGTGCTCGGAGCGGACGGCGTGACCCATGGAGCAGTGGAGCTATCTGTACCCACCCTTCAGGTGGGATTTCCAGTGGACAGCTCGGTGTAGCAGCTTTTACCTTTCAGTTGTTGTTTTCCCTTTCGAGTTGTACTTTACTTTCAGTTTGGGTTTGTATACTGGCCCATTTACTCTTTCCGCACTTTCAGTTGTACTCTACTTTTTCTTAGTGTTTACTTTCCGCTTGCTTACTCTGTGGTGTTTGTTTACTTTACAAAGGCAATGCCTTCCCTTTTTACCGGGATTTACGCCTTGGTGCTAGTCTCCAGCCCCTGGCCTATGGAAGGCGGGCTTGGGGTAGTCACGACACGGACCCCGAGGGCGGGTCGTGACATTAATAATACCCTATTTAAATTTTAAATTATGACGAGTCTATAATGTGAATTTTGTACATTATATGTCATGTTTGATATATTATGATGATAATATGGGTGGGATATAAGCAATCATGATGATATTATAAATGGATTTATGTAAAAAATATGAATAATGAATTGGGAGTACAATGATTTTTTTAGTTATACCATGAGAGTGAAAACTAGTGAGGATGTGGATCTGGTATACAATTATGATATATGATTTCATTATTATGATCTTATACGTGGAAATAATTTTTTTTGGAAAACCCCTTAGAGGTTGGGTTGTATTTTACTGGGTAGGTTCTTGATTGTTCAACAATATACTCACTAATGAAACATTGTCCTTCTTCCACATTGTTATTTAAGTATTGAAGAAGATATTATAGAGTCTACTTGAATAATCACCCTTATATACTAATATATTTTACAGGTTTGTAAGAATTTTTTTTATTTTTCTAGGAATTACTATCTAAGATCTTAGTGTTGTTATGGAGCCAGTACTCTATTATATTCCATTTATTAATTTATTTTTGAATTACCTTCATTATCATATTGAATAGATTATAGAATGATGTATTTATTTTTAAGGTGAAATTGATTAGTGTATTGCTTCAAATGTTCAATGGATTTATAAGGGATTTCCCTACCTTTATAATCTTTTATAGTCTTTTTTATTTTCACTAACACTGAGTCTTATTGATGTTGGCTTGATGGATTACTAATATCTATATTATATGTGAAAGATGGGTCCATAATATGCGAAGGTACTAAAAAACATGCATCCAATATATTTATGAGTGTTTGGATGGGATCTTGATTTTGACGTTATGATAATTTCATGGGTTTGATAATGAAAAATCAATACCCCAAAATATTTTTTAACATTATATTTTAAAAATAAAACTTCCCTTTCCACTATATAGCACACAAAATAGTGAGCTTAAACTAGAAATGAAATCAAATTATTAATATATACTAATATAACTAATCCATTGAATAATCATGTATAAATTTTAATAACCACATTAGGTAAAACATATATATATATTATAAATAATTAAAAATTTATTTACATATTCATAATAAATAAGTAATAATTTATCACTAATGTCATTTTTTGATTCAAAAACATTTTTCAATAAAATATTATTTTTATATCACTTAGAGCACAATTATTTTCATTAATTATTTCAATATTTATAAAAATTATTTCAAAATTTAAATATCATTTCTAAAATCAATATATAAAATTTAATTTTTTCTGAGATTTTGGAAATTTTCAACCAACATTGATTTTTCCTTGAATTGTGAAAATACTGATTTTATTTTAATCATAATTTTCCATTCTATTAATTTTAATGTAACCCTATTTATATATATTTTTAAATTCCATTCTTTAAATTTGATTAAAATAATACTATTAATTTCTTTTGAATGTAAACTTTTCTGCATTTTTATATAATTTTTTATAATGAAGAATACATTATTCTAAATAGCCATTGTAAAGACCCGGAATTTTCAAGGAAAAGTTTTTCTTAAATTTTTTGGAATTTTACGAGTCTGCGGTTTCTGACGGCACTTGATTCATAGGCCCGGTGTGCCCGAAATCAATTTCTGAAGTTTTGTTCGGGTACGTTCAGTAAACGTACGTGCATGTTTTTCTATCTTTTGAACCAGTGATCGGAAATGATATCTGAGGACACCGATGAACTCGCAGCACCAGTATTCGTTTAGGGGGACCTTTACCGTAGTTGCGTTTTGTGGTATGTGGTAGTTAAAATTTGGGGATTCGTTAAGACTTAAATAAATTGTTGTGTTACAATTTATTTTAAGTAGAAGCTAATTCATCCAAAGGGTAGTTGGATGTGGGGCCCACAACCCACCTAACCTCCCATGGGAGGATATGAATAAGGGTGGTGGGGCCCGCACAAACCCCTAACCCTTAAACTCCTCATTTAACTCCATTAAAGCCCCATGAAACCCCCTTATTAATCCTTATAAATCTCCACCTTCTCCCTTAATTATTTATCATCTTCTACACATAGAATATGCCACCCCAACCAATTAATTATATCATTAATTAATTGTAACATCTCTTTTTAAAGCTTATTTAATAGCATGGTAGATCTTTTAAAATTTGAGAGGCTTAATATAATATTTTCTTGGAAAATATTTTCAGAAAACATTGGAGAGTTAGAGGAGAGCTTTATTCTTCCACGAAGAACGCCATACTCTCTCAGTGAAAAACACTCCACCACTTCCCTTTTCTTCATCTCTATGACAAAGAAGAAGACACTGCTCATGAGAAGCGTCATCTACGTCAAGTATTCTTCATCCAACATTGACGGGATGAAACCATTCTCCGCGACGCCATCTATAATGACACTCGTCTTCTGCAGCTTGTCAACATGCGACATATTTTTCGAGGTAGGGGTTTCGTATAATTTATAAGTGAATAAATTATCTCGATTGTGTTTTTTTCTTTGGAATAACCATCGCTGATTTTTACAGCTTAACACGGAGGGAGTGGGCAGAACAAACATGGCCTGAAGACCCTCCGTCGTATCTTGTTTTATTAATTCGCAAAGGGAGGCAGTAGAGAATGGAGGCGGCGACGAGCGAAGGCTGCGGCCGCATGCCAGTTGCGTGAGAAAAACAGTGGGCCGCAACCGTGGGCAGCTCAGCCGACGAAGAACCGGCCGGCTAAGCTGGCTGGACCAAAGAGACCGCGGTGCCACAAGGATGTCGTGGTGCAGAGGACAACAACCTGCATTCTGCGGGCCGCTTCGTAGGGCGAACCGGCCAGCTCATTGGCCGGCCGGGTTGGAGAAGGCTGTGGCGCCACCTGGCGCCGCGTACGGAAGAGAGCGACCTGCCCAAGCAGCCCGCTCGTGCTGGAGAATCCGGCCGACTTCGGCCAGATGTATTGGAGGGCGGCACTACTAGTTCGAGAAAGAGGGCCCCCCTCAGACCGCTCGGCCACCTGGGCTGAGCTGCTCGGCCTGCCGGGTAGTGCCCTACCGGGCCGGGCCACGCCGTGCCGGGCCAGGCCGCGCCCCGCCTGGCTGCTCGATTCTTTGGGATGGTCCGACCCTCTGTCGGGTCGGACCTGCCAAAACCGGGTTGACCCGACCCGCCAACCCACTCGGCTTAACGGGCCAGGCCTGAATTCACCTAAACGTGAATAACTTAAAGACCGCACGACCGATTGACGTGCCGTCTATGACATTGGGACCCACAAAATGAAGCGGTCCTTTTGTGATACTCTATGTGAGTTTTGGACAACATTGGAAAACGGCCAGGTTCTGGAATGAGCATATTTCAAACCGGGCACCTCGAACAGAAAAGCCAATATCCCTCAAACCAGGTGTCAGATTGACGCGCCGTCTCTCACATTGGGTTCCTTTTGATTCGGGGGAAGTTTGGGATACATCAAATCTTGACTTCGTGATAGATTATGTATCGAACCCATGGATCGAGGAGCGGACCCTACCGAAATCGAGCGTGCTATGTGCGGGAACCCTAGAGTTGGTTGCGACTGCAATGACTACCGTACTGGGATCCTCTGTGGGTTCGATGACGATGAATACTGTACTTGGATCCTCCGTGGGTTCGGTAACGATGACTAATGTACTTGGATCCACCGTGGGTTTGGCAGTGATGACTACTGTACTTGGATCCTCCGTGGGCTTGGCAGTGATGATTACTATACTTGGATACTCCGTGGGTTCAGTAGCGACGACTTCTGGACTAGGATCCTATGTGGGTTCGACAGAGGGGATGATTAAGAGGCTACATCTAATCATATCCACCCCTCTTCATGAGTTGTATACCTGTGTGAGCTGAATCATGACTTTAAATCATTATCATTGATGTGATTGACTTCTTTCCTATGTGGAATGGGTTTTCCTTGGGCTCAAGATTTGGAGCCGAACTGGAATTGGTGACTTAGGTATTTGTATGGGCATATACCTAAGTTGAGTTTGTTGATACTTCGTGATTTTATATTTTCTTTTTGGTCTATCCTTTGTGGATTCTAGGAGACCTTCGAGGGTCTCGGGGTCCCTAATGAGTATTGTTATACTCACCCCTGCACGGGCTATGCCCGTACTAAGTTGTGTTGGATGAGGACAACAAACAACACTGATCGTGGTAGACACTTGTGGAGCTGGATGGTACCCGGAGGTGGACCACATGGCGGGATGTACACGGAGTGGACTGACAGGCCCGAGGTGCCAAGGAGACCATCTTTACCCACCCTTCCGGTGGGATTCCCAGAGGATGACTCAGTGGATACTGCTTTACATTAGTGCTATTGTACTAGTCTTTCAGTTGTACTATACTCACTATTGGGCTTGTATTTCTGGCCCCTTTCTTTTCAGCACTTACTTTTGTATACAGTTTTACTTGTGGTTACTTCAGTTGCATACTCTATAGTTTTTGTTTACATCTTTAAAGGAAATTACATCCCAGTATAGGGATTTACGCCTTTGGTGCTAGTCGACAGCCCCTGGCCTATGAAAGGCGGGCTTGGGGTAGTCAAGGCGCGGGCGCCGAGGACGGGTCGTGAAAAATTAGTATCAAAGGAGTCGGTTCTACCGCAGAACTTAGGAATCTAATTATTTCTTCTCTGTGAAGAAATAGTGTTATGAGTATTTAGTGTTGTTATCAGTCCAGAGAGTCCAGTGTTGGTGCGGCGGCCAACGTATCCATACACTAGGACCCTGACTACTGATTTCTGACTCAGTGCATGAAAAAACTGATTACATGTGTGTTTCAAAAGATTTCCTTTTGATTACTTTGTGTCAGCTCACTAGGTAAAGTTTTTTGACTATGGCGCACCTGTTTCTTTTTAGGATGGCCCCACAAAGGCACCCAGCTAGGGTTCTGAGTTACATGAGAGATAGTAGCCCACCGAGCAACGAGGCCTCGGTGTAGGGCCCCATCACAGCAAAGGCACCAGTGGTACCACTACCTGCTGAGCCACCGGTACTACCTTCCCCAACACCAGAGAGTTAACATCGCCTGAGTTTGTTGTATGAGTTTCAGCAAAAGAGGCCGCCTAGGTTTCACTGAGAGATGGACCCACAGGCATCCGAGGATTGGATGGATGTTGTCGTCAGGGTTTTCAGACTAGTAGGGACACCGGCTAATCGTATGGTCATCTTTACTGTGAGTCTCCTGCACACAAAAATAGGTAGATGGTGGAGCCTGATTCTCTAGGTGCATTACAAAGAATATTTACTCTGAATGAAAATTGAGAGTCTCATCTGCTCGGAGTTTTTTCCAGCCACCCTTTGTGCAGTGCGGATCCAGGAGTTACTTCATCTGCGGCAGAGCAGCATGACAGTATCTCAGTACTTAGCGAGGTTTACTGACCTCTCACGATACTCCATGAACATGGTACGATACCCATTCTTCCAGACCCGGACCTTTGAGCAGGGACTCAGACATGAGATCAGGGCTTCAATGATCTCCCTCCGCATTCCGACATTGGCGGGAGTGCTGGAGCGAGCAATTCTTGTGGAGATATTTCTCGCTGATCCAACACCAGTGGCGAGACCCACCACATAGCGAAATGTAGCGGAGTATTCTGCAGCCGACAGTAGACAGATGTCACAGAGGTCCAAGCGGACCAGGCCATCAGGTTGGAGAGCTCAGGATACTGGTTCGGATGTGCGGGGCACACGAAACAGAGCCAGTCATACGAGGGGCAGGCAGTGCTATGCATGCGGAGGGCAAGGACACATGGCTTGTGACTGCCTGACCTTCCATGAAGATGACCAGCACACAGTATAAGGACCTCCCAGGTAAGGGAAGAGGTTCGGCCGTGTTGTTCCGCCGGGAGCAAGTGGACAAGGCAGAGGAGCTGGCCGAGCAGCGGGTGGTGGATGACTTTTCGAGGATCTACCACCACCACCACCAGGAGGTCCTCCCCGACCACAGGGAGCTGGCAGACAGAGGCAGTCTTAGATCTAGGCAGTCGAGGCTTACGACCACGGTGCATCTGAGTTCATTCGAGGTACTATATGTGTCTACTCCACCCTTTCTACTGTACTTATAGACATGTGAGCGAGTCATTCATTTATTTCTTCTGCCATTTATCAGAGCTCAGAGATTATGACGGAGCCGTTGGCTCGATCATTATGGATAGAGACTCCTACGGGAGCAGACTCGATGATTATGCACTAGTGCCAGCAGTGTGAGCTTACTTTAGGAGGTGAGAGCTTCGGCTGGGATCATTTTGTAGCGGTGTCGAGGCCTTACGACGTAATCTTGGGTATGGACTGGTTGTCTATAGTACATGCTCAGATCGACTATATTAGATGCTAGGTGTGGTGTATCCGCATAGATGGGAGCAGTTTCACCATCACCAGTGAGAAGGGAGCCTTTATAGCATAGGATGTACTTTCGCAGAGGAGAGGGTCGTCGATCACGCATCATTTGGCTAGTATCATCCTTAGAGCGGTTGATGTGAGGAGTCCGAGTTTTCTTATTGTGGTGGATCAGTATGCAGACGTTTTTCATAACGACGTTCCAGGACAACCTCCTCATAGAGAGGTATACTTCTACAGTGACATGTACCCTGAGACAACACCGATTTTAACTCCATCATATCGTATGGCTCCCTCCAAGCTTCGTGAGTTGTGGGTACAGCTGGAGGACTTTCAGGGGAACTGATTTATTCGACCTAGTGTCTCATCCTGGGCTTCTCTGATTTTGTTTTCCAAGAAGGTGGATGGGAGCTCGCGACTATGATTTGACTACTGTCGCCTAAATCATGTGACCGTAAAGAAAAAATACCCACTCTTGATGATTGAAGACCTCTTTGATCAGCTCAAGGGAGAACGATCGTTCTCAAAGATAGACCTCAGGTCAGGCTATCATTAGCTTAGAGTTCGAGACGAGGATGTGCAGAAGACGACCTTCAGGTGTCTGTATGGACACTATGAGTTCTTGGTTATGTCTTTAGGCTTAAAAAACACTCCATTAGTGTTCATGAGTCTCATGAATAGGATCTTCCAGCCTTAACTTGATAGTTTTGTCGTAGTTTTCATTGACGACATACTGATTCACTCGACTGCTGAGGAGGAGCTTGCCTTCCACTTACGGGTTGTACTGGGGACACTCCGAGAGTACCAGATTTATGGTAATCTTTTGAACCTACAGATCTATATTCGAGAGGGACACTTTTTGGGACTCTTCATCTCGGAGGCAGGAGTTGGAGTGGATCCAGCAAATATCGAGGCAGTACTTTCTTGGGATCCACCTAGGAGCGTGACAGATGTGTGGAGTTTCATGGGTCTGGCTGGGTACTATCAGAGATTTGTGCCAGACATCTCCAAAGTTGTAGCACCGCTTTCAGGCTTGAATAAAAAGGGGAAACCATTAGTGTGGTCAAATAGATGTCATCAGAGCATTCAGTAGTTGAGGCAGAGGTTGACCAGTGCACCCATCTTGAGGCTACCGAAAGAGGGCGTTGGGTACGTAGTGCACTGCAACGCATCTGGGACAGGGCACATGTGTGTCCTGATGGAGGAGTGAGCAGTGATCGCATATAGTTCACGGAATTTGAGACAGCACGAGAAGAACTATGATACCCAAGAACTGGAGTTAGCAGTAGTGGTCTTCACATTGAAGAAGTGGTGACACTATCTGATGGGTGATAGCTTTACAGTATATTCTAACCACCAGAGCCTCAAGTATATATTCTCCCAGAATAACCTGAACCTGAGACAGTGGTGACGGATTGAGTTCCTCCAGGACTATGACTTTGAGATAGTCTATACACCAGGGAAGGAAAACATTATAGCTGATGCTCTCAGCAGAAGATCAGGCATTCAGTTACAAGGAGAGGCGACAGAGTAGCTATCCACATTGTAGATATCCTTTGTGGATAGAGATGGAGCAGCTTTTCTATAGTCACTCATAGTCACTCCTCCACTCATTCAGCGAGTCAGAGAGGCACAACGTGGGGAATTTTAATGTGAGACGCGACGTGCTCACATATCCACAGGGCATGCACCTGATGTATTTTCTGAAGGATGGGAGCACATCATCCACTTCGAGGGACATACTATGGTACCATTTTCAATCCAGGATGATATGCTTAGGGAGTTTCACACTTCCCCTCCAGAGGTACAACCAGAAGTGGTAAAGATGTACCGGGACCTCAGACGACATCACTGGTGGCCGGGTATGAAGAAGTCTATAGAAGAGTTTGTATCAGGATGCCTCACTTGTCAGCAAGTGAAGGTGAAGCACCAGGTACCAGCAGGCTTGGTTCAACCCTTAGAGGTTATGGAGTGGATGTGGGATGGGATATCCATGGATTTCATGATAGGGATTCCACATACATCTAGAGGACACGACTCCATCTGGGTGATCATAGATCGACTCACCAAGTCATCCCACTTCTTACCGATCAGAGAGCAGGGCTCAGTTGAGATCTCGGGACACCTCTACATTCCGGAGATCGTACGACTTCATGGTGTGCCATCGTATATTGCTTTCGATCGAGATACTCGTTTCACATCCCAGCTATGGAAGGGGTTACATGAGGCTTTTGGGATGCAAATACATCTGAGAACCGCCTTCCATCCTCAGAAAGATGTCCAGACTGATAGGACCATTCAGACTCTCGAAGAAATTCTCTGTGCATGTGTCCTTGAATTTGGTCGCAGCTAGGAGGATCACCTACCCTTGGTGGAGTTTGCGTAAAAAAACATCTACCACTCCACCATCGGGATGTCACCTTATGAGGCACTATGTAGCCAACCTTGCAGATCACCTCTGTGATGGGATGACCTAGGGTAGTCAGCACTTGTAGGACCAGAGATAGTTCAGGCTATGATGGAGAAGGTAAAAATCATCCAGGAGAGGATGAAGATTCCACAAAGCAGATAGAATTCCTATGCTGATAGTAGACGGAGACCACTTGAGTTTGAGGATGACGACCACGTTTTCCAATAGGTCTCAACTCGACGAGGTCTACGGAGATTTGGCCAGGGTGGAAAGTTATCTCTATACTTCATCTGACCAATCCAGGTGATCAGTAGAGTAGTCATGGTGGCTTACCGCCTGGCCCTTCCACCTTAGTTTCACCAGGTGTATGACGTCTTCCACGTATCTCAGCTGAGGAGATACGTGCACGACCCGTCCCACATCATCGACCATGAGGAGATGGACATCGATGATGGGGTAACATTCTCTGAGGTCCTGATGGAGATTGAGGATCGACAGGAGCAGGTCCTACGTGGGCGGTCGATTCCTCTGGTGCGCATTCACTGGAAGCACAAGAACCTCCAGGAGAGCACTTGGGAGCGGGAGGCTCTGATGCATGTACAATAACTCCATTTGTTTCCCTAGTGTCTGGTGTAGCTTTATGGGGATGTAAATCCCTGAGGTGGGAGTAATGTAAAGACCCTGAAATTTAAAAGAATTTTTTTTTCTTAAATTCTTTGGAATTTTATGAGTCTGCAGTTTCGGACGACACATGCTTCCAAGGACCGGTGTCCCCAAAATCATTTTCGGATGTTTTTTTTGGGTACGTTCAGTAAACGTAAGTGCGGGTTTTACTTTCTATTGAACAGGTGCTAAGAATTGAAATCTGAGGACACCAATGAACTCGCAGTGCCGATATTTGTTTAGGGGGACCTTTACCGCAGTTGCGTTTTGTCGAATACAGTAGTTAAACTTTGGGGATTTGTTAAGACTTAAATAAATTGTTCTGTTACAATTTATATTAATTAGATGTATATTCCTCCAAAGGGAAGTTGGAGGTGGGGCCCACACCCCACCTAACTTCCCATGGGAGGAGATGACTACTGGTGGAGGGGCTCACACAAATACCTAACCCTTCAACACCTCCTTTAACTCTCTTAAACCCCCATGAAACCCACTTATTAATCCTTATAACTCTCCATCTTCTCCCTTAATTATTTATCATCTTCCACCCATTGAATATGCCACCCCAACCAATTAATTGCATCATTAATTAATTGGCACATATCTTTTTGAATATTTTTGAATAGCATGGTAGATCTTTTAAAATTTGAGAGGCTTAATATAATATTTTCTTGGAAAATATTTTGGGAAAACATTAGAGAATTAAAGGAGAGCTTTATTCTTCCATGAAGAACGAAATACTCTCTCGATGAAGAACACTCCATGACTTATCCTTTCTTCTTCTCTACTACAAGGAAGGAGACACCACTCGTGAGAATTGTCATCTACGTCAAGGATTCTTCCTCCAATGTTGACGGGACGACACCGTCCTCCAAGACGACATCTACCGCGACGCTCGTCTTTTGCAGCATGTCGACGTGCGACATCTTTTTTGAGGTAGGTGTTTTTTATAACTTATAAGTGATTAAATTATATTGATTGTGTTGTTTTATTTGGAACAACCTTGGACAATTATTACTGCTTAACGCGGAGGGTGCGAGCCGAACAAACACGACCCGACGAACCTCTGCAGTATCTTGTTTTATTAATTCTCAAAGGGAGGCGGTGGCGAATGGATGTGGAAGTGAGTGAAGGTGGTGACCGCGTGATAGCCACATGCGAAGAACTGCGGCCCGCAACCACAAGCTGCTCGGCCGATGAAGAACCGGGCGACAAAGCCCACCGGATCAAAGAGACCGTGGCCCCATAAGGGCGCCGCGCTAAGAAAGACCGTGACCAGTATTACTTGGGCCGCTTCGGTGGGTGAAACAGGTGACTCATCGGCTGGACGGGTTGGAGAAGTCCATGGCGCCGCCTGCGGATGACAGAGGGCCGCTCGCATAGGAGAATCCGGCCAGATTCAGCCGACCGGATTGGAGGGTGACGCCGCTTTGCGCCACGGGTTCGAGAAAGAGTGGGGTTGTACCCCCCCCCCCTCGGACCACTCAACAACCCGGGCCGAGTCGCAACACTCCGGGCCTCACCCTGTAGGACCGGGCTGTGCCACTGCGGGACACGGCGCGTCGGGCCGTGCCGCGCCAGGCCGCGCCGCGCCGTGCCAGGCCAAGCCACGTGATTCTTCGGGATGGTCCAAACCTCTGCAGGGTCGGACCCGCCAAAACAGGGTTGACCAGACCCACTAGCCCACTGGGCTCAACTGTCGGGGTCTGAATTCACTTAAACGTGAATAACTTAAAGACTTCGTGACTGATCGATGCGCCGGCTATGCCATTGGGACCCTTGCGATGAAGCGTTCCTTTTGCGATACTCTAATTGATATTTGGAAAAAATTGGAAAACTGACAGGTTTTGGAACGAGCATATTTTCAATCGGGCCCCTCGAATGGAAAGGCCAATATCTCTCAGACCGGGAGTCCGATTGATGCGCCCTTTATCGCATTGGGTTCCTTTTGACAAGGCAGAACATCAGGATACATCAACTCTAGATTTCGTGACAGTTGATGTATCGACCCCGTGGCTCGAGGAGCGGACCCTCCCAAAATCGAGTGTGTTATGTGCAGGAACCCCAGAGCTGGTTGCGACTACAACAACTACCGTACTGGGATCCTCCTTGGGTTCAACGATGATGACTACTGTACTTGGATCCTCCGTGGGTTCGACAGTGATGACTACTGTACTTTGATCCTCCATGGGTTAGACATCGATGACTACTGTACATGGATCCTCTATGGGTTCGGCAGTGATGACTACAATACTTGGATCCTCTGTGGGTTCGGTAGCAACAACTTCTGTACTAGGATCCTATATGGGATCAACAGAGGAGATGATTGAGAGGCTACATCTAATAATCTCCACCCTCTTCGTGAGTTGTATACCTGTGTGAGCTGAGTCTTGACTTTCAATCATTATCATCGATGTGATTGTCTTCTTTCCTATTTGGAATGTGTTGTTCATGGGATCAAGAGTTGGAGCCGAACTGGAATTGGTGACTTAGGTATATGTATGGTCATATACTTAAGTTGAGTTGGTTGATACTTCGTGATTGTATCTTTTTGTTGCGGTTTATCCTCAGTGGATTCAGGGACACCTTCAAGGGTCTCGAGGTCCCTACTGATTATTTTTATACTTACCCCAACATGGGATATGCCCGCACTAAATTGTGTTGGATGCAGACGATGGACAACACTAATTGTGACCGATATTTGTGGAGCTGGATGGTACCCAGAGGTGGACCACTTGGCGGGATGTACACGGAGCGGACAGACGGACCCGAGGTGACGAGGAGACCATATATACCCACCCTTCAGGTGGGATTCTAGGAGAACGACTCATTTGTTTCTACTTTACTTTACAACTGTTTTACTAGTCTTTCAGTTGTATTGTACTCACTGTTGGGATTGTATTTCCAACCCCTTTATTTTCAGCACTTAATTTTGTATATAGTTTTACATGTGCCTTATTTAGTTGCGTACTCTATTGTGTTTGTTTACATCTTTAAAGGAAATTCCTCCCCATTATAGAAATTTACGTCTTTGGTGCTAGTCGCCTGCCCCTGGCCTATGGAAGGCAGGCTTGGGGTAGTCGCGGCACGACCCCGAGGACAGGTCGTGACAACCATTTTAATCTTGTTTTTTTTATTTTTAATGAAATTTATACAATATAAAAGAAATTATTTTATTTACCAAATGGGCTATACATATATATATGAGCTCTAAATCTGGAATAAAAGAGAATTTTATTTTTATAAATTATGAATAGTAACTATATTTAAAAATTTTCTCATGAATATGGTTTAAGAGGTTAATTATTGTCAAAATTAATATGAAAAGTCTTAAATATCATTGAAACACATTATATTATTTAATTGTATCATTATTTTTGACACTTTTTTATTTATAATTTTATGAAAGTACGTTTTCCCATTTTTCTTAGATTGTGGCCATCATATTATTTTATGTAATAAATAAATACAAAATGTAACATTAATTACATTAATATCATTAATATGTTGTGATAGGGTTTAGAATTTTGTTTATGAATCTATATTTTTACACTAAATATGAATGATAATATTTTATATTTATAATTTTTTTAATTTATAGTTAAAAAATATTAATCATAAATACATACTTTTCACTGACAACGTGAATTTTCAAAATGTTAAAATATCATGTAAATGATTCTAAAGACATTAAAAGTAATATTATTCAGATGAATTATTTTTTACCACAAATGTTTTAGATTAATGTGACATATTCTTGTTTTATTAATATTTTATATTCAAATTACATAAGTATCATCATGTCTCTAATGAAAAATTAAATTAATAGTGTTAAAATTTCATTAATAATATTTTATGAAATAAATTTTTAACTAAATTAATTAAAAATTAAAAAACATTAAAGTGTAAATGTAGGATTTAAAATGGTATATAGTATGATTCTTATACATTTATTATCCAATTGTTTCCTTATATGTTATATTATCTCCTGCAGCAATTAGAAAACTCTATACCACATTTAATGTTATATTATTTTAAAGAATTGGTTAATCAAATCAATAAGGTATAAAATTAATTTCAAGATTATCTAAATATGATTTTATGATTATATTAAGACCATATCTTCCTCTAATATATAAAATTTTCAACAACTATAAATGACATAGCAACATATTATATTGTAATTTATCGTGTGTTTCAAAATGTTCCCCTACTAATACATGATAAAGCGATATTCATCCTCTAACATAATAACACATATAATGAAATTTATCATGACCAAAAACCATAAGATTATCTCATGAAATCCATATAATTATTTTATTTGTGTTGTTCTTCAAAAAATACTAACTATATGGTCTTAAAGAAGGGATACAAAATATATTTTTCTATGAGTAGTTAATTGTATTAACAAGGATATTTTATGTTGTTCATCTTCTATTATCCCAATAAATGATGTCCTAAAAATTATAATATTACAACACCAGTATATAATATATAAATAAATATCATTATTTTTTATTCATAATAGTTTTCCATCTTCTTGTAAATAAAATGGGACGCAATACCATTTCACTTTTCAATGGAAGACTATTACCTCTTGAACAAATGTAATTTAATTCCATTATTTTCTCATGTAGGTAGTAATCGTGATTGAAAAAATGAATTTATATGATATATATATATATGACATAATTAATTTTCAATAAATTTTCCAAATCATCTACCCCCTTACACATTCTCTAATTTATTATTCTTAAAGTCACTCATACATACGTACAATCTATCATATCCACGATGTGATGTGATTCATTTTCTTCTATCAACTCCCAATATTGATTATAAAACTATTTATAATGAATAACTACGATTTTTATAAAGATTATATCATTTTATAGGAGTGGAAACAATATTATATTCACAAGAACCAAAACCTCTATGGTGATACATACACGATTAAACTAAGTAGTTAACACCCAAGGAAATGATAATAATGAAAATTGTTAATAAATTATAGATAAAATATTATATGATAATCATATATGATATTACTGATATATATATATATTATTAATATATGTATGACAAATTTATATTCATTATAAATTCTAATAAATGAACATTTATCTAAGTGGATGTTTAAGGTATGATGTTTCTTAAATCAATTTCAATTCATTGGGTTAAAAATATAATTAATTGACTATGGTTTTCTATTATTATAGATTAAATGAAATATGATTTTATTATATTTTATTTATAGTATTTTTATATATTTTTATTTGTTTTAGATAATAAATTTAATTATTATTTCTCACTTAAACCATACAATCTATTTAAGTGATTTCATCAAAATTTCTAATAAATAGACCAATATTTGGTATTATACACATGTTTACTTCTATATAGTGTATAAAATTACTATTTTTATGTTCAAAATGAGTATATATTTATTCAGTGTGATTAATATTAAATATGAATTTTAATATTTCATGGTATTAAAATTTAAATGTTTCAATTTTAGTAAGAATTTATTTTACAATCTCATTATTTTTTATTATTTATATTTTCCATTAAAGTTATGTTATAATATATCACTCACAAACACTATGTATTTTATTATTAAATAGAAAATATATGAATTCATATATTTTTGTTTCACTATTCCAATATTTTTCATATTAATAAATTGATAAGATATTTCAAATTAAACTTTATCATATTTATATATTTTTTCTAGTATATTTTTTCTCTAGGTAAATATTTTTCAAATATGTTTTACAAAAGTAATTTATATTTAGAAAAATTATTTATTCTTGATATTTTATGTTATCTATTGATATATTAAAATATTTTAAATAAATTATCCTAATGATTTTAAAAACAGAAATTATTTACATTCCTAAAAAAATATCAAAATGAATGTTTTTTGAAGTATATGACACTAAAACATTTTATCACCAATATAAAAATTTTATTATATTTTTATTATTATACCAGTTTTATATGCTCTATGAAAAGAATCTATTTTATGATAACATATTTTTAATAGATTTCATCCATTTCTTAAGTCTACATATTACTTGATTTTACAATAAAATATAATTTTTTATAAACTCATAACATCTTTTTTATCTTATTATTTTTTTGCACATTAACATTATATTTAAAAAATGACCTTATTATGATCATATTTCATTGTAAATTAAATATCTATTTATTATTATTATTCTTTTTATCGTGAGTTTTATTCTTTCATAAACTGTATAACATTTATAAATATATTTTTTAATGATGAATGTATATGATTAACATGGGAAATATTTACATTCCCAATTCATTACTCAATACCGATATGTTTTCATCTGGGGAAATGATTATAAATAGAATTTATCAGAAAATATATTTGGAATATGTTGGTTATGTGGTGACATGTGTGGACCAATATTAAAAATCCTATCATTTCATTGATTGGAGTTATGAGATAAACTAGGTGGGTAACATTATATAATTTGTATATAGTGTATACATATATATAGTATAAACCATTCTAAAACATGTCTTTGATAGTAAAGATAACCTCATATATTAGATTATAATTTAAAACATTATAAGATTCCTTTATTTAGAACATTATTGTTATTATCCATGCAGTTATTACATGGATGATATCAGTCAATGCTTTTTATGATCTGTGTATTGATTAAATGAAATATATTTTATTTTATTTACCATTTCACACTTATTATTCCTTATTTACAGAAGATACACTTTTCCTTATGTGAATCATACCAGGAATTTGATATTATCTTTATATTGTTTATGTTTTGTTAGGATATGAATAAGAAAATTTAAAATTAGTTCCTAGATGTATAATATTTACTTTCATTATGTTTTAGAAGTTATTTACAACATAATATATAAAGCATATTTTCATCTGGTTCATAATGTTTATGAAACTAATTGGTACATAAGGAGGAGATTACATATATCATATTTCAATATAATATTTTAGACAGTAGATTTGGATTATATGACGTGAGGTTATTATTAAACATTGATATTTGAAATTTTCATGTTATGTTTCAAGGGGAAAATTCTTGGTTGAAAGAAATTAGTTCCACCTATGATTTGATGTAAGGACCATAGAATGAGGAAATAACATATTTTATATAGTCTAGGTAGACTGTTAAAGTCCTTGGAGAGGTATATTAATCATTCTTCTTTGGCCTTTTATTTTAATTGTTGTGATCTTACTGTGATTTAAATAAATGAAATTAAATCATTTTAAATTAATTTCCAAATAAATATCATATATTTATTTAGTTACATATATTAAAACTCATCTACATTCATGTGGGATTCGATATGGAATGGTGAATTTGGACTATATAGTAAACCACCCGTGGATTGACTTAATTAAAAAATCATTCTTTGTTGATGAATGAGTTTGACCACCTCCTCTCTTAATTAGGGTGGTATAGGGGTAGTATCTCAAATCATGAAATGGATAACATGTTATAGGATATCAATATTTCTTTCACCTGTATCCACATTAATGAAAAATAAATTTTTTTAGTTGTGGTTATATTGATAAAATGGTTAGTGGGGTGATCTTACATTTTTTATCTGGGAGAGTATAACTTCGTGTATGTTTCATGTGATTATTTTGAAAAGTTGATTATCAAAGAATTCCTTCCATTGATGATGAATATAACATAATTTTATATGTTTTATGATATTCCATGACCCTTAGTTTGATCTATTGTTGGTTGTTTATTTTTCAATCATGTTTAGAGAGAAATGTAGTGAATTTTGAAATCCCATTAGGCTGTGAAATTTTGGTGCTTGGTTAGATAAAACTATATTGTTTGGCCAAGAAAACCATGTACCATGATCTAAAACATTGTAAGGCAGACATTCTTTCTGAATATTTTGGTCACCCCTCTGAACCCTAGAAGATATTGAAATTGGTAAATAAATTTGTAGATTATGGTTAGTTTAACCATGCATCCAAAACATGCACCACAAATAGATGACCCAAAGGGGTGCATAGTGTGTCTCACTATGTGTTCCTACATAGATAAAGGTGTATCTAATTTGGAATTATTCCAAAATTTACTTTATAAATCGTTAAATCACACAGTCATTGAGATTCCTAATCCAACCATTTGACCATATCCTGATTTTCTTCGATCTTTGAGGCTCTCAAGAGGTGAAAAGGACTCAAAAAACAATTTTATTTTTGTATAAAAGTGGTGTTGATCTCATTTGATTCCTCTATGTAATTTTATATCTAGTAATGTGGTTTATTTAGAACCTTATTTTTCAATTAAATGGTTTTTATAGATAATCATGTAATATATGGATTTAACACTCTTTTATTGGATCCTGATTCGAGGTTGTGTTCCCAGATATCCTTAAACAAATTCTTCACTAGAGTTCCCCATTGTGGTCATTGTGTGTTTTGGTTAGTTTATTTAAATGTTAGTTTCCTCCATAATTTATTTCCCTAAAATATAAACCATGAATTTAATAATTAAATTTAAATTAGTTTTAAATGGAATTAAAAACATTTATTTTTGATGATTTTATGTCTTATGTGAAATGGGCATTAGATTTGTGGAATACCAAAATTTCTATGTAATTGAAATTATATTTTGTATTTATGTAAAATTTTTGTTTGATTTAAAAATTAATGGGAATATATTATTTGATGTTGATTATGAGAAAATTTCGTAAAATTAAAAGTCATTTGAGATGTAATAAAATGGTTAGAACCTATGATTTTGTTTGGAAAGGAGATGTAATTATTAAAACTATTATTGTGAAATTGTATTTTAAAAAAATTTAAATGAGTTTGTATCTAATTTGATTGATTTATTGATTGATTTAGGGACATGGGAGATTGGGTTTTTATTATGTCATTGGGACAGTATGCTAGAATAATGACCACTCAGAAATCATTGATAATGACAACACCAACTAATCCAAGTTATCATAGGACACAACTAATGAGTTCCCCGGTTGATGGGTAGATTTATTTCCTATAATGGGTTCCCCTATAGGGGTTTTGATTATGTAGATCAACAATTTTTGAGATGTGATCATTTTTAAGATGTCAGAGGTTCTTATATCCAATCACTGACTTACTGTATGGTGTTTGAACATGGTTCTTAGATTTATTTGATTTCATATTCATGTTGTAGATAAAAGTGAAATATTTTAACCATTAAAAACAATTTATAGAAAATATTTTATATAAAATGTTCATTAAAGAATAAATTATTGTTTTTTTTATAATTCAACATTTAATTGAATGATTTTTTTTCATTAAATTGTAAAAATTTTATTCCATACCTTATTTATTTAAACATATAAAAAATTTGAAAATTGTTAATCTATTGATTATAGAACCCTTAATGAGAACCTACTCATAATTATAGCTCACACCTACCATTTTCTTTAGGTATTTGTAGTCATTATTATGTGAGGCCTATGAAAAGGAAAAGAACCACCTATAGGTTGTGGATGTTCATGATCCCTTGTACTGTGGAGTTGTGTTTGTGATTGATGGAGATGTTTGCACCTATTAAATAAGGTTTCTAAGACATTTTTCTAGTTTAGATTGTAGTTTTCTTTTGGATGATTATCATTATGTTGGGTACTATAATACATGTTTTTTATACTACCTCCATCAGGAGTGTTGAAAATATTAACCTATAATTTTTTTTCTACCATTTTATTATGGAAAATTTATTCCCTATTTGATCATGTAGGACACTAGGTTCCAATTTCAGACCCATAGTGACACAGAAATCCCTTCCAGCTATGTTAGTACATTATAGGGTTTCATGGTACTTGGGTAACTGAGATTTTTTTAATAAAATTATATCACTGTGAGGTTAATAATTATTCAGTGAATTTAGTATGTATTTTGGGTTGTCTTGAAATAATTTGGAGGTATTTGTGTCTGACTTTATGGATAGAACCAATCATAATGAGCCTTATGTCACCATAAGTGTTTTGGAAAATTGTATTTGATGATTTTCTTGATCTAATATTTTTATTTACGATGATATTTTCTAATTTATGAAGAAATACTTGTCATTAAATATTTTATTTTGGGATTTATATTCTCATTGATCTTGGTTGAGTTGTGAACATAAGTAATCTTTTATTTCTTTCAATGTTTAATGCTAATGTTGTGAATTATTATTCCTCCACGACATAGTGTAAATATGCCACAGGAGAAAGCTTCGGGTGAGAAAATGTGAGAGGATACTTCAATTTACTAGAATCTTGTTGATATTTTTAATGTCTTTACTAGGATTTATGATAGGAATCTCCACATGTTTTTTATGAACTGGTGTTTAACATCAAATTGATGAATCATAGAATCACGATCAAGAGTTTCTGTAAAACATAGAGATTTTGTGATATATTTTTTTTTCAAATAATGTTAGTCATTTTGAAATTTTTCATTTCATACAACAAGTAATATATAAATTTTTCTTGGAAATTTTAATATTTCAAATTCATTTCACAGAACACAAATTCAATCACTTATTACACACAACACTGACCTAACATTCGTTACACACATCACTATTTTTTTAATAGAATACACTTTATTATTATAAGTATTTAAACCATATTGTAATAACTTAAAAATTAAATTTATTAATATTAATAGTAATAAGTACTTTTAAATTCTATTAATAATGATTTCATGTAAATAAAACATAATTATATTGAATTGTATATTTTTTGTAAATTTATTATCAAATTGAAAATACTATTTTCTTAAATGATGTTTTTTTGTCCTTATGTTTATAATAATACAATTAAATTTAAACACTCGTAGAAATTGAATTTGATATAATAAATAACATTTTGGAAATTCAAATGTCAAAGTTAACATATAGTGAATTTTAATATATTTCTAAGAAGTCTCATTTGTTGATAAATAGTGAAAAATATTTCATTGTAGTTAAAAACTACATTTTATGATTAATATTTATTATAAATTATTTAAATTTTTACTGTATCAATAGATTATTTATATATTTTTTAAACCAATATAGGAGATTGCAATCATTTGTATATTCAAAATTATATATGAAAACATATTGATCATTTGAATGTTCTTTTTAACCAAATTCTTCCCACTTATGTGGGATTTTCATTAATCATAATTTTGTCGCTTCTATTAATTAAATTTCAAAAAATAGACATACATTGTTGTAGTCAGTATGATATTTATAGAAAAATAAGATGAACATAGTTTTTTATATTATGAATGGTACTTTTAGTAAATTTCTATTATCCATGGTTAATGGTGTATCAGGTAATTAAAAATAAAAATAATATTATTATAATGGAAATTTACCCTAACACTTTTCCAAATTACATTGGTTGAGTGAGTTTTTAGCAAAGTCTAACTTAGTATTAAATTTTAAACTTTTTATGAAAATTGGGTAAGAATAAGATATTTATTATGTAGAGGCTCTATTTTTTCCTTTTACCATATTGAAATAACTATAAATATATTTCCAAATCTTGGCGCTGAGACGAAATGCGATTCTGAGGCCCATCGTTCCTGGAATTAATGTTATAATGATATTAAATATATTTTATACTATGCATGGGGAGAATTAATGAAAATATGATATCACTAAATGGTCAATAAAATTAAAAATATGAGGCAATGGTTTGGTTCAGAACCTGATTTTTACCCTAGTAATGACCTAAAATGAGTTAAAATTGGATGATCAGACCCCTTGATCAATGGAGGTAAACTTATTTGAATTAATTAATTAATTAATTCCATTTAACCTAAAAATATTTCTATGATTTTATCATTATAGAATTTTGGAAATATTTGGTTCATAATTCATAATTCCTTGATGGAGCTCTCCTCCCGTCCTATGTTGGCGAACCCTTTGTCGAATGATAAAAATTTTCTAGATCAATGAAAATCAAAGCACGAAAAATGCATAAGATTCTTCCAATAATTTTGTGAGTGTGTTATTCTCTAACGATTGATCCCATACAGATGTCAGACTAATATGTTTGTGGTGTTATGTCCTTTTAACAAAATGACTTTGTAGATCGAACTTTTTTCTTTAATATGAGACCTTTTGCTTCATTTTCATGTTCTTTTGTACAAAAATTAATTTTTTCAATTGTTTTCTGACCCTAGGATCCCCATTCTTGATCGATTGTCAATGAATGCTTGGCTTGATCTAAAAATCATTTTTCTGGGTGATTTTCCCACCTCATTCATTTTATTATTCATCGATGGGAATGGATTCACAATTATAAATTTTTGGAGTGGTTTCATGTGTGATAGAAACCATGGATTTTTTACGGGTGCACGAAGGAAACATATATCAATTTTTTGGGGATAGATTGATAAAATAGTTGGATATTGTTGGATGAATGGATCATATAATCAATACAGGTCCTTGTTTTTGATAAAATGTGGTTCAGACTTGGTTTGATAATACCAGTTCATCTGATTGATCCACAATAATTATGAGCAATGTGATGGGATCAGTTTTGAGTGAAGTTCATGAATAGAGTCTCTTGACAGAGGCTACTTGGCATGAATGTGTCACTGGTTCAAATTATATATCAAATTTGGGGGTCAAATGTGGTCAACATATCACTACTAGAAAAACAGGTATTTGCGACGGGACCCCGTCGCAAAAAGCCATTTGCGACGGGATCTCGTCGCAAATAGCCAGTTGCTGAAAACGGCGTCGCAACAACACTTATTTGCGACGGGCCCGTCGCTAAAGCATTTTTTTGCGACGGTCATTCTCCCCGTCGCAAATAGTATTCCATATTTTTGTAAAAAACTTTTAAAATGGTTTTTGCGACGGAACCGTCGCAAAAACTATTTTTTTAAAAAAATAAAAACTATTAATAATACTAGTATTTGCGACGGGCATAGTATCCCGTCGCAGATACGATTTATAGTATTTGCGACGGGTCCCGTCGCAAAAACTATTTTAAAAAAAAAATAAAAACTATTAATAATACTAGTATTTGCGATGGGCATAGTATCCCGTCGCAAATACTATAAAAAAAATAAAAAAAATAAATTATTAATAAATTATTTTAATTAATATAATAATAGAATTATAATTCACAAATAAAAATAATTAATTATTTTAATTAATATAATAATAATAGAATTATAATTCAAAAATAAAAAATAATAGAATATTAATAAATGATTTAATTAATATAATAATATTAGAATTATAATTCATAAATAAAAAAAATATTAATAAGTTATTTTAATTAATATAAAAATAATAGAATTATTTTACATTCAAATATTAAAATAATTCAAGTATTACAAAAAATATAATTAAATTATAATATTATAAAATTTTAATATATATATATATTTTAATATTATAAAATATAAATAATATTATTATTCATATTAATATTGTTATTTAAAAATATAATATTATTAATATTTTATAATGAGACAAAAACTAAGAATAGAAAAAAAAAATTGATTTCCCAAATTTTATAACATAAATACAAACTCTAATCTGAAGGAGGGGGGGAGGGGGGGAGGTGGGGGATCTGCAGATGGTGGTGGAGGAAACTCCATCCCTAAATCATGAGTGAGTCGGCGCATGTACTCCATCTGCTCCTAATGCTGCTGCTGCCACCGACTCGTCTGCTCCTCGTACAATTGCTGCTGGCGTCGACGCTCCTCCTCATGCTGCTGACGCATCTGCTCCTTCTCCTGTCGAAGACTCTCTATCTGTGCAGTCTGAGATCGCAACTGATCCTCATACTGTGTAGTAGAAGAAGATGCACGAGCTCCTCTCGAGCTGGACGCCGACATCACAGCACTGCCATAATAATCTCCAGGAGTCAGTCGAGAGCCGATACCAACTACCTGGCCCTTCTCGAAGGCATACTGGGTGGCCTGCATCCATGCCGCCTCATCAAACTGACGGGCAGTGGTCTGATCTGATGACTCGGCCTGACTCTCAGGCCGGGCCTATGACGCTGCGGCCTCATATGACTCCTATAGTTGCAATTTAAAATTAAAATTGTGAATATATTATATGCAGTTAATTTTTAAACTTGAAAACAAATAATACTGACCACGATGTGATGCTGACGATCACCTCTGAGCTCCCCAGTAGCAGGATCACTATACATCCTCCGATATACGTCGTACTCTATAATATCAGGGTGCTCGACAGCCTATAAGAATAAAAAATAAACTGTTAATATTTATAGTTATATAAAATATTTATAAATAATGTACGTACCAGATGCTGTCTATGAGTACTGAAAGAACGACTCCCAGCTCGATGAGTCACCTCCTGTCTCCCCCGATTCTGCCTCCCCACTGATGATCTCCTCTGGAAGGAACCACTCAACCAGTGCGCACATAATCCATCCCATACATGGGATGAAATATACTCTGGTCGGTGTGCTCTACATGAATCCTCAAAATCTGACACTCCTGCTTTCTTCATCGCAGCTTTTCTTAAATTGTGCAAAAAACTGATGAAGACGATCACGCATGGCCACCTCCCATGCCTCGTGGATGGCGTCATGCATGGTATCCTCGATCGGATACCATAAACCCTACAAATAAATCAAAATATCAAGTTAGAAATGAAATAATTTTCAAAATAAAAATTATTTATTTATGTACGTACCAACCAATGGCCGAACATGGCCTGCTGCACATCAATGGGAATCTGCTCCCATGTGGTCCACGACTGAGAGAAATAGTTGCGCAAAATAGCGCTGCCCTGTCCGACTGCTATATGCGGAAAACTGAAAAAATAATAAACATTTATTATGTGAATAGATTAATGAAATCTTAGTCAAATCCACAGTTTATCACACAGGTTATCACACCTCCGTGTGCGTGGATCAAACCCAAGACGTGGACGTCGCTCGGGGACGGGGTCAGGAATCATCAATCGTGCAAGACCGCGCCCCCTCCGCGTACTCCCTGGAGCGCCTGCAGGCTGAGGGTCATCTGTCAGCAACGCATCCGCATCGAAAGTCAGGTCAGCATCCGCCAACTCACGAAATGTGGCCTCGTCCATCTGAAACAGAAAATGTTAATGTTAGAAAATAATTGATAATTACTATTATATATACATATATACATATATACATATTATGATTGTATATAAATACCATGGAATGCTATCAGTGTTCATCTTCATCATCATCTTCATATATGTCAATGTCATCTTCATATTCCTCCTCAAAATCATCGATATCCATTCGAGTTACAGTTGTTTCATCTCTTACCATTTAAAATTCATATGTGACATCATTAACATCATCGTCATCACCGACTCTTAAATGTGGGGTGTCGTCATCGATACTCATGTCTCTTTGTAAAAAAGATTGATTTTGAGTACTCTCTTGAAAAACTTCAATTCTTTGCACATCAGTGTAAGCACATTCACTTTGACTAAACTGATTGTCTCAAATTTTGATTTTTATTATACTCCACCAATCAGTCAAGTCTCTTGATGTTGCACAGTACTTTGCATAATAAACTTGATATGCCTGTTGAGCCAATAAGAATGGTTCATTTACTGCGAGAACACTTTTACATTTAATATCGATGATTCCATGAGTCGGATGAACACGCACACCTCTCTCTGTATCCAACCACCGACATTTGAACATGGTTATGTAATGTTGTCCAAGATAACAGAGTTCAATGATTTCATCAAGTATGCCATAAAAGTCAACTTCATTTTCTTGATGATGAGATCCTCTCAAGCTAACTCCACTGTTCATTGTTTTTTTCGATTCCCCATATGCATGTGTGTGGAATCGAAATCCATTCACCACATATGCATTATAAGTTTTAACAAGTTTGGAAGGTGGGTTACTCAATACACACAGCCGTTTGTCAATTTTATCAGCATGTCGAGACACCTGAAAATTTGTGAAATAATTATCAATATAGTAAACTATACATTGAATGAGTTTCTAAATGATAAAGAATTTATGTTACCAGTTTTTGAAACCACTGAGAGAAATTTTTCAGTCGACGTTCTTCGAGAGCAGCTGCTGTAATTTGTGGAATTTGTTTCTTGATATGATTATCATACAACCTATAAAAACCAAAGTTATTTACTGTAACATAAATGATAGAATAAGTGATATAAACACTTACAGTAAAACTGATGTCATCTCTTCACAGTTGAGCAGAACATACGTATGAGCTCTCTGATGTTCATCATCTGAAAGCCAGCGTTCATAAACTCCACCAAAACCAAGATCTGACTGGTTGAAAATAGATAATTGATTGTCGATTTCATCAATATTCCTCTCGTTCCGTCCCATTCGGTTGTGTTTTGAAGGATACTCAGATTCAAAATAATGGGAGTAGAAAAAAGATATTTCCTCTTGCAAATAAGCTTCTGCAATAGATCCTTCAACACATGCTGTGTTACGTACTTTTCTTTTCAATTTTTGCATGCATCTTTCAAATGGGTACATCCATCGAAATTGTACCAGACCTCCACATTTGGCTTCATATGGAAAATGTAACATCAAATGTTTCATTGAGTCGAAGAAAGACGGCAGAAATATTTTTTCCAGTTTACATATAATTACAACGACATCTTTTTCAAGTTTGCCTAGAGCATCATAATAATAAAATATACAAATAATGTACTAATTATTGGTAATTATTACTAATTATTACTAATTATTACTAATTATTGGTAATTATTACTAATTATTGATAATTAATACTAATTATTGGTAATTAATACTAATTATTGGTAATTAATACTAATTATTGGTAATTAATACTAATTAATACTAATTATTGGTAATTACTGGTAATTATTACTAATTACTGGTAATTATTACTAATTATTGGTAATTATTACTAATTATTGGTAATTATTACTAATTATTGGTAATTATTACTAATTATTACTAATTACAGGTAATTATTACTGATTATTGGTAATTATTCCTAATTATTACTATTTATTACTATTTATTACTATTTACCGGTAATTATTGGTAATTATTGGTAATTATTCCTAATTATTGGTAATTATTAATAATTATTGGTAATTATTACTAATTATTGGTAATTATTCCTAATTATTACTAATTATTACTAATTATTACTATTTACCAGTAATTATTGGTAATTATTACTAATTATTGCTAATTATTGGTAATTAATACTAATAATTACTAATTATTGGTAATTATTGGTAATTATTACTAATTATTGGTAATTATTACTAATTATTGGTAATTATTACTAATTATTGGTAATTATTACTAATTATTAATAATTAATACTAATTATTGGTAATTATTGATAATTATTGTTAATTATTGGTAATTATTACTAATTATTGGTAATTATTGCTAATTGTTGCTAATTATTACTAATTATTGGTAATTATTATTAATTATTGTTAATTATTACTAATTATTGGTAATTAATACTAATTATTGGTAATTAATACTAATTATTACTAATTATTGTTAATTGTTACTAATTATTACTAATTATTGGTAATTATTGTTAATTATTACTAATTATTGGTAATTATTACTAATTATTGGTAATTATTACGAATTATTGGTAATTATTACTAATTATTACTAATTATTACTAATTATTACTAATTATTGGTAATTGTTACTAATTATTGGTAATTATTACTAATTATTGGTAATTATTCCTAATTATTGGTAATTATTACTAATTATTGGTAATTATTACTAATTATTGGTAATTATTACTAATTATTCCTAATTATTGGTAATTATTAATAATTATTGGTAATTATTACTAATTATTACTAATTATTGGTAATTATTACTGATTATTGGTAATTAATACTAATTATTGGTAATTAATACTAATTATTGGTAATTAATACTAATTATTGGTAATTAATACTAATTATTGGTAATTAATACTAATTAATACTAATTATTGGTAATTACTGGTAATTATTACTAATTACTGGTAATTATTACTAATTATTACTAATTATTGGTAATTACTGGTAATTATAACTAATTATTGGTAATTATTACTAATTATTACTAATTATTACTAATAACTGGAAATTATTACTAATTATTGTTAATTATTCCTAATTATTACTAATTATTACTATTTATTACTATTTACCAGTAATTATTGGTAATTATTGGTAATTATTCATAATTATTGGTAATTATTACTAATTATTGGTAATTACTACTAATTATTGGTAATTATTCCTACTTATTACTAATTATTACTATTTATTACTATTTACCGGTAATTATTGGTAATTATTGGTAATTATTCCTAATTATTGGTAATTATTACTAATTATTGGTAATTAATACTAATTATTGGTAATTAATACTAATTATTGGTAATTATTACTAATTATTACTAATTATTGGTAATTAGTGGTAATTATTACTAATTATTGGTAATTATTACTAATTATTGGTAATTATTACGAATTATAGGTAATTATTACTAATTATTAGTAATTAATACTAATTATTGGTAATTATTGATAATTATTGGTAATTATTTGTAATTATTACTAATTATTGGTAATTATTGCTAATTATTGCTATTTATTACTAATTATTGGTAATTATTATTGATTATTGGTAATTATTACTAATTGTTGGTAATTAATACTAATTATTGGTAATTAATACTAATTATTACTAATTATTGTTAATTATTACTAATTATTACTAATTATTGGTTATTATTGTTAATTATAACTAATTATTGGTAATTATTACTAATTATTGGTAATTATTACGAATTATTGGTAATTATTACTAATTATTACTAATTATTTCTAATTATTACTAATTATTGGTAATTATTACTAATTATTGGTAATTATTACGAATTATTGGTAATTATTCCTAATTATTGGTAATTATTACTAATTATTTGTAATTATTACTAATTATTCCTAATTATTTGTAATTATTTATAATTATTGGTAATTATTACTAATTATTACTAATTATTGGTAATTATTACTAATTATTGGTAATTAATACTAATTATTGGTAATTAATACTAATTGTTGGTAATTAATACTAATTATTGGCAATTAATACTAATTATTACTAATTATTGGTAATTACTGGTAATTATTACTAATTACTGGTAATTATTACTAATTACTGGTAATTATTACTAATTACTGGTAATTATTACTAATTACTGGTAATTATTACTAATTACTGGTAATTATTACTAATTATTACTAATTATTACTAATTACGGGTAATTATTACTAATTATTGGTAATTATTCCTAATTATTACTAATTATTACTATTTATTACTATTTACCGGTAATTATTGGTAATTATTGGTAATTATTCCTAATTATTGGTAATTATTACTAATTATTGGTAATTATTACTAATTATTTGTAATTATTCCTAATTATTACTAATTATTACTATTTATTACTATTTACTGGTAATTATTGGTAATTATTGGTAATTATTCCTAATTATTGGTAATTATTACTAATTATTGGTAATTAATACTAATTATTGGTAATTAATACTAATTATTGGTAATTAATACTAATTATTGGTAATTAATACTAATTATTACAAATTATTGGTAATTATTGGTAATTATTACTAATTATTGGTAATTATTACTAATTATTGGTAATTATTACGAATTATTGGTAATTATTACTAATTATTGGTAATTATTACTAATTATTGGTAATTATTACGAATTATTGGTAATTATTACGAATTATTCGTAATTATTATTAATTATTCCTAATTATTGATAATTATTGGTAACTGTTCCTAATTATTAGTAATTAAATGAATAATTTCTAATAATTAGGAATAATTACCAATAATTACAAATAATAACATTATTAGTATATTTTATTATTAATATTAAAATAATATAATTTTCTAGTTTATATACAATTCTCCTTTCATCTGTGCGTTTTCTATCTCCACATACAAATAATACATGTGAAGACAGCAAACACACATATGAAAAGAGAACTGTATATATATAAAAAATTATATTATTTTAATATTAATAATAAAATAGACTAATAATGTAATAATGTTATTATCCCTAATTATTGGTATTTATTACTAATTATTAATATTTATTCTTAATTATTAAAAATTATTACTAATTATTCCTAATTACCATTAACTATGAACAATACTAATAATTTAAATTTATTAAGTAATAAAACAATATAAACATAATTAAATTACAACTAATTAAGAATAATTGAAACTAATAACAAATTAAAAATAAATATTAAATTAAATTGAACATAAATACCTTGAAAATTGATCTGCTCTGATCGTTCTTCAAAACTTTAATATCAGCTCTGGAGAAAAAAATTAAACTGAAGAAAAACTGAACTTTAGAAATATAACTTTGAGAGAAGAAGAAGATGGAATTTGAGAATGTTTTGAAAAAAACGGATGGGGGTATTTGTAGGTTAGATTATTTGCGACGGGATTCCCGTCGCAAATAGTATTATTTGCGACGGGACCCGTCGCAAATACCTTAGCCGACATTTATTACGGTCAATGGGTAAATAGTTATTTGCGACGGGTCCCATCGCAAATAACCACCTGTCGACATACTATTTGCGACGGGGGAATATTCCCGTCGACATACTATTTGCGACGGGGGAATATTCCCGTCGCAAATACCTTTTACCGCCGTCGGTTATTTGCGACGGGAATATTCCCCCGTCGCAAATAGTTTTCCTGCGATTTGGCGCGCAACGCGTGCCAGTTCTTTTGCGACGGGGAAAGCAATCCCGTCGCAAAAGCCTACTTATTTGCGACGGGTAAATACCCCCACCGCAAATAAGTTTTTAACAGGACTATTTGCGACGGGATTTATTCCCGTCGCAAATAACCCGTCGCAATTGCTCATTTTTCCCATAGTGTATAGAGAGTTAATAATTAATACTAATAATAATAATGGTGATGAATTAATATAATTAAAGGCTGATTTGTTATCATTAATATGTTAAATAATAGTAATGATAAGGACATAAAATTATTTCCATTAATTAAAATAAATATATTTAATTTAATATTTTATGAAAGATGGATTCATGTTTTCAAATGAAATTAAATAAAATTAATTGAAATGATAATGAATAAATGTGTTGGAGAGGTTTGGATATAATTATTTCGGTAAATAAAATTAATTAAATGGAATGAAATGTACAGGGGAGGATAGGTGTTCATGACATCAGGGATGAGTGAATTGGTTTATTTGAAATTATTAATGATAATAATATTAACTAAAAATAAAATAAAAAGGAGGTTATTGGGGAAGAGAGTTGGTCCATGTAGACAATTAAAAATGGGTGAATTTGAGTGTGTCCACACATTATGTGAGGTTTGAAAAATATACCAATATAGGAAAAATTATTATTATTTATTATTGTTGTAAAACATTTATCCACCTATAACATAATCATATGGTTCTATATTGATGTCTAATCAGTGGAAGAAATACCCTGGAATTGAGATGGTCATTTTAAGAATGATGTCGGTTAACTTTTTTTGGACTTCTTCATTTGGTCAATGAAACACCAAATTATAATAAAATTATTTTTATTGTGGAATCTTGTATATGACATATCTCACTCATAGAATTTAATATTTACAAACTATATGTTTTTCTTTGAAACAAAAATTATAGTGGACGTTTCAAGAATAATTTCAGGTATTTAATTTAGTTTTGTTGCATGGGCCCATGAAGCGCATGTCCGTCCACAATGTGGTGAAATACAAATTTTTCACTGGGTGTCTAATGGAGGAAATTGAATAGTCTATCCTTATAATTTTTTCACAATGATCACAATATTTTGAACTATTTGGAAATCCAATTCCATTTAAATAGGCATATCCTGGAAATAATGTTTTTTTCCCTTGGAATGACGATGAGGTTCTTGCAATTATCAATACTTTGGTTGAAAGGCATTGTGTAGTATGCTTACACAACATGTAGAGATACATAGACAACAATCCTTGTTATTGTGGGGACACAAATAGGCAGCAGAGTAGGACCACATATCATGTGGGTCCCTGACATGCCTCGTACATTTTTTAGGAAAAAAGATGTTTCATATCTCTTTTTGGACCCATATTATATACCATGAGTATCCCATCAATATTTATTCCCACGTTATGAATGACGGTGGTCATTGTAGTGAATTTTGAGATAAACTGTGAGATATTCAGAGTGTGACACTTATTTAGGTGGTAGTTGATGACGGTAGTCATTGAGAATGATCATCTAGGAGTTCAGATGGGGATGGTACTCCACATTCGTATCAATGTACATGTCCTCAACATTTATTATCGATATAGAGATGGCCCTCCACTATTGTATTAACATGCATGTTCTCTATAATGGGTGATGGTAATCCCTTATTACACAAGAGAATGTGTCCTTTATACTCATTGTGCTGATAGAGATGATAATCCAATATAGAACTAGGGTGTCGTTCTTCCATACTCATTTTACAAATAAATATGGTACCCCCCTATAACATGAGGGCATGGGTCACCAATCCATGGAGATATTACTCCCATGTCATGACAGGGAGTGGGTCCTCCATACTTATTGTTCCCATAGAGACAGTACTCCCCTATCGAACTAGGGAATGGGACCTCTTTTGATGGATACAATACTCTCCATTTTAATCAAGGCATGGATTATCAAATCTCATTCTATAGATAGAGATAGCACTCCCCTTTCACACCAGAGTATGATTCCTCTATCCATAATGATGGTACTACCCTATCATTTTAGGTAATGGGCCCTCCATACTTGTTATAAATATATATGGTGGAATCACATAATAAGTATACAACATGGAACTTCTATGTGAAAATTTTACCCTGCCCAATTGTCCGACATTGTTATGAGATGTAGTTTGACATAACATGGTTAGATGATTGAAATGGGAACTTTCCCCAGGGAGATGCGTACTTGTGTTGTGACATAAAACTTGGAGGCCAAGTCAGTGTGACAAAAAGTGGACAATATTTTCAATGGTTATTGGGTCCCTTAGACTGGTGTGTTCATTGTAGATTCTTGAGGTGCTGGGTATCATAGATGGACCTTATAACTATTGGATACTCTTCATATTTGGAAAAATGATGAGATAGATATCCCCTTAGTCTCTCGTTTAAGATTCTTTCACTATCAATATTTATATATATATATGTTTTACCTTGTAGATTCAAACATTGGATTTAGTTACTCTCCTCACAGGAGTGGTGAAGACACATGAGGTATGTCATGTGCATTCTATGTTTAGTTTCTTCTAATTGGACGAGTCCACTCTCTTACTATAGGTAGAGAAGAATTGATGATATGTTCATCATCTCAACTTGTTGATCTCCTTGTGTTTAAATGCATTTAATTTCAATCATTCATGGGTTGATCTATTCACTTTCATTATACCTTATTCCACCTACTACATTCCTCTTATATTATATCTCCTACTAATCCTCCTTCAACCATTAAAGGAGTTCTAGTTAGTATGAGTATACTCACTCAAACATGGGATTTTCATGCATGTTTTGTTCATTTGTTAGATGATGGATAGGACGACCATAACATTAAAGGATTGTAGATATACCATGTTCTTGGACCACATACCATGGTAAGAGCATAAGATTTAGGAGATGTGAACTCTCACAATTTAGTTTTCCTATTTTTTCATGTTGGTAAAATTTTCTTATTAGGAATGTATTTCCCCCCTTACTCTTCATTTTCTATTACCATACATTCCAAATATCTTGAGGTTCAGGCTTTCTTGATTTACATTATAGAAATGTTTCATCTATTACTCATTCACTATACACATTTTCATTTAGTTGGATACATATGTGAATACATGTACTTTGGGATGTGCCTCCCTGAGTTATTTATTCTTTCGATGCTAGTCTCAAGTCCCTTCCCTATGGAGGTGGGCTTGGGGTTGTTGCGGCTCGATCCCAGGCTTGTATTGAGTCGTGATAGGTTGGTATCAAAGATTTTTCGGCCATTGGGATGTTGTTCTAATATTCCCTAAAACGTATTTTGGTTTCATATTAAGGAAATAATGTAAATGTTTTTGAGTTTGCCTCTTAGGATAAAGAGCATTATAATGGTACATCGGTTGATGTAACCATTTACATTGACCTTGATTACCTTCTTGTAGAGATGTCTTGTTGTGATATTTATTATAGGTATCAATGTTTCATGTATTATATAAAATTAAGTCTTAGACTTCCATTTCATATTCATCTCCCCATTTTTATGTATATATGTATACATAAAATCAAGTAAATGTGGTATATCTTAGATACTTTGGAGATACCTTTACGATGACAATCAACTAGGATACTAGCTATGTTTTGTGATCTGATGAGCGATGTTTCTTATGTCAAGGTCTATCCAATGACCCACATTATCAATGTGGGAAGGTAGCATCCCCTCCACCATTTGAGAAACCAATCAACCCATCATAGTAGGTAATAGATCCATGTAGGCTTAGTGCACTCCCTGAGTTCCATCTCTAAAGGCCGCTATAGTTCCATGGAGATTCAGATCCTCATGAAGTATTGGATTTGAGAGAGTCAGTGGTCATTGTCTTTAGGATTGATTATACCCTCGAAGAACATTTGGTGGAACTAGAATCTAGAATTTTCTATAGAGTAGTTGGGAGACAGTGGATCCTTTTTACTCAAATACGCGATGAGTCATCACACTCATGTGATGACTTCCAGTAGTTGTTTCAGGTAGAGTACAACCACTCTTTCTTTTTCATAGTTTCGACCATGGATCTCATAGATCTTAAGTAGGGATGGATGCTAATGGATGAATATGAGGTGAGAATCACATAATTTAATCACTACTGAATTGACATGGTCCTAGAAGACTACTTCTAAACCCCAATGTTTGAATAGGGAATCTATATAGAGACATGAACCTGATAGAGTGGGGTGGGTTAGACTTACTACATGACTTTCACTTTGAAATAGTATATACAACATGTAATAGGAACATTGTAAATGTTTACCTTAAAAATATTTCATAGGATTTTCTTGTCTTGGAAGCTTCATAGTAGTTAGTGTCCCTTTGACAGACACCAGTGGAGTAGGAGGGCATAAATTTTCTTCAGTCGATGGTTTTGACTCCTTCGCAACTCGAGCATGTGATAGAGTCTTAGTAGTGGGACATCAACTTTGAGATCCTATGTGACAAGATATCTAATGGGGATTCACCACATGTATTGTATGGAAGATGGAATCACATTATCATCTTCTATGGGATTTCATGTTGGGCATTGGCTGATGATTAGGGGATCCCGTTCCATTGTTAATGTTTTAATAAAATTGCAACCACTCTACTATTGGCATCGAACATTTAAAGTCATTATTATGAAGACAATGTAGGTTACCTTGTGTGGGAAATTGATATGTGAGAAATATATTAATATCACAAAGTTGGATTAGGAGACAATGGGGAATGTACAATTCATCAGTGAGTGGATGAGGATAGCCCAGTGCTAAGAGAAATCCTATGCTGAAAACCTTCACTGGACCTTGGAGATTGAGTAAGGGGGAAATTTTTTTCAATCTTCCTATGATGTGGAATGTATTTTTTTGGGTTTAAAGCTTTCACAAAGAGGCATTGGATTTTTCAAGATTGTAGAGATGGTTTATGAGGTTCCCTACTATCTCACCTTACCCACACACCTAGAGCAGGTGCATGACGTATTCCACATTGTACCGCAAAGGTGATATGTGCATGACCCTATGTGCATAATCAATTAGGGTGAGCTAGAAATCTAGGATACATACACCTTTGTAGAGTAACCAAGGGAGATCAAGGAATGACTAGAGAGGACCTTGAGTGGATGGAAAACCCTATTGGATAGAATTTTTTATGAGTATAGAAACATGATATAGAGTTCTTGGGAGTGGGAGAGCCAAATGCGGGCTTAGTATCCATAGTTTGTTTCCTAGTTTTTCTTTTTTAGGATGAATATTTTGAATGATGGAATGATATATATACCCTATTTTGTCTTTGGAAGAGTCATAAATATTTCAAAATATATTTCTAGATCAAGACGCTGCTAAGGTCTATGATTTCTAGACCTAGTGTGCAGAAAAATAATATTATAAATATATTAGACATTTTATATATTAAGCATATGAGGTAAACCAAATAATATGGGATAACTCAAAAATGGTAGGTTGGATAAAAAATCTGAGGCCATAGTTTGGTTTGTAACTCGGTTTTTTCGATAGGCATGATAATAACTGTGTTGGTGCAGAATGTTCAGACCCCTCTCTCCTTGGCCGCACATTCAAATGAATTATTTAATCAAATCCATTTAACCTAATCCCAATTCATAAAAATTCATTTTTATAGAATTTTTTTTGGGTTGGATCATTATTTTTAATGAACTGGTGAAGATTTCATTCCCCTATCCATGGGATACTCTTCGAGGAACGACATCAAACCTATAGATCAAGTTGAATCGAAGCTTGATGAATGCATCAGCTTCTTCCAATCATTTTTTTGGAATATTTTTCACAAAATATAATTCCAAAATATAGGTATTAATCATAAATTTAGTATGTTACACCATTTTGATTATATGATTGAGTAGATTACTTATTTTATTTGATCTGCACCATTTTCAGCCTTTTCATATTCCCATCTTCCAAAAAACAAAAATTCAATTTTTTTCTAATCATGTTATCCCTGTTCAGGATCAAATTTCCAAGAATGATAGGCCTCGATCTATAATTTTTTTTTCCTGTTTCTTTTCCCCTATCGTTCTTTTAATTTTTAATCATTGGACAACAAGGTCACATTTTGACTTCGCTATAGGAGGATCATGTGCGATCGAAGCCCTAGATACAATGTGGTAGAATGAACGATATTCAGATCAATGGTTTGGGGATGAATTCATAAACAAGTGGGATGATATTTTCTGAATGGATTGGATGGGCACTGGGGGTGGATTTTTATGATTGGATGTGGCTCATGATTGGGATGATAATCCCCATTTTCTTGATTAATGCGTGGTAATGATGTTCATTGTGATGGGATCAGTTGCGAGTAAAGCTCATGCATAGAGTCTCATAGAGGAGGATGCTCAGTTTTTATGTGGTGGTATTCAAACTCAATTCTCAGAGAAGGTGGTCAGGTATGGCCAATGTAGTGAGAATTATTAATAATAATAATTAATAATAATAATGGTGATGCATTAATAAAATTAAAAGTGGAATTTATTATTATTATTATTATTATGTTAAATAATATTAATTATGATGACATAAAATATGCATGGTTAATAAAATTAAAAAGAATTAATGTCATTAATTAGTAAATGTGGTTTCATGTTTTAAAATAAAATTAATTAAATATTTCTTAAATGAATAATTAATAAAACAGTTAGAGAGGTTTAGATTTAATTTTATTTAGGTAAATAAATTTAATAAAATGGGTTGAAACATTGGTAGTCCAAAAGGTGTGCATTAGATGATGGAGGAGTGATTTGATTAATTTGATATTATTAATGGTAATAATATTCAATTAAAATAAAATAAAAAGAGGATATTGTAGAGGAGAGGAGGAACACACAATAAAGGGAGATTTGGGGAATTTGGGCATGTACTATCCTTTTTCAAAGTTTGACAAAAATTAAAAAAATTCAATAATAATAATAATAATATGAATATTTATTCAAGTAAAACATCAAAATAGCTATCAAATTTTCATATAGTGTCAAATTGATGCATCATTATAGGAAGCATAACCCTGGAATTGAGATGATAATTTTAAGACCATTGTTTGATTCCTATTTTGGACTCATGGCTCGAGTCAATGAAACACCAAATAAAAACAAAATTATTTTCATTTTGGAATCTGATCTCTGACATATCTCCCTCATACTGTGTTGTAATGATGAATCATCTATATTTTTTTAACCCTAGAATTATGGCGGACATCCTAAGACGCATTTTTGGTATTTAATTTGGACTTGTGGCTCTCTCCAACGAAGTACTATTCATGCGTGATGTAGTGAAATGAAACTATTTTACCGGGTGTATGATAGAAGAATTTGAATATACCATCACATTATTTATCACATGAGGATTGCAATGGTGTGATCCATTTGACCATCTAGGTCCGTTTGAAGATAATATTAGGGAAATTTTATTTTTTTCACTCAGAGTGGTGATGAGTCTCATGCAATCATTAGAAATTTGACTGAGACACATTGTGTATTATGATTACCTTCCTTGTAGTGCTACATAGAATGAAATTCTTTCTCTAGAAAGGAAACAACTACATATAATATATGGACCACACACCATGTGGTACACCAACATGCCTTGTAACTAATTTTAATGAAATCACAATATTTCATATAACATATGTTTGTACCCAGATTTTGTCCAAAATGTAGAATATCATTTGTGGTTTTCCATATATAATGTGATAGAATCCCTTTTAGTATAATTTGAGATATGATTTGAGATTTTTATATAATCAAAATTCATTAGGTGGTGATTGATGATGATGACGATTGGGAAGGATCATATGAGAGTTTTTATAGAGATGGTACTCCACATTCATATCTATGTGGGGCCGTCAACATTTCTTATTGTGGTAGAGATGATGCTCTTATGTGGTATCAATGTGTGGTTCTTCTATCCCTGGAAAAGGTAATATCTTGTGGTACTAGGGTATTGGAGCTCCATAATCATTAGGACAATTGAGATGGTAGTCCCATGTGGCACCAAGTCATACGTCCTCTATCAATGGAGATGATACTCCCGTATCACATCAGGGCGCGAGTCCTCCATACTCATTATATAGATAGAGATGGTACAGCTCTATCACACTAGGGAGTGGGTCCTCTATCCATGGATATGTTACTACCCTTTCATACAAGGCACATTTCCTCCAAACTTTTTGTGCCTATAGAGAGTGTTCTCCCCTATAGAACTAGGGTGGATGACCTCTATCCATGGAGATGGTACTCCCCTGGTGCATTATGGCTTGTGTTCTCCATTCTAGTTCAACAGATATAGATGGTAATCCCAATTCACACCAGGTTGTGGTTCTTCTATCCATGTAGATAGTTCCCCCCTATCACACCAAGGCACATTTACTCAATACATTTTCATCAATCACAAATTGGAATCACCATATCAGTATAGGGGGTGTGTGATCTACGTGGAAATTGTACCGCCCCTTGATTGTGCATTATAGCGATGAGATGTGGTTTTATTCAACTTTAAACTAATGAGAATATGGGATGATTCCCAATAGAGATCTATCATTGTGTCATGAAATAAAACCAGACAGGTGACTCATGGCTACCAAAAGTAGATAATATAATGGTTTTGTGATTGAGTCTCTTAGACTTGTGTTTTCAGGGAAGACACATGAGGTACTAGGCATCAGAGATGGACATTAGAAATGTTCAATCCACTTCTTCATGGGTTGAGCATTGAGATAGTTATTCCATTATCCTCTCATTTTAGTCTCTTTTATTATGTATATATATATATATAAATAGATTCTAGCTTTTATATTCACACCTTGAATTTGGATACTCTCCTTCTAGGGTTGGTGAAGATACAATTAGAATGCCACATTCTTTCCATGTCTAGATTCTCTTAATTGGATGAGTCAAATGTCCTCCTATAGGTATTGAATACTAAATAATAATTTCATCTTCTCCTTATGTCATGCTCCGTTTTTTGGATGATTTTACCTTCACTCTTGGTAGGGTTAATATGTACTATATCATTTTAATATGTTCTAACTAGTTCTTCCTTGTTGTATTGTATCTCATACTTATCCACCATTACCATTTCGATGAATTAAATATTGTATTTATATGCTCACCCCTATACAAGCTTCACCCACAGGTGTAGAGACTTTTGGAGATGATGGATATTTCAATTGTGACCTCAGAGGAGCTTAGTGGTACTGGGTGTATGGATCATGTATGGGGGTTGTAGCTTTGGATTCATGTGTTGGCCACACTCAACAATTACATTTCATGTTATTTCATGTCGAGACAATTTTCAGGTAGGGAAATCATTTTTACCCCTGACTATACATTTTACACTACATTAATTTCATATTGTCTATAGGTTCTTGTATACTTGAGTTACATTATAGCATTTTGTAACTTTTTCACTTTCCCTCTACACATTTGCATCGTGTTGCAAACGTGTATGCATACTAGTACATAGTTAATGGTCTCCCAAAATTACATATTCCTTTGGCACTAGTCTATAGCCCCTTTCATGTGGTGGTGAGATTGGGGTAGTTTCAGATCGAGCCTTGGCATAGGGCGGGTCTTGACTAATTATATTTTATTTAATGATAAGTTCAAATTTTCATTATAATATGTTGTATATGTAATGAATTTTTATTATATGGTTATATAGATGACAAATTCAACTATAAATATTCATTTGAAAGATAATAAATTCATCTTTATCATGATTATATATTTTTAATTTTTATACATGAAATAATTTTATTAAAGGAAATTCTATTAATGCTGCAATAATAGTTTATTTATTAGAAATATAAAAAAAATGACAATAAAAAATAAATGTAAGTGTAATTTGACATAATTAATTACATACATGAAAATTAAATATATCATAATACATAGTGATATATTACATGTTTTATTATATTATCATGTTTTTTGGGAATTTTTAAATGGAAAAATAATCAATAGTATCAAAACTTACAAAAATGATACATTAAAATAAATAATTTTTTATTAAATTATATAAAATTCACTGAAATATAATTTTTTTCCAAATTACTAAATAAAGGTTAAATATGTCTTTAATGATCCATTGGGGTTTATTTTTTCTTTTTAATGTAACTACATTAACCATAAATAATAAAAATATAAGTTATCACGGTAAGAGTTATTAGGATTAACTAAGGGTTAATGAAAAAATAAAAATATATTATTGTGTCTTAAAAAGGTATAAAAATTCATGGTCAAGGGTATTTCTACACATATATTTTTTTAAATAACTCAATTTGGATATATTTTCAAATATATAATCTATCTATATTAAATTAATATTTAGATAGTTTCCCAAAGTGCATGTCACCCCAATTATAAAAAGTACCATTCTCCATCACATCCTCACATCACCTTAAGATTTATTTATCAACCAATACTACCCAGTTCTCCTCCCAACATCATTATATAATTCATGGAATTTATATTCATCCTAAAATACCAACCCTGGATCCCATGGAAGAGATCTAAACGGAGTCTGGCAAAGAAGTGGTAACGGTTTTTACCAAATAATTCACGTTAATTTATTATTATAATCCATTATACTATGTTTTTAATATATATAAATAATAAATATAGTATCATATACATTCTAATATGTTAAAAATTATTATTTCACAACCTTATTCCTCCATTTACCCATCCTATAAAAAATAATATCTCAATGTGTGTGTACGTATGACTTACTATCACCACATTGTGGTGTAATATGTTTTTATCACAAATTTATTTGGATGTGTGAAATGATTAATATAATTGACATAAATAAAAAATTTAACATGATATTAAATTTTTATAACTAAAATTCCATTCAATTCCTCACCATGTTAGCATTATGGGAATGATATTGCCGCTCGTGCATACGTATGACCTACCATCTCCACTACACGATGAGATTCATCATCCACTTTAACCAATCTATAATAATTATAAAAAATTATATATTTAATAAATATTAAATAATAATTATAATGAAACTATACTACATACATATATTCGTATATGTCATTTAGTTACTTTCAACATAATGATGAATCATAAAAATCGTCCATGCGTACGTATGACCTATCGTCTCCATGAATGGTGTATTAAATTTCATACGTCTATCATTTATATTTATTTATATACTAAATATATATGATATATAAATCATGTTTAAAATTCTTGAAATTTGTATATAGCGATTAGGGACATCTCATTTCCCTAATCGGGTAAGACTTTCCATATATCCAAGTTCCCTTTTTGTTCAAAGTCCTTAGAGGTGGTTTTCTAGATTTTCAATAGGCTGCATACTAGAAAAATTTCATGTAACTCAGTGAAAAATTATCTAGTGGTTATTGGTTAGATTTTATGATAGGTGAAATCATACTATGAAGGGTTATACATCATGACCAGGTTTTACCTGACATGACATGATAAAAGGACAGTTTTTAAGCTGAGGCTGTGGTTTTTCGGCATACTAATCTGGAATGGACATGCCGACATGACTAGGGGTTACAGATTGTGACTCAACCCATTCACAATTTCAAAACCCTCGTTCGAAAATTTTTCTTGGTCCTTTCTTGACAGACTCCTCCAATTTCAAATAGAGACTCTTCATTGGGGATTTTTTTAGGGGTCTTCTCCTATAGATCAACCTTTTCAGTGTTCGATCTCCATTGCAGTTGTAGTGATTCAATCTATATGTATGGTACTTATGATTATTCATTGTGAGTGATTATGGTATTACCCAATATTTTTGTTACTTGATCCATTGATCTGAATTGGATGATCATTTTTTCTTTCTTCTAGATCTGTTTTGATATCTTATTTCAGTGGTCATTCCTTGCATAGTTGTGGTACAACAGATGTCCATTCTTAAGATAGGTGGGTTATTTTCTATTTTCCTACCATTATTTTATAAATTGATTCAATCCTAAGATTTTTGGGTTTTATTCTTGGGTCTCTAATTCTAAGGTTTGTTTTTTTAGTTGGTTGATTTTGTTACAGGTGTGTGCGAACCATGTTTTGATGTAGGTGGATATGTGTCTAGCCTATGATAAAGGATCTTTTTTTTCTTTGCAAAGTGATTCATATTGATATTGGCAAGATTTTATCTTTATATTTCAAAATGTATTTTAATGAAAAATGGGTTTTCCCTAGTTATTGATAAATGGAATGGAAAATGGCATTCTCGAATCATGAAATAAAATCATGAAATGGTTATGAAATTGTTTCCGAAACATTTTAATGATCTGTGAAAAATAGAACATGGGTTACCTTGGGTACATAGGTGGAAGGATTATCTTGGGGATATTTTCCATTTGTTTTGTGATTATCAAGGTGGTTTTTCTGGGGGAATTCTTATTTTTTCTAGGTCAGTTGTTCTAGGGGACCATATTGAAAATTTTTGTGGTTTACTCATGGGGTACTTCTCTACTTCCAAGGACATTTATTTTAGGATCATAATTTGAGCTCAAGATTATTGTGGTACTAGTTGAAAATGGCCAGGACCTGCGGTATACCTTGTTTTTGTGATACTTGTTGTTATATTTTTTATTTCATGTCTTTTTTTAGTTATCCTTGACATGCATGTTTATGTTTTGGAAAAATTTTCATTGAAATAGATATTCCTTATTTTTTTTAGAACCATGAAAAAGTGAAATGATTAACATTTTTTCTATAAAAATATTTTACTACTTATCATATCAGTTCTTTGTTTAATATGATAATAATAGTATTATTATAAATAGAAATGATATAGAACACGTGGATGAGATTCTACTTTTTCTGTTAGCTCACAACATACAATCAAATTTAGCAATGTGTGGACATTTGTTTTTCTTCTAGTGAAAGGAAAGGTAATGCAACATTGTGAGGTGGTGGGGTTCTTGTTAATTGGTTGTGTAACTAGAGTTGAGATGGTGGGAGTACATCCATACCATAATTACTTGTAGTTGTGTAGTTTCTAGTCCTTTTATATTTGACTTTTCTTGGTTTTTGTTTTTGGATACTTTCACTGTTTTATGTTTTCATTGTTTCCCTATAGTTGTGGAATATATAATTTATATTATTCCACTATAATTTCATTATTTTTTATAATTATTACTTGTGTTAGTTAGTTTTGGGAGAAATCATTCCATTTATTGTGTTGTTCAATGCCCAAGATCTTGTTGTCAGCCCGTGGGGATTAGGAACGCCCATTGGGTATGTGACAGAACAGGTCGTGGGCTGAGTTTGAGGGAAACCAGAGTCTTTTCATAACTGTTTAGTATCAAAGGATGTATTTACTCATGATTCCATGTATTTCAACATTTTTTATAATAGATATATGATTTTTAGGGCTTGAGAGGTATGTTGCATTAAGTGTCGGGCCAGCTGTTTTTGTAAAGAGATTGAAAATTCCATGGGATGTTGGGATATGGGTCTCTAGTGTTGGTTTTTAATTTAATTTTTTTTTGATTATTGGATTTATAGTTTGAGATGATATTTTTTTCTATTTTATAATAGTTCTTTCATTTTTGTGTGATGTAATATGCCTCTGAAACATATTCTATGAGATCCTCAGGAAGGTGCAGATGACTTTCCTCAAGGGAAACCACCTATATATTATAAACTCATTGAAATGAACATTTGGGAATCCCATGCCACTAATCAGGGTACACCATGGGTTCAGAATGTAGTGGTAGAGGTACAACTAGAAGCTGTAAGAGAGAGATATTGATTGTGGGTGTTCGTGCATGAGAAGCCACCACCCTATAAAGGAATAAATGGGCCTCAAGAAGTAGAGGATTGTATGGAAAATATCAATCCAATCATTGAATTCATGGGGACACCTGATAATATAATGATCAAGTGTGTAGTGTTCAAATTTGATGGAACTGACATGGGATGGTGAGAATCTATTGTCCAGGAGGACAAACATGTGGTCACAGATTGGAAGGGTTTCAAAAACATATTCGTTTAGTTGTTAATTCCAATGTTAGGGAGGCTGGTTAAGTATCTTTAATTCCTATTATTGTATTAGGGATATTATTTAGTGTCGACATAAACCAACCAATTTGTTAAGATTTTCTATTTTTCTTCGGACATGGTAAATAATGACCAGTTGATGGAGAAAAAGTACTTGAAATGTTTGTGACTAGATATCAGATCGCTGGTGGGCATGCTGATACTTTCAACCGATATAGTGATTATAGATAATGTTATGTTGGAATAAATGAATGTGCTATCCAATGATTGATTTTCCACCCATTCTCTTACATTGGGAGGAATTTTTAGTGGCCTTCATGGGATAATGTGGAAGTGTCAGGATAATTGAAATCGTTGTGGAGGTCTTTCTTAGATGTGAGAATCCTCTGTATCTTCCATCGTAGCTTGTAGTGATTCCCTAACATGCAATTATTGTGGAAAGTGAGGAAACACTATACATTATTTCCCTATTACTGTGAAGATGTGAGATTTGTGTGGGTGATATGGTCATTTATAGAGTTTCTAAAAATATATGAACATGCCTCGTTATGTTATGGGTTCTTCAGATCCATGTTCAGCTGTGTTGCATTCATAATCATTAACTAATAAAGGGATCCAACCACATTCCTCTTGAATGAGTCATTCACAAAGATTAAATGAGTTTCCAATGTAAGTAAATGTAGGCCTCACAATAGTGAGAGGCTCTATCCTTATTTGATCATCTATATAAATTTATTTCTTGGATGATAGTGAATCCCAATCATTTATATTTTCACATTTTTTTGTTCTTAAACATTTAATAGAATATATGTCCATTAAAATGGATATATAAACACCTCTTGGTATGAGGAAAGTGTAGGGCATTCAGTGTCCTTCCAGCGCATTAATGACAGTCAATATAGAGTTGATGTAGGATTTTCTTGTTCTTAATTTTGATTTGCTTAACATCATCATTGGTATGGATTGTCTTATCTCTCAATGAGTTGATGTTGATTATTATCATTGGAATGATTCATTTCTCTTTGTCGAAGATAGATGTCTCTTATTTCATGGGGACTGGGACCCACGGTCTAGTTGTGAAGGACCTTCCCGCCTAGTGCTCCTGATTTTGATGGGTGATTCTGAATTTGACCCTAATAAAGATTCTTATATTTATGATATTACTATAGTTTTTCAATAAATTCTTGATGTTTTTTCCGATAACATCTCTGGTCTTCTTCAAGATATATAGGTAGAGTTTATAATTTTTCTGGTTCCAAGTGTAGAACCTAAATCAATAAGTTCATATCATATGTCACCAAAAATGATGAAAGGGCTAATGATTCAGTTGGAAGACCTATGAGAAAATGGTTTCATTATTCCTAGTGTTTCTTCTTGGGCAACCATAATTCTCTTCATAATAAAGAAAAGGTTCACTTCATTTGTGATTGGGATGTAAAATGTTGAAAGGGGTAATGGTTAAGAAAATATATCATTTTACATTTGTGGATAAATTATTTGACCAGTTAAAGGGGGAAAATATGTTTTCAATGATTGATCTTTGATCAGGTTATCATCATCCTAGTGTTTGGGATTCTGATATACTAAATATAGGTTTCAAGAGAAGATATAGCCAATATGAATATCTTGTGATTCCTTTTTGTCTGAGTAACATTCCTATAGTTTTTATGGACTTGATAAATAATATATTCCACCAACATCTCGACACTTTTTTGGTAGTGTTCGTGAATGATATTCTTGTTTATTCGAAATCCAATCGTGAGCACAAGAACCATATGAGTTTGGTTCTGTAATTTCTGAGAAATGACCTTCTATACGGAATGATTTCAAAATGTAGTTTTCTTTCATTCGTGAAGTGAAGTTTTTGGGGAATTGTTTTTCTGAACATGGATTATTAGTTGCTCGAGAGAAGGTAAAATCTATTTTTTCATGGAAGGATGAATGGAATGACTTTGAAATCAAGAGAACCAATACTCTTTCTAAATACTACTAATGGGATTTCAAGGATTTTACTATGTTGGCCTCACATTTAATTGATCCAACTAGGAAGGTGGTAAAATTAATGTGATTATAAATGTGTAAAATTTCATTCGATGAACTGAAAGGAATCTGATGTCAGCTCCAATTCTGATCTTAACTGAGCCCTATATGGGAATCAAGGTGTTTTGAGATGATTTGAGTGGTAGTTTGGGATGAATAATTATACTGGATAATAATGTGGTTGTGTAAAAATCTCTTCATCTCTGACCACATGAGAAGAACTACCCCACTCATTAAGTAATGAATGATTTAATAAGGTAAATTCTTTTTTTTTCAGAAACTATCTTTCTTATGGAAATGTTCATGGTTTGCTCTAATAAGAAGAGACTGATTTATATATTTTATAAAAAAGACTTTAATCATAGATTGATATGATGGGTAAAATTCCATCATATGTTTGAATTCAACATAGAATACACCCTTGTAATGGGGAATGTATTTGAAGATGATCCTAATTGGAATGCACCATCATAGGTTTTCTTGGAATTGAAAGTGGAGTTGAACCTATCAGGATTTTCACTCAGTTTCACCTAGATTATCTAGGGGATGTGTTAGGAATAGTTCAGATGAATGTTCAATAATAATCTTTTCTATTTAATTCTATCATTTAGATTCAACAACAAGATGACATGTTTAGTGAACTTAATGAAATCCATTATTTTGGGGATAAGATTTTGGGTCGGTATCTTTCTTCTGATGGAATGCTTCGCTTGAGGAAAAGGATTGTTGTCGCATCATCTGTGTGGAGTTTGGTCTTGTTTGATTGTCATATATCTTCATGGGTCGTACATTCCTAAACTATAAAGATGTATAACAACATGAGTAGGCAATTCTGGTGGCTAGGTATGAAGTGTCACATCATTGGGTTTATCCCTCACTGTTACTCCTGCCAATGGATTACGTAAGAGCACCTAACACCTTATGGGTTTAATCAGCCCCTTTTGTTGCTGGTTTGGAAATGGGATGTGGTATCCACGGATTTTTGTTGTTGTATTTCTATGGACTCCCGTGGGGAATAAATCATTATGGGTGGTTATTGATATGTTGATGAAGTTGATTCGTTTCATTGTAGTTAGAGAAACCACTATTTTTAACGATTTGGATTAGTTATATGAGTATGAGATCATGAGATTATGTGGGTATCCATCTACCATATTTTTAAATAGGGATCCAATGTTTACATCAATGTTTTGGAGGGTCCTTCATGAGAAAATGGGAAATCAAATCAAATTGGGTACTACTTACCATCCATATATAGATGGTCATATTTAGCGTGTAATTTAGATCCTGGAGGATATGGTTCATGCCTAAATATATGATTTTAGTGGGTCCTTGGACAATCATATGGGATTAAATGAGTTCATCTACAAAAAAATTTATTTTTCGTCAATAAGAATAGATCCTTTCATGGAGTTGTATGGTTTCTAGTGAAAATCACCTCATTTTTGGGTAGAGGTGGGAGAAGTTTTTTTAGTTGGACTGAGTTTCTTTCATGAAACATAATTGAAAATTCATGATGGATATCAACATCTGGTTACATCCCAGATTCAGTTAAAATCATATGAAGATCATTGTTGGCATTCTTTAGAGTTTTCCACAGGTTCCTGGGTCTTCCTGATAGTTTCTACACATTTTGGTCACCTTAAACATGGAAAACAAGGAATTTTGCCTCTAAGATATATTGTACCAACTGATATCACATAATGGTTCATAAATTTTTCTTATCATTTACCCTTTATAATTCTGTTTAATTTTTTTTTGTTGTTTTCTATGTATCTCAACTTAAGAAATACCACCCTGACCCCACCCATGTTTTGATTTGGGATGAAATTTAGTAGGATCCTGATGCTTCTATTTCTGAGGAAGTAGTTTATATCATTGTCTTTCAAAAAAAGGCCTTGTGTGGGAAGTAGATTCTATTGGTCAGAGTTCTATAGAAACAATGATCATATTCTCTAGAGACATTGGAACATGAATCATTGGTGAGGGAGTAGTGGCCTCATCTTTTTCCATGGATTACATATTCTACATAACTTCTCAAGGATGGAAATTATTTATGGTGGGGAGTTTGTAACATCCCATTACCTTTATTGGGTATGTTTTTTTACTCTATCAATGTTCCTATATTGTTCAAATTTCTTGGAGGCGTTTTTTTGGATTTTCTGAAGTCTGTAGAACAGTTACACACCATGTAACTAGGTTACACACTGGGTAGTGGTTTCGGGATTATTTTTGTTAAAGGGGATATCATACTGTGAATGTTTACACAGTGTAACTAGGGTTTACATGACAATAATATCTAAAAGGTTAGTTTTAAGATGAGGCAACATGTTTTTAGGTGTACTGATCCAGTGTTGACTTCACAACGTGATTAGGGGTTACAGGTTGTGACTCATTTTCCTCCCTATTTCATATCACACATTTGGTAGTTTTTCTTGGTCCTTTCCATTCATACTCCTCCACTATTGAATATATACTCTTCCTAAGTTATTTTACAAGGCACATTTCGTTCCATGATTGATCTATTCTGTGTGTGATCTCTATTGCATATGTGGTGCATCTCTTACGGTATATGATCTTTCCGATTCTACATTTCAAGTGATCATAGTATCACACTATATTTTTGAAACAAAAACCTTTGATCTATGTTGCGTGTTCATTTTTGTCTTCTTCTATATTCGTTTTGAGATCTTGTTCTGGAGGTTGTTCCTTGGTTATCTGTGGTGCGCCAGACGCCCATTTTTGAGGAATATTGGTTATATTCAATCTGTAGAACCCTTTCCTTCTAAATTAAATCAATAATAATATGTCTAGTTTTGATTTTGGGGTCTCATATAGTGAGGTTGGTTTTGGGTGTGTGTGGATTATGTTGATGGTGTGTGTGATCAACATTTTGAGGTAGGTGGTTCCATCTCTAGCCTTAGATAAAGGATCATATTATTTTTCTTTAGATACATATTCCTATTGATATTTTTATGATTATTTTATGTGTTTTGAAAAGTATTTTTTAATGAAAAATTTATTTTTATAGGTTATTGAAAAATGGAATGGAAAATAGTATACTCAAACATTAAAACAAATTTTTAAAATGGTTTTGAAATGGTTTTTGAAGAATTGAAAATATTTTTGAAAAGAAGCACATGGGTTACCTTGGGTTCTTAATTAGAAGGTTTATCATGGGGACATCGTCAATTTTTTTATTATAAATGAGTTTTTTATTGGTTATTTCCTTTATTTCCTAGTCCCATTATTATGGGGGCCATTAATTAAATTTTTGGGGGTTTAGTCATCGATTATTCCTCTACTTACTAGGACCATTTTCCTATGATCAGAATATGAGCACTTGATTATTCTAGTAATAATAGTCTAAGGCTGGGAAATGTTTTATTTCCTGGTGTTGTGATAAATGAGCTTCTATTTAGAATTTCTTGGATTTATTTTCTATCAAATATATGCATGTTTATGATTTATAAAAATGTGCATTGAAATTTATATACCGTCATTTCTATAGAACCCTGAAAAGTTGGATTGTTTACCATACTTTCTATGATAATTATTTAATACTTATGATTTTGTGTCTTTATTTAGGATGTGAATACATGGATTTTTATTCATAGACATGATATGTAACCCCAAGGTGGGATCTAATTGAGCATGTAAGCTCACACCCTGTGCACCTATTTGGCAGTGCATAAAATTTTTCTATCTTCTAGTGTAGGGAATTGTTTGGAACCCCAATGAGAAGGCATGGTTCGTGCCATCTATTCAGGTAGATGGTGGTGAGATATTAGGAGTTCATCCATACCATCAATTGGATTAGATATATGGTTTTAGTCTGTTTAGGTTGGAATTATTTTGGAGTTTGTTTTTTATACATTCTATGTTTTCTATTTTTGTGGATTCCATATAGTTAATTAATATATATTATGTAGTATTCCTATTTTATTTTATGATTTTTATATATTTATGCCATTTGGGTTTTCAGTATGGGAGAAGTCATTCCCTATGTAGTGTTCTTTTATGTCTGGGTTCTTGACGCCATCCCATGGGGATCGAAAACACCCTTTGTAAATGGGATAGCACGAGTCGAGTTCCATGTTTGAGGGAAACCTTGGTTTGGTTCATCAAATGATCTATGAAATAATTCCATTAATTAGACGTAAAAACACATATGATATGCAAATAATTTTTTGCCCAAAACATAACTTTAAGAAGTAATAATTAATAAGAGGGAAATATAATAGCCTAATAAAATCATATATGGATTGATATAATGGAATATGGTTCTATAATATATTTATAATAAACATATACTTATTATAAATATTGTTTTTATGATTATTAATAGATTCAAAACAAATGTTAAGGGTTTCATTATCTCAATTTTAATATTTGTGAGATATATGATTTATCCACTACTAATTTATTTTTTTCATGTATAAACTTCCCACAAATGTATTCTATGATTTATATATTTAATTTATGGGTATTTAATTATCAATTTTTTAAACATTCTTTTAGGGGGTTTATGGTTCAAATGTTACTATACAAGTAAAGTAATTTCGTCTCAATTTTCTTACCTTGAGACACATGTTATGTTATAAACCAATGTACTTTAATGGGGTGTATATTCTTCCATTGGATTATCATATCATGAATATCCTTATTTTCAAGATACATTACGTTTTTTAAAATTTATTATTACATTGGGAAAATGATTAAAATATTTCAATGTGGTATGGGACTCTTAGAAAGGTTTAAAAATTAATTTTATTAATAAATGTTTTTAGAAGATCTCTTAAGCTCATTATCAAGGAATATGATTTTAAATAAATGTTTTCTATTTCAAAGTGTTTTTCAAGGTTACCATTATATGTATTCAATGTTATTTTAAATGAAAAAATTATTTAAATTTTATTTAAGCTTACTTTAAAAGTATTCATGTTTATATTAAAAGAAAAATATTTTCAAAATGTTTTATGTTTCGAAATTAATATTTATAAGAAGAAAGAATATTTTACTCAAAATATCTTTTTCATGATCCTTTGAATATTTTCTATGGGGTTTCAAAGAAAATGTTTTTGAAAATTTTTTATGTTTCAAAAGTGATTTATAAGGAAGATTCATGTACCAAGTGATCTTTATAAACACTTCCCTATATAATATGACATATATTATTATGCTTACGAATAAAATTCATATTATTTATCCAAATTGTTTGTGTTTTGATTGCAATATTTTTAAGAAACCCATCACTCATTCTTGAGATCATATGATTTCAAAATAGGATTTCTTTCATGTGTTGTACATTGATAAAAATATTATGAATCATTTATATTTTCCATAGTTTATGAGGTGATTACATGTTTTTGATAACTATTTCATTTAATTGTTTTTGGTATGATTTTTTATGATCTTGTGGATGATGTATGTATGATTTCATTATGATAAGGATGTAAAAAATATCTCCCCCAATGAATTTTTTAAAGATTTATTTTTTATGAGATAGACATAAAGGACATTATCTAGTAAAATGTTTTTGTTGGGGAAACCTGAGTACTAAGATGGTCATGTGTGTCAACCATTCCTATCGTGATGGTATGATATGGGAACCCATACTTCCAATATAGAATTGGAAAAGATACCTTGAATAATATATAAATCATTATTATATACATATGTGTATTATTCTATCCCATGTTTTATTAATATGTAATTCATTCATGGATCATGTTATGTATTTACTTCTGATTCATGTATTATAAAATGTCAATATTTATGTAATTATTTTCATTTATGATCTTTTATATTAAAGGTATTATATTTTATTTTTTTCCATTTTATCGTACCCCTATACTCATGATTATGTCTACATATCTCCCTTTCTTAATCTTATTGATCATCGAAACTCACCCCATATTATATTTCCATTCACTTAGATTACGATGATATGTATTATGTATTTTGTTTCATAAAAGGGTGTTATTCAAGAAGATCCTACTGGGATATAATGTGTCTCACCTATGTAATGGTGTATATTATCCATGTTTCCAAATGAACAAGGCTAATATGGTATTTGGGTGATTTCTTGTGTAATATATTATGTTTTCCAGCAATGTAATGTTCTGTTAAAGCATGAAAATAGAGGGTCACTATAATTTCATCACACGAATCCTTCTATACAATGATCTAATGATCCTCAAGAGGATGAATATTCGATGAATAAGATATAGTTCCATTTTTATTTCAAATAAAAATCTAATGTTATTAACATGAAATATTGTACCATTAAGATGGAAGGAACTTTCATAATATGGGGGGATTTAATTGAAATTGTGTAAAATAATGTATATTTGGAGTTTATGGACTTTAGATTTATCTTTAATGATCAATTAAATCTAGAATATAGGTTACAAGATTAGGTGGTGGAGGTTTTTGACCTCTAGAAGGCTGATAGAACCAAGATGTAGTATAAAAACCAATTTTCCCATTTCGTACATTTTTCACCTAAGATTATATAAAAAATAATGATGAAATTTCTATGGTTTGAGAAGGGTCTCTAACCAGAAATTTTTTCAGTGATTTTATTATAGATTCTAAATTCATATGATGGAAAACTATATATGGAATTGATGGATGATCTTTATTTGGATAGAAATTCAATATTGATGGGAATTGTTTTTCACATAGTTGTAGTTCAATGTGATCTTTAAAATCAAAATGGATGCCTAATGTGTCTCACAGTGGATCCTTATATTATATATCTTTTAGACCTCTATAAATTCCTATAATAATCCCTTTATCTTTATTTTATTATGTCTTGATTGGTAATTCGAGAAGTGTTTTAATGAATGATTGAACATTCTGCAGTTCTTGTGGTCACTCAGGACACCAAAACAAATTCAAACATTTTTTGAAAACTCCATGATGTGGCATGAGATTACCGGTACATAACGTACTATGGTTAAATTTTATGTTAATGAGAAAATGGGATCCATCCACTGGTGTTTGGAAAAATTCATATTCATCTATTGGAAGAGTATCCATAAGAATACGATACATTTTCATCGACTGTGAGAGGTAAAATCACCACAAAATCATCTTTACTAACCACATAATTTTATAATAGTAAATCAAAATTTTTTATATCAATTATAATTATGAACCTTCTATGTATTCTTATGGGTTTTTATCTTATGTGATGTATATTACTACACCTCTTAGAAGAAAGAGAGAGTTGGGTCTCCTTTGTCGTGGTGATTTCTTCACTCTCGTAGAAACTTAATTTCACTATAAATTATTAGTTCTCAGAGTGAATCCAATAAACATCATTATAGGTATTGAATCAGTCATTTTTAAAAATGAATTTATTGTTAGATACCATAAAAATAATCTTTTAGTACACAAAATGGTTTTTGCTATATTTTTTATGGATAATTAGACCTGTGGTCGAGTAGAGTTGTACTTTTTATCATGATTTCTAGACTGTATTATCAGTATTTACTTTTATTCTAGAGAATAAATATTTGAGTGATGATCTAACTCTATTTGTAATTGAGTTACACAACATGTTTCCTTCTGATTTATCTATGTTTCAATTAGTAAGAGAGGTATAATTTTCCATTGAGTTAGTACATCGTACTCAATTGGTGTCTATTACCTTTTACGGAATGAAACAATGTTAAATGATAGATTTGAAGACAATGTTGGATAATCTATTAGGGAAAGGATTCATTATCATGATTATGTATCTTTTAGTGACACCTATTATCCATTCCATGAAAGATGATGTAACAGATCATCTATGCGAGGATTATTAGAAAATAAATTGAGTTACAGTGAAGAACATGTATCATTTACCATATATTGATGATTAGTTTGATCAGTTAAAAGGGGTGACATGGTTCTAAAAAATTGATATTCAATATGGTTATCATCAGTTGATAATAAAATAATATTTTAATAAAAAAATACCCATACAGATTAGGTTTGGCCATTATATGTATATTTGTATTCCATTAGGTGTATCTAATTCTCCAAATACCATTATGGAATTGGTTAACATAATCTTTCACCACTTTGTTTATACATTCATCACTGTATGTGTGGATGAAAAACAAGTTTTCTCTCAGACCGAGGAGAACAATGTTCTTCATCTGATAGTAGATATGTAAATGTTGAGAAATAATTGACTCAATTGTAACCCATAAAAATGTGATGTATGTATTTGGGATGTGGTTTTAATTTGAAACATAGTCTCTGAACATGATATTTCATTTTATTCATGGAAGAAAAAATATGTTCTGACATGGGAGAAAATGTATATTTTTCTATATTCATAGGTTCTTGAGATTATTAGTGTATTACAACCTAATTGAAATTAATTACTCAATGTTGTATTATTTTATGACAACCACCACTTAGAAGGGGTTAAATTTCTATTAGGATGAATAATTAAGGATTTTTTTATTTTTATTCTCAAACCACATTTGAATTTAGTAAAAATGTTTACTCTTATAGATGTCATGCAGGGATATGTGGAATTTTGTGATGAATCATATTTTGGTTTTGGATTAATTATTATTAAGGTATATCATGTTCTGTCATATGGTTCTCAACATCTATACTCCATAAAAGAAGAATTAATTGACACAGTCCCTTGAAATTATAGTCCTGATGTATATAATTATGAGTAAACAACATTAACATTTGGAAAAATGTTTTTAAATGTTTTTTACCAGATTAACAAGAGTTATATTATCTATGAATAATATTATAATATTCAGTAATGTATTTGGGTGGATTAATTATAGTCTTTTATTTATAAATTTCATAAACCCCAGGTATGGGGAATGCAATATCTTATAGAGGAGTAAAAACATACCCATGCTTTGACAGAATTATTATAAGTGTTCCAAATGATATAAATTTCTTCACCATTTCATTTAATATTCTAGGAATATTATCTAATGGTGTTCTAGAATGTGATTGGATGACCTATTCTCTTCATGAGATGATGATTATGTAAATAAAACATGATTATTAATTCTATGGCACTAGGGACTCTCTTTAAGGCTAAGAGGCAATTGGTGAGTGTTTGTTCTATTCTAAGTGCATCCCATGCCTTCAAAAGAAATTCATTTTTTATTTGTATTATGAGAAATTATGTGATGGGGAGTCTACATAATATCCAATTGGTGGTTCACCCTAGAACAACACATTTGTTTTCGGACATGCAATGATGATTCTTGAGTACATGTATGAGATAATTCATTACAAATTTCATTTCCATTTTTATACATTATAACTTGTCAAGGTTGATCACCATAGGCCTTTGAGTTTTTTAATCCATTTATAGTTCCAACATGAATGAGGGATGATATTTATTAAGAAATTTGGGATGGGATTCTTCATACTCTATATGGAAATAATGCTATATAGTTTTAGCTTATTTGTTACACATTCATGATGCAACCAATTTTTACAATTTTGTATTTTCTTATGTGAAGGTTATTGTAAGTTTTAAAGGAATTCATTTTTCCATAGTGGCAAATTGGGATCCCACTTTTTCTTATCACTTTTGATGATTCCTCCCAGAGGGAATGAGATATCTATAAAGTATGAGTATTACATATAATCTACATAATTATTTCAACACAGAACAAGAAAAATAGATTATTTAGGACATGTTATATTAATGAGTTATTGACTTTGGAAAATCATGGGATTTTTATTTTGTGAAAAGTATGGTATTGTTATAACAATAGTTACCAGTATGCTATAATGATATCTACTTTTAGGATATTTAGGGATGGCCACACAACTCTTTGTTGTGTTGGTTAGAGATTGGCGTGATTTCCTCACATGGAACAAGTTGAGTCCAAGTAATTTAGGAAAATATTAATTTATGTAATTACAAAATTATGACCACACAGAGAAAGTAAAAAATAAATTGACTCTTATAGGTGATGTTTGATTTATCAGTATGTGGCTATGTGAATTTGAGTGTTTATCCTTGATTTGTTTATCAAAAAAATAGGCTTACAAGTGATGTTTTCAACTAGGATTGTGGGACCATTAGAGGTTATTGAGATAATGGGGAAACTATCATATGATTTATCACTTACACCAAAATTGATGCCGATACAAATTTTTTCCATGTAACACAACTTCAAAAATATATTTCTAAAACATTTGATATATTGAGTTGGAGTGAACTTGATTTTAGGAATGATTTACATGGTACTCAACATCTGGTATGAATTTTTGATTCTCAGAAAATGATTTTTCATAGGGGGGGATGATACCTTTTTCCATGTGTAATGTATGCAGGGTACTTATTAGAATGAGTCTTTTGAAAATGAGGCACTGATGAGAGAAAATTATCCTCATGTCTTTGATATGGAAACATCTTGTTTGGTTTTCTAGGGAAATAATGATTTTACCATTGTGATTTTATAATATTACATTACATTTTTTCATGTTTTCCATGAACCATATTTTGATCTTTATTGGGTTAGGACTTGATTCAATGTGTTTTTGGTGAAATAGAGTGAATTTTGGAAGCCCTTTTGGCTATATACTATTGGTGCATAGCTAGGGAATATCATCTTACCAATAATAAGGCATTTGAAGGGGTACACTATTTTTCTATACCATATAGCCACACCTCCAAACCATGAATAAAATGTATAGTGGGAAATTTTTTGTTGATAGATGGTTTGTTTTACCATGTTCCCAACCCATAAACCCCAAATAAAAGACTAATATAGGCACACTGGTAGGGCACAGATTTTGTCTAATAATGTTTCCCTCCCTATAAATTATTGGGTTCATTTCTTGATTCTTCCGAAATTTATTTTATAAATTCCTAAACCCTTATATTCTTAAGATTTATAACCCCCTATTAAGCCATAACTTTATTATTTTGGCTATTGGTGGGTATGAATATGTAAAATTGACTCATCAATGCACTTTTCTTGGTTGATGGAAGTAGATTTGATCTCGTTTGATCTCTTCTATGTATGTAGATCTAATCTCATTTGGATTCATAAAATCTCACATTATTTCCTACTAATGTTTGATATATCATAAAAAAACGATGGATATATTCTATGTTTTGTTATATCAGGATTCATGGTAGTGTTCGTAGATCACATTCACCTCATTCATCATTGGTGTTTCCTATTGTGGGCGTTGTACCTTGTGATTCCATGATTTAAAAGGTTGTTCATTCCAGAACCCTTCTCACCAAGCATGAAACCATGAAATATATGTTTAAATTGAAATTATTTTTTAAATTTTTTAAAAATTATAATTTTGATGATTAGATTTTGATTCAAAATGGGAATGATATTTGAGAAAACACCAAATTTTAATAGAAGTAAAACTTTGGGATAATTTATGATAATTGATGGATTCATTTGAATATTTTTTCAGTAAAATGATTTAATTTTGATATAGTAAAAATGTATTAAATTAGAATGTGATTTCTAGTGGAATGGAATAAGGAAGACCAATGATTTGGTTTTTAAATGAGGAGGAATGTTGAAAAGTAAAAATGTGAAAATTCTATTTTAAAATATTTGAAAATGATTGATGACCCATTTAATAGATAGTTTTTTTAAAATCACATGAGAGAATTTATATTTATTATTTGGTGAGGATAAGTATGCTAGGAATTTGATATACAAGAAATATAATTCTAATGAAAATAGTAAACAAACCAAGTTGTAATAGGTCCATCATGGTGAGTTCCCTTTTTCAGGCGTTGATAAATTTTTTGTGATGTGTTACCTAATTGGGATTTAGAATATTTATACAAAAAAATTTTGATTCATTATTAATTATGAAATGTGTGAGGATAATACAAAATCTTAACTGATGTACTATAAGAAACATGACTAGGGTGCTACGATTTATTAGATTTGACGTGAATATCATTGATTTATTGAAATGTTTTATTCATGAAAACTTATATATATATATATATATTTTAAATAAAGGGTCATTAAGTAATGTTTTAATTTTTTATGATAAATGTTCCATCCATATTAATGAATGAAAATTATTAAATTTTAAAATGAAATTCAATTGCATGTTTTATTGGAAATGATTCCATAAATGGTAAGGGTTTATGGAAGTGATTATGGAAGACTTGATAACACTCAATTATGATTTATAGCTGACACAATACTATTTCATTCAATTGTTTCTGTATTTTATTACTCTTAGTTAAAGCATAGAAAATGGTCCATATGTCGGTAGTTGATGTTCATGTTCATTTGGATTGTGGTGTGGTGATTATGATTAGTGGATCTATTTTCCACATTTTAAGAAATTTTTCTAAGAATATTTTTGAGTGATTTATTAGTTTCTTCTTTGATGTTTATCCTTATTTTGGGAACTATTATAAATGTTTTTCTAGTAAATTATCCTTTATAGTTTGGATCATACAAACTAGTAATTCTTTACCTTCCACGTTTTAATGGGATATTCAGTCCTTATTTGAACGTGTATTGATATAGTTACACGACCTCAACCCATGGGTATTAGATGTTCCCATTGGGATATGTGATTGTTGGATCTGGGATCTGGGTACCATTGTGACCAGGCTAGTTTGGGAAAATGAGGGTACTTAATAGGTTGGAGTTTATCTCCATTCACCAAGTGGTCTATAGCATAAATGATCACATGATTAGATTTAATAATATAAATTCAATCACCTCCAGTATTTTCATCGATGGCGTGTATATATATTTTTATTATAGATTGATATACAACCATTTAATTAATATTTGGATATCCAATTTACATTTCCTACATATATGAATGTTTTGATTATGATGGAGGTGAAAAATTAGATTATAGGACAACTGTGTACTTCTACATATGAGATTCCATGGGAATTCCCACTGATAAATGTAGGATCGAAATAGTGATGTAGATGCTCAATATACAAGAGGGGGGGGGGGGGTGAATTGTATACTTTAAAAATTCCTTTAGAACCTTTGAAGTTAGTTAAAAATAACTATGTTTTCCTTAAGAAAAGGAAAGGGATTAGTTTAACAAAGTTAAAATAAGTTAATCCACAACACCTCTAACACCGAATACAAAATAGGAAAGAGATTCCGAATGAGAGTTCTGGAAATATGGTTCCAGAAATTGAACCTTAACAAAAGTTACAATATGAGATTCTACCTTAAAGCGTATAGAATCTAAATGAAATAGAGTACAAAAAAGGAAGTATAAGAAAGTTATACTTTCCTTATAATACAAAATGCAGCGGAATAGAAACAAGTAGTAAAACTACAAGTAACAAGATATAAGTCTATTAACCCAAAGAGAAGGGTATCCAACAACCTTGGATAAAGGTCCCTTGATTTATACTTTCAAGCAAGTCTGTCTTACCCACACCAGGGTAAGCGCTCGATACGAAGATCGAAGTCTCTGTCTTGCTATCCCCGCAAGCCCTCAACTTCAAGGTAGTTGGCAACCTCCTTCTCCCTCAACAAGGAAGCCCTCGAACTTTAAGGTAGTCGGCACCTCTGTCTTCCTATCCCCGGAAGCCCTCGAATGTAATCACCAACATTAGGAGTCGCACGAAGCTTTGAGAGTTAATAAGATCCTCTCTCTCTAGAAATCACTTCAACAGAATGTATGCACAAAACCAAGTTGTTCATCTGTCATCAGTATAGAGCTCTTTCAAAAGAGCTCCTATTTATAGGTAAGGTCGACTCCTTCTCCAACGGTCATATTTTACATAAAGATCGGAGGGACCTGTACACGTGTCACTTAGACAACAGTTAGTTTATAACAAAACAGACGACATCATTTTATAACAAAACAAGTGTAACAGAAAGTACGACATCATTTTAAACTCTAACATAAAAGTTAGGAATAAAAAATTCGGAGTGAAGGTTCGGAGTGTAAGGAACAATAGTAAAGAGTAGACAAAATTTAGAAGTGTAGGCAATATAGAAGTTCGGAGTCAAACCAAGATATTTTTCGGAGTCTGAATTAATTCAGAGTGTATATAACAAAGATAATCAAATTCTGTTTAATAGGGGAATTCGGAATGAGAATTCGGAATAGGAATTCGTCATCAGAAATGGTAATGAGAATTCATCATCAGGATTCGTAATGAGAATTATTCATCAGAATTCATAATGAGAATTCTTCATCAGAATTCGTAATGGGAATTCAGAATAAGATTTCTTCATTAGAACTCGTAATGAGAATTCTTCATTGGAATTCGTAATGAGAATTCTTCTTCAGAATTCGTATCCTGAATCTGGAATAGAACTTTGTTAGAGTTCATATCCGGAATTCGGAATGAAACTTCCTTATAGTTCTTATCCAGAATCCGAATTCTAAAGCAGAATGCTTTAAAACAAAGTTTCAATGATTCCGAGAAAATGAATCTGAATCTCATACTTAAGAAAAATATGGATGAAAATATGATAAGGATAATTTTCCTTATAAAAGCGATTTTCCTTAAGAAAGCAATTTTCCTTAAGATAAGGTGTTTGTGATTTTCAAAACAAGAAGGAATGGAAAAGACATAAGGATAACCTTATTGACTCAACAATCTCCCCCTTTTTGGAAAGCACAAACATCCTTACGAAAAAAGAAATTCTAAGAAGAAAGAAAAACAGTAAGGCTTATCTCCCTTTGCTTTAAGGATATTGTTGAATACGACTAACTCCCCCCTAGGCTTTGAAACTCTAAGGATCATATTCAAATTTCCGGAGTGATAAATAAGAATGTCTTCTTTAATGAAAACGCTCCCCCTTAAACAAACTCTTATTAGAGTTTTTCTTTTTCTTAAGGATCTTTTTCTTCTCCCCCTTTGATAAACACTTATTGGAGTTCTACTTTTTCTTAAGGATCTTTTCCTTCTCCCCCTTTGTGATTTTCAAAAAGAATTGGAGAGAATGGAAAAAAAATAACAAAGTACCTGAAATATTAGTAATGACAACAAAAGAAACAACAAGCACAACTTTCATTAGATTTGAAATCTCGACAACAAAGAAAAAAATACAACAAAAAGATCAGATTTGGTTATTTCGGATCTTTTTCCTTTGAAATGAGCCCCTTTAGAATAGTCTTGATCTTCTTCAGGTCTTTATGATCTTCTTCAGCTTGCTTCTCTAAGGCAACTATTCTTTCGGATTGAGCTTCAATTTTTTCTTCCCGAGCTTTCAGCTTTTCTTCCTGAGATTTGATATTTTTTTTCTGAGCCTTCATCCTTTATTCAAAATAAATACGATGATCTCTTTCAAACTTCCAATTTTGAGAAACGGAATTCAGCTTCCCATTCAGATCTCTCACTTCTTGAATCCGGAAGTTCTTTTCTTCTGTCAGCTTCTCTTCAAAGGATGAAGTTAACTCATTTATCTTCTTGTCCTCGGTTTCAAATGCATCTATAACATTGTCTTGAAACTCATCGAGCAAACTCATCTCTTCCACAGTCTTCTTCGACCAATTTGTCATCCTCTTGCAAGATCTTCTATGAGCTTTGTAACCAACGAAAAACGTTTTCAACTAAGCTTCAATCTCAACGCACTTGTCCATAACCATAGATACAGAGTCAGTTTTCTGATTCAACACATATTGGAGCATCTGGCATCTTGAGTCAATACTAGAGAAAGTCAGAATTCATCCCACCAACTTCTTTAAAGACTGGACAACAAAATCATGCCCCAACCAAGATGACACCGAATCTGAAATCCTTCTTGGAGTGTTTTCTTCCTCAATAAGCTCCAACTTCCTTTTAGATGAATCACCATATTCTCTTTTCTTTCTAGCCACTAATTTCGGAGTTTCAACAAAGAGTTTCTTTCCCTTGTATTTCTTTGGAATTGATTCTTGATCAGGAGTTTTCTACTCCCTAGTAGATACTTGAACAATCTCATCAACAACTTTCTGAACAACATCTTCCTCATTCTTATCCTTCTCTGGAGTTACTAACTTAGAGGATTCAGCCTCTGAAGTTCGGAGTGATAGATGTTCCGAAGGTGATCCTTTATAATCATCCACTTGTTTCAAAAGATCTCCTCTTTCACCACTTCCTTCAGCAACTTCCTCTTCCTCTCCCACTTGCTGAATCTGCTCGATTTTCTCAACACGCTCAGCTCTAGTCTCTTCCGAAAAATCAAGGTTTCTTCCTGGAGTCTCAGGTAGAGATTCCAAGGAGAAAGAACTCGGAACTGGGATGCTTCCGGATACAATTTCATTAAATATCAACAAATCTTGGACTGCCTCGGCTTCTGACATCTTCTTCTTAAGCTTCTTTTTCTTTTCTTGTTTTTCAAGCTCATCAGCAGTTCTCTCCTTTAATGCCTTAGCTTCCGCAGGGTCGAATCCGAACTGCGGATCCCCTACTTTCCTTTTCTCTTTATCATCTCTCCACTTTGTAACTACCTCATCAGGATAGGTCTTCTTCTTCTTTGGTTTGGGAGGAGCGGTTTGAGCTTCCTTAGACCTTGGATCTTCGACTTCAGCTGCAGCTTCCTTTAACTTTCTTTTCTTCACTGGTTTGGATGATTCCGGTTCAGCAGCCTTCGGAACCACTTCTTCTTGATTAGGCAAATCAACGAACTCACCAAACTCCTTGTTTAAAGCCACATCCATCCTCTTAAGGATGTCATCACTAACCAACAAGATTTTACAAACCCTTGGCATAGATCTGCAGGCTTCCTTGAATGATTCAAGGCACCAGACTATCAATTTTGATAATATTGCTGGGTACATTATGATCTGAGATCTGAGATTTCCTTTTTTAAGATTCTCAATGGTTATAAGAATGTGCTTCATGAAGTTAAACTTCCTTAGATTTATCAAGAAATCTAAGATATAGATATCACTCTTCTTCAAGCTGTCTTTATCGCCTTTTCTCAGTACGATAAGTCCTTGCACCCAAAACTCTAGAATCCGGAAGTTTGTGGATAGACTTGAAATCTTCAGAGCCTTGTCATCAGCCAGTCCGAGAGTTTCTAATGCTTTTTCCTTGACAAAGCTACCCTTAGAATCTGGCAACACATGCAAAATAAATTCGGCTTCTCCTTCATAAGACAACCCTACCAAGCTTTCAGCCTTGGTATAAGAGAGTTTATAGGTCTTGCCATACGACTTGAAAGAAAACTTTTCCCTATTATCTTCCTGGAAGAATGAAACAGTTTCATAAAACTCAACAACTAACTCTGTAAAAACATCGTCTTGAGTCCCTGGTTTGGATACAACAACATCTTCCTAGCCATTCAACTTAATGTTCTTTGAGATAAGAGAGTCATAGTTGTTGAAGAAATCCGGATGGACTAACCTTTCTCTGTAAACTAACCACTGAGAAATAGGCTTAGTGGATGACATTTCTTGAGACACTAACTCTGCAGACATTCGGATTTGTAATCCTATGAAACGTTCGGAACGGAGAAGACTGAAGTTCATAATGGCCTTAAATCAGAGAGGCAGAGATTCGGGACGTGAGAGCTTGGGATCGATGTGGGACGAGTAATTGGGTCCCCTTTATATAGGCAACGAGATGACGGTTCACCTTCCATAGTTGATCTAACAGTTGGAAAAAGATGAGATCAAATCTGACGGTTGAAATCTTGAATCCGATCTTTTTGAGGTTTTTATTAAAACAAGGAATTAAGAATACTATAATCCGAAAACATAATACAAGAAAATTCCAGCAAGTAAAATATGACTACGAAATCTTAATTAAGGTAATCATACCTTTCGGATTGGCTTAGGAGGATTATTCGTAATGGGTAATATAACAAAGACAAAAAAAAACTTTATTATGAGAAGACAGATTTCTCAAAAATTTACTTTGGAAAATAAACTTAGTACGAAAAAACTCATTATGGAACACTTCATTATGGAAAAACTCAGTACGAAAAAGAAACTTAAGAAGAAAATCAGTATGAAGAACTTAGTACGAAAAAATACATTACGAAGAATTTAGTACGAAAAACAACTGGTACAAAAATATCTGGTTATGAAACTGCCAGTACGTAAATTTTCATTCCGGAAATTTTCAATACGAACACCTCATTTCCAGAAGTATTCTGTACGAGAATGTCTATTTTGGAAAATTTTAGTTCCAGAAGTTCCATTCCGGAAATCTTCGTTCCGAAAAGTTTGAAAACAAATTTTGAAAAACTTTGTTAAACAAACAATCAAATGTACTCCCCCTATGAAAAGGAGTTTATTACTGTAAGGAGATTTTTTCAACAGAAAGTTAATTAAGAAAGATTACCTTACAGTTATCATTCCTAACTTCTTTTTAATATATTCAAATCTATCAGAAGGAAAAGATTTTGTGAAAATATCAGCAAGTTGTTTTTGCGTTCCGATAAACTGAAGAATAATATCTTCTTTAAGTGTGTGATCCCTAAGAAAGTGCTGCCTAATATCTATGTGTTTTGCATGAGAGTGATGTGCATGGTTTTTACTTAGGGAAATGGCACTTGAGTTATCACACAAAAATTGAGTTTTAGTAAAACTCAAGCCATAGTCTGTGAGTGTGTGTTGCATCCACAACACTTGAGCACAACAACTTCCAGCTGCTATATATTCAGCTTCAGCAGTGGAAAGTGCTACAGAATGTTGCTTCTTGCAGGACCAAGAAACTAGTGAATCTCCTAAGAAATGACAAGTTCTGGATGTACATTTTCTATCCATTCTACATCCACCAATTTCAGCATCAGAAAAGCTTTTTAGAACAAAATCATTTCCAGAAGTATAAAATAATCCTAGATCCATGGTTCCCTTAAGGTAGCGAAAAATTATTTTTACTGCCTTTAAGTGAGATTCCTTAGGATTGGATTGATATGTTGCACATAAGAATACTGAAAACATTAAGTCTGGTCGACTAGATGTTAAGTAAAGTATACTTCCTATCATACCTCTAAAAGATGTTTGATCTACTGGTTTCCCAGCTTTATCAAGATCTAAAGAGTTTGAGGTACCAATGGGAGTACTTATACTCTTAGTGTTGTCATAACCATACTTTTTCAGAAGATATTTAATATACTTATGTTGAGATATGTAGGTACCTTTTGGTTTTTGAGAAATTTGAAAACCATGGAAAAAAGTTAACTCACCCATCATACTCATTTCAAACTCATATTTCATTAGACTAGCAAAAGAGTCAGTCAAAGATTGCTGAGTTGAACCAAATATAATGTCATCAACATAAATTTGAACAATCAAAACGTTTTTCTTATCTTTCTTTATAAAAAGGGTTGGATCTGCATTTCCCTTAACTTAGTTATTTTGAAGCAAAAATCTAGTGAGTCTATCATACCATGCTCATGGGGCTTGTTTAAGACCATACAAAGCTTTGGTAAGTCTAAAAACATGATCAGGATGTTTTGTATCTTCAAAGCCAGGAGGTTGTTCAACAAAAACTTCCTCTTGAACATAACTGTTAAGAAAAGCACATTTCACATCCATTTGGAAAATTTTGAAATTAAAGAATGCTGCAAAGGAAAGTAGAATATGGATAGATTCAAGTCTAGCTACTGGAGAATAGGTTTCTTCATAGTCTATTCCTTCTTGCTGATTATAGCCTTTAGCGACAAGTCTAGATTTATTTCTAACAATGACCCCATTTTCATCACATTTATTTCTGAAAACCCATTTAACTCCAATAACAGAAGTTTCCTTAGGTCTTTCAACCAAGGTCCAAACTTTATTCCTTTCGAATTCATTTAGTTCATCTTGCATTGCTTTGATCCAATCATCATCACCTAAAGCTTCATCAGTGCTTTTAGGTTCTAATTGGGAAAGAAATGCTAGATGTTCTACTTCATTTCTTAAGGAATTTCTAGTCCTTACAGGTTGGTTTACATCACCAATGATACTATCACTGGGATGATTCTTAAGAAACACCTGATTTGGGTTTTTTAAAACCTGTTCATCAACATAGGGTAGAAAGTCTTCTGGGGTAAATGTTTCAGAAGTATCTTCTAGAACAATTTCCTTATCAGAAGGTTCTTCTATCAAAGGTTGACAATCAGTTTTTGAAAACACATCCAAAGATGTAAGTTGAGATGGTTTAAAAACAAAAGGATCTGACTCATCAAATTTTACATGTACTATTTCCTCAACAGTACAAGTATTCTTATTAAAAACTCTATAAGCCTTAGAGGTTGTGGAATGTCCTATGAAAATTCCTTCATCAGACTTTGGTGCGAATTTATGTAAGTTATCTTTAGTATTCAAAATGAATACTTTGCAACCAAAAACCTTGAAGTAGGAAAGTCTTGGTTTTCTACCATTCCATAACTCATAAGGAGTTTTGTTAAGAAATGGTCTAATCAAAACTCGATTTATAGTATAACAAGCAGTACTTACAGCTTCAGCCCAGAAATGTCTAGCGATAGAATATTCACTCAACATGGTTCTAGTTATCTCTTGAAGAATTCTATTTCTTCTTTCAACTACACCATTCTGTTGAGGAGTTCTAGGTGCTGAAAAATTGTGAGTAATACCTTTCTTACTACAAAAAGTTTCAAAATCAGAATTTTGAAATTCTCCTCCATGATCACAATGGATAGTTTTCAATGGAAGGTTTTTCTCATTTTTAACATGAGCTCTAAAACTTTTGAAATAATAAAAATCTTCAGATTTATTTTCTAGAAAATAGACCCAAGTAAATCTATTGTAATCATCAACTAGAACAAACACATAGTATTTGCCTCCAATACTTCCAGTTTGTGTTGGACCAAAAAGATCCATGTGCACTAACTGTAATGCATCAGTTGTTGAGACTTCACAGATTGACTAAAAACTAGATTTATGTTGCTTTCCATATTGACAAGGATCACAAACTTTAGAAGAATCAAATCTAAGCTCCGGTAGATCCTTAACTAGTTTCTTCTTAGAGAGTTTAAAAAGGTTTCTCAAATTACAGTGTCCTAATCTTCTATGCCATAACCAAGAATGATCTTCCATTGCACTTAGGCAAGGTAAATCTTGGCTTCTAAGGTCTTCTAAGTTTAAGTTGTAAACATTCTCTTGCCTATTGGCTGAGAGAATAAATTCTTCCTTGGAATTGTGAACTAAACACTTATCATTCCTAAAATTCACAAGGTAACCTTCATCACATAATTGACTTATGCTAATGAGGTTGTTCTTAAGACCCCTAACAAAAAGAACATTTGAAATCAATGTTTTACCTAAAAGAACAATATTACCAATACCAACAATCTCTCCCTTAGCATTGTCTCCGAAAGTTACCTTTCCTCCTTTCGTTTTGATAATCTTTTCAAAAAAACTTTTGTTACCAGTCATGTGCCGGGAACATCCACTATCCATGTACCATGTATTGTTGCTGGTACTTTCTTTATTTTCCTGAAATCAAGAAGAAAATTAGACTTTTGGAATCCAAACTTGTTTGGATCCGAGATTTCTAGACAATAAAATTTTAGGAACCCACATCTTCTTAGAAAGGTATGCTTTGTGAAATCCTAGAGATTGGGTTTTGTTTAAGGAACAATTCTTTTCCCAGTGACCACCACATTGACACTTGGTACAAAATGGGGCACTTTGAGGAACAATATAATTGTTACTGAAAATAGGTTTTGCATGGGTATTACCAAATCCAGATTTATTTCTTAAAGGACGTATTTGGGAATACATCTTATCAAAATTTTCTTTACCATGGGTAAAGTTTTATAAACACTTCTTTAAGGAAAAAATTTCGGACTTGAGTTTTACAACCAAGTTTTTATCCTCAAAATCATTAGTTTTAGAACTAGAGTTAGGCTCGAAAACATTTTTCTTAGAAATTACTTTTTCTAATTCTTTAGAAAGTTTGTTCTTATCAGAACTTACTTCCTCAAGATTTTTTGAAATACTTTCAAAATAAGCATTTTTCTTATCAATATATTTAGAAAGATCTGATATCTCTTTTGTAAGAATAGAATTCCTAGTGTTTTCCTTATCAATTTTCTTATTGAGTTTGAAATTCTCAATCTCAAGTAGTTCAGCAAACCTAGAGATGTCTTCATAAGTAGGTAAAGTATTTTCCTCATCAGAAGATGATTATTCATCAGAAGAGTTATAATACTTACTATCATTATAATTTAAAGAAACATTGGTCAAAGATTCAGCATTTCATACCTTAGCCATAAGAAAATGATTATCAATAGGTAATCTGGCTATAAGACCAAGATTCTTCTGTCCTGAAGATTCATAATCAGAAGATTCATCTGAAGAGTCACCACCACTGGCACTCCAGGTGTCATTAGCTTTCAAAACTTTCTTAGCTTTAGCTTTATAATACTTCTTTCTGTTCCTGTCTGAATGTCTTTCCTTCCTTTCTTTCTTTTTGAGCATAGGGCAATCTGGTCTAATATGTCCAGCTCTTTTACATTCATAAAAAGAAACTTCTCCATCTTTCTTATCTTTCCTGTCCTTTTTCTCATACTTAGATTGAAAATTTCTCTGTCCAGCTATCTGGTTCATCCTTCGAGCAAGATTGGCTAATTCATTTTCTGAGACTTCACTCTCACTAGATTCGGATTGGAAAATAACTTTCTTAGACTTGGATCTAGTAACTCTCTTAGGAGTCTTAGCTTTCATCTGATTTGAAGTTGTAGTAAAAGCAACAGTACCATTTCCATTCTTCTTCTTGATGTTGTCAGTATCTCTCTTCATTCTTGTTTCATGTTGTAGAAGAGTTCCAAAAAGCTCATCAGGAGTAATTTGTGTGACCTTCCTATTCTCATCTATAGCTGTTCTCTTGGATTCCCACTCATTGGGCATAATGTCAATTATCTTGTCCACAAGAGCTTCATCATCTAAGCCTTTTTCTCCCATATATTGTAGACTGATGACGATAGTCATAAATCTTTGTTGAACTTTACAGATAGGTTCTCCATAAGGAAAATTGAAGCCATGATATTCAGCTCTAAGCATAGCTCCTCTAGTCTCAATCACTTTAGAAGTCCCAAAGTGTGTAACCTCTAAATTTTTCCATATACAATTAGCTGTTTCACAAGAAGAAATTTGGCTATATATATTTCTGGTCATTTAACATAGTAAAGTGTTGCGTACCTTATAGTTTAGTTGATATTCTTTCTTTTCCTGGTTAGTAAAAGTTCTTACTTCCTTGTCAGGAATTTTATAATCACCAGTAAGCATAACAAAGTTCTCTACTCCAGTATTGATAACAAAAGTCTTCATACGATCTCTCCAGTATTCATAGTCATTACCATAAAATATAGGTGGTCTTGTAGGATTTAGATTGTCAATAGATCCAACATTAATTCCTGCCATACATAAAATAACTTTGCACACAAACTTGTTAGTAGCAAAGAATCGTAATCTCAAAGTTCAGAATGAGAAAAGTTCGGAATAGAAATTCGGAATGAAAAAGTGAGCAAGAAAAACTTATTCGTGAGAACAAGTATTTCAGAGACCTCGCAAGCTCTGATACCAAATGTAAAATTGGTATAGAGTAAGAGGTTTCCAACCTCTGATACCAATTGTAGGATCGAAATAGTGATGTAGATGCTCAATATACAAGAGGGGGGGTGAATTGTATACTTTAAAAATTCCTTTGGAACCTTTAAAGTTAGTTAAAAATAACTATGTTTTCCTTAATCAAAGTAAAGGGATAAGTTTAACAAAGCTAAACTAAGTAAATTCACAACACCTCTAACACCGAATACAAAATAGGAAAGAGATTCCGAATGAGAGTTCCAGAAATATGGTTCCGGAAATTGAACCTTAACAAAAGTTACAATATGAGACTCTACCTTAAAGCGTTTAGAATCTAAATGAAACAGAGTACAAAAAAGGAAGTATAAGAAAGTTATACTTTCCTTATAATACAAAATGCAGCGGAATAGAAAAAAGTTTTAAAACTACAAGTAACAAGATATAAGTCTTTTAACCCAAAGAGAAGGGTATCCAACAACCTTGGATAAAGGTCCCTTGATTTATACTTTCAAGCAAGTCTGTCTTACCCACACCAGGGTAAGCCCTCGATACGAAGATCAGAGTCTCTGTCTTGCTATCCCCGCAAGCCCTCATCTTCAAGGTAGTTGTCAACCTCTGTCTCCCTCAGCAAGGAAGCCCTCGAACATTAAGGTAGTCGGCACCTCTGTCTTCCTATCCCTGGAAGCCCTCGAATGTAATCACCAACATTCGGAGTCGCACGAAGCTTTGAGAGTTAATAAGAGCCTCTCTCTCTAGAAATCACTTCAACAGCATGTATGCACAAAACCAAGTTGTTCATCTGTCATCAGTATAGAGCTCTTTCAAAAGAGCTCCTATTTATAGGTAAGTTCGACTCCTTCTCCAACGGTCATATTTTCCTTAAAGATCGGAGGGACCTGTACACGTGTCACTTAGACAACGGTTAGTTTATAACAAAACAGACGACATCGTTTTATAACAAAACAAGTGTAACAGAAAGTACAACATCGTTTTAAACTTTAACATAAAAGTTAGGAATAAAAACTTTTGAGTGAAGGTTCGGAGTGTAAGGAACAATAGTAAAGTGTAGACAAAAGTTAGATTTGTAGGCAATATAGATGTTCGGAGTCAAACAAAGATATTTTTCGGAGTCTGAATTAATTCAGAGTGTATATAACAAAGATACTCAAATTCTGTTTAATAGGGGAATTCAGAATGAGAATTCGGAATAGGAATTCGTCATCAGAAATCGTAATGAGAATTCATCATCAGGATTCGTAATGAGAATTCGTCATCAGAATTCATAATGAGAATTCTTCATCAGAATTCGTAATGGGAATTCGGAATGATATTTCTTCATTAGAACTCGTAATGAGAATTCTTCATTGGAATTCATAATGAGAATTCTTCTTCAAAATTCGTATCCTGAATCTGGAATAGAACTTAGTCAGAGTTCATATCCTGAATTCGGAATGAAACTTCCTTATAGTTCTTATCCAGAATCCGAATTCTAAAACAGAATGCTTTAAAACAAAGTTTCAATGATTCCGAGAAAATGAATCCGAATCTCATACTTATGAAAAATATGGATGAAAATATGATAAGGATAATTTTTCTTATAAAAGCGATTTTCCTTAAGAAAGAAATTTTCCTTAAGATAAGGTGTTTGTGATTTTCAAAACAAGAAGGAATGGAAAAGTCATAAGGAAAACCTTATTTACTTAACAATAAATGTTGCGTATGGATTTTCATAGATTCAATGGATATTAATGATAAAACTAAATTTTAGTTAGCCTCAAAATATATTCTCAGACATATATTGATAAAGTATTTCATGTACATTCATAGGGAACGCCATTCCTCTATGAAATGATTTTGAAGGACATGTTAATGAGTGATTGTACTATCTAATCATCCTCAATGATCATCCTAATGAGAATTGTCAGTTTAGTTCCTACATCTGTAATACATTCCTCAAGGACCTTATGGGAAGCATGATCAATTATGATAATTTTTTCTATGTATTGGTTGGTAATGGAAATGAATAAATTATGATTTTCCCAAACCTAAACTACGCAAGGCATAACATGGTAATAAATGTGGGAATTTTCTAGGGTAGTTATATAATTGAGTGGGCTAAGGATAATATTTCATTCCATGGATATTCTAGTGCAAGATGGGTTGAATATTTTCTATGATAACATTTTCTGCCATATACCACAATTATTACATTTTTTATACTAGGTAATTAGATTCTTGTAATGAACATTCCTTGGTCCGTGAGTTGGGACCAAAGGTAGAGAGGACTTTTGTAATTATACTATTTACTACAGTAGTTGGATTTTAATTATGTATACTAATATTTTTGTGGTTTTGAAATAATTATTGAGTTATATTAATAATTGGGAAATTCATTTAGCTATATACAAAACTATACAAAAACATTCATTACTTTTACTATCTATATTCTAGGTTGTAAATTATTTATTTATTTTAGATAAGATTTGTGTATATGTAAGGCCCACATAGGACAGTTATTTATGATATACATCTTCTGAATGGTCATAACTGACCTGAGCCTCTCTTATATAATCTACTAGTGTTACATATGGGATTTTAATAAGCACCTGTTGTTGAATATTCTATTTTTATCAGAATGTTTAATGATTCCTTCCCCAAAAGGGCTTTTATGCTTCTCCCCTAATGTGATATGGAATTTGGGAAGGTTTTACATATTATTGTTCCATGATTTTGATGGATCCTTATAAGATATAAACTTTGATGTAATAAGAGTTGAGAATCATGATTTTTTTTATTAAACACGGGATTTATCTTGGCAATCATGTCATTGTGGGTTGCTCAATTATTGTCAATAATGGAAATAGATGGAAAGAGGTCATGTATAGATAATTAATGGCTTAAATAAAAGACATACAAGAACCATTATTAAATTTTGAGTATTTTTTATTTGAGAAATTCTTTAATAGAGATAATTTGTTTTTGATTATTTATTTTTAGTAAATTTAACATTAAATGAGACTAATTGAATAGGATGTCAGGAAGAGTACATTTTATGTTTTTATCTTCATCAGTTTCATTATTATTCCTTTATTTGTAATGATTAGACTAATTATTATAATTGTATACGTGAAAACTATATTACATAACTTCATAGATCAGTTCACGAAAGTTTTTATTAAGGAAATAAACTGATACATAAATTTAGATGAGGATTATAATGACTATATTAGGGTTGTTTCATAAGTTCTTCTACATCAATCGATCTATGGATATTTTTCTATATGGTAGTTTTCATTATATAAAGTATATATATATGGACCAATTATATCTTATAAGGAGATGGTATTCAATACATTGATGATTTATGTGGTTTTTCCTTAGCTCACAGATTGAAATGTTCAATTTATATGATGTATACATGGACTCATAGTTTATTATCAGAGTTTTAGGTATTTATTTCATTGAATTTCATAATATATGAAATTATAAACTGATATGGTAATGTATTTCATATATTTTGGAAAGATTCATGTAGTGTATCACTATATATGTTAGAATATACTCATTTATCATTTTGTAGTCTTTGAAAAATGTGGGTGATGTTTGAGGTATTCGATGATGACAAAAATCATAGTTAAGGACACTTATTATTGTATTTGAGGTAGGTAATCTAAAAATGGGTTTGGATGTTAAATCCCTATGTCTTAACATTCCATCCAATGATTTTTGAATTGGGGAAGTGGAGTTTTAATTGTAGCTATAATAAAATCACATCATCTTGGATCACATTATGTTCTACAAAAATCATAGTAGCATGGAATTTAATTTAAAATAAAAGGATTTTAATGTATATTAATATATGTGGAAATTGTTAATTCAGAACTAATACTTCAATATTTATTACATATTGATGAAAAGGAATTTAATATCTGATGTGATGAGTAAAAAGTAGCGATGATATATTTTCATGAGTATAATGATTATTAGATTTTGATGATGTATTTAATAATATATAATTTCGATAAGTAGGTGAGTCGAGGAGTATTCTTATACAATTGATAGTCTAATTATATATATTGAATTACGTAGATGCTAAAAATGTGGATATTTTGATGTTCAGTGGATGTAATATTATCTATTCAATGGTGAGACCTTTGATTAGTGGTCATAAGATGGTTGCTATCTGTTATTATTTCAAGTGATGTTTTTATCCAATTAGTGAAGCATTATGAGGTTCTTGATGAGTTATATGTATCACATATTTTCATTCATGTAGTTATATATATGATGCGTCAAGCTTGAAAGAATCATTTCTAGTGGTTGGGGATGAAGTGTCCCATGATTTGGTATTTGTTACAATGTTTTTACTACTAGTATATGAAGACCAGACATCATATTATATATTTTTAATTACTTTGAATATCCCTGGGAAACAATTGGTTGAAATTTCAATTTAATTCATCATAAGAAGGCCTAGATCAATGGAGGGTGTCACTTTATTGCATTACTTGATTGAAATCCATCTATTTAAATCATTAAATATAAATATTCACTAAAATAAAAAAACATGCCTAAGGACCAACATAGTTTAATGACATTGGAAACATGAAAAAATATATTCTAAAATCATTAATGATTTTCAATGTCTCCCATAATGATATTCCAATTTATTACTCTTTAAAAAGTACCCTATATAAATTTAAAATTTATAACATTGGGATATGAATCATATAGAAGGTGATCTAATATTCTATGAATGGGAAAACAAGAGAGATACTTAATAATAATATTAAGATAAGAGTATGAAAATGTGATCATAACATTGGGTAACAACACCCTACATATAATAGATGATAATCATGAAACATGGAATGTTGATTAAATTTTTATAACAAATTAATCATAAGTAAATTAATGAAAATGAGACTTCAGAGCATAGAATTATCAAAATATATATAATTATTCCATATATAAAATCATTGATTTTCCTATGTAAATGATACTGACCAAGACATTCATAATTTGATAGGATTTGTATAACCAACAATATACCAACTTAGATCTTGGAAAAACCTAACATATACCCTCTTTTGGTCTTGGGATAACCAATCTTGTACCATATTTATATTCAAGGATAACATCTACTATACACATTGATCTCATATAGTATTAATCATTACTTAATTCATTGGTGGGATATATAAGTCCCAACAATTCAATAACACATAAGTTTATGTGGAAAAAGATCATAGAACATCATTGTATAATAACCCCTAAAATGAAATGGTTTTCATAAAACATGTCATCATAGAATGACCAGGGGAGAATAAATGGGTTTTGTAATCATTTCATCATGTCATCGTCACATAACTAATTGTAATGATATATTATTTAAAAACAACATGTCATAATAAACATGAACTGTTTAGGGAAATGTAAATAATTTAATACTTTGATCATATCCCCAGTAAATCGTTTTTGAAATCCAAGGATATCATTTATATGGAAAATTAATTTTAATATACAATGACATAGAAATCTATTAATGAAAATAGCCTTTCCACATTGAAAAAAAAACGTTTTCAAACATAATTTTTTTTGAAATTCCTTTTATTTGAAAAAATAATTTTAAACATATAATGTAATATTTCAAACCATTATTCATTATGATAGAAGAATATACCATTCAAATCATATGTATTAAAAATGACTTCCTTTCACATTTTTGGTATAATGAATGTAGGACTTAATTTTTAAAATGACTTGAATATTCATTTTAATTTTTTTAGAAAAAATTATTTTATGGGTAATAATATGTAATAAATCACATAAATATTGTAAAAAATCATTTTTTTATAAAACACAGGTTTTCATGTAAAATGTTTTTTTTGAAGGAAAAGTGATTTTAAATAGAAAATTATTTGGAAATATTTTGTACATAAACAGAAAAAATTAAATTAAAACAATTATTATCAAGAAATAAATATACTAAAACGATATTTAAATGTTTCTTGTGAGATATATCATTATATATAATCATTTGAAGAGAAATTTAATATAATTCAGAAAAATGATGAGATTATAACTTAAAACTCTACCCACATTCTTAATTTTAAATTGTAATCACTATAAAAGACTAACATTAATTGTAAAATATAATTCCATGAAATGAATTTCATTTATTATATTACATGAAAAATTGAAATCACATACACTTAATTGAATAATATAGGAGAATAACTTAAAATATTTCCCAAAGAAGAAAAATAGAGACAAAAATATCGTACCCATTTTTAAACATTTACACACAAATCCCCATGAAAGGGAAATCCTAAAATGGGCATGTAAAACAAAAATTCTTTATGACTAATAAACATAAAATAAATTAATTGTTTGTATATACACCAGATAATCGTAGTATGTGGGGAATATTGCATCTGTCTCACAATAGAAAAATGAGAGATAGAAATCCTTAACTGCATTAGTAATATTTTCAATTCCATACCCCAATAATGAATAAAATAAAATGAAAGATTTTATACCATGAATTTGAAAAAATCCATGATATTACATGTCAATAGTGTAGTATATACACCAAAAAATTAGATAATTGGTGACTTCATATATCTCTACCAAAAATAAAAGAGAAAACATAAACCCTTTATTGTAATTCTTGAGTTCCAAGGTTCTCATTAGAAACCATTGTATAATAAATAGAATGATATTATAATTATTTCAAAAAATAATAATTATATATATAATACCATATATTATTTTCAAAAATCCTTATGTTACTTTTTTGTTAACAATTTTATGTTAATGTCACATTTTTTCAAGTAACCATTTGTTCTTTTGTATATGTTCTGAATTTTTTCATCCCCTTACATTGATCAAGGAATCATAATATAGAAAATTATAAAATTTAATGATTATAACATTTATACATAAATTATAATTTTATGACCAATAATTAATGATTCTTTTTTACCAATGATGTATGTTACCATCAAGATGGCAGTAGTCCATTCACACGCATGAGTAACATTACCTATATTTTAATGAACATTATAGAAAGGTTTTAAGTAGATAATTATCATAGAAAAATTATAACATTTTTATCAATAATTAATTATTTATTTATATTTACTTATATATATCTTCTATGAGGTGGGACAGTGAGAAGTGGTTCACAACGCTTCGTGATGGTGGTAATCCACATTTACACGAATGACATTATCTTATTTCTATGATGTTAGAAGGTAAGAGATAAAATGATATATTATATATTATTAATGGATAATATTTATTTAATATAATAATTATTTATTTAATATCAAAATTATTATCCATATTATATTTTTATTTCAAATTAATCACATCTCATCAAGAGCCGGTAGTCAGTTATACACTCAAGAAAAGTTATAATATCCAAAACATAATGGAAAGTAAAAAAAACGTATAAATGATATAATTTAAACGATTGATAATTATGTTTTATATATATATATAATGAATAATTATAACTAACCGTGATAGATGGAATGGATCAACAAATGAAATATGTATGTGGGGTGGTAGTCCACCGTACACATGAATAATGATTTCATAACATTTTTCGAAGATTTTTATATGGTTGTAGGTTAATACCATACCATATATCCATGTAAATATATTTAATATTAATATTATATTATATTTTCATGTATTAATAAGAACTATAGGTGGTTGAGGAAGCAATAAAATGAAAATGACTGTTGGAAAACATCACCTCTTCTCTGGGTATCCTCCTTTGGTTTGCACCAAAATTTTTCCTTATTTGGATTTATTCCAAAAAAAAGGATTCAATGATGACACTAGGTATGTATGTTATTTGGTTAGTTGATGGAAAATCAATAATGTTTTGATGAAATAAATATGAGGGGAGAGATTGTGGCCATTTATAAGTTAGGTGAGTGTCATATTTGTAATTATTTGAAAAGAAGAAGCTTAACACATGTTTTTCTCTTTCAAAAAGGCAATTAAATGAAGCATTCCAGATAAAAGGTCATTTTAGTGTATAAATATGAATAGAAATTATTTTTATTAGATTATTAGTTCATTTTAACCTGTAATGTATTAGTTTAACCCCCATGTAATATAATTTTTACCTTAATGATGCCAATTATTTTTTACTATTTTAACAATAATTTTTTTTTCTGAATTTAAATTGAACCTTTTAGAAATAAAAAAAATCATTATTCCAAATATAAAATACAACTTTAAATATTAGATTCATATAATTGATAAAATAAATATTCAAAATTAATCCCACATAATTGATAAGAAGGATTATTTTTAATGAGAATATGACCTAACATTTATAATGTTTTTATCCATATTAAATATAAAATTGATTAATATTACCTAAATAAGATTTGTATACATACAATTTAAATAATTTTAAATTTGAAAAAATTAATGATATAATATAATTTTGTAAATATTTTATATAAAAAAGTTGTTTTAAATTAAAATACAGAATATCATAATATTTATCATAAAACTAATCTTCTTATAAAATTCTAAAAAAATAATCTAAACTAATTTTTATATTATTATTTGAAAAATGTAAATTTATTTTTTCAAATAAATATTAAAACATTTAAAAAAATGTTAAAATAAGTCTGCAGAAAAAGAAAAAAACAATTTTTAAAAAAATTAATCTTTTAAGTATTAAATATAGTTTATTGTTAACACATTTCACAAAAAAACATAAGAATAATGTTAAAATATCGATTGATAATATAAAATATATAGTTCATTTTTTTCATTAAAATTTTGTTGTTTAATTTATTGAGGTAAAACTTCTTTTTTCATAAAAACATTATTTCTTTGAAAAATATTTCATTTACTATAAAATTATTTGTATTTTGATTCTTAATTAATTTGTCATCATGTAATTAATTTTCTAAATATGTGTAGATAATTTATTTTCATATTTTAATAAATCCTTTTCATGCCTTCCATTGATATGTTTAACTAAAAACTAAAATATTAAATGATAACATTTTAATAAGACATCACAATTTTTAGAACATAATGTTAGATGTAATGTATGTGAAACTCAGGGTTTTATATTAAAAGATAAAACATATACTATTTATGGTGAAAAATAATGACAACATTAAATTTATTCAAAAATAATAATTTTTAAAACATCATGTGGTGTTATATTCTAAACACTTAAAATGAATATCAATATAAAAATTCATCACCTTGGTACGAATATACAAGGATATGTATTCCTCATTACATCGTGATTTTCCCATATAACATTATCATGCATGCGGTTTCCCCACAAAACACTGACTATGTTATTAGTTTTGTTTAAAATAAATTTCTCTATTTTATATAGAATCTTTACCATTTGTTCCTCATAAAAAATATAATTCTCTAGTGGTATGACCTATTTGTTCAGTAAAAAATATGGATCGTTTTTTCAATTTCACAGGAGTGATACATGGAATTAATCATAAACCTTAAATAGGTATGTTGGAAGAACCAAATTAAATGATTCTATCTCAATATGATAATTTATTTTATTGGGATTGAAATATATAGGGATTATTTTTACAATCATTATTCCATAAATAATTTACTCTAATTTCCTTCTTACTAACATCAAATTCTAGATCGTATCGATGTTCACATTTATGTCATCTTTTTCAGTAATTAGATTTTCCATGTTGGATCTTACATTATTTTCTATCTCATTAGCTATATCATGTCCCAATGAATTTATTTTCATAACTTTATTCTAACACATAGACATTATAAATATATTTTCAGAAATGGTTGATTAAGGATCTATCTAAAATCTTGAGTGAATGATATCATACATAAAATCTCAATATAAGGAAGCTATTGATGCCAAAAAAAATTATAATATATAGAAAAAATAATAGAATATCATATAGTTTTTTAATTATTCTCTCAAAATTACCAACGATCTGAGTATTATATATATTGATGAATCTCAACATACTATGAATTGCTTGTTGCTGACTTTTATAAAAAAATTGATGTGAAATCCATATTTTGATAAAATAAAATTGAATTTGGTAATACTTTCAACCATATAAAACTTGTTGTATATTCTAGATAGAGGATCTAAAGATAAATATTCTTTGATAGCAACAGTGGGTTGTGAATTCAAAATATGATCAAATGTAAGAAATAATTGCCTCAACACCAATGATAAGATAAAAATGAAATGTTACAATTATAATTAATTATATGTAAAAAAATTGTAATGTCATTCATCCACAACTAAATTATTAAATATAAACAAAACCATAGGATTCCATTTTTTTATATGAATCTTTAGGTATCCTTAATCACGATAAAGTAAAATCTCATAAAACCTCAATAGGGGTGTTAATAAAATTGATGTTTTGATAAATTTTAAACTCATAACCCGGTTATGATATCAATAAATATAATTCTATTCTTACATGGATACATAAAATCTTATAAAAGATAATCCACCAATTAATCCATAAATAATCTCTTATCTTATACAAAAAAAGTATAATAGAATATTGGGTTCAACCATGTATTGATAGAATATATAATATGATCTAGTTTTTTCATAATTCATATAGAGGAAAAAATGACATTAAATTTTACAAAAGGAACAACAATATTATTTTCATAGGGCTTATTCATGAAATAATATACATGAAATTAAAAACTAAGGATGAAAGTATTAGTGTACATGTATTTTTCAGATTCTCCATATCCACCATTATTTTATAATATTTGAATTTTCCATAGTCTTCAGAGGTTTTTGTGCCTTATAAGCTTAGTTATACCTCATATAATTTCATTGATTCATATATTTCCTATTGTCTATATATTTTAAACACTTGAGTGTGGATGATTTTTTTATGTAGTGTTCTCTCTATTTATATAAATAGGTAACTTATTTACCTAACTTCATCAATTAATATCTGAATTATCTTCCATTGTATACATAAAACATTTTCTTGTTTCATTTACAAAATTTACTCATTCTTTCGTCCAACACATCGAGCATAATGGAATTTACATCTTCATCACTTCATGGTTTTTAGATATTCAATTGAATTCCATTATTATATCCATATCAAAACCATGAGATTGACAGGTAATTCCATTGTAAATTTAATTATTGGTAGAACATCGGACAATAAAATCACATTTCCTAAAGGCTAATATGGAAAACACCATTAGGAGACATGGTTTCAGTGAACTGAAAAAGTAACCGACAATAAATTCAGGTTGGATGATAAAACAAGAAGCATTCCACAGTAGTCTTCATCCTAGTTTGCAATAGATTCATCATCCTTTTTCTTTTTTTTGAGGAGAACACGGTACATCTTCTGGCCAATAATATAAGGAAATTAATTATTAAATAAGATGATCCTGAACACATCCCAATCTATGGATTTTATTTCATCATGATTCCATGTAATCGATATATGATCGCATCATTTATATGCTTCACCGTCCTAAAATAAGGAATCCAGAGTTAGTTTATTATACTCTTATCAATGGAAGATGGAATGTTTCATTTCATTCATAATGATAAACTGTACCCCAAATTCAGGATTAGAAGTCCCACTAAAATAAGATGGGAATTTCTTAGGAAGGGATTCATATATTTTTCCTTTATTTTATCATTTAAAAACACAACAAGTTTTTAGAATGATATTTTGGGATGAGTATAGAAACAATATTTTTCATTCCATATCCAATAAAATTTGTTATCATTATAATAAAATCATTGAATTATTCATCAAAATCAGCATTAAGAAGGTTCCTTTTATATCTGTCCATTATCTAACACCAAAATCATAATTAAGTTGATACAAATAATATTTTGGAACGAGATAATCCGGAAAAAACACTTTATGGGTGTAAAAATCAGGAATCCTAATTTTAAATCTTTGATAATTTTGGATAAATCTATGTAATATTTTGTCATTATATATTTAAATAATCCATTATTGTTAGTAATTATTTTTTGAATTTACAAAGCATATACAATGGGAGTGTTATCCTAGGTGTGCAGAGAGAATGTTTTCATGAACTTAGTGTATATAGAGTCTATCTCAATGCACCCTTCTCATAATTATTACCCCTAAATATATTATTTATAGATCCACACCGACTTATGTTATCCAAATATTGATTTTATTTCTAGGATATCACTTCTTCTATTCAATAACTAAATTCAAGTCCATTTTACTATACTTTAGATCATCCATAGACTTTATATAGCTAAATCTCATTAAATATACTTATAAATTACCCTAAGATTATCCCATTTTTTATCATCCTAGTTTTCAATGGTCATGTAATTATTTTCAATTATACAATAAATTGTGACTCATGATTCACATAAATCATTATTATATCATTTAATATTAATATTCCATACGTGACATATACATAATCTTGCAGACAAAAATAGTTTAGTGAATTTTGAAACATAGAATGCAATACTCTGAATTCATGAAATATCTTAAATGTACCCCATAATTAAATTCTACATTATTACACTTCACAAAATACCTTTCTTAGAACCTTCCATCATTACCTTGTGAACGGTTATGTAAGAAAGGGTTATCTCAGATTCTCAGTAATGTTAAAAAAGGGAGATACATATTCATAAACTAAGAATTAGTGTATGAGAACATGATAATGAAAATTAAAAAACAAACACTTCATATCACAGATCCTAATCTAGTTTCGTGTATTAATTATTTTCAATTCATATGATATGAATCATAAGATTCAATGAAATGATCCCGGATAGAAAAATATTGGAATGAGACATAGAATTATGTAAAATGCATAATGATATAAATTCATATGTCATGGATATCCACCAAGAAATTAGAATCATGTAAGGATTTGGATAACCATGCTATAACCTACTAGGTTCTTGGGATGACTTTCCATATAAAATCTTTCGATCTTGGGATAACCATTCTCGTACACCATTTCAGGGTTTTGATAAAATCCTATGTACCAATTGTTATAATATCACATTAATTATTACAAAATGAATTAGAGGTAGATATAGGTAATAACCATTACATTATCCATATGTAAATGTAACACATGAATATAGAACATTCCTCATATCATAACATAGAAAATGAAATGGTTTTTATAAAACATTTCATTACAGTATAACTCATGGAAGTGAAAGAGGTTTCAAAATAATTTCATCATTTAGTCATTATATAAACTAAGTAAATGTAATGTGATTCATAAATATCATGTAATCATAATGATACAAAATTTAAGGGAAGAAATTTAATGGAATATGTACTGAATATTAACACCAAATCATTATAAAAAAAATCAATGGATGTCATCATAGATGAAAAATAATATTGAAATAAAAAATATCATGGAACGTTTCTATAAGAAAAAGTACATTAATGATAGAAATTAAATGTTTAAAACATAAAATAATTTAAATTTACCTTTATTTGAATATAATAATTGAAATATATATTTTAATATATAAAACATCAGGTATTGTGGGAAGTACCATTCATCCTATATAAGTTACAATAATGATTCCTTTTACATCTTCTATAAAATATAAGTGGGAAATGTTCTTAAAAATTAAATTAAGAATCAATGTTAATGATTTTATATAATTTTTAAATAATGATACCATTGTAACATCAATGAGAGGGGTGGGGGGAATCCTTGATCCCCATATTGGATTTTAATTTTTCATTTTTATGAATAATTTACTTTTTCAATTAAACCATTGTGGCTGGTTAAAGCCTTGATCCACTCTTCAAATGATGTTTTAAAACAAAAGCATAGACATGAGGATTTACAAGGTTCGGTTTAAATACCTACTCCTATCCATGTTGGTTATTATCCCCAACACTGATTATTTACTAAATCAGATGATGATTTTAATCAGTAATTGGTTATACCCCTCAATTACATGTTGGTTAAACCCACCAACATCTCTTCACTTTCTTCTTTCTTCCAGAAACTGTTTATTCCCCCTAGTTTTAAATTCTACCTCTGAATGGATTGATAGTATTCCTTCTCTTCAAGTAGCTTCAAAAAAATCAGATTGAATCTGTTGGTCTTGATCAAATCACATTGCAATCAAAATGCATTCCCATCTTTGGTTCATTGTATACACACACACACACACACACACACACACACACACACTTAATAATTGATTTCAATTCAATATTGGTGGTTGTCTTTTGTGTGATATTCTTCTTTATCCTTCTTTCAAATGTGCACACACAATTATTACTTGAGTTGTGTTCTTTTTCAAACATAAATGGATGTATTCAATGTGTGGCTTTGATCTTGCACAATTGGGTGTCTCAATTCATGCATATTCATGAGTGTGCATCATGCATGCTATTTTCTTTTATGAATACACCCTAAAAAGGTTCTATTTATTCCCTATGGACCTCAAGTTTATTCTATGTCAAATAACGCAAACACATCTAGGATGAGTATATAAATTTGGTATGTGTGGGTTTTTATCCTTTGTGAAACAATGGAGGAATCCTCTGACTGGGTAACTTTGCAGATTATCATAAGGATGCATGCACTTATTGTGTACTTGCAGTTTCTTCTTCACACACGAAGCATTACGATGGTTTGAGGGAACCTATTGCATTTTTGTTTTATTTCATGAACCAAGGTGGTTCACGCTTCCTCTCTTAAAACAAGAGATGAGTGGGACTACTTCACGCAAGAGCTGTGCGGCTCTCCTTCATGTAACCAAGTTAGGTGGAAAATATCTCTCACATAGCAAGGCTGTGAGAAACTCTTTCATATAGTGCTCTATTTTTCAATGAAACAAGTGGTTTCTCTCAATATTTTGAACAACATTTCTCGGATCGGTGATCCTCTATTTATAGTTAGGGTTTAGGCATTTTGCACATTCAAATATTGCTTGAAATGTCATGGGATTCAATTCATTGAATATCTAAGATCTTCGGTGTTGTATATTTTCAAATGCGGATGAGATATCCCGCATATCTGTCTATTCTATTCTCTTCAATACAGACTCATTCATTCATGCGAAAACATCACGTGCATGTATTTATGCGTGTATGAAAGGCTTATCTTGAAAGCGTCGAGCATCCTGACAAGACCTCACAACTCCATTTCCATCTTCCATTTTCATATTCAATATCTAGATGCATGCAGGCAAGTATTTGGTTCATCCGGACGACTATCAGACACTAACTGTGGGCATAAATAGTCGTTGGGAGTGAGACCTCGTTGCTCGGATTGAATACTAGTTCACAAGTAATTCTCAGGTGTATGGAGGTTGGAGACAACCTTGGTGGAGAGATCAGACAGTGTTCATTTAAACCCGAACCGCTGTGATCGGTTGGACGTACTGGATTGACCGAATCAATCTCACGATGAGTTTTTTTAAATACATTTTTATAATTTTTTTTTGAAAAACTGCCTAGGTAAGTTTTTTTAAAAAAAATAAGCTACAAAATATTGGGTAGAATAAGATGCGGTTACCAGAGTGTATTGAGTGAGATATATTCCCTATGTATAATATAAATACTATCTACTTCTATGAAATCTTCTAATCAATCTCATTGTTCACTTGAGTTTTTGTTCAAAATATTTGGTAGAGATTGAAACACTCCTCTTAGTAGGGGATGCTTTAGGTAATGGTTGAGGATTATCTATCTACAATACCCCAGTCTTAATTCTAGCTCCTGGATAATGTTCTGGAGACCTGGGAGGATCAATTTTTGCATCAATTAGAGAGCCTGCAGGAGCATACATATGTGATTCGAGAATTGGTTTGGATCTTCCTTCTCTACATTCAAGCTGGACAAATACATTTTTCATCATGATTAATTATAATAAATGGTAAATCATAGCTGAGAGAAAATAAAACGCGTAATACATTCTCAGTATTAACATATATATCCCACTCCTCCTCAAAGTCAATAATTACCCCTTCATGGACTCCTCAATCCATCATATGAGATACTCATTTAGAGGTTGGGATTTTATCATTAGTTGCATATATAAAAACCTCAAACTCTACAATATACTACTATAGTTCAGCCATGTTATTGTCTAGATTGTGATCATAAGGTGACTTGATGTCACCAATATCTGGTATTCAAATTCCATGCTGGAAAAATTTCCCATCTGTCCCTAAGATCATGAGTTACACTCTCCCAATGATGGGTGGTCGACGGTCGAATAGAATTCAATCTTGGAATGGTTGACTATGGAGGAGATTCAACACCTTCAGATTGGATAACTTCTTTAGGCCTCCATTCTTAAGAAAGTTCAATAGATGGAATATGAATCTCTATTTGATGGTGGCGACTGGATCACCTTGGCGTTAGAGGTTTTTCTTATCTAGCTATGGTCTTCCTGTTATACCTCATGTGATGATGTTTTTAGGGCTCTAAAACCTCTAAAACTATTGTATCATCCCTAGACTTTGACTTTTTAACCACAATTTCTATGAGAAATAGTCATTTTAGCCACCACTCGATATATTCCTTTTGTCAAATCCCCATGAGGATATGAAGATTTACATGCTTTGGCATAGCCAGCTTCCAACCCGATCGATGCATCTGATGGAGGAAATGAAATTGAAAATTTGGATACCTATAAATCCATTAGAATTCATAACTGTTGCACTACCAATGGGTTTTTTTCAAGTCTAACATGCGTGGGTGGAAAAGTGTTTGATTGTTGAAGGAATTTTAACTGAAGAAAAAAATCTTTAATGACATTAGCCTCACAGATAATTTCACCATCAATCCCAGTTGATAATACACCATCCCTGAATGCGATCATATAAGATCTCAAATCATAATTCATTTCATTTCCATCATCAATAAATGTTCTAATTGGTGGGATATAAAAATGAAAGATTCTGAATTCTATTGATACATTCAATACCTTTAGCACCTCGTCAGGTCTCATTTTTAGAGGCTTAATACCAGAAACATTCTCTAAAAATTGGTTGAATTGACCATTGGGAACTTAGACAGAATTAAACTCCGATAATGAAGTAAAATGTGTTGTAATCCATCCCCACAACACTTGAAATGGCCCTGAAATCATAAATAGAGCCTTCCCATTTTATAAATACCATAGGAGATGGTAAATAATTGATAATATAGGGGTTTCAAGGCTAATATACTTCCCTTCTACCAATTTAGTTACAATGATGAAAGTCCCTGACATTACACCACCTCTATAATAATGGACTGGAAGAAATTAAACCCTTATCCACATAGAAAAAAAGGTAGATATGCATAATTTTTCGTCTATATAGTGTTTGAATTTATATCCCCTGTGCCTATAATCGCCTCTCTCCAGTGTAGGCCAATATGATCCTGAACTGTTTCGGTTATCTGCAGAGGGAAAAATAGTAGGACATCTATAGGATAGACCTTCTTCTGTTGTGGGTTCTAGGAAGGATTCCATCCATACTCTAACATGTATATCTTTCATGTCCTTAGGTAAATTATTCTCTATCATAACTAATCTATGACCTTGTGGTGGTGTTATAGAAGCATCACCCCATGTTGCAGTAGGCGCAATGAACTCATCAAACATTTACCCAAGAATTGGAATTCCAGCTATTTAGTAAATATCCCAGAGACTAATACCAACATCACTGTGCGTCAAATGAAAGTAATTCCTTTTTGGACTCCATCAACTCAAAAATTTACGAATGTATTCATTTTTTAAACATAAGTTTTCCCCATTGAGACTGCTTCGTAGATATGAACGTCTAATAATGCTTTTTTGAATTCTGCACAAGTTCAACATACCCAAAATAACCCCATCCACATAGGTTTTACACACCCTCTAGAACAAATGTCCCAATATCCTTTCCAACCATAAGATTGATATGTTTGAGAATCCTGAAAAGTGGAATCATAACAATGTGGTCAGGGCTCTACAACATGATCCTTCATATCGGGAGTTCATCCACTGAGATGAATAATGCCACTAATAGGGATAGATCCTTATTGTACTGGAACCCCCCTTGCATTAATATTGATACATTTATAGTTGGAATACTGATGAATCAAATTGTTTGGAATTTACTTTTTAATAGATGGAACATGGGAATCTTGAAAAATACCATGCTCGTACAAGGGTAAAAAAGGACTTTGTGTGTAGTCATGTTGGTATGGAATTAGAGCCTTCCATAGACCAGGAAGAGTAATGTTAGCTATATCATAATAATCTGGTTCGATGAACTTCATCAATTTATTTTGGAGACCCTTAGCTTCTTCAGTATGAGTCATCAAATGAGTCATTCATTCCTACAAAATAATTACCAAACTTCCAAGTCATAATTTTAAATAGGAAATCAAAAGAAAATTGGCAAAGGACATTATTCTCAAAGATGCATCGACAAGGTATGTGGCATAGGTCCTTTGATGAGGCATGTCACATAGGTCCTTTGATGAGGTCCATCGCGTAGATCCTTCACCAAGGATCCTAGCGCAACCCCATCGGTGAAGTCCTTTGGAATATCTCTATAACATAATTAATTTTACCTTGAATAACATTTAAAGAAATCAATCCAGAGCACAGCACAATAAGAGATGGGTGAACGAGATACGTAATGAGAGCTACAAAATTTCTGAGAAAGAGTAGTTAAAGAAAAAATAAGGAAAGGTGAGAACTATTTATAAGAAACTGAAGGCATATGCATCCGGACTACAACCAACCTCATTGCGCCGTACCTCTGCGAAGCAGTTGTGTGGTACACCTATGTGGTAAACCTATGATGTTTGGAAATATTCACCTCAGGACTCGACCCTCTTTGTACATTTCAGATCAAATCCTTAGGGGGGGGACTTTTCATGAAACTACATGATAAAGTAACCAAAAAGATTGTGAAGACAAAGTATGGATATTTCAAATACCAAATCTTGATTCAAAGAGTACAAAGAAAAATAAAAAATACAGCCAAAGTGCTTCACGATAGAGTAGCTTCACAGATCTACATGGCCTTGCTATGTAACTGACCAACGCGGCTGACCTACGTGACCGATCTCCGCTACAGATCTCATGCCAGAAGATGTTTTGTGCCCCTACGTGGAGCACCTTTGCGGTGGGGTTTTGTGAAGTACTTGTGCGAGAAACATCTCTTCTACAAAGCCCATCTGTGCCTATAAATAGATCCCATGGGCTCCCCATTTCAAGACTGAAAAAAAGTGATATACTCTCTAAAGCTCCCATTGCATAGTTATTTTGCATAGATCTCACAAATTGTCTCAGGTAGCTCTCTAAACCACGAGAGAATAGATAATTAAACAGGATAAGGATGTTTTTTTGAAAGATTTTCCATTATTCAGTTGTAATTTATACCATGGCGGTAGAGCTTCAGATCATACCTGTGCAACATAGCTGCACGCCATCACTGCGTGGCATTTCTGCGTGTCATACCTACGTAAAACAGCTACGCGACATCGCTGCATGCCATACCTACTCGGCATACCTGCACGGTATACCTGTTTTTGAGACCTACGCCACCAATTCAAGTACCCTTTTTAAAATCCATTCATGGCAGGGTATCTCTATCCTTGGGTCATTTATCTAAAAGGGACTAAGTTGAAGCATCCACCAAAACCTCCTGAGTTATCAAACCTTTGGGAAAGACACATCAGTGTGTCTCTTATTTGGGTTTGTATTTCTGTAGTCAAGGGTTTCCCACATTTTTTTCACAATGATGTTAGGATTTATGGGATGTTTGTGGGTTTGTATATCTACAGTCACATAGAACTTTCTCACAGAAACAGTTTTGGAAAGTTCCCAGTTTGTAGGAGGGTTGGTTACCGACCTCTCCCTTCTCAAAGAGGCGACCTGAAACCTCATGTCTCTGGTATTGAAGGTACACTTCCCACATTCTATTCCGTACAAGCATATGAGAATTATCCCTCCCCTACCATAACCAATTTCAAGGTAGCCATCCGGGTGAAAGACGCTCACCTTCACCCATTCTTACTTCAATTTTGACCCTTGTCAAAGGTGAAGAGAACCGAGGTAGGAATCATCACCTCACCCGCTTCCACGGTCGACACTCCATCTTCCATCAACGCGGGAGGATAATTCTGGATGTGTGAATGCCTTTTCTGAATCATTCACATCATCTTGTTTCTCACACCGAGCATGTCTCATGTGGGATTAGATATACGCGATGGTTATAACATGTGAACATACAATCATTGGAAGGAACTACGAGAACTATGATTACTGCTCAAAACAAGATATATAGGAAGATATTTTAAGTCTCAAGATCACTAGATATCCTCATTATTAATCCAACCCAAATTCTCCCAAATTAGGAATCCTCCATAGAAAATAAGCTGCAAATTAAATCCTCAAATTATCAAGGCATCATTTTTAGGAAGTAATCCCAAATTCATCTCTATCATATAACTATAATCTCCTATGTGATTTATCAAACAATGTGGGATCCGATTCCCATTAACATGAGATACATAGGAAGCCTCCTTGAGGTTCAAACCCAACACTTCATATAAACCCTGTTATCCTTGGGACATATTCCAAATAGGGTATGATCATACATGGAAACCTGTATCCCTTCCAAAGATCCTTCAGCTGCTTCAATATAAGTCCCACACTATGTTTTGACTAAGAATATTTCGCTTAGAGGCCCTTATCACATGAACATAAAAGGTTTGATGTGTCCTATTAAGAAGCACCAAACTACGAGGCTTCTGATTCCATTTACTAGGATACATAGGTAGCTAATTTTATGAGCACGATCCCAAGATCAAAACAAACCTTCATCTCTCTGGATGATAATAATTTCTGGAGTGCCCCACTGAGTGGCTTAAAAACCAGTATCATCACAATGATGATTAAAAGAATCACTAATCAGTATATTAAAGGAAATCATAGATGGAAAACCATGAATACAAACAAATGTTTCCATTGATGATGAACCATGAATACATACAGATGATTGTAAATTTTACACAGGTTAATAAGTGAATGTAAATTACAAGGGATACTTATGATATACTTGGTGAATTAATAATGATTCATGAAAATATATTAATTTTACAAGGAGAGTCCCTGAGTGGACAATTATTCCCCCCAAAAGGGTGTGATGAGTTTGGCCTCTCATCCTTTCGACCAATGCACGTTCTTAAGTATCGTAATGTTCAAAACATAACGAATTCCTACCTTTAGAATGCAGGTCCACTTTGGATAAATAACTGTTAGATGTTTCTGGTTCCATGAATAAATCCAATGGAAACCACCTAAAAATAGATATTCATAAAACTAGAACACATGTTTCATGGAACTACGAAATAGTCACATTTTGATTCAACTCTATATGACTTGTAACACTAGTTAATCTTGGTGTTTCATATAATGAATGGTATAGTATATATTCATTTAAAAATTATATATATAAAATAAGAAATACTTTATAAAAAGTTCACAAAATTTGTGATGGTTATAGCCTTTATCTTACTGATCATAGATTGGTTAATGAAATTAAATCCGTTTCTAGAGATCAAGGTTTCAAGTATCTTGGATATAGTATTTTTGTTGTACATTGATTGATAATATTGTGAATAATGAATATTTTTTATGGAAAAATTTTATTTTTAGGATGTATATTTTATTTAATGTTTCGTGGTAGGCCATCATCATTATATTTGATCACAACACCACCTTGGATATATATTCCATAAATGTATGGATAAATGAAATTATAGGACCATTCAAATGATGGAGGATATAATGTGTTCATGTTTTGTTGATTTTGGACAGTGGTGTATGAAAAAAATCTACATTTTATAGTTATTTATAATAATTGTTATCCTATACTACTGTAATGTATAATTTGCAGGCATTTTATATTTTATCTATGATAGAAAATTATTTTAGAGTTGGAATACCATAGACAAAATATAGTATTGGGAATATACTAGATGGATTATATGATTTTGGAGTGGATGAAGACAATATTCATTTTTTTCTTATCCATATTGGTGGATGATACCTATTGTAACACCCTGTGACATTATATTTATATCCATGAAATACATTTTATTTATTTTATATTTTACATTACACACAACCAAAATCTAAATGAAAAATTATATATTTTGGATTTTATAACTAATAAATTCGAATAGAAGGTATCAATAGGTTTATAAACATCAAGATATATATATATATATATTGATTATTTCAGATTCATGGATTACATCCTATGAAATAATTATAAAATTAATAAAATCATATCACAATAAAGGAAATATTTTTCAAAAGAGAGTTATCTTCAAAGTGTTATAAATGTTTATATGAAAAAACATTTCAATAAATTTAATTAAATTATTTTAATAATATTTATTTATAATTTATGAATAAATATTGATACATGTTCTCCATAATTGGTAGGAATGAAGTTAAAATATTTTTAAGGAAAAAATGTTATATTTCATAAAAATATTTTATGTGTGCAATGTGTTGTTATAACAATAAATTATATAGACAAATACTTATTAATTATTATACTGTTGTTTTCATGTTATGTAACAGCCCAACCCTAGTTACCCAGAGTCAGTGCACTATTATATAACATTAGCATTATCATAAGGGATCAAATCTCTAAATACAGATCAGTTTAGTAGCCTTTTATGTACTAGATACATTCATAAGTTTTACATTACATCATGAAATAAAAAACATCAAAAACATGTTGTCCCCTTTTAAAAAAACATATATCCTTATCCTATCCCTATAGGTCATCTATAAAATACTTCTTAACATGCTGGGAAAAATAAAACACATAAATAGATGAGCTCAGATGCTCAGTAAGGATATCAATATAGTGAAACATTCATAAATAAGCATAAACATTCATTGCAATGTATAAGGGTAAAACAGAATCCTTTTAAAATTAATATTCAGAAAAATATGGCACTGATAAAATCAAATAATTCCACTTAATTATTCCCATGGATATCCTATTAGTTTAAAAATCACATGCAATATTAGTGGCCACTTTCATAATGATGGACTACATAATGCCAGACTTCATAACAACATAGTCAATGCCTTATGCCAAGAATAAAAATATGATTCTGTCAAGGACTTGTTCCAGGACACTAGTTTGTCTCATGAGACCTACCAATGCATCAAGGTGCTATAGCAGGCCTCACACATCACTTACTTAGTCAAATTCATTCCTCATATGAAAAGGATTAAACATAAGATAAACATTAGTATTAAAACTATCATACGAAAGGTCAATAAATTATCCATAAACCAGGGAATGGTGTAAAAATAATACATCCATAGTCAAACATGTCACAAAACCTTCAATACAATATGGAACACTTTTATCATAATAAATCAACATCAAACAAGATTAAAATCAATCAAAGGATGATGACATAGATGAAATCAAAACTTTTTTAGAGAAATATCTTTTCTTATTTTGAAATCATTTAAAAGATATATAATTATTAAAAAACATTTATTTTGAAAATATTATTATATGATTGTATGGGAATCTTCAACGTAGTTATAATGACGAAAAATATCCGGTCCCTCTATATAAGATAAAAAAACATTCTTACCTTAATTTTGTCGAAAAGGACTTAAAGTTCCTTGTTTGGAAAATGACAGAGAGATTCCTTTCAAAAGATATAAGGTCGAAAAAGGATATAAATGAGTTTGACACATAGTCTATAAAATATTATAAATGTTTTTCAATAAATTTTTAAGAATACCCGGATGTGGATGATAATGGGGTCCGAGTAGATACTCATGTATAAACAACCTCGGATAATTAGGAGATAGTATAATTAAACCTTGCCTTATACATTTTCTTGGTCAAGGGTACATTATCCTCCTATATAATAGTTAAATCATTTTTATTAAATTATAAAATAACTATATACATAAATATGATATCATATATGATCCGCTAAAATTGCTTTGTTAATAATATTTTAGAAGTATCATCATTTCAGGTTTTAAATTTTACATTTTCCATTATATACTCAGTTACGTAAGCCATGTTTGTTATGGATAGGATGTATTTCATTCCTATACAAAATAATATTAAGTTCTTAAACATTATTTTTAATCATAAAATGAAAATTATTCTTTAATTATTGTGACGGGGAATTAATCTCATCATGTTTGTAGAGACGGTAATCCGTACCTACGCATGGGCGACAATATCATTATATTGATAGTGAAATTTTATATAATTAGATGTTATATCATATATAAAAACTTATGAACATGATATATTTATTATTTACATCATTTATACTCATTATTATACCAATCCAAATAATTATGTGTTTCAATAACAAACTACACCACAATATGGAGACGGTAAGCCGTACGTACGCATGTATAGTGACTTTGTAATTCATATAATGGATAGAATAATGAATATGGTTGTCAATTTTTATAATTACATCACAATATATATAAGATACTGGTGTTATTATTTTAGAATGGAAAAAATAAATAACGATAATGTTGAAAAAGAAAATAACTTGAAAGAGGTGATGAAATATATACATCTTTTTCAGGTTCTTCCTTTTGATTTGATCAAAAGGGATCTATAGGTTGGCTTTCTGACCAAAGTGGGGCCTCTAGGATTAGGATAGGAAATTTGGGAGGTTATTTGGGTATGGTTTTTCCGATACAAATGTCTCTGGAGGTGTAAAATTATGAGAAGGGATGTACCCTTTTATAAGAGGGGTGAGGGTCACATTAGGAAAAGTTTGAAATAGTATTTTATAATAAAATCATTTTAAGTGTCTAACGACTCAAAAATGATTTATTTTTAAGAAGAGGTGGGAATGGGTCAAAACCCATTAACAAATAGGTTCTAGATAGGTTTAGGTCACCATATTAACATTATCTTTTAGATTTAACTCTTAGTTAAATAGTTTGACATTTACCATGAATCTTTGTATTTTTATATTATATGGTCAATAAACAAACTATAAACAACCAAAAAACCCCATGTGTTTTATTATTAATATATATAACCTTATATAAGTCTTTTTTATGAAGCTTTGTTTTTAGGAATATTATATCAATTAATAAATAGTATTGGTTTAAACTACTCAATTATGTCAATTATGACACTATTTAGTATTTGGTTTTCGTGAAAATCATAACAGCATGATTACGTGGAAAAAATTATTTAATCAACCCTAAAATTTCATATTAACCTAAAAAAGTAGTTTAATTTTTCAATAGATTCAAATTACATTTATTTGGATATTTATAATATCAATTATTTTAATCATTCATTAATAAGGTAATTACTACATCATCATTGTGTTATAAATAAATTAAATTATTTAATATCAAAAAATTATATATACATTACCATTATATAGGAAAAAATTTTATATTTCTAATGAATATTTATAGTAGAATTTATCTTATGTATAACCTTATATTAAAAATGGTTTAGTTATTAAATATTGAATTTAACTCTTTTAACTCTTCTTAAAAAAATAATATTAAATGTCGTATTATTATCCAAGTGAACCAAAGGAAATCAAATTTTATTCCTAAGGTGTTTTTTGGTCTAATTACACTTATACAATATAATTAGGGCATTGTTAGGGTAATTATAATATCATTTTTACCCTTAATTACTTTATTTACTTTTAATAGTGGTAAATAAAAGTAAAAAGTTACTCTTCATCGAAAATTATTTTCATCTTATTAAACCAAATATTACTTACTTATGGTATCCAATTTTCTTGGATTTTTTAAATTCAACTCAAAAAAGTGGGAAAATTATGTTTTATACAAATTTGCAAATGCTCTTAGAAGGTTGGAAAAAACAGTAAAAAGTTTAATAAAATTTTTTATATCTATACTTATTATAAAATGACTCTAATGAATTACATTGAACATATATAAGTATTATGTATCTATTTTTTCCAAAAATAAATTATAATAAAAAAACTAATTATTTAATGTCGGTTTTAAATAATAATGCAGTGTTATTCACTATTCATCAAAAATTGAAAGTTCTGAGAATAATTCAAAAAATTCACCCTATGCTAATTCTGATATTCCTAAACCAAAAATGAAGTCCATTTTTAGAATTAGAATTTATAAAATTTAAAAAAGTGGGAATTACTATTCATAACGGCTAGTTTCATTGGTCGTGGTGTTTTAAAACTCTAAGTTGAGTACAACGCAAGCTACTGCATTATTCAAAGGGAAACGTACCATGGATGCTAGGGGTGTTACATATTATATATTAAATCATGTAACTTAATATTCATTTGATTGTTCATTCTATGTATGGAAATATAGTTTAATCTATTATATGTTTAAAAATAATATTTTCTATAAAACAGAATTGTGTTTTCACACTAAATCTAAATTTATTTTCTGAAAATTGCTAAAATTTAATTTAATAGAATTTTTTCCATAATTATAATCATAATATTAAAATGGGATTATGTGCACACTTTAATTTTTTGTCCATATTAATTGTAAAAAAGGTACAATATTCCAACAATAGTATGGGTTATACCTTATTATTTGATGGGGTTAATCATATTGATAAGGGGTTTAATTGAGATTTAAAATGAATAATTATTTCTTTTTTATGATATTGATACCTTATATTATGTTAAATTATATTTTATAGGATTTTTTTAACATTCATAAAAAATGAATTCCTATTTTTATATCTTTTAGGTAATTTAATGAGTGTATATACCCTCACTTATAAAATAGTACATCATCTAATCCATCATTAAAAAAATTTAACCTTTTATATTAAAAATTTAAAACCCAAAATTACTACTAGATTATATAAATTATTTATTCATCATTTATTATTATCATACGAAAAACCTATGAAGGCTTAAATTGTAAGATCAAATATGTCTCTCAACAAAGAGTTAATGGACATTACCAACTGTTTCAAAGATTTTATGTTCATTAAATGAATCTAAATATATTTAATCCACAGTAAAATAATAACCCTATTTTCAATAATATATTTATTTTTTACTATATATTTGGTACAAAAACTTTAAATATTTTTTCTATCAAATGGGAAATTAAAGTTCTCTAGTGAATACGTCTTGATTACCACATCCATGTAGTGATGTGATTCATTTTCAATCACTAACTCTCATGGATTATTACAATTATATATTTAAACAATTAATATTTATATATAGTATATAAAAAATCATCTATAATTATAGAATGTTTTTTAACGTTCTTAATTCATTTCATTATGAATTTACAACAATATTCATGTGTACGTATGTTTTACCACCTCCATTAATGGTGAAATTTTCTATTATATATCAATATTTTATAGAATGTTATAAAAGAGAATATAATGAATTTATATATATATATATATATATGTTTTTATGTGTGTGTGTTATTGATAGAAATATTAAACTTATTTATACGGTAGAAACATTAACATGGAGCATGATTCATAATTTCCGAATGAAAAAACACATGAAGAATAACGTAGTTAAGAAATATATGATGATTTAAATGAATTATTATTAATGAATGGATGAAAAATGATATAACTAAACTACATATGGTACTATTAATAATTCTATTACAAATTAATACATCACATGGGACTCAACCCGGTTGGTGAGGACTCAGCAAGTGCATCCATGTACTTTGGGCCAGTTGTATCTCAAGGACTTCAGGCCACCTCCAGGCCTTTAGGCCACCCAAAGGCCTTTAGTACACATGAATATGAATATGTACCAGTCTGACTGAAATGGAAAAGGTTATAGATGATAATTAATAGTATGCGTATTCACTAGAGTAGAGCCCACATGATTTGGAAGAATTGGAGGGTTTGGAATTTCCATCGGTACCGGTCCAGTGAATCTCTACATAGGATATCTTGTTGACCAGCCTAAAAAAGGTGGAGTTCTAATATCTTGACATGTTTTGGGGAGGATCAATTCCAATTTGTCTTTTCTGGGTGATTTCCTCTAAGACCTATGAGTTGTGTAACTCCCTATAAACCATAGTGACTTGTAAGGGTTCCACCTCATTCCTTGAAAGATGGATTATCAAAATAAAAAAGGGAGGCCTTCAGGATATTCATGTAGGTATTATAGATGAATAATAAATTAAAATTGATTATAAAATAGGTTAAATAACTTATTATGAATTTAGGACATGAGTTAAGGGCTTTATGTTATCATCTCAGTTTTTTCTCAGATAGATTATTCTAAAATAATTGGTGAATAAATTATATGGTATATCTCTAAAATGAATTATTTATTTTCTTATCCTCTAATTATATTTAGATATTAAAATATTTCATTTCATTTCCCCCTCTCTAATTACTCAATATTATAAATAAATGTTTTATATGTTATGTATTTTCTATTCCTAACCCATTGATAAAAGATATCCATATCCATGTATTTAATTATATAAAATAGTATAAAAATATACGTGTAATTATTTGAATGTGGTATTTTTTTAAAAATGTGTGATCAAGATCACAAATTTCTTTTTTTACCCCATAAATGTCATTTTCCACCATCATAGATATTCGACACCTTGAAGTTTCCTTTACATGTTTATGTGGTTCTTTTTCAATAAAATATTTTTCTGTATATTATTTACTTTTTTACATTTTAATTATGTTATATGATAAATAAAATGTTATTTTACTTAATAATTCTTCCAATGTTCATTTTAATGTATTTTCACCTATAAAATCACCTATTTATGATACAAATTTATCCAAAGGATAAAATACGATGAACTGATAATATTTTTCATGATATAATGGATAAAATATGGAATGATTATGATTATGTAATTGTATTATTAGATATATACCTTACATGAGTTGGGTAAAAAATATATTTTAAAACCTCAAAGGGTACATGTCACGACCTGTCCCCCAGGGCCCATGCCGTGACTACCCCAAGCCCGCCTTCCGTAGGCATGGGGCTGGTGACTAGGACAAGAATGGAATATCCCCAAAACTGGGAAGGCATTGCCTTTAAACCCGTAAAATCACACAATCCAAGAACATAACAAGAGGATTGAACAATGCAAACTACATAGTAAATAGTCTGTGTACAGTAAGTAAAGGGGCCAGAATACAAGCACAACATGAAAGTACAAGTAAAACTGAGAACAACTCCAATGAAAACCTGCAAAGAATCGTACCTAAAGGGTAGGTACGGCTCTCCTATGGTCATCTCTACAGTACGTCTCGTATAATGGTCCACCTCCGAGCAGCATCCAACCCCAATACCCTCATCCTCGATCAACGTTGTATATCTTCTGAACAAGTCACAACAAGGTATGGGCATAGACCGTGCAATGGTGAGTATAACAATACTCCGCAGGGACCCCGAGACCCCAAAATGTTTCCTAAAATCAACAAATTATAAACCACATTGCAAGACCTCAATATCAAAGCCCGAATCAATATTTATCAAAACTACTTATGTATATGCCGATACATATATCGATGTTATCTATATATCACACATTAGGGATGAATACCATAATGGTAACACCACAGAGGTTGTAGTACCACACAAGTAACACCATGAAGATAGAAGTAACACCTAGGTAACACCATGAAGGTAATTACCACAAACATAACACCACAAAGAAGAATTAGACAAAGGTATCATCACACAGAAGTGTACCACAAATGTATGACATAGCTCATAAAAATTATAACTTAAGTACAGAAGAACAAATGATTAGCTTTATTACTATATCATCTTACTTCGTTGAGAAGATTTTTGGTTGACCCACACAGGATCGAATAACACCAATAGAATATTTGAAAATGACCCACATAGAATATGGATATGACCCACACAGGATCGGTATGCATTGATCCATATAGGATTGCTGAGTGCTGACCCACACAGGATCCGAAGATGACCCACACAAGTTCTGGAGACTCCTCAAGTATTGTCAGCCATAGGGTTCCCCCACTAAACATGCTTTATTCTGGGAGGTTCCACTCTTATAACCATCAGTTGATACTTCAACTACCCATAAGACCCACGAAGAAGTATAACAAAGGTCCGCCATGTCATAAGGGACCCAGTACGAGAGATGGTGCGTCAATTGAATGCATGGTCTGTATGTTATTAGCCTTTTAAATTCGAGGTCCCAGTTGTATTCAGGTTCGATCCATCATATCCATACTCCATCATTATCCAAACCACAATTGGAGTATACCAAAAGGTCCGTCTCGATCCAAGGATATCGGTGTCGCAGGCGGTTTATCAAACAGATGCCTGGTTTTAATGATATGGCCAAAAAAGGTGTATCTAGGTCCAGATGGGCCCAGGTCTGGTTCGACCTGGCACGACCTAGCCTGGGCCGACCCGACTTGGTTTGGGTTTCCGAACCATGTCAGGGGCCATCCCAAATGGGCTGGGCCATGGTGGCTCTGGGCTACTGGGTCGTGGTTCGGTCCTACCCACAATGAGGGTGGCTTGGCCAGCTATGCACGGTTCGTTCGGTGCGACCCACTCGGATGGGTGCAGTCCACTCGGCTGGGTGCGGTCCACTGTATCGGGGCCCACCCTAGCCCGACCAGGGTGTATGTAGACCTCGGTATTCTAAATGGCACATTAGACCATTCATATTCGGCCAACCCGGCGATGCCATGTGGCGCTGCCTACTAGCTTACAGGACCCACCAGAGGTATCCCACTCGGCGTGACGCAGCCAACTACCTCTCTTACCAGCAACAGGATGGTGCCACAGTCCCCATGCAGCTGCCCGGATGCCGACCACCTCTGATTGCACTACCACCACTAAGTAGCCATGGTCCTATCCTCTTCCGGGGGTGAGGACGCTCACTGCCTTGCCTCCATGCGTCCGGTCAGTGGGTCAACCATTGTACCCTTCATGACCACAGCCAACGAGTCATGTCATCCTCTTCTACCAGCAGCACAGAATTGTGTTGTCCCAGTTCCACATGGATGGCCAGCATACCGGCCACCGTTCTCCTAAGCCACCTTCTCGAACTGCAGTTGGCTAGTTTCCAGCCACCCTCCACTTCTATGGGTCACCACAGCTTCATTCTAAGCCCAAAAAATATGATAACCACATATTCACAGTCCTGAGGTTGATATCTCTTCATCAATATGTTGCGCTCAACAAAACATTGTGTTTTTAGTGCGGTTAATTATTTGGCGTTGAAAAACGCATGAATAATGTGCGAAGAACAATGAGAAATGATCATTGTATTTTGGCAGATCGATGCCCGTGTCTGTTTGGCCATCATCATTGAGAATTTAGAATATCAACAATCAACTAAATGATAATTATCATATATCAAAAGTAACCCCATACATCATTAATTTTTTGGAGATGGCGTGGGGAAGGAGATGAAGATGTCGATGATCATCAATCCTGAACATGATTATGATTCGGGCTTGGGTGTCAGTTCCTCATTCTTCATAGGGAGTGTTTCTTCATTGGATGATGATATTACAATGGCTCTCCAAATGTTATCCATTTTCCAACAATTCCCAAAAAATAGGTGAGGAGCCGATATTAATTATGTTACTTTAATTAATGTTGGCACATTAATTGGGGTAATTACATGAGTTAATTCACATTAAAGAAGAGTTCGGGTGGTCCCCACCACCAAGATTCAAAATGGATATTTCTAGAATTTTCTTTATTTATATTATATTTCCACTCCCTTGAAAAACTGAAAAACTAACATCCACCCTCGACCTACTATGGTCGAGGTGAAGGTTTCCTTTAGTGAATATCAGCACTGTAGGTTAATCGGTGTCCTCATATTTAAATTCCGAGCACCATTTCAAAAGATACAAAACACCGCCCACGTGTTTACTGGACATACATAAAAAAAGTTCAGAAATTCATTCGAGGCACACCAGACCTCAGAATCATGTGCCTCCAATTTTTGTGGACTCATAATAATTACATATAATAAAAAATATTACGTGTAAAATAAAAGGTCATTACATTATCACAATCTCAGGGCTTTGTGTCATGGAAAGACATAATTGAAACTAAGGAGACAAGTGGGGGTAGTGAGCACCAATATGTGCCACCCACTCTCATGTGGTCTTCGGGAGGTTCATGTGCTGCCAATAAATGTGCACTAGAGATATCAACTGGCCACGAAGGACCCACTCATGTCGATCCTCAATCTCTACTGGAACCTCTGAAAATGTCACCCCATCATCGATGTCCTACTTTCCCTTTTAATGATGTGAATGGGATTTTGTACATATCTCCTCCGTTGGGATACATGGTAAATTTCATGAACCTGGTGAAACTGTGGGGGAAGAGCTAAGCGTTATGCCACCTCGCCTACTCTGTTAATGACCTGAAAGGATCTGATGAACATCAGAGATAATTTTCCACCCTGGCCAAATCTCTGCAAACAACATCACAGTGAGACCCATAGAAAGACATGGTCACCATCCTCAAACACTAGAGGTCTCCGCCTACTATAATCATAGGACTTCTTCTTGAACTGTGCAGTATTCATCCACTCCTGGTAAATCTGTAGCTTCTCTGAGGTAGCCCGTACCATCTTTGTCCCCATGAGTGCTGACTCCTTTGGGTTAGTCCAGCACAGAGGTGATGTTCAGGCCCGACCATACAAATCCTCAAATAGTGCCATACTGATGGTGTAGTTATATCTATTGTGGTATGAAAACTTCTCCAAGGGAAGTGATACTCCCAGCTGTGGTCATAATCAATGACGCAAGCACGCAACATGTCCTCAAACGTCAGAATGGTCCGTTCTATCTCACCATCCATTTGAGGATGAAAGGTAGTTCTCTACCGAAGTTGTTTCCGGAATTCCTCCTGCAACCCCTTCCATATATGGGAAGTAAAAAATGCATCACGATCTGAGAAAATCGTATATGGAACCCCATGAAGCCACAAAATCTCCTGCACATAGAGGCACCCCAATCCCTCTACTGGTCCATGCACTCTAATAAGTAGGACGTGGGCCGACATGGTGAGTTGGTCAATGATCACCCAAATAGATTCATGACACATGGATACGTGTGAAAGTCCTTTCACAAATTCCATGGAAATTCAATCACACTTCCACTCTGCAACCTCTAGTGGCTGAACTAAACCTTATGGAAGATGATGCTCTACCATCACTTACTGAAAGGTGAGGTATCATGAAACAAACTCTGCCAATATTTTCTTCATTCCGGTCAACCAGATTGATTCCAATGGTCCTATAACATCTTCTCCACTCTTCAATGTACCGCTAGAGGGGACATATGGAACTCTCACAACACTTCCTCCCATAGTTCCACCGGTACCATTGTACACCCTCAGAAGAGGATGATGTGCTCCCCACCTTCAGAAAAATAAATCAGGAGCATGTCTTGTGGATATATGAGCATTTTGAGTCTCGAAATCAATGTCTCCATGTTGAACATCCATGACTCACTGAAGGAGTGGGGGAGTGACTGTCAGAGACTGAAGATAAGCTGCTCCATCTCGATCCACATAGAATATCAGCAAAACGACTAGCTGCTTTGTCACCTTACTGAGAAATTGTATTCCAGAGCTTTGGATGAGTGCATATACTACAATGTTCCCCATCCTAGGTGTATATAATATCTTCAAGTCATAGTCTGAGAGGAACTCAATATAGCACTATTGTCTCAGGTTCATGTTTTTATGAGAGAAGATATACCTGAGACTCCTGTTATCAGAGTAGACTATAAAACGTTCTCCCATCAATTAATGTTGCCACATATTCAAGGTGAAGACCACTATTGTTAACTCCAGGTCATGGGTAGCATAGTTCTGACTCATGCTATCATTGATTTCAAGAACCATATTTGATTATTGCTCTCTCCTGCATCAAGACACATCCGGTTTTGATCCCTGATGTGTCACAGTAGACTATGTACCCAACTCCCTCCTCTCGTAGCCTCAATATGGGGGCAATCTTCAGTCTCTGCTTCATCTCCTTGAAACTCCACTAGCATATCACCAACCAGATGAAGGGTATCCCTTAGCTTGTCAATGCTGATAAGGGTGCCACAACTCTGGAAAAGTCTAGCACAAACCACTAGTAGTAAATGACCAAACCAATGAAACTCTGCACCTTTGTCTAACTCTTGGGTGGCGCCCAAGCAAGCACAACCTCAATCATCACTGGATCCACCACTAATCTAACCTACTAATTGACGTGTCCCAGGATGTGAACCTCTTGGATCCAGAACTAAAAATTAGAGAAATTACCATAAAACTAGTGCTCTCAGAGTGTGTCCAGAACTATTTAGAGATGATAATCATGCTCCTCCTCTATTGTTGAGTATATCTAGATGTCATCAACGAAGACTACTACAAAGCGATCGAGATTTGACTGGAAGATACAATTCATGAGTCTCATAAACACTATAAGGGAGTTTGTCACTCTGAATTGAATTACAAAGAACTCATGGTGTCCATAACGACATATGAAGGTCGTCTACTGCACATCCTAATCTCATGCCCTGAGATGGTGAAAGCTTGATCGATGGTCTATCTTCAAAAACCACTGTGCTCCCTTTATCTGATAAAAAAGATTGTCAATCCTCAGTAATTAGTACTTATTCATCAGGGTCACCTTGTTTAGGCGTCTATAATCCACAATGAGTCTCAAACTCCCATCCACATTCTTGGTGAATAAAATCAGGGCTACCCAATGTGAAACACTGGGCCTAATGAACCCCTTACTCTAAAAGTCCTCCAACTGTACTCGCAGCACTCGAAGCTCCGCAAGAGACATCTAATATTTTGGTGTAGATATCGGTTTCTTCTGGGGGTACAAGTCTATATAAAGGTACACCTCTCTATGAGTAGGTATACCTGAAACATCATCAGGGAAAACATCAACGTACTGGTCCACCACTATAAGATATCTCGAACTCTCAACATCAATCGCTCTGAGGGTATGGCTAGCTAACTAATGTGTGATCGGCTACACCATCCTTCGGGTAAGTCTATAATGTGATGCAATGGTTCCCTTCTCCCCGATGAAGGAAAAATCAGTCCCATCTACATGGAGACAACACACTTTGTGCCTAATATAGTCGATTGGAGCATGGACTGTAGATAACCAATCCATACCCAAGATGACCTCATAAGGCCTCGACGCCACAACTAGAAGATCATAGCCGAATCTCACATCTCCTAGATTAATCACACACTATTGGAACCAATATGTAATCATAAAATCATCTCCCGTAGGAGTCTTTAGCTGTAAGTATTGAGCCAATGACTCCACCAGAATCTCCAAGCTCTGAACGAGGGCCGTGGTAATAAAAGAGTGACTAGAACCCGTGTCTATAAGTACTGCAGCTAAGGTGAAGTAGACATAGATCCTGCCTCAAATCATCTCCAGAGTACCATGGTCATTGGCCTCTGCTGCCTGAAGTTGAGCTCGTCCCTATCCACCTGCTCCCTGTGGTTGGGGTGGACCACCTGGAGGTGGTGGCGGAAGAACCTCTAATCGCCACCCACTGCCTAATGCACAGACAACCACTCTTCCACATCCGGCTCCTGCCTGTGGAACTCCTCGATCAAATCTTCACCTTTGAACAGGTGGTCCATCGACCGTCTTCTGGTCGTCCGTATAGCGGGTTGGGATTTCACAAGCCACGTAACCCTACATGCAACACAAGTAACACTTACTGCTCCTCTCCTATCCAGCTCAATCTGAAGAGCCTCTCACAACTGACCCTGTATCCTGTGGCCATCCACCTCTCTTTCTAGTCCTCTTGCACCCCTGTGTCATCTGTCTGCTACCAGATGTAGATGAATCATCTACATGACATCTGGTTGTGGGTCTTGCTGTCAGTGACTGCTCAACAAAGAAAATATCCACCAAGAGTGCTTTCTCTAACTATCCCGGTTGTGTTGGTATGCTGAGAGAAATCATTGAATCTACAATCTCTCGTCTGATCCCCTTATCAAAGGTCAGGGCCCTGAAAAAGGGTCGCAAACCATGTCAGTAGAGTAGCACGAGAGGTCAGTGAACCTCACTGAATACTAAGCCATAGTCATGTTGTCCTACTACAATTGGAGAAGATCTAATATACACACTGAGCTTAAGGTCACTGGGATGAACACTACCCTAAAAAGGTTTTTGAAGTCTGCCCAGATGGAAATCACCTCCTCGGGAATGTGGAGCAACAAGCTCCACCGTCTTCCAGTAGTTTCCTGAAGAGGACTGGTGGAAATGATCACCATGAGATCAACCAGTGTCCCTACTAGTCGAAAAAATATAGCCACAGCCTCCAGCAAGTCCTCGACCACTTGGGGATCCATCTCACCATGGAACCTCGGTGTCTTTTGGTGATGAAACTCATGAAACATACTCATGTTGTGTGTAACCTATGCTAATGGGGCTGGTGGCATCGGCTTTCCAATGGGTTGTGGTGCTTCTTGTACACCACCCGATGTTAAAACTACCGAAAAGGGGCCCTGCACAGAAGCCTCGTCGCTTGGTGGGTTGACATCACATACTCTACTGGGAATCCTGGAAGGCTGTCTTCGTGGAGGAATCCAGAAAAGAAACTCGTGCACCAGATTCATTATGTTATAAATGGTTAGTTGAATCAAAGTGATCATAATGAAAACATTGCAAAAACACACACTCAATCAGTGTTTTCGTGCACTAATATGGAAATCAGAAGTCAGGGTCCTGATGTAAGGATGTTTCATTCATGCACCAACAATGGATTCCCTAAACTGATAACCACACTCATAACACTTAACACTATTTCCAATTAAAAGAACAGAGTCCAAGTACATCAGTAGAATCAACTCCTCTGATACCATTTTGTCACGACCTGTCCCCCTGGGCCCATGTCGTGACTACCCCAAGCACACCTTCTATAGGCCAGTGGCTGGCGACTAGCACTAGAAAGGCATATCCCCAAAACCCGAAAGGCATTTACTTTAAACCTATAAACTCACACAAGCCAAGCACCCAACAAGACTCAAGAACAATTTAAACTATATATTAAACATGGTGTGTACAATATGTAAAGGGGCCAGAATAAAAGACCAAATGGAAAGTACAAGTAAAACTAAGAATAACTCTTGAAAACACATGCCAAGGATCATACCTGAAGGGTCTGTACAACTCATGTACGATCGTCTCTGTTGTAAGTATCTTCTAATGGTCTACCTCTGAGCAACCTCCAACCCGGGTACCCTCTTCCTCGATCAACAATTTTCATCTTCTTCATGAGACTCAATAAGGGGCGGGCATAGCCCGTGTAGGGGTATGTATAAAGATACTCAGTAGGGACCCCGATACCCCCAAAGGTCTCCTAGAATCCACAATGGATAATCCATATAACAAGTCCTCAATCTCAATGAACAAAGAAATAATCATCAACACTACCTAGGTATATTCCCATAAATATACCTATGTTATCAATATATACTCATCTCACACATGAGTTAAGAATACTGAAAAGGTTACACCATAGATGTTGAAGTACCACACAGGTAACACCAGGAAGATAGAATTACCCCATAGGTAAATTGTGAAGTTATGTACCAAAAAGGTAACACCACACAGAATAATACCACAAATGTATCACCAAAGATAAGTGTACCACACAGGTAAGAAAACACTCACACCAGTTATAACTTATGTATGAATGTATAGATGATTAGCTGTATTGCTATATCATCTTACTTCATCCAGAATCTTTGCTATTGATCCACACAGGATCAAATAAGACACACAAAGGATTTGAAAATTAACTACACAAGTTATATAGATGACCCACATAGGATCAGTATGTGATGACCCACATAGGATTGTTGAGCGCTGACCCACACAATATCCAAAGATGGCCCACACAAGATATTAAGAATCTTCATGTACAGTTAGTGTCACACCCCGACCGCGGACGTCCATAATTTTTCTCTTTTCTTGGACCCGGTTTAAATTTTTCAAAGATTAATTGTGATTGATGGTTTCGCACCGGTGCGCGGTCATCGCATCGCTAGCGGTGATCGTGCGTTCGGCCCGGGTGACCACATGTTCGCCCGGCGGTTAAATTTTAACTTCTACTTTATGTTCATAGTTAATATAATTAGGATTGTTAAATTATTTTATTATCATTATTATTTTATTTATTAAGTTTGTTATTATTATTATTGTAAATTTTATAATTATTATTATCTTTATAAAAGTTTTATTATTATTATTATTATAACTTTTATTATTATTATATAAGTTTTATTATTATTAAGATTATATGTTTTATTATTATTATTATAATTATAATTATTATTTTTATCATATATATATATATTTAAGCCTAACCCAAAACCCTAGCCATCCCTTCCTCCCGTAGCCGCCTACCCCTCTCTCCTCCCTCTCTTCTCCCCGGGCTCCCCTCCAGACCGCCGTTGTCCGGCCTCCCGCTGCAGCCCGCTGCACCTTCTCCTGCCGACCACCTTCGCCAACGCACCCGGCCGTCGCGCGTCCTCCCGCCAGCCGCGCCGGCCTCTGCGTCCCGCCTTCTCCCGCTCACAAGCCGCACCGGACTGCCATCTCCGTTCCCCTTGCTCGCATCGACCCCCTGCTCGCCCAAGCCGGAACCCAGCGACCCCTTCGTGCGCTCCCTGTCACCGGCGCCTCGCCAACCCGCCGAGCCGACCCCTGCCTTGCTCCGACCTCCGGTGCACCCCCCCTCCGACGCTGCTCCCCTGTTCCGCCTCCGGCTAGCCCCGACCTGCCGCCTCCCTCTCCTCCGCCTCACTTCGTCCCGGCGTCCCGAGGCCGCACCCAGCCGTCGCTCCTCTCCCCGCTGCTCCGCCCTGCCTCCTGCGTCCGAAGCCATACCGCCGGCCTCACCCTCCCCTGCTCCAACAACCGGCGGCCCGAACACACCTCCCCTCCCCTCCGACCTCGCTCCGCTTCGGCTCCCGGTTGCGCGCCCTCCCTTCGGCCCCCGCCGGCCCTCTCGGTCGTCCCGACTTCACCCCGCCACGCCCTGGCCTCCCTCCCTCTCTCTCCCGCTTCCCCGTCGCTGACCCGCTCTCCGCCTCGCCCATGTTCCAGCGCACCCCTCCAGCCCTCCTCCTGCCTCGTTCCGCCGCGGCAACACCCCCACGCCTGTCCCGGCCTCATCTCCTTCGTCCGGCGTCGCCCTGCATCACCACCCCGCGCCGACGCCCCCAGCCCGGTCTTCTCCTCCGCAGACCCCTCCCCTGTAAGTGGTTTCATTTTTTTTATTTATTACGTTTTGTTTTGTTTTTTTTCTCATATTAACAATAATATTATTATTAATGTTATAAGATTAATACTTTATTATTATTATTATTATATTATTATTATTATTATTATGTCATTATTATTATTATATTATTATAATTATGTTAACATCTATATTATTATTATTATTATGTTAATATTTCCCTATTATTGCCATTATCATATTATTTTTATTTTTATTATTATTATTATAAATATATTTATTATTGTTTTAATTATTATTATATTATGTTGTTATTTTTATTATTATATTATGTTATTATTACTATTTTTATTATTATCATAATTATATTATTATTATGCTTATGTTATTATTATATTATTATCATGTTGATATTATTCTACTATTATTATTTTTATTATATCATTATTGTTTTTATTGTTATATTATTGTTATACTTATTAAATTATTATTTTTATATCATTCTTGTTATTAAAGTATGTTACTATTATTATTATATTATTATTATTAATATATTATTAAGATTAAGATTATTATTATTTTTTTATTATTTTAAAGTTAATATTATTAAGTTATTATTTTGTTATGATATTGTTATTATTATGGTTATACTATTATTATCATTATAATATTATTATTATTATTATTATTTTCTTATTATTATTACTTTGGCTTTTACTTGTGCTTTGTTAGGGGTTTTCTTCATCAATTTATATTTGTTTTTGGTAGGTTTAAGACTTTAGGACCCGCGTAGGGCGTTTCTGAGGTTCTGCCGTCTCCGCGCCTCAGTTTCGAGAGTGTTGAACTTTTTCACGTGGCTTCGGACACACGTCGTGTCATCGCGCCTTGGTTCTAAGGTCGTTTTACCATCGCGCTTGGATCTTGAGGTAGGTCTCCCTTTGCACTCGCCTTTAAATTTAGAATTTATTTATTCCTTGACTTTTTATTAAGTTTCAGCAAATTCAAAAGTATTACTAAGTAATTATCTATAGTTTGGTGATCTGCTGATGATAAAAGTTGTTTTAATTCTAGCGTTTCATTAAAAGCGTTTTCTTGGATTTAATTGTGTGCTTCCATGGTAGTTTTGCTGGGTGGTTCTTCCTGATTAACGAAAGATCATGTTGAATTGGGTTCTGAAGCGGTTTTGGTGTGTGTAAAATGGTAGGTGTATTGGTTATGGAAAATGGTGTTTTTATTTGAACCTTGATTAGAGGAAGTGCCGTGTGACCTTTAAACTCGATTTTTGGAAACATTAAGCGTGGCTCTTGGTAGTTGAAAAAGAAAAAAATGTTTTCCTTTTATGCGTGATTAAAATTCTGGATTTCATTTGAGAAATATTATTCTTTCAAAAGGTGTTTAAAGGCCCGTTTGGCTCTTGATAAAAGTGGGGTGCGTTTGGAACTGGGAAAATGATTTCTTACTTGTGATACCAACGTCCTCCAGGTTTGAGATGCTGATTTGAGTTTCTTAAATAAATTTCTAAGTGCGTTTCTGGTTTTCAATGAAATGGCGTGTGTCATCCCTCTTTAAAAATGCTTTAGTCTTAAATGATCAAAATGTAAGTGACATGACGGCCCGGTTGGCACTTTATTAAATGTGAAGTGATTATATATATATATACGTACTAGTGAGGGCATTTCTACAGGGGGACTTCCCTTCGAGGGTTGTCGTGTAGCGATGTCCGTGTAAGGGGTTGGCAAGTGCGGTGAGATGAGTCACGCGTGCGCGGGTCTCCCACTTACACAGTGTTACAAAAACTACTATGGGTTCCTGGGCGTCTTGTAGATTATCGAGTGACGGTTGCTTGCTAACCCCGATTAGACGGGTTAGTACCCCCTGGAGTTACAGACAGGCCAGGAGGGATGTGCCACTGGTTGGCTGTTAGGGCGGCCAGTTGGTTATTGACTATGGAGTACCATGCCGGCAGGTAGTCTGAACCCGAGTACGTCCAGGGGTTTTCTAGGGATGTTCAGGATCACCCATGGTTATTGCTGATAACTTCTGGTTTATTTTTACTTGCACTTGGTTTTCCTTGCCTGTTTACCTTTACTTGCACTTGTTTTCCCTGCTTGTTTTCTTTCAGTCATATTACACAGCATATACTGTTAGACTTTGAGAAAAATGGTTTTCAAATGAAAATGCTTTACTTGCTTTGAGTTAGACTCGAAAATGTAACACTTTGCTTTTCAGAATGAGTTTAAAACTAATGAAATGGAACTAACTTTCGAAATAGAATAAGGGAAATGTCTCGTGTTTTATTTTCAAGTAAAACATTATGAAAAATTACTTTTATACATTATAGTTCAAACCTGGATTATGTAGATTCTATATTTACTGGCAGTGCTTTGGGACTTGTTGTTGGGCTCACCTACTGAGTACTTTTGTGCTCACGCCTATCTTTTACCATTTCAGTCGCAGGTCTTCTGTTTTGAGTCGCTCAGTGTTGGAGCGAGGTTGCTCTCTAGTTGGGTGGTGACCTGAGAGGTCACATGGAGGTACGTGGTTGTGTGGCTTTTTTTTCCTTTCTGCTGTTAGTGTTTATTTATTCTGTTCCATTTACGTTTGTTTTGGGCTGAAATCGTTCCCAACGATCAAGTCTTAATGCCCGGCACTGGTTGCCATCCCGGGGGGATCGGGAACGCCCCTCAGGACTTGCCGCGGACCGGCTCGGGTGACCGGTCCAGGGTCGACCCGGGCTGGTTCGTGACAAAATGGTATCAGAGGTGGTCTTGTTATTTGGGTTGTCCGGTAGAAGGAGATTAGGGCTGTCGGAACTCGAGGGGTAAGTACGGGAAGAGCGTCGCGAACTCTTGCTCGCACTGATCTTCGAGTTACCAGGGGTAGTTCGGGAACTGTGTCCTTGTCTTTTCTGGTTTTTCTTGGATTGACAGATGAAATGGAGGCAAACCGACGTTACGTCGTGATTTCACATGGAGTTGTGACCCATGTGGAGTCTGAGTACACGGTTTGAATTCCTCCTAGTGGTCGATGCTGACTTGGGACATGGCCCACTACCATGTCGCTAGGTTGAGCGTGACTAATGGTCCCTCATTTCAGTGATTGATGCAAAGTTGGATCCTGTTTTTGTTTTGGTCTGTGTGAGTGCGTTGTTGGAAATGAAAAAGGTTTTTGAAAGATTGGACTGGTTCCTTTTAAAGGACTTTAAATATATGAAATGGGTTTTAAAACTGAAATCTCTTGTTTTGGAAATCTGTTGCTTTCTTGGAATTGGATAAGAATGATTTGGATTGAAACCTCGGTTCCTCTTTATGAACGTCTGCACATGTGTGAGAATGCATGGAAAGTGTGTGTTGATGCACGTATGAATAGAATGTGGATAAAGACATGTGCAACGGTTCCTGAGATTACCTGGGTGTGTATTTGAAGTTAAAGGCTTGACTTTGTTTTCTAAATTGGTTTTAAATGGGAAACAGTTTTTGGAAAGCTTTTGGTTTGAAAGTGGATTGGTTTTTGGAAAGTGATCTTGGAAAAGGGTGATTTTGAAATAAAAAATGAAAAGGGAATTTTAAAGAGGAGATTTTATTTTGGGTTGTGTTGTATCTGTTTGGTCCTTGTGCTGACTGTTTTTGATGAAGACGCTTTTATTGATGATTGCTTCGATTTGATGTGGGTTTTGGCCTTGTGTTTTATATGTCGCTCAGGAAATGCCGCCCAGAAAGGTCTTTAAGGATTCGGATATGTCATGCCCAGTTTTTAGTCCTCCTCAGACTTTGCCTGTTCTCCATGGTGATCAGGGTCCGTTAGAGGCAGTAAAATGGCTCGAGGAAGTGGAACGTGTCTTTAGAATATTGGGAACTCCCGATAGTGTTAAGGTTCGTGAAATTATGAAGTTGTTTGAGGGTCCAGCTCTGGACCAGTGGAAGGTGGTTACCCCACCGTCAATGCAAGGTGAAATGACGTGGGATGTCTTCAGAATCGTTTTCATCCAACGGTTTGTACCTGAGGAAGTGAAGCTGGAGAAAAGAGAGAGCTTGTGAATATTCCACAAGGCCAACGGACGGTGAAGGCATATGTGGACCATTTCAAGGAACTGATTTCCTTTTCTCCAGATGTAGCGTCGCATGAGCTCATGAAGGCCTCTCTTTTCACTGGGGGTCTTCGTCCAGAGATCAAGGAGCGAGTCCTCCCATATAAAGACCTTTGTTTCGAGAAGCTGGTAGAGGAAGCTTTCTTGGCTGAGTTGGTTTCCGGTGTGCGGGTGGTTAGTGCTTCAGCGTCCCCTGTTGTTGTTTGTAAGAGTTCCCCCTCCGGTGAGGAAAAGGCGCGAGAGATACCTGTCCCCAATGAGTTATCCCCTTTGGTCCCAGCTTCCAGTTCATCAGATCGTTCGATGGTATGCTTTCAGTGTGGTCGTTTCGGGCATTTAAAGCCGTCTTGTCGCAACCCTCCGAAGACATGTCATCGCTGTGGTTGTCTGGGTCATCTGGAGAAGTTTTGCAAGAAGCGTTGCTTGAAGAGGAAGCTGCGATGGGAGAATGTCAGTACCTGACTGTGAGGCAGAAGATGCTTCAGCCATCAGAGCCCCAGTCACAAGTCTCGGGGTGAAGCTCGCGCACAGTCAGGAGTCCCCAGGGTTGTGAAGCCTTGGTCCAGGTTTTGTGTTCCGTGTTAGTAGTGGAACAATCAAGATCTTTTAGTACTTGTTTTTCTGCTGTTAAGTTTTGACGTTGTTGTATGTTCATTGTTTTACCATGGGGTTATCATGGACTTGTTCTATTATAGTCCAAGTAGTTTGGTTTATGTAAATGTGTTGTCTTTCAAAAAAAAAAGTGACAATGAACTTGTTCTATGGTAAATCTAAGCGGACTTGTCGTGAGAATGTAATATTCCGAATCGTGCGTCCTTCTTAAAAGTGTGTTTGACTCTCGTGTGGGTTGTCCTCGTTTTGGTTAGGTTGTCGATGTGGTTATGCTTTGTGGAATTCGGTGGATCATGCCTCCAGTTTGATGTCGGTTAAATGTTTTTCTATGGGTTTTCCCTGGTGTTGAAGTTGTTGACTCTAGTCGTGGGTTCAAGGTTTCGACAGAGGTGCTGTAGTAATCGTGTTATAAGAGTTGTTGAATTGGTTGGGAGTTCCCGCGTCGACCCCCTTTTCTAGGGTCTTCCTTTTAGATGGTCAACTTTCCTGCACTAGCTAAGTTCTTGTGGTGGGGAGAACCCCTTCGTGTTCTCCCCTCAATCTCGGACCCCAGTTTTCTCTTGAACCGGCCGGGTGTGACCTGTGTGGAGTAAGGTCATCCCCGAGATTCTCAATCCTCTCTGGTTTCTTTAGTTATGTTTGGGCATAGACTTGGTCTTTGGTTGACTTGCGGCCTGGTGACTTTCTGGGGGCAGAAAGTGTCTGTGGTGGGGAGAATTGTCACACCCCGACCGCGGACGTCCATAATTTTTCTCTTTTCTTGGACCCGGTTTAAATTTTTCAAAGATTAATTGTGATTGATGGTTTCGCACCGGTGCGCGGTCATCGCATCGCTAGCGGTGATCGTGCGTTCGACCCGGGTGACCACATGTTCGCCCGACGGTTAAATTTTAACTTCTACTTTATGTTCATAGTTAATATAATTAGGATTGTTAAATTATTTTATTATCATTATTATTTTATTTATTAAGTTTGTTATTATTATTATTGTAAATTTTATAATTATTATTATCTTTATAAAAGTTTTATTATTATTATTATTATAAGTTTTATTATTATTATATAAGTTTTATTATTATTAAGATTATATGTTTTATTATTATTATTATAATTATAATTATTATTTTTATCATATATATATATATTTAAGCCTAACCCAAAACCCTAGCCATCCCTTCCTCCCGTAGCCGCCTACCCCTATCTCCTCCCTCTCTTCTCCCCGGGCTCCCCTACAGACCGCCGTTGTCCGGCCTCCCGCTGCAGCCCGCTGCACCTTCTCCTGCCGACCACCTCCGCCAACGCACCCGACCGTCGCGAGTCCTCCCGCCAGCCGCGCCGGCCTCTGCGTCCCGCCTTCTCCCACTCACAAGCCACACCGGACTGCCATCTCCGTTCCCCTTGCTCGCATCGACCCCCTGCTCGCCCAAGCCGGAACCCAGCGACCCCTTCGTGCGCTCCCTGTCACCGGCGCCTCGCCAACCCGCCGAGCCGTCCCCTGCCTTGCTCCGACCTCCGGTGCACCCCCCCTCCGACGCAGCTCCCCTGTTCCGCCTCCGGCTAGCCCCGACCTGCCGCCTCCCTCTCCTCCGCCTCGCTTCGTCCCGGCGTCCCGAGGCCGCACCCAGCCGTCGCTCCTCTCCCCGCTGCTCCGCCCTGCCTCCTGCGTCCGAAGCCATACCGCCGGCCTCACCCTCCTCTGCTCCAACAACCGGCGGCCCGAACACCACCTCCCCTCCCCTCCGACCTCGCTCCGCTTCGGCTCCCGGTTGCGCGCCCTCCCTTCGGCCCCCGCCGGCCCTCTCGGCCGTCCCGACTTCACCCCGCCGCGCCCTGGCCTCCCTCCCTCTCTCTCCCGCTTCCCCGTCGCTGACCCACTCTCCGCCTCGCCCCTGTTCCAGCGCACCCCTCCAGCCCTCCTCCTGCCTCGTTCCGCCGCGGCAACACCCCCACGCCTGTCCGAGCCTCATCTCCTTCGTCCGGCGCCGCCCTGCATCACCACCCCGCGCCGACGCCCCCAGCCCGGTCTTCTCCTCCACAGACCCCTCCCCTGTAAGTGGTTTCATTTTTTTTATTTATTACGTTTTGTTTTGTTTTTTTTCTCTCATATTAACAATAATATTATTATTAATGTTATAAGATTAATACTTTATTATTATTATTATTATTATATTATTATTATTATTATGTCATTATTATTATTATATTATTATAATTATGTTAACATCTATATTATTATTATTATTATGTTAATATTTCCCTATTATTGCCATTATCATATTATTTTTATTATTATTATTATTATTATAAATATATTTATTATTGTTTTAATTATTATTATATTATGTTGTTATTTTTATTATTATATTATGTTATTATTACTATTTTTATTATTATCATAATTATATTATTATTATGCTTATGTTATTATTATATTATTATCATGTTGATATTATTCTACTATTATTATTTTTATTATATCATTATTGTTTTTATTGTTATATTATTGTTATACTTATTAAATTATTATTTTTATATCATTCTTGTTATTAAAGTATGTTACTATTATTATTATATTATTATTATTAATATATTATTAAGATTAAGATTATTATTATTTTTTTATTATTTTCAAGTTAATATTATTAAGTTATTATTTTGTTATGATATTGTTATTATTATGGTTATACTATTATTATCATTATAATATTATTATTATTATTATTATTTTCTTATTATTATTACTTTGGCTTTTACTTGTGCTTTGTTAGGGGTTTTCTTCATCAATTTATATTTGTTTTTGGTAGGTTTAAGACTTTAGGACCCGCGCAGGGCGTTTCTGAGGTTCTGCCGTCTCCGCGCCTCAGTTTCGAGAGTGTTGAACTTTTTCACGTGGCTTCGGACACACGTCGTGTCATCGCGCCTTGGTTCCAAGGTCGTTTTACCATCGCGCTTGGATCTTGAGGTAGGTCTCCCTTTGCACTCGCCTTTAAATTTAGAATTTATTTATTCCTTGACTTTTTATTAAGTTTCAGCAAATTCAAAAGTATTACTAAGTAGTTATCTATAGTTTGGTGATCTGCTGATGATAAAAGTTGTTTTAATTCTAGCGTTTCATTAAAAGCGTTTTCTTGGATTTAATTGTGTGCTTCCATGGTAGTTTTGCTGGGTGGTTCTTCCTGATTAACGAAAGATCATGTTGAATTGGGTTCTGAAGCGGTTTTGGTGTGTGTAAAATGGTAGGTGTATTGGTTATGGAAAATGGTGTTTTTATTTGAACCTTGATTAGAGGAAGTGCCGTGTGACCTTTAATCTCGATTTTTGGAAACATTAAGCGTGGCTCTTGGTAGTTGAAAAAGAAAAAAATGTTTTCCTTTGATGCGTGATTAAAATTCTGGATTTCATTTGAGAAATATTATTCTTTCAAAAGGTGTTTAAAGGCCCGTTTGGCTCTTGATAAAAGTGGGGTGCGTTTGGAACTGGGAAAATGATTTCTTACTTGTGATACCAACGTCCTCCAGGTTTGAGATGCTGATTTGAGTTTCTTAAATAAATTTCTAAGTGCGTTTCTGGTTTTCAATGAAATGGCGTGTGTCATCCCTCTTTAAAAATGCTTTAGTCTTAAATGATCAAAATGTAAGTGACATGACGGCCCGGTTGGCACTTTATTAAATGTGAAGTGATTATATATATATATATACGTACTTGTGAGGGCATTTCTACAGGGGGACTTCCCTTCGAGGGTTGTCGTGTAGCGATGTCCGTGTAAGGGGTTGGCAAGTGCGGTGAGATGAGTCACGCGTGCGCGGGTCTCCCACTTACACAGTGTTACAAAAACTACTATGGGTTCCTGGGCGTCTTGTAGATTATCGAGTGACGGTTGCTTGCTAACCCCGATTAGACGGGTTAGTACCCCCTGGAGTTACAGACAGGCCAGGAGGGATGTGCCACTGGTTGGCTGTTAGGGCGGCCAGTTGGTTATTGACTATGGAGTACCATGCCTGCAGGTAGTCTGAACCCGAGTACGTCCAGGGGTTTTCTAGGGATGTTCAGGATCACCCATGGTTATTGCTGATAACTTCTGGTTTATTTTTACTTGCACTTGGTTTTCCTTGCCTGTTTACCTTTACTTGCACTTGTTTTCCCTGCTTGTTTTCTTTCAGTCATATTACACAGCCTATACTGTTAGACTTTGAGAAAAATGGTTTTCAAATGAAAATGCTTTACTTGCTTTGAGTTAGACTCGAAAATGTAACACTTTGCTTTTCAGAATGAGTTTAAAACTAATGAAATGGAACTAACTTTCGAAATAGAATAAGGGAAATGTCTCGTGTTTGATTTTCAAGTAAAACATTATGAAAAATTACTTTTATACATTATAGTTCAAACCTGGATTATGTAGATTCTATATTTACTGGAAGTGCTTTGGGACTTGTTGTTGGGCTCACCTACTGAGTACTTTTGTGCTCACGCCTATCTTTTACCATTTCAGTCGCAGGTCTTCTGTTTTGAGTCGCTCAGTGTTGGAGCGAGGTTGCTCTCTAGTTGGGTGGTGACCTGAGAGGTCACATGGAGGTACGTGGTTGTGTGGCTTTTTTTTTCCTTTCCGCTGTTAGTGTTTATTTATTCTGTTCCATTTACTTTTGTTTTGGGCTGAAATCGTTCCCAACGATCAAGTCTTAATGCCCGGCACTGGTTGCCATCCCGGGGGGATCGGGAACGCCCCTCGGGACTTGCCGCGGACCGGCTCGGGTGACCGGTCCAGGGTCGACCCGGGCTGGTTCGTGACAGTTAGCCATAGGGTTCCCTCATAAAGAATGCTTGATTCTGGGATGTTCTACTCCTCAAGACATCATTTGATACTTCAACTACACCGAAGTCCCATGAAAAAGTATCAAAATGGTCCTCCACGTCTTAAGGTACCCAACTAGATAGTTGGAGTGTCAATCAGACGCTCGGTCTATAAATTATTACCGTTTCTGTTCTTTGGGCCCAGTTTGATTCGGGGTTTATCCAACCCGACCGTACTCTAACATTATCCAAAAGTCAAGTGGAGTATACCAAAAGGTCCTTCTAGATACAAGTATCCCAGTTCTGCATACAGTTCATCCAACAGACGCCAGATTCTAAACATATGGCCGAAAAAGGTGTATCAGGTTCTAGATGTGCTCGGGTATGGTCCTACAAGGTCGGACCGACCCGGCCTAACCTGGCCTCAGTAGAGTCGAACCAGTCTGAGTCTAGCCCGGTCGTGGTCTATACTGGCCCACAAATGACCTGGCACGACCCGCCCGGCACGTCCCATTCGGCTAGGTGCGGTCCATCATGGCGAGGCCCACCCACGTCGCCCTAGGGGTGGGGGTGGGAGGAAACCCCGGTATTCTAAACAATTCATTGGACTCTTCAGGTTCTTCCAACCCGATGGCGCCATGTTGTGCCGCATGTTGGATTGCGGGTCCAACTCGGTGGGATATAGCTGGCCAGGAGGTCAGCCGACTTTCCTCCTGGCAGCGCGGCAACACCACATTCCTCCAACATATGTTCGAGTGCCCGATGCCTCTCAGTGCACCACCATGGCTATGAAGCTGGAGTCCTCCCCTCTACCGTCAGAGTGGAAGTGCGTCGTCTTGCCTCCACACAGCAGTCCGGCGGGTCGGCCGCTATCCCCTTCTCCACTACGGCCGATGGGCTGCGACTACCTCTGCTAATAGAAGCACGGACGCACGTCTCCTTGGTTCCATGCGACTAGCCGACATGCCGACCATTGTCCTCCTCCACCGTCTGCTCAAACTAGGGTCGACCGGTTACCATCCACCCTTCTCTTTCATGGGTCACCGTAGCTTCGCTCTAAGCTTGAAAAATATTATCACTGCATATTCGCGATCCTAGGGTTGAGATATCTACATCAATATGTTCCACTCAACAAAACATCTTGTTTTTAGAATGCATAAATATTTGGCGTTGAATAATTCACGAATAACACACAAATAAAAAAAATAAAAGATCATGGTATTTTGGTGGATCGATGGCTGTGTTTTTTTGGCCAATATCACTGAGAAATGAGAATTTAAAGAATAAAAAGAAGATATTTATCATATCTCAAAATAAACCTCCAACCGTTTCCGTTCTTAGGAGATGGATTGGGGAAGAAGATGAAGATGTCGACATTAGTCTCCCCCACAACACAATTCTGATCTAGGCTTGGGTGTCAGTTCCTCATTCTTTGTTGGGAGTGGTTCTCTAGTGGAGGATGATCATACAAAGGCTCCCCCTAGGTTCTTCATTTCAAAATGATTCCCAAATAGGTGGTGAGAATCCAATATTAATTAAGTTATGTTAATTAATGTTTTACATCAATTGGGGTATTTAAAAGAGTTAATTCACATTAAATAAGAGTTCGGGTGGTCCCCAACCCCAAGATTCTAAAATGATTTTTCAAGAAAGAAAAATAAAAAGTTATTTATATTATTTTTCTCCTCCCATGATAAACTGAAATACTAACTTCCACCCTTGGCCTATTGAAGTAAATGATAAGGTCTTCATAAGTGAATTCTGGGATTTTGAGTTCGACGATATCCTCAGAATTCAATTCCAGGTTCTAGTTCAAAAGTTACAAAATGCTGCTCGCACGTTTACTGAACATATATAAAAATGATCAGAAATTCATTCTGGGCACATCAGGCCTTGGAATCACGCGCCGTCAATTCTCACGGACTCGTAATAATTTCATATAATAAAAAAATAAATGGAAAATTATGTTTTTTTACAGTACAGAAGAGGTAATTCAAACAAAAAATGATACACATATATTTATCCCTAGATCAATGTTATAATATGTATTCTTTTCCCAATAATAATATGTTATTAATGTCCTGGTGGGTAGCCTGAAAATATTGCTTTTATACATATGAATAATCCACACATTTAATTCTACTATAAATAACATTATCTTATGCTTTTGATATGATATCATCGATGATGAACTATAAAACATAAATAATTCATGTTTTACGATTTTTAATATCTTTATATATTGTTTATTATCATTGAAATGATGGTTAATATTGTTAAATGATATTATCATATTTCAATATCCTTATAGTCAAGGGATTCATTCAAGTGATCACTGATTGATACCTTCCTTGTTTACCTAGAATTAGATTCTAAACTCACACATTATTATATTTCATTTGCATATGTTTTGAAGAATGTATTTAGATAGAGTAACACTATGATGATTACTTTTTGAATATATATTTTTTAGATGTTTTATATCATTCAGAAAATATGATTAGTATGTACCCAATACATTAAAACACAAATCATTCTGGTTCTAGGGAATGTAATGTTTTTAGATTCAAGTAATTATTATCTAAAATGTTATAATCTTTACGAATAAAATGATTTGTTCACCTTCTTTATGGGGGTCAATTTTTTGAGAAAAAATATTCCTGATGTTTTTTCCTATTAGGGACATTTGGATTATTTCCATTGATGTATATACTATACATAGTTTATTAGTCCATTTAAGGTGATGTGGAATGTCCGTTAGGTGCAATATTGAATGGAACATTGACATCATATTTACTAGATCCATTCTATTTTCATGATATGTAGCATATTTTGTATCATCCTGATCATTCCCATGACCATTCAGAAAATAAGTGATATTATTAGGATGATTTGACTTTCATCGAAGAATTTGATGGTTAACCGGATCATCAAGATACGGTGTCGTGTAGGTGAATAATTAATTTTATTGGTATTATTTTGAGCATGGTGCAATAGAGGAATATATGAATATATATGATTCACATATATAAACATTGTTTCTAGACCTATTTTTATCATATATTTTTGTATAATTAATTTCTTAATAGATACTGATTTTTTGGGGATTATTCATTTCAATTTTGAAATTATTTGTTATTGTTTCAATCTATTTTAGATCTATATTTGTTAGAGTGTTGGTATTTTCATTTTATTATATTTGTTTTGAAATAGTTTTTATTTTTGGAGAAACTAAATTTTTGAAAGGTATATAGTGTATGATATTGTACTTTCATAGATCAAGAAAATTAAAATGTCACTTGATAGGAATGGTTGGAGTTTTATGGATGATAATAAGTTGAGGTTGTGTTCTGAATATTGATGAGAAAATAGATCCATGGTATATTGGTGTGTATTATTAAATGGCAGGTTAATTAGGAGGAAATACCATAGTCTGAGTAGGTATTGTCCCTCTGATTCAAATGCTATGATATGTTTCATTTTATATTATTTATCATGGAATTATTTATCGGGATTTGGTGATTAGGGTTACATTTTAAAGGATATTGAGGATGAAATTAATAATATAAAATACCATATGTTTTAGAGGGGTCTTAAAGGAATTATTTTTTTATAATTATGATGGCGTTTATAAAAAAAATTTGACCCATTTTTGATAACTCATTCATGGTGGTATAGAGTTTCCAGGGAATGTTTTATCATTATGTGAATAGTCATTGAGAATGGAGATAACAATTATGTAATTAATCCACCAGTGGGTAATTTCACAATTCATTTTTTGGGTGTCATCAATTCAAGGTTATGTAGAAATAAAATGATCCACTTGAGATAATATTGAATATATTGGTTATCCATGTGTTTAATTGGGAGATAAAATAGGATTTATATAATGATTTATAGTGTTCTGGAGAATTATCCATATTAGGTCCTGGTCATTAGTTATGAAACTATGATTATGCAATTATTAGTATTATATAATGTTTAAAATCACAACAAAATGAACAAATTTTACATTATATTCAAATAACATTAGGATATATGAGTTTTATCCATATATACATTTATGTTCCCATTGGATAGAATTTAACCTTAACCATTTGAAATCAACTAGTTCTAATAAAATATGATATTCTCTTCATTTATTACTGGTTACTGTTCTATTAATTAAGCATATAATAATCTAGTAGTGATAGTTTTTTGAGTAACATGATTTTGGGGTGAGTTATTATGGGTTATTTTTAAGATGTTGGATATTTTTGGATTCTATCATGTGATCATAGATGTGGGATCAACCCTTTCATTTTATCTATTATAGTTGATTGTTGAATCATGGATTAATTTTTTTTACGTGAGAATAGAAATTTATTTTCGGTATAATATGGGAGTAAAATTATTTTTTATTCATTGGGTTGATTGTAAAAATTTCCATAGTGATGAAAAGGAATTTGAAAAAATATTGTATGGGATGGTGTGATTCAAATGTTTTCTCATGATTTAGTAGTATATCTTTATGTGATTGATGGTTGATTAATATGGATTCTACTATTTTAGTTATTTTTATTAATCATACATCCTTGCTATGATTTACATTTAGTTTCACATTTAATAGAATTATAGTTTCCAAAATATGATAAGTAATCCATTTTGTGAATCCTATATTGTTCTGATATTACATGTGTATTAAAAAAAATTAATATGAATTTTAATATTGTAAAAATTTTATATGTTCCATGTTGATGATGTGGTTTCTAAATATGTATGTTATATATTTAATCTTTTATTGTGGTGTTGGTAGTAGTAGAATTTTATAACTAGTTAATTTATGTTTAAGTGAATTTGATGGTGGGTGTCATGGATGGTATTCTATGGTAATCAAGGGGATTTTGTATCTGTTTTTATGTATCAAAAATATATATTTATATGATATTGTTTAGTCTGGGTAGTTTTATTTAATGTTGATATGGTTTGAGGATATGTTGTGATTTATTTTATGTCACAATGATTTTTTTAGAGTTTACAAATGGTAATATAATTCAATTAGAATTGTTATATTAGCAATTAATTGGGGGGGAAATTTCATAAACCAAGTTATATAAATTAATTATTATTTTTCAAAATTAAATGTACTTAGTTTTTCTACATATGGGTGATGGATAAAGAAATGTTTTCATTACATATGTTATTGCATGAAAACATGAATATAATTCGGTTTGTAAAATAGTAAATTTTTTAATTTTTAAATGAAATTATGGAATCGAAAATAATGAATGGTTATCAATGTTGTTTTTTAAAATATTTGTGTCATGGTTTTTTGTTTATTTATTATAGTTGTGGTATTTTATGCAAATTATCATGTTGTTGTTTTAATAATATGTAATTGGTGTTTTGGTTTGTGCCAATTTGGTTAAGATGTTGTTTTTTATAATTTATATTTTCATCTGATTTCATGCACACCCCACTCTAGTATGATCAACTTTCTGATGTCAAAATGTTTTATGTTTTAGGTGTTTTCTCAAAATAACTAAGTCAGGTAGGGATCATATATATTGAATCCACCTCTCTCCTAGTATCCATTTGACATAATATATATTCTATAATAGCTCAAAATAGATATTTATTAAAGAAGTTTGTGCCCATCCAGAAAACCAAGCAACAATTATTATAAATAAAGAGGCTACAAGAGTCTAAAAGGGGAAAACAGATTACAATATTTGTATTGAATGGGGATTAGATTAGTGGGAAGATCATCAATCAATGTATTATCTTGATTAACCCCATATTCTCAAGGCCATAATCCACCATGTTGGATTTTTGATAAATATGAGTGATGATATAGTTGATGTTGAGAAGAGTGCAGATACAACCCATCCAACGAGTGGTGATCGACCACCCAAGATGTACCACACCATTCCAAATGGAATGCACAATGGTGGTCGAGTCACTCTTAATCATAAGGTTTCTCCAACCATGTTGTTTGTAAAAAGAAACAACATTAATCATACTCATTATTTCAGCTTCTAGTGAAGAGACAACGCAACAACTACCATAAAAACATCCAATGATCTAACCAGCATGCTTACTAAAGTTTTCACCACAACCCGCTGGGCCCAGCTTGACTTTGGAAGCACCATCCAAATTTAATTTAATCCTACCAGGGAGAGGGGAGTGCTAAAAGACTTCGAATATGCGATGATACTGGCATTAATTTCCATAAATATGGAGTTTTCAAAGAATGCCTATGTCGTGCATCGTGTTATTGCAGTGTCCATTTTGAATCAAAGTTGCTTCACTTATGGAAATCAGAATCCGTATTCAACTTGAATCCTAACTTATTGAGAATTTATTATGAATAAGAGCATTTATATCATACCAGATCACATGGTGATGATCCATGACATCGGCAAAGAAAATATTTTTAATCTGCTGAGAATTATCCATATCTTCACATCTCCTTAATTGATATTTGTTATGATCATGTATCGACCACCTACAAATCAATATATCAATAATAGAATTCCAAAGAGTATAAGAAGTGGATCTAGAAATAAATAGATGACTTGAATCTTCTCTATGTTGGTTGTAGATACATCATTTAGAACAGAGTTGAATACCATGAAATTGAAGGCGATTATCAGTGGGGATCATGTTGTGAGCATGCTTCCTAATAAGTTGGGAGATTTATATGTCCATTTCTGGAATTGTGATTTAGATAGTAATGTCATATATAATTTTGATGTTTTCTTTTTAATTATTATTTTTGTGGTTGATTCTTTACAAAATTACATGAATTATGAAATGTTTGTAATAATTAATATATAGAGATTATTGGTGGTTTTAACCATATTTAGATGATATTTATGTGGGTAGTTCCATCAATTTTATTATTTTATATCTTTAGTTGTATTCATCCAACATTGGCATTTATTTGGAAGGACTCAAGTGTTACTATTATTATTACTATATGTGTATGAGATGTTCCCAAAGGGAAAGGTTATGAAAAAACAAGAAATATTTATTGGTAAAAAGATGAAAATTCATGTATTTTCTATATAATAATCATACTTTCACCGAATGTGAATAACCCATTTATTTGTATCCCTGAATTTCAAAATAGAGTTTGTGTAAATGGATTGAATTTTTGAAATCAGGGCCCCAATATATTTCATTGAAACTAATACCTCAAAAGAATTCTACTTCATAGAAGGATATTTATTTATAAAATTTATATCATAAAACATTTAGATAATAAATCAATATCATTGTGTCATTAGACAAATAAAATTATACCATCAATGTTTTATATAGTGTTGCATTGATGTATTTATCTAAATTCTTATGAAAATATCTCTATTTCCATATATTATATCATACATGATTACATGTTATGAAATTTTAATTATTCATTTTTTCCTCCTACTATATCAATGATATATATATATTCTCTTCCACACAGTTCTCTTCATCATCAATAATATTTGACATATTTATTTAATTTAATTTATTTCATTCAGTTTTGAGTCATTTCTAGTAAAAGAATTTATTCATATTTTTCAAAATTACATCACATAGTATGTGTATCAATACTTTTAAATAAATAATTAGATTTCACAAGGTTTCTAGTTATTTAGTCGATATATTAACAAGATTTAAATAGTTTTTTCCTAACACTATAGATAATATATATGATAGTATCAAACATGTTCATTGAGTCTAACATAGAATGTTCATAGATTGTTAAACCATGTTACCAAAACATGAGACAGACCTAGGACATTAAAAAATTGATAAATGAGAATTACCGAATGTTTTTATGAAAAAAACATTCCTTATATCTCCCCATTTGAATGAAATATTCTAGTGTGGATCTTTGGCATTTCCTCCCTCCCTTCCTTCTTATGATTTTGTGTCCATTCTCCTTTGATTCACGGTTTTTAATTAATGGTATAGAATTCATTATTATCTATATCTCCTTCATATCTTATTCCTTAATATATTTATTATTTATGGAAATTGTTTTCAAAAACCTATTTTCATTATGGTTTTAATCCTCTATGGTATTTGTTTCTATGGTGTGAATTATCCATATCAGACCATCTCTTTTTCAATTTAACGGTTTCCCTTTAACTCTTATTCACAAAGGTCGGTGTTTCTATGTAGATAGCCGAAGCTTGACGTACATGGACATTACATTACTTTTGCGGAATACTTAATACATAACAAAAACAGACACACAAGGATCGTAATAGTTTAGTGTCTTTGGAAACATAGTATATAAACCTCTAATCATGTTGAAAGATCTGCAACAACTCCCATAACAATCTTCCACTTTTTGTTTCCTTACCTAAAACCATTCTTTATTTCCTATAGAAAATAAAACATAAAAACAGTGAGCTCAAATTCTCAGTAAGGGCAAACATAGAGAACATAAAACAATCCATAAACATTTGAAAGCAAAAACTTGAACATGAAATTTAAATATCAAAATATTGAGAAAAGACAAAAATCGTGGAAGTATGTAAGGCATATATCATAATGGAACATCAACCATGATAAAATATAATCGGAATAAAACATGTAATTGTGGCAACATTCAGAACATGTTATGATTTCCATAGTAGCCAAGGCATTGCATCCAAGACCATCTTAGTGGACAAAGTCCCTTTCTGAATCGATTTCATTCCTCGTTTCAGTCCTGTAACACTGAACCAGATTAACTTACCATTCCATCCATGTCTATCTCATGAGATATAAATCTTTACCCAATTTATTGGAGGATGTTATAGGTCCCACCCATCTCATAATGAAATCATTCTTACTTGTGCCAAAAAATAAACATACATCATTCATAATAACCCAACAAATAAAATGGGTTTCATAAACATCATCCCATCATGAAATAATCTATATAAAAGAAATGGATATCATTTCATAATAAGAAAATTGAAACCATGTAAATAATAGATACATGATACTTGAATCATACACATATAAAATAATGTCATCTTACATGAAAAATTGTTTTGATAAAACACTTGAAATGAATTCTTGAGGAAAATATCCTTTCTTCTTCAAAATCAATTTCTTTTCACAAGACGTCACGAAATTTTAAAAGAATGATATTTTGTTAAAAATAGTCATGAAATCTTTTGGAGGAATCTCCATGAAAATAAGGCTTTATAAAACCGTAAAAATCCTTTCATTCCATATAAGTTCAAAAAAACATTCTTCTCGTACTTTTGCCAGAGAAGTCAAAAAAGTACCTCGTAATGTAAACAAAAGAAAGATTCCTTAAATACCATGTAGTAAAAGTCAAAAATGTGTAAAAACGACTTTAAACATACATGAAACCATTTTTAGAAAACAGGAACATGGATGATAAATATAACCCTAGTGAATACTTATGAATAAACAATCTCGGATAAAAATGAGATTAGAAAAGTTATCCCTTACCTTAGGTCTGTTATGCTTCATATGGAACCAATCCTCCTGTATAATTATTTAAATAATGTCATTGAATTATTTCATAATCATATTAAATATTATGATATCATATATGTTTCACTTATGAATTATATTACTCGTTCTTTTGTAAATTCCATGTTAAATCAACGTTTTGGGTAAAATCATTTCATTTATCGTATGTGTTTCGACTTTTCATTCTTGATATTATTACTTATATCATGATTTTAAAAATTCAATAATGTAAAACATGATTTATATATAATATATATTCATCATATACATATATATTATAGATCGATAAAAGGAATGAAATACACCATTCATGGAGATGGTAGGTCGTACGTACGTATGAACGCTGTTTTTGTTTCCTTATTGAATTGAATGAAACTAAACAGATGACATAAATATATATATATATACATAAATCCAGTAGCATTATTATTTTATATATTTCATTATTATTTATTATATAAACTTTATTATCATTCATGTATGGTTAACATGGAGAATGAATCTCATCGCGTCGTGGAGACGGTAGTCCGTACGTACGCACGAGTGATGATATCTTTCCCAAAATTATTTAATAGAATTTGAGTGGATGGTATAATATATTAGAATTAGTATGATGTAATAATAACCATATATAGTTATTCTTTAAACCATTATACCCATCCATGTACGGTGTTGGTGGAAAAACAGATTACACCACACGGTGGAGACGGTATTCCGTACGTACGCACGCGTGATGATTTTGTTTTCTATAGGATGGATAGAAGGTGAAATAGGGTTGTTTAATATTTATAATAGCATATCAGTATATGAGGGATACTGATGTTATTTCTTCATAATGAAACAACTAATGAATAGGGAGTAGAAGAAGAATGGAACATGAAAAAAATGATAGAAGGTATTACCTTTTTCTCGAAGTGCCACCTTTAAACTTTCTATTAAGGCACTAGAGTTGGTGTTTTGAGAAGACCAATAACTCTAGTAGGTTTCTAAGGAAGTGTGGATGTGAAATGGGCAGGGGTTGGCCAATCGTGAAGGCTCAATGTGGTGTAAGTAGGAGAGGGAGGAGGTGCTCTTTTATAAGGGAGGAGAGGGGCACCTTTGGAATCCTCAAATATATTAGTTTAATATAAATTCATACCCCACATAAAAACCTCCAAAAATGACTCAATTCGAAGATTAGATGATATAGGGGTGTAATCTCATCAAATAATCAAATTTACACAAGTTTTTATCTTATTTTAATCCTTATCATTTTGATTTATCCTTATTTAATCTATTTATGTTTATTTGTGGTAATAAAATACTAAATTTTAAACGGTTATAAATAATCACTTATCTGCTGTTAATTTTCCATAATTAGATACATTATACCATTTTCAACTATATAAATTTCAATTTATAATTTTTAAATATTTTTGTGATTTTTAAACAATTTAATGATATGTTATTTTTATGAAATAACAATAGTGTCAATTTTGACACTAATCATTTATTTGAATTTAAATAAAATCTAAACATAGGATATATTCGAAATAAAATATTTAATAGATTCCTTACATGTCAAATTTGTCTTGAAAATTCGTCGAACCCATTAAACAGTTCATATATTATTTATTTTAATATTTTGAAAATCATTTATTTGGTATATCTCTTAATAAAATAATTAGTACAACATTTTTGTATAATTATTTAATATACTTATTTGTTGCATAAAAATTAAAAATAAAATCCTTTTATGAGGATAAATATCAAATATTTTATAATAATAAATTTACTCTATTTTATAATCTTAAAATAACAACATGTAAATTGTTATCTTTACTAAATTATGAACGTGACAACTTTGGAATCATTTAAAATAAAATATTATAAGTGTCATAATCGCCTTAATAAGGATCCAAATGGTAAAGAATTCGGCCAGTGGATGATTGGAGTTTATATATACATTAATAATAAGTTTTGTGTAGATTTTTTGGGCCTTTTGATATGTATTACAATCTCAATAAAAACTATATTATTGATTTTTCACTAAATAAATAATTTATGCATCATTAATGTATAAGATAATAAGGTAATTAAATTACTCTTAAAAATAAAAAAAAATTACCATGATAAAGAAAAACATTTTATCTTTCAAATTATTATTTACAACCGAATTTATATTATGTATAAATTTATATTAAAAATAATTTAATTATTAAAGTTGTGTGAGACATATTTCACTTTCCTTTAACTAAAATAAACTAAAGGTCTTAATCACCTCCAAGTGGGTTCCAATGGATTCCATTTCGACCAAAATATTCCTTAGGAAAAAATATAAGCATCCATTTATTTTAATACAAGTGTTAGTGTAATTTTATAATATTATATTTAACCTTAATAACCCGATTTAGCTTTTACTATGATAAATAAAATTTACCGTAGTTAGTATTCATAATGCCCAGAAATAAAAAGTAGCTTATTAACACAATTTGAACCCACTGATTCCAAATATGGAATCCATTTTTCTAAATTCAATACACAAAAGTTGCATAAATTAATTTAAAATTAATCCTGTTGTCAAGAAAACGTGTTTTAAAAGTTATGACATTGCAAAAGGTTGAAATGCTTTTACCTATGAATTCAATGTAAAATTAATGTTAATGACATACATTATATTAAATGGTAAAAATATATTCTATTTATATTTTAAAACCATTCAATATTATAATTTAACCATATAAATTATTGCAATGAAAATAGTTGTTTTTAATTAAAATATAGCGTGTTATTACTATTCATATAAATATGAAAGTTACCAGAATAATATGAAAAATTTATCCAAAGCAAATAATTATTTCTTGATTCGAAATAGAAATTTTGTTTTGTCAAATTGAACTTATAAACATGTCAAAAACTAGATTTAAAGTGGGTGCGCCCTCAAAAGGCGGCAAAACTGCATTTTTTGAAAAAATACTTATTTTACCCGAAAAATTTATTTTGTTCATATACCATGTTCTAGAAAATGTGTAAGATGAATAATAATGTTATAAAATTAAAAATATAGTCAATACTATTTATAACGGCTAGTTCATAATTATATTATAAAAATATATTGTTGTTTAGTAAAACCCATTATTGCGTACAAGCACACGCTATCGAGGAAGGCCGTGATTCCGTGTAATGCAAGCCAAGTCAGGGTTGCGTTTAGTGCATGACTCCTTTTTTGTTGCATATAACAAAATCAAACAATATTTCATTAATACATTGAACATATATATATATATATATACTCAATGTTGCGTAGAATAACTACAATCAAACAAACATGAAATTGTGTGTAACACGATCCAAGATTATTGTTGCATATACTGCAAGCTAATACAGTGTCGCGTATAGCACAAGATAATATTTGTGTAGCGTACAGTAGAATATATTAAATAGATTAAAAATAATATATCTTATAAAATATCGGGTTGTTACATTCTACCCCCCTTAAAATGAATTTCTCCCTCAAAATTTGTTGGGGTTATAAATGGTTTTCTACTTGAAAGTATTTTTAATTGAAACCCATATCGTAAAATAAAATAGAAAAACTTAACATTAAAAACTAAAGTATGAAACATAACGGTTACCCAAATTAACTAATCACAAGGTTTCCACACAGGAGAACAAAGGTGAAAATATGGATATGGAAGAGAAATCTAACCATCATTTTCTGATTGAGAGTGGTAGAGAACATGGCTATGAAAAATCAACAATCACAAAGCCATATATTTGTGATGATCTAAGGTACCATCTGATTCATCAGATATAAGGGCACTAGGACAACACTTTTGGTTTTCAATATCATTTCCCTAAATTTGATTAATTAAAAGAAATACTTACATGATTTTGGTACAATTTCATTGTTGTTCGTGAATTGAACAATCTAAACTTCATCTCTTAAATAAATGAACTTGAATTTGTTATTCGTGAAGCGTTAGCAGATCATGTGATAGAATGATGGGTCATTCCATCAGTTTCAAAAAAAAGGATAGAAAAATTTGTAAGTCCATCTTATGGTGAGATTAATTGTATATGGTTCCAAATATGGACTTATACTTTATTTATAATACCTCTTAGTAAAATAAAACTACTTTCCACTAACCAGGGACTTCCTGTAGGACAAGGGTAGGTGATAATGGTCTGTCGCACTTCAGTTTTGGGTTCAATTTCCATAGCCTTGTCCGACACGATGGGTTGTCGACCGTCCTGCAGGTTGTCCTTTTTTTTCTAAAAATACATTATTATAACATTCCATCAATAATAAGGAAAAAGTTCTAGCCTTAAACAATAATATCTTATGTCCAATAGAATCTATTTCAATCTTTAGTCTTATCCAAAATACTGTTGTCTAATCTCATATTATAGTGAAAACAATTTTCAGAGAGTTCAAATAACAAGCATGTTAATACCATCGTTGATCCCAATATATCATATGATATGTCTTGTTGGTCACATTCCAAACATTAGAAGGCCTTAATCTTGTATTCTCTTGAAAATTGAATACCCATTAAACCTTCGTGAAAACAAGACTGCTGTCAAAAGTTAACTCTTTCCACATACCAAAATCCAAAAATTTCGATATACTCAAACCACGATATCACATTGTCCTTATATTAGTCATGAGCTCATGAATAATATCAAACATTTAATTTTCTCTTTATTATGCATATCATCGGCTTTCCAAATATATTTCAATCACTTTTCATTGTTACCGAGGCCATATTCGCATGGAAAACCAAAATCGACCAATATATAGATATTCCAATATACCATTAAAGTACCTCAACAAAATTATTCTTGAATACCAATAAAAAACACTTAAATCCACACTCTTCAATGATTGTCATGGAATAAGTACTTCCTTGATTTAGAAGTAACTTCCTAGGTCAGGGAATTGAGTTGGGTAATGCCCATGTTCTCCGCAGATAAGACATTGGACTCTATAATAGTCTGTCACTCTATGACCCTTTTCTCCATATAGATAACATCTTCCCCTCCATTTTATATATTACTCATTGTTCTTAATTCCTTCATTAGAAATCTCAACAGTCCTTTGTCTATTCTCCTCACCATGCGAACATGCATTAAATTCAATCTTCCTCTTATTTGATGACTTAGGAATACGACTAAAGTTCACATTGTTAATCATATATCGAGATGACTGATTCGGCATAATTATGATATCTTTCTCTCTAGGATTTATATAATTTTGTTGATCATAGTCACCAATTTTTTCATTGTAATCAATGTTAATCAAATTCCATCACGTTCCCTCCTTTGACTATGATTAGAAACCATCGTGTAATAAAAAGTTAAAATAATGAGGAACCACATAATCATAAAAAGTCACTTATGGGATGTCTAAAGTATCAAAAAATTATTTAATCCATGACAAGTTAGGTTCACCCTAGGTTATTCATGATTGGAAACATAATTTATAGGACTCTAATCTATACGTATACTTAACCATAGGGACATCCCTAGATATACCTTAGAAATATCTCTAGGGATTTCACTAATGTTTTTTGCATCCTCGTTTCCAAAGGTTGACTAACCCTTTCCTCTGATACCAACTGTAGATAACAGAAACTTGATGTACATGGACATTACATTACTTTTGTGGAATACTTAATACATGATAAAAACAGACATACAAGGATTGTAATAGTTTAGTGTCTTTGGAAATGTGGAATATAAACCTCTAATATTGTTGAAAGATCTTCAAAAACTCCCATAACGATATTCCACCTTTTGTTTCCTTACCTAAAACCATTATTTATTTCTTTGGGAAAATAAAACATAAAAAGGGTGATCTCAAATGGTCTGTAAGGGAAAACATAGAGAACATAAAACAATCCATAAACATTTGAAAGCAAAAAACTTGAACATGAAATTTAAACATCAAAATCATGAGCAAAGACATAAATCGTGGAAGTACGTAAGGAATATATAATAATGGAACATCAACCATGATAAAATATAATGGGAATAAAACATGTAATTGTGTAAACCATTCAGCACTTGTTATTATTTCCATAGTAGCCAATGCATTGCTGCCAAGACCATCTCAGTAGACAAAGTCCCTTTCTGAATCGAGTTAATTCCTCGTATCAGTCCTGTAACACAGAACCAGATTAACTTACCATTCCAGCCATGTCTATCTCATGAGATATAAATCTTTACCCAATGAATTGTAGGGAGATATAGGTCCCACCCATTTCATAATTAAAACATTCTTACTTGTGCCACAAAATAAACATACATCATTCATAATAAACCAACAAATAAAATGGTTTTCATATACATCATCCCATCATTGCATAATCCATATAAAAGAAAAGGATATCATTTAATAATAAGAAAAGTGAAACCACGTAAACCAGAGATACATGATACTTGAAACATACACATATGAAATAATGTCATCATAGATGAAAAATTGTTTTGATAAAACACTTGAAATGAATTCTTGAGGAAAATATCTTTTCTTCTTCAAAATCAATTTCTTTTCACAAAAAGTCATTCAATTTTAAAAGAAATAGATTTTTTTGAAAATAGTCATGAAATATTTTGGTGGATGATTCATGAAAATAAGGCTTTATAAAATTATAAAATTCCTTTTATGCCATATAAGTTAAAAAAACATTCTTCTCGTACTTTTTCCAGAAAAGTCAAAAAAGTACCTCATAATGTAAACAAAAGAAAGATTCCTTACAAACCATGTAGTAAAAGTAAAAAATGGGTAAAAAGGAATTTAAACATACATGAAACCATTTTTAGAAAACAGTAACATGGATGATAAATATAACCCCAGTGAATAATTACGAATAAACAATCTCGGATAAAATCGAGATTGGAAAAGTTATCCCTCACATTAGGTCTGATATGCTTTGTGTGGATCCGAACCTCTTGTATAATGATTTAACTAATGTAATTGACTTATTACATAATCATATTCATTTTATGATATCATATATGTTTCACATATGACTTTATATTACCCGTTCTTTTGTAAATTCCATGTTAAAGTAGAGTTTTGGGTAAAATCATTTCATTTATCATATGTGTTTCGACTTGTCGTTCTTGATATTATTACATATATCATGATTTTCATAATTCCAGAATGTAAAACGTGATTTATATATAATATATATTCATCATATACATATATATTATAGATCGATAAAAGGAATGAAATACACCGTTCAGGGAGACTGTAGGTCGTACGTACACATGAACGCTGTTTTCATTTCCTTATTGAATTGAATGAAACTAAATAGATGACATACATATATATATACATAAATCCAGTAGAATTATTATTTCAAATATTTCATTATTATTCATTATATAAACTTTATCATCATTCATGTATGGTTAACATGGAGAATGAATCTCATCGCGTCGTGGAGACAGTAGTCCGTACGTATGCACGAGCGATGTTATAGTTTCCATAATTACTGAATAGAATTGGAGTGGATGGTATAATATATCAGAATCAGTCAGATATTATAATAACCATATATAGTTATTATTTACACCATTAGACCCATCCATGTAAGGTGTTGGTGGAAAAACCGATTACACCATGGTGTGGAGACGGTATTCCGTACGTACGCACGCGTGATTATTTTGTTATCTGTAGGATGGATAGAAGGTGAAATAGGGTTGTTTAATATTTATAATAACATATCAGTATATGAGGGATACTGATGATATTAATTCATAATGAAACAACTAACGAAAAGCGAGTAGAAGACTAATGGAACTTGAAGAAAACGATAGAAGGTATTACCTCTTTCTCAAAGTGCCTCCTTTATACTTTCTCTTATGGAACTAGAGTTGGTATTTTGAGAAGACCAGTACCTCTAGTCGGTTTCTAAGGAATTGGGGAAGTGAAATGGGTAGGGGTTGGCTGAGCATGAAGTCTCAAAGTGGTGTAAGGAGGAGAGGGAGTAGGTGCCCTTTTATAAGGGAGGAGAGGGGCACCTTTGGAATCTTCAAAATTATTAGTTTAATATAAATTCAAACCCCACATAAAAACCTCAAAAAATGACTCAATTCGAAGATTATACGATATAGGGTTGTAATCTCATCAACCAATAAAATTTAGACATGTTTTAATCTTATTTTAATCCTTATCATTTTGATTTATCCTTATTTAATCTATTTAAGTTTATTTGTGATAATAAAAATCTAAATTGTAAATGGTTATAAATAATCACTTATGTGTTGTTAATTTTCCAAAATTAGATACTTTATTCCATTTTCGACTATGTAAATTTCAATTTATAATTTTTAAATATTTTTTTGATTTTTAAACAGTTTAATAATATGTTATTTTTATAAAATAACAATAGTGTCAATTTCAAAACTATTCTTTTATTTGAATTTAAATAAAATCTACACATTGGATATATTCAAAATAAAATATTTACTAGATTTATAACTTGTAAAATTTGTCTAAAAAATTTGTGGAGAACATTAAACAGTTCATATATGATTTATTTTAATAATTTTAAAACCATTTATTTGGTATATCTCTTAATAAAATAATTAGTACAACATTTTTTTATAATTATTTATAATACTTATTTTTTGCAAAAAAATTTAAAACAAAATCTTATGATGAAGATAAATATAAAATATTTTATAATAATAATTTTACTCGAATTTATCATCTTAAAATAACAACATGTAAATTATTATCTTTACTAAATTATGAAAAAGACAACATTGAAATCATTTAAAATAAAATATTATAAGTGTCATAATCACCTTAATAAGGATCCAAATGGTCAAAAATTCATCCATTGGATGATTAGGGTTTATATATACACTAATAATATTTTTTGTGCATATTTTTTGGGCCTTTTGATATGTATTATTATTTCAATAAAAACTATATAATTTATTTTTCACTAAATAAATAATTTCTGCAACATTAATGTATAAGATAATAAGGTAATTAAATAACTCTTAAAAATTACAAATAAATTACCAAGATAAATAAATAATTTTTATATTTCAAATGATTATTTATAAACAAATTTATATTCTCTATAAATTTATATTAAAAATACTTTAATTATTAAAGTTGAGTGAGACATATTTCACTTTCCTTTAAATAAAATAAACTAAAGGTTTTAATCACCTTCAAGTGGGTTCCAATGGATTCCATTTCGACCCAAATATGCCTTAGGACAAAATATAAGCACCCAATTATGTTAAGACAAGTATTAGGCTAATTTTATAATATTATATTTACCCTTAATTACCCGATTTATCTTTTACTATGGTAAATAAAATTTACCATAGTTACTATTCATAATGCCCACAAATAAAAAGTAGCTTATTAAAACAATTTGGACCCACTGATTCCAAATATGGAATCCATTTTTCTAAATTCAATACAAAATAGTTTCAGAAATTAATTTAAAGTTAATCCCGTTGTTAAGAAAATGTGTTTTAAAAGTTATAACATTGCAAAAGATTGAAATGTTTTTACCTATGATTTCAATGTAAAATTAATGTTAATGACATAAATTATATTAAATGGTAAAAATATATTTTATTTATACTCTGAAATAATTCAATATTATAATTTAACCATATATATTATTGCGATGAAAAAAGTTGTTTTTAATTAAAATATGGCGTGTTTTTACTATTCATCAAAATATAAAAGTTACCAGAATAATATGAAAATATTATCCAAAGTAAATTTTTATGTATTGATTCCAAAGAAGAATTTTATTTTGGAAAATTTAACTTATAAACGTGTCAAAACTAGATTTATAGTGGTTGTGCAATCAAAAGGCGGCAAAAATACATTTTTTTAAAATACTTATTTTACCCGAAAAATTTATTTTGTTCTTATACCATGTTCTAGAAAATGTGTAAGATGAATAAAACTGTTATAAAATTAAAAAGATAGTTAATAATATTTATAACGGAAAGTTCATAATAATATTATAACAATATATTGTTGTTTAGTAAAACCTGGTATTGCGTACGACACACGCTATCGAGGAACGTCGCGATTGCGTGTAATGCAATCCAAGTCAGGGTTGCATTTAGTGCACAACTCCTTTGTTGTTGCGTATAACTAAATCAAACAATATTTCATTAATATATTGAATATATATATATACCCAATGTTGCGTAGAATAACTACTATCAAACAAACTTGAAATTGTGTGTAACACGATCCAAGATTAGTGTTGCATATACTGCAAGCTAATACGGTGTCGCATATAGGGCAAGATAATCTTTGTGTAGCGTACAGTAAAAGATATGAAAGAGGTTAAAAAGAATATATCTTATAAAATCGCAGGTTTCTACATTCAATGTATTTAAATTTTTGTATATATCCATTTCATTCATAAGTTTCATAAATATATTTTTTGTATAAATTATACATGTTATGTATTCATTTAATGTACATTGTGGATTTTTAAGAGGTGATTTTATTTTAAAATGATTTATTTCCCACTCTTAACTGATTTTACATTGAAATTATATGATATTTGAACGATTTTTTTTATTTTGGAATTAATTTAACATGATAAGAAGAATTATTTTAAACAAATTCTTTTTTTATTGATTACAGATTCCTAAAGAATTTATTTAATGATTTATAATTTTTATGCTATATTATATTAATGGTTTTTGAATTCTATGACATTAATATGTTGTTCCACTCATTGGTTTCAAAGAGTATTTCAAATACCAATTGATTGTAGAATTGTTTCTCAATGTTAATTCAAATGTGTGATTTTTAATATATTTTATAGGTGCCTATTTTTATGGATGAAAAAAACTTGTTGGGTTAAATGTATACATTTAATTGTATTTTAATGGAGTTTTTGAAATAATTTTATTATTATGTAACTAATGTAATGGTTGGAACCCTATGTAAATATCTAAATATAAAATAAACATCACCCTAAACATATCTATATAAATGTTTTTTTAAATGATTTTCAAAATGATTATAATTATTGATGATGTTTATGAGAGTTAACATGGTGGGTTTATTGAGAATAGTGTATGAGGGTGGCTTTATGTATATCATTAGAATAGTTTAACATGTTTTATATTACTAATGTGTAAATAATATTTCTAACATCATTATATACCCTATACTAAAATTATCAATGGGATTCTAGCAATATTTTGTAAAGACTAAGAGAAGGTTACAATATTTATCTTGAGGATGTGAACATTTATCTTATCATATTGCACCAATACTAATAATAGGAGTGCCTATAGTGATGCAGGGTAAGAATGAGAAAGTATTATATAAACAATGAATAATCAAATAGACCAATAGATTATTACACCCAATAACATATAAGATTATTTTTCATGTTATTTTTTTGAGTTTCACATTATTAAATACACATTAGTTTGACTATATTAATATTTCCTTATTCTATTTTAGTTTATTTATCTAGGTCATAGATTTACCATTTCATTTTGCATTTTCTTAATTTTTTTATTTTTTATGAATTAATACATTCCTTACAAATTATTTATAGTGTTTTAGAATTATTTTATAATATATTTTTATTTTGTTAGTCTAAACAGCAAATTTTTGCATTGTATATTTGGGATGTTTTTATAATTATGTGTTTTATTTGAGTTTTTTTTGGTTTGGATCTATAATTTTTTTTCTAAAATTGGTGTATGAATGGTTATCAAAGACAACATATTTAATGGATTTTAATTGAATTATTAATTAATTTTCACAAAAACTATGAAATTTTTATATATGGATTAGATTGTTAATTTTTTGTTCTTATTTCTAATTTATTTATGAATTTTTTATTTGTAAATATATTATTCAAATTTGTGAGAGTGTATTTATTAATGTTGGACCATGTTTAATGTTATTTGTAATGAAACTATGAAGAACCCATAGCTTCTTATCAATTGTGATTTTCAAGGATTATTATACAACGTGTCGAAGCAATGTGACATTCTCTGATGTATTTTATACCACCCACACTATTGGAATACTTCTTAGAAAATAATAAAGTAAAACCATGTGAGAAACCAAGAAACATAAAAAATATGAATTTACTAATATACCCTCCCATGATTTCTCACACACACAAAAATTATTGTCTTCAAGAAACAAATTCCATGCCCATTAAGAACCAATTCCACTATTCCCCTTTTATTGAAAACTAATATATTCTCCATTGATTTAGAATATCCTAAATATTTATTTTAAATAATATACAAATTGTGGGACCACTATGAACTTAAACATCTATTCACCTTCTATTGTAAAGGTTTTTGCCTCTATATGATGATCAATAAAGGAAACCTCATGTTAATTGATAACACTACCCTTATTTTTTTTCTAAATCCCTTTTTTGTTTATTCCCATTATATATTTTGGAAAATGATTACTGGGTATTGATTATTCCAAATATGATAACAAAATTTAGGGTATTTATTGGTATTAATATTTTGTGTTTTATCATTCTTATATGGAATATATTCTATTCATTTATAATTAGTTTAAAAAATTTAATTGTGATTTTCCGGGATTAAGGTATTTAATTTTTGAGGTACCCTTTTTGATGATTATGTTGTTATTTTTTTCTAATAATGGTTTCTTCAATTATCTTGTACCATTTTATAGTAATATAGGAAGCAATTTATAATTTTTATGGTTGTATCAAAGGTTTTATCATTGAATTGATTAGTGAATTAAATATAAATGACTGGTCTTCACATGGTATTTGAAAATCAAGTTATATGTTTGAAAAAGGACCTCATTGAATTTAAAATTAGATCATATGGGAGTAACCACACTAGTAGTCCATGAAATGACCATTGTAATAGATGGTGGGTTTGGTGATATAAAATTAGTATCACTTTGACACTAGACCATTGAATTATATTTTTAGTGACTCTCAAGTTAAATTGATTTTGGACTGATAGATCATATGATGATATGATAAATATATAGTTCAAACGAAAATATTTTTCTTAGAGATCTCCCATGAGTATTTATTAAAAAAATTAAGAGGCATTATGCATTTAATTTAAATTGATAGAGATAAATTAATATTCTATTTTTTAAATGTGTAATTAGTACTTTCATATAAATTATTTTTACATAGGAATTAGTCAATTTATCCAATAATAGTTACACATGAAATCCATGGATGGATGCAAGTGGTATAATTATATTTATACAAAACATAATCACAGTTGGTGTGTATAGACCATGTGTTGACTGATTTAGGAAATGAAAATTAGTCAAGGTAGAGTTATCGCTTACTTGTATTAAGGGATTTTGTGATAGAGATGGTGATATTAATTGTACTTTCTCCTCAAATTACCTGACGATGGGTATCCGTCCTTTTATTATTATTTTTGTTTTATATTTTATAAATATAATTAATCATGTATAAACAAATCCATATCCAACCCCTTTTTCTGATATATTTGGATGATTATTTTAATATATGTTGACAATATTTTTTATAGATTACATTGTTTATTATGAAAGATTAATTTTTTACTTTTATGATTCTTATAAATTAATTAACGACCTTCATAAATTATTAAAATTATATTATTATTTCCTAGTTATGTCCTGGTTGATGGATCATTAAGAAAACCATTACCAATGAGTTCTTCATGTATCCCATGCACTAGTTTCATGACCATGAGTCTTAGAAACATCCTCAATCCATGTAACATGCAATATCGTGTTCATGTGTAAAGGTATACATATGTGTTTTCATGATAAAATTTCATAATTATGATATTTTAAATTTTTTATTTTTTTTGATGTCCTGTTCTACCTGATATATGACTCTCAAAACATGTGGGTTATATTGGGAGTTATATAATCTACAACACTCATTATAATGAGCCTTATGTAAAATGGGAGATTGGGGAATGCCTTTCATGGAGAAATTTTAAAATTGATCAATTATTATAGAAAATTATGTCTAAAAAATTGAAATTCATCATATTGTTATAGGGTTCATGTTTTAGGAACACAAGATACAGATGATAAAGTTACCATGAGACCATTACTAGATAGTGAATCTATTACATTCAACACAATTGGCCAATAATATACCAAAAAATATGAAAAAACTTTTACATGTGTGAGTTTTCTAGTATTAATATGTTTTACTACATATAAATTCCAAATTATGACCCTTTTTATTAGTTAATGATTATTTATTATTAATTTTTTTAAATTTATTATTATTGTGGGTTTTTAAAGATTTATATTGTATCATGTTGTACTATGTATCATCAAAGGTTTCATTTTAACCCACATGGGGCACTAGTGGAAAATATAAATTAGTAAAATACCAAATAATTTAAAATAAATTTGAAGCCTTTGTTCAAACGTTCAGATAAATTATCAAGGATTGGACCCTGGCCCATGTCACGATAATGTAGCAGGTTCAAGCTTAGATATAGACCAAATATTTGAGTTTTTCTATCATAATAAACCAATTTTAAATGGTTCCACTAATATTTGTGATGTTACAAATATGGTGGAAATTATATATATGAGTTAATTGAGTTCATAAAGACCCTATATTATAGAAACTTTTTATGTGATAACTATATTATTGATGGAATGAAATAGAAATAGAAGGACCCATTCATTAATGCTAAAAAAATATGACATCCTAGAATATAATTATTTCATGATAGCATTTACTGTGAAAATTTATCCTAAATTGACATTCTATTTTTTTGAAATTATATTCCATTCATCATAGATATATAATTGACATTTTATATTAAAATATATTTTTAGGTATCAAATATTTCACCCAAAAGGAAAATTAATATCTCTGATATTATAAATGGGTCTTCTGCATGACATGAGGTCAACTGATTTTATCTTAAATAACTTTAATTATACAAATTTCATATATTTATAATTTAAATGGGATATAAATAAAGTAGGAATATCATGTAATAATGGGGAAGCATATGTTATTGTTATAATTGGTAGTGGTAGCTCAATGAAGAATATGAAGCGTGATTAACTGAGAAGATTGAGATTTAGTGGAACTAGGAACCCATCACGTCATTCAATATTTGGATCTTTGGTATTGGTCTTCATATTTAAAATTAGTATATTATTGTTAGGAATATTAGTCCTTTGTCCCAAGGAACAAAAAAGTATTTATATTCTTGTTGGAACCAAGGTCATCCTGGTTGATTTCTAAAAATCATAACTTCTTCTTGAAGTAGTGGGGATCCTCATCACCTGTGAGATCTACTAATCATATAAATATCAATATTTCTAAAGTTAATTGATAAAAAGTGTGTGTAGGAAGAGTTTGTTCATATTATGGGTAGATTTACATAATGATATTACTAAAATATAGTTATAGACCTAATCAAAGAGTGAAAAAGGTAGTTTTTACTTGTAGAACTAGCTCCCATAAATTCTGAGTGAGGAATGTGTTTAGTGAGATTTATTTATGTGACAGAGTATAGTGTATAAAAATATTAATTTTTTTTAGTAAAGTATTAAATACATATCATTATAATTATGTCACTATAACTATGATGGTATAGAGTATTATGGGACTAGATATAAAATACATATTTCATGACTGATAGTCGAAATCTACCCTTTTATTATTTTAACATTACACCCTTCATGGGAATACACACCATAAAATATTTTTTTCATAAAATTGGGGATGAAACAATAATAATGTGTGATATATGTTTTTTACTAATTTAAAACATGGGTGACATCAATTAATGATTATTTGAAATATGAAGACATGATTAAGGGTAGTAGATCATGATCATAACCTAAAATGTCCATACCTAATCCTTCATAGTTAATTATCATAATTTGTTGAATAAAAAATTTTCATTTTAAAATTCATTAATCATATGTGTGAGATATTATCAAAAATCAATTGTGAACCACGACTATATATTAAAATAATTTAAAAAATCTATAAGATTTTTTTACAACAAGCATACGAATGAACATGATATTATCTTACATTTCGTTCTATAATGTCAGAATAACCAACACTGTGTAATTCCAACATTCTAAAAGGACTATCTTATATATTGTAATCTCTATAATTTTCTTAAGTTAAATAACTATGTCATCACATAGAAGGTTCTTAACCCTTTCGCCTCTTAGAAGTTTCATAAATCTATCACTAAATAATAGTTTCATTATTTTGTTTTATGTTATTATATTCATAACTCCATCATAATTAACTAATCTATTTTCGATCCATATAATATTATGCCCACTAATCAAATAATCGTAATCAAATAAAATATATAAAAACAGTATTATGATGCATTTATTATATTATCATTATGTAGATAATGGAAAATTATACAATTTTATAATCATCTCATAATAATAATAATAATAAGGCATCCATAAAAATAATAAGGATGGTATAATTGAATAATATCCCAAAAAATAATAAGTAACATCAATTTATGTTGTCATAGATGAAAATTTTCTTCAGCAGAACACAATGATATTTTTTGGTAATATAATAATATAAATTTTAAATTATATATTTAATAAATAAAAAGATCAATATTCTACATAAAGATATTTATTTTAAATTAAAAATGGATATTTATTATGTATCATTTCATGCAATGAGTTGTATTAATGGATGGATATTTCATTCATGTCATAATAATTAAAAATAATGATTCTCTACACGCCATTAATTAAAAGAACCTGATTAATAAAATGAAAATAAGGTATAGTTAAACCTTTTGTAGAAAATAAAACATTACTAAAAATGAAATTGAACAACTATTTAATTTTTTTATACTATTGGAATAATTTTATATAATTTATATTTAGGAGAAATATTCTTTACTGAAAGAGTAAACTAAATTCTTATTTTCATAAAAAAATTTAGAACAATTTTTGAGTAAAAAATGTTTAATGTTGAATTAAAACATCATAATTTGATGATTAACCATATTAATAGATAATAATATTTTTTATCATACATTTATCACCTAATTTACATCAATGGATATCCAAAAAATGATCTCCAATAAAATGATATTGAAAAATAAATCCCTTACCTCAACTATTATCTTTAATTTCATAAGTTCAAAACTCATAAATTATAAAATTTTATTTATTATATATATATATTATATAAAAAAATTAAAATATAAATACATATATTATTTTCATATAACTTATTATCTACCATGTGTTTACAATTAATTTTTAAAGAACACTATTCCGGCTGACAATGTTTTATATTTTAATCATGTTGCAGTTTTGGAGTCTCGATCCATATACTATCATATTGATCTATTAATATTAAAATTTGAATCATTTAATTATTATACTTTTAATATATATATATATATATTATCTATTTATATAGTGACATGGTAAAAAATGATGAAATCTTTTCATGAAGAGGGTAATCTATATGTACACCAATGTGATGTTTCTACTTACTGATGGAAAGAACATAATAAGAATAAATAATAGCCAACATTTTCATAATTTTAAAATATCCTAAATATCATATATATTAATTAAATAAATCATTATAATAATTAATATGACGTGGTGATGAATAAGAAACTCATCGCATCCTAGAGGTGGTAACCCACGCAATCACATGGGCGATGTTTTCCATTCCTATATGAAAAATTTGAGGTAAAAAGTGGTTTCCCAAATATAATATTTATTATTAATCATATATAATATATATAATTAGTTATATTATAATGTATATCATAGATTAAATTTATCTTGATAAAAAAATAAAATTGATATAACATGGTTATTTGTTATAATAATTCGTTGAGAAATCTCATTTGGATTACACCACAACATCTGAAAGGATGGTATTTTTGAAAATATGAAATATCGAATATGTGGTAAAGGAATATAGGATGCTATTATGGTAGGTATTGTCTTGGATATATGTGTCATTTTTTTCTGAATAAATTACAAAAAAAATTCGATATTAAACATGAGGTTAGGGAACCGTTAGAATTCTAAGATTATTAAATTAATATAAATTAATATTCACATCGATGAGGAAGAAAATTGGTGTATATATATGTTAGTATTTTGATTAGATGAGATCTTATAATAAGATAATATTAATCCTATTTTATGATATTTTTATCCCTTATCTACTTGTTTTAATACACTATTCACTATGTAGAGAAATACCATGATATCATATTTTTCATTATTTAGTGTTCATGGAATTTCCTATAAAATTTTAAGCGACCATTATATTGAAAATAGAATATATTATTTACTATACCCCATTCACTTGGGATGTTTTGTGATATTTATTAGTTTATAATCATAGTAAAACAAATAATTTAACATAAAACACAATTAAATCATTTTTGAGATTACTCAAATATTATTATTTTTTGAAGAACATGAATGAAATGTAATTAGAAGGGTCATTTAAAAATTCACTAATATTTTAAATATATCTATTTTTTTATAAAAAAAATTCCCCAAAATTATATTACATTTAATATTTAGTAAATCTATAATTCTATTTAACGATCACATAAATGATCATTCTTTCAGATTTGCGTAAGATTTTAATATAATTATTAGAAATAAAATAAATTTTAAATAAATTACAATAAATATATATATAATATTTGAAATAATAATTTAGAACATAATATATAATCTTTTTATTAATACTAATGAATATTAAAAATATTGACACAAAGGTGTGTCATTTTGAATTTATTTTATACATAAAATACTATAAATGAAATTATGGAATAAAAGTGGTAACCATTTTTCTAACCATAAATGAGAATATTCTTAGGGTCCTAATAAGATTATCCAATGAAATAAAATTCTGTTTTTGGAGATTTATAGAACTTATATCAATGTTTCATTATTATTTTACATATTTTTACCTTTTGAGGTAACAAGTGTTTACCATTATTACTATTTATGATTACTAAAAAAGAATAGGATCCTATTTTCAATAATTCAACCAATTTATTACAAATATATAATTCAAATAATTATATTAAATTTCTATTTGTCATAGAAATCCATTTTAAATTAATTATGAAAAATAAAATGAAAACAATTTTAAGAAAAAATATTTTTTAAGTATAAAACCATATTTACTTATATATGATTTATAATAAAAACTATTAAATAAATGTCTAAATATTGTATTTAATATATAATATATTTATTTCATTAAAATAATTCATCATTCGGGACAAATAAAATTTATTAATATATAAACTCACTAAGAGTAGTTATATAATTTTTCAGAAAAGATTCTCCATTTGACATTAATAGGATATTTTCAATTTATTTCCAATGGATTCATTAAATACCTGTGTAAACCATATTTATTCATACTTTAAATATTAATTTTCATACACTCAAATTCAATGTATAAATGGAAAATATCACAAAAATTTCTATAATTCAAATATTATTATGGTTCATTTAATCCTGGTTTTCTATATAAAGTTATCACTTTTTTTTATTCAAATAGAAATATAACATAAAAAACAGATTTGTTAAACTATTAACCCTTATAAGAATTTTTACCATGAAAATTAATCACACTAAGAGAGACTACGAAGGAGACAATAATCTTATCACATCACTAGAATCACACATAGATTCCTTTAATTTTGGATTTCATAAAAAACATTAACTAGATGAGTGTTTTTATTCTACTATATATTATATATTTGATTGAGAATTTAAATATTCTTTTTCTCATAAGATATATATATTACTTATGGCATGAAATCATAGATTATTACAAGTGATGGATTTGGTATTTAGTTCCTCAATAGAGACATGTGGGGTGTATCATAAACATTATAGAGATTTATTGGAAGCATGAAGTAATAGCATACTATTATAATATAATCAACAAGTTTTATTGGATATATATATATATATATATATATATATATATATCATATTTCCCATATTTTTAAATTATTATGACCTTATTCTAGTGAGATATTAATAGTGATACATTTTCACCTACTTCCAACTCTAAATATAATTTATTATTGTTATCACAACAATGTTAATGACAATTCTCAACATTTATGTGTCACTAAATTGAAATAAACATATATTCCATTTAATAATCTATATTAGGTAACAAAAGCTAAATTTTATAACCATTATACATTATCATTGGTGCTCTATATTTCCTCACATGGAGGGATTGATAAGAATATATATGAATTATTTGGTGAATGTTTTTTGTAATAAAAATCCATAGTAGAAGGTTTTAATGTACACAAAAATTTAAATAAATATAAAAATCACTCAAAAAATATATTTGTATTAGAATGTTCCTCTAAGATAGAAAATCAATATGAGGATTATATATTGTACTAAAATTGATTTCCAAATCGATATTCAGAATATTAATTATCCAGAACATTTACGTAAACCGTGGATATTGAGAAAAATTAATTTTGAGTGGTTATCCATAAATTACAATCAAATTATTAATTTATTACCGAGTTAGGTGATCATGAGATAAATAGTATCAACAAGAAATAATTTTTTTTCCATTCGATAAGGATATCAACTACAAAGAATAGAATTAATGCTATTTTTTATTTTGAAGAGTGTGATGATGGAATACATGGAGTTTTTTTTAACATTTTCATTTTGTTGTGGGTAACATTTATAATATCCATGTAGAAAATTTTCACTAATCCATATCATGTTAATGTACAATTAATCATTCAATATAACATGCAGTGCCCATTTTTATGTTTTCCCTACTAGAAATATTCATTCAAAACTCAATAAATCAATGTACGTAGAAGATTAATATAATATGATAAAAAATGAATATCACAAAATTGAACAATTAATTATTATATTTTATTGAAACATACTCTCTTAGTGATTCTTATAATTTCATTTAAATCACTGTTGAACTCAATGACATTCATCAATTAATTCTTTAGTTCTATGATCTATTTATATGCCTCTATAATCATCGCATTAATGGATGGATAGACATTCATGTAAGAAATATATATTTTCCCCCTATTATTTTTATTTTTTGATCTGTATTCCATTTATTAAAATGGATCTGTTTAATTTTTCATCATTGGAAAACAATGGGTTTCATTCAGAAAAAAATAATCTTCCATCATTTCATGTCGCATTATGGTAGTCTATAGTATATTCAAAAAAGTTACTCATCTCTAACCATATCCACTTGATTGTATTAAATTATTTATATTTTAATATATAATTTTTTTATTAATCCATATTAATTATTATTCCATCATATCATCAACATAAAAAATCATCATCCAAATTTAAATCATGATTTAGATAATTTTATTCAATTATTATAATTAATAGAGAGGAATATTCTATAACCTTTGCATTCTACCGAAAAAGTTTCTTCTTATTCTCTATGATCAATCACTATAGATAACAAAACATTATCCACAATATGGTAGTGTGATCATAGGTATGATGGAAAACCACCTATTTATCTCAGTTAAATTCACATCTCATTCATCTTTCTTCAATAACATAACATCATTATATGTAAATATTGGGAGTGTATTAGATAGTGATGATTTTTTCCTAAAAACAAATTAGTCACATCTATCAAAACCCATAAAAATATGGATATTAGTTAATATGTTTGATCTACAGTAATGATGAATATATTCTTTCATTGAAAGATCAATCGTTACACCTTCACATGATTTTATATGAAACATGAATAATACTTTATACAGTAAGAATTTAATGTTGTTAAATTTTTATTATGATTTTCCAAATCTAATTTTCTTTTGTAATATTTTAAAATTTGCTTCATGCTCATTCATACTCATCATATTTATAAGATTGTTTTCAATAAATGTTTCTACATGTTGATTCAGATAATCGGTACGCTTTGTATTTATTAAATACATGAATAAAACTGGAGCATTGTTTTGTCCAAAAAAAATACTATAAATTTATAATGACTATAACTATTACAAATGGATATCTTAGGTCTATCCTCATTCATTACCATTTTCTGATAGTATATGGGTTGATTGTTAATTATAGAAAAGTATTGAGAACCTCATAATTTATTAAAAAATTAATCTATTTAGGGAAGAGGATAATTTATCATGATTGTGATGTTGTTATATTCCCAATAATTAATATAGATACACATTGACCCATATCTATTCTTAATAAAATGAATCGGTGAGACATAGGGTGATGTATTAGGGAATATGTACACATTATTAAATTTTCACTAAATCTAACTCACTAATTCCTTTCACTAAATATGTTCTATTCTAATCGGATTAGTTGAAATTAGTGTTACACCATATATAAGTTCATTGAAATCTAAACTTCATGAATCATGGGATGACTAATAAATCCACCAGGAAACACCTCTCCATATTCCATAATAATAAGAATATAATAAAGTTATATTTTCATTCCAACTATATGATATAAATTTCTTTTATTAATATGTAGTATGTGTTATATTTGGTTTCATAGAACCAAATGTTCATACTTTTATTACATGTATATTTTATATATTAAATATTAAATTAAACATTTTTTTACATTTTTTTTATTATTCTCTATGAATTTAATGTACTAATTACATAGTGTATTATTTGTATCGATAAGGTCATGGTAGTTCCCTACTAATAAGTAAACCGTGAAGTGTTATGAAAATATTCATAATATAGTTATATGGTTTGATAATACTATATGATGATTCACATAGTATATAGATAGTCAGGTGCAATTATTCCTAAGAAGATGAGACTTCTTCTCATGAAGTATGCACCTTGTAATATCTAAGATGGGAAGTTATGAGTATAGAGTTACCAGTAGGAATTCACCATGACTTAGTGCCATCATATTTTCTTATTTTTGAGCATGTGTAATGGTTCGTAGACTTTAATATTATCATTAATGAATTTCACAACAAGGGAACTAAGATTTTATTAAGAAAACTATTACATCATACGTTGGTATGAAGTAAGGTACGTTGGGATCATCATTAATGACATGTTATTGATGAATATGTTACAGAAGGGTTTGACTCATAGATTTTTATAGAAGTTGAAATGTCAACCCTTTGACTAATGTAGAATAGTCATCCTATATTCCATTGTAATATTGTAATAACATGTTTATTTTAGATAGTAATGGAATGATGCATCGAAGAATATAGTTTGATGAAATCAACCTAAAACCCAGTTAGGGAGATATTATGACAAATGGATAATGTAATAGTGTGATAATTTTTATGAGGTATTCACAGGTGTGTCATTACATTCATTATATATGGTGGTTCGACCCATTAATTGAAAGTAGTCATGGAATTTTGGCAAGACATCATCTTGCAAATGAGAAATAATTCTAGAGGGTCACACACTATCTGTTTCGGATGGTCTCGATTACATTCTCCTAGAATTTAATTAATGGAATAAATATTATTCTCATGACTGAAGTATAATTTTATTCATGTTTTATTGATTTCATAAATAAAATAAATATTTAATTAATAGATACTGAATAAAATATATTTATCTATTTTATTGAATATGTAATAAATATTTATTTACAATTTGGTGAAAAATTTATTTATTTATGTGAATAAAATATCTAGAAGGGCGTTAAATAAATTAAATAGTAGTTTGAAAAGAAAATGACCATGTCCAGTAATAAAATAATTATTTACTAAACAGTAAATATTATTTATCAATTTTTCGCATGTTTGTGCACCAATAAATAATAATTATATTATTATTATTATTATTATTGTTATTATTATTATTATTATGTCACATGGTATTTCATTAATGATTGTAATTACATATAATTTATGTTGTGTAATAATATTTTGTAACTGAAATCCTAGATCTATAGATATAAAGCTATATCTATTATCTATATCATTTGAAAACAATTACAAGTTTTAAAATAGTGAATGGTTGCACACAGTGACTTATCTCTTGACTCCTCCTCTTATATCCCTATCTTGAATAATAACCCCAATAGGGTATTTTAAGAATTAATAATGAAAGATCAGGGAAGAACAACAGAAGACATTCAACTCACCATGCTAGAACCTGTATAATGAGTGGTGTTTCATAGAGACCATTAGCAAATGTCCGGATCACCGCTAAGGGGATTCTACCATTGGATCCTCAGAAGTGCAATGGAGGAACTACAGAAGGGCCATTTCGGATGATCATCAGACATAAAAAATGATTTTTTTTAATCCCACATATTTATTTATTATGATATTAAATAAAATAATTATAAATATGATATGAAATATCTTCGCTCTAGGTTTTAGAAAGTTATTATTAGAATAAATTTTATTTTATATCCTTCAATTGCAAAGCTTCGGCTACGCCTAGAACCAAAAAGTGATATAATAGTGCGTACATTTAAATTTATAATTTTTCATTTGATATTTGATCTATTTGAAATCATAGTTTTTTTTTATTTCATATTATTCATTCTTTAATCATAATTGAATTAACATCTTATCAATATTTTGATAATGTTCATTTAGTGATTCATTTTCTTATAAATTTATGAAAAAATTAAGAATTTCCATTGATTCCATTAAGAAGTTCCATATCATTGGCCAGTAATTCTAGGTTACATAATGTGCATCCAGACCCCACACTATGTATGCATGAGAATTTTTTCTAGTTACATCGAGAAATTAGAAAAATGTGGTGCTTTTATTTCACACCACCTATTAACCTGGTGAATCTAGAACAAGGAAGGTAGGATACAGGGTTTGTAGCCGGTTTGTGCCCACCATTTAGTCGGGGTGATTTAACATGAAAAATCCCCTAGATGGTGAGAGGGATATATAGAAACCAAGGTACGTGGTGTGTAGTTGGATGTACAAGCCATGTAGTCTCCTATTAATGAAAAAAAAATTAAAATTACATTAAACTTGATAAATTGATAAATTAAATCTTTACTTTATTTATTGGCATAAAATTTTGGTTCGGCAATTTAATAATGTTCTTAAATAATTTTAAATTCTCAATTATTTTTCTATAATAAATATTTAATTACCTAGTATCCTATTTATTTTCTCTAAATTCAAATTTAATGGGTAACTCTAATTTTTTTTGAATGACCGTTAAGATGAAAGAAATTAATTAATTAATTAATTAATACAAGAATGTTTATCTTAATAATAATGAATGAATAATGAAATGAATACTCTACAGTTACCTATTGAATATTCATTACATGTATGACTAATCACGAGCTTGACCAGTATATCTGTGTATGTTGGAATTTTTTAATTAAATTTATTGCTAGGTATTTCAATTTTTTAATATTAAACTACAATATGTCCTATGAGTCATCCCTCTCTCCATTATTATGTTGGACCAGTGTGTCTAATGAAATTTATATAATTCCCTTTAAACAATCTTTTGGTTCCCCTCACCTTTATGTGAGTAATAAAAATTTATAATTAATGTTGAATCTCAAGGAATTTGTAGATGATTCAAGACGGAAACATAATGGGCGCAACTTGGGGATACATAGGTGGAAACGTGGTAAGCTATAGCTCTTGACTAGTCTGGTATAAAGAGTAATTTCAACTACATTATAGGTTATTTTAATATCCAATCATTTAATCAAACATTAAATATGATCATGATAATGTCACTTAAATAATTATTTATTTTCAAATTAATACATCAAAATTAACATTATTGATATAAGACAACGATTACATAAATGAATTAAAATAAAAATATATAATTTAAATAAAATAGATTATGCATAAATATTTTATAAAAACACGGTATATTAATTATGTAAATAATCACTTAGAGACTAACAAGAGATATAAATTATAAAACCTAGTAAAAAAATTTTCATAATAAAAAAACTTCATCAATCTAATATTATGTCAGACAAATACTTTAATTACTTAATTATGAACAAAAATCAATAGAACTATGTGTTTGAAAATCCTTTTTTGTGATAATTACTTTTATAAGGGTAGTAATTAAGATTATTTTGGCAAGACCAATCCATTATATAACAAGAGGATCATCCCTAGTAAGACTCGGTGTAAATTGGACACATTTTTTGAGAAAATCCAAGTTATGATTTCTAGAATTGGGAGTCCACTCAATAGATTCAGTATCTACAAACCCGTAGTTTGAAAAGACATTCCAACCTAAATACTGTCAAAATAGCTCAACCAACCATTTTTATGGTTATGTTATGGGTAATATGGATTCTCTCTACTATAGTGTCATAAAAAATATACCATCCATGTTCAATGAAGATGGATATTATGACGTGATTAAATATTTGGGGATTTAATAAAAATATTTAATATATTATTTATCAAAAAAATAATCACGAAAAATACTAATTATATGATCTTTAAATTTTAAAACAAAATGGAAAGTTCATCATCCACACTATTCATAAGATAAATATTGGATAAGGACTATTTTTACATGGGCAGTAAATTCAAGGAGTGGTTTTTAATCTTTTGGGTTATTCTACTCCATAAATAGAAGACTTAAGTTCTAGAATCCACATTACTTGATCCACCATATAAGAAGTGAGTTATGAAGATTTCCTGATCTATAAAAAAAAATTGAACGATATGGTAGATGTTAAATGTTTGATTCGTTCATATATGTCTAATTAACTAACGAAATATGAAAAAAAACATGGGTGCATATATCATGATTTATCACCACCTTGGTCTTTCCTAAGAGAGTGATACACAAGAATGGTTTGTGATTTCCTTGGTGATATCTCATAGTGTTATTTGAGAGGGTGTCATAGTTGGATGTCACATAGACAATCTCATTGTCTACATTGAGTGCCTATTGATTCTATATTTTAAACTCTCTAATTAACTGGGCACATATCTCATTATGGAATCACTCCCTCCGGTATTCTCAGGTTTTTTGTGATTTTAATATGAATAACATTGAGAAGTCTTTCCTAGACCAAATTATCCAATTTTTCCATTTATAAAATGATATGAATCATGAAAATCTATTTTTCCATAAATTAGACCAACAAAATGGGAATTAAAAGAGATTTATGCCCAAATCCTCTTCATGCACTTCCATGAAGAATAATATCTAATGGGAAGCAAAGGAAGACTATGTTTTATCTTTCACAGGTGGTATGAAGGGAAGCATGAAGAAAAATCACACCCATTTAAGATAAATTGAAATGCTTCAACTCCATTTTTTTTATCGATTACAATTAATCTATTTTTAAAAACTTCTTTTAGATACAACATGTGTTGAACACATATGTATTAAAATAATAAACCATGTTTATTCAGAAATACTTGGTTGAGGGGACTTATATCTATGATCATCCAATAGAGACAAACATGGTTATGTGGCTATCAGAGACTACCACCTCACATTCCTGATTGAAAAGATCATGGTTTTAAAGGGATTTTATTATGTGACATCAGTTACAAAAAAAATTATTTCTATATACAATCTAGATATGGATGTAATAAATTTTCAAATTAGGAAATAAATGATTCTTCTTTTATAAAGATATCATTTGTTATGATTTGAAACATTTAAATAATTCTATTTATATGTTGTATTACGTGAATCAAGCAATGTTAATTGATAATGAACATAATTCAAATGATATACACCACAACCAACTTTGGCATCTCTGGCTAGGTCATGTAAATGTAAAATTCTTGAAAAAATTACATCAAGATGGATATTTAGATTCCTTCAAACTAAAACCACTTGGAGTATGTAATGCATGTTCACAAGGAAAAATGGCCAATTCACCATTTAGTGGGAAAAGTGGGAGGGCTAAAAGGTTTCCTAAAATAGTTCATACCAATGTGTGTAGACCATTTACAATTGAATAAAGGGGAAGGTACTCATACTTCATAAATTTTATAGATGAATTTAGTACATATGAATATATTTACCTAATGAGGTATAAGTCGAATTCTTTTGATAATTTTATATGATAAAAGAATGATGTGGAAAACCATATAGGTAGGAAGATTAACAAAACTCCACTCAATCGATGGTAGATAATATCTTAATCAGGTCTTAATTGATTATATATAAGATTTTGGGATATTATCCCAACACAATCTTCCTTACACGCCTCAGTGAAATGGTTTATGTGAAAGAAGGAACCTCACCATGTAGGACAAAGTGTTATCAATGATGTGTCATGTGCATCTTCCAATATCTGTTTGGGGATATGCGTTACAAGAAGTGGAAAACTTACAAAAAAATACCATATAAATTGACAAATGGTATTCTATATTAATTTTGTAGTGGAAGAAAAACCATCTTCTCGATTTTATATAAGTGGTAATGTGATGTGCTTTTCAATGTCTCTTAATTTAAACAATTTTCACCCCGCGGAAAAACATGTGCATTTATAGGATACCCCAAGGAAACAAGGTGGAATTACCTATATGAAACATCACACAAAAAGGTTATAGAGCCATGTCAAGCCATATTCCATGAGAGGGATCACATCTCCAAAATAGATAGTAGGAGCGAGATAATATATGATGAATTCAAGTCACAAGGCACACTATATTTTTTCGAGATCAAATTCCACAAATCTCCTAGAAAGAAGAAACTATTCCAATGACATAAGTAATGTGTAGGAGTATAATAGAGGTTTATGAACCAGAATGGTATGTTTTATTGTTACAAAGGATGGATACCCATTATTATTTTATAATAATGATCCTCTAACCTATAAGGATGTAGTAAGTGGAATAGATGGTACCAAGTGGTAAAAATCCATAAATCAGTAAATGTATTCAATGTACCAAAATAATGTTTTTTGATAATAGTAGATCCACCTATGGATATTAATCTTATTCGTTGATAATAGGTATTCAAGATGAAACTAGAAATTGAAGGAAAAATTCATTACCAATAAGGTATGATTGGTATCAAAAGGGTTTAAGTATCATCAAGGCATTGACTAAGATTATTCCTCTTCACTAGTTAAAATAATGATATCCCTCATAATTGTACCATCCATTTGATCTTACAGTGACTATGGGATTTAGAAAATGGATTTCAAAATAACTGTCCTTAAAGAGAACCTTCAGGGAGATGTCTTGACAACAAAACCTGAAGGTTTTGGGACACCAATTGATTCTAATAAGATATTACAGTTTAAAAAAATCAATTTGTGGATTAATTTAATCATTCATGACATTGAAAATTTAATTTTTTCAATCCATATTGAAATTTGGTTTCATAAAGATCATATGTGAGCCTTTTGTCTACGAATGGTTTATTGTGAGTGCAATCATTTTCATAATAGTACTTGTTGATGAAATATTACTTATTAGAAATGAAAACACAATCTTATAGTTTTTTAAGGCATGGTTTAATAAATTATTTTCCATGAACTACTTCAGTAAGGTAGCATATATTCTTGGGATAAATATCTATTGTGATATATCCACAACGATTCTCAACTTAAGTCCGAGTAAATACATTAATAACAAATAGAATGGAAAGGATTCCATACTCATCAGCGATTGGGTTAGACTTGCCTGTTATGTAATATACTAGGCTTGATGTCTCAGATGCATTATGTGTGGTAGGAAGATATCAAACTGATCTAGGTGAATACCCTTGGATGGATGTCAAGACTATCATTATGTATCTATGGTTACCTTGGGATATGTTCTTGGATTATGAATAAGATGTTCCATTATTCATTAGAGGATATGAATATTTTAGTTTCATGAAGGATAAAGAAGACATGATGTAAAAAACGGGATACATTATCACTTTTAAGGGAGGTTTTGTGAGCTGGAAGAGAACAAAGAAGGTTGTATTCGTAGATTATATAGAAATTTTCCAGTATATTGTAGGTTTTTAGGAATCTAAAGGTTTAGTTTGGATTCAAAATTTCATCCAAGAACTTGATGTGATGCCTCGTAGTAAATATTCAATCACACTCTGTTGTCATACAACTATAGTGGGTTCTCTCTAAAAAAACCAATGTCACATCAGCAGATGAAGATCATAATTTAGAAGTATCATACATTGGTGGATTTTTCTCAGAGAGGTGAGGTTGTAGTGAGAAGTAATTACGTAGAAGACAATGTGTTTTACCCCTTGAGTAAATCCTTTACATAGGAGAAACATAATTATCATGAGAAGCATAGTGGACTAAAAGTTGTAATCAGTTGGATCTTGTTTTAATGGGAGTTTGTTAGAGATTTTATCCTTGAACCAACTATTTTTAATTTTATTAAATGAATATTTTATGTATTAAATATTTGATTAAACATATTATTCAATATGGTTCACTATTATTCATTAATTTAATGTAATAATTTCCTAGAATATGTTTATCATTGATAATTCCATATTAGTACCCCACTATGATGAGAACCTTGAAATTCAAAGATAATATTCTTAACCAATTTCTATAGTTGGATAACACACTATGATGGGACACATAGTATATAGTATCTATGTTGTGATTTCTAGTAAGAATATGATAGTTCTTATCACGATGTTCATACATAGTAATCTCGAAGACATGAGATTATGAGAAGAGGCCTTTCATTTGGAATTCATCATGTATAAGTGTCATTAGATATTCTAATCTGTGAGCCCATGTAATGGTATATAGACATTAATATTATAATTAATGAAAGGCATAACTCATGAACTTAGATTTTGTAATGAAAACACTCACATGATATATTGTAGAGAAGTATTGTATGTTTTCTACACCATGAATGGAATGTAATTGATGGATTCTTCAATGAAGTGTTTTTACTTTCTATATTTATGGATGTTGATGTCCCGAAATTTTTATTGAAATTGAATTGTCTCCCTAAAATCAATGGCCATGGTGTAATAATATGTTTATTTGTGATATCAAAGAATGATGTATCAAGCATATAGGTTGATCCCACTATAATGCAACCTATTTGATGAGATATTGTAACAATGGGATTATATTACAAAATTAAAATTCATATGTGTTATCATAATTACGAATTAATGTTCTTCCTCTTGGGCTCCATGATCCATTGTTAGAGAGTAATTTTTCAATTTTGGAAATCTATCCTAATAAAAATATGAAAGAATTTGAGAGTATCACACAGTATGTGTTTCTATTTGACTTACTTAAATTCTATTGGTAATTTTTTTATGGAATAATAATTATTTTCAAGAATAAAAAATAATTTTACTCATGTTATATTGATCACATAAATAAAATAATTAGTTATCCACCAGTTTTTGAATAAAATATATTTTATATTTTATGGAATATATCCAAAATATTTATTTAGTAGTTTGTGAATAAAATATTTTTTTAAGAGAATAATATATTTATTCGGTCATCCAATAAATTCAAGAGGAGTTTAGATGGACCATCTTTGTGTTCAATGATAAAATAATTATTCACGGGCCAGTAAATATTATTTATCCAATTTGTTCTTGTTGGTGCATCACAAAATAATATTATGATTATTATTATTATGTGACATGGGATTTCATTAATGGTTTTAATTATATTTAATTGATGTTATGAAATTAAAATTTTAACCGAGATAATATCTCTATAAATAAACAACTTTGTCTAGTATATAAAGCATTCAAAACAAATTCCTTGTTTGGGTATAGAGATTTTATGCACACAAAAAATTATCCCTCAACACCTCATAATCTATCCCACCCAATAAAGAGAAACCCAAAAGATAATTACTTCCTGAATGAAAAATAAGAAATCAAGAACAAACAATGAAAGACATCTGATTCACCGCACTAGAACCCGAAGAACGAGTACTGTTGCTCAGAGACCATTGGAGAACATGTGGACCATCACTTGATCTATTCTACCCATGGATACTCACAAGAAAAATGAAAGGAATCAATAAGGGACTTTTTATATGATCAATAATCATCATCAAATAATGTACCTTTGCATTGGTATTTATTTCTTATGAAATTAAATAAATTAATTTTAAATTTGACATGCAAGATCCTCACTCCCGGTTTCGTGAAAGGATTATTAAAAGTAATTTTATTACTTCACCCTCCACCACGATGCATCTGTTGTTCCCAAAACCTACTGTATGACCCATAAATGGAAATAAAATTCATTGGAAGTTCATTATCATCCCCATATCAAATATAATCAATGGTTGATTTAGAATATCAAATTTCATTTTTCTTCTTAAAATTTTCAAATCGACAATATATGGGAGATTCAATACATCGATATATAATATACAAATCTACAACACTGACATTCATTAATATTTAGGAGTATAGATCCAAAATACTATATTATATGGGATTTATAGAAATTATTAACATTCATAATACCAACAGTAAATTTTAATTATAACTCCATATCAAATCGTGGATGTGGTGAAATTGTAACATTAGTAAATTCCTTAGATATAAAATATTATTTAAAGATATAATTCAATACTTAATTTTAAATTATAAAGTATATAGTAAGTGTATCACTCACCACTTCTATCTTTGGACCCTCTTTAGTTGTTGTGATCGCATGAGATTTCTCGTGGTCACTATGCTTAATAGAATGTTGACATTGATAATAATTATTATCCATATAATATATATATATATAATTACTATTATAATAACCATTCTAAATGAAATTTGTGTGTTTGAATTTGGGTTAAAAATTCACTTTACTGTTCTCACCAGTCCATTCTTTTATAGACATCTTCATACACATTTATCATTCATTTTCTTGAAGGCCTGTTTTCTAACACAAAAATCCATTCATAGACCACATGATGAAATTTCCCTGATGAATACTTACACAATTATTATTTTAATGAAAATTATATATCTTCACTCAATTAGTTTTATTGTTATATATTCTAGGAAATTCCATCATACTCTTCTTATTCCAAAAATTATGAGATTATTGAGGATCACTCAACTCCTTTTCTGTGTTGAGAGAACATTGAAAATATTATTCATAAAAATCAATGACTCTTATATCCAAATCATTATTAACACACATTCTTGTGACTCTAATGAATATTTAGATACCTAATTCATGGTTTATGAGAAATCACAAAGCATACATTGAAAGTGTTGTGAAAATTTCATCATAGGTATTGATGGATTCTACATTATTATGATATAGTAATAAGAATTCCCTCTATATTTTAATGTGAGGTGTTCAAGTACGATAATTATTTTAAAACCCACTATTAATCTTTTCATATGTCATCGAATTAATTTCCTTCTTTTATCTTGTATTTATGATAATCTTCCACAATCGGTTTATATTACCTTAAAAATGAAAAATATGAAATCTTAATATTCTATTATATAAGTCCAAATAATTGAAAGTTGTCTTTTCAAGGGTATAGATCCTTTGTATAGAAATGTTTTGAACATCAAACCTACTAAATAATGCTGGATGTTTCCTTAGCATAGAATCAATAGTATATTAATCGCTTCATTTCATGTTTAGAAGATAAAGATGATTCGTATATTGAAAACACTTCCAATGTTTCACGACGAGATTTTCCATTACATCTACTATAATAGTCAGTTTTTCAATATGATAACCATTTAATTTTCTATCACATTCAGTATTAACATTAATTCTCTTCTCTCTTAATAATGAATTAAATAAAAAAAATATTTGAAAAATATAATAGTAGAGAAAAATCATATAATCATAAAAAGTAATTAAAGGGATCACTAAATCAAGATACCAAATTTTAAATATTATAAAATAAATATTTATTCATTGTTTTTAAATATAATAATCTTTTAATCCCCTTCATACTGGGTTAAAAAAATTGGAATTATCACAATCATACCCTGTAAGTGTGTCCTGAATGTTGTGTAGTATTTATCCCCCTCATTGTACATTGGTGATGATCGAGTTAATAATATTTCAACCCTTTTAGGATGGTTAACCCTCGGTGAATCTATTCCAACTCCAAAACTATATCGATGTTTAAATATTTCAATTATTTTTCACAGAAAAACAAAATTTATCAACATTATAAAACACATAGGATGTTATCCAACATATAGACATATAGCTAGTGTTTTCACCATACTTCCTAAAACATATTTTTAAAAAATAATTAATCCTAAAAATGACACTAAATTACTCCACTAGATTTTATCAAACCTAAATATTACGTAATATCAAATGAAATTCAATATATTACAAAATAATACAACCCCCATATCTATAAATGTTTACCATCAAAGTGGATAATATAAAAAATGATTTTTTCTTAATATATATTCAATATTGTATATAATGTTTATAAAAAATAGTAATTTTATTAAGCATATTATACATAATACCCTTATTCATAAACTTGGGAATGTATACATTGAAAGGGTGATCACATATTATCATAAAAATTAACATCATGGATATTATACTGTAATCATATTAAATAATAAATTAACCATTAAAGTATGATATGATGAATATGAATTGGAAATTACATAACCAATATTTCTTAGAGTCTAAATATTATTAATGACATCAAAATTATTTTGTTCTAAATTCCAATAATCATATATATCATGAATCATCAATAATTATTCACTAGAAATGATATAATATGATATGTAGTTGAAAAAGTTTAATTAATTTTATTTGGCTCAACCATAATCATAATAATTATAATATATTGGTAGTATTTAAATCAAAATAGAATTTAGTAAATTCGATAATGAAGTCATTTATTTATAAATAACATATTTCCATTTAATTTTGTCATTTCATTGGAGTTTCTTAATTTCATTATCACATAATTGTTTCATAACTATGTCATCCGTCAAGTGTTTTTCATCTTATTAATCTTTTAGTTGAGTATCATAATATTTATATCATGATTGAGTTACAATACTACATAATATATTATGTGATTCATCAGAACATTCATCATAACCCAAACCATTAGAGTGTTATTACATTCGTGGACCACTCATCTGAAAATATTAAATTTTTATACGTATGAAAAAACATTATAAAATAGTGATCATATCATCATTGAATATCATGTCAAAAATATAAAAGATTCATAAACAACTAATCATCATAAATATATATTTCTTAGAGAATTAATAATGATGTTGTCATTATATCACATTCCTATTTTTGAAATAGAAACCTCAAATGATGTAATCACAGCTAAAAATTCCTTTCAATGAAATATGTAAGATTTCATCATGAAAATACCATTTTAATTTTGAAATATATATTTAAAAATATAAAAATTTACAAAATATTATTGGGAAATTTTTAATTGAAAATAACCATGTAATCTTGGAATTAATTTTTCAAAGCATTCAAAATTTATGGAAGTTGTGAATCCTGTTGATGTTGTAATTATAAAAAAATATGGATTCTTCCCACATTCAAAAAAATGTTGTTAAATAAAAATTCTACATGATTCATTGTGAAAAAAAATTACTGAATATTAATAATTTGGAATAATGAATTTACAAATCCATTGAATTATTATAAAAACATTTTCAAAAATATTTTAGAGAACATGTATACTGAAGAGAATGATTCTTACCTAAAAGAGGATAAGAAAAGAATGAAATTTTTTAAAAAATTTAATGTGACTTTTTTTATATGGTAGAGAAGAAAATGTAAGTTAAGCATCACAATTCAATAGTTATTTGTAGTAGAGTAAAATAATTGATGTTTATCAGATAATGTCTATATAATTTTCTCAATCAAAATTCATGCATAAATAATTGTATTTATAATTTTATTGAGACATGAATCACACATATCAAGTCTCTTTTTTCTTAAAACATGTCCAAAAATGATGTATAATAAATATATATTTATATTTATATATTATAAAACCATAATGATTTATATCTTACCATTAATTATTTACATATAACATTTTATAATACATTTATTAAAAATTAATTAATAAATAACCATATTTCGTGTGATAACTGCTTCATATTTCATGCATAATTTGGTTCTGCAATCTCATCCCTTTTTCAAGAATCATGGTTCAATAATCTGAATAATATTAATCATGTAAATAGTACCCAATTTAATCATTATAATTAATTTTTAAAATATTTATATAATATTCTGATGAAAATTGTATAACATCACATCTGGGTTATTGTATTCAATATATAATTATGATTGACGATTCTATATTATAATGTATTGATAGAATTAAAAGGTAAAACAATTAAATTTTTGATAAAAATAATATCATAAAAATTTTATATATCATATCAATCGTTAAATATAATGATGATGATTATCAAGTGATGATAAATGAAACACATCCTTAGGTGGTATAACACATGTACACATGACCGATGATTTATTTTACCATAGGATATAATTGAGGTGGAAAATATTTTTTAAATATTCATAATAACAATTCAATATATTGGAGATATTAGAACAATTAATTTAGAATGGATAACATAGAAATATGGTAGGTAGAGGATAAAACAATATTTAATGTTCTAAATAAATAGATAAATATCTAAATTGAGAAATCACCTTGGGATATGAAAATAATCCTTAAAAGGATGGTATTCTTAGATGAAAATAAGGTATAATTTTTTATTAAGGTGGCTATTATGGTATTAAGGTAGATATTCTTTTTAAAAAATTAGTGAAAAAAATTAATAATGTAAAATAAGTAGCTCCCTTTTATATGTTAGGGGAGTGGAACTGATAAAATTACAAAATGTATTAAAATATTTATAATTTTTTTGAAATGTTCATGTGTAACCAAATTGATATATATATATATATACCAATCATGTAATTTTTAGGAGTTTATGTCATAGTATCCAAAAAATTTATAAAATTATATGTGATGTTTTTACTCATATATAAATTATTAACCCTCCATTATTCTTTTTTATAATTAAATTGATATCAAATATTTTTAATGACGATGGATCATGAATGTAACAGTAAATGGAAAATTTAAATTTGATTGGAAAATGATGGATATTTTCAACCATATACCATAATAAAGAAAATTTATAATATTTTATTGATTCATAAATCATTTATTAAAATCTAATTTAATATTCGGTACTATAATATTCATTTTCATGACTATTAAAATAACTTTACATTATGAAAAAATGAATGAAATTGAATATAAATACATAAATTAAAAACTTTAGTAATATGTTATAATTTTTTAATTTTTTTATTAGATTACAATTCAACCAAATTTTATTGCATATATTGTTCTTATAATTACTTAATTAGTCTGATTACTAAGTGAAATGGAGCTCTGTTGGAATTATAGATGTGTTTAAAGAAATTATACAGAAAATAAATTTTTTTAAAAAAGTTAACATGAAAAAAATCATTCATGATTCGGATAACACTTTATAACCTGAAATTATTTTTTTCTACCCCTATATAAATTTATTAAATATATTAATCCCAATAGAGTGATTTTTTATTTATATTCTTAACCAAAAAAAATTTCTTGTTAAAGGAAATCGTGAAATAATTACCAATAAAATCCATGAAAATTTTAGTTTCGTATAAATTATCCTATCAAATGTGTTGGTCAGAGTGGATACTCAAGAGGGGGTGAATTGAGTACCAATTAAAAATTTTTGTAAAAAAAATTATATTAAAATCCCAAAAATTTAATAATAAGAAAAAATGTAGTGAAATTATAATGATTTTAAGTTTTCAATTAGTTTTTTCTAGAGATTGATTATTTCACAGTTGACTCAATCTGATGATTTATTATCTTTTGAAACTGACTTACAGGCTAACAAAACTTATTAACACTTGATAATTTAACTATCAGAGTTACTTTAAAATATATTTGAGTTTAAAGTAATTAGCAGCAGAATATTCAATATAGTTTAAAACAAATTAAATAAGCAAAAAAGTTATAACCAAGAGGTTTAGTCTCAAGCTGAGACTTAGTCATCTCAAAACAATTTTTATAAATTTTGATCTACACCTTGGATTGGGTTTAACAATAGTATAAAGACTGTCCTGGTACTAAGACCTCTGCAACAGTTCATCGTGGGAACAAATAAACACAATAGCACACCGGTTATTTGGGTTACACATTGCTGCTACCACTGTCCACAGTGGGATACAGGAGAGTTATAGAAGTTTTTTGTGAGGATGTATAAATCCTCCATTTTAGCACAGGAGAAAGTGTGTGTCTAAAAATACAAAGCACATACAATGCTCAAAATATAAATAAAATAATCACTTAGAGAGAATAGATATGTGTTTAAAATGCTCTAGTGATTTGAAATGCAGCTCTCGACTCCTTTTGATTAAACAGAAATTCTTCAGAGTCCTTTGGATTTTGTCTTGAAAACAGAGTGTCGTTTTATTCCTTGATTTTCACTTTCAGTTTGACCATCTTGAGTGTATAAAGAGATCATTGTATTTCATTACTTCTTGACTAAGACTCAGATTGTGTTCTCTTCTTGTATGAATGGCCTATGATTTGTCTAGTGTTTTTCAAGTACAATGGTGTATGGATGTATCCCTTATTTATAATGTATATTCACCTCTACATTCTTTGCAGTTCAATCTTACTTTTATACATTATGCTCCACCAATTGGAATGATTACATTTTCATAGGTACGAGGTACGGTTCCCTGACATGCCAACAACTATCATTAATTAATAGTATGTGCATTAAAAACATTAAATATGACCATTTATTAATAAATATATAGAAATAGATTTTATGTAGTAGTGACTGGTTAACAGTCATCTTTGATCAATAGCTCTCTATCGGTAGACTTATAACGGTGGACATTATATCAGTGGATGTCTTGTCATGGTAGTTGTTACTTTGTGTAACAGTAGCTCTATGTACCAGTAACTCCTTCTATCAACAACATTGGTATATCAATAACTTTCTTGTACAGGTAACAACTTATATCAGTTGCTCTGTCTAAATTAGTAGGTCTTTATAATGGTAGCTGTGTATCTGTCTGTTTGTATCGATAGCTTGTATCGTTAGGTTTGAGTACCGGTGACTTTCTTATATCGGTGGAATTCATAACGGTAAACTTACACATATTGGTATACTTACACATATCAGTATACTTTCACAAACTGGTAGACTTACACACCGGTATCTCTATTCTGTACCATTGTACTTAGCCTTATCAGTAGTTGTGTTCAAACCGGTGAACTTAACACTTATCTATTCTGTGAAAAACATATACAGATTCAAAGTATGTATAAAAATATATAAACAGTGATTATCATATTCCAATGATTAATTTGAAATTATTTCCAACATAGGATTATAAACACATATTAAAACATACTTGGGATTATCAAAACAGGTGAGGTCAACAATATCCCCCTTTTTGATAATCACAACTCATGGTGTTATAATCCAAAATAATAAATTATTATATAAGTATAAAATACAATTGGTCTTTGATAATAGTGTGAGTAATGACATTTTCAAATGTGAGATTTTAAAAGTATTAGAGGGTATAGTATTTAAATGCAATGGTATCAGAGAAAAAAATATTTTATAAAACACATTTATCAGAGGAAAAATATAATGGTTCTTCATATCAGTTTCCCCCTTTTTTATTAATTCACCTATGTAGATTGACTAATCCTATTATATTAATTCTCCCCATGAATTCTCCCTGTTATATTATTTCTCTATTTTAGATATTATTTCTCCACATTTGTGATTAGAAAAAAGTAGGGAAGAATTAAAGAGAGAAGTAACAGAGGGAAAAAGATAATGAAAGCATTGATATATTCCTTGAGGAAAAAATATAGATAATTACATAATTGAACCAAAATGAATAAAAATGATTCCTATTAAATATCCTAGACAGTAATCAATCCCCCACCTCAGCATGAGATTTTCCCTTGGTATTTGAAGAGGATTTAGGTGTGGTGGAAGAAGGAGTAAGATTAGGAAAACCAGAGATAATCAGAGGAGGCTGAGCTACTAAGACAGTGCCTGGCCTATAATGTGCATCTCTCTGGGTGATCATCGGAGTGAGGCTCCAAATGGTTTTGACGGGAGTCATCTGAGGAATGGTGGTAGTATAAGCATAGGCGGGCAAAGCTAGAGGTGCAATGATTGGATTACTGTCCACATGCAAGAATAGAAACAAAATATTTCTAAAGTCCATTATAATTCCTCCTCCTCTCTCCATAGTATAAATGAATTCATCCTTGTTCTCCATAAATTTAACTAAATTTGTAGTTAGTTATCTGAGCTTGCTTACTTATTCTCTGAAGTCTTTATTGATAGGAGGTAATTTTAGATTCTCCAAAAAAAGATTAAAATGGTTGGTCAACTGATTCTTGGTATACACTTTATGAAAATAAGAGTCAACTTTATCCTTCACTTATTTCTAAGAGGAAGAGGCTTCTCTCATATAATATTGAACAATTTTCATGATATCTCTAGTAGTAGTCACCACCTGGGTTAGGGCAGATGAGTCCACATAGACACTGGTTGATGCTAAACCAAGCTCCTCTTTCATCAAAGTTTGAATCTGGTCTAATTCTACTGAAGGTCTGGATGTAAGAGAACCAATAGAAAAAGGCACAGTTTCCTCAAAACTTTTAGTTATCCCAATGATAATATTTTTCACTAAAAAATCATGGGTGCTAACATGCTTCTGTATGGAATGCGTAAATTCATCAAAAAAGGATACCATCTGGATAACTACACCCTTCAAAAAATCCAAATCCTTATCTGCATGAGACTTACAAATCATATACGATTTTAGAGAAACAACTGATTTCATTAGAAATTCAACATCCTCTGCCAAGATCGAAACTTGACTCTAGTAAACCGTGACCTCATCCACCATCTCTGCAACAAAAGTTGACAAACTACAACTAAGAAAGAGTTCAAAAGATTTTTCCGTGTTTCTCAGCCCCTCAACAAAACAATTCATTAAATCAGAAATAGATGCATTCAAAATCTCTTTCATCTCTGCCTTTAAAGACTCAAAGTCAGCCCTGGTTACCGTACTAACAGGCACAACAATAGGTGCTCCTTCTGACACAATACTAGCCAAAGAGGAATTCATAATATATTGGATGGATGATACTAAGGAGGCTTCCATTTTTCTTATCTCTTCCACAAATGATGACTTAAGATCATACTTCAACTGGTCAAGATCGGATTTTCTTACTACATCCTCAGGTAATAACTTAGATCAGATATTATAGTTAACTTGTGGTCTGTTCATGGCTGTGTCATATTTAGAATTCAGGTAGTCCAACCCACAAACCACAAAACTTGGGTCTTCTACCCAATCTTCAATTCCATCAGCTACTGAAACATTTCCATGTCTAGTTGGATGTTCCCCCTCAACTGGTGCATTCTCCTATACAGTAATAACACCCTCATCAGATCGGTCTTCCTTAGAAGAATCTTCCACAACCATCTCCATTTCTCCAATAGGATTAGGCTCCTCGGGAAGAGGTGTAGGTCTATCTACTTCAACAAGAACAACCTCTAAAGGCACAACAAATCTTCCAATCAAATAAATTAAACTGAAGGTGGTAGAAGCAGATGCTTCAGTTTCAGATTCTTATTCTTCTTCCTCATTCTCGGGGGCAGCTTCCTTCTGATCTGATTTCTTCTAGTCTTCCTCATCCACTGGTGCCTCTTCACTATTTACTCCCAAAACAGTTTCAAAACAAGGAAGGTTCAAAGAAGCATTTTCCTTTTCTTGTGATACAATTTCTGGAGATGGGCTAGGAGGAAAATCTGGATCTCCTCCATCTGCTACAGAGAAATCCTCCTCATCTGAGTCATCACTATACTGTGGATCCTCCTCATCAAGTCCTACACATGGATCTCTCTTATCTTTTGGTCTATTTGGATGGTCAACTAGATTGAACTTTTCATATATCATTTCATCATCAATAACCCACTACCTTCTCCATGAGTTCCTGCCAATATTCATGTACTTACATACTGTTCTTGTGATACAAAAATTGTTCCTTAACACCATTATCTCATCCTAAGACTCAACAACCCCCTTCACTTTAATCATAAGAAAAATAAATTTGGAAATAATCATGCATTGATTTTTTATTTGGGTCTGGTCATGTCCTCTATTTGAATCATTGACAGCCTGCACAGATTAACTTTCACACCATGCCTTAAGAGATGCATCAAATAAATATCTTGATAGTTCAGATTTGCAAAGTCCTCTCTTCTTGGACATAGCACACATTGAATGAACTTGAATAGCAAACTATTTTCCCCATCCATCTCAACAGCCACTACCTTTCTCTGCTTTCCAATACCAGTGATCTCCTCTAAGGCAATCTTATAGTCAAATAAGTCACTGGTAAGATGTATTGTCTTCGATGAATACCCAAATACTCCTTCAGGTGGTACCATAATGCATTCATCCCATTAAATGGATGAAAAAACTATTTCCTTTCCATTTACCAATGAAACCATTCTATTCTCCTTATCAGATTTCTCAAAGTGCACAAAAGCATAGAACTCATTTACCAGCTTTGGATAATAAGGACCATTGTTGTTTTTGAAACATTCTAGCCATCTCTATTCCTCCAATATTTTTAGGGTTAGTGATTTTCTTGGAAAAATCCATTCAGCACACATCTCCTTCTAGATTAAAATTTCTCTATTTTTCAAGTGCGGGTTCACTAGATGCCTTCTTAACCTTGTTCTATTGACACTACTACTTGCTTCAGGCACTGTCATCTGATTCTTCGCATTCAGGTCATCAAAATTATCTCTAATAGTTGGATGATTGGGTTTTTCCATCTCTATAATGTAGAACATATAGTTTTCGCAAGATTTTGGGATTCAAGGAGTTGGGTTTGAGAGAGGAGAGTTGTGTGGATTGAGAAGTAACAAATAATTAGTTATTATCATTTATGAATCATAAAATAAATAAATAAAACATAATAAGTAAAGTAAAAACGATAAAGATTGTGGTGGAAAAATACACGAAGTTTAAACCATCACATTCTAACAGTAATCATATACTAGTGATAATTCCTAATAGTAAGGTATATCGGTGAGGTTCACAATCAATGAGGTATAATAGTGAGGTTCATACTGGTGAGGTTTCAAACGGTGAGGTTTCTAACGGTGAGGTATCTAACAGTGAGGTTTCTAACGGTGAGATTTCTTAAAGTGAGGTTTCTAACAGTGAGGTTTCTAACGGCGAGGTTTCTAATAGTGAGGTTTCTAATGGTTAGGTTTCTAATGATGATGTTTCTAAGGGTGAGGTTTCTAACGGCGATGTTTCTAATAGTGGGGTTTCTAATGGTGAGGTTTCTAACAGTGAGGTTTCTAATGGTGAGGTTTCTAATGCATAGAGTCTATCATTCCCAACTCATGTCTAATGTAACTTAAACTATCAGAACCTAAATTCTTGGTTAAAATGTCATCAAATTGATATTCAGTACCTATAAATTCAAGAGTAATATCACCTTTTTTGTAATGATCTTTAAAAAAATGGTGCCTTACATAAATGTGTCTGGTCCTAGAGTGATACACGTGATTCTTAGAGATGTTAATTGCACTATTGTTCTCGCAGTTTATAGATACATGTCTAAACGGATATCCATAGTCCAATAAAGTATGTTTCAGCCAAGGAATTTGGGAACAAAAACTACCAGCAACAATGTACTATGCTTCAGTAGTAGATAATGCAACAAAATTCTGATTTTTACTACACCACGATACTAGGGACTTACCTAGAATATTACATGTTCCAGAACTGATCTTTCTATCTAACATGAAACCTGCAATGTCACCATCTGAATAACTTATTAAATCAATAGATTGTATTTTGGATAAAATAATCCTAAGTTTGCAGTATGTTTAAGATATTTGAATATTATTTTAACAGCAAGAAAGTGTGACTCTTTTGGATTATCTTGAAATCTCGCACACATACACACACTAAACATAATATCTGCTCGACTAACAATAAGGTAAATTAGGCACCCAATCATACCTCTTTATTTTGTTTGATTGACTGGTTTTCCAGATTCATCAATGTCCAACTTACAGATGGTACTCATGGGTGTATCACTTTCCTTAATACTATCTAAACCAAAACATTTTAAACGATCCTTTGTATATTTACTTTGATTTAAAATAATACCATTTTCATTTTGAAAAACCTAAAATCCAAGAAAATATTTGAGTTCTCCCATTAAACTCATTTCAAATTTATTTTGCACACTCATTAAAAAATCAATACACAAGGTATGTTTAGAAGATCCACAAATAATATCATCAACATAGATTTTTTCTGTCAAAATATCTTTACAAATTCTATTAACAAAGAGAGTTGGATCAGCAATCACATGAGAAAAACCTTTTGAAATATGAAAACTACTAATTCTATAATACCAAGCTCATGGATCTTGTTTCAAACCATATAAAGCTTTAGAGAGATTAAAAAATCTCTTTGGAAAATGATCATTTGTAAATCCATTTGGTTGTTATCCAAAAACATATTCAATTATAAAACCATTTAAAAAAGAACATTTTACATCCATTTGATATAACTTGAAATTCATATGAGCAGCAGAGGCAAGTATAATCCTAATAGCTTCTAATCTAGCAAGATGAGAAAATGTTTCCTTATATTCTATACCTTCCTCTTGACCATACCCTTGTGAATCTAGCCTTTCTTTGTTCCTAACTATATTTACAGATTCATCAACTTTTTTTCTAAAGACCCATATAGTGCCAATGTTCAATGTGTCCTTAGGTCTGTCAACCGATTCCCAGACTTTGTTTCTTTAAAATTTACTTAATTCTTCTGGAATAGCCATTACCCAAAATTCATCATTTATTACATCATTGGTATTTTTAGGTCCTAAAATGAATGGACTGATTGATGTTCAACCTAGTATCTTATAGAAGCTCTAGTATGGGTCCCTCTATCAAGATTACCAACAACAACATCTAAAGCATGATTTTTTGAATCCTAGTTGATCTAGTAAAGGAGGGACTAGAAATTTTAGGTTCTTCTCCAGATTCTGATTATATAGAAAAAGGTTCTAAAAAGTTTCTAGAACTAGATGTCTTTATAATAGGTTCATTTATTTTATCATTATGGTTCAAAGCAGACAAATCTTCTTCAATATTTTTAATGGAAGATTTGGGTTCATGTGGATCAGTATCATCAAACATGATGTGAACAGATTCTTGCACACATTTGGTTCTTTTATTAAAAACACTATAGGATTTTCTAGTAATTGAATATCCTAAAAATATTCCTTCATAACTCTTGGATGCAAATACATCAAGATTATACTTGGTGTTGAGAATAAAGACTTTGCAACCAAACACTCAGAAGTAACTAACTTTCCGCTTCCTATTATTCCACAGTTCATAAGGGGTATTTTTAAGAACATGTCTAATCAGGACACTATTAGTAATATAACAAACTGTATTTACAACTTCAACCGAAAAGTAAATTGGTAGTTCAAACTCATTAAGCATAGTTATTTCAATTTCTTGAAGGGTTCTATTTCTTCTTTCTACTACACCATTCTGTTGAGGTGTACAAGGGGAAGAAAAGTTGTGACTATAGACATTGTTTGGGCAGTATGTTTCAAAGTCATGATTTTCAAACACACAACCATGATCACTTCTTAGGGACTTAATTTCATGTCCACTACGGTTTTCAACAGACTTGGAGAATTTAATAAAGTAAGAACAAGCTCCACTTTTGTGAGCTATGAAATATACCCAAGTGTACCTAGAATAGTCATCTACTAAGTGTGGCATACCAAGTAAGTAAAGAATTATGTATTTTCATATCTATGTCTATTTATTAATTAGATAGTGTTTTAAGAGGTTTAAAATGATAATAAATCCAATCTTAAGCATGAAATACTCTAATATTTTTTTAAAGATTGTTTTTCTGCCTTTTGTTGGAAAACCAGTTTTTAAATCTATCTTTTGAAAATTTTATAATCTATAGTTTTCAAAATAAACTTATTATTTAGTATTGTGTCATTTATATTTACATTGGATAAATTTTTGGTATTTTTCTGACAATGTTCATTTTTTTAATGAATAGTGAAAAATACTGCATTTTACTTCAAATCTGCTTTTTCATCTAATTTAATTATTTGGATAGATTATCATTATAATTGGGTTTAAAGTTTAATTAGAATATTTTTTTACAATTTAATCCAATGGTGATCATTAGAATTAATTTCACTTTAGAATTGGACATAAAAATTTGTGAATCTTTTAATAGAAATTGTTTCTAAAAAAACCAGCTATTTGTTTTGACAACGGGAATCATTTTTAAATTAATTACTGTAATTTTTGTGTTTGGAATTTGGTAAAAGGATTACATATTTGGAATCATAAGGTCCAAATTATGTAATTAAAACTCTTTTTTAGACTCTATGAATAGTAACAACGGTAATTATCATTAATTATTGTGATTAATTAGTAATCGGGTAGATAATGGTAATAATATAATATAATAATAATAAAAAATGACCCCAACATGTGTCTTAATTCTATTTTGTGTGTCATGGACGACCATGGGATGCCTTGTGAAAAACTTAGGGACCCCATGGAATCACTTTTGGGTGATAGTGACAATTTATCATTTTATTTTTAAAGAAAGGAGAATATAACAAAAGTATGTAACACCTAAGTAACAAAATTTTAATTTTTCATAGATAAATTATATCTAGGAATATAAATAGTAAATTGAAAGCTAAAAAAATTCCCTACATCATATTATTTTTTTATAATTTTTAGACATTAAATAAATTAAAAATTTTATGACACCTTGATGGTTCACCGATAACCCCATTAAAAAATGATTTTAATAAAATGAAAAGATAATGTAAACATTAAGACATACACTTGTCAAAAACCTTTTGGATGATTATATTTCGAACCCTTATCACCTTATCCTAAAAATATATAATTTTGGGACCTTTAAAATCTGAAACACACTTTAATATAAAGTAACATTTCATGACATTCCAAGAGTGCCCCTCCTCCCTCATATAAAAGGCCCCCACCTCTACCACCATACCCACACCTCTCAAGTCATTGTCTCGGCCAATATCTGCTCCTTTTATCTCTACACATCCCTCTATTCATCCTAGAATCCTTACCTTAGGCAGAATGCTCTTCAAGAAACCCTTTTGGTTCAAACACAGAAGAGTTACCTGATTTTAAGGTAATTTCTTCACTTGTACTCTTTTGTTTTATTTTGCTTCTCAAATCCCCTAAAATATTTTTATTCATTTTTTTTGTAATGAATACAGTATCTTAAATATACTAGGATATTGTTATGTGAAGTATTTTAAATACACTTACACACACCTTGGTCTAATGGATAATGAACATACTATTTCTGTGGATGTAGAATTTCTGCCTCACGAAACGATGATTGTTCAATCTTCTTTTAACACCTTTCATGGTGGCCATTAATATGTCACTATATTTATATATTATATATATTATGTTTATGTTTTTTATGCTTCTGTATTTTTCATTTATGGAATACCTTTATGGTTTCCATTATGGGTAAACGCGATATCTTAATTTTAGGAAGTGCGGACTACCACCCCCTTAAAGTGATTTGATTCGTTAATGCCATATGTGGGATGTATAAAGGATGGAGTTAATGATATTATATATGATATTATACTGGAATTATAATATACCATTATATCATTATTATTTCATTCCATTAAATATGAAATAGAAATGAAAGTAGCGTTCATGCGTATGTACGACTTACCGTCTCCATGAACTGTGAATTTCATTTCATACCTCTAAATGTTATGTAATATAATAAATGAATGTTTATACTGGATATATATATATATGATATTTATGATATCTACATCATGAATATAATTCTGGATATAATGTATATTTTACCACATGAACAAATTTTAATTATAAGAAGTTTATTTTTGGATCATGTACCAAAGATCGACAAAATGACAGTTATTAACTCAAATAATTACATAGTGTTCATAAAATGGTAATAAGTGATATAAAAAGAATAATGAAATTGAAAAGGTTCTTAAGAAAGTAGAAATTAACTCAAGTTTATTATTCAGGAGATTAAAGAATGATCAAGTCAAGTCGGATACAAGGTAAGGGACTTCGTATCAATCTCATTTCATTGAGGCATATATTTTTATACACAACATTATTTTATATAGTGTATAAACCCCTTTTACTTTTACATTTATTCAAAAGGAATATTTTTATATGATGTGTTTTACTAAACAACAAAATGGAATGTTTTTTTCATACGTATGTGGCGACAATGACTTCTCCGCCACCGTGACCATTATTTTAGTTTCAGTTTCTTCTACAAGCCATAACTATTTTTAAATGAAAAATAAATTCAATGTTTTTACTTTTCTTTTATTTAAGTATTGAAAATGATTTTGATAATGTTTTTATTATATCAATGGGTTGTATTGATATCTTGTGATTGAAATGTTGAAATGTTATGTTTTCTTTTATGCATGTTTTATGTGATACGATTATGTTATGGTTCTTGGGAATTATTTATGAATACGGGTGGTTATATGATAAAATAAGGGCGGGTTTGCCCGATATAGCTCTCCAATGCATTGGGTAACGTGAAGGGGTTAAACGCTAAGGCTTATCTAAAGAGGTTTAGGGAATATACTTTGATGGGTATTCCAAACATAACCATGAGGGTTACTCCCTACGTAAGAATGTTATGAATACCTCAAGTTACCTTTACGTATTATGATTTCTATGAGTTATTCATGATTTAATGAGGTATGTTAACGTGATTATGTTTTATGATTAATGTATAATTTCATTGATTTTTATGTATACATGGACTAATGTTTTCATTCCATATTTTTATATACCTTACCGATCTTTTTATGCTCATACCATGTTTTTGAAATATTATTCATAGGTCAAGGGAAAGGTACATGATGTGATGATAGTGTCAAGGAAGTTTCATGAAAGAATCCATGTTTTGGTTTAAATATGATTCCTTTGATGGGAAAAGTGAATATTGTCTTTAATGTAACCACCTTGTTTAAATGTGGAATTTAATGCATGATTTATAATCTAGTTCTATAAAACTCTAAACCTGAAAGGATCCTCAATGTGTAATCTTGTAATAACTCAAGATTAAGTAATGTTTAAGGCTAGGGCCTTATAGTTGGTTTTAGAGGTCGGTTTAGATAAATTTATGAGTTAGAATTCTATTAAATGTTTATCCGAAAATATTTTTTTATGTTCAAATTGAAATGATAGAGAATTTGAAGATTACCAGGTTGCATCATCTAAGACATGATTGTTCAGAATGGTTTTCCACAGAGGAAATAGGGAAGCAGTGCTAGGAAGTCAAACAGAAGGAAATGACCTTCCGAATCAGCATCCTGAGATGGTTAGAATTGGGAATGAACAGTTTGTTGTAGTAATAACGCAGTTGACTCAAGCAATAAATGGCGACCATATCCATGCATGAGATCCACCAGATCAACTACATAGGAACATGTTAGTGGTGGAACATTTCATGAGCCAACATCCCCCATCATTTAGAGGATCATCTGACCCTGTGCTAGCTGAAGGTGGGTTAAATCACTGGAGAAGATTTTCGATCTCATGGGCTATTCAGACAATCAAAAGGATAGACTTGAAATTTACCGTATGGAGGGTGAAGCATATTAGTGGTGGTCGATGGTTAAAAATATCAGCGATGCCGATGAGATTGATGCTCTCGACTGGGATGAATTCAAAGGTATGTTTCTTGAGAAGTATTTTCCTAAGGCTATTCGACATAGGATGGAAAAACAATTCTTGGAATTGAGGTAAGAGGATGAATTCGTGGATGTTTATGAAGAAAGTTTCAATCGATTGAAAATGTATGCTCCAAATTTTATCCGAGACCTTGATAGTATAATCAATCATTTTCACTCAGGATTAAAGCCAAAATATCGAAGGGCTTTAGCTTCTGACAAGTTCAATAGTTATGAAAATCTTGTTCGATGTGCCGAGAAGGTGGAAATGGTGTTTTTCGATGATCAAGTGTTCTATAACAACCATCAGAAAAAGAGACCTAGGTGGTAGGAGAAACGGAAGAATTATTCAAAAAGGACTGATGGTAAGAAAACTAAGATTCATGTTTGTGATAAATGTGGTAAAAGGCATGTTGGGGAATGTCTATTGAATTTTGGAATGTGCTACTAATGTGGTAATATGGGACATAAGGCTCATGATTGCACTGAAAATGATCAGGGTGATGGTAAGACCAAATTTCATTTATAGTTAGTGAAAGGTTACAAGTGCAATGATATGGGTCATTGTGAAAATGAGTTTCCAAAAAAGAGCTCGAGTGATGGGAAGCTGTCAGACTACAAGAAAAAAGGAGTGGTGAAATCCTTTTCAACTACTTCAGCAAATGTTGTGCCATCAAATGAAGTGGTATCAGGTACTTTGTTTGTTTTCTCAGATTATGCTAATGTGTTGTTTTATTAAGGGTCTACACATTCTTTCATCTCTAAAAACATTTCTAGTAAATTGGGAATTCCATTTCAAGAAATGACTCATAAACTTGTTGTAAAAACACTCGGGGGATATTTTGAGGCCAAGTGAATTTATAAGAATCTTCCAATCCTTATCCGTGGAAAGAACCTACTTGAAAAACTTATTGTTTTACCACAAGTAGAGTTTGATGTTATCCTAGGTATAGATTGGCTCTCTATTTTCCATGTTACGATTGATTGTAGAGATAAGGATGTTTCTTTTTAGAAATACTTTCATTTTTTATACAATAATGAACCCTTACTGTTGATAACATATCAAGAGGCTGAGAAAATTGAAAAAGATGGAAATGAATGTTATCTTGCACATATTTTTGAAAGCAATGGAACCGTTCAAATTAATTATGTGCTAGTGGTAAATGAGTATCCCGATGTTTTTCCTGATGATTTCCCTGGAATAATACCAGATCAAGAAGTTGAATTTACTATTGACTTAGTTCCTGATGCTAATCCAATTTCAAAATCCCCTTATCAAATGGCTCAAATTGAACTTTTAGAGTTGTAGGAGGAAATGTAGTATTTATTAGAGAAAGGTTTCACTGAACCTAGCACATCACTATGGGGTGATCCTGCCTTATTTGTTAAAAAGAAAGATGGTTCTATGAGACTTTTCATTTATTATATATCCTTGAATAACATCACTGTTAAGAACAAATATCCTTTTCCTCATATCGATGATTTGTTTGATCATCTCCAGAGAGGTCAGTATTTTTCAAAGATTGACTTGAGATCGGCGTACCATCAGTTGAAGGTAAAGGAAGCATATGTTCCGGAGACCACATTTTGTACAAGATATGGCCATTATGAATTTGTAGTAATGCCTTTTGGGTTGACCAATTCACCTGCCGTATTCATGGAACTTATCAATATAATTTTTCATGAGTTCTTGGATAAGTTTGTGGTTGTTTTCATTGATGATATTTTGGTGTTTTATAAACATAAATAATATCATGAAATTCATTTAAGGGTTATTTTCCAAACCATAAAACAAAATAAATTGTATGGGAAATTCAGCAAGTGTGAGTTTTGGTTGCAACAAATTTCTTTCCTTAGTCACATTATTTCTAAAGATGGAATAACTGTTGATCCTACAAAAACAAAGGTTGTTGAAGAATGTCCAAGACCCACAAATGTAACTGAGATTTATAGTTTTCTTGGTTTGGCAGGATATTACCGAAGGTATGTTAAAAAAATTTCACGGTTATCTAGTCCAATGACTAAGCTAACTGCGAAGGGTGTTAAGTTTTTCTAGACAAAAGAATGTGATGATTTTTTTCTGGAGTTAAAAAAAGATTAGTGAATGCTCCAATTTTGGAACTACCTTTCAGGAATGGAGAGTTTGTTATCTATAGTGATGCTTCATTAAAATGACTTGTTTGCATCCTAATGCAGAATTATCAGTTAATTGCTTATGCTACACGTTAGTTGAAAACTCATGAGGTAAATTACCCTACACATGATTTTGAAATAGCTGCTATTGTTTTCACTTTAAAAATTTAGAGGCATCATTTGTATGGAGTAAAGTGTGAAATATATACTGATCACAAAAGTTTAAAGTATATTTTCACTTAGAAATAATTGAACATGAGACAAAGAATATGGATAGAATTAATCAATGATTATGATTGTACAATTCATTACCATCCGCGAAAGAAAAATAAAGTGGCTAATGCTTTGAGTCGAAAAAGTAATTCTTCATTAACAATGTTGTGTTTGGAACGTGATTATTTGGTTACGGATTTGATGAAAATTGGAATAGAAGTAGTTTGTGTAGGGTGTTCTCTTGTTTTGTTTCAGGTATCAGTGAAATCTTCTCTATCAGACAGAATTAAGTAAGTACAGAAGCAAGATAGTGAGTTGCAGAAAAAGGTAGAGCTGGTTCAGAAGGGTAAGTTTCCTGAATTAAATATTGATAATGATTGTGTTTTGAGATTTGGGAAGAGATTGTGTGTTCCATGTGATTCACAGTTGAAGAGAGAGTTGTTATGTGAAGGTCATAGTTCCCTTTTTTCAGTTCATTCATGCAGTACTAAGATGTATAGAGATCATCGAGAGTATTATTGGTGGGATGGAATGAAAAGAGATATTTCTGATTTAACTGTGAAGTGTTTGACTTATCAATAGGTTAATGAATATTGGTAGTTACCAAAAGGGATGCTTCAGCCTTTACTAGTTCCAAAGTGGAAATGGGAGAATATATCCATGGACTTCGTTGTGGGGTTGGCGAAGACACCTCGAGGTAATAATGTGATCTAGGTTATTGTTGATCGCTTGACTAAATATTCTCATTTCTTTGTTATACAAGATAATTTATCTCTAGAACAACTTTATATTTTGTATCTCAAAGAGATAGTCAGGTTACACTGAGTTCCCCTCTCCATTCTGTCTGATTGTGATCCCAGGTTTACTTCTAACTTTTGGAAAGGCCTTTAAGAGTCATTGGGTACTGAATTAAATTTTATTACAACTTTTTATCCTCAATCAGATGGGCAGTCAGAACGAAAAATTCAAGCCTTGGATGATATGCTACGTGCTTGTTCAATGGATTATCAGGGAAGTTGGGACCAACATCTTTCTTTGGTCAAGTTTTCTTATAATAACAGTTTTCATTCTAGTATATAGATGGAACCATTTGAGGCATTATATGGGAAGCATTGTCAAACTCTAGCTTTTTGGGATAAAAAGGGTGAAAGGAAGATGATGGGACCAAAGTTGGTAGAAGTGTTGGCAAAAAAAGTTCATCATATACAAAAACACATGAGAACAGCTCAGAGAAGGCAGAAAAGTTATGCGGACAACAGGAGGAAAGATCTCTATTTTGAGGTTTGTGATCATGTCTTCCTCAAAGTTTCACCATGGAAAAGTGTGATGTGATTTGGTAAGAAAGGAATGATTATTACAATGTTAATTGGACCATATGAAATCGTGGAAGAGAGTTGGATTAGTTTCATACCGAGTGGCTTTACCTCTGATTTTCTCTCAGGTACACAATGTTTTTCATGTTTTAATGTTAAGGAAGTACATGCCAGATCCATCTCATGTTTTGAGTCCAGAGGTAGTTCAGTTGGAAGAGAACCTATCTTATGGGGAACAACCAGTCCAGATTCCTGACCATAGGGAGTAAGTTTTACGGAATATGGTGATTCATCATGTAAAGGTTTTGTGGAAAAAACCACATTATTGAAGAGGAAACATGGAAATCTGAAAATGTAACGAGGGATAAATACCCCCACTTATTTGATAAGTAAATAAATTGAGGGGACACATTTTTATAAAGGGGGAAGGATGTAAAATCCTAATTAAGTAATTAATTATGTATTTTCATATCTATGTCTATTTATGAATTAGATAGTGTTTTAAGAGTTTTAAAATGAGAATAAATCCAATCTTAAGCATGCAATACTATAATATTTTTTTAATGATTGTTTTACCGCCTTTTGATGGTAAACCATTTTTTAAATATATATTTTGACAAATATATAAGATATATTTTTCCAAATAAACTTATTCTTTAGTATTGGGACATTGAAATTTCCTTTGGATAAATTTTTGGTATTTTTCTGACAATGTTCATTTTTTAAGTAATAGTGAAAAATACTGCATTTTACTTCAAATATTCTTTTTCATCTAATTTAATTATACGGTTAGATTTTTTTTATAATTGGTTTTAATTTTTAATTAGAATATATATTTGCCATTTAATTAAATGGTGTTCATTATAATTAATTTCACTTTACAATTGGACATAAACAATTGTCAAACTTTTGACAGAAGTTTTTTCTAAAAAACCCTCTATTAGTTTTGACAACAGGAATCACTTTTAGATTAATTACTGTAATTTTTGTGTATGTAATTTGGTAAAATGGATTCCATATTTGGAATCATAAGGTATAAATTATGTAATTAATACTCTTTTGTTTTTGGACACTATGAATAGTAATGACGGTAATTATCTTTAATTATTGTGATTAATTAGTAATCGTGTAGTTAAGGTTAATAATATAATATAATAATAATAAAAAATGACCCCAAAATTTGTCTTAATGCTACTGGTTGTGTCATGACCGACCATGGGATTCCTTGTTCCAATCTTAGGGACCCCATGGAATCACTTTTTGGTGATAATGACACTTTATAATTTTATTTTTAATGAAAGGAGAATATTAGAAAAGTATGTAACACCTAAGTAAAACAATTTTAATTTTGTATAACTAAATTATCCGTTAGACTATAAATAATCATTAGAAAGATAAAAATATTTCCTACATCATAATAATTTTTTTTATAATTTTTTGACATTAAATAAATTAATTTTTTTATGACACCATGATGATGCAGGGATTACCTCATTAAAAAACGATTTAAATAAAATGAAAAGATAATGTACGATCTAAGACTTACACTTCTCAAAAACATATTTTATGTGTATATTTCTAACCCTTATCAACATATTCTTGAAATATATCAATGTGGGACCTTTAAAATCCGAAACTCATTTTAATATAAAGTAACATTTCTTGACTTTCCAAGAGTGCCCCTCCTTCCTCTTATAAAAGGACTCCACCTCTACCTCCTTACCCACACCTCTCAAGTGATTGGATTGGCCACTATCTGCACATTTTATCTCTACACATCCTTATATTCATCCTATAAGCCTTACCTTAGGCAGAATGCTCTTCAAGAAACCCTTTTGGTTCAAACCAAGAGGAGTTACCTGATTTAAAGGTAATGTCTTCACTTGTGTTCTTTTGTTTATTTTTCCCCTCCAACCCCCTAACCTCTTTTTATTCCATTATTTTGTAACAACACCATTATCGTAAATATACTAGGATTTTTTCATGTGATGTATTCGAGATACACTTACAGAAACCTCCGTCTAATAGTTAAAGAACATACTGTTTCTGTGGATAATGAATTTCTACCTCACGAAACAATGATTGTTCAATCTTCTTTTAACACATTTCATGGTGGAAATTAAGATGAAACTCTATTTATATATGATATATATTATGTTTATTTTTTTTCTGCTTCTGTATTTTTCATTTCTGTAATACCTTTATTGTTTCCATTATGGGTAAACACGATATCTTCATTTTAGGAAGTGCGGACTACCGCCCCCTCAAAGTGATTTGATTCGTTAATGCCATATATGGGATGTATAAAGGATGGAGTTAATGATATTATATATTATATTATACTATAATTTTAATATAACTTTATATGATTATGATTTCATTCCAGTAAATACGAAATAGAAATGAAAGTAGTGTTCATGCGTACGTATGACTTACCGTCTCTATGAATGGTATATTTCATTTCTTACCTCTAAATTTTATGTAATATTATAAATGAACATATATACAGGATATATATTATATATATGATATCTACATCATGAATATAATTATGGATATAATGGATATTTTACCACATGAACAACTTGTAATTATAAGAAGTTTATTTTTGGCTCAATGTCCAATGATCGAAAAATGACCGTTATTAACGTAAATAATTACATAGTGTTCATAACATGGTAATAAGTGATATAAAAGGAATAATGAACTTGAAAAATGTTCTTAAGAAAGTTGAAATTAACTCAAGATTACTATTCAGGTGTTTAAAGAACAATCGAGTCAAGTCGGATATGAGGTAAGGGACTTCATCTCAATCTCCTTTCATTGACGCATATTTTGTTTTATACACAACCTTCATTTATACGGTCTATAAACCCCTTTGAAATTTATGTTTATTCAAATGGAATATTTTTATATGAATATTTTTACTAAATGACAAAAGGGAATGTTTTTTTCGTACGTATGCGGCGACAACAACTTCTCCGCCGCCGTGGCCATTATTTGAGTTTCAACTTCCTCTACAAGACATAACATTTATTTATATGAAAAATAAATACCATGTTTTTACTTTTTTTTATTTTGGCATTGAAAATGGTTTTGATAATGTTTTTATTATATCAATTTGTTGTATTGATATCTTTTGATTGAGAAGTGGAAATGTTATGTTTCCTTTATGCATGTTTTATGTGGTACGATTATGTTATGGTTCTTGGGCATTATTTATGAAGACTTGTGGTTATATGATAAACTAAGGGCGGGTGGGAAAAATATAGCTCTCCAATGCATTGGGTAACATGAATGGGTTTAACGGAATGGTCTCTCCAAAGAGATTTAGGGAATATACTGCGATGGGTATTCCAAACGTAACAATGAGGGTTACTCCCTACGTAAGAATGTTATGAATGCCTCAAGTTACCTTTATATCTTATGATTTTAATGAGTTGTTCATGATTTGATGAGGAATTTTAAGGTGCATATGTTTTATATGTAAAGTATTATCTCATTGATTCTTATGTATACATGGACTAATGTTTTAATTCTGTATTTTTATATACCTTACTGAGCTTTTTATGCGCATCACAAGTTTTTGAAATGTTTTTCATAGGTCAAGGGAAAGGTACATGATGTGGTGATAGTGTCAAGGAAGTGTCATGAAAGAATCCATGTTCTATTTTAAATATGTTTACATTGACGGGAAAAGTGAATATTTTCTTTAATGTAACCACCTTGTTTAAATGTGGAATGTAATGCATGATTTATGATATAATTCTATAAAACTCTAAACCTGAAAAGATCCTCAATGTGTAATCTTGTAATAACTCAAGATTAAGTAATGTTTAAGGCTGGGGACTTATACTAAGACATAATAATAGCGCTTACCATTTAAACTAGAAACTCTAGAAGGTCCAAACAAGTCCATGTGGACCAACTCGAGTGGTTGAGAAGTTTAAAATTATTTATTTGATTTAAAAGAAACATTATGTTGCTTTCTCTTTTAAAAGGGATTACATACTTTGTCAACTAGGAATTCAAGTTTTGGTAGGTCTCTAACTAATCTTTTCGTAGTCAGTTTTCAAAGTGAATGAATGTTGTACTGTCCTAATCTTATGTGTCATAGCCAAGACTATTTTTGAAAATCATTTAAGCAAGCATTGTTCTATTTAGCAAAATAATTCAAATCAACTGTATAAAAATTTTCATTTCTCAAATTAGAAAATACTAAAATATTTACAGAATTAAAAACAATACATGAATCATTTTCAAATTTAACATTGAAACCATCATCAAAAAACTGAGAAATACTAAACAGGTTATATTTAAGTCCATCAAAAAATAAAACTTTGGATATTAAAACAGAATCAGTGTTACGAATGTAGCCTAAGCCGATGATTTTTCCTTTTTAATTATCACCAAATGTGACATGGCCTCCATCAACTTTCATTAATCTCTTGAAGCACGAGTAATATCCAGTCATATTCCTTGAACATCCACTATCCAAGTACCATACCTTCTTATGGGAACTCTTCAAGCATGTTTCCTACAAAACATGTTTAAACGGAAAATGATTTTGGTACCCAGATTTTCGTGGGTCCAGACAGGTTAGAAAGAAAAACATTTGGTACCCAAATTTGACTAATGTGTGTCATAAAATAAATATATCCAATGATTTTGAATGATAAAATTTATTTGATCTATAACCATGTGAATAACTAGTTGAAGCATATGAATTTACAAAACAAGAACTAGTAACATTCTGTCCAGATTTTGGAATAATCTATTTTTAGTAATCTATCTCTTTCCAGGATGATAGTCTATTCGAGTGGTATATTTTGGTGCCACTTGTTTTCCTATCATTTGAGTTAGATTATTCTTTAAATTTGTGGATTCTTCTTAGTCATTCCTTAATTTCTCATTGGAAAATTTCAGTTCAGTATTTTTCTTAAGTAATTGATCATTCTTTTTCTTTTATATCAACTACATATTTAACAGATCTGGTCAAAGAATGATTTTTTTAAGGTCTTGTACTCGTCCTTCAATTCATTACATGTTTCTTCTAGCATGTTACAATATTCAAATAACTCTTCACTAGTTATGTTTTCAGATTTAGAATAAGAATCAACTCTAGAATAATAATAATTTAAATCAGGAGTATCCAATATTACCTCAGATGTGTTTGTCATGGAACACATATTATGTTTTTGATATCTTTCATCCTGAGAAGAATCAGAATCACTTGAACTATCTTCTGAAGCACTCCAAGTTTATTTTATAGCATTATTATATTTACTGTTCTTATAATCATATTTCTTCTTCATCTTTAACTTCTAGAAGTCTGATTTCACATGTCCTTTCCTCATGCATTCATAACAGAAAATTTCATCACTCTTATCCGACATTTTACAATAATTCTTCCAATGACCTTTCTTGTCATATTTTCCTTTATAGATTGGTTTTTTGAAGAATTTATTATTCCTGTATAACTTCTTGAACCGTCTGGCTATCTAAGCTATCTCTTCATTACTATCAGAATTCGAATCTTCACTTGTTGAGCTTTCAGTTGGTATGTGAACTTTCTCCTTGTCCTTGCTCTTTGAGACATTAGATTTACATGATACTGACTTCCTTTTTGGTTCATCATCTTCTTCCTTGTTTACTTTCAGCTCTTCTTCATAAATCATTAACTTACCAATAAGTTCCTTGACAGGAAGAGAACCAAAGTCACAAGATTCTCTAAATGAAACTGATTTTCCTCTCTATCTATCAGGAAGACATCTTAGTATTCACATAATCTGGTCCTTTGTAGGAACAACCTTTCCATGTGAGCTCATTGTATTTACAATATTTTTGAACCTGAGATACATGTCCGAAATAGGTTCATCAGGATTCATTTTAAAATTATGATACTTAATATTAAAGGTGTTTAGTAACATTTCTTTAATATTGGTTGTTCCGTCATGGGAAACACCCAAGGTATCCCAAATTTCATAAGCAGTTTTGCAAGACGATATTCTATTAAATTCCTCATCACCTAAAGCACAGTTAAAAGAATTCATTGATTTACAGTTATTATTGTAATTAGTTTTAGTGGGTTCATCCCAAGTATTTCATTCAGTTTCTGGAATCTTATATTGAGTCTATATAGCAGTCCAGATGTCAAATCGCATAAATTCCAAATGAAGTTTCATTTTAAGTTTCCATTGGGCATAATTTTTACCATTAAAGAACGATATCCTATTGATAGCATCACCGTCTAGTTTATTATCCATAATTAGATTTTATAAAATATATTTAAAGAGATAAAATTTAAAACTAACAGAAATTTAAGATCATTTTGATACATCTAAAATCACAGTTGAAGAACATGGTATTTGGAAATCCTTTATAAAAAATATACAACCTCTAATATCAAATGTTGGTCGGAGTGGATACTCAACAGTTGGGAGGGGGTTAATTGAGTACCAATTAAAAATTTTTGTTAAAAATAAAATCCCCCAAATTGAATAATAAACTAAAATGTAGTGTAATTATAATGATTGTAAGTTTTAAATTAGTTTCTCAAGAGATTGATTATTTCTCAGTTGACTCAATCTGAAGATTGATTAACTTTTGAAACTAACTTAATGGCTAAAAAAAGTTATAAACACCTGCAAATTTAACTATCAAAGTTACTTTAAAATATATTTGGGTTTAAAGTAATTAGAAGATGAATATAGAATATAGTTTAAAACAAAATAAATAAGAACAGCAGTTCTAACCAAGAAGATCGGTCTCAAGCTGAGACTTAGTCCTCTCTAAAAAAATTTTATAAATTTTTATCCACAACCTTGATCGGGGTTAACAACAGTACAAATATTGTCCAAGTACTAAGACCTCTACCACAGTTCTTCGTGGGAACAAATAAAGACAATATCACAAATACTATCCAGGTCACACTTGATCTCTACCACTATCCACAGTGGGATACTAGAGAGTTATAGATGTTTTGAGTGAGGATTTAGAAATTCTCCAGTTTAGCACAGGATACAGTGTGTGTCAAAAAATACAAAGCACACACACTACTCAAAATATAAAAAAAAGAATCACTGAGAGACATTGGATATGAGTTTATAATGCTCTAGTGATTTGAAATGCAGCCCTGGACTCCATTTGATTAAACAGAAATGCATATGAGTCCTTCTCTGGTTTTTGTCTTGAAAACAAAGTGTCTTTTGCTTATGTGATTTTAAGGTCCAGTTTGATCATCTTGAGTGTATGAAGAAATCGTTGTAGTTACTCACTCCTTGACTAAGATTCATCTTGTGTTCTCTTCATGTATGAATGGCCTCATATATTTCTAGTGTTCTTCAATTATAGAATTGTATGAATGTCTCCTATCATTACTATGTATATGAACCTCTCCCTTCTCTACAGTTCAATCTTCCTTTTATACCTTAAGCTACAGCAATAAGAATGATTACCTTTTCATAGGTACGAGGTAAAGTTCCCTAACATGCCACAACTATCATTAATTAATAGTGCATGCATTAAAAACATCAAATATGATCATTGCTTAATAAATAAATAGAAATAGATATTAAGTAGCAGTGACTGGTTAACTGTCATCTTTCATCAGTAGCTCTCTGTCGGTAGACTTGTAACGGTGGAAATTGTATCAGTGGATGCCTTTTATCGATAGTTGTTACTCTGTGAAACAATAGATCAATGTATTAGTAACTCCTTCTATCAGTAGGATTGGTCTATTGGTAACTTTCTTGAACTGATAACTACTTATATTGGTGGCTCTGTCTATATCGGAAGGTCTTTATAATGGTAATTGTGTGTCTGTCTATTTGTATCGGTAGCTTGTATTGGTAGGTCTGAGTAGTGGTGACTTTCTTATATTGGTGGAATTAATAATGGTAGACTTAAACATATCGTTAGACTTACATATATCAGTATACTTACACATATCAATAGACTTACACACCGGTAGCTCTATTCTGAACCAGTGTACATAGCCTTATCTTTAGCTGTGTGCATACTGGTGAACTTAACACTTATTTGTTCTATGAAAAACATATCCTGATTGAGTTACAATTATTTCAATGTATGTATAAACATAGATAAATAGTGATTAACATATTTTAATGATTATTTTGATATTATTGTCAACATAGGATTATAAGAACATATTAAAACATAATTGGGATTATCCAAACATGTGAGGTCAGCAAAATGAAATAATGAAATGTGTATTTGATATTTCTAGGCAATTTCAACAATTGTAACACTAATTTCCCTATATTTCCATTATTAAGGTGAAATACTTACCATAATTACAATTAACATTGAACAAAAAATAAAATCAAAATGTTTACAAAATTTAATCCCCTTACCTCAAAATTTATAATCGATTTTTATTTAATAAAAATCATGATTTCGTATAAATCCATATTAAAATAAGCAACATAAAATCCATTTTTTTTAAAAACATGTATTTAGGTATAAAATTGGATTTATTTTTATATGCTAAGTAAAAATTACTATATTATAGATAAAGAGATTTTTTTTAAATATATAATCTATGAAATTAATTAATATAACTTTTTAATCGGGTTTTATTTAATTTATTATGATAAAAACACATTTCACACATAAAAACGATTCAATATAAAAAAAATACTTTTCACATTATATTATTTTTATCAATTATTATCCAATTAATTCTTCCATACACAGATAAATAATAATTCATCAAAATTTATTTACTCCCCTTCATACTATCCATCCAACATATACGTGATACATTATAGGTTATATAATAAGATCCAATAGTATATCATTGTTTTTATAAACTCAGTTTTGTGTGTAAAGTAAGATATAAATAAAATCAAATATATTTTAATACAAATATATCTTATGCTATTAGGTTATGATGGTTAAAATTATCACTAAATTATATATTTTTTAATTTATTATTTAATAATTCTTCTCACATAAGTTCTTCTCTTTATGGTATGGATCAGTTGAATAAACCTTCCAATATTATAATAAATTTAATGAATAAAATGAATCCATCCATGAAGAATTACAAGAGTGAATTTATGTTACACATTAGGTAATTTATCTATATTGGATGTCGAGATATGATCAAACATCCTCATCCTCATGATTTATTTTTTTAATATCAATTTTTGGATTGATATGACGGTTTCGTTCAATTGATAAAGATGATACTATGTAATGGTTGTGGATGCTTACCACCAGTACATAGAGATAATAGGAGATTTTTGGGGATTTGGATCCATGATCAAGTCATTAATGGAATCCCCTCAATATTGTTAATATTTTTTAGATTTTATATATTATCCATCATAGATAAGAATATTGGAAGAAATTTTATAATCATCGTTCCTCTAGTTTCATCAAATATTTATCAGATGTCATACAAGATGATGATTATCAATTGGTTAAGTGCATTTTCAATGATGGTTCTATCTTTTGAGGTCTTATTGCTCGGTTTATTTTCTGTAATCCCTATGGTGGAGAATTAAAGTTATATTGGTCAATTCATACTGGTGGAACTGATAAATACTATCAACAAGTTCATTACCAAAATTCATACAAATTTCCCTTACCATATCTCCGAGGGAATCATATATTGGAATCAGTTTGGTTATGTCATTGGAAAAAGAATTCTGTATTGTCTTATGGCTACCTCAAAATGTATCAATATCATTCAGAAGAGTACATGGGGAGGAAATATTTCTCTCAAGATCTACATTATTAAAGCCTTTGATACAATAGATTAGGGTTTTATTTGTCGTATTATTCATGAAGTTGGCTTTCACATGATATTCATTCATTGGATTTATGTTGTGATCAGCTCTGATCACATCTAAATTCTTATGAGTGGATGACTGAAAGGATATATCAAATGCTCCAGATGAGCTAGGAATGGAGACCCTCTATCTTCAATTATTTTTTCATTTGATGAAGTCTATCATAGTGGTCATATTACTCATATTTCCAACAAAGGGGAAATCAAAACAATTCAAGGAGTTAGAAAATTCTCTCCCCCCTCTCACCTACCCTTTGCTGAAGACATTATTCATTTCACTCACGGAGAGAGGAAAATAATTCAAAACATTAGGAGAACCCTTCTCCAATATGAAATGGTCTCTGGATAGGATGTCAACTAGAGTATGTCATATATCTGTTTTGGAAAAAATATCTCAGTATCCTAGAAGTACAACATGATACATGACCATGGAATAAGGGAGGGGCCACTACCATTCACCTACCGTGGGTTCCCCATGATGATAGGAAGGGCTCACTCCTCTTATTTTTCATGATGTGGTGAGTCTTTTAAGATGATCCCTCTCTACCTAGATGGAGAAATCTCCGTCAATGGAGGGAAGGAATTGTTTATTAAAACATGTGATTGTCTCAAAACTAGTTTACTCCTTCATGGTTTACTCCTATCCAACCTAAACCATTAATTCAATAAATTATCTCATGAGAAACATCATGTGGAGAAAATGTATACTTGAACATAATGTTATTATATTTCCATGGAAGATATTTTTCTTACCTTATACAATGGGAGGGATTTTCATTAAAAATATTGAGTTATTCAATAAATCCCTTCAAGATCAATTCATATGGAGACTTATAATAAAATATCTTATTCTATTGAAGTCATCTGAGCCAAAGTCCTCAATAGAATAATTAAAGGGAAGATGAATTACATGAAATCCTTTAGGTGACCATATCTGAAAATGATTCCCTAGAAGATTGATTTGCACTCTCACTGGATGGTTAGTTCTCAATCCTCTCTGAAATTATGGATGGGTAACTATGAAGGTTCTACTTTGATTTATAATGTCCAAACTCCAAACATAGACATTGATTACAATCCTACAATTAAAGAACATATTGAGCTAGTGAACACACTGCCACCTCATACTTCCCTTAGAGTCTCTTCTTATGACTTTATGAACGCAGATGACATTCAAATCAGGGAACCGAGTAAATATGTAATTCTTGACTCCAAGAGTTTTTAAAATAATCTTATATATGGAAATATTACTGGGATTATTAATTTCAATAAAAAGTCGCATGAAACATCGCGCTTCATGCTGCTTGGGTGCCTCTACTAGAATAAAATTCCAGTGGAATATAATCTGAAAAGGGTTGGAATATCTTTCTGCTCCATGTGTTCTCCGTTTCATCAACAATGTGATGCTCTTAATTATATGTTCCTATATTGTATGAACACTTCCTCTATCTAGAACTCGATATTTATCCTTTTTTATATTCCTCCTCCACAAATCACCAGTATCATCGATTTTCTACTTCACATTTCAGCACTAATGTTCTCAAAACTAGTCTGTTTACACTTCTTCATGGCTTGTGCGGAGACATTTTTTATCTTTGGGAGGATTATGAATAAAATTTGATATTAAAATGAATTTTTAAAACATAATGATTCTCTATCTAAGATTATGTTAGCGACAAAACATGCCCATAATTTACATGATGAACACTATGATAATTCAGTCAGAGAATTTTCAGTTCTGTGTATGCTATAATTAAATGGTATTTAACATAAACCCATATGCACCATCGAAGTTCTCTGGACTCTAAATTTCGTAGGATGAGTTAAATGAAATTCGTATGGTTCATCGAAAGGAAATACAAGACCTGCTGGCTATGGAATTTTCCTCATCTATCACAATAGATACATCATAGAAGGAATTCATAGTTCATGCAGACATTCTACTACTCTTAAATCAGAAATGATGGCTCTCATCAAGGTAGTGGAAGTTGATCAACAAAGTAATTGGAATAAAATCTGGATTGAAAGTGACTCATCACCTATTGTGCATGCAGTGAGGATGGGTCTGATTCATCTTTCAAGGAATCTTACATCAAAATGAATAAAGTGTGATGACAATCTTCCATCAATGTATTATATCATAACACACATCTATCATGAATCCAATCGTCCTTCCGAATACCTTGGAAATATTTGAACCACTATAGATACTTGCACTCACCTTTCCATCACTATTGGAAAAATTCTCGTTATTATTCAAATAGATAAATGTAAATTTTCGTCCTTACGACACTTGTAACTCTGTTTTCTCATATTAAGAAGATTTAATGCTTTCCCTTTTAATTTTTTCTTCTTGCCATAGGGGATTTTATAGAGGTATTTATGAATGACTTCAAAGGTTTTCACCCAAAATGTGATATCAAGTTATACAATGAGTTAGTTAATTTATCTCATCTATTCTCACTATCCAATTACTTCATATAATCCACAAAACTAAAATAAATAATGATTAACCTGGATGGCCGATAAGATAAATTATTTTTCCATACTTGTGTATAAAATTATACCCCCTTACCCCTTTAATTGTAAATAAAATGATATTCTCCACTTATTATTTGATTATCAGATGTTATATGTGGTTAATATTAATAATAAAAACATTTTCCCCTTGTTGATGGAAACATTTTTTAGTTATAGGGGTCACAAATATTTTTCATGATAACCAACAATATGGATATCATCAATTGATTGTGAGGGAATATATGTTAATATGTTAATTATAAGAATGTATGGTCTCCTTGATTAGCATTTCATGTTGTTTATATTGACATATGGTGTAGTTGTATTTATGGATCATATGAAGAAGACATTCCATCAAATACTTTATTTTGGTTGTTGTGTCATTTTTGGGGTGACATTTATGTTTCTTTGAGGATTGATGAGGAACATGAGGGTCACTTACGTGTTTTCATTGGAACCATATGTGATCACCCAAATAATGATAAGTTGATAAATTACACATTTTATATCTATAAATTAAAATTCATATGCAATTATATAGTATAAAAAATCAATTTAGTTGACCATTAATATTTAAGGGCTACATATATTCAAAATAAAAAAATATCATTTTCGATCTATGACTATTCTATGGTATAATATGTATTAATAAAAATTTAAAAATTATTTTTCATAATATGGGTATCCATTGATGGTTCTCACTATAAGTGGGTGTAATATTATTCTGATGCCCTAAATTTTAATAATACATTTTTATCTAATGTAGTGGTTGATATCATATCCATTTATGATTTTAGCAGAGGATGGTAAGGTTTGTATCATCTATTGTGATTTATATGTTTGGGATAATATTTTGTGATTTGGCTAGGTATTAATGTGTTTGATTATGGTAAAAATAATCATTGAAAATAAATATATGTATTTCGAAACACCTTATATTAAGGTCACTATGGTGATTATTTATCATATGATTTGGTGGAACTACCAATTTGGTGTCTATTTCATAGTTTATTATAAGTATAAGAGTCTAATATAAATCTATTATAGATAATAAATGAAATAAATGGTCTTTGAATGAATATATTTGGGAATCCTATTTAATGTGATTTAATTTAATAAGAAAGGGTAATACTGACATTGATGCTCTTAGTTATGTTTCCCTCTCATTCATTGAATTAATCTAGTGATGAATTGAACTGGACGGTACTCTTGGTTAAGATGAATTTAGAGGTGATAAAGGGGATGTTCGATATTGTTCCTTCTAGAATCTAGATGAAGACCTCTCTCTATGATCATATTAATTTTATAAAATAGGAAATAATGAATATCAATGCATCAAGATGATTATATGGTGTAGAGACCACTAAAAAGATAATTCTATATTACGATGGTATTTACTACATACAAAGCATATATTTTTTCCAATATCTTTGATATGTGTTTCAATAAATTAATTTCATCATAGCTAGAGTTAAATTCCCCATATTACCACCAATATTTATTATGAATTTATCTAATGATACCAATGGTGATGTGTGAGATATAAGACAATATATTTCACGTAGCGTGTTATAATTTCTATATGATTAATAATGAGAATGAATTTTTTTTGGACTAATCGATACATTTCTTATACAAAAATGAATGTGGTATTAGATATACCATGATTTAATAATGTGTATATCACATAACCTGTCGTACAATAAAAAGTTTATAATTTTTAGCTGATTAAGCAATTGAATTAGCACATTTAATTCTGCTCTTATATACCACTAAGGTGACGTTTTCGAGGAGATTGTATGTGAATTAGATCATGAGTATTAATTTAGTTCTTCTATAATTACATCTAAAAGAGAATATAAATTAAACTATAATTTTATTAAAGGTCTCCATGAATCAATGGGATCACATGTAAAAACCAAAAAAATCTCCCATCCTTAGACTAATGTGAATAAAGAATAGGAAATACAAATAATAAATGATATTTTTTACACCACTATATTAGACATTAGAGTTTCCTAGTATACCCAAGTATTATTGGATGATTTATATTTTAATATATGTTTCATATAGTGAATAATGAAAACTCCTTTTGGGTTCAATATAATAAGCCAATTTTGTCTCCCCACTATTAGATTGAGATGGATAAAATTTCATTACTGGGATTGATCATTGTATATGAGACGGTATCTATGATGTAGGCCAATTAATAAAAATTCCAAAAAATTCTTCAGTTTCTATGTGTTATATTATTATCATAGGTTTCTACTTTTAGTAATTTTGGTGTTTTATAGAATGTTAAAAAAGATGGTCACTAACTGCTAAAAGAGAAAGAAAATATTTGATTACAGAATATGAGACCATTTTAGATAATTTAGAATAACAAAAATGATTCTTATTAAATGATGATACCTCCCTATTATAAATAGATCCATAATGTTTCATAACTTTGTCTATATAGGATGTTTAACCCACACCAATTTCATGTTTTGAGTTTGGAAAATCTCAATATGGAGCCTAATGTTTTCGTTAATGTGTAGATAATTCATATTTTTACAACCGATAAGATTGTGTTTCAAGGGAAACCTATCAAATTTTTTTAGTGTTAGGGTAGCATGACACTTATTCACATGAGAATTGTTTTTAAGTGTCTTTATTAAGGGATCTATATCATCGCCTCTCCCTTGGACAACAATATTAAGGATGACTTTGAAGGGGTAGAATTTTATATAGTGGAGAATATTGGAACACCCATTTTATAATTTTCATTTAATGATAATTTTATTTATTTACTTCGTTATTATTTTTTAATATTAGATATTTTCATTTTTAAATTTGACAAAAATAGTGGATAATTAGATTTTAAAATTTAACACTTGTTTTGAACTAACTATGTGTAATCAATAAGAAATGTCCAATTTCTGATTAGTAGTGATATTAAATTTTGGGACTTGGGTTTTCCCATCCGTGATAAAAAATAATGAAACACACCTCATTTTATCATGTCTCATATAAAGGTTTGGTTAATGATTTCTAATATAAATCAACATAACCATGTGTCATACAAATAAAATTAAAAATTGGTAATTACTACGCTAACCACCATCAATTTAACTCACACATTCATATTATTTTTTGACCATGTGAAAATTAAAGTCCCCTTAATTTCTATGACCTCAGATCCACTACAATTGAATTTATTTTTTTATAGAATCTCTTAAATACTCAACATCAAAAACTAAGCATAATATATTCCAATACTCCTCACTATTCCAAATCTCATACATTTCATGATACCGATTCTTTCGACGAACCATGGAGACCTAGTAAATTCATGTTCCAAATATATTCAAATTTATTTTGATATTTAGGGCTTTCAATTATATCTATAGGGTAGGATCACTCCTTTTTGGTTGGTTCCTCCTAGTTTTTTGTGATTTCAAGTGTTTATGGCCTATTGACTCATTATGTAACATTTTTCATGAAACTTATATTATTTAATTTATATATAAGAGATTTTATAAGTATTCATTACCATGTTATAGTGGTTGGGAGATTTGCTTAAATATGTGATGGTTTTTTAAATGTATCATATTGGCTTTGATAAGTAAAACAGTTAATAAGTAATTATTTATTATTGGTAATGAGTATTCATTAATAGGTTTTATACAAATAATCATATGAAATGAAAATCATTTTAATATTGAAGTTATGACTCCTTGAGAGTTGAAATACGCATGGAAACCTAACTATCTATGTGGGAAGACAATAATTCCATAGCACAAATGGACTACACCCCAATATACTGACACTATTAGACATGATGATGACGTTATGGTTTAATTTACATGGGAAATACTACACATTTTGAAAATAAAATAACTCCTTAATTGATAGTTTTATATGTTTCCTTCAGATTGGCCTCACAAAGCCACTAGGACATGTCATTACCTCCATCGAAACCCTTGCATGCAACTGATTTTAGACTAATATATCATCAGACTATATAATAATTCTAGACTTCCCATGAACTTATTTACCTTTGGGAATTATATTTTAGATTTATAAATATATTTTTCTTCCTGTAATTATGATTTTATTCATGTTATTAAGTGTTGTTATCATATATTTTCATTAAAATGATTAATGTATATATTTATAGTGGTTATTTCCTAATTAGTAGGATTGTGATTCTCAAACATAAGTTACTTAATTTATATAATGTGGTATCAAATAAGGATTATTTTTATCAAACCTTAAAAACACCCATTGGGAGTATATATCACATTTCATATATATTAAACTAATTTAAAGAAAACATTTATAGTATGTTGGTACTCATTTTATTGGATCTTCGAATTAAGATATTGACATAATGGGTAGTTGATCCTCATCGTATAATGAGATGGGTATTCATACTTGAATAATTTGGTGATTTTATTTTCCCTATATAGTTATTCACTTATCAATTAATATACATCCATTTCTATTTATTTTATTATCCATGGATAATTATTATGACATATATTACTATAATTTATTTTTATACCTTTTTTATATACAGTGGAATATTATATTTAAATTATTACTATATTTGAAAGCATAACTTTTCCAAAATATAGAAAATTCAACTTTGGTACGAAGGACATATTTGATGGATCCATGATAAATTTTTTTATTACTTTATTTTTCATTATAACCAACAACAAAGTGAAAATTAATAAAAAATATAATTGTTTCTGATTTAAAATATTGAACCCATTTTTTCACATTCAGTTAACTGAAAAAAGAATATTTTAATTTAAAATAAAACCAGAAGACCCATTCAGAAATGATGTTTTCTATAAGAAAACACTCAAAAGATTAAAAAAAGTATTTCAATCAGAATATAATATGAAATTTCTTTCATTAACCTAAAATAGGTAAATTTTAATATAAATGAACTAATTTTAAATTAAATCTAACATAAAAAATTTTAAAAAATGTATAATTTATATTTAATGTAATTTTTCAATAAAAAACATTATTTATCAGTATTACTCAAAAAATAATATTTTTTAAAATTCTAAAAAATTTCCCCCATTTAATATTATGACTTTTATATTTTAAAAATTAATTTTCTTTATTAAAATAAATTTTATAAACGTGGTAACAATTAATTTTAAATTATTTCACCAAATTAGTCATAATACTCCATTTATAAATATTATGATTTAAGTAAAAAATATTATCAATAAAATGGTTCTAATTTTATATAAAATCAATAAATATCCAATTAACTTTTATCATAAATATGTAAATAGTTTACTTTTAATAATTTAGTTGTTCCTATTCATACCCTCTAACATATTTTATAGGTTATAATGGTCATGTTTAAATGATAATAATTATTCCATTTCCTTTTTTCTATTTTCCAAGAGAACTGAAAACCATTATAAATTAGAGAATCATAATTAATTAACTAATATATTAAATGAATATATATTTATAAAATGATACATTAATATATAGCAATAAAATAACATATAAATTTTTTATATCATAATTTGTGAAATGTCCATATAGTTAAAAATAAAATCAATCTTATCATTGAATAAAAATAATAGTTATGTAAATAAAAAAATTAACAATAAAGAATAAACATTGAAGATTCACATATAAAATATTTTTCTTCAGAACATTTTACATGAAAATAAATCAATTATTCATTATAATTTTCCTTTTGAGGTGATGATTATATCAAGAGAATCAATTTACATCATTCATCTTCTTATTCTCATGGTTTACACATTTTGAAATACCTTAATAAAAAATCAATCTTAACTCATGTTATATATTAATATATATATAATAAAGTCTTCAGTAGATGAATCCTAAACATGATCTTGAAATTCATACCATATAATTAAATAAAAACCCATAAATCTTGAATACTTTCATAAAATATGAAATTAATATTGGGTTAATTATTTATTTGTAATCGATGTGAGAAAATGAACGTCCCAAAAAGGATATTAAATATAATGTACCATCCATGATTTATTCAGTTATATTTGGACTTAAAATATTGATTTAATTTATAAAAAATATTATAGTGATGAATATGTTTGATCCCTCATAGAAGGTGAATCTGATTACATTCAACATAAAAAAAGAGACACATGATTTAGAAATAACCATTATTTTAATATGAAACATGTGTGATTAATAAAGATGTTTTATAAACTAGTAAGAGTATATTGAAAGGTAACATATCACATACCTAGTAAAAAGAATAAATTAATGAGGGAGAAGATCCCAATATGTTTCTTTATCATATCATACTTCTTTAAGGTGTAAAATTGATGTTTTATTGATTCTAAATTTATTAATAAAACTTATATTTAATTTAATTATGATCGATTGTAATAACTTGTCACTATTTTTATAGGTTTATTTACCATATAATTTTGGATGAGTATGAAACCTGAGAATTGGAGGAATTTCTAAAGCTGTAGACATAAACAAAACTATATAATTGCATTTTAATAATTATGAAATAATAATAATAAATTTTTAATATTAAATAATTCGATTATGTGTAGAAATATAATGTTGGATTAAATTAATTGGAAACATCTAAATATTGGATAACAACTTCAAGCTCAAGATGTCTCATAGATGCTTAGTTCGTGCTCGATGGTTCCAAGAACAAGATGTCTAGGTTCCCTCTCTAATCATTTATCCCCATAATATTTCATTCTTTTCAATAGATTATCCCCAATAATAATAAATATTTGATATAGATATTATCCTCCAACTCCCATTTAGCTTCTTCAAACTAATCTCCCCAGTTTCCATGATACATGATAATCACATGCCATGTCCATACTAAAAATTGATTATAAAAATCACTCTAACTAAATTAACTCCACATTTGGTATAAGAATAATAAGTATGTAATATGAATTGTATATGATTTATCGTATTAATTCAATCCTTTTAACATATCTAATAATCTAAATTATGATTCTCCCAATCACATTTCATCATCACGCTTGGCTTTTTATTTATTGTTCATTGACATTAGAATCAAATTTTAGACATAGGTAACCCCACAACAAAACTCAATGAAAAATTGTTACTGAAATAACCTCATTCGAAATAGATTCAAACACAATAGTGTAATTATTTCCTAATGAAATGAACATGAATCAAACAGGCTATAATACTGAAAATTTTTAGTAAATTTTCAAATGAATCATATCCAAAACATAATTATTTCCAAATATATATATATATATATATATATATATATATTCATATTGGTATAATGGAACATTATATGTATAGAATCTAAAAAAATATTAGAAATTGTTTAGAATGTTATATATCTATTTTCACTCCACCATAATGAACATAAATATAAGATCATAATAACATTATTAATTAATCCACGAATCATTTAAAATAATTTATGAATTATATAATCATTTTAATTTAGATAATAAATTAATAGAAATTATTACATTATAAAATATATGATTTTATAATAATTATTCAAAATAAAAATTTTGGACTAAATAATGCAATATAATAATGGTTTGATTTGTAAAAATGTAATTGAATTAGTGATGCCTAATATAACACTTTTCTTATCTTATTTCTTTTCCTCAAACAATATATTTTGAAAACAATATGTTTCTGAATAAATATCCCAAATGAAAAAAATATCAATTGATTTTTGTTTTTAATAGTGTTTTCCCTTATGGAATCATAGATGTACAAAATTTTATTGATCTTTATATAAAATATGTTTCTAAAAAATATTTTTTTACAAAAATGATTGAAATTCAATAGTTCATAATTGATAAAAGAAGATTCAACTATAATTTAACTAAAAATTTTAGTCATATCATTTTCTTCTTTTGAACATGCTCTCAAAACTAATATATATATATATAACCGATAGAAGAATAGAGTGAATAATTAAAATGAACTAATAACTCAAAAAAAAACCAATTTTGATTAATGAAAAAAAAATTAACAACAATTGGGTTCTCAATTCATCAAAAATTCGTTATTCATGAATTACAATTTAAAAATCCATTAGAAATTTTCAAAATAAGAATTTAATATAATTATTTGTCAAAATGATTGTCCAAAAGATAAATTCATTAATATGATAACTTATATGATGTATACAAATAAATTTGTATGTAAATAGAGTAATTTAACCACATAAATGTTTCAAAACCTATATCCATTGTAAAAATAATAAAATAATCTATTGAATAAGATTTCTTTTTACCAAAGCACAATTAATTGGGATAAATTTTTTATGTTTATTATATGTTCAACATTGATATATATTTTAACACAATTATTTCCCTTATCCCATAATTAAATACCCATATTTAACACAAACAATTAACCATACCATTGGAGAATAATTTATATAAATTTGGTTAAAATTAATAATTAGTTTCAAAATATTAGATGAAACTGAATGATCACATGAGATTCAAATAACAATATAACACAAAAGAAAATTATAATTCTATTCATTGAATACAAAAAAAATTTAACCAGACACAACAATTAATTTTTAAAACATATTCCAAATATTGATGCACATTTCTTATTGAAAGATAACACATTGAAGTATTTAAAAAAATATACAAAACCTAGGATGTAATGACATTAACCAGTACGTTGAAAAGAAATTACTAATAAGTAATATGATATATTGGCCCAATATATATATCTAAAAATCTAGAAACAGTCATTACCTATTTATGTTTCATAATATTAAAATACATTTTTGAATTCGTTTACTATAAGAAAATTAAAATTGATATAAAAAATAATTACTCTAAATGAGGATGATATAATTTTTTAATGGAAATCCAAAGGAACTCTCTAATTCATTTATTCAATATTATTGTCACATAATTTCATCACCTAAAAAATAAGAAATGTAATATCAGATTCCATAAATATCCAATTTAATATAGAATACTTTGTTAAATGATGAAGGGATTATGATTCAAATTCTCTAATATGAATCACATCCTTTTAAGGGTGATAATGGTAGCAACGAGTAACATACTCTTTATTTGGTGAAAAATTCATATACAAGTTTGATTAAAAATAACTCATCGGTATATAAAATTTATCTTTAATATCATGATACTTTTCCAATTTTCACTAACTAAAAGTTTTAAGTATCATAAAACAATAAGAGGAAAATGACCACACCAAGAGTCCAAGGATGACATAAATAATTTATTACATATAAAAGGATCAATTATCTGAGTGAATTCAGAGGACTAAAAAAGGCCCAATCAACCAAAATACGTTCCTGAGTAACCAAAAAAATTTATAGATCTTTATATTTAATGTTATTAAAATTTAGCATTAGTTTTCTTGTGGAATTTTAATCAATTTTTATTGAAAATAATCACCATGAACAAGATTGATTGAAAATTTCAATCAACATAAGGAGAAATGATTATAAAAAAATATATATATATGACTTGGATTCCATCCAACTGTATGAAGGTAAGTGATAATGAAACGTGATCATACATTAAAAATATTATACACCAAAATACCTTAATTTAGGAAAATTGATTTAGGAACCGATCGACTATACAAGTGAATATTTATTTGAGAAAAAAATATTCAACAATGTGAAAATAACTAATGTACGTGATCAGCTGCATATTATGAAAGTGGACCATACAATGATAACCTGATTAATTCCATAAAAATATCCAAATATTTAAAATATATTATGGATTATATTTAATTAAATCTATTGTTGATTAGGTAAAAAAATTTATAAAATGGAAATTTTTAACACCCATGAAGCAGTATGTTTTAAACTAATAATTAGACTCAATAGAATTATACATTTATTTTACAGTAATATTATCCAAGGCCTTTAGTAACACATAAATGTATTGTTTAATACTCATATAATTTAGAAAATCCATTATTTACCCCACCCACTAACTCTAAAACCATATTGACTATAACACTAAATATGGTGAACGGTACATACCATTTGGTCTTTAGTTTTATCGATAACTATGTCCACAATTCATTTAATACTAATAATCATTTCTAAATTTATTGTTCATATATCTAATTAAATTTTCAAGAAAATATATAATTTATTTATATTGAATCCAAAAAATATTTTTTAAATCTTTTTTTCCAATATATCTCACAAAATAATAATAAAATTCAGTCATTATTAATTTTAAAATATATGTAAATTGATTTCATATGGTGAGAATAGTGATGTAAATGCTTAAAAGTAAAAGGAGATGTTTAAAAAAAATAATCTAATAAGGATACATTACTATTGTAATATTGGATAAAATTATATTTAACCATAAATCCTATACCTATTATTTACACCCATTCTTAAATGTTATAGAAACTATAATTTCAAAAAAATTAAAAATCATTATATGGACATTATGATTTCCCACTAGACCATTGGTGAACATTTTGTACATGGATTTTGTATAAAACCATTTATATAATATATGTATCTAAATAAAAAATACATTAAAGGTTTTTGGTTTCCGTTATTACCCATACATGGAAATGATATTTTGAGTAATTTAGCAATACTAATTGATTGGTTTTTGAAAAGTGACACAACCACTACCCACATATATACATAACCCCAAACATATATATATAGTCTTCTAATTAAAATATGATAATGTTACCATAATGAATTTTCAGTAATCATCAAAAAAATATCTACTATTAAAATCCATTTTTTTGGACATCATGTTTCCTAACAACATTTCCTAGAATTTGACATTTATCATTAATTATTATTTAAGGGTATTAAAAACATTTATGTAATACATTTTGGTGTATTCTATCACACCCAGTATTCTCAACGCATTATAATTTTTTAAACCATATAATAATTCATGACATAGAATCCCAAAAGATACATATCCTAAAGATTCAATAATCCCACATTCTAAAAATAATTTGACAATTAAAATTATTCTACTTTAAATAATAAATTATGCATTTATAATTTTAATTAAACTAAGGAATGAATCCTAAAATAATTGAATTTATAATATGTGTATAAAATGAATTAACGGTTTACTATTGAATAAAATAGTTATTCACAATGTCAATGTTAAATTGGGTTTATTCATAACCTGGGGGGGAAAAATTGTTAATTTGGTGGTACATGGTTATAAAACATTAAATGAAATACGTATTTAAAAAATACTATTCCGAATCACTATTTTCCCTTGAAAATTTCTTTTTATAATTATAATTTATAAGATGAATTTGACATTCATCAATGGAAAATCTTCTATGTAGTCAAAAATATCTTGGAAATACCCATTGAATGGTTATTTATCTTCACAATAGTTTATTAAGAAACTATTTTCTCAATTGTTTTTGTAAGCTTGTCGATTAACCAAAATAACCCTCCTCTTACACTCCTACAATTTCTTCAATTCATAGAAGATCAACCCAAGAATTGATTTTAAATTATCTGTTATATATAGCCTTGTTAAAATCATTATAGTCTTCCTCTCATGTTGAAAATGTACATACCATTATATAAATATATAAAATCCCCACATAGGGATTCAAAGGTCCTACATGGGATGATAGAACAATAGTTTGTAAACAACATGACAAAAAATTTATTATTTGAATTAAATTATATGTCTTCATATCTAGAAGGAATGTAATCTACACAACCAATTGAATGAGTAAAATATTGGACTAATAACTTCAAGAAAACTATAGTGGCATGTAGTACATCTAATTACATCATTTTGGAAAAAGTCAATGGGATAAAATTTATACGATAGCAATGGATAAAAAAATTTAAATAGGTCACAATCTCATAGTGTTTATAGAATGAACACACATCATGGATAATCAAGTTTATGAGGTTCTTTATTCAAAATGAAAATTGTAATCTTCTATGTTATATTGTTAGTAGGAATATCATATAACAAATATATTATTCTAAATTTAATTATTTTCAATTAAAATATGATTTAATTTGATAAAATGATTCAAGAAATGGATTGTGTAACCAAACATCAATGAAAATATTAAAGAATTTGAGAAGGTATATATTCATATATTTCTTCATAATTCATTGATGAAAGCGAATATTTATATTATAATTCATAAAAATTATTGGAATTCCATAAATATATTCATATATATTTATCATTACTATATTATATAAAATTGTAATATGATATAAATATTTTTTTTGGTGGAAAAGTAAAATAAATCATATAAAACAATTTCCGTTTAGAATTATAAATTTTTGAAAATATTTATTTTTACATATTATATATTATATAATATCATCTTGTCCATGTTTATGGACAATAAGAACATCCTATATAGTTTTAATAGAACTTTTAGCTGATATTTAAATATGGTCAGTCATAATACAACCTTATAATATTCATTGAAGTCAAGAAATAATCAACCACCATACTCTCAATACATTTTAAATAGCTGAGTTCATAATTTGATCAATTCATTTTTAATATTACAATTTTTTAATCGATAAAACCTTAATCATTTTAATCATTAATTGAAATTTATTTATAATTTGATTCATTAGTCCCTCGAAAATTCTTTTGTAATTAGAAGACACAATCATTTGTTTTGGAATTGTTTACTAGGAAGTTATTGAAACCCAAGGGGAGAATATAGTATTAGGAAACCATATTCTTCCCTTGAATGATTTGAATAGTTCCTTAAACTCTCATTACAATTATCATTTAAGGATTCATCCATTTTCTACATCCAATATCAATGAAAAAAAATATAATTTTTTAGGGATCTAGTATGTTATGTCAATGATATGAAAATATGAATGTGATTTACCAAACATTAAAAAGGTGTCACATTACACCATTGGTGAATATTATACATTTTATTTTTCAAAATATTTAACCTGAACTCTATCATTTTGAATGGAATTGTTTTAATTTTTATATATTATTGTATTTCTAAAAAACATGAGATATGAATTTAGTGAATGTGTACTAAAAATATTCTTTAAATACACATCAATTTTATCAAAAAAATATCCAAATATATATATATGAATATGATTTTGATGATAAGGGGTGAGGATTTTTAAAAAAATTTCTATAAGGAATTATGGATTACAATACTTGTTGAAACATTGGCAATGTAAACCTATAATTTTTGTCCCAAACCTCATGGATATTATCAACTGAATCTTGTATAAATCTATTAATTTTATTCTTAATTTATATTAGTACTATTCATGGGATAATTATCATTATGAATTCAGAAATTAATTTATCCCATGTGATAAATATATATATATATATATATATATATATATATAACATTTAAAGTATGTTTTTGTAGTAATTTTAATGGGAAATGGTAGAAAACTAAATTTTAAGTCATCATCACTCAATAAAAGAAGTGTTTTCTGTTATACCACTCTATTGAAGTCCCAAATGTTTTCATAAAAAACATTAGTATGTAACAAATTATGTCATGCAACAATATAATAATGGAACTATTCGACAAAAAAAGTTTCTATGATTAAGTTATTACATAATTCATGGTGATTTATAAGATATAGTAGGCACTCAAAGATCCATTTGTATAAATCACTATAAAAATTAATTTATATGGTTTGGCTTGTTGAAATATTATTTTAGATCCTATATATATCTATTACATTGCATTTTCAGATTATTATTTATATAAATTTATTTATTTTCTATTTCTCATATAAGGGATCGATTTCTTCTTTCCTGACCCCCTCCCTAGAAGGTATACCCCTTCTTGGGTTGGTAATTTGAGAAGGGAGATAATGACCCCCCACCGCTCGAGTACCGCCTCTAGCAAACTCCACGTTGGAGACTATCACCAAGGGTATAAGAAACTCAAAAATGAGAGGCATTACCCTCTAAGAGAACACATGCGAAAGAGAGAGATAAGATAGACACCAAAAAACTCTGATTCCGACTGCAATATAAAAGAAAACCCAAGTAAACATAAGTAATGATATACAAGAACTACAACATCAAAAATAAAAAATTTCATGTATTAAAAGAAAGTAAAAACTACAGAAACATGAAGCCCGAACAGTTCCTGTAACACTAGGATAGTAATAACAAGGCTAATCCCCAACCTACTATAAGTGAGCTAAAAAACGTTTATATAAATGAAGGGTGAGTATAACAGTATACTCAATAGGATCCTCCTTGGAGCCTCTATTGTAAAAGTAAAAATGCATGTTAAAGCACAATGGAAAATATGTGAAACTATCTCATCACATAAATAGGGATACTTTGTCACCATCCTCACCATGGATACTCTCACAATGTATCTCATATAAGGGTATATAATAAAATAAAGAATATCAAGGACACCCCTCTATCACATCCCCATTGGTTTATAGCATTCCACCATTTTCACATGTCCGAAGCCATCTATCTCCAAAAAGTTAGACCAAATACATTGGGGTGAGAACCACAACATGAACCTCGTGCAACATAAACCATGCCCACAGAAACCTTGGTGGACCACCACCCCATCCTCATAACCCAATTGTAAAAGTAGTTTTTGGGAGCCAGGGATCTGCAAGGCATCATAACAGTATGTGTTATACCTATAGTAACACATAAGAAACAACATCTATAATAAATGTCTGTGAAATAACAACAAGAAATTATATCCCTCTACATGCATATAAGGGAAAAATGACCTCCCTGAATACAAGCACATGTAACGACCAAGAGAATAGAGTGGGGCTAAAGGGGGAAGTCAGCCATCCATCCTTCCACTATGATGTTGGGGAAAACACCCACCATGGAACCAAATCTCTCGGGAGGAAGTATCCCTAACAGATTGGGTGAGGTATCATATAGAAAAAAATATACATGATATAATATACCTCAAAATAATGCTATGGTCATTTCCTAGTCATATAATCAACTGTAGATACTGACTCTCGGATTCCCAACTATTACTGCTAAGACTATGTATCCTATAAGAACAAAACCATTTAAAGAGATACAATAGATTAATTTATCCATTTGTATCACTTGAAAATTATGTCAAATAATTTTTTATCCATTAATTAACTGTTAATAATTCCACATTACATTTAATTACAATCACACCAATGTTTCATGCAATCCATGAACAACAAAACCAGGTCCATAAAATTTTAAAAAAATTGACTCAAAATTGCATCCCAGAAATATCTATCCCCATGGGTTAACATTATTTATTCAATAATTTATTAACAGAATTATAACATTCCTATATTCCCAGGCATTCTAGAAAAACATTCTAATGTACCGAAACACAAGGGGCTCAAGATGATGAGTATATTAACTACCCATCATGTCTATTCCACCTAATGAAAGACCGTACGCCCATCCTTCCTCGAGAAGAAAAACATAGAAAGTGGCATACCCAACACGTCTTAGCCCCTTTTGGAAGGAGGGTAATCAAGACCAATGCCCTTGATATGTGGGGAAAGTAAAGAATATAAAAAATAAACAAGATTTATCAAGTATCCATTCACACACATCTAACCCGTTTGATCATCTCCAATGTACTCCCTAACACCCACATGCATAACTTGATGTATCATTCCATTCTAGTCATAAAATACTACCACAACCACTGGGCCTCCCGACCCCCACAACTCAATACATCCATCCAGGCTCATAACACAACACATGCATTATTAAATAACAAAGCTATTGAGATCATGTCCCTAAACAGTGCATTCTTCCTTCACACGCAATGAGCTCTCAAAGCTAAAAGCATAAGTCTCGGACCCTTTAAAAGAAATAGGGTAACTCAGAACCCCACAAAGCATTATCATTTACCAAAAAACTAGTTCTTTTATCATTCTTGAATAAACTAGTTCCTTATTAGTATGTTCCAACAATGGGAATCCTAAACTGAAAGCTATCATAGGTATTAATAATTAATTAAACAATTAATTTGAAATGACTTTAAACAAAAAGAACCAATATGGTTTATAATTAAAAACCAACTTTAATAGAAATGAACATATACATTAATTTAATTTACATCAAATTACCACAAAAACAACCAAATTCATTTACATGCCTCTTTATCTTTAGATAATTAGTTATCAATTAATTCTGGATTTACATTATTTACCAATTCTTTCAAGAATATATTTCTAACAAGAAAATCATAGATATCACACTATCTAAGAGTTCAAGAGTAAAACCATTATTATGGTGAATGTAAAAAACATTCAATCATACCAATTATTTTATTCCAGTTCAAGTATTTAATTAGGTCAATTCCATGAGGATCGATTGGGATAAAACCTTCTGTCTCTAAATTCGCACATAAAAGAATAGAAAAGACACAAATCCTCAACCACAAAAGGTTCTTGAAGTTATTTACATGAGAGAGATCCATGCAACAAATCACGATCACCTTCCCCGCAACAACTGCATCCACATGAGGATGTCGTGCCGCAACCACATCCACTACAACCAAAGAAAACTCCATTGGAACCATGGATATTAATCACCATAGCTTGTAAAAGATAAACATGAGAGTACATATCATAGAAAATCAAATAACATATGCGTATCTTACCTCGTATTGAAGATTGAACAAAGAAGGACGGTAAGAATCATTCTGGGATGAAGGAACACCCGAATATTAAAGAGGGAGGTGTCTGGGTCATGTGGGGTTGAGAGGGGTTGCACTCCAGCTGTAAGGTTTGTTAAACCTGAATGAATGGGTGTATTTAAAATACCCCGCAATGGGGAAGTACTAGATGTGTACCTTCCCATCACATCATTCACCACCTGAAGGATGAGTTACACCAAAAAATGTATCTCCTCAGTTCTCTATTTTATTTTTCTAAAACTAGAATGGCACACATCATTCCCCTCTTGGTCATGTCGTGTATCCCACTGTTTCTGGATTCTGATGACCAAAATACTCCATACATCCTCCGAGCCTTCCTAGAGCACCACGGTCTCCAAAAACATGAAAAGGGTCAATCTATATAGATCAAGACCCATACATTAGATACCACTCAAAATAGTCTCATCCTCAAGAATCCAAAACTAACCCAGTGAGGAAGCAGAAAAAAGGGGTTGTCCGAAAAACCACCCCATAAGATACCTCTAATGTATATAACCACCATAGAAACTCAACCACATCGATATAACCATTCAACACCTTCGGAAAATGACAACTAGCTCATAAACACTCTCTTGGGGGAGATATCTCTCAATGAGAGCAAGCCACAATAAAAAACAGAAGAACTACATCTCATAGATAAGAATGGTCTACAACCAAAATACAAAAATCGTTACAAGGAAAGAGATTAACAGAAAATATATTTGGATATTGAGTGCATATATTTGACTCACATTGCTAGGTTCTCTCCTCCTTGACACTGTGAAACCACAAGACATAAACTAAGGGGATATCCCAGCCACACACCCCCTTCTCCTTGTGTTCTTAAATCTCTATAAGTTGCTCCTCGAAGGTCTAATCATCATCAACATCGATCTCACCCTAATCAATAATGTGAGATTAATCATGAAGATAATGACTGAGCTACGACACATGAAAAACATAATGTATCCAGCTCAACTATGAGGGAAGTGCTACCTGATATGCCATGGCTCCAACAGGACCCAACACTATGAAATGTCCAAAACACTAAGGATAAATCAAACTCCCACTACCAAGACTTCACTACCCACGACGAGGATTAACCTATAGAAACATTTGATACCCAACATAAAACTCCAATGCTCTCCTCTTTTAATCGGCATATGATTTATGAAAATCATAAACTACCTTCACCATCACATGAATTAGTTTAACTATCTCTATTGTGTTTTGTTCCATTTTTTTCTTGAGAATTGCTAACACTCCGACCTAGTCCATCAAAACAGATAATGGAAAGGTTGTAAATACAAGTATTCAAATGGTTCCATAATGAAGGTGGACTATAAACTATTGTTTTAGGAAAAATTCTCCAAGGGTTTGTGCCTCATCCATGGACCCCCAAAATCCTGGACATAAGAGAATAACATGTTTTCTAGAGTCTAGATGGTTTTCTCTGTCTGACCATCTGTCTATGGAAGAAAATCAATTAAAGGCATAACTAATAATTGACAACATGCTGGGGACATATCCACGCCCTAGAGGTAAAATGAGGATCTCCATAAAAAATGATCATCCTCAGGACACTGTGGAGTCTCACAACCTCCTCCAGATATTTCCTTGAAAAAATCTACACTTTTCTCCACTACTTGATCGATATGAAGTGGGATGATTTGGTTAAACTATGATGTACCACCCATTTTGATTCACAAACTCCCTAAGCTCAAGGAAAACAAGTATAAAAGTCTATTGAGAGGCCATAACACTTCCACTGAAGAATATGCAATGGCTAGGGCAATCCACCAAGAATATAGTTCTCGTCATTCAACTTTTGGTAGACCAAACATCGAGACATAAACTCCACAACTGCATGATTCATACCATGCCTCCAAAATTGACTCCTCAAAGCTCGGTACATCTTTGTCAAACCGGGATGCATCTCTAATGGTGAACTATGGAACCCTATGAGAACTATTTCATGAATTTACAAAGGAAATAAAATCATTCTTGATACAACTTTCAGTGTTGTTCATCCTCATACTAACCATCAGGGGCCTTTCCATAAGAAACATGACCTCTCCAGACCTCCACCACTAGATCAACCAACATGGTCTCTTCCATTGAATGCATTAGAGATGAAGTCACTATCATCTAAAAAAGACAACCACTTTCCCCCAACTCCTCCCATATCAAGATGTAATTCTAAAAGATCTTCCATCACTCTCCAAGAATCACCAGACCCATGCACTGCATTACTACAAGACTTTATACTCGGTGAATCCTCTACAAAATTCCCTTTTATAGGCGTATATGAGATTTCAAAGATGTATTACTGTAAGATATCTATCCACCGATGTTGTTTCATTTTCAAGTCAAGTTGGGAGAAAAAAACCTCATACTCTTATAATCAGTGAAAACCACAAAGCTCACTCAAATGCGGTAATGTCTCAAAAAATTATGAGAAAACTCCAAAGCTTCAAAAATATAGATAACGGGTTATGTAGTCACGTTCATGGGGATGCAACTACTGAGACCCATAATAAATTACTGATATCTACTGCATCAGAACACAACCTAACCCTAGACATAAAGCATCACATAAAACGTCAAAATGAACACCCTCTTCTAGCAGACAAAGTACTAGAGTACTTACCAACATCTCCTTCAGATAATCAAAATCTACATGACACTGATTATCCAACACAAACACATGATCCTCCCTAGTCAATTCTATCAAATAAGTCGCAACATGATAGAAATCGGCTATGAACCTCCAACAGTTTCCTGTGTGACCAAAGAACCATTTCACCTCTACCACTATCTTGGGGGATACCCAAGACAAAACTACTTCTATCTTTGAAAAATATACAACTAATCCCAACTAGGACACCACATGCCCTGTGAAACAAACATATCGGGCCCAAAACTCCCACATTGAAATCTTCCCAAATAGATTATGTTGACAATGAACTCCAAAAAATGGTGCAAATATTCTCTTATCTCTACTCTTGAGATGCGGAGTACACAAGGTTTTATTCGATGAAAACCTCCAAAAACATATCAATGAACTCATAGAACACCTCATTTATCAACCCTAGGACCATAACTGTAGCATTTTTGACATTGAAAGTCAATACATAGGACTTGTAATGACCATGATGATAATGGAGTCTTCATGATATCGTCATCCTTCACACTCATTTGATGATATATTAACCGCAAATAAATTTTTGAGAACCCACATTCACCATTCAGTTGATCAGCTAAACCATAAATCCACTAAAGAGGACAATGATTCTTCCATGTCACTTTGTTTAAGCGATGATAATAAATACACAACTGAAAACTATTGGCAGCCTTCTTCACAAAAAAAGTGGTGCACCCCACGGTGACACAGTCAACCCAATGAAACTGCACTATCATAGACTATCAATATGTATAAATAGCTCTAGTAAATTAGAATGAGCCATCCTATATGTATACATAGAAATTGGAGACACTCCTGGATGAAGATCAATCCAAAAACCGGTCTCCAATCAAGGGGGTAATGCTAAAACCTCTTCTGAAAATACTTCACGGTACTCCTTTACAGCCATAGAAAATGCCAATAGTTGAACCTTTAATGAACCTTGCATCATGTCATCCATCATTGATGACAATGAAAAAACATTCCTCTAACCCATCCGAGGGTCTCACTCGCCAACAAGCACCGCTAGCTCTCCATCAGCATCAAAGAACACCACCTGCCTCCAAAATAAATCCATATTATTCCTAACAGAATATAACCAATACATGATTAGAATTAAATCATATTTCTGTATCCAAAAACCTAGGAAATATCCCCAAGAGAAGTGTTTCCCTAGATTTAGCTCACAATCATTACATACCTCAAACAAGATAGATTGACCTCCAACTGACATAGTCAATTCCAGGGGCTCTGGAAGCCCCTCTACCTCAATTCCCAAGGAATGGACAAGGGAAGGTGATATGAAGGAGTTAGTTGCTCGTAAATATAACAAGGCATATACCCAAGTATAAAACATGGAAAGGGTACCTCAAACATCTTCTGTATAACATTGCGCTAGCAATGCTACAACATGAACCTGACCACATCCTTCTCTACAACCTCTTTGACCCTGATGATGACCACCACCATGACTGTGTTCTTCTCTCTAAGGATGTGGAGCATCTCAGGGAAATCCTCTACCTACCCAATCTTTTATCTATTAATTAAAATCTAGTGCAACATACTGCTACTACCTTAGATGGAACAACATCAAAAGAGTAACCTAGAGGAGATTATATAGGGTACATTAACCACAATAAAAGGCCAAACACTCTTACTACTAAAAACTGGGAAACCCGGATGAAAACATTACTTCATAAGGAATCCTGAAGACTCCCCTCTCAAGAATATCTGATTCTAGAAAAAGTCTTCTTGATGAACTACCCCATGGTCATCACCTCAATATATATCATCAGTATAAATAGGTTAACCTGACGCTGGATCTCTAGATGTGAAGCCTCCTCAAAATGCCTCCCCCCCTGGCCTCATAATCTGGAAACAAGGCCTAATCATATCATAAAATGTTCCTGAAATGGATTCCAAAATCTTTCAAATTGGAGCTCCCATGTCTAAGGGTAAGAACCCCCAGACGGCTTGATTCAATAGTGGTCAATGAATGAAACATGAATCTGAACATTTCTCGGAACTCCTCTCAATAGATCGTTGACTCCTCGCGAAACTCGAGGAGTAAGAACCGCCACCTTGTCACCACCCAACATAGAATCAACAACAAAAAGACACCTAGATCTAATTCCGAACATGGATCGACGTGAAGGATCTTTCGACCTCCTACAACTAGACTTCTGCGACTGTAATTGAAAATAAACCCTTTTACTTTTGAATACTATAGCCCAGGAACTCTCATATTAGCCTCCTCCATGTGTTGTTGTCGTCAATCAATACCCTGTGATAATCTTCTGGCACAACCTGCAGGACATATTCTGCATGAACCTATCGAGGACGTTGACCTGGAGCTGTTTCTGCAAAATAATAAATAGATCGAGCTCTTAAACCATCAATATTGAATACTCAATATTAATTAATTAATTTTTTTTCTTTGATTTATGTTATCCTACCCCATGGTCTACCCATTCAAACATAAGCACCACGAATAATTATTCATGGTACATTCCTAGGTATCTACTTTGAAACCAGCATCACCTCATTTTGTAGCCACTGTAATCTTAATGTAATGTGAATCATATCACAGGGTGGCCCCCTAGTTCCAATATCTCAGCTAGTCTCCAGTGTTTTCATCACATTCTAAACATAACTGACACAATTTTCATACCAACCCATGAAACCTCACCTGTGCCTAACACCAAAATACATCCAATACCTTAACCCGACCAGTTTATTCCACTTTGTCACAACCCACTCCCTACAAGGTAACCCCTCCAGGGTCGACAAAGTGAGAAGTGAGAGAGTGACCCCCCAAGTCCAACCTCCAATAGGCCACGGGTCAACCACTAACACTAATGGTATAGTAAAAATAGCAAGGGGATGCATTACCCTCTAAGATAACTCATGTGAAAGAGAGAGACATGAAAGAAAGAAACCAAAACCAACTCATACAACAATATAAATGAAAACCCAATTACAGAATTGTAATGTCATGAAATAACAACAACAACTAAAATAGAAAACTGTAAGTTACAAAAGAACATAAAAACAACAACGACCTTGAATCCTGAATAGCATCTATAACCCCAAAAAAGTAATAAAAATATTTATCTCCAACATGTTCCAAGTGACCTGAAAAATAGTTTAAATATATGTAGGGTGAGTATAATAGTATACTTAGTTGGATACTCCCTTAAGAGTCTCCTCCAAAAGAAAAGAAAGCATGTCAAAGCACAATGAACAACAAGTGAAACTATCTCGTCACCTAAACACGTCTAATGTTTCCCTAGCATCACCAAGGATACTCTCACCAAGTATCACATGAAAGGGTATAAAATTAAATAACGAATACAAAGGGAACCTTACTACCACTTTGACACTGGTTTTCCACTTTTCCAAAATGTCTCATTTCCAAATCCATCTATCTATAAAAATGATGTCCTGAAGGCAACTGGACCAGCACCACAACATAAACCATGGGAAAAATAATTCTTTCCCAAAGACGCCTGGGTGAAGCACCACACAATCCTCACAAACCAAATGTTACCATGTAGTTTTTGAAAGCAACCACAACATAGATAACATGTATCAAATAGTAGGTATTGTACCACAATCCATTACAACACATTCGATGTGTAAGAATCGTCATGTCACCACTTCCTATACACATGATACCTATAGTAACACTTAAGAATCTTCATCCATAGTATATGATTGTGAAATAACCACAGGACATTATATTATTATACCCCCATGTATGGGGAAAACTAACAGCTTTGCATACCATCACATGTATCTACCAAGAGAAGATAGAATGGACAAATGGGTAATTCAGTCATCCATCATCCCATAGGGATGCTGCAGAAAACACCCCCTAGGTATCGGAATCCTCACAGTGTCAGTTTACTTAACTGAAAGGATGGTTAGCGTATAGAAACAAAAAATTACATGATATAATATAGCTTCCATCCACACTATGGGAATAATGTAGTCTTAGACTCAACTGCATCTAATGTTTCATAGGCTACCAACTACTACCACTAAGACAAGGTATCCTATAAGAACTCTACAATTTAAAGATCTTAATTAGATTGCATTTTTCATTTTCATCAGTTTCACTTTACGTTAATTAATTATTTATCCATTAATTAACTGTTATTAATTCCACAGTACTATTCATTAGCATAACACCAATGTTCCATGCCCCCCAGGCATAACCAAACTAAGTCTGCAACTTCTCAGAATTATTACCTAAACCTTTAATCCCAGTAAACTGCAACCCCTTAGACTAACATCATTTGTTCAATCATTTATTAACATCATTATTACTTTCCAATATTCCTAGGAATTATAGAATAACATTATAAGATTCAAAACACAAGGGGATCAACATAGTGAGTAGTTGAACTACCTGTTGAGTCTTTTCAATCTATTGCAAGAGTGTAGACCCATCATCTGTTGTCAATATAAATAGAGAAAGCACATGACATACCCTGCACGTCTTTGCCACTTTTGGTTGGAGGGTAAGGAAGACCAACTACCTTGAGAAGTGTGTAAAGTAAAGCATCTAAAAACCAAAATGATTTAGAAATCATCAAATCATTCACATATAACATGTCTCATCATCTCTAGTGTCCTCTAGGAATATCACAAGAATTACCGAATGAATCTGGACACTCTAGGCCTCACCTGCTGCCACAACGACTAGGCCTCCCTGGCCCAACATCTCACAACATTCGTTTAGTCTCATAACACATGACATGTAGTAGGAAATTACAATGAAACTGTTCTGTTGTCCCAGAACAAGGAATTTATCCTTCACATGCAATAATCCCTCATAGCTCCAAGAAAATATATCTTGAACTTAAAATGCAATAAGGTAACTCATAACCCAACCAGAAATTATATTTTATCAAAATACCAGTTCTTTAATCCATCTTGAATTAACTACTTCACTATTTTTAGGTACCCACTATAGAAAACCTAAATAGAAACCAATCATAGCTATAAAAAATTTACTAAAAAATTAATTGGACATGCATTTAAATAACAATAACCAACATTCATTAGGTTTAGAAACCAACTGAAAATAACATGCATAGCTGCATTAATTTGATTAACATAAAAATTAAAACAACAAAAACCGAATTGATTTAAATGACTCTTTATATTAATAGAATTAATTATCAATTAATTCCGACTATACGTTTTATAACAATTTCATCAAGAACATCATTCTAACTTGAAAATAATTGATATCACACTATTTATAAAATGAAGAGGCGAACCATTATCACATTGCAATGAAATAACATTTAATCAAACCAACTATTTTTATCTGGTTCGAGTATTTAATTAGGTCATTTCCATTGATATTAAATGGTTAAAACATGTTAAATCTATAGTTCCACATAAAATAATAGATTATCAATGAATCCCCTACCTCAAAATATTCCTGACATTCTTTACAAGAGAATGATCCACACAACATATCATGATATCCTTCCCTGTAAAAACTGCATCCACCAGAGGATTTTGAGGAACAACCGCATCAAAAACAACCAAAAGAAACTCCCATAAAACCATGGAGATAAAACACCATAGCATGAAAAAGATAAATAAGAGAAGGTGGATAGAAGAAACAAAATATAGGAGATAGATCTTACCTCGGATGGAAGATAGGTCGAAGAAGGAATTGGGGAACAGGTCCATGATTAAAGAACCCCCGAACATTATAGTGGGATGCATAAAAGTCATCTTGGATCGATAGGGGGTGTGCTCAATATATAGGTTTTGAAAAACCCAAGTGGATTTGTGTCTTTAAAATAACCATCAGTGGTGTAGTACATGGCATGCACCTCCTAATCACATCATATACCACCTTGAGGCTGACATACGCTGAAAAAACATCACCTCAGTGCTCTATTTTATTTTTATGAAACCTGAAACGTACACATTGTGTCCCCCTTGAACATTTCATCTATCCACATATTACTATATTCTTCCGACTGAACCCCTCTAGACTTCCTCCGAGCCTTTTTTGATCACCTTGGTATTCGAAAACACGTAAAGGGTCGATCCACGTAGATCTGGGCACTTACATTATAAATATGTGATCTTATATGCATGTATAATTATGATTGACTATTTTTAAAGATGTAATATAGTGTATATTAATATATTTATTTATGAGATAAAAGTATCAATTTTTGGTTTATTTTTAAAATATTTTGTATTTTCGTTGATCACACATTCTTTCCCTGATAATGACTCCAAAATTTGACTAATTTATTTTTTATCACTTAAAATTATTTTATTTCATAACTATAAGTAATTCATTGATAAGTTGGTCTAATAATTCATTGATGGTGAATGTGTGTTCATACTAGGGGAATAACTACAAAAAGTATCATGATGTAGAAAAACTAGTGATTATAGAATAAATCATGTGTAACTATTAAAGTAGTATTATAAATAGGTAAATATTTTGAGAGACGTAATAAATCCCATAAAAACAATGAGGAAAAATTAAGGGAATTTTTTCACTATATTAAAAGGGTTTAATATGGTTTCCCACTTTTCATGAATTGTGTAATGAACAATTTAAGTGAAATGAAAGAGGTTCTAGAACTATTATTACTAAAAAAACTATTGTTAAATGAATCATATAAATTTTCCAACTATAAACTATCTCAAATAAAAATTTGATGAGATTAGTTATTCATCAAGATAAAAATATCCTTTTATCATAATTTTCTATTAATAATACATGAAATCCTATATGATTGATTGTTTATTGATTGAGAAAATATTGCTAAATTGAAATAATAAATGATATCCATAGATATCTATGATTCTGAAATAAAATATGACTAAAATAATAATATTATATAAATATTTTGTAATTATAGATGAAGATAAAGTCATATTATTGACCAAAACAATCTCATTTGACAAAAAAAATCAAAATAATATTCTTTAATAGACAATGTGATAAAAATTACACGATAAAACATAATATAGGGAGAAAATAAGAGAATTATTCTCTATAAAAAAACACATCCATAAAATATTTCCACCTAGTTTCTCAATACTAACCAATGGGATTGATGTATTTGAGGATATATTTCTACATTTTATCAGTAATCCTATAATGATTCATTTCTAATAACAATGTTCTTCATAAAAGGAATAAAATAAAAAAATAATTGCCAACCTATAATTCACTATGAACTATATTAAAATAAATTACATAATCTAATTGTGGAGTCCCTATCACTGTTTTTTTCTTTATCATTAGTGGAACCATTAAATAAATTTAATATAATGTTGTCAAATTTTTTTTATGTGATTAAACCAAAAGTAACATGAACATGAATGAAATACAAGCTCATTAAATTATTTATAAATTCAATGTAAATAATTTATAATATTCTATAGCATCCTATGTAATTAAATAATAATATATTTTCATATCTATGTCAATTTATGAATTAGATGGTGTTTTAGAGGCATAAAATGAGAATAAATCCAATCTTAGGAATAAAATACTCTAATATTTTTAAAAGATTATTTTACGACCTTTTGATGGAAAACCATTTTTAAATATAACTTTTGACAATTTAATAATCTCTATTTTTCACAATAAACTTAATATTTATAATTGGTAGATTGAAATTTACTTTGGATAAATTTATGGTATTTTTTTGACAAAGTTTATTTTTTAATGAATATTGAAAATTACTACATTTTTCTTTAAAAGTGATTTTTCATCTAATTTAATTATATGGATATATTATTTTTTTATTTCGTTTTAAACTGTATTTATAATATATTATTACCATTTAATCCAATGGTGGTTATTATAATTAATTTCACTTTGAAATTGGACATAAACAATTGTCATCCTTTTGATAGATATTGTTTCTTAAAAACACGCTATTTGTTTTGACAACATGAATTTTTTTAAATCAATTACTGAAATTTATGTGTTTGGAATTTGGTAAAATTTATTCCATATTTGGAATCATATTGTCCAAATTATGTAATTAACACCTTTTTTATTTTGGACATTATAAATATTAACGACGGTAATTATCTTTAATTATTGTGATTAATTGGTAATCATGTAGTTAAGGGTAATAAAATAATATCATAATAATATAAAATGACCCCACCATGTCTCCAAATCCTCTTTTTTGAGTCATGTCTTACCATGGGAAGCTTTTTACTGAACTTGAGGTCCCATGGAGTCACATGGGTGTAATAGTGCCATTTATGACCTTATTTTTTTAAATGAAGAGAAATATAACAATGTTTTGTATATTCTATGTAAAAAAATTAATTTTGTTTTAATAAATGATCTATAAGACTATAAATAGTCATTGGGAAGTGAAAATTATTTCCTACATCATGGTATTTTTTTATAATATTTAGACATTAAATAATTAAATTTATTTATGACACCGTGATGATGAAGTGATTACCTCATTAATGAATGATTTAAATAAAATGAATAGATAAGGAAATATTTAAGACATAAAATTGTCAAAAACCAATTGGATGGGTGTATTTTTAACCCTTTTCACCTTATCCACAAAATATATCATTGTGGGACCTTTAAAATCTGAAAATCATTTTATAATAAAGTAACATTTCAAGACTTTCCAAAAGTGACCCTCCCACCTCTTATAAAAGGCCCCCACCTATACCCCCTTACCCACACATCTCAAGTCCTTGGATCGTCCAACCTCTTCTCATATTATCTCTCCACATCTCTCTTTTACTCGTAGAAGCCTCAGTTTGAGCAGATGTCTTTCCAATGAATCCATTGGCTCAAATCAAAAAGAGTTACCTGATTTAGGGGTAGTATATCCTCTCGAGTATCTTCCTTTTATTGTCCTTCTTCGATCACCACTATATTCTTATTATTTTATCCAATAATAGCAAAAGTATCCTCAATATACTTGGGTGTTGTTTTGATAAGGATTCTACCTACAGTTACACACACCTCCGTCTAATGGTTAATGAACATACTATTTTTTTGGGTGGAAAATTACTACCTCACGAAATGCTGATTGTTCAATATTATTTTTACACCTTTGATTGTGGCCATTATGATGGAACTATATTTATATATGATATATATTATATTTATGTTCTCTCTATGATTTTGTATTTCATATTTAAAACATACCTTTATGCATTTCATGTTGTGAAAATGAGATAATTAATGAACTTATGTTACTTATATAACATATATATTATACTTGATTTATAAAATATAATAGTATCATTTAGTTTTAATTCATTTAATATGGAAAAGAAATGAAAGTAGCATTCATGCATACGTACGACCTACCATCTCCATGAATGTTTCATTTCATTTTTTATCTCCAAATGTTATGGAATAGTATAAAATGAATATATACTGGATATATATGATATTTAAATCATTAATACCATTCTGGAGATGATGTACTTATAGCTACATGGGAAATTATTTTTAAACAAGTTCATTTTTGACTTATGTACCGAAAATTGATAAAACGTATGATATGAACTCACATAATTAACTTATTATTATAACATGATAATATGTGATAAGAATTGAATAATAAAATTTAATGGAAGTCCTTAAGAAATTATAAATTGACCAAAGATTATTATTCCGGAATATAAAGAAACGAAAAAGACATGTCGGACTTGAGGTAAAAGACTTTGTCTCAAATCTCATTTCATTGAGGCATACTTCATTTTATATACAACCTTCTTTTATTAGTTTTATAATAAACTCTTTTGAATTTTAATTTCATTCAAAAGGAAACATTTTATATGAAGAATTTTACTAAACGAAAAAATGGATTGTTTCTGTCTTACATACGTGGGGACAATGACTTCTCTACTGCCATGACCATTATTGAGTTTCGGCTTCCTCTACAAGCCATAAATTGTTTTAAATGAAAAATAAATACCACATTTTAGTTTTATTTTATTTTTGTACTGAAAATGGGTTTTATAATTTTTTGATTATATCAATGTGTTATATTGATATATTGTTATTGAAATATGTAAATGTTGTGTTTCCTTTATGCATGTTTTATGTGATATGATTATGTTATTGTTCTTGGGCAATATTTATGAATTCAGGTGATTCTATGATAAACTGAGGGCAAGTGAGCCTGAGATAGCTCTCCAACGTATTGAGTAACATCAAGGAGATAAACACTATGGTTTCTCCCAAGAGATTTAGGGATTATACTGTGATGGGTATTGAAAACGTAACCATGAGGGTTACTCCATACGAAAGAATGTTATGAATGACTGAAGTTAACTTTAGGACTTATTATTTCTATGAGTTTTCATAAATATTATGATTTAATGATGTATGTTAAAGTGCTTATGTTTTATGAGTAATTTATGATTTCATATATTCTTATGTATACTTAGACTAATGTTTTCTTTCCAAATTTTTATATCCCTTACTGATCTTTTTATGCTCATCCCAAGTTTTCAAATTTTTCCACAGGTCAAGGGAAAAGTACATGATGTGTTGATAGTGTCGAGGAGGTGTCAAAAAAGAATCCAGGTTTTATTTTAAATATGTTTCCTTTTATGGAAAAAATGAATATTGTCTTTCATGTAACCACCTTGTTTCAATGTGGAATGTAATGCATGATTTAAGATCAAATTCTCTAAAAATCTAAACCTAAAATAATCATCAATTTGAATTCTTCAAATAACCCAAAATTAAGTAATGATTATGGCTAGGGCCTTATAATTGGTATCCAAGGTTGTCTTAGATAACTTTAGGAGTTATAATTCTATTAAATGATTATCCAAAAATATTTTTTATCACATTATGGTCAAATTGAAATGATATAGCATTTGAATATTACCATAATGCTTCATCTAAGACATGTTTATTCAGAATGGTTTTCCCTAGTTGAAATAGGGAAGAAGTGCTAGGAAGGCATACAGAAGGAAACAGCCTTCCAAATCCGCATCCTCAGATAGTCATAATTAGAACTGAACAGTTTTTTGCAGTAATGGCACAGTTGACTCATGCGATAAATGGTGGTGGTATCCATGCACGAGATCAGCCCGATCAACTACAGTGGAACATGTTAGTGGGGGAAAATTTCATGAGGCAACATCCCCGATCATTCGGAGGATCATCTGACCCTGTCCTAGCTGAAGGGTAGATTAAAGCACTAGAGAACATTTTTAATGTCATGTGGTGTTCAGACAATCAAAAGTTCTGTCTTGTTTTTTACCATTCGAAGGTTAAATCATTTTAGTGGTGGTCGATGGTTATAAATATCGTGGATGATGATGAGATTGATGCTCTTGACTGGGATGAATTCAATGATATATTTCTTGAGAAATATTTTCCAAATACTGTTCAACTTAGGATGGAAAAACAATTCTTTGAATTGAAGAAAGAGGATGAATCAGTGGCTACTTATGAAGAAAAGTTCACTTTATTGGCATGGTATAATCCAAATATTATCTGAGACCTTGATAGTAAAATCAATCATTTTTACTCAAAATTAATGCCAAAACATCGATGTGAATTAGCTTCTCATTAGTTAAAAAGTTATGAAAAACTTGTTCAATGTGCGGAGAATGTGGAAATAGAGTTTGCTGATGATCAAGTGTTCTATGAAAACCAACAGAAGGAGATTGCAATGTGGTAGGATAAAGGGAAGAATCCTTTAAAAAGCTTTGGTGGTATGAAAATTATGTTTGTAGTTTGTGTTAAATGTGATTAAAATCATGATAAGGAATGTCTTTTGAATTTTAGAAAGTGCTTCTGATGTGGTAAGATAGAACATAAGGCTCGTGATTGCACTAGAAAATATCAGGGTAATGGTAAGACAAAATTTGAGTTACAGTTAGTGAAATGTTTCAAGTGAAATGATATGGGTCATTATGAAAACGAGTGTCCGAAAAAGAGATCGAATGATAGGAAGCAGCCAGACTACAAGCAGAAAGGTGTGGTGAAATCCTTTGCAACTAGTTCAGCAGATTTTGGGCCATCAAACGAAGTGGTATCATATAATTTGTTTGTTTTTTAAGAGTATTCCAATGTGTTTTTTGATTCAGGGTCTACACATTCTTTCATCACTGAAAATTTTTCTAGTAAATTGGGAATTCCATCTCAAGAAATGAATCCTAAACTTGTGGTAAAAACACCTGGGGGAAATGTTGAGGAAAAAAGAATTTATAAGAATATTCCTATCCTTATCTGAGGAAAGAACCTACTTGAAAACCATATTGTTTTACCTCTAGTAGAGTTTGATGTTATCCTGGGTATGGATTGGCTCTCTGTTTACAATGCTATGATTGTATGTAGAGCTAAAGAAGTTTCTTTTCAGAAAGAATTTCAGTTTGTGTACAAAAATGAACCCTTACCATTGATAACATATCAATAGGCTGAGAAACATGTAAAATATGGAAATTGTTGTTACCTTACACATATTTTTGAAAAAAAAAGAAACCATTCAGTTTAATGATGTGACGGTGGTAAATGAGTATCCTGATGTTTTTCCTGATGAGTTTCTTTGAATAATACCCGATCATGAATTTGAATTTACTGTTGACATAGTTCCTGATGCTAAGACAAATTCAAAACCCCCTTATCGAATGGAACAAATTTAACTTTTAGAGTTGAATGAGCAATTTCAATATTTATTAGAGAAAGGTTTCATTCGACCTTTCACATCACCATGGGGTGACCCTATCTTATTTGTTAAAAATAATGATGGTTCAATGAGACAATGAACTGATTATAGATCCATGAATAACATCACCATTAAGAACAAATATTATTTTCCTCATATTGATGATTTGTTTGATTAGCTCATGGGAGCTCAGTATTTTTCAAATATTGACTTGAAATCAGGGTACCATCAGTTGAAGGTAACAGAAGTAGATATTCTGAAGACCTTGTTTCATAAAATATATGGCTATTATGAATATTTATTTATTCCTTTCGGGTTAACCAATGCACCAACTGTATTCATGGACCTTATGAATAAAATTTTCCATGAGTTCTTGGATAACATTGTGGTTGTTTTCATTGATGATATTTTGGTGTTTTATAAAATTAAATAGGTCCATGAAAGAAATTTAAGGGTTATTTTTTCAACCTTAAAAGAAAAGAAATTGTATGGTAAATTCAACAAGTGTGATTTATGGTTCATAAAAATTTCTTTCCTTGGTCACATTGTTTCTAAAGATAGAATAACTATTGATCCTGAAAAAACAAAGGTTGATGATGAATGGAAAACACCCACAAATGTAATAGAGATTCATAGTTTTATTGGTTTGTTAGGATATTACAGTAGGTTTGTTAAAAAGTTTTCATGGTTTTCTAGCCCATTAACTAAGCTAATTCTTGAAGGGTGTTATGTTTATCTAGATAAAAGCATGTGATGACTGTTTTCAGGAATTGAAAAGAAGATTGGTGAATGGTCTAGTATTGGTACTACCATCCACAAATGGTGATTTTTTTATCTTCATTGATTCTTCATTAAATGTAATTGGTTGCATCCTAATGCAGAATGATAAGGTAATTTCTTATGCTTCATGTTAGATGAAAAATCATGACATAAATTACCCTACACATGATTTGGAATTAGATGTTGTTGTTTTTTTCACGTTAAAAATTTGGAGGAATCATTTGTATGGTGTAAAGCGTGAAATATAAACTAATAAAATAAGATTAAAGTATATATTTAATAAAAAATAATTGAACATGAGACAGAGGAGATGACTAGAATTAATCAAGGATTATGATTGCATGATTCACTACCACCCAGGAAAAGCCAATAATGTGGCTGATGCTTTGAAACAAAAAAACTAATTCTTCATTAACCATGCTACATTTGGAATGAGATCCTTGGGTTTTTTATTTGATGAAATTTTGAATAGAAGTTATTGGTGCAATAATTTCATCTGTTTTCATTCAGGTATCAGTAAAATCATCAGACAGTATTATGCAAGCACAAAATCAAGACAGTGACTTGCAGAAAAAGGTAGAGCTGGTTCAGAAGGGTATGTCACCTAAATTCAACATTGATAATGATTGTATTTTGATATTTTGGAAGAGATTGTGTGTAACTTTTGATTCAAAGTTTAAGATAGAGTTGTTATTTGAAACTCATAAATTTTCCATTTTCAGTTCATCCTGGAAGTACAAAGATGTATAGAGATCTTAGAGAGTATTATTGTTGGGATGGAATAAAAACAGATATTACTGATTTTACTGTACAGTGTTTGACTTGTAAATAGGTTAATTCAGAGTGGCAGTTACTAAAAGGGATGGTTCAGCCTTTACCAGTGCTAGAGTGGAAATGGAGGAATATATCCATTGACTTCATTATGTGATTGTCAAAGAAACCTCGAGGTAATATGAAAATTTGGATTTTTGTTGATCGCTTGACTAAATCTTCTAATTTCCTTGCTATACGAGATAATTTTTCCCTAGATCAACTTTCTCTATTGTATCATAAAGAGATAGTTAGGTTACATGGATTTCCCCTCTCCATTGTATCAGATCGTGATCCCAGGTTCACTTCTAACTTTTGGAAATGCCTTCAAAAGTTGTTGGGTACAAAATTAAATTTTAGTACAGCTTTTCATCCTCAATCATATGGGCAGTCAGAACGAACAATTCAGAAATTGGAGGATATTCTATGTGCTTGTTCGATAGATTATTAGGGAATTTGGGACCATCATCTTTTATTGGTTGAGTTTTCTTATAATAACAGTTTTTATTCCAGTATACAGATGGCACCATTTGAGGAATTATATGGGAAGCAGTGTCGAACTCCAGCTTTTTGGGATGAAGTGGGTGAAAGGAAATTGATGGGATAATAATTATAGAATAGTTGGTAGAAAAAGTTCTGCATTTATAAAAACACATGAGAACATTTCAGAAAGGCAGAAAAGTTAAGCGGACAACAGGAGGAAGGATCTCTCTTTTGAGGTAGGTGATCATGTCTTCCTCAAAGTTTCACCATGGAAAAGTGTTGTGCGATTTGGTAAAAAGGAAAACTAAGTCCAAGGTTCATTGGCCCCTATTAAATTCTAGTGAAAGTTGGATCAGTTGTGTACCAAGTTGATTTACCTCTAAATTTATCATAGGTACACAATGTTTTTCATGTTTCAATGTTAAGCAAGTACATACTAGATCCATCTCATGTTTTGAGTCCAGAGGTAGTTCAGTTGGAAGAGAATCTATGTTATGAGGAACAACCAGTCCAGATTCTTGAGCAAAGGGAGGAAGTGTTGCGTAATAAGGTGATTAATCAAATAAAGGTTTTTTTTGAAAACCCACATGATTGAAGAGGCAACATGGCAATCTGAAAATGTAATGAGGGACAAATACCCCCACTTATTCGATAAGTAAATAAATTGTGGGGACACAATTTCCTAAAGTGGGTAAGGATGTAACATCCCAAGTAAGTAAAGAATAATAGATTTTCATATATAATTCTATTTATGAATTAGATAGTGTTTTAGAGGCCTAAAATGAGAATAAATCCAGTATTAGGCATATAATTATCTAATATTTTTATAAGATTTATTTACCACCTTTTGATGGAAAACCATTTTTTAATCGATCTTTTGACAATTGTATAAGCTCTATTTGTCAAAATAATTATATTCATTAGAATTGGGACATTGAAATTTACATTGGATAAAATTTTGTTATTTTTCTTTCAATGTCCATTTTTTAATGAATTGTGAAAATTACAGCATTTTACATCAAAAATGCTTTTTAATATAATTTAATTATATGTTTAGATTATATTTTTAAATGGTTTTAAAGTGTAATTAGAATATATTTTTACCATTTAATCCAATTTTGGTCATTATAATTAATTTCACTTTGAAATTGGACATAAAAAAATTTCAATATGTTCATAGATATTGTTTCTTAAAAACACACTATTTGTTTTGACAACGCGAATTATTTTTAAATTAATTACTTCAATTTTTGTGTTAGGACTTTGGTAAAATGGATTCCATATTTGGAATCATAAGGTCCAACTTATGTAATTAAGACCTTTTTGTTTTTGTATAGTAAGAATAGTAACGACGAAAATTATCTTTAATTATCATGATTAATTAGTAATCATGTAGTTAAGTGTAATAATATAATATCATAATAATATAAAATGATCCCAACATGTGTCCAAATCCTCTTTTTTTGAGTCATGGACGACTCTGGAAAGGGTTTTACCAAACTTGAGTGCCCATGGAGTCACATGCGTGTAATAGTGACAATTTTGACATTATGATTTTAAAAGAAGAGAAATATAACAAAGGTTTGTATGTGTAAGTAAAACAATATTAATTTTGTTTAAATAAATGATATGTTAGACTATAAATTGTCATTGTAAAGCTAAACAGATTTCCTAAATCATAATAATTTTTTTTTATTTTTAGACATTAAATAAATAAATTTATTTATGACACCATGATGATGCATTGATTACCTCATTAATGAATGATTTAAATAAAACAAAAATATAAGGAATACTATAAGAATTACACTTGTAAAAACCTATTATATGGGTTGATTTAGAACCCTTATCACCTCAAACACAAAATATATCATTGTGGGACCTTTAAAATCCTAAATTAATTTTATAATAAAGTAATATTTCTAGACTTTCCAAAAGTGACCCTCCTTCTTCTTATAAAAGTCCCCCACCTCTACCCCTTACCCAGACATCTCATGCCCTTGGCTTATCCAACATATGCACATATTATCTCTCTACATCTCTCTCTTACTCCTAGAAGCCTCACCTTGGGTAGAAGTCATTCCAAGGAAACCTTTGGCTCAAATCAAAAAGATTTTCCTGATTTAGAGGTAATGTCTTCTCTTGAGATTCTTCATATTATTTTCCTTCTTTACTCACCATTATCTTCTTATTATTTGATACCATAATAAAACTTGTATCCTCAATATACTAGGATGTTGTTATGGTATGGATTATACCTACTCATACACACACCTCCTTCTAATGGTTAAATAATATACAGTTACTATGGGTGGCGATTTACTGTCCTACGAAACAATGATTGTTCAATATTCTTTTAACACCTTTCATGGTGGTCATTATGATGACACAATATTTATATATGATATATATTATATTTATATCCTCTATATGCTTTTGTATTTTATATTTAAAACACACCTTTATGCTTTTCATGTTGTGAAAATGCGATAATTTCATCCAAGGAAGTGTGGACAACTGTAACAACCAATGATTTCATAGTACGTTATTTCTTCAAAGTAATTCAATAACTTTCACTACATGCAACACCGAGTTCTAGCGCACCATGACTTACCAAACAAGCCGTTAAAAAGAGGTTATGAATATTAATAACTGAATTTTGATCTTTATATAATCCTTATAATTTTAGAATCCATATTATGAGTTTCTTAGACATAATGTAAGAACAAATATATTTTTTTCAGATAAAAGAAGTATTTTTCAAAAAATGAAATTTTATAGCCTTTTAATGGAGATTCCTTTTTAAATCCAATATTTGAAACTTTTATATATTTAATTTTACAGAATAATCTTCTTCATTGGAATCAGGAAAAATGAATTTAGTTTCAAAAAAGTTTTTGTGTTTTTTGATAACTTTCATATTTGGGTGAATAGTAGAAAATACTATATTTAAACTGAAAAAACTTTTTTAATAAATATAATTTATACTGTTAAATTATAAATTTTAATGGTATGGAAGTGTAAATAGATTATATTTTTACCATTTAATCCAGTGATGGTCGTTGTAAGTAATTTTAATTTGAACTTGGACATAAACAAGTGTCAAACTTTTGATAGTTATTAAACATACGCCTTTTGGTTTTAATAGACGGAATTAATTTTAAATTAATAAATGAAACTTTCATGTTTTGAATTTAGTAAAATATACTTCATTTTTGGATTCGTAATATCAATATTATCTTAGGGTGAAATTTTGGTACTTTTCTGATAAGTTTCATATTTTGATGAATAGTGAAAATTACTAAATTTTAATTAAAAAAATGTTTTTAATCGAAATAATTAATAGTGATAAATTTCTAATTTGAGTGATTTTAAAGTAAAATTAGATTATAATTTCACTTTTTATTATAGTTGTGGTCATTATACATATTTTCAAATTTAAAATGGACATAAGAAAGTGTCAATCTTTTGCTAGTTATTATTTGTTAGAAACACGCTCTTTTGTTTCGACAAAGGAAATTAATTTTAAATTAATTTCTGCCACTTATGTATTTTGAATTTTGAAAAATTGATTCCATATTTGGAATCAGGACGTAAAAATTGTAAAAATAGGTAACTCTTATTATTAGAAATTTTTAATAATTATTTCGGTAAATATTTTATTTACCATGGTTAAAGGGTAAATCCTGTAAATAAGGGTAAACAAATAATATTATAATAATACTAAATTACCCAATAACATGTACTAATCCTATTTTTTGATAACTTTCCAACCATGGGAATATTTGGGTTGATTTTGGGACCCCATGGAGCCACTTGTAAGTGATAATGACACTTTATATTAATTAAGATAAAGTAAATGAAAAATGACATAAGCATATATCGTTTAGAAAAATTCTTTTTTACATAGGGTTTTATATGTTTTATTTTCGACTATAAATATTCATTAGAAATATAAAATTATTTCCTAAATAATGGTTTTTTATTTATAAGTTTTAGACACTGAATAATTATATTTATTTTTGACACAATAATGATGCAGTATTTTCCTTAATAATAAAAGAATCAAATAATCGATATTATAAATACCCAAATAAATATAATTTTAGAATTTTAATGAATTACAAGAATTTCATTGGTTAATATGACATGTTATTATTGATTAAATATACTTTTTTCGAATTAATAAACATATTAAGACTTTATGAGAAATCAATTATTAAATAGTGTAAAAATTGACATAAATGAGTTTTTAAATAAAATATTATATTATTAATTGATATAATATTTCTAAAAATATAAGTTTCGGCCAAAGGAATTATATGATGATATTTACGTCATTAAAGAACCACTTGGGGTTCTCTTGGCAGTTTATAGTAATTTTATTAACCATATAACATAAAAATACAATGATACATGGTTAATGTCAAACTATTTAACTAAGAGTTAAATCTAAAAGATAAGGGTAAAATAGTGACCCAAACTTGTATAAAACATATTGGTTGAGTTGTTTTTGACCCAGCCCCACCATATAATTTAGATAATCCAGTTTTGAGCCATTATAAACCGAATATTATTTTATTATAAAATAATACTTTATGTTTTTCTTAAAGAGCCCCTCCACACCTTTATAAAAGGACACCAATTATAACCAATTCATCACACCTCTCAAGCCTTTTGGCTCTTCCAACCACTACAAAATTAATCTCCCTATATACCTCTCTGCCTCCTAGAAGCCTTAAATTAGTAATAAGGCACCTCAAGTGTCCTTTTTGGTTCAAACCAAAGGTAGTTACCCAAATTAAAGGTAACAATTTCTCTTAGCTTCTTTTATTTTATTTTACTTCTCCAACCCGTAAACTATTCTTATTATTTTCTTTTTTTTAAAAACCAGTATCCTAATATACTAGGATATTTTTATGAGAAGTATTCTAACTACACATACAGACATCTCCAACTAATTGGTGAAGTACATAATGTTTCTGTGGATGGAAACCAAACACCTCACGAAAAGATGATTGTTCAATTATCTCATACCGCCTCTCATGATGGCCATTATGATGGAAATATAATTAAATATTATATTAATGATATTTATTTTATATATAAGCTTATGTAATTCCATATTATAGCATACCAATATTCATTTCATGTTGTATATATATATGATAATTTCATTTGAGGAAATGCGGACAACCGCCCCCTCAAAGTGATATGACTCATTCATACCATACATGGAATGTATAAAGGACGGTATTAATGAACATAAGTAAAACATATAGGATATTATATTATATCGGAATAATAATATACATATGTATCATTTGGTTTTTTCCTTTTCAAATGAAAAAATGAAATGGAAGTAGCGTTCGTGCGTACGGACGGACTACCGTCTCCACGAACGTGATGAGATTAATTCCCCATCGTATCCATTTAATTATAATTCACATTTTATGATTAAAAATAATTTTTAAGGACTTGATATAGTTTTTTATAAGAATAAGATACAACCTATCCATTACAAACATGGCTTATGTAACAAAACATATAAAATAAAACAAGTAAGTTAACATCCAAAACGACGATAATACTAGGATATTATTAACAAAGACATGTTAAAAGATCATATATGATATCATATTAATTTATATTATTCTTTTATAATTTAATAACATGCATTTAACCAATATACCCGAGGTTAACCTACCCTTGACAAAGGAAAAGTACAAGGTAAGGGGTGTTCCTCTCACTCCTTATTCCCATTAGATTTATTCCATATTTCCACCATTACCTATTTTGTGGTGTATGTACTGACCATAATAGTATTATTTTTGTAATACACTCTAATTTATATTTATTTAAATATTAATTTTATGATACATCTTTCATGGGGTGTATGTTTCGTATGTTACCAAATTGGTAAGGGGTTTTCATCTCACTCCATATTCACGTGAGTTTTATGCCATATAGCCACCATTACCTTTTGTTTAGTGTATGTACTACCCATAATAGTTTTATTTATGTAATAAACATCAATTTAGGTGTATTTACATATTAATTGTATGATACCTCTTTCATGGGGTGTATGTTTCATATGTTACCAAATTGGTAAGGGGTTTTCATCTCACTCCTTATTCCCGTGAGATTTATGCCATATTTCCACCATTACCTTTTTTATGGTGTATGTACTGCCCATAATAGTATTCCTTTTGTAATACATTTTAATTTATGTTTATTTACATATTCATTATATGATACCTCTTTTATGGGATGTATGTTTTGTATGTTACCAAATTGGTAAGGGGTTTTCATCTCACTCTTTATTCCCATGAGATTTATGACATATTGCCACCATTACCTTTTGTGTTGTGTATGTACTGCCCATAATAGTATTATTTGTGTAATACCCTTTAATTTATGTGTATTTAAATATTCATTGTGTGATACCTCTTTCATGGGGTTTATGTTTCATATGTTATCAAATTGGTAAGGGGTTTTCATCTCACCCCTTATTCTCGTGAGATTTATGCCATATTGTCACCATTAAACTTTGTGTGGTGTATGTATTGCCCATAATTGTATTATTTGTGTAATACAAATTAATTTATGTGTATTTACATATTAATTGTATTATACCTCTTTCATGGGGTGTATGTTTCGTATGTTACCAAATTGGTATGGGTTAATTCCTTAATCTCATTATTATTTGAGATTGTTTATGTGAAAGTATTTACTGGGAAATTTTTATCATCCATGTACATTTTTCATAAAAATGATATCAAAATGAATATTTTATGGATTTTTGAGAGGTAATATTTATCAAGATCATAATTTTAAATGTTTTAATGATTTAACTTTCTAAATTTTTTTAATTAATGTCCATGTTTTAAAAATGATTTTAAGAATTTCTTTATATGGTCATGAATGTTTTGAAATGATAATTATTTTCAAAAGTTTCAAAGTTGTATGTGACACTTTGATTTAAAAATGTATTTAAATTTCGTATTTTCTAAATTGTGTGACTTGTAAATGTCTTCCTGAAAATGGATATTTCAATCACAGAGTTTTATAAATCATTTCCTTCTATTATAAATACTTTAATGAATTCTAAACTTATTTTGTAGTTGATTTATTATGATACAAAACATCCATATTGTATTGAAGGTTTTGTGATATGTTTGACTATGGATGTGTTATTTTTAGACCATTCATGGTTTATGGTTAAAATATTGACATTTTGTATCCTAGTTCTCATACATATGTTTATGTTATGTTTCCTCCTTTTTATATGAGGAATGTATTGGACATAGTATGTGACGGGTGGAGCCCGCTATAGCTCATCGATGCATTGTTAGGTCTCATGATACAACTAGATGTGGAATTGTCCGAGGCCTTTTCCAATTTGATTTATAGTTTTGGTCAAGGCCTTAATAATTTTTAGACGTCTTGGCTGTGGCCTTGACAAAATGTTTTATAATGTCTGTCATTATACATTCCCTCATTATGGAAATAATATTGATGGTTCATGTTGTCATTCGACTAGTATAATACTCATGATAATGTTTTATTATTCCATTATTTACTCATTTCATATTCACTCTATAAAATTATTCATTTTTATTATTGGTAAAGGTTTTTTGGTTTCAATTATTCACCATGCTTAATATTAATTTTATTTTCCGCTATATTGATTACCCTTAATGAGCGTTTGAGCTCTCCCCTTTCTTTGTTTTATTTTCTTCTGGGTTCCATGAAGGGTATTGTGATTGATATACAGGGTTAATCTAAGGAAATAATGGCATTCATAAAGAATTGTTTATGTTGTGTTGTATGTTATATTATGTAATGTAACATTCATGTATGTAATCTATTTTCCTAGATTGCTAAACCGATCGGTCCTTCAGGACTTTATTCCTTGTAATCCTGAAAATGTATTAAAATAAGTCACCAACTCTGTGTAACTGGTGTCAGGGTGTTACAGTTGGCATCAGAGAAAGTTTAGAAATAATCACGAAAACCAGATTTAGATAAAATATGATTAGAGGACATAACCCTAAGATAGACTTTGAGGATTAGTATATAAGAACATCCTAGAATTTTGGTATTGTAGAGATTTTGTGAGTTTTCCAAACAATAAATCTCTGTCTGGATACGACCAGGTAGAGGCAGATCTGGCACAGATGTACCTAGGGGTAAAACCCGAAAACACCACTTTGAGCTAGACTCGAACGGGAACTGGTACACGAAAATGGGACTTGTTGCACTCTTGGTTACGACATTCCCCGGGGGATATTCTAAGGATAATTCTCATTTTCATTACAAATCATTATAAAGGTTTTATGATTATATACTTTTTCAATGGAAACATTTTTAAGATCATGGATTATATTCATAAAATGTTCAATTTACGTTAGGTATTTTACAAGTTTGGAATTATTCATTGCAATTCATAAACTGACCTAGTGTATGCCATTGTATATAAATGGAACCCAGTAGAAGGAATGTGAACTCCAGTAATACATTTGATCCAAAGAGCAAGAAGGATCATATCTTCCATGTTATTAATACAAAATTTATATGTTAAATGGTCTATCGTGTTTTCTCAACATATGAATAAATAATATCATGTGTTAATAAGATAAGTAAATAATTATCTGAGACCTATGGCTTTGAAGGGAAGCAAGAGAAGAAGTTGATGAAAGAGAGAAAGGTGAATTAAGGGAAGAGGGAAAATAAGAATTTTCCCATATGTGATAACTATGAGAAGAAACAACATAGAACCTGCCTAAAGGAATTGGGAGTTTGTTATAAGTGTGCAGAAAAAGGAAACCAAGTACGTGACTGTAATGGTAAGAAAAAGTTTTCAAATGAACAATGCTTCATCATTAAAGAGTTGGGACACTACGCGAACCAATGTCCAAATCATCAGAGTATGCCCCAAATGATGCTATTGGATAATAATCAAGTTATGATACTACCTTAGATGAAGAAGAATAACTAGTGTTCTTATGTTGTTATTATAGGATTATTTAATTTGAGTGTTGTATCAACAATATACTGATTATAGGAATTATGGAGATAATTAAGGATTGTATTGCAGTAACATTTTATTGGGGATTTGAGATTATATGGTTCTAAGATAAGTGAATTAATAGTGAGCTACGCTTCTGGTATAATACATGGTTGATGGAAAGGTAATCCTTAATATGGTGTTGATAATGTGGTTGTGATTTTGGAATAAGAGATGGTTTATTTGAATAAATTATATTGTATATTTTTGACTACCTTGAAAATGATTAATGATTTGTCATTGTGGGAGTTTACAACGTTTTTGGATAGAAGGAGGATATCTGGTATTCTATATGGAATAAGGGATCATGAATGTAATCAATAAAGTTTTATGGTATTTCAGGATGTTGCAGTGTTTTGAAAGAATAAATGATGAAGGTGTTCACATGATATTATGTGGAAAAAAAATCTTCATTGTGTTTACCTACCATATAAATTTTGGACTGTGAGTTTGGACAGAAGTATTTTGGATAAGTCTAGTTTGAGATTATTTTTGGAATTCCATAAAAAAACCCGGAGGTTGGGCGGCAACTGTCGCGTCTAGAAAGGCCGCGAGACTTGAACCCTCAACCGAAGGGCGAGAAGGGTGTATCACCAACCACTAGCCCACGTGATGTCCCGGATTGAATAATGTAGTATTTTATTAAAAAAATCTGGTAGATGAATTATAAATTAATCTTTTCTGAACCCTATATGAATAGGATAAAAAGAATATTATTTTTAAGTTCTATTATCATTTAGAGTGAAAGATGAGTTTGTGGTAGAAATTTGTTAATGTATGGGACTCTACTTGTCAAGTATATATTTTACTTATTCTCTAATTCTATGAAGAAATTAATTATTATACTTTAGTGAAGGGATATTAAAACCAAAAATGTGTTATCCTAATACCATATGTTTTGTTGAACCAATGGTATTTTAAATCATCATAGATTGATGAATTTAAGGCCCTCAATTTTACACTTGTTTGTGATTGATGACCTCAATCACTACCTATAAACATTTATATTTTTACTCCAATTTTATGTCTCTAATTTCCACCAATTTTCTCCTAATCAAGATTATAATTTGGTGGTGACCCTTTAATTTCCCTTTTCCTCACATTAAAACTAAATTTTACTAACTTAATTTTCGATGTGGGTTTTCCCAAAGGTATTTTGTATTTTCAACCTTTTATTTTCAAAAAATATTTTCAAATTGTGAGGACTCAATTTATTAGAGGGGTGAAGAATGTAACACCCCAAGATTTCATAGTACGTTATTTTTCAAAGTAATTCAATAACTTTCACTACACGCTACACCGAGTTCTAGCGCACTATGACATACCAAACAAGCTGTTGAAAAGAGGTTATGAATAGTATTAAATCAATTTTTAACATTATATAATCCTTATAATTTTAGAATCCATATTATGTGTTTCTTAGACATAATTTAAGAACAAATATATTTTTTCAGATGAAAGAAATATTTTTCAAGAAATGAAATTTTACCACCTTTTAATGGCGAAGCATTTGTAAATCCAATATCTGAAACTTTTATATATTCAATTTGACAAAATAAACTTTTTCTTTACAATAGGGACATAATAATTTAGTTTCAATAATGTTTTGGTGCTTTTCTGATAACATTCATATTTTGGAGAATAATGGAAAATACAATATTTTAACTGAAAACAAATTTTTTAATAAAAAAAATTTATATTGTTATTTTATACATTTTAATGGTATGGAAGTATAAATAGATTATATTTTTACCATTTAGTCCAATTAAGGTCATTTTAAGTAATTTCACTTTGATATTGGACATAAACAGGTGTCACACTTTTGATAGTTTTTAAAAATACTCCTTTTGGTTTTAGTAGCGGGAATTAATTTTAAATTATTAAATGAAAATTTTATGTTTTGAATTTGGTAAAATAGAATTAAGTTTTTGGAATTGCAATATCAAAATTAGTTTAGGGTGAAATTTTGGTACATTTCTGATAACTTTCATATTTTAATGAATAGTGAAAATTACTAAATTTTAATTAAATTTTTTTTAAATCAAAATAACTAATAGGGATAAATTATGAATTTGAGTGATTTTAAAGTATAATTAGATTAATGTTTTACCATTTTATCCAAATTTGGTCATTGGAAATAATTTCATATTTAAGCTGGATATAAGAAAGTGTCAATCTTTTGATAGTTATTATTTTTTAAAAACACGTTTTTTTGTTTTGACAACGGGAATTAATATTAAATTAATTTCTGACACTTCTGTGTTTTGAATTTGGAAAAATGTATTCCATATTTTTAATCAGGATGTCAAAATTGTGAAAATGGTTAACTATTATTTTTAGACATTTTGAATAATTATTTCGGTAAATATTTTATTTATCATTGTTAAAGGGTAAATCCGGTAAATAATGGTAAACAAATAATATTATAATAATACTAAATTACCCAGAAGCGTTCCCTAAACCTATTTGATGATACATGTCGTATCATGGGCATATTTGGGTCGATTTTGGGACTCCATGGAGACACTTGAAAGTGATAATGACACTTTATATTAATTAAATTAAAGTAAATGAAAAAATGACATAAGCATATATCCTTTAGTAAAACATTTGTTTACATGTGGTTATATATGTTGTATTTTTGACTATAAATATTCATTAGAAATCTTAAAATATTTCCTACATAATGGTATTTTATATATAATTGTTAGACATTGAATAATTTAACTTATTTATGACACAATAATGATGCAGTATTTTACTTAATAATAAAATAATAAAATAATTGATATTATAAGTACCCAAATAAATAAAATTTGAGACTTTTAATGAATTCCAATAATTTTATTGGTTAATATGACATTTTAAAATTGATTAAATGGATTTTTTTTCGAATTAATAAACTTATTAATACTTTAGCAAAAATGAATTATTAAATAGTGTCGAAATTGACAGAAAGGAGTTATTAAAACAAATATTATATTATTAATTGATATAATATTCCAAAAAATCTAATGTTTGGAAAAAGGATATATATGATGGTAGGTATTTCATTAATGAACTACTTGGGGTTATCTTGGCAGTTTATAGTAAGTTTATTGACAATATAATATAAAAATACAAAGATACATGGTAAATGTCAAACTATTTAACTAAGAGATAAATCTAAAATATAAGGGTACAATAGTTACCCAAACTTGTTGAAAACCTATTGGTTGAGTGGTTTTCGACCCGTACCAACCATATACATTAAATAATCCAGTCTGGAGCCATTATAAACAGAAAATTAATTTATTAGAAAATAAAACTTTATGGTTTTTCTAAAGAGCCCCTCATCCTCCTTATAAAAGGACACCACTTCTAACCATTTCATCACACCTCTCAAGACTTTGGGCTCATCCAAAATCTTCTCAATTAAGCTCCCTACATACCTATCCTCCTCCTAAGAGCCTTACCTTAGGCATAAGGCACTTCAAGAGTAATTTCTGGTTCAAACCAAAGGGAGTTACCCAAATTAAAGGTAACGATTTCTCTTAGCTTCTTTTCTTTTATTTTCCTTATCCAACCCATAAAATCTTTTTATTATTTACTTTTGTAACAAAATAGTTTCCTAAATATACTAGGATATTGTTATGAGAATTATTATAACTACAATTACACACACCTCCATCTAATTGGTGAAGAACATAATGTTTCTGTGGATGGAAACCAAACGCCTCATGAAATAATGATTTTTCAATTATCTCCTACCGCCTATCATGGTGGCCATTATGATGGAACTATAATTAAATTAATTATATTTATTTTTTATATAATCTTCTTTAATTCCATTTTATATAATACCATTATTTTTTTCATGTTGTATATATATACGATAATTTCATTTATGGAAGTGCGGACTACCACCCCTTCAAAGTGATATGACTCGTTCATAACATACATGGAACATAAAAAGGATGGTATTAATGAAAATAAGTAACACATATAGGATATTATATTATAAATTAATAATAATATACCTATGTATCATTTGGTTTTGATTCATTTTAAAATGAAAAAATGAAATAGAAGTTGCGTTCGTGCGTACGTATGGACTACCATCTCCACGAACATGATGAGATTCGTTCCCAATAGTATCCATTCAAGTATAATTCTAATTTTATGATTACCAGTAATTTTTATGGACTTTATATCATTTTGGATATGAATAATATACAATATATCCATAAAAAACAAGTCTTATGTAACAAAACATATAAAATAAAACGAGTGAGTTAACACCTGAAATGAATACAATACTAAGATATTATTAACAAAGCCATGTTAAAAGATCATATATGATACCATATTAATGTATATTATTGTTTTATAATTTAATAACAACCATTTAACCTTTATAAATGAGGTTAACCTACCCTCTACAAAGGAAAAGTACAATGTAAGGGGTTTTCATCTCCCTCCTTATTCCCATGTGATTTATGCCATATTGCCACCATTACCATTTGTGTGGTATATTCACTACACATAATAGTATTATTTGTGTAATAAAATTTAATTTATGTGTATTTACATATTCATTGTATGAAACCTCTTTAATGGGGTGTATGTTTTGTATGTTACCAAATTGGTAAGGGGTTTTCATCTCACTCATTATTCCCATGATATTTATGCCATATTGCCACCATTACCTTTTTTGTGGTGTATATAATGCCCATAATAGTATTATTTGTGTAATACAGTTTAATATATTTTAATTTACATATTCATTATATGATACCACTTTCATGGGGTGAATGTTTCGTATGTTACCAAATTGGTAAGGGGTTTTCATCTCACACCTTATTCCCGTGATATTTATGCCATATAGCCACCATTACCTTTTGTGTGGTGTATATACTACCCATAATATTATTATTTATGTAATAAACTTTAATTTATGTGTATCTACATATTAATTGTATGATTCCGCTTTCATGGGCTGTGATTTTCGTATGATACAAAATTGGTAAGGGGTTTTCATCTCACTCCTTATCCCCGTGAGATTTATGCCATATTGCCACCATTACCTTTTGTGATGTGTATTAACTACCCATAATAGTATTATTTGTGAAATACACTTTAATTTATGTGTATTTACATTTTAATTGTATGATACCTCTTTCATGGGGTGTATGTTGCGTATGTTACCAATTTGGTAAGGGGTTTTCATCTCACTTCTTATTCCCATGAGATTTATGCCATATTGCCACCATTACCTTTTTTGTGGTGTATGTACTACACATAATAGTATTATTTGTGTAATACACTTTAATTTATTTATATTTACATATAAATTGTATGATACCTCTTTTATGGGGTCTATGTTTTGAATGTTACCAAATTGGTAAGGGTTAATTTCTCAATCACATTATTATCTGAGATTGTTTATGTGAAAGTATTTACTGAGAAAGTATTATCATCCTTGTCCATTTTTCATAAAAATGATTTCAAAATGAATATTTTAAGGATTTTTGAAAGGGAATATTTATTAAGATCATAATTTTAAATGTTTTAAAAATTTATGTTTCTAAATTTTTTTAATTAATGTCCATGTTTTCAAAATAATTTTAAGAATATATTTATATAGCCATGAATGTTTTGAAATGATAATTCTTTTCATAAGTTTCAAAGTGGTATGGGACACTTTGATTCAAAAATTTACATAAATGCCTTCTTTTCTATATAGTGTGACTTTTAAATGTTTTTATGAAAAGGGATATTTCAATCAACGAGTTTTGTAAATCATTTACATCTATGTCAAATCCTTTAATGGATTATAAACTTGTTTTGAATTTGATTTATTAGGATACAAAACATCCATATTGTATTGAAGGTTTTGTGATATGATTGACTGTGGATGTGTTATTTTTATACAATTCATGTTTTATGGTTAAAATATTGACATTTTCTATCCTAGTTCTTATACAAATGTTTATGTTATGATTTGTCCTTTTCATAAGAGGAATGAATTGGACATAGTATGTGATGGGTGGAGCCTTCTATTGCTCCTCATTGCATCGTTAGGTCTCATGTGACAAATGGACTTGGAATTGGCCGAGGCCTTTTCCCAATTTGATTTATGGTTTTGGCGAAGGCCTTAATCATTTTTAGAAATTTTGGCCGAGGCCTTGACTAAATGTTTTAAATGTCTGGAATTATACTTTCCCTCATTATGGAAATAATATTGATGGTTCATGTGGTCATTTGACTAGTAGAATACACATGATTATGTTTTATTATGGAATTATTTACTCATCTCATATTCTTTCAATAAAAGTATTCATGTTTATTATTGGTAAAGGAATGTGGTTTCAATTATTCACCATGATTAATATTTTTTTTATTTTCCGCTGTATTTCTTACCCTTACTGAGCATTTGAGCTCACCCCTTACTAGGTTTTATTTTCTCCAGGATTCTATGAAATGTATTGTGATTGATATACAAGGTTAAGCTAAGGGAATAATGTCGTTCATAAAGGATTTTTATGCTGTGTTGTATGTTATAATGTGTAATGTAACATTCATGTATGTAATCTATTTTCCCAGACAGCTAAACCGATCGGTCCTTCGGGACATGTTTCCTCGTAATCATGCCAATGTATTAAAATAATGCACTGAATTTGGGTAATTCGGGTCGGGGCGTTACAACTACCACCCCCTCAAGTGATGTGAGCCGTTCATGCCAAACATGGAATTTATAAAGAATGTAATTAATGAGAATATGTTACCTATATAGCATATATATTATTCATGAATTATAATATATATATATATATGCCTCATTTTGTTTTAATTTCTTTAATATTACAAAGAAAATAAAGTATCATTAATGAATACGTACGACCTACCGTCTCCATGAACGGTGAATTTCATTTTTTATCTCCAAATGTTATGGAATAGTATAAAATGAATATATACAGGACATATTTGATAATTAAATCATTAATACCATTCTGGATATGATGTACTTATAACTACATGGCAATTCTTTTTAAACAAGTTCATTTTTGACTCATGTACCAAACATCGACAAAACATATGATATGAACACTAATAATTAACTAATTATTATAACATGAAAATATGTGATATGAATTGAATAATAATCTTTAAAGTAGGTCCTTAAGAAATTATAAATTGACCAAATTTTATTATTCAGGAATATAAAGAAATGAACAGGACAAGTCAGACATGAGGTGAGGGACTTCATCTCAAATCTCCTTTCATTGAGGCATACTTCAATTTATATACGACCTTCATCTATTAGATGTATAATTACCCCTTTGACATTTAATTTCATTCAAATGGAATATTTTTATATGAATCATTTTACTAAACAACAAAAGGGAATGTTTCTGTCTTATGAATGCGGCGACAATGACTTCTCTACCACCGTGACCATTATTTGAGTTTCGGCTTCCTCTACAAGCCATAACATTTTTTTAAATGAAAAATAAATACTATGTTTTACTTTTCTTTTATTTTGGTATTGAAAATGGATTTGATAATGTTTTGATTATATAAATGTGTCGTATTGATGTCTTGTGATTGAAATGTGTAAATGTTATGTTTCCTTTATGCATGTTTTATGTGATATGATTTTCTTATTGTTCTTGGGCACTGTTTATGAAGTCAGGAGGTTCTGTGATAAAGTAAGGGCAGGTGAACCTGAGATAGCTCTCCAATACATTTGGTAACATGAAGGAGTTAAACACTAATGTTTCTCCAAAAAGATTTAGGGAATATACTGTGATGGGTATTCCAAATGTAACCCTGAGGGTTATCCCTACGTAAGAATGTTATGAATGCCTCAAGTTACCTTTATGTCTTATTATTTCTATGAGTTATTCATAAATATTATGATTTCATGAGGTATGTTAAAGTGCTTATGTTTTATTAGTAGAGTATGATATCATTTATTCTTATGTATACATGAAATACTGATTTCTTTTTATATTTTTATATCCCATACTGAGCTTTTTATGCTCATCCCATATTTTGAAATGTTTTTCATAGGTCAAGGGAAAAGCACAAGATTTGATGATAGTGTTGATGAAGTTTCAAGAAATAATCCATTTTTTTAAATATGTTTCCTTTGATGTAAGAAAATTAATATTGTCTTTTATGTAACCACCTTGTTTAAATGTTGAATGTAATGCATGATTTATGATCTAATTCTCTAAAACTCTAAACCTGAAATGATTCTCAATGTGAATTCTTGAAATAACCCAAGATTAGGTAATGTTTAAGGATTGGGCCTTATATATTCTCCCCAGAAAATATCATAATCATGTTAGTCTCCCAGATTGTTCTCTGTATTCTTATGCATGTAATATTATACAAAATGAATCATTTGAGTTATCTCGACATAGAATTTTATTTTCAATGAAATCATTAAAAAACAGGTAAATAAATATAAAAATGATATAATAAAAAATTAAATAATCTATCCAAATAAAATATAAAACTAATTTTAAAATAAATCTCCAATGGTAGATATAAAGGTAATATTTATTCAATATAAAATAATTTGAATGGGAATTTATCAAATATTATAAATTAATTTTCCTAACCACAATTTCCAAAAAAACATATTGAATATATATATATATATTACTATTCTACAATATCATAAATATTTTTCATCATAACACTTGGTAAATATTAATCTAGGAATAATTCAATCAATTACTGGACAAAAATAATCATATTCATTAAGATATTAAAATATTAACATTTACAACTCTAAGAGATCCAGAATTTTAGATTGTCTAATTAAAATGATATTATTTCATTTAAATTCTAATTATTACTTAGACTAAATGTTAGAAATTTAATCACAATAGGGGAACATAAAAGAAGAAGAATAAGTTTCTCAATGAATCTCCTCCAACAATAATGATATCACCCCACACTCATATTACTTATTTACAGGTTTAAAAATAATATAAAATTATTATAATGATATGAAAATACCTTTCCATGAAATAATTGTCTTGAATAATGTTATTTTTTTATTTTCATTTGTAGAAATTATTAATTAAATTAAATTTATTATTTTTTTCTTTTGATTTTTTCTAATAAATAAAATTGATTAAAAATAATGAACCTTCCCTAAAAACTAATAAAAATATCTCACAAGTTCACCTTTTTAATACATGAACTTCACTTTCAGATTGGGGAAAACCCATTCCGCAATCCACAATAAAAATAGATAATCATAAAAATTAAAAAAGAATTTTAAGGAATGATAAAACAATATACTACATTAGCTTCCATATTGAGGTTCTTCAAGGATAAAAGTATATTAAATAAAATATCAAATAATATGATAGGTCTCAATGTAATAAATGTATAAAAAAATACTACAATCATTTTAATTTAATATTTCTCTTTCATATATTAAATCTTATTTCAATAAATTATATATAAGTAATCATGTTTCATATATTTTTTCAAATATAATTGGGATGTAAAATATTTTGAAAAAGACATCGTTGGATAATACTAGGAATGGGAAGTATAAATTTTTGAAAAATCACACTTGGAATAAATACTAAAGATAATAAAATATTTATAAATATCTAAAAAAATTCATATGAACCATTTTGAAAAATATCTTCTAATTAAACCACAAAATACAAAAACAAATCATTATTTTGGAAATTAGTATTTGATTTATTATATTTACTAATTTATTCACTATCTTACTAACTAAAATCAATATAAAATAACATCATTAAATGGTATGATGGGTACCTATGATGCTATTTCAACATAGATGAAATATATATTTTATTATCAATGTGTGGAAAGTAGATTTACTTAAACTGAAAAAAAATATAATGAAATATAACAGAATTACAAAGATATATTAATTTAAAATTTATTTTTAAATATTTATTTTGTACTTATACTATCATATTATTGTGGTTTCATCATATAGAATATAAAAAAATAGATAAGATAAAACAGAACATCTATTCCAATTATGCTTAAAAATATTGTGGGTATTTGTTTTAGATAGTAAGAAAACCAAAAATAAAGTCCAAAATGACATAAAATGAAACCCAAAATAGCATAAAAAGAAAAAATAAAAACTCAAGTAAACTACCTGTGTTTTCATCATTTATCATATATTAGATATAACAGTACTATCCATGTTCATGTAATATATGTTTGTATATATATTAACCTAGCGTGGCCAACTATCACGAACCAACTCGATTCGACCCTAAACCAGTCACTCGAGCTAATCCATGACATGGTACTAAGGGAGTTACCGATCCCCATGGGTTAATAACTAGATCTATGAATAAATAGAGTTAAACAAGTGAATTATTTATCCCAACAAGTAATGAATTAAATAGCAGAAAGATGTATAATAGAGTTCATTATAAAATATATTTGAACCGAATAAATTTTATACATGAAACTAAAAACTAAAACAACTATACAAATAAACAAACCATACTAGATGACCACACTAACTCCTTGTGACCCCATGGTAAAATATACTACACAACCATCAGTCATCACCCAAAAAACTCTATATAATACTGAAACCTGCACCAAAGGCTAAGAATATAAACAGACTATAAACATGAGTTTTGAAACTCATTAGGGTATCCTGATAATCTATTTCCAAATAAATTTCCATTAAAATTAAAGAATCCCCATTCTCATGTTTAAACTAGAATATATAAAATTATTCTCTTCTACAAATTATACTTAAAAACAATCCATAACTCTCTACCCTTATTCATTTAAAAAACTAGTTCTGATACATTAGTGATACCAAAAATCTTTTATATGGGGAATGTGTTTCATATATATTTCAACCCACATAAAAGATGATAAAATACTGTTTTATTTTAAAATATTTTTTTATAAATGATTTTTAAACCACCATATCACAATACAAGTAAAACCCTACACATGAAATAACTTCTATAATCATACAAAATGGGAATGGAAATAATCATACATGTATCCCAATAATCATTGCAAGTAGTTGAATTCGAACATACATAGGTAAACCCATGAGATCAAGAATAATCTATAAGACACTTTTACTTGTGACTTAATATATGATATTGTGCCACACATTATGAAAACAAAATTCTCTATATTCTCTCTCAACCATTCTAAGGACATTATAATGGAAAATCTGATAGAGAAAAAACATGAATATCCACCTACTATGGGCCATAGGTCAGTACGTGACCTACCAGTGCAACGATATTTTTCATAAAATTCTCTCAATATTCCATATTTCTATGTCTCATGTATATAATGGGAGTGAGCCAAATGATTCCATTAGAGAATAAAAACACAACATATTTTTTAAAATAATGATCCAAAACATGCCTCACCCTGAGTCTCCCCGAGGTATAATCTCATAACGTAAAATAAATAGACCATAAAGGGTTCCAACCATGGAACCCTAATAATATATCCCAAGGATTCTATTAAAATGACATCCTATCCATTATATTTAGTCATGTCATGTGAAACATCCAATAGTGGTTTTTATAACAAACAATCAGGATCAGTTTTATAATGTGTCTAAATGGGTTGTTATGCATTTCATAAAAACTAAAATTTATCAAACATAAAACAAATATTTTAAAAAAGACGTAGAAAAACACCATTTTCCATAACAATATTTTTTTAAAAATATTTACTTAAAACATTTCCATCACACTTTCAATTCATTGACATTTAAAAAAATTACAAATAGGCCTTTCACATGAAATACATGCCAAATCAAGCTAATAAATAATACACATTTCATTATAAAACAAAAATCACATTGAAAACCCATAAAAGGAACCCAATACCTAATTTAACAAATTACAAACACCTTTAAAACTCAAAAACACTCATTTCCTATAAAAAAATCACCCACAAAATCTACTAAATCAATTAATGAAACACTTCTTATGAGCTATTGACCAAAAACAATCACAATATTACCAAAAAATGGGTTAAAAACCATTTTAACAAGAAAATTAAGACCAAATATCATACATCAACGTATATATATCATATATTGTGTGAAAATATTGAATCTAATGAATCTTAAATTAAAATGGGCAAGTTCTTGGGAAACCCACCTCAGATCTATGGCACAACGACAATGCACCACTAAAAATGCTCCACAAGAGTTCCAAAACCTTAGATCTACAAATAGAAACTCTAAAAGAACAAAAAAATCATTATAAAATAAGGAAAAACAAAAACTAGGTCACCATGACCATAATAGTAGATAAATCCAAGAACAAAATAGAGGAGAAGGGAGAGGGAGATAAGACGAGGAGGATTTATCATGAGAAATTGGCCAAACCCATGAAGAAGCTCTTAGATCCAACCCGAAGGTGAGGACATTACTTGGAACTAAATGGAAGATCCCCTTAGGGTCTCATGAACTAGGAGAAGTTTTCTATGGGAAAAATTTGGTTAAATATACCCAGGGGAAATTGGAAATCCCAAAAAATTAATAACTAGGAAAGCCGCAATATTAGATTACACGATCTAATAAACCATCTTGTAGCCACTGGACATAGCTATACATTAGCATAGGAATAAACCACATAGATTTGTAAACCATATGGTATAAATGATGTGTTTTTTGTAACCTGACACATGATTTCATGTATTAGTCTCACAGTTGGCTATAACAATGCACCAAACGTACACCTGCGTCCACCAAGCCAAACATCCATGTTTTATACAAACATTCCCAAATAATCATAGGTCAAAGCTTGAGAAAAATATTAGATAAAGAAACAATCCAAAACTCAACAACCATCACTCCCAGAATATGAGAAAAATACTGAAATTCCAACCATGCAGAAGCATAAGAATAAACATGATAAAATTGGTGGGATGCTAAAAAATGATAACTGGTTGGATTCCTCTATATAGATGTATCTTCTTCTTCTCTATTATACTATCCTTACTTTTATTTTAGTTAGTACACAATCCATTTCCATTTTTATAATAAACTAGTTTGTAATTAGTCTTTGATTTTCAAATGTTACTTTATGGATTAACAAAACATGTTAGCTTATTATTAGATCCTCTCTCATTTATTATTTTCCCTCAACCTAGATCCTATAATGTATCATTCATGTATCCTTATTCTCTTTAATTTCAAATTTTTTTATTAAAAATTATAATAAACACTTCACTTTTTCAATGGCTTCAGATTCCTCTAATTTCAGTTCTTCATCATCTCTCATACTCAATTATTCTTAAAATAGTTTTTTGTACCATTATAAATAGTGAAAATAAATTTACCCCCCAACAATAGTAAGATAGGTCCCCCAAAATTTAACATTTTTACTCAATATTAAAATTTATAAAATGTTACTCTAGAATATATAACTTTATTATCATAATCTATCAAAATAATAAAAATGTCTAATGGGAAATAAAACTATTCACTTTAATTAAAATCCTTATTTAAATCTCAAGGATATATCATTTTTGTTTATATCAAGTTAATATAATCAATTTTGGAATTTATCTCCACAATTTTTCATATTTTTAATGGTGTGTTTGACATAATGATCACAAACACTTCTAGATCACAAAAAATATTACTAAACTCATAGGTTACAATATTATTTATAATTGATAAATGTTCTTTATATTATAAGTTATTTAGTAAAAAACATAAAACAGTGTATGATCATTACCCAAAGAGTTTTATTTTTCCAATATCATTATGTTTCCTTTTTATTGAAAAATATGAATTTATTTGTACATATGGGATTAATCATGTGAGATTCTAGAAAATTCATGTTACTATTTCAATTCATGAAAATTTATAGAAATATTCCTATGTTTTCCTCAAAATTTAGATCCTTTATCTTTTCAAGGATTGGTATTATGATATTATCTGATGTTGGGGTTATCATCACAAACATCCTTCCAAAATTTTGTCTATTTTTACCTTCCAGTATTCTACCTATTAATTTGAAATTTCCTCTCCCATAAAAAACTATTGTTACCTTTCCATAACACTGCCTTCCATGGTTTTTTCACTCATCAAGATCATAGAATTTAATTATATACTAATATTACTACATTTACCTAAATTCAGTGTCTGTTATTCACTACTGACCTAGGGAAAAATATATCTCTTATGATAATATATAATGGTTGTTTAGCATTAGAAGACTACATACATTCATTTTCTCATGTCTCATTTCAAAATATGAAATACATCATATTAATGTAGTGGGGTCATTTCTTTTTGTTCTAGTACATCAATGAATTCATTAATAGTCCCCATCATAGTATTCTATGGAGAGGAAAATATACTAATTTTTTATATTAGATACACAGTATAGTAATGTATAAAATAGATTCAGTCAATGAATAAATAAATAATTCTTAATATGGTGGAGGAAAAAATAATCAAATAATCATTTTAACTAATATCATAAAAGAGAAATATATTAATTGATAATATAGTATCATAAATAATCACAATGATAATAATAAATGTTTTAATCATTATTGAATGAATTATTATATAAATTATTATATTTCTATAAAGGAATCACTCTATGACATCATACATAGATATATATATATAATATAAAAAAAGGCACATGCATGTTTTTTTTCATGATACCTACAGATTTATCAGTGGACTACAACAGTCCCCTGAATGGACACACTATAAAAAACTATTCCATTATAAAATGCAATGAATTAGATTACCATATATAATTGTTATAAGAATTAATATTTATAAACTATCTAATTAAATTTCATTATTTTACCTTGTTACCAAATATAATAATGTTTTTAACAATCCTAGAAAAACATGGGGGATATTATCATTATAGTATATCCCTAGTGAAGGATAACATTATTAAATGATGTTATATTGATTTAAAATATCATTAATATAGAAATTATAAATTAATTTTTAAATGAAGAATAAATATACATATCTTATGAAATCATTTTAAAACACAAAATTACAAAAATAATGAAAATATTGTTTTCTCAAATAAGCATTTAAACATATTGAGGATTATTGATAAAAAATCATGAACAGAACAATATTAAAAGGAGGTTCCATCAATGTGTTTCAATTTAAGCTATTACAATATGTAAATTACATTATATATAAATACATAACCCATGTACCATGATTGTTTAATGATAAAGATCTCATTATGTCTTCTAGTTTCAATTTATTTATTTTAGACAGCTAATTAGTTTGTAGATGATAGGTAGTTCTCAAATGTATATCAATATTGACAAAGTTTTTACGACTTGTCAAGAATTTTTATATAAACCTAGGACCATGAATAGATAAAATTGATAATGGTGGTCTATAAATTCTCAAAACATCATTAATATAGTGATAGAAAAGTCTCTCAAGGTGTAGAAATTCCCTTACTTCATTGAAATGGGAAAACATTGTAATGAAATAAATCATGTCCCATATAGAATGATTATTGGTCTGAATATTTTGATGTATAATGAAAAGATACGTTATAATTTTTTTTAACATAAATATATGAATATTATGTGGATTCATGACAACTATAGGATGATTTATTTCAATATATACTTTTTTTAAGACAAAAAATCTGGAAACAGTGTCTTAAATTTAATTTATTATTGCATCATACTATAAATATCCTATTAAATCTATTACATCATTATGTTACATGGTTTTATAATAAAATGTTAAAAATGTGATTCCTCTAGTAAATACATCTTTATTTTTGTCTCATATATAAGACAAAACCTCTTTCCAAAACTCGGTAATATAGCATTGTAGAAGAATATATTCAATAAACCATATTTCCCATAATTATTAATACTAAATATATATTTATAATCATTTTGAAGATTGTATATATTTTAATATAATGATACATTAGTAACTTATATAAATGTAATAATGTATTTATATTCTTAATGGTTATTGTATCAATATTTTCTAATTCATGGAATATATGATCATGCTAATCTTAGTCCCAGTTAAAACACTATGAGCCCACCTACTAAAATAATCGACTACTTTGTTTTTCTTTCAATGTTTGTAAATTATTGAGAAATCATAGTCCTTACGTATTTCAAACCATCTCCATTTTTATGTATTTATCATTTTGGTAGAATACATAATTTCTTGTCTTATAATATATATATATATATATATGTAATATATTTTTTTAATAGAAATAGTATCTATATATAGTCATGGATAAAATTATCAATTCCCACAAAAATATTGTGTTGGATAGTATTGTTCATAGATTATTAAGTACAATGATTCATAATTAACAATTGTATATGTTTTAAAAAATACAAAACCCTGTATATTATTTGATGTATAAATATATATTATGAATACTTCGATTTTAGATGGTAATGAAATTATATGTTCATTAACCAATATAATTTTAAAATTATTAAACATTTCATAACAGTCTATTGACCATGTCTATTGGACTCCATTACATGAAATCATGGGTAATGGTTTGGAAAATGGAGAATGTTTTTGATCGAATTATAGATATATTCTTACCAAACTAACAACATTATTTTCATAGTAATACTAATTTATATAGTGTACTAAAAAATACCTTTTTGAGTGATGGTGTAAAATATAATCAATCCTGGGAGATAATATATCTATCGAAAGAAACACCAGGGATCTAAATATAACAGTTATTTAAATTCATATATATTTCAATTTCTCTTAGACTCTTATGATTTATTCTTAAATAAATATCATGATAATCATGGATTATATTTTATATTATTCAATGTTTAATTAATACAAAAAATAATGTTATCTATATAATCCTTAATTACTTGTTTCATTATATCCATAAAAGAAATGGTTGATTAGTCAATCCAAGGGTATTATAGTAAAATAATTATGTCTATAGACACAAAAAATGATTTGAAGGGTAAATCATTTTTTTAAACCATATATAATCATACCCATAATGTAGATCAATCGATGAAAAATATTTACCTCCTTGATGTAGTAAAAATAGTCATAAATGTATGGAATATAATAAATATTTATTAACCTAAATGAATTTATCTCCCTATTATCTATGTACAAACTCATACACCCAAACATATTTTTCAAGAATATGATAGTCCCTCTAATTTTTCCTTAATTGGGAATATAAACCCACTATAAAATCATCTAAATTTGTTTCTTCTTCTCTACAAATTAATTAACATCAATTTGATATACATTGATGGGAATTGGTTTTATATAATGGAGATAAAAATATAATTCAAATTACATCTCATGTAGATGCCCCAAATTTTAATTACAAAACACATAAATGTCTTATATTAAAATTGATATATTCTATATCATTATGTTTTATTCCACATACTAATTTATTGTTTTATCATAGTATACACAAATAAAGTCAAAAATTTGAGATACTAGTGTGGAATAGGATAATTTTTTAGATAATTAATTATGTCCATTAATAAAAAAATATTTTTCTCCCCTTACTAAAATAGTAATCTCATTATCAAAACACTAATTTCCTTTATAATACATAATGTCAATATGTATCATGGATTTTTTCAACTTCAATCAGTGGTATGATAATATATTCTACCACCAGTGAATATCATTTATATTGAATAAAGACAACACAATATATCCATGTGAAATTAGATTCCTAATATGAGTATTTATTGGAAACCCATTAATTAAATTTTATATGATGATTTTATGAATTTAGAAATGGGAAAATACATAAAACAGTGTATAAAAATGGAATTATATAAATCAATAAATAAATCTGTGTTTATCACCAAAGCACAAGAAATAATGTGGGTTTTCACATCTACATCAGCTATAGTGATCCCATATGCTCTCACTGGCTCCCTTAAAATATTATTTTTTAATTTCTTGGTACATTTAGGGGATTTTGATTAATAGTTCTCTATATGAATGTATTTTATGATTTGTACATTGATATGTTATTTCATTCCCCTATATTCATGATCATAATAGTCATTCTCTCTTCACATGAGACATACTCCATTTACTATAATGAAAGTTCATTTATTTTTCACTCCAAATATATTAAATCATGGAAATGTTAACCTTACCTTCTTTTATATTTCTATGTTTTTTTTACAGAGTTCTTATACATCATCTTCATTTCTTTATGACACTGAAAATCATAAGAATTTGAGAATAATTTCACTATTATTATGGTATATGATAATATATTATCATATATAGAAATGTTTAAGAGTATAATACCCATTTAATTTTATGATTTAGAAAATAAAACATGTTATGGATAATTACATTCTAGAATATAATAAATCCATAATATGATTTATTTACCTTGTTTTTTAATCATTATAATCAATAAAATATTTCATTCCATTTTCAAAATATTGTCTAATTGTGTATCTATATAACCTTCATTCAGATGAGGAATATTGTTTGTAATGAATAAATAAATAAATTCCTCCCCCTCCACATTATCTATTTTCTTTTTTCTATATGTGTTCCAAATCAATGGAAACCATTAATTTCAATATCCAATAAGATGTAAAACATTCATGATAAAATATCCAATTTCACATTATCCTAAAAAATGATATAAAATTGTCATTGACTTCATTTAGTACACTTCTATTATTAGATTAGTGGTCCCAATAAATTATTGATGTAGTTTTAACATGAAGTGGTACAAATTTTTTCAACATATTAGGTATTTATAGGATGCACCATGTTGGAAATATTTCTGTTCATAACTAGTGTAGACTTCAAAAATATAGTTTTAATTTATTTATCTCTATATCTACATTAATTTCCACTCTTATGATGGCTATCTATACATAGATTAAATACATTGGTATAATTTATATTTCTTTAGATATGTGACATTTAAAAAATGTCTTTTACTTTATTAAATTAAAGAATTATATATTTATATCCTATTTTATAATTATAAATATAGTGTAACACATAACATAATCCGAAAATTTATGCATATCTAATCTCAAAATCATAAGCTAGGGTTTTTTTGGTAATATTATGAAGTTATAAAAATATTTACAACTACTTTATTGTAGATAAAAAAGAATGTGACAATAATGTAAAGAATATCCACTAACAAATGAAAATAGGGATAAAAATTAGTCCAACAAATTGATAAATAAATGGGGATGTATTTAATAACAATGAAATAATTCTTAAGGTATTTTCCACTATGTAAATATTTGATAGATCATACATCTAGATTATTTTATCTAGATATTTCTATTTTTTCTATAAAACTAGACACACTATACATCACCAATGATTTCAAAAATTCCCCATAAAATTTTATTTCCAATAGATTGTTTCAGATGGTTTTTTATTAATCACTTAATTACTAAGTTTATTTGACATTGGCCTGACTAAAAATTCTTTGAATCCAACTATGACATTTCTTCCACATTAACCCAAATTCGGTGGTTATCCTTATATGTTATTTTAGGATATAAAAGATCCCATATGATAGGATCACATTATATTAGGTACATACATGATTTTAAAATTTTATTAGACATCATGAAGTAAAATATAAAATTCATGTGTGAAAATTATTATTTAATTAATTATATCACTATAATCAGACAATGAATCCGTCCATGTATTTTTTGAGAATGGGAAATATTATAATGGGAAAGCTTATTTTATTAGTAATGGAAATCATATAACAGAATATATCATACAAAAAATAAATCATCAATAATATAGCTGTGATATGTAATAATAAAATAAACTATATAAATAATTTCATAAATTGAGAATATATCCATGCATGGTCTAAAAATATGAAAAATAATATATATAAGAATTCTATGAAAAATAATTTTAGAATAAATAATTCAATAAATCATAATCATATAGGAAAGGGATCGTTCCAAGATATCATATAAGAATTGGTATTGAATGCACCAAATTCCCATGATCCAATATATCATCACACCTAACAACACATCAATGGTCTATAACGGTCCCCACAAAACATAAAAGTCTCTCACATTCATCATATTAAATAATTGAATAATATTAAAATACATAGTTAACATTTACATTAATATTAAGAAACTAGTGTAGGAAATGTAAATATTTCTTCTCACATAAGAAATGAAAAATCATGAAAATAATCCATTTAGAGAACTAAAATGGATATAATCATTAGATTGTATCCTCAGTGAATTACAATATTCCTTAAATGTTATTGAAAATGTGAAAAGTATCTTTTACAATGATTTTATAAATTCAACATTGAATTTGTATGAAATAACTTTTTCTTTTGTAAATATATTTAAAAAATTACAAATTAATAGTAATATTATTTTATACTATAAACAATAAAATCATTTATATGATTAATTATAATTAATAATTTCTATGAAGTATGGAAAAATAATTTCATTTAGTAAATGATAATTAAAAATTTTCCCTCAAATAATATAAAGTAAAAAACTTAGTCTTAAAAAACCATTGAAAATAGTATTTTTATTTATTTCAAAATAATGTGAAATGTAATTGAAATAAAATATTTATGTTATGTTAAAATAATAACTAAATAATACAATTATGATAATCTTGGACATAGATGAAAATTTTTTCTAACAAAATAAATGAGATTATATTTTTTCTTCTCATAGTGAAATTTTATTAATCCATTAGATACCAAATAGTGTAAAATGAATGTAAAAACTAAATAGTTTATAAATAACATTTGGAAAAGAAAATTCATAGCTTTTATGGAAAATATATAATGAACATCCAAAATCTAGTGATAAACATAAATAATATAGAAGAAGAATGAAAATTTAAACAAAACTCTTCATCTAAATTTTTTATTTTCAAAAAATAGATGACATAATTTAAAATGAAATTATAGAAAACATATATATATATATCAGAAAAATATTTTGATATAAATTACTAACTACTATTCATTAATATTATCTCCAATAATATTTATTGTTATTTAAATGATAAAATCAATATTTTAGTGTTCATTATTAACCCCTATGTGATGGCCCAGACCCTCACGGTCCATCCCTTTGCCAAAATCTGGATCCTGGGGTGGTGTATCGGTGGTAGGACGCTCCATCAACATGCGACCAATAGGTGTGCGACTGATTGGCAGGCGACCGATCAGTGCCTCGCCAATCGATGCGACCGATCGGTGTCTGGCATGATCGGTGCGACTGATCGGTTTATGGCACGATCAGTGCGGCGCGATCAGTGTCACCCAGTCTTTACAGGTTTTTCTTCTACAGTTCTATCGTAACACCACTTTTAGCTCTTTTACCATTTTTAAATTGGTTCAAGGCTATTTTCTTTTGATCCCATAATCAATGTTCAAATTCATACGAGTGGGGGCGACCCTTAATGAAACCAGCTGTCTGTCTGGGTAATGTACCACTCTGTTTATATAAACATCTTTAAATTTCGCAGCTGTTACCACATTTTCCGATGGGAATCAATAAATAAAAATTAATTCTAGTCGTGTGTAACCACACAACCACGTGGTGAAACCATAAACCGACCTTATAGACGTTAAAAATTCCATATCCTGGGACAACCAGATCTCACCCTTATATCGTGTGGGAATCTCTTCTTCTTCTTTCCTATTTTCCTCTACTTTCTTCCTGGTGTGTTTTGAGGACCCCCTTCCCGCGGTAAGTGGTGCGCTTGTGTTGATGATTTTCTGCTCACCCCCAGAGTCCCCGACGTTCCTCCCCTGGAAGTCACACATCCCCCGTTCTTGGCGCATGGAGAAGAACTTCGATCCTTGATCTTCCAGGTAGAGTCTTCCTTCGTCTCTCATTACTTTGTATCATGATGGGAGGGTATCTTATTGCTTCTATGGGATGGATGAAACCAAACATTAATTAAGTTAACAAATATACTTTTAAAGAATGAAGTGCCGGGAGTGTGATCGATGTTCTGATGCTTTTTCCTTACCCTTGATTATTTTACGTTGTGAACAGTATGGGCTTATACTCACTGAAAATCATAGTTGTTGGTGGTCTTTCCTTGTGCACTAATTAACCCTTGTCTTCTATGATAATTGAATGACACCAACATGGGAATTTGGATAATTACGTAAACTTGGCCAATTAAATGAATGACTAGTGAACAACAAACCTTGTGTGATCACCCCGGTTAACCAAACAGAAAAAATAAATATTAGTGAATGTTGTGTTGAACCTGGAAGATTACCTACTATGTTTTGGTAGTTGGTGTGTTGTACTGTTTGATGCTTATGGGGTGATGTGGGTGAGGATGGGATCCTCTGTTGTGGCACGGTTGTTGGTTGTGAATCTGAAGTGAGGTGGGGTTTTATCTCGAGGCTTGGTTTGGTTCTAGTACTTTGATGTATCTCCCTTATCCCTTTGTTGTTGTGACTTTACAAGGGAACCGGGTGTGAATGCATAAATTTTAGTTTGGTTTTTCTCTTTTCCTGGCTTGTGGTTATGCCTGTTAGTTACCCAGTAGTGCAAAATTTACTTAAATGGGATCACTTCAACATGAAACCAAGAAGGGGTTAAACGGGGAATTGGTTTTGGGAACAATTTTTGACTTGTCCGTGAGTGTTGTGGCTTCTTTTATGAATGAATAGTAACAAGGGTGTTGTGCATGGGTTGTCTTGGAAACCCTAGGATGGGACGAGTGCATGTTACTTATACATATATCTATAGTTTTTATGTTTCTTATTCACGCCCAACCCACGTTAAGCACTTAGTGCCGAAAACCCCCATTTCATGGGGGAGGGTGTTTTTCCAAACACTCCATTGTGTGGATGGTTATTAGCTCCTCTTCTTATCCCTTTCCTGAATAGCCCAAGAATATTTGGGCAGGCAGTAATGGATTGAGGTCCATTATATCCCAAGATTCATAGGGCATGGTAGTTGTGGTGGTTGGCCCAGATGTGTGCGGGCAGGTTGTTTCCCAAAGAATCTTCGGGATGAGGCCCAGGTATCGTCGGGTGTGGCAGTAGTTGTTTTGGCCCAAGTATTTATGGGCGTGGTTACGTGTGGTGGTTGTGGCCTAGGTGTTTGCCTGTGGGATGCGTGGTTGTGGCCCATGTGTGTGTGGGAAGGTGTGGTAGTGGGATTGTGGTGAGAATGGCAGGATTGGTTCGATGCGTTGGATGTCTTCTATAACCAGTGGGAAACTGGCGCGGGGTACCCAAATATCAATGTTCTATTACTATACATTACCTGACTTGCATTATTTGGGGAGTGTGCATTGGTGAGACTTGGGTGGATAGTATTCTTTACTGGGTTCTTTGGTTGTATATTTCTCAGAGGGCATTAGAATGCCTCCTCACTTGTGCACGAGAGTCTTTGTTTTTCCCTACTGAGTATACTTGTATGCTCACCCTATGTATATGAAACATCATTCAGGTTTCCAGGAGGTCTTCAAGGATCGTGCGGGGACATACTATCTTAAACTTAGGGACAATTTCATTTTTTGTTATTCTTTTACTTGGTATTTTACCTTTGTAGTCTCCTTGTACTTTTTGGCATTTACTCTAGTAACATGCATATGGGAATGGTTTTCTTTTGGATATGATTTCACCCCGAGTTATGGTGTTGTTGGGATTTTCTATCTTATCTCCCGATACTATTAAAGAAAAAGGGTCATGCCTTCCATCTTCTGTGTAATCATATACCCTTGGTGTTAGTCTCCACTTCGTGACCTATTGAAGGTGGGTCTCTGGAGTCATTATCCCTCCTTCAACTTGAAGAAGGAAGGGTTTGGAAACCTGCTGTCCCTTCCCTCATCTTGGTGTAGGTGGGTCGTGAAAGAATGGTATCAGAGGGTGGTTGAGAGATAGGATGGAATCGGGATTTAGGCACAATGAGGATTGCATGGGATGGTTGGGCAACAATGCTGGGAGATCTTTGGGCGTGAAATAGGATAGGGAAGACCGGCTATGACATGGTATTTTAGGCCCCCCATGATCGGATTCAAGGAATCTGGGCCTACCAAACGACCAAGTGAGGCTATAATGATTGAAGGGTAGAGACCCTAGGAAATGTACATGCATCATAATGACTTGTGTTCATTTGTTTTATGGGTATTTTGGAGATTTAAAATGAACAAGAGGTCTAAGAATAATTTAAGAACAATATTCTACACTACTCGGGATTATGCATTCCTTGTTTACCTTGCAGCTATGGCACCTGGGATATGACCACGAGTAGTGGAGGCGATCGATGCCCTGGAGTTTGAGTTGGCGGATCGCCAGAGGGCTGACCGAGAAGAGGAAGACGATCAGTGGCAGAGGATGCTTCGTGCCTTTCTGCAGCAATCCCTTGGGATGTACGAGGGAAGCATCTCAGACATAGAGATAGAGAGATGGCTAGAGGAGCTGGTGATAGCTTTCAGCTTGATCCGAGCTCTGACAGAGTACTGGGTTTCTATGGCTGTATGCCCAGCATGTTAGTGGTAGATTCTTTATCTTGGGGAGAAGAGTGAGACTGAGGTTATGTGGGATAACTTTGAGAAGGAGTTCTGGGTGGAATTCTTATCTTCTACGATGAATGATGAGAAGAGGAAGGAGATACTCTCCCTCCAACAGGGGAGCATGATATTGAGAGAATTGGGGGTAAAGTTCAAGGATCATCTCCGCTTTACTCTAGACCTCTTTCCAGATGAGGAGTCACAGGCAAGACGTTTGGAGGAGTCACTTCGACCTTCTCTTCAGTATGTTGTTACTCCCTTTACCCAACCGATGTACATAGAGGCCCAAAAGAAAGTTGAAGTGGTGGAGAGGATGCACATATTGGGATCTGTATTGCGAGAGGGAATCAAGTTGGGATCATCGAAGGGGAAAGCTGTCAGTAGTAGGCCTCCAGCGTCAGGGCCCTCTAGGTTTCGACCAGCAGGAAGTAGGCCTCAGCAATTCCAGTTTCGATCTCCTAGACCTCTTCCTTTCTTTTCAGGCCCAGGGCCGAGATTCTTCATCTGTGGAAACTATGGCACTACGGGAAATATAGATATTTGTGATGGGTCATTTGCGACAGGATCCCATCGCAAATAGCCTTTTGCGACGGGGCCCCGTCGCAAATCGCCCGTTGCAGAAAACGCCATCGCAACTAATTTTTTTTGCGACGGGCCCGTCACAAAAACACTTAATTTCGCCGGGAAATTGGCCCGTCGCAAATAGGTTTCTGTTTTTTTTTAAAGAAACCTTTTGCGACGGGCCCGTCGCAAAAAGTATTTGCGACGGGCCATATTCCCGTCGCAAATGGTTGCTTCGAAGCGGGTATTTGTGACGGGCCCGTCGCAAATAATAATAAAAAAATTAAAAAAAAATTAAAAATTTATTTATTATTATACAAATCAATAAACCTATTTATAGTGATATAAATATAATATTTATTTTTTAAATATGTTTTAGAAAGGAAGAATGAAAATCAAATATGAATGTATAAGATGTTCAGTAAAAGAGGCTTATAAAATAAATTGAAAAATATTTTTAATTAGTAATTATGTAATTTTTATCAATTAATAGTCATTTAATAACTCTTTGAATATAAAAAAAATAAAGAAATTAACGAAAGATGGAAAATAAGTTAAAAATGAAACCCAAACTTCAAACGGACATAACTTTTGATCCGGGACTCCGTTTGAGCTCCACAACATATCAAATCGAAGCCTGCGACAAGCTCTACAGAACTATAAATAGGTGGAACCCGTACAAAGTTGTTTCAAGGCCAAAAAAGGCCCAGAAGGCCTCCAAAACTGAGTTTTTAGTCGGGGTACCCCAGGTTTTCACCGTTTAAACAGCTATAACTTCTGCTCCCGATGTCCGATAAACCTCTACCATATATCATATCGAAGATCGTTTCATGTTCTTCGATTTGACTGATTGTGGAGCTGAAACGGACTTCTGGATTAGAAGTTATGATCATTTAAACATCCAAATGGCTATAACATCTGATCCGGATGTCCGTTGGCCTGTACCGCATATCATATCGAAGATCGTTTCATGTTCTTCAATTTGACTAGTTGTGGAGTTGTAACGGACTTACGAATTAGAATTTATAGTCGTTTTAACATTCTCGGGGGATTTTCACCCCCTCATTCCTATGTATTCATTCATAACTATACATATATATATATGTATGTGTGTGTGTGTGTGTATCTATTGTATATATGTATTTATTTATTTATTTATTTATTTATACATATACATAAAAACCCATATTTTATAAATTTATTTAAAACTAAGATTATAATTATATATTAATTAATATACAAATAAATATACGAATAAAAACTTATAACTACATATATATATATATAGAATAAATATATATTAATATACGAATAAATATATATATATTTATTTATATAACCATATATATTTATATTAATATAAATCTATATTAATATACGAATAAATATAACTATATATATATAGATAGATCATTAAATGTATAAAAAAATTAAATGGCTTAGTTTTAAAGGTTAATGCGCGCATGAGGGAGGTTTATTCCTATTAATTATTAATTATTCCTTTTTATTATTAATTATTTCTAATTATTATTAATTACTACTAATTACCATTAACTAAGAACAATTAATACTAATAATTTAAATTTATTAAATAACAAAACAATATAAACACAATTAAATTACAACTAATTAAAAATAAATAAAACTAATAAAAAATTTAAATTAAATATTAAATTAATAAGAAAATAAATACCTTTAAAATTGATCTGAGGTTGATCTCCGATAATTGTTGAAGACATCAATATAAAATCTGGAAATAAAAATTAAACTTAAGAAACTGTGAACTCTAAAAATAGAGTTTTGAGAGAAGTTGAGAATGAGTGGAAAAAAACGGGTGGGGGTATTTATAGGTTAGATTATTTGCGATGGGAGTATTTCCGACAGGATACCCGTCGCAAATAGTATTATTTGCGATGGGACCCGTCGCAAATACTTCAGCCCGCAATTATCACGGTCAATGGTTAAATAGTTATTTGCGACGGGACCCGTCACAAATATTAACCTGCCGACATACTATTTGCGACGGGGGGTATATTCCCGTCGCAAATAGTTTTTACCGCCGCTGGGTATTTGTGACGGGGTATATTCCCGTCGCAAATAGTTTTTACTGCCACCGGTTATTTGCGACGGGTGGTAACCACCCGTCGCAATTAACTTTCCCGCGGTTTGGCGCTCTTTGCACGCCAAGCCTTTTGCGACGGGTGAGATTTCCCCGTCGCAAATAAGTGGTTATTTGCGATGGGAAAATACCCCCATCGCAAATAACCCGTCACAAAAACCCCTTTTTCCCGTAGTGTGGGCACCTTCATAATTAGTGCCCAAACAGTGTAACTTATAGAGTGGGTGGGTAGGTTCAGCACCCACCTCAGCAGTAGCAGTTTCCAACTAGACACTTTCAGCAGAAGCAGTAGGGGCAGCAAGCTCCCACTCCTCTGAGGGCAGGCGTTAATGGAGGAGGCCGACCTCCGGACTCCCCTCAGGGACCTCAACCCGGGTGTGGTCGGGGAGGCGGCTGACAGCCAAGAGGCAGGGGAGCTAGGCGTGGACAGTTGCACACTGTAGAGGCAGCAGTTCTAGCAGGGATAGAAGTCGTTCGAGGTATGATCAGCTTGTTTAGTACTCTTGCCTATTCCTTTTTCTATAGAAGAGATTCGTACTCCTTTTTTGCACACAATCTATACCGTGCTCTGGGTTTAGATACTGATAGACTTCTAGTGCCCCTACGGCTGAGTACACCAGTCGGAGGTCAGAATGACTTGTCTTATGTTTTCCCAGGGTTTAAACTGATGATAGGACCACAACAGTCTATCAGGGAGCTTCTACTATTGCAGATACATCCATACGATGTCATCCTAGGCATTGAATGGTTGTTATCTGTATATTCTATCATTGACTGCTTCTGAGGAAGGTTTGTGTTTGAAGATTTTGGCGGATGACATGTGACATTCATCAGCAAGCAGGGATCCAGAAAAGTAGCGTGCGAGAGGAGGCCCTCCTTTCCTTGTTAGTTGAACGATCAGTAGAGTTAGTGGATGTAGAGATGGTGGAAGTCCCTAGGATCGTCAGTGATTTTATGGACGTTTTCCCAGAGGAGGTGGCGACTCTACCCCCTCTATGTGATGTTGAGTTCAGGATAGAATTACAACCTGGTGCCCATCCGATTTCGATGGCTCCCTACCAGATGACACCAACCAAGTTATGGGAGTTGAGGATTCAGATTAATGATATGATGAAGAAGGGTTTTGTTTGACCAAGTGTGTCGCCATTGGGTGCTCCAGACTTATTCGCAAAAAAGGAAGATGGTGGTCTCAGGTTGTGCATAGAATACTGAAGACTGAATCAGGTAATGGTCAAGAACTCTTACCCTCTCCTAAGGGCAGATGACCTTTTTGACCAGTTAAAAGGGGTAGGGTGGTTCTCCAAGATTGGCCTACGGTCAGGATATCACCAGTTGAGGGTGAAGAATGGTGACATATCTAAGACTACCTTCAGGTGGATATATGGGCACATCGAGTTGGGGGTCATTCTGTTTGGAATTATGAACACTCCATTCGTATTCATGGGGCTCATGAACTCCGTCTTTCAGGAACATCTGGACCGGTTCGTAGTCATGTTTATTGATAACATCCTGATTTACTCAAGATCATAGGAGTATCATGATGGGCACATGAGAACTGTTTTATAGGTCCTTTGGCGTCACCAAATCTATGTGAAGTTGTGCAAGTGCAAGTTCTGGTTGCGAGAAGTGCACTTCCTTGGGCATGTGGTGTCCGAGAATGGGATAGCGGTGGACCCATTGAAGGTCAAGGCAGTTGTTTCTTAGGCAGCACCCAAGAACGTGACTGAGGTTCGTAGTTTCCTTGGGATGGTATGTTACTAACAGAGGTTCGTGCCCAGCTTCTCTCAAGTTGTGGCACCTTTTACAGTTTTGATCAAGAAGGTCTAGGATTTCATATGGAATGGGCAGTTCTAGGTAGCATTTATCTATCTGAAAAATAAGTTGGTAAGTTCCCCAGTGCTGAGGTTTCCAGAATAAGGGGTAGAATATGAGGTGTTCTGTGATGCTTCAAGACAAGGCCTCAGGTGTGTACTGATGCAACGACAAGGGGTGATCTTTTATAGGTCCAGGAAGTTACGTCATCATGAGCTTAATTATGCCACCCACAATATGGAGCTTGTGGCGGTCGTATTTACGCTGAAGTTGTAGTGGCATATCCTCATCGGGGAGAGCTTCATGGTTTTCACGGATCACAAATGCATGAAGTATATCTTATCCTAGTGGGATCTAAACTTATGGCAGTGAAGGTGGATGGATTTCCTTTAGGACTACGACTTCGAGATTTCCTACACCTCAGGAAAAGGCAATGTGGTGGGTGATTCCTTGAGCAGGAAGTCATAGAAGGATGTGGTTCGAGAGTTAGTAGATGCTTGGAAGGCTATAGAGTAGATAGCTGCCCTGCACCTGGATGTAACGATGGATTGGGGGAGAGGTTGCTTGTATCAGATGACAGTGTTGTCTTATCTACTACGACAGGTGGAGGAGTCCTAGTGGGGAGACTCAGAAAGTGAAGTGATGCGTGATCAGGTTAACCAAGGTGATGCTCCGAAAGGGTGGATAGAGGATGGTCAGAATCAGATTATTTTCTAAGGAAAGATGTTTTTCCTAGAGCCGATGCGTAGAAGGGTTCTTGGTGAGTTCCAAAAATCGTCCCTAGCGGTGCTCCTGGGAGTTTCAAAAATGTACATGGGCCTGAGGGGTCAGTTCTGGTGGCCTAGGGTAAAATGGACAGTGGATGAGTTTGTGGCCTGGTGCCTAGTGTGTCAGTAGGTGAACGTTGAACACTGTGTTCCATGCAGCTTGTTGTAGCCTTTGGATGTCCCCGAGTAGAAGTTGGATGACATCTCGATGGATTTCTTCATAGGGATAGCCAAGGTTCAAGGAGGCTGCGATGTGATCTGGGTAGTGGTGGACCAGTTGATGAAATAGGATCACTTTCTGGTGATCAATGAGGCAGGAACAGTGGATGCCTTATCATGGAGGTATGTGGATGAGGTGTTGCGGTTTCATGGAGTTCTGAGGTCCATAGTCTCGGATAAGGATGCATGGTTTACCTCACGAGTCTGGAGAGGATTACATCATGCTTTTGACACCTAGCTACGTATGAGCACTACTTTCCAACCCTAGATAAGTGGAATGACAGGGTGCACCATCCAGAAAATGGAGGACATGTGATGATCAAGTATTTGGGACTATGGGGGATCGTGGGTGAGACACTTTCCTCTGGTAGAGTTTTCCTACAATAATAGCTAACACTCTACCATTGGCATGGATCCGTTCGATGCCTTGTAAGAAATGTCATGTCACTCATCTATGTGCTAGACCGTGGATGGGGAAACAAGTGTTCTTGGCCCAGAGGTGGTGCAGAGAACGATGGAGAATATTCACCTTATACGAGAGAGGATGAAGGCGGCACAAGACTGGCAGAAGTAATATGATGATAATAGGAGGAGACTCTTAGAGTTCGGAGTCAGGGACCACATATTATTGAAGTTCTCCCCTCGGTGTGGGAAACAGAGAATAGGAAGGGGGACTAAGATCTCTCCAAGTATCTTTGGACCATTCGAAGTGCTGCGATGGGTAATAGAAGTGGCTTATCAGCTAGCGTTACCGCCGCCGATACTGAAAATGCAAGACGTCTTCCATGTGTCACAACTCTGACAGTATCTGCATGAGGATTCACACTTCCTCAATTGGGGGAAATCAAGACATTAAGGTCAGTACGACTTTTTTGGAAAGGACAGTGAGGATCGAGGAACGTGAGGAGAAGGTGCTCCGTGGATGGACCATTCCTTTGGTTTGTGTGTTGTGGAGGCATGGCGGGCTCGCGAAATGTACCTGGGAACTGGAGACATAGATGTGTGCCCAGTACCCAGAGCTGTTTTGAGTTTTTTCCCGTTCTGTTTGTACCTATTTATGATGGAACACTTTACCATGTTAACTATGGAATGTGTGTTTTTTCCTTATTCTTTAGATGCATATGAAAAGTCCTAACTTCGGGGAGGGGAGGACCTGATCCATAATCAAGATGCATTAAGTTGGATGCGATTAAACCCATGTGGGTGAGTCAGTGCCGATCAAAGAAGATAATATCTAGACATTGAGTAATAAAATACCTAAACCATATGATTGGACAACTTGACCCTTTAGTGTTGCATGGTTGCTTGAGGGAGAGGAGTTTCTGGATGTCGATGAGGTTCACTCTGGAGAGGTGTCTTTCGAGGTGGTTGATCGGAACCTCTCTTTTTCTTATGGCATGGTTTTAATTATAGAGGATGATAATAGTTTGAGAGGTATCTGATGTGATGGTCCAAACCCTCACGGACCATCCCTTTTCCAAAATTCGGATCATGGGGTGGTGTCTCGGTGGTAGGACACTCAATCAGCATGTGACCGATCGGCGTGCGACCGATCGGTGCTACAGATTGGTGTGTGGCACAATCGGTGCGACGTGATTGGTGTCATCTAGTCTTGTTTGGTTTTTCTTCTATTGTTCTCCTATAACAACACTTTTATCCCATTTTACCCTTTTTAAGTGGTTCAAGGCCGTTTTCTTTTGAGCTCATAATCAATGTTCAAATTCTTCAGATTTGGGGTGAACATAAACGAACCCAGCTGTGTGTACGCGTAACGTGCCGCTCTGTTTATATAAACACCTTTAAATGACATAGTTGTTACCACATTTTCTGATGGGAATCATTAAATAACAATTAATTTTTTCATGTGTAACCACCCAACCGCATGGTGAAACCACGATCTGGCCTTATAGCCCTTCAAAATTCCATATCCCATGACAACCGGATCTCACAATTATATCGCATGAGAATATCTTCTTCTTCTTTCGTATTTTCCTTTCCATTCTTCCTTGTGTATTTTGAGCCCCCCCTTCCCGAGGCAAGTGGTGTGCCTGTTCCAAAGATTTTCGGCTCACCCATGGAGTCCCCGACGTTCCTCCCCTGCAAGTCGCAAATCCACCATTCTTGGCTCGTGGATAAGAACTTCAATCCTTGACCATCCAGGTAGGGTTTTCCTTTGTTTCTCCTTACATTTTATCATTCTGGGATGGTATCCTATTACATCTGTGGGATGGATGAAACCAAACGTTAATTAAGATAACAAAAAAACTTTTAATAAATGAAGGGGGGGAGTGTGATCTATGTTCTGATGCTTTTTCTTTACCCTTGATTATTTTACGTAGTGAACTATATGGACTTATGCTCACTGAAAATCATGGTTGTTGATGGTATTTCCTTGCGCACTAATGAAACCTTGTCTTCTGTGATAATTGAATGACTCCAAAATGGAAATTTGGATAATTATATAAACTCGGCCGATTAAATTAATGATCAGTGAACAAAAAACCTTGTGTGATCACCCCGGTTAACCAAACTGAAAGAAGAAAAATTAGTTAATGTTGTGTTGAACCTGGAAGTTTCCCTACTGTATTTTGGTAGTTGGTGTGTTGTATTATTTGATGATTATGGGATGATGTGGGTGAGGATGGGATCCTGTGTTATGGCATGTTTATTGGTTGTGAATCAGAAGCGGTGTGGGGCTACATCTCGAGGCTTGGTTTGGTTCCAATACTTTGAGGGATCTCACTGATCCCTTTGTTGTTGTGAATTTACAAGAGAACTGGGTGTGAATGCTTAAATTTATCTTTGGTTGTTCTCTTTTCATGGCTTGTGGTTATGCCTGTTAGTTTCCCAGTAGTGCAGAATTTACTCATCACATGGACATGAAACCAATAATTGGATAAATGGGGAATTGGTTTTTGGGAATGAGTTGTGACTTGGCCGTGAGTTCTGTGGACTCTTTTATGAATGAAGAGTAACAAGGGTGTTGTGATTTGGTTGCCTTCGAAACCATATTCTGGGATGAGTGCTTGTTACTTATAAATATATCTATAGTTTTTATGTTTCTTATTCGCGCCCCAACCATGTTGAGCACTTAGTGCCAAACACCCCCATTTCATGGGGGAGGTTGTTTTCCCAAAACTCTTATGAGTGGTTGGTTATTAGCTCCTTTTCTGCTCCCTTTCTTGAATATCCTAAGACTCTTCGGGCAGGCTGTGACAGCCTGAGGTCCAATATAGCCCATGATTCTTCGGGCAGGGTAGTTGTGGTGGTTGGCCCAGGAGTGTGTAGGTAGGTTGTTTCACAAGAATATTCGGGATGAGGCCCAGGTGTCTTTGGGCATGACAGTTGTTGTTCAGGCCCAGGTGTTTGCGGGCGTGGTTACGCATGGTGATTGTGGCCAAGGTGTTTGTGGGTGGGATGTGTGGTTTTGGCCTAGGTGTGTGAGGGTGGGTGTGGCATTCGGACTGCGGTGAGAATGGCATGATTGGTTTAATTCGTAGGACGTCTTCTATAACCAGTGGGAAATTGGTGTAGGGTACCAAAATGTTGATGTTCTATTACTATACATTACTTGACTTGAGTTATTTGGGGAGGGTGCATTAGTGAGGCTCGGGTGGATAGTATTCCTTGATGGGTGCTTTGGTTGTCTCTTTCTCACAGGGTATTAGAATTCCTCCTCACTGTGCACGAGAGTCTTTGGTTTTCCCTACTGAGTATACTTGTATGGTCACCCTATGTATATAAAACTATTTTTCGGTTTCCAGGAGGACCTCCGGGATCGTGTGAGGCCATACTAGTTCATACATTGGGATGGTTTCAGTTTCCATTTTTCTTTTCCTTGGTATTTAACCTTTATAGTCTTCTTGTACTTTGTGGAATTTACTCTTGTACCATGCATATGGGAATGGTTTTCTTTTGGCTTTACATTCACCCCAATTTATGTTGTTGTTGAGATTTACTATCTTATATCCCAATCCTATAAAAGAAAAAGAGTAATTCCTTCCATCTTGTGTGTAATCATATACCCTTGGTGCTATTCACCACTCTAGTACCTGTTGAAGGCGGGTCTCGGGGGTCATTATCCCTCCTTCAACTTGAAGAAGGAATGGTTTGGCAACCTGCTGTCCCCTCCCTCATCTTGGTGAAGGCGAGTCATGACACCCTCGTTACATGCTTTAGTCCGATTATTTCAATCCTTTAACTTTTTATATAACATCATGATATATATAATAATAAAAAATGTATAAAAATATGTTTTATAAAATTAAAATTTATTTTTTATCCTTCCATTAATATGGTCATGGAAAATTAAATATATAATGACACAGAAATGGTAGTCTGTACATACATATAATTGTTGCTGTCATTTTAGTAATATAGTATAAGAAAATAGAATAGATAAAGGATAAATTATAATTATTTTTAATTATAATATAATGATCAAAACTACACATTAAAACCATTATTATTACAAACTATGAATCTAATTGAATGTAAATTCCACATATACCCAAGTGTGACATTATTATTTTTTAACTGATGAATGGATAAGAATTTATACGATACATTTTTTTTCATAGTTAAAATTATGTTATAAATATAATATATATTTATTAAATCCACATTTATAACTAGTCATGTGTGGAAGTTATTAAAAAAGTAATCTATATATGGAGACGATAGTATGTATTTATGTATGATGGATGTTTTCATTTCCTAGTTGATGGATATTCCATATATATTTTTTACACTAACTAAAAATCATATCAGTATAGTAAATATATTATTGTAATTATGTGATGATTTTTATAGATGATATTTAGGATCATTAAGAAATAGTTAGCATGAAAAATCTTGGTATGAAAATACAATTATTACATGGGAAATCATCATTGACAATCACATTTACTATCCTTGGAAATGTCTTTTTTATGTAAAAAAAATTTGGTAACTAATATATATTTTTAGGGTTATTTGGTAAAATAATGGTCACGATTAATGGATCACGATGATTGAGGAACATAAGATATGTGGTGCCCTATTATATCTATATGGAGGGTCACAATTTTAATTTTTCCTAACATTTTAATATTATAAATGTATTACACATGGAAATGTGTGTCCAAATATATCCAATAGAATATATATAATTATAAGGATTGAAATTTTCATTGAAAAAGTTTTAAGAGATGATATTTTACCATATTACCATGTTTTTAAAACAATTAACATAATATACAATTTAATGTTTTTACTATTTTTCCTTGGTAACTATTATTTATAGAAAAAACTAAAATTAAATTAATCACTAATTTTGAACCAACTAATTAAAAAATTTAATTAAATAACCATAAATTCAATATGTAGAATTTTTAAATTTTAAATTTTATAAAATATCCTGAAACACAATGAATAATATTATTTGATTAACAGATTTTATTAAATAAAAAAATATTTATTCAAAAAATTAAGAACAATAAATATTAATTTGAAAGTAATTGCATAATATTAGAAAAATGGACTAATTTTACTTCAAAACCAACCTAATTTATAATTCAAAATTAAAATTTCTAAATCAATGAAAAGAACCAAATATACTTGTTTTTTTAATAATAAAAAATTCCCTAGATATTAAAAATTTCATACACATGTTTCAACGTTAAATATTATGTTTTTAAATGAATTATAAAAATTCCTAAATATATATTTATTTATATAAATTGTATAAAAAAATATGTTCATTATAATATCAGGGAAATTTCATGAATATTACAATATATTTAAAATAAATAATTTTCACTATTTACCTATAGTAAATTATTGGTAAAAAATAACCATATTCCAAGACATGATAATATTAATCTTCTAAAAAAAGTATATAAATTTTATCATATTAGATATATATTATTCTAACATTTTACTTTTAAATATTTCAATTTACTACTTAAATTAGAATAATAAATTTTATTGGATGTGCACTAGGAAATAGTCTAATCATGCGATGTTTCACTGATATATCAACATATCATGTATTAAATTCACTCACATTAAATAATCCATCCTAGATATTTTTATAAATGTTATATTTTTAATAAAAAATGTGAAACCCTTCCACGTTTGTTATTTAGGATCAACTATTTCCTATATTATGTAACTTATCTAATGGAAATTTAGCATGTGAGTTAAATTATTCTGTATTAAATAATTTATTATGACAGAAATTTAAAAATTTTATTCAATATATGATAACTAAATCTCCAATTACATTAAATTATAGGTGAGTACAATCATCTTATATGAATGAAATTTCATAAATAATGAATCCAGTGAGTCATGAATCATGTACATTAGAGAGCTTGGGTTGAATATCCAATTGGCAAGACACACCGTACATTCTCTATAAATATTTTAAAGCACCTATATTCCTAAAAACGATCTCTACATTATTTAAAATAACTTATAACTCTCTTTAATAGAGACACCACTAATAGGACTTAATCTCTTACAAGAAATTTTCCTTCCCTTCCTCCAATTGTTAGTATATCTCCTATGTAATCTTCGACATCTATAATATGATATGAGGATCCCATATATTCACATTGATACTCTTACAATGTTATATACTAACAAAATATCATTACACAACAACTTTAGGATTATACTTATATAGATATCTATTTTTATTTAATAATTTATATAGTGTTATCCATATTTTTGAATGTAATATAATATTACATACAAAATAAAACAGAGGATGATATTGATCTCATGTACATTTAAATTGAACTTATGAATATCTATATCTGTTATATAATGTCTAAATAATCTATTTATTCTGACAATTAATTTTTAGATGATTGGTGGTTCATAAATATTTCTAATTTTTGATACCATTTTAAATACTCCACCAAACATTTTATGTGAATTGAGCTTCTTAATATGATACAGCTGATAAAGGATCTCTATTATGTCTTAGAAAATCAATAATGTTTTTTTGGATTTTATATAATCTTGTATATAATCTGTTACTACTGGAAAATGATCATACCTTAAAACCCCCAAAAAATAACACATATAACATAATTCATCCCCAAAATAATTTTATGATTTGAAAAATAAAAAAATTTACCACAGTATTGGAAGATGGTGCTTGACCCCACAATTATTGTTTCCTTATTACATTACAAATTGGAAAACCAAAAATCTAGAAACAATTATTAAATTTCCAAATTCATAAAAACTATTAATAAATATCGTAAGAAATCTCTATACATGTTTATGTTTTTACGTTTTATAGAGACATTTGAGATATTTTCTTTATACAATATTTTTATATCCTACTCTTTTGTAAATGGGGAAATTAATTATTTTTAAAACTTAAAAAATCCATCTTTGTAGATAAATCAATCATTTTCCTATCATTCACTGCATTGTTCATCCATTTTAATCCTACATCATCAGTCTTGGAATTCAATAAAATTTACAGTAATGATGGTTTGGAAAATTTATAGTATGAAAATCATGTTTCCACTTTATTAAATATTAACATATCAAATATTACTAAATACATGAATATAATATTTTTAATAATATTCCTCATAGATAGAACTCTATAATCCATATTAATCGATGTGTAAAATACTTTTTTTTATTTTCAAATGTGCTAGTGTATCCCTATATTGTAGTCCAAAGGTAGATAAATCCATCTCATTATCCTAATAATGATCTTTTTGTGAGAGAAAATATTTTTCAATCATTCCTGTTATATATAAATTGAATATCAGTAACCATAGAAATAGTGACACTCTAATTTTATGGAGGATTTTCACCTTTCAACTTAAAATCATTAGATGTATAGTTGTGTTCAAGGATGTTTAACTTAACTAATGTATAATAAACTACAATAACATTTTTCATATTGACGCCAAAATAATATATTCATTTATTAGTAAGTATATATTATGAATTGTTCTATTTATATGGAAATGAAAATATTAGTGAATTCACCAATATGTTTATTATCTATTAAAAACATCATCATATTTGGTTCACCCTATGAATTTAACCTCATTACATTGAATATTCGTTAACAGTTCATCCAAAAAATAAAAATTATAAACAAATATCTGAGAGAAAAATAATTTTCTAAGGAAACATGTATCTTTGTTTTAATCTATAGTTTATTCTATTCACTAACAACATTTTCAATTGAACTTTTAATATATATTAAATATCGGGAAGTAATATGATAATGAATTTAATCTACCAAGAGATAAAATTAACAAATTGTGAATTTGTAATATAATTTCTTTTCAAAGAGAGTCCCAATAATTTATTGCTAATAATTATCATACCCTTAATGATTTCAAATCATGTAATGATATCATCAATGAATACCACCATGAAATATTCATGAAAATTCATAAATATTCAATACCTTAAATATAAAAAAACAAAAGATTAAATTTTCAATTCAAAGGGAATTAACATGAAGACAAGATTTTCCTACTTAATGAAAATTATTTATTTAGTATATAATTCCTAATTACATTAAACTGAGGTTCTATAGTGTGAATTTCAATCATAAAAAAATATGTTTCTTCGATCTATCAATAAAATAACGCATCACTTCTGGAAATAATACTTATTCATTATATTATTTCAATTTATATCATTGTAATTGATGCAAAATATAATCTTCCAATCCTTACATTTAATGAATAGTATAATACAAACCAATGTGAAATGTTTGGGAATATGTATCTCTAATCACAGAATTTTTGTAGTTATTTGTTTAACTATACAAAATACACAAGTTCCATTTTGTGCAGGGGGTCATCGATAAATTTTTTTCATCATCCATGAGTACAATAGAATATAAATATTTATATTATAGTTGATTTCAAGATAAAACTTTAAGAATTAAATTAATTTATTATATAATAATCAGAATATGCCCTATCATTATAATGATTTCCATATCAAATGAATTAATTTTATCATCCACTCATCCCAAAAGTTATTTAAGGATCACGGTTAGAGGTGGACCCATAAATTATTCATGTAATGAAGCCTTTCTTTAAAAAATTTGGGATTCTGTATCAATTCAAAAGGATTTATATCCTCATTTAGTTAATAAACTATTTATTAAAACATTATTATCAATTCCATTTAGAGGATTATGTTTGAGTAAATCATATGAACCACTGTTAAGTCTGTAACTATGGAATATCTATTCATAAGAATAAATATGACTATTTATATATTATTAAAATAATATTCCCAATTTCTATATTGACTAGAAAATAATTTACATAGAGTGTCAAGGGATTATTTAATGTCTTTAGTAGGTGTAAAGGATATTGTTGAGTATATAGATTTTTGATCAATTATATAAGTTTCTAAAACTAATTTTTGTGTCGTTGTATCTCCTATAACATTATTTTTTATATCATACAATGTTATTATGATTACACATGTTTTCAATAGATCTCATCAACATTTTTTATGTTTTTAGCTTAATTCACTGGGTATTTATTTGAAAAATTCCCAATATCCATATTATTGATCAATTGGATACTTTTGACTTCATTAATTAATTTTTATTCACAATAATAATTAACTTTTTCTCAATACATATATCATCCAATTAAATTTACCATTTTCCAGATAAATTCATATAAGAACTTTTAAATGAAGGGGAAATCACTCTTTCCATTTTTACATTTTGTATATATCACTTAATATAGTTCTCAATAAATATATTTGTTAATTGATTAACCTTTAAAACATAACACATGGAGAATTACATTATATTATAAATGGAACATAATTATATGTCCCTATATATTGATAAATATTGAGTATCCAATTTTAATTGCTATATATGTTTCATTAAAACTATGAATTGATCAATATTACATCATATATTATTTTTATATATTCCAAAACAATGTTCTATATCCATGTAATTATATATTATTTTTCAAAATCATGTTTTATTTCCTTTTTCCATAGATTGTGAATTACCTCTCTATATCATCTCCTCACTCATGGTGAAAGTATTTTTCAATGATTTATATATAACAATATTTAACTCCATAGTATATATTTCCACTGACATGGTACTGCTATAGATGTATTATAACTATTTATTTTCATCAACATTAACGTGATAAAAATAAATGATATATTTTTTCACTTTATTAACTCCCAATTTGATAAATATCCTATCAACGGACTTGATCCATTGATTAACTAGTAAAAGATTAATTTTACCATATAATGATGGAGGATTGTTTTTCTTAAAGTGTACCAACCTTGTTTTACCATGTTTTTATTTTTATAAAACTCTATATGGGAAAGGTTATTATCCATTACACAAATCAACATCCACATTCTAGTTATAACATTGTAATATCCATCTATTGATTAATTGACATTTCTAGGAGGGAAATCCCTACATATATTATGTAAATGTATTTAGTAACGTTTCCCTTAACTATTTACCATTTCAAAATAATATCATACATCGAATTAGATCATAGTATAATCAATTTTAAATCATATAGTATAATTCAAAATGAGGTGTTACACTAAACCTCAATTGATATTAATGAAAAACTAAACTCAAATCCATTAGCATAATGGTTTTCGAAAATCCTTAAAAAAATAATAATATTTTCCAAATAAAACATAATATTTTATAAAGGGTTTCTGGAATAACTACCAAATATCCGCTTAATGGTGTTAGACTGGTTGTGTAGTTAGGCCCACATTTTATTCATTGATTGATGATATCTTTATTACCCAACAAAAAATTAAAATTATATTACACCTAGGTGTATATATTTATATTCCTATATACATACCATTATAATATGTTAGATTATAAAAATCATAGACATTATAAATTACTAATTTTATATAATTTTATCAAATTCATCCCTCGATTCAGTCATATGTTTATGTTCTCTAATCCATTATTTATAAAATATTGTTGCTAAGGTTCTAAAAAAAAATTATTTGATAAAAGAATGAAAACCTAAAATCCATTAGCCCATAGTTGGGGTTATCTTTGTATATTGGTAGAAGAAAAAAAATATTACATCTTATGGGATAAAATAGTACATTATTCACTAGAGGATAATAATATTAACGATTATCATGTTACATTATAAAATATGAATTTCAACTTAAACCTTTTCTGATAACATTATTTTGTTTTATATTATATTTTCGTAAACATTAATAAATCCATTTATGATATCTTGGTGAATGGAAAACATAATAATGTGTGTGTGATTAGAAGACCAAAGGGAAATATTATAGTATAAATATATAATACGATAAATAAAAATGTATAATATTTAAGAGATAATAAATAAAAAAATATTCCAAATAGCTAAGTCCATAATAGAAGAATATATCAATGGATTAGACAAAAAATAAATAACTATATTGATAAAAATTAATGCTTTCAAGATGTTATAATTTCTAGTTGTGGATTGCATAATCCTTCCATAAAGGCCTTATGCCAAGACAACATACATATATTTGTAAGTAAAATGACAAATAACCAATCTACTTCATATCTTGAGTCCAACCAATGCATCAAGGGGATATAGAATCATAATAGTACAATTTTTAAATTAATACTATGTTTGATATCCTGATTAACATGAACCACAAAGCATTATATAATTGATATACACTATACAAATAAAATTATTTAAAAAAGAATTTAATATCCCAGCTATTGAATTGGTGGTTATAAATAAGATTAACATAATTATGAAAATAAATATGGTTAATAATCAATAAATATTAATTGATAAATACTTTTCATATAATTTCATAATATTTTGAAATGTAATTTTATTAATAGAAAATATGTTAACATCTTAATTAGAATTTATTTCATTTTTGTGTTAAAATTTTATAATTAAATTCATGGAAATTTATAAATATTATTTTATTTAGTGGATATATATTTTTGAAATAATAATATAAAAATAATATTATTTAGAAAATATTAATTATTTATGAAATGTTTTATTTTTCAAGGAATAATAAAAATAATTATTTTTTATTGAAAACGATATTTTCCTTTCATGAATTTTGAAGTAATGCCCTATTATAGATTAATATTAAATTTTAATTATATACATTATATTAAAAATAATCAAATTTTGTAATTTTTTATAATTTTTATACATCGATATAGTATAGAATCTTTTTACACTTAAAATGATTTTTTTGAAAGAAACATTTTTTCAACATATCTTGCAGGGATAATATTAATTTAAATTATGCCACTTATATGAAACAAATCATGAAAATTGGATATTATATATGGAATCAGAATATTCACATATGTTAAATATGATAATTTAATATTTAGACACTATAAAATATTAATTATAATAAATAAATTTCACTACACTAAGGGTAAATCAGGTATTTATGGCTTCAAATAATATTATAAAGATAAATATTTGACCCTTACAGATTCCATTATCCTATTGAATGTGTTTATAATTTAAATTTGCATTCATGTATAAAATATATTTATACTTGGTTCAATAATAATTATATTTTACCCATTACAAATATTATATAAAATATAAATGCCAAAATGTCACTTTCTTTCACTTAATGTCTTTAATATTTTGATTCAGGGATAAAATATACATATATTACTTTATAAATTGTACTTTTAAAAATAAAATAATTTTTTCCAAGGTAATTTTTTCTAATTTTGTAAATTAAATAATTACATTAAATTATATTATAAAGATGACAAAGTATTTATTCAAATGATAGAAAAAATTAACATTTATTAAATCATAAAAGATATATAAAATGAATGAATTATGGTTTTCCAAAAGAAATTTATATAAGTATATCATATTACAGATAATTTAAATTGTTATATTCAAATTTTATATTGACATGATTTTTCATTTTCAATTAAATGAGAAACTTAAGAAATACATTATGGATATTTTATAATAAATAATGCTATATTAAATGATTTACAATTATGAAAATCTCATCCCATGAAATGTTATTAGGATATGGCTTTAAATATCATACAAGGACCATATATTTTCCTATTTACCTTTTATAGTAATATATTAACCCCTAATGTGTAAAAAACAATTTATCATAATAATTTTCAAAATGATTCAACACATGTTAAAACAAATTGATAACCATAAAAAATCTAATCATTTCCAAATTTTATTGGAAGATTGTATTTAAACCAAACATTATAATATATATTCATTATATCAATTTGTTTCAATTTACCCTTGATGTATAATTTAATTTCTATTAATTCATTATGAAATAAAAAAAATTCCCCTCATCAAATATATAGAAGTTATCTACCACTCCTCTTTTCTTAAAAAATAGAAATAATTTTATTTAAAAAATAACTAAGTAAATCACTATTGTATATCACTTATCACATATTATAGGTCTTTTATTTGTTAGAAATGACCCCTTGTATGGATTTTGGTGTAAACATTTAATGATTATCCAAATAATAGGTATTCTTATTAAACTAGTAGTTGTGTGTTGTTCCTTATTCAACCACCATCAAATATTATTCATCCATAATTAAAAAAACATACACATATATTTTATAATCATATTTTATTATGTTAATTTAATAACACACATCCATTTTCTCTTCTATAAAATGGTAAATGAAACCATCATTCTTGTGTACAAGGCACTGCCAACTCATGAATTGATGCAATTCATTTTCTATAATAATATCTCATGGATATTTATAAAAATGGATGAAATGTATAAATATATAGTTTGAATGATATATGTTTAATTATATTATATAAATATATAATATATTTTCTGACAATTTCGTTGAATAAAATATGATAAGGTCATCTTGTGTACTTGTGTATTACCACATACACAAAGTGATGCGAGTCATTTTTCATTAATTCATCAAAATTATAATATATTTAACAATATTTAGATTAAGAATATTTTATTTATGATATAATAAATTTATACAATCATAAAATAAAACATACATTCCCTCAATTCAAATCATTGAAAAATGAAATCTTTATTAATGTGTATCTAATATATACCATATCCATTTTTGTAACATAGTTAATTTATCATAACCATCACTCAAGGATGGTATTAAAGTATATTTTATTTATAGAAAATATTATAATTCCAAATATTACTGAATAATGACTTCTTCACCATTTTCACCATACTGGAGACATATTTCACATATGAACTGAATATCATCAAAATGGTATTTGTGAGTTTAATTAAATATAAAAATTAACATAAAATGTAAATAAATAAAATAAAATGAATAAAAATCATAATAAGGTTTTTATGGAAATAATAAATTCACTTATGTTTTTTACTCTAGATGATAACGAATATTAGTGATGATTCAGTCTAGAGCTATGTGATTTCAACTAAATTATAATTTATTGAGGCATATTATATTTTACTTCACATAATTTCATTTATATTGTTTATATAATACCCATTTTACTTTTCATATCATTAATACTTCATAAATAATTTTATATTAAATTTATTTTTAAATTATTTCCTCATTAGTCATTTTTCTTGAAATTTACCTAGTGATATTGTGTATTATGACACAATTACTATTCCTTGGGTTATATAAATAATTTTTGAATTATATTTTTTCATGATTATGTGTGATATAACCATTTATTTTATTATTTAATATTTATGTTTTTTATTTTTGGATATAAATTCTTCCAATATAATTATTTCATTTATTAATTCTCTCTTAAATGGTATGATGTTTTTCATGGTTTCTCAAATCAATTTTACTTAAATTAAAAATTTTCCATATTTACAATATATTCTATTATTCCATGTTTATAATTACCATTTGATATCATATATAATTATTCCAATTATATTCATGGAACTTAATTTATTATGTAAAGTTATGTCTTTTGTGGAGGTTATGTTCCAATGGCAGCACAATCAGTAATAGTTTATTTAGAAATATCATTTTACTATGATTATTCATTCTCTAATACACATTTAATGAAATTAAATGATAATTTCATAATAAATAATTTTTTTGACTTATGTAAATTCATGAAAAAAAATTATACTGACTTTACTCTATCATTGGAAATTAAAATGAATGAGAATTTATTTTAAAAAAATCAACCATTATATCACTTTTTATTAAAAAATTTATTTTCCTCCCATATACATGATTTGTAAAAATATTTTCAAAAATGTTTTCAAAAATGCTTTTAAAATTATACTATTATTATTTAAAATCATTTTATAACACGATGGATTTTCAAAAAATGATAAAAATTTAATCTTCTTATAATTTTTCCAAATGCATAATTTTCTATTTTAATCTAAAATGTGTAATGAATAATTTTTTTTGCATAAACATCAAGAAACAAAATTCCCAATGTCATGAAAAAACATTTCTTATAAGATTCCTTTATATGTATCTAGGGTTATTTTCAATGAAAATTCATTACCTAATATTCTAAAAAAAGTAGTTTTTATGTGTGGACAGAAAATTAAAAAGGTTATTTTCGTCAAAATTTTTTAATAACCCATTTATGATATTTCCATTCATTATGAATAATAACCATTTTGTTCTAAGATGGAGATTTGTGGTATTATGAGCAGACACATTATTTATCCAGATGATTTATGATCGATTTGATTATGGAATTTCATGAAATTATATGTGTAATTTCATCGTATTATATGTGTTTTGAAGTCAGGAATGTTGGTTATGTTAGGTTTTTTTATTCATACAAAAAAATGAATTAGACTTATTATGTGATGAATGTGGCCAATGATTACACAGACCATCAATGAATCATTAGGTATCATTTTTTATAACCATGCTAACTGTTTATTCTTAAGATGTATAGTTGACTATAAAAATTATATTTTTTATTTAATTATTATTCTTGAGAAAATGGGAACATATAATATTTTAAAAATATGAAAATTACAATGTTATTTTGGACATATCTGTAAAATATCATAAAAACCAAAACATTAACATAATATATTAGTTAATTAAATTTATCATTCTGTTTAATAATATAAATAGAAAAATGAACAACGATATAGTTTATATGATATTATATAGTTTACAAATGATAAGCTTTTTGGAAAATTTTAAATTAAAGGGATGCATCAAACTAATGGTAATGGATTTTTCTATCATTTTATTTCAATGAAGAATTATTTACTTTTATGAACTTAATTTATTTTATAGGTTTTATATACTACCAAATTTACATTTCAAATAATTAATCCATTAATCATTAGGGAATCCTATGATTTAATTTGAATTATATCATCCATGATTATTTGACATCAACATATCCAAATGATAAATGCTTTCATCTCAATTTTATTTCATTATAGGATATATTATTGTTATAAGACAAATTTATTTTATATTGTACATATATTAACCATGTTACTGGTCATATATTGAATCCCTAACACATCATGCTATTTTTGGCTTTAATTTGATTTATTTAAAAAAATGGTAATTTAATTTAATGTTTTTAAGTGTTAAGGGATTTCATCTCAATTTTTTATAAGTTAGACATATTTTAAAGTTATTCACATTTTTATTATTATTTATGGTTTATATTTATTTCTATTATGTGTTATATCATGAACCCTAAATATATCATGTTTTTCTATTTTCAATTAAAATGATTAAAACCAAGGGGATTTAAATTGAAAACTACCAAGTGGTAATAGTTTTCATAACTAAATTTCATTTCATTGAGTTATATTAGTACATAATTTCCTTTTCTTTTCAAATATTATTTTTTTAATAAATTTTGAGTATTTTAATTTTTCTATTTTTTATGTGGATTTAAATAATATAAAAATATTAAATTCAATTATTAATTCCAATATAAAAGAAAAATTATTTGCAAGTAATTTCATCTCAATTTACTATCCATCAAGAGATATTTTCATTTTTGAATATATTTATTTATATGGGGAGTATCTACTATATATTATTGACATATCATGAATATATTAATATTCATGATATTTAATTATTAATTTGGTTCTATTTATTTAATTGGGTTATTGTTAAAATGGGTCTATTTTTATAAGGGGTTGTTTCACATATAAATAATTATTATGGGTTCCTTATTTCTATATCTATAATGAAGTAATGTTTTTGATATATAAGTCTATAATAAAAATTATTTTCTTCTCATATGTTTATTTCTTGAAATTTTATGCTTTCCATTAAATGTCCAATATTTTTAATTATTGATTTTGAAATTAACATTTTAATAAAAATTAATATATATCAATGTTGTCAGGAATCGAATCCATTAATTTATATATCATTCATAATTTTTTTAATTTTTATTTTCTCTATTATACAAGGATTTATTAATGGTATTTTCAATCATTTTTTAATTTTAGATAATTCATTAAAAGGATTCTTCCTTCCATTTTCTGAATGAAGTGCATTCTGAATTTTCCAAAAAAAGGTGGAAATAATATTTTTAAAATATAATATTAATGAATGGAATTCTCACATCATCAAGATAGCTCAAATTTATTAAGATTACATTAATAGATAACAAGGGTTATTTTAATGATATTTTTTTAATATTCATGGAATTTTAAAAAGTGATTTATATGAAAAGTGATATTTTCCTAAATAGTTTATTTAATGTCATTTTTTTATTTACACAGATCAATTAAAACAACCGATTATTTTAATTTTACTCTATCAAAGATATTTGGTACTGATACAATCCATATTATTTCTCATGATGGTTTATGATCAGTTTGACCAGTGAATTTTTTGAAATAATCATTCTTTATAAAATTGGTATTCATACACTTACTTTTGAAAAATCACTTAATTTTGATAGTTAGATATTAAAATTTTTATAATAGTATATATTATTTATAATTTATATTAAAATTTATGAAACCTTATATTTATTCTATAGAGGTTGTTTTACAATTAATGTTATTTTATTGATGAGGGAAAACACTGATAAATCAGTATTCTTTAATCAATTATGATATTATTTGATAATAAATATTTTTTAATAATTTATTTGATAATTAAATATATATTAAATGAATTAGACATATATATACTAGTGGTTTATAGATAAATGTATCCCATAATTTCTTTAATATATCTCATGTGACAAATCTACTAGTTATAATTAAATTGGTTTATGGTGTATACCTACCCATCAATTAAACTATATTGGTGTATGGTATTGACAGTATAGATATCATGATATATCAAATCATGACATACAATACTAAAAATTCCATTCATTATGATTTATATAATAGTATTACATGAGATTACATCATTTATATTATACTTTGATGTATTTTCATGTCAGGTTATTGATTAAATTGAATGTGTTTTTATTGAATTTACATTCCATATTAAATTTTTCTTATTTATTCATCATAGCTATCCATTTGCATATCCCTCAATATGAATCTACAATGACCGGTTTTTATCTTCCTTTTCAAATGATATGAAAAATGTTATTTGATGATTTCAAGGATATAGAATACATAAATTCACTATGTTTTTTATTTAGTGTTTCCAAATGTAATATGAAATTCATATATGTATATATTATAGGAAAAATACTAAACTATATATTCCATAGTTATAAAATTACTTGTTTCTAGTGTCAATGTAATAATGTAACATCTGAATCTATGCTATTGGGGTTAGGGTGATACATGATATGATTAATTTATTGATGCATATTTTATTATTATGAAAAAGAATTATTTTATATTATGTACATATTACCTCTTTACATGATCATGAATTGTGTCAATGAATAATATCAATGATAAATGTTTATGGAAAATAATAAATATATTCCAAATTATTTAAATAAATATAATTATACTTCATGATCTCAGGAATCATGATACGTATATTGTCAAAACTATGTTCCCTAACATTATAATTGTTTTTTGGAAATACCTCTTAAAAATTAAATCTAGATTAAGGGTTTGTCTAATGAGTCAATTAATGGATTATGGGGATATCTATAACTCAACCCCACTTATCACAACATGTCTAACTCATTATTCATATATTAAATGATCGGTTAAACATATAAAAAAAATTATTTATAAAAAATAAATGTATTATTTAAAGAAAGTGTATTAATAGGTATCTTATATATTCAACCCTTTAACATTTATTGTAAAACTCTACATGTTAAAATAGTGCATTGTCTAAAAAATACTCATATACATGATACAAACAATATATAATTTTATATCAAATTTTATGTCCTAAAATCAAAATTAAATTAATCTATTATGATAAAGGTATGGATAGGAAATTATTATTAAAAAAGAGTTGAACATTGGTTCATCATATATATATATATTCTGTAATAAATTATTTCCCCTTAGAGAAATTATTATTAGGGAATTAAAAGTTGAAAATAATATCTCAATGGTGATTTATATTAAAAATTAATTGAAAAAATGTAGAAGACGAAATATATTTTTAAAACAGTTTGGAAATGGGGAAGCATATTAAAACCTTATATGTTAAAAACAATCATTTTAAAACATTTTAATGGAATTAATAAAATAATTATTTATATAACATTGTAAATATTCTTTTTAATGTTCTTCAAAAATATAATAAAAATAGAAAATTTCTTTAATAAATCATTTTTATAAATAATGGACTTTGATATAATTATTTTAAAAAATATGGATGTGAAATAAAAATATAAAATAAAAAATGAGAAATAAACTAGATTGTGATTAAATAATTGTACTTTATGATTAAAGAATAATTTGTAGTAAAATATATAGGAATATATTTAATGTCTCTTAATATCGATATAATAATTTGAAATATTTATTTTTAAATAGTGTCATTATAAGATTAATTTAATGAAAATAAAGGCAATCCCTTTAAAAATAATATTCTAAAATAAATTTATACCTATTTGGTATCATTTCGAATATAATCTGTTGAAATTATAAAAATTAATTTATAAATTAATATTAATGAGAAATTGATATTAATTTTTGATATAAAAAATGTTTATTATATACACAATATAAAATTAAAAAGTTTTATAATATCTTATATGTGTAAATAAAGTGAAAGTCGAGATGAAATAATTTACCAAAAGTTTTCTCATCAGTTGAATGTGATTTAGACACATGTATATTGACATTATACATGTTACTATGTTATAAAAGAACCATATTTATATTTATAATATCATATAAGATCCTATTATAAGATTTTTAAACTATTCAAGGAAAATATTCTAGTATTTATAATTTTTTTTGTGTATACTACTTTGTTATTTCAGTCCTGTTATTGTCATAGAAGTTGTTGTTAATTTTCATCAGATATAGTTGTATAATATACACAATGATTATAGTGTGGAAAATATCATATTGATCAATTATATATATTTTTAGGACCATTCTTTAAACAAGATTATGCAAAATTAGTCACATAACATCTTTTAGATGGTAGGTTGTATGTATACACGAGTGATGTTAACATTTACTTAAACAATAAATGTGTGAGAAATTGGTTGATATATAATTTTTTATGGAAAAAAATTATTTCATTTCAATCAAATATATTCTTTAGTTTTTCCATTATTATTATCCATGTGTTTTGGTGATAGAGAAAAAAATTACATCGGTCTGCGAGGTTATAGTCCACCATACACACAAGTGATGTTTTCTCCCATTTGATAGAGAAGGATATCTATGAATATTATTATATAAACAAAATAACATCTTTTTATATGGTATGTAGTTGTATTTTTATTTTTTAATTATTAACATAAAACTAATGGAGGTAAAAATAAGAAGTAAAAAAACTCTGTGAATATATTTTACTTCACTAAGAAATACCACATTTTTATCTCTTATTATGAAATTTATGGGTGGTATTTTGGAATGAAATTTAAATATATAAAAAATATATCTATTTTCAAGTTTGATTTTCTAGGACTTGGTTATTATAAATATTTTACAGTATGCGAAGAAGTTAGGGGTGGAGGTGCCCATTTATAATTATTGTTAGTGGATTAGTTATAATGTTTAAATATTATAAGTTAATTTCATGTTACTTTATTGTAAACTTGTATAGGAAATAAAAAAATATCTGGATAATGGAATAGTGAAAATAACTACCCTATTAGGATTTTAATTTTTTTAGGTAATTTTTAACCTTATCAATTTATTTTAACTCCTCTCTAAGACCTGAATAACCTTAACCATAGAAAATAAAATATACTATTATAAAAATTAAATATAATTTTTTTTAACTTATTACAAAATAATTTATGATTATTCCTAATATGAAATAACTTCTATCAAATTCATTTCACATAAGTTTATGAATTTAATTTAAAAATAACACAAATAAAATTGAAGAAAACTTATTTGTCAAAAAATGTGTTTGTCATTAATATAGTGAAACACAATTTACTATATATAATATAAAAATCAATATATGTACATAAATATAAATATTTATATATATAATCAATCAATTAAATTTAAATAGAAAAAAATAAATTATTCTTTTAATTAATTATAGTGGATTGAAATTATGATTTAATTTTTTTTAAATACCAATTGTTACCTCCAAATGGCACACCCTTCATTTTTTCATTTACCACTATTAAATAGGATGTTTTATAAACCCTATTTGAATATTTATATTTCAGAAAAGCTATATTGATATGATAATCCCTAGTTTGTTTATTTCAAGTTAAAATTGATGTATTATAATTTGTTAATAGTGAGAAACATTTTACACCTTATGTTGTTAAAATAATAGTATTTTATATATAATTATAAACATGAAATGCCATAATTTATTTTTATTAAGATATAAAATAAAATATTATTATTTAAATGTGATAGTTTTAACTAATTTAATTAATCAACTATTATGAAATGTATAAGAAATAAGAAATATATATAAATTTCCTAATAAAAAATGTTTTGATTAATTTTTATTAAATAATAAATCATTTTTATGTTAATTAGTTATTGAAAAATAAATTTTATCCAACTAAAGTTTTTTTCATGAGAAAACATGATTATCATTTTTTAAAATATTGCTAAATTTTATTTGATAGAAAGTTTAAAATTTCTAAAATCAAAATATAAATATTTTATTATAGTTATTTTTTTTTAATTTATCAAAAATTGTTGATTTATCAATAAATAATAATGAATTTATTTTTTTATTAAACATATATATTTTCTTTTCCTTTATTTAAAATTTAAAATTCTATTACATGTTATTTTTAAAATTTCATTATTCAATTTTTCTTAAAAAAATTTAATTATATATCATAGTTGGAATTAAATATTGACATATAATATAAAAACATATTAAATATAAAAAATAAATATTTTTAAAAACTATTTCCAACATGTTCATGGGTATAATATTAAATTTTATTTTACCAATTCTTTGAATTGAATAATTACAAATGGATTTAATATTTGGAATCCTCAGATTAACTATGGGTAAAATGTCCCTTTAATTTTTAATCATTGTGAATAGTAACTACAAAAGGTAATTATCACAACAATAAGTGTATATGATGTAATTAGGGTTATAAATTATATGATTATAACTAAAAATGATTCAAACACTTGAATTTATCACAATTTAAGAGTGTATCCTTACTAGAAATAGCCATATCTCTAATATATTTCCAGTTGGTTCTTAATTTCATGGACATTGTCCTTCATAATAATTAAATAAAATAAAAAAAAGTTCATTTCTTACTTTTTAGATTGATACTAATTTTGGTAGGGATATATGAATCATATATTTGTTTTTAAAATTTCATTCTTATGATAAATTAATTTTTTATTGTAAAAATTTATTTATAGTTATAAAACTGAAACAATCATCATAAATCCCTATAAAATGATGACATAGTACTAATTGAATTAAATAAAAAAATTATTTGATGCTTAAAAAAGTAAAACGCATAAAAATTGAATCAATAATCATGTTCCATGTTTTTTCATATATTTATATATATATATATATAGATGTTTGAAATGATTGTATTGTTTTTCTATTATAGTAATGTTATTTTCAGAGGAAATTGAATAAATAGTTACAAAAATTACATTATACATAATTTATAATAAATAATATTTTATTAAATTAATTAGACATCCTGAAAATAATATCATTTTAGAAGAGTTTGGTGTCTGGTTAAAAGTATCAACCCCTTTCCACTTATTTTCCAATTGTCCTTTTATAGTAAATATATTTACCCCAAATGATTAAAAACGTTGTTTCCTTATAATTTTAAAATTAGTTAATAAATTTTTAAAAAATACACAACATTAAGAGTAAAATATAAAATAGTATAAATTTAAATGTATGATATATTTTTGGGTATTTCTCATAATATATCATAATTATATCAATTATAATATTTTTTATGTTATAGAATTTTTTTATTATATTAATATATTCTGAAATTCCAAAAGTTATCCTCCTATAACTTATAAAAGGTATTTTACCCTCATTAATTTTTCTCAATTAAAAAAAATATTGGTTCAACCAATACAAAAAATAATCTCTTAAAAAAATCGAATCACATTTCCTAGAGGAATCTATTTTATTAGAAATACAACTATATAATAATTATAATGAATACGTGAAGATGTTTTACAAAGAAGAGGTATCACTTTTAAGCCATAATTTTTGTTTAATGTAATATTTAAACTCGAAAAATAATATTAATAATTATGATATATTAACATAATTATATATAATATACTAAAATTTTACTATATTAATTTCATTACCAAATATACATCCGTATTCAATAAATGTGAAACGAAACCATCGTTCATTCTTATTGAAGAATACTAACTAACATATTAATTTAATTCATTTTATATAATTTATTCTCACATATAATAATTATGATGGATTTAATGTATTTATATGAAAGTCATAGAATAATCATCATTCTAAAAATTTACTTTATCTTATATTTTATTTCCTAAAAATTAATATAATGATGATAACATCATTCATGTTATGTATATGTTACCTCCTCATTAATGTGATGTGATGTGTTTTTCATTACACATCATATAGATAGTATATATAAGTATATTTATATAATTAATATGGAATTTTTTGTATAATTATAGTTTGGAAAATCTAAAATTAAATAAATCTTCTTTCCACCTGGAATTTGAAAAAATGGATACGTTATTTATGCATAAATATGACATATCATCTAAATGATTATAACCTATTTTATTGTTCATAAAGATATTTAAGTGATGTATTTAAATGAATAAATGATTAATACAAATTATAACTATCATTTGATGATTATTCTATAAATGTTGTCTTAATGATATCTTTTGGATTTACCACCTACCAAAGGCATTTTACACATAATAAGTGGATATCGTCAATACATATATTGTAACAATTATTTATTATGTAATTGAATATAATATTTTACTAAATAAAATAAAATTAAAAAATTATTTATAAAGATCTGGGGAAATTAAATAATTAAACTTCATTTATTCTCCTTGACGATAAATATTGTACATGATGAGTGATACCAGAGGTAATGTATTTTTTCTCAATTTCCATCATTGATCTATATTATAAAGTTATGAACCAAATTTATTTTATATTTTGTATATAATTAAAATTATAATAATCATATAATGAATAATTAATTCATTATTGTATTTTATATTTCAATGTGAATTATTTAATAAAACGTTATTTTACTTGATGGTTTCAATGTGTTACAAGATTTCGTCTCCATTTACATTCGATTGAGACATATTTGATATTATAAACATATTTATTTTTACCTCGTATATATAGTTACCCTTAGATATAAATATGTTGAAAAATATTTTTAAATTGTTATTAAGGACTAATTTTACATTTAGTTATTTAAGGGTCTTAAATTTATAAGTTATCAAACCTGGAGGTATTTATTTTATAATGTAATTTTTTTGGGATTTATATCATTTTTATTAAATGATTCTTATAATATATCATTCAAAAAGTTCAATTTATTTTCATTTAATATAGATATTTATGTTGTTTCCATATATTCATAAAATTTATCCTACATTTTTCAATTTGATCAAGAAATTATTAGTATAAGAGAAAAATAATTTCATTTATACTTTAATCAGATATATTTTTTTCCATTTCTATATAAAAAAAATTAGAAATTTTCTTCTTATAAACGAAATAATTTTTTAGAAATATATTAATCTATCTTGCATTTTTAACAAAATGTAATGTAATTATTATATTTTTTATTAATGGATCAAATTAGAAACTAATTACAAAGATTCCAAAGTATTTTTTTTAACAAATACTCTATTTATATAATTACATTCCTAGTAACAATTTTTAATATATATATTTTTCTATAATTTATCACTGCTTGTAAATGAACCCTCATTAATAAAATATTACAGTATTTGTTAAGATTCATTTTCATTGTTTTTTATAAATAATTAATTTTATTATTATTTAAATATTTCTAATGAACTAATCGACATCCTCTAACAATATTATGTTTTGTGCTAATTGAATTTAATTTGAAACATTAACATTAATTTAATCAATCAAAATTAAATTTGATTTAAATAAATATAATAATTTTATCATGGTTATTATTATTTCATAAACATATACCATTATTATATAAGGTTTTTTAATATGAATTTTATTTGATTGACAGTTGTAACTATTCAAAAATCCATATTATTTATAAAAAATTGATATTTTATACTGAATATGCTATATATATTAAATTGATGATGAAGTTTATGGGGAATTACATGGATATAAATTAAAGGGTAAAGCCTTATTAAATTTATAAAAAATAGATATTTTATACTGAATATGCTATATATATTAAATTGATGATGAAGTTTATGGGGAATTACATGGATATAAATTAAAGGGTAAAGCCTTATTAAATTTATATTATTGATTCCTCGATATGTATAATGGGAAAAACTAGTTTTCTAGCCATATAAAATGAGTATTTGGTGCATGTCAGCCCACATGTTGTCTCAGAAAAAGGCTTCAATGTTATGTTTTGTATGTTCATCATTAGGAATTCCATCATTATGAAGTCGAAGATTTTTTGTCATGAAATTTGTTTGATAATATCCTTCTGTAAGAGTCATGTTCATGAAATTATCTATTTTGAATCATTTGATTTTTATTTTTCACTTTTCTTTTTATTCTTCATGAAAAAGACATTAATTAAACGGAATGTTTTTGTATTTATTTAAATTTAAATATTTATAATAAATTATTTATTCATTATATATTATTTTATATGTAATTGATAATATTTTTTGGAGCTCACTATTTATTTGTTTTCCATTACCCAGGATATGTTGAAAAAAAATTTCACAATGTTTTATGAACACAAAATACTAAATTTCATTATTTTTTCATTTTGGGATTTCAATTACAATGTGATATTTAGGTTTTCATCTAGTTAACCCAGAAGAATAACCACTTTGGTTTTTTGGGATAAAATTACACGTATCTATACTAATATAATAATGTAACTACCAGATTTGAGATACTAGTGTGGGGTATTTAGAGTTTGTGTCAGATAAAGTATAGTGGAAAACCTGAGAACATGATTTATAAATAATAGATTATGTAACATAAATATATGAATAAAATTTAGAATAAAACTCTTTATAAGAATAACACTTTATTTTATTTTGAAATTAATAGATTATGTGGGTTACCAAGAAATACATCTATAATTATATATTACAAGTAGATTAGAATTTGACATATATTTGTCTAGGGTTATTCACTCTGAAAGTATTAATTCATGTATATCTTGAAAATCATTTTAGTGCACAGTCAGTGTTCCCTTATTTCACACATAGTTTCACACTCCTTAATTATATTCATCAATTAATAAATATTTTCATATTTAAATGTTAATATGATTGACAGTATAGTACCAGTGAAAAGATATGATATACCATAGTGATATGTTATAAAACTAATGTGTATGGGGTTTTTATGTTCTTTTTTGTTGAAGAGGTATAATTTGTTAAAATATTTTATTTCAATATATTGTTTTGAGTAAAATAACTATCTCACTTGAGTATGATGGGCCATGGTGGTGTTTTAGGGGTTTGGTATATGAAAGGAAGGAAATCATGGCCAATATATGAGAGGCTCATGGTAGTTTGATGGTTATGTAAACTATATAAGTAGCTAAAAAACCATGTGTCATTAGATAGAGGCATACCTCATAGTTTCCGCATGGTTTCTTAAACCATGTGGACCTTCCAATGAAATAGTGCGGAACTACTCCCATTGGACCAAGGCATGCACACAGTCTACTTATGGTAAGAAAACCATGTGGAAAAACCTTCTACCCCATTAATGATTGGAAATTCACAATTTTACCCTCAATATTTTTTGTATCTTACCCTATTTTAATCCCATAAATTGACCTCCCACCTAATTGATTAACATAAAATGTAAGTGACTCTCAATGATTGATATTCCTCATTTCTAGTCCCCTTAGTGTACTGTATGTTACAGATCGATGTCCTTGGTTAATATAATCTAAATCATTCTTCCCTTTTCTGTATTAGGTTTTCTAGATTCTCTCAACTTCTTTCGAATCCCTTAAACCCTATTTTTCCCCTCGAATAAATGTTTGGGATTCAATGGATTGTTGAATCTAGATCAGATGATGTGGTTAAGAGTTTATTCATCGTCAGATTCTAAGTAGGTGGTCTATATGTTATATCTCATAGTCTTTTGGTAGATTTGGGCATACAGTGGTGCTTCAGCATTGTTTTATTGTGAATCTTATTCCTTTAGTTAGAGTTGGTAAATTTATTCATTTAATTATGATTTCAACCCATCACAATACTTTTGGGAACCATTGGGGATGATTTAACCATTTTAGGGTTGACCAGGGGGTGCATCATGATGCTAGAAAAATTTAAATGGTAATGCTAAGCCTATAGTTGAATTGGTTTGAAATGTATCTCCTGATAAATGTGTTGAAACAATGGTAAAATTATTCAAAGATACAAATGTATGTTGGAACTACTTATATTTATTAACATAATTTATTGTTACCATGATTTGAAAAAAGGTTTAAATGGATAAATTTGATGGTTTAAAATAAATTATGAGTTATTAATTTGAATTTTGAAATGAAATGTGACTTATGAATATAAGAGTGTGTTGAATTATTTAGTTCAAGATAATGATTTAATATGTTAACTCGATTATCATGTGGGAATTGATGAATATGATAAGTTGGATAATTAGTAGAATTGTTAATATTCAAATGGGTTGATTGGATTAATATTGATGGTCCAAATGGTTCATAAGATGTATTGGAAATAAATGGTGGTTTACTGATTATAAATTAATAAATTTATATAATGTGATGAAATCAACACAAATTATGAACAAGATAAATCAATAATGTATGAAAATTATTGAATAGTAATATTGAGTTAGGCAAGAGAAAGGAAAATGGGTTAAATTGTATGTTTATTGAAAATGGTAAATATGTATATGGGTTAAATATTAATACTAAATTCGTATGTTGAATGTTTTGGATTGTGGATGTTATGCCAATTGGTTTTTGTTTGGTTGGAAATTGTATATGTTGTGAATGGATTAATAATCACATGCACATAAATTTTTCATGTGGGGTATTGGATGGAGGCTCTATTCATATAGATCAAGTTAGAACATGGCTCTAAACACCACCCCAAAATGTATGGTATAGGAAGGGGGACAAAGGATTAATTCATCTAAAAGTTTGATTTGATGAGACCACCTGTATTTGGGCTTCATGGTTGATGTAATGTAGTTGTTGTGATATGTTTATCCCTAGTGATATAGGGCCTCAAATTATTACCATATTCTTATTTTTTGACTACCTTATACCCCTGTATAAATTATATAAATCCCCAACCCATGGAAGATATGATGAATATGGATTATGTAATAAAGAACAATATAAATGAGGAATATGGAAATAATGAATGAAATGGTTAATATAATATTATTAACTAATAGAACCTGACATAATTTTTTATTATAATATCTTTTTATACTATTTTCAGGAACTATCTATTTAAAGTGGATATCTCATAGAAATTTTTTATGGTGGTATATTGTGTAATACTCAAACCTTTCTTGGATTGTCGTTGGGTACCCATGTAGATCTCATGGTCCAGGTTAAAATAGAGGAAAATACCCAACGATATGGATTTGAGTTCGCCTTGGGATATGAATTTATGAAATTAAAAACATGGATTCAGTACAGTTTAAGGGATTTAGCAGGTTTTTTATTTTGGGTTTTCTTTTACTTTTGGAACTGTTACCATGATAATGTATTTTTATTGTTGGTTGTGGTCTATACCTTACATTGGGTGATGTATGATTATGAGTGATCAATGGATATAAAATATGTTTATGCTACTTAATTTTTTATCTGATGTGTCTTACTCTTGTAAAATTTGTATAGTCTCTTTATGTGACTTTTCATACCCTTACAGCTAGTCATCGACCTTTGGAATAAGGGGATGTGCACTTAAGGACATGTGATAACTAGGCTCACGACACCAATTTAGTGTATCTCACGTTATGAATGTTAAAATTGTTTATTAGTGGTGGTATTTGCTCTATCTCACTATTTGGGAATGGTAGATGGTATATTTTGAAATGGTAGGCCTTATAAATGATCTCATACATGGAAGTATCTAACCCATCTATGAGGGAAATCCAAAAGTTCCAAGGGAGGTAATTATTGTTCTTAATGTGTGTTATAAGTGTTGAATGAAATCGCATTATTGGGTGACGTACTTGTTTTGTGTTGTGACTATTTTCGGATACATTAATCATGGATGAAATGGAAAAAAAATTTATAGCCATTCATTATCATATTCACCAAGGTATATAAGTGGCATGAATTATGATAGGAACACAAAAATGATGGGTGTTTGGTAAATTAATGTTATAATTCAATTAACATTAACTAAAAAAATTAGAAAACAATGTCTACTAAAATGATGCAACTTAGTATAAGGGAGTGATGTTCAAGAATGGTTAATGATTTGTGCTAAATGAAATGTTGTAAATGATTAATGAAAATGGTTGTATTAAATTGTGAAAATATAAAAATTTTCTAAGAAGAAGTATTTATGTTGTAAGTGGGGAAATAGTTTTTAAAAAAATTCTAATTGAATTCTTGTGACTATATTAGTTAGTATAACACATTTCAACCATGAACTATGGTAATGATCTTTTAGGTCAGTGCTTGAGATGTGATTATGTCCTTTGGGATATAGAATGTGGAGTGAGTTTTTTATGGAAGGTAGTGGGTCTTCACATTATGGTCTAAACTGAATATATTCTTGAAATATTTTTGATCTAAATGTATTGCCGTAAAAATCGAAAAAATGTAGGGATTTTGGAAATGTTGGGTAAACCAGATGTTCTAAAAGTGAGAAACTAGGGTTCTCAAAATAGTTAATTTAATTATAATGTAATGTTTAATGACAAAACATTCATTAAGGACATATATTGAGAATCCCTTGTGATGTTTTTCAGGCCCTTTGTGGGGGTGGTTTGGGGAGTGGGAGTTCCATATGTTGAGACCATGAATATATGTCAAAAGACCCCCATGAGCCTCGATTTATGGATAGGGGATGTACCATATTTTACACTTTTTAGGGTTGTGACGTTGAGCTACTGAGTTGTCTCCTAATAATATAAAAGTTGTAACCCATGTTTGTTAAATTTTAATTGGTTGTGTGTTGGAATAAAGAGTTAGTTTCTCGGATTTAGCGTCAATAGTGATGATTAATTTTTTAATGGGTTTAGTTATCCGTCTGTGTTTAGGTCGTGTGAGTTGTGTTATGAATCATCGAGTCGGTTTTTTCTCATGGTGCTGATGTATACGTGTGATTATGCTTGGTATGATCCCTAATATGGATGTTTTCTAGGGTGCATTGCACATAGTGTTCCAGAAGAGGGATATGTGATCCTCCTGTGAGTGATGAAATATTGGGAGTTTGATCTATGTGGAAAAAAGAGAGGTCGTGATGACATTTACCCTTAATCCTATTTTAAAATTTGGTATCATTTGACCCACCATAACGACCCCGTAAGAATGTGGTCAACCATTTTGGGATTTAACAAGGGATCATGGGGCACATGATAATGTTTTGAAATTGAATTGGTGTTGATTATTCCTATATGGATAAGAGTGAAGATCAATGGTTTTGGGAAGGTGGTACTTGAGTTAGGGATATGAGTTTACAGTCTTGGGAAAATAAAAAGGTGGCCTTGAGTTATGTCATCCCAGTGTTGTAGGTATCTTAGAATAAGAAGCACATAATATTCATTAGAGGTGTAATTAAATCATAATGGGTACCATAAATTTTCATTGAATGGTGTTGTAGTACCCTAATTATTTCAAAAGGGAACCTAAGAATGTTTAGGGGGTTTTATGAATTGTTCAAAGGTTTGTGTTGTATGGAGGTCTAACACATCAGTTTGGAAGATGATTAATAGTGGAATCGATGAAGATTTTAGGTGGATGAGGCAAGGGAGGCTATGGTTTGGTTATATTATTTTATTATGAAAGTGATTCCCACTGTGACGGTGGTCACATGGTTGGGATTGTTTTTACATATGTTTTATTTCTTTTGTGGGGTGTTTATATTGCATTATGGCTGATGTCGTCCTTGGAAAATGAGGCATGTTTGTGTGATTAATAGATAATTGGTATAAACTACATTGATTCCTGGCTTGGGATATTTAATATAGGTTAATATATGAGTTCATCAGAAGGTTTGAAACTATGAGTTCCCCAATGAGGTTTGGGTGTGGAACACACTAGTAAGATGCAGTTCTGATAGGGACGGGTGATAAAGTGACTCAAGATAAGTTCTATTTATTCTCTACATACCCAAATTGGGATGTGTGGATATACGAGAGACTGTGGTTTTTTATCAGCGTGATAGACCATTTACTCTCAGTTGTTATCTTATAGGGTCCTGATTGAATAAATTGAGTGGGGTAGTGGATGTAGTGCCAAAGGTAACATTGGTTCATATTTGTATAGGAGATAGTATTGGATCATAGGTGAGTCTTGGATGGAAATAATCCCTGATTGGCAGTGCTAAAGTGCTGATGAGACATGGGTAGGCAGAGAAGCACAGAATTATTGGCAGGGCATGGTGATCTATAATTGACGTGACATCAGTGAGGGAAAAGATGGCATGTTATTCTTTGAAAACATATTAGTGTACATATAACAAGTGACGATCATTCCTTAAATCTCCAAATAATATTTCGTACCCAAATATAGCATTAGGATTACACCCAATGAAATAAATGTGTTTTTGTTGTGTGTTGTGGATCATGGAGTCTACAATCATATGGATATCAATGTATTGTTGGAGGATGGTATGTTCAATGTCGACCATTTTAGGATAAGGAACTTAGGATAGAAAATGTGTTGATGTATGTTTTGGGATATCTACAAGGTAGCGTAAAATTGGTATCAAGCCATGTTTGTTTGATGGATCATGGAAAACATAGGCAGCCATGCCCATGATTTGGGATTTTCTTATGATCAAAGAGGGAGGCGTAGTGGTTGAAATTCATTGAGAATCTGGTAGTGACGACACTCCTAAGGTTGGGAGTGATTATACTATTCCTAAATGGGTTTGAGTATGAATATATTCATCTTTAGTCAGTCCATGTATGGTATGAGTGATTTTTTTGGATGTGTAGATGGATGTGGTGGAGCATGAGGATTTTGCGGGGAGTAGTGGATGCCTTGATACTTGAGTTTTAACCAAATGCATGGAATGACGAGGAAATATTCATTGGATGATATTTATATGCCACCAAGTTAGTATCCACCTTGTGAAGGTGAAAGGGGTATCATTTCAATAGTGGAAGGTCTGTTTTTGGGGCCAAGCTTGATGTGTTAGTTCGACATGATATGGTATAAGGGAGTGGATGTGTAATTTTATGACCCACATTTGGTGTGTTTTGTTAGTGGAAGGTGATTTGCAAAAATGGAACAAACATGAGGGAGGTAAAATTGTTATTAATATTTGAATGGATGGTGTTCATATTGCGTTCTCAGTGGCTTCAACGATGAGATTGATGCTAATACTGGGTGAATTACTTCTGAATGTTTGGGAACAATGAGTTAGTTAAGAATCCGTTATGTTGTTACGTAATGTTTTAGTGATGATGGTTCTTTTTAAAAGTGGAGGATCCAATTATAGAAAGATAGCAGGGGTGAGTTAAAGTTCATGGTTGAGAGAACCATAGTGGGAAATTAGTCTTTTTTTGAATGATCACTGTTCATGTGGAAGGTTCTAGAGTATATACCATTTTGGTTATTTATCTGTAATAACGATCATTGAATCGAGTTTGACCATTTTATTTCCTTGAGGGTTTTGGTTGGGTTTAGATGTTTGGGTTTGGAATGATTCAATTGGGGATCATTTTATAGATCAATGTATTTTAGGAAATGTGGTTGAAAGAAATCATGAGGTTATTGGGATATTTGATGATTAAGACACAATTTGATTTTGGGAAATAAAGTATAATGACACCATGCTCTTTGGCGCATGAGCTCTTAAGAGGATCCAACCGATGGGGTGCGGATTGACTATCCCATGATGGTATGATTCTGAGTTTTACTTTTCTTTGTACATTATTTAGGCATTGATTCTTAGGAACCCCCATGTAGTTCTATTAGATGATATATGACTTGAGGTTGATGTGTATTCTGAGTAGAATTTGATTTATTATACATATTATAGTAAGAATTCTTGTCGGGAAATATTTTTCTAATGTTTGAGTTTTATGGAATTATGGAATGATCAAGAGGAGACCATAGAAGGGAAGGTGGATGTGTGGGCCTAGTAGTCCGATTAGTTTATCGGGTAGTGAGTTGATGCTTGAGATGAGCAGCTCGGGGACAAGCCGTTATAAGGTGGGGATGTTGTAAGATTCTAGTTTTGGAGGAGGTATGTATTGTTTAAAATATTGATATGAATTTTTTATTTTGGGTTAATGAAATTTATATTGGGAGTATGGGGGGCCATGGTAGTGTTCAGGGGGTTTCCTATATGAGTGGTAGGAAAACTAGGCCAACTTGTAAAAGGCCCACGATTGGCGCAAGGTTTAGTATACAATACAAGTGGGTATTCCAAACCATGAATAATTGGACAATATAATACCTCATTGTTGGATAATAGTTATTTAAATCATATGATCCTACTTAGGAAACTCAGTGACTCAACCCCTCTAGGGAAATGGTAGGTTCACGATTTTTGTATGGTTAGCAAACTGTTCCCCCCATTAAAAAGGGGACGTTTTCCATTTTCCCTATGTATTTTAAGTATCTTACCCAATTTTCATATCATATCTTCTACATATAACCCTAGTGATCAATATATACCCTCAAAAGATCTCTAGTATTGATATATCTCATTTCTAGGCCATTTGGATCGTCATTGGTGGCATGTCAAAGCCCAAAGTAAGTATAATCTTCCTCTTACTTATCTTCTCTAGATTAGGGTGTGTAGTATCTATTGTCTTCATCTGAATCCATTAAAAGGTTTTTTACATTTTAATGTATGTTGGTTATTTAGTGGGTGTTTTAATCTAGATCTTAGGCAATGATTAAAAGTGCTTTCATCATCGGATTTAAGGGTGGTGGTGTATATGTTTTATCTCATAGTCTTTTGGTAGATTTATTCTTATGGTATTGTTTTTGTTATATTTAATTATATACTTGATTATATTAGTGAGATTTGTAAAAATGATTAGTTAAATTACCATTTTAACCCCCCCCCCCCATGATCCCTATGGGATATGTTGAGGATGATTTGGCCTTTTTAGGGATACCTATGTCATGATCAATGATTCATGGACATGGTTAATGGTAATGGTAAGAATATAGATGAATTTTGTTCAAATAGAGATGAATATAACTGTGTTGAAGCATTGGTTAAATTATTTTGAGATACAAATTTATGTTTTGTATAGTCATTGGAAACAAAAAAGGGATTGTTGTCATGATATGATCAAAATGGATAAATGGATTAATGTGAAGGTTCCAAATAGCTTATGAGCTGTTAAAGGGAAAGTGTGAATAGAATAAGATATGTGAATTGAATATTGTGTTGAATGATTTAATGTATGGGAATGGTAGAATATTCTATACTGGATAACATGTTGGAATTGTTGAATATGTTATGTGGGATATTGAGGAGAATTGTTAATATGAAAATGGGATTATTGGATTAGTATGGATGGGCCAAATGGATCATGAGTTGTTACTGAAATTCATGGTGGGTTAATGAATATAAATTGAGAAACATGTATACATGGATTAAATCAAGGAAAATTTTGTAAAATTTAAATGGATAATGTATGAGAATTATTGAAAATGATTACTAATTTAGTAAAAAGAATAGAAAATATGTCAAATGTGATATGTAATGGAAATTTTAAATATGTTAATTGGATAACTCTTAATGTTAAATTCTCATGTTCACTATTGTGGATTGTGAATACTATGTGTAAAGGTTTTTCTTGGGGTTGGATATGGAATATGTTGTGAATGGAAAGATAATCATATGCACATGGCTTGGTAGTGTGGTGTATTCAATTGAGTTACTAGGCCTGCAAGTCGAGTAAGATTGATTCTATAAAGACCATGCCAAAATGAATGGTTCCGCAAGTGTAAGGAGAATCTATTCATAAAATGGTTACATTCGATGAGACTACATAGATCGAGGCTTTAGGGTGGGTGTAATGAGTTTTTATGGTATTTTTTACCATGTGAGATAGCGAAGTGACTTTTTCCCTTATGCCAATTGGGTTTGTACATTACACCCTTGTATAAATGATAGAAATGCATATCACATAGAAGATGTGATAAAAATGGATGATGTAATGAAATTCATAAAAAATGATGAAAATGGTAATAATAACAGAAATGGTTAAAATATTGATTTTTAACTATAAACACAAGAGTTTCCATTTTTTGTATTGTATTTTCATAAAATTTTAATTCACTATATATTTAGAAGTGATATTTTTTAGACATTGTGGGTGGTGTCATACTAAGTTGTGATCAAGTCCCCCATGGGAAACCGTTGGTTACATGATATGATCTTATGGTTGTAGGTCAAGGAAAGGGAAAAGGATATATTCTAGGGAGTTGAGTTGGGATTTCAATGTGCATGGATGAGGTTCTAGGCATGGATTCAAGACCGTTTTGGGGATTCATGTTGTTTCTTTTATTTGGGTTTCTCTTGAACTTTTGGAACAATTTATATGACATGTCATACTTATTATTGGTTTTGGTTAGTACCCTAATTTGGGAGAAGTTTGATTATGCATGTTCATTGGTTATAACATTCTATTTCTACTACTTAACTTGTTATCTGTTATGGAATACTCTGGAAGTATGAGCATAGTTTCCCCATGAGACTAATTAGAACCTCCCTGCTATTTGGAAACCTCTAGCATATAAGGAGTAACAATTTATTTCATTTGATTACCTATCTCGAGAAACATGTTTTATATCTCTCGTGTTTGGGAAATTATAGGGTTAATATGTCTAAGGATGGTCATATAATTATGTTATATAAATACATTAATAGGTTTTATGTGATTATTTTATATAATGAATAATGACATTTTGAAAATCATTTCTGGGAATATGACTAAATGGTTCTGTATTCATCTTAGTGAATCAGATATAGGAAGAATAATTCTTTAATATTTTGTGGACATATAATCAAAAACATTGATAACCATTATTTTTTATATATCCTTTGATTATTATCTTTTGTTAATAGAAAATTCATCATATTTCTGAGGATTCTAAAAGAATTATGTCAATATATTTTTCTCAAAAAAGGAAAACCTTTCACATCTGAAATTCTCCCAAGGATTTAACCCAAAACCAATGGGTGAAGAGGGTGAAACATCTACCATTATCCTACAAGATTTCATGTATATCAGGTTACTTATATTTAATTTAATATCTCATAAAATGATAAAATTTAATTTAATGCTTCATGAATTGAATGAATAATATTGAAAACCAGATGTTTAGATAAAAATATGTGATTTTTTGGTAATTTATTAAAATATGAAACTATACATATTATGTAATTATATATAATTATGTTCAATATATGGATGGTAACATAATAACTCAAATGATATAAAAGGATATTGAATATAATATTATATTATTATCTTTACTTACAATGAATTGATGGTAATTTTCAGAACTCATTAGTTTATGGTTTTCTAGTCATTAACATACAATGGATCATTAACATTGTTGTGATGAATGACCTCTGTCACTTTGTACAATTATTTAGAAAATATATGTTTATCAATATTCATATTTTCAATTCCCACTAGTGTTATCATATTTTGAAATTTAGTTATGTTCAACACCTAAATAATTTAAAACACGGACATTTTTTCAATAACAAGTACGGAACACCACAATGAGATTAAACAAACCGTTTAGTATTATTATTTAAATATAACCATTATAACCAAGATTTTGAATTTGTGGGAATTAAATAAGAATATATATTTATATATATATATACATAAAAATATATATACATAAAAATATATATAATGTTTTCAATCAATAAAAAGTTATTGACATATTATTAGAAAATCATAGAATTTTTATTAATGAAATTTTATTCATAAAAAATGTGTTTTATTCAAAGTTATTATTCCTATTTTTATAATAAAATAATATAATTATTTCAAGTAAATCATAAAAAAAATTAAATTATTATTATTTAAATACTTTTTTAATAATTTTTGAATAATAATAATTGTGGATTTCTTGAAATGATTTATTCATCATTAAATATTTTAAATAATGATATTTAATAACAATTGCATATTATTTATTATCTTTTAGATATTAAAATTCACTTTTTGAATATTTTGAAAAATTATTTAATTATTTATAATTGAAAATATTCCAATTTTAGTTTTTTAATGATTTTTAAATTAATTTTTTTTATAAAAACAATTTTCAAATATATATTTGATTTTTCTAAAAAAACATATTTACTTGGTTTTCCTATTGAAATTTTAATAAAATTATATGACTTATATGAATTATTTGTTATAAAATTTATTGATTATTTGGAAATAAAATTTCAAATTTTGGAAAATTGGCTCATATTATGTTTTTATTTTATGACTAATAAAATTAGTATTTTTTGTTTCCATGATAATTAGTAAATCAGGTAAATTTGGTTAAAAATAAAAGTATAATGAAAATTAAATGATTCTAAAACATTAATTAATTTATTTTCATGCAAGAATAATTGTATATAATTAACTAAAATTTAAATGTATTTATTTTTTTAGAATTTGGATATTTTTTGACTCTTTATAATATTTAGGTGAATATAAACCAAAAAAGTAGAGACTATTGATTTTAGTCACAATTAAATTTTAATATATCAATTAAAAAATTATATGTTATTTTATACATATTAATTTGAAATATAAAAAAATTATTTATATCATGTTTATTTATATCATTTTTTACTGATGATAAATTATATGAAAATATAACACAATATAGATGTAATAATTATTAAGTTAAAATAAAAATTATAAAAATTATATTAATCATGTTTAATATAATATAATTTTAATGATATATTATACCCTCTGAATTTTTATATAAATTTAAAATTATATGTATATAGTAATTGTTCATACTAAAATTCTATAGTTTTCAAATTTTAATTAATGTTAGAATAAGTGAATAGTTCTGAAATTGATAATAAAAATATTATAAAATAATTAATATAAAATTAAATAATTTATAATACGTAAAAATACAATGTTTTGGAAATTTATTTTGATAGTGTTTAAAATATCAACAGTTTTTCATTTTAGAAATTATTTTCCTGTTATGTTAACAATATTTACCCATAAATAGTAAAAGTGTTTGTTATAGTAGAAATTTTTAAAAAGGGTTAACATTAGTTAAATCAAAAAGATTAGAAAGACAAAATTAAATAAATATTTCCAAATTTTCTACTTGAGATCATTTCAACTCATAGACAACTTCTCTTCAGTTATTTTAAAATTTTAGGCATTTTACCATGAAAATTAACTTATATTAATTTAATATTTTAAGATATTGGAAGAGTGGATGTCCCTTCTCTTATAAAAGGGAACCACTTATAATAATTAATTTACAGTTCAATTTATTTTTTTTTCAAAAAATACCTATTTTTAACCCTTAATAAAATATGTATCAATGTCCTAGTGTCCATATTTTGGGATGTATACTATCCTTAGAAGTCTTATGGTGCAAACAAGATTGGATTTTCATTAAAATATGTGTATTTATTAACAAAATTTGTTTATTTCATTTCATGATAATCATCAATAAAATCATCTATAAACATGACAATATAAATACTTCAGTATCTACCATATACATAAATGTTATTATGTTGATTTCATAACCTATAATAATATCCATCCTCTAGCATATGGGAATGTAATCATTCATTCGTCTATATGGTGGTCTAACTTGTCATAGACTAATGTAATTCAATTTCCATCACCAAATCTCATGGACTGTTATAATGATGGATTTAATGTATATATATAAATATATATATTAATTTCAAAAATATTTATTAGCCTTTAATGTTAATATAATACCTATTTTATTATTGTTGTATTCAATAATAACCATAACATCGTTCACACGTATGTGTGGACTATAACTTATAAAGAGAAATATAATTTAGTTTTCATCACCACATAACATGGATTATATATATATGCATATTTTTATAATAAATATGGTATTTGTTATATAATTATCATTGTTTAATGATAAAATTATATTCACCTATTGTAAAACTGATCATTGAAAAATTAAAACCTTTTACATGTGTCGGTATGGACAATCATATAAATGATTATAATGTAGTTCATTTCTAATATCCATATTTCAAATATGGGATAAAAAGTACAATTAATAAATAAAATAATAATTTCATTATTAATATTATTTAGATGGTGTTAGAATGTCTAATTTGACTATAGTCAACCAAACCATGTAATTTAGGGTATATTAGTTGAATATCATCCAATCATTTAATATGAAATAAAATGATCCAATTGTATATAATATCATAATAATATAAATAAATGGAATATTTATTATGTAAAAATTTCTCATTAAATTAAATTATTGTCATATGTTTATTATTTGGGATGATTAGTTACACAGGTGATGAGTTGGGCTCGATGTAAGATAGTTTCATCGGATAGACTATTTTAATGTATGGCTTTCAAAATTTTTATAAATGTACTTATTTTTTAAAATAAAAATATTTATTAATTTATTACGATGTAACTGAATATTAATTGAAAATTTATGTCTCTTTTCACTTCATTTAAATTTCTATCAAAAGTATTAATTTACAAAAGTTTTTGACTTTTATGGAAAAAGAAACAAGGTATGATATATTCTTGCGTATACGGAGACAACAAATTGGTGGCCACTAGAACCATTATATTATGTATTTCATCTCATAAAACATTTGATTATTTATTAATATAATGTAACATTTCCATTTTTTCATATTTTATATTTTAAAATGGGTTTTTGAAGAAAATATTAATTTTTTATCTGAATTTTTTTACATACAATTTTAGAGGTTTTTCTGAAGGATTTTTGACAAAAATGAAAAAAAAATTATTAAAAATATGGTATTTGGGAATTACATATCTGAAATAGGTGATCTTCATATAATTTTCATGATGGTTGATCCCAATTATATCTCCTGACAAATGGGTTATCCTTATAAAACCTATATGATAGGTTAACACAATTATACCTAATGAAAACTTGGTGGGCCTGATATAATACATATAAATGGTGATCCCAGTTATCACTATGAAATTAAATAAGAAATGATCCTTTTATTAATTTCATTAAAGGAAATTGTTACCAGTGGTGTAATTCTTTGGATTTTAAATGGATTCAGTTATTTATGATAGATGTTTAATTTGTTTTTGAATATTGTTGATATATGTTACCCTAATGGGTATTAATTCTCTATATATTGACATAATGGTTTTAAAAAAGTAAAAAGTTTGTATGTTTTTAATTTTGGTATAACTAATTACTTGGACTCAAAAAATATAGAGATAAATGTAAACCTTCTGTGGGCTCTCAATTCTTCTCTAGACTAATGAGTTTTTTTTTATTATGTACGTTAATGATCTTTATGTGCTCATTCCACTTTTTTTAAATATATTTCACCTGTATTGAGGATGTGTAAGTATATTGAATAACCCATGTTGAATGTACTTTAATTTTTTCATGAAAATAATACATGATTCAATTTTATATATTTAGATTGTGAGAAAAATGTATACTTTTTAGATTATTATACCTTCCAAAATGTTATTTTTTATATATGAGTAATGACTTAATTATATAAAAAAATACCTAAAAATATGAAAAAATGTAATATAATTAATTATGGACCAAATAATATATAATATTTAATTTGAATGTATGGGTACTTATATGTGGTATTAGAGGAATTGTTTTGTATTAATTTGGAGATTATGATTCAATCAAGTTCATTTAACGTAAGAGTTATGGATACTATCATGTATTTCTGATTTTCAGGTTAACCATATGATCATATTACTAGACACACATTTTCAAATATTCTCATATGGGATTTTTTGGTGATTAAGGATATATTAGGAAGCAATTTACTGGGTGGTTTTATATGTAACACTTATCTATAAGGTAAATGATTATGTCATATGAATTATTTTATTTTTTGGGGGATGTAGGAGGAAAGGAATGAAATCTCTATTGAGGATAATTTTAAGGAAGCTTTTATGTTATTTTATAGGATTTGACGGTTATTATTTTAATTAATTTATTGTACGCTAACATTACATGATACATTTTTACTTTAACAGGAAATAATTCATTTTATTTCTTAATAACATGATTTTATTCTGAGTAAATTTCATTTATAAATATTAATTGATTAAAATATCACTAAACTATCTTATCCCTCCCCTATGATGAAATTATTAATACCATTTAAAATTATTATTCTATTCACTATTGAATGATTTTGGAAAATCCAAGTCACATGTAAGAAACCATTTGATCAATCCAAAGCCAATTAAATTCCTCAAAATTTATTTACATGATTGAATTTATATTAATTGTTTCCAAAAAATAAACACATCCATCTCATTACAAAATTGAAATAGATCTATGGTAATTCCATTTTCATTGTTAATTTAAATAAACTTTAACTAGGAAGATAGATGACAAATGAGAAACATGATGGAAAGACATTTTTTCTAGATTTGAGATATGAAATATTTTCTTATCTTATAACTATGAATCATGATTGAATTGATATGGAATAATAATAAAGATATATTTAATATCATTTAATAATACATAATGATCATTAACAGTGGATTAATAAATATTGAATGATGCTATTTTTTATAATTGATATTATGATATATTTTAAATATAATGAGAATTATGAAATAGTATATAATAAAAATTTTTTTTTCAAAAATTGAAAAAATATTAAATCCACACCATTGAATAGTTGTGTCTTTAAAAGGTGATAATTTTTCAAAACACCAATTAATGGATATATAATAAACGAATTAATAAACCTTTGAGTTAAAATGTCATAAATGTTATAGAAATGATATTGAAATATGATTATTTCTGTTTTCTATAAAAATGAAATATCATGAAAACCATAGTGGTTAAAAATTGATTTAATGATATATGATATTTTTGAGGATATTGATTATTAATTTATGGAATATATAATTTATCATTAAGATATCCTTTATATTGAAAATAAAATTATTTTTTTAGTGAAGAATGTTATATCATATTAATATTACTATTTTTTTATCATTATATGATTAAGGTGAAGAGAACAATAAGGAATAATATTTTAAGAATTATGAATCAATTATTGTAGGTATTCATATAATATTTTAAGGAAATATTATGGTGATTAATGTTATTTATAGATATTATTAGTATATCATTGAATTTATATGATTATTACATATTAGTTTTTTTGGAATGAGGGATTAAGAGTGATATATTATATTTGGAGAAAAATAGTAAATATTTCTTGGAAAAATATGTGATCAAATTTTTCTAATCATTGGGTTGAAATCATAGATTGGAATATTTGGATGAATGTAATGGATAGTTATCTATGGAATACTTTAGAAAGAACATTGTGTTTTACATCATAATTATATTGATTAAGATATTATTTCTTTTTATATAGGTTAATTCAGTTTTAAATTTATATTAAATTGTGAAAAAATTAGTTTTTTTTAATATATAAATACAATATGAATAAAGTTTGGTACTTTTATTTTATTAAATTATCTATTATATATTTATCGTAGTGAGTTTCCATAAATGAAATCATCTTGAATACTCATTCTTTACAAAACATGATGTGATAGTGGTAGAAATTGATTATAGGATGATATTATATTTTTCATGTATGTATATTTTCAAATGTTGTTAATCTTGATTCTTTTGAAATTGTTATACACAAATAAAAGGATATTGTAAAAAAAATATTATCCAGTTACCTTCATTTCTGATGAATCGATAGTCATTTACACACCTTATTTGATATGGTTTTGTTGTCCTTAAATTTCTCATGATTATTTACTTTCTTATGATCAATATTTTCTATAACACAATATAAATATATAGGAATAATTATTTTCTTCCATGTCCATATTTCAACCCTGTAAATTTTTTTACAATAAGGATAACTTGTTATGATACATTCATACTTCTCTTTCACATTTATCTATAGGATGTTTTATTACACTTTTTATGATGTGGTATTTCAAGAATTTTTTTTTCAAATTTATAACCCCTGAATATAGATATCAATTTAAAATTTTTAGGTCACAATTTTTTAATGGGGGGAAGTAGAAGATTAATATTTTATAAGAAGTAAATTATGTGTGATAATATGTATGATATACAACATTGAGCTTAAACAAGACATAAAATATAATATGAAAATTAAAAAGTATCCATAAAATTAGAATTTATGAATAATATTAAAAAATTAAATATAAATATTTTTATAATTCCAAGTTAAAAAATTATTCATTATGTTTGAGTATAAAATCACTCAATTTTTTGTATACTCAATTTATTCATCAAAGATTAATATTATAGAATGTTTTCATTTAATATTTTTTTTGATTAAATTTTATAATTACCTATTGTGAACACTAGGAAATATTTTTTACAAAAATTAACATCATTATTAAATTAGAATTACATAATTATTTTATGTAGAATATTTGAGAATATTTTATTTAGCTTCTGGTTCATTACGTAGATGAACAATAATAGAATTATAATGGTAACGTTATTTTTGCACTGACTATGAGCCTCATAATTCCTCTAACTTGTTAGGATACCCTAACCTTCCATTTCACATTTTTAAATAAGATGTCATTTTTTTCTATCTCCATCACAATCGTTAAAGCCCTTATATTATACACTGTCAAAAAAAACCTATCTAAACCTTATATCACTATAGTCTACATTGAAATTTATATATCTTGACATATTATATGAATAAATTTTGATAAAACTAGGTAAACTAGATTCCATGAAGAAGTCGTATTTGGAATCCAACATGTTTATTGTTTTGAATGTATCAAAATTGTACATTACATAGAGTATTATGAAAATAGACCAAATTCCTATTTTCCCTTTCATTACATAATTCAATTTGGGTTGAAAAATTATCTACATAAATTCGTGGATTCTACTACCAAAAAAAATACTTGTAATTTGTTTTATAAAGATGTTGATCAGAATTTGATTAAACCTTCTAAATCTCTACACCCTCATATTGATTTCTATGGACTTGAGTATGTAATTCAAAATTCTTAGTGATTCAATGAGGGAACAAAAATACATTGAAAAAAATATCCTCTTGAGTTTGAGATGACAAGTGTTATTCAACCATTACAATAGGATAACAAGATTGTTTTTTCTGTATATAGTGATTCTTTACCTGATGATTATGGAAAATATTTTCAAATTGAAGATGATTATTTTAAGATGAGTTCAGGGAAAGGAAATGTACCAATAATTTATTTGGAATGTTATATCACATTGTAAACCATAAAACTTCAAAAAGGTAAGGATTAATCTAAAATAGATAGAACAATTTTTATTTTATTATTTATGGCTAATATGAGTGAAGAAACAAATATTTCCACATATGCTATTTATGTTTATCTTACTATCACACCCTCCAGTGAACATTATTTGAGAATCATAATTTATGATAATGATTATTATCCCACTTTAAGTGATCCATATAAATTTTAAAAATACCTTGTGGATTTACTAGAAACATTGATGGGGGAGACAGATTTATTTTTTAAACAAATAAAAAGATGGTGATTTTTTTTCCGAAGACCTATCTTAAATTAAAAAAATATAATTATCACTAAAATTGTAGATTAATTAACATTAAATACCAAGAATATTTATAGGCACATTACATGGAAATGAATTTTAATATTAATACCTTTTCTTTTGAATCTTCATTGAGTCCCCAATGATTTCTGTTTTTACATGAAGATAGTTTTTGATTTTTTTAGGCTATTTTACATATAGTTTACTTCATTTCAATATTCAATGATTGTATAGATTAGTGTATTAATATAATCTATTTTATCAGAGTCTTTTTTATATTTATATCATTTATGATCATGAATTTTCATTTTCCCTCTCGATGAAAGAAAATATGGGCTTTAAGGGATCATTATGGACTTGATTTTTTCTTTTCATTGATGCTTACTAACCATACATAGGGTTGTTTTGTCATTTGAAAGAAATGATTCTACCATTGTTGAGTCTTATTGTTAATGGGAATGTACTATATCAACAATAATATGAAATTAATATTTCATTTGATGCTTATAAATACCCTTTTCTATTTTACTACAGATATTACATTATGGTAATTTTATAACATTATTATTTGGTCAAATATTTATTCCGGAATAATTTTCATGATATATATTTGTGAACAATATTTTATTAATTTCTTATAACATATGATAATGTATTTTAGAAAAATTATTAATAACATACGTTGATAATAGTAATGTATAGAATGAAACCTATATTCAGAAAAACAAGTGAGGAGTGAACCGTATATTCATAATAGCTTGTATGGATGATGAACCCCATGCATGACTATAAAATGATAGAGATATAAATTCATTATTTTATTAGTGATTTCTAAATAGGTTTTTCTGGTATTAATGCTCTGTTTAAATATCATATATAATTTATTCAAAGGCTCCTTATGATCAATTCAAAAAACACTATTTTTCAGAAAATATCAATAATATTCTCTTGGGATTTACGACTCCCGTTTTCATTAAAAATTTTGTATATCAATGATTTATCAGGAAACATTTCTTGGATATTTTCAACCAAAATGGAGTTATATATATGAATGGAGCATTGTCAAAGGATATATATGTTTCATGATTTAAATATATCAGTATAATTGTGTATATACTAGATAAAAAGATCTTATATAATGAACAATTGACTCTAATTTTACTATGGAAGTTACACTTTGAATATTCTACATATTTTAACCTCGTACTAATGTAGAATCACTTCTATTTCTTTTTATATTCAAAATGATGATAATTTTCAACTAGGATATATTTAGTGTTATTATTTCTATAAGAATTTTATTTATGAAGAGAAAGATCCATCAACATCCATTTTCATTTTCTACTGCCACTAAAATAGTTATGTCCAACCCGAACCATCAAAAAATCAAACTATTTTCTTATTTTAGTGTTTTGACTGATCAAAGTTAGTCATGGTGGAGTTTCAACTTCTCAATATAATAGGTGGATAACTAATTCCTAGTAGAAGAGTCATAAGGATTTTTATTATCATTTATTATAAAGGTTTTAACTATAAACACTCAGTTGTGGGTTTGATGGTCTTGTTATAAGAGGCCCTTACCAGTGTAAATCACCAAAAGAATTTTGGAAATATAGAATGGTAATCTACCTAAATAATTTTGGATTTAATGTTTATTTGAGTATCATAACAGCCTATGTGATTCCAAAAAATTTCGAATTGTGGGCTGTTGTAAAATAGGACGAATAAGATATTAATTCAAAGGCAATGAATACTATAATCCATGGACTTTGTCTTGATGAATTGAATCATGTATCACAATTCTCTATGGCCAATGAAATGTGGTTGAAAATTGTTTTGGGATATTAAGGGATAGATAAAATCATAAAAACCAGGTATGATATTGCAAAGTTAAAATATGAAACCATCGTAGTTATTTATGTTGAAATCATTACACAAATGAAGGGATGGTTGATATAAATTGTCTTCGACATTACTTCCCTAGGAGATCCAATAAATCAATCAGATGAGGTACTAAAATTATATATTACTACATTCAAAGTGTAATATCATACATTTAGTTATTTTACAATCATCATGAGTCAAAAAATATACTATGAAGTAACTGGTTTCATCATTTATGATCTATGATGTAGAAATTCAAGATAGAGCTGAAGATCATAAAATTGTGAAACGATAAAATGATTCCCTTAAATTTATATCTCAGAAGCATGAATGAAGATAAAAATAGAATATAAAAGTTGATAATGATTAAAAATAAGATGTAATAAATATGAAAGTAAATATGTAGATATTTTATTTATTGTAAATTAAGAAGAAGATGTAAAATCTTATTACTTTTCTTCTTATATCTCTCATAACTACTAAAATTGTCAATTTATTACTTATTTCTCTATTTCAAATGATAAAAATGATTCTTTAATAAAAATTCAAAAATTATTGAAAAATATTCACGATGTTTTGTTAGGTGATAGAGACCCGTTGCTAAAAAACATTAAGAAATAAATATAAAATTTAGTTTGTCTCAATAAATATATTGATGATGAAAATAGAATAAAATAATTATTTGGATAAACCAGATCTTATAAAAGTTTTTTAATATTTTAAATAAGGGAGATAAATCTATAAATAAAATTCATGGAAATAATTTTATTAAAATAAAAAATTTGAATCAGCAGCAAAGAAGAGAAAACAAAGAGGTAAACAAATTACATTACTCCTAGTTCAAAAAAAATTACCTTATTTTATTGTGAAATAAATGTTCATAATTAGAAAACTATAATTTTTAATATTCTCAAATTAGTGGTATTAAAATAGTTTATATCACCAATAATATGGATAAAAATAGTAATGAATATTTTGGAAACATAAAGAAGATTATGAATCCGAAATATCTTCTTGTTGAGACTGCTGGACCCAAGAAAATGTGGGTATGAAAACAAACTTTTTATTTATTGATTTTTCAATAAAAATGGAACGTGAATATAACATTTATATGTTATATGGACAGTGTTTGGTCATGAAAAATTATTGGATACTCATCCAATTTATATACACTAACTCAAATCAATAGAGGTCGTGTCACTTTTGTTCACAATACGAATGAAAAAATTATTAGATTTGGAACCATAGTAGATCCAACAACTATCTAAATATAAAAAAAATATAATATGTAAAAGGGATAAATAAAAAATTGAAAATTATTTTTCAACATTATGATGGGGGATTTTATGTTGATTTTTAAAAAATTCATGCTTTATTTTCAAGAAAAAAACGTTATAAATTTAGATCACCATGAAATGAAAATTTTTATACCCATTATTATAATTCCATGTGTAAAAAAGTTAATTGTTTAAGTACTAAAAAATATTCATGGATCTGTAAGAGAAAAATTTCATATTTCTATATATATTATTAGTGAAAATTATCTAGGAATTAGTTAGTATTTTATTTTCCTAATCTTAAATTTGATAATGATATATTTTTTGATGCATGCCAAATTGAAAAAAAACCAAATCATTAGTCACATAAATTAAAAAATTGCAACCTATAAACCATTATAACTAATCCATATGGTGTTTTTTGTACCATCTAGTGTATCAAACATCCTTGGAAAATTATATGTTTATATTTTAATTTATAACTTTTAAAGATTTACAAGGGATAATTTTATAAAAATCCAAAGTAAAGAATTCACTATTTTTTTATGTTTTTGAAAAATTGTTGAAAATAAAAATGGTTTTAAAATATTTTCATTTATAATTTATAACAAGAGAAAATTTTATTATAATGATTTCAATTATTTTTTCTCAAATTTAGGCATTAAACATTCCTTCTTTTCACCAAGATGTCATCAAAAAAATTAAAATATATAAAGAATAAAAAAAATTCTAGAAATTGATAGGAATATCCTAAATGAATACAATATTATAACCTACTTTTGGTATGAATCTGTAATAAAAACAATCAATATCATGAATAGTGTTTTAAAAAGACTAATTATCAAAAATACCCCTTATGAACATTGGAATAATATCAAACATAAAGTAAAGTACTTTAATATTTTTGGAAAAGTGGTATATATCATTAATACTAAAAGAATCCTTTGTAAATATTATATCAAAGTTGATTAAAAAATATTTTTACAATATTTAGCTAATTTTAAAACTGTCTAGAGGTTTTATAAAATATCATGTATTTTTTAACGAATTAGATCATGTGAAGTATAATGAAACTGACCCTTTTATAACGTATAAATATGAAATATATGAAATTTAACAAATAATTTGATAAAATGTGACTTGATTCACCTAAATCTAAGTTTGGAAATAATATTAATGAAATTCAGTCCAATTTAGAATAACATTAAATTGAAGAAACTGAATGTTTCTTTCAGAGACTAAATTGAATATATAAGAATCATCCCATTTAAAATATTACAAAAACATTGAAATAGTATTTTGAACTAGAAGAGGCGTTAGAGACATTGTTGAATTTGATGCCTTTCTATCTTTGTTAGAAACTAAACTTATTTAACAAGATTCAAATGAAAACAGATAGATATTAGCAATTAAAGAAGAACTAAATCAACTCAAGAGAGATGGTTTTTGGAAATTAGTCTATAGAACAAATAATTACCATGTAATTGGAACCGATTGAGACTTTAGAAATAAATAAAATGATCACAGGTTCATAACCCTATGAAATTCTATATTAGTAGTTAAAGGATATAATTTGGAAGAAAGAATATATTGTGAAGAATCATTATCACCTGTAGCTAGATTAGAATAAATCAGAATCATTTTTATCATATGCATCTCATATGAAATCAAAATTATATCAGATATATGTTTAATCTACTTGTCTGGATAGATATTTAAGGGTGGATGTTTTTGTTGAGCAACAACCAAGTTTTGAAAATCAACTTAAACCACTTTCTATTTTTAAATGTTCCAAATATAATTATGGACTTAAGCATTCCCCTAGTGATTTGTATTATCGTTTATGCACATTTTTTATAGAAAATATATTTTCTTTGGTATTGGTTGATCCTACTATTTTTAAGAAAACAATTTTCTATAATATTTTATAAGTAATAATTCATGTTAATGATTTTATTTTCAACTAAAAAATTATTTGCAATTGTTTTTAATCTAATGAGAATGGAATTTCAAAAGAGTAATATGGGAGAGTTAAATTTCATTTCAGGATGTCAAATCAATTAGAATTATCATAAGAAATATATTAGATCAATGTAAATATATTTTATATTTTTGGAAAATGTTTATAAGTAAAATAATCAACACATATACACGCTATTTATTACACTACATAATTGGCATGAGTTTCTCGACCACATCACAAAAAATTCATTAGAAAACCCTTCCACTTTCCTTATCCATAGTTTTCAAACCATTTTTTCTACCAAAGCCCTCATCCATTATCCAAGCCATATTATCTAAAAACCATCTTCCTTTAGATTCTTTGAAATGATTTTGTTAATGTGAGAAGATATCAGTAAACCAAGAAATATGAAATGTCAGTGTCCCCCGTTCAAGAATATTCTTCAAGGAGAAGTCATGATTTTTTAATGGTTTTATCATAATAACCTTTTTCTGAATCCATCACTTTCTTTTCAAGGTTTGTAATTTCTGTTTAATGATGAAAATATCGATTTTATTTTTGAAATATAATTATAATAGTTTTATAAGTATTTTATGTTTAGTTTTTTTGAAATTTTGGATCTAATATTTTCACGAATTTATGAAAAGGAATTTTCAATCTCTTTATTTGAAATCACTCAGTTTCCAAAATTCCCTTATGAAGCAATAATCTATTTTGATCATTGATCTTTTGGAAATGTGTATCATAATTTTTAAGACATAATTTTATTTTATTTCTGTTCAAAACCTATTAAAAATTTTATTGTAATAGATCATGAGATAGACTAGAAATTGCTGATAATGATTATTCAAAATACCATCGCTCCAAGGGTTGTTGAGGTGGATATGATATTATACACATATATGTATATTATTTTTACTTTTCTTAGTACCATTATGTAAAATATTATTAGATATATGGTGATATATCTAAATTAATATTTCCATTCAAAGGTAAGGATTTCTTTCTGTCCTTAATGTCAAATCCTTTTTATTATATTGCTTATTAAAAACAAAGTTCATCTCTTACATGTTCATGTAGGATGTCATCATAGTATTGTTATTAATGATTTTAAGTTAAGGAAGTTAGGATTCTTTTGTAGTAAAGATAAAGGACAATTGTTAATAGTTACTAAAACTGATCAATAATTATCTGATCCACTTGCTCTGGGGGATCAAGGAATCATTATGTTAGTTGGATCATTTTGATTCAGAAATAAAGGGAGTGGTGAATCAAGAATAAATGGTGTTGCTCACCCTTTTAAAAGAAATCTTTGTTATGATGCTATATATATTACTAAAGATATTTTAGTCAAAGAAACATGTGAGGAAGTTTTCTTCAGACCAAGGATCAGAGATGAATCCTAGAATTAAGATGTAGTGTTGGAATATAAAATTCATACATGTCTAGTATATTCTGAAGAACAATATCATGTTATGGATCAATAAAACGAAATCCAACCCCAAGCACTCCATGTTTTTCTATCAACTGCACCAATATAATGAAAATACTCAACAATAATCGAAACACTGAAAATTAGTAATAGAACCCAATGATATAGTTCAGTTTTAGGCTATATCTTCAATTGATCAATCCATGAAATGATCAACATCTATTTCCGGATTAAGGATATAGGACAATGATGGTATATCTATTTTAGTAAGAAATTATTTAGATTAATATCTAAAAATTGTGGAAGTATCTCCTCATTTCGAAAATCATGATGAATGAACACCTCATTCTATGAAAAATTATATTGAATATATTTTCACAAAATTTTACAAGGTTCAAGAGGGCAACTCAAGTCTTAGGTAGGAGCTAAATTCCTCCAATAAATCACTGGAGGTGTTATGAAATAATTATATTCTTTGAATAGATTGAGATTTTAATTATAATCTGTTTCTAGAATTCAAGAAAAAATTCTATTTTAGAAAGATATTTTGATTCATTTAAGAGAGATATTATTATTCATTTTATAAAAATTAAATTATAACCTATTATAAAAATAAATTCTGTAGATATTAAATGGTATTTGGGAAGATTGTTTGAATTAATAAAATGTGATATCAATTGGTCTAGATATTGCACCTCTAAACCATCATAATCACAAGACCTGATTAGAAGATTTGGCCCAATCACATCAGTAATGACTTACATGATTGATAGAGTTCAGTAACTTCAGTGTGACAATGCACCTTTTCCATTGATTATGGATAATCAGAATGATATTTTTCTGAAATTGACATCATGTGAACCCAGAATCAGGATACTGATTTATATATTTGGTTATATGTTATCCCAGTTTATGAAAATAGAATAGAATGTGAATTAATTTTTGAATGTAAATTTGATTGAAAATTTTAATGTATGTTAAGATTTAATGATTTTGACAAGGTAGCTAGTTTATTTTTTTAGAAAATATTCAATACTATATTGAAGAGTTTGAAAATGTTTTCCATGTGCATCAAGATTCACGAGATTCAAAAACATCTCTTCATTATAAAATTTCACCATCTACTAAACCAACTTCCTAAACCACTATCGTCAAGAAAAAACTCTGGGATTTATAATGTTTTTATATTAAAATTATGATGTTTTGATATTCTATTAATCATTTCTATATTTTATTATATGATTATATCTAATACTATAACCCATGTCTTTTTTATTGAGACAATAAAAAAAACATTCTTTTAAGGATTTTTGCATAATTAAGTGCGTTTTAATCTATTTTCGTAGGATTTCTTTTTATATATAATAAAATTATTATAAATTTGGGTTAATGAAATATTTATTCCACTATTAGCATTACCTTAAAATAATACTATAAAATAAAAATATTAATTTCATAATTTTATAAAAACATATATTTTATATAAATAATTTTATTGGATGTCTAATCATCAAAAAGGGGGAGATTGTTGGGAATGTATTGTTTTAAAACTATTATATAATTATTAATGATTTTTATGATAAAAATATCCTTTTTTTAATATTAATATTATATTAAGTGAAATTATGGAAATTAATATTTTGTAAAATATTTATTCTATAATTATTTTCACGATATTGAAGTGTGAAGAATATTTTTCGATGTTCTCAGAATGTATGTTAACATATTATGGAATCATAGTTCATACCCTACTTTGATTAGAGTATCATAAGTAATGAAATATATGTTTAGATAAAAATACAAGGATTGAACCCAACATTTAGAATAACACATATGGATCATGATCCCTATGTTTTACAATTCAAACAATGGAGATTTAGATTCATGATTTTATATGTGATTTTTGTAATGGTGTTTAATATATTAAATATCTTTTTAAAGATCATTTACGACTAATTACAATGATGATTATGATAGATTCAATGAAACATAAACATTAGAGAAATGAATCTTATACTCTTGGGAATGTATGACTCCCCTGATCATTCAATTTTTTTTGAAAATCAGTTATTTACCATGAATCGTTTCATTAATCTGATCAACTGAAATAGTGTTATATATATATATATGAAATTAGTATTGTAAAATGAGATTATTTTTACATTATTCAAATAAAACTACATACCTGTTTATATCCATTATATACATATCTACTAAAAATAATTATCAAATCTATTTTTAGAAATGCAGCTGAATATTGAAACTTATACATATTTCAACCTTGTACTACTATAAGATAACTACTTTTATTTTTTGCTAATCAAATAGATGATCATATGCCACCAAGATATCATCATAGTTATTATATATTGAATACATTTATTTATAAAAATAAAATTCCATCTACTATTAGATTGTGTTTATATTAGTAATGCAATTGTGATTTCCAACATTAACCATCAAAAAATAAAACTCTTTTGATTTATTAGAGTTTCGATTGCACGAACATAGTCTTGGTGGAGTGTGATCATCTAAATATAATAGGTGGATAACTAGTTCCCTGTAATATATCTATAAGTATCTACATTATCCTTGATAGTAAATGTTTCAATTATATACACTCAATTTTGGATTGTAACATCATGTGAGAACCGGACCGTGCTAGTGAAAATAACCAAGACCGAAGTGAGAGCATTGGTTGTGGGGACTAAGGGATATTTATGCCCTAAACCACTATAAAAATCAACATTGTGGTATTATTTATATTTATCTACTAATAATATCTCATATATAATAAAATGAAGCATATCATCATAAATAAAAAATTGTATCCAAAAGGAAAATATTTAATGATGACCCCAAATAAAAAATTCACCCACTCTTTTGTTGTCTTTGTATCATTCTAACATAACACGTGTCCCCTATATCTTCATCATATGTTTATATTTCAATAATTTCTTATTCTATTTGAATTCATGACTTCTTTAAATTTTAAGATTTATTTTAATCATTTTCCAGTGTTTGAATCTTTTTGAAGACGCTTATATTTTACTATTTCTTTTGGACTCATGTTTTTAGTTGTTGATTATTTTTAGTTGATTTTATAATAGATGACTGTGAAATATATTTTCTTAAATGAAATCATTATGAAATAAATTCATTGTTTTTACATTATATTTTTAATATGATTTAGATCATTTGAGATGTGTTTTTAATAGTGACCATCATATTGGTGTCGGTATTGGATTTTATGTTTTTCTAGATATTCTGGATCATTAGTTCTTAAAGGATTTTTTATTTGAATAAGATGTTTCAATCTAATTTTCCTAATATATTATCCCCATTACATATAATTTTTGTTTTCAATATAATATGTTATGTGTTTGTTCTATGAAGAAGACTACTAAAGAAAATCATTTGAATCAGACTAAAGGTTTTTGATATTGAAATGTGTTTAATCAATTATTATCTGTAAATTGGATTGGGGGAATAGGGTATGGATCTTCAAATGCTAGGGGATGGATTCTTTGGAATGTTATCAAATTCTTTTTTAAATGTATTTCTTATTATATTTAATCACATTCATTTAATTTCAACTTTAAGCTCATTACACCTCACGTATACCATGTGACTCTTTTTTCATTAATAAATCTTAAAGAAGTAAGTGTAATATGAACTATTTATATCTAATATATAATAAATAATAATAATAATTAATGTAATTTATTGAAAAAAAATTATTTTCTATTGAATAAAATGTTATAATCTTGTTTGGATTATTTTCTAAATTTACTGAGTTGAAATTTTAACAGAAATCTAAATATGGGTTTAAAATTAATAAATTCATTAATTTAATAGAAAAACATTTTATACTTAAAAGGGTTGTTTTATTAACAACATTTTATAAGTATTTTTAATTTAATAAAAAATTATATTTTATTCACTTATGAGAATTGAATCATGAAAAATTGATCTTGTATTTTGAATTCGTGGGATAAATATTTAGTAAATTGGTCTATTTTATTTTTTGAATTATAAATATTTACTGCATTAGTTTTTGTTGCCACGTTTAAGGATAAATATTTTAATTATGATTAAAAATTAAATAATAAGAGTAATGTCCCTGAATTTCTGTATAATATTTATAGTATATAAAATTATTTCATGACCGTGAAATTTGACGGCACATAATTCTGAGGCCTAGAGCGCCTGGAATGATCCATTAAATAATGTTATGCTTTAAATAGTGCGCATGAGCAATTTTCCTAAAAAAGAGGAAGAACACATAAACAGGTGCCCAGATCAGAAATCTGGGGGCATTATTGCATTATGTATAGAGGTATTACCCTTAGAGCAACACATGATTAGTCGGAGTGATCCTCTAGTGAAAAAACCTAAAAATTTCATAACCATAAATAATATAATTAAATAAAATAATTTTATTTTTCAAATTCTTATAACTCACGAATATTGACTCAGATTAAAAATTCGAGACCACTGCTGAACTCATGAGGGTATGATTTCTTTTGGCAGACCATAAAATTGTCCAGTGTGGGCCATCAATGGAATATTGTTTTTGGCTGTAAGTAAAATAATTTAGTAATAATTGTTTTAATGTTAAATAAATTAACTTCTAAATGGTAACTCTAATTGAAAAAATGAGAGTGCCATTGGATTCATGGTGGTGTCTTTCACTTTGGTGGAGCTTAATGTCGACTAGCGTGGGTCGAGGGTGACTGTTAATAAATTTTTTATCTTTTTATGGTATGTTTAGTAAATTAGAAAACAAGAATTTCTATCTTTTGAACCATTTCTCAGATCGAATATATGAGGCCACCACTAAATTCAGAATTACGGTATTTTCCTTGAAATAGAATTACTTCGGCAATCAAGGGAAGATCAGAAAAAAATTCAGACATTTCGAGAAAAATAATAAAATAATTTAATTGAATTGTTTTATTTTCTTTCTCCCTTTGGAGTTGCAGACAGTGATGTTGAGGGGAATCGAAAGGTCAGCGATGATGCACATCAATGAGGTTCATTAATATCTCATTAAACTCATAGCATAACAATGCTTTAATGAAGCGAAATAGCAAAACCGTTTCATAAATAAAAACACGTAACGATGAGACATCACATCATTATGGGAATGTAGTGACATGATCCAATTTATAATTAAACTCATCGAGAAAATTTGGATTAATGAAATTAGTGGATTTTCTGGTGAACCTCTGACATACTTCCCCCCAGCGAACAATGAAGTAATCTGATATAATTTCTTCCTCTTTTAAGCCTTTCGAATATTGGAGCAGGAAAGCGACGTCAACGTCTTAACCCCTCAAGGACAAATGTGTGACAATAAACTTCACAGAGGTAAGGGTTTTTAATCCATTCTTCTTGTCATCCATTTCAAAATTACAAACACGAATTAACTGAAAAATGGTTAATTAGGGGATCTAGAATTATAACGGGAGGGTGACTTCTATTTTGGGAAGATTATATGTGGGTTCATATCATGGCATGTAACGATTGAATAGTGACTCCCCAAACTTCACCCATCTTTAATCCTTCTAAAACGGAGGGTGTGGGCTGACACAAACAAAGGCCAAGACCCCTCTGTTTGTGCGTTCATGGTGAGAGTTTTTTCTAAAGAGACAACAAGGTTAGTTAGAAGGATTAGTGGTATAGAAATCCTCACCCATAGACCGTTAGCGAAAGAATCCCAAGGGACGGACTTCTTGAGCTTGTCCTGTGGCCCACCAAAGATTTTACCAGCGCACCGGTGCCATAAGTGACAACACACAGAGGTGTTGGTAGCATGTGAAAACTACATTCCAGATGGAGGAGCGGGTTGCCGTCCAGGTGGAGGGCGGCTGCTCGTCACTATCTGCGACACATGATGGAGCAGCCTAAACCTTGGCTGCTCGTCACTATCTGCGACACATGGTGGAGCGCACTGGTGGGCTTGACCCTCTGCCAACTAGGTCGGGTCAAGTGAGGCCTATTGGGCCGGGCCCACTGGCCTGGCCTGACCAGACTGACCCGAACCTATAAAAGGTCGGGTTGGGCCTGTCAAAATGAACCACGTTATGTGGAACCCCCTAGTCGGGTTAGTCGGGTCGGTCCGACTGGGTCGGACCAGCCCCCAATTCAACCATTCCCTGGATACTATAATGCATGTATCTTTCTAACCGTGTGTCCAATTGACAGGTCGTTTTCGGAATTGGAAGGCTACCAAGGAGGCAGATCGTTCTTCATGACTTTTGAGATATTCATGGATGCCATGAAGCGACTATTGGATTATGTTGTGGTTCATTGAAGCGCGCTATGTACATAACCATGAGAATGGATGAGACCTAAAGACTACTAATTTTTAACTATTTATGACTCGACATCCTAGTGGAAAGAACCTATGAGTGGTTTGGTAGGCCCATGCTGGGGATAATGTCTGTGTGACTTGGCAGACCCATGGTACTTGACAGGAGGAGTACCTCAGTAGTCCATGGTGGGGAGTGGCTCTATGTGACCTTGCAAACCCACGGTACACGATGGGGATGATTACCTAATTAGTTCAAGGTTAGTGTGAAGAGGATATGTGTGACCCGACATTCCCACTTTTCTCGATAGAGGTGGAGTTCTCCACCATTCAAGGTGTTTGGTGAAGTGTTTGATGATGGTACTTTACTACCCTAGAATATACATGTTGTGATTTGTCTTGTGTTATGTGTTTTTCTTTGAGGAATTGTTATGTGTTTATTCCTTTTTGTTTTTTCCTCCCTACTGACTACTGTGTTACTCAACCTAGAAAGGGTTCTGCCCACACATGTTATTTCTGGTGCAGATGACTGACGTTTCGATAGGGGTTCCTAGGGAGACGAGACAGACGAACGCTATGACATTGTACATGGTTTACTTCGACAAAGAGAGGCCCAATAGGACCTGGCAGACAGAACATACTAAACCAGATTCCAGTATCTTCCCAACATTAATGATTAGGTGGGGTTTACAGTAGATGTCCATCAGATCACTATTTTCACTTTATAGTTTTTATTAATTTTATTGGGTTTGTATTCTGGCCCACATTCTCCCTATTGTACTTGTACTCAGTTATTATTTGGTATGTTGTTTCCCATTTTGTGATTAGGGACAAGGTTAGATCTTTTTTTCATATAGGTATCTAAGCTAATTCCTCCCACTTGCAGGTTGATGCCTTCGGTTCTAGTCACCTACCGCTGGCCTTCAAAATGTGGACCTGGGGTAGTCACAACACAGTCTTTGGGGGACGATTGTGAAAATTTGATATCAGAGGTCGATTGGTTCCTCCTCAAGGATCGAGAGTCTTTGTTTTGTTTTTGGGGTGACAGTTTCATGTTTTTCATGTTCTACATTCAGATTCGGGGAGCTTAGTGTTGGTTCGGCGACAGATGTATCAATACACCAGAACATTAAATTATGTTTCTGGCTCAATACATGAAAACAATAGTTGCATAAGTGTCTTATGATTTTGAATAATACTCATCTCATCAGGTAAAATGTTCTTGACAATGGTACATATTGATCTATCTCAGGATGCCAACATGTAGACAACCAGCCAAGATCCCGATACGACCAGTGCATGAGATGGACCCATCGGGTGGTCCACCAGTGCTACCACCACCCGAATGTCAGTGTCTACTGATGGAAGTTCTCAGATAGGACATTTGTAGGTATAGTTCCCTACATGAGTTTTAGAGACATAGACCTCCCAGGTTCAAGGGAGAGACGTATCCTCGGGTCACTAAGGACTAGCTAGAGGCTGTGACATGGGTCTTCTGCATATAGAGGACACCACCTGACCAGATTAAGAAATTGGCGGCAAGACTTCTATAGGGATCGACTAGAAGATGATGGTGATTGACCATACAGACTCGGGATGAGGCAACCCTAATATTAGTGGATTCTAGAGGCTTTTTCAGGGGGTGTTTTTTCCAGCGACAATGCGCCCTATGCGCCTTCATGAGTTGCTTCACCTACAGCTGGACAGCATGACGGTGACCAAGTACTCGGAAAGGATCATATATCTTTTTTGCTACTCTACATATATGGTGTGAGACCCTTTCTTCAAGTATCAATACTTTGAGCAGGGACTTAGGTTGGAGATTAGGGCTTTAATATTGTCCTTATACATCCCTAAAAATGCTGGGGATCTGGAGTGATCCTTCTAATAGAGACCTTTTTGGCAGATCAGGCACATGCAGTTAGAGATGCCAACAGACCCCAGGTGGCAGAGTCTTCAATTGGGAATAGATAGAAAGTGTGTGGGACCAAGTTGGACAACTCTTTCAAAGGCTGACCTTAGGACTCTGGGTCGATAGTGTGAGGCTCTAGTGATAGAGGGAGGCATACATGGGCTAGGATTTACTTTTTGTGTGGTGGTAAGGGACACATCGAGCGTAATTGCCCAAACCACCGTACAGATAACGAGAGGATAGGTGAGGGGCCACTGAGACAGGAACAGTGGTTTAAGCGAGGAGATCCACAAGGGTATAATACATGGCTGGGGGTCTGGCCGAGTGCAAGATGGTCGGAAATGGGTTTAGGTTTTACCACTGCCACCCCCAGGTTGTCCACCCTGACCTCAAGGAGTAGTATTACATGGGAGAGCTCAGTTCTAGGAAATAGAGGATTACTACCACAGTTCTCGAGAGATGATATGTGGTACGATATGTGTCTTCTCTACCCATGTTTTAGTACTTATAGACACAAGTGATTTTCATTCATTCCTTTCGAAGGCTCTTATTTGGAAATCAGATAATCTGGTGGAGTTGTTTTCCCGATCCTTATGGATAGAGACTCCTACAAAATTAGATTTGATGATTACACACTGGTTCCCACAGTGTGATCTTGCTCTAGGAGATGATAGCTTCAGCTGAGATCTCCTAGTAGCAGCATCGTGGCCTTACGAAGTAATCTTGGGTATGGAATGGTTATCCACAATTCATGCTAAGATCGAATGTTTTAGGCATACATTGTGGTGTGTCTGCATATATGGGACCAGGTTTTCTATCACCAGGAAAAAGGAAACCCTTTCAGTGCAGGATGAACAATTTTGAAGGAGGGTACAACCGATCAATCACTAGTTAGATAGACTCACCCATAGTGCAGTGGACGAGATGAGTCCAAGTTTTCTTGTAGTGGTGGAAGAGTACAAGGATTTTTTTCCTGACGGGGTTCCAAGGATACCTCCTTGTGGAGAGGTTGACTTCTGTATCAACCTATACCATAGGATGAAAACGATATCCACTTCGGCATATCGAATGGATCTCATATAGATTCATGAGTTGAGGGTACAACTGGAGGACTTGTAGGATAAGGGGTTCATAAGACCTAGTGTTTCACCATGGACAGTCTCGGTGCTTTTTTTGAATCAAGGAAAATTGGAGATTGAGGTTGTTCATGTATTACCAACACATTAACCAAGTGGTCATGGAGAACAAGTTCTCCCCATCCAATGGGTCGATGGCCACATCAATCAGATAAAGGGGGTAGCCTTTCATGTGGATGGGCATGTGCCCATAGTATTTTCACCTGTTGAGACAATGGTGATGGTTGACATTCCTCTAGGACTATGACTTTGAGATTTCCTATACTTATTTGTAGTAGAAAAATATTGGATGAAGCATTCAGTAGGGGGGACCGGGTTGTATCTGCTGAGTGAGGTGACAAAGAAGTTAGTCATGATGCAGTTACTCCCCCACTCGTACAATGAGTAAGTGATGCATAGCTGGGTGATGTTGACTAGAGGCCCAATGTGGTCAAATATTCTCAGGAAAATCTTGAAGGATTTTATGAATGTGGGTAGAATGTCGTCCACATTAGAGGAAGACCTATTATATCGGTGACGCTACAAGAGGAGTTGTTGAAGGAATTCTATGATACCCATTTAGATGTACATCCTAGAGTGGAAAATTATTACCAAGACCTCTAATGACAGTATTGGTGGACAAGGATGAAGAATTAAGTGGCCGATTTTGTATCATGATGCCTCATTTGTCAGCAATTGAAGGCCTACCATCAAGTACCAGCAGTCTAATCTCAACCACTTGAGGTGTCAGAATGGAAGTTGGGTGGTGTCTCCATGGATTTTGTGATAGGGCTACCACGTGAAACTAGGTTCCATGATTCTATTTGGGAGCTCATTGACCGACTCTCACTTTTAGATCACTTCTTACCCATCCAGGAGTATGGGACAATTCATGTCTTGGAATGAATCTACATCCATGAGATATAGAAACTTAATGGGGTTCCATTTTCTATAGTCTCAAATTGTGATTCCCTATTTACATCCCAGTTGTGGAAGAAATTACAGGAGATGTTCATGATGCAGCTATACTTGAGCACAACTTTTCATCCCCAAATAGATATTCAGCCAAAGCATACCATACAAACCATGGAAGAAATTATTCGTGCATGTGTTTTTGACTATGGACATAGTTGGGAGGACCACCTAATAGTAGTGGATTTTGAATACGAAAATAGTTATCACTCCAACATTAGAATGGAACCATTTGAGACCTTGTATGGGAGGCCTTGAAGATCACCCATATGCTAGACAGACCTAGTGGAGTCAGCACTCATGGGCCCAGAGTTTGTATTGGCTTCCACCAAGAAAGTGAAAATCATCCAAGAAATGATGAGGAATGCACAAAGTAGACATAAGTTTTATACTGACAAGAGATGAAGACCATTGGATTTTGAGGAGGGATAGCATGTGTTCCTTCAGGACTCACCCTGACAAGGATTGTGGTGAATTGGCTAAGGTGACAAGCTATCTCCGAGGATCATTCAGCCATTTAAGATCCAGAACAGAGTTATTCTGGTTGTGTACCTCCTATAACTTCCCCTATAGATGTTCCGGGAGCATTATGTCTTCCATGTGTCGCAGCTGATAAGGAATGTGTATGATCCATCACATGTCATCGACTGGGGAAAGGAGGATATTGACGATGTGGTGACATTTGTGGAGTTTTCAATGGGGATAGAGGATCGACAGGAGCGGGGCCAACATGAGTGGGAGCTTCCTCTTGTGCGTGTCTGATGGCAGCCCGAGAATTTCCAAAAGAGCACAAGGAAGAAACTAGCTCTGATTCATGCTCAATACCCTCATCATTCTGTTTAGTTGTTGTTTTTGCTTTCGAGGACATAAATCTGTAAGGTTTGGAGAATGTAATGTCCAATAATTTTCATATAATTTTTTTATCAAATGGAATTATTTCGGAACTGCGATATTTGACGGCACGTAATTCCAAATCCAGAAATGTTTGGAATGATCTGTTGAAAAATGTTAAGATTTAAATAGTACATGTGAGCAGTTTTTATAAAAAAAATTGTAATAAATCATAAATGCATTATCAGAACAAAAATATGAGGACACTGTTGTATACATGAGGGTAGGTTTACCTTAGGCGTGACTTAAGTGTAGTCGGCGTAGGTCTCTAGTGAGAAAACCTGAAAATGGAATAACCATAAATAAAATAATTAATTAAAATTATTTTATTTTTCAAGTTCATATAACTCATGAATAGTGACTTGGACTAAAAATCCAAGACCAATGTTAAACACATGAGAGTATGTTTTCCTTGGGCAGAACCTAGCATTGGCCACCGTGGGCCAATAGTGGAAGTTAGTTTTTTGCTATAAATAAAATAAAAACGTAAAAATAATTTTAATTTTAAATCCTATAAATTATAAATGGGAACTCGAATGTAAACTCCGAGAGTACAATTGGATTCATGGGGGTGTTCCCTTAGGCGGAGCCTAACCTCGACCAGCACGAGTCAAGGGTGACTGTTAATAATTTTTGAACATTTTTAAGGTACATTTAGTAAATGTGAAAATGTGATTTATTATCATTAGAACTATCACTCAGATCAAAAATCTGAGCACACCAGTGAATTTAGAATGCCACTATTTTCCTTGAAATTACTTAACTTCGGCAGTAATGGGATGATAGAAAAAATTATTTTTTGGACTTCTTTGGATATATAATAATACGATAATTTAAATGAATTATTTTACATTATTTTACTCTTTGGAGTGGCAAACGATGATTTTGTGGGGCAGTGACAGGGCAACGAATGGCCGGTGATGATGCATATCAATGAGGATAATTAATGGCTCATCAAACATGCAGCATAATGATATATTAATGAAGCAAAACAATTACATTGTTTCTTAAATAAAACCTTGTAACTACGTGATGTCGCATCATTATGGGAACTTTGTTATGTGATCCTATTTATAATTCGATGCACTAGGAAAATTTGTATTAAAGAAATTGGAGGATTATCTAGTGAAACTCTGACAAATTTCAACCCCAGTGAAGAATGATGAACATTGACAGAACTTCTACTTATTCGACGCCTTTCGAATATCGGATAATAAAAGAGAATCCGAATTCATAACCCCTCAAGGAATAACTTGCGGCAACGAACTTCAAAGAGTTTGATGTTTTTAATACATTGTTATTAACATAAATTTTTAAACAAATAATGTGAATTAACCCACTAACATATTAATCCCTGGACCAGGCGTTATAATAGCTGGGTGACTTTTCTTTTCGGATGATAATTTGGGTGTCCAAATCATGGCTTGTAATGATTGAACGGAGGCTCCCCAAACCCCCCATCATTAATATTTCTAAAGAGGAGGGTGCAAGATGATGGGAAAAAAGGACCAGACTCCTCTGTTTGTGTGATCATGGTGATAGTTTTGTCTAATGTGACGACAAATATGGTTAGAAGATTTCGTAGTAAATGAATCTTCACCAAGAGACTGTTAGCGCATGCAGTGCAAGGGATGGACCACTGGAGCACATCTTGTGTCCCGCCAATGATTCTACTAGTATACTGGTGTTGACAGTAACAGCACGTGGTGGTGGCGGTGGCACGCACCACCCAATAGACAAACTGAGGAGCATGCTGCTAGCCAATTGGAGCAGCCCACCCCGGTGGTGTACCGGTACGGAAGAAGCCATGACCGACTGGGGTTAACTAGCAGACTAGGTCTATAGGTGACGTGAAGGTAAGCCGGTCATCAACGGTCTGGGAATCTAAAGGAGGGACCCACTCCTTACAGTTGTGCATGGATAGGGAGGGATAGGGTGGTCCGTCGTGACCCATCTGGTTGGGCCATTCCTACTGCCCAATGGCCCAGGCTGGTCCTGCTACCTAGTGAGCTTGACCCACACCCTCTTGGGCACAGGCCGGACTAGACTGGGTTTCCATGCAATGCTTAAGGATAGACCATCTGCCAACAGGGTTTGGTCCTGCGAGGCCTATTAGTTCTGGCCCACTGGCCAGGTTGGACCAAACCGACCTCGACCCACTCTTGGTTGGGTCGGGTCCATCAGAATGAACGGAGGTATGTGGAACCCCCAAGCTAGGTTGGCTGGGTCGGTCTGACTAGGTCAGACTGGGAACCATCGCAACCGGTCCCATGGTAACTAAACAACATGTATCCTCCAAACTGCAAGTCTGATTGACTAGTTGATTGCGGCGTTGGGACCCTCTCGAGGAGGCGGATATTTTGGAATGACTTGTGGTGAATTTCATTGACACCGAGAAGTGATGAATGGTCCGAGGAGCGGGTCACTCAAGCGCAGTACATATGGAATCTTACTACAGGATAAGACCTAAACACTGCATATTTTCCACTCTATGTGACTCGATGACCATGTGGGAAGAACCTCTGTGTGACATGGAAGGACCACAGTGGGGATAAAATCGATGTGACTTGGCATACCCATTCTAATCGATAGAAGGAGTTCCTCAATAGTCCATGGTGGGGAGTGGCTATGTGTGATCCAACAAACCCACAGAACGTGATATTGAGAAGTTCTTTAGAAATTCAAGGTTAGTGGGAAGCAAATCTATGTGACCTGACATGGCCATTATACTTGATAGAGGAGGTGTTCTCCAACATATGAGGAGTTCGAATAAGTTTTTGATGATGGTACTTTTACAACCCCAAGATATACATGGTATTAGCTATCTTGTGTTTCATGTTTTACTTTGAGGAATTGTTGTGTGTTCATTCCTTTTTTTGGGGTCCCAACTGAGTATTGTGTTAATCACCCAAGCACGGGCTCCTCCCACATGTGATGTGTCTGGTGTAGATGAGCGACATTACTATAGGGGTGGCTGAGGAGACGGGATAGAAGGATGCTAAAAAATTGGATTTTGTGGCCTAGGACAGGTCAAGGCCCAGTAGGACTGGGTGGATAGGATGTACTGCATTAACTACAAGTAGATTCCCTACTCTCATGATTAGGTGGGGTTTACTATGGATGGCCATCAGAGCAGTTTTTGTACTTCATAGTTTTCAGTACTTTTTCTTGGGTTTGTATTCTAGCTCACTTTCTTTCAACTGTAATGATAATCATTTATTCAGTTGTATAGTTTTCCCTTTTTGTGAGTTGATACATGGTTGGACATGTTTGTGCATAAAGGATTCCAGGATAATTCCTCCACCTTACGGGTTGATGCCTTTGGTGCTAGTCGTCATCCCCTGACCTTCAGGAGGTGAGTTTTGTGTAGTCACAACATAGGTCCCCAGGATATATGTCGTCACAATAAGTACTATCAAATTACCATTATAATTTCCTTAATTCTATTGGATGAAAATTTCTCATTAATAATCACCCAAAAGATGAATATATTACCTTTTCATTCCCTTCGGACCAGATTTTGGCCATTATAATATTTATGGGAATATAAAAAAAATTCTATCACATTCTTCCAATAATAATAATATTTTTTATATTTCATAAAAAGAGTATATTTTTCATTATAACTAGAGATATATTAATTAAAAATGGTTTTTTACAATGTTCTTTTACTTTAAATTTTTAGTGAAAAATTTATTAAAATAACAACTTATGAAATGCTAACACTGTAATTGTTTAATTAATGGGAAAATTAAATAAAACATTTTAAAAAGATTAAAGTTAATGTAATTTGATTTAATTGTTATATTATATGAATTATTTATGTATATATCTATAAATATATGTAGGTATGTATATATATATATAGATTTTTTTATAAACATTTAAACTGGTTATTTTCCTCTATTTTTTCAATAATAAGAAACAAATAGTTCTAAAATACACATTAATAATATTACTTAATAAATAATATTTTATTAAATTAATTAAATTCATAGACATTATATAATATGATAATGGATTTCAATATGGTTGAAACTATCAATCATGATTCATTTAAGGGTTACATTTATTTTTATTATTAATATACTGATCTTGGAATTGTAAAAAACATTATTATTATTGACATTAACAAAAAGGGTTTACTGAGGATAAAAATATAAATTGGCAAAGAAATTATCAATACTAAAAAAATTACTAAATTAGAGTATTTTAATTTATCCTAATTTTATATTTGAATCCTTTAAATTTGGATCTGTTTGATCTTGAAAATTAATTTATATTAATAAAATATTTAGGAAATACCAAGGGTTATGAACTCATATCTTATAAAAGGTATCCCCTTCTTATCGTTTATTTGCACAAAAAAATCCTTCTGGATTGGATAATTCATACAAAAATACATTCCATAAATCTATAGCCATCACATAGAATCCTTGTATTGTTAACGGTGACATCCGTTGTAGTCTCATTGTTCAAGGCAAAGGGGTAATCCATATAAGAGGTATATCTCTTCAAAAAGAGATTTTTTCTTTATCCAAGTACATAAAAATAGCATTTAACCTTTAGAATATAATAAAATATTAATCAACCATACATTGATATATTGTTATATTAATTTAATAATATATTTTTATCTCTATCCTTCATCAAATGTTATTTGAATCCATTTTTAGTTTGAATGATGTACTACCTCCTCACAGACGGAGGCAATTCACTTTCCATCACCGCCTCTCATGTATGGTTTTGATGTTGGATTTAATGTTAATATATGATATTAATGACCAATGTTTTATTCTATCATGATAATATAGAACCCATTTTGAATATTTCTGTTAACTATTAAATTCTTCCTTTGTTCGTATGAATGTGTGGTTTACCACTTCCAAGATGTGGTGTGATTCATTTTTCATAACCACAACACATATATTTTATATATAATTATAAATAAATAAATAATATTATATTTATGATATTATAATAATTATAGAATGATATATTAATACATACCTATTTTTATAATTATTGTTGGAAAATTGAAATGTTATACAATTGTATGGATGACCAACTATCTCCATGATTGAAATAATGTTCAGTTCTCATAACCATAATTCATGTTTCGTATTATATTTATAATATATTTTAATATATATGTAATAATTATATCGAAATAAATATTATTATATTTAATAATTAATGACCACTTCAACCCTAGTCAAACTATTGAAGTCATTTTGGACAAAAGAGAAGAATATCATCAAAAAAAATTAAAGATAAACATAAATGAGTATGTAATAGATGAACATAAATGAGTATGTAATTGAATATAGCATTATTTGAAGTTTTTATACCTATAAAATAAATATTTTTTATTAAAAAAATAATCTCCCATTTTCTAGATATTTCTATATTGATATTTTGTTATTACAAGTAAGGGTATTTTGTTATCGAAATGTTTTTTCATACGGTTTACAGGATTTTCTAAAATGTTTTATGAAGAAATGGTAAAATCATAAAATTATTTATTTATGATATGGTATTTTATAACTATTTATGTAAAATATTAAATCCCAATATATCTTATTGGACTGGTTGATCACCATTATATATAATCATGAACTATTGAGGAAGATGCCAAAAATATGATTGGTTGAACACCATTATTTCTCATGTGAAATGGGTGATCCCGATATGAATTATATATATGGTGAGACCCATTATAGTTGTCTAGTGAATTGGTTAATGGTCAATGTATTTATTGTAATAAAGGATGGATTTCATATAGTACTATTCTTCTGGATTGTATATGGATCTAATTATTTATCATGCAGGTGTAATATAGGTTATGAAAAGTATTTCTCTCTATTTACAAAAAGGGTTTTTTATTTTCATGATATGGGTTTAAGATTTGTAGAATAAATTGAGTTTTATTTTCATTTCGAAATCATATATTAAATTTACTCAAATTTTGTTTCTATAAATGTAAATATTTCATGGGTTTTCATGTTTTTCACTAGACTAATAGATTTCTTCACTATAATGAAATATAATGAGCTTTTACTATCTATAAAACAATTAAAAATGTTATTAAAAATGAAATAGGGATGGGTAAAGATAAACAAAAATCTTTTTATAACATCATGATGATTTTTATTGCCATGAAAATGTGTTTCATTTTAAATTATTTATAATATTAGTAATAGGATATTGATCACAAGTATCCATGTTGAAAAATATGTAGTTTTTATGTATAATTTATTATATAATTATCTAAAACACTAAAATTGAAAAGATTAAAAAATTTAAGAGTGTGAATATATTAATTAAAAACCATGATTATGTAACATTTAAGGATGATACCATTAATTATGTGATAACCATTATATTATTTTCCCTCTTTTTAAAAGTATGTTTTATTAACCATTTTAAATATGTGGTATCTAAACAAGGGTATTTTTAAAAAGACAATTCGTTTTAACTAATTCCATATTAAAATTGTGAGTAATAAATTTAATAACATGGGAAACGATATCTTTTTAAATAATATTATTCTCTATATATTTCTTATTTAATGAATTTAATTTTTAAGATAATATAGATATAGGAATAAATTATTATTTAATCATGAATGTTATAATCTTGACTTTGAATTATTATGTATGTATAATTGTAAAAAAGTTATGAAATATAAATAATGTTCACACTGAAATAAGATATATTGATAAAATCTTAGTAAATGGAAACTCAATTATTTGAATGTTTTTATTATTCAAAAATATGTTTTCTTCAATAATGGGATTTATTGTATTTTCTAGAAAATATTAAAAATAATTTTTTGAACCTTTAAATAAATTATTAGATAAATAAGATAAAATATTTTAAAAAATCATATAAAATTATATTATTGTGTTATTTTGAGATATTTTTGAAAAGATAGATTTTTGAATTAATATATAAATACAAATTTTATTTGAAATTTTTATTTTAATATCATGTATTTAAAAATTAAAATACATTTTTGGTTTATTTTTTAAATACAATATGTTATATTTTTCAAATTTTAATATTATTATTTAATTTTGAAGAAATTATATACATGGATATATATAGAAACAATTTACACATAAAAATGAACTATTTTTTGAAAAAAAATGACATGTCTTAGAGGTGTAATATGAAATAATATTATATCACTTATATGAATTGTTACATGAAAAATGGATTTCATATATGGAATTTTGAGGTAAAAACGTGGTAAATAAGACACTTTTTCCATTATGAATTGTAACATTAGTAAATTATTATCATAACAATAAGGGTTTATCATGTAATTATGGATAATAATAATACGATAAGTAATGATAACTTACAATAACACATACCTTTATCCTTTGGAATCTTAGTATTTCGGCCAAGGAAATAATGTTTATATGATATAGACATTTAGTATTATCTTATATGTATTTTATATTTTATTATAATTAAATAAAATATAAAGCCAAATATATAACATTATTTCTTGTAATACTAATAATATTTTTTGATTGGGGTAATAAAACATATGTTTAGTTAAAATGATGAATTTAAAAAAAATTATTTTTACGGCGTTTTATTTAAAATGATTGGAAATGATATACATACATTCATTTATCTTGTAATGATGAAATGATCTTTATTCAATTAACAATAAAATAAAATATATGATGTTAGTAACATTAAAATTAATGTAAATAGAGTGAATTATTGTCTTCCATGAATTTATATGAGATATATATAATTTATTTGTGAAAAGGATTATTTTTTAATTTCAATGATGTCATATTGTATACAATGTAAATAAAATGAATATTTCCATAAATGACATAAATTATATTTTATAAAAAATAATATTTTATTAAATGATATAACATTAAAAAACACACTATTATTTTCCATGTGAGTGTGGTATTCTATAAAATATTATCCTTAGTCAATTTAATGTAGAAATATCCTCATATATAGACTATCTTCACCACAAAAATAGAAAAAACATTGTAATCATAGTAATTTTCATGAAGGGATAAAATAAGTTAAAACAAATAGATAAAGGTAAAAAACATAATATAAACATTTAAAAAATTTAGGGGATGATATTATTTAGCCAAGTATTTATCCTGTATTCTTATTATATTAGTGTGAATATTTTTACCATGGAAAATAAATTATTGTAATTAATTTTTTTATGAAATTCCAAAAGTGACACTCCCCTCACTTATAAAAAGAAACCCACTATCATAATTCCTTCACTCATTAAAATCATTTTTATCATCTATTACCTAAAAAATAATATCCATAAATAGCTTAAAATTCCTTTAAGGGAATTTTAGTATTAGAAAATCAACATAGGAAGGATTGTATGATAAACTGTAGAGGATTTCTGATGAATATGTATCATTATTAACTAAGAATCTTTCCTTTTTCTATTGTACTTCCACCGTCAAATAATAGTAAATAATTCTTATATTGTATCATTAATATCTAACATATTATTATAATTTATTATGTTAATTAAATAACATACATCAATATCATCTTCTTTCATGTTGGATGTGAAACAGTCATCTATGTTTTTGTAGGACTACTGCCCTTATGAACTATTGTAATCCATTTTCCATCATCTCCTTTCACTGATCATTATGATGATGGATATAATATATCTATATATATTTTATATTATTTAAATATTTAGACATTTAATAAAATTAATATATCATATGTTTTCTTAGGATTCCATTTATTGAAAGAAGATAAACTTATTTGGGCCAATCTATGGATTACAAGCTCTATGAAGTGATGTGACTATTTTTTTCATTACTAGGCCAAACTTATAGTATATATAAGTTTATATAAATAAATAATTTTGTATTTCTGATATAATTAGATACCATGAATGAGTTAATAATATTTACCTTCTTCCCATCACGATGGTTGAATAATCTATTGGTTACTCAGGCATATGTATGACTTACCATGTCTATGATTATAACATAGTTCATTTTTCATTGAAATAAATCTAGTATGGTTTAATAAATATAATTTATGTGTAAAAAGATTAATTATTTCATTAATATTATTTTGTATATGATTTAACAAATACCTCTTTATCATTGTCATCTTATGCAGGTTATTTTCAGTATATGAACTGAATATTATAAAAAATGTGAAGGGAAATTAATTGAAATTAGAAATAAAAAACTAATGATATTAAAGACATAAAATTATTTTTAAAAAAATTCATGGGTTCTTAATTTAACTAATTTAAATAATTCAAATTAGTATATTATTTTGGATTAAAGAGAATGAATGTGATGAGTTGGACCTAAGGTCATCGATTTCATCTAAAATTGTCTCCATTAATGAAAATTTTACATTAATTCATCTAATTTATTTATTTATGGTCTATAGACATATCATATTACATGATATATCATGAATTATTTATTCTTATTAATATTTTATGATTCAATTTTAGTAATATCATCCATGGGTATTTGACTTGATGAATACCATGTTGTAAGGCATTTCTTCACAAAATTTTCTTTTATTAGGATATATCGATCATTCATTGATAATATAATGGCTTTATTATGTGTCTAATGACATATTGTTTTATTATTATTTTTATTCAACTATTTTTGGGTGGACATAAATTTTTCACTCATATATATTTCATTGAGTAAATCTCAATTCAACAATATGACTTCTATATGGGTTGTCCATTTCACTTTTATATTAATTATACATATGACATATTCACCACTTTGGGTGGTGTATGTACTAACCCATTGATATGATATATCATGATCCAATTTATATTCTTGAATTTTAAACTCTTATTTTATTTTATATCAATAATGGGGTTATATGTAAGAATTTACCATGCCGATAAGAATTTAGTTAACAATAACATTTTAATTGAGTTTGATTGTAATTAAATTTCCATTTAATTAATTTTTTTGTCCATTTCATATAAAACAATTTAATTAAATTATCTTATCTTATAGATATTCAAGAAATTTTCATTCCACAATTCCATTTTTCTTTCTTTGGTACTCAAAATTATTCTATGTATTTTTTTGTAAATAAAATTTTATATATCTTTTTGGTAAACAATTGTCCTTCAATATAAATGTTTTCTAAAAAATATTTTAATTAATGTTTTTAATTTAATATTGTTAGTTTTTAAAATTATTTTTATCCATGTCTAACATATTTGTATTAAAAACCTATTGGAATTATCTTGTGGTTTTTAGAAAGTTGTAGTTTTATCTTTATATTGATAATTTTAATGGAATTATTAATATGACATAAAATTCATAAAATAAATTTCTTACCCTCACGAACTCTCGTTTTATTAAATATTCCATTACGTGATTCCATTTAATTTCTAAATTAATAATTATTTCCTAATATTATTGAATTTTGTATGAGTGAACTTATCCTTGATAATAGTATTTTCCACCATAATATTTTTTATAATATATTTTTGTTTTCTCAATTCATCAATAAAAAAGAACCCTTTATTATATCTATGATAAGTGTGGTAATGATTCAATCCTTATACAATCTCTAGATAGTTTTGGGATAGTTTTACTTGGTAAATTATTGAATTTATATATAATAGATATCGCTATAATGATATTTTTCATAAAACGTTTTTTGATTATATTGTATTATTTATTAATCTAATGAATGAATTAGACTCATTAATTGATAGGTGGGGTACATATTCCCTTGATTAATTGGTAGGTATCATGATACAAACATGTTGGATAAGCTTATTGAATGTGATTTTTTATATTTACACGTAGTTTAAACAATTATGGCATAAGGCCTCAGTGGTATATTTTAGGTGTTCAATATTAGACATTCAATACATATGATTTCATCGATTAATTTTCATGTGATCATTTTTAATAATAATAATTTATGAGTTTCTTGGTAATTGTATTACTTAAATGGAATCAATTGACCATCATTTTCTCAAACCATAATGTACTTTGTGGAAGAGTAATTGATTAAAATGTTTGGGTTTACACTTAATTACATTTCAATATGTATTATACATTATTTACTCATAATATATTATATAATAACTAAAATTTATTAATCATTTCAGATCAGTATTTCTTTTCTATTCACAGTGATATATAGAAGACAAAATTGGTTGAATTTTAGAGATGCATATTATTGAATTTCAGAGCATTATTTATTTTATGTTTTCAAATGTAATGTTGGTTTAAAGAACATATATGATCTAGAAATTCTCTTAAATTATTCATTACATACAAATATAATTCATTCTATCATAGGCCAATTTAATATAGTAACAACCGGATCTAGTAAACTATGGTCGGTGGTGTGACAAATAGGCTCCACCCATTACATTATATGTCAAAATTAATGAATTGTAGGAATTAAATGAATAAAAATAATATACATAATCAACAAAATATTTCATATTTATATACTAGAAAATAAAATTCCAATAGATTCCTTCAAAATATACCGAACAAAATTATTATAATCCATCTATATAAATAAAGTAGGTATTATCATTTCAGTATATCATTAGTGTTGTACTAACTATTTATAGGATATTGAATAAGATGAAAAGTATATCCTAATAAGACATTAAAAATTCACCTTGAAATCATAAACAAATCCCATTTTATTTTAATAATATTTTAAAAATAAGATTTCAAAGTAATATCAAAATTGTATTATATTTTAAAAAACTAACGGAACTTGTACAAGATTTATGATAATTAATAGTGGTTTTTTTTTCAGGAAAGGTAAGTAATATGAAAAAATTTATATATCTTTTTTTATCATTTTAAAATTTTAAAAGTATAAGGACCCAACCTTATTACATTACATAATATTGAATTTAATCAGGAACTCAAATCCGTTCACATTTAGTGTCTTCTCATTTATATAGCCTTACATAATTGAGACATAATAAATTCATAACATTACACATTAATAGAGATTGTATAACTTAAATATAGAATACATTTCTTCCAAAACAAAACCTTTTCCCGTAAAACATGATTTCTTTGAAAAATCATTATAATATTTTGACATTTTATTCTTATTTGTCGTAAGCATCCTTATAAACTATTAAAAACATTTAAAAACATGGGATAAGCACTAAAGTCACTGTAAAGGGTATAAAAATATTGAAATAAAACATTAGTCCTTGAAAACATGTAACATATGAAATCATTTTTGAATGCATGTTACCCATATAAACATACATTGTGAAACTTATGATTTCCATGAGATTTCTATAATACATATTGAAAATAAATAGAACCTAAAAGGTATCTTTAGGAATTACATACATAATCTTGTATTCTTTTTGGCTGCCTTATAATTTGTAACCCTTACAGTTCTCTTACAATGTAACACCCACTACTACCTTATTGTGTAACCATTACAGTGACATTTGTAGTAACCATACGAGCGACCCCCAACATACACATACATAATAAGTTGAAGGTATATATTGGTCCCACAATTAATCATAAAAATTTTCCACAAACCAAAAAATTATCATACTATATGAATAGTCTCGTTAAAACATTTCTTTTGAAATTCGTAAAATAGAATTTTTAAAGAGAATTTCTAAAGAAAATCACCTTAAAATATCATATAATTCGTGTTTGAATTAATATAGTGGATGGAATATGTATATAAACTATAAATATATATAATTAAACATATTATACAAAAAATTTCGTCACACAAACACTTTTAGTTCCACATAAATAATGAAGTATAAGTTTAACCCTATGAATGGAAATCAGGTTAAGAATATCCTCACCTCAGGTTGGTCTTACATAAAACTTGTTTAAATATCCTATATAATTGTAAAAATAGTGTTATTAAAATATTATTGAAACATATTCATCTTTATAATATCTTATATGATCATTTCATTATATTATTTCACTCATTAATTGTTACTATTTTGTTCCTTCCATTGTTTTGGGGTCGTTCTTTACATGTTTTTTAAGGTTGGTTTGTATTTGATTTTCATATCGAATGGAAATTAAATTCAAGAAGTCGAATGAAATGGTATTAATATTTATATAGAATATATAATTTCATCATGAATAATTTTTAATCATATATGATTATAGATCATTAGATCAGACATTAATGATGTTTGTTTAGATCATTTTTCGTCATTCCTAGATAATCATAAACTTGTTTCTTTATGAAATTTAATGTCATGAATATAATTCATTACCAAAAAAATAGGCGGAATCATAAATATTACATTATATTTCAAAAATTAATAGAGTTTTATGATCATCTTTCCAATATATATTGGATATTTCAATCACATCGTCGACGATGTTAGAAAATAGGCATATCGTGGACGATGTTTTTATTTTTAGAACAAGTGGGGGAGGAGAGTAAGAAATATGATGAGTCTCTTACAATAACGTCATAAAATACATAATATATAATATTTTGGATATTTAATACTTCCTAGATATGTGGATGGGAATAGTTTGTACAAAAAGAAAGGAATTGAAAAGAAAATAGAGGAAAAAAGGAAGATGATTCTTACCTATTGATTTCATCTCATTGATATCCTCCTTAAGTCCTTTGGTATGTGACTTTTGTTGAGACAATAAGGTATTGTACATGGTAAAAGGACTAGGGGGGAGAATTTGGAATAATATAGACAATTCTAAAGGATTTAGAGGTGTGAGAGGAAGAGTTGAATAAGGGTTGTATTTATAGTGAAAGATGGGAGATATTTTACATTATTTTAATCATTATTATTATATTATTGCTAAAGACTATTAATAGTCTTGATACCTGTGACCCCAAATAGTAATACATGCATGTGATTTCTGAAAAATTGTGCTTACATCATCCTTTAATCCCATATGATGCATTTAAATAGGTATTTAGCATATATTGTACTTTATCGTATTTTAGTATTCACAAAAAAATATGGTATATCCGAAAAAATCCCAAAACATAACACTCTCCATTTTTTAACATGTATAATTAAAATATTAACTCCATTTTTTGAAAAAAAAGTTCTATTTATAATTAATTAAAATTTTAAATAATATCATACTCAATTTGAAAATTAATAATTTTAAAAATATAACTCATTCATTATCACCATGAAAAATTAATCAAGATCTATTTATATTATAACTATAAAATATTTAAATAGTAATACAATTTACTATTAATTAGGGTTATATAACTATTCATATTACAATTCATAAGGGTATTTCACTATTCACCTATATTGAATTTGGTTCTATCGTACTACAGATAACTTACTAATCACAATCGTAGACGATCATTGTTTGAGATTCAAATCATAAAATTTGAACAATTATGTTTAAAGGATAGTTATAACTATATAATTAAAACAAATTTTTTCGAATTTCAATTCTTTTTTTAAAAAACATGAGGTGTTACATTTTCCCCACCATCTAGAAATTACACCCTCACAATTTTATTTACTTATTAAACTAGTGAGGGTGCCATTTTCTCATATCATTTATAGATTCACATGTTTCATCCTCTACCACGTAGTTTCTCCACAAACCATTTACCTGGTGGATTACCTTATTCCTCAATAATGTTTCCCATCAATAAAAAATCTGAACTAGTTTCTATTTATAAGAATGGTTCTCCAATAACTAAACTACTTCTGGACTGATGATTTGAGATGAATCATGCACATACATTATCATCCTTAAAACATGGAAAGCATTATGTACATGATATAAACTCAAAGGAAATGCTACTAAGTAGGTGAATAATCCATCTATCTCCATAATTTCATAAGGTCCAATATACCTTGAGAAAAACATCCCATTATTTACAAGATGAATAACACTTTTCCATGGTGATATTATATGAAAAACATGATCACTTACCTCAAAATAAAATTCATTCCTCTTTTTGTCTGCATACCTTTTTTGCCTACAATGACCTATCCTCACATGTTTCTGGATCATCCTCACTTTCTCAGCCACTGCCTCTACTAATTGTAGCCCCATCAACTTCATTTCCCCAACTTTATCCGAAAAGGATGGAGTTCTATACTACTTCCCATAAAATTCCCCAAAAGAATCCATCTATATACTAGAATCAAAACAGTTATAATAAAAAATTTCAACTAAAGAAAGATGATGATCAAAAATTACTTGGTATACCATTGAACAAGATTGAAGAATATACTCTATTGTATGAATCAATATTTTAGTCACCACATATGATTGAGGATTAAAAGTTGTACTAAAATTTAATTATGTTCCCTACGACATCTGAAGGCCCTTCCAAAAGTTGGATTCTAACCTGGGATCCCGATCAGATACAATAGTGAGAGGAACTCCATGTTACCTGAATAAATTTTTTAGTTACAATAGAGAAATCCAATCCAAATACATTTTATCTTGAATAAAGAGAAATTGTGAAGATTTTATCGGTCATTCAACAATAACCCATATTTCATTTTTACCACAAGATTTCTTTGGTTTTACCACATTGAATTCCATGGATATATTCTATTATTTCCACACTATCACTGGTAGTGGATGAATCATCCTATTCGGTAACTACCACTCTTATTTAACCTATTTATATGTCAAAAAATTCATTTTAAAATATGAAATATCCCATTTCATTCAATCCCACCAGTAATACTCCTCAAGGTATCTCCATATAATACTACTACCAGGATAAACGTAATATGGAGAATTATGAGCATCACTAAAAAATTATTTCTTCACCTGGGAATCACAAGGCACACACAACCTTTTACTGAATCGTAAAATAGAATCTTTATCAATGTAAAATTCTATAAACATGCCAATTTTAACCAATTCTACATTTCTCAGTAGCACATGGTCATCCTTCTGCACTTGCTTAATTCTGTTTGATAATGATGACTGTGCTAAAATCTGAAACAAAGAAGAAGTATTTCATAAAAAATAACTTCAAAGCCTAAATTCATCAAAACATTAATCAAGGGATCATTTTCCAAATGTAAAATTTTCAATGGTGCATATTGGTTTCAACTCAAGGTATCTACCACATTTTTTTCAGATGGTAATTGATCATGCAATCATAATACATTATATGTTCAAGACAGCATTTCTACATTATGTTTTACTCCTTCTATGTGAATATATACTCTATAATTTTATGGTCATCATATATTTGACATTTGGCTCCATATATTTAATGCCTCAACATTTTAAAAGAAAAAACTACAACTACCAATTCCAAATCATGTGGGGGATATTTTACCTCATAATGTTATAGTTGTTTTGATGAATAAAAAATTATGTAATCATTTTGTATTAGGACACAAAAAATTCACCTCAATTAAGCATCACTCTATATAAAAAAATCAACATTTTTAGAAGGCATGGTCAAGACTGGAGAATTCACCAATCTCTTCTTTAGTTACAAAAAAACATCACAATCTTTTATCCAAATAAGTTGAATCCCTTTTTTTGTTATCATAGTTAGAGGTCTCAATATTTTGGAAATTGTTTTAACAAGACGTCGGTAATAACCTACTAATCCAATAAAACAATGATTCTCTGTAACAATTGTTGGCCTTGTCCATTCATCAACCACTTTTTGTAGCATCAAAATTTATTACATATTTATTTAGAATGTTCTAAAGAATTGAAATCTGTTGCAACAAAAAATCAAACATTGTGAATTTTCCAAACAGTTTCATTTCCTTTAAGGATTGCATAAAAACCAATAGATGTTTTCTTGCTCCTCTTTACTCTTAGAAAATATGAGAATTTCATCAATAAACACAACTAATAACATATCCATAAACTCATTAAATATTTTATTCATAAAATCCATTAATACATCATGTGAATTACTTAACCCAAATAGAATAACAACTACTTCATAATGCACATATCTAGTATGCAATGCTGTATTTGGGATGTCATCCTCCTTCGCCTTCATCTGATGGTATCTAGATCTCATGTCAATCATGAAAAAGTACTAAGATCCCTGATGTTTATCAAACAAATCATCAATATGAGGAAAATGATAGTTGTTTTTAACAGTGATTTTATTAAAGGATATATAATCAATGGAAATTCTCATTGAACAATCTTTTATTTAAACGAACAAAATAAGAAGACCCCATAGTGAAGTGCTAGGAAGAATTAAGCCTTTATCAAGAAAATCCTAGAACTGATTTTTTAGTTCAATAAGTTTTCTTTGAGTCATTCTATATGGGGGTTTTGAAAGACGCTTTGCATCAGGAACTACTCCAATTGTGAATTTGACTTCACGATCAGGTATGACACTGGATAACACATTAGAAAGAACATAAATTTATTCATTTACCATTGGTACATCATTAATTTGAACAATTCCCTTATTTTAAACAATATGATCAAGATAAATATCATTCCTATCACTTATCAATTTCTCCTATTCCTGAAATATTATCAATTATATGGGTTATTTCTTTTGTACAAACTTAAAATCTTTCTAAAAAACAACTTATTTATCACTACAGTCTATTGTAGCATGATAAACAGAAAAGAAATCCATGCTCAGAATGACATTAAACTCTACAAAGGGAAAAACATGGTTTCAAGGTAATGTATTTCCATGTAACAAAATAGAATGATTCTTACAATTCCTCTTTGATATAATATTTCCCCATCATGTTTTAACAATAACTTCTAGTCTCATTTATTGAGGTGATATTTCGAATTTACCAGAAAATTCCATAGAAATAAGGGAATGAGTAGACCCTATATCAAACAAAAAAGTAGAGAAATATGAGTAAACAAACAATGTTCCTGATTAAACTTCATTGGATGGTCTGACGTCTTCTGACATTGTCACCAAGGATCTTACTACACCACTCTGCCTGTAGTTTGGCTTCTTTTATTCTTTCAGATATCTCTTTGGGAAGACATTTTCATAATAAACCATTTATCAAAATTTGAAGCATTTAAAAATTTTATTATCAAGATCAGTCATAAGATAATTTTTATTAGAATCTCAAGCCATATTTCTAGACATAAAACTTAGAATACACTTTCTAGTTTCAGTAAGTCATTCCCCTGGGTTTTTTCTCCCACACATTTCCCAAACTAGAAACTGGAATTTATTTCCAAAAGATTTATTTAGTTGATTGTCACCCATATCTTTTTATCTGGACCGGTCCTTCTCATTATTTTCAAAGTGCACATAATCATTAAAAAACTAAATCTCTACTCACGTAGAAAATTAGAGAGTTTTCACATAATTTTTGAATTAGTGGGATGTCAACTCTATTTGATACATTTGCTTTATGCTGAGTAAAAGAAGTTGATTTTCATATCAATATCCAGAACAAGATTTGGAGAATACATTTCCAGTTGAGTGAAGTTTTCTTCATACTCATCCAAATTTCATACTCCTTTTGATTCAATTCCAGTAATTTCTTCTCCATCATATGTCTCACCACCATAGGAAAATATTCTCCTAGGAAAATAATATAAAATGCATCCCACATTATGGCATTAATATCCTCGTTATCCCTTATTTTTCTGACCACTGACAAAACTATTCTGATTCACCAACACAATGATAAATAAAAATAAATACCATTTGATAATAAAATAAATGCATAACATCAAATATCATTTCAATGGATTTAATCAATCCTTCCTCCACTACACAGTCAGAAGATCCATTGAATGGAAGAGAGTGTTGTCTCGTAAAATGTTCCACTATCTTCATATTTATTTTTTATACCTCTTGTTATTCTCATGTATGGATTCCACCACCATTTATTTCCTACAACAAATGAGCTATTACTATCACAAACTGATTGGTTCCAATCCCTATCATTCCAATCTGTTGATGCAGACATATATTGTTCTATCAGAACCTGTCCACTTCTGCTTATGTGTTTCTTCTGCAGATATTAATGCTGGAAAAACATATCGTAGTAAAAAAACCATATATTTAAATTTAATATAATTTCAAATTAACCATATAATAAAAAAAATTTATGGTATTCTATTAACATAATCATATCCCCTAAAATTATCTAATCCATCCCATAATACCAATAGTAAGGTCCCATACTTATGACATTAAAAAATATTTAATTTAGTCGGGATTTCACTTCCTTTAAAATTAGGGAAATTTTAATGTTTAGAGAATTAAAGAATTATGAAATAATACATTCACAAAATTCCACATTAATACAGAGTGGAAACCATAAAAATAGTATTCATTTCTTCCAAAATATAAAACTTTTTAAAAAAACATAACTTCATGGAAAAATATTCATAACATTTAACTTTGATTCCTTTATAGTGTTACACATCCATACATCCCGTGAAGATAATTTAAAAACATGGGATTATCAAAAAAACCTCAGTAAGACATATAAAATGAAAGAATGAAAATAATAGTCCATGAATACCGGTTTTGTATCAAATCATTTTCAAAAATATATACTTGTTTCTCATATAAACTTACTTTCTGAAACATTATATTTCCATGATATTTACAAAACTAATAAAAAATAAATAGAAACATAAAAGTGTCATGTGGTATTACGTACATAATATTATAACCCTCTCGGCTACATTATAATTTTAACTATCACAGATACCTTACCATGTGAACCTAAAAGCTACCTTATTGTTTAACCATCGTAGTTACACATAGAGTAACCATACAACCAAACTAAAACATAAACACACCTAGTGCATTGAATTTAAATTTAGGTCCCACACTTCATCATAAACATTTCCCAATAACTAGAACATAATCATATAACATGAAAAATTTCATTTAATCATTACTTCGTAATTCTGTAAAATAGAATTTTAAAAGAGGACTTTAAAAGAAAATCCTCTTAAAAATTGTAATATAATTGATGTGAGACTTAATAGAGTGGATGGAATTTTTATATAAAAAATAAATTAAAATAATTAAACATATTATAAATAAAATTTCCTCACACAAACAATTTTAAAACAACATAAATTGTAAAGTGGAATGTTAACCCAAATAATGGAAATCGGGTTTATAATTCCCTTACCTCAGTTTGGTCTTACTTAAAACTTGTATAAACCTCATATATAATGGTTAAAATAGTTTTATTAATCACATAAATAATCCTATTAAACATTATGATATCTTATATGATTATTTCATTACATCGTTTCCACATTTAATTGTTAGTTTGTTGTTCCTCCCCCTATTTTGGGTGTGTTCTTTTAATGATTTCCATTGGCAGTTTGTATTTGATTTTCTTTTCATATGGAAGTTAAATTACAGAAGTTGATTAAATTGTATTAATATGTTTCCAGAATATATAATGATACCACAAAATATATTTTTCATCATATATGTTGATGGATCATTAGTTAAAACATTAATGATGTTTGTAATGATCATTTTTGGTGGTTCCTCTATAATAATGAACTTATGTCACTTTATAATTTAATGTCATGCATACAATTTCAATATATAACATAAAATAGGATAAATAATAACCATTAAATTATTTTTTCAATAATTAAAATGTTTTTGTGATAATATTTGAAGGATTTAATGGATATGGAAATCACATAATCCACGATTTTGGTAAATTGGCACATCATGGATAGTGTTTTTATTTTTAGAACAAGAGGGTGGGGAGAGGATAAAATATGATTAATATTTTAAATTAACTTGATAAAATACTGAATACATAGTATTTTGGAGATTTTATACCTATTGTATAAGTGTAGGGGAAGAGAGTATAATAAGAGAAAGTAATTAAAGAGAAAACACATGAAAAATGAAGAGGATTTTCACTTTTTGATCACTTCTCCTAGAGATCCTCCATAAGGCCTTTGATTTTGGCCTTTCGATGAGACCAGAATTTCTATGATGTGGGGAAGATCCAGGGGAAAAAATATGGAAAACATAGACAATGATCAAGTCTTGAAATGTGTGAGAGGAAGAGGGGAAGAAGGGTGTTATATATAGTGGAGGAGAGGAGGGATTTTACATTATTTTAGTCATTATCTTTATATTGTTTCTCAAGATTGTGAATAATATTGATTCATGTGGCCCAAAATAGTAATAATTTCATGTTATTTTCGAACCAACTGGTCTAAAATCAGCCTTTCATAACCTATGATTTAGTAAAAAAATTATTTACTATTTATCATAATTTATCATATCTTACTATTCATCACGAATTCCAGAATATCAAAAGAATCACAAAAATTCACCATAATAATTTTTTGATATGTTTCATTCAAAAATTAATTACATTTTTTGAAAATTATTTCCAAAATATTAATAATTTTAATTTAACATAATATCATACTTTATTTGAAAATTAATAATTTTAAATCTATAACTTTTTTTATCACCTTCAAAAATCAATCAAACATAATTATCTAATAACCCAATGAAAATAAAATAATAATAAATTTTACTATTAATTGGGTTCATATTTTTATTCATATTACTATACATGAGGGTATTATACTATTCACAAAAAAGCAGGTTGGTTATATCAGACTCCAAATGACATACTGATCACAATCGTAGATGACCGTTTTTTAAGTTCAAATTATAGAAACAGAAAAATTATTTTTAATGTATATTTATAACTATATATGTAAAATAGTGTATCATGAATTTCAATTTATATTTTTCAATCCTTGGGGTGTTACAAAAAGTGCATCCACCTGATTTTTTTTAAAATAATTCTATTTAATAATGTTTAATAAAATCCAAAGGGAGTATAAAAATTCATTTAAAAAATGATTTATGAGAAAATAAGATCATTAATAAATCTATTTTTTTTATCATGGATATTGAAGAAAAAAATTTCATCTAATGAAGATAAATAAATCCTTTATTTATTATAATAATATAAATGGAGTTCTGTGTACCCAAGAGAAAAAAATTAAAGATGAGTATCAAAACTCCCAGAAATTAACAGAAGTGATGAAAATATATTCAGTTAGAGTGAAATATATCATATAATTCCCAAAAGTAAAATATATATAATTAATGTTGAATGTGATTATGATCGTGAAAAAACCATTACCTCAGATTTCTATATTTTGAGACAAAATCTATTCACTTGTATAATAAAATTACTCATATTAATCTTTAATAATAGAATAATGTCCAGATTTATCATACCATATACAATTCAATGATATTTTATTCTAACCAATTTGTTAATATTTTTTAAGAAAAAAAATATTTTATTATTAACTGTTTAGTTTTCAATACATTTTTTAATTTGATATTTTAATTCCTTGCATCATGGATAAGGATACATAATATAAAAAATCATAAAAATATTATAATCACCAATTTTATAATTTCATATTTATTTTAAAATTATCCACTAAAACTTCAATTAAAAATGGAATATATCATGTGATAGAGCATATAATATGTACGTATGGACATATTATAGATTCATTATTCCAATGGATGATAATATTATAAAATTTATATAGCGTTAATTTTAGAGAATCATAATCACAATATAATTATTATTTTTATTTATTAAATCGAATTTTTTTTCAATCTATGTGTGAATGAAGTGAATAAATAATTTTTTTGTTTCATAGAGGTTGTAGTCCACACATACAAACACACAACATTTTAATTCGCTAATAAATAATGGGATAGATGTTGGACAATGGAATATTTTAATAGGATCAAAATTATGTTCTAAAATATATATATATATTATTTAATTACATTATTAAACTATCCATTTATGGTGGTAATTAAAATTGAATTACATTTCTATGAGGAGATAATAGAGTGTATATTCACATGAAAAATAATTTAATTCTACATCAAATGGAAAATAGATAAAAATGATTATAAAATAAACCTATAAAGTTTTTGAATTTTAAATTTAGATATATATTTATATTTTTATTATTATAGAATATTTTTTTATGAATAATGGAACTCGAAAAATGTTGATAAGAACAAATAACGTTTATGTAGTTTATTTCCATAAAATATCTCCTCAAATTTTTCTAAATAGATATTGTAGTAATAAAAAACATGTATGTCAATTATAGGGTTTTTATGTTTTTTGGGTAGATATTTTTAATTCTAATTGGATCACGATGTATGAGGAATAGAGGAGACGTAGTGGCCTTTTATATGTAATGTTAGTTGCACATTTTTACTTTTTCATAATTTTCAATATTATACATGCTCATCTCATAAAAATATGGGTTGAAATCTAGATAATGAATATGAAATGGTCACAAGGGTAAAAATATAACAATTCAATAAGAATGAAGATATTCTTTTGGACCTTGCCACTTAGTTTTTAGCATAATTAACCTCTTGTAACCATTATAATTGTAACTAATTTTCTTAGAGTAACTATTAATTTTAACAAAAAAATGTAATTGAACTCATTAAATAATTTGATACACAGGATTCCAAATATCAAATAATTATTAATTATTCAGAATTTATATGTGGTTGGAATAAATTTTATTTTTACAAGAAAAAACAGAATGAAATATAGTTTTTTTTAAACTTTCTTTAGGATTCAAAATAAAATTATATGAAAATAATAAAAAAATGATTCATATTGAATTATATTTATTTTTCTTATGATTAATGGGAAATATATAAAATTAAAAGCATCTAAAAATATATTTTTAAATTGAAATTATAAAATTAATATAAAAAATACAATTTTTTTGATTAAATACATTACTTATATTTTCAAAATAAAAAATAGAGATCGATAATTTTGATCTTATATATTAAAATAAATAATATTAATTAATAAAGTTATTTTTATTCTATAAAATTAATTCAAAAGAAATCATGGCATTCATATATCATGATTATTTCATAAATTATTAATTTTTTGTATCATTTCTATTTTCCATTAATCACATAAAATTAAACTATTTCAGAAAAATACCAAACATTTACACTATACTAATATTGACCTTTTGAACTCAAAAAATATATAATTTTTTTCAATTTATAATAATATAATATATAAAATTTAATATTATTTTAAACAATTATATCTTTATATCACAATAAAACAATAATTTCATTTATGTTGGGAAATAGTATAATGATGTATTGTATACCATCTATAGGGTTATCTCAAGTATTACAATTTCCAAATTTGGAATGACATCTTTGTATCCATGTACCCCTCCAATTAGCTTCATTTTCAGATTGTTTTCTAATTTTCCCCAAGTAGAATTCCAAATTCCACAAAATAGCCTTATGATCCCTTTAAATAGATTCCACTCAATGATGGTTTCCCTCATGGTTGTCAAGAATATTAACAACGTAACCTAAAAGGATGTAATATTCATCTTAAGAGACATAACTTTTAAATTTATGATCCATGGAGATCTTTTTTAATATCAATTACGTTTTTTATGTCCTCTCACCATGAAAAGTTTTTTTAGTTTATAATCAATATATTATTTCTTATTCATTGTAAATACATTGGTTTTGGGGCATAGATATAATTGAATCCATATTTACTATTATGGAATTAAATTATATATCCATTCATCCATTGTTACCATTCATGTGGAACTCCTAATTTTATACTCCTTTAAATTTCTATTGATGACATTTATAAAAATATAATACAATAAATTATAGATTTACCCAAAGATTTTTTTCTTCAAAAATCATCAATAGGAAGCATCATCCATAAAACAATTTCCAAAATATTTATCATCAACGAACATTTGGATTATTAACCATATATTTTTAACATGATTTGGAAACATCAAATTTGTGTCTATAAATGTCCCCCATGTAGTGTAAATCAATTCCATCAAATTTATTAAAATAGAAAATATCAATATAAATATTCATGATATAGAGGGAGGAAATAAACATGGTAGGAACTTCTTTGACTTTACAACTCGTGTTGTAATAAAATGTAGTAGGATGATTTATATCTAGTCAATATATTTATCTTATAGTGTAAATAAAATTTTTCATACCCATACAGCATCACTAGATACATTGGCGAATTTAGTATTGTTGTTCATTTTAACAAATCACAATTAGGTTGTGTAGAGATCTTCCTCGTGTTCCCCAGCCAATGAAAATGAGTATATATCCTTTTCAGATCATTAGTTTTATTTTAAAATGGATCATGTTATTAGTATGCACTAAAATTCATGGTTTTACCTCAATACATTATGTTCTACTGTAATCAATTAATTTTCATTGTCTTAGCTCTCTCCCTTGCAACACTAATTTTGTTCCCTATACTCTTTCTATCCAACCAATGAATTTATTCTTCTTCTTATTCCTTAGACTTATTTATTGATCAGGATCATAGTCAAAGAGAATATTTTATTTCCACCAAATTAAATAATAATTCATAAATTGTTTAATAAAACATTCATAGAATTATCTACCCAAGCCTAAATAATTAAAATTTCTTGTGAAAAAAGAAAAATCCAAAAATAATCTGAATTCCAAGATTGGTGTCCACGGATATGGACCAAGGATTATTGACATGCACAAATAATTTATTATTTCGTTGGATAGGAAATTTTTAAATATACATAAAAATAATTTCTATAATCTAAATATTTTTTTTGGGTATTGCATTTCCAAGAAACACACACACCATAATTCTAGGTAAATATATATGAGTTATGATTAATGGAAATAATGAATTAATATTTTGAAAAAAAATCATTATTAATAATGTGCCATCAATTATTATATAAAATATCATTCACACATTATTTAAAAAAAGTAATAAAATAGATATGTACCATTAAATTTGGCTCTCTGAATGCTCTTAGTCTTGGATATCACTCTATAAAAAATCATTTTTTACGGATACATTAATCATTAAAACAATAAAAAAAGTAATCAAAAACCATATTAAAATGTAGCTACATTAACGTAGACAATCATACTATAGAAATCTATTTAGCTTATTGATTCATAAAGATTCATATCAATATCATCCCATAATGGTTGTACTGTAATATGGATATGAGATGTGTAAAATTAGAGTAAATATAAAACATAATATCAAAATAATCAAAAAAACGTTATTCAATATTTATAATCACCCTTTAATTTGTTATTGATAGTAAAATGACTCACCCACATATGATAATCAAGATGGAGTAAAAAATTAAAAGATCATACTTCAAAATAAATCAAGATAATGGAACTTTGGATGATGGATTGATCCCTCCATGATAAAATAATTTCAATGGATCATCCATAATATTACTTTTATTGAATATATATATCTATATATCAAATTATATTCAATCATATTGTGAAATATCTAGTTGTGTCTATATAACTCCACATTAAAATAAAAATCCCATGATGTATCTTCGCAAGCCCATGTGTGAAATACCCCCAAAACTCCTTGTTATATCATTTATAATATATTTACAAGAAAATAATATATTCACCAATAATATTATATTCAAATACACATATTTTTGGATTAAATATGTCATTCTTTGAATGATAAAATGATTTTTATGCATTCTTCTTGTCTGGAAATGAATCTCAGGTGTACTTTAGAGGTACAATATGATAACACATCCTAAATAAATTCAAAAATTCAACATGAACATTACATATTACCATGGAAATGCATCAACACTTCTCCATATTATATTTGAAATCAATAGTGCATGTGATGTCTCATATCAACTTTGATGACAATATGACCTCATATTGAAACTAATTAATGTAAACACACTTACATTTTATATGATTTGTCATAGTATTCTTACACGACTGTGAAGAATATACCATGTATGAGATATCCCCTAATTTAACAAGATCGCATCCATTTTAGTATTGATATTTATACATGTTTTTCAAACCAACATTAATTCAAATATATAAAATATGACTTCATGAAAAACTACTTTATATAAAAACTCATAATAGTGCATAATAATTTACCATAAAATATTAAAAGGGAAACCTTCTTTGGGAATATACAATACTCCTTTCAATTTGAGGACTCATAGGAAAATATCACAATCGATTCCTTCAAACATGGTGTAATAATGTCTTATGAATAATCTTATCTGTGATATATGTACTGTGGAAAAGTTTAGATGTGGTGTTCACATCATTTTTTTTCTAAAATACTATTTAAAAATTCCATTGTGTCTCATAAACCCCACATAAATAAGGCCACAAGGCATTTTTATCTTTATAAAGAATCATGTACACAAAGAGAATGATGTAGAATTTTAACTATGTCACAAATTTTTGAAATATTTGAATAGGAAAAAAAGATTAACATCAAAGGGAATCATATCGTTCATTCGGAACATGCTTTGAAAAGTGGAAAATGTAAAAATATTTTTCCTTCCCCTTAATGGAATTTCCATAATAGATGGTATTATTTATTAACAAGGATTAACAAATTTTTGTTTTATCATGATTTGGTGCTACAATGCACAACTTACACAATTCCATGAAACTTTTTATTTGTACCTAGACCCCCCCAATTGCTCATCTATAGCCTCCTAGAAATGAATTGTATCATTATTGAGTTTAACCATACATAATTTAAATGCTCAAGGGAGTATAGCATATGTTATCATAGTTTTTTATCACATTACATGATATCTCATTTCCCAAAATTTATCTTAGGGAGGAATTATTTTTTATCTACTCAAAAATAATTCCACCTTTATGTTTTATTGTTTTATCCAACACTCATAGTAATTATTTTCATCATATTAGAATAAAAAATAAATAAAATCTATATAAATATAATACATAATATAATTTAATCCTAGAAAAAATCATTCATGAAAATATATTTATAAAAATGATCATTATCAAATACTGTTATATATTTCTATGTATACATAACACAAAATAAATAAAGAAAACAATAGTATGTAAACATTCATGTGAGATAAAAAAATAAAAAAATTCCTAAAATTCAATATAGTCAACCAGGTTGTCATACTCATGTCACATGTGTGCACAAATTCTCTTAACCAAGACCACTAATATTTGAAATCCATCATTTTGTAATTAATATAATCATTTCCAATCATTAGAAAATGTGTAAAAATCTTTTTTATGAGATATATATACTCTCTGGGATGATTCATCCTGGTATCCATTACCTCCTCTATATTAGATATGGCACCGTAAAACCATAGTGTGTTAACATAAGTGGCGCTAGAGTCATTTGAAAGTGGATAAATTCTTGATTGATCAATTCATCACAAAAATTCATATATGAGGGTGAATGATCCATATCATGACACATACTATGTTGAACTGTCTCCTTTACATACTCAAATGATTATATTTTCTTCCCATGGTTATCCCCAAGTGAGACCCATCTCTTATAGTCATCCACTTGATTGATAAATATTCCAAGGTCATCATTGTGGGTATCCCACAATCTATGATCATTTAAATTGGTGAAACTTCACATAATGTCATCCAATTGGGTGACCTATCATCCAAGATCATGTTGTTCCATTATGAGGAATCATACCATAGTCCTGACATTAGGGTGATCGACTATTCTTCTTCCCTAATATGGGGTATGTCTATTAATGCACATTTTATAGGGTTTGAATCATTTTGGATAATAATACAGGGATAATAGTAATTCCGAATTCTATAAGTCATTGTACCCTTAAAATAGGGGCCTCTATTTAGATATTTCCTCACCGAGAAGTCTACATTAACCACCTAATATACACCATAAGGAAATTAAAATCAATGATCAACCATTTTATTATGAATTCCATTTGAAAATATTTAAGCACCCTAATATTTTTCATATATATCCTTTTATATAATATAAACATATTAAATAGATTACATTACCAATAACCATGATCCCAAATACATCGAGACATAATGATCCCTTATAACCTAAATATTAAATATGAATGCATAAATAATATCAAATGTAAAAAGAAAAATTTATATAATAGAATTGATCATTTAAAATTTATTTAATAATTATAAATAAATATATTCCCAATTTTCAATAAATACATATTATTCTTAAAACGAATTATTATTTAAAAAAATCCATTCATTTTCCCATAAAACAGTATATTTAATTTGTAAATTATTTATATATTTTAATTTAGGTATTACATAACATTTCCTAACAAAGATTATGCACATTCTTTCCAAGTGAAATATTTTGTTTAACTAATACAAATTATATTCATTGAATAGAAAAAAATACTGATGTATATAAATCTATCATTTCATTTCATCAAATCAAGTAATTAAATTTTAAAATTTATTTTAATATGACATATGGATCCTATAATAATAAATAATATAATATTTTTTCACATAATCAACATTGTTATTGAATTTTACATTATATCATTATTTGTTTTAAAAAATGTTTTTCTAACATCTGGGTTTATACTCATAATTTCTTTTAACATAATTAACTAAATTAATGACTAATATATAATGGCTGTAATATAATTTATAGATAGTAGTTTAATAAAAAAAATATTATGATTTAATTTAGGATTTTATCACATCATGGGATGAAATTATATTTAGTATTTGGCTTCAAAATACATTTTTATATCAACATGTTTCATTATGTTTTATTCCCTTAAACGAAATAAAATCATTGATATATCATAATATAAACTGGTAAAATGGAATAAATTCTTAGAATCAACCTTATTAATATAATTTAATATGTTATGATTAATTTTAGATAAAAATAAATATTAAAATATATAAAAATTTTGTTTCCATGAATAAGGTTTAAAGAGTCTTATCAGGACTATTAGACTAAGAGATACTTGTCAAAATGGTACCTAAAGTGTTAAATTATTATTAGTTGAAAATCATTCAACCACATTTTAACATATCATAGAATATGTGTACATTATTCTAACATTCTCATTAACATATTCGTATTATTGATATAATTTATATAACTCCATGTGTGTCCCTCCACAAAATTATGAAAGGGAATACCCTCTTCTCAATCATTCACATTATTTTTTCATTTGTCCATAAAATAGATATGACTAAAAACTATCCATGATTATTTCAACTCATCCATAATCCCATATAAATATCATAATACCACTCATTAAATTCATAATTTGTAATCTAAATGAGGTCACTCAATGAAGAGCTATAAATCTTAACTGATCTCTTTTAATTTTAGTTCTTTACCAAACTTCTCTAATCCTATTGTATTCATAATAACATGATTAATTTATTATTATAATTATAATTATATGTAATTAAAAATATCACAAACCCATTATCCACCTCATTTTCATGAAATTATAATTCAAAGTATCGCTCGTCGTACGTGTGGACAACCAGATCTACATAGTGATATGATTCACATTCCATCACAATAATTCATTTTTTATTATGAGTGATTGAATTTCTATAAAAAAAATTTGTTCTATAATAATGAATATCAAATGGTTAATTATTGATTACCCTACATTCCTTTTATCATTCAAATAGTGGAAAACATTACTTGGGAAAACATACGAACTAATGTATCGATAAACTAATTTAATTCATTTTTCATCACTACATTATATGAATGGTTATTATAGTATATATAATGATTAAAAATTTGAAAATAAAATTATTAATATTATATGTAATATGGAATTAGGATTAATTTGTGAGAACAATAATTGATGAACTGATACATACATGGAAAATGAAATAGCTAACACTAATAAATGTATATTCAAAAAAATTATTAATAAATTGGGGTTGAAATGTATACTATAAAAAATATATAATATTATAGATGAGGGTTCACTTTTTTAATAAATTTTTAGAATATTAAAATTTATTATAAATAAGGATAGAAGTCTTATGAAGAAGGGTGTATGTGGGCTAATGGTTTTACCTTATAGTGTCAATTTTATCTAGTATTATTTATGATTAAATTATTATTGACATATTAATTTTATTTAACTCTTCAATATATTATGTGTTTTCTTATACAAAAGATATTTATTAATATAAAAAAAATTCTATTATATTTAATCCCATTACATATTCATCATATTGAACTATTGTTTCTCAAAAAAACGTTATTTATTTGTCTCTTTAGTCAAAAATAGTTTTCTTCAATATCAACTATTTTTATAAACATTTATCAATAAATCTTTTTAATATTAGCTATGTTTTTTATAAAATGATTTTTTTTTATATTTATAAAAATTTATAAAATGTATATTATTGTTATTTTGAGAATGAGGTATAATTTACTATTAAATATATATTTGAAAGGATTTATTTTATTAACATACACCTCAAGAGATAATTTTTCCACCATAATAAATTCCATTTTCATTTAATATAACAATAAATTATTCAGTTTTCCATTTTATTTAAATTGGTTTCCTTATGTTTATTATTATATTAAAATTTTATGTAATATATTCCCAAATTAAAATGATAATTTATTCAATTAATATTCAAGAGATCATATAATGGTATTTATATCTATCATAATATCTGATGATATTTATTACAATTTACAAGTTATATGATCCATTATTATAAATATAATTTTTTCTCTGGATGGATTATGATAGGGATTATGACATATATTTTACCCCCATTTTATTTTCCTCTTGTTATGTTATTGCGGAGTGATAAATATTTTCATTACCATTATCCATATAGATAAATGTTTTGTGATTATTAAACAGGAATTTCTGTTATAATCCTCAAATTCATTGGGTAATTATTGATTTTCTACAAGCTCACATTTTACATAATTGGATATCTCATTCATTAAATAGGGTACATTAGCAATTATACCAAGACCAAAATATTTTACATAGGAGGTTGTATCGAGAGAAAAGTAGGGTAAATAGAAGGTTACCATAAGATTAATTTAGGTACACATGTGGTTACCTGAATAATAGAATGGGATGTATTTCTTGATGGGCATCCAGAACATATAAATTCTTATATTTTGATTATTTCTCCCTTTACAAAAAATATTTTTTTAGAATGTGTTTCTAATGTTACATTCTCATGGATCTCATTATTTGTTTAATTTATTGTTTAAGTAATATAAAATGACGTGATTTATACCTTGATTAATAGTTATTTTCTATTATTGGGATGATGTTAATTTCAATTTTGATGTTCATGTAGTCATACTATTATAATCATTATATTCTTACGTATGATCATTGACTAATATCCCCATTTTTTTACAATACTAGGCTTCTAGGCTGACCCAATCCAATGTTTCCTTTCCCAAACGATATGAGTAATGTTTTTGATAATGAATTTTTTTGTATCATGACAGTTACAAAAAACATTATGGGTTATTATAAATACCATCTATGTACTATTTTTTTGATTTATTATTTTTAATTGTAATAAAATTTTATTTATTTTGGAATCTATTACAATGATATGGAATAAATATTCATCTAATATGATATAACATAATGTATGTAATTATTGGTTTCATTAAGTACTAATTGGAGGGCTATTTATTTATTTATGGAAATAATGTTTATAAAATATTTTTGGGTACCATTGGGATGAACCTATATATGAGATAACCACATGTTATGAAAATTAAAGAGTTTATTATTCCCTAAAAATGAATTCAATTCATACAATAGGAATGTGGGTGTTGGTGTGTCATATATAAACCTATATATGACAACATTAAAGGGGTGTATGGGGTATTAACTTAATCATTACTAGTTCATAATGAGTGGTCCTAAAAATTGAAACACATATTGAAACTCATAGGGTATATACACTATGAATTTCATATAATCATTATGATGAATTGTGTTGTATTAAAATAGATAATGGAAGTGTATGACCTAGTCTAATCATATAATGTCATACCTTGAAAATAATATGTTATGATTTATAAATCCTATAAATGATTTTTTGGATTATTTGATTTCAAAAATTGATTATGGTTTCCAATACTATGATTTTCTATTATAGATTGTAAGGACCAAGAATTTCCATGGAAATGTTTTTTATTAAATATAGGGAAATTTTACGAGTCTGCCAAAACTGATGGCGCATGATTCCAAGGCCCAGTGTGCCAAGAATAAATTTCTGAAGTTTGTTCTGGTATGTTCAGTAAATGTATGAGCGGGCTTTCTTATAACATTTGAACCGGTGCTCAGAATTGAAATATGAGGGCACCATTGAACTCGCCGCTCCAATATTCTATTATTAAGACTTTCACCTTGATGGTAGTTGGTATAGAATAAAATATGGTTTTGGGGTTTTTAGAGAATGTTTCTAATAAAAATAATGTATGTGTCTTTATTTTCATTTGTTGGTTAAAACCTCTACATGGAAGTTAGAGGTAGGACCACCACACCTTAACCTCCCATGAGAGGTTATGGAGGTGGGGCCCACCCAAACCTAACTTCCACTTCATATTTAAAATCGTGGGGACCACATAAGGATAAAACATCTTGAACTCCCCATTAAGTGGGGAGAAACCTCTTGAGATCCCCACTTTATGGTGTCAAATCATCTCAATTAATTAATTGATCACAAAAACTAATTAATTGGAATCTTTTTGAATTATGTTCCAACTAGTATATAATGGGTAAGGATAATTTATTATTTTGTTTGGAATTTTTATTTTTTGTGGAATTTGGGAGAGGGGAGAACTTGGGAGAAGACTCCCAGTGCAGAACGTGTTCCACCGACAAAGAACGATCCAACCGATGAAGAACGTTGACCTCAATCCCAACTTTTTCTTCCTTCCTCGGAACCTCCACGATGTAGGATGTGTTCGTCTACAACGAATCGACGTCCGTCTTTCCGAAACTTCATCAACAATAAATGAAAAAAGTTACGGGTACAAGTTTTGTTAATTGTTGCAAGTTCATCATTTTCCGTCGAGGATTATAATTCGAAGCCACATGATATCACCCTAATGCAGAGGGTGTGGGCTGAACAATCATGGACAGAAACATCCATTTTCTTTGTGGAATTTGATGCTAAAATAGGCATGAGCCTAGAATGACAGATTCTCATCAACATTGATTGCAGAATAAAGGCTACGTCTCGATGAATGCATGGCTACTTCCAGAATGAGAATTGTCCCACCAAAACTCATCCGGTGACCCGCAGAAAGTTCACTGATGGATAGAGTGAATGTCATCACCACATGGAACGCGAAAGCGCAATTTTTCCACCGAAGGAGTATCCCACGGCCGACGGGCCGTGGTGGTCAGCAAGGGCCCGACCGTGAAGAAAACTGGCGGCCTGAGCCGCCGGGTCGTCGGAGAAGGAACATCGTTGATGAGCCCTGTGATGGAAAAAAAATTGGGACTGCAAACCCCTGGATGTGGTAGTGCTACGACAGATGACGCAAGGCTGCCCGAAAGGAAGAAGGGCCGCCCGAGCTGCCGGGTTGCCGGAGGAGTCGCGACTCAAGTGTGCTGCGTAGAATGTGGCTGGCTGCTCGGCCAACCAAGATGAGCGGGACCCATCTCTAGGTCCAGCGTGATGCGGACAAGCACCACATGGCACTAGTTTGACTTCCACATGAACGGTTTAAACATTCAGGAGTTCCCGGGGCGCGGCCACCCCCTGGATGCAGCTATGACAGACCCCATGGACCACCAGTCGTGCGGGCCGCCAGCCGGAGGGAAAGACTGAATGCTAGCCGGGCCGCCCCCGTGGACCGTGTCTGGCCCACAGACCGGGTCGGACCCACGGACTGGGTTGGACCCGCAGACCAGACCCAGGTTGGGCTTGGTCGGTCCAACTGGGCTGGACTGGACGCAGACCATTTGACATGTTTCACTCTTGTACCCATAAATTGAGCTTCGAGTATCCGATTGACGAACTGTCTATGGCGACGGAAACCGTGGAAGGAGATGGTTCATCTGGTATATCCCAATCATGGTTTGGACATAGTTTAGGTATGGCTGGGTCGGATCAAATGTAAATCCATCCGGGCCCTCGGAACATAAATGTCAATAACTCTCAGACCACGCGTCCGATTGGCGCCCCATCTATCACATTGAGTTTCTTATGGAAAGATTGAACTTTTGGATACATCAACATGAGACTTAGTGGTAGTTGATATATTGAAACTTTGATTGAGGAGTGGACCCCCCCCCAAAGAATCACGCATGCTTTGTGTAGAACCCTATGGCTGGCTGTGCACTGACGACTATTCCTGGATCCTATGTGGGTTCAACTACACTGAAGTCTGTTCCTGGATCTTGTGTGGGTTCGATAGAACTGACGACTATTCCTAGATCATGTGTGGTTTTGAAAGATTCTGGGACTGTTCGTGGATCATGTGTGGGTTCGACAAATTTGTTTTCTGGTTCTTGATCCTGTGGAGATTCGACAATTCTAATTTTTGTTACTAGATTCTGTGTGGGTTTGACAGAATAGACTATTTAGTGGTTACATATGATCATCTATATCTCTCTACATTAGTTGTATTCCTGTGTGAGCTGAGTCAGTAATATTTTCCCTCATTATTGAGACTGATTACTAGATATCATAGGTATAAGTATGGACATATATTAAGTAGGGTTATCTGTTTATTTCATACCATGTGGTTTATATTTGTTGGATTTTGTGAGACCTTTAGGGTCTCGAGATCCCTACATAGAATCTTTATACTCACCCCTCCACGGGCTATGCCCACACCACGATGTGTTGGATGTAGATGATGGACAACGCTGACCGAGGCTGAGTGTACTAGGACTGGACCATGTCCAGAGGTGGACTTCACAACGAGTCGATACCCAGAGGAGACTGATGGATGTGGAGTTTTGAGGAGGTTACATGCACCTAACATTCATGTAGGATCTGTGGTGGATGATCCAGTAGTTTCTTTTCATCTTTCAGTTGTTTTTTCCATTTTCTGTGGTGCATGTACTTTACAGTTGGGCTTTTATTTCCAGCCCCTTTATGTTTTAGCACTCGCTTATTACACAGTTTTTCTTAGTGTTTTTCATCCAGTTGTGTGCTTTGTTGTGTGTGTTTATAGTTTTAATGGAAATTTCTTCCAAGATTTATGGTACTACGCCTTTGGTGCTAGTCTCCAGCCCTTTTCCTAAGGAAGGCTGGCCGGGGGTAGTCACGGCATCGGCCCCATGGGATGGGTTGTGAAAAATTGATTTTGGATGAGTCAGTTGTACTATAGAACTTAGGAATTTGATCTTTTCTGTAAAGCAATATTTTTAAGGGTACTGAGTGTGGTATTCGGATCAGGGTGTCCAGTGTTGGTGTGTGGGATGACGTATCCATACACTAGGACCCTGACTTCTGATTTCCGACTCAGTTCATGAAAACATTGATTGAATGTGTGTTTTGATGAGTTTCTTTGTTATCCCTTTGAGTCAGTACACCAGGTATAACTTTTTGGACATGGAGAAAAAGTTTCTTTTCAGGATGCCTCCATACAAACATCCAGCCAGGGTTCCAGGCTTTATAAGAGGTGGCATCCCAATGAGCGATGAGGCATTAATACATGGACCTATCATAGTGGAGGCACAAACGGTACCACTACCCATTGAGCCACTAATTCCACCAGCCCCAGTAGCAGAGAGTTCACGCCACCTGAGCGCGTTGCACAAGTTACAGATCCATAGGACGCCCAGGTACAGGGGTGAGATAGACCCGCATGAACATGATGATTGGTTGGATGTTGTGGAGAGAGTCTTCATACTGGGAGGGACACCAGCAGACCTTATAGTCATCCTTGTCGCAGGTCTCCTTCAGGAAACAGCAGGCAGACGGTGGAGCCTGATACTCGAGGTGCATGACGAGGTGACACTAATTTGGGTACACTTTGATAGCCTGCTTCAGGCGGAGTTTTTCCCAACCATACTAAGAGCAGTGCAGTTAGAGGAGATACTTCATCTACAGCAGTGTAGCATGACGGTGGCACTGTACACAGCGAGGTTCCCCAACCTCTTTCGCTACTCAACATATATGGTGCGCGACCCATTCATCAAGGCCTTGACCTTCGATCAGGGGCTCAGGCGAGAGATCATGGCTTCGATGGTCACCCTCAACATCCCAACGCAGGAAGGGATGTTGGAGCGAGACCTCTTAGTGGAGAGTTTCCTTTATGAGAAGTCACCAGTAGCGAGACCTTCCATCGGGCATCACGTAGCAGACTTCTGTAGCTGGCTTCAGATAGGTGTCGTAGAGGTCCAAGCGGACTAGACCATCAGGTGGACAACCTTAGGACACGCGTTTGGTTTTATGAGGAACATTAGAAGGAGCTAGTCATTCGAGGAACATGCAGTGTTTCACATGTGACAGCCAGGGTCACATAGCCCTTTACTGTCTGACCCGCCATTCAAATGATCAACAGATTGTTGAGGGACCTACCATGCAAGGGCAATGGTTTGATCAAGGTTATTCACAGGGTACAAAAGGATGTGGTAGAGGAGATGGTCATGCTGGTGGTGGTGGGAGATGTTTTGAGGTGTTACCACCACAACCACCAGTTTGTCCACCCTAACCACAGGGAGTAGGTGGACAGGCGAGAGCTCAGCTCTAGGAAGTTGAGGTTTACTATGACGGAACATCGGAGATGATTAGAGGTACGATCTGTGTCTAATTCACCATAGCTCTAGTTCTTATAGACACAGGTTCCAGTCACTATTTCATTACCACTGTCCTCGTTCGGAGTCAAAGATTCTGACGGAGTCGTTCGATTGATCCATATGGCTAGAGACTCCTACAGGAGTAGACTTGATGATCACGCAGTGGTGTCGACAGTGTGATAATTCTCTAAGATGCGAGAGCTTCGGCTGGGATTTCCTTGTTGTAGCGGCAAGGCCTTATGACGTCATCTTGGGTATGGACTAGTTATCTACATTCTATACTCATATCAACAATATTATGCACAAAGTGTGGTGTGTCTGCACGGATGAAACCAGGTTCACCTTCGCCGGTATGAAGAGAGCCTTTGCAGCACATGACTTACTTACTAGGAGGAGGGCGTAACTGATCACTCATCAGTTGGACTGCCTTACCCTCGGAGTAGTTGATGTGGAGAGTCCGACCTATCTTGTATTGGAGGACCTGTATGCAGATGTTTACCATGATGATGTTCTACGTCTACCTCCTCAAAAAGAGGTGGAATTTTACATTGACATGTACCCTAGGACGACACCAATATCTACACCTGCATATTGGATGGCTCTCGGTGAGCTTCGTGAGCTGCAGGTACAGCTAGAGGACTTGCAGGGGAAGGGATTCATCTCGACCAGTGTTTCACCCTATTCAGCCCCGATTTTACACTCCAATAAGGCGAATGGGAGCTTGAGTATTTTTGTAGACTATTGACACCTGAACCAGGTGACTGTGAAGAATAAGTACCCACTCCCAAGGATTGACTACCTCTTTGATCAGCTAAAGTGAGCGCACCATGGTTCTCGAAGATAGACCTCATATCAGGCTATCCCCGGCGCAGAGTTCAAGATGAGGATGTGTAGAATATGTCCTTTAGATGTCGGTATGGCCACTACGAGTTCTTGGATATGCCTTTTGGCATATCCAATGCTTTAGCAGTGTTCATGGGACTCATGAATATGATTTTCCATCCATACCTCGATCACATTGTCATTGTCTACATTGACGACATTCTGATCCACTCGACTACTGAGGAGGAGCTTGCCTACCATTTTTAGGTAGTACTGGACACACTCTAAGAGAACCATGTTTATGGTAAGCTCTCGAAGTGCATGTTATGGATCCGAGAGGTTCACTTTTTGGGACATGTCATATCAGAGGCTCGAGTTGTAGTAGATTCAATGAATATTGAGGCGTTACTTTTTTGGGATCCACCTAGGAGTGTGACAGAGGTACGGATTTTTTGTGGGTTTGTCTGGTTATTACGAGAGGTTTGTACCAGACTTCTCCAGAGTTGCAGTACCACTATCAGCCTTGACAATTTAGGAGAAACCATTCATGTAGATAGAGAGATGCCAGTAGTGATTTATGAGGCTGGGGTAGAGGCTGACTAGTTTCCCCATCTCGAGGCTTCCATATGAAGGTGTAGGGTACATAGTTTACTGCAATGCATCAAGTACCGGACTCAGATGTGTCCTGATTTAGGAGCCAGAAGTGATCACTTATGGTTCCCATCAGTTGACACAACATGAGAAGAAATATGCCACCCATGACCAGGAGTTAGTAGCAATGGTCTTCACCTTGAAAATGTGGCAACACTGTCTAATGGAGAGTGTTTCATAGTCTACTCTGACCACCAGAGTCTCAGGTATATATTCTATCAGAAGGACTTGAACCTAAGACATCGATTTTGTCTTGAGTTCCTCCAGGACTATGACATTGAGATAGTCTGTACTCCTAGGAAGGGGAACGCTGTTGCTAATGCACTCTATAGAAGATATGGTATACTGCTTCTAGGAGAGGTGACAAATCAGCTGGCCGCTTTGCAGATATCCTTTGTGGATAGTGATAGAGCAGCTTTCCTTCAGTCCCTTACAATCACTCCCCCACTTCTTCAGCGATTCAGGGAGGCGCAACATGGGGACACTGACTACGAGACACGACGTACTCAGATAACCACAGGGTAGACACCTTATTGATTTTATGAGGGTAGGGAGCACATCATCCTCTTCAGAGGATGTACTATGGTACCAGTGTCACTTCAAGAGGAAGTGTTAAGGGAGTTCGACACATCCCCTATAGTGGTACAGTAATGGCGAAGATGTACCAAGACCTTCGACGACAGCACATGTTTACAGGTATGAAGAAGGAATTAGCAGAGTTTGCCTCTCTATGTCTCACTTTTCAGCAGGTGTAGACGAAGCATCAGGTACCTGTAGGTCTGGTTCATCCTTTACAAGACCCAGAGTGGAAGTGGGATGAGGTATCCATGGACTTTGTGACAGGACTTCCACATACATTCAGGGGTCACGATTCGATTTGGGTGATCATTGACTAACTCAACATGTCGGCCCACTTCCTACTGATCAGATAGCAGGGTTCAGTAAAGAGCTTGGGATGCCTCTACATGTAGAAGATTGTGCGGATACATGGAGTAACATCTTCTATTGTCTCCAATTGTGATGCACGGTTTACATACCGGCTATGGAAGGGGTTTCAGGATCCTTTCGAGACCCAGCTTCGTCTAAGCACTACCATCCATCCTTAGACAGATGGCCAGACTGAGCGGTCCCTTCAAACCATCGAGGACATGTTGTGTGCTTGTGTCCTCAACTTCATTCGTAGCTGGGAGGATCACTTAACTTTGGTGGAGTTTTCGTACAACAGAAGCTATCACTCCACTATAGGGATGACACCTTTTGAGGAGTTATACCAGTGACTTTTCTGATCCCCCTTTTGTTGGACTCACCTGGGGGAGTCAGCACTAGTGGGAAAAGAGATGGTACGAGCCGCCACAGAGAAAGTGCATATCATATAGGTGTGGATGAAGACTACACAGAGCATACATAATTCATATGCTGTTAAGAGACAGAGAACTCTGGAGTTCGAGGATGGTGACCACGTCTTTCTATAGGTCTCACCTCGATGTGGATTAAGCAGTTTTGGATGAGGCAGAAGTTTATCTTCACATTTAATTAGACCATTTCAGGTCCTCATCAGAGTTGGTGAGGTGGAATACCGCTTAGCTCCTCCACCATAGTTGCACCAGGTGCATGACATCATTCATGTATCCCTGCAGAGAAGATACATGCATGACCCTTCTCACATCATTGACCATGGAGAGTAGGACGTCGACAATGGGGAGACTTTTATGAAGGTTCTAGTGGAGATTGAGGATCGATAGGAGTGGTTCCTTCGTGGATGGTCGATTCCTCGAGTTCATGTTCGTTTGAAGCACGAGAACCTCTAGGGGAGCACTTGGTAGTAGGAGAATCAACTGAATGCTCAGTATCCCCACTTGTTCTATTAGTTTGATTTTTCACTTTTGGTGATGTAAATCCCTAAGGTGGGGAGAATGTAATAACCTGAATTTCAATGGAAATGATTTTCTAAAATAATAGGTAATTTTAATAATCCATGAAATCTGACGGCGTGTGATTCTGAGGCCCGGTGTGCCCAGAATCAATTTTATACGTTTTTCCGGGTACGTTCAGAAAACGTATGAGCGAGGTTTTTTATAACTTTTGAACCGGTGCCCAGAATTGAAATTTGTGGGCACCGTTAAACTCATAGCTCCGTTGTTATCTTAAGAAGACTTTCACCTCGATGGTAGTTCGTATAGAATGAAATATAGTTTTGGGGATTTTAGAGAATGTATCTAATAAAAATAAAGTGTGTGGCTTAATATTTATTTGTTGTTTAAAACCTCTACATTGAAGTTAGAGATAGGAACTCCATACCATAACCTCCCATGAGTGGCTGTGGAGGTGGGTCCCACCCTAACCTAACCTCCAATTCATATTTAATATGGTGGGGACCACCCGATGTTAAAACCTCTTTAACATTCCATTAATTGGGGAGAAACCTCTTGAGCTCTCCACTTTATGGTTTCAAATCCTCTCAATTAATTAATTGATCACATAAACAAATTAATTTGAATCTTTTTGAATTATGTTCGAAATATTAAATAATAGGTATGTATAATCTATTATTTTGGTTGGCATTTGTATTTTTGGTGGAACTTGGGAGAGGGGAGAACTTGGGAGAAGGCTCCCAGAGAAGAATGCATTCCACCGACAAATAACGCTCCAGCCGATGAAGAACGTTGACCTCGATCCCAACATTGACTTCGTTCCTCGGAACCTCCTCAACGTAGGATGCATTCATCTACAACGAATTGATTTCCACCTTTTCGCAACATCGTCAACGATAAATTAAAAATGGTAGGGGTACATGTTTTGTTAATTGATTCATGTTCATCGTTTTCCGTCGAGGATTATAATTCGAAGCCACGTGATATCACCCTAATGCGGAGGGTGCGGGCCGAAAAAACATGGACCGACACCTCCATTCTATTTGTGGAATTTGACGCTAAAAGAGGCATGAGACCAAAATGAGATATTCTAGTCAAAATTGATTGTGGATCGAAGGTGATGACCCGATGAATGCACGACTTGTTCCGGAACGAGACTCAAGACATCAGAACTCATCTGGTTACCACCGGAATGTTGGCCGACGGATGGAGTGACCACCATCACCGAATGGAAGGCAGCGTCACAGCCGTGCTGCAATAGAAGTAACCCACGACTGATGGGTCGTGGAAGTGCAACGGCGGCCGACACCATCCCGACCTCAATGAAAATCTGCAACCCGAGAGTGGTGGAGAAAAAAGGGAGTCACGGCCCCCTAGCCGCAGTGGTGCAATGGCGGCCACCACACCTTAACCTCCCATAAGAGGTTATGGTGTTGGGGCCCACGAGAACCTAATATCTTCTTCATATTTAATATGGTGGGGACCACACAAGGTTAAAACCTCTTGAACTCCCCATTAAGTTGGGAGAAACCTCTTGAGCTCCCCACCTTATAGTGTCAAATCATATCTATTAATTAATTGAGCACATCATTTAATTAATTTGAATCTTTTTGAATTATGTCCCAACAATTAAATAATAGGTAAGGATAATCTATTATTTTGGTTGGCATTTATCTTTTGGGTGGAACTTGGGAGAGGGGATAACATGGGAGAAGTCTCCCAGCAAAGAACATGTTCCACTGATGAAGAACACTCCAACCGACGAAGAAAGTCGACCTCGATCCCGACCTCGACTTCCTTCCTCGAAACCTCCTCGACGTAGGGCAATTTCGTCTACAACGAATCGACATTATCATTTCTGTGACATCGTCAACAATCAGCGAACAATGGTAGGGGTACAAGCATTGTTAATTGTTGCATGTTCATCATTTTCCATCGAGTATTATAAATCGAATCCATATGATATCACCCTTACGCGGAGGGTCCAAACCAAAAAATCATGGCCTGATATCCTCGGTCTTCTTTATGTAATTTGACGATAAACGTGAAATGAGACCAGAATGAGAGGTTCTCATCAACAATGATTGTGGATCGAAGGAGACATCCCAAGGAATGCACGCCTAATTCCGAAATGAGAAGCGGGCCACCAATACTCATTAGGTGGCCCGCGGAATGTTCACCGATGAATGGAGAGACAATTATCACCGCATTGAAGGAAGTGATGCAACCGTGCCGCCAGTGGAGTATCCCATGGCCAACGGGCCACGACGGTGCTGCGGCGGACAGTGCAAGGCTGACCGTGAAGAAAACCGGTGACCCAAGCTTTCAGGTAGCAGGAGAAGGTGCGGCCCAACCACGCCATGCAGTAGAGAAAAACAATAGGTGTGGCCTCAACGGGCCGCGGTGGTGCAGCGGCGGCCGGCGCAAGGCTGGCTACAAGGAAGACTGGTAGTCTGAGCCGCCTGGTTTCTATAGGAGGTGCTGTGCAATAGCACCACATGGGAGGCGGCTGGCCGCTCGACCAGCTGGGATGAGTGGGACCCATCACTGGGTCCCGCGTGATGCGGACCGGTGCCACATGGCGCTGGTTTGACTTCCACCAAAACAGCTAAGTTATTTGGGATTTCCATAGATGTGTCTGCCCCCTGGACATAGCTAGGGTGGACCCCACGGGCCGCTAGCCACGCGGGCTGGACCCCACGCATGCCAGATCCAGCGTGGGTCAGACCAAGCGTAGGTCGGGCCACCCTCGCAGGCTGGGCAGCCCTCACAGGCTGGGTTGCTCCCGCGGGCAGGGTTGGACCTCAGTCCGATCCCGGGTCAGGTCGGGTCGGTCCGACTGGGCCGGACCGGACCCGGACCCAGACCCGTTTGACCTGTTCCCACTCTATTTCTCGTAACGTGAGCTACAAGCATCTGATTGACGAACAATATGTGGCGATAGAAACCTTGGAAGGAGATGGTTCATTTAATATACCCAACATGAGGTTTGGATATAGTTAGGGTGCATCCATGTTATATTGAACATAAATCCAACCGGGCACTCAGAACGAAAATGCCAATAAATCTTACACTACATGTCCGATTGATGCACCATCTGTCACGTTGAGTTTCTTATGGAAATATGATTTTTTGGATACATCCACATGGAACTTAGTGGAAGTTTATGTATCGACACTTGTCTTGAGGAGTGGACACTCGTGGAGTCAAGCATGATTTGTGCGGAACCCTATGGCTGGCTTTGGACTGATGGCTTTTCCTGGATCCTATGTGGGTTCCACAGAACTAACGACTATTCCTAGATCATGTGTGCGTTTTAGATCATTGAGGACTGTTCCGAGATCCTGTGTGGGTTCAACAGCTCCGTTTACTATTCCTGGATCCTGTGTGGGTTCGACAGTTCTGATTTCTGCTCCTGGATCCTGTGTGAGTTGGATAGAATTGATGATTCAGTGGCTACATAAGATCATCTCTATCTCTCTACATAAGTTGTATACATGTGTGATATGAGACAGTAACTTTGTTTTTTCCTCATTATTGAGATTGATTACATGATAACTTAGGTATATATATGGGCATTTACCTAAGTAGGGTTATCTATTTATTTCATACCTTTTGGTTTATCCTTGTTGGATTTTGTGTGACCATGAGGGTCTCAGGGTCCCTATTGAGTATCTTTATACTCACCCCTTCACGGTCTATACCCGCACCTCCTTCTGTTGGATGCAGACGAGTGATAGCGCTGACGACAGCTGTGTGTACTAGGACAGAACGGTGCCCGAAGGTAGACCTCACGATGAGTTGGTACCTGGAAGAGACTGACGGACGTGGAGTGCTATGGAGGCTATCTGTACCTACCCATCAGGTAGGATCCATGGAGGATGATCTAGGTGATGATTTTCATCTTTCAGCTATTTTTTACCTTTTCAGTTGTACTTTTACTTTACAGTTGGGCTTGTATTTTCAGCCCCTTTACATTTTTTCACTCTCTTGTTATACAGTTTTGCTTAGTGTTTTGTATCTAGATGTGTTCTCTATTGTGTGTTTTTACAGTTATAAATTCAATTCCTTCCTAGATTTAGGGAATTACACCTTTGGTGCTAGTCTCCAGCCCCTAGCCTATGGAATGCAGGCATGGGGTAGTCAAGGAATTGGCCCTAGGGGATGGGTTGTGACATAGATAATGGAAAGAATATAATGGAATTCAATTAAAACAATATATAAAAAATAATATTATTATTTTCCACTCATTAAATCGACTATTTTTTTATTTGGAATGAATAATCATGTTTTATGCTAACAAAAAAATTTTAATCCCTAAATCATACCAATAATCCAAACAGGTGATGGAGGAGAAAAATTATTATTTTTTAATTTATGAGTCAACATATACATTCTTTTACTGCGTCTCCAAATACACTTAATAATATGAAATTGATATGTAACACTAAATAATTATTTTAGGTTATAGGATACTCATAGAATGATTTATTTTAGATTTTTATAGTCTAGAAGGTGATGTAGGTCACTATTGGACTCTAATAAAGAATATGTTTCTAAATTATAAAATTTAAGATATATATATATATATATATATATTAGATTTAGAGATATTTTTACATAAATATATTCCTTGTATTCCTTTCTAGAAAATTGAGAATAAAATATTTAATCTATATTATTAGGGCGATGAATCCATTTGAATGAATTATGTATATTTTTTTAAAACAAGCGATGTATGGTTCTAAAATTATAATTAAAATAAAAATTAATATTGATGGACTATGATATTTATTAAAACACAATAAATGATGGGTGTTAGTAATAAGAGACATTAGTTCTATAAATAAATCATTTTATGGGAATTCAATTTCAAAATAGATATCGGATCCACCCATAAATCAATTGTTTTTATATGAAATGAATTTTGGAAATCAATGGTAATTCTAATAAAAACTATCATTGAGGGAGTAAGATAAATCATACTCTATGAATTATATATGTAATGACCCCATGGGTTATTTGTTTTAAATAATCTATTAAATTCATTATTTGTCGAAATAATGTTCATTTGGAAAAAATTTTAATATAATGTGAATAATTTCAAATTTTATTTAAATAGAAAGAAAGATACTTAGAGTGAACCAACCATCCTCCAGTATTCTAAAAGTAAAATGTATTTTCATTATTATATCCAGTACATGTGTCTTGTGGTTATTAATCATGATAATTTCAAGGATCTTGTTTAGAACAATGGAAAATTTAAATTTCATGTGATCACTATTTCCATTAAGGGGTAATATAAAGAAATGGTGAAAGGTACACTTACATTCCACTCCAGAACTATTAATGTATTATTTGACTTATTAAACACACATTCTTTGATTTATAAGGAATTTTATAATGGTAAAATGATTTAACCTCAATAATAATATGGTTATTTATTGATAAATACTTCAAATAATAATACTATCACTTTTAATGTGTATGATTATTTTAAAATTGAGCTTTTTAAGAGTTTTCTTCCTATGAATCATATTATTATCATTAAAGATAAATTTCATGTGATTCTAGTTATGGGTTGATTTTTTGTATATAAATCCAAGATTAATTTATTAGAATGAAATGTCGAATTTTATATTCTGAACCATCCTATGATCATTTAGTGGTTTGGGGGACAATATTTACATATATTTGAAATTACATCCACTGTATTGGCCTCGATAACTACTCAATATTAGTATTTATCATAGATAGTGGGGGAGAAAAACTACCATGAATATATTATTGGTATATATATGTTTTCATATATATTTTATGAATATTTTTATAAGTTTACTCTTAATTGGTAATTATTGTTTTTAAAATAACTCATACTAATTATTATACCAAATTACCCTGATCTATATCAAATTGACTTGATTGAGTTATATGGATAAAATAAGAAACTCAAAGAGAATATTAAGAATGGATTTATTTGGATGAGTTTAAAAAAATAGGGTGTTCCTATTCTTTTTATTAGGATTAATGTTGGATCAATTATTCTTTACATTGATAATGTGGAACATAACAAGATATTGATCAACAATAATTAACCTCTACCACGTATTAATGATTGTTTTGATCATGTATGATGACTCAATTAATTTTACAATATTGATATTAATTTTTTATATAATTAATTGGTGTTCAAAAGTTAAATGTTAATAGATACATCCTTCTGGTCAATATATATACTATAAGAAACTGGAACTTCTTTTTCAGGTATCTTTTCATTTTCTGGTCATTTTTTAGAAAAAGTGGAATTTCTGGAAATTTTCGAAGTAAAAGTCATGTACTTTCTGAGTAGACGTCGTGTCCTCAGTTATCGTGCGTAGCTGGGTGTTGTCCGTGTAGTGTCCTTGCACACAGCCATGTCGGCTTGACCTGGAGGCTGCCTAAATAGGAGTACGGAAATACAAATTACATCCCACGTACATTAAAAATAGATTTTGTGTACATTTTTTCATTAAACGCATTGGGGTCGCATCTAACTGATAAAACATGATTCTTCTTGGGGTCGTTTATCCGAGAGAACCCGTAAGGCTAGGATCCTTTTCCGAGCCCCCAAGTCTCTGTCCAATCTCTGATTCGAACGTCATCGATTTCATTTGGATCACCTCGGAATGATCTTCCTCCTTCAAGAGCATCATTTCATAATTCATTTTCTTTCTCAAGTTATCATATATTGAAAATTTTAGATGTTTTCAGTGATCTTCAACTTTATAAGGTGATTAAATCCCTAACACTCAAGTATATTGATCTCCCAATGCCGAGGTAGGTGGTTTGTGCCTTTCTGTAGAAATTCATTGAGTTATATGTTCAAAATCTCCCAATACACATGAATAGGGTATTGGGTGTTTATCATTTTACTCTTGTTGATTTCCAGCTATGATTGTATTCTTGAATAACGGTTAATTGATTGTGAGTCGGGTGAATTTATAGGTTTTGGAAGTTTTTTCCAATGCATTTTGGTCTAAGACCATTTTGGTCTAGCCTTTCCTTTTAGGTTGCAGTATTTTCCCATGCCTTGTATTGTAGGATAGTGTGATTACCTATTCTAATATGCTGATATGCTATAGTCTGTAAGTCAAGTAGTTATTAAGGTTTACTTTGTCCGTTACTCATTACTATACTCATTTAATTTACACAGGACCATCACAACCTCGTGTAGTGAGACCATAGGAGAAATTGACGTAAGGACTTTCCACGAGTGTATTTTATTTATATTATGATGCCAGAACAAAGGGGGAATTGACGTTGAGTGCTTCCTCAGAGTGTCTGTAGTTCCTCGATACAGGCCATAGGGGGAATTGATGTTGATTTCATCCCCAAAGAGACTTTAGTACCGATATGAGACTATAGAAGAAATTTACAATGGCTACTTTCTCAGAGAGTCTATACTTACCTTTGGTGTAGTTTTCATACAACAACAGCTATCACTCCACCATAGAAATGAAATATTTTGATGCGTTATATGGGCGACCATGCAAATCACTCTTGTGTTGGATTGACCCTGGGGAGTCATCACTAGTGGGACCAATGATGGTACGAGCTACCACAGAGAAGGTGCAAATCATCCAAGTGTTGATTAAGACTGCACCGAGGAGACATAAGTCGTATTCTCACAAGAGACGGAGACCTCTAGAGTTCAAGGATGGAAACCAAGTATTTATATTGGTCTCACCTCGATGAGGATTACAGATATTTGGTCGAGGTGGCAAGTTATCTTCGAGTTTCATGGGACCTTTTCTGGTCCTTAACAGAGTTGGTGAGGTGGAATACCGCTTAGATCTTCCACCTCAATTGCACTAGTTGCACGACATCTTTCTTGTATCCCAATTGAGGAGATACATGCACGACCCATCTCACATCATTGACCATGGATATCATGACGTAGATGATGGAGATACTTTTACAGAGGTTCTAGTGGAGATTGAGGATCAACAGGAGCGGGTCCTTCATGGAAGGTCAATACCTCTAGTGTGTCTTTGTTGGCAGCACAAGAACCTCCAGGAGAGAACCTGGGAGCGGGAGGCTCAGATGCATGCTCAGTATTTCCACTTTTTCCCTTAGTTTTATTTGTAGCTTATGGGGACATAATGCCCTGAGGTGGGGAAAATGTAAAGACACGAAATTTTCGAGGAAATTTTTTTTCTTAAATACATGGGAATTAAGAAAGTCCTCGAAAACTGAAGGTGCATGATTCTGAGACCTGGTGTTCCCAGAATCAATTTCTAAAGTTTTTTTGGATATGTTTAGTAAATGAATGAGTGTGTTTTTTATAATTTTGAACCAGTGGTCGGAATCGAAATCAGAGGGCACCATTAAACTCACTGCGCCGGTATTCTCTTAAGAAGACTTCCACCTCGACAGTAGCTGGTAGAGAATAAAAGATAGTTTTTGGGTTTTCTGAGAATGTTTTAAATAAAAATAATTTGTGTGGATTTATTTTTATTCATTGGTTAAAACCTCGACATGGATGTTGGAGGTGGGACCACCATACCTTAACCACCCATGAAGGGTTATGGTGGGGGGGCCCACCCGAACCTAATCACCTCTTCAAATTTAATATGGTGGGGACCACCCAAGGTTAAAACCTCTTGAACTCGACATTAAGTGGGGAGAAACCTCTTTAGATCCCCACTTCATGGTTTCAAATCATATATATTAATTATTTGAGCACTTCAATTAATTAATTTGAATCATTTTGAATTATGTGGAAAAGATTAACTAATATGTAAGAATAAACTATTATTTTGTTTAGAATATGTCTTTTGGGTAGAAAATGGGAGAGGGGAGAACATGGGAGAAGGCTCCCAGTGAAGAACATGCTCCACTGACGATGAATTCTCCCACTAACGAAGAAAGTCTACCTCGATCCCGACATCGACTTCCTTCCTCGGAACCTCCTCGATGTAGGATGCATTCGTCTAAAAAGAATCGACATCCGCCTTTCTGAGAAATCGTCAACAATCAAAGAACAAATTTAGGGGTACCTTCTTTGTTAATTGTTGCATGTTATTCATTTTCCATCAAGGATTATAATTAAAAGCCATGTTATATCACCCTACGCGAAGGGTGTGGACCTAACAAACACGGGCTGACCCCTCCACATTTTATGTGGAATTTGACACTAAATTTGGCACGAGACCGGAATGAGAGATTCTAATCAATATTGATTGTGGATAAAAGGTGACGTCCTGAGGAATGCACAGCTACTTCCGGAATGAGAATAGGGCCACCACAACTCGTCTGGTGACCCGCGGAAATTTGGCCGACGGATAAAGCGACCACCGTCACCGCAGGGAAGGCGGTGGTGCAACCGCGCTTCCAGAGGAGTAACACACGAACGATGGGTTGCGGAAGTGCAGCGGTGGATAGTTCCCGCCAAACCGTGAAGAAAACTGGAAACCCGAGAGTGGTGGATCAAAAAGGGGTTCGCGGCCCCCATGTCGCGGCGGTGCAGCAGCGGCCGGTGCATGGCCGGTCGTAACGAAGACCGGTGGTCAGAGCCGCTGGTCCACCGGAGGAGGTGCGGCTCGACTGCAATGCGCGGGACCCGTCATTGGGTCCTGCATGACGTGGATAGGTGCCACGTGGTTCCAATTTGGCTTCCACCCGAATGGCTAAGTCATTCAGTATTTCCCGGGGGCACAGCCTCCCCCCTTGACATGGCTAGGGAAGATCCCATGGGCTTCCAGCCATGCAAGCCCCCAGATGCGTGGGCCGGACCCTGTGCGGGCCGAGCCACCCTTGTGGTCTGGGCCACCCCCATGGACTGGGTCGGACCCGCGGACCGAGTCAGACCCGTGGACCAGGTCGGACCAGCGGACCGGGTCGGATCCACAGACCGGGTCGGACCCACGAACTGGGTTGGACCCACGGACTGGGTTGGACCCCGGTTCGGACCCAATTCAGGCCTGGTCGGTCCAACGAGCCGGACAGGACCTGGACCCGTTTAACCTATTCTGACTCTTTTTCCCATATCATTAGCTATGAGATTACGATTGAAAAAATGTCTACGGTGACATAATACATGGAAGGAGACAGTTCTTTTAGTATAGCCCACTCGTGGTTTGGACATAGTTAGAGTATGGATGGGTTGGATCAAACGTAAATCTAACTAGGCACTCGGAACGGAAATGCCAATAACTCCCCAACCATGCATCTAATTGGTGCACCATCTGTCTTGTTGAGTTTCATATGGAAGACAGATTTTTTGGATACATCAAATTTGGACTTCAAGGCAGTGGATGTATCGACACTTGGCTTGAGGAGAGGACCCTCCCAGAACAAGAATGATTTGTGTTGAATCCTATGGCTAGTTGTGCATTGACAACTATTCCTGGATCCTTTGTGGGTTCGACAACACTGACGACTGTTCTCGGATCCTCTGTGGGTTCGATAGCACTAAAGACTATTTCTAGATCCTCTATTGGTTTGACAGTTTCAATGATAGCTCCTATATCTTATGTGGGTTTGAAAACTCTGTTTACTGTTTTTAGATCCTACGTGGGTTCAATAGTTCTGATTTCTATTCATGGATCCTGTGTGTGTTCGATAGAATAGATGATTATGTGGCTACATCTGATCGTCTCTATCTCTCTACATATGTTGTATACCTGTGTGAGATGAGTCATTAACTTTGTGTTTTACTCATGATTGAGATGGTTTAATTGATAACTTTGGTATATGTATCGATATATACCTATGTAGGCTTATCTGTTGATTTCATACCTTTTGGTTTATCTTTTTTGGATTTTTTTAGACCATGAGGGTCTCAGAGTCGCTATTGAGTATCTTTATACTCACCCCTACATAGGATATGCCTGCACAATGTTGTGTTGGATGGAGACAACAAACATCGCTAACCGAGGCTAAGTGTACTTGGACTGGATGGTGCACAGAGGTGGACCTTCACGATGAGTTGGTACCAGAAGGAGACTGATGGATGTGGAGTTATGAGGAGGCTATCTATACCTAACCTTTAGGTAGGATCCATGGTGGAAAATCCATGTGATGCTTTTCATATTTCAGTTTTTTTGCCCCTTTTCAGTTGTACTTGTATTTTACAATTGGGCTTGTATTTCCATCCCTTTTACTTTTTTGAAATCTCTTGTTATATAATTTTTCATAGTGTTTTACATCCAGTTGTGTTCTTTATTTTGTGTGTTTAATGTTATAAAGGCAATGCCTTCCCAAATTTAAGGAATTTTTCCTTTGGTGCTAGTCGCCAGCCCCTGGCCTATGGATGGTGGGCTTGGGGTAGTCACGGCACGGGCCCCCGGGGATGGGTCGTGACATAGATAATGGAATGAATATAATGGAACTCTATTAAAAAAATATAAAAAAATATTACTATTATTGTACACTCATTTAATAGATGATTTTTTGATTTGGAATGAATAATCATGTTTTTATGCTAACAGAACATTATTAATTCATGAATTATGAAAATATTTCAAACAGACGGTGGAGGAGAATTTTTTTTAGTTTTTAATTTATGAGACAACATATAAATTCTATTATTGGGTCTCCAAATACAATTAATAATATGAAATCGATCTATTGAACTAAATAAATATTATAGGTCCTAGGATGATCAGAGAGTGATTTATTTTAGATGTTTCTAGTTTGGAAGGTGATGTAGATCAATGGTGGACTCTAATAAAGAATATGTCTCTAAATTAAGAAATTTAATATATATATATATATATTTGGAATATAATTAGATGTTATTTTTCCGTAAATATCTTCCTCATATTCCTTTCTAGGAAAGTGAGAATAAAATCCTTAAGCTAAATTATAAGGGTGATGAATCTATTTGAATGAATTATGTATATTTTTTAAAACAAGAAAGGTGTGGTTCTAAAATTATTATTTAAATAAAAATTAATATTTATTGAGTATGATTTTTATTAAAACCAAATTAATGAAGGGGTTTATTAATAAGAGACATTAATATCTATAAATAAATCATTTTATGGGAATTCAATGTTGAAATAGATATTGGATCCACTAATAAATCAATTATTTTTATATATTAAATTAATTTTGGACATCAATTTTATTTCTATTAAAAACTACCTTTGAGGGATTAAGATAAATCACACTCTATGAATGATATGTGTAATGACCCAATGGGGTAATTGTATTAAATAATATATTAAATGATTTATTTTTTGAAATGAAGTTCATCAAAAACAATGTTTTAATATAGTGTGAATAATTTTTCAATTTTTTTAAATAGATTAAAAGATACATAGAATGAACCAACCATACTCAAGTGTTCCAAATGTAAAATGTATTGTCATTATTATTACTAGTTATTCATTCTTATGGTTAATGATGATGGTAATTTCTAGGATCATGTTTAGTGCAATGGAAAATGTAAATTTCATGTGATCACTATTTCCATTGAGGGGTATGATAAAGAAGTGGAGAAAGGTACACTTATATTCCACTCAAGAACTATTAATGTATTATTTGATTTATTAAACACATATTATTTTGTTAAGAATATTTTTATACTGGTAAAATAATTTAACCTCAATAATTATAAGGTAAATTTTGGATAAATACTTAAAATAATAATATGATAACATCTCATGTGTATTATTATTTTAGAATTGACTTTTTTAGGAATGTGATTCCTATGAATCATATTGTTATCACTCAAGATAAATTTCAACTGATTATAGATATGGATTGATTATCTGTATATAAATCCAACATTAATTTCTGAGAAAGAAATATCAAATTTTATATTCTGAACCATCCTATGACCATTTAGTGGTTTGGGGAACAATATTTACATATATTGGATATCACATCCACTGTATTGGCCTCGATAACTACTCAATATTAGTATTTATCATAGATAGTGGGTGAGAAAAACTGCCTTGAATATATTATTGGTTTATATGTGTTTTCATATATATTTTAAGAATATTATTATAATTTTCCTCCTAATTGGAAATTATTTTTTTTAAAATAACTCATAATCATTGTTATACCAAATTACTCCAATATATATCGAATAGACATGATTGAGTTATAGGGATAAAAGAAGAAACTCTAAGAGAATATTAACAATGGATTTATTTGGATGAGTTTATAAAAATAGTGTGTTCCTATTCTTTTTATAGGGATTAATGGTGGATTAATTATTCTTTACATTGATAAGGTGGAACATAACAAGATCTTGATCGACAATTATTGTCATCTACCATTTATTAATGATTGTTTTGATCAAGTATGATGACTCCATTAATTTTTCAATATTGATATTTATTTTTGAAATAATTAATTGGGGTTCAAAAGTTAAATGCTAATAAATACATCCTTCTTGTCAAAATATATATTATACGAACCTGGATCTTATTTTTCAGGTATGTATTCCGTTTCTAGTCATTTTGAGAAAAAGAGTAATTTCTGGAAATTTTCGAAGTATACGCCGTGTACATTCTGAGTACACGCCACGTACTCGGTTACCATGCGTAGTCAGGTGCTGGCTGTGTAGCGGCCTTGAACGCGTCTATGTTGGGGTGACCTGGAGGCTACCTAAAGCGGAGTATAGAAATGTCAAGTACACGCCATGTACATTAAAAATACATGTCGTGTACTTTTTTTTCATTAAACGCACTGGGGTAGCATCTGATGGACATAACACCCTTCTTGTAGGTCTCGTTCATCCGAGAGAACCCGTACAGCCGGTATCCTTCTGTGAACCCCCGAGCCTCTGTCCGATCTCTGATTAGATCATAGTTGATTGCGTTAGGATCATATCGGTAAGTTCTTCCTTCTCCTAGAGCATCATTTCATGATTCCTTTTCATTCTCAAGTTATCATCTATTGATTTTTTTTCATTTTTCATTGATCTTCGACGTTCTAAGGTGATTCAGGCCCCGAGACTCGTTTATATTGATCTCCCAACACCGAGGTAGGTCTTTTGTGCCTTTATATCAAAATTCCATGAGTTATATGTTCAAAATCACCCAATACCCATGAACCCGATATTGTGTGCTTATCGTTTTACCCTTGTTGATTTCCATCTATGGTTGTTTTCTTGAATAGTGGTTAATTGATTGTGAATAGGATGAATTTCTATGATTTGGATGTTTTTTCCTAGGCATGTTTGTTATGATCGTTTTGGTTTAGCCTTGCCTATTCGGCTGCAGTTTTTTCCAATGCATAGTATTGTAGGATGGTGTGATTTTCTTTTCTGACATGTTGTTATGCTATAGACTGCAAGCCAAGTAGTTCTTAAGGGTTACCTTGGCCGTTAAACATTTCTATACTCTTTTTATTTATAGAGGATCGTGATAACCTGGTGTAGTAAGAGCATAGGGGAAATTGATATAAGGACTTTCCCAAAGTGTATTTTATTTATATTATGATGCCAGAACAAAGAGGGAATTGACGTTGAGTGCTTCCTCAGAGTGTCTGTAGCTCCTCGATATGGGCCATATGGGTAATTGAAATTGATTGCTTCCCCATAGAGCCTTTAATACCAATATGGGACTATAGTGGAAATTAATGGTGAGTACTTTTCCAGAGAGTCTATACTTAGCTAAACCAAAGGGGTGATACTGTCTGTGCTTTTTAAAGGGTTTCATGTACTTGTATATTGAACTAGAAGGGATAGGCTGTGTGTACTTCCCATAGGGTTACCTTCTTTGACTATCTGCTTTCTTGATATCTGTAACTGTATGCACTAGAACCATGTGGATTGCTTATTGTTGAGTACATCCTTGTTTACTACTTCTTATACTTATTACCTTCCATATACTCACGGAATATTCGGCATAGATCTTATGGTGGTTTCCTACTGGGATTTAGTCTCACACCCAATTTGTGCCATTCCATTTCTCCCAAAAAGATTATATTGTTGTAGGTATAGATAAGGGAAAGCGCCCTTCTACTTCAAGTACATGATATGTTATGGAGATGGAGAGCATGGAACCAAGCATAGGTTTATTATTATGTGGAGGTGATTACAATTTTCTTAGGTACATGGTCATCATTTTACTTCAGCATTGTGTTGTGTTTGTCTACTTTCCAAGAAATATGTATCATGCATCATTTTATATATATGCTCCAGTTTATTTTATTAGTCTTCCACTGTTTATTTTTGTAAGATATTATTACTTCTTCCACTCTTGTATATTTTTCTACATCCATTGTGTACTCTGCCAATGAGGGCATAGTTTATCCACTATCACACCTAAGGCCTTCACTTCTAGTCGGAAGCCTCTCGCGTTTAGGGAAATGTGCTTGAGGCCATCTCATGCATCATGTAGAAACTTGCTTGAAATCACATGTCATGCATTATTTCCATGCTATTTAGGGTGAATTATCAATTTCATGTTGTTGTCATATATGTTTTGCTATGATATTCATGTTTTTGTGATAGATTCATGACAAAATACCGACTATTACATAGGATATTGCTTTATGTATAGTTTTGTTTGAATGAACACCGTATTTTTGTTCTAGAGGTGTTATGGGCCCTCATTGTCCGAAATTTGGTGATCATTGACTTATTAACAATGTTTTTAACATGTGTAAGATTACAATATTTGATTCGAAGGGAGTATGGGCCCTCAAAGATTTGAATGTTTCACTTTAATGTTCATTTCAGCATTTTTTGGGGCCTCAGAGTAGTTTCTAAACAATAATGTATGGAAAAACCCTGAATACACGCCGTGTAGTTTTGACTACATTCCATGTGTTCTTCTGTTTGGGAAGAAATGTTTTTTCTTATGTACACTCCGTGTACCATATGTACATGGTGTTTAGTATCTAACTGTGTCATATGCCATGTGGTCAGAGACATGGGATATGAAATTTCTTATGGGAACGCGTCTTGTGCCAGTTGTACACGCCGTGTTGACCCTATGTCCCCCCGTGTGACTAACAACACGGGTGGAGAAATCTTATGTTATACACATCGTGTCTAGTGTAAACATGTCTTGTAGAGTAATCCAATATTCTGGATATGTAACTAATAACATGGGTCATTAAAATTCATTAGGTACACGTTGTGTCCACATGGAACATGTCGTGTGGTGTGATCCGTGTATCTAGCCGTGTCACTAACAACATGGGTTGGTGAAGCTCGTCTAGTAGGAATCATGTCTAGCACAAACTTTTCATGTAGTCTCATTCTAAGGTGAACCATGTGGCCTAGTCATATAGAGGACTCGGGCAGGGGAAGAGGATTCTTGTACACGCTGTGTGTTAGGACAAAACACCGTGTGTTTAGGGTGTTACATGACCTGGGTTGGCAGTAGTACATGCCTATGTACATTGATTAAGGAAACACATCATGTAGTGGTTATACACGTCGTCTAGTCATGTTTTTAAAAACATGAATGCTTCTTTTCTCTTATTCCCTTCTTTCTTTTCTAGTTTACAGTCCTTCATAATTTTGATCTAAGGTGTGTGTTTCACCTTACAGAGTCATGCCACCAAGACTTCCTCCGGTTGTACGCCAATTATGGGGAGGTGATTAGACCCTGGATATGGCTGATCAGGGGACATCATAGTTAAACTTTCCTCCAGTTGTGGATCATTTCAGAGATGTCTTTTAATAAGACATTTCAGGTTTACCTCCAATGTGGGAGGGAGAATTTTCAATTGAGCTTGTTCCAAGAGTGGCATCGGTTTCCATTCCCCTTTATAGGATTACTACACCCGAGTTAGAGGCACTCATGAAGCGGTTGGAGTAGTTACAGGCAAAGGGGTTCATCTATCCCAGTACTTATCCTCATTGTTCGCCTGTCCTTCTTGCAAAGAAGGAAGATGGTACCCTTAGACTTTGTGTGGATTATCGGAAGTTGAACCAGTTGACAGTAAAGAACCGATATCCCATGCCACGAATCGATGCTCTATTTGATCTGATTCGAGTAGACCAGGTGTTCTTGAAGATAGACTTGAGGTCTGGTAACAATCAGTTGCATGTTACACCATAAAATATACCTCTTATAGACTTTCAGAGTAGGTATGGTCTATACGAGTATGTGGCTATGACATTCTGTCTCATGAATGTGCCAGTTGTTTTCATGAAAATGATGAACCGAGTGTACCATCCATACATGGATTCCTTCATGGTGGTTTCCATGGATGATACTTGGTGTACTCTTACAATCGATGCGACCATTCCAGACATCTTGAGATCGTTTTGAGTACACTGAGAGATCATCTGTTATATGTTTTGCTCTTAAAATTTCACTTTTAGATGGATCAGATTCACTTCCAGGGTAATGTTATCTCAGAGATAAGAGTTTTAGTAGAACCAGAGAAAGTGAGAGCAGTAGTTTCCTAGGATAAGCCGAAGAACATCTTTGAGGTATGAAATTTTAATGGGCTGGCTAGATACTACAGAAATTTCAAACAAGACTTGTCACGCTTGGTAGGGTCTTTGATGGGTCTGATTAAGAAGGGTGAAAAGTTCTTGGAGTCAAATTCTTGTGAGTCAGCATTTCAAAATCTAAAAGGGAGGTTGACTTCAGTACTGATACTAGTTTTTCTAGTGTTGGGAAAGAGCTATACCATTTCTTGTAATGCTTCATGTATCAGTCTAAGAGATGTACTTATGCAAGGCGATGAAGTCATTTCGTACGGGTCTCGGCAGTTGAGGCCAAATCTGAAGAATTACACAATGGACGATATTGAGTTGGATGTAGTTGTTCATGCCTTACGCTGTTGGAGAAATTATCTTCTGGGAGAGCATTTTTTGGTTTTCTCCGACCACAGGAGTCTCAAATACATCTTCACTCACCGTGATCTTAATTTGAGGCAGTGAAGGTGGGTTGAGTACCTTTAGCATTTTGACATTGAGATTTCATATACACTTGGCAAAGGAAACAATTTGACAGATGTGTTGATAAGGAGGACTCAGATACAGACGGTTTAGGAGGCCAGTAGTGAGTGGAAGCTAGTGTCTCTGTTCTCTTAGATGCATTTAGAGGTGAAAATCAGATAGGGGAATACATTTCATTATTCTATGGTTGTTACCTCTACTATTCTGGATCGAGTGAGAATCATGCAACTATCAAATTCAATAGTCCATGACATATGGGAGAACGTGTCAGGAGAGGACACTATTATGGGATGGAGGGCCCTGCTGGAGCGGCTAGTGATATGGATGCTTTACTCCCGCCTTCATTAGTCAGAGATATATTATAGGGGGAACATCTGGTAATCGAGACTCCTGCTGATCGAACACACCTTTATATCGCGGAGTAAAATGGGCACCCGTAATCGCTGAGGGGCCTCCAGATTCGACGGGGCGAGCCACCTCAAAACCAATAGATCCCATCGTAATGGAGGAAGAGCCTTCCATTAGTCCAGTTGTTGGAAACCCAGAGCGGGCCATTGTCTTGTTTACCGGGGGAGTGATTTCCCCGATCATGGTCTCTATAGGTGACTGCTTGGGGATAACTTTGGAAGGTATTGGCCTCAGGCATGGATTTAGGTCCTGGACCCTCTGGGGGATCCCCTAACTCCCTTGCCTTTTGAGGATGTATCATCTTCCTCAAGTGGCTGTCGCGGTAGTGCAGAGCTTGAGGATGCCGACGCCTTAACGATCAGGAGTAAGTTTCTTGATCTCTTGCCACTAATTCCTTTTCCTTCCCTTTCCTAATTAGGTTTACTTATATATATTATTCACTCTTCGGCTTTAGGACAACAACCTTTGGCATTGGCGACTGTGTCATTAGACCCAACCGTGCCTATGACCACAATGGCCTGGGGCGAAGTTGTTGTAGTTCCATAGCTTGCGTGTGAATCTGCATCAGGTCCCTCCTTGGGGATGTTCATCCCCGAGTATGTGTACTCATCGAGAAGTGACCCCGAGCCTGATCAAAAAGTCCTTTTTAGTCTTCGTCTTGCTCGCCAAAGGGCTTGGGAGAAAATTTGGAGATTGTTTTCTCAGACTCCCCTAGGCCAGATGTCGTCCAGATTACCGAATCTGCACTATCTATTTATGCTGCTAGGATTTGAAAAGTTTGACTATAATGGTGTTTATGACATAGTAAAGCAGGTGGATGCTGATCAAGAATGACAGGGCAGTTTCGAATATCGCCTTTTTTTCTGCCCAATCTGAAGCCTACCTTTCTGCAACCTGACAGCTTTGCTTATCAGAGGCTCATGACCATGTTGGGGTAGTTGTGAGGCTCCAAGGAGAAGTTATTGAGCAGCGTTCTCACCTGGGGGTACTGAGGAATGAGATAAAGTGGATACTGTATGAAGATACCGACGTTGCCACCATTATTGAAGAAGGGGAGCGGCGGATGGAGGAGGAAATGAGGGCGAGCACAAAGGCAGCCCTGGAGGCGGAAGGGTTTCGGGCTGGTGCAGAGGCTGAAACGACCTTACTGCAGAATCTCTCTCAAACAATTGAGTATTCTCACCAGTGCCTGATTCATCTTTGTGAATCTATCAAAAAACTCTTGTAATTACCTTTCATGCTAGAGAAGGCTCCAGATTGTGGATTCCCTTCCTACCAACTTTGTTATGGAACAATGAAATATTTCTCCTCACTGCACTTATCACCTTCTCCTATGAAAGAAATTATCTTTAATGATTTCTGCATATGTTAATTCACCGAACACAGAATAATCAGAGTTCAGGGCTATTAATAAAAATAAAATGAGCTCTAACTTTTTCTTGGACCATGGGATCCAACGGGCATAGTTTCACTATTGCTGGGTTTTGTAGATAAGACCCACAAACTTTTTGTCTTTTCTTGTTAATGCCCTGATTTTTCTTGGGGCCATCTGGTGTGGACCCAGCGGGTATGGCCCAACTTTTTCATAGGTCTCCCTTTTTGGGTTTTCGGCCGAATAGGCTTTGTGTCTCTTTTTGTGAGTGGTTTAAAGTTCCGCTGACAAGACTATCATTACTGATCTTTCAGGTTGAACATCTTTGACCAAACATGGTGGGGAAAGGGCCCCAAAGGGGTTCCGTTGATTAAAAAAATGTCTCAATACTCATCATATGCATGTGGGGGGAACATGTTTAAATTTGAACGGCATGCAGGGCATGCCTCAAAGAATGGGAGCCGCGTCGGCGTATAAAGGTAGGAAGAGCATTGACAAAGGAAAACATTACTTTGGTAGATGGGCCAGTGGCGATCAATATGCAGAGCCGCTAAGGGCATGGTATGCATAGTCATGCAAAGGATTCTTTAAGTCAATGACTATCCATTTCTGATGGCCATGAGACTTCATGGAAGTCTAGCTCATGGAGACCATGATGGGTGGCTTTGAAAATTATGAAAACCACCAGGGGTGTCTCATAAGGGGAGTGTGACATATAAAAGGGTTTTGGGAACATCCATACTAATCAAGAGTGTGGTCAGGAGACAACTTCCTAATGCATTTAGTTAGCATAAGGAATGGTTGAGGCTTGGCGTAGTTTAAAGTCATACAGCTTGGACATCATTTAAAATGGAACGACTTCTCCTGGTTCTTAGTAATATTGTTAAAGACGTTCCACCATATTTAGTCAGGGTTGTGAAAGAGGTTGGTAAAATGTAGCGCATAGGGGTTCTGAATCCTGAGATAGACATGGCGGCTCAGGGGCCAAGAGGCATACGAGAAGAATCATTTCCTAAAGAAATATTGAGTTTGGTAGACCGGCCAAGGGTGATCAATATGTAGAGATTCTAAGGTCATGGTATGCATAGTCATTCAAAGGCGTCCTTAGGTCAATGACTGTATTCCCCCGATGGCCAAGGAACTTCAGGGAAGTTGTGATTTAGGACCAGTAGGGGTGGCTTATGAGAGTTCAGATTTTTCTGAGGGCAGAGTATGGTTTATGATGAGAGGTTTCTTTGATACGAGGGAAAAATCTATAGAAAACTTCCCAATAATGGGTGAAGTAATCCATTCTCATGTGGGTGTGAGACGGTTTCTTGTGCTGGTATGACCCGTGCACTGAAGGACAAAGAAGAGCCTCTATTCTTTACAAAACCTGTGGCGTGTTTGACTGTGCAGTTTAGGGTCATGTGGTAAGAAAGAAGAGCATTATTAAAGGATGTTGTGCGGTTAAACGTCATGAAACGAGGATGAGGGGCACTTTGCATTCTTTTTCCAATGTTGTTCAGTTTAACTTTGTGCAGCAAGGACGATTGACCCTGCAGTTTATCATCGTGTGGTAAGGACGTAGTTAAAAAGGCCGCTCTAGATTAGAATGTATCTGGGCCTGAGTATCCTAGCATGTCCAAGATGTGGAGGGGGGTTGATGGTGTAAATCTTGGTTCTGGGGCTTCTTGTATTAGGAGAGGTGATATATAGGCTCTGGGGTGGGTAGGCGTACGGAGCTAGGAAGAGTGTCGCCTGAGGAAATATTTCCTTTGGTGGACGAGCCAGGGGATATCATTATGCAGAGCCGCTGAGGGCATGGTATGCATAGTCTTACAAAGGTGTCCCTGGGTCAATGACATTCGACATCCGATGGGAATTAATGGTCATGAAGATCCTCAATTATTCGGGCCACGATCTCTGTCATCGGGGAAGGAAATGTCGGAATATATTGGGAATACATGGCCATGGTTGCTGTTAAAGCTTAGAGAGCTCCCTGTGCTGATTTATTTTGCGTGTTGGGGTGTACCATTACTCCATGCAGTTTAATGTCATGCAGGAAGGATGAAGTACTCTTATTTTAGCCGTCATAGAGCTCATACCATTGGGTGACTATTACTACAGTCACAAGAAGGATAATTGGGTCAACATGTTTTGATATACATGGAACAAGGTGGGGGATAAAGGATTTAAAATGAAACATTGAGATTTCCCAGATCAGGAGGTGTGGTGTGGGGGCTCTAAGGCTGGTAAGTGTATGGATCTAGGAAGAGTACCGCCCAAGGAAATCTTTCCTATAATGGACGAGCCAAGGGCTATCATTTTGTAGAGCCGCTGAGGGCATGGTATGCATAGTCGTACAAAGGTGTCCCTGGGTCGATGAATTTCCACTTCCGATGGCCGTGAATGATAATGAAAATCTTAGATTTCTAACAATGCAGTGTTTGGAATATGGGGATAATGGTGTCCGATCATACAAGAAACATCTTCACTGAAATTGTCTATTGAGTCAAAGTAGCCTAGTCATGGATTGATGTTCGCTGATGCGGGTCGCTATGTTAACCACCGGCGGACACATAGGCTATCCAGGTTGGAATACCCTAGAAACATTTAGAAGTGAAAATGGGAATGAACTCGTAAACCACTGCTCCATAAATTTTTGGATCAGGAGATGTGATATGGGGGCTCTTAGGCTGGTAGGCGTATGGAGCTAGGAAGAGCTTTGCCTGAGGAAATATTGCCTTTGGTAGACGGGACATGGGCTATTAATATGCAGAGCTGCTGAGGGAAAGGTATGTATGGTCATGCAAATGTGTCCACAAGTTGATGAATTTCCACTTCCGATGGCCATGAATGGTTATGAATATTACTAATTGTCAGGGTCGTGGAGTCTGATTTATGGAGAGGATGCAACCAAATGTACAAGGAGTATCTGAATCTCGTATTGCCATGTGTCTTGGGTGGGTTGCGACGAAGTCCGTGCATTTTAACGTCATGCAGTGAGGGCGAAGTTCGTGCAGTTTAACGTCATGCGGTAAGGACGAGGTATACACCCCATGTAGGTCTGGTCCGTACACGGGGGAAGGGGGGATTTTTAACATTATGTTCTGTGCAGTTTAACATCGTGCGGAAAGGACACAAAAATACACCATGTGCAAGTCTAGCCTATACACAGGGAAAATGGAGCATTTTTAAATCTTGTTATCCGTGCTATTTTATGTCTTGCGGTAAGGATGAGAAGTACACCCCGTGCTGGTCTGGTTCGTACACGGGGGGAAAGGGACATTTTTATCTTTTATTCAGTGTGCTGGGACAGGGCTGGGAACCTTGGCTTCACTACATAACCTGTGAGGGAAGGAATCAAGCCGCACGTAGTTCTCTGAAAGAAGTACACCCCGTGCAGGTCTAGTCCATACACGAGGGGAGAGGGGCATTGTTAAAACTTCTTGTCCGTGCAGTTTAACATCATTCAGTGAGGACAAGGGATACACCCCGTGCAAGGCTGGTTTATACACGGGGGGAAGAAGGCATTTTTAATTTTTATTTGTAAGTGGATGGGCCAGGATATGGGATCCTGGCGTCACTACATATCCTGCGAGGGCAGGAATCAAGCCGTACGTAGTTATCTGAAATCAGTGCAGTTTAACATCATGCGGTGAGGAAAAAAGTCATACATTTTAATATCATGTGGTTATGATGAGGGGTATTATTATATTCCATGTAGTTTAACATCATGTGTTGAGGACGTGAATACACCCCGTGCAACTCTAGACCGTACAGGGGGAAGGGACATTTTTTTGAGGTGGTTGGGCTAGGGTGTGGAATTTCGGCGTCACTACGTATCCTACAAGGGTAGGAATCAAGACTCACATAGTTCTTTGAAAGACGATACACCCTGTGCAGGTCTAGTCCGTACACAGGAGAAGAGGGCAATATTAAAACTTCTCGTCCGTGCAATTTAACGTCGTGCAGTGAGGACAAAATACTCTTAGTTTAAGGTCATAGAGTTTTTTCTGCTGGGTGCTTGGTTGTTTAACGTCATGCAGCTTAGATGAACTCTGTGTAGTTTAACGTCATGTGGTAAAGAAGTAGGTGACCCGACGTGAAAAGAAAAAAGGGGGTCGGCGTAGTTTAACATCTTGTAGTGAGGACTACATCTATGTAACGCCCCGACCCCAGCTACCCAGAGTCGGTGCATTACTTCGTAACATTGGCATGATCACAACAAAGATCAAATCTCGAAAGACCGATTGGTTTAGTAGCCTTGGAAAGACTAGATATAATCATAAAGTTTTACATTACATTTCAAAGTGAAAAACTATAACAACAACAAAGTCTTCATATCCACACTATTAACCCCTCATAATATCCCTGCAAGTCATTCATAATTTAATTCTTCACTACCTGGGAAAAATAAAACATAGAAAAGGGGTGAGCTCAAATTCCCAGTAAGGATAACAATATAGCGGAACATTCAAAATAATCATAAACATTTAAGGCAGTGTATAACTAAAACAAAAGCCTTTTAAAATTGAACTTCAACATAGTATGGCAAAAGTAAAATGAAATAATGCCATTTACTTATTCACATGGATATTCTACTAATCGAATAATCACATGCAATATCAATAACCACTTTCATAATGTTGGAATGCATAATGCCAGACTATCATAACCACATAGCCAAGGCCTCGTGCCAAGACTACAAATAAGATTTTGTCAAGGCCTTGTGCCAAGACACTAGTTTGTCTCATGAGACCTACCGATGCATCGAGGAGCTATAGCGGGCTCCACCCGTCACTTATTAAGTCCAATGCATTCCCATATGAAAAGGTTTAAACATAACAAAAACATTCGTATTAAAACTAGCATACGAAATGTCAATAATTTCACAATAAACTATGAATGGTATAAAAATAGCACATCCACAGTCAAACATATCACAAAACCTTCAATACAATATAGAAGTTTTGTATCATAATAAATCAACTTCAAATAATCTTAAAATCCATCAAAGGATGTTGACATAGATGAAATCAAAATTATTTTTAAAGAAATATCTCCTTTTATTTTGAAATCATTTAAGATCCATATAAAATAAAACATTTTCTTTGAAAATATTCTTATAAGCTTGTAAGGAAAGCTTCGACGATTTTATAACGGCGGAAAATAACCGCACCCGCCGTATAAGTTAAAAAAGACATTCTTACCTCAATTCTGTCGAAAAGGTTAAAAAGGACCTTGTTTTGAAAACGACGGAAAGATTCCTTTATAAACCTCTTATAAAAAGTCAAACAAGGGTATAAATGACTTTAACCCATATTCTTGTAAATAGTAAAAAAATTTTGAAATACATTTCTAAGAAACATGGATGTGGATAATAAAGAGATCCCAGTAGATTATTACGTATAATACAACCTCGGATAATGAAGAGATTGTGAAATAACCCTTACCAATTTGGTAACTTATGAAACATACAACCCATGAAAGAGGTATCATACAATGAATATGTAAATATACATAAATTAAAGTGTATTACATAAAGAATATAATTATGGGTAGTACATACACCACACAAAAGGTGATGGTGGCAATATGGCATGAATCTCACGGGAATAAGGAGTGAGATGAAAACCCCTTACCACGTTAATCAACTGAGTCGTATGGCCAAAAGTTCATGACCACCAAATGATTTACATAATAACATGAATATAAAGAGAATCATTATAATATATATCAAATGGAAGCACACAATACACCACTTTCAATAATTTAGTGGCGAACAATGGAAATCTCACGGAATTGAAAGTGAGATAAGAAAATCCCTTACCTTGTACTTTTCCTTTGTTGGGGTAGGTTAACCTCCTGTATAATGGTTAAATAATTGTTATTAAATTATACAAGAATCATAAACATTAGTATGATATCATATATGATCTTTTAACATTGCTTTATTAATAATATCTTAGTATTATCGTCGTTTCGGGTGATAATCGATTCGTTCTTCTTAAATGTTTGGTTACGTAAGACATGTTTGTAATGGATGGATTATATCTTATTCATAATTAGAATGATATTATTTTTAACCCTAAAATGAGAATAATACTTGAATGGATATGATGGAGAATGAATCTTATCGCGTTCGTGGAGACGGTAGTCCGTACGTACGCACGAACGCTACTTCCATTTAATTTTTATTTTAAAAGAATCAAATCCAAATGATAAATAGGTATATTACTATTCCAGTATAATATAATATTTTATATATTTTACTTAAGTTCATTAACACCATCCTTTATACGTTCCATGTGTGGTATGAATGAGTCATATCATTTTAAGGGGGCGGTAGTCCGCACTTCCTCAAATGAAATTATCGTATGTATATACAACATGAAACGAATAATGGTATGAAATAAAATGGAATTAAAGAAGCTTATAAAATATATATCATTAATATCATATTTAATTACAGTGCCATCATAATGGCCACCATGAGAGGCGGTAAGATGTTTTTGAACAATCATCGTTTCGTGAGGCGTTAGTTTGCCATCCACAGAAACATTATGTTCATCATCCATTAGATGGAGTTGTGTGTATGTGTAGTTTGAATCCTTCTTATAACAACATCTTAGTATATTGAGGATACTGGTGTTGTTACAAAAGAAAGGAAATAAAAAGATTTTGGGGGTTGAAGAAGCAAAATAAATGAAAATAATTTAAGAGAAATCGTTACCTTTAATTTTGGTAACTCACTTTGGTTGGAACCAAAGGACTTCTTGAAATGCTTTCTGCCTAAGGGGAAGCTTCAAGGAGTAGGAGATGGATGTGGGGAGCTTAGTTGGTCAGAGTTTGGACGAGCCAAGTGGCTTGAGAGGTGTGAGGAAATGAGAAGGAGGAGTGCCCTTTTATAAGAGGGGTGAGGGGCACCTTTGGAAAAGCTAGAAATATTAATTTATAATAAATTCATATTCGGTTTTCAATGGATCCAAAGTTGACTATTCAAAGGTTGAGGTGGGGATAGGTTGAAAACAACTCATACAATAGAATTTAGACAGGTTTGGGTACTTATATTAACCTTATCTTTAAGTATTAACTCTAAGTTAATTAGTTTCACTTTTACAATGTCTCTTTGTATTTTTATATAATATGGTTAATAAACTTACTATATACATCCAAGCGACCCCCAAGTGGTCCATTAATGATTAACCTATCATAATATAAGTCTCTTGTCCGAACCTTAGATTTTTTGGAATTTAATATCAATTAATAATATAATATTTGTTTTAAGAACTCTTTTATGTCAATTTTGACACTATTCAATAGTTGATTTTTGTGAAACTCATAACAGATTGATTACTTCGAACAAAGTCCATTAAATCAATCCTAATATATCATATTAGCCTATAAAATTAGTTTAATTCATTAAAAGTTTCATATTATATTTATTTGGGTATTTATAATATCAATTATTTTAATTTTTCACTATTATAGTAATTACTGCATCATCATTGTGTCATAAATAAAATAAATTATTTAATGTCTAAAAATTATAAATAAAATATCATTATGTAGGAAATCTTTTTAGCTTTCTAATGAATATTTATAATCTAAAATACAACATATATAACCCTATGTAAAAATTGTTTTTCTAAAAGATATATGCTTGTGTCATTTTTGTATTCATTTTAACTAAATTAAAATAAAGTGTCATTATCACTTACAAGTGGATCCATGGGGTCCCAAAATTGACACAAAGATGTCCATGGTCGACCATGTATCAACCAATAGGGTTAAGACACGTTTTAGGGTAATTTAGTATTATTATAATATTATTGTTTAACCCTTATTTACCGGATTTACCCTTAACCATGGTAAATAAAATATTTACCGCAGTAATTATTCAAAATGTATAAAAATAAAAGTTACCTATTTACACAATTTGAACATCCTGATTCCAAATATGGAATCCATTTTTCTAAATTCAAAACACAGAAGTGGCAGAAATTAATTTAAAATTAATTCCCGCTGTCAAAACAAAAAGCGTGTTTTTAAGAGATAATAACTACCAAAAGATTGACACTTGTTTATGTTCGGTTTAATTGTAAAATTATGTCCAATGACCAACATTATATTAAATGGTAAAAATATATTCTAAATATACTTTAAAACTACTAAAATTCATAATTTATCACTATTAATTATTTTGATTAAAAAAGTTGTTTTTAATTAAAATTTAGTAATTTTCACTATTCATCAAAATATGAAAGTTATCCGAAAAGTACCAAAATTTCACCTTAGGCTAAATTCGATATTCCGAGTCCAAAAATGAAGTCCATTTTTAAATATAAAATATATATAATTTCAAAAATTAGGTATTACTATTCACAACGGCTAGTTTAATTAGTTGTGGTGTGTGTTAGAACTCGAGGTTGCGTACAACACACGCTATCGCATTATTCAAAGGGAAACGTACCGTAGAAGCTTGGGGTGTTACATTCTCCCCTCCTTCAAATAATTGCGTCCTCGCAATTTCTAGGGTATTACTGCATAAAAAGACTCGGGTGGTTCTTCATCATAAGTTCCTCGGGTTCCCACGTTGCCTCTTCCATCTTATGGTTTCTCCACAAAACTTTTACCAGACGCGTCGTCCGGTTTCTCAGCACTTGTTCTCTCGTATCAAGAATCTTGATGGGCTCTTCGCAATAAGACATATCGGGTTCCAGTTCTAAATCTTCATAGGTGAGTACATGCATTGGGTCAGGCATGTATTTCCTCAACAGAGATACGTGGAACACATCGTGAACTTTGGAGAGACTTGGCGGCATTGCCAATCGGTAAACTACAGCCCCAATTCGTTCTAGAATTTCGAAAGGTCCGATGTACCTGGGAATCAATTTACCTTTCTTACCAAAACGTATGACTCCCTTCCACGGAGATACCTTCAGGAAAACATGATCACCGACTTGAAATTCCAAATCCTTCCTTCGATTATCGGCATAGCTCTTCTGCCTACTTTGAGCTGCTTTAATGTGATTTTGGATTACCTTCACCTTTTCCACCGTTTCCTCCACCAGTTCTGGGCCTACAAGTTTTCCTTCACCAACGTCATCCCAACAGATTGGTGTACGACATCTCTTTCCGTATAACGCTTCATATGGTGCCATCTGAATACTCGAATGGAAGCTATTGTTATAGGAAAATTCTACCAGTGGTAAATATTGATCCCACATACCCTGAAAGTCATGTGAGCAAGATATCAACATGTCTTCTAGGGTTTGAATAGTCCGTTCTGATTGTCCATCTGTCTGAGGGTGGTAAGCAGTGCTCAAATGAAGTTCAGTATCCAGGGATTTCTGAAGACTTTTCCAAAACCTTGAAGTAAAACGGGGATCACGATCAGAAACAATCGATAGGGGTACTCCATGAAGTCTCACAACTTCATTAATGTATAGTCTTGCTAGACGTTCCAGGGGTAGATCTTCTCTTATAGCAAGAAAATGTGCTGACTTGGTAAGACGATCAACAATAACCCATATTGCATCGTTCCTTCTAGGAGTCTTCGGTAGCCCCATGACAAAGTCCATCGTAACATTGTCCCATTTCCACTCCGGTATGGGAAGAGGTTGCATGACTCCTCCAGGCTGTTGCCTTCCAGCTTTCACTTGTTGACAAACCATACATCTTGACACAAAATCAGCAATCTCCCTCTTCATGTTGTCCCACCAAAAATGTTCCTTCAAATCTCTATACATTTTGGTGCTCCCAGGGTGTATAGAGAAATTGGAACTATGAGCATCATCCAGCAATTCCCTTTTTAGATCAGGTATATTGGGAATACAAAGTCTCTTCCCGAATTTCAAAATTCCACCTTCTTACGCAAAGTCTCTCAATCTCCCATCATTCACAGCTTTAATCTTCTTCTTAAATTCTTCATCATCGGTCTGAGAACTCTTAATCCTTTCTAGTAAAGATGGTTTGGCAACCATTTGAAAAAGAATTGATGTTTCACCTTCCCTGGTTATTCCCATGTCCATCTTCACTAGATCCATGAAAATTGGATCCCTTTCAATTCTCATCATGTTCAAAACTCCATGGTCTTTTCTGCTCAAAGCATCTGCCACCTTGTTTGCTTTCCCCGGGTGGTAGTGTATCGTACAATCATAATCCTTGAGTAATTCAAGCCATCTCCTTTGCCTCGTGTTGAGTTCTTTTTGTGAGAAAATATACTTCAAACTCTTGTGATCAGTATAAATCTCACATTTTTCACCATAGAGGTAGTGCCTCCATATCATCAAAGCAAAGATCACAGCTGCTAACTCGAGATCATGAGTAGGATAGTTTTGTTCATGAATTTTCAACTCTCGTGATGCATAGGCAATAACTCTATCATTCTGCATAAGGACACAGCCAAGTCCTTTCTTTGATGCATCACTATAAATAACGAACCCATCATTCCCCGATGGTAGAGTCAATATAGGAGCATTGACTAATCTTCTCTTCAGTTCTTCGAAACATTCTTCACACTCTTTTGTCCAAACAAATTTAACCCCTTTATGTGTGAGCTTCGTTAATGGGTTAGCCAATCGGGCAAAATTCTGGACGAAACGTCGATAATAACCTGCCAAACCAATAAAACTACGTACCTCAGTTATACTCGTTGGTGCTGGCCATTCTTGGATTGCCTTGGTCTTAGAAGGATCAACAGAGATTCCATCTTTAGAGACAATATGGCCAAGAAAAGAAATCTCCTGAAGCCAGAATTCACACTTGCTAAACTTTCCATATAATTCATGCCTCCTCAGAGTCTTCAAGATAATGCGCAAGTGATTTTCATGATCTTTGTAGGTTTTGGAGTATACCAAGATATCATCAATAAATACCACCACAAATTCATCGAGATACTCCTTGAAAACTCTATTCATTAGATCCATGAATACAGAGGGTGCATTAGTCAATCCAAACGGCATTACAGTAAACTCGTAATGCCCGTACCTGGTTCGAAATGCTGTCTTCGGAATGTCTTCTTTCTTTACACACAACTGATGGTATCTAGACCGAAGGTCAATCTTTGAAAAGTATTGAGCTCCATGCAGTTGGTCAAATAAATCATCAATACGAGGTAGGGGATACTTGTTCTTTATTGTTATAGCATTGATCTCCCTGTAGTCGATACATAACCTCATAGATCCATCTTTCTTTTTAACAAAAAGAACAGGGGCTCCCCATGGAGAAACACTAGGGCGAATAAATCCCTTATTACTCAATTCCTCTAGTTGTTTCTTTAGTTCGACTAACTCTACAGTGGCCATTCTATAAGGGGTCTTCGATATAGGCCTTGATCCAGGAATCAAATCAATGGAAAACTCAACTTCTCGTTCTGGAGGATGTCCAGGTAAATCTTCCGGAAATACATCTACAAATTCTTTCACAACAGGTACATCCTCTATTTGAACATTCCTTTCCTCACCCGCAGTTATTTCATTCTCTTCCTCCCCAATAATTGAATTTAGTTGAGCTATTGAGGGTGGATCTAAATAAGAATTAGGTGGTGACGATTCTGCTCTAAAAATAAGGTGTTCCTTATCATTATCATCAAGAATCGTAACCTCTTTCTTCTTACAATAAATCTTCGCATCATAGTCCGAAAGCCAGTCCATACCGAGGATTATATCAAACTCGATCATAGGTATGACGATGAGATCAGCAGATAAAGAAAATTTATGTGCTCTAATGGGGACTGATTCACAAAACTTTGTTGCAACGATACTTCCCTTAGGAGTTTTAACTGACAACTCCCTTATTAAATCAAATTGGAAATATCTAATTTTCTTAGCAAACTGGGAAGATATGAAACAATGCGATGATCCAGAATCAAATAATGCATTTGCTAAACTTGAGGAAACCATTAAATTACCTGCCACTACGTCTTTCGGAGCTTCTACCTCAGCAGTAGTGATAGCATAAGCCTGGCCTTGATCCCTTTGCCTTTTCTGAGGTAAGTTCTCCTGACGCTTAGGAAATGCATTTGCATAATGCCCCATCTCCCTGCAATTGTAGCATTGAACGTTGGTAGCTTCCTTCTTCCCCTTGCAATCATGAGCTTGGTGGCCTTTTTCACCACACTTGTAACAGACTCCCATTCCCTTCAGGCAAGCACCAGGATGTTTCTTCCCGCATTTACCACAAGATGGATATTCAACCTTTCCCTTCTTCCCCTTATTTCCATTCCCAGATTGATCAGCAGGTCTCTTCTTCTCTTGCTTCGCTTTAAAGTCATAAGACTTAGAGAATTCTTTTTCGGTCTTGATAGCACATGAGACAATGTCTTCGTACGATGAAAAGGATTTTGAGACTAATGCTTGACAGAGAAATGGTTTTAACCCATCAAAGAAACGATCAATCTTACTTCATGGGTTGAGAATATAATCTCCAGCATACCTCGCTAACCTTGTAAAGTTAGCCTCATACTTTGTGACATTCTCATCCTCCTTTTGTCTCAGACTCAGAAATTGCCTTTCCATATCTGCTCGATGGTCGCGAGGAAAGTATTTTTCTAAAAACAGATCTTTGAACTCCCTCCATTCCATATTTGATACTTCATCATCTTCCTTTGTATTTTGAATCAATGACCACCATTGATCAGCATCTCCAGTGAGGCGGTAAACTGCCATGATAACTTTTTCCCTTTCACTGCTCCCCAAAGCCTGAAATATTTTCTCTAGGGAATTTATCCATTGCTCAGCTACTAAGGGATTTGTACTCCCATTGAACGTTGGTGGTTGTTGCCTCATGAATCGATCTAACATTGATCCTCCACGCTGCGGATCAGGGTGCTCCATACGGGTAAGGTTATTATTCATAACCTGAGTAAGTTGTCCCAGTATGGTGATTAGCTGATCGGCACCAGTTGCATCACCAGCCCCACTATAATTATCTTGAGCAGGAGGGAAATCCCTACATGGAGTGCGCGTATTGATACGGTTTCCATTTCTTCCACTAGGCGCCATTTCTAAACAATGGCATAAACTAGATCAGTTTATGAATCAAAATACATAATCCCATACTTATAAAACACTTAACATAAATTGAACTATTTATGGATATAATCCATAATCATAAAAATGTTTTTCTTTGAGGAATTATATACTCATAAACCCTTCATAATGATTTGTAAAGATAATGAGAGTTATCCTAAGCATATCCCCCGGGAGTGTCGTAACCAAGAGTGCAGCAAGGCCCGTTGTCGTGCACCAGTTCCCGTTCGAGTCTAGCTCAAAGCGGTGTTTTCGGGTTTTACCCCTAGGTACATCTGTGCCAGAGCCGCCTCTACCTGCTCGTATCCAGACAGGGATGTATTGCTCGGAAAACTCACAAAATCTCTACAATACCAAAATTCTAGGAAGTTCTTCTATACTAATCCTCAAAGTTCATCTTAGGTCTACGTGCTCTAATCAGAGTTTATCTAAATCTAGTTTCCAAGGTTTGTACTAAACTTCCTCTGATACCAACTGTAACGCCCCGACCCCAGCTACCCAGAGTTGGTGCATTACTTCGTAACATTGGCATGATCACAAGAAAGATCAAATCTCGAAAGACCGATTGGTTTAGTAGCCTTGGAAACACTAGATATAATCATAAAGTTTTACATTACATTTCAAAGTGAAAAACTACAACAACAACAAAGTCTTCATATCCACACTATTAAACCCTCATAATATCCCTGCAATTCATTCATAATTTAATTCTTCACTACCTGGGAAAAATAAAACATAGAAAAGGGGTGAGCTCAAATGCCCAGTAAGGATAACAATATAGCGGAACATTCAAAATAATCATAAACATTTAAGGCAGTGTATAACTAAAACAAAAGTCTTTTAAAATTGAACTTCAACATAGTATGGAAAAAGTAAAATGAAATAATGCCATTTACTTATTCACATGGATATTCTACTAATTGAATAATCACATGCAATATCAATAACCACTTTCATAATGTTGGAATGCATAATGCCAGACTATCATAACCACATAGCCAAGGCCTCATGCCAAGACTACAAATAAGATTTTGTCAAGGCCTTGTGCCAAGACACTAGTTTGTCTCATGAGACCTACCGATGCATCGAGGAGCTATAGCGGGCTCCACCCGTCACTTATTAAGTCCAATGTATTCCCATATGAAAAGGTTTAAACATAACATAAACATTCGTATTAAAACTATCATACGAAATGTCAATAATTTCACAATAAACTATGAATGGTATAAAAATAGCACATCCACAGTCAAACATATCACAAAACCTTCAATACAATATAGAAGTTTTGTATCATAATAAATCAACTTCAAATAATCTTAAAATCCATCAAAGGATGTTGACATAGATGAAATCAAAATTCTTTTTAAAGAAATATCTCCTTTTATTTTGAAATCATTTAAGATCCATATAAAATAAAACATTTTCTTTGAAAATATTCTTATAAGCTTGTAAGGAAAGCTTCGACGATTTTATAACGGCGGAAAATAACCGCACCCGCCGTATAAGTTAAAAAAGACATTCTTACCTCAATTCTGTCGAAAAGGTTAAAAAGGACCTTGTTTTGAAAACGACGGAAAGATTTCTTTATAAACCTCTTATAAAAAGTCAAACAAGGGTATAAATGACTTTAACCCATATTCTTGTAAATAGTAAAAATGTTTTGAAATACATTTCGAAGAAACATGGATGTGGATGATAAAGAGATCCCAGTAGATTATTACGTATAATACAACCTCGGATAATGAAGAGATTGTGAAATAACCCTTACCAATTTGGTAACTTATGAAACATACAACCCATGAAAGAGGTATCATACATTGAATATGTAAATATACATAAATTAAAGTGTATTACATAAAGAATATAATTATGGGTAGTACATACACCACACAAAAGGTGATGGCGGCAATATGGCATGAATCTCACGGGAATAAGGAGTGAGATGAAAACCCCTTACCACGTTAATCAACTGAGTCGTATGGCCAAAAGTTCATGACCACCAAATGATTTACATAATAACATGAATATAAAGAGAATCATTATAATATATATCAAATGGAAGCACACAATACACCACTTTCAATAATTTAGTGGCGAACAATGGAAATCTCACGGAATTGAAAGTGAGATATAAAAATCCCTTACCTTGTACTTTTCCTTTGTTGGGGTAGGTTAACCTCCTGTATAATGGTGAAATAATTGTTATTAAATTATACAAGAATCATAAACATTAGTATGATATCATATATGATCTTTTAACATTGCTTTATTAATAATATCTTAGTATTATCGTCGTTTCGGGTGATAATCGATTCGTTCTTCTTAAATGTTTGGTTACGTAAGACATGTTTGTAATGGATGGATTATATCTTATTCATAATTAGAATGATATTATTTTTAACCCTAAAATGAGAATAATACTTGAATGGATATGATGGAGAATGAATCTTATCGCGTTCGTGGAGACGGTAGTCCGTACGTACGCACGAACGCTACTTCCATTTAATTTTTATTTTAAAAGAATCAAATACAAATGATAAATAGGTATATTACTATTCCAGTATAATATAATATTTTATATATGTTACTTAAGTTCATTAACACCATCCTTTATACGTTCCATGTGTGGTATGAATGAGTCATATCATTTTAAGGGGGCGGTAGTCCGCACTTCCTCAAATGAAATTATCGTATGTATATACAACATGAAACGAATAATGGTATGAAATAAAATGGAATTAAAGAAGATTATAAAATATATATCATTAATATCATATTTAATTACAGTGCCATCATAATGGCCACCATGAGAGGCGGTAAGATGTTTTTGAACAATCATCGTTTCGTGAGGCGTTAGTTTGCCATCCACAGAAACATTATGTTCATCATCCATTAGATGGAGTTGTGTGTATGTGTAGTTTGAATCCTTCTTATAACAACATCTTAGTATATTGAGTATACTGGTTTTGTTACAAAAGAAAGGAAATAAAAAGATTTTGGGGGTTGAAGAAGCAAAATAAATGAAAATAATTTAAGAGAAATCGTTACCTTTAATTTAGGTAACTCACTTTGGTTGGAACCAAAGGACTTCTTGAAATGCTTTCTGCCTAAGGGGAAGCTTCAAGGAGTAGGAGATGGATGTGGGGAGCTTAGTTGGGCAGAGTTTGGACGAGCCAAGTGGCTTGAGAGGTGTGAGGAAATGAGAAGGAGGAGTGCCCTTTTATAAGAGGGGTGAGGGGCACCTTTGGAAAAGCTAGAAATATTAATTTATAATAAATTCATATTCGGTTTTCAATGGATCCAAAGTTGACTATTCAAAGGTTGAGGTGGGGATAGGTTGAAAACAACTCATCCAATAGAATTTAGACAGGTTTGGGTACTTATATTAACCTTATCATTAAGTATTAACTCTAAGTTAATTAGTTTCACTTTTACAATGTCTCTTTGTATTTTTATATAATATGGTTAATAAACTTACTATATACATCCAAGAGACCCCCAAGTGGTCCATTAATGATTAACCTATCATAATATAAGTCTCTTGGCCGAACCTTAGATTTTTTGGAATTTAATATCAATTAATAATATAATATTTGTTTTAAGAACTCTTTTATGTCAATTTTGACACTATTCAATAGTTGATTTTTGTGAAACTCATAACAGATTGATTACTTCGAACAAAGTCCATTAAATCAATCCTAATATATCATATTAGCCTATAAAATTAGTTTAATTCATTAAAAGTTTCATATTATATTTATTTGGGTATTTATAATATCAATTATTTTAATTTTTCACTATTATAGTAATTACTGCATCATCATTGTGTCATAAATAAAATAAATTATTTAATGTCTAAAAATTATAAATAAAATATAATTATGTAGGAAATCTTTTTATCTTTCTAATGAATATTTATAATCTAAAAGCCAACATATATAACCCTATGTAAAAATTGTTGTTCTAAAAGATATATGCTTCTGTCATTTTTGTATTCATTTTAACTAAATTAAAATAAAGTGTCATTATCACTTACAAGTGGATCCATGGGGTCCCAAAATTGACACAAAGATGTCCCTGGTAGACCATGTATCAACCAATAGGGTTAAGACACGTTTTAGGGTAATTTAGTATTATTATAATATTATTTTTTAACCCTTATTTACCGGATTTACCCTTAACCATGGTAAATAAAATATTTACCGCAGTAATTATTCAAAATGTCTAAAAATAAAAGTTACCTATTTACAAAATTTGAACATCCTGATTCCAAATATGGAATCCATTTTTCTAAATTCAAAACACAGAAGTGGCAGAAATTAATTTAAAATTAATTCCCGCTGTCAAAACAAAAAGCGTGTTTTTAAGAGATAATAACTACCAAAAGATTGACACTTGTTTATGTTCGGTTTAATTGTAAAATTATGTCCAATGACCAACATTATATTAAATGGTAAAAATATATTCTAAATATACTTTAAAACTACTAAAATTCATAATTTATCACTATTAATTATTTTGATTAAAAAAGTTGTTTTTAATTAAAATTTAGTAATTTTCACTATTCATCAAAATATGAAAGTTATCCGAAAAGTACCAAAATTTCACCTTAGGCTAAATTCGATATTCCGAGTCCAAAAATGAAGTCCATTTTTAAATATAAAATATATATAATTTCAAAAATTAGGTATTACTATTCACAACGGCTAGTTTAATTAGTTGTGGTGTGTGTTAGAACTCGAGGTTGCGTACAACACACGCTATCGCATTATTCAAAGGGAAACGTACCGTAGAAGCTTGGGGTGTTACAATCTATATAGTTTAACGTCGTGTGGTAAAGACGTTCTCCACTTTTGGTTTCTATGAAAAATACTTTTTTAGGAATCTCACATTTGTATGATTGGTTGTAAATTGTTCATCCATAGATATTAGGGTATATGCTCTGTTGGAGTAGACCTTGTGTACAATGTATGGTCCCTCCCATTTGGGATCCAGCTTCGGAGACTTCTTTCAAGTTATCATTGGGGTCCAGAGGACCAACACGAATTCTCCTTCCAAGAAAGACCAAAGATGATCCTTTTTTAAGGATCGTGCAATCCGGTTCTGGTATACTTCTAGATAGTGAAAGGTGTGAAACCGCTTCTATTCTAGCTATTCCAATTCACCTATCATCTTTTTTTGAATTCTCATCATCGGATAATTTATCATAGATGGAAACATGGAGTGAGGGAAGTTGGAGTTCAATGGGTAAGACCACCTCTCTAACGTACGCCAATGAGTACAGGGTAGCCTGAGTAGCGGTGCATATTGTGGTTCGATAATCCCACAATACATGAAGGAGTTTATCTGGCCATGACATCTTGTATTTGTCCTCCATTGTTTGGAAAATGTTAGACAGGGTCTTGTTGAAATCATCTATCTGTCTGTTGGCCACTTCATGGTAGTAGGATGAGTGGTTAGCCTTGATTCCATACTCGCGGTATAGTTTATCCACTTCGGCAGAGCAGAAGTTGGTGCCGTTTTCCATCATTATGATATGAGGGTCCCCTAATCTAGTGATGATGATGGTGTTCAAAAATATGACAATATTTCTCACCCCGACTTCCTTGAGGGGTATGGATTCTGCCCATTTGGAAAAGAAGTCGGTTGCCATGAGGATATACTTCAGCTGTTTGGACATGGCGGGAGGATATGGTCCCACAATGTCTATCCCCCAGATGGAAAACTGCCAATAGTACTTGTCTTGATGAAGTAACTCTGGGGGTTGGTGTATGAAGTTGGCATGAATTTTGCATGAGTGGCATTTTTTAGTAAAACGTTCGCAGTCTCGTGCCACTGTGGGCCAGTAGTACCCAAGTCATCGAACCTGATGGGAAATCTTAGTCCCTGGTTGATGTGCTCCAAATTCTCCTGTATGTACTTTATTCATTACAGCGGTGGCTTCTTCTCCTTCAATGCATCTGAGGATCACTCCATCAAGGCCTTGTTTGTAGAGGACCTCTTGCTGACTCGCACCACTATATAGGAAGAAGTTTATTTCCCTTTTCCATATTTTCTCTCGTTAAGCCATTTTTGATGGAAACTCTCCATGTTGAAGGTAGTTTTCAATGGGGGTCATCTAGCTGGTGGCAGGAGCATATGGCTAGGGGACAGAACTGACTTCGGGGATTTCTTTAGTCTTGGTCTGAACAAATTGCAATACCATTCGACAGTGAGTAATACTGATAATCGTTTCATCCCGGTCTGGGTCAGCTAGGGTTGTGGCTGCGTTGGATAATGCATCAGCCTAAGCACTCTGAGACTGAGGAATATAAGTCAATGTTAGTTCTGTGGATAATTCAACAATTAACCCTCAGACATGGTCAAATAGGGGGAATAGGTCCTCCTTTTTAATAGAATAGTCACCATTGACTTTCTTGATGACCAGCTCCGAGTCACCTTTTACGTTAAGGTGTTGTAATTTTGCAAGGAGTGCGAGTTCCATGCCTACAATGAGATCTTGATATTCTGCTTCATTGTTCATACATCCTTCTGATAAGAGGAAGGAATATGGAAAGACTTCCTTTTCTGGGGAGATGAGTATTATCCCCAAACCTACATTGTGGAATCTGGGGTCCTCCATCCTCCTCCCAATTGGGCTTCAGGATGCGCTGTTGAAGTAAATTTCCAATGATGGGAACTCCTGTCAAACCGACAAGATGTCTTCATTAGGTAGCTCGACGTCCGGTGTAGTGTTCCCTATCAAAGGGTTCTCTGTCAGAAAGTTTGCTAATGCCTGACCCTTGATGTCTTTCTGAGGCACAAACCGTATTTCAAACTATTTCAGGATGACTGCCCCTCGGGATAGGCATCCGGTTAGCATCAGGCGGCTGAGGATGTACTTGAGCGTGTTACTCCACGAGATCAAACGGACTTCATGATGCTGCAAATAATGTCACAGCTTTAGAACTGTGAAGATCAAGGCCAAACAGTTCTTCTCGATATTTGAGTATCGAGTCTCAGCATCAATCATGGTTCAGCTGAGGTAATAGAGACTGTTTTCACTACCCGCATCATTCTTTTGTGCGAGGAAGGCTCCCAGTGATAGTTCTAGGGCCGTCACGTATAGAATGAGAGGTCTTCCTTCAACCGGGTGCATGAGCACCGGTTGGCTTTAGAGGTACTTCTTCAAGTTGTCGAATGCCTCTTGGCAGTCATCCGACCACTCGTACGTGACCCCTTTCTTCATTTACCTGGTGAAAAGAGAACATTTTCATGTCAGGTTGTCTATGAATAGCCTAATATAGGCTAGGTGTCCTTGGAATCCCCTCAACTCAGTGATATTTTCGAGAGGTGGCAATCCAATGATAGTCTTTGTCTTCTTAGGGTCGACATCGATGCCACGATGGCGTATGACAAAGCTAAGGAATTCCCCTGAGGTAACCCCAAAGGCACATTTCAAGGGGTTCATCGTCAAGATATGCTATCGAAGCTTGTTGAAGATGGTCTAAAGGTCAGACAGGTGATATGAGCAGTGTCTGGACTTGACCACGAGGTCATCCACGTAACATTCAATGAATTTCCCCAGGAATGGTAAAATGATCTGATGCATGGAATGATTATATGTGGCGCCAGAATTCATGAGACCAAAGGGCATGACCCTATAACATAATACCACTTGAGGGGAACTGAAAGTAGTGTCTTATTCGCCTTCTCGTTCCACCCTGATATGATTACATCCAGAATAGACGTCGATGAAGGATAAAGCCTCATACCCGGCTGTTTCATCGATTAACAGCTCGGTGATTGGAACCGGGAAGTCATATTTCGGGCAATGTCGATTGAAATATCTGAAATCGATGCTGACACGAATTTTTTTGTTCTTTTTCTTGACAGGGATGATGTTGGCCAACTAAATGGGGTACTGGACCTCTAGAATGAAGCTTTATTTAATGTGCTTATCCACATCAGCCTCAATTTTGGTGGCATGTGAGGGATGCGCCCTTCTGGTGGCCTATTTATAGACCCCGTGGACTTCTGGAATACCCATGTGATGCGTTGCCACTTAGGGATCGAGCCCCAGCATTTCTGTGTAATTCAGGGCAAAAACATCCTTATGTTGCCTAAGGAAAGCGGTATATACCGCATGCTCCTCTGGAGACATGGTTGTACTAATTAAAGTAGGACTTGGGTCTTCCTTGATACCCAGGTTTATTTCCCTGAGATCATCCAACGTGGTGGAGATACCCTCCTCAAATGTAGGAGGTGTATCCCTGATATATTCTCCTTCTTCTTCTCCCAATTCCTCCTCTTCTTGATCCTACAAAGACAGAGCTTCTGGTCTGAGCCTTCGAGGGTTTGAGAGAGAGACATCGTGGTCATCCCCACGGGATTATTCATCCCCAGATCGAGGGTTGGCGGACTTTCCCACATTGTCGTGCTCGGCCATCGTGGCTGAAGTCATGAGGACATCCGAGTGCATGTCCGAACCTGAACTCCTACTCTCAACTTGGTTGATGGGCAGGACATAATCTCTACCAAGCTGCCTGAGGGGGTCATCAGGAACCATTTCTAGGCCATTTTAAGCGGGGATCCAGTCGACACCGTCAACCAAAGGTTTATTTTTCGTTTTCTCATAGAATCCAGTGTCAATGTAATATGACTCGGAGAGCTAGAAAGGTGCCTTGTCGGTGTGCAGTGTTCCTATTTTTTCATTGATTCAGTACTTCATACACTGGTGGTAGAATGAAGGAATGACCATGTGTTAATGGAGCTATGGCCTTCCCAGAAAGGCATTGAATGTTTTGCTCTGCCAGACCACCAAGAATTCCATGTAGGCTACTAGGTCACCAAAATGGGTCCTTAGTTTAATTTGTCCCATTGGATTCTGTTCATTCCTATCGTAACCCAATAGAGTCGTGGCTGAGGGAATTAGATCGTCCTCAATGTACCCCAACTTGCAATGTGTTAGTAGGGGAAAGTGGTTAAATCCAGATCCATTGTCTATAAAGACTTTCTGGATCTCAATACCATTCAATTTGCCAGACACATATAGTTGTTTGATGTGTCCTTGCATGATGGAATCTTCATCTTGATCGGTGAATGAAATCACTACATTTCATTCAGTTGGGTGAGTCTATGTCCGGTAAATTTCGGCGGCAGCTACCTCAGATTGAAACTCCTGGGGGCTGATTAAAGCTTATATAAGTGCCTCCCTGAGGACTACTGATAGACTTAGGGCGTCGAGGATTGAAAGTTTGGCTGGTAACGATGCCATCTTCTTTAGGATATTGTATTTTTGCTCCAGCGGCCGATGCTTTTCCGCTAGTGGGAGATTATTAGAGGGTGCTTTAGGCATTTGAGGAGGAGGGACTGGCCACAGGGTCGAATGTCGATGGTGTTCTCGTGTTTTGAGGACTTGGCCCGGCCAGTCTATTTGTGTGCACTAGGTAGCCAAACACTTTCTCCTCCTCTGGTGGGTATCGCAGAACAACAGGGCCAGAGTGGGTGATTTTGGAGGTGGAGGGGAATTCTTTCTCCTACCGAGTCTGTTGAAGGTCTCTCCCACGGGATCCCGCAATATTAATGGTTTGGGTTGTGGTCCAACCATAGGGTTGGTTTCGGCCGTGGTTGCGCCTCCCCTGGTATCCCCTACCTCTGTTATTCCTCCACCCGGCTCCTCGTGTAGGGAATTTGGGTTCGTAACCATCCCCTTCATCAGGAAATGATTCAATAAGATGGATGATGTTAATAGAAGCAAATATTGGTTCTTCATACTCTGACAGGTCAACCTGGTCGGTTGTCCCTGATGGTTTTGTTTTGGGGGTCGGTGCCCATGGCACCAAATTTGATGGCATGAAATATTCCAGGGTCAGGACTAACTTTGGCCCCGTCGCGGACTGCTCCTCTTGCGATTGTTTCCTCCGTAGATTATGTCCGAATGACCAGCTCGTGGAGGGTTGTGAGGTCGATACTGTCTCTACAACTTCAGAGGCTGCTGGCGGTAACATCGGCTGCTGTAGTTGAGCTCGAAGTATGCCCTGGGCTTGGTTTATAGTCTTTTGAGTCATCTAGTTGTCAAATTTCTGCCTCTTCTTGCTGGTGACTTTCTGCCACCCCTCCTTTTTTTGGAGTCGGTGGTAGAGATACATGCCACATGTGCTGGGGGAGGTCCCATCTCGACATGTCCAGAGTCTAACATCCTATAAAGGAGGTCTTTGAAGACGAATCATTCTCGGATATTGTGTCCTAACATTTGTTGGTAGGGGCAGTAATATGGACTATCATCGCGGACGACCTCTTTGGGTTTCCTCAGCTCTGGGAGGAAGAGAAAGTTGAAGTTCATGGTGGCAATGAATTAGCCGCAGAATTGATAATATCGGAATGAGTATACTTAATGTCTTCGTTCCTCAAACTAGTTCCGCTTCGGTCCTCGCTGATCGTCCCGTTTAGGTGGTGGCGGCCACTGATATGCAGGGGTCCCTTGACAATTTGGCGGAGGCCTGAACGGTGGAGCGGGCACAGGGGCCGGCTTGAGTGTGACAGCGAACGCTTCAGATCTATGGACTATTTTCGTAGGATCCTGTGAGGATATTTAGGACTTTGAATTAGTCCATTGCGGAGAGTCCTCAATTCTCTGGGAAATGGACGATATATGGAGGAAGCCAGTGGTGAACTCCACTGGTATGAGCAGTGTTCATAGCTCATCTCGAAGATTATCGATGCATATGGATTTCATCTCATCTTGAGGAATTTTCCTGTTCAAAGAATAGGTCAGACCTTTCCATCTGGCAATGAAATATGAGACCCTCTCGTTCTCCCTCTTCTGGCTGTTCATGAGGTCGCTGACTGTTGTCTTTGGCAACGTTGAGCTGAAGTGGAACAATAACTGCTGCCGAAGGTCCTCCCAATTCTTTATTGACTGGGTTGGCAGACTCGTGTATCAGATGAAGGCGGATCCTTGCAAGGTCCGTACGAATTCTCTGAGTTTCACTCCTTCTTTTCTTCCGAAGTTCCCATCATAGGGTCACAATAGGATGTGTATTGCATAAAATGCTGCTCTGGATCGCCTGACTTGTAGAAAATAGGGAATACAGGGCTCCCAAAATCAGGTGGAGGTGGTGTGTTGGTCACTCAATCTGGGTAGGGCTTCTGCTCTGGCTGTATCGGAGTGCGTCAACCTTACATCGCTTCCAATCAAGATGTTAGTTCCTTGATGATGTTGGTGAGACCTTAGTTTACATCTTATTTGGCCCGGTCCTGGGTAGGCGTAGCCCGAGGCATTTCATGAGGATCCGGATTGGCCGACACCAGGGGAGCATGTGCCATTTGTGGCACCTTCAGAGGGTTCAGGCATACTCGCTCCGGTTGCTTCCTGAGTAGAGGGAAGTCTTGCTATTCATTAGAATCTATGTTTAGGTATTTTTATGGGCCGAGCGCCTCATTGGACAGGAGCCCTGACCATGTTTCGTTTGTCGGGGGAAACCTTAGTATTTGAGGTGCACTTTCTGGGAGTACGTGATGTGGCTCCTATTGGGATTCACTTTCAATAAGGTGGTTCCTATGGAGTATCTCGACATTACGCCCCCTCAATTATTTCATCTCCTCTTCCCGTCGACTGAACCTCTCTTGGAGCGTGAGTGGCTCATCTTTGTCAGGAGAAGGAGGCAGGTAAAGGGTCACCAGTCCCATATTCTTATCCTTATTAGAAGCTTGCTGGGTATGGGGAGGAGGGTTGGCTGGAAGGATGTCCATATTTAGGGTGGCCCTCTCGTTCCGGGTGTGCACACATGGTGGTTCATTGTGAGTCATATCCTGACCGGAACCATCATCTCCCAATCCATCCGGATTTGCAGTATCTCTGGTGTCACCCGTGGGTTTAACCTCTATCATGTTAATAGATGCATATCGCAAGGTGGAGACGATTTCATCTTCAAAATGGGAAGAGGATCTACCGCATATTTTTATGCCTTCCCTTTCGTGCCCTGGGATTGCCTTCGGACTTCTTGACGAAGGGTGACGAGGAGAGTTCTTTGATGCGATCTTACGGTGCGCCTTCCTCTGAGAGGGGATGATGATTCAAATGATGGGATATGATGGGGACCACCTCTTCTGATTTTCCTCCCTAGATGAGAGAACACTGACTCTCATGGGGGAGGTTGTTGTTGTGGGGGTAATAATGCCCCCAGCCCTGAGGGCTAGGGTTGGATCCACTCCGTGGACATCGAGTCTCTTCACGATTTTATTGGTCTTACGGGGGCATTTTTTGTTAAAAATTCCCCCAGGCCTACAGGTTGGGGTTGACCCTAGATTTCGGCAGTGGCTGCTGCAATCGTGACCTGCCTGATCTTGTGTGCCCCCATTTGGGGGTGAACCACATTTGGTGCCGAATTCACCCATGGATCATTCCCTCCTGGGGAGGTAGGAAAAGATTTCTGATTGGCCTCTCTTAGGTGAGAGGCCTGTTTTATTATCTCAGTGTCTTGATTCATGAGTTCTTGAATGGATTTTTCCCATCAGGCCCGATGCTTCTGAGACTTACTGAAGGCATGACTCTGTTAGGTGTGTTGCCTTTCCTGAACAGGGGGACCACTCGATTTCCGTCTTGACGTGATGACGTTTGAAGACACCATGTCGAATGGGTTCTTCTAGGCGGGGAGCAGAGTGTAATGCAGATTTCCGTGTTCCACCCATCCCCTAATATGGACTCCCATTAGAGCATCACCAATGAGGCGGCACAGTTGGTGCAGCGCACGGAGGCAGGCTATCTCCACATTTCCTTTTTGTCTCTCCGGGCGTTGTCGCCGCGCCGTAGGAAGGGCCTCCTGGTCGATGTGACACAGGAGGACTCCTATCGTCTTGACAAGGTCTACATACCCTTAATAGGGAAGGAAGCTTGATTTCAGCCAGCGGAGGGTTGTCCATATATTATGGCGGATGTCGTGCACACATTCGTCCTACAACTCTCTGGGTATATTGAAATGAGAGGTGGCCGTGGGCCCAAACATGACCGGTATATCATTTCTGGCCAGTGGTTTCCTCATGAATAGAATATCGGCATACTCCTCCGCTAGTGACTCCTCTACTTGGTCATCCCAACTCAGACGCTCACTGTCAATGTGGTCAGAGGTAGTGGGACCGGTAGGTGCTGAATCATTATGTGGGAGATTTAGAGGGCGTTCAGAGGATGAATATGGACGCAGAACGTTTCCTGATTAAAGAAAGATGTCATTAGTGACTATCTGGGAATCTGACATGCTTGATCCCATCCTTCTGAGTGCCTCAACATATAGGGGCTTTTCTGTGCTTGATTCGGCAGGGGGAGGACCTTCTTATCAATATGATATGCCATCGCGGGGAGGGCCTTCGCAATAGCGGTCTTAATGGAGAGGACTACCATTAAAGCTTGATGTTTCACTGAATAGAGGAATTTTGCAATGCACACCCTGGGGAGGACCTCTAAGGCATGTCGCAGCAAGGGGAGGACCTCCTGGATGCATATCATCCTTACGGGGAGGACCTTCGCAACGACCACCATCATGGTGTGGATGACAATCATTGCATGACCATCGATGCGTATCCTGGGGAGGAATTTCAGGACACACTGCGATAAGGGGAGGACCTTCTTGTCGCTTGGGGACAATGTGGGGAGGACCTTCGCAATGGCGACCATGGTGGAAAGGACTACCATCACAGCTATGGTTATGGAGAGGACTACCATTACAGCTACTTCAGGGAGAATATCTACGAGATACACCATAGGGAGGGCCTCTAGAATGTACCGAAATGAGGGGAGGGCCTTCTTGTTGCTTGAAATCTCTACAGGTAGGACCTCTGTTATTAGGGTGGTGAGGACTACCACCATGATCTGATTCCTGGATGCGCGGAGTGTCGTTGCAGCGTAACCCCTGGGGAGGACCTTCCGGGAAGGTGACGACAAGGGGAGTACCTTCTTGTCATGATGAGATGTCACTGTGGGCAGGGCCTCCGTAGTTGTGACTATGATAGCGAGGACTACTATCATAATATGTGGTCCCACTACAAGGTGAGTGATTGCAGTGTATACCCCGGGGAGGACCTTCATGGTGGACCGTAGAAAGTGGAGAACATTCTTACTGCTCTGTCTTTTGGTCATGTGGAGGGTTTCTGTGACTCGCATCAAAAGAGTAGCTCTCGTGATCGATCGTCATATGCCCGCGGGGGAGGCTCCCATGGGTTCTTTGGGGAGGACCTTAAGAGCTATTGGTAGCGACATTGTGGGTAAGACCTTCGCAACTGCTACTTATACTCCCATAATATGGTAATGGGTGTGCAGGGTTCTGAGTCTTTGATGTATGCTTAGAAGTTTTGGGAACCCTAGCTTCCAGTAGAAAGGAGTCATGAACTCCCTCTTTATTTTCCAGCTGCCATCGGCGTGTTCGGGGCGTTTCTTATGGGTAGTCAGGACCGTATTCTATTGATAACAGCCTTCACATTTGTGTCCCTGTCTAATTTGGTCCCGTTATGTTTTCAGGATACGCCGACGAACATCTTGACTTTTATAAGGGATATATTCCTGCTCTGGAGAATCCACCATGATGGATGGGTGTCCCCCAGTTTGAATGAGGGAAGCTGCTCAATAAGGTTGCCCTTGCGTCGCGGAATATGGCCGGTGACACTCCTGGGCAGAAGTAGGGATGCAGATCTGCTCCGAGGCAGCTATCTGGACTCTTAGATGAGTCACCTCAATTTAGTAGATGGGATCAAGGGCCCGAGTCCTTGCTGTTGTCGCTGATGATATTACAATCTAGAAAGTCTACAAGATATGATCTGGGATCGATACCTACTCCTCTATCACTGCCAGGATATGTAGAGAGACATCTTTGGCTGGAATGGGTATGAAGGACCATTCCGGTATCATAGTAGGAATATCCTGCTCCGGTCCTCTGGTAGTCAGTGGGTACTGATAATTATCCTGTGTCGGGGCAGGTGAACGAATCTGCCCCTGTACTGGGATACACCGGTTTATCTCTCCGTTCACCGCCACATCAGGGTGGCAGACTTTGATTTCATCTGTAGGGATCTGGCCCTGCATATATTGGTTTCCCACCTTATCGAGTCGGTGGCCTTTGTTGGTGGGGAGATGAGCCCGCCTATGAGTTTATACCACATCTGGGTGGTGGGATTTGTTGATCGATACCATGCCAGAATGGAGGGTGTCAGAAGCATTTGCTAGGAGCTGGTCCTGCAGGCGCTGGGTCACCACCACGTCAAGCTAGTGGGCATCATGACCCTGGGCAGGGAGAGGTTCCTAAAGAGTTAGTGTCTTCTAGTGTGAGTGACGAGCTTGATGGGGCTCAGCGAGGATTCATGTCAGCTCGTATGACGCCGTCATGTCTGGATGGTGGGCTTGTCAAGAGTGAACAGGTGTAGGTTCCTGTTCGTGGTACGTCTCTGTGGCTAGGAAGTGGAGCTCCTGCTCAGGGACCAGGGTGATGACTGGTCCCTGATTGTACGTCTTCCTCCCTCATCGGGCGGTCCGAGGGGCCGAAGCTTTTGGAGCATGGGCCTAAATCCTCAGGGAAACAACCTCCTCGTTTCAAGTATGTCGAGTAGAGGCGTGATCGTGATGACACCTTCTGGCATGGGCCTTGGAGCGAAACCCCGGTTTGGTAGGGATGAAGTCCTCAGCGTCGACCTCATTCGCCTCCCTAAGGTAAGGGAGGTAAAAATTGCCCAATTCCTATGACAGACTCCCGAAATAGTTCGAGATGGAAACTAGGGCTGTCTGGATCTACCTTTGCGGCCGCTGCTGGGTAGGTGACCGGTGGGTTCTGGCATATTGGAGGGTGTGCATGGCAGCCTCCATTATTGGGAGAGTACCATTCACGTGGTACTCTCGGATCAGCGCGTCTGAGAACCAGCTTTGAAGACGTTGTGTAGGTGACGGGGACCTCCATAGGTGAGGATTTCTAGACCATGCGTTTTTGGAAGCATGCACTTGGGAGTTCCTTTGCGAATCCATTGGATCAAAGGAAGTTCTAAAGGTTGTACCTACAAATCATTTTATCAAATAAAAGCAACAAACCTGTCAATGCAGTGTCTCATGATCCCATGCATAGTTAATGACCTTGCTTGGCCCTCCTTGTGGGTAAAAGGGGGAATGGGTAAGATTAAGTTAAATCTGTCATGATTGGTTAAGGATTCACGTCGGGTTCACCATTTTTTGTTTCGTGGTTTTCAGCCTCAAAATGCCCAATGGTTCTGTTTCCGATGACGCGTGAACCTACATTCCAAAGGTAGGTGTTCACTAGATAGTCTGACCAGTGACACATAAGAACTCACATTGGTCGAGAGGATGGTATGTCGGGATCATCGAAACCTTTTGGGGGGAATTATTGCCTGTTCAAAGACTCTCTTATAGATTTAAGACGTATTCATATGTTCACGAATATTTGGTTTATACCCAAGCATAGTATCCACGGATTCAACCATGGTAGGCAATGGTCCGCTGAAGGCAGGGGTTCAGAATCATTTATGCCCAAGTTTTACCATCCCTCATGGGATTACTGACTCCGAGAAGTTGGAACTCATTGATGCGGCATTGGGAGTGGCACGGTGAACCGATGTGAAGATAGTAGGATCGACTGGTTGATGGGATTGAACCTCAGGAAGGCTTCCTACATACCCTGCTTAGGCGGCGGGGATCAAAGTCCACATAGTTTGCATGTACATTTTATCGTCATGTGGGACGAAAGCGAACCAACGTGAGGGTTGTCGGAAGAGCCGAGTGGTGGGTTTGAACCTCTTTGAGGCTTCCTACGTACCCTGTCTAGGAGGCAGGGATCAAAGTCCACGTAGTTCACATTGGATTGGGACATACGCTCTGAGGTGGCCCAGAATGATGGATTGGGGCGTACACTCTGAGGAGGCCCATAAGAGGATGTCATGGTCGATGCTTACTCTAGTTCCACTTGAGTCATGCTCAGTGTGAGAAACAAGAGCCAGTAGGGACCAGAGAATCACGTCGCGAGAGGTGCATCCGTGAGGAATGGAGTGGGGCTTACGCATGAGGGCGGCCCATGATGATAGATTCGGGCTTACACTCTGTGGAGGCCCATGGGTGACAAAGCTCAGATGGAGAGGGAAAGGGGGTGATCTTGTGCCCATCTCCTCTCTTGCAGTGCATGAGGGCTTCCTTCTGATGGGTATTTTACTATCCCCGTGATGCCATTAACAAGAGGAGGGGAAAAAAGGGGATTCCCGAGATCAGACACCACATTACCATGGGAATGTGAACCTAGGAATGCTTCATGAATCTTCTCAAGGGTCAGGGAAACCCTTTTGCCTCTATTTACTGGGGGTATATGAACTCAAAACGGTGCGCTGATGCGCCCAAAAGTTACACCATGCGAATCAAGGTGGCTCTGGTGGAGGCCTCGGCTCGGGGCCGATGAATAGGCCAATGAGGGAGTCACGGAGGATCCGTCCGAATAGGAATGATTTTATCTGTCTTGTGTAATAGGAACTTCGAATACTCCGATGGGCCACACGTATGAAGGAGTGGTGGCGCCCTTCACTTAGGAAGGTACTACGTGGCTGGAGAAGCTGTCCGCGAACTAGGGTGGTCCACAGACTGAGAGGTCATCTGTGAACCAGGAGGGTCCGCTGATCGAGGGGTCGTCCACGAACCACGATGGTCCACAGACTGATTGGCATCCCGCGAACAAGGGTGGTTCACAGTCTGGAGAGCATCCCTTGAACCGGGGTGGTTCGCGGCTTAGAGTTTGGGCCGCGTACTAGGGGGTACGCAGAGGGGTCCATGTGGGAAGCAGCAACCAAGGGCGGTGTCGATCGGGGGTTCGTCAGTTAAGGCTTCGCCCGCGTAGGAGGGTGCTACACGGTGCGACAAATCAGAAAAGATGCATAAACACCCTAGTCTGCGGGGAGTGCATCCATGGAGGGTGTTATGGTTCGCGGTCTTCTCTTTTTATGTTACATTAAGTTCGTGGTTCACCAAATTATTATGAATTTATCTGGTTCCTAATTAGTTTGTTCCCAGGTTTATAACTTCTATGCTTCGCGAACGGGAACTTCGCTATTTGCGAAATCCTAAGCCTTCCTTCGATTGATCTCCTTACAAATTTCCAATTCCTATGAATCTGAATCCCAATCTCTGAATCTCCTCCTCCTATATCCCTTAGTCTCCTTTTATAGAGTGTGAAAAGAGATGTATCTGCGGTCACATGACACCTTTTTCGGAGGACCATGACCGAATACCCAGTTTATGGCTTACTTGTTCAATCTGTAATTCCCTGTGAGTATTGAATGCTTCTCTCCCCCCCCCGCGAATCTAACTCAGTGAGTACTTCGCGGCCGTGGAGGGTTCCGCCTCTATTTCGCAAATGACAGTAGATACTGCTTGAACCGGTCGACACGGTCCGCAGGTGGGGCGGTTCATGACGGTGAATTGGATCGGTTCCCATCCTGCCTCACGACCATGGAGGATCTTCGCCTCTATTTCGTGAACGACAATGGTTCGTGGAGGGGGCACTTCGCGGGACCTGGCCACGTCGTATTTTCATGGGACCGGTTTGCGGACCGGTCCTACTTGTGTCCCTTCTTTGGATTTTCTCCATTATTTTCCCCAATTCATTGGGGGATTTGGGTAGAATTTACTTTGCGGATTTTTCAGGACCGAACACCTATATTTTATGTTCTTACTGTATTTTGTGATGAAATTATGTGGTGAGGTATAGTACTTATAGTTTAAGAGTAGTGATTTTTTTGATTAAATAATGAGTATTTTATAATTAAAGAAAATAACCTTGAGGTGGAATTAATATCTTTGAGTTTTTATGATTATTAATTTATTTAATGGATTTTAATCATCTACAAATAACTTAAAAACAAATTAATTTTTTAATTTTTAGGTATTTTATGCTCTTACCTTTTTTAATTAACATGTTACATTGATTTACGTTTACCACGATAAATCCTTATTTTTACCAGAGTATATTTTGTGAAAAAATTGAAAATTAACCTACTAACTAATTTGGAAATTATGATTCACAATAGGTAATCCATTGTTTCATCATTAATTAATATAATTTTCAAAATTATATTTTACAATAATCCTGCAAACCCAATGGGAAGTATTTTTTTAATGTGAAAAATTTTCTGATGATTGAAATGTTTTTTATCTAAAATTAATGTGAAATGTATTCCAATGACATAACTTGGATTTAATTAGGTATAATTGAAACATTTATGATTGAAAATTTATTTTTAATAATATTTTAAATAATAATATTTTAGATAAATGTCATTCATCAATTAAAATGAAGTGTTTTTCACTATTCAAACAAATTAAAACATAGTAGAAAATACCAAAATATAACCCTAATATAATTTTTATATCCAAATTTAAAAAATTTTGATTAATTTATCAAATATTTTACACAATTTGTTTAAAATTTATTTTTAAAATTGGTTCCCAATTAAAATACGGAAAATTATCCTTTTAGAAAAATATAGTATTTAGGCATAAAATTTGATTTATTCTTATTATAGTATAGTCAAACATAATGAATGAATTAAAAAAATATTGTATATAAAAAATATATATTTATTTTATATATTTTATTAATTATTATTAATTTAGTTTACTAATGTAAAAATATACTGTGGGCATAAAAACAGTTTTTATAAATACACATCCCTTATCTTCAATTGTTTTCATATTTATTTATAATTAATTTTTAATAAATCACTTCATTTAATATTAATTTATAAAAAATATTTTATTAATTAATTTAATATTATTCATTCTCTGCAATCAAATGGATAAGATAAAATAGTTGTTAAATTAATAAATTTTGGAGTATATTTAAAGAAATTGTTTTTTAGAATGTAATATATAAAAGAGATTAAATTTATTTAAATGAAAGAGACATGGAATAAAATATTGGGTTGTAAAATTCTCCCCCCACCCCCATAAAATTAAATTTACCCTGAATATTCATCACTTGGATATAAAAAGATGATCATACCGCTGCCTCATCTCATCCTCATGTCCCCAAATAGCTTCCTCAGGTAGGAGGTCTTGCCACAATATATTTACCATGATAGTGGTCTTTTTTAATGGGACATTCCCTACTCCATTTAGAATGTCTACTATTTATTTCCCATAATAATTATATTTCACTATTGGTGTGATCTTTATGTTCAATACATGTGAAGATGAGGTATATAATTCCTTTAGAGAGATACATGGAACACATCAGGGAATCAATAGTGTCTCAATCGAATCCCAAATAAAAATACACCATCCAAATATGATAAAATATTTTAAAAAATTTAGACCATTATAATTTGAAATTGAACTTCGAAAATCAAATGTGGATATTTGAAAATTACTTATTCGGAAATAGACATCATAAAAATGGATAATAAATAATCCTATTGAAAATAATGAAACAAAAGTGTGATGGTCATCTAATATTATACAAAGGAGAACATGTAAATGGATGGTTAAACGAATTATTAGGGAATAATAATGAGTGATATAGAAAATGATAAGGGTAATGTTAACTTTAAGAAACTATAAATATTTGAATGGTAAAAATTAAATTGGTAAAAGTAAAAAAGGGAATGTTTTTGCTTCAAAATATTTTTCAAAAAATTCAAGAATTATTTTACTTCCTATAATAAGAACACAAGGACACATAATTACATGAAAAGTATAATTCCATCAACATTTACTCCAAATTTTGATTATTCGATATTATTTTTTTTATAACTAATGAATCTGGATCATCTTATAAAGATCAAAACATCCACCAAATTAGAATATATATTCTTTCACTCTTTAGGTGTTAACCAAAGTAGAAATGTCTTGTATAAGATATAATTTCCCAATAATATTATATCATTATATAATCAAAACATAATATAATACAAAAAAAATCATCATTAATACCCAATGATAAATAAATATAATTCAATATATAATTATCCTTAAAATATATCAAAAACTATTCTAAAATAATATTGAAAAAAAATTAAAAGTTATTCTTTATATATACATCCAAGATAAATTTTATCATTTATCTCCCAAAAAATATTAATGACACTTATTGAATCAAAAAAAATGAATTTCCTTAATCACATAATCTCCATGATATGCTGAAAATTTCAATAAATAACCCGACACTCCATATTATAAAATCATACAAGCTTCCAAAATATAAATAAACCAGTATTAATCAAATAAAATAACATAGTATTATATTTACCTTAATTATAGGGGGTTCCCAAAATTTTAAATTTTTTTTGAAATTACATTAATCACTTAATCACATAATAATTTCTAATGTTGCGGTCGTCTATTAAAAAATCTCAAAAAACATAAAAATTATTCTAAATTATTTTTACAATAAATAAATTAATTTTATACTAACCATGACATCACACATGATATTATTATGTAATTCTCCCTTATCACCCGTCGATTGTGTTAGAAATTACCATGACCATTTCGGACATGATCTGTATTCACCAATCATGTAGGTTGTCCTTTTACTAAAATTATATTAATTTAATCCTTATAAAATTTAATTAAAATAGAAATATCATAAAACTAAACCTTAATATGTTTCAATATCAAATTTTCCCTTGTACCATTCATTTTGCATTCCAAAATTTAATAACCCATAAATTCCTAAAAACTGAATTTCCCCAAAAATACCATTATTCACCACAAAATTTCATAACATATAGCCTAAATGGTACTTTTAAGATAATGAACATATAATCATCATGAAAATTATATACCCCAGATGATATCTTCAACCAATTAAAATTCTACAAGACAAAAAAATCATATTATCCAAAATATTCTAAAACATGATTTCATACCGGCTATAACATCACAGAATCTGCACTTAAAGATCAAATTCTATAAGTATAATAATTACATTTTAGACTTCAATGCTGATAGATGTGACCTATTTTTTCAGAAAAAATATACATCAACAAATAGAAATAATGGGTCACTATTTCTGATTATTTCTGCTGGAGAGCACATCGTCTGTGGGGATACACATCTGTTTCCCCACATTCCCGCTTTCAAAATGTGGGAGGAATTCATCCAGTCTTCCGCAATGTATTCTTCTTGATCGAAATAAGGTGAAGGGATTTCAGTCAATCCATTCATGGATTATTTCTAAGAAATCATCACCTCATCCAGGTCTCCCTTCTTGATTAATATGTTGTTCGTGAAAGTCCTCCTGGTGTCATCTCTTTGTGGAAAGAAATTAATTATGCTACATCTTCTAGGACAATCAAAAGGGTCATATAGGGACAATAACGTTTAGTCAAGGAAGTAGTCACATTGGGCACCATTAGAATATCTGGACTCTGGAACATCTGTACACCATAATACTCCCTCATTGGAGGTCTTCTCAAGTGTCCATAAGCCTGAGTCATCCCATGTATAATGTAGAGAATCTTATATTGGAGTCATTTCTATATGGTTTTCCTAGACTTCCCATGTTTAATATAGTATATTCAATGAGTTTAATGTTTTATGAAGACAGATCATATAGATTGTAACACTAAGGAGAGTGGATTATAATGCTACATTATTATGAGGGGGCACCGGGAAGGTTTGGTAAGACATATTTATGAATACACCCAGCAGGGACAATCCAATAATGGTGTGTCCAAAAAAGGGAAATTTTCTTACTAAGATGTCCAATATGGATAACACAATGGAAAAAACATAGACGTTAACTCCAAAAAAGAAGTAATTCCTATGATTATCATTTATGGGATTGAACATCATAGGGGGTTCTTATATACCATGTATAGAAGACAGTGATCAAAAACCACAGAGTTTTATAGGGAATGGTTTGGGTATTACACATGGTTATCTAACCTTTACAATAGGGGAACACTTAGTTGATGGATATGATATGCAGAGCTTATACATTGTTAGCTTCCTGAGTGCTGAAATGTCTAATGGAATGAATGTTTCCTAGCATGGTTATCTGATTGAATGGATGGAGTTATCGCTCTGCGTTGTGGATTCCCGGGTAGGAATTGGGATAGATGATGGATGATTGGGTGATGTTGGTGGAATGAGTGAGTTATAACTATCATGAAGGTGATTGTGGTAGGATTGAACCTCAGGTAGGCTCCCTACATATTCCAATGTCTTGGAATCAAAGTACATATAGTTTGGGAAGGGGAAATTTAACTTTTCAGGGGATGCTTGTGAGAATGGTGTGCAAGGATATGGACCCGAATGAAGTAAAACCTATAGGTTGGGGCATGATCTTCTCGAGACACATGGGCCTGAAGGATAGACTAGTATGGAATGTGGGTGATGATCTTGAACCTCTTGGGGTTTCCTATATACACTGTTAGAATAGTTGGGATTAAATTCCACATATCATAGGATGGGGGAATAGAATCTTATAATATATAAAAGACATATTCCTAAAAACATTCCAGTCAATTATTCAAGGTAATATACCCCTCACAAGAGGATCACTCTTGGTTATAGGAGTTTGGCGAGGTGTATGGGTATTATGAATGGATAACTACCCAGGTGGATGGATCAGGAAACCGTAAGGGTGTTGGAACCACAACCATTTTATATAGGAAATAGAGTATGGTTTGTGTTGTTGTGTCAATAAGGTTTTCCATATGACTTTTCCATTCTTTCTTATTTTGAAAATCACAAACACCTTATCTTTAAGGAAATATGTTTTTACCCCTGATTTACTTCTATAAAGAAAATTTCATCAAGGAAATTTACCACTTTCTTATTTTCATTGTTCAAATCAACATTTTTCTTAAGTAAAAAAATAGGATTCATATCTATATTCTTGGAATCGTATATTACTTAGATATGAAGAATTCTATTTCAGGATCCGAATTCTCATTCCGAATTCTGTAATAAACTCTCATTACGAATTCTGATGATGAATTATCCTTACGAATTCTAATGACGAATTCTCAATACGAATTCTGATGATGAATTCTCATTATGAATTCTGTGATGAATTCTCATTACGAATTATGTGGTGAATTCTCATTACGAATTCTCTGATGAAATCTCATTACAGATTCTGATGACGAATTCTCATTACAAATTCTGATGACGAATTCTAATTATTAATTCTGATGACGAATTCTCATTATGAATTCTGTGATGAATTCTCATTATGAATTCTCTGATGAATACTCATTACGAATTCTGTGATGAATTCTCATTACGAATTCTCTGATGAATTCTCATTATGAATTCGAGTTAAAAATTCTCATTATGAATTTTGGTTGTGAATTCTGATTACGAGTTATGGATACGAACTTTTATGAAGTTCAAATCCGAATTCTTCTGATAAATAGAATCTGAATATCCTCGTAATATAGAATCCGAATATAATTTTTTGTTAGACTCTGAAATTTTTACTTACACTTTCTTTTGTTAAGTTTGTTATAAAACAATGTCTTACATTCCGTTACACATGTTTTGTTATAAAACAGTGGTGTCCATTCTGTTTTTAACTAACCATTGGTTGAGTGACACATATACAGGTCCCACTGAAATTTAAGGAAAATATGAATGTTGGTGGAGGGAGTCTATCATTGCTAAAACACCTATATATAGGAGCTCATTTGAAAGATCTCAATAGTTAAGAAGCAGTTGATCACTCTAGATACCACACATCGTTAAGGTGATTTCTGGAGAGATAATATTTTAATGCCTTTTGTGTACTGAACTACTTGTTCAGATTGCTTCGTGCGACTTCGAATGTTGGTGATTACATTAGAGGGCTTCTGGGGATAGGATGGCACTGGTGCCGAATAACTTGAAGTTCGAGGGATTCCTTGCAGAGGAAGACAGAGGTTCCAACTACCTTTAAGTTGAGGGCTTATAGGGATAGAAAGATAGAGACTCTGATCTTCGTATTGATGGCTTACGCGGTTGTGGGTAAGACAGACTTTCTTGAATGTATAAATCAAGGAACCTTTATCCAAGGTTGTTGGATACCCTTTTCTTTGGGTTAAAAGATTTATATCTTGTTACTTTTTTTGTTACAAATTTATCTTTTCTGATGCATTTTTTATGTTTAAGAATGTATCACTATCTTAGACTTCCTTACACATGTATACTCTAATTCAGTTAGACTTTATATGCATTAAGGTAGAATCTCATATTGTAAACTTTTGTTAAGTTTCATTTTCTGGATCCATATTTCTGTAACCGGCTTCTCGGAATACCGTTCCAAATTTAAGCAAGTGTATAGAACTAGAATTTTGTAACATCATACTTTGTCCCAATATTTCAGTTGGTGTTAGTGGTTTTGTGAATTTTCATAGTTTAACATTGTTAAAATTAGAACTTTCCTTATTTAATGGAATTTTTAAAGTGTAAAATTCACCCCCCCTCCTCTTGTATATTGAGCATCTAGATCATTATTTCGATCCTACAATTGGTATCTGAGCTGGTCTCTGAAATACTTATATTCACATATATGTTTTTCTTGCCCAGTTTTTCTTTGTTCTATATTTTCCTTGCTTAGGAATATTCTTGTTGAATCTGAACTTTGGTTATTAACAAGTATTTTTCTATACAGATTTTTAAGATGGAAGGAATCAATGTTGGTTCCATCGACAACCAAAATCCTACAAGACCACCAATTTTTAATGGTAATGACTATGAGTATTGGAGAGAGCGAATGAAGACTTTTGTTATCAATACTAGAGTAGAAAAATTTTTTATGCTTACTGGAGGTTATCAAATTTATGATAAGGAAGTTAATAATTTCACCAATCAAGATAAGCATGATTACCAATTAAAATATACGGTATGCAATACTTTACTATGTTCAATGAATAGGAATATATATAGCCAAATTTCTTCTTGTGAAGAAGCTAACTGTATATAGAAGAAACTAGAAGTTACACATTTTGGTACATCCATAGTGATTGAGACTAGAAGAGCCATTCCTAGATCTGAGTATCATGGTTTTAACTTTCCTTATGGAGAACCCATTTATAAGGTGCAACATATATTTATGACTAATTTGAATATATTACAATCTATGGGGGAGAAAGGTCCTAATGATGAATCTCTTGTGGACAAGATCATTGATATTATGCCAAATGAGTGGGAATCAAAGAGAAAAACAATTGATGAGAATAGGAAGGTCACTCAAATTTATTTAGATGAGTTGTTTGGAACTCTTATCCAACATGAAACAATTATGGAGAGAGATTATAACAACATAAAAAAGAAGAACGATAATGGTACTGTTTCTTTTACTATAACATAAAATCACATGAAAGCTAAGACTCCTGAGAGAGTAACTGGATCCAAATCTAAGAAGGTCGTTATCCAAGCCAAATCTAGTGAGAGTGAAGTCTCAGAGAATGAGTTAGAAAATCTTTCTTGAAGGATGAACAAGATAGCTGGACAAATAAATTTCCAATCCAAGTATAAGAAGAAGGAAATGAAAGATAAGAACGATTCAGAAGTCACATTCTATGAATGAAAGAGAGATGGACACATAAGACCTAATTGTCCTTTTCTCAAGAAGGAAAAAGAAAAGAAAGGAATTCTGAAAGGAATAAGAAAAAGTATTATAAAGATAATGATAAGAATGTTCTGATAGCTAATAATACTTGGAGTTCCAGTGGTTGTGACTCTTCAGATGAATCTTCTGATTATGAATCTTCTGGACAGAAGAATCATGGTCTTATATCCAGGTTACCTATTAACAATCATTGCTTTATGGCTAAGGTACACAATGTTGAATCATTGACCACTATTTCAATAAGTTCTAATGATAATAAATATTATAAGTCTCCTAATGAAGAGTCCTCTTCTGATAAAGAAAATACTTTACCTACATATGAAGAAGTTTCTAGGTTTGCTGAACTTCTTAAGATTGAGAATTCAAAACTCAATAAAAATCTTTATAAGGAAAAATCTAGGAATATTATTCTTACTAAGGAAATATCAGATCATTCTAAAGATCTTGATAAGAAAAATTCAGATTTTATAAGTATTTCAAAAAGTCTTGAGGAAGTAAATTTTGAGAAAAATAAACTTTCTAATGATCTAGAAAAATTAATTTAAAAAAAATAGTGTTTTCGAGCCTAACTCTAGTTTCAAATCTAATGATTTTAAAGATAAAAACATGGTTATAAAACTCAACTCTGAAATATTTTCCCTAAAGAAGTGCTTTTCATACTTTACCTTAAGTAAAGAAAATTCTGATAAGATGTATTAACAAATATGACCTTTAAGAAACAAATCCGGATTTGGTTATACCCATGCAAAAACAACTTTTAGTAACAATTATTTGGTTCCTCAAAGTTCCCCATTTTGTACCAAGTCTCAATGTGGTGGTCACTGGCCAAAGAATTTTTCTTTAAACAAAACCCAATATTTAGGTTTTTATAAGGATTATTTTTATAAGAAGATGTGGGTGCCCAAAATTTTGTTATCTGAAAATCTTGGATCCAAACAAGGTTGGATTCTGAATGTCTAATTCTTTTCGTATTTTCAGGAAGATAAAGGAAGTACCAACAGCAATACATGGTACATGGATAGTGGATGTTCCAGGCATATGACTGGTACCAAAAACTATTTTTAAAAGATTATCAATATGAAAGGAGATATAATTCATCAGTTTATTAGAACGCAAGATCAACATGCAGATATTTTCAGAAAATATTTACCTTACGATAGATTTGAATACATTAAACAAAATTTAGGAATGATAACCATAAGGTATTTTTCATTCATTAACTTCTTTTTGAAAAAATATCCTTACAATAATAAACTCCTTTTCATAGGGGGAGTAAAATTTTTTGTTACCTTTTAAAAAAATTTGGTAATGAGATTTTCAAAATTTTTTGTAATGTGCTTTTCAAAATGTTTCGTAATGAGCTTTTCAAAACTTTCATAATGAAATTTTCGTACTAGAACATTCATAATGAAATTTTCGTACTGGAAATTTCGTAATAAAATTTTTGAGCTTGAACTTATGTAATTAAATTTCCGTACTCGAGCTTTCCTAATGAAATTTTCATACTAGAACTTTCGTAATGAAATTTTTGTATTGGAACTTTCATAATAAAATTTTTGTACTGAATCTTTCGTAATGAAATTTTCATACTAAGAATTTTTGTAATGAAATTTTCGTACTGAGAATTTTTTTAATGAAATTTTCATACTTAAAATTTTCGCTATGGGAATTTTCGTACTCATATTTTTCGTACTGAGTTTTTCGTAGTATGTTTTTCGTAGTCATTTTTTTTAAGAAGATTATTACCGATTACGAATAAACATCCTATCCAATCCAAAAGGTATTATTTACTTACCAGTTTTTTAATCATATTTCAATTGCTGGTACATTCTTATGTGTTTTAAAATTTCTCGTATTCAAATTTTCTTAAATCCGAATGTTTTTCTTAAAACATCAAAAGATCTGAGTCAAGTTTTCCTTCTAGAATGTTTCTCAACCGTCAGATCAAATCTCAATGTTTCTAAATCGTTCGATCTACCGTGGAAGTTGAATTGTCATCCCAACGCCTATATAAATGGGACCCCTGAGTGTTGTCCCATATCAAAAATCAAGATTTTTCATCTCAAAGCTTTGTCCTCCTTACTTAATGCCACTCCGATATTTCCGAAGTCCGTTCCTATTTCTTCAGAAGAGTTTAGTTCTAAATGTCTGTAGAAACCACTTCTCAAGATATGTCAACTTGGAATCCCATTTCTATGTGTTAGGTTTATAGGGAGAGGCTGGTGATTTCAAATTTTTAAAAGTATGATTTTCTTATATCTAAGAACATCAAGATCAATGACTGGGAGGATGTCTGCTTATCAAAGAAAGCGAATCAGGATCAGGTTTATACATATTTTCTTATAGAGTTTTACGAGACTGTTTCATTCCTTGAGGACGATGTCAGAGAGAAGATTTATTTCAAGTATTATGGGAAGACACACAAATTATCTTTCACCAAGTCTACAAGCTTGGTGGGTCTATCATATGAAGGTGAAGAAGAATTTTTCTCACACAAGATGCCGGATGAGCAAGGAAGTTTCAACAAAGTCAAGTATAAGGATTGCCTTGGACTTAAGATGTTAAGACCGCTATGATTTCTCATCTCTCATCAAATAATCGGATTCTACAGCTGTGGGTATAAGGTTTTTTCGTACCAAGAAGATGTGATAAGGATAACCGTAGGACCCCGGGACACCCTGAGAGGGGAGGGGTGAATCAGGGTGTCAACTTTTTCTTTTAAATTAAAGGATCTTGTTCCCATGTTGGCAGGAACTAGTTGAACCTATATGATGGATATGATCTGCAATCAAACATTCGCATGCAAAAGAGGTGACACAACAAATTTTACTTGGTTCTCCACTAAGGGCTACGTTCAAGGAGCATATGCCGAAAAGATTCCATTCGTATCTAATTCCCTGAATCTTCACTAGATGTGGATTACAATGGTTCGGGCACAGTCACTCTGTCCCAGGCTCACTGCCTTTACAATTTTTCAGGGATTTCTCACTGCATCCCATGGGTCAGTCCCGCTGACTCCCCCTGGCTCACTTCCCTTGGTGCAGTCACACTTAGTTTATAGACATGAAGGTATCTTCAATAGATTTTCATTGAAGTATTTTTCTCCTCTTAACATGAGACTCTGCTTACATCAAAGACCGGAATTGATGCACTAGAATGCACAAAACCACTGAAACGGATAACCAGAACGTGCAGACAAACTTCACTGACAATTGCACGCAACACAAACCATTTGCATGCATAACCTTCTGATCGCGCACAAAATTTACTTTTTGCGCGGAAAAATATATCACGCAAAACCCCCCTTTTTCGCGCAACTGATCCTTTTATGCACGAACCCAATTTTTACACGCAAATGTTCATTTTTCGTGCATCCAGAAATTTTCTGCGCAACTCCAAATATTTCGCGCCAGCCCCTTTACGCGATCCTTTTTCTCGCATCAGACCTCGGATCATTTCTAAGTCTTCAACCGTACAAAATGAAGGGGGTCACCTCATATTTATAGGCGTCTGGGACCCCCGCGCGCAAAATCCCCTTCGACGTGAAAACCTCTCATCTGGCGTGTAATATTTTGCACATGTATCGTTTTCTGCGCACCTCTCCAGATATTTCGCACAGCCCATGCCTTTTCCATTTTTCGACGTTTTGATTACGAAGCACTATTTGTGCGAAAAACTTCTCTTCTCTATTTCGCGCACCACGCTGTTTTTTGCGCCCAACTCAAGTATTTCATGCACAACCCTTATTTTCCGCGCACCTCCTTTTGCAGACAATCCATGTCTTCATGTTCCGATTTTGTGGCCCAAAAATTTGGCAAACACTAGGAAACTGCGCCACCTTCAATACTGTTGTCTACTTGAACTGTATGATCACTTTGCTGGCACACATTCGGAACATACACTGAGGATTGACAAAAAAAACAAATCAAATGCCAATTCCTGCATTGAACTGTCATGGTTCCAACAATAACCACAATAAAAGTGACATTTATATCTTAGATTTATTGGTAAATCTAAGAAGCTAAATTTGATGATGCATGTTTTGATTACATTTAAGAATATTAAAGAAGGGAATATGAAAGCTCAGATAATAATGTATCTGGCCTTGCTTTCCAAGCTTATTATCAGGTGTCTTGATTCATTTGAAGTTTCTTACACATCGAAGCCAATACATTTCAAGGTAATTCTGGTTAGTGATGATACATTGCAGAGGATAAAGATTGCCTTTTCTGTTGAATCTGGATAATTGTATTATTTACCAGAGGAAGAGGCGAAGGCAGCTCAGAAAGATAAAAAAACTCCAGAACCATCAAAGAAAGCTAGGAAGAAAAGGAAATTGAAATAAGTGGAAGTTGTTGAGAAAACCCCCAAGTCTAAGGAAACTCAATCCACACCACCTAATCCCAATAAACAAAAGGCTTTTCTAGATGGGGTGGTTTCCATGTGGAGGCAATATAAAGAAAAAATGGAATGAAGGGGAGCCTCAATTCAGATTAGAACCTACTGAGGATAAGTCCTTGATAGAGAAAGAGGCTGATGAATTAGAAAAGCAAGCCAAAGAGAAGAAGTTGAAAAAGAATATGTCAGAGGAAAAGATTGTTCAATATCTTATGAAGGCCACTAATGTAGTATCTGAAATTTTACCCGTTCAGAAATATTTTTTGGTTGAAGTGTTTCCTGAAACTCTGGGTGAGAAGACTATAGAAAATTCTAAAAAGAAGAAAGATGAGAAAGAATTGATGCTGATATTTCAACAATTTGTGGAAGAAATCCAGCAAGCAGAGAGTAGTGGTGGCTCTGGTGGTGTAATAAAACAAGTTGAAGAATATTAGGGGAAGTATAGTGCTTCTGTGAAATTTTCACTCCAGACTTCCCAAGACGGATCTTCAAAAATTGCTACACCTAGAGTTGATGAGAAAGGAGAAGAGGAAGTGAACAACCTATCTGAGGAAGAAAATCTCAATCATTTCTTTATACAGCATAAGGATGTTGAAGCTAGAGAAGAAAAGGTGAATGTTGATAAAGATAAGATTTTTCATCTTTAAGAAAGTGAGCAAGAATCACATGATGAAAAGGCCGTTACAAAAGTTGATAAGGGAAAGCAACTAGTTGTTGAAACTCCAACGAAAGATATTATAAGAAGAAAAGAAGCTGGAGGATCATCCAAAAGGAAGCTGATACAGTTATAGGATGAACCATCTCCAACTAGAATATCAGATTTGGAGTCATCTGTCTTTGGACATGACTTTGTTGAACAGTCCCTAAAGAAGCTGGTGGACATCATTTTGTTTTTTACAGTAATAGAATCCAGAATCCAGATGCTTCAGCATATTATAAATTAAAAATTGGACACTGTATCCATGGTGATTGATAGTTGTGCTAAGCTTGAGTCTGGTCATAAAAACTTTCTTATCAATTATTATGCTCATAGATTTTCTTGAAATAATATAACCAAGTGGTCTAGGAAAATTTTCCAAGATATGGGAGAGCATGATCAAGTCCAAGTATATGTTAAAGATGATTTTGATACCAAAGACTCTAAAATCAATGATCATACAAATTATTTTGAGAAGAGGTTAACTCTTGAGCAGGATGTTTGGATGAAGGAGGTCAAAGATATGAATGGGAAGCTATGTTCTCTTGTCCAGTACTACAGGGAAGAAAAGGATCTTCAGATTCAGTTGGAAGAAAAGGTTGTAATGAAAGATGAAGCTCTTAAAGCTCAGGAAGAGGCAATGGAGGCTCAAGATGCAAGAATCATTGCTTTAGGTAAGCTAGTGGGGGAGGACTACAAAGAAATGAAGAAGCTGAAGACAATTGTCAAAATTATTATGCCCAAGGAAAAAAGAAACAAAATATACCACTCCGATATTTTGTTGTACTTGTTTCCTTATACTAGTTCTTTCTAATAGTAATGAAATTTTTGTTACTTATCATTTGGTTTGTTTCATGTAATAATATTTCAGGTACTTTTTTATCTTTTCCATTCCCTCAATTCTTTTTAAAAATCGCAAAGGGGGAGAAGGAAAAATAATTAGTCAAAATGGGGATAAGGAAGAATCTAAAAGGGATAAGAAAAATTTCTAAGTAAAGAAGAACTATCCCTAAGTAAGGGGGAGCTTATCTAAGGGGGAATTTCTCATTACAAAGTTTTTCAATATTATGATAATGAAAATCCCATTTTGGAAATCCATAATACAATCCTTAGAGTTCCAAAGCATAATGGGGAGTTAGATGTATTCACTATCATCCATAAACAAAGAAATATGATCTTTAATTTCAAAGTCTAGAAATTTATTCTAAGCTCTTATATTATTTTTCATAAGGATGTTTGTGCTTTACAAAAAGGGGGATATTTTTGAGTGAATAAGGTTTTCCTTATGACTTTTCCTTTCCTTCTTGTTTTGAATATCAAAAACACCTTATCTTTAAGAAAATATGTTTTTACCCCTAATTTACTTCTATAAGGAAAATTTCCTAATGGAAATTTACCTCTTTCATATTTTCATTGTTCATATCAATAATTTTCTTAAGTATAAAAATCAGATTCATATCTATATTCTCCAAATTCTATAACACTTAGATATGAAGAATTATATTTCAGGATCCGAATTCTCATTCCGAATTCTGTAATAAATTCTCATTACGAATTCTGATGATGAATTCTCATTACTAATTCGGATGACGAATTCTCATTACGAATTTTGATGAAGAGCCCTCATTACAAATTCGGATGACTAATTCTCATTATGAATTCTGTGATGAATTCTCATTACTAATTATGTGATGAATTCTCTTTACGAATTCTATGATGAATTCTCATTACAAATTCTGTGATGAATTCTCATTACAAATTTTCTGATGAATTCTCATTACGAATTATCTGATGAATTCTCATTATGAATTATGATGATGAATTCTCATTAGAAATTCTGTGAGGAATTCTTATTACGAATTCTATGAGGAATTCTCATTACATATTCTGTGATGAATTCTCATTACGAATTCGCTGACGAATTATCATTACAAATTCTAGTGCAGAATTCTCATTACGAATTCTGGTTGTGAATTATGATTACGAATTATGGATACAAACTTTTATGATGTTCAACTCTGAATTCTACTGATAAACAGAATCCGAATATCCTTGTAATATAGACTCTGAATATAATTTTTTGTTAGACTCTGAACTTTTTACATACACATTGTTTTGTTATGTTTTTTATAAAATGATGTCGTGCTTTCAATTAAACATGTTTTGTTATAAAAAAATTTCATCCAATCTGTTTTTAACAAACCGTTGGTTGAGTGATAGGTTTAAAGGTCCCTCTGAAATTTAAGGAAAATATGACCGTTGGAGGTGGGAGCCGACCATTGCTACCGAGCCTATAAATAAGAGATCATTTGAAAGAGCTCAATAGTGAAGAATAAGTTGATCACTCTAGAGACCACACACTGTTAAGATGATTTATATAGAGAGAAGATTTTCATGCCTTGTGCATACTGAACTGCTCATTCAGATTGCTTCGTACAACTCTAAATGTTAGTGATTACATTTGAGGGATTATGGAGATAGGAATATTGAGGTTCCGACTACCTTGAAGTTCGAGGGCTTCCTTGCTGAGGAAGATAGAGGTTCCATCTACCTTGAAGTTTAGGGCTTGCGGGGATAGAAAGATAGAGACTTCGATCTTCGTATCGAGGGCTTACTCGGTTGTGGGTAAGACCGAATTTCTTGAAAGTATAAATCAAGGGAACTTTATCCAAGGTTGTTGGATACCATTATCTTTGGGTTAAAATATTTATATCTTGTTACTTGTTTTTGTTACATTTCTATCTTTTCCGCTGCATTTTGTATGTTTAAGAAAGTATAACTATCTTATACTTCCTTACACTTGTATAATCTGGTTCAGCTAGATTCTATACACTTTAAGGTAGAATCTCATATTGTAAACTTTGGTTAAGATTCATTTTATGAATCCATATTTCCTGAACCGACTTTTTAGAATCACTTTCCATATTTAAGAAAGTGTATAGAACTAGAAGTTTGTAACTTCATACTTTTTCCCAATCATTCAATTGGTGTTAGAGTTGTTGTGAATTTGCTTTTTTTAACTTTTTTAAACTTGGATCTTTCCTTGTTTAAGGAAATTTTTAAAGTGTACAATTCACTCTTGGTTAGAGGAGTATGGCGAGGTGTATGGGGCATATGAATGGATAACTACCCAAGTTTATGGATCAGGAAACCATAAGGGTGTTGTAACCACAACCATTTTATGCAGGAAATGGATCATGGTATGTGTTTGTTGTATATACTAATCGGAAGTTCAGAATGTTTTCTAGGAAAGGGATTATACAGTTCATGTGGGCAACAATACTGATAGTCGTGTTGTGTTCTAGTGTCTTCCAAATTTTTGGGCCTAAAAATCGAAAATTGAAGAGATGTATTATTTGAAATGGAAGGTGCAAGAAATATTGGAGTAGTGCATGAAATTACTGTAATGTACTCTAAATTGAGTTTTAATGTAATAGTGAATGCAGGTTCAATTTTTCACACAAAAGGTGTTTCGAGATCATGACACCGAAAAATGGAAAAGGCATTAGTTGAATGGAAAATATAAAGTTGTGGGCCGAAAATGGTTCATGCGTGAAAATAATTGCACATAGAATGACATGTTTTGTGTGACATGGTAAGATTTTCTCATGGGGGTCAGTGACTCCTTTATATAAGAGGTTACCCCCCCTCACTCGGCATTGTTGAACACATATAGAAGATGCGAGTTTTGATTCGCGTAAAAGTTTCGTGAAAATCGAGTTGCATAGAAAAGTTAATTTTGTGTAGAAAAGTTAAAGTTGCATGAAAAAGTCAAATTTTCATGAAAAAGATAGAAATTTTCACGTAAAGAGTGTAGTTGGGCTAAATATTTTCCACATAAAATGCAAACATTTCTTGCAAAAGTATGATCTTGAAGACACAAGGTAGGTGTTGTGCGCAATTATCAGAGCAGGCTGATTAAATGTTCGGAATATCTAGTTCATTGGTGTTGTGCATTCAAGTACATCAATTTAAAAAATCGATGTGAGTAGTGTCACATGATGAATATAGACAATGAATTTAATGAAAATATTTTGAAGTGACCTTCATGTTGATAAACTGAGTTCTCCTTCTCTCATGGTAGTGAGCTTGGGGGAGTCTAGGGATGTGATCCAAGGGACTCAATGAGTTATCCAGGAACCATTGTAATGATACCTTGACTGGAATGGAGTGACTATTAGTGAATCTTATAGACCTAAAAAAAGTAAATATTTGTTGATTTTTGTATGACTAACCCACTTTGGGAATATACTCCTTGGACTTATCCCTTTGAGATGAACCATGTAAAATTGATTTGTCTCTCCTAGCTTCCATTTGTTTTAGAGATTCAAAAGGTTCATAAAAAATTGGGAACAAGATCAACAAAATTAAAATGAAAAATTTGACACCCTGATTCACCCCATCCCTCTCAAGGTTTTGTAGGGTCCTTTAAGTTATATTAGAGGGAGGATTACAGTGTTTGATCTATCTTATATCGTTATGGTAAATTCAGCCAGTGTTAGGGGAGTCCCCCTCAATGATGGATGTAATGTTCAGATTCATAATAATAGTATGAGATCATATCTAACATCCCTTAGAATATATGTAATATTTTCCACTTTATAAGAAATACATGTTACTTATTAGACATGGATGGATATTACTGATACAGAGAAAAAAAATTATGATGCAAATGCGAAAGCGCAGAATTGTTTCACTACAGACCTTTATGATCAGATCTATCTTACGGCGATGAGTTTCATCTCACCAATTTCCATTTGGGTAAAACTTGATAAATATTTATGAAGGATGTATAAATGTGAATTAGGTGAAACCAAAATTCATGCATAATAGTTTTGATGATCTGTAGATGTATCATGATGAGAATGAAAACTCCTTCTTTAACTGAATTACTATAGTGTCTGGAGAAAATCGTGGTCCATGCAACAAAATAATATATGTTGATATTGTAAAGTGACTATTGAGAAGATTTCCGCCCTTATACCATGAAAAGGTTTCATCACTTGAGAAATGAGATCTTTCTGAACATTCTCCGGATGATCTGTGCAACAGCCTAGTGGTATATGAATATAGAGTCCAATCATAAATTTCTACCACTCGAGCGAGAAAGGAAATGGAATTCAAACCCACATATAAATAAAAATATTAAAAGATAGTAGTGGTGAATATGGTGAGTAAAAATAAATTCTTTCTCTTATTTCCAAGATGTTCCCGAAGGGAAAAGGGAAACTCAAAGGGAAGTTACCTCATTCTTGATTTCATTGTGGCAATTTTTGGCACATTTCATCTCAATGATTAATAATAAATTTTGACGATGATGATGATATAAAAGATAAAAACATTGAGATGCCTCAGAAAATGTTTCTCAAAAAGGGAGACTTCAAATATTGGAAGAAACTACCAAAGAAGAGTTTTTTCTTTCCAGAGGAATATGATGATAATGAATTTTTTGAAGAAAAACCAAAATTTAAAACTGAAAACCATGCTTATATGATTTCCATTATTGAAAAATCAGAACCTTCAGAAGATAACTGTGGAGGAAATCAATAGACAACTAATGCCAATCTCGTGTTTCAAATTAAAGATGATTTTAGAATGTTTAATATAAAATGTAATATTTGCAAAAGGTGGAAATAAATTGTAGAAGAATCATATGAATATGTTGATCATCTAGAAGTTGAAATTCAAAGAGTGGATGAATTTGTGAATGTAAAGTGAAAAATCTTTGAAAGATTTGATGATATAGTGGATCTAAAGCAGAGAATTGAAGAGAAACCAAAGGTCATCAGTGACCTCACCTCCTGACTAAAAGTAAAGTCCCGGACTACTGAGGGTCATGAAGAGGAAGTTGTTAGTCTTAGGATTAAACATGAGAGTGCATCAACTTAAAAAGAATCAAGGAAGAAAATATATTTTGGAAGGGTCTTATATTATGAGTTCTTTTAGAGTGAAAAACGTCATTCTAATGGAGTTGAAAAGATTTTAAATGACCAAAGACCCACTTAATAGGGAATTAGTGGAATCGGTTCTAAAGATGGATTTTCAAATGCTACAAATTAAGGTAACCAAAATAAAGGTAAGATTTAAGTGGGTCATGTGGAAAAGTCACCTGAAGTGCTGAAAAAGAAACCCCCAATTCAATTTGAATGAAGAATAAAATACTATCCATAATCCTCTAAGAATAATAGGTAGTAAAACTATTATCCCATGGGAGAAGGAATGAGGATAAACAGAATTGATAAGACATTTCCTCTCATGAAATATAAATTATAAGGATATCTGGGCTGTGTCATGTCTTATTGTGTTGAGAAAAGAATATATTTTAATGGATAAGTTGAGGGAGTTCAACAAAGGAGAAGAAATTAATATCCTAATTCTTTTTGAAAAAAAAAATCTATGTTTATTGTTTTTGTTGTTGTAAATTCTATCATAAGGTTTTTGATTTTAGGTTGATGAGGGATATGGATACCCCATACCAGATTCTGAGACAAGTAAAATCTCATCAACAAGATAGTGTTTCTCATACAAATTGGTTTTCTCCTATAGAAATTTTTTGACTATGATGAATCCTTTTACATAAAATAGTGAATTGAAAGTCCATCAATGTAATACACTCAACACGGTGGCTCATGGAAAGAAAATAATAAAAATGGAGAAATAAATCCTTGCAAAGGTATCCCTCAAATCCACAAAATTAAATAGCACTGAGATTCTGTATAGTGGTTGTTCATCTCATATTATAGGAAATACATGCCTATTAACGGATGTCAAGAGGAGGGTTGATGGAACCATACAATTTGGTAAGGATGGAGCTAAGAAAATCAATGGCACAGGAAGGACTGAACAAGCTAAGGGAGAGATAAAGAAAACTAAAGTCCTTTATGTGGATGGCCTATGTCATAATCTCCTCTGCATGAGTCAACTCTGTGACTCAGGACTTATAGTTACTTTTAATCATAAAGTATTCACTGTTAAGGGAAATACCATAAATTCAATTATAAAGGGATGTATAATAGAAAGAAACACATATCATGTTGATAGTATAGAAAAAAATTTATACATTACTATAGAGGAGGAAAATAACTTGTGACATTAGAGATTAGGGCACATAAATCAACGAGGCATGGAGAAAATTTAAAAACTGATATTGTCATAGACACTCCCATCCTGAAGTGTTAATGTGAAATATATTTTGATGTTTTCATTAATGGGAAGCTTGTCTGCAATACATATATTCCAAATAATAAAAGGGCATCTCATCTTCTTGATCACATTCATACAGATGTATGTGGCCCGATAAATGTTGTCGGGACTCATGGAGAATTGTACTTCTTCCCTTTCACAGGTGAATACAGTAGAATGGAATGTGAAATGGTTATACTTAGGAAACAACAAGTCCTTGACTTCATGAAAACATATCATCGAATCACCAAGAATTATACTAAATAAACAATCAAATTATTGTTTTCTGAAAATGGATGTTAAAACAGATCCATTGAATTTAAACATTATCAGGAAAAGAATGGGATACAACATGAGGTACATGCAGTGAGAACTCCACTAAAAAGGGTTTGTTGAGAATAAGAATAGATATGTGAAAAACATGGCACAAACTATGCTGATTGAGAGTCTTATTCCATGAAATTACTAGAAATAGGCCATTCAATCGGCAATGTATATTAAAAATCGAACAGGGCATTCTTTGGATGAGATGAAGACACCATTTAAATTGTGGCGTGGAAGGAATTCCTATTTGAAATAATTTTTTGTTTTTTGAATTAAATGATTCATTAGAAATAGAGAAAGAAATCAAGGGAAGTATGGTGACAATGCATAAGAAAGAATATTCCTTGGATACCCAATGAACTGAATATCCTATAAGTGCTACAACAAAAACTTAGGAAGGATTGTGGAATGTAGTGATTATAATATCATTAAAGAGAAACCCACATATAGTTCAAGGATTTCATATTCTGATGTGATCGAAAATAAGGAAGAAAGTGAACATGGAGTAAAAGAAAATAAATAAATAGAGGATGGTGTATAAAACACTAAGTATTGGTATCAGGATATTGAATCAAAAGAAGAATCTGAAAAGGAAATCGTGGATAGAGGGAAACATCGATTGGACCTCAGTGTTTAGTCACCTCCTAGTGCATATGGATGTTTTGAAATGCCCCTCATCCCATTTATGTTAACTGTTTTAATATGTTTGTTAATTTGATGAAGGTTTATGGGGGAGATATTATCCAGGGGTGTTTTGAGTAGTACAATGATCAAATACTGGTCTTTGGGTATATTTTCAATGGGGGAGAATGAAAAAATTCAGGACATGTAATGGACATGTAATGCTTCTATGACACAAGGTGAATTTGGTTTTAAGAGGAGAAGAAACACATTGGGGATGTAATGCTTCCATAACATGATGTTTATTCATTTTTAGGATGAGAATGAATATATTGGAAATGTATTACTTCTGTGAGATGAGGGGAATTCAGTGTTAGGATGGGAAGGAATACATTCATGGCATGTAATTCTTCTGTGACATAGTAAGAGAATTGCATGGGAATATTTTAGGATTACAAAACATGGGAACCCAATTCAAGATTCCCTTCTTGTTTTCTACCCTGATCATTGCTCATGTAGACTTAGAGTATGATTTGATTTGATTATTTCATTCCAGGTTTTACTTGTGGCCGGTGTTCTATTGAATTTATCTGGTGATTTCCAAAATACCCAATGGGGGAGATTGTCGGAACCATGACCGTTTTATGAAGGAAATGACGTATGTTTTTTTACAATACTTAACTGATGTTCTGAATGTTATCCAGGAATGTGATAAAACAGTTCAAGCGGGAAACAATACTGATAGTGGAGTAATTTTCTTATGTTTTCCAAAATTTTGGGCCTAAAAATCAGAAAATGGAGAGATGTGTTCTTGGAAAAGGAAGGTGCGATAAATATTGGAGTGGTGTGTGAAAAGCAATAAATGTGAACTAATTTTTTTAATGGAATAGTTAATGCAGGTTTGATTTTTCTCTCAAAAGATGTTTCAAGATCAAAATACTGAAAAATGGAAAAGGCATGTGCTATGAGAGAAATCTGGATATGGGCAAAGAAAATCGTTCCTGCATGAAACAAATTCACGTAGAATGAGAGGTTTTGGACGAATTGGTGGTTTTGTTCATGGGGATTAACGATGAATATAAATAAGAGGTGACCACCCTCATTCAACCCAGCAGAAGACATAGAGAAAATATGAGTTTTAATGTGTGTAAAATTTACGCGAAAAGGGATTTGTGAGGATAATAAAATGTTTCATGGAAAATGTAATGATTCACGGGAAAGTAAAGGTTTCATTAAAATGTTAATGTTGAACAAAAAAGTTAACAGTTGTTAATAGAGAAATCACTTGCATGAAATTTTTTCCACACAAAAAGAAAATATTATGTGCAAATGTAAGATCTTGCACGCACATGGTTGGTGTTTCGCTCAATTATCAATGGAAGCTGATTACATGTTCTGAATATCTGGTTAAGTGGTTCAGTGATTTCATGTGAATAAAATTTAGGACTTTTAAGTAAGTAGTGTCTCATGCTGAATAGAGACGAAGGCTTCAATTCAAATATATTCAAGCGACCTTCAAGTCAATAAAATATGTTCTACTTCTATAAAGGGAGTGAGATAGAGGTAGTCAAGGGAAGTGATCCAATGGATGTAGTGAGATATTCATGAATGTTTGTGTTGGAAGTTTTCTGAGAATAGAGTGACTATGAATGAATCGTTCAATCCTCAAACTAGTAAAGATTACTAGATTTCTGTACTACCGGCACACTATCGTCCTATGTTCCTTAGACGTATCCCTTTGCGGTGAACCAAGTAGAAGTTATGTGTTATCTCCTCACTTTCATTTGTTTTAAAGATTTAACAAGTTTCTACCAGTGTGGGATCAAGTTCCATAACATTAAAAAAAATGTTAACACCCTGATTCACCCCTCTACTGTCAGGGTGTTTTAGGGACATTCAAGTGGGTGGATCCAAGAGACATGACCGAAAAAGGGAATATGACACATCAAGAGGGTACATCCATCAAAGGGAGCACTAGGGTTACCATTTATAGAGATTGAACCTCAAATAGGAATCTTGTGTACCTGAATGGTATTAAAAACTTTTTAGTTCAGTAGGATTAGTTTAACATCAAGTCGGAAAAAAGTGAGTTGATGTGAAGTAGTTATAATAAATTAATTTTGGGGAGAGATGGGCTTGAACCTCATATAGAATTCCCAAATACCTTGTTTAGAAGACAGGTATCAATGTACATGTAGATCTGTAATGAAGGGGGTATAGGGATTACACATGACAAGTAGCTAAAAGTTATGTTGGTGCAATCACATGGTTAGTGTCCCGAAGACGATGTCATGGAATATTTTTACTCTAATCCCATGTTATAATTCTCAATTTGAGAAACAAGATGTAACAGTAGACTAGATGGTAGGGTCACAAATGGTGTGGCCATGAGAGATGGTGTAGAGTTTATGCATGGCTAGTAGGAATAGGAGATGGAGATTGGGACTTACTGAGAGGACCAGTTTGGGATATACCTAACACCAAGAGGGGGGTGAATCAGTGTTGGGTACTTTTTAAACCAATTCTATCTTTTATCCATGTACCTCTTGATCTGTTGGGATCTTGATTCTCTTATTCTCATTTCCCTTTCACATGCAATAATAGAAAGTGGTAAAAATATGCACACGATATTTTTACAAGGTTCACCACTCAATAAGAGTAGCTACGTCCTTTCCATTCATAGGTATGACTAGTGCATGGATTCTCCACAATAATGTGATATTATTTTACAATGGAGTGGCTAGGAAATTAATCCTCTAGACAATGTGAGCCCCTAAACATTGATGGGGGTGGGAAACAATCCTCTTCCCTGGACTTGTGATAGCCTAGTCCAACTTGAAGCGTCTAGCTGGTTATTTATACTTCCTATGGAGAAATTTATCTTCCTTCTTGATAAGGTAGGTTCTTCTCTTGGTCTTATACAGTGTTCTTCACTTGATTACATGAAAATCAGTAGGCAAGAAATTATTCCTTCTTTCCTTCTCTTATTTTCTAGTGCAACACCAACTACACTGGACTTCTTTCTTCTTCTTCATAGTGAAACAACCTACTGCACTAAAACTTCTTCTCTCTTCTTGGATAGAATCACATACACTGATGTGATTATTCAAACACTGAGGATCCTCTCACATAGCATCATCTGAATTAAAATACCCTAAATAATTTTCATCCTTCAGTTGGCCATACTATGTTCTTCTACTTCTTCTTTTCTTTCTCTTTGACATAGTATAATTGTAGTGTCTTAATCTCTTTGTTCAATTCTCAATACCAACACAAAATTGTATCAGTATACTAACTTCTTCCTTTGTGAAGATATGAATTCAGTGGCACATTTAGTTCTTCTTCTCTTCACAAAGCACAATGAGAGTGTTAAACACCAGTCATGTGAGTGTGGATCAACTTATCTTCGTGATACTGAATGGTTCATGGTATTTCCTTCTTCGCGAAGTCACTTAGAGAGAGCTATACACCTGTCGAAGGCCTGTGGGACCCTTAATTTTTTTACCAACCCTTCTAGGTGACTTGCGTGTAAATCTCAATCGTTGCACATAAAAACACTTTTTGGAGCGAAAAACCATTTTCGTGAAACTACTTTTTTCGCGCAGAACATCCCTTTTTCGCGCATCTCTCCCTTTTTTGTGCTTCACTAATTCTTTTTGTGCAATAATCTATAATTAAAATTTTCCGCGCTTTAGAGATCAGGATTTTTCTAAGGGTTGAGTCTCTACTAATGAGAGGAGTTCACCTCATATTTATAGTCATTTTTGACCCTGCGCGTAAAACCCCTTCTAGTGAGTAAAACTGTCTCTCACTTCTTTAGATTGTGCGCACCTTACTGGATTATTCTCACACCTCATGTCTTTGCAATTTTTCAACATTTTAATCATGAAGCACCAATTGCACGAATGATTGCACATCGTTCTCCACATTGCGTGCAAAACCAATCTTTCATGCAACATCTTTTTCACGCACTCGGACAAATATTTCGTGCAGTCCATGACTTTACCATATTTTCTGGTGCCAGAATTGGAGCTCCACTTGACCTCCAAATTCTAAACCACATTACATATTGCGCACAAAATCACCTTTCGTGCAACCTCATTTTTCGCGCAATGCTCCATTATTTTACACACCTCATGCCTTTGCAAATTTTCGAGCTTCCGATCTCGAAACACCTTTTGGGTGAAAAACAACATTCCTCTATTTCGCGCACCACGCCAGTATTTCACACAACCTTCATTTTTCATGCATCCCGATGATATTTTTCACCTCCCACAAATATTTCGCACAACCCGCATATATTTCGCACAACCTTTTTATTTTGCGCCCATTCCACTAATTTTTCGCACAACCCGCTACTATTTCACACACCACTTTATTTTTTCGTACAATAGGCCTAAATTTCCACACACTACATGCCGTTGTCATTTTTCGATGTTATGACCATGAATAATGATTTGCAAACAAAAATCTAAAGCATCTTCAATCTTAAACGTTCCATCCATTGCTAAAAACACATCATCATCTCCTGATTTTCAGGCCCTAAAATTTGACAAAACTGGAAAACAACACCACCTTAAACTGTGATTTTATACCGCCCCCAGATTGTCCATTGCTTTGTAATTTCTCTCTTTACTTCTTCCCATAACCATTATTCAGATTTAATCATTAATTCCATTATCGTGATATGTATCCTTTGATAGACCAAATCTAGCATCGTCTGAATTAAAATGGGAAGTACTGGAACATCCCTATCTTCTAGCAGCATCACTCCTTCCAATCAAAACTGTATATGACTGGCATCGTCATTTCTCCCCTTTCCATCATAATGGTTGTACCAAAAGTTCTTCTAACTTATGATATTTGTGAAATACATATCATCAATTAATCATTGGTTTTAAACAATGTGAAATGAATGGATACCTCAAAATTCCAAGCACTTCTACATTCTCTCTTCTTCTTCAACCATCATTCTACAAATCATGAAAATCAGATGATTCTATTCTTCAAGTAAGATATTTCTTATTTCTCATTCAATCATGAAAAGTATCATGGTCTTCTTAAAATACTATTTCTTCCGCAATCATCCTTACATGGATGAAAACTCACCAATCTTCATTGTTGTAAGACATTTGTCACCTTCCACACAAGTTCATTGAAATAAGGATTAGTGCATAAATCGTATGAATTTTCATCATAGAGAATTTCCCATGTATGACATTCATTTATATTACTTCATAAAAATTCTCCAGGCATCCTCACTTTAGCCATTCTCCAATAACATTGGATTCCTTCATATCTTGCTTCATTTTGACTGAAATTGAAAACTATTGACAACAAATTCAATCTTCATACACAAAGTGGTCCCAACACTTATTACAATTGGGAAACCTAAAAACGTGGTTCATGGTTTACATAGAGACTTCCCAAGGAGCACATGGAGACAATACAAAAAGGGGGTGAAAGAGGGTGGACTGAATGGTGGGAAGTGAAAGGTTCTTATCCTCATTCCCTCTTTGTTCTGTTCATACACACCATGCATGTGTCAACATACAGGTTAATGTCATGTGTGGAGGATATAGTTACACTTCAGTTTATCAACCTATAACTCTGATGATGAGGACTCACTTCTCACCCCATGGACATACATAACTTGTAACAACCCAAACATGGTGAAGGGAAGCCACTAAAAATTTCTTAATACAATGAGGTGGAGTAATTTTCAATTGAGGGGTCCATGTTAGCATAACTATGTGAAGATGATATATTTTTTTATCATAAATATGTGAAGAATCATTAGGAAAGTCATTACAACATTAATCACCACATTAGGAACCATGAAACAGTTATGCACATTCCTGGAGGGATGTGCAAAGGAAGATCCCACATGATAAGGATGGTGCACACATGAGGGGCTAAGACATGGTGCCTTGTATTAAAGACAACCTGAGGATTCCTAATGAATGGGTGTGTGAAAGATTTGGGACTTGTTCTCTAGATGAAAGGGTGTATGTATGATTAAAGACATGTTCACAAGATGGAATAGTTGAAGAAATATATGTATTATAGAATTACATGAAATTCATGCAATATGGCTCTTTTTCATGCACTTTATTTAGGTGAAAAAATAATTTGGTTATTTTTAACCCCCTATGGGACCATATGAAGGTGGAACCATGAGGGACATGTTATGAAATATCGCATACCTTAAACACATGAAATTTATGTGGTTGTGTAATGGGTCATATTAGGTGCATTTGAGTAATTGTTTGACTTCTAGAGCCTATTGTTTTGAAAGAAGGATAGTATGATTTTATTTATTAGTGAAAATATTGGTGGAGAAACGTAAGGAGGATGGCGCCGAAGGGGCCATCTGATGACTCATTAGACATGGAAGAGGATTTCGCACAGATTTCATTCTTATGAATTGGCCGGATCTCCATCACAAATTTACCATGGCCATTTTTACGGAGTTTAGGGAATAATAACCCCATTTACTTCACATTGGAATATAAGAGGCATTCACACATATTTTATTCTTCCTCTCACATTCTAAAACTTTTGTGATGCTCCTTTGGGATCCTTAGGATCACCCACGAAGTTAAGTTATGTGTTTAGGTTCCTGAAATATGAAAACTTAAGGCCTCAAGAGGAATTCACCATAAAGAAATGACCCCCCCTCAAAATCTATGTTCAATGTGGACCTAAATTATAGGTTATGAGGGGATATATGAAGACAATAATTCTTTAATAGATGTGCACGCAAAATGGTATAACCATCAAACAAGACTCCTTCCACACATGTGGAAGACTAGGAATTTGATTATAATTATATAGGGGGACAAGTCATTCTACCTTGACGTTCCATATGATAGGATATTTTCTCTTTTGTCTATATGTTGACCATTTATATGGGGAATAAACAAGATAATTTTATTCAATGAAGGCTGCTAGCATATCATGCGCTCGATTGTAGGATTTTTTGGGAACTTGATTGGTAATATTTTTTCCACTTTTTTCATCCAATATTGTGTGAAACTAGCTATTTTTTCTTGCCAAAAATCAATATTTCATGCTCACCCCTTTGTATTTTAGTGGCATGACATAGATGGAGGTTGAATAGATTACTGCTGAGAGGGAGGCCACTACGGCTGCACGAAGGGGTGAGATGATCATAAACCCACAAATTAATCATTTGATAAGAGTAATATATGACCATCATATACTACAAGGAATTCTGATGTAGGATTAGAAAGACTATTTCGTATGTTATATCCTCCCACTATAAAACGTCGACATTCTGGGGGAGGTGTTGATTCTCTTATTCGAGACTGATGCACCACTGTCATGGGTTACATGTGAAGATGGAAATCAATGGTTCAACATCACAAACAATGGTCACTTATCTAGAGAGACTCATGATAAGGATTTTTACATCCAGAACCCAAAAAACTAGGATAGTTACGGGGGTGAACCAGTGGATAAGGAATTCCCTAACCACTATCCCAGAACTTTTAGGAGTTGCATCACTAATGAAAACAAGGGATAACAGGAGGAATAGAATGTGTGGTTTGGGAGAAATTTTAAAATTTAGGGGGCATAGGAAAAATGGTTTTTCCAATCATGTCAGGAGTTTGGGGTAGAGCATTGACATATTGGGCTATTAAATGTTTTGTGTAAATCACAATTTCACTCCTACCACCAGCAGTACCTGTTTTCAGATCTATTAATCTGGTGGTCTCATGACACCAATACATTACATCTCCAACATGGGTAATTCAACATCATTATTTGGGAACTCCATTATATAGGAGTCATCCTATCAAAAGGGTTCTAGTATGAATAGATCCTTCAATCATAGAATATATGGAGAGAGAGGACACAAACCGCAATTATGACATGGAATCTATTGGATTTGGCAATGGAGATGGTGGGAATCAAGTAAATCTAATGGGAAATCATGAATGAAACATGGTTTAGTCTATTCCTCAAGAGGGACATTATTGCGAGGATGCCTGGGAGAGGGAAACATATTTGGAACACATCACCATGGGGAAAATCCATGTTGTATTGGGTGGTCAGACAGTTAGGTAAATACGAATCACGAGGCTTCTGTGTGAATGAAAGATAGGATACAATGGTATGGAATGATGGTTTCCTTACTACCTTCCCTAGTGGATGGTCGCTTCCAGTGAGATATAGAAGGATGATGGTTTGTCTGGGAACATTATTGATGGTCAAGATCATGGCATCCCACCATAGTGTCAATATAGGGGTGCCTGTATTATCAAGGATATACTACATCATAGGGAACATATTAAGGGGAGTTATTCCCCAGAGAATCTGTGTACCATTTTCATTTATTCATGGCTGGGTTTCTTCTCATTGTGGTGGGTATGTTTTTTCAAATGCCATCCTCCCTCAAGGAGACAACCTATGACAATCATTACTAAACATCTCTAGGGTTTATCCACTGATACATAAGAGAATGGGGTCTTGATCCAGAACCCAAATCCTGAAAACATCAACTTACATTCATTTAAACCCTGGTTGGTTAGATAGTGGATGACCTACGAGGTCTTCTGCTGTAGAGAGAGTGTCTACATAGTGTTAGGGGCGTTGTTCTGGTGGCCCTGATTGATAGGAATATATTCTGTGAACCATATTTTCCATCATGGTTTTCTAAAATGGTTGAGTTCATACAGTGGATTCTATATAATTTATATAAATCGATTTAAGAATAGAAGAATCCATGAATCCTTCTTCAGTTGTGGCTCATCTTCACAATTTCAGTATTTTTTTGAAATAAACCCCCAACTGATTTCGATGTGAACCTGTCAATGAAATATGTTGATAACATTCAGAAAAAAATATCTAGAAGTAATTCTTTATAAGAACATCAGAAAAATGAAGGCAGTGTTTGTAGAGTTTGAATGAAAAGAGTGTTGGTGTGGTGCTCCTTGGGAAGCAAGACCATAGGCAGGTCTGGCGGCTAGGTCAGTAGTGTCTGTAACCTTGACAGAAGGCATGTCACTAGGTGTGGTCATTCCTTTTCCTTCTGAAAGAGTTGGTGATTTAGGAAACATCGTAGGCTAAATAGGTAATCCCCTAAGAAAATGTTAAGATATCTCCTACATCTGAATACTAACAGTATTTTCCCATCGATATGGACTTCTTGGATAGTTCTACGATAATCAATGTCACCTAAAGATCTATGGATAAATTAGGTACATACATGGTTTGATCTTATATGAATGGGGAACATTAATGTGGGGTAAAGGTACACTTTCATCATTGACACACATACATATCATCAATGGATGTCTATGCATACCAACAAGGGAGATATTAAGAACCGAATATCCTGGTAAGAGTAATTCTTGGTCAAGATCACTACCTGGATGAAATTGCACCCACATATTCTGATGATGATGATGGAGAAGAATATGAATAAGAAGAGGTGGATGAGGAGGATGGAGTTGAAGAAGAAGAAAAAGAGTATAAGGATGAGGATCTAATAGGTGAAGGTTATAATTGGAAAACATTCCACCAGAGGATCCCACATGATGGTGGTGAAATCATAGGCTCTGATGAGGAATTGGATGAATAACCCAAGGTAAGTTTTAACTACTATCTCTCTTGGTCCCTTATATTTTCATAACTCCTATCCACTAACAATACTTTTTCCTATTTAGGAACACGTTGGTGGTGGTGATCATGAGGCTCTAACTGTTGGGGGTGAGAATATGCCAACGAACATAGAATGACATATTCTACAGTCCATATCTGGATCTCAGCAAGGTGGCATGAAAAACATGGCTAAAGAAGACATGTGTAAACCGGAGGTTGTGGCTAATTTGATAACCTCATAATCCCATGATTTACCCACTATCTAGGGGAAATCTGCGCCAATCAATGAATTGACTAGATCTAGAATATATCACGTGGTGGTAACTCTTCTAGGGACTCGGGAAGATGATTCAGCTCCACCTAGATCTCATAATTCTTCATAATTTTTTAGGGACCCACACATATTGGCTAGGGATATAGATTTCCTAGGATCTCATTATCTATGCAGTAATCACAATATAGGATGACCGAAAAGCTATTGAGTCAGGGACATCTATGTGAGATTGACCGGTGATCTTACATACTCGTGAAGAACTAGGCATTCAAGTTAATCCAGAACAGACACCCGGTTAGTGGGAATCAACGATCATAGGTGATTCCACTACCAATAAAGAGTCGGAAACTAGATGAGGAGAAGCAACAAATGAATAATAATTTTATGAGGGTTCCCCACACATCATTAAGCCAAGTACCTCAAAGGGTATATCGGAGGAAGCCCCTACTATAGAGATTCTAACCTTCTTTCTTGAATACACACCTGTATTTCCTAAAGAGACATATGATGATGAATTGAACGTATCCAAGGAGAGTCATATGACATGAAACAAGTCATCAATTTGAATCAAACACTACTTTAGTATTTCAGTGGTAGAATGGTTAGGATGAATGGGTCACATCGCACCTGGTTGCGCTTTATCTTTTCTAGAGGTCTTGACTCTCTCCATCTTCATATAATGATTAGTGACTATCTTGTTGAGAATATATGGGAGAGTAGCTAACAAATTTATTTGGGATGGTGCCAAAATAAATATTAGAACATCCAAATGTATTATGTGGATAAAAATATATTCTTCACCTTGATGAGTTGGCAGTGGTGCATTCCACATTTTTCACAAATCCATCAACTCTCATAGAACAGTTGAGGACCAAATAGGTGGAATCCCAGGAGTAGCTTGTGAAAGAAATTATTTGAATGGGTTAACACTAAGACAATCACGAATTAATGTAGATTATAGCTAATGAAATTTTTTCTGCCAGTATTGATGATGTGACGGAGCTCAAGTGGTGAAAAGAGACCTTGGAAGCTACATGACAAAAATCGGAAGTGTTGAAGCATTCTGTTGAAGCGGATGATCCCTGATGAATGTGTTTTTACCAAACACACTATACTGATTTTAATTCTTAATCACATATACTGAACAACATGCATTGTCACATTATTTGGTTATTTTTATTATTCATATATTAATCATAACATTTATGAAACTATTGATCAATCCCTAAGCTCACATGGGTCATAGCAGGTGTGAGAAATAGGGGATGCTCACATAATAAAAAACTTTGGTGTGAGAGTGTATGATAACCACCAAATACTCAGATTCCACTATTGGTTACTGACCACCTATAGGACCCGGGCAATGAGAGAGAGATGTGGAAAGATAATAGGGTAATCAGTGTATCCAACATGCATTTTTAAGTTGAAATAGTGCTCGATTTGGACATTTCCAGAGGTGTTGGAATAAATTCGAATATTGGGGAATGAGGAGTGTGGATCCCGACACCCAACTTTTATATCACAATTATGGTGGAATGATGATGGAGGTAAATTGTTGACCATATTCAAAACACATCATCCATACCACGTTATCTTGACATGGTACAAAACAATGGAGGGTTGACCAGAGACTAAATTTGAAAAAATGGGTCCTAACACAAAATTCAGTTTGACGCATTCCACAACGTGAACCCAAGATGGTTGGTGAGCCAAATCAAACTAATACCAAACTATTAGGGGGATCTTTCAAATATTAATGAAGTTGTGGATAGAAATAAAGGGAATTAAAATCATGGAGATATAGATATTGAAGGTAGTAAAGGATTCCATCAATCTTGGAATTATTCAATTCTGACAAAATCACATTGGTTTGAGTGTATAGGTCTGAATTACGATCAAAACCACTTCTAGAAAGGCCCTCTCTGGTGAGGAACTAGGGTATCTTGTATATTTATTTCATGTCATCGAGGGTGATACACAGGTAGCTTGGCATTACACGAAAAGGATAATGGATCAAGATATAGTTTCACATCATATAACTGACACATTTCACATAGTGTAATGCTTGTAGTCCCTAAACCCTATCTAACCATTTAAACTCATTTTAAAAGAAACATAATTTATAATCCCATAATGTTCACATGGAATGGAGGATAAAACTTTACTTGAGTGAGCCAAAGGAGGGTTGCACACAATACAAAAAAATTAGCACATGGGGACAGAACATATGTGATGTGGTGAGGGACAAAACCTAACAATAATGGAGGCCATGTAGACCCACTATCTGTAATGACCAAAAAAATCAATAATTGAAATACCTCTTGGTTTAATTAAATGTATTATTATGGTTATATAAAATTTGAAATTAATTGGTTTTATGTTTATGGATTATTAAATACCATTATAAATTGTTACTCTTGCAGACATAGCCATTGAACAGTGATCACATGATTAATATAAATATAGGTCATTATCAAATCCATTTTACTCAGACAAAGGAAGTGATGACCTCATCCAGTATACTTGCCCCATATGAATCCCATTTCTCAGATCTCTTAAAATAGTTGGCATCATTGGGCTTCACTCTTGACCAATCCCAATCCAAGCATTAACACGTTAAGCTTGAGCGGAACCGACTACAGGAGAAGTGGAAGTTAATAGAGATTATCACCCGAGCGATGTTATCTGAGCGACCCCAAGAGTCGGTCACTATCACAGACCTTATCCTTCAGTCTTATGTGGGTGTTATAAGGGGTTATGTAATGATAAACTAGCACTAGGACTATATACATTATTTTTGTATAGAGAATATACATTCTTTTTATTGTTACCCTGCAAATAGAATTTAAACCACAAAGAGTTTTTTTAGTTTATATTCATCAAAAAAATAAATTATGAAGAATTAATGAATTTTTGAATTAAATAATATTTTTAAAATATATTATTATAATTATTAAAAAATTAATTTTTATTAAAGTTAAATTATCATATTAATTTATGAATGCAATTGTAATTTTTATTATGGTTTGAAATCTGTTTTTTTCAATAACCAGATATTTTCAATAAATTTTGGTTTTTATATTAAAATTAAAAATTCACATATTTAGATAATTATTTAGATAAAATGAATATTATTTTAGGAATCAGGACATTGAAATTATCCAACTGTTAATTATTCATAATTTTCTGAGAGAGTCGAATTTTTAGGTAAAAATTAAATACCGTTCAAATATATAATGTGTTTTATGACATCATAATGACCCAATAGTGATGTAACAAAATACCCTAAACATTAAGTTTGGCCAATATATATTTTATCATTAAATTAATTTGATTTTATATTTGTTTCATTTATTTTACAAAGCTTTAGTGGACCCTCCAAGAATTATAAAACAGTTTGTCTTTTGAAATTATTTTCTTTGAGAGTGTGACTCACCTCCACATAAGCAACCATTTTATTTAAAGAGGTTCAACCATTTACCTTATAAAACATTATTTTACAATCGCCTTTGGAAAAAACAATGGGCAGAAACCATGGATGGTTTGTGGTTTTGATAAGATTAATGTGAGGTGTCCCAAACCAAAATAATAAAGAATTCCCTCTCCTCTCCTATATAAACCCACCCAAGATCTCACTTCCTCTTAACTCAATGCCTTTCGAGTTCAAAAAACCCATACCATCCTCTCTATATAATCCTCCCAAGGATCCAAAATCTCCCAAAAAGCCTCACCCAAACCTCTCCCATGATGTTGGGATCACACTACCTTGTATGAGATTTCTTATCGTCTCATTTTGTCTAATTTTCATTAAGTTATTATTACATTTTTTTCAATTAAAATGGTTGGGGTATGAATTATTACATTATACATATTTCCCTATATATTTTTGGATTATGGGATACCCCTTTCACTCTCATTAATTCATCCCATTTACACCTGTTACCATGTCGAAATTCCGTGAGGGATTTCTCTCTCCTCTTTTACATCAAAGTAATTCTTTTTTATAATGAAACTCAATTACATTAAATTTTTTGGGAAATGTATCTATATTACACCTTACTCTCCATTTCATGTACATATGATGATACATAAATTTATCTCTCATCTACCATTTTCATTAATCCTTATGTCACCTATTTTTGCTGCCGAAATTGCAGCGCATTTTTTCATGCCAAGATCATTGTGTAGTGAATACCATACCCATGTCTTTATAAAGGGTTTTAAACTTTATTAAAATATACATATTGAATGTTAATTTCATGTATTTATTACACATTATATAATCATCCAATATCTTCTGATGTTGATCGATTCTATGTTATATGATTCATCTGGCACACTGAAGCATGAAATGAAATTTTTTAGAATGGTGCACCCTGACAGTGCTCCAATGCATTGGGTAAAGTATAGTATCATGATACATCATGTGCGAGGAGTTTTGAATCCTGATAATTCAAGTTCAGTGAGGTTTTACACATGCTTCATTTGTAATTAGGGTTTACTCATGCTCCATATGTAATGATCATTGGCTCATGTTAATTCCATGTTAAGTGTTGTTGCCACAGTTCCATGTTATGATTATAATGATTTACCATGAAAATATGTTTATGTTTCTCTTACGCTCAATTGATATGACTATTGACTAACATGTTTTGTATTTTTTATGTTATTCCATGTTAATTCCCTTACTAGGATTTATATTTCACACTTTTCTTATGCATGCCCTCAGGTTATCCGATGAAATGCTAAGTATGAGGTAATGTAGTGGTCATGTAAAGGAAGCATTCAATAATGATGCTGGGTGATTTATGTTCTAAGATGTTATGTAATGTTCCTAAGCCTCAAATACTCTAGACATCTCTATCATCCATGTTTTATCAAGTGAAGATTTTATGTAATAAATCATGTTTATATTCTTAATAAAAGAGAAGGGTTGTTATAGTTGGTATCAGAGGATAGGTTTAGTTATTTTTGAGATTAGGCTTAGAAAACCCTAGTAAAGCCCTAAAAATAGGGAAAGCATTATAAAAACATCCCTAAGTTTCAGTGAGTTTTGAGTAAGTGGTTCATCAATAAAATACATCCTCATCCGGATACGAGCATGTAGAGGCAGATCTGGCACAGATGTACATAGGGGTGAAAACCCCAACAAGGAGTTTCAGGCTTGTCCCTAGGTATCCTGGTACACAACAATGGGTCTTGATGAACTCTTGGTAAATATAGTCCCGGAATATATGCATTGGTCAATTTACAAGCTTAGTATGATCCATTGTTAAGGGAATAAAAAGTCTCCTAAGAATATATGATAGAAAGTAGATCATGGATAACATAGATTGAAGCCAATATATTCATAAGGTATGGAAATAAATGTTATTTTTATATCATCAGTTTTTTCCAGGGATTATCCTTTATGTGTTACTGCTAACTTTCATTTTATTCCATCAAATGGCCGGTAATATGAGGATAGATGCTAACAATTGATGTGAAGATCAATGGGAAGAATGTGCTAATGAGATGCCCAATCCGATGGGAGTGGGAATCATGAACATTGTCACACTTCTCTCTCAGTTAACTCATGATTTGAATAGAAATACAGGTTTAGAGGAACATTCAAACCCCCCTAAGAAAGATCAAGTCGCTATCCAGAGCTTCATAAGACAAAGGCCTACTAGTTTTAATGAATCATCTGATTCTTCAATCGTCGAAAAATGGATCAAATTCATTGAAAATATCTTATTTATCCTTTAAGGTTCTAAACAATAGATGGTTCTCCTGGACACTTATCATATGGAGGGTGAAGCTAATCACTGGTGGACGTTGATCACAAATAAAAATCAAGATGAGGAGATCGATGTGTTGGAATGGAAGGATTCTTGGAAGATTTTTTTTGATAAATATGTTTTCCACGCACCTTCTAGATTATGATGTAAAGGGACTCCCTTGCCCACATGCTAAAAGTGGACGAATCTATCGATCGTACAAGGAAAACATTACAAGGCTTGCATGATACGCTTCTAGATTTGCTGTTACCCCTAAATGCATGGTTGACCGCTTCATTGGTGGTATGAAACCTAGCCTGTGGAAAGAGCTATCAATCCTTGACTTTGATAGCTATGAGGAAATGGTCTGATGTTCCCTCAAGGTCCAAATGCAGATCAGATAATATCAGGGGTATCATTGGGATAGGAAATTTATTGTGGAATTCAATGCTGGCAGTCCGATGGATAAATCCAATGGTGCTAAGTAGATCAATCACCCCACATTCCAAATGTAGAGAAAGAAGAAACCTGGAAATTTCATGAATGGGATGAGGAAATGATTTAGGTGTGGAAGATAACGGCACCTAGTTGTAAACTGCTGACAAGAAAAACCTGCTGCTACAATAGAGGATAGAAACCCTCCATTCGAACCTCAATGTGTTGTTCATTGATACAACTTCAAGGAAACATGGAATCTTGAAAATCAGTTCCCTAATCCAAGTGTTTTCGGAGGCAACTAACAACCTCCAAGGGATCAAGGGAGATATTTTTCCATCTCTACCATCGAAGTGAACCCCGATAACAAAGTGGTGACAAATACACTTGTTATTCATTCAAGAATAGAAAACTTAATTTTTGATTCATGTTCTATGAATTATTTTATATCCCAATATTTTAGTAGAACAATCCCAACACCCCAAAAAATCAGGGATGTAAAGATACCGGTGAGTAGGAAAAATTGGGAAATCATTGCATCCAATGAATATTACCCCTCCCATGTCATAATATTGGATTAAATTTCTTGGAGAACCTCATAATTCTCCCCCTAGATGAATTTTATGCAATTCTTGGAATGAATTTTCTTTCCTTATAGAGATCAAACATAAATTGTTTTTAAAGGAAAACCACTCTCCATATTGAGAATCGACCCTCAATTCTATACAAGTGCATGGAGGAAGATGACTCTTATTTTGCTCCATCATCTCATCTGTGGATATTAATGCCCTATGAGCACTCATATCTGGCTCAGATAACTGTGTCTAAAAAGGTAACCATCCATGAAGACATGCCTATTGTGAGGGAATTTGCGGAAGTGTTTCTTGAGGAATTTCCAGGTCTTCCTCCTAGAATCGATGTTGAATTCTCAATTGAACTTATACCTAGGGAGTTGAAAATATCAAAGACTTCATGTAGAATAGTTTTATTATAGCTTTAGGGGATGAAAAAACAACTACAGGGGAATCTGGATAAAGGGTTTATGCACCCGAGTGCTTCACCATGGGGTGCACCAGTCCTCTTCATCAGGAAGAATGATTAGTCAATGTTCCTTTGCATCAATTATTAGGAGCTTAACAAAATCATGATAAAGAACAAGCATCCTATCCCATGAATTAATGACTTTTTTGATCAGCTACACGGAGAACAATACATCTCCAAGGTGGATTTGTGGTTGTGATATTATCAAGTGTGGGTGAATAAGGAAGATATCCCCATGATTACTTTTCGTACAAGATACATGAACTATGAATTAATAATAATGCCTTTCGGACTCACTAATGCTCCAGAAATCATCATGGACATGATGAATAGATTCTTTAGGGATTACCTCAAGAAATTAGTGCTAGTATTTATAGATAATATTCGAATATACTCTAAAACCAATGAGGAACATGAGGAGCATCTATGAACTTTACTAGAGACCTTGCCGAAGGAGAATATTTATGAAAATTACAAAAAGTGTGAGTTCTGGTAGAAGGAGGAATCATTCTTGGGTCATATCATCACAGGCAATGTGATATCTGTGGATCCCTCCAAAACAGATGCAATTGAGGGATGGATGAGGCCAACATCAGTAATAGATATTCGTAGCTTCTTGGGGTTAGATGGATATTATTGATGGTTTTTGAGAAATTTATAATGATTTTCCAACCCTCTTACCAAGCTAAATAGGAAGGGAGTAATGTTTTCTTGGAGTGACGAATTTGAAGAAAGCTTCAAGGTGTTAAAAAAGAAGGCTTATCTCTGCATCTGTGCTCACTTTAACCAAAAGTGGAGAACATTTTGTGGTATTAAGTGATGCTTCAAAGAAGGGAATGGGATGTGTGTTGTTTCAAAATGAAAAATTCACTACCTATGCTTCAAGGCAATTGAAATTTCATGACTAGAATTATCCAACACATGATCTGGGGTTGGCTGCGGTGATCTTCGCTTTAAAAATTTGTCTGCATTATCTTTTTTGTGGGAAGCATTAAATATATATAGACCATAAAATCTTCAAATATATATTCAAACAGAAAAATTTGATCAGGTGCCAATTAATATGGTTAGAGCTGATCAAAGAATGTGAATGCTCTATCAATTACCACCCTGGGAAAGTTAACAAGGTGGTAGTTGCTCTAAGTATAAAGGACCAAGCAATTCAATCATTTATGAGAATTTAAAAGGATACAATCATCTTAGATTTGATGAATATGGGAATGGGAATCATAAATAAAGAAACATCATCAATCCTCTCACTAATTATTATAAAACTGTAACTTTTGGAAATGTTAAAGGATGCTCAAAGGGATGATGTGGGATTTCAAAACAAAGTGGAAGATATAAGAAAAGGGATGTCCTCATTGTTCAATGTAAATGAAGATGGAATTTTGAGTTTTGGGAAAAGTCTATGTCTTCCATCAGCTCCAAAGCTGAAGGAGGGACTTTTAGATAATGTAAATAGTTCTAATTTCTCTATTCACCCAGGAAACACAAAGATGTATCGAGATCCTCGAGAGAATTATTGGTGGGATAATATGAAGAAGGAGATCACTGAGTATAAATCAAAGTGCCTGGTGTGTCAGAAAGTGAAGGTAGAGAGGCAGAATTCTAAGGGGGTGATGTAACCATTTCCCATACCAGTATGGAAATGGGAGAACATCACTATGGACTTTGTCACTGGACTACCAAAGATATCCAAAGGAAATAATTCAATCTATATTGTTTTGGATCATCTTAAAAATATTTCAAACTTTATTACAATTAGGGTAGATTTCTCATTGGATGAACTAGAAAAAATATATATTAGGGAAGTGGTATGGCTTCATGGAGTACCACTTTATATTTTATCCAATCAAGATACAATATTCACCTCTATGTTTTAGAAGAGCCTTCCACATACTCTGGATATTGAACTGAACATCAGTACGACCTATCATTCTCAAACTAATAGACAATCTGAGCAAACTAGTCAGACACTAGATGATATGTCAAGATCATGTTAAATGGACTTAAAAGGGTGGTGGGACCAATATCTTCCACTAGTTGAATTCTCCTACAATAATAATTTCCACTTGAGCGTCCAAATGGCACCTAATGAATCCCTATATTGGTAGAGGTGTAGAACTCCCTCATGATGGGATAAAGTTGATGAGAGTAAGCTTCATGGACTGAAAATGGTTGAAGAAATGGTGGAGAAGGTTAAAACCATTAAGAAGTATATCAAGGAAGTCCAGATTCAACAAAAGAGTTATGTAGATAACTTTCGACGAGACCTTGAGATTAATGATGGAGAAATTTTATTTCAATGCATATCTCCATGAGATAAGGTCATGAGGATTCGAAAGAAATGGAAGTTATTTCCTAGGCACATCGGCCACTTTGAGATTTTTGATCATGTAGTGGTTGTGGCCTATCGACTAGCACTTCCACCTACCATGTCCAAAGTTCATGATGTATTTCATGTGTCCATCTAAAAAGTATAAACCAGACCCTTCACCTGTACTCTCTTCAGAAGTAGTGCAACTAGAGGATGATCTTTCTTACGAGGAGGAAATAGTGAAGATCTTAGATCATTGAGAAAATGTTCTACGAAATAAGACAATGCCCCTCGCCCAGGTGTTATGTTGAAACCACATGTTTGAATAAGGGATGTAGGAATCATTGTAAATGATTAAGTAGAGTTCCCACATCTTTTTTAGTGTGGGAATATGAAATTTCGAGGGTGAAATTTCTTAAGTGGGGAATATTGTAATGACCAAAACATTCATTAATGGAAACTCTTCATGATCTAATTAAATTTATTATTATTTCTACCAAAAAGTTTAACTTCATTGGTTTATGTTTTTGGATTTTTAAATACAATTATGAATTGTGACAGTTTCTAATATAGCCATTGAATAGTGATCAAATGAGTAGTTTAAATATAGGACTTTAACAAATCGAATTTACTCAGACAAAGGAAGTGATGGCCTCATCTAGTAGACTTTCCCCATACAAAGCCCATTTTTTGGAGCTCATAAATGAGTTGGTGTCATTGGGCTTCACTCTTGACCATGCCCAAGATGATCTTGAACATGTTAATCTTGGGCGGAACTGAAAACGATAGAAGTGGAAGTTAATAGAGATTACCACTCGAGCGATGTTATCCGAGCCACACCAAGAGTCTACCACCATCGCACACCTTACATTTCGGTCTTATGTGGGTGTTATAAGGGGTTATGTAATGAGACCTTTGAACTATGACTATATACATTATTCTTTTATTGATAATATATATTCTTTTTATTGTTACCTTGTAAATAGTTTTTAAAGAAAAAATAGTATTTTTATAAGTATTCAACTAAGAAATTTATTTTGATGAATTAATGGTCATTGAATAAAATAATAAATTAATAAAATATTATTAAAATTATTAACAAATAATTTTTTATTAAATAAAATTTTTTGTAAAATTTTATGAATGAAATTGTAATTTTTATTATGGTTTGAAAGCTGTTTTTGTCAAAACCCGTGAATTTTTTATAAATGTCTGTTTTTATTATAAAAGTTAAAATTCACTTATTTAGAAAATTATTTAGATAAAATAAATAATATTTTTTTAATCAGGATGCCGAAATTAACCAACAGTGATTTTTTCATAATTTTCTCAGACAATCGATTTTTTCGGTAAAAATATAATACCGTTTAAATATATAATGTCGTTTAGGACATAATAATGACACAATAGTGTTGTAATAAAATAATATAAACATTATTTTCGGCAAATATATTATTTATAATTAAAATAATTTGATTTTAAATTTCATTGATTTATTTTACAATGCTTTAGTGGACCATCCAAGACTTATAAAACATCATGTCTTTTTAAATATTTATCCATGAGAGTGTGACTCACCTCCAAAAATGCAACCCTATTATTTAAATAAGTTCGACCATTGGACTTAGAAAATATTTTTTTCTTCTCCCCATTTTCAAAAACCATGGGCAAAAACCATGGGAAAAAACAATGGGATGGCTTGTGCTATTTATTAGTTTAATGCGAGGTGTCCCAAACCTACATAATAAAGAATTAACAATCCTTTTAAATATAAACCTACCAAAGATCCCACTTCCTCTTCACTCAATGCCTTTGGAGTTCAAAAAACCCCTACCCTCCTCTCTTTAGAATCCTCCCATGGTTCCCCGATCTGCCAAGAATCCTTTCTCAAGATTCTCTTAAGCCTTTGGGATCACACATCCAAGTATGGGATTTCTTCCTTTCTCATTTTTGTCCAATTTTCATTATGTTGTTATGCCATTTTATTATCAATTAAAAAAGTTGGGGTATTATTTTTAACCTCCTAGATACATACCTTTTTATGTTTTGATTATGGGAGTCCCTTTCTCATTCATTAATTCCTCCCATATACTCCTGTAACCATGGTGACATTCCGCGAGGGATTTCTCTCTCCTCTTTTACATCCAAGTAATTATTTTGTATTATGCATCTAAATTCCATTACATTTGTGGGGAAATATATCTATATGACCCCCTTACTGTCCATTTCTTGTACATATGACGAGACACCCATTTTTTCTCTCATCAACCATTTTCATGAATCCTTATGTCACTTTGTTGTGCTGATGAAATTGCACCGTATTTTTCCCACCCATGATCATTGTGTAGTGAATACCATACCCATATCTCTATCAAGGATATTAAACTTTATGAACATATACATACTGAATGGTATATTCATTTATTTATTCCACATTACTTAATCTATGAATAATGTATGATGTTGATTGATTCCATGTTATATTATCAATGTCGCACACTTATGCATGAAATGAAATGTTTAAGAAGGGTGCACCCTCATAGTGCTCCAATGCATTGGGTAAAGTATAGTATCATGATACGTGAGGTGCAATGATTTTTTACACTTTCTAATTCAAGTGAAAGGAGGGTTTACTCATGCTTCAAGTGCAATGCGGGTTTACTCATGCTCCATGTGTAATGAGCATTGGATCATGCTAATTCCATGTTAAGTGTTGTTGCCACAATTCCATGTTATGATTATCATGATTTATCAGGCCTTGATGTTTTCGTATCACTTATGCGCCATTGATATTCATATTGACTAACATGTATTTTATTCCTCATATTATTCCATTTTTATTCCCTTGTTGGGCTTTATATATCACCCTTTTCTTATGCATACCCATAGATTATCCCATGAAATGATAAATACGAGGGAATATAGTGGTCATATAAAGGAAGTTTTCAGAAAAGATGTTGTGTGATTTTGGTTATAAGTAGGATTATAATGTTCCTAATCCCCAAATACACTAGACCACTCGATCATCCATGTTTTCTCAAGTGAAGAGTTTATGTAATAAATCATGTTTATGTTTTTAATAAAAGCGAAATGTTGTTATACTATCAATCGTCACACTGTATATTCATGTGAAGATCCCAAATTAAGGTCAAAGATTTTGGACCATTATCAAGGCTCAATGGCCCTAAAAAATAGTGAATCTATTGTTAGGCATGAGGAAAAATTCCCAGTCTTCTCGATGTATCTCGTAATGATGGGAATCAAACCTTTAATTGTTTTTGGAGGGTTCCTCCATGTAGTTATGATACATGAAAGGAGAGAAGTGTCATTTGATATATCTTGCTTGTTCTTTTGTTGTTGGTGCATTTTTATGGAGAGACCAGACTATGAATTAAATCCTATGTTTCATTTTAGGACTCAATCTGTATGTAGGCCATGAAAATTTGAATGTTAAACAGAATGTAACCAATTCAAATGGTGATTCCTTCTCAAGTGAGAACATGACAATGTAGTTTCATTTTTCATCATGTTTTCTAGATGATGGTGTCAAGGATTAAGGGTGTATAACAGGATAAAACCATGCTCTTTTACATCGTTCTATAAGGACATAATGGTTCAACGTCGTGTGAGACAACATATATCCTAGATTAGGGTTGTGGAACTCAAAATATGAGGATTCCTGTCTTTCATTATCATTATGACCTTAATAAAGTTTCTATGACTACGTGATTCATGGTCGATGTTGGATATATGGAGTGTTGATAAGATTTCCCCATCACATGAGGGTATTCAATGGTTAAAAAGGAGTTTCATGTGGGAAAATATCAACCAATATGACATTCATCACTCAACGTGTGAGGATTCATGGAGGGACAACCCCAAGGGTGTTATAACCCCATTATAACAAAAGGGTAGGAAAAGGTGAATCACAATGTCCCATATTTGGAATGGAATGGCGTGAAGTATCAATTGAGGAAAACATATTACCATGTTCAAGGAACAATATCCATATCATGTCTCCCGATGTGGGAACATATAAGTGAGGGTCGACTACGGAACACATTCAAAATGTGAAACCTGTATCAAAATGTTTTTTAGGATCCTTCGGGTCGTTGGACTATGATATTAGGTGAGCCATAAATCCAAGAATACATACCATTTAGGGGTCTATTCATATTTGAAGGGTGGTAGATACCCAAATCAAGGGTACATGTGAATCATAAATGTACTCTGGAAGTTTAAAATCATGATATAAGAACGATGGAAATGAGTGCTCCCAGGTGAGGTACATGGTGTGGCAATTGAAAGCTTGACATGAAATGAGGACCAAGGAGGTATCAACCAAACCATGTACATATGAGAGTACCAAGGTCGTGATATCAAAAATATGAAAAGGGTTTGAAAATGGACCTTGTAAAAATAGGTCTAAGCGTTCCTATGCATCCTGTGAGGGCAGGAATCAAGCCACACATAGCTTTCAAAAGAAAGTGTGGAAAATGGAAAATGCCAAAAAAGTGATATCCTCTGAAATGAAAAAACATGGTTGTTATGCATTTTAACATCATCAGAACATTTATATATAAAATACTTGGTTATTTTCATAGAGTTCTGACCATGTGGTGCCGATTTGAATTCCATGATCATGGGACAAGCCCATGTAGTTTATCATCATACAACAATGAAGAATACAATGACAGCTCTTATGTGAGATACATGGTGTGGATTATTGAATACCTGATGTGAAATGAGGACCAAGGGGTCCCACACAACACCACATACATCTGAAATTAACCTTATCTTGGAATGGTGTTACAAGTTTAGTGATTATACGGCTGGAACTGGGGACAAAATGTCTAAGTTTCACACCATATACCACTAGGATTAGAGTGAAGACACATGTAGTTCGTGTTGATGGAACAAAAAATAGAGAATACCTATAGGTCCACATATTCTTGGAATAAGATTTCATTTTTTTGGGTGGTTTATGAAAATACATGTCGAATGCAGAGGGAATATTTTAACATCCAATGATAAGGATGTTGGGGAACTTATTTTGTGGTCATAGAGATCAAACCCAAGGAGAATCTTTAAAAGAGGAAATGTGTAGTGCTACACCATAAAACAATCTAACATGAATGGGGAAAAACAATTCCACACCACACCACATGTTATTAATATAACATGCATACAATTTATGGTCATTATACTTGTACCCAATGATGTTAACTCTTAGTTTGTTGTCATATGGTTCAGGCCCCAAGGTGGTAAAATCCGTCCATGCAGGATAAAATATAACAAAGATCACTAATCCCATGTCATCCATGATCAGTTTAGGAAACATGGGGTGGGGAATATCATATGACACATGGAAGCACATTTCATGGGGAACAAGCCTATGGAGTTAATAATGACCCCACAACACTTATCTTCCATCTTAGTATGAAATGGTGTACGGTGGGGTAAAACGAAGAGTGTCAAAATTCCATCTGGATGTGAGGATATGATGAGGGATGTCAATCATGGGGTTTTATATTTGCATCCCAATGTGGGTTTTGTAATGATTGATTATAACTAATGACCATGATCAATACACATTATACATATCAAGAGGCATGGGATAGGAACAATCACCTAACTGTTGGCTATTGAAAATATTTGAAACATAGTAATAGGCTCAAAATGTTATTTTGGGTCCTCTTAGATGTTAGACTAAAAAAATATGAATGAAATAAGGGCACAAAACCAAAAAATTTGGGGTTCCTTTTGGATGAGGAATATGTTGATGTCCGAAATAAAGGGACACATGATGCATAGAAATTTAATGGAATCATGTTAACATAGAATCTAAAACTCTAGTCCCTAAAACACATTGAATATGTGCTCATTGATGAGGCATAAAATATGGTTTAGGATCCAATTAATGACAAATGAATTGAAAAGATTAGGTAAGGAAAGACGTAATGTGGGATGATGAACCAAGGGACCTACCCAAAGAAAAAATGTCTAGGAATTCCTACATATCCCAAAAGGATGTGAATCAATCCACACATCATTCTAAAATTCCATGTAGATTGAAGTCATGTGGAAAGGAAAAATGGGGAGAGGTATCACAAAGGGGGATATGTATGGCGTGGAAAATTACCCTTTGTGAATGAGGACTGATGAATTACACAACACACCATTCAGAATGTTAGGTGAGAACTCGGGAAAAAGGAACAAAAGTTAAATTGAATAACCTGGGGTTGGACCCAAAGGAAAAATGTTTTGCTATTCCAGCGTATCCAATGAGGGAAGGAATCAATCCACATGTAGTTATTATGATGATATGTAATTTAATGCCATTTTGTATGGACACATGATAAATATAAACATCCTTAAATGGGATAAGTGATTTGGTATTTATATATCTAATGTGACAAAATACCCAAGGAGGTGTGATTCCACATTATGTGATTCTAGGAAAATAAGGCTAAATAGTCAAAATGATTATAGGATTTTTACAACATGGGGTTGGACCAAGGGAAAAAATATCGTAGGGTTCCTCCATATCCTGTGAGGGCAGGATTAAATCTATACATAGTTTGGGAATCCTGGGAAGATTAATCTCATGTGGTAAAGACGCATAGGACCCTAAAAGTGGAATATAGAGTGGCTTTTGCAAATTCGGCATGAATGAGGACAAATTATATACCACAATACATGCTCCTTGGTAAGACCTTAGGTTGTAAAACTGATGATAGGGAAACTTGTGGCTGGAACCAAAGATAAAATGTATTGGTGTTCCTATGTATCATTCAAGGACACGAATAAATAAATACATAGTTCTTGAGATATCGTGCTTTTTAACATCATATGGTAAAGAAGTGAGGATAGTTGAAACATCGTATTGTATCACCTAAAGGAAAACGGGGTTGTTGTTTAACGTCATGAAGGACAGAATAGATCCTGTTTAAGGTCATAGATCTTGTATTATAAGGATAAATGGTGTAGTTTATCTACATGCAAGATATTGACTGCTATGCAGTTTAATATCAGGTAGCATGTCATGTATCATCTAGTTTAACATAATTCATGATGAATTTGATAAGTATTCCTTGATTAAAATTACTACTTGATGAACATGGAAATTGTTGGAGTAGTTATATTCTCTTTATCCATAGTGACCAATGAAATATGCACTATTTGGGTAAACCTTCTGAATGATATATGGTTCATCCCATTTGGGATCAAACATTGGTGGATTATTACCAGGTATCATTGGAATCCTCAGTTCTAGAACCATGTCACTGTTAAAGGATCAGAGATAGATGTTCTTGATAAAATTTCTCACTATCAAATTCTGGTGTCCCTCCAAATTGTGTATGGATTGAAGCATTTTCTCATCGAGGGCCTCTAGATGATCCAAATGAATTTATACTACTCTTTCTGACATCTATAACCCATACAATGAAGTATAGATTGATGAAAACAAAATCATGATGGGTAGGACAACCACTATTCTATAGACTAGGGAATATTGTTTCACCTAGTTAGAATAATGATTCATCGTATAGTATTCCCTTAGAGCATTAGGGATCTTTTCCGACCAACATTTCTGGTACTAAACAACTATATTTTGGAAAATGTTAGAGGGGGTCCTGTTGAAGGACTCGATCTTCACATTTCATGGATTATGTAGGATCTCCCATAATCAACAATAATTCGATCATGACATCCTTAAGAGGAATCTGTTCATCCAAATAAGAGAATAAATCAATGGTCGTCAGAAAGATCTGGAATAGGTGAGATGTTGCTGGTGGATATGGTCCCAGACATCAACTCCCCAGACTATGAATGGCCTAAAGTACATTGTAGTTTTTAGAGGCACTTGTTATTGATGAATAAAACAATCATGGATTTTACATGCGTGAATCATTTTGGAGAAGATGATACAATCATGTACCATGTTGAACCAGAAGTATCCCAACCTTTGAATCTGGTGGGAGAATTTAGACCCTACAAGATTAGCTCTACTAGAACTGGCATAGACATCCTAAACAACCAGGCATATCACATCTCATTGAATGAAATGGAGGAGAACTCAATCGAAGAAACATTTTTAGAGGATCTATTCAAGGATGGGAAAACCCTAAAGGTTGAATTACTATACCTCCTAGTGGATTCACACATGTTCGGCTCAGTATATATAGAAATTTCATTGTTGGAGATACTGAAAAAAGGATTTCTCCAATCAGAGGTCTCTCTAACTATGGTAGGGGGATGTAGAGGTCCTGATGTAGAGGCACCCACGGTAAGATGGTTTACCTTATGGATATCACCATCATTTGGGGTGGCAGGAGTGGTGTACCTTCATTGTTCTGGATTGATGAAAAAATTTCATGGGTCAGGCACTACAAGTGACGTTATAGTGTTGGAAAATGCATCGGCTCAACTATTTTGGGACTGAGGAACATAAATAACCTCATGACTAGAAGGGAATTGGGTCGTCAACTGGAGAGCCTGATTTAGCAAGGGCACGATCTCTAGCTTCCTGAAAAAGTTGTGATCATTTATATTTTTGATGACTTGCTCGAAATCACCCTTCACTTGTAGGTAGGGAAAATCAATTACTAGAGATATACCAAGACAAGTGATGAGATCCTCATACTATGTGTCATTGATGTTCCAACCTTTTAACAAAAATAATTAATGGGACAAGATAGTTATTGCAAGCGTGATGAGAAAAATATCCGTGCCTACTCTATTAATTATGGGATCATTCATCCATATTCTATTTGGACATTGGTAAAAACCATAAATGTGAATATTCCAACATCGCATAGTTTGACCAACTATGTAGATAGATTCATTAAGGAATTCAAGAATGAAAGAAATATATTTGGGAATTGGATGGGTGGATATAAAATCTGCCAGTGCCTAACACTTGATAGCTTTCTACAAAAAGAACCTAATTTCAAACTAATAAAGTTTCACTAACTAATGATCTTGTAATCCTATCAGGATTGGGAAATTTAGAATGTACTTTAGTGGTTTCGCATGGTATAGAATCTATATCTCATGGTGGTGTAGATAATGTTGCAACTTCTACAATACAATGACTAGTAAGAGGAAACATTGCTCGATAGAAGAATATATGGTCTCTATTTTGAGAATCATGCATGTGAGATAATACAAATTGTTCTAAATCACCTAATTATTCTTATTGCAAAGAAGATAACTGAAGGATAATTCAATGGAAGTCACACAAAAGACCAGTGAATTTCCAAGGATGGGCAGAATCCGAATCGGAGGATGTAGAAGGTACAACATGATCTCCTAAAATCAGGTCAATAATCTTCACCCCCCTTATAATTGACACCATTCTTAATGATTCATGAAAATTTCTTACAAATGCCTTTTAGATTTATGATAAATTAATGTATTTTGTATAAGTGGACTTGGAATCCCCATATCTCTCAAAGATTTATTGGTAGAGATATCAGACTGATGGCCTTGATCTTTATTGGATCTATCTCGATAACTCAGAATCTAATAAAAATGCAGAGGAACATTCTAGAGGTAACCCTGAAGGGATGTTCAAAGTTCTCATCTAGAGATGGCTGTAGTGGAGGAATCCAAACTGTTTATCATGGCCAATGAGATAGTCATTAATGTAGCATTATTTGACAAAAAAATAATCCATATATAATTGTACCAATGTCTTGAGGAATGGTTTGAATATGAGGTGACAAAATGATTATTGGAGGATCCATAATTCTTTATATTGAAAGGAATATCTGGTTAAAAATGGTTATTACAATGATATCCTGTCAGTGGACTATTCATCCTTAGGGGTTATTCAGATCTGATTATATCTATGATACCTTTTCATGAAAGAGAGATATTGGAACCTAGTAGTGGCACAAATCAACTGATCTGTCACCAGAAGGGGAAAATCAACCCATAGTTAGGGGCGGTAGAGATCCCAATAGTCAATATAGACTCTTATCTGTCTGTTCCTCTTCCAGAACGAAACAATTTTCGCCAACCATTTATTGTATTGTACTTCCATGATGAAGATGTATTTGATGAACATATAAACATCATCCTCGACCATGGACAATGGATGGGGTGTATCCTTATGGGCATTTATTTGAACTCCTGATGACTTACCAAGAGACAATGGTAGTCCATGGTGATCTAAGGGAATATTCCTAGAATATCATCATAACTCTAGAAAAATAAATCACCATTCCACTTTAGGGAATCCACATAGTGTATTATATTTTCGGTAGGCATAGTTGCATTGATCAATGTTGGTCTCAAGACTACCATTGTACCAATATTCAACTATATCAACATAGTGAAAGTGGTAGAGATTCCCTATTCCAATGTAAGAGGAGAATATTCCAAATTATCTTCATTATATAACGTGAGGGGGTCATTATTACACGGAAATTATGTCTTGTTGGTTGATCATGAAGGGATACTGGTGTCATCCATGATAGTAGTGGAACCTTCATTTGGAGAATCATGTATAACTTAATCCTTGGACATAATGAATATTGACACAATTCCATCAAGTAATTGACAATGTGTAATGTGATTGATGAGGTCAATGTAGTAGTGGTGTGTAGTCTTATATCAGTTCAACCCAGCTTAGTAGAACATGAATGTTTGGTGTATTTCTATATCCATGGGGTGCACATCCTGAAACAATATAGGGTTAAGGAGTTCTGGTATCACATGATCCTAGATCAGGTAGGAGTATGAGGTTATCCTTAAGAGTACCTTATACCTAGGAAGGTGTTTCCCTCTCCTTCCAGAGAACATAAATAAAGGTCCCATGTCTGGGGTTTTGAACTCCAATAGATGAATCGGTATGATGAATTCATTATCCAGATATCTATATGGGATCTCTGAAAGAGTTTTATTCCCTACATCAATGGTTTGACCCCTCCTATCCTTGATCTTATAATTCGTGGTGTCCAAATAATGGTTTTCAGAAGAGGTAAATGGAGATTCATAACCCTAGAGAACACCCACTCCACTTTTGATGGAGTAGTTCAGTTATTGATGATATTAGGAGTGAACTACACTTGTTGATAGATCAAAGGTCTACCCATTATCATGTTGTACATAATGTCCTATGAGACGACCATTAATTCAGTACTAAAATGAAGGCCACCAAAGATGTTTTTTAGGTGAATCTTTCCACATCACCACAACTCGGTCCTATCATAACCCTTGATTTTCCAGTTAGATGGACATAGATCTTATTCAAACAGTCATAGATGGAAGAGAATCCAAGTCAGGATGAGATTGATCCTAGAACAATCGTCAAAAAAGAACCTGTGAACTTCCATTCCATTAATTTGGCATATGATCTACAATGGTTGGATGTTCCCATCAACATGGGAGCCTTCAACTTATCCTAAGAATGAGAAGATGGATTGAAATTTGACATGCGCAGTTTCATCAGCATGGAAAGCATTAGTAGACACTACGTTTTTTTCAAAATAGAGGGGGATTCTTAATGACTATTTGAGGGATTCATGCACATATTAATACAATATATGATCCTGTAGGAATGAGAAATTTGTATAAATTTTGGAAATATGCTTCATCACCACATACTTCCATTCTAGATGCGTATTTCCTCTGATAAAAGGTTTCTCTTAGAAAGGTGGTATGACATAAATTTCTGGTCGAACCGAATGACTTTGTCTGATGTTGGGGGTATCTCAATACTCAGTACATGATCTACGCAAAATGGACTCCAACTTAATGTGGGATTACTATAGTCTAGCCACGCCTGAACACAATTGATCATAGTAAAATTTCGGAAATGCTTTGTGATCATGTTGCAAGAATGGTGGTGGGAGAAAATCTAATATGACAGGATGAGTGGAATGTGCATACTAAGGGAGACACTAAACCATAAATCTAATCATAGTGGAAATTATGTTATGTCTAGAGATTTTGGATGATGCATTATTATGAATCATTTATCCACAGTTTTGTTGATGATGACATCGACTGGGGATATTAGGAGGATCATCTTGATGCTCCTCCTCACCAAGAATCGTGTTAGGGTCCACAAGTTTGATGGTGTTCACTAAATAATACCTCTGTTCATCATTCGATGAATCCTCCAATACTAGGAGGATTTTGAAGATGATTCCCATATATGGATTCATGATTTCTCTAAGTGTACGAGACAGATTCGAAACTGGCTGGGTTTTTTTCTTGAATCGCCAGTTCCTATTCCAATGATATGTGGAAGGATTAGATGTAGATGCAGTAGTGGTAGTTGGGGAAGGTGTGGTGACTTTTAAATGATTAGGATGATTAAAATAGGCATGAATTATACCATGTGTGCAAGATTATTCTATGCATGCTAACTAATCATCATACTTCTGAGAGACATGGCTAGAGACCTGATGTGATTCAACATCATTGTCATAGTTCGAAATCGAAGAAATATACACCACCCATTCTAGAGCAGGACCCTACCTTACTACTTTTTTTTCAACCAAGTACCGAGATCTAGTCCTTGAACACATAGCACTTATTGAGTGTATGTCCAACGAACCGGTGATTGGGGTAGTAGTTGGGGTGATCATTGAGATCAGCCTCATGGGGTATCAGAAATTCTAGAATGTGGAGGATACCATTTTCGAAGGAACTCCGGATATAAAAAGGGAAATGTGATTATTTTAATTAGTAGGTATAGTATCTCATGTTAGGTAATGGGGCCCATGGATCCTGGACTGGATGGGGGTGAACACTAGTGAGGAGTTGGAACCTTTTTATATTGCTTCTGCAGTGATGGTGCATTATGTGATTTCACCTTCCGATTCTGAGGTGAGGGATGCTAATCCTAAGGCTAGTCTAGAGGCAGTGATCCTCGATGAGGATGTGGATGCCACTCTATTGGAAAAAAACTAACTGCCTTTTGGACTATACCTCTTCAATGACACCTATCTCGACCTTGGTGGATCTTCTTGTAGGATTTTCGGAAAGAAAAAGACTTATATACATAGCATATTTCAATGATTCCTCTAAGAACTGATCCCTATTAATGAAATAAAAGAACCTACCATGGGAGATCTAAGTGATAAGGGAGGGTAAAATTCATTATTCACATTCCCTACAAACATTTTTAGTGTCTTATATTGAGACCTAGGAATATCAAGAGAATACATGATGCCTTTTGACCTGGAGAAAAAGACCATGACATGCTCATATAGAAGCTTTTTATAATTTAGGAGGTCATAAATACTTGTCTTTATTGTGGTGGAGCTAGAATGGTTTACAAACTGCCATCAGAGTTCTTATAAACTAGCTATAGACCCGATGGGTGGCTGACTATTCTAGACGAACCCAGGCCCTTCCAGTGTTTGTAAAAAACATGGGACCTTAGCAGATTCAAAATGATCTGAAGTATTATCATCATTCCACAACGTGATATAATATGGACCAAATGCTGCATTGGTTCTCCCATCCATTTTATGGGGACAGAGGTAGGATGACCAAATACCAAGGGTGTTTTCATCTCATCTACTAATGTTGGATATGGAAATTCATCAGGTGGTATTTTCGGCTATATCGTTTTCAAATCCTCATGTCTTGAAATGAGATAGGCCATCGGGTTATCCTAGTGACTATCCATTTGTTGGTAGTGATTCATGATCACCAGTAATTTGGAAGGCTCTTCAGCACATTAAGTTGACTCTTATGCTTGTAGAGCGGCTTCTGGAATGTCTTATTGAGCTACTAAAGGGATGGTATGTGGAGAATATTTTGGAATTACGTAAAGAGAAACATGAGGTTATTCTATAGGAATTGCCTATATAGGGGGATCTCAGATAAGACTATCACGCACCTCAGGTGGGTTTGGAAATGCATACCATGGCCGCCTATGAAAGACTCCAGCCTCTAACCTGTCATGATATGAAAAGTTTTCTAGATGAATTAGAGACAACTAACTTTATTGAATATGTGTCTGCCCCTCCTACCCTAGTAGAGGAAAGATGGTATCATACTAATAATCACCATAATTTAGGTGGTGTAATGCAATGTACTCGGCATGGAGCTTGTCAAGGATCCATTTATATTCTATGATTTTTTGGAGAAACACATCCTTCTTTGGATGATCATCTATTTTCATTACTTAATTGGATGGGAAAAAAGCATAGAACTCCTTTTGTGTCCTTTTCCCTATATGGGTTCCTGACCATGGGTAAATGAAATGGCAGGTGCATCATGGTTAGGATAATTTCTTTGCTGGTGAGAGACAACACTTGGGGAATCCAATAGATGTTGTGTTGTCTCTAGGGGAAGGTTACATTCAATGATCCCGATCTCAGTGTGCTTCTTTTTCTGGTAATCTATGTTCACCGAAACTACAAATGACATCATGTCCTTTATATTACCTAGTAAAGATATTCAGTGAAGGGTAATGATGAAGTAGAGAGCATCATACTTCCCCCATCCCGAGATCTATAAATACGGGGATGCCTCATTGATAACATTGCAGAAAACATGAAATCCCTAAATACGTCTATACTATAGGCATGGCTAGTTTCTCGAATGGATGGAATGATCCCACCACGATCACCCCTCTTGTGAAATATAACATCCAAATTAGGGTCTATATTGATTTTTAGGATTCAATAGGAATTTCCCATGGGGGGATTTACATTTTCAAATCATGAAATACCTAATAGATGGAATTGTGGGAATCCAAGATAATGACATTATGGGTGGTTTTTCGGTGAACAATATTATTTATATTTCCAATGAGAAAATGAATTCTACTGTATTTAGAGAGTCTCAAGGGATATTCTATTATGATTTCATGACCTTGTGTTTAATGAATCATAAAACCATATATAATTTTCTTTATCATCACTTATCTAGGACCTTTTAGATATATATCGTAATTCTATTTTAATTATCTAGTGGTTTTTTACAAACAAATTTGTGATCATATAATATATCATAAAACAACATTTGGAAAATAATTGAAACATATCTTTAAAACGACCTCTTTATGTGTGATTTTAAAGAAATATGTGGCATTTCACTTGGTTTTGTGGAATGCTATTGCAACAGCGAGGATGATTGTGAGAAGAAAAGTTTAATGATTTAAATTCCTATAATGATTCATTATTCAATTATTGTAATTTTTACTATTATATATAAGTGTCTCACATTCATGTTTCAAACTCATGTATCACAAAAATTTTGGAAAAAATAAATATTTATTTAATTAATTAAAAATTTTAAATTATAAAATAAAAATGGATGTGATAACTAAAAATATTTATGTGGATTAGTAAATATAAACAATAAAAATACGTCAAAGTAAAATGGGATTAATGGGTATTAGGCATGGCTAGTATCTCGAATGGATGGAACGATCCCACCAGGATGTGGTGTAACGGATAGAAATTAGGATAAATTATATATGATTGGGTTTATTTGGTGGAATGAATTTGGTGGAGCCAAAATGAAGGTGATGGTGACAGGATTGAACCTCAGAGAGGCTTCTTACATATCCATGTTACTAGGAATCAAATTCCATGTAGTATGGGTTGTGGAAATGAGTCACATAGGGAGATAGATCATGAGAATGGGGCGCATGGATAAGGACCTGAAGGAAGTAGAACCTCCAGGTTGGGGAATGATCTTCCCGAGACATAAGGGCTTGAAGGATATATCAGGAAGGAAAGTGGGTGATAGGATTGAACATCAAGTACAATTCCTACATACCCTATTTGAAAGGATGGAATCAAAGTCTATATAGTTTAATATGGGGGCATATAATCGGGGTGTAAGCAATGGATAGAGGCCTGAAAAAGTTAGAGGGGATTATACATGTTTAGTTGTCATTTTCCAGAGGATACCACTTTATTGGAGGAGTATAGTGAGGTTTTTAGGGCTAAAAAAATTTAATCTACTTAGGCATATAGATCAGAACTCCTCAAATGGTGGATCCTAGTGGTGTTTCCTAAAAAGGTTACATATCACCTCAAGAGGGAACATCCCTAGAAGGGAGCATTGGGGTTATGATTTGTAGGGATTGAACCTCAAAGTGGCATCCTACATACCAATAGGGATTAAAACCCATGTATTTTTGATGGTTTAGTTTAACATCATGCAAGATAAAATCGAGTTGAAATGAAGTTGTCGTAATATATTATTTTTTTATATATGGGATTGAACCTCAAAGAGTCTTCATATGTAGCCTCCATATAATACATGGATCAAAGTAAAATTACATTTGTAGTGAAGGGGGGGCATGGGGCTTATGAATGTCTAGAGGCCCAAGGTCGTGCTAGGGCTTACATGTGGTTAGAATCACAATGAGTATTTCATGTTTGTTGTTTACTCTAATCTCATGTGAGTCATTCAATGTCTGAGAATCAATAGGTAACGATAGAACAAGAAATTGTGTCATGAATAGTGTATCCCAGAAAAATTTTGTGGGGATTACGCATGGATAGAATCAAAAGGAGTTGGTTATTGGGAATTTCTATACATAGAATTCTCAATAAGGTGGTTTGGGGATTTTGTAGAAACTACCCAAGGGGAACGTGGATACAGGCACAAAGGGAGTGATAGATGGATGATTGAAAGGTGGGTGTTGAATGGTTCCTAGTCCCATCCCCTCTCTGGTTCTCCCAGTCTCATCTTGCATGTCGAAACATAAAATTAACATTAGGTTATGAGGACGTGGGTACTTAGAATTTTATCTACCTGTAACTCAGACGTTGAGGACTCACTCCTCACTCATTGGTCATACATAACTTATACCAACCTACACATGGGAAAGAAGAGGAACACGAAAATCCTAGATACAATGGGGTGGAGGAATATTAAATTGAGGGGTCCATGTTATCATAGCAATGTGAAGAATAAATAGAAGTTAGTTTACCTATATGAAGAAGCATAATGCAAGGAAACACAATATGAAGCACCACTTGGGGAATCAGGGAATCACTTTGTAGAATCCTGGAGGGCTGTATGGAGGAAGTACATACAAGATAGGGATGTTTCATGTAAGGGGAGCTCAAACTTGGTGTCATGGATTAAGTAAAACCCATGGAGTCCTTTGGAAAGGTTTAATGCTATATTTGGTACTGTTGAACATGATTAAATGGTGCGCACATGATTTGATACTAGCTTGAAAGATGGAAGGGTCTAGGAAACAAGAGTATTACACAAGTACAATACTTGCGTGCAAGTTGGATCATTTTTGTGCACATGCCTTAGGTGAAAAGGGAAATGGGAGAGGGTCAATAACATGTAGTCTAAACTAATTGTGGACCCATGGAGGACTTGTCATGAATGATCCTCAAACATAATGCCAAGACTTTCATGTGGTTTCCAAAGGGGCCATCTTACATTCCTGGGATAAACTAGTTGAATTCTAGAGCCTTTTTTAAGGGAGGAGGCTATCCTTATAAAAATCATATTGTTGGTATTTATAAAAGATAATGTTGAAGGGGTTTTCTATAGTCTCATTGGAAACAGAAGATGCTTGCGCATAGAATAATTTCTTGTGCATTGATAGATCTCCATCACACATTTTCATTCATCGTTTTTCGAGATTTTGATGCCCCAAAACCCCATTGATGTTTCCTAGGTCATGCAAGATGCTTTCACATAGATTTTTTTCTTAGGATAGTGGTACAAATCTTGCATGTAGTTCCATTTCGATCCTTGGGATTTATTTGTCGAGTCAAATTATTTCTTTGGGTTCCTCAAATATGCCATACTATAGCCTTAGACAAAATTCAACTCTAAGAGTCACATATATATCAAGGGAATTTTAAAATTATTGTTTTAATGAATTGTTATATGTTCATAAAAAATTAGGATAATAAATAACTAGCTCATATAGATCAAAATTATCTCCATATATTACTAACATTCCCAATAGGACATCAACATCTTCCAAGTGAAATCATTCTAGACCCAGATCATATAAAATCTATCCTCATTAACTGGGGAAACAAAAAGATAAGAAGGGAAATATCATATACTTAGTAAGGTTAGACATGTGAGATAAATAATCATAAAATTAGTGTAAATATATGATAACAAATACATAAATTTTTTAAATAATATTCTTCATATCGCTAATCCTAATCTGGATTCATAAAATACATCATATAAAATTATAATACCTGAATCAGAAAAGAATAACATGTAATGAAACATGGAATTATGAGAAGAAATTATAGAAAATATATTATATATTATTAAAGTATATATTCAAAGACTTTTATAGTGGATTGTGTTCAATCCCTAAAATATCATTATAGTAATGGTTAACTCCCAAGACTATCATTGGGGACAATGACCTTTTCTAAAACAGTTTCACTTCCTGTTCTAGTCCTATCCTAATCATATTCAATCCATGTTCCAGTGCTGTCTATATTTTGAGATGTAATATCATTAATGATTATATTTGAGGTAGATATAGTTCATACCCATCCAATATTGAAAACCATAGATTTACGGGCCACGAGAGAACAAATCAAACTAGAAACTATAAAAAAATATGTTTTAAACAAATATCATCATAGAATAATCCATATTAAAGAAATAAATTACCAAAATTAGAAAATAACCATAAAATACTAAGGATAATTTATTCGAATAATATCCTTAGTAACATATATGTAACGTCAATTAATGTTATCTTGTATTTATTTCTTTGGAGAAAACATAAAATAATTCATGAGGAAAATATCCATTTTCTTTTAAAAATCAAATTTAAAATCATAAAACAAATTTCAGACCATTTTCATTGAAATAATCATTGAAAACTAATACATTAATCTTTTTAACAATATTTTATACATCTTTGATATTATTTTCCTTGAAAATTTATAAAATTTCATTTAATATGATAGAATTATTTTTAGACATCATGTGTTTGAATTGAATGTTTTTTACAAAAAATAGAGCATAATAGTAGATGAAACAAATAATATCATTAAAATAAGTATATTCATGATTAAAACTGTCAAAATTTAGTATAGAAACTTAAAAATGAGTATGTGGTTAGTATGGAATGTATCTCACAAAATAAAATATGAGATGGGAGACCCTTAGCTCGACTTCCCATTAGTTTTTCAAAAATTAATGTCATGTATAATGGTATAAATAATTTCATTAATTAATTATAGAAATATATTCACATTTATAATACTTATATGATACGTTCATAACATATTACTATCCATTAACCAATAATATTTCACTATATTCATTGTTTTGGGTATGTTCATTTCCTAGTTTCATGATCGGTTCAATTTTGAATAATTATAAATTTTCATGTAATATGGAAATAAAAATCCATAGGTGAAATAAAATGGTATTCATTAACATACATAATATTAAATTCAAAAATATATAATTTTTCATCTTACATGATGATTATTCATTGAATAAAATGTAAACGATAAATGATTAGAATTTTTTTTATGTTTTCAAGCTATCAAAAACTAGTTTCTTTTATTTAAATAATGTAAAAATATTAGTTCCATAACATGAAATAGGTTTTAATATAATTATTATAATCTTATTTTACAAAATTAATAGTATTATAAAAAAATAGAGACTATAATGGAAAATGAATAAAATCTTTATTCTCATAGAATATTAGCAGGCATATTTTTGATAATATATTCGTTTCATTTAATAAGAAGAGATTAGAAATGAAATGGTAAAGATATTTTACATTATGAAAATAAAAAAAAAGTATTTAAATTGTTATTTATTTATCATTACATGGTGGATGAAGGAGGTGAGAGTATCATTGAAGATGGATAGAAAATAAGATAGTTGTTTTGAGAATATTACCTCTTGAATATATCATCTTTGGGGGACCCCTTAAGAACCATAGATTTTGACATTTGGTTATTATAGAATAAATGTTTCATCATTAGAGAGTGATATAAAGTTTTTGGAAGTGATATTAAATGATTAATGGCTTGTGAGTTGAAATACAGTCATTAGGGGTGGAATTTTTAATTGAGGAGGGGTTATTTAAAGTGACTATGTAATGATTTTTTTATAATTAAAGCCATCAACATTGAGGTGGAACTAATATCCAACTATTTGGAGGATAATTAATGTTTTGATATATGGTTATGGTAATTAAATAACTGTAACAAACATTTAATTTTTTATTTTCATATCTATTTTAAGAATATACATTTTAACATCAACATGTAACATTATTTTCTACATATCACAATAAATAGTTATTTTTACCACATAACCATTTTTATGAATAAGAATGAAAATAAACATACTACCTAATTTTTATGTTCTGAATAAAAATATATAATACCTTTTGAAAATTTAAATTTATATAATTTCTATAATTATATTTTTAATTAATCCCGCATACACAATGGGAAAGAGTGGTTTTCAAGTGAAATTTTTAAAATGTTTTTATATCAACATTAAATGAAAAATTGATTTCAATTGTAATGCCTCAACCCCAGAATCCTAGAGTCGGTGCTTTATTTTAATACATTGGAATGATTACAAAGAATCAATTCCCAAAAGGCTGATGTATTTAGCAGTCTTAGAAAATATATTTCATACATGCACATTACGTTACACATTAGAAAATAAAACACAACATAAATGATCCTTTGTGAGCTCCATTAATCCCCTGGCTTAACCCTACTTATCAATAAAAATACACTTCTTGGAATTTGGGGAAAATAAAACATAATAAAGGGGTGAGCTCAGATGCTCAGTATAGATAAAAATATAGAAGAAACTTTCATAAATAAGAATAAATATTTTAGGCAATGTATAAGACTAAAACACAAGCCTTTTAAACTAAATATTCTGCATAACATGGCCATTTAATTATTCCCATGGATATTTTACTATTCGAATAGTCACATGAAATATCAATATCCAATTTTATATTAATGGATTGAATAATGTAAGACTTCATAACAACATAGTCAAGGCCTTGTTCCAAGACTATAGATAATATTTTATCAAAGGTTTATTTCATGACTCTAGTTTGTCTCCTGAGACCTAGTGATCCGTTGAGGAGCAATAGTGTGCTCCACCCGTCTCTTACTAAGTCCAATACATTCCTCATATTAAAAGGATTAAACATAATATAAAAATTTGTATTAAAACTATCATAAAAAACTTCAATACTTTATCCATAAACCCTAAATGGTACAAAAATCACACATCCACAATAACATATATCACAACTCCTTCAATAATATATTTAATATTTGTAAATTCAAACAAATGTAAAATCCATCAAAGGATGTTGACATAGATGAACTCAAAACTATTTGAGAGAAATATATCTTTCATATTTTTGAAATAATTTAAAAATCACATAAATTATAAATGAAGAAATTTAAAGACATTTTTAAATCATAGTGTCCCATACCACTTTCAAACATTGAAAGGAATTAATATTTTACAACAATGATGTCCATATAAATAAATCATTAAAATCAATTTGAAAACATGGACATTAATTAAAAATATTTATAATAATAAATATTTAAAACATTTAAAATGATTATATAGATAAATATAACCTTCTATAAAACCTTAAAAGATTTATTTTGAAAACATTTTTATTAAATATAAACATTTATTATAAATATGTCCTAGTAAATACTTACTCATAAACAATCTCGAATAATAATGATATTTAAGAATTAACCCTTACATTGTACTTTTACTTAATTGATGGTATGTTAACCTTATGTATAATAGTTAATACACTTTTATTAAATTATACAAGAACAATATACATAAATATAATATCATATATGATCCTCTAATATTGCTTTTGTTGATAATATTTTAGTAGTATCATCGTTTCTTGTGTTAACTGATTCGTTTTCCATTATATAATTGGTTACGTAAGCCATGTTTTTTATGGATAGGGTGTATTGGATTAATATAAATAATGATATTTTGTTCTCAAACATTATTTTTAATCATAAAATGAAAATTATTTTTGAATGATTATGATGGGGGATGAATCTTACCACGTTCGTGGAGACGGTAATCTGTACGTACACAGGAGAGACAATATCATTATATTGATGGTGAAATAATATTTAATTGTATGGTATATCCTATATAAAAAATCATTAAAATTTTATATTTATTATTAAATTAGTTATACTCGTTATTACACCCATATAAATAATGAAGTGTTTGAATTACAAGCTACACAATGATGTTGAGACTGTAAGTCGAATGCACGCACGTATGGTGACATTGTCATTTATATGATGGATAGAATAAAGAATATGGTTGTAACATATTTATAAAAACATAACCTTATGTATAAGGTATGGGAGTTATTATTTTGGTATGGAAACAACAATGAAAGAGGGAGTGGAAGAAGAAAAGAACATGATAGGGGGTAGTGAAATTATTCCTTCTACTTTGGGTGTTTCCTTTTGAGTTGATCAAAGGGGATCCTTATGTTGGATTTATGATGAAATTAAGAACTATAGTATTATATGATGGAAGATGGGAATTTATTTGGGTAGGTTTTGGTCAATCCAAATGGCTTTTGAAGTGTGGAATTTTGAGAAGGGGAAGTACCCTTTTATAAGAGAGGTGAGGGTCACTTTAGAAAAAAATGGAATATTATTTTATAATAAAATAATTTTCGGTTTTTAATGGCACAAAAATAATTTACCTCTAGACTAAGGTGAATATGGGTCGAATACCACTCAAAAAAGATTTTTTACATAGGTTTAGGTTATCATATTAACCTTATCTTTTATATTTAACTCTTAGTTAAATAGTTTAACATTTACCATGTCTTCTTGTATTCTTACACTATATGGTTAATAAACATACTCTAAACTTCCAAGAGAACCTAAATTGGTTCATTAATGACATATATAATATTATTTATTTCCTTTTTCAAAACCATATATTTATATTATTATTATATAATTTACTAATATAATATTTGTTTTAAATACACATTTATGTCAATTTTGACACTATTTAGTATTAGGTTTTTGTGAAAGTCATTAAAAAAATATTACATAAAAAAGATATATTTAATCAACCCTAACATGTCATATTCACCTCTAAAATTATTTTATGTCATAAAATGTTAAAATTATATTAATTTTAATATTTATAATCCCATTTATAAGATTCATTCATTAATAAGGCAATTACTGCTTCATCATTGTGTCATTAATAAATTTAATTATTTAAAATCTAAAAATTATAAATAAAATAACATGATGAAGGAAATAATTTTATATTTCTAAATAATATTTATAGACGAATTTATCTTATTGTTATCCTTATATTAAAAATTGATTAGTTATTAAACATTGAATATAACACTTTTAACTACTCTTTATATAAAATAATAAAAAAATTCCTAATCAAATCCAAGTGGACCAAATGGGAAAATATTTTATTCTTAAGCTTTTTATTGGTCTAACTAAGCTTATAAAATAGAATTAGGACATGTGTTAGGGTAATTATAATATCATTTTTACCCTTAATTACCCTATTTACATTTAATCGTGATAAATAAAAGTCAAAAGTTACTATCCACCAAAAATTATTTTCGTATTATATAACCTAGTTTTAATTAATGATGTAAATTGGGTCTCTCATATTTTTTGAAATTAAACTCACAGAAGTGGTAAAATTATGTTTTCTGCAAATTTGCAAATGCCCCTTGAAGGTGGGTAAAAGATGGTATAAAGTTCAATAAAAATTTATACATATAATTTTTCTATTAAATGAATCTAATGAATTAAATTTAACTTATATAGGTATTATATATCTATTTTCTATTAAAAGAAATTTAAATTTAAAAAATAATTATTTAAATAAAATGTCAGATTTAAATAATAAGTCAATGTTTTTCACTATTCTTCAAAAATTAAATGTTTTCAGAAAAATACAAAAAAATCACCCTAATATAATTTTTATATTATAAATTCAAAAATTTATTCTATTTTTCCAAACTAAAATCATATAAATTTCATTAATTAATTTAAAATTAATTTCTGTTGTCGAAACCAAAAACGGGGTTTTAGAATGTAAAAACTATCAAAAGATTGACTTGTGTTTATCTTAAATTTAATGTGAAATTACATATAATTACCTACATTGTATTAAATGATAAAAATATAATCTAATTATACTTAAAAACAATTAAAATTTATAATTGAACACTACAAATTGTTTTGATTAAAAAAGCTGTTTTCAACTAAAATTTAGTATTTTTCACTATTCACCCAAATATGAAAGTTATCAGAAAAGTACCAAAAATTTATCAAGACATATTTTTTGTGTCTTGATTATAAATAATACGTTTATTTTGTCAAATTTAATATATAAAAGTGTCAAATATTTGATTTAAAAAGGGTTCTCTATTTAATGGTAGTAAACTTGCATTTCCTAAAAAATACTTACTTTATATGAAAAAAAGGAATTTGTTCTTATATTATGACTAAACATCACATAATATAGATTTCAAAATTTATATGGATTATATAAAATCCTAAATTCATATAACACTATTCATAACATCTTTTGAATAGCTAGTTTGGTAAGTCGTGGTGTGCTCAAACTCGGTGTTGCCCATAGCGCAAGTTATTTAATTACTTTGAAGAAATAATTTACTATGATATCATGGGGTGTTACATTCTCCCCTCCATAAATAAATTAAATCCTTGAAATTTGAAATAGTTCTTCGAAAATAAAATTTTAAAAATAGAAAAATACCATTATGGAAAACCCTCATCAAAAATTTGGTTAATAAAATTTAATCTTAATAATAGGGAAAGGGAAATGAAAAAGTCACCGCCAAATTAAGACCTCGATTATGATAATTTTTTGGAAATTAGAGACAAATAATTGGAGGAAAATGTATATATTTATATGGAGTGACTAGGGTCATCGTTCACAAACATGTGTACAATTGGGAGCCTCAAAGCCATCAATTTATGATGATTTAAAATATCATTAGTTTAACAAAACATAAGGTATTAGGATAACACATTTTTTGTTTTAATATTCCTTCAAAAAGTTTAATAAATAATTTAGTCATATAATAAGAGGAAAAAGTATACTTGAAAAGTATATTTTCATTCTTTAACTAATTCCTACAACAAAATCATCTTTCAATCCAAAATATAATCGAATTAAAAAAACTTCTATTTATCATAATCGTATAGGGTTCCAAAAATATTTAATTTATAATTCATTATTAAGACTATTTAAAGAAACTACATTATAAAAACTATAACATCACGTAGGCTAGTGGTAGGTGATGCATCCTTGTCACCCTTCGGTTGCGGGTTTATGTCTTACGGCCTTGCCAGACGTGACATGTTATCGCCTGACCTTTGGGTTTTCCTTTTTATAACAAACCAAAAAAATAATACTAATAAGTCATACTTATCCTTAAATAATAGTACCCAATGTTTATCTTAATCCATTCCATCATTTAAACTTATCCAAAATACTTCTCTCCAAACTCATAGTTCAAAATTTATAAGGAAGTTAAACATGATGAAGATCCTTTTTTCCATGTAATTACATGTGAATACCTTCATTATGTGTGATTTTAAAACATGGAAACACCCTGAATTAATATAAAAACTTATTTATTACATTAATGCTCCCTTATTCCTTATGGAATACTAGATATACTCCTTCTATCTAAAAATGTTATAATCTCCATTAATGATAGAATACAAAAATCATTAATTAGTTTCAAGGTCGTCAAGAATATCCAGTATAATTTATCCAAATCCATAAGATCTTATTATAGAATCACTACCACAGTATCAGAACCGTTTTATGATTTATCTTTCTCTAAACCAGGTATTTTCTAAAAGAAATTAACCCACTATGAAGTCAGTTTTCTTGGTTCTACACAATCTCAAGCCCTTGATGAAATAGTACTATAGTAAAATCCTTATATACTCTATAAATCTTATAATATATAAATCATTAATACAATACTCAAATGTCACAATAAATTAATAACAAAATAAGAACTCTAATCATCCCTCCTCATCTTCTGTAGTATCATAACTTGATTATTATCCAATAGTATTATTTGCGATATACTCTGATGATTTGGAAATTGATTCTTGTAGTGACCCAAATTTTAGGAGATGAAACATTATACATTTGAAACCTTTTTCTTACCCTTGAAATCATGTACATGGTGTCCTTTTTCTCTACACTTATAAAAAACTCTCAGTCTGTTCAAGAATTTACCAAGTTGATTCTTTCCATAGTTATCACATATATGAAAATCCTTCTTTCCACTCTTCTATTTATCCATCTTTCTCTCTTGTATCCTTTTCTTATCTTGCTTCCCTTTAGAGATATAGGACATAGAGAATTATTTACTTATCTTAATAACACATGGTACTATTTCTTTATATTATGATAATACATGGGAGACTATTTCCCTTCTAAATTTTGTCTTAGTACCTTGATTGATATGATCCATCTTAGTCATTCCAACAGGTGTATTGCTGAAATTCTCATTCCTTTTACTATGTGTCATTTTTAAATAATGGAATACACTAGGTTAGTTTATGAATCACAATGAATAATTTAAAACAAGTAAAATATCTAATTTAAATTTAAAATATTAAATATATAATCTCTATCATAAAATGTTTTCTTTGAAGAATTATTTACGCCTAAATCATTCATATCGGTTTGTAATGAATATTTGAATTATCCTAAGCATATCCCTCGAAAGTGTCATAACCAGGAGTGCATCAGGGCCCGTTGTCATGTACCAGGAAACCTCAGGTCAAGCCTGAAACTATTTGTATGAGTTTTCACTCCTAGGTAAATTTGTGCCAGAGCCGCCTCTACGTGCTCGTATCCATATGAGGGTGGGGGGGGGGGGTTATTTCTTGGAAAAAACTAAAATATCTACACTTCCAACATTCTAGGAAGTTTTCTATACTAATCCTCAATGTCTATGTTAGGGAAATGTTTTGTAGTCAATGTGTATCTAAATCTATTTCCATGGATATTGTTAAAATTCCTCTGATACCAACTGTAATGGCCTTAGCCCAGAAGCCCAAAGTCAGTGCATTATTTTAATACATTGGAATGATTACAAAGAATCATGTCCCGAATGACCAATTACTTTACCCGTCTTGGAAAATATATTACATACATGAATGTTACATTACTCATTAGAAAATAGAACACAAAATAAATGATCCTTTTAGAATGACATTAATCCCCTAGATTAACCATGCTTATAAATCATAATACACTTCTTGGAATCCTGGGAAAATGAAACATAAGAAAGAGGTGAGATATAATGCTCAGTAAGGATAACAATATAGCTAAGACTTTCATAAATAAGTATAAAAAATTAAAGCAGTTTATAAGTCTAAATCATAAGCCTTTTAATTTTAACCATCTATATAACATGACCAATATAAAAAAATAATTCCATTTACTTATTCACATGGATATTCTATATAGTATCCTGCCTTTTTATCACATAAAACATTCATTACATTTTACAAAACCGAGGATCTTTAAGGTTTAGTGTCTTGGAAACCAGGAACTTAAAACATGAAACAACAAAAAAAAAACAATCTTCTTAAACACTTGAATGGTTTCTCCTCATGTTCATCCTAGGTTCATTAATGCATCACATAACCTAGGGACATACATCAAAAGAAATGGTGAGAAAAAAGCGCAGTAAGGGAAACAAGAGAAACATTTTACATGTGAACTTGAGATACTTCAATAAGGTCATGAAAAGAACTTTAAGGCATGAGAATGAAATCATGAGGCATATCATAATAAAAATAACATTTTCATAACTTGAAGATGTGGCTACATCATTTAACATAGACAATCATGAACATATCACCAAGGTCCATCCCCAAGGTGTCATTTGAAAATTACCAAGGTTATTCACCAAGGTATCGTGAAAATTGTAATCTCTAGTGGTTACATCATTACCCAATGCATTGGAGCGCTATCAGGGCGCACCCTTAAATTTGAATTTATTATCATGTGTTCCACATATATCAACATCAAACATTTCATAAATAACCCATATAGCATAAAATAAATGGGTTTCATTTTATAATCACAACGTTTTAAAAACTGCTTTAAAAACATGATATTTATGTCACTTTAAAACCCACAGAAAAGGAAGGTGGTCTAATGAATGTAAATCCCATAATTTAAAATAGAAAATTTTGGTATATATGTGAAAAACCCTTTATAAGAAAGCGCTTTGAGTATTCACTTAATAATATAAAAGAACTTTAGAAAAAGAGAGATACATTTTGAGACAAAAATTCTGCAGCATAACGGCTATGTTACGAGGTTTTAGAAGACATTAAAAAGAGAGGGAAAATGAGTCAAACATTAATAAATGACCCATAAAATAGTAGATGGACAGAATAAGAAGGATACATGATCATGGTAATGAAATTTCAAGGACATACCATTTGAAATGAAAAACATGGAAGGAAGACAAAAATTAGATTTCTCTTATGAAAGTTCGGCAGCCTAATGACGTTACTTAAACTTCAAACAAAATGATTTGAAAAGATCATATAGGGTCTCTAATCATGTGAACATAAGAGTTCAGTATGATAGATATAGAGATAATTCCCCAACATAATTAAAAAATAACTTGAAAGACTTGACATGAAAGTAGAACATTGAAAAGAATGAGAAGGGTGAAAGAATCCCCTAAAAACATCGACACCCTAACGGCGCCACTTAAAACTTAAAAATACCGAATTGAAGAGATCAAATGGGGTCTCTCATCATATGAACATAAGAGTCCAGTATGATAGATATAGAGATCATACCCCAACATAACAAAAAGTGACTTGAAATAATTGACATGAAAGTAGAACTTCAGAACGAGAAGGGTGAAGAACCACTTAAAAATTCGGCAGCCTAACGGTACCACTTAAAATGTCAAAATACTGAATTGAAGAGATAAAATGGGGTATCTCATCATATGAACATAAGAGTACAGTATGATAGATATAGAGATCATACCCCAACATAACAAAAAGGAACTTGAACGAATTGACAAGAAAGTAGAACTTCAAAACGAGAAAGGTGAAGAACCACTTAAAAATTCGGCAGCCTAACGACGCCACTTAAAACTTCAAAATACTGAATTGAAGAGATCAAATGGGGTCTCTCATCATATGATCATAAAATATTAGTATGATAAATTTATAGATCATACCCCAACAAAATAAAAAGGAACTTGAAATACTTTACATGAAAATAGATCTTGAAAAATGAGAAGGGAGAAAGAATCCGTTACAAAAATTTCGGCAGCCTAGCGACACCACTTAAAACATCATAAAACGAAATAATGGGAGTAAGAGGGGATCTCTCATTATATGAACATAAATAGGGCATTAAGAGGAGTATAAAAGAACATCCTCCAACATATGAACATGGAGCATTAAAGGAATTTCATAAAAGAGATTACTTGAAATTAAAGAGAGAGGTCGGATCCCTTACCTTAAAATGTAACTCTTAAAACTCAATGGTTTGGAACTTGAGGGCTTGGGGGCACCTTGGGAGGACTCCTTGGGAGGACTCCTTGGGAGGTAATGAGTCCAGAACTTCGTTGGGGGAGAGTTGGGAGTGAAAACTAAAGGAGGAAAGGGTGGGTATTTATAGGGAAAGTGAGGGGACAAGGCATTAATGGCCAAGGGACACCTCACTAGTGGTTTTGGCAAAACCATGGGCTTTCCCATGGTATTATCCCATGGTATTGTCCACTTGGGACACCTCATACCTTATCTTACTATTAATAATTCGACCATATTGAATATATACTTAATACATCATTTAATGATGTCATTAAACACCCGTAGCTTAAAAACTATATTTTCACTATTCATCAAAAATTCAACTTTCTCAGAATAATCCCAAAATTTCACCTTAACCAAATATCAACGCTCTGATTACAAAAATGAAATCCATTTTATAAAAATAATTTTCTAAATATTTTTAATTAAATTTTTAATTAAAAATACTATTCATCGAAAATTTATTTTTTTCAGAAAAATCCCCAAAAATTACCTTAACATAATATCGATGCTCTGAGTTCAAAAATGAAGTCCATTTTATAAAAATAATTTTATAAATATTTTTAATTAAAATTTTAATTAAAAAACACTATTCATCCGAAAAAACTAATACTTGAATAATAATTTATGAAACCGTTATTTAACCATTTTATTGAATCACATTACTTAATCAAAGTGCCTAGATTATTTTAATACTTTCTTTAAGTGAGACTACTAATCCATTTGGACACATTATTAATCCTAATCATAAAATCACTATTCATAATTTACTATTCATCAAAAATCAAGTTGATCTTATTAGACTCTAAATTTCGTACTGAACATAATTGTAGAGGACCATTTTTTGGAAATCAGTACACATTTTTAATTATTTAGGGTTTACATAAACATATTTAAAATATCCTTTATCTAAAATTCATCAAAAATATGCATACTATATTTATCCGGTCATTTGAAAATTCATAAAAGAAATCGAAATTTTTATTTAAAACAAAGGATTACAGAAGACAGTTACGGTCTCCTTACATAGCCTCTTCTCACACCAGCATAGGAACTAAGTGTAAGGTGTGCTAAGGTGAGAGAATTTGAGGGAGGCTCGGCCAACATCGCACGAGTAGTAATTTCTATCAGTTTGAACTTCTCGTAAAGGCGATCTCGTTCTAGCTTTATACGATGAGGTTCAGCTTGGGTTTGGTCCAGAGCAAAGCCCAGTGGTGCTACCTCTTTCCCAAGTTCTGTTAGATGGGCTTCGATCGGTCCAAGACTACTGGGTGAGGCCATCGAATCTTCTTTCTATATTAATTAACCAAGATTGCTTGTATTTAGAGACAATCGTCAAAACGTTTAGTTTCCAGTGGTCATATTGACCAATGGTCAAATAACTGTCAAAACCCAACAGTCTCATTTTAATTATACTCATGTTATCAAATGAAACATTTTTGTTGAGTATAAAATAAAATAACACATAAAATTAGGAAATAATTTTTATTTAAAATTTCGGGTCGTTACAATCTTCCCCCCTTAAGAAATTGCGTCCTCGCAATTTTTTAAAATTGGGTTTTGAAATTTCATTGAAAGTCCCACATCAGAAAAGGAGTCAATAAGACTATTACATTAATAGAAAGAAAGGGAAGTACAAAGGTCACCCGAGTTAACCCACACTAGGATTCCATGTAGGAAAACATGGACATGGAGGAGAAATCCAAGGGTCATGTTCTGAGGGAGAGTGATAGAGAACATGATTAGGAGAAAGTTAACCATAAGAAAATCCCAAACTTATGATGTGTGTAAACGGTCTTTGATTAACTAGTAGGAAACGTAAACCAACAACAATTTTGTTTTATGTTTCTTTTCATAATTTTGAGGAATTTATTTACTACATAGAACAAAAACATAAGAAAATATACCTACCTTCAAGTAGAGTTTCATCCTTTAATAAGTCCCTACCAACACTAATCATTTCTCCAAATGATGAGACTTCAAAACCACTTGGTCTCATAAAAGCACAATAATCATCTTCTAGAGAATCACTTAATCTACAAAATATTAACTATCTATTTCTTCTATCTTTAAACATTATCCCAAAAACATAAAGGTTAAGGTAAAACAACTCTTAAAAAAGAAAGAATCCCATAGGAATGGAAACTACTTTTAAATCTCCAAAGTTCCATGGTACTACCCAAAGTTCATCATAGACCATTCGATAAATAACGGTCCTTAAAATTCCTCAAAATAAACCAAACTAAGATTGAAACCCAAATACAAGAAGGATTTGATAACATAGTCTTCCAAAACAACTTCATTGTTCATCTCCAGACAACATCAACCACTCGTAACATCTTATAACAAAAGTAGCTAACCTAAACATATTTTACCCAAGATAGGTTAATCATTCCCATAAGTAACCTAAATTACTATAAGTCCACCTTAAATTCATCAATTCTTCAAAATATAAGTCAACCATACTTCTCAATGAAAATACTATAGTAGTCAATTTACCTCGATCATATAGGGTCCCCAAAATAGTGAACGTCTTCCAAAATAATAATCATCTTTGAATCCCCTAATCATCTATGTCATATTAATACGGAAATTGTCGCATTTCCTACCACATTGGTTGTTGGGACACGTTATTCCATTTCCCACCATTAACTAAGAAGAGAATGTATAATTAGAGGCTTAAATACTTAACCAATAATCATGAAAAGGAACTTAAAGCATATAAGGATAACTTATAGAAGAAAAGTATACCCTAACTTGTGATCCCCTAGGTTCCCATATAGGTTATCTATGATCATATATTCTTATGTGAATCTTTATTTTATTTTATCTTTGTTCCTTTAACAATGGTTCCTACCAAGCTTATGAATTTACCAAAGCATATCCCCTGGGAGTGTTGTAACCAAGAGTGCAGCAAGGCCCGTTGTCGTGTACTAGTTCCCGTTCGAGTCTAGCTCAAAGCGGTGTTTTCGGGTTTTACCCCTATGTACATCTGTGCCAAAGCCACCTCTACCTGCTCGTATCCAGACAAGGATGTATTTCCTTGGCAACCCCTTACTCAATACTCACCAAAATACCAGGAAGATTTCCTATATTTAAACTTTTCTATAGGGTTCTTCCTAGAGTTTTCATATCCTAATTTCCACAAATAACTAAACCATCCTTTGATACCAACTATAGCATCCCTCCTTTTTATCACATAAAACTTTCATTACATTTTACAAAACCGAGGATCTTTAAGGTTTAGTGTCTTGGAAACCAGGAACTTAAAACATGAAACAAAAAAAACATTCTTCTTAAACACATGAATGGTTTCTCCTCATGTTCATCATAGGTTCATTACTGCATCACATAACCTGGGGACATACATCAAAAGAAAGGGTGAGAAAAAAGTGTAGTAAGGGAAACAAGAGAAACATTTTACATGTGAACTTGAGATACTTTAATAAGGTCATGAAAAGAACTTTAAGGCATGAGAATGAAATCATGAGGCATATCATAATAAAAATTACATTTTCATAACATGAAGATGTGGCTACATCATTTAACATAGACAATCATGAACATATCACCAAGGTCCATCCCCAAGGTGTCATTTGAAAATTACCAAGGTTATTCACCAAGGTATCGTGAAAATTGTAATCTCTAGTGGTTACATCATTACCCAATGCATTGGAGCACTATCAGGGCGCACCCTTAAATTTGCATTTATTATCATGTGATACACATATATCAACATCAAACATTTCATAAATAACCCATATAGCATAAAATAAATGGGTTTCATTTCATAATCACAACGTTTTAAAAACTGCTTTAAAGACATGATCTTTACGTCACTTTAAAACCCACAGAAAAGGAAGGTGGTCTCATGTATGTAAATACCATAATTTAAAACAGAACATTTTGGTATATATGTGAATATCCCTTTAGAAGAAAGATCTTTGAGTATTCACTTAATAATATAAAAGAACTTTAGAAAAAGAGAGGGACATTTTGAGACGGAAATTCTGCAGCATAATGGCTATGTTACGAGGTTTTAGAAGACATTAAAAAGAGAGGGAAAATGGGTCAAACATTAATAAATGACCCATAAAATAGTATATGTAGAGAATAAGAAGGATACATGATCATGGTAATGAAATTTCAAGGACATACCATTTGAAATAAAAAACAGGGAAGGAAGACAAAAATTAGATTTCTCTTATGAAAGTTCGGCAGCCTAACGGCGTTACTTAAACTTCAAACAAAATGATTTTAAAAGATCAAATAGGGTCTCTCATAATGTGAACATAAGAGTTCAGTATGATAGATATAGAGATAATTCCCCAACATAATTAAAAAGGAACTTGAAAGACTTGACATGAAAGTAGAACTTTGAAAAGAATGAGAAGGGTGAAAGAATCCCCTAAAAACTTCGGCAGGCTAACGACACCACTTAAAACATCAAAATACCGAATTGAAGAGATCAAATTGGGTCTCTCATCATATGAAAATAAGAGTCCAGTATGATAGATATAGAGATTATACCCCAACATAACAAAAAGTAACTTGAAAGAATTTACATGAAAGTAGAACTTCAAAACGAGAAGGGTGAAAACCACTTAAAAATTTGGCAGCCTAACGGCGCCACTTAAAACTTCAAAATACTGAATTGAAGAGATCAAATGGGGTCTCTCATCATATGAACATAAGAGTCCAGTATGATAGATATAGAGATCATACCCCAACGTAACAAAAAGGAACTTGAAAGAATTGACAAGAAAGTAGAACTTCAAAACGAAAAGGGTGAAAACCACTTAAAAATTCGGCAGCCTAACAGCGCCACTTAAAACTTCAAAATACTGAATTGAAGAGATAAAATGAGGTATCTCATCATATGATCATAAAATATCAGTATGATAAATTTAGAGATCATACCCCAACATAATAAAAAGGAACTTGAAATACTTTACATGAAAATAGATCTTGAAAAATGAGAAGGAGAAAGAATCTGTTGCAAAACTTTCGGCAGCCTAACGGCGCCACTTAAAACATCATAAAACGAAATAATGAGAGTAAGAGGGGATCTATCATTATATGAACATAAAAAGGGAAGTAAGAGGAGTATAAAAGAACATCCTCCAACATATGAACATGGAGCATAAAAGGAATGACATAAAAGAGATTACTTGAAATTAAAGAGAGAGGTCGGATCCCTTACCTTAAAACGTAACTCTTAAAACTCCATGGTTTGGACCTTGAGGGCTTGGGGGCACCTTGGGAGGACTCCTTGGGAGGTAATGAGACCAGAACTTAGTTGGGGGAGAGTTGGGAGTGAAAACTAAAGGGGGAAAGGGTGGGTATTTATAGGGAAAGTGAGGGGACAAGGCATTAATGGCCAAGGGACACCTCACTAGTGGTTTTGGCAAAACCATGGGCTTCCCATGGTATTGGCCACTTGGGACACCTCATACCTTATCTTAATATTCATAATTCGACCATATTGAATATATACTTAATACATCATTTAATGATGTCATTAAACACCTGTAACTTAAAAACTATATTTTCACTATTCATCAAAAATTCAACTTTCTCAGAATAATCCCAAAATTTCACCTTAACCAAATATCAACGCTCTGATTAAAAAAATGAAATCCATTTTATAAAAATAATTCTCTAAATATTTTTAATTAAATTTTTAATTAAAAACACTATTCATCGAAAATTTATTTTTTTTGAGAAAAATCCCCAAAAATTACATTAACATAATATCGATGCTCTGAGTTCAAAAATGAAGTCCATTTTATAAAAATAATTTTCTAAATATTTTTAATTAAAATTTTAATTAAAAAACACTATTCATCCGAAAAAACTAATACTTGAATATTAATTTATGAAACCGTTATTTAACCATTTTATTGAATCACATTACTTAATCAAAGTGCCTAGATTATTTTAATACTTTCTTTAAGTGAGATTACTAATCTATTTGGACACATTATAAATCCTAATCATAAAATCACTATTCATAATTTACTATTCATCAAAAATCATGTTGATCTTATTAGACTATAAATTTTGTACTGAACATAATTGTAGAAGACCATTTTTCGAAAATCATTACACATTTTTAATTATTTAGGGTTTACATAAACAAATTTAAAATATCTTTTTTCTAAAATTCATCAAAAATATGCATACTATATTTATCCGGTCATTTGAAAATTCATAAAATAAATCGAAATTTTTATTTAAAACAAAGGATTACACAAGACAGTTACGGTCTCCTTACATAGCCTCTTGTCACACCAGCATAGGACCTAAGTGTAAGGTGTGCTAAGGTGAGAGAATCCGAGGGAGGCTCGGCCAACATCGCACTATTAGTAATTTCTATTAGTTTGAACTTCTCGTGAAGGGGATCCCGTTCTGGCTTTATACGATGAAGTTCAGCTTGGGTTTGGTCCAGAGAAAAGCCCAGTGGTGCTACCTCCTTCCCAAGTTCTGTTAGATGGGCTTCGATCGGTCCAAGACTACTGGGTGAGGCCATCAAATCTTCATTCTATATTAATTAACCAAGATGGCTTGTATTTAGAGACAATAGTCAAAACGTTTAGTTTCCAGCGGTCATATTGACCAATGGTCAAATAACAGTCAAAACCCAACAGTCTCATTTTAATTATACTCATGTTATCAAATGAAACATTTTTGTTGAGTATAAAATAAAATAACACATAAAATTAGAAAATAATATTTATTTAAAATTTCGGGTCGTTACATTCTACAAGTCGAATAATCACATGCAATATCAATATCCAATTACATAATGATGGAATTAATAATTCCATAATTCATAACCACATAGTCAATGCCTTATTCCAAGACTACAAATAATATTTTTTTCAAGGCCTTGTGCCAAGACACTAGTTGGAGACCTACTGATGCATCGAGGAGCTATTGTGGGCTCCACCCGTCACTTACTAAGTCCAATGCATTACTCATATTAAAAAGTTTAAACATAAAATAATCATTCTTATTAAAACTGGCATATGAAATTTCAATAAATTATTCATAAACAATGAATGGTATAAAAATAACACATCCAAAGTCAGACATATCACAAAACATTCATTACAATTTGAAATATTTGAATAATAATGAATCAACTTCAAACAAGTGTAAAATCCATCAAATGATATTAACATAGAAGAAATAAAATCTATTTGAGAGAAATATCTATTTCATTTTTTTTGAAATCACTTAAAAGTCACAAAAGTTTTAATTGAAGGAATTTAAAGGAATTTTTTAATCAACGTGTCCCATACAACTTTTAATCTTTGAAAGGAATTAACATTTTAAAAAAATTATGACCATTTAAATATATCCATAAAATCATTTTAAAAACATGGAAATTAATTAAAAAGATTTAGAAAAATAAATATTTAAAACATTTAAAATGATTATATAGCTAAATAGTCTCTTCAATAAAACATTAAAGTATTCCTTTTGAAAACATTTTTAGGAAATATAGTCATTAATGATAAATATGTCACAGTAAATAATTACTCATAAAAAATCTCAGATAATAATGAGATTGAAGAATTAACCCTTACCTCGTACTTTTCCTTAGATAATGGTATGCCAACATCTTGTATAATAGTAAAAACATTGTTATTAAATTATACAAGAACTATATATATAAATATTATATCATATAAGATCCTCTAATATTGATTTTGTTAAAAATATTTCAGTAGTATCATCGTTTTAGGTGGGATTCGTTTTTCTTTATATGATTGTTTACATCATTGATGTTTCTTATGGATAGGATGTATTTGTTTCATATACAGAATGAAATTATGTTCTTAAAAATTATTTGTAATCATAAAATGAAAATTATTCTTGAATGATTATGATGGAGAGTTAATCGCATTGCGTTCATGGAGATGGTAATCTGTACGTACGCACGAGTGACAATATCATTATATTGATAGTGATATCGTATGTAATTGGATGGTATATCGTATATATGGAATGATTAAGATGTTATATTTTTTATTTAAATTATTTATACTCATTATTAAACCCATACAAATAATGATGTGTGTGAACAAAAAACTACACCCCGACATGGAGACAGTAAGTTGTACGTACACATGTATGGTGACATTGTCATTTATAGGATGGATATAATAACGAATATGGTTGTACCAAATTTATAAAAACATCATAGTATATTTAAGGTACTGGATTTATTATTTTGTTAAGGAAACAACAAATAAATAGGAAGTGTAAGAATAATGAACATGAAAGTGGGTGGTGAAATTATTACCTCTTTTTTCGGGTGTTTCCTTTAGAGTTGATCAAAAGGGATCCATAGGTTTGATTTCTGATCATAGTAATAAATCTAGGTTTATGTGAGGTATGTTATGACGGTATTTAAAAAGGGTTTTGCCAAGCCAAATGGATTTGGAGTTGTGAAATTAGGAGAAGGAGAAGTACCCTTTTATAAGATAGGTGATGATCACTATAGGAAAAGCATGGAATATTATTTTATAGTAAATTAATTTTCTATTTCCAATGGGCCCTAAATTATTTATTTCAAGGATAAGGTGGGTATGGGTTGAAAACCACTCAACCAATAGGATATAGATAGGTTTGGGAAAGCATGTTAACCTAATCTTTTATATTTAACTATTAGTTAAATAGTTTAACTTTTATCGCGCCTTCTTATATCCCTACACTATATAGTTAATAACCTTACTATAAACATCCAATAGAACCTCAAGGGGTTCATTAATGAAATATATAATATTATTTAATCAATTTTGAAAAACCTTTTATTTTTTGTAATATTATATAATTTAATAATATATTATTTGATTTAATAAATCATTTATTTCAATTTTGACACTATTTAATATTTGGTTTTTCTGAAAGTCATCACACGTTGATTACTTCAAACACGATAAATTGAAAAAACTCTAAAATATAATATTCCCCTATAATATTCTTGGATGTCATAAAAACTTGGAAATTATATTTAATATTTATAATACCATATATTTGATTCTTTCATTGATAATGTAATTATACCATCATTATTGTGCCTTAAATAAATTTAATTATTTAATGTCATAAAATTATAAATAAATAAAAAAGTTTTAGGAAATATTTTTTATATTTATAATGAATATTTATGGTCAAATAAATATTTTATTTAACCCTATATTAAAAATGGTTTAGTAATTAAACATTGAATTTAACAATTTTAACTCTTCTTTATAAAAAATAATAATAAATGTTCTAATCTAATTCATGTTGACAAAAGAGGATCATATTTTATTTCTAAGGGTTTTTTTGGTCTAATTACACATATCCAATAGAAATATTACATGTGTTAGGGTAATTATAACATAATTTTTACCCTCAATTACCCTATTTACTTTTAATTGTGGTTAGTAAAAGTCTAATGTTACTATTTACCAAAAAAATATTTTCATTTTATTGAACAAACATTTTCTTACTGATTTCAATAATGTCCCTCGTAGCTTTGAAATTCAACTCATAGAAGCGGTAAAATTATGATTTATGAAAATTTGCAAATTATAACGACCCGGCCTTTTCTTACATTACTATTACATCATTTCAAAGATAAAAAACATAATAGTATTACAAATGGAGGATCAAAAGGTTTAGTGTCTTGGGAAAACTAGGACCATACATAACAAATACAACATCAACCATAAAAATATATTTAATTTCTTTTTCACAAGATTCTTATTGGTACTTGTCCTCTCCTTAGTACATGTAGCCACCTGAGGATATACATCAAAAGGGGTGATCTAAAATCCCAGTAAGAGGATAGATAAGAACAATACATCATGGGGTGTGCATGACATAGGCAAAAGATCATGAACATGAGAGGAGCACAAACAATAAACATGAAATGTGGCGATGCATAAAAAAGAAACGTCATGTCATAGTGGTTAAATACCACACATACTTGTGAACAAAGCTAGTATCTTGTTCATAGATCATTTCACATTTACTCATTAGATTCATCACTATACCCAATGCATTGGAGCGCTATATAATTCCAGGCGCACCCGTCACATCATAACAATATCATTATCATGATTGCCACATAGAACTCATATCAAACATGTACATAAATAACCCAGGGAATTGAATGGTTTTCATATCATAATAACACAATCTTTGGGTTACCAAAATAAATAGGGAACAACATACTTGATACAAGAACCATCAACCTTGAATGAGAGGTAAAAGGTGATATCTTGAAAGAAGAGCTCATTTGGAAAACATTTTGATGGGAATAAAAACCAGTGAAAAACATTTATATCCCATAAAATTTATGTAAATATGATCAAATGATACTTGATGAGTAACCATATCAAAAATGGGGTGAAAGAGGGTGAACCCGAAGGATGAAAGTTGGGTTCGCGAATTTCCCCTTACCTTGTACCTGAATGCCTCCTTCTCTTTAATGTCCTGAATAATGACATTATATTCATTAATTAGAAATCCATAACCATGTGTACATTAATAGGGTTCATTCTGGTTTCATTATGATATATTATGTTCCTTTTAATGACTTATAGAGTTTAAAAACATTGATCGGGGATGTTCCTTTTCATGGTTTTCTTGAGCGGTCCACTTGTATTCTAAAGTGGATGTTTGGGTAGATCATGGGTAAACATCCAGAAATGATATTACATGTCATTAATGATATTATTAAAGCTTTAATGATTTTATAATGAGTTATATTAGATCCATGTGGGTGAATCATTAGATAATAATTAAATGAAGATTATTTTGGTTAATTTGAGCTGTTTTTGGATCACAATGAACTTGTTTTAACTTTTCACTTAGTAATATGGCCATAGGTTATTTCAAGAACTTAAAATAGAACATAATACATATAAAATATTCTGGTTCAACCATAAAAATGGTTTCATGACCAGATTTAAGGTAGAAATGGAAGAAGATAACATGTCGTTTTTGAAGGTGATAAATTTAACACCTCATGAACAACGTTCTCTTTAATAAAACAAGAGGAAGAGGGAAAGGGTGTGGGGTTATATAATATACCATTAGAATCATAATATTATAGTATATATATAATACAGGATTTACAAACAATTTTGATGAAGATAGGTAGGTAGAGATCAAGAAAAGAACTTGAACTTGAAAGGAAATTAAAGGAGAAGAGGGAGAGAAATTACCTTTAGAATCCTCCTCTTGAGAACCTCATTTAGGGCCTAAGCTTGGTCTTTTGATGAGACAGGAAGCTCTTGGATGTGGGGGAGGGGCTAGGGAAGGTTTTTGGGCAGAGTTTAGAGAAGGCTTGGAGCTTGAGAGGTGTGAGAAAAATAGGGAGTGAAGGGTGGCTTTTATAGTGGAGGGGAGAGGGGTTTCCTTAATATAAAAGTGATTAGTTTATTAATTTCATCTAAGACAAGGAATATTGAGTCTTGGATGACTAAGAATAGTAAATAAGAAATTTGAGTTCTGTATTTGGGTGCTTACATCACTTTTCATGTCACAAATAGTGGGTTTTAATTAAAATGTATTTATATGGTAAATTAATGTATTCTACTATTCACAAAAAATTCAAGTTTCTCAGAAAAATCCCAAAACATTACCCCAACCATTTATCGACATGTAGAATCCAAAAATGATGTACATTTTTCAAAAATAATTTTTTAAATATTATTAATTTAATATTTAATTAAAATCATAATTTACTTAAAAAACAGTGTTTTAAATTGAAACTGTTTTTGTAGTTCTTTCAAAAATTACGTAGGGTCTTATAAAATTATATAAAAACTATTAGTCATTGATTCAATAATTTATGAATAAATATCAGGGGATTAAATATTGTTTTAAATTAATTAATTAATTATAATTAATTATTTATGAATAATAAAATACCAAAAACGTTTACTAAGGTCAAATTTTCATTTTCTAAGATGTCTAAATTTTATTCTATTATTCATAGGTAATGTTACTCATATTTACTATTCATAAGGGTCATATTACTATTCAAAAGGGTAGGTTACTATTCAAAAGGGTAGGTTACTATTCACTAAAAATTATTTTTGTTTCTTTAGACTCCAAAAACTATCTTGAACACAACTGTGTATGTTGGATTTTCAAAATTCCAAACCTGGGGGTGAAAACATTATGATTAAAGGTCACTTATCACTTAGTAGTTTATTATTTTTTGTTTTTATGATTTATATATAAGAAGGGAATCTTCCATTGAAATACTTTGGGTCATTACATTCTTCCCCCCTTAAGAAATTTCGCCCCCGAAATTTCACTTTACACAAACAGGTGAGGGTACTTCTCCTTCATTACCTCTTCTGGTTCCCAAGTGGCTTCCTCAAACTTATGGTTCCTCCAAAACACTTTGACAAGGCGGGTTGTCTTGTTGCGTAGAACCTTATCACTTCAGACCAAAATTTTTACTGGCTGCTCCTCATAGGAGAGAACATCCTCCAACTGTACCACCCATGAGTTTAGTACATGTGAGGGGTCTGGTATGTACTTCCTCAGTAGTGATATGTAAAACACATCATGAACTTAAGCCATATTCGGTGGAAGTTCCAAAGTATAGGCCACAACTCTTATATGATCAAGGATCTCAAAGGGGCCAATGTACCTTGGGCTTAGCTTCCCTTTCTTCCCGAATCGCATGACTCTCTTCCATGGAGATAATTGAAGGAAGACTTTATCTCCAATGTCGAAGTACAAGTCCCTTCGACGGTTGTCATCATAGCTATTTTGCCGACTTTGAGAAGCTTTGATGTGTTTCTGGATGACTTGAACCTTCTCTCTCATATCTTGAATAAGAGAAGGACCATGTAGCTTTCGTTCTCCAACTTCATCCCAACAGGTTGGAGTTCTACATCACTTCCCATAAAGAGCTTCATACGGAGCCATCTGAATACTCGAGTGGAAGCTATTGTTGAATGAGAACTCAACCAATGGTAAGGTGTTGGCCCCAACCACCTTTGAATTCAAGAGAATAGGATCTTAACATATCTTCAAGAGTCTGAATAGTCCTTTCTGACTGGCGATCAGTTTGGGGGTGATAGGCAGTGCTGAAATTTAATTCAGTACTCAAAGCATGTTGAAGGCTCCTCCAAAACTTATATGTGAACATTGGATCATGGTCAGAGACAATCTATAGTGGAACACCGTGCAATCTCACTAATTCCTTCACATATATCCTTGCAAGTTGTTCAAGTGAGAGGTCCTCCCGAATAGCGATAAAATGGGCAGTCTGGGTGAGTCGATCAACCACAACCCATATCGCATTATTTCCCTTTGACGTCTTCGGGAGACCCGTGACAAAGTCCATAGTAACATTTTCCCATTTACACATGGGTATAGGCAATGGCCGCATCATACCTTTGGACCTTTTCTACTCACCTATAACTTGTTGACATACCAAGAACCTTGATATATATTCCACAATCTCCATCTTCATATTATCCCACCAGAAGTGCTCTCAGAGATCACGATACATCTTGGTACTTCCAGGATGGATAGAGAAAGTTGAGATATGGGCATTATCCAATATCTTCTTCCTTATCCTGGGTGATGAAGGCACACAAAGCCGCGTTCCAAACCGAATCACACCATCATCGTCGATATGGAACTCTTGCATCATCCCATGAATAATTCATTACAACTAGTGGTTGTGTTATCCCCGGATGACTTGGGTATACATATTGACTAAGTCAATATTTTCAAAAGGATAATTCAAAATATATATAAATCATAGGATTATTTACATATAATAAAACATGATAAATGGAATATTATCAGGAATTCCCCCCCATTGTCTCGGGATTCAACTGAATCACTAATAATGTAAAATATCCCATTACTTCTATAATTCATAAGTCCCAATCAAATGAAATTGTATACACCTATAATATGGAAATGATCCTCTATGACATATTGATTCCCAGAGAATTAATAACAAATTTTGGTTTAGTTATATGAGTTTATTGTGTCATTAGAATAATTAATAGGATCCATATGTAGGAATCCCTACTTGGATTAAATGGGAAGACAACTTTTAAGGGAGGATTTAAATGTATATGACCCTCTTGATTCTTTTTATCACAAATTTTATGACACATATTTCATAGTAAGAAAATGCTAAATTCAATTGTAAACATCATTACTATATATTGTTAAACAACATAGTGTTATCTCCTCCCATGTCCTTATATTGTGTCTAAGGAACTATATGGTATTTTTTTATCATTGGATAGGATATGTTTGATTTATTATTTAGTATCGATCCAAACATCATAAATCATCCATTTCCATCATAATAGGGAAACATTCCTCATGAGATTATGTACATCCTACCTCACATGTAAGTATTCTTATGAGATCATACATCACTTTATTAGGGAAAATGATTCTTAGGAAACTCTCCTTATTGGTCCATATTCCAAATTATACCATACCATCACATGGTGGGAGATAATACCTCTAGCTCAAAACATCTTTCTCTAGTCCCTTATATAATAAATATTATCCTCATCAATCTTCTTCCTAGGATTTTCAATAATTCCCATCAATTGGAACCCTAATTTCTCTAGATGTTATCATATATAATATTTTAGGTTGTATCCCTAACAAGACCAAAAATCTATTATGTGATTTTTTTCTCTATTAGACATCCCAACCCATCCATTTGAAACCATATTCATATTTTGAAACACTAAATAGGGACACTCATGTATATGTCCAACTTCAACCATTCTAAGGATCATTTTTCCTAAATCTACAGAATGCATAATTTTAAACTTCATGGATCAATACTTTTCAAAAAAACCATAATGGTATAGATTATAATTTTATATTGAAATAAACTATGTGGTCTATATCTCTTCTAATGATAATATGTATGTGGCCCATATCATGATAACAATAATAAATCATAAACACATAATGTATCTGTTTCCGATGCTTTCCGCTGGGGCGCGCGCGTGCGTCCGTCCCACGGCGGAGGATGCGCATCTTGTTGCCCTGCATTCCCGGTTCCCACAAGCGGGAGAAATCCATTCCTTCTTCAGGGATGTCTGCTCCTTGATCGAAACCCAGATGATGTGATGTCAGTTCTTCCTTCCGTGGATTCCTCCTCGATGCTCGTCACCTAGTCCGGGTCTCCCTCATAGATTTAAGACGTATTCGTGAAGCTCATTCCTAGTGCCATATCTTCATGGACACCAATTAATTATGTTGTTTCCCCCTAGACGCTCCAAGGAGTCTGGTCGGGGCAGCAACCTTCGGTGAGGAGAATGGTCACATTGGAGTGTCGTTGGCGTGTCTTGACGCTGGGGGATTTGCTTGTCTGTCTTCTGTCCCTTATTATAGGGCCTCTCAAGGGCACAAAAGCATGAGGAATCCAACATCGAACGTGGGGAATTGACATGCCATAGGCATGAATCTGAGGTTTTCCTCATCTTCCCATGTTAAACACGGAGTATTCCGTGAGTTTAATATCTTGCGGAGATGGATCGGACTGATCGAAACACTGAGAGTGGATCAGAAAAAATAACCCCCTGGGGGGGACACTGATGTCAGGGCCAGCACATGGGTGGATTCCTGGATATTGTGGAGTGGAATGGGGTGGCATGATCCCACCGGGATGTGGCGGCCCAAGTAAGGATCATGATGGGTGATGAAGTGAAGAAGGGCTTGAACCTCATGGAGGCTTCCTACGTACCACACCTTTACATGGATCAAAGTCCTCATAGTTCGCTGGTGCAGCAGGAAACCTGAATAGGCGACCCGTGAGAATGAACGCATGGATTAGAGCCTGGAGGAAATAAGACCTCTAGGATAGGGTATGAGCTTCCCGAGGCATGCAGGATCAAGGGAAAGGTCAGGATGAGACGTGGATGGGGGATATGAGGATTACACTCTGAGGAATCCCATAATGGTGTTGTTGAACCGACGCTAGGGGTTCAGCACAACTGAGTGATGGGATTGAACCTCATAGAGGCTTCCTACATACCATGTTTTAGAACGGATCAAAGTCCACGTTTTTCGGGTGGTGTTGTTTAACATCATGCTGGATGGGAATAGAGTTTAACTTCATGCAGGACGAGGTCATTCAGTTTAACGTCATGAGGGACAGGCATATAGTTTAACGTCATGTGGGATGAGGGCATACATTTTAACGTCATGCAGGACACGCATACAGTTTAACATTATGTGGGATGAGGGCATATAGTTTAACGTCATGTAGGATTGGGATACAGTTTAACGTCATGTTGGATGTGAAATTTGGGGCTTACGCTCTGAGGCGGCCCAAAATGTTGGTGAGCTGACGTAAAGAGGTCGGGATGGCCGGGTGGTGGGCTTGAACCTCATGGAGGATACCTACGTACCATGATTTAGCACGGATCAAAGTCCTTATACTTCACCGAGATGTGGTTTACGCTCTAAGGCGGACCATAATGATGGATTGGGGATTACACTCTACGGAGGCCCATGAGAGTATGTCATGTTCGATGTATACTCTAACCCACGTGAGTCATGCTCGGTGTGAGAAACAAGAGGAAACAGGGACCAGACGATCACGTTGTGCAAGGTGCGTCCGTGAGAAGCGGAGAGGGGCTTACGCGTTGAGTAGCCCAATGAGGAAACAGGGGCTTACACGTGGTTAGCATCCCTTAGTGCCGAGGATTTCTCTAGTTTGGAGGCCCATGGTGCGACAAAGCACATACAGAGAGACATTTGGGACTGAAAAAGGAGATGCCTCATTCCCTATCACACCCTCCCTTGGCCTTGGCGGTGGGGAAGTACGGAGGTGCATGGGTGTAACCTTCTACAGGAGAGGCTAGGGGCTTAAACTCTATAGTGGCCCTTACCCCATGGACAAATGCCACTCCGAGTGGGAGGATCTCATTCCATGTGAGGAAGATTCCATTCTCGTGGAGACGAGTGGTGTAAAGAATGTCCAAGCCGGGGGGACACTGCGTGCGAGGCATGGGGTCAGATCACAGTTTAACGTCATGTTTTGAGGACTAGGTTCTTGGCAGTTTAACATCATTCATCACATACGAGGTGGGTTCGCGCAACACCCCTAGATCTTACATGACCGGAACCCTCTACCCCATGTGGGAGGGAAGGCATCGTCAAGGCCATGGTGAAGGGGGTTGTAGGGAGAACCATCGAGGTGTCCACGATAGTGTGGTTATGCAAAGAATCAATAGCTGTTAGCATGTCTATGGGAAGGAGCATAAGGAAAAGAAAAGCAACAGGAAACACCGCCCTAGGGACCTTGAGGTTACTTCGTACGAGCTTGGAAGGTCGTACCGGAAAACAACGCATGGAGGGAATGCCCAGTATAGAGGACATCAGGCGCCTAAGCAGGGAGCCACCCTGGACGGCGTAAAGGCGAGGGGTCGTGGAGTTTTCACCCAAAGAGAAGGTTTGCATGAAAAACACCAGGATGGCGCGCAATTGGGGCAGAGGGATTGCGTGCAGGGGGCAATGGCCGATCCCTAAGGTTTGGAAAAACCTAACAAAGGGATTGTCCGCAATTGGTTTTTTCATTCAAAGGGGGGGGGGGGAGCGTGAAATGGAAGTGATTTCGTGCAAAGGAGGAACCCTGAGGAGTTTGCAATTGTATTTAAGCCAATGGGATTGCGTGCAAAGGAGAAACCCGGGGCAAGGTTGCGTGAAAAGGGTAAATACCTTGATGTCATATTGTGGGCACATGATTGCAATTTCACACTCAAGAGCTGGTCTGAAATCCACAACCCCGAAACAGAAGGGATCTCCTTCTATTTATAGGCCGTAGGCATCGCAAAATATAGGCGGTGCGAGAAATCATCCATGCCAGGACCGGTCGGCACGAAAGGCGTCACCGCGCGGAACCGGGTGCACAAAATTGCGTGCCACACCAGTGCCATTCTGCGAATCCCGAAATTCCATCGTGCCGATATCATTTTTTCGTGCCAATCCTCCTTAATTTCACACACTACCTCTAGGCCCTCCAGATCGAGTCTCCGAGTCCGAATATGACTTTTCTTCATAATTTCTGAAGTTCCTTTAGGAGTTACAGACTTTTTCGGCGTCTACAAATGCCTTCCCTCAGAATTGGATATGCGAGAGGTTGCAACGATCGGATTTCGAGGCAAATGCCAAAATGCCGAAGTGGTGGTTTTCGTGGGCATTTTGCGCACCAAAGCCAAACTTGGCGCGCAAAAATCCTGGTCGACGTGGAATTCGCTTTCCACATGGCGCGGAACCCCGGCCTCACCTATAACAAGTGGAGATGGGTCCCAATTCCCATACTCCAGCTTTTCTACGCGATAGGATCAATGCTCTCATGTGCGAAATTTCTTCCGTGGCTACGAGTAAAAAACACTCTGGCAGAACGTAATTTCATTCTAGTTTCGGGTGCATTTCTGCGCAATCTGGGGGTATTTCACGCCGACAGTTCTGATTGTGCGCCTTACTTCTGAATTGTGCACCGCAATTCCTGTTTGCACGCAACATTTTTCGATTCCGTGCACCTCTTCCTTATTTTAGTAAGTACTCAATGAACTCAAGATGGCTGCTATCCAGGTTGATAAGGGGGAAGCCTCCTCTCGTAGAGTTGAAATGGCGGCCAATGAATAGGTTTACGGAGCAAAGGTGGTTGTTTCCGAAAACCTTAACTTGTTTAACCTATTGACCCCTACTCAGAAATGGTATCCTCTATCCAACAACCTCCCACTCTTGAACATCGGCATCCTGGAGGAGGTCCCACTGCCGGGCTTTGAGGTGGACACACCGCGGACATGGGTGACCCGAGAGGACAACCTTATACATTACAACATCACCAACAATAGTCATCCTACTAGAGAGTCTAGAAACATGGATGTGTATGTCCTGAACCCGAGGACTATGACCATTAATGGGGGTGATCCTGTTTCCGAGAGCTCCCCGACCCTTTATGTGAGCACATTCCGTCAGAGCATCATGGACGACACTAAGGGCTAGCTACAAGATTGGGACTTGCGTTCCGGGGGAAACATCACCAGCGAGTGGGCCTGGGCGTACTGGGTTCACCATATGTGCTACCAACTCAATTACGAGCTGCAATACATTGGTCTATTCGAGGCGGTGTGGACGTCGTAGTTCCAATTCTACCATCAACCCGAACATGGGACGGATCTATTTACCCGGCGGTCTCCTGATACCAACACATTCCATCTCCACCATGGGGAAGTTGACATCAGCCTCTGGGACATCCACGGCATCGGAGGTATCCCACTGGAGGGATACCAATACGACGAGTTAATTCCTCTAATGAACACCTTGGAAGACAGGTCACGAACCCCCATACTGACGTGGAACCTGTTGGAGCTGGCCAAAGAGAGGCCGGGGGTCAAGGATTTCTTGAAGAACTGGTTTGGCCAGTTCCTAGAGAAAGAACCAGCGATCAAGATGATGGGACGGGGTAAACGGTTCCCAACTGCAACTCAGAGGAGAAAAAATGGATCGTATTGGAGGACCCTATAGGCGGGGCAATACCAATCATGGGGCTACCGTGTTATTGAGGCATGGGAACCGAACTTCCGATATGCCGGGTTTCTTGCCACCTTCTTTAGCGGGTGGCTCCTGCCAGTGTGGGACACAAGAATGGGCATTCGTCTAGAAACTCTAGTGATGGAGGGCACCATGGCCTCCAAAAAAAGGTTCAATATGGGGGTCCCCATGCTGGCTAGGTTGTATGCCATTTTGGGACGCATCTCCAGAGGGGGTTCGCCTCAGAGAGTATGTGTCCCCTACTAGATCTTTCACGACTGGGTGGTAGCTCATCTTGGTAGATACACCTTTCCGAACGAAGTTTGTCCTCTGGGGAATGGCATGTGACCATCTCTCCTGAATATTGTTGGGGTTGTACCGATGATGCTCAATGAGGAGGGAATAAGGATCCGAATCGGTAACCATTCCAACTTCAACTTAGGAATGTTCCCCACCCCGGTCAGCCAGATGGTGGATAAAGGGAAAGGCTCACTAGAGCAGCAAGAATACATCCAGAGCATCTGAGGTGGGGTTCATGTAGATTGGATTGACGAGAAGATCATCTGTGAGCCTTACATGCCATACCGATTTTCCAGGCAGTTCGTGTGCCTCTAGCGAATGTTGAAGAAGGTATTCACGGACATTCGGGAGGAGAATAATCTCTGCGTCCTTCTCTAGATGTGGTTAATGTTCACCACATATGGATCTGGTGACATCATTACCCTTCCTCCCACTGGGGTCGATGTCGGCTTATCAACTGAGTATGCCGAACACTGGATTATTGCATCCCCTGAGGGGATTTTACGCAAGCATGTTCGACAACTCGAGACTACCCACTTGTAAAATGGGCGATGGGGGAGCATGTAAGGTGATGCTAGAAGGGGGGAACTAGGGGTCCATCAGGCAGCGAGGCCCTCACAATCCAGGACCTCAGCATCGGGGACATCACATGGTGTCGCTGCAACCTTGTTTCGCGGAGGAGGGTCATAGGAGGTGGCCCGAGAACTGCCCGGGAAGTAGATAAGATACCTACTCGAACCATCCTGAGAAGCAATTTTCCCGGCATTGTGGTCGGCATGGATGACACTGCGGCAATCAATGAGCATTGAAGCCATCTGGTAGAAGATAATGCAGGACATGATCCACCTACCAGAGGTTGGGCTCATTTGAGTTACCGACCGAGTAAACTTCCATTGACAGCATGCATATCTAACGGCCATGGACACATACGCACACCAAAGGTGTCGGTGTGTAGAGCCACCTTTCCTGGTGAAAGTGATGCTCAGCCAAGAGCATGAACCGGAAGTGATGTCGCTGGGAGAAGGTGAAAGTGATGATGAGTCGGAGGGAGAGGAGGAAACATGAGAAGATGAAGGCGAATGAGAAGATGAAGGTGATGGTTAAGGAGAAGGAGAACCCGATGGTGAGGGATCGTAGGGGGAGACCAACTAAGGGAACTTTCAGGAGAGCGGTGAGATTGTCGGCATTGACATGAAGATAACCGAACTACTCGAGGTCCGTCTCTATCCTTATTCACCCTCCATCCGTGCCCATTCTCTTATGAAATTTATAATCCATTTCTCTATCCCACTCAAGATCACATAGGTGCTGATCATACATCCCCAATGGAGAATGGAGGAGAAGCGCCGGTGGGACAGGATGGGGCTCTGACGCCCATTATCAAACTGACAAGCACTGAGGGGTCTCCTACCACGATATCTTCTATAGCGGCCAACACACTGAAGGATGGCACTCTGGGTTCCTATAAGTCCCTTTCTTTTCTACTAGTGATTACTAGCAGAAAACCCAACTAATCAAGATACTCCTTGTATAGTGATCTCGGCGTTGGAGGCTCATCGGGATGTTGAGCCCTGGCCATCCATGACTGGACTAGTGGCGGACGCACCACCTCCTCTAGAAAATACCCCCCAAACTGAGTCGGCCCTGACAATTGGTGAGCACGGGGAAGAAGACACCAGTGGTGCTGTCATTAGAGAAAGGCCGGAAGCTAACGGAGGCACCACCGTTGTTGGGGTGAGAGTGAAAGGTCTCCCGGACGTCGAGGATCCAACTCATTGTGATGGAATCCATGAGGCAGACCCTACTGCTGACCTGCTAGCTGCATTTCCTGTGTACCGGCTCATTGATCCTGAAATGATAGACGATTCATACTCAGAAGCGGATGAGGAGAACTGGATGACATGGCGCAAAGGGTGGAAGTGTATCCAGTGCTTTCTCAGGCAACCTCAAACAGATTGGATGAGGTGGATGGGATCACTCCAGACCTAGCTACGCTTCCTCTGTGCTAGAGGGGCTAACGCTCAATGACTTCATTTGAAGGTCCATGATTACATGGCCGAGAAGATACGTGAAAGCATCTGACAAACTGACATTTCCATGTGTTGGGAATGATAAGTGGGAACCCAAGCGTTCCTGGGGGTGTAGCAGGAAGTCCGGTGCCTCGAAGGGCAGGCGGTAGAGAAGGATGTATTCATTGCAATATACTCTGAGCTCGGGGAGCAACTGACGGCCCAGCTGGCTGACGCCCAAGAACAGTTGATGGAGGCGAGTCACCAGATGACCATACATCAAACCGAATGGGCGCAGGAGAAATCTAGGATTGGAGAACTTTACTCTGTGGCTGCTGATGAAGAGAGAGTCTTCAGGGAGCAAGAAGCAGTCCTGGAGGCCACCAGCCAAAGGGTAGTAGCGTTGGAAAGATCAATCCAAAACGCTGATCCTTAAGGGCTATGTTTTGGCCATATCATGAACTTTTTCATGTACTTATCATCATTCCAATCAGATATATGGACAAATACATTTATTTGTACCATTGGTTTGATATGATCAACCCTAATCTACCACTTCGTGGGAGCGTCAACCAAGCTTCAGGAATCCAAAATCGGGCCTGGACTTCTGAGGAGAGGACCTCAGACCGATTGATATATAACTTTCTCAATGTGTCCTGAAACACAAGCAGAGAAATGCCGGGGGCATTTAAATCCATCCGAACATAGGGAGATGGAAAATGTGAATCACATTACCCAAATCTGAAACACCATGGGGGGGAGAAATGATGGAGGTTAACTGTCAACCATGGCGGAAACGTAGTATCCATATTGCATTGGCCTGAAATGGGGACAATAAATGAGGGCTGATCGCTGACCATGTTCAGAACATGGGGACTAACTCAAATATCATCGATCAGTCTTCCGAAACGTTGTCCCAGGACAGTAGGCGGACCATGGTTCAATCATCCATACTGTTACAATAGGCGGATCAAAGGTCTATCATCCATATTGCTACAATAGGTGGACCAAAGTCTATCATCCATACTATTAGGGGGTCCCCTAAAACATGAACTGTCTTCCAGAACGTTGGCCCAGGATAGCAGGCAGACCATAGGTCAACCATTCATATTGTTACAATAGGTAGACTGTAGGTCTATCATCCATATTGCTACAATAGGCGGACCAAAGTCTATCATCCATTCTGTTTCGGGGGTCCCATCAAACATGAAAGAGGATGAGGATCCGAATAAAGGGGCCCGAAAAGCGTGGAATGTGGAGTGGTGGTTTGTTTAAACAGAGTCCGACACTCCAAAAATTGCACCACCATGGCGGAGGCGCATTATACGAACATATTAATCGGGTCACAGATCATCCCAACTTTTAGACAGGACCTCTCTGGTGAGAGAACTGTCGCTTCCCAACAACACTATGGTGAATCCCGAACTTATTCGGGGTAAATGTCGCAAATACACCACTCCCTAAGAAACCAGATGAAGGGGGCAGACAGTAAGGAAGGACGGGATTTGGTAATACCTGGGGCTGGACCCAAGAAGAAATGTCCCAGTGTTCCTATGTATCTCATAAGGATGAGAATCAAGCCACACATAGTTCTAGAAAAGGATCTTAGTTTAAGGTCTAACAGTTTAACCAAAAGAGTAAGGGAAGTGGGAGACACATGGTAAGGTGGTTGCGAAACCCGACGTGAATGGGGGCAAGGTCCTGCTTACCATGTTCTCTTTGGAGACGTGTTTAGGTCAAGGGACCGAACACGAAATCTAGGATGGGCCTGTGGGGAAGTGACCAGGCGCTCCTACGTATGTCAAATGGTTTAGAATCCGTCCATACATAGTTATTAGGGGCGCCTTTTAATATCGTCTAGGATAAGAAAATGGTGGGTTAATTATCATAACAGGGCGCACAAGGTGTGGCTATCACAAACCTGGAGTGAATGAGGATGATGTTTTGCTCACCAAGCCATGCAGTCCTGTGGTCAAGGTCCTGAAGGCGGGACAGACATGGTGAATTAATAGACCACAAGATGGACGCTTAGATGAGAGGTCTGGGCGTTCCTACGTACCCCATGAGATTGGGGATCAATCTGCATATAGTTCTTGAAGGATGGTACGACACGACATGGTACCTATTCCAAGGATGAAAGTGCAGGTCTATCCCTTGCACCAAAAGAAGCGGTATTGGATGAATCTTGTCTGTCCTTGAAGGAGAATTTTTTTTTTCTTCTTTTTTTTTCGTGGAACGAACAGCCTGGGGTATAAACTCCTGGAATCGCCAAAATAATCAAGTCATAAGAGGCATTGAAAAATGGTATGGTAATTGACTAATACCCAACGTGATGTACCCCATGGGGAAGTCACCACAATGCAGTTCCATTTTCCATCACGCGGCCAGGACAATATCATCATAGTTTATGGTCGTGTGGTAGGACCAATCAGCATAGTTTAAGGTCGTATGGCTTGGACCTAGAAAAACATGCACAATGCGATAAGGCGTACCCAATGTAGAATTGGGAACATCCTCATATTGTCACCGCGTTCAATTTCGGGATAGGAGCCTTAGGCTAAGGAGCTGACGAGGGTCCAACAATCTGTGGGGTAGGAGACACTAGCTTCCAGCTGAGCGGAGCCCGAAACACAATGTCTGGGAGACTCCTTATTTCCCAAGGGGATGAGGGTCAAGCTGCGCATGATCCTTAGAGAAAACCCAAAGCATATAACCTTGGTGCTCGGATCGCGGGATCCCCTAGAGACACTAGAGGAAAACGGCCGTTTAGCAGTGGTTTTTTCGCGGCGGTTTTAGAAACAGTCGCTAAATGTGTTTCAGTCCACCATTTCGCAGTGGTTTTTAAACCGCCGCCAAAAACTACCGTGAAATGTATTAATTTTTTTATTTTTTTTATATATTAAATTTTTCAAGTAATAGAGGGGGTTTTTTAAAAAACTGCCGCAAAATTGCGGCGGTTTGGGTAACACCGCAGTGAAATGAATGGAAAGAAATAAATAAACACGAGAAACCCCGAAATTACTAAAACGACGATATCATTTGATTCAGGTGTCTGTTGGAGCGCCACGACCAGTCAAATCGAAGCTCATGAATAGATATAGAGGCACATATAATCAAAACCATGATACGTTCTAAGGTGTGGAATATATGAGAGTTATAAAAAAGTTTAATAAAGTTCTCCAACTTCAAACGGCCATAACTTTTGTTCCGGCTGTCCGTTTGGGCTCTACGACATATCAAATCGAAGCCAGCGAAGAGTGCTACGCACTGATTTATCATAAGAAGGCTTATATCATGTTTTCCTACCCCAAAAACCCTACGAAGGCCTCCAAAACCTCATTTTCGTCACCGGTGTCCCGTCGAACTTGTCTTCAAACGGACATAACGTTCGATCCGTGTATCAGTTCAGACTCCTCCGCCTTCCAGATCGTAGTTTGATTCATAAGCATCAATTTGACTAGTCGCGGTGCCCACATGGACTCCTGGATCATAATTTATGATCTTTTTAGTGGGTATCAGGTTTTTATGTTTTTCGATGCCTCGTTTCTAGCACCTGTTCCCGATTAAGTTTTTTTTTAAACAGTCGTAACTTCTGATCTATCGCTCCATTCGGTATATTTTACCTATCATCTCGAAGATCATTTTAGGATCTTTGATTTGACTGTTCGCGGATCTGAAATGAACTGTCGGGTCATAAGTTATCTCCGTTAGAGCGAGTCCAATGTGTTTGTCACTTTATGACCATTTTGATGGGTTTTAAGGGTTGATCCATTTATTACTGTTTATTGGGGTTTCCATGACTTTTTACTTTTATCAATGTTTTTTTGTGGGATATTATGATGATTATGTTGAATTCTTAAAGGGTTTTCCAGATTTTTCATGAATTTTCATACGTTCTCGATCTAGGTAGGGCATGCGACTGCCCCTGCTCAATGTTTGCGGAGGTTTGATGATAGGAGTCAGCAGTGACTCGGGCCACAGTGGTTGCTGATGTCGATGCCCCAGGGCCGTCATCCTCTTCTGCTCGTGCCCAACACTGGTGTCAGGTCAGATACGTTGGAGCCGGTGGTGCAGGCACATGGATTGCCTGCTATTCGACTCGGGGATTTGGGCAGCATCGTCGACGCGTCCAGACGGCGGCCCTTTCCATGAACCCATAGAGCGGGTCCCCGATCGGGTGAACCTAGACATCTCCCACCTCATCAGCATAGGGAAGGGATGTATCGAGGCGTTTCGGGGATAGGCTCCCGAAATGGTTGAATGTCGGTGTGGGAAGCAGCGGCTCCTTGCGCGGCCCTCGGGGGAGGAGATGGTGGTGAGGCACATCTGCCTCTAGATCTAAATGGTCCATGTCCCTAGTAGGGATGAACCCTTCTTCCTTGTACCAACACACAAGGTCGTTGATCACATTTTGTTAGATAATATCTAACGGAGAGAGGGGGCGTGAGAGCCCGACAGTTGTGGTGGTCGGAGTATCTATGGAAAAGGCGGGATAGCACGGGGTGGCCGCGTCTGTACTGCCCCTACCCCTGCGCTGGTGGGTAGGTGGAGATCGAGCTCCAGATTTAGCGATCTGATTCCTGGAAGCAGGGAGATGAAACCATTACCACTAATATGTGGAGAAATTGAAAACCAATAGCCCAGTTCCATTCCGTCTTCTGTGGTCGGTAAGAGGGATCCATGCTGACAACGTCGCAGAACGGGGTTCTCAATGTACTAATTTCCCCAACCCCTGGAGGGTTTCACGTCCTGGTGCTGGGTTCCAAGACCTGATGTCACGCTAATCATATGACACCCCAAACGCTGCCGATCTCCATATTGAGGAGAAGAGATTCACATCAAGTTCACCATTTTCTGTTTCTGATACTTTCCACTTGGGCGTGTGCGTGCGTCCGTCACACGCGGGAGGACACACGGCTTGTTGCCCTGCATTCCCTCTTTCCAAAGGCGGGCGACATCCATTCCTTGTTCAAGGACGTCTGCTCCTTGATCGAAACCGGGAAGATGGGATGTCGGTTCTTCCTTCCGTGGATTCCTCCTCGAAACTCTTCACCTTTTCTGGGTCTCCCTCATGGAATTAAGACGTATTCGTGAAGCTCGTTCCCAGTTCCATATCTTCATGGACACCATTTAATTACGTTGCTTCCATCTAGACGCTCCAAGGGGTCTGGTTGGGGTAGTAACCTTCGGTGAGGAGAATGGTCATGCTGGAGTGTCGTTGGCGTGTCTTGACGTTGGGGGATTGGCGTGTATATCTTTTGTTCCTTATTATAGGGATTCTCGAGGGCACGGAAGCCCGAGGCATCCCACATCAAACACGAGTAATTGGCATTCCATAGGCATGCATATGAGGTTTTCCTCAGCTTCCCATATTTATCATGGGGTATGTCGTGAGTTTAACGTCTTGCAGAGACAGATCAAACATATCGGAATACTGAGAGTGTATTAGAGAAAAGAAACCCCTGGGGGGGACACAGATGTCGGGGCCAGCACGTGGGCGGATTCCCAGATATTGTGGAGTGGAATGGGGTGGCATGATCCCACCAGGATGTGGCGTCCCGGGTAAGGATCATGATGGGTGATAAAGTGAAGAAGGGATTGAACCTCATGGAGGCTTCCTACGCACCATGACTTGACATGGATCATTGTCCCCATAGTTCGTTGGTGTGGTAGGACACCTGAAGAGGTGACCAGTGAGAATGAACGCATGGATTGGATCCCAAAATAAATAAGAACTCTTGGCTAGGGCATGAGCTTTCCGAGGCACGTGGGATCAATGGAAAGGTCTGGATGAGACGTGGATGGGGGCTATTGGGCTTACGATCTGAGGAGACCCATAATGGTGTTGGTGAACCGATGCAAAGGGGTCGGCACAACTGAGTTATGTGCTTGAACCTCATGGAGGATTCCTACGTACCATGTTTTAGCACGGATCAAAGACCACGTAGTTTGGGTGAAGCAGTTTAACGTCATGTTGGACGCACATACAGTTTAATGTCATGGGGGACGGGGGTATACAGTTTAATGTCATGCGGGATGGGAATACAGTTTAACTTCATGCGGGATGAGGGCATACAGTTTAACGTCATGCGGTACGAGCATACAGTTTAACGTCATGCGGGACGAGGGCATACAATTTAATGTCATGTAGGATGTGTATACAGTTTAACGTCATGCAGGATGAGCAATTTGGGGCTTATGCTCTGAGGCAGCCCAAAATGTTGGCGAGCCGATGTGAAGAAGTCCGGACGACCTGGTGGTGGGCTTGAACCTCGTGGAGGCTACCTACGTACCATGCTTTAGCACGGATCGAAGTCCTCGTAGTTCACTGGGATTGGTCTTACGCTCTGAGGTGGCCCATAATGATGGATTGGGGCTTACACTCTGAGGCATCCCATGATAGGATGTCATGGTCGATGCTTACTCTAAGCCCACGTGATTCATGCTTGGTGTGAGAAACAAGAGGCAGCAGGGACCAGACGATCACGTCGCAGAAGGTGCGTCAATGAGAAGTGGAGAGGGGATTATGCGTTTAGTAGCCCAAAGGGGAAACAAGATCTTATGCATGGTTAGTATCCCTTAGTGCCAGGGCTTACTCCAGGACGGAGGCCCGTGGTGCAACAAAGCACAGAGGGAGAGGGATTTGGGACCGAACAAAGGAGATGCCTTATTCCCTATCACACCCTCCCCTGGCCTTGGAGTTGGGGAAGTACGGAGGTGCATGGGTGCAACTTTCCACATGAGAGGCTAGGGGATTATGCTCTGAGGTGGCCCTTCCCCTGTGGACAAATGCCACTCCGAGATGGAGGATCTTATTCCATTTGTGGAAGATTCCCTTCTCGTAGTGACGAGTGGTGTAATGAATGTCCGAGACGGGGGGACCCTGCGTGCGAGGCACGAGGTTAGATCATAGTTTAACGTCATGTGTTGAGGACGAGGTGCTTGGCAGTTTAACATCCTGCAGCTCGGACGAGGTGGGTTTGCACCACACCCCTAGGGCTTACATGACAAGAACCCTCTACCCCATGTGGGAGGGAAGGCATCGACAAGGCTGTGGTGAAGGGGGGTTTCCGGGCAAACCATAAAGGGGTCCACATTAGCATGCCTATGTGAAGAAGTAATAGTTTTTAGCGTGCCTATGCGAAGGATCATAAGGAAAAGCAATGCAACGGGAAACACCACCCAAGGGACCTTAAGGTTACTTCGTATGATCCTGGAAGGACGTACGAGAAAACAACGCTTGGCGGGCATGCCCGGTATACAGGACATCAGGTTCCTAAGCAGGGAGGCACCATGGAGGGAATAAAGGTGAGGGGTCCTGGAGTTTGCGAGTAAAGAGAAGGTTTGAGCGCAAAACATAGGGTTTGAGTGCAATTGGGCCAGAGGGATTGCACGTGACTAGGGGGGATTGCATACAACGAGATTGGATTTCACATGGGGGAAACAGTTGATATCTAAGGTATGGAAAAACCTAACAAAGGGATTGCGCGCAATTGGGTTTTGCACTCAAAGGAGGGGGAGCGCGCAGGTGATGTGATTGCGCGCAAAGGAGGAACCCTGAGGAGTTTTCAATTGCATTTAAGCCGGTGGGATTGCGCACAAAGGAGAACCCCGAGGCATGGTTGCACGAATAGGTTCCATTCCTGGAAGTCATATTGCGCGCAAGGGAGTCCAATTGTGCGCACGGGAGCTGGTCCGAAATCCGCATCCCCAAAACAGAAGGGCTATCCTTCTATTTATAGGCCTCAGACGTCGCAGAATTTGGGCGGCACATGAAATCTTCCGCGCCACGACCTATCGGTGCGAAAGGCCACACCACATGGAACAGCGCGCACAAAATTGCGCGCCACACTGCTGCCTTTCTGCGAATCTCGGACATCCTTCACGCAGACAACATTTTTTCGCGCCAGTCCTCCTTAATTTCGTGAACCACTTCTGGGCCCTCCGGATCGAGCCTCGGAGCCCGAATATGACTTCGGTTGGTCATTTAAAAACATTCCTTTAGGAGTTACGGACTTTTTCGGCATATACAGTATCCATAGATTAAAAAATACGTCTAAGAACCTGGATTTATGGATTTATAACGTCTCAATTCCAAACATATAATAACTTAATTGTAATATAGATAAGAATTTTTTCAACTAATATATATTGAAACAAAATTTTGGATCCCATCGCCGTATATCAATGTAAAATCACTAGAACATGGAAAAACATAAAAATAACACCATACTGAGAAATTTGAAGGATTCAAAAACAAATGTAAAATATATAATATAGTGATAGATTAGAGAAAAATAACAACAACATGGTTTAAAAATATTAATCTATTATATTTTTGGCCAATTTGAGGTCATTAGAGTCAATGTTATGAAACCCCAAAGGTCACCTTCCATTGTAAATTGGGTTTATACAATCCCCACTATCATAAATATCAGATATATTAGGTGTTCCCAATTCCATGATGTTCTCCCATTATAGATAATATGAATAAAGTATAGTGAAATAATATATGGAATTTTACAAAACACTCTTCCCCTATCTCAATAAATAATCTATTTGACCATTTTTCTGTGAAAAGAGCATAACCCCAAAACGAAACTTTTAATGAAAATTGTGAAAATTATTTACCTGAATCATCATTCGATTTTTCTCATATATTATAAAAAATAAAAACAATTTACATGAAATTAATCACTTGAAATTGGAAATAATTTATTAAAAATTCACCATCCCATGATGTAATAATGATAAATAATCTTCTCGAAGATTTATTAATATCCTTTAGGAAACATTAATTAGAAAATTTTTTAATATAATGAAATGTAATCATTGTGTATCATGAATTCATATTAATTAACCTCTATTAGATTCATAACTTCTATATATAGAATGAAAATTTCATGTGTTCATTATCTCTATTACCAAATGTAATAAAAATTATAAAGGAGTACCATTAACATGAAACCATACCAAATCATAATTCTATCTATAATGTTAAATAGTTGATGATATATTCTATTCCATCCTATATGATGTGATCCACAATGAGTCATATGATTCAAATCACTACAAAAAACTTATTTGGATCCTATATCATATGAATAATAAAATATTCTTCATTATCAAAGGAATATAGATCTAGATGTTAACCTAGAAATCACTTCAACTCTACGGTCTTCCATGAGATCTCATGGAATCTTATTCTACCTCCACCATTATACTACCACCATCTATTTGTTTCCATAAATATACCAAAATAGTAGATTTCTTCCCTTCTCCCTCTCACTCGGGCATATAGGATTTCTTGGTAGGATAGAAAATCAAGAAAACATTAGAATTGGTTTATTATGCACTCTTTTACTGAAGAAGAAAATTGATAAAATAATGTAGAAACTAACTTGAATGATGAATTCCTTATTCTTACACATCAATTAAACAAACATATTTTGGTAGGATAATGGGGGAATGACCATATTTAATACCACCGTTGATGAATCTAATTAGTCTGTTTTGATGGAAAACAGGGTAATGTAGCTGAGAACCACTCTCACATATAAGAATGAGGATACATAAATTATTTTTCCCACTAAATAATCTTATCATTTTATCTTTAACAATGTTGATTAAGAATCCTTTATTATTTATCATGTCCCATAATGTTGTTAGTATACATTATAAGAATCATAAAATAGTAGTAATCGATATATCTTGATATTACCCAAATAGAATATCATATTTCTAACTATAATAATAGTTAATATTTTTGTTGTGTTACTCTGAAAAATTCACTAGATTCATCCCATAAACCACCCATTCGGGAAGAGAGTTGATATATTATAATATTAATTAGATAGTACATTCATATTTCATTTTTTATTCTATGGTAAAATGATTATATCCTGAAAAAATATTAGATGAAGGAACTCATTCATGCCCATGTGCATCCCGAAGAAGTGTAATTATATATCATGCTAGGAATTTAAAGGAGGGAACATATTACCACAATGTTTAATGTAACCCAATGATGTGCTCTAATGAAATATAATGAACATGAACATATTTTTTCCTATCAGTATGGGGCCTATCAACCATCACCAAAAATAAAAAATGATTCAAATTTGTAGACTCATATCCATATATGTTTCCAATCTTCACTAAGGTTATATCATGAATATTATATAACAAATAGTGGGTGATGATACAATGGAAAGATGACATACATAATTGAACAACACAGAAACTCATAAGAACCTAAAACACCTCACTATTGAAGAATTAATTTTATTAACCCATCTTCAGATAATTGAGAAATATTCAGCCACAATCGACATACCCATGATATTATGTTATGAATTGTGGGAGGATCATCTATAAATACCTACCATGATGGTCTCCACCACAATTATGAATTGATTGATTGGGAGGACCCCAATAATGATGTTTTCTATGATAGAAATCCTAAAATTTAAAAGATAAATATTTTAGAAGGCCCCCTAAATAATTAAAGAAAATTGTTATTTAGAAATGAAACACCATAGATTAATATTAATCTTGATGATATGTTCCTTGATTTTCATAATTTACCTCAATAATTCCCTAACACTTGGAGGCAGTCCAAGGGATCGGGTTGAATATTCCAATGACTCTGGCTTCCACCCATTATTAATAATTAGCATTAATGGTGGGAAATCCAACCCTATCTACTAAATCGTTTGGAATGAAACCATGATTGTGGGATCTAGTAGAATATGTTTCCCATCTAGATGATTAATATTACCTTTATATAAATATATTTCTAGTGAAGGAAAACCATTGGACTATGTTGTTTACCATCATCATTCCTTATTATAAAATCCCATATTTTTTTGATTAATATACACCATACATATGTTAGAACTTTTATGAAACCATTTAATAGATAAAGGATAAAAACCACTCTTATCAGGGAAGTTTTGGTCAAAATTTTTTAGTTAATAACAATTATTATTCGATATAAGTTTTCACTTTCATAATATTTTCGAACCAAATTTCAAAAAATCATAATGATTGTTTCTGGTTTTCTTGTAATTATTGTGTGGTGAAACATTGGGATGTATTTGTTTCCACCTTGTCTCAAAGTCATATCTATGGATGTTGTGAGTTTGGATTCTGGTATTTTAGATTATTCCATGGTCACTACTTTGTAGAAAATTGGAAGCCTATTGTTTTAATTCCACTAGTAAGGTCTAAATCCTAGAAAATGTTTATTCTAGTAGGTCGATCAAATAGAATATTCATGTATATATGGACCAAAATAATCAGAATATGAGAGATTATCCCATTGTTAGGATCCTGAGAATAGAATGATATATGGGTGAGAAATTCCCATATAGAAAACAAATATCAACTAGTTGTGAAGAAACCTTATATATTAAGGATTTTCTATTTTGAGTTGAAAAAATTCCAAATAATACTTTATTGGAAATACACCAATTCAAGAGGATTACTGTAGAATCATCTATGGAGGATTTTGAGAATTAATAGAAGATCACATGAATGGGGGATTTTTTTTTCAATTCTTCCACCCTTAGGGTGTCCAACCTCATAATTTATTTAGAATATATCATGGGTGTATCTATTTCAACCGAACCCTATAGTGCATGGGGTATTTTTAACATAACCCCAGGGAAAATTAAATCCTTTCATTGTTAAATAAAAAATTGTCAAAATATATATATGTCCCAATACAATATTTTTGGGTAATTTTTATCATATACCCATTAAAATTATCCTTTTCCATTTTGAACTATTAGTTATAACAAATTTCAATGCCAGAGTTTCTACTCTCATGTGACATGATCATATAATTTATGAAACTATAAAAAATGGTGGTTTAAGATTCCTAAAACACACCATCCATAGGAATATATTGTGGTAATGTATATTATGTTTTAATAAACCAAAAATAAGGTGATAAATGAAATATATCATGATGAAGTGTGACTATGGGGAAGGATGTTACATGCATTGTGAAGAGGATACATGAAGTGACGAATCTCTATATCACTCAGATGAAAGTTAAATGATACTATCTGTCAAATACAACTTAGCTAATTTTGTCACTACTAACCAGGTATAAGTCATAGACTATGAAAAATTCCACAATGTATTTTATAAGAAATTATTTTCTAGATACGTAGTTTTTACTGAACACTAGTTGAAGGATCTCATTCATAGAGTTCTGGGTAGACATATGAAACAACACTTCCAAATGAGCAGTTTTCACCCCCAACACCATATCATATAGTTAATGGGAATGATGTGGACACACCAAATTCACCACAATGAAAAATTGGAATCCATTTACTGGAAGGGAAAATAGGAAAGTAACATTCCATGATAATAAATCTATATCTAATAAAAGAGAATAATTCTCACCCACTCATTAGGATGATTTCAATCTGCCTATAAGGATAGATTATATCTATCATTTTGGATCTAGAACCCCATATACACTCTACATTAATTCCATAATTTTATAATACTAATATATCCCCCATTATGTCAAAAACATCGATAAAATATAAATAGTCACCCAATTCAAGTGTGAAATCAAAGAAAACAACAAAAGAATCCAAGATGATTGTGTCATAATAAACACAATACACAGAATCTGGGGATGTTTTAAAAATTAATTTCATAGAATTCTTCTTCTCTATCATTTCTCGTTCCTCTAAAATAGAGTCAATGAAAGTTTGACACACTATAGATTATCAAAAAATGAAATTGTATCCTTAATTGATGGAAACCAATCCCCCTCTAAAATTTTTACAGGATCTATTATGTCAAATAATGGGTGGAACAAGATATCAGAAAATTCATCTCCCATTTTTAATGTCATGATATAGACTATTTATAGGCCCAAAATACCAACTATAAGTATAAAATTAATGTTTTTTGTAGAAACCATAATTGGGATATCATTAATAAGATATGGTAACATATATTAATTGTTTATTATAGGTTGGGAATACTATCATCATTAATAACTTTTCCAATTTAGCACCACTAAATGAAAATGAATGGTCGTTCTTCTCAAAGAACTATATTCAATGAAAAATTGGTAGGATATCATACATCATAACTAGATGGAATGGACTATGTACATTCCAAACATTCCCCTCCCATGATAGAAGCAATTGGTAGTTTTTAAAATAACCTCTACAATGAAATACATGATCTTCTAATCCAATTGAAATAATCTAATTTATTTTGAGAGTTTGAATACATGAAACAATTCCTAGAGGGTGTTATTAAATAAATGAAGTCCCAATATCTACCCACATTATTAATTACGGGGAAGAGTTATAGTCAGGTTTTAATATATAATATTATAAATTAAAAAAACTATAAAATTCTAAAACAAACATGTATGATCCATATCACATGAAGACCCCCATAAAGTAACAAAAACAAATACAAAACATACACCCTCTCTTTGGGACAATAATAGTTCATGGTCTCCCATGTTTTGAGTATTGAAATAAAAAAACATGTTAAGTTATGAAAAAATAATCCTTGTTACTTCATCAAATATAAGAAATAGAATCTCATAAAATTACAGGGGTCTATTATAATATATTTATTTGTATTCAATAAATTTCTCAAATATTAATCCTTTCTTCAAATGTTGAACAACAGAGTGTATAACTATATCATTTTAACATACATCACTTATAAAATTTCCAATTATGACTATGTGTAATTAGTAAATGCCTTTGTACAAGTGGAACATGTTCCTTCCATCAAATTGGTGAAAAAGGTGATTGGAAATATTACCCAATGTGATGTATATGAATGTTCATTGTCATTATGACATGGAATATGGTTTGTTAGGCTTATATTATTCCCATAGAAAAAAAAATATTTACTGATTATGGTCCTTACTCTTATATAATTTATAGAGATTCATTCAACACATCCTATTTAGGAATAAACCATCCTTTTATGTTGAATATTGTTAATTAATAAGAGTCTCATCTGACTCTTAACTAGACATGAGATCTTCTAGATTTCATATAATAATTATTTTGAACTGGGGTACCACCCGAATAATTGTAGTATCCATTTAAAAAAGAAGATAGTATTCAGGTATTATAATATCAATTATTTAGAAACACCTAATTGTTATGATGAATATAATAATTAACCTATGTAACTCACACATAACTAGGGTCCTATAAGTAGAGGCCAAAACAATGAAGGAATAACGGGATGTTCAATCATGGTGAAAGATATTACTCTAGAAAAAATCCCTATATATATAATATAAATAGTTTAAAACCATGTTTATTGACATTAGTGATCCTAAAAATATCACATAAACACCCCGTAATACCACAAGATTCGTCGTAAAAATGTTTTCATTAGAGTTCATTCAGTGAGTGATAACTGCCTAATCATCATTGATGGGTGGCCATGACATTTGAACATACCCCTTCAATTATATATATGAATTTTTCATTATTTTCTAGGTATATGATTTTTTCCTAAATATAGTAATCCTCCAATACATAAGAGAATGACTATCACATGTATTGGAAGAAAAAAAATTGCAGAAGTATTACTTCATGAACTAGTTGATGTATTTCCCAATAAATGTCCGGATTCTCGGAATCCTCTAAATTTAATATGAGCATAATGATTCAAATAATGAGGTTATTGAGAGTTCCTAGGAGTTTTGTATATAACTATTTAATTAATACTTTTAATTATCTTAAAATTATATAGTACAATGTTATATTAAATTCTCATTCAATGTCCAAGGATTACAGTACATTATGTAGAGGAATATCAGACCCATGTAAGTATATATTAATCATTATAATGTTGAAAATTTAGGATATACATTCAACAATGGGTATTTTATTAATGATATCCATTTATATAATCTATAGAGTGTCAAATATAACGAGGATGACTTGTCTCCCTCAAAACTGACCATTTAAGTATAAATCTATAAAGAGACAATTATCTGTGAATGAATAATATAAAATCAATATTTCAATATCTCCTTCTAATATATGAGTTCATGGAAATACATTAAGGAATAAAATATAATGTTTTATATATAAGAAAATGACATTATAAACTTATATTGGTGTCATATTAATGACATTAATTTCCAATGTACTCCATCAACAGAGTGGTTGGAGTGCTATGAGGTGGTAACGCCCCATTTAAAACTTATTTATCATAGGATGATAATGAATTTCTCTTCTATTATATTTTAAGGATACTATTTATTGAAGATGTTACACATGATTCCTCTATATAATGATTGGGAACATCCCTAGATAACTCATACATATCATTAAAAATGATTATGTACTGCCTATCAACCTGCTAGACCCAAATAAGTCTTTCCACAATGGGATTCTATATAAAAATATTTTCCCTAGAAAATATCACTATAGTAAAAACCAATACAATAAAATTGGTCCCATTATGAAGCCATCAAGATACACCTAGGGATATTTTCTCCACATATGGAAGTTCCCAAAATAAGGGTTTTCCATTTATATCATCGCAACCATAGGAGGCCATCGAACCAATATCTAGATATAATAACTACCCAATAAAATGGATGAAATTGAATATTACTAAATGAAGTATATTGAATATTAGGATTTACACACCTTTAATCCCCCCAATGGTAGCATAAAAGAAGGAAAGCATCCCTAAAATTCCCTTAATGATGATGTCCATATATTAGCACTGACAGGATCCCAAAACACCATTCCATATTTCATGGAGGATAAAATATATCAGGACCTACCATTCATATATAACAATATCAATTTATAAACCACTCATGATTATATTGATAATGAGGAAGAAAATTATGGATTTTAAAATTCACCTCAATGTATTGAGGAATGTTTCTATACCATAATTGATGAACTCACACTAGTAAATATAGTTAGTGTTGAAGACTCACAACACACATAGATATGTACATCAATGGCCCTATAAGAACATAATATGTATACACAGTTCTTGAAATATAATAATAATGTGTTTTATAGATATATAACTATACTCTAATGTTAGATCCATGTACGAACATCAATCATGTGTGGACTACAGATAGTTATATTGAATTCAAGTTAGTGGCCCATAAGAATCATCAATATAATAAAACTTGGGTGGAATCCAATGATGAAAATAGTTTTAAAGAAAATATAATTTTATATGTCCAATTACAATGATGGATTACCCAGATCTCCCCTTTCATGAAATATAATATCCAAATTAGTGTCTATATTGATTTTTGGGATCTCAATAGGCATTTCCTATGGGGGGATTTACTTATTCATATCATGAAATACCTAATAGATGGAATTGTGGGAATCTAAGATAATCACATTATGGGTGGTTTTTCGGGGAACAATATTATTAATATGTCCCATGAGTAAATGCAATCTACTAAATTTAGAGAGTCTCAAGGGATATTTTATTACCATTTCATGAACATGTGTTTAGAAATCATAAAACCACATATAATTTTCATTATCATCACATATTTGGGACCTTTTAGATATATGTTGTAAATTTAATTTAATTATTTTGTGGTTTTTTACAAACAAATTTTTGATCATTTAACATATCAAAAAACAAAAATTGGAAAATAATTGAAACATATATTTAAAACGACCACTTTATGTGTGATTTTAGGGAAATATGTGGAATTTCTCTTGGTTTTGTGGAATGCTACAGCAACATCAAGGATGTTTGTGAGAAGAAATGTTTAATGATTTCAATTCCTATAATGATTCATTATTCAATTATTGTAATTTTTAATATTATATATAAGTGTCTCACATTCATGTATCACACTCATGTTCCACAAAAATTATGGAATAAATAAATAATTATTTATTTAATTAAAAAATTTACATTATAAAATAAAAATGGTTGTGATAATAAAAAATATTTATGTGGATTAGTTAATATAAAAAATAAAAATACGTCAAATAGATAATTTATATGGATTATTAAATATTAGCTGCCCCATGTTATGTTGAGTTCAATGTTATTCCCATTAAAATCTTGGAGGGACCTGGAACCGGATAGCTGTATTTGGTGACACAATTATCTAATGATGTCTCAAGTGATACTAATACCCATTATTGAAGTAAAAAAGTTTCACGCTAGGAACGCCATTTCGGATATTGGTTGTTTCCTATAAGGAATTATCCATCTGTGGGGATGTTTATATGTTTCCCCAGATTCCCTTTTTCCCATGGTGGGATACATTCATCACTAACTCAGAAATTGTTTCCTCGATCGAAATGAGATTATGAGATGTTGGTCTCTCCTTCAATGGATTCCCCATAAGAATTTGTCATCTAGTCTGGGTATCCCATAAAGATTAATGTGTAATTAGAGAAAATATTCCAAGTTCTATCTCTTTGTGTATATCGTTTAATTAAATTTCTTATTTCATAAAAATTTTAAAGGGTCAATTCAGGGAACTATCCATTAGTTAGTTGAAGTCAAAATGGGCATTGCTAGAATGTCTAGTTGTTAGAACATCAATACATCAGAATTATCCCTTATCTAAGGGCTTGTAGAGGATGTGATAACACATGGTATCCCACATAAAAAATGGGTAATCTTATTCCATATGCATTTATCAAAGGTTTTACATGGCTTATAGTTCTTAACATGGGGTATTCCATGATCTTAACATCATGATGAGACTGATCAGACTGATCGAAACACTAATGAGAGTGAATCAGATTGGTACATCACTAGGAGGGAGCATATAAATGTTTTAAATAATAGATGGATCAAAATTCTCAATGAGGATGGACTCTGAATTATGTGTCCCAAAAGGCATGATTTCACCACATGACAGTTCATCTAGACATCATAAAGGATTGATCATGGAATCAAATAAAAAAATGGGAATTCTAAGGATGTCCATTGGCTAGGTTAGAACCTCAGGGTGTATTCCAACATATACTATGCAGAAGAAAGATATTAAAACCCACATTGATTTATAGGGAATTGTTTGGGGATTACACATGGATAGGTTACCTTCGAAATAGGGAAAATCATGGTTGGATGGATATGATGTGTGGGGCTTATGCATGGTTAGCTTCCCATGTACTGCAAAGAGAAAATGGATGAATGTGGATTAGGCATGGCTAGTTTCTCAAATGGATGACATGATCCCACCAGGATGTGGCATAATGACTAGAAATTATGATATATTGTCTATGATTGGGTTTATTAGTTGGAATTAATGTGGTGGATACAAAATGAAGGTGATGGTGATGGCCTTGAACCTTAGAGACGCTTCTTACATATCCATGTTATTGGGAATCAAATTCCATGTAGTCTGGGTTAGGGAAATGAGTCACATAGGGGGTTGGATCATGAGAATGCTACACATAGATAAGGACCTGAAGGAAGTAGAACCTCCAGGTTGGGGAATGATCTTCTCGAGACACAAAGGCATGAAGGATAGATCATGATGGAAAGTGGGTGATAGGTTTGAACATCATGTAGGATTCCTACATATCCTATTTGAATGGATGGAATCACAGTCCACATAGTTCAAGATGGGGGAATATAATCGGGGTGTACACAAAGGATAGCGGCCTAAAAATGATCGAGGGGATTATACATGGTCAGCTTCCATTTTCCATAGGATACCTCTTTGTTGGAAGAGTATAGTGAGGTTTTTTGGGATAAAAAAGGTAATCTACTAAGGAATTTAGTGAAGAACACCTAAAATGGTGGAACTAAGTGGTGTTTTCTAAAAAGGTAACATGTCCCCTCAAAAAGGTGCATCCCTAGAAGGGAGCATTGTGGTTATGATTTATAGGGATTGAAACTCAAAGTGGCATCTTACATACCAAATAAGGATTAAAACCCATGTAGTTTGTATGGTGAAGTTTAACATCATGCAAGATGAAATCGAGTTGACATGAAGTTGTCAGAATAGATGATTTTTTTAGTGATGGGATTGAACCTCCAAGAGGATTCCTATGTAGCCTCTTTAGAATACATGGATCAAATTCCAATTACATTTGTACTGAAGGGGGGGCATGGGGATTATGCATCGCTAAAGGCCCAAGGTTGTGATAGGTCTTACATGTGGTTATAATTACAATGAGGATTTAATGGTCGTTGTTTACTCTAATCTCATGTTAGTCAACTAGAGTGTGATAATCAAGAGGTAACCATAGACCAGAAGATTGTGTCATGAATAGTGTATCCCAGAAAGATTGTGTGGGGCTTACGGATGTATAGAATCCCAAGGAGTTGGTTATTGGGAATTTTTATATATTGAATTCCCAATAATGTGGTTTGGAGATTATGTGAAAACTACCCAAGGAGAAAAGGTATACAAGCACAAAGGGTGTGATAGATGGATGATTGAAAGGTGGGTAGTGAAAGGTTCCTAGTCCCATACCCTCTCTGGTTCTCTGAGTCTCATCATGCATGAGGAAACATAATGATTATCATTAGGTTTTGAGGATGTGGTACTTGGAATTTTATCTACCTGTAACTCAGACGATGAGGACTCACTCCTCACTCATTGGTCATACATAACTTATACTAACCCACACATGGGAAAGGAGAGGCACAAGAAAATCCTAGATACAACAGGGTGGAGGAATATTCAATTGAGGGGTCCATGTTAACATAGCTATGTGAAGAATAAATAGAAGTTAATTTACCTATATGAATAAGAATAATGCAAGGAAACATAATATGAAACACCACTCAGGGAACCAGTGAATCACTTTGTAGAATGCCGGAGGGCTGCATGGAAGAAGTACATACAAGATAGGGATGTTACAGGCAAGGGGATATCAAACTTGGTGTCATGGAGTATTTACAACCCATGGAGTCCTTTGGAAGGGGTTAATACCAGATTTGGGACTGTTGAACATGATGAAATGGTGCGCACAAGATTTGATACTAGCATTCAAGATGGAAGGGTCTAGGAAACAAGAGTATTAAACATGTACAATACTTGAGTGCAAGATGGATCATTTTTATTCACATGCCTAAGGTGAAAAGGGAAATGGGGGAGGGTAAATAACATGTAGAGAAACCAATTATGGACCCATAGAGGACCTTTCATGAATTATCCTCAAACATAAATCCAGGACTTTCATGTTTTTTCCAAATGGGCCATCTTACATGCCTGGGAGAAACTGATTGAATTCTAGAGACTTTTTTTAAGGGAGGAGGATATCCTTCTAAAAATAATATTGATTTTATATATAAAAGATAATGTGGAAGGGGTTTTCTAATGTCTCATTGGAAACAGAAGAGGCTTGCGCATAGAAGTATTTCTTATGCATTGAAAGATCCCCTTAGCACATTTTCATTCATAGTTTTTCAAGAGTTTGAAGCACAAGAACCCCATTGACGTTTCCTAGGTCATGCAAGATCTTTTAACATAGATTTTTTTAATAGGATAGTGGTAAAAATATTTCGTTCAGTTCCCTTATGATCCATGGGATTTTTGGTCGATTCAAATTATTTGTTTAGGTTCCTAAAATATTCCAACCTATGGCCTTAGAAAAAATTCAACTACAAGAGTCACATATATATCAAGAGAATTTAAAAATTATGGTTTTAATGAATTGCGATAGGTTCATAATAAAATAGGATAATAAAAAACTAGCTCCTATAGATCAAAATTATCACCATATATAACTGTCATTCCAAATAAGACATCAATATATTCCATGTGAAATCATTCTAGACCCATATTATCTAAAATCATTCCTCATTAACTGGGGAAATAAAAACATAAGAAGGGGGAGCTCATATTCTCAGTAAGGGTAGACAAGTGAGATAAATAATCATAAAATGAGAGTAAATATATGATAGCAAATACATAATTTTTTAAAGAATATCCATAATATCACAAATATTAATCTTGAATCATAAAATAAATCATATAAATTTATAAGACATGAATCAGAAAAGAATAACATGGAATGAAACATGGAATTATGGGAAAAAATAATAGAAAATCCATTATATATTATTAAAGTATCTATTCAAAAACATTTATAGTGGATTATGTTCAATCCCTAAAATATCATTATAGTAATGGTTCACTCCCAAGACTATCATTGGGGACAAAGTCCTTTTCTAAACCAGTTTCACTTTCTGTTCTAGTTCTATCCAAATCATATTCAATCCATGTTACATTACGGTCTATATTTTGAGATGTAATATCAGTAATGATTATATTTGAGGTAGATATAGTCCATACCCATCACATATTTAAAACCATACATTTAGGGGCCACCAGAGCACAAATCATAATAGAAACTATAAAAAAGAAATAGTTTTCAAACAAATATCATCATAGAACAATCTTTATTAAATAAATAAATTTTCTAAATTAATAAAATAACCATAAAACAATAAGGATAATTTATTCGAATAATATCCTTAGTATCAAATATGTAACATCAATTAATTTTATCTTATATTGATATTTTAGAGAAAACATGAAATAATTCATGAGGGAAATATCCATTTTCTTTTGATTTTTTTTTTAAAATCATAAAACAAATTTCAAACGATTTTCATTGAAATAATCATTAAAAACCAACACATTAATCTTTTTAACCCTATTTTATACATCTTTGATATTATTTTCCTTGAAAATTCATAAAATTTCATTTAATATTTTAGAATTTGTTTTAGAAATCATGTGTTTTGAATGAATTTTTTCCCCAAAAAATAGAGCATAATAGTAGATGAAACAAATAGTATCATTAAAAGAAGTATATTCATGAATTAAAATGTCAAAATTTAGTATAGACACCTAATAATGAGTATGTGGTTAGTATGGAATGTATATTACAAAATAAAATATGAGATGGGATACCCTTACCTCAATTTCCCATTAGTTTTTCATAAATTAATGTCATGTATACTGGTATAAATAATTTCATTAATTAATTATAGAAAAGTATTCATATTTTTAATACCTACATGATACTTTAATAACATAATAATATCAATTAAAAATAACATTTCACTATATTCATTGTTTTGGGTATGTTCATTTCCTAGTTTAGGGATTGGTTCAATTTTGAATAATTATGAATTTTCATGTAAAATGGAAATAAAAATTCATAAGTGAAATAAAATGGTATTCATTAACATACATAACATTATATTCAAAAATATATAATTTTTAATCTTACATGATGATGATTCATTGAATTAAATGTTAATGATAAATGTTTAGAAAACCTTGCTAGGTTTTCTGGCCATTAGAAACTAGTTTCTTTTATTTAAATAATGTAAAAATATTATCTCCATAACATGAAATACGTTTTCATATAATTATTAGAATCTTATTTTACAAAATTAATAGTATTATAACAAAAAATAGATACTGTAATGGAAAATGAATAAAATCATTATTCACTTAAGATATTAGTAGGCATAATTTAGATAATAGATTCGTTTCATTTAATAATAAGAGATTAGAAATAAAATGGTAAAAATATTTTCCATTATGAAAATAAAAATAAAGTATTTAAATTTTTATTTATTTATCATTACATGGGGGATGAAGGAGGTGAGAGGATAATTGATGATGGAAAGAAAATAAGATAGTTGTTTTGAGAATATTACCTCTTGAATATATCATCTTTGGAGTACCCCCTAAGAACCATAGATTTTTACATTTGGTTATTATAAAAGCAATTTTGCATTGGTAGAGAGTGATTGAGAGTGTTTGGAAGTGATATTAAAAGAATAACGGATTGTGAGTTAAAATAAGATCATTATGGAGGAATTTATAATCGAGGAGGGGTTATTTAAAGTGACTATGTAATGATTTTTTTATAATGAATGCCATCAACATTGAGGTGGAACTAATATATAACTATTTAGAGGATAATTAATGTTTTAATGGGTGGTTATGGTCGATAAATAATGGTAACAAACATTTAATTTTTTATTTTCATATCTATTTTAAGCATATACATTTTAACATCAACATGTAACTTTATTTTACACATACTGAAATAAATAGTTATTTTTACCACATAAAAATTTTGATGAATAAGAATGAAAATAAACGTACTACCTAATATTTATGTTCTGATTACAAATATATTATACCTTCTGATAATTTAAATTTATATAATATATATAATTATATTTTTAATTAATCCCACATACACAATGGGAAAGAGGGGTTTTCATGTGAAATTTTTAAAATGTTTTCATATCAACATTAAATGAAAAATTGATTCCAATTGTAATTCCCCAACCCCAGAATACTAGATTTGGTGGTTTATTTTAATACATTGGAACGTTTACAAATAATCAATTCCAAAAAGGTTGATCAGTTTAGCAGTCTTGGAAAATAGATTTCATACATGCACATTACAGTACACATTAGAAAATAAAACACAACATAAATGATCCTATTTGAATGCCATTAATCACCTAGAATAACCCTACTTATTAATCCTAACACACTTCTTGGAATCTGGGGAAAATGAATCATAATAAAGGGGTGAGCTCAGATGCTCATTATGGATAACAATATAGCAGAAACTTTCATAAATAATAATAAATATTATAAGTAATGTATAAGACAAAAACACACACCTTTTAAAGCAAATCTTCGGTATAACATGACCATTTAATTATTCCAATGGATATTCTACTAGTCGAATAATGAAAGGCAATATCAATAGCCAATTTTATAATTATGAATGGAATAATGTAAGACTTCATGAAAACATAGTCAAGGACTTGTGCCAAGACTACAAATAAAATTTTGTCAGAGGCTTATTCCAAGACTCCAGTTTGTCTCATGAGACCTAGTGATGCATCAAGGATCTATAGTGTGCTCCACCCGTCTCTTACTAAGTCCAATGCATTTATCATATGAAAATATTTGAACATAACATAAATAATTTTATTAAAACTAGCATAAATGTTATTTGTAATTTATCTATAAACCATGAATGGTAAAAGAATAACACATCCACAATAAAATATATCACAAAACCTTCAACACAATATGTAATATTTGTAACTTTAAAAAAAGTGTAAAATCCATCATTTGATGTTGACATAGATGAACTCAAAACTATTTGAGAGAAATATCTCTTTAATTTTTTTTTATTTCATTTAAAATTCACATAAATTATAAATGAAGACATTTAAAGACATTTTTGACTCATAGTGTCTCATACCACTTTGAAACATTGAAAGGAATTAATATTTTACAATAATGATGTCCATATAAAGAAATCCATAAAATCAATTTGAAAACATGGAAATTAATTAATAAAGATTTATAAAAATAAATATTTAAAAAATTTAAAATGATGATATAGTTAAATAAGACCTTCTATAAAATCGTAAAAGAATTATTTTGAAAACATATCTATTAAATACATACATTGATGAAAAATATGTCCTAGTAAATAATTGCTCATTAACATAATAATGATATTTAAGAATTAACCATTAAATTGTACTTTTATTTAATCAATGGTATGTTAACCTTATGTATAATAGTTAAAACATTGTTATTAAATTATACTAGAACTATATAGATAAATATAATATCATATATGATCCTATATTATTGCTTTTGTTAATAATATTTCAGTACTATCATCGTTTCGGGTGTTAACGAATTCATTTTCCTTTATATGCTTGGTTAAGTAAGCCATGTTTTTTATGGATAGGATGTATTAGATTCAAATACATAATGATATTATGTTCTAAAACATTATTTTTAATCATAAAATGAAAATTATTCTTGAATGATTATGATGGGGAATGAATCATACCACGTTCGTGGGGCCGATAATTCGTACGTACATACAATCGAAAATATCATTATATTGATGGTGAAATAATATTTAATTGGATGGTATATAATATATAAATAATCCTTAACATGTTATATTTTTTATTTAAATCATTTATACTCATTATTACACCCATCAAAATATTGATGTGTTTGAATAACAAGCTACACAAAGATGTAGAGACTGTAAGCCGTACGCAGGCACATATGGTGACATTGTCATTTATAGGATGAATAGAATAACGAATATGGTTGTACCATATTTATAAAAACATAAAATTATCTATAAGGTATGGGAGTTATTATTTTGGTATGGAAACAACAAAGAAAGAGGGAGTGGAGATGAAAAGATCTTGAAAGGGGGTGGTGAAATTATTCCCTCTACTTTGGGTGATCGCTTTGGAGTTGATCAAAGGGGATCCTTCTGTTGGATTTATAATGAAATTAATAACTATATAATTATTTGTGGGATGTTGGGAAGTTATTTGGGTAGGTTTTGGCTGATCCAAATGGCTTTGGAGGTTGGGAATTTGGAGAAGGGGAAGTACCCTTTTATAAGAGAGGTGGGGGTCACTTTAGGAAAAGCGTGGAATATTATTTTATAATAAAATAATTTTCGGATTTTCATGGCTCCAAAATAATTTATCTCTAGACTATGGTTGGTATGGGTCTAATACCACTCAGAAATTAGGTTTTATATAGTTTTAGGTCATCATATTAACCTTATCTTTTAGATTTAACTCTTAGTTAAATAGTTTAACTTTTTCCATGTCTTCTTGTATTCTTACACTATGTTGTTAATAATCTTACTCTAAACTTCCAAGAGAACCTAAAGTGGTTAATTAATGACATATATAATATTATTTATTCCCTTTGGGCAAACCATAGGTTTATAGTATTATTATATAATTTACTAATAAAATATTTGTTTTTAAAAACACATTTATGTCAATTTGGACACTATTTAGTTTTTGGTTTTTGTGAAAGTCATAAAAACCTGATTACATAAAAAAAGATACATTAAATATTCCCTAACTTGTCATATTCATCTATAAAATTATTTTATGTCATAAAAAAGTTGAAATTATATTAATTTTAATATTTATAATACCATTTATTTGATTCTTTCATTAATACGGCAATTACTGATTCATCATTGTGTCATTAATAAATTTAATTATTTAACATCTAAAAATTATAAATAAAATAACATGATTTAGGAAATCATATTATATTTTTTATTAATATTTATAGTCAAATTTATCTTATGTTTATCCTTATATTAAAAATGGCATAGTTATTAAACATTTAATATAACACTATTAACACTTCTTTATATGAAATAATAAAAAAAATTCCCTAATCTAATTCAAATGGACCAAAGAGGTTAATATTTTATTCCTAAGGGTTTTCTTGGTCTAATTTCACTTATAAAATAGAATTAGGACATGTGTTAAGGTAATTATAATATCATTTGTACCCTTAATTACCCTATTTACATTTAACCGTGGTAAATAAAAGCCAAAACTTACTATCCACCAAAAATTATTTTCATATTATTTAACATCATTATTACTACTAATGTAAACTGGGTCTCTCATATTTTTTTTAAATTCAACACACCGAGGTAGAAAAATTATGTTTTCTTCAAATTTGCAAATGCTCCTCGACGGTGGGTAAAAGATGGTAAAAACTTCAAAAAAAATTATACATATAATTTTATTATTAAATGACTATAATGAATTAAATTTAACTTACATAGATATTGTATATATATTTTTCCTTAAAATAAATTTAAATTAAATAAATAATTATTTAAATAAAATTTCAGATTTAAACAATAAGTCAATGTTTTTCACTATTCTTCAAAAATTGAATGTTTTCATAAAAATTAAAAACAATCACCCTAATATAATTCATATATTCTGAATTAAAAAGTTAATTCTATTTTACCAAATTAAAATCATAGTAGTTTCATTAATTAATTTAATATTTATTTCTGTTGTCGAAACCAAAAAACGGGGTTTTAAAATGTAAAAACTATCAAATGATTGACATGTGTTTCTGTAAAATTTAAATGAAAAATTTCATATATTGATCTAAATTTTATTAAATGATATAAATATAATCTAATTATACATATAAACCATTAAAATTTATATCTTAACACTAAAAATTATTTTGATTAAAAAAGGTTTTTCAATTAAAATTTAGTATTTTTTACTATTCATCCAAATATGAAAGTAATCCGAAAAGTAACAAACATTTATCAAGACATATTATTGATTTCTAGATTCTAAATAATAAGTTTATTTTGTAATATTTAATATATAAAAGTGTCAAATATTGGATTTAAAATGGGTTCCCCATTTAATGGCGGTAAAATTTTATTTCCTCAAAAATACTTAATTTATATGAAAAAAATGAATTTGTTTTTATATTATGTCTAAAAAATACATAATATAGATTTTTAAAAATATATGGAATATATAAAATTAGAAATTTATATAATACTATTTATAACATCTTTTGAACAGCAAGTTTGGTAAGTCGTGGTGTGCTCAAACTCGTTGTTGCCTATAGCGCAAGTTATTGAATTACTCTGAAAAAATAATGTAGTATGAGATATTGGAGTGTTACATGCTCCCCTGCTTCAATAAATTACATCGTTGAAATTAGAAAAAGTTCTTTGAAATATAAGGTTAAAAAAAAATACCATTGTGGAAAACCCTCAACCAAAAGTTTTTAGTAAAATTTAGTCTTAATAATAGGGAAAGAGAAATAAAAAAGTCACCACCAAATAATGATCTCTATTAGGAGAACTTTTTTAAAAATTAGAGATACATAATTGGAGGAAAACATATATATTTATACGGAGTGATTGAGTTCATCAATCACAAACATTTTTACAATTGGGAACCTCAAAGCCATCAATTTGTGATAATTTAAAATATCATCTGTTTAACAAAACATAAGGTATTACGATAACATAATTTTGGTTTTTAGATTCCTTCCCAAAATTTTTAGAAATAATTAATTCATATAATAAGAGAAAAAAGTATACTTGACAAGTATAGTTTTCTTCATTAACTAATTCCTACAACAAAATCATCTTTCAATCCAATATATAATAGAATTAAATTTTTTTCTATTTATCCTAATCATATAGGCTTCCAAAAATATTTAATTTATAATTCATTGGTCATACTATTTAAAGAAACTATATTATAAATACCAGGACATCACGTAGGCTAGTGGTTGGTGATGCACCCTTGTCACCCTTCAGTTGCAGGTTCATGTCATCCGGCCATGCCAGACGTGACGGGTTGTCGCCTGACCTTCAGGTTTTCCTTTTTATAACATACCAAATAAATAATACTAAGAAGATTTTCTTAACCTAAAATAATAGTATCCAATGTTTAAATTAATCCAATTACACCCTTTATGAATATCCAGAATACTTCTATCAAAACTCACATTTTAAAATTTATAAAGAAGTTAAATGTAATGAAGATCCTTTTTTTCCATGTAATTACATGTGAATACCTTCATTATGTGTGATTTTAAAACATGGAAACACCCTGAATTAATATAAAAACTTATTGGTTCCATTCATTATCCCTTATTCCTTATAAAATAATAGATATACTCCTTCTATCCAAAAAATTTGTAAACTCCATCAATGATAGAATACAGAAATCATTAATCAGTTTCAAGGTAGTCAAGAATATCCAGTATAATTTATCCAAATCAATAGTATCTTATTTTATAATCACTACCTTAGTATCAAAACCATTTTATGGTTTATCTTTCTCTAAACCAGGTATTTTTTAAAACCAATTAACCCTCTATTAATTTTCTTTTTTGGTTCCACACAATCTCAGGTCCTTGATGAAATAGTACTATAGTACAATCCTTATATACTCTATAATTCTTATAAAATATAAATCATTAATACAATACTCAAATGTCACAATAAATTAATAACAACATTAGAACTCTAATCATCCCTATTCATCTTCGGTAGTATCATAACTTCATTATTATCCAATAGTAGCATTTGGGATATACTCTGATGATTTGGACATTGATTCGTGTAGTGTCCCAACATTTAGGAGATGGAGCATTATACATTTGAAACCTTTTTCTTACCCATGAAATCATGTACTTGGTTTCCATTTTCTCTACACTTATAAAAAACTCTCAATACCTTCAAGAATTTACCAATTTGATTCTTTCCATAGTTAAAACATATGGTAAAATCCTTGTTTCCCCTCTTCCCTTCATCCATATTTTTCTCTTCTATCCTTTGTTTGTCTTGCTTCCCTTCAGAGCTATAGGACTTAGAAAATTATTTACTTATCTTAATAACACATGATACTATTTCTTCATATGATGATAATACATGGGAGACTATTTCCATTCTAAATGTTTTCTTAATACCATAAATGATATGATCCATCTTATTCATTCCATTATGTGTATTGCTGAAATACTCATTCCTTTTACTAGGTTCCATTTCTAAACAATGGCATACACTAGGTTTGTTTATGAATCACAATGAATAATTCCAAACAAGTAAATTATATAATGTAAATTGAAAATATTATACATATAATCTATATCATAAAAAGTTTTCTTTGAGGAAGTTTTTACTCCTAAATCATTCATAATGTCTTGTAATGAAAATGTGAATTATCCTAAGCATATCCCTTAGAGGTGTCATAACCAAGAGTGTAGAAAGGCCCATTATCATGTACCAGGAAACCTCATGTCAAGCCTAAAACTATGTATAATTTTTCACTCCTAGGTTAATTTTTCCCAGAGCCGCCTCTACCATCTCGTATCCATATGGGGGTGTATTTCTCAGAAAATACAAAAAATATCTACATTTCCAAAATTCTAGGAAGTTTTTCTATATTAATCCACAAAGTCTATGTTAGAGAAATGTTATGTAGTCATAGTTTATCTAAATCTATTTTCATGGTTATTGCTAAAATTCCTCTGATACTAACTATAATGCCCCGAACCCAGTAGCCCAAAGTGAGGGAATTGTTTTAATACATTAGAATGATTACAAAGAATCATGTCCTGAAAGACCGATTACTTTAGCAGTCTTGAAAAATAGATTACAGAAATTAATGTTACATTACACATTATAAAATAAAACACAAAACAAATGATCCTTTTAGAATGACATGAATCCCCTACATTAACCATGCTTATCAATAATAATATACTTATTGGAATCCTGGGAAAATAAAACATAAGAAAGAGGTGAGATCTGATGCTCAGTAAGGAAAATAATATAGAGAAGACTTTCATAAATAAGAATAAACATTTAAGGTAGTGTATAAGACTAAAAAAAGCCTTTTAATCTTAAACATCTTTATAACATGACCAATATAAATAAAATAATGCCATTTACTTATTCACATGGATATTCTACAAGTCGAATAATCACATGCAATATCAATATCCAATTACATAATGATGGAATTAATAATTCCATAATTCATAACCATATAGTCAAGGCCATATTCCAAGACTAAAAATAATATTTTTTCAAGGCCTTCTGCCAAGACACTAGTTAGTGACATACTAATGCATCAAGAAGCTATTGCGGGTCCACCTGTAACATACTAAGTCCAATGCATTCCTCATATGAAAATGTTTAAAAATAACATAAACATTAATATTAAAACTAGCATATGAAATTTCAATAAATTATCCATAAACAATGAATGGTATAAAAATATCACAACCACAGTCATACATATCACAGAAATTTCAATACAATATGAAATATTTGAATAATAACGAATCAACTTCAAACAAGTGTAAAATCCATCAAATGATGTTGACATAGAAGAAATCAAAACTATTTGAGAGAAATATCTCTTTCATTTTTTAAAATCATTTAACAGTCACATAAGTTAAAAAAGAAGGCATTTAAATACATTTTTGAATCAAAGTGTCCCATACAACATTGAAACTTTTAAAGGAATTAATATTTTAAAACAATTATGTCCATATAAATAAATCCATAAAATCATTTTAAAAACATGGACATTAATTAAAAATATTTAGAAAAATAAATATTTTAAACCTTTAAAATGATGATATAGTAAAATAGTCCCTTACATAAAACATTAAATTATTCCTTTTGAAACCATTTTTAGGAAATATATTCATTGATGATAAATATGTCCTAGTAAATAATTACTCATAAACAATCTCGGATAATAATGAGATTGAAGAATTAACCATTACCTCGTACTTTTCCTTAGATGATGGTATGTTACCCTCATGTATAATAGTAAAAACATTGTTATTAAATTATACAAGAACTATATACATATATATATATATATATCATATAAGATCCCTTAATATTGATTTTGTTAAAAATATTTCAGTTGTATCATTGTTTCAGGTGTTTACAGATTCATTTTACCTTATAAGATTGTTTACATCAGTGATGTTTGTTACGGATAGGATGTATTTGTTTCATATACAGAATTAAATTATGTTGTTAAAAATTATTTGAAATCATAAAATGAAAATAATTCTTGAATGATTACGATGGGGAATTAATCACATTGCGTTCGTGGAGATAGTAATCCATACGTACGCATAAGCGACAATATCATTATATTGATGGTGATATCGTATGTAATTGGATGGTATATCATATATATGTAATCATTAACATGTAATATATATTATTTCCATTAGTTATACTCATTATTAAATCCATAAAAATAATGATGCATGTGAATAAAAAACTACACCCCAATGTGGAGACAGTAAGCTGTACGTATGCAGGTATGGTGACTTTTTCATTTATAGGAAAGATATAATAACGAATATGGTTGTACAAAATTTATAAAACATCATAATATGATTAAGGAACTAGAGTTATTATTTTGGTAAGGAAACAAAAAATAAACAGGGAGTGTAAGAATAATGAACATAAAGATGGTGGTGAAATTATTAAATCTTCTTCGGGTGTTTCCTTTATAGTTGATCAAAAGGGCTCCATAGGTTGGCTTTCTGATCATAGTAAAGATTATAAGTTTATTTGAGGGATGTTGGGATGGTATTTGGGAAGGGTTTGGCTGAGTCAAATTGCATTGGAGGTGTAAAATTAGGAGAAGGGGAGGTACCCTTTTATAAGAGAGGTGAGAATCACTATAGGAAAAGCTTGGAATATTATTATATAATAAATTAATTTTCTGTTTCCAGTGGCCCATAAATGATTTATTTCTAGGATGAGCTGCGTATGGGTTGAAAACCACTCAAAAAATAGGTTATAGATAGGTTTATGTCCGCATGTTAACCTTAGATTTTATATTTAACTCTTAGTTAAATATTTTAACTTTTACCGTGTCTTCTTATATTCTTACACTTTATGGTGAATAAACACACTCTAAACATCCAATAGAACCTCAAGAGGTTCATTAATGACATATATAATATTATTTAATCCATTTTCCAAAAACCTTTTAATTTTTGTAATATTATATAATTTAATAATATATTATTTGTTTTAAAAAATAATTTATGTCAATTTTGACACTATTTAATATTTGGTTTGTGTGAAAGTCATCACAAGATTATTACTTAAAACAAGATACATTCAAACAAACCTAAAATTTCCTATTCCCCTATAATATTCTTGGATGTCAAAAAAACTTGGAAATTATATTTATTATTTATAATACCATTTATTTGATTCTTTCATTAATAAGGAAATTATACCATAATCATTATGTCTTAAATAAATTTAATTATTTAAGGTCTAAAAATTAAAAATAAAATAACATGTTGTAGGAAATATTTTTGTTATTTATAATGAATATTTATGGTCAAATTTATATTCTGTTTAACCCTATATTAAAAATGGTATAGTAATTAAACAATGAATTTAACACTCTTAACACTTCTTTATAAAAAAATAATAATAAATATACTAATATAATCCATGTTGACAAAAGAGGATCATATTTTATTTCTAAGGGTTTTTTGTGTCTAATTACAGTTATCCAATAGAATTTTTACATGTGTTATTCTGATTATAAAATCATTTTTACCCTCAATTACCCTATTTACATCTAATCGTGGTAAATAAAAGTCAAAAGTTACTATCCAAAAAAAATTATTTTCATATTATCTAACCTCATTTTAATTACTGATGTAAATTGGGTCTCTCATATTTTTTGAAATTCAACTCACCGAAGTGGTAAAATTATGCTTTCTGCAAATTTGCAAAAGCTTCTTGAAGGTGGGTAAAAGAGAGTAAAAACGTCAATAAAAATTTATACATTTAATTTTATTATTAAATGACTCTAATAAATTAAATTTAACTTATATATGTATTATATATCTATTTTTTCTCAAATTAAATTTAAATTAAATAAATAATTATTTAAATAAAATGTCAGATTTAAACAATAAGTCAATGTTTTTCACTATTTTTCAAAAATTGAATGTTTTCAGAAAAATTAAAAAAATAACCCTATGGTAATTTTTATATTCCTAATTCAAAAAAAAATTCCATTTTACAATATTAAAAATATATAATTTTCATTAATTAATTTAAAATTAATTACCGTTGTTTAAACCAAAAAGCGGGATTTTAAAAATTAAAATATATCAAAAGATTGACAGGGGTTTATGTAAAATTTAAATGTGAAATTTATTATAATAAGCTATATTGTATTACACGATAAAAGTTTTATCTGATTAAACTTCCAAACCATTAAAATTTATAATTTAACACAATAAATTATTTTTATTCGAATAGTTATTTTCGATTAAAATTTAGTATTTTCAGTATTCACCCAAATATAAAAGTTATCAGAAAAGTACCAAAAATTTATTGAAGAATAATTTTTATATCCCGATTCTAAAAAATAAGAATATTTTGTAAAATTTAATAAATAAAATTTTCATATATTGGTTATAAAAAGGGCTCAACATTAAATGCGGTAAAATTGCATTTTCTAAAAAATACTTCCTTTATCAGAAAAAATGAATTTGTTGTATATTATTTTTAAGAAACACATAATATAGATGTTAAAATTTATATGGAATATATAAAATTCAAAATTTAGATAATAATATTCATAACCGCTTTTGAACAGGTAGTTTGGTAAGTCGTGGTGTGCTCAAACTCGGTGTATCTTGAAGCGTAAGTTATTGAATTACTTTGAAGAGATAATATACTATGAAATCATGGGGTACTACACCAATAACCTTAATTGAATTGATATATTTATAATTTTTTTTAATTTATAATTAAATTAAGTTTAAAATATTACTTAACATAATTTTTTTATTTAGATGAAAAAGCAGTTTTCAATTAAAATTCCGTAATCTCCCCTGTTAAAAAAACATGAATATTATAAAAAAATAAAAAATATTTTCCATAACATAATTATTTATACCTATTTCAAAAATTAAATTAAATTTTCAAATAAAATATATAAAATTTTCAATATTTATTTTTAAAATAAGTGCACCATTAAAAGGTTGAAGAACTTCCTTTTAGAAAAATGATTATTTTTATGCATAGAATTAGAATTTCTTTATATAGAAACCTATAAGAAATAATTGTTGGATGTAAAAAAATTTGGGTGGATATAAAAAATATAAATTTCAATAATTTCATTAACCCATATTGAGTAGTTAATTTTCTAATGATAAAATTCCAATTTGGGCGTAAAAATAGTTTTTTATGAAAACACTTACATTCTACTAAAATAATTTTAATTGAAAATTATAATATATTAGTAAAAATGAATTAATTTTATAATGATGTATATATTATATTTTATATTCTATGTAATATCATTCATTCCGATAATTTAAATAGGTATGTTATATCGTATGATAAATCCATAATATTATGGAGTTCATTTAAGGTCAGTGTTTTGGGAAAGGTATGCTATAAAAAAGATTAAATGAATTTTATAAAATGGACATAGAATAAAATCATGGGGATTATTATTTTTTATCAACAATAAATCACTTTATGATTACAATTATTTATTTGGAGAAATAAAATATATTTTTGATATCTTTATTTTTTTTCTGGATGGATAATGATTATGATGATATAATATTAATTTATCGCATTTTCTATTATAATTGTCATATCATGATAAAATAATGAATTTTTTCATGACCTATTGGCATATATATAAATTTATTATGATTATGTGATGAGTGGCTATGTTATTAACCTAATAGTCACTGGGAAATGAATAATTTTTTATGAACTAAATGGTTTCATCAGAGGTTATCTGTGTCACAATAGTGTTTACAATAGAGGTTATCCGAAAAGAAAATATGGGTACAGTGGATGTTATCGTAAGCCCAAAATAGGGTACACTGAAGGTTTTCCCAAATTCTGAAATATGTTCACTAGTCATAATCCTAAGCATTTCATTTGATGAATGTCTTCGATTCAATGTTTGACATAATATATTATTAATTATGGTCACTACAGACATTGTTATAGTATTTTATAATATTATAGTATGTTAATGCTATGATCTGATGGATGATTCTCATTTATTCTATTATAATTCATCTCTTAAAAACATCTATGAATTATCCAACAACACAATAATATGATCTGTCAATGGTTATGTATGAATTTAAAATATTATCCTTGTGTTCTTGTACCTATATAGTCATGATAACCAAACATCTAAAAGTAATTTATAAATCCTTTCATACCCTTTCTTGGTATAAGTGATCACCATTTTATTCCAAGGATAAAGAGAAAGGTATAATTAATGGATTCCTTAGTTGGTTTATAATTATTAATAACTCAATGCGAGATGATGTAGATATTTTACGTATGTTTTTATTATGATTCTAAATTTGAAAAGACACTAATCTTATATGGTTCAGAATAGATAGTGTTTAAATATCGTAAAAATTTAAATAATTATATGCATATTTTTGTATTGAATGATTAGGTCACTACAAAAAAGTCTTCGACTTATCCTACCAATCCTAGTTAGAAGTTATGGTTTTTTAGTAATGTATCCCCTTGATATTGATGTACCATAACTTCAGGATATGGTGTGATATTTACCATTTCATATGAAGGGACTCATTACTGGGATTGGGTCACTAATGTACAACCTAAAAGAGATGGTTCCCAGGAAGAATTCATTACAACTAGTGGTTGTGTTATCCCGGATGACTTGGGTATCCATCATGTCTAAGTCAATATTTTCAAAAGGTTAATTCAACCTATATATAAATCATAGGTTTATGTACATATAAGAAAACATGAGGAACGGAATATTATCATGCATTCTCCCCCATTGTCCAGGTCTTCAACTGAATCACTAATAATTTAAAATATCCCATTACTACTATAATTCATATGTCCCAATCAAATGAAATTGTAGACACCTTTAATATGATAATGGTCCTCTATGACTTATTGATTCCCAGAGAATGAATAACTAATTTTGGTTTAGTTATATGAGTTTATTGTGTCATAAGAATGATTAATAGGATCCATATGTGGGAATCCCTACATGGATTAAATATGAAGACAACTTTTTAGGGTGTCTTTAAATGTGTATGACCCTCTTGATTTTTTTATTACAAAATTTAGGACACATATTTCATAGTAAGACAATACTAAATTCAATTGTAAACATATTTACTATATATTTTTAAACAACATAGTGTTATCCCCTCACATGTCCTTATATTGTGTCTAATGAACTATATGGTATTTTATTATCATTGTGATAGGATATGTATGATTTATTCTTTAGTATCAAACTAGAAATCATCAATAATATATTTCCATCATAATAGGGAAACATTCCTCATGAGATTATGTACATCCTACCTCACTTGTATGTATTCCTATGAGATCATACATCACTTTATTATTTAAAATGATTCTTAGGAAACTCTACTTATTAGACCATATTCCAAATTATATCATACCATCACACGGTGGGAGACATTCCCTCTAGCTCAACAAATCATTATCTAGACCCTTATATAATAAATATTATCCTCATCAATCTGCTTCCGGGGCTTTTCAAGAATTCCCTTCAATTGGAACCGTAATTTCTATAGATGTTGTCATATATCGTATTTTAGGTTGTATCCCTAATAAGACCAAAAATCTATTAAGTGATTTTTTCTCTATTAGAAAACCCAACCCATCCATTTCAAACCATATTCATATTTTTAAATAATAAATAGGGACACTCAGGTATATGTCCTACTTCAACCATTCTAAGGATCATTTTTCCTCAATACACATAATGCATTATTTTAAAATTCATGGATCAATCCTTTTCAAAAAAACCATAATGGTATAGATTAGAATTTAATATGGAAATAAAATATGTGGTTTCTATCTCCTCTAATGATAACATGTATGTGACCCATCTCATGGGAACAATACTAAATCATAAACATATAATGTATCCATAGATTAAAAAATTATTTTAGGAACCTGGGTGTATGGATTTAAAACGTTTCACTTCCAAACATAGAATTACTTAATTTTAATATAGATAAGAATGCGATCCGCTAATATATATTGATTTTTTTTGATCCCATAGATGTTTGTCAATGACCAATCACTAGAAAATGGAAAAACATGAAAATACCACCATACTGATAAATTTGAAGCATTAAAAAACAAATGTAAAATATATAATATAGTTATATAATAGAGAAAAATAACAACAATGTGGTGTAATAATAATAATATATTGTATTTTTGGCCAATTTGAGTTCATTAGAGTCAATGTTATGAAACCCCAGAGATCACCTTCCATGGTAAATTGGGTTTATACAATCCCCACTATCATAAATATCAGATATATTCGGTGTTCCCAATTCCAGGATGTACTCCCATTGTAGAAAATATGAATCAATTACAGTGACATAATATATGGAATTTTCCAACATACTCTTCCCTTTTCTCAATAAAGAATCTATTTGACCATTTTTCTATGAAAAGAGGTTAACTGAAAAATGAAACTTTTAATGAAAATTGTGAAAATTATTTACCTGAATCATCATTCCAATTTTTTCATATATTATAAAAATTGAAAACAATGTACATGAAATTAATCACTTGAAATTGGGAATGATTTATTATAAATTAACTATCCCATGATGTAATAATGATAAATAAACTTTTCTATGATTTATTAATATCCTTTAAGAACCCTTATTTAGAAAAAATTTAAATACAATGCAATATAATCATTGTGTATCAAGAATTCATATTCATTAACCTCTATGAATAACATCTATATATTGAAGTAAAATTTCATGTGTTCTTTATCTAAATTACCAAATGTAATAAAAATTATAAAGGAGTACCATTAACATGAAACCATACCAAATTTAAATTCTATCTATAATGGTAACTAGTTGATTATATATTGTATCCCATCCTATATGATGAGATCCACAATGAGTTATATGATTCAAATCACTACAAAAAACTTATTTGGATCCTATATCATATGAATAATAAAATATTCTTTATTATCTAAGGAATATAGATCTAGATGTTAACCTAGAAATCACTTCAACTCTACGGTCTCCCATGAGAGCTCATGGAATATTATTCTACCTCCACCATTATACTACCACCATATCTTTATTTCCAAAAAGATACCAAAATAGTATATTTCTTCCCCTGTCCCTCTAACTCGGGCATCTAGGATTTCTTGGTAGGATTGAAAATCAATAAACCATTAGAATAGGTTTATTATCCACTCTTTTACTGAAGAATAAAATTGATAAACTAATGTAGAAACCAACTTGAATGATGAATTACTTATTCGTACACATCAATTAAACCAACATATTTTGGTAGGATGATGGGTGAATAAACATATTCAATCCCACCATGGATAAATCTAATTAGTATATTTTGATGGAAAACATTGTAATGTAGCCTAAAACCACTCTCATATATAATAATGAGGATACATAAATAATTTCTACCACTAAATAATCCTATCATTGTGTCTTGAACAATGTTGATTAAGATTCATTTTTTTTATCATGTCCCATAATGTTGTTAGTATACATTATAAGAATCATAAAATAGTAGTAATAGATATATCCGGATATTCCATAAAAAGAATACAATATTTATAACTGTAATAATTGTTAATATTTTTGTTGTATTTCTCTGAAGAATGTACTAGAGTAAGACCATAAACCTCCCCTTCAGGAAGACAGTTGATATATTATAATATATATAATGGAGTACATTCGTATTTATTTTTTTATTCTATGGTAAGTTGATTATATCCTGAAAAAATATTATAAGAAGTAACACATTCATGCCCATGTGCATCCTAAAGAAGTGTAAATATATAGCATGCAAGGTATTGAAAGGAGGGAACATATTCCCACAATGATTAATAGAACCCAATGACATGCTCTAATGAAATATAATAAACATGGACATACTTGTTCTCATAAGTATGGGGCCTATCAACCATCCCCAAAAATAAAAAATGATTAAAATTTGTAGACTCATATCCATGTATGTTTCCAATATTCACTATGGATATAGTCATTAATATTATATAACCAATAGTGGGTTATTATTCAATGGAAATATGACATACATAATTAAACAACACAATAACACATAAGGACCTAAACACCTCACTATTGAAGAATTAAATTTTATTGAACCATCTTCAATGAATCAGGAAATATTCAACCACAATGGCCCTACCCATGATACTATGTTCTGAATTGTTGGAGAATCATCTATAAAATCCTCTCGTGATGGTCTCCATCACAATTATAAATTGATTGATTGGGAGGACCCCACTATTGATGTATACTACGATATAAGAACTTAAATTTAGAAGATAATTATTTTAGAAGGCCCCATAAATAATTAAACAAAATTGTTATTTAGAAATTAAACACCATAGATAAATATTAATCATGATGATATGTTCCTTGATTATAAAAATTTACCTCAATAATTCCTCAATACTTGGAGGCAGCCTGAGGGATGGGGTTGAATATTCCAATGACTCTGACTTCCACCATTTATTAATAATTAGCATTAATGGTGGGAGGTCATACCCTATCTACTAAATCATTGTGAATGAAACCATGATTGTGGGATCTAGTAGAAGATTTTTCCCATCTATATGATCAATATTACCTTTATATAAATATATTTCTAGCCAAGGAAAACCATTTGAATATGTTGTTAACCATCATAAATAATTATTATAAAATCCCATATTTTTATGGAGTAATACAAACCATACATATGTTAGAACTTTTATGCAACCATTTAATAGATAAAGGATAAAAACCACTATTATTAGGGATTTTTTGTCAAATTTTTTTAGTGAATGAGAATTATTATTAGATATAAATTTGCACTCTCATAATATTTTAGATCCAAATTTCAAAAAATCATAATGATAGTTTCTGGTTTTCTTATAATTATTTTGTGGTGAAACATTGGGATGTATTTTTTCCACCTTGTCTCAGAGACATGTCTATGGATGTTGTGAGTTTGGATTCTGGTATTTCATATTATTCCATGGTCACTACTGTCTAGGGAAATGGAATCCTATTGTTTTAATTCCACTAGTATGGTCTAAATCCTAGAAAATATGTATTCTAGTAGGTCAATCAAATAGATTCTTCATGTATCTATAGACCAACATAATCACAATATGAGAGAGTATCCCATTGTTAGGATCCTGATAATAGAATGATATATGGGTGAGAAATCCCCATGAAATATATATATTAACTAGTTGTGAAGAAACCTAATATATTAAGGATTTTCTAATTTGAGTTGAAAAATTATCAAGGCATAATTTATTAGAAATACACCAATTAAAAGGGATTTCTATCGAATCATCCATGGAGGCTATTGAGAATCAATAGTAGATCACATGAATGGGGGAATTGTTTCAATTCTTCCACCCTTATAGGTGTCCAACCTCATTATTTATTTAGAAGATACATGGGTGTATCTATGTCAATCGAACCCTATAGTGCATGAGGTATTTTTACCATAACCCCATAGACAATTAAATCCTTTAATTGTTAAATAAAAATTGTTCAAAATATATATATGTCCCAATCCCATGTTTTGAGTAATTTTTCCTCATATACCCATTAAAACCATCCTTTAACATTTTGAACTATTAGTTATAACAAATGTCCATGCCAGAGTTTCTACTCTCATGTGACATGATCATATAATTTATGAAATTATAAAAAAATGGTGGTTTTAGATTCCTAAAACACACCATCCATAGGATGATATTGTGGTAATGTATATTATGTTTCACTAAACCACAAATAAGGTTATAAATGAAATAGATCATGATGAAGTGTGACTATGGAAAAGGATGTTACATTAATTTTGAAGAAGATACATGAGGTGATGAATCCCCATATCATTCAGATAAAAGTTAAATGATACTATCTGTCAAATATGACTGAGCTAATTTTGTCACTATTAACCAGGTATAAGTCGTAGACTGTGAAAAATTCCCCAATGTATTTGATAAGATATTATTTTCTTGATACATAATTTTTACTGAACAACATTTGAAGGATCTCATTCTTTTAGTTCTGCGTAGATATATGAAACATCACTTCCAAATGAGTAGTTTTCACCCTTGAAACCATATCATATAGTTAATGGGAATGATGTGGACACACCGAATTCACCACAAAGAAAAATTGGTATCCTTTTACTGGAAGGGAATGTAGGAAAGTAAAATTAAATGATAATAAATCTATATCTAATAAAAGAGAATACTTATCACCACTCATTAGGATGATTTAAATATACACACAAGGATAAAGTCTATCTATAATTTTGGATCTAAAACCCCGTATACACTCTAGATTAATTCCAGAATTTTATAATACTGATATATCCCCCATTATGTAAAAAACATCTATAAAATCAAAATAGTCACCAAACTCATGTGTGAACTCAAAGAAAACAACAAAAGAATCCAAAATTATTGTTTTATAAAAAACACACTACAACAATATGGGGATGTTGTAAAAATTAATTTCATAGAATTTATCTTCTCTCTAATTTATCATTCCTCTAAAATAGACTCAATGAATGTGTGACACACTCTAGTTTATCAAAAAATAAAACTGTATCTTTAATTGATGGAAACCAATCCCTCTCTAAAATTTTTACGGGATCCATTATGTCAAATAATGGGTGGATGAAGATATCAGAAACAACATCTCCCATATTTAATGTCATGATATAGACTATTTATAGGCCCAAAATACCAACTATAAGAATAAAATTAATGTTTTTTGTAGAAACCATAATGGGGAAATCATTAATAAGATATGGCAACAAATATTAAATGTTTATTATAGGTTGGGAATACTATCTTCATTAATTACTCTACCAATTTAGCTACACTATATGAAAATAAATGGTCGTTCTTCTCTAGACATATATTCAATGGAAAATTGGGAGGATATCTGTCATCATCACTAGTTGGAATGGACTATGAACATTATAAACATTCCCCTCCCAAGATAGAAGCAATTGGTAGTTCTTAAAGAATCTCTATAATGAAATACATTATCTTATAATCCAATTGAAATAATCTAATTTATTTCGAGAGTTTGAATACATAAAACAATTCCTATAGGGTCTTATTAAATAAATGAAGTCCCAATATCTACCCACATTATTAATTTAGGGGAAGAGTTATAGTAATGTTTAAATATATAATATTATATATGAAAAAAACTATAAAATTCTAAAACAAATATGTAAGATCCACATCACATGAAGACCCCCATAAAGTAACAAAAACAAATACAAAACATACTCCTTGTATTTGGGACAATAATAGTTCATGGTCTCCCATGGTTTGAGTATGAAATAAAAAACATGTTAAGTTATGAAAAAATGATCCTTATTACTTCATCAAATATATAGAATAGAATCTCATAAAATTTCTGGTGTTTATTATAATTGATTGATTTGTATTCCATAAAATTATTGAATATCAATCCTTTCTTAATTTGTTGAACAATATTATGTATAACTACATCATTTAGACATACATCGCCTATAAAATTGCCAATTATGACTATGTGTAACTAGTAAATGACTTAGTAGAAATGGAACATGTTACTTTGATGAAATTGGTGAAATAAGGTGATTGTAAATATTACCCAGTGTGATGTAAATGAATTTTCATTGACATTAGGACATGCAATATGGTTTGTTAGGCTTGTAATGGTCCCATAAATTTTTTTTATTATGGTCCTTACTCTTATATAATTTATTAATATTCATTAGAAACATCTTATGTATGTATAAACAATCCTTTTATGTTGAATATTGTTAATTAATAATAGCCTCATCTGACTCCTAACTAGACACGAGATCTTCTGGATTTCATACACTAATTATTTAGAACAGGGGTACCATATGAATAATTTTAATATCCATTTAAAAAGGAGATAGCATTCATGTATTATAATATCAATTAGTTAGAAACACCTAATTGTTATAATGAATGTAAAAATTAGCCTATGTAACTCATACATAACTAGGGGCCTATAAGTAGAGGCAAAAACAATGAGGGAATACGGGGATCTTCAATCATGGTGAAAAATATTACTCTAGAAACAAAAATATATATGTAATATACATAGTTTAAAACCATGTTTATTGATATTATTGATCCCAAAAATTTCACATAAGCACCCTGTAATACCACAAGAGTTTTCGTAAAAATGTTTTCTTCGGAGTTCATTCGGTGAGTGATTACTTCCTTATCATCATTGATGGGTGGCCAAGCCATCTGCACAAAACCCTTCAATTATAAATATGAATTTATCACTCTTTTCCAAGAATTTTATTTTTTTCCTAAATATAATAATCCTCCAATACATAGGATAATGACTACCATAGGGATTGGAAGTAAAAAAATTGCAGAAGTATTACATCAAGAAATAGTTGATGTATTTCCCAATAAATGTTCAGATTCTAAGAATCCTAAAAATTTCAAAAGAGAATAGTGAATCAAATAATGAGGTTTTATAGAGTTCCTAGGATTTTTGTATATAACTATTTAATGAATACTTTTAATTATCTTAAAATTATATAGTACAATTTTATATTAAATTCTCATTCAATTTCCAATGTTTAAAGTACATTATGTAGAGGAAAATCAGACCCATGTAAGTATCTATTAATCATTATAATGTTGAAAATTCAGGATATACATTCAGAAATGGGTATTTTATTAATTTTATACATGTATATAATATATATTGTTTCAAATATAACTAGGATGACTTGTCTCCCTCAAAACTGACCATTTAAGCATAAATCAATAAAGAGATAATTATTCGTGAATGACCAATATAAAATCCATATTTTGAGACCTCCTTCTTATATATGAGTTCATGGAAATACATTAAGGAATAACATATAATGTTTTATATAGAATAAAATGACATTATAAACTTATATTGGTGTCATATTAATGACATTAATTTCCAATGTACTCCATCAACAGAGTTGTTGGAGTGCTATGAGGTGGTAACGCCCCATTTAAAACATATGTATCATCAGATGATAATGAATGTTTCTTCTATTAGAATGTAAGGATACTATTTATTGAGGATTTTACACATGATTCCTCTATATAATGATTGGGAACTTCCCTAGTGAACCCTTACATATCACTTAAAAATGATTATGTACTGCCTATCTACCTGCTAGATCCAAAAAAGTCTTTCCACAATGGGATTCTATATGTAAACATTTTCCCTAGAACATGTCACTATAGTAATAACCAATCCAATAAAAGTGGTCTCATTATGAAGCCATCAAGATACAACTAGGGATATTTTCTCCACATATAGAAGTTCCCTAAATAAGGGTTTTCCATTTATATCATCACAACCATAGGAGGCCATCAAACCACTATCTGGATAAGAGAACTCACCAATAAAATAGATGAAATTGAATATTACTAAATGAAGTATACTGAATATTACGATTTACACACCTTTAATCTCCCCAATGGTAGCATATATTAAGGAAAGCATCCCTAAAATTCCCTTAATGATGATGTACATATATTAGAACTCATAGGATCCCGAAACACCTCTCCATATTTCATGGAGGATAAAATATATCGGGACCTACCTTTCATCTAAAACAATATCACTTTATAACCCACTCCTGATGATATTGATAATGAGGAAGAAAATTATGTATTTAGAAATTCACCTTAATGTTTTGAGGATTGTTTCTATACAACTATTGATGAACTCACACTAGTAAATATTGTTATTTTTTAAGACCCACAATACACATTGATAAGTACCTCAATGGCCCTATAAGAACATAATATGTATACCCCGTTCTTGAAATATAATAATAATGTGTTTTATAGATCTATAATTATACTCCAATGCTAGATCCCTATACAAACACCAATCATGTGTCAACTATAGATAGTTATATTGAATTCAAGTCGGTGTCCCATAGGAATCATCAATAAAATAAAACATGGGTGGATTCCAATGATGAAAATAGTATTAAAGAAAATATAATTTTATATGTCCAATTCCAATGATGGATTACCAAGATCACCCATCTCACGAAATATGTTATCTAAATTAGGGTCTATATTTATTTTTGGGATCTCAATAGGAATTTCCCATGGGGGGATTTACTTGTTCAAATCATGAAATACCTAATAGATGGAATTTTTGGAATCCAAGATAATCACATTATGGGTGATTTTTAGGGGAACAATATTATTAATATTTCCCATGATTAAATGCAATATACTGCATTTAAAGAGTCTCAAGGGATATTCTATTACCATTTCATGACCTAGTGTTTAAAGAATCATAAAACCACATATAATTTTTCATTATCATCACATATTTTGGACCTTTTAGATATATATCGCAATTCTATTTTAATTATTGAGTGGTTTTTTACATACAAATTTTTGATCATTTGACATATCATAAAACAACATTTGGAAAATAATTGAAACATATCTTTAAAACAACCTCTTTATGTGTGATTTTAGGGAAATATGTGAAATTTCACTTGGTTTTGTGGAATGCTACTACAACATCGAGGATTTTTGTGAGAAGAAAAGTTTAATGATTTCAATTACTATAATGATTCATTATTAAATTATTGTAATTTTTACTATTATATATATGTGTCTCAAATTCATGTTTCACACTCATGTTTCACAAAAATTATGGAAAAAATAAATAATTATTTAATTAATTAAAAATTTTACATTATAAAATAAAAATCATGTGATAATTAAAAATATTTATGTGGATTAGTAAATATAAACAATAAAAATATGTCAAATGGATAATTTAGAATATAATGATCTCCTTTAAACATAAAAACCAATAATCTTTAAAAAATGACACATTTTTAATCCAATCAATGTTTTAGAAATGTAGTATTTAGAATCAAGTGGTGAATTGGATTTAATGATGAAAAAATGAATTAACTCGTACTTGTAATAGATAATATAACCTTATAAATAGTTTTATGATTTTTTTAATAGTAACATAAACATTATAAATAGTAACATTACCCTTGGAATAGTAAATTAAACCAGAAATCATAATCATATCTTATAGAAAAAATATTTACAATGAATAAATTAATGACATATAAATATTTTATTAATAGGAATAAAATATAAAGATTATAATACCTAGTAATGTTTAATTATTTTTTAATAATATGTATTTTAGACTATTTTATTAAAATCCCAAATTGTATGTAAAATATTAAACAACATTTATTTGAAAATTATTCTGATAAAATTAATTATAACTCTGAAATCATCACATCAAAATAAGATTACTGTAATTTTTTCAAATTTTCTAAAATAGATCATTTTTAGGGAGTATTATATTTTTATTTGTATATTTTATAAAAGAGTAAAGGGATATTAATTATGTAATAATTTATAAAAATTAATAAAAATATATAATATATTAATTTATTGCAGTAATTTATAGTAATGAAATAAATTATTTTTATGGAAACTATAAATTACATTCCAATTTCAAATTAAAGACTTAACATTTTATGAAATTATTTTATAGAATATTTATTTTACCATTCCTATAATTAAATAAATTATTTATTTTCACTTATCAAACTCGTGTATGTCTAAAAATATTAACATTTTTATAAACCATTATCCATAATAATTAGAAATAGAATGGTTTTTAATTTCAACAACCATTATTTTGGAATCCTATATTTTGAAATTAATAAATCATCCTTCTATATTTTTTATAATAACCTAAATATTCCACCATTATTATTCACTCCCAAACCATTAATGATAAATATACTCTCAAATAAATCATGTACTATCCTCCAAATCTTTCACCATGTTTTTATTGATCTCTTCCGATTCATTTACAAATAACATATCAAGGACATGGTTCATTCCCTCCTCAATCCCATCCAATTATTTTTTTATCATTTCTTTCATGATTTCAATTTATTATACACATCCATTTAATGTTTATATTATTATCTTGTAATGAGGGTCCACCCATCTCTCTTATTAATATAAATTATGAACTTATACCAACACCCTATATTTTTTAAAGTCATTATGTGGTTCTAAATTCAATAGTTGTGTGTTATAAATATCCATATTTTACCCATTAACTATTTTTCCCAATGATGTAACTATCCAAAACAATTGATACATCTATTTATGAATAAGACATTATTAACTAATGGTATTGATTTTTGAAATGTTATCTTATATTTGGTGGTTAATGTGGCATAATTAATGTTTTCGAATTATTAATGATGATACCTGATAGCATATCAATGAATTAGGTGATGTAAAAATTTCATTAAATTCCACATATGGTGAATGAATGGTTAGCCTATGTAAAATATGGTATGATGTTAAACAGGTTATCCTTGAGTTATTCATGTGATGTCACATTAAGGCTGTTAACATATTCCTAAGATAGATTTATTTCATGATGTCATTCACTTATTCTTAGTTTCAATGTGAGTATAATTATTACCCCATTATGTTATCTTGTTCTACCTCATGACACATATGTATTACTTATTACTATTCCTATTGATGATTATTACTATAGTGGGATTTATAACACACCTATTTTATTATGTTTGTCCCCAAATTACCCATTAAATAATTTCGAGTTCCAAAGAATATATGGGAATTTTTTTGATTATTAATTAATTAAGTTATAATTTATAATATTTTATAGGATCATGAATCTATTTTACATTATATTATCAACCTCTTTATTATTTTGGATTTTATTATAAGGATATTAGTTTTTGAAATAATAAAATAAAATGTACTAGTTTTCTAATTTTTATTTATAAAAATTAGATGGAAGGTTTATTTATTTTATTAGGTTTTAAAATAATTAGGGAAATTAATTAGTGAAATATATTTAATGTAAACATGCCTGAATTTTGGTAGAGTATAGTGTGGTGATTTTTTTAGAAAATATATCACTAATTGTATAATATAATGTGGTTTATTCTTGTGTAATATATATACCTAAGTGTAACAACTATGAAAAGGATCATTAAAAATTTACTAGTAATATGCCTAGTCCATGAAATAGAGTCTTAAGAATGATCTACTATACATACATTATTATGGGACACATATTGTTTAATGAGGTTCTATTTGTCATGACTTGTCCCCCACGGCCCGTATCATGACTACCCCAAGCCCGCCTTCCATAGGTCAGGGGCTGGCGACTAACACCAATGGACAAAATTCCTAAACTGGGAAGGCATTGCATTTATAATAGTGAAAAAAACTACAGAGTATGCTAATGGAAGTAAATCACTAAGTAAAAGTGTGTACAAAAGATGGTGTTGAAAAGAAAGGGTTCGGAAATACAAGACCAACAGTTACGTACATATATCTAAAAAGCTAGTACAACTGCAGAAAGGTAGAAAAACAACTACTGATTTTTCCTCTGGGATCCCCACCTGAATGGTGGGTATTAATGGCCTCCTCAGCACCCTAGGTCCGTCCATCTGCTCTGTATATGTCTCGCCCAGTGGTCCACCTCAGGGTAGCGTCCAGCTCTACAACTCTCTACCTCGATCAGTGCTGTCTGTCATCTTTAACCAACATAAAGAAGTGCGGTCATAGCCCGTGCAGGGGTGAGTATAACGATACTCAGTAGGGAACCTGAGACCCTCAAGGTATCAAAATATCCAACAAGGAGAACACACAAATAAGGATACAATCATGAAGTATCAACTAACCTTACATAGCTATATGCCCATACATATACATAAGTTACCATTCTCAGTACGACTCCAAGTCTCGAGCCCAAGAATATCCCAGTCCAAAAAGAAAGTAATGTCAATAACCATGATGAAATTGGTTTAAAGACAGGACTCAGCTCACACAGTTATTCATCTTTTGATTAGAGATAGAGATGATCAGATGTAGTCACTGATTCATCTAAGTTGTTAGACCCACACATGATACAGGAACAACTAAGCTGTCGGACCCACACATGATATAGGACCAACTATCACATCTAAGCTATCGGACCCAAACTGGATATAGGACCATATCTAATTCGTCTGAGCTATCAGACCCACATAGGATACAGGTCCAGCTAAGCTGTCAGACACATACAGGATACATGACCAGCTATTCTGTCAGACCCACAAAGGATCCAGGAACAGAAGTTAGAACTATCAGACCCACAAAATATCCTAGTACAGTAGTCATAATTTTTGAAACCATAGAGAATTTTGGTATAGTAGTCAATGTTGTCGAACCCAAAGAGTATTCCGGTACAGTAGTAATCACTGTCGAACCCACAGAGGATTCTGGTACATCAGCATCGCAGCCAACTCTAGGGTTCCCGCACACAGAATGCTCGACTCCAGGAGGGTCCGCTCCTTGAGCCAAGAATTTATACATAAACTATCATGAAGTCCTGAGTTGATGTATCCTGTAGTTCCGTCTCAACATAAAGAACTCAACGCGATAGACATCACGTCAATCGGACGCCCGGTTTGAGAGTTATTTGCATTTCCGTTCTAGGGGCCTGGTTGGATTTACGCTTGATCCAAACCCGACCATTTTCCAAAATTGACCAAAACACACATAGAGTATCCCAAAAGGACTATCTCGTCATCAGGGTCCCAGTGCCGCAGACGGCGCGTCACTGAAACACGTGGTCTAGGAGATATTCGCATTTAAGCAAAGACGGACCCGTCCCGTCAAGCCCAGTGGGATGGCAGGTCGGCCCGACCCGACTCGCCTGATCTGACCTGGCTGTGGGTCAGTCTGGACCGGTGGGTCATGAACCACATATGGACCCAGCCTGTGCTGCGGGCCAGTCTGGTTTTCCCAGAAGCGCCATGTGGCGCGGCCTCCTCCTCTTCCTGGCCGGTCGTAGCCAGCTGGTTCGACAAGGTACACCCGGCCCACGCTGCAGGGTGCGGTTCTCCTCACTCAGTGCATGTGGGCACCACGGTTCTGCAGCCCAACTGGCATGTGGTGTCTGTTCGCCCAGCTGAGCGGCCTGTGAACCCGGGCCGCGTCCTCCTCCAGGCGGCTCCTGCGGGCGTCGCGGTTCTCCAGCATGGTCAGCAAGCGGCCGACCGGTTCATCCAGTTAAGTGGCCTATCGATGTGGGCCACAAAATCCCTCCATGCGGACCCTTTGTGCACCACGACACCTACATGGGGACCGTCCAGATCAGCCAGCCGGTTGTCCCATGGAGCTGGTGGCCGAAGCGGCTACCAGTCCCTCCACGAGGCCGGCGCACAGCCTCCATTGCCGCCGCCGCCTCCGGATATCAGTGCCACTCCCTATTTCGTCCATCGTGGACCACATGGTAGTATCCCCCTTTCGTCTGTAGTGGTTCTTCTTTGGCATGGTGTGGCAATACACGTCCATTTAGACTCCACCTCTGATGTCAAGACAATGAGAACAACAACAAAGGGGTGGAGGTTCAGACTGTGTTCATGTGGCCTGAACCCTCCTTGTTACTTTTCTAATATGCCTCATCAAGAGCACAACACATGATGTGGAAGGAAGTGTATAAATCATACATAAAAACAATCCAATTTCCCTCGAACATGTATTTTTCGTTATTTGTTCATTGAATATGGTGTCGTTTTGATGATGTCGGGGTGCGTCTGAGGAAGAAGCGTCGTCATTGGCGACGTTCTTCATGGGCGGCGTCTACTACTTTAATGAGGATGGAAGTCATTGGATATGTTCTTCATGTTATTAGGGGGAAGAACGCTCTCTCTCTAATTCTCCAAAATTCCACCAAGGTATTATGTGCCAACCAACATAAAATAAAATAACACAACTTATTTAAATAATGGCTTAATGAATGAAAAAAGATTCAAATTCATTAAGTTTCATCCAGTAATTAAAAAGGAGGGTTGGATCTTTAAATTGGAAGGAGGAGGTGAAGATGCTATAAAATAATTAAAGGGAGATTTTCATCCTCCTTTATTGGGGGTTCAAGGAGTTAAAGTGGAGATCAAGGGGAGTTTAGGAGTTTGATGATTGTGGGGGCCCCACCAAAAAATATCCTCTCATGGGAGGTTATGGGGGGTGGGCCCCACCTCCAACTTCTTCTTGGAGGATTAAAACACCACTTAAATAAAATTATGTCACACATAATTTTTATTTAATTAAATATGGTTCCCCAAAAATTAACATCTTTCATCGATAAAACGCAACTGCGGTAAATGTCTCCTTACGTAAATACCAGCGCTGCAAGTTTAATAGTGCCCTCAAATTTCAATTCCGAGCACCAGTTCAAAAGATATAAAAACCCGCACATATGTTTACTGAATGTACCTGAAAAAAACATCATAAATTGATTCTGGGCACACCGGGCCTCAGAATCAAGCACGGTCAGAAATTACGAACACATAAAATTCCCATGGATTTATGAAAAAAAATTCCATAGGATTTCCGGGTCTTTACATTATCCCCACCTCAGGGATTTTCATCCATGTAAGCTACAATAAACACTAAGGGAACAAATGGGGGGTACTTAGCATGCATTTTAGCCTTCCACTCCCATGTGATCTCTTGGAGGTTCCCATGCTGCCAGTGTATGTGCACAAGAGGAATTGACCATCCACGTAGGACCCAATCCAATCGATCCTCAATATCCACAAGAACCTCCATGATAGTCTCCCCATCATCGAGGTCCAGCTCCCTGTGGTCGATGATGTGGGATGGGTCATGCATGTGTCTGCTCAGTAGAGATACGTGGAATACGTCATGAAACCAGTGCAACTGAGGTGGAAGTGCCATGTGGTAAGCCACCTCGCCCACTCTACTGAAGACCAGGAACGTTCTGATGAATCTCGAAGATAACTTGCTACCTCGACCAAATATATGTAGACCTTATCGAGGTGAGACTCGTAGGAAGACGTGGTCGCCATCCTCGAACTCTAGTGGTCTTTATATCTTATTATCATAGGACTTCAGTCTACTCTGTGAAGTCTTCATCTACTTCCTGATGGTCTGCACCTTCTCTATCATAGCCTTCACCATCTCTGTTCCTACAAACGCTAACTCCCCTGGGTCAGTCCATCACATAGGTGATCTGTAAGATCAGCCGTAAAGTGCCTCGTAAGGTGCCATCCCGATGGTAGAGTGGTATCTATTGTTATACGCAAACCCTACCAAGGGAAAGTGATTCTCCCAGATGCGAAAAAATTTGAGGCTGCATGCACGGAGCATGTCCTCGAGAGTCTGAATGGTCCTCTCAGTCTGGCCATCCATCTAAGGATGGAAGGTGGTTCTCTAGTCAATCTGAATCCCGAAAGCCTCATGGAACCACTTCCACAGTTGGGAAGTGATACATGAATCTCAATCAGAGATGATCGTTTATGGAATACAATGAAGCCATAAAATCTCCTGTACGTAGAGGCGTCAAAGTCTCTCTATTGATCCCATATCTCTAATTGGTTGGAAGTGGGCCAACTTGTTTATTTGGTCTATGATCAGGAAGATAGAGTCATGTCCTCTAGATTTATGTGGATGTCCCGTCAGGAAATACAAGGATATCCCATCCCACTTCAACTCGGGGACCTCTAAGGGATGAACCAAGCCTACTAGAACCTACTGCTCTACCTTAACTTGCGGACAAGTGAGGCATCTAGAGACCAATTCTTCTACTGCATTATTCATACCTAGCCACCAGTGTTGTCGTCGGAGTAACTGATACATCATCGCTACTCCTAGATGTAACACTAAATGATATGTGTGGGAATCCCTCAACACTTCCTCCTGAAGTGAAATGGGTACCATGGTACATCTTATGAAGAGAATGACGTGCTACCCACCTTCAGAAAATCCATTAGGTGTCTGCCCTGTGGATATCTGAACACATCATGTATCACAGTCAACATTCCCACGTTGTGCCTCTCTGAATCGCTGATGAAGTGGAGGAGTGACTATGAGAGACTTTAGAAAGGCTGCTCCATATCTACCCAGAAAGGATATCTGTAACGCGGGTAGCTAATTCATCACCTCTCTTATCATCTGAATTTAAGATCTCCTACAGAGATCATCAACTACTTATTTCCCCTTCCCAAAAGCATAGAATATCTCAAAGTCATAGTCCTGGAGGAACTCGTGCCATCATCGATGTCTCAGGGTTATGTCCTTTTCCGAGAATATATACTTGAGACTCTGGTGGTCCGAGTAGACTGTAAAATTCTATAACATCAAATAGTGCCGCCACATATTCAAGGTGAAGAACACTGCTTCTAACTCAAGGTCATGGGTAGCGTAGTTATTCTCGTGCTATCTCAAATATCATGAACCATATGCGATCACTGCTCTCTCTTGCATCCCAACACACCCATGTTTGGTCACTGATGCGTCGTAGTACACTACATACCCAATGCCCTCCTTCGGTAGCCTCAATATGGGAGCACTGGTCAACCTCTTCCTTAGCTCCTGATAACTCTACTATAATCTCTATGACCACACGAAGGGTTTCCCCTTCTTCATCACTGCTGAAAGCGGTGCTGTAACTCTGGAATGTCTGGCACAAATATCTGATAGTACCCAGCCAGTCCTAGAAAACTCCATACCTCTGTCAGTCACATGGGTGGAACCCAAGAAAGTACTACCTTGATCTCCACTGGATCCATTGCAACTCCTGCCTCTCAGATGGTGTGTCCCAGGAAGTGAATCTCTCAAATCCAAAACTGGCACTTCGAGAGATTACCATAAAGCTGGTTCTCTCGGAGTGTATCCAGTGCTACCTGCAAATGGTAGGCATGCTCCTCCTCCTATGTCGAGTAAATTAGTATATCGTCAACGAAGAGTATGAAAAAGAGATCGAGGTAAGGCTAGAATTTCTTGTTCCAGAGCCTCATTAACACTTATGGATAATTGGTTATTCCGAAGGGAATAAACAAGAAATCTTAGTGGCCATACTGACACCTGAAATCTGTCTTTTACAAATCCTCTTCTCGAACTCTGAGCTGGTGATAGCCTAACCTGAGGTCTATCTTCGAGAACAATCGTGCTCCCTTGAGCTGGTCAAAGAGGCCTTCTATCCTCGGGAGTGGGTACTTGTTCTTCATGGTCACCTGATTCAGGCGACGGTAGTCGTCACAAAGACACAAGCTCCCATCCGACTTCTTATCAAACAAAATCAGTGATGCCCATGGTGAAACACTGGGTCAGATAAATCTCTTCCTATATAAGTCCTCCAGCTATACCCACATCTCAGGAAGCTTGGTGGGAGCCATCCAATATGCTGGAGTAGATATCAGTGTCGTCCCAGGGTACATGTCAATATAGAATTCTACCTCTCTGTGAAGATGTAGTCCTGGAACGTCATTAGGGAAAACATCTGTGTACTGATCCACCACAATAGGAATACTCGAACTCCACAAATCAACAGCTCCAAGGATGATACTATCCAACTAATGTGTCATTGGCTGCCCCTCCTCTCTGTAAGTCCATCATGCACTGAAATATCTCCCTTCTATCTAGTGAAGGTGAACCTGGTCTCATCCGTGCTGATACACCACACATTGCACTTAATACAGAATATCTATGCCTGAACTGTAGATAACCAGTATATACCCAAGATGGCATCGTAAGGCCTCGACGCCGCTACGAGGAGATCCCAGCCGAAGCACTCTCTACCTAGAGTAAGCTCACACTACTGGAACCAGTGCATAATCATTGAGTCTGCTCCGGTAGGAGTATCTAGCCATAAGGATCGAGCCAATAGCTCTGTCGGAATCTCCGAGCTTCAAATGAGAGCAGTGGAAATAATAGAATGACATGCACATGTGTCTATAAGTACTATAGAAAGGGTGGAGTATACACTGATAGTACCTCAAATCATCTTAGGGGTTTTGTGGACGAAGGCCTTGACAGCTTGGAGCTGAGCCGGCCTCTGTACGCCATCTCCCTATGGTCGGGGTGGACCTCCTGGTGGTGTTGGTGGTAGATCCTTGAAACGTCATCTGCCACCCGTTGCTCGGCCTGCTCCTCTGCCACGTCTTCATTCCCCCGGCGAACCACCACGGTCTAACCTCTTTCTCTGCCTGTGAGGTCCTTTTACTATCTGTTTCTCCTCGACATGGTGGATCAGGCAGTCTCGAGCCATGTGACCATGCCTGCCACATGCATAGCACTGCATGATCCTCGTATAGCTGACTCTGTATCGTGTGCCCCGCACAACCGAACCTATATCCTATGGTCTCCCACCTGATGTCCTGGTTCGGTTGGACCTCTGTGAGATCTGTCTACTGACGTTTGTAGAAGTCTCCCCTATGTGTCGCCCAATAGTGGGTCTTGATGCTGGTGACTGCTCTGTGGAAAAAATATCTACTTGAAGGGCTCACTCCAGCACCATTGCCAGTGTCGGGATGCTGAGGGGAATCGTCAAAGCCCTGATCTCATTCCAGAGTCCCTGCTCAAAGGTCCGAGCGCTGAAGAATTGGTCTCGTACCATATCCGTGGAGTAGCATGAGAGGTCGGTGAACCTCGCTGAGTACTGAGCTACTGTCATACTGCCCAGATGCAGAGGATGTAACTCCTGAATCCGCACCGCATGAAGGGTGGATAAACAAACTATGAGTGGAAGAGTTTCTGGAAGTCTTTCTAGTGTAATAATGCCTCGTCAGGCACCTGGAGCATTAAGATCCACCATCTACTTGGTTCTGTATGCAGGAGACTCATGGTAAGGATCACCATGAGGTCGGCTGGTGTCCCTACTAATCTGAAAACTCTCACGATAGCCTACAGCCAATTCTCAGCTACCTGTGGGTCTGTCTCTCCCTGAAACCTGGGTGGGCACTGACACTATAACTCATGAAATTCACTTAGACAACGTTCACTCTCTACTGTTAAGCTAGTGGTATTGTTGGCCCAACTAGTATTGGTACCACTGGTACCTCCGTTGTGATGGGGCCCTACACTGAGGCCTCATCGCTCAGTGGGATAACATCTCCTAAGTAACTTGAAACCCTAGATGGATACCTTCGTGGGGCCATCCTGAAAAGAAATAGGTGTTCCACGACCTAAAAATTATTCCTGGTGAGCTGACACAAAGTAATCATAAATAAAATTCTTGAAAAACACATGCAATCATTATTTCTGTGCACTGAGTCGGAAATCTGAGATCAGGGTCCTGGTGTATGGATATATTGGCCGCCACACCAACACTGGAATCCCTGGATTGAAAACCACACAAAACACACTCAACACTATTTATTCACAGAAAAGAATGATCAGAGTCCCGAGTTCTGTGGAATAACAGACCCCTTTGATACCAATTTGTCACGCCCCGTCCCCTGGGACCCGTATCATGACTACCACATTCCCACCATCCATAGGCCATGGGCTGGTGACTAGCACCAAAGGTGTAAATCCCTAAATTGGGAAGGAATTTCTTTTATAACAGAAAAAAAACTACAGATTACGCTACTGGAAGTAAAACACTATGTAAAACTGTGTACAAAAGAATGTGCTGAAAGGAAAAGGACTGGAAATACAAGCCCAACAGTAGAGTACAAACAACTGAAAAGATTGTACTACTATAGAATAGTAAAACAACAACTACTAAGTCCTCCTCCGGGTTTCCCACCTGAAGGGTGGGTGCGTATGGCCTCCTTAGCACCTCAGGTCTATCTATCAGCTCCGTGTACGTCTTTCCAAGTGGTCAACCTCCAGGTATCGTCCAGCTCTACAACTATGTACCTCGATCTGTGATGTCCATCATCTTCAACCAACACAACGAAGTGCGGGCATAGCCCATGTAGGGGTGAGTATTATGATACTCAGAAGGGACATCGAGACCCTCGAGGTCTCAAAATATCCAACATGAAAAACCCATAAATAAGGATACAATCATGAAGTATCAACCAACCATACTTATGTATATGCCCATACATATACCGAAGTTACCATTCTATGTTCGACTCAAACTCTCGAGCCCAATAATATCCTAGTCCAAAAAGTAAGTAATGTCAATCACCACGATGTTAATCATTAAAATACATGACTCATTTAACACAAGTATACATATTTTGATGAGAGATAGAGATGATCAAAAGTAGTCACTGATTCATCTATGCTTTCAGACCCAGATAAGATACAGGACCAACTAAGCTGTCGGACCCACACATGATATAGGACCAGCTATCTCATCTAAGCTCTCGGAACCACACATGATAAAGGACCGACTATAATTCATCTGAGCTGTCAAACCCACATAGAATACAGGACCAGCTAATTTGTCAGTCCCACACAGGATACAGGACCAACTATTCTGTCAGACCCACACAGGATTCAGGAACAGAAGTCAGAACTATCGGACCCATGGAGGATCCCAGTACAGTAGTCATAATTTTGAAACCCATAGAGTATTCTGTTATATTAGTCATCATTGTTGATCCCACGGATGATTCTTGTACATTAGTCATCACTGTCGAACCCACAGAGGATTCCGGTACAGCAGCGTTGCTGCCAGCTCCAGGGTTCCCGCACTCAGCAAGCCCCATTATGGGAGGGTCCCATCCCCGGGCCAAGATTTGATACATCAACTATAAAAAAGTATTTATTCGATGTATCTCGTAGTTACGTATCATCATAAGGAACTCAAAGCGACAGCCGACACGTCAATCGGACGCCTGGTCAGAGAGTTAATGGAATTTCTGTTGCAGGGTCCCGGTTGGATATACGCTTGATCAAAACCCAGCCGTTTTCCAAAATTGACCGAAACCCACATAGATCATCCCAAAAGTACCTCCTCATTGTGAGGGTCCTAGTTTCGTAGACGGCGCATCAATCAGACACGTGGTCTAGGAGATATTCACATTTAAGCGAAGATGGGCCCGACCCTTCAAGCCCAGTGGGCTGGCTGGTCGGACCGACCTGGCTCGGCGGGTCCGACCTTGCTTGGGGTCAGCCCAGCATGGTGGGGGCACGGCCCACCTGCGGACCTGGACTGCGCTGCGGGCGGGTCCGGTCGGCACGGCGGTGCCAAGCGGCGTCGCTTCCTCCTCTGCCCGGCCGGTTCAGCCCAGCGCACGTGGCCCGCGTAGTGGGCAACATTTCTACTCATGCGGAACCTTCGGGCGCCGCGGTTCCCCAGCCCCGCCGGCAAGCACCGGCTAGTTCAACCATACAAGTGGCCCGCGGATGCGGGCCATGTCCTCCTCCACACAGCTCCTACAGGCGCCACAGTTTTCTAGTCCGACCAGAAAGCGGCCAACTGGTTCTTCAAGCCTAGCGGCCCGCAGATGCAGGCCGCGGTCTCCCTCCATGTGGTTTCTTCATGCTTTGCCGATCCTACACACGGACTGGCTGGATTGGCAAGTCGGTTTTCCCATAGACCGGGAGGCCTGAGCGACCACCGGTCCCTCCACACGGCTACCGCCACATCCCGTCGCCGACGCCGCTGCCTCTTCCATCCACCGTGGCCTACATGGCCCCAACCACCTTTCGTCCTCCGCGGTTCTTCCCCAGTGCGGTGCAATGGCACTACGCCCTTTCAATTCTGCCTCTGTCGTCAAGACAATGAGAACAACAACAATTGGTGGGGGGGTCGGATAGTGTTCGTGCTTTCAGAACCCTCCTCATTACGTTTCTAATATTCAGTATCAAGAGAACAACACACGATTAGGAAATAAGAGTATAACTCATATGTAAAAACAATCCAATTTCCCCCGGCCTTGTATTTGTCGTTGTTTTTTCATTGATGACGTCACAGTTTCATTGACGTCGGGGTGTGTCTGAGGAAGAAGCGTCGTCATTGGTGACGTTCTTCGTGGGCAGTGTCTACTCTTTAACGTGGATAGAGGTCGTTGGAGATGTTCTTCATGTCCTTCGGGGGAATAACGTTCTCTCTCTAATTCTACGAAGTTCCACCAAGGCATTATGGTCCAACAAACATAAAATAAAATAACATAGCTTATTAAAATAATTGATTAATGAATTAAAAAGGATTCATATTCATTAAGTTACATCCATTAATTAAAAATGTGGGTTTGCTCCTTAAATTGGTGGGAGGAGGTGAAGAGGATCCAATGTAATTAATGGGAGAGTTTTATCCTCCTTAAATGGGGGTTCAAGGAGTTAAAGGGTAGTTCAAGGTGAGTTTGGAGTTTGATGCTTGTGTGGGCCCGACCACATAATATCCTCTCATGGGAGGTTATGTGGTGGTGGGATCCACCTCAAACATCCCCTTGGAGGATTAAAAAACCACTTAAATAAAATTTAAGTCACACATTATTTTTATTTAATTTAATACGAATCCCTAAAAAATAACTTCCATCCTCAATAAAATGCCAATGCAGTAAATATCTCATTAAGCGAATACCGGCACTGCGAGGTCAACGGTGCCCTCCGATTTCCATTCTGAGCATCGGTTGAAAATATATAATAACATACGCGTACATTTACTGAAAATACTCAAAAAAAACTTTCGAAATTGATTCTGGGAATATTGGGCCTCGGAATCAAGCGCCGTTATAAACTACGAACTCGTAATATTCTCCAGTATTTAAGAAAAAAAATTTCCATAGGATTTCTGGGTCTTTGCACTATTTATATAAAATAATGAAGGGGAAAATAAATTGACAATAAAACTTAATTATAGAATATGAACCATGATAAATAATATTAAAACCAGTTAATTAATGTGATATAATAATTATTTTAATTATGAGTTATAACCATTATTTTTATATGTTCAATTTTATATTCCTTATAGTTGGAAAATTCAAAAAAAAAATTACGTTTATTGTTGTCAATTAATATAATTACAATAAACAATGTCCACAACATATGTGATAGTTAGTGTGATTATTTACCTAATGAATTCTCAATATGATGGGAAAAGTATTTTAGAAATTCATGGTAGTTCAATTATAACTAACTCATGTTATGTGTAATATAGTCTTCCATTCGGAGTTCCCTCATTTTCATATGTAAATAGAAGTTGTATTTCATTACGTTATGTTATAAATCCCTCTAACATTTAATGAATCCAATAATTCAGTCATTGCGGATTAATTGTTAATGTACATTAAGAAAATGTTTTCTCTCCTCCAATTATATAATCATGATAATGTCACATTCAAAATACATTACTTACCGGTATAAGATTGTTAATATTGTATTATAATAATTAATACAAATCCAAATAAAGAAACATTGTCTATTGAATGGTATTAATTCTGTATGGAATTTTTCAATAAATATAATCCTATAAATCTCTATATTAAAAGGATAGGAAATTCATTAGACCCATGAAAATAGCCTATTAATATATTATATCATATAGAGAAGGCTTCATAAGGATTTTACGATTAACCTCTAGTATTTTCATAGATTCTAAATGGATGGTAAACCACATCATCATTGGGATAAACAAAAATCATCCAAATTAATATGAGATTCTATATTTTCAAATTATAATGAAATTTTTATATGTGACATATATGTTGAGATGTAAATGGTTGATTATTAGATTCTCAATTGAATAGAGATAAAAATAGATAACAATTTTTTACAATGGATGATCATCTTATAATACTCAAGTGGGGAGTAGAATTCAGTTTTCCTTATGTGGATATAAGTGTATTTTAAATTTCTTCAAGGAATCACAGAGGTGTTTTCATAGTGGAAGGGGAGTAAATAAAGATATTGAATTTAATATAAATCTAACAATTCAAAAAATATGATGTATGGAAGTAAGGTACCAAACTATCCTTAAAGAATTGTTTAATGTTTTAATTTCATGGAATATGGATGCTACTGAATCTAATTCCATAATACAAGGGTCATTAATGAAACTCAATGAAAAAACCACCATGATTTTTTTAATAAAGGATGAGAATATTCTATCACAAATATTGTGGTGGATCTTAACAATTAATTTGTGAAATGTAATCTTGTTACTCATTCAAAAATAAAAAATCTACAATGTTATTCTAATTTAACACACCCCATCATATCAAGAACATTTATTATAACTATGAAACACCATCATAAAAAATATATGTGGGCTTATTGGTTCCAACAAAAAACATTGAAGTTGTTAGATGTGAAGAATATAAGAACTTCCTTGTTAATTTTCATTGGATGAATCTACCAAAAATCTTATTCATACAACATTTAGTGTTCCGTGATTCTATACTTGGCATGGAATTAATATTCATATAAAAAGACAACATGATATTCCAATAGAATGAATTAATATTTACTATCCCAACTATCCTCTAATTAAATATATGATTAGAAGAATGTTTTATTTAATTTAGAAAATTTCAACTCAATAATAGTTATTTGCAGTTAATGAGAAATAATATATATAAAAAATTATTAACATAAATTATCGTATATCTCTTGATGAAATTTCCCTTAAAATGTAATATGATGATTTATTCCACAGATATATTATTTTCACCCTTCAATCCATTGGGTTGGGGTCTAAGTCACAGTTATACATAATCCATTCCTATATCTATGAATCCATATAGAATAACCACTACTAAACATGATGAATTGAAAAAGTAATATTCAGATAATTAATAAAATGGATTCATATAACGGACATTGTCACCATGGGATTAACTAGTATTTTTAGTCAAAATAAGGTTTTTTAATTTGTATTTATATTGATTATTGAAAGCATAACAAGATAATGAATAAGATTATGTACTCACATACATACACTGCAGATATGTTCAATTAGATTGGCATGACCCAATACTTCAATAAAATGGACCTTGGGGCTTGTTATCATTGAATAAGATTGAATAAAGGAGATATTTTCAATACTACCAGTCATATATTGTAATAACAATATTATTTTACCTACAGATTCATAATTTCTCCAAATATTTTCCTCAACACATTGACTATTTAATTTTGAAATTACCTCAATTATTTTCAATATTTATATAGGATAAAAACATATTTTATAAAATAGTAAATGAATCTAAGGATATTTTATTTATTTTTCTAAGAAATTCGGAAAAAAAATAAATTTTATAAATTGTACATAATATGCGATTTTTTATGGAGGATGATTCATTCACTTGGAAATTTAAAATAAAAAAATGATATCTATTATTCCATCAAAGAAAAAGGTATTTGAAAATGGAATTAACTAAAAAAAGTAATAAATATCCATATATCATACATATAATATCAATACTATCTATAATTTTTGAAATCATTTTATTGATTATAAAATTCATGAATCAAGGTAACTCTGGAGGGTTTAAATTTCTTCTGAACTAATAATTATAGGTAGAGTGTCATGTAATTAATGAACCTTATATTCACAACACATAACGAAAAAATTATATAGTTGCGAATGATATTTTTATATAAACTGATGAGTTAATAAAGGTCTATGGTATTAGCCTCCTGTAAAATTCCAAATTCATAGTCATTCCTCCCAATGATGTAGGGTAATGAACATAATTTCACTATAGATGATATGGAGTTGGATATTGGAATAATTAAATTAATGATTTAGTGGGATAATATCTACAAGGTAATGTGATATTTATATGTGGAATATATTATCAATTTATTTATATATATAGTACATTTTCAACATACACCATCACTAATGAATAATGATAATTAGTGATTATGAATTCTCAATTTATTATAATCCTTATAAAATCAATAATGGTGATGATGAACTATGAATGAATGATATATGAACCTAATTGTTGGGAAATTAAGAGAAGGATAAAATCATATTTGATTGGAAAATAATTAAAATGGCAATCATAATGGATGGAATAATATATTACCATTACCAATAGATAACATAACCATGACCTCTAGCTAATATTAAGGACGAACAAGTGGATAATGTGGATATACATGTGGTGGTGGAAATTGTGAGGAATGAGAAATCCTCAGAAGAAAATGTTGTAATGTCTGATGTTGGGAGACATATGATGTGACTATTTGTACTATTTGATCATAAGATAAATATAGAGTTTTTGTGTGATGATTATATCAAAACATTTTTTTCAATTGAGGGAGTTAATGAATTTATTGAGTTCACAGAGAGTACTATACTTGAGATTATACAAAGGGGTTTTTTTTTTTAATATTCAAAAATGTTAATTGTATGATATCAATTAAATTCATAATATAAAATATCCAATAATATGATTTAATCATTATCGAATCCAATATAGAAATGGTAGGACCTAAAATGGATTTTTTTTCATGTGTCTTCTATGGAAAACCAAATGATAAATTTCCAAATGGGTTTTGGTGGATCATCTAAAAAATATTTATAATTTAATTTCAATCAAGTAGAACTTCTCACTCAATAAACTTGCAAGGATTCACATTAGAAATGTTGTTTGTTTGAAAATAATATCACTATTTGTTGTATCCGATTAGGATATGAGATTCAACTCAATGATATAGAAAATATATTAGTGTGAATTAATCAAAGGGGTGAACATATGAATGGTCTATAACCATTATACTAAAAGCCAAACTCTGTTAAAAACTAAGAAATATGAATATATATTGATATCATACTCTAGGGATTTATATGAAAGCTACTATAAATATATTCCTTGTCAAATTATAATGGAATAATATCATTCAAATAATAATAGAAATACATCATTATGAAGTTCTATATGATGAAATATGGAAAACACAAACATTTTGGGATGATTATAGATAAAAGAACCTTTTTGGTTAATACAGGTGGTATTAATGACCAATAATGTGAAAACCATTCAATTACTCATCTATGAAAACATATAGTTATTAGAAGAGTAATTCATATATTAATTGAGATGTCATAGAGTTTAAGATCAATGATAATTTTCACCATATTATATCTCCAAGGAAGTGATTTTTGAGGGTTGGGATTAATGGAAAGATATTTTCTAGATAAAATAGACCGTTATATATTCTTGATTAGGTCATTAATCGTGAATATCCACTATAACACCCATCAAAGTAATCTCATGTTCATGGTGTATTAATCAACTCCATTTTAGAATGTATATATAATATTCAACTCCCATACCTAATCAAGAGGGATAAAATTTATAGAGCTACTTATCATATAATCAGCAATGGGTGATGATATTGTACTATGTAGAAAATTTTATATCATTATGTCTACTGTCCAACATAATGAACTTTTGAATAATAATGAATTTTATGAGGAGAGATGAGACCATGAAGAATTGATAATATAGTAGGTCCCCAATTTGTTAAATAATGATGATGAAATTTCTTAAAGGTGAAAGAATGTGACAACCTAAAATTAGAAAAAATTTAATTCCATCAATATTGTATGTAAGTGTGTCATACCTTTTAAAAAGAAAAAAATTTACAATTTTTTTTACTAATTGGGAACATAACATATATTGAATAACAATTTACTTGATATTAGAAAATATTATTATTAAAAAATAAATTAAAAAAATATAAATACCTGAATGAGAATATTTGGATCATCTAAACCCCTATAATTACAACTACCATGAACTATAAAAATGATATATTATATATGTATTCTTTAGAAATAATTTTTATGTATACCATATCATTAATTACACATTAACCCATGGGTAAATAAGTAATGATATATTATAACATTTGACAAACTAGAAATTGTATTTAATTATATCCACTAGATTATTTTTTCTCCAATTTATATACTAATATTATCGTCATGAAATATGTAATAATTATTTTTTAATAAATAATTATTAAATTTTTCAAAATATCCTTTCATTACTGAAAGGACTATTTTTCTATATTAATTTAATTTTATAGTTATTATAAAACATTATGTGAAAAAAATATTACAATGTATTTTTAAGGATAAGTGATTGTAATGTATGAATACCGACTCATACATTAGTTATCTATTGATTAAAAATGATGCGAAATTCAATTGAAGTTAATGTGTAATATTTCATAATATAGTTTTTTAGTTTGAAATGTGTTATTATCATAATAAAAAAAAATCAAATTTATTAATGATTTTAAACTAAAATATTGATAATATATTTTATTTAATTTTTTATAATTCATTTAATGGTTTTCACATGGCATGTAATAAATTTAAATTTAGTTTTATGATTAAAAATATTTTTTATCAAAAAAAATTTATAGTGGTTTTCATTTTATTGTAATCATATTTATGAAAAAATAATAAAATTTTAATTTTATAAAATTTGTAATATAATTTAAATTATAATATTTACATTTTTTAATGAGTCCAATTTCATTTTTATTAATAAATATTTGAAACAAAAGCAATTGGTTACCACTATTTTAATTAAAATTGATTTAAATGCAACATAAAATTCACTAATGTCATTAGTTAAATATATTTCAATCATATATTTTCTTGTTATAAATGTTGTATACATTTATTTAAACACTCATAAAAAATGAATTTATATTTTGAAAAGCATTTTTATAATTTATCTTCAGTGCCTCACCTCACCTGTAAAAGCACACATATTCTTCTTTATTATTAACAAAAATTAAGCACTCTACCAGGACCATTAGCAATGAAAATAACATGTTAGTTTTATTACATTTTTATTACGATCTTTGTGATAACCTATTACCATATTATTTTGTATTTTTTGTATTTAAAAAGAGGTGTCCCGATGAATAGGTAGTAATCTTAACTATCCATTTCAATGATTTTTTACTTCATAATCCTCTAAATATGTTGTATCCACCCAAAACAATTCTAAAAAAACATCAGTATAGTAATATATTATTAGTATTACTTCATAACAGTTTCTCCCTTATTTTTATCAATATTAAAATGAATGAATCACTCATGTATTTTTATAGACTACCACCTCTATATAGTGAAATAATTCATTTTCAATCACTAACATTAAATTATGGATATAATTATGGATTTAGTAAATATATATTATATTATATCTATAAAAATTAATCTGTAAAGTAATAATATTTTTTATATAAATTTCATACAATTAATTTGAAAATGGAAAAAAATAGTTCGTGTGTACTTACTAACTACTGTCTCTAAGAAAGTAGTAATTCAAATTTTTCAATATATATATTTCATGAATTTTTGTATATATATATATATTTATTATATATATATATATATATATATATAATCGATGTTGGAACCATGAATTTGATGCATGGACATAATTACTGAATCAATAAATTCATCAAAGAGGATTTAGATACGATCTGATATGAATATGGTAATGAAATATATTTTATGATATAGTGACAAGGTGTTTATGAAAATAATGTATAGAATTAATATTAGGAATATGATTAATTTTTAAATGATTAAAAACATTACATTTATTATATTGGTGGATAATATCAATTGTGATGCAAGATGGTTCGATGTATGGATTTAGGGAATAATCTCACTATTTATCTGGAATCATTATGATGAAATTTCAAATGAAGAATTTTATATATTCCTTAAATATTAATATATATATATACTCAAAAATATGAAATTATGTTTTAAGTAAAACTAATATTTTTTATGTCTTTATACATGAATATTTGTATTATATCTCCAGGTTTTTTATGTTTTTATGAATGTTTTTTCAATTCATGTTTGATAGATTAAATTAATTTTTATACATCATTGTAATTCTATATCAGTGTTTGAATGGAATATTCATTTTTATTCTAAATGAGGTATTTTTTACCAGTATTATGATTGAATTCATTATTTTATCATATGCAGTTTGAATTCATTTTCCTCCAGCAACCATTTTCAATGATTAATTTTTTTACAAGTTTCCATGTTCCCTTTCAATGAATTATTTTTCAGATTATTATTTAAATTTTTGGATTTTATGTAAGTGTTTTCCAATAAAAATTGGGGTTTTCCCTCATGAAATGGTTTATTTATCTATTTATGTAACATTCATCAATTAACTAATCATATTGAGTTACAGATGATTCACTAAAGATATGATCAAATTACTGCATATTTTTCATTTCTATTGATGGTTTGAGATTATGATTATCAAATTTTCATCAAACATTTTATATTATACAAGATTTGAGATATGTTAAAATGAAAAAAATAAGTAAATTTATTCATACATATGAAAGAATTATGATTATATTATTGGTTTGATCAATATATAACTCAAATTAATTATATTTTGATAACTATGTTATGATATCAAAGGGTATATGTATGTTAGAGAAAAATCCAAATTGGGTAAATGGGTGGTTGGATGATTCTTTATGTAGGTACATTGGTGGACATCCTAACACTAATATGTGATGAATGTAATGGTGGGTATCCTTGACATTATGTGTCAATGATTATGATTATTTTATCTATTTAATTTAACAATATATGACATGTTATTATTCTAACCATAAGATTTAATGATATTTATTTCATATATGATACATGTGTTTAAATGTTTAAATTAAATATCCTATCAATATAATATATGATTTATTTGATATTACATTGAAATTTTATGCTTATATTATCATACCATTACTATACATATGATCATTGACTGATATCATCCCGGTTTACCCTAAAAATTTCTATTATCACCATTTCTTTTGTTTCCTCCCCTAGGTTATGAATACTGGAATTTTTTAGGTTATGAATATGAAATATAATATATGAGAAGAACATTGTGGGATATATCAATGATATTCCAAATAATAATATGATTATGTATCTAGTGTGGAATAAATAGTTTTATAATATATAAATAATATTCTAATAGAATTTTGACATATATTTTTAGGCAATGTTTAGGTTACGTCACATGGTATTAGATAATGGATTTGTTATTTGTTTAGTTTATGATTAGTTAATTGTTTTTGATATCCATGTGGATGGGTCTATGTTTTGGTTAACATCATACTATATTATTATAATAAATATTATATAGTGTTTCTATAATATATCTCAATATCAATGTAATGTATTATGTATACAACTATGGCATAGATTCACAATGGGTAAAAACTATGGAAGGGTTGGATTTTGTATTAACTCAATCATATTTTTTTTGAATAGTCGATTGAAAACTAGACACACAAATGGATATTACCTAGGGATATACATTTTTTATTTCACATAATTTTTATTTAAAATAAATTTTAAATTATTTTTATAATGAAAATGGGCAGCTGAGGTTAACCTTTTTGTATTATAGATTGAAAAGAAAATTTCAAAATTTAATCAAAATATGAATGATTTGTCAATATTATATGAGTTTTAAATGAGATTATTGTTTATAAAGGTATGATTTTTTATGTAACTTAAGGGTTACAAATATCATTAAACAATTTAATTAGGATTTTCATGGAATATAAGAAATGTTCCTCCCAGATAAAACAATTTTTGGTTGTTAGAATTAAAAATATTTTTACTAGACTAAAAAAAGATTAAACTATGAATCATATAGAACATTTAAAAAATTTAGATGCAAGGTACTTCTGAGTTCTTAATGATGAATCATCCACCATAAATTATTCAGTCTAATAATCCAAAATTTTTAGAGAAAAGGATCCCTACCATTTAAAACTTATTTTCATTTCTCTAATTGAAAGAGAATAAAAATTAAATTTTCCTTATTTTCTGTTCATATTATCAATTAGTTTATGTGGGGACTCTTATCAATAAAATTAGGCAACTAACAGAAAAAAATACACATATATTTGGATGAGTATAAGAGGTCACTATTCAATAATTTCATTTCCAAACTGGTTGAGATGAAAATTAATAAGAAATTATATATGTAACACCCATGATTTTAGTATATAACATTGTAGAAAAATTCATCATATTTGATATATTTCCCCAAATTCCACCCCTTATGTAAATATATAAAAAATATATTTAGATTAAAAACAATTGAAATGTATTGGAATTAATACATATCATATATGATAGCTATAATTAATAAGTGTAAATGATTTATAAAATATTAATATAAATTTATATTATAGTTAGTTTGAGTTCCTATGAAATTTAATTAATATAGTTATAATGATTATTATGGTCATTTTATCATAAGAAATGTATATTTTTTAAACTGGATTTTTAAGATATTCCTATTTGTTTCATGAAACATGTCATTAATAATGATAAAAAATATTCTATATGAATAATTTTTTATCATTAAAATAATTATTAAATTATACGAAATATGAACACAAATGGTTAATATTTTAATAAATTCCAATGAAAACTGTTTCTTATATTATTATAAGAAATTATTAAAAAAAAATTACAGATTGAATTAAAAAATAAAAAGTCTCTATTAAAAATAATAATAATATTACCTATATTTTAATTTTTTAGATTTTTCTAAATCATTAGTTGTTGAATAAAAAATACACATATTTTGCTGTGAACCATCATTTTATGACATTATCATAATAAACAAACCGTATAAAATGTTTTGAAATTGTTTATATAAATGATGTATATTTAAAATTCTAAGAACAAATTTACAATTACTATTTTGTTTTTTTTAAATCAATATATATCATTATGAAAAAATTGGTAATATTTTAGTCTAAATGTATTTTTATTTAATTAAGGTTTAAAATAAATTTCTTTAAATCATGTAATTAAATATTTCAAAATGAATTTTCTATTTTAAATGAAAATAATTATTTTATTAAATATTTTTTATCAAAAATTTTAAAATAAAATTTTGATTTATCATTTTAATGTTACTGACCCATATAATGGTAAAAAAATTATTTTTCAAATATTTCTTATAATAGAATTTTTTTAATTAATATGAAATCAATTAAAATAAAATTTTCCAAAATATTATTGTAGTTAGATTGTTAAAATAAAAATAATATTATATCAACAAATATATAATTGTATTGAACTGATAAATTAAACTAAGAACACATAATAGTTAAAAAAAATTTCCTAAAAAAATTTCTTCATTAATTAATTAATTAAAAATAATAATTTAACTGTCTACTTTATAAAAAATTAAATAGAGTAATCTGATAATAATTTTTTTTTCATAATTTTTTTTAATATAAACTATTTTATATTTTTTAAAAATAAAAAGTTAAAATGAGATTAAATTAGTTATGAATGTAAAAAAATGTAAAGGTAATTAGCTAAGAATAAATATTTTTCAATATGTATAATACACATAATTAAATATTTGTATGAGTAATTATAGAAAATTTAAAACATAAAACCCATTTTTATAACTATTGAAATCATTTACCAAAGAATAGTTTACTGATATGATTGAAAAATAATGGTTGTTATCAACAGTTCCATTATCTTAACATATAGAAAAGGACACTACCACCCCTTCCTTCAATACAAATTTAGTGTATCCACTAAAACTATTCTTACATAAGTCACCTCATAAAATAATCACAAATGTTAATATGAAATTTTTCTAAATTATCTATTCTATCCCGCTCATTTAAAAATATATTTTAATGAAAATGCTCAATGTACCTATGTGAGTAATTCTTAATCCATCACATTTTCTTCTTTGTCAATCTCAATGAATCCTATCCAAAAATTAGTAATATAAAAGTCTAACTATAATTTTTATACATTAGTGTTATTAAATCAATGGAACAACCATTATTTATTTCATTTCTATCCCATTCAAATAAAACATGAATATTAACCATTCATTGTGCGGACAATCGCATCTATAAAGTAACATTTAATTTTTATTGTTCACATTAATTTTATATCATTATCCAAGAAAAATTATATAATATTTTAAACAAAAAATAGGAATAAAATAATTATTATTCTTTTATAAGATATTATCAATTTTTAGAAATTTACTCCCATATTGTTATATAAAATGGTGAGGTTTAGGGTTGGTTTAACTGCCCACTTGATAATTACTATAAACACGTTATAGATGAAAATAGGAACATTAAAAATAATTTAATTATAAAATAACCATCATGTACTATTTTATTTATGGTTCTAGATGTGTTTCAATATATATTTAAATGATTAATGAAATATCATATACTTATTCTATAAATAACAAAATATGTCGGTAGTTATTCAATTTGGAAGACATGATAAGAAAAAACTAATTTTAAAATAAATAGATTATGAAAATTAATTCTCAAAATTAAATTATATATATAATAATAGTATTCTTATTAATTCATAAAATAAAAATAATTTTATTTTCAGGATGTTAGGTGCATGTAACAAATAAATATTGAATATGATAATTTTTTAATCTCATATTCCTCTCATTGATACATTTTTAATTTTATAAAGCCAATTTCATTTATGTTGGTGTATATAATGCCTATTTAGTATTTCATATAATTAATTAATATATAATCATTATATATTATTTTCTGTTATTAGGTCACTCTTTAAAGTGATTTGGATTAAAAAGTTACTCATTTCATAACGTTTCGTAGTAAAAAACATTAATTCCTTTAGACATGATTTTGTTATACACCATATTTTTCTATAAATAATTTATTTATTACCCATGTATTTATATTATTTATATTATTTATATAATAATATTATAACATGCGAAATTAAAAAGAATATAACTTCATTATAGTTTAATGTATTTTTACTCAATAGTTACCACATGTGTAAAGGTTTTTGCTAACCCTATTTTGTAAATTGAGTAATTTTTTGTTCTATTTTTCATAAAATATTGCAATATTATACCAATTAACTATATTAATGTTTTAATCTAATATATATATGAATTTACATATCTATGAAAAGGAATCAAAACAAGGGTGATCTAAAATTCTCAGTAAGGGTTAAGAACAATAGAAGATATTATTAATCAATAATTAATAATCAATATGTAATGGTATATAACATAACACACAAGAAATTTCAACAACTAAATAATTCATAATCAATATTTAATGTTAAATAACTAATCACATATACCATATAATCAGAAATATGGGAATGAAATACATCCATAAATATTGTAGTAGTGAAAATCTCATTGATAATAATTATAACACCACATAATTTTAAGGTATTTATCATCTTAAATAAATTCATTTCCTTTTATATATTGTAAAACACCCATGAATGAGTTTAAAAACCCCAATATACAATATATGTTATTATTGAATGTGATATTTATGATCAAGACAATAAATGACATGTGTAAAAAGGAATATCTAATTTTCAAAAATCATATTTACACATGTTTATATAACTCTTAGCTGAACAACTAATTATAAATGAGAATAAAAACAAATAGAATATAAAATAAGTTTTTTTATTTAAAAATAATGATTTATATGGGAATAAAAGAAATTCATCATAATTAATACAATTAGTTACTATTATTGACTTGTAATAATGAAATTTATAAACTATATATTCAACAAAAATCAATGAAATTCATCAAATATATCTAGAATACATGAGATAAGAACAAATACAGTTTTATGAATAAGAATATATAATTCCCTGAAGGCAGTTATGCTGCATTTTAAAGATGGACATATTATGACTCTAAATATTTAATATTTTATAAATTTTATTTGAATAAATAAGAATCAATTTTTAAATCTTAATATTAAAATTATACTGCATTGATATTTTTTATTTTTCTGATAAGTTTCCATTTTTGATAAATAGTGAAAATACTATATTTTAATTGAATATTATTTTTCTTATAAATAATTTATAATCTTAAATTATATTATTGTTCTATTTTGTATACAAAATTATTAAAGTTTTCATCAATTAAAACAATACATGTAATTGGAATCAATTTACAATGAATTTAGATATAAAATCTTAATAAATATTTGATAACTTTCATTAAAAAACTAACACTCTCATCACATCCATGGGATTAATTAAAAATTAATTAATTCAAATTATTTTTATTGAATTTTGAAAAATGAATTTTATATTTTATCTCAATGTTCCCAAAGTTTTTAAATCTTTCATTTTTTGGTCAAAATAAATAGTAACTGTGTAAAATATTATCACCTCAGTAAAGGGTAAATTTCATAAATTTAATTTAAATCAAAGTAATATGGTCATAATTATACATATTAATAGATAATTGATGGATATTATTCTACTCTTATCAAATAAGTATCTAATTTGAGTTATTTAATGAAAACATTTTTTAGAAAATTACATATATATTATTTACATAAAAGAAAGTAAGAAAATATCACTCCCATTATATTTAATATATTCTATGTCCCCACATGGGGAGAAAATTAAGTCAATATCAATGATAAATATATAATCTTATATTAATGAAATTATTTCCATCATATAAATTTATTTTTGATTTTTTAAAATTATTTATTTACCATGGATTCTTCAATAATGCTAACACATTGTTTATTAATTAACAAAAAATAAAATAATTTATTTAAAAAATAATAATAATGATATATTTTCAATGATTTAATATTTATAAATAATTTAATTGAAAGTTATGATATATTATAGATGTATGAAAGAAATATATTTGATTTCCCTAGTTTTCATGATGTATTTAATTTAATGTTAAATGAATAGTAATCAAATTTCCATTAATGATAATTTATAAAATAATATTTTATCAAATTATGTAAAATTAATTAAAATCATATCATTTTCCATGTGAATGTAATATAGTTTAAAAAATCATAAATGGTCCATTCATGAGATATTTTTCTATTTATAGTGATTTTATCAAACCTTTATAATTAAAATAATTGTCACTAAATTTATGGTCAGGAATAACATTCGAAGGGGTTAGTTAAAAAATAAGGACTGAAATAATACATAAACATGTTAAATTTATATTATTCAATTATAGAATAACCCTAATATATATTATCTATGAATAAACATTTATTTTTATTCATTTGGTGTGATACATGATTTTATTATTATTTAATATTTTTAAACATTTCTAAAGTGCACCAAATATAAATTAATAATGGGCACCAAATCCTTTACACATTTACTCCAATCCGAGCCATATAGATCGAAAAAACACTTCCTATTTCATATCTCAAATTCATTATTTATGTTATTAAGGTTAGAGATGCTCCCGGGTTCTTGGCTTGGCTCGCCTACTTCCTCTGCCTCATATGGTTTCTCCCCAGTGGCGTTGGAACTTCCGCTCAACTTTCCCTCTCTAGTATTCTATTTCCCTCAATATTGCCTCGCTCTCTCATGGTCCTTGCTTCTCTCTCTCTCTCTCTCTCTCTCTCTCTCGATGGATCTGGTCTTCCCTTTCCTTCGCTGGCTCCGTGAAGGCCTATCTCCGACTGCCTAGCGATTCCACCACTCCTCTCCAGGCCGGATCTGGAGTGATGGGCATGCCAAGGCTTTGGGCTATCGGTTTGGTTTTGGAGTGTCCTCTCGATGTCACTTCTCTTCTTCATTTAGGGTTTTATCCCCCCAGTCCCTTTCCCTATTTGTACGTTTTTTGGGTTTTATCCCCTGGTTTCCCTTACTTTTCATTAGCATTGTGGCAGTTTTTCTCAGTGGTCGTCAGTGAAATGAGGTTAAAGACTGGTGATTAGATCCTCAATTGGATCTTTGGTTTTTGTTAGTTAATGACTGTGTTGGTGGGTTCTGGTGGCTGTTTTCAACAGTGTTCTATTGGTCTGGTGCTGAGGTGTCTGGTGATTCAGGGTGCTCTTCCCGTGGTATATCCTTCGTTCTTCTTCTTCTGACATCTTTAGTGGCTTGACGACATTGTCTATGACATCGACTAAGGTTTTCTGTTCTCATAGGTGATCATGTAGTCATCTTCTGCGGTGATGACGGTCTCCATTGGTTCCTCCCTAGAGAGGTGGTTGTTCTTCCTAGAAATAGTGATGGATTTTAGTGGTCTTCTTCGGTGATGACGACGGTGATCTTGGTGACAATAGGGGTCCTGAAAGATACAATGATGTTATGGCTGTATATTTAGGGAAAGTGTGTGCGTCTTGATTTGATAGTGGAAAAGAAGTGACGATGGTTTGACTGCGTTATGATTTTCAATTTTTGAAATGGTTATCTTGCTGGAGGAATTCATAATTAAGATCAGTGAAGGAGCTGTGATGTCGTTTCCTTATGATCTCTGATATAGGATGGTTGTTTTAGTCATGGTGCAATGATGGCTCTGTTTTAATTTTTGAAATTTCAACCCTGTAATGTTTGGTTTTGTGATGGTGTCTTTTTCTAGTGGAAGGGTTCTTTGGGTTACCACAGACCCTCAAAATGGGATTTTTATTATAATAAAAAAATGTATTGGTGGTACCCCGGAAAATTTGTATCAGATCTAAATTGGGAAATTGTTATTAAGGTTGCATTCCTTCAAGAAAAACTATTGTAGGTCCCTTAATAGAAGTAATAAATGACCTCCTTCATTGAAGAGGTAATCAACTTTACCGAATCTTCTGAAATTAATTCTTTTTACTATTTTTAATGTATTGATTAAATACTAAAGTAATAAATATTGTATTGACAACATAATAATATTATATTACGGTGAATAAACAACCATATTAAAAAATAAATTCATCATAGGAAAAACTAATTCCCTATGCATCTGTACTTAATGTTGAGTCAATAAGGTTTTCCATATAACTTTTCCATTCCTTCTTATAAATCGGGAGATTGTCATGTCATTAAGGTATCCTTATGACTTTATCATTCTTTCTTGTTTTGAAAATCAAAAACACCTTATTCTAAGGAAAAACTGATTTTACCCCTGTTTTACTTCCATAAGGAAAATTTCCATCCCCACGGAAATTTTCCACAACCTTGTTTACATTATTCAATCAGATTTTTCTATGTATAAAATTCTGATTGAAACCAAAAACCTCATAATTGTATAATTACCTAGAATATGAGGCATTCTGTTTTAGGATGTGAATTCTGAATACGAATTCTGGATACGAACATCAGAGTTCTTAATCTGAATTCTGAATCAGAATTCTGGTTATGAACTTTCTGAGTTCTGACACTGAATTCTGAATACGAATTCCATATATGAACATCAGAGTTTTGACTCCAAATTTTGAATCAGAATTCTGGTTACGAACTTTCGGAGTTCTAACTCTGAATTATGAATATGAATTCTGGATACAAACTTCTTTAAGTTCTTAATCTGAGTTATCTGAATAACAGACTCCAAACTCCTATGAGTTATGACTCCGAATTCTCATGTACTCTGACTCCGAACTTTGTACGTTTAGTTTCCTAATTCTTGTGAAATCCAGATTCTGAATTTCATAAAAATTCAGAATCTGAAATTCTATAGAATTCAGGATCCGAATTCCTACAAAACAGAATCCGAATATATTTTGTATTATGGACTCCGAATTAATTTCTGGTTGACTCAGAAATTTCATTTTCAATATTCCAAATAACAGATCTTGGTTATCCTTTCACTTGTTTAGTTAAAAACGATGTCCTTTTTTCAGTTACTCACTAATCGTTGTTTGAGTGACACATGTACATGTCCCTACGAAATTCAAAGAAGAATATGACCGTTGGAGGAGGGAGCCGACCATTGGAGTTGTTCTGATAAATAGGATATCAATTTAAAGAGGAGATAAAACATTGACAACTATTCGTACATGCTGTTGAAGTGATTTATAGAGATAGAGGCTCTTATTAACTCTCATTCATCGTGCATAATGTTTGAACGGCTTGTTTAATCTTTTCCTTGTCTAGATTTTCTTACTGCGACTCTGATTGTTACTGTGTACAATCGAGGGCTTCTGGGGATAGGGAGACAGATGTGCCGACTAACCTGAAGTTGAGGGCTTCCATGCTAAAGAATACAGAAGTGCTAACAACCTGATAGTTAAGGTCTTGGGGGTATAACAAGAGAGACTCTAATTTTTGTATCAACAGCTTACCCTGGTGTGGGTAATACAGACTTTCCAGAAAGTATAAATCAAGGTACATTTATCCAAGGTTTTTGGATACCCTTATCTTTGGGTTAAAAGGTTTACTACTTGTTACTTGTTTTTGTTACAAGTTTTCCGCTTCTTTTGTATTTTTGAGGAAAGTATAACAATCTTATAAATCCTTACACTTGTACTCTGATTTAGTTAGATTCTACACACTTTTAGGTAGAATCTTTATCTTTGTAAACATTAGTTAAGTTTCATTTCCAGAATCACTTTTCCAGAATCAAGCTAGTTATTATAACTTAGAGGTGTTGTGAATTATCTTGTTTAACCCTGTTGAACATAATCACCTTTAAAAGTTCCTAAAGAATTTTTAAAGTGTAAAATTCACCCCCACTCTTGTATTTGAGCATCTACAATGTAATTTCAATCCTACTATTGGTATCATAGGATGGTAACCTCTAACCTTGTACCAATTCAACAATTCCTATCAGAGCAATAGGTAGAATCCAAATTAATCTCACGATTTGGTTCAGATGAGAATTTTCGGAAATGAAATTTTCAGATTCATATTTTTTAGATTCATATTTTTTGGACTCATAATGTTCAGATTAGTTTTTTCTTAGAGATACTTTAATTCTATATTATACTTGCTTAGGATTATTTTCCTTGTTTGATTTTTTTTCAATTAACATGTTTTTGTGGAAAGACTTTTCTTAAATATGACATGAATCAATGTTGGTTCCAGAGAAAATCTCAATCCAACTAGACCACCTATATTTGATGGAAATGACTATGAATAATGGATAGATCGCATGAAGACATTCATTATCAATACTGGTGTTGATAATATTGTTATGCTTACTGGTAGATACAAAATCCCTGATAAAAAAGTTAGTGCCTTTAGTAATCAAGAAAATCATGAATATCAACTGAATTATATGTTTCGTAATACTTTTCTTTACTCCATGCCAAGAATTATATATAGAAAAATTTCATCTTGTGAAGCAGAAAATTCTATATGGAAGAAACTAGAAGTTACTCTCTTTTGAAAATCCAAAGTAATTAAAACAAGAAGAGCCATGCTCATAGCTGAATATCATGGTTTCTTTTTTCCTTAAGGAGAACCCATATGTAAGGTGCAACAAATATTTATGACTATTGTGAAAATTTTACAATCCATGGGTGTGAAAGGATTAGATTATGAATCTCTTGTTGATAACATCATATAAATCATGAAAAATGAGTGAGAATCAAAAAGGATTTCTATTTATGAGGACAGAAAGGTTACTCAGATTACATTAGATGTGTTTTTTGGAACTCTACATTATCATGACACTAGAATATAGAGAGATGCTAATAATGTGAAGAAAAAGAATGGAAATGGTTGTGTTACTTTTACTACAACTTCTAATCATTTAAAATCCAAGACACTTGAGAGAGTTACAAGATGAAAATCTAAAAAAGTTTTTATCAATTTTGAATCTAGTGGAAGTGAGTCCTTAGAAAATGAATTAGAAAATCTTTCTCGAATGATGAACATGATATCTGGATAGAGGAACTTTCAATCTAGATCTATGAAAAATTAATGGAAATATAATAAAGATTCTAAAGTTACATGTTATGAATGCAAGAGAGATGGACACATAAGACCTGATTTCCCTATGCTCAAGAGAAAAGAAATAAAGGAAAGTAATTCTAAGAAAAATAGAATGAAGTATTAAAAGGATAATGATAAAAAGGTTTTGAAAGCTAATGACACCTGGAGTGCCAGTGGTGGTGACACTTCAGATGAATCTTCCGATTATAAATCTTTTGTATAGAAGAATCATGGTCTAATAGCCAGGCTACCTATTGATAATGATTGCTTAAGGGCTAAGGTACAAAATGTTAAATCTATTATTAATATATCTTTGAATTCTAATGATAGTAAATATTATAACTCTTCGGATAAATAATATTCTCTTGATGAAGATAATACTTTACCTACCGATGATAATGTTTTCAGGTTTTCCAAAATTCTTAAGATTGAGAATTCAAAATTCACGAAAAACCTTGATAAAGAAAATTCTAGGAATATTATTCTTACTAAGGAAATATTAGTACTTTATAAATATCTTGATAAGAAAATGCTGATTTTGAAAGTATTTCAAAAAATCTTAAGGAAGTAAATTCTAAGAAGAATAAAATTTATAAAGATATAGAAAACGTAATTTCTAAGAAAAATGTTTTCGAGCCTAGATCTAGCTCAAAATAAAATGTTTTCAATGTAAAAAACTTAGATATCAAACTCAAATCTGAAATATTTTCCTTGAGGATGTTTTAGTCAAACTTTACCTTAGGTAAAGAAAATTTTGATCAAATGTATTCAAAAATCCAACCTCTAAAAATAGTTGTGGTTTTGGTTATACTGGTTCTAAACCCATTTTTATTAACAATTATTTTGTCCCACAAAGTGACCCATTCTGCACTATGTGTCAATGTGGTGGAAGTTTGTCAAAGAATTGTTCTCTAAACAAAACCCACTCTTTAGGATTTTATAAAGCCTATTTTTCTAAGAAGATGTGGGTTCCTAAAATTTTGCTTTCTAAAATTTATGGATCCAAGCAAGTCTGGATTCCAAAAACCTAGATTTTTCTTATTTTCAGGAAAATAAATAAAGTAACAACAACAATACATGGTACATGGATAGTGGATGTTCCCGGTATATGACTGATAACAAAAACTATTTTGAAAATATTATCAAGACAAAAGGAGGAAAAGTATCTTTGGGAGTTAATTCTCAGTGAGAAATTATTAGTATAGGTAACATTGTTCTACTTAGAAAAACTTTTATTTCAAATGTTTTATTTGTTTAGGGTCTTAAGCACAACATCATCAGCATAAGTCAATTATGTGATGAAGGCTACCTTGGGAATTTTAGGAATGATAAGTGCATAGTACACAATTCCTAGGAAGAGTTTTTTCTTTCTGCCCAGAGGAAAGAGAATGTTTATTCAATGAACTTAAAGACCTTTGGAGCCAAGACATACCTTACATTAGTGCAATGAAAGATCATTTTTAGTTATGGAATAGATGGTTAGGACACTGTAACCTTAGGAACTTATGTAAACTTTCTAATAAAATATTAGCTAAGGATCTACCGGAGCATATATATGATTCTTCAAGAGTCTATGACACTTGTTAATATAGAAACCAACATAAATCAAGTTTTAAATCATTTGTTGAAGTCTCAACCACTAATGAATTACAACTAGTGTATATGGATCTTTTTGGATCAACAAAAACTGGAAGCAATGGAGGCATGTACTATGTAATTGTTTTTGTTGATGATTACAATAGATTTACGTGGGCGTATTTTATAGAAAATAATTCTGGTGATTTGTCTTATTTTAAAAGTTTTAGAGACCAAGTCAAAAAATGAGAAAAACCTTATATTGAAAACTATTCAATGTGATCATGGTGGAGAATTTCAAAATTCTGATTTTGAAACATTTTGTAGTAGAAAAAGTATTACTCACAACTTCTCAGTACCCAGAACACCTCAAAAAAATGGTATTGTTGAAAGAATAAATATAATTATTCATGAGATAACTAGAACCATGTTGAGTGAGTATTCTATTGCCAAACATTTTTGGGCTGAAGCTGTAAGTACTGCTTGTTATACTATAAATCATCTTTTGATTAGAACTTTTCTTAATACAACTCCAAATGAGTTATGGAATAGTAGGAAACCTAGACCTTCCTAATTTATGGTTTTTGGTTTCAGGGTATTCGTTCTTAATACTAATGATAATATATATAAATTCGAACCAAAATTGGATGAAGGAACATTCTTAGGCTACTCCACAACTTCTAAGGAATATTTAGTTTTCAATAAAAACACTTGTACTGTTGAAGAGACAATACATTTCAAATTTGATGAAACTAATCCATTTGTTTTTAAACAACCCCAATCTACATCTTCAGATGTGTTTTCAAAAACTGATTATCAACCTTTGATAGAAAATTCCTCTAATAAGAAAAATTTCCAAAAAGATACTTCTGCAAAATTTACCCCAGAAGATTTCCTACCCTATGTTGATGAACAAGTTTTATAATACCCAAATCCGTCATTTCTTAAGTATCATACCAGTGATATAATCATTGGTGATGTAAAACAACCTGTAAGGACTAGATGTTCCTTAAGAAATTAAGTAGAACATCTAGCATTCCTTTCCCAATTGTAACCAAAAACACTGATGAAGCTTTAGGTGATGATGATTGGATTAAAGCTATGCCTGATGAACTAAATGAATTTAAAAGGAATAAATTCTAGAACTTGGTTAAAAGACCTAAGGAAACATCTATTATTGTAGTAAAAAGGGTATTCAGAAATAAGTGTGATGAAAATGGAATGATAGTTTCGAATAAAGCTAGATTGGTTGGTAAAGGCTATAATCAACAAGAAGGAATAGACTATGAAGAAACCTATGCTCCATTATATTGAATAGAATCTATTCGTATTTTACATTCCTTTGCAGCATTCTTAAATTTCAAACTTTTTCAAATGGATGTGAAATGTTATTTCCATAATGGTTATGTTCAATATGATGTTTTTGTTGAACAAACTCTTGATTTTAAATATAAAAAACATCCCGAATTTGTTTATAAACATACCAAAGCCATGTATGGACTTAAACAAGCCCCTCGAGCTTGTTATGATAGGTTTACATGATTTTTACTTCAAAATAATTATGTTAAGGGTAATGCAGATCGAACCCTTTTTACAAATAAAGATATGAAAATTGTTTTGATTATTCAAATTTATGTTGATGACATTATATTTGGTTCAACTCAGAAATCTGTAATAGATTCCTTTATGGATCTAATGAAATATGAGATTGAAATGAGTATGACCAGCGAGTTAACATTTTTCCTTGGTTTTCAAATTTCTCAAAAACCAGAAGGAATCTGTATATCCGAACATAAGTATATTAATGATCTTATTAAAAATTATGGATATGACAACACTAATAGTATTAGTACTCCCATTAGTACCTCAAACACACATGATCTTGATGAAGCATGGAAACCGGTAGATCAAAAAACTTTTAGAGGTATGATAGGAATTATACATTACCTGACAGCTAGTCATCCAAACATAATGTTTTTAGTATTCTTATGTTCGATATATCAATCCAATATTAAGGAATATCATTTATAGGTAGTGAAAAGAACTTTTTTCTACTTAAAGGGAACCATGGATTTAGGACTATTTTATACTTATATAAATGATTTTATTTTAAAACGTTTTTCGGATGTTGGCTTTGATGGTTGTATAATGGATAGAAAGAGTAAAATTGGAACTTTTCATTTCTTGGGAGATTCATTAGTTTCTTGGTCTTTCAAGAAGTAACACTCTGTAGCACTTTCCACTGCTGAAGCTGAATATGTTGCAACTGGAAGATGTTGTGCTCAAGTGTTGTGGAAGAAACACACACTCACAGACTATGGATTGAGTTTTACTAAGAGTCAAATTTGGTGTGATAACTCAAGTGAAATTTCCCTTAGTAAAAAAAATGCACATCACTCTGATGAAAAACACATAGATATTAAGCATCACTTTTAATGGATAACACACAAAAAAGAGATATCATTCTTCAATTTATCAGAACGCATGATCATCTTGCTAACATTTTCACAAAATCATTACCTTCCAATTGATTTGAATACATTAAACAGAAGTTAGGAATGACAACCATGAGGTAATCTTCTTCCATTAACTTTCTTTTGAACCAATCTCCTCACAGTAATAAACTCATTTTCAATGGGGGAGTACAAATGTTATTGATTTTTTTAAAAAAAAATTGTAGTGAGATTTTCAAATTTTTCGTAATGAAAATTTTCGTAGTTAGTCTTTCATTTTTTTTGTAATAATGTTCATCAGACCTAATGTTTTCATAATGAAAATAATCAAACCTGAAGTTTTTGTAATGAAAATCTTCGGACTTGAAATTTTCATAATGAAAATCTTCAGACCTGAAGTTTTCGTAATGAAAATTTTCGAACCTGAAGTTTTCAGAATTAAAATCTTCAGATGTGATGTTTTTGTAATGAAAATCATCAGACTTGAAATTTTCAAAATGAAAATCTTCAGACCTGAATTTTTCGTAATGGACATTATCGGATCTGAAATTTTCATATTGAAGTTTTATTTTTGTATTCAAATTTTCTTCCAAATTTCTTCAAGAAGAATACTCCTCAGTATGTATAATATTCCTAGAAATATGAAAGATATAATTATTTACTAAGTTATCGTAATCAATTTATTTTATGGTAGTTTCTTTTTCATTTAAAATTTCTCAGATTCGTGTTTCCTTAAAATCTGATTGTTTTCCTTTTAAAACCACAAAAGATCAGAATCAACCAAATTTTTCCATAAGGGATTCATTTCAACTGTCATATCATATATGAAAAATACTCAACCATTGGATTCAAATGTGAAGTTCAACCGTCTCTTACATCACCTATATAAAGGACCCATAAAGGATTGTCCCACATCAGTTATCAAGATCTTGAGTCTCAAAGCTCTGCCTCTCTACAAAAGACCGTTCCGAATTCATCAGAAGTGCTCCAATACGAATTTCTATAGAAGATCATTCTCAATATATGCCTACAGTTAATACGATTCCAGAGTGGAAAATATATAGGGGAGGTTGGTACACCCAAAAAATTTCAACAGGTATGACTACATTATTTCCAAGAACATAAAGCTCAATGGGTGGGAAAGTGTAGCTATTTCTATGACAACTACTCAAGATGTAGTATATCCGGATCATCTAATTGAATTCTACGAATCAGTTTTCTTCTTTAAGGAAGATGGTAGTGAAAAATTCTCATTCAAATGTTATGGCAAGACATATAAACTCTCCTACACTAAGGATGAAAGCTTGGTAGGGCTTTCATATGATGGTGAAGGTGAATTCTATTCACAAAAGCTACCAGATGTTCAAGGCTGTTTTGTTAATGTGTAGGAAATGAAAACTCTTGGACTCACTGACGTAAAGACATCCAAGATTTACTATCTATCTACAAACAATCAGATTTTACAGTTATGGGTGCAAGGTCTCATCGTACAGAGGAAGGGTGATAAGGGCACCCTTAAGAAAAGTGAAAAGTATATTCTAGACATTTTAGTAAATCTAAGGAAGGTCAATATCCTGAGCCATATCCTCATTACAATTGAGATTTCCATAAATGGGAATTTAAGAGCTTAGATTATCATTTATTTGACCTTACATTCAAAGTTGATAGTTTAGTGTCTTGAATCATTCAAGATCTCATGTAGTTCCAAGTGGAGTAATTGTAAAGTAATGCTGATCAGTGATGATACCCTAAAGAGGATGAATGTTTCTTTCTCTAAGGAGTCAGGATAATTTTATGATCATCCAGAGGATGAGGTAGAATCCATTACGAATGTTTTTGAAAAAACTGAACCATCAATGAAGGTCGGAAAGAAAAGGAAGCTGAAGGAAGTGGTAGAAGAAGATAAAATCCCCAAAGCTAATGAACCTCAATCTTCACCTCCTAAACCAAATAAGTAGAAAGACAACCTAGATGAAGTTGTAACAAAATGAATGGAGGATAAAAAGAATAGAAATGCAGGTAATCCAAAATTCGATTTGGATCCTTCTAAGGCAAAGGCATTGAAAAAGAAAACCACTAAAGAGCTATTAAAGCAAGAGAAAGAAAAGAAGCTGAAGAAGAAGAAGTCAGAGGCTGAAATTTGTCAATACCTTCTAAGGCATACTGAAATTTCATCCGAAAATCTCCATGTTCCAAAAACCATCCTAGTAGATCAATTGCCTAAGACTCCGGGAAAGATGTTCATGTCTCCAGAAAAAGTCAAAGAGAAGGAAGTTGAAAAGGAAGCTTTGGAAGAAGTAAAGGAAGATCAAAGCACTAAAAATACAGCTGAATTACTAAACCAAGTATAAGACTTTGATGAAAGGGAATGTGCTTCCAAGAAATTTTCACTCCGGACTTCTCAATCTGGACAATTTAAACTTGTTAAACCTAGAGATGATGAGAAGGGTGAAGAGGAAGTAAACAGGACATCTGAGAAAGAGAGTCACAATCATGACTTTATTCTTTCTGAGTATATTGAAGCAAGAGTTGAGAAGGAATAAGTTGATGAAGATAAAATTGTACAGTTATCCAGAAGTGAGCAAGAATCTCCTGATTAGGAAGAAGTACCAAAAACTGACAAGGGGAAGCAAGTAGTTACTGATACTCCTACCAAAGATAATCTGAGGAAGAATGAAGCTGGAGGATCTTCTAAGAGGACTTTAGTATAGTTAGAGGAAGAACCACCTCCTAGTATGTTTTCAGATTCAGATTCATCTGCCTTAGGGCATGATTTTTTTGTCCATCCCCTGATGAAGCGGTTAGATACCATTCCGACTTCTCCTAAAATTGATTCTAGATTCCAGATGCTTCAGCACACCATGAATCAGAAATTAGAACCTGTATCTATGGTGATAGACACATGTGTTCTGATTGAGGCAGACCACAAAAATTTCTTTATGAATTATGAGGCCTGTAGAAAATCTTGTAGGAAAATGACTCTTTGGTCAAAGAAAATCACTGAATATTTGGGAGCTCTTGATCTGTTTCAAGAATATTTAAAAGTGGAATTTGACACCAAAGACACCAAGATCAAGGATCTTTCAAATAGTTTTCAGGAAATGCTATGTCTTGAACAAAATACTCGGATTCAAGAGGTGAAATATCTGAATGGGAAGCTGAGTTATATTTTTCAATGATTGAAAACAGAGAAGGATCTGTTGAGCGAGATACAAGAAAAGATTTTGTAACATGATGAATTGCTGAATGCTTAGGAAGAGGTCATGAAGGCTCAGGAAGACTGGATCAAGGCATTAGAAAAGAAATCATATGAAGATCACAAAGAGATTAAAAAGTTGAAGACCATTGTGGAGATGCCAATTCCCAAAGAAAAGGAAGCAAAATAAATTTCACTCTGATATTTTGTTGTATTTATTTCCTTGTACTATCTCTTCAAATCATAATGGAATTATGGTTTTTTGTTTTTTTTGGATGTCTATACTATTATTTCAGGTACAATATTTTTTTCTATTTCATAAAACTCATTTTGAAAATCACAAAGGGGGTGAATGGAAAATGAATTATAAACAGGGAGAAGAAAAATATATCTCTGTAAATAATAAATATCCCTAAGTAAGGGGGAGTTTATTTAAGGGGGAGTTATCATTACGAAGATTTCTATATTAAAATGAAAATTCTCATTCCGAAAATCTAGAGTATGATCCTTAGAGTTCCAAAGCCTAAGGGGGAGTTAGTAGTATTCACCATTGTCAATGAACTAAGGGATATAAGCTTTAATTTCAAAGTCTATGAAATTTATTCTAAGTCCTATTATTCTTTTTCGTAAGGATGTTTCTGTTTTCCAAAAAGTGGGAGACTATTGAGTCAATAAGGTTTTCCTTATGACTTTTCTATTCCTTCATGTAAATGGCTATATGGTTAAGTCATTAAGGTATCCTTATGACTTTACCATTCCTTCTTGTTTTGAAAATCACAAACACCTTATTTCAAGGAAAAACTCATTTTACCCCTATTTTACTTCCATAAGTAAAATTTCCTTCCTAGAGGAAATTTACCCCTACCTTGTTTTCATTATTCAATAAAATTTTCTATGTATAAAATTTCGATAGAAACCAAAAACCTTGGAATCTTATAATTACATAGAATATGAAGCATTCTGTTTTAGTATCCGAATTCTGAATATGAATTCTGGATATGAAGTTTAGTGTTCTGACTCCGAATTCTGAATCAGAATTCTGGTTACGAACTTTATGAGTTCTGACTCTGAATTCTGAATATAAATTCTGGATATGAACTTCAGAGTTCTGACTCTGAATTCTAAATCATACTTCAGGTTACGAACATTCTGAGTTCTGAATCTGAATTCTGAATATGAATTCTGGATACAAACTTCTCTATGTTCTAACTCCGAGTTCTCTGAATAACAGGCTATGAACTCCTATGAGTTCTGACTCCGAATTCTCATAAACTGTGACTCCAAACATTGTATGTTCAGGTTCCGTATTCTTGTGAAATCCAAATTCCAAATTCCCTTGAAATTCAGTCTCCTAAATTCTATAGAATTTAGGTTCATAATTTCTACAAAACAGAATATGAATATCCATTGTATTATAGACTCAAAATTCATTTTTAGTTGACTCTGAACATTCATTTTCATTATTCTGAATATCTGATTTTGGTTATGATTTCACTTGTTTAGTTATAAAATGGTGTCATGCTTTCAGTAACTCACTAACTATTGATTTAGTGACACATGTATTGGTCCCTCCGAAATTCAAGGAAGAATATTACCATTGGAGGAGGGAGTCGACCGTTAGAGCTGTGCCTATAAATAAGAGCTCATTTGAAAGAGGAGATACAACTTTGACAATTGTTCCTACATTCTATGAAAGTGATTTCTAGAGAGAGAGAGATAGAGGCTCTTATTAACTCTCATGCTTCGTAAATAATGTTTGAACGGTTTATTCAAACTTTGACTTGTGCAGATTTGCTTAGTGAGACTCTGATTGTTGCTGTGTATAATCAAGGGCTTCTAGGGATAGGAAGATAGAGGTGCCAACTACCTTGAATTTGAGGTCTTCCTTGCTGAGAAAGATAGAGGTACCGACTACCTGATTGTTCAAGTCTTGCAGGGATATCAAGACAGAATTTGATCTTCATATCAAGGCCTTACCCTGGTGTTGGTAAGACATACTTTCTTGAAAGTATAAATCAATAGACATTTATCCAAGGTTGTTGGATACCCTTATCTGTGGGTTAAAATATTTACTACTTGTTACTTGTTTTTGTTACAAGTATTCCACTGTAGTTGTATTGTTTGGAAAAGTATAATTATCTTATACTTCTTTAAACATGTACTATGATTTAGTTAGATTCTATATGGTTCAAGGTGGAATTTTATTCTTTGTAATCTTTAGTTCAGTTTCATTTTTGGAATGACATTTCTGGAATCAAGAAAGTATTTAGAAAATAGAGGTCTTGTGAATTATCTTATTTAACCCTGTTAAACATAATCTCCTTTAAATTTTCCTAAAGAATTTTTAAAGTGTACAATCCACCACCTCTTGTATTTGAGTATCTAAATTCTAATTTTGATCCTACACGTATGACTTACTACCTCCATGTAGTGGACTAATTTTTTATTTCATCACTATTTTACATGGGTAGATATAATGATGTAAATGAAAAATATATACATGATATAAATTATTTTTATTACTTTTTTATAATTAATATATAATCCATTTCCCTAATTATTAACAATTAATGGAATGATATAATCACTCGTGTATACGTACGCCTTATTGTCTCCACGACATGGTGCAATTCATTTTACACATCAAGCAATCAAGATTGATTTTGGAAATTTTAAATAATGAATATATATTATATTTATAATATTAATATCATTATAGATATTATTTTACTATCTAATGTTTTCAATTAAATGAAATTTTGTGATAGAACATGGTTTAGTAAACAAGGAAATTAAAAGCCGAAAAAGTGAAATGAATAAAATATTAGAAATGGGTGGCAAAATGTTATATGTGGATCATATAGAACATTTTAAATATGTAGATGGTTTTCAATAAGTTAATATCTTGTTTAAAACCACTTTACATGAATTTAAAAAACATACAACCAAACAATTTCCTAAGGTAATGGAATTTTTTCCTACATTAATTTATATGCTACATTTGTTATATTCACTAAATTTTTCTTTTCTCTGATGTATTTACTAACACGTTGTATTATTATTTCATGAATATCTTTTATTTTATTGTATTTAATTTTCTTTTATATTTTATTCTTTCATTGGGAATGCGATTTGACTTATTACAATGTTGTAAGTGATTTTTGTCTCTCCTTTATTTTTCTGAGATGTAAGCATTATTTTCCCCCTATTTCTTTTTTGTGATGAATAGACATCCCATTTATTATATTATATCACAAATCTATTTATTTTATTGGTATATAATGTTTATTAAAATTTTATTCATTCCTCAGGATTTCAATTTAATAGATTACGATGTGTTAAAGGATTTCATAACACATTTTTCATTCATTAGGTCAATCATCTATTTCATTAATTATGTCATAATAATGTTTTGTGAGAAAAGTTGTTTGATATTATTATTTCATAATTGCACTTTTATTGTCGATTTATATTGTACAGACATAATCAATTCATTTTATTAATGACATGATCATTTTAAGGGTCATCATCTCAAATTCACTTCATTAAGACATATTTTAATATTATGAACCTAATTTCTATGCTATGGTGTGTATACTGACCATTTTATTAATCATAATCATTATTTGATTATTTAATTAAATATATATAATTTTATTATCATGAATATGATTATTTCCTCTTTCATATTCCATTTTTACATATAGATATTACTTCATAAGTTATTTGATTAATTGGGGAATGTTACACATATATCAATTACTCAATACATATATATTTTGATAAGGAATGTTAATTCATAAATTAAATTATAATTTCAATATATTAGGATTTAATTGGTCATGAAATACATGTGTGTATACTTATTATTGATAGAACCTGTATGCATCAGTAGACTCATGAGATGACAATAGTGGACAAATTATATTGTTTTTTACCCTTTATGATTTAACATTCTTATGAGATGTCTTGAATGATTATATACCCTGATGTTTGAGTACAATGCATCCAATTTAATGAATTTCATTCTTTAAGAACATATTGTTTATAAATATGATATCCAATATTATATTATATGTGCATTTAAATTATAAAAAACCGTAATATCCTAGGTTTTAAGAAAAAATATATAGTTAGTAGTGTACATGATATGGTACATTGAGCATAAAAAGAGAAACTAAATATTATTAGTTAAATTATTTCATTATAACATAGCAATTATAATGGAGAGAATGATCATTATTAACTCAGTTATGAAAATATGGTGTACGCATGTTTATATAATGATTTATTGGTTACTAAATTTATTTGGAATGGAAAAAATAACCAATTGAATATAATGGATGTGTTTTTATAAAAACCTATTTATATAAGAATAATTGTGTTCATAAAATCATATCAATATTCTTCTATTATATTAATGAAATATAATCACAATGTGGATTTTAAAAATCATATTATATGTTTTCTAGACAATATATAAGAAAAAAACCATTTTTATGTATAAAAGAAGTATTTTTCAAAAACTACAATTTTTACCTCCTTTTGTTGAAGATCACTCTATTAATATAGATTTTGAAAAAATTATTTGTTCTATTTTAGAAAATAAAATTCATATTTCGATTCGGGACATGATAATTTTATTTGGTTGAACATTGGTATAGTTATGATTGAATACATTTTTTAATGAATAATGAATACATACTACCTTTTAATTCAAATATACCTTTTCTTGAAATTAGTTTATATATTATGATTTTAAATCTAACTGGTTTCAAATTTTTATAGAATTAATTATTTATATTTCAATCCAATTTTTTTAATTGGATATAATTTAACATTAAAATTTGATATAAACTCATGACAACCTTTTGGTGGTTTTTACTTTTAAAAAAATGTTTCCTCATTCTAAAAACGGTAATTAGTTTTAAATTAATTACAACAATTAATGTGTTTTTAATTTTGAAAAATGGATTCCATATTCAGAATCAAATGTTCTAAATTATGTAAATATGCCACTTTTAATTTTAAACATGATTAATAGTTTGTTTAGCAATTTTTTTATTTACCATGGCTAAAGGGTAAATCAGGTAAATAAGGGTAAAAATATATTATAATAATAATAAACTACCATAAAAGTTGTCTTAATCCAATTGTATAAGATATTTCCTCCCATGACAATCCTTTGTTGGGATTTGGCCTTTGTAAACCAATTGGGTGTGATTATGACACATTACTTTTAATTTAAGGGATGCTATAAGAATATATCTTCTTACTATAAATAATATTAATATGGGTTTATATAAGTGATATATTAAAATATAATTAGTAATTAAGAATATTAAATGATTTCCTATATCATGGTATGTTATTTATAATTTTTGGATTTCAAATAATTAAATTTAATTGTGACGGAATGATGATTTGGTGATTGCTTTCTGAATGAATTAATCAAATAAATGATATTATGAATAAAAAAAATATTATTTGTCAACATTTATGTCATAAAAACTTTTTATATGTTTATATGACATGTCAGAAGAAAATTAAATTTTTTTGTTATAATTTTTCTTTATGTTTAGAATTTATTTCAATTCAATAAAATAAATAGTGTAAACATTTACAAAATTGATATTTTATAAAAATACTAATTTGTTTAATTATTTAAAAATAATAAAAATATTTTAATATCACATAGTGACTATTATAAGGACTAAAAGTAAAAATAGTGTCCTATTCTTAGAAATTTACCCCATAAATGTAAAATTAATATCCTCTTAATAACTAAAATGTTGTTAAAACAATTGAAATTTAAACGGAACAATTAATGATAAAACGAAATGATAATGTTTAAAATAAACTCAATACTTGTCTAAAAATTAGTGTATAAGAGTATATATAACTATACTCATTATATTGTTTACATTTTTCAATTTTTAATAATTTATATTGAAAAATTAATTTATATTAATTTATTATTTTGTGAATTTCCAAGGGTTACCCTCCCGTATCATATAAAAAGACATCATCTCAAACATATAAATTTCAATTACAAAGAAATTTTGTTCAAAAAATATTTTTGAAACCCTATTCATAAATTTCGTCCCCATATTCGTGAGGCCTTAATTTAGGCGTAACACCCTTCTTTGAGGTATTAAGGTGTTTTTTAAATGTTTTTTAACTGATGAAGTGGTATCATTGTTTATGAGTGTCTATTTTATTTCTTCTTCCAATAACATTAAATATTAATTTTCCAATATGAAATAACAACTAAAGTATCCTCAATATACAGATATGTTATTAAATAATATCATCCCTTAAATCCATCTCTAATTCCATCAAATGGGAAAGTAATCAATCATTCCCGCGTACGTGTGAATTATCACCTTTATGAACTGATTTAGTGCTTTTTTCCATTACTGTTTATCAATATTTGTTATAATTATGGAATTAATATTAAAATGTGATACTAATGTCATTATTATCATTATAAAATAATAAAATTACAATTATGTTTGTACCTACCATGAACATAAAAACAATAACTTCGTTCTTGCATATATGTGAACACTCACCCCCACGAAGCGATGCGAATTATTTAAATTCACCACATCCCTTTAATGGAACATATAAGAATATTTAAATGATTATTATTATCTTATTAATAATAATAAATTACATTAAGTGTAAAATAAAAATTACTATATTTCTATTATGATAAATGAAAAATGAAAATGTTACTCTTGCGTATGTATGTCCTACCGTCTCCCTGAATATAATGTTGTCCATTTTTCATAACCATATGTAATGGTTTGATATAAAAAGAATGATTAATTTATAGAAGTAATTGTTATGTGATGAATAGTATTTTTGAGATGATGGAATTATGACAACATGGACTAGTGACATCAAAACCATGTTCATTTTTATCTAATTGAGGAATATTTAGATAATAAACACCACCTTCTTTAATATGGAGTTTAATCTTCCCCTATGACTTTTAATTTGATTAAATGGTTTCAAAAGGAAATATTTTTATATGAAGTATTTTAGTTAATTAAAAAAGAAATTTTTTTAACATATGTGGTGACAACGACCTTTCCCCTGCTATGACCATTACTTGGTATTTATATTCCTCTACAACCTGTAATGTTTTTCAAATTAAAGTAAACCCCATATTCCCCTTTTAGGTATTTTGGTATTTAATATGATTTTGAAAATGTATTGATTATACCAATATCTTGAAATTATATATTATGATTATAATATAAAAATGTTATATTTCTATTATGATTTTTAATGTTTTATGATTATGTTATGGGTATTTGGAATTTATTTGCGTATACAGGTAGATCCGTGATATGCTTATGGTGGGTGATCAAATGATAGATCTCCGAAGAAATGGGTAATGAGATAGATTTAGTGAATAATGTTTCTACCGATATATTTAGGGAATATAGTATGATGGGTATTCCAAACATAACCATGATAGTTACTCCCTATGTACTTGTGAATTCTACAATGTATGTATGATATAGAGTCAACAAGTTACCTTTATGACTTATGATTTTTATGATGTTTTTTAGGATTCTATTGATTTCATGGGTTTATAAATATTCATAGAATAAAATTTTATTTCCTTATTTTATATCCCTTACTGATATTTTTGTGCTCATCCCATGTTTTGGAATGTTTTCCATAGGTTATAAGGATGGGTAAGTGGAAAGAAGAAATCAAGATGAATTTTATGAACATTTTATCAATAAAAATAACTCATTTTAAATTTTAAATTTGTTTATATTTTTAAAAAAATGGATGGCTTATAGAAATGTATATTTTTTAATATTTGAGATGTTATGTAATTTTATGGCCTAATTCTATATAACTATAAACTTGAAAATTTCCTCATTGTGAATTCCTAATTTAACTCATGATTATGAAATGTTTAAGTATGGGGCCTTATAGTTTGTTGAAGAGGATGTGTTAGAAAATGTATTGATATTTGGAAGTGTAACATCCCAGGTAAATAAAGAAATAATAAATTTCTATTTTATGTAATGTTTTGTGAATTAAATATTAATTTTACTTTAAAGGGATTTCTATGTTCGAGGGCGTACCCGATACGCAATAATGGGTTTCATTTAAATCATACATTGTCTAACAATAATATAATATTATTATTATAAGCGGTAGATAACGCCTAGACATTGTATTAGCGAGAATGACCAGAACTAACTACAAAATGATTATACCTATTTGTTAAATGTTTTTACGTTTATCCAATAAAGTTAGAGGCTTAAAATGTGAATGAATCTAATTTTAAACTTAATTTACTTTAAAAGGTTGATTTTCCACCTTTTGATGGAGAACCCTCTTTAAATCTATTTTTGGTAACTTTTATATGTTTTATTTGACTAAATAAAATTATTCCTTACAATAGGGACATCAAAATTCACTTTGGTTAATTTTTTTTTATTTTTCCGAAAAAATTCAATTTTAGATAAACCATGAAACCACTATGTAGTAGATAAAAACTATCTTGTTCATTTAAATGAAATTTTACCACTTCTGTTAATTGAATTTTGAAAATATAACATACATGGTTGTTATTTGTAATTAAAATTTGGATCAATAAGATGAAAATATTTTATGGTGAATAGTAACTTTTGCCATTTACTTACCGCAATTAAAGGTAAATAGGGTAATATAAGATAAAAATAATTCCATAATAATAAACAATTACCTTAAAACATGTCCTATCCTTATTTTATTAGTCATGGCCTACCATGGTCATCCTTGGGTCAATTTTTGGACCCCATGGGGCCACGTAAGAGTGATAATGACACTTTATATTAATTAGCTTAAAGTAAAGGCAAAAATAACAAAAACAAATATCTTTTAGTAAATTAATTTTTACATGGGGTTATATAATTTATTGTTTGGACTATAAATATTTTTTGGAAATATAAAAATATTTCTTACATAATGGTATTTTATTATAATTTTTCGACATCCAATAAAAAAAATTATTTATGACACGGATATTATACAGTGTTTACCACATTAAAAAAATTATTTAAATAAATAATATTATAAACATTAAAACAATATTCAAAACCTGTCCAATTCTTATTGGATGATTCTATTTCGACCATGAGTCTTCTTATCTTTGAAGTTAATTAGTTTTCGACCTACATAAAAATAATATCATTATATAATAAAATAATATTTTCACACATTCCTAAAGAGGCCCTCCCCCCTTTATAAGAAGCCCTCACCTATAACCCATTCATCACACTTCTCAAGCCCCTTGGTTCATCCAACCCATGACTAAATAAGCCATAAATATCCCTATCTTACACTGAGAATCCTTAAAATAGCTATATGGCATATCAAGAAGTCCTTTTGGTTCAAACCAAAATGAGTTACCCAAATTAAAGGTAATAGTATCTCTTAAAATATTTTCTTTTATTTAACTTCCTCAACCCCTAAACTCTTTTTATTGTTTTCTTTTATAAAAACCAGTATCCTTAATATACTAGGTATTTGTTATCAGAGGGATTCAAACAGCGTTTACACATAGATCCATCTAATGGGTAATGAACATACTATTTCTATGGATTTCTAACTAATGCCTCACGAAACGATGATTGTTCAATTATCTCTTACCGCCTTTCATGGTGGCCATTAATATGGAACTATATTTATATATGATATATATTATGTTTGTGTTTTCTTATTATTCTGTATTTTCTTTTATAGCATACATTTTGGGTTTCCATTATGGGAAAACGCAATAATGTCATTTTAGGAAGGGCGGACTACCGCCCCCTAATAGTGACATGACTCTTTAATTCCATAAGAGGGATTTATAAAAGATTGAGTTGATAATATTATGTATGATATTATAATGGAATAATAATATACCAATGTATCATTAAGTTTTAATTAATTTAAAAGAAAATATATAAATGGAGGTTGTGTACATGCGTACGTACAACTTACCGTCTCCATGAATGGTGCACTTCATTTCATACCTCGAAATGTTATGAACTATTAAAAATACATGTATATACTGCATATATATGATATATATGAGACCTAAATCGTGAATATCATTCTCGATATAATGATCATTTGACCACATGTACAACTTGTAATTATATGAAGTCAATTTTGGACTCAAGTACAAAATATCGACAAAATGACCATTATTAACATAAATTATTACATAATGTTTATAAAATGGTAATAAGTAATTTAAATGGATTGATAAACTTGATAAATGTTTTTATAAAAGCAGAAATTGACTTTATTTTATTATTCATGATATTAATGAACAAACGATTCAAGTCATACATGTGGTAAGGGACTTCATCTCAATATCCTTTCATTTATTCATATTTTGTTTTATACATGAATTTCTTTTATACATTATATAATCACATTTGACATTTCATTTCATTTAAGTGGAATCTTTTTTTAGTCATTTTTCAAAATGACAAAAAAATGTTTTTTTAACTTATACAATGATAACGACCTTTTCCACCACCATAAGTATTATTTGATCTATGGAACCCTTAACAAGCCGTAATGTTTTTAAAAGGAAAATTAATACCATATACCCTTTTACATATTATGGTATTGAAAATGGTTTTTATAATGGATTTTTGATGTCAATATTTTTAAATGATATATTGTGATTGAAATGTAAAAATGTTATCTTTCCTTTATATTTTTTTATGTGTTATGAATATGTTAGGGATCTTGTTCATTTTTATGTATACGGGTGGTTCCATGATAATCATAGGGAAGGTGAGCCCGAGATAGCTCTCTAATGCATTGGGTAATGCGAAAGAGGTAAACAAGAATGTTTCTCCTAAGATATTTAGGGAATATATTATGATGGGTATTCCAAATGTAACTCTATATGAAGATGCGAAAGCTACAACGTAAGTATGTTATGGATTCCACAAGATACTATTATGATTTGTGATTACTATGTGTTATTCATATTTCTTATGATTTCATGAGGTATGGTAAAAGGCATCTATTTTGATGAATTAATGTTTTCTATCTTTATTTTATAACCCTTACTAATCTTTTTATTCTCATACCATGTTTTTCAAATTTTCTTCACAAGACTTAAAAATGAATTGGGTCAAGGATGGGATCATGGAAAAGTCATGCTGTCTAAAACATGAAACTATACATGAGCCTTTTTTTAAAATTTATTATTTTATGATAAAAATGGAAACCATGTAGAAGTGTCTACCTTGTAATTTTTGAGATGTAATGTAATCGATATGTACTAATTCTCTAAAACTCTATACCTAAAAATTCCCAAAATGTGAATTATTCATTTAATCCAAGATTATGTAATATTTATGGTCACGTCCTTATAGTTGGTATCAGAGGCCGGTTTAGATAACTTTAGGAGTTAGGGTATTGTTAAATTAATATCTTTAAATTAATTTATGAAAATATTGAAAGGATAAAATTTACATATTTCTATGTTTATTTTCCTAATATATCTATGTGTTTGGAATGGATTTCCATAGAGGAAACATGGAAGCTATGTTGCGATGAAATTAGGTGGAAGAAAACCTTCCAAATCAGCAACTTGAGATGGTTGGAATCGGAACAAAGAAATTTGCTGTAGTGATGGAACAGTTGACTCAGGCTACAAATAGTGGTGGTATCCATGCACAAGATCAACCAAATAAACCACAGAGAAGCATGTCAGTAGTGGAGCATTTAATAAGGCAACATCACCCATATTTTAGAGGATCATCTGATCATGTGCTAGAAAAAGGGTGGATTAAAGCACTGGAGAATATTTTCAATGTTATGGGGTGTTTAGAACCTCAAAAGGTTAGTCTCGCTATTGAACGTTTTGAAGGTGAAACTGATTAGTGGTGGTCAATGGTGAAAATATCAGTTATAATGAAGAGATTGATGCTCTTGATTGGGATGAATTCAATGGTATGTTTCTTGAGAAATATTTTCCCAATGTGGTTCGTCTTAGGATGGAAACCCAATTCCTAGAATTAAGGCAGGTAGATGACTCAGTGGATCCTTATGAAGAAAAATTCACTCGACTTGAAAGGTATGCTCCAAATTTCATACGAGATATTGATAGTAAAATATAATGTTTTACTTAATATTAAAGCCAAATTATTGAAGTAATTTAGCTTCTCATGTGTTCAAATGTTATGAAAAACTTGTATGATGATTGAAGAAGGTGGAAATAGAGTTTTCCGATGATCTGGTGTTCTTTGAAAAACAACGGAATAAGAGGTCAAGGTGGCAGACGAAAGGGAAGAACTCTTAATTTTTTTGATATTAATAAACATATGTTTATTGTTTTTAAAATTGTGCTAAAAATCATGGTGGGGATGTATTTTGAATTCTGGTAAGTACTAATGATGTGGTAAATTGCGACATAAAGCTTGTAATTGCATTGAAAAAGATCAGTGAAATGGTAAGACAAAGTCTGGTTTACAGTCAGTAAAGTGTTTTATGTGAAATGAAATTGGTCATTACGAAAATGAGTGTCCACAAAAGTACTCAACTGAGGTAAATCATCCAGACCACGTGTAGAAATTAGTGGTGTAATACCTTCCTACTACTTCTACAGATGTTGGACCACCAAATGAAGTAGTATCAGGTACACTGTTTTTTTTGTTCCGATTATGCCAACATGTTTTTTGATTCGGGGTCTACATAGTCATTTATTTATGAGAATTTTTTTAGTAAATTGGGAATTCTATATCATGATATGAATCCCGTCCTTATGGTAAAAAACATGGAGAAAATTTTGAGACGAAAAAAATTATAAGAACCTTCCTATCCTTGTGTAAAGAAAGAATCTTCCTGCAAACCTTATTGTTTTGCCTCTAGTAGAGCTTAATGTTATTGTAGGTATAGATTGGGTTTATGGTTATCTTACTAAGATTGAAAACAGAGCTAAAGAGGTTTCTTTTTAGAAATATTTTCAGTTTGTGTACAAGAATGAACCCTTACTTTTGATAACATATTAGGAAGGTGAGAAACTAGTAAAATATCGAAATGAATGTTACCTTGAGAATATATTTGAAAAATAAGGAAATGCTCAGATTAATTATGTCCCCATGGTAAATGAGTACCTAGATGTTTTTCCTAATTATTAGTTGGGAATTATACCAGATCGGGAAGTTGAATTTACAGTCGACTTAGTTCCTAATGCTAATCCAATTTCAAAACCCCCTTATCGAATGGCTCAAATTGAACTTTTAGAGTAAAATAAGCAATTGTAGGAGCTATTAGATAAAGGTTTCATTCAACCTAGCACATCACCATGAGGTGATCTTGTCTGGTTTGTTAAAAAGAAATATGGTTTAATGAAACATTGTATTAATTATAGATCCTTGAATAAAATCACTGTTAAGAAAAAGTATCATTTACCTCATATTGATGATTTATTTGATCAGCTCTTGGGAGATCAATATTTTTCGAGGATTGATTTGAGTTCATGGTACCATCAGTTGAAAGTAAAGGAATAAGAAACTCCAAAGACCACGTTTCGTACTAGATATGGCCATTATGAATTTGTAGTTATTCTATTTTGTTTACCCGTTTCACCCGCTTTATTCATGGATCTTATTAATAGAATTTTTCGTGATTTCATGGATAAGTTTGTCGTTGGGTTCATTGATGATATTTTGGTTTTTTCAAAAAGTAAATATGAGCATGAATTCCATTTATGGGTAGTCATGCAATCCATAAAAGAAAACAAACATTTTGGGAAATTCAGCATTTGTGAGTTTAGGTTACAGAAAATTTCTTTCCTTGGAAACATTGTTTAAAAAAATTAGAGAACTGTTGATCCTACTAAAACAGAAGTTGTTGAATAATGATCAATACACACAAATATAACTGAGATTCATAGTTTTCTTGGTGGGCAGGTTACTACCAGAGGTTTGTTGAGAATTCTCATGGTTTTCTAGCCCACTGAATAAGTTAACTAGAAATGGTGTTAACATTGTTTGGAAAAATAAATGTGATGATTGTGTTCAGAAATAGAAAATTTGTAACGCCCTGACCCCAGTTACCCCAAGTCGGTGCCTTATTACATAACATTGTAATGATGATAAAAAATATCATGTCTCAAAAGACCATTTAGTTTAGTATCCTTGTAATAACTAGATACATTCATAAAGTTTTACATTACATTATAAAAATGAAAACTACAACAACGTAGTCTCCATAGTCCACACTCTTATCCCCTCATACTATCCATGTAGGTCATTTATAATTTACTTATTCACATCCTGGGAAAAATAAAACATATGAAAGGGGTGAGCTCAAATGCCCAGTAAAAATAACAATATAGCGAAAACTTTCATAAATAAGAATAAACATTTAAGGCAATGTATAACTAAAACAAAAGCCTTTTAAACATGGACTTCAACCTAGTATGGAAAAAATAAAATGAAATAATTCCATTTACTTATTCATATGGATATTATACTAAACGAATAATCACATGAAATATCAATAACCACTTTCATAATGATGGAATGCATAATTTTGGACTTTCATAACCACATAGCCAAGGCCTCGTTCCAAGACTACAAATAAGATTTTCTCAAGGCCTTGTGCCAAGACACTAGTTTGCCTCATGAGACCTACCGATGTATCGAGGATCTATAGCGGGTTCCACCCATCACTTACTAAGTACAATTCATTCCTCATATGAAAAGTTTTAATCATAACATAAACATTCATATAAGAACTTTCATACAAAATGTCAATAATTTATCCACAAACCATGAATGGTATAAAAATAGCACATCCACAGTCAAACATAACTCATTCGATACAATATGGAAGATTTTATTGTATCATATTAACCTCAATCAAGAATGATGAAGGATATTGACATATATGAAAATAATCATCAAAACAATTAGAGTGAAATATCCCCCTTTTTCTTGAAATCATTTAAAAGTCACACTATTTGTCAAGAATCCATTTAAAATAGATTTTAGAGTCAAAGTGTCCCATACCACTATGAAACATTTAAAAGCAGTTTTAATTTTAAAACGTTAATGTCTATATAAATAAATCCTTAAATTCATTTTTAAAACATGGACATTAATGAGAATGATTTAGAAGAATATGTCTTTAAAACATTTAAAAATGATATTTTAGTTAGAGTTTCTAACCAAACGAGAGACACTTGAATACAATTATTGAGGTAATAAAAACTTTTTAATATCATGAGAATAAAGGGATTCATGATATACTATGTCAAAGTACATTATATACACTACATAAAAGTGATTTTCTATATAACAACAAAGAAGTCTCAATGGAATGTAAATTGAGATGAATTATCTTATAAAGACCATATCCTTAGGTTAAGGATAAATCAATGACATAATTATGTGTGACAAATATATATACACTCAATATGATTGGATATTTAGTGTAAATCAATCAGATGACATTCACAGATATTCTTTTAAAAATAACACCAATGAATTGGATATTTAACTCTACAAATGGAGATTGAGTTAAAATTACTCTTATCAAGTTCATACCGATGACTTAAATATTTATAAATGGAGTGATTATGTGTATCAAAATTATATCCACAGAAAGGGGAGTGGGAAAAATGACATAATCAAATGAATAGTGATTCTACACATAATCATGGAGTAAAATAATCAATGAAGTATGCCTAAAGCCGAATGAGTGCAAATTGAAATTTCAAATTCCCTTATCGATTAGGTAACTTACGAAACATACCCCCATGAAAGAAGGATCATAAAATAATGATGTAAATACCCATAAATTAATGTATATTACACAATTAATATAATCATGGGCAGTACACATACACCACATGCAATAAATAAGTGGTGAACAATGGAATTCTCACGAAATTAAGAGTGAGATAAGAACCCCTTACTTTTTATTTTTCCTTGGTCGATGGTAGGTTAACCTCATGTATAATGGTGAAATATTTGTTATTGAATTATACAAGAATCATTTACATTAATATGATATCATATCTGATCTTTTAAAATTGATTTGTTAATAATATCTTAGTATTATCGTCATTTCGGGTGTTAACTTACTCGTTTTCCTTTATATTCATTGTTTCATAAGACATGTTTGTTATGGAGAGGTTTTATATTATTCATATCCAGAATTACATCAAGTCCTTAAACATTATTTTTAATCATCAAATGAGAATTATACTTGAATGGATACGATGAAGAATGAATCTAATCGCGTTCGTGGAGACGGTAGTCCGTACGTACGCACAAGCGACAATATCATTCTTTTGATATTAAAATAATATATAATTGAATGATAAATCATATATATAGAATAATTATCATTTTTGATTTATTATTTACATGAATTACACATCATTATTATACCCATCCAAAAAATAATTTATTGAATGACAATTACACCACGACGTGGAGACGGTAAGCCGTACGTACGCACGTATGGTGACATGCCATTCAAAGGATGGATAGAATACAGAATATGGATGTAACATGTTTATAGTAACATAAAATTATATAGAAGATACTGGAGATATTATTTTAGAAAAGAAATAACAAAGAAAGAATAAGTGGAAGAAGAAAGTAACTTGAAAGTGGGGGTGAAAACATTATCTCTTCTTCGGGTTCTTCCTTTTGATTTGATCAAAAGGGCTCCATAGGTTGGCTTTCCGATTAAAAAAAGGACTCTAGGATGAATTTAGGGAAGTTGAGAGATTATTTGGGCATTTTTTGGCCGAGCCAAAAGGCTTTGAAGGTGCGAATTAATGAGAAGGGTGAGTGCCTTTTTATAAGAGAGGTGAGGGGCACCTTTGGAAAAACTAAAAATATTATTTTATAATAAATTCATATTCAGTTTCCAATGGCTCTAAAGTGGATTATTTATAGGATAAGGTGGGGATGGGTCGAAATAAACTCAACTAATAGTATTTAGACAGGTTTGAGTCACTATATTAACCATATATTTAAGTATTAACTCTATGTTAATTAGTTTCACTTTTACAATGTCTCTTAATATTTTTATATTATATTGTTAATAAAATTACTATATAAATCCAAGAAACTCCCAAGTGGTCCATTAATGATACAACTATCATTATATAAGTCTCTTGGACGAGCCTTATATTTTTAGGAATTTAATATCAATTAATAATATATATTTGTTTTAAAAACTCTTTTATGTCAATTTTGACAATATTCAATAATTGATTTTTGTAAAAATTATAAAAGAACTATTACTTTGAAAAAAGTTAATTCAATCAATCCTAACATGTCATATTAACCTATTAAATTTTTGGTATTTATAAAAAGTATCATATTACATTTATTTGGGTATTTATAATATTTATTTTTCTAATTTTTTATTAATTAGTTAATTACTACATCACCATTGTGTCATAAATAAATTAAAGTATTTAATGTCTAAAAATTATAAATAAAATACCATTATGTAGGAAATATTTTTATCTTTCTAATTAATATTTATAGTCTAATATCCAACATATATAAACCTATGTAAAAATTTTGTTTTTAAAAGATATATGCTTATGTCATTTTTTTATTTATTTTAACTTAATTAAAATAAAGTGTCCCTATCACCTACAAGTGGCTCCATGGGGTCCTAAAATCGACCCAAAGATTCCCATGGTTGGAAATGTATCCCAAAATAAGGTTAGGACACGTTTTAGGGTAAATTATTATTATTATAATATTATTTTATAACCCTTATTTACCGGATTTACCCTTTAACCATGGTAAATAAAATATTTACCGAAGTAATTATTCAGAATGTCTGAAAATAAAAGTTACCTATTTACAAAATTTGGACATACTGATTCCAAATATGGAATCCATTTTTCCAAATTCAAAACAAAGAAGTGGAAGAAATTAATTTAAAATTAATCCCAGCTATCAAAACAAAAAGTGTGTTTTTAAGATATAATAACTATCAAAAGATTGACACTTATTTATGTCCGGTTTAATTGTGAAATTATGTCCAATGACAAAAATTTTATTAAATGGTAAAAATATATTCAAAATATACTTTAAAACCACTCAAATTCATAATTTATCACTATTAATTATTTTGATTAAAAAAGTTGTTTTTAATTAAAATTTAGTAATTTTCACAATTCATCAAAATATGCAAGTTATCCGAAATGCACCAAAATTTCACCATATGCTAATTTCGATATTCCAAATCCAAAAATGAAGTCCATTTTGAGAGATAGAATTTATAAAATTTAAAAATGTAGGTATTACTATTCATAACGGCTGGTTTGATTGGTTGTGGTGTGTTAGAATCTCGAAGTTGCGTATAATGAACGCCATTTCATTATTCAAAGGGAAACATACCATGGATGCTTGGGGTGTTACATTGTCCCCTCCTTCAAGAAATTGCATCCTCGCAATTTATTTAAAATTGTGAATGAGAATATAATGGAAAGTCCCACATCAGAAAAAGAGTCAATAAAACTATCACTTTAAAAGAAAGGAATAGATGAATAAAGGTCACCCAAGATAACCCATTCTAGGATTACATGTAGGAAAACATGGATATAGATGATACACTATGTGTTAAGTTATGATGGAGTGGGATAGAAAACATGATCAGGAGAAAGTTAACAATAATAAAATCACAAACTTATGTTGGGACAAACGGTCATTAGTCTCCCAGTAGGATACGTAAATAGATAACATTTTTTGTTTTAAGTTACATTACATAAGTATGAAGAATTAATTTATGATATTGACTAAGAACATAAAGAGATATACTAAATTTTTAAGTAGAGTTTCATTCTTTAATAAATTTTCACCACTAACTCATTTTTAAAAAAAATGAGTATTCAAGAATACTTGGTCACAATGGAAGATATAGAATAAACATCTATAGAAATACATGATCCACATAGGATAAACTATATATTTAACTTGTCATTAGAGATTAATCATAACCAAAATGGTTAGTATAATATCTGATGATCCCCCAAATAGATATTCCATTAGAGAAAAAAAACTAAACTTAATTTCTAAAATTAAACCATCAATACCTCAAAGTTAAATAAATACCATTCAATAATCAATTGTCCTTAAAATCCTTCAATATAATCCAAACTAATATTGAAACCAAAAACTTATAATAATGTAGTCTTCCATGATAAATTATATCTAAAGATGACATTAATTACTCTTAAAGTTACATACTTAAATGTAATTAACCAAATCATTTCCATAAATAACCCAAATCACTATAAATCCACAATAAAAACATAGATAAAAATCCACCATTACTCCTCAAATGAAATCCCTAACAATTCTATTTTCTTTGGGCATATAGTGTTCACAACAAAGTGAACAACTTCCAAAATAAAATTTATCACTTAATGACCAAATCATTTTCTTATTCTAAGGGTATTAATTTGATAAGACATAAGATCCCAAATAAAATTATTATTGATCAATAAAATCATTTAACTAAAAATAAAATTCACAATAACCAGGGACTTCACGTATTCCAGTGGTAGGTGATAAATCCCAATCTCACATTGGTTGTGGGTTCGATTCCCAGAACATTTTCTGACGCGACGGGTTGTCACATGGTCTGCATGTTGTCCTTTTTCATAAACTATATTTTATAACATTACCAAAATGAGATAAATTCCTCAAAATAACCATAACATAATTTAACCATAAATCTTATCTCATACCTTGCATTTTCATCCCAAATTATAATAACTTATAATTGCCTCAAACCCAATGATCATATAAAAACAAATGGTTATTTATAACTATATCCATAAGAGAAATGATAATTCTTCCTCAAATATCATTCTCACATGGAAAACTGCAAGGTTAAAAATACAAGAGAAAATTATTCGAAAGTAAACCCATCAACAAGGTGTACTAATAATTTTTAAACATTTCTCCAACCATTTATTTCCACATAGCTTCTTCTTTGTCCAAGAATATATCCTATAGAATATGGAATTCACTCGGGTAATGGCCAGGTCCCCTACATTTATGGCAAGTAACTGTAAATGGATTATTGGGACCGTTTTTATCTTCTTCCATAGTACTCTTCATTTTTCTTTGGCAATTATTCACTTTATGTCCTTCCTTCCTACACGTAATGAATTTCTCTGTCCCATTGAGACACTTTCCTGGGTGTATCCTTCCACATTTCCTGCATGATGTAAATTGAGGATTTTTTTCTCCATGGTCTCCACTAATGGAGCTCTTATCAATTATCACCTTTCTCTTCTTTGTTGAGTCTGGGAATTGGTTATTATATATATTGTTGACCATATTTTTGGAAAATTGATTTGGCATAACGACAATATATTTTACACCTATCTACACTCCACTTTGTTGTTCATTGCCACCCCCATTCCCCCCTTGTACATCATTCTCAAAGTCACTATGACTTCCTTGGAATCCTGCCATTGACTAAAACCAGAAAGAATTGTGTGAGTAACAGTAGTCATAAAATCATTTAGATATTAACATGACACCATATTCTCAATTTGAAACACATTAGGATTAACCAAGGTCATTTAGTGTCATCTTATATATATAATACTTGAAATTGGGTTGTAAATAAAATGCAAATTATCCTAATCATATCCCCTGGGAGTTTCGTAACCAGGAGTGAAGCAAGGCCCGTTGTTGTGCACCAGTTCCCGTTCGAGTCTAGCTCAATGCAGTGTTTTCAAGTATTACCCCTAGGTACATCTGTGCCAGAGACGCCTCTACCAGCTCGTATCTAGATAGGGATGTATTTCTCGGAAAACTCACAAAATCTCTACAATGCCAAAATTCTAGGAAGTTCTTCTATACTGATCCTAAAATTCCTTCTTAAATCTATGTGCTCTTATCAGAGTTTATCTAAATCTAGCTTCCAAGGTTTGTAATAAACTTCCTCTGATACCAACTGTAACCCCCCGACCCTAATTACCTAGAGTCGGTGCATTATTACATAACATTGGCATGATCACAAGAAAGATCAAGTATCGAAAGACCTATTAGTTCAGTAGAATTAGAATAACTAGATACATTCATAAAGTTTTACATTACATCATAAAAATGAATACTACAAAAATATAGTCTCCATAGTCCACGCTCTTATCCCCTCATACTATCCCTGAAGGTCATTTATAATTTACTTCTTTACATCCTGGGAAAAATAAAACATAGAAAAGGGGTGAGCTCAAATGCCCAGTAATGATAACAATATAGCGGAAACTTTCATAAATAATAACAAATATTTAAGGAAAGGTATAACTAAAACAAAAGCCTTTTAAACTTGAACATCAACATTTTATGTAAAAAATAAAATGAAATAATTCCATTTACTTATTCACATGGATATTATACTAAACGAATAATCACATGCAATATCAATAACCACCTTCATAATGATGGAATGGATAATGCCAAACTATCATAACCACATAGCCAAGGCCTCGTGCCAAGACTACAAATAAGATTTTGTCAAGGCCTTGTGCCAAGACACTAGTTTGTCTCATGAGACATACCGATGCATCGAGGAGCTATAGCGGGCTCCACCTGTCACTTACTAAGTCCAATGCGTTCCTTATATGAATAGTTTTAAACATAACATAAACATTCGTATTAAAACTAGCATAAAAAATGTCAATACTTTATCAAGAAACCGTGAAGGGTATAAAAATAACAATCCACTGTCAAACATAACTCATTCGATACAATATGGAAGATTTTATTGTATCATATTAACCTTAATTGATAATGATGAAGGATATTGACATAGATGAAACTAATAATCATAACAGTTAGAGTAAAATATCCCCCTTTTTTCAGGAAATCATTTAAAAGTCACACTATTTTTCAAGAATCCATTTAAAATAGATTTTAGAATCAAAGTGTCCCATACCACATTGAAACTTTTACAAAGGAGTTTTAATATTATAACTTTAATTTCAATATAAATAAATCCTTAAAACCATTTTTAAAACATGGAAATTAATGAGAATGATTTAGAAGAATATGTCTTTAAAACATTTAAATATGATATTTTAGTTAGAGTTTCTAACCAGAAGAGAGACACTTGAATACAATAATTGAAGTAATAAAAACTTTTTAATATCATGAGAATAAAGGGATTCATGATATACTATGTCAATGTACATTATATACACCACATAAAAGTGATTTGGTGTATAACAACAAAGAAGTCTAAATGGAAAGTAAATTTAGATGAATTCTCTTATAAAGACTATATCCTTAGTTTAAGGATAAATAAACGACATAATTATGTGTGACAAATATAAATAACCACGATATGATTGGATATTTATTGTAAATCAATCAGATGACATTCCCACATATTCAGGTAAAAATAACACCAATGAATTCGATATTTAACTCAACAAATGGAGAATGAGTTAAAATTACTCTTATCAAGTTCATACCGATGACTTGAGAATTTTTAAATGGAGTGATTATGTGTATCAAATTTATATCCACAAAAATTGGAGTGGAAATTATGACATAATCAAATTAATAGTGATTCCACACATAATCATGGAGTAAAATAATCAATGAAGTATGCCTAAAGTCGAATGAGTGGAAATTGAATTTCTAATTCTCTTATCGATTAGGTAACTTACGAAACATACGCCCTTGAAACAAGGATCATAAAATGATGATGTAAATTCCCATAAATTAATGTATATTACACAATGAATACAATCATGGGCAGTACACATACACCACATGCAATAAATAAGTGGTGAATAATGGAATTCTCATGAAATTAAGAGTGAGATAAGAAACCCCTTACTTTTTACTTTTTCCTTGGTTGATGGTAGGTTAACCTCCTGTATAATGGTGATATAATTTTTATTGAATTATACCAGAATAATTTACATTAATATTATATCATATATGATCTTTTAACATTGCTTTGTTAATAATATCTTAGTATTGTCGTTATTTCGGGTGTTAACATACTCGTTTTCCATTATATTATTTTTTAAATAAGTTTTGTTTGTTATGCATATTTTGTATATTATTCATATCCAAAATTACATCAAGTCCTTAAAAATTATTTTTAATAATCAAATGAGTATTATAATTGAATGGATACGATGGAGAATGAATCGCATCACGTTCGTGGAGACGGTAGTCCGTACGTACGCACAAGTGACAATATCATTCTTTTGATATTAAAATAAGATATAATTGAATGATATATCATATATACAGAATAATTATCATGTTATATTTATTATTTAAATTAATTACACATCATTATTATACCCTTCCAAATAATAATTTATTAAATGACAATTACACCACGTCGTGGAGACGGTAAGCCGTACGTAGGCACGTTTGGTGACATGCCATTCAAAGGATGGATAGAATACTAAATATGGTTGTAACGTATTTATAATAACATCACAGTATATATAATATACTGGATTTATTATTTTAGAATATAAATAATAGTGAAATAAGAAGTGGAAGAAGAAAGGAACTGGAAAGAGGGTGGTGAAAACATTACATATTCTTCGGGTTCTTCCTTTTTTATTTGATCAAAAGGGCTCCATAGGTTGGCTTTCTGACTAAAGTAATGCCTCTAGGATAAAGTGAGGGATGTTTAGAGAGTATTTTGGCATAGTTTGGGAGAACCAAAAGGCTTTGAAGGTGTGAATTAATGAGAAGGGGGAGTTCCCTTTTATAAGAGTGGTGAGGGGCACCTTTGGAAAAGGTAGAAATATTATTTTATAATAAAATCATATTCGGTATCCATTGGCTCCAAAGAATATTAATTAAAGGTTAAGGTGGGTATGGGTCTAAAACTACTCAATAAATAGTATTTAGATAGGTTTGGGTCACTATATTAACCTTATATTTAAGTATTAACTCTTAGTTAATTAGTTTCACTTTTACAATGTCTCTTTATATTTTTATATTACATGGTTAATAAAATTACAATATAAATCCAAGAGACCCCCAAGTGATCTATTAATGATACACCTATCATGATATAAGTCTCTTGGCCAAACCTTAGATTTTAATGAATTTAATATAAATTAATAATTTAATAGTTGTTTTAAAAACTCTTTTATGTCAATTTTGACACTATTCAATAATTTATTTTTGTAAAAATTATAACAGAATGATTACTTCGAAAAAAGTTAATTAAATCAATACTAACATGTCATTTTAACCGAGAAAATTATATTTATTTATAAAAAGTCTCAAATTACATTTATTTGGGTATTTATAATATTAATTGTTCTAATATTTTATTAATTAGGTAATTACTACATCACCATTGCGTAATAAATAAATTACATTATCTAATGTCTAAAAAATAAAAATAAAATACCATTATCTTGGAAATCATTTTATCTTTCTAATGAATATTTATAGTCGAATATCCAAAATATATAACGTTATTTAACAATAGTTTTTCTAAAAGATATATGCTTATGTCATTTTTGTATTTATTTTAACTTAATTAAAATAAAATGTCCCTATCACCTACAAGTGGATCCATGGGGTCCCAAAATCGACCCAAATATGCCCATGGTCGGACATGTATCCAAAAATCAGTTTAGGATACGTTTTATGGTAATTTATAATTATTATAATATTAGTTGTTAACCCTTATTTACAGGATTTACCCTTTAACCATGGTAAATAAAATATTTACCGAAATAATTATTTAAAATTTCTAAAAATAAAAGTTTCCTATTTACACAATTTGAAAACCATGATTCCAAATATAGAATACATTTTTCCAAATTCAAAACACAGAAGTGGCAGAAATTAATTTAAAATTAATTTCCGCTGTTAAAACAAAAAGTGTGTTTTTAAGATATAATAACTATCAAAAGATTGACACATGTTTATGTTAGGTTTAATTGTATAATTCTATCCAATGACAATAATTGTATTAAATGGTAAAAATATATTCTAAATATACATTCAAACCACTCAAATTAATATTTTGTCACTATTAATTATTTTGATTAAAAAAGTTGTTTTTTATTAAAATTTAGTAATTTTCACTATTCATCAAAACATAAAAGTTTTTTGAAAGGTACCGAAATTTCACCCTTGGCAAATTTCAATATTCCAAATCCAAAAATGAAGTTCATTTTGAGATATAGAGGATATAAAAAATCAAAACGTAGGTATTACTATTCATAACAGCTAGTTTTATTGGTTGTGGTGTGTTAGAATCTCGAAGTTGCGTACAATGCATGCCATTTCATTATTCAAAGGGAAACGTACCATAGAAGCTTGGGGTGTTACAAAATTAGATTGGTGAATGCTCCAGTTTGGTGACTTCCTTCCAAAAATGGTGAGTTTGTTATTTAACATGTTGCTTCGTTGAAAGGACTTGGCTGTGTATTAATGCATAAAAATCAGGTAATTGCTTATGCTTCGCATTAGTAGAAACCTCAGGAGTTAAATTACCCTACAGATGATTTAGAATTATTTTCTATTGTTTTTGATTTAAAAATTTTGAGGCATAAATTTAATGGAGTAAAATTTGGAATATATATAGACAACAAAAGCTTGAAATTTATATTCACTGGGAAAGAATTGATAATGACATAGGGGAGATGGTTGGATTTAATCAAGGATTACGATTGCACGATCTATTACCATCTGGGAAATGTTTATAAAGTGTCTAATGATTTGAGTTGAAAAATTAAAGCTTCATTAAACATGCTATTTTTGGAATGAGATCCTTTGATTTTTGATTTTATGAACATTGTCATATAAGATGTTGGTGCAGTAAATTATTCTCTTTTGTTTCAGGTGTCAGTGAGAGCATCTCTACCAGATATAATTAAGCACTCACAGAAGGAAGACATTGAGTTCCAGAAAATGGTAGAGTTTGTTCAGAAGGGTATGTTGCCTGAATTTAACATTTATAATGATTGTGTTTTGAGATTTTTAAAAAAATTATGTGTGCCTTGTGATTCACAGTTGTGAATGAGTTATGTCAAGCTCATAGTTTCCCAATTTTAGTTCATCCAAGAAGTACTATGTTGTACAATGATCATTGGGAGTATTACTGGTGGGACGGAATGAAAAGAGAAATTGTTGATTTTATTGTGCATTGTTTGACTTGTCAGTATGTTAAACCAGAGTGGTAGTAACCGAAAGTGATTCTTCAATCTTTACCAGTGCTAGAGTGGAAATTGGAAAATATAACGATGGTCTTTGTTGTGGGATTACCAAAGACATCTCAAGGTAATAATGCAATATGGGTTATTGTGGATCAATAGACTAAATCTGCTCATTTTCTTCCTATTTGAGATACTTTATCTCTAAATTATCTTTTCCAGTTGTATTTTATGGAGATATTTTGGTTGCATGGTGTTACCCTCTCTATTGTATCTAATCGTGATCCTAGGTTTACTTTTATATTTTGGAAAGGCCTTCAGATGCCATTGGGAACTGAATTAAATTTTAGTATAGATTTTCATCTCCTATTAGATGGAAATTTAGAATGAAAAATTCAGGCCTTAGAGGATATACTACGTGCATGATCCTAGGATTTCGAGGGATGTTGGGACAAAAAAAATTCATTGGTTGAATTTTTCTAATAACTATTTTCATTCCTGTATACAAATGGCACAATTTGAGGCATTATAATGAAAGTTTGATCGAACACCAACTTTTTGGGATAAAGTAGGTGAAATGAAGTTGATGGGATTAGAATTGGTAGAAGAGATGGTGGAAAAATTTCAGTTGATTCAGAAGCACATGAGAACAGCTTGAAGCAGGCAGAAAAGTTATGAGGATAACAAACGGAAGGATCTTTCTTTTGGGGTTGGTGATCATGTCTTTCTCAAAGTTTCTCCATGGAAGAGTGTGATGTGTTTTAGTAAAAAGGTAATGTTGAGTCTGAGTTTCATTGGACTTTATGAAAATCCTGGGGAAAGTTGGATCAATTGCGTATAGAGTTTGTTTACCTTCATTTTTTTCCCAGGTACACAATGTTTTTCATGTTTCAACGTCGAGAAAGTATATGCCAGATCCATATCATGTTTTAATTCCATAGGTAGTTCTGTAGGAAGAGAATTTCTCTTATGAGGAACAACCAGTCCAGATTATTGACCGTAGAGAGGAAGTGATGTGGAATAAAGTAATTCACTAGGTAATGGTTTTGTGGAAAAAACCATTTGGTTGAAGAGGCAATGTGGGAATCGGAAAATGATATAAGGGATAAATACCCCCCATTTATTTGATAAGTGAATAAAATTGTGAGGAAGCGATTTCTAAAAGAGGGGAAGGAAATAAAATCCCCGGTAAATAAAAAAATAATACATTTTTATATTAATTAATATATTTTTAATTAAATATTAATTTTACTTTAAAGGGACTTCTATGTTCGATGGTGTACTCGATATGCAACAACGGGTTTCTTTGAAATCTTTCATTTCACAATAATAATATAATATTATAATTTTAAAGGTTAGTTAATTCCTAGCCATTGTATTGGAATAAATGTATAGAACTAACTAGAATATGATTATACATGTTTGTTAAATGTTTTTAAATTTATCCAATTGGATATATAGGCTTAAATGTGAATGAATCTAATTTTAAGCATAATGTACATTAGAAGGTTGGTTTACCGCCTTTTGATGGTGAACCCTCATTAAATCTAGTTTTGGTCACATTTATATGTTATATTTGACCAAATTAAATTCTTGTTTTGAATCGGGACATCAAAATTCACTTTGTGTAAAATTTTGTTATTTTTCTGATAAAATTCAATTTTTGATGAATAGTTAAACCACTAAGTAGTAGTTCAAAACTGAAATTTTCATATAAATGAAATTTTATAGCCTCTAATAATTGAATTTCCAAAATCTGACATACATGGTTGTTATTAGTTAGTAAAATTTGGTTTAATAAGATAAAAATATTTTTTGGTGAATATTAACTTTTGACTTTTATTTACCGCGACTAAAGGTAAATATTGTAATTCAAGGTAAAAAAGAATATCAAAATTATAAGAAATTACCGTAAAAATTATCCAAAACATTATGGATGAGTCATGGCCGACCATGGGAATCCTTGGGTCTATTTTGGGACCCCATGTATCCACTTAAGAGTGATAATGACACTTTATTTTAAATAACATAATGTAAAGGAAAAATGACATAGTCAAATATCTTTTAGTAAATTAATTTTTACATTGGGTTATATAAGTTATATTTTAGACTATAATTATTATTTGCAAAACTAAAAGGATTTCTTACATCATGGTATTTCTTTATAGTTTTTAGACATCCAATAAATAAAATTTTTTGTGACACAATAATGATGTAGTGTTTACCTCATTAATAAATTATTTAAGTAAATAATATTATAAAGATTAAAAAAATATCAAAAACCTATACAATTATTATTGGATGATTTTATTTCGACCAGGAGTCACCCTATCTTGGACTTTAATTAGTTTTGGACATTTATAAAACGAGAATCATTATATAATAGATTAATATTTTCACACTTTTCTAAAGAGCCCCTCCCCCCTTTAAAAATCCCACACCTCTAATCCATTTATTAGATGTCTCAAGCCCCATGTATTTTCCAAAATCTTCCCAAATAATATCTTGAGATCCATCTATTCCACTTAGATGATTTAACATAGGCAAAAGGCACTTTAATAAGTCCTTTTGGTTCAAACCAAAGGGAGTTACCCAAATTAAAGTTAACAATTTTTCTTCTATTCTTTTCTTTTATTTTACTTCTCCAACCACTAAACTCTTTTTATTATTTTCTTTTATAACAACACCAGTATCTTCAATATACTAGGTTGTTTTTATGAGATGGATTATTACTACACTTACATGCACCTCCATCTAATGGGAAAAAACAAATTTTTTCTGTGGATGGAAAACTAATGCCTCATGAAATGATGATTGTTCAATTATCTCTTACCACCTTCCATGGTAGCCATTAAGATGGACCTATATTTATATATGATATATATTTTGTTTAGGTTTTCTTTATGATTCTATATTTTTCATTTATAGCATACCTTTATGTTTTCCATTATGGGTAAAGACGACAATTTCATTTTAGGAAGTGCGGACTTCCGCCCCCTCAAAGTGACATGACTCGTTAATGCCATATGTGGGACATATAAAGGACAGTGTTAATGATATTATATATGATATTATAATTTAATTATAATATACGTATGTTTCATCATGTTTTAATTCCTTTTAAATAATAAATAGAAATTAAAGTAGCGTTTATGCATACGTACGGCTTTCCATCTCTAGGAATAGTGCATTTTATTTCTTACCTCAAAATGTTATGTACTATTATAAATACATGTGTATAATGAATATATATTATATATATGATACCTAAATCATGAATATAATTATAGATTTAATGAAATTTTGACCAGATGATCAACTTGTAATTATAAGAAGTCTATATTTGATTCAAGTACCAAATATCGACAAAATGACCATTATTAACATAAATGATTACATAATGTTTATAAAATTGTACTAAGTTATTTAAATGGAATGATAAACTTGAAAAGGGTTCTTAAGAATAAATAAATTAACATTAGTTTAATATTCAGAATATTAAAGAACAAATGGGTCATATCGGACATGAGTTAAGGGACTTCGTCTCAATCTCTTTTCATTGAGGAATATTTTGTTTTATACATGACATTCTCTTATAAATTTATAAAACCCATTGACATTTCATTTCACTCAAATGGGAATATTTTTCAATGAGACGTTTTACTAATGATAAAAAATGTTTCTTTTAACGTAAGAATTGACTATGAAATTCTCCGCGGCCACAAGTATTATTTGATCTACGAGATCCTTAACAAGCCGTAATGTTTTAAAATGGAAAATAAATACCATATAAGCTTTTATATATTTTGGTTTTGAAAATGGTTTTGATAATGTATTTGTTATGTCAAAATATTTAAATGATATATGGTTATTGGAATGTGGAAATTTTATCTTTCCTCTATATATATTTCATGTGTTATGAATATGTTAGGGTTCTTGGGAATTGTTAGGTATATGGGTGGTTCCGTGATAATCATACAGAAGGTGAGCCCGAGATAGCTCTCCAATGCATTGGGTAATGTGCCAGAGGTAAACATGAATGTTTATCTTAAGAGATTTAGGGAATCTACAATGACCAGTATTCCAAATGTAACTCCCTAAGTGGCTGTGAATGCTACAACGCAATTATGTTATGGATGCTAGAATTTATGTTAATGATTTTTTATTACTATGTGTTATTCATAAATCTTATGATTTCAGGATGTATGTTAAAAAGATTATGTTTTGATGAAATGATGTTTTGTTTCTTTATTTTATAACCCTTATTAATCTTTTTATGTTCATCCCATGTTTTTGAAATGTTTTTCCACAGGACATAAAGATGAATAGTGTCAAGGATGGGATCATGGAAAAATCATGCAGTCTAAAACATGGAACTAGACATGAATATTTTTTCCAGAGTTTTTATTTAATGAAAAAATGGAAACTGAGTAGAATTTTCTACCTTGTAATTTTTGAGATGTAATGTAATAGTTATGGACTAATTCTCTAAAACTCTAAACCTGAAAAGATATTCAATGTGAATTATTCATTTAATTCAATATTAAGTAATGTTTAAGGCCATTACCTTATAGGAAGTTATATTAAGAGTTAGATATATCATCAGGGGTTTATAATTTTATGGTTGATCACTAGTTCAATGTCATTGAAAATCTTTTGGAGTCTTTATAAGATTAAATATTAAGGTGAATAATGGTATTTTTAGAGACATTCACATTTTATTATATTATGGGCTATTATTTTTGGGGATGAAAAATGTGAGGTATGAAATAACATTTGATGGTTGAAACCTTTTATATTTGTTTTTGATGTATTTAAAATATTTTTGGAATATTATAAAATTATATTGTTTAGAAAAAAGGAAGACACACAAGTGGGGTGACAACCTGTCATGTCCGACATGGTTGTAGGGATTGAACCCACTACTGAAGGGAAACAATGGTGTATCACTTACCAATGACCTACATAAACTAACTGGTTACTATGCATTTTTCCTTTTTGTTAAAATATTTAATGGAATAAGATGAACTTGATTTTGGGAACATACTTTTTATAAAATGGTTATCCATGTTATTGGAAAATGATTTCAGGATTGAGTGATAAATGTTACTTTAGAATATGTTTATTATTTTGGAAACCCTATGAGCCTAAGGAAAATATAATACAATTTGATTTTATTTGAGGATTAATTGTGGAATTTTATTCTAGAAGAATCTATGTTTTTATTATGAAGTTATTTTAATTTAGATTATTCATTCTAATGATTATCCTAACATGGATAATATGTTATTAGGGTAATTACTTTTGGGTATGATACATTAATAGTCTTTGGTGTTATTTTGAGATAAAGTTTAAAATGTATCTTGGAAGAAAATGTTATCAAATCATTTTAATTTTTGTGTTTCAATCCAAGTTTAGATTATCACTACTGGAAAATTCCATATACCCATGGTTTGAAACCCTTGGTATAGCCCATCAAACTGTGGGTATTGGATATAATCACTGTTTGATGAACTGTGGGATCTTGAGGCATCCTGATTTCCCTATACCCATGTGTTTTTAGGAACCATGGGTATATCCCACTGAAATTTCAACAAACCATGGTTCTCGTAAACCGTGGGTATAAATCTATAACCACTGTTCAAAAAACCATAGGTATAGTGGGTTATGTAGTAGAATATATACCCACAGTTGTGAAACTATGTGTATAGAGGGTTTTGAGCCACATATATACCCACACTTGTCAAACTATGGGTATAGAGGGTTCTACAACAACATATATATCAACGGTTGTCAAACAGTGGGTATATCTTGTTGTACATCAGCATATATACCCAACATTGTCAAACCATGGGTATAGATGGTTTTCCTAGAAATAGTAGCTACCCCGCCATGGTTTCACATTTCTCCTGCAAACGAATGTGTTTACTATGAAACCACACCCCATCCCCCCTTTCACACCCCACTCTGCCCCTAAACACCCCTACCTCCCCTCCCTTCCTCCCTATATTAATCCCCCCCAGCACACCCCTCCCCCTTGCACACCCCCACTCTCCCACTGGTCACCCCCCCTCGACAGACCCCCCTCAGCACACCCCCTCCCCCCTCAACACACGCCCACTCCCCCTAGACAAACCCCCTTGCACCCCCACTCCTCAAGACTGAACCCCCTTTCACACCCCCAGACACCCCCACTAGACAGCCCCTCCCCACCCCCAGTGGAAACCCCCTTGTACACCCCCCTTAGACAGACCTCTGGAACCCCCCCCCCCCCCCACTAACCCTCTGGACACCCCTTGGAAGAACCCCCTTTCACCCCCAGACACCCCTAGACACTACCACTGGACCCCCTGGCCACCCCCCCCCCCACTGGACCCCTAGGACACCCCCTCCCCCTGGACGCCCCCTCGACACCAGACACTAGACCCCCCAAGACACCCCCTCAGAACCCCCCTGGACACCACCATTCAAGCACATACGTGCAAACATGCATATTAAGAAAATTAAATAATAAAAAGTTTAAAAAAATTATAAACAAATAGAATGTATAAATTATTTTTTCTAAGTAAATATAAAGGTATAAGATTAAAAATAGCGTACTTGGGGATAGACTATCCAACCATTATATTGTTCAATGTCCCAAGGATTAAATATTGCGCAGTCAGGAGTAAACTAGAAATCACCAATTCGGCAAGCATTGTGTATTCCGCGTAAATTTGAGTAAAAACAAAACAAATGGTTACTAATGTCTTGAAAATATTTGTATAAAATAACCATTACCTCCTGAATTTTATATTCACATCAATCCTGGTTGCAAGTCATGGAAGCAAATCAATTTCATCACCTACATTTTGTTATTGGTTATCTGCATAGCATGCATTATTATCCTGCATACCATTACATGTCATCAAAATCAACGAATGATAAAAATGGAAAAGCCATCATGAATCCAAAAACAAGAAGTCAAACTATCTTTTGATCTATTTAGACTATATATATTCACAACCCCCCCCCCCCAAGACCCCCTATACATTGCCCCCCCCCCCTGCACACACCACAACCCTCTTCCCCAGCACCCCTTCCCTCTTCCGCAGCACCATCCCCCCCTACACACACCCATGCCCCCCGAACCCCCCCTCCCACCCTCTTCCCCATCCCTATCCTCCCCCTAAATACCTATATACATCTCCCACCCTTCTCAAACTCACTTCCCTTTTCCACAACACACCCCCTCACTCCTCACCACCCCTCCCTTGCACACACCCCTGCCCTTTTCCCCAGTACCACCCCCTCCCCGGCACACCCCTCTTCCCCCTTCCCCAAAACTATCCCCCCTAAATACTTTTAAACCCCCACTGCCCCCTTCCCACTCTACACCCAACATTACCCCTTCCAAATACACACCCCCTCCCCCCTCACCCTGCATACCCCCTCCCATGCCCCAACCCATGCCCTCTTCCCCACTACCAGCCCCACTCCCCTACCCCCCCCCCCCCCCGCCCTCTTACCCAGCACCCCCTCCCATGAATACTAGTAGAAACACCAACCCTCAACCTATACACCCCACTTCCCCCTTCCCAAACCACACCCCCGCCCCCTCACCCTACACACCCCATCCCCTCCCCCTTCTTTAACAGCATGATTTATGACATTTATCAAACAAAAAAAATATAATTTTCTAAAGTCTTTGAACTGGATAGGTAGCTTCATGGTAATGACTAACTATTCTAAGAGTGTTGGGTCTTCCATTTTGGTTCTACTATAAAATATTTTGTAAAAATGAATAAAAAAGAAATTACAAAATGGGGGGCAATGGACTTTTTAAGTGAAACACACTGGATTTTTGACAGGAGGATGGATTTCCTGGAAGCATTTCCATGAGAGGATGAATGTGCACGTTTTTTGTGCACTGCATAAGATGAAATGGAAGAAATCATGAATGAAGTGGGGAAAAAAGGGGGATTATGTTTGGTATTTTTTGATTGTGTGACATATGTGAAAGAGCGTGAGGCTAGCTATAGTTTCCAGCATCAGAAATTTGAGGGTCGTGTTTTGTTTTTTAGTAGAAGACAAATCAAAATAAAATGACCCCCTTCTCCAAAAAATAATCTGCAATTAAGAACATACCATTCACAAGATCCAAACTTTTCAAATCCATTCAATCAAAATGTTGTAGCTATAAAAATCTTGGGTGTTCCAAAATTTTTCATTTCATCAAAAAAAATAAGAGCATCACCCTGTTAAGACACAAACCATAGATAAGAATATTATAACGAAAATAGTTGACATGAAATCCTATAAACCTCAAATCCATAATATGATCCAAATGAATCTTAGTATGACCACTTAATTCTAATTATAATAAAATATTATAATCTGATGCAAGATCAATTTCACACTGCCCTCGATGCCACTTACAATAAAAGTTCATCATAATGGTGTAGGTGTAAAAATTCAGTGACATTACAGACATCGTTAATTCCTAAAAAACATATTTGATAAATTATATTTCATGTTTTTCATCAAAAAACATCAGTAAAAATTTGAAGGGAATGATTCTTGGGTAAAACCCCGCTTTCCTAGCCTGAAAAAAGACATCAATTGCATCATTGTGCATTAATTTCGCTTCAATGACCATAACATGCTCAATGATTACTACACTGATTACAAAAATTGGAACTCTCTGTGTAATTGGGTTTTTCCAATAAAATAGGAAACAGATGACATAATTCAATAAGAATGAATTGAAATATATATATATATTATGAAAATGGAAAAGAAAACACAAAAGAGGAATCAGTGAAAAGTTTATGGAAATAAAATAAAACATATTTCAAATTGCAATCCATTAACTGCAAAACTCCACAATGGGGAAAACCTGTTCATGTAGTAAATGTTTGGGCCCTGAGTGGGTAGAAACCTGAAGCAGAAACCTTGAATGAATAGTTGACTAAAAAAAGAAAAATGGGAGTAAAATAAAATCTATTATTTATCCCCACTATTAATTAAACCATTGAAGAAAATTATAACCACTTTTTGATGAATTATAAAATAAAAAAATATTATACATAATAAAATTGAAGGGAAACACATATAGAAAACGTTAATATATAAGATATAATTGTTTGTTTCAGGGGAAGAGGTTTTCTACCATTCTATAAAACAGAGGTGAGAAAATACATGGTTCAATAAAACATAGGCCATGAAAATAAAAACCAAAAGAAAATTTTCAAATTCAAATGGGTCCAAAGAGATTCAACTTAGTGAAACATACCTTCAAGAAAACCATGATGCAAGGAAGCACCTACCTATAACCCAAATACATATAACATCATTCAGTCATGACACCAAAAACATTAAAATATCCATTCAATCAATTGTTTAAAACATTTCAATGAATACATAGTTATATAGCCAAATAAAACACCAAAAGGAAAAAAATCAATGATGTATAAAAAGAATTATATCCAATAATTTTTTTCCTCCAATGATCATATATCCATCATGAACCTCATGCTTCAGGGCATTGACAATATCAAATGAACTATCACAATATTTCAAATTTCCTAAAAAATCAAATCATGTTTGGAATAAATGATAAAAAAATGAAATGCCATTAACAGTAATAAGGATGGAATTTTCAAGTAAGAAATAGTTGATGGTGGTGGTGTTTTATAAATATAAATTCTGAATCAATGAACCCTATAATATTAGAAACATTGACCCATCCATGTTCTTATAGAAAATATTAATTAGTTAAAATGTTTTAAATACATATGAAAATAATTTAATGATGAACCGAGAAAAAAATTATTAAATAAAGAACCTCAATATATGCAAGACATCTGATATTTTTTTAAATTTTAAGTAAAATTTCTAGGCATTCATCTATTATTGTACAATGTTGTTTAAAATTTTGAATAAATTCTAATGAATATTGAAATTTGAGATTTGAAAGTTGGAGTGGCACATTATTAATAATAATCAATATGATTTAATTCATTTTTTTGTAATATATGGGAGTTTTGTATTGTACATTCTCATATACTCTCAGTTTATAGACACAAAACTTCCATTTATGATAGGCTTCAGACTGGTCATCGATAACCAGTTCATTGTGTGTGATCAATGCATGCATAAATGTCCGAAGAAAGAACATTACAAGAATGATATAAAACAAATCATAGAATTTGTGCCGCATTGATTATGTTTTAATCTTGCTCTCACAATTCGTAAGAACCTTCTCATTGAATCTCATAGTAGTGGGAAAAAGATCATTAAAATGGGAAAATATACCCCATTATATGTAACGCCCCGACCCCAGCTACCCAGAGTCGGTGCATTACTTCGTAACATTGGCATGATCACAAGAAAGATCAAATCTCGAAAGACCGATTGGTTTCGTAGCCTTGGAAACACTAGATATAATCATAAAGTTTTACATTACATTTCAAAGTGAAAAACTACAACAACAACAAAGTCTTCATATCCACACTATTAACCCCTCATAATATCCCTGCAAGTCATTCATAATTTAATTCTTCACTACCTGGGAAAAATAAAACATAGAAAAGGGGTGAGCTCAAATGCCCAGTAAGGATAACAATATAGCGGAACATTCAAAATAATCATAAACATTTAAGGGAGTGTATAACTAAAACAAAAGCCTTTTAAAATTGAACTTCAACATAGTATGGCAAAAGTAAAATGAAATAATGCCATTTACTTATTCACATGGATATTCTACTAATCGAATAATCACATGCAATATCAATAACCACTTTCATAATGTTGGAATGCATAATGCCAGACTATCATAACCACATAGCCAAGGCCTCGTGCCAAGACTACAAATAAGATTTTGTCAAGGCCTTGTGCCAAGACACTAGTTTGTCTCATGAGACCTACCGATGCATCGAGGAGCTATAGCGGGCTCCACCCGTCACTTATTATGTCTAATGCATTCCCATATGAAAAGGTTTAAACATAACATAAACATTCGTATTAAAACTAGCATACAAAATGTCAATAATTTCACAATAAACTATGAATGGTATAAAAATAGCACATCCACAGTCAAACATATCACAAAACCTTCAATACAATATAGAAGTTTTGTATCATAATAAATCAACTTCAAATAATCTTAAAATCCATCAAAGGATGTTGACATAGATGAAATCAAAATTCTTTTTAAAGAAATATCTCCTTTTATTTTGAAATCATTTAAGATCCATATAAAATAAAACATTTTCTTTGAAAATATTCTTATAAGCCTTTAAGGAAAGCTTCGACGATTTTATAATGGCAGAAAATAACCGCACCCGCCGTATAAGTTAAAAAAGACATTCTTACCTCAATTCTGTCGAAAAGGTTAAAAAGGACCTTGTTTTGAAAACGACGGAAAGATTCCTTTATAAACCTCTTATAAAATGTCAAACAAGGGTATAAATGACTTTAACCCATATTCTTGTAAATAGTAAAAATGTTTTGAAATACATTTCGAAGAAACATGGATGTGGATGATAAAGAGATCCCAGTAGATTATTACGTATAATACAACCTCGGATAATGAAGAGATTGTGAAATAACCCTTACCAATTTGGTAACTTATGAAACATACAACCCATGAAAGAGGTATCATACAATGAATATGTAAATATACATAAATTAAAGTGTATTACATAAAGAATATAATTATGGGTAGTACATACACCACACAAAAGGTGATGGTGGCAATATGGCATGAATCTCACGGGAATAAGGAGTGAGATGAAAACCCCTTACCACGTTAATCAACTGAGTCGTATGTCCAAAAGTTCATGACCACCAAATGATTTACATAATAAAATGAATATAAAGAGAATCATTATAATATATATCAAATGGAAGTACACAATACACCACTTTCAATAATTTAGTGGCGAACAATGGAAATCTCACGGAATTGAAAGTGAGATAAGAAAATCCCTTACCTTGTACTTTTCCTTTGTTGGGGTAGGTTAACCTCCTGTATAATGGTGAAATAATTGTTATTAAATTATACAAGAATCATAAACATTAATATGATATCATATATGATCTTTTAACATTGCTTTATTAATAATATCTTAGTATTATCGTCGTTTCGGGTGATAATCGATTCGTTCTTCTTAAATGTTTGGTTACGTAAGACATGTTTGTAATGGATGGATTATATCTTATTCATAATTAGAATGATATTATTTTTAACCCTAAAATGAGAATAATACTTGAATGGATATGATGGAGAATGAATCTTATCGCGTTCGTGGAGACGGTAGTCCGTACGTACGCACGAACGCTACTTCCATTTAATTTTTATTTTAAAAGAATCAAATCCAAATGATAAATAGGTATATTACTATTCCAGTATAATATAATATTTTATATATGTTACTTAAGTTCATTAACACCATCCTTTATACGTTCCATGTGTGGTATGAATGAGTCATATCATTTTAAGGGGGCGGTAGTCCGCACTTCCTCAAATGAAATTATCGTATGTATATACAACATGAAACGAATAATGGTATGAAATAAAATGGAATTAAAGAAGCTTATAAAATATATATCATTAATATCATATTTAATTACAGTGCCATCATAATGGCCACCATGAGAGGCGGTAAGATGTTTTTGAACAATCATCGTTTCGTGAGGCGTTAGTTTGCCATCCACAGAAACATTATGTTCATCATCCATTAGATGGAGTTTTGTGTATGTGTAGTTTGAATCCTTCTTATAACAACATCTTAGTATATTGAGGATACTGGTGTTGTTACAAAAGAAAGGAAATAAAAAGATTTTGGGGGTTGAAGAAGCAAAATAAATGAAAATAATTTAAGAGAAATCGTTACCTTTAATTTAGGTAACTCACTTTGGTTGGAACCAAAGGACTTCTTGAAATGCTTTCTGCCTAAGGGGAAGCTTCAAGGAGTAGGAGATGGATGTGGGGAGCTTATTTGGGCAGAGTTTGGACGATCCAAGTGGCTTGAGAGGTGTGAGGAAATGAGAAGGAGGAGTGCCCTTTTATAAGAGGGGTGAGGGGCACCTTTGGAAAAGCTAGAAATATTAATTTATAATAAATTCATATTCGGTTTTCAATGGATCCAAAGTTTACTATTCAAAGGTTGAGGTGGGGATAGGTTGAAAACAACTCATCCAATAGAATTTAGACAGGTTTGGGTACTTATATTAACCTTATCTTTAAGTATTAATTCTAAGTTAATTAGTTTCACTTTTACAATGTCTCTTTGTATTTTTATATAATATGGTTAATAAACTTACTATATACATCCAAGCGACCCCCAAGTGGTCCATTAATGATTAACCTATCATAATATAAGTCTCTTGGCCGAACCTTAGATTTTTTGGAATTTAATATCAATTAATAATATAATATTTGTTTTAAGAACTCTTTTATGTCAATTTTGACACTATTCAATAGTTGATTTTTGTGAAACTCATAACAGATTGATTACTTCCAAAAAAGTCCATTAAATCAATCCTAATATATCATATTAGCCTATAAAATTATTTTAATTCATTAAAAGTTTCATATTATATTTATTTGGGTATTTATAATATCAATTATTTTAATTTTTCACTATTATAGTAATTACTGCATCATCATTGTGTCATAACTAAAATACATTATTTAATGTCTAAAAATTATAAATAAAATATCATTATGTAGGAAATGTTTTTAGCTTTCTAATGAATATTTATAATCTAAAATCCAACATATATAACCCTATGTAAAAATTGTTGTTCTAAAAGATATATGCTTGTGTCATTTTTGTATTCATTTTAACTAAATTAAAATAAAGTGTCATTATCACTTACAAGTGGATCCATGGGGTCCCAAAATTGACACAAAGATGTCCATGGTCGACCATGTATCAACCAATAGGGTTAAGACACGTTTTAGGGTAATTTAGTATTATTATAATATTATTTTTTAACCCTTATTTACCGGATTTACCCTTAACCATGGTAAATAAAATATTTACCGCAGTAATTATTCAAAATGTCTAAAAATAAAAGTTACCTATTTACACAATTTGAACATCCTGATTCCAAATATGGAATCCATTTTTCTAAATTCAAAACACAGAAGTGGCAGAAATTAATTTAAAATTAATTCCCGCTGTCAAAACAAAAAGCGTGTTTTTAAGAGATAATAACTACCAAAAGATTGACACTTGTTTATGTTCGGTTTAATTGTAAAATTATGTCCAATGACCAACATTATATTAAATGGTAAAAATATATTCTAAATATACTTTAAAACTACTAAAATTCATAATTTATCACTATTAATTATTTTGATTAAAAAAGTTGTTTTTAATTAAAATTTAGTAATTTTCACTATTCATCAAAATATGAAAGTTATCCGAAAAGTACCAAAATTTCACCTTAGGCTAAATTCGATATTCCGAGTCAAAAAATGAAGTCCATTTTTAAATATAAAATATATATAATTTCAAAAATTAGGTATTACTATTCACAACGGCTAGTTTAATTAGTTGTGGTGTGTGTTAGAACTTGAGGTTGCGTACAACACACGCTATCGCATTATTCAAAGGGAAACGTACCGTAGAAGCTTGGGGTGTTACATTCTACCCTCCTTCAAATAATTGCGTCCTCGCAATTTCTAGGGTATTACTGCATAAAAAGACTCGGGTGGTTCTTCATCATAAGTTCCTCGGGTTCCCACGTTGCCTCTTCCATCTTATGGTTTCTCCACAAAACTTTTACCAGACGCGTCGTCCGGTTTCTCAGCACTTGTTCTCTCGTATCAAGAATCTTGATGGGCTCTTCGCAATAAGACAGATCGGGTTCCAGTTCTAAATCTTCATAGGTGAGTACATGCATTGGGTCAGGCATGTATTTCCTCAACAGAGATACGTGGAACACATCGTGAACTTTGGAGAGACTTGGCGGCATTGCCAATCGGTAAGCTACAGCCCCAATTCGTTCTAGAATTTCGAAAGGTCCGATGTACCTGGGACTCAATTTACCTTTCTTACCAAAACGTATGACTCCCTTCCACGGAGATACCTTCAGGAAAACATGATCACCGACTTGAAATTCCAAATCCTTCCTTCGATTATCGGCATAGCTCTTCTGCCTACTTTGAGCTGCTTTAATGTGATTTTGGATTACCTTCAGCTTTTCCACCGTTTCCTCCACCAGTTCTGGGCCTACAAGTTTTCTTTCACCAACGTCATCCCAACAGATTGGTGTACGACATCTCTTTCCGTATAACGCTTCATATGGTGCCATCTGAATACTCGAATGGAAGCTATTGTTATAGGAAAATTCTACCAGTGGTAAATATTGATCCCACATACCCTGAAAGTCAAGTGAGCAAGATCTCAACATGTCTTCTAGGGTTTGAATAGTCCGTTCTGATTGTCCATCTGTCTGAGGGTGGTAAGCAGTGCTCAAATGAAGTTCAGTATCCAGGGATTTCTGAAGACTTTTCCAAAACCTTGAAGTAAAACGGGGATCACGATCAGAAACAATCGATAGGGGTACTCCATGAAGTCTCGCAACTTCATTAATGTATAGTCTTGCTAGACGTTCCAGGGGTAGATCTTCTCTTATAGCAAGAAAATGTGCTGACTTGGTAAGACGATCAACAATAACCCATATTGCATCGTTCCTTCTAGGAGTCTTCGGTAGCCCCATGACAAAGTCCATCGTAACATTGTCCCATTTCCACTCCGGTATGGGAAGAGGTTGCATGACTCCTCCAGGCTGTTGCCTTCCAGCTTTCACTTGTTGACAAACCATACATCTTGACACAAAATCAGCAATCTCCCTCTTCATGTTGTCCCACCAAAAATGTTCCTTCAAATCTCTATACATTTTGGTGCTCCCAGGGTGTATAGAGAAATTGGAACTATGAGCATCATCTAGCAATTCCCTTTTTAGATCAGGTATATTGGGAACACAAAGTCTCTTCCCGAATTTCAAAATTCCACCTTCATACGCAAAGTCTCTCAATCTCCCATCATTCACAGCTTTAATCTTCTTCTGAAATTCTTCATCATCGGTCTGAGAACTCTTAATCCTTTCTAGTAAAGATGGTTTGGCAACCATTTGAAAAAGAATTGATGTTTCACCTTCCCTGGTTATTCCCATGTCCATCTTCACTAGATCCATGAAAATTGGATCCCTTTCAATTCTCATCATGTTCAAAACTCCATGGTCTTTTCTGCTCAAAGCATCTGCCACCTTGTTTGCTTTCCCCGGGTGGTAGTGTATCGTACAATCATAATCCTTGAGTAATTCAAGCCATCTCCTTTGCCTCATGTTGAGTTCTTTTTGTGAGAAAATATACTTCAAACTCTTGTGATCAGTATAAATCTCACATTTTTCACCATAGAGGTAGTGCCTCCATATCTTCAAAGCAAAGATCACAGCTGCTAACTCGAGATCATGAGTAGGATAGTTTTGTTCATGAATTTTCAACTGTCGTGATGCATAGGCAATAACTCTATCATTCTGCATAAGGACACAGCCAAGTCCTTTCTTTGATGCATCACTATAAATAACGAACCCATCATTCCCCGATGGTAGAGTCAATATAGGAGCATTGACTAATCTTCTCTTCAGTTCTTCGAAACATTCTTCACACTCTTTTGTCCAAACAAATTTAACCCCTTTACGTGTGAGCTTCGTTAATGGGTTAGCCAATCGGGCAAAATTCTGGACGAAACGTCGATAATAACCTGCCAAACCAATAAAACTACGTACCTCAGTTATACTCGTAGGTGCTGGCCATTCTTGGATTGCCTTGGTCTTAGAAGGATCGACAGAGATTCCATCTTTAGAGACAATATGGCCAAGAAAAGAAATCTCCTGAAGCCAGAATTCACACTTGCTAAACTTTCCATATAATTCATGCCTCCTCAGAGTCTTCAAGATAATGCGCAAGTGATTTTCAGGATCTTTGTAGGTTTTGGAGTATACCAAGATATCATCAATAAATACCACCACAAATTCATCGAGATACTCCTTGAAAACTCTATTCATCAGATCCATGAATACAGAGGGTGCATTAGTCAATCCAAACGGCATTACAGTAAACTCGTAATGCCCGTACCTGGTTAGAAATGCTGTTTTCGGAATGTCTTCCTTCTTTACACACAACTGATGGTATCCAGATCGAAGGTCAATCTTTGAAAAGTATTGAGCTCCATGCAGTTGGTCAAATAAATCATCAATACGAGGTAGGGGATACTTGTTCTTTATCGTTATAGCATTGATCTCCCTGTAATCGATACATAACCTCATAGATCCATCTTTCTTTTTAACAAAAAGAACAGGGGCTCCCCATGGAGAAACACTAGGGCGAATAAATCCCTTATTACTCAATTCCTCTAGTTGTTTCTTTAGTTCGACTAGCTCTACAGTGGCCATTCTATAAGGGGTCTTCGATATAGTCCTTGATCCAGGAATCAAATCAATAGAAAACTCAACTTCTCGTTCTGGAGGATGTCCAGGTAAATCTTCCGGAAATACATCTACAAATTCTTTCACAATAGGTACATCCTCTATTTGAACATTCCTTTCCTCGCCGACAGTTATTTCATTCTCTTCCTCCCCAATAATTGAATTAAGTTGAACTACTGGGGGTGGATCTAAATAAGAATTAGGTGGTGACGATTCTGCTCTAAAAATAAGGTGTTCCTTATCATTATCATCAAGAATTGTAACCTCTTTCTTCTTACAATAAATCTTCGCATCATAGTCCAAAAGCCAGTCCATACCGAGGATTATATCAAACTCGATCATAGGTATGACGATGAGATCAGCAGATAAAGAAAATTTATGTGCTCTAATGGGGACTGATTCACAAAACTTTGTTGCAACGATACTTCCCTTAGGAGTTTTAACCGACAACTCCCTTATTAAATCAAATTGGAAATATCTAATTTTCTTAGCAAACTGGGAAGATATGAAACAATGCGATGATCCAGAATCAAATAATGCATTTGCTAAACTTGAGGAAACCATTAAATTACCTGCCACCACGTCTTTCGGAGCTTCTACCTCAGCAGTAGTGATAGCATAAGCCAGGCCTTGATCCCTTGGCCTTTTCTGAGGTAAGTTCTCCTGACGCTTAGGACATGCATTTGCATAATGCCCCATCTCCCTGCAATTGTAGCACTGAACGTTGGTAGCTTCCTTCTTCCCCTTGCAATCATGAGCTTGGTGGCCTTTTTCACCACACTTGTAACAGACTCCCATTCCCTTCAGGCAAGCACCGGGGTGTTTCTTCCCACACTTACCACAAGATGGATATTCAACCTTTCCCTTCTTCCCCTTATTTCCATTCCCAGATTGATCAGCAGGTCTCTTCTTCTCTTTCTTTGCTTTAAAGTCATAAGACTTAGAGAATTCCTTTTCGGTCTTGATAGCACATGAGACAATGTCTTCGTACGATGAAAAGGATTGTGAGACTAATGCTCGACAGAGAAATGGTTTTAACCCATCAAAGAAACGATCAATCTTACTTCTTGGGTTGCGAATATAATCACCAGCGTACCTCGCTAACCTTGTAATGTTTGCCTCATACTTTGTGACATTCTCATCCTCCTTTTGTCTCAGACTCAGAAATTGTCTTTCCATATCTGCTCGATGGTCGCGAGGAAAGTATTTTTCTAAAAACAGATCTTTGAACTCCCTCCATTCCATGTTTGATACTTCATCATCTTCCTTCATGTTTTGAATCAATGACCACCATTGATCAACATCTCCAGTGAGGCGGTAAACTGCCATGGTAACTTTTTCCCTTTCACTACTCCCCAAAGCCTGAAATATTTTCTCTAGGGAAAATATCCATTGCTCAGCTACTAAGGGATTTGTACTCCCATTGAACGTTGGTGGTTGTTGTCTCATGAATCGATCTAACATTGATCCTCCACGCTGCGGATCAGGGTGCTCCATACGGGTAAGGTTATTATTCATAACCTGAGTAAGTTGTCCCAGTACGGTGATTAGCTGATCAGCACCAGTTGCATCACCAGCCCCACTATAATTATCTTGAGCAGGAGGGCAATCCCTACATGGAGTGCGTGCATTGATACGGTTTCCATTTCTTCCACTAGGCGCCATTTCTAAACAATGTCATAAACTAGATCAGTTTATGAATCAAAATACATAATCCCATACTTATAAAACACTTAACATAAATTGAACTATTTATGGATATAATCCATAATCATAAAAATGTTTTCTTTGAGGAAGTATATACTCATAAACCCTTCATAATGATTTGTAAAGATAGTGAGAGTTATCCTAAGCATATCCCCCGGGAGTGTCGTAACCAAGAGTGCAGCAAGGCCCGTTGGCGTGCACCAGTTCCCGTTCGAGTCTAGCTCAAAGCGGTATTTTCGGGTTTTACCCCTAGGTACATCTGTGCCAGAGCCGCCTCTACCTGCTCGTATCCAGATAGGGATGTATTGCTCGGAAAACTCACAAAATCTCTACAATACCAAAATTCTAGGAAGTTCTTCTACACTAATCCTCAAAGCTCATCTTAGGTCTACGTGCTCTAATCAGAGTTTATCTAAATCTAGTTTCCAAGGTTTGTACTAAACTTCCTCTGATACCAACTGTAACGCCCCGACCCCAGCTACCCAGAGTCGGTGCATTACTTCGTAACATTGGCATGATCACAAGAAAGATCAAATCTCGAAAGACCGATTGGTTTAGTAGCCTTGGAAACACTAGATATAATCATAAAGTTTTACATTACATTTCAAAGTGAAAAACTACAACAACAACAAAGTCTTCATATCCACACTATTAACCCCTCATAATATCCCTGCAAGTCATTCATAATTTAATTCTTCACTACCTGGGAAAAATAAAACATAGAAAAGGGGTGAGCTCAAATGCCCAGTAAGGATAACAATATAGCGGAACATTCAAAATAATCATAAACATTTAAGGCAGTGTATAACTAAAACAAAAGCCTTTTAAAATTGAACTTCAACATAGTATGGCAAAAGTAAAATGAAATAATGCCATTTACTTATTCACATGGATATTCTACTAATCGAATAATCACATGCAATATCAATAACCACTTTCCTAATGTTGGAATGCATAATGCCAGACTATCATAACCACATAGCCAAGGCCTCGTGCCAAGACTACAAATAAGATTTTGTCAAGGCCTTGTGCCAAGACACTAGTTTGTCTCATGAGACCTACCGATGCATCGAGGAGCTATAGCGGGCTCCACCCGTCACTTATTAAGTCCAATGCATTCCCATATGAAAAGGTTTAAACATAACATAAACATTCGTATTAAAACTAGCATACGAAATGTCAATAATTTCACAATAAACTATGAATGGTATAAAAATAGCACATCCACAGTCAAACATATCACAAAACCTTCAATAAAATATAGAAGTTTTGTATCATAATAAATCAACTTCAAATAATCTTAAAATCCATCAAAGGATGTTGACATAGATGAAATCAAAATTCTTTTTAAAGAAATATCTCCTTTTATTTTGAAATCAATTAAGATCCATATAAAATAAAACATTTTCTTTGAAAATATTCTTATAAGCTTGTAAGGAAAGCTTCGACGATTTTATAACGGCGGAAAATAACCGCACCCGCTGTATAAGTTAAAAAAGACATTCTTACCTCAATTCTGTCGAAAAGGTTAAAAAGGACCTTGTTTTGAAAACGACGGAAATATTCCTTTATAAACCTCTTATAAAAAGTCAAACAAGGGTATAAATGACTTTAACCCATATTCTTGTAAGTAGTAAAAATGTTTTGAAATACATTTCGAAGAAACATGGATGTGGATGATAAAGAGATCCCAGTAGATTATTACGTATAATACAACCTCGGATAATGAAGAGATTGTGAAATAACCCTTACCAATTTGGTAACTTATGAAACATACAACCCATGAAAGAGGTATCATACAATGAATATGTAAATATACATAAATTAAAGTGTATTACATAAAGAATATAATTATGGGTAGTACATACACCACACAAAAGGTGATGGTGGCAATATGGCATGAATCTCACGGGAATAAGGAGTGAGATGAAAACCCCTTACCACGTTAATCAACTGAGTCGTATGGCCAAAATTTCATGACCACCAAATTATTTACATAATAACATGAATATAAAGAGAATCATTATAATATATATCAAATGGAAGCACACAATACACCACTTTCAATAATTTAGTGGCGAACAATGGAAATCTCACGGAATTGAAAGTGAGATAAGAAAATCCCTTACCTTGTACTTTTCCTTTGTTGGGGTAGGTTAACCTCCTGTATAATGGTGAAATAATTGTTATTAAATTATACAAGAATCATAAACATTAGTATGATATCATATATGATCTTTTAACATTGCTTTATTAATAATATCTTAGTATTATCGTCGTTTCGGGTGATAATCGATTCGTTCTTCTTAAATGTTTGGTTACGTAAGACATGTTTGTAATGGATGGATTATATCTTATTCATAATTAGAATGATATTATTTTTAACCCTAAAATGAGAATAATACTTGAATGGATATGATGGAGAATGAATCTTATCGCGTTCGTGGAGACGGTAGTCCGTACGTACACACGAACGCTACTTCCATTTAATTTTTATTTTAAAAGAATCAAATCCAAATGATAAATAGGTATATTACTATTCCAGTATAATATAATATTTTATTTATGTTACTTATGTTCATTAACACCATCCTTTATACGTTCCATGTGTGGTATGAATGAGTCATATCATTATAAGGGGGCGGTAGTCCGCACTTCCTCAAATGAAATTATCGTATGTATATACAACATGAAACGAATAATGGTATGAAATAAAATGGAATTAAAGAAGCTTATAAAATATATATCATTAATATCATATTTAATTATAGTGCCATCATAATGGCCACCATGAGAGGCGGTAAGATGTTTTTGAACAATCATCGTTTCGTGAGGCGTTAGTTTGCCATCCACAGAAACATTATGTTCATCATCCATTAGATGGAGTTGTGTGTATGTGTAGTTTGAATCCTTCTTATAACAACATCTTAGTATATTGAGGATACTGGTGTTGTTACAAAAGAAAGGAAATAAAAAGATTTTGGGGGTTGAAGAAGCAAAATAAATGAAAATAAATTAAGAGAAATCGTTACCTTTAATTTAGGTAACTCACTTTGGTTGGAACCAAAGGACTTCTTGAAATGCTTTCTGCCTAAGGGGAAGCTTCAAGGAGTAGGAGATGGATGTGGGGAGCTTAGTTGGGCAGAGTTTGGACGAGCCAAGTGGCTTGAGAGGTGTGAGGAAATGAGAAGGAGGAGTTCCCTTTTATAAGAGGGGTGAGGGGCACCTTTGGAAAAGATAGAAATATTAATTTATAATAAATTCATATTCGGTTTTCAATGGATCCAAAGTTGACTATTCAAAGGTTGAGGTGGGGATAGGTTGAAAAAAACTCATCCAATAGAATTTAGACAGGTTTGGGTACTTATATTAACCTTATCTTTAAGTATTAACTCTAAGTTAATTAGTTTCACTTTTACAATGTCTCTTTGTATTTTTATATAATATGGTTAATAAACTTACAATATACATCCAAGCGACCCCCAAGTGGTCCATTAATGATTAACCTATCATAATATAAGTCTCTTGGCCGAACCGTAGATTTTTTGGAATTTAATATCAATTAATAATATAATATTTGTTTTAAGAACTCTTTTATGTCAATTTTGACACTATTCAATAGTTGATTTTTGTGAAACTCATAACAGATTGATTACTTCGAAAAAAGTCCATTAAAGCAATCCTAATATATCATATTAGCCTATAAAATTAGTTTAATTCATTAAAAGTTTCATATTTTATTTATTTGGGTATTTATAATATCAATTAGTTTAATTTTTCACTATTATAGTAATTACTACATCATCATTGTGTCATAAATAAAATAAATTATTTAATGTCTAAAAATTATAAATAAAATATCATTATGTAGGAAATCTTTTTAGCTTTCTAATGAATATTTATAATCTCAAATCCAACAAATATAACCCTATGTAAAAATTGTTGTTCTAAAAGATATATGCTTGTGTCATTCTTGTATTCATTTTAACTAAATTAAAATAAAGTGTCATTATCACTTACAAGTGGATCCATGGGGTCCCAAAATTGACACAAAGATGTCCATGGTCGACCATGTATCAACCAATAGGGTTAAGACACGTTTTAGGGTAATTTAGTATTATTATAATATTATTTTTTACCCCTTATTTACCGGATTTACCCTTAACCATGGTAAATAAAATATTTACCGCAGTAATTATTCAAAATGTCTAAAAATAAAAGTTACCTATTTACACAATTTGAACATCCTGATTCCAAATATGGAATCCATTTTTCTAAATTCAAAACACAGAAGTGGCAGAAATCAATTTAAAATTAATTCCCGCTGTCAAAACAAAAAGCGTGTTTTTAAGAGATAATAACTACCAAAAGATTGACACTTGTTTAAGTTCGGTTTAATTGTAAAATTATGTCCAATGACCAACATTATATTAAATGGTAAAAATATATTCTAAATATACTTTAAAACTACTAAAATTCATAATTTATCACTATTAATTATTTTGATTAAAAAAGTTGTTTTTAATTAAAATTTAGTAATTTTCACTATTCATCAAAATATGAAAGTTATCCGAAAAGTACCAAAATTTCACCTTAGGCTAAATTCGATATTCCGAGTCCAAAAATGAAGTCCATTTTTAAATATAAAATATATATAATTTCAAAAATTAGGTATTACTATTCACAAAGGCTAGTTTAATTAGTTGTGGTGTGTGTTAGAACTCGAGGTTGCGTACAACACACGCTATCGCATTATTCAAAGGGAAACGTACCGTAGAAGCTTGGGGTGTTACATTAGACATAATGAAAGGTTATTAGAAAAACTAGGTTGAAACAAACAATAAAAACCATTGTATTTTATATTGAAAAAATAATAATAAAAATAATATATTTTTGGCTAAATGAAAAAAGTTATGATATGTACAAACAAATCATTTATTTTATATCATCACTAACTGAATATGCAATCAAGTAATCTGCATTTTATAAACCTGCAATGGAATTTTTTTTCAATCAAGAGTATAGATATATACCTATTGTAATGAACTTACTTAGTAAGTAGAAAATTATTCATAGGTACCAACTTCAACTGAACCATCAAATTCCCATGAAAAACTAGTTCTTCGATGAAAATAAATTTCATGAAATTAATCGAATCCACCAATCTAAAACCAGAGAAAGGAAAAAATCGCAGTATGTTGACATGATGGACAGATGGGAATACATATCAATGACATTAGGAGAAAAAACCACTTGACGAAGCTTGTAATTATAGGATCTTTGAGTAACATATCTATGATGGTAAGGGATTCACATAGAACATGGTGGGATTCTTCACAGTAGTGGATGGTAATGTTGATATTTGAAAAGATTCAGGTAGGAGAACCAAATGAGAAGGCTTCCCCCAACTCCCCTCACCCCTGCACCCAGCCCCATCCAGCCTGAACCCAGCCCCCCTGCACCTATCCCCCTCCCACAGCATCGACCCCCCACACCCTTCCCCTAATGAACCCATCCCCCACGCACCCCCCATACCCAGCCCCGTCCCCCTGCACCCATCCCCACAACTAGTGAATATATACTCATGACACTTAGAGTTAATTCCACTTTTAGTCACAAGAGAGACACTGGTTTCTTAGAAATAAATTAAATTGGAATCTATAATATCATTTACATATATGTATTCTATGGTAGTAAGGGAATCACACACCTATATGCATGACTAAGTATTCTAATGTTAGCATTATGTAAATTCGTGCAAAAATTTATGCAGAAGTTTTTAGAAGAAAATAAATTAACCATTCTCATCTATAAAAAATTCAATTAAAGTTTTTAAATTACATACATAAGTCTCCATACTGTGTCAATAATTGAGGGGATTAATTCCCACCCAACCCCAAAATCCCCATCCTCATGTCAATTCCCATCACCACCACTGTCATCATCAGTATAAACATCATCAGCAGCCTCATCACCAACAACATCATCAGCAACATCCTCACCACCAACAACTCTATTGACACAACCTTTATCACCCCAAATACCATCATTGGCATCACTTGACACATAATTTAAAGTGCATGTTGACTCCATATATGAATCAAAAGTAGAAACTGCCTTTTAGGGAAGTGACTGACTCAATACTACCATATCATTCATGAAATGATCAGTCATCAGCTTAATTCATTCATTCTACTCTAAAGCAATTTTTTCTTACGCTTTTTAGAATTAGTGATTACCAGCTCAGAGGTTTGGGAGGCGTGAGAGGAGACTGATGAAGACTGATACCTATATGGGATTATGTTTATCCCTGGTTGACATCGTACTCTCCCCGGGTGCTCCTCACCTAATACCAGACATAAATGATCATGTGGCTCGAAGTTGACATCTTCCTTACCATCGAGGGCCACCAAGGCATACTGCTGAAATTATAAACATATTAAACTATTAATTTAGTATAAATATATATAACATAAATAAAAAACCTGAAAATTTTATCTTGGGTCTATGAATTTACTGAACTTCAATCCTTTTTCATTCTTCTGGAAAAAAATAATTTGGCACGAGGTACAGGACGTTCAATGCCCAATTCAGCTAGCTGCAAATGAGAAATGCAAAAATCAACATTATAACCATATATAAGAAATATACAAATATGGATTATTTTTATTCAATAATATTTTCCGTAGAACATCCTGTACAACATCACAATACCTGGTTAAAGTACCTAGTTATTTTAATGATCGGACATTGTAGTTTTCCCTAATATGATGAAATAGGTCATTGAATTATTATTCATTATGTTTCTATCTAAAACTTCCTAAAAAATACCAATACTATTAATAAGAATTAAATTTTATATGTCAACCATTAATTATATAGATTACCTTAAACAACGCTGTATTCCAATGTGAAATCATTTATTCATATAGATTTTTGGATAGTTAGGGAATATGAGAAACCCCTAAGTCATTACCAACCCTTCTCTTAGGACCAACATACAACTCATGCTTTTATGAGCGCCAAAAAACCCCAATATCCATCAACCTTGTAGTCTTAGCATCTTCTCCGCCGGGAAAGTTAAACCGAATATGAAATGAATGCGTTAAATCATTTAAATACTCCAAATATATATATATTAATTTATAAGATTTTCTTACCCATAATTTCTCCCATGTTTTTTCATAAATCTCTTTACTAATACGTCTCCATGACTTATATTCCACTGGGAGGATTTCGTGATACTTGACCAATGTGTTCATGAAACTTCTACACTACGTTGCAGTTGGACTTACCATCTGATTTTGTCGATTGTAATCCACCATTGGTTGTGTCTGGTGATTCCAAACTTCCTGCATCCGAGTGCACCCATGTCAGCTAACAGAAGATCCCACTGAATAAGAAAATTATGGGGGAAATAAGAATTAAGACACTGTAAAACATGACAAAAATAAAGTAATATAATTTGAAACAGTTATAATAAAAAAACCGTCTACAGAATGCCCAATAGACTGTGATGGATCTGTGGGTTGTCCTGACTCAGTAGCCTCTGCACGAGTCTCTATTCTAGTTCATGCTCCGGGTGACCTTCATGCACTGGTGTGGAAGCTAATGAAACATACTCATCAGATGATGGCTGGATGGAAGGAATTGTATGTGGTGATGACATGGGAAAATATGGGTTGTAGGATGGGGGATACATCATAAAATATTGATATGGTAAAGGTGGAAACATCTGTGGATGTGGTGTAGTCATCATATGGGAAGAATAAGAAAAATGAGATGATGGTGGCATTAGTGGAATCATCCTTGAAGGAAGAAAAGACATTGAATATGAATAAGAGGGTAGATGAGATGATGATGGAGGAATAGATAAAAACATCCCTGAAGACTCTAGAGGAGGATGGAAAAGTGTGGTGGAAGGGTTGATCGATGGTAGGTTAGTGTGGAAACGAGAATGACAGTTGCTCCATCTAGGTCTAGGAGAATCCCTACTCATACCCATGAAAACAAGATTATGAGTCAAATATGATGGAACATAATGTCCCTAAAAATTGAAAATAATATTAACATGAAATTATATGTAATTCAGAAAAAAAACATTATAATTATAATACTCACTGATGGAAGGGAAGGAAATGCACGATCATTCCCCGATCGATCAGGATCAAATAGCCATATCCTTTTACCTTTGGTAATATTTTACAAAATCTACATGAGAAAAAAATTTAAGGTTTTTAGAAATAGTTTTTATAAATCATGCATACAACTTAAATTTATCAGCAATTCATGAGAGGAACCAATTTGACTGATTTTAATTACTAATTTTAAAATTATAACAAAGAAATGACGAACACCGTTTTTAAAATTACATTACCATGTTATAAGTTTTTTAAAAAATATTTAAACCACATTTTATACATTGAAATTAATCTATTTTTTTGATACTACATCAGAAAATAAAAAAAATATTTCCAAACTGAATCATAATTAAAGTCATTCCAGAAATACTAACCTGAGAAACTCATGACAATGTAAACTAAATGAACAATTATCAAATATGGTTGCTTCTATATATTACCAACCACTGCTTCAGGTTCAACATCAACTATCGCAATTGGAAAATTTGATTCATCAAATGCAATATTTTCGCCAACACCAATGGGGACAACAATGGTGGAAATTTCTTCACTAGCATCATGAAAAATATGTCTTTGGATTACATCATTTATGACCCCGTAATCATGTCTCAGATGATCTTTCAAATCAAACACTTCTTTATCCATTAAGGCCAAAATGTATGGTTTATCGTTACATAGAAATTGGCTCATATCAATAATTTTGAATCCACAGTTATCATTAAATGTACAATTTTATCACATTTAATGAAACCATTTACATATCAACATTGTGACTCTACCTTTAGATTAGTAATCTAATACCAATATTCTATCAACTTGTCCATAATAATACACATCTTCATATCATGCCTGACTATCTTATACACTGTCATAATAATCCATTGTAGCAGTTAACATAACGCCGCCATGTTGTGTTCTCATTTTCACCACTCAATACATTGTAACAAATTTATACCCATTGAATATTAAATATTTACATTCATGAACCAATGAATTAGTACCAAAAGACCATTCTCTCAATTCATGAGAAACAGAGTCAATTGGTAAACAAAAAACGTGAAATATATATGAAAAATACAATTAAATGTGAATCTATTTTTAAACTAATTAATGTAATGGTATTACCTTTGATTTCAATCTAGCAGGAAACTCAATGTTATGCAAAGACTCACTTCTTCTCAAAGACAATGATCGATTAACTCTACATTTAATTTGTTTATGTTACCTACATAAAATGATAATAAATGTGTAAGGTATATATGAAATTTCATAATATGAGATAACATTAAATTCTCCAAATTACATACTTGATATAGTCATCGAAAAAACCATAGTTAAACAAGACTGTGTGATGTGCCATCTCCCTCTTTTCAATGCTCAATTTAGCCAATGTATAATACCCAAAAATTATTCATGTTTGGTGAAGAGATGGAAACAAGGGCTCAGTTTTTCTATTCTAGTCATCTTTATTTCTCATTGGCTAATTATGTCTTGTGATGACATCAGATAAATTCATTGAACAAAAATCCATACATTCTTCAGCCAAATAACCCCTCACAATCAAACCTTTATGATAATTATTGTTTCAAACATATGATTTCATTTTGATCATATTTCTTTCATTATGATACATCCACCTAAAAGAAAATGGTCCCCCAAAAAGTGTTTCAGTTGGAAGATGACTCGTTAAATGAAACATGCAAGTGAAAAAGGATGGAGGAAAACTCTTTTCCATCTCACATAAAATTAATGGTGCCTCATACTTCATTTTTATCAATAATTAGGTGGATAAACTTTTAGCACAATGGTATATAAAAAAATGGCACAAGGGAATCACTATCACCCTTACATTATTGGATAGAAAATTCTGAATTTCTATTGTAATCAATTCATGAAAAAAGATTTGATAATCATGAGTTTTCAAATATTTTAGTTTCACATCACCTCTGTTGACCCATTTAGATTTGTTGCTAGAATAGCCATCGGGAACCGTGATATTCTCCAATACTTCACAAAATTGATCTTTCCCTGACAGTGTCATCACATAAGATGCACAAGGAACTTTCCATTGGTTTTCACTGATACACAAAGGATAGAGTTATGGTTGAATACCATAATCCAACTAGTCCTGATAAGACCGGACGTCGTCATTGGTCTTCCACTTGATATTCAGAAGAATTGCAAACAACATTTCACATATATTATTTTCAATATGCATTAAGTCTAAACAATGACATAACAAATTGGTATACCAATATGGAAATTCAATAAAAATAATTCTCTTTTATCAATTATAATTGGTTTCAATGTCAACATTATTCCTCTTTTTAGATTCCAACTAACCATTACCTAATGGAAAACTGAAATATTTTAATTCATTAGCACATCACTTCCTGACATACGTTGAGGTGGTTGTTCAGTCTAAGCGGTATTATCAACCCTCCGATGATTTTTCTTATATCGATGATCCATTGGAAATAATTGTCAATGCCCCATGAAACTGAAACTACGATAGTATTTAAGCCTTGTCGATCATGTATTCTTAATAAAACTAGGACAAGATAGTTTTCCCTTCATGATCCACCCAGGCATTCTTTGCATAAGTACTGAAATCATTTATGGTCCACAGAAGGGCATCACGCATCTCAAACGTATTCTTTGAAGAAACATCGAATGTCCAAACACCCAAATACCAATGTTGTTTCAACTCTCTTATTAAAGGTTCCAAGAAGAAATCTATATCATTACTGGGATTAGAAGGTCCAGATATCTGTATACACATGAATGTGAATGTTTTTTTCATACATATCCATGGAGAAAGATTATAAACATGAGAAAAAAATTCACATGCAGTGAGAAGTAAGAATATGACCTAATAGATTAAAACCATCCTAGGATAGACACAACCTGATATTACACACCTCAGCTACAAAATCAAGATGTTGTGCATCAAATTTCCACCATGATAATCCATCTGCTGGATGAACGAACTCATCATTACCTTTAATTCTATCAGCATCATGAGATCTCTTATTGTCTGAGATTTTTGTAGACATCATTAGATTTTGATGTTGGGGAATTAATTGAACATGCCACATGACTTGCGGTTCCATACAATATAGTGGTCAATCTTCATTTTTCTACCATTGAGATATTCCAAATTCTTTATAGTCATTACGGTCAATTGTTTCCTCACAAAATAAACTATAATCTTTCAGACAATCATGAACTTTATTAGTATCAAATCAAAGATGCTTAGTTAACTTCCATGCCTTGTAATGATTTGAGGGAATATCTGTACCATCAGGAAGAATGTTCTAAAAAAATGTACGAATTTAATCAATAGAGGTATAAGAAATTCCATTCATTGTTTTTCCATGCTATAACGACATTAAAAATTCCAAAATTGGTCATTTTAGTACATTCCAGATACAATGTATTTCTAGCATCATCCAATAAATTTTTCGCACTCTCATCATCATCTTCAGTATTTTCCTCATGTGTATTGATATAATTGTATTCTTTCATTGGCATAGTATCTCTCTCAAGATGATGGAAAAATGGAAACTGATCAAATATCAAATTCTATATGCCACTTATTTCATTTTGTTCATGACAAGTAGAATATAGACTCGACTCTCTATGTGTATACCAAGTATAAATGTTTTTTTGAAATCCATATTTCATTATATGGTAGTTAACTTCTTCTCTTCTTAACCATGGTGTTCCAATACATCTATTGTATGGGCACTATATAAAACCACCATTTAAAGCATTGTAAAATAAAAAATCTAAAAAATGTACAAACTATTTTGAAACACGGTTAAAATCCAATAAGTATGATACATCCAGCTTCTATCCATTCTATATCAAGAAAAAAAGTTATCTTCCAATAAAATATGTAAACCATAATTAGAAAAGGGATATTTACTATATAAAATAAAAATTTTAGAAGAGAAAAACATAATAGTTAATTCACATTTTTATTGAATGTGCATTAATTTTTATTACCATTTTCACCCCTTTTAGTATGAGAGAGAAAATGCTTACCTCTATTCTATAAATGGATGACAAAAAAGGTAAACTTTAATGGGCCAAGAAAGCTTTCAGGTCTATGATATTGTTGTATGTGTCATTATTGTTGAACTAAGGGAGAGAAAAACATTTTTCCTCCCATAGGTGTAACATAAAAATATTAACATTAAAGGACACCCATAAACATGGGTTTTTTCATTTTAAATGAAATAGAGAGGGAAAAGCATTCTTTCATCATCATAATTTTTTTATCGAAGCCCATATTCATGTAATTTAAAAATTTTCATGGGTAAAATTTTATTTCAACTTGGGAAAAGAAATTTAAAGAAAATCACTCATTCTCCAAGAATAAAAATCATTTAGATAATTTATATAAAACAATTTTGGGCATCAAATTTTTTTATAAATATTCTAAAAGACTAATTTAATTAACTAAATATCTTCATGAATTTTTTAAATAAAATATTTACCTAAAAAAACCTACTGCATACAAAGTGGAACAAGTCACAACATGAAGATTTAAAAAGAAAAGGTCATTTTGATAAAATAAAATAATTTAAAATAAATTAAAAAATCAAATAAGCATTATTCTATTAACATCGAACACTAAATTTTACACACACTATGATTAGGGTTACCATAAGAAATAAAAATGAGAGTAATTGAAGTGAAATGACCAGGGGAACCTCCCAGGGGATTTTGGTAATGTCTTATGTATCAAATTTCATCAATTACTGTTTTTTATTCTTATGGAATACACTACTTTAATTTTGAATTATGAGTTAACTGGATTAGACTTGATCTATTTGGTTGGAATACCTTCATCGTATGCTATAGATTATAATACTACCATTCTTATAAATGTTAAGGATTGTTCCTTGAGTTTAGACTGTATTAATGGATTAGGTATAATGGAAAGGCTCAACCCTTTGTATTTTGTATTATTTTTACTGAGAGATACTGCTATATTGAGCCATCTGGGTTCGCTCGGATTATTATTCCCTTGTATTCCTTGGTTTTCTACATTGTTACCATTAAAGATTTGGCATGTACCATGACTATAAACTCACCATAGATGAAAAAACTAGATACAAAATGACATTGAGTCCCACTATAGAGATCAAGGATCATTAATATTTTATTACACTTTATCTAAAATTATAAATTTGTCAAATATTAATATGATAAATAATAATTGATTATTAAATAACATCTAAATGAAAAAAAAATTGAATTTTATTTTTAGGGACATCATCTTTTGAGTCTTACCGAGTTATAATAAAATCGTGCACCTTATACCATGGAATTCAGGCATCTATGTTGTTATCAATATTATATTTTATATTTTGATTTGGGAAAGCACCTGATGTTTTTGATTGCATGATTTCTAAGACTATGCATGGGGTTTGGGTCCAAGTTGATACTCAAGACCATTTTTCATAGTTTCTATAGTTTTATATTCTTATATTCTGGTTATATTTTTTTAAATTACAAGTGATATTTTATTCACTGAAGAAACAATACAAGAAATAAACCTGACATGATCACAAAAATTAGTGGAAAACAACAAAAAGAATCATGGAAATTCATTTTATTTCTTAGCCGAGCTTAGCCCAGTACAATGCTTTCTTGAAAAGGAATAAAAAAGGAGTTGATGTCTTTATAAAAAAATATTTTAAAACAAATTAATCATCACTAGTACATTCATATTTATGATTGCTACATCCTCATTCCACTATCATGGAGTTGAAAAATTGGAGTGTGATAATGTCTAGGTTTAAAGGATTCTATAAAAAATAGCAAACTCCAATTACTAAAGCCCAGTTAACAAAAATACCCAATTAACAAAGAATACAATTCCAAATATTAGGCCCTAAACAAATAACTCCAGTTACCAAATCCAGTTACACCCCAACTTCCAAAGACACACTTCAAACTATTAAGCCCAAAAACAAATCACACCAGGCATTCTAGAAGATTAAAAAATGAATACAAAAAAACACTCCAGGTCTTAGAAGGGGAATACTGTTTCAACCGTTTGTATATATTCTCAATTCAGTAAGAATGAAATGGGGTATACTATAGTTGACCCAGATAACAATTACTTTCAACCATGAAACTCATTTCTGATTATCCAACTAGCTTCTAACAAATATATGTGCCCTCAACTAAAATCTCATTAAAGTGATACATTTTTTATGCTTTAAAAGAAACATACCATGATTATATCAGTGAAATGAAAATCCATCCAACCTCTCCTTAAATAATGCTCAATTCCAACAAATGTCAGTGTTTGACGTTAAATTATAATCTATGAAAATTAAAGGCATGAAATGTTACTCAGCCCAAATATTTGAAAATTTAATTCTCCTGATTGTTAATTTCATGGAACCTTCCAATATTTTTTTCATGAACTAATGATTTTACAGTCTCAAATGTATAACAAACTTAACAATCGCCAAACATCCGGTCTCGTAACCTTCATGCTTTTTGTAAGGAAGTTGGATCATTTATCTATAAAAAATATGAAAATTCATATCCAAATTCCACCAAAACCATGAGATCTAAACCATAATAGAAAGATGCAGCATCCTCCATTGTCCATTAGAAGAGCTTTAATATGGAGAAATAAAAGATGAATTATTGTAAGTATAACAGGCTAACAACTTCTTTCAATACATAAATAACCCATTAGTTTCCTTACACAAATACAACTTGAGATCCAAATCCATGGTCACCAATCCATCTCCAGACTCAAATCCTATCACCCCATCAAACATGGACTATTGTTACGTAAAACCATCCTTCAAAGAGATTCAGGCATCCAATGTTTTGACCTTCAAAAATCCATGTAGTACAAATCACAGCAATGTATCTAAATTAGATTTGTGCCAAAGAAATTCATGGAAGACCAAACTGTATTTCCAGCCATAGCAGAAGCCTTGACCCATCAAAAACTAATCAATCAACAAGAAAAACCCACCCCCAACAAGAAACCAAGGGAACATCGCACAAATGAACATTTATGCAACGAGAATCACTTAAAAATTTGAAATATATTTGACTGATCTATACTAATATATCTGTAACCAAAACCTCCCATATAAATACTAACACCCATGCAGAGAGTTTAATATAAAGATGAATTTATTGCATAAAAATAATTGTTTATTACGTGAATTATTTTTTATTATTATTGAATCATTTCATTGTGTCATTAAATGAATTATTTATATATATTTATATTAGTATGTTTATTTACAATGTATTTTCAATCAAATTTGTGGTTATAATCTCCCACCATACTACTTGAAACCCTCAATATGTTGTGTCATTGATAACCACAATAGTAATAAACTGGTACTTTCTGACCATCATAATCTACTAATGTAACTCACAAAGTAGCCTAATGGGATTCTAGATCCCCAAGGGATGAAAAAGTGTTCTTTTTCATTTATAGAAAATCCTTGAGAAACATCACACAGTAAAATTATATTTAACATATATTTGATCATTAAAAAATCTTTTATTTACCATCCATATATTTGACATCCATAAAATTTCCCAATAAATCAAATAACATAAGAAAAATAATGGATCCGAACAATTCACAACCAATAATGACTTAAATCATTAACTAAACAAACTATATATAAATTAAAAAACATTAAGATTAAATTAATAACACAATAACAAATATAATAAAATTAAACTAAATTAAAAATTAAACTAAATTAAAAATTAAACATATCATTTCAAAACATTTATATTACCAAAAACCCAAACCAATCCATTCCCCCAAAGACATATCTAAGAAAACCATGGTTTCCCTCTTTGTCTAAACACAACATAGTTACCCAAAATGAATTATAGGAAATATAAAATAGAATATGTAACCCACATAAAATAATTATAGAATCATACACACACAAAGAGGTGTTTATATATGGTGTGTGAAAAACATCCTTGGAGGATCTCACCCAATTTTATATTAAAATATGTTACGAAAATAAGTTATTAATTATAGTATAGAGTAAAATTTGGACAATAGGGGTTTTCATTTTATAAATATACAATGATGAATAAACACACATCCATAACATATGTAATAAATCCATTCCTTTCTAGAAACCCTAAAATGTAAAATCTCTTTTATAACCAAATCACTAACCACTTTAATTTTATAATATTTATTACAAATAACTTTTTGTTAAATTTACTTCCATTCAAGGGAAGAAAAACCACCCATTAAATTTTCATTTAATTAAATATACAAAAGAAACCTTTAAAACCATTTCAAAACACACAAACCCTTATGGAATGAAGTAATAATATCAGTGGGAACTCTACGATTAAATAGAGGAATGTAAATAAATAATAACATAAATTGTACCACACAGAAAATTGTAAGGGGACATAATAATAATTGAATATAAATTGTCACCATAAAAAAATATCATGGTATTATATTTATGGTATAAAAAATAGGTACCAAAGTAACATGGATCAAAACTGAAGACTAGATCCCATGGTAATCCTACACGGGCCTACTCATCTCAGTAGTCCTCTCTCACTAGTTAGCCCCTATAATCTTACCTAGGAACCCAATGAAATCATCTTTGACAACCATCCAGGTGAACATAGCTATACAGATCTATCATTAGATTAAAATGGATAATTGTATTTTTCACTCATTCAGGTATATGGTTAATTACATAGCATTCAAATGAGAAAACTATGGAGTTGAGAAATTGTTTTGTGTAGTTAATTATGTGTATTGGAAATTTATGATATATCACCTCAAACACCTACAAATAGAACATCCCATATTTATATCACAAATAAATAATAGAGATGGTACATAAACATTAATATATATATTATTACATAATATAAATTGGCAGGTTCTCAGTATGAATGAATATTATCCCTCAGTGACAAAAATACAATATCTGAAAAACATTGTTATAATTATGAGTTATATACATAGAATTGAAATATAATCATTATAAACAATTTAAAAGAAATAAAATATACCACTAAAAAAAATAGTTTCATTGAAGCACAACAACATTCCTTGAAAACTGATGTTGAGGCGGAGGCGAAGGCTGGGAGGAGAGGGATGAGAGAGGGGATGTTGTTGGAAGAGAGTGAGCCGAGAGAAGGGACATCACTAGAGCTAGGGGCAGGGAGGTGGAGGTTGGGACATTTAGGGTGAGGGGGTAGGCTGGGAGGTTGTGGTTGGGAGTGGGGGTGGATGCTGGGGAGGGGAGGAGATGGCTAGGATGTGTTGGTCGGGTGTCTGGGAGGCGGAGGTCGGTTATTGGAGGAAAGCGTCGGGAGGTGAATGTCGGATGGCCGTGAGGTGGTGGTTGGGTAGGGGAGGATAGGACTGGTATTCAGGGAAGAAAGAGGAGCACGATGAAAGAGTTGAGGAGCATTATGGATGAGGGAGGAGGAGAATGATAGAATTAGGGAATTGGGGTTCATTTCCTTCAATTCTAAAAAAACTGTGGGAATAGATAATAAAAAAATATATCCCCATGGTTTTGAAAAACCATGGGGATGGATGTGTGGGGAATGACCCCCTTTATAGTAGTGTATTTTGAGTAATTTTATGGACAATTATTTATCTAATTGTCTTTTTTGAACATTGTAAATTAATGTTTAATTTTGGAATTTAAAAATAGTTTATCTTTATACAATAGTTTATTATTTTGTGTCAATTGTCTGATTTTATCCTAACCATTTTTTTGTTAATATATCAAGATAGGATGAATATATTGATAATATTTGGTGGATTATGAGATTATATAGAAGTTGATCCTCGTGCTTTAGGTGTGACCAAGTCACCTTGAATACTCATTAGTTGGTGTAAAGATGAGTTTTTTGTAGAAATATATTAATGGATGAAACTGTATATGGCATGTAAGTATGTTTCCTCATATTCATATCAATCTTGTAAAAAATTCCTCAACATTATGAAATTGATCTTAGAAAAACATTTTTTGTTTACTTTACCTAATATGAAATCAAATATTTTTCAGTCATAACATGTTTTTGGTTTTTTGATGATTAATAATCTTTTGATCATGTTTTCTATCACTCTCTATTAGAACGTGACACTTATTTTTTCTTTCATATCCATGTATTCCTACTTGGAGTCCTTCTATGTGTTATCTTGAGTGAAATTTTTACATATTGTTTTTATGTGGTTGTTTTATTAACATTTATTCTGACGTGGGTTTGTAATAAATGTATTTTGAAATGTCAGACCAATGTTACCAAAACACAAATTCGAATTACGAGGAAAAAATTTATTTAAGGGGGTGGATGTAACATACCAAAATTTAGGAAAGAAACACTATGTTCAATAGTGTCTATGATACACTACCTTGAGCATATATGAAACACTAAATATTATTATTTAAATTTTAACATTATAACCAAGACGTTGGAATGGATGGAATGAAAAGTATAAACTGAATTATTTATATAAGTTTTACACGTGTTAATATAATGATTCATTGGTTAGAAAATTTATTATAAATGGAAACAAAAACCAATTTAATATAAAGGATGTGTTTTTTTAAAAACATATTTAAATGAGAATTATTATGTTTATCATATAATATAACTTTTTTAGAATAATATTAATGATATATTAACTCATTGTGAGGCTTAAAAATAATATTATATGATTTCAAGAGAATATATCAGAAGAAGAACAATTTTAAGCATAAAATAGTATTTTTCAAAATGTGTTTTTAACTACAAGTGGTGGTGAACCCTCTATAAATATAATTTTTGACACTTTTATATGTTATATTTAACAAAATAATATATTTTTTAGAACAGGGAAGTAAAATTTACTTTGGTTTAATTTTGGTATATTTATGAAAAAATTATTTTTTTAATGTATAATGAAAAATACTGCATTTTAATTCATACAAACATTTTTATGAAATTTATATATATTTAGATTATCATATTAATTATTTCATGTTCTTATTTTTTAATCAAATTTTGGTCATTGGAGGTAATTTAAAATTGATCATTGATAAAAACACATGTCAATATTTTGATTGTTTTACTTTTAAAAAACCCATTTTCTAATTTTCACAATATGAATTAATTTTTAATTAATTACTACATGTTATGTTGATAAAATTTGGAAGAAATGATTCCATATTTTTTATTATAAGTTATAAATTATTTAAATAGGTCCTTTTTTTGGATATTATGAATAGTAACTTTAGTAATTATTTTTATTTAACACAGTTAAAGGGAAAATCTGGTCAATAAGGGTAAAAAATATTATAATAATATAAAACTACACAAACACTTGTCTTAATCAAATTTGATGACATGTGTCTGACCCATAAAATCCTTAGGACGAATTGTTTTCCATTGTAGGCCACATGGGTGTGATTGTGACACTTATTACATTTTATTCAATGTAAAAGAAAATGTGTTATAAACATATATTTTGTTAATAAAACAATTCTAATATTGGATAATATAAGTTATATCTACTACTATAATAATTAATTATAAATTTATGTATATTTCCTAAATCATTTTTATTTATTTATAATTTTTAGACATCAAAAAATTAAATTTAATTATGAAATAACGATGATGTAGTGATTGATTTATTAAGGAAGGAATAAAATAATTGACATTATAAATAATAACATAAATATTAGTTGACATAATTTATGTTATAAAAGATTTTTCGAGTTGACTATAATAGGTTATAATACAATTAAATGGTTAGGATAAAAGGTATCTCTCTATGTAGATCTTATTTAAATTCAATAAATGAATAGTGTAAAAATGACATAATTGATGTTTAATAAAATTTATAATTTATTAAATTATTTAAAAATCATAAAATTCATTTAAAATCACAAAGTGAAGAATATTTTGCCTAAAATTTTATTAAGTGTCCAATTATGGGATATTGGCCCCATAAATGTAAAATTAATAGCATCATAATAATTATAATGTTGTTAGAAGTATTAAAATTAAAAGAGAATAATTAATGGTAAAATGAAAAAATAGGGATTAAAATAACATCAATGGATGTCTAAATATTTTTTTATTGGATAATTTAGAATAATAATTTACTTATGTTTCAGATTTATCATTTTGGAATCATTTTAATAAAAAATTGTTTTATATTAATTTAATTTTTTATGAATTTAAAAGCGTGCCCCTACCCTCTCCTGTAAAAAGGTACCATATCTTCTCTTGTAATCACACAAAAAATAGGTCATGTTTGAAAAATATCTGACCAAATAACTTCAAATAATCCATCCCAATATTATTAAGACAATATTTTAAGTATAACACTCTTCTTATAGGTGATAAGGTGTTTTTCAATGGTGATCAACTGAAGAATAGTTATTGTTATTTAAGAGTTTCTATTTTATTTCTTATCCATTTCCACTAACATTTATTCATACATGATTAAATGATAAATCTATTATAACCAATATATTAAGATTTTATTATGTTAATATAATCCCCCAAATCAATAGATACTTACATATAATGGGAATGGAATTAATCATTTGTGCGTACATGTAAATTATCACCTCCACGATCTGATTTAGTTCGTCTTCCAGTATCATCAATCAAGATTATTTATAATGATTTTATTAACATGAATTTGTGATATTCATGTCTTATTTATAATTTTAAATCCATAATATTTCAATTATGTTCTTACCTTCTATTCAAATAAATACAACAATTTGTTCGTGCGTATATATGAAATATCATCTCCACGAAGCGATGTGAATCGTTTTGATTCACCACATAACTTGTAAGGTGTATATAAATTATTATTATGATTTCAAAAATAGAATTATAATTATTTAAAGATAAAATAATAACTACATTATTTCAATTATGATCAGGTAATAATGAAAATGTTACTCAGGCATATGCATGACATACCTTCTCTATGAATATAATGTTCTTCATTTTTCATATCTATAATTATTGATTTTTTTCAAAATTATAAATGTATAAAGGTGATGATTATGTCATGAAATATAATATTTAGATGATGTAATTATGGCCACATTGACTTGTGACATCAAAAGAATGTTATTTTTCAACTCTAGTAACGAATATTAACAAAACATCCATTATGAACTTAAATAATTTTGTAATTTTTTTAACAGGGTAATAAGTGATATAAAACAAATAATAGACCAAAAAAAGGAACTCATGAATTATAAATTAATGTGTTTTTATAATTCATGAATATAAGGATTGTACGTGATGATTTAAACACAAGTTAAGGGACTCCATCTCAATCTTCCTTCATTGAGGTGTATTTTGATAATATACACCACCTTTTTTATAATTATTATAATCAACCCCTTTTATGTTTAATTTTAATGAATTTTTTCCAAATGAGATCTTTTTTATATGAATAATTTTTTTAAACAACAATAGGAATGTTTTTTATGATATGTGGTGAAAACAAACTTTCCTCTTCCAGGACCATTTTTTATTATTTGGCTACCTCTGCCAGCCAAAAGGTTTTTTTACAGAATATTAAATACCATTTTATATTTTTATGTATTTAGGTATTTAAAATGGTTTTGAGAATGGATTGATTATATCAATAACATGAAATTATATTTTATGATTTCAATTTGAAAATGTTATTTTTACTTTATGATTGTTATTGTGTTTAATGATGTTATTATTCATGGAAATGTTTTATGTATATGGGTGGATCCATGATAAACCGAGTGTGAGTGAGACCGTGATATATCGTTAATAATTTTTTTAATGATATGTAGTTAAACAATAATATTTATCCAAATAAATTTTATGGAATGTACTTTTATAGGAATTCCAAATGTAACCAATAATGTTACTCCATATGTTGCTATGAAAGATAAAATATAAGTATGATATGGATTCCACAAGTTACCATTATGATTTACGATTTCTATGAAGTTTTTCAGGACTATTATGATTTCTTGTTTTCTAAATATTCATGGACTAACATTTTCTTTTATTATTTTATATCTCTTACTGATCTTTTTGTGATCATCCCGTGTTTTTGAAACTATTTCCATAGGGTATAAAGATTTGTAAGTGGAAGAAACAAATCAAAATAAATGTTATGAATATTTAATATAGAAAATTAATTCATGTTTTATTTTAAACAAATTATGATTTTGAAAAAATGGAAATCCTGTAGACATGTCTACTTTGTAAAATTTGAGATGTTATGTAATAGTTGTAGCCTAATTCCTTAAAACACCCAATGTAGAAATATCCTCAATTTGAATTTTTGAATTAACTCAAGATTATGAAATGTTTAAGGACAAGGACTTATAGTTGGTATCAGAGGATATTTTTGAAAAACATAGAGATTAACATTGTTTATTAAAATTTTGGGATATCATCATTGGTTTAAAATTTTAATATTGATCATAAGTTATATGTCGTATAACTCGCAATTCATGCTATAAGATCTGAAACATTACGGCGAATAATGGTATTTTTGGAGACATTATCCTTTCATGAAATATTTGGTTATTAGTTTTTAGGATGAAAATGAGAGTTATTAAATAACCATTGAGGTTTTAAACATGTTATGGTTATTTTTTGTTCTTTATAATAATTTTGGAAGATTATAAGAATTATATTGTTTTAGAAAAAGGAAAACTCATAGGATGGGTGACAAACCATCTCATTAGGAAAGGATGCATATATCGAACCAACAATCAAAGGGTGAAAAGGGTGTCTTGCCAACCTATGGCCTATATGAATTCCAAGGTTAATAAAAAAATTATTTTTTGTTATACTTTTTTATGGAATAAGATAAAGCTAATTTTGGGAACTTTAGTTTTATCTATTTGATGACCTTGGTATTGGAAAATGATACGCAGATTGAGTGATAAATGTTATTTTGTAAGACAATGAACATTTTGGGAACCCTATATGACTAAGAAAAATAACATTTAATGGAATTTTGTTTTTCAGAATTAATGGTAGAATTTTATATTGGAATATATATGTTTTTATTATGCAGTTATTGTAATATAGGTTATTTATGGAAATGATTAACCTAACTTGGAGAATTTATGATTATGGTAATTAATTATTTTATGAGACATTAAGAGTGTTTGATGTTATTTGGAAATAAATATTAAAATTTATCAATAAATCCTATGTTTTCAAATACATCCAATTTTTTTGTTTTAATCCTAGTTTGGAATATTTTGATGATTTTTAAGTGAAATTATGTACAAAATGGTCTATTTTGAACTTTTGTTATTACTATTTAATTTTGGAGATTAAAAGTTATTTTCTTCATTAAATGATTTATTATTTTATGGAATTTTTTTATCTATATCCTAATATTTTTTTGGTTAATATTTCATAATTGTATTAATTTATAGATAATATTTTATGGATTATGTGATTTTCAATAAGTTGATTCTAGTGCTTCAGATGTGACCAAGTCATCTGGAATACTTATCATTTGGATAAAATTTAAGTTTGTTGTATACATTTATTAAAGGATGAAACTATATATGAATTCTAAATATTTTTCTTTATGTTCTTTGTCGAGATCATAAATAAATTCCTCAACATTATGAAATGTACCATAAAACAAAAATGTTTTTCATTTACTTTTCAAACTGTAAAATCAATGACTGTTTAACCCATAAAATGTTTTTGTTTTTTTGTTTATTATATTTCTCAAGATATGTTTATCTATTAATATCTATTAGAAAATAATTCATAGTTTTTCTTCCATATACATGTTTTCATACTTGGAATACAAGTATGTGTTATCTCTGGTGCATTTGTACTTCTCTTTCTTTCTTTTAAAGTGGTAGTTTTATCAATCATTCTTCTAATGTGGGTTTGCAATAAATGTATTTCGAAAATTCATACCTTACTCACCGACCCATAAATTCAAATTTCTAGGACCCAATTTATAAAATGGGAGGATTTAACATAATGAGTTTGAAAAAAGAAACATTATGTTTAATATATACATGATACACTTCTTCGAGTATAAATGTAGTGCTAAATATTATTATTTAAAGGTTACTATTATAATCTAGTAATTGGAATGGTGGTAATGAACATTATTAATTGAATTATTAAAATATGGGTTATAGATGTTTATATAATTATCCATTGGTTTCCAACTTTATTTGAAATGGAAATAAAAACCAATTAAATATGAACGAATTTTTTATTGAAAACATATTTAAATAAGAATAATTTTTTTATAACATCATGTCACCATTTTTAGATTATATTAAATAAATATAAACTCAATGTGATTTTTAAAATTAATATTATATGTTTTCTAGACAATATATAAGAACAAAATCAATTTTATGTTTAAAATAAGTATTTTAAAAAAATCATTTTTACCGCATTTTATTAGAGAACCCTTTTTAATTAATGTTTTTGACAATTTTATGCCTTCTATTTCACTAAATATAGATCTAATTTATAATAAGAAAATAAAAATGAACATTGTTTTTATTTTAGTATATTTACTATAGAATTTATTTTTAATTGTTGAAAAAGACTTCATTTTAATTCAAAACTGCATTTTCATCTGATTTTTTATATAGTTATAATGTCCTTTTAATCTTTTTTAAAATGTAATTGGTTTTTTTATAATTTAATCTATTATTTTTCACTGGAGGTAATTTCAAATTAAAATTTTATATAAACACGTATTAATAATTTTGATGGTTTTTACTTTTAAAAAACCAATTTTCGCATTTTGACAATAAGAATTAATTTTAAATTATTTGCTGAAACATATGTGTTTTGAATTAGGAAAAATTAATTACATATATGAAATCATAACTTCAAAATTATGTAAATTGGTACCTTTTATTTTTGTAATTGAATAATATTAACTTTTGTAATTATTTTTATTTACCATAGTTATAGGGTAAATCTCGTAAATAAGGGTAAAAATAATTTTAAAATAATATAAAACTACCTTAACACTTAACCTATTGGATGAGATATTTTGGACATATACAAGCATTTGGATGAAAGTTTGGTCTCTAGAATCCACATGTGGGTGATTATGACATTTATAACTTTTAATTTAATGTAATGGAAAATATATTATAAACATATATCTTTCTACTAAATCAATTTTAATATGGGTTTATATAATTGATATCTTTAACTAAAAATTGTAATTAGAAATATTAAAATATTTCCTACATCATGGAATATTTTTTATAATTTTTTGACATTAAATAATTAAATTTAATTATGACATAATGATGACGAAGTGGTTGCTTTATTAATTACATAATCCAATAAATTATATTATAAATATTAAAATAAAGATTATTTGGTATAATTTATGTCATAATTTTTTTTGAAGTGAATATGACAAGTTATGAGAAAATTAGATGGGTTGTTTATGTTATCTCTCTGTTTAGATTTTATTTATATTTAATAAAATGAATTTGGAAAAACTGATCTAATTGATGTTTTATAAAAATAGTAAGTTATTATTGAAATATAAAATAAAAACATTAAAATATAAAATCTCCATGTGAAAATTTTAAGGATGAAAATTCAATTAGGTTTCCATTTAATTGAAATTGACCCCATAAATTCAAAAGTAATATCCTCTTGATATTTAAATTTTTTTACCACAATTATATTTAAAAGATAATAAATAATGGTAAAAAGAAAAAAATTATGTTTTAAAATAAAATAAATATATGCATAAAAATTATTGGATGAAATGATTTCAAACTATACACATCTTACATTCTACATATTAATGTTCGTAATAATTTTTATTAAAAATATTAATTTATATTAATTTAACATATTAACAATTTACAAGGTTTCCCTCCCCTCTCCAATAAAAAGATCCCCCCTCTTTTCAAATAATAAAAAATCCAAATCTTTTTTGGTTTTCCAAGATCATCCCAAAAATAATTATAAAATCTCTCAAAAATTTCTTGTGTCCTTATTTTATGATTAACACCATTCATAGAGGTGTTAAAATGTTCTTCAATGATGATCAACCGAAGAAGAGGTATGGTTTTTTAATTAACTCTATTTTATTTCTTCTTCCATATCCTTTAAATATTATTCCTACAAGATGAAATAATAAATCTTGTACCCTGAATATATTGAGATTTAATTTTGTTAATATCATCCACTAAATACATTTCTAATTCCATCAAATTGGAATGGAATTGGTCATTCGTGCGTAAGTGTGAATTATCATCTCCACGAACCAATTTATTTTGTTTTAAATTACCATCTATAATGGTTGGTTATAATTACGGAATTGATATTCCTATGTGATATTCATGACATATTAATAATCGTAAAATAATAATATTTCAATTATGTTCTAACCTTCCATGGACAAAAAAACAATAATGTCATTCGTGCGTGTATGTGAACTATCACCTCCAAGAAGCAATGTGAGTCATTTCTATTCACCAAATAACTTGTATGGAATATATAAGTATATTAAAATTATAATTATGATTTAAATAATTTTATGATGTTATGGGAACATGAATTTTTTTTTTCCTTATTTCCATATTAATGAATGAAAAATTGAAATGTAACATTTGTGTACATATGGCCTTCCATCTCCATGAATATAACATTGTTCATTTTTCAAAACCATAAGTAATGGTTTGATTTAAAAATTATTATTAATGTAAAAATTATATTATTATGTAATTAATACAATTCGCAGGATAATGGACTTTTGACCACATGATATTTTGAGAACAAAACCGTGTTCATTTTCGACCAAAGTACTGAATATCGAAAAAACATCTGATATGAACATAAATAATTATGTATTTTTTATAACTCAGAAATAAGTGTTATAAAAAAAATAAAAACATGAAAAATGATCTCAAAAAAGTATTAATTATCCTAATTTTATTATTTAGTAATAAAAAAATTTACTTGATAAGTCAGATGCAAGGTAGAGGACTTCATCTCAATCTCCTTTCATTGAGTCATATTTCAATAATATACACAACATTATTTTATACAGTGTATAATCGACCACTTTGAATTATTGTTTCATTCAACGGTTTCCAAAAAGAATATTTTTTATATAAAAAATTTAACTAAATGGAAAAGGAAATGTATTTTAACATATGTGTATACAATGACCATTCCATTGCCATGAACATTATTTGGTATTTGGATTTCACTTCAAGTTGTAATATTGTTAAAAGAAACTTAAATACCATGTTCCATTTACAGGTATTCTAGTTATTAAATTGTTTTTATAATGGTTTCATTTTATCAATATTTTGAAATTATAACTTATGGTTGCAACATGGAAATTTTATTTTTCCTTTATGATTGTTAATGTTTAATGATTATTTTATGGTTCAAAGGAATTGTTTATGTATATGCATGGTTCTGTGAAAAAAAGGGTATGTGAGCCTGTGATATCTCTCAAATGCATTGTTTTATGAGATGATGTCAGACAATACAGTTTCTATTAATAGAATTATCGAATACACTATGATTGTTCTTCCAAACATATCCATGAAGGTCACACCCTATATAGTTGTTAAATATAAAATGTAATTATGACATGGATTCCACAAGTAACCTCTATGATTTATGATTTCGATGATGTATTTCAGAATTCTAATGATTTCATAGGTTTATAAATATTCATGAACAATCAATTTATTTACTTATTTTATAAACCATAACAAGATTTTTGTGCTCATCCTGTGATTTTGAAATGGTTTCCACAGGTTATATTGAGGGTAAGATGATGGAATAAATCAAGATTAATGTTATTAAGATTTTATCATGGAAAAGAATTCATGATTTAATTTAAAATATTTAATATTATAAATAAATAGATAGCATGCAGATTTGTTAACTTCGTAATTATTGTGATGTTGTGTAATAGTTATACCCTAATTCTCTAAAACTATAAATCTCAAATTTTTCTCAATGTTAAATCTTGACTTCACTCATAATTATTAAATGATTAAGGATGGGGCCTTATAGTTCGTATAATAGGATAGCTTAGAAAACATTGGATATTAGGTTGTTTACATATTATTTAATGATATCATCATGGATTTATAATTTCAAAATTGATCGTAAGGTCAATGTCATAGAAACCCCTTTTTAGGCTTTACTATTTAAAATAATAAGGTGACTAATGGTATTTTTAGAGGCATTGACCTTTGAATAAATTATCGGTTATAAGTTTTTGGGATTCAAAATGAGAGATAAGAAATGGACTTTGTGGTTAGAGACATATTATGGTTATTTTTGTGGTCTTGAATTTTTTTTGTAATATTATAAGTTTTATATTTTATTATAAAAATGGAAACTCGTAGGTTGGGTGACAACCCATCACGTTCAGTAGGTCCACATGGATCGAAACCAGAATAGAAGACTATGTTATTTTGAGAAAAATGTTGAAATTTATCTTGGAAGACTATGTTATCAAATACTTATAATTTTAGGGTGTCAATCGTAGTATGGATTATTTTGAGGAATTTTAATGAAAATTATATATCAAATGGATTTTTATTATCTTTTTATGTTACTGTTGAATTGTGGAGATTAAAAGTAGTTTTTCTTCATACAACGGTTTTTTAGTTTGAGAAAATTGACCAATTTTATCCTAACTATTTTGGTTTTGGTTAATATATAAAGTCATAATAAATAGATAGTTAATATTTTTTGGCTTATTGTATTATCTTGATTTTGATTTCAATTATTTAGATTTGACCAAGTCATCTTGATTAGACATCATTTGGAGAAAATAAGATTTTCTGGTTGAAATTTATTAAAGGGTGAAACCCTATATGACAAGTAATAAAGATTCCTTATACAATTATCCATGCTCTTAAATAAATTCTTTAACATTATGAAAGTGATTATAAAAAACATTTTTTTTATTTTCCGACTATGAAATAAAAGATTGTATAACCCATCACAAGATTGTGATTTTTTTATTATTAACTACATTCTGATCATGTTTTGTATCACTCTCCATTAGAACTGGACACTTAGTTTTTCTTCCATATCCATGTTTTACTACATGGAATCTAAGTATGTGTTATCTCTCGTGACATTTTTACTTATATTTTATTCTTTTAAATTGTTAGTTTTATTAACCCTTTTTCTGATGTGGGTTTTCAAAAATGGTATATTGAAAATTCGTACCCTAGTTTCCAACCCCAAAATTCAAATTGTTAGGAACCAATTTATTAAAGGGGTTGGGGATTTAATATATTGAGATTTAATAATGAAACAATATGTTCAATAGAATACATGATACACTACATCGATCTTAAAATTACAACAAAATATTATTATTTAAATGTTACCTTTATAACCAAGCAATTGGAATGGATCGAATAAATAGAATAAACTGAATTATGAAAATATGGATTACAATTTTTTATATAATTATTCATTGGTTACCAAATTCACTAGAAATAGAAATAAAAACCAACTGAATATAAAGGTTGTATTTTTATTCAAACCAAATTAAATGAGAATAGTTGTGCTTATAAAATAATATCACTATTTTTTGATTATATTAATGAAATATAAACTCAATTTTATGTTTCAAATTATTATTATATATTTTCTAGACATGTTATAAGAACAAAATAAATTTTATGCATAAAAGATGCATTTTAAATAAATTTTTTTTGAACATTTTGATTTTGAAACATTGTTTAATACTATTCTTGAAAATTTTATATGTTCTATTTGATAAAATAATCTTCTTCTTTTGAAGTAGGAAAACAAAATTTAATTTGGTAGAATTTTGGAATATTTATGATGAAATTTATTTTTTAATTAATAGTGAAAAATACTGCATTTTGATTTATAACTACTCTATCTACATTTTTTAAATATTTTTATTGTCGTTTTTATTGGTTTTCTTGTGTAATGTGATTATGTTTTTACAATTTAATCATTTATCGATTAAATTCACATCGCACTGCTTATTGATATGGAGAGATCGTCACACTTGGATTTCGTAGTGTATCCTTCTATTCTATACAATTAATCGGGTGCTACTTTTTTTTTAATCCCAGAAGATTCATTGGACAATGATTCATCAGGACACCATTGGTCGAGAGGATGGGAGGTTAGGATCATCACTCACTTTTGGGGGTTATTATTTCATACATCGGGAATCTATTATAGATATAAGCCATGATCATATGTTCTTGAATCATCAGTTCCTTCCAGAAAATAGTATCCATGGGTTATCCTCATCTTGTTGGATCATCATAGATATACATGGATTTGATTCCACTTAGACAATGCTGACTTATGTCGTGCAATGAGGCACTTTGAGTTTACCGTCATCCCAGAGATACATAATGAGGTTTGATGTTTGGTTTGGACCCATTAGACCGGATTTATATATATCCTACTTGGAGGAATCAGAGACCACATAGTTTAGTGTCACTTAACCGGACAGATCACCTTTTATGGTCTTGTGATATGGTAACATACAAGCACTTTAACCTCATACGGTGATGACATCGAGGTGAAGGATTTCTGGTCAAGGCTTGGGGTGGGACTCATGCTGAGGTATCCCAAAGTTTCTAGAAGATATGTGGTCTCTTTGATGTACATGACATTACCAATCACATGGACTAAAGAAAATTAAGTTTGATTTGAGGGTGGGATTTTAACCTCAGATAGGCTTCCAACGTATCCCATTCAAAAGGGGAATCAAAGTCTGTGGAGTAATAGAGAAATGATGACTTATACTATATGAAGCCCAGAATGAGGGCATGATTTCTCAGGTCTTACATAGTGGTGCTTCCCATTTATTAGGACATTATTGGGAACTAACCATAGAGGAGGCCTTAGCATGGTACTTTTATTTGGGATTACTCAGGAGACCGTCTCTTGAGCTCGGTCCTTAAATAGGTGTCCTACTTATCTTGTTTGAAATAAGAATCTGAGTTCTGGCAGTTATTATATCTTGGGGATTATATCAGGGGGGTGGAGGCCCATTTTTTAAGGGAATAATTGTGTAAATACTTTGGGAGGACACACCTTAGAGCACAATCCTTATAAGGGGCATCCTACATATCCTCATTGGAAAAAGAATCAGAGTTCTCGTAGTTCCGTTATCTTGGGGATTTCACTTGGGAGGAGGCCCATTTTTTTGGGGAATAATTGTGTGATCCTTTTGGTAGGACACCCCTTTGATATTAGGCCCTGAAATAGGCATCCTACATATCATAGTTGGAAGAGGAATCTTGGTTCTCCTAGTATGTCTCTTTGTTTTTCCAATCTAACATTCTCATAGACCGCTAAGCGCACGTGTTTCCTACTCGGTGTGAGAAACAAGAGGATGTGAATGATTTGAAAAAGGCACAGTTTCTCTTTTCTGCTATTGGAAAAGGTAGATGACGATGATGGAAGATGTCGTGGCTACAAGACATATTGGAGAGGAAAAGTACCTTGGGTGTGTCAACTTTATCAAATGGTCCCACATCGAGCAGATGATGGTTGAGGGAACTATGCAATGAACCATTCATGGTGGGATGACATTGTAAGTCATTTGGTTCGGATCTTGAATGTTTAGGGGATGACATTAGTGGGAGTTCCCCAGAATGTGTTTTGGGAAAGGGGTTGAATGTATCCTCTCATCAAAAGGAAAATATATCATGATTGATTTGACTGATCGCCATCCTGCATTGAATATAAAAGACAGTGATTGTCCTTGATCCCTAAAACTATGAGTTTCACATTTGTATCCCAAATTTGGACTATGGGTTACAATGGGAATGTAGACTTGAATACATTTTGGGGGTCTAATTTTTTTTAGGGCAACCTATATGACTCTTATTACCTGGTTTATGTAGACTTAGGAAGGCACACTTGTGCACTTGATGATCTTAACATATGGGATCGTTGGTTTTTTAGAAATCTTTGGATTGATTCTAGTGGACTAGTTAATGAAGGAGATATGGAGGAATGGATGGTAATGGAGGGTGATGATTGGATCTAGAGAGAAAGAAACCCAATTAAATCCCAGTCCACGTACTGTTTTCTCTTGGGGAAACGGGGTAGCCCCGCATACCATAATTCTATTCTGGTAGAGGAGTCATCCGCATTTCGAAGTAATACACAGACATCGGTATGGACCACTCCATAGAAAAGTTTTATATGGTCATGGATAATTTATTCCGTGCTGCTTCATGTTCCATCAGTTTACTGATGTCATCTGCGGTGTAGGGTTTGATATGAATAGTGTCACACTATGCAGAACTCCATATTGAAGATGGGTGTGGGAGCCTCTTATTTGTGGGGAGTCCATTCACAAGAAACTTATGGTTAGCGATAGCATGAATTAGGTTCATAGTTCCACAATTATTGTTATGTTCCATTTTTATAGTTCATGACTAGTTATTACTATGGAAAAGTGCTTCGCAATTCTCACCATGTCGATGATTTGAAATCGATGTCCTGGTTTTCCTTATAACTGAATTCTTTCTCCAAGCCTCTAGGATATCCTTTGTGATCTCTTCCACCCATATTTTCTCTCTCTTCACCTTTCCTCCCTTCAATTGATCAAGTGATCCTTTTATAAAGCATTGGGGAAATCATATTTGTGGGCATGGGGATTTATTTTCAGAAGCCCATGATGATGTATCTCAACCTGTAGAAGACTCGGTCAACATGGGTTTATGGAGGATGTAGTTTTCAATTTGTGGTTCATAGAACCCTTCCTTCTTTCTTTGTTCACGAACTTCTTAGTTCGTGGAATTATATGTAAATTGACTTTCTAAGCTTGATTCTACTAACGACACTGTCCGTAGCATCCTGGGTTTGCGAGCAATCGCCCCGTGAGCCAGTTCCTCGTGGGTCCCTCTACATACTATTTTTTTTCAATTCATGTACCCTGCAAACCATTCCTAGTGATTGTTTGTGGTATACTAAAAAACTTTTCAAAATTATATTTGATCAAGTTTATTCTAACATTTTCAATCCAATTTTCCTCTATTTTCCTTATTGAAACTGTATTATTGTTTAATTCCTTGTACAATGTGCTTATAGGATTATTTACTTCCATTTGAGATGCTTTTAGGACCTTGAAAATTCCCTCCATCGGAATGGTGTCTGATCGGAATGAAGAGGAGGATATTCTGATGTAGTAGCGGTCTTGTACTGATGTGTTTTTCGGGGTAACATGTAGGTCTGGTAGGGGAGACCACGCCTATTTATAGGGGACATGCCAATTTTCTTTTAACGTTTCTCATAGAAATAAGTACTCTCAACTTCTCATCAGCTTCCATTTCATTAATGTATCAAATCCTCTATGAAATCAGGATTTGCGAACGACTCCCTCTGTTCTGTGAACCGAACTCCTCATAATTAATTCTGACTGCGAACTGAATTTTAGGATCACATACTACACCATGGAATCTAGAACTTATGTTTGGACTTCCGCATAGGATAATGATACATAATTTTCATGATCCACACATTAAACATTAAACCATCAAATTTTGTTAAACAAAATGAGATATTTTATTTGGAAAACATTGAATATCTGTATGGAATGGTCTAGGTTTGCATTTCCATCCATCCATGAACCATTTGTTTTTCAGGACCACGCTCTACGGGCTAGCTCCTCATGGGGATTCTGCGTACCATGGTTTTACATTGTATTTAGCTTATATGTACTGATGCAGTATGTGAGAAATGACCTTTGAATACTGTTTTTGGGAGCTGTATGTGGATCCTCATGTGGAACTTCTTTTTATGTATTTTGGAATTTTTTTCCTCTTATGCAACAATTATCTCATTGGACTATCTTTTTGTGGAATTTTTGATCTAGTTGTGCAGAATAAAATTGCTCTTCCACAGACATCAATGGAATCATCTAGGATAATAGCATCCATGACTAAGGACTCTAAAGATCATCTTCGATCTTGCGTTGATCCATGGTATAGATTATTAAAATAGATTTTTACACCTGAGCATCTAGATTACCCTTTATCCATGCATCTTCCACTATACGACTTTGGCCATTCTAATGACATCCCTTTTCCATTGGATGACCATAAAATTTCATTCATTCTACTAGAAACACCCCAAGAGAATAATCAGAACAATATTTCTTCAACATGAGAAACCATAACTACTAACATTCAAGATAATATGTTCAAACGAAGAGTCTTTGTGTGGACTCAGAGAAATAATAGTTGTCGTAACACTTCCTTGAGACTAGTCACCAAGGAGTACCCATCTATTGTCCAACATTTCTGAGATAAACCAAATGGTGTGTAGAGAACTAAATGAGAGATATGAGCCGACATATTTCTTTTTGACAAATGGAACTGAGCATTATGGGTACATAAAATCTTTTTCGTATCCCCCAATCAGTTGGAAGAGGTTATGTTGTACCAGGAAGCTTGGATCTCCCGGTTAATAGTTTTATCTCAAGGAAAAATCATACCTAAAATATAGAGTGTCTGGTTTTGAAGTACAAATACATTCCATTTATCGCATGAAGATGTGGGGATCTGCTTATGGGTCATCCACCCACTCAGAGGACTTCTCATTTTTGGAAACTTGTATGATGAATTTCTTCCAGAAGCTACTACATGGGAAAATTCCAATCATGTGTCCCTATTGACAAAGATCCTACTGGTCAAGGAAGAGGGACTACAAGGTCAACAACCCCAAGATCACTCCTTTATCCCATTTTTGGATTGGTAAGGGTCATTTATGTTGGTGGACATAAATATGCCAAGGGCCCTCTATAATTAGACTCATCCAACCTGATAGTCTGAAAAACATCGAGGATTATTTTGTTCCACCATTGAATAAATATGGTACACTGCCTAAAGATTTAATATTTGATCAGAAGATCCACCTGAGCATAGTGTAGCTGGTTTCTTCGCTATTTTTTGTGCCGATGGATGTTTCACCCACATGACGTCTATACTGCATTCATAATTTGTACTCTGACGATGGAAGATACATTGGATGAGGCTCGACCAATCAATCTAGACATTATTACTCTTATCCTACATTATCAGATGTTTGGACATATATAGGAAGGTAAACCTCCACATCATCTCATCATAACATTTCAACTTTTATATCGGTGGATAGAAGAAAAATTCTATTACTATGAATGTTGATGTACTTCAAGGGTTACTCATTATGAATTTCACCCCTCCCTTCTTGTCATTTCTATTGTTCGTCTAATGAAATTAATTATTAGTGATGTAATCGGGATGTTGAATGATTCTTCCTGCTTTTCTTTTATGCCATACCCTACCCCTAATGGGTCAATAAGGGGTTATGGATGTTGTTTTTTAGAGGATCTCTGATATATCATCTATCTTCAAGATGGGATTCTAACAACTCATATAGATCGAGTGTTTATTTGTGAGCCATACTTCCCCTAACAATATTCTAGGAAATTAGGGTGACTTCAACCGATGTACTTCTTCCCACTGTCCAACTGAAGAGATAATATCATCTCAAAATTCTTCTCTAGTTATGTCTTATAATGATTTGGGAATGTACCACCATGGATGTTATCATCCCTAATACAACAGGATCCCCCTTTTTTATCACTAGAGTATTCCAAACTTTTTGTGGACTATTAACCTAAAAAGTTTTTGGGAAGTCCAGTTCGATGGGTACAAAAGAAAATAAACTTCCTTCTCCCTACCTCGACCATGATGACCATGCCATCTATTCCTCTACGTATAGAGATTATGAAGAATGCACCATCTATTTCTCCCCTTATGGTGAGAATATGCTTGATCTAACATTAGATTCATCTGGAAAAAGCTTTATCTATCCATCCCATCTCGGTAGTGAGTGATTAAGACTTGTCCCCTTTTTTGGATACCATTCATGACCCAATTGTAGTTGTCCCTAGTAGAGTGTAACATGATATCCTATATGTCGCAGCTAGTCCCCCTTGTCTTGCTCTCGGGGTCGAACCATCTGTGATGAGGGAGATCCCTCCTACCTTGGTGTCCATTCAAAATTCCCCTCCCACTATTGTTATGATTCTTACCACCTATATAACCATTTTATGGGTGTGACCAAGCATCTGGTTACTGGAGGAGGCTTCAAGCAGTGTGAAAATTGGCGGGGGGTTAGTTATGTTCCCTTACAAAATGTTTATGAGGAACTCAATCATATAAAATTTGAGGAGGAAAAGTCTCATGTCATGGTAGTTTCCCAAATAAAATTGATATGAGAATTTGAGGCTCGCATGTTAAGGTTGAAGGGCCAATTGGACTCCTTGGGTGCCAATAATGAAGTTATCATGAAGACAGGGTAGGACTTCAATGCTGTTATGGAACACCTAAGCCCAATGGTCCAAGTATATGTGGAATAGAGAGATACATTAGAGCAAACCCATGAAATCATGTTGTAGTCACATGTCATTTTTTTTGAAAGGCATAGTAGAGACTCACTATAATTTTTTGGAATTGTGGTGTACTCACTTTGTTTTGGTCGCATAGAGAGATGCTAAACTAGGGATGTTCCTCTATTTTTCCACTAATGTAAGTATTCATCCCTTGAATGATTCTATTATTTCCCTTTTCCCTAAAATTTATGTCAATCACAATCAACCATTTGAACATTATTTTGTTCAGGTATTAATTTTAATGCATGATTTGCAACTATTAAATTGAAATAACCAAATCAGGATTTAATTTTTTCATTAGTTGTAGGACATAGGGATTTTAGTTTTAAAATTACTAGTGTTCCACAAAAAAATTAATGAACTTTTGTCCCTTTTTCCATTATTTCCCTAATTTTTTCCTCGGTATGTTTGGTACAAGGTTAGCATGTATAAAGTTTTTTCTAATTAGACTTCCCTTCACAGGTTTTTGACCCAATAAGAATTATGTCTCATTTGAATATTTGATAGCTCAGCATTTTTTCATAAATCATATATATTATAGGATTAACAAGATAGTAATTGACTTTTATCCAAGGTTTCCCATTGTAGGTTTTCACTCTGGTGAGTATTAATTCATTTAAGTGGGTGATATACAGTCTATCCAAACAGGCTTGTTTCTTACATTTTATGTATAACATCATTAACCAAAATTTATGGTCAAGGGGGTCCGAATTTGTGATTCATCACATGGGAATCACCTGTTTAATCTCAGACATCATTCAACAATTTTTCTTGACCCTGAATTTGTGATTTTGGGATATATATGGGGCTTCAAAGCCATTTTAGGCATATAGAGGTAGGAAATGAATCTTCAACGAAATAATTTACCTTTCTTTGATGGTTGTTGTATAGGTACATATGCAGATCCACTAGGGCATGATATGCCTAGTGAATCAAAGGTGACCATAAGACACTGGCATTCTATATCCGATATCCTAGGAGATTTATACCACTATGGATTTTTTTTGATATTGGGGACCATAGTGGGTAGCCAATCCGAGGGATGACGTCTGGAAGTATTAGTGACATTTGTATCTTCATTGAATTAGAAACCGGTCCCACACATATTTCTCTTCATTAAGGGAGAGATAGTGAATTTTATAGTGTAACATAATACAATAAAGACACTTGAAACTTATTATGGGATATCATTTTACACTCTAACAATGAGAGCATAATGATTTATCTGTTCAACTAGAAATTATTTACATCATTGGGCATTTCAATGGGGAAAAAATATTTAATCAATAATCCAAGGTGTTTTTGATCCAGGGAGTGATATGAGATATAAATGTCATAGAGGTGTATGAAATATGGAGGGTACTCACCTAATCGATAAATTTCCTTTGGTTGATGACCATTCTGAAGGTGACGTATACAGAGCCACTAGGTAATGATTTGAATAGTACAAAAAAGATCCCCATAAGACACTGGCCTTCCGTTTCCAATGGCCATGAATGATTTTGTGGATTCATGCCTTTTTTTCATAGAGTATGTCTTGATAACTGGGGAGTTCCAAAATATTAAATGGAAAATATATTTTTCTTAGCTTAAATGGGTAGAACTAAAATAGTTGGAGGCATTTTTTTCATATGTGGATCAACATCGGGAATAAGGATGTGGCATCTTTATTTTGAATAAGACTTGAGAGTATGGAGTTGAATCACACCAGGATGTTCTGATATATATATGATGTGGGTAGAAAAGAGAATGTAATCCATGAAATTGAGGGTTATTGAATCATAACAGATGTGATGGGTCTTGGGATCCATTAAGAGCAACGAGGTAGGAGAGGACTCTCTTGAGGATGAATTTTCCTTCAATTGATGGCTGTTTTGTAGGGGACATATGTTTAGCCACTAAGGCATGATGTGCATAGTCAAACAAAGGCTTCCAAAGGACACTGTACTTGTATCTCTGATTGACATGGATGGTAATGGGGATCCAAGATTACTCAATGAATGGATTTTAATGCGTGGAATGAGTGTATCCTGATACATTAGAAACATTCGGGCTGTGATTCTCCCTTGGGATCAAGTATTCACCAACTATGATCATTCTTATATTTTTAGGGTAAGGCATCCATCCCATATATGGATTTCCCTACATTTTAACATTGTATGGCCTGGGCCTAGGTTTTCTTTTCAGGAATGGAATCATCAAATTCCTTTTAAGGTCATGTTATGAGGAACAAAATCCCCGATTTATTTTCCATAATGTCATGGTGGATCTTTAACTGAGGTCCCAAATCTCATGTGAGCTATGCTTGTTGGGATAAATAATGGATTATGAGGATTTATGGTCCCCCCATATGAATGGAATAACAATCATAGTGGGCGTTTTATTCTTCAACCAATGCAATGTAGTTTGACATCGTGAAATAAGGATGAATTCCACACAATTTATCTTCTTGTGGGATGGACATAGGGAAATCCCGATATGGTAGAAGGGAAATACAATTACCCATAAGCAGACTTGTAAACTAGAATTGACTGGGGTTTCTCTTCTTTGATTCTATTTGTGCACAAAAAAATGATACTTTAATACTTTCTATGGCTGAGTCTGAATCATTGGATTTGGTTATACTACACATCGTATCAGGGGGAAAATGAGTTATACAAGATTCTCTATGAACATTACATGCGGAACTCTAGCCCATATAAAGGAACGAATGCGTTTTTCTGAGGAGGTTGAGACAAGATAAGAATATAAGAATATCTATTGTACGGTAAAGTTTACAGTCATGCATCAAGGACACTAATGGACTTGCAGTTTAGTGTCAGGTAGTAAGGATGTTGGAATCATAATTTACTATAAAGTGGAAGATAAAACATGTTACCAAGACCAAAAATAGATTTGAGTTAATCGTGTTAAGGATATTCTAGTAATCATTAGACATGATAAATGATACAAGGTGTAAACCATAGTCCTGGGGGGGATTGGATAATGAGGAATGACATGGGGCTTGAAAGACATTGGGTTTATTGAAATCAGAAAAGCCTCTATGGAGGATGAATGATACATTTGTTTAAGAATGATAGGTAGGAACCATGTGCAGAGCCACGATGACATGATTTTCATAATCAGAAAAATGTATTCATAGGAAACTGGACTTCTATATCCAATGGTCATAAATGTTTATAGGGACCCGTGATTTCTTGGTGAATAGTTTTGGATGAATTGGAAAGATGTGTATTGGAATGTATGAAATATCCAAAAGTGATTATCCATGAACCATAGAAGATTCTATATAGATCTGACTCATATGTAGGGGAAGCATGATCATTTGACTCCTTTTGGGTTTTGGAATTATGACGTGGAATTTCCATTATCTATTTTAATTTTATTGTTCAGAAAATTATAGGTATGTTTAGGATCACATAACATCAAGAATTTGGCAACAAAGGATTCTTATATAACCTTGTAGTTTAATGTCACATGGATAGAACCTTTTATGGATTCCCCAATTCATTTTTGACTTATATATAGAGGAATGGTAATTTCTCATTTCTTTTGTATACGCATCTGGACCAATATGGAGGATATGGGAATCACTACATATTCTACAAGGGTATAAATCAAGCCGCATGTAGTTATAGAAAGTAATTCCCTACATAGGTCTTTCATGTATTTAGGGAATATTGTGATATTTATTTTTTGTTGATTGTACCATGATTTGGGGTCAAGGTTTTACTAAGAAATCGTCAAGGGCATGAATCAAGCCACACAAAGTTCTGGAAATATCCTCTCTGTAAAGGTCAGGTCAATAACAAGGGAGGGGGAAGGAATTTTAAATAATGCCTCAAAAGTGATATGAGATACAAGGATGACTACATTTATAAATAAGGTGAGGACCAATCCATATGTATTTATATCATATTCTATGTAGTTCAATGTCATATGGTAAGGATGATGGTAAACCAATGTGAATTATAACCATATTCCAGCTCCACCCAAAACCTTGGATTTGGGAATCACTATGTATCCCTACTATGATAGGGATCATTCCAAACATAGTTCATAGAAGTTACCTACAATGTTTTTGTAACTATGTAGGTAAACTAGAGGGAATTTTTCATTGATTGGTGACTTTTCCATGATAATGAATCTAGGTGTCACTACATATCTTACAAAGTAATGAATCAATCAACACATAGTTTTGTAAATTCCCACCTATATAGGTCTAGTCCATACATAGGGAGGGGGAATTTTTTTTTCATCCCCTACAGGTGGTGGGTCTAATATATTCCTCTATAATTTGTTTGTTCAAGGGAACCCTTACCACCGATCCTATGTTCACGTGAGTTATACTCGATGTGAGAAACAAGGAGAGAAAAGGATTTCCATCCTAGTATGGGGTTATTGAAGATACAACAGGGGAATTATATTTCATGTGATGGCATGAAAAATGTTGAGGTTCGAGGAATCACTACGTATCCCACTAATGAATGGGAATCAAGCCATACATAGTTCTAGACTACATTTATTATGTAGATCTGACCAGTGTAAGGAAAGGGAGAGGTATTACTATATTTAGGTGACTTTAATTAGAATTATATGTGACATAATATTATCTGGAACACAATACCTACTATGATGTTTAATTTCATTGGTAAGGATGAAGATGTTATGAAGTTTAGCATCATGCATAAAGGATGATTGTATTGCTATGTAGTTTAATGTCTTTTAGAAAGGATGATTTTGACCCTATAGTCTAACATCACATGTTAAGGAAAATTTTGAAATTGCAATTTAATGTCATGAGGTAAAGAAGATATTATGGGACTATGCAGTTCAACATTTTACAACTCAGACGTTTGATCATGCCTTTTCACGTCACGTGATGAGGTTGATTTACGTTTTTGTGAAGATTTACATCTAGTAGCTAGGATGGAAATGTTTCTATATAGTTTAACCCTGTGTACCTAAGATGTTTGATCATTCCTTTTAACGTCGTGCGATGAGAATGATTTATGTTGTTGTGAAGATTTAAATCCTATATCTAGGAAAAATATGTTGATATTTAGTTTTACATATTGTATCAAAGATGTATGTGTCACAGTTTATAAGAAAAATTTCTTCATTAACCTTGCATTGGTTGAGATATGATGAGATTTCCATCCACTGATATAAAGGAATATGTTTCGTTGAAGTAGACCATATATATGACATATGTCCCCTCCAACTTTGGATCATGCTTTGGAGGTTTCTTCCAGATTGTCATTGGGGATATGAGGACCAAAACCATATTTCCTTATAGGAATGGATGAAGGAAAACATTTTTGTTGAAAGCCCATGTAATCCAATTTTGGTTGATTTCCAAATGGTAAAAAGTGGGAAACCTCTTCTAATACAGTCTCTATATCTCATCAAACCATTTATGGGATTTCTCCTCAATAGAAAATTGATCACAAATGTAAATTCATAGATATGGAACTTGAAATTAGATGGGTAAAACCACCTCTCTCTCGTATACTAGTGAGTATAAGGTTTAATGGGTGGTAGTGCAGGTTGTGGTCTCATAATCCCATAATGCAAGGAAGATATTTTATTTCCATGACTTTTTGTGCTTGTATACCATTTCTGGAGAATGTTGGATAGAGTCTTATTGAAAGCATATATCTACCTGTTGGCTACTAAATGATAGCAGGATAAATAGTTTGATTTGATTCCATATTCCTTATACTAATTTTCCAACTAATAAGAGATTATGTTGGTTCCATTGTCCCTTCCTATTGTATAGTGGATTCCAAATCTGGTAATGATGTTTTCTTCCACAATGAAAATGATTATTTTTTCCCCGACATCTTTAAGGGGTTTGACTTCGACCCATTTAGAGAAGTAGTCATTTACTATGGGGATAAAAATAAATTTTCTAGAAATGGTGGGATGATATAGTTACATGAAATCCATCCCCCATATAGAAAACAACCAATAGTACATAGTTGTGTGAAGTGGTTTCAAGGGTTGGTTATTGAAATTGGAAAGAACATGGAAGGGATTTCACTTCATGGTGAATGTGGCATAATCAAGTATCATAGTGGGACAATAGTATCCAAGCCTTCAAATTTGATGGGAGATCATGGTTTCTGACTTGTATACTCCCCATGTTACTACGTGAAATTCATTTATGATGACGTCACTATCTTCTCTTTCAATTCACCAGAGAAATTATCTATCATGGAATTGTTTATAGAGAAACTCATTTTTTTTGTGCCACTGTAGGAGAAAAAATTGACTACCTTATTCAATATTTGTTATCATTCATCACAATCTGGTGGGAGATCCTCCCTAACAAGGTAATTTTTCATGGGAGTCATACAGCTAGTGGTGTGACTATAAGTCTCATGAATGGGGCTAATCTCTTCAAATTTTCAATATTGTTATAAATGAAGCTAAAGAACATCCATCAGTGGGTAATGATGATGACTATTTCATCCTAGTATGGATCAGCCAAGGTTGTGGCTACATTTTATAGTGCATCAGTTTGAGTATTTTCTGACTGGGGGAAAGAATTCAGTTTTTATTCTATTGGGAATTCTGATTTCAATAATCAGACATGGCTCATCAAAGGTACTTATACATATTTCTTAATGTCATATTCACCATGGACCAAATTGATGACTATAACTAAATCAAATTTTATCTTCTGGAATTTGGCTCATGCATGATATTCCAGATCCTGGCATGCAATGTGGTCCTAGTATTCTACTTCATTATTAGTTGTCCCTTATAAATATAGGAAAAAGTATGGAAATACATCATTTTTGGGAAATATGAGTAAAACTCCCGACCCTAAATTGTTGAGATTGGGATCCTCCATCCTTTTCCTTTTCAGGGTTTTGGAGGCACCATCAAAGTACATTTACCATTCTTTATGGCCTTTTTCAATGGAGATTTTTTTTCATTAGGTAGTTTAGTATCCAAAGGGTTTATTTCTTCTGAGGGTTTATCCACTAGGAAATATAATAATAATTGGCATATTAGGGATTTCTGGGGGACATAATAGATGTCAAACTACTGTAGGATGACTTCCCATTGTGATACATACATAGTAAGAATAAGAGGGATGAGTATATACTAGAGTGGTGTTAAAGGAGAGACCGGATGGACCACTTGGTGATATAGGTAATGGTTGAGTTTCTAAACCGCAACGATCAAGTCTTGGAAGTTATTTTCGATTTTTTAATATCGAGTTTCAACATCAATCATTGTTCGACTAAGGTAATATAAATTATTCTCACTACCAACATCATTATTATATTCAAGGAATGTTCCTAGTGACCATTCCATGTAGAAAACATATATGATGAGTTGTATTCCCACAACAAGAGGCATCATCACTCTTGGGATTAGGGGAAACCTTTTAAGATTTTCATATTATTCTTAAAAATAATATTTTCACTAGTATGAAACCCCTTTCTTCATCAACCGGGTGAAATGAAAACACTTACATGCATGGTTGGCTATGAAGTTACGAATGTAGGCTAGTTTCCCTTGGACACCACTGAGCTCGTTGAGGTTGCAAGGTGGGGACCCACTGAGGATGATTTTTTTCATCTCATGGACTACATCGATTATGAAATTATGTTTGGAAAAGATGCGTAATTTCCTAAGGGTAATGTTGAAAGCACACTATAGGAAATTCCTTTTTAAACTGTGTTGTCGATGTTTATTAAAGATAGTCTCAAGATATGTTCGGTTGTTTGAGTGATGTTGTGATTTAACCACCAATTATTTGACGTAGCACTTGATGAATTTCTTGAGGAATGGCTTCAAAATGTGATTCTAGGTGCGCTATTTTGTGGTTTCAGTATTTTTTTGACCAAAGGGCGTCACCTTATTATAGAATACATCCTAGTGGGTCGTAAAGGTATTAGATTCATCATCTTCATCAGAAATTCATATCTGGTTCTATCGTATATAACCATCGATAAAAGAGAGGGCCTTATATCTGGAGGTCACATCAATCAGAAATTCCAATATCGGGACCGGGAAATCATCATTTAGGAAATGCTGATTAAGGTACTCCATGTCAATATAGGCGATGATCTGTACTTTCTTATTTTTTACATGGAATATTTTTTCTAGCTAGATCAGATATTGGTCTTACCAAATGAAGTTATCGTTGATTATTTTGTCAACTTCAGCATCAAATTTGGCAGCATGTGTCGGTTGGGTCCTTTTGGAAGCCAACATGTAACTCGGATGGTATTCTAACCTACAAAGGTGATGAGTGGAGAACTTTGTAGCTAGGATTGGTATTTCTAAGTGGTTCAATGAAAAAAAATATAAATTTCTCTTTATGAGAGATGTATATGACTCCTGCTCCTCGAAAGGCACTGAGACACTAATCAAAGTGGGCCATGGGTCATCTACGGTGCCCAACTTTATCTCCTTATGTTCATTGATCATAGTGAATAAACGTTCCTCGAATGAGAGATGTAGATATTTAAGGTCTTATTATCTATATTATTTTTTCATCCACCTTTTCATATTCTTCCTATTAAGTAGGGGATAAGACTCTCAAGATGAACTCTCTATCATTGGGAGATGAATCGAAACTATGATATATGGAACCAGAAACAACTCTTTTTTCCTCAGCTGATTGCATGGAATTCTATGAAGAGGATGGAATTTACTCACTTTATTTTAGAGACAGGACATTGTATCCACCAATTTTGTGAAATTAGTGAACTATTTAAAGATGTGAGGATGGGTTGTGGATTTTTTTATTTGAGCCCCCTCTATCATCATGGGGGTTAGTGCACATTTCAGCATCCTAGGACTTAACAGACATAATGAAAATCATGCAGACGGCTGAGTTCGTGTCTACTATTTAACTTATGCACTTAGACTTGTTTATGGAAAATACATAGTCTTTCCCAATCTATTTTAGGGTATTGGCGGGATCCATTTTCAATCAATTTAGTATGGTGATCCAATCAACATTTTTGGCCAAATACTGATCCTCTTTCTACTCATAGAACCCATCATATATGTAATGCATCTTACATGATTAAATGGGGGATTTATTGGTGTGAAATGTACCATTTTGTCATTGGTAAAATATTTGATGCATTGGTGCTATGATATTGTAATTTCATCACGTTGTTACAGCTAGTTCCTCCCCAACAGGATGTTGAAGGCCATACATTTCCACACTACCAAAAACTCAAAATCAGAAACATAGTCACCAACACTAGTTTTATGATAGATTTTTCATACTGGATTATTATCACTTTATTCGAACCCCAGTATAGTTTTGGCACAAGGTGTTATAATGTCATCATCATATCCCAATAGATTAAGTATTCACAGTGGGAGGTCGTTAACTCCAGAACCATTATTGATGAATTATTTTTGAATATCAGTTCAATTTATCGTTCTAGGAACATGTATGATTTTTATGTGTCCTTGCATGATGTTGTATTCATCCTAATATATGAAAGAGATGATAGCTTGAAATTCCTCAATATTTGACACCATCTGATTGACATCAGAAGTTACTACTTTGGCCTCAATTACATGGGGACATAGTAAAGCTTCGATGAGTCCCTACCTAAAATTTGCTGACAAGTTCAACAAATCTAGGATCTATTGCATTTCCGGTAAAAATGCTAGCTACTTTAGAATATCTTATTTATTCTATAAAGGTCGTTTCTTCCCGTAATGGGGATTCTATTTCGGGGGAGATTTAGGGTATTGATCTTTGGACGTAGATGGTCCGGCCTCTATGGTAGGTGTTGATTGTGATGTTGTGATTTTTTAGTTTGGATGAACTGGTCTGCCTATTTACATTGGGAAATTAGACTTCTTTCCTTCCTCTTACAGATACTCTAAAATGATTAGGCTCATATTTCTTCTAGAAGATGAAAAGAAACACCATGTTTCCTATTGTGTCTACTAGAGTGTCCTTTTATGACTTTCTACAACATTAATGGTTTGAGATATGGTGTGGCTGAGAATTTTACTCCTCCCATGACCACGCCATACTGGAAACCTTTGGCCTCTATAACATTTTCCTCTGACTCCCTGGTTGGGCATGGGGAATTCACGATTTTGGCCACATTCACCTTCAGATAAGGGGTCCATCAAGTGAACGATGTCAATTAAGCCGACGATTGGTTCTCGATATTCCAATAATGTTATCTTCTTATCTACTTCTAATGGTGTTGTTTGGTAAGGTGGTTCCCATTTTCCCATTTGGTGAGGCAGTTCCCATTATCCCATTTGGTAGGGAAATACCCAGTCTTTTAATACTGTTGTCCTGAAGTATGAATGTTTGAAGACATGTTTCAACTTTATGTAGGCTCATCTTCTTTATCTTGATATTTTTCATTTTTGTCCCTCAGAGAATTAATGTAGTGAGGATGATGGTTTTGTTTCATTATGAGCTATTGAAAGCATGGTTGGTTTCTTAAACTGTGTCGGAAGGATGCCATGATCTTTGTTTACTATTATTTGAGTCATCAAACTATAAATTTTTTTCTCCTTTATTTCTATTGATTGTTTTCCACATTCCATCCTCTCTTGGGTCTAAGGTTAAGACATACACCACTTGTGCTTAGGGAAGACCCAACATTACTTTACTAGAATCCACAATATTTTGAAGGAGATATTTGAAAACAAATCACTCATGGATTGTGTGTCTTAGTATTTGGTAATATATACAAAATTTTTGTTGTTGATATTGACCTAATTCAATCGGGTCGCTTTGGTTTTAGTATCCATAGAAAATTATTATTCATGGCGGCTACGAAGTATCCACATACTTGGTCATCTCAAAATGATTAAACAGTATTTCTTCATTCCTCTTAAAAATTTCTTTTGACAACCCTTCACTCATCTTCCCAAGGTGGGTGTGGCTATTTCCTTCTAGTGGGTTCTGTACATTTTTTGTGAGGCATTGCATCTAGAGTTGGTTCCAATGGTGGCTTAAGCTTGGTAGAAGCCTCTTAAACTTTTATCATTCTTTTTTGGAGGCTGAAAGGGACAACCCGTGACATGATATTGGTCGATGCAAGGATTCTTCTATCCATTGGTAAATTGCAGAGAAATATCTAAACACACGTGTGTACTTCACTAGGATTATTCGTGTCTGCAATTCATCATAGATATTATCGATGAACATATCGATCATTTCATCATGGGGGAGTGGTCGGTTTTGGGATTAAATCAATAAATTCCATATGGGAGTTATGACTGAAACTACTTCATTCTATCGCTTCTTCTAGCCCATGAGATCACAGACTACTGTCTTAGGAAATTTTGAACTAAAGTGGATGAGAAACTGTTGTCGGAGGTCCTCCCATCCTGTGATTTAGTTAGCTGTAAAACTAGTATTCCACATATAGGTTGAACCCTACTGAATTTGGATGATGTAGCTGAGTTTTACTGCTTTATATTACTCTGTGTGACCATCATGGGGCCATAGTAAAGATGCATAGTGGATTAGTTTCTGTTTCGGGTCTCCTAAACAATTTAACACTGGGAATAAAGGGATCGCTATGTATGGAGGTAGTAGAACATTTGTCACCAAATTTAGGTAAGGATTGTATTCCTGTTTTATCATAGTGTATTTCCATTCCATGGATTCCATTCGAGTTACCAATTTCATGACACTATTAGTAGTCCTTAAATGCATATCCTACCAGATAGGAGCTTGAACAGGTAAATCAAGGTGGAAATATGGACATGTCAACACTGTTGGAATTTTATGTGGATACCAAGGCATGTGTATCCTTTGTGGGTTCACATGAATGTTTCCTAGAGGCTTAGTTGTTAAATGTAAGTCTTGATGTCCATTCGAGGCTAGATTCAAGTATTTTTATGGTCCCGATGCTTGATTGGATGGGCGTATGAGCTTATTTTCATTTATAGGGATGAGTGCTTGTGGAAGATCCACCTCAATTTGTAGTACCTAATGATGTTCTTCTTGAAGAATATAGGAAGCAAGATATCATCCTTGACATAGCTTGGCTTTCATATTTTTGGATTCTTCATTTCTTCCTCCTACTTGGAAAATGCTTCCCCGATCATGATGGACACATTCTCATTGGGATGATGAGGTAGGTCATAGATGTTCCTAGAAATATTCTTCTACTTGTTGGAGACTCACAAGGGAGTTTGTAATGGATTGGATGAGGGTGGGCCTAAATTTAGGGTGGGTCTCTGACTTCGAGTATGCACACCATTATGCTCGGTGTGAGCCACCTTAGGGAGGGATCCATCTTATCTAGAATCCAATCCATTTGGATCATTTCATGTAAGATCCATGGGACTAACGTTCACCATTATCACTAATGCATACCACATTGGGGAAGGTGTACCTAGTTCCAAATGGTATGATATCGTTTTTCAACCATTGTTGCACTTTTTCATTTGTTTTTAGGTCTTAATCAGATTTCCTAGTGAAGATCGAATTGAATGATGCCCTGATCTGACCATGAAATATCAATTTTACCCAGGGGTATGAACCATGAGACAGGACTGAATGGGTGACCTCTCTGCTTATCATTCTTCCTAGATATGAGAAGATAGATGCCCGCTGCTGTGGAATTTGAGGTAAAAATTCCCCCACCCAGTGGGCTCGTGTTTCTCTTGATATTACATTGATGTGCTATTTTCCGGATTTTTTGGTCTTAAAAGTTCATTTTGGGTTAAAAATTCTCCCAATACTATAGTTTAGGGTTGTTCCCGCATTGTTTCAGTAGACACCACTATTGAAAAAAAATTTATTTCATTCACTCTCATGAAAGTGTGAGCCGGGTATGGTGCTGGGTTTCAATGGGATTTATTATCCTTTGAGGACATGATCACTTCTTGTTGGTTGGATTATTTAATACATGAATTATTATATTTTTTCACTATTTCCTAGCTCATGAAATTATTGATGGCTTGATCTCATCAGGCCTGAAGCTTTTGAGACTTACTCATGGCGAGTTCTTGTTGAGAATTCTACATTTCTGGAGAGGGGATTTTATTTTATTGCATCCATTGGGAAATGAAATTACAAAATTTCATTTCAGATTAGGCCTGATAAATGGGACATGGGGTGAAAATTAGATATCCATGTTCTCTCCATCCCATAATATGAACTATAGACGGGGAATCATAGATAAGGCAATGAAACTTGTGCAGTCTGTGGAGGCATTCCAGTTCAATGTCTTTCTTTTCAGTTTTTTATTAAGGTCATCATGCAAAAGATAGGGCTTCCTGGTTAAATAGATGGTGAAGGTCTCCTATTATGTTGACATGGTATTCATACGCTTTATAAGGAATTAAATGTTCTTTTAGCCAGTGGAGAGTTTTCTATATATTAAGGTGAATGTAATGCATACATTCCTCTAACAACTCCCTTGGTATATTGAAGTAAGAAGTTACAATAGGACAATACATCACTTGTATATCATCCTTAGCCATATTTATATTCCCGATAAACATATCCTTTTATTTTTATTCCAGGTAATCTGTTACATTATATTCACAGTTTGAATACATCTTAATGATTTCCTTCGAAGAAGTAGGGATGGTAGAAGCAACATTGATATGTGAGTGGCACCGTGGTGGCTTAGAATATGATAGTTTCCCTAGACTATCGTATAGTTGATAAATGATATCACACATCATAGACAGAGTGTCAGACTTGTCTGAATCCATTATTCTGAGCACCTCATTGTAGGTGGGATTTCTCACAGTTGTCGTGGCAAGAGGATGACCTTCAATCTAGGGTGAATTTTGATTGCGGTAAGGGCCTATGAAATCAGTACTACAATGGCGAGGGAAACCATTACCACTTGATTCGAGACTGCAGTGAATATCCCGATAGTGAATACCCTGGGGAGGACCTTCAGGGAGGGGTGTAATAAATGTATTACTTTCTTACTGCTTGATTTCATTGAAGGGAGGTCCTTCTCGATGACTGCTAAGATAGAGAGGACTAATATCCAAGCTTGATATCTCATTGTAGGGATAATTTATGAGGTTAACATTTCATGATGGGCAATCCGGATATACTGAAAGGATGATATAATGTTCTCTATTCAAAAGGTTTATATGGGGAGGGCCTTCACATCAACCATCATTGTAGGAGGTGAAGGACCCCGGAACATCATGAGAGGGGAGGGAGGGTGTCAATTTTTTTTAATGTTGTGGATATTGTTCCCATGTTGGTAGAAAATTTTTAAATATGTCAAAAAAATGAATGTTGGAAGTTGACACAAAACTTTTACTTGGTTCACCACAAAGGGATATGTACAAGGAGCATACACTGATAATGTGTCAGTCGTACCAAAATACACTAATCTTCCCTAGATTATGGATTACATGTTTTTGTCACAGTCACATTATGTCTGGAATACTTCCTTTACAATGGTTCAGGGAACACTCACAACATCGCTCAGATCACTTCCATCTACTCCCCCTAGCTCACTTCCTTGATAGAAGTCAAAATCAATTTATCGACTTGAAGGACACTTAAATAGATTTTCATTAAAGACTTTGTCTCTATTCAGCCTATGAAAAAGTTTGAACCAAAGTCCTAAAAAGATTCACATGAAAGATTTAAACCACTAAGATGGTTATTTGGAATGGTAAAATATGTTACAATGATGATTTCACGCAACACCTACCTTTTGTGCACAAGATCTAACTTTTTCACACAACACTTGAAATTCACGCACCAACCACCTTTACGTACTACCTTAACATTTATGCGCAACATCAACTATTATGTGTAGCTTCAATATTAACATGCATCATTGAATTTTTCATAGAACATAAAATTTTACGAGCACCTGCAATATTTACATGCAACGTCTACTTTTTCACGCACCATAAACTTTTATGTGCAATATCAATTTTTTACATGAAACATCTGTATTTTCATAAATCTTATACTTCTATGTGAAAATACAATTATGTGCACCTATTTCATGCTGAAAAACAGAGATCTTCTATAAGTCTTTAGTCATAACAAATGACATTGGTCACCTCTTATTTATGGGCATCACAGGCCCGCATGCGTTAAACCCGTCATGTCACGCAAAACTTTCATTCTGCATGCAATCCTTTATTGAGCAGGATCCATTTTTTTTGTGCACATATCCAGATTTTTTGGGCACCTAATTCCTTTTACATTTTTCATTTTTCTGACCCCAAAACACATTTTTCATGAGAAACCCAACCTACATTTAGTATTGCACACATAACCAATTTAGCAAGAAATCCAAGTTTTCCACGCACCACTCCAACATTTCGCGCAACTCTTTCATTTGTAATTTTTCAGAGATCTAATCTCGAAACATACCTTGCGCACAATTTTCCTACACACCTACCCTTTTGCACGCATGTTCCATTTCAAAAACACACATTTTCCCAATTCCTAATTTTCAGGCCAAAAAATTTGTAAAACACTGCGAAATGACGCCACCATTAATAATGTTGTCTGCTTAAACTGTATGGACACATTACTAGAAAACATTCTAAATTTTTAATAAGGATTGAAAACAAAAAAAATACTCCAATTATTACAAATAATTGTCGTGGTTCCAACCGGGAGGGCTTTCACAATGGTTTTTATCATGGTGAGGATTACCATCATGACATGACGTTTGACTGCAAGGAGTAGAATATTGGTAACATATACCTTTGGGAGGACCATCATGGTAGGTGATAGTATTGGGAGGACCTTATTGTTAGAAGATCATCTGGTAAAGGGTACGGTCTTACTTAAAATGCATCGAGGGATAGTCTCTTGTGATTCATCATTTTTAGCCCATGGAGTAAGTCCCCATGGGTGCTTTAGGGTGGAACATCACAGCTGTTTGTAGAAACATTGTGGTGATGGCCATCGCAATAACTAATTCTACTTACATAGTTTTTTATATGTTGAAAGTTTCTTAATACTTTCATGATATATTCTGGAGGGCTTCAAGAACTCTAGCTTCCAGTAGTGTGGGTTCATGTAAATGCTCTTCATTTTCTGGGTTACTTTGGCATATTTCATTTTTGGGTGCTCTCTTGAGGGTAACCCTCATTGTGTGCTCTTGGTAACAACTTTCATATAAGGTTACATATTTTTTTAGTTCCCGTTATGCCATCAGGATATGCCAATAGACATATTGTGTTTTGAAATGGATATTTTCCTGCCCTGGGGAGGCCAGCACGTTGGACCAGTTTCCCCCAATAGGAACCAGTATATGTTCTTTATCTGATTATCCATGTATCATTGGATATTGTTGTCGACGCTCTTGGAAAAGTGTAGGGATTCAGAACTACTCTGCAGTGACCAATCCATTTTGTTGGTAAGTTATTCTATTCATGGAAACCAGGTCGTAGGCCTGGTTTCTTGCATATTATGTCGATGCATGGATATGTTGACATGATTGGTGGACATGGTCTGGAATCGGCGTTTGATTTTCTACCATAAAAAGGATGTGAATAGAATCATATTTTGATGGAATAGGTTTGAAGTACCATTCTGATGTCGGAGAAGTAGTTTTTTCTAACTCTGGTCCTCCATGGGTTGCTAGTGGATATTGGTAGTTCTCCTATGCCGGGAATGAGAAATGAGTCTTACACTGGTTGTCTTCCCTGCTTTGACCATATTTCACTAATGGGATTCAAATTTACAATTAGTAACTTTCATATAGTTTCTTACCACTGTAATTTTTTATAGGATTTGTATGCATCCATAGGAATTTGTTTCTACTCATGTTTCTCTGCCGACCTATTTAGATTGTAGGCTTGGTACGCATCAACAGTTGACTGTGGCTACCTATACTTGTTACTATCCTATTGGGATGACGGTATTCTTGAAAAATTGTAGATATTTTCTTGTGCTTGTAGTTTCCCACTCTCTCCTTATGGTGGAATCGATGAGCACTGGTAGACATGTGAATGTGCTCGTATTTTTTCACCATGTTTCCATGGTGGGATTGAGTGGAGAGGGAAGAGTTGTATATCAGTTTGTTGAAGGACATCATGTTTGTATGGAGGAGTTCCTCTTGAAGAATCAGGCTGATACCCATCTCCTGATTGTGTGGTTTCCTCCCACAGTTGGGAGCCTATTTCTTTTGGACTTCATTAGGTTCCCTCAACATAAGATCATCTTTTGGGTAAGGATACATGGTCACCCTATATATGGAGGTGATTCTCTTTGGTGTTGGATCTGAATCTATAGATTATACACAAGAGGGGGGTGAATTGTGTCTTTTGATATTTTTTGGTACTCTTTGATTGAAAGCATTTTTTCCTATATACTTTATCATATTTGATCATGCAATGGAATAAGTAAAAACATGAACACAAATATGTATAGTGGTTTGGGGAATAGAAGGCCCCTAGTCCACTCCACCAATGCTCAACTCCATGAGCTTGGTTATTTTCACTACCTGGTCCTCTTTTCAACAGACCGGTTCACAACTGAGTACAGGCAGTTGACACCTTTACAATATTTAGGATAACAAAGACTTCTGATTCAAACACGAACCTATAGATCTTAGAACGAGAAGCTGGTTACTCAATAATAAAAAGAATTTCAGAAATAATTTTTCCATTTGATCTTCACAATTGCAATATAAAGCAATTGACAACAGATGGATCATCATCTCTAGAAATATTGATTTTCAAGTCTAAGCAGTTCTGAGTTGATCCGATTGCAATAGATATAGAGATATAGTTCACAAAATCAGTAGTAGTAGATCCACATTAGATATTCGATGCAGAACAAGTGAATCTTATATCAAGTTCTTTCTTCTTAAACGAACAGAGCTTTGATGCTCCTATTGAATCAGCAGAACTGGGTGATTTTTGCAGTCTCTATTTTCGACCTTTTTGATAATATATTGATTACCATACACGCTTGTACCTAGTGTTTCAGAGTAAACCTATATAATAATGTTGAGCATATCTCCTTTACATTTAGATCAATAAAAGTCACCATTTTATTCGCAATATTCAAAAAATTGTATTTATAGAGAAGTTGTGACTTCCCTTAAGACTCGACATAAAAAGATCATTTTAATTAGATCTTAAATCCATTAATAAAATGGATTTGAATCATTCAATGTCGTATTTTAAAAACGTCTTTAAATCTGGCTTGAAATCCACCGAATAATCAGCTTGCTGATCACAGCATAAAAATAACTTCTTTCAAATTTTATGATGCCAAACGTAAGGTTGATGAAGTGGCCTCCAAATGTAGGGTTGATGACATAGTCTTCAAATGTAAGGTTGAAAACATAAGGTTGAATCATAAACGTAAGTTTCATGTTACTTTCTTCAAACATAAGGTTGATCTTAAACGTAGGGTTCATCATCCATACTGTTTCTTCAACTCTCAAACGTACGACAAAAGATACATACTTTTACTTGATCCATACTTTTCCAAGAATGTATGGTTGTTTACAAAAGTAAGTTTGATAAAATATACTTTTGAGAAACAAACGTAACGTTTAGTACTTACGTACGATTCTCCTTCCATTCTTTGTTGAAAACCAAAACGTAAGGTTCCTTCCTAACTTAAGGATCAACTTCCATACATTGCTGAAAACATATGGTTGTTTATCCATACTTTTCTCTTATCTCAAAAACTATACACGCTTTTCATCCTTACACTACTTTTATCCACGTAGTGTATGAACAGTGATTCCAAAATGCACTAAATCAGATTTCGTGCTACATTTATCCACGTAAGGTATGAACAGTGATTCCAGGACGCGCTAAAGCAGATTCCGAAAAAGTAATCAATTCTCGTTATTTCAATTGTAATATAAATTAATAAATTACTACAAAATAATAAATAAAATCATTATAAAATAACTAAGGGTATTTGTGAGCATCAAAATTATCATAAATAGATAGAGTATTATTTTCAATAATCTCCCCCTTTAAATAACATTATAATGTATTGTTAAAAACAATACTTTTCTCAACAATCTCCCACTTTTTCATGATCACAAAACCCATAATATAATAAAATCATTTAAACGAAATTAACATTCAAAATTAGTAACATAATGTTTTGAAAATATTTTTAAAACAAAATTCACATGTAATTCTACCCCTAAATAAAAATATGATGTTGTATGTATCCAAATTCTCCCCCTTTTTGTGATATCAAAAAAAAATTTTATGGATTTTAACACATTTAATATTTCACTGAACTATTAGTAAATGTTATAATGAACTATTTAATAGTAAATTTATCTGATATACTGGTATATGTTAACTTAAAATAGTAATAACCAAATAGAGAAGGAAACAAATAAACAATGAAGAAAATTTCATTCAAAAATAGCAGTATATACATGGCAATGATATACACAGGAATCAAGGTTTGGGTAAGATAGGGAACAAGTTCTATCTCCTCTGGATTTTAGACTTGATTTTTGTAAACTATTCCCAGAGTCACTTCATCATCCCATCTCCATGTTTGAAAATGATCTCTCTGTTCTCTTGAGTCATATGAATATCCACAATTAAATTAAATCTGAAAAACTAATGCATCATTTCCTATTTTTTGACAAACACTGACAACTTCTCTGATAACTGATTTAACATGATTCTAATCGATGGCTCACTAGATGTCAGTTGATCCACTAAAAACTTCTTATTGTCCAACAACACTGATATAGGGGAACTGTTACATTGAAGATATTGTATCCTTTCATTCATTTTGTTCATCGCAGTTGTGATAGCTTGAAGCCTTCTGATTAAATCAGGTGAAGTACATGATCCACTAACATCATTATTTGCAACTGATGCAAATTGGTCCTCCATAAACAACTTCAGATATGATAAATCTGACTTCAAAACCATTTGATATTTAAATTGAGAAACTTCAGTCAGCATATCCTATTTAAACATTTCAACTTCTTTCCTTGAGACTGTACTATCATTTAGCTTTTTATATCTCAATTGTTCAAAGGTTAAGGCATTTATTAGAGTGACATTTTTAGATTCTAATTGAGACACCTTTTTGTACAGTTCGTCAAAATCTTTCTTCCTTGAATCAGAGGCACCCTGTGCTTGATTTGCACTCTCAGGCTCTGGTTGATGCAACAATACCATTGGTAATGATTCAGTATCAGATTTCTCATTTTATTTTTCCTTAGTAGGTTAGTCCATAGATTTTTCCTTAGAGTCCGCATACTCCTCCATAGAAAAATCCTCTTGAATCACTTCTATGTGAAATTCAAAAGCATGATCACCACAAACATTAGCATCGTGGCCTTCCACTGGTGTTTCGAGAACAACATTTTCAGGAGTTTCCTGAGGTCTTTCCACTTCTCCACCAGTCACTGCCTCCTTATCTTGGTTCTGTTGAAGTGTAACTTCAACATCAGCTACAATCTATTCCTGATTATCCCTTTTAGATTATTCATGAGCTCCTGATCCCTCTACTGGTGTTGTTCTTTCACTAACAACTTCCATGGTCTTATCAATAATAGATTTTATGGCAAAAGAATAAGAAAATAAATCTTATGTTGTTATTTCCAATACAGGGGAAGAAATTTATTCATTAATATCTCTAGTTCTTTTAGATTGAAGTCCATATTGACTTCATTATTCTTTAGAATCTTCCACTTCAAATCGGATCCTTCTTGCTACATTGCTGACCCTTGATTCAGCCTGTCCCTCCTTGGACTTAGTAGGTTGAGCCTGAGCACTCTCTGAGTCTTCCTCAGATTCTACTGGGAAAGGTTTTCCTTCGATGGTGCTCCATAAATATCCAATCTTCCTTAATGTTCCAGCATTAAACACATTACTGTGATGGCAGTTTACTCGGGTATCCACTAATCTCACCATGCCTTTCTTACGAGGCAGTTTAGAAATAAATCGACCGAAAGGATAGATGTTCATCCGAGCATCGCTTTGACAGCAGTAATTGAGATACCTTATCATGTACCTTGGGAAATTTAAGATGATATCATTTAACAGAAGATATATTATGTACATATCAGGGTACAAAATCTTTTCCATTTCTGCCATTCTTGGAGCTATTCCTGTCTGAATAAATTTGACCAAAATTTTCTGATCAGGCTCCAAATCCTTGATAAAAATTTTCTTTATAGACTTAGTACAAAAAAACAGACATTATGTCATTGGCTTTATGCACAGAATATCCAATATTTTTCAAATCGAAATGAAAAACTCTTTCATGAGGGAAGTTGAGAATCTGACCAATCTCTACTGATGAGATTGAGAAATCCCGATCCTCTATCTTAGCCATCATATTATCCCCGGTATCTCCCAGACTAAACTGTACAGTTTTGAAGATGTATTTAGGTTCTTCTTTATACAGAAATTTGGTATTTTCACTATTGAACATCTGTTCAAGATTCTGAAATGACAATGTTTGCTTCAGCAGCAGATTTGTCTGAAATAACCAGTCGAGATCGATTACCTTGCCCTGTAAGATTTTTCTTCCCTTGGAGCACTGTCTCTTAGAATTTCTTAGCTCGGATTCAATGGCTCTTTTAGTTCTTACCATCTCTGCAGGAATCTCTAACGGTTTGAAGGTTAGGGTTTCAGAGGTTTGAAGATTAGGGTTTAGGAGCAGAAGTGCGATTTTCAGATTTCAAAAGGGTTTCAATAGAAGTGAAATGGTTTAGAAGTCGAGAAGGCTCTGACAGCCTTGATTCTTGTGTAATCACTAATCATTTCATATATTTAAATAAAATTTTCATATAGCGAAATAAAAAAAATTATAAATAATATTCAAAAAACAAAATAAAATTTTCAAAAATAAATAAAAATAAATAAAAATTAATATTATTTAAAATTAAATAAACATAGATGCCCCATAATAAAATCAAACCTTGCAGTGGGAAGTTGTTTAGTAAAAATATCTACTAATGGAATTTCAGTATTTACAAATTCTAAAAATATATCTTTTTTAATAACATGATCTCTTAAAAAGTGATTCCTTATATAAATGTGCTTAGTTCTAGAATGACTAATAGGAATTTTTGAAATATTATTTTCACTTGTATTATCACATAAAATAGGTGTATTATTAAAATTCAATCCAAAGTCCGTAAGAGTGTTTTTCATCCCTAACACATGTGCATAGCAACTTCCAGCAGAAATATATTTTTCCTTGGTTGTTGACAGGGCAACTGAATGTTGTTTCTTACTAGACCATGATACTAAAGACTTTCCTAAAAAGTGACATGTTCCTGATGTAATTTTTCTATATAATCTACAACATCCAAAGTCAGCATCTAAATATGAAATAAAATTAAAATAAGAGATTTTTGGATAGAAAAGAGATTGAAAAACAGTTCCTTTTAAATATCTAAATTTTTTTTAACATCAGTTAGATGAGATTCTTTAGGATTTGATTGAAATCTTGAAAAAAGACATACTAAATACATTATATCTGGCCTGCTAGCAGTAAGATATAACAACTACCAATCATACCTCTATATAACTTCTTGTCAACTGATTTCCCAGTTTCATCCAAATCATGTTTTATATTAGTACACATAGGAGTTGTAAATGTCTTGTTGTTTTCAAGTCCAATTTTCGTAAGTAAATCAGTAATGTATTTACTTTGATTTAAAACATTTCCAAAATCTTTATGAAATATTTGAAGACCTAAAAAGAAATTTATTTTTCCAATCATAATCATTTCAAATTCTTTTTTCATTAACTTTGAAAACACATGACAATGGGTTTTATTAGTTGATCCAAAAATTACATCATCAAAATAAATTTGAACCAATATAACATTATTTTTTACAGTTTTATTAATGAGTGTTGGGTCTGCCAATCCAATAGTAAAATCATTTTTCAAAAGAAAATAACTTAATATTTCATACCATGCTCTAGGATTTTGTTTAAGGCCATAAAGAGCTTTAGTAAGATTAAAAATAGAATCAGTTTTTTGGGAATTTTCAAAAGCAGGATGTTGCTCAACAAAAAATTCCTCCATTAAATAACAATTTAGAAAGGCAGATTTAGCATCCATCTAAAATAATTTAAAATTCATATAATATGCATAGGCTAAAAGGATTATAATGGCTTCTAACCTAGCTACAGGTGCAAAAGTCTCATCATAATATATTCCTTCTTCTTGATTATATCCTTTATCTACTAATCTCGATTTATTTCTAGTTATTGTGCCTTTTTCATCTTGTTTATTTCTAAAGACCCATTTGGTTCCTATTACAGGACAATTCTTAGGTCTTTCCACTAATTCCCAAACTCCATTTCTTTTAAATTGTTTTAACTCATCATGCATTGCTATTACCTAGCTTTAATCATCTAAAGCATCTTCTATAGTATTGAGTTGTTGTTGAGATAGGAAAGACGAGAATTCCAGTAGGTTTCCTAAGTTTCTTATAGTTTGAACACCGGTTTCTAGGTCACCTATTACAGTTTCTAAAGGGTGATTCGTTAGGGTTATAGTTTGTCTAGGTAATATATTTAAAGGTTCTTCAGTATCATGTTCTTCTGAACTGGACTGAATTTATTTTATATTTTTTTCAAAATCATTCTTTAAGTTCTCATGTCTCATGTTATCATTAGAGTCAAGTTCATCCATCTGATCTGTCCTTTTCTCAAAGGGATCGGATTCATCAAATATTACATGAACTGATTCTTCAACAATACTTGACTTCTTATTATAAAATATATAAGCTTTGGAGGTAGCATAATATCCTAAGAAAATACCTTCATCAGATTTTGGATCGAACTTACCAAGATTATCCTTGGTGTTTAAGATGTAAACCTTGCATCCAAAAACTTTAAAGTAGTTATCTTTAGGTTTTCTATTATTCCATAGTTCATTGGGTGTCTTTTTCAAAATAGGTCTAATTAAAACTCTATTAATTATATAGAAATCTGTATTCATAGCATCTGCCCAAAAATATATAGGTAGGATATATTCATTTAACATATTTCTAGCCATTTCATGAATTTTTCTATTTCTTCTTTCTACAATCCCATTTTGTTGAGGTGTTTTGGGTGCAGAAAAGGTGTGTTTAATACCCATATTTGAGAAAAAAGGAATTAAATTAAAGATTCTAAAATTCTCCACCATGATCACTTTTCAATGAGATTATTTTAAAACCTTTTTCATTTTGAACAGATTTTTAGAAACTTTCAAATAAAGTAAAATATTCATTTTTAAATTTCAAAAAGAAAATCCATGTAAATCTTGAATAGTAATCATCTAAAACATATACATATAATTTACAAGCTAAGCTTGCTACTCTGGAAGGTCCAAACATATTTATATGAATAATTTCTAGAGTTTTAGATGTTGCAACATTATTGACAGATTTGAAGGATTATTTTTGTTGTTTCCAAGTTGACATGCATCACAAAATTATTCACTTTAAAATTTGAGACTAGGTAAATCAGAAACTAAATGTTTCTTAGATAACATATTTAAAACATATATCTTTCAATGTCTAAGTATCCTATGCCAGATCCAGAATTCACTTACTTTAGAAGTCAAGTAGTTTACTTATTGTTTACACAAGGAATTTAAATCCAAAGTATAGACATTTTCAGTTCCTGGTGCTTTAAATTTAAACAGTTTATCAATAGAAAAAAACATCAATTTCTAGTAAAATCAACAGTATATCCATCATCACAGAGTTGAGAGATACTTATCATGTTGTGTTTTAATCCTTGTACATAAAGTACTTTGTTGATTGACACTGTTTTTGGATCTCCAACAGTTCCAATGCCAATGATTTTTTTCCTTTGGCATTGTCACCAAATTTGACAAGTCCTCCTTCCTTTTGATTGAGTGAAGAAAAATTTAATGAGTTTCCACTCATATGTCTTGATCAGCCACTGTTCGTGTACCATATATCTTTTCTACTCTACTAGCCTGCTACCTGCAAAGACATTCAAACAAATTGTTTTGGTACCCATATTATGTGGGGTTTAGGTGTTTTAGCTAGCAATGATATGGGTATCCAGATTTTATTTGTTCTTTTAAAATTAGCTGAATAATATAAGTCTTTTGAAACATAGGATTTCTTAATACCACAAATTTGAGGTGGTCTTAAGAAACAGTTTGTATCTATATGTCCCTTTGTCTGACAAATGTTACAATTAACCCTTTTGGAGCTAGGAACAAAATAATTTTTATATAATTTAGGTTTTTCTCCTTTACTCCCAATTCCAAATCTCTCCTTTTTAATGACAATTTTTCCAAGAATTTCATTTAATGAATTTTCTCTTATTGTAAAAACCAATGCAGCCTGTTTGTAAGATTCTACTTCATCCTGCAGTGTTTTTATTCTTGATTAAAAATTAATATAGTTAGTGTTAATAGAATTGTATTTATCTGTTAATTCCTTATGTTGTTTCAGCATTGTATCTCTTTCATCTGAAATGGTTTTATGTTTATTTTTTGGTGATTTATGTTCTTAAATAGTGACTCATATCTTTCTTCAAGCATATTGCAGTAGGCTGCAAGTTTATCATTTGTGTATCTTGATTCAGAATTTGATTCATTATTTGAGTTAGAGGAGTAATATGAGTGTACCTCATCATTTTTTTCCATGAAACACAGGTTTTCCTTTAGATTGACTTATTCTTTTTCTGAGCATGATTCAGGAGAGCTGCTGGAGTCTTTATATGCACTCCAAGTGGCCTTCATAGCTTTCTTGTCTTTCTTCTCAAAGTCATTTCTTTTGAATAATTTCTTCTACTTTGCATCTTTCAATTATGGGAAATCTTCTCTGATATGCCCCATCTTCTTGCATTCATAGAATCTTACTTCTTTATCATCTCTCTTAAAAGATTTTTTGAAGCCTCTTTTCATGGTGTAGAACTTTATAAATTTCCTAACTAGCTGAGCCAGTTCTTCATCTGAGTTAGACGAGTTAGAGCTCTCTGATTTAGCTTTGACTTACCTGTTCTTCAGCTTTCTATTCATTTGTTGTGAAGATACTTTCAATGCATTATCTTCTCTTTTGATAAGTACATTATTCTCATTAGCCTAATCTTTCATTTAAGCTTCATACATCATCAGTGTACCAATCAACTCTCTCATGGTTTGATCGTTGGCAGGAGTTCATTTTCTGATTGCAGTAGAGATAACATTCCATCGAGAAGGATGTACCCTATGTACTTTTAATGCTTGATCAGCCTGCTTGATAGGTTCTCCTAGAGCTGTTATATTATTGACAATTTCTGTCAATCTCCCATTCATTTGGGTAATGCTTTCTCCTTCATACATTCTGAAAGTATCAAATTTCAGTATAGCAGTTTCATATCTCATTTGTCTCACATTATATGTTCCCTAATATGCCATGGCTATTTTTGTCCACATCTCATATGCTGTGGGGCACTGAGATACTTTGTTAAATTCATCTGGTCCTAGACTGCAGATGATTGCATTCATATCCTTTGAATTCATATCATACTCTGCCTCTGTAGCAGCACTCCACGTCTTAGGATTTTTAGGAATTTCATAATGAGTCAGAATCTTTGAATAGACTTTATATTCGAGGTTGTTCTGATATATTATCATGCGCGATTTCTAGCAGACATAGTTGTCTCCAATGAAATATGGTTCCATGACCATTGACATCCCTTATCTTGTATCTGTCATGATGCTCTATTGTATAATCTTTAAATACTTCTTCCTTGCTAAGGCTCTATCAAATGATCCTCCTTTGATACCAATTTTTTGATCTGAATCTACAGACTATACACAAGAGGGGGGTGAATTGTGTCTTTTGAAATTTTTTGGTAACTCTTTGATTGAACGAGTTCTGTTCTCTATAATTTATTAGATTGGATCGTGCAGTGGAATATGTAAAAACAAGAACAAAAATATGTATAGTGGTTAGGGGAACAGAAGTCCCCTAGTCCACTCCACCAACACTCAACTCCACAAGCATGGTGATTTTCACTATCTGGTCCTCTTTTCAACTGACCGGTTCACAACTGAGTACAGGCAGTTGACACCATTACAATATTCAGGATAACAAAGCCTTCTGGTTCAAACAAGAACCTACACAGCTTATAATGAGAAGCTGGTTACTCAAGAATCAAAAAAAAATTCCGAAATAAGTTTTCCAGTTGATATTCACAAATGCAATAGAATGCAATTGACAGCAGATGGACCGTCGTCTCTATAAATATTGATTTTCATGTTGAAGCAGTTCTTAGTTGATCCGATTGCAATAGATATTGAGATATAGTTCACAACATCAGTAGTATTATATCCACCTTAGATATTCGATTTAGAACAAGTGAATCTTCTATTGAGTTCTTTCTTCTTAAATGAACAGATCTTTGGCACTCCTATTGAATCAGCAGAACTAAGTGATTTTTGCAGTCTCTATTTTCCACTTTTTGATAATAGATTTATTACCATACACACATTTACCTGGTGTTTTAGAGAAAAAAAATATAATAAATATGAGTATATCTCCTGCACATTTAGATCCATAAAAGTCACCTTTTTGTTTGTGATATTCAAAAATTTGAATTTACAGAGAATTCATAACTTTCCTTAAGACTCGGCATAAAAAGATCCTTTTAATTATATCTTATATCTATTGATAAAACGGCTTTGAATCAGTCAAAGTCATATTTTATAAACGACATTAAATCCAGCTTGAAATCCTCTCAATAATCAGTTTGCTGATCACTGCATAAAAATATCGTCTTTCAAAATTTCCGACCCCAAACGTAAGGTTTCTGACGTGGCCTCCAAATGTAGTGTTGATGACATAGTCTTCAAATGTAAGGTTGAAAATGTAAGGTTTAATCATAAACGTAGGGTTCATGTTACTTTCTTCAATCATAAGGTTGATTATAAATGTTGGTTTGATCATCCATACTTTTTCTTCAACTCTCAAACGTACGACAAATGATCCATACTTTTACTTGATCCATACTTTTCCAAGAACGTATGGTTTTTTACAAAAGTAAGGTTGATAAACCATACTTTTTTGAAACAAACATAATGTTTAGTACCTACGTATGGTTCTCCTTCCATACTTTGTTGATAATCAAAACATAAGGTTCCTTCCTAAGGGTAAGGTTCTTCTTCCATACATTGCTGAAAACGTATGGTTGTTTAACCATACTTTTCTCTTATCTCAAAAAGTATACAAGATTTTCATCATTACACTACATTTATCCACGTAGGGTATGAAAAGTGATTCCAGAACGTGCTAAAGCATATTCGGCGCTACATTTATCCATGTAAGGTATGAACAGTGATTTTAGGATGCACTAATGCCGATTCTGAACAAGTAATAAATTCTCGTTATTTCAAGAGTAATGTAAATAAATAAATTCCTACAAAATACCAAATAAAATAATTACAAAGTAAATAAGGGTATTTTTGAGCATCAATATTATCATAAAAAGATAGAGTATTATTTTCAATAATCTCCCCTTTAAATAACATTATTATGTATTATTGAAAACAATACTTTGCTCAATATATGGTAGGGTGAAATGAGTAGAAACCACATGTAACTGGGATGGAGTAATCAGTATTGAATTCATCTACCTCCCTGAGATAAGGGAGGTACATGTTGGAGGGCTTGTATTATGGCCTCCATTATGGCGAGAGTACCATTTTGGTGTTACTCTCTAATAAGTGTGTTAGATACCTAGCATTGAAGACACTGGGATGGTGAGGGGATCCTGATTTTTATTTTGGCCTCACCCATCTACGAGATAACGGTTGTGTGTGTCTACATTTGTTTTTGGTAAGCCATTTGGATCGATGTTTTCTCATGAAACCTTCAATACATATATATGAAATATATATTCAAAAAAACTCTATCAAAGTAGAATATCATGATCATAGGAATATTTGATGATATAGCTTATTCCCCTTAATTTCATTAATAAGTGAAGGGGAATAAGTGGGTTAAAGCCACTACTTTGGTTTAGGATTCATGTCGGGTTCACCATTTTTATTTCGACCTAATTCATGTCACATTTGTTATTGATAGGGAAAGAAAGTCCCACCAAGATTGGGCAATGTATCCTTCTTTTTTTGTTATTAAAGAGGTGTTAATTTTCATGATCCTAGTATATAATTTAAATGGGGGTTACATACCCCTGAAATTGGACTATCCTGGGTAAAATTCCCTTAGATGGTCTTCATGGGGTTTAATCATAGTTCCAAAAACATCCAACGACCCCAGTATCCATTATTCATGGTCCTACATTCTAAAGTCAAGCACTCATTGGATAAATATTTCACAAACAATAGTTCAGGACTATATTGTTTGAGGGGATGGGAGGTCAGGTTCATCACAACCTTTTAGGGGGGATTATTTCTTACATCAAGACTCTATTATTGATTTAATCCATATTGATATGTTTTTGTATCCTCAATTAATTAATGGAGAGTGTATCCATGGGTTACACCAGGGTAGCTAGATCATCATAGATACACATGGATTTGATTCTACAGATACAATGCTAAATTAAGATACACAATGAGGTTCTCTAGAGTTTGCCATCATATAGGAAATATAGATAGTGGTTTGATTATGGTTTCACACATATAATATTGGCTTCCTTTGAATCCTCGTGAGAGGAATCAGAGCACACATAGTTCGTTCTTGCCTAACCGTACACATCAGTGTTTAAGTTCGTGCAATAGGGACCCATCCATGCAGATTGATGTTATATGATGAGGATGTCCAGGTGAAATTTTCTTAGTCCAGACATGGTGTGGGACTCATTATGCGACAACCTAATGTGCCCGATAGATATGTGGTCTTTTTGGTGGACATTATCTTACTGAACACATGGCTCGGAGAACATTAGGGTGAATTTGAGGGTCGTATTTGGAACTCAGAGTGGCTTCCCACATATCCTAGACAAATGGTGAATCAATGTCTGTGGAGTTCTAGAAGAGCATGTAATTATCCTATAAGGATTTCTGGCATGAGGGAATGGTTTCTCGAGGCATACATATATGTGATTCCAATTTGGGTGGACATTATTGTGGCATACACCATAGAGGTTGCCTAAGTGTGGGGGTTTCATTAGGAATTACTCAAGAGACTACCCGATGAGCTAGGTCCTTAAATAGGAACCCTCATAATCCTGGTTGGAAAAGGAATCAGAGTCCCAATATCTTGTTTATATTGGGGTCACACCTATGAAGAGGCCCATTTTTTGGGGGATATAATTGGGTGAACCTTTTGGTAGGATACCCCTTTGAGCGCAAGCCTAAATGAAGGTGTCCTATATATCCTGGTTGGAATAGGAATTAAAGTTCATGTAGGTTGTTTATAATGGGTCTTACACCTAGGAGGAGGCTAATTTTTTTGGGGAATAATTTGTTGAACCTTTTAGGAGGACAGACTTTTGAGCTCAAGCCTTCAAACATTCATCATATGAATCCTTGTTGGAATAGGAATCAAAGTTCTTGTAGTCTATTTATGGGTTAATTGAATGTTGTATCATCAGAGACCTCTAAGACCACATGAGTCATGATCGGTGTGAGAAACATGGGGATGTGAAAGATTTGAAAAATCCAATCATTCTCTTTTCTACTAATGTAAAATGAGGATGATGATTGTAGAATATGTCGTGGATATAAGCATAATGGGATTGGGAATGAACATTGGGTGTTTGAATTCACTCATTTGGTCCTATATAGAGCTGACAATGGGAAAGGGTGAAAAGAATCCAACCTTTTAATGTGGGATGATAATTGAAGTCATGTGGTTCATATCTAGGAAGGTTAGGGTATTACCATAGTGTAAGTGAACCAGAATGTGTTTTGGGAAAGGGAAGGAATGTCACCTATCATCAAAAAGAAAAGATAGAATGATCCCTTCGACTAATCACAATCACTCATTGAATGGAAAATAAATTCATCATCCTTGATTCTTAGAACAGGGAGGCTCAAGTTAGTATCTAAGGGTTGGACTCTTAGTTATCATGGGAACGTAGACTGAGACATTTCAGGGGGGGGTCTGAACTATTGTGGGGAAAAGCTTCATGACTTCTCCAACCTTGAGTATGTAGACTTCTAAAAGTATGCTAATATGCCTGATGATTTGATCATATAGATCTGGTGGTTTTGGAGGAGGATTTGGCTTGATTCCAGTGGACTAGTTTTCGAAGGACATATGGAGTACTAGATGGTAACGAAGCAGCATGATTCGAGCCAGAGGGAAGGACACCCTAATACACCGCATTATGGGTACTATTTTCTCATGTGGGATGAAGATAGCCAAGTATATTATAATTCGATGTGGGTAGAGGGGTCGTCCACATACCGAAGCAGTACAAAAACATGGGTATGGACCACTGCGTACCAATGAGGTATGTTATCCTATATGTGATTTTCCATTCCACTTTAGTTTATATTTGTTTATTTATATAGTACGTGGCATAGGATCGATCTGTGTAGTGATGCACTATGTGGAGCACCATATTGAAGAAGGGTCCTAGAGCTTGTGGTTCACCTGATGATTATACTCAAGGAATTTATGGTTCATGATGGCACTAATTAGGTTTGAAGTTCACCAATTATTATTATGATCCTTCTTTTTTTTTGTTCATGGCTGGTTATACCTATGGAAAAGAGGTTTTTGATTCACACTTCATTGATAATTCAAAATAGAAGTCGGAATCTTTCTTGTATCAAATTTATTTCATCGACCCTCTAGGGTCTCCATAGTGCTCTCTTCCACTTCTCTCTACTCTTTCATTGTCACTCCTTCAAAAAATTACACTTGTTCTCATTTTTTAGATGAGTGGTTAAATTATATCAGTAGGCATGGCTCTTCATTTGAGAAAGCACATGAAGACTTATCTCATCTCATAGAAGACTTAGAAAACTAGTGTTTGTGGAGGATATGGTTCACAAGTCATGGTTCAATGAACCCTGATAGCCTTCTATTTATTCTAACTACTTAGTTCATGACATGTTATGTAAATGGACTTTCTGCGTTTGATTCTTCTAACGATACAGATCATGTTGACCTAGGTTTTCTAGACATCACCCCACAAGATAGCGCCTCACAGGTCCTTCCATTTACTAATGGTTTGTGGTTTATATTCCACATGAACCTTTCCCCATGATGTTACATAGTACACTAAAATCGTTTTCCAAATTTTATTTTTTTAGGTTTTTTATCAAATTTGTAATCAAATTTGAATCTATTTTCCTTGGTGGACATGTACCAATGTTTCCTTACTTCTACAAAGTTCTTGTGGGATTATTTACTTCCATTTAAGATGTTTTTAGGACACTAAAAATTTATTTTTGGTCATTATTTTTAATTTCATGTTGAAAATTGATATTAAGACATGCCAATATTTTTGTGGTTTTTAATTTCAAAAAACCTTTTTTCTTGTTTTCATTACGAGAATTGATTTTAAATTAATTAATAAAACTTATGCTTTTTAAATACGATTAAATGGATTCCATAATATGAATCATAATGTAAACATTAAGTATATAGGTCCCTTTTGTTTTTGGACTTGATGAAAATTAACTTTAGTAATTATTTTTATTTAACTCAGTTAAATGGTAAATAATGTAAATAATGGTAAAAATAATATTATAATATTAGAAAAATACTATAACACATTTCCTAATAATACTTTATGAGATATGGAATACAAAAAAAATAAATGGGATAAAAATAAATGCTCTGGAAGCCAATTGGGTGTGATTATGACACTTATAACTTTTAATTTAATCTAAAAGGAAATATGTTGTAAACATGTATATTCATATTAAAATACTTTTAAAATGGGTTTATATAAGTGATATATTCAAATAAAAATATTAATTAGAAATATAATGATATTTATTACATCATGGTATTTTATTTATAATTTTAAGACATTAAATAATTAAATTTAATTATGACACAATAACGATGTAGTGATTGATTTATTAATGAAGGAATCAAATAAATGATATTATAAATTATAATGTAAATATTATTTGACATTATTTATGTCATACAAAACTCTCCTATGTGAATATGACAAGTTATAAGACTATTAAATTGTTTGGTTTGTAGTTATCTCTCTGTTTAGATTTTATTTAAATTCAATGAAATCAATATTTTATAAATTGGAATAATTGTTGGGTTATTAAAATAGTAATTTATTAAATTATTTAAAAATCATAAATATATTTTAAAATCACAAAGTGACTATTATATGTCCAAAAATATGTTCAAGTGTATAATTAGGGGATATTTACCCTGATATATAAAACTAATAGCATTATAATAATTAAAATGTTCTTAACACAATTAAAATTAAAAGAGAATAATTAAGTGTAAAATGAAATAATAATGTTTAAAATAAAACCAATTCAATTATAACAAATATTGTATTATTTTATTTATATCTATACACATATTATATTTTATATATTTCAATTTTTATTCATTTAGATTAAAAAATTAATTTATATTAATATAATATTCTAAGAATTTTCAAGTGTGCCCCTCCCCTCTCCTATAAAATGATACCCTATCCTCTTTAAAACTCACACTTAAAAACCCTTTTAGTTCAGAAAATATCATTCCAAAACACTTCTTAGAATCATTCCATACATTATTGAGGCCTTAGTTTATGCATAACACTCTTCATAGAGATGTTATGGTTTTTATCATAGGTGATCAACCGATGAAGATGTATCATTTTTGTAAGAGTTTCAATTTTATTTCTTATTCCACTTCAATTAACATATTCAATTAAAAGATGAAATAATATGAAAGTACCCTAAATATATAGATATGTTATAATTTTAATAGCATCCCCTAAATCAATCACTAATTCCTTCAAATGTAAGAGGAATTAATCATTCGTGCATATGTGTGAATTATCACCTCCATGAACTGATTTAGTTTGTTTTCGATTAGAGTATATCAAGAATTCTTATAATAATAGAAATAATATTAAAATGTTATATTAATCAAATATTTATCAGTTTAAAATAATAACATTTCATTTATTTTGTAACCTTATATGCACATAAATATAAAATTTCCATTCATGCATACGTGTGATCTATCACCTCCACGAAGCAATGTGAGTCGTTTTTATTCACCACATAACTTGTACAGTATATATGTAAGTATATTTAATTGATTGTAATTATGTAAATAATATTGTTATAATTTTATAATGATTCAACAATAATTAACTTATATACATAATGATCAATATTAAATTATTTCGTTGCTCAGGTGTACGTACGACATACCTTCTCCATGAATATACCATTGTTAATTTTTATAACCATAATTAACGATGTGATTTAAAAAGCATTATTAATCTTAAAGAGTGATAATTATGTCATTAATAATACCCAAGAGTTGATGAAATTATGACCAAAAGGAATAGTAATATCAAAACCATGTTCACAATCGACTCAATTACCAAATTTTAAAAAAAAAGTCTGATTTGAACATAAATAATTATATAATTATTATAACATGTTAATAAGTGATATAAAAGGAATAATAAACATAATAAATGTTCTCAAAAAATATAAGGTGACTTGAGTTCATTCTTCCTAAATATAACAATTTTATAAATAAATTCAGACTCAAGGCAACGGACTTTGTCTCAATCACCTTTCATTAAGGCATATTTCGATAAAATACACCAATTTCTTTTATGTAGTGTATAATCAACCCCATTTACCTTTTATTTCATTCAAAAGTCTCGAAAAGGATTTTTTTTATATAATGTATTTTACCATATGATAAAATATAATTTTTTAACATATTTGGAGATAACGACCTCTCGGACGCCATGACCATTATTAAGTATTTTGATTCTTCAACAATACATAATGTTTTTCAAGAAAATTAAATATTTTATTTTATTTTTAGGTATTTTTTAATTGATAATCCTTTTGATAATGGATTTATTATACAAAACATTGTGAAATGATACAATTTTACTACAATGAGAAAATGCTATATTTTCCATTATGATTGTTAATGTGTTATGATTATGTTGTTATTATTTGTCATTGTTTATGTATACATGTGGTTCCGTGATAACCCAAGGGTGGGTGAGCCTATGACAGTTCTCTAATTAATTAGGTAATGAGATGGAGTTAAATAATAAGGTTTATCCTAAGAGATATTGGGAATATATTGTGATGGGTATTCCAAACGTAACCATCAATGTTACAACCTATGTGGATGTGAATGATAAAATGTAAGTATGATATGGATTCCACAATATACCTTTATGATTTATGATTGGTATGATGATTCTCAGTACTCTTATGATTTCATGGGTTTATAAATATTTATGGGCTAATGTTTTTTTCATATTTTATATCCCTTTATTAGATTTTGGTGCTCGTCCCATGTTTTTGAAATTTTTTCTGAATGGTATAAGAATGTGTAAGAAGAAGGAAGAAATCAATATTAATTTTATGAATATTTTATAAAGAAAAATAATTAATTTTTTATTTTTATTTTTTAAGACTATGAAAAAATAGATAATGTGTATACTTGTCTTATTTTAAAATTTGAGATTTCATGTAATAGTTATGGTCTAATTCTCTAAAACTTTACACTTGGAAAGGTATTCAATGCGAATTCTTGATTAAAACTCAGGATTATTTAATATTTTAAGACAGGGCATTATAACTTGTTATTGATTAAATGGAATTCGTATGCAATTATTTACAATTACATAATTATTATGCCATATACTAACATGATAAAAAATTTATTTACATAATGTAAGGTGTGATCTATTAGTTGTTTATTCCATATTGAATATAATATATTTATTTTATGTTATCATGTACATTACATAACTCTTAATAGGAATATGAGATAACATATTTATAATCTATTTTCCCCATGTCATGAATATAAAATTTTATATTTATTTCAAGGATGAAAATTACATTCATTTTATAGGTTTTATTTATTAATTTCCATTGTAATAAAGGTACCATGTATTTATATAGTTCCTCAATACTCTAAATTGATTACTAATTTGGGATTTAAAGCCTTGTATATTAGTAAAATGTATTAAAGTGAGAACCAACTCTAGGATACAAGGGTCAGGTTCACTATAGTTGGTCTCAAATAATGATTATTAAAAACCATGAGTACGTGATTCAATAAAGGGAATATTAGATAACATAACACTATAAATAAAATTGATAATAAGTATTAGTATATGATACAATATTATATATTTTTTAATGAACTTGGATAACAAAGGATTACCCTATGGACTCACAGATTGGTAAGAATGTATAATTATTTAGACATTCTATAAATGATTTGTCTTTACTCAATTGTTTAGTGTTTCTCACCCTATGATTTTTGGTTTTTGTAAACGGATGTAACAACATTGAACTGGGTAAATGATGAATGTTATACATAGTTTATTTATGGAAAAAATAGGTTTATTGTTGAAATGAATAATATTTTGATTATTCTTAACCAGTTTTCATGAAATTTAAATAAAAACATAGACCATAACAAACTCAATGACCAACAAAAGAAGATAAGGATTTTTTTCATTGGTATATGGGGTGGTGGTAACAACAAAAGAAATATGATTCAATTTCCTACATTTTCTTAATATTATATGTGACACACAATTGAATTCATTTGAGGAATGTGAATATGTTGTTTTTTGTAGAAACTATAAATATAAAGCAAGTAATTTTTGAGGAAAAAATGAATATTTTCAAATAAAGGTATCCCTATGTTATTAGTGACGGTTCAGTATTTTAATTATGTAAAATATGGAAATTATGTAGATATATTCCCTAAGGGGAAACTCATAATGAGAATTATCATGTTTATACATGTAATGGTTAAACATATAATGATGAAGAGATGAAAAATTACAGATAAAAGGGGGCATATAAAATGGAATATGATAAAAAAGTCTAGTTAATGGTTTAAGAATGATTTTAAAGGATTAAAGTGATTTTTTTATTTGGATTCAAGTATTATTTTATAAAACATTATATTATTATATGTACCTTTATATGTGTGTGGATTGTACTATAATACTTCTTATTAATGAATTTAAAAGCATGTGATGAATTACATGAGAAACAAAGAGAAGTGATTCAATTGAAAGTAGATCATTTGGAAAACATATTATTGGGGTAAGATAACCTAAATTATTTTCCCAATGTTAATAAAATCATTATGAATTAGTACAGGTTACCATAAAGGTGTTTATTTATTTAATGGTTTATGTTATCTTCGTTGGTATTATATGATGTTTGGATTTAGGGAATTTTTTCAACAACCTGAAACTATACTTATAGAAGTGCGAATGTTTTTATTAAGTTATTTTGGTATTTCAGGTTATTAATAAATGTGAACAACATTTTCACATGTCTGAAATGTGATATTATGAAGAGATATTTTTTTCTAGTGGTAAAATATTGATTATATTTTTGGATATTTAATATCATATGTAATATTTTGAGAAGAGCCTTGTTGTTAACTTTTTATGGAATGGATTATGTTAAACTTTTTGTATTAATTTTTTTGGTTAAAATATTATTTATCATATTTGATAACCTATGGTAAAAGTTTCTGTTTCAATAAATATTTAAAGGCAAAAGGAATGCCTTTTGGATATTATGACTCATTAATATATTTTAAGCATGAAATATTTATCTTCGCCAATCATTTTATGGTATAAATGTTGATGTGAATATAGATCAAAACACACCACAGGATGATATTATTGATATGAATTTGAAATAAATAATTTATGATTATTTTTTAAAGTTTATATTTGGATAGTGAAAGAAACCTTAAACTCTAGGAAAAAAAATATTAAACAAAATCATGTGTTTGATTTTTATTTTGGGAAATTAATTGTCTTTTAAATGATCATATATTTGTTGTTTTGTGATGTATAAACATGTAATTACCATGTTATATATCACTCTACATCAAAACATGTTAGTTATATTTCAGTTTAAGGACAATATTTTCTAGAATTATCCCATATTCAAAATCCTAGTTTTGTGGTTAAATTTTATTTTCATTTTAACACTTTTTAGAAGAAGTTTTATAAACTTTTTTATAATGTTGGATTTCCATACAAATATTATTAAATATAAACCCTTGGTTATTTATGTTTCATTTAAAATTTAGAGCACACAATTTATTAAAGGGGGGGGGAATGCAACACCTATTTACATTAGGGTTAGTATATTCTTAAATAAATTCATTAATTTTATATATTGTATTATAAATAAGATATATATTTAATGAACTAAAATATACCATTAATGTTAATAATTAATGTAATATTAATCAACTAGCTATTATAATAGCTGTTTTAAAAATTTATAAATTATTCTTTAGAAAAATAATTTACACATTTTTATATAACTATTTTGTGACCAATTATTTGGAATTTAATATAAAAACAAATGTATAATAAAATTAAGGTTTATATTAAAAAAACTATTTTTATGCTCCCAATTGAGTATCATAAAAATAAAATAAATAAATTACAACTAGTGAATGATCCAAATAAAGTTATATCTTATATATTCCATATTTTTTTTGAAATTCATATAATATATTTGAAATGAATAAAATAATAAAGAATCTAATTTCATGAAAAATATATATTTTCCTAAGGGTATTTTTCTCCCTTTTAATGAAGAATATGTTTGAAAATTAATATCGAAACTTTTATAAATTAGTTGATTTTAAACATATTAATTTTTATATATTTTGGATTATATAATATGTATAATTAATTTTATAGAAAAATGGTATATAATGGATAAGTTTTAAGAAATTAAAATAAATTCCCCCATCATTCGTGATATTTTTATAATAAAAATATAATATGACAAAAAAGTATAGTAATAATAATTTATCATATTAATAATTTATCGAATAACTTTATATTCATAAAAATAGTATATTTGGATGAGTGAATGGAATATATTTTATAAAATCATTATTAATCCATTTTTGAGAAATATTTCCATTTATAGTATCATTATTAAATATTTTTAAATAAAATTATGGTTACCATGGTAATGGTAAAAATTAAATCACCAAGGGGTTATTAAAAACGATGAGGCTTAGAATTTCATCTATATGTGTTTAAATTATATTTAATTTATGATATTACCACCCTATCCAATATTATCATCAAATAACCCACCATTTTGAGGAATTTGAAATAAAAAATGAATTTATTATTTTTTGATCTTTTGAGAAATTCCTACTGTGATCCTCACTTCAATTATAAAATATACCCCCTTACATCACTTCAATAAAACACTTTTATCCATCTATAATAACCAATATCGGAAATTTTTTATTCATAATTTCCTTATTATTGTTCTTGAGGTTCAGGTTCTTCAAAAAGACATACCATATGACCCTTAAGGGTTGTCATGATGGAGATTATTCATAGAAGGGGTAATCATCATTACAGACTCTTCAAAAATTATTTCTTATTCTACACCCTCTTCATGTGTCAATTACATAATGAATTAATAAATCCATTAAAATAAATAAAAAAATATTATTGTGATTAATAAAAACCTTGTTCATCCATTTTTTCATCCTATGAAAAATAAAATCACCGTGTGTGCATATGTATAGCTTTCTATCTCCCAGAGGTGTAATTTGTTTTTCAACATGATTTTACACTGATGGTTATAATAGTGCAAATTATAAATATTTATTATATAAATTATATCATATTAGTTCTATATATTTAATAAGTCATATATTTCCCTACCTACTCATAATAAATGTAATGATAATGTCTCTCTTGCACATGTATGACCTACCATCTCCAAAATGAGATGTTATTCATTTTCCACATCCAACCTTCTAGAATCACTGTAAAAATGTATACAATGAATAAATAATAAATTTATAAAATTAATATTATTCATGAGATTATTTTAATATATATATTTTCAAATTTCCCAACATTTTGTGATAGAACGTGTTTTGAGAAAACATGGAAATTTAAACCCAAAATAGTGAAATGTATAAAATATTAATTTTTTTTTAGTAAAATGATATATAATGATCATATATGATACTATATTTTTTAATATGATTCTGTTATATGTTAATAACCTATTTAAAACCACAGTAGAATATTTTAAAGCATGTAAACCCTAAAGTGATATTGAATAAGGTGCATTGGTATCACTTGTATATTAGGGGGATATATACCATATTCGCTAATTATTTCTTTTGGTTACTATATGTACTTTCTATGTTTTATATTATTACATTTATTTATATATTTTAATAATATTTAAGGTTTTTTTATTTTTTATTCTATCAAGGGGAAAATAATTTTACTAGTTACAAAGTGGTAACAGATTTTCTTCTCAATATTATCATTATGGGACATATACCACATTCACCACTTATTTCCTTTCAATGATATATGAACAAACCCTTTGATATACTATATTATAAATTTATTACTATCCATTATATTTAATTTTTTGATATATTTTATTCCTTCTTGGGCCATACGATTCGATAGATTATGGACTAGTAGATGGATTGTTAAATCAATTTTCATTCATTAGGTAAACATATATTTATTTGATTATTTCATTATAAGGTTATATGTAAAATTACATTTGATTATATTATGTAATATTTCCAAATGTATTATGTGATTTTATAGTGGGTATACATAATTAATTTATTTTATTACAGATATGATCTTTGTGAGGGGCTTCATCTCAATTTTTAATCATTGAGACATGTTTTAATATTATTCACATAATTTCATTTCCATGGGGTATATACAAAACATTTTATTTATTATTATTATTCAGAAAATATATAATTAAATATCCATATTTCATGAATCAGAGATATAATTATTTTAAATTTCATATTCAATTTTAACATATAGCGATTACGTTGAATGTTATATTATTAACTTGGGAAATAATGTTACACCCACATATTTTAAATCATACAAATATTTATTGAAAATGAATAGTGATTAATGAATTAAATAGATAATTTTAGTATATGAGTTATGAATTGAACATTAATGACATATCGTGGGTCTAGTTTTATATAACCCCTCGATTAATCAGTAATCTCATTAGATGAAAAAGTAACCTAAATTAAATTGGTTTTACCCATAATGATTAAAACATATTATTAGAAGTCTTGATATTATAGATACCATGATATCTGAGATCATGTAATCAAATAGTATAAATTTAAATATGTATGAAATCAGTATTGTTTATCTATGTGTTTGTCAATAAGATATTATCATTGAATTCATATTGTGCACATGTTATTGATTAAATAACACCGGTTTCTAATTATTTACATATATATAAGGTTTATGCATTATCTTCTCATGATAGAAATGATATTTGTTAAAATTAATGTGTTATAAATTATTTATCATTAAATATTGATTATTATTTATTGATTTTAATTTAGTTTTCATTTTTTTAACTCTTACTAGGCATCTAAGTTCACCCTTTTATTTGTTCTCTTTTCCACAGGATAGGAAGATAACATGTTTTCATAAGTTATAATATAAAAATTTCATTACTTTTTTTCGTTTTATTTTTAATTTCATATTTAATAAGGGAACTATATAAGTATTTATTTCTTTAATACAGTTGAACTAATTTGTTCTTCGTGTTGTGAGAACCTCTTATATCTAGCCAATGTCATAGTGTATGGAATGGTTCTTTAATACGAGTGTCAGGGTTATTAATATTATAATATAATTTTGAATATAGTCAATTCTCACTTTTTGGATGTCATGTTTCCTAGGAACATCAATCATATTCCCACAAGATCTATTCAAAATAAATTTTACACCATATGCGTAAAAACCTATAACATTTCACCAGAAGAATAATCTCATTAGAATACTGATGAAATCTATGTCTATCATTAACTAGGCCCCCACCTATGTTTGTAGGACCAAATCATTCCACATATATCAAATACCATATTTGTTTCATAAAAAAGGTTTTTTTTATCAAATATCCATATTGAGTTAAAATATGGATTTATCAATAATTCCAAAGATACAAAATGAATTCAATAAAAAACATAGCATATATAAATATATACATTTTATGATATAAAAATATATATAATCAATAATATGGATATTTAGGTTAAATTTAATGTTTAATGGTTATCGATCAATGGATTTTTAAGGGGATTTTAATTAATGTAAAAAGGAATCATTAGATTGAATAATAATATTAAACTAGTCCAAATAATCAAAATCCATCCAAAGGAAGAATAAAAATTATATTAATAGATTGTTTAACCATTATCATATATGTATAATAAATGGTAGTTGTCATAAATGAATAAAACATACCATAAAACTATCCTAAAAAACATTAATGAGGAAAAAATCATTTTTTATTTTGAAATAAATTTTAAAAATACTTTTCTTTTAAAGTCTCTTTTAATAATATTTAATTTATATATTACATTTTAAATTAATCTCAAAATAAATTATGGTCATATAATAAGTTAATTCCATAAATGTCCATTAGAACATTTCTTGTATCATAATATTTTTTTAAATTAATTTTTAGAAAAGAAAAAATAATATTCCTTTGAAAATATTTTCAAAAGAAAAAATTGAAAATAAAATTATTAAAATAATAATTTTAGATTGGTTAAATGTATTTTTGAAATAATTTAATGAAACCTTGGTTTTCAGAGAATGTAGATTTTAGATCAAAGGGTTATAAATGATTTTAAGTAGCAATGAGTATAAAATGGTACTATTAAAATGAAAATAACATGAATTACTAGGGGATGATAAACGTAAAATTATTATTATTGAATGATAAAATAATTTCCATTAATTTTAATTCATGTTTAATCATTCCTGTTTAAAATGAGATTGTCAAGTAAACCCTTAAAATGTTAATAATGTTGATTTGACAATAAACCAATGATTAATATATATGTTTCATATCTAAATACACATAAAACAAGTGAAAATACATCAACTAATATAAAAATTTAATTAAAAGAAAATCATATAATATTAATGACAATGAGGATGTAAGATAAATCAATGAAATGAAATTGATTAATGAAATATATTAACCACATAGAAACTATAAATTCATCTTCCTATATATTAAATGTTTGAAATTGAAACATAAAATATCATGATTAATTTATTAATCATGATATTCCATGTCAAGGTGAAGTATATACACTATATTAATGAAAATAGATATATAACAAGAATATTCACTAATAGAATATAAATTGATACCAAATCCATTACCGTTACACCTACTTTTGGTTGAACCCTTTTTATCCTCTTTTATAATGATTTTAATAATGTTATTAAATTATAAAATAAAAAAATTATTTATAATATCATATATGTTCCTTTTATTGAATCATATCTTCGGTTTATAAATAATCATTCATTTTTTCATTATATTGAGGTTTAATTGAATTATTTTTCAGGTATTTTTTTACTTGTTATTAGATGTTTCTTTTAAATAAATAATTATCACATCATATCCACAATGAAAAAAATGATTTTATTATAAAATAATTTTATTATATATTGATTTATTTTAATCCAAAAAATAAGGCGATAGGAAATGAGATAAATCATACATAGAGATGGTTGGCCTTATAACGAATGAATGATTTTTTTCCTTTTCATGTCATGTTAAACGTAAGAAATAGTAAATTATATATATAGGTATTATAAATTTATTATTAATTCATATATATATATATCACATATTTCTGTTAAAAATTTCCTTAATACATTCTATATAATTTGTGATTGAATCTTGTTGCTTCACGAGGTAGTAGTCTATTGTATAGTTGAGTGATTATATCATATTCCCAATAAATGGATTTAATGAAGATATATATGATAAAGTAATACAATTTTAATACTAACATAATAAATTATATATATATTGTAAATAAACAGTATAATCATAATTAATACCGGCCATTAGAGGTTGTAATAGAAAAATGAATAATATCAGTTTAAAAGACATTAGTCTACCCTACACAAGAATGTTTATTACATAACCAATTTGATGGAAATATGTGACATTTTAGTTAAAAAACATTACATAAAAATGATTATTATTTAGATTAAAATTATTTTATTATATAATTATTGTATAATATATATATAGGTGGATTTCAACAGAAAAAAGAAAAAACAATGTTAGATGAACATTAACTCTTCTTCAGGTATCCTCATTAGGATTCCACTATATGATTATAAAGAATAATTTATACCAAATATAAATATGATAAGATTATATTTTTATAGTTGGGAAATGATTTTGGCACGGTTTGGTAGTTCCAAACTGATTGATATGTGTGATGTAGGGGGAGATAATGGGTTCCCTTTTATAGTTGAGGAGGGGACAAATTCTTAAAAATAATAAAAAATATTCACTATATGGATGTATCCCTTAACTCTTGATTCTATGAGATATATAATTAATAGGGTATGATAAATATTAGGTCTCCAACAAATCCACCATATAATGGAACGCATGTTTTAAAAAGTTTGGTTCTTTACTCTTAGGTTTCCTTATTTTACCATATTGGTTTTTCTATATGTAAACTAGTATTATAACCATGGTAATTTATCATATAAAACTTAATTATAGTGATAATTATTATATAATTCAGAATGATTAATTATAAATATATAATATAATAGTTATGATAAAAATATAATGTGTATTCGAAACCAATTTTAATAGAAGCACAAGTAATGCGTAAAAACACTTTTTTAACACTAACAATGATAACATTTTTTTTTACCATTTAGTGGTTAATTTGTCCATAATAAAAGATAAATTATCCCATGAATGTAACATATCTGGTTTTTATTTACTTTTAGAAACTTATTTTCATAATATCTGATTTTTTTTAATTTAAAAACAATTAATAAAATATCATTTATAATAAAATAACATTATATCAATTTTGACATTTTTTTATTTGATTTTCAAAATATCATTAAAATGAATGAATTTTTAGATCATAAGTAAAAAAAGTTTTAACATGATATATTAATATTGGAAATTATTTTAAAACTATAATTAATTCAATTTTTATCTCTTTTATTATTTTTAGTTAATTTTATTATAGGTGATTTTTCACTAAATTATTCATGTATTGGTGTTTCATAAGGATTAATAAATTTTTCTAATCTATAAAAAATTAAAATAAATTATAATGATAAATAAATCTAGTTAATCTTTGATAATAATATATATAATATAAATAATAAATTTTCTTCCAAATCTCAATGATATTTAAATATTTAAGGTATGGAAGTGTACTTTTCAATTTTTTATTAATAATTGTATTATATAGGTCACATTCATTTAATAGTTTCCACCAAACACCTAAAAAATGAGAATAACATGTTAAGGGAATAAAAATTAGCATAAAATGGGTGTTTTACAAGTTGATAGGTCATTTTACAAATTATATTCTATGTTTAACCAATACGTAAAATTGTTTTACATTAATCTCTATATTTAATATTAACTATTTTCACTTATTACATTGGTAAAAAATTAATTTTTACCTGTTATAAATATGAAAATAATTTATTGAAAAATATGGAATCCATATTTTATATCAACTCACATAAATCATTGAATTTATTTTAAACATATCCCCACATATGGGATGAGAATGTGGGGTTTTAAAGTGAAAATGATCAAAAATATGAAATGTTATTTTATCTAAATTAAATATAGAAATTTTTGAAAGGAAGTAAACTTTATTAATAGATGTAAAAAATATTTTATTTTTATTTAAAAACTATTCAATATATAATTTAAAAATATAAAATATCTAAATGAAAATGCAGTTAATAGATCAAATTCTATATTACTTACTGTCCATCAAAAAATGAAACATCTATGAATATTAAAAAATATTATCACAAAGATAATTTATGGGATCCACAATAAATAATGATTTTTCATTTTTTTCATATAAATTATTCAAAATTATAATTATGAATATTAAATTATGTACGACAAGAATGATTAAACCACCTTTCTAGAGAGAATACAGTTTTTTTTGAAATTATTTATTTTTCCATTAAATGAGTTCTCTTTTATTTATAATCAATAGATAATCCAGATGTTGGGGTGGTTCCTGAGTGGTAATCCCCATTATCTTGTATCTAATATGGGAGGGTTCAATTTCTATCCATCCCATCGGTGGATTTTCAATGCATATAGGATGATGTATGCATGACGTTGCATTGTTGTTTCAATTCATGTTCATTGGATTCTTGGCCTTGGGTGTACGATATTATTAATTGGTTTCACTCAACCCAAATAAAAATATCTCATTAGTTTCATAATAAAAATGGATTTAGTCCCAACTAATTTTTTTTGTAAAATAGATAAATAAAAATTTTCAATAACTGTATATTTTCATAATTTTATTTTTCCTATTAATAGAAAACATTACATTATCTTGGTGATGAATATAATTTTAAATGATAATATTTACAGTATAATTTTTTTCGATAAAACTCACTATTGTGTGAAATTTATACAGACTCATTTTTTTGTATATCGAAAGAAATAATAATCCTTTCATTTCATGTTCTAAATTAAATAAAATGATAATATATTACATTATAGGGGGTGTTATATTATCATTACATTATTTAAGATATTCTCTCTCAATTGAATCTAATTTCGATAATCAAGGTTTTGACATTGGGAATTAAAAATTTTGATTATCACACATCAATTTTTTTTAATGAAATGTCCTCTTAATAAGAGATAATATGTAGTGAATCTGTCATCTAGAATAATAACATAATTTTTTTATAAAGTTTAACATGTATAGGAAATTAATAAATGGTCATAGAAGTTGAAAAAACACTCAAATACTTATTTAGAGAGACATATAACATGTCCAAGAGAATGTTAGTGACAAAAAAATCCATAAAATAGTGGTGTGGAAAATTTAACTGATATCATCAAAAATGATGATAATATAACAAATTTTTGTTTTAAGTAACTTTTTACCAGACATTTGAAATTATTTCACTCTTATAAAACCTATGTAAATATACATAATCAATAAGTTTCTATTATATAAAAACAATCTTAGCCTTTATTGTTCCCTTTAACTTCTTTAACATCATCAATTAGTGTTGGTTGTATCATACAATAATGTAATAAATTAATATAAAATCTTGTCTAATTATCTTCTTACACCATTTCATATATTGTTATAATTATGTTCTATCCAAAATATAAATACCTAAAATTTTAGAATATCAATAAATTTTAAAAATGATCATATCATTTATCCAAGCATCATGAACTATAAATCTTTACAAACCAAACTCATCGATACATTAATCACAAATTATATTAAAACATGGAAATGATATGGATTACCATAAAGGCATATTGTAAACATGCATGATTACATTTTACATTATTTAAACATAGTTAATTTTATATATTACATAATTCCAAAAAATGTTTTAAACTCCATCATTGGTGGAAGAAACCACATTTTCAACATATCATTAATTAGTTCTATTGTACACAGTATCACCAAATTTACTCTATCAGTATCTATCATATCATTATCAAAACATCATTATCTCAACATCATGAACATATTAAAGGTTATCTTTCAATCAATCCTATTTTCCATGATGTTTATATTTCCCGCAACTCATTTTTTAAATCATCACTATTATTCAACTTACTAATTATAATATTTAATGAAATATTAGTATTGTAAAATCCAAATGTGTTATATAATTCATATAATGATAATATCATTAAAAAAAAAAATTTTAAAAAAATTATTAGATCATAAAACCCAAATCATTAATCATTGAGCTGTAGTTGTATCAACCAGACATTATTATCCATGATTCCGTAGCTTATTATTGTGTATAAGCCCTTGATTATTGGAGAAATAATTTTCATATTTCCCCATATACATATAGTTGAATCCCTTAACATATGTGTTTTTATTCATCCCATTTCATTCATTTTCCATGTGAAACATTTCTTTGAAATTTTTAAATATGCCCAATCACATCATTCATTCCCATGTTGATTATTTTAACAATTATCATATGTATTGAAATCCATCTTTATCGTATTCTACTTATCCATTATTTTCTCTACCAAACTCTTTATTTATTATATACATTTGAATATATAAGACATATAAAATTATTTCTCTATCTTGATAGAATATAAAACTATTACATCATATAAAGAAGAAGTTTGAGACTCCAGTTTTGTATGAATACATGGAATAAGTCCTTCAATGTTAGGGTTAATCATTCAATAAATGTTTCTTTTTAATTAGTATCATACCAAGAAATCTAATTTATATGTAGCCTTATACTCCTCAACACAATATTATTCATTTTTATTTATGCTATGGAACAATACCTTTATTCTAGTTTGTTGCTCCTCAGGGAAATATTTTTTAATTAATGTTTCCTTAAAAGAATATGATTCCATGAGTTATATTTCTCCTTACTCCCTTGTATTCTAGATAAATTACCACAACTAATTTATATATCCTTTGAGGATGTACATTGCATCTGAAACTAGTTCCATTTTATCACATCCCAACAACAAAAATATCTTCCCCAGAGACTGCATCCATTACTCATATTCCATTGGATTAGTCACCCCAATTAATGATAGGGCCCTCTGTAATATAATACGATCCAGAATTTGAAAATATTATTGAGGAAAAGGTTTCTCTATATGGGAATGGTAATTTTTCATGGCATGATAAAGCTTCTATAAAACATCCACAACTTTTTTAGTTACGATTTCAGCTATATCGACTTTCTCAACGTGGAAACCTCTACCTTGGTTTTAAGTATTGATAACCTTCTCCCTTCCTATATTGTTTTCAAAAAATGGAGTAAATTAGATTATATAATAAAATTTTGTATCATAATATTTAATCCACAAAAAGTGAAATAAATATCATAAATTAAAAAACATATCAATAAATAATCTCATACCCATAAAAATGGTTCACTATGGGATATCATTAAATTCAATTCCATCATAATGGTTCATAATGAAATTTTTCATTATCCTAAACATGTCTCCTAGGTGTGAAAAACTAGGTGTGTAGTATGAATCAATTTTTTTGGAACTAGGTTATGCTTGAGTCAATCATATTTATACCTTTTTTCAGTTAATACCCCTAAGTACATGTGTTTTATAACAAAATCCTCTTTTTATATCTAGATTGATACGTATTACTATAAATACACTCATTATCTATACATTAAGAAATGTTTAGGATTATCTACTCCACTTATCCTCAAATTCTATTAATGGGTTATGTTCTAGAATCATTGTTTTCCTAAATCTAGTTTTAAGGAATCTATGAAACATACTCTGATACCAACTTTACTAACCTTGAACTTGGTAGATGGGGGAAGGTATCATTCTTTATTGCATTTGGATAGATAACAAGACTAAAATACCAAAGGATATATCAATTTAGATGTTTTGGAAAACCAGATTAAAAACATGTTACCCATTTTATATTTGCAATAGAAAATAAGACATAACAGATAAAAAATTTAAATATATTTATCCTTTAAAACAAATTCAATGATTTATTATTTAGAACATGAAGTAAGGGGAAAAAATTTGTGATCTCAAAATCATAGTAAGGGCTTAGTGAAATAGAACATATCATTACACAATAAAGAATAATCAATAGAGAAAGGTAAACAAATAAACAAAAATTCCATTTAAATAGTTTTATAATACATAATTTAAATGGAGAGGTAACTAATTTAACACACATTCATAGTAATCAATATGATGATAATGAAATGAATCCATATATTTTTATCATTATTAAAATTTTAGAGCTATTAAAAACAAAATTCTTAATGCAGTTAATGAAAATTATTATATTTCTTGTTTCTTATTCACATGATGTGTTTACTATCACAATATATTCTCATGATAGTTTAACATATAGTTTTACCAACTAATTCTTCTCATATGCTGATAGATGCATCGAGAGGGTATCTTTTACCAAGCCCTAGTAATTTTTGTATTTCCGAATTGTTTATTCATATATCTAATAATTGATTTAATACATAAAGAACGTTCATAATCATCAATTATCCATGTTGAGTAATAAATAAGGAATTATCAATATTTCCCTAGATACTAAAATTACATTCAATGTAAAAAACCACATGTATAAATGACATAAAATTTAATCAATAAACATATCCTAGATAATAGATTAGAATATATAGGGGAAGTGTAATGTCCAATGATCCCAAAAATGTGAATATTTTAATGGGATGTTAACAGCTACAAAAGTGATTCAGGGATGTGAATTTTAATAATATAATTTGTAAAAATAATTATAATCCATTTAGATAAGTTATATTAATTGTATCAATAAATGGTAAACCCTTTAAAGTATATAAAAACAATAGGTTGTTTAAATTGATGAATGAAAAAAACATCATTAATAAAAATCAAATATAATATTTCCTTTTCATTTTTTTAAATCATTCTCTTTTATAGTATCTATTAAAAATATTTTATTTACAATTATACTTCAAACGGAGTATTCAATGAAATTATGGTCAATTCAGCATGTAATTTGGTATATTCAATAAATGAAATAAAATTTTAACAGGGTTAAAATGATAGAAAATTTCATTTTTGGAAAAATATAAGAAGATTAAATTAATTATTTTTAATAGGAGTAATATGTAGAAAATCCAATCATAAATAATATTAAAATATTCTAAAACAATTTTGAAAGTGTTTTTAGAAAAAATGGATATCATTGAAAACATATTTCTGAAAAAATAGTGAAACGGGGAAGAGTTTTCATTAAAATAAATTCTAAAATATATTATGTTTAGAAGTGTAAAATGTTTTAATTTTAATTCTAAAATATAATTTAAAAATATATTCTACAAACAATAATCATTACATTAATGAATGATAAAATAACTTCCTTCAATGGTAATTCATGTATAAAAATCTCATTTAAAATATGATTATAATGTAAAACCTTACAAAGATAATAAAATTAAAGATAATAAACCAATAAATTTATAGTGTATAAAAATTTTAAATCGACACAAAAATATTATAAATACCTATATAGATAGTCAGAATTATTTATAATTATAATCTTAGAATATTAACGACAACAATGTTGTTATATAACCCAATGAAATGTAGTTGAGTTATCAAATATATTTACCACATGTTATCCTTAATTCAAATCCCCATAGATGAAATGATTAAAATTTAAAAATGAAATACTATTTAGAATGTATTATTCATGTTATAATATATAAAGGTTCATAATAAATACCATATTAATTTAATGAGGTTCATAATGATGAATAAGTCTCAATAGAATGTAAATTGAGATGAAATCCCTTACCATATTCTTACATTATGTTGAATTCTATTTAACCTACTATATAATGGTATTAATTGTGTTACTATATTAAAAAAGTATCATATAAATAATAATAATATCACATATTATCCTTTTATAACATCCTATAAACCTTTTGTTAACAATAATTCATTATTTTCATTGGTTGGGATGTTAATTTCTATATTTTTTTCAAGTATGTTTTGACTTATTAATTTTTATCCTATTAGTTAGATGATTAAATAATCATATAAATAAATTAAACCATTATTTTAATTTATTAATATTCATTTTTTATATATAGTATTCCATAAAAAATTTGTATAATAAATAAAATACACTTTTCCTGGAAATTCTATGCCAAACATATGCATGGAAATTATTTCAATTTTATTATTTAATTGAAATAATGAAAAGTTAATCTTATATAAAAATATATTATAATTTCATTTTCATTTTTATTTCATATATATATAATATATTTGTTAAACCTAGCCATAATACATTCCAAATAATATGTTCATTAATCACATCACTCCATAATTTGGTCGTCCACCGTACACACAAGCAACGATATCGTATTTACACAAAATGGAAGTCATGATGTAATGTGTGATATAATACATAAATATTCACAATAGAATCACATATATCAGATATATATATAATATAAAAAATATAAATCCACTTAATTCTCATCCATTAAATGTGGGAGTTGAAAAATGAATGGTAATCATTTTTGAGGATGCAGTCCGTAGGACACCAGAATGATGGTTTCATAACCGATTTGATTGAAGGGCATGATGTTATAGGCCGCGCGAGTTTATAAAAAAATATCAGTATATTATATATACTTACATTTATATATAATCATTTTATTATTTAAATCTTTTGTGGAGGAGAATAAATGAATATAAAAACCCTTTTAGACTTACATTACCACTTCTCTCACTAGCATCCATAGGTTTGCACTAAAAACATAAATGGTTGGAATTTTTATGAAAGTAGGGCTTCTATTATGGGGGATGAAATTTAGCAATTCATATTTTATATTTTTGGTAGATAAAAATGGATTGAGAGGTCGGAATGAGTGGAAGAGTTATTTCCTTTTATTAGTTAAGGAATAAAATTCTAGTAAATACTCGGAAGTATTCACTTTTGGGATTTCTATCTTATATAATGTGAAATAAATATTGGTAAATAATGTGGTGGAAGTATGATATGGTCATACAAATACTCTAGCACACAATAGACCACATTATTTAAATATCAAGTTACTTGACTCCTATTTTTCCTTATTTTACCAATTTGGAATTTCATGATGTTATATTGTTCACAAACTAAAGTAATTTATCAACAAAGACTAAATATTTATGAAATATAATATAAAACATATAACCACTAATTATAAATATTATAAATATATTATAATATAAAAACCCAATGTGTTTTGGAAAACAATTTTAACATAATAAAAAATTACCCACAAAAACACTTCCTTAACCATAATAGTGTTAGAAAAGTTTTTACTATTTAGGGGTCAATGTGTTCATTATATAAGATCAATTGGAAGATTAATTTACCATATTTTACAATTCTTTATCATTTAAAAATAGTATTTAATATGTTAGTATTTTATGTAGTATATATCCATTTAATAAAATATCAATTACTATAACATCACATTAATGTCAATTAAAATATTATTACTTCAATTCAAATATAAAAATTTCAATTAAAATATTGAATTTGAATTTATTTAGATAAAAATTATTTCACCTGATATATTTATATAAATAATCAATGTATGAAATAATTCCTTCAATTTACATCACTTTGAATATTTTTAGTTTAATTTACTTTACATAATTATCAACTAAATAATTTATGTGTTTGTGTTTTCAAATAATTTAATGTTATTGTATAATATGTAACAAAATAAAATATAATATAATTTAAAAAATATATACCTATCTATATAATATTTATAACAAAAAATATGATATTTTCGCTTATCTCAATGCTTTATAAATATTAATGGCATAGAAGGTTCCTTTTTTATTTTTCCTAACATTATATATTATATATATAAATTTTATAGAATATTATCCCATTCACTCAAAATAGTATATCCTAATGTGTTAAAATAATAAATATGTCCATCAAATGGGTGTTTTAATAGCTGATATGTCATTTAAACCATATATTATATGTTTATCCACTATGTAAACTCTTTTTTTCCATAATCGTTGTAATTGATTTTAACAATTTTCACTAATCTGATGGAAAAATTAATTTTTCATTATTATAAATTATATATTACTATAATTCCAAATATTGTATTCATTTTTCAAATTCAATTCAAAAAAATTACAGAATTAATATTAATATTTCTCCCATAGGCATGATGAGAAACCTAGTTTTTATGTGAAATTGATCAAATGTTTGAATTTTATTTATATCTAAATTTATTTTGAAAGTTATTACATTGAAAATATTTTTATTAATATAATTAAAATTTTGAGAAAATATTTTTAAAATATAAAATTGTAATTTATCCTTATAAATTGTTTAAAAGAAAACGCAGTTTTCAATTAAAAATCATCACTATTTACAGTTCATCAAAAAATAAAATTTCTCAGAAATATAATAAAAAAGTGACCAAAAGATATTTTTTTTTATTCAAATTTAATAAATTAATTTTATTTTTTCATATACATTTTCTCAAATTGGTAAAAATTTAATTTATATTATATGCACTAAAAATGATTAATCTGTCCTTCTAGAAAGAAAAAATGTTTTCTAAAAAAACTTATTTTCCTTAAAATGATTCTTATTTTTTAAAAACTATAGATATAAATTAAATGAGGATACATATTTATTTTCATAGGTTATTTATGTAACACGCCATATTTTTTTGTAAATAATAATTTAATGAATGAAACACTATGTCTCTAGAAAAAATTACTTTTTTATAACCTTCTGAGTAAACATAATTCCTTCGACCTTTGTGTTTTGAAATTCAAAAAACTATCATATGTAGTTGTGTTTAGTTAGATAATTAAATTCTGATAAGATAAACCTATCTTTTGGTGAATAGTAACATAGCCTTATTAATATTAATATGATTAGTAATATGAACTTTATGAATGGTAAATAATATTATTATTTTATTTCTTTAATCTAAAAAGATAATGAGATCTTGATTCATTTTTAAATGTGATATAAAATGAATTAGTGTTCTAAAATTGTTGTTTTTTCGAATAAAATTTGATTAAATTTAAAAATTAAATTGATAATAGAAAATTATTTTAAAAAATTTAGTTTATTTTTAAATTCTACATGTCGAGAAAAAATTATGGTGAATTTTTATGATTTTTCGGAAATACTAGAATTTTTTATTGATAGTATAATACGATAATTTATAATAAATACTAAATACATGATTTCGTGAGTTATAGGGGATATAACTATGATTTAACACTAATATTCTAAAAATCACAAGCACATATTACTATTCGTGGTCACAAGAATCAACCCTGTTGTTTGTATTTGGAAAAATAATAAATTAATGATTAAGATATTAAAAAATTACTCCTCTCCTCCACTACAACCCCCCCATAACTCCTTCTCTTCACGCCTATTAGCCTTGAAGCACCTCAATGTTCTTCCCAAACACCGTTCCCTAGTCACTACCCACATACATGAGATATTTTTCTTTCCAAAAGACAAAAAACCTTTCTTTTAAAGAGATTCTCAAGGATGTGGATTCAAGATGTAAATTCACATTTTATTTGTTTCATTTTCATTTCAAATTCCTTTCTATTTTTATCCTCACATCGCCTCCTCTGTCTAAATGACCATGATAACTCTAGTATCATATATATACATAATATTTATATCACTTTAGTGTAAGAACAACCATAAATATCCTCACACTCTGTTTTTATTTATAAATTAAATCATCATCTGTGAGGTGCCAATTTACATCCTTTGTGGATGAAGAAGTTTCATCCTCAAATTTCTATTTCATTACTTGTCATTAAATGAAATTGATTTTTGAAATGGACTATACTATATTTATTATAACCTTTTTAAAAATCATTAAATAGTATATTTACATAATATTAAATCATATGGGAAAACTAGTTTCTAAAAATCAAAATACAACAAAAATAATCTAAGTAATTTTCATTAATAATTCATCTTATTATTCCTAATCATTCCATGTAACCAAATTAGGTAAATGACTATTAACACCTATAGTTTTTAATAAATAATATTAAAATTCTATTATTGATATTTATAGTCATTCCCCATTAACTCCATTACATATTATAAGTGAACCAATTATGAAAATCAAGAAAACCAACACTCAAAAACAATGGAATTTAATATTATAACATAAAAATAAGACATAAATGAACTAAAAAAATATGATAATCTAAAGAATTTTCATTTAGTTCTTAATTATTTTATTAATGATTCAAATTTCATTTTACAAAACCATAAGTTCAAGAGCGGAACATCCAGGCTTATGTTATGTGTTTTCCACCCGAACCACCACTTTCATTCAAGTTACTTTTATTATCTACTTACCTCAATTAAATTATTATTAATTCATATTTACTCTGAATAATTTAGGTTATAATGTTCTATATATGTGTTTCAACCAAAATCATACCTTCTTTTATGGGGATTTATATGTTTGAATATGATGTTTCAATATTCATTGAAAAATAAAAGCTCGGTTCAAGGGGACTTCTCAAATTAATACATATTTTTAAGGGAACTCCCTAATTTATTTTTTTACTACCATTATCATTCAAAATTCACTTATTTTCTTTTAAAAATAATATAAACTACACTTCAATTGTTAAAAATATAATTTTCTAAAATAATTCTTTTCAATGTAAAAGTGTGTTCATCTTAAAAACTACTCAATGATTTTATAAGATTATCATCATCTATTTAGAAACTCTTATTGATAATTATCTATTTTTGGAGTTAATATTTCATTATATCATCTACGTATTTAATTTAATGGGTTATGATTAGATTGACTATGGATTTACTATCCTAAAACTATTGACCAATTTACCTCGAATGTTTAGTGTTTATGATAAATGTTTATAGAAAGTAATTTACAATTCATATGTTAGATTCATTATGAATGAATACTTTATTTTATGTTTATCACTGATCAAATTTGGAATACATTGGAATTAATATGTTATTGGTGGGTCCTACTACATCCCCTCGATGTATCAGTTGGTCTCATGAGATAAATAGATATGGACTTGGTGGAGGCCCTTCCCATTTTGACAAATAGTTTTGGTAGAGGCCATAATCATTTTCGAAATCGTGGCTGAGGCCTTGATGGTATATATTAGAATATCTATGATATGTACTTCCTTAATTATGAAGATAGTTATTTTATGTTATTGTGGTTATTTGACAATTATAATGCCAATGAATTGAATTTATTATGGAATTACTTATTCAACTAATATTCCTTCTATAATGTGTTCTAGTTTATTATTTTTAAAGGCTTTTGTTTTCAATTATTCACCATGACTAATGTTTATTTTTTTTGTTCTCTTATGCTATATTTCTTACTCTAATGGATCATTTCGGATCACCCCTTTCTTATTTTTAATCTTCTCTGGACATGAAGATGTTTTTTAACAGACTATAGAGGTAAAATTATAGTTCTAGATGTTTCTAATTAAAACATATATGTTTTATTTTCATTTCAATTCGTAATGATGAACATAGTTAATTATCTTGTTGCCAATGATTCTAAACTATTCATTCATTTGGGATACAACTTTCTTGTAAACATGCCAATGTAATATAATATGTCACCAGCTTCGAGCAATTAGGTATGGGTCCTTGCAGTTGTTATCTGAGGAAGCTTCATAGATAATATGAAACATGATTTAGAGAACATAAATTAGGGAACAAAGCTCTAATATAGTAACTGAGTTTAAACAGATAGGAAAATCCTTGTATTTTTGTAAGAAATATATTATGTTAATATTTCTACCAATAAAATAAATGTATGGATACTATAAGTGGATGTGGTTCTGGCAAAGATGAACCTACGAGTGAAAACTCTAACAAGGAATTTTGAGCTTGACATAGGGTATCCTGGCACATGACAACATGCCTTACTACACACCTGGTTTGGAAATATTGGGGGATATTCGTATGATAAATAAAATTTTCCTTACAATCCATTATGTTGGATTTAAATGTAATTTTTTCCTCAAGGAAACCATGTTTGTGATTGTGGAATTAGTCATGTATAGGATTTCAATTTATGAAAAGTATTTTTATATGTTAATATTATACATTATGATTAATTACCTTATATAGTTTATTCCATTACTTAGAAATGGAACTTAGTGAGTGAAATTGAAACTGCATGAACATGTATATCGTATGTAGGGATTTCCATCCAATTCAAGATAATGATTTTTTATATGGAGCTGCAACTAGTGAGAAGATACTCATAACTACAATGGGAAAAGATAATCAGGTTAAGAAAAATAATATTAACCATATTAATCTTCCAAATTAACCACATGGAGGTGCTATGTTAGATCTCTTTATGAGACAACAACATTCATTAATAAATGGGAATACAACACCATTTGTAGAAGAGTATTGGATAAGTTCCCAAGAGAAAAAGTTTCTTTCATTGAGATTTAACAAAAGAGAGAAGGTTTTCATGGTATTTTATCATATATCAAAGGATGTGGATAAATGGTGGGAATTAATCCCAAAAACAAAGGGATGAAGATATAGAAGAGACAAAATGGAGGGAATTTTTAGAAATATTCCTAATGAAATATTATCCTCATGAATACGGAGTAGATATGGAAAAGCTGTTTCTGAATTTGAGGCAAAAGGAAAATGAGAATGTTGTAAAGTGTGAATCTAACTTCACAGGGTTATCATGGTATTTTTTGGACTACCTATGAAATCTAAGAAGAATTATTGATTGAATCTTTGATAGCCTAAAGTCATTGATCTGATGGGAGTTGGTATCTTAAAGGTTCTCATCATATGAAGAGATAGTTTCATGTGTTATCATGACATAAAAGGAATTCTGTAAGTCATATGACTTTAAAGGAAAGCAAGAGAAGAAAAGGGTGACTGAAAACACAGGAAAAAGAAATAAATAAATAGGGATGAAAGAAATAGTTGAATTTCCACCTTTGGATAATTGTGGAAGGAAACACCCCAGATCCTGCTCAAAAGCAAAAGTAGTATGCTAAAAATGACGACATAAAGGCTATCATACTAGTGATTTCAAGGAGAAGAAATAAACTATTAATGTTAAATTCTATAATATTATTGAGATGGGATACTATGATAATGATTGTCTAATGCGTAGAGGAAACATGTCATATAAAAGACTAGAGAGAAAATTCAGGCTTATGCGATCAAAAATAATGATATTGAAATTCATAATGATTTGGTGGCAGGTACATTAATCATTTACTGAAGCATAGATAATGATTTATTTGATTCTAGATTTTCACATTCTTTTATTTCTTCCTACTATTCAAAAAAATTAGATATTTCCAATTATATTTAATACGGTATTTTTTAGTCAAAACTTCTATGGTAAGTATCATTGTAAAAAAGTTATGTCAATTTTTCCTTTTATGGAATATAATTGTGCTTTATTTTCTGATTTTATTGTCATACCCATGACTGAATTTGATATAATCCCATGTGTGGGTTAGATTTTGAACAATGATGTGAAAATTTATTGTGAGTGCAAGGAGGTTACAATTTTTAAGGATGATGTGGAATCCCTTAACGTTAGGGAAGAAACATCACCATCTGGTTCCCATCTAGATCCACCCCCTGTAGCTCTACTATATTCCATAATTATGGAGTAAGGGAATACAATAACTATGGGTAATGAAAAGTGTAACATCCCCAAATGATAAAGGGTTAAATGACTAATTGATATGACTCATGTCAACAAGGTTCGCCTTCCTTTTCAGGAGCCTACCTGATTAGAACTCCACAGTTAAGCGTGCTTGGCCTGGAGTTGTGATCAGGATGTGTGACCTCCTGGGAAGTTTCTTAGGGTGTGTGTGAGTGAGGACAAAACACACTGGAAAGGACATGTGTTGGCCTGTGGGGACTATCATTAGTCAGATAACCCGTTCAGGCATGTGGGTGGACCCTAGGGTGGGCCCCATGTGTTTGCGGGGCAACTGGTGGTACCTAGTGGGCCAGGACCCGACGGCCATGTTAAGGCGGTGTGGTTGTGCTGTCACCGGGACCCGGTTGTCACATTTGGTATTAGAGGAGGAACCCAGCCTTAAGTGTGGTGCACTGCCTGGGTTGAGATATAGGGCCCACAACGAGGGCGTTTTGTTCTAAATGGGGGTCATTGTAACATCCCCAAATGATAAAGGGTTAAATGAATAATTGATATGACTCATGTCAACAAGTTTCACCTTCCTTTTCAGGAGCCTACCTGATTAGAACTCCACAGTTAAGTGTGTTTTCCCTGGAGTAGTGATCAGGATGGGTGACCTCTTGCGAAGTTTCTCAGGGTGTGTGTGAGTGAGGAAAAACACACTGTAAAGGACATGTGTTGGCCTGTGGAGATAATCATTAGTCAAATAACCCGTTCAGGCATGTGGGTGGACCCTAGGGTGTGCCCCATGTGTCTGCGGGGCAACTGGTGGTACCTAGTGGGCCAGGACCCAACGACCATGTTAAGGCGGGGTGGTTGTGTTGTCACTAGGGCCCAGTTGTCACAAAAAGAATGTTCAAATAGAGGATATTCTTATTTTGTAAGATTATACTAACTTCTTTATAGAGTATTTACCTAGACAACCTCTGGAGAGGAAAATTAATTTTGCGATTGAATTAATTCCTAGATCTAGGTCTATATCAGGTACCACTTATAGAATAAGAACTTTAGAATTAGTGGAATTAAAGAAAGAAGTTGAATAATTTTGGGATAAATGATTTATACGCCCTATTGTTTCTCCAATGTGAGCCCTTGTTCTTTTTATTAAAAATAAATATTGATCTAGGAGGTCATGTATTGAATATAGAGAGATCAATGTTGTAACAATAAATAAATGTATCCCATAGCTCACATTAATTATTTATTTGATCAAATTCATGGATCACAATATTTTTCATTGATTGGCCTTCGATCTAGATACCATCAGTTTCAAGTGAATAAGTAATAAAATCGAAAGACAACATTTAGAACCAGGTATGGATATTCGGGGATACAATAATGCCTTTTGGACTCACTAATTCACCCTCTTTTTTCATGGATAAAATGAATATCGTTTTCAAGGAATATTTTGATGACACTGTAGAGATATTTATTAACAATATCATGTTATTATACAAAAGATATAAAGATCATTAAAATAACTCGATCACTATTCTAAAGTTGTATTGAAGAAAAGAATTATATTTGAATATTATGAAGTGTGTATATTGGTTGTAATCAGTTTCATTTATTTTAAACATTTTCTGTAAGGATGGAATATATGATGACCTTATAATGACAATGTTTTTTCAAGAATTTCATAATCCAATGAATGTAACAAAGGTTCATAGTTTTATTGATTTAATATGATATTATAGGTTATTCATTATGAAATACATCCATTTATCCAACCTGATGACCATGCTTAAACTTAAAGGGGTTCAATTCATATGGAAAAAGGAATGTGAGGAGTGTTTCAAATAATATAATAGGATATTAGTGAATGGATCAATCCCAACTCTACTATCGGGAAATTATGGGTTTGTGACCTATTTGATGCATCAATGAAAGGTCATGGTTGTGTCCTTATGAATAATGACATATTTTTATTGCCTATGTATCATGGCAATTAAAAATTCATCAACAAAACAATCTCATACATGATATTTAGTTATTAGTTCTAGTATTTTCTCTAAATATATGGAGACATTATCTCTATGGAAGAAAATGTGCGTTATGTACTAATCATAAGAGTCTAATATATATCTTCTCATGGAAAAAACTCGACACGAGCCAAAGGCAATGGATTAAACTACTCAAGGATTCTTATGGTGCTATATAATACCACATAGGAAAGTTGTACAACGTAGATGATGCATTGAGCATGACTGATTGGGGGTTCTCAATAAAATGATAATAAAAAATGTTCCTTTGTATATGGATCTAGTGACGATGAATATGAGAATTATCAAATAAGGTGTTATAATAATACATTTTCATATGGGATCCCATAAAATATTATTATAAAGGATTAAATGTTCTCAGCCTTATGAAAATTACATTCAAAATAAAATTAATGCTTTGAAAGATGGGATGATGGATGAATTTGTGTGTGAAGATGATGTTATAGAATTTTTGTGAATAATGTTTTTTTAATGTTATACACAAGATAAAAAGGGAGTTATTGGAGGATTCCCAAAGTTCTAATGTCTCCATACATCCTAGTAGCACTAACATGTATAGATATTTGAAGGAACATTTCTATTGGGATAACATGAAGAGGGAAATTGCCGATAATGTATCAATATTTTTAGTCTGTCAACAAGTGAAGGATGAAAGGAAATATCCAAAAGGATTCATGAAACCTCCACATATTCCTACCTAAAAATAGTATTATATCACAAGGATACCCAAAAATCTAATAATGAATGAAGGAATATGAGTAATTGTGGATCGACTTACAAAATCTACACATTTCTTCACTATAAGGAAGGATTTACCACTGGAACAAATTGTAAGACCCTATATTAATGAAGTGGTGAGACATCATTGAGATCCTCAATCAATTTTTTCTGATCATGATTATTTATTTACAGAGTAATTCTAGAGAATTCTTTAGAAATAATTGGATGCACAGCTTCGATTCAGTACTACTTATCACAGACAAATTGATGGGAAATCAAAAAGTACCATCTAAACATTAAATGAAATATTTTGATCATGTTAAAATTACATTAAAGGTATGTGGGATCAATATTTTCTTTTATTACTTTTTTAATACAATAATATATATAATTAAAGTACTCAAATTTCACCCTATGAAAAATATTACGGAATGAGATGTTTTACCCCAAATTTTTTGGATGAATTTGGTGAAAGGAAGCTTGTGGGCCAAGATAATTTAGACGAAACAACATTGAATGTAAAGACTATTCAAGGCCATATCAAAGAAGATAAATGCATAAAAAATCTATGATGATAATTAGAAGAAGGATTATAAGTTTCAAGTGAAAGAATAGGTTTTCTTAAAAGTATTTCCATGAATGGGAGTTATATGTTTTGGGAGGAAAGGGAAATTGATCCCTAGGTACATAGGACATTTTTAAATTCTAGATAGAATTGGAGATATTTCATATCACTTGGATATGACACCTATCCAATCTAAATTACACAATGTGTTCCATGTCTTACTGTTGAGAAAGTACAAGACAGACCCAACACATATCCTCACCTATTAATGTATTGAATTGGAACAAGGATTATCATCCAATAAAGAGCATATCTATATTCTGGACACTAATGAATAGGAGTAGAAAAGTCAGATAGATTGACTGGTAAAGATACTTTAGATAAATCATAAAACCAAAGAGGAAACATGGGATCCTGAGGAGCTTATGATGCTGACCTACCCAAAAACAATTAGGTAATGTTCTGTGAATTTTATAGAATAAATTTTTGTAAAGAGGGGAGAATGTAAGAACACATGTTTTTGGAAATAAATATTGAATGAATGAAACACTAAGTCTCTACAAAACACAACTTTTTTTATAACCAACATAGTCAAAATAATTCATTCCACCTTTGTGTTTTGAAATTTGAAAAACTCATATAAACATTTGTATTCAGTATGATATTTAAAGTGTAATAAGATAAACTTAAATTTTAGTGAATAATAATATACGATTATGAATAATAATATGAATAGTAATATGAAACACATGAATAATAAAAAAAATTATCAATTTTGTTTCTTAAGGTAATAAGATAATGAAATATTGATTTATTTTTAAATGTGATATAAAATGAAATATAGTTTTAAAATTATTATTTTTCGAGTAATGTATGATTTTTTTAAATTAAATTAATAACATATAAAAAATTATTTTTAAAATATTCTGTTCATGTTTTAATTATACTTTTTGATAAATTGTTAGTGTAAATACTTGAGATTTTTATGAAATACATGAATTTTTTATCAATAGTACAATACGATATTTTACGATAAATAATAAATACATGATTTATTGAGTGCTAGGTGATGTAAGTCTGATGTAAGGCCACTTGGTACGAACTCACATGAAATTATTACTATTATTGGTCTTAAGATTAAATACTATTGGTTTTATTTGGAAAAATAATAAAATAATGATTAATATATTATAACCATACTCATCTCCTATGATATAAAACCCCTACATCACTCCCCGTTCTCTTCACTCCTCTAAGCCTTGAAGAACTACAAATTTATTCCCAATTACCCTTACCTAGTCCCACCCCACTCCCATGATCTCTACGAAATTCAAAAATTATTATACCACTTCCTATATATATGTTCTCAAGGATGTGGATTCAAGAGAAAAATTCACATTTTATTTCTTTAATTTTCATTTCATGTTCATTTCTATTATTAAACTCTCATCACCTCCTCTATCCAAATGACCATGATAAATCAGTATCATATATATACTAGTATTATATCATGTTAATTATATAACAATATTCAATATCTTTACTCACTCTCTTATTTTATAAATGAAATCACCATCCTTGAGGATACAATTAACTACCTTCGTAGATGACGAAGTTTGGTTCTTCAATTTCACCTTCATTAATAGTCATGAAACCACTTTGATGGTTGAACCAGACTATTATATATATATTATAACATATTTAATATTCATGAACTTGTATATGTACATAATATTAAATCACATGAACAACCTAATTCATTATAATCAAAATACTACTAAAATAATCTAAGTGATTGTCATTAATATTTCATCTATTGATTCATCCTAATTCCATTTAACCAAATTTATTAAATGATCATTAACAGCTTAGTATGTTCCTAAATAATATCTAAAAATAATTATAGATATTTTTATCCATTCCGTATAACCATTATTACATATAAACAAGTGAACCGGTTATGAAAATCCAGAAAACGAACACTTTGGAATGACATAATTCAATATTATAACTTACCAATATGTACATAAATGAACTAAAAAAATTATGATAAAATAAATTCATTTCCAATATGTTCTATATTATGTTAATAATGATTCCAATTTCATATTCCATGATAGTAAGGTTAATAGCATAACATTCAGATTAAAGGTATGGGTTTTCCACTTGAACCTCCATTTTCATTTTCGTTACTTTTATTATCACATACCTCAATTAAATTATTATTAATTCATATATACTCATAATAATTTATTTTTGAATGTTCTATATATGGTTTCTGACTAGAATCATACCTTCTTTTATGTAGAGTTATATGTTGTAAAAGGAACTTTCAAAATTATTTATAAAAAAACAAGCCTGGTTCAAAGGAATTTGAAAAATTCATACATATTTTTAAGGGAACTCTATGACATATTATTTAAATAATTATATTAATTAAATAAGTTATTTTAGTTTATTAATAATATATAATAATAATCTATTTCAAAACAAATACCTTTACAAAAGAACACTTTTTTTCAAAGTAAAAGTGTCTTCATCTAAATACTACTTAATGATTTTAAAAGAGTATCTTTATCTTTTTCAACAGTCTATTTGATTCTTATGTATTGATGGAGTAAATAATTTATGATATCTTATAATATGTTTAATTTAATTCATTATGATCAGTTTTACTGTGGATGTACAATCCTAAAACCATTCACCAATTTACTCGGAATGGTTAGTGTTTATTCTTAATGTATGGGTATAGTTATTTACATTTCATATGTTAGTTTCAATATGAATGTATATGTATTTTATGATTTTACCACTCATATGAGGAATTAATTGGACGTATTAAGTGATGGTTGGGTCCTAATTTAGCCCCTTGATGCATAAGTAGGTCTCATGAGAGAAATAGAAAATGACTTGGCCGATGCCTTGACCATTTTGAGATATGGTTTTGGGTGAGGCCTTAAAAATTAAAGACATCTAAGATGAGGCCTTGATTGTATGTTTCAAATTGTATTGAATATGAAATTTCCTAATTATTAATCTTGTAATTGAATGATCATGCAGTTAGTGGAATAATAGAATACTTATGATTATGTTTTATTATGGAATTTGTTACTCAACTCATATTCCTGCCATAATGTGGTCAAGTGTATTACTTGTATAGGAATGTGTTTTCAATTAAGCACCATGCCTAATTTTTTAGTTTATTCTACCTTTTTCTTTATTTATTACACTTAATGATCATTTGAGCTCACCCATTTCTATATTTTATATTTTTAGGACAAGAAGATTTTTATAATGAATGATTTGTATGGATAAACTTATAGTTTGGGATGTTTCCAATTAAACATATATGTCGTATTTCCATTTCATTATGCAATTTGGAACTTATGTATGTATCATGATTCCATTCTACTAAACTATTAATTCTGTTAGGATATGAATTTCTTGTAAACAATATCATATAAGGTAATAATGCACCATCTCTGAGCAACTAGGGTCGGGTCCTTTCAATTTAATACTATTCATACCAACCATTAAAATATGTAGGTGATACATAACATTTTAAATAATATTAATAATTATATATTTTTTATTTGTTAATATTCTCACTTTAATGAAATCTAAGCTTAATCAGTATTGTTTCCAGCAGAAGATAAAATCATTATAGTGTGTCTCAGAAGAAATAAAAAAATTTATTATTCAATAATTTTTGGGTTGTTACATTTTTTGGCCTAATCCCTTAATTTACAAGGAGAATTTCAGGACAACTTTCGTGGTACCAATGTAGGTATTACATTATCCTTAAAATTTTAATGTTAATATTGTTTATCCAGCTATATCCTTATGATAGAAACATGATAAAACCCATATAATTATTTTAATTAATGTCGCATATTTAATAAAACATCCATTATATAATAAATTCAACACACTTATAAAAAAAATAATGTTATTCCTATGTTCTGCCGACTACAATCTCAATAAAAACACATTTTTTATTTTTCATATTAATATACACTAATTATATAGACCACTTAAAATAAGATTCAACAACAAAAATAATTATATATAAAATCATTATTTTTCTTTTATGAAGATATTATAAACATCAGAAACCATAATGAAAAATATGGATATAGCATATTCATGACTATGTTTGGATTTAAAACTAACTTGAAAATATTGTAATGCACTATTATGGAGGTAAATAGGAAAATTTTTACTAATATTACCCTATTAGAATAAAAAATCATGGATCTTTAGAGTTATTAAAATATTATATTATGTATTGAAATTTTTATTGAAATATAATTATTGATCACTGAAATTATCAAAATATACTATCATCGATTCAATTTTCATGAAAAAAATATTATAATATTTAATAATTAAATGAAATATGAAACAAAATGGACCACAATAAATTTTATATTTAATAATTATTTTCTTATTAGGTTATTTAATAAACAATTTTTTTAACATTTCTGGTTGTTGGTTAATATTTAGAATTAATGATGAAAATGATAATGGTTTTTATACGAGATTCCTATATTTGAAAAATTATTTGAAATATGAACAAAATTACAATTATATAGTGCATATTCTTCATATTTGGTATGTTTTATCATGATTTATATTTTATTCCTGAAATTTTATATTCAATTACAAGGCCTTTTTTTGACGGTGTCTTGATTGAAATATTATTCAAGATGTAAAGGTACATTGTATAAAACCATAATTTGTTCAGAAAAGTTTATGTTATATACCATGTTTTCTATTTAATGGTGTATTTACTACCCATGGATTTATATGTGTAATATATTTTTTTTATTCATGGGAGATACTATTTAAAATATCTTAATTCTCATTAAATGTAATTTTAAAAAATTATTAGCCTAGTTATAAATATTTTTATAACTAAATTTTGATTCATTAATTTATGATAGGTACTCATAGACATAAAAGGTTGATAAATTATACCAATTTAATAATTTTTTATTTTTTTTATATTAATTTACCTTACATCTGCATATTATTTTTTTGAAATTTTCCTCATATCAAGAAGTGTGTTTCACATATGGGATGTTGATAACTCAAGTATCTTTTTTATAGAGATTTATTGTTTCATTTTGAAATTAATTTTTCCATTATGGGGACCTCCAACCTAAATTTTTTCATTATATGTTATTTTATAATCCCCTTTGGGAGAATAAAATTTTAATATAATTAATGTTTTATTACACTATTTACAATATCTGTTTTCATAAAAGGCAATTTCAATTAATGTATTTAAATGTTTTGTTTCATATGAAAATGGTTTATATTTTTTCCACGTTTCCAAAAAAAACGTTATTTAATTTTTATTTATCCATTTTAGTGATTGTTTTTAAAATTAACAAATTTCATAAGTTATCATGTCACCCTTTAAAAATATACATTTTATCGTGAACAGTAACATTGTATCTTATGACTATGTGAAAAAATTATAAAAACTATTCTATGTTTTCAATTCAATATTCGTAATAATATTGAAAAAAATGGACCCTCATTAGGTAAATTTTTCATGATTCGCCCTCTTATATATTTTTAAATACTTGGGGATTGAACTCATGGAATCAAATAATTAAATTCCCAGTCCCATTTTTTGAAACACCATTAAATACATTATTTTTCATGCATATTTTCATCAATTTCAACATCATTATATGTTTTTATTGTTCCACTAGAAATATGTATTATTGTAACAATAAAAATTAAATATCTTGATCACTTACAAGATATTTATTTCTATTTGATGAATGATTTATCACTACCTACATACTATATTGTTGGATATTAAAGAATATATCTTTGGAAAATACAAGATGGTGGGAATTCTTTGTCTTAAAACATTTGTTTATAATTTAAAATAAACATATGATTAACAGAGTTATAAAAAAATGAAATCAATAAACCGGTTAATTTTTTATATTAATAATAAGAGATATTTAATCCAATAAAAAGATTATCACAGTCTATTTGATTCCTATAAAAATATAAATACCATGGGATGAGAATGGATTTATTCGATCTTAATTCGAATTGAATTGTAACCACAGAAAGTAGAGTATTTAGTTTTTATTGTAACAAAAACATGGTATATTGGAAAACAAAAATTTATATCCATAGAAGAGATGATTAATTTGAGTATAATAAAAAAATTACTCAGAAATAAATTATATTTATAATTTATTATGATAATAATGATCAAATATAAAGATTAAAATAAAAGTTTTCACTCTCTCATACAAATGTAGTGAAATTATATACATGTAATAAATGCAATATTTTCAAAATACTATAAATATTTTGACCCAAATTGATGGTTGTTCAATAACCAATATAAAATCCATCGATTTATAACTTCAAGAAATATTACCTTACCCCCACCAAGGTTAGTCCTCAACATGAATCTCATCTTCACTCTGTCTTGATATTCCCACAATATCTTCATATTATAATTCGATTTTCCCTATATCACTATTATATGAGACCTCGATATGATGATTAGATTTTATCTATCTCATTATCCCAGCAAGCACTAGAAATGTTGATCGGTATTTTCAATTATAAAAATGATCTGAAAAATATTACATGTACAATAAAAACTCATTTCACTCTTCTATGATTTAGAGCCCTCACACACTAATATATTTATTTTTTTAAAAAAATCATCAACTCCTTACAAACTCTTGGAATGACCAAGTATTAATAGGAAACTCACAAATAGTAATCTTGATCCTCCCAAGTTTATATTTTTCAAATTTTTAAATTATTACTAGGAAACCTATAATATCAACAATTATACTACAATAGAATGTCCTTCGTCGTTTTTATAAACCCCATTTTTTTTGTAAAACCTATTTCTTATAATATAAATAAGAATTTTTAAGAATGTCAGTAAACATAAAATAATTTTCTAGATAGCTAAAGAAAAATACATTATAATAAACTACTTGAGTCTGAGAATATTTATAATCTAAATCTTTATCTATTTGATTATTATTATTATTTTATGTATGAATGAAAATATAGAAGATATTATATTTGTTATAATTAAGCTATGTATGTTAATTATCATAACTACTCTCAATACGATAAAATTATATTTTCATAACACATTAATAAAATTATATGTTAGATGACAATAATATGTTTTCTTATAAAAACATTACAAATAAAATTGAATAATTAAGATAATAATGTATAATGATGTTTGGGATATCCAAAACAAAACATTTAAAAGGGTCATAATATAAAATTTTCACTCAATATAAGAAACTATCAACATTATTTCTCAAGATGGGTTGTGATCTTGTTATCTATTTTATAGAAATAGATAAATCTATATGTCTTCTATATGTTTTTTTTTAAAATTAAATTATTATAGGAATATTGACTAATTGTTTTTTCACAGACCAAATTCTTCTATGAGATGAGATATGACATTGATAACTCTTTTAATAACATGAGGAAACATATTGGAATTCAGTATACCCGAATGGCCCGAAAGCCTTATTTTTTTATTTTTTTATAGATAATCCACCTTTTAAGGGTTGAAGGGGAACCTGTACATGACCCGTAGGCCCAAGGCACAAGGCCTGAAAAACCCACAATACATGACCCGAAGGCCCAGAGGCATACCATGTCCAATAAATGACCCGTATGCCCATCCCACTTGAACTTCCCCACCCCAGATTTCCACGCCATTGATCATATAGCTCCCCACCTTGCATTTCTAATCGGCTAGCATTGAAAAGTGAATGTTTTTTTTTGAAAATTATATTATGTATTGATTAATAAATATATCATATGATAAATTCATTGAATATAAAATAGATGTATGTGGGGTCCAATGTTACATTTCCCCTCGATGCATTGATAGGTCTCATGAGAAAATACTTTTGTTTTTATCTTGGATTATTCCATTCTAGATAATGTTAATTCCTCAAGAATATGATAATGATGTCTATGAACATAATGTCTTGGATTATTTTATGATGTTATTTTTTCTATACAAAGAATCTCATTTCTATGGAACTAGTTACTGATATCCATGTGATATATTTATTTCTCCTGTTATCCATGGATATACTAGGCCTTATGTTTTATCTACATATGGAAAAAATTAGTATCTCGTCCTCATATAATATTTATTACATGTTTACGTCATGATTACCCAAATATTATATTTACACTTAATAAGTGTTTGATCTCACCCCTTGTAATGTTTCTATTTGTTATGTTTATGAAAAAAAATTCTTGATATATCTAAGAAGATAGCATCTGTTGAGATTTTAAGAGCTATTTTGAAGATGAAATATCTATTAATCACAACTTTATTTATTTAAAAATATACTAATCAGTTTAGAAATACCTACTTTTTGATAGTTTATGTTTTTTACTAATTATATAAATATCTGAAACTAGACAGTCTTTTATCAACATATAGAGAAATATTTTTCTATATTTCATTCACATTATGGGATGGGTATGTCTGGGAAACTACATTTGGTGTTGAGTCCTATTTGTAAAGTGTATTGACTCTTTTTTAGATAAATGGATTAGAATTTATATACATCATTAATTTTCAGTTATTAGATCAGAATGATTTTACCTGAGTATTATTATTTATATATTATGGTTAGAACCCCTATATAGAGTCGTTAAAGACATATAATGTTGTTTTAGATGATAGAATATGGGTGTTTTTAATGATATATAAAGGTCGGGGTAGGTTTTTGCTGTGAAAGTATCAGAACACCAACAGATTGTTGATGGTGTTTGAAGGTAGAAACAACTCATGAAAATGGTCATAGGTGTTCCGATACGAAGTCTAAATAGGGTTTAAAATATTCATCCCACTTGGGATTATGAGGGAGAAACCCCTTCTTCCTCCCCTCTTATGGAATAGTAGTCCAAGGGGTCACTCCCCTGTTTGATTAATTCTTTATGCCCAAAAAACATGGTTTTGGTGGAATTGAACACCAATTCTATGTTTATCTCACCATACATAGCTCTATGTTGAGTCCATAATATCATAATTTAATTTTATCACTTATTCAGTTAGATTTTTGTATAATGTTCCAATATATCATAGAAAAATCAATCTATTTTTATGGGTATATCATATACCCTTTTATGATGATATCTTAAGAGGATATTTTCACCTGTCTCTTCAATAATTCAATAATGAATGTCCCTATTTCAGATTAGTTTATACATTTCCCAAATTTTATTTAATTTGATTATATAATTTGTGTCTTAGGATGGGTTATTTCTCATCATATGTTTTGGAGTGTGTCAGGGGTGGCGTACTCTTCGGTCCTTGATGAATAGAAAAACGTTGGAGGCCCTTGGATTTTTTTGACATTATTCTTGAATATAAATGAATGAGAATGAATTATATGAATTGTATATTTTTCATTTGGTTGTTTTTGTTTGACATATTAACAAAGATTTCTAGTTTTTTATTGTGTATCATTGGACGAGCCTCCCCAAACAATTGAAAATTTTCTTTCAAATAATTAGAATTAAAATGGGGAATGATTCTAAATGTTATGTAGGAGTTTTTATTAACATAACCTGTAGTCTATTTTTCTTTTCCTAGTGTGTACAAAGTGTATTAATGCAATCATTCCATGTACACATAAAATTAAAATTATTTTATTCTGTGTCAATATATCAGGAATAATTTTTTGTTATATTTTGGAACAAAATGGGTGTTGATTATTGTGGAATGGAATTTCGAAGCCATCACTAATTGGAAACTGGTTGGGTAGAAAAATATTTTTAGAAATGTGAAAAAAATTAAAATTTCAGTGTTTTTAAAAATGATATTATTATAGGGGAAAATATCTATTATTGAAAGAATGTTTTGGATAAACTAAAGATGGTATTTTTTTTAAAAATAAATAGATGGAATTTTTTTGATTTTTTTTGAAATATTAATTTGAAACAATATTTTAAAATGGATGTCAGAATAGTATTTTTAACAAGGGATAGAAAATGGGGGTTTGTACCATATTTTTGAAGCTTCCCTTTGGAAATTCTTTTTGTAATGGAAAAATGGAGTAGTTCAGGACTAATATGGTAACTATTAACTTGGTCCTATTTTTATGGTTTTGTTGATGTGATTTTTATTTTTTATCATTATTTTTTATATGATTCACATAGTAATACAATCTAAATAAATGAAAGGAGTTAAAAAAATGTATATTAATTTGTGAGAGTATTGTTGTTTAGAATTATAGAGTTCTTGATTATATAATATTCATCAATATTTAAGGTTTATTTTCATGTAAATACATAATGGTAATTGGTCAATAGGATTATGAAACCATTATCCATACCAATGAGAATATATGAGAATACAAATATTATATTTTCATTGGTTTTAAAAGGATTACCAATGTATGAAATTACATATGGGTTATGTTATACCTATTTATAAGTGTTATTAGAATTAGAATAGGAAAATTATATTTTGAGGTATATGATACTGTGTTCCCTTTTACATCTCTATTGAAGCAATTCATGTGGTTTTGGATGAAGTGAATGTTATTTCCCAATTAAAATATCTACTTTGTAGAAAACATTATGATAATAGAAATCACAAATCGACCAACAAATGCATATGTCATGTTTCATGAATATTATACACTCCACATATCCCTATATACCATATCCATCACATGTAATTAATCAAGAAGATTTAAAGTTAGAGAAGTATTTCTATTATTAGGAGTAGCTGGAGAATTTATCAGACCATAGTGAAAATGTTATATGTAACATATCGACTCAATTACTATATGAAGTTTTGTATAATCATAAATTTTATGTGGTGATGTTGAAAATGAGAATGCAATGATACTAATGGAACCTCATTTGTTTTCACCTAAATGTTTAAATTATAATTCTGGGGATGAATTTTATAATTGTTAGAGAATGTAACAACCGAAAACTATATATATATAGTTTTATTTTTATTATATTAAAATGTGTAAAATATTTGAATCCTAAAGAATTTAATAGAAAAAAACTTCATTTTAAAAATTTATAACATTAGATTAATAGAATACTGTTTTTTTCTAATTCAATACATTCAAATTTGAAAATAAATAAATAAAAATTCAATTTTAAAAAAAATTGGATCATCATGATCCCCTATAAATATAAAAATTGTGATCTCTAACACCATGTTATTTTACATATATTCATTTGAAATAAATTTTATTTTTTTCTTTTCATTATCTACATATAAACTGATGTATAAATGAACCGTAATATATAAAAAATATTTAAAGCCTATCCTTTCTATGATCTAGTATGAATTACATTAACAAAATTATTTAATATATATATAAACAACTTCTTTCACTCAAATGTAATAATTAATTCCATTGCAATGACAATTAAAGTTTTATAAAATAATATCAATATAAAAGACGTATTTTTACTTAAGTAATTTATTTATTTATTTTTTTTTGAAATTTTATAAAAAAAGTCATATTAATCATAAATACATGTTCAATTTTATTATATTTACTTCTAAATATTGAATAATAATTCATACCTTATTTATCTTACTTTTTGGAAATAAGGTAATACTATTTGACTTAAATATAGTTATTTTTAGAAATTAATTTTTATGTTCAAAATATGTTCATATTTAGTAAATAAAATAAATAATTAATAATTAATAATGTAAATGAAATTTAATTAATATATTTTGATTAAATTATTTAACATTCAGATAATAGTTCTAATTAGGTATGTAATTGATAAAAAATAATTTTTATTTTACAATTTTTTTATAAAAATTTTTATTCTTTTATCTTCTAATGTTTATTTTAGAAATCAATTAATAAAAATTAAAGTAATATATTTTTATAAAATTTTATATTTATTTGTAATTTTAATGGTCAAACATATTAATGACTCCAATTTCATATTTTTTCATACTAAATTGTAAATAAAATAAAAATTAGTAATCCTTACTAGGGTTAAAACAAGTTGAAATTCCATAAATACTTATTTAACTTTTTTTGAATATCATTTGAGCTTATGTTATCATTAATAATTTTTTTAATCAATTTGGTTTCATATACACTATAATAAGTTATTATAAAACACAGATCATTAATGTAATTAAATATTTTTCCCTCACCTCAATATTAAAAAGACACCTCCTCTATATCCGGATATAGGATCATTGGGAACTGTAGTATTAACTCTAGATAAATATCTAGTGTCCTCAGTATAATGATATGTTATTATCTTTAAGGGAATTAATTTTTTCCAACTTTATAATAAAATAGAAATGAATGGACCACTTTTTCCAAAGTTTGGACAACTACATCCACACAGCGATGTGATTCTATTTCCTTCAATGACACACATTTCCCGATATAAAAAGAGTTTCAAAAAATATATAATAAATTTTTTATTTAATTATTATTTTGAATTTCATTTATAATAATTATTTTTATTCCTTTTATTTATTTATAATGTAAATATAGTGTTCATGATTAAATATGAACTACATTATTCAATAATGCTGAAATCCATTTTCTCACTTTATACATTTTATGGATGATTGGAAATATGAATATAATGAATAAATCTGATAATTATATCATGAATAAAATTTTCAAAATGATGGAACCCAAATGTACATGTAAGTAAAATAATTGTGGAATCAAAACATACACAAAAATGATGCAGATAACATATGAAGTAATGATGGTAGTGAAAAATGGTTAATGAAATGTATTTTTGTTGAAATAAGAAAAAAATGTGTGGTATTATTGGTATGAATTTTATTATATTTTATAAGAATACTAAATATAAATTTTATATATTGGATGTTTAAATCTAATATGAATGAAGATAAAGAAAATGTGGGGGTTTAATTTTTCAACCTCAAAATTTATCATGATTTAATATCCTTAAATTTAAATTGATGTAATTATATTAAATATCTAAAAAATATTTCATGTATTATATTTTAATCATATTTTTTTAGATATTATATATTTTCCTTTAATTTTATTATCTATACATAATCAGAATTATGAAATAATGTTTTAGGTAAATCTATGATTTTTTACACAATATAATGTTTTCCTTTTTCATCAATCATTATATTTTTGTTAAATGGTTATCCACAATGTTTTTAAAATTCCAATTTTACTGATTAAATTTTGTTTTAAACTAGTTATAAATTTTATATATTGATTTTAGTGGAATATTCTTATTATCATCAGAATGGGGCTATTTTTTCAAAATGGTTCTAATAAAATATTTTATTTTAACCAAAAACATAAAAATATATTTTCCAAACATAATTTATATGTATTAATTTAAATATTAATTTACTAATATATATTTTAATTTTAAATTAAAATAATTTTCATAAATTAATTGTAATATTTTTATTTTAAATATGTTATTTCAAATTGAAATGATATTTTCATTAAAAAATATTTCTTTTATCTTTTAAATGAATTTTTATCTATAATAACATCCAATGATGTTATTTATGATTTATTATGGTTATGATGTAATTATATAATACATTTTCAATATTCATTTGATTTTTTTAGGATTATGAAATTTTGGTGAAAATCATTTTATTTTCAATGAGATAAGATGTGATGATTTGACAAACGTTTATGTTCTCTTGATTTATACACATGAATGGATTGATATTAGGTGATGGGTAGGACTATTATATCACCCTAATTAATTATTTAATAATTAATGTGTTATGAAATCAGATGGTGCACATAGTTTACTCTAAGACCAAAACATAGTGTGTTTGGGGTTGGAGGAATCATTATATTTGTACGTGGGTGGTTTGCACAACATTGCCATATAATTAATGTATATATGGGTATCATTGACCTAAATTTCTATTATTATTATAAATAATAACATTTTTTAATCTCAATTAAATGTTACTATTCTTATCATATTATCTAATGATACGTTATTCATATATGAATCGTGTCTTCTAACCTTCCAAATCCTTATTCCATGAATATGATGTCTAAATTGTTCTGTATAATTTTAAAATGTGAATATCATTTTTTACTATTATTCTCATTATAAAATATTATTAAGGACTGATAGGTTCAATGTTTTTCCTTACTGAGCATCTATGTCCAACATTTCTAATGATTACTTGCCCTTGGTTATGAATCAAAGTTATTTATTTGATATGACTGACAGTAATGTTATGTAAATGAACACAAATGGAGATGATGTTGATATTTCATGAAACAGTGTGATAATTTATATATTCTAGGAGATATATTATTGTTATATGTATTTAATATTCATCTAAAATAATGATATATGTATATATGTAATGTATGGGTTACCATAATTGGTATCAAAGCATAGTTTAGTTATTTTCTTTGTTGTGGATTGAATAAATATTACAAAACCTTGGGGATATTTTTTATTAAAATACAAAAACATAATTTTTTTGGTTATGTAATGATTATAAGGTTTTAATATAAAATAAACCAACATATTTTTTTATATAATATTTTTAATTTTATGGAATACATATCTCATGGGGTAAAAACTATGAATGTGGCACACTTTTTAATAACTCAAACATTGATGTACAATTAGTGGGTATAATAATATACACATTGGTAATGATTCCCAAAAGATAAACATGGGTAATTTGACATAATTATTATTAACCATAATTTTTAATTTTAATATATAATGATAATGTTTAACCATAGTTAAACCTAAGCTATTATTGATTAACAAGATGATATAATGATGTAGACATAGTATGAATTTTTTTTCATGATTATTTGAGTAATTAATGTGAATATAGTTTCTCACTAATTGTAATTTTTTTTTTCATAAACTAAATCCAAACCCAATTTGTAAAAACTAATAACTCTAATATAGAAGTACTGATGGGTTTCACTTAGTGAGACCACCGTGTAAGGGTTATTTTGTCCTAATTTTTATATTTTATGTATTTATGTTTTTAAAATTATTGTAAAAGGGATTGAAAATTATATAAAATATTAAAAAATAATTTCAAATCCCACTATGTGTTTAAAATTGTTATTAAACTATTGGATATAATCTAATAAATGTTTTAACAAGAATGAACATGCATGAGAATTCATAATCCTAATTAATGAATCAAAATATCATCCCTTATTAAATGTTTATTAAGGGATTTAATAAATTTAATTAGTTTAATGTACGTCTGAAATATCAGTTTATTCATCTTAATAAGTTAATTAAAATGATATTGCAACTGATATTTTTGAAGTAGGACTCCTTTCTGAAGTATTCATCCAATGCTCTCAACAACTATTATAATAAATGCCACAAAAAATACACATTATACTCACAATTCCTTGATCAATGATTATGAAATATAAATATTATGAGTCCTTATTAAACACAAACTCAGATGAAATTAATGACACATATTTAGAGATATTCACATTCTAATTAGATATGTTTTAACTCAGAATGAGAGAAAAATTAAAAACAAAATGATAGATGAGCAATTTTAGAAAGAAGAAATTGTATTTTTGGATTTTCAATATTTGGGGGGGGATTAATTTCACAAAATTAATTAAATTTAAAACTCAAATAGATTCACCATACTAATGAAATATCTTTAAATACTGTAATTTTTGTCAAAACCCATTGAGTAGTGGGGGTGCACATCAATCTACGTGTTCATAGTCTCTTGGAGTTGTTGTATCATCGAAGAATATGTACCAGTATCACTCTCATCTTCACTTATGATGTTTCTGGATATATACATATGTTTTTATATTCATGAAGGGAAACTAACTCCATTTTTTATTGTAAACAATATTGAACCTTTTATTCTACCAGAATATCAAATAAAATTTCCCCACATCCTTTATTGACTATCATGTCAAATATATCATTCTTATAGACTTTATTCAGAATGGAAGTGACTTTAGAGAAACCCTATAAACTACCATAATATATTTACCTAGGAAATTAAATGTTTCAAATGATGAAAAATTATTCATCAATTGAATCTCCAAATTAATCTTCATTTGAAACTCCTTCAATTGGCTTGGAGTTGGTTTCTCTACCAGTTAGAATTCAATCAATCATTTTATGATTCATCATCTCCAACACAATAAATAGGCTTGAATTAATCTTACACCACATAATTTTGATTAAAATTTATTCAAAACAGTGATAGATCATGGTCCCTCACAAACATGAAAATAATTTCAACGAGATCAATAATGTATATCGTCATCTTCAAGGAATGATCCCAAGGATCATGCCAGTTTTCCAATGGAAATGATACGTGATGGATAAATAGTAATGGCTCATATTTGGGATTCTTCCACAAATAAAGGTTCCTAGAACTAAGATATAGTTCATTAATTAAATCTTCAATTCAATATCATTCATTAAATATCTATATTTGGACCACATTTCATTAATGAAACCTAATTTCGAATCATCAACATATATCTTTGATCTATTTCAAATATTTTAGAAAGATCTCATGTTTTATGGATTCATGCTATTTTAATAGTCATAAAATTACCACGATGATTCCTTGATGAAGGTTCATTATGAAATTATATCTAATGTTCTAGTGGAAATTCTTTATTCAGTTCGTTCATCACTAACCATCTCCCACATTCCGAAACTGGTAACATAAATTCCCAGTAAGATCTTGTGTGGTAGAGAATCCAAATGTTCACATAACATATATGGTTCCATTGGATGGAAAAATAGGTTCATAAGTTGTTCCTATTTTCTATCATCAAAATCGATCGTAGATATGAATCCCTAGCATTAAAATTTACTTATCCCATTTACCATCGATTATAGAGATTGGTTGAAAGCATCAAATTTTATCACCAAACACAGTAGAGTTCGGTTCAATATCTGTTTTAATGATACTTTTGGGACTTTCTGAATCATCGTCAACTATTTGGAATCGACATATTCATGATCCCTATCAATTTCCATATTCTGGTTATCTCCATATGATGATACATCATAGAAATTATTTTCATCATCCATGATCAATTCACGTTCTTCCTAGAGTAATACATTTTAATTAGGCATTGGGAATTTGTAGTTTTCTTTAAATTACTCTTAACTCTATCAATCATAGCTCAGTTCGGTATTGACAATGCATAGATTAAATGGATTTAAAGCATTTAAAGTTAGTTTATAGACTTAACCCTCAAAATTGGTTTTGGGACCAAATTCCCACAGTTGTTCATTTTTTTACACTGGAGTTTATCCTTATTATTTGAATATATAATCTAATATTTACTACTTATATAAAAAATATTAAACATATATATAATAATATATTAATTATTAATATAAATATAAATAATTATATAAATATATCTATTGAATGTATTATGTATATATTTTATTTTATTATAATGCAATTAGAATTTATTGTTTATTATTAAAGGATAATTATTATATAAATATATATATATAATATTTTTTACATATGGTTATTTATAATATTTATTATAATATTTATTATATATAATATTTATTATATATTTATTAATATGAAAATTATGATTTAAACAAGAAACACCATAGTGAAATTACTAGTTGAAATTTTTAGTTGAAATTTCCAATGCAAATTTCCAATGTAAATTTATAGGGACAAATTGCATTGGAAATTTCTTCTGGAAAATTATCACTATAAAATAAGGGTATTAAATTCCCAATGAAATTTATAATTAAAATTTTTACATCAAATTTAATATAAAATATATTAATATATAAATAAAAATTTTATTTTTACTTGAATATTTCATTTAAATCCCGCATTGAAAACACATATTGACAGTCTCCAATAACAATAAAAGTGAAAATGATAGATATTCTGAAGAGTAAATGAACACTATATAAATTGTGTGTAATTAATAATATTATACCCTAGATCCATAGGTATATAATCTGGAAATGAAGAGTATTATGAATGTGTGTACCTATAACCTAAATAAAATTTAGTTGAAATTTCCACAAGCAACATTTAGTTTGAATTTTTATTCAAAATTCTAGTGTAAAATTTTTAATTTTTATTTGTTACTAGATATTTAATTTAGAATTCATAGTGCATGTTTCCACTAAAAATTTGAATGATAATTCCTATTTGTGAAAAAAAATTTCAATGAAAAAAAATAAATATAAATAAAATAAAAATATGTATGGTAATATTAAATTAAAATTTTCATCTGAAATGTCAATGTCAAATTTTTTGGTATTTGTATACAAAGATCGATGTTAATTTTCATTGAAATATTTTTTTTAAAAAATTACACTATAATTCCTAACTCAAATAAATATATACTAAATTTTTTTAAAACAAATTTATTGTAGAAAAATTGAATGCATGTATACACAAATACATGTATACATTCATACATACATACACACATAGAAACACACACACACACATATATATATAATATATAATCGTATGTATAGATTTAAATTGGATAGTAACATCATCAAATTCCACATTTCATGTCATTAGTTTAAATTTATACAAGAGAATTAATTTTGTGTGAAAATTTCAAATCAAATATTATTATTGTTAAACTAAAAATATGAATATAAAAATTATAAACTAAATAAATTAATAAATTTCTAGTTGAAATATATTATCAAAATAAAAAAATTTATTTTTTTGTAGAATCATTGAACGAGGAATTTCTTAAAGAAATTTCCACTACAAACATTTTTTGTAAATTTCAAGTTCAAATTTCCACTCCATATTTCATGTGAAAACGTTAACTAGAAGCTAAAATTTATAAATTAAATTACATTGAATATATATTGACATATAAATAAAAAATATAAATTTTCATTAGACCATTTCATTTTAAATTTACACTAAAAACATCTATTGAAAATTTCCACTGGAAACATTAATTGAAAATTTCCACATAAAAGTTTTATTTCCAATTTCCATTCAAAATTTTTATTGAAATTATGAATTTATATTTTCTAAAATACAACTTCTTTTATATTTAATTTGTAAAATTTTCACAAAACATTTCCAATGAAATGTCCTTGTATGATGGAAATTTTCATAGAAAACTAAAATCACAATGAAAAACAAAAAATAATAATAATAATGTTAATATTAAATTATAAAAATCAGTTAAAATATTACAGTCAAAACATTGATATGTATTAAAAAACATCAATATAAATTTTCATTAGAATTTTTAGTATTAAAATCACCCTTAAAATAACTAATAATATAATACTATACTAAAAATATTTTTTGAAATTTGTTAGAAGCTAATTTGAATGCTTGTATACATAAATTCATATATATTATTAAATATAAATATTAACATAAAATAAAATTTTAAGAAAAAGTTTACACTAGACTGTCACACAATACTACTAAAAATTTTAAATGATAACTTATAGTGAATGTTTAAATCTATCAGTGGAATCAATGTTTGTTTTGGTATGCTCATTCTTAGTATAATTTGTTTTAATTGAATGTTATTCCTTGCATATTGATTCTATTAATGATGTATTATTCATGTATTTGAATATTATTTCGAAATAGGGGATCATAGAATGGAAATTTTATAAACAAATATCAAAATTCAATTCCCATATAAATTATATGAGAAAATAGATAAATACATATATAAAAAATGAAAATTTTCACTGGAAAATTACTATGGAAATTAAGAAGTAAAATTTATATAGTAAATTTTTCATTTGTATTTCTAGTTAATTTTTATGTGAAATTGTATCAATGTAAAAATAAATATAGAAAAATATAATATATATTTCTACAATTTATTTCCACTATAAATTTCTTATGAAATGTTTCATTGGAAATCTATAGTGTCTTTATAATATACGTAATATATTTCCTATTATAAATATAAGAATAATTTTGTCTCTTGAGATTTTGAATACAAAATTTTACTGTATAAAAAAATAATATATTAATAAATAAAAAATTATAAAATTTCAATGAAATGTTCCACCAAAACATTTAGAGTAAATATATATGGATAATGATTATTGTTAAAAAATATTTTTAATATATTATATATTTACAAACATATAACTAATTATTGATTGTTTTTATACTTTTATTTTTATTTACCAGTATTATATATTTATTAATATTTATAATTCCCATTATATTTGTTATTAATTATTTATTAATAAAACATTATTTTTATTTAATGTCTCTTGTTTTTTTAATTTAATTAAAGTAGGATTATGTGGAATTTTAGTCCAACACATTTAATTAAATTAATTTTATTTTTAAAAAGAAATCAGATTTAAAATTAATATCATTTTCTACATCAATGTTTTTCACATGGAAATCATTGCATAATGGAAAATGTCCCATAGGATTATATAGGGAACCCGATACAATAATTTTTTATGTTAAATTAAGTTAAGAAATTAACTTACAATATCTCTCATATGATATTTTAATATGCACATACCAATTATAATATATAGAACCTCCCTAATCTAACTTAGAATGATGATTATTTTATCATACATGAGAGCTCATAATTATTTTTGACAATATTTTTTCAATTTTCAAAAAAGGTTTGACATTGAAAAATTATTGAATTTCTTGAATTTATTTTACATGGATCAGTAATAAAATATCATACTCACTCCCCATAATAATTATCATATGTAATATATTTAAAAAATATTCTTTTATCAACACAAGACAATTTTAATTATCTCATGTTTTGTCTATGGATTTTTATTATGGCCATTGATGAAAGTAATCTTCCCCCCAACTATAACATATCTCACACAAATGATAAATCACTTATATCATAGATCCAAAAAGAAGTGATAAAATAAATTAAAAATAAATTTAATATTAATCTAAATTTATGTTTAGGAGAGTAAAAATAATTTTAGAAAAACATTTAATTGATTCATTAATCATCAAAATTTAGAAAAAAATCAATAGTTATGTAAAAATTAGACTTAAAAAAATATTAATTTATTTGACAAAAATAAATTTAATATTGCACTTCTATTAATTAATAAAATAGTGATAAATTATATTTATTAAAAACATAAATTAAAATATAATGATTCTAATTATTAGATTAATTATAGAATCTAAATATTACTATCTAATTAGTTCATAATTTATAAAAATACATGGAAAATTTTAAATTAAAAACGAAAAAACTAAATTTAAAAACAATTAATCTTAGTATGTTATTTGATATTTTTAATCCAAAATTGCTAATAAAATAATTGTTAAAAAATTAAATGAAAACGAAACCTGATTTAAACTTAAAATCAATTAATTAACTTTTTAATTATTTTATAAATAAAATTTTATAAAAGTAATTTATCTGATAAGAACATTATTTTCATGAAAAAAGCATAATTAAATTAACGTTGTTATGTGGAAAAAATGAATTAAAATAAAGCCACATAAATTCCCAAACGCTAAGGGATTTAATTTCTTCAAGAAATCAATTAATAAAATATATGGGAATCAATTTAATATTATATTTTAAATACTAGGTTTCTATGAAAAAATTATTTTCAAATTGATTTTCCCTTTGGATTTGTCAAGTAGTGAAAATATTTCTACATCAAGAAATTAATTATTTTTTTACGACAATATATTATTTTTTTCAAATATATTTAACAAAAAAAATTTGAATTCATATTAAACTCTTTTTAGTTTTCATTCAACTAAAATTCCAAACATATGATTTCGAACAAGATGAATGTCTCCCAAAAATTAGCAATCAAATAATTTACACTCTATTTAGATGTGGAAATTTAATAAATTAAAGGGAGACTTAATTACTCATACAAAATGATAAAGTATAAAATTATTGGTTTAAACTGAATTAGTATTTTTTATTTCATAATTATTTTGAATGCCTATCATATGATTTGGAATCCAAATTAAATAATATATGGGAAATGATAGTTTTAAAAACATTTAAAGAATTATTTATCAATGTAAAATACTTTTGTATTGATAAATTAATAATTAATAACTCAATTATATTCATGAGGTGTTAAATAATTACCATCATTATTGTGGTAAACATCATTTCATATTAATAAATATTTTGAACCATTAAAAATAGGTTTTCGATACTTGAAAAACCATCAAATTTGAAGAACAAATTGGATTATAAATGGGAGAAAATTGTTATACAGTATAGAACATTTAAATAACCTATCCCCATACTAAATTCTAACATTATCCCATATGATGAACTAATGGGAGAGAAACATGTTTTTTCTATATTTAATTTCATACAATTTTTAAAATTATGATGATATTAATCACGTAATAAGGGGTATATGAAATATAAATGATTTTTTCCACAGAAAAAATACTATCATATCAGATACAGAATAATGGTTATATGATGTTTAACACATTAATTATTGAACTCAAAAGTAATATCAATGAATTTTTTTATTTTCAAAATGTGTTCTGAAACATTTTTAGAAAATATCATGATTATTCAGTGCATATAAAAAAAATAAAAAATCAATTAAAAAAACAAGCATGTTGAATGAAAAAATTCATCATTCCAACATAACTCCTTTATGTTTTTTCCACTAAAAAATATATGTTTAAATTTACAACCCTCAAAATAAAATTTTATGTGCATGATAATGAGAATAATTTTAACAAAAACCTCACCTTAGATTAAATCTTTACCTAAAATCCACTAAAATTATCCCCTTATTTACTTTTATAAATATCTAATATCATCACCAGACTTATTAAAAATAAAAACATGTAACACAATATTATTAATGTATTAATCTCAAATAAATTGAAACCAATTATTAGGAATTGAGGGGATTAATCACGATTCATTAGCTTTTATCTTCTATTAATATTTATTAATTGTACAAAAATATATAAAATGGAAATATAAAGTAAATATCATCCCTAAATTTATTATTCATGTTAAAAAATTTATAATTTTCTTCTTTAATTTTGATTTATTCACAGAAAATATGAATTTAAAAGAACTAGTACAATTCTTAAACAACAAATAAATAGTATATACCCCCACATATACTACAAAAAAATCATCTGAAAAAACAAAAATTTTATTCAATGATAATATGTTTTGAAAAAGTCACTCATCCCATGGAGGTTCTTTATTATCTTTGAAATATTGATTCAGATGATGGTCATTTACAATAAATAGAATATCCTTCAAAAGATCTCAAAATATGTTTAAAACAAAATGAGAATAAGTTAATTTCAATAAAAGTTCCATCCAATTTAGAACCATGTCTACTAATATAAATCTACATCCTATAGTTTCATAGAATCACATTATCTTCAATAAAAACACTTTATTAATAATCATCTTTTCATTCACATGTTTAAATTTCCCTATAGAAATCCATTAATTTTGATTTTAATTATTTCGTATCGCATAAGAATCATGAAAAAAAATCTTCTTCTGTTATACATAACCAAATAAATTAATATTAAACCATTTGATATCCCAAAATTTATTATTCTCATATTCAATGTGAAAATTAATATATATTCCAAAACAGTCCTATAAGGTGAATTCCCTATTGGATTCTTTTAGGCAGTCCTCTATTCCAAAAGACCATAGTCATTCTTTAAGCTCTATTATTTCATATATGGGTTAATATTCTTCTTCATAATATTTTTAATATATCATATTGAAACATCATCCATCCCTTTCATTATAGTGTTTTTGTTTGTATAAACATTAGCTCTTTCCATATTTCTTTTCTAAAATGCCCCATTGAACTTTTATAAAATTAATTCAATGATCTGTAAAAATAAATCATGATATCCAAAATATTAAAAATATATTTCTTTTGAAAAACCCATACTGTAATTTATCCTAATCATATATAGTTGGAATAGATTCTATATATTTTGAAACATAATCTTGTGCAATGAGAAATAACAAGTATCAAATGAAAATTGGAAATGGTTCCATAAATTACATTACCAAAATATAAATGATACCAAAAAACAAAAAATGGTGTTTGGTTCATGTAATATATTTTGGAAATAATTCCATGGAATTGATAATATATAAAAGTCATAAACCACCTAGGAATATCTTTGAGAATTTTGGGTCAATATTACCGGGAATATTGAAATGTTCTAGATGTCTTCAATGACCCAATATGGCCACCACCGCTGAAATTATTTATAAAATTCAGAACTAAATGAATTATTTTATTTAAAATAAATCTCACAAAAATATGAAAAAGTCCCTAATTCCATAAGTTAGGATAAAACTAGGCATATTTTGTTTACTGACATTTTAGTTTATAAACATTTTTTCATGGAAACCCACTGTGGAATAATTTTATCGGATAAGTTGTTAAAAATGTTTGAAAACCTTGGACTCATTTAAATTGAAGTTGAATACATCTTATCCCTTATAAAAATCTCTATAATTTTTTCAACAATATATTTATCTTGAAAAAATTCAGATGGTATCCTTGTCAAATTATCATCCAAATTGTTCTCAATAACTTTTCTATCTTGGATACGCATATAAAATTTCAAATGTAACTATATCCATGTAATAAGACACAGTTTTTATTTTTTTTATTCATGATATATCAGATAATGTAATGATCATTAAGAACAATAAAATTATATCCAAAAAATAAATCATCAAAAATTATTGACAGAAAATACAATAGCTATTAAATCATTCTTAGTTTTGGATATATTGTACTGAGCCCCATCAAGATTCATTGACACATAAAAAATGAACTTCTATTTTATTTACACAAATTTCCCAAGAGTGTCCAATAAATATAACTTGAAATAATTTTTCATCAACACAAATGGAAAAATCTATTCAATTTTTTTAACTATTTGTGGGGACATAATATTCTATTCAAGTTCATTGAGTTCTTCCCTACACATCAGATAAAATAAAAAAGGGATTTCTTCATGGAGTAATCTTGTTGAAGGAATGGATATATGATTGAAATATTTTAGGAATCACATATAGAACTAGTCTTGTCAAAGGAAATATCTAATATCTTTAATAGTGTTAGGAAAAGGGAGAAAAAAGGTGAGGTCATCATTATACTTTTTGATGAAAATGTCATTATTAAATGCTTCATGGCCAATAAATATTCCACTCTTAACCATAAAATGAAACCTTAATTTTTCAAAACATATTTCTTCTAAATGATAATTCTAGTCATAACTCAAGAAATCTTCTGAAAACTCTCCATGTATTAAAGATATACTTTATAGTGGTCCATACACACATCTGCACATTATTCTAAAAATATAGAAAAAATTATGAACAAGAATATTTGGATTATAGTACTAATAATTCAATGTTTGAATTATATTATATGATAATCAATTGTATGAAAAAAATATATGAATATTGGTTTATCATGGTCCTCTAAAGCTATATGAATCTATAAATAACATTAAAATCTTTCTACGAAGAAATAATGGGATTTACCATCCATCAAATAATGAGATTGATTAATAAAGAAAAGGTATAGTGTATTTTACAAGGCACTAAGCTCACCCTCTGAAAATTGATACATACCCACAACATGATGGAAAATTTGTAAGGAACTAACTCTCCAATTTCATTTTTTTAATTATCAATCCACCCTTTTTAAAAATAAATTGAAATTTACACACCCATTGACTATCAAAAATTGGGTGAATACTACTTGTATCTAGTGATGTAATAAAAACATTCATAAAAACATCAAGAAATGGTGGATTCAATCATCTTTGAAATTGAGAGGAAGGTTTGAAACAATCCTCTAAAAGGATCTTATGCATAAATACCAATAGAATAATGCCTGGTAAATCTTCTTGAGACTACCCTATAACCATCATGTTCTTCCTAATGACCTATATAACTTGAATTTGTTATTAAATGGAATTCCCACATGAAATTATAAATGATTTTTTTTAAATATAAATATTGAATTTTTTAAGAACTAGTTTGAGGTCATGTGTGAATGTGATATACCATTTTGATAAAGTACGTTCTATGGGTTTCTTAAGTTTATTTCCAACCCCAAAAAATTACTCAATAATTGAAGAGACATAAACTATTAAAATAAAATTATATGGGTATTCAATAAAACAATTTATATCATCATGGAAAGAATTTTCATATTAAAGTCAAAAAAATATTATTTGCCTTTTCAATGACATTTTGGGAAAAAATAAAATAAATTTCAGTATAATATAATTAACATTTAGTCAATATAACATTATTTTTATAAGAAGTATATGTTTCAAAGGATACATAAATACACTCATCATTTACTATATCACAGTCAGTAACAACAATATTCTTAACATCTTAAAAAATTTCTAAATAGTATACAATATTCCACAATATAGATTAAATTTTAGATTTATTGTTATAAAAATTTTTATAACATTCAGATTCTAAATATTATTCAACATAAAAGAGTTAATTTTCATGATAATTTATATTTTCTCATTAATTTATGGGATATTTGTCTTTAATAAAACAGGAAACAACATTATTTAAAAATAGCATGTCAAATTAACATGTTTTGAAGAGAGATCTTCCACCGAGTGTCTCATTAATTCAAACTTTTGAAAATTAACCATGTTAGTGATAATATGTCAAGGAAGTATACCATTAAAAAAATTTATTATTCATTTTAAGTTTTGAATAATTGTATTCCAAAAATTATGGGTGCATGTGAACTAAAATGACCATTATCTACAACTAACACATAATAATCAGTAGAGAAAATTATATGGTTTACCATTACTAAAAAATAATTAATAAAAATAACTTTTTTTTACTAATCTCATAACCACTAGTTGGATGATTATTTTTGATTGTTTTATATCTCCAAATTGAATATATTAATATATATAATAAGGACTCATTTTTATAGATTCCCCTAAATTTAACATTGCAATTTCAAACTGATGATTTCCATTGACACATGTGATATAAAACATAACAGGATTCTTTAATTTAATATAAAGAGGGTTTTGAAGAATAAAAGAAATGTATATTTACAGATTAAATATATCCTACCATAAATTTTTTTCGAGTGCACATTTCCTTATAAAGAATTTAATTACATGAGATATGTATTACAACATCTAAAAATGTTTTGTCAACCCAGACATTTCTAAAATTTTAATGTACTTAATTTCCCATTTTAGTTTCAACATTTTTCTTAATATCAGGGCTACCCAATGGATAGAGAATGAGCTAATTATACATTTTGAGATCATCGAAAACATTGTTTTTTTCCAATATTATGTCACACTATATTTCTATAATCCCTATTAGATATTTCTAATTGGATTTCTCTCTTATTAATATTTTATTATTTAACTAGTTTTTGGAACATATATTTTAAAATAAATTCAGTAGATCATTTAATAACATCTGTAAGTGGTAATAAAAATTAGTGGGTGATTTTGAAACTTCTTCATGTAGTTTGATATTTAATTTAGAAGTTAGAACATATTTTTTATGCTATTTTTCAATGATTTCATATTAGGTATTATGAAATTTTTTTCAAATCATTGATACAATTTCCCTAACATTGTTTCTTCATCTAAGATTCAATTCAGAATAGGATAGATTGTTATCACATTGATTCCTATAACTATTAATTTCAATTTCCCTTTAACCGATTTTTTTAAGAATGTACTTTTGATTTTTTTCATATTTCTGAAATATCATGTTTTTTGAAACCTTTATTTATAGTGATAATTATTTCTATTAATTAGTTGTTTATTTTTTTTAATAATAAATATAAATGAAAATTTTTTCAAAATTGATTATGATTATTCCTAGGTTGTTGATACAATGTTTGGGGGTATAATTAATTTTTAGTTGATTATCATACCTGAACCTATTGTTAAGTCAGTTGTTATATTGATGATTGAAACTTTGGTTTGAATTAAATTTCCAAAATTGAAAACATTTAATGAGGAACTGAATGTTTACTTTGTTTTGGAGTGGTTTTCGAGGAATGCTCCATTTACATGATTCAAAAGTCTCTTATTATAATATATATTGACCATTAAATTTATTAGTGGTAGATTAAATGCCACAAGGATTTTTTATGAGATTGGCTAGTTCAGGCTTTGATTGTGAAGCAGTAACATCACTTGAAATATATAATGCTTTTCATTTTATTCAATTACTTCTCTATTCAGCTACTATTATAATTGAAGTAGACACTACCTTTGATATTTTAACAATAGTTATATCCATTATATGGAATTTTTGTGAATCAAGTCTCATGTTATATAGATTTGATTCTTTGAAGCAATGACAGATTCATAATGATATCATGTATCCTAACCTCGTGTTTATTAAATATTCATAAAAATACCTAAATGATATGTTGAAGCATGTTCAATATAGAAAAATATCTCATGTTCTAGTGGCCCTTGTTAAACCAGTTAATTATTCTTTGACCGTCTCTTATGTTCCAGTGTGAGTTTTATGGATTCCTGGTGAGATCGAGTGTGGAAGTGACTCCAAAAATCTTATTCAAAGATCTAGTTTCATTAGAAGATGCCCGTTTTTTTTCAATTGTTCCATCATTTCCATCAATGTGATTGACCACAAATCAGATTCTCTATGGTTGGAATTGACTTATCCCATTCGTCAATGACTTCAAGAATTTGATGAACTCATCACATTCTTCCACTAAAATCATCTGAGTTTGATTCAATCACTCTTCACATTCCGTCAACTGGAAATTTCAAATAATCCATACCTCTTTAAAATCAACACCATCAGTATCAAACTAAATCTCTACCATCACTGTTTACATTATTTTTCTGAATTTTCATTTTATAGTTTTCCACTTTTTATTACATAATTAGACATATAAAACTAGTCTATTCTATTGAATTTCTCTTATAATGATTTCTAAGAAAATATCATATGACCACCATCTAATAATTATCCTATGTCACTGATTAAAAAAAATTATTCTCTACACATAAATATATGAATATCTTATGTACTATTAAAGAAATTTTTTTAAATTAATTTATTGAAAATAATATTTTACAGAACATGAAATACTATTATGAATAATTTGTAAAATTCTTTGGGTCATTTGGCACAATTTATAGGGTGATAAAATCTATGATACCGTGTGGAGAAATTAAATTCTGATGTTTGGTCAGGTAATAAAAATAGGGGATAAATGATAAAGGGAAAATAGATAGAATTAAATTTCACTCCACCTATTGTTTTTAAATCTTCCAAAAATTGGGATGATTTTGATGGAAATAATGATGGATTGTGTTTTGTATTTTAAAATTATATTTTTATCCCCATTTTCTATATGTATCGTAATAGAATTTATTTTATTTTATATTAAAAATATTCACCGAAAAATAAGGAAGGAAATGAAAATCATTTCATTTCCTTTATTATGTTCTTCATAGAAACATGAAAGTGAAATCATAATCAATTATTTTCATTTCGGTGTCTTTTATAGACTATCAAATCGTTTATTTTCTTTTACTAAAATATCACCAAACATATACAGCGATGCTATAGAATGGTGTCCTAAAATAATAAAAGTGTTTTACATAAAAGAAAACAAATAAAAAACAAATTTAATATAATTATAACATTATGTTAAATAGAGAACAATTATTTCTATGAAAAAAATAAAGTTTTATTATTTAATTAAAAAATAATGAAATGATAAAAATGTAAGAGTTATGAAAAAATTAAATATAAATAACTGTAAATTTATTTAAATAAAACAAATATAAAATACCATTAAAATAATTAATAAGTAATGGAAACATAACTTTGTATCAATTTAAATTCAAATAAAATTGTCCTTATTTTTAATTTAAATATTGAAATCAAATGTTACTCTTTATTTAAATGATTATTTAAAAAAACATGGAAAATTATAAATTGAAAATTCAGAAAAATAATGTAAAAAATAATGTTATTATTTAAGAACATCATCATAAATAAATAACATAATCAATTTTAAAAAATACAAATTAAAATAAACAATAGTTAACCATAAATTAATTAAATTAACACTTTTTTTTATATATGAAATTAAAAACTAAGTAAATCAACTCATAAAAAATATTATTTGAAACTGAAAAATATAATTAAATTTAACATATTAATATGTAAAAAGTTATAAAAATGTAACTACATAACTCACCCATAGCTTTTTGGTTTCATTCAATGGATAAAAATCATAGTAATTAAATTTATAATGGGTGTAATGTAAGATGAAATAACATAACTACCGAGGAGATGAATTTTGTGGGAGTTTGAAATGACAATTACATCGATATTAATACAAAAAAATCAAGCTCTAAATCATGTTGAACTTCTAAATTATCAAAGGATTGAGCAATATACTCTTGAGTCCTTAATGTGGAAACAACTACCATAATTTAGTGTTTCTTCTTATGAACATAATTTTGGGATATGAATATATTCTCTTAAAATGTATTTTTTATTCTCTAGGGATCAATGTATTAAAATGTAATTTTTGGTTGTTTTATAATTAGAAAGTGGAGTATATTAATGGTGGACTCTTATCAAGAAAATGAGGAACACATGAAATAATTGACACTATATAGTGTGATAAATCTAATGGGTAATTTTTAATCAATTTCATTCTTCATACAATTTTTTTGATAATAAATAATAAATTAATTGTTCATCACTGTGAGATTTTAATATATAACTTGCATTAAAAATGTAAATTTTCTTGATCTATGGGTCTATTTTAAATAGCACACATAATCAAAACATGTGTATATTTAAAATAAAAAATAAATATAATTTATAGAGATTAAAACATATTAACATAATTAGATGTATTTATTAAGAGTATCTAATTAATAAAATATTTAAATAATCTAAAAAAATTAGACTTAATACTTATGAAATTCAATTGATATTGTTAAAATAACAAAAAAAATATTTTATCCTTTTCAAAAAAAATTTACAAAAAAATTTCTTTTTATATTATTTTTCATTCCATTTAATCAAATATTTAATTAATTATTACAAAATATATTTTATATGAATAATTTTTTGTGTCTAAATTAATTAATAAATTATTGAAAATATTAATTTAAATAGTAAATATTCTAAAAAACAATTTTTATATAAAAACTTTTTTACATAATTTAATTTGGATTTTATTAAAAATATTAAATAATAAATTTTAGTATTCATTTCACTACCCAACATCATATTCACATGTCTCCTCGATCAGTTGAGTGGATTTTTTTCTCTTATAAAGGATAACTATTCAATGCTCAATACATAACCACTAATATTGAAATAATATAGTTTTAGATAGTTATTTTCAACTATGATCTGTATGTTATAACATCCACTCTAATAAGTAATTATTATAAGGAACATTCACCATTAAATAGGGAAGCTAAAATCATCTATTGCTTAAATACATCAAAATTCAAGCGATGAAATAAATTTAATGAAATACATCTTTAATTGAGGTATTTTTTACAATATTTTTTTTGAATGAAACCCTATTTTATATAAAATTATTGTTCCATCTAATATCAATCAAAACAAAACTCTGAATTTAATATAAAACATTCATCACACATCTTTATTTTATTTAGAAGTTGTTGTTTTCTATTCCACTATATGATCATTCGTAACAAAGACACATTAAAATAATAATAATCCATGCATTTGATAAAATAAATAAATAATGATTTCATCATGAGCCATTAACCACGAGATAGTACATAAAGTAAATAAGACATTAACTATGTCCCTAGTTGATATTCACAAGTCAATACCTAACATTAATGGAAGCTCCTAAATGTCCTGTGCAGTTTACATTTTTGGATTACATCCTCTCTCTAAATAAATAGTGTTTCTAAGAACTCCTCTGATCATTGTATAATATTATCCTTAACTTTTGAGAAAAAAATAATGAAAAAATAAAACATAAATGATTTATTTCATGGTTTTATAAAATTTTAGAAATAGAGGTACGATGTAAAAAACATAAGAAAAAATTTATTTTTCAAAATAACAATTGAAGTGTCAATCTCAAAACATGGTCAAAAATAAAATAATAAAAAATAAAAAAATTATATTAAAAAAATAAAAAATCACCTACTAAAGTGTCAATATCAAATCATGTCCAATAAACAGGAAATTCCATTTAATTGGAAAAAATAAAATATCTAAAATTCAACTTGAATGTATTTTTAATTCTTTTAACTAGCATTAAAACAATTTAATTATTTATATATAAATTCAAAATAGTGGAATATAATTTTATTTAATTTAATAATAAAAATAAATTTCTTAATAAAATTAATAATTATTTTTCTTTATTTGGACATAAAGAAGATCCATGGATACTGTTTTAGTGGTTATAATTGGATTCAAGTGTCGAACTTGTCAATCCTAGACTGAATTTCGTAAACTTGAGTCTACTTTCTAATCCATTTAAGGGTATTTATATATATAATTTAAATATATATATATATATTTTATATAACATATATATATATATATTATAAAACAATATATATAAATATATCTAATATTTAATACTATATACAATATAGAAGAATAAACCTCCACATTAATTGGAGGAATGTCCACCCCCATTTATGTGAGTGAGGAATTTGATGTTTTGTTTAATTTTATAAACATAAAACTCATCATATTAAATGGATAATTACCCTTGTTAATTTTAAGATATTATTTCTAGCTTGGATAACAAGCCACCATGCCAATCGACTACCCCATCAGGATAATAATATATCATGCTGACATGAAACTCACACGAATCATTACCATTATAAAAATATGTCACACATGTAACCATTATTGTGTATAAAAATAAAGATACAATATTTTCATTAATGGGGGTTAAAACCTTATTGGGCGTAGTTACTGTAGCAGTACTATAGTGTTCTGTAGCAGAGATAATACTATAGAAACGATGGGCATTGTAGTGGCATCAGGTCACTAGAGCAACATCTTGTTATTGTAGTAGTGATGGGTACAGTGCAGAATTGTAGCATGTGGGTACTGTAGTAGTATAATTCCTAGAATGGGCCTTGGGCCAAATATTTGGGTCTATAGGCCATGTAATGGACTAAATACTCCTTAGGCCTCCAGGACATGTAATGGGTCTCCCACTACCAATTTAAAATAGGTCGTTGATTTTCATTAAAAATAAATTAGTCTTCAGCCCCAATATTTAAAAATAAATTCACCATATCATAGTGATAAAAGCTCATATCATTGGGTAATCATTTTCATTAAGACTCTATTGAAGCCATATTTTTAATTAAGTTAAATTTTATTGAAATATATTTGTTTGAACAAAAATAACTAGAAATTGTTTGTTAAACATTTATGGAACATGAGTCCCAATGGATGCATGAAAATTTGTCCATTAAATATTTTGGGACTTTTTTTATGTTAAAAAAAATTAATCCAAAAAATTAATTTACATAATTTCTCAGTTAATCAGATGAAATTCAATTTTTTTATAAAAAATATAAATAAAAAAATCATAAATGGAATTTTTTTAATTTGGAATAACATGGTTGATTCACTCACTAATAGGATTTCATTTGTCTATAGATAAAAAATTTAATATAGAACATACACTCTTAAAAATCTTAAATAATCAATCTATGATTATAGGGTGATTTCATTAGAATTTAGAGAGAAATATTATGCCCCTTCAATTGTGTGATGAACATGGACTTATTTGAGATATAATGAGAAATATGATCATGTTATTAATTTATAATCTATCACTAAGATCATTATATGATATGAGAGGGGATATTATCAAACTAAATTAGTCTAAATGGTGTATCTATGAATTTAAGAGGCTTTATTGGCTTTATTAGCTAGTTTATTCATTCCAAAATAGCATTTTCCTTTATAATGTAATAACCTTCATGTTAGAATATTTTCACACATATTTTATAATATAATTGTCATAAAATTCATAAATATTTTATCACTCACTAGTAACATATTTTTATGCTATATGATAAAATGAAAATCATTGAAATTGCCAATAATCTCCCAAAAACAATTTACATGACATGAATGTTATATATTATTTAAAAAATGTATATTTTCATATATTAAAATTAATGTTCAAAAAAATTCTAAAATGTTGAGAAACTAATTTAATCATCACTATTCAGAACCTAAATAACATAACTGATTTCTTATTTACTTTTGATCGACCACACTCGTACATTTACTGGAACCTGCAAGTTGGGACCACTTTTTACTAAACACCTATTAATCAAAATTGGTGGATAATATGGATACACATAGTGTGTTCCCATATAAAAATTAATCTCATCATTAATGAGTTAAGCCCATAGAGAAAGAGTGTGGTCTAACTACCCATAATGGTCCCAATGGTGACAAATAATGTAATAGGTATCGCTACTAGCTATGGATATGCTATGTCAAATATGATCTCTATTTATCATGGTATTATAAAATTAGTATATAAATTTTTTAACTATTATTTTATGCTTCATAAATTGATTAACCTTAATTGAAATACAACCCTTCTTATACGATTTCCATAGATTTCATGTACTACCATCCTAATCAACATTGGCACATGATATATGTCATTCAAAATTTGGAACTGAAAAATATTATCTTCTTCATGACACTAGTATGATACCAAAAATGATGCACCTAGAAAAATAATCATATCCATGACATAAATTTATTGTGTTTTCATTACTTATATGTATGAAAAAAAATTCCAACATTGATGACAATCTCATTGATGGAGACCAATAATCATGTTCAGAAGCAAGAAAAACTAATAAAACCAAAACCTTATGGTGTTTTTATTAGTGTATCAATGATCATAATCTCATCAAATTAATATCACTATGTGAGAACATCAAGAGAATAAATCTAAATGCTTGTCATCCCCCGACATTTAATATCGGGACATCATGTGGTTCTAGTCATTTTGATTTATCTAAAACATATGACATATATTTATAATTACTATCATAGAATTTAGTGGTTCTAATTATATCTAGGAACATATTTATTTTATTCATGAAACACATAATCTATTTACATTACCATGTAAATAGTGTATGAAAATGTCTCACCAATATTATGGTATGAATAAAACAATATATATATCAATCTTTAAACAAGAAATTGTATAAAATTGAATAATGTATTTGGTTCATTGGAACCCAATAACAATATATTTTATTTCCTTTGGAATGATAAATTCATTATGTTAATTATTATCCATATTATGGGTTTAAATACTTTTTATAGAATTAGATCAAATCTTGTATGTAAATATTGTAGAATTTCATAATTATATAGAAAATAAATTATTCAAATAGATATTGATATATCAAAAATTTTGTGGAATGTAAACACTAAAATACACAGGTTCATTATTAAAAAGTCATTTTATTCAATGAGTCTATTAGAGATATAAAAATTACATGGTTCTTATACATAACTCCAAAAAATATTACTGGTATAATGTAAATATAATATGTTAAAATTAGGGAATTTCAATTAAAATTATAAGGAATCTATATTTTAATTACGAGAGTGTATAAAACCCCATGACTTTAGATTCCTTTAAAAATAATTATATAATCGATGGCACACACCACACATAATCTCGAGTACAAAGGAATGACAAAATGATATTAATAAAATATAACTATCATAAGAATGTATTTTGGATAGATGGTTTGAATATGAATAACCGAATTATGAAATATTTTTAGAAGTTTTTTTAAAAAAATATATATATAATTTAATTGTGACGTTTAGTATTAATGTATTTCTTATTCATAAAATTATATTATTAAATTCGTTTTAGGCAAAAAAGTCACTTTTCCAAAAAATTTACAGTTATTAAAATTTTTGCACGTATATGATAATTATTTTCAACAACATTAATACATTTTATTAAGAAAATTAAATAAAATTTTTGAAATCATTATCTAAAAATTAGATTAGTGTAATATATCAATACTTTTATATAAATATTATTTTTACAATACATAGTATGATATTATGATTTTATACAAAACGATCATTTCATTTCAACTATATTTAATGTATTGTTTTATTTTGATTTTGTTTTAAATTATAAATATTTAGAATTTATTTAAAATAATCTAAATAATGGAATTTTAAGCTATATTATTCGAAATTGTGATATAAATATTAATTTATAGACAAAAAGAATTGTTTTTAAAAAACTATTTTTCATCACGTTTTTTTGTTTATTTTTAAAAAAAATTCATTAATGTTATTGGGAGATTATTTGATAATATAAAATCCATATTTGGAATTCTTAGGTTGAAATTATATATATATATTTGTGTGTGTGTGTGTGCATTTAATTTCTGGACATTCTGAATAGAAACAATAGTAAATGTTTATAATCACATTAATGGAAAATGGGTTAATTATAGTGTAAACCCAAGTCATAAGACTTCAAATTCATTGAAAGATAGTTAATTATTTTATTTTAGGTGTAATTATTCTCATTATTACTCCAAAATTATAAAATATGACTAATTTTCATAAATACGTGATTTTAAAATTTATATTATTTTATATAAAAATAAATTCACAATTTAAATATCATTAATTAAATATTTATAACATGTTTATAATGTGTTAACTATAGTTTATATTTCATGACGAATATTTATTTAAAATATGAATGAAATATTATTATAATGTTAATTTGTTTTATATTTTTAAAAAATTAATAATTACCATAATTACAAACACAAACCCTACTATGATTTTTTATCAATGAGTATAAAAATAATATAAATTATATTAAAAAAATTTAATGATTAATAATATTGAAATACTATTTATATTCATGATTTTAATAGATAAATATATGATATATGTAATTAATAAAATTCATTTATTTGAATTATATTAAAAATTACAAGTCCATAATGAAAAAAATAATAGTGTTAAAAATTTCACTAATTATATTTTATTGAAAAAAGTATATTTATATATTATTTAAAAGAATCAATGAAGGAATTGTGATGGAATGTGGTATATAATTTTATTTTATTACCATTTGTGTGAAATTTATTCCCATTTATGTAAATTCATAACCGGTTATAATGGAGAAAGAAGTAACTATAATTAAAGTTATATATGGTTAAATAAGATGTTAAACTAAATGAAATTGTTGAAAATGAAATATAACTGTTAATAAAATTATCATATTGTTATATATATAGTATAATATACATATATATAGAAAAATATAATTTTGGATCTGTTTTACATGAGTTTGAAAAATACTAACTAAAAATATTTCACGTATATCATAAAGATTCTTTATTATCTATTATAAAAAGACACCACTATTCAACCCATCATAACACTTCATGAGCAACATATCCTAACCAAAACATAAATTAACTCCTCATAAAATTTCATATAAACATTTATATAGGTTCTGGTCTTCACTAAATACAATCCCTAGAGTCCTTAAGAAGATATATATAAGAGATTTCTCTAATAGAAGGTAATAATATTATCAAAACACATTATTTTTTTAAAGGTTAATGGTAGATTACTCTATATATGATTAAATATTCATGTAAAAAATAAAAAATTATAGGTCGGGTCACACAAGGAAGTCCTACCCTCATCAAATCAATTATCATACTAAGGATTTTCAGAATTTTAATCGCAATGCGGCATTCCTCTTATTTCAATGTATTCTTATAAAAATACTAAAATGTATTACACATTTAAACATAAATTATTACTTATAATTGTAGATAAGAAAACTCTAAGGATCCAGTGGTCTAGTTTCTTGGGAAATTTGGATCATTACATTACAACGAAGAACATAAAACACAACATCTTTTTTGAAAACGTATTGTGCATGACTACAACGTTCCTTCGTACATAGCATTTCATGGTATAACCTGAGGACATGCATAAGAAATTGGTGATATTTAAAGCCCGTTAAGTGAGTAAAAATGGATGAAAATGAATAATATTGTATACATTAGGCAATATGAATATCAATGAAGCACAAGGGAACATGGACATAAATGTATGATATAGATCAATTATCATAACATGGAAATGTTGCACAACATTTGTCATGATATTATAACGATACAAGCATCATTACACATAAATGAAGAGTAAACACACATTTAACTTACATTATCATGAGGTAACATTCACTGAAAATGGTGTGTCATGATACATGCCTTTACCCAATGCATTGGAGCGCTATTAGGGAACACACTTCTTAATTATTTCAATTCAGGCATAAGTGTTCTATATAGATCACACAAATTGGATTCATTAGACATAAAAATTTGTTTCAAAATAAAGGAATGTGGAATTAATACATGAAACTCTAAAATCAATATCTAAATTTTCCTAATGGTGAATAACCTTGATAGAGAAATTGGAATGGTATTCACTAAACAATGCCTTTGGCTTGGAAAATCACGCGGCAATTTCGGCACCATAACAATGTGATGTAAGAATTCATAAAAATGGTTAATGAGAGAGAAAGGTTAATCTAATCATATTTCCATTAAATGGAAATTAATTGGGTCTTATAAATATATGTTCCTTACATATTTGATGGAATTCATATGCATAATTCATTTTAATTTCTTGAATGTAAAAGAGAAAAGCGAAATTCCTTAGAACATTTCAGGACGGTAACAGGTATGAATAGGACGTATTAATGAGAGATAAAGAGGTATTTCATCATTAAAAAATATTTATGGAATTATAGTGGAGGTGAGAAATCATACTCCAACAATTATAATTGAAAATAAATGGGTATTAGAATATAAATAAATTTTGGCAAAAGGTGAAAAGATGAAATACCTTACATGGAAGTGTGATCCAAAGGATTGGTAGAGGATTGAGAAAGGATTATATAGAGATTGGGTCTATATGGGATGATTATAGAGAAAGGATAGTATGGTCGATCTCCAAATGGATTATGTGATAGGGAATGGGAGATTGGGTGCGTTTATATAGTAAAGGAGAGGGAATTCATTATTATTTAGGTTTTGGACACCACATATTAAACTAATCAGTACCAAAAACCAACCGATGGTTTTTTCCCGTGGTTCATGCCAATGTGGAGTGGAAAAATTTATATTATATTTCCAATTGACAAACTTATTATAATATTAGGATTCCATATGTGGAGGTGATTGACACTCCCATGGAAATCAATTTAAAATGTTAAAATGTTTTATAAGTCATGGAGGGTCCACTAAGGCTTGGTAAAATAATTAAAACAAACATAGAATCACATTATTTTAATGGTAAAATATATATTGTCCAAAAATCCCATTTATAGTATCTTTTTACATCACTATTGGGTCATTATAATGTCATATAAAACTTTATATATTTAAATGATATTTAATTTTTAACCAAAAATTCGACTGTCTCAGAAAATTAAGAAAAATTAACTATTTGATAATTTCAACATCCTGATTCCAAAACATTATTCATTTTATCTAAAAAAATTTCTAAATATGATATTTTTTTCATTTAATATAAAAATAGACATTTATTTAATATTCATGGGATTCGACACAACTAGTTTTCAAACTATAATAAAAATTAAAGTTGTATTTATAAAAAATATACAATCATTTACTCATTAAAAAAAAATTAAGTAATGATATTTTTTTAAAATATTATTTAATTCAAAAAATCCATTAATTCATCAAAATATTTTTGTCATTTAAATTTGAATATTAACTCAAAATATTATCCGTGTTTTAAAAATCACATACAATGTAACAATGATAAAATGATTGTATATTCATTATAAAAAAATAATTCACATAATCATAGTTCTATGGTGTCGTAACATAACCCTTTATAACACTTGAATATAACCCAAGGGTATGGCGTGCGATGGTGATATACTCTTGGGCATCTTAAATAATATCACTCAGTTGGTATTCTCTATTAACTTCAATTTCTCCCGTAGACGATTATGTTCAATCTTAATGGGTTGAAGCTCGGCTTGTGATTGGTCAAGAGCTACTATCTATGATGCCAACTCTTTTCTGAGCTCTGATAAATGGGCTTTGTACGGATAAATTATAATATATGTGTCCAAATTTTCTTTTTTCTAAGTAATTTTTTTTGACAAAGCCCCAAATTTTTAATAATCAGGTGATAACTGGTAAAATGATATATTAGAAACAATAACAACTCAAAATGGAATTTTAAAAATTCAAAAACGTAAAACTAAAGAAGTATATATGTTTTATATTTCCATTTTACATAATAAGACATTTAATCAGATGAAGATAAATTTTCATTAAGAAAAGTTTGTTTCATTACAATCCTCCCCATTTTTGAAATATCTCCCCAAAAATTTACATTTCCCACACTAAAATATATGAGGGTAACTCTGTTTAATCACTTTTTCCTATTACCACATTCATTCTTCAAACATGTGGTTTTTCCACAACAACTTGTTGTGGGGCAATGTCTTATTTCGTAGAAATTTTTTCTTACGATCTAAGATCTTCACTGGCTTCTCTTCATAGAAGTGGTCATTCTCCAATGGTACCACCTATGGATTGAGTACATATGATGGGTCAGGTATGTAGTTCTTAAAAGTGATACCTGGAATACATAATATACTTGAGATTGCTTCAGTGGGTGCGCTAGTTGATAGGCCACTTTTCCAATGCAATCAATGATCTAAAAATGGATGATGTACATTGGAATAAGTTTTCCCTTCATCCAATATCTCATAACATTATTCCATGGTGATTTGTAGAGGAATACAATGTCTCCAACATCAAACTCAAGGCCTCTTGGATGATTATCAACATAGCTCTTTTCTTGACTTGGATAACCTTTACTGTGATTCTGGATGGTCTTAGACTTAACCACCATTTTAACCATTTTTGGAACTATTACATTTCCCTCCCAAACTTCATCCCAACATTCCTATGTTCTTCACCTATTCCCATACTTTCCTTCATACGCATCCATTATATGCTTTTGTGGAAACTGTTATTGTAATATAAGTCAACCCAAGGAATATATTGATACCATATTCCTTTAATGTTCATTGAGCATTCCCTCCACATGTCTTCAAGTGTATGGATTGACTGATCAAATCAGAAATCAGTTTGATGATGATAAGGCATAATGAATTTCAGCTCAGTATTCAGAGCATTTTGGAGACTCTTCTTGAAATTATAGGTGAATCATGGATCTATATTGGATATAATAGATAACGTTACTCCATTCATCATTACCACTTATCTGATATATATCTATTCTAGATGATCTAATGAGAAATCCCCTCAAATTGCAATGAAGTGTGCAAACTTTGTAAGGTGATCTACAACAACCCAGATATAATTGTTTCATATGGATGTCTTTGGAATTCCGGTGACAACATCTCTAGTGATATTCTCCCATTTCAATGTGGGTTTGTGTAATGGTTGCATCATCCCCTTATAATTATCTCTTTCATAATTCATATTTCGACCAACGAGTAACCTTGATGTATACATCACGATCTCCGTTATCAAGTTATCCCATTAATAATTCTCTCAGAGTTTTTGATACATATTTGTGTTTCCTTAGTGAATGGAGAAATTTGACCTATGTGAATCATCCAAATGTTCTTTATTTAACTATGGATTCTATGGAACACATAGTCTTGTCCCAAATCACATAATTCCGTCTTCATTAACATGGAACTATGGAGATTTCACTTTTTTGATAGTTTCCACTTTCATCTGAATTCTCACATCATTCTTTTAAGAATACTTTAACCTTTACAAAAGAGTCGTTTGAACAATAATTTAGGAAATGATTGATCATTTGCCTTTATCTATGATTCCCATGTCACTATTAATAATATCTAAGAAGATTGTATCCATTTCAATTCTCATCATCGATAGAATCACTGGGTCCTTTATACTTAGACCATCTTCTACTTTGTTGACTTACCCACCATGGTAATGCATTGATCAATCATAGTTTTGATTACCTCTAACCATCTTCATTTACACATTTTCAACTCTTTCTCTGTGAATATATTCTTAATGCTTTTGTGATCTGTATATATATCAAAATTATCCCCAAAGATGTAATGTTAACAATATTTTTAGGATAAGATTATTTCAACCACCTCCAGATCTTGTGTTAGATAGTTTTTCTAATGAACATTCTACTTACTTGAAGAATATGGAATGAATATGATATTTTTCAACAACACACATTCCAAGACCTTAATTTAAGCATCATTAAATACCAAAAAAAATTCTCTACTTGTAGGTAGTGTGACACATGCATAGTGATCAGCCTCCTCTTCAAATCCTTGAGTCGTTCATTACATTCATCAATTTAATAAAACATGACTACCCTCTATGTTAGCTTAGTAAGAGGGTTTGATAATTTTGAGGAATTTCTCACAAATCACCAATAATATCTATCAAGTGCCAGTAAGCTATGGATATCTATTACCGATGTTTTCCTTGGTCATCACAAAATTTTAGACATCTTGGAGGGATCCATAGATATTCACTTACTCGGGATGATTTGTCCTAATAATTTGACTTCCTTCAACCAAAACTCACACTTTTGGTACTTTTCAAATAGTGTATCCTTTATCAAGGACTCCAGTAAAATTCTTAGAACCTCCTCATGATATTCCATTGTTTAAGAGTATATTAGAACATTTTTAATAAAGAAAACCAAAAAAAATTAAGCTAATCTCAAAAGACCGTATTTATCAATTCAATAAATTTTGTTGGATCATTAGTGATTTTGAAAGGAATTACAATGAATTTATATGCCCGTACCAAGTATGAAAAGAATTATTGGGGATATCTACCTTCATCACACTTACATTATAATACCTTGACAATAGATTAAACTTAGATAAGTACTGTTCTCAACATAGCTGATTGACTAAGTCATCAATTCGGGCATAAGATACTTGTTCTTCCCAATGATTTCATTGAGTTCACGATAATAATGGAAAAGGCGCATTGACTCATCCTTCTTATTGATGAAGAGTACTGGTGCACCCCATAGTGATGAACATGGGTGTATAAACCCTTAATCAAGATTCTTAGGTAGTTTTTTCTTTAGATTCTCATTCTCCCCAAAAAATTCTATATGGGTCATGTAAATTAGTAATTCCCCAGGTATAAGATAAATCGAGAATTCAACATATTTTCATGGAGGAATGCCAGGAAATTCCTCAAGAAATACATTGAATAATTCCCTCACAATAAGCATGTCTTTAGGGATAGGTGCTTCCATAGACTCAATTATCTATGAATGATACGCATGATCATAGGGCAGTAGTATCTACAATTGAGATGATGGTGCAAAGAAATATTCATCTTCCTCCTTGCACTTTTATAATATCGGGGGTCAATTCACCATATGAAGTGTGGTTTCCCTCTCACAGAAATTTATGTTAGATCTATATAGGTAAAATAATCCATTCTATGAATTGCATAAAATTCCACTAGTGGGAGTATGGAAAGATTCACTGAGAAGTTTAAACCACAAATTGTGATAGGGGAGGAGTTATATTCATGGGTTGCAATGATTTCCACATTTTAATTTCTCAATAAAATTCATTCTTCCATGATTTTTGGTAATGTTGGGATTTTTCTAAAAAACATGAGGATATAAACGAATGCATAGAACTATAATCAAAATGTAAATTTGATATTGTTGAATAAATAACTAGCGTACATATCGACACTTCTTATTTGTGGTTTTCTTTAGCGGTAGTGATGAAAAAAGATAACCATTGCAGCCTTGGAGGTTTTTGGTTGCCCTAAAAAAACCATGACTTCAGAAAATACTTTTTAAAGTGACCTGGTTTATTGATGTTTATGTAATTAACAGTGTGTTGAGGTTCAAATTGAGCATTCATACCCTCTCTCATGGTAGTAGCTTTTCAATCTGATAGTTAATATCTAGGATCCCTTCTCATTCACACATGAAACATTTTTTCATCCCCTCTATGAAATTTCAAATGTGCTTCTTTCATCACCTTTGAAAAGTGGGGTTATAGAATTTCATAGCACCATAGTATTTATAAATCAGACCTCCAAAATTAAATTCCACATTATGCTTCTTATCCACATGATACCCCTGATATTCATTGATCTCTATTTATAAATCAATGGAACATCTGATAATTTACTCATTGATCTCAATGTCATGGATCTCTAAGAATTGTTTTGGCAAGTTTTTCACCCTCCAAATAAGTGGTCTACCAGGAATTCCGGGGTAATGATATGGATGAAGGCATATCGTGAAATCCTTATGATATTTTCCTTATAAGCTCAAATGGATTCTTCATATTTTTTGTTTAAGTGCATGAAAGTATCTTTCCATCATAAATAGGAGGGTGCGTGGAAAATATTTATCAAGAAAATTTTCTGAAAATGATTCCATTCCAAAACCTCAATCTCTACCTCATGATTTATATTTGTGATTAATGTCCACCATTGATTAGGTTCACCATCTGTATAATAATAAAACAGAATTACCTTCTCTTGTTCATAACATTGCAGTATGGAGATGTTCTTCTAGATGGATTTTATCCATTGTCCTGTGATTGACGGATCATATGATCCTTTAAAAGTAAGAGGCATTTGGGTTATGAATCAATCAATAGTGAATTTTTCATTTGGGGGGGGGGGGGTGAACATTCCTCTTTACCCACGTTTCTATTCAAAACATGAGTTAATTGAGAGAGTATTGTGTAAATGTTTTCGATTCCCACTCCTATTAGATTGGGAATATCATTAGAATAGTCATCACATTGATCTTCTCATTAGTTATTAGCCTGAGTCATCAAATTACCATCCATTAGAAAGAATAAAAGGAATTTTATTTGTAACACATAAAGCGGAATGCAAGGAAAAAAGTGATAACTTATAATTAAATTTTATTTCCATAACATATGAATTTAAAGGCTTCAATCATTGTTATCCATGATATATTTCCCAACATATATTATTAGGGGAGTTTTCTTATTCCCATCCAAATGATTCATAATAATATCATGAGTTTACCAGAGATCATCCCCTGGAAGTGTCATAACACAGAGTGTTGCAAGGCCCATTTTCATTTACTAGTTCTCATTCGAGTCTAGCACAATACGGTATTTTCAGGTTTTACATCTACATTCATTTGTTCCAGAGAAACCTCTACATGCTCATATCCATACATGGATGTATTTTCTTAATAAAACACTTACTCAATAATCACCAAAATATAGGGAATTTATTTATTATGCACAATTTTATCCCTAAGGCTTTCACTATGTCTTTCTAATTAGAATCCAAAAAATAACTAAACCTATCCTATAATACCCGCTATAACATCCCTACTCTTTTTTATACACATAAACATGATTAATTACATAAAATTTCACTTAAGACAACTCTGAGGGTCGAGAGGTCTTATGTCTTGAGAAATTAAGAACATTACATTACAACATAGAATATAAAACACAAAACATTTTTTTTAAAACATCTTTTACATGACCAGAATGTTCCTTTGTACAAATCATAGCATGGTATATCAATAGGACATGATTAATAACAAGGTGAGCTATAAAACCAAGTATTGGAATAAAAATTCCATAAAATGAATTAAATTTTACATGTTAGGAAATATACATATCAATTGAGCACAAAAGAAACATGAACATAAAGAAATGATATAGCATGATTATCATAACATGGAAATATGGAACAATATTAAACATGATAATATCATAGATAAGGCACATTGCACAAGTAATGTGAGAAAAACCTCATAAATCATTTATTAGAATGATTAAACAATCATTGCATTTGATGTATCGGGATATTAGACTTTACCTAATGCATTGGAGCACTCTCTTAGCTCACCCTTCTAAATCATCTAATATCTTGCATAAGTTTGCCCCATAGATCATACAACACAAATTCAATAAACATCATCATTTATTCCATAAAAATTAAATGTGGAATTAATACATGGAACATAATAATAAATTTGTAAATTTCCATAAAGATGAATATCCTTGACAGATAAATGGGAATTTTATTCACTACATAAGGACTTTTTCTTCGAAAATAGTGGTGCAATTTTTGTAGTGTAAGGGAATGATGTAAGAATTCATAAAAATGGTTGATGAGAGGAAAAGGGTTTTCTAAACATTGGTACATGAAATTTACAGTAAGGGATCATATGGATACATGTCCCGTTTTATGTGATATAATTGAGAAGAAAAAATCAATATAATATCCTGAATGTAAATGAGAAAAGTTAAATTCTTTACAGAATTTTGGCATGGTAACAGGAGTGCATGTGTGACAACTGGGCCCCACCCACTAGTTTCCCCGTAGACACCTGGGGACCACCCCAGGGTCAACCCACGTGCCTGAACGGGTCATCTGACTAATGATTTTCCCCACAGGCCAACACATGTCCTTTCCAGTGTGCTTTGTCCTCACTCACACACACCCTGGGAAACATTCCAGAAGGTCACCCATCCTGATCACTACTCCGGGCCAAGCACGCTTAACTATGGAGTTCTAATCAGACAGGCTCCCGAAAAGAAAGGTGCACTTTGTTGACATGAGTCATATCATTTAGCCATTTAACCCTTTATCATTTGGGGATGTTACAACCCCCCCCCCCCCCCTTTAGAGCACAACTCCCTCGTTGTGGGCCCTACATCTCAACCCAGGCAGTGCACTGAACTTAAGGCTGGGTACCACCTCTGATACCAAATGTGACAACTGGGCCCCACCCACTAGTTGCCCCGCAGACACCTGGGGCCCACCCCAGGGTCCACCCACGTGCCTGAACGGGTCATCTGACTAATGATTTTCCCCACAGGCCGACACATGTCCTTTCCAGTGTGCTTTGTCCTCACTCACACACACCCTGGGAAACTTCCCGGAAGGTCACCCATCCTGATCACTACTCCAGCCCAAGCACACATAACTGTGGAGTTCTAATCAGATAGGCTCCGGAAAAGGAAGGTGAACCTTGTTGACATGAGTCATATCATTTATCCATTTAACCCTCTATCATTTGGGGATGTTACAATCCCCCCCTTTAGAGCACAACACCCTCGTTGTGGGCCCTACATCTCAACCCAGGGTCCCACCCCAGGGTCCACCCACGTGCCTGAACGGGTCATCTGACTAATGATTTTCCCCACAGGACAACACATGTCCTTTCCAGTTTGCTTTGTCCTCACTCACACACACCCTAGTAAACTTTCAAGAAGGTCACACATCCTGATCACTACTCCAGGCCAAGCACGCTTAACTGTGGAGTTCTAATCAGACAGGCTCCCGAAAAGGAAGGTGCACCTTGTTGACATGAGTTATATCATTTATCCATTTAACCCTTTATCATTTGGGGATGTTACAATAAATGGGGTAATGGGGATTTGAACTCGCAACCTCACGGAGCGCCTCAATTTGGCGGCGGTGGTTCGCCGCCGGCTTCAATTAACGGCGTGGGGGGGGGGGGGAGCCGCGCACCCCGCTCCGCGGCTTCCGCCCGGTCGTGCCATCCGGTCCGGCCTGGCCGGGCCGGGCCCTGCCGAGTCGGATCCAGGTCGTGTCGACCCGGTTAGGGCGGACCTAGGGGGTTCGGGCCGGGTCGTGCCGGGCCCAAACCCCCCATTTTCGGACCCTCTTCGGTCTTTCGCCCATATCATGAGCTGTAGACCTCTGATCGGCGCACCGTTAGCGGCGATGCGATCTTTGGATCGAGACGGTCGTTTCGGTATATCGGACTCATGTTTTTGGAACACTTTGGGTTCGGCCGGGTTGGTTCGGATACGAAACAAACCGGGCCCTCAGAGCGGAAACACTTATATCTTGAGCTCCGGACGTCCGATTGACGTACCGTTGACTTTGATAGATTTCTCTAAGTGAGACAAGTCTTTTGGATTACTCCGCTCGAGGTTTGGATGTCGTCGGAGTGCGGTCGGGTTGGTTCGCTCATGAAACCAACCGGGCCCCTGGAACGAAAAAGCCAATAACTCACAGACCGGGCATCTGATTGACGCGCCGTCTGTCTCGTTGAATTCCTCTTGATGAGAAGGAACTTTTGGCATACATTTCCCAAGTTTTGGTTACTGTTGTATAGTGGCCGGGTTGGATTGTACACGAAATCCAACTGGGCCCTTGGAACAGAAAGGCTGTTATCTTTCAGACCAGACGTCTGTTTTACGAACCGTCAGCGGTGTTGGGGATCACGTTAAGAAACGGTCTCTATGAGTATACCATATGAGAGTTCAGGGTATAGTTGAGATACGGCCATGTTGGATCACTCACGAAACCAACCGGGCCCCGGGGACGAAAAGGCTAATAACTCACAGACCGGGCGTCCGATTGACACGTCGTCTGTTGCATTGAGACCCCTATGACGAAGCGGTTCTTTGAGATACTTCTTCATGGGACATTGAGATACTTAGAGTATCGACCTATAGCTCATGGATCGGACCCTCCCGGAGACGAGCGTGCGGAGTACGGAGACCGTGTAGCTGGCTGAGACCTGACGACTGCTTGACCGACTCGACTTGGAGTGAGTCGACTAGCCCAGTGGACGGAGCACCCATCATTTGGTGACTGACCCACGGCGGACAGAGCGCCCGGTAGTTGGCCACAGACCTGCGGTACTCGACAGGAGGAGTACCTCCATAGGCTATTAGGGGGAGCACCCGGTATTTGGCGACAGACCCACAGTGGACGGAGCGCCCTGTAGTTGGCCGCAGACCCGCGGTACTCGACAGGAGGAGTACCTCAGCAGTCTTAGGTTAGTGAGAAGTACCTCAAAGTCGTGACATGACCACTATACACTCTAGAGACGGAGCTCTTCAGCAGTTACGGTTTCGATAATGAAGATCCTGGTTTGAGCTGAGTCTATGACCTTTTTGTTTACCTCCTGATTGAGATGAGTCACTTGATAACTTGGGTATATGTATGGGCATATACCTGGGTAGTGGTTATCCGTGGATTTCATAATCTTTGTGTTTCCTCGTGATTGAGATGGGTTACTTGATAGCTTAGTTGTATGTATGGGCATATACCTAAGTAGAGGTTATCTATTGAGATCTTCTTTGTGGTTAACATGTTGGTTTTAGTGAGACCTTGAGGGTCTCGGGGTCCCTACTGAGTATCGTTATACTCACCCCTGCACGGGCTATGACCGCACCTTTTTGTGTTGGTTTTAGAGGACGGGCAGATCTGACAGAGGCTGAGTGTTCGAGGACGAGTCAGTATCCGGAGGTGGACTTCACGGCGAGACGACACATTGAGGGGGTTAACGGGCGAGATCATTGAGGAGTGGCGCTATCTGTACCTACCCTTCAAGTAGGATCCATGGAAGAGGATCCAGGGGCTGCGTTATCTGTACCTACCCTTCAGGTAGGATCCGAGGAGGACAACCCAGGAGATGCTTCCTTTCTTCCAGCTGTTTGTCTTTTTCTGTTGTACTATCGTTCAGTTGTAGCTGTACCTTCAGTTGGGTTTGTATTCTGGCCCATTTACTTTTCAGCACATTCTTTTGTACTTAGTTTTTTACTTGCACTTGCACTATATGGTATTTTGTTTACTTTTTTAAAGGAAATTCCTTCCCAGTTATCGGGATTTACGCCTTTGGAGCTAGTCGCCAGCCCCTGGCATATGGAAGGTGGGCTTGGGGTAGTCACGGCACGGGCCCCGAGGACGGGTCGTGACAGCATGGGTGGCACTAATGATAAGGAAATAGGTATATCATAATTCAAAAACAAGGTTGTAAGTATATGGGAGGTGATAAATCATATTCCAACATTTTAAATTCATAATAATATTTCATAACAACATAATGAAATTTGAACAAAAATGAGAAAATAAGAAATCCCTTGCATGGATGTGTGATCCAAAGACATGGGAGAGGAAGGAGAGAGGCTTATTTAGAGAATTGGGCACCATGAAAGGATTATATAGGTAAGAGGTAAGATGTATGTTTAGGAAAAAAATTGTTTTATTGGGAATGAATCAATTATTTAGTGGGTTTATATTGGAAATGAGAGGGAATTATTTTTTATTTTGGTTTTGGACACAACACATTAAACTAATCAAAACCAAAAACCAACCAATGGATTTCTCCAATGTTATATTCAAAATGGGAGTGGAAAAAAATATTCTATAAGGCCATGTTTTGAATTTATTAGAATATTAGGCATGATTTTGTGGAGGTGAGTCACAGTCTCAAGGAAATCATTTTAAAATGTTAAAATGTTTTATACATCTTGGAGGGTCCAATAATGCTTTGTAAAATAAATAAAACAATCCTAGAATGACATTATTTTAAATTTAAAACCTATAATGGGATGACATACAATTCATTGTATCTTATTACATCACGATTGGGTCATTATGTTGTCATAAAACACATTATATATTTATACTGTATTTAATTTTTACCCAAAAATTCGAATGTCTCGGAAATTTAAGAAAAATTAACCATTGGATATTTTTGACATCCTGATTCCAAAAAATAATATTAATTTTATCTATATAATTTTATAAATATGTGAATTTTTTCTTTTTAGAATAAAAACTGACATTTATAGAACATTTATGGGTTTTGAAAAAAATAGTTTTCAAACATTAATTAAAATTACAATGTTTATCATAAATATTATCCAATAATCTATATTTAAGAAATATTAATTTAGTAATAATATTTTATTAAAATAATATTTAATTAAAAAAATTCATTAATTCATTAAAATTTATATCTCAATTTAATTTGAATAATAACTAAAAATACTATTTATTCTTTAAAAATAAAAAAAAAGATGTAATGAAAAAAAGAGTGTATATTCATTATACATAAATAATTTGAATAATCATAGTGATATGGTCTTATTAAATAACCCCTTATAACACCCACATATGTCCTAATGTTAAGGTGTTCAAGGGTGATGAACTCTTGGGGTGACTCGAACAACATTGCTCGGGTGGTAAATTCTATTAACTTCCAATTCTCATGTAGGCGGTTCCGTTGAAGATTAAAATGTTGAAGATCATATTGGGTATGTTCAAGAGGGAATCCCAGTTATTCCACCTACATTTCAAGATCCAAAAAATGTGCTTCGTATGGAGAAATTATACTAGATAAGGCCATCACTTCTTTTATCTGAGTAAATTGATTTGTTAAATCCCTATATTTATACTAATCATGTGATCTCTGTTCAACGAATATATTATCAATGATAATAATTCATAATAGTATTATAAAAAGACAATAAATTAAAACCAAATAAGTTCATATGTTTTATATAAAAATTTTAGATAATAATTCAATTAATCAGATCAATATGAATTTTCATTAATAAAATTTTGTGTATTTACAATCCAAATAAATACCCCAGACACACCTACAACCATGAAACATCGTATAATACTAATTTAATATTTCCACATTATGAAGTAAAAATTAAATTTCTTAACCATTAGGTTCAATATCCAATGAATGTGATCAGTCTTTCTTAACATCCATGTTAGAATGTCCACATCCTCTTCCATGATTTTTTAGGTTGACATCCTTGTTTCCATAACAGGGATTGATTTCATGTCTATTACGGTTCACCACCCCCCACATTAGATTTATCATACTTCCTTAAGTTTAATAAAAAAGTATATTTATCCCTATTGGAAACTAAGGGGTCATTACGAAACATCAAATTTTACTTAGAATTTGTGTAGTAAATAAGTCGTTTATCCACGACTATGGAAACATTATTGGACATAATCATCTTTTGGTGTAGATATTTATTATCCTCTAAGTATATATTTGGATATATATATATTTAATTTCTTAATCATAGGTGTCTATATGACCCACAATTATAATATAAGAAGGACAATCCATGAGGATCTTTTAATCACTAAATTATTCTGTTTCGTGATGCTGAAAATCCCCATACATGGGTGAATTAAGCAGGTAAAAAATATTTTCTGTTGCAACTACATCAACCTACTTCTTCATAGGGATATTCTTGATCATTTTGTAACAAAACCTTTTAATAACATCATCACCAATTAATCCCTTTTATGAATTTCTAATTTTGATTTTTTTTATCAGCCTCTATGTTGTTTTTTTTGTGAAAAATATTCTTTAACATTGTCATCACCCAAAATAGGGCAAATATATTATAGTTTAGGACAAGACGATACATGAGTCTGAGTGAGGGATGTTTCTATTTTATAATATCATTCACCTTCAAAGGCACCATGATACTAGGATGTCCAGGATCATAATGAAAGTCATTTGATAATGTGCAATTTTTAAATTCAACATGAAAATATACATAAATTATCATTTTAACATTACTGTCTCCCAATGCATGTTTATCCAAATTAATTTTCTGGTTCACCACTTCCTAGATATAATCTTTATTGATTTCCTTCTCATATATGGATTTCATCTCAAAAATATCCTCTATATATTTTTATTTAATTTCATCTTTTGGGTGAGTAGAAATGTCAACCTCCCTCGAAAGGCCTTCCATCTAGATATAAACCCCAAAGTTATTACATTCACCATTATCAGTTTCTTCATCATTATCAAAAATATATATCCTCTTGTTTTCCCCAGTTATAGTGTTATGTGATTCATTAGGAGCATATATATGATAGCTTTCCACATTATCCTTTAAAAATTCCTCATTTTATGTTTAGAATGCTTCATCACCACAATAACATGAATTATGAGAGGGGGAAACTTTCCTGGAATCGGCAGTATTTTCATATTAGATATGGAAGGAACCAAATTATTTTTAGAATATTTTGAATTTTTCCTACCAACATTATCACACACTGATATAGGACCCACCGATTTCAATTTTTTTCCTGTAATTGGGTTTCATCAATCCTCATTCTATAATAGAAGAAGTATATCAACAGTATCTAATATCCCATAACATTATGACCAATTAATTTAAAATTCATATATAATTTATGATTTTTTTCAAACTCGTTTATTAGTGTTATTCCTTCTTTAACTATTCACAAAATAACATTTTTAACAATGGAAGAACTCAAATCAACTTCACTCGATAGATGAGAGAAATGGAAGGATTTGGAACCTCTATTGCTTTATGCATTTATATTTGAATCCTAATTGACAATGAAATATCATCAATAATTCAGTTTGATTAATTTATTCATGGTCTCTGGTTTAGTTTTGTTGTTTGTTGTTGTTGTTTAAAAAAATTCATAGTATAGAAGGTATCTTAATGGAACATTATTTTAAGATGGATCATGAATGACACAATCTATATTTTTTCCCTGATGATTAATTCTTAGGTATTTTGGGCTAGGATTTTTTCCCCTAGTTTCATCTTCAAATTATTTTTATTTACATCTTGATGTGTATTTCAAAATGATTGTGTGTTGATTCTCTGAACTTTCATTGTTTTTTCTACACACTGATCTTCTTTTGGAGAATTCTTTATCGCATAGTTACTATTGAGTGATGCCTATTAATTGTTCATGTTTTGGATGTTTTTTTCCCTCTCCATGAAGAGTGCAGTTGTACAATTTGACATGATGGTCATTTTTCTTGCTGATGTAATGGTGGTCATTCCTGATTTTTCTTAATTGTAGTGAAGAAATATAATCTTCTAAAGATATGAATAGATGTTTTGGTCTGCCTGTAATATTTAGATGATTATATCTGAATATTTCTCTAGGTATTTAAAAAAGGAAGGACTGACATCATGGGTATGGTGAGAGCTTTTTACATACCTCAAGAGCTATTGGATGCCAGCAACTTTGCATTGAATTTTTCTTTTCATGGATTTTCTTTTACGTTATGCTTACTGTGTAGTTTGTTATCTTCACATGTTCATGAATTTTATATCTGTTCATTCCCTACTTCGTTAATCTATTTATACATCTTTCTTATACTGTTTCTTTTTCTTTTAATAAATTTCTTGGGGCATGAATTGGGTGATTGATTCATGCCACTACTTTTATTAAAAAACTACCACCTACATGGAGAATTGTGATTGATTTTTCACATCCTTTTATGAAAAATAAATGTAAATAATTATATAATAAATATTTATTGTTTTCATATAATTAATAATAATATATAAATGAATAAAATGTAAACAATTCACAATAAGTGACACATTTGAAGTAAATATTTTAGGACAAATCAAAATTCTTATCAATAGAGAAAATGATACTAATGAATGATTATTAATCAATGAGAGGTATGATGTTATAATTGGATAATAATTTGTATTAAAATTACAAACATTGTTATAAAATTAGTTAATAAGATATTTATAATAGTCATACAGATTGATAAAAAACATTAAATATGTCACAATTTGACTTAAGTTGTTCCATAACTAAAATTATTTTAATTGGTTTATATTAATTCATCATTGCCGATTTTAGGCAATAATTATGTTTGTGATGACCCATGAATAATTGAAATTCTATATATACATTTATAATTTGGATTTAAAATTATTACATATAATCAATCAATTAATTAATTTCCACTATAATTTAACAATATTTCTAAGGGATTTATTATAAATTTCACCTCCATTGAGAAATATTTTGTATTATACAAATATTTCTCCTTAGGTACTATGTATACTACCTATTTGATCTATTTACCATTAATTTAGTTTTTTCTTAGTGATTTATATTATAATATCAATAATGTTTTCAAGGTTTTTTGATCTATGAGATACCATAGTGGTATCAATTTATTTATCTATCAAATTGTTTGAGTGTGATTATATTTTACACTAAAGGAATCATATATTGTATCCATCAGAGACATATACTATTTTATTATCCAAAAAATATTTATTCGTTTTAAATTTTTAATTTTTTTTTCCATCCCCTTTATCACAATAGTGATTTAATTAAATTTATAATAAAAATGATGATTATATTTATCATATTTATCTACTTCAATTTTTATCCATGTGTATATTTCATAAATTTGTCTTACGAATAATATAATTATTTAATTAAATGATTTATTATGAACATTTATTATTATCCATCACTTATTATAAGGTTTTAATGGAAACATCTTAAAATTTCCAAATTTGTTTCCTTATCTACTCTCTCTAAAAAAATATAAATAATTTTTCTTATCAAATAAAATATTACCATATTTTGTGTCTTCCACAACTGTTTAAAACTCTTTATTTTCGTTGAGATGATTTAAATTGGTTTAAAATGTAAAAAATTCAATGAAAAATAATTTTACTTTTTTCCTTCCAATATCATATATTCTCTAAAAATTATGTTTTTATTAATTAAACTTATATTTTTTTTATATTAATGGTCATCATTAATATATTATCAATTTTAAGGTTTTTAATACACTGTTAAAAAATTCAATTTCATGAGATCATATTCAACTAGGCATTACATTTCCCTTATAAATTCTATATTAATGGTATCATGGATATAATTATTTATTAAATTATATAACATTACCATATAGAGTTTTTTATAGTGATTTTTATTTGATTAAATTAGAGAATATCGATATTCTATAATATTTAAAGAATAAAAATATTTTTAGTTTGGGGTACTTTTTAATAAATTTAATATATCATAAAATATTTCATGAAATAATTGTACATAAACAAATGGGTGGGGCCTAGAATTACATTTCCCATAGAAAAATAGATAGGTCTCATTAGAAAAACTAGATGTATATCGTTATTAAATGTATTTTGGGAATATACCCTGCAAAATCTAAAAATATATGGTCAAAAGACCTTTATAATGGTTTATGGAATTGTAAAATACTTTCATTGAGATTTCTATTGTTATAATCCACGATATTTTTAATTATATATTATCCATGTATGTATTCTGTGCTCAATTTGTCGAATAAATGTTATGTTTTTCAGTTCATAAGAAATTAATATTAATTATTTTTTATATAATAAGAATAACTATCATTTTACTTAAATGACATTGATATTATGTGTTCTCCAAAAAATATTCCCATTCCCATGGATATGATGAATGAATCATTCAACCTATTTCAATAATTAGAATTATTTATATTTAATATGTTTTATAATTTATTTAAATTTTAAAATGGTAATCATGTATATATAATGTTCATCAAGACTATTAAAATAAAATATATGTTGTGATGTTATATATTTTTTCTTATACTAATGTAATAATATAGGCACTAGCTACAAAGCTGGTATTATTATATATCTAATGAATTTATAGTGCGTCAGATCATATTAACCAGAGGGTGGGGGTTAATTTGTAGTTTAATAAAACAAATTTATTTATTTTAAAGGAATCTATATAAATTTTATTTTTCTATATTCTATAAATAATATCTGTCAACATGAAGTCATATGAAGAAATTATTAAATAGAGAACACCACACTATCTTTTCAGGGTTTGGTACAACAACCTACTACTTTCTCTATTTTTAGGCACCACACTATTTATTATCCAACATAATATCTTGCAAAATAAAAATAGATTGTCTAGAATTTGGTTATAAACCATAACATGAGATGATATAATTTTTTTAGATTCTATACCCTAGAAAAAAAATGTAATTTCCACATTTTAATCCACCCCAACCATATCATAATATCTTATCATGGATTGGTTACGCACCGCAATATCTTATATTCCATTTGGTTTTTTAAACACCCATAAATCATCCGTTCAATTATTTGCCACATATAAAAACATCTACATCAAATCTTGGTTTCATATACACAATATTATAATTTTAGTTCCCATCAAAAATATAGGATCTAGTCCTTTCCTATACAAATTTATGATCCTCAATTGTTTTATTGAATAATAATGTCGTTATTTTATCATGGATTGGTTACACACCACAATCTCTTATATTCCATTTGGTTGTTTAAACACCCATAAATAAACCATTCAATTATTAGCCACATATAAAAACATCTACATCAAATATTGGTTTAATATACACAATATTATAATTTTAGTTCCCAACAAGAATATATGATCTAGTCCTCTCCTATACAAATTTAGGATCCTCAATTGTTTCATTGAATAATAATGTCGTTATTTTACAAAACTTTCTCTTTTGTGAACTATCAGGTATTCTTCAAGAAGTCAATTTATTAGTAAATTGATACAACTTTTTATCAATGGAGACTATGATTCCTATATATTATTTTATGATTGATCATATTTGTAAAATCTGGTGATAAATGTTTTTAATTCACAACTTAGTTTAATAATGTCAAATTGATGAAAAAATCACAATTCTTGTGTTATGAATAAACTGGAGAATGGATATAAATTATTATTATTATTATTATTATTTTGTTAGATATCATTATATATCTCACTATTCATCTTTTAATGATATAATACAATATTATATTTTGTTTTATTAAAATGTATTGGAAATACAATACTCAAAAATGTTTGATGAAACTCATATTGTTCTGAATAAATATACATTGTTTATCAATATAGAAAATTTATTCCTTATATAATCCCTAATAAGTTTGGATTTCCAATATCCTCATTAGGCAATGTATATGAAGCTATTACTTTTAATCTTCACATAAGTGATGATTAGTAGTTATTTCATGGTAATGTATCAGTTATAGATTCATCAAACATTGCTCTAGAGATGAATTAATTTTATATATCATCCTTTACTCATGTATTTTGCAATACATTTATTCTTCAAACTATAAATGAGTTCTTTGTTGATTCTTGTTCCCTTTTCATAATATATTATTCTCATGGGATTTCATATTTTTCGTGATATTATTGTAATGATTATAGTATTTTCTATAGTCTATTAATATCCTAAGAGGCTCTAGGTTATTACATCATACATATGATGTTTTGAAGGACCTCTATTTTTCTTTTCAAAATTGGATCTTTCAATCATGAATATAAATATATAAATTATCAGCTACTATTAGTATTTATAAGGATCCTCTACAAATCATCCCATGAGTATTATTTTGAGCCAAAAACATATATTATCTGAAAAAATATTTTTTTAGGAAAATTATTTAAATCATCGAAGATCATTTTATATTTAAAATGATTTATATATAATAATCATTGTGTATATTCTAAAGCGAGATGGGTTATTATCATCCTAATAAAATTCATAAATGAATGTGATGAAGATTACAAGATTTTTTTGTAATTTATAATTGATCCAAGATGTAATTAAAAATTATATCTGTGATTATATTCCATTTTAATAATATTATTTGATATGACTTTTGAATTAAAATCCTAACAAGCATGGAAAAAATATCGTGGCCACATTAGCTAAAAATATTGATCATTTGATCAAAAATTGATGATGGAATTTGTGAATTAAAAATATTATATAGTATATAATCCAATAAAATGTTTAGAGTTTGTAGATGATGATCGATTTCAATGGGACCATATCCAATTATATGAAATTGATGGACCAGGTTATAAAAGATACTTTCTAGTTGGATAAACAATATCAAAATTCAATTTTAAACACATAATATTTTTTAGTAGTATGGATATTCATTATAAATGATATAATTTATCCATTTTATTTTATAAAATTAATGGGGTCCACTTCTAGATTCTTTTGGAACCAATCCATATCAGTACACTCCTACGACTATGTCTCCAATAATGTTGGATCCACCCTAGATAACAATCATTTAACACATGATATATATTCTATTTAAGGTAGTGTAGCTCTTCAATACCTATCAAGAATTGACACATTGATCTTCCCACAACATGGTCATTCTTGGCCCCATAGATTGTCGATTTGGGTACATTATTTTCAAAGGATTGGATATTTTTTTGTAAACAAGAGTAAAATTTGTTTTTAAAACTAATTATAAAACTATTTTCAAATAAATATATCTCAAATTAATCATTAAATCATCATAATAAATAAAATTTTCATTTCCTTCATCGACATTCTAAAAACAATGTTATATACTTGTTGAAAATAATTATATTTTTGTTATTAAAATATCATTATTCTTTTAAAATAATTACTTTTTCAATGAAAACTCCATACCCATGTATTTTAGGATCAATACTATTAAAAAATTATATATTTATGTCATTTATTATAAATTTATATTGATACCAATACTTTATTATTATTATTTTCTCTAAAAATGTTTAATCTAGTAGCGTTATTGGTCATTTCACATTGATCAAGGAACTCCCTCGAATAAGCTAATTGACTAGAAGGATGATTTATCAAGAATAGAATATTACTCTTTTAAATGAATATCACATTATATATTCCTTCAATATATATTGACCCTATAATAAAATAAATTTTAATTAAATATTCATTCATCAACTTTAACGTTGTTTCATTTATTTTTCCAATTTATTTTTTAGTAATTTTTCTTAATTCGATGAACTCAATAATTTTATCCTCTATATTGATAATAAATGGAACATCATATTATTATTTCTCTCATATAATCACTTTTCTCATTCCATTTTGGTATTCTATTCTCCATTATTAATTTATTCCCTCACCTTTATCATCATATATAAAAAGGATAACCTCACATGTTTTTATAATAAAATAGCATTTAGTGAGGTAACTATATTAATGAATGGAAAAATAATTTGATATAAAATAATATATAACCATGGTTAGGATTAATATTATTATATTACATAGTATTTAATATAAAACATATATTGTTCACTCATTATATTTTTGGAATCCCCAAACAATCAAATATGTTGTACCATGTATAAGTAACAAAAAAACATCAAACATTTCAAGGGAAAAGAGGCATGTATCCATATTCTTAACATAGTATCACACATACCCTTATGATAATTATAAACTAATTCAAATTAGTGAAATGTTAGTGATTTTCATACAACAATTCTAATTTTGGGAAGCTATTTAGAAGTTCCATGATCAAAGTGTATAGAATATATAATTAAATAGACTCATCAATGATCCCACTCAATGGATACATCTATCATCTTTTTTTCATTTATGATATTACTGAATCATATACATAAAAAGGGATATAAAATGACCCTTTTATTCTTTATAAATGTATTACTTCTAGTTTCTTCCTCTAAAATATGACAATTCATTTCATTTAATCAAAACATGTGGTGTTTTCATTAGACCGTTATTTTTATTATGATTCTAATCTATTTGATTAACCACTTTATTCCATTTAATATATTATTTTTTTAGAATAAATTTTCCATCATCAAATATTTCATCCACATTTATTATTTTATATTTCACAATTATATTAGCTTTTTTAAATTATTATAAAAATTTAAATTAATTTGATCAAGTAAGTAAGAATTCATTGTTAAATTTCATGGTTTTAGTAGAATCTATAAATGAAATGTTAATATTTTCTATACTGAATAATCACCCCTTTCATAAAATTTAAAATGCATCATTGTTTTATTTCATGAATTTCTCGACACTATGACCTTTACACCCTCATTCTCAAAACATTTTTTAAAGAATTCATAACAATTTGTTATTTTTAACTTGTATGTATTTATTTTAAATAAATTGTTTCTATGATATTTGTTTCTCAAATAAATTATTTTAATCAAACATGAATTATTGATTTTAGTATAAATTAATTTTTTTTCAAAGTTATTTTAATTTATCCATTTAAATTCTATATAATAAAAAAACACCAGTACAGATTAGTCTTCTTACATGATATGTATTATATCCAAGAATATTTCATTGATGTACATCATCAAAATAATAATTATATCACATAGTTGAATTTTATTTTATTTAAATACTTCTCTATCACTTTTCATCTTGGAAAATGCTGGTTCAAATGTTTTTTCACCTAAATTATTTTCCTTTTCTTTTTTCCTCCTTTTGGAGTGTATTTTCTCAGTGCATAATCTTTTGTCCCTATTATTTGTAGAATTCAAATAATATCATAAATTTTCCAAATATACCAACATTCCAATTAATCATTCCTAAAATTATAGGAATACACACAATAAAAAAAATTATTCTCTTCATTTATATATTAATAATTCTATATATAATAGGATCGAACCTTTAAATTATAGGGTGAAACTATAAATATTTTGGAGACATATTTATTATTAGATCATTATATATATTATATTACACACCCTTGATGTTGTGGGGTTTTTTTATCATTTTTCACCACAATAAAATTCCATAAATTATTTTAATATATATCTATATATATATTAAATTGAAAAAATATTAGCGCATTACATAGTTTATGCGTTTTTGGATCCCAATTTTTTGAGGATTTTGTAATTCGGTTAGTTGATAATATATTTATTTTTATATAGTAATTAACTTTGGTCTAAAAAGTCATGGAATTATAAATTTTTCTATGAAAATTTGATGTAAAACTTGGGTATATTTTAATTATTAATAATCCCCGCTAACTAAATACACCTCATGTGGAGGGAGTTATTTTTACCCCTAAAAGTTTTCATCCAATCATCATAGTAATCCATGATGGTCACTATTTATTCATAGTGAATATTTAATTATTATTATAATGATTTTTATCATATCTTAACAATATTTCATTAACAACTAGTTTAGAATACTTGACATAAATTGAAAATTTAGGCATTTTTTCTAGTGCACGTCTCTTTTAGAAAGATATATCATGGAAATACATCCCAATTATATTATTTAACTTCTTCTGAATGCCTCTTTAATGATATTAATTGAAATTTGATATTATATCTTCAATTACCTATATATTTTATGACATTTATTCATATGAAACGTTTTTTACTTAGTGGCTCTTCTGAAGGATTAATATCTTTTCATAGTAGAAAATTTTCATCATGAAGACCCCCAATACCTCCAATAATAAAATTTAAAATTTCTTGGGGAACATTCTTCACAAGATCATTGATTTCAAAATTATGATCAACAAGTGATATATCAACATAATTTCTTGAGAATGAAACAACCAAAGATACACAATTAAATGGATTAGTTATACTGATACCACTCGTATAACCGTCAATTTTTTGGGTCTCTAACATTAATATTAGATTCAAATTGATCATTTTTTCATATAATTTTTTCATATTTCTATAGATCATATAAGATATCTATATCTATATAACTCTTATAGTAACAACCATTTATTTAATTTTAATTAACAAAAAATGTTCAAATATCATCATTTCATTAATAGTATAATTTCTTAATGCAAAAGATTTTAATCTCTATAGGGAACCATTCAGCTGATTCCACTTTAATATCTAATGCTAGATTGAATACTAAGTTGGTTTAATAATATATTTCACATTTTTTTCATACATTTCATTTAATTCAACCAATAAAATTATTTAAGGATATTTTTATAGTCACTAATATATGAAATAGTCAACATATATGTATAATTGATAAGATAAATCTTAAAACATTGTGTTTACATTGTTGAAAATGATGACTTTCTACATTATATGTTCTTAAGGTTCTTGAATATGTATTCTCCCAAATAATATTCTTAAAAACTAAAATAGCTTATATAGTAAATAGTCATAGGAAACTTTAGTCTTTCATTTAGTTGATCATACATCTGCATCATAGAATCCAACTCTTATACAAAAATTTTATTAGAAACCACAACCATATTTCTTCATTTATTATATTTTTTCTGTAAAACTCAATATCTTATATTCCATTTGATTTTTTATACAACTTAGTATTTATGCTTATGAATAATAATCCACAAAATGTAAAATCTCAAGATTATCCTATTTTATTCTAAACCAACTATGAATAATATTCATCCTATATAATACAAGATCATGTCATATTATAAATGATGTCATGATCATCAACAACATCATGAAATATTCTTGATAATCTTTCTCATAAACATTGGATCTTTAGTCTATTATACTGTCATATATAATAATTACATCTCTTAGAAATATTTTTCTACTACTTATCAATGAATATCAAGTCACTTTTGTATAATATTATTTTAAATTTTATTAACCATGCACAAACTAAAGATACATTATTCATTACTTATCAACATGGTTTATTAAAGATCACATCAGGAATAATGCATGGTGAAGGGGTTAAATAATCCATAGAACATATATAAATTCCAATTATTTTTTCATATATTATTTTATTTAAATTAATATTCCTCTTCATAATTATATTATATTCTAACTTTTTGAATTATTCAAAAGGTCAAGATATAAAAAAATGATATGTGTTTTATGGTTGTAATTTCCTTATATATTCACATTATTCATGGATACTAGATTTCATGTCTTAATTGGGATAACCCAAATTTTATGAAATTCTATGTTTATCCATAAATAAATTTTATAAAAATAACCCTAGTATTTTTTTAAAATATAAAAGAACTAGTTATCGACCACACAAGTATCGATGCGAGATGCCTCAAGCCTAGTAGAAGTGTTTTTATAACAAGATTTCATTTCCATTCATAATGTATGTCATACGAGTAATTTAATTTTCATAAGAAGAGTATAATAAATGGATACACAGTCTATTTCATGTAAATGAGTGAGTATGTGATATCATAGATACATCTTGAAAGAAAAGTAAGTAATAGGGGATCTCCATCGCACATTACATTTTCTAGGAGGCTCAAATATTAATCCATCAAAATTGTCAAGAAATGAAGTTGATTTTTCTTATAAAACAATACAACTAAATCTTGAATTATAGGAACATGAAACATAAAAAACCATTTATCTTTATATATATTCTCTATTATGTGGTATGATTTTAAATAAATTTCAAACAGACATAATTTCCCAAAAAAATACTTTAGCTCAAGAATGTTTTTTGATGTACCTATTATATCGTCCTACCACAAGTAATATGATGACCAAAATACTGTAATTTATTCTTACATGATTTTGATTTTTATCTTCTTAAGGAATCTCCCATGTGTATTTTATGATATTTAAATTAATCCTTTTTAAACATCCAACTCACACTAGAATCTATCAAATATTGTAACTCTATTTATAGTCTAATAAAATCATCTTTGTTGATTTTTTCATTTTATATAAATCATAGAATGATTGTATTTATGTAAATGGATTCATAATAGAAAAATACACATCGTTCTTTATTTTTTTAAATGATGGTAATAATGAAATGAAAAAATGTAATTATAATCAAGAACATGTAATATTGGGAGGTATATGAACATGTTAAGATTGAGTCAAAAAAGAAATGAGTTGATTGTAAGGTATATTTTATAAGCATAACATAATATAGTGGATGAATGTTATTTTACACCTTCTTATCCCAGATAATAGTTTTTATTGTTTTAGATTCACAATAAAAGTGATCATGTATATTAATGGACTCATCTCTATATAATTAGGTCACATCCTAGCTTCTACTAGTTCCAACCTTTGTCGACACCCTCCTCTATCATGTGTCTACACATGGTGGTCCACCCACTCCTGTGAAACTTTGGATCATTCTATACCTTCCAATTTAGTTTTTATACTTATTCAATGACTCCATAGGGTTTCTTATATGTCTTTACATCAACATGTTTTTTCATAATTCCCTTATTTTGTAGAGATGGATTCTTCTATGAAAAAAGGTTTAAATAATTGTTGCATGTTGTCAAATAAAATACATAATGAATACAGAGTATACAATTTAAATTTTATTATAAATCCATTAGATGATTTATTAAATCCCCATGAATGAAATATATTTCTTATTCATTAAAAATTATTCCAAAAAATTTATATATCATAATTAAAATAAAAATTTCCATGGAATTTATTTATTTTTCATTATTGTAAATAATATTTGAGTTATTCATTACCATTGAAATTTTTCATTGATCCTTATGACTAGTTCTGAAAATGGAGACATTTAATCATCAATTCTAGATTAATTATAAAATCTAAATACTCATTTCTATTAATATTATGCTCATTAATTTATCAACCTGTATGCCTTATTGATACTTTTCCATTAATTATGGATTGGAAATTGACCCAATATGTGTATAAATAGATTCTTTATTAAGTATTACTTCTAATTACTTTCATGATTCACCTAACCAAATATATATTAATCATATAATGATACTATAATACATTAAAAATAAATAAATCATTCATTATACAAGCATTGTATAGTATTTTTGTTATTTTGTAATGTCATTAATTCTTGTGATCCATTTTATGGTGCATGGGTAGTGATACAAGGACATGTTGATATATATTCTATTATATAAGGACGCATTTTTGTTAAGATTCCATGTAATTTAGATTCTCCACATACAGTTGATTCTGGGATCGTAATATATTATTTTTATTATTCTATGTATTCATTCTCATGATCCATATAATCATGAAATCATGTTATCCCTCTTAGTTCATATTCGATACGTCGAAATTAATATTTTTTAAAAAAATTTCCACGCCATGCTTTTTAGATCATCCTTGTAAATATGATTTCCAATGGAAACACATTAAAATAATATAATAAAATTGGATTTTTGAGAACCATATGATGATAAAAATAAAGTTGAGGTCATTTATTTTTATGATAATGTTTAATGTGATTAATTTTCCAAGGAATGTAGTAATATATAAAAATGGGTTTTATTTAATGAGGATACATGATAAATATAATAAAATAATAAATAAAGATACCTGGAATTTAATAGTACATATAAATGATATATCTTATTATTTAAACATATTCACAAAATAAAACCTTATTAATCACCATAGAGATAAAAAAATTCAAAGTAAAAAAAGTTCTAATATTAAAAAAAATTCATTGCCTATGTTATCATTGTAGTTGTATCCATGTGTGGATTGTACATGTCAATACATGCATTGGTAGAGAGGCACATAGTGGTAATTAAATTGAAAATGGATCAGAGGGTAACAAAATTATCTTCACCTAGTGTATATTATCTATGGAAAACTACAAATATATCTTGAAACCCATGAGGGATATTCATTTGTTGATTCACATTCACATTAATAACAATTATGAGTAATTTCCATGTAAAATTTGAATACTTAATATATAAATTATTTTGATAGAGAAACTAATATGAAAATTAAAATGTATAAAATTGATTTAAAATTATATATGGAGAAGTTAGTTCACACAATTAATTTATATGTCATTAATTCTAAATTCATAGTTTATATTTTTTTTAAAGTGCTAGTTTATTTTTTTATTTATTAAAATTTCTTTGTTATAGTACATTTCTGGAAGCATGAATAATCATTTCAACAAAAAATGTGATGGAAACCATATTTTTAGCTCAATAAAATGTATAGTATAATGCGAACTTTTTTAAAAAATTCTGGTATTTACATGTATAACTATCTGATGTAATGAATGATAACATGAATACTATACATTTCAGTAATTATCCCATGATTAAAAAATTTATCGTTTCATCCTCTATGTAACTAAGGACCGAATATTAATGCTTACTATCTATTCCATTGATTATATAATTATGGACTAATTAAATTGAAAAAATATTTTCAATTTTGAATTACACCATCACAGGGAATTTATATATTTTTAGTTTCTAATTATGAGGGAGAAATTGATCAATGGGGGAGGTTCCTCTCGAACATACAACCCATAGATGATATCAAATCAATGGTGTGTAAAATCATAATTATAATACCTTTAAATAATAAAATTTTAACACCATCCATTATAAAATGGTGATTGTGTGGCGTCATGTTATAAATATAGTACATGACTCGATCATGAAATATGAGGAAAAAATTAATAGGACATCATAGTATACCTCAAGATTTTTGATTTACCCTGAAATTGTTTTACTAGATATTTAATGGAAGTTATATAATTCCTCAAAAAGATTATATAGATTTAAAATTTTGATTGAATTGAGTAAATCATTTGTTATTCCCCTAATTATTGAATATATATTAGTGATTTTTAATGTATTAAAGGTTCAGAGATAAAAAGTCTCATCAATTATATAGAATCATTTTATTAACAACATTTAGGGATGACAATTTGACTACACACATATCCAAAACATGGGTAGAAACACACTATAATATAAATTATAGAAATAAGGGGATGTAATACGGGTTGATAGGAATTGAATCAAAATATATAATAGTTAAGTTAAGATGAATAATTACAAAAATAATATGAACAGATAGAATGGGTAATATAAATCATCTACTTGAGGAATAATGATTCCACTATAAATAATATGAGATAAATGAAAATCAATGTACAATGAAAATGTTTTTCAAGGGCAATAGAAAAAACCTATATGGACAATAGATTTTTGATGAGTTTATTATAAATATATTCTAGAGCTGTATTATTAAAATGATTTAGTGCATTATAAAATTGTTTTTATTTTCCATATATGAATCTCCAGACTTTATTATTACACTTTGTATACATTCATATCATAAATTTTTAGTAACAATATTCAACTCCAACTTAATATCATGGAGGTTGTATTATGTAGGAAAATAATAAGTAGTAAAAATGATTAATATAAATTATATTATATTTCTCGGGTTTATATTGTGGGATAAATCTCCATGAAAACCCTTATTTAATTTGAATAGTGGAATTTTATATTCTATTATGCATGGATTGGAAGAATTTGTTTATAAGGAAAACAAAAAAATGAGTAACAGAAACCTCTTTCTCTATCACTAATCATTATTCTAATTATATATATGTGTAATGAATGTGATTATTATTGAAATTAAATTAAACCTTAAGAAATGATATTTTTTTCATATGGGAGTGAATATCTAGTAAAAATTATTAGATATAGGATAACAATAGAAATCATTATCTTTATGTTTGAATTTGTATAATTATTCTTAGAAATTTTACATTGTTTTCATTGTTAATCTTTAGGTTGAGTAAATATTTAATTATATATCTTGAGATATTATTATATTTAAAATTTCGTATATAATAGATCACTTTGAAGTTGATTTAATAGAAAAACAATACACTAATAGAATCATGAAAAGTATATAATACCTACATCTACTTACCCATAGGGTATATTAGTTTTCTTTATTAAGTAAATATATGTTTCACCATGTGTCTATACTAATTATTGATTATTATACTTACTCACAATAACTAATAATCATAAGAACAATTGATTTTCCAATTTTTTGATTTTATATATAAATCTCATTACTTCCATGTAAAAATTCATTAGTAGGTGTAACATGATTTAATGTCAAGTATGGATGATATTTTCATCACTTCCTTCATACATGATAGGGAAACCATGGGTTCCTATGGATTTTGTAAGAACTCTCAGTTTTCACCATTTTAAATGTCCTAAATTGTATCGTCTTTATAGATTACATGGAAAAATTTTAAGAATTAATTGTACACTATATTATATTATAATACATATGAATTGAAAAATTATAGAATAATTTGAGAAAATTATTAATTACAATGAAAATGAATAATAATAATTCAATTAATAGTTATTTCAATGTTTGGATAGAGAATGAAATATTTAAAGTGGTGTTTTTATATGTATATATCTATATTTGTTTTGATAATTATTATCAATGATTTGTCTAGGACATCACCGGTAATAGATTAATAATGTAGTCATTGATTATTGGGGTACTATAGATGATTTGTGAGAAACATCAAACTATTTTCAAACCCACTTACCAGGACTACTCATAAGGGTGTAAATTATTCTTGTTATAATGAATGTAAGTATACAATGAATGTGTTTTAAGAGGTTTTAATTAATAAATCTATAAAAACACTATCCATATTTGGGTACTGATTTGTGTTATATAATAATGATTCAACTAATATCTTTGTTTTTTATTCATGATATATTTTATTTTGAATGTTTATGCCTTGATAAAACTGATGATTCATGAAACAAATATCGAAAACAAGATCTTTATATGGATGTAGTAATTTGAGAATTCATTTTTTTGATGATTTATCCCTTCACAGAGAAGTGATATATATATATAATAATCATAATATAAGGATTTTTATAATTTTAATGAAGTTGATCTACATGATCCCAGGATGATGGCTTGAGATAGTCCTGGAATATTATTACCATATTAATTTCTATGCATGGAAGATGGATAATATTCCATATGCTTTGTGTATATTGGATCTAACAACTTTATCTAGGAAAATAGTTGATATGGATTCCATTATATATTATAATTAATCGATGGAAAATGGTGTAATAATGAAATGAACCACTTCCTATAATGCTTATATGATCATTAAACTATAAATTTTGAAAAAATATGAAATATAAATCAGATTATGTATAGATACGATAGATGTTTAATTCAATAATAAAGGGAAATCCTCAATTTCCATCATTACAATAGAATTCATTTCAATATTTTAGGTACAATTATCTGTAACATGGATACTGAGAGAAATGAGGATATATTTATTAATGTTCATATATTTTCATTCTCTATCCTTAAAGGAATAACATAGACATACCAAGATATCCATCTATAATATTATAGTGTCAATATGAATAAAAATGCTATCAAATATACATCAATATTCGTAGAATTAAAATAAGAATTGAGTAGGATAAAATAATTTATGGTTGTAATGAATATATTACCCATACCGGTATCAAAATGGGATAACATCTCTATTTATTTATTCATCATTCTTACATATAAGTAAATTAAAAAACACCCCTATAAGGATTGTAATGGTATGAGTCATGAAGTCTGATCACATCATTATTAATATGGGGAACTCCTCACTCAATTAACATGTGATGATAATCTTTATAATTACTATTTGGATATATAGAACACAAAATATTAATATAAATGATAGAGATATGAGGTTTACCTCTGTTCTTTGTAAAATCCTTTCTGTAACATTAAAATAATGAAAATACTCTATAAAATAACATGATTTTATATTTATTCCTCTAATGAATATTTAAAAATTATATAGCTTAAATTATATGATTGAAAATTCAAAATAATTCAAAACATATTATAGTCTTTATAAAAAAGCTATTAGATTTTATTGGTTTGAATATTGATAACCACAATATGAAATATATATCGAACTTTTTTATAAATTTCAATTTAATAAAGAAATTAATTTTAACTTCTAATTAAATATTAAATTAATTTGATGATTATAAAACATATTTTAATAATGAAATCCATTTTATGGGTTATAATAGTTTATATAAACTAATATAATGATCACGATATAAAAAATAATTCAATCACTTTTATTTTTTATTTATGAATCATCTTTGTTATATTAGTTATCAATAAGTTATGATTGAAATTAAAATCTTTTTAATATATGAAAGTGTAATCTTTTCATAAAACAATATTTATATGAATAATGTGATCTTATTAGGAAAAATAAAATAAATAATTATTTATTCATAATTTAATGAAATACGTAGATTATTTATTAATAAAAATAATTAAATATGTATTTGTTACATTTTACTATGGATGGAATTTTTATAATATTGGTATTTTTATGAAACAATATTTCTAACAATCTAGTTTCATTGAGTCTTTTTATATAAATTAAATATATGTATTTCCACTTATAGAAATTCATTTGGTAAAAATTATATTCCACAATTATAATAAGAGTTTTCATATCTTTCAATCCACACACCTATATTTTTTCATAATGAATGGAAAAGAGATGAAATTTTTTACTATGGGTAGGGATAAAGTCAATAAATAAAAGTAATTAAACTATAATATTTTGTTAATAATTTAACCTAAAATTTTAAAAATTTATTACATAATTATATATTAACTTTATTTTATCTGAACATCGATTTTATAGTCATCTATTCTAACATTTTTATAAAAATTAACATATATTATTTAATTTTATTGGTAATTCATTTTTCCCTCCCCTCACTCATAAATGGGTTCCACTTATAAACCCTTATTCTAAAAACATAGATCGTTATATCACTATCATGATCCACCACAAAAATATTCTAACATTAATACATTATTTTTTTAATTATTTTATTAATATAAGACATCCAATGAAGAATTATGGTCAATGATAAATTTAATCTCTCAAAGTAGAGTTAATAATCACTACTGAATGGTTCAATGTTTATTTCATTAATTAATTTTGTTATGAAATAAAACAAACATTCTTGCATACTGATAATAAATTTTTTCAATGAAAAGAACAATACATTTTTATACATTTTATTTTTATGGATGGAAAATATATATATATAATTAATATATATGAAATTTTTTTCACTATTAATATTTTAAAGATAATGGAACCCTATTCAGGATTTATGGACCCTAACCATCAAATAGAATCATAGCGAAGAAACATACTAGTAAAGAATAAAATTATAAGGACTATAAATTATTTCTATTGAATAGTTGATAACATTATATATGTAAAACATTAATATTTTTTCTAGTGTTAATATTATTCAAATAAAGGATTATTTTAAATTTATATTTATTAAAAACTTTTAAAAGGAATATACAAAGAGATTTTCACCTGTTCTAATGGTTCATGGATAAAATCCACCTTTTTGTATATTTAATGCCTAAATTAATGATGGTAAAAAATTTTCTCATGACTAAAAAAATATATCAATTATATTATGTTGTTTATCTAAATATATTAAAAGATTTACATATAGGTTTCCATCTTAATGAACTATATAATCTGATGGAATTGTTATAATGGATAAATAATTTATTTCTATATTTAGTTGGGAATATTTTTCATTGTTAAAAATATTTTTATTACATGTGTTATAAAACATTTATAGTCTTCTCTAATGATTTTTTAATATAATTTCGTCCATGTTTTATTATTATTAAAATTATTTAATATAAAAATTAATGATATTTTCTAAATTAAGAAAATTTTCACTATAGGTGAGGATAAAATCATTATCTTTCATTAACCACATGAATTATATTTCCAACCATCATAAATAATATTTTACATTAATATTTATTTATGTGGTTTCTTGGTTCATTTCAAATTAAAATTGTATCATAATATTCATGAAATTTTTTTATTTTAAATTTTATATTTCAAAATGTAATGTGTATTTTTCCTATGAAATCAGCTTGTGATTTAGTCTAGGTATTTTAATATTTGAAAACATCCATTGTTTTTATGTATTCTTCCTTAGGTGTAAAATCCAATGATAATTATTTTATTAATTATTTTTATGGGTTGCAATTATAATGATAAAATATTTGGATTATGAATAGAATTCAAATAATGGTTATGATCAAATCAGATCATTGTCTTGTTATTTTAAATGATTATTATTAGAAATCATTGATGATAATCCATACGGTTAGATAATGTATATGATAACATTTGAAGTTATTCTAATGAAATTATTTTGGTTGTTATATGAAACAGATAGTAGACTATATATATAAATTTTTATTTGGCTATAATGTCGATACATATAGGGGTTAACACTCTAAAAGAGTCCCATTGGGTGTTATATCGATCATCATCAGTACACAGAAACCGGAACTAAGACTACACACCAAGATAGAAAGTCATATATGATAAGATTATGATAATTAACTTTTTTATTATAATCAACTATAAATTATTTTAATAGATAAATAAAATTTATTACCTAGGTTAAACATATTTTAATAGATTTAAAATAATTTTTCTAGATTTATAAAACATATTAATGATTATTATCATTATAGGATATATCAATAAGAGTATTTTTATCACAAAATATGTTTTGATATTAGTCAATGGATGGAACTTGGAGGAATCATGTTAAAATTTAATGACACAAAATTTCTAATGAATTTAATATAATGAATGTAAATATTATGTAATATGGAATTAAAAGTGTTGTTTATATGTTATTCAAAATATGATATTCAACAAACATATTGATATTAAAAAAAATTGAGGAAATAATGTAATCTGTATTTATTCATGTATAAACAAAAACATGTATATAGTGTTTCTAATTATCCACTAATAATTGTTCAATGGATTGTTTCCTCTATAATATATTTACCATAATCCAGTGCTTAGATCATGAAAAAATTATTTTTAATTTTTATCATTTTGGTGATAAAGAAGATAAATAATAAACAATTATAAATAAAATAATGAAATGGAAATAACATTAATCACTTGAGTATGAATATATTTTGTGGTTATTTATTAATATGTACAATCATTATATTCTCTATATGGTAAAGGATATATAATTACATAAGTTAAATCAGAGGGATGATTAATCCATTAGTATATATATGTATATATATACATTACTTTCAAGATATTGTTCTCATATTATTAATAAACATGAAAATATAATTAATCTATTAATGTTAGTATTAATAATAGTCCAATTAAGTCTTTTATCCCTTATAGAATACTATAGATAGAACGATATTTTTTAAAGTGACCTCAATAATGAAATGATTGTTTGATTCGCTAATTAATATTATTTTTAAAATAAAATAAATATTAACATCAATGGAAATTAAGACAACGATAGAAGGATGAAGATGAGTATTCCTGTATACCATATGTTTGTAAAGAAAAAATACAGAATATGTATTCAGTGTGATGATTAATGCATCTAGAGTGGAATAAAAGGTTATCTAGAAATCAATTGCAAATTATATGAAAATAAGTTACCCCATGATGTGAATAGAGAGAAATACCCATGGAATACACCACCAATACTAGAATGATTTAAATGTATGAAGACTGAGATTTATTTTATGTAGTTCTCGAATATATAGATTAATTATGGGGACCAAGGATAATGATTGATTCATTTGGATGAAAATGTGATTTATAATATGATCACAATTTTTAAAATGGATTATGTGTATGTATTTGTGAAAGGTATACATAAATTCCCCTTTAGAACTAAAAATGTCTTTTTTCATTACATTATTTTCAAAATAATTAATATATTTTTAAATTTTTAAATGGAATCCAATCAATATATCAATTAGTATATATTACATTATTAATGAAAAAACTAATGATATGATAATCATATTTTTTGTTTGTGATTTATCCCTGATTCTTATTTATCAAAACGATCTTTATAAAAATCATTACATTCTCTCACTAGTTGAAATTGATGTTATTTTGGAAATGTATTATATATTAAATAATACATTTAATACATTGATATTATACCATAATAGAATAATATTTTTTTTCCCATAAACATAATCACTGTAAAATAGTACCTTAGTCAATGCTCAAATCAAATTCTATCACAGTGGATTTCTTCAATCCTCATTAAATAATATCCTTAGTCAAGTATGACTCTCAATACTATCTTAGTGAACAATGACCAATACAAAACTAGATTCACATACCATTCCATTTTTTATACCTCATGAGAAATTCATCATTAACAACATCATATGAGGGTTATATAGTATTGTGACCAACCATAACCTAATCATTATAAGGTCATATGTGTTTCACATGATCATAATGAATTTATCCTAAATTAAAATAAAAGGAATGGAATCATGTTTCATAAAAATTTAAACTTTTAAAAAGAAAAATTATCTTGAAAAAAATAAAATAAAAGTGTTTGATAAACATCTCGTAATCATAATCCTAAACCATCCAAGGACTTAATAAGTATGGTGTCCTTGGATTTTATCCTTGACAATGTGTCTGTAATATAAAATTATGTGATCATAAATGTAAATTACTTAAACATATAAAATGGAATTTTTTAATAATAATATAATCTTTTGATTTTGTAATTACTTTATAAAAATATAAATAAAATTATTATATATTACGGATAATGTTTCAAAAAAACTATAAGAACCCATAGTAGAAGATACAATTCATTTATTGGAAATGAATGTGGAAAATTTAGTTCATTCAATTTTAATTAAAACAAATATTTCATTCACATTTTTGAATATCAAATCAATATCTACCCATTTAGAAGGAAAAAGAATATTCATTTAAAAATAATTATTAAAAAGTAAAACTTGGGAATGAATAATATGAAAAATAATATGATATAACTAAATCCCTTTTTGATAAATGTTTTGGGAAAAATATCCATTTATGAAATATAATATCAACGAATGAGGAAATAACGATTTCATTAAAAAAATAATTACTCTCTAATTTTCATAAAAATTTGTGGAAAATATTATTATTAATTAAAAAATATTATAATAATCATAGTATAATAATATACATGATACTTAATATTACTATATCATGAAATTTTAGGATCAAAAACTTATTTATAACCAATATCAACAAAATATGATATTGTGACATTAAACCATAGTCTCTTTGGAAACAATTGAATCAATAGCCTTAAGAAAAAGTGAATTTTATATAAATATGTATATCGAAAGATTATATATGATAAAAAAATAAAATAAATTTTTTTAACTATATAAATTTCATAAAATAAATTATTGGTGATTATTGAATGTGTCATATAAAAATAAAGGTTAGCATAAAATATAATACTTGACAATAAATGTGCTTCAAAGGCACTCTTATAAATAATATAAAATTTCAAAAATTTAATATAAATAAATAATAAATAATTTACATACTTAAAATTTCAAATATGTTCCTATTATAACATTTTAATACACATTGATTAATAATAACTTATTAATATTGTATTTTCCATCTAATAATTATTCCATTTTTCAATGTAGTTTCAATTTAGGAATTCTCATCCTTGAACTTGTGTGATGTTTCCATAATCAATAGAATTTAATCCAAATATAAATATCAGGTATATTAATTATACTCATATATATATATATATATATATTCTCTATAAAATTTATACTGAGAAAAATAAAATATACCATTCATGGAGACGGTAGGTTGTATGTATACATGACCATTGTTTTCATTTAGTTATGATAGGAATGAAATATAAATAGTAGTTTATTATTATAGAAACATAATTATACCATATATATATATATAATAAATATATCCATATTTATATCCATGTAAATCATATTTGAAAAGCCAAATCACATCACATCGTGGAGGTTGTAGTCCAAACAAACTGATGAGGGAAATTATCATTTTCCTACAGATAGGAATGTATGGAGTTAGATATGATTTCATGATCTAGAGATATATTTATTAAATAAAATTATATATAAGAATTATATACATCATAACAAAAATCCATTAATTTTGGTAATTTAAAATTTATTGTATCTCTATATAGAGGCGGTTGTCCACCCATATGAAAAAATGATATATTCCCTTACTGTGTGGAAGGAAAAGAGAGTGAACAATGGATTTTACAAAATATTAATAATTTTTTTATATTGAGGATAAATTAGGTATTATGTTTTTATGAATAATATATAGTTATAATATGTAGAAGAATAAATATATTTAATGATGAAGGGATGGATAGTTAACTCTCCCTTGATTGGACTCTATTAGATAAATTTTAAGGTCACATGGAATTTTATTTTAAGATGAAAATAGACTATAAATATTGCATATTATTGTATCTATGATAAATTGGTATGGTTTGATACATTCGTATGGTTTTGTCATGGTACATGGATATAATTAGTTAAATTAGATAAAGGATGGGTGTCCTTTTATTACATGGGGATAGAACAGAAAAAGAATTTCATGAATGATTAAAATATAATAATGACATACTCCTTCAAAATCATTCAAAATGGAAGAGAGTATAAGATGGTGTAGTATGAGTTTTATATATATCCATAAAAAGTACTTAAATTAGTTTATCTAGAAAGAATAAACACTTATCTCAGTTCAAACAATCAAGTTGGAATTCTACCCATTCCTCTATAGAGGGATTTATATAAAGCCATATGAATTCACATGTGAATACTATTCATGTAAGAAACATGAATAATGGATTTTATTGATTTAAAATTCCTTTTAGATACATTGAAAAATGCATTAGTATATCCTCATTGGGTTTAATGAAAATCATAGATTGACCACCTGAATGAGGATGATATACTTTACGGAAACACAATAAAAAACCATGTTATTCTGAATGAATTTTCCAGAGAATCACTTTAAAATTTGTATCCCAATATGATATAATAAAAATTAATACTCAATTAAAACATACCAATTATTTAATTTATATTCTATAAATACAATCAATAGAAAAATTATCTATGATATAAATAAATTTTTCTCACATTACATTGTGATCAAATATAACAAATATAGTGTTATATACTTTTTTGTTTTTTGTAGCTTCATTATACAACACATTATGATGTTTTCCAAATATCCATTATGGTATGGTAACTATAATAAAATCCCTTTATAATGGCATTTCCTGACCATAACGTTGCAACTTAACTATAACTGAAATAAAAAATATATAATATGTTTTATTATGTTATCCCCCCAATAAAAATATTTCAAAGAATTACACATCATAGTATATCCTAACTGAGTAAATAATGGTGCACTACTAACATCATCCAATAATTTCATTATCAATTATAGTTTTAATTGAACACATTCATGATTAATATCCCATATCATTTCAACAGAATCACTATAAAATTTATGAAATTTTTCCTCTGATTTTTTGGTAGTAAATCATCCTTTTCTGTGCCCTTGTCCTTCACATGGATAGACTGTTGAAGAATCATATAATAAAAATAACAATTCCCCTAAATTCCCAATTTTTATATATATTCTTTAAAAACTATAAATATTTGATCTATTTTAATTCTCTTCATTGATGATCTTGTATGATCCATTTAGCTTATATAATCGCAAATATTGTTTACATTCTAAGGGTTGAAATTTATAGTTATGATATATTCTATATTCAACTCCAATCAGATTTTAAAGAATATATTCAAAAAATTATCAGTGAATTTATAATTTTATAATTTTTAAACATATTATATATTAAAAAAATCTATAATGATAATCCACCAAAATATTTATAAAAATATAATCTTGTTAACATAAAATCATGATTATGGTTGTTATATCCTCTAAAGACATAAGTTTCTTTGAGGCATAATATATCACCATATCATTATTTATGAGGATGAATCTATGTAAAATATTTTTTTCATCATTATAGAAATGAAATATTCTCTACTGTAATTTTTTGTATGTATAGGTGCGTTGAATAACCTTCACATAAATTCCATAGAATTCTCTTAATAATAATCGGTCCAAATGGACATCAATATTTTCTGAGTTAACGTGGTGAAATGATTTTATATCCATGATAAAATGTACTGAAATAATTGTATCTAGAATTTAAAAACCAATACTATGAATATAAATTATTTCAGATTGTTTTAGTCAATTTTCATTAACATCTTACAATGAATCTTCCACTGATATAACATGTCAAGATATTTTTTTCATGAAAAAAATTTTTTTATATAAAATAGACAGTTTTGTCAATTTTTTATAAAAATACGTCGTTTATAGGGTGTTTAGTAAAATTGGAAAGTTATATTGATGTTTTTAAATTATTTTTGAATGTATGATAATATAATTTATTATGAATGCCACATACTAGTAATTCGTATTATTTATATAATCTTATTCATTAAATATATAAAAAATATTGGATAATTTGAAATATTAAATTAGTTAAATTTAAATTAATCATTTCCATACCTCATACAAAAAGTTATACTCGGTATGTTTTAAACTTCTTTGTTTAGATTATAGTGGAATGTTGCATTAAATTATTATAAAAATATTAATCTTTATAAAATTTCCTGAACAAAACATAAATATGGTGAATATTATTATTTTTATAAATAAATATATTTTTATGTTCCTAATAATCAATAAATTTTCAAATTTATACATATTTATTCTTAAAAAAGCATATATTCACCAAATATAATTCAATTGTACGAATGAAACCCGTTTCCAAGATTCTCAAGGAGTCTCTTCTTTAATTATTTCAACTCCTTTGAGGATATAATATATAGAGTCTACAAAATATTTATAGAACCATGTATGAGTTATATCAAAAATTAATATTCATAATTCATTGGAATAGTCGGAAACTCGTCTAGAAACAGAATAAAGAATTTTCATATAATTGGAACATCATAATTGTTTTCTCATCCTTATGATTTATGATAAACAACACTTGAGAATATTATTCAAGACCCATATAATGGATATGATTTCCAAAGGATTTTCATTTTTATTTTCACACCATTTTATAGTGGTGTTATAGTCCAACATATAAAATTTTACGTACCTTCCTTACTAATTGTAATGGGATTTATTTTAAAAAATTGAATCCATAACTAATTTATCATCAAATTAATCTATATGGAGAATAAAATTATTTTTTTGATGTACATTAACAAAAAAATTAATTGGAGTAGAATCCCTTACTTGAGATATAATAATTACACCATTAGGTTATTCTAGATATTATTATATATCATGTCATTAGAGGGGTAATTATTTTAGTCATACATTATAAATGATTACATGGTTAAATTTGATTAAAGTTTTTCCATGTATTTGTAAATTATTCTTAACATATTGAAAATTTTCATTTTATATATTTTTAAAATAATGTTCCAATAATTTTATGATGTATTTTTTTCTTAGTTTATACTTTAGCTTCTTATGCATCATTATATACTCTAAAACAATTCATTCATTTATCCCTATATAAAATTTTTGTGATTATGTGATGAGTAAATTATTTTGAAACCAATTACTTTTGCATGGATTATGTTAGAATGGATTGATGTTTATTTTTATGTTCATGTGAAACGCTGATTTGTGGTGTTCATTAGTTTAAATTTGGTCTTTTATTTATATTAACATTTAATTTTTTGGTAAACTAGTGATATCTCATAATATAATATAAATGTTAATTTGAAGTGAGATTTGTTTAATAACGGACTACGTTAACTATTATAGTATTAAAAGGAAATCTTTGCTAAAGAAATTTTTTATGGGGCCTGAACCCAGTCCCCTATAAAACAACATCCATTTTTATTGTTACAGATGTAATGCATTGATATGGATATTATTTTCAATTATTTTTTGAATTTCAATATGGAATTCATATTCATTCTATATGTTCTTGTAGATCATGATTGATTGTTGATGATTCCACAAACATATGAATTATATCAATTTTTCTATAATTCATTATCCCATGCCTACTTATTAAAAAAATGTGACGGGTATGTTCTGAATTAAATAATTAAGGACCATATTCTAATACACTTATAGTTATCTTATAGTGAAATAAGATCACTGATTGATATCTCATTTGTTGAACCTGACTGAGAAAATGATATCACAATTTATTGCATCTTTCCTTGTTTATAATCAATGGTTTGAAAATGTGGTTTTTAAATAATGGTACTATATGAAAATATCATTGGGGTATATGTTGAAAATATTTTGGTTACACATCATGGGTCCAAATACAATAAACCATTACAAATATGGGGAGAATATTATTTATAAATTTATTAAATATTTATCAAATTACATTTAATACTTATATAAGATACAATCAGTTTTCTATAATTTTACATTGTTATTACCATTTATTAAATCAATTTTTTACATATATTTCTCCCAAAAATACACTTAGTTTATATCCCTTTTTCATGGTCTTATATCTATTCATCGGGTTCCATTCTCAATATTTATTTACTACACAATCATTTAAATGAAAATTCATTATTCAATAAATCAAAAAAATGTGTTTATATTCTATTCTAATATTCACCAAATTGTTTTTGTGGATAATTTTAATATTTTGAATTCTATATTGTCTCATTTATGGATTTAATTTAAATACTCAGAACATTCAATCGTTAATGATTATTTATTATTTATTAAACTATATATTCTGAATACTGTTTATACACCTCTTCATTAATAATTTTATAAATCTTTTAGTAATATGAAATATATATTTACACAAAATCATCAATATCTAGTTATTAACCTATTAAATAGTTTAATTATTTATTATATTTGTAATCATTTTAAAATATCATGTTACCTTTCTTGGGGAAAAACTAAGTTACCAATTTGCTTTTCATTTTTTTTACTTTAATTAAATCAATGAATTATTTCATTTTATTGATTATATCACTTTTATGCTTTCATATTATTTTTTTATTTTTTGAATCATAACTATACACCACAATACTAAATTAAATAACCCACCATCATTTGAGGTATCATGTGTTGTGCATGATTAGTTATTCCAAAACACCATATTATGTGGTCTTGATAGAGAAACCATACATAGGATTTTATGTCAAGATTTATGTTTTCAAAAATATTCATTAATTCATAATCAAAGGTTATTATCTCAATTAGTGTCTATCTTGACAATTATGGGTATTTTCATTATGATATCATGTTATCCCGTTGACTTGTATTTATTACATCATCCTCTTTTTTTACATTGATTATTCCCAAAAAGGTAATTATATCTCACACATTGGTTAATATATTTCCCCATAGTATCCTTTATTGTAACATAATAACAAAGCGGAATAGTTTAACAATATGGATATATAAATAATGTTTATGTAGTATGTTTATGTTGATTTATTATATATTTATCTTTTCATATACACTGGATCTATAGATTTTTTTTGGTTTTACGATGTTTTATAATATAATTCATCTAATAATTCATGTATGTGTCTCTAAATAATATTTTATATAATTAGTGAGGTACCTAATGGCTTTTTGTATGTATATAATAAAAAATTACCAAAAACACTATTGATACTTCGATGTATTGGATAACATCTTACACATTGAGTAAAGTAAAAACACATGCATTTCCTTGAAATTACGTTATTTTTCGTATTATCAAAGTGTATATAGAACCTAATAAATATTTCTCTTGGGTAAATCCCATTTATATTGGATAGTATGGTATTAAATCAATCCCCACTCAATTTGGAAAAAGTGGTCCATAAAATATTAATACAATGAAAAATATATGGGATATTATTTTTCTAGTATATAAAACCCTTGAAAAATAGTATGATGAATTGGAATATATAATTTTATACTGTAATAATTATAATTATGGTTAATTAACCAAATATTAAAATGACTGTGGATATCATAGATTAAAACCTATTTGTTTCAAATATGTTGTATACATTTCATTTATGATTTTTTTAATACATATTGGACATAATTTTTTATATTTTAAAATAAATATTACCATTGTAAGCATTTACAATACAATATTTTCATATATGGGTGAATATATGTGGATTATTATAAAAAATTTATACAATTTATGATCAAATTATTTTCCAAATAAAATATCTTTTGTAATGGTAGAGTGTTTAGTGAAATTAAATGTGGTATGAGAATAATATACTTAGGTTATGAATAATAACATAATACCTTTAGAGGACCCAATAATCCTTAGAGGGAACATTATATTTTTGAGTAGTTTCGTTCTAAAACATGTCTTAGTGGATCTTATAATTATTAAAATACAAATAAATTGATCAATTACATTGACATGATATTCTATGTAATATAATTTATAAAAAAGTTAATGTTAAATTGGTTTCTTATCATATAGATGGAGAATTGAATCCTTGATAGATTATATTCATCAAACTGAATCCTAAATAATAAATATAGACATTTTAATTGAAATAATTAAGAAAATTATAGTCTAGTAAATCTTTAAAAAATAATTACAATAGGGTTTCTTGGAACCAATTAAAATGAAGAAGAATTAATCAGTGAATATAACAACAAATTCAATAGAATTTAAATTATGCATATTTCTTTTTCATTAACCGTGAATGTATTGTTAACTCATTATTTATTGGAACCAATTCATGTGCTAATAAAACATTAAATAATGGATACATGGATTTCTAGGAATAAGTAGTCCAATGTTCAATTAGTTTTAAACTATAGACAAACCCTTTTCAACAGAGTCATGGGGTTGGACATAGAATTTGTCCAAAACATTTCAATTTTAGAATATTAATATATTAATATAATATATGGGATAAAATAAAAATACCCCCATGGAAAAAAATTTGAATGAGTAATTTTGGAATGATATTTATGGGAACTGATAGAAGTTATTACTATAGAATTTAGGCAAATCAAGATAATGAATAGCAAAGGGAGACCAATAATCTCATTCATGTGATGGTTGATAAACTATGTATAATCAATCAAAATTTATGATCATAAATTTAAACTGAAATGAACATGGAATATATAAAAATATTTGAAACTAATCAAATATATTTCAAGGAATTATACTACAAAAATCTCAAGGGATAAGATAATAAGGGCCTTGTTTTTTTTTCACTACAATTGTTGTGCATTATAAAATTGATGTAGTGAGAGTAAAACATTTAATTAAATAAATTATAGATTTCTTCATACATAATTTTTTTTATAAGAATTTTTCATAACAATTTATGATATATTAATTTTTTATCACCACCACTTGTTTTTGAGGTTTTGAACTTAGTGAAAACACCAAGTGACACTATTATTTTATCTAAAACATATTACTCTTCCCTTTCTATAATTTAATATATGGATATCTAAACATTATATATTTTATCCCATATAGAGTAATTTGTATTATAATTTTAATATATGGAATTTATATATATAATGATAAAATGAGAGTATTATAAATGTGAATCAATTTTCATATATATATATTAATATTTTTATTTTAATTATGTATAAGGATGAGGATAATTATTATTTTGATAATTTTCCCCAAGAATGGGTATTTATTAGTTATACGTAAGAATATGAAGCTAAAATGTTTATATATAAGGTTACTATTAATAAAATTTAGCTTATGAGGTGAAATATAGATGTGTTATCTAAATATATATTTGTCCTCTTCCTAGTCTATATATATATTTATAAATTGAACTTATACATAAATGATACCAAATAACCTGTAGTCATTTTTAATTATCCCATATGAACATGAAGAAATAAAAAAATTCTATCAAATAGTGATTTATAGAGCCATATGATTTACCATGGTGTACAATGGTTACTTTTGATAAAGAAATATTGGACATTGTTTCTCTTTGTTATGTAAAAAGATCTTATGAAGAAATTGATAACTAATAGTAGAAAATTCCACTTATTGATGTCATGTTAGGTTTACTATATAGGGCCCATTACTTTAGTATGATTAATCACCATTAGGGATACCATCAATTAATTGTGATAATGTAGGATATTATTTTTAAAAAAAAATTTATATGGTACATACAATATGAGTTAAATTTGATATAATTTAGACAAAAAATTCCCATACAAAACTACATTTTTCAGAATATGATTTTCTTTAGATATTAGATAGATAAAAGTTTTTAAACATTAAAAGTGATAATCTCTTATATTCTAATCACAATTATAAACATGAAAGATATTTGAGTATTGTGCTAATGAAATTGGGTTCGAATAATGTATATTAAATTTAACGTAAATTTGAGTTTTGAACACATTATTGGGGATTCATATCATAAGAAAAAAAATATTATGTTATCAGTAAATTATAATAAGTGACAGTGGAATGTCCTAGGAAAGATTAGTTTTTAGAGATCTAATGTTTCCTTATAATAGTTAGATAGTATCAATGATTTATAAGAAATATCACTCTATTATTAAACAAAATTACTAGGATAACTCTAAAGGGATTAAAAATATTACACCCTGAAGAATTTGAAGGAAAAATAAAGGCGATAAGAGTATAATAAAAAGTCATGTAAAACCAATTCCCCAAAATAAGTATGTATTATTGATATTTAGTGATGAATCCATGATGTACATGGGTTGTGCATGGAGTCTAAATTATAAATTCATATCCTATTATACATGTTAGATAATTATTATTTGTAAAATCCATCCAACACATGATTTGGATATAGATTCAATTATTTTGTCATTATGTGTATTAATGAATTGTATTTATTGAGATATGTGAGGAATGTGTAATTATCAATAGATGATGATGTATATATTTATATAGGATATCAAAATTCACCAAATAATAAGGTTACAGATGATCACAAACTACAGTTTTACAATCGATTACCATAATGGTGAGGATAAAAACATTTTACATGCTCTATATATAAATGATCCTATTTTTTATAGAAATTGATAATGAAACAATCTTCATATACCTGAAACATATAGATATATTTATCCTAAAGGAATGAAAAACTTTTTGAAATTCAATTATAATTATGAAACAGTCCATTCTAGATAAAATTAAAAAATATTGATGTGATTTTATGGAGATAATTGTGAAAGATGACACTATAATATTAGATAAAATAAAACATTTAGCATGGATAAATATGGATTTATTATATTTGTAACGCGATTATTTATTCAATATGATATTGATATAAATTAGTAGTTTATTTGTAATCATAGTGAGTAAAAAATTGAATAATATTCATACATAGTAAATTATTCGACATGATCATTAAATAAATATAAAAAAATATTATACCCTAAGAGAAAAAAATTATTTTTTTTATATAGTGGATATTTAAAAATAGTATTTAATAATATCGTCAATATATCCCAGGAATAGTCTATTCAATGGAAACAACTAAGTTTTACATTATTTCACAATCTTCCATATCTATCTTTGAAATGAAAATAAAATAAATGTGTGAGCATATATAGTTAGTATGGTAAAATAGAGAGGCTTTAATTAGATCTAGTAAATGACCATTATATGATCAAATATGAATGAAAATATAATCATGTTGTTTGGTCATACCAAAATATACTCAAAGACAATAAAACATTGATCATAAAAAATGAATCATGGATCAATACATTTAACAAAACATTAGGAAGGAGTCATTAGATTATAGAAACATTATTTCTTATTTATAAGCCCATATGACATAATATAGTTATGATTTATAATATATTAGTGTGGAAATAAAAAATATAATTAACCATATTCTAAGACTAACAACATATAAATTAAATATATATTTGTTTAGGATTACCACAATCCTATAAAAAAGGTACTTAGAATAAAAACCTAAATCCCATATAATAGTATACAAGGGGTTAACCACTCATATCCAATTTCAATCCTATTAGATATAAACCATTTTAGAAAAAATTTATTTTTATAATGAGACAAACTATCACATAATATTAAACCACAAATTCTTATGACACAAAAATGTGACTACATTTCTAATTCCTTTATATCAGATTTATTTGTCAAAAAGATATTGGTTTCACAATATAATCCATAATATCATATCAGAATCCATATATGGAATGAAGTTGTATGGTGTTGTTATATTATAATCATATTGAATCATAGTAAACATTTATGGATACTGAAATTATAAGTCTTAGATCCATTTATTTTAACCCACTGTATGTTTCTAAATCCCCTACAGTTCAAGAGTCTTATAGTGTGTCTGAAGGAGTTTTCAGTTAAATGTTGTAAGATGGGTGAATAATCAATTTGTAAATATAACATATCTTGTATGTGTGGTTCATGGATTGTTTTGGGTGGTTCACATGCTGGTAGATGATGTGTAAATAATAAGGGTTAAATAATTAAAGAAACCAATTTTCTATTAACTCTACACCTAAAATTTCCATGATGTTTAGATGGTTTACACATATTGTCAATTCCACGTGATGTCCATTTACAAATGGTTTATATGCTTATGTTTGAAACAAACCATATATAAAACGACATATCCATTATTCAAGTTTATAAGTTGTTTCCTCCTCCAACATTCCACGATCCCATCATCTGGGGATCAATTCATGCCTTTCTTCATCGATTTATAGTGATCTATGGTGATCGAAGGTGTGTTATTTCATTATTTCGAGCAGGTTCTCTGAGTTTGATCATGTTTCCACATGTAACTTCACACCATTCTATGTAAATTGAACTAAATAGTTTTAATGCGGTGTTTATATTTATATTTTGGTTAGGTTCTACCATGGAATCCTTATATGGATGTAGTTCCATGTAGGAGTGGTGATCAAAGATCTATGATGTTGTTCTATTCACATGTGAGGAAAGATGATACCTTTGTTGAAGGGGATTTGGTTCTACTCTTTTTCTTTTTTATGCTATGTTTCAAATTTATAATGGTTTATCTATTTTTATGGAAATTTAATTGAGCTAATAAATACTGAGATGGATTAAAGTAATTGGTTGTGATATCATGTTTGTGATGTTACTTCATTGGACAGTGATAATTATTAGATGCATGATTTTTTATATAGTTTGACAACAATGAAATTATTTTTTATCATTTTCTTATACATGGGTTGATTATAGAAATTTTTAATGGATTCCAAGATGTAAATAACTGATTATTAAATTGATTAAAAATTGATGAAGAGGCATATTTATACTCTGGTGGTTATAAAAATTTGATTATAATAAAATTGAGGTAATTCAAATATAATATTGGAAGTGATATTACATTAAATTAATTCAAATGAAAAATAATTATAATCTTGTTAATTATTATTGTGAAAAATAAATAATCAGCATTTTAATAGAAAACTATTCTTCTCTTTGTTTTTTTATAACAGAATAAGTTCTAAGAGCATGTTTTTTCATTGATTTCTTATTATTTCATGATTCCAATTGTTTTTTATAGAGTGAACCTATAAAAAATTATTATTTAATTAAATATGGGATAATTATTGGTAGTGGGTTAAATTTAATTTTCTAGTGCTTGAGGATCTCATTTTCTTGAGGCCTATATCTTTGTTTTGGGGACGTGGCAGCCCGTTTCCTTGATAAGGATTAATTCCTGATTTTAATGGACTAGATTACCTAATTATTTATTATTATATAATAATATTATGTGGTGTGATCTGGATACCAAAATTGTGATATGATCTTGATACAGATGAAACTAGAGGGTTGGTGTGTTATATGAGGGACGGTAGCTAAGAAGTGTTGTGAGTGTGAGATGGTTAAGAAATGGAATTTTGTTGTTATATCGGGTGGGGAAGCATAGATGATGTGGTAGTAGATACATTTTTTGATATATAGATGATTCAATATATTGATATGCGTTTTAGGGATGGAACCATATGTAATGTAATAGGTAAAATATGGGCATATTTGTTGATGTGATGCCGATAACTGACATGTTCACATGATCGATTTAATTGATGATGGTTACATTGTTTTATCTATAATACATTACCCACTTAATAATTCATTTATTAGTGATTTGTTTCACTTTACCTCTTGGTGATATATTATGATTATTTTCCTAGAGTAAACATATATTGAATGATTCTAATAATGATTAAGTAAACGATTAGCCCAAAGGGTTTGTTGTTATTGGAATACAAGTGATAAAATATATTAATAATTATAAACCGTGGAATTGGTTTGTATTATGCATGGATGTCAAGAAATATACTATTATGATTAAGGTATTATAATTTATAATAATGCTAATGGTTAATTAATACCTAATTAATTAAGTAACATATTGAAAATGTTTAAATGAAAAGAATTTTTTATATATTTTGTTTATATTCATGTATAATTGTGTTATATTTTGAGACAAGATTTAATTTAGATAGTCAAATGGATGTTATCTTTAGAATATTCAATGTCTAGGTTTTTCCCATAATGAAGTCATGAGCTATGTTATATCATGTATATTCTATGTAGTCATATTCTTCCCCACCCATGAAAGATAGGGGAACTAAAACCAGTAGATTCATGGATGGTGTGTTCCCTAAAATCATAGTTGGAGGATGGATGGATGACTACCCCCTCAACCCCAACTCTCCTCTCTTGTAAGTTAATTGTACTAGTATAAATGTTGGTAACATTTTCCATATACATTGTATATGGTTTTTATTACTTTTTTCATTTCAGACACATGAAATACTGTATATAGTATCCTAAATATTATTTTAGGAATATTGTGTATAGGTTGTAATGGATTTTGGCACATTAATATGTTTATGGGTGTAACGAATTAGGTACAATTCCATTTTTATGATAAATGTCATATATGATGTGTTAGAATCCAGAAACTACATTTTTATTATATATGTACATATGATATGGAATGTTGTTATGATGTGATGCATGTAGTTCATGTTGTGATGCATTTTAGAAAGGTTTTCCTTCCATATTACTTCTTGATAGAGATGTCCTATGACATGAGACATTGGTGAAGAGTGGGATATAAGTGGGAATGTAAGAGTGGGGTACCCATGTGTTTTTCCATATTATATTCTCTTTATATGACTCGCATGGAGAGAGATTTACGTGGTGTTGCTGGGAATTCAGTATAACTATTTAGGTGATGATTTATATTCACTATTGTTGTAACTCCCCAAACATTGTTACCCAGAGTCAGTGCATTATTACATAAAATGGACATGATCCCAAAAGATATTATCCCAAAATAATGATTATTTTAGTAGACTTGGAAATACTATATACATTTATAAGTTTTACATTACATTATAAAATAAAAAACTACAACAATATAGTCTCCATAGTCCACACTCATATCCCTTAGAGTATCCTTATAGGTCAGTCATAATATACTTATTAACATTCTAGGAAAAATAAAACATAGAATGGGGTGATATCAGATGCTCATTATGTAACACCCCGAGATTTTATGAAAAATATTATTTTAATTTCATTAACGTCTTATGTTGTATTCTACACCAAGATTACCTTGCGCTATACGCAACACCGTATTAGCTTGCAGTATACGCAACACTATTCTTGGACCGTGTTACACACAATTTTGATAATAGTTATTCTACGCAACATTGAGTATATATATATATATATATTAAATGTATAAATGAAATATGGTTGGATTCTGTTATACGAAACAATGAAGGATTCTTTCACAACACGCAACCCTGACTTGGCTTGCATTACACGCAATCGCGACCTTCCTCGATAGCGTGTGTTGTACACAATACCGGGTTTTAATAAACAATGTTATATTATTATAATATTGTCATGAACTAGCCGATATGAATAGTATTAACTAAATTTTGAATTTTATAACATTATTATTCATCTTACACATTTCTAGAACATGTTATAAGAACAAAATAATTTTTTCGGGTAAAATAAGTATTTTTCAAAAAAATGCAGTTTTGCCGCCTTTTGATGGCGCACCCACATTAAATCTATTTTTTGAAATTTTTATAAGTTCAATTTGACAAAATAAAATTCTTCTTTGGAATCATGAAATAAAAATTTACTTTGGATAAATTTTTCATATTATTCTGGTAACTTTCACATTTTAATGAATAGTAAAAACACGCTATATTTTAATTAAAAACAACTTTTTTCATCGTAATATCTTATGTGGTTAAATTATAATATTTAATGGGTTTAAAGTATAAATAGAATATATTTTTACCATTTAATATAATGTATGTCATTAACATTGATTTTACCTTGAATTCGTAGGTTAAATCAATTCAATCTTTTGCAATGTTTTAAACAAAAACCCGTTTTTATTCGACAACGAGATTAATTTTAATTTAATTTCTGAAACTTCTGTGTATGGAATTTTAAAAAATGGATTTCATATTTGGAATCAGTGGGTCCAAATAATGTTAATAAGATACTTTTTATTTTTGGGAATTATGAATAGTAACTACGGTAAATTTTATTTACCATAGTTAAAGGTAAATCGGGTAATTAAGGGTAAATATAATATTTTAAAATTACCCTAACAAATGTTAAAATCCTATTAGATGACTCAAAGTCGACCCATATCACCTAAGGGTCAGATTAGAATCATTTAATGAACATTTGTCCATGAAAATAACTTAATTATTATTAAAACCAAAGAAAGTGACAACATGTCAATCTCTTAAATTTTATAAGTATATTAATTTTAATTTAGTGATAAACTTCATGAAACTTCTAACATTAATAGTCTACAGAAAGCTAATGAAATTATCTACATCATATAAATTTATTTATAATTTTTAGGGATTAAATAATTATCATTAATTATGACACAATAGTGATGCAGAAATTGTTTATCTAGTGAAAAATCAAGAATAATGTTTTTTTTAAACTAATAGTGACCATAAAATGCACAACTACCTAACCAAAACTTATTGGACATGTACATGTAAACCATAAGCATCCAATGGTCGAATATTTGACCATTTGGAGCCTTATGAAAGCGATTATGACACTTATATTATTTTATTTTAAATGATGCCAAAGTTGTCACCTTCATAATTTAATAAATATAACAATTTAAATATTTTGATTTTAAGATGATAAATTCGAGTAAAAGTATTATTGTGAAAGGTAATATATGTATATTCATGATAGAATTTTATTTTAAATTTTATACAACAAATAATTATATTTAATAATTATACAAAAATGATGTAGTAATTATTTTATTAAGAGATAAACCAAATAAATGGTTTTAAAAATAATAAAATAAATATTATATGAACTATTTAATGTGATACACTAATTTTATAGATACATATGACCTTTTATTAATATATTAAATCTTTTAGTTCGAACATATCTTCTGTATATATTTTATTTAAATTCAAATAAATGAATAGTGTCAAAATTGACACTATTGTTATTTTACAAAAATAACATATTATAAAATTGTTTAAAAATCACAAAAATATTTAAAAATTATAAATTTATATTTATATGGTCTATAATTTTATAAAGTAAACAATTATGGAAAATTCACAACAAATAAGTAATTATTTGTTATAATTTAAAATTTAGAATTTTATTACCACAAATAAACTTAAATAGATTAAATAAGGATAAATCAAAATGATAAGGTTTAAAATAAGATCCAAACATGTCTAAATTTGATTGGTTGATGCGATTACAACCCTATCTCATCTAATCTTCGAATATGAGTCATTTTTGGAGGTTTTTATGTGGGGTTAGATTTGTTATAAATTAATATTTTTAAGAATTCCTAAGGTGCCCCTCTCCTCCCTTATAAAAGGGCACCTCCTCCCCCTCCTCCTCACACCAATTTGAGCACTCAAGCTCGGCCAACCCCTGCCAAAATCTCTCCTCCACTTCCCTAGAAACATCCTAGAGGTTCTGGTCTTCCTCAAAGACCAATTTTAGTTCCCTAAGAGGAGGTCTCAAAGAGGCACTTCAAAGAAGAGGTAATTACCGTTACCAATTCTTTGATCTTTATTTCTTCTTCCACTTCTTCTTCTTAGGTTGTTTCATTATGAAGTAATAACATCAGTATCACTCATATACTGATATGTTATTATAAGTATGAAACAACCCTATTTCACCATCTATCCATCCTACGGAAAAAGAAATCACCGCGCGTGCGTACGTATGGAATACTGTCTCCACGCCGTGGTGTAATCTATTTTCCACCACCACCTTACATGGATGGGTATAATGGTGTAAAGAATAACTATAAATAGTTATTAAAACATCATATTGAATCTGATATATTGTATAATCCACTACAATTCAATTCAATATTTATGGAAATGATATCATCGCTCGTGCGTACGTACGGACTACCGTCTCCACGACGCGATGAGATTCATTCTCCATGTTAACCATTTAAGAATGATTATAATGTATATATAAGAAATAATAATGAAATATATGACATTATAAAGCTACTGGATTTATGTATATGTATACATATGTATTTCATCTACTTACTTCCATTTCAAGACAATAAGGAAAGGAAAACAGCGTTCATGCGTACGTACGGACTACCGTCTCCATGAACGGTGTTTTTCATTTCATTTATCTATCTATTATATATATATATATATACTGAATATATATGATATATAAATCATATTTTATATTCTGGAAGTAAGTAAATCATGATATAAGTAATAATAATGTCAATAACAACAAGTCAAAACACCTACGATAAATGAAACGATTTTACCCAAAACGCTTCTTTAACATGGAATTTACAAAATAACGGGTAATATAATGTCATAAGTGAACCATATATGATATCATAACAATGAATATGATTCTGTAATAAGTCAATGACATTATTTAAATCATTATACAGGATGTTCGGACACATACGAAGCAAATTGGACCTAAGGTAAGGGAAATATCACAATCTCATTTTTATCCGAGATTGTTTATTCATAAGTATTTACTGGGGTGTATTTTATCATCCAAATCCATGTTTACTCAATATGAAATATTATTTCCATCCACCTAAAATTGTTTAAATCCATTTTTACCCTTCGGTGAGTTTTTAGTAATACATATGAAAGGAATCTTTTGTCGTTTTTCGTACGAGGTACTTTTTGACTTTTCCGACAAAAGTACGAAGAATGTTTTTTTTTAACTTATACGGCACGAACGGATTTCTACTGTTTTATAAAACCTTATTTTCATGAAGCTTCCTCTAAAAGATTTCATGAATATTTTCAATAAAATCTCTTTCTTTTAAAATTGCATGATGTTTTGTGAAAAGAAATTGATTTTGAAGAAGAAAGGATATTTTCCTCAAGAATTCAATTCATGTGTTTTATCAAAATTATTTTCCATCTAAGATAATAAAGGGTTCTGTTTCTATACATATTTTTACATTGATTTGACTATGTTGTGATGGAATTATGTTTATGAATTCCTTTATCTTATATGAATTGATTTATGATGTCATGATGTTTCAAGAATCCCATTTTTGTTACATGTGTTATGCGATGATGTATGTTTTATGATTATGTGGCACACATAAGAAAGGATTCATTATAAGATGGGTGGGACCTATATCTCCCTCCAATGCATTGGGTAAAGATTTTATATCTCATGAGATAGACATGGCTGGAACGGAAGGTTATTTCGGTTCAGTGATACAGGACTGAAACGAGGAGTGAACTCGGTTCAGAAAGGGACTTTCTCCACTAAGATAGTCTTGGCAATGAGTCATGACTAACAAGAAATGATTTTCCATGATTATGTGTGCATGCCACAAATTTCAAGTTTTAAGTTATGATTATTGGGATCTCATTTTCAATTCTATGATTTATCCCATGTTATGATATTATGAGCTCTTTTGCAGGTCAAGATTTCCAGAAGCTACGTTCTTATGTATATGATGTGATTGATATTTCTTTTGTTTACCCTTACTGAGCATTTGAGCTCACCCTTTTTTTTGTTTTTCTTTCCCCAGGATATAAAGAAAGGTTTTAGGTAAAAAAAAAGGGGAAGATCTTTATGGGAGATATTGAAGATCTTTCACCACGATTAGAAGATTATAGTCCGAGTTTCCAAAGACACTAAACTATTACGATCCTTGTGTGTGTGTTTTTGTTATGTACTAAGTATTCCGCAAAAGTAATGTAATGTCAATGTACGTCAAGATACGGGTCTCTACAGTTGGTATCAGAGGAAAGGTTTAGTCAACCTTTGGAAACTAGGATGCGAAAACATTAGTGAGATCCCTAGAGATATTTCTAAGGTATGTCTAGGGATGTCTCTAAGGTTAAGTATACGTATAGGTTATAGTCCTAGAATTGCTCTAACGATCTTAGAATTTACCCTAAGATGTTAGATATTGAGAGTACTACCCCTTTATTATGTTGTTTTCCCTAGAATTATTTTTGCCTCTCACACTATTCTTTTGGGGTTTTAGACGATGGCTGGAACCCGAAGGAACCGTGTTGATCAATGCAATGGACAATGCAATGATTGTCCCCCTGAGCAACCAAACGATATGGGAGCTGGAATGCAAAATCTTGTAGCCATGCTCACACAACTTTCTCAAGCTATGAATCATGCAGGACTTCCAAACGAGCAAAGGAAGGAGCAACATTCTGTTGAATCCTTCATGAGGCAGCGTCCGCCTTCTTTCAGTGGGTCTACTGATCCATTAGTTGCTGAACAATGGATTAGTACTACTGAAAAGATATTTTCAGTTCTTCAATGTTCTGAACATGATAAAGTCATCTTAGCAGTATATCGTTTGGAAGGTGAAGCTGATCAATGGTGGAATCTTATCAAGAATACGAGGCAAAGAGATGAAATTGATTCCATGGAATGGGACGAGTTCAAGAACTTGTTTTTCAGTAAGTACTTCCCTCGTATTCTTCGAACGAAGATGGAGAAGGAGTTTCTTGAACTAAAGAAAAAGGATGATGAATCTGTTGGTATATACGAAGCGAATTTTACAAGACTTGCAAGGTATGCATCTGGCATTATCATCCAACCTAAAAGTAAAGTTGATCGATTTTTCAGTGGCTTAAAACCAAGTCTTCGAAGGGCATTAGCTATAAGAGACTTCAGTAGCTATGAAGAAATTGTGCGTTGTGCTATCAAGGTAGAAATGGAAGTTGGTGTTACATATCCATCTCATGGTTTTGACAAGAAACGAAAGATGGAGTTCAAGGAGAAAACTCAGAATAATGGTGAAAAGAAGATGAATGTTTCCTTATGCACAAAGTGTGGAAAGAAGCATGGTGGAGATTGTCTTAAAGGGACTAGAAAATGTTTTAAGTGTGGAAAAGAAGGTCATCGAGCAGTTGAGTGTCGAAGTAATGGAAAATGGGATTCTAATGAAGTGAATAAAGCAAACACTGCAGAGAACGTACAACCAACACTTCAATGCTTCAAGTGCAAGGAAATGGGGCATTATGCTAATAAATGCCCTAATCCAAGGGTTAGTGATGATCGACATGAGCAACCGCTTAAAGCAAAGGACAAAGGGAATTCACATGCGATCACTATTGGCAATGTTGAATATGACAACGATGTGGTGGAATGATTAAGTTTTTATGTAATGGGATTCCAAAATAATGTTGTATCATGGAATATTGGAATATTTATGTATTGGTCTAATGTGGTATTCAAAGTGATTGAGTTATTATGCGCATAATGAAGGGAAAACGAGAAAAGGAAATGTTTAACAGTATTCATGAGCTCATGATTGATATAAGGACTAAGTGATATCATGGTTTGAGTATATAGAATTTTGAGGATTTTGGTATGTGGAAAGTGTTAACTTTTAACTGCATTCAAGTTTTCACTAAGGTTCAATGGGTATTCAAGAGAGTACAAGATTAAGGCCTTTGAATGTTTGGAATGTGTCCAACAAGATATATCTAATGATATATGGGGATCAACGACGGTATTAAATCTCTGGTAATAGTTTTCACTATGTTATGAGAATGGACTGCAGTATTATGGATAGGACTAAAGATTGGAATGGATTATGTTGAACATAAGTTAGTATTGTTTAAGGATAGAAGTTTTTTTCGATATTATGGGATGTTATAGTAATATAGTTTTAGAAAAAGGACAACCTGCAGGACGGGCGACATCCCATCACTTCGGACAAGGCTATGGAAATCGAACCCACAACCGAAGTGCGACTGGCCTTTATCACCTACCACTGGCCTACAGGAAGTCCCTGTTTAGTAGAAACTAGTTTTAAAGTATAATTCCATTTTTAGGAACTATATATGATTAATCTCACTATAGATCGACTTATGTATATAATTTTTGCTAACCTTTTGTTTGAGACAGATGGAATGACCCGTCATTCTATCACATGATCTGCTAACACTTCACGAATAACAAATTCAACATCATTTATTTAAGAGATGAAGTGGAAATTGTTCTAGGAACGAACAATAGTGAGATTGTACCAAAATAAAGAAAGTATTTATTCCAATTCAAATTTTCAACTTTATGGAAATGATCTTGAAAACCAAAAATGTTGTCCTAGTGATCTTATACCTGATGAATCGGATGGTACCTTAGATCGTCACAAATTTATGGATTTGTGATTATTGGCTTTTCCATAGCCATGTTCTCTACCACTCTCCATCAGAACATGATGGTTAGATTTCTCTTCCATATCCATATTTTCACCTATGTGGAAACCCAATGATTAGTTTATTTGGGTAACCGTTACGTTTCATACTTTTGTTTTTAAAGATTGGTTTTGATATTCCTTTTTACGATGTGGGTCTCTATTAAAGAAACTTTCAAATAGTAAACCATTTATAACCCCGATGAATTTCGAGAGCGAAATTCATTTTAAGGGGGGTAGAATGTAACACCCCGAGATTTTATGAAAAATATTATTTTAATTTCATTAACGTCTTATGTTGTATTCTACACCAAGATTACCTTGCGCTATACGCAACACCGTATTAGCTTGCAGTATACGCAACACTATTCTTGGACCGTGTTACACACAATTTTGATAATAGTTATTCTACGCAACATTGAGTATATATATATATATATATATATTAAATGTATAAATGAAATATGGTTGGATTCTGTTATACGAAACAATGAAGGATTCTTTCACAACACGCAACCCTGACTTGGCTTGCATTACACGCAATCGCGACCTTCCTCGATAGCGTGTGTTGTACACAATACCGGGTTTTAATAAACAATGTTATATTTTTATAATATTGTCATGAACTAGCCGTTATGAATAGTATTAACTAAATTTTGAATTTTATAACATTATTATTCATCTTACACATTTCTAGAACATGGTATAAGAACAAAATAAATTTTTCGGGTAAAATAAGTATTTTTCAAAAAAATGCAGTTTTTCCGCCTTTTGATGGCGCACCAACTTTAAATCTATTTTTTGACATGTTTATAAGTTCAATTTGACAAAATAAAATTCTTCTTTGGAATCATGAAATAAAAATTTACTTTGGATAAATTTTTCATATTATTCTGGTAACTTTCACATTTTAATGAATAGTAAAAACACGCTATATTTTAATTAAAAACAACACTTTTCATCGTAATATCTTATGTGGTTAAATTATAATATTGAATGGTTTTAAAGTATAAATAGAATATATTTTTACCATTTAATATAATGTATGTCATTAACATTGATTTTACCTTGAATTCGTAGGTTAAATCAATTCAATCTTTTGCAATGTTTTAAACAAAAACCCGTTTTTATTCGACAACGAGATTAATTTTAATTTAATTTCTGCAACTTCTGTGTATGGAATTTTAAAAAATGGATTTCATATTTGGAATCAGTGGGTCCAAATTATGTTAATAAGCTACTTTTTATTTTTGGGAATTATGAATAGTAACTACGGTAAATTTTATTTACCATAGTTAAAGGTAAATCGGGTAATTAAGGGTAAATATAATATTTTAAAATTACCCTAAAAAATGTTAAAATCCTATTAGATGACTCAAAGTCGACCCATATCACCTAAGGGTCAGATTAGAATCATTTAATGAACATTTGTCCATGAAAATAACTTAATTATTATTAAAACCAAAGAAAGTGACAACATGTCACTCTCTTAAATTTTATAAGTATATTAATTTTAATTTAGTGATAAACTTCATGAAACTTCGAACATTAATAGTCAACAGAAATCTAATGAAATTATCTACATCATATAAATTTATTTATAATTTTTAGGGATTAAATAATTATCATTAATTATGACACAATAGTGATGCAGAAATTGTTTATCTAGTGAAAAATCAAGAATAATGTTTTTTTTAAACTAATAGTGACCATAAAATGCACAACTACCTAACCAAAACTTATTGGACATGTACATGTAAACCATAAGCATCCAATGGTCGAATATTTGACCATTTGGAGCCTTATAAAAGCGATTATGACACTTATATTATTTTATTTTAAATGATGCCAAAGTTGTCACCTTCATAATTTAATAAATATAACAATTTAACTATTGTGATTTTAAGATGATAAATTCGATTAAAAGTATTATTGTGAAAGGTAATATATGTATCTTTATCATAGAATTTTATTTTAAATTTTATACAACAAATAAGTATATTAAATAATTATACAAAAATGATGTAGTAATTATTTTAATAAGAGATAAACCAAATAAATGGTTTTAAAAATAATAAAATAAATATTATATGAACTATTTAATGTGATACACTAATTTTATAGATACATATGACCTTTTATTAATATATTAAATCTTTTAGTTCGAACATATCTTCTGTATATATTTTATTTAAATTCAAATAAATGAATAGTGTCAAAATTGACACTATTGTTATTTTACAAAAATAACATATTATAAAATTGTTTAAAAATCACAAAAATATTTAAAAATTATAAATTTATATTTATAAGGTCTATAATGTTATAAAGTAAACAATTATGGAAAATTCACAACAAATAAGTAATTATTTGTTATAATTTAAAATTTAGAATTTTATTACCACAAATAAACTTAAATAGATTAAATAAGGATAAATCAAAATGATAAGGTTTAAAATAAGATCCAAACATGTCTAAATTTGATTGTTTGATGCGATTACAACCCTATCTCATCTAATCTTCGAATATGAGTCATTTTTGGAGGTTTTTATGTGGGGTTAGATTTATTATAAATTAATATTTTTAAGAATTCCTAAGGTGCCCCTCTCCTCCCTTATAAAAGGGAACCTCCTCCCCCTCCTCCTCACACCAATTTGAGCACTCAAGCTCGGACAACCCCTGCCAAAATCTCTCCTCCACCTCCCTAGAAACATCCTAGAGGTTCTGGTCTTCCTCAAAGACCAATTTTAGTGCCCTAAGAGGAGGTCTCAAAGAGGCACATCAAAGAAGAGGTAATTACCGTTACCAATTCTTTCATCTTTATTTCTTCTTCCACTTCTTCTTCTTAGGTTGTTTCATTATGAAGTAATAACATCAGTATCACTCATATACTGATATGTTATTATAAGTATGAAACAACCCTATTTCACCATCTATCTATCCTACGGAAAAAGAAATCACCGCGCGTGCGTACGTACGGAATACCGTCTCCACGCCGTGGTGTAATCTATTTTCCACCACCACCTTACATGGATGGGTATAATGGTGTAAATAATAACTATAAATAGTTATTAAAACATAATATTGAATCTGATATATTGTATAATCCACTCCAATTCAATTCAATATTTATGGAAATGATATCATCGCTCGTGCGTACGTACGGACTACCGTCTCCACGACGCGATGAGATTCATTCTCCATGTTAACCATTTAAGAATGATTATAATGTATATATAAGAAATAATAATGAAATATATGACATTATAAAGCTACTGGATTTATGTATATATATACATATGTATTTCATCTACTTACTTCCATTTCAAGACAATAAGGAAAGGAAAACAGCGTTCATGCGTACGTACGGACTACCGTCTCCATGAACGGTGTTTTTCATTTCATTTATCTATCTATTATATATATATATATACTGAATATATATGATATATAAATCATATTTTGTATTCTGGAAGTAAGTAAATCATGATATAAGTAATAATAATGTCAATAACAACAAGTCAAAACACCTATGATAAATGAAACGATTTTACCCAAAACGCTTCTTTAACATGGAATTTACAAAAGAACGGGTAATATAATGTCATAAGTGAACCATATATGATATCATAACAATGAATATGATTCTGTAATAAGTCAATGACATTATTTAAATCATTATACAGGAGGTTCGGACACATACGAAGCAAATTGGACCTAAGGTAAGGGAAATATCACAATCTCATTTTTATCCGAGATTGTTTATTCATAAGTATTTACTGGGGTGTATTTTATCATCCAAATCCATGTTTACTCAATATGTAATATTATTTCCATCCACCTAAAATTGTTTAAATCTATTTTTACCCTTCGGTGAGTTTTTAGTAATACGTATGAAAGGAATCTTTTGTCGTTTTTCGTACGAGGTACTTTTTGACTTTTCCGACAAAAGTACGAAGAATGTTTTTTTTAACTTATACGGCACGAACGGATTTCTACTGTTTTATAAAGCCTTATTTTCATGAAGCTTCCTCTAAAAGATTTCATGAATATTTTCAATAAAATCTCTTTCTTTTAAAATTGCATGATGTTTTGTGAAAAGAAATTGATTTTGAAGAAGAAAGGATATTTTCCTCAAGAATTCAATTCAAGTGTTTTATCAAAATTATTTTCCATCTAAGATAATAAAGGGTTCTGTTTCTATCCATATTTTTACATTGATTTGACTATGTTGTGATGGAATTATGTTTATGAATTCCTTTATCTTATATGAATTGATTTATGATGTCATGATGTTTCAAGAATCCCATTTTTGTTACATGTGTTATGCGATGATGTATGTTTTATGATTATGTGGCACACATAAGAAAGGATTCATTATACGATGGGTGGGACCTATATCTCCCTCCAATGCATTGGGTAGAGATTTTATATCTCATGAGATAGACATGGCTGGAACGGAAGGTTATTTCGGTTCAGTGATACAGGACTGAAACGAGGAGTGAACTCGGTTCAGAAAGGGACTTTCTCCACTAAGATAGTCTTGGCAATGAGTCATGACTAACAAGAAATGATTTTCCATGATTATGTGTGCATGCCACAAATTTCAAGTTTTAAGTTATGATTATTGGGATCTCATTTTCAATTCTATGATTTATCCCATGTTATGATATTATGAGCTCTTTTGCAGGTCAAGATTTCCAAAAGCTACGTTCTTATGTATATGATGTGATTGATATTTCTTTTGTTTACCCTTACTGAGCATTTGAGCTCACCCTTTTTTTTGTTTTTCTTTCCCCAGGATATAAAGAAAGGTTTTAGGTAAAAAAAAGGGGAAGATCTCTATGGGAGATATTGAAGATATTTCACCACGATTAGAAGATTATAGTCCAAGTTTCCAAAGACACTAAACTATTACGATCCTTGTGTGTGTGTTTTTGTTATGTACTAAGTATTCCGCAAAAGTAATGTAATGTCAATGTACGTCAAGATACGGGTCTCTACACATTAAGGATAACAATATAGTGGAACCTTTAATAATTGATCACAAATATTTAAGGAAATGTAAGAGTAAAACAAAATCCATTTAAACTTGAGAATCGACATAATATGGAAATGATAAAGTCAAATAATTCCATTTACATATGCCAATGGATATTCTAAAAGTAGAATAATCACAAGAAATATCAATAGCCACTTTCATAATGATGGAATGCATATTTCCAGACTTCATAACCACATTTTCAAGGCCTTGTTACAAGACTAAAAATAAGATTTTTTCATGGCCTTATGCCAAGACACTAGTTTTTATCATGATACCTACTGATGCATCGAGAAGCTATAGTGGGTTTCACCCGTCCCATACAAAGTCCAAAGCATTCCTCATATGAAAAGGTTTAAACATAACATAAACATTCGAATAAAAAAAGCATAAAAAATGTAAATACATTATACATAATCCATGAATGGTATAAAAATATCAAATCTAATGTAAAACATATCACAAAAATTTCAATACAATATATATTTTTGGTGTGATAACAAATAAACTTAAAATAAGCTCACAATCCATCAAAGGATGTTGACATTGATGAAATAAAAACTTTTTTAGAGAAATATATATTTATATTTTGAAATAATTTAAAAGTAATATAATTATAAAAGAAAAAATTTATTTTGAAATTATTTTTAAAAGATTTTATGGAAAACTTTGAGGATGTATAATGATGGAATATAGTCACACCCTCTGTATAAGTTAAAAAAGATTTATACCTTAATTTTTCCAAAAGGGCATAAGTTACCCTGTTTGGAAAATGACAGAATGATTCCTTTCAAGCCATTTTATAAAAAGTAAAAAAAGTTTGTAAATGAATTAAACTCACAATCTAGTAAATTTTAAAAATGTATTGGAATACATTTTTAAGAAACATGGATGTGGATGATAAAGAGGTTATAGTAGATACATACGTTAAAACAACCTCAGATAGTAATAGGATTGTGAAATTAACCCTTACCTTGTACTTTTCCATGGTCGATGATAGTTTAACCTCCTATATAATGGTGAAATAATTGTTATTAAATTATAAAATAACCATATACATTAATATGATATCATATATGTTCTTCTAATATTTCTTTATTAATGATATTTCATTAGTATCGTTGTTTCGGGTGTTACCTGATTCGTTGTCCTTTGTATGATTGGATACATAAGCCATGTTGGTTGTGGATAGGATGTATTTGTATCATATATAAAATGATATTATGTTCATAAACATTATTATTAATCATAAAATGAAAATTATTCTTGAATGATTAAGATGGAGAATGAATCTCATCGCGTTCATGGAGACGGTTATCCGGACATACGCACGAGTGACGGTATCACTTTTCTGATATTAAAATTGTATATAATTGGATTATATATCATATATACATAATAATTATCATCTTCTATTTATTATTTACATCATTTATACTCATTATTATACCCATCCAATTGATGTGGTGTTTTAATAACAAACTACACCACGGCGTGGAGATGTTAATTCATACGTACGCATGTATGGTGAGTTTTTCATTTATAGGATTGATAGAATATTGAATATATATTTGTAATATTATTATAATATCTTTACAGTATATAGAATATAATGGATTTTTTTTGAACGGATACAACAAATAAAGAAGAATTTGAAGAAGAAAAGAACATGAGAGAGGTGATGAAATATCAACCTCTTCTTCGGGTTCTTCATTTTGATTTCATCAAAAAGGATCTATAGGTTGGATTTCTGACTAAAGTATAGAATCTATGATGAAGGGGGGATAGTTTAGAGGATATTTTCTCAGGTTTTGGCTGAGCCACATGGATTTTATGGTGTTAATTTGAGAGAAGGAAAGGTTACCTTTTATAAGAGAGGTGATGGTCAGTTTAGGAAAAGCTTGAAATATTATTTTATAATATAATAATTTTCGGTTTCTAGTCAAAAAAAATGAATAATTTAATTTCAAATGTGGGTATGGGTCTAAAACCTCTATAAAAATAGGTTATAGACAGGTTTAGGACATCATATTAAGCTTATATTTTAGATTTGAGTCTTTGTAAAATAGTTTGAAATTTACCATTTCTCCTTGTATTTTTATATTGTATGGTTAATAAACATTCTTTAAACATCCAAACAGACCTCAAATGGTTCATTAATGACATATATAATATTATTTAATCAATTTTCCGATCATTATATTTTCTTAGGAATATAATACCAATTAATAATATAATTTTTGTTATAAAAACACTTTAATGACAATTTTGACACTATATGGTATTTTGTTTTTGTTAAATTTATAACAAAATTATTAATTTTAATAAAATTTCATATAATCAACCCTAAAATGTCATATTAACGTATAAAATTATTTTAATTCAGTGAAAGTCTCAAATTAGATTTATTTGGATATTTATAATATCAATTATTTTATTCATTCATTAATAAGGTAATTACTGCATCATTATTGTGTAAAAAATAAAATTAATTATTTAATGTATAAAAAGTATTAATAAAAAACCATTATGTAGGAAATATTTTTATCTTTATAATGAATATTTATAGTCAAATTTATCTTATGTATAACTCTATATTAAAAATGTTATAGTTATTAATCATTGATTTTAACACTTTTGAATCTTCTTTGAAAAAAATAATAATAAATTTCCTAATCTAATCAAAGTGGACCAAAAGGGATCATATTTTATTCTTAAGGTTGTTTTTGGTCAAATTAAACTTATCCAATAGAATTAGGATATGTGTTATGGTAATTATAATATCATTTTTACCATTTATTACACTTTGTATTTTTTATCGAGGTAAATAGAAGTAAAAAAGTTACTATTCCCAAAAAATTATTTTCATCTTATTGAACCACATTTTACATATTGATGTTATCCATGTCTCTCAGATTTTTGAAATTCAACTCATAGAAGTCGTAAAATTATGTTTTATATAAATTTACAAATTCTCCATGAAGGTTGGTAAAAGACGGTAAATAGTTCGATAATATTTTATATACCTAAACATATTATAAAATTAATTTAATGAATTACGTTGAAAATATATATTTATTATATATTTATTTTCACCTAAAAAAATTAAAATAAAATAACTAATTATTTAAATAAAAAGTTGGATTTAACCGATAACGTAGTGTTTTTTCACTATGCATCAAATATTGAATGTTTTCTGAGAAATACAAAAAATTCACCTAGTGCTAATTTCGATATTCTGAATCCAAAAATTAAGTCAATTTTTAATGATAAAAAATAAAAAATATCAAAATATGGATATTACTATTCATAACAGCTAGTTGGATTGGCCGCGGTGTGTTAGAATCTAGAAATTGCGTACAATGCAAGATATTTAATTATTCAAAGGGAAATGTATCGTGGATGCTTGGGGTGTTACATTATTCCATCCTTAAAATAATTTCGTCCTCGAAATTTCAATAATACTACATCACAAAATGATTCAAGTGGTTCTTGTTTATATGCTCCTCTGATCCCACATTGCCTCTTCAATCTTATGCTTTCTCCATATAACTTTTACCAGATGAGTCATCCGATTTCTTAGAACTTGTTCTCTTGTATCAGGAATTTTGGAAATCTCTTCCCAATAAGATAGATCAGGTTCCAGTTCAATTTCTACATAGGTGAGTACATGCACTAGGTCATGCATATATTTTCTCAACTATGATATGTGGAACACGTCATGAACTTTGGAGAGACTTTGAGGCATTCCTAAATGATAAGCTATAACTCCAGTTCATTCTATAATTTCAAATGGTCTAATATACCTAGGACTTAATTTTCCCTTCTTACTAAAACGTGTAACACCCATCCATGGATATACCTTCATGAAAACATGGTCTTCTACTTTAAATTCCAAATCCAACCATTGGTTGTCGGCATATCTATTTTTCCTACATTGGTATGCTTTGATGTGGGTTTGGATAAACTAAATATTTTATGTGGATTCCCCAACAAGTTCTGGGTCTACGAGTTTTCTTTCACCAACATCATCCCAACAAGTTGTTGTCCGATAACTCATTCTATATAACACTTTAAACTATTCCATCTAAATACTTTAATGAGAGTTATTGTTATAGAAAACATCTACCAGAGTTAAATATTGATCCCATATACCTTGAAAATCAAGTGAGAGAGATCTCAACATGTCTTCTATGGTTTGAATAATCCGTTCTGATTGTCCTTCAGTTTGAGGGAGGTTGGTAGTGCTTAAACGAAGTTCAGTATCCAACGCTTTCTGAAGACCATTCCAGAATCTTGATGTAAAATGAGGATCACAATAAGAAACAATCTATAAGGGTACTCCATGAACTCTTACAACTTCATTAATATATAGTATTGATAGATGTTCAAGTTGAAAATCTTATCTTATAGAAAGAAAATGTGGTAACATGGTAAGACGATCAACAATTACCCTTATTACATCATTCCTTCTAAAAGTCTTTGGTAGCCCCATGAAAAAATCAATTGTAATATTATCCCATTTCCACTTTGGTATGCGAAGAGTTGGCATGACTTTCCAGGCAATTTCCTTCCAGCTTTAACTTGTTGACAAACCATACATTTTGACACAAAAATCAGCAATCTCCCTCTTCATGTTTTACCTCCAAAAATATTCCTTCAAATCTATATACATCTTGGTGCTACCAGGTTTTATAGAGAAATTGGAGCTATGAGCATCATCTAACAATTCTCTTTTTAGATCTGATATATTGGGAAACAATGTCTCTTCCCAAATTTCAAAATCCCATCCTCATATATGAAGTCACTCAATCTCCCATCATTCAAAGCATTAATCTTTATTTGAAACTCCTCATCATTCTTATGAGAATGTTTTACCCATTCTTGTAAATATGGTTCACCATCCATTTGAAACATTATTGATGTTTCACCTTCCATGATTATTCTCATATCCATTTTCACTAGATCGATGATAATAGGATCCCTTTCAACTATCATCTTGTTCAAAACACCATGATTCATTCTGCTTAAAGCATCTTCGGCATTATTTTTCTTCCCCATGTGGTAGTGTATTGTGAAATCATAACCCATGAGTAGTTCAAGTCATCGCCTTTGTCTCATGATGAGTTCTTTTGGTAAGAAAATATAATTCAAACTCTTCGGATCAGTATAAATATCACATTTTTCACCATGGATATATTGTCTCTATATTTTCATAGCAAAGACTGTAGCTTCTAACTCAAGATCATGAGTAGGATAGTTTTTCTGATAAATTTTTACCTGTTATGATGCATAGGCAATATCTCTATAATTCTGCATAAGGACACAACCAAGTCCTTTATTTGAATCATCACTATAAATATCAAACCCATCATTCCATGTTGGTAGATTAAAGATAGTAGAATTCAATAATATTCTCCTTAGTTCATAAAAACATTCTTCACACTCTTTGTTGAAACAAATTTAATGCCTTTAGGTGTGATCTTGGTTAATGGGTTAGCCATTTAGGAAAAATTATGGAAAAAATGCTGATAATAACCTACTAATCCAATAAAACTATATACCTCAGTTATACTAGTTGGTGTTTTCCATTTATGGATTACCTAGGTCTTTGAAGGATCGAAAAATATTTCATCCTTAGAGACAAAAGGCCAGGAAAAAAATCTCTTCTTTCCAGAATTCGCACTTTATAAACAACCTATATAATTCATTTATTCTGAGGGTTTTCAAAATGGTGCATAAGTGATTTTCATGATCTTCATATATTTTTTCGTATAGAAAGATATCATCAACAAATAACACTATAAACTCATCAATATATTCCATGAAAACTCTATTCATTAGATCCTTGAAAATATAGGGTGCATTAGTCAGCCCAAAAGGCATTACTGTAAACTCGTAATCCTCGTACCTAGTTTGAAATGTTGTTTTTTGAATGTCTTCCTTTTTCACACACAATTGATGATATCCTGGTCAAAGGTCAATCTTTGGAAAATATTGAGCTCCATATAGTTGGTCATATAAATCATCAATGCGAGGTAGGGGATAAATGTTCTTTGTTGTTATAGCATTGATCTCCATGTAGTCAATGCACAACCTCAACGATCCCTCTTTCTACTTAACAAAAAGGACAGGGGATCCCTATGGAGAAACACCAGGGAGAATAAATATCTTATTACTCAATTCCTCTATTTTCTTCTTTAGATCCACTAATTCAATAGTGTAAATTCTATAAGGGGTCTTTGATATGGTCCTTGAACCAATAATTAAATCAATGGAAAACTTAATTTCTCGTTCTAAAAGATGTCCATGTAAATAATCTGGAAACACATCAACATATTAATTCACAATAGGTATGTCCTCTATTAAAACATTCTTTTCTTCTCCCATAATTGTTTCATTCTTATCCTCCCCAATAATTGAATATAGTTTAGCTACTGGGGGTATATCTAGATAAGAATCAGGTGGTGAAATTTCTACTATAACGATAAGGCACTCCTTGTCATCACCTAAAATTGAATACTCCTTCTTCTTACAATAAATGTTTACATCATGGTCCTATAGAAAATCTATACTGAGGATCATATCAAATTCAATCATGGGTAAGAATATGAGATTAGTAGATAAAGAACATTTATATTCCCTAATGGGAACTGATTCACAAAAATTTGTGGCAATGATAGTTCCCTTAGGTGTTTTGACTAAAAACACCCTTATTAAGTCTAATTGAAAATATCTAATTTTCTTAGAAAACTATGAAGAAATGAAACTATGTGATGATATAGAATCAAATAAATCATTTACTAAACTTGAGGAAGCCATTAAATTATCTGCCAATATGTCTTTCGGAGCTTCAACCTCAGTAGTAGTGATCGCATAAGCTTGTCCTTCCACCCTTTTCCTTTTCTGAGGTACATTCCCTTGGCACTTAGGACATTCATTTTCATAATTACACTTTTCTCTATAATTGTAGCATTCAACATTGAAAACCTCTTTCATCCCCTTTCAATCATGAACATGATGGCCTTTTTCACCACACATGTAATATACCCCCATTCCCTTCATGAAAGTGCCGAGGTGTTTCTACACACATTTACTACCGGATGGATATTCATCTTTTCCCTTATTCCCCTTATTTCCATTTCCAGAATGTTCTGTAGATCTATTCTTCTCCTACTTTTCTTTGAAGTCATAAGACATAGAGAATTATTTTTCTGTCTTGATAGAACATGAGATAATATATTCATGTGATGAGAAGGATTCTGAATCTAATGCTCGATGAAAAAATGGTTTTAACCCATCAAATAATCGATCAATATTACTCCTTGGGTTACATATATAATCTGTTGCATTCCTTGATAACCTTTACATTATAGCCTCATATTTTGTGACATTCTCAACATATTTTTTCCGGAGACATAGAAATTTTCTTTCCATATCTGTTCGATGGTCACAAGGAAAGTATTTTTATTAGAAAATATCATTAAACTCCTTCTGTTCCATATTTTTTACTCCATCATCTATCTTTGTATTTTCAATCAATGACCACTATTTATTTGCATCTCACTAAGGTGATAAACATCTAGGACAACTTTTTTCCTTTTGCTACTCCACAAAGCATGAAATATTTTCTCTATGGAATTTATCCATTGTTCAGCAACTAATGGATTTGTAATCCCAATGAATATTGGTGGTTGTTAGATCATGAAGCAGTCAAATATTGATCCTCCACATTGTGTATTAGGGTGCTTCAAATGAGTACAGTTATCATTCAAAACCTGAGTGAGTTTTCCAGAATGGTGACAAGCTGATCAGCACCAGTTGCTTCACCAGCTCCACTATAATTATCTAGAGTAGGAGGTAAATCCCAAAATAGATTACGTGCGTTGATATAGTTTCCATTCCTTAATCTAAGAACCATTTCTAAACAATGGCATACACTAGATAGGATTATGAATCACCATACATAACTCCTAACATGTAAAACACTTAACATAAATTGCACAGTTTATGTATATAATCCATAATCATAAAAATGTATTCAATAAGGCTGTATATAATCATAAACCCATCATAAGGGTTTGTAAAGAAAATTAGAATTATCCTAAGCAAATCCCCAGAGAGTGTCGTAAACAAGAGTGAATCAAGGCCCATTGTCGTCCACCAGTTCCCATTCAAGTCTCACTCAATGTGGTGTTTTTAGGTTTTACCCCTAGGTACAAGTGCGCTAGATCCGCCTCAACCTGTTCGTATCCATACAGAGATGTATTTCATAAAAATATCGCAAATTCGATATATTACCAATATTCTAGGAAATTATTCTATAATAATCCTCAAAGTCTATCTTAGGGTAATGTTCCATAATTATATTTTTTCTATATCTAGCTACAAAGGATTGTACTAAATTTACTTTGATTCCAACTATAACGCATCGACCCATGTTACCAAGAATCCATGCATTATTACATAACATTTTCATGATCACAAAAGATCAAGTGTCAAAAGACCGATTAGTTTAGTAGCATTGGAAATACTAGATACATTGATATGTTTTACATTAAACTATATAATGAAAAACATGAACAATATAGTATCTATTGGCCAACCTCATATCCCATAGTCTATCCCTGCAGGTCAGCCATAATATACTTATTTGAAAACTGGAAAAAATAAAACATATAAATGGGTGAGATCAGATGCTCAATAAGGATAACAATATAGTGGAAACATTCATAAATAAGAATGAACATTTAAGGAAGTGTAAGACTAAAACAAATTCCTTTACACTTTAACATCAACATAATATGGAAAAGATAAAATAAAATAACTCCATTTACTTATTCACATGAATATTCTACTAGTCAAATAATCACATGCAACATCAATAGCCACATTCATAATGATGGAATTCATAATGCTTGAATTTATAACCCCATAATCAAAGCCTTCTTCCAACACTAAAAATATGATTTGTCAAGGCCTTGATCCGAGAAACTAGTTTGTCTCATGAGACCTACCAATGCATTGAGGATCTATAGAGGGCTCCACCCATCACTTACTAAGTCTTATACATTCCTCATATGAAAAGGTTTAAACATAACATAAACATTCATATTAAAACTAACATATGAAATGTCAATAATTTATCTATAAAACCTTAATGGTATAAATATAACATATCAACAGTCAATCATATAACAAAATCTTATATACAATATGGATGTTTGGTATCCTAATTAATCAACGTCAAATAATCACACAATCCAGTAAAGGAAGTTGACATATATGAAATCAAAACTTTTTTTTAGAGAAATATCTCTTTATATTTTGAAATCATATAAATGTCATATAATTATAAAAGAAACCATTTGTTTTCAAAATATTCTTATAATCTTGTAATGGAAACTTCAACGATGTTATAACGGTAGAAAATATCCACACTCGTCGTACAAGTTAAAAACCCATTCTAACCTTAATTTTGTCGAAAAGGTCATAAGGTGCCTTGTTTGTAAGACAATGGAAGGATTCCTTTCAAACTATTTTATACAAAACAAAAACAAGTGTATAAATTAAATTAACCCATATTCTAGTAAATAGTAAAAATGATTTGGAATACATTTTTTAGAAACATAGATGTGGATGATAAAGAGGTCCCATTGGAAACATATGTAAAAACAACCTCAGATAATAAAGAGACTGTTAAATTAACCCTTACCTTGTACTTTTATTTGGTAGAGTGTAGGTTAACCACCATTATAATGGTGAAATAATTGTTGTTAAATTATAAATGAATCATATACATTAATATGATATCATATATGATCTTATAATATTGCTTTGTTATTGTTATTTAAGTAGTATCATCGTTCCGGGTGTTAACTGAATCATTTTCTTTTATATTCTTGGTTATGTAAGCCATTTTTATTATTGATTCGGTGTATTTGATTAATATATAGAATGATATTATGTTCATAAACATTATTTTTAATCATAATGTGAAAATTATTCTTGAATGATTATGATGGGGAATGAATTGTACCACGTTCGTGGAAATGGTAATCCATACATACACATGAGCGACAATATCAATCTTTTGATATTAAAATAATATATAATGGGATGGTATATAATATATATAGAATCCTTATCATGTTATATTTATTTTTTATATCATTTTTACTCATTATTATACCCTTCCAAATGATGATGCGTTTGAAAATAAAACTACACCATGACGTGGAGACGGTAATCCGTACGTATGCACGTACGGTGACTTTGTCATTTATAAGATGGATAGAATAATGAAGATGGTTGTACCATTTTTATAATAACATAAAATTATATAGAATATTATAGAGTTATTATTTTAGAATGAAAACAACAAATGTGTATGTGGAAGTGGAAAATAACTTGAAAGAGATGATGAAATATTTACCTCTTCCTCAAGTTCTTCCTTTTGTTTTTTTAAAAAAGGATCCTTAATATGTCATTATGACTAAAGGAAGGCCTCTAGGAATAAGGGAGGCCAATTGAGAGTATTTTTGGGCTGGGTTTGGCTAATCCAAATCGCTTTTAATGTGTGAATTTTAGATAAGGCTAGGTTTCCTTTTATAAGAGAGGTGAGGGTCACTTTTGGAAAAGCTTGAAATATAATTTTATAATAAAACAATTATCGGTTTCTAAAGGATAAAAAATGAATTATTTAAAGAATATGGTAAGGATGGGTCAAAAACCTCTCAAAAAATAGGTTTTAGATAGGTTTAGGTTATCATATTAAACTTTACATTTATATTTAACTCTTAGTTAAATAGTTTGACATCTACCATGTCTCTTTGTATTTGTTAATATATAGTTTATATACTTACTCTAAACTTCCATGAGAACCTAAAGTGGTTCATTAATGAAATATATAAAAGTATTTAATCCTTTAGGCCGAACCATAGATTTTTATTAATAGAATACCAATTAATAATATAATATTTGTTTTAAAAACTCTTATATGTCAATTTTACCACTTTTTGATATTTTGTATTTGTTAAATTCATGACAGCATTATTACTTCAAAAAAATCAGTTAATCAACCCTAACATGTCATATTTACCTAGAATATTAATTTAATTCATTAAAGGTAACAAAATATATTTATTTTGATATTTATAATATCAATTATTTTAATCATTCCTTTATAAGGTAATTACAACATCATAATTGTGTTATAAATAAATTTAATTATTTAATGTCTAAAATTTATAAATAAAATACCATTATATAGGAAATATTTTTATCATTCTAATGAATATTTATCGTAGGATTTATCTTATATATAAACATATATTAAAAATGGATTAGTTATTAAACTTTGATTTTTACTCTTTTAACTCTTCTTTAAATAAAATAACAATAAATGTCCTGATCTAATACAAATGGACCAAAGGGGATCATATTTTATTCATAAGGTTGTTTTTTGTTAATTAAACTTGTTTAGTAGAATTAGTACTTGTGTTAGGGTAATTATAATATCACTTGTAATTTTAATTACAAAATTTACTTTTTACCCGTGTAAATAAAAGTAAAAAGTTACTATTAACCAAAAATTATTTTCATCTTATTGAACAAAATTTTACTTAATGATATTAACTATGCCTCTCGGATTTTTTAAATTCAACTCAAAGAAGAAGTAAAATTATTTTTTATACAAATTTTTAAATGCTCTAAGGAGGTGGGTAAAAGAAATAAATCGTTCGCTAAAATTTTATATATCTAAACTTATTATAAAATTACTCCAATGAATTGAATTGAAGATATATATGTATTATGTATCTATTTTTACCTAAAATAAATTTTAGTAAAATCACTAAATATTCAAATACAAAGTTGGTTATAACAAATAATGTAGTGTTTCTTCACCATTTATCAAAAATAGAATGTTTTTAGAAAAATTCCAAAAATTCACCATAAGCTAATTTTGATATTCCAAATCCAAAAATGAAGTCCATTTTTAATGATAAAATTTATAAAATTTCAAAAAGTTTATATCACTATTCATAATGGCTAGTTTGATTTGTCGCGGTGGGTTAGAATCTTGAAATTACGTACAATGCAAGTTGTTGCATTATTCAATGAGAAACGTACCGTGGAACCTTGGGGTGTAACAATTTTTCACTGTTATTTAGAATGATTTAATTATTTTATACTAAGAGGACAAGGGGTGGGTCAAACTTATTATATTGTTATATTTAAGAAATTTATAAATATACTATTTTTCAGTTCATCGAGAGAAGGTTGGAGATCTTGTTGTATATTACTAGATCGGGGTTTTGAAGGATCGATTTGGGCATCAGGATTGCTATTGCCTTTAACTTTTTCGTAATTTTCGATTGCATTTCAATTGTTTTTGAAAAACAATTGAATTTCATGTTCCCAATAATTATTTATTTTTACACAAACATGCACATAGACACACATTTAAATATATATATATATATATGAGAATGAGTTTTTTGGTTTACCCTTATAATATCTCTCTAAATTATGATTCTCTTAGAGTTTAATTCCATCAATATGAATGTTTATGATATATTTAGTTTTTGTCACCAGCCAATTGTATGCTGGATGTGGGACTCAAATATTCATCAAATCATTCCCCTCATTGTATTATATTTTTTGAGAGGGGTTGTGATTAAGTTGTATAAATGTTTTAGGTTTAAAAGATAGGATGGATGATAGTGTATGGAATATGTGAGGTTTCATGGATTAGTATGACAATGGTGAAATATAAGATTAGAGAGTGATATAATCATGGATGTTTAGTTAATAAACTTGTTACTATGTCCTCATGCAATCTAATTCATAGACCATTATTTATTCTTATCCTACTGAATGAAGTGATCTTGGTAGATGGTTAGACACATATAAAAGGGTAATGCATCATTTTTCATTACATCTATGACCAAAATGTGTCAAAATTATTATTTCTTAAAAAAATAAAAAAATAATTAATAAAATAATTAATTAATTAATGTAGAGTTTTCCATATTATAGGGTTAATAGTTTATCAATTTATTCCTTTTCATCAATCCCTACAAGTCGATGTCCTCATTAGATTCACGCTAATGAGGTTCACAAGGTTATGCTAGAAAATCACCACAAAGATGATTTTAATGAAAATAATTGTATGAGGATGCACAGTGTGTTTCAAAACCATCATTCAATGAATTCTGACGGAATCATATCAGATGAAATGAGATTACAATGGTTGAAAGATGTTAACATAGTCTTCAGTTTGATCCATTACTTGAAGGATCATAATGTTTTGTTAGATGTAATGATTGTATGTGGTGTATTGAAGAACTAGAGATTCATTCATTTGGGGGATTACGATGCGATTACAGTCTCATAAGAAATTTTATAAGGTCATTTGTGAGAATTCTTCCCTTATTTAAATATGAAGGTGACTCGTCACTGAGATTTAGTTACCCTTTTCATGTTGATTTTTTTGTGTCTAAGAGTTCAAGATCCATTTCAGGTCCACTCTGTGATTTGCATCAGACATATTTCTAGATGAGGAAGATAGTGTGAGTAATATTTTAGAGGCTACACAATATAAAGATCTATTATCATGTCACATAATTTATAATGATTATGTATCATGAGGTTCTCGAATGAGAAGTGGTTATTGAAAGGATGACTGAAAATATCAGATCCTCGGGATAGGTGAGTTTCCTGAATTCCTCATTAAATAGAGTTGTGTTCATGGGATCCATGTTATCAGAAAAAATAGTTTTTGGTCATCTTATTTATGTCTCGTCCCTCATTATCTTATTTCCCTAGGGGCGGTGGTGGTCATATTTATTCAGTGGGATCAAACGTGGTTTTTATTATTGGGAGGATGAGGTCATCAGCCGTAATATTACCTGACCCTTTTATAAAGATAATGAGTTTTAGGTGTTCATATTTATTTTCCTTCATTGAGGATGCCTATCATAAGTTAGTAGTAGTATGGTTGTATTGTTTAGGATCTAAATAGATTATATGCTTCATCTAGACTTTATCCATGAGACACTCCTCCTCATCAGAGAGTATAGCACTGTTAAGGAGTTCCTCTTTAGTAGGATAAGAGAGTGCTTAGAGCTGGTCATGGCTATCATCATGATATAGCTTCTATATTGCTATGTGAGTTGTTTTTCTTCAAGGTACCGTTTCCTTGATTTCTACATGGCTTCATTCATATTTTTTATTTAAGAGAAATAAAAACATTCATATCATGTAAACTCATCCATGATTTGGTATTTGAGGTAGTGGGGCTTCTAGCTCCCTTGGTGTTGACCACTCCAGTTTGAGGTTGATCTGATTTGTATGAATTTTGTAAAGAAATTGGGGTTGTGGTGGGGAAGCATAAATCTATTGGATATTTATTATGTATATGAATACAACCATATTAAATAATCGACAATATGGATTCAATATCTTCAATGCAGGCTACCATGGATTTTTTATGAGGTAGGCTGTATTCAATGATGCTGATGGTGAATCAGTTGGGTGGGTTAGAGAGAAATACAAATAGATGGTTCAAAGGTGTGTAATGTAATTATCACATCTCATGGATGAGCTGACATTGTGATTCATCAAAGGATTACCAATTGTTTTTGCAAGATTTCTGGATGAATACACTAATGTATTTATATAGGGGGTTGACAGTTACCCCCTTAATGAGATATTGAGTTTTAAATAAATAAATAGCCAACCATTTCTTAAATATAAATGTATCCGTAAAGGATGGAAGCATCATAGTTTTGAATTATATGATCATATATCAATGATTTCTTGAATATAGGTTTTGTTCTATCAAGAATTTCAACTTATGGTGTCGCGATATTGTTCATAAAGTAGGATAATGGTAGTTTCTATCATTGTACCACTTACCATTGCTTGAACAGAGTATCTATGAATAAAATCTATCATCTTACATAGAAGTTTTATTTATTAAATCATATAAAAGTATTTTCCTTCTTCTTAGATATTTATTTTGGTTTATGATATCATCTCATGAGGTTAAAGGATGAGGATATTTAAAAAAAACATTTTTCATGTGAATTAGTGTTTGTTTTGATTTCTTTTCTGTAATTAATTCTCAATCTCTAATCATATGGATAATGAATATATATTTATTAATTTCATTTATATGTTCATCTTGCGTTTCACTGTAAAAATTCTTTTATAATATATGATTGATAAGGAGAAAGCATAGTTTCATCTTCCCATTTTTGGGGGTTCATCATCATGACTAGTTGCATGTGATGTTTTAAAAGTGTGAGTTATAGGCATATGAAATTTATATTATGGGTAATATATAATCCTTGTAGGGATAGTCTATGAATTCATCAAATATAGATATTTTTTTCATGTCTAGACAATAATAATGTGGAAGATATGAGGATATTCATTGGTCTTGAAGGATATAAAAGGAGGTTCGCAGCTAATTTATATCAGGTTGTGACTCCCTTGACATCCTCGACCTTAATGGATATGTTAATATTTTGGAATGACTACCATCAAAAAACGTTTTTTTACCTGAATGAGAAGTAACTTATGGATTCAGTTCTATATTTACCATATTATATAGTTTATTATGAGGTTCTCTATGAGGCATCACATATTTTTTTATAATGCATTCAAATTCAATAAGGATGAGTTGTTTATTATGTGTCTTGAATGATATTCCCCCATTATCATATCAATTCGACCAACGATTCTGATTTCGAAGAAGTGGTGTTTCCATTGATTTCATGGTGACATTACCTCATTAGTGAATGTTTTGTGGTTTTTATCAATTATAAAAGTATGAGTTTTGATATCTCCCATAGTGAAATTATCTTGTTTCATAATTATTGGATGGAATTATTATAGGATTACGAAATATATAATTTGTATATTCTTTGAAATTGAAATTTTTTATACAATGAGTTGATCGTAATGTAACATATAGATATTGACCATAAATTTGGGGATTCCCTGAGAGTGATGGATGAACTCTCAATAATTCATCTCGATATGCGATATGTTTAGGGAAGATTAATTAATTTTAAGATGATAGTTTATTCATAATTATTTCAGGAGGTGTAGTACTACTAGTTGGTGAATTATTCAATGTCGTTCTAAAGGGAATGAATTGTTTTTTTATTAGGCCCCTATTGGTTTTTCCAAGTATAGAAATCTACTCTTGTTATTTTATAGAATGCATTTCTTTCTGTTTGTGATGTATTAGATGGTTCTATGTGAGTTCAATTATTTTTCTTTTTCATTATTTTCTGACATGAATAAGATATTCTAGGAATTGAAATGTATATTATTATTGCATGACATTAATAATTTAGTTTCTAAGTTAGTTTCTTGATGTTTGGTCTTCTGGAAGGGGAATGTCAAGAACTGTGTTTCCAGTGGTTTTCTCCAACCATTAAAAGTAACCCAATGGTAGTTGAAAAACCTATTGATATAATTGGTTAATATTTTACCTTGACCTGAGGGAGGCAACTATTTCATATGTTTTTTTTTCATTTAATAAATGTTTCTAAAATTATAGTAGTTAGGAAGTTGAGGTCGATAGAGGTTTTTTCTGGTGAGTAAAAAGAAGTGGTGGTATGACTTCATGAAGTCCTAAGGATGATAATTTATAACTGAGATCCTTCTAAAAATCCATTATATGTAGAGGAATCCATCATTATTTTCATTCTTAGATATTAAATAACACTACTTTTTATCATCAAATAGGTAGTAAGATAGAGTGGACCATCCAAACTCATGATGACATGTTTCAATCTAATGTCTGAATTTTGGATGTTTATTGGTGATGCACCTACTATTTATCATGTTTTCGTACAATAATTTATTCAACTCTATAATTGGTATTACACCTTTTTGTGATTTTTATCTACGGATTTATTTTTTCCCTTTAAGATGATCTAGGGTCGAAGAGGATGAAATTCCTAGGATTGAACTCATAGAAAATATGACAAAGTTTGTTCAGGTAATTTGAGGGAGGAAGAGAGTAGTGCATGATCATCAAAAATAATATGTTGTTCATATGGGGATACCTATAGATTTCGCCATTATATATCATGTTTTTTAAAGGTGACTTGTAAATAAGGATAGTGAAGGATGGTTCCTGGGATTAAGATTTATCGCTGTTTTTTTGGAGTTTTGAGGTGTTAACACATGTTAGATCTATCTTGTATCAAATAAAACATCACTGATAGATGAGTTGGACACACTATGTATTTCAAATGTAACTTATCTGTCTGTATAGTTATGAAGACTCACGTATCATCGATTTAGGATAGATCAAACTTCATGATGATTTAAATTTCGAAGATTTTCATGTAGATATACATGACATCGTAAAGGATGTGTTTTTGGGGGTGTGATATTCCCCCAGATCGGGTCTTTTGAAAACAAGGTGGAATGGAATAGTGTTATAGGGAATATGATTCATCGGTGCACGCTTAGTACACCAATGTTAGTATATGTTTGTCTATTCTCCTGAAATGTGGGTTTTTTTGGATGTTTAAATTCTGGGATATAAATTTATTCCACATGATGTTTTTTATGTGGTTTTTTATAGTTCTTCTGAGTGAGTTGGTCGATCATTAGTGGTGGAATGATAGTTAAACTATATCATATAGAGTGAATTTTCCGAAGAACTTTCCTATATGTTTGTTTTTCACTCAAAAAGAGAAGGATTGGTTTATTGGTGACTATTTTAATATCTAATATATTTTCATTCTTTCTAATTTCATGTTTCCTAGTATAGTGATTCTCTTAGGATTCTTGGAGTGATTCAATAAAAGGTTTTATATTACGTTCTATAAGTTTGGGGAATAGACAATGTATAAATATTACACACCATATAAGTGTGGCTAGTGGACTCTTAACGGTTGTTCATGGGGTTTTACAAAATGTATAAATAATAAGGATTAAATAATAAAATGATATGCATTTTTCCGAGAAATATAATGTTGGAAAATTAAATGACATGTAAATATTTTCCATATAATGTCAATTCCCTATGTAGAAATATTAGGAATGTTTTTACCAATCTATTTTTTCTAAACTCTATGGTCATACATTCCTCTTTATATTTCTCAGAAACTAGTAGCTCCATCATTTATCATTTCATGATTTATTCCATCAATGATGAATTATTGGATTCAATATTCTATCCATGTTTAGTGATATATGGTGCATTCTTCCACTGTTTTGTAGTAGGTTCTCCCCATTTTATCTCATTTCCTCATGTATCTTCTCTCTATTATATCATGATTTATTTTTTTTATTTTAAAAGGTGTTTTATTTTTTCTTGGATAATGTTGTTATGTTGTGGAATTGTTGGATCAATATAGTTCATTGTGGGAGAGGTGATCAAATATCTTTGACATTTGTATGTTCTCAAGTGAAGATATTTGACAACTTTTATGTAGGGGATTTACTTCTTCTCATATTTTTTTATGTTAAATCATAAATTGATCAAGGTTTTTTCCATTAGATGAAAATGGTATTAAACAAAAAAATGTGGAACCATATTATTGGAATTTTTTGGGATCACATGTTGGTGATGTTTTTTCTTTGTACTCAAATAGATGGTTTCCTTGTGATTTGATATTTACTATGACATATATATTGTGATTTGATTGGATGATATTATTCTTGGGATATAATGTTGATATTGGTACAGAATGTAATTGGATAATTAATTGAAAAATAAATATATTATGAAATTAAGATATAGATTTTTGATAATCTACTAATTATGGTAAATTTATAATAATAAAATTGATGCATTGGATATGTGTAACTGAAAGAGATCTTCCATGAAATTATAGGAATTGATAAATAAAGTGAATGATGTTTATTATTGTTTTTTACAGAAAAAAAAGTAATTTTAATTGATAATGGTATTTCTCTAAGATTTTTGAAACTAGAATAAATGATACATACATTTCAACCCGTTGATTGATTATTAAAAATTGATTTCATAGGTTTCATATAAGTTGAGCCATTAAATAATGAATCAATAAATTCCTGATGGAATAAAAATTGGTATTGTGATAATGAAAATTTTCTAGATCCAATGTTTCCCATTTTATTGAGGATGAATGACTTATTTTAAAGTCACAGGAGCTCATTTATATGAGAAATATAAATTTCTTTTTTTTATGGCCCATTTTCAGTAATAATTAATTACTTTTTCATACTACATTTTGATATGGCCACAATATTATCATTTTTAATTGATCCTAGTATGGATGAACATGGGGGGATTATTTGTGATATGGGAATGGGAGAATCAAATTTTATGTGAGCATGGTATGGATAATCTAGGGATTGATTTTGTTATATGGTGTGTTGTGGATAGAATTTTATGGTAGAAGATGATTCATTTAGAGGATAGAAACGTTAGTATATACATATAGGAATCAAGGAAGGAGATGAAGGTTATGGAATGGGTTAATAGTAGACTTACCCAATGATGAGATGCTAAGAGGCTGTTTGATCTCTTGAATTATGGTTGTGTTTCATGATTTAAATAGATTCATTTCTCCACTATTTATGTTGGATAGAGGTGTTAGGTTTCATGTATCCTCTTGTGGGTAGATTAAGATGGTTATCCTAATGTAACATGATATGGAATGAATCTAATTATTATTAAATATAATTTTATCTCATGGATATTTTTAATCAATGGAATTAATTTTCTAAAATGATGGTAATCTTGATAAATCCATAAATTGGTATGGATTATGCATTGATGGAATGTAATTTACTCTGATTATTAATGTAATGTATTGTTGAATAATTCTAATGGTTAATTAATAATTAATAAATTAATTAGCTTCGGAAAATTTATTAAATAAAAATTAGTATTTAATGGATTTTTTTTACATGAATGGGTGCTTATAGGATATCAAGTCTTAGTAGTTGAATCTAGGAGACAAAGAGATGTTATATGAAGTTGTGTCATGAACTGGGTTATTCCAATAGTATGGTAATGATATATATTATATTATATATATATATATTGTGATTTCATATTCTTCCCAATCGATGCCTGTTACGGAAACTAACACCCATCAGACACTGAGAGGGTGATTTTCCCAACATCTTGGATAGAGAATTGATTTCTAATTATACCCTATAACACATCTCTCTTGTCTTAGATGTTACATTTGTTGGTGTGCATGATGGTTAGTTTCCACATATATGTGTGGAGGGTGAGGTGATGGCTTGTGGTTATTTGACACACATGTATTACTAGATATTTTATGTAGAGGATTATAATATCTATGATGTGTATAAGATATAAGGGATTATAGTACCTTACATGGAATATAGGTAGTAATATATTGAGGTATAATACATGGCTTATGATACATGTCATGGATGATATAGTGAGTTTTAGAAACTAATTTTTTACAATATTTGGATATGTTATATAAGATTCTGTTACCATGTGATGCATAAGGTGTAAGTTATGATTCCTTGCTGAGGTGTTCTTGGGATTGCTTATTGAGAGAGTTGGATTGGGATATGCAGTGATGGGGAAGAGAAACAAATTGATGGGGAAGTCATAGAGATGTTACCATTATTTTTCCCTGATATAATATAATATCTCGATCTGTGATACAAGATGAGATGTACACATGTTGTTGTTTGGAATTTAGTATAATCTATTAGATGATCTGTTAATTTCACTATTTTTAACATTGAATTGAATTTGTTCTTTATCTTTTGAAATAGAGGCTACGTGATGGAACCTACTATGAATAATTTTATTCTCATACAACCTATTTAAAAACTATTTTCATGTCAACCATATAAATTTTGAGATCGAGAATGATTTTACTATATCTTGGTTTTGGAGAAGCTCATTGGGATTCATGGCCACATTAATTTTTTCCATTTTGGGTACATTCATATTTCCTATCATTTTTTCATTAATATATGAGATTTTATTTATTCAAAATGTATTTCAATATATTTATATTTATGAATATATTTTGTTTGGTGCATCATTCTTATCTATTTTTTCATAATCTATCTATTAGAGGATAATGCTTCCCAAATGCATGTTTATTATACCATTAGTGTAATTTTCTATGCCATGGCCGACTATATGCGGGGCTTAGGTGGTCAACATAACTATATCTTAATGCTTATATCATTTTCTGGATAGTTTTTTGATATATATGAACCAAAATCATCTTTATATGATAATTAAAATTCACATTTTGAATGAAATATAAATTTGCTTAATTTTATTTATATATATATATTTTTAAAATTTTTGAAAAAATTGGAATACACATATATTTAGAAAATAATCAATACCTGGTGGTGAAATCACAAAATAAATCACATCATTATGGAATGTGAAAATGTTTGTGACATAAAAAATATTCCATCAATAATGTTTAATGATTGTTTAAGTCATTTGAAAAGGACTCAAGAATAGATTGTTAAAAAAAATCTTTATAAATATTTGATAAAATATAATGAAAATATATAGGGTCTAGAAGATATATTAGTCTTATATTTAATGAAAACCACTAAAATAATGAATATATATATGGGGAAGAAATTTTTCCAATAGAAAAGAAGAGGTAATTTTGGGTTATTATAATTTATCAATTCACGTTAATTATGAATAAATGGATAAGTAATTATTTAAGAGAAAATATTAAAATTCTTTTTGAAATGATAATGATATATATATATAAATATTATAGAGTGTAAGTTTATAATTTACCCTAATGGGAACATTGTAATTAAAATAATGAATTCAATTAATGATTTATATGAAAAAACGTGTCATAACTCTTACCATCTATAGAAGCTCTTTATGATAATATATGGCATTCATAAAAATTACAACAGAAAATTTAAAACCAATACTAAAACTACATAATTTTTTGCTATATAATTATTAAAATTCATTTCAAATATATTAATCAGTTGAGGTTTATGTTTATTATTATATGGTTTTAATATTGAATATTTATATGTGTTTTTTTAATCGAAGTGTTAATCATCATTCATTGATAAAAATGTAAACATTGTAATATCATTCCAAATAGTAAAATTATTGTTCTATATTTATATATTTTGTGTTTTATTTTTTTGATTGAATGTATTTAAATCGATTGATATAATTGAATCCAATGAAAATATTTTTTATGTAGTTTACTAAAATCCTTGATTTAAATTAAAATCTTCATTCATTTTTATTTCTTCATAAAAAATATTATTAAATATATAGAATAATAAATAATTTTATAAATTACCATTATCAACATCATGATTGTTATTATGGCATTGAGGCATATGTTTTTATAACATCCTTCATGTTGGATGATGAACCAATGAAAAAAAGAACAGGTTTTACTAATAAATGAGTAAAAGTGTTTATGTATCTAAAATTAGTACTTTTATTATACAATCATTTTGATACTATTATAGGATTATTATTATGAATGGTTAAAATTAGAGGTGGGTATGATTAGGCCATAAAAATTTTAATGGACTAACTAAGACACATTCATAATTAATTTTTCTACTTCTCAACATGAGTTAAAGTATAATGAACTATTTTAGCTTCATTCATGGAATCAAATGCTACTCAAAAACATATACTCATTTTTAATTAAATAAATGGGTGTGTGTTATATATATAATAAAATATCATGAGATATTTGTATGCGGTGGAGAAGAGATCCTTGTATAGGTGAACACTAAGTGGAACTCTAGGAAGTTATTCATATCAAATAATACAGGGTAGTCATTTTAAAAATATTTTTTATAAAGTATGAATAATAACAAATATTAGATAATATTTGGTCCATAAAAACCCCATCCAAAAAATTGGAGATTTTTTAAAATTATTTTTTTTATGAAATTACCACATAGTATACAATTTATTTTAACTCGTCATACCATTATGATTGTAACTATATTTTTACCTCAATGACATCGTTTAATCAATAAAAAATAAATCTATATCCTCACATTTTTTAAAATTTCAATTAAAAATATTGACCCAATTTAATTTAAATGAATTTCTACATTTAATAAATATATCCCTTTGATGAAAAAATAAGGTAATAATTCATATTTTAGGAAAATAACTATTTAAAATTTTATTTTCGTTTTGTATAAATTTAAAACGACAATATTTTTTATATATTTTTTACGAATTTAGCAATTATATTAAATTTATCATTAAATTGTGTCAAAATTATCTTATTAATATAAAATAAAACAATTCCTAAAAACATTCTTCAAAATTACATTGTTTTAATAAAAAAAATATAATTGAATACTATTAAACATAATTATTCTATTCATAAAGTATAAATTTAATTATAAGATTTGTATAAATATAATTCTTTTAATATGTTTCAAAAAAATCACAAATAAAAAAACTAATATTTATAATAATATTATCATAACTACATATTTTTATAATGATCCATTTTAATTAAAATTGGATTTTTTACTTATATATAGAATTATATAGTTTCCAATTTAATAAAACAATATATATACTACATCAATATTACTATTTGATAGATTTATAACCAATGACCTTGTATCTAATGGAAGTAATTTGAAATTACCATTTTACGATTAGCCACATATCAAATGGCATTATTTCTAATTACCATATATATATATATAATTTATTTATATATTGATCCAGAAAAACATTCAAAGAATAAATCAATCTTTTTATTTACTTATATCTCAAATAAATCTACTATATTTATATCAAGTATCATTTTTTCACTTGTATATCTTGGTTATTGTTATTTAACATAAATAATGTTGACACAAACTATGTTTTCACATAAAGATTTCATATTTTTGATTTTATTCCTCTTGTAATTATCAAAAATTTATTTTGTTTTTGTTTTTCATAATGATTTAATTTTTCACTATAATATTTTATCATAATAAAATGTCTCACTATTTGTATTTCTGTAGTGTTTCTGGTCAAATATGATATTCAACATAACATCTATTTAGTGGGATAAAATGATGATTAAATATATGGGTTGTAACCTTATACACACCAGAAATGATACTTGGCCAAAATATATAATTTCAATGGTGATAAAATTGAGAGTATTTTTCCCATAATACACATTCATGTTTTCAGGTAGATTCATTAATTATAATTATCCTCCATAATAAATTAACCACATCATCGGTCTGACTTCATTGTAAATTATCAATAATATTAACTATTTATATAAATATTTCCTTTTTAGTTAGGTCATGTTAATGTTATAATTCATTTTACATCACTACATGTGAATGGTTGGGTAAGTACATCCTCTATTGTGATATATATATATAGATTTATTTCATAATATAAAACTAGGAAAGGATTAGTGGAGGAACCATTTGATGAGGATTTATCCAGTAAGAAATAATGATTTCAAAGTGTCCAATGTGTCTTAAAATAAATATATCATTATTCATAAATATCAAAACCCTCACACATGAATTTACATGAATAAATTATTTTTACTCAACGTCTCATTCTATATTTCATCATAGAAAAATGTCATATATCATCAATCAATTATATTTATTCCTAATATACAACTGAATTATTTCATTCTTCTATCCAACATCATCAGTGAAATATATACTGATCTTATTATTCTCTCTAAAACCATCCCAACATGTTATCATTATATAATTTTTCTAATATATGGCCTCATTAGATGGAATCTAAATTACATATTGTATTTTATTATGGCGTGATAAAATTATTGAGGGATGTTTTTGAATATTGAATACATTATTAAATATTAAATAACATCATAACATTTCACATAGATGTAAAATTATCATTTCATATTTACAGTCAATGTAGAAAAGATAATCATTAATGAAGCTATGTTATATATTCAATTACTGTAAATGACATATATAGAACAAAAGTTTAATCTATAGATCATGATCAAATATATTTTAGGGAGTTACCCAATTAAGCAATTTGATTTATATAATGTCTATCATTGATTATTAATCAAGTAAAGAATATTCTCAAATATCTGTGAAATATGCTATCTTTATAAGTAAATAAACAATAATAAAATTTATATTATAACATATAGATATCATATAATTACAAATGCTAAATCTCATGGTGATGTTATCCAATTTTAATAGGTATGTGGCATATGGATTCATCATCCATCTAAGATTATTATATTAATCCTTTACATGATTTTAAACTAAGCATTGTGATAGATACAATGTAATCTCCCTCTTCATACCATCTCAATAGAAGAGATTATTGAGATCTCAAAAAATAATTGATCTTACATGATATATAGATTATGAAGAGCTAAGTATGTCAATAGAAAACACATTCTTTAATTTTTGTTTTATGGGAATACACAATAATTTGCTAAATTATATAGTACCTTCATTGTAGAATATGAACTCTAGAACATTCTATATCGTGTTTTATAGATACATATAATTATACTATTTCATTATGTAATTATCATAGTTGGATGGAAGAGAATATATTTAAAAATTATATAATATATCCCCTACCATCATGATTTCTAGATCCATCCATAAAAAATAGGTGTGTATTTGTTTTCTTTTGATCCTCATAATTTTAATGTGTCACGATATTTGTAGAACATGTCATTATACATCGTTTTTTATTCCCATTGTATTAATGTATCTAGCAGTCATAGTTGTTCTAAACTCATTCAATCTATTTTTTTTACATGTTTAAAACCTTTTATGTGTAAATATAAACAATAATGTTGTGATATTATCATATTTAACTCTTTTTACCATAGAGTTTAAAACATTCATATCTAAAAAAACTAATATTTCTATTACTACATCCAAATTAATAATTGTGTAATTTATGTCATTATTGATTATTTTATTCTTAACATAAGTTATCACAGATTAACTATATATGGGGGAATCCCAATAATTTCTTCATTCATTATTGTATATCCCAATACCAACTCAACAACATTGTAATGTGAGTACACATGTAGTGAACAATATATAATTTAGGTCAAGGAAATATTATATTAAAAAATATATAACAATTAACATGATATTGATATTTTTAATCCTCTCCACATCAATGTATTTACCACATTAGATGAAGGAACACAATATTATAAAATTAACTCAGTAAATGTGGTTACATTGATGTCTTTTTTACATTATTATAAAGTTTTTAATCATTTAATGAGTTGAGGAAAGGACATCATGTTGGAATAAAAAATGAAACATTTGATGTGGGAGAGTTTTAGGGAATTTTAGGTCTAATAAGTATAGTGATTCATTTATCATATGCATCAGCTGGTGGGGTAAACAATTCAAATATTTGAGTAACTTAATAATGTTAATGTGCTACTTATTGTATATTTCAATTCTATGAATAAAAACATAATGTCAAAATACACCCCATAGATATGCTTTTATAATATTTTTTAATTATGTTAATATAATTATATTAAATATTATCCAATTGATAATGGATAAAATTTATATCCACAATATCTTTTGTGTCATATTTAATTTTTAAATTAATTTCTTCTCCTGGATATTATTTTCGGTTTATTTGAAGCATATTTTAGTATAGTTACATAGTATTGTGAGTGGGGTTCCTTGTGTTACCCTAATTTGTAAAACATTAGTGTTGGACAGTTCATGAATGTTTTAATTACAAATTTAATAATATATGTTTTGTGTTTTCTTCTAGTATATAAAATGTTTCATCACATAATGACTTCATAGATGTTCCTTGTGCATCAATTTTTATTATAGAATTTTAATTATCAGTCAAACAATAGATCTGATATCATTCACTCTTACCTCATAATCATATTGATTTAAATTTTTTGTTATAGTCAATAAATTATATAATGAAGTAAAAATGAAAATATCAAATTGGTTAGTATGAACAAATAATTTTTGGTTTCTATAATAAACGTATATAGGAATATCTCATACAAAATAACATATAATTCCATGTGATGGAAATAATCCATAAATTATTTAGAATTTTTAATGGTTAATGTATTGGAATAATGTATTAGGATATGTGAGTATGGTGTTGGAAAAAAATTATCTATAAATATCTAGGAGAACAAAATTATGCCTATATTTATAGAAACTATAATAGCTATATATGAGATACTAACAACAATTACAAATGTTTTACTATAATTATACTATTTAGGTTTCAGTATTTCGAAATATATGTTAGTGTTTGTTTAGGTGATTAACATTATTTTGAATGCAAGTATGATAGAATATATTAATGTTATTTTTCTAATAATATAGGGGAAATTGTTTTTGTTTTATCATTACTATAATCATTATATTTTATAGTTATGGTGAAATATTATTATTATGAAAACAGTTTTCAAATGTTTTTGGATTTATTGAACTTGATTCTAAAAGACGAAATCTAGAGTGAAGAGTTCCTTATACCTTGTCGAAGTGAATTAAATTTTGATTGGAAAAGAGTCTCTCATCATAGAAGAAATCATTGAATACCATAAAACATGATTATAAAGTAATGTTTCAGATTATGAATTAGTCTATTGTGTAACTAGAGGTGTTGTTGAAAGGATCAAAATCATAAAAGCATATATACGAAAATATTGGTGGACTCTGGTAAGGAAACAAAATAATGTACAAATTGTTTTTAAAAAATATTTGTGTTATTATTTTCTTCTCAATAACTATAAAATGGCATATTCAAGCATGGTTGAATATTATTTATCATTGAAATCAATTGTATATAAAAGTTTCATGAAAAAATATATTAATTAATTCATTGGTATTGTTCAACCATAATATGTTTAGGACTAAAATGTGATCAAAAAATGATATGTAAACATATAGATGAAAATATGGGTTTTCCATTTTCTGTTAGAAGTTAGAATGATTTTATTTCTCTAGAAAAATATTATCTCTATGAAATTTTCATATGATTTATGATATTGTATAATTTTGTTGATTATATTTATGATAGTGAAACATGTGACAATGATTAATATTAATGGAGTAATGGTTGATATTCTCTCCAAGAATGAAAATTTAGATCCATGTGGAAATGATCAGCATTATTTGTAAAAAAAATATTGTAGTTTGAAATTTTATTCGAGGTATCATTAGTGAGAAGAACATAAGGTTTTTAGAAGGATATGGTATACATAACCTTTATCAAACATCCAAATAAATTTATGACAGCAACATGATGGGTAATTTAAAAGAGGGGTTTATTATTCTTGGGGGACTATATGCTTAGATCACCAAATAGAAAATTACTTCAATGGGATGTTTGGGGAATAATACTAGTCTAATCCAGTGGAGGTTTAATATACATCATCATATTCCATGGTAATTTAATATAAAAAATGAATTTGATTCCCTAACAAAGAAACCATATTTTTTAATAATTTAATATGGTTGAATTAAATTATAGAATTTGAGAATTTTTAGATTATAATGTTTTTAGGTATAATAATTGAAGATAATATAGTTAAAAAACATTCAAAATTTATATAATAATAATGTCATTAAAATGTATAGTATAGTAAAAATAATTCCATATAGAAATTATTTGTAGGAAATGGTGAACTGGGGTCATATTGAGAGCGTTTAATGCATATATTTTCACTATTCATTATATAAGTCAATTTAAAAAATAGAAATACACAATACAACATTATTATATAAAATAATTCTATAATATTTTATGGGTCAATGGGTACCAAAAAAGGTATGGTTTAGAAATGTAGAAAAATTTGGACATTTCATTATCTTTGTATGCTTATCCTATAACGATGTTGATATAATGAAAAAACTTAAGCTTGAGAAAATGTACATATATAATATTATTTTTGGTTTTAGAATTATTTTATTTTTTTGAAATGTTATAATGAGAATCTGCAACCCATCAGATAATGAAATATTTAATTTAATGAGAAAATCCAATTAATGGTTTTAAAAAATAAAGAAAACATTTTTTTGAGATGATTTCAACTATTGTAGTACATGGGGAAGTGTATAGTGGGGTCAAAATATTGAAAATATAAGTGGATAAAATTTTAAATAGTTCACATGTAATTAAAAAAATACTATATGTTATAAAGTGATCATATTTTTTAAAGCCCAATAGAATGATTATGATGTTTAAAAATAAATTTTTGGTGCACTACATTTTAGAGAACTAGAAATAGTGATATTGGACTTAGATGGACTGAAATTTTAGTTTATAAATGCTTTTAAAGTTAGAAAAAAAATTTGTATACATTAAATTGATTATAATAACTTACTTATAAGGGATGTTGGCCAACTAAATTTACTAAAATTGGTAGCAAAGATCAATTACTCAATGCTGAGGAAGGAAACCTTCGATAATGAATTAAATATTATCATATTCAAATGATATTGATAGATCAATGAAATAATAGAAATAAAAAGAGAACTATATATTTAATGGAGAGTTCAATTATTGGTTGAATTTGATATTATTAGATTATACATGGAATTATATATGGGGAATGGATTCCAATAATTGGATATAATAATTTTAAAAAAAATATTGTCATCGGCCTTTATGTACACTACCTATTTGATAGTGTTTTGTACAGTTTAATTTAATGATATTAACAGTGTATATAGATATGACGAATAAGGATATTTAATGATACCTGAAGGAAATGATCTACATTTTGTAAGCCATGGGTTAAAAAAATACTAATATAAGGAACTTTTTTTAAAATGATGTAAAGAATCTATATATTAAAATAGGAACATTGTTAGTATAACTACACCTTAGAAACCTCCGTGAATTTGGATAGTTTAATGTAGTGAAATTTTGATCATTTATTTTCTTAGATTTTTTTAATTACATGCATATAATAAAATCATACAAAATTTGGATGAAATATTGATTGGGTGATAAAATATCTCACGATTTGTTTATATGATGTGTATATTGATCAAATGATTAAAAATAAAAGATAAAGGACAATCTATGAAAATCTTGGTGACAATAATGAAAAGTGATAAGCATATTGGTATAATTATTGAAACCCTATAAGACTATGTCAATAAAATAGTAAAAAATATCCTATGTATATATCTTTATATATCTTGACTCCTCATTAATGACTATTAATTATATCAATATCACAAGAACTAATAATGGACGAAATGTCCTATATTATAATGAAAGTAAGTGATGCTTTAGTTAAATGAAACAAAATGTATTTAATTATTTGTATATGGTTATCTATTTATCATATAATAGGATTAGAATTTAAATTTATGTCAAATCTCAGAACGTATTATTGAGAATCCCTGATCAGTTAAATTTGACACGTGATGTGATCATATGATACATTGATATATTTTAGTGAATGTTATATTCTAAAAGGATTATTAGATGATGATTTTAATGTGAATTCACACACCTATAAGTAAATTACATGTTTATTGTTATTTTTGGAAGAAAAAAATAATATTGTATGAATAAACTAAATAATGTAAGTTAATTTTTTTAAAGGATATTATATGTAGAATATATGAGAATGTGAATAGATTGAATAGGGTTGACATGTTATCTAATGGTTCGATATATGTATCTAGAAGGGGAAGTTCTTTTCTAGGGTAGTATGTATTCAGTTCACATTTCTTTAATCATGTCTTTCCTCCTAAATTTTCTATAAGATGTGTTTTTAGTGTTATTCTAGAGAAGAGGGAACTAAAATATGAATAACATGTTCAAAAAGATTTAGTATATGAATTATTTAGGATTCATGAATCCGAAACATGAAAAGGGTGGTTAGATTTTTGTGGATCATAATACATACATGATGAAGGATGTTGAATACTATATAAGTGTTAGTGAATTATGTAGAGTTCATGGATTTATTTTTCATGTTGTAGAAATTTAGGAATGAGGAGCTATTTAATTTACAATATCATTATTTATACAAGGGGATAATAGGTAGTTGATATTTCATCTGTCAAGGTAATAATAGTATAAATTCTCTCCAAGAGATATTGTTTAACAAAATAAAATGAATATTTTTATTTTTTTCGGGTGAGACCTACTGGTTTAATACTGAATAGAGTGATTCATGTGGAAAAACTACAATTAATAAGATGTTAACTGACTGCAATAGTCTATTGTCTTCAATATTTATGTGAACGTGCAACTAATTTCTCAAAAAATGTTCTTTTATAACATAGTTTTGTGATAACATAATAATTTTTTATATTTTATAAAAAAATTATAATATATCATCCTCATATATATTGATTACAATCAAATGAAATTTGGTTAATATAAATGTTTTCATTATCTTCCAGGGATATTTAATATAATTCCAAACCATGTAATATTATGGGTCAAAATTTTATATTTATTTCACCTTATTATATTTTCTTATATGTTATATTAATTTAGAGTTACTATGAGTAGTCTGGCATAGTTTCATTTGTTGGTTTCTATGTCTTATATTAAACTTTTAATTTAAATTCATTTTTAATTCTAATTTGTTTTAATTAAAAAGTGAAAAATCTATAGCATGTGTCATCATATTGTTATTTTAAGGATTCAACTTATGATTATTTCACAGAAAAACCTTCCACAACCAATGGAACAGTTAATATATCTTCATATGATTTCTAATCGGTCATAAATAATCAATAATTTCATTCCAATCGTATAAAAATATGGATATTTATAATAATGTTTAGTATGTTACATTCTTTAATTATGTATAGTTTTTAATTAATTGCTAAATATATTTTATATTGTGATTACATGACAAAGTAATGAAATTTAATTTATCAAGAATTAATATTATAGCATTTTCTATATTTTTTTTCTCCTTTCTCAAGGAATTTATCATGATAATACTATAATAAACATGATTTCCATTTCATGTCTAATATTGTTGAATATAATATATATATACTATGATAGATTTGTTATAATAATATTTAATGACTTTATTTCTAAAATATAAGAATTTTTACACCAACCCACATGTAATCCTCTAAATTAATCCATATTATTATTTAGAATTAATCATTTTATGGATTCATTTACATCAACTTTTTGAAACTATTTTTACAATTTTTTCCATTAAAGAGGGAAAAATTATTTAACAAAACGATTTTTCTATTTATTACATGGTTTCATTAAAAAATATAAATTTCATGACTTTTAATTTTTATCACCACTAAAAAGTCTAATTTTTTTATTAATTATATCAAATTTTTATTATGTTATAATATTTATATTTTTTGAAAACATTAATTTTTTTAGAATTGGGAAAAGAAATATTTTTATAAATAAAATTAATTTCATTTAAATTAATTAGAAAGGACCATTTCATTTTAAAATGGGCTTCAATTGAAATATGTATTATTCTAATATGAAATGAAAATTAATGTAATATAAATTATAAGAATGAATTATTTTATTATATAAAAGTTTTATTACTAGAAAAATATTTTTATATAAATCATTTTTCATTGCATTGTATATAATTATTTATAAATTATTTTCAACCATTTATAGAATTTATAAATTAATAAATAAATATAATATTTTTTATTATGAGTTTCATATTTTTATTAAGTTCAATTTCATTTTTAGTCTTATTTAATGGTAACCTTAAAGAAAACATTTCACTATTGAAAAGGGTAAATAATGTTAATTTAGATTAAGAATGAGTGGTAATGGTAGAATATCTGATATAAATTCTAATATGATGATATTATTTTGAATGTTATGAAATTATATTTTAATATTGAATAATTTTCTTTTAATAATTCTTTAGTATGATATTTAAAATAATAAAAAATTACCTTTAATTAAAATAGCACAACTCCCCTCACAAATAATAGTTTTTGTGTCTCTTAAATATTTAAAAATACTTACAACATAGTTACATTTTTTTCATATCCATTGAAAAATGAATTCATAAATCATGTATATATACAAGATATTGTAAAAATATAGAGATATATGTTTTTTCTCATCACCCCCTAATATTAATGGTAAAAAATATTTATCAAATGAAGATATATTATATTTATGAAATATTTATTATTATACAATGATAATATATCACTTCACCTTTTTCTCCTTTCATCCATTTTATAGTGATAATGACTATCATGCGTCAGTGTCGACTACAACTTCCTGAAGTGTTGTGATTTATTTTAAATTATTACCTCACATGGTAGGTCATAATAATATAGACAATGTATAAATATAAAATTTATAAAATATTTAAGATACATTTAATTAAATTATAATAAAATTTCAGGTTTTTTCATTGTGTCGAAAAATGGATGTATCATTTTGTGTACTTTTGTTAGACCATCTCTATGAGAAATTTAATTTATTTTTCATAAAAACATTACTTGATTTCTAATTAAAATATATTTAATTTAAAAAAAATGATGCTAATTAAATTATTATTAGAGTTAAGATTATATAACCATTATCACACACACCATGTCATTCAAATCAATTTTATTTTGAGGCTATAGGTCTAATGTACGCAATGATAGAAACCTAAATATAACCCTTTCACTAACTAAATAAAATAAGATAATTAATAAAATAGATATAATAACTATAAATTAATAGACAAGAAATTTTTATTATTTCAATTTTATTTTTATAAAATTTAATTATTCATGATGATATATGATCATAACAAACAATTCATGAAATGGGGAAATGGTTTTTTATTTCCAGACACGTTTTAATGCATTATATTTGTTATATTTTCTTACATATAACTATTTTTAAAAAAAATTCTATTATGTAATTATAAATAAATATTAGTGATTGTTAATGGTTATTTTTAAAATACATTTGATATATAAACTCCATATTTTTGTATATATTTTTCTTAAAATAAATTTATTTTCTTTTGTTGCAAGCATTAAATAAAACACAATGTTTAGAGAGAATGTAAATAGATATGGTCGTATTTTATCTATCGGGTTTGAAAAAAAAATAGAGGGTAAATAAGTATTATTTTTCTAAAATAAATATTTTTATAAACATTATGTGTTTTTATATCAATAAATTAAATTATTTTATATTTATGATTATATTAAATTAGTTTTTTATATTATATGATAAATAATCAATTTAAAAATCCATCTAATATAATTTATTAATAATTGAATAATTATTAAACTTTTTTGAGGGAGAAAATATATTTTTCTATAAATATTAATCATTAAGATGTGGGAAATTATTTTTAAATTAATTTAGCCCACAAATGGATGAATAATTTTATAAAATGGATTACATATTTGCTGTCATTTGTGCACAAACTTTGAAAATTGTTACATTTTATTTTTGGTCCTTATGAATTCTAACTATGTTATAAAATTCCCTTGGTATGGGATAAACACCTAGTTAAAATTAAAAATAATTTTACAAAAACTATAATATATTTAAAACCAAAATTATTTATATTTTATGAGTTTACATGTAGTATCCTCATATTTAATTATATAATATGTTAATTTAGTCACATTTTCCTTTGATGATAAAATTAATGTTAATTTATGTAATGAATATGTAATAAATTCCACACTCCTTATATTAAAACCACTAATAAAATTTTTATGGATAATATATGATTATGTTCTGTTTAAAGTGATTATTGTAATGACTTAATTGTTTTGTATTTATTTAATTTAGTTTCTATTATTTTTAATGTAATAATTAACATTAATTAATAAACAATAAAGACATGGTACTTGTTAATGTAATATAAAATATAAAGATGATATTAAAATCATACAATTAATAAAATAAACATGAATTATTTTTTCAAAAGAATATAATAGGTAAATGTTAAATATTTTTAATAATTTGAAAATTTAAGTTTTAATCCCATTTAAATGAAGCTATTTTATAATACTTATATATGTATAGCATAGAACATAATATTAATGTAATCTTATATAAAATATTGTTTTATTAAATTATTTAATATAAAAATAAAATAATATTCTTCACTATGAATTTAATGTGGTGAAATAGATTATCTTTTTTTCAAAAAAGGGGTCAATTTTACATCTATAATATAATTATCGACCTCAAATGTGTAAAAGACCATGATATTGTAGTAATTATTAAAAGGGAAAATGTGTTTTTAATAATATGATATAAAGACTAAAATATATCTGAATATTGTCTAAATTCAATTTAATGTGAATTTTTTTTAAAAAAATAATCCAATATAATGAATACTGATAATATTTATATCATTATTAAAATTTTGTCAATAAAATATCCATGATAACGATTCAAATGAAAAACTCCTAAACAAAAAAATACTAAAAAGGATAAATAAGACTAAAAATTTACAATTTTAATAACAAATTATTAATAAATCAACATATAAATTTCAAAATTGGATCATATATGATAGTAGAATTACATATATGGTTCTTTAGTATAATTATAAAAAAATTTATTTTAATATATATGAACCTAGAATCAGTATAAATAATGTCAAATCAGATGTACGTTTGTATTTCCCAATCTCTTCCTATATCTAGATAATTTATGTTGTATGTTTCCATTGAGGGAATTATATTATATTTTTCATGAAACCTGATTTATTTTCTTATAAATTATTTATTAATATAAAATTACATTATTTTATTTCATTTACCTCTCATTATGTAATTAATATAGCCAAATTATATATTTTAATGAAAATATACATTTTTTTATTTAGTCGGGAATATATTTCATCTATTTATAGACATTCATTAAAATTGTTTCAAAATGTTTCTTCAAATTCTTCATTTTTTTAAAATAATTTTAAACAGGTTTGGTTGACTATAAAATTTTTCAATATGAATAATATTTTCATTTTCTGAATGATTTAGTTTTAAAAAAATTTAGAAACAAATAATTCATTAATGTCCACCATATGAGCATTTCCCACCTTGTGGTCAATTATATTGCATCAATCATATGTTACAAGATTGAATTTTATATTTATAATATTATTAATTTCATTATTTATAAAATAATTGATTTAAATAATGTTACATCAATATGAAAAGGGTATTTTCATCATGAAAATATTGAGTGTTATTCTAATATGTTTTCATATATGTCACCCTCTGTGGATGAATCTTATAATCTACTAAGGTTATGGTATTATATCAAAATATCTTATATTTATTTAGATGGGTTCTGATTATTTTTTTTAATGTATGGAAATTATTTTCGATAGATTTTATAATATGGACAATTACTTTTTAATATGGAATATTGATTAATTTATATTTTTTATTAGTTTCACAAATGGAACATAAATATTATGTGATATTTTGGTCTTATGATTGCATATAATATTAATGAATCAATAAGTCGTATAAGAAAAATTGGTTGGGTATTTTTCAAATTCCAAATCCAATTATCTATGATATATTTTCATAATTCCACAATTATATGTTTCAGATATCTTATATTATGCATTCCAGTATTCAGAAATCAGATGTTGGTGATTCAATGATTGTATTATTATTGTTTTTATTGATTGATATGTTTCAATATGTTGGATTATTTATATTCAATTATTTTATTATCATTTATCCTTTTTATAGTATTCTTACATTTTAAATTTTATGATAGCATCCATAATAGTCATTCGGTTTCCGATCACATTAGACTAACATTTTATTTTTATTCCATTCTATGGAATACCCAATGTTTTCAATAATTGATATTCAAGGAATGTGAGGGGGAATAATTACATATAAAAAATATTATATGTTGTATTTTATTGTCTAAAACATAATTTAAAATTTATTCCTGATTATATTTTTCTTATACTACTACATTATTTAGTCCCTTGTGATGTGATAACTCCTTTCATGTGACATTTTAATAAACCAATAACTATATTTGAGCTACCAGGGTCGGGTTATTTTTATTTAGTATCTTAATATGGTTATGAGAAACCTTTGGAATTATATTTTTCAAAACATGTATTAGAGAACCTGAAAATATGACTTCTTTCGTGGATATGTCTAATTGTACGATAATATAATAAGTTATTTGGTACGGGTGAAATTATATAGTTTTTTAAAAAATAAATATAACTATATATACTATAAATATTAATTTTTTTAATATATTCATCTAGGGGTATTATACCTAAAAAAGGTCAAGTGTATCTAGGCTATCATTCTGATGGACAATGGATGTGCCCTTACCATACACATAGTTTGACACACCTATGTGATATGATTTCCTTGATTCATTTGTTATTTAGATATAATTATGAATTATTTAAATTTATTTTTAATAGTTTATTTTATACCCAATGATAATATTTTTATTTTTTAAAAAATAATCTATGCATATATACATGTTTTCTCTTTCACAAAATTCATAATTTAAAAAAAAATCATAATTATATGATTTCATATAATGTAATACATATATTATAACAAGTTCAAAAAGGATGGTATTGATACTATATTATTGCATGAAAACTCAGAATGGATTTACTTCAAATGAAGGATAATGCAGTTGGAGTATCATCTGATATAATTAAAACTTTATTAAGGATGATAAAGAATGTCATAACCCACAATATTAATCGAATAATGATTCATACTTATCCACAACATCATGTAATAAGGTTCGAAACATTTATATGAAAATACCATTCATAATTTAATTTTAACATAAATCCATTAGTAACTGATAAATGAATAAGTTCATTAGATAAGATATCTATAAAATTGAGAGGTAATAAAAGAGGTAGGGTTTTCTTAAAAATTTACAATCACATTTGGGATATAGATCCCCGGTGGTCTTTTATTCAAATGATATTGTATATAGAAGAAATTTATAGTATGGTGGCTAATGATAATTATCTAATTTTCATAGAAAAATAATTTCCTCTTGAACAATTGTAATACATAGATAGAAAATTCATGAGTCTAATTCGAATGAATTATAATAATTTTACTTTTTATGAAGTTGCATATTCATGGTTATTTTTTTTTTCAAAGACTACATACACTATACAAATAGTAATATCGATCATATCATTTATGGGATAAATCCAATCCTTCTAAGGGAATAGTTATCTCAATCACATTAATAATATGAGGATATAGTTTTATGATCATTAATGAATGAGAATGAATTATCCAAGTCATATACCATATATGTAAAGGATGAAAGGAAGAGGATGAAATAGAATATCATCATGGAAAAATTATAAGGGGAAGAATAGAATTTGGAATTTTTCCACATGTCATATTTGTGGGAGGAAACACATTGGTATATGCTTAATGGGAAAAAAATTTCATTAGGTGTATAGAAAAAGATCACTATGATCAAAATTAAATATTTAATGGATAATTAATCATATTAAAGGGAGTTAACTATATATGGACTGCATAAAATTTAATCAAATTTATAAATAATCAAGGTTAATTACTGTAAAGGATTTTATGAGTAGAAATAAAAACTTATTCAATAACTAACACTAATGGACATGTTCTTAATAATGTGGTGAAAGGTAAACATGCTATCCAATCAAGAAATTATAATGATTATTTTGATTCTAGTTTCACCACATCATTTATATATGATTATTTGTTTCCATATAACACGAACACCTCAATGATTATAATTTGAGTTATTAGAGATTGATCCAAATGTAATGATTATTTAATGTCAATAAGATATCTCCTCTCTGATATAAGATTAAGGGAATGAACATCCTAATAAAAATTGAGTCCTTCTATTTTTTAGTTTGATTTAATTTTTTGATTAGATTGTCTCTCTCTATAAAGAAACCACATCAATTTTGTAGGAACATATGTTACATTTTATATTCATAAAAAACATATATTCATATACAAGTGTGAGGATGATCTAGTACCCTCACCTGAAATTACATCTATCAAAATTTCATTAATACCAAATTTTAAGGGTTATTTATAATAAATTGTTGGTTATAAACTCATAATTTAAAATGTTACTATTTTCTAGAAAACATGTATGTATTTCTTGAAGGGTTTCCAATTCATTCCAAGAGTCAATATGTTTGTAATCTATTATAACTCATTACCCATGCTAGAATAATCTATAAGACTCTATATTAAATATCACAAATTTAATTCCAATAATTGTAGTATAATATCCTTAAAAATATTGATATAGGAATTATTTTTCCATGTTAATCACCAAGGGTTATAACTATTCTTTATGTAATGAATAAAATTGGATACTTTCATTTTTTTCATTGATTATAAGATACATCAAAAGAAAAAAATTAATAATAAATATCGAAGATATTTTTTCAATTAGGGGGAGATCATTATTTTCACAAGGTTCAAATTTAATGTAGATATCATTATTTAAGTGTAAAAAAGGAGGACATTATCATCCTATGTTTTTTCAGACTGAAATTTTTTTCAAGATTTTTATTTTTTCCCTTTCGATTCTTATAGAAGAATAAATGATAATAATCCCTTGTTAGACGTACATAGATAATTTTTATGACTACTATGTGCATCCCATAACAGGGTGTTTACCCTAGAATAGAATATTTGTGTAATTTTATGCCATTTAAATTTTAGAGGAATAATTAATAATTACAACATAAATAGAAAATTAATTTTTTTCATCCATGTTCATTTGGAAATACACATTGAATAGATCATGTAATTGAGATTTTGTCTCCTCTTTTGAGTTTTTAATGGATTGTTTTTCCTACAAAGGTTATAGATTCAAGTGGGGAACTAGGGACCGGATTGGACCCATTTTTGTTTCATATATTTTTCTCCCTTTTCATTCATTACATTGAAATTATTCCTTTCCCCCATGGAATACAACAGATTCCCCTATAAATACTCCTTAGTAAGAAGATACAGGATCATGGAAAACCATTCCGATAATTTATTAATGAAAATGAGAAAACTAATTCAAGTGTCACATGAGTGTTTACAAATTCAAGAGTGGACCACTCCATGAAAGTAATTGTCCACTAGTGATGTGAAATAATATAAAGCTCTAAAATACCACATCATGGTTGTTTATATGATTTCAATTATTTATAGAGTATCCACCACTCTATTTTTTACTCCATACACATGTTAAATATTAAGATTTAATGGACTGACATGATCAATACATTTAATCTAGTGAGAATGAATTTTTTGTGGAAAATTTTTGGTTTGTGTCATTAGAACCGTGATCATAATATCAGTGTTTTATTAAATACATAGGTTGTTTGATTTATAGTATATAACATGGATGATGGAAATAATCATCACCAACTACTCATCTTTATAATAATTTCAAATTCCAATTTAATGGAAGAATAATGGTTTGAAAAATCCATGGTGGGTTTGGAAATATCTCTATACCCCATAGGTTTAGAAATTCTAGACGCCACACCATCCACATTTACAATAATCTATGAGTTATTAAGTAGAATCCATTTTACAAATTTTAGGACCAATGGATGCAAGGGTTGGCCTACAAATCCCAGCAGTGGAAGAGTTTTTTGATCAATTATAGTATTTTCCATTTCCCCAAATTGACTTATTGTAGTGTCATGAACCACTTTGTGTGTGTCAAAGATGTTATAATGAGTTGATAGTTCATGAACATCAAACATGACTAAATTCCATGCCTTCTATATCAATGAAATCACGAATATGGTTACACCAAGAAGGATATATAGAACCAACAAGCTCTATTCAACATACGTGAGAAACTATAGATGGACCACCAATTTTCTACGTGCTCCTTGGTTCAATACAATAATCCATCATACATATTTCCATAGTTTTTGTTCATATTTACATTTAATAAATAACTATTGAGCATTCTCTTCTTCTTTATGAAAAATGTGTAATGTTGAGACTAAGCCTTGTCCAATTTTCTTCAGTGGGTCATGCATTGTTAATAAATTCATCTACATTTTCAATAGGAGTTTGTATGTTTAGGGATGGATGAAATTTTCCATAAACATGGAAAACCATGATGATTTCATTTTGGGGATCATAGTCTCTGTACTGTAATAATACATGGTAATAACTTTCCCATTTGTACTCAGATTCTATATAATGGTGTCAATGTCAATGAAGGAGTGATGTTGAATCACCAGCATAACCTGCATGAGGACAATATAAAGGGTACTATATATAACCCTTAACTAATTAATAGTCTCCTATAGATGTTCAGGAGGAATGAGTAGGTGATCCGTTAATGGAAAGTCAAGACAAAGATTGTTACAAAAATTTAATTCATATTTCTTGGAGACAATTCATTTTGAAATTTGCATAGTATCATTGAAGGATAACTAGATTGAAGGACACACTAAAGACCCAATATAGTATTTATAACCATCTAGTATCCACCTGTTGAACCTTCTTGATAAAAATTCAGAATATGATTCACTATTTGTCAAGAGATTCCATTTTAATTTCCAAATGATACAATCATGGAAAATTTTATGTCCTTTATTTCCAAGGCCTCTAATTCAAAGGGTTTAATGAAATCCTTAAAGAAGAAAATAGAAATTTTCCATTCAATAAATAAATCTATCCAAATGATGTTTTTTACCATACCTTTCATCTCTTGGGGATTACTTTTTTCCATCTATATAAAGATAAAGAGTAGTAACATGTATAACTGATAAATAAGTTCACAGGACTCACCCTCCCGACAAGGGAAATTGATATGCCTTATATTTGCTGAGCTGAATGGAAATACCAGGGTTGATCCCACTATGAATATGGATTTTAATTTTAGGCCAAAAAATCGGTACTCCAAGGTATGTTAAGGGGAGGGATCATTTCCTCACTCTATTCCTCCATTCAATTCCGTTCTTTCATCCCACATTGTGACCATTTCCAAACACAATGCAAGATTTACCCCATGGGATTGACTACCTATCCACTACTTTGAAATGGATAAAAATAAAATGAATGAAAGATATTGTTCTCTGAGAATCTTGGCCATATAGATAAATGTCATCTGTATATATAAGGTTTGATGGAATAGATTCACATCTAAAATCACTTATTTGATAATAAACTCCAACTTTGGGAGGATCAGTAATGTATCTGCTTGGATTATCTTCCGTAATGGGAAACTAGAGGCCCATGAATAGATCTCCTTATTAGAAACCCCTTGTACATTTATATAATTCTATATTAGACCCATTAATAAGAATTTTAAGACTTCATCATTAGAGTATGTTCTTTATCATCATGAAAAAATCACTATAGAATCCAGATCATTTATAAAACTGAAAAAAAAATCCATTAAGTGTTCTAAAAGCATTGGATATATCAACCTTTAGAAAACATCTTCCCTTCTTTTCCTTCCTCATCATAATGATCACAATTTCCAAAACTATGAATAGTCAATTATATATGCACCTTCTAGGGAGAAATCCATACTTGTTGGGGGTGATGGGTTCTTGGATTTGCGCTCCCATCATGGTCATGGTGATTTTACTAATAAAATTAGGGATTGTGTTCCCTATGGAAACTAGCATAATGTATTTTATATCCACAAAACCTTTAATTAATGAAATAAATTTTGAATTCATTCCATGTGGAAAATATGAATGGGTGGACAAATTTATTTAATAAATTAACAATTCCATCTTTTAAAATGCCCCCAGTGGAACACGAAGATTTGTTTTGACAATACATCTAGCTGAGAAACACATCCCATGATCCGAGATAATAGGGATCTCCAAAACTCTTCTTTTTTTATTTTGGAGATAATGTTTCGATTATGCTGATCATTAGTATATGGGGTAATATTATCAGCCATTATCAAAGTTTTATTAGCTCCAACATCTGTATACAGCCCAATAATATAATCAACAATGTATTTTGAGATATCATTATTATAGGTGTTTAAATACCCATTAATTCTTATGCAATTATTCCCCAATTTAGATCTCCTCATTCTGTTTATTTTATAAAACAAACTTCAGTTATTGTCCCCTTTGTTTTACCATTAAAAATTTATTTAATTCCTTCGCAGCCTTTCCATAATGATAAGGATATCATACATCATTATTGAACATGAAAACCTCCAAAAATGTATTAAAAAAGAGTTTTTACTTGATTATCTTAGTATCCTCTTAGTGTGAATGACCATATCTATAAGCCATTGAAGTGGGTTTCCCATTGGCACAAACATCTAAGCCTCTAAAATAGCTTCCATGCATCTTAGAGAGATGAACAATCAATTTTAAAATAAAAAGGGAGAGGAACATGTCTCCTAATTAATAAGAGTTCAAAAATTATGGGGAGATGATCAGAATGTTGATTAGGAAGCATATAACCCTATAGTCTTTCAATAATACTTCTATAAACCAAATGAACAAAGCACATATCATGAATTATTTCATGCATCCCATTAAAAATATTCCAACTCCATGTAAAATCATACCCTACAATTGGAACCACCACAATGTTTCATTCATCAATGAATGAATAAAATTCAATAATAAATTTCCCATTATAATAGGATTCAATTATTTCTTAAGGTGTAAAAATTTTATCGAAGTCAACCATAGTAATCCATTTGAGAGGCCTATTTTTAGAAATTTCTTCTAGGAACTCCAAAAAATCTCTTATCCTAATATATGGTGTCGATCCATAAACATATGTGACCATAACATTGTGACCTAATCTACTAATGGAGACATTTATGGACTTATCTCTCTTAGAACATGTGATCACATTGACACTATCATGCATCGAAATCTAATGGTGATCCATGATGGAGTTGTGAAGTTTTCTTGAAATGAAGTTATTCTTCCAATGGTTCCCATTTTATGTTATTCCATGTCATAAGAAACATATTCTGTTCAACAATTCAAATTGGCATTGGTTTTTTTTGAGTATGATAAATTTCATAAGGGGTTTGGCTATTTATGGAATCACTAGACCTTATCAATTTCAAAATAATATATTCATTATTTGTGGGCCACACCCATTTTGAAAGGTCTTCCATCATGGGGAATCTTAATAGGACCTTTCCCTTTCATCTTTATACCTTTCCCTCAACCTTTTTGGTTAGTTTCATTTTTGCTCCATTCATTTATTCATTTACATCTGGAATATTTTTTTCCAAATTTCTTACCTCATTACCCTCTGGTTATATGTGGAATTTTTTCTCATCCCCATCATCACTCCAAAAGTCCCAACATAATGATATGAAAGTGTAGTGAGAGAACATGGAATCATTTGACATGTCAACTAGTGAGACTACTTTTGTAGTTTGGGGGGCTTAGGGAAACATTTCCTCGGTTAAATAGTTCATCATGATGGCTGGTAGTCTACTCAGGATTGACTGTTGCTTATACTAATAAGGGACATGTATAACTAACTATTATGTCAAGGACATCATATTGTTTTGATTTTTGAGAACCAAATACATATAGGGATTATTAAAATTCCTAATTAGTTCCCACCACTTGAGGATTCAATCCCGAGAAGGCCCCTTGGTAATTCTGTTAACACAATAGGTGTCCTCCTATTGGAAATTTCATGGTGATGCTTGTTCTTGTATGAGCTTTATATGGGATGGTGTAAATGAAACATATACATTTTTTCCCATGGATTTGTATTTAGAATGTATCCAATAATTTACATGAGGGCTAATTCCCACTATAGGGAATCAAAGGGAATCATTTCCAACATCCTATTTGGTCCCAGCTTTTCCAACATCTGTGTCTATGGGTCTGAAATGAGAAATTCATTTTTTAAACTTATTCTTGGATGTGTTCCCCTCATGATAATCATGTATCCCTCTTTTATGATTGGTTTAATCTCTTGTCAATATACATTAATTAGGGACATTGGGGAATCCATTAGGGGATTACCCATCCTTTTTAGTTCTAAATTCAACATGGTTTGTCCTAGTTAGGTCCATAGGCTATATCTGCACCTCTCCTACATTTTTGGTGTTCCCAAAATTAGTCCTAGGTGACTTATTAGGGTCCCCATAGACACTATCCACTAATCTCTCCATATTCAAATTTCCCAACCTTAGCCACAATTGAGGGACCAGGGGTGGTATTGTGATCTATATCAGGGGATATTACTTTATATTTACCTATCCTTTTTTACACATAGAATCATCAATACCCTTTATGTGAAATATTACACACTCCTTCTCCCTTATATATTCATATATTGTATGAAAAAACATCAATTTAAAAAACATTTTAGACTTTTAATCATAATAAATCAATGAGTTTATGTTTTCTTCCAATGTAGTCAACAGTACATCCCCCACTAGAGTGTTTCCCATGTACATTTACACCTAAATCCATTCACAGTTCCCTTATCATGGATTATCAGTTTTTTATTCCAATCAAATTGGGTTCCCACATCAGATGCTATATCGCAAATAATCTATGGAATATAATAATTCCATTTCAATTAACAAATTTGGATCCAAAATTGAGTGTGGGTGTTCCGTACTGTGCACGGATCGAAAATCCAATGTGAATCTTGAATTCAAAGGAATCTATGTTTTAATGGGATCAACCAAAGGCTCTGATCTCTTCACATGAGACTATCTAAAGGTAAACAACACATTATAGTACCCATGACCCATTATTTCCATCTTTCATTCTTTGAAGCCCCGTATCATAGCAGTCATTATCATAAGTTCACCGAATATATAAAACCTTCTCCCATTCTATAATAAAATTTATCACAATAACATATTTTCTACAGAGATGAACCAATTTATCCACAAAATCATATGTTAAAGATACATGGAATATCATTAAATTTTTATAATACCCCACGGTGGAAGCAAATAAATTTCTAATAAGGTAGGATTTATAGTATATTTAGCCAGATCTGTGAAATTGTTCTTTGGGAAAACAATATTTATGAGAATGATTTTTGAAAATTGTCTTCTCTAATGAATGGTATAATTGATCCTTATGTCCAATGTGATCATCGGCTAATTAGGTATGAAAATATGTGAAATATTCAACGTATCATGATCCTATAGGTTAATAGAATTAGGAATTTCCTTTGTCTACCCATACTCTATCATCTTTACATGTAAGGTTATGGATTGATTTTCCTTACGTATCCTACTTCATTTTAATGAGATTTCAAAAAAAGGAGATAGAGATAGAGAATTTTATAATGGGGAATAAGGGTCATATCATATAGTATATAACACACTACATCATCTTGAAGAATACATGAACCACTTAAATATTAAAAATATTGGTGGATTCTAGCCAAAAGTAATATTTTTATATGTTTTTCTACATATTAAAATATATTTTTCAATTTCAAGATCAAAATCCCTTATATGAATATGTTTTACCCCTCGTGGGAAAATCTAGTACTTTTGGGTGAAAATATGTGTTTCTGAGTGACTCTGGGGTTTTCTGTTTGGAAAACCCCATTTACACGATGTGTGGTTCATGTAACCCATGTCTGTGTGCATATAGTTTAAGGGATATGGTATTTTCGAAGTGCACTCCATGTATGGTCAATATGTTTTATGTAATGGGACTCATCCATGTAGTTATGCATCTAACCAGGATACACATGCAAGGGAATCATGCCATATGGAGTACATGGGCATAGCCTATGATGGTTGCACAAGGTGTATATTTATGAGGTTGGTTGAGTACATGGCCATGCCATGTGATGTACATGGGTAGTTAACCCATGTTCTGTACACACGGTATACCTAACTAATAAACCATATACAAGGGAATTTACATTCCATTTGGTTTTTTAGTACATTCCCATGTGGTGTTGGGAGGGTAGATGTTGTGTACTAGTGTTGACAAGCTGTGTACTCCTCTCTTTCTACACATTGAAGGGTTTTTTCATCTTATTGCAAAGAAGTATGACATAAAAATTCATAGTCCATTTTGAGTATCTCCCCACATAAATCATTATGGTGGAACCCATGATATTATTTGAGGACTTAGGGGAGTCATTTCATTCTATTATCTAAATAGAGCAATTCTTCCTCTATTAATTTAACTCGGTCATTCTATAATAGATTCTTAAATAAAAATGATTAGTTTTGTCTTTGTAAAAACCTAGATTCATACCTTGATCAATGATGGCCACATGCTATCTCATAGTAATAATGATTCCTAGAATTCTTATTGATAATGTCTTTAGTGTGAGATGTTTTCTTCAGTACTAGGAGTTCATGAGACTAATTGTTTCTGAGTATCCACTATAAGATGCCTATTTTTTCTTTTTCATACTATAGGATCCCATGTAGGATTATTATTTATTATTTCTATACCAAGGATCTCATCTAGGATTCCATTTCCAACACAAGGACATCGAGAATTTCTAGTTGGATCCCTCTTCCTATGTATTATTCTATGGATACTCTATCAGATACCTCTTTTGAATTTCAATTCAAGGATCCCATATAGTATTCTATCCTAACCATACAAGTTTTTGATACATAGTATGATTCCATAAATTATGTGTATTCCTAGTGGTTGTATGTAGTATGCCTCTTAGTGTATGACTCAAGAGGCCAAGTGGGTGAAATGATTTTTGAACATCACTATTAAAGTACGTTAGGATTAGTTATATATTATTGTGTGTCTCATCATCAAAATGAAGTAAGTATTCTAATCCCACGGGGAAATCATCATAGTGGTGGGACTAGGAATTCATAAAACCTCACTATTTTATTGAAAATTATATATGTTTATTTCTAATACAATGAAGATTTCTAGAGGTTCTTCATTCTTGGTTGATATTGAGCATGATGTAAGAAATCCTTCATTCTATTTTTGATTATTATATGTACTTCCCTATGATATGGCTTATGGGAAATGTCATTTTCAATGATTACTATTATTCCAAGTTGTACAACATGTGACATGGATATTGTCCATGTATATTTTATTATTATATTTTTTTTATTTCCATATACGCTTCTTGGAATATGGCTATAGAGACTATTATTATAATATGAACACATGAATTCCATAGTAATGATACCCAAGGCTGATTCTGCTCTAAGAGTGATGAAGGTGATTCTGGGAACCATGGGTTGTTTTATGATGTGTATTATTACTCTCGCATCAACATTGGAGATAAATTAGGGTGATTATGATCTCTTTAACCTTGGTTTGTTAGTGAATGATTACACTCTCCTCGACACATGGTCTATAGTGGATTGTTATAGAATCCTTGACCTATGAATAATGGAGGATATCTATTATGTCATCAATTTTCAAATTATGAGGGTCTTTAGATGTGCTCGATGGGATTTAGATTATGATCCATTTTATTCTTAGGGTGTTTGATCATAGAGCCTCACAATAATGAGTGATGTAGACATTTGAAAATTTTAGGGTGGGTATGACATATCAGAAGTGATATCTTCTTATTGATCTCCAAATGGACATTCCCTTATTGTTCATCTGAGTCTCAATTTCTTAACTGCCCACAAACCAAGACACAGGTCTCCAGAATAAAGAATGTTTTTACATTGAATTAGAAGCATGACATCTAAATAATGGAAATTTATGGGATTTCCATATGTACATTAATAGAATAATTAGTTCCAATTATTTGAGACGAGTTTTGGTGGACACATGGCTAGGAAGCGTTTCCTCAAGTGGTAAAGAAGTCTTCTCATAGAAATGTCTAGCACTGACTGAAGCAGGTATATGATGGTTGTGATTATAGACATGTAGATCATATTAAAGATACACAAAATGAGTGGAAGAACATCATACCCAATTCCCTTTTCAAATGATGTCTAGGTGATCTGGATTATGGACCCAAATATCGACCACTAATGTTTTTTATATTCATTCATTCACCCCACTCACATATATTGATATTTATGACTATATTTATAGTCATGTGTCTACAACAATATACACAAACTCATATGAAAATCTATGGAGTATCATTCCTAGTTTATCGGGAAAGGAAACCTCTAGTTTTATTGTTGTCTTGGGTTTATTACAACTACTTATCTTTTTAGTTATCTCTATGTTATGTTGATAATACTTACTTTTCAAGCCCATAGGGAAGCATATTATTGGTAAAATATTTCGGTATCCTAATAAGATTATTTCTCACCACGACATGTGATCCCCATTTTTGTGTATAACATATGTATTTTTTTGAGAATGAGTTTCATGGTAGATAGGGACATGAACTTGGATTTCATGATCCAAAAGATCATAACAAGTGGTTTTTTATTATTATGCTCATGAAGTTTAATAATATCTAGAGACAGAGTTTGTGCTCTAGCTCAAAGTTAGTAACATAGCACTATACTTTTATGAATGTTTATTTTTATACTCTTGTATGTTTTTTCCCACCTAGTGGGTGACCAGTGTTGAATGTTTGCCATAGTTTTTTTTGGACTTTATAGAATTTCAATTTTTTTATTTCAGCATGTTCTATTTCAGTTTATTTACTTTTTTGACTCCATTTATTTTCTATAATGTAAAATATATAAGGATTTATATTGTTCTATTACTCTGATATAAGGTAATTATCTCCCCAGTATCACACCATTGACCATCACTTCCAATCGACAAATTCTCACATATGGGGAGGTGTACATGAGGCTGTGTAATGAAACTCCTCAAAGCACTGGTTTAGTGGATTCCAGGTTCGGGTATTATGAAGTGTTTTTAGAGATGTTTTATTCATGTACTATACTATTTATAATATCGTTTATAAAATTATTATGAATGTTTTGGAACCTTTAATGGTTACTTGAATGGTGCATTGAAAACGTTACTTCAATTTTTGTGCTTGTTTTTAGAGTATAGGATGGCTATTAGGATCTGTGATTTTACAGTTTTATATGATTTACACCTTGATTGAAGAACATTATCAATGGATGTTATTATTTATTATGTATATCCAGTTCATTCTCATTAAAATGTGCTATGTGATGGTTTTTTACTCATGGAAAACAAAGAAATGAGGCATCTTTTGAATCTTTTTTTGTATGTATGATTAACATCATATAGGCATTATTGTGAGTTATATTACTGATGAATGATTCATTTTAATTTTTTATTACCTATATATAGGTATTAACAACTAATTTACAATGATGTAGATCTATGTTAACGTGTTTTTTGTGAGGTTGTTGACTTAGTTATCATGTATGGGAGGTGATGTGACCTAGGTAGGTTTTTAGGTCATTAGAAGACCTTATGTTGTGCCACATGTGGTGTGTTATTTTTCATTTGATATTTATCTATTAAAATTCATGAGTATGATTCCAATGGATACTAGTAACATTCATGTGAACTGGACCTCCATGTGGTATTAATTTTTACAAATGCCCATTGAATTTCGGTTTAGTTTTTCTTATTCTGCATTGGTATCATGACCTCTACGGGAAGTTCATTATAAAAATTCTTGGAGAAGATGACGGACCATTTAGACCATGTTGATAATTTTTTCCCTCATAGTTCATAGTGATCATTACCTTCTCTAGAATGGTTTTTTATTTTAGGATTTTTGGTTAGACCCTAAGACAAAGTTATGAGACTTTTTATTTATGGATTGGAGGAAGACCTAGAGGCCCTTATTTTAACTCAGACGCTATCATGTCATCATCCTTTTTTGTTTGATATAATACTATGAATGATGTTGGACCAATTAATTAAATGTCTATTATCTCAGTGAGATTGGTTATGTGATTTCATCGAAACTGATGCATTTTTAGTTATGAGGATTTTCAATATAGGAATGTTGATGACGTCAACTCTTGACAAGAACCAAGGGTTCATGGTATCATGATTGGATTCTATGGGAGGGTCTATTTGGGTATCTTTCCATTTCAAATAGGGTTTATTATATTTATAATGTATTCATAGTGAAAGTTGATTATTATAACTAGAATGTTGTCGAGTGATGTGTAGTCATTGAGTAAATTCTGGAATACAAATGAGGAGCCTGATTTTAAAGAGGAGTTCCAAGGGATCTTCTAGATTAATGAAATTTATGTGGTTTTTATTACGGTATAGTTAGCCTTGTGTAAGATTACATTCTATTTTAGGATTCAAGAGATAAAAGTAAATTATGGCAACACACTATTTCATTTAAATTGTAAATTAGTGGGTGGATTTGTGAGAACAGAGGAATGCAATTTTCAAAGACATTTCATGGTCATTGTTTCTTAAAAATTGTGTTCAAATTGAAAATTTCCCTCTCTATTGGAGGTTATATCTATAATTAATGAGGTACCATAAGATAGTTTACCTAAGGAAAGACCAATACATGTTTTTTGGGGATACATGGTGTTAGGTTTTTGTTAATTTCATGTTATCCTATTTTTTATTAGTGTCGATTGGGGAGTGATTTAAATGATATTTTGTGAAATCATAGTATACTATTTGTTATAGATGATCATTCTCCATGACCTAAGTATGGATAAATTATAATCCATTTAAATTTCAGTTGAAAAATTAATACTTATTAATTAACTAAATAATAACTAATTTTTTAATGCTTTTTTTGGACATATAATTTGATTAGATATTCAGAATGAAATTCCATATCCATTGTTGAAAACAGAAAGGGGATTTTTCACTTGTTATGTAATAAACTCATATTGGGTGTCAAGGCTGGGAATATCCCATTTTTATTTACTTTTATTTTTGTTTGATTATTTTATTTTCCAATTCTTCCATTCCACTATAGCTTCTCGTGCAATCCCCCATGGATTATCCATGGTGTTTTCAAGAGAGAGGTAAATGTATCAGGGGTGAAAAATATAGATTTGGCATAAGGGTTCCTCATCTAGGATATGGATGCAATGGATCATCATGCGGCAATCGTGGTCCACCAATACATGCATAGTATAGGCAGATTCTTCCCAAAGGTATGATGTTTTTATTTAATTCTATATATAATTTTTTTCCTTTTAGAGTTTAAATCAACTTATATTCATCCTTAGGACCCCATAATGTTTATGTACTTATTTTGAGGGTGGAAACTGGGTTTTGGGGTGATTTGGAAGGTTTCAATATGAGAATCATGTCTACACATAATGTGGTTTTGGGAAGAAAATATTTGTGTTCATCCAGAATTGGGAAGATGATATTTTCGATGTATAATCCATGTTTGGAATTTAGACTTTGTGTACTAGGTGTCGACAGTATAGACGATTACTCTTCTAGGATTCTCGTGTAGTGGGTACATGCTTTGTGGAGTACATAGCAAGACATAATGCGGTTTAGATGCTCTATGGTTATACACAGCCAAATAGAGTACTTGGTTCAACAATATGATGAAGAAGGGAAGGTATCATATATAGTTTATACATCTCCAACTGATCCAACATGCTATGTACATGGGAATTTAGACACCATTTTTTGAGAGAGTACATGCTCTATTGAAACCTTGAGGGTACATGCTGTGTAAAAGTATAGATACATCCTATACTACTTTGTTTCTACACATTGATGTTTTTCCCATATTGTTAATAAAAATTCATAATTAGAATCACGATTGTTACATTATGAGAATAATAATGCATATATAATGATGGTGAAACCATTGAGGTGGTTTTACGAACCATGGATATCATATCAATATTTCATCTAAATGCAGATGTTCTTCCTCCAGTAACTAAATTCACTCATACCTTAAAAAAGATTGGAGTGAGAATGATAGGCTGGGAGTTTGGACCAATATAGTGTGAAAATAGTATATGATATGGTCCATGATATATCACTCATTATGGATTCGTCCTCGCTTTCTCCATAAGGATGTATCCCTATAGATATGTGTCATTCTGGTTCAGCATACTCTAAGGAAAGTTGTTTACAAGGACCTCCTGCATGATACATATTCTTATTTTTAACATAGAGAATAAAATATAGGATCCAAATATATTATTTTTGTACCATAGATAACTTATGGGATTCCATTTCTTGCATTTTTCACTTGGGAATCTCAATTTTGTTCCCTTTACATGTGTTCTATTTCGAGTACCACTTATAGGATGCCTGTGTTTTCTTGTTTTTTGCTGATAAAACATAATATTTCTAAATTATTTTAAAAAATATGATAATATTTATTTGTATTCAATCAAATAAATGGATTTTGTGAGGATCCCATGTAGGATTATTTATTTTAGTTTGACTCAATTGACCCAACAGGTTCACCGAGGTCTGACTGACCCTAAGGTAGTACGTCGAGTTTTTCTAGAATTGATTGGGGTTCCACATTAGAACGCATGTAGAACATATAATCCCATGGTGGTGTGGTAGTATTTGTGGGTTTAATTGTTAAGACACCCTCAATAATTTATTGAAAGGATCACTAGATTATATATTATGTAGTGATGGTAACTACAGTTAGTTCTTCATTGGTGGTTGTCAATCCCGATGTGAGGAATAATTCTATCTCTTTGGGATTTATAGATGCGATTTCCATTGATATATATTATTATCCACGTTATTTATTATTTTTAATCTGTAACCCATAGGTTATACCTTGTAATTTCTTTTTTAGATTTTATATTTGATTATTATATTATTTGGATTTCCGTAGTTGTTTCCTATAATCAGGCTATTGAGCATACTACTGTGATATACATGCATGGAAGCCCAAGGAATTACTATCTTGGATGATTCTTCTCTCACATGTTATTAAAATGATTCATCTCTCCTCAATTTGATATATATTATGAGGATGATTACTCTATCCTCAACATTTCGGTCAAATAAGGATGATTACACTCTCCTTGTAACATCCCGACCCCAGAATCCCAGAGTCGTTGCATTATTACGTATCACTGGCATGATCATAAAATATAAATTCTCAAAAGACCGATTAGTTTAGTATCCTTGCAAGTCCTAGATAAATTCATAAGGTTTACAGTACCTCATAAAATGGAAAATTAAAAAACATTGTTTCCATAGACAACACTAAATCCCATAGACTATCCCTATAGGTCATTAATAATATACTTCTTTGCATCCTGGAAAAAATAAAACATAGAAAGGGGTGAGCTCAGATGCTCAGTAAGGATAACATTATAGCGGAAACTTTCATAAATAAGAATAATCATTTAAGGCAGTGTATAAGACTAGAACAAAAGCTTTTTAAACTTGAACTTTATCATAAAATGGCAAAGATAAAATCAAATAATGCCATTTACTTATTCACATTGATATTATACTAGTCGAATAATCACATACAATATAAATAACCACCTTCATAATGATGGAATGCATAATGCCAGACTATCATAACTACATAGTATATGCCTTGTGCCAAGACTACAAATAAGATTTTTTCAAGGCCCTGTGCCAAGACACTAGTTTGTCTCATGTGACCTACCGATGTATAGAAGAGCTATAGCGGGCTCCACCCGTCATTTACTATGTCCAATGACTTCATCATATGAAAATTTTGAAACACAACATAAACATTCGTATTAAAACCAGCATACAAAATGTCATTACTCTATCCACAGACGATGAATGGTATAAAAATAGCACTTCCACAGTCAAACATAACTAATTCAATACAATATGGAAGATTTTATTGTAACAGGTTAACCACAGTAGAAAATAATTAAGGATATTTACATAGATGAAAATAATCATCATAACTATTTCAAAGAAATATCACCCTTTTTCTTGAAAACATTTACAAGTCACAAAATTTTTCATGAATCCGTTTAAAATATATTTTTGAATCAGTGTGTCCCATATCACATTAAATATTTTAAAAAAAAGTCTTAATTTTAAATCATTAATTTCCATATAAATAAATCTTTAAAACCATTTTTAAAACATGGACATTAATGAGAAAGATATAGAATAATAAATCTTTAAAACATTTAAATTGATATTTTAGTTATAGTTCCTAACCAAAATATAGAAATGTGAATACAAAAAATTGAGGTCATCAAAACATTATAATATAATGAGAATAAAGGGATTCATGATATTCTATGTCAAATTACATTATATACACTATATAAAAGTGATTTGGTGTATAATAACAAAAAAGTCTTCTTGGAATGTAAATTTAGATGAAATATCTTATAAAGACCGTATCCTTAGGTTAAGGATAATTTAATGAAATAATTATGTGTGACAAATATAAATACACTCAATATGATGGGATATTCACTATAAATCAATCAATACTACATTCACACATATTCTTGTAAAAACAACACCAATGAATTGTATCTTTAACTAAACAAATGGAGAATGAGTTAAAATTACACTTTTCAAGTTCATATCAATTACTTGAGAATTTATCAATTAATTGATTATGTGTATCAAAATTATATCCATATAAAGGGAATTTTAAATTATGACATAAGAAAATGAATAGTTATTCCACACAAAATCTTGGAGTAAAATAATCAATGAAGAATGCGTAAATCCAAATTAGTGGAAATTGAAATTTGAAATTCCCTTATCTATTTGGTAACTTATGAAAATTACACCCATGGAAGAAGGATCATACAATGAAGATTTAAATATCCATAAATTAAATTATATGACACAATGAATACAATCATGTGAAGTACACACACCACATGCAATAAATAAGTTGTGAACAATGGAAATCTCACGGAATTAAAAGTGAGATAAGAAACCCCTTACTTTGTAAATTTTCCTCAGTCGAGGGTAGGGTAACATCATGTATAATGGTGAAATAATTGTTATTGAATTATATGATAATTATATACATTAATATGATGTCATATATTATCTTTTGACATTTATTTATTAAAATATCATAGTATTATCGTCATTTAGGGTGTTAACAGATTCATTTTCCTTTATATTCTTTGTTATGTGATCCATATTTGTTATGGGTGGGATGTATCATATTCATATCCAGAATGATATCATGTCTCTAAAATTATTTTTAGTCATCAATTGAAATTTAGTTTTGAATGGATATGATGGGGAATGAATCTCATCGCATTCGTGGAGATGGTAATCTGTACGTATGCACGAGCGACAATATCATTCTTTTGATATTAAAATAATATATAATAGGATGTTATATCATATATATAGAATCATTATCATGTTATATTTATTATTTACATGAATTACACATCATTATTATAGGCATCCTACTAATAATGTATTGAATAATAATGTATTTATTATTATGTACGCATGTATGGTGACATGTCATTCAAATGATGGATAGAATAATGAATATGGATGTAAAATATTTATAATAACATCACAGTATATAGAAGATACTCGATTTATTATTTTATAATGGAAATAACAATGAAAGAAGATGTGGAAGAAGAAAAGAACTTGAAAGAGGGTGGTGAAATTATTACCTCCTATTCGGGTTCTTCCTTTTTATTTGATCAAAAGGTACCATTAAGAGGGATTTATAACCAAAGGAGGGACACTATGATAAATTTAAGGAAGTTGAGAGGATATTTTGGCAGGGTTTGTCCGAGAAAAAATGCTTTCATGGTGTGAATTAGAGAGATGGGGGAGTGCCCTTTTATAAGAGGGGTGAGGGGCACCTTAGGAAAAGCTTGAAATGTTATTATATAATAAGAATTATTTTCGGTTTATAATGGATCCAAAGTGGATTATTTAAAGGCTAATGTGGGTATGGGTCAAAAACCACTCTAAGAAAAGGTTTTAGACCAGTTTGGGTTACTATATTAACCTTAATTTTTTGATTTAACTCTTAGTTAAATAGTTTGACATTAACCATGTCTCATTGTATTTTTATATTATATAGTCAATAAACATACTATAAACATCCAAGATAACCCCAAGTGGTTAATTAATGATGCAAGTATCGTTATATAATTCTTTTTGCAGAACCTTAGATTTTTATGAATATAATATCAATTAATAATATAATATTTGTTTTAAAAACTCTTTTATGTCAATTTTGACACTATAATAATTGTTTTTTTTAAGTCCTAACAACAATATTAATTCGATAAAAACTATGTAAACAATGATAACATGTCATATTAACGATTAAAAATCTTGGATGTCATCAAAATATTCAAATTAAATTTATTTTAAAATTTATAATACCATTTACTTGATTCTTTCATTAATAAGGAAAATACTGCATAATCATTGTGTCATAAATGAATTTAATTATTCAATGTCTAAAAATTAAAAAAAATACCATTATGTAGGAAATATTTTTATCCTTTTAATGAATATTTATAGTCTAATAGATAACATGTATAACCATATGAAAAAATTGTTTTACTAAAAGATATATGCTTTTTTCATTTTTGTATTTACTTTAACTAAATTAATATAAACTGTCATTATCACCTAAAAGTGGCTCCATGGGGTCCCACAATCAACACAAAGATGACCATGGTCGGACATGTATCATATTATAGTGTTAGGACACATGTTAGGGTAATTTAATGTTATTATTTTATTATTTTTTCCCCTTATTTATCGGATGTACCCTTTAACCATGGTATATAAAATATTTACCAAAGTAATTACTCAAAATGTCTAGAAATAAAAGTTACCTAGTTACACAACTTGGACCTCCTGATTATAAATATGGAATCCATTTTTCTAAATTCAAAACACAGAAGTGGAAAAAATTAATTTAAAATTAATTCCCCTTGTCAAAACAAAAAGCTTGTTTTTTATGAAATAATAACTATCGGAAGATTGACACTTGTTTATGTTCAGTTTTAATGTGAGATTATATCCAATTATCAGTATTGGATTAAATGGTAAAAATATATTCTAATTATACTTTAAAACCTCTAAAAAGTATAAATTATCACTATAAATTATTTGGATTAAAAAAGTTGTTTTTAATTAATGTTTAGTATATTTCACTATTATTCATTATTTGAATGTTTTCTAAAAACTACCAAAAATTCACCCTATGCTAATTTCGATATTCCAAATCCAAAAATGAAGTCCATCTAGAATTATAAAATTTATAAAATTTCAAAAATTGGGTATTACTTTTCATAACGACTACTTTAATTAGATGTGGTGTATTAGAATATCAAAGTAGAGTACAATGCAAGATATTTCATTATTCAAAGGGAAACATACCGTTGAAGCTTGGGGTGTTACATTCTCTCCTCCATAAATAAATTGCATCATCAAAATTTTTAATATTGGTCCTGGGAATATAATGGATACTCCCACATTAGAAAAAGAGTCAATAAAACTATCACTTCAAAAGAAAGAAAGAGAAGTAAAAAAAAGTCACCCAAGATAACCCATACTAGGATTCCATATAGGAAAACATGGATAAGTAAGACAAAATATGTTTCATATTCTGATGCAGAGGGATAGAAAACATGATCCAGATATAGTTATCTATAATAAAACCACAAAGATGTAATGGGAAAAATAGCCATTAGTCTCCCAATAGGAAAAGCAAACAGACAACATTTTTTTAAGTTACATTACATAAAGATGAGGAAATAATTTATCAGATTGAATAAGAACATAATTATATATACTTACTTTTTAATTAGAGTTTCATTCTTTAATATATTTCTACCACTAACTCATTTTTTTAAAGGATGAGTATTCAAGAAGACTTTTTCACATTAGAAGAGCTAGAATAAACATCTATAGAATCACATGATCCACGAAGGATAAACTATATATTTAACCTATCCTTAGAGATTAATCAAAACCAAAATTGTTAGTATAAGATCGTATGATCCCCCAAAAGGATATTCTATTAGGGAAAGAAACTCTAATCTTATTTTCTAAAATTAAACCAACAATACACCAAATTTAAGTAAATACCATTCAATAAAAAATTGTCCTTAAAATACTTCAATATAATTCATAATAATATTGAAATCAAATACTTAGAAGAATTTTGTTATGTAGTCTTCAACATTAAATTGTATCTCCAAATGACATCAACTAATCTTAATGTCAAATACTTAAAAGTACTTAACCTAATCACATATTCTCTATTATAGGTTAATCATTTCCATAAATAACCCAAATCATTATAAATCCAAAATAAAAACATAGATAAAAATCCACCATTACTCCTCAAATAAAATCCCATAGAATTATATTTTCGTTGGGCATATAGTGTTCCCAACAAAGCAAAAATCTTTCAAAATAACATTTATCACTTAATCACCAAATCATTTTCCTATACTAAGGTTATTCATTTAAAAATACATAAGATCCCAAATAAACTTATTATTGATCAATAAAATCATTAAACTAAGAATAATAAGTCACACTAACTAGGGACATCACATAGTCCAGTGGTAGGCGATAAATCCCAATCTCACATTTGTTGTGGGTTCTATTCCCGCAGTTTTTTCCAACGCAACGGGTTGTCACATGGTCTATGTGTTGTCCTTTCTCAAAAACTATATTTCATAACATTACCAGAATGAGATAAATTCCTCAAAATAGCCATATAAAAATTTAACCACAAATGTTATCTCATACCTTTCATTTTCATCCTAAAATATAACAACTTATAATTACCTCAAAGCCAATGATCATATAAAACCAAATGGTTATTTATAACTATATCTAAAAGATAAAAGAAAATACTTCCTCAAATATCATTCTCACATGGAAAACTGTAGGGTTAAAATACTAGAGAAAATTATTCAAATGTAATCCCATCAACAAGGAGAACTAATACTTTTAGACATTTTCCAACCATTTATTTCCAAATGGATTCTTCTTTGACCAAGAAAATGTCCTATAGAATAGGGAATTCACTTGGGTAATGGTAAGGTCCCCAACATTTATGGAAAATGACTGTAAATGGATTCTTGGGAACATTTTTATTTTCTTCCATAGTACTCTTCACTTTTCATGACAATTCTTCACTTTATGTCATTCCTTCCCGCATGTAAAGCATTTCTTTGTTCCACTCAGACACTTTACTGGGTGCCTTCTTTAACATTTCCTACATGATGGAAATTGATGATTCTTTTCTACATGGTCTCCACTACTGTAGCTCTTATCATTCATCACCTTTATCGTCTTTTTTGAGTTCAAGAGTTGGTTAATATATATATAGTTGATCAGATTTTTGGAAAATTGATTTGGCATGAACTCGATATCTTTTACTCTTACAAACATTACATTTTGTTGCTCATTTCCACACCCATTCCCACCTTGTACATCATTCTCAAAGTTATTATGACTTCCTCAGAATCCAGCCATTGACTAAAACCTTAAGGAATTGTGTTAGTAACAATAGTCATAAAATCATTTAGAGAATAACATGACACCATATTATCAATTTGAAACACCTTAGGTTTATCCAAGGTCATTTATTCTCATCTTATATTAAAATACTTCAAATCAGTTTGTAATGAAAATGTAAATTATCTTAATAATATCCCCTGGGAGTGTCGTAATCAATAGTGCGTCAAGGCCCATTGTCATGAACCAGTTCCCATTTGAGTCTATCTCAAAGCGGTGTTTTTGGGTTTTACCACTAGGTACATCTTTGTAAGAGCTTCCTCTACCTGCTCATATCTAGACAGGGATGTATTGCTTGGAAAACTCACAAAATCTATACAATACCAAAACTCTAGAATGTTTTTCTATACTAATCCTAAAAATCAATCTTAGGTTTATGTTCTCTAAACAGAGATTATCTAAATCTAGTTTCCATGGTCTGTGCTAAACATCCTCTAATACCAACTGTAACACCCCGACCCCAAAGCCGAGAGTCGGTGCATTATTAAATATCACTAGATTGATCATAAAATATCATGTCTCGAAAGAAGGATTATTTTAGTATCCTTGGAAGTACTAGATACATTCATAAGGTTTACATTATATCATAAAATGGAAAACTACAATAACCTTGTTTCCATAGACAACACTGAGTCCCATAGACTATCCCCGTAGGTCAGTCATAATATACTTATTTGCATCCTTGTAAAAATAAAACATAGAAAGGGGTGAGCTCATATGATCAGTAAGCATAACATTATAGTGGAAACATTCAAAATAAACATAAACATTTGAGGAAGTGTATAAGAATACAACAAAAGCCATTTAAAATTGAACTTTAGCATAAAATGGAAAAGATAAAATCAAATAATTCAATTTACTTATTCACGTGGATATTATACTAGTCGAATAATCACATGCAATATCAATAACCACTTTCATAATGATGGAATGCATAATGCTAGAATATCATAATCACATCGTCAAGGCTTTATGCCAAGACTACCAATATGATTTTGTCAAGGCCTTGTTCCAAGACACTAGATTTCCTCATGAGACCTACTAATGAATCGTGGATTTATATCGGGCTCCACCCATCACATACTAAGTCCAATGAATTCCTCATATGATAAGCATCATACATAACATAAACATTCATATTAAAACTATCATATAAAATGTAAATACTTTATCCACAAACCACGAATGATAAAAAAATAGCACATCCACAGTCAAACATAACTAATTCAATACAATATAAAAGATTGTATTGTAACATATTAACCTAAATCAAGAATAATGAAGGATATTTACATAAATGAAAATAATCATCATAACTATTTGAGAGAAATATCCCCATTTTTCTTGAAAACATTTAAAATCACACTATTTTTCAAGAAGCCTTTTAAAAATAGATTTTTTAATCAATGTGTCTCATACCTCTTTCAATCATTTAAAAGGAGTTTTAATTTTAAAACTTTGATGTCCATATAAGCAAATATTTAAAACCAGTTTTTAAACATGGACATTAATGAGAAAGATTTAGAATAATAAATTTTTAAGACAATTAAAATGATATTTTAGTTAGAGTTCCTAACAAAAATAGAGACACATGAATTGTCACGACGCCCTCCCCACAAAGTGTACCCTTCTTAGGCCGGGGATGTGGAAAGGGAGATAATGACCCTTGAGTCCTTCCTCCAGTAGGCCTCGGGTTGGCGACGAGAACTGAGGGTATAATAAACACACAGATGGGAGGCATTTCCCTATAAGAGAACACATGCAGAAGAGAGAGATAAGATAGAAACCAACCAACTCTAACTCAGAACTGAAATATAAAAGAAATCCATGTAAATATATGAAATGTATTGAAAAACTACTTCAACTGAAAGGGAAAACTACAAGTGCCCAAAATAATGTATAACGGCAGCGACAACAAGCCCGAATAACTCCTCCAACCCAAGCTAGTAGTAACCAGCTTGATCACCAAGCTGATCCAAGTGACCTGAAAAAAAAAGTTTATATATACGTAGGGTGAGTATAATAGTATACTTAGTAGGATCCTCCCCGAAGCCTCTCGTGCAAAATTAAAGAAATCCTGTTAAAGCACAGTGAACAATAGTGAAACTAACTCGTCCCCTAAGCATGTATACTATGTTCCCAACCTCCCCAGGGATACACTCACCATGTAACGCATAAAAGAATATATCATATAGAAAAGTATATCAAGGGTACCCCACTACTACTTCCCCACTAGTTTTCTGCTTTTCCCCAACGACATATGTCATGTTCATCTCTCTCCAAAGGATTTCCCATATACACCTAGGCTAAGATCCACAATTTGCACGACGTGCACCATAAAGGATTTCCCACAGACACCTGGGCGAAGTTCCACACCATCCTCACAACCAAAAGTAACAAGGTAGTTTTTGGGATCCACCACAGCTTGTATAACGTTTATCATACGTCGAATATTATACCTCAAGACATTACATCCCATACACCAAGTAAGGATCCTCAAGCCATCACAACCTATACACATTACACCTATAGTAGTCCATGGGATACTATATCTAGAATATATGTGTGTTAATAACCACATGCCATTACATCCCTCTACACACATATATGGGGGAAACAAACCGTTGTTCCCAATGGCACTAGTATGTACCAAGAGAAGACAGTGGGGTCAAACAGGGTAGTCAGCCATTCACCCTCTGATCAGAATGTTGGGGAAAACAGACCCCCAGGGCTCAGAATCCCCAAGGTGCCAGTTTCCCTTACTGACAGTGTGGAGTAGCATATATAAACAAAAAATATAAAGAATATATAACTCCCAACCACACTATGGGAATAACCTAGTCTTAGTCTTAACTATAGCTAACATCTCCCGGACTCCGGGAATCTATTTCTAAGACTAGTTATCCTATAAGAACACAACCAATTAAAAAACTTCATTATGTTACTTCATTCCCTTTTTCATTAGTTCCACTTTATGTTAATTAATTCTTTTCACATTAATAAACCATGAACACAACCACATTAAACATCATTGGCATCACATTCAAAAACAATTGTTCTTTTAAAGATTCAACATCACCTTTAAATTCCAGCATCTCCATCCCCGTGGATCATCACCATTTAATCAATCATTCATTATAGAAATTACTTTCCCATATTCCCAAGAATTCAAAAAAATCAACCTATGCTACTAAACACAAGGGAGATCAACACGGTGAGTAGATGTACTACCCTTCTAGTCATTTCCTCCAATAGAAAGAATGTAGACCATTCCTCCTTCAAGAAGCTAGACATGGAAAGCACATGGTATACATCACACATCTTTGCCTCCTTCGGAAGAAGGGTAAGCAAGACCAGTTGCCTTGAGTAGCCGGGAAAGTTAAAGAAGATAAACATTCAATCAAATTCACCACGCATCCAACAAACACATCCTTCCCATTCCATCATCACTTGTGTCCTCCCTCACACTCACGTGCATAAACTAATGCATCTCGCCACTCTAGGTGTCATTCGCTACCACAACCACAAGGCCTCCATGCCTCCACATAATACAACACCCTCCCAGGGTCACATCATAGCATAAGATATCACAACACCCCTCCTGGGTCACAACACAGCACAAGAAACAGGAAAACAAACATCACATCAAATGGGCTCTTAGCCCTTTAACAAGTAATCCAGCCTTCATATGTAATGATAACACATGGCTGTAAATCAAAAGACACTTGTCCTTAAAAACAAGAGGGTAACAAAGAACCCTACTAGGAGTTATCTTTTATCAACCAACCAGTTCTTTAATCCCTCTTGTATTAACAGATTTAATTCATAGGATCCAATTCCGTGAAACCTAATTAGTAATCTATCAAAAAGGATTTAACATACTTATTATGCCAGTTTGATTAACATCAATATAGAACAATTATAACATCGAAAACAACCAGATTCATTTAAATGCCTCATTATATTTATCCAATTTATTATCAATTAATTCCGGCTTTACGTTCTTTATCAATTTCCATCATGAATTATCAACTGAACAAAGAAAGAATAGATATCACTCTATCTAGCAAAACATGAGGCAAACCATTATCATGGTACAAAGTAACAACAAAAAGTGATCAAACCATTTCTATTAATCCTATTCAAGTATTTAATTAGGTAAATTACATTGTGATCCAAAGGCTAAATCATGCTAACTCTACGATTGTACATAAACAATTAGAGAAGCCAATAATCCCCTACATCAAAGGTTTTTGAGGAAGCCCACAATGGTGAAAGAACGCCTAAGGAGACCGGGATGATTCACTAAGGATCCCCCCTATATCTCCTATCCTAACACAACCAAGACCAATGATCATCACAAATGTCATCCACACACTTAGATCTACCCATAACGGGAGTAGATCTAAGATCCCGAGAGAAAAAGAGGAGTAGATCTAGGTAGATCTAAGAAACCAAACAAAATAGTTCACTTAACTCGAGAAATCGTTTTAGATTCATGATGTGAAGCCTTCGGATTGCCTCCAAAATGCTTGGGAGAGGTTCTTCCACCTCCAAAGAAGGTAAGTACCGAGTTATGGCCACTTAGTGGCATAAACATGGTGATTAAAGGAAAAATGAGGTAGATCCACAATTATAGGATCTTACATTAATTGCCTGCATGGTTAGGTCACACGGTTTAACATATCGTGCGCTAACCGTGCGTTAGATTCTACCTCGACAACCCCTCCTCGCTTGGTTCTTCCACACGGTTAGGGAAACCGTGTGCAAACTGTGTGTTAGCCACTTCCCTCAAGACCAGCCTTGCATGGTTTGGACGCACGGTTGAGGTAACCTGTGCGCCAACCGTGTGAAAGAAATTACCCTTTAATATTCCTCAAAAGTCCACCCAAAGGCACCCCCAAGTCACCTTGACTTCTCGGAAAAACTCTAGTACCCCATTTTCACAAAGGAATGGATCGGATAGATACGGTCCATTACATCAGATACCTCTCAAAACATTCTCGTCCTCGAGAATCCAAAACCCACCTAAAGAGAAAAAGAAACAGGGTCTGAACAACCACCCGCCGAGATACCTCTCAAAAGAGACAAAGACACCAAAGAAATGAAGGGAGTCATCTCAAAAACATGGATGTTTCATAACCATGTAAGCAATAATCATTACATGAAAGAGTTAAACATTAAATAACCCTGGGTACTGATCATGTATCTGTTACTCATGTTCCCATGTACTCTCCTCCATGCCACCGTGTCACCACAAGACGTGAACTAAGGGGATGGAAAGCCCACGAAACACATTATCCTTGTGGTCTTGGATCTCTATAGGTTGCTCCTCAAAGGTGGCATCATCATCCACAATGATATCTCCCCAGTCGATGATGTGGGAGTCGTCGTGAAGATAACGATGTAGATATGATACATGGAAAACATCATGTATCTGACTCATCTGAGGGGGAAGTCCTACTCGATACGCTACAGCTCCAACATGAGCTAACACCTTGAAAGACCCAACAAAGCGGGGAGAAAGCTTACTCCCATGACCAAACCTTCGATGTGCACGACGGGGAGTCACCTTCAGAACCACATGATCCCCAACATTAAACTCTAAGGGTCTCCTTCTTTGATTGGCAAAGTATTTTTTAAGATCTTTCACTTCATTCATCCTCTGACGAATCACCTGAACCATATCTATTGTATTATGCACTCGTTCCGATCCAAGAATTGCTGACTCTCCGACCCCAGTCTAGCACAACGGTGAAAGGAATGGTCGTCCATACAAGGACTCAAACGGCGCCAACCTGATGGTGGAGTGGAAACTATTATTTTATGAAAAATCCCCCAAGTGTAAGTTCCTCATCCATGAACCTCCAATGTCAAGAACACAAGAGCGTAACATGTCTTCAAGATTCTAGATGGTTTTCTCTGTCTGACCATCCGTTTGAGGTTGAAAAGTAGTGCTAAAGAATAGTTGAGAACCAAAAGAAAGCCAGAGACCTCTCCACACCCTTGAGGTAAAACGAGGATCTCCATCAGAAATGATCTTCTATGGGACTCTAGGAAGTCTCCCCACCTCCTCCAGATACTGCCTTGACAAAACTTCCACTGAGCATGACTCCTTGATTGCTATGAAGTGGGCCGATTTGGTTAAACGATCCACTACCACCCAAATAGCATCATGTCCTCCTGAAGATTGAGGTAAACCTGTAACAAAGTCAATTGAGATGTCCTCCCACTACCACTGAGGAATCTCTAATGGCTAGAGAAGACCACCAGGAACACGGTGTTCGGCCTTCATCTCCTGGCAGACTAAACATCGAGACACAAACTCTGCAACTAGACACTTCAGCCCAAGCCACCAAAACCGACTCCTCAAGGATCGGTACATCTTCGTCACACCAGGATGTACTAATAAAGGAGATCTATGGAACTCTCTAAGAACCATCTCACACATCTCCAAGGGAACAAAAAGCCTTCCATGATACAACACTCTGTGTTGTTCATCCTCAGACCAACCATCAGGGGCCTCACCACAAACGACTCAGTCTTTCCAGGCCTCCACCTCAAGATCCCCCAACTGGGAATCTTCCACCTTCTGCACTAGGGATGATTGTACCGTCATCTGAAAAAGACAACCTCTACCTTTGACTTCTCCCATATCAAGATGCAATGCTGACAGTTCTTCCATAACTCTCCAGGAATAACCAGATTGATGCATAGCATCACTACGTGACTTTCAGCTCAGCGCATCAGCTATAACATTCCCCTTCCTAGGTGTATACGATATTTCGATGTCGTATTCCTACAAGAACTCCATCCACCAATGTTGTTGTATGTTCAAGTCACGCTGGGAGAAAAAATGCCTCAAACTCTTATGATCGATGAAAACCACAAACCGCTCACCAATGAGGTAATGTCTCCAAAACTTAATAGAAAACACCACGACTGGCAACTCGAGATCATGGGTGGCATAGTTGCATTCATGGGGACGTAACTGCCGAGACCCATAAGAAACAACTGACCTCTGCTGCATAAGAACAGAGCCTAAACCCAGAGGTGTAGCATCGCGGAAAACATCAAACTGAACTCCTTCAGCTGGAAAACAAAGTACTGGAGCACTTAATAACTTCCCCTTTAGATACTCAAAAGTTTCCTGAAACTAGTCAGTCCATATTAATGGATGATCCTTCTTAGTCAAAGATGTCAGAGGAGTCGCAACCCATGAAAAATTGGCCATGAACCTCCTGTAGTAACCTTCAAGACCATGGAAACTTCGCACCTCTGAAACTGTCTTGGGGGCTGCTCAGGACACAACAGGTTCTATCATTGATGGATCCATAGCTACTCCCTGTTGGGACACAACATGCCCCTTGAAACGAAATTCTCGAGCCAAAAACTCACACTTCAAAAACTTCCTGAACCATTGATGTTGACGAAGAACCCCCAAAATGGATCATATATTCTCTTCATGATCCTTTTCAGATGTAGAGTACACAAGGATGTCATCGATGAAGACTACAAGGAACTTGTTTAGGAACACATGAAACACAGCATTCATCAATCCCATGAACACCGCTGGAGCATTCGTCATGCCGAACGACATTACAACAAACTCATAATGCCCATAACGATAACAGAAAGCAGTATTTGGAATATCCACATCCTTCACACGCATATGATGATATCCTGACCATAATTTGATCTTTGAGAACCAATATGCACCCTTCAGTTGATCGAATAAATCATCAATCTGTGGAAGAGGATAGTAGTTATTTACTGTCACTTTTTTTAAGCGACGATAATCGACACACAACTGCAAACTATCGGCAGCCTTCTTTACGAACAGAACTAGTGCACCCCATGGGGACACACTTGGTCGAATAAAACCGCACCGCAATAGTCCATCAATCTGTCTATGCATATCTCGTAACTCAGAAGGGGCCATCCTATATGGAGGAATAGAGATAGGAGACACTCCTGGCTGTAGCTCAATCCCAAACTCAATCTCTCGTCGAGGGGGTAATGCTACTACCACTTCTAAAAATACATCATGTTACTCCTCTAATACCCTAGAAAACTCCAACTGTTGACCCTCTGAAGAACTCAGCATCATTTCAGCCGCCATGGAAGATAAGGATGGAACGCGCTTATGACCCATCTGAGGATCTCACTCACCAACAAACACCACCTGCTCTCTATCCACACCGATGAAGATGACCTTCTTCCAGAAGCAATCCACGATAGCCTGCACCGAATACAACCAATCCATATCGAGGATGACATCATATGGTTGTCTCTGTAATCATATGAAATCTCCCCAAGAGCAGTGTTTCCCAAACACTAGCTCACGATGTCTACATACTTAAAACAAGTCAGCTCGACCCTAACTGGCGTAGTCAAATCCAAGGGCACCACAATCAACTCTACCTCAAGTATAAAAACAAGGACAAGGGTAGGTGATATGAAGGAGTGTGTCGCTCTTGAATCAATCAAGGCATACAACAAGGTAGAAAACAAGAAAAGTGTACCTCGAACGACATCTGTCTCGCCCAGTGCTGGCAACACTAGAGCATGAAGCTAACCACGACCTCCTCCATGGCCTCTCTGACCCTAATGACGACCACCACCATGGGTGCGCTCTGCTATCTAAGGATGTGGAGCATCATGGATCTATCCTCTGCCCTCCCCATCTCCCTTCTTGTGATCTAAAGCTAGTGAAAATGGATGCTGCTGCCTCGGGGGAAACTGCCTCAACGGAGGAACATGGAGCGTAGTGCCTAGTGCACGATGACTGCTCTGAAATCTCGGGCACTCCCTCTACTGATGGCCATGAACACCACAAGAAAAACAAGCACCTGATTCCTTGTCCTAGGCCTGAGAGTTACTGCCTCCAGAGAAACGAGATGTGAAGGGGTAGGACCTCCCCCCAACTGAACACAAACACTTCTGCCCTAAAAACTGAGAACCCTGGACCACATCCTTGCTTCGTGAGGGATCATGACGATCCCCTTCTCATGATGATCCTGTCCTGGCCAAAGTCCTCTCAACAACCTCTGCCCCTTCCAACACCTCAAGATATGTATTTAGTATAAATGGGGTGACCTGACGTGGGATCTCTAGATGAAAATCCTCCTCGAAATGCCTCACCCTGGCCTCCTCATCTAGTAACAGGTCCGAATCATATCGTAAAAGGTTCATGAAATGGATTCCAAACTCTCGAACACTAGAGATCCCCTATCGAAGGGTAAGAAGCTCCTGGAAACCGGACACCTTTGTAGTCCATGAAAGGAACTCGACTCTGAACTTGTCTCGAAACTCCTCCCATTTGATCGTTGACTTCTCAAAATCCCCATGGAACAAGAACCCCCACTACCTTACTGCTCCATACAGCATCATCACAGCAAAAGAAACCCAGTGCTCTTTCCGAGCACGGATCAAACTTAAGCCTATATCGACCTCCTCTGTCCAGTCTTTCATGACTATATCTGAAATGGAGCCTTCGTACTTCTGTAGACTCTGGCACTGAAACTCTCAGAGTTTCTTCCTCCAAGTGTCATCTTCGTCAACCTCTACCATGCGGCGATCTGCTGGAACAGCCTGCTGCACATATTTTACGCAAACCTGACGAGGACGCCGACCTGGATCCATACATGAAAAATAACAGACACTTTTAGATCTTATTCCTGTAATATGGAAGACTCAACATTAATTAATTAATTGTTTTCTCTCATTCATTTTAGGTAAACCTATCCCGAGGTATACCCATTCACACACAGGCACAAAGAAGAATGATACATGATCCATTCCTAGGTCTCTACACTACAACTAGTATCACCTATTTTAGTAGCCATGGTAAACTTAAAGTTTCGTACACTAGATTATATGGTGCCCTAAATGCCTATGTCTTAGCCGGTTTCCAGTCTTTAAAGAAATTTCTAAACATGAATGACATTGTTGCTCTACCAACACATGAAACCTCACATGTGCCTAACTCCAAACTCCATCCTATCCCACAACCAGACCATAGATACCACTCTGTCTGACCCCCTCCCCCCAATGTGTACCCCTCCTAGACCAACAATGTGAAAAGGGAGATAATGTCCCCTGAGTCTTGCCTCTAGTAGGCCCTGTGTTGGCGACTAGCACCGAGGGTATAATAAACACACAGATGAGAGGAATACCCTCTAAGAGAACACATGCAGAAGAGAGAGATAAGATAGATACCAAACAACTCCAACTCAGAACTAAAATATAATAGAAAACCATGTACATATATAAAATTTCATAAAAAGGTACTACAATTGAAAGGGAAAACTCTACGTACACAAAAGAAAGTAAAATGGCAGCGACCGCAAGCCCGAACAACTCCTCCAACCAAAAGCTCGTAGTAACCAGCTTGATCTCTAACCTGCTCCAAGTGACCTGAAAAACAGTTTATATATACATAGGGTGAGTATAACAGTATACTCAGTAGGATCCTCCCTTAATCCTCTCATGAAAAAGTAATGAAATCATGCTAAAGAACAGTGAACAATAGTGAAACAAACTCGTACCCAAAGAAGGTATACTATGTTCCCAACCTCACCATGGCTACTCTCACCAAGTAATGAATAAAAGAATATATCATATAGAAAAGGAAATCAAGGGTACCCCACTAAAAATTTTCCACTGGTTTTCCAGTTTTCCCAACGACATACGTCCTGTGCAGCTCTCTCCAAAGGCTTGCCCGTATACACCTGGGCTAAGTTCCACAATCTGCACCACGTGCACCACAAGGGCTTGCCCGCAGACACATGGGTGAATCTCCACACCATCTTTAGAACCAAAGTAACTAGGTAGTTTCTGGGAGCCACCACATCTCACATAACATGTATTATATGTTGGGTATTATACCTCAAGCCACCACAACCCATACACTGAGTAAGGATCCTCAAGCCATCACAGCCTATACATGTTACACCTATAGTAGTTCATGGGATAATATATGCAGAATATATGTGTGTGAATAACCACAAACCATTACATCCCTCTACACACATATATGGGGAATCTAACTATTGTGCCCAATGGCACTAGTATCTACCAAGAGAAGAGAGTGGGGTCAAAGGGGGTAGTCAGCCATTCACCCTCCCATCGAAATGTTGGGGAAAACACCCCCAGGGCTCAGAATCCCTGGGGTTCCATTTTCCCTTACTGAAATGGTGGATTAGTGTATAGAAACACAAAAAGTAAAGAATATATGACTCACAACCACACCATGGGCATAACCTAGTCTTAGTCTCAACTGTAGCTAACGTCTCTCAGACTCCGGGTTACTATTTCTAAGACTAGGTATCTTATAAGAACACAACCAATTAAATAACTTCATTAGGTTACTTCATTACCTATTTCATCAGTTCCCCTTTAGGTTAATTAATTATTTTCACATTAATTAACCATGAACACAACAACATTAATCATAATTGGAATTACATTCAAAAACAACTTTTCCTTTAAAGATTCAACATCACCTTTAAATTCCAGCATCTTCAACCTGGTGGATCATCACCATTTAATAAATCATTCATTATAGAAATTACTTTCTCATATTCCCAGGCATTCTAGAAAATCAACATATGTTACTAAACACAAGGGGGCTCAACACGATGAGAAGATGTACTACCCATAGAGTCTTTTCCACATATAGCAAGAGTGTAGACCCATCCTCTCTCGAGAATCTAGACACAGAATGCATGTGGAAAACTCCGCGCGTCTTCGCCTCCTTTAGAAGAAGGGTAAGCAAGACCAGCTGCCTTGAGCAATGGGGAAAAGTAAAGTAAATAAACATTCAATCAAAGTCACCACGAATCCAACAAACACATCCATCCCATTCCATCATCACATGTGTCCTCCCTGACACCCACATACATAAATTGATGCATCTCGCCACTCTAGGCATCATCCACTGCCACAAACACAAGGCATCCATGCCTCCACATATCACAACACCCTCCTAGGGTCACAATAGAGAACAAGATATCAAAACACCCCTCCAGGGTCACAACACAACACATGAAGCAGGAAAACAAACATCACATCAAAGGGGCTCTTCGCCATTTAACAAGGCATCCAACCTTCATACGCAACGAGCACTCATGGCTCTGAACAAGAGCGTAACTAATAACCCTACCATGTGTTATCTTTTATCAACCAACCAGTTCTTTAATCATTCTCTAATTAATATATTCAATTCGTAGGTTATAATTCCGGGAAACTTAATATGTAATCTATCACAAAAAATTTAACACACTTACTATTCCAATTTGAATAACATCAAAATAGAGCAACTACAAAAACGAGAACAACCGGATTCATTTACATGCCTCATTATCTTTATCCAATTTATTGTCAATTAATTCTGGCTTTACATTCTTTATCAATTTCCATCAAGAATGAACAACTGAACAAAGAAAGAATAGATATCACTCTATCTAGAAAAACATGAGGCAAACCATTTTCACGGTACAAAGTAACAACAACAAGCAATCAAACCAATTCTTTTAATCTGGTCTAAGTATTTAATTAGGTCAATTCTATTGAGATCTAAAGGATAAATAATGCTAACTCTATGATTGCACATAAACAATTAGAGAAGTCATGAATCCCATACATCAAATGTATTTTAGGACACTTAAAATGGTCGAAGAATGCCCAAGGAGACCGGGCTGATTCACCACGGATCCTCCCTATATCTCCTATCCTAACAAAACCAAGACCAAATATAATCAAAAACATCATAAACACACATAGATCTACCCAGAACGGGCGTAAATCTAAGATCCCGAGAGAAAAGGAGGAGAATATCTTGGTAGATCTAAGAAACCAAACAAAAATGATCACTTACCTTGAGAAACAGGCTTCGATTCGCGAAGAGAAGCCTCCAGATCGCCTCCAAAACGCTTGGGAGAGGTTCCTCCACCTTCAAGGAATGGTAATCCCGAGTTATGGCCTCTTAGGGGCTTAAACGAGGTGATTAAAGGAAAAACGAGTTAGATCAACAATTTTAGGATCTAACGTTAAGTGCCAGCATGGTTAGTTCGCACAGTTTAACAAACCATGTGCTAACCGTCCGTTAGCCTCTACCTCGACAACCCCTCCTCGCATGGTTAGTCCGCACGGTTAAGAAAATTGTGCGCTAACCATGTGTTAGCCACTTCCCTCAAGACCAGCCTTGCATGGTTTGGTCGCACGGTTTAGGCAACCCATGCGCCAACCGTGCGAAATCAATTACCCTTTAACATTCCTCAAAAGTCCTCCCAAATGCACCCCCAAGTCACCTTGACTTCCAGGAACACCTCTAGTTCCTTATTTTCACAATGGAATGGACTAGAGAGGTATGGGCCATTACATGAATAAAATAATTGAGTTAATAAAAACATTATAATATCATGAGAATAATGGTATTCATGAAATACTATATCAAAGTACATTATATACACCATATAAAAGTGATTTGATGTATAACAACAAAGAAGTCTCAATAGAATGTAAATTGAGATAAAATCTCTTATAAAGAACATATCCTTAGGTTAAGGGTAAATGAATGACATAATTATGTGTGAAAAATATAAATACACTCAATATTATTATAAATTCTGTATAAATCAATCCGAGTACATTAACACATATTCTGGTAAAAACGACACCAATGAATTGGATGTTTAACTCAACAAATTGAGATTGAGTTAAAATTTCTCTTATCAAGTTAATATCGATGAATTGAGAATTTATCAATTGAGTGATTATGTATATCAAAAGTATATACACAGATAGGGAATTGGAAATTATGATGTAATCAAATGAATAGTGATTCAATACATAATCTTGGAGTAAAATAATCAATGAAGTATGCATAAAGCGAAATGAGTAGAGATTAAAATTCAAAATTCCTTATCGATTTGGTAACTTACAGAATATACATCCATGAAATAAGTATCATACAATGATTATTTAAATATCCATAAATTAATTTATATTACAAAATGAATACAATCATATGCAGTACATACACCACATACAATAAATATGTTGTGAAAAATGGAAATCTCACCGAACTAAAAGTGAGATAAAAAACCCCTTACTTTGTACGTTTTCCTCGGTAGAGGGTATGTTAACCCCTTATATATTGTTGAAAATATTTTTATTTAAATATACCAGAAAATTATACATTAATATGATTTCATATATGATCTTTTAACATTGATTTGTTAATAATATCTTATTATTATCGTCTTTTCAGGTGTTAATGGATTTGTTTTCCATTATATTCTTTGTTATGTGAGACATATTTGTTATAGATGGGATGTATCTTATTCATATACAGAATGATATCATTTCTATAAACATTATTTTTAGTCATCAAATGAAATTTAGTCTCGAACGGATACGATGGGGAATGAATCTCATCGCGTTCGTGGAGACCGTAAACCGTACGTACGCACGAGCGACAATATCGTTCTTTTAATATTAAAATAATATATAATTATTTGTTATATCATATATACATTAAAATTATCATGTTATATTTATTATTTACATGAACTACACATCACTATTATACCAATCCAAATAATAATGTTTTTAATAACAATTACACCACGACGTGGAGACGGTAATCCGTACGTATGCACATATGGTGATATTTCATTCAATGGATGGATTGAATAATGAAGATGGTTGTACCATATTCATAATAAAATAACAGTATATAGAATATACTAGATTTATTATTTTATAATAGAAATAAAAAAAATAAGAAGTGGATGATTAAAAGAACTTGAAATAGGGTGGTGAAATTATTACCTCTTCTTTGGGTTGATTCTTTTGATTTGATCAAAATTTCGCCTTAAGTTGGATTTATGACCAAAGTGGGGCATCTAGGATGATGTGGAGGAAGTTTAGAGGATATTTGGGCAGGTGTCTTTCAATAAAAAAGGCTTTGAAGGTGGGAATTAGAGAGAAGGTGGATTTCCCTTTTATAAGAGGGGTGAGGGGCACCTTAGGATAAGTTAGAAATATTATTATATAATAAAATCATTTTCAGTTTATAATGGCTCCAAAGTAGATTATTTAATGTCTATGGTCGGTATGGGACTAAAACCACTCAACCAATATTTTTTAGATATTTTTGGATAACTATATTATCAATAACTTCTAGATTTAACTCTTAGTTAAATAGTTTGACATTTACCATGTCTCTTTGTATTTTTATATTATATTGTTAATAAAAATACTATATATTTCCAAAAGATCTCCAAGTGGATCATTAATGATGAACCTATCATTATATAAGTCCTTTGGCTGAACCATATATTTTTAGGAATAGAATATCAATTAGTAATATAATATTTTTTTTAAAAACGCTTTTTTGTAAATTTTGACACTATTTAGAAATTGATTTTTTAAAGTACTAAAAACGTTATTAATTATAAATAAATTAATTTAATCAATAATAACATGTCATATTATCCTATAAATTTTTTTTATGTAATCGAAAGTTTCAAATTATATTTATTTTAACATTTATTATACCATTTACTTAATTCTTTCATTAATAAAGAAAATATTTCATCATCATTATGTAATAAATAAATTTAATTATTAAATGTCTAAAAATTATTAATAAAATACAATTATGTATAAAATAGTTTTATAATTCTAATAAATATTTATAGTCTAAGAGATAACATGTATATTCCTATGTAAAAATTGTTTTACTAAAATATATATGCTTTTGTCATTTTCGTATTAACATAATCTTAATTAATATAAAGTGTCATTATCACTTAGAAGTGGCACCATGGGGTCCTAAAATCAACCCAAAGATTCCCATTGATGGACATTTATCATCCAATAGGGTTATGACAAGTGTTTGGTTAATTTAATATTAGTATAATTTTATTTTTTTTACCCTTATTTACCAGATATACCCATTAACCATGGTAAATAAAATATTTACCGAAGTAATTATTCAAAAAGTCTAAAAACAAAAGTTACCTTTTTACACAATTTGGACCTCCTGATTCTAAATATGGAATACATTTTATGGCTACTTTTATTGGTCTTGGTGTGTTAGAACCTCGATGTTGCATACAATGAAAACTATTGCATTATTCAAAGGGAAACGTATCGTGGAAGCTTGGGGTGTAACATTCCTCAACCTGTCATGGTCGATGGATGTTTACAATCTCCGTGACATTTGGTATGTAGTGAATTATTTTGAACTCCTCATCAAATGGAAAATAGAGGATGAATAATATCTCTACGAATTTTCATATAATGAGGGTTTCCATTCGTTCTCTCTTAGACAGGGATTATGAAACCTTTTCTCTTTTTGATAGTTAGTAATAGAGACTCAAATATATGATTTATGTTCACATTTTGATATCAAGAGACGGTTATGATGACCCACCAATGAGATATCCATACAAATAATTGAATGGTTTGACCCTTATAGTTAATTTGTGTCTAAATATAATGACCACATATAGAATGAGATCAAGTTATCGGACAACAGACTAGATTTAAATGGAATGAGGAGCCTAACATTTCTCCCTTGTCCATTTACAAGAAAACCATGTGTTCTTTTCAAGAATCATTTTTTATGGTGATTTGAGGGGATTACATGAGAACCCATGGTTAGGATGAGTATACCCCTATAGTGACATACTTGTTTAGAGACATTTCTAGAGCTAGCTGAAGAAGATATATGTATGTTAGGATTATAGTTCCATAGATCTACTTAATGATACAAATCTAGATTGGAATTGCATCTATCTTAATAAATTTTCCACAAGATGTCCATGTGATTGATATTATAAACCCAAAGATCGACTACCTTTGGTTTTTATGTTTTTTTATTTTATATTCTCGTTTATATTAATATTTATCTATATTCGTATAGCTATGGGACTATACATAAATACAAATATAAATCTAGACATCCAAGGTTGTGATTTTATAGTTTATCTAGATTATGGACTCGAGGATCATCTGTAGTTCATGTTTATTGCATTTAATAATTTTTTAGTTTTTTCTTGGCTAGGGTAACCATATTTATTTTTCATTCACTTAAGGTAATGTATTAATTTTTCAATTATTTGTCTGACCTGTTGAGATTATTTATCACCCCTGGACATGAACCTTAGTTTGCGTGTATACATTATGTATTTTTTCATATTTGTCGCATTTTTTATAGTGTATATAGATGTAGTCCATAGTTTCGGGATTTATAGGATATACTTGAGTGGGTTATTTTGATCAGGATGGTGTAGTATGACAGTTCTTGGAGGCCTAGTCTATGGTCTAGCCTAGATTTAGTAGTAGTTCTCTTTACATTTATTTCAATATTTTTTCATACTGCATTATCTACATGGTCTTCACAATCTATGATCATTTTTGTTTGCGTAATTTTTTTTAGTATTATATTGTATTTGAAATCATTATTATATCATATTTTATTTTGGTTAATTTTCTACTTGTGTTCTATGTTTATCTACTATTGTGTTTGATATTTAGCTATTTCTTTTGTTTTCTTACTCCAATATGAGTGCATAGTATCACCACTATCACATCCAAGGACCTTTGTACAAGTCATAAGCCTACGGAATATAGGGAGGCTAGATATAGGCCACTTAAACAAAAAACTCAGATCATTAGTTTTGTTAAATCGTCAACATGACATTACATGATACACCGAATATAGTTTCCAATATATGGTATGGTCATTAATAATTAATAGAAATGTAAATTTTACTTACAACTTCATATTCTATATTCATGGATTTATTGAATAATGTATTTCAAGAGTACCTTCATTCAATGTTTCTGTACATTATAGAATATATTATTATATATTTTAACATAAATTATGTTAATGGTGAAAATTAGGAGATTTCTATGACGACATTTAAGAATAAGAATATATATTCTAGATTTACCAATTTTTAATTATTAAAAAAAATGTATCCTTCTTTGGTAATATAAATCAGGTTATTGTATATCGATTGATCACAAAAATATGAATTTTATTGAGAAATATTCTATTAAAACCCAGGGTAATTGAGAACTAATTTTCTATTGGTTTGATGGTTACTATAAATTCTATGTTAGAGAATTCTAAAAACTATAAAATCCACTAACCATGTCGATAAATAAGGTGGTTTATTTTTTATAGGTAGATGAATATGAATAAATATTTCCTGGAGCTATTAGAACTCTGGTTAGTGAACCTATACTTACTTCACCCTATAATGGTGAAAGGATTTTAATATTTATTTATTCATCAAATAAAGAAACATGATAAATCCATATATACAATAATAAGTTTATATATTATGCATCTTGGTAATTAAAATTTAAAGATCAAAATTACTTAGCAAATGATTTGTGTAAAGTCCAAGAACTCATAAGACCTTTTCCAGTGGAATACATTATTAAATTTTAATAAGATACATTCTATCCCATCATAACGGTTATACAATTGCAGTAGTCATGGTTAAACTGATACAAACTTCAAATTCAAATTCCATTTTAAAAAATACAATGCATAAGAGATATTGTTAACTCTACCATAATTTCCCTTTTTTTAAAACATGCATATAAATAATAATATTGCACATGGAATCCTACTGACAAAATGATACATATGAATCTGGTAAAATGATAGGATTTTTAATGGTAAATGTACATCAAAATCGAGGATTAAATGTTGCATAAACAGTATGGAAAGGAAAATAACCGAAAAAAATAAATTTAAATAATCACTTTAAATATAAAACTTAACTATGTATATAATAATAGTTTAATAACAACATTGAATTAATAAATAATTTAAAAATGATAGATTTCATATTCTCAGACATTTGAAAGATAAGTTCAAGGCCAAGGCCACGACATCTGAAAATAAATTGGCAAGGACTTATTAAAAACTCAATATTATTTTTCTCATGAGTCCTATAAATTTATAAAATATAAATTATGGGCCCCACTAATTATTTATAAATTCTAATTCATTTTCAAATGAATAGAAAAAACAACTAAAACAACCTAGAGTAACTAAATCATTTACTATCTATATTGGAAGAACTAGTCATAAGAAATTTCAATACTTCAGTATTCAAACTGATTAATAAGAATTAAATAGAATATTTAAAATTTTATAATAAGAGATAAACCATAGTAAATAGGATGATTAAAAATAATAATTTAGACATAGATAAAAATACTTTAAATAAAATCCTTGAAATATTTTGAGGAAAATAATCTTTAATCATTCCAAAGTGTCCAAACCACATTGAAACATTTTCATTAAAATAACCATAACTGAATAATAATAAAATAAAAAAATATTATCCAATTATAATAGATTAATTCATGATATAACTTGTCAAGTGATCATTATATACACTACAAAACAAAAATAAGTAGTGGATATGGCATACATCTCAAATAAGTAAAAGTGATATGAGAAACCAATTACTTTACTATTCTTTTTGCAAAAAATGTTTTAAAATCCAATGTAATGGTTTTTAGAGTTTAATTAAAATATAATGAAACCATATTTATATTAATTATGTCATATATGACCATCATATATTATATTATAACACTTTTGTCTATAATATTTCATTATTACCCTTATTTCTAGTGTTAACTACTTCATTTTATCATGAATGATTTTTTAGGTATGTCACTGTTCATATATATAACATATTCTTCTATCATATAAAATATTATATTAAGGAAATATATAACCTATTTATTCATTATATACATTTATATAATCATTCACGAATAGTGATCATGGAAAATGAATCACACCACTTTGTTGAGACAATAAGCTATATGTACGCACAAGCCACATATCATTCCATTAATGTTGAAAGGGTAAGGAATGAGATAGTATCTTAATTACTAATAATTGATATAATGTCATATGTACCATATATATCCATCATTTCAACAATTATACTTATCCTAGTAAAGTGGTGATCAAAAATAGTCTACATGATAACATTGAGTTTGTAAGCCCTACCAATGAAAACACAATGATTTCATCTTTCCTATGATGGATAAAATGAGAAATATGGTTTAACAAAAACACTAATACCATATAATAATTTATACTGTTATTTATTTATTATTTTTTCATGTAAACATTATATAAAGATGATGTAGAATGCGAAATAATGTTGAATGAGTTAGTGAAAAATATTATATATTCTTCGAGGGACTTCCTTTAGATATATTCGTAATAGATCAGGGGATAAACTTTTATAAGGACCATAAAATATATATATTAACTAATGATGTTTATATGGTAAATCATCAGATTTTTGTCAAGTTAATTTCCTAAAATTGGAGTGAGATTACGAGGGATCCGGTTCCTTTTATTATTGAGGTGTGTTGAACATTTGAAATTCACAAAATATTAATATTTTATAAGACTATTCTAGAGAAAAATACATAGAAATGTAATATAAATGAATGGTGGAGAAATTTTGGACCATATAATATCATGTTAGGGATTATTTTAAATTTATGTTATTTTAAGTAATTTAGTAATATATTAATTCCCAAAAATATAATAATTTTAAAATTCGATACTGTAAAATTAATTTGACCTAAAATACATCCATCCAAGTAGGAGTTATTATATAAGGTTTTAAAACATATGAAATATATCATATTGATCTATAAATTTAATTTCATAGATGAACTCAACCAAAATATATAAACATTAAAACTTTTAAATTCAATTATTTTATTTTCTTTTATTTTAATATATAATTTTTTTCATAGAAGAAGAGTTTATAGTAGAAATATAATTTCTAAAAATTAAAAATAAATTCCTATAATGATACTTATATAATTTAGATAAAAAATTTCCTTTTGGTTCATTCATATCACGATGTAATCTCTATGTGGGAACATAAATGAATCGAAATACAAATAGAATGAAATTTTCAAAATATCATTTTTTTAAATAATATATAAGTAACATTTATGAAAAGTTATCAACCAAATAACTCAAATTATATATTAAGGATATAAGCGTTTATGAGACTTCATAATTTATTTTTTAGACAATTTAATGACATATTCTTACCCTTATTATTTTGTTTAAACACATATTTAACCCCTTTAAATATTACAATGAGTACATGTGTTTTTACCCATAATGGGAAAATATATTGACTATAAAAATCATAATTAATCATTAATGAGAATATTATGACATTTTAGACATTATAAAAATTGTTTGGAATAATTTTTGGTTTTTATGGATTTTTTATCATTAAAAAAATATTATTTTTTATAAAATATCATTAATGTAAATTTTGAAACTATCCATTACATTGAATTTTAAAAACTGTTAATAGTTAAGATAAATTAAAAACAAAACCCATAAATCACCCCTAATATTCCTATTAAATCTATAATATTTGTGTATGAAATTAATTATCCCAAATAATATTTATTTTATTAATTATAATATAATTTTTTGTAATTTATATAAATTATACAATTACTGGTTCACCATTATATGAGACTTTAAGGTAATTATTTATCTCCAAAAAAATATATAAATAAGCATACCAGATGAAGATAACGATGCTAGTGATCAATTAAAATTTATCGGTGAATATTTCATAAAGATAACACTGAATAAAATATTTTATATTTATTAAAATCCTGAATGTGACGACAATGAATTTTCATATAATAGAACTCTATAAAAGAATTAAAGCTATTAATGTGGAACCAGGAGAACATAAAATCAGAACAAGGATACTTTTGGTCGAAACTACCACATTAAATAAAACTAGTGCACATGATAGTGTACTTTTTAAAAATTTCTAATATTATTTTTACTATTAATTACACGATTTAACAATACCCATGATAATAAAAATTTAATAATGTTAGTATTCAAAATTTCCAAAATAAAAGGAACTTAGTTACATAACATGGAACCCTAAATTAAAATTATTTAATCCATTTTTTAAAAATAAAATCACTTAATTGACTAATATAAGTTTTAAATTATTCCCATTAATATAACATAAAAATGAAAATTTAAAGTAAAAATGATGACAAGATTGAAATGATTTTATATTCAAATTCAATTTAAAATTGATTCCAATTAACTAAGTTATATTAAATTATAAAAACATATATACTTATACAAATAAAAAAAATTAAATTTATAATTTGAAAATTTATATTATTTAGTGGTAAAAGATGTTTTCAATTAAAATTTGTTTTTATCACTATTCACCAATACATAGAATCTTATCAAAAAATGAAAAAATGTAACCAAATAATATTTTGATATTACGAATTGAAAAAATAATTATATATTTTCAAATATATTTTCTAAAAATTTGAATTTTTCTTTTAAAAATGTGTGCACCATCAAATGGTAGCAAGACATCCTTTAGAAATATATTGTTTTTTATATATAAAAGTCAATTTAATTTCTTATTATTCCTATAATTTTGATTTAATTAATATAAAAAATCACCAAATATATTATATATATTTTTTATTATATGTTTAATACAATTATCTTCCTCCAATTTAAGGTCTAGAATATAGTAACATTTCATAAGATATTAAAGTGGATAAATTTAATAAGAGACGTGCCATTAAATCATAGGGTGTTATATTTTACACTCATTCATTAAATAGAATATACAAAATCTTAAATTTAAATTTGAATATAAAACATTGATTTTTTAATAATATTTTTTGAAAAGCACATTAGAATTAGTGTTAACAAAACATCATCTTAAATATAGGGAATGTTGAATGATAAGGTCACCAAAAAATTTGTCTTTTGAATATAAAAAAAATTAGTGGGAAGAAAAAACATGGCCATGAAAGAGAAATATAAATATAATTTTTTATAGAGAATGATATAAAACATGTTAATTATATTATTAACCATTAAAAAAATAAAAAACATGTGATCAGTTTAAATTCCATTGATTTTTTAGTAATAAAATTAAAAGGATATCGTTTTTCTCAAAAACCATTTTCTATAGAATACTTATTCTGTTAATATCACAATAAATAATTCTGAAAATATAATTACATGATTTCTTTACAAGTTTAAATAATAATATCATCATTTGGTTATGCTTTTATCTATTTCCATTTCATCTCCTTCTTCTATAAATGAATGTTCACGATGAATTAATTTATACCCAAATAACATTTAATGAATCCTAATGTGCTCTTGTCATTCATTCCTCCTCTGAATATTTATCAAAACCATAATCATTAGAACATGCTTTCCAATATGAATAATAATACTTTAACCTAATTAAATAATACCCAATTATCACCTTAATCCTTTTAATAATTTGTTACCTTATGACTCATTCAAAATACATATGCCAAATTTAAATGTCTATTCATTTAGAAGGAAGGTCAATAAATTTTCAAAACAAACATAACATTACATTCCTACAAATATAAAATATAACTCTTAGTTTCACATTACAAATAAATTATCAACATAACAACCTTAATGAAAATAATCATTATTTAATATACTTACTATCACACAATCCTAATATATCTTAGGATTATTATCATCAGGGATGAATTGATGAAAAATTATTTAATCCAAATACCCATGAGCTATGATCATTCTTATTTATTCCTAAAATATTAATTATTCATCATCATTTAATTACTCAATAAATCCTTCCATTAATATGTCTTTTTAGTTTCCTCATCTTCAATATTATAACCATTACTCGTATACCCTTGCTGATTCAATCAATTTACCAGAAACCTCAAGCACAATGTGAGAAACACTAATGATAGTGATATAGTATTGATGAATCATTCATAGTATTTTTATATCATGTAACTTTCTCAATCTATTAATCCTTATGTTTAACCATGGTTATCCATGGTATTGAAAAATATATAGGATGATATTATATACATATAAATATCATCAAAGTTAGTAATAGGGCTTTGTTTTATAATCTATGATTTATTAAATCGTTTTAGAAAGGTTTCTACTAAACATTCTTTGATACCAATTATAACAACACAAACCCCATTATCATAGATTTTTTGTCATACATTATTACATTGAAATAATATATAATCAATCACATCCCAAATGATCAAAATAGTTATTAGTATTGTTAAACTAGATATATATGTGAAATTTACATTACATTTAATTTCATAAAAGAAAAAATAAATTTTAATAAATCATCCATTATTACTCTTTTTTGTAATTATGAAAATCATCCCAAATATAAGTAATGCAATCTTGGGAAAAAAATTTAACATACGAATGGGGTGAACTTAGATTCCTATGGTTGTTAAGAGTACAAAAAATGCTATGAGTAAATACAGGATAAACAATATGGAAATGTATATAACAATGAAACTATCCATTTAAATATTTTAATGAACTAGGAAACAAAAACATTGATACTATAAAAGAATAATAATCACATGGAATTAAATAACTAATTTTTTCATGATTGATTTCATAATGTCAGACATATGAAACATACAGTCGAGGCCTCAATCAAGATATCTGAAAATAAATAGGTATGACCTTAGCCAAAACACAATATGGATTCTCCCTTAAGACCAATAAATTCATTTATTTAATATATAGGCCTCCACCCATCACTTAATATGCCTAATATATTCTTCAGATGAATAAATAATACAACTGAAACAATATGACATAAAAAATTAACAATCCATATTAAAATAGTTATTTATATAGAATATCAAATCATCCTCAATAAAATTGATTAATAGCCATATAATTGAATGTGTTTTATGGTATCATAAGATATCAACCACAAACAATAACTTGATTCAAACAAATTTATTTACATAAATAAAAATAAATTAATTATGATCATTGAAAAATTATTGGGAAATATAATCATTAAACATTCCAAAGTGTTGCATACCACATTGAAACATCTGAATTAAAATTCCCATGACTGAATAACACTAAATTAATATTTTAATATAACTAAAATATATTTATTAATGTTATAAGATGTAAAATGATAATTATATATAATACATATAAAAAATAAGTGGTAAATAATCCGTATATGTCACAAAAGTAAAATTCAGATGAGAAACCCCTTACATTACGATTCTTTAAGTAAAACATGATTTGAAATTAGTTATATTGGTTCTTTTATTTTCATTAAATTGTAATAAAATCATATTTATACTTATTATATCATATATATAATCCTATTAAATTACATTCTCATTTGTTTTTTAAAAATATTTCACTATTACCCTTGTTTTGAGTACTAACTACTTTAATTACAGATTCATAATTTATTATGTAAGTAAATTTTTTTGTGAATATGATATAGTCTAATAATATCAAAAAATAAATTATGTTCATAGATATAATATTTACTAATTATATATATTATTTAATAATTCTTGACTAGTTATCATAGAATAAGAATCACATTTCGTAATTGAGATGATAGACAGTACATAATCATGAATGACTATATTATTCCCATAATGGATAAAGGGTAATGAAGATGATAGTATTTTAATTATCGTGAATCGATATAATTTTATATGTACCATATATATTAATTATGATATTCAGTATACACATAAATTTAATATGATGATGAAATATAGATTACACCATGCTGTGTTGTTTGTAAGTCGTATGTACACACAGGTAGTGCTTTCATCTTTAAAATGATGTATAAATAGTGAAATATGGTTGTTTGGCCATAATAATAACAACTCAGAAAATATATTACGAAATATTTTATATTTTATCTTATAAACAACACTAGGTGAGGATATAGAATAATATATGATCTTGAATGCATTAGTAAAAATAAATACGTATTCTTCTACGGACTCCCTTTAGATATTTTCTTTAGGGATTTTGGGGTAGACTCTTTTATGGAAATTAACCAGAATATCTTATCTAACATTGTGGAAATAAAAATTGGTAGGATTTTATAGTGGAATATGGCTCAAATTGGTGTGGGAATTAAGGGATGAGAGGAACTTTATAAATTCAGTGCAATTACCTTATTAAAAACCTCAAAATATAAAAATATAATGAAGATATTCTAGAATAAAATACATCAATATAGGCTATAAATGAATGAGGAAAAATATTTTACCATTTTTAAAAAACAAATTATTATTTATCATTTTTTGGAGAAATTTTAATAATTTAATAAAATATTCATTCAGTAAAAAACCATTATTGTCCAATTTTATACTATTAAATTATTTTTACTTCAAATTCATCAATAAAAATTGGTAATTAAAAAATAATTCTTTATAATAACCCCAATATATTCTATAGGTCAAAAAAATTCATTTGAAATGATAATTCATCCAAAATATATTAATATTAATACTTTAGAAATCAGTTATATAATTTTTCCCCTAATTAAATAAATATTATTTTAGAAATGGAGAAGTATTTAACGTAGTTATCCAATTTATAAAAATTTTAAATAAATATTTATAACTAAAATATTTTCACTTAGAAAAATTAGTTGATTATTTAGTTTCTTTAATATCATTATTTGGTCTATATATGGGAAATTAATTGATATGAAAATTTAATGAGAGTTATATTTTAACTATATTTTATTTAAATAATATAAAACTTATATTTAATATAAATATTAATTTAAAAATATGAAATTATCTCTTATGGTGATAAAGGTAGAAATATATTCGTCTAATAATTTTGATAAAATTTTACACCCCGTTTTTACCCTAATAATTTTCTAATAACACTTAGTTAATCTCGTTATCTCTTACCATGAAAGAGAGTGTTTTTATAAATTAAAAGTTAATATGTTAACAATAAAAAGTAAAACGAACCATTAATGCATTTTGGATTACATTTACAACATTTTCTTAATCATTTGAAAAAATAATAAATTATTTTTATTTTTATATAATTCGATAAAATATTATTTATTTTAAAATATTAATAATACCAATTTTTAAACTATTCATTACATTGAATTTTAAAAAAAATTAAAAAAATATATAACAACAAAAAAATCAATAATCCCCTAATATGTATATTTAATCTATAAAATTATTTTATGCTATTAGTTATACACAATTATATTTATTTTAATATTTATCATAACATTTATATGATATTTCCATTAATTTTTCAACTACAGTATAATCACTATACAACCCCTTAAAGTGAATATTCATTACCTATTAAGTAAAATTAAATTTCCAAGATTAATATAAATTTTCTTTATCTGAAATTTCTATTGGAAGTCAAATATATATTCGTTTTAACTCCATTTAAATAATTCATAGTTATTAAAATCCTGAAAGCGATAACGTTGATTTTCATAGAATAAAATACTGAAAAATACATAATGTCATGCATGGGGATCCAAGAGTTCATAAAATAGACCCAATGATACCTTAGATCGACACCCCCTCATCAAATAAATTTAAAACGATATGTAGGGTTATATTTAAATATTTATTCTATGATTTTTACTCAAAATTACATGTTTTACTTTAAACCGTGCTAATAAAGGATTAACAAAGTTCATATTCATAATGTAAAAAAATAAAATAAACCAAATTTAATATTTTGGAATTACATATTACAAATATGGAATCCATTTTAGAATACTAAAAAATTTTATAGTCTATAATAAATCTAAAAATTATATTTTTTGTGGAATGAGAAAATATGTTTTTAAAGAGAAATTATTCAAATGACTGAATTTTAAAAAAAATTTAAATTCAATGTGAAATTTATTCAATTAGAAACCATTATATTAAATGATAAAAAATTAATTTAATTATAAATTAAATAGAATTTATAATATAATACTACAAATTTTTTAGTTGAAAAAGATATTTTCAATTAAAATGTGGTATTTTTTTCAACATTAATAAAAAAATTAAAGTTAGCCTAAAAATAAAAAAAATTGAAAAATATATTTTTTGATATAGTGAATTAGAAAATGAAGTTTTATTTTTAATAATAGAATTGATATTAATTTTATATTTGTGTTTTAAAATAATTCTTCAATAAAAAATACGCAAGAAATTCTTTAGAATAATATTTAAGATTAAACATTAATGTGTATTTACTATCATATTGTGCCTATAAAATATATTGGATTCATGTTAAAATAATTTATTGAATATATTCAATATAAAAAATTAATAATTTAATTAACACTTTTCATTTCATATAATTTAATAGATTAGTTATAATAATATATCATAAGTAATTTAATAGGTTATATTTTACAAGAGACATACAATAAAACCATGGGGTGTAATATTACCCCATTCATCAATAAATTCCATCCCCAACATTTTAAATTTCACTTAAAAATCATTTTTTTAATTTAATATTATTTTCTTATAATTGAACATCTTAAATAGTTTTAATAAAACATCCAATAGTATGTTGGAAAATAAAATAAAATGTCCCCAAAAAATTATTCTTTCTACTAAGAAAAAATTAATTTGAAGAAATAAATTTACATGGTGTTGAAATTTAACTATCATTTTGTAATGGTTTGTGATATAAAAAGATGTTAATTAAAATGAAAACCATATAAAAATGAAAATAGTTTGATTTATTAAAATAATGTTGATTTCTCATTAATAATAGTAAACATATAACATTTTTTACCCAACAACACTTTCCTGTAGTTGGGGGATTCTTTTAATATATTGAAAAAAATCTAAAATTGTAAACAAAATTTAATTATTAACTATTTACACCAATAATATCATTCTTCTTCTATTCTTAGATATATTTTCACATTATCACACTCATCAAGAAATGAATGTTCAAAATTATTTTTTTCCATATCTGAAGAACATTGAATGAATTATAATGTCATCATGTCATTATTTCAACCACTAAATACTCATAAAAACCAAAAAGGATAGAAAAATATTTTCCATATGAAATATAATACTTTATCCACAAAAAATTTAAAATGTTCAAAATAATAAATTCGGTAAGTATTTATCATAAAAATCTTTCAAAAAAAGTTTTGTCTAAATTGAATGTCCAAAAATATAGATGGAATTTTAATAACATTCCAAAATAAATATAAATTTTATTTCATAAAACAAAAAATGTTAATCTTATTTTCACATTAAATATAATTTTTCATAATTAAAACACAATGAAAACATTTATTCTGAAAAATCCATATTGGATTACAATTCTTATATATCACGGTATTGATATATTTAGAGAACAACTAGTGAATTAATTCCTAAATCCCAAAATAGAAAAATATATATCATTATAATTCAATAATAAATAATTAAATAATATTCATAATATTTTTCCTTAATACTACATTACTTTTATTTTTCTTTTTTAGTCTCCTTATCATCAGGAGTAAAACCACTACTTTTATAACATGTTGATTATGACCATTGAATAAAATTAGGAGCACAAAATGAGAAAAATTGTTCATAGTGATCTATTAAAGAAAAATATTTTATAGGATTTATAAATCATGAAACTATCTAAAAATATGGATCATTAGGTCTGAACTATGTTTTCCATGGTATTACCAAATATATAGGGTGATATCATAGACATATAATTATCCTCAAAGTCTTTCATAGGGTTATTTTTTCTGATCCATGTTTTCCAAAATTTAGTTCCAAATGATTCTACTAAAAATTATCTCAGATGAACAGTAATTACCCCGACACTAGTATTTCATATATGGTTCCATTTGTTGTCCCATTATAATATTATACATGTAATAACATCCCAAAGGACCCAAAAATTTAGTAGTCTTGGTAAACACAATACGTACATGAATTATACATTACATATTAAATCATAAAATACATAAGAATATTTATTGATTCTTCCATTATTCCATTTTTTAATTATACATATTATAAATTATATAATTCTTGTAATCCTAGAAAAAAATGAAACATATTAATATGGTGAGCTCATATTCTTATTTAGGGAAAGCATATAATGGAAGCTATGAGTAAATATGGCACAATAAATATAGAAATATAAATAACTAAAACACCAACAATTTAATTAATAACTTGTACTTGAAAAATAAACATGGATATTAAACTACTAAATAAAGAAAATCTAATTCAATAACTAATATTATAATTTTGTATTGCATAATGTCGGACATCTGAAACTTATAATCTAGACCTTGACTAAGAAATCAGAAAATAAATGTGGAATGTCATAACTAAAACCCAATTTGGATCATCTTATGAGACCTATATATTCATAAAAAGGATTTAAAGTTCCCACCCATAAAATAAAAATTCCAGTTCATTCCTCATAATAATAAATAATAATACTGAAACAACATGCCTTAACAAAATAAATATCTATCGATATTAGAAGAACTGGTCATACCAAACGTCAATAATACCGCATTTAAAATGAATAATAACCATTTAATAGAGTATAGTAGATTGTATCAAAATAACTCTACAAAAAATGATGTAAAATATTTAACAATAGAGGTAGACCTAAATTTAAATACTTTAAATGATATTTTAAAAAAAACATGATTAAAATAATTTCTAAACCCTCCAAAGTGTCTAATAATACTTTTAAACAATTTAATTATAATAAGCATACTGGATGAAAATTAAATGGAACAAATAATATCATAAGAATAAGTAGATTTATTTAATAACATTTCAAATGAGCATTATATACACTACAAAAAATAATCAGTGGTTAATAAGGTATATATATCAAAAATATTAAACTGGGACAAGAAACCCATTACCTAAGGTGTATTTTAGTAGAACCTGATTTAACATTATGTTTAATTGTTTTAAAAATTATATTAACATATAGTATAACCATATTGATTTTTTTATGATATATGATCCTTTGATGTTATCTAATCACATTTTTATTTATAATATTTTGTTATTAACCTTGTTTTGGGTGCTAACGACTTCATTTTCCAATTAATGATTCTCCTTGTATTTCAACATGGGATATAGTTCCATCATCTAAAAAATTTTATTTTGGTCACATATATCATATTTTTTCATTATATCCATTTTTAATCATTATTTAATCATCAACATGGAAAATGAATCACACCATGTTGTGGAGATGGTAGGTCATATGTACGCATGAGCGACTGTATCATTCCCTATATTATGCACGGGTAATAAAGTGAATGATATATTAATTATAATGAATCCAAATAATATCATATGTTCCATATATATCAATTATTTTAATCATTATACAAATATATGTAATATTATGATGAAAAATAGATTACACCATAATATGGAGACAGAAATCCATACGGACGGATTTCTAGTGATTTTGCCTTTTATACGATGGATAAAAATAGGAATATGTTTTGATGATCAAAATAATATCAACTTATAATATTTATGATTCTAGATTTATTACTTTATCATGTAAACTCTACATCATGAAGATGTATAATAATAAATTAACATTAATGATTTAGTAAAAATGATTTCCTATTCTTCGTTTGGTTTTGATTAGATCTATTATTAAGGGTTATTTGATTGGAAATTTGATAGGAAAGAGACCTCTATATTTTAAATAACAATTCTGAGATGATAAATGGATAGGGGTTGGTCTACACAGATTACTCAAATTGTTGGGATTAGGTGAGGGATGATGTTCTCTTTTATATAAACCTCAAAACTACTATAATAAACCTTACAAGGTGACATAGTGGACTCTAGGTAGGTGCACGGTTTAAGAGAAATATTTTTCCAAACCATGTTGCCATATATTAGTAACTTTGAAAATGTGAAATATTTTAAAAACATTTTTTCAACTTATTATTTCTATCATTGTGATCAAACTATTTGAGAAGGTTTTGGGGACACTGGATGGCTCATGGTTTGTGCAATGTTTTCCTAACTATGTGAACCAAAAGTGAATGATTTGGAAATAGATCATAAAAATTGTATTCGTCTAATTTTCACTTACAAAACCATATTTTTTTTACAAATTTCAACAATAAATCTATTTGTCTTCATCCCAAAAGCCTATGGATACAATACCCCTAGATCCAAGACTGAGACATGGTTCGTTTAATAACAGATTGTTTTATAAATCTCTATTCATGGTGTTTTTCCTTGATATAATTTTCTTCTATATGTTGGATATATATTTATAGTTATTTTTGGATAGATCTACGATATTGTATTCCAATCACGATGAAATTTGGCTATTTGAATGTTAGGGAATGAGATCAAATGTGATATTTTAGAGATATAACCTAGTTTTGTTGATGAATTCATGGTATTCATAAATTTTGCTCTAGTTTTTAAGGAATATGGTATTCAATCCCAAAACATATTATTATAACATGATGAATTAGTATCTAAATTATTTAATTTATTTAAATTTTTTTAATTTTATGTTCAAAGAATGATATAATCCATTATAGTTGATGGTTTCCGGATTTGTGGAAATTTTTTGTGGAATGTTCTATGGATTTATTTATTTTGAAATGATGAAATTAATATATATATATTTTTTAATTTTTTTAATTGTTTATTTTAAAGGATTTTAATAATGTAAATTTTTTATTACATTGATTTGAACTATTTTTTGTGAAATGGTTTTTGAAAACACATTTTTATGTGAGTTCATTCCTTCGACATGACCCTAAATAAGTGGAATATACCTTTGGTGTACAAATGAAACATAACAATTAATAATGGTAGTGTGTAAATTGATTAGAAGGCTAATAGACACCTTTTAATGAATTATTTTATGAATGAGGAACCTCTTATTAGTACAGAAATTTCCTAGAACATGCATGCGCTGGTGTATAGGAGATTCATGGATTGGTTATGCATGAAAGAAATGTTAAATGGTCTAACTAATTGGATGGTTTCTTTAGTTGATGACTTTTGGGGATGAAAAATTGTGTTGTAATTATTATTCAGGTCATTGATGTTAATTCTTGAAATATTTTATATTTATTTATATTAATTTTGTTATCAGTGTTTTAACATGTCCTATCATAGTAGCATTATTAAGGATATAATTTGGGGACAACCAACTAATTTTTATTTCTCACTCCCTTCATGGGAAAAGTGGCTTGATTGAATAAATTTTTTAGGGAACATTTAAAGGAAAATTGTCATATTAAATTAGTTGTTCTTTTTGATACTTGGGAATGGATTTTTTGTTTTGATGTTGGAACTTTTTTAAGTTGGTTATTTGGTGTAATTAATGCCATTGAGTATTGTGGAATTTATCTTATGTTATGTTGTTGATATTGATCTTTTTTTATTCATGGTACTCTAATATTTTGGTTTTATTTGATATACAATTAGTCTTATTACATTTTTTTCAAGGATTGTGTTGATTGTTTTAGTGGGGTTTCATTCTTGTATGTGTTTGTTTTATTTTCATTGGGAAAATCATCCCCCAACTATGTGGAAGCACTTGACATTTTTTTTGTAGTCATTGGTTACATAGGGATTTTCTATAATGTGAATTAATTTTCCTAAGGCTCCTCAAGTTAACGATAAGAGGTTTGATTTTACAATAATGATTATTATTTTACATTATTATTCATTTAAAATATTCAATGGTTTCCCTTGATGAATTTTTTTCTAATTTTCATTGATTTTATTTCACTTTAACAAACAGATTTCAAATTGATAAATCATATATTCCAGAAACAGTTTCTAATTACCATTTTAAATTATTTTCATATATAACAATGTCAATTGAGTACTAATATTATTTATGGAGGGTATATATTATTAATTCCACCGACTATATTTATTTTGATGACTTGTATTCCTCCAAAAATGGAAAATTATTGACATTATATAAGATAATTAATCTAATACATAATATTTATTTATTATTATGGTATCATTATTAAGTTATATTATCTATTTATATTAATAATTTCATGGACATATTATGTAATGGGTGGAACCATAATTCAAAATCTTCTTGAAGCATTGATAGGTTTTATTGGAAAATATGGGTTTGGTAAATGACCATATAATTACCATGTTAGTAATATACACTTCCATGAGGCCTTGATGGAATATCTAAGATGATTGGAATTACGCATTCTTTCTTTATGAAGTATATTATTAATCTCCATGTGATTAATTTTTTAGTTATTTTATCTGAGAACCATTTTCAAGATATTTTTTATTTTTTATATGGAATTATATGATCATCATTTATTCTTATGATATTATACATTCCTTATTTATTATACCATACCATTTTTTAAATGTATTCCCTCAATGATAATCAAATATATATATTTTTTTATTTTATTTTTTGGAATTTTTTGATATGTACAATGATTTATATTTCATGATATTCTACAGGGAATAATAATTTTCCCCAAGAAATGTCTATGTTTTATTTTATAGTATCAAATATAATTTTACATTTAAGCATATATATAGTTCCCCAAGACTACTATAAAAGTTGGTCCCTTGGAATGTGATATCTTGTATAATGTTCCCTTATAATAATTTAACCACGAGATTGAGGATCATAAGATTAGGATATTTAAATATAAAATTCATTGAAATGGTTTATGAAGGAATATTTATTATAGTTTATCAAACAAAAAATTTCAGTTTTTCCAAACACAATGTAAATTAGTGTTTTTTATGTATACCTCATGAAATCCATTTACCGATATCATATACAAAATTCATTATAAATGTTCTTCGCTAATTCTTTTCAAATTCTTATAACAGGTTATTAATCCCATTATTCATTGAATATTTCACTTATAGAGTTTGGAAGTGAACTTGATACTTCTCTCATCTAATAAAAAATGGAATATTATTTCTATCTTGAGTTCAAATCTATTCTTAAATGGCTTTATAATAATCAATGAAATCAGAAACTATCTTTTTCAATGTATGATTATTGAGAATTAAATATTGTGAAAGTTGATCCCAATATTTCTTATGATGATAGGTGGGATTGGAAATGGATTCTAATAAATTTGATATTTATTACACATTTAAGGATAAAATTTAGGTTTTGCGGAAAATAAAAAAATCCTTTTTTTTTACAGGAAAAAAGGGTTTTAATTATTTTTCAATCCCTTACTAATATTTTGTTATATCCTCAAGAATATTATTATTTTCATTCATATGAATTTTTTATATCTAAAACATTAATCAAAGTTAAATATTTTCATTATTATTAGTATTCATAAATATATGAATAGTGGAAATGAGAGAAATATGAATAAAAATATAAGAACCTATTTGTTTTTAAAAAATGTACACTATTTTGAAGTATCCATTTGGTTATACAATTGAATACGTAATTAACAAAACCTATGAAAATAAAACGATTGTAAAATTCTAAAAAATGAATTTTTTTATAAATCATCACTTGATATTTAGATTTTGATACAAGAATTTATAATGGAAGGATCCATTTTTTATCTGAATGGATACACTAAAAATCCATAGGGACCATCTCTTGTAAATAATACCATTATGGGGAAATCCTCTCTTTAACCCATAAAAAATTATTGCAAGATCAAATGTAAATCATAATGATCTATTGTGATGATATAATAATTATGAGTTTTTTATAAGTATATTGTACTAGATATATATGATTTTATCTTGATTTAGATAACCTAGTGGTAATCAATGAAAAATAATTGTTAATCAAACATTATTCATAATATAGAGTACCTATAAAACATTTAGTGAAGCACATGTGTATATAAAAAACATATCATGATTTTCATGATTTACATACAAAATTCTAAAAGAATAATTATAGAAATTTTATACGTAGTCTTTAATATGGAAATAACAGAAGGAATGTCATCAATTGAAATTGTAACCATGTGATCTGGGGGAAGACAATGACACTCTTTTAGAAAAAATATGATAATGTAGAATCCTCATATTTTTTATTAAAATATATTTATAGTTATAAATTTATTCTTCTCGCTAATTATTAATTTTAGTTTTAGATGTATAATGGCATCCCATCAATATACAAGGACCTCAAACGGAGCATGTTGTGGGGACTAGGACCGAAGGCTACTTAGTGGAAATACCTAGGCTAAAATTTTGTTGCAATGAATCTACCATAAACCTAGTTTTGTTGATAACGGGTCTTCTTAATCAATGAACGCACTAGTCATCCAGTGGTTCCAATAGCCTCTCTATGTTTATAGTTTTCATATTTGTGAAATTCACATAAAATATTTTATTTCTATAGTATTTCATACATTTTTTAATACCTAAAATTTTCCCAAAAAACTATTTTGAATTAAATACATTTAATATTGACTAATGGGATCTCACATTCACATAACCATAGTGTATTGATCATTAATTCTTATGAGGGATCATGAATGCTATGTTATTTGAAAATATCTGATAATTTTTTCTTTTTTATGAAAATTTTATTGATTATGGATCAATGATATAAATGCGTTTTATAATATTATATAACTATAATTGATACCCTTCTTTTAAAATTTTTGATAAATATAAATTATTGAAAAAACTTCATTATCAAATAAATAAATACCATATATAATTATTAATTTACATTTCTGTGTTCTTAAATCACATTTATAATTCTAGTTTTTAAAGATAAATGAAGATACATCCTCAATATATCAATATTTTCAAGGAATATTGGTGTAGTATTTTACACGTGAATGACAACACCTAGTGAATGGATATAGAATTATCTATAATGGAAGAAATGTTTGTGAAATCCTTCAAAAATAACCATCCCAATAGCTTCTTCTACATGATTATCATCATGATTCTATTTTCCATTGAATAATTTATGATGTATCATAGATCATTTTATATCACATATTCCATCTTTTAAAATGAAAAATGAATTCACAATCAACTATTCAATTCACAATAAAAATTGACAATTAAAATTCCTTATATCAACATACCTCATTATAGATTATGATCATAAAATATGTAATGTATGTGATTATAGAATGAAATTATTAAAATGGAATTGTTTTTCATATCCAATCTAAAAATTTTTCTTGAGAAAATGGAACTAAATCAAGTAATTCATATGTATTAGCTCATTTATTATGGCTGTGTGAAGTTGCTAGATATTCAATTATTTTATAAAAATTAGATTTCATCATAAAAAACACGAGTCAAGAATCCAATTATTATTTTATGATTTCATATAAATTTATTTCAATCAAATTATTCTGGTGTTGTAATGATATAATTATTTTATTGGCGGTGAATCTATGTGGGTCTATTCACTGATCTGATACAGATATATAAACCTTGATTGAAAATAATTTCTAGACTATCTTCTTTCACCATTTTTTGTTCATAAATTTTTTAATGTTACTGTCACTCATGATGTTATTTTATAATTTTCCATGTATGAAATAAATTGTTATGTGTGTTACTATTCCATTAGAGGTTGTTTGTGGTATTTTTAACTTGTGTACTATCATGGGATGAAAAAAAATTAGAGGGGTGTGTATGTTTTGAAACAATGATGATGGTGGAACTAAGTATATGTTATGGGTATGATGTTATGGAGGCTTCACATTATTTTGAGATTTTATGGGAATGGAAACCTATATGTCTGGGCTGAGGCTCTGAAAAGTAATAATGGTCGTAGGACTATCCCATGATGACGTTGGGTTAAAATAGTCTTGGTGATTGATATGTATTGTTTTCATGATACCTATAATATATATGATTATATTTAATGGGTCTAGTTCTTGTTCCCTGATGACAGCCCCTGACAATGCATCATATAGGAAGCAAAAACTTGTTTGGTTAGGACTTTGTGACAACTTCATTATAGAATGACTACATGATTCATGATTTTTGATTTTATATGATTTCATTCAAAATAATTTTTATCTTGGTATAAACATGTTATACATGTGATAAATTTTGAAGGATGATTTAGTGATGTCATACTGGGTTTTATTTCTCACGTATTTTAATTTTTATTTTCATGTATACACTCTGTATAAGGATTTAGTAAATGGAAAAGAATTGATCACATATTGTGGAGTATAGGACCACAATTCTCAGAATGGTAATTAATGGTAATCCAAAGGATACTACTATTTATTTCTTTTTTAAACTACTATCATATATATTTTTTATTTTCTTTTAAAATAGGGGTCTCATTTATTATTTAATGACCAAGGTTCCATTGATATTTTTGTACATGCTTACTCATTGTTGTTATATTTTCTTATGGTAATTTACTAATGGATTTTATAATTAGGGTATATTCTATCCAATATTGGATATAAAACCTCACTAATACTCGATAACCTATTCTATATGGGGAGGTTCTCCTAAGGTCATGCGATACTTATTCTCGGACCAGGTGGTTTGGGACAGGGCATTACAAAATGGTAAAACAACATAGTTATATTAATTTTTTCTGAATTGGTACATGATTAAATAGAGATATCATTTTTAGACACATATAGTGTGGTTCCTTGGTTCCTATCTAGCTCATGTTTAATGGACCTGTACAATACTGTTAATGGGATTATAGTTATAGTTTTATTGGAAAATGTGTGAATTCTTTCACTGTGACAATGAATGTAGGATAACATATCATGTATATATATGACTATTAGTATGTTCTATAGTTGATCATCAATTTAATGAAATGATTAATTCTAACTATTTTATTTATAAATGTATTTTATGGATGGGTGATGAGTTTGTTTTTCATATGGTTGTGACATATACTAGAATTAGTTACTTGAAGTTGAGCGTACTATTATGTTATATATAACATGTTTAATGTGAAGGGATTGATACCTTGTATAATTCTAGGATGAAAAGACATAGTATCATTGGTAGATACCTAGTGAATCCATTATGTGATCCCTTGGAATAATAGGGATTAATCCTAATAGGTATGTTTTTTTCTAATAATTTCCATCACAATTTTGATAATTCAACCCTAGAAGAGGATCATGGGTGCACATAATATTCATTTGTTGGGATGATCTTATTAGTAAATATACCATTGTTGAGCTATTTATTGTTTTTGAGTTGTAATAGATCATGATTCTTGGTTTTCTCAATTGGTGCAGGCAGTGGGAGCACCACAAAAATGGAGTCCTAAACTTGTTATGTCATAGGTAAGAGGAGAAATAATGTATATGGGTAAAAATATTGGAGACTTCCATATCTACCATCCACCAAAACCATTGGAACTATTGGGCCATAAGATATATAGGATTGGATAGACACTTTTCAAGGGTGTTTTTGACCTCATGGAAATGCATGAAGACCAAACTATGAATATGATAACATTAATGTTTTGGGGAACATATAGGTGGTTCTAGGTCATGATGAGATTAGCCAGAACACCAGAGGATCTCACCAGTGAGGCCTTATTGGTGTTTATATTAGAGGGAATATTTCATAACATTATGAATCTATACATATTGTAGGAGTTCATGGAGATATACTATTTTTCTAGGAAGGTATCAAAATACACCACTTCATTCTCTGATCATATTCACGTTTATATTATCATTGATAAAAATAAAAAATTAAATTATATAAATATCATGATAGGACTTCATCCTAACATTGGATTGGATGTAATGATTTTTGATATAGTTACATTACTAAAGGGATTACATATTTTTGTAACTATTTATTTTTTCATGGTGGTAAATTCAAAACAATAATTATTTGACATATTAGTGCATAGATTGATGGAACTCCAACTATAGGGATGACTACCTCCTCTAGTAGTTTGAAGAGAGAGACTGATAATGTGTATAATATAAGTGGTATATAAGTTGATCATAGTATGGATTCATGACTCTCCATATGTGGATATCCATAGTTATTAAATAATGTAATGTTTGGTAATTATTGTAGCATATAAAAATCACCACAGAGAATTTTCCAGTAATGTATCATGACATGATCCCCTTAACGTTACTTCATATATAATTGATATCGTTATTATATAAGGGATATTTGTAGAGAGGATCAGAATGATAAATATATTTATGGGTCCCCCTTAGAAGGAATTTATGTGGATGACACAAACTGCTCATGCATATCATAGTTTGGGTCATGATATTGAGGGACGTCATGTGAACCCAGTGGACCTTACACTTTGAGATTTTGGTATAGGGCTTTCTATTGTATGAGGTATTGGGTTATTTACCTAGTCACTACTTAAGATATTTTTATATTACTTCATCATATTCTATTATATCATCTAAATATATTTCTTGATTTGAAATATCATTTGATTTTTTTTAAACTCATCCCCTCAAATGGATTATTTGAATGAAGGTCAATTATCATCAGAAATATCTACAGATTCATATAGTCATTTAACATAATATAAATATAATGAACATCGAGGTTTTAGATATTAATACATTTAATGTGATTCCATGAAATGAATGAAGAACATGTTTTTGGGATCTATTTGACACTTTTTAGAGACATATTTAATTTACATCATCCAATGTAGAGAAGTACATGATAACCGGAGAATAGTAACTAGGCATAGGGAGAGTTCGTCTAGATAGAAGTCATCTCAGCATGATAAAAGAACGAATTGTAGGATATGTAATTTTTTCTCTATTAGATTAAGTATATATGACTTTTCTTCTAGTAATAGATATATATCGTGATTTTATTTTAAAATACATCACATTCATTCCCCTAATCGAGAATTTGACATTGAAATGTATCTCTGGCTTCGTATAAAGCTTATTTTTTTACCCCATTATTTTATGGAAAAATTTTTGATGAAGGAAATCATGGTAAAACTAAACGACATATATCAATATGTGTTTATATGGATGAGTAAGTCACCATGTTGTGAAAACATATTATTCTAAATAGAGTTATATGGTATACATAAAATTATCATAGATTAAGGGAATTTCAACTAAGTGATAATGAATAGTAGATATGGTTTATCCCTAGAATACATATCTCATCAAATAGTTATTAGGATCATAGTGGTTCTCCAAGATTGATATTTAATCAAGATACAAAATGACTTGGGTTAGTGGGGAGTATATCTTAATAATGTTGTTTTGGAGATGTTATTCTAATATATGATAACTTTTTCATGAAATTTGAATAAATGAATGAAACTGACTTGAATAAAAAAATTTATTTTAAAATTAAACATGTAAAGGGTCAGAGTGAACCATAAAATCATAAAAAAATTATAATCATTAAATTAAATTCATCCCATATTAAGACTATAGGAACTTCCCCTCCCCAGAAAATACATCATTATGTCACGCCTATACCTTCGCATAGCCGCTCAAATAGGTTTCCCATTAAAGGGATTCATAAAAATAGTATTTATGGTAAAATCCATACCCTCTCAATAATCAAAATCTGGATGACCAAGATCAAATGAAAAAAATCCTTCTCTAATTCTTCATCTAGAGTAGTTCCTCATGGAGTGTCTTTGTGATTTCACAATCTAGAAAAAAAATATTTCATAGAACATCACATACATGATTTCTTTAACCTCCATGAGACAATATAGATAGACCCACCACATGACTCCATTGAATGCTCTCCCTCACATCCCAAAGCACCATGAAGACCACCACTTAGATCTACCTTGGAGTGAGTGGAAGAGATCTGGAAAAAGGGAACCACTCAGATGATCCTCGGTGAAATTTATATGAATTTTGTTCTAAAACATATAAATTCATGAACCTTAATAATGTTTGGGATGTTATGTCCTAGAACATCCCATGAACATATTTAAGATACATAAAATAATGTTATTATCATGACACTATTGATATTTTACCACTACTTACCCTTTTCATCATCAATCATGTCTACATTGATGAATAATGGAGTGTTGTCATAATTGTTTAACATGTGTGAATAATAATTACATGATTTAAATAAGTGGTTTTATAAAAAAACATATTGTTGATTCTTCTTGAGATAGGTTTTGGTTATGTTGTATACTACAATAAAATAGGCATGTTGTTTCAGAGTGGTACTAATGTTGAGGGAGGGGGTACTATCTTGTAGGTAACATAATCGAAGACCCAATGAGAATATATATCCTACCCATGAATTAGATATAGGATAAGTGAACCAATCTATTATGTGCTGGAGACACTATCTCTTTTGTTTGTGTCTTGTTTTTTACTCACACTAGAAGATACTTTATTATATTTTTAAATATAAGGACTAAAATCTATGCCAGAAGAAATAAGTGGAGTATCTACATATATTTGAAAATTATATCACATATGCACTTGGTAAAAGAAACATTGTTGAATATGAATAGTGCAGTATGAAAGAGGATTCTCAAGTTAATGGTGAATAGGGTCTAGGGGAGAAGGTGATCCAGATGATCTTATTGTCAAATATGATGATGGATTCTATATTGGATTAATGATCAAAGACATGTTCATCATTTTTGAAAATATATTATATATTAGTCTAGGAAAAGAATGCATACCAAAATACAACTGAGTGAATTAGGTTATTTTGATGAAAACCATGTTGTGACCCAAATACCAAGTAGTTAATGGACGTTGAAAATGAGATCATAATACATGGGAGATTCATATTATATGCTTCTAGCAAGGTATAAACAATGAGATACATTTTTACATATAGGTGTGATGTCCATCATAGTATTACAAATGATGAATCCCAATTTTTGGTGATTGTTTTTGTGGAAAGGGTCGAATAGGGGAATTGCTAGTTATGATTCCCAATAAATCTCATGAGGGATGATAAAACATGATATCCATAATCCTTCTGTATATTCCATCCACTTCATGTTCCCTTTTTTAAATGAAGGACATCATGAAGGACTTTGTGATAGGGATAATAAATAATCATTAGTGTTATTATATTTTTTGGCTGATTGAGGACATGTTGATGATGGTATTTAATTTATTAACGATCTATGAGATTTCCCCAGTAGATGATCTTGGAATGGTATATGTTTGTGAAATCATATCATTACGTAGAGTTCCAATGATGTTCTTTTTCTAGTAAAGATTCACATTTCAAATTTCATTTTGGTTAGGATTAAAAAAAGGAATTGAAAATCTTATAAGAATGATCATTGAATAACATCACTATACATACAAAAACATTAATAAAATTATTCACATAATATATAATATGATTGTTTATTTAAATATAAAAATTTATTTTAGTATGGATGATCACATAATTTTTGATGATTTCACGTATGAAAAAAAATTAATTTTCATTGATTCAGACTACACCCCATGGGGCCTTTTAATGAAGTCTCTGTCATTCACCACTCGATTATTTCATGGTTGGTGCGGTTGTTATTGAATGAACTAATATATTATTGGATGTATTTGAGTGACAAAAACTTATTTTGAATAAGATTATTGCAGATAATAAATGACATATTTCGTAATAAAAATAATGGAATGTTCAGAATAGTTTTAGGTAGTTGTCCATGTTTAATTAAATTGACTCATTAGTTTGGTCGTTACAGTTTGAGAATGAAAGGGAAAGAAACAACATGTAATTTTTTTCCATTTCAATAAATTATGAAGGTTAGGGATGTTGTGTACATCTGAGATCATCTTTTACCTAAACAAGGCATTCATGATATATTTAATTCATATTTCTTCTATAGGTTCCCACCTAATCTAACATTTTTAATTGATTGGGAGGATATTCAAATTTATTTTGATGCATTTTATGTGTAGTATTAGGTGATAAAGTAACACCAAATAATGATTATTTATTGATGGAAACCAGTTCCACTAATCTAGATTCCATGGTGTCATCAATGAATATAGGAAGATACGTAGGAGTGAGAGGATAATTTTCAATCATAGAGGCCAAAGTAGATTTGTCACGAACATTGAAGGAACATCTCGATGATTAAGAGTTATCAACAGGGTGTAATTTTAAAATCCATCATTTTTTGATGTAGAAGATGATTAAATTTATAAATTTAACATTCCGTCTGATGGGTTTCCACAGTATTTAAAAATTTGAGGTTATTATTTATGATACATGATCCTTGGGTTAACTGTGTGAATGAAATAGATGCCAAGGGTTCTATAATGGGTAACACAAGGACCCTAAATAGATAGTAGTGTTAAACCAACCATCTTGTGGTCCGGGAAGAGAATCAGCGTATATAGAGATCTAACTGGACTACTAGTGTGTGTCCCTTGATCAGTGTTTTCCTAGTGAATTGAATCATTAAATTCACCCCATGGTATTTAATATCACTTAGTTTTCAATTTTATTTAATATATATATATATATCAAAAACAATCCCTTATATTTAAAATTAATGTTATTCTATCCTAACACTAGATATCCCCAATTCATATCCCCTTAGTTCTTCTAGATTTGATCAATCTAATGGTTCCATAATTATGAGTTATTATATCTTTTACAATATCCTCTTCATCCTTTTATCACGATCATGGATCTATGATGATTCTATTTTTTATGACATTATATGATGAAATTTTTTACATTTATTAATTGATCAATAACCGATCAATTATGATGATGGCATTTCATGATCAAATCATGATCTACCTTAAAAATGTGTATTATATGTGTAAGTGTTCAAAAATAAACATAAATTAAAAAAATTCAATGTCATTTTATTTATGGATACTCAATCCATTAGTGATTTCATGGTTGATGGGTGGAGGATTTTACTTTTAAATGACTACACCGATGGACTAGAAAAATAATTCCCTTGAACTATGGGATCTTCTAGACAATTCATATAGGATGATAATAATTCAATACTTATCTTAATGATTCTCACATTAAATCATTTTCCAATATATGTATTGATTAAGGATCATTGATTTTTGGCTATACCCAACAACCACTTCTATAATTTACAATTAATTCAAGAACCACTCTTTTAATGAAAAAAATTATTGAATGGTAATTACATCAATCAATTATCCTCATAATTTAATTAGTTTAAAAAATTCCTTTTTTTGTGGTTATAGAGAATCAGTATTGACATAGATTTTTGTTGGGTCTCCATTCTAATCATCTTTTATTGTAAACTAACACCCATGTTAGTAATCCATAAAATGTGAGATCATTCACTGTCATTGTGTGGTGTGGCTTAGTCGTCAGTCCTTCAATCAATTTGGAGTACATTTCTAAGAAACTTGAGGTTTGATGTTCCTTACAATTTAGAGATCATGTATATACTTTTCCATATAGTATGTTTAACATAACATCATTACATTTTTTGATTTGTTAATATTAAATTATTATAGGTGTGTGCATTCTCATGATTCCCATATATTATTATTTTTTAGATTTTAATCTATAAAACATATTTCTTAACATTTTTTGTTGTTTATAAAATGTTTTTTTTGTTTCTATTATTAATCATGTAGATATTTTTTACTTTTCATTTAATATTTACCATGTTGTGTGAGTTAACATTCCATTTGAGATTGTTTTTGGGATTCATAATTGATATATCATCATGTGGGGACTATCTATTAGATGAAAAATGTAGATAGATTGAATTTATGGGACAATTCTATTAGAGTAATGGGTATTTGAATTATTTGATATAGGTATGGGCCTCGGTAGTGGAATTTGGCTTAGGATGGGAAAGAGGTTTGACCCATGACACATACATGGTACAATTATCTGAAGACCTAACTCATGATGATGTCAGGTTAAAACGAAATGTGGCTATGATATGATAAAATTCCATGAGGTTAACAACTGATTTTAATATGATCCTTGTCTCTAGTTTGTTCTAACATAATACATACAATTTATATATTTCTAAAATGAATTCAAATTAAGTAATGTATGGATTAGTAACTATTTTTTAATCATGGGTTAGAACCAATATGCTCGGGGATTGATTTTGTTTTTTATGATTTAATTAATAATTAAATTAATTATGGATCAAAAATTCTAACATATTTATAGATGTATAGGATGAAAGATTTGAGTTTTACCCTTTTTTATTACTCACATAACATACATGAATTTTTTTGTGCATGCTATCTTCATGTATAGTGAGCCACGCCAGGATATAGTCTCACAGAATAATTTTAAGACAATTATCATGGATTTGGATAATTATAAACATATACTATTGTGGTTAAAAGAATTTATTAATTTATTTTATTAACGTTTCTAACCATTCTCTTTGAATTTTCATTTTAAAATTGATCATGTTATTTATTTAATTTCTTCTTTCCTATAATGTTATTTATTTGTGCATGATTTTATTAGATGATATATTTATATATTATTATTTTTGAAATGATATGATGCTGACGATATAGAATCCCATGTTATAGAATTAGACACTCACAACTAGAAAAAAATCTCATTCATGTGTGGAGGGGAATATGAGGTCATATAGATGCATATCATGGCACAATCTGGGTTAGTCTGCCCCTGCTATTTTGGTTCCTGGTTTTCTACATCATAAGAAATTGTAATCATATGACGTCCTTGCACACACTTCTATTGCTCTGAACTCACGTTTCACTGCACCTCTCCTGGTTAGATATGGAATTTTGGTAACACTAATGTTTTGGTAGATGTGGTCCAGTAGCTCTCAGGGTTCCATGAATGTGTCCTCTGATGTTGTATATAGTCTTTTGATTTTCATCCACCTACATCCAGTGATGGTTAGTTTTCTTATTATTAGTGTCTGATCCAATTTCGGATGTGTGGTGGTGTTTCAATTTAGGAATACAGTTTTTTATTTCTTACATTTGGTTATGGTGGTAGCCTTTTGGTTTTTTTGATGGTACTAGGGTGATGTTCATACTCTTCATCTCTGTATTCATGGTATGTTTTTTTTTCCTAGGGGAGAATGAAAATTTGGCGAGGTGAGATGTTTCATTGTGGGTTTAATAGGTTCCCAAGCTCCCCGACGTCCTGTTTTGATAGTGGTTCGAAGCTGATGTTTATATAGTGATGTATGTTAATGTTGAATGGGAATGATTGGCGATAGAGTGACAAGGGAGATCATAAAGCACGATTCACAGATTTGGTGTTCTGTTTGAATTCTGAATTTTGAACATGGATGTAGCTATTATTTGGTTTCTATCTTGATCTGTAGGTTTCCACTAATGAATAAAATTTTATTTTATAAAATCAAATCAAAATCTAATTTTCAGTCAAAAAATGATAATAATTTCAAGAATAACGTCCAAAAAGATATCTATTGGAGTTTAGTTTAATACATTTGATGATATAATCACAAATCATTGAATATTTAATAATAATTCAATGTATAGATAATTTGGTTATGTTTTTATACCACTATTTGAATTCCAATATATGATGGAGGGGTTAGATCAAGAATCATGTAATACTTCAATTTTTCTATATTCAGTATTATATGTAACATTCCATAATTTTTTTCTATAACACAATTCAATATTTTTTTATCATAGTTGATTATCAAAAATACATTTGCATTAGTAGTTGATAACATGAATTGTCATCATTAACGCATTTGTTAGTGAACAAATTGGAATAATTCTCATGTTAGTGACACAATTCAACTAGTTTTTCAAAAAATATTATAATTATAGGGGATTCAAATTTATATCTCTACCTTAGTATTATATCTAACAATTTCATCATATCTACCAGTATTCTTTTTATCAAAATCCAATGATAAGTATGGTATTATTTCACTAAAAATAATCAATTACTCATTTAGGTTCAATATAAATACTAGAAATATACTATTCAGGTATTTGTAATATTTATTCGTATATACTTATGAATTCATCCTATTATTTATTACATTAAAAAAAATATATCCATTTTTTAACTGTACATGGAATGTAATTAGTTGAAAATATTTTTTTATCTCCTCTCATTCCATATATCTAGCATTCTCTATTATTTTCATGTTCTTGATTTGATTGAAAAATTTTCAACATTAAATTCTTCCCATTAAATTGTTACGAAAAAGTATTTATTGATTACAGTTTTAGGGAGTGAATTTCCAGAATATTTTATAATATAACCTCAATCCTATTTCTTGGGTAATTTGGATAATCATTCCAGTATTTGTCACATTCATTATTAAATAGATTCTACCTTTTTAATATTTAATATGTATAACAAAAAATTTATTGATAGTATTAAAAAATAATTAACGTTCTCAATCATTTGGTAAGGAATATCAATGTAACAAACTGAGTTTTAAGAAAGAAACACTATGTTCAACAGCATAATTGATATGATACATCATGCTTAAATGAAAAACTAAATATTTTAATTAGAATTTTACCATTATAACCTAGTAGATGGAATGGCGTGAATGAAAGTTATCAACAAAATTATAAAAATATGGTTAAAAAATGATTAAATAATGATTCTTTTGGTTAATAAATTTAAAATAAATGAAAAATTAAAACGAACTGAATATGAATGATTTGTTTTAATTAAAACCAATTTAATAGAGAAAAATTTTGTTTAAAATATAATATCACCCTTTATGGATTATATTAATAACATATTAATCCAATATAACTTGTAAAATTTATATTATGTTTTTTCTACACATGATATAAGAACAAATTCAAATTTTCACAAAAAAGAAGTATTTTTTCTAAAATGTTATTTTAAAGCCATTTGATGGAGAGGTCATTTTAAATTTAGTTTCTAACAAATTAATATTTTATAATGGACATAATAAAATGCTTCTTTAGAAGTGGAAAATCAAAATTTACTTTGGTTTAATTTTTGATATTTTTCTGATAACAACAATGTTTTGATGAATTGTAAAAAGAAGGTAAAATTTAATTGAAAACAATTTATCCATAAACATAATTTATAGGGTTAAATCATATTATTTAATGGTTTTAATTTATAAAATTAATTTAATTATAATTTATTATAATTTGTTTCTTTGTAATTAATTCTATATTGAATTTAGATGTAAAAACTTTTCAATCCTTTGAAATTTTTTAACATTTAATAACCTATTTTTTGGTTTTGGACATGATAAATAATTTTAAATTACTTACAAAAATTACTTATTTTGAATTTTGAGAAATATATTCCATATTTAGATTTATAATGTTCTAATTTTCTATATAGGTTCAATTTATTTTTTGAAATTATGAATAATATCCTTAGTAATTATTTTTATTTACCATGGTTAAAAAGTAAATTAAATAATTAAGGATTAAAAAATCATATTATAATAATATAAAACTACACTAACAAATTTCATAATCCAATTGAATGAGATTTGTCCAATCATGAGCATCGATGGGTATAATTTATGACCCCATGGATCCATTTTGGTGTGATAATGACCATTTATAATATTTAATTCAAAAAAATGGTAATATAACATAAACATGAATCATCTATCTAAAACAAATTTAATTTTCAATATATATATTATCTATTGGATTATAAATTATCATTATAAATCTATAAATATTTTTTACATCATGGTATTTTATTTATAATTTTTAGGAATTAAATGAATAAATATATTTATGACATAATGATGATGCATCAATCACCTTATAAATGAAATTTTCAAATAATTGATATTAAAATTTATAAAATAAAAATAGTTTGAACATTTTGATGCAATATGAGAATTTTTTGGATGACATTGACATGTAAAGGATGATTTAATTCCATTGTTTCTATCACTACTCACCTTCACCCGGATGAGATAAGGGATTTCAAACTTCTAGCCCCTTCCTAATTCAAGTTGAAGGAGACATAATGACCCCCAAGTCCCTCATTATGTAGGCCCTAGTGTGGGTATTAGCACCATGGGTTTAGAATCACAAGTAATATATAAGGCATTACATTTTCTATTTTGTAGGATTGGACCCAAAACCCTAAATATTTAAGGTAAAAGTAAATCCAAACCCCATTCCCATATGATTGTTCATTGGTAAACCTAAACAAGGTACACGAAAATTCAAAAGATAATGTACTAAATGAAAAGAAACAGCAACGACAACTGTCCCAAATTTCGAGCTAGTATGGACCCACATAGTCCCTGAAGTCCACCTATAAACCTCAAAACTGTTATATATATAGTGTGAGTATATAGGTATACTCAGTAGGGAAAATCAGAACCTCTCGTGCACATGTTGGGAGACATTATAATGACCTATGAGAAAAGAAGATAACCAAAACACCTAACAAGGAAATTATCCACCCAATCTTAAAAAAGGCACACTCTCAAAATAATTCATGTCATGTAGAGTTGTAGTAATAACACATCGATGTTTGGGTACCCCACACCACTTACCCACTGGTTATTGAAGACATAATATGTGTTAGAACTCCCCCTCTATTTATTATTGTAGTTCCACTCCCACCCCAACAACAACCTTTTGGCCACCACTACCATGCACCCTGCCTACAGAAACCTAGGACACATCGACCACTACCATGCACGAAGACACCTTGGCCTCATCCCGATGACACTTGGGAAACTATCCTGCCCGCACACACCTGGGCCAACCACTACCAAAAACCATGTCGGAAGTATCTTGGGCTATAATAAACGTGAGGCTATCACATCCTACATGAAGAGTCTTGGTATACTCGATAGAGGGAGTAGAAAAGGAGATAATAACAAACCACTCAAAGTGTTGTTGTGAAAAACACCATCCCCCCTGAAATGGGTCTTTTCATCACAAAGATCTCAATGTGGGTGGGGTGATAATAAGAAACACAATAACAAAATTTTAACACATATGTAGAAAAGAACTCATCGCAACCTAATGGTTCCAAACCAGCTGATACAAAAACACCCTCGTTACTAATAATTCATAAAAAAGAACAATAGACACAACAAGATCACAAATCATTCCTGGGAAACAATTCCCCATTGAACCCATTATTTTAATCATATTCAAGTGATTACATTTAATGAATACTTCAATACTGGGAAATTAAGAAGCATTTCTACAATCCAAGGAAAGAAAAATAACCCAGCAGTAATTTAAGCATTCACACCATGTCATCTTTTAAGGTTACAAAAAACAATGAAAAGTGAGAACCCATGAATTACTAGATACAAACCAAGTCCCAACATACTACCCCACCCAAACATAGATCCACTAACCAAGAACAAGACAATAGTGGATCTTTCCCCCATTCACACCACCCCACATGCATTAAGCAGAACAACTGTCCTTATTAACAGAACAAAATAAGGTAATTTTTATATTTAACCACACCATTTATCAAGGTACTACCTTTCATTTGCTTAACCATGGAGATCTCACAAAGATTTTTAATTTTAAGTCATCCAATTTATCAACAAACATTACGCGATTGAATAGATTCCATGATACAACCATCTAATCAAAAGCATATATAGAAAAACAAAGGATCATTAGTTTGAAATAAAGGAACACCAATGAAAACTATTTTCTATGGGAATAATCCCATATAATTCCCAACACATTAAAGAAGATAAAATAGTACATCAACATCGTCAAACACCCCTCCCCCTTTATTATTCATAAACAATTTATTATCTTCATTAATGTGGGGTTTCATCTACTCCCTAAGGACACAATAGCATACCAACGCCACATGATACACAATAAAGAGAGATGAAGGAAGACCCTACATGGATGATCCAAAATTGATGTTTTCTCCTTTAAACAACATGAATTGTAGGGGAAGAACTCTAGGGACTCCAAGAGTGAGTAAAAAATCCTCCAGCATGGGCAGACAACTAGCCTAAGGAAGAGGTACTTCAAACGGACCAAGGAAATTAAAAGAGAAAATACAAGAAGAAAAAAAAACTTCATGTGATAAATGGAAAGATCCTGGAGTTATAGGATATGAAATCTTGAATGACTGTAGACATCTAAATATGATCAAGGGCTGAAAAAAGTTTTGATACGACAAGGCAAATTCATATTCGGACTCGGGGACCCGGTGTAGGGGGCCTGGAGGTGTTGTGCAAAAAAATGGTAAGTATGCGAAAAAATGTGGCCCGCGCAGAAAGTTCCCTTATTCATGAGGAGTCCTCAGCATGGGTGCAAAATAATTTCACCCCCATGCCCCATATTATTGACATTTCGCGCCACATCCATCTGCGTGTAAATATTGCACTCCGCCGCCTCCATCACGCAATTATTTCACAAAACCCTATTTTGCACACCCTCGGATGCTTATAAATAAAAGGTGATCCCCTTCCATTTCACGGCTGAAGAATTTGAACCGAATCTCATGCGTAAAATCATCTTTCCATGCGCACGAAGAGGGTTTGCTGGTATGGTTTCTTTCTCACCCAATCGCCTCGGGGTCTGCCATCACATGAGATCCCTTTCAGTTTAGAGTAAATTCCAATCCCTTTGGGGTTCGCCCCTTGCACGTAATCTCTTCCTTTGTGTGTAGGCTGACCAATTGTGTGCAATCCCATTACATTGCACACAATCCCCTTCCATTGCATGCAATCCCCTTCCATTGCATTCATTCCCATTCCATTGTGCGCAATCCCCTTTAATTATGCACAAGCCCCTTCAATAGCACGCAATCCCTTCGAGTTGAGCACAATATCCTCAGCATCAGTTACATGCCAAATCATCCCAATTTCACGCCGACCTGAGGTTTTTCACATAGGGGCCCCATATTTTGCACACAAGCCTCAATGGTTTCACGCAATTCCCAAGTAACCCTCTCCTCGGTGCTCCCTGGGCATACCCTTGCGCGAGTTCCTGATGCCCTTCTTATGGGTACCATTCACAGGTTTCATTCACACCTCAGGTATCTGTATCATACACTATTTTCCCATACGACCTTCTAGGCTTGTGCGAAGTAACTTTAAAGTCCCTTGGTTGATACCACCTGTTGTGTTTCTTTGCCTCATGGTTCTTTGCATAGGCACTCTAATGGCAATTTCTTATTCGCATAGCCAAGCTCATGTGGACCCATCAGTGGTTCTCTCAATAACACTCCCTAACACGGTGTTGCTGATGCCTTTCCTTCCACAAGGAGAAGAGAGTGTTGGTTATGTAAGTCCTATGGGTGCGGAGTGAACCCACCTAGTCAGAGCTATAGGACGTTAAACTTCCAAGAACTAGCGTCCAGAGCACATGACATAAACTGTTGTCTCACCCCGTGACTCGCGCATGGGTCACCCCCACCTCGGACATTCTACACACCCACTCATCTCCATGGGGATGGGATCACCCCTCGTATGGGATGATATCCTCTTTAATGGAGTGGCGTTTATCCACAGGGACAAGGCAACCACCTTGATATAAGCACCAGTTTTGAGGTATCTCCTTTTCTCCTCCTCTCTTCCTGGGTGCCAAGTACCTCTCCTGCTGCACTTTTTCACCCTTGGGCCTCCATCCTAGAGTAAGTCCTATCTTCAGGGGCCACCTCAATGCGTAAGCTTCTCTTCAATTCTCACAGATGCACCTTTCGCGATATGAACATCGGGTCTTTTCTATCTCTTGTTTCTCACACCGAGCATGACTCACGTGGGCTTAGAGAAAGCATCGACCATGGAAACCACCTTGGGCCGCCTCAGAGTGTAAGCCCCAATCCATCCCGAACTACATGGATTTTGATCCATGTCAAGACATGGTACGTCAGAAGCCTTCAAGAGGTCCATGTCCCACCACCTTGGGCCACCTCAGAGTGTAAGCCCCAATCCATCCCAAACTACGGGGTCTTTGATTCATGTCGAGGCATGGAATGTAGGAAGCCTCCATGCGGTTCAATTCCAACCACCTTGGGCCACCTCAGAGTGTATACCATAATCTATCCTAAACTATGGGGACTTTGTTCCATGTAAAGGCATGGTATGTATGAACCCTCCACGAGGTTCAAGCCCCACCACCTTGGGCCGCCTTAGAGTGTAAGCCCCAATCCATCCCAAACAATGGGGACTTTGATCCATGTCAAGGCATGGTATGTAGGAACCCTCCACGAGGTTCATGCCCCACCAACTTGGGCCGCCTTAGAGTGTAAACCCCAATCCATCCCGAACTACAGGGACTTTGATCCATGTCAAGTCATGGTACAAAGGAAGCCTCCATGAGGTTCAAGCCCCACCACATTGGGCCGCCATAGAGTGTAAGCCTCAATACATCCCTAACTACAAGATATTTGATCCATGTCAAGGCATGGTACATAGGAGCCTCCATGAGGTTCAAACTCCACCACCATTGGACACCTCAGTGTGTAATCCCCAATATATCCCGAACTACATGGACTTTAATCCATGTCAAAGCATGGTACCTATGAAGTCTACAAGAGGTTCAAGCCCCACCACCTTGGGCCGACTTAGAGTGTAATCCCTAATCCATCCCAAACTACGAGGAATATGATCCATGTAAATGCATGGTACATAGGAATCCACCACGAGGTTCAAGCCCCACCACCTTGGGCTTCCTTAGAGTGTAAGCACCAATCCATCCTGAACTATGGGTACTTTTATCCATATCAAGGAATGGAACATAGGAAGCCCCCACGAGGTTCATGGCCCACCACCTTGGGCCACCTTTGATCATAAGACCCATTCCATCCCGAACTATGAAGACTTTTATCCATGTCAAGGCATGGTATATAGGAATTCTCCATGAGGTTCAAGCCCACCACCTGGTCATTCCGACCCCATTCATGTCAGTTCGCCACCATCATGGGTCACCTTAGATTGTAATACCCATACCGATCCCGCATGTCGTTAAACTATATTTTCCACCTAAACTATGTGGTCTTTGATTCCCCTCCACGGGGATATATAAGAAGCCTCCATGAAGTTCAATCACATCACTCATGTCTCATCCAGATCGTTCCCTCGAGACTATGATTCTCAGGAAGGTCATGCCCTAACCCGGAGGTTCAACCTCTTCCATGTACCATCCATGCGTCCATTCTCACGGGCCGCCTCCTCAAGTGACCCATCATTTCATCGAACTATGCGGAATTTGATTCCCTACCACGGGGATACGTAGGAAGTCTCTATGAGTCTCAAGCCCAAAGCCAACATCCATCCGGATTCTTACCCGGGACGCGACATCTCGATGGGATCATGCCACTTCAATCCCCACTCCCCTCAAAAGTATTCGAGAGGCCTCCCACCAGCTAACCCCAATATCAGTGTTCCCCCTTGGGGGTTCCTTCAATTGATCCACTTTAATCAGTGTTCCGATCTGTTCGATTCCTCTCTGCTGGATGTCAAACTTATGTTATACCCTATGTTACACATGGGAATTTGAAGAAAACCTGATATACATGACAATGGAAAAGGATTTCATGCGATAGATGTGGTATTCCTCAGGCTTACATGCCCTAAAAATGCCCTATAATAAAGGGTAGAAGACATCCATCCCCATCCCCTGGTGTACAGACCCACCAGTGATGCCCAACGTGACATCTATCTGAAGCGATGGTTGCCTCCCTAACCAGACCCCTTGGAATGTAATGACAAAAGCAGCGTAATTAACAGGTTTCAATGATGATATGGTGCCGGGAAGAGCTTCATGAACTGTGTCTTAAATATATGAGGGAGACACAGAGTAGGTGACGAGCTCCATAGAGGAATCCACAGAAGGAAGAACCGACAACCCATTATCCTATTTTGCTCAAGGAGAAGGTGTCTCTGAACAAGGAACGAATGTCGCCTGCCTTTGGAAAGTGGGAATTCAGGGTAATAGCTGCACATCCTCCATGTGACAGATTCACACGTCCCTGGTGAAATCATTGGAAACAGAAATGGTGAACCCAATGTGAATGTATTCTCCTCATCATAGAGACAAGTAGCATTCAAGGCATCAGTGGTTTAGCATGTCATCTGACCCCGTCATCTGGTACCAGCTCCCACCAAGAAGGATTGACTTGAAACTCGCCAGATTTGGGGATAGTCAGGACTTTGAGCATTCCGTTATATGATGTTTTCATCTTGGATCCCTATTACTAGTAACGGAAGATGGCATGGCACATGAGAACTAGTTGTCGATTTGTTTTCCTAGAAATATTAATATGTCTATCTCCCTGCTTTCAGGAAATAAGTTGTTTCATCAGGAGCTCGAAAACCTGCCCACCGGCGCAGGGGCCGAGGCTATATCGATGTGGCTACCTTGTGTGGTTATCCGACATCCATGACTACCTCAACGGCCACAACTGCTGGGTGCCCCTTCCCCCTCTCCCCATCAGAAATTATCCAGCAAAAGGTAATTAATGACCTTTTTTGCACGTACGAGGAGGAGGGGATCATCCCCACTAGGGATATGGCCCACCTAGAAATCGAGGCAGCTGCGCCTCACAGTCAACGCCACCCCCGAGGACCACATAGGGAGCCACAACTCCCCACCCCAACATTCAATAATTTTGGGAGCTTGTCCCTAGAGAACCTTGATAGCTCCCTTCCCTACGCTGACAAGGTAGTGGTTGTCGGGGTTGGCTCGATCAGAGTCCCACTTCAAGGGCTCCCGGTGAGGGCCCCCACTAGGCCGCATCAGTGCCATCGCCCAATTCCCTGAGCCAAGGAGCAGGTAATCCACATTCCAACACCACCAGCTCCAGTTCATCTGACTTGGATCCAGCATCAAGCGCTAAGGGAAGAGGGTTCTCGTCATGGGGTGTCAACATCAATTACAACCATGGCCCGAGCCACCACTAATGCATATCCCAAACTCCCTTCAATCATTGACTAGGGTAAATTCTACGCCCGACCTGGATCGAGGCCCCAACTGCCCCACTAGAAGGCTGGGTAAACTCTCTTGGTCATCAGTGCAACTTATGGCTCCCGGGGGCCAATCCGCAGTAGGGCCACCTAGTCCGGAGTCTCACTCTATTCCGCCACTACGGAAGGTGTTGGTCCTCATGCTTCCAACCTTAGTTTGGAGGTCGGTCACATTCCACATTCAATTCAGAAAATGTTCTTCCCCGTGACAGCAACACTCCGTATGGGGGTCTCTCCCGCGTTCACTACACTCGGTACATGGTCACTCCCCATACTGGAGACTTCCGGTATGGAGACATTGCATGTCCATTCACCCACCAGCATAGAGGTCCTCCCCGTGTCCCTTTAAAAATTAGTCCCGGTGCTCCACGCATCCCGACTTACTCGGGTGGAAAACCTCTCCGCCCTAGCACTAGTGCAGCCAGAGGACCCCATGTCAGAAATCAGACCTGTCCTGAGGACCCTACAGGGGAAAGAAGACGGGTTGTCGCCACCCCAATAAGAATTATGGGGAGGTCCAGACAAAAATCTGACCAGTCCACTTCTCTTACTCTGAGGAAGAGTACGATTCTGTGCATGATCCATTCCCTTAATCCACCGAGTCAAGGGTTGGGGCAGGAATGAGGCGCATCACCCTCAAACTCCCGGAATCCAATTTCCATAGGATCCATGTCTCTCTCCAAAGGTATATACAGGAGGACGAGAACCTAGATTGTTCCTAGGGACTGACCGTGCAGTCGCCGCAAACATCTTTGTAAATGCCCTCTACCTCAGCTAGAGACTACAGAGAGCTATTTTGGAGGTCAGTAGTGGTAGATTCGGGGCATAAACCACCCTTGGAAGACACTTCTGCTATGTCAGGAACTCTGGTCACTGGTTCATCCTATCATGATATTGGGGCTAGGTCACTACAATACTTGGACGACAACCCAAGGTTCAGCGGACGATTGACCTGCTCGACATATTCTCCACCGGCCAGACTATTTTCCCAGCGGTGTGCCTCAGTGTCGCTGCCAGTTCCCCATCCACCCCTAGTTTATGAGTGGGGAAATCAAGGGCAAGGCCCGAAATCTGGTATGAGGAGCTTATGGACTATCCTCACGGTGGACCATTTCCTTGAGATTTTTTGGCCGGTCATGGGACCAAATTTTTTGCACCAGAATTTCTCACCACAGAAGACTTTGAATGTTTCTTCTGGTCCATCTGGGAAACACACTTCCATAATTGTCACTAGAGAGTGGCTTATTCGAAGAACCATGTGAACTTTGAAGACATCGACGATCAATGTCGTCTGGTTGACTTGGCTGCGCTCCCTGTGGCCTAGCACTCAGAGTCACCTGGTCACCACATGGCCCTCCAACAACAATGCCTTCAGTGTTTCCAAGTAATTCTCAAGATTATTAAGGATGCTACCCCCCTCGTGAAATTCCATGGCTGGGGCAGTTTGCTTCCCTCCTCTTCAGTGAAATTCTCCGGCAGCCCGACTCGCTAATCGACATTGACGACATGCCCCTGAGAAGTGTGGCGGTCAACATGACCAACCTATAGTGAGGGGAAAATGAGGTGGTTCCATATTAATCACTAGAGAGTGGCTTATTTGAAGATCCAAGTTCATTTTGGAGTCATTGGCGATCAATGTCGTCTGGTTGAATTGGCGGCACTCCCTGTGGCCCAGCACCTAGAGTCACCTGGTCACCACAGGGCCCTCCAACAACAATGCGTTAAAAGTTTCCAAGTACATTGCAAGGTTATTAAGGATGCCACCCCCCATGTGAAAGTCCTTGGTAGGGAAAGTAAGCTGCCCTCCTCTTCAGTGAAAATTTTCCGACTGCCCGACTCGCTAATCGACATTGACGACATGCCCCTGAGAAGTGTGGCGGTCAACATGACCGACCTATCATGCGGGGAAAACGAGATGGAACTTCTTGATTAGAACATCCTCTATAAGGACTTTTCATCCCTACTAGACCCATCAAGGAGGATTACTAATTAGCAAAGGAACCTCCAAGTTCTCCATGCACCCACTGAGGAGCTGGTTCTATGTCGGAACCCCAGAAGGGGCAAAGAGCACGTCGGAGCTGTCAAGAACTCCGACCCATCCACTTCAGAAACGAATATGGAGGAGGAATTTTTGAATGACATGTTGCACCAAAATCTTTCTGAGAAGAAAAGGATTTTCAATGAACTTTTGGCTAGATTCCTGGTAGAGCGACGACTCGACTAAGGTGATCCTAGTCCGGGGCAGTAGGGGTAGGAACAATTTTCCCTTGACGAGATGCCCTCAGTTCACCCTGATCATGCCGCTCCCACTGATAGGTTGGAAGCTAGAGCTCATAGCAAGAGGGCGTGGTATGTCTTGCCAAACCCTCTTGAACAGTCTGACTATCCAAGGAACCCCGCTTGGGCTCTCCCAACTGCCCTAAGGGTTGCTCCACAAGACACTCCACGACCCACTGGTCTTTCCTATCGCATTGAAGAACCTGGAAATCTACTCGTGGTTAGGGATCCCTGCCAAGATAGGGACCATCATTCATATGATCCAATGGAAGAACTCATTTCCCACGTAGAATCATTGGAGACGCGATAGGTGGAAATCCCACCAGATGGAAAGCCATACCCGACATCGGTGGATAACATATCGGCACCTTCGAGTTTTAGGAATCCCATATTCTCCCAATTTAATGGGACAAGTGACCCAAAAAAGCTGCTATCCCACTTACACTCGTGGTGTGGGCCTATTCTTGGGACTCCAACGTAGAAGGAGGCCGCCAAGCTATGCTGTTTTGTTCAGACCCTAGAGAGGCAGACATTTTTCTAGTACAGCCAGCTCCCCATTGGATTCATGGATAGCTGGGAGGACCTTAGCAGGAAGTTCATCTACCATTTCAGCTCTACCACATGAAAGAACAGTATTATAGACCGTATCAAGTATAAGAAAAGGATTGATGAGCGAGTCACAGACTTCTTCTCCCGGTGGAAGGGGCTCACATACTCCCTAGGCATGCTGCTGACTTAGGAGCAATTACTGACGATGTGTGTGGGAAATGTCAAGAAAAAAATAGTTCCGTCTCTGATCACTTAGAACTATCCTGGAGGGTTCTAATACTTCTTAGATAAGGCTCAGTGATTGGAGGAATCCCTGTAACAGTCCATCCAGACATGACCGTTTCCCCCTATAATCCCAAAAAAAGGAGTGATGCAGAGCCCAGCCCAACATGGTGGCTTAGATAGAAGCCTCCAAAAAACTGGAATTACTACAAGTAGCACCAGTCCCATAGCCTCATAGAGGACCTCCACCTCAAGCACAACTTCTGGTTCAACAGCGTCCTCAGAACCGGTAAGCGCCCCCGCATAATGTGCTGCCACTGCCTAGGCTGGATAATAGAGTTCTACCCCCAAGGATGGCTCCTCTGGCCCCTCATCAAGGCCAGGCTCTGAGATCCCCCTTTCTATAAAGAAGTCATCAGACCTACTCATTCAACTAGTCTTAGGTCCCTAGTAAATTCTTTAACGCCTTAGGGTAGGGAATTGTAAGCTATCCTGAGTGCAGAAAGCCGAAGGAGGCGCATCTCACTAACTACCCGACTACTACCCTTATCACCGGATCTTGGGGAACACCCTCAGGCAATGCTATGTGTTCAAAGACTAGCTCCATGACCAGATTTACAATAACATAGTCAGGTTGGGCCCGACCCCGGGTTCATGTGGCGGGTGTCTTTGTAAGGGCAGATAGCAGTAGCGACGACGAGGGTGAGTGGCAGCAGGTTTCTGACCGTGGGTCCCAGAAGAATAGCGAATGGATGGCCCAAAAAATGGTTTCATGTGACGTTGACATCATTCGGTCACACCTGAATCAACCGAAGCCTTTAAAAGCTATTTCCAACCCTTCTGTGTCATCATCATAGTCGGCCTCTTCCCAAAAGAGAAAGAATTGGTGGCGCAAGAAAAAGTAACGTGCCCCACCAATGATGTCGTCGTCCCACACTCTTGGTGACTTTATGCCCCCAGAGATGGGAATCCCTCCTAGGATTGGCCCAGTGGTGGATGATTATTCATGTGATATCTAGGGTATGCTTCAGTTAATACCATCGAGTTGGTAAATCCCTATATGACTCCCGACGATGGGGATCGCCAGTTGAAACTCCCCATTGTCCCCATCAGACGTCTACATCGGCAGAACCGTGACCATATGAGTCATCAAGGTGCATAATTTACCTCCTCCAACTAGTTTATGGATTCCACTGAGACAAGAAAATAGGCCCAGGGTGGAACTCAGCACACGCAACTTCTTCATCCGGTGTCGATAAGCCCGCCTTCGCCACGGTTTCTGCTACTGGATCAGTCAGAATCACTTAGGTCGTGCCACCACTAGTTTCTCCCTGCTAAAGGCCAATATCAAATTTCTGGTCATCATCCGAAAGAGACTCTTCGGGCCGCGACTAGTGAGTAGTGGGACATACCATGCACCTGTCAGCCGTCGGTCCGGTCAGCAGATCCCTCCATGCCTCCAATCGTAGAGTAGCCTCGTGCAAGCATAAGTCCGCACTTGGCACGGTAGTACGATATCCAAAATAATCTTTCCGGAATCACATGGAGTCTTTCCATCATTTAATCCCTTCTCCTGTCACTAGATATTTGTGTGGCGCTCGCTAAGGCTTTAAGAAGCCCCCACTAGATTGAGATGGATGTAGCCGCTGTAGAAGCCTTTCATGCTGAAGTAGTTGAGAGTGCAGAATGCCAGGCCATCATTTCATTCTCTGTAGAGGATGAATACTCTCATATATGGGGTCACATCTTCTTGCTCTACATCACCGGCCAATTTAATAGTGTAGAGGTTCATCGCTATCTCATTGACACCGGCTCCGAGAACATCCTTATCCTGATACAAACATTGTAGAAATCAGGGTTATCTGAAGAAGTCCTGACACCCTCTGATATATGAATCCACAGATATGATAGGACATAACATACCTCGGTCAACATGATCCATGTGAAGACCCAGTTCAGTGGCCTAGTTTCCAACACCGAATTCATGGTCATCTCCCAAGACACCGTGTACAATGCATTGTTCGGCAGGCCATGGCTCCACCTGTATGTGGTGGTCCCCACATCATATCATCAATGCCTAAAGTACTCCCTAAATGGATGAGTAGGACTATTCCAAGGTGATGCATCTTTTTTGGACAATTCTAAATCTCGTTATCTGGATGTTGACTATTACATGAGAAAAGATAAACAAGTCCAGACAATTGAAGTTGAGCCCGTCACCGCTTCGATTGTCCCATGGGAAAGCCTGAATGATGCTTTCGTCTTCCCAATCCATCGGTTGGAGGCCATGACCCCCGATATGGGGAAATGTTTTTTCATTTCTAGGAAGATAGGGAACCATGTTCCCAAATCCATGTGGTGTGGGAAGATCACATCGTATTCTTATATGAATCATGCCTCAATGATCTCGGAGCCTCCTACTCCTATTAGGTATCAAGGCATCTGGCTCATGGCAATAGAAGTACATTATAATTTTCTATTTCTCTGTGCTGGAATATGGTGGATCCAGCCGACAAGTCGCCACTAAATTTATATTATCATGTGTGGCCCCTTGCGCCGGAGACCAGATGGGATCGGGTCGAGAACCTTCATTGTTATGGTCTCGGCAGTGCCGGAGTTCCCTGATGCAATGACCAATGCCACTCAAGCTGATACCATCCTCCCATCAGGGTCTGTTAGCTCAGAAGCAAAAACCCTCACAGAATATCCCTCCATAAGTGGAGAAAGGGATGTAATGGATTCCCCCCCTTCCTCTGAAGGAGGCATTTCCACCACGATCGATGAGTTGGTACAGGTGAACCTTGGTAGCGAGGCAGACCCGAGACCCACATTGATCAGTGCCGCCATGTCCCTCGAAGAGAAGTAACGGTACACGGATATCCTCAAACCTCATCAAGATGTATTCACCTGGTGTTATGATGAGATGCTGAAACTAGATACTCAGGTGGCCTCCACCACCTCAGTCTCCCTGTAAATCATCACGGGATCAAGAAGCCTCCCCAACAGATACACCCTTCTCACGGAATCATGGTCGAGGCTGATGTTGACAAGGCCATCAAAGAAAACTTTGTCAAGGAAGTCCAGTACCCCATGTTGCTAGCCAACATCGTGAAATTCAAGAATAAGAACGGACTTATCAGAGTCTGTATCAACTTCCACGATCTCAACCGTCACTGTCGGATGGATGATTTTCCCCTTCCAAGGATTGAGTTGTTGATCGAAGCTACAACTGGGTTCTAAGCCCTCTACATCATGGATGGTTACTCTGTATATAATCAGATCTGGATGGCCCCCGAGGATAAAGATTACACCGCTTTCAGGGCACTCCAAGGTACTTTCTGTTACCAGGTTATGCCCTTTGCCCTGAAGAATGAAGGTTCCACCTATCATTGGGCCATGCACTACATATTCATGCTAATCCTTGGAACATTGGTGGAATGATATTTGGATGATCTGGTGGTCAAATCTCTCCAGCACCAGAACCATCTCAAGGACCTTGATAATGTGTTCGGATTCCTCTGTTCCTGCCCTTTGAAGAAGAACCCTTTGAAGTGTGCCTTCGTGGTCACCTCCAAGATGTATCCTGACATTATTTTCAGAAACCAGGTCATCGAGATCGACCCATAGAATATCAATGCCATTAGCTGGATGCCTCCCCGGAGCAACATTTTGGAGATTTGAGGTTTCCAAGGCCACTTAGCCTACATACGCCGATTCATTGTGAATATGGCTGGAAAGTGTAAACCCTTTTCTCAGCATATGAAGAAAGGCACCGATTATGAGTGGGATGAGGAGTTCTAGACAGCCTTTGAGGAAATCAAGAAATATTTTCTCTAGCCTCCAGTCTTGATGCCACCCATCTCTAGAAATCCACTGATCTTCTATGTGACTACCTTGGAACGGTCCCTCGATGCCCTTCTCGCCCAAAAGAACAATGATGAGACAGAAAACAACCTATACTACCTCATCTGCATAATCCTCGATACAGAGACCAGATACTACCCCATCGAGAAGAGATCCCTTGCACTTGTATTTGCCGAACAGAAATTGTGACTTTACTTGCCACACCATGAGGTACAGCTGGTATCTCGAGTATACCCATTGAAGTACATTCTAAGATATCCCATGTTGAATGGAGGTCTAGCGCGATGGGATGTAATACTACAGCAGCTCAACATCAGGTTTATCCCTTCGAAGGGAATGAAAGGACAGACATTAGCGGACTTCCTATCTACCCATCCAACCTCCACGGACCAGTTCCTGGACCAGGATTTTTCTGATGAGGTAATCCCCTCAGTAGATCCTCCCTTCCCTGGTTGGAAGAAGCTGTTTGACGGTGCCTCCCTGAGTCCCGACGGTAAGAGGCTCAATGATCCTAGGCTAAATAGGGGGTTCTAGGATCGTCTTCATTACCCCGGTGCAAGCTGTTCTTCCATACTCATTCCTATTTTCAAAAAGCTGCACTTACAATGAGGAAGAGTATCAGGCTATCATTACTAGCCAAGAGAAAGACCTCGAGATATATGTACCAAATTTTCATTTGAAAGAGGGTTTCGGACTAGTCATCACGCAAGTTAATGATTACTATGTTGTCAAGAATCGAGAGCTCGTAACATTATTGGAATGCACTCTCTAGGTAGTGGCCTAGTTCCCTTTATGGCCAGAGGTTACCGATATCCCTCGGTCATAGAACAGTTGAGCGGATGTTATGGCCAGCTTGGATGCATCACTTGCAGAACCAGAGAAGGATGATCTGATTATACATGTGGCATGCTGGTGAGTCATTGCTCCCATCACCCTAGAGGATGACGACGACCTACGGGTAAGCCATCATACCACCAGAGCTGCCACATCAGGAACCCCGGGTTCATCAGATACAATGGTTGAATGGACTCCCGAATGGAGAGCCCCTTTTTTGAGAATCTCCAAAATGGTTGTCTCCCTTCTGATCGGGCTATGCGAGAGCGGATCCGACGTTGCACACTGTAGATTACCCTCTAGTGTGGTCCCATCCTTGAGCCAATCCTCTATAAGTGCGGGTTTTATGGTTTTATCCTCCCTTGTATTTAGGGGTATGAGATTCCACATGTTATACAAGAGGTTCACGATGTTTATTTTGGTGCCCATCAGGCTAGGCCAAAACTGTTACACCAGATCTGTAGATTAGGGTATTTTGGGCCCTCCATGATCTATGACTGCATTGAGTTTTCTAAGAGGTGCCATGCGTGCCAAGTTTATGCTATCTTTTTTCATCGGTCGTCGGAGCCTCTCCACACTAATAAGTACTCTTGGCCCTTTTCAGTCTGTGGATTATAAGTCATAGGATTGTATCCGCCGGCAATAGCTCACCAATTATAGTTCATTCTGACCTCTATAGATTTCATTTCCATTTGGGCAGAGGCAGTTCCGCTAAAGGAAGTCAAGGCCCATTCTATCATGGACTGTGTGAGTTCCAATATCATCCATCAGTTTTGGGATCCTCAAACTACCATCACCGATAACGACACCAACCTCCGAGCAATCAATTTTAAAAAGTTGTACGCCAAGTACAGCATCCGTTCAAACCATACCTCTCACTATCACGCGTCGGAAAATGGGTAGATCGAGTCATTCAATAAAACCCTCTCTAACATTCTGCAGAAAATGGTTTTTCAAAACAAGATGATTTGGATGGATAAGCTCCCCAACTCTCTCTGGGATTATCAGACAATGACGAGTAATTCCACCCAAGTGGCCCTATATTCCCTGGTGTACAGAACTGAGGCCATCCTGCCCATCGAGATTGAGTTTCCCTCATTGTGAACAAGAGTCTATGACCAACAAACACTTGGTAGAGTGTCTGAAATCCATCTAGATGATTTGGAAGCGCATGAAGAGAATAGGATTCCTTCCCTACACAATCTAGAAAGGCATGAGACCATGATGGCTTGAGCCTTAAACAAGAAGGTTCTCCTCCACTCTTTTCTACAAGGTGATATGGTGCTGGATCTGAGAACACCAATGATCCCTGGAAGGAAACCAACCATGATGAAGTCTAAATGGGATGGACCATACATAGTCAACAGGGTTTACCCCAATGGATCATACTCCTTAGTGACCATGGCTGTTGGGTCTATAACTCCTCCCAGCAATTCCAAGTTCCTAAAGAAATACTTTTCCTAAGCATGGGTCATGCACAACCTTAAACTGCATCTTGTCCGATATGACCTTAAACTGTCCAGTCCAACATGACCTTAAACTGCATTTGGTCCTACATTGGGTCCTGCATTGTGTCCTAGATGACCTTAAACATCATCTGGTCTTGCATGACCTTAAACTGTCTAGTCTGACATGATGTTAAACTGCACAATCAAGAACTACGTGTGGCTTGATTTCCATCCTTATGGGATACATAGGGCCACCCGGTCATTTAGATTTTGGGTTCATCCTCATCTCTTAGAGATCTTTCTGTCACCTAGGCCCCCTGGCATGTTCCTTTCCATTAGAGGGATATGTAGGTGTGGAGAGGGGTTATTCCCTCTTTTGCATTGGGTTTTTTGACACTATTCCCCCCTTCTCATCGGATTTTTCCACCTCTTGGAAACTCTCATGTTGAGTCCCTTGACCCTTTACAGTAGTTCTCTAATGTGTTAAGAGTACTCTAGTCTAGGACCATGAGTGTCAGATTCAACATAGGCAAGTTCCTTCCACTTTTCATGCTTCGTGTTCCCCTTCATTTGGGCCCCCATTATCATTCGCACCCGTAGGGACCCCCAAACAGCATGGATACTAGGCTTAAGGGATCTATTACCATTATGGGCCAATACCCCCGAGGTTTTCAGACATCAAATTGATACAAATCCCGCATTGCGAACACGGTTAGTGGTCGATGCTCATTTTTTTTTCCCCATTTTTAGGCTAACGCGATAGGGTGATGTGTTGTGAAGATGGTCAGCAGTAATCCTCTGTCGCCACACCACCCCTTGAATTTTTTTCACATGATCCACATTATTCTCCACCCCATTATGTCCAGGTGGAATTTTGACACTCTTGGCACTATCCCTCAGTGCACATTCGCACGTCAGGGGAGCAAAGCTGCAATAAGTTGTCCATCGGGGCTCCCATGATCCGAGCTCTAAGACCATAAACTATGAAATTCTCTATGAACTACGTGAGACTCGATTATCATCCCCATGGAATTTTTAGAATCACCCAGAAATTTCATTTCTAGGTCCGGCTCAACATGGAGATAGCTTATGGTTCCCCTTATCCTCTAAACCTTGTTGGCCTAATGGCCCGAGGCTCCTTTCTCTGAATTGCACACTTTGATTATGTGGACCTAGTCCTCATTCACGTTAGGTATGATTTATCGCATCATCCACATTCCTCCATGTCCAAACCATATGACATTAAACTGTATTTTTTGGACCTGTCACATGACCTAAAACTGTGATAACATCGTCCCGGCTGCACAATGAAAAATTTCACTGCACTGTGATGGCCTCATCATAGGGTAGATCACGTTGGGTATCGGTCATTTACCATATCATATTTCAATGCCAATATATGGATTGATCCTTGTGGCGAAGATGGTAATTTCTACCACAGGCCTATCACTTCACAAAAAAAACATTCACATTAAAGGAAAAACAAGATACATCAAATACCACTTCTTTTGGTGCAAGGGCTAGTTCGGCACACCCCATTCATCCTTTTCACTAGTACCCTACCGTGATACACTACAGAGTTTTGTATGGCTTGATTCTCATTCTCATGAGATACGTAGAAACACCTGGGAACTACCACATGTTCCCAACCTAACTTTCACGTTCGGTACCCTGACCTAAAAACTTCCCCAAGGAACAAATGGTAATCTGGACCTCTTCCTCATTCACATCGGGTTTCATAATAACCTTACCATGTGTCTCCTTTAGTCCTTACCAATCCCTGGTCCAAGTTCTAAGATGAAAAACTAAGACCCCTTTTTAGAACTATGCGCGGCATGATTCCCATCCTTATGGGATACATTAGAACACCCATACATTTCATCTCGAGTCCAGCCCTGGGGATCCCCAATCCCATCCCTGGCTCTACCACCTCAGTTGCACCGGGTGCACGATGTCTTCCACGTATCCCAGCTGAGGAGATACGTACTCGACCCCCCTTCGCATATCATCGACCATGAGGAGCTAGACAGTGGCGATGAGTGTCTTATACGGAGGTTCCTGTGGGGATCGAGGATCGACAGGAACGGATCCTAGGAGGATGGTCGATTCCTCTTGAGCACTTTCTTTGGCAGCGCGGGAACCTCCAGGTGAGCACATGGGAGCGGAAGGCTCAGATGCGTGCTCAGTACCGCTTTGTTTCCCTAAGTTTGTGGTGAAGCTTTACGGGGACGTAAAGCCCTGTGGTGGGAGTAATGTAAAGACCCGTAAATTTCAAGGAAATTTTTTTCTTAATTTTCTTTGGAATTTTACAAGAGCGCAGCTTCAGACGGCACCTGATTCCGAGGCCCGGTGTGCCCGGAATCAATTTCCGAAGTTTGGCTCGGGTACGTTCAGTGAACGGACGAGCGGGTTTTTCCATCTTTTGAACCGGTGCCCGGAATCAAATTCTGAGGGCACCGATGAAATCGCAGCGCCGGTATTCGCTTAGAAACGCCTCTTCCGGAGTTGCGTTTGCTCGGGTGTGGTTTTTAATTTTCGGGCTTAAAGTTAAGAAATAAAATAATTTTGCGACAACTTTATTTTATTTCGCTTAAGCCACTTGGAAGCCACTTGAAGCCACTTAAAGGCGGCTTGAACTGAGTTGAACTGGATAGGGTGCTATCCAGAAATATCCTACCCCTTGGTAGGATATTTGTGAGGTGGGGCCCGCACGAACCCCGCCGTTTCTTTCCGCTAAGAAACGCACCCGTGAAAACCCGTCTTAATGAAAGTCAACCGACGCGTTTTCTAAATTCTTAACAGACCATTTAATTGGGCGGTTTATTTCGTGAATTAAATGGGCTGTTTCTTTCGTGAATTAAATGGGTCGTTTCTTTCGTTGAATTAATTCAACGAATTGATGGATCGTTTCTTAATCTTTTTTTATTTTCAAATTCGTTGGCGTATTAATAAAATAAGACCAACGCTTAACCTCTGGTTATTATGCGCTTGAGAACTTTTGGGAGATTTCCTTCTTCTCCTTCAACCTTGACGAAGAACCTTCGAAGAACGAAGAACGCGAAGAACGTCGTTCTTCAACGAAGAACTTCTCCGCCGAAGAACACGATCCATCCACGACGTGACGTTCTTTTTCCGCATCATCTTTTCCGCGACGGTTTTCTGCGACGAACGCCATCGACAACGACTCTTCCTCCGACGTCAAAGGAATCGACACCGATATTCCACGACTCCGTCAACGTGCGACTATCGAGGTAGAGATTCTTGAGTTCGTTGTTCTCCTTATTATTTGACTTTCCTCAAGACTTGACGAGGAACGCTCTCTTTTCCGACGAAGAACGCCGCAACTCCTTTCTTCGTTCACCGTGACAACGAAGGGGGCGCCATCTCTTCTTCGGACAACCTTCGTCGGCAAACGAAGATCCGCCAGTGTCGTGTCTCTTCGGGCATAGCACTTCGTCAACGGATTTGACGAACAACGACCGCGACACCCGACTTCCGCGACGCCGTCTTCCGCGGACATAGTCGAATCCTCGATCTTGTACCCAAGGTAGGGGTGGTTGATTTAATATTTAATTATCTCATTTTTTTCTCGTGGTTCGTATAACTAACGTGGGATGTTGATTATTTTAAGATGCGTTATTAATTTAACGTGAGGGGGGCCGGACCGCACGAACACGGCCGAACCCCCTCCAACGATCTTGTTTGTTCTTGCGGGTGGAAGCAAGAGGCGTGGTGCCGTCGCACCACGTGGTTGATCGTGCGTTTATTTTACGCAACGCCGTCGCGCGCACACCATGGAGGGAACATCAAGAACGCGACGCCGTCGCGCCGCGTCGAAAGAAATTAACGTGTGGCGAAAGGGGCGCGGTGCCGTCGCACCGCGCCGGACGACGAAGACCGCGGCCGGTTCCGGGCCGCGGCGGGACGACGAGACCGCGGCCGGTTCCGGGCCGCGGCGGAAGGAAAGACCGGCGGCCGGGCCGCCGGCGTCGGAAGCCGAAGGGGACTGGAAATTTCCGGTCCCGTTGGAGAAAACCGGCCGGCCGGCTGGCCGGCCGGAACCGGGGAATTAATTCCCCGGCCAACTGGCAGACCCCCCTCTTAAAGAGGGGGGCGGTTTTTATTTTAATGGGAGGGGGCCGGCTGCCCCCTCGGATCCGCTCAAGGAGGCCCCCTCTTGTGAGGGGGCGGTTGCTCAAAAATCGGCGCGGCTAAGCCGCGCCGCCAGAAGACAGCGGGGGAGTTTGTCCCCCCGCGTGCGGCCACCCCGCGTGCGCAGCCCGTGCGGCGCACCCCGCCGCCAGCGCGGCCCGCTGCCGCCGCCGGCGCGGCCCGCCGCCGCCGCGCGCCGCCGCCGGCCACCGCGCCGCCGCCGTCCGCCGCCGCCGACCGCCGCGCCGCCGCCGCACCGCCCCGGGGGGGGGGGGGGGGTCGGGCCGGGTCGGCCCGGACCCGGACCCCCCCCCGTTTCGAACTTGATTTGGTTTTTGGCTCATAACTTGAGCCTCGGACCTCCGAATGACGAACCGTCTGCGGCAACGCGATCCTTGGATCGAGACGGTCGTTTCGATATATCGCACTCAAGGTTTCGGTTAACTTTGAGTTCGGCCGGGTTGGTTCGTTCACGAAACCAACCGGGCCTTCGGAGCGGAAACGCTCATATCTTGAGCCACGAACGTCCGATTGACGCGCCGTCAGTCGCGTTGTGTTCCTCTTAGTGAATCGGATCTTTTGGCATACTCCGCCCGAGGTTTGGACGCAGGTGGAGTACGGTCGGGTTGGTTTTTCCTTAAAAACCAACCGGGCCCCGGAGACGAAAATGCCAATAACTCACAGACCGGGCGTCCGATTGACGCGCCGTCTGTTTCGTTGACTTCCTCTTGATGAGACGGAACTTTTGACATACTCCGCCCGAGTTTTGGATGCAGTCGGAGTATGGCCGGGTTGGATTGTTCCCGAAATCCAACCGGGCCCCTGGAACGGGGAAGCTGATATCTTTCAGACAGGACGTCCGCTTGACAAGCCGTCAGCGGCGTTGGTGGTTACGTTGAGTAACAGTCCTTTTGAGTTTACCCTATGGGAGTTCGGGGTACAGTTGAGATACGGCTGGGTTTGGTTTCGCTCACGAAACCAACCGGTCCCCTGGGACGAAAAGGCTAATAACTCACAGACCGGGCGTCCGATCGACGCGCCGTCTGTTGCGTTGAGACCCCTGTGACGAGACGGACCTTTGAGACACTTCTTCGTGGGACTTTGAGATACTTGGAGTATCGACCAGTAGCTCGTGGAGCGGACCCGTGGTACTTGGCAGTGGTGGTGCGCTTGGATGCAGCAGCAGACCCTTGGCGGTGGAGCGTTTGGTTGTAGCGGCAGAACCGCGATACTCTACGGAGTGTGTGCGCTTGGTTGTAGCGACAGACCCGCGACAGTGGAGACGAGCGTGCAGAGTACGGAGACCGTGTAGCCGGCTGAGACCTGACGACTGCTTGACCGACTCGACTTGGAGTGAGTCGACTAGCCCAGTGGACGGAGCGCCCGGTATTTGGCGGCAGACCCACGGCGGACGGAGCGCCTGGTAGTTGGCAGCAGACCCGCGGTACTCGACAGGAGGAGTACCTCAGCAGGCTATCTGGGTAGCGCCCGGTATTTGGCGACAGACCCTCAGCGGACGGAGCGCCCGGCATGATCTTCGAACAATTTTAACATTTAAAATTGTTGTTGATTGTTTTATTGTTCCTCCCGTGGATTATGACTAACGCGGAGGGTGCGGGTCTAACGAACAAGACCCGGCAACCCTCCGCCGATCTCCTCTTTTTGCGCGGATTTGGCGGACGACGACGAACCGTGCGGCAAGGGCAATTTGTTGGCTCCGCAGTGAAGATCGTCCCCCGGGAGGAGCATCGGCGCAGACGGGAAAGAAATCGGGCCACCGGAGCATCTCCGGCGGCCCGCGGAAGGAGGCGGCGGCGCGGGTCGCCGGCGCGGCGGCGCCGGTGACCGGAGGCGGCGGCGCCAGGCGCGCCGCCGTGGAAATCTCCCACCGCGGCTGAAGCCGCGGCGGCGGCGGCAGCCGGTTCCGCGGCCGCGCGGAACCGGGACGGACGCGGCGGCCCGGCCGCGTCCGCGTGACAGGCGGCCCCCCGCGGGGCCGCGGTTTCTCTCAAGCCGCGGGTTCAACCCCGCGGCGGCGGCAGTTCGGCCGCCCGGCCGAGGCCGAGCCGGCCGGTCCGGTCGGCCGGGCCGCGCCCAGGCCGGACCGGACCCGGCCGAGCCGGTTCGGGCCGGGTCGGGCCGACCCGGTTCGGTCCGACCCGGTTCGGCCGACCCCAGGGGGCGGTTCGGGCCGGGTCGCCCCGGGCCCAGTACCCCCGTTTCGGGCCCTCTACGGTCTTTCGCCCATATCTTGGGCCTGGGACCTCCGATTGACGAACCGTCAGCGGCTACGCGATCCTTGGATCGAGACGGTCGTTTCGGTATATTATACTCAAGGTTTCGGAAGACTTTGGGTTCGGCCGGGTTGGTTCGTACACGAAGCCAACCGGGCCCTCGGAGCGGAAACGCTCATAACTTGAGCTACGGACGTCCGAACGACGTACCGTCAGCTGTGGTAGTTTCCTCTAAGTGAGACGGAACTTTTGGCATACTCCGCCCGAGGATCGGATACAGGCGGAGTACGGTCGGGTTGGTTTTGCCCTAAAAACCAACCGGGCCCCTGGGACGAAAACGCCAATAACTCTCAGACCGGGCGTCCGATTGACGCGCCGTCTGTCGTGTTGAGATCCTGTTGTCGATACGGAACTTTTGGATACATCAACTTCGGACTACGTGTCAGTTGATGTATCAGCCCCTCGGCTCGTGGAGCGGACCCTCCTAAACGAGCTCGCTACGTGCGGGAACCCTAGCGCTGGCTGTGACCTCGACGACAGAGCAGAGATCCTCCGTGGACTGCGACGACGGCAGAGCAGAGATCCTCCGTGGACTGCGACGACGGCAGAGCAGAGATCCTCCGTGGACTGCGACGACGGCAGAGCAGAGATCCTTCGTGGACTGCGGCGACGACTGTGCAGAGATCCTCAGTGGACTGTGTCGACTACTGCACTCAGCGATCCTACGCGGATCAGTGCCCGATCCTATGTGGGTCCTACTACCGGTTCTGTGTGAGCCACTGCCTACCGGTTCTGTGTGAGCCACTGCCTACAGGTTCTGTGTGAGCCCGATCCTGTGTGGGTCTACTGCGGGGGTTAGTACCTATCGATCCTTCGTGGGTCCGACGACTTAGATGGATCAGTGATCATCTTTGACGTCATCTGAAAAAGTATACCTGGTTGAGCTGAATCTTATGTTACTCTCCTTTGTGGATTGTGTTGAACCATCCTTTGTGGATTTACTGTTTACTCTCCTTTGTGGATTTGGGTCTTGCTTTCCTTTGTGGATTGAGTTGTTCTTGAGCTCGTGAGCAGAGCTAGAATTGGGGACTTAGGTATATGTATGGGCATATACCTAAGTCGAGTCGGATGTTATTTCGTGATTGCATCTTTCTTTTGTGCTATATCCTTTGTGGATTTCGGGAGACCTTCGGGGGTCTCGGGGTCCTTACTGAGTAGTTGTACTCACCCCTGCACGGGCTATGCCCGCACCTTGTTGTGTTGGTTGCAGACGACGGACAGCGCTGATCATGGTTGGGGCGTGGAGCAGGACGGTACCTGGAGGTGGACCACTGGACGGAACGTACTCGGAGCGGACGTGGGACCCGAGGAGCCTGGAGGCTATCTGTACCCACCCTTCAGGTGGGGTTGCCAGTGGACGACACGAGGCCGCCGTCTTTTCTTCAGTTGCTGTTTTTCTTTTCAGTTGTACTTTACAGTTGTGCTTAATGTAAAGACCCGTAAAATTCAAGGGAAATTTTTTCTTAATTTTCTTTAGAATTTTACAAGGGCGCGGTTTCAGACGGCACCTGATTCCGAGGCCCGGTGTGCCCGGAATTAATTTCCGAAGATTGGCTCGGGTACGTTCAGTGAACGAACGAGCGGGAATTCCTAACTTTTGATCCGGTGCTCGGAATTGAAATCCGAGGGCACCGATGAACTCGCAGCGCCGATATTCGCTTAAGGAGACCTTTCCCGAAGTTGCGTTTACACGAGGGGAGTTGTAAAAAAATAACTTGTGAATGTTAAAATAATAATTTAACTTCAATTTTTATTTTTATCTTCCATAAGTTTTAATGCATGGTGTTAATGTGTTAATGGTTTTCAACCTTTGGAATTCCCAACGTTAATAAATTAATAAGGAGTTAAGTCTTTTTATTTTGGTTTTGGGGCTTTGCTGTGCGGGGGAAAAGGAGAGTTCTCTTCTCCTTTGAAGACCATCTTCCTCGACGAAGAACGCGAAGAACTTCTCCGCCGAAGAACGTGGTTCTCCCGCGAAGCGACGGACTCCTTCTGTGACGGCATCGACGTCTTCTTCCGCGACGAGGAAACCACGACGCGTCGATCTCCTTCTGCGACGCGTCAACTTCTTCCGCGGCATCCTTTTTCTGTGGCGTTCTTCCTCAGCGACGAACCCACGTCCGACCTCCGCGACGCTCACCTTCCGCGGCCGTCAATGAACGTCGAGCGATGAATCAAAGGTAGGGGGTTTATTTGAAGTATGATAAATACATATTTGTTTATTCCTCTTGTTATTAATTCTCAAAGATGATGGCCAAACAAACATGACCATCAATATGGACACTGTCCATGACCTTTTTTATATTTCATTCTTCGCACGTTCTCCGCGCGTTCCTTCGCACCAAATAATTAAGTGCGTCAAAACATCGATGTTTTGTTGAGAGCGATATACGAACGTGGAGATCTCGACTCAAGGAATGCGAATCTGCGGTCGTCACAATTTTCTGACTTAGAATGAAGGTGCAGCGGACCACGGAAGGGGCCACGTGGCGATGCAATTCCAACGCGTCTTCAGAACGCGGCTTCCGACGAGGGTGCCAGCGGTCCAAGGTGACGATTCGGTTGGGCGAGTAGGCGACCGTGGCGGCTGGTGCAGGCAGAAGGCGGCGCAGAATGGGGAGCCACATGCTAAGGCACGCCGGAGAACAGTAGAGCCGCGGCGGAGAAGAAGGAGGCGGCCGGGCTCGCCGGCCGCCGGAGAACAGTAGAGCCGCGGCCCTTGCCGCGGCGGAGAAGAAGGAGGCGGCCGGCTGTGCCGGCCGCCGGTTTGCTCGGAGGCGGGACCCGCAGGTCCCGCGGGTGGACGAACGGCCGGCTTCAAGGCCGGCCGTGCTTTGAATTCCGGGGGTTTGAAACCCCCGGCAGCCGTGTAACGGGCCCCCCTCACGTGGGGGGGGCGTTGATTGAAGTCACGGGGGGCGGCGCCCCCCGTTTCGCGCGAAACAACCCGCTCGGCCAAGCTGGCCGAGCGGTTCTGAGCGGTCGGGCCGCGCGACCGGCCGGGCCGGGTCGCGCAGGCCGGGCCGTATTGTGCCGGCTGGGCCGGACCGCCCAGCCGGGCCGGGCCGAGCCAACCGGGCCAGGCCACGCGGAACCGGGCCGGACCCGGACCCGGTTCGGGCCGACCCGGATCGGACCGGTTCAGGGGGTACTGGGCCGGGCCGGGCCGGGCCCAGACCCCCGTTTTCGGACCTTTTTAGTCAAAAGCTCATAACTTGAGCTGTAGACCTCCGAACGACGAACCGTCTGCGGCAACGCGATCCTTGGATCGAGACGGTCGTTTCGGTATATCGCACTCAAGGTTTCGGATTACTTTGAGTTCGGCCGGGTTGGTTCGTTCACGAAACCAACCGGGCCTTCGGAGCGGAAACGCTCATATCTTGAGCTACGAACGTCCGATTGACGCACCGTCAATCGCGTTGTGTTCCTTTTAGTGAGACGGATCTTTTGGCATACTCCGCCCGAGGTTTGGACGCAGGTGGAGTACGGTCGGGTTGGTTTTGCCATAAAAACCAACCGGGCCCCGGAGACGAAAATGCCAATAACTCTCAGACCGGGCGTCCGATCGACGCACCGTCTGTTGCGTTGAGTTCCTGTTTACGATACAGAACTTTTGGTATCCTTCGCCCGAGTTTTGGATTCAGTTAGTAGAGGCCGGGTTGGATTGTACCCGAAAACCAACCGGGCCCCTGGAACGGGAAAGCTGATATCTTTCAGACAGGACGTCCGGTTGACGAGCCGTCAGCGGCGTTGGTGGTTACGTTGAGTAACGGTCCCTTTGAGTATACCCTATGGGAGTTCGGGGTGCAGTTGAGATACGTCCGGGATTGGTTTCGCTCACGAAACCAACCGGGCCCCTGGGACGAAAAGGCTAATAACTCACAGACCGGGCGTCCGATCGACGCGCCGTCTGTTGCGTTGAGACCCCTGTGACGAGACGGACCTTTGAGACACTTCTTCGCGGGACCTTGTGATACTTGGAGTATCGACCAGTAGCTCGTGGAGCGGACCCGTGGTACTTGACAGTGGTGGTGCGCTTGGATGCAGCAGCAGATCCTTGGCGGTGGAGCGCTTGGTTGTAGCGGCGGACCCGCGTTACTCTACGGAGTGTGTGCGCTTGGTTGTAGCAACAGACCCACGACGGTGGAGACGAGCGTGCAGAGTACGGAGACCGTGTAGCCGGCTGAGACCTGACGACTGCTTGACCGACTCGACTTGGAGTGAGTCGACTAGCCCAGTGGACGGAGCGCCCGGTATTTGGCGGCAGACCCACGGCGGACGGAGCGCCTGGTAGTTGGCAGCAGACCCGCGGTACTCGACAGGAGGAGTACCTCAGCAGGCTATCTGGGTAGCGCCCGGTATTTGGCAGCAGACCCTCAGCGGACGGAGCGCCTGGTAGTTGGCAGCAGACCCGCAGTACTCGACAGGAGGAGTACTTCAGCAGTCCTAGGTTAGTGAGCGGCAGCCTCGGAGTCGTGACAGGACCACTGTACACTCTAGAGACGGAGCTCTTCAGCAGTTACGGTTTCGATAATGAAAATCCTGGTTTGAGCTGAGACTTTTGACCTTGTGTTTACTTCATGATTGAGAAGGGTCACTTGCTAACTTTGGTATATGTATGGGCATATACCCGGGTAGTGGTTATCCGTCGATTTCACAATCCTTGTGTTTCCTCATGATTGAGATGGGTTACTTGATAACATAGGTATATGTATGGGCATATACCTAAGTAGGGTTTATCTGTTGAGATCTTCGTGTATTTATCCTTGTTGGTTTTAGTGAGACCTTGAGGGTCTCGGGGTCCCTACTGAGTATCGTTATACTCACCCCTGCACGGGCTATGCTCGCACCTCGTTGTGTTGGTTGCAGACGACGGCCAGTACTGGCAGAGGCCGAGTGTTCGAGGACTGGACGGTACCTGGAGGTGGACTATACGACGAGGCGGTACCCAGAGGCAGACCACTGGGCGGGTCATACTTGGAGCAGACGGCGGGACCCGAGGAGCAGAAGAGCTATCTGTACCCACCCTTCAGGTGGGATTTCCAGTGGACATCTCAGCGTAGCAGCTTTACTTTTCAGTCACTGTTTTCCCTTTCGAGTTGTACTTTACAGTTGGGCTTGTATTTCCGGCCCCTTTTACTTTTCAGCTCTTCTTTTTGTACTTAGTGTTTTACTTCCGCTTGTACTCTGTGGTGATTGTTTTCTTTATAAAGGCAATGCCTTCCCAGTTATTGGGATTTTACGCCTTTGGTGCTAGTCGCCAGCCCCTGGCCTATGGAAGGCGGGCTTGGGGTAGTCACGGCACGGGCCCCGAGGACGGGTCGTGACAAATTGGTATCAGAGGAGTTCGGTTCTACCGCGAACTCTGATCTTTTCTATGTGAAGCAATAGTGTTTAGTGTATTGAGTGTGGTTATCAGTCCAGGGAGTCCAGTGTTGGTGCGGCGGCCGACGTATCCGTACACCAGGACCCTGACTTCTGATTTCCGACTTAATGCACGAAAACACTGATTGCGTGTGTGTTTCCCAAAAGGTTTAAAATCAGCTCAAACCAGGTCAGCTCACCAGGTATAAATCGTTGACCGTGACGCAACTGTTCAGGATGTCACCATGCAGATAGTTAGCTGGAGTTCCGAGAGAGTTCTCGATGATGGCCCACCGAGCAGCGAGACTCCGGTGCAGGGCCCTTTTTCAGTGTTGGCACCTTCGGGTGGTGTACCAGCAGCACCACCACCCGTTAGGCAGCAGATGCCACTAGCTGACGGTGCACGCTAGCAGAGCGCGATGCACGAGTTCCAGCAGTAGAGGCCTCTGAGGATACGAGGCGAGACAGATTTCCTAGGCAGCAGTGGACTGGATGGAGACGAATGCTAGAGTTCTACGCCTAGCTTGGATACTAGTAGAGCGGATGATGATCTTAGCTCCAGGTGTTTCCAGAGAGTGACCATGAGGTTGGTCCTTATAGTAACGAGGCTTCGGTACGCGAACCGATACCTGGATTAGTACCTACGGGTAGAGCGCCAGCTATGTCACTACCTGTTGGTCAGCGGACACTACCGGCGGTACCGGTAGCAGAGACTCACAGGCTTAGTGCCTTACTTATGTTTTAACATCAGATATCCCTCAAGTTTCGAAGTGAGCCTGACTCGTAGGCGGCTGAGGACTGGCTTGAGGAGGTGGTTGTGAGTTTTCTGGAGCTAATACAGCTTCGACAGTACGACATGTCGGAAGCAGAGCACTCAACGTGGCTTACCAATCAATCTTGGTACTCGTTGGTTACGTGGTGATCAGTTCTTTAGACTCGAACTTCTGAGCGAAGTGTGTCTAAAGGACATCCGAACCATTTCTTTTCCTCTATGCATTCCTACCTATGCTAGGATGCTAGAGAGAACCTTTGTGGTTGTGAACGTTAGCAGTGAAAGGCAGGAGACTAGCGCCAGTCTCAGAGACTCGGGCGTGTAAAATGTTTCAGGAGGAGGAAGTGCTAAGGACAGATGAATCTGCAGGGTAGCAGACGTGGAAGCAGAGCTTGGAGAGCAGCATGTGGTGGTGTACATTTCGACATGTTACGACCACCCGACTTAGTAGTCCCCGCCAGGCTCAGGGAGCAGGAGGGCTGGGGAGGAGAATAGCTGCATTGCGGTCAAGGAGTGTGACCCAGGAGCTCTAAGAATGATTCGGGGTACGAATTATGTCTACTACGAGCTGCCATATCTATAGACATAGGAACCAATCATTCTACCCTTCCACGAATCATGTCCCAGACCTAGAGGTTCCGGGTAAGCCGTAGACTTGACCCTCACGTCTGGAGATACCTTTGGGAGGAGACTCGATAATCACGCTTACGCCGACGGTGTGATTTGACCTCGAGGCGAGAGTTTCGGTTGGAATCTCTTGGTGGCAGCGTAGAGGCCTTACGACGTTGATCTGGGTATGGTTTTGATTCACAAATCATACCCCGGTTGACTGTTTTAGGCAAACGTCGGAATGGGTTTTCCTTGGTCGGCGAAAAGGAAACCCTGGGCAGCTCATGTTAAACTCAGACATAAGAGGGTGTGACCGATCACTCTTGAGTTGGTCAACCCTACCCCTGTGGCAGCAGGAGTTTGAGTTCAGTTCTAACCTAAAAAAAAAAGGGAAACCTCTTGAATTCGAGGGTGACGAACACGTTCTTATACGGTCTCAACCCGATGAGGTTTCGGAGATGTGGCCGAGGCGGCATGTTATCTCCGAAGTTCGATGGACCCTTTTGATCTTCAGTAGGGTAGGCGAAGAGGTTTACCGCTTGACCCTACCACCTCAGTCGCACCGGGTGCATAATGTCCACCACGTGTCTCAGCTGTGGAGATACGTGTATGTTTCTTCACACGTCATCGACCCCGGGGAGTTGGACGTCGATGACAGGGCGACAAGCACAGAGGTTCTAGTAGAGATCGAGGATCGACAGGAGCAGGATCTACGTGAACGGTTGCTTCCTCTGGGGTGCTTCTCGGGTAGCACGAGATCTACAGGTGAGCATATGGGAGCGGAAAGCTCAGTTGCGTGCTCAGTACTACCTTGTTTCCCTTAAGTGTGAGTTGAAGCTTTACGGGGACGTAAATCCCTGAGGTGGGAGTAATGTAAAGACCCGTAAAATTCAAGGGAAATTTTTTCTTAATTTTCTTTAGAATTTTACAAGGGCGCGGTTTCAGACGGCACCTGATTCCGAGGCCCGGTGTGCCCGGAATTAATTTCCGAAGATTGGCTCGGGTACGTTCAGTGAACGAACGAGCGGGAATTCCTAACTTTTGATCCGGTGCTCGGAATTGAAATCCGAGGGCACCGATGAACTCGCAGCGCCGATATTCGCTTAAGGAGACCTTTCCCGAAGTTGCGTTTACACGAGGGGAGTTGTAAAAAAATAACTTGTGAATGTTAAAATAATAATTTAACTTCAATTTTTATTTTTATCTTCCATAAGTTTTAATGCATGGTGTTAATGTGTTAATGGTTTTCAACCTTTGGAATTCCCAACGTTAATAAATTAATAAGGAGTTAAGTCTTTTTATTTTGGTTTTGGGGCTTTGCTGTGCGGGGGAAAAGGAGAGTTCTCTTCTCCTTTGAAGACCATCTTCCTCGACGAAGAACGCGAAGAACTTCTCCGCCGAAGAACGTGGTTCTCCCGCGAAGCGACAGACTCCTTCTGTGACGGCATCGACGTCTTCTTCCGCGACGAGGAAACCACGACGCGTCGATCTCCTTCTGTGACGCGTCAACTTCTTCCGCGGCATCCTTTTTCTGTGGCGTTCTTCCTCAGCGACGAACCCACGTCCGACCTCCGCGACGCTCACCTTCCGCGGCTGTCAATGAACGTCGAGCGATGAATCAAAGGTAGGGGGTTTATTTGAAGTATGATAAATATATATTTGTTTATTCCTCTTGTTATTAATTCTCAAAGATGATGGCCAAACAAACATGACCATCAATATGGACACTGTCCATGACCTTTTTTATATTTCATTCTTCGCACGTTCTCCGCGCGTTCCTTCGCACCAAATAATTAAGTGCGTCAAAACATCGATGTTTTGTTGAGAGCGATATACGAACGTGGAGATCTCGACTCAAGGAATGCGAATCTGCGGTCGTCACAATTTTCTGACTTAGAACGAAGGTGCAGCGGACCACGGAAGGGGCCACGTGGCGATGCAATTCCAACGCGTCTTCAGAACGCGGCTTCCGACGAGGGTGCCAGCGGTCCAAGGTGACGATTCGGTTGGGCGAGTAGGCGACCGTGGCGGCTGGTGCAGGCAGAAGGCGGCGCAGAATGGGGAGCCACATGCTAAGGCACGCCGGAGAACAGTAGAGCCGCGGCCCTTGCCGCGGCGGAGAAGAAGGAGGCGGCCGGGCTCGCCGGCCGCCGGAGAACAGTAGAGCCGCGGCCCTTGCCGCGGCGGAGAAGAAGGAGGCGGCCGGGCTCGCCGGCCGCCGGAGAACAGAAGAGCCGCGGCCCTTGCCGCGGCAGAGAAGAAGGGGGCGGCCGGCTGTGCCGGCCGCCGGTTTGCTCGGAGGCGGGACCCGCAGGTCCCGCGGGTGGACGAACGGCCGGCTTCAAGGCCGGCCGTGCTTTGAATTCCGGGGGTTTGAAACCCCCGGCAGCCGTGTAACGGGCCCCCCTCACGTGGGGGGGGGGCGTTGATTGAAGTCACGGGGGGCGGCGCCCCCCGTTTCGCGCGAAACAACCCGCTCGGCCAAGCTGGCCGAGCGGTTCTGAGCGGTCGGGCCGCGCGACCGGCCGGGCCGGGTCGCGCAGGCCGGGCCGGATTGTGCCGGCTGGGCCGGACCGCCCAGCCGGGCCGGGCCGAGCCAACCGGGCCAGGCCACGCGGAACCGGGCCGGACCCGGACCCGGTTCGGGCCGACCCGGATCGGACCGGTTCAGGGGGTACTGGGCCGGGCCGGGCCGGGCCCAGACCCCCGTTTTCGGACCTTTTTAGTCAAAAGCTCATAACTTGAGCTGTAGACCTCCGAACGACGAACCGTCTGCGGAAACGCGATCCTTGGATCGAGACGGTCGTTTCGGTATATCGCACTCAAGGTTTCGGATTACTTTGAGTTCGGCCGGGTTGGTTCGTTCACGAAACCAACCGGGCCTTCGGAGCGGAAACGCTCATATCTTGAGCTACGAACGTCCGATTGACGCACCGTCAATCGCGTTGTGTTCCTTTTAGTGAGACGGATCTTTTGGCATACTCCGCCCGAGGTTTGGACGCAGGTGGAGTACGGTCGGGTTGGTTTTGCCATAAAAACCAACCGGGCCCCGGAGACGAAAATGCCAATAACTCTCAGACCGGGCGTCCGATCGACGCACCGTCTGTTGCGTTGAGTTCCTGTTTACGATACGGAACTTTTGGTATCCTTCGCCCGAGTTTTGGATTCAGTTAGTAGAGGCCGGGTTGGATTGTACCCGAAAACCAACCGGGCCCCTGGAACGGGAAAGCTGGTATCTTTCAGACAGGACGTCCGCTTGACGAGCCGTCAGCGGCGTTGGTGGTTACGTTGAGTAACGGTCCCTTTGAGTATACCCTATGGGAGTTCGGGGTGCAGTTGAGATACGGCCGGGATTGGTTTCGCTCACGAAACCAACCGGGCCCCTGGGACGAAAAGGCTAATAACTCACAGACCGGGCGTCCGATCGACGCGCCGTCTGTTGCGTTGAGACCCCTGTGATGAGACGGACCTTTGAGACACTTCTTCGCGGGACCTTGTGATACTTGGAGTATCGACCAGTAGCTCGTGGAGCGGACCCGTGGTACTTGACAGTGGTGGTGCGCTTGGATGCAGCAGCAGATCCTTGGCGGTGGAGCGCTTGGTTGTAGCGGCGGACCCGCGTTACTCTACGGAGTGTGTGCGCTTGGTTGTAGCGACAGACCCACGACGGTGGAGACGAGCGTGCAGAGTACGGAGACCGTGTAGCCGGCTGAGACCTGACGACTGCTTGACCGACTCGACTTGGAGTGAGTCGACTAGCCCAGTGGACGGAGCGCCCGGTATTTGGCGGCAGACCCACGGCGGACGGAGCGCCTGGTAGTTGGCAGCAGAACCGCGGTACTCGACAGGAGGAGTACCTCAGCAGGCTATCTGGGTAGCGCCCGGTATTTGGCAGCAGACCCTCAGCGGACGGAGCGCCTGGTAGTTGGCAACAGACCCGCAGTACTCGACAGGAGGAGTACTTCAGCAGTCCTAGGTTAGTGAGCGGCAGCCTCGGAGTCGTGACAGGACCACTGTACACTCTAGAGACGGAGCTCTTCAGCAGTTACGGTTTCGATAATGAAAATCCTGGTTTGAGCTGAGACTTTTGACCTTGTGTTTACTTCATGATTGAGAAGGGTCACTTGCTAACTTTGGTATATGTATGGGCATATACCCGGGTAGTGGTTATCCGTCGATTTCACAATCCTTGTGTTTCCTCATGATTGAGATGGGTTACTTGATAACTTAGGTATATGTATGGGCATATACCTAAGTAGGGTTTATCTGTTGAGATCTTCGTGTATTTATCCTTGTTGGTTTTAGTGAGACCTTGAGGGTCTCGGGGTCCCTACTGAGTATCGTTATACTCACCCCTGCACGGGCTATGCCCGCACCTCGTTGTGTTGGTTGCAGACGACGGCCAGTACTGGCAGAGGCCGAGTGTTCGAGGACTGGACGGTACCTGGAGGTGGACTATACGACGAGGCGGTACCCAGAGGCAGACCACTGGGCGGGTCATACTTGGAGCAGACGGCGGGACCCGAGGAGCAGAAGAGCTATCTGTACCCACCCTTCAGGTGGGATTTCCAGTGGACATCTCAGCGTAGCAGCTTTACTTTTCAGTCACTGTTTTCCCTTTCGAGTTGTACTTTACAGTTGGGCTTGTATTTCCGGCCCCTTTTACTTTTCAGCTCTTCTTTTTGTACTTAGTGTTTTACTTCCGCTTGTACTCTGTGGTGATTGTTTTCTTTATAAAGGCAATGCCTTCCCAGTTATTGGGATTTTACGCCTTTGGTGCTAGTCGCCAGCCCCTGGCCTATGGAAGGCGGGCTTGGGGTAGTCACGGCACGGGCCCCGAGGACGGGTCGTGACAAATGGTTCCCTCACCAGAGGAGTCTCACCTCAATGTATGAGTGATCTATGAATATATTAATGCACCCGCCTAATTTGCCTCCACCACGGTGGAATAATTTCAAGAGTGTTGTATTCTATTCAAACAAACCACCACTTCACTTTCCACGCATTGTGTGCCCCTTTATTCGAACCATCGCCCTCTTTCATGTTTGAAGGGACCCCCTAATAGTATGGATGCCCAACATATGGTCTGCCTGCTGTCTTGGGCCAATTTTCTGGATGACTCGTCACATTTGAAGGGACCCTCTAACAATATGGATGCTCGACCTATGGTCCACCTTCTATCCTAGTCCATCATTCCGGAACACTGATGGATGATATTTGAGTTAGGTCTCGCGTTAAAAACTTGTTTAGCAGTCGACCCTCATTTGGTGTCCCCATTTTAGGCTAACTCAAAAGGGATGTTGTGTTTCGAAGATAGTCAATAGTTGTCCTTTATTTCCACGCCCCTCCCATAGTGTTCTGAATTTGGTAACATGATTCACATTTTTCATCCCCCTATGTCTGGACTGATTCCAATGCCCATGTCATTGCCCTGCATGTGTGCTAGAGCACATTGAGAAGATGGAAAATCGATTATTCTGAGGTCCTCTTCCTTTGATCGGGCCTCCCTCTTCTCCTCATAAATCCTGATTCGAAATTCAAATCCTTGAATCATGGTTGATACTCCCATGTTCAAATGAAGTGATAGTACGTGCACCCCTTGTTTCTCACATTGGGTACAACCCACGTGAGCATAGGAATGAATCGTTATTTATTTCGGGATTATGGTTGACAACATTAAACCAAAGGATCAAGTAAATAAAATTTTCCATACATGCAATTCAAAAAAATAAGCAGTAAGGTGAAATATTCTTATGGGTTCGGCCAAAATAGGGCCCTCAAGGGTTGGCTTATTGGATGGATCTTTGCAACCCCGCTACCCTTTGTCTAGTGGCCTCCAGAACTGCTTCCTGCCCACAGAGGACACTCTCTTCATTAGCGGTTCAAAAGCGCAGTTCTCTGAACATAGATCGTGCTCGCGTTTGTTTAGTTTAGATCTCGGTTATCTGGAGACTTGCTTCCACGAGTTGTTCTCAGGTGTCTGCCAGTTGGTCCCTCAACTGCTAAATGAGCTCAAAATAGTTTGCGATGAATATCTCTCATTATTTTTCCTGTTCCTCGACGCATTGGAACTCCTTCTCTGACCTCAAAAATGCTCGGATACTCCCAGACTCCTCCCAACACTGGTTGACATCAGAGCACCGACTACTCTCACGCAACTTCTCGTCCATGTAATCACTGACCTTCAGGTGAAGGCATTGAGCATATGCCCCGCCAGCACACAGGAAACATAGCCAGGTGTGAATTGATCCCATCTGCTTCAGCCATTCTGTCTGAGGCAGACCGAGAAAATGCCGGATGCACTTCCATCCCTTTCATCTCATCATTCATCTCTACTTGGCCGCTTCTGAATCTAAATCATTGATTTCATCAGGATCAGTGGGCCAATAAATAGGGAAGACTGCCAATATTCTAGAAGCAGGTTTCTCCTCAGAAATTCCTCCTAGTGAAATATGCTCCTCAGCATCAGAGCAACCATCCTCTCCCACCTTGAACCTAGTAGCGCCTTCGTCCACTTCCAGCCCTTCTCTGACAACAGCACCATTGGTGTCCACCGCTCCCTTCTCACTGGTTGCATGAGATGATTTAATTTGGGATGCATGTTCTGGATGGGGCGGTATGTTCACCATGGATTCTCCCGAAAATGGTCTGGGATCAGCGACCATACGAGACTCTAGTGTTGTGATCATTGTATAGACATGTAGTACCCCAGCCAACTGAGTCCTCTGATCGTAAGTACCAGTATCAAAGAAAAGAACTTATAGGAACCAAAGGTGCCAGCCTCCAGTGTCCTTGCTACTACAGGTGCTGTCATGGCCGGGGATCCTTCAATACTCTTTAGTTCAATAATAAGCGTCGGCACCCCACCTTGTTCCATTGGTGCTTCTCCCCCTCCATCGATTGGAGATGCTTGGTCAGCACTAGTATTCTCATGCGCAAGACTAGGAGGGTGGATTAAGGATTGAAATGGAAGTAGATAAAAGGAAGATGATAGATAAAGGTTTAAGCATACCTCATGTAACTTGGTCACATCTATGTCAGATCTGACGATCTCTATGCTCTCCCGAAGACTCCCTTGGTGAGACATCCCTTGGGTCCCTTCACCTTTGGGCTCCTCTTCTCCTTCACCTTCTCTTTATGCTTCCTTCTCTTCTGTCTCGCCGCCTTCCGAATAATCATTGTCACCATCCACCTGAGGCTTTCTTTTCGAATCATGATCCTGGTCGAGCATCACATTCCCCAATAAAGGTGGCTCCTCACGCCGACCCCTTTGGAATTCGTACGTGTCCATAACCGTCATATATGCATGCCATCAATGAATGTTCACTCTATCAACATTCCAAACAAGCCCGACTTATGGTAGCTGGATATCATTTCGAACTATCTTCTGCCAGAGGGCTTCAGTGCTCACTGACTGTCATAGGGTTTTCCAGGCTGACCATAGCGCAGGGAAGATTTCATCATTAAAAGGTTGAAGCTGGTGTAATATATGCTTCTCGGGATGTTCTCTGGTCGCTCAGTGGGACCCCCTCCTCTAAGAAATGAGGGCGTGGTCACGCCTTGCGACGTCCCTACTATTGAAGTTCTGGCCTGTGCGGGCCCCGTTGTCTGATGTGCTTCTGGAATTCCCCGTCCAATGGTAATTTTCTTTCTCTCTCGCCGCCTGGGTTCCACACTGGTGACCTTGAGTTGCCAAACTCGCCTCAAAAATAGCCCCTCGGGGTATGCAATAGCCCAATATTCAGCCTACTCGGTTGATAGGCCACCATCAAACTCGGTGGGAGGAAAGGTGATGATGTCTCCAGAGCCATAGGTCGTGAACATCAGCCACAGATGACGATGAACACAATGATGAATTTCCACTTAGATATCTTTGTATAATTTTTTTTTGCATTCTCTGGTGGCACCCAAAAAGCCTGGAGAACCTAGATGACACATAAGGCTCTTCAAAGATCTTACCATCAATTCAGGGCATAAGCACCCCACATATAATGCTCTAGATGTACTCCTTTTTCTCTAGTGAGCCAAGCCCATTGTCTACCAGTTGGCCAGTTGGGGTGGGGAACAGGCTGAAGGCGAAGTTGGAATGGTTACCAATTCTGATCCTTAGTCCCTCATCGTTGAGCATCAACGACATGACCCCAGCAATGTTCAGCAGAGAGGGTTGCATTCCATTTCCCAGAGAACGAATGGAATTCGAGAAGATGTATCCACCACAAGGAGCCACAACCAAGCCATGGAAAATCTGGAAGGGGCCACAGACTCTCTGAGGTGATCCCCCTCTCGATATGCATCCCAAAATGGAATATATTTGTACCAGCACGGGGACCCCTAGATTGAACCTATTGTTGGAAGAAATTATTCCTGCCATCACTAGAGTTGTGGACGGATTCCCATCCTTCCGTCCCTCACCTAAAAGAGTCACCCGCTCAAAAATGTGGCCAAAAATCTGGCATACCGAACATTCGGGTCCCAGATCTCATTTATGTTATAGTCCCATGACTGGTAGTGCCCCGCCTCCAGGACCCTCCAGTATGGTCTTCTCTTGTTCCTCTATGCTGTAGTTGGACACTACCTCCCTTGCCCTGGCATCTTGACTGCTGGGTCCCTCTCCATTAATCGGTTAAACTAGTTCTTGTAGGAAATATTATTTAGGAAGTCCTTGACCCCCAGCCTCTCCTTGGCCAGCACCACTAGATGCCACATTAGTATGCGGGTTCGCGATCTGTCACCCCAGGTGCTCATCGACGGACGGAATTTGTCATATTGATGGCCCTCCAAAGGGATACACCTGATGTAGTGAATGTTCAAAAGACTGATGCTGACATCCCCATAGTGAAGGTGGAATGTGTTGGTATCGGAGGACCATCAGGTGAACAGCTATAGCCCGAGCTTAGGATGGCGGTAGAAGTGAAATTGTGATGTCCACACAGCCTTAAATAGGCCAATAGGCCATAACTCAACTCCAAATTGGTAACATGTATGGAGAACCCAATACAACTAGGCCCATTCACTGGAGATGTTGCCTCTGGATCACAGATCCCAGTCCTCCAGCAAGCCTTTGTCCTTGTCCATGATGCTCTGATGGAAGGTGCTTGCATAGAGGGCCGGGGAGCTCTCTACAACAGGGTCACCCCTAACAATGGTCCTAGTCCTAGGATTCAGGACATATACATCCATGTGTCAATTTTCTCTAGTAGGATGACCATTTTTTGTTATTTTTTATAAAGTAAGATCGTCCTCATGGGTCACCCATGACCACGGTGTATCCACCGCAAATCCGAGCAAAGGGACCTCCTCCAGAATGTATAAGTCCAACAGCAATAGATTGTTGGATAGGGCATACATTTTTTGGGCAGGGGTTGGCATATTGAAGTAGGTATGGTTATTGGAGACAACCCTTTTTGCGCCATAAAACTTTGGGTTTGCAACTATTTCAGCCCTACGAGCGGCAGCTTCTCCCTCATCAATTTGGTTTGTGGCCATCTTCTTTCGACCAAGTGATTCAGTAACTAGAACCAAAATTAGGAGGTTGGCATGTAAAATCAGCGGGCATCGCGAAAAATTAGACAATGGTGGGAAAACACCAAGTTTTTCTCGTAAAATGAATCTTAATCATGGTGGAATTACGTACAACCAGAGTGGTATTTCATGCAGGACCATAGAAAATTTTTCGCACGGGATCTCGAAGCTTATCACGCGTGAAGAGTCATATGGAGCATGGGATCCGTAGCTGGTTTTATATGCTAAGCATGGGTTCCTCACCCGCTCGGAAGGAAAATTCTGCACTTAGCTGAGTTTTGTGTGCCGAATCAGATTTTTGTGCATATGGACCCCACTATGCCCTGTATTTTGGCGTTTCCCTCAGAATCTGATTGTTGAAACCCCTCACCAATCCCATTCTGAGGGGGGAATTTGTAGATGCCTAAAAATGCTCAAGGGCTGAAAAAAGTTTCGAAACGACAAAGAGAAGTCATATTTGGACTCAGAGACACGGTCCTAGGGGCTCAGAGGTGTTGTGCGAAAAAATGGTGATGTGCACGAAAACATTTGTCCAGTGCAGAATGTTCTGGGATTCCCGAAGAGTCCTCAGCATGGGTGTGAAATTATTTCCTGCCCGTGCCCCACACATTTTACATTTCACGTCAGTGCCATCTATGCGCAAATATTGCATACCATCTCCTCCATCACACAATTATTTAGTGTAGCCCTATTTTCCACACCCCCCCCCCCCCGATTCCAATAAATAGAAGGTGACCCCCATCCATTTCACGGCTGAAGAATTTGAAACGGATCTCGCGTGCGAAATTGGATTTCTGCACGTGTGAAGATGGATTTCATGTACGGTTCTTTTTGCAGCCATTTTCCCCGGGGTCTACCTTCACGCAAGATCCCCTTTGGTCTAGACCAAATTCCAATACCTTCAAGGTCTGCCCCTTGCATGCAATCCCTTCCTTTTCACGCAGGCCGGCCAATTGCGCCCAATCCCCTTCGATTGTGCACAATCCCCTTCCATTGCGCACAAGCCCCTTCCTTTGCGTGCAGTCCCCTTCCATTTCACACAAGCCCCTTCCATTGAACACAATCCCCTTTCATTGCATGAAAGCCCTTTCAGTTTCACACAATCCCTTCGAGTTGTGTGCAAAAGCCTCGGCTTTAGTTCCGTGCCTAATCATCTCAATTTAGTGCCAACCCGGGTTTTTCGTGCAGAGGACCCTCATTTCGTGTGAAAGACTCGTAGGTTGCATGTAATTCCCCATGACCCCACTCATCAGTGCTCCATGGGTGTACCCTTGTGCATGTTCTAGATGCCCTTCTTATGTGTTTCATTCGCAGGTGTCTCGCGCACCCCGGGTATCCGCATCATACATTGTTTTCCTGTACGACCTTCTAGGCTCGTGCGAAGTAACTTTAAAGTCCCCTGGATGATACTGCTCGTTGCATTGCTTTTCCTCGTGCTTCTTTGCATAGGCACAATAATGGCTATTTCTTCAAATTTCCATGAAAACGTGGACCCCCTCGGTGGTTCGCTCTATCACACTCCCTAACATGGCATTGTCGATGCCCTCCCATCCATAAGGAGAAGAGGGTGTCGGTTATGTACGTCCTAGGGGTGTGGAGTGAACCCACCTCATCCAAGCAGCAGGACGTTAAACTGCCAAGAACCACCATCCTCATCAGATGATGTTAAATGTGGTCTCGCCCCATGAATCGCACGCGGGGAACCCCAACCTCAGACATTCTATCCGCCCACTCGTCTCCACGGCGATGGGATCACCCATCACAAGAGATGATATTCTCCTTATTGGAGTGGCATTTGTCCGCAGGGACAAGGCATCCACCTTGGTATAGGCCCCGGTCTTGAGGTAGCACCTCTACTCCTCCTCTCTTCCGGGGTGACAAGTCCCTCTCCCGTTGTACTTTGATGCCCCTGGGACTCCAACCTGGAGTAATTCCCAACATCATGGGCTACCAAAATGCGTAATCCCCTCATTACTTCTCACAGATTCACCTGTCGTGATGTGATCATTGGGTCTTTTCTATCTCTTGTTTCTCCCACCAAGCATGAATCACATGGGAATAGAGCAATCATTGTCCATGGAAACCACCTTGGGCTGCCTCATAGTGTAATCCCCAATCCATCCCGAACTATGGGGACTTTAATCCATGTCATGGCATGGTACATAAGAATTCTCCATGATGTTCATGCCCCACCACCATGGGTATCCTCAGAGTGTAAGCCCCAATCCATCCCGAACTACGGAGACATTGATCCATGTCAAGGCATGGTACATAGGATGCCTCCACGAGGTTCAATCCACACCACCTTAGGCTGCCTCATAGTGTAATCCCCAATACAACCTGATCTACTAGGACAATGATCTAAGTCAAGGAATGGGATGTAAGAAGCCAGCAGGAGGTTCAAGCCCCACCACCTTGGGCTGCATCAGAGTGTATGCCCTAATCCCTCCCGAACTACGGGGACTTTGATCCATGTCAAGGCATGGTATGTAGGATGCCTTCACGAGGTTCAAGCCCCACCACCTTGGGCCTCTTCAGAGTGTAATCCTCAATCCATCCTGAACTACTGATACTTTGATCCATGTCAAGCCATGGTATGTAGAAAGCCTACATGAGAATCAAGCCACACCACCATGGGCCACCTTAGAGTGTAAGAACCAATCCATCCCGAACTATGGGGACATTGATCCATGTCAGGGCATGGTACGTAGGAAGCCTCCACGAGGTTCAAACCCCACCACCTTGGGGGGCCTCAAAGTGTAACCCCCAATCCATCCCGAACTATGGGGACTTTCATCCATGTCAAGGCATGGTATGTTGGAAGCTTCCACAAGGATCAAACCCCCCAGCCTTGGGCAGCCTTAGTGATTAAGCCCCAATCAATCCCAAACTATGTGGACATTGATCCATGTCAAGGCATGGTGTGTAGGAACCCTCCATGAGGTTCAAGCCCCACCACCTTGGACTTCCTCCAAGCATAAGCCTCATTCCATCCCTAACTACAAGAACTTTGATCCATGTAAAGGCATGTTATGTATGAAGCCTCTACGAGGATCAAGCCCACCACCCAGTCGTTACGATCCCATTCACATCAGTTCTCCACCACCTTGGGCTGCCTCAGAGTGTAATCCCCACAGCCATCCATCGTGACATTAAACTATATTCACCACCTGAACTATGTGGTCTTTGATTCCCCACCACTGGGATATGTAGGAAGACTCTATTAGGTCCAAGCCCATCACTCATGTCTCATCCTGATCTTTCCATCGATCCTATGTGTCGCGGGAAGGTCATGCCCTAACCTGGAGGTTCAACCTCGTCTGGGTCCCATCCATGCATCCATTCTCATGGCCCACCTCCTCAGTTGTCCCATTGAATTATCTAACTACATGGACTTTGATTCCCTACCACGGGGATATGTTGGAAGTCTCTTCAAGGCTCAAGCCCAAAGCCATCATCCAACCTGATTCTTACCCAGGTCGCCACATACCAATGGGATCATTCCACTTCATACCCCACTTCACTCAACAACATTAGGGATGCCACCCATGTGCTGGCCCCAATATCAGTGTTCCCTCTAGAGATTCCTTCATCTTATCCCCTTTAATCAGTGTTCTGATCAGTCCGATTCGTCTCTGCTGGATGTCAAACTTCCAGCATACCCTGTGTACACATGGGAAGCCGAGGAAAACCTCAAATACATGCCAATGACATAGGATTCCTCAAGTTCTATGTGGGATTCTTAGGGCTTTCGCACCCTCGAGAAGACCTATAATAATGGACAGAAGACAGAAATGCCAATCCCCCAGCGTCCAGACATTCCAGTGATGTCCAACATGGCTACTCTCCTAACCGAAGGTTGCTTACCTAACTGAACCCCTTGGAATTTCATAACAAAAGAGCATAATTAACTGGTGTCCAAGATGATATGGCATCAGGAAGAGCTTCACGAACTACATCATAAATCTATGAGGGAGACCCAGACTATGTGATGAGCTCCGAGGAGTAATCCACGGAAGGAATAACCGATATCCCATTATCCCATTTCGATCAAGGATCAGGTGTCCCTAAACAAGGAATGAATGTCTCCCGCCTTTGGAAAGAGCGAATGCGGGGTAAAAGTTGCGCGTCCTCTACGTGACGGATGCCCGCGTCCCTGGTGAAAGAGTCGCAAACAATGAAATTAAAGTTAGATCATGGTTTCAACACTCTAATTGATAGTTACACATGGTAGAATTAACTGTATTTAAATAATTCTCATCGGAGAGGTGGAAATAACAGATGTGAGTTAAAGGGTATCCTTCAAATCAGATAAAAACCCATGTAACTGGGGAGAAGATGGAAACACATAAAAGGGTGTGATACCAAGGAATAAGAAAGAAATTTTGGTAAGTCAAGGGTCTCCTAAATCTTGATGGATTTTATATACCATTTAATGTATTTAAATGAATTTTAAAGTGGTATTTGAACACATTTATGTCAAAGGATATGTTATGGGAGTGGAAGATGAAAAATTATGAAACTAAAAAAACAAAGGGTGGGACCACGTTATAGTGCCACCGTAACGGTGCCACCGGTTCCATGGAACACCGTCATCAGTGACATCGTTTTGGTGTATGACTGTGATTATGCAAATACGATGGTTCCACCATCCCAGTGGAAGCATCAATGTTCTACCATCATGGTGAAACTATCAGGGTGCCACTATCATGGTGCCAACGTCATGGAGCCCCCGTTTTAGTGAAGCTGTTTGGTGGAACAAAGTTTTTTTTGGAAAAATCTTTAATGAGTTATTGTGGGTCCCTATGACACCCCAATAACTAGAAATTTGTAAAATTAATGCACCTAGAGTGGTTCAAGAAATTACATTAGATACCCCCTATAACTATTCTCATCCTCTAGAATCCAAGAGTAAACCTGAAGAAAAGAGATGTGTCTGATTGACCACCTCATAAGATACCTCTCAGGAGTAATCCTCCATGAAATATAGGAACACCACTCCCTCATACTGATCATCTGTAGAGGTACTACTACTCCCCTCCCTTAAGAAACCACTCAATCATTTAAATGTCATACCTTCCATCCACATGAATTAAGGATTCCCTTCCTCCATGTCATGATAACATCTGTTTTGGGGAGAACTGACTCGCCGACACTGGATTAATCACATAAACATTAATGTGTCTTGATTAGTGATTAGGTACTCAACTTCCCACACTATGGACTCATAACAGACATTTATAGAACAAGGGAAACATCCCATCTCTCAATTAACAAGGTCATGCATTACTTCACCATAAAGAACAAAGAAACACAGAACAAAACTCAAAAATGATCTGAGTACTGAGCATGCATCTATGCCTTCCATTCCTAGGTACTATTCATGAGGCCACCATGCCTCCAAAACACACAAACCAAGGGAATGGTTCTCCCATGAAGCACCTTTTCCTCATGATCTTCGATCCTCAATGGTCGCTCTATAAAAATTGTGGTTTCCTCGGTATCCCAATTTCCCCAGTCATGGACATGAAAATCAATGTGTAGATACCGACAGAGATGAGACACATGGATGATGTCATGAACCCTCATTAATGGTGGTGGTAGCACCAATTTATACACTACATCACCAACCCACTACAACTCATCCAAGGGTCTGAGGAAACTAGTATAAATCTTGCATCCCAATGGATCCTTGTTTTCCCACACTTATTGGAGATCTTAAATATAAGGTGGTCTCTATCCTCGAACTCCTAGGGTCTCCTCCTATGATATTCATAAAAAATTATACGGTTTGGATCCACCTTTATCCTCTCCCATATAAGCGGAAACTTCACTGTCATGGTATGAACCTCCTCTGGTCCAAGAACACCTGCATCTCTGACCTCTGCCCAAAATAGAAGTGAGAGACATGGTCTCTCATATAAGTCTTATAATGGATCCATGCTATTGTTATAAAGATATCTATTATTTTAGGAAAACTATACCAAAGGAAAGTTCTGCACCCACGATCCCCCAAAGTCGAAAAAACAAGCATGTTTCATATCCTTTAATGTCTGAATGGTCCTCTCTGTCTGGCCATCTGTTTGGGGGTGGGAAGCAATGATGAGGCATAACTTGTAACGACCCGAAATTTTGAATAAATCTTGTTTCCTAATTTTTTGTGTTATTTTATTTTTTTATACTCAACAAAACTATGTCATATGATAACATTAGTATAATTAAAATGAGACAGTTGGGTTTTGACTCTTATATGACCATTGGTCAATATGACCGCTGGAAACTAAACGTTTCGATTATTGTCTCTAAATACAAGTGATCTTGGTTAATTAATATAGAAAGATGATTTGATGGCCTCATCCAATAGTCTCGAGACAATTGAAACCCATCTAACGGAACTTGGGAAGGATTTAGAACCACTGGGCTTTGCTCTGGACCAATCCCAAGCCGAACGTCATCGTCTAAATCTAGAACGGAATCTCCTTTGTGTGAAGTTCAAACTGATAGAAATTACTACTCGTGCAATGTTGGCTGAGCTGGCCTCAGATTCTCTCACCTTAGCACACATTACACATAGGTCCTATGTTGGGGTTATAAGGGGCTATGTAAGGAGACCGTAACTGCCTTGTGTAATCCTTTGTTTAAAATAAAAATTATGATTTCTTCTTAGGATGAAGTTTATGAATTTTCAAATGTCCAGATAAATATAGTATGCATATTTTTGATTAATTTTAGAGAAAGGATATTTTAAAAATGATTATGTAAACCTTAAATAATTAAATATTTGTAATGTTTTTCAAAAAATGGTCTTCTATAATTATGTTCAGTACGAAATTTAGAGTCTAATAAGATCATCTTAATTTTTTAGGAATAGTAAATTATGAAAAGTTATCTTATGCTTAGGATTAGGAATGTGACAAATGGATTAGTAATCTCACATAAAGAAATTAGTAATATAATCTAGGCACCTTGATTAAGTAATGTGATTCAATAAAATGGTTAAATAACGGTTTCATAATTTATTAGTCAAGTATTAGTTTTTTATGTGAATAGTGTTTTTTAATGAAAAATTAAATTAAAAATATTTAGAAAATTATTTTTATAAAATTGACTTTATTTTTTATTTCAGAACATTGATATTACGCTAAGGAAATTTTTGGGGAATTTTCTGAAAAAATGAATTTTCGATGAATAGTGTATTTTTTAAAAAATTAAATTAAAAATATTTAGAAAATTATTTTTATAAAATGGAGTTCATTTATTAAATCAGAGCATTGATATTTGGTTAAGGTGAAATTTTTGGGATTTTTCTGATAAAGATGAATTTTTGATGAATATTGAAAATATAGTTTTTAAGTTACGGGTGTTTAATGACATCATTAAATGATGTATTAAGTATGTAATCAATATGGTTGACTTATGAATATTAAGATAAGGTATGAGGTGTCCCCAATGGCCAATAACAAGGGAAAATACCATGGGCAAGCCCATGGTTTTTCCAAAACCACCAATGAGGTATCCCTTGGAAATTAATGCCTTGTCTCCTCACTTTCCCTATAAATACCGACCCATCCTCTCATCCATTCGACTCCCACCTCTCCCCCAACGAAGCTCAGGTCTCATTACCTCCCAAGGAGTCCTCCCAAGGTGCTCCCAAGCCTTCAAGGTCCCAACCTTTGAGTTTTAAGAGTTACGTTTTAAGGTAAGGGATCCAAACTCTATCTTTATTTTCAAATAATCTCTTTAAGTCATTTATTTTATGATCCATGTTTTTATGTTGGAAGATGTTATTTTATATTCCTCTTAATTCACTTTTCATGTTCATATGATGGGAGATTCCCTCTTACTCTCATCATTTCGTTTTATGAATGTTTAAGTGGCGTCGTTAGGCTACCGAAATTTTTGTAACGGATTTTTCACCCTTCTCATTTCAAGTTCTATTTTCTTGTCATGTTTTTCAAGTTCCTTTTTATTTTGGGGTTTGATATCTATATCTATAATACTGATCTTTTATTTTAATATTATGAGAGACCATATTTGATCTCATCAATTTATTTTTTTGATGTTTAAGTGACGCCATTAGGTTGCCGAATTTTTAAGGGGTTCATTCAGCCTTCTCGTTTTCAAGATCTATTTTCATGTCAAGTCTTTCATGTAACTTTTTATTATGTTGTGGTATAATCTATATATCTATAATACTGATATTTTATGTTCATATGATGAGAGAACCTATTTTATCTTGTCAATTCAATTTTTTTTTGACGATTAAGTGACGTCGTTAGGCTGCCGAATTTTTAAGGGATTCGTTCACCCTTCTCATTTTCATGTTCTATTTTCTGGTTCAATATTCAAAGTTACATTTTATTATGTTGGGGTATTATATATATATCTATCATACTCATAATTTATGTTCATATGATAAGAGACTCTATTTGATCTCGTCAATCAATTTTTGGAAGATATAAGTGACATCGTTAGGCTGCCGGATTCTCATAAGAGAAATCATATTTTTTTGTCTTCCTTTAAAGTTCATCATTTCATATGGTATATCATTAAAATTTCATTTCCATGTTCTTAAATATTTTATATTCTGTTCCCCTACTATTTTATGTATCATTTATGTGTGGGTGACCCATTTCCCCTCTCTTTTCAATGTTTTCTAAAACCATGTATCATAGCCGTTGTGCTGCAGAATTTTCGTCTCAAAATGACATTATCTTTTTTCATATTATTTTATTTTATTAAGTGAATACTCAAATATATTTAATCTACAGGTGTATTCACATATATATCAAAAAGTTCTATTTTAATTCTGCGATTTACATACATGAGACCCACTTTTCTTTTTTCGTGGGTTTAAAGTGACATAAGAATCATGTCTTTAAAGCAGTTTTTCTAAAATGTGATGACTATGATATGAAACCCATTTCATTTATTCTATATGGGTTTTTTATGAAATGTTTGATGATGATATATGTGGCTCACATGATAATAAAGACAAATTTAATGGTGTGCCCTGATAGAACTTCAATGCATTGGGTAAAGACTTAATATCTAGAGATGACCATTTTTAACGACGCCTTGGTGAATAACCTTGGTAATTTTTAATGACACCTTGGGGATGGACCTTGGTGAAACAGAAATGATTTTCAATATTAAATGTTTTCGCCACATCTTCAAGTTTTGAAATATGTTATTTTGATTATGATATGCCTCATGATTTCTTTCTCAATCCCTAAAGTTCTTTTTCATGAAATTGGGGATGTATCTCATGTTCACATGTTAAATGTTTCCCCATGTTTCCCTTACTGGGCCTTATGATCACCCTTTCTTTTGATGTATTTCTTCCAGTTATGAGATGCAGTAATGAACCTAGGATAAACCTAAGTTGAAGCCTTTCAAGTGTTTAAGAATAATGTTTTATGTTTTCTTGTTTTAAGTCCCGGGTTTCCAAGACACTAAACCTTAAAGATGATCGGTTTTGTAAAATGTAATGAATGTTTATGTGATAAAAAGGAGGGATTCTATAGTTGGTATCAAATGGTGGTTTAGTTATTTGTGGAAATTAGGATATGAAAACTCTAGGAATAACCCTATATAAAATTTTAAATATAGGAAATCTTCCTAGTATTCAGTTGAGTATTGAGTAAGGGGTTTCCAAGAAAATACATCCCTGTCTGGATATGAGCAGGTAGAGGTGGCTCTGGCACACATTTATATAGAGGTAAAACTCGAAAACACCGCTTTGAGTGAGAATTGAACAGGAACTGGTACATGAAAATGGGCCTTTCTGCAGTCTTGGTTACGACACTCCCGGGGGATATCCTTTGGTAAATTCATAAGATTAGTATGAACCATTATTAAAGGAACAATGATAAAATAAAAATAATGATTCACATAAAAATATATGATCATGGGTAACCTAGATTGGGACCTTGGGGATCACATGTTAGGGTATACTTATCTTCTACAAGTTTATCCTTCTATGCTTTAAGATTCCTTTTCATGGTTATTGGCTAAGTATTTAAGCCCCCTAATTATCCGTTCTTTTCTTAGTTAATGGCGGGAAATGGAAGAGCATGTCCCAACAACCAATGTGATAGGAAATGTGAAGATTTCTCTATTAATATGACAGAGATGACGAAATATCAGGTTGAACATATTGTTATTATTCCAAAACAGCTATCAAAAATCATAATTAATAATTGGTACCTAGTTGAATGCCCAAATTCATCATGGATGAAGAAGAAAAAGTCTCAAGGATGTTCATCTGATAAAGTTGATAAGGGGAATAAGACCCAATTTTTTTTTCAAAAAGTGTGGGAAGAGGCACCAAAGAGAATGTAACAATGGAACTGGGAGATGTTTTATGTGTGGGAAGATAGGGCATAAATTAGCCAATTACTTTAAAAATGGATAATGTGATGAATGGAGATAAGGTTCGATCTAATGTACCATATACATTTCGATGTCATAAATGAGGAAATGTTAGACATTATCCAAGGAAATTCTCTCTTGGAATGGATAAGAAGCATGATGAGCATCATCAATCTTCAAGGAAAAGGGAACAATGAATGTCCTATGCTGAGATGGATCATGATGACTGAAGTACATGTAACTTTTTCGAAATAATTGTTTATGTCATTTTGTATTTTAGTTCGTGATCTATGAGCATATCTTTTATGATTTCTAAGATCATTGAGTCATTACCTAAGATGAATTTATTTCATTAAGGAAAACATCTATTGTTATGTACCACATGTTGATGTAGTGAAGATATTCTTCTTAAAAAATTTGATTAGGGGATTAAAATATGATTATTATTTTGGAAGACGTTCACTATTTTGGAAACCCTATTTGATCGAGGTAAATAGATTACTAGGGTATTTTCATTGAGGAGTAAATATTGACTTATATTTTGAAGAATCGATGAATTTAAAGCGAAATTATAGTAATTTAGGTTACATATGGAAATGATTAACCTATCTTGGGGAAAATAAGATTAGGTTAGTTACTTTTTTTATTAGATGATAAGTTTGGTTGATGTTGTTTTGTGATGAACAATAAAGTCTATCTTGGAAGACTATGTTATGAGATCGTTATTATAATTGGGTTTCAATCATAGTTTGGTTTATTTTGAGGAATATTACGGATTGTTGTTTATAGAATGGTCTATGATGATCTTTGGGTAGTACCATGGAAATTTAATGATTTTAAAGTAGTTTCCCTTCATATGGGATTCTTTCTTTTTTAAGAGTTGTTTTATCTTACCTTTTCTTTTTTTGGGATAATGTTTAAAGATAGAAGAAATTGATAGTTAATCTTTTGTGGATTATGTGACTCTCAAGAAGATGATTCTTGTGTTTTTATGAGACTAAGTGTTTTTGAATGCTCATTGTTTGGAGAAAAGATTAGTTTTGGTAGAAACATATTAAAGGATGAAACTCTACTTGAGGTAAATATATTTCCTTGTGTTTTTATTCTATATAGTAAACGAATTCCACAAAATTTTGAAATGGAATGTAAAACAAAAACATTGTTGGTTTACATTTCCTACTAGGTAATCAAATACCATTTACACACATCATAATTTTGTGATTTTCTCAATGTTAACTTTCTCATAATCATGTTTTTGATCACTCTCCCTCAGATCTTGACCCTTTGTTTTCTCCTCCATGTTCATGTTTTCCTATATGGAATCCTAGTGTGGGTTAGCTAGTGTGACCTTTGTACTTCCCTTTCTTTCTCTTAAATTAATAGTTTTACTGAACCCTTTTCCAATGTGGTCTTTTCAATGAAATTTCGAAACCCAATTTTAAAAATTGCGAGGATGCAATTTATTAATGGGGAAAGATTGTAACGACCAAATTTTTTGAATAAATCTTGTTTTCTAATTTTTGTGTTATTTTAATTTTTTATACTCAAAAAAACCGTTTCATTTGATAACATGAGTATAATTAAAATGAGACCATTGGGTTTTGACTGTTATATGACCATTGGTCAATATGACCGCTGGAAACTAAATGTTTCGATTATTTTCTCTAAATAAAAGTGATCTTGGTTAATTAATATAGAAAGAAGATTCCATGGCCTCATCCAGTAGTCTCAGGTCAATCGAAGCCCATCTAATGGAACTTGGGAAAGAGGTAGCACCACTGGGCTATAGTCTGTACCAAACCCAATCCAAACATCATTGTGTGAAGCTATAATAGAATCTCCTTTGCGAGAAGTTCAAACTGATAGAAATTGCTACTCGTGTAATATTGGCTGAGCCACCCTCAGATTCACTCACCTTAGCACACCTTACACTTAGGTCCTAAGCTGGGGTTATAAGGGGATATTTAAGGATATTGTAACTGCCTTGTGTAATCCTTTGTTTAAATTTTTTTTTGATTTCTTCTTTTGATGAAGTTTATGAATTTTCAAATATCTGGATAAATATTTTATGAATATTTTTTATGAATTTTAGAGAAAGGGTATTTTTAAAATGTTTATGTAAACCTTAAAAAATAAAAAATGTGTAATGATTTTCAAAAAATGGTCTTCTACAATTATGTTCAATAAGAAATTTAGAGTCTAATTACATCAACATAATTTTTGATGACAAGTAAATTATGAATAGTGATTTTATGCTTAGGATTATTAATGTGACCAAATGGATTAGTAATCTAACTTAAAGAAATTATTAATATAATCTAGGCACCATGATTAAGTAATGTGATTCAAATTTTTTTTAAATAACAGTTTCATAAATAATTAGTCAAGTATTAGTTTTTTTATGGTGAATAGTGTTTTTATTAAAAATTAAATAAAAATTATTTAGAAAATTATTTTTATATAATGGACTTTATTTTTGAATTCAGAACATCGATATTATGCTAAGGTAATATTTTGGGAATTTTCTGAAAAAAATGAATTTTCGGTGAATAGTGTATTTATTTAAAAATGAAATTAAAAATATTTAGAAAAATATTTTTATAAAATTGAGTTCATTTTTGAAATCAGAGCATCGATATTTGGTTAAGGAGAAAGTTTGGGATTTTTCTAAGAAAGTTGAATTTTCGATGAATAGTGAAAATACAGTTTTTATGTTACGGGAGTTTAATGACATCATTAATTGATGTATTAAGTATATAATCAATATGTTAGTCTCATAAATAGTAAGATAAGGTATGAAGTGTCCCATGTGGACAATACCATGGGAAAATACCGTGGTCAAGCCCATGGTTTTTCCAAAACCACCAATGAGGTGTCCCTTGGCCATTAATGCCTTGTCCCCTCACTTTCCCTATAAATACCAAGCCATCCTCTCATGCATTCGACTCCCAACTCTCCCCCAACAAATCTATGGTCTCATTACCTCCCAAGGAGTCCTCCCAAGGTGCCCCAAAGCCCTCAAGGTCCCAACATTTGAGTTTTAAGAGTTACGTTTTAAGGTAAGGGATCCGAACTATCTCTTTCTTTTCAAATACTCTCTTTAAAGTCATTTCTTTTATACCTCATGTTCATATGTTGGAGGATGTTATTTTATAATCCTATTAATTCTCTTTTCATGTTTATATGATGAGAGATACCCTCTTACTCTCATCATTTTGTTTTATGAATGTTTAAGTGGCGCCATTAGTCTGCTGAAATTTTTGTAACGGATTCTTTCACCCTTCTCATTTTCAAGTTCTATTTTCTTGTCATGTTTTTGAAGTTACTTTTTATGATGGGGTATGATCTCTATATCTATCATACTGATATTTTATGTTCATATTATGAGACACCCTATTTTATCTCTTCAATTCATTTTTTTATGTTTAAGTGACGTAGTTAGTTTGCCGAATTTTTAAGGGGTTCTTTCACCCTTCTCGTTTTCAAGATCTATTTTCATGTCAAGTCTTTCAAGTTAATTTTTATTATGTTTGGGAATGATCTATATATCTATCATACTGATCTTTTATGTTCATATGATGAGATAACCTATTTTATCTCTTCAATTCATTTTTTTGAAGTTTAAGTGACGCAGTTAGGCTGCCAAATTTTTAAGGGATTCGTTCACCCTTCTCATTTTCAAGTTCTATTTTCTGGTTTAGTCTTTAAAGTTACTTTTTATTTTGTTGGGGTATTATATCTATATCTATAATACGGATCATTTATGTTCATATGACGAGAGACCCTATTTTATCTCATCAATCCATATTTGGATGATTTAAGTGACATCGTTAGGCTGCCAAAATTCTCATAAGAGAAATTTTATTTTTTGTCTTCATTTCAAGTTCATCATTTCATACGGTATATCATTAAAATTTCATTACCATGTTCTTAAATACTTTATATTCAGTTCCCCTACTATTTTATGTATCATTTAGGAGGGGGTGACCCATGTCCCCTCTCTATTCAACGTTTTCTAAAACCATGTATCATAGCCATTATGCTGTAGAATTTTCGTCTCAAAATGTCTTTCTATTTTTTCAAATTATATTATTTTATTAAGTGAATACTCAAAGATAATTCATCTACAGGGGTATTCACATATATATCAAAATGTTCTATTTTAATTCTGGGATTTATATTCAATAGACCCACTTTCCTTTTTCCATGGGTTTAAAGTGACATAAAGATCACGTCTTTAAAGCAGTTTTTTAAAAATGTGATACCTATGAAATGAAACCCATTTCTTTTATGCTATATGGGTTGTTTATGAAATGTTTGATGATGATATACTTGGCTCACATGATAATAAAGAAAAATTTAAGGGTGTTCCCTGATAGCGCTTCAATGCATTGGGTAAAGACTTAATCTTTAGAGATGACAATTTTTAACGATGCCTTCCTGAATAACCCTGGTAATTTTTAATGACACCTTGGGGATGGACCTTGGTGAAAAAGAAATTATTGTCAATATTAAATGTTTTATCCACATATTCAAGTTATTAAATACGTTATTTTTATTATGATATGCCTCATGATTTATTTCTCATGCCTTAAAGTTCTTTTTCATGAAATTTTTATGTATACCAAGTTCACATGTTAAATATTTCCTCTTGTTTCCCTTACTGGGCCTTCTGCTCACCCTTTCTTTTGATGTATGTCCCCAAGTTATGAGATGTAGTAACGAACCTATGAAGAACCTAAATAGAAGCCTTTCAATTGTTTAAGAATAATGTTTTATGTTTTCATGTTTTAATTTCCTGGTTTCCAAGACACTAAACCTTAACGATCCTCAGTTTTGTAAAATGTAATGAATGTTTATGTGATAAAAAGACGGGATGCTATATAGCTGGGTTACGAAATCATGTTACAATATTTTCTAGACCAAGGAGGTAAACCGTGTGTCTTGATATGATACTATGATCCTTGGAACTTCATGAATATGCACCACCTCTTCCATTTACCTCTGTGTTAGGGCATCCCCCGCACATGACTTCTTGATTTCTTGGAAGTGAGCTAATTTAGTTAGCTAGTCCACCAATACCTAGATATCATCAAATAATCTTTCATCTTTGGGTACTCCCATTAATAAATACATTGAGATATCATCCCAGTTCCTCTCTGGGAATTCTAATGGCTGCAATAGACCGCCCAGAACAAATCTCTCAGCCTTCACCTACTGACCCATGACTAACATCGCCACAAACTCTTTCACTACTAGATTCACCCCGAGAAATAATAATATACCCCTCAAACCCCTATAAATCATAGAAACTCCATGGTGTATCATAAGGGGTGAGTTACGAATCACTCCAAGAACACTTTTATGGATTTCTATAGGGATGATCAACTTTTTTTGAAACAACATCTGATTGCATCCATCTTTCGACCATCCTTCCAAATCATGGCCTTAGTTAACACGATCATGCATCACATCAACCTCTAAGTCCCCCCACCGAGACTTCTTCACCTACTGAAAATAGAGAGGATTGCACTATCATCTGGAATAAATAGACTTTTCCCTCATCCATCCTTTCACCCAACTGTAGGGAAAACAACTCCTCCATCGACATCCAAGAATCCTCTTATTCTTAAACCACATCCTTCTGCGACTTCTTTCTCAAGGAATCATCCACCACGTTATCCTTCCATGAGGTGTAGGTAATTTCGATGTTTTAGTATTGAAGGGACTCCATCAACCTCTGTTGTCACATGTTCATGTTACACTAGGAGAAGATATACCTGAAGCTATTGTGATCTGTGAGGACCACGAAGTACTCTCTGAAAAGGTAATGTTGCAAAAACTTCTTCATGAACACTACCACTGGAATATCTAGGTCATTATTTTCATAGTTACGTTTGTGTGAATGTAACTGCATGGACCATTAAGGGATCACTCCCCACAACTGCATCGACACACGCCTCAGTCATAGGATTGAATCATCACAGAACACTTCAAAAGATACCCCTTATTTAGGTTACATTAGCTCTGGGGAACTAACTAACATCCCCTTAAAACATATGAATGATGTCAGTTAATGATAACTATATACAAAATCCTATTCTCCCTTGGTAATGGTTTTTAATGGTGTTGAAACTTGATAAAAGTTGGGAAAAAACTTTTGATAGTAACATATTAGGCCCAGAAACTATTAACATTTTCTATGTTCATGGGTACTTCCCATGAAACAACCACATTGACCAATGATGGGTACACCACTATCCCGTAATGAGATACCACATGTCCGAGGAAGTGCACCTCCTGTGTCTAGAACATACACATGGACGACATCCCATTGAGCTGTTGTTGTTAGAGGACTTGTAAAACTATCCTCAGATTCTAGGTTTCATTAGCCTCTGATCGTGGGTAGATCATGATGTTGTCCATAAACATGACTACGAACCAGTACATATACACATGGAAAGCTGAGTTCATAAGCCCATGAACAATACCGGTTCATTCATAAGGCCAAACGACATCACCACGAATTTAAAGTTCCCGTATCTTCACCAGAAAGCAGTCTTTAAGATGTCACCATCCTTCGTCCTCAAATGGTGATATCCCGATAGTTGGTCGATCATAGGGAACTGGATTGCTCCCTTTAAATAGTCAAATAAAGTCTTTGATCCTCGAGAGGGGGTAACGGTTCTTGACTATCACCTGATTCTGCCTTCGCTATTCTAAAAACGGATTGAGACCACCATCTTCCTTCTTTGAGAAATAGAATAGAGCCCCCATGAAGAATCTCTTGGTGGGATAAAACCCTTCTTCATCAGATAATCAATCTAAATATATAACTCCCACAACATAAAAGGTGTCATCTAATAGGGGGTAATAAAAATTTGAAAGCCACAGGGTTGCATGTCTATCCTGAACATAACATCACGTCGAGGGGGTAGAGTCACCACTTCTCTAGGGATGACGTCAAGGAACTCACTAACGAACCCCGGTACATCCACCATAGTTGTACCTGCCAACTCCACTGATAGCTCTGCTAACAAGGAATTGAGGGCCTATAATTGCTGGATTCCCTCCTGGGATCCCCTCTCATCGATGAATGTCACACATTCGTCATCCATATATGAAAAAATGACCCTTATCTGAAAGCATTAGATAACAGAAGACATAGAGAACAACCAGTAGATGACTAAGATGAAATCACATGGTTGAACCTGTATAAAAAGAAGGTCCCCACTGGAATTATGTGTCCCTACCACTAGTCTAAATCCCTAGAAAAAATAGGACATGCTGGTCTGACCTACGACTGGCGTACATAGTAACATGTTCATGGGAATTCTATCTACATCTAAACCCAATGGATGGGATAGACTGGGTTAAAAAAAGGAGTGTGAAGCACCCAATTAACACAAAGAACATGTAAGGGTGATAAACAAGATGATAATATGTTGAATGACTACTGGCCCTACTAGAACAATTATCTCAATGTTTTGCAACTTCCCATGACCAACTCCTTATCCCCTCGGTTGTTGGTCCCCTCATTGACCACAACCTTGTCGAGGTCCTGAGGAGTGCCCAGAAGATGGACTCCACCTGCAACATCTACTCTTGGAGGAGCGGGTGCTCACTGTCCCTACTGCTACTTCCAAACGGTCATGGCGTAAAATTGATGCTGGTGAGGAGGATGATAAACCTGCCAAACCCTAATGTACTAAACTCCGTCCGAGAAATGATTATGAAGGTTCCCACATATTTCAAAAATGATGCATCTCTGTCCTACCCCCACAAAGAAAAGGGAGAGGGCATAGAGATTGAAATTGCAACTCGAGGGGCCTTCTCCCCACTGACTGAAACATAGAACGCCCTAGCTCTAGAGGCCTACTGCTGATGTCTTTCCCCTTTGATGAGACCAACTAGATCCCCTATCATGGTTCACCTCCCAGTATTTGCATCCTCTCCACTACTTCATCCTTCTTTAGATCCTCTAAGTAAGTCAGTATAGTGGTGGGAGAATCATCATAATAAACTGAGGGTCATAGGGAATCCTCTAATGTTCTTGCCTGAGACTCCTCATATTGAAAAAGGATTGCTGAAAACTGATGGAGATCTATGAACTTGATCTTGATCTCCCCCACATCCAAACTCTTCAGCTGAAGGGAGAGTAGATTTTTCCAATTCATATCCTTCATCATGGATGAAATGAATTCTTCTTGAAAGTACCTCTCGATGTTAGTCCATAAAACGTTATCTTCTCTCTTCTACATAAGATAGAGATTCCACTACGTACTTTCCACTCCCCATATTTTGATTACATCTAGAGGAACCATGTACTATGTTGGAGCGCAGATCAAGAAGAAATATATCACCAACTCCTCAAGCCAAAATTTTGTTTCCATGCCCAAGACGCTTCGCTAGTACTTCCAAACGGTCTGTCGCTGTAAGGGATGAAGTGTTTTCTAAATCTGGTCTTCCTCATCCTCTCAATCATACCTCAATTGATCAGCCAAATCTACCTCATGGGCCTTGATTTCCCATACAACTCATGGTGGTCATCTTGGTCTTGTAGCTACATGACAAACAAGGAAATACCTGAGCACATGTATTGTCGAATATCTTATTTAAAATTTTCATAATCTTGTTATTTATTTTAATTCATTAAACATCAAGAACACACAATAACACAAGTCATTATGATGCATGTAAATTTTCAAGGGTCTCTACCCTAAAACCAAGGTACCCTCACCTGGTCGTTCAGTAGGTCTATATACCTTGCATTATTTCATAGGGGCCCCTAAAATCTAGTGTCCTAGTCTGTCATCCCCATCATATTTCATTCCCCATGAATTCGTAACACTATTTCCATACCATCTAATGGAATCCCCATTTTTCTTAATTTTGAACTCCATCCTATCTTTGAACCATAAAATTTGATAACATTTTGTCACAATGCATCTTCACCATGATGATAGAAGGGACAAAAACTACCAGACCATTCCATCTTCATGTTTGAGGAAAGATAATGAACCCACGAGTCCTGCCTTCTTCAGTCCCTAGAGTGGAGACTTGAATCAAGGGTGTATAATCACGCATAATATGGAAGTATTTACCACTTTTATTTAGTAGTATCAGGATATATGATGGTAAAAACAAAAAATACTCAAAAACTAAAGGTAAAAGTAAATTCAAAACCCCTTACCATATTCATGTTCCATGATAAACCTAAACAAGGTACAATAAAACTAAAAAGGGAATGTACCAAAAGAAATGAAACAGAAAAGGAAACTATCTCGATGGCTGAGCTAGTGTTGTCTTTCACGGTCCCTGATGTCCTCCTGGAAAACTGAAAACAGTTTTATATATGTAGGTTGACTATATAGGTATACTCGGTAGGGAAAACCATAAGCTCTCATTCACATGTGGGTAGACATTCTATTTCCCCATGAGAAAATGAGGTAATGAAACCACATAACAAGGAAAATATCCACCCAAACCTCACCAAGGAACACTCCCCAAATTACATAAGTCATATATAGTTGTAGTAAGAACACATCGATTTTTGGGTTCCCCACACCACTTCTCCACTGGTTATTGATGAAATCATATGTGTTATACCTCCCCCACCATTTATTATTGCAGTCCCACTGCCACCTCAACAACAACCTTTTGGGCCACCACAACTACACATCCCGCCCGCATAAACCTGGGCCACAAAGACCACTACCAATCATGAAGACACCTTGGCCTTATCCAGAAGAAATGAGGGAAATAATATTACCCACACACACCTGGGATAACTACAAAAACATACCATGACTATAGAATCTTGGTCTGTAATGGACCTCAGGCCATCAAATCCAACCGGAAGAGTCTTGGGATACACAAGTGAGGGAATAGAAAAAGATGCTAATATCTAGAAACTAATAAGAGTGTGGGAAAAGACACCCTCCCCCCTAAAATTTGGGCTTTCGGCACAAAGTTCTCAAAATGGGTGGGGTGAAAATATAAAACACAAAAACTAAATTTATGCACATGGGTAGAAAAGCACCAATCCCATCATAAGTGTTACAAAACCATCCCATACACAAACACCCTCATTAAAATTCTTTCATTAAAAAGAAAAATAGCCATAAATAGAGCACAACTCAATCTGGGAAAAGAAATCCCCAATCAACCCATTCTTGTTATCATATTGAAGGGATTCCATTTAAATAATTCTTCCCTACTAGGAAACTAATAGGCATAGCCATATACTATGGAAGGAAAAACATCCAAGATGTAATTTAATCATTAACACCTAGTTCTCAAGTAAGGATCGAACAAAAAAAGGGATCTGTTGGATCACTTGAAGTATTATAACCAAACCTAGCCCTAACATATTGACCCATAATGTCTCAGATCCACAAACTAACAACTGAACAATATGGGATATTGTCCACTTTCACATCACCACATAAGAATCATAAAAAACATATGTTCTTATTACCAAAACAAAAAAAAAGTGTTTTTAGATTTATCCACATTATTTATTATGCTCTTTCCTTTCATATGGTTGACCAGTGTAATCACACATGGATTCTTGTTCATTGGGAATCCATTTTATGAACCAAATTTTTGTGATTACCAAGTTTAAATGTTATAGCCATCCATACACGAGATTATTTATAAAAAAAGGTTCATTGGAGCACAATAAAGGACCACCAACAACCAGTATTGTCACTTTTCAAAATCCCTTACAATGTACAACACATGAAAGAAGATAAAAAGAGTACAACATCATTTCTAAACACCCACCTTTATTATAAAGAAACCATTTATTATCCTCGTTATGGTTTGGTTTCATCCATGGAATGAAGAAATATTATCATACCTATCCCAAATGATACAATGTAAAGAGTGATGAAGGAAGACCCTACATGGATGATCAACGATCAAAGTTTTCTCCTCGCACCAATGTGAGTTGTAGGGGAAGAACTCCAAGGACTCCAAGAGCGAGTAGAAAAGGCTCTAACATAGGTGCACAACTATCCCTAGGAAGAGGGACTCAAAATGTACCAATGAAATTAAATGGGACTAGACATGAAGAAGAAAGAAACTTTGTGCGATAAATTTCGAGATCCTAGAGTTACATGATATGAAATATTGAACAACTTTATAGGCAGATCATGGTTTCACCAAGTAATTAGACACTTACACAAGATGAAATTTATTGTAATTTAATAATTCCCATCAGAGAGGTTGAGATAATGGATGTGAGTTAAAAGGTTTTCTTTAAAAGGGAAAAAACCCATCTAATAGTGGAAAAGCTGGAAATATTGGAAAGGGTGTGACACTGAGGAAAAGCCACATGCTTTGGTATGTCAGGGGATGCCCAGATCATGGGGGTTTTTAGATATCATTTATGGGTTTTAAATGGAATTTAAATGGGTATTAAAACACCATTACATAAAAATATTCATAATGGGTGAATGACTAGCATATGTCAGAAATTGAAAGAAAAACAACTAGTGGGACACTATTTGGTGAGACACCGTAACTATGCCACTAGTTCGGTGGAACACCGTATGTGGTTCCACTGTTTTGGTGTGCGACCATGATGGTGCGACCGCCATGGATCCACCTTCATAGTGAAACTGTAATTTTTCAACCTTCATTGTGAAACTACAATGGTGCCACCGGTTTTGTGGAACATTGTCAGTGATGCCATGATTTCGAATCGAGATCATGACAGTGTGACCGCCACAGTGCCGCCATTTCAGAGAAACCATTTGGTGGAACTATGTTTTCATGAAAACACTGTAATGATCCACTAATGGTCCCTTGGATACCACAACCACCAGAAATATTTCAATTTAATGGACCATTAGTGGTTCGTTCCATTATAGTATCGAAGGTATCACATTTTTATAACATTAAAAAAATTTCAAAATAGTGTCAAAATTTAAATAAATGAGTTTCAAAACAAATACTATTTTATTAATTTAGGTAACAATCCTAATAATTAAATATTAATAAAATCAAATTATATAATTCTAAACAAGTAATTAATGATCCACTTGTGGTTTTCTTGTAATTTTATAGTAAGTATAGAGACCGTATATTATGAAAATTCATGAACTCATAGTAAGAGTTAATGTTTTTAACTAATGATTATATCCAAAAGATAAGGTTAATTATATAACCTAAACATATCTATAATATATTTTTTGAGAGTATTTATAACCATACATATATTATACACTAAATATTTCAATTTGGAACAATTATTATTTGAATAAAAATTTATAATTAAATAATATTTTAAGACATTCCAAAAGTGCCCCTCCTCCCTCCTATAAATGAACACCAATTATACCCACATACTCACACCTCTCAAGCCACATGTATCATCAAACCTCTAATCTCATAAACTCCTAAAATATCTCCCTTTACTTTATAATACATACCTTGTTTAGAAGTCTATTCAAGAAGTCAATTTGGCTCAAATCAAAAGGAGTTTCCCGATTTAGAGGTAATGTCTCCTCTCAAGTTCCTTTCCATTATTTTTCTCCTCCAACCCCCAAATACTGTCTATTAAATTATTGTATAATAACACAAATATCCTAAAAATAAGATTATTTTTTGTGATAATTTCTAGACCAAAAAATACAAACATCTACATCTAATGGATGCGAACATATTGTTTCTGTGTATTGAAAACTACTACCTCATGAAATGATGATTGTTCAATTTTCACCAACCACCTATCATTTTTTACATTATGATAGAACAATATTTATATATTTTATATTTTATATTTATATTATCTCAATGATTATTCAATTTTTATTTACAACATACCTTTTTTCTTTCAATAATGTGTAAATATGATAAATTCTTTTAAACAATTGTGGACTACCACCCCTCATAGTGATATGACCCTTTAATGCCATATGTTGAATTTATAAAGGATGTAGTTAATGAAACTATGTCACAAATATAAGATAGATATTATAATTTAATTATAATATACCTATGTATAATTTATTTTTCATTCCTTTAATATGACAAAGAAATGAATGTAGCGTTAATGCGTGTGTATGAGCAACATTATCTACGAACAGTGAATCTCATTTAATTTCTAAAAATATTATAGTTATTATCAATACATATATACTTGATATATATTATATATAAATCATTTATATTTTTTTATATATGATGGAATTTTGATTACATGCATAATTTACATCAATACAAGTTCATTTTTGGCTCGAGTTTCTAATGTCGACAAAACGTTTGATATGAACATAAATAATTGTGAAATTTTCATAAAATGGTAATAAATGATATAAAATGAAAAATAACATGAAAAATTATCTCCATAATGTATAGATTAACATAATTTAATTATTTAGTAACATAATTATTGTACGTGATGAGCCAGACTCAATGTAAGGTAAGTATTAACTCAATCTTCATTCACTGAGTTAAATGTCCATGTAATTGGTTTTGTTTTCCCAATAATATGTGTGAATGAAAACTAATTGATTGATATTGAATATACACCCATATTGGGTGTTTTTATATTTTTCACTCATATTTATGTCATTGATTTATTCTTTATCCAATGGTGTGATCATTGTAATGGACTTCATCTAAATATCACTTCATTGAGACATTTCATGAAGATATGTTTGTTAATTTCTTTATAAGGTCTATATACCACCCCTTTTACATTTCATACCCATATTTTCTATATACACATGATATTTAATTTCTTTTAAAATATTCTTCTTTCATATGGCGTATAATTTAAAAGATAGAAATTGTAATGTACATGTTATCTAAAACAATGTTTTTAATGTTTAAAAGATTCAATCATCAAAATAATTCTACTTCATGTCCATGTATTCAAAATTATTTTATGAAATTATTATTATGGAAATGAATTTTATTTTATTTTAAATTCCTTTTAAATGTATCAATGTTGATTGGGACACTTTTATTCAAAAATCGCCATTTAAAATAAATTCATTATGTTATAAAAGGGGGCTTATTATTTCAATAACTTTGAATGTTTTTCTATAAATATACATCTTGAATGGAATTACACAATTTTATGTAACAATTATATATTTATGTTTGGTTTACGTATTTAAAATTTTATTTAAAAATATGTTTTTTTAATTTATGTGTCACCAAATTGGAAATATAAATGTGATTTCAAAGTGGAAGTGTTATTTTTCATTTATGCTTGGTTTATGCATTATGATAATGTTATAGTTATTGAGAATTTATTATGTATAATTGTTGTTCCATGACAAACCTCTGGTGGGTGAGCCCATGATATATCTTCAATGCATTTAGTAATTTGATAATGGTAAAGGATATGGTTTCCCTTAATATATTTTTGAATATATTGTCTTTGTATTCCAAACGTATCCATGAAGATTACTCCTTATATAGTTGGGAATGCTACAATGTAATTATTATATAGATTCCACAAGTTACCAATATGATTTCTGTTTTATTATTTATTATTAACATGATATTTATCTAGAATATTATGTTTTCCTGAGATATATTTAAGAATTTATGTCCTAAGAGTGAAAAGTATGATTTTCTGATTTTTTTTGTTTTAATAAAAATATTCATGGGACAATGTTTTCTTTCCTTATTTTATATCACTTAATGAGATTTTTGAGATCATACCTTTTTTTCAAATGTTTTTCAGATGGTATAATAATGGGTAAGAGGATGGAAAAAATCAAGATGTATGTTATGATGATTTTTATCCTGAAAATAAATCATATTTTATTTTTTTACAGTTTCATATTGTAAAAAATTTGGATAGTGAGTATAAGTTAGTACTTTTTAATTTTTTAATTATTGTATAATAATTGAATCCTACTTCTTTACAACTCTCAACCATAAAAGATACTCAATGTGAATTCTTGGTATAAATCTATATTAATTAATGTTTAAGTTCATAGAATTATTGATGGTATCTGTAATGGCCCAAACCACTCTAGGTAAGTTACTTTTCAAATTTCTGGTGTTTGGGGTGTCTTGGGGACCATTTGTGAGTCATTAATGAGTTTTAAAAATACTCGGTTCCACAAAAATGGTTACACCGAAATGGTGGCACCAATCATGGGGGCACCGTGATACTGGCACTATGGTGATCACACAGTCACGGTCTCACACTGAAATGGGGGGACTATTGAAGGGGTTCCACAGAATTGGTTGAACCATGGAGGAAACACTGTAAAGGTTGCACAATGAACGGTGGCACCATGACCGTGGAACCGTTACGGCGTCTCACTGAATGGTGTCCCACCATTTTTTTCCAATTTACGAATTTTTTTAGTTTTGTTCCATAATGTATCATTTGATGTTAAAGTGATTTAATACCCCTTTTGTAGCTATTTAAAGCCAATATATGATATCTAAAATCCCCTAATAGACAGGTGACCCTTGAAATTCAAAAACGTGTGTCTTTTTCCTCGGTGTCACACCATTTCCTGTGTTCCTAGCTTCAGTGTTGTTATGTGGAGTCCCTCACAGCTATGGACTATTACATGGGGTTTTCCTATTTAAATGAAACCCTGAAACTCATAGCTATTATCACCATGTCTCCGATGAAAATTATTAAATAAAAATTAATTACATCATGTGTAACTGTTCAATCACGTGGTGAAACCATGACATGCCTTTAAATCCATTCAATATTTCATATCAAATAGCACCAAGAAATCGATTTTTATCATACATAGTTTCTTTATTATTTTTTTCTAGTCCCTTTTCCTTTTATTGGTACGTTTGGAGTCCCTCTTCCCAAGGCATGTTGTGCACCGGTGATGGATACTTTTCAACTCACTATTTGAGTCCTTGGTGTTCTTAACCTTCATGACGTGTTGGTGTGAGAAGAATTCTTCGATCATTGATCATCTAAATAGGGTCTTCATTCATATCTATTTATTTTTTATCATACAGGTGGGTATGAGAATGTTTTCTCATGGAGTGGATGAAACCCAAAATTAATGAAGGAAATAAATTGATTTAAGACAATGAATTTAGATTTTTTGAGGATGATGTTTTACTCATATATCTTACAACATGTGTTGTGAATTGTATGTGATTATACAATCTAAAAATAGTATTCATTGGTGGTTATTTATTTCAAAGTAATGAACCTCGATATTTTTTGTATATGTTTTTGATTGGATGGTTGTAACATGGAAACTAGTTAATCATGTAATTTGGGTTGATAAAATGGACTCCCAAAGAATAAGAATATTTATTTGATCACCCCAGTTAGCCAAATGGAGTGAACGAACTTGATAAATGGTGTGGTTAAATATGGAAACACCACTGTTTTGTTCTGCTAATAAGTATAGATGCTCTCCTTCATGATTGTGGAGTTCTTTGAATGGGGATGGGATCCCCTGTTGTTCAGTTGTTGTTTGGAAGATATGAGACCGCGTGGGTCCATTTGTTGGGACTTTGGTTGGTTCCAGTACATCGAAGGATATCACAGATCCCTTTTGTGGTTGTAACCTTATAAGAGAACTGGGTGTGAATGCATAAATTATGTCTTAGTACTTTTCCTTCATTAGATTATGGTTGTTCCTGTTAGTTTCCTGGCAGTGAAGAATTATTTAAATTGAATCACTTGAATGTGATAATAGAAATGGGTTCAATGGTGAATTATCTTCTAGGAATGTGTTCTGCTCTGGTTGTGGCTTTTGTTCTTTTGTATGAATGAATAGTAAAAAGGGTGTTTGTGTATGGGTTTTTTTGAACCCTTTAGTTATTATGATTTCTTTTCTACCTATGTGTATAAATTTAGTTCTTGTGTTTGTTTTTTTCACTCCACCCACATTGATATATTCATGCCGAACACCACCATTTCACGAGGGAGGGTGTTTCACCCAATAATCCTATGAGTGGCTGGTTGTTTGATCCTTTTCTACTCCCTCTCTGTAGCAGCCCAAGACTCTTCTGGTAGGTTGTGATGGCATGAGGTCCATTGTAGTGCATGATTCATTGGGAAGGGTAGGTTGTAGTGGTTGGCATAGGTGTGTGTGTGCGGGACTGTTTCCCAAGTGTATTCGAAATGAGGGCTAGGTGTCTTTGGGAATTGATGTGGTCATTGTGGCATTGGTTTCTATGGGTGGGATGTGTGGTTGTGCTTGGAAAAAGGATTTCATTAGGGTGGTAGTGGAAATATTGTGAAAAATGTTGTGGGGATGTCTAACGCATAGGATATCTTCAATAACAGGGGAAGTGGTGTGGGATAACCAAACAAATATGTGTTATTAATACAACTCTACATGACTTAAGTTGTACGGGGATTGTGAATTGGTGATGTTTTGGTGGATAGTATCTTTTTTAGGTGTTTTGGTTATCTCTTTTTCTCACGAGGTATTAAAATGTCACCCCACTTGTGGACAAGATCTTTTGGTTTTCCTTACTGAGTATCCATATATACTCACTCAACATATATAAAACTATTTTCAGGTTTCCATGAGGACATCAGGGACTCTGCAGGACCATCCAAGCTTATATTTTGGGACAATTTCCATTAATGTTCCTTTTCTTTTGGTGAATTCCCTTTTGAGTTTTCTTGTAACATTTTTGTGTTTTTCATTGAAGAAGAATATGGGAATGGTCTCAATTTTACCTTTTTGTTTTACAGTTTTTTGGGTTTTTACAATCGTATGCCCCAATCCTACTAAATAAAAAGAATAATTCCATTCATATTACTTGTGATTCTATATCTGGGGAGCTAGTCTCTACTTCAAGGCCAATTGAAGACGAGACTCGGGGGGTCATTATCTTTCCATCAACATGAATATGGAAGGGTCTGTGAGTTGTTTGTCTCTTCTCTCATATTGGTGAAGTCATGTCATGAAAGAATAGTATCAAAGGTGATGGTTGAGGGATAGGATGTATTTCTGAGTTAGTAATAGTGAGGATTTCATTGTATGGTAGGGAAATTGTGTTAGGAAATCTTGGTGCATGAAATAGGCCAGGGAAGACCGGCTAGGACCCGAGATCTTAGGGCACCCGTGATCCGACGCAAGGACTCTGGACCTTTAGAAATACCATGTGAGGCTACATTTATGGTAGGGTTAATCCCCTAGAAAAGGTACTTTCATCATAATGACTTTTGTTGTTGTATTTTCTGGGTGGTATGGGAATTTTAATAAATAACTATTTTAATATAAACATGAAGGGGATATTTTATACTACTCGAGCTTATGAATTTCCTTATATATCTTGGAGTTATGGATCCCAGAGGATGACCACGAGTTTTGTGGGTTATTGAGGCACAGAAGGCTGATTTGGATGATCATAATTGGGAAGAATGAGAGGATGAGGATGAATTGTGGCAGAAGATTATTTGTTCCTTTCAATGATAGACCCCTGGGAAGTATGAGGATAGCCTCTCATATATGGAGACAGAAATATTTTTTGAGGGGATGGTGATAGATTTTAGTGTTATTAGGATACGATAGAGTACTGGTTTCCTCTTTCTGTATGCTAGATATAGAGAGTATCTCATTAGTGGTGGAAGCTCTATCACGGGAAGGAGTGGGTGGACGAGGTTTCGTGGACTGACTTCGAGAGGGAGTTTCAGGTAGAATTCCTCTCTTCCATGATAAAGGATTATAATATATAAGAACTAATATCCATTCAATATGGGAGTATGTAAGTGTGGTAGATGGGGAACACGTTCAAGGATCCCATTATTTTTTTGTACCTCTTTCGGGATGTGGAGTCTCGGGTGAGATGTTTAGAGGAGGCACTCAGACACTCACTTTTGTATATTGTTACTCCCATCAGTTTACAGATGTACATAGAGGTTTAGAAGAAGGATGAAGTGGTGGCGAGGGTGAAAATTCTGGGAGGTGTACCATGATAGGGGATCCAGTTGGGCTAATCAATGGGGAAATCCATCAGCAGCATGCTGTAAGAGTTAAGGATTTCCAGGATTCGGACAGTGGGGAGCTGACCCTAGAATTTCATGTTTATATCTCCTGATAATCACCCTTTATTTGTAGTCCTAGGACAATATTATTCAAATATGGTATCCATGGGAACCTTTGGAATTAGTGCCCAGACGAAGTGCAGTACATTGGGGGTGGTCAGGTTCTGCGCCAACCTCAGCAACAGTAGTTTCAAGCTAGGACATTTCAGCAGCTGAAATAGGGGATGCGTGTTCCCACTCATCCAAGAGTAGACGTTGTAGGTGTATGACAACCACATGGCACTCCTCAGGGACCACATCCAGTTCATGGTCAAGGAGGTGGCCGAATGCCGAGGGGTTGAGGGGCTTGGTGTTGGTAGTTTCATGTTGTAGACAAAACAATTCCAGCAGGGCCAGAAGTCATTCTAGGTATGATCAACTTGTTTAGCACTCTTTTGTGTGAATTGTTTTATTTAGGAGAATCAAAAACCTTTATTACACCCAATCTATCCCATGATCTGGGTATAGACATTGAGATAATTTCCATGCAGCTAGTTTTGTGTATTCCACTATGAGGTCAGAAAATCTTCTCTTCTGTTTATCATGGATGTAGACTGATTGTAGGGCCACATCAGTCCTATGGGGACCTTTTTTGCTATGTATGAATCCATATGATGTCATCTTAGGAATCAAATCGTTGTTCTCTATGTGTGCTATTATTGGATACACTCAGAGAAGGGTCGTGTTTTTAGATATGTATGGTCAGCATGTGAATTTTTTAGGTGAGAGGGGTTTCCATGAGGGTAGTCGGCTAGTGGAGCCCCTCCTCTCAATGTTAGCTCAGATGTCTCTGGAGTCAGTAGATGTAGAGATTGTGGAAGTCACATGGGTCATCAGTGAGTTCCTAGATGTTTTCCCTTGAGTGGTGGTGACTCTACCCCCTCATCGCAATGTTGAGTTTGGGGAAGACTTGAAACCTGTTTCATGTCCAATTTCAATGGCACCCTAATGGATGGTCCATTCTGAGCTACGAGAGTATCTTATTCATATTGATGATCTGATTAATAAGGGGTTTATCCAATAGAGAACGTCACTATAGGGTGCTCCAATCTTGTTCAAAAAGAAATAATAAAGTGGTCTCACACGGTGTATAGACTACTAGATGCTGAATCAGGTTATATTAATGAACCATTACCCCCTCTTGAGGATCGAAGCCCTTTTTGAACCATTTAAGGTAGAAGTCTTGTTCCATTTATCAGAATGGTATCGGGATTTCACCATTTGAAGGTGAAGGAGGGTCACATCTGAAAGACTACATTCATGTGTATATATAGGAACTTTAAATTCGTGGTCATTCTATTTGGAGTTACGAACGCACTTGTCATGTTAATGGGGCTCAAGAACACAGTTTAATGTGAGTGTCTAGACAGTTTTATAGTTGAGTTTTCTAACAACATCCCGATCTAATACTGACCATCGGAGGATCAAAACATGCATCTGAGGACGAGTTTAGAGTTCTTTCGATAGCAATACCACTATGAGATTTTTTCCATGAGAAATTTAAGGACACGAGTGGAGCACTTCCTAGGGCATGTGGTGTCCCAGTAGGGAATAATAGTGGACCCATCAAAGGTCGAGGTAGTTTTTTCATGGGCCGCACCCAAGAATGTAACAAAGGATAATAGTTCACTCGGTTTGGAATGTTACTACCGATGGTTCATGCCCAATTTCTCTTGATATGATTCACCTTTGAAATCCTTGACAATGAATGACCCGACTTTTTTATAGAGTGAGAAATGCCAAGAAGCCATCAGTTGTCTAAAGGGGAAGATGGTCAGTGCCTCAGTACTGTGGTTTCAAGAAGAAGGGGTAGTGTTTCAGGTATTCTGAAATGCTTCAGTCCTAGGCTTGGGGTGTGTGTGGATGCATCATTGGGGATTTATCTCTTATAGATCAAGAATGTTATGTCCAAACAAATGTAACTATTCCACCCATGACCTAGAGCTTTCTATAGTAGTGTTCTCGCTGAAATTGTGGTGAAATTACCTCATCGAGGAGATCTTCATGGTCTTCATGGATCCCAAGAGCTTGAGGTATATCTTCTCCCAGTGTGACACAAACATGAGACATCATAGGTGGATAGAGTTCTTTTCGGACTATGAATTTGAAATTTTCTACACCTCCGGGATGGGGAACACCGGGGCCGATGCCCTATGCAAGAAGTCGCAGATGGATTCAGTCCGTGAATCTATGGATTCTTTAAAGGAAATGGAAGAGTTTTATACCCTACACATGGATGAAAGGGTGGAGGATGTAATAGACTATAAATTCTAGATGACAGTGCATTCCTCTCTATTGTAGCAGGTGAATGTGTCAATGTGGGGGGATGTAGAGGCTGAAGTGATCCACGATTGTGTTTGCTACGACAATTCTCCAGAGGGATGGTAAATTGATGTATTGTATCAGATTAAGACTCATGTGAAGTTGTTCGTCTTGGTGGAAATGCCTGAGATTATTATTGGTGAGATCCACTACTCACACCTGGAGTTACACCTAGGAGTTTCCATGAAGCTTCGAGGCTTTAGGGGTCTTTTTTTGTGGTCTGGGGTGAAGCTGGTAGTGGGAGAGTTTGTAGAGAAGTTCTTTGTGTGTCAGAAGGTGAAGGATGAGAACCATGTTCCGAGTGGTCTATGGGAGCATTTAGACATCCCAGAGTATAATTGGGATGCCATATCGATAGAATTTGTCATGGGACTACTCAAGGTTCATGGAGGCTGTGATGCTATTTGGGTATTGGTGGACCAACTGAAGAAGTTTTCTAACTTCCTAGCAATCACGAAGTTGAGTACGATGGATGCCTTAACACAAAGGTATGTATACAAATAGGTGTAGTTGTATGAAATTATGAGTTCCATAGTCTTGGATCAAGATACATGTTTTACCTCATGGTCTGGAAAGAATTGCAACATGCTTTTGGCAATCAGATATTCCTCAGCACTTCATTTTATCTCCAGAATAATGGGTAGATGGAGCAGACCATCCAGAAAATGAAGTATATGATATGGGAATGTGTTTTGGACTTAAGGGTGTCATGGATGAAACACTTTCCTCTGGTAGAGTTTTCATACAAAAATTTCCACCACACTACCATTGGAATGGCTTGACTCAAATCGTTGTATGGGAGACTGTGTTTCTCACCCTTGTGTTGGAAAAAAGTTTGTGATGTGAGTGTTCTTTGACCGGAGGTGTTTCAGAGCATGACTGAGAAGGTTTTGCTTATACGAGAGAGGATGAAGGAATCTCATGACTTTCTGAATTCATATTCCAATCATAGGAGGAGACCATTAGAGTTTGAGGTTGGGGAACACATGTTCATGAAGGTCTCCCCTTGGCATGGGAAACAAAGGTTTGGTAGGGGAAGTAAGCTTTCTCCTAGGTTCATATAACCCATCAAGTTATTGTAGTGGGATGGTGAAGTGGCTTATCATCTAGGCTACCACCAAAACTACTAAGTGTGAATGAATTTTTCCATATGTCTCATCTCCATCAGTATCTACACGACGATTCACACATCCTTGGTGGAGGAAAGATAGATATTAACAATGACACAATGTTTGTAGAGTGACTAGTTAGGCTCAATGATCGTGAAAAGAAGGTTCTTCTTGGGGGAATTATTCCATTGGTTCTTGTGTTATGGAGGCATGGTGGCCTCGAGGAGAGTACTTGGGAATGGAAGGCACAGATTCACACCCAATACTGAGAGATGTTTTGATTTAGGTTCTGTGTAGTTTTTTTCTTGACTGTGATGTAATGATAGACCATGTTAACTATGAGATGGGTTTTTTCCTTATTCTATGAATGTGTGTGAAGAGTACAGACTGTGGGGAGAGGAGGACCTGATCCCTAATTAATATGCGTTAATGGGTATTTAATTAAACCCAAGCGGGAGAGTCAGTGCCCCCCAAAAAGGATAGTATATTGACATGGATGAAGGGACTCCCTATTCACTTTGACTAGGCAGGAAGAACTTTATATGTTTGAGTGGTTTATTAAGTGTGGGGAGTGGTAGTGCCTCTATAGTTTTTCAATATAAGGGATTTGTGTTCCTATATGTCAAGGAGGTTAACTCCTGAGAGGTATCTTTTGAGGTGGTTGTTTTGACTATCTGTTTTCTTCAGGTTTACTCTTGGATTCTCAAGGTTGAGAATAGTTTGAGGGGTATCTGATGTAATATCCCAGACAACTCCAAGTCCATTGTTTTTCATAATTTCTAGTGTTTCAGGTGTCTTGGGGACCAAAGGTGACTTATTATGAAGTTTTCCAAAATCTCAGTTCCACCGAACTATTTCAGCAAAATGGTGGCACCTTTGTGGTCTCACCGTCATGATTGCACACCACAACTGTGGAACAAGTGATGGTGTTCCACCAAACCGATGTAACCATAGTGTTCACACCATCACTATCACACATAAAAACAGTGTCACCACTTATGGTATTCCACTGAACGGGTGACACCCTTATGGTGGCACCATGATTGTGGCACCATTTTAGTGTCTCACCAAATGGTGTGCCACCATTTTATTTTTTCCAGTTTCCAACATTTCCCGTTCCACTCCCAAATGTGTCTTTTGAAGTAAAAGTGTTTTAATACCCCTTTAAAATCCATTTAAATCCCATAAATGATCTATAAAATCTCCCCAGAGCCGGGAGACCCTTTAATTACTAAAACATGTGGCTTTTTCCTTGGTTTCACACACTTTGTGGTGTTTCCAGCTTCGCCCATGTTACATGGGTTTTTCATATTTAATGGAATCCCTTTATCTCACAGTCATTATCACCTACTCATTGATGAATATTATTAAATAAAATTTAATTCCATCTTCTGTAACTATCCAATTGTGTTGTAAAACTACTATCTACCTTTAAAGACATTCAATATTTCATATCCTGAAACTCTAGGACATCTTCATTTATCACAAGGAATTTATTTCTTCTTCCTGGTCGGTCTCTTTTCCTTTCCTTGGTTAGTTTAGAGTCCCTTTTCCCAAGGCTAGTTGTGCGCCCATTCTAGAGCCTTTTTTAGTTTCTCTTAGAGTACATGGAGTTCCTCGCCTTTATGTCTCCATAGATAAAGGAGAAAACATTGATCCTTGATCATCCAAATAGTGTATTCTTTCAACTCTCTTTACTTTGTATCTTTCAGGGTGGGTATGATAATGTTTCTTCAGGGAGTGGATGAATCCAAACATTAAAAATGATCATAAATGGTTTCTAAATAAGGAAGGGGGTTGTTTTATGTTGATGATGTACTATTTTATCTTCCATAATGTGTTGTGAATTGTATTGGCTTATGGACACTAAATATAGTTATCATTGGTAGTCCTTTATTGCGTAATAGTTAACTACTATGTCTCTAAAAAAGATTTTGATTGGATGGTTGTAACTTGGAAACAAGTTAATCACATAATGTAGGATGACAAAATGGATTCCAAAATACCATTAATACTTGTGTGATAACCCCTGTTAACAAAATAAAAGGATGGAACATTATAAAAGGTGTGGAAAAATTTGAAAACTACATTGTATTGTTCAGAAAATAAGCACAGATGTTCTACTTGATTCTTGTGGGGTGATGTGAATGGGGATGGGATCCCCTATTGTTCAATTGATGGTTTGTGTATCTGAGGCTGTGTGGGAATGTATTAATGGGATTTATTAGGTTCTAGTACTTTGAGCGATCTCACAGATCCCTTTTGTTTTTGTAACCTTAAAAGTGAACTGGGTGTCAATGCTTAAATTACTTCTTGGCTATTTTTCCTTCCTTGGATTGTGGCTATGCCTGTTAGTTTCCTAGTTTTGAAGAATTTTTTAAATGGAATCACTTGAATTTGAAAACAAGAATGGGTTCAATAGGGAATAGTTTTTCAAGAAGTAGTTGATCTCTAGTTGTGGCTATTGTGCTTTTGTATTAATGAATATTAACGAGGGTGTTTGTGTATGGCTTGGCTTTGGAACCCTTAGGTTGGGATGAGCGCTTGTCTACAGATGTGTTTAAATTTAGTAATTGTGTTTCTTATTCGTACCCCACCAACATTGAACAATTCATACCGAACACCTCCTTTTCATGGGGGAGAGTGTTTTTTCCAACACTCCTATGAGTGGTTGGTTATTGAATATTTTTCATCTCCCTCTTCCATGTATTCCAATACTATTCGGGTATGCTATGATGGACTGAGGTCCATCATAGGCCAATTTTCTTCAGGCAGGGGATGTTGAAGTGGCCGACCCAAGTGTCTGCATGAAGGATTGATTCCCAAGGGTATTTGGGATGTGGCACAAGTGTCTTCAGGCGTGGTAGTGGTTGTTGTGGCCCAGGTGTCTCTGGGAAGGATTCATGGTTGTGGTGGCCCAAACGTTCGTCGTTGGGGTGATAGATGGACTGCAATGAAAAATAGAGGGGGAGGTATGAGGTGTAGGATGTCTTTAATAACCACTAGAGAAGTGGTGTGGTGCCCAAACATTGATGTGTTAATACTAATACTGTACAAGGAATTTTTTATTTGGGGAGTGTGTCTTTGTGAGGTTTGGGTGGATTGTTTACTTGTTAGGTGGTTTGGTTATCTCCTTTTATCATGGGGAATTACAATGTCTCCCCACTTGTGCAAAAGTGATTTTGGGTTTCCCTACTGAGTATACCTTTATAATCACCCTACATATATTAAACTATTTTTAGGTTTCCTAGTGGACTTCGAGGACCATGTGGGACCATACTAGTTCGGACTTCGGGACATCTACTTCTGTTGTTTCTTTTCATTTGTTACTTTTAATTTTCTGTTTTATTGCACGTTATATGGGTTAATCATTGAACATGAATACGTGAGTGGGTTTTGTCTTTAATTTTACCATTAGTTTTTGGAGATATTTGGGATTTTACCACAATATCTATTGATCCTTATAAATAAAAATCACTATTCCTTCCATATTACGCGTGATTCAATAGCCTTGGTGCTAGTCACTCCTCTAGGGCCTATTGAAGGCTAGAATTGGGGGTTTAGACAAAGTTGTATATTATGATGTTTTATTAATAGTCATAGATATCATCATTGGATTAATATATTATGGTTGATCCTAGACTGTGTGACAACCAATCACATCATCCAAAGTTGTGGGAATCAAACCCACAACCGAAGTGTGACTATTATTTATCACCTAACACTGGAATACATGAAGTCTCATGTTAGTATGACTTATTATTTTTTGGTTAAATTACATTATGGATTAAGAATATGTTTATTTTCAGAAATTGTGTTTTATCAAATAAATATCCTTTGTTTAGGAAAATTATTTCGTGATTAAGTGATTTATAATATTTTGGAAAATGTTCTCTATTTTGGGATCACTATATGCTTAAGGAAAATTGAATACAAAGGAATGTCATTTGAGAAATAATGGTTGAATTTTATTTTGGAATAGTCTACATTATTATTGAGGACATATAAGGATTTGGGTTATTTATAGAAATAATTACCCTATCATAGAGAACATGTGATTTGGTTAATTACATTTTAGTATGAGACATTAAGAGAAGTTGATTTTATTTTGAGATAAATTTTATGATTTATTATGGATGACTATATGATCAAATCCTTCTATGTATTCTGTTACATTCTTAGATTGTTTTATTTTTTATGAATTTTTAAGGGCAATTGTTTATTGAATTGTACATGTAGACCATTTTGTATTTTTTGAATGATTTTAGAGATTATAGGTAGTGATATTTTTATGAAGGATTATTCTTTTAGGGGATTATCTGATCTTGTACTAACCATTTTGGTTTTGGTTAATGACTAATGATATGAGAAATGTATATTTTATCTTTTGGGGATTTTTTGATTCACTAAAAGTTAATTCTAGTTCATTATGTGTGACCATGTCACCATGAATACACATCGTATTGAGAAAATACATGTTTGTGGTAGATATTTATTAATGGATGAAATAATACATGACATGTATGTATTGTTTCTTTTATTTTTAACCAAGCTCATAAATAATTTCCATATCTTCAAGAAAATAATCTTAAAACAAATACATCATTCATTTAATTTTTCTACTCAGTAATAAAAGACCATTTATCTAATCATATGTTTATGGATTTTTGGTTATTACAATTCTCATGAAAAAGTTTACTATCACTCTCCATCAGAATATGAAGCATTATTTTTCTTCTAAATCCATGTTTCCCTACATTTAACACTAGTATGTGTTATCTAAGGAGACCTTTGTACATCACTTTCAATTTTTTAATGTGGAAGTTTTAGTAAACCATTTTCTATTATGGCTTTTCAATAAAGGTATTCTGATAATTCATATGCTAGACACCAACCCAAAATTCAAATTGTGAGTACAAAATTTATTAATAGGGGGAGGATGTAACAACCCTATTCTTAAGAAAAAAAAACTATGTTCAATTGTATATAAGATAAACTACATCGAACTTAAAATAACAACTAAATTTTATTTTTTTAGTATTACCAATATAAATTTGCAATTAAAATTGCAGGAGTGAATATTATCAACTAAATTATGAAAATATGGTTTAAATATGTTTAAATAATGATTCTTTTTGTTAAAAAAAATTTATTATAAGTGGAAATGAAAACCAAATGAATAAAACGGTTGTGTTTTTATGAAAACATATTTAAAAGAGAATATTTGTGTTGATAAAATCATACCACCCTTGTCATATTATGTTAATAAAATATTAATCTGATATAATGTTGAAAAATCATCTTATGTTTTTTATTCATCTGGTATAAGATCAAATTCATTTTCTCTAATAAAAGAATTATTTTTCTAAAACTTCTGTTTTTTTTCAACTTTTGATGGGAAGCCCAATTTAAATATATTATTTGACAAATTTATAAGTTATATTGGAAAAAAAATTAATATTTATAGTTGGGACCCAAAAATATACTTTGGATGAATTTTTATTATTTTTATGAAAACTATCATGTTTTGATGAATAGTAAAAATATACTAAATCTAAGTTGAAAACAACATTTTCCATTGAAAAAATTAATTTTTTATGTAATATTATTTAATGGGTTTAAAGTATAATTATAATATGTATTTATCATTTATTATAATTTAAATCTTTTTATTAAATCTATATTGAATTCATATGTAAAAATATTTCCATATTTTGAAACATTTTTACTTTTAAAATAGACTTTCACATTCTCAAAACTAGAATTAATTTAAAAATAATTACTACAATTTTAGTGTTTTGAATTTCAAAAAATGGATTTCATATTTGGAATCCAAAGGTACAAATTCTGTAAATGAGTACCTTTAATTATTTTACCTTATGAAGAGTTACTTCATTAATTATTTTAATTTAACATTATTTAAGGGGAAATTAAATAAATTAGTGTAATAAAATAATATTATAATAATATATAACTACCTTATCACCTATATTTATTCTATTTAATGAGATAGGGCCAACCATGAGAATCCTACAGCTGAATATAGGTCCCCATAGAGCCACTTGTGTGTGATAATAACCTTTTTATAATTTTAAATTTATAGAAAAGGGAAATATAACATTAAACATATATCTCTAATAAAAAAATTGTTATGGTTTATATAAATGATATATACAAAAATAAATATTCATTAGAAATAAAAAATATATTTCTTACCTAGTAATATTTTATTTATTAATTTTAAACATAAAATTATTAAATATATTTATGACACAATGATGATGCAACAATTACCTTACTAATGAAATATTTAAATAAATGATATTATAAATTTTAGAATTAATGTAATTTGAACATTTTTATTCCATAAATGATCTTTTTGGATTATAGGACAATGTGAGGTATGATTTAAGTCCTTTTTTGGAAGGAATCATGTTTTTTTGAGTTTACTAAAAAAATCAATTTCTAAATAGTTTCAAAATTGACATAAATGTGCTTTTAAAATAAATACTATTTTATTAAATGATATAACAATACTAAAAATATAAGATTAATCCAAATGACACATATAATGTTAAAAATTTCATTAATGATCCCCTTTTTGTTCTTCTGGTAATTTAATGTAACTATAGAAACCATATGTTATGAAAATACCTGATGATATGGTAAGAGTTAATATTTTTATATAAGGGTTAAAACCAAAAGATATGGTTAATTTTGTAACTGAAACTTGTGTAAAACCTATTTATTGAGGAGATTTTTAACCATACTCATCTTATAAGATAAATATATTTCCTTATAACTATTATAAATCTAAAATAAATTAGAATACAATAATATTTCAAGATATAAAAAAACTGACCCTCTTCTCCCCTGTAAAAGGACACCACTTCAACTCACTTACACAAACCACTCAAGACTCTTGGATCTCCCATAAACTTCTCAATTAAGGTCCCACAATCACTCCCTTATTTCTATATTCATTACCTTTGGATGAAGACAATTCACAAAATCAAATTCGCTTAAATAAAAAAGAGTAACCTGATTTAGAGCTAATGATTCTTCTCAAGCTCCTTTTCGTTATTTTCTTTATCCAACCCCTAACCAATTTCTATTAAATTATTTTATAATCACACCAGAATACTCAATATACTAGTATTTGTTTTATTCTATGGTGTATATCTACACATAAATGCATCCCCATCTAATGGATATGAATATAATATTTTTGTATACAGAAAACCACGTCCTCATAAAACGATGACTGTTCAATTTTTTTCTCCTACCACCACCCATGATAGCCATAATGATAGAAGATAATTTATATATGATATATATTATATTTATATTTTCTCTATGCTTCTGTAATTTTTATTTACAACATACCATTATTCCCTCCATAATGTGTAGATACCATAATTTCATTTGATGAAGTGTGGACTACCACCCACTCAAAGGGATATGACTCATTAATTCCATAAATATAAGGTATAAAGGATGAAGTTAATGAAAATATGTAACATATATTACATATATATTAGTCAATAATTATAATATTATTTTGTATCATCTAGTTTTCATTCCTTTAATAGGGAAATTAAATGAAAATAGCGTTCATGCATTGTACACCCTATCCCCTTCATGAACAATTCATTTCATTTATTATCTCCAGATATTATGGATTTTTTAAATACATATATAAATTATATATATGAAATTTAAATCATTATTAATACTATATAGATGTTGTAATTTTGACTACATTTACAATTTATGTCAAAACAGGTTCATTTTCAACTAAAGTACCGAATATTGACAAAACATCTGATATGAACATCAATAATTTTATAATTTTAATTACAAGGTAATAAAAGATATAAAAGGAATAATAAAAATTTAAAAAAAATTCTCATGAAAGTATAAATTAACCTAATTGTATTATTCATGAACATAACAACTATATGTGATGAGTAAAACTCAAGGTAATTTAAATCTTAACACACTCTCCATTCATTGAGATAAATACCAATGTCATTGGTTTTGTTTTTACTAGGAAATGTATGAATGGCCTATGTATTTTTACAGAAAATATTGACATAAATTTGGTGTATTTCTATTTTTTACACATATTTATGTCATTGATTTATCCTTATTCTAATGATGTGATATTTTTAAATGATTTTGTCTCAATCTCCTTTTCTTTCAGACATGTCTTGAAGATATACACCATTATTTCTATATAATGTGTATACAATTCCCCTTTAACATTACTTATCTGTATTATATCTATAATAATGATATTTAATGTCTTTTTCAATGTTATAATTTATTTAGGAATATAATTTAATTGTTAAAATTTTTAATGTACTCTTTATCTAAAAAATTGTTTTAATTGTTTTAATGATTTAGTATTCTATATCCTTACCAATCATGTCAATGTTTTACAAAATAATTTAAAAACATGTTTATAAAGAAATGAATTATTTAAGGGTAAATTAATTTTAAATGTTTCAAAGTGGTATATGACACATTGATTCAAAACTAATCTTTTGAAATATTTTAATTCTTTTTTAGAAGAAGATTGATTATATCAATAACTTTGAATGTTATTTTATATATACATCATGAATGGAATTTATCACTTTTATGTAACTATTATGAATTTATGTTTACTTAATAATTCTACATTTTTTTTAAAATAATGTGTTTTAATTTATGACTAGGAATCTTGTAAATATGAAATATGATTTTTAGTGGAAATGTATTTTTTTCCTTTATGCTTGGTTTATGTGTTCTCAATATGTAACTATTCATGGAAATTTCATAATTATACAGGTGTTTCTATGATTTTCCATTAAAAGGGGAGCCTTTTATAGATCTATTATTTATTGGGTAAAGTGATGGAGATAAGTGATAAGTTTTCCCTTAGTGATTTAGTGAATATAATGTGATGATATTCCGAACGTAACCTTGATGGTTACTCCCTGTGTAGCAGTGGAGGATACAATGTAAGAATGACATTGATGCCACATGTTACCATTATGGTATATGTTTTTGATTAATAATTATTAAGATGTATTTTATGGATCTTCTTTTTTCATGAGGTATGTTTAAGAGTTTATGATCTTAGTGTGAAATGTATGATTTTTAGAAAAAAAAAATTAATGGAATTAAAATATTCATGGGATTCTATATTATTTTTCAATTTGATATCCCATACTAAACTTGTTGTTCTCATACCATGTTTTGAAAATATTTTACACATGGTAATAGGATGGGTAAATGGAAGGAAGATATCATGATGAATGTTAAAAATATTTTTGATGTATAATTATTCATGTTTTATTTAAAGCTGTTTCATTTTGTAAATAGAAGAGGTAGTTAGTATAAGTGACTAATCAATACTTCATATGTTATTGTGTAATAGTTATATCCTAATTATCTAAACCTATAAACATGAAATATCATTAATGTGAATTATTATCTTAAATAAAGATTAAGTAATGTTTAATGTTGAGTCTTATAATCAACCATACAACATCATAAATTATGGCACATTAATTTCAAAATTTTACAATATAGGGTCAATATACATCATTATAGATTGATATTAGATATTTTAGTTTATAAAATAATTTTCATCATTAAATTATATCCAATAATCTCATAACCCCACTATGATTTCAAATAATGAAACATTAGCATGGAATATTTTTTTATTGTATAATCTGATTATAATATTCAACACATCTCACAATAAATCACACCGACAAACTAATGGTTTTGTTTCATTCGAAATTAGATACTTAAAATCATATTTTTTGACCTATTTAATATATTCCATGAAATTTCTTCTCACATTATACACATAATGTGCATCATAATGAATACAATACATCACTACATAGAGAATCATATCACAAGAAAATGGTTAGTAAACAATCTCTATTTGGTTAATAATAAGGGTGATCCTTGAACAAACATATTTTAGAATATCCATAGAATATGGGTATGGGAAGGTAATATTGCAACATGGATAAAAAATATAATAATACCTATAGTGGAATATAGATATGGACTCCAAATTATATGATATAATGAAAATATTTTTGAAAATATATTTCCAAGACACGTTATGTTCTGAATTTTAGAGATTTAAAAAGAAACACAAACTAAAAAACCCATTTCATTTTCAATTAAAATTTTTTCCCCTATATGAGAAAATTGTAAATCCAAAATATTGATTAAATATCACAAACCAGTTCTACAAAAAAATATACACTTCAACACTTGTTAAACATTCCATATCATTATAAACCATGGAAATCAAAATAATAAAAAGGGATGATCTAAAATTGACATTATGATAAACATATGTTATATAAAAATGATCTTAGGTGGTCATAATCTGAGAATTTTCCTATAATCAAGATACATTTTAATGATATAATCCATAAATTATTCATTATAAATGATGGAATAACATAATAATGAATCATTAAATTTCAATATTTCATTGAATCAAATAATAATTAGGAATTACAAAGAACCCATAATCATATAAATTATAGCATAGTTGACAAGGTTTTCACTACCATTTCTCATATTTGATTAGGCTTCACACAATATATTAACGTAGTAGATCAAACCACTCAATTTTGTTTCTCATACCATAAAAAATCAAAACCAAGTTTCCCATTTTGGATCAAGAATACCTACATGTTTCAATATTTTCTATCGAAATATTATGCTACACTCATCACATATTATGGATATACTGGGACCTATCATTACATAATTATTAACTATATAAATTTATGACACATTAAAATATATATCCATCCCATATTTTAAAACAAAAAAATAATATTGTGTTTAATAGAACATTTTAATGAAAATATTCAACTTGTTTATATTATTAGGAACCATTGGGAAAAAAATTAAATTCATATCCTATTTCAATTTATTTACATAAATTGATCATTAATAATTAAATTAATAATAATAAAATGATAATCCCATGTTACATAACTGAAAATCCAATGTCATAAATTATCATAATATTAATTAAAATTCAATGTAGTCAATAATTTAAATAGTTTTTAAATAGTATTAATAAAGGGTACATGATTAAGAAAATATTTTCTAAAATCAATTGATGTAAGGCATCATTGAAAAAACACATTAATCCTCATAATCAAATATATGGTATTTAAAACAAAATTTCATCAGGATAAATATTATAGTTATATATAAAAAATATTAGGAAAGAAAATGGAATTGGTTGATTTTTTCTAAAAATAGAATGAGATTGCATTATCATTACAGAAAGAAGTGTACATTAATGGAATTTTTAAAATAAAAAAAAATATATATGAAAGGGTTATTAATTAGTTTAAAAATATTTTATTCTAGAAAGATAAATTTCATGTTGGAAACAAGAAAGATACATGATAATTTGAAATCAAGTTAATAGAGGCCTTTTTTAAATAGTAAAGAAATATTATTAATTTTAGAAACCATGAAAACATAGAGATAAATATTGATATACAATAACAATTATGGTGTAAATATGTGTTCTCATGTAACAATAAAATGGATACTTTTCACCTTTTAACAATTTTAACCCATATATAAATCCTTAAAAATATAATTAAATAATTTAAAAGGTCATGTAATAAAAAAATTAAATTTATAAAACATGATGGAATAGATAAGGAAATTATAAAAATAACAAGATTAATATAGAAGTGTAATGAATGAGGTTCCAAATATAGAACATGATATGGGGATTCATTAAATTAAATGAAACACATTGATTAAAAATATGATTTTATGAGAAATTAAATTCTAATGATACACATAAATCAAAATTTATTTGAAAACAAAATTTTCAGAGGTACAATAAGAAATAGAAAATAAATAGAATCCCATTATTCTAGATAAATTGTTTATTGGAAAATAATATTATAAAAAAAGGTATATTTTAACAGACCTTTTATTCAAATATTTATTTTCCATTTGTGATAATATCTACTAACAATCCATTTCTGTTATATCACAATATGTCACCTAAAATACCAATGATTATTGTAAAATAATGATACATTGTAGTATTTATACCATTCCAAATAATAAAAGGTGTATAATTTGATATATGTCTCAATGGTTGAAGATTTTATATAATAAATCTTTACCAAGGCTACCATCACAATTATGCTCACTCTATGATCATTTATAAAAATATAAATATCCAAATTACCTAATTTATAATGATTATCATATTCATAACCTTTCATAAATGTTTTTAATATTTATTACATCTATGTATTTTAGTTTATTATTAATAATTTTCAATATTGATTGTGAATAACCATGATTTTTTGTAATTAGGTTTATAATATCAGAGTTGTTAATCATTTATCATCCAATTATCACCATCTCTATATTATAAAATTGTATATAATTGATTGATTTTACTTAGTTATAATTATATAATTTTATTTTATAAGTAATTTTGTTTTTGTTTTTGATTTTGAGGTTAGTGATAAACGTGTTTGGAAAATCTCTAATGAAAAAATGGTGTTGTAATTATTAATGAGTAAGACTTTTAATTTACCATTATAAAAATGAAACTGAATAATAATTTACTAAATAATATCCAATATTTTTTATATATCCATCCTAGATATAAATATATTGCATTTATTATGTAGTTGGTTAAATCGACACACGAAGAACATACTATAATCTATGTGCATGTGTGGATTGGGGAGATAATATTTTGTATCGTAGCATTATAAAAAAAGAATAATTAAATTATAATTTTTATATTAAGTCGATGAATATTAATTAGGATTAAATTTAAGAAGATTTAAATTTAAAATGTTCTTTTCACTTTAAAATAAATCACTTTCCCCCTTAGTAAGTTTTTTTAGGAGATAATTTTTATAATGATCGATTATTTATAATAATAAATATAGAATGGTAATTTTATATTCTTATAAAATAAATAAATAAATAAATATGAAAAATTTCTGTTTAGTAAACAAATTTAACTGTCTAATATTAAATTATGGGGATGATAAATAAACATTTCATTCATTATGCTAATAGACAGAACACATGCATGAAATCCATTTTCATTTCTACTGATTTAATTTTAGGTGAATAAAGAATTATTATAACATATACATAATTATATTATAGTAAGTAATATTTAAGTATTTTATTTTATATGTTTTTTTATAATTTATGATAGTATTTGGATGTGTTGGATCATTAATGAAATTAAAAGGATATTTAATAGATAATTTTATTGTTTGGATCATCTATTCGTGTTTCCTTTTAAAATGATGGAAAATAGTTATATTAATTTGGGAAGTGGGCTTCAATCTTATATAGTTACACCGTTAAAAATATATTTTTATAGATTTTGTGGATATATTTTCAACAGGTTTATCATATAGTGAATGGAAGAGATAATCTTATATAAAATAAATGTTGGAAAATACTTAGGTAATAGTGTTTCGTAAAGGGTGTGATTTGAATTTGCTGAGAGCATTGTGGGTTCTGTGGAAAAATATTTATGATAAATATATCTATAAATTATTGATATGGAAAATATATTAAAATAGTTTTGAGAAATAATTTCCCTTTGTAAAATATAACTGACATTAAAATACCCATTTTAACACATAATAATCTTGATTATATTTTAACTAAGGAATATATTTTATCATTTTATATATAATATTCCCCTATTTAATATTTTTGTAAAATATAAATATTAAATTAAAATACATATAATATTATTAATTTTTAATATATTTTAAATTTTAACTTTTAAATAAAGAATATTTTTTTTCGAAAATTTATTTATATGGAATGTGAATTTTTAATCATTAATTATTCTAAATATTATTTAACCAAAATTAAAATTTAAATAATTTGTTATTAAATCTCAAATATGAATAAAAATTAATTTTTTTAAAATAATATATTAGTTATGAAATAAAAATGTTAAAAAATGTATCATTCCTCGAAAATTAATTTTTAAATTATTGAAATTAGTATTTTTTATTGTTACTAAAATTTATGTCTACAAATGAAATTGAATATATATCGTAAGATTAAAATGTTGAAATAAAATATAAAAGAATCATATCATATAAATTTAATAAAGTTTAGTAATTATTATTTTAAAATTATCATGCAAGAAAAAATTAGAACAAATATTTTTTAAGTTTATAAAAATATATCTAGTATGAATTTATAAATGTAATTTAATTTTATGCGGTTATTTTTTATATTTTTAAAAATAAATATTTATTTTTCTATAATATAAAAAACTATTTAATTATAATAATACCATATATAATAATATGATTTATACCTATAATTAACCCCCATATGAGGTAAAATTACACACCTTCCAATATATAACACAATCTTAAAATTTGATCAAATTTACATAATATACTAAGAGTCCTTTATCATTATGAAGGATTACAAAAATGTACTAATTACATTTTCAAAATACACAATCCCATGGTTATCTCAACATCAACCACATAAACAATAAAACTGTTATTCATTCATTAATTATGTGTACTCCAATATTTATCCCAAAAAATATAACCTTTTAATAAATTAATATAAAAATGTTATTGATAAAATTTAACAAATGTTTCCAAAACTATAAAATATAAATATATAATATTAATTATTATAAATCTCACATAATCCTTAAAAAATATAATATAAAATATTTTCATTGAAAAATTGAATAGTGTTAATAAAATAGTTAAGAGTTTGAAGAAATAAATTCTATTAAGAAATAATTCCCACTACCTTATGTTAGAATAATATACTCAACATTTCTATCATATCGAGAATATATTATGATTCCCAAATAATAATTTATACAATATTATTTGGTAATAATAGGTAAATATTGTGTTATAGATATAGAACATTAACATATTGATTTCTGCGATCCAATTTCTGCAAAATACCTCATCACACATTGGTAATAATGAACAATTATATTAAATGGTCATTTTAATTTGAATATTCAATTAAAATTTTCTTCTATGATGAAATATTCATTTCATATATGTTAACATTCAATAAATTCTACTTTTCAATTAGGTAGATTCTATTGTACATTATAATAAAATAAACTAATTTTATTAGGTAGTAAATCCATAATAATTATTCATAATAGAATTTGATATACCAAATCATCTCCCATTCAGAGTGTCTGGTAAGGTGGGAAGTAATAGTCTCATTCCTTTTACACCAGAGTGAGGATCAATATAATGGTTAATAAACTTTTTTGGGGTGGTTACAAATATGATTTTTTTCACAACAACTGAATTCAATTCCCAATATCACAAAAAAGGATTTAAAGACTAGAAGAACCACTGATTCATAATCGTAAAATTAAATCACTATAGAATCTAATAAGTATACATATCCTATGGAGTTATCCATGGAGATCTCGCTAATGTATTCTTATATAACCCCCAAAAAATTAAATATTAAACCATCTATCATAAATGTTTATTTACTAAATTAAAAAGAGGATAAAACATTAAATTTGAAAAACAATTATCAAATGTATGACTCTAAAATTATTCTCAACTAGTAACATATTAATCTAAAATGTTATCAAAACTCTACATAGATTTATGAATTACTTCCCATAAAATGTTCAATAAAATTAAGTTACATAATTAAAATATTTTATTCCATTAATGTACCAGGATAAACTATGATTATAATATTATAAAATTATGAAAAATATTAACAAAAAATATAAATCCTTTTTTCAACAACTGTAAAATTTTTCCACTATATAAGAAACATCTTATCCCATAATAGGACATCAATATATCTCATCATTTGTCTAGATAATAATCTCTTTTATGAATTTAATACATTTAATAGAATTATAACCTAGGTAAATAGAAAGTAAAGAAATATGTGATCTTAGATTATATTTATGGATAAACATCTCCGATAAACATACAATATATTTATTTTAAGATAAATTTGCACATAGTAAAATCAAGATATATTGTAAACTTATATAAAACACATGGATCCTAAATCTTTGAAAAACATGATAATATGTCATAAAAATGATTAATGTCATATAATAATTGAATAATGAGAGTTTTATAGAATCAATAAAAATATATGCTGAAATATAATTGATTAGGCGTCAAAACCTATTCAACATATTACAATACACATTACTCACTTTTTTCCACTAGTGGATCAGACTCCACAAATATGTTTGCCAGTGTAGAATTGGCATTAAAACATGTTTCACATTATGGATCAATAATCAATTCTCATTTATCCATCAAATCATGAGATATAAATAGTATAAAAATTAATTAGTGCGATATATATTTCCCAAATAGCAAAAAATATTATCAATACACATGTTTCTATAAGAAAAATACTATTCATCAAATCCTTAAAACCCAAAAATATTAATGGTTTTCATAAAAATTCCCATGAAGTCATTTCCCTATTATTTTTTAATAAACGCAACAATAAAATATAATGTCCTTTTTAAGTGGATTCAAAATAAGAAACCATTCATAATTCCATTAATAATCAAAACATGGTATTCTCAAGGAAAATGAATATCCATATAATAACATCATGTAACAATCTTTGTAAATAAAAATCAATAGAGATAATAAACAATATGTAATTAGGATAGTATAGATAATTAGTAATTGATCAAAATAAAAATTTCAGCTGTTAATCCATGTCTGAATGAAGTTGAAAAAAATAAATCAATGAAATCTAAATATGGTATTCACAAATAAATGTAAATGGATGATGAATAACATTTATGCATAGAAGAAATTAGGAGAGGCATATTTTATGATGGATAATTTCTCCAAAAGAGAATGAAATTAAATAATTAGTCTATGGAAGTAAACTGTATAGTAACATTTGTACAATACCAAGGATCAAGAAAAAAAAATTTCATAGGACATTGAATTATATGAAAATTAACAATTTCAATGTTTTATTAAAATAACAATATAAAATAGACATATCTGTGGAAATTTAATATAATTTCAAAAATAATATTTTTTGAGTATTTGAAAAAATAATTTTTTTTTGAAAAAAATTAAAACCTTCGAGAAATATTCCTTAAAAATGAAAATTATTTCATAATGAATTGATCACAATTATAGTTAAAAAATAATATTTTCAAAATCTAACAAATAGAATCCTTATAGAAAATGTTAAAAATTTCAATTATAATTTTAAAATACATCAATTTGTTTAAAATAGATTTATTATATTTTGGGGAAAAATATAAGTAAAATTTAAAAATATTTAATTAATTCAGATATGGAAATATAGATCTCACAAACTGAGAAGAAGTGGGGCGGTCAGTCTCTCATATAAGAAATATTTTTATTAAAAATATGAGTCAAATGGAAAAAGAATTATGAGGGAACAATTAAAACCTAATGAACATTGGAAGAACGATATGGTATTTTTTATATTTAACTCATATATCCAATTGGGATATTAATTCAAAAATAATATCTACGTGACAATAATATTTTATGGGAAAACAGTAATGTTTTTGTAACATTTTAATATAACATTGCATTTTCATATTTGGAATATTTTCAATAGAATTAAATTTAAAATATAACATTATATGTCACTTCAATACCCCATGAATATGTTAAAATAACACCATTAAGTATTTGGTAAACCAATATAAAAAAAATGGATTATAATCAGAAATATGCCTAAAGGAGTGATTTTTTTATAGTAATCCCTTACCTTATTTCCCTATATAGTAAAATAAACTCTACACAAATTTATAAAAAACAAACAAAATATAATAACGTATTTTAGATAATTTTTAGTGCTCATAAACCTTTAAAATAATAATTATAGTTATTTTCAACATGTATATTGGTAAATTATTTTCTAATGTGAATAGAGAGAGTTAGTAACCATGATTGTTTTGAACCAGTTTCATAATCAATGTGATGTGATTCATTCATCATATTAATTTAATCATTAACATACAGTGAAAGGTACATTAATTTATTATTTATTATTTGTTTTTATTTTACAATATTATTTCATAAGTATTTAAATATTTATATGGGTTTGGGAATTTAGAAATAATCTTGTTTCGTTAGACAATCACAAAAAAAATTATGTTATAAAAATAAATGAGTTAAAATATTATGTTACTATTATTTAATTTAAAAATCATTATTTATGAATTAATTTAAAATATTATGTTTGCAAACATATCCCAGAATGAAATATATATATTTTACCATTATGTTTATTAAACCGAACCAATAAAATCATTCATCAATATATGTTTGATTATTGATATGGGAGATAATCGTTTTCAATAATTTCATTACCAGACAACTATATTCACATTACAATTTTTTTATTAATATTATTATATAGAAATTTGGTGTTGTATAAAAATATGTTTTTTTGGAAAAATAAGTGGCCACATATAAATATATCATTTTTCCACAACCAATGTTCATTTTAGAAGGTTATATTAACAATGAAAAATTATATTTAATTTTTTTATAAGATAGTTTTAAAAAAATATATGATTATTCAAAAAATAACATAAATATTTATTTCCTAAAACAGAATAACCCAATACATGTCCCAGGGCTCCATAAGAACCATTACTCAAGGAACATAACCCAAATTCCACTGAAACAAACCCAATGATTGAAAATGTCACGAACCGTCTTTGGGGAACGTGTCGTGACTACCCCAATCCCGTCATCCGTAGACCAGGGGCTGGTGACTAGAACCATTGGAGAAACCCTGATAAAATGGGAAGGAATTTCCTTTAAACCTGTAACACACACACTCTGAACACAAGCAGTATAAGTAACAAGTACTAATATAGGAATGAAAGGTGTGCTGAAAGTATTTGGGCTAGTATAAAAACCCAACTGAACAACAATTACACGTACAAGTAAAAAGGAAAAAACAACTACTGGATCATCCACTGGGTAAACCTACCTGAAGGGTAGGTACAGAAGTCAAACAACTTGTCCTTGAGGTATGTCCCATCTATTTCAGCTCCGAGCATCCTCCCGTCTGTCACCCTTAGCCTCTTTCACTACTGACTGTCGTCTTCACAGAACACAATAAGTTGGTGGTGAAGCCCGTTCATGGGTGAGTATAACAATACTCAGTAGGGGACCCCGAGACCTCCCAAAGGTCTCCAAGAATCCGCTAAGGATAAAACACAATAGTAAGATAAAATCACAAAGTATCAACCAACCTTACTTAGGTATATGCCCATACATATACCTAAGTTACCAATCACAAACTGGCTCCAACTCTTGAGCACAACCACATTCCGTTCCTCAAGTGTATAAAAAATTCACAAAGAAATTACTAGACATATGGTATCCCATAGGTAAAACTCACAGAATAAAGCCACGTAGGGTTCACCACCACATATCCATGAAGGAACACCCACCCTTACTTAGGTATATTCCCATACATATACCTATGTTTTCAAGAGTACACATCTCATACATGAGGTAAACATGAAGGTAATGACTCATCTCAAACTAGGTACACACAACATAAAACAGAGTAATAGATGATTAGTTGTAGCCACTAAATCATCTTTCACTATTGAATGACAGATATCTATAGAAACCTAAAACAACAGTCTGAAAAAGCTGTCGATCCTAAGTGGGATATTGGTACAATAGTCGTCGCTGTCGAACCCATGGTGGTTCCAGGACTAGTCTCATCGCAGTCGAACCCAGGGAGGATCCCGGTCCAGTCTCGTCACTGTCGAAACCCCAGAGGATCCAGGTCGATTCTCGTCACTATTGAACCCACGGATGTTCCAAGTCTAGTCATGTCACTGTTTCCCCATCATCGATGTCCAACTCCCCATGTTCGATGATGTGAGAATGGTCATTCACCTATCTCCTTATCTAATATACGTGAAAGATGTTGTGCACCTGGTGCAACTGAGTTGGAAGAGCCAAGCGGTAAGCCACCTAACTTACTCCACTGAGGACATGGAATGGTCTGATGAATCGCAGAGATAACATGCCACCTTGGCCAGATCTTCATATACCTTGTCAAGGAGAGACCGTAGAAAGATGTGGTCACCATCCTCGAACTTTAGTGGTCTTCGTCTTCTATCAGAATTTGACTTTTTCCTGCTCTGTGCAGTCTTCATTCGCTCCTGGATGATCTGCACCTTCTCCGCCGTAGCCTTCACCATCTCTAGTCACATAAGTGCTAACTCTCCTAGGTAAGTCCAACATAGAGGTGATCTGCAAGGTCGTCCATAAAGGGCCTCGAAAGGTTCCATCCTGATGCTGGAGTTGTTGCTATTGTTAAACACAAACTCTACCTTGGGTAAGTCATCCTCCTAGTTGTGACAGAAGACAAGGATGAATGACAGGAGCATGTCCTCGAGAGTATGAATGGTTCTCTCAGTCTAACCATCCGTCGGAGGATGGAAGGCGGTGGTCATGAGAAGCTGCGTCCCGAAAGGCTCTTGCAACCCCTTCCATAGCTGGAAAGTTAAACTAGAATCTCGATCAGAGAATATCATCAATGGCACATCATGAAGCCATACAATCTCCCATATATAGAGGCATCCCAAGCTCTCTACTGAACCCTGCTACCACCTTCTTCATACCTGGACACCAGTGTTGTCGTCTGAGGTCCTGATACATCTTCTCCACTCTTGGATGTACCGCTAGAGGGAACATGTGGAACTCCCTCAATACTTCCTCATGAAGTTCAATAGGTACCAAGGTACATCCTCTAAAGAGGATGACATGCTCCCCACATTTAGAAAATCCATCATGTGCCTACCCTGTGGATAACAGGGAACGTCACGTCTCATAGTCAGGGTCTCCATGTTGTGCCTCCCTATCACAATGAAGAAGTCGAGTGACTATAATAAACTATAGATAGGTTTCTCCATCCCTATCCACAAAATATATTAGTAACGCGTCCAGCTACTTCATCCCCTATCCTAGAAATTGAATGCCCGATCTCCAACTGAGAGCATCTGAAACAATGTTCCCCTTCATAAGAGTATAGACTATCTCACAGTCGTAAACCTAGAGAAACTCAATCCAAAGTCGTTTTCTCCGGTACCTGTTCTTTTACGAGAAGAAACACCAGATACTATTGAGATTAGAGTAAACTGTAAACCGTTCTCTCAACGAACTATGTGTGAGACTAGCCAATTGTAAAGAACGTGAGTACACCCTTCTTTGCCTACTTCCTACAAGAGCTCATAATATTTCTCCTTTTCCAAAATGTAGAATCTGGTCTCATCCACAGGATGAAACACATCATTTTCCTAATACAATCAATCCTGTCATGAATGGTACTAATTCATTTCATGGATGAAGTCATAAGACCTAGATGCTACTACCAAGAGATCCAAATATTACCCTCGCCTCCAAGGGTTGAGTCACACTATCGGCATCAGTGTGTGGTCACTAGGTCTCATCCAGTAGGAATCTTGAATGTGAGGATCAAGTAAATGGTTTTAATTGGAACCTCTCTATATCAACCACACAAAAAGATAGGAAATAAAACGTCACAAGGGAAAGTGTATATTATTACTGCACTTCAAAGTACGAAGACACAAAGAAACCACAAATAACAACATCAAAAAAGCTATAAGCATCATGAACAAATGTCTATATGCATGGAGCTAGTCCTTCTCTTGTCCACCAGCTACCAGAGCTCGAGGTGAATCGTCTAGGGTTGGTGGTAGTAGTGATCAATGAATCTGACCACCATCCGCTGAAGGACCTACTCCACTACCTCGTCCACTGCTCGGCTGATGCTCAAACTCGTGCCACTTCCTCTGTCTCGTGGCTCCTCTAATGCTTGTTGATCATCTGTGTGGGGAGTCAGACAGTCACGTGCTTTGTGACCCCATTTCCTACAGGAATAACAGACCATTATCTATTCAATTCTCCCTCGGCCTCAAGCTCCCCTCACCCCCGATGCCACATCTTGGGGTTTTCTAATAGTATATCTAAACCACATTTGCCACCATGTCATCTACCAACTGCCTGCTACATATGACTCGGCTACTTTCATAATGCATTGTGGAAAGTGCAGAAGCTCTTGATCATGCACAGAGCACAGAGTCACTGATACAAACTCTTCCCCGAAAATACCCACAATGTTCCCCTAGGTGAGGGTGACCTCTGTGTAAAACTAGTGAATCAGGATCCATAATCTCTCATTTTCCCCCTGAAAGAGGCTAACAGATAGATGCACCATCAAGTCATCAGGTGTCCCCACGTTGTAGAAAACTCATGCTACAAACTCCAGTCGGTACCTATCCATCTAAAAATATTTCTCCCCTTGAAACCTTGGAGTCCTCTGTAGTAGGAACCCATGAAACGTGGTCAAGTAGCATACACCATCTTCTTCGTGGGCTGGTAGCAATGGTAGCCCAACGATTATTGGTACCGCTGGTTCCTCTGCTGTGATGTGGCCCTACACCGAGACCTCGTCGCTCGGTGGGCTACCAATGCGCTCTCCACTCATAACCTGGACTGACTGACTAAGTGAAGACATTCTGATAAGAAATAGGTGCTCCACAATCAAATGTATACATGGTGAGCTAACTCAAAGTAACAACAATGAAAACTTCTCAAAGATACAAATAAGAAATCAGTGTTTTCGTGCACTTAGTTGGAAATCAGAAGTCAGAGTCCCAGTGTATGGATACTTCTGCTGCCACACCAACATCGGTTTCCCTAAACTGATAACCACAACCAAAAAACATAACACTATTTCCATTAAAAGAATGAGAGTCTTTATTTTGTGGTATAATCGAATCTATTGATACCAATTTGTCACTAACCATCCTCAGGGCTCATGGTGTGACTACCCCAAGCCTGCCTTCCCTAGGCCAGGGGCGGGCGACTTGCACCAAAGGCGAAACCCTGATAAAAATGGAAGAAATTGCCTCTAAACCGGTAAAACACACACTCTGGACACAAGAAGTAGAAACAACAAGTACTAATATAGAAAATAAAGATGTGCGGAAGGTATGTGGGCCAGTATACAAACCTAACTGAACAACAAGTACTAGTACAAGTAAAAAGGGAAAAACAATTCCTGGAACGGCCAACGGGGAATCCTACCTAAAGGGTAGGTACAAAACATGAAAAAATCATCCCTGAGGTACATCCCATCTAGTCTAGCTCTGAGAAGCCTCTCGTTCATCACCCTCAGCCTCGATCACTGTTGACCGTTGTGTTCATAGAACACAACAAGGTGTAGGAGAAGCCAGTGTAGGGGTGAGTATAACAATGCTCAGTAGGGGGCCCCGATACCTCCCAAAGGTCTCCAAGAATCCTCTAAGGATAAACCTCCTTAGTAAGATAAAATCACAATTTATTAACCAACCATACTTAGGTATATGTCCATACATATACCTAAGTTACCAATCACAATCCGACTCCAAATCTTGATCCCAACAACATTCCATTCTTCAGGTGTAGAAACACTCCACAAATAAAGTACAACACATGGTGTATCCCATAGGTACATCTCACAAAGGAAAGCCACGTGGGCATCATCACAACATATACACAAAGAAACATCCAACCTTACTTAGGTATATTCCAATAAATGTACCAAAGTCCTAAATAGTACACATCTCATACATGAGGTAATCACGAAGGCAATGAATCAGCTCACACTAGGTAAAACAACTTAAGAGACAGAATGAGATGATTAGTTGTACCCACTAAATCATCTTTCACAGTCAAATAGTATATATCCATAGAAACCTAAAACATCAGTCTGGCGAAGCTGTCGATCCTACGTGGGATATCGGTATAAAATTCATCATTGTTGATCCCACAGAGGTTCCAGGTCCAGTATTGTTGCAGTCGAACCCAGGGAGGATCTATGTCCGGTCTCGTCATTATCAAACCCACAGAGGATCTAGGCCTAGTCTCGTCAATGTCAAACCGACGAAGGATCTAGGTCCAGTCTCGTCACATTCGAACCCACGGAGGATCCAGGTCCAGTCTCGTCATGGTCGAACCCACAAAGGATCTTGGTCCAGTACCGTAAATGTCGAACTCATGGAGGATCCAGGTCCAATATCATCACTCTCGAACCCACGAAGGATCCCGGTCCAATCTCGTTATTGTCTGTCATAGGGTTCCCGTACAGAGCACACTCGATTCCGGGAGGGTCTGATCCTCAAGACAAGTTTCGATACATAAACTACTACGTAGTATTGAGTTTATGTATCTCGTAGTTTCATCTCATCATAAGAAACCTAACACGATAGACGGCGCGTCAATCAGAGACCCGGTCTGTGAGTTATTAGCATTTTCGTTCTAGGGGCTCGGTTTGTTTTTTGGTTCAAAACCATCAGTCCATACCCCAATTGCATCCAAACCTCAAGTAGGGTATGCCAAATGAACCGCCCTGCTCTAATACTTCCTTCTCTGTAGACGGTTCGTCGTTTGGACACTCGTATCCCAAAATGCGGGCTAAAAGGTTGAATCGGGCCATAGAGGGTCCGGGTCCTTTCCGACCCAGTCAGACCAACTGGCCCGATCCGGTCCGAATCAGGGTCTAACCCAGTTCGCAGGTCCAACCCTGTCCAAGGGGGTGGCCCGACCCGAGTGGTCTGCCCAACCCGAGTAGTCGGTCCGGCCCGAGTGGGCAGCCCCAAATGAGGGAGCAGTCGGGCCCAAAGGGATGGCCCGTCGCGAAGGCACGACCCATCCCGAGGGTGGCCCGGCCCAAGGGTGGCCCGACCCGAGGTGGCCTCACCCGAGGAGGCCTCGCCCGAGGTGGCCCCTCCCGAGGCGGCCCGACCCGAGGCGGCACAACCCAGCCCTAGGCAGCCCAGCCCATGGCGGCCCGGTTGGCCGGCCTTCATGGCTTGGCTGCCCACGCGTGGGAAGGGGTGTTGCGCCCCCCAGTTTCCAGTCCAAAGGGACAGGCGCTAGGCGCCGGTTTTGGTGTGCCGCGGGACGCGGGTTGTCCCACTTAGTCTGGCTGGCCGAGCGGCCAGCCGGTTTCATGTCACCAGTAGCCAGCCCAACGCCGGCCACTCCTGATCCATCCACAGCAGAACGATCGCGCCGCGGTTCTACTCCACTGTCGCAGCCCTCCCTAGCCATGGCCCCCTACTGCTCTGCGCAACACGACGTTGCCGTGCCCCATCCACCACAGCCCAGCCTGGCCGCAGCCTCTAGCTCCATAGCACGGGTGCGACATCACCGCACTCGTCTTCCAACCACCCTGGCCCTCTTGGTCCCAGCCCTTCCTCCCAGCACGGTGTGACGGCACCGCGCCCCTTCGGCACCGGTGTGGCCTGCCTGGCCGCATCTCGGTTCTCATCACTACATGGTGGTTCCCCACCCTTGTGGCGACCTTGTGGCCTTACGCCACTAGCTTTCTTTGCGGCCGTCTCATCGTCAGTAGCCGCATGACCTACATCCATCATCATCAAACAAGAACCAACAAAAGGGGAGGGTCGGGCTGTGTTCTTATGCTCCGAACCCTCCTAGTTATGGTGATATCATTCCGTTCTCAAAGCACACAACATACGATGGGGGACATATTGTAATATTCAATCATAAAAAATAACCCCTACCACGATTGTCGCTGGTTGGCGGTGGAAGGAGGCGACGTCGTCATTGTAGACATTCTTGCGTGGGTTGCGTCTTATTCTTTGACGTGGATGAGGTTCATTGGAGATATCATTAGCGTTTTTTAAGGACGACGCTTCCCTTTTCTTGCCGCGGTTGAAGAAGGAAGAATATGGTGTCGTAGTTCTTCAGTGACGGAAGAGACATTCTTCGTGTTCTTATTGGGAAGAATGAAGTTCTCCCAATGGTTCTTCAAAGCTCCTCTGAGAGAAAATGCCCACAAAAAATAATAGAGTAAGTTCTCTATTATTTCTTTAGCACAACAACACAAATAGTTGTTTTTAATTAATTGAGACAACTCAAATAATTAATGGGTAGGTTCAAATTCAAAATAATTGGAGGTGAGGAGTTATAATTAATTAAAGGAGAGAGGAGTCCAATTAATTAATGGGGCAGTGGAATGTTACAAATTAATGAGGAGAGGGTTTCATACCACTTAAATGGGATGTCCCAAAGAGATATAACCCCCAGGTGGTCCCCACCAAGACATCCTCCCAAGGAAGGTTATGTGCGGGTGGACCCCACCACCATAACCTCCCATGGGAGAATAGGGTGTGGTGGCCCCCACCACTAACAACCACTTGATGTTTTTAACCACCTTAATAAAAATACTCTTATTACTTTATTTTTATTCATTTTAATTAAAATCCTCCAAAATCTAACTTCCATTTTCGTTAGAACGTAACTGCGGTGAAGGTCTCACTAAGTAGTCACTGACGCTGCGAGTTCAACGTTGCCCCCATATTTTAGTTATTAGCATCATTTCAAAATTTATAAAACCTTGTACGTACATTTACTGAATGTACCCAAACAAAATATCAGAAATTGATTCCAGGAACATCGGGCCTCGGAATCAAGCACTGTCAGAAACTGCAGACTCGTAAAATTCCCTTGTTTTTAAGAAAAATAATTCACGGATATTATGGGTATCTAAATAAGACCCAATGAAACAAGTATTGAAATAAAACATTGAATTAAAGGTGAATATATTATGAAAAAAAAATATTTCTAAATATATCTATGAATGTTGGTGATGGAATTTTTAATTTTTTATTCATGAAGGTAGTGTAAAATCATTATATTTAAAATAAGTACATCATGATTGATAATGATTATGAGGTACAACATGGAACCTAAAAAATATATATTATTGTTTAAATGTAACTATTATTATAAAACTATTAAATCTATGGTTATGAATAGGATAAACCATATTACATGAAATTTATAATTAATTTACTAAATATAAATTTCGTTAATGCATTGTAAATAGACATTCTTTTTTATCAAATACCTTGTAAATTTTCACAAATATACTTTCTTCAAAGGTGTTTGATTTATTTTTCTCAAAAATATATGTTAACAAATAGTTGAAGAATTTAATAAATTATTAAATAAAAATAATATCATTTTTTAAATAGCTATATTAAAATTATTTTAGGGTTACCTTATGAGGTCTTTTTTAAATTTTATTTGTTTATTGAATAGTTAAAAATAGAATTTTTTGTTGATAATGTGTTTCTATTTAGAAAAATCTAAAAACTTCCACTGTATAAAAAATGTTAGAAAATTAATATTAATTAATTTTTTTAATAATATTATTATAAATTTCAATATAATATATTTTATTATTATTTTATTAAATTTTTTATATATAAAAATTGTTTGTTATGAATAAGTTTTTATCCTTGTATTCTATGTTTTCATAAAAAATACTGTACACTACATATTTCTATTTAATCATAAAAATGGATTCAAAGGAGTTTAAAATGTATAAAATACTTCCCTTTTATTTTTTTGGTAATTATTTATAGTTACCATAGTAGATATTTGTCATCACAATTAGGTTAAAACATATCCTTAATGAAAAATATGATGAAATAGAGTAAACAAGTTAACCTAAATATTATATTATTAAATTGGAAGATTCCAATTCCAAAATGTACATCCATGATTTGAAATTAAACATTTCTTTCATAATTAATTGATTCCGACCATTCAAATATTTAAGTGAAAGATAAAGAAAAAATTTCACTTGTATTCCTTTAATATCAATAATAGATTGTAATATGGATAAATACCAATTATTTTTTTTTCTAAAAAAATTATTTGATAGATTAGTGAATTTATTTTATGAAGGTAAACCAATTTGAATTGTTACTTATTTAATAATAAAATAAGATTCTCATACAACACAAACATAGTATTCATTCAAAAAATGGGAAAAATAAAACACATAATATTAAAATATTAAAATTCATATAAATTATATTAATTATCATGTTCCACTAATTTAATAGATAATTTTTATATTTTAGGGATATCTGAAATCATTCTCTTCTAATTCGCACCATTTCATGATGTATTTCAATTAAAATAATTTCAATTGTAAAAACATGAAATTATTTATATTTTATTTTAAATAATAAATTATTCAAAGATCTAGAGTCTATAAAAATATTAAAATAAATAAAATTAATATTTTATGGTTTACAACATAAATCATTATCAAATTATATTTTATTTTACCTTTTATGGTAACATTAATGATAATTAACTATTAGAAATCATTAATATGTTGGTAATTTTCAAAAAATTTAAAATATGATTAATACTAAAAGATAACAGATAAAAGAACCAAAATATTTAAAAAATTTATTTTATGATATTATATTCAATAATTCATGTTCTATATTGCATCTTTAATAATTTTTAGTCATTGTTTTATGAAATAAAATTTATATAAATTTAACACATCAAACAATTCAATGAATGCCTCTCCCCTCATTATTAAGTTCATCTACTCTCCTCTATTTTACACTCTTCATGGCCCGTTTTCATCTCCAATACCATCTAATATACCTTCATAATATTTTTTATGACATTTTAGTGGTATTTTTTTGTTGGCCTGAATCATTATAGGACATAAGATTTAAATTAAATAAGGATATATATGGAAGAGGTATAACTTTTAAGAAATTTTTTAATTTCATCATATAAACATAAAAAAATGTTAAAACAATATCACATTTTTCATCAATATAGATATATGGTTTAATTCTAAGTACATACCCAATATCCAAAACCCTTTCAATAAAATGGTATGTGAATCCTTTGCCCTTTTGCACAATAGACTACCTCCTCACGGACAGATGTAATATGTTTTCTATTTCATTGTCTAACAAATTGATATAAAGTGTTGATTAATGTTTCAATATTATATTCATAACATATTTATCATTATTAAAAAATGATATAACATATAATATCTTACCTATCCATCCATTGAAAAATGATAATGTCAATTTTGTATAATCTAGACTATAGACAACATAGTGAATTGTGATTTATACACCATCACCACATCATGTGGATGATATGTATATGTTTTTTAATGAAATAACATTATATATATATATATATTATAATGGTTATTATGTAATTATAAAAAAATGCATTCATTCTTTCTACATTCCCATTGAATAATGTACACAATAATCATCTATATATATAACTTCTCATATCCATGAATGTAACTGAGTTCATCATTCATCACTACATTTCATGGTTTTTTTAAACTATAATTATTGTATAAAAAAAATTAATTTTTTAATTATAATTATTTTTAAAAAATGGGACAATAAAATCTTTTACGACTCTGATCCTATCAAAGACATTTCTCATAATTGAACCGAATAGATTCCAAACATCTGATGTCAGATTAATTAATCCATTATATAAATATAACATGGTAATAATTAAAATTTAATGAATAATAATGTTTTAAAAAAAATTAATAATGTAAATTTTTATATTAGGGTTTTTATTCTCGATGTAAAATAAGATACGTGATAATTTAGACCAGAGGTAAGTTATTCCATCTTAATTTCTTTTTATGAAGGAATATTTTAATGAAATTGAAAATAAAGTATTTTGAATATACTACACATTTTCATGTTTTCTCAGGATTACATAATAATTCCATAAATTTCAATATTTATTCTATATATATTTAATATGAATGTTACCATGTTATATGGGGGTTTAGCACAATTTCTATTTGTTTGGATATATTTCTACTTAATTAAGATCATAATTACATGATTACTTATTATATAGGCTATAATTATATTGTATTTTTTTGAATATGTTTTTTTTCTATTGATTTTTCAAACATAGTCACATAAATGATTAATTATCACATATATGATAGGATCATTATATGTGTTCTTCATCCCAAATTATCATCATTCTGACATAATATATGTTTAACACGTATCTTCTTTTATGAGGTGTATCTACATGAAAATTGATTTATTATATCATGATTCTCTTAGTATTCATGGTAATAAATGGTTCATTTGATTTTATTTCATTCATGGGGGTTATGATTCTAATGATACCTAATTTGTGAGGGTTTAATTCAAAGTGTCACCATTATTTAGGATTGTTTATTTTTAAGTATCAATTATGGTAATTAACAGATCATTCTTCTATAAATGAAATATAATTTATTCTCATATAATAATTTTTTAAAATTAATTTGTTTCAATATTTTAAATTTATTTATTTACACAAGATACCATAATCATTGTTTCAATGAAATATGATATTTTTTACTCGATCATAAATATTATCTTCTAAGTCCATACATTTAATAAATTATTTTAATGATTATTCTTAATATTATCCATTAAAATTTAAAAACACCTCTACACATGATTTATGTTATACCAAATTCATTAATGGATTCTTCCTCTCCTTTTTTGAGCAACGTAGTTTTTTTTAATATTTTACAAAAGCGTAAAGATAATGTTTTTTAACTTTTAAAAAATGAAAATAATTTATCACCATCCATACCAATCAATTATTTAAATCATCCCCTAGAATTTTACATATTCTTACATGTAATGTTTTTTCATAATAATATTTAATTTGTTTAAAAATTTTTTTTAATTCTAAATGATTATATTCATACAAAATGATTTAATGATTATTTATGTTATTTCTATACATCAATGAATGTAATAAATTATTTTAATTATTAAAAAATATGAATATTGGGTAATGATATCATCCAGATTCTTTCAAATGATGGATGATGGTCTATTTTTTTGAGGAATGTATTGAAATTCCATTGGATTGATCATCCATTTTAGGAATGTATTGATTGAAGGAACATTTATTTGTGTATAATTTTTATTATAATATCAAATGAGTTATACATATTATGGGATGGGATGATAATTTTATATCATAGTGATTGACTACTATGTCATATGAGATAAAATATTGTGGGAATTTGTCCAAAGACATACCCAATTATTTATTATGTCTTTATAGGCGGCCATTAAATTATGAATATAATGTCAAAAAATTATAAAACTATCATTATGAAACCATTTATTGATTTCCAAGCGATTATTATATTATATATGATATACATGGATAAGATTCAAGTTCATGTAATTATATATATGACTATATTTTATTCTCATTTAATTTTTCAATTTTATTCTTCATTATGTTGATATTTAATAAATGGATCATTTTTTCATTTACATTCTGTTATATGTTAATTTTTACTAATTTATAAATAAAATTTTCCTTTGTATAAATTATTTACTTACATTTTAGCTCACCCTTATTTTTTTTCCTTTCCCCAGATATAAGGAATTTTTCAATGAATGTTATCAAGGTCATAGAATTTTTTAAATTCAGTACAGTAATATATATCCAATATAAATTGGGAAACATTTAGTTATCTAGTTTACCATGTTTACTAAATTATTTTTACCTTTTTAAGGATATCAATTTTATCCAGTACCACTTCAATAAAGTGAAAAAAAACTTTAGGATACTTCATTCAAGATCATCATAAATTTTATTAAATAACTTTAACAGTAATCATAGGTAATTGGATTTGTGAAAAAATTATTAAGTAAAAAACCTTATAAAATTCATTATAGATAATTCAACCTGTAGGTTAATATTTTTAAATTTTGGTAAGGTGTTGTTTTTTTGTTTCTTATATAAAAGTTTCTTTTTAGATATAATATAAGTGGTCATGGGTTTGGAAAAAATTCATTTAGTGGAAATAAACTACAAAAGTGTTTGGAAATTATATATATTCCATATTTTGGTGTTTGGTGAGGGTTTCTTTACTTAAAACATGGTTTGACACTCCTATGATATATGATTGGGTTAATTTAAATTTTATTTATGAACCATTTTAATGAACGAGATAATATATTCTATGGAAACCAAAAATATTCCATAGTGATATAAGATAAAAATATTCTTGTATTGGGTTATTAACGAGAATATTTTTCATTTGTTTATAGGTATAGATAAAACATTTTAAATATTTTATGATATTTTAAAATTATTAAGATATTTTTTAACAATGTTTTTGTAATAAAAACCAATGGATTCATATATTTTTAGTCATAGAATTAATTTATGACTAATAATATCTAATTTCATGGAGATATGTTTGATTTTATTGATAAAAATTAGGATTAATATTGTAACTGATGTTAATGTAATTACTTTAATATATAATTATTTGATTTTTTTTTTTGAAAAGAAGAATATATGAAAACAGTAGTAGATAAAAAACTATTTCATGATAAATGATATTTCTTATAATGGTAAATTAATTATTGGGAATGAAATTTGATTTAAATTGTTATAGTTTTATAAAAAGTTTAACATGATGGATGACATACAACCTATAAAATATCAAAAGGGTGTGGGGACATAGCTAAAAATTAAATAGAGACATCCTATGATGTTAAAAATATCTCTAATTTTTATTTCATTTCTCTTATTTATGATTTATGGTTATTTATTTATTGAATAATATATTATAAACATTTAGGGGTTTTAAAAGTATGGATATTATGGTTTTATTTCTTCATATTTCCGGTTTATTAATTTTTTGTATTATTTTAATTTGTGAAATTTATTTATTTTTCAATACTGTAGAGATGAATATATTATTATCTTTTTTATACGATGTGATATGTTAGATTTTTATATTAATTATTTATGGATAATAAAAATTCCCCTTGAAAAAAACATTATATTTTTTATGTAATGCCCCGACCCCAGTTACCCAGAGTCGGTGCATTATTACATAACATTAGCATGATCACAAAAGATTATGTCTCGAATGACCGATTAGTTTAGTAGCCTTGGAATCAGTAGCTACATTCATAATGTTTACATTACATCATGAAATGAAGAACTACAAAAAAACTCTTGCCTCTATACACCACACTCATATCCCCTCATGCTATCCCTGCAGGTCATTCATAAAATACTTCTTCACATCCTGGGAAAAATAAAACATAGAAAGGGGTGACCTCATAATCTCAGTAAGGATAACAATATATCAGAATAACCACAAACATTTAAGGCGATGTGTAACTAAAACAAAATCCTTTTAAACTTGAACTTCAGCATACTATGGAAGAAAAAAAATGAAATAATTATATTTACTTTTTCACATGGGTATTCTACTAGTCGAATAATCACATGCAATATCAATAACCACTTTCATAATAATGGAATGCATACTGCCAGACTATCATAACAACATAGTCAAGGCCTTGTGCCAAGACTAAAAATACGATTTTTTCTAGGCCTTGTGCCAAGACACTAGTTTGTCTTAAGAGACCAACCGATGCATCAAGGAGCTATATAGGTCACCACCCGTCACTTATTAAGTCCAATGTATTCCTCATATGAACAGATTTAAACATAACATAAATATTCGTATTAAAACTTGCATCCAAAATGTCAAAATGTTCTCCACAATCCATTAATGGTATAAAAATAACACATCCATAGTGAACCATATCATAAAACCTTCAATACAATATGGTAGTTTTGTATCATAATAAATAAACGTCAAATAAGATTAAAATCTATCAAAGGATGTTGACATAGATAAAATCAAAACGATTTGAGAGAAATATATCTCTTTTTTAAATCATTTAAAAGTCATATAATTATAAAATAAAAAATTTACTTTTAAAATACTCTTATAATATTGTTATGGAAGATTAAAAATTTTGATAACGGTTAAAAATAGACGTACCCACCATATAAGTTAAAAATTACATTCTTACCTTAATTCTGTCGAAAAGGTTAAAAGTGGCCTTGTTTGGAAAATGATTGAATGATTCCATTATAAACATCTTATGAAAAGGGGAAAAGGTATAAATTACTTTAAACTATACTTTATAAAATAGTTAGAATGATTTGAAATACATTTTTAAGAAACATGGATGTGGATGATTAAGAGGTCCCAGTAGATAATTATGTATAGACCACCTCTGATAATGAAGAGATTGTGAAATAAACCCTTACTTTGTACTTTTCCTTGGTTGAGGGTAGGATAAAATCCTGTAAAATGGTGAAATAATTGTTATTAAATTATACAAGAATCATATACAATAATATGATATCATATATGATCTTTTAACATTGCATTGTTAATAATATCTTAGTATTATCGCTGTTTCGGTTGTTAACTGATTCGTTTTCCTTTATATGATTTGTTATGTAAGCCATGTTTGTTATGGATAGGTTATATCTTATTCATATACAGAATTATATCAATTCATTAAACAGTAATTTTGATCATCAAATGATAATTAGTCTTGAATGGACACGATGGGGAATGAATCTCATCATGTACATGGAGATGGTAGTCCATACGTACGCACGAGCGATAATATCAATATTTTGATATTGAAATCGTATATAATTGGATGTTATATCGTATATAAATAATCATTATAATGTTATATTTATTATTTATTTCAATTACACATCATTATCATACTCATCCAAATAATAATGTTTTCAATAACAATTACACCATGACGTGGAGACGGTAAGCCGTACGTACGCACGTATGGTGAAATGTAATTCAAATGCTAGATAGAATAATGAATTTTGTTATACCATAATTATAAAAAAATCTCAGTTTATAGAATATACTGGAGGTATTATTTTAGAATGGTAAAAACAAAGAAAGAATAAGTGGAAGAAGAAATGAACTTGAAATAGGGTGGTGAAATCAAAACCTCTTTTTTCAGGTTCTTCCTTTTGATTTGATCAAATGGGCTCCTTAAGATGGATTTCTGATCAAACTAAGGCCTATAGGTTGAATTGACGTAAGTTGATAGAATATTTGGGTAGGGTTTGGTTGAGCCAAATGGATTTGATGGTGTGAATTAGAGAGAAGGGTCAGTTCCCTTTTATAAGACGGGTGAGGGGCACCTTAGAAAAAACATAAAATATTATATTATAATAAAATCTTATTTAGTTTATAATGGATAAAAATTGATTTATTTCGAGGCTAAGGTGGGGATGGGTCTAAATCAACTCAAACAATAGGTTTTCGAAAGGTTTGGGTCAATATATGAACCTAATCATTTATATATAACCCTTAGTTAAATAGATAGTGATTTTCCATGTCTCTTTGTATTTTTATATTATATGGTTAATAAACATAGTATATACTTCCAAGAGAACCCCAATGGGTTTATTATTGATACACCTGTCATTATAAAAGTCATTTGGCCAATATTTAGATTTTTAATAATATAATATCAATTAATAATATAATAATTTTTTAAAAACTCTTTTATGTCAATTTTGACACTATTTAGAATTTGATTTTTTGTGAAAATAATAACAGCATTATTACTTCGAAAAACGTTGATTAAATAACTACTAACATGTCATATTATCCTATAAAATTATTGAAATTCATATAAAGTCTCAAATTACTTTTATTTGGGTATTTATAATATCAATTATCTTAATCTTTCATTAATACTATAATTACTACATCATCATCATGTCCAAAATAAATTAAATTATTTAATGTCTAAAAAGTATAAATAAATACAATTCTGTTTGAAATCATTTTATCTTTATAATTAATGTTTACAATAGAATTTATATTATGTATAACCCCATATTAATTTTTTTTCATAATTAAACATTGATTTTAACTCTTTTAACACTTCTTTGAATTAAATAATAATAAATGTTCTAATCTAATCCAAGGGGACCTAAATGATAATATTTTATTACTAAGGTATTTTTTGGTCGAGATAATATTTTCCAATAGAATTAGGACATGTGTTTGGGTAATATTAATATCATTTTACCCTTAATTACCCTATTTACTTTTAACCATGGTAAATAAAAGTAAAAAGTTACTATTCACCAAAAATTATTTTCATCTCATTGAACCACATTTTAATTTCTAATATCAACTGTGTCAGTTTTATTTTTTATATTCCACTCATAGAAGCTGTAAAATTTAGTTTTACGAAAATTTGCAAAAGCTCATAAGAGATGGGTAAAAACGGTAAAATGTTTGATAAACTTTTGTAAATCTAAAAAAATGACTCCAATGAATTAAATTGATCTTATATTGGTATTATGTATCTATTTTGAACTAAAATAAATTTAAATAAAATAAATAATTCTTTAAATAAAAGTCGGTTTTAACCAATTACTCAGTGTTTTTTACTATTCATCAAAAATTGAAAGTTTTAAAAAATATACCAAAAATTCACCGTAAGCTAATTTTTATATTATAAATCCAAAAATTATGTCTATTTTTCCAAATTAAAAACATAGAAGTTTCATAAATTAATTTAAAATTAATTCCCATTGTCAAAACCAAAAAGTGGTTTTTTAGGAAATAATAACTATCAAAAGATTGACACTTGTTTATGTGCAATTTCAAAGTGAAATTACTCCCAATGAAAAATATTTAATTAAATTTTAATAATATAATATAATTATAAATTAAAACCACTAAAATGTATAATTTAACACTATAAATTATTTTCATTAAAAAAGCTGTTTTTACTTAATTTTTAGTATTTATCACTATTCACCCAAATATGAAAGTTATCAGAAAAACATCATAAATCCATTGAAACTAAATTCTTATGTCATGATTCTAAATAAGAATTTTATTTTGTCATATTGAATATATAAAAGTTTCAAATATTGAATTTTTGAAGGGTTCACCATTAATAGGTGGTAATAGTGCATTTTCTGAAAAATACTTCTTTTATCTGAAATAAATGAATTAGTTCCTACATTATTCCTAAGAAACTCATAATATGGATTCTAAAATTATAAGGATTATATAATGTTCAAAATATATTTAACACTATTCATAACTGTTTTTGAACGACTAGTTTGGTAAGTCGTGATGCGCTTGAACTCGTTGTTGCATGTAGTAAAAGTTATTGAATTACATTGAAAAAATAACATACTATGAAATCTTGGGGTGTTGCATTCTTCCCTACTTCAATAAATTGTGTCCTAGAAATTTTAAATTGTTCATCTAAAATAAAATGTTGAAAATTGAAAATACCTTAGTGGGAAAACCCACATCGGAAGTTGGGTTAATAAAATTTACTCTTAATAAGAGGGGAAGAGGGGAATGAAAAAGTAACCACCAAATCATGATCTCAATTAAGAGAACATTGGTGGTAATTAAAAACACATAATTGTAGGAGAAACTTAAATATTTATGGGGAGTGATTGAGGTCATCAATCACAAACAATTGTTGAATTTTGGGCCTCAAAGCAACCAATCTATGATGGTTTAAAATATCATCGGTTAAAAAACATAAGGTATTAGGATAACACGTTTTTATTTTTAAGATACCTTACCTAAAGTGTAAGAATTTATTTTTTCATAGAATAAGAGAAGAAAAAGATATATACTTTACAAGTAGAGTTCCATCCTTTAACTAATTTCTACCACAAACTCATCTTTCACCCAAAACGATAATAGAACATAAAAATATATTCAATTTATCCTATTCTCATAGGGTTCAAAATAAATTAATTTATAATTTATCTACCAAAACTTTTAAAAACAGCTACATTATTCAATCCAGGACATCACGTGGGCCAGTGGTAGGTGATAAACCCTTGTCGCCCTTTAGTTTCACGTTCAAGTCTCGCGGCCTTGCCGGACGCGACGGGTTGTCGCCCGACCTCTAGGTTGTCCTTTTATGAAAATCCATTAAAAATATCAAACTAGAATTATCCAAAATAATTATGTCCAAACTCACAGTCCAAAATTTATAAGGAGGTAAAAAAAATGGTGATTCTTTTTTCCCATGTAATAACATATGCACACCTTCATCATATATTCTTTTAAAATAGTGCAACATCCTGAATTACCATAAAACCTTATTGATTACATTCATTCTCTTTTATTCCTTATATATTACTGGATATACTCCTTCTATCCAAAAATGATGTAAACTTAAATAATAATGGAATATACAAATCAGTAATCAGTTTCAAGGGAGTCATGTTTATCCAATATAATTTATCCAAATCAATCATGTATTAATCCAAAATCATGACCTCGGTATCAGGACCATATTATAGTTTATATTTCTCTCAACCATATATTTTTAAAAAAATTATCCTTCTATTGAGTCACTTTTCATGGTACCACACAATCTCATGTCCATAATAAAATAGTACTACAGTTCAATCCTTATATATTTCATATTTATTATAACAAGTACATCGTTGATACAACACTCAAATGACATAATTCTTTAATAACAACATAAGAACCCTAATAATTCATCCTCATATATGGTAGTATCATATATTTATTATTATCCAATAGCATCATTTGGGGCAAACTCTGATGATTTGGACATTGGTTTGCGTAGTGTCCTAACACCTTGCAGATGAAACATTGTACATTTGAAACCTTTTTCTTACCCTTGCAGTCACGTACTTGGTTTCCTTTTTATCCACACATATTACAAACTCCCATTACATTTAGGAATGTTCCAGGGTGTTTCTTCCCACAGTTATCACATGTGGGAAAATTCTTCTTTTCCTTCTTCCCTATATCCATCTTTCTCTCTTCCATCCTTTTCTTCTATTTCGTTCCTTCAAAGCCATATGACTCATAGAACTCTCTACTTATCTTATTAACACATGATACTATTTCTTCATATGTTGAGAATACATGGGAGAATATTTACCTTCTAAATGTTTGCTTAATACTGTGAAAGATATGATCCTTCTTACTCTTTCGATCATATGTCTTTCCAGAATTCACATTCCTTCTAATGAGTTCCATTTCTAAACAATGGCATAAACTAGGCTATTTTATGAATTGCAATGAATAATTGAAAACTTGTAAAATACTTAACGTAAATTGAACAATTTATTGATATAATCCATAATCATAAAGAAGTTTTCATTGAGTAAGTATATACTCATAAACCCATCATGATGATTTGTAAAGATAATGAGAATTATCCTAAGCATATCCCCCGGGAGTGTCGTAACCAAGAGTGCAGCAAAAACCATTTTTGTGGTCCAGTACCCATTCGAGCCTAGATCAAAGCGGTTTGTTTGTGTTTTAACACTACGAAAATCTATGCCAGAGCCTCCTCTACCTACTTGTATCCAGATTAGGATGTATTGCTTAGAAAACTCACAAAATCTCTATAATAAAAAAATTCTAGGATGTTCTTCTATACTAATCCTAAAAGTCCATATTAGGACTATCTGCTCTAATCTGAGTTTATATAATTATAGCATCTATGTTTTTTAATAAACTTCCATAGAAACCATCTTTAACTCCCCGACCCCAGTTACCTAGTGTCGGTGCATTATTACATAACATTGGCATTATCATTAAAGATCAATTCTTGAAATAACTATTATTTTAGCACCCCATGAATAACTAGATACATTCATAATGTTTACATTACATCATATTGTGGAAAACTAAAACAACATATTGTCTCAATATACCACACTCATATCCCCTCTTACTATCCCTATAGGTCATTCATAAAATACTTTTTCAAATCCAGGGAAAAATAAAACATAGAAAGCGGTGAGCTCAAATGACCAGTAGGGATAACAATGTAGCGGAATGGCCATAAACATGTAAGGAAATGTATAACTAAAACGAAAGCCTTTTAAACACGAAATTCAGCATAATATGTCAGAAATAAAATGAAAAAAAATCCATTTACTTATTCACATGGATATTCTACTAGTGAAATAATCACATGCAATATCAATAACCACTTTAATAATAATGGAATGCATAGTTTCATACTATCATAACCACATAGTCAAGGCCTTGTGCCAAGACTACAAATAAGATATTGTCAAGGCCTTGTGCCAAGACACTAGTTTGTCTTATGAGACCTACCGATGCATCAAGGAGCTATAACAGTCTCCACCAGTCACTTATTAAGTCCAATGCATTTCTTATATGAACAGGTTTAAACATAACATAAACATTCATATTAAAACTAGAATAAGAAATGTCAATAACTTCTCCATAAACCATGAATGGAATAAAAACAACACATCCACAGTCAAACATATCACAAAACATCAATACAATATGGATGTTTTGGATCATAACAAATCAACTTCAAATAATCTTAAAATCCATCAAAGGATGCTGACATAGATGAAATCGAAACAATTTGAGAGAAATATATCATTTTTATGTCATTGAAAAGTCACATAATTATAAAATAAAATAGTTACGTTGAAAATATTCTTATAATCTAGTAATGGAAGCTTCGACATTTTTATAATAGCGGAAAATTGATGTACCCACCATATAAGTTAGAAAATATATTCTTACCTTAATTATATCGAAAAGGTTAAAAAGAACCTTATTTTGAAAACGAAGGAAAGATTTCTTTATAAAAATCATACAAAAAATCAAAAAAGTGTATAAATGACTTTAATCCATAGTCTATAAAATATTAAGAGTTAATTGAAATACAATTATAAGAAACATGGATGTGGATGATAAAGAGGTCCTAGTAGATGATTACGTATAAACAACCACGGATAATGAAGAGATTGTGAAATAAACTCTTACATTATACTTTTCCTTGGTCAAAGGTAGGTTGAACTCATGTATAATCGTGAAATAATTGTTATTAAATTATATAAGAATCATATACCATAATATGATATCATATATTATCTTTTAACATTGCTTTGTTAATAATATCTTAGTATTATCGTTGTTTCGGGTGTTAACTGATTAGTTTTCCTTTATATGCTTTGTGATGTAAGCCATGTTTTTTATGGATAGGTTGTATCTTATTCATATCCAGAATGATATCATGTCCTTAAACATTACTTTTTTATCATCAAATTAGAAGTAGTCTTGAATGGATATGATGGGGATGGAATCTCACCGTGTTTGTGGAGATGGTAGTCCGCATGTACACACGAGCGACAATATCATTTTTTTATATTGAAATCGTATATAATTGGATGGTATATCATATATAAAGAATCATTATAATTTTATATTTATTATTTACTTCAATTACACATCATTATCATACCCATCCAAATAATAATATTTTGAATAACAATTACACCACGACGTGGAGATGGTAAGCCATACGTACGCACGTATGGTGACATGTCATTAAAATGGTGGATAGAATAATGAATTTGGTTGTACCATAATTATAATATTATTAAAGTATATAGAAGATACTGGAGATGTTATTTTATAATGGAAATAACAAAGAAAGAAGGAGAGGAAGAATAAAGGAACCTAAAAGAGGGTGGTGAAATCATTACCTTTTTTCGAGTTCTACATTTTGATTTGATCAGAAGGGATCCATAGGTTAGCATTATAATCAACATAAGTCCTATAGGTTGAATTTAGTGAAGTTAAAAGAATATTTGGGCAGGGTTTGGCTTTGACAAATGGCTTTGAATGTGTTAATCACGGAGAAGGGGGAGTGACCTTTTATAAGAGGGGTGAGGGGAACCTTAGAAAAAACAAAAAATATTATTTTATAATAAATTCATATTCAGTTTATAATGGTTCCAAATTGATTTATTTAGAGTCTAAGGTGGGTATGGGTAGAAATACACTCAACCAAAAGGTTTTATATAGGTTCGGGTCACTATATTAACCTTATCATTTATATTTAACCCTTTGATAAATAGTTTGACATTTACCAAGTATCTTTGTATTTTTATATTATATGGTTAATAAACAAAGTATATACTTCTAAGAGAACCCCGAGTGGGTAATTAATGATACAAATATCATTATATAAGAATTTTGGCCGATCCTTAGATTTTTAGGAATATAATATCAATTAAAAATATAATATTTTTTAAAAAACTCTTTTATGTCAATTTTGACACTATTTGGAATTTGATTTTTGGGAAAATAATTACAGAAACATTACTTCAAAAAAAATTACATAAATAAATCCTAACATGTCATATTATCCTATAAAATTTGGGTAATTCATAAAAAGTCTCAAATTATATTTATTTGGGTATTTATAATATCAATTATCTTATTCATTCATTAATACAATAATTTCTACATCATCATTGTGTCATAAATAAATTAAAATATTTAATGTCTAAAAATAATAAATAAAATACCATTATGTAGGAAATAATTTTATCTTACTAATGAATGTTTACAATATAATTTATATTATGTATAACCATATATTAAATTTTTTCTAGTAATTAATCATTGATTTTACCTCTTTTAAATTTTCTCTGAATTAAATAATAATAAATGTACTAATCTAATCCAAGAAGACCTAAATGATAATAGTTTATTCCTATCATTGTTTTTGGTCAAGATAAACTTGTTCAATAGAATTAGGACATGTGTTAGTGTAATATTAATATTATTTTTACCCTTAATTACCCTATTTACTTTTAACCGTGGTAAATAAAAGTAAAAAGTTACTATTCACCAAAAATTATTTTCTTCACATTGACCCAAATTTTATTTAGTGATATAAACCGGGTCTCTCGGATTTCTGAAATTCCACTCACAGAAGTGGTAAAATTATGTTTTAGAAAATTTGCAAAAGCTCCTAGGAGGTGGGTAAAAGATGGTAAAAATTTCAATAAAATCTTGTATATCAAAAAAAATGAATCCAATTAATTACATTTAAATTATATAGGTATTATATATCTATTTTGACCTAAAATAAATTTAAAAAAAATAAATAAATATTTAAATAAAAATATGGTTTTAACCAATAACTCGGTGTTTTTACTATTCATCACAAATTGAATGTTTTCAGAATAATACCAAAAATACAACCTAAGATAATTTTGATATTCTGAATCCAAAAATGATGTTATTTTTACCAAATTCAAAACATAGAAGTTTCATTAATTAATTTAAAATTATTTCCCATTGTCAAAACCAAAAAGTGGGGTTTTAATAAATAATAACTACCAAAATATGGACACTTGTTTATGTGCAATTTCAATGTGAAATTACTCCCAATGAATGATATTTAATTAAATGGTAAAAATATAATCAAATTATACTTTAAAACCCCAAAAATTTATAATTTAACACTATATATTATTTTGATTAAAAAATATGTTTCTAGTTAAAATTTAGTATTTTTCAATATTCCCCCAAATATTAAAGTTATCAGAAAAACATAAAAAATTAATCAAAACTAAATTTTTATGTCCTGATTTTAATTAAGAAGTATATTTTGTCAAATTGAATATATAAAAGTTTAAAACATTGAATATATGAAGGGTTCACAATTAAAAGGCGATAAAAGTGAAATTTGTAAAATACTAGATCTTTTATCTGAAAAAATGAATTAGTTCTTACATTGTGTCTAATAAGCTCATAATATGGATTCTAAAGTAATAAGGATTATATAATGTTCAATATTGAGTGAACACTATTCATAGCCGATTTTCAACGACTAGTTTGGTATGTCGTGATGCACTTGAACTCTGTGTTGCATGTAGTGCATGTTATTGAATTATTTTGAAAAAATAACGTACTACGAAATCTTGGGGTGTTACAGTTTAAATTTATTGAAGGATAAAATTATTATTATCATGTTGGTATATTTTATTTTGTTCACAGAATATAATATAATGTAATTTCATATGTATAGTAAAATTATATTGAAAAAAACATGTCATACAATTATGATCTTCTCTGATGAATCGATTATATTTCCACCGATTATTGATCTTTGGTTTTTGGATGAAAACGTTTTATTTATCATGTTCTCTAACACTATCTACTTTTCCATTGAAATTTATTTTTCCTCCATTTTAATATATTAACATCTCAGTAATGTAATCCCATATGGATACCTAGTATTTTTTATAATAGATGGCTTTTATATTTCCATTTCAAATTTTTAAAAGGATTTTTTATTAACTATTTTTAAAATGTGGGTTTTCAATGAAATAAAATTGAAATTAATTACCATTGTTTAAAAATCACAAGTTACCCTTTTGGGGAAATAAATAATTTCATGGGGGATTTTGAAACCATTAAATTAAAATAATAATACTATGATTGAATGGTTATAGAACTTATGACACATGGCCCATTTACCAAAAATTATTTTAATTTATTAGAAGTTAAAAAGGATGAAAATCCAATAAAGACAAAAAAATACATCGACAAAAAATAATTCAATCAAAGAGAAACATCATGAACCACATGATTTCCCTCATTAGGAAAGGATCTTAGTTACTTTAAAATGAGAAGATGATAATGTTGAGTTGCTCTAGAAGCAAGATAGTATTCCACCATATTACCCTTGCGACAAGTATGAAGGATGTATAACTAATTATTTATAAGGCCCACGAATCTGCAGACTGAATATTCTATGGACTAAGTAGTGGGACCTTTAGATAATAAGGCTTAACGAACAATAATATTATGATTTATTTCATATAGTTATGAACTAATTTATGAATGTGTGGATATGAATAGGATTAAAAGAATTTTAAAATATATATATGAAGTTTCTTATCCTTAAAATGAATTTTTCATTCATTAATAAAAGAAAAAACTTCATTAGAAAATTGGTTCTATTTTTTTCAAAAATACATTATCATTGAATTTTTTAATAATATTTCGATAACATATTATTATGATAATTTGGAACATCAATAAAAAATCAATAAAAATAAATTCATTTTTGAACAATCGTATCATAATTAACTCAGGTTGAATTTTTGGGATATTGGTGAAAAGAATTATTTTCATGTAAATAGTGAAAAATACATTTTTATTGATTATTTTAATTGTTGTTTCACAAAATGAAAATCTTAAATTTCATTAATGGATTTAAATAATATTATATAACTTATTTTATAATTTATTTTAATAAAATAAATATTATTATTGAATTTATTATAAATTTATTTTTATACATAGAAGGGTTTTTTTTTGGAAAAATGGTTTTCTGTTCATTTTTACATTTGACACATAAATTGAATCTACCACCTCTATAAAATTATTCAACATACAAGGATTTTATATTTAGAATAGTGAGTTTAATTTTTTTAGAAAGATAATTTTTTTATCATTATGTGTAGTAAACATTGTAAATAACTACCACCAAGGTAAAAAAAATTGGTAAATTAAGGTAAACATAATATTTTGAAGACTATATAAATTGAAAAAAACATTTCATTATACAATCAGATAAATGGATATCATCCATGTACATCCATGTATATAAATTATAGAAACATTCTGCCTTATTGATATGATTTTGACCATTATAATTTTTATGTTATATTTAAATGAAAAAAGTTACTTTTAGACATTTAATAACTCTAAATATTATTAATGAGGATAAATAGAAAATATTTTATGTTACAAGAGGAATTTTCAATGGGTAATGGATTTTTTTATCTTTTTAATTTATTTTAATGTTTTATTGATTGAATAATTAGCATAAATGAATATGAAATTGAAAAAGAAATATACATTCAATTAATATAAATAAATTATTAAATATTTGAAAAATATTAAATGTAATAAAAATTGGATGAATTATTTAGTTCAATTAATATTATAGACACAAGAGGCATTATAGATATTTTTTAATGGATTGTATTAGTGTTATATCATTTTTCAATATATATTTATAGTAAAATAAACGAATTAAGAAAAATCATAATAACTATATAACTTAATATATAATATTTTATTAAATGAATTAAAAGTCATAGGACTCTCATATTCAAAAATATAAATTTTATATGGTTGAAAATATCAACCATGGTCTATTTCTGGGTTATTTTTCCTTTTATGGTCACATTCCTAACCCTTACTAGTACGAAAACATGAGTATTGTTGTAATTATAAAAAGGGTGAATTAGGCGTTAATACAAAAATATAAGGGAATAAATATAACTAAAACGTGGTAAAATTTTATTATATGATATTAATTATACCTTTATGCATCATATCTTAAAATTTAGAAAATTTTGATCTATTTTGAGATAATAAATTATTTATTTCATTTTAATCTTCCAAGGAATTCAAAAATGCCCCTCCACTCAGTATAAAAGGTCACCCCCTCTCCTAATCTCATCACACATCATGAAACATTAATTTTGGAGAATACCCATAATGATACCTTCCTAAAATTCCATATTACATTTTATAGATATTATTTTATCCATAATAGCATCATTACAATGATTATGGTTTAGGGAAAATGATACTGTTACAAGATAAGGTATAACTTTTATCCAATTATTTAAGATTTATTTATTTTTTACCACATTAAGATAATCTCTAAAAATTATAAAACATTAAAAATATTAACATCCATATAATTAGTTTATTTTATGTTTAAAAAAATACCAATATCAATCTACTCTTCAATCAAATGGAAAACAAAATCTTTGTTTGTCTTTACTGATAACTACAACCTCCTAAACCTGTGTATTTAATTTTCCATATCTACCTCACAAAACTAGTTATAATAATGGATTAAAAGATTAGTTATGTTATTAATGAAATTTTCATCAATTAAAATATGTAATTTATCATAACATTTCATACATATCAATCTATTGAAATATTTTATTTCCATTCATGTTTATGTTTCATTGACCGTATCCACGATGAGATGTGATTTTTTCTCCATAATAAAATCACATTTATTATATAAATATGATTATTTAAATAAAAACAAGGTATTTATGATTTAAAAATCAGTATTTTTAAATAAAATAACACATACCATCTTTCGATAATGATTATTGAAATACGGGAGTGTTACCAAAGAATACGTACAATATAACATCTTTTTTATTGTAATATACCTTTTTACCATATTCAAACAACTAATATCATTTTTGGACATTGGAGTTGAATATTATCAAATCATTGGAAGTGAATATAATTTAACAGGTAAATAAATTAAAAATGATAAAAAATATAATGAAATGAATAAAAAATAAAAAATGATGATAATCTTTTAATTAATAAACCTGTATATTTATGTGGTATAACAAATATTGTATATGACATGTCATACATGAAGGTAAGGGATTCTCTCACTATTTCCATTTATTGAGGGAAATTTTAATGTTTTACAAAAAATTAATTTTATAGTGTATATTCGTACATTTTATGTTATACAATTAATCCATTATATTTCATGTTATTTTATGTTTCTATTTAAATTATTTAATCTAAAGGTATTTTACATGCATTTTATATAGTGTTACATTTTTCCTAAGATGATTTCCATTCACTGGGTTATAAAACTACTTTATAAACTATGATATTCTATTATTATGTGTAAAATCAACTATTATTTTACTGTGTTTAATTTCCACTTTTTCATAGATTTATATTTTTATTAAATAATAACCTCATTGGATATTTCTCACTTTTAATATATAATAATTTTATAGTTCCTTTATCTTAAATATTATTATTTCTAATTTATGTTATATTATACAGCTATCCTATTTTATTAGGTGTATATTTGTCACCATTTTATGCCATCCCAACAATCAAATTATATAAATTTTATATAATATAATATTTTATTGTATTTATTTCATACAGGTTAGCAATAAAAATATACCAAAGTGGTGTAATTTCATTTAATAATCTTATAATGTTTTATGATTGTTAATATTAAAGCATCCACTGTAGGATTTATTTTATATTTTTGAAATAAACCCAATATATTTTCTTAACCCAAACAAATGTCTTAAAATAAATGTACTTATTACATTACTAAATCATTATATACTCTATATACAGACATTAATTTTTTAAATTTTAAAAGACATTGTTTTTATACTAGGTCAGATATCATTTCATCTATGTCCATATATTAATTTAAAATTTTTAATGAATTTTTTTTGCAAGGATTTATTAAATAAAATTTTACCAATTTTTAAAATTTAAAAATATATTTTCAAAAGATCATCCTCTTTTTCCAAATAGGGTACTTAGTAGATCTTTTAGAGGAGTGTAAAATGATATTTTTATAAAATATATGTCAATAATAGAATTTCCGGCCATTAAGAATGCTCAATGGTTTAAGGCTTCTATTACGAGTTTAAAATATAAATTTTAATGAATAACATATTCAATAAATATATAATTAAAATTAAAAGTTTATTTAAAATATAAAAATGGTACTGTATTTCTAAATATTTTAATGAATTTTTTTGGTGTATATATTCATCAACAAAAAATTACCCTTTATTTTACATAATCTCTCTGGGGAATGTGATTTAATGATACCATCCATATTCTTCCTCTAGATGGATTATGATATTTTTTACTTTGAAAATTATGGGATTTTCATATAATGGTTCAATGAATGTGTAAAATAGTATATATCAAGTCATCCTTATTTATTTCTACTGTTTATTCATATTATTAATGGATATGACTTAATAATTGATGTGTGGGTCCCATTATAATGCAAAGATGCATGTGTTGGTCTCATGAGACAAACATTTTTGTGTATTTGGAAGTGGACATGCAAATTTTGTTTAAAAGTCTCAGCTTGAGCCATAAATATTAATATTATATTGTCCTAAATTATAAATTTCATCATTATAATATATGTTTCTAATATCCTTTTAATTTTTTTTGTTAGTTATGATATCCATTAGTTTTTTCAAGATCATCTGACTATTTTAACAGATTTATTTGATCATTGTTTATTATTTCAATATTATTCATTAACATTATGGTGTTGATTAAATGGAATTCTATTTCATCTATTTACCGTTCCATATTGATTATTACTCATTTTTTTGATATATTAAATTATCAATAACACGTAAAATGATATTTTCCTCAACATTATTTTCTTTATATTTCTAGAATAAGAAGAACAAATCAATCAATGCGTTCAAGGATGAAAAATTATTACCTTCACTCTATTATTATATTTCCAAAAAATGGTATTAATATTAGAATCATGTTTACCAATGATAAAAACTGTTATATCCTTTCGATTGTTATTTAGTGTATCTAGTAGTAATGAAATAATGTAGAAAACTACTCTCGGATAACGGATACGGGGGAAATTATAGGCAGTACCCTCCACACACTCTTATTGTAAATTTAAATTTTTATATTAAATAGGAGGATAATAGATTTTATTTATTTTATAAATAAAATTTTATTCCATATTATCTATTCTATTATTTTTATTTTTATTTTTTTAATGTTATAGATTATGGTGGAATTCAATGATAACAAATCAATGTTATAGAGGTAGAAATATATTGGTTGATAATTTTTTTGTTATGTAGACCTATAATTTAGAAATGATGTACAATGACTATATGGGATTCTAGACATGTAACATGACACATTATGGAGTGAAATATGTTTTTTAGTGTGATTTTAGAATATCATTGTGACTTAATTTGGTAAAATATTCCACATTTTATATTTGATAAATAAGGGGAAATCATTTGAAAAATAATTTTAGGGAAGGTTTATTAATATAATTTTATAAGATTTAGGTTCATTTTGTAAGGAAATATTTTCTAAGAATATATGCATGATCTTAAATACAAAAAAAATTATAGCAAAATTTATATGTGTCCAATTATTTTATTAATAATCGAATCCTTTTAGAGTACTCAAATTTTCACTTATTAATTTTGATTAAATTTTATCAACGGTTACTATTGTGTCCATATAAATATAAGACATACAATGTTTCTAAATTTTGATGTAATGAATTTAAATTAGACATTTATTTTATGTATGTTTAATTCTATATATGAGCATATTTAATTTAAATATTATAAAAATATGATTTGTGAGAATTTTTTTATATAGAAACAATTATTTATTAATTAAGTGTTTTAAGAGTTATTTAATATTGGGTGAAATTTTCATTAAATATTAAATTATATATAATTGAATAGTATTTTTATAAAATAAATAAATTTAATTTCATAAACATATTTAGAAGAAGTATAATTACTTGATGAAAATTACTTTTAACGTGGTAAATAGAATTTATCTTGGAAAAATAATTTTTATCAAATAAATAAAATAAAACATATTACATAATAATGAATTGTTTCTATAAAAAAATATAATTATTTTATTCTATAAGTTTTTAGTGTTTTGAAATATTAATTTTAATATTATCGTATAAAAATCATCTTTACAAAATATCTGCTTTTATTTATAATAATTATGTGTACTATATATTTACTATTTAATTAACTTTTATAATAAAAAACAGTTTATTATAAATGTTATATGATTTGTGTGTAATCCGATGAAATCCAAAATTTAATATTACTATTTTAATGATTAATTTAAATAAAATAATAATAATAGAATTTATATTAAATTTAAATGTTATTTATTTTGTAATATTTATTAAATATAATTTCAATGTTAAAAATGATGTTTTAAAATAAATATCCTTTTTCCACCAATAAATATATTGTCAGTTAAATGGATTAATAAACATATTTTCTTTCTTATATATTAAAAAATTCATTAATTTTTTACTTTTTGTAAAAACAAAAATTTCACTATTTCTATAAAAATCTATTATTTTACTATATTCGATAAAATTTATCATATAGTACATTTGATATGATAAATTTAAAAATGTATTTAATTTCATTTATTTTAGATAATAAATTTTATAAATTTAGTTCATAGATGGAGATACAATATTTATTGAATAATTTAATTTATGGAATAACACCCTTTAAAAAAATATGTTCTTTTTCCTTTATTTTCTTAATTTATAAATGAATTTTATATGAATATTTATTATGTGTTTTATTGTTCATAAATTTGTTTTAATAATATTCATCTAGTATGCCTATGGTCAATTTAGTTCGATGTTTCATGTAAGGAATACTATTTAACACATTATTTATTTAAGAAGAATACATTTTGATACCTCATATAGTTATAATACCAAGTATTTGAAAACATAAGTCTTTGAATATATACAGAAATATAATGTATTACATGAGTAATAATAGTGTGGAAACATGAGTTAATAATAACGAGAAAAGAGATGATAACGAATGTTTTTTGTATAACATTAGATTAAGGATTAGAGATATGTTTAGAAATCGCAATCATTTCATGGCCAAACACTATCCCATTCACATCATAATTGGCTAGAATAAACACATTCATAAAAAATTATGGGAATGATACTTCCACCCATATCCCTTGATATATTATAATAAGGTTAACCACCCATATCACAACCTGATCTCCTGACATAAACACAAAACCTAATTAATTGGGGGTATATAACATACCCACCAATCATATAAAGATAAACCATAAATATATGTGTACTAAAAACATGAATACATTAATCTAATTGACTTAATAAATTGATTTTTTCCAAAATACATAGATCTGCTGATTATTATATGACATCAGTTGAATGGAGGTGGATAATATCACTATATTATATTCCAAAAAAATCATAATAAATATTAAATGATGTTATCAAATATAAAAAGCATTTTTATAGGTGCATCATAATTTATATTAAAATAGTCAAATAAATAAGAATTAAATTTTTTATTCTTGTTTTTAGTACATTTTAAGTAATGAATAAAAAAACTTATGAAACATAAAAAATTGTTAAAGAAAACTAACAAATGAATTATGAAAATGTATTTGTATTGAAAATTTTAAAATGAGATGCTATTAATACTTTTCAAAATAATTTCAAATTCATCAAAACCGATTTGTGGGGAATGAGTTATAGATATCCCAAATTATAACCCCCTTCCTCCAAAGATATGACAATGAGGGGGAGATAGAATGCCCGTAATTCACTCTTTCAATAGTTCTCGAAATGGTGACTACAACCAAGGGTGTATAAATCTCACATTTTGGGAGACATTTTCTTTTATAATTAAAGAATATATAAAAATAGAATGTATCATCCAAAACTAACCCCATGACTAATATACATAAAATAACTTCCCACATGCATATATAAAAAAACTAATACAAATTCAATCATTTCTAAAACAAAAATACCCAAATGTAAAGCTAAAGTAGTAGTAGAACAACTTTTTGGGATCTGAACTAGTAATGTCTAGCACGGTCCATGAAATCCTCGAGGAAAACTAAAAACATACGTAGGGTGAGAATACATGTATAATCAGTAAGAAAACTAATGTCCCTCATTTACATGTGAACAGAGCACACACATTAACTTATAAGAAAATGAGAGAACCAAATCACACTTATAAGGGTATACTAACCATCCAAACCTTACCAATCCATGATTATAAATTAATGAAAACCTATTAATATAATTTATGTTAATCACATCGATGATGGGGTTCTCCTGACCACATTCCCTCTAATTAGACACTCTCACTCCTAATCGAAAATGTTCTGGCTCTCCCAACTCACCTAAACATAGCACAACATATCCTTCACACACATACCTGGGAAACCACAAAACCCCCTTCCCACACACACACGCAACTAGGACACACACCACATGACGTCACATTACTTCTCATCAAATCTCATCCTAAAAAAACCTTGTAAAAAACATCACATCCCATCCCAAAGACACATGGGAAAGAAAATCACGACTCATCCTAAACACACATGGCACACCACATTATAACTCATCATAAAGATGCTTCAACCAAAACATCACAACTTGGATGAAAAAGATTTCGCCATCATCTCCATGAAGAGGGGACAGGGGAGAGTGGATACCCCACCATCAATTCTCGCACTAGGTTGTTTGATACGAACTCCTTCCCCCATGACTATGATTTTGATTGGTACATAGTACTCAACAATGGTGGGTGAGTATGGAAACCATGAGGAATATATATATATAAATATATAAATGTGTGTGTGTGTGTGTGTGTATGTGTTTATATATATTATTAATCGCTCAATCCCAACATTAGGATTTATAACATATCATTAAAAAACTCACAACATCACCCATATCCTCTAAGATGACTAAATTCACAACCCCACACTAGTTATACAAATACTAATTCTCATTTTAACTATATAATTATCACATAACATTCCACAATATTTTATCATTTCATCCTACCCCATTAATATATATACAATTTTCCATCCACGTTATCCAAGAAAATATTGGTCACAACACATATCATGCATCATAGTAACATTTCATGTGGTTAATAGACTTGATTATCTTATATGGATTCACACTTCATCCACATATGACACCCATGGATGATATCTCATACTTTGATCTTTAGATGTTGGGTGAAGTTTTCTATATGTTATCCATGAGGAAAATTATGGAAAAATTACCCATTAAAATCACTACGGTCCTTCGTCAAACACATCCATCACATACCACATCACAACACGTACCACGGAAAAATATATTTTTTAGAATTAATATGTCATGCCTAATTTAAATCCACTTTCTAATATAGGGTGATATCAAAGAATCCTAAAGGATCATGGGGAATCCATTTTGATAACCAAATGTTTGTGGTAAATCAATTTTATATATACACATTCCACAAAAAACAACATGCATTCCAAACACCATCTCTCGGTGAACTAACAAGGACCCACAATTAACGTGATTTTTAGTGTGTAGTTAGCCCATATATTTAACAACATAAACGATATCAAAGCAATAAAAAATGATGTAACATCCTGACACAAATTACCATTATCTTTTGGATTTAATATAAACTGATTCATTATATATAATAATACAGAATCAATTATTTCAACAAAAATGAACATTTATATACCATTCCATAAGATACAAAATTATGAAAGGCAAGTGGTATCCTATCTATAAGAATGAAAATTGAAACATTATGGTTGCTCCAAAAAATGGGTGCACGTACAATAGGTGACTCTCTAGAGAATCACAATTCAACTACAACATCCATGTATATGATTCCTATATGATGAGGGATTTATTACATCTCATATCAAGAGGAAAGAATAAATAATGTAGAAAGATATGGATAAATCATTATTAGGAAGAATAGATCCATGTTATAGGTTTACATATATTTTTGATTTTCCATTAATGTTGGATATGATTAGGATGACAAGTGTTTACCATTTAAAAGTATCCTGACACTTATTGAAATAATGATATAATTATTACATTTTGAAACAAATCTAAAATCTATGTATTATTTAATTAAGAATATTTCCATCATAAAATTATTAATTAGGTACATACTGTTCTTTTAGAATTTAGGCACCATAGGAAGTGAGTCCCCACGAGTGAAACACCTTTAGAAAAAGCATCATAAGGTGAGGCACTACAAGATGACTCACTAACAGTGAGGCACCTATAAATGAGGCACTACCAATGAGATTTCATAAGATGAGGTAGGGAAAGTGAGGAACCACCTGTAATCTATCACCAAATGAGGAATATCTATTGAGCCACTACAAGCAAGATACTACTAGGATGAGACACCACTAGCAATCCACCACAAGCGAGGCACCACTCGATAAGGAACCCTTAGATAATGTCAATGCATGGATGAGACTCATTTAGTAAGCCACCACTAGCGAGCCACCACCAAGGTGTGACAGTTGTAGTATAAAACAGAAACAGATTGCACATCTGTAATGGAATTTCATTTAAGACACTACAAAATTGTGAATTTTTTAATATTGTTTAAATGAAACACCCTTTGAATATCTCACCTATCCCAAAAGACCACATGTTCTTAAAAACAATTTTTTAAATAATATAATGGACTATATTTTCCGATACATTAAATAAAAATACCATTCAAACTTTTTCTCACCTTAGAGAATTCAAAACCATCCATGAAGTAAATATGGGAAGTTTTTGAACTGACGTCCCTTGAGATATCTCTCATTGATTAGGATACACCTAGTAATATTACATTAAATAAACACATCTAATTTCAACGACTAAACACATTTTTTATTTTAATGGTGGAGTGGAAACCTCTACACCCAATAACACAACCTTCGTCATCTAAAAACCATTCCTCATTAACATGGTTGTTGACACATCAACCCAAACGACCAAGAAAACTGTACAACCACAACATTCCTCCCCTATCCAAGACACATTGCCACACAATAACTATAAAACAAACATCAAACAACTATAATTAAAATCCAATGAACCGTGCCATCTCAAATACTATAATTAGTTAATTTTTTCCTCTATATTAAGATATTATCTTCTATTGGAACCACTAACACACTCACATGGGTATAATCGCACAGAATATAATGAATCTTGAGTTGGAATCATGTCTTATCATTTACATAAATCATGAATATATTGTCCATAAAACCATACAAATCAAAAAACATGGGAGTCATCTCATACGAGAAATAAGGTTCGAGGGCCATGTCAAAAGGAAAATGAGATCCAATAATAACTCAAAACAACTTAGGTTATGGGAAATAATTTTTCTATCTTTCTATGAACCACTCACTTCCATTCAACCATTAATCCACAACACACGAACCATGGGTATGGTCCATCCTCTTAGATCCTTCTCTCGACTATCTTGGATCTACTCTAGGTGCTCCATGAATGTTATGTCATCCATGATATCCAACTCTTACCACTCAAAGGCTTGGAAGTCATCATGAATATATCTACAAATTTGTGTGATGTGGAACAAATCATGTATTTTAACCAAATGATGTGGAAATTCGTACCACAATTTTACATCACCAACACGAGTCAACAATTTGAAGGTCCTAGAAAATCAAGGCGATAGAATTCTCACTCTGCCAAATCTCTATTACCCACATCATGGGGTATCTTTTATGAACATGTGGTCCCCAAAATCAAACTCCAATGGCCTTATCTTTCCATCGACATGAGATTTATTTTTGTACGTAGATGATTCCATTCTCTCATGACATGATCAACAATCACAATCATGCTCTAAACCATAATAGTACCATGAATGCATATCCCCTATCCTTTTTCATAAAAATGGATAATGATATTATCCCCCATAAAAATCCTCAAATGATTAAATGAATGTTGATAGGTGATAGAAATTTTTAAATGAAAACTCTGCGAAGGGACAATGTCGTACCTAATATTCCCCAAAATCTAAGATGCAAGAACACAAAATATCATCCAGTTTCTGGATTGTATTTTTGTTTGCCCATCTATCTGAAGTTCGAAAGAAGTATTGTGGTATAACGGGGTTCCAAAAGAATAATATAATCACATCCAATGTTTGAATGTAAAATGTGATTCCTGGTCTAGGACAACGGACCTCAGAACTCCAATAAACCATACAACCACATCTATATATCTCTTTGACAAAGAATTTATTGTTCCTAACAACTTGATTGCTATAAAGATGGATGATTTCATCAAATGATCCACTAAAACCTAGATAAAATAACAATCTCCATGAGTTCTAGGTAATCCTGTGATGAATTTAATCAAGATGTCATCACATTTCCACTCATGGTATTCTATCAGTTTCAACAAACCATTAGGATCACAATACTCGACTTTATATTATATCAATCCATGAACCTCACCACAAACTCTTCCACATCTCATTTCGTCAAGGGCCACCAAAACTACATCTCCAAGATGTGTTACATCATATAATCTATATACCGTGACACTAAGGGTGAGAAGTGAAACATACAAAGGAATTAATTTCACATTTCTACTAGAACAAATATCTTTCCACAAAAAAACATTTGGTTCTGATCTTCCTCAAACTATCACTACTGAACATCTACATAGACAACACGATAACACATATCATCTTCTTATGAGTCCCCACATTGAGTATCCCACCTGATATATCATAGGAAATTATACCATCATCTTAAACAAAGATCCTAGATTACCATCCACCCTGGAAACTAGGTATATGGCTGTCAACTCCTCCATTTCACTCCAATCACCCCAAGACTCCTGATCAACACCCTTCCATGCCTAACTACTCAATGTGTCTACCAAAACATTCCCCTTTCATTATTATTAGGATATATAAAAATCATATTCTGGAAGGAACTCTATCCACCTCCATTATCAGAGATTTAAGTCACAATGGGAAATAAGAGACCTAAAACTCTTTTGAATTGTAATGGGAACAAAGTGATCCCCAATGAAGTAATGTCACCACATAATCATCATGGAAATAACTATGGTTAGATGTAGATCAAGGGTATAATTGTTATGGTAGTGAGGGTGTAACTGACTAGACCCATAAGATATCATTACCTTCTACGACATCCGGACACATCCTAATCTGAGATTGGAATCATTATAAAACAACTCAAACATTTCCCATTTATTTGTGAACTGATGAGCTGGAGCACTAAACAACTTCCCCTTGAGTCAACTGAATGCTTCCTATCATTGATCACTTCACAAAAAATCTTGGTATTTCCTATTCAAAGCTATTGATGGTACTGAATCTCATGATAAATAGGGTACAAACCTCTATTAATAGCCTATGAGACCAAGAAAAATATGAAACTCATCCATGTTCTTGGGTGCTACCAATGAAACAACCACTTCAACCATTCATAGGTCAACTACTAAAACCTGATGAGACACTACATGACCATGTAATTTTATTTCTCATGTCTGAAACACACACTGAGACAACATTTCATTAATCAGGATTAATCGAAGAACATGAAATATTGTTCTAATATTCATTGCATGTCCCTCCTTTTACATCGAGTAGATAAACATATAATTGATTAATAAGATTAAGAACACATCCATGAACTCATAGAACACATAGTTCATAAGCTCCATGAACATAGTTGTTGCGTTTTTAACACAAAGTGGCATGAGTACATACTAGAAGTGGTCATACCTTCCTCTGATTGCAGTCATTGGTATATTTCCCTCCTTTACCCACAACTATTGATACCCATGCCATAAATCTATCATAGAAAAAGAAAAATTTCATCTCAACTGGTTGAGAAGATAAAATATCCTTGGAATAGGGTAATAGTTATCGGAAATCAACTAATTCATCCTCTAGTAATATATATACAACCTAAAACTACCATCAACCTTTTTGGTGATCAATAATAGAGTGCCCCATTGTGAAAAACAAGGTTAGATGAAAACATGATGTATCAAATAAACATTATTAATCCCCATCATCTGAAATTCCAAGGTTTTCAACTAATAAGGATCCATTAATTTTAGATAAGTGTTGGGAAAAAAGTCAATACTAAACTCAATATCATGTTGATGGGAGTAACATCACAACCTCCTCGAAAAAAATATCCATACACTCCGCAAAGACCCTAGGAAAATATATGATTTTTTCATCTACTGATTCCACTATCAACTCAACTGACCAGGAAAAAAGGGTCTCGAAATGTTGAGTTCCCACTTAAAAACTCATCTCAGCAATGAAAATCACACACTAACCAACACATATGAAAACATGACTCTACAATAGAATTATTCAATAACAAAACCTATATAGTATAACAAATCAATGTTGATAATAGCATTATATGACTGCGTCTGAAGAAATAATAGATCCCCACGGGACTGATGTGGCCCTATCATCAATTTACATTCCTAGTACACATCAAAGAATATGGTATATCTTATGATTAAAATTGTCAAAACCAGATATATGGGAATCCTCTCTAGGTGTAGTCCGTTGAGAATGGGATTCATGGTTTATACAATGTATTATGAAGCTCATGAATTAAACAAATCATACAAAAAATATATGATAAACTTATCTTACATCTAATGATCTCTATCCTATCTTCTAATGCTAACTCTTCTACATTCATTTGACCATACCCAACTCTATTTAAAATCAACTAATGGCTACCTCCTGGACAATTCTCTTGTAGAGGCCCCTGAAATATGGGAACTTCCTGAGGCCGATCTCTTCCTTCTCTAACTCTCTATAGATGAGGAATAGCCTACTTCCCTAGTTATTGAAACTGGCTTCAATTGTAAGTACTACTCAGGTCGACACTGACACTATCTTCCTCGACCCAACTGAGATCATGTATCCACTGGGCACAGGTTCATAAGATTTTTGTGAGACCCATTAGAGTAACATGCTATTAGAAACCTCCCAATAAAAACATGACAACCACTAGACCTTGAAATTCTTATAGTAAACTATAATGGTCAACTTATGGCTAGTTGATAGATCAGAGTCCCTAGTTCATAATAGGTTCCAATGATAACTCAGCTTATAGAGGAACCACGCTCATTCCCTTCATATGAAAAACCACCCTGTGAGTGTATCCACTCGATAAACTCTTACATATTCTAAACCATTATGTATGTTCATAATAAATAAAGTGTAACTACGTACTGGATCAAAAGACAGAGTTCCTTCTTAAGATTCCTTGCATGGGACACCACATCCACAAAAAGATATAGGGCAATTAAAAAATGGTCCTTGGACCTAATCCCTTTCTCCTTCACAAGAATACTTCAATAATAAATGGAGATTAGCTTATTCCCCACTTTGACATTCGTAGTCGATGATAGGAAATCTTACAGAATCTCCTTTAAGTAGATGGGAAATGAAACATATTCCTTTATCTTCTCACCAAGGTATAGTGTCTACCACTGAAGTACTACTCCCCGCATAAGACTTACGAAAAAATGGACCCTATAATTCATTAGGGGTTAGATGATAATAAATGTGATGTTATAATCCTCTAAAAAACTCATTATTTCCATATCATAAACTATCCCTTAGTACATTAATATATCCTACCACTGAAAATCAAACAACACCCTCTGTAACTGATCATCTTAATCAACTGGATCAACCCTCTGACGATCATATGGGTTAGCTTGCTGAACCTCCACTGCCTTAGACACTTGAGATTGAAAACAAGGATCCATATATGAATGTGAAATATTGATTTCTTAAGATTGCTAATGTGTAATTTTATTATGATTTATTTCAATTAATTTAATAGCTTCAACCAATTTTAACATTCACAAAACAACTGTAACTCAAATAATAAGTGAAGTCATTATGGTGCATGCACAACATTTATTGTTATACCCTACGAGTAATTACATTTCACTTTGTCATTCAATATAATCACAACCCGTTCACAGGATGACAAGGGGCACTGAACACTCATGTACAAGATGGTCTCCCTGGCCTCTATTGTATACAAAGGTAAAATGGAACCAAATCCTTTCCAACCCATCCATTCCTCATCATTCCTAACTCTAAAATCCACTATATATCTCAATAGTTAATTTTATATCACTCTATCATGTCCCCCTCCATCCAATGATATATTAACAGGGGGAAAAGATAATGACCCCAGAGTCCCACCTTTTATAGGCCCTTTGTTGGCGAATTGCACAATGTGGGTAAAAATCTCAGAATATGGGAGCCATTACCCTTTATAAGAAAAAAATGTTGAGATATAGAATGTATCAACCAAAACCCAATACATGATATATATATATATATTATAAACAAAAATATAGTGCACATGCATATATAAATAAAACCAATACAAATATAAAAATGTACCCAATGTATATACACCAAATTAGAGTTAAAAATTGACACTAGAACTATAAGGTATCCATGCTAGTATGGTCTAGCTTGTCTAAAAAATCCCCCTAGAATCCTAAAAAATTATTTGGGGGAGATTAAATGTATCATCACTAGGAAAACTACAATCTATTGTATTCGTGTGAATGAATCCAACTAATGAACCTATGAGAAAAGTGCAGAACCAAACAAAACCTATAAGGTTATACTAACAAACCCAACCTCACCAAAGGACACTCACCATGAAATGAAAATAATGTTACATAATATAAGTGAACCACATCGATGATGGGGTTCCCCAAACAACATTCCCACAAATTATATTCTCTCACACCCTAATGAAAAACATCATTGAACACCCACATGTTTCGAACATTACCACATCATATTCCATTCACAAACTACTTGGAAACCACAATACATCCTTCACAAAACACACATGGGAAACCCACCACATCATGTCACATCACACCTCAACACATATCATCTTATTCTGAGTATTCTTGTGAAATAACATTAAATATCATCCCAAAGACACATGGAAATGACCTTCACAACTGATCTTGAAGACACATGGGGCACCACATCACAAACTCATCTCGAAGAAACATGGGTCACCACATCAAAACTCAACCAAAGAATATGAAGCCATAATTTCCTTGAAGAGGGGGAATGAAAGAGTTAGGGTCCAGACGTCCAACCTACTTCCTGGATGTTTGGGAATGACATCCTCTCCCAGGACGATTAGGGTGTTAAACATATAGTGATCAATGGGGGTGGGTTTGTATATTAGTAAAAAAATGAAAAAAACACACACACACACACATATAGTATCAATCAAATTATCCCGACACATGTTTTTACAACATATTATCAATAAACTCACAAAAACCCCCATATCTGATGAAATGAAAAAATACACAACACCACGTCAGTGGAATACAAACTATAACCCAATTTTATTCTTTAATTACCACAAAAAAATTCCACAAATTTTAACATTTCCACCCACCCCTATAATATTTATAAATTATGACATCCACAATGACTAGGAGACTATTAGGGGAATCACATATAAAGAACTATAATAAGAGTAATTTTAGGATCTGAAGATCCATGATTATCTTATGTGGCATTAAAATTACTCCACATTTATCACTAATTAATTATATCTCAAACATCAACCTCAAGATACTGGGTGATTATTTTTCATGATTATCAAAAATAATATTCCTAAAAAATTACCCATAAAAACCACTAATTTCCTTGTTCAAAATCATCTGTCCAAAACCACATCACAACACGTACCAAGGGAAATCATATTTTATGAATTAATATGCCATCCATATGTTAATTACACTTATTAATTTAGGGTGTTATCAATTAATCCAAAATAATCATGGGGAATCCATTTTATTAACTGATTGTGTGTAGTTGTTAAATTATATATTTAATCATTCATGAAAAAACAAATAACATGATTTCCAAAAACCATCACACGGTGAAAAGGAAGGACCCAATATAGCTACGATTTTTAGTGGGTATTTGGACCATAAATTTCAAAAAATAAACAATATAAAATTAATCATGAATTATCTGTTACAATCTAACTCACCTTCTCCAGACACTTCGGAATCAACATAAAATGATTCATTATCTTTAGTAATATAGAATCAACCATTTCGACTAAGATGATTAGTTATATAATCTCCCCACATGATACACAATTATGAATTAAAAGGGAAATCCTAGATGGAAGAATAATGATCAACACTATATGGATTCAAAAAAATGAGGGTGTGCACAAAGTATGTAACTCTCTAGGGAATCATGAATTGACTACACAAACCAGTTCACTCAATTCCTATGGGATTACAGATTATTTACATCACATAACAAAACATAAGAGGAATTAATGAACAAATGGTGGAATATATTGGATTTACGAGGATCATACTTGAGTATCAAAATTTAGTACATTATTGATTTTCCAATAAAGGATGATCTGAACAGGATAATATTCCTTTACAATTTAAATGTCTCAAATCTCCTATTAAAATAAATATATAACTTTTTTTCTAAAATCACATTAAAATCACTCAATTAAGTCCTCATGACTAAATCCATAAAAAAGTCATTAAAATTAATATAATAGAAAATCGAAATTGAAGAACTGTTTGTAGTGAAGAATCACCAATGAGGAATCATTGAGGAAGGAACCACTAGGAATGGCACCACCAGACGAGGCACCACCAACAGGACACCACCATAGGTGGCACTACAAATAAACTAAAATCGGATGAGGAACCACTATTGTGCCACCACCAGTGAGCTGCCACTAGATGAAGAACTTCCATTGAGCCACCACCAGTGAGATAGTGCTATGATGAGACAATACCATCAATTTACCACCAATGTGACACTGCTAGATGATGCCCTGCAAGGATGGGACACTTCCAGGATGAGACACTGTCATTGAGCCATGAAAATTGAAGAACATTTAGATGTGGCATCACTAGGGTGAGAAAATTCCAGGATAACTCCACCAGGAATGACACTTGAAGAATGAAATTCTATAGGAAAAATTGGATAATGGAGAATTTTAGAAAACTATTGATACCAAACACCATTGGATCATCTCACATGTCCAAAAACATTGTAGACTATATAAACACTGGTTTTTCCACAATGTAATGGAGTAGAAGGTTTGGGTCCATACATCACCATAATTGTTTATATATATTTCTATATATAATTTAATTCAAGCTAATAAAAAATATTTCAACATATAAGGATATCTTTCAAAAATATATGAATATAGAAGAGAATGAATACTGTCTGAAATGTAGTTTTATTGAAAGTGACACTCACCAAGATTACATTAGATTATTTACAAAACATTTAAATTTAAAATTTTTTGATAACATTAATAAATCATGTAAACCTATAATAGAAAAATAATTTTTTCTTATATAGTATGTTCATGAAGATTCACTAGATAAAAAATGCTCACTTGAATATTCAATTCAACATTTGATTGGAATAAAAACCCATACCTTCTTTTGTTGACATCATCATATTATCTTCATTTTAATATATTACAAAACCTTCTTACTCATATATTTTATTACCGTATTCTCATATAATACCTTTATTTCTATTCACTTCTTATCATTCAGTATAATTATATTAGTTACATATGTTTAATTTTAATCATTTTGAATGTTACTTTTATTGGTTTTTATGATTTTTGTAATGGATTACCATCCCTATTAAATGATACCAATTTCATCATTCAAGGATTATTCATGGTAGGGTAGTCAGTATTTTATAATGATTTTTGGACCCTTTTTAATTTGGTTGAATGAAAGAATATGGATAGTGATACTGGAATACTTGATGATTTGTTTTCATAATACCCTGATAACCATGAGATACATTATACTGACCAACAATCTTTTACATACATATTGAATAAAATTCATTAAAAATATTAAAATATAATACCATATTTTATCATTATTAATACATTTTTAGTTATTTGTAGGGAAAATGGAGATTTTAAATAATATCATTCATGTATGGGGTTTATCCAAACCAAAGATAAAATTTTGTTACACTAATTGATGATTAGTATTGTAGTGTAATATTATTATCATATAAAATTATCAAAATAATAATAACTTTATTATATCATCACTATTTTTTATTATAATCATGATTATTTTTTGATATGTTAAGATACTTATTAATTCAATTGATGAACTTAGATACCTACTAGATGGATTATATTAATCATGATAAAGGTTCCCCCAGAATAGTAGAATTATAATACCTTATTGGTGAAAGAAGATACTCAATGTCATATAAATACTATGTTGGAGAAATCAGGGTAAGAGTAATGACATAAGAGAATGGTGTCACTATTTTTAAAGGGGTGTTATTGGGGTCCTTTTGTACGTGACTTTTTAAATGAATTTATAACACTATTCATTACATAAGGTTTATAGATACCAATTTAAAATTCATGTTGATAAAAAGTGGAAAATAGTTCTGATGATTTATTTTTCTAGATAAGTACCTGTTCAAAAAATTTAAAAATAGTTATATTTTAAATTTTATGATGTTTCCACATACTATAACTCTATTTTCAATAATTATTATTTTATTCATGGTAACTAAATTTTAATCATTATAATTTATATTTATAAATAATTAATTTATATGTCATGTCTAATTTTCATTTTCTAATTAAATATTTATAATCATTATATTCTATTAGAATTTTTAAATATGGGAAATTAATATTTTAAAATAAAAATTAAAATTAAATACATTGTATCTATATAAATAAAACTTTTTTTAACATTATGTGATCTAATTCACATTTCATATCATATACCGATTAAATGTGTATTAATATTTAATATATTTATTGAATCATAAAAATATATTTATCATAAAAAAATTATCATTTTTATAAAGAAATATAAAAATATATAAATAAATTGTCTTAAAAATTTGTCATTGTTTTCATTAAATTAATTTCACAAAATCATTTTAAATTTTTTTATTCATCTTATAAATAATAATCTTTAACATTAAATTAATATTACGTTTTTTATTTTAAAAAATATATTAACTCTTTATTTAACAATAATAAAAATATAAAATATTAGAAAATTATAATCCATTAAATAAAATAACTATAATATTTATACGTCATTCAAGAATTATATAATTTTCAATTTGTTTCTGAAATTTACACAACATAAAAAAAATTATTTGATACATTCATAGCCATCAACCATATAACCAATAGCCATATTTTTTACATTTAAAAATTTAATTTCTCTATATCTAATGACCATATATATAACAAACATTATTTATTCATATATATTTCCATACATTAATTATAATAGTCATTCATTCTAATCATTTACATCTCTATAGACATGTCTATTATATTTTTGTTTTTCTATATCTAATGAATTAATTTTTATTATGATATTAGACACAAACCTCGAGGACACCAAATACATGTTAACATTGCATTTATTTAAATATTATTGCATCTATCTTATAATTGTTTTTAACAATGTTTGAAATTAAATAAATATATTGAAATAATGTTTATCATATATTTTATTATTTTTCCATAATAAAATTAATCATATTTGAAATTATTTTAGTGTTTGTTATGAAATAATATATTGTAAACAAAATAAACATAATGTATACATACATATTATAATCATGGGATATTACATATAACAAAATATTATATCCTCACCATGGATATAGAAAAATATATTGATATTTATGAGAGAACATGTCTAAGGAATTGAATAAAGATATTTCAGATTATAATTTGAATATATTAGTATTACAATAAAAAACGAAGAATGAAATAAAATATATGGGGATGATGAGCCATTAACCACAACATTATGGAAATGGGAGGTAATTAATATGGGTGTTTTCATGGTTCATTTGAAGACATATAATGGAAGTAATGTTATATAGGTTATAATTGAAAATATTATAATGAATACTCAAATCATAAAAAATCACAAAGACTTATAACATAGTCATATTTTAATCATGTAAAACAAATAATTGATCATGCCACATGGAATACCACATCTGATATTATCTTCTTGTGATGTGAGGTTCAACTCAATGTTTTACAGAAGTCTCCAGTATAACTTATGTGAAGAGTATATCTTTTTTTCTATATAACCAACAAACTAATGTCTAAATGAAAAAAATATCTATAAATAGTATGATATACACACATATTTCTCTAGGAACAGAAAAAGAATATATGATCAATAACTTCCTATTTTAGAATTCTAATACACTAATAGGATCAGTATAAATACCTACAATTATACTTATGAAGATCTATATGGAAGGAAATGAAGAAATCCATCAAATTCATATGATGTTGGGGGACATATGATATAGGTATCTAAATTGGTTTGATAAATATAATATATGTCCATGTCTATTCTGAAACACATCATGGAATCACTAATTTAATTGAAAAGATATTCTCATAGTTATAAAAGAGACAAGGAATTTGGGGTTAGATAAAAAATATTTCTCTTTATATCACCAAAGAACAGACTTATATGTTTTTGGATGAAATGAAATTTATCTACGAGATAAATTATTCCCATTTATATTATTAATCATAATAGGGTTGTGAAATGTCAACTAAAATTCTCAGTGAACATATATCAAGTTCATAATCTATTTCATTTATTCTTATACTGATGTATGTGTTGAGATCATCTCATGTTATAAACTGAGTCATTATATAGATGGACCCTGATTGCTTTTATGACTAGAAAATTCTGAGGAAATTACATTGAATATATAATGAACTATGAAATAGGTCTATAAAATAGTCTATTTTTTATTGAAAAAACTAATGTTTTTAATCTATATGAATATCTAAAGAAATAATTTGAAAAAAGTAACATCATATATAACTATCCATGAAATTTAATTTCATGTTATATATATTTATTAAGTGGTTATAATGTAATAACATTGATTTTAGTAAAATGTTCACATTAAATATTTTTTTATGAAAAGAAAATTAGACACATGAAATAAATAAATAAGAATCCCATTTATTTAGTGATAAAATATTAATCAGTTTTATCATTATAAAATATCCCATGGATCTGTGGAAATAAATTTCTATATTCATATTATGAAATAAATATGTAATGGTGAATCAGTAGTATAATGATGTGGGTGTCCTCTTTATGAGGCTCATTTATCTAAGCTAGTAAAGTTGATATATTTTATAGTGTTCTACATCAACCTCAAACAAGTTGATCAAAAAAATTATATCTTGAAAATAATTTTCTAGAAGATATGTTCAAACTCAGGAAAATCACTATGGTATTCATGCTAGGAATGTAACAACTCTAGACTGTCTATTTTTTTTTATAATACCATTTGATATTATACATAGTCCTTAATGAGTTTTATATATCTATTATAGTTTGAAATAATAATTAAATGTTAATTTAAATATATGATCCCATTATTTAATTTCAATGTTTTAGATAAAATTATTTCAAAATAAATTTATAGTGATTTTTTTGATAAAAATTTACTGGTTAATTCATAAGAAATAACAATTTATTTTTAATTGTTTTTAATAAAATGAGTTTTTTTATGATTTATTTTGAATATTATTTTTAATATATATATTATATATTTATATATTAATAATCTATGTGTATCACAATTCAATAAATAATTTAATGAAATGTAATCAAAAATTTTATGAAAAAATATATCATTTAGTTAATGATATTTACAATTCATGTAATAAGAATTGATTAAATCTTTATATAATGGTACATTTTATCTACATTTTTTCTTATTTTTAATTAATTATATTAAAATTATTTTTTTATAACCATTAAAATTAAATCATATTAAATTTATTTCATGTTTGGGATAAAATATTCCATCTTCTTTAATATTAATTATTTTCAAATTCTTATAACTTTTAAACGAAAACTTGGATTTGAAATCTAAGAGTAATGTTAATCATGTGAGTGTGATATTTCTGTAGGTGGAGCATAACGATGACCGTCATGGGTTGAGGGTGAATTTTAATTTTCAAACTTTTCAAAATAAAAATAAAATAACTTAAAAATATTTTTTTTTTATTTTCTTCTTCGTTACGTAGTGACTCCTTAGTGCTACGGTGCAATGACGAGGTGACATACAATGTCCTTAATGAGCCTCATTAATGAGTCTGAGTAATGACACTTCAATGTAATGTAACATAAATTATGATTCACATTTCATCAATTAATAGCCAAAAATGAATGTCTTGATTGTTGGCAAAATCTTGGAATTTATCTCAGGCTTTTGTGGGTGGAAACGACGAATGATGAATGTAATTTATTCCACCCTTCAATGAATTGAAAGATATGGTGGACTGTGAATTAAGATTGTAGAACATTAGTGAATTATCCCATTATTCCTTGACCCAAAATCCTTTCCTAGTCAGGTGTTTGAATCTCTTATGTGTGAATTGTTTTCATCGTTCTTTCGTTTAAACGACGAACACCAGTTAACTCATGAACAAGTTAACCCTCGGAATTGTTGTTCATGCAGGATATTAAGGTAAAAATAATCCATTTTGATACTGAATTATTTTTTCCCACATCCAATTCTTCTAATAGGAGTGGATCAACTCCTTGACAAATGATGGCGGAGGTTCCTTACACAAATTCATTGTTTGGGTTTTTCCCCCTTTCTACCCAGCGTTCATCACATTCATAATGGGGTTACGAAGGAAAAATCATTTAATGAACATTAATTGGTGAAATGATCCCAAAATGTGGACTCAACACAATGTCGACATCGAGGAGGCACGACGACAATGTCGATGGTTCACGACGGAGGCCTCATGCGGAAGGCGGCACACCATATTGGAGGAGGTTTCAGCCAACGGTCAATAGCGGTGCAGAGGCAGCACTCCCTAGAAGTGCACCATGTTAGAGGGGGATAAGTATAGTAGGGGACACGATAGTGTATCTAGCATACACCGCGTCTGGTGGATGAGGTTTTTGTTAGGTGGGTGGTGGTGAAGCGAAATTGGGGCATCAGATGGGTGACACGTCAGGCTGGGAGGCCACTTCCAGAAGGATGCGGGAGTCAAGGAACATTGGGCTACTGGGTTTCCACATAGATTTGAGATACCAATATATGGAAAAAATGATGATATAGTTACATGGTCTGTGGGACCATGTGAAAATGGGAGGCAGTCTTCCTCAGCCAATAACATGCTAACGAACTAGACTCTGCAATGCATTCATGATGGAATAGAATTGGCCAACTGATGTAGGTCGGTCCAGTTATCCAAAATGAGCCGCTTGGGGGCCTAGGATAATGGAGAACTGTCCCACCATTTCAGTCTAGTATAGATAGAAAACAGGGCCGCTAGGTGGCCTAGTTGTTCAGACAAGTTCTCAGAGTGTCGGATTGGGCCAGATGAATTTGACAGGGTTGATGGGCAAACCCGGCGAGCTAGACCAATGGCCAAACCAATGGGGTCCATTAATCACCAATGGGATAGGTTAGACAAGACCCAACTAGAGCAGGTCGGTCAACCAAAATGGGGTGGGTCATGCGGGACCCTCTGGTCAGTACGAGCAAGTTACATCAGGCCTGGATGCAATTGACCCATTTTTACTTAAATGCCTTTAACTTTCTGACTGGGCATCAGATTGAGACAACACCTATGGAGCTAAGACCATTGTTATGAGGTGGTCCTTTGGGTATATTCTATAAGATACTTCATTGGAGTTGAGATACGACTAATGGATTAAGGAATAGATTCTCCAGGAATCGAGCGCACTGGAGATCAGGAATCCTATGACAGGATGTGACCTAAAGGATATGATCAGCAAACCTTAGTGGCCCAAGAGATGAGAAGACCTCAGTGGTCCAGTTGTAGGGTAGAACTCATGGGTCCCGTATTTGAGCATACCTCAGTAGTCCAGTAGTAGAGCAGACCTCAGGGGTCTAGAATTTGAGCAGACATCAAGGGTCAAACAGAAGAGCCAACCTTAGTGGTCAAATAGATGATATAACATCATCTGTCTAATAGATGAGCATACCTCAATGGTCCATCATACCAACATTCCTCAATGTTCCAGTAGAATAATGAACCATAGTGGTCTAGTATCCAAGAATACCTTTGTGGGACATCGAGAATAAGTCCCTCAGTAGTACAAGATGATTCAGCACTATGTCATATAATCTTACGTTCTATAAATTGAGTTATACTTGGTTTGTGATGTATTCAGTTATGGTCATTAATTGAGGTCTTTCTTTTTGATCACGCATTGTGGTTTTCCTTTGTGATTCTAATTTTTAGTATTGCCTTTGTGGTTTGGGGTTCCTACTGAGTATTATGTTACATACCCCTTCTCATGCTTTTCCCACACATGTTGTGTCTCATGCGGTGATTGACACTTTGACAGAGACCATGGAGGTCTGGGACCTTGTGGTTCCTTTTGAGATAGGACAAACATGATATACTTTTATGGAAATAGATAGTTACCCTCCACGTACCCTTCAGGTAGTATTTGAGTAGATGGACCTTGGCCGCTGTACTTTTCTACTTTGGTTTTGGAATTATATTTTATCCCCCTTTTAATTTTTAGTTTTTAATTTACTTTTAGAAGTATTCATAGTAATAGTTGTGGATAAAATATTGTTTATTTTTCATAGTGTGATCTTTGTGTGTGTGTACTTGTTTATAGTGAAATACCTTCCAATTTTAGGATTTGTATATCTGGTTTTACTCACCGTCCCCTGCCCAATGGAAGGTGGGTTTGGGGTAGTCATGACACTGGCCCTGCGGGACGGGTTGTGACAATGTGTGATTAGAGGAGGTTGGTTCTACCAGTAGAACTAAGAGTATAATTTTTTTGTGGGGAAAACATGTAACATTTCTTAATTTCTACTCTCAGGAAGGGGAGTCTATTATTGGTGTGGAAGCCAATGTATCCATATACCAGGACCCTGAATTTGGCTTTCTGATAGGGTATTTTTTAAAAAAAAATTGATGATTCCTTGGCCTAAGTGGCCAAAAATAATTTATTAAATGAATGTTTAAAATAGTTGAAATTATGAGGACATATTACAATCGTTCACAAGGAAAGGAACAAGAGAAATATATAGGTAATGGAACTAAGTCTTTTCTTTATTAACTCCCAAGGTTCCCAAGCCATCCGCAATCATGTTTTCTTCTCAATAGACATGTGTGATGATGTAGTTCATATCTGAGAGAAAACGGTCATATTCCCCCCAACGGGTAGTAATCGGCCACACATGATGAGTTAAACCATTCTAAATAGCTTGTCTGATTGACATCAAGTCACTATCAATCCCAAGGTTGTTCCAATGAAAGACTACAGAAAATTTTATCGCCTAAATCAAACCCATCATCTTAGATTCAAGGGTGGTGGAAATACCACAATGGCCCATGAATCAGCCTAGAATCTAGCCGAGGTGGTTCCGGAAAAAAGAACCATGACCTGTAGGCACTAGATTTCTCTATGAGGCCCCATCAATGTTGATTTTCATCCGGCCATGGATAGGGGCTCTCCAGAACACCACCAATGTGTGATGTGGATGTCAGAATTTGTTGTTGAATAGTAGACGTTTTTGGCTTCCAATGTCTGTCCCAGAGTTGTGGGAATGATATTTTTGTAACAAAGAAACTTTTTTTTGGAAATGATGATTTGAGTCCGACCTACATTATTAATGAATGTGTTGTTTCTATGAATTATATAATTTACATCATAATAGATCACGTGGTGGATTTTAGCAACTGTAGCATGGAAGAGATTCCTAATTTGCTGAGAGCCATCCATCTCTTCACATTTCGTAAGTTGAGTTTTGATAGAGTCAAGAATCAACCATCTTCACTCAAAGATTAAAAAAATATAGTTCTAATGAGAAGAATTAGTAGCACAATAATGGAAGAGGTGGTTATAATATTCTCTCTGTTGGTTACTAATTTTAAATTTAGAGAAAAGATGAATTTCAAACAATTGAAGACAATCCGTAGTGGGAATTTTGTTGTGAGAAAGTCTCCATATGAGACTTAATCTTTAAGGGCTTTATCCAAGGTTTGTTGAAGTGTTTTATCCAACTTAATTCATTCACATTTTCATAGAAAGTATGATTATAGTAATTCTTTGAGGTAAGAATACCATTGTGATCAGTCTCCCAAATTAAAAAATCATAATTATAAGAAAAATCATATTTTTAGTGATATTCAAAATAGGTTTAGTAATATGATCATGTTGAAAATTTAAAGTGTCTCTGATTGAGCTATTGGTGTTGTTAGGAGTTTGATCAGGAGGAATACTAGATATTAAAGGTGTTTCCATCTAGTTTTCTTGCCAGAATTTCCTAGAGGAATCTTTGGAAACCACCCATCTGGAATTATTCATAATGTTAGTGAAACAAAGCATTAGGGAATGCCAAATAGAATAATTAATGAAGGTTGAGATTCCAGTCATAAGTTTTTTGATGAATCTATTCTTGAAAAAGGTCATTGAATCAGATGTATTGCGAAAAAGGATCCATGTGAGATGATCTTGAAAGGATTCATTATAGAACATTAAATTTTTTGTACCAATTACACCAATTTAAATGGGTTTGAAACAAATGGAAAAACGGGTTGTCACATGATTTATTTCTAGAATACTACGAGTCCAGATTATGTTTTTAAAAGATGTGTTCATTTTTTTGATAAGACCAAAAGGCAATTTGGAGACCACCATGGAGTAAACCCATTTGGAGAAAATAGTGGATTTAAAAAGGTATGTCATTGCATCCATAGAGAGAGCCTTACCCTTATATGAAGAATGTTGGATGAGAACATGATCAACAATAGTCACAAAGTGGAATGACCTGGGTCTTCCCCAAAAATATGGGGACCCAAATGTAAGTGAATTGGGGAGAACAATACTTTAGCCCCAAATCACGGATGACATTAAATTTTTGTTGTGGGGGATTTTCTTCCCAAAGAAGATATTGAATTTGTCCCACCTTATGTTTTCACCCGAAACATCATTACGGTGAGATAATGCAACCTGAATGTTAAGAATGTTTTTTATCGCCTTGGAGGAAAATGATGATGTCGTTAGCATAAAAGAAGTGAATGGGGGAATTTACATTCCTAGAGACATGAATGAGTTTCAGATTATTTTGGACCAGCAGCTTATTGATCAGATGACTGAGGTAGCCTTCTTCTATTGAGGAGAGAATGGTAGAGAGGGGGTCACCATCTCTGACACCTTTGGTGCATTTAATGTTACCTTTTTAGGAACCATTAATCAATATGGATATAGTGGACTATTTGAAGAGAGTTTTTAAAGTAGTGATAAAGGAGTCATTAAAACCAAAACATTGATGGAAATTAAAGATAATTCTCCAACCCATAGTGTCAAATGCTTTTCTGATGTCAAGATTTATAGCTATGTTGCCTCCTCTATGAGGTTTTTTCATGTTTTTGATACACTCAGAGGAATGATAGATACAATGTTGAATGGATCTTACTTTTATAAAGGAAAATTTATTCAAAGAGACAACTTTGTTAATAATATTTTAGATCCTATTTTCAATGATTTTGGTGATGATTATGTAAAGTGTGTTCATAAGACAAATGGGTCTAAAAAGGTGAATTTTAGAGTCATTATCCACTTTAGGGATCATGGTGAGGAACTGATCATTGAGAGCACGGGGTAGCACCCCATTGGTGAAAAAGGAATTAACTAGATTACCAACATAGATATAAACCACATCCCAATAGTGTTGGAAGAAACTATTGTTAAAACAATTAGGACTTGGAGCACTATCAGTATTCAGACTAAAGACAATGTCCTTGATTTCATGATCCAACTGTGGGTTAAGAAAGAATGAATTTTCTTCATTAGTGACAACTAAAGGAATGACCTTGAGGAGGAGGTATTGGTTATTATCAGGTCCATTAAATAGGGTTTCATATTAAGAGATTATATGATTATAAATGTCATCTTCCTTTTCAAGAATCATATCCTCTTCCTTTTGATAGGTGAGAGGTCTATAATCCTTCATTATATTTTGTAGTGAGTTGTAGAAAATGGTGTTTCGATTATCGTTTGTTAACCATTTACTTTATATGATTGCTTTCTCATATTTTCCTTAAATGTGAACAAAGAATTGATTTTGACCACAATGTTAAATTCTTTCATAGGATTAGTGTGGATATTAGAGATGGTGTTCTTGTTTTTCTATTCATTGAGATAATTCTCTAGAAGAGTAATGGCATTGTTGATTTTTGTTGGGTTTAGTGTTGAACCAAGATTTGAAAGTCTGTTTGAGGTGTTTTAGTTTGATGCTACAATCAGGGATCCACCTATTGTAAGACACTGTGGACAAGATGTTTTGTATTACCTGATTACATTCGTTTTTAGAGAGACAGACATTGTGGAAATAGAATGGTAACTGAGGTTTCATGTTTTTGGATGAAATGTTTACCGTGAAAGGATGATGATCAGAGTTAAATATGTCAAGAGTGATGCTATATATAGGGTCCCATTGGTCTAAAGTAGGGACATTCATAAAGGATCTTTCCAATTTAGAGGTAACTACATTGTTGTAATGTCTTCTATACCAGGTGTATTTTTCACTAGTGAGGTTTATTTCAATAAGCTTGTTTTCATCAATTGATGTTTTTAATTTTCTCATGGAAATAGATGTTTGGGATGGGACAATTTATTAAATATATATAAGAATAACATTAATGTCGCACATGAGAAGCCAAGGGGCATTGATGTTCGAGCCTAAATAAAAATGGTCATTCCAAAGAGTTCTTCTTTCTTGACATCTATTCTTAGCAAAAAAATGGAGCAGAAAGTGTGTGTACCATCAATAGTGAGGGTGCAGGTGAGAATTTTATCAGTGATATTACAAACACTAAAATCCTGTAAAGAAACAGGTGAAGAAATCCATAAAGAATAATCATTGAGATTGTTATTAATTCCACTAGCAATGACATAGTTTTGTTGAAATAAGTTATATTATTTAGAAGAGAAAGGTATTTTAGGTTCATCAATAGAAAAAAGATATGGTGATGCATGATAATCATTATTTTAAAAACTTTGAGGGTTTTAGAGATGGAGATACTAGGACAATTCCAAAAAAGGATCTTAATTTAATTCTGATTTTGGAGATACAACTCCCTTTCTTCTTTTTTCCAGATCCCTTTTTTCTAGTATACCTTCTAACCAAAGTGTTAGTGATCTTTTACTATAAATTGTGATATATGAAATTGCTCTTATTTGTAGGTTATTTTAACTGAGTAATCATATTGTATTTTGTAGTATCCTTATAACCTGGAGACTGTGTATCCACTATGAATAGTAGCATGTTGGTATACTTCTATTCTCGGGAGTCCTTAGTCTACAACCTATCATTAGAAAGATCAATAAGTAGACTATAATGAATAGTAGGTTCAATTTTCATGTTATCATGTGTGGTTTTTTCAGTATTCTATAACTTGGGTTGAATAGACCTATTATGGGGGTAGTGTGAGCTGAGTGGGAGGGAGTAGGTTTATGGTCATGAGATTTGGTCTCAAGATTCTTTTCAATTGGGGTGTCATTTTTAGTTAAAACTAGGATACCGACTATAGAAGAGGCATTTATTTTTTAGTAATAAGTGATGGGTTTGTAGTGGTCAGGATGCATGACTTCAATGAAATAGAATTCTAAGAGAAAACATCATTGCAGGTGTCATTTTAATCATAACGCAATTTTTCAAGCAGCATGGAATACTCCTCAGATGCATAAGATATAGGATAATAAGAACCCGTGATAAGTGGATCCAAAAAAGATTTATGTTTAATAGTTTTCTTAGAGATACACTACTTCATCTCTAGGGGAACATTGTAAATATGCATATTATTGGGTAATAGAACCGAACCAGAATTATCCTGTAAAAAATTGTTGAGATATTTTTCATTCATGATCCAGCTTCTAGGTTCATGGAGGTAGGTTCCATCATGGATCTAGAAGACGGGGGGTTTCTTGATTGTCTTTTGGAGTACCTAAGTTATAATTGGCAGTAATTGTGGTCATTTTGGATCCTATGTTTTGAGTGTTAGCCATTTCTTTATTTTCATCATCATTATTGTGGGTTGTAGTACCGGTGTTACATGTAAGTTTCTTCTTTTCATTAGGAGGAAAAATACATCTATACATGATTAGATGTTGAATTTCTAGTTCATATTGATAGGTAGTTACATTTCCCTACTCTATGGATACTCTAATAGTGTCTAGGAAAAGATTTGTAATTTTGATTTAGAAGTTTTAATCATTAATAGAATCTTCATCTTCATCCACTTAATTATCAGAGTTAGTTCCGAACTATCTCTTATGGGTGTTAAATTGTGTGTGTTCATGACCCAAACATCATATTTCCTTTTGGATGATTCAGGTATGTCTACCATGGGTCATTTATCTTTTTTGATCTCTTTATTTCCTTCCAATAATTCTATGGTGGTTGGATTACTTGATTCATATTCACCCTACAGTTGAAGTCGGTGTGCCATATGATTTTATAGGGATAAAAAAGGTTGGATTCATTCATATTCCTCTGTAAATTCACTTTTTATTCATTGTAATTGAAGTTAATTGAGTTGGTAAGTTTGAAGTCACAGTTATTTCAACCATTAGATTGGAAAAGATATCCAAGTCAGTTTGTATGGTCATGTGATCAATTTTAAGAAGAGTTCCTATGTAGGAGACAATACCATTCCGTTTCTTTTGGTGCAAAATAAAAATTGTTATGTCCATTAAATTTGATCTAGACTTTTTCCAAATTGTTTTTGTGTGTGCGTTTTAAAGGTGTAATACCACTACGAAATTTTACGTATACCTGAATTTAGGTTGAGTTTACCAGTCTTCCAAAATCTTTCAAAATCATCTTTTGTTCATAAAAATATGTGAATATATCCTTTTCATATGGGTTTTATATTCCAACTTTTTGTATTCATACGAAGTTCAATACAATAGTGAAGTTCAGTATGGGACCAAGGGTGGTTACCTTTGTGGTAGGAGATACGACCCATTAAAGAAAATTTCATAGTTGTGCACATTGATGAAGGGAATCCGAGTCTGCTGAAACCAAGTAACCACCATCATCCAGTTTCTTTAATAGGGGGACTCATCATGAAATCATTTCCTTGGTCAGATATTTTTAATGTGTCAATGAATGAATTCCCATATGCTTGACCGGTAGAAGTATGGTTGTAGGAGACATCATCGGGTGTCTCAACATTTCATGTAGCCACTAAATGATTGTGCACAGGCGATATTCTGTCATCTGCAGGTGGTTTCCTAGTGATACCACTGCCCTTTGGAAATGAGTTACTACAAGAACTACTAGTAGTGGATTCATGTTGGCTTAGTACCTCACACGAGATCTAGAGATAGAGACCTCTTAGGTTCAGTGGTCAGACAGATCCTCAAGTCACTGAGGATTTCCTGGAGGTGGTGACTCGAGTCATCCGCTTGGTGAGGATGCCACTTGACTAGATTGATGTTCTTTCCATGTGTTTTCTATGGGGCTTAGGTAGGATAGTGGAGTATTACCGTATAGACTCATGAGGATACAACCATAACCTAGTCATACTTCAAGTGACATTTGCGAGTGGATTGCATTACCCTGATTTAGAAATCAGTGTGCATATAAAAGATGCTTCACCAACATCAGGGCATCATGAAATTGGATGAGTACACTTTGTGGTTCATAGACCTCTCATGTTACTCTATGGATATGGTATAGGAACCTTTCATTAGGGTCATGACCATTAAGTAATGAATTCAATGGTAGATCAGGGAATCAATGATTTCCATCTACGTCCCTCCATAGTCTAGGGTTCAAGAGAGAGCTCTACTAGTGGAGAGCTTCCTCATAGACAAGGCCCCGATGGTGGGAGCTAGTAGACGAAAATAGGTGGATGAGTCATCTGTGGAGGGTAGCCGAAAGATGATTTAGGGGCCCAAGTGGGCCAGACCATTTGTTGGATGACGCCTGGATGCAGGGTCAGTGGTTTAAGTCTCCTTGGGCAGAGTGAGTCATCGGGGGAGTAGAGTATTCTACACATGCAGCAGGTAGGGGAACATGGCATGAGATTCCCCAACATGCCACATAGTAGACCGACTTATGGATGTGGGACTACCAACGCAGCAGTAGAGGATGGAACAAGGTAGTCTACCTTGCAGAGGATGTGGTAGAGTAGCGAGATGAGTGGTAGGAGTTTGGAGTAGGTACGAGGTTCTACCACCACCAACTCTAAGTGGATATCCACAATCTTGAACAGTGGGTGGATTGGGGCTGGTTCAGCTTCCGGCAGTCGAGACTTATAGTCACCATGTCCCAGAGATGATAGGAGGTACGAACAGTGTCCTCTCCACCTTAGCTATAGTTCATTTAGACATATGTTCCCGTCACTATTTCTTTTCAACATACCATGTTAGAAGATCATAGATACTAGTCGAGTAGTTTCCTCGATTATTATGATTAGAGACTGCTATTTGAGAGAATTCGATGATCAATCACTAGTGTCGGAAGTGTGAGCTTACTCATGGATGTGATAGCTTTAGTTGGTTTCTCTTAGTAGTGGGGTTGTGGACATACAACTTCATTTGGGGTATATACGGTCTATAGAATCTATTTCCTTTTATATAATACATTTAATAATGATAAGAATAATTATACACTAGATTAAAAGATAGGGATCGTGAATTCTAGTAACTTAGAGCACTAGGTACTTAAAAATAAAAACATGAGACTAACAATACTTCTTTGTTTAGTCATAAAATTGAGATCCTTGCATCAATTGTTCTCAAATCTCTTCATAAAATACCCTGGGGAACACATGGACAAATATATGTGTTAAATAGCCTAGTTGGGGAATAACCATAAGATAAAAGAATTAACTCATGGAATAAAAGGCATGACATAATGATATAAAAAGAAATTTTACATATAGAACCTTAAAATATAAACTTGGAATCATATAACTATGGAGCCATAGAAAAGTGGAATTAACATAAAATATGACTTTAGTACGAGTAAATGCTAACTGGAAAGATAGTTTCACATTGAAGCCCAAGCCAAGGAAAACCGCCAAGACCGTCACACATAAAATCTCATGGGAAATAACATTTCCCAATGCATTGGAGAGATATGTGTTCTCATCCATCTTAACATTTCTTGAATATTTTTTCCACATAAATAATCAGACATAAACAATCTTATCTAAGCATACAAATTTCCTACATAAATAATTGACATAAAAACATTTTTAGTGGTTTTAACAAAAATACTATAATTCCTTTGAAATAGAAAAGGTTAAATACATTATAAAAAACTAGTAGTGAACCAGTAACATTTTCAAATTAAAAATAAATATTTTATAAATACTATAGTGTCTTAAAATTGAAGATAGAGTGTACTTGAAATTGCATTACAATTCAAGAAACTCCCTCAAAAAAAGTTTACTTATCAGGAAGTTTTGATGAGGAATACACTTAGAAACATGAATATCCCCGAAAGATATTTATTAATGTGACTTGTTATATGATTAAGGAAAATTCACATAGAAATTATAAGATGAACATATGAATAATAATGAAACATCATTTAGGTAAAAAGAAAGATAATGAAACCTGAAGGAATAAAGGATGTTCGTGATGAATCCCTCACAGAATATCAGCATGGTATTGTGTTTACATAGGTGGAATTAATGAGAGATAAATGGGTTTCACATCATTTAAAAATTATGAGGACAGTATGGGGGAGGTTCATAATCATAACCTGTCAAAAAGATTTGCACATAAAAAGTAATAACATAAAGGAAAATCTTGAATATAAGTGAAGTAGGGAGGATCCATTACCTTAAGTATGATGGTGTTATCCACTTCATATTAATGGCCTGAATAATAAAATTTGTATCATTAATAATTACATAACCTCTTATATATGTAAACGATTTATTATAACCTTATTAAGTTCATTCATGACCATTTTTGGATGCGTTAAGTGGTTAAATGTCATTGATCGGGTTAGTTTTTTTCATGGTTTTTATGATCGGTTTACTTATTATTATGGACAAATAAACATGTAAAATGGAAGTGGTTTTCTAGAATTGATTACATAACCATAGATGGGAAATTATACATATATTATGGTCTGGTTCAACCATGAAATTGGTTTCATGACTAAAATTAATGATGTTAATGGAAATGGAAAAACCATAGTCCATGAATGTGGTAAATTAAAACATATTCGATTGTGTCTTTCCTAATAACATAAAAGACTATTAAAGGATATATGATATTAAGTTATTATATTATAATAAACTAATTATAGTACATGTAAGGTATATGAGTTTTCATTACATTTTTATGAAGATAATTAAGGATAGAAAAGTAAAGAAAATGAATAGAAAAAAAAATAAAAGAATTTAAAAGTTAAATTTACCTCTTGAATCATTCATCCTTGAGACCCTCTTAAAGGGAGAGTAATTGGTACTTTTTGGAGACCAAGGGCTATTGGACGTGAGGAGGTAACATGGGGAGATATTTGGGCAAAATTTAGGGAAGGCACAAGGATTGAGATGTGTTAAGAGAATACGTAGGGAGGGGTGGTATTTATAGTGGAGAAGATGAGTGTTTTCATAATATTATAATCATTTGTTTATAATTTATATATTAGACAATAAATAGTGATGATTACATGAACAATAATATTAATAATTACATTTCAGTTCGATATTTGGGTGCTTACATCACTTATGATGTCAAGAATATTGGATTTAAATTATAATGTATTTATATGGTAAATTAATGTATTTTAATATTCACCAAAAATTTAATTATTTCCGAAAAATAAAAATATTCACCCAAAACATTTTTTAACAGGTTTAATACAAAAATTAAATCCATTTTTCAAAAATAATTTTCCAATAATGATTAATTTATTATTTAATTAAAATCATAATGTATTCTAAAAACCAGTTTTAAAACATTTATTTACATATTCAAAAATATTTGTACAATATACTATCACTTGTCTTTTATTTATATACTATAATAGTTAAGGAATTATTAAGTTGGGTATATCACTATTCGTAAGGATAATATTACAATTCAACAAAAAATTGTGTTTATTTTATCAAACTCCAAACATCTTACTAATCGCATTCGTGAATGTCATATTTTTAAAATTACAGACACAAATGTTTTGAAATTATGTTTATAGGTCAAATAGTACTGAGTAGATCATTGTGTAGTGAATTCATGAGATTATATGAAACAATCATAAGAATGAAATTTCAATTGAAATACATTGGTTCATTACTCTGTCTATCAGTACTCCATACCCAGATCAACTATTTTTGGTGCACAATGCGGAGTGTCTATGGAGATGGGACCGGGTTTTCCATTATCAGGGAAAAAAATATCCAGGGAAGAACATGATGGAAATGAAAATAGGAGGGGCATCTGATCACTTATCATTGGGATATCATTACCCTTGATACAATGTATGATAGGAGTCCATAGTTTCTTGCAGTGGTGGATGAGTATGAGTACGTATTTCCAGAAGATGTTCTAGGACCAACTCATCATAGAAATGTAAACTTCTACATTTCTCTTTACCCCTAGACAACACCAATATCTACAACAGCATATTAGATGGCTCCAACAATGCTCAGGTAACTAAGGTTATAGTTGTAGGACTTACATAATAAAGGGTTCATGAGGCCCAGTGTATCACCATTTCAAGCCCTAGTGTTGTTTTCCAATAATAAAAATGGAATCTTGAGGTTATGCATGGACATTTAAACCCTAAACAAAGTGATGGTGAAGAATAATTACCCTCTACCTTTGACTGATGAACTCCTTGATTAGATAAAGTGAGTGAGATGGTTCTCTAAGATAGAACATAGATTAGACTATCACCATCTATGTGTATGAGATGAAGACATCTCGAAGACATCATTCAGATGTTTCTATGACCACTATGAGTACATTGTGATGGATTTTGGTGTAAAAAACACCGCAATAATATTTATGGGACTCATGAACATGATATTCCAGCCTTAATTAAACCGGTTTTTAGTGGTATTCATTGATTACTTCCTAGTGTATTTAGCATCCGAGGAGGATCCCATGATATACTTGGGGATGGTTCTGGACCCACTCTGAGAGAACTATCTTTACAAAAAAATTTCAAAGTGTGGATTATGGATAAAAATGGTCCCCTTCCAGGGACATGTCATCTTAGAGGCTGTAGTTTTACTGTATCAATCAATGATCGAGGTGGTCATTGCTCGGGAGCCACCCATGAGCATTACAAAGGTGAGGCATTTTCTTGGGTTGGTTGGGTACTATGTGAGGTTTGTACCCAACATCTTAAGAGTGGAATCAGCCAAGAGGAAATGAATAAGAAGGTAATTCCATCATATAGATAAAAGGATTCCATTATAGCTTTCAGTAAATAAGTAATGAGCATTATTAGTGCTCCTATCTTTTGATTTCTAGAGGAGGGAGTCGACTACATGGTGTTCTGTGAAGCATCTGAAACTGGGATTGGTAGTGTCCTGATGTAGGGGAATTTACTGATTTCTTATTTCTCAAAAAAATTGATACCGCATGAGGAGAACTATTAAAATCAATACCTTGAGTAGGAAGTGGTAGTCTTTTCACTACTGATATGGAGACAAAACCTTATGGATAAACAAATAATCTCCTACTCTGGACACAAGTGTCTCATGTCTATCTTTTCCCAAAAGGATCTAAACCTAAGATAGTGGTGTTGGATAGAGTTCCTCCAGGACTATAACATTAATATAGTATATACTCTTATAAGGGGGAACATGGTGGAAAATTCTCTCAATAAGAGATCAAGTTCACAACTACTGAAAGAGGCCTTAGAGAAGTTGGCCTCACATCAGATAACCTTTGTGGATAGAGATGAGTCATCATATAATTATTCTATGGTAGTTTTCCCTCCACTTTACACCGAGTTAGGCAGGTGCAATTCGGAGATACCAGCTTTGATACTACACATGCCCATATGTCCATAGGGAATGGCCCTCATGGATATTATAATGCTGGGGAGAACATAATACCTTTCATAGGACACATCATAATACCAATGTAATTGTGGGAGGAGGTGTTGACAGAGTTCCATACATCCCCTTTATAAGTACATCCACGTGTGTAGATGTTGTAACAATACCTCCGGTTTCAGTACTAGTGGTCGGGGATGAAGAAGGCAGTAGTGGAGTTTTTTAAGTGATTCATCCCTTGTTAGTAGAAGAATTTTGAGCACCAGGTTCTAGATAGATTGAGTCAACCCAATGAGGGGCCTAAGTGAAAGAGGGATGGGATATAAATGGAATTCATGAAATTATTACAACATACATCTAAGGGGAAAAATATTTTATGGGTGATTGTTTCTGATACTTTCACCGGGGCATGCGCGTCCGTCTGCCGGGGAGGGCACACTGCTTGTGGCCCCGCATTCCCGCTTTCCAAAGGCGGGAGACATCCGTTCCTTGTTCAGGGACGTCTTCTCCTTGATCGAAACTGGGATGATGGGATGTCGGTTCTTCCTTCTGTGTATTCCTCCTCAGAGCCCGTCACCTAGTCCGGGTCTCCCTCAAAGATTTAATACGGATTCGTGAAACTCATTCCTGGTGCCATATCTACATGGATTCCATTTAATTATACTGCTTCTGTCAAGACGCTCCAAAGGGGTCTTGTCGGGACAGCAACCTACAGTGAGGAGAATGGTCACGTTGGGGCATCGTCGACATATCTGTCTTTGGTCGCTCATCACAAGGCTTCTCGAGGGCGCGGAAGCCCGAGGCATCCCACATCGAACGCGGGGAATGTGTACCATCTGAGGTTTTCCTCAGCATCCCATGTTTAACACGGGGTATGTCGCGAGTTTAACGTCTTGCGGTGACGGATCGGGTTAAAGGATACCTATGGGAAACACCGATGTTGGGGGCCAGTACGTGGGCGGCCTCCCGTATGACATGGAGTGGGAAAGGGTGGAATGATCTCACTAGGATGTGGCGGCCCAGGTAAGGATCAGGATGGATGGTGGGGTGAAGCATGGGGCTTATGTTCTAAGACGGCCCAAGAGGGAGGATACAGTTTAACGTCATGCGGGACGGAATACAGTTTAACGTCATGCGGGACGTGATACAGTTTAATGTCATGTGGGACAAAAGATTTGGGGCTTACACTCTTAGGCGGCCCAAGGTGGTCAGGGAACCGACATGGAAAGGTCGGGACGACCGGGTGGTGGGCTTGAACCCCGGGGAGGCTTCCTACGTACCGTGTGCTAGCACGGATCAATGTCCACGTAGTTCGATGGGATGGGGCTTATGCTCTAAGGTGGCCCAGAGGAGGATTTCATGGTCTATGCGCGCTTTAAGCCCACGTGATTCATGATCGCTGTGGGAAACAAGGGGCACCAGGGACCAGACAATCACGTCGCGAAGGGTGCGTCCGTGAGAAGTGGAATGGGGCTTACGCATTGAGTGGCCCAAAGAGGAAATAGGGGCTTACGCATGGTTAGCAGCCCTTGGTGTCGGCGCTTACTCCAAGGTGGAGGCCCGTGGTGCGACAAAGTGTAGTGGGAAGAGGACTCCACTGGCCTTGGCAGGGGGAAGTACGGAGATGCACGGGTGCAATCATCCGTACAAAAGGTTAGGGGCTTACGCTCTGAGGCAGCCCTTCCCCCATGGACAAACGCTGCTCCGACAAGGAGGATCTCATTCTATGTGAGGAAGAGTCCATTCCCGTAGAGACGAGTGGCGTAAAAAATGTCCGAGCTGGGGGGACCCTGCGTGTGAAGCACGGGGTCAGACCATAGTTTAACGTCTTGTGTTAAGGATGAGGTGCTTAGCAGTTTAACGTCCTACAGCTTGGACGAGGTGGGTTTTCTCCACAACCCTAGGGCTTACATGCCCAACGCCCTCTACCCCTTGTGGAAGGGAAGGCATTGGCAAGGCCGTGGTGAAAGGGGGTCGCAGGGCAAACCACCGGGGGGTCCTTGTTAGCGTGGCTATGCATAGAAGCAATAGCCGTTAGCGTGCCTATGCGGAGAAGCATAAGGAAAAGCAACACAACGGGAAACACGGCCCAAGGGACCTTGAGGTTACTTCGCACGAGCCTGGAAGGCCGTGTGGGAAAACAACGCATGGCGCGCATGCCCGGTAGGGGAGACATCAGGTGCCGGTGCAGGAGGTAGCAAAGGGGCGTCAAGGTGAGGGGTCCTCGGCTCTGTGCATGCAAAAGGGACGATTTGCGCGCAAAACACCGGGATGGCGTGCAATTGAAGTATTGGAATTGCGCACGAAGAGGGAATTGCACGCATGGTTTTGCGTGCATGGAAGGGTATTGCGCGCACGATCCACGGATTGCGCGCAAGTAGGGAAACCGGGGAAAGGGGAAAATTCACTAAAGCCGGGGGAGTTGTGCGCAAAGGTGAACTCCGGGGCAAGGTTGCACGGAATTCGGCATTACCTGGATGTCATCTTTCGCGCGGGGGGAGCCAAATTGCGCGCACGAGAGTCACTTCGGATTCCTCAACCCCCAAACCATTCGGGGTCACCGTATATTTATAGGCGACCTCCGACGCGGAATCCAGGCGGCGTGCAAAGCTTCCCGCGCCGGGAACCACTTGCGCGTAAATTCTCGCCGTGGAGACACGGGGCGCAAACTTATTTCATGCCTCACCGGTCCAATTCTGCAAATCCCGGGAGCACTTCATGCACATAAAATTTTTGCGCGTGGATCCTCCTTCATTTCGTGCACCACTTCCCGGGCCTCCAGATCAGGCCTCTGATTCCGAATATGACTTCGCTTCGTCATTCCAAAACTTCCTCCAAGAGTTGCGGGATTTTTTCGGCGTCAAAAAATGCCCCCCCCCTTGGAATTGGATCGGCGAGAGGTCGCAATGATCGGATTCAAAGGGAAACGCCGAAACGCAAAAATGCTAAGTCTCCTGATCAAGTTGCGCGCAAAAAATCCGACGGGGCGCGCAAAACCCAAAGACGCACGCGAAATGTTCTTTCCGCGTGGCGCGGAACCCTGGCCTTGCCTTTAAAAAGGGGCGCTGGGTCCCAGATCCGTACTTCCACTTTGTTCCGCGCGATAAGCTTATCGCTCTCGTGTGCGAAATCGCTCCGTGGCTGCACGTAATAATGCACTGGCAGCGCGGGATTCCTTCCGAAAGTTGGCCGTGATTTCGCGCCAAACCGGGACCTTCCGTGCTTAGCGTGCCAATTACGCGCTCAACTCCAGGATTTCGCGCAACTCAGCCAGATTGCGTGCCGAACACTCTGATTCCACGCACTGCATCCTGATTTTTCCCAACTTCCGAAAAATTCGAGATGGCTGCAAACCGAGTCGATGAGGGGGAAGCCGCTGCCCGTAGGACAAAAATGGCAGCGAACGAGGAGGTTTATGACGCCAAGGTGATCGTCTCCAACAATATCACCTTGTTAAATCTGCTGACTCCGACCCAAATGGCATATCCCTTGTCGGACAACCTCCCACTCTAGAATTTTGGCATCCTGGAGGAGGTACCACTGCCGGGCTTCGAGGTGGATACACCGCTGTCCTGGGTGACTCCGGAGGATGAGATTCCTCGATACAACATCACCAACAACGGTCGTCCTGCCAGGGAAACTAGACACACGGATGTATATGTATTGAACCCAAGGACTAGGACCATTACCGGGGACAAGCCTGTGGCGGAGGATTCTCTGGCCCTCTACGCGAGCACGTTCCGTCAGAGCATCACAGATGACACGAAGGGCTGGATGAAGGATTGTGACCTGCGGTCTAGGGGTAACTTCACCAGCGAATGGGCCTGGGCATTTTGGGTTCGCCATACCTACGACCAGTTCGGAGACGAATTGCGATATATCAGCCTGTTCGAGGCGGTATGGACATCACAGTTCCATTTCCACCGTCATCATGAACTCGGACTAGAGCTATTCACCCGGTGGTATCCCGACACCAACACGTTCCACCATCATCACGGGGAAGTCGGCATCAGTCTTTGGGACGTTCACTGCATCGGCGGTATCCCACTGGAGGGTTACCAATACGATGAGTTCGTTCCTCCAAAGAACACCTGGGGGGACAGGTCACAGATGCCTATGCTAACGTGGCACCTGCTTCAGCTAGCCAAGGAGAGACTGGGAGTCAAGGACTTCCTGAAGGACATCGCCTACAAGGGCTAGTTCAGCCTGTTCCTCGTGAAGGATCCCACCGTCAAGATGCCGGGACGGGGCAAACGGTGACCAACCGTGACTCAGAGTAGCAAAGACGGGTCATACTAGAAGACCCTAGAGGCAGGGCAATACCAATCATGGGGCTACCACGTCATTGAGGCCCGGGACCCGAACGTCCGGTATGCCGGGTTCCTTGACGCCTTCCTGAGTGGGTGGCTCCTGCCGGTGCGGGACGCGAGGATGGGTGTCCGTCCAACAACTTTGTGATGGCGGTCTCCATGGCCGCCAAAAAACGGTTCAACTTGGGCGTCCCCGCGCTGGCCAAGCTGTATACCATTCTGGGGCGCATCTCATGAGGGGGGTCGCCTCGGAGGGTCTGTGGTCCCTTCCAGATCTTCCATGGCTGGGTGGCGGCTCATCTCGGCGGGTATACTTTCCCAAACGCTGTCCATCCTCTGGGCAATGTCTTGCGACCGTCCTTGCTAAACATTGCAGGGGTGGCACCATTGACGCTCAGTGAGTAGGGCATGAGGATCTGCATCGGTAACCATGCCAACTTCAACTTCATCTCGTTCCCCACCCCGGTCGGCCAACTGGTGGACAATGGGCAAGGCTCTCTGGAATAGCAGGAATACTTCCAGAGCATTCGAGGTGGGGTGCTCGTGGCTCGGATCGACGAGAAGGTGATCTGCGAGCCATACGTTCCATCCTGATTCGCCAGGCAGTTCGGGTGCCTCCAGCGAATGCCGAAGAAGGTATTCACGGCTGTCTGGTAGGAGAAGAATACATGCATCCTACGCCAGATGTGGTTGATGGTAACCACCTTCGGCTCTGGCGACGTCGTTACTCTCCCTCCCACCGGGGTCGATGCCGGCCTAGCAACCGAATATGCCGAAAACTGGACCATTGCGTACCTTGAGGGGCTATTACGCAAGTGCGTCCGACAACTCGAGGTTACTCGTGCGGAAACCAGGTGACGGGGAAGAAGGGAAGGTGCCATCGGAAGGGGAGAACCAAGGGCTCGTCAGGCAGCGAGGCTTACGCAGGCCAGGACTTCGGCAGCGAGGACATCACATGGTGCCTCCACGTCCTTGTTACCCAAAGGTGGGTCACATGAGGCGGCCATGGAACTGCCTGGGAAGCAGATAAGATATCTGCTTGAACCTTCTCAAGACACAATTCAAACGGCACTGTGGTCGGCCTGGATGACCCTACGGCAATCGCTGAGCGTCGAAGCCATCTGGCAGAAGATAATGCAGAACAGGATCCAACTGCCGGAGGAAGGGCTCATTCGGATTACCGACCGAGTGAACTTCCATCAGCGGCATGCTTATCTGACGGCCATGGAAGCATACGCATGCCAAAGGGGGCAGCGTGCGAAGCCAACTTTCCAGGTGAAAGTGATGCTCGGCTAGGTGCATGATCCGGAAGCGATGTCGCCGAGAGAAGGCGACAGTGATGAAGAGCCGGTGGGGAGGAGGAAATCAGAGAGGACGAAGGCGAGGGAGAAGATAAAGAAGTTGGGCCCGAAGGTGAGGGTTCGCAAGGGGCGACCTACCAAGGGAGTCTCCGAGAGAGCGATGAGATTGACGACTCTGATCTCGACATAACCGAGATTCTCGAGGTTTGTCTCTATCTTCATTCATTCCCCTCATTCATCCATTCTACTTTCCAACTTCTAAACTCACTTCCACATCCTACTTAGGAGCAACTGAGTGGTGGACGTGCATCCCCACTAGAGGAAGGCGGAGAGGAACCAGTGGGACATGATGGGGATCTGACACCCATCATTGAATTAACCAGCGCAGAGGGGTCTCCCCTTAGGGCGGCTCCTGCAATAGCTGGAACTCTGGGGACCGACACTCTGGATTCATGTAAGTCTCACACTTCACTACTGATTCTTGGTGTCAAGAGATCCCGTATGACCAGCGTATGCCCCGCGCAGTGATCTCAACACTGGAGGCACATCAGGCTGCGATGCCTGGGCCATCCGCGAGTGGACCAGCGGCAGACATACCACCTCACTCGGAACATGCTCTCTGTATTGAGTCGGCCCCGACAATAGATGAATAGAGGGCGGAGGACATCAGCGGCATTGTTCCCGGAATGTGGTCGGAAGCTGGTGGATGTGCCATCGCTGCTGGGACAAGGGAAGGTCGCCCGGACGTCGAGGATTCTATTCCTCATGAAGTCATCCCTGGGGTGGATCCTGCAACCGATCTGCTGGCGTTCTTCCCCATATACCGACCTGCTGACCCTGAGGAGATTGATGACTCCGACTCATAGGCAGCCGAGGAGAGCCGGATGACACAGTGCAAGGGGTGGAAGTGTATCTAGCACATTCTCAGGTAGACCTAGTCGGATTGGATGAGGCAGATGGGATCACTTTAGACCTGGTTGCGCTTCCTGTGCGCCGGAGGGGCTGATGCTTAGCGCCTTCATCTAACGGTCCGTGATTACATGGTCGAGAAGATTCATGAGAGCAGCCGGCGCGCCGACATTACCCAGTTCCAGGAAGGATCGACGAGTGCTCAAACGCTGCTGAGGGAAGAGCAAGAAGTCCGACACCTAGAAGGGAAGGCGACAGATAAAGAGGTCTTCATCGCAACATGCTCTGATCTCGTGGAGCAACTGACCGCCCAGCTGGCTGATTCCCAAGAACAACTGGTGGAGGCGAGTCACCAGATGATCGTGCTTCGAAGCGAGCGGGCGCAGGCACAAGCTAGGGCTGATGAGCTGCACTCTGTGGTGGCCGATGAGGAGAGAGTCTTCGAAGAGCTAAAAGTGGTCCTGGAGGCTACCAGCCAGAGGGTAGCAGCGCTAGAAAGATCACATCAGCAGGCTAAACCCTGAGGGCTTTGTTTTTGCCATCTCATGAACTTTTTCTTGTATTTCTCATCGTCCCAATCCAATATATGGCCAAATCCACTCTTTTGTACCCTTGGTTTAATGCGCTCAAACATAGTTTCAAAACGAATAACAACTCACCCCTAGGCTCCTGTGGGACATGCCCAACGCAAGAAGCAAGAGGTGGTCGTACCATCATTCCGTTCAACTGTGGGGCATTGACCAAGCTTTAGGCTTCCAAAATCGGGCGGGGACTTTTGAAGAGACCTCGGGCCGATTGACGTGTCGACTTCTCAATGTGTCTCAACACATGAGCGGGGCAATTCCGGGGGCATTGAAATCCATCCAAACACAAGGGTATGGAGAGAAAGGGTACACCACACTACCCAAATTCGGAACCCAACGGGGCGCAACCATGGAGGATAACTTTCAACCGTGGAGGAAACGCAGCACCCATATCACGTTGGCCTGGAATTGAAGGACAATAAATGAGGGCTGACCGCTGACCATGTTCACAACACGGGGCCTAACTCAAATATTGTTGGTCAGTTTTCCAGAATGTTGGCCCAGGACAGTAGGTGGGCCATAGGTCGAACATCCGTACTGTTAGGGGGTCCCGTCAAACCTGAAAGAAAATGAGGGTCCGAATAAGGGGGAATGCAAAGCCTGGGATGTGGAGTGGTGGCTTGTTCAAACATAGTCCAACACTCTTGATATTGCGCCGCCAGGGTGGGGGCGCATTAGGCGGACGTACCAACCTGATCACGGGTCATCCCAATTTACAGGCAGGACTTCTTTGGCGAGAGAACTACCGCTTCCCATCATTACCATGGGGTATCCCGAACATGCTCCGGGTAGATATCCTGATGACACCATTTCTCATGAAGTCGGGCCGAGGGGCCGAAAATAAAGAGGGACGGTGTTCAGCTATCCATGGGGCTGGACCCGAGACGAAACGTCTGGGCGGTCCTATGTATCTCATAAGGATGAGAATCAATCCCACGTAGTTCTGGAAATACATTTTAACGTCACGCTGGACGAAATACAGTTTAACGTCATGCGGGACGGAATACAGTTTAACGTCATGCGGGACGGAATACGGATCTTATTTTTAGGTCTTAGAACTCGGACCATGAGGATCTCAGTTTTAGGTCTTAGACCTCGGACCATGAGGATAGGGGAGAAATGGACACATGGCCAGGCGGCTACAAAACCCGACGTGAAGGAGGACCTAAGACCTAATAAACATGTGCTCTCTGGGGAAATGATCGAGTCGAGGGACCGAACACGGAGGTAGGCTGGACCCACGGGGATGTTCCCAATGGTGTCGCCACAAGCATCAAGCCGTGATAGGAATTGACAAATGGCATGGCATAAAACCAATACCGAACATGATGTCCTCTAAAGAGAGGTCACCACAATGCAGTGTCGTTTTTCGTCGTGCGACCAGGACGATAATGTGACAGTTTAGGGTCGTGTGGCAGGACCAACAACAAAGTTTAAGGTCATATGGTTTGGACCAACAACACAGTTTAAGGTCATATGGTTTGGACCAACACCACAGTTTAAGGTCATATGGTTTGGACCAACAGCACAGTTTAAGGTCATATGGTTTGGACCAACATCACAGTTTAAGGTCATATGGTTTGGACCAACACCACAGTTTAAGGTCATATGGTTTGGACCAATAACACAGTTTAAGGTCATATAGTTTGGACCAACAGAACAGTTTAAGGTCATGTGGTTTGGACCAACAACACAGTTTATGGTCATATGGTTTGGACCAACAGCACAGTTTCAGGTCATATGTTTTGGACCAACATCACAGTTTAAGGTCATATGGTTTGGACCAACAGCACAGTTTAAGGTCCTATGGTTTTGACCAACAGCATAGTTTAAGGTCATATGGTTTGGACCACCATCACAGTTTAAGGTCATATGGTTTGGACCAACCGAGAGAGGAGCCTCGGGTAAAAGAGCCTAAGAGGGTTCAACAATCAGGGAGGGGCAGCAGATGCTAGCTCCCAGCTATGCTGGGCCCAAAACGCAATGTCCAGGCGACTCCTCACTCCCCTTAGGGGATGAAGGTCAAGCGGCATGCAACCCGTAAAGAAGAGACCCAAGCACATACTCTAGCGCTCAGATTGCGGGATCCTCGAGAGACACTGTTACGCAGCTCGGTCTTTCTGAAATGCGGGGGTGTACTGAGGATTAGTACAAAGAGTGTCGAGATTCGACTGTGGCATAGCGGGGCGGAAAATGACATGAACCATGCCACCAACATTCAGGGCCTGGGGAACCGGCATGACGAATGAGGACTACTGTTGACCATGTTCGCAACGCATCATCCTATCGTGTTAGCCATGGGGACAAAAAAATGAGCATCAACCGCTGACCATGTTCGCAACGCGGGATTTGTATCAATTTGTTGTCTGAAACCCTTGGGGTGTTGGCCCATGACGGTAGGAGAGCCCTTGGGCGTTGTATCCAGACTGTTATTGGGGGTCCCTCCGGGTATGAAATATGACGGGGGCCCGAATGAAGGGGAACACGAAGATTGGAAAGTGGATGGAACTTGCCTAAGTCGAATCTGGCACTCCAAGTTCTAGACCAGAGTGCTTTGAGCACATTAGAAGAACACTGGAAAGGGTCAGAGGGCTCAGTCCGAGAGCGGCAAAGAGATGGCAGATCCCTGGGCAAAAGAGGGGGCGTAATTCCAAACACCCTAGGCACCGGGGGATCGTGGGATCTCCTAAGAGATGAGGCTGGACCTGACATCTAGGTGTTCAGGAGGTCCTACGTATCCCCTTAGGATGGGAATCAAGACACACGTAGTTCTGGAAATACAGTTTAACATCATGTTGGATGGAATATAGAACTTAGATTTAGGTCTTAGAACTCGGACCATGAGGAGCCCAGACGTAGGGCAGAGTGTAGTTTAAGGTCATGCTGGACCATACAATTTAAGGTCATACTGGATTGTATAGTTTAAGGTCATATAGGACCATCGTTTAGGCAAAATACTTAATGAGGAACCTGGCGTTGGTGGGAGGAGTGATACGCTCCCCATCCATAGTCACCAAGGAATACACACCATTGGGATAGACCTTGTGGACAATAAAGGGACCCTCCCACTTGGGCTCCAACTTGGGTGGTTTCCTTCCGGGAATCATTGGCGCTCTGAGAGCCAACACCAGGTCACCATGCAGGAAGGAGCGGAGGCGAACCTTCTTATCGAAAGCTCGAGCCATCCTACTCTGATGCCTTTCCAAGTTATGTAAAGCGCAAAGCCTACTTTCATCCAGTGCTTCCAATTCGGCTAGAGGGATCTCGGCAACTCTGTCCGGTGCTTGCTGGTCATATACCGCCATGCAAAATGAGGGCAATTGGACCTCGATGGGAAGGACGACCTCAGATCCGTACACCAGGGAATACGGGGTCGCCTAGGTGGAATTGCGAGTCATCATCCTATAAGTCCAGAGGGCGTTGGAGAGCTTGTCCAGCCAACTTTTCCTATTCTGACCGACCATTTTTTGCAGAATGTTAGAGAGGGTTTTGTTAAAAACCTCAATCTATCCATTCACCCGCGCATGATAGGGGGAGGTGTGGTTCGAGTGAATGTTGTACTTGGCGTACAATCTCTTCAGCTCAGCCGCCCGGAAGTTGGTTCTGTTATCCATGAGGATAGCGTGAGATATTCCAAACCGATGAATGATATTGGAACTCAAGAAGTCGTCAACAGAACCAGGCTTGACTTCCCTAAGCGGGGCTGCCTCTGCCCAGTTTGAGAAGAAATCCGTGGCGGTTAAGATGAACTGGCACTGGCGGGCCATTGTTGGCGGGTAGTTCCCTACGACATCCAACCCCCAGACTGCAATGGGCCAAGAATACTTAGTAGTATGGATAGGCTCCGGTGGCCGATGCACAAAGTTAGCATGAACTTGGAACGCATGGCACCTCTTGGAATACTCGATGCAGTCGTGGATCATGGAGGGCCAGAAGTATCCCAGTCTCCGAATTTGGTTGGACAACTTCGACCCAGCCTGGTGGGCGCCATAGGAGCCAGCATGCACTTCCTTCATAACCTGTGGGATCTCAACTCCTTGAAGATAGCGGGGAATAACACCATCAAACCTGCTCCTGTAAAGGAGATTCTCACGTCTAGGACTGCTTTGAAGTGTGAACTGCGGCGCGCGGCGCCAGATTCGTTCCCGCTCCGCCCGGTCCATCGAAAGATTGCCGTACCGGAGATATTCAACAAGAGGTGTCCTCCAGTCAGGAACTATTTCGATCACCATGCCTGGAACCCCGGGGGGTCCCGTCACGGGGGCACCAGCGGTGTGAAGGTTCACTCGCGGGCCACGACCGCCCTCCAGGATAATAGGAGCAATGAATCTTCGGTGAGCCACGTGGATGATTAGGTCATACTGCTCGGGATCCGCGAGTGATGCGGCCAGGCGGGCCAAAGCATCTGCTCGACTGTTCTACGACCGAGGAACGTGAATAACATCTGGCTGGGAGGGGAACTTAGCCATTAGATGGAGGGTTCACTCCAGCAACGGCATGAGCTCTGGCTTCCTGACAGCGTAGTCACCGTTAACCTGCTTGACGACTAGATCAGAGTACCCTTTTACATACAGGTGGGGCACGTTAACCTCCAGAGCCAACTCGAGGCCAGTGATGAGGGCATGATATTCTGCCTCATTGATGGTGCAACCCTCTGACAATAAGAAAGAATATGGAAGAATGGATTGCTCCAGGGTGATGAAGATGATACCCAGGCCCACTCTGTTAAGCCTCGGATCATTGAGCCTTCTACCGATAGGGCTTCGGGAGGCACCATCAAAGTGCATTTTCCAGCATGGGGTGGCGTGATCGACTGAGAGGATTGCTTCATCAGGAAAGCCCATATCCAGTGGCTGGTCCGCAGAGGTTAGGTGAGCAGTTAAGAAGTCTTCCAACGCCTGTCCATTGACGACCTTCTGAGATATGAACCTAATGTAGAACTTTTGGAGGACCACCACCCAGCGTGCCAATCTGCCGGTCAACATAGGCCGACTCAAGATTTATTTCAACGGGTCTACCCGAGAGGCTAACTATACCTCATGGTGCTGCAAGTAGTGCCGCAACTTTTTCATGGCGAATACGAGTGCCAGGCAGCTCTTCTCGATGGGAGAATATCTAATCTCCGTGTTGAGGAGCATGCGACTGAGGTAGTAGAGGATATTCTATGCTCCCTCGTTGTTTTTCTGGGCGAGAAGGGCACCGAGGGATCGCTCCAGGGCGGTCACGTAATGGACTAGTGGCCTTCCGGGAATGGGTGGCATCAGGACCAGAGGTTGAAGCAGATACTGCTTGATTTCCTCAAAAGCGGTCTGGCACTCTTCATCCCACCCATAGGCGGCGCCTTTCTTCCTGAGCAGAGAGAAGGGCTTACACTTTCCGGCCAACTTCGCAATGAATCGGCATATATAGGCTAAGTGGCCTTGGAGGCCTCGAAGCTCCCGAATATTACTCGGGGGAGGCATCTGACTGATGGCCTTGATCTTCTTGGTATCGATCTCGATACCTCGATACCTGACGATGAAGCCAAGAAACTTTCCGGAGGTGACCCCGAAGGCACACTTCAACGGGTTCATCTTCAGGTGACGAGAACGGAGCAAACCGAACACTTTCTCAAGGTCTTTGAGGTGGTCCTGGCACTGACGAGATTTAACCACCAGGTCATCTACATAGCACTCCACCAGTGTCCCGAGGATCGGCTTTAATATGCGGTGCATAGCCCGTTCATAGGTGGCACCGACGTTCTTCAGGCCGAAGGGCATAACCCGATAGCAGAAAGTGCCCTGGGGGGGCCCTGAAGGCGGTGTACTCTTCATCCTCGGGGGCCATCCAGATTTGGCTATACCCGGAGTACCCATCCATTAAAGAGAGGGCTTAGAACCCGGCCATTGCGTCGATTAACAACTCTGTCACGGGAAGGTGAAATTCATCCTTCGGACAGTGGCGATTAAGATCACGGAAGTCGATGCAGACCCTGATCTTCCCGTTCTTCTTCCTGACGGGCACAATTTTGGCTTTCCACCTGGGGTACTGGACTTCCCTGACGAAGTTGGCCTTAATGAGCTTATCAACTTTAGCCTCAACCATGTCCATGTGAAAGAGGTGCATTTTTCTGGGAGGCTGCTTGAACCCGCGATGGTTTGCCGGGAGGCCATGGCAGTGGACGGCTACCTGGGGATCTAGTCCCGGCATCTCATCATAACTCCAGGAAAACAAATCATGGTGATGGTTGAGGAAGTCTATTTACCGTTGTAGTTCCTCGGGAGGGATAGCGGCGCTGACCAATGTGGGCCTCGGGTCCGCCTCACTACCGAGGTTCACCTGTAAGAGCTCGTCGACCGTGGCGGAGACGCCCTCCTAAAAGGCAGGAGAAGCATCTTCCATGTCTTCTTCTCCTCTTGGGGAAATATCGTCCATGAGGGGAGCCATTTCGGGGCTTCTCGACCCTGATGGGGAGCTAGCACCGGCTTGTGCGGCAGTGGTCGTCACAACAGGAGGCTCATGCACCGCGAAGACCGTAGCGACAAAGGCGGTTGACCCAATCACATCCGTCCTGCGGCCCAAGGGGACACACTTTATGACATCGAAGCAGTGGTGTCGCGTTGGCCTGAGCTGGCCGATCCCGTCTCGATGAAACATGCACGTACGACGCACCGCCATTTCCATAAGCCCAACGTCCCGATATCGTACGGGGGTAGGAGGCTCGGGGATCACCCAGGCCTGGTTGGTGTAAGAGTACGAGGTCATTTCCTGCCATTGCTTAGACCCGGGAATATGCATTCCTCTAGTACCCAATAAAACAAAGCACTCTCCCATATCGGGAATTGCGGCCTCCAACCGATGGATTGGGAAGACATATGCGTCATCCAAACCTTCCCAGGGATCACTCGCGACAGTGACAGGCTCAACCTCACCTGCCAGGATCTTCTTGTCCTTGCTCTTTTAATAGTCTGCATCCAAGTAACGAGCTTCACAAGAGGCAAACGGGGACACATCTCATTGGAGAACACCCACTCGAACCTTAAGGGAGTATTTGAGGCACTGATGGTAAGATGAGGGAACCGCTGCATGAATATGGAGCCACATCCAGCCCATCAACGCATTATAAGCAGTGTCCTGAGAGAGAACCATGATTTCAGTATTGGAAATTAAGCTGACGAACTGGGTCTTCAGACAAATCTTGCGAGTGGAGTTTGGTCGGTCCTGTCATACCCCTGGATTCTGAGGTCGGAGGGAGTTAAATCATCCTCAGAAAACCCCAGTTTTCGCAGTGTCTGAGTTGGGATCAAGTTAATCCAAGAACCCATGTCGACAAGACAACGACGGACCTCCACGCCATTGAACTGGCCAGTGATATACATCAGGAAGATGTGCCCCTGTATGGGAGGGTCTTCATCTTCACCGGAGTATGAGATAACCGCCTGACATTTGGCGTCCTCAATCACCTCGGTGAGGAAGGCTTCTGCGGCCGCTACCTCCATTTCAAACTAGAGGGGGCTCCTCAGAGCCTCGGCGAGCACCTCACGCATTTCAGACGACAGGCGGAGGGCCTCCAGGGTGGAAAGCCTCGTCAGAATGTCGTCCAGATGTTTCAGGACATCATACTTTCGCGCCAATCGCGAGCTTCTGCTTACAGGAGGTCGTACTGCGATTAGGGGCATGACGGGCCCTGCTGGCGGGACCGGTGACTGACTGGTACTAGGTATATCTCGTTGTTCACTAGCTGAATCCCAGGAGGTGGCTGCCATGCTAGGGCTGGAAGGCCGTAGTCGGCCAACGGCAGGACTGGGCAGGTTTCGACGCGGGCAAGGCAATTCCGCCCAATCCAGCAGCACGAACGGTGGTGGAAGGGAACCTGTTGTCACCGGATGAGGGAGCTGCGAGTGCTACTCTCTACACCGGGCCTGCTGCCTGGTCTCAGTGGCCTGTACAACCTGACTGGTGGTGATGACTGCCGTGCCCCGGCGATTCACATAGCCATGGCTCCATCGACGTTGATGAAGGCTGGGGACATCGGGGAGATTCACCCGGCGCTCCTCGTCATCGGGAGCCACAATGGGATTTACCAACTCCACGGTGTTAACCGAAGCATACCCCGGGCTCTCGGGGAGATTCACCCGGCGCTCCTCGTCGTCAGGAGCCACAAAGGGATTTACCAACTCCACGGTGTTAACCGAAGTGTACCCTGGGCTCTCGGGGAGATTCACCCGGCACTCCTCGTCGTCGGGAGCCACAAAGGGATTTACCAACTCCACTGTGATAACCGAAGCGTACCCCGGGCTCTTGGGGAGATTCACCCGGCGCTCCTCGTCGTCGGGAGCCACAAAGGGATTTACCACCTCCACGGTGTTAACTGAAGCGTACCCCGGGCTCTCAGTCGAGGAGTCATCCATTAACGGAAGGGGTCTCAGAGGGACCCCCATTCCTGGGGGCATGAAATCACCAAGCATGCGAGAAAATTAAGACAATGGAAGGGTGTGTTCTTTCTTCTTGCGTCGCCGCCTACTCTTCAGGGAAGAAGCAGGCTGGGATGACGAGGCTGAAGTGGCGCTCGCAGATTCTGAGGGCTCTGGCTGGTCCAGGCGGGCACGGATGATGCCATGGGCACGAGCGACCGTCCTACGGGACACCCAGTCATTATACTTCCGGAACCGACGGTCGGAAACCTGTTCCCACCCGTTCCCATCATCACTACTGCAATCTGATCCCACGAAGACACCTGCCACCTGTGTCGGGGCTGGGCCCAACCTGACTATGTTGTTGTCAATCTGGTCTTGGAGCCAATCCTTGAACACAAATCATTGTTGGATGGTGTGTCCCAGGAACCGGTGATAAGGGCAGTAGTCAGGGCGATCCGCGAGACACGCCTCTTCTAGCTTCCGGCACTCAGGCAGCCACACAATCCTATGCTCCAAGGCGCTACGGAAATAACCGGGGACCTGGGCCTCATCAAATGAGTAAAATCGATTCCTTCTACCTGGAAAGGGGACCCTTGGGGGATGACCAAGGCCAGGGACCGGAGGAGTAGGCCGAGGAGGCGGAGCCAGATTACCTCTCCTAGGTAGGGGCGGTGTGTTACGCGGAGGCGCCTGCCAATTTTGAGGCGGTCGCTGCTGGGCCGGAGGCTGTGGGGGTGGACCCCTATGAGCCTGCTGAGCTGGACTCACCGGCAGCAACTCTAGCTGTCTGGGGGCCTCTATCTGCACCACAGCAGTGAGCTCGGCTTTGGCGGATCTCCTTGCAGAGATCACAGGAGGCAGCGGACGTTCCTGGCTGGCCTGTTGCATGGCTTCTTCGAGGTGATGAGCCTTGTTCAAGAAGTCCTGGAACCCTCCAGGGTAATTCTGCGCGATTAGGGAAGGAAAAAACTCCGCCTTGACGTTCCCCACACACATCGTCAGTAATTTCTCCTGAGTCAGTGGCATGTCAAGGGAGTACGTGAGCCCCTTCCACCGGGTGAAGAAGTTCGTGAATCTCTCGTCGGGACTTTTCCTGCACCTGAAGAGGTCTGAAATGTTTGTCTTCCGAGTTGTGGAACTGAACTGGTAGAGTAATTGTCGACGAAGTTCCTCCCAGCTAGTTACTGATCCAACAGGGAGCTGGCTGTACCAAACGAACGCTGGTCCCTCCAGCATCTGAACGAATAACCGGAGCTTGGCAGCCTTCTGCTGCGCCGAAATCACCAACATAGGCCCGTACCTCGAGTTGAAGTGGGCCAAGTACTTTGGTGGGTCTCTAGTCCCGTTAAAGGGGGAAAAACTGGGATTCCCAAATCTTGGCGGGGCTGACATTTCATCGACCCATGCGGGGTACGGCTTTCCATCCGGTGGGAACGCCACCTGCCGAGTTTCCAGGGCCTCCAAGCGAGCGATGAGTACCTCCATCAGATCATCTGGATGCGGATTCATGTCCTGTCGGGGATCTCTAACCACAATCGCATTGCAAGGCTCTTCGATACGATAGTCGCGCTCAGCGGATCGAGGGGCAGCTGGCGGAGCGACTGTCGGAGCAGCGGGAGGAAACCGAGCAGGGTCTCCCAGGTTGCCTCGCTGCTCGGGAGGGTTCGGAGAAACATATCGCGCCCTCTTTCCATGGGCTCTAGTGTCTCCCCTGTCGGTGAACACGATACAGTCACAGTTGCTCGGGGGATCTCAGCAAGGGGTAGATGCTCCTGCCCCTGCTGTCCTAGTCTAGGGTTGCCGTAGACAGGCCGCCGCTCCGCGATGCGTTCGGCCAGGAGCTCATCAACCAGCCTTTTTTACTCGGCTAGCTGTTGGCGCAGCGTGGCCTTCTCGGGATCTTCCTCTACCTTCTGCACTGAGGCAGATGGGTCGGCGAGTTTGACAGGCCCGACGGGCTCTTTACCCTTGCTGATGTTTCGGCTCAGCTCCAGTGCCTTCGTGGGTACAAGAAGGCCTAAGAGGCTCCTCTGTTGGCGAGTAATCCTCCCAGATGGATCCAGAAGTGGCATGTCCTCGGGGGGGGTGAGTCCCCATAGAGGGGATCCATAATGTTTCCCTCATCTGAATGGTCACCTATGTTGACTGCTACTACCCTTGGTGACGTTCCCTCAGGGCTGGCCAGTGGGTCGGGCTGTCGGAGGATCGCACAGAACAGGAGAGCAGCGTACTGCCCCCACCCGTGCACGTGCGTGTGGGGGGTGTCCTCCTCAATAACTCTACGGAGTACTTAAAAACTCTGGACGCATTGTTGCTGAAGGGACTCGTGGAGGCCCTGCGACTCGGGGTGCCGGACCGCGGGGAGTGCTGCTAGGTCAACCCGGTGGCACTGCTCACCAATCACCTCGAGGTGCGCTTGGATCCCGGGATAAGGTGCCAGCTGATGACGGAGGCGGGAGTGAGTTACTCGATGAATCTGGCGGAAGCATTCAATCTCTCCCGGGGTGAGTGACTCTGGCACATCAGAACCCGATTCTGCGACCAGCCAAAACTTCTCAGGGAAGTGGCCCGCTGCAAGAATGGTCTAGAAACTCCACGGCTCCGGCTCAGGGTCTGGAACATGCCACCCCTAATCGTCCACCGAGGAATGTCAGGGAATTGGCAATGGCGCCGAGGCAGGCCATCGGGGTGATGGGCTGGCCGACGAGGAATACGGTGAATATGCAGAATGGCCGCCAATCACTGGGTCATCCTCCCGAGGTTGCAGTGCCCTGGCTGCCACGTCGCGATAGGATGAGCCGGCGGATGGGCCTCCTGTCGCAATGACGGTGACCGCCGAGGGTGTGTCGAGTCGTGATCCTTTCATCGGTCCCCAGACGAGCTCTTCACCCTCCCAAAGAGGGGCGGGAGGTGCTTCCGAGGAGATCAGCGGCAACTGCGGGCTTGATCCATGGCGGTACGCCAAATCCTCATCCTCATGGATATACCTTTGAAGGGAAGAGGGAATCATACAGATCTCTCATTTGGGGAGTACGAGACTGACGTGTCGCGTCCCCATTCCCACCCTCAACTCGAAAGGTTGGGGGGGGGAGGTTCCATCGTCGAGTCGAACTCTACCTCAGAATCTGAGAAACGGACTGGTCTTATTCCCGTCCAGACTCCCCTAACATTCCTCCGATGGCGATGACACTTGACCTTCCTGCCCCTGGGTAGTTCCTCAGGGTACGGATGACTTTCGTCATCGGGTCCCCCGGCCACAATAGAGCTGGGGCAGAGGGGACCGAAGGCCGGTGTGCGAGAAGCACCGGGACAAATGTCGAACGGGACATGGGGAGGAACTCCATGTGAGTGAGCGACCAGATACACAACAGCTCCATGCTCTCTACCGGTGGTAGGGGGAGTGACCTCATACCCCATGCGGTGGGTGCTGGAAGGAGTCGTACCCGAAGCATAGTCGTCGCGAAGAAGCCTTCGGCTGCCCAGATCGGTGGCACGAGATGCGCTTTCATGGTGAGCAGCACTACCGTGGATTGGCCCTCAGTGGCCATTTCAAGTGTCCACGAATGGGAGATTCAACCCAACCTGCCTACGAGGCGGTCGGGGATTCGATCCCAGTCGGGCACGCGGCTTCCCCTACTCAACATGCGCAGGGATCTGGGAACAGGAGCCGGCAGTGGCTGGGAACGCAATGGCTGCTGATGTGGGTGCCCCAGGACGGGCATTCTCCCCCACTCGTGCCCGGCGCTGGCGTCGAGTCATATGAGCCGGAGCCGGTGGTGCGGGCATGAAGATTGCCTGTTCCTCGTCTCGGGGAGTCGGGTGGCGGCGTCGACGCAGCCTGGCGGGGGTTCTTGCCGGTAACCCCTGTGATGGATCGCCGATCGGGTGGACCTGGACATCCCCTGCCTCATTGGCGTAGGGGAGTGATGTGTCACCGTGCTCCGGGGATAGGCTCCTGAAGCGGTTGAACATCGGTGTGGGGAGCGGCAGCTCCCTGCGCGACCCTCAAGGGCGGCGATGGTGGTGAGGCATGGCCACCTCTAGATCCAAGCGGGCCATGCCCCTGGGGGGGATGATCCCTTCCTCGTCATACCTACGAACCAGGTTATTGATCACCCTTCTTTGGATGATTTATGACGAGGAGAGGGGGATCAAGCACCTGGCCGCTACAGCGGTCGAAGTCGGAGCGGCCGTGGGAAAGGTGGGACCGCGCGGGGTAGCCGTGTCGGCACTGCGCCTACCCCTACGCTGGTGGGCAGGTGGCGATCGAGCTCCGAATGCAGTCATATGATTCCTTGAAATAGGGAGATGAACCCATTAGTATCAACAGGAAAGGAGATTGACAACCAAGCCCCAGCATCATTCCGTCTTCAGTGGTCGGCGAGAGGGAACCATGCTGATAACGTCACAGAACAGAGTAGTGAACGTCCTGACGGCCTCGACCCCTGGCGGGTTCACGTCCCGGTGAGGGTTACCCGGACCTGGCGACATGATATTATTCCGATTCTCCAACGGCTACCATTCCCCGTGTTGAGGAGAAGAGTTTCACGTCGGGTTCACCATTTTTTGTTTCCGACGCTTTCACCGGGGCGCGCGCATCCGTCCGCTGGGGAGGGAGCACTTCTTGTCGCCCCGCATTCCCGCTTTCCAAAGGCGGGCAACATCTGTTCCTTGTTCAGGGACGTCTGCTCCTTCATCGAAACCGTGATGATGGGATGTCGGTTCTTCCTTCCGTGGATTCCTCCTCGGAGCCCGTCACCTAATCCGGGTCTCCCTCAAAGATTTAAGACGGATTCGTGAAACTCATTCCTGGTGCCATATCTACATGGACACCAGTTAATTACGCTGCTTCTGTCAAGACGCTCCAAATGGGTCTTGTCGGGACAACAACCTACGGTGAGGAGAATGGTCACGTTGGGGATCGTCGGCATGTCTATCTTTGGTCCCTCATCACAGGGCTTCTCGAGGGCGTGGAAGCCTGAGGCATCCCACATCGAAAGCGGGGAGTGTGTACCATATGAGGTTTTCCTCAGCTTCCCGTGTTTAACACGGGGTATGTCGCGAGTTTAAAGTCTTGCGTAGACAGATCGGGTTAAAGGATCCCTAGGGGAAACACCGATTTTGGGGGCCAGCACGTGGGCGGCCTCCCGTATGACATGGAGTAGGAAAGGGTGGCATGATCTCATCGGGATGTGGTGTCCCAGGTAAGGATCAGGATGGATGGCGGGGTTAAGCATGGGGATTACGTTCTAAGATGGCCCAAGAGGGAGGATACAGTTTAACGTCATGCGGGACGGAATACAGTTTAACGTCATGCGGGACGCGATACAGTTTAACGTCATGCAGGACGAAAGATTTGGGGCTTATTCTCTTAGGCGGCCCAAGGTGGCCAGGGAACTGACATGGAGAGGTCGGGACGACCGGGTGGTGGGCTTGAACCTCGTGGAGGCTTCCTATGTACCGTGCACTAGCACGGATCAAAGTCCACGTAGTTCGCTGGGATGGGGCTTACTCTCTGAGACGGCCCATAGGAGGATGTCATGGTCGATGCACGCTCTAAGCCCACGTGAGTCATGCTCGGTGTGGGAAACAAGAGGCACCAGGGACCAGACGATCACGTCGCGAAGGGTACGTCCGTGAGAAGTTGAATGGGGCTTACGCATTGAGCGGCCCAAAGAGGAAATAGGGGCTTACTCCTGGTTATAGGCCCTTGGTGCCGGGGCTTACTCCAAGGTGGAGGCCCGTGGGGCGAAAAAGCGTAGTGGGAAAAGGACTCCACTGGCCTTGGCAGGGGGGAAGTACGGAGATGCACGGGTGCAATCATCAGTACAAAATGTTAGGGGCTTAAGCTCTGAGGCAGCCCTTCCCCTGTGGACAAACGCCGCTCCGAAAAGGATGATCTCATTCCATGTGAGGAAGAGTCCATTCCCGTGGAGACGAGTGGCGTTACAAATGTCCAAGATGGGGGAACCCTGCGTGCGAAGCATGGGGTCAGACCACAGTTTGACGTCTTGTGTTAAGGACGAGGTGCTTAGCAGTTTAACTTCCTGCACCTTGTACGAGGTGGGTTTGATCCACAACCCTAGGGATTACATGCCCAACGCCCTCTACCCGTTGTGGAGGGGAAGGCATTGGCAAGGCCGTGGTGAAAGGGGGTTGCAGGGCAAACCACTGGGGGGTCCACGTTAGTGTGGCTATGCGAAGAAGCAATAGCCGTTAGCGTGCCTATGCGGAGAGGCATAAGGCAAAGCAACGCAACGGGAAACACGAACCAAGGGACCTTGAGGTTACTTCTCATGAGCCTGGAAGGCCGTGCGGGAAAACAACGCATGGCGCGCATGCCCGGCAGGGGAGACATCAGGTGATGGTGCATGGGGTAGCCAAGGGGCATCAAGGTGAGGGGTCCTCGGCTCTGTGTGCACAAAAGGGACGATTTGCGCGCAAAACACCGGGACGACACGCAATTGAGGTATTGGAATTGCGCGTGAAGAGGGAATTGCATGCAAGGTTTTGCGTGCACGGCAGGGTATTGTGCGCACGACCCACGGATTGCGCGCAAGTAGGGAAACCGGGGAAAGGGGAAAATTCACTAAAGCCGGTGGAGTTGCGCGCAAAGGTGAACTCTGGGGAAAGGTTGCGCGGAATTCAGGATTACCTGGATGTCATATTTTACGCGGGGGGAGCCGAATTGTGCGCATGAGAGTCTCTTTGGATTCCTCAACCCCCAAACAGTTCGGGGTCACCGTATATTTATAGGCGACCTCCGGCGCGGAATCCAGGCGGCACGCGAAGCTTTCCATGCTGGGAACCACTTGCATGAAAATTCTCTCAGCGGAGACACGGGGCGCGCAATTATTGCACTCCTCACCGGTCCAATTCCGCCAATCCCGGGAGAACTTCACGCGCAGAACATTTTTGCGCGCGGATCCTCCTTTATTTCGCGCACCACCTTCCGGGCCTCCGGATCGGGCCTCTGATTCCGAATACGACTTCGCTTCGTCATTCTGAAACTTCCTCCGGGAGTTGCGGGATTTTTTCGGCGTCAAAAGTTATTGTAGACCGAATCACCATGTCTTCCCACTTTATACCCATTCAAGAAAACATAATAGTAGAGAGATTTAGACGCCTATACATTTAGTAGATAGTTAGACAACATGTTGTACCATCCACGATTGTCTTTGATCATGATGTGTGCTTTACATCCCAGTTGAGTAAAGGATTACAAGAGGGGTTTGGGACTTAGCTGCACTTAAGCATAGCCTTTTACCCACAGAAAAATGGTCAAATGAAACAAACCATACATACCATTGATGAAATTATTCTTTTCTAGTATTATATATTTTTTCGTAGTTGAGAGGACCGGTTACCACTTTTCGTGTTTTCTTAAAAAAATGAAACCACTCAACCATCAGTTTTGAACCATTTAAGGCACTGTACGGATGGCCATACAGGTAACCTTTATGCCAGATAGACCCAGGGGAGTCAACACTCATGGGTCCTGAGATGGTACGGGCTACCACTAAAATTGTTTAGGTTATCCAGAATTAGATAAAGACTGCACATAGATGACTGAATTCCTATGATGATAAGACATAAATACCATTGGAGTTCAAGGAGGGGGACCATGTATTCGAATAGGTCACACTTTAATGATGGATTCAAATATTTGGTCAGGGCGACATGCTGTCTTTGAGTTTCATCGGACCATTCCTGATACTACGTAGAGAGGGAACAATGGTATACTACTTGGCTCTGGCATTGTAGTTAGAGAGGGTGAATAAAATCTTCCACATATCCCAACTGAGGGGATACATACTCAACCCTTCCCACATCATCGGCCATGACGAGCTAGGGATTAAAGATGGGGGGGGGGACATTCACCAAGTACCCAGTGGAGATACTGGATCAGCAGGGTTTGATCCTTCATGGATGTTTGATATCTCATGTGCGTGTTTGTTGGTATCATTGAAATCTTCAGGAGTGCATGTGGGAGTAGGAGGATCATATTCTTGCTCAGAAACCCTGTTTTTTTATCCTGGCTTATGAGGATGTAAATCCCAATTTGGGGGACTAATGTAATACTCCATAATTCCATGTTTATTTTTAAAAATTAAATATGATTATTTCTAGAACAAGAACTGATACGAAAAATAATTTCACGACCTGGAGTGGCCATAATGTATTGTGGAATTATTTTTTTATTTTCAATAAATTAACAAGATAGTGGGTTTCTAAAACATTTAAACGAGTGCCTCGATCAAAAATATGAGTGAACCGTTGAACATAGAGCATCGTGATTCACGTAGAAATTTCTTTACATTGAACTGCGTGGGCCAACAGTGCAAATTAGTTTTTTTCATAAATAAAATAATTAATGATTATTTTATTTTAAAATACTTATAACTCCAAAACGGAAATTCTAATTGGAAATCAGGGAGTATCGTTGAACTCATTAGGTCATGGTTCCCTTAGGTGGGGCATAACCGCGACCAACGCATGGCAAGGGTGAAATTTAATTTTCGGACATTTTGGAAGAAAAATAAAATAACATAAAATGTTTTTTAATAGATTTTATCCTTTTTTATGCAGAAAATCCACAGTTTTGTGGTGGTTCAACGAGGTGACGCGAAATTCCATTACTGAACATCATTAATTAGTTGGGGAAACAATTCTGTAACGTAGCATAACAGAAAAATTGATTCATGTTTCGTCAATTAATAGACTAACAAGAAATACAATACTGTTGATATGATCCAAGTATTCCTTAGATGCTTTGGTGGGTGGTGATGATGAACGATGAACACACTTTATTGCCCCTTTTAAAGAATTTCTAGTAACATTGGGCTGAAGATCAAGAATGAAGAACGGAAAAGTGTGATCACATTCATCCAAAACCAAAAATCCTTTCCCATCTAGGGGTTTGATACTTTTCTATGTGAATCCCCACATTCATTCATTTAAATGACGTACGCAGATTAACAAATTAACACGTGAACCTACGAGTCAATCATTCATACATGATATTCATGGATAATTTTTTCATGTGCAAATTAAAATAATTTCATTTTCTCTATTTAATCCATTTAATGGGATAGGATTGATGTCGTGACGAACAATGGTGGAGGTTCGTTCCTCCAATTTGTTGTGTGGATTTATCCCACCATTTTACCTTGAATTCATTGCGTTCATCATGGGGTTATGAATGAAAGATCGGTGTGTGACCATTTGTTGGAGTAATGATCCCATAATGTGGACTCGCTATCGTGACAACCCCACTGACAGACGATGATGATGGAGGAATATCGTGACAGCTACACGCGGTAGAAGGCGTACTACAATTTCATTCCATAGTGGAAGAGGCCCTACTAGGGGGCCATAGAGGAGCGGAGGTGGTGCGCTGTGTGTTGGAGGTCGATTCTAATAAAGCCTATGGTGGTGTTGGGTGGCGACACCAGTCAGGCGTCGCATCAGGCTGGTACACCACAGCCAGTAGGCCGCAATGATAACGGATTACGATGTCAGTAGGGAACGATGTTGGGTCTATAAACACATATCCAGGCTGTAGGATGATGCAGGCACAATGTCCGATGGACCGTATGCGATGGGAAGATATCCAGGTTGGAAGAGAACCTACCCACTGATGCAGGTCAGGTCAGAGAAAAGAACTGGACCATTGTACGGACTGGGAGGGTAGAGAACCTGCCCGCGATTTCTAGTTGGGACAAATAGAAAACAAGGCCGTTGGGGGCGTTGTTTTTCAGTACCGGTCAGACCAAGTCGAACTGGCCTAGATGAATTGGACAAGTTCACTAGGCTCCCTATGGTATGGGCCAACATCTTAACAAGTCTGGTTCCAGTAAGGACCGATGGGCTAGGACGGACAAGGTCGTCATAGACCCAACTGGGTTAAGTCGGGTTGGCCAAAACGAGCTGGGTCCTGTGGGACCCCAAGGCTGGGTTGGTTGGGTCAGTCCAACCAATTCTGACAAGGCCCAGATGAAACTAAACCCCATTTACATAAAGACAAATATATCTTATATTGTGCATCTGATTGGCATATCTCAAGAGGAGTTGGGACCCTTGTGATGAGAAGTTCATTTGATAACACTCTATTTGAGACCATGAGGTAGTTGAGAAATGGCCAATGGCTTTAGTAGTAGATTCTCCTAGAATCTAACTCACTGGAGAGCATGAATCCTATGGATGAAAATTCCATGAGGGGTATTATGAGTGGACCATATTGGTCCTGCAGAAGAGCTGAACTCAGTGGTCTAGATATAGAGTAGACCTCAGTGGTCCAGCAGATGAGAAGACCTCAGGGATCCTATAGCTGAGCGGGCCTCAATGGTCTAGCAGACGAGTGGACCTCAGTGGTCCAGTAGTGGAGCGAACCTCAGTGGTCAAATAGATGGGTGGACCAATGTGTTCTAGTTAAAAAAGGACTATAGTTGTCTAGTAGTCGAGCAGACCTCAGTGGTTTAGCAAACGATTAGAGCTCAGTGTCCCATCAGACGACCATACCTCAAAGATCCAACAATCACGTTGACCTCAGAGGCTTATCAGAGATGAGTGCCTATTTAGTACAAGATGATTTAACTCTATCACTAATACTCTTATTTTCTTGACTTTGAGTTATACTTGGTCTGAGCAATCTTTACTTGAGGTCTTGCTCTGTGATATTACTTTGTGGTCATACCTTTCTGCTTTGGGGTCTCTACTAATTATTATTTCACTCACCCCTGCATGAACCTCATCCACATTTGTTATCTCATGTTTATGTTATTGATTCTTCGACGAAGAACATCATTATTTGGGACCATTTGGTTGCCAATGAAATTTGACAGAGGACACGTACTTCAATAGCTACATACAGATTCCCTCCACCTACCCTTCAGGTATGCATTAAGAAGACAGACCATGGAGGCTGTACTTTCCATTATGGTTTTATCATTGTATTCTGGCCCCTTTTCAATTTTTAGTTTTACTATAAAATCATTAGTTTCATTCATGATAGTTGTGGATTACATTGTGTTTACATTCCATAGTTTGATCTTAGTGCATGTTTACGTGTTTAAAAGAAAATTCCTCCCTTATTTAGATATACCTATTTTGTGCTAGTCTCCATCCTTAGACCATTGGAAGGAGGGAAAGGGGTTGTCACGTCATAGGCCCTGGGGGATGGTTCATGACATGTTCTATGCCTTATTTCCAATCTAGTAATAGTGCATCATTCAATATGTAAAATTTAATTCTCACCTATTGTACTCTCTAAAACCGATTTGGGTGGGATTCTTAATTAATTTCTTACACAATCCAATTTTCTAAATATACAATTATTTTGAATATTGGGTGCATATTGACATTATCAACTCTTCTCAATAATTATGATTTCTGCTAAATTATTCTTGATTATTTTTAAAACATCATCTCCCATATTAATTATTTGAAAGAAATTATAGTGTGATTCCTACTCTCAATATTGATGTACTCTTTATGTTTCCCTCAATATGATACTTCGTAATAAGTGAATGTAAGATGAAATAGACACCATTTTCATTTCTATATATGATTTCTTCATTATGATTCTCTATACCAACAAATTAAAATCAAACATATTCATTGAATTTCAAAATATCTTATGTCTGATTTACAAAATGTCTCATTACAATGAATAAAATTGTAAAAAAATATATATTTTTATTCATATAACCTCTTGAAGAACTTTGATGATGAAAAAAAAATTCAACATATTGTAAATAGATTACTAAATAAATAATAAACCTTTGATTTTATTCTTCATAATTCTCAACAGAATAATTTTTTCTATTCATTCCTCGGTCTTAAAAATTTCTTCCTTTGATGATTACAATGGAATACCATGTTCAATGGACTCATATCATCAGTTTCATCTGGAATAACGCCATTTTATTCTATATATAATATCAATTAATTTTCATATAAAATAATTATACATTTGATAAATATTATGACACACTAAATTTGAAAGATTTGTATTAGTGGCTTCTTACTTTTCTGATTAGGATTCCCTTCAACTTCATTCACTGAAGAATTATACCTTTTGGATTTAGGTTTGATTGAAAACCATTACCTTTTATTAATATAATTTTTCAAAAACCTTCCTTCCATTAGACATATATTAATCTTATGAACCCATTATGATGATATTGATACTGAAAAGAATCAGCTTCACCGACTTTCAACTTCTTCAAAAATATTCCATGTATTAAGACTTTTGAAAAAATTTATGATCAACTTCAAAATAATATAAATTACCAACGAAAATATTTAAACATCATATTCTTCACCATAATCATTATTTCACTCAAATTCATAAAATAATTTGCATGATAATGATTAGACTGAATAATATTTCAAACACATTAACTCCCACTTTAATTCATCATACTTGAATAAGAAGTTCAATAGAATATTTATGACTTATGAGAACTCAAGGATTATAAAATCATTTTCATATTTTTATAGGATTCATGAACACTCTAAACCAAATCATAATTACGATCTCTTCTTCAATTCCATGCCCCCTGGAATATCCAATGAACATTTTCTTCCAAAAATCATATTGACAAAAATGATGGACATACATAACCATTGGTAGTCAAATTTGTTTTAATACTATAGTCTGTCCTGATTTCACCAAATATGATGGGATTGCATTTACTTTCTTATAAAACAGTGTTTTATTCTTAAAAATTGTTGAAATAATGATAAAACCTAAAAAATCATCGATATAAGTCTGGTCTTAACAATCTACCCATATTGATATTGTTGTTAACCAAAGAGTAATAGATAACTAAAATATGTGAATTAAATATACGGATTACTTGTTATCAAATATAATCATACATGAGATAACTAATGGTATCAAACACGAATCATTAACAACAAAATAAATATTTCCAAAATTAATTATTTTGAAACATCTTTTTCTTTCTTCATAAATTTTCAATTTCTGATTTATTAGATATATTTAAATATGTTGTAATTAATTTTTTTGTTTCCTACAACCACTCCATTAAGCATTAAAAATAGTTCATTCACATAAAATTCTTGATTTAATGATTACAAAAAACTCTCCTTTTAACATGCATCTATAAGGATAGATTTATGAAACAATTCTCCCCCTTGGAAACACTATCTTAAAGTATGATGAAATAGTGGACAAAAACACATACCATAACCTTAACAAGATAGAGGTTAGATGTGGATTTTCAACCTCAATTTTTAAAAATCTACCTCTGATAATGTTTTTTTGAAAATATGATTAACATGTACTAATGTTGGAACATAATCATGATTTAACACATTCTTTTACGCATGTTATTTGACGAAATGATATTTGATATAAATATTTTACAACCAAGAATGTTTTATAAGATTATTGGTATGATTTATCACAATTTTATTATCATAACACTATAGAAAGTGTCACAACACATCAATAAGAAAATATTCTAATTGAGTCGTCATCCACCTAAGTTGGGTCTTATTTTGAGTTGCAACAACATACTCAGCTTCATCCATACTAAGAGTTACAAAATTCTTTTTCTTTAAATTCCAACTTACACAAATTTTAAGTAGCATGAATAATCCACAGGATATCGAACTTATATCATCAACATTTCCCACCACATAATCATCTAATTACACAAAAAAATAAATCCATTTTGAGATATCATACCTGATTCCAAAATTTATAGTTCCTTTGAGGTATCTATGAATTCTTTTTCTATAATGTACATGTGTTTTATTAAGAGAACTCCAAACTTTTCCACATAAGGTAAAAATATTAAAAATGTAATCTTTTGAGGTAGTAAAATTTAAAAAAAAATTACTCATCTTTTTAAACTCTTTATAATCATATTAATTGTCTTCACCAACCTTATGTAACATGGTTTTCAGTAATATTGAATTTGAAAATGGTTATTTTCCATGACGAACACTATAAGGCGATCCATTTAATACCTTTCTTGAGAAAGAAAAATGTGCTTCTTCTTTTCAAAAATTTGTAACCCATGAAAGTATTTAATTTCTCACAAAATAGAAATCTCAAAGAAATATTTCATTTCATCAGTAAATCAGTCACAAGATAATTAAACATTCCAATCAGGGGTAATGCCATAAATATAAAAAATTATTATGGGGGAAAACTCTTATGTTTATGTAATGTCAATATTGATATCAACACTTCCTTTCTCAAAAATAATCTTTGTTAAGAATGTATCTAAATTTAAATACCATTCCCTCATAGATATTTTCATCCCATAAAAGTATATCTTTAATCTATACACATATCATTTATCGTTCCGTGTAAAAAATCCACATGATTTTTCAGTATAAAATTCTTCAACAAGATCCTCATAAAAATGAATATTTTACATCCATTTCCATGATTTTGATACTTCAATGTGATGAAATAGGATAAAAATTATGATTGTTTCTTTCATTTCTAGTTGAACAATAGTTTTATTAAAATAAACAACAACAATTTCTAAGTAACTTTGGAAAATAATATTGAGTAATTTCTTATAACGTCACAATATAAATTCATCTTGTTCAAGGAAATACAAATTTTAATACATAACCTTTTTTAATACAATTTTAGTATGATTTCCCATGTATCATTCTTTTATATCTAATCATGTTCTTCATTAATGTACACAACCCATTCCATATACTCAAAATCATCATTCATGACATTCGGACAAACTTTTAAATACAAAAAATGTGTGAAATTATTTTCTGTTTGAGCCTATGAATGTTGATCACTAATAATGTTTTGATATTACACTTGATTCCCCATACTGAATTCATATCTTTACATTATCATCACATGAAATATATGAGTTTAATACTAGTTGGGAATGTAATATTCCATGTATTCATATAAAAATTAATATGAAATGTTTCATTATCCTGTACAAATTGTTTATATGCATGATTTTGTTTATCTTCCTAATAATTTTAATATACTTTCAGTTCTCCTTAATCCAAAATTATATCTTTTTCGTTGTTGAAAAAATGTAACCTCGTCCTTTTGAATCAATTCCCTGAAAGATTCTATGTTCAACTTTCTGCTCAAACATTCCCAATATTCCACCATTATTGTCTATAATGCCTGGAAATAGAAATACCTATAAGTATTTCAAACATTGGGTTTTACCGTAAAAAAGTCATACAGAGTCATGTAATAATTTTTCCTATAGAAAAATGGGATCTGAATATACAAAGTAGTTATCATGGCTTGCCTCAAATAATAATGAGAATGGTTATGTTAATGTAACATTGTTCCCCCCATTTCCCCTAAGTATTTATTATTCCTTTCCGAAACCCCATTTTTTAAGGAGTTTATGTGGAACTATAGACATGTAGAATTCAATTATTCTCATGATAATTTTCAAATTCTTCACTCTTATACTCATCACCATTGTCAGTTCAAAACTTTTCATAGAATACTTTTATTGATTTTCATTTTTCATCCTGTAACATTTAATCATTTTTAGGGTATCTTACTTATGATTCATATACATAACAAAATAAATGAAAGTTATTTCAACAATAAAGTTGATAAAGTAAATATTTCCATTTTTTGATTTCTCTCTCATTTGACCATTGATATCAAAATGAATATGTTCATTAGGTTGTCTGGAGTAAATCACAACTTTATTTCGCCTATAAATTGTAGTTTGTACATTTTGAAAAATAAAGAAACTACAATCTCTTCATATTAGAAAATAATGAATATATTGTAAACTATATCTCTTTGATAAATTTTTCATATTTTTATATCACATGATCCCCAGTAATTTTATCCACAATTGATTCCATGCCACCAATTCCATGTAAAATTTTTCTTGTACATCAGAAACATGAAGAAATATTCAATTTGTACACTAGACTCTTGTAACTATATTTACATATTCCACATTCTCTAAAAAACCCATATTTTTTATGTTAACTTTTTTCCCTCATAAAAAAATAAACATTCTTCAAATTGTGTTTCAACCCATCAACATATAATGTTTTCTTGGATTTCATATTTTCATTCCCAATGATGGCTGATCCAACACCTTTGATTCTCAGAGATTCATCATTTTTAATGTCATCGTACCTTAATTGAATTTTTTCACATTCATGAAAGCTATAAATAACATATCATATGTTAATAACAACCACTATCATGAATCCTAGGTCAGTCTAATTTTATTTATTTCAAATTGGTTTCATTAACATGATCCAAATCATTCTTCTTCATCATCTATAGGGAATTGTTATGAATCATTAGTTATATTGATACCAAAACAAGACATAATTTTGTAAGATATCTAGGTTGTTCACATTATTAAAAAATAGTTTATAGGGGTTAGAACAAATTTATAATTTTCACACTAACCTTCATGGATTTGTTCAAATCTCTCTTTTCATATTTCTAACTTTGAGAGGATTGAGTTCCCAAAACACATTTCCTTGAAGAAAATTTTGGATAATAGTAATGTTATTGGTTAAACCAACACATGTTTTTTATATATCTTAATCCCCCATAATACCAGGAGTAGCCATCAAAATATAAATTTTCATATATAAATCCATACTAAGAAGAGTTGTGAGAAACCTTCTTTTACTTATTTTATGAACTACTAATATTTCTATTATCAATCGAAATATTCATTTCTTTATGGGTTTTATTTTAATTTTTATAGCAATTAGAGGAATCATAATCATTTTTGGTTCCATAATGTTTTGAATTAATTTTTTATTTAGGGTATTTAAAAAAAATCTCAATTATAATGAAACACACCAAGATTTCATAGTATGCTATCTCTTTAAAGTAGTTTATTATATTATATGTCACACAACACAGACTTATCTTACGTTAGATGCAATATTGAGTTTCTATGAAACAACACATTAGTATTATTATTATTTAAATGATATATTTATTTATTATAAAAATATTTTAATATTTATAGAAAAAAATTAATTTTAAATGTTATTTAAAGTGTTTTAACATAAATAAAAAATATTTGTAATTAAATGAAATGGTTTTGTTTAAATAGATAGATATTTAGAAAACCAATTTTCTCCAGATAACTACATTTTATGTATTTTTGTGAAAAATAATAAAATTGATTTTATACACTCCTAAAAATTGAATTTTGAAAAAATAGGATTCATATTTGAATTCATAATATCAAAATTTGGTTAGGGTTATTTTTTTTATTTTTCTGAAAATAATAATTTTTTATGAATAGTGAAAAACACTACTTTATTGTTTATAACTGACATTTTGTTTAAATATTTATTTTTAAATTAAATTTATTTTAAAGTCAAAATATATTCATAACAGCCATATTAGTCTAATTTAATTCATTGAATCAGTTTATAATAAGATTAGATATACGAAATTGTATTGAACCTTTTAATGTCTTTTACCCACTTTATAGGCTCATTTGCAAATTCGCATAAAATGTAATTTTACCACTTCATTTAATTGAATTTTAAAAATCCGGCAGACATGGTTGTCATCAGTATATAAAATTTGGTTCAATAGGATGAAAATAATTTTTTTGTGAATATTAACTTTTGAGTTTTATTTACAGCGGTTAAAATTTAATATGGTAAATAAAGGTAAAAATAATATTATAATAATATATAATTACCCCCAACACATGTCCTAATTCTATTTGAAATTTTTTTTTCATCAAAAATCCACCTTATGAAAAAATTAATAGTCTTTTTGATCCATTTGGGTTAGATTATGATATTTATTATATTTTATTTTAAAAAGAGTTACAAGTGTTAAATTCAAATTTTAATTACTAAACCATTTTTAATATCGTGTTATCTATAATATTAATTCAAATTTAAATTTTTATTTGAAATGAAAAAATATTACTTACATCATGGTATTTTATTTCTACTGTTTAGACATCTATTAATAAAATTTATTTATGACACAATGATGATTGAGTAATTAACTTATTAATGAATAATTAAAATAAAAGATACTGTAAATATTAAAATAAATTTAAATATAAACAATTTATGTTATAAACTAATGTTCAATGTTAATATGGAATGTTACGGTTGATTAAATGTATTTTATTCGAGGTAATAAAGGCGTGATGACATAAAAAAATACTAAATAGTGTCAAAATTGACATAAATTAGTTTTTAAAAAAATTAATTTATTATGAAATTATATAATAGTTATAAAAATATAATATTAAAAAAATATACATAGAGGTTTTACATATGTCATTTATTAACATCTTGAGGTTCTATTAACATTTTATAATAACTATATTAACCATGTAGCATAAAAATACCAGAAGACATGGTAAAAGTTATGTTATTTAACTAATGGTTAATTCTAAAAGATAATTTTATTATAGTATACTTAACATATCTAAACCCTATTGGTTGAGTATATTTATACATATCCACCTAATATCATCAAAATTAAATCTATTTGGAGCTATAATAAATAGAAAATAATTTTATAATAAATTAATATTTCAATCTTTTCCTAATATTCCCCTAACCTCTCTTAAAAAGGTCACCTCGCTTTCCTTTTAATTCATACCCCCAGAGCCATTTGGCTCGAGAAAACCCAGCCCAAATCTCCTCCCAACTTCCCTCACTTAAACCTAGAGTCCTTACCTTGAGAACAACACCAACAAATAGATTCCTTTTGTTCAAATCAAAAGAAAACACCTGAAAAAGAGGTAATTATTTTATCCCTGCTTTCAGTGATCATTTCCTCTCATACATCATCTTTATATGATGATACCATAATAAAATAATAAATCCAATACCTTATATATGAATATATGTTATTATAAATATGGTAATATTATATTCATCATTCTATTTATCCTATGAATGAAAAAATCACCACGTGTGCATATGTGCTGCTTACCGTCTCCATGTCATGGTGTAGTTTGTTATTCAACACTAAATTATTTGGAAGCATATAATAATGAGTATAATTATTGTTAATTATGAATATATCGTGGTAAATTTTATGTATATATAATATACCATTGAATTATATACCATTTCAAAATCAATAGAATGATATTACCGCTCGTGCCTAAGTAAGGCTTACCATCTCCACGGCATGATGTGATTAATCATTAAGATCCCCATTCAAGAATATTTATAAATATATATATTTTGTTGTATGAGATATATTAAATAATAAAACTAATAGAATAATATATATTTATCTAGTTAAATATATTTCATTAACTTACATCCATAATATGATATGAAAATGGAAACAACATTCATGCGTACATACTGACTTCCGTCTCCACGAACTGTGTATCCATTTAATTTATCTATCTGTTATACATATTTATATTCTGAATATATATGATATATAAATCATATTTTACATTATTTAAGTATTTAAATTATGATCTATGTGATAGGATCCATAATAATAAGTTAAAAAACATACGATAAAAAACGATTATTACCTGAAATATTACTTTAACCAAGAAATTATTTTTAAATAGGATGTATAATGTCATAAATTAATATTATATGATATCATAAATATTAATATGGTTCTATTATAATTTAAAAACATACTATGGTCATAATACAATAGTTTAGAAGTAACCTTAACTAATGGAAAGTACAAGGTAAGGGTTAATTTCTCAATCTCATTATTAATCGAGGTTGTTTATATTTATGTATTTACTAGAACACATTTTCCATCCAAGTAAATTTTTCATAAAAAAAATTTAATAGGAATATTTTATGGTTTTATTTAAGTCACTCTTTAACTAGATAACCAATTTAAATGTTTTAATTATTTATTTTTCCAAATATATGTAACTAATTTCCATGTTTTCAAAATGATTTTCAGGATTTATTTATATGGACAAGATTATTTTAAAATTTTAATTCCCTTGAAATGTTTCAAAATGGTTTGGGAGACAATGATTAATAATTTACTTTTCAATGAATTATTTGATAAATTTTTCAACTTTTAATGTTTTCAAATTGAAAATTGGGTATTTCCTTCAAAGGGTTTTCAATAATTTATTAAATTAATTTCATCTATGTCAACATCCAGTATTGAATTTTATACTGGTTTGAAGTACATTTATTTTTATACAATCTTCCATATTGTATTAAACGGTTTGTGATATGTTTGACTATGGATGGGCTATTTTTATATCATTCATGGTTTAGGGTTATGGTATTAATAATTTATATGATAGTTTTAATTTTAATTTTTATGTTTTGTTTCATATTTTTATGTATGGAATGTATTTGACTTAGTAAGTGACGGGTGTGGCCCACTATATCCCTTCGATGTAGTTGTAGGTATTATGAGAAAAACTAATGTCCTTGAATAAGGCCTTGATAAAATTTATTTTTAGGGTCTTGGAATGAGGCCTCGACATTGGGGTTAAGATATCCAATATTATACATTCAATCATTGTGAGATTTGTTATTGATGTTACATGTGATTATTCGACTATTAGAATATTCACTTGAATAAGTTAATGGATTTATTGATTTATATTTTCCTTATGATGCGGACATTTATGTATAAAGGTCTTGTGTTTCAATTTTATTCATTTCTATAAGATGTTATGATTATTTCTGATAGCTTCCCCTATATTATTTATCCATTATGAGCATTTGAGCTCACCCATTCATTAGGATTTATTTTCCCAGGATGGTAATAAGTGAATTATGATTGATAATATGTTAGAAACATAGGAAATAATGTCATCCTCAATGGATTGTCTATGTAATAATTTATGTTAGAAATCTTAATGTTATATTCTTGTATGTAATCTATTTTCCATGTCTGATAAAATGATCGGTCCTTCGGGGCATGATTCCTTGTTATCATTCCACTGTATTAAAATAATGCACCGACTCCAGAACTGATGTACCTAGGGGTGAAAACTATGAAAGGGTGTTACATGCCTGACACTGGGTAACCATGATCATGAAAACGGGCCTTACTTCACACCTGATTGGACACTTCTAGGGGATATGAATAACATAATTCCCAATATCATGACAAACCATTATGAAGAATTTATGATTAAATATTTCTACAAATAATCCTTTCTTATGATTATGAGACTAGATATGCATAATTATTTTTCAATTTATGTTAAGTATTTCACTATTATGGAATCATGCATTTGGATTCAAACCCAATATAGTATATGAAAATGTTTAGAAATGGTTCCTAGTAGATAGAATGAATACCCCAACAATGCACATGTTCTAAAGAGTTATATTAATCATATATTTCATAGTATTAATCCAAAATTTATAAGGTAAATATCATCCCATGTATTCTCATCATATGAGGAAATAATTTCATTTATTGAAAAGATATGAAAATTTTTTTCTCATTACAATGTCTTGGATGGGAAGCCAGTGATGAAGAGGATGGCATAGAGAATTCTCTATAAAGGGAAGATGGGAAAAAAGGGGTTCCCCATATGTGATAACTATAGAAAGAATAAACCTAGAATATTCTTGAAAGGACAGGGTGTTTGTTATAAGTGTGGAGAAAAGGGCCATCTAGAAAAATAATGGAAATGGAATAATGAAATGAATATTATTCAGTGTTTCAACTATAGTGATTTGGGGAATTACGCAAATAAATGTTTTATGTATCATGGGAATATAGCTTGGGAGAATCAAAGGGATCCAGGTCAAGCATAAGCAATTGTTACAGCCAATGTGGAATAATTAATGTATTTGGGTTTCTATATTGAGGAATTATATCATTTGAGTGTTGTATCAATGATGTACTGGTAATATTAATTATTTAAATAAATAAGGACAGATCTATAGTAATATTTCATTATGGATTTGAGAATATATAGTACAAAGAAATGTTACTCAATGTAAATTTAATAATTTTTTGGAAAATACATGGTTGAGGGAAAGATAAACCTTAATATGGTCCTCATACTAAGGTAGTAATTTTGTAAAAAGAAACAATGGATTTGGGTAAATTATATTGGATGTTCTTGACCACCATGGAATTAATTAATTGTTTGTTTAATCCATCATTCTTGGAGTTTACAATTTTTTTGGATTAAAGGATTAAATCTAGTCTTATATACATAATAATGGAGCATTAATGTATTCAAAAATGTTTTATGGTAAATATGGGTGTTAACATGTGTTATGAGAATACATGATAATGGTAGTCACCAGATATTATATAGGAAAAGATGATTTCTATTATGTTTACCTCTTATATAAAATTTTGGACTGTGAGTTTCAACACAAGTATTTTGGATATGTCTAGAGGTTGGAAAGGGGTAAGTTGAGAACTTGATATTTGGTTTGAGGATAATGTATAATGTATTGGATTCTTTGACCCATACTTTTGGTTTTCAGTAAACATATAGAAGATTAAGAAAATATTTTTGGGCCTTATGATTTTTAAAATGTGTTTCAGGCATTAAATAAATCTTTTTGATCAATAATTTCTATGTGTTAGGGATGAAGTGAATATAGATCGAAGAACAACCAAATGACGAGATTATGATTATGAGAGGTAATGAAATCAAGAGTGTTTTCTTCAGTTATAATATTTATAGTAAATTAATCACTACTCTTAAAAACAAGTATTTGAAAAATTTTATCCTAATAAGTTATGTTTTCTTGACCCAATGATACATTAATCCTCATAGATTTATAGGTTTAAGGCCCTCAGTTTTCCATTTATTTTTTTCTTTCTTGTGGTTGATGACATCTTTCACTCCTTAGAAATATTTATGTTTTTACTCAATTATGTGTCTCTAATTTCCACCAATTTTCTAAAATTTTAAATCATAATTTTATATTGACTTTTCATTTCCCTTCACTATTATTATGATTACATATTATTAACACGATTCCTGATGTGGATTTTCCACAAAAGTATTCTCTATTTTAAACCTTTTATTTTCGGAGAAAAACTTCAAATTATTGGGAATCAATTTATTGAAGGAGTGGATAGTGTAAAACACCATGATTTCATAGAATTTTTTCTCTACAAATTTGTTCAATAGCTTATATTTCACACAACACAGAGTTGACATTCTTTATATGAAATATTGAGTTTCTATGAAACAACACATTTGTATTATATTTTATTTAAACGATATATTTATTTATCAATTAAATATTGCAATATAAAAATTACAAAATAAATATTAAATGTTATTTATTTTTATTTCACATAAATAATACATATTTATATTAAAATGTATAAGTTTGGTAAAATAGTTATATATTTAGAAAAATTATTTACATAAAAGAACTAATTTTTATGACTTTTTGTGGAAAATAATAATATTAATTTTAGATAATCATAAAATTTTAATTTGGTCAAATAGAATTAATTTTTTTATTAATATCAAAATTATGTAAGTGTGAAGTTTTGTTATTATTCTGTAAACATGAAATTTTTGATGAATACTTAAAAAGACTACAGTATTGTATAAAATAGGCTTCTTATTTAAATAATTATTTTTAAATTAAATTTATTTTAATGTAAAAATAAATACATAATTCCAATATTAGTTCAACATAATTTATTGGAATCATTTTATAATAATATTCGATATATAAAATTGTATGGAACTTTTAAGCTCCTTTTACCATCCTTATAGGCACATTTTCACATTTTCATAAAACATAATTTTACCAATTATGTGAATTTAATTTAAATATATGATATAAATGGTTCTCATCATTAAATAAAATTTGTTTCAGTAGGATGAAAATAGTTTGTGGTGAATAATAGCTTTAAAATTTTATTTACCATGGTTAAAAGTAAATAGGGTAACTAAAGGTAAAAATAATATAACAATAATATAAAATTACCTCAAAACATGTCCTGATTGTATTATATAAGTTTTTTAGAAAAAATAATCTACAAGTAAAACATAATACCCTTTGTATCCATGTGGGTAAGATTAGTACATTTATTATATTTTATATAAAGAATAGTTAAAGGTGTTAAATTAAAATTTTAATTACTAAACCATTTTATATATAGAGTTATACAAAAGATAAATTCCACTAAAACTAATAATTTGAAATATAAAATTATGTCATATATAATGTAATTTTATTTATAATTTTTATACGTTAAATAATTAAATTCATTTATGACACAATGATGGTGCATTAATTACCATATTAATGAATGATTAACATAAATGATATTTTAAAGATTCAAATAAATTTAAATTGAAACATTTGATGAAATACAAGAATTTTAAAGGGTAATATGATTTGTTAGGGTAAATTAAATGTATTTTTTTCAATATAATCATGTTTTAATGACTTTTAATAAAACAAATAGTAAATTGTGTCAAAATTGACATAAATGAGGTCTTAAAAGAAATACTATTTTATTAAAATTTATTATATTCCTAAAAATATATGACTCATCTAAATGACATATATAATGTTACATATGTCATTAATGAACTCTTGGAGTTTCTTTGGGAATTTTATAGTAACTATATTAACCATGTAGTTTAAAAATACCAGAAGACGTGGTAAAGTTACACTTTTTAACAAATGTTTAAATCAAATAGATAAAGATAATATGGTGACCTAAACATATCTAAAACATATTTTTTGGGATTTTTTTGACCCATAATCTTCTTATATTCAATATAAATTCAATTTATTCTATTATAAACCAAATATAATTTTATAATAAATTAATATTTAACGATTTTCATAAAGTTTCCCTCACCTCTCTTATAAAAGGGTACCTCACATTATTTTTAATTCACATATCCAAAGACATATGGATATGCCAAATGCTGCCCAAATCTCCTTCCAACTTCCCTCACATCATCCTAGATTACTTACATTGATCAAAAATCCCACCCAAGATTCCCTATTATTCCATTCAAAAGGAAACACCCAAATAAGAGGTAATTATTTTATCATCTCTTTCAAAGTCCTTTTCTTCTTCTACCTCATCTTTATTTGTTGTTTCCATACTAAAATAATAAATTTGATACCTCATACATGATGATATTTTATTATAAATATGATAAATCCATATTTATTACTCTATCCATCATATGGATGATAATGTCACCATTCGTGCGTACGTACGACTTACCATCTCCACATCATGGTGCAGTTTGTTATTTAACCCTATATTATTTGGATGGGTATAATAATGTGTATAATTAATTTAAATAATGAATATAACATGGTAATGATTTTGTATATATAATATAACATCCAATTAAATATATTTTCTTCACTAATAAGATAATATTGCCGCTCAGGCTTACGTACTGCTTACCATCACCATGATGCAATGTGATTCATCTTCGACGATCAAGATTCAATATTATTTATAAAAATATATATATTGATTAATTTTGAAATATATGAAATAATAAAGCTACCAGAATTATATATATTAATATAGTTAAATATATTATATTTACTTTCTTTCATACTATATGATAAGAAAATGGAAACAACGTTCTTGCATACGTACAGACTACCGTCTCCATGAACGATGTTTCTATTTCATATGTCTATCTATTATACATATTTATATTCTGAATATATATCTTATATAAATCATTTTTATATTATCGAAGTATTTAAATCCTAATATAAGTGATACTATCAAGAATTACATTTTAAGACACATACAATAAAGATATCCATTATTACCTGAAATAATTTAATAACATTCTATGGTCATTATACATGAGGTTAAACATACCCTAGACAACTGTAATGTACATGGTATGGGTTAATTCCTCAATATCATTATTATTCGATATTGTTTATGTTTATGTATTTACCCTGACATATTTATCATCCTTGTCTATGTTTCATAAAACATTTTCAAAAATATTATTTAATGCATTTATGTAAAAGAATCTTTAACTATATCATCAATTTAAATGTTTTAATGATTTATTTTTATAAATCTACATCTTTAATGTCTATATTTTCCAAAATATTTTAAGCATTTATTTAGATGGACCAGAATGTATTAAAAAGTTTATTCCTTTCAAATGAATCAAAATGGTATTGGGCACATTGATTCAAATAATGTATTTTAAATGTATTATTTTATAATTTTTTTTTCTATTAATGTTTCCAAAGTAACAAAATAGATATTTCTGTATGAGGGTTTTAATGACTTTTTTAAATTATATTCATCTATATCAATATACTTTGTAGAATTTTATGTTGGATTAATGTCTATTTAATTTGATACAATCTTCCATATTGTATTAACTATTTTGTGATATGTTTTACTATGGATGTGCTATTTTTATATCATTCAGGGTTAATGGTTAAAGTATTAATAATTCGTATGCCAGTTTTAATAAGAATGATTATTTACTATTTAAACCATTTCATTTGAGTAATACATTGGACTTAGTAAGTGACGGTTGGGGCCCTCTATATCCCATCGATGAATTGGTAGTCTCATTAGACAAACTAGTGTCATGGCACAAGGCCTTGAAAAAATATATCTTTAGGGTCTTGGAACGAGGCCTTGAAGTTGTGGTTAATATGTACATAAATAAGCTTCTTCATAATAGTTATTGATGTTACATGTGATAATTCTATTAAAAGAATATTCATGTGATTATGTAAATGGAATTATTTGATTTAATGTTTTCATATTATGAAGAATTTTTTGTTTAAGTGCTTGTATTTTATTATTATACCATTCTATAATAGTTTATGAATAATTATGATAGCTTCCACAATATTTTAAATCCTCAATTAGCATATGTGATCACCCCTTTCTTATGTTTTATTTTCCCAGGATTCCAAGAAGTGAATTATGATTGATATGTAGGGATAATATATGTGAATAATGTCATCCTAAAAGCATTATATTTTCAGTATTTTATGTTAGAGATTCTAATGTTACGTTCTTGTATGCAATCTATTTTCCAAGACTGTTAAACTGATCATTCAATCAGGATGTGATTCCTTATAATAATGCCAATGTATTAAAATAATGCACCTTCTTTGGGCTTCTAGATTCGGGGTGTTACATATCCACTTTTTTATTCTTAGACACATACATAAAATTACCAGTATTCTAATTTTTAGAAACAATTCCCACAATATTCTCAACCTTCAATGGTAATATTTATTAATCCATATAAGGATTCTCATTAATCTAATATTCACCTACTTTTTAGATAGAGTTTTTTTTAAACAAGTATTTTTATGTAGATTTATAAATATTTTTTTGGAAATGTTCCAACTCAACTTCTTTTTTCATTATGCTTCACTTCCAGATGTTCAATATGATTATTCTATTCATCAAGATATTTATTAAAATCATCAACTTCCACCATCATAATGTTCTTCTCATATAAAAATCATTTATAAAATTCAGTTTAATTAGAGTCATATTCTATATTCTTGGTTTTACTTTTATTCATTATAATATTTCATAGAAAATATTAAAACTCTTTTTTCAAATAAAATTCATGTTGAGTTTTTTATTTACCAGAAAATCTCATTCTGAATTCATCATCATTCACTATTATAATAAAAGTATTTTCAACCATCTCAAAAGAATTTTCACATTATTTCTCACTTTGTTCTTCTTCTTCTTATTTAGATAAAAAACTTCTCCTTTTATATTTGAATAAAATCTTGTCATTACAATGGGAAAAAGATTTATCCTTATCTTCAGGTTTCCTATACAACATTATTTCTATTCCTTCTTATTTCTCATGATCTTTATCATTATTTATTTAATGAAAATTATCCTCAAAGTACCTAATGTATCCACATTTAAAAAAATCTAGGTAAGTTTCAATTTGTTTTTACATGTACCTCTTCTTAATTTTTGAAAAACTAGGATAAAATATCTTCAAGAATCTATCATACCTTGTTTTCAAAATTAAAATCACCATCATCTTCATTACTAAGAATATTATTAGACTTTTAATTATTGGAATCCTAGAAATAGAATTCTATATTAACTTTTTTTCTTTTTGGGGCCTTATCCCTTATTATTTTATAGGTGATTACATGGATATTAAAATAATCTAGTGATAATTCCTCACTATCTCAATATATTAATTAAGAAACATTTTCATAATATTATTAAAAAATGGATCTTAAAATATTTTTTACACATATAAAACCAAATAACATTTCACCAAGACATCTAATAACATGGAAATTTTCATCTAACATGATAAATAATTCCCCAATAGATTCACATTCACTCATGTCCAAATCATTATAATTCTACCTCCAAATTTTTAATTTTTTCTTTTTTACTTTTGTATTGTATTTGTATTTGTTTTTCAACTTGTCATATATACCTTTAGCTTTGGTAGCACCCTAAACTCTAAAAAACAACATTCAAAATGCGAGGAGAGTAAAGGATTCATATCCCTTCCATCATTCACATGATTTATCTTATCCAAACAAGTAATAGGAACTTTATGATCAATTTGAGGAAATCCTTCTGTTTCATCTTCAAGAACATCATAACTAATATATATAAGATAAGGAAATATTTTATCATTCTATATATGATAATTATTACCATAAAAAATATAATTCTTTTATTGTTCACAAAATTCCAAAAATCTATCTTCAAAACATCATAAAATAACAAACAATGGGAACTTTATCCACTAATAAATATTTTAATTGCCAAGGTAGGATAGTTTTATCAGTTAGTGTGGGAGTGGGTGATTCCATGATACCTTTTTCTTTTGTTATTCCATAATGGAGAAATAATCATTGACTCCAATTCAATATTTTATTCCCTTCTAAAAAATAATACAATCATACATCAGCAGGAACATATGAATTTACTTGGTGCACTATTCAATAAGAATAGCTACATCACCGTTATGGTCTGGAAATGAAAAAATACATCAAAATCCACAAGAAAATAATAATTTTGTGTGGAATAAAATAATTTTGATATTCCCTTACACTCATGTATAACTATTCAAGAAATATAATAGTGAATGTTCTCCTTCTATAAATACTAATGTAATATATAATTTTTTTATTACAGAACATGTTATAATTATTCTACATAAACAATCAAAAATATAAAATTTCAAAAACTAATTCATCATTTTCAAAACCAAAATCTAGTATAAACTATTGGAACACTTTATTAAAAGTCAATCTGATTTCGCAGTATGATTTTCCAGCATGATAATAATTATTTGTCAGAATATAGTTGAGAACATTCCAAACAACATTCTTTCTCACCTCAGAAAAAACACCAATATAAATTCCCCAGATCCGATTATCTAGACTAATATGATTAATCAGATGAATATGATGATCAACTAAATATCTTGTAACCTGGTCTCTCCTCCTTTCTCTTCTTTCAGGCATGAATTCTTTAAGAAGAAACAATCAGGAAACAATTCTTCTCTATAGATCCATTTTATGAATAGTACATCAGTTAGAAAATTATAATGTACTTATCTCAATATATACTCACCAAAAAAATGGTTTGGGTGGGATTCCTAAGAATTTTTCCACATAATAAAATTACCCAAAATATAAAATTATTTTGAATTTGTGGTTGATCTTAACTTCGAGCACACTAATTAACACTTTTTCTTCTTCTCAATTCATATCTAATATTCTAAAAACTTCAATTCCCTACTGACCTATTTGAAAAATTCAAGTTCAATTTTTATTCACCATTCTAATTTTCTTAGTATATCTCATTAAATATGATTCTCCATAACAATTTCATGTAAGAAGATATAGAAACCATTCTGATTTCACGATAGAATTTCCTCATTATGAGGCTCTGTAATAACTAATGAAAAACAAACATCTTCCATGAATTTCATGGTCTTTTAAATACAATTCCGATTCATATTTTTATTTTTCTCATCATAATGAAGAAAAATATAACTCAATTGATTATTCATCATCTCTTCTCTTAGACCATTTGAATTATAAACAATTTAATTTTTCATATTACAAATGTTTGAAAATATTGTTACTCAAGATATGAATTTATTCTTCTTATTTGTCACCATAAACATCCGGTTTCATTGAAATCATCAATACAAAACAATCTGTCATTTAATTATTACAACGGAATACCAAGTCTAATTGATATGTATCAATTGTTACATCTTTAAAAACATCTTTATCTTTTATATATTATACCAATCACTTTTCATTACAAATAATTCATCAATTTATAAATACGATGACACACTAAATATGATGGGTCAATATTTTTGGCATATTTATTTTATGAACATTATTCCATTTAACATAATAACATGTATATTTATATATTTTGGTTTTTACAATAACTAAAATCAAATATAATATATTTCTAACATTTTTCACAAAATTCTAGTATTTAAAATAACATGGATACGATGAACCCATTATGATGACCATGAGATAGGAAAGCTTTTGTTTCACCAACAATTATCTTTTTCAAACATTCATCATGTATCGTGAATTTTGATTACATTTAAGATCAAATTCAACAAAAACTGATATAACAAGGACATTATTTTAACTTCCAATTCCAAGATTAGTATCTTTTATTCCTTTATTACTGTAAATTGATTTTCTTGATTACTACCAGACTAAATATGATTTCAAGAACCTATTCTCCAACTTTACTTCATCATTCTTGAATCAAAATTTAAACACAATACATATGATTTATGATAACTACTAGATTACCCAAGCATCATCACATTAGTATTAGAGTTGGGATGAATCCTAACTATAACATCATTATGATCTCTTCTTCCATTCCAAACACCATGGATGTTTGATGAAAATTTCTATTTTATAAATTTTATCCCCAATACAGTGGACAAACCTAACCCTTATGAGTTCGATTTTCATTAATATGATGATCATTTTTATTTTCATAAATTACAAAGTGAGATGATTACTTATCTATATAAACCAAATTTTATCTTAAACATTGTTGAAAATCAAAGGAAAACCCAATAAATGGCCAGCCATATCAACTTGGTCCTAACATTCCATTCTACCTAAATCACATAACATTCTTCTACGAAGATATTTAGAGGAATACCATGTATCTAACATCAAAATATATTCCTCGTCTATAATTTTTCCAATGATATTATGTGGACTTTGATCGGCCGTGATGTGCTATGGAATGGTCCTAACCATTTCCACCAGTTCGTTGACCATTTCAATGCCTATAATATTACGATCACCAAAATCATCCCATCAATGAAGGTATTCTACACCTCTTATCATAATATGAATCATAGGGAGAAATTTTGATTCTCTAGTAGAAAAAATTATTGTAATTGATCTCGAACCATGAATTATGTTAGTCCATTGCACCTTTGTTGTCAATGTATCATGACATCAATATGTACTCATGTGTCTCGATTGTCCACCTATATTTGAAAATAATTTTAGATGATTAGCCATAAAAAATCATCTTTGTATTTATTGAATTTTGTAGAAACACACAACACATGGAGTTCATTGATTGTGAGACTCCATGATGCCTCACCACTTCTCTAATGTTCATATATTCATGTTGATCCAATAAGAAATCCTATCAAATCCCAATGATGTGTAAAGTAATTATAAGACAATCAACCACAACCTGTATAGAATTATTCCCTCTTGATGTTTTCTAAAGACAAGTGAGAATGTCCATGGTGATATTTTCATATCTATATGTTGGTATGGGTAATGGTTGCATCACCCACTATGATAGTTTTTTTTCACATTCTATTGATGGAATAAAATACATCTTGATTTATATTCAATGATCTGCATCATCCTATTTTACAACGAATAGTGTTCTCAGAGAACCCGATACATTATTTTGAATTTTGGGTGGATATAGATGGTTGAACTATTTGAATAATCTAGTTGGTCCTTCTTTAACTCGGGATTTGATGGTATACATTTTCCCGACACAAATATTACCACACATTCTTCATTAATGTCTAACTCTAATTATTTCCGTTTTCATATTGTTTCAATATTCTCTTGAATTACAACATCATATCATTGATAATTATTTATCCTCACAAAAATATATGGTTGGTTATTCATTTGTGAATGTATTGATGGTTTTCCATCATTTATGATTCCCTTGTCTATCCTTCTAAAATATAAGAATTTTTTATCCTTCTCAGTTATAATCAATGATAGAATTTTAAGATAATTTATACATTAAGAATATTCCATTTTATTCACATTCCTTGGATGATAGTAAATTATTCATTAATAATCCTTGATTAGTAGTTACTAAATTCTATGGCAGGTATTCATCTCATTATGTGAGAATATATTATAGAGGATTTATTTATCCATATATATTTCACACTTCTCCCCAGTGATATAATCCTTATATAATGTCAATGAAAATATAACTTTATGCCTCTTAAGATAATGTTTTGGGTATTCTTATTAGCGATCGTTTAATTGCCTTTAAAAAAGATTATCAATTTTTCATTTTATAATAACGTGCAACCCAACCAATTCTTCAAAGCATCGCAAAATACTATGAAATGTTTTCCACTTATAGTTTTTGTGAGCACGGGTGTGGTGATAAGACTTATTTTCAACTCCTTGATGCTCTATTAAGATTCATCATTCAAATAAAACCTAAAATTCATCTAACTTATAATGGTTTGAGGGTTTGAAAATCATGAGAAATGTCCCAAAATTCAACTATAATACCTAGTTAATCCATGGTATATATGGATATCAGTCATAGATATTGGAATCATCCATAGTTAATTTTATTCTATTTCTTAAGGGTCTAATGATATCCTATTTAATGTGATGATATTACCTAGTAATGTGGAATTCATCAACCAAAACACACATTTGTAATAGATTTCATTATTTTTATTCATTCTCACGTTCGTTATCAGAGTGCTCAAATTCTCCTCATGATCATATTTTCATTTAGTGTATATTATAATTTCATCTATAAATACCCCCAAAAAGATGGAGAGGTAATCTATAATGACTCAATTCATCAATTCGATGAAGATTATTGGATCATTTGTGAGTTTGAATGGAATTACTAGGAACTCATAGTTCCCATACATTATACTAGAAGTAGTATTGGTGATATCTACTTTCTTCACACTTAAATAATACTATCTTGAACTCTGATCTTACATGAAAAAGTATTGTTCTATACATAGCTAATAAAAAAAGATATCAATATTGGGTAGAGGATACTTTTTCATAACATTGACCTTTTTGAGATCATGATAATCAAAGGAAAGGGGCATTGACCCATCACTATTATTAATGAAGAGGACTACGAAAAACCTTGGTGAATCAGTTGGGAATATGAACACATTATCTATATTCTCCTAGAGTTCTGTCTTCAAGTCCCCAGGTTCCAAATATCCATATTATATATCGATAATCGTATATACCTAGTTGTAAATATGACTGAATATTAATCCTCAAGAAGAATAGGAAGACTAGAAAACTCTTCAGGAAACACATGATCATATTAACTCAAAATTAGATTGTATTCAAGGATGATTCATTCCATAGAATCAATCATTTGAGTGAGAAAAGCTCTATCATAGGAAAATAATATCAATTGTTGAGATTTTGGTGAAAAATAATAGTCATCCATAGCATTTCATTTTTATGTATTCAGTGTATGATTCTAGATATTCATTGTGATTTCCATCTCAAGGAAATTTATGTTGGATCAATATTGGGAATTCCCATACAGGCCCAAAATAGCATCATATTCCACTATAAGTAGTTTGAAATGGTAAAATTATAATTTCATCCAAAAAATTATGAGAGGATATGATTTATATACATGGGTTATAATATTGTACCCAATTATCATTTTCACCAACAACATTACTTAAATCCTTTATTGTGGTGTTTGAATTCTTATTCAAAACATTCTTGATAAGATGTAATGTGTTGAACAAAAATCATAAATTACATTAGCTTTTCATGAATGAGTAATTATTTTAACTATCAGAAGTTCATCTTTAGGATCTACCTCAGTAGTTTTGTTAGAAGTAATCATCCTTGATGCCTCATAGGTTGTGGGTTATCTCTAATGACCCTGGGAATAGTGTATTAGTTTGAAAAGTTCCATTGTTCCTTGTATTTATAGAACTGAATAATGCACTGAGGGTTGATTGGATCAATATTTTCCTGAACCAAAATCATTCCCTCATCCAATTTAACCAATTTTGGGTGTGCTTGTTTCCAAAAATTTGACGAGTGAGATGTTGAAATTTCAGTGCACAATTAGAGTTCTCCATTGGAATAGAAGAATTAAACTCCAATATCAAATTCTAATCCACATGATATCCTTCAGAGTCACTTATCTTTAACTGAACATTGAGTAAACATCAAACAATTTTTTCATAGCTATCAAATTCATGAATCACCATAGTTCTTCATAGACTAGGTTATAACCCACCAAAGAAGTGGTAAAAATTAAATTCAAGGGTAATGAAAAAGATAATAGATTATCATTCATGTATTGTGACATTTATTTCATACCACAAAATCAATTCATCATCCTTTTCTATGAGATAAAAAGAAACTCTTATTATTTTATGTTGGGGAGTGTGGGGATTATATTAATCAATAAAAAATTTCCAGAATTCCTACCAAATTATCACCTTGATATTTTTCTTGGGTATCATATTTTTGACCAACAACCATATTAGATAATCTTCTCCCTACATATATTAAACATCTAGTAAAAAATTATATTTTTCAGAACATTTATTAAAGAAAAAGATCTTCCCAATGGAGTTGGTCAATTGTTCTTTGATTAATGGATCAGATGATTCATTGGAATTTGGGGGCCTTTATCGCATAAATGGATAAATTGAAACCTCCTCTCTCATAGGGTGATATGGATGCTCCTCAAAATCAAGGATTATATTTAGAACTTAATTTAGATGAAATATTATCATCATCGTTTTTTTCAATTCTCACTCCCATTGTGTTGGATATCTTATTGGAGATGTCATTTCATTTCCTACCACATTTATTGTTTACATAATTCTTCATATTTCTTGATATTGAGTAGAATAATGGGAAATTTTGGGATGTTAATTTTTTAACTATTAAACACGTAAATGGTAATATAATAAAATTATAGGCCTAACTTATAAATTTCATGTATTTACATTACTTATTAATTTTTATGATTCATTCTATTTTATCAATGATCTATTTCCTAGATTATATTCAAATGAGAATTTTATTATTTCAATAATAATATTTCATATGGAGATTATGGATTTACCTTTTCATATCCCATGTGACTTTCATACAAAGTGTGCTGTAATGAATGTTTTCATTTACTAGGTTACACTAAGTTAGGCCTGACACGCCTTTTTAGAGTTATTACCCATAACTACATCTATTCCAGAACCCCGTATACTTGTACTGTCAAAGAGTATACATTTTTCAGATAAACCACATACTCTATACTTATCAAAATTTAGATATGTTTGATTATTATTTGTCTTATCATTGATGATTTCACTTTAAAAATCTAATACTAATCTAAAAAAACTAAAATATTCATATGATACAAACAATGATAGCCCTTATCTTTATTAAACATTAATAAATAATTTATTATATAAAATTAATCTTAATACCATCCAATATATCAATAAGTCATATTTAATTTTTAAAATGGTATATTATATAAAAATTTAGAATAGGAAAACATCACGTTTTCTATAAATATACAAAACATGATCACACATAAAACTGAATGGGAAAACATGAGGACATACATAATTTGTTTTTGAGATATTTATCCCAGCAAGGGAATAATCATTGAATAACATTAAGATAGTTACCCATTTTAGACAATATACTAATCGATGGGGCATGTAAATAGTAAGAAACAAAAACAGGATCAATGATACGAGATATAGCATGATAATCATAATAAAATCATGGGAAATTTGTCAAAAACTTAAAACCTCACATCATAAGAATAGTTAAAGGATAAAATCCAAGAAATCATAATGGAAGAAATATAAAAAAAAATCAGTTTTATTCTATTCTCCAATAGGACACCTCATCGAAGTAACCATTACCCAATTCGTTGGATCACTATATAATTCCGGGCACAACCATCACTTTCTTTTCTTTCTCATACTTATGTGTGCCATATATATATCATGAAACATGGATTTCTTAATTGTCATATATTATTCCGTGTTTATGGATTGTGTCATACATAAATCTATGTCCCATCTCAAATAATTATAAGTTCATAATAGTGAAAACCCATGATAGAAAATGGGTATGGTATTCACATTATAATGATTTTTTAAGAGATAACCATGTTGATATTTCTACACCCTAAGAATGTCACATAAAATAAAAATAAAAAAATGGGTTGATGAGAGAAAAAGTGGTCTATAATCATTTCGAAATAAAATGGACAATAATATTTACCTTTAATTACATATCTAAACAATTGTAATAAGAAATTTAAGGAATAAAATAACAATTAAAAAGGAATAAATATGAGAAAGGAAAGCACAGTTACATTGATAGTATGACACCAAATGCTTGAAAGGGCTATCATTAGAGCTTGGGAAAATCGTAAGAGGATTATAGAGAGAGTACAGAAGAGTAAAGTAGTGAAGAACGTTTTCTAGTGATGATAAATGGTATATTTGGTGGATTAATATAAGAAATTAATTTTGAATTCATTATCATTGATCAAACATAGGTTTTGGACTATAGATAAAAAAATAACCAAAACCACAAACCATTAAATTGGTTTTTCCAATTTTTTCTCCTCATGTGGGTTTTAACTTCATTATTTTATTATTCATTGGTCTAAACATATTAAAATATTACCCATATTTTTATAGATATGAGCTATCCTCTTAAATAAATTATTTTAAAATATTAAAATATTTTAAGGGTTTTGGAGGATTATTAAAAGATTTATAGAATTAATAAAATAAACATAAAATAAAATTATATTAATTTAAAACCATATTTAATTCTGTGTATACCCATTATATTCTATAATACATTACATTTGGTTCATTAGGATGACATAATACCAAAATTATACAGACATGTTATAAAATGTTTATCGTAACATTGAACCATCTCTAAAAATAAGGAAACATTCAACATAGAATTGTTTCAACATAATAATTCCAAAAAAATATTCATTTTATCTGAAAATATTTATAAATATTTTTATTTAAACTTTTAAAATATGATTTAATATTAATTGAAAAATGATTGGTATTTTGATAATGAATGTTTTTTAACCCCTATAAAATGTATAGTTCACTTCATAAAAATTAGACCACAATTTATCATTACAAAAATTTAAAAAATATTTATTCATATTTAAAATCCATTAATTCTTGCAAATAATTTATTTTATTTAATTTTAATATTACCAAAAAATATATTTTTATCTTATTAAATGAAACTCAAAATCATTTTTAATGTAACAATAAAATGAAACTATATTCATTAGTCTATACAGTATACATGTTAATATTACATGGTTTAGAATACATATTCATTTAATAAAGAATAGAATACAATAAGGGTAAGGTGCATGATGGTGATAATTCAAATGGGTGGTTTGGTGTGCATGGTTTGGGTTGTGATCTTGATGAGATTAAACTTATCCCATAAACGGATTCTCTCATTCCTAGGTTATTGGATCTTATCTTGGGCTTGGTCAATTTAAAATCCCAGTTATTCTACTTCCCTACCAAGCTCTGATAATTGGGGTTTATAGTGTGTGGTCCTTGGTTGAGGCCCTCACTTCATTTGTATCTGTAAATTAGATTTTATAAAAATCTATATTTATAACAATAATGTTATCACATTTTGTGGATATATTATCAATGGTAATGATGCTTTTAGGTATTTTAAATATTTTTGAATATAATAAATTCAAAGAATCTCATGTGTTTTTATAACTATATATCATAATAAGACATTTTATTAAATCTAAAGTGAAATATTATTTATAACAGTTTAGGTTGTTAAAATAAATGAGTTGATTTAATGTTTTTAGTCCCATTAATAGAAAAATATAGTAACAAAGTTGGACATTAAGGATGATAGTGTAGTTATTACACATCGTTTGAAATTTTAGATGCGAATGGTTGATTTAATAGTCCATCAAGACCAAACCATTAATTAGTACATGATTAGAGAAAATACCAAGAAGAAGGATAGTGGTTCTTATTTAAAACATGGATAAAATTCGTTGGGATTAGGAACTAATATGTGATACCAATATTTGGGTGTCTCTTGTTTATTGATGATTCATGATGATTAACTCGACCGTGGGATCCTGGATGAGGATTACATGAATAACGTATGATCATGTATATAGGATAATTGACTTGAATAAAAAGCTACGATGGACATATTTATCCTATAGAGATTATTTTTTGTCAAGTTTATAGGGACCCCCATTTATAATGTGGTGAATAATGAAGAATAAACTAGTCATTTTACCTATTAGGGAAGAAAAATCATGATCCCGATTTTAAGAAGTGATTTTACAATAGTGGTGTATATATTTTAGCATCTCTTAATAATATTTTGGTTGTTTTTTTGAAATTATTAGAAAGTTAGATAGACATAAAAGATACAACGGATAATATTGGTCCTATCATGACATCTATACCTTTTTGTGATTTTTTCAATGGTTTTAACTACAATCGGATGATAGAATGAAATGGACCACTAATAGAAATCCTAGATGAATTGGTATACTCATATCTATTCTATGGATATGTGAAGATCTAATTGAAGGATATAGTACATTTTTAACCATTATTAGTTTATATGGTGATTTGGTACTAAGATTTATCAATAAAGGTATGAATTTACAATGCTTGTAAGTTATGAGAAATTTGAACCCAAATTTAATTCATTTATGTTGTGCAACCAATGTTTTACATCCAATGTAAAGTGGTTCCCACGTATTGAATCTAAGAAAATGTGGATGTATAATTAATTGATTGGGAGTTGTATGAAAATATGTTAGATGCTATAAATTTGTTCTAGTATAGTATGGGTTCTAGATTAATATCATTATATAATTAAATGTTGTGACAATGTGGTTCATATTGTTTTATACATAGGAGAAATTGTGACCGAGATATGAGGATAGGGGACAATTGTTAACTAAATAACGGGTAATGAATTTTTTTCTATAGTATTTTTTTTACCGAATAGGTATATGAATGTCTCTCCCTAGTAAGGTTCTCCATAAATAGGTTTGGTATAAGGTAATTATATATTGGTAACGATCTATATCTTTTGAACTAGTATAAGAAAACTAAGGGAAATAAAATTGGTGAAATTTCTCCCATTGAGATCTAACCAAAATAAATTTCTCAATGTTAAATTTCATATATATTAAGAATTTTCAACCACATAGATTGAATAATCAGACATAGGGATGGGACGATATTGAAGTATAATCAACATTAAAACATTAAAAAATTAGGATACATAGGGGAATATTTTGAGAAAACTACTGGAACAGTGTAATAAAAGTTGAGAACCATAGGTTTTCTACATTAGAAGACTTCATCATAATATTCTGATCTTGATACCGTGGTGAAGTAGGATAGGTTTAGGGTATTCAGTGTAAAGACATGTTTTTAATGGGGAATATGTATAGAATTAACTGGTATACCTGATATTATAATAGATAATTGTTTATATAAATAAATTCATGTTCTATAATGGTAATTAAAAAATTCCATTCATAATCGAATGAAAAGGTGAAATGGTCTGTTTTTAGGAAAGATACATTCTACGTCTCCCATGAGGCAATGGTGATTTGGCCTACACACGGGGTATTGATGTTAATATTCAATTCCTCCCTCATTCTTCCTGGTATTAATTAATTAATGAATAAAAATTATGTATATGTATTATATGTTCACTTAATTACATATTCCCAGTCATGCTATGTGAAAACATTTGATCATCCTTCCCTAAGGTTATAAAATTATTCAATGCTCAATAAGTCATGAATCCTTCTCTTTTGGAATTATTCCCTAAATAATTCTACCACATAACCATATTTATGTGAATCTCCAAAGTGATCATCTTGGGAGAGGCACCATATAGAATCACTCGTGTGATGTACCGTGAAAATAAACTATGTTGAAGCACTACGGTGAAGAATTTTTTTAAAGAACTATGGTGGGTCACCAGGGAAAAAGATTATAATGAAGTATCATTTTCAAACATTTAAGAGAATTTACCTAGATAATTTATTTTATCCCAAAGATACTTGTACTTGGATCCATAATTTTCCTAATTTGTTTCCTTGATAATAATCATGATTTTACTTAATTATGATTTTAGTATCTATATTACATTCAAGTTCCCTTTTTGATAAACACAATGTCATAAACTATAAAGTTCATTTATAACAAAATCATTAATTCCATAATAATTTAAATTGTAGAGGAAATTGACCATTTATATGACACACATATCATGATATATATTCCTATTATGTAATAATTTTTATTGTAAATACATGTTGTGCATCCGACCTCTTTTTTTCTCAAAATCGATGGATATATGATCCTATCATATGCTTACATAGTTCAAAACAAATTAAAATCATTGGAAATACAAGAAATCAAAATGCACCAATATTTGGAGAATAAACATTTATTCATGAGTGGTTTTTAATTTTAAGGGTGGGGATAGTCCATTATTTATATAAAAAAACTATGTTTACTCTCTAAAATTTCACCAACATATCCTTTCCTGAGAAACACTACCACAAATAAACATTTTAGTTTTTAATAATGTTTCAATTTATCATCTAGTTGGATGATAATGTTTTCCCCTATAGGTTAGGTGTACGACCATAGTAGATAATAGTATTATAGGACTCCAAAATATGATTTTAATTTGAAAATTAAATAAATAATGTAGTGATTGATGAGTTCATATGGATTTTGTAAACTTATGCCTACACGAATGTTGATTTTCTAAAATATTTTCTTATTTACGTGATAAATATTTATAATAAATGATATCTATTATATTGATATTTAGGGATATTTCTCTTGAATATATAAAACATATTTTCGAGATTTACCCTTGGATCAATGTATGTGGATTTCAACACCCATTGATCAGAGGTGGAATTACGGACGAACATCCACATTGACCCATGTATTATAATTCATGGATTTTAGATTTATATATAAGGATCTTGACATACAAAACACAATTATTTTTAGGATTGGATGGAGGAAATTTTTTTATCTCTTTAGGGGATGTTCCTTATTTCAACCATATTTTTAGTAACCCTTAATAAAGAACATGGTGTTTGTGGAGCTTACTGTCTTGATCATGAAATAGGGAAATATAAAAATGTGTTATGAATTAATTTCCCTCGTCGTATATTATATATATATAGTAAGGTATATGGAAATTTTTTTGGACTTGTTATTGATTAATCTTATTGATTATCACAATGGAATCTAGCCAAGCATGGATGCAATGATATATATTTTCATAGAGGGGCATCCTCTAAAATTTTTGGTTCTAGTACCTATGATAATTCAAAAATATATATTAAAAAAATAATATATTAAAATTACATTTTTACATATTACAACCTGTAATATAATTTTGGGATATTAGATTTTATATTTTAAACAACTATTATATGATAAGTATGGTGTATGCTCCACCATAAAATTGTTACAATTTCTTTATATTGTTTCCTGAATCAAACCAAAACCTCATAAGAGTGATAATATTTATAAACATTCAATTATATTATAAAAAATTTGATTTTATTTATTATGGTGAAAATAATACTAGTGTGATTGTAGATGTAAATTTTGGTTATTATACTGTACAATTATCTAAAATGGATATATAAGACTATATACTAGGAACTCAAGTACACTGGAATATTATTTGGGGCTTATGCACAATATAAATGTTCACTGTTTAATAACGATTCCACCAATGGAATGTGGTGGTGCCACTGATGTATTTCTCATTTTAAAAATTTCCAAAAATTAACTAAATAAACTAAATGATATCATTGGGATATCCACATGGTATTATTGGTACATTAAATTATTATATCCCAAGGGGTATTGGAGACTAATATCCCCATATTCATTTCATCAACTTCTTTGGAAGAAGGAATATTGGAAACTATGAAGATATCTAGAAATTGGGTATCAAGATGTGTACCACAGTCATCATGTCATCTAATGTCTGAGCATACCCATCAACCAAGATTCAAATATTTGAAATATGCATAAATTTTGTTAAGGAATTAATTCTATATAAAGTTGACTGGGACCTCACATGAGTATGAGAGACTCAAAATTCACATAAAATCAATAAAGCCAATTTCTTCACAATTTTGAATGGAAATTCTAAAAACTTATTCCTCCTACTATATATATCATGATATCATCTTGTTTTGTAAAAACATCCATATACTATAAAAACTAATGATTTATGAGTGATTACCTAGTCTATTTTCCACATTTAATATCGTGGAAATGAAAAGGTACATGTGTATCATAATTATTACAATAACATTATAGATCTTGTGAATTTCATCTAAAAATTTGATCAGATAATATTCACCACCAATAGATTTTTCCCAATCAACAGGTAGATGAAATACACAAAATATAAGTGAACACTTGGAGAGTTTATGTGAACTCTTATAAAAATGAATTGTACACCCATGTGGTTACAAAATATCTACACTGGATTCTCATTAGGGGTTTAATTCAATAATCATAATAACTTTTTATATCTCACTACAATATTATTTCAATCAATGTTGAGAGTGTAAATATCAACGAATTCCCTTAAGTATACCATGGGAGGAACTCTGGAGGGCACCTCTATGTGGGATGATACCAACGTGAGGATAATGATATATCCATTGAAAATAAAAGTGGTGAGAATGCTGGTTTGGGAAGGTTATTAATCTATATTTCATCCACTATATATACCACAAAAATATAAATAATATATCTTTTTTTCATTTGATATATGACATTGAAAAATCGTAAACTGATGGAACTATCCTATCATTTTTATGAAAAATGTTGTTATAGGGAGGACTTAGGTATCTCATTATTGTACCATGGGATGACCTTTGATGGGAGGGGATGAATCAGGGTGGCAGTTTTTTATTTTTTATTTTTTCCATGATTCTAATAAATTACTAAAACTAATGCACATTCACCAAAAAAATGAATAGAAAGAAAAAAATATATTTTTCATAGTCCACCTCAAATGAATAATCCACAGAACGTACATCAGTTATGTGATTTATATACCATAATAATGTCTTAATAAATATATTAGTGGATGAAAATTATTGTCTCCCAGTTACTGCATTTTAGATAAAATTCTTTTATAAGGAGTTCAATGAAAATTCACTCCATCCCATGGATCTCCTAAATTAATGCCACAATTCCATTATATTGGATTATGTGTTCTTCAGATTAATGATTTTAGGTTTTTATTTATATATTCAAGACTGTATGATTGTATTTACATCATGATTACTATATTATGATGCTCCATTCTACCACATATTATCTAAAAATAATTTTGAATGATCCTCATCATGTTATTAATTTACCAGATAAAATTTAAATGAAGTAACAATGTGAAACTCATCCCACTATGTTCTCCACTTAAGGTGTACATAGTCATGTATTAAATCATTTTTAACTCTATGCACTCACCCACAATATATCTTCCATGTCAAACAACAATATTTTATACCATCTTAATCATATAGAATGCAAGCTCAGTATTCCATTTTAACCATGTTAAAGAATCATGATTAAATACATCATCAATTAATCCATATTTTTCCATAATTTTTAATAGATTAATTATGATTTAGTTTTTTTTTATAAATTCTATGATAATTACAAAAAATAGAAACATATAATCATAATTAATAATAATTTGTATCTTTAATATGAACATCATCCTAATTGAAAAAAAACTATGAACTCGACATCAATATAATAATATCAAATTCACATTATAGGTACTTCTATTTTTTTTTGCTTGTACCTACTCACTAATTGAAATTTTACTCGTAACCACAAACACCCTGACTACATACTTCTTTTCACCACATATCATTATAAGTTTCTTCACCCTTAAATCCATGTGATATCTATATTCTTTTTTATTTGATACTAAACTATACATCATAACCATATACATTTATATAAATTCTATCTCATCATGTAATTATTATGAGATTCGTGTATTCTTCACAAAACAGTTTCACATACTTCAAAATATTTTCTATGTACATGAAAATAAAATTCCCCTTCATTATTCCTAGAAACAATATGCATCTTACAAAAAAAACTTTTATTATGAAATAATTTGGAAAATATTATAAAAATCCCAATTTAAAACCTTCTTTTAGCATCTATTTTACTATAATAATCCTTCTTTATTATAATATTTTATTAACCCACCCAAAATAGATTGTAAAAAACAAAATACACCATGAATCTCTAGTTTGAAAAATCTAGATCCAATATTCCCTCCATTAGGTTTATTGGAAATCCAATGTTAAATTAAATTAAATACATATACACTAGATCATCATAATATTTGTAGAAGAACCAAAAAAATCCAAGTTTCTAGTTATTAAATGATCCATATCATGATGAACCCATTTGTAATTCTTGGTTTAAAAATAATAAATTAACAGATAATTTCATACCTCATGAAAATTTTTAATTCCAAATTCCCATATACCAATGTTATTCAACTAACATTACTCACAAAAAATATCATTCCTTCATGAATTTTATGACTAACTAAATGACACACCATATAATCCTACTAAATAAGATTTTTGGATATTAGATATAACCACATGATGATCACATAAATTTCACACACACATCTTGATATTTGGTAATAATCTAAAAGTGGATGACCCTAATGATCATGAAAAGAATTTTCTATGATATGTAATGATTAAATAGGGGAAAATCCAATGATCTTAAATATTGTGGTGGTTTTAAACAAACTAGGTTCAAAATATGCTTCTAGAACATATGAGTGCACAATGGATTATTCATAATATGTACCACTTCCACATTTTCTCCAACAATATCTAGCATGACGAGACATTTCTCTACCTTTTATTTGATAATCTGTTACAAAATATTGATATATTTTTGAATTGAAGTATTAAAGAGGAATATTTTCTTGTTCAATCATTGTAATATTGTCGTAGTAAAATACTTTTGGAAGCTTCAATCCATTCCAAATATATTCTTATAATTTCATAATCAATTTATGTAATGTACATTATGTTAAAAAAACATAAATATTCTTCTTCTTCTATAATGAAATTTGTTGTTTTTCACTTACTCATTAAAAAAACAGTGTTTATCTGATAATGAACTCACCAAAACTTATTAATATATAGTAAACCACAACTCTAACCAAATACATATAAGGAATGAAAAAAATAATGATCTCCTCATATATAGAAGAACTACCCATAATTTACAGTACGTTTGATGGACCTCATGATTCATTTAATAGCTGTGTCAATCCCATTCTTGGGTAACCATAGAAATAAGAATCTAAAAATGTTTTAAAGGAAATATATTGTAGTATTGAAGTAAAATAGATAACTTATCTATTTATACGTATATCTAATATAAGATCTACTAATTTCTCAGTTTATTTTTTTCCGAGACTAGTTGCTAAAAATATAAGAGTTTAAATTACTCTAGAATTATGTATAACTAATTTCTTTATAACTTCACATTCATACATTTTATATGTGTTAAAAATGTATCACATAATCTAAAAAAATTGAATCTCTAGAAAATATGTGACTAAAACTATAATATAAATTTCATGCATTGAGCTCAACGTCCTTTCGAATTCTTCAATAGATATTTATTTTCACCCGCTAAATATTATTTTATTAATGCATACATATTTCATAAATTTTTCATCATTAGATGTTTCAACAAAATGATTTTGGTCAACACCACCACCTTTAAATTCCATATTCATCCATTACAAATCTATTCTCAAATACCAAGCATGAGGAGGTTAAATTAATCCATATAAGGCCTTTAATAAATTTCAATCCATATTTTCACCATTTCCAAAATTAAATACAAATGTATATTGAATATAGTCATCATATATGAGAATACAATTGCAGCATATAATTCTCATATATATTTGAAATAAAATTTAACATTATTTTGTTTTTATTTTTATAAAAAATTTTATATACTAATTTTTGGATACTAGTCTAATCATTTAATCATCATCCATGAATTTAATATAGGAATAGAATTTTTAAACATATTGATTCATGGTTATTATCACAATTAATACTCGTAAAATATGTTGTGGATGTTTTTTTTATATAATAATTTTGTTTTTCAAAATATTAACAAGTTTAAAAATTTTGTATTTATCAATCATGGCTAATTATTTGTTCACTGATATAATCGACAAGTAATATATTTCATATTATTCAAAATATTTTGTGTCCTATATAGAAAATAGATTAGAATTATCTATACTTTTCATCCTTCTAATTTTTGTTGGATCAGATTGATCTCTAAAAATATTATATTCATCAAAATCTAGTCATATTTTTTCATTTTTGTGTTTCATGACTTCATTCAAAAATAAATCCCTCATAAGATTCATTATCTGAGTCACTGTCACCTAAATATTCCTAAACATGCCCTTTGAAACTATCGTTATATAAATATTTTGAACAATCTATTATTCCTATTCGTCTTCTTTATCAAGAACATCATAATTAATGTTTTACATTATATATATATCATTCTACATGATCAACGTAAATTCAATATAGATTATTATTTTTACCATCCAGTTTTTTTAACATTTATAGGGTATAAATTACATTGATTATCCAACAAATAATCTTATATCTCTTCAATCTCAATAAATTACCTAATTTATTAATTTTTTGATGAAAATTTTTTATTTTAAAATGATTAATCTGATTTAGTGACACAATCAAAATCTAAAACCATTTTTTTGGGTTTCTTTTATAATCATAGAAAGAGAAATGCCCAGTTTTTATTTTAAACATAAATGTGAATAACTTATTTCAAATAATGATGAGAAACACTGACATTGTTATTCAGGCCATATTGTTCACCTATCAATTTATGCACTCATCAACCCCATTTTATTTTGGAGTTTTGACTAATGATAACTAATTTCAAAAATCATAAATCCTAAGAGTATTCCCATACACAGTAGATGTATACTATATTCTGTTCTTAAAATGATGAATTCTAATATGACACTAAATCTAATTTTTGACTCTTCGTAGATATCTCATCATGCAGCACATAACAGATTACTTACTTATCAGTAACATGAATTGTTCCTTTAAATTTTTTAAATAAATATTTATATTTATATATGTATCTCTATATATTCAAAATAGATTTATTGGATGACACAAATCAGGGTAAATTATATTAAATAGATTCGATTCTATTATAAAATATGGTTGATAGGGATTTCAAAATAAAATCCCCATGAAAACATCCTTTATTGTGTGCTATTTCTTCAAATTCGAATATCCAATGTGTCCCATAATATGGAAATATTCTTTTAGATATGATTGTGAATGATCCCAATCTATTGATTCCATGCATTTTTCCGTCACTTAGCAATCAGATTTAATGTGTTTACTTTAAATTACTCATTATTTAGTTTTCAATTTGTCCTCCATCATTTATAAGTTACTTTTCAAACATCAACTTAATAATAAAATATTTTTTATTAAATTTTACCATTAAACTAGAGACATATATTTCAATCACTGTCATCATTTTATGTAAAAAAATCAATATATACAAATATTATCTTATAAAAATCATCACCTACTAGTCAATTATTAACACTAATTTTTTTTAAACAAAAATCATTTATGAAACAAAATATTCCATTAAATCATCACATAATAATAATTAAAAATTATATATTTATAGTCATGTGGGATGGTAATAAACTACATATATCTAGTTGAATTTTTTTTGTTTCGTTCAGAGTAATCATAGTGAGATTAGTCTTCACTCATTTGATCATTTTCATCTATGAGATACATTGTTTATTTGAGGATATTTATAACCTCTATTATTCTAGTTTAATATAATTAGAGTACTAATAATCGTATTCTAATACTATTTTCATGAATATTTTACGCAATTCAATAATTTCAAGATGTATATAATTTTTTACATATGTCACAAATGGTGGTGATCAATGTGTGATCTCTATATTTAGTAATAATATTTTTTACAATGTTATAATAATATTAATGATACCCAACGGAAGAATTTAGTCTCAATGGTATCAAATATGACCTTATTAATCATTTCATAACTCCAAGGATTTTAGTATTTAATCATTTATTAATCTCTTCAATGGATAATGTAATATGAAATGAATGAATTTTATTTATCATTTCATAAGAGTACTTATCATCTATAATTTCTTCCTTTCCTTGTTCCCAAATGTGCTAAACCCACATAACTATAATTTTTTTATTCATAAATGATTTCTTATTAATTTTATTCTATTTTATATATTTTCATATGTAATATATTTTCCTGAAGAACAATTGTGTTTCATTAGAATCTAATCGCTCTATACTTCCATTTCCCTTTATTATATTATGTTGTTGTTTCTATAATTGATATTTATATATTAAAACCAATTCCAATTTTATTTATAAATCCTATTATATATTAAATTTTATTTTTATTGACAACATTCAATACTCACTTGAATATTAATTTTTTTTCGTAAACCTCTCAAAGTGAATAATATTTTGGTAATCACATGAATTGACATCTATTGCATGTTTATTTTTATGTTAAAAAAACCCTTATTAATATGAATAAATCAACTCAGATCTCAACAACAGTCTTATGTTAATGTAAAAAAATTCAATCTTTTTTCATTTCAATTTAACCATTATATCAAAACTTATTTCGAACATCCATGATATTTAAAAAGATAATATAACTCTTCTTTTCACCATCCACTCTCAACTTTATTTTCGGCCACATTCACATAATACTCATATAGTTATACATTAATATTTTTATTTTTATTACTTTCAATTTCATGATATATTTAGTTATCATTCCCTATCATCATTTAAATCTACCTCTATTTCATGATTATTCGAATTTGGTTATTTTGGATCTTTTTTTAAAACAATTCTATCTATAAAAATTGTATATCATAAAGAAACTATGTATCCAATCCTTCCCAAGAGTCTTAATTTCCATCCACTTATATTAATAACAAATAATCATATAAACATTATTATATTTGAATTTATTAATCGAAAATAACATGTTAGAGTAAACATCCTTTCAAAAATCATTGACACTTTTGCATCACACTATTTATTATCAAAACATCATGGACACTCAATAATATGGTTTCCAACATTAACTCATAAAAATTATTTATATTGTAACATGAATTTGAATATACTATTTCCCATAATAAATTTCATTCATACTAATCCTGTATTTTAAATATCTATAACCACATCATTATTTCTACATTCTATGATATTGCGATTTTCTAAGGATTGGAGTTTTTTTATGTAAGGACTTTGGTATCTCTTCTGGATAAAATTTCATTTCATTGTCTATCATGATGCTTATAGGATAAACAAGGAATAAAAATGAAAGATCTCTTTTTTCAGATACTATGACCACTTTATTATATAATGGCGGTATCCATCTGTGAATTGTCCTTAAAAAATTCATATTCCCTATTTATTTATAATGACCCCATGAATTACTAATAACCGTAGTAATATGATTAAATAAACACTATATATTTTGTTTATCATGTATTTCCAAATAAAAATTCAATTATAGGGAACATGTATCTCAACCTCCATCACATTAATATGTACTAAACATAATTTTGATTATTTTTCCCACATGTCCATGATTGTGATGTAGCTAATAAAATTCACATATATATGTGTGTGTGTGTGTGTTTTTTTTTGTGTGTGGGATTGTGTGTATGTGTGTGTAATATAAAATAACTCTATTTGATAAATATAGTGCTGTAGAATTATCATCATGAATTTTACAACCACCATTGGGAATTGTCTTATATAATTTAGTAATAACATCAATTAAACTTATAGTTAATTAAGAAATTTATAACCCACTATATTAGAGAATGGAACATTTCAAACATTTCCAAATATGATTATGGTTCCCATAAAATATAGGAATATGTCTAAATTTTTCTTAATTATTCATTCTACACATCAAAAATATATTATACAGGAGAGACATATTAAATTATACAACAATTTATAACACGAGATACCCTTATAGTTAATAGTTGAAACATGGTGCATGATTATTTCTTAGACAACATCTATACCTTGGAAAAAATGTGTTTTACATATCAAATTTTATATAAAATTCCCCTAATAGTAAACATTAAATGGAATTGAAACATATCATAATTTACATACACCACCAACAATAGATATTCCTTGGATAATATAACAATAATGGGAAATTTTAATCATCTTTAACTAATATTCACAAGATTTTAGGGATTATATTGTTTTTCCAAGGAAACATCAAGCAAGGAAACTACATTTACAATGAGAATAATGAAAATGAATTGACACCCTATGATAACCACTAGAGACTATTCTATTCTATATAATTTATATGAAATCTTGGTTATATCCATTATGTGTTGTTAACAACTATATAATAACAATTTTATGATTTAATTTATATCATGGTTGATTTTGAATGATTATCATATTCTTTATTTAGTCTTTAAAAATACATGTCTATGATCATCCTTGGATTTTTCCATCTTGTATATGTTATTCATCATGAAAACAATTGAAAGTCTCCCAACATTATACTATATAGAAGTTTCAAATTTTAAACTCTAAATACCAGGTTATCCACTCATACTAAACTGTATGTACTCATATGTTGTAGAATCCCCATATTTTCCTCCGAGTCATATTTCTTGATGACATATCAAATAAAAAATTTCAAAAATGATGTTGAATATTTACCTCTTCAATCATTATAAAACACTATCGAATTTTATTTATGATCAAATTAATTAATAATGATTGTTTAAAATTTAAATTTATAGGAAATCACCTAAAAATCATAATAAAAATAGTAATTTTTAGTAATCCCATATTTTAAATTCATACATTTCACCACCGCAACACATCCTTTGATATCATATTCACGGTGAATTGGATAATTTCATTTTCCATGTAAAGAATGTTATTAAAATACTACATACCACCTTAAATTACATCCTAAATATATCAATGAAATATCCAACTATGAATATACTTATGCATAATATCCAACCAATCCCCTTTACCCTCCTGGGATGTTCAATCCTTTGGCCTTCTGACTATTTTATTAAATCTTATTTGAAAATGCATATATTCTAAAATATTTACTATCATAATGTATTATGAGTTTTAATGTTGTTTGATTGACTATGTGGGCCACATACATGAAAATTTATATCTAAATATGGGACCTCACATATATCATTCATTCCAACCAAAAATATATTGAATATTAATAAATCATAGAGTTTTTCAAGAACAAAATTCTAAATAAAAAATATGAAATGAAGAATTATATATTTATCATTTTTCATTCCATATACCTAAAAAAATTCTCAATTACTATGCAAAAATATTGACAAGACTATAATCAAATAGAAACACACACAAACCATATCATTATTAATTAACCACTGTTCCTACACTCCTCCATATTATCCTAAATATTATCAATATGTATGGATGATTACAGAATATATCTCCAATGATATGACTATATCATGTCCAATATGAAATTATAAAGACATCCATGTATAAATTCACATGTAGTGAATAGATTACTAGTAGAATCTTCCTCAATAATGTCTATAGGATAATTAGTTGAAATTTTGTGTATGATTGGTGAGTATGATAAAGGTAATTTATTAAATAAATTCTAGTGAATATTTTATTATAATCATAATTATAATTTATAAAATTGATGTGATAGAGGAGGATCTCAAAAAAAAAATCCTAAAAATCCTAAAAAATATCCAAAAAAGTGAAATTGGAATTTGGAGAACATATGTCCCCCCCTAATTTCTAGATTTCACCATTTAACTATATGATGTATTTATTCAAATTCATAACTCCCACAATATCATTTTTTGATACTATCAATAAACTAATTAACATTTAGAAATCTAATAGTATCCATTCTATAGAAGTAGAGGCATTACTGAGATTACTTCAAATTTATTATGTACATACTAATGATTCTATAGATGGTCCCACCATCAATTTTTCTCTATGTTAAAATCTAATGCGGAAATCCACATGAGGGAATCCAAACCCACTAAAAAATAAACAAATTTTATGGGATGTTATATTATCCAATCTTCTGTATAATGGAACATTGCTGACAACTATGGTTTATTTCATTATAACTGAAAAGTTTCATAAGGATGGAATAACATAGGATATGCCAACTATATGGATGAAATAATTATGGAAACCCTAGATACATTAGTTGGAAACTTGTTATGACATACTTCATTCATAATTTTTAATTTATATGATGATATTTATAGATTAGTGTGTTATCACCTGTAATACATGATAATGTGATTGAGAATATAGGGGATGTCCAAAATACTAAAATTCAAACACATGAGTGTATAGAGAATAAGAATTTTAAATACCATAAATAATTATGGAAATTTTTTATAAGACATTTATTGAAAGATAAAATACCCATGAACAACACTCTATAAGATATTTGATCTGTTTCGGATATATAGTGACTTCATGTTTCATGTATTTTCTATTCATAGGTTGGAAGAATCATTTAGATATTGATTACTCAAAATTATATAGAAAATTTTTAATCTAAGATTCACATGATTCATTATTTTTTATGATGCCTGGAAAAATGATATTGAATGAAAATTAATTAATTATTACATCAATTATATCCTCTATAGAATTTAGTATGAGTAAAAATCAAAACATATTTTACCCAACGGATAGAAAACTATGTGATTTTCCAATCATACAGCTGTAAACACCCATTAAAAGACATTTCATTAAGGGAAAATAATATAATAAAACAAATGGATAATGAAATTTCCACTAAAGTGTACAATCTCCAAAATGATCAAGACAATACTATTGAAGAACTAAGAGGACATTAAAATTATTTAATATATCCATGGCTAGAGAGAGATAAACCACTATTGACGAAAAAAATATTCACTCTACTAATATCTGTGAATCTTTGAAGGTATCAATACTTCAATATTATTTGTAATATACAAAAAATATAAATTAATGGATTCAATGAATTTATATAGTGCAATCGACATTCCATTGGTTACTGGTGAGACTTTGATGTGTGGTTATTCTACTTATTTATGAAAATAATAAAAATTATTTATTTTTCAAATTCCCTTATGAATTAATAATCCCTCTTTTCATTATAACCAGGGTTGCATGTTAATTTAGGATATTTTTACAGATAAATATAAGAAAAACATGAATCCAACTATACATTTTTTTTAGTTTTATTAATTTTATTATTTTTCACATCCACTAATTTAAATTTTATTTCTTCATGATAGTGGATCATATATATTTATATCCCTAAACACAATTAAATTAATTAAATAATTATTAATTTTTAGTATCGTACATGATATTATCTATATCATAGTTAAAATATATCTATAATCATAAAACCATCATGGTAAAAATAGATACGAATTATAAAATTATCTAAATATTTTCTTCATGGACAAGAGTCGTTGAATGGTACAATAATAAAAACTATCACAAAAAAAATAAAGATGGACTATTCTTATCTAGGATATGTTTGTATCAAATGAATTTATAATAAACATATATAGGCATAAAAACATCAATAAAATAGAATATTGTGTCCTTATAATGCGGAGGTAGATGACTTAATGTGATGATTCACCAATAGGGAAATTTGTAACATGGATATAAAAAATTCAATAGGCATCAATCATCACAATGTTACATATTCTCACATTTCACATAATCCATTAAGACTAATATATGAGGGGGAATGGAAATATTCGTTGAATCTTACATAGGTCACTGGACCTAGTGAGAACAACATAATTTATTATGGCATTGAATAGTGGACACCACTTGATTTCTTTGTTTTTCATCAAAAATTCTATCTTTCTCTGAAATCACTTAAATGGGATGTTTCGCAAGATGCAACTGAAATTTTTTTCACATTATTCCCTTTATATTTTATAAGCTATAATTTTTTTTTTAATTTTTTTCCATTAGAAATACCCATGTATTTATTGATCAGGATGATTTAATCACTTCAACAAAGGACACAACATTTTTTTATTTTTCATTATCTGATTTCAAGATGGTGTGTTTTATGTTATTTTTATTTAGCTGTTTTTAGGTCATACCTGTATTACTAGATTATATAAAAAATATTATCAGATAAAAATGAATAAAACATAATTTAGATAGTCTACATAAAAATAGAAATTGAAAAGGAAACATGATAAAAACAAAGAATCCAGTATGATTATGAAAAATATCCACGTTGGATTCACATATTTCATGGTTATATGAATTGGACTAAGTTATTTTGATGTTTTATATCAGGGAACATCGACAAAAGGGGTTAGATAATATGTGTGTAAAGGTTGGGAGGAATGAAACAAATAATAATAATAACTATATCAACATGTTGACAATTAATTTTATGATCATGAAGAATGGAACTTCATTTCATGGGGTTTGGTTCATGTAATAATAACCATAATATACTATAAAATGTTATTTTATGTCATCTCATTGAGAATTAATATGATTCATATAAGTGTAATATCAATGTTATTAAATATTGTTTATTGGTGGTGTAATATGTTCTGAAAATACCATATTATAGATTTAAAAAATGTTTTTATGATATGGGAAATGTTTTTCAAGGATGATCACATACCATATTTAATGTTAATAACGTTTATGTGTTGTGTTTGATTTTCTTATGAAGACTACCTAATTCACTACCATTTAAGAGTAACTATTACTTAATCACCATAAAACTAGAAACATTATGATCATCACAATGATTTTTTTCTCAATGAGATTGAAGAGTACTTACAAGGGAAAACGATGTAGGCCGGGAAGAACAAGTATACGAGGGGTCTAAAATGGTGAAGACAAAGGGAATATCTCTTACGAATAACATTTCCCATCATTTTCAACCTATAATGGTCATGAGAAAATAATCTCTCTAATTCAGGAATGTCAAGTGAGGGTATGAAATCTGTAGCCATATTTCCCTCCCACCATGTGTGGGATACCTTGATGTCATTTTTGAGGATACTGTGGAATTTACAGATTACATATTCAATATAACAAGTAAAAACTCCAAGACCAAGTTGTGTGTTAGAAACAAGCATCGAATTAGTTTCAACCTCCACGAGACCCAATTCCCTTTACTGGCATATTGTGATACCAACCAGCATGGCCTTAGCATCAACTATATGAGTTTTACAGTGTCCAAACTCAGTAGAAGTATCCAGGATGGACGATCCATTATTATCAAAAATGATCCCCACCACCGTGAAAGATACTTAAGACATAGGACCTTTCTGTATTTATCATGAAGCCCAGAGGCGAAGGTTACCATCTGACCCAATTACATGAAATGGAGCTAATAATAGAACAAGGATCTTGAGGGGATGGAAGGAGCCATAGTAGATTTGGAGATTCCCACAAGGTGCTGAGAGCCTTGACAATATCAATGAGTGTCTTTTTCATTTGTATAGTGATCTCATCCATAGATGAGGACGCCCATGTTGAAGATATCTATTCTTTTCCTGTCATATGAACCATGAACTTTCATGAAAAAACAAAGAGTGTGCATGTTTATCTAATCCTGGAACACCCGAGCAATTGAACCATCGAACAAAAAAGTACCGTACTTCCATTGTTGGGATAGAATATATTGAAATTATATTTTAACCAAAAGTATTGGGAAATTTATTATAAAAACTAAAAAAATACAGTGTGGATCATCCGTATGGTCTATCATCACTAGACTAAAAATAAATCAAAATATATTATCCATAAATTTTAGGATATATTAACAAAATTCACTATGGTCATTAAGGGATGTTGGGACCATCAATTTCTGTTGTTTGAAATCTATTACAAAATCATTTTCCACTCGAATTTCCAAATGTCCCCATATGAACCCCTCTCTGGGAATTGATATTGACACAAAATATCTTTGTTAAAATTGGTGAATACACGATTATAGAACATTATATTTATTTAGATATTGAATAAAAAATATAATTTAACAAATCATCAATGTATTGAATATTTGATGGAATATTTCTACTGATAACCATATGTGTGGCCTATAAGTAAATGTTGGAAATAAATTAATCCATCTTATATATCTAGGGAACAAAGCCCTGGAAATTTTAATAATGGTAACCTGAGTCCAAGAAACAATGGTCCTAACAAGATATAGGGATATACTATATTAATGTACTATCAAAATATTGTACATAAAAACTAACATGAAGTATAAAAAGAATTTCATGTAACCATATTAAGGATTTATATAATAGATTTATCACATGTAGTGAATTTAGTGGTTCTATATCATTAAAATGATATCTTTTATGATGAGTATCCATTGAAGACAATTTATCTTATATGGAATCCTATACACAAAAATAATAGTTAAATTTATATTTTAATTTTTATACACCATATATTCAACAGGGAAACTTTAGAACCTGAAGATAAAAATAATCAAAAAATACTCAATATGTTAAAACATACTTTATGAAATAAAACTCTGAGGGTAAAATTTCTTAAGGTGGAAGATTTATGGAAAATTATTTTGAATATTTTAACTATAATAAATATTTTTTTCGTTTTTGTTACACAAAACATTGATCATTGTGGAAAACTAAAACACTTTAATAATATTAAAATATTAAATATGATTGTTATAACTTTTAGTTTTTTTAATAAAATGTAGTTACTAAATTTTAAATTTATATATTTTTTATACATTTATAATTGATAATTCCAAAAAACATTATATTGATTTTTTGTTTTATGATTTAAATATTTTTTAAAGATATATTTATAGGATATATGAAAAAAATAGTTTTTATAAAAATAATGAAAATATCAATTTTGAAGAATTTTAAATATTTATACATTATATTAACAAAATATCTTTTCAATAATATATTTTATTATAAAATAAAAACTTTAGAAATACTATTTTTTATCAATCCCATTTATAATATTTTTGTAACATAAGTAGTGGTTCATTTAATATATTGTTTTTATGTGCCTATATTAAAAATGTATGTTCTATATATATAAAAATATTATTAAATTGATATCATATTTGATATTTAAATGACCATATAATAAAATATGGAAATTTTCATTTTTTTGGATAATAGTTTTATATTCACAGTATTAATGTTATTTAATTGTATAGTGATAAAAGATGGTTAAATAGTTGTTTTACTATCATTTTTTTAATTTTATCTAATTAAAGATATTAATAACATATCAATAATTAATATAATAATTTTTATCATATATTAAAATTTTTTAAAATACATTAATTTATTAGTAAATAATAAATATGATTTGGGACACATGTTTTAGATAACAACATTTGTCTATATCAAAATAAATTTATTAAATATTGTAATGTGAAAGATATTTTTTTTAGAAATTAATTATATTAAATAGATAATATTTTTATATTTATAATATTAACGTTTTATATGATGGGTTACATTATATTTTAAACAAAAATAAGAATTTCATAGTTCAAATCATGTAACCAAGATTCAAACCGATATTGTAAAATGCAAAAATATTTGGATAAATAAATAATAACAAGAAGAAAAACTATCTGGGAATTATTATTCTAGTCCAACACTAAGCATCATTATTTCATTCATTTGAAATATTTTACTATTGAATTCTATAATGATATCATTCAAAATTAAATATCATAAATCAAAAATCATATTTATTCACTTATAAATGATTATCACTTCCTCTATTTCAATTATAGTACACCCATTAGAATTTCTCATCAATATAAGAACTATGAACCCATGAATCTTGAGCCAAGGGTTATTTTATGAAATTTTTATAGATACAAATGTTCAAGTCATAAAGTTGAGAATATTATTGTAGTTATTTAGAGCTAGATACTCACTTGATAACAATTTTACATTGGGGAAAAAATATAAAACATAGTAATGTAAAATATTGAACATTGATGGGGTCATTCAATGCATTATTAATTATATCATATATAATATATACATATTAATCATGAGATCTAATTATCAGTATTGTTGATTTAAATTATATTCTATCATGATTTGAGAATCCATTAAAAATATATTAATGTACGAAACAAAGAAATCATTCAATTTAATCAACAATGAAAGAACTATGTGTAACATGTTTGAAATAAATAATGATCCAAACAATACATATTAATATTTTAATGATCCTAAATTAAATGCATGGATGATATCAATACAATAATTTCATGTATAATTAAAACCTAATTCCTTGTGCTCTGTGAGAGTTTAATGATATGTGTACAATAAGTTTAATTACACAAATACTATTTTTTACTTGACAGGGGTTGAATAATCAATGAAATATACATTTCTTGTGACCACACTACACAAAATTTCTAAATCATTCCTCATATATCAAATGAGTGACTATATTCATGATCAATATGTTTCATAAATAATTATACATATTAAATAAAAATTTAAATATTTCCCCAATCAATCAAATAACATTAAAATTAAAACAACTTATGAAAAATTGATATATTGTTTATGAAATTATCATATCCATGATAATGGATATTGATATTAAATGTAAATATAATTTCTAATAAATAATTATCACAAAAAAGTTATTGTTACATGATAATTATTAAAACCACAAAATTATTCATGTTATGTGCAGTAAACTTCATTTTAATGGGAATATATGTTTCAGAATAAAACTATGAACATTTAATGAATAAAGGGATTGCAAGTGACATATTAAATTAATATTTCATTACTTTTTATTATTTTTAAAACAACTGAAAATGGTTATATCAATGTAACATTAATAAAATGGTTATGGATATTAGGAATCTGCTAATTTTCATATTCATTAAAAATAATTGTTCAGAATTTTTATTATGAAATAAAATTCTTTCCCTTTGATAAAAAAGAAATATTATTTTCAAGAAAAATTAAATTATCAAGGATAGAAAAAAATATGTAATTATTACACCATTTGAGTATATAAGTGGAACACCTTAAGAAAATTTCTAAAAAGACATGGTCAATTATAATAAAATATTTTACTTAATGAGAACTGAAATTATTTTTTATTTTAAAAATTTATTTTATTATATTTAATTTAAAATATATTGAAAAATACTTAATAAAATATGAAACTCCTTAAATTTAAAATTGATAATAAAATTAATTTCTATTTGAAAATATAAATTATAATATTCTTTCTACAAAATTAAATCAACCCCAAATATATATGAGACAGTAAAATTTATTATTTCATCCATGGTAACATTTAAATTTTTACCATTTAAAAGAATTTGTCTAATGTAAACATTAAGAAATAGAATAAATTTCAATTCATTTTAATTTTTTCAAATTTTCATTATTACAAAATATATAACTAAACTAGTTCATAATTGTAAATATTTCTCAATTGAGTGTAAATTGGGATGAAATCCCTTTCTGTACATTTCATTTAAGTTTAACATTATTTAAACATGAACATAATGATTATAATAATGTTATTAATTTATTCAATAACCATTTTCATATTTTAAAAATCATATATGATACTATAATATCATCATACAACTGGAGCTTTACTATTAATTCATTATTACAATTGTTTTGAGTGTCTAGTAGATCATTTGACATGAAACTTCTATCATTAATGTTATTATTCCTATTTATAGAATGTATATTGATCATCTCAAAAAAGTAATTAATTTTATAAATAAAAAATTTTCAATTATATAACCTTTTTAACCATTCTTTAATGTCTAAAATGCAATATGAAACGCAAGGCTTCTTAGAGATGGAAGGACATTCATACACATGAGCGATGATATCAATAACATAAAATGTGAAAATGTAAAGTATTTGATTATATTTTAATTTTCATCAATTATTATAATTTTATATATATCTTATATATTCATTATATAAATCAATATATCTATATGTGCGAGTCGATAAAGGAAACCCATTTATATCGATTTGTATTGTAGTAGTATTTCTTACAAATGATCGATGTTTTTGTTTGATATTTTTTAGTTGAAGAGATTGAAATTTTTTAATTTAATCAACATAATGAAATATTAGATTATTAGAGGCACTAAAATAATTATACAATAATTCTTATAAGCTAATTCAAGGATTAAATGAAGAAGTAAAAAATTAAAGAGCTTAGTGTATTCAATTTCATTCTCTTAGAAGCACCTCAATTGCATATATTATTATACACCACATGTTTGGTATTATGAGAAGATAAGAACCTATAAAAATGTTCAATTTATTTTTGTTAGAGATTTTGGTAGGTTTTGATCTAGATTAATGACACCAATGGACATGATAATTAAGGGGATGTGGTCCCGTTTTATAGTTATGCAGTAGTAGCGTATTATAAAATACACAAAACTGTTCAATAATGGGATGTCGCCCACATCCCACATGCCTAATCAATTGATATATAGTGGAGTTTATGATTGATATTTTCAATCTATGTATTAAAAATATATATCTAACTTGTTTTAAACATGTTATTTCCTTTCCCTCTAAGACTACTCACTTTTATAATTTTATAATTCACTATAGAAACCAGTTTTTCCAACTAAGGTAATTTATCATTTATGACTAAAATAAATTGATCATTATTAGTTACTTTAGACCCATATTTTATAAAAACTAATATAAATTTATTTAATAAGAAATTTATCTATCTGAAGAATAAATTAAATGAAATTTACGTGTAACGTGAAAAATAATGTCTTAACCTTGACAATAGTGATAGATTTTTTATCTTTTTACTATGAATTATGGAGAGCGTTAATTTGAACATAAGAAAATTATTAATTACTATAATTACAAGTACTTAATACATTTTATCTAATACAAAAATTGGATCAATATGCATTAAAATTTATCCCACAAATCATGTTGAGATGAGTTTTTCAAAAATTGTTTTTTCAACCATATGATAATTTTTTATTAACTATATGCCTAATAATAATCAGTATATATAATTAAATTATATTATGTCGATAAAAAATAATTAATTTATCATTAAATTATTCCTCATTAATTATTAATAATAATAATTAATATGGATAGAAATAAGCCTCTTAAAATAAAAACAATTTTCTGAAAAACAAATTCAAAAATATATAACATATTCCTCCCAATTATATTACCATTATTTCTCTACTATTTATTGTTAATTAATTTTTAATTATAAATATTTTAAAACATTATTTTAAATAAAATCTGTAAAGGCTAAATCCTAAAATTATGATTATTTAGAAACTCTTATTACTAAGGGATAATATAATAAATTCATTCCAGGTTTATTTTTACATAGTAAGATAAATAAGAATATTTATCCTCTAATATTTGAATTTTTCCCCATTAAATACTAAAATGTGAATGTTTTTATATTTATTTATATAAATAATGTTCACTTACTATAATTGGGACTGATATGATACATTTTACATTTACCCAAACTACCCCTATTAGTAATTTTACAATCATTAAGGCCATGATATATAGATGACAACCTATGGCCCTTTTTTTAATAGAGATCATAAATAATATATGGACCTCCATTAGAAGTGTTGCCTCATTTTATATCATTTTCTTTAATAACCCTATACTAAACCTTTTATATCGATAGGAAAATAATGAAATAAATATCATTAAGATAATAATATGTTATTATATTAATGTAACAAATAATAATTTTTCTTATCTATAAATGGAGGAAAACAAAATTGCCATTAGTGGGAGTTTAAAAACTACCTGCTCCATGAGGTAACTTAATACATTTTCCATAACCACCTCTCATTGATGGTTTTCATGATGGTTTTAATGTTATAAAATGATATATATGTATTATTAATATATTATTCTTCAATAACAAATTGATTTATATATTAATATCATCACATTATTTGAAAAAATGGAGGTGTTATCAGTGACTTCCAGGGCAGTGTGCATCTTGAATTTTCTGAATTCTATGGAAAAGGGAGTTCTATCCAAGATAAATCCAATGAAATAATTACTGGAGTGAAACATTGTGTCTAGGAGAATTTAGTTCATTCCTAGTTTGAAACTGATTCCATGGTTATCCATGACTCTATGCATGGAAAAGGATCCACTTTCTGGTCGATTACCTACATCATTATAAAATGATGCCCCGTCATAGGAAACACCACTCTGGTGGTCCATATATGGATGGAGGGCACTAGAGTATCATACCATATCTCTTCTTTTGTAGGTTTCGATCACGGCCCCAATTTCACATGCTTCCCCAGTACCATTTTTCTAATGCCCGAGGCGGTAAATCTAATTAGAGGGGATAATATGGCCTCCATTAAATTAGTCCTTCATAGGATTGTGGTCATTGGTAATTCATCCTTAATCCTTTGTTATTGGTCCCTATTTAGTTCCTATTAGGTTGTTATACTTTCTTTCTTTCTTAATAAATATTTACGATTGCCTTGACATGAGAAATAGAGGCACTAATCGTGCGTATGTGCAGACTGCATGCACAACAAGTAATGAATTTCATTTTAAATCACCATTAAATGATAGAGTGAATTGAATTTGTTTTTATATATATATATAATATTCATTACACTCTTAATATTAAATAATTTAAGAAACAATTCTAAAATACAATTTATCATAGAAAAAAATCATTGTGGGTTAGAAAGGAATTAAATATATCATCCATGAAAACCAAAATAAGCAAAAATTAAATTAAAAATAAATTAATAATGATAAAAAGTATTCCATATAAATTTTAATATTAACAATTAATTTCATTGTGAATTTATTCTATAAACATTATTTAATTATATATGGAGTTATGTGAAAATTTAGAATGAATTAATACGAATTTTAAGGGTTTATTCATACCACGTTTATTACTTATGAGATTCATGTTATATTTATTTTTTAACCATTAATATTAATTCATTATATGTTTCTATTTTATTTTTTAAATATGTAAATTAAATATATTAATAGTTAAATTTACACTTTATTGTTGGGGTGGTAAAAGTTTTTATTCACATTGAAATTCAATATATTAATTAAATATGATAGTAGAAAACATTAATATTTCGTCTCTAATATCAGTATAACCATATTTTGTTATTTTAAACAATTTATAGATTCTAAAAACAATAATACTTTTATTTAGAACCATTTATTTCAGTAATTCATTTATAGAAAATAATAATTACATTACATCTCTAAAAAAATATCATTTACAAATTTGATGAAGTATCACTCAGATGGTTTATTTCAATTCCTTCTTCCCCATGATAATTCTTAGGTTTATTCTATATTTTAATTCCAAACATTAAAATAATACCTTTTTACAAAAAAGGATAATCTAAATCAACATAATCAATTTTTTGTAATCTATATGATTTAGCCTATGGTTTGAATATACACAGGATTATGAATGCCACATATTTCTCATGAGTTTTATACTGTATATGATTTATCTATGGTTCATTTTACTCATGTTGAATATACATGTATTATTTTTTCTATATAATTATGGGATCATAGTTATATTAAATTCCAATTTACTAAGTATTTTTTTTATATCACTCGACATTATATGTAAGGGACTAGTGGGTAAAACTAATTCCTTAGGGGATCATTCACTTTTTATTGAAGGTATAGAGAGTTATTATTGACATATGTTTATTATTTCATGTATTATATAGTTTTCAAAAATACATTTATTCCCTGGTTTTATTATTTAATTTTCATATTATAAGTTTTTATGATTATGATAATTTTATTTTTTTAATATCATGTTATGCCTATGGACTCTCATGTTATTCTATATTTCTCTCTTTATTCCCTTACACGGTTTCTAGGTCACACTTTTCTAATTTATTGTTCCATGTGTATATTATGATGTCATTGATGATATAAGGGAGGTAAGAGTTGGTAGTGGATTTTAAAATAGTGATGATTTTTTTTAATTAATAAGTATATATTTTTGTTTTTAATATTCCAAAAATAATAGACTTATATATGATTTCATTGTATTATTTAATGAATACATTGTAAATCATGATTTAATATGTGTTTAAGTCAGGATTTGATATACTATTTCCATTACACCATTCTTCCATGTGAATATATAATGTTATTATTTTTTATTATACTATGTATTACCCCATTATTAATATATTATATATCATTGTAAAAATGTTTCCTTTACTGTGATTTACAGCAGATCCATTCTCTATATGGGTGTCACGAAGGAGTCATATGTAGTTATATTTGTTCAATGGGTTTAAGGATCGCATTATATAAAATGAGATAAATATGTTTTATTATTATGATGTATTAGATAATTAATCTCATAAAGAGAATAAATAATTATATTTACTTAGGGTTTTATATGTATTGTATTGTGAAAATTCTATAATAATAATTGTATGATCTTGTAGTTATTATAGTTTTTATTAGAAAATAGTCTATGTATTTTTGGGGATTACATTTCATAACCTCAATGAAAAAATTAAATTAATAACATTGACTTAATCCATGAAATTATTAAATAATATTTATATGTAATTAATAATTTATTTATGCTTTGTTCATGTATTTATTTTTATATAATTATCATTTCAGTATTATGTCCCCATAATGTTATATGGATTTAAAAATTAATTTGGTAAAACATTAAAATTTTAAATATAATCTTATTAAAAAATAATTAACTTCAAATTTAATATTTTAATGTAGTTGTTTTTACACATTCATATCATGAATGTTTTAGTGGTATACTCAAAGTCAAAATCAAGACATGGAGGTTCAGTTACCAATTAAAACAAAATGCTTCACAATTTTTTCATATGAAGTATATTATAGTTATAAAATTTTTATTTTTTTGGTGTTATCTCCAATTATTTCTTGTTATACTCTACATTCAATTTGACTCTATAATACAAATGTATTGTATATATTTATATAATTATAACTTTAACTACATGATGATGCAAATCAATTTACAAATCAAATTTCATCTACACATTTTATAAGTGGTCAAAAATAATTATGTATATTATTTAAAAATTAAATCTCATTTATGGATATTACTTAATTACATTAAATAATATAAATCAAATTACATAGAAAAATGAGGGGATCATCCGAGAAGACATGACAATTTTTAGAGAAAATGAAAAGTGTTCCCTGAATATGAAAATGATAATCGCCTTGATTGGTAGGTTATCTTCTAAATTTAAATTGTTTTGGATTCACTAATTATATCCCTGATTTATTATATAATTGTTCCCATTGTATATTAATAACTAAATAAGAACCAAAATATAATATAAAATAGGGGATTATAATCCCAAGTATTACATTCAAGGTTGTTCCAATCATATTTCTAAAATATAAGGATAGATCATTGCATTTGTACATTGGCTATTATGAACTAAATAAGATCATGATAATAAAAAGTCTCACCTTACAGGAAATGGAGAATTTTTCATCCAAGTTCTTGTGTTCCCATGATTCTTTAAGTGAGTCATATATTGGGGTATACATAACTAAATGTTATGATTGAGTAAATTTTTAAAACATTCTTACAAACAAGTTATATAAAAATAGAAGTAATTTTTATTTAATTTATACTCACAAATGATCACAAAAATTTCACAGACCTCTAGAATTAATATTTTACTAATTACCATTTATTTTATTACCAAAATTCTAGATTATATTTTTGAACAATCCAAATGTTGGGAGTAACATGAGGAATAAATGTGTACCGTGATATAAATTTTCATAATATAAATGACATAAGAAATGTATTATAAATTTAACTTTTTTATGGAACAAGTAGAATTAGTACAACATGTTATTATATTAAAGGGGATATAATTTGATCTATTAAATACAAAGGGGAATTAATATTATCTGAAACCAATATTGTTAATTTATAACAATTGTTTACATTGTTAAAATATTTTTTATAGATGATTTTGACTAACTTCTCATGATTTATTAACCAAATAATTGTAGTTTACAAGAATGATAGTAATGTTTTTTTGACTAATGTCTAGTAAGAGATTTTCAATGAGGAAAAATTTGGATAATAAGTAGACATGTACCCATAGTAATCTCTAGAGTAGATTCATTTTTGATATACAGTTATATATAATAGAAATTATTTTGTTGTAATAATATTTTCACTGTGTATTTGAATGTATAATATATATGAATTGAATCTTGATATATATATATATAGTGGAATACATTACATTATATTTTCTCATCAATAGAACATAACATACCACAATGAATAATGGTTAGGAAGATAAACGATAATGAATACATAATCCATTACCATATAGAGAAGGATAATATATTGAATGTTTAATTATATAGGAATAATCCATAAACCATGTCCCCTATAAGGATTGATAATTATGAAATCCTGAAATAAATATAAATGGTGGATATGGGAATCATAAAGGAAGAAACAACATCTAACATTGTAATAGTGATTTTTCGACAATATATTATATATTAGATTATGATATCTCATTTGAAGAAAATATAGATAAAAATGTAGATGGAGTCACTATTAATAGATAATTATGTTTATTAAATAATGAAAACATTGATCTATAATACATATAATAAGATTATATATACAATTAGATCTTGACATAACGATTGATATATTATTTGATTCTTATATATAAACATTCTATATACCCTATGGGAGAATATTATTTATAGTGATCACAGTGTGAACAAATGGTGGCATAATATTACAAAGGAGATTCAAACATATATTTTAATGTGTGTGAACATGTTAATGAATATGAAAAATAACAAAACCTCACTCTAATGTTGAATTTTCAGAAAATCCTTATTGACATATTCTTAAATCAAAGGGTAAATAAAATGGAATGAAATTTCTATGGGTTTTAAAGGATCACTATATAATGAATTCATATATAATCACAATATGATCAGAATAATCACTCATTTAGGATGAAATGATTTAAATTATTAATGTGTTAATGTTTCATGAAACAACACTATCAATTGTGTTTAAAAAAGGTATTCGTTTCACCACAATATTTATAAAAAATATTCAAAATCCTTGAACATAGAGATATGATTTAGTATATACCATCACCACTATATTGAAGAACAATATGAAAGGAACAAAAACCCTCATGATTATATATTGAGATATGTATTTATGTTCTTAAATGGTGGTTGGTATCAACATCCATATACTGTCATGTTCGGATACAAAAGTATATTCAACTCCATCATTTTGATGGATCAATATGAATTTATATATCTGAAGAATTGTATAACTACAATATATTGGGATAGTGATGGATAGCATGGCTTATTAATACAGATATAAGTTAATGATATGGTGAGGATATAAAAATACATTTAGTAATATATCAAAATAGAAAAAATATAATTAATGTTTTATGTTAAAAATCATCAATGTGTCATGGATTTTATGGTTATATATTGATTTTTATTCATTTTATATCTCATTATAAAAGAACAATGATGTTTGAAATGAAAGGGAATTATATGTCCTCTATATAATTTCCCCTTTTAAAGCCTTTTTCAAATCATATTTGTATCCTATTGACTAAAACCCAACCCGAAACCATTATTAATTGAAATAAATGTTGTGTGTATTAATCTAGTTAAATTATAAACCAAAACCCTCACATGAACCACAAAATGATGTTTTACTATTGGGGAATGATATCACACATGGGGATAATATACTTATTTTATTTTATTTAAGATAAATTAAAATATTCAATAAGTAAAATCACCATATAAATATAATTTGGAGAACCCATAGTTATGATGAGGTGACACAGGATCCCGAGAAGGAAGGGAATTATAACACCATAAGATTTTATGAATATTTTCCAAATGAGTATAATATTATCAAGTCATTATTTAAAATAAATATCATGTTATTATTCTGTTATAATAAACACAAATTTAGGTTGTGATAAATGCATGAATATGTTTATCTTGGGTTATACACAAAACTATGTTTAAATGAAACATTTCATATTATTAAAATGTGATTATTTAATGTGATAATTATCACCAAGCCACTGAAAAGGATTTTATAAATTTTATAAAGATAACTAGGAAAATATATTACGGAAATATTTAAATTAAATGAATTATTTGGTAAAGAATTCCCAAAATAGAAATAAAAGACTATTTTAAAATAAAGGAAATCTATTTACAAAAAAATAGGTTTTTTAAAAAACATGTTGTTCATAAATAAATTAAACAAAAAAAATTTCATAAATTATTTTAATAATATTTATATAGTATATATACTAATTAAAATTATTTATATGTGCTCTCTATAAAATGGATAAAAATAAATCCTATTTTTTCATTGAATTCATGTTTTCCTAAAAATACATTTTTAGATATTAAATGTTTTACTTATTTTAAAATCAGTTTTCATTAATTTTATAAAATTTATTTGAAAAGATAAATTTCATTTTAGAAATCATAATATCATAATTATCAAATGGTATATTTATGGTACTATCTGAAATGTTTCATTTTTTTAATACAAATAAATACTAAAATGTAATAGTAAACTAACTTATCATTTAAATAGTTTATAAAGTTTTATTATATATTTATTTGATTATAAAATGGTTTCACTAATGATTATAAATTTTGATAAATTTTTAAATTGTGTGAAGAAAATAAACTGGGAAATTCCTTGAATAATTTTAATGGTAATGTAAAATGAACTATAATAGAACTCTAAAGTCCACTAATCATGCTTGTTATACAAGTCATTACTACCCATATCGTCTACAATAATGAATTTCAATTTTATGGAGATGAATCCTTTTTTTCTCCCCAGAACCCCAACATAAAAACAAATTTTTTGGTTGAGGCGTCATTTTTAACCCCCCTACAATGAAATATCTTTTACGGGATGTAGACTTATTTTTATCCCCAACAAATTAAATTTTTATTGATTTTAGGCAAAATTTAATATCCCCACTAATTTTTTCCCTTTTCAGGGATGATTTCCAAATTTAATACTCCAAATAATTTAGATTATATAGTTTATAGGTCACATCTATACCCCTATAAAAACTCCAGCACAAATATGGATTAGTAGGGATGGGAATTTGGTATTGGATTTCAGAGAATGAAATTCATGTGGGAGATATTAATGTAGTATGAGAATGTTATTTTAGTAAGTAAGAATATACCATATATATCCAAGAAAAAAATAGAAAAATAATTAGTCCATGAGCCATAAAATTCTATAATGATAGAAAAGTGTCCATTTTAGTTTATCTGCCTTTATATTGTATCCCTTTGCTGACCAGCATTTCACTAAACACATGAATATAAAATCCTTTTGGGCCCCCATATTTCAAAGAAAACAATATGTGATATTTTCCCTTCATTTCTGTTACACAACATTGAATTATTCTCCCTTACTTTATCCACATGGTAAACATTCCCAACCCCCCCCAACTATCTTGAAAAGCATTATTCCATAATTGGGAACCTCCATAAAGAACCTCTCTCAAAGTGATATGTCCCAATTAGTATACTTTGTAATGAACCTGTTGCAATGAAATAAGACCCATGTGTACCCCTTTATGAGAAACCACACAAAGTCCTCTTCCAAAAACATCTGATATGTGTGGTCAAATTACTGGGAACTCCAGTGTTCCCTATTGATCATAAATTCCCATGGAAAATGAGGACCAATTAGTAATTTATTTAAAAATGGTTCCTTTTAATTATCTCATTGACACATTACCATGGTAATGAGGATCCCAACCATAGAGGTATTTCAACAAGACACACCATTTTAGATAAGGATTTGAAGAACATGGATTTCCCTTTGATGAGGATTGGTGTTGGGATCTTCTATAATCCTTTAAGAAATCCATTGAATAGAATAACTCATCAAGTAAGACCATAGAAGGCAGTCACACCACTCATCATTTTTGTCTAATCATGTTATGAAAATATGAGAGTAGATAAGATCCATAGATTTTTCTCTATCTTATAGCCTCATTCTCATCCATCATGTTACTAATGAGACTTTATGGTTTTCCAAATGATACACTTATTCTTGTTTCTCATCCAATAATCACTCATGTTTATTTATAGGGTATCTATTATCATGAAATTTGAATAATCATACACATGTATTGGAAGAAAATATATTTACATATTATCCTCTCACATTCCATGTGAGGGGCTCTATAGTCAAGGGTCCTCATAGATATGTATCCAATACTTTCCAGCCTCTTATAAGGTGTATTTTCTAATATTATTAATTATGTGGACTTTGATTCCAAAAAATAGTGATATATAGGAAGACTCATGATGTTCTGAACCCATTACACCAAATTCTCCATGATCGTCCTTATGACACAACCCCAATATGGTGACATCAAAATATGAGGGGAATATTCATTCCAAAAACTAATAATCACTATACTTATAGGGTTATATTCTAGATAAGATCATTCCCCACCTCAAAGAACACAACCCTTCCATTTCCTTTGGTTTGATTTGGTGTATGATCCATATTATCCATTGACATGGAATCTATAAGGCCAAAGCATTAAACATTACTTAATATTGAATTAAATGAATAATTCACATTGAATATCTTTTTAGGTTTAGAGTTTTAGATAATTAGGACATAACTATTACATCTCAGAAGATTACAAAGTAGACACTTTAACTAAGTTTCCATAAAATAAAAACTCTTAAAAAGAAATATCTCTAGTTCCATGTTTTAGATAGAATGACTTTTCCTTGATCCCATCCTTGACCCTATTCCACATTAAGTCAAGTGAAAATAATTTCAAAAACTTGGGGTGAGCATAAAATGCTCAGTAGGGGAAACAAAAAGAATGAAAACAGTTAGTTTTTCAAAAAAACAAGTAAGTCTTGTCTACTTTATCAAAGTAATACATTTCAACTATATAAATTAGTAAAAAACTCTTCACTAAAATAAAAGATCATTACATACCCTTTTGTAACCAAAATATTACCATAAAAACCATATAAAAATCACATAACTTATATAGGTAACTTGGGACATAAACATACTTAAATGGTATAAACATATGGTCGACTTCCACACGTATCACTTAATGGAATAGCCATACGGCCGAATTCCATAACCAATGAATTGGAGGTTATAACGTAACCACCCATCCTGGTATTCACGGCACCACCTGTCATACGACTTATCACGTAACCACCCGTCAAATGTCCAAGTACCATTATAAAATCATATGTCATAAAACAATATAATGTAAAGAAAACATTTCTACAATATGATCACAATATATAACATAAATATGTTGACATAACAAATCCATTATAAAAATTATTTTCAATACCAAAATACATAAAAGGGTATATGGTATTTATTTCATTTTAAAAAACATATCGGCTTGTTGAGGAAGCCAAAGACCAAATAATACTCGCGGTGGCGGAAAAGGTCACTCTCACCGCGTACGTTAAAAGAAACATTCCTTTTTGTCGTTTAGTAAAACACGTCGTAGAAAAAGATTCCATTTGTATAAAATTCAAAGTCAAAGGGGTTTATACACCATCTAAAACATAGTTGTGTATAAAATGAAATATGCATCAATGAAATGAGATTGAGATGAAGTCCCTTAACTCGAGTCCGACATGACTCGATCGTTCTTTAAAGTCCTGAATAATAAACTTGAGTTAATTTATACTTTCTTATGAACCTTTTCCAAGTTCATTATTCCTTTTATATCACTTATTACCATGTTATAAACATTATTTAATCATTTATGTTAATAATGTTTGTTTTGTCGATATTTGGATCTTAAGTCGAAAGTGGACTTCTTAGAATTACATGTTGTTCATGTGGTAAAAGGTTCATTATATCCATAATGATATTCATGATTCATATATATCATATATATCCATCATATACATGTAATTATAATATTACATAATCATTTATAGGTAAGAAATGAAATTCACCGTTCATGGAGACGGTAATCCGTACGTACGCATGAATGCTACTTTCATTTCTATGTCATACTAATGGAATTAAAACTAAATGAGAGGTATGTATATTTTAATTTCAGAATTATATTCATCATTTAGATGTAACATAGATCATATATATCCATTATATATATGTACTTATAATAGTACATTACATTTGGGGATATGAAATGAAATGCCCCATTCATGGAGACGGTAAGCCCTACGTACGCATGACCGCTACTTTCATTTCTATCTCAAACTTTAATGGAAAGAAATAATAATGGTATAAAGGTATATTATAATTCTAGTATAAAATAATATATAATAACTTTAAATTCATCCTTTATACGTCCCACATATGGCATTAATGAATCAAATCACTTTGAGGGGGCGGTAGTCCGCACTTCCTAAAATGAAGATATCGTGTATACCCATAATGGAAGCCATAAAGGTATGCCATAAATTATAAATACAGAAGCTTATGGAAAACATAAACATATTATATATAATATATAAATATATTTATATCTTAATGGCCACCTTTGAATTTGTTAGAAGAATATTGAACAATCATCATCTCGTGAGGCAGAAAGTTTCCATCCACAGAAACAGTATGTTCTTTAACCATTATATGTAGTTGTGTGTAAGTGTAGCTAGAATTATTTTTATAACAACATAATAGTATATTTAAGATACTGGATTTGTTACAAAATAAATGAATAAAAAGAGTTTATGGGGTTGGAGATGAAAAATAAAACAAAAGAACACAAGTGAAGACATTACCTTAAAATTAGGTAACTCTCTTAGATTTGAGCTCAAAGGATTCCTTGGGAAGACTTCTTCCCAATGTGATGTTTCTAAGAGTAAGATAGGAATGTGGATAGAAACAAAGTGCAGATATTGTCCGAATCAAAGGCTTGAGAGGTGTGGGTATGGAGGTAGATGTGGGGGCCTTTTATAAGAGGAGAGGAGGGGCACTCTTGGATTGTTAAGAAAATATACTTTATTATAATATGATTCTCAGATAAAAAGGGTACCAAAATTATATATTTATAGAATATGGTGATAAGAGTCCGAAATAAACCCATAAAATAGGTTTTTTACATGTGTTGGTCTTAGATTTTACATTTTATTTTCATTTTATTTAAATTGTTAAATAATGAGGTAATCGTTGTATCATCATGGTGTCATAAATAATTTAATTTATTTAATGTCTAAAAATTATAAAAAATTTATCATGATGTAGGAAATATTTTTATCTTTCTAATTAATATTTGTAGTAAAAAATATGACTTTTATAACCCCATTTAAGAATTGTTTTAATAAAACAACTCATGTTTGTGACATTTTTATTTTAACATTAAATAAAAAGTTACTGATGACATTTTCCTACCAAAGTGGCTCCATGGAGTCCTTAAGTTGACCCATGGATTTTATTGGTCGTCCATGACACATCCAATATGGTTAGGACTTGTGTATAGGTCATTTCATACTATTAAAACATTATTTTTACCTTAAACTACACTAATTACCTCTAATCACGATTAATAAACATAAAAGTTACTATTCAACAAAAAATTATTTTAATCCAATTGAACCACATTTTACATCTTAATGACAAACATGTATGTTAGATTTTTGAAATTCAAAACATATAGGTGGTAAAATTTCATTTAAATGGAAAATCAGTTTTTATAAGTACCACTTAGGGATTTTACTATTCATCTAAAATTGAAGTTTTTCTGAAAAATACCCAAAATTCCCCCTAAGATATATTTGATATTATGAATTCAAAAATGATGTCTATTTTAAAAAATTCAAAACATATAAGTTGCATTAATTAATTTAATAATTAATTCCCGCTTTCAAAATAAATAGCGTGTTTTTATGAAACAATAAGTATCAAAATATTTACACTAGTTTAAGTCCAATTTCAAATTTAAATTAATTCCAATGACCACTATTGGATTAAATGGTAAAAATATATTCTAATTGAACTTTAAAACCAATTCAAAATAAAATCTAATTTTATAAATAAATTAGATTAAAAAGAGGTTTTGAATTATAATACAACAGTTTTCACTATTCATTAAAAATGAACTTTATCGGAAAAATACCAAAACCATACACAAAGTAAAATTTGATGTCCCAATTCTAATGAAGAATTTTATTTGGTCCAATAGTTTGTATAAGAGGTACCATAACTATATTTATGGATGGTTCGCCATCAAAAGGCGATAAGTTGATTTTTAGTGAAAATTAGAGTATATATACCAAAAATTGAATTCTTTTCATATTTTAGTCCTTAATCTTTTATTGGATAAATGTATAAACATTTAAAAAAACATATATAATCATATTTTAGTAATTTATATTCATTCCCGCCAATACAACAGCTACATGTTAACTACCATTTAAAATAATATTGTTTTATTACTAGTGTGCAACGTAAGATTTCAAAGAAACTCTTTGTTGCGTATCTGGTATGCTATCGAACATAGAAACCCCATTAAAGTAAAATTAATATTTAATTCGTAAATATTAATAAATATAAAAATGTTTTATTCTTTATTTACCTGGGATGTTACATCCTTCCCCCCTTTTGGGAATTGTGTCCTCGCAATTTTATTCACTTATCAAAATAAGTGGTGGTATTTATCCCTCATAGAATTTTCAAATTCCAATGTTGCCTCTTCAACCATATGGTTTTTCCACAAAACATTTACCTGGCGAATTACCTTATTTCGGAACATTTTCTCTCTTCTGTCAAGAATATGTACTGGTTATTCTTCATAAGAGAGATTCTCTTCCAACTGAACTACCCTTGGGCTCAAAATATGATGGACCTGGAATATACTTTCTCAACATCGAAACATGAAAAAAATTGTGTACCTAAGATAAACTCAGAGGTAAAGCCACTCGGTAAGAAATTGATCCTACTTTCTCCATAATTTCATATGGCCCAATGAACCTTGTACTCATCTTTCCTTTCTTACCAAATTGCATCACAATTTTTCACGGTGAAACTTTGAGAAAAACACGATCACATACCTCGAAAGATTGATCCTTCCTCTGATTATCTGCATAAATCTTCTGCCTGCTCTGAGCTGTTCTCATGTTTTTCTGAATCAACTGAACTTTTTCTACCATCTCTTCTACCAATTTTGTTCCCATCAGCTTCCTTTCAACCACTTCATCCCCAAAAGCTGGAGTTCGAAACCGATTCCCATATAATGCATCAAATGGTGCCATATGTATACTGGAATGAAAACTGTTATTATAAGGAATCTCTACTGAAGAAAGATGTTGGTTCCAACATCCCTGATAATCCATCGAACAAGAACGTAGCATATCCTCCAATTTCTGAATTGTTCGTTTTGACTGCTCATCTATTTGCGGAAGAAATGTTGTACTAAAATTTAATTCAGTACCCAACGACATCTGAAGGCCTTTCCAAAAGTTAGAAGTAATCCTGGGATCATAATCAGACACAATGGAGAGGGGAATTCTATGTAACCTGACTATCTCTTTAAGATACAAATGGGGAAGTTGATCTTGGGAAAAATTATCTCGTAATGCAAGAAAATGAGTAGTTTTAGTCAAGCGATCAACAATAACCCAGATTTCATTATTACCTCGAGGTGTCTTCGACAATCCCACAACAAAGTCCATGGATATTTTTTCCCATTTCCACTATGGAACTGGTAAAGGCTGCAACATCCCGTTTGGTAACTGCCACTCTGTTTTAACCTGCTAACATGTCAAACACTTCACAGTAAATTCAGCAATATCTCTTTTCATTCCATCCCACCAGTAATATTGCTGAAAATCTCTGTACATCTTAGTACTACCAGGATGAACTGAAAACAGGGAACTATGAGCCTCACATAACAACTCATTCTTCAATTTTCAATCACTAGGCAGAATAATCTCTTCCCAAACCAAAAAACACAATCATTATCAATGTTAAATTCAGGAAACTTACCCTTCTAAACCAGCTCTACCTTTTTCTGCAACACACTGTCTTTCTTCTACGCGTGCTTATTTCTGTTTGATAGGGATAATCTCACTGATACCTGAAAAAAAACAGAAGAACTTCATATACCGACAACTTCAATTCCAATGTTCATTAATAAAAAACCAAAGCATCCCATTCCAAACGCAACATTGTTAATGAAGCATTACTCTTTTGACTCAAAGCATCAGCCACTTTATTTACTTTTCCAGGATGGTAATAAATTGTAAAATCATAATCCTTGATTAATTTTATCCATCTCCTCTGTCTCATGTTCAATTCTTTCTATGTGAATATATACTTTAAACTTTTGTGATCGGTATATATTTCACACTTTATTCAATACAAATGATGCCTCCAAATATTTAGAGCAAAAACAACACCAGCTTATTCCAAATCATGTGTAGGGTAATTTACCTCATGAGTTTTCAACTGATGTGAAGCATATGCAATTACCTGATCATTCTGCATAAGGATACATCCAAGCCCCTTCAACAAAGCATCACTGTATACAACAAACTCACCATTCCTGGAAGGAAGTTCAAAAACTTGAGCATTCAAGAATCTTCTTTTCAACTCCTGAAAACAATCATCACATTCTTTTGTCCAGATAAACTTAACACCCTTCCGAGTTAGCTTAGTCAATGTACTAGATAACCATGAAAAATTTTCAACAAACCCTCAGTAGTAACCTACCAAACCAAAGAAACTATGGATATCAGTTACATTTGTGGGTCTTGGACATTCTTCAACAACCTTTGTTTTTGCAGGATCAACAGTTATCCCATATTTAGAAATAATATGACAAAGGAATGAAATTTGTTACAACCAAAACTCACACTTGATGAATTTCCTATATAATTTATTTTATTTTAATGTTTGCAAAATAACCCTTAAATGACTTTCATGCTCCTATTTACTTTTAGAAAACACAAAAATATCATCAATGTAAACAACCAACATTTTTCACCTGAGTCAACTGATCCATCACTACAACAAACTGTTTAGTTCTAATTCTGACCATCTCAGGGTACTGATTTGAAAGGTCATTTACCTCTGTATGCCTTCCCAGAAAATATGCTTTGATTCCTCTATAAAAATGATTCTTAAGATAAAAATATCTTAGGTGAAGAAATATGGTAATCTGTAAATGCTATATCATTTCAATCATACAATAAATTAATTAATAATTTAAAAATTTTCTAAATCCTAAAGTTGTCTAAAATGACCTATGATACCAGCTATAAGGCCCCAACCTTAATCCTTGCTTAATATTGAATTAAATTAATAATTCACATTGAGGATCTTTTCAGGTTTAGAGTTTTAGAGAATTAGGACATAACTATTACATCCCAAAAGATTACAAAGTAGACACTTCTACTAAGTTTCCATAAAATAAAAACTCTTAATAAGAAACATGTCTAGTTCCATGTTTTAGTTAGCAAGAATTTTCCTTGATCCCATCCTTGACCCTATTCCACATTAATTCCTGTGAAAAAAATTTCAAAATCATGGGGTGATCATAAAAAGATCAGTAAGGGAAACACAAAGAATGAAAACTGTTAGTTTTTCAAAACAACATGTAAACCATGTCTACATTATCAAAGTAATACTTTTCACCTTTATGAAGTAGTAAAAAACACTTCACTAAAATAAAATATCATTACGTACCCTTTTGTAACCAAAATATTACCATAAAACCCATATAAATATCACATAACATATATAGGTAACTTGGGACATAAACATACTTAAATGGAATAACCATACGGTTGACTTCCACACATATCACTTAATGGAATAGCCATACTGCCGACTTCCATACCCAATGAATTTGAGGTTATTATGTAACCAACCATCCTGGTATTCATGGCACCACTCGTCATATGGTTTATCACGTAACCACCCATAAAATGTCCAAGTACCATTATAAAATCATAAGACATAAAACAAATATAATGGAAAGAAAAAATTTCCACACTTTGATCACAATATATCACTTAAATATATTGACATAACAAATCCATTATAAACACCATTTTCAATACCAAAATACGTAAAAGAGTATATGGTATTTATTTCATTTTAAAAAACATCACGGCTTGTTGAGGAAGCCAAAAACCAAATAATACTCCCGGCGGCAGAAAAGTTCATTGTCACCGCGTACATTAAAAAAATTCCTTTTTTTCGTTTAGTAAAACGCTTCGTAGAAAAAGATTCCTTTTGTATAAAAGTAAAATTCAAAGGAGTTTATACACTGTTTAAAAGATAGTTGTGTATAAAACAAAACATGCCTCAATGAAAGGAGATTAAGAAGAAGTCCCTTACCTCGGGCCCGACTTGACTCGATCGTTCTTTAACGTACTGAATACTAAACATGAGTTAATTTATACTTTCTTATGAACCTTTTTCATGTTCATTATTCCATTTATATCACTTATTACCATGTTATAAACATTACGTAATCCATTATGTTAATAATGTTTGTTTTGTCGATATTTGGATCTTAAGTCAAGAGTGGACTTCTTACAATTACATGTTGTTCGTGTGGTCAAAGGTTCATTATATCCAGAATGATATTCAAGATTCATATATATCATATATATAGAGAATATACATGTAATTATAATATTACATAATCATTTATAGGTATTAAATGAAATGCACCGTTCATGGAGACGGTAAGCCGTACGTACACATGAACGCTACTTTCATTTCTATGTCATATTAATGGAATTAAAACTAAATGAAAGGTATGTATATTTTAATTCCTGAATTATATTCATCATTTAGATGTATCATAGATCATATATATCTATTATATATATGTACTTATAATAGTACATTACATTTGGGGATAATAAATGAAATGCACCGTTCATGGAGACGGTAAGCCATACGTACGCATGAATGCTACTTTCATTTCTATCTCATACTTTAATGGAAAGAAATAATAATTGTATAAAGGTATATTATAATTCCAGTATAACATCATATATAATAACTTTAAATCCATCCTTTATATGTCCCACATATGGAATTAACGAATCAAATCACTTTGAGGGGGTGGTAGTCCGCACTTCCTAAAATGATGATATTGCGTATACCCATAATGGAAGCCATAAAGTTATGCCATAAATGAAAAATACAGAAGCTTAAGGAAACCATAAAAATATTATATATCATATATAAATATAGTGACATCTTAATGGATACCTTGGAATGTGTTAGAAGAATATTGAATAATCATCGTTTCGTGAGGCAGAAATTCGCCATCCACAGAAACAGTATGTTCTTTAACCATTATATGTATGTGTGTGTAATTGTAGCTCGAATTATTCTTATAAAAACATCCTAGTCTATTTTAGATACTGGATTTGTTACAAAATAAATGAATAAAAAGAGTTAGGTGGTTGGAGAAGCAAAATAAAACAAAAGAACACAAGTGAAGACATTACCTTAAAATCGGGCAACTATCTTAGATTTGAGATCAAATGCTTCCTTGGGAAGACTTCTGCCCAAAGTGAGTCTTGTAGGAGTAAGAGAGGGATTTGGATAGACAAAAATAGCAGATCTTGGATGAACAAAATTCTTGAGAGGTGTGGGTAAGGAGGTAGAGGTGGGGGCCTTTTATAAGAGGAGAGGAGGGGCACTCTTAGAAATATGAGAAAAGATACTTTATTATAAAATTATTTTCAGTTAAAAAGGGTCTCACAATTATATATTTTGAGTATAAGGTGATAATAGTTCGAAATCCTCCCATCCAATAGGTTTTTGACATGTGTAGGCCTTATATTTTACATTATCTTCTTATTTTATTTAAATCGTTAAATAATGAGGTAATCGCTGCATCATCATGGTGTCATAAATAATTTAATTTATTCAATGTCTACAAATTATAAAAAAATATCAAGATGTTGGAAATCTTCTTAGCTTTCTAATTAATATTTATAGTAAAAAATAGGTCTTTTAAAACCCCATTTAAGAATTGTTTTAGTAAAACAACTCATGTTTGTGACATTTTTATTTTAACATTAAATAAAAAGTTAATGATGTCATTTTCCTACCAAAGTGGCTCCCTGGGGTCCTCATGTTGACCCATGGATTGTCTGGTTAATACATGACACATCCAATAAGGATAGTACTTCTGTCTATGTCATTTCATATTATTAAAACATTTTTTTTACCTTAAACTACACTAATTACCTCTAATCGTGATTAATAAACTTAAAACATACTATTCACCAAAAAATTATTTTAGTCCCATTGAACCACATTTTACTTCCTAATGACAACCATGTATGTCGGATTTTTTAAATTCAAAACACATAGGTGGTAAAATTTCATTTAAACGGAAAATCAGTTTATATAAGTACCACTTACTGGTGTCACAATTCATCAAAAATTGATGTTTTTCAGAAAAATACCAAAAATTCATCCGAAGTTATATTTGATATTCCGAATTAAAAAATGATGTCTATTTTAAAAAATTAAAAATATATAAGTTGCATTAATTAATTTCATATTTAATTCCCGCTGTCAAAACAAATAGCGTGTTTTTATGAAACAATAAGTATCAAAAGATTGACACTATTTTAAGTCGAATTTAAAATTTAAATTAATTCCAAAAACAACTATTGGATTAAATGGTAAAAATATATTCTAATTTCACATTAAAAACAATTCAAAATTTAATCTAATAATATAAATAAATTAGATTAAAAAGAGGTTTTGAATTAAAATCCAACAGTTTTCACTATTCATTAAAAATGAACTTTATCGGAAAAATACAAAATATTTACACAAAGTAAAATTTGATGTCCCGATTCTAAAGAAAATTTTATTTGGTCCAATATAATGTATAAGAGTGACCAATACCATATTTATGGACGGTTCTCCATAAAATGGTGATAAGTCCATCTTTAGTGAAAATTATTTTATATATGCCTAAAATTGAATTCTTTTCGTATTTTAAGCCTTTATATTTTATTGGATAAATGTACAAACATTTAAAAAAACATATATAATCATATTTTAGTTATTTATATTAATTACCGCCAATATAATGGCTACGTGTTAACTACCATTTAAAATAATATTGTTCTATTACTAGTGTGCAACGTATGATTTCAAAGAAACTCTTTGTTGCGTATCGGGTACGCTATCGAACATAGAAACCCCTTTAATGTAAAATTAATATTTAATTTGTAAATATTAATAAATATGAAAAATTTTTATTCTTAATTCTCCTGGGATGTTATAGAATCTATCACCAATACATCCTTTCAAAATGATGTTAAACAACATGGTCTCGACATTGCCACATGACCTTAAAAGTTTTCATGCGTCCAGTTATATACCCATAGACAATGTCAGTTTTAATTCATTTCAAAAGGATACATAGTAATCCCATCTCATGGTCCCAATCCTGCTATCAAAACCATTTTTACATACGGTTTGATGTTAAATTATCGATCTCCCTACTGTATGTCTTTCAACTGGAATCTAAAGAATAAATGATATTAAAATCAATAAATCATTTAAAAATGTTACCATTCATATAGATCCATAATTACATACATATTTTTCAATCAATAATGATCCTTATATATATATAGATGATTCTAAAATCAAACAATTATATATAATTTATTGTTAATACTAGAGAGAGATATCTGATATTTTTTGTTTTATAAAGGATTCACTAACAAAAATATTAATCTAGGATAGAGTCTTGTAGAAGGTAACAATTCACGATAAAATGTATTATGATCTATAAATAACATCCTATTATCAAGCTCGCGTTGTAAGGCCTCGTTGGCGAACTCCTAATATCCACCTACCTTTAGAATGTAGGTCTACACTAAAACTAAAAGAACATGATATCAAAATCATAATGAGAACACAAAATGGTGATCATGATGTGAATCCATTTCTTATGATCAAATGTTTTCCCACTTTGGGTTTTTTACCTCAAAAAACAAAAAATGGTGAAACAAAAAGGAATATTTAACCAAGGTGAATGTGTTTATCACATGTCAGGACCATTCACTCACAATGATATTTGAAAAAAAACATGGATCCCAAACAATTAATTATTCATTTGATTACTTACAGAGATTATTCATGGATGGTTATTCATATTCATGTTTGTAACATTCATTTTTTGGAACATTTTTCCATAACCACATTAGATCCAATCCAATTTCATCCTTTCAACCATCCCAATATTTTTATTATGCTTATGGGTCCTCTAAAACTCAATAGACTCTATCACAACCCTAGTTTCTTCAAATACTGGTCTCAAAAATGATAATTGAGTGGTACTAAATAAATGTAATCATCACAAAATTGATTCATGATCACATATCATTCTATCTAAGGAAATATTTTAAGCCTTACACTCAAAGATGACTAGTGGTCATTAAGTATAGGGTGCCAGTGGTCACATCCCATTTTTCTAGTATCATATCCCTAGAAAACCGCAACACAATCCTACAAAATCTTAAGAAAGATAATATAGATTTTAATAATTTCCGCACTCAAATGGAATATGTTCACCAACAAATGATTCCTTCAAATTACCATTGATTCTAGTGTTGTGAGACCTGAATCCCTTTGCAAGATTGGGAAACCACTCTCGAGAGTTTGGATTAGGTTAGTCATTCCCTATAATGCATTATTTTCTAGTGAGGGACACAAATTATAAATATGGAACAAGGTATTACATTTTTCCATCCAAATATGTTCTGTAGAAAAATATGTCGTCAATTCGAGAGCCGAAACCAAAACCGGCCAGCACCAACCAAGCCTACTGACATAGTTCAGAAGAACCCAAAGAATCCCACAAAAACAACATGGTTGAAAAAAAATTAGTCACACACACCATACTGCACCCATATCGATATGTGTTAAACCCCATGCACAATGTGTACCCCTCCATGGCTGACAATGGTAGAAGCGGGATAGTGACCCCTGAGTCCTTCCTCCAATTGGACTAGGGTTTACGACTTTCTCCAAGGGTATAATATAAATACATATGGGTGGAATTATCCTCTATGAGAAATGCAGGTGAAAGAGAGGGATAAACAGACACCAATCAAAACCTAATTAGAATTTAATAAAAAATAATACCCAGTTAGAAATATATACTATCATGCATGAACTGCTAAATATAAAATGAATTCAATATGTACTGGAAGAAATGTAAAGATGGAAGCAACCATGAAACATAAATAGCTCATTTAAACCCCCTATCTAGTAAAAACCATCCTAATCATTGACCTTTTGAAAATGAAAATAAAATAGATTATATATATGTATTGTGAGTATAATAGAATACTAAATAGGATTCTCCCCGGGGCCTCTCTTCAAATTGTAAAGAAATCATGTTAATGCATAGTGAACAACAAGTGAAACTAACTCATCCCCTAAATAAGAATACTATGTTCACAACCTCACCATGGTTACTCAAACCATGAATTTCAGAAAAGATAATATAATATAGTAAAGAATATCAAGGGTACTCCATTACCACATCCCCACTAGTTTTGTGCTCTTCCGAAACATTACACTTCCTGGGAATGTCTATAAAAAATACTAGCCTTCAGACACCTGAGTAAATTAAGACAACATGTACCTCATGGAACTCACCACCACCAATTCTACATAACCAAAAAGTAACCATGTAGTTTCCAAGATACACCAAAGACCATACAACATGTTTTATACTGTGAGTAACATACCTCAATCCAACAAAACCCATACACCATGTAAGAATACTCAATCCACCACAACCTATACATGTTATAGCTATAGAAGTCCATATGAACCTATATCTAGAATATATGTGTGTGAAATAACTACAGTCAATTACATCCCACAAAACCCATATATGGTGAAAACTAAAAATTGTTCATACATTCAAAATTAACTATCAAGGGAAGAGTATATATACATAGGGGGAAGTCATCCATTCATCCTCCCACCATGATGTCGGATAAAACACCCCCTATGGATCAGAATCCCTACGTTTGAAGTTTCCATAAAAAATGGTGGAGTAATATATGTAACACAAAAGTAAATGATATAATATTTCTCTAAACCATTATATGAGAATAACTTATTCTCAGACTTAGTTGTACCTAACATCTATTGGACTCCCAGCTTCCACTACTAAGAGACAATATCTTTTAAGAACACATAAATTTAATGAGATAAAATTAATTGTTATATTCTTTTTTATCAGTTGAACATTGCACAAACTAATTAATTAACCATTAATTAAACATTATAATTTCCCATTCCTCATTAAATTTCCATCATAATAACAATTCATGCCCTCCAGGAATAAGCCAACTGAGCCCACATATTCTCAGAAAAATATCCTCAGCATTTAATCCCAGCAAAATCCATTTCCATGGGTTTAAAATTTATTCATTTATCGAAAATATCTATTTACACATTACTAGAAACACTAGGAAAACAGAATTTGATACCAAATAAAGAACAATATAAAGAACATCCATCATCTTTATGCAGTAGGTAAAGGGATGAAATAAAAAATAACATATCCTTCAACAAAACAGTATATTGAAACATGTATCTGACACTCATATCAAAATCTAAGACCATATTTGAAATGTTTAATCATCTTCGATGTCCTCCCTAACAACCACACACATATCCCCATATACTGATGCATCCCAAAATCACATACTTTAACAACTATTACAACAATCGGGCATTCCCACTAAAAATATCCCAATATTATTCTAGGCTCAAAAATCCCAATCTCATGTAACATTCTGGCATCCTTTCCACCACACAACACAACAGCCCACCAAACTATGTTATCATAGGCTCACATCACATCAAAACAAGTAGGAAACAAACAAAGGAATTGAACTATTAGCCTTAATATCACGACATTATACATTTACATACAATGATCACTAATGGCTATAAATCATAACACATTCATCATTTACAAGAAAATGGGATACTCAATCAAAAAATTCAAATTATTTTATCATTCAATGGGTTGTTATTACATCTTGAATTTACTGATTCATTGTTCATAGGTTCCAAATATGGGACACCAATACAGGAAGATACAATTTTCTACCCAATATTAATTAAAAAAATTATATTTATATTCCGTTAATTATTTTATCGACAAGCATCAAAATGATTCAGTTTTATTAATCAATTCTACTAAACATCATGACTATCATAGATTTCATTAACATAGAAATAAAATTATAGCATGATTCATTAAACATGCATAATTAATTATCATAACAATTAATTATCAACACCATAAATTACAAGTGCAACATGGACCCACACTACCTAGAAAATAAAGAGGCAACCCATTATCATGGTACAATAGAAACCTTTCCATGGGATTGATACAAATCAATTATCTAGTTCAAGTAATTAAAAGGTTAATTTCATTGTGATCAAAAGGGATAAATCATAATAGATATATGATTTCATGTAAATAAATTTTGAATCAATGAATCCCTTACCACAAAAGGGATTCAATGTTCCTCGCATCAGAATGGACAAAAAATTTGATTCCCAATCACCTCTCTTGTTTGAACGGAATCCACCTGAGGAATCCCTGACACAACCAAATCAACAAATGACCAAAACAACTACATTAAAAACATGGAGATCTAGTATCATCACATTGAAAAGGGGAATGGTAGGAAACAAATCGAATAACCTTCCTAAATGGAGGTATAACAATACTTTTATTGTATACATATCTAAGGATGAATGCTAGATATCCATCCTTGAGGAATGAATCCCCCAAAACAAAGAAGAGGGATTTCCAGGATACCTAGAATGAGAGGAACCAATAAAGTCGCTGGGTTTGTGAAAAACCATTGTGTCGAGAAATGCATAAAACATTCTTCACGGTGTATTTACACGATGTGTAATCCCCTTTAATGTCATATAACTCTTAGCATTTAGTTTTCACCTAAAAACATGTATCATTTAATTTTTTTATTTTTAAAACCCACTTTATTGAACATCACGAAACCAAAATTTATTTCATGTAATTTTACACTTCCTGGGATCACCCTAGTTTTATGATTTTAACCAAAACAATTATATACACATCCTACATGACTCATCATGGAAAATAATTCTTAAAAATCATAAAAAGGTTTATCCATTTGGATTTTTAGCCTTACATCTGATACCCCTCAAAACATTATCATCATCGAGAATCCCAAATCATCAATGAGTGGAAACAAAAAACAGGTCATATAAATTCCCACATGGTGATATACCTCTCATGGATCTAGCTCATACAAGAGGTCAACCGCCTCATCCAAGAACAAGGGACTCAAAACCAACAGTATATAAACTACTTATTGAGTCTTCACCACATATACTAGAAGTGTAGTCTTATCTAACCACTGAAACACAAACAAAAAAATCACATAGAATACCCCACGTATTTTTACCTTCCATGGAAATATATTAATATACAATAAGAAACAAGTGAAATTCATCTACTAAAATTGAAAAATTACTACAAAAATATGAATAGCAGTACAAGATGATAACTAAACATCGATAAAATATGGGGACCAAGAATGTATCAAGGACTCACCATCCCAGGTACTCTCCTACATTCCATCAAGTCATCACAAAACATGAACTAAAGGGAAATCATGACCATGTAACAGAATCTCAATGAGGTCCTAGATCAATACAAGACACTCTTCGAAGGTCGCATCATCATGAACATTGATATAACTCCAATAAATTATGTTAGTTTTTTCAAGAAGATAATGATATACATACAACACATGAAATAAATAATATGTCTAGATCATTTATTGGGGAATTGTTATCTAATAATCCATGAATCCAACACTAGGAAACACCTCGAATGGCCCAAAAAACTATGTATAATGCTTAATACCATGACAAAAATTTCACTAATCATGATGGGGAGCCAACATTTGGAAAAAATGATCCCCAACATCAAAATATAGATGTCTTCTCCAATTAATGTCATATGATTTTGTATGATCATCCCCTTCTTTCATCCTTTCAAGAATAACCGAAACTATTTGGTTCATATTTTGTACCAGTTACGGCCCGATAAATTCTAAATCTTCGACCCTAGTGCATCACAATAGAGAATGATAAGGTCATGTATACATGAATTCAAATAGATCATATATGATGGTGGAGTGAGACCTATTTTTTATTAAAACTCTACCAAGGTAATATTCCACATCCACTAATATCCAAAATACATTGAACAAGAGCGCCAAATTTCATCAAGAGTTTGGATGGTGTGCTCTGTTTGACCATCCTACTGTGGATGAAAATTAGTTCTAATCTATAGTTAAGAACAGAAATCATTCTAGAAACATCTCCACTCCATGGATGTAAAATGGGGATATAGGTCATAAATGATGGTCCTTGATACCCCATGGAGTCTCACCACCTCATCCGAATACATCCTTAACAAAAATTCCATTGAGAGTAACACCATGATTGATATAAAGTCGTTTGATTTCCTAAAAAATTCCACTACCACCCATATAGAATCATAGAATATCCGATATCATGATAGACCATAATCCAAATACATCGATAAGTCCTCCCACATAAACAGAGGAATGTCTAATGACTAGAGTAATACAAGGGGAACATAGTTCTCAGCATTCATCTTCTAGGAGACAAAACAATGAAACAAAAACCCTAAATCTGAATGATTCAACCCATGAATCCAAAACTAACCTCTCAAAACTCAAAACATATTTTTTACACTAGGATGTACTGCCAATGGATAACTAAGGAACTCATTGAAAAACCTTGTTTGCATCACCAATGGAATGGAAATCCTTCACAGAAACAATACTCGGTGTTTTTAAAACATTGACTTCCCATATAGGGCCTCACCATAAACAAATAATTCTATCTACACCTACACATAAACGTCCCCAACATGAAATCCATCTTTTACTACACCATATATGACTACACCGTCATCTAAAAACAAAACCCCTACCACCAACATCTCCAATATCAAGATATAATGCAGAATGTTCTCCCATAACTCTCCTTGAATATCTAGATTCATGCACTGTATCACTAGTAAAATTTCTTCAAGACGCATCAACCACAACATTCACCTTCCTAGGTATGAACAAGTTCACGATTTTTAATCATTTAAGAACTCTATAAAATAATGCTGATGGAAGTACAAGTCAAATTGGGAAAAAACATTCCTCAGGATCTTCTGGTCTGTGAAGAACCATAATGTTCATCGATTATATATTTTCTCCAAAAAATCAAGGAAATAACTACGTTGAATAATTAATATCATGGGTATGTAATAGATGACACCATTAAGTAATGACCTATCAATAGTGCATCAGAACATAACCTAACCAAAAATGTGAAGCATTAAAGAAAACCTCAAAATTTACTCCATTTGTTCTTCGAAAAAGAACTATTGTATTAGAACAGTAATATTTTAGATACTAAAATGATTTCTAAAACTAATATGTCCTCATGAATCCCTGATCATTAAAATTCAATGATGTCAAAGGAGTCGCAACAAGATAGAAATCAGCTAGGAACCATCAGTAATAGCCTAGAAGGACAGGGAAATTTCTAACCTCTGCATCTATCTATGTGTATTCCCTTGAAAAATCAGAATCTAACATCTATAGATCCCTAGATACTACCAACTGGGATAAATTATTCCCATATAAATGGATTTCTTAAGTCCAATACTCACACTTCAGAAACATTCAAAAGAGCTACTGATCATAATGATATTTCAAAATGGTACATAAATTCTCTTCATGCTTCTCATCATACATAGATTACAAAGGGATTTCCTTGATGTGAACATCCATGAACTTATCTCGGAACTCCCATGAAACAGCATTCATTAACCCCATGAAAACATCTTGAAAGTTTTTCACAACCAAGGGAATCCCAATAAACACATAATGATTATGAGGAAAAAAGAATGATTTTTTTCAAATATCCCCATCCATCACACACATCTGATGATATCCTAACCAAAAAAATATCTACATGAACCAAGTTTACTTGGTTAAATGGATGATAATGAATAAAAAACCACATAATCTTATAATCCTTCATCACAAAAAAATGTGCACCCCATGGTGACACACTCAGCTGAGAAAAACCACACTATAATAGACCATTGAGTTGTATATGAAACTCTCAAAACTCAAAAATCTCTATCCTATATAAAGACATCGAGATAATAGACACATCTTGCGGTAGCTTGATCCCGAACTCAATATCTCGTTTAGAAGGAAACAATACAACCTCCCCTAGAAATACATTAGGGTAATATTCTATAACCAAAGTAAATTACTATTGTGCAACCTCTAAAAAACTCAACATCAATTAATACATCATCGATGACAAGAATGGAATATGTCTCTGGCCCATCTAAGGGTCTTATTAACCAACAAATGCTTTCGGATCTACATCGGTATCAAAGAACACAACCTACATCATAATGATATCCATAATAGCCCACATTTAATACATCCAATCCATACTAAGGATAATTTCATATGATTTTATCCATACTCATAAAAAATCTCCCCATGAGTGGTGTTTCCCTAGCACTGGCTCAAAGTCCCTACATATGTCAAACAAGTCAGCTTGACATCTAAGTAGATTAGTCAATCTTAATGTAAATAGAAGTATCTCTACATAAATTCATTAAGGATTGAAAAGTGTAGGTGATGTGAATATTTGTGTCACAGATTTATCAAACAAGTAATGTACCCAACTATAAAATAATCAATGAGTACCTCCAACAATGTTTATCATGCCCGATGTTAGAAAGGATAAAGCACGAAGCTGAACACGACCTGCTCCATGGCCTCTATAACCCTTTTTATGACCACCTATAGAGAAAATATCTAATCTTTGAGGAATGGTAAAATCATAGGCCTATCCACTTCCTACCACATATTCTCTGTGCAGATCCCACGCTAGAAAAATTTCTGCTATAACCACGGTAGGAACTGCTGCAATGGAAGAACCAGAAGAGGAACTACTGGCTCACGTTGAATACTCAAAAAGGGTAGGAACATTCTCTAATAATTACCTTAATTTCAATAAAAAACATTAATTTTATCCCATGGGATATACCTAATATCTGATAACCCAATATAAATTAGACATTGAGGGATGTGACCTAATTCGAGATGATTAGAAGCTCTTATTTCTAGTCAACTAGGATCCCATTAACATAGCTCTACATCTGGAGGAACCTGATGACTCCCCTTTCCGGAATATCAAATTCTGGATAATCTTATCTAGATGACCTATAATTTCCCCCAACAACACAAGATATGTAATCAATACAAACATTGTGACATGGTGTATGATATCTAGATTCAAATATTACTAAAAATGCATCACCCTAGCCTCATCATCTGGAAATAGATATGAAGTATATCATAGACGGTTCCTAAAATAGATAAAAAATGCTAGCACAATAGATCTCCCCTACCAAAGGTTATAATGCTCCTGGAAACTAGATTTCATCAGGTTTAATGAATGAAACATAACTCTAAACTATTTTTTCACTTCTCCCAAGAGATTATAGACTCCTAGTGATCTCTAAGGAAAACGAACAAATATATCCTCTCTGCCCCATGAAGCATCATCACAGCCAATGATACCCAAAGATAAATTCTGGAATGGACTGAATTGAAATATATCCTAACATCCTTAAACTAATCTTTTTTTACTACATCTAAAATAATGCCACCATATTTCTACATACTCAAGCACTAAAACTCATATAGATTCCTTCTCCATGTGTCTTCATCCTCTTCCTCAACTATACAACTATCTATTAGAACATTCTATTAATAATATTTTTTAAACCTAACAAAGATGTTGAACTAGATTGATGCATATAAGAGAAAAAATTAGAGCTCTTATAATTGGAATGTTGGGGATAGTATCATTGATTAATTGTTTTCATTATTCATTTTAGGTTAACCAATATCGTGGTCCACTGACATCAAACATATGAAAAATGAATAATTATAAAAGATCCTTTATTAGGTATTCAAACTATAATATCTATCAACACATTTAGTTGTAACATTTTGCTTATAGGTGTATGTGTTAGATCATAGGGGCCCTAAATACCAGCATCTGAGCCAGTATCAATCTTTTATAGTTCATGAAAAACACATCCAACCATGTTTCCCTACCATCCAAAGAAAACTCCCATATGCCTGACTATAAACTACATCCAATCCCTCAACCATGCCATTGGAAACACTCTTTCATGACCCACTCCCAACAATGTGTACCCCTTTGTGATCGGAAATTAGGGAAGAGATATAGTGACCCCGAGCCCCGCCTCTAGCAGGCATCGGGTTGGATACATTCACTAAAGGAATAATAAACACAGAGAGAGGAGGTGTTAACCTCTAATAGAAACAAATGAGAAATATAGATATAAGAGGGGCACCAATAAAATCTTGATCAGAAATCAATTAAAATTAAAACCTATGTACACATAGTAATTTCGTGCCAGAACTACATTAACTGAATGGAAAACTACAAGTATGAAAAGAAAGGTTACGATGATAGTGAACACAATACACAAACAGATCCTGTAAACCCCCCATGTTGGAAGTAACCAACCTTTGCACCATCCGAATCTATGTGACCAGAAACATAGATTATATATGCATAAGGATAGTATAATTGTATACTCAGTAGGATCCTCTCTGGATACTCACATAAAACTATAAATATAGAATTCCAATGTATAATGAACACAAAGTAAAACTTACTCATCACATATATAGTTATACTAAGTTCTCTAATGATAGATATTATCAATATGAATATCGTATAATATAATAGAATATAATAATGGATTTCAAGGGTGACATGCTAACACTTCCACACTAGTTTTCATTTCTGTCCAATGTGGCAAGTCATGATCATCACTCTCAAAAAGGCTATCCCATTGAAAACTGGATCAGGCCCCAAAACATGTACCTTGTGCAAGACAACACCACCATATCCATGTGACAAAAAGTAATCGGTTTGTTTTCTATATCCATAATATCATACACAACATGTATCATATATCCTGTAATATTCTAAAACGCATCAAAACCCATACACTAAGTAAAAATCATGAAGCCAACACATCCTACTTGTGTTATACATATAGTATTCAATTGCAAGCAATATCCATAAACTTGTGTGTCAAATATCAATAATCCATCAAATCCCTTTTCACACATATATGGGGTAAAATAATTTCTTTGAATATCAATTCCAGTAACTACCAATAGAAGAGAGTGGGGATAAAGGGGTTTGTCATCCATTTGTCCCTCCATCATGATGTTAGGGAAAACACACCCACAGAGCTTAAAACTCTCAGGGTTTCAGTCACCATAAATAAAATTATTAGCATATAAATTTTTTTACATAATATAATATTTCTCTCAACCACACTATGGGCATAATCTAGTCTTAGACTCAACTACTGATAACATCTATTGAACCCCCGGCTTCCATTATTAAGACTAGATATCATATAACTAAACAAAAATTTAAAGAGCAACAATAAATTCATTTATTCATTTTTATTAGTTAAAAATTACATAAATTAATTTAGTAACCAATAATTAATCATTATAATTTCCCATAGAATATTTCATTATAATCAAAATAATGTTCCAAGCCAACTATGAATATGTAAACCATGTCCACTAATTCTCAAAAATATAACCTTAGCATTTCATACTAGAAGGATCCAACCCCATAGGATAAAAATTTATTCATTTATTAAAATTATAACATTATATATTAACAGACACCCCCAAAAATAATCCCATGTTACCAAAAAAAGAACACATCCAACCACATTCATCTACCACAAGAAGTGGGAAATGGAATGAAGAAAGATAATGGCTTGGACATCGGCCAGACAACAGTTTCAAACAAGCATCCATCTTTCATATAATCTTGTAATCTGAACTTCAACCCAATATATCATCTTTGGTGTCCTCTATGACACCTAAATGAATATCCCATTCCATTCCACTATCAAAGGCATCAAATGTTTCCACAAAAACCAGGCCTCCCTGCCACACATATCATAACTTCCTTCCAGGCTCAGCCATCCCTAGATTACATCACATTCAGGACTCCCTATCCCACACACCACAAAAGTCTCTAGACCTAGCCATCCGAATCTAACATCACATCACAAGATTCTGGAAACATATATAGAAATTATTGTTTTTTCTCTAAATTTAAGTAATCCTTCCTTTAGACACAATTCACCCTTGAATCTCTCATGTATAAGTCACTTGGAAAATATAGGAAAAACATAAAATCATTCCCTTTGAGGAATTTTATATTATCATAAAACTAGATCTTATTCATTCTTCAATTAACGGATTCTTTATTCATAGGTTCTAACTATGAGAATCCTACAAAAAAAAGCTACAAAAATTTATGACAATTTAATTAAAAATTTAATTTTACATTAGTTTAATTATTTTATCAACAAGAATCAACATGATTTAGTTTTATTAACCAATTAAATTAAACATGCACATGTGAATCTATTTGATTATCATCAAATTACAATGAAAACTAAATTCATTAAACATGACTCCATAAATTTTTAATGTAATTATTTATCAATTAATTATTAATTTATGTTCTCTACCTATTAAGCATGCTAATAAAAGAATAACAAGAAAAATACAGATACCAAATTATATATTAAATGAATATCCAACCCATTATCATGGTACTGTAACAACATTACCATGAAATCAACTCCAATTCATTAATCTAGATTAAGTAACTATTAGGATAACTTAATTACAATAGAAATGGATAATAATGATAGATCTATGATTACATGTAAATAAAATGAGAAGAAACGAATCCCCTACATAAAAAGGTTTTCAAAATTATTTTCATTTGAATAGACCAAAACTATAGATCCTCATCACCTCTTCCTTGAGAAATGCATCCACTCTATGAAGCTCACACAACCTCGTAAACAAACAAACCAACAAAATCCCATTAGAAACATCGAGATCCAGATCTACCACATGGAAAAGGGTAATGTGAGTGATGGGATAGAATAAACTACATTAATAGGGTTAGAACATATCTCGAATCTAATGCAGATCAATGGGGGAAAATATAGACCAATCCTTGATGTCATAATCTCGTAAAATCTTGAAGAGGGGCTGTTAGGTCTCCTAGATTGAGAGGAGGGGATGCATCTGTAGGGTTTGTTAAAAAACCAAAGTAGCTAGAAACTGATAAAAAATAATATATTAGATAAATATAGATGTATAATCCCCTTTAATATTATTTAATTATTAGGGTTTTGTGTCCTTCGAAAAACATTATTCCTTTCATTATATTTATGTATTTTTAATCTCTAATTTATTACATGTCATGGAACCCATATTCACATCATTTAACTTGACATGGCATGAAATCAACCATGCCTACAACTTTTCGCAACCAAAATCATCCAAACATTCTATGAGCCACATCTGAGATCATAATATATGAAAACACACAAAGGGTCGATCCACCTAGATCTGGGCCCTTACCTGATATCATAGTTTTTCATCACTAAGAGAATGGAACTAGCAGATCTCGAATACTGACAAGGGGGGAACTCATATCTCTACCCCAAAATATGATTTCTTTTCATATCCCTATAATGAGGGTAGGAACCTATCATGTTCATATCTGTGCTTTGATAATATAATTAGAATATATTCCCATTAAAAAAGTGGAATTCATTTATTATATCTTGGAAATAATAGAATGATATAAATCAATCACTTCCCACATTCTATATGTTTTCTAGGATATATTGATTAAATCAGAGGTAACTAAGAGTTAGCGACACAACCCCACCACTTCATTTGAAGGGACCCTGTAGAATAATTTGAGAGTTATCATGGAGGATATGAATATTCATTTTCCATTCTAGGAGGGTCGTGGCCGTCCGACTAAAAAATAATAGTCAGATTGGACCCAAACCGGTATTCTAACTACAGTACATTGGACTACTCTGATGAGTAGTCTAGGGTATACCTATATTCATACCAAAGTCAATTAATATATCAAAAAAATATAATACCAATGTAGGAACATAACAAATTTTTTTCCTCATATTAAATTCATCACCGAATGAAGGTGGATCAAATATCCCTTAGGAAGACATATAAAAAGAATACTCACTAAATTTTATTAGGAAATGAAGACACAGTCTATGAATATATACTACTAAATGGTTCTTTTCATTACTACCGTATAATTATATCTATTGAGTCTTAATATTCTACTACAATATAAAAATATTACATATTGAAAAAGGGTATTTATGATGGTCCTAGGAGAAATCCTTCCACAAGTAGTTATAGAGGTCCTCCAATGACATCTTACAATGATAGTTTACTCCATCTCTTGAATCCAATAAATATTTAGATCCTAAAATTTGATTATATTTTTTGTATAAATATACCTGGACATAATATACAACAACCAAAAGGTCATCCCCTAGATACTATCCACCCTAAAGGACCCCTTTATGGTAAATGGTTCATACTTTTATCCCTAGAGTAGGATATCAATCCCTGATGGTAGTGTTCAAAATGATTGAATTAATTATGATGGTTCTCACCATTATGATTTTTTTGTTTCATAATGGACTCCATCTTCTTGATGAATCAAAATTTCAATAGAACAATTATTTCAATGAGATTAGGAAAGTGAGGTGTGTCATTCCTGATGCCTCTCCATTGACAAAGGATATTCATTCTCAACCTAATGATATCCTAATGAAATGACCATTTTTAATACATTCATTAATCACATACCTTTGACGGTAACATAATAAAACCATCACAAGATATCTTTTACAATAATATAGTTCAAAAAATATTTTTCATCTAGTTCTGGCTAATGAAACATTAAAAAATGATAGAGGATAAATATTCCTCATAATGAGATCGGTTGATATAGGGAATATTATAGTAATTTTTTATCTTGTAACCAAAACCTAGTTCCTCTTTCTGGATGATTTTTTTGGATGAATGTGTGACAAAAATCCACATAAACATATGGAATGATATTATTAAATTTTAAAGAAAATTATTTATATATAATTAATATCCTAATAACATATTTGTAAAAGAATAAATGCCTAAAAAAAGACTCAGTAGCCCTCATAGCTACACAATGTCTGAAATTTGGTAATCATTAATGATCCTATCAATACATATGTTTTGATTCATTGAAAAATTATTTTATTTTTTTCATAGATACACCATTAAATGTTCATGTCATATGATGTTAATAACATGGGGAATTTCATATTACCTCAATCACTAATCAGAAATTCTATCCAGCTGTGACCCCACGAACATTAATTTTCAGAGGATAGTTTCCAGAAATAGATTTACCATACCACTGGTGGTCTGATCATTATAAAATAAATCAAAATATCAGTCAAAATATTTTGTCTATAATAGATAAATCCATTAAAATACGTTTTCATCTTGTATCTGAAAATATTTAGTCGGCCTCCCTCTTAAATGTAGTTATTTTTCAGACAGGTGAAATATCAGTAGTATCATAAATTTATTTAGATAAATATGTATTAGGTGAAATCCATATAATAAATCCATCCCATAATTGAACAAGGATCTATAAAATCAATAGATAAGCAGTATATTACAACCTCATCAGTATATAATAAATCCAATCCCTCGTAGTTGGGGGAATTTTTACCATGACCATCAGTAACAACAAATCAGACTCTAAACATTGTGAAAGGGGAAATGGAGAAATAACATCCTACTAGGATGCAGGATGTTTTACCACAACCAAAAAATTCAGTATTTTATGAAATGGGAGAGGTTCTAAAATAAATTCTCCCACTTCATAAAATCTTGTGTTTCTATTTTCTCTTGGAGAATCCAGAAAAAAAAATATATAGAGGACCCATTATTGTTACCCTTCACATAATGACTTCATAAAGATATATGAATGAATTTATGATCTACCTTAATGGTTACTAACTAAAAAACCTATTTAAATCACATCCAATCACTGGTAAAAATATATTATGGATAACATTCCAAGAGTAGAAGATCACCCACTATTTGTAGAATGATGTAATTCACACTATGATGTTAACAATAGTAAATTTCATAAACACAACATCTAAAAATATTAAAACATTAGAAAAGTGTTACATAATAATAGCAATATATATCAATACAAAATACTATCCAAACTGAAACATTTGAAGAAGAAGTGCATACAAGAAATCATTGGATTATTAAAAATTTGTGGATTCCACTAAATGTTCAATTACACCACTTTGGAAATCATCGACCAATAAAAAAGGATAATGATATTTTTTAATACCACCTATTACTATAATGTGGGTATTCCCCTTTAAAAAATCTCACAATAGAGATGATTGATTATTGCATTCAATTTTCTACAATAATTCATATTGGGTTCACTACTTCAGAATGTTTTCCCAAGGGTTTGATTGTGAAACCAAAAACAACCAATGGTTCTATATCCAGATGGAAATACATTCCAAATGCAGTGTCTTATTAGTTTTTTCCTACAATTCTTATGATCTCACATTGGTCAAGATGATTGGAGTTCGGGATAACCACACCCTTGGGGGGTTATTTCATACTCTTGTAATCTCATATAGATTTAAGATATGTATGTGAATCCTTAATTATTTCCAATGAATGAAATATTTCACTCTCTATTTAATAGTTATGTAATAGAATATATGGAAATTAAAATATTTTATTTTTGTATGAGGTTCTTGATTAATGGAATCATTTGTATGTATCTGATTTTCTCCATCCATGGTAACCCCTTAGATATTACCCTATGATTATTATTAATTATTATGAATATGTGGGTTTTCTATCCATATATTGGGGAACACTTGATTGTATCATAATATTGGTATATGGGTGTAACTATACTGTTTATCAACATCCTGATATACATTAGTTTATTTGACTTCAGGATCAATCTAATGAGTGGGCTTCCAACATATCAATGTGAAATGAATCAAAACCCACGTAGATCAGTGATACTTAATGGGACACATCATAAATTTTAAGTTCATGTTATAATTTCATAACTATATAGTTTAATTTCAAGTTGTAAAGATATCTATATGGAAGATGAATAATTAGATATCAGTGAGGGACATATGAAGATGCATCAAGAGGATGATGGAAGTAGTATTGATTTGCATATTGAATTTGTCTCTAATAGGAATGAGGACTAAATAATAGTGTTTATTTTATATTTTGGGTTTTTAAATCATGTATACATCTTAAATATCCTAACTTAGTGGGAATAAAATCCCATGTAGTTTGGTGATGAGGGAACTCACCTATGGAGGCCATTAGAGGTTTGTTTCATTGGTGGAACGATGATAATGATTTTTAAAAAAGTACACAAAGGCCAAAATTTGATTGACCAATGAAACCACTGACTCAATAAACAATTTTGAAACTTCCTGGGGTAGTTCTCACACAATGCTTGGTATGTACACAAAATGAAAATCTGAATGTAAATCATTTTGATATCCAATGCGACGTCATGTGGACCATTCTATGCATGCCCCATAACATCCCAACCCAATGTTGTATGAAAAATTCCAAAATTGTATGTTTTTTGAGTGAGGGGGATAATTCCCTTATGTATATACATGGGAACCGCCTTCTGCAAGTTGATGATATTATATATGAACCACCATTCTACCGTGTGTAAAACGTTCCTTTCTATGCCAGTGTGAAAACCATTAACACATTAAGGTATAATATTTTTTGTGAATGGTCCACTATGGCCCCCTTCATGTGGGACCAAAAGGGATTGACTCTCAGCCATTTTCATTTATCCAAAATCAATTGAGAGAAAATGTTCTTTTTGCACGAAACAACACCCATTGTGTGTATCCAATTTTCAACTCGGGTTCAATATTTTGTGCACAAACTCCCAATCATTCACTCAATCCACCAATCATGGGCCCAAAATCTCAATTTTTCCTTCAGTCCTTTATTTGTTCTCAATGGATTTTCTTTACTCCAAGGAACCATGTCTGAGCCACTTTTTCATTCACCCAATACATATTCTATACACCTCTAATATCCTTCCCTCCGATTTTTTGCATAGTGATTTCATGGACCCTCATGCGGTGTTCCTGGTTTAATTATGATAACTCTAGAATTTCAGCATATGAATACTTATGGATTTTACATTTCAGTATATCCATGCTAACATGAAACCCATATTTTACCATTCCCCCACACAAATCTCATTAGGAATCATGGATTCCTTCCTTTACCCAAGGGTTTGTGAGGATCTGTCATATAAGTTTAAGGGGTGAGGAGCCAGTCCTCCTTGTCTGTGATGCTAGATGAAAAAGTACCTATCACCATCATCCTCATCACATGAAATTACATTGCGACATCAAAAAATATAATGAACATGGTTCCCCTACCATGGACATTCTCAATGTAAATTCGACGTCGTGGGAGTGATATCTTCTTCACATAGAAATAGATCTTCCAAACTTAGGATGAAATCCTCCAAGGAACACCCTATGAGGTAATACCGTGGCCTTTATTAATGACATGTCACCCTTACTTATATTTTCCCATTATTAATAAAAACCAAATAAGTAATAGGAAATAACAACCTTTCCCTTTATCTCCCTCTAAGTTATGTCTCCACGGGAAGATACTATTTGTAATCACATAACCATCATCCATGTGAGCACCATCCACAACATAACAGTCAGGTCTAGTGCTTCATCTTATTTCTCCCACCTAGCATGAATCACATTGTCTTAGATTCTTATAGTGACCATGAAACCAATTATACCAACTTCTAGAGGTCTCCCCTTTGCGTATTCCCCACATTATCCCTTCAAAAACTATGTGGTATTTTATTCCCAACCAAATTAGATGTGTAAAAATCTTCCATTATGTTCAATAATCTATCATCCATTCCAATTATGGTATTTTCATCATGTGAAAATATCTAATGAGGAACATTATTCATCCTATAATTCACATGTCATTCAAATCATCGTGGGTCGCTAACCATGCATAAGCCCCAAAAATACTCCATCAGGGCCACTAACCATGGTGTGCCCCAACCATGATACATTTCTAGGTCACAAGCTTTGGCCACCACCAAATTTATAATTCCCAATTACCCATATAGAACTACAAGGATATGGAGTCTTAATCTAGTGGGATATGTAGGTAACCTCCCATAAGATCTATCCTGAAAACCCCAACAAAAATTTACATTTCATCCATTCTATAGTCACTTCACCCATATACATTTCTATCTTACACGTGGTACCAAATCTTAGGGGGATCATGCCATCATTCAGTGAATCTAACCATGGGTATGACCCAACAACTCCATCACTGCTCCTAGAAACATCCAGACTGCTCAACTTGAATAATGCCCACAGTAATCATCATAAATGGGAAATCCTCATATGATGGATATATATATCCATGTTTAATCCCACTATCCCTCTCAAAATATGTATGTTTTCTTCCCTTTCATATAAACATGGTATATAGGTTGACCCCATAATGATAAATCCTAGAAAATGGTAAATCTTGGTGTCCCCCTTCTTAGGTTTCACCCTCCTGATCCATCATCAGTAGTGTCCAGATCAGCCTTCATGGTGTGACATGTTCCATTTATGGGACACAACTCTCAGGTATTCTCTCATAAGTAATTCTAATACCTCCATCAATACGCATTGCAGGTGTTCCCTCTATGGTATTCACCCCTCCAGTCTGCCTCCAGTGGGTATTTTGATCATTCCACTCCCTCTCTTCAAGGAAACGAAGAAGAAGCTGATTACGAATTCATCCTGTTAATGATGGGTTGCCTAAGAAATGTATCAAATGATATAACATTGGAATAAGATACCTCATGATTTATTTGGGGGTCATCTGGTTCCACGGCTAAGATTTCTCCAAATATGTGACCAATGATACAACATCCATACATACCACTGATGCCCAATGTGAATACTCTCATTAACAATGGTTTCTATCCAAACTATACCCCTTGTAATTTCAACATGGAATAATCATAATTAACTAGAGTCTAGAAATATATGACACCATGAATAATGTTATAAAAAACATGTCTTGATCTATGAGGGAGACCCAAACTATGTGACCTTCTCTGTTGATGAATCCATTGGGGGAGGAACTAACATCCCATCAGCCCAAGGGGAGGTCCTCCTCGCTCTAAAAACATGCATCATACAGATTATCCGCATACTGAAGAGGTACACTTCCATGAGGATGCTTCCTAGGTAAAAAGGGAGAAACGAACCATCTAGGGAGAAAATATAAAAAAAATTAAATGTCGTTGTTAATCTCATTTACGAATCAGAATATGAAGCGGGATAATACTCAATGATGGAGTCCACACCACAATCCTCTGCATCATATTCTACACCAAGAGAATGGAGATTAATATTTTCCATTTTGGAAGGTGACTTTTATGAGATTAAAAAATCTTATCCCATGTATATACAAGAGTATGAAGACTTTTATCCCTTACACTATCTCAGAGTGAAGTCCCCCTATCACCACCAACATCATTTTCTACCTCTAACCAATATAAATGAGATTTTCCCTTGTGCTTTATGGACAAAGAGAATTGATAGAGTCTCCCCAACATCTTCTACACTCACTTATCCTGAAGTTTAGAATAACATGTCTTACTGGGACATGATGATGTAGCTGGTACCACCTCTTACAGAAAACCCTGTAAGAGGAAGTCACTTAGATCATGCCGTGTTTTCTCCACAAGCCACTCTACCACTGCACAAATCCTTGTTAGTTTATTGAAAGTCTCATAGCATACCTCAATCATAGAATGGGGGGACCATGAATCAAATCCCCCCAACAAGATGAAAATTTTGTGGGGTATAAATGGCTAAAATCATTTTTTATATGGTTTGTCTGGTTTAATCTCATTACATAGATTTTTTGAAGAACCTCACCCAAAATGAAGCCATGTGCTTCCACCGGGTCTTTTGTGTGATGCATTTTTACCTTGGCGGTCACTGGTTGCACTATGAAAAGATACATAAGCATTATGATGAAATTTATCATCATTGTCCTATGGTTGATTTGGAAGTTCTTACACTGGAAAAACATCCAATTTCACCTAAATTTGGTCAAACTCTTCATCCAAGATGCATTCAGAGCTTCACAATTCTCTATAAGATTTTTTAAGAGGTTTCTCTGTATGTGTAGATCATTGGTTGGGCTACTATGATTCTAATAACATAAATCATATAATGTGACATGAAAAATTACCTATTGATATTGAGGATATTCCTCCATGTATTATGATAATGAAGATGACTGATCTCAACACACTCATGTAGAAGGATACTGAAGTGGGTTCCAATGAAGTGGACCTACCCACTAAGGGATCACGACATTAGGTGGAACCAGGTATAAGAGTTCTCAATCACCAACAAAGGTAGTTATAAAGCCTAAAACACCCCACCGGACCTTTTCTCAAAGTTCAAAAGAAAAATAAGTTTAATGATAATGTTCGATCCTAGAAGTTATCTTTGCCTATCTAGTCAATATAAAACAATAGGTTTCATACCAACAAAGGATCATTAACAAGATCCTCTACAAGGGAATATAAAAATTTGGGGGAAATACAATGCCCTAAACTTCAGTCATATCCTTTGAAAGATATATTTTCTTTTGGATATTGAGTATATTTCTTCATGTATAGTCATAGTGAATATGAATGATCTAAACAAACTCAGTGATAATGATAATTAATTGGGTTCCAAAGAAGCGGACCCACCCACTGAGGGAACAAAATATTTGGTTGATTCTCATAAAGGAGTTATCACCCACCTTCAATGGATGATAGACATACTCAGAGTTCCAATTACACCATTTCTAATGGGTCGAATCACCAATTATGTTAAGGATAAATTTAGAACAACTATTTCCTATTAAACAAGTGTTATTACCCTGAAAAAATTGGTTTCAGTCCATCATATGACCATCAATAAGATCCTCACTGAGCGTTATCAGGATTATGATAATGCTATCCCCTAACCACTAGGGAACCAATAGTTAATTCTTGATGATTTTCCTACTTATGATCATGGTTACCCCGGACACCCCAATAGAAAATAAGTGGGATTTTATGGAAATAGACCACAATATGGGACCCTAGATCCACTTGATAAGTGTAATAATCCTCTTTAAAATTGGGTTCCAACAATTTCCTTAGCTTATGAGCTAGCTGATCCCTGAGCTAATGGGCTAGCCTATTGAATATATGATCTCATCATTACATAAGTAGACTGGGATTCTACACATGATTTAAATACCTTATTGGATGACTTGATTTCTACTCTCAATTCCCATATCGAGGCCTTAGAGACTCGATAGGTGAAAATGCCACCAGATCTGAAGCCGTATCCAGCAAGGGTGGATGATAAGACAGCACCACATAATTTAGGGAACCGTACATTTTCCCATTTCAATAGGACGGTAAATGTACTAGGAAATTTGACTCACTTCATATCAAGGTGTAGAACCAAGAAGGGAACTCCAGTGCAATAAGAGGCCCATAAGCTCTGATGTTTTGTGTAGACATTTGATGTTCCAATGTTCATTTGATATAACCAATTACACATTTGGTAACTCACTGGTTAGGAAGACCTCTATAGGTTGTTTTTTTACCAGTTATGTTCTACTATGCACATGTTGAGTATTACAGACCTCTTCTAGTGAATGTAATGATTATATGAGATTGTTGTAGACTTATTGGCGAGGTGAAATGACCTCGCATATTTGGTTGATATACCATAGAACAAAGAGAAGCTAATAACGATGAGTGTGTGGAATGTCAAAATAGAAAATGTCCCCAAAATCATCACTCAAAATTTATTATGTGGATTTTTGGGATTTCTCAATTAAGGCTCGGAACCTAGAAGAATACTTATTAAAATCCAAAGAGAGATGTTCATTGCCTGCTCCTAAAAGGAGACAATTCAAGGTAGTTTTCAATGCCTTTCCATATATAGAGATACCAGGGCCACAAGATCAATTAATAGAGGGGCCTTATCTATACACTGAAAAAAGGGAAATCATCTCAACCCCAGTCTTAGGCTCGACAATAGAGAATATAGAAACAGAATGCGCCACCTCAACGAGAACCACCTAATAGGAAAGAAATTTAGGCTCCCTCTCCCTATCATGTTCTTGCCCCTCTCTAAATCCAAGATCTCAGATATTCCTTTTCAAACAAGAGAAAGTGTGCTTAGTCATTTTATGAGGCTCAGGATCCTGGTTACTACCACAGTTCCTTGAGTTAGGGAATCTGGATGCTGGAAGAATTCATGAAACTAAAGAATCTGATCTCACTATTTCCCATGAAAATTTTCCTTATCAAATAATCCCCATACAAACCATCAAGTGATTCTATGTGTTTAATGACTATCTCTAGGACCATGTTGGTAACAATGTAGTCACATTGGGTCCAGCCCCAGACCAGTAGCATGCATCTCTACAAGGCCTAAAAGTGACAATGATGGAAAATGGAAACATGTTTCTTTCTATGCAACACGATTGTATGAAGAATGGTTGGCTTGTAATATAGTTTACCATGACCATGTTTCAATCCTTCTATGCTTGAATTAGACCGAGCCTCATAATATTTTTATTACACCGCCTACTATAACCTATACATCCACATCACAATATTATACTTCTTAGAGTAGTAGGAACTGACATCAAAGAGAAATCAGTTTCCTTGACTGGTGCTGAAGCCATCACATACTCAAATAAATTTCATGTCTTCCGAGATGAGAAATGAACAAAGAGTGCATCCAATGTTGGATGATTCCTTGGATGGTGATTAAGATTACACAATACTGATTATTCTTGAGTTGGTGGATCATTATATGGTTCTGGAATATGGAGAGTACTAGGATGACTATCCAACCACTCCGAGTCAATGCCACCATAGAGGAAACGATGAATATTCCAATTGGGAAAATGTGCAAGGCATGCATGGTTTTGATACCATACATAAGGTTTTTTAGAGATCTCATCCAGAACATTCCCCCTACCTATCATGAAAATTTCACTTCCAAAACTGATCATGATATTAGACTAGGTAGAGAAGCTACAACCACAACATGACTGGTCATGTTCGGTTGTAGACTTTCCTCAGTCAGTCGACCGTCGACTAGAAGTGATTTTTAGTGGATTGATAGATTATAAGGATGATATTACCAAGACTAGCTAGAATATATTTTTTTGTTTAACAGTTCCCATTATATCTCCTTCTAAATAGAAACTAAATATTTGAATAAATATATACCTAACAAAGAAATATGATGTGTTTGAACAAATTTCCATCATTAATACAAATATATTGATCCTAAAATATTCTATTGTTAAATGATTTGTCATAATACCTCGTAGTTTCTTTAAAAAATACCCCTCCAATTTGATATAGAGGTAGCAGTCATAAAATTTTTCCATGCCGGGGAGTTTGGTCAAGTAGAATGCTAGGATGTCCTATCATTCTCAAAATAAGATTAAGGATCTATCATATAGGGGTACATATGACCGTTGTACCTCACTAAATAGTTCATTGGCATGTATTTTAATTGTAGTCTCGTTGACATAGGTTCCGTGATCTATCTCATCCCAACCCAAATGATCCACAACCAATGGTTTAGTGAATCATATCTGAGTCCATATAACCTGATGATCCAGGGTTATGATAGGATTTAGAAGTGTTCATGGGAATGAATCTTTATGAATACCATGTTTGGTGTCATTGTCGCAAACATTGAATTCATGGTTCTTTCATAGGATCCCACCTAAAATGCATTGGTGGTACACCCTGGATCCATCTCCATGAAGCAGTTATATATTCATATCACCAATGGCTCTTGTACTCCCTCAACGGTCAAGTGGGAATTCTCTAAAGTGTTTCATATTCTGATTTCTTTTATTAATACCACTATCTAGATGTCCACTATTACAAGAGAAATGAAAAATGGGTTCAGACCAACAAGGTCGGGCACACATTCACTGTGACTAACCCACTATCAAATCATGAGAAAGCATTCGAGCCCCCGATTCCTTGATTGGAGGACTCAATTCTAAACATGTTTAAAACCTTTTTATTTATTCTAGACGCAGGGAAGAAGTGTTCCCATGTACAAGGAATGTTGGGAGATCACCATTTGTTCCAGTATGGATGATTCTTGAGTAATAACGAAGCCCCATACCCCTATGATTAATTAGGATGTTCCCTAATGGCTATCATCATATGACACAAGTTCATGTTCTGCCAAGGCATGTTGAGCCAACACAATCCAACCCGCCACCACTACATTTTCATCAATCATGGAAACCATAGATGATGGAATCATTGGATTGGATAAGCAACATATTTCACAACAATTTCAATAGAGCATGAGTTCTGTAATGATGATTTCATAGTCATCTCTGAGGCGAGTGTAAACATTCCCTTCTGATCATCTATACTACGAGGAACCACTCATTCCATCAATCCACATCCTCATATGATGATGTGGATTTAGAAGATGCTCTTAATAAATTAGAATCAGTTTCCTACACCACTATTGATGAGTTGGTTCAAGTGAATCTTGTTAAAGAGGAAGACCCAAGGATGGTAATGATCAGTGGATCCATGCATATGGAAGAACATTAGATGTATATATCATTTATAAAAAAAATCATGTTGTTTTCACAAGGATTTATGATGAGATGGTAGTATTAGACACTCAAGTAACCATTTAATATCTTGGTCTCCCAATAAGCCATCCCGGGCTATAATATACACCTATGAAAATGCACCCCTTTCATGGTTCCATAGTCAAAGCAAAAGATGATAATATTATCAAGGCCAACATCATAGTGGATGTTAAATAACGATATGGCTAGAAAAAACCATTATCATCAGGAAGAAGAGTGCACATATCAGGGTGTCTTTCCCCTTCCTATGATACTATTATTGATAGACACTACAGTCATATTCTAGGCTCTCTCCTTAATGAACGTGTATTCTGGGTATAATGAGATCTTAATGTCCCCAAAAAATTAATATTCCACCACCTTCAAGTTACTGTAATTAACATCCTTTTAATAGGTAATGTTCTTCAGTTTTTAGAATGCAGGATCCACCTATTAATATTCCATGCACTACATCATTAACCTAATTCTCTAGAAGGGGATGTAGTTGAACCTTTCATGATTAATGATTTGTATCTTGATCTATTTTTCATTAATCATGATATGTTCAACCCCAGAAATATTCAGAAGCGATTTTCATAAGATTCCAAATAGATGAAGAAATTTTTTTGGGATATCTTATCTAAAAAGATATGCTACAATCCATCCATTCCTGATCTGAAACGGCCCACAAATACTCCGTGGGGTGCTTCCCATTAACATTTACCCAAGAATTCAATAAATACTCACTATTATAGTGACTCCGAGATTGACCATTTTGAAAAAAATCCATGATCCCTAACATCACCAAGTCTCTAAGCATATCTTCATCCTCATATCCCTTAATGGATAAATTCACCATCTCAAGAAGGTAGAAAGAAATGAAATATTTCTTTCAAGTGGTTCCCATACCTCATCCATTATATAACACCATGATTAATACTTACTTACCTATAGGATCATCCAATATGATCCATCCTTTTTCCTCTATGACGCACTCGATCACCAATTCACTCAGCTAGACATTACTCACATATATTCTTTACTAAATAATAGGTTGAACCACTTCAATAATAGGATATCCTTCAGGACATAATTGATCATGATATTATACATTACTATATTCATTAAATTCCATGTTTGAATGGGGGTTCAGTCTTTCTCCCCCAAAATTTTCCCTGTTGAAAGGAACTCTTCATACTGGAGTCCCTCTTTAGGAATTCACCTGATGTAGTGGATGTCCCATAGACTGATCCTAACAACCCCATAGTGGAGGTGTATTGTTCTTGGGTTATGATACTATTGGATTAACAGTTTTAGCACCACTTCTTATTGGGTATTTATGTGAATCTATGATGTCTACAAGGCTTTAGATAGCCCATTATTTTTGAAGACCTTCCCTGAACTCTCCCCAAGTGAAACATACCATGTATTACCATATTAATTCACTTGTAATGTTTTACCTTGACCATAGGTCCTACTCTATCTTCCAGACCACAGACACATCCCTTATGCTAATTTTAATGGTCTCATATAGTGTTTAGGGGACTCCTCTGCCTCAGGAATGTGCCTCATGATTCTCAGGGTTATTGGGTTCAAAATATATACATCCATATTTGGACTCTCCCTATCAGCATGGCCATTAGAAATGATAGTGTACCACTATAGGCCATCATCATAGGTGAACCGTGACTGTAGTGATTTAGTTTGAAATATGGGTTATCCACTTTATATGGAATCCCACAGTTATATAGTGTGAGACTATCTCTCAAGAGATAATGCTTCTAATGCTACACTAGTTATCCAAACAACATATGATTACCAAAAAAACCCTCATAGCCTGAATAACCATAGGGTTATGGATTATTTATAAGTATGGAACATGTCTTCCACATGCATGCCATGATATTTCCTTGCAATGTTATAGAGTTTTCAATTATGTCACTATGTGCAGCCATTCCATTGGAATTTTCCTTAGAACAAGACCTTCTGGTCCCATTTCATCTCAGATTGTGGGGGAATGAATTTTTTGGATCTATCATATGCATAAATACACAAAGACACATTTTGAATGACAAAAGGCACCATTATAATCAAAATAACATTCTATAGAGGCCAAGAGTAATTCATGAAAAAATTTAGTTGTGTAAAAAATTGAAATCCACACGGAATTCGTTTACACAACCAAGATGATGTTAACTTGAACTTATCTCACAAGCCACGTGATGAACTGAACCATTATTTTGTTGAATGATTTTCTGTACCGGGATGTTTTGAGAATGCATGAAAAAATTCCACTATATATACAAGGGAATCACCTTCCTGAAGGTTATGATCCAAAAGGTGAAAGCCTCTCTGTTGTGTGAAAAACATTCCTCTCTATTCCCATGAGAAACCATGAAAACATTAATGTTTATGATTATTCACAATAGGTACCATATATTCTCCCTTCCTGTTGGACCACAATGGATTAACCCTCAACCAATTTCATTTATCCTAATGCATTTTTTCACAAAATTTCAATTTCAGACAACACCATCACATGTGTGTGCCCCATTGTTCAATAATGTTACCATCTTTTGCATGAAAACTCCTAATATTTTGTGAAAACCTTCAATATTGTTCTAAAACTAGAAAAAGTTTTCACACCCCATCCTTGATAATATATGAGTTTCTGTTACTCTAAAGCACCATTTCTAATCCCCTTTTATATTCACCCTTTACATCATGTGTTAACCTCTCCTGCTCTCCCCTGTAGGCTTTCATGCAGTGATATGATAGTCTCCCATGTAGTGTTCATAATTGAGTTGTCCTAACTATTTTTTTGTATTCTTTTCATGCTAATGGAGTATACATTAATGTATAGCATTTCCAACATAGACATCAGGACTGAAAATTCCAGCACACCACTTTCATTTGGCTGATTCCTTTCCATCCTGAAGGGTTGGTGAGCATTAGTTATATATTTCCATGTAGTAAGTAGTGATTTAACCATGTCTAAGTTGCATGACATAAAACTACCTAAAACCATCATCCTAATCACATAATGTTAAATTGTGGCCTCACCCCATGCAATGCTCATTGGGTGCACTTCTATAGACATTCTTCACTTCTAGTCCTCTCCATGTGAGTGTGATCTTCCTCACAAGGAATTAGATCCTCCCCACATAAGACATAATCAACCTAGAAACTCCCTTAAAGGTAATACCTGGCCTATCTTGAATTATGTTCAACACTTTCTCCTCTTTTACCTTTCAAACTTATGAGTGGAGTGGGAATGGGGAATAGGGTCCTTCCACCTCTATCCCTTTGTCCTTTGTTGTAATGTGATGATTCTATGATTAACCCTATCCATGATCCATGTCTGTACCATCGGCTACACTACTGTTGGTTCTACTTCTTCCTCTTGTTTGTCAAACTGAGAATGAATCATGTGGGCATAGATGCTTGCAATGACCACAACACCAATCAAAACCACTTCAAAGAGATTAACCTATCTATAATCTCCACACTGTCAATTCAAGAACTATGTGGCCTTTGATTCCCATCCAAATTGGATGCTTAGGAAACATCCCTATGGATCAAATACAAATAATCCAAACCCATCTAGTTCATTCTCTTCAGTCAATATCTCTTAGGAAGATCACAGACCAACCAAGAGATGACATATCATTTGATTCTCCATGTAACTCATACAATGTGTAAGACCAAAACTTACTCTATCATTTCCACTAACCATGTGTAATCCCAAAACATGCTCCATTTACCATGTCACATTCTTGGGACTCCTCCTTATGTATAATCTCCAAGTTAGCCTCTAGAAATTAGTGGACATTGATCCCCAATCTGTTGGGGTATATAGAAAACAACTTTAAGCTTTAAGGCCAACAACCATAACAACCCATCCATTACATCCATTCCATTTATTCCATACCCACTTCATCCATCTCTATTATAATCCTAAATGGATTTCCACATGTTGGTGGAAGGATTCAATCCATCAAGGTAGCTAATCATGTGGAAGACATGTCTAGTCCATTGCTTCTCTATGAAGCATCCGAGAAACTACCCACATAGAATCCCAACATAGATCATAAACTATCTAAGAAGAATCCTCTTAATATGTGAAACTATAAATGTGTAAGCCCCAAAACTACCATCTTGAACATCATGGATTTTGATACATGTCTTCTAAATAGGGTAGTTGGATGCTTCTTTGAGGCTCAATCACAACAAATGGTAAACTGGGGTGTCCCCCTCCTAGGGGAAAACCCTCCTAATACAACCTTAATAGTCTCTATATCATCCTTAATGCTGTGACATATTACATTTATGGGACACACATAATGGGTCCTCCCTCTTCATCCATTCTTATCCATCAATTAGAACTCATTTCGGGTGTTCCCTCACTGGGATACACCCATAGTCCTCTTCAATTTGGAATTCGGATATGTCCACTCCATCTTTTCAATATGTTAAACTCATAAACTCTTTCTGCTACCTTTATTAAAACACGGAAGAACTTATAAAAAATGCATAAGACATGCCATTGGCATGATATGCCCCAATATCAAAGTGGGATTCCTCAGTTTCTACATTTGATATGGATCCATGATGGTGACCAATGTGCTAGTGTCCAAACATGAAACTGATGCCCAATATGCCTACTCATTGGGAAAATAGTTTATTCAATGAATACACCCATTGTTATGTCTAGTCGGAAGCTAAATAATTAACTATAATTCAAAAACATTTGGTACCGAGAATAATCTTCAAAAACACGTCTTAATCTATGTGGGATACCTATACTAGAAGATGAGGTATAAAGATGAATCCATTGGGGGGGATCGACATCCCATAATACATTTTTAAATGGATAAAACACCGTCAATCATGTGATGAATTCCACAAACCATTAGAAAGAAGGAATTTGGGGTAAAATATCACTTCAAATAATGATAAGATCGATAGGTGGCTGTGCCTAGGCTGCAAATGTTTCCGAAACAGTGAGTATGGGGCTTTGAGAAAAATAGGTTGGGGATTACTCATAAATAGGATTCCGAAAACTACGGTTAATTGGTTGTGGTACAATCCTAATAGGGAATACTTTTTAATGGGACCATGTGGGGTATATGACACATGGGTTTTGGAGGCTTTTTTGAGTTTATAACTAAAGAGAATACCCAAAGGGTGAATCTCAAAGCTTACACCTACGGAAGATGCCCCGATAAATTAAATATTATGGATAGGTATCTAACTTGAGGAGGATTCCCAATAATCATGGGCCATAGATATGAGTCTTATGTGTCACGGTTATTACCAGAATCAGATTTCTCATCATTAAATAACTCATTTTTTAGACTGTCTGGATTCCTTGGGGAATTGGGTAATGGTTGGAGAATACTCTTGATGAGGTTGAGCATTGAGCTCGGTTTATAGGTAGTTGTCTTATGTATCTGGGATACAGAAGGAATTATAGTTATCATTTCTTAATATTCTCAGATTGCGTGTGAGTCATGATAAACATCAGACTCGGAACCCATATGAGTCATGCTTAGTGTGAGAAATAATAGGAAGCAGAAGATCTATCAAACAACACATTTCTCAATTCCATTTGCAGGTGGTAATGGAAAAACATCCTAGAGAGAGAGGGATGTAGTATTTAGTATTCACATATCTCCATGACCCTCTTCTTCTAATGTACCTGGTCAAGGATATGATAGGTAACTCTCTTCACTTTATACTGGAATAAGTCCAGGGTATGGATAGGGAGGTAATGAAATTGAAGCATGTATGACCTTCAATGGTGTAGCACCAAGAGATAGAGAGAAGTAGGACACAAACTTCTTATAAGAGTGGATAGGGGAATACTCTAGAAGGAATTTTATAAGATTTGTACTGAATTGGTGGGGGAGGGTCTAATTTCATGTGGAATGGAAATCAATCACAATCTATACCCTCCCTACTGGGAACACGAGGCTTTGATTATTAGAGACGACAAGGTAAGGATATGTACTAACCCTTGTTCTTAAGACCAATAAATTTATAAAACTTTTAATGCGGTAATGGTGCTTGTCACTACTACAATATATACTCACATGTACCCCGATGTCCCCTAAAAGGACAACCTGAAAAGTGTAGGAAACCCTTGATTATTGAAATACTTACCCAAATGGGGGACATGTCAATGTGTCTCTCACCATGGTTCTGTAACTCAAGAGGTATCGGTGAATGTTTTAACACCGTCCATTTTAGGAAGGGGATAAGGGGAATCGACCATTTCTGTAGGTGTCTTGGGATAGGGATTAAATGATGACTCACACCTATATTGGGCAAAGGATCTTTTCATAGGTGTACCATATAGGTATACCGTGTAGGTGTTCTTCTAGGTCTAGTGAGGATCTCAAAGTTCATTTCATAGGGGTGATATACCTACATGAGATAAATTTTTTTTGGTTAATGTTCCACCAAGGCACCAACACTTGATTAAGTCGTTATCTTAGTAACCAGGAATCTCCTCTGATGTTCATGTAAGGGTCTCGCTCAGGTCCCTGATAAGAGGGAGGTGCCTCACGCAGGTGGTTCTCCCTTAAGAGAGAACGATCATCAAGTAGGAGTATTATTTTTAGCCTATGAAGGGACATTTTCACTTCATATCCCACTTAATTACTTCTTCTTATAGGATTCAGGGGGTTTCCTGAGAGATTTTAGGGGACATAGTTTAATGGGCTATGCAATCAGAGCTGTAGGGTCCATATGAATTTTTCAGTTTTTTAAATGGGGAGACAAAGGGTAATATATATAGGATAATGGGGGTTCCTAGGTGAATGACTCTATTTTTTAGTTATGTGGTGCTGGTCTATGGTGATTGTATAGGATTATGGTGTCAATAGTAGGGGTGTGCAACTCCTTTGGTTCATGCATGGTAGCAACGATGGTTGTGTACCGCATAGGGATATGTTCACATAGGTTAATTTGGGATGTTACCTTTATTTTCCTTAAGGGAATGGTTAATTTGAACCTACCAAAAATTACCTTCATAATATTTTCATGCCTTCTGATGAAACTAGAATTATAACCCCCCCCCCCCACCCCCACAGGATTGGATCTGAATGAATGATGGGTGTTTAGTCATATACTAAAACAGGGAAAGGATTATGAAGGGTAGAAATGATGGTCACACTGGTTATCTATGAAAATAAATCAGGTTGGTTTTCTATGAAGGTCCTTCACTCAAAAAGTAGGCATAGTGAATTTACCATCAGTTTATATAAAATATAATTTTTAATTTTCCCCACATTTAGTGTATTGATTTTCATTATCACTGCAAAGGTCATCCACCCAGATACACTATGTTGTGCTTCCAAGAAGGTCTCAAAAAATATCCCTTCAGGTAAAGTCTCATGACAGATGGTGCTACCAAGAATCACCTTGGTGAGATCACCCTGTAGATAGACCTATGTGAGGATACTTTTTGAGGGACATTCAGAAGCACTCTTGGTGAATGACTCATGAGAGGAACCATGTCGAGGGATATATAAGAGAACATTTTTAAGGTAACTACTTGAGAAACATTATTGAGGAACCTTTTCGAGCACCATTTTCAATGGAACATTGTGAGTTCTATAATTTTCCAAAATTTGGAATTTATCATATTTTAAAAATTGATCTATATTAAGTTAATATTTAATCTTGAAGAATGAATTACATTCTATCATGAATGTATTTAATGGTTAAATCAATGACTTAATCTGAGCAAGTTGATGTGTGATATACTGATATTTTCAAAGCTTTTATTAATGATTATTATGATGTTGTTGAATCTAATCTTTTATATATGAAAAATAATTTGATATCGCATCAAAATGAGTACAGAATAAGTGACAACATGCCATCATACAGATATGGAATTATAATGGAATCTCATAATCAAGTGTTTAAAAAATAATTCCTGAGGCCTTGGTTTGTGAATCACATCAACATACCTACTGCTAACATATCCTTGATGGGTGTTCAGGTCAAGGATGCAATATAACTGTTCATATGTATTCTTTATCATAGTGACTAATATTTTTATATGAAGATTCATATAAAAGAATCAAGGCATCATTGGTTTGACTTGACCTTCCATTATTCATAGATTTATCAGGTTCATATCTTGAAGGATGACTGGTACATCTGCTATGGAGGGGGATTCAAGACTTAGTATATGTGGGAGTTCTATGTGTTTCAAAAATGTGTTGAATTCAAAAACGTGTCACAGGACATTTACATCTATGTGGATGTTTGGGATGGAGAAATGTATGTTTATAAGAATCATGACATCATTCATGAACTACTTATATGAAGTATTCCACACAAAAATCCATCCACATGATATATGGTGAAGTAGGCATCAATATGTATGTTGTCTACCAAATATTTGGGGTCCCCATTCATGGGCAAATGTAAGAAGAATTTATCCAATTATGTTTATCATTAGATGATACTAAGAGGATGAATCCATTGGGACATGATATTTTTTAAATTATGATTAAATTTCAAAAAGACCAAGATCCATGGCCCAGGGATGATGTTCTTGAAGCAATGTGGATGAAGGATTTTTTAGAACTGATTGGAGAGGGTCCCACTTATAGGTGCCCTAATATCTACAAAACTATAAAATATAGTGGTACTGTATGCATGTTCTATCCTACATTGGATAAGGGTTTCTTCAATAGTTAGGGTTAAAAGGTCATCCCCTTAATTGATGCAAAGGATCGCCTTGCCATCATCCATGAAATGTGAATAGGCATATACCTACTAACCGTCTTTGATTCCAGTGGTTGTGTTTGGCCAAGAAAATTATTATTTCTACTTAATTAGTTGATGGTATCTATATAGTGTTGGATACCTAGGTTTTTGAATAGATATATTCTGTTTGATTCATACATACAACTGGAAGGCCCTGTTTAAAATTTAAGGTCCAATTTAAGTGATATTGGGCTAGCTTGTTGTACATTTTAGTTCATATGTAGTGCTGAGTTTAGTTAAAATACCCCAAAAAATATTCTTCCTATTTGATTATAATGTCATGGGGATTCATCCTATGAACCTAAATCACAATGATGTGCTGAATGCACTTAATTTTTCTAGGGAGTTTCATTTTTTTATTATTAACATTCAAACTAGACGTTTAATGATGATGGAAAGGAGAATATTTATGAGATTAGGTCACACATGATAAAATATAGGGATAATATATTTGTATCCCGTATTGATAGTGAATTTTTAATGGGATTTTATTTTTCAATTTTGAATTTGATAAGGTGTAGAAAGAACAGTGGAACAGGTGTATGGTTCACCGAATAGTGGGCCCACATTCACCCCTATCAATGTATTAGATGTGGTTATTGAGTCAACGGATCTATTCACAATTTTAGAGACCATTGTGGATGTGATGTAGATGGTAACTAATCACTTTCCACATCATGATTTTATTTCCAATAAGGATTACATAGACCTTTCATCTTATCAATGGATGAAGCACAAGGGGGAATTAAATTTGGGAAAAGGCATTCACTATAGTATATATTTGGGTGTTTATTTTATATTATTAATTTGGAGACATATATTTCTAATTTTTAATATATTTTATTGAATCAACTTCTATTTTTTTCCCTTAAAATAATTGGCAATGGTCTTTTTAGGATTGTGGAGGATACTCTGGAGGAGGAAACAAATCATGTTGATGAATTTTTTTACATGATTAATGATGTGCCAAAATATGAAATCAAACATTCCCATTCTTCTAAAAATAATTTATGGGATCATATTAATTTCAGAGAGACCCCATTGAGTGTTGATTATTTATTGTAAATTCCCTTTCCTCATGATATTTTAGATCATTTTCTAGCACCACAAGACCTTGTGGATGTTAGTGTTAATCCTATTGTGTCCTTGGAAAGGGAATATAGTTATCTTAGATGGCCTAATGAAGATGATTCTGCTGACCATCTATATGTGGTTCCTAATGATTCTCTTCCTACTGACCAATCAGCAGAGGGGATCATTAGTGAAGCCACATCATTTTCTGAGCAACTTCCTCAGATACCCTTTCTATTAAGGATGCTATAATAACCATATCCATTTATCATGACCTGATAGATTTAATTAATACAACAATTGACGATCAAAGTTCCCATAATGATTTCTAGGATTTTCTCATCGAATAGGAAGGATGTGAGTTCTATTTTTTTTATTTCCATTCACAAATGATTTTATTTCATTTGATGTTTCACTTCTGAGCTCAATTTTACTTTTTGTGGATTTTTTTACATAGCATATTGGAAATTCCCTTCAAGAATGAAGAATTCAAGTCCACCACACTCTTTTCATTGAGGGGATAAGGGATAAAAATCCTAGAATGAGTTCTCAAGAGTTTCTAGTCCCATTTTCTAAGTAAACATAGGAGGGTGTTCCCTGATGGGTGGTTCATTCTTCGGTAGTTGAGGTTGGGGGAACATGAAACGTACTAATATCACCGATTTACTTAACATGGTGAAAGTGTTGTAAACTATTTTTAGTCCTATCTTTTTTATTTTATATTTTTGATCTTTTTGTAAAAGAATCACCTTTTTCAATTAAGTTTCCTTCTATTCAAAAATCAGGTTTGACAAGGGCGATCCTATAGAGACATTACCAATGATCAGATGTGAGGTTGGAGATATTTAAGATGGAGAAGAACTACGTGTAATGTTGAGAGAATAGACTCCAGATATTTTATCTCCATCCAAATGTTGTTCTAAGTCTGACCAAGGGATGTAGGACACTTTTCTCACTAAACGTCTTCTCATGTAGAGAGATATCTAGAAGACAGTCTATGAGACACTGCTTGAAAATAAACCATTAAGACTTTGAAAATATATATTAAATATTTACATGGTGAGATATGGAATGTTTAATTATCACGATATCCTTGGTATGGTGGGGGAACTCATTATGAAAATGGGGGAGGAGAAATTTTCTCTCCCGAATGAGGTGCAATAGGGAGACCATTTTGAGGACCATAGAGTTGTTGTGATCCAAGATGATATTGGCCACTCCAAAAAGTTAGATGAGTTACTATATTTCCTTGATGTAGGGAATTTACAAATAATTATTCATGAATGGGAATAATATGCTAAAAGAGAATATGTAGTTCAGCCTCACCAATCCTTGAATGAGGATTCAACATAAAGAAGAGAAGTCATCGAGTCGGAACATGAAAATGTTTGCAAAGCTAATAAGGTTGTCTATATGAATAGGGAATATCTTCGTGAAGCTATGCTCGCTGCTTGAGGTTCAATTCAATATCTCAACTCTTCTACTAATGAAAAAATGGATAATATGGTAGATAGGTTCTAACATGTGGATGTCCTTTAATATTTAAGAACATATATAAAAATTATTACTTTTGTTCCCAGATCATCTATATATTTACCCCTATACCCTTTTTATTATTATAACATCAAATTGTAATATATTTTCTTAACAAAACATTTATTTTTTGTTAAAAAGAAAAAAAACAATTACAATGACGGGGAGAATGACTAAAATTTTACCTAATCAAAGGGGCGTAGTTCTCAGATTTTGAATATTTATAAGGGAATATGTATAACCCATAAAACAACTGTATCCTTTGTGACATCAAACTTATTTTTTCCTAAGTTAAATACAAAGGATAGATAACTGTTGAGATGCGTATTTCCCTTTGAACACACTCTTTAGGTGCCTAGCCTATCATGTTTCATGCCTTTTTCTTTCATTGGTATATTTTTTCTAATTCACAAGATGTTCAGGTCTAGTAAGCTAATACTCTGGTTTTTTTATTCAAAGTTCCCATTGTGGGGTTTCTAACTAGTGAGAACTATGCCTCTTTTAAGTGTAGCTTAATGTTGTTCATGATAGACTACTGATATTTGTGTTTCATTTCAGATATCTTTGACCGTAAATTTTATGACGATAACCACAAAAGGCTTATTGGTTTTTAATTTCATGATATCCTTCAAATACCCCCAATGGGGAATCTGGACATTTGATTTGTGTTTTCGGAAATAATTCATTGTATTGGGGAATAAAGGAGGTCTACCCCAAAAATAAAAATACCACCAGTTGGAAACCCCATTATGTTGTCTATTTTATGTACATACTACTATGGAATATTACAACATAGTCAAATATTAGCATCTTTATGCTAAAAGACCCATCAGGGGGGGAAACTATGACAGTATAACTCTGGAACATACAATATAGTTAATAAAATTACTTCCTATGACTTATGAAATTCTATTACTGATAGACATAAATATTTTATGTATATTCAGATTTCTCAGAACCATGGATGTTAATTTCACCAATGGGAGGTTTCTGAAAATGAAGAGATCATGTATATTGGCATAGGACATGAATGGGATACGACTCATAGAAAAAATATTTTGAATGAGAATATATATGGATGTCGATCGATGTGAGGGGGAAGGCCCATTGTCATAAAATTATTAGAGTATCTTGTAGTCTAATATCATACAACTAAGGCACTGACTGTGTAGTTTAATGTATTACTGTGGGTGTGTTGTACAATATATATTAAATTCATTTAGTGAGGACACTATATCATGTATTTTAACATTATACTATAGGGAAATTATGTTATGAAGTTTAATTTCATACAATAGGGACATTAGGGATTTTAATTTAATGTATTAATCTCTAACTATTTGTTTGATGGTTCTCCAAATCATGGTAATCTGTCAAAAATGTGGTACTGTATTCAGTTATCATAATAGCAAATTTTATAAGATATAACCTAGGTATATCCAAATCTAAATAGTGGAATTTAGGAAAAAGGATTATGACTATAGAGGAGGCCTCTCTAAAGAACAATGTTACCACTATTTTGGAAGGAAAATTAGGGCATGTACTATATAGTCAAACAATGATATTCTTTTCCAAATAGGACCTGAAAATTTTTAGTGACTTCTGAATATAAAAATGTTGATTGATACAACATAGTCCCATATTATATCTATAAAGGCTAAAAAAAATTGTGATGACTCCTATTTAATCGGGCATATAGTTTTTCTAGTGAAAGAAGATTACTTGAATATGATTAGGATTTTGAGGTAAAAATATAAAATGAATTAGTGGACAGTCTACGAAGTTTTTATAGATAAAAAGAAAATTTGGAATCTATAGTTTCAGGTCATATGATTAAGACTATAATATTACGGAAATAATATTTGATATGTGGCTTTATCAAAACAATGCAATTATGGAATTCATTTGAAATGAGGGAGGAAATTGTAAACAATGTTAATTGGGGTTCTTTGATCAGGAAAAGGATATGAGAAAAGATGATGATGAAAAAAGAGGCTTCTCCTGGGGGAGAAGGTAACGTTGGTTGAAAAAAAACATTATGGGGTTGTATTATACATGGCCAACCAGAGCATGTAATGCAGAGTCAAATTGTGCCATCCTTTGGACAACCAAACCGTTTTGTAGCCCTTTTATTGAAAACCCAACTTGGGAATATTACAACATAGTCGGGAAAAGGATTCCTCATGTATGAAAAATTCTATCAAGGGGAGCTAGAGAAATATTATGTTGATCCAAAAATGTCCATGTTTAGGAGTAGGACTTGTGAAATAGATATAATCTATGTTTAAAAGGATTCAATTAGACTAATATTTATCAAGTGTGTGGAATCCATTAAATAAAACTATCTCATACATTGAAGGGTATCATCTGTGTTTCCTTAGTTGACCCCCTAATGTGGTGACCCGAACTAAAATATCTCACATAATTTTTTCTGGTATGTTGGTGAGGGGGAATATACTTTCAACCCTTAAATAGAACTAGGTGAGGGTGCTTATTGATAAATATGTATGTAATTGGAATGAGAATCATCCAAAACGTAGATCTTGAGGTACCCTACAGTTTAAAGTCTTGCGGTGAGAACATTAGCCATGTATTTTAATGTCATCTAATAAGGACAAAGGATACAGTATGTCAAAAACGTTGGAATATTGAAGATTTACTATGGTATAATACCCATCTGTCATTAAGTATCTTTTAATAGTAATAACCAATGCACACATAAGGCATATTGGATTCCCAATACTGATTTAATTTACCTATGGAGAAAATTTTGGGTTTCCAAAATATAGTCTCACTCATCGGGTGAGGGATGATATGGAATCTTCTTATGTATATCTTACTCATACAAAAGGGAGTGGGGGAATTTCACGTATTATATTTTATATAGGAATATGATTTGAATATTCATGTGTCACTATGTATAAAATTGAAATGAAAATCAATCCATATGTAGTTCTTGGAGAAATCTTGATGTTTAATGTCATGAAATGAGGACTGTTGGTGTTATTTTGAAGGTCTTTCCACCAAGACCACAATAATACTGATATTAATTAATGTTCCTTACATTTGTAGGGAATTATTTTACTGAATATCCAATGTCCATGTAATCTATTTTCAGTGTGAGAAATAAGGAGTGGCTAGATATTCCATCATTACACCAAGGCAACACAGGTGATGCATATGAGCATTTTGAATTTTTTGTGGCTGGGTCAGGTGGTATGATATAGGCATCTCTACAGATGTCTTTGGGTTGAAAATAAAGACACATATAGATATTAAAATTTATTCCCCTTGTATTTTTGAAATCATGCATAGGGGTAAAGGGAAATTTATTTTTTAATTGAAGTTGGACCTGGGATATGAGACCCAGGTGTCACTACCTATCTCATTGGAAGGAGAATGGTTCCACATGAAGTTCTAGAATAAATAATGTATTTTTTTCATGAGAAAAGGACATGATAATGTATTGGATTACATCAATAAATGGTCCCTAGTGCCACTATGTAAAGGAAATTATGTGAATATGGCTTATTATTGGGAGTTACATATTCTTTCTAATCATTTTTGGACCTGAGGGAATATAAATGTTCTAATGGGTTAGATGGATTTTATTTAAACTTAAACCTTAGATTTAATGATATATATTATAGGAACCACGAGGAATGTATTATAATAGTATTTTGGGGTTCATAACATCATATGAGAGATACATCAACCAAGAAGTTTAATATCATTCGGTAAGGACAAATGATGTCTTGTAGTTTTAGGTAGTGCGACTAGGAAAAACTGTATAGTTTAAATTCATTCATTGGGATGTGGTTCTATGAAATTTAACATCCTTTACCTAAGAATAATTATTTTTTAATAACTAAATATATTTATTTTGGACACATGGAATGGTTGAAATCATAATTATATACCCATCTATTGAGATTAAGGAGTAAAATGCATTATATTAGAAATTGTGTATGCAGTAAGGTCCTTCCGAATATTGTTAAATATTTGGGGGATTCACTCGTTATATAATTGGATTCTTAATGACCAGTACCAAATATTTTGGGAGGAACAAACAAAGGTATTATTTCTTGTTAAAGGCTCTCACTATTAAGTTCAAGTAGACCATCAAGTGATTCAAGGTGTACAATCTATTTTAATTCTGTTTCTAAAATTCATTGAGTCACTTGTGGGATTTCACGTCCATTGAAATTTGGTCATATATGGTGACATAGAGTAATGGTAATTGAATCTCAATGGGAAAGATTTTTATTATTCAGTATACCAATGAGTACGGTGTCACACGTGTGGTAGAAGGGGTTACAGTTTGGTATTTATATAATACATGAAGGGTCTTTTCCTACAAATAATTCTTCTCTTCATCCATAGTCATTATCAGTATTTTTATGGTGAATTGTTGAAATATTATATTTATCCATTTTCCTCTACATTATTGTGTGATGATAGGTTGGTTGTGATATTGTATTCCTATTATAGATTTTACACCAATGTGAAATGGAAATTGGTTCCATTTTTCATCAATATTGTATAAGTTAAACTAAATATGGTATTGATGTTAGATTTGAATAAGATAAAAATTATCATGGTTTTTGAATTCTTTGAGGTTTATTACCACCTCCCTTTGGGATACGATTTTAGTAGTGGTAATGATGTATTTAAATTTCTTGAACATTGTTACAGGGTATGGTCCCACAAGTTCCATTCCCCATATGAAAAAATGGCCATGAGTATTTAGTATAATGTATCAAAATAAGTGGTTGAGGGATGAAGTGGACTTTCATTTGGCATGAATGACATTTCATGGTGATGTCAATACAATCAATAGTCACTAAGGTCTAGCAGTATCCTAGCATTCAGATATACATAGAATGACCTTATCATGACTGATGGCCACCCCATTCTCCAATATGTACTTCTTCAATAATAATCATAGATTATACTTCATCATTACATATGAGATAGACTTCATAAAATCAATGATATTGGGGATCTTTCTGGTGATTTCGTTCCTCATAAAGTGTTAAATCAACTGTTCATAACTAAACATTTTATCTTCCAGCTATATCTAGTGGGAACACCCCATCATGAATGTAATTCATGATTGGTGTCATCCAACTAGTGCTTGGACCATATGGTATGAGGAAGGGGATGATATTTTTAGAATGCAATGAAATTCCTTATTGTGATAGATTTCCTTATGGGGAACCTATCAAACTACCACAAAATATCCACCCACCATGCTAGGCATCATATAAACAAAATAGGACTGAGGAAAATTTTAAGAGGGTTATTGCATGAGACTAATTAGACTTTATAGTTTTGTTGGTAGTACCTCAACTTCTGAACTATGAAGATTAATTCTAGGTAGCTCTTATCGATATCTGAATAATGATTTTAAGCATAAATGATGGTTTTAATGAGATAATAATTTCTATTTTCATTTCCATCATTAATATTTTGAGTGAGTAAGGTTCCTAGTGATTGTAGGACCCTACAGAACCCTGAGAGGGGAGGTTTGAATAAGTGTGAATCATTTTCTTTTAAAGAAATATATCACATTCCCATGTTTGTAGGAACTCATTAAACCTATATGATGGATTTGATAAGCAGTCAAATGATAACATGTAGAAAGACAAAACAATGGTTTTACATGGTTCACTGCTAAGGGATTCTATAATGAGAATAAACAGATACTGTGTCATTCATACGTAAATCCACTAATATTCCTTAGTTGTGGAATTGTGATGTTTTTACATTGTCACTATATGACAGGGACACCACTATTTCAATATTTTAGGGATATATCACTACGTCCCAAGGAAAATTGAATCCCCCTATCTCACTACATTAAGATAAATATAACTCATTATGATGACATGAAGGTCACTTCAATGGATGGGAATTTAAACTCTTGGTCCCTGGATAAGTATGGGAAAATACTTGGACCGTATACCTATGTTGATGCTCCTTAAAACCCCTACCCACATACAACTAATTTTCAACACATCCTTTCACACCAATCCTTCTTGAAACTCACTACCTTCTTGAAACTCACAACTTTCACAAAATAACCTTCCTTCATGAAGCTCAATTCTTCCAAGGAACAAACTACCTTCATGAAGAAAACTTTGTCAATGTGAAATAACCCATCATTGTGAAGATTCATTTAATCAAATTAATTTGAATAAGTGAAGACATATAGTATTTTTTTGATATTCTAGAATTCACAAAAATCCATATTCATGAAGCTCCCTTAGCATCTCAAAATCAGAGATTTTCTAGATTTTCCTTGAAAAACATCATTGAAAACAATGTGGGCAGACTTATATTTTTATGATCCGCTTTCAAGATTCTTAACTATATATTATAAAATTTTTGGATCTTTTTAAAATATCATCATGGTGATCATCCTTTTGTGGAGATCCATGAAAATTCCCCATTAATGATCCTTGTCATAATCATTGTGCTTCCTATCAAAAAACATCTCATTGGTGAGGGGCTACAATTAGAATAATCATTGTGATAACAATCACCATTAATGATTCTCCAATTCTTCACCAATCATGATTCTTGTCGATGTCACATATATCACCATTATATTTCTTTGGGCCATTGAGAAGCACAATTCATGGAGCCCATCATCAAGAAACTCATGACTTTTCCATTTTTTTAAAAGGACTTCTTGGAAATCAACTTTTATTGATAAAATCCATCATCAAAATTTTAGACCCCTAAAAATTGGAAGAAATTGGAAAATGACAGCCCAATTAATATAGTTTTAAAATTTAATATGTAGTAACCCTTTCCTTTCATTATCCATGATCATCCATTTGATGATTCATAATAAACAAAAACAATACACCATTTACATGAAAGGACATCCTTGGTTCAAATAGTGATTAATCTAGCTCCATCACATATAAAATGAGTGGATTTCCTTCAATAGGTGGCATTAAAATTCGTGGAACCAAGAGGTATTTCTTAAGGCAATCAATGAAATCTTGACAGTTGTCATTCCATCGATGTCTGACCCCATTATTTATTAGTTTGGTGAGGGGAAAATAATTTCTTGTAAGGTTGGATGTGAAGTGTCTAATGTAATCCATGTTTCCTTGAATTTCAATCAACACATTCATGTTTTGAAGAGTAGAACTTTTAGGATGACCTTTGTTTCCTCAATATCAATATTCATGTTGTGATGACATACCACAAAGCTATGTAATTTCAATGATGTTACCCCATATGTACATTTCAAGGATTTCATCATTATGTTTTGTAGGTAAAGCTTGTTGAAGATGGCCTCCTAGTCCATTAAATGATCTCAATGCGCTCAGGGATTATCCACAAAATTGTAGAAAAACATTAAACAAAATACCATAAAATTGGGTTGAAGATATGATTCATAACACAGTGCTATGTGCCACTGATGTTCTTCAAACCAATGGGAATTACCCTATTGAATATTACATCCTCATGGGATCTAGTTGGTATATTATTCATAAATGGGGATATATAGATTTGATTGAATCCGATGTAGACATCCTTGATGGATAGGGATTCATATCCAGTTGTTGTATTGATCAGGTGTTATATTACTAGAAATGTGAAGTCATATTTGGGATATTGCTAGTTGAGATCCCTGAAGTCGATCAACACAACAATTTTACTATTCTTTTTCAATATTAGGATAGTATTTTCTAACCATTTTTGACAATGAACATAAAGGATAAATCTTTCCATGAGGAACTTATGCACTTCAGTATCAATTTCGAAGGTGTGAGTCAGATGTGTTTGTCTTGTTGTATGTTTATGTCCTTGGTGATCTTCGATAAACCAAAATAATGGGTGTCCACCACATTGTCTAGGATTTAAATATCTATATAATTATTTGAAAACACATCATGGTGTTTCATCAAAATGTAATAATATACTTCATGTTCTTCAAAGGTAACAGTCGCACTGATCAGTGGGGATCGTGGATCCTCTTCATTACCTTGGTTTATTTCTCCTAGTTCATCCACAATAGTTGGGACACCTTCCTAAAATGATGGAGGTGTTTCCATGTGGTATTTCTCTCTTCCGTTTCATCATCCTTTACCTCTTCTATCAATTATTGAGAAGTAATCATGGATTATGCTCCTTCTATTCAATGGAGGAGTCAGTGCATGGACAATTGGAAGATGAATAAACCATTTATGAATCTATTGATGGTTCATGATCGTTTTGTAGCTCTAGAGTGATGATGAAGGAATGAGAATGATCATCATAAAATTCAAGTATTTATGTAATAACATTCAATAATTGTTATAATGAGGAAGGGATTTTCTTATGTTCTGAGGATGGAATGGCGACATCTTCATCTAGGCCTTCATCATGGATCGAAGAAATAGAACATCTTGTAGTGTTTTTAGGTATGGTTATCATGAATAAAATTATAGAATTCAATGGGTGTGTATTTTTGAAATGTATTACCCCTTATATTTGATTGACTAGAATCATATACTCTTCACCATGCTAGTTGAAAGGGTTTTATGGGATGATTTCTAGTCCTTTTGGGGAATTAGTGAAAGTGACATCAACATTCATGTACTATTTAACCAAATCATGATATATAGTTTTTTATCAATGTGTCATGACTCAAAATAATCAAATGAGGATATTCCACCATAAAATGACTCAAAATTAAATTCAACTCTATATATAAGGCATTGGTTGTAAAATGAAGGAATTGATGTATGCGGATGTATCCAAGGTCATCCAAATAGAATATTGAATGTCGTTTCTTTCCTAACAACATTGAACTATGAGTTGAAAATGAAATCCCTAAACTGAGTTCAAGGATTTATTTCTACAAGACGATTCTTCTTGTTCTTATCATATGATCAAAAAATTAAAATGGAGGGGGACATGTTAGATTCATTGAGGCCCAACTGATGATGTGTCGGGATTGGGTTGATGTCGAATCTAGAGCCATTATCAAAAATTTATTGTTAAATATAGATGCCATTTATCCTTCTAGATATATATAGTGATCTAAGATGAACCTGTAGGATTTAGTCATCATCCTAGTCAGTGAATGGGATTACTATGTTGTTTTCTCCAATATCATATCTGCACGATACACCACAGTAGCAATGACCTCATCCTTAAACTCTTAAGGACTTAACAAATCCACTATTAGTACATCCTATAGGCCTTTTTAATGGCACACGGTATCCAATATTGACATCTTAGCTGAAACTAATGAAATTAGCTTTAAGAAGACAAATTTTTGATTATAAATCCTACACTTACTAGCATGGGAATTTATTTTCAAGGAGATTTGGGAGTTTAAGCACATGATGTAGATGTAATGACCATGGGAATTGGAGATGAATGTTATTCAACTCTTTGTAGATTAGATCAAGAATTCTTTCCTATGTGTCATATATGGTTCGATGATGTTCATTCTTGTAAATAACATTCTAGAATAATTCTGCCAGTCGTGCCTTTATCATGTAAATGGGAGATTATTTTTGTTCTTATGGTTATGCTGGAGTGCTTTACCATGAGTTTCGACCATGTAAATGGTCGGAGAAGCGTTTTAGTTAGATTATTAACCTATGTAATGACCATTTCTTCTCCAATATCCTCAACCCCAAAATCCTCTTCCCCTAGATCCATTGTCAAGTGTTGGGGAATTAGGCACATATCAATATTAATCACCTATAAAGGGATTCATTAAGTGAATAATATTAATGGAGCTTACAACACATTCCTCATCTAATGATGATTTTGTCTAGCAGACTAACTCTTGTTGTACCGTTTTGTGGGGCAATTCTCCTATTTATGGTAATATAGTGATTAATTCCATGGATGTAAAATATAACATTGGCTTTTACACAAGTTCATATTCTATTTATTGATTATTTCCATTCCAAATTGGATAATTTTTGGAGGACTAGCCTTTAGAGGATATGCGACACTAATGATGTTATTGTGTTCTAGAATAAGTGATCTATGGAATAGATGATTTTTTAAACTATGTTCGGAGGGTACCAAGTGTTTTTTGATAATTTTCTTAACCATACATTCAATGAAAATATTTCTACCTTTTCTCTTAACTTCCTTACATTCATTTTTCTCTTTTGAATTAATGAATGAAACCCACGCCTCTTGTGAAGAAGAATGCATTATCTTTACTTTTAGAGTGTGCCATATTTTCCTGATGTTATTAAAGACATAAAAACAAGTATATGGTTCACCAACATCTTATATAAAGTAATATAGTTTGAAATATTTTCATCAAATTATTTCCCTTTCATTATCGGCTTTGGAAACTTGACTACAGTTTTTTAAAATTCCGAGATTAATTAGTTGGGGACATTGTCGTTCCGAAAAGAACATACCTTTTTCCTATATCAACATAATATTTCTCCATTAATCTTTTTCATAATATTAGTTATGAATGAATTCCTAATGAAAATCAAGTTGTTGATCTATATGATATGGTGCAATCTTTAAGACAAGATCTAGTACAAGAGACATCTTGAGTGTAACCGTAGAGGCCTATTCTATTTTTATTATCATTCTTAGATTCGATGGATTAAATCGGACTTTATAAATGGTCACTATGATGGATTTTACAACATTTTTAAAAATTAAGTCGTTTTTCTGAAGCCCTCCAACATATTCTTCATGGATATATATTGTGTTACACTCATCACGAAGATTTTACATGCATATCGGAAACAACTCTTCCTGAGGTATTGGTTGGTTTAATGAGACTATTAGTCCTTTCCAAAAATTTGTGAAATCTGATACCCTTTAATTGTATTGTCTTTTTTAGTTTTTAATATCAAAGACTTCTACTTCCATCACTATTAGAATATCTGAAGGAGAAATTTTTCGTAAGTATATTCCCATCCAGTGATAGATTAACACTACATACTAGTGTACCATACAATGACTGAATATTGTAGTTATAGAAAAAAGAAAAATTCATTCACCTCCTCCTTTTTTCATGGGTATCAATCATTTTGTTATAGTGAGAGATGAAATGCATCATGTTCTACTTCAAATCTCTTAGTCCATTGAAGAATGGGTATATAGGGTTTACAAAGATGGGTAGTGAAAGTGTTAGATCTAAGCATTTAGTGAATTTATTCTTCTTTGAAAATATTAGAATGTGTAATTCCTCCATAACATCCAATGAATCCATTAGTGACTTAATAGTACTTAAATTCACTCATGGAATGTTGTGATGATCTATTGCCTGGTTAGATTCAATAGCAGGACCCTAAAAGTATTTAATAACCAGAATCTACACAGGTGCAGCTGCCATAGCTTGAATATGTATGGAATCCAATAGGACCATTTTTGGTGGCACAACTGCTACATTTCAGGGGTAATCAATTGGGTATGTCCTTTAAGTATTTTCCAAACAATGCTATATTAGTGCACCAAACAGGGGAAAATATCACCTTACTAATGTTGTATACAAATATATTAGTGGTTGGTATCCCATTTTGAGCAGATATTCTATAATTATTTCATTAACTAGTTCGAACCCTATTTTTTGACGTGTGATGACTGAGGGTATGGGTTGAGGATTTCCATGAAGATCATAACCAATATGAAGACTACCTTTGATAAATTACCCATTGTGTTATGTTAACACTTTCATATATTCTTTTTTGATGTTAAAAGCTTCACCCCAACTTAATAGAGCCTAATTTATATGGAAGTAAGGTGATGTATGATATGGATATTACCTTTTCCCATGAGTGATATTTTCATGGAGGAAATGATGGTTTGTTTGAGGGAGTTTTCAGACTTATGGAATGCCTATAGTTCTGGGTATGCATCCCTCCTTCATGTTTTTCGGTTTGAACATGATTTTGGTCTGGAACATTCTCTTCTGAACTATCCTCATGTTTTAGAGGATCTTTAATGGAACTATTGATGACACCTGCTAATTCCTAATTCATTATAGGAATTCTAAATTTATTTTTATAAGATCACATTCTTCTTCATCCTCCACATGACCTTGTCCTATCTTTTGCTGATTCTGTAGAAGCATCATGATGGATAGTAACCTAAAGGGAACCTCATAACTGTTCAGTCATGTGTGTTCCAAATGAAGGCATGATATTAAATGATTGGAAAAACTAGGATGATCCCTTCAATAGTTTCATCACTAATAGAGTGATGAAAAATTCCAACCCCAGGGGGATTACTGGGGTGAAAATTTACCATCCCTGAGGGATGGGGTTGTTTCTATTCCACAGTCACAACACATTAGTCTAAATTTGCTGGCCTCGAGGGTATAATTTAAAAGTTACACATCATAATGGGATGGGGTTTCCCCCTCAATAACATGGATGATATTATTGGGGATCCGCATCTAATTTTGTGTTTTTTTTCAAACATGGACTTTGAAAATTTTACGACACGAACATCAATCACCCATTTCCGATGACTGCTGTATTATTTCTGTCATTTGTGAAATCTGAAGACTAACATCCTATAAGGTGGTGGATTTCTCTATATTCTAATAATATTGGAATAATAGTATCTAAATAGACATCTTTATTTTTCCCGATGTTAGGGAGAGTTAGGCGGGAACTATTTTTAAGATCATGTATTCATATATGAAGATATTAAGTTCATTGAAACCAGCCTGCGGCTATATCATTTCATAATATGACCATCATTTGGTATTTCTTATTGGGTTTTGTTAGATGTTACACTCCATATACACCCCATCTACTGATAATAAACCTAGAGTGGGTATAGTGATCAACTGCCCCAATTACATCAGTGTATTGAGACATTCATATTAAAGGGATACTTGTTACTTCTCCATATTTAGATTTTGTGAAGATATGGGATATTCTAGGTCATTTTGGATTTATGATCCTATTATTACCATGAAAATAATTTGATACACATCCTATGGAAACACTATTTCCATTAAATGATGATGATTTTTTCATATATTGAGTGTAATTTCATGGATACAATCCTCTAACAAAACCTCTGGAATATTGTTTCAAGGAGTGGATAATGTTAAAAACATGATTGTACTATAATCTCTATAAATTTGTTTCATTATATTTAATTTATAATAATCATATTTTTCCAAAGTTTCATCTACCTAGTTTGACAGAAGGGGGATTTTTTTGAGTGTTTTATCATAGACAGTAAGATCAATAAGTACTACCTACATTGTGTCAAAATACAAGTCATCTATGGGAGGTTTGTACAATGAACATATTTATTTGATATCTTATTTGTGAGAAATAATTTCACATTCTAGTGAAAAGGAAATAGAAATGATTAGACTTGTTTTCTCATGGGCCTCTCGGTAGGAGGACTTTCTCATTACTATAATCCCAAATGTATAATTCCCTTGAAAACCTAATACGCAACTTTGTAGGGAATTTTTGAAGTCCATAACCTCCTGGGGAGAACCAATATGATAAATTAAATAAAGGTAAGGGCCCTCTTACCCCTTAATCAACTATCCATGATGAATGTTTCCAGGGATCTTATATGAAATTGGATGCTTTAGATTGACCAGATTGTATACATGAAGTAAGAAATCATAGTGAAGTGTCTAAATAGGACCTTGAGAATTACTATTACTTCTCCCATAATTTGATACTAGGAATGTAGGATTTTGATCTTCCATAGATGAATTTATTTGTGATTTAATATCCCCAACATTTCATAGAGACTGTTTTTCAATCAACTATGTATTTTCTAACAATTTTTAATGAGGCACCTTCTTATATTACTTATTTCTCATAGTGGGGGAAACGTAAAATCAAATTTGTTTGTCATGGGATGTTTTTTGTTTCTTCTAAGAGTTTCCATTTGGATATTCCAATAACTCTAATATGAAAAATTTTATGTTCCCAATCTATTTGTCTTTATAATATGGTGGAGTTTCCCCATTACCCATTTGGATTGGAACAGAGGTGTGTGTATACTATGGTGTGACTTGATGAGGAGCCAACCCACATGTGGGGATGGATATATGTTTACATCCCTCATCTATTTTCTCATTTCCATTATGATTTCCTGATTGGATTTTAGGATGTGAGCATGAATATGAGTATGCTCGGTCAATATGGGCAGTATATTCTTGGTGACTTCAGCATCTGGAATAGGGATATATTCTCATTTGTTACCCAGAGTAGGTGTATTTTCCTTCTCTATTCCTCCCTTTCCTATCAGTGGGAATTGATATTACACATGTGCGATGTTAGAGAGTTGGGTATTCCCCAAATTATCTTTTGGAATTTTTGACAGACTTCTCTATATGTTTCTATATGTTTCTAATGGAATTTTTTATAGGTGTAGGTAGGTTAATGTTCCTTAATATGATTTTCTTCAAAATATGTTAGGTGGCATTTTTCAGGGGCTACCAGATGAGGCAGCAAGTAGACTGATTTAAATTGGATGGTTTTATGATCCAAATTTTGATTTGAGACCAATTTGAGTTTGTGGGATTATTTGGAAGGGTAAAAGGATTGGAAATTATCCATATTTGATGATTATTATCCAAACAGAGTTGTCGTGCATTCCAAGGTTTGAGGGACCTGGGCCTGAAAGCTAAAGTCAAAATCATAATCATATGGAGTGTTTTCTATCATGTGACATTGGTTGAGGCGATTACTAACAGGATCCCCTGTGAAATAAAATTTTTCTTGAGGATGAGGCCATATGTGTCCTCTTGATCCACCTCCCTAAAGAATAGGATGAACTGGTTGTCACATTCTTGGGATATGTTTCAAAAATTCTCGAAGAAAGTTATTAGTGATGTGTGTGTCAGGACCACCAGTCATCATTGGCCTGATGACTGGGGGTTCTTTTCAAGCATGAGGGATTTTAGGGTAGCCTCCATGGTCGGGATTGTACATTTTGGATGCTATTCCAAGGAAAGTGATTTGGAGACCCAACATTGATGATGTTGGGTTGGTTAGGGAATCCATTACAAGGTTGGGAATTCTACATGAGTATTTTTTGGGTTCTCATTGGTTAAAACATGACGGAGTACATTTTTATTGAAGGTTTCTATTTGAATAAGTTCTTGATAGACGACAAACACAAATATAGAAAACCTTGTTAATGTAGAATATTATCTCAATTTATACATTAGTGATATTTTACCTTGTTTGTTCCAATTAAACCAAAAGAAAATGGTCTTAAAAATAGGTGTGGTTATCCACTTGGTTAAGGATTCACGTTGGGTTCACTATCTTTTTGTTACCCCTCAAAACATTTATCTCCAAAGATGATTGATTGTGCGGTTGAATTTTGTGAAATCATTAATACTTGGTTCTCTACTTACAAATGGTTTCCAAGTGTATTTTTAGTAGATACAGAAACAACCAACTGTTCCATATTCGTAAGGACCTAATTTCCAAAGGTCGGTGCTCATTAGGGGGTTTGGCCTATTATGCTTAAGAACTCACATTGGTAGAGATGATGGTAGTTCAGGCTCACCACACCCTTTGGAGGTTATTTTTTCATACACTATGACTTTATTAATGATATATGATATGTTCGTGAATCCTTTATTAATTCCCTTGAATGAAATGGATCACATTTGAGTTAAAAATCAAATTTTAGTCTGTATATATATTAGAATAATTTTTATGTATCTAATGTTCTTCATCAATCGATACATTCTATGAATATGATGTTCCTTGTAAATGGTATCCACTTATATAATAAATATTGAATATTTGGTCATTATTATGATGATTCTAGTTTTCTGACATCATAGCAGGGAACTCTATTGTATTTCATCATCTAGGTAGACAAGATTCACTATAGAGTTTATCATCATCTAGGGATATATATGTTTCATTGAATATGTGATTGATGCCATGAGGGGGATTCATATGTATCACTATAAAATGAATCAATACCCACATAGTATGGTGACTATTAATGGGGAACATTTTAGCTTTTAAGTTCATGTGATAATGACTTAACCATAATGTTTAACGTCATGTGGTATGGACGTTTAGACAGAACAAGCCTAATAAATGATTGGTGCAGGACTAACACTGAAGCTGTCAAGGGATCCTATAAGTTTTATAGATTTCATGATTGAATTAGACACTACAAGTAATGTGGCCCATTGACTATGTTTTATTTTATTTTTTGGGTTTGGATCTCAAAGAGACATCCTATGTGTCCCATTTTAGAGAGAATCAAATACAATGTAGTTAGGTGATGAGGGTCATCACATTTGTGGTCCCACTGATATTTTTTACATAGGATGGAGGAATGGACCATAAATAAGATTAGGTCTTCACATACTCCTTAAAAATATGATCCATACTATAATGAAATGATTTAGTCTTACTCATGAGAAATATGGAAATGAAAAGGGACCACGACGGGTATTTGAATCATGGGTTTTCTAGGATTTTTTGGGGATTTTACCTAAATAGGAGGCCTAAAGGGTGAAATTTGGGCTTGATTCTCATGAGGATTACATGATAAATTGGAGGTTTTGGTTGGGGATTAATCAGAAAAAGATTCCCATTGAGCACTTCCTTAAATAAGCATCCTATATATCCTGGTTAATGTGAGAATATGATTTCTCGTAGTTTAATAATTCATCCATTACACTCAATTGATTCCTTAGTATTTGGGGTTATGATTAGGTATTGAAACATAAGTGGATCCCAATTAATCTTAGGCCTTAGATAGTAATCCTACTTATTATAGTTGTGGAAGGATTCAAGGTTCTATTGGTTCAATCTGCTCGGATTGTGTAGGTATCCTAATCACAATTGACCTCCAAGCAAATTTGATTCCAGATTTGTGTCAAAAATAAGATGGATTGGAAGATATAAAAAACATCACATTTCACCTCTCTTTCTAAAGGTGTAAATTGTAACAAATAATAAAGATAGAGGAATGGGGTGTCGAGTATGCCCAACTCCTTCTACCCCACATTTGTTCATGGAAGTGGTTGGGGCTATGACACATCCATCTCTTCACGTTAGGTTGGAATGGTCTAAGGTATCGATGAGGAAGGAATGATGGTGAATGATATGGGACCATGAATTGTGAAGACCTCGACCATATTATCTCATAGTTAGTTCCTTACATTATTACACTATCGTAGATATAAGTGTTGAATCCCAAAGTATTGATCATCTTAGCAGTCTTACAAAAATGATGATATACATGAACCTTACATTACAATTAAAAATATTAAATACAAAATTTCAAATTATTTATGAACATCATGATTCCCCTAGCGTATCCCTTTGTGTAATTCATAATACATATCATGGAATTGTGGTAAAATTAAAACATAAGAACAGGATGATCTGATATGATTAGTAAGAGTAAGATTGCAATGAATGATATTATGAGTAAATAAGAATTATCCTCAAGTAAAGGTGTTTAATTTAAACATATTACTCATAAAAATAACCATGATATAAATATTTAATGAATAAATAATACCATATACAGTAATCACATAATCTATAAAACATAAAAGTGAAAACATCAACTAATAAAAAAATCACATGGAATAATAATAATAAAAAACTGAAAAATGTTAAACATATGAACTATCAAGATTTATCCTCAAGATAGCCACAACCAAGATCTATATTCATGATAGTTTATGCCTCTGGGTAGGAACACAAATAATCTATGTTAAGATCAATCCACTTAATAATTTAAAATTTCATGCAGTCAAATATGAAGGGTTTGTTGCTAATAGATTTTGTCTCATAAGACTTATGGATGCATTGATGGCTTATAACAGGCCCCACCCATCACTTACAATGTAAAATTTATTCCTCAAATGAATAGTCTTATAAAAAAGCAACATAAACTTTCTTATTAAAATTAAAATAAAAAATATGAATACATTAACTGTAAAAAATTAATTGTAATAAAATTGAACATCCATATTAAACAATTTCATAAACACTTCATGGAAATATGGTAAATGATATCATAAGTGATCAACGTCAATTTAAAATACTATTTGACAATGGATTATGACATAGATGAAAATAATATAATATAATCCCTAATAAATTTGAGAGAAATTCCCCTTTATATTGTAAAATAATTTATTTAAAAAAACATGAAATTATAAATGAAAGAAATTTAATTTAAAAAGAACCATCCCAAATTGTAAAGGAAGCTTCAAAATTTTAATGCATCATGATGGTGAAAAAATATATGCTCACAAAATATGTTAAAAAAATATTTTATTTCATTGAGAAAGTAAAAAATTACTTCATTTATAAAATTATTAAAGATTCCTTTCAAACTGTTTTATAAAATGTCAAACATAGGTATAAATGACATTAAAAATATCTATATGAGTAGTAAGAAAATATTGAAATTAAATTTTATGAAACATGATAATGGATGATAAATATGTCATAATAAATAGCCACATATACAAAATCCAATATAATTAGTAGAATACAATATTAACCTTTACCATGTTTTTTCTTTGTGTTGAATGTCGTTTTACCTCCGTTTCTTTTGGTATCTCTTTTTTATTTATAGAAAATAATATATTTGGGTAGATTCATACCCAATGTAAGGCTTAAAATATTACGGTATGGATGTTAGTTGTATTTTTGGCCAGTGGATGGCTGATGTAAATGGATTTTGATGTTTAAATAAAAGGGAAGGATATGTACTTTTCTATAAGAGAGGGGACGGGCCTGTATGAAAACCCTAAAAATTTTAAATTAATATAAATTATTGATTAATTCCAAATCTCCCTAAAGTCTGTAATGTCAATGATAATATGAGTATAGCTATAAATACAAACATTAAATAAAATATAGATATCTATTGATTTTATTCTTAACCCTATTAATATTATTTACCGTTAATTAATCTATTTAATTTTAATTATAGTAATACCATTTTTAAAAGTAAATTGTTATAAATTATTACTTATATGGTGTAAATGTTCGAAAAAAATGGATTGTAAATGATATTTTAAACCTCATAATATTAACATTGTATTTTATTATTAATTTTATTATTTAAAAAATATTAAATAAATTAATTTTTTACAAATTATCAACTATTTCATTTATGAAAGTATTCAATACATTATCATTAAATAAAATCCATAAAGAAAGATAACATCAAAACAAACCATTAAATAATATCATAATTTCTCATAGTAAATTATAAAATTTGTGCAGAAACTTATTTTATTGTAATTATATTTATGTCAATATATTTTAAATTTTTTAATTTATATTTTTATTAATAAAATAAGTGAAGAATCACTATTATGATAGCTATTATGACAATTATTTAATCTATAAAAACTATAAATAAATTAATATGATATAGATATATCTTTTATATTTCCACATACTATTTTTTAACAAAGATATCTCATCAGTTTCAATTTATTAAAATAATTATACTTATATGAAATGTGGGTGTGGAATTTTGTCACACTATTTGATTTTAATAATATATATCACATTTTCATGGGCACGTTTGGCACCCCGGGCCCGCACTTCTGGACTTAGTTCTTAAAAATGCTGTGAAATTTTTTTCATATAAAATAAATTGAACAATTACTCAAAAAAATTACATAAACAAGGACCTTTTACATGTCTAGTTTCCCGATGATTAAAGAACACCATAAATTTATAATAGTTGCACCAAAATAATAATCATGCCTACTACACTTCTGCGCGGGCTAACTCCAAAATAGTTGATATCTGATTTGAACTTTTATGATACATATGAATGATAATTTTTTAAAAAAAATAATGAGTAGTCATTTTCCAAGTAAGGAGTTTTAAAATTAATTAATGACAATTTAGAAAATATTTCTTTAATAGTAACTTTAATAAATTCTATTGAATATAACATAAAAATACATTTCAAAACACCATTTGAAAAGATTTATTGAAATTTATTATTTTATTAAAAAATATACAAAATTTTATAGTACTTATATACAAAAATTACATTAAAATTAGTACAATGATTTTTTTAAAACAAAATGAAATCTTTTAAAAGAAAAAAACTATGTCTTGAGGAAACATGAATCATTTATGGATATATTGGGAAAACCCACTTGTTGATAGATTGGGTTACCATCCAAAATCCATACCATATTTACAATGTCCAAGTGTCATATTTTCAGAAATTTTTTTAATGTTTCTTTAATTTTATAAATATTTCTCACATGGTTTTATGTTTTGAAACTCATAGAGTTTTATATAATTATTGCATAATACATAGAATGATAATTAAACAACATTTAAAATTCATGAAATATTAATTAATTTTTAAACACATGAATCTGTTTTTCATATATATTGCAAACACACAAACATATACTATAATACATGAAATAGACTTGTTCAATTTTATTTATATATAATTATATATAGACTAATATTTATTTGAAAATCAATTTATGACTTTGTAGGAAAAAATATCAATCTACATATACATATATCTAATTTCTAAAAATATTAATTTTATGTGTTGAAAATGATTAATGCAAGATATACAGATAATTTGTAATTTAATCACAAACTAATAGAATGAATTAAACCCTTATAAATAAGTTTGAAAACAAATCCCATATAAAATAAAAAATTAAAACATGAAAATAAATAAAGGATAAATAATAAAATAATATATAATATATGATTTTTTATATATAAAACATAACATTTTAAATAAATGATCTTTTACTATATATGAATATTTCCATAAAAATATAGTAGTATATTCCCTTACACTAAACTAGATTTAAACATAATTTTGATAATGTAAATAAAAATATGAAATATTTCATTGAAGAAATTCCCCACTAAATTTTTATGCAAAGGTATTATTTGAAATTCTTCTTCTTCTCTTGGATTCATTCCACTCATATTATCAGTACCATAAAATAGAGTAAAAACACTCTGAATTCCACCAGAACTAGATCAAAACACCCCTTTATTTATAAACAAAGAAGGATAATATAATTGAATAATTTATTTAAATTTTTACGACAGAATTAATATCATAGATTAAGTTTTAGCATGTTGGGATATGGACTAGTTGAAGGAAAAAATAATTATATCAAAAATCTATTTGAAATTGACAACTCACATGACATTAAGACAAAAAATTTGGCCTCAATTTATTCAAAATCATGAAAATGGATTTAGTGAATGAAAATCATAACATTCTTCAACCAGTTATTAGATAATGACCTGAAACTGAATTGAATAAGATATTGATTACACACATGATATAATAATCAATATTGAATGAAATGTAGACCAAATATTTGGTTCATTGTAGGGACCAAAAAAACATTGAAATTAAAACATATTTATAGAATTCTTAGTTTTAACATTCTGATTTTAAGAATATCCAGATACACAAAAATTTATTAAAGAAGACCCACTTGCATATCATTCGTATCATCCAAAGTAGAATTTAATTTCCCTTTGAAATCTTGTTTGGAGAACCTTTTCTATCATGATTCATAATTTATGTTCAATGGTACTTTATATTGACTCAAACTAAATCCATATGTTCATCTTAGAATGGATTCACCTTGCTCAGCTTTCCTCCTCGCATAGAGATCTTACTCTGACCTTCATTGACCATAACTCAAGAAGAAAAATCCAAACCCAAATACTCACTATTGATCATGACCATTGCTAGACCTCCATAAATCTCTCAGTTAAAAAGGTGTCACTAGACCTTGCTCAAATTTGCCTCACAATTTCATAAAACCCTATCCCAACTCGACTTATCCCACACTGCTAAACCTATCCTCCTTTCACAACTTCTTTAAATTATTTTGCTCATTTTTATTAAAATCATTTTATTCATTATATAATTATTTTTCATTGTTCTATATATATACATAATTAATTTTTTACATCTTAATTCATTATTCGTATGTTGAAAAATTATTATTAAAATTTCTAGAAAAATATATTTTTTTAGTCATTTGAATAATATAAAATAATTAATAATAATTCTTATATTAAATTGATCATTAGTTTTATATTTTATATATAATATTTTAATAATTTTTTTTATTTATTTAATTTAGATTATTTAATATTGAAAAACGTATTTCCATATAAAATCATAATGAAATTAACATTTATAAAAATTATAAGTCAAAATAATACTCATATTCAATGGATTAAATCCTTTTAAGAACCCTAACAATTATTATCATTATTTAATATCATAAATAATTTAAATGTTATATTTTGTTTCATATTAATTTTATAATCAAATATTTATAAATAACCCCTTTATTCAATAATTTATTTTTCAAATAATAAATTATTTCTATTAATATTACTTTGAAGTATTTTTATTTATTAGAAAGATATATGAGAAAATTTAATTTCCTGATAACTATTTTTCATAAAAGTATAAATAATTAATATTATTTAAATATTTTATTTTTATTTACATTGTGACTTGATGAAATATAATATAAAATAATGTAAAGATCAATATTAATACAATTAAAAGAACACAAATTGTATTTTGATTAACTGAAATTACATTATTTAATAAAAATATTTTATAACAATATTTTTTTAAAATATAAAGTAATTTGATTTATTACATAAAATATCTAAGATTACAAATTCTCCCCCCATATATTAATTGCACATTCACCATTTAGCCATCAAAAATAGGAAAATTCTTAATTTTATAACATTTTAAGTAATGAATTTCAAATGAGACATAACTATTGAATGTACTTCTTACACATATATTTTATTTTCCAATAAATAAAACATATAATCTATAGTTTTTTCTATACCATTCCTCAAATACCAATTAGGACTCATAAAGCCCACTCTTACGGACCCAGTGCATTTCAATGATGTGTAATTTTTTCTTATAAAATAACGGAACAATTATAGAAAAATTTTCAAGAACGAGGAACCTTTAGCGGAAAATGTTCTGGAGGATTAAATAATACTATATATTATTTAGAGTTGACCAAAAATAAATCACATGCCTAATAATATTCTGTGTGATCTAACTCTAAAATCGACAACATCGGATTTGATATTTTAAGATTCCAGTGGGAAATCATTTTTAAAACAATGTGTGAGCATTCAATTTCCCAGGAAGGGGTTTTGGAATTATATAACACAATTTATAAAATATTTATTTTACAATAAGATTGATAAATTCCTTTGAATATAACATAAAAATACTTTTCAAAACACACTTTACAAAACATAATTGAAATTACTTTCATTAAAAATAATATACCACATTTTAAATTTATTACATTCAAAATTTTCTTTTAAAGTAATCCAGAAATTTTTCTGAAAAGGCTATTCATTCTATTGAAAGCAAAAAAATGTGGCTTATGAAAATTTGAAACTTTTAAGACTATCATAGGCCTACCAAATTGTTGAGATTTTTAGTCTACCTCCCAATTCCCTAACATATTTACAATGTCCAAGTCTCATATATTTTGAAATCATTTTTAAGCTTTTCATTAATTTTATAAACATTTCTCACTGTGTTTTATGCTTTGAAACTCATGGAATTATATATAATTATTTATTAATATATAGAATTATAATAAAACAACATTTAATATTCATGAAATTTTATTTCATTTCTTATACTCATAAACCCATTTTTATATATATTGTATACAGACAGCCAGACAGACAGACAAACACACATATATGTATTCAATAATACATGAAATAAACATGTCCACTTTTATTTATATTTAATTATATAGACACTAATATTCATCAAAAATTCAATTTTCAAGATGGTACGATAAAATATCAAGAAATATAATTGTTTCATAGCCACGTGGATGATTAATTATTATTCACGTACTTAAAATTTCATCCTTAATCCCATAAAAATCAATTTATGTAATGTATATCAAATAGTCATGCATATATCTATATAAATATATATATATATGAATGTATAAATTCCATGATAACATAATAATGGATATATGGACACAATAATTATTTGAGTATTACATACACATGATAAAATTATGAAATTCTTAATTTATAAATTCATACATTGATTAATACATGGTCAACAATAATTTAATTTAAATAGTTATATACTTTAAAATTATACATGTATACCTATATATATTTATTCCACATAATAACAGAACGAATTCATGTTTAAAAAACTTTGATAAATTCAAATATCAATTAAAATAAAATTATTAAAAACATAATTTAATACATATATCTGATTACCAAATTTAATCATTATATGTTATGAATGTAATTAAAGATAGATATACATATATTATATAGTTCTAACTCATTCTAACAGAAGTAATTAAACCCTTATAAAATAATTTTGAAAATAAATCCCTTATAAAATCTAAAAATTAATAAATGATAATAACAAATATTTTAATAATAAAATTAAGTATAAAATCAGATTATAGATATAACACATATCATTTTAAATAAATGATCAATTACTAAATATCAAGGTTTCTATAAAAATATAGTATTATATTATTTTACCCCAAACCAAATTAAAAAATATATTTGATAAGGTAAATAAAAATATAAAATTTTTAATTGAAGAAATCCCTTAATCATTTTTATGAAGAATTACGAATACGAATTCTTCCCATTTCCATTGCCGCTTTCCACTCAATTTAATAGAACCATAAAATAGAAAAAAACAAAGCACTCCAAATTCCTCCCAAACTATCTCCCACACCCCTTTATTTATAAACCTGGTAGGATAATATAATTTTTCTCTTTATTTAAATCTCTCCAACATAATTAAATTCATGGATTATGTTAATTCATATTGGGATATGGACAAGTTGAAGGAAAATTTATTTGTATCGAAAATATATTTGAAATTAGAAACTCGCATGATAATAACCCACAAAATGTGACCTTAATTGATTTGGAATGGAGAGAATGGATTCAATGAATAAAAATCATCACAATATTCATACAATTCTTCAAAAATGACCTAAAACTGACTTGCATAACATATGGATTACGAACAGATTGTAACATTCCAAATATAATGAAATTATTGACCAATAGTTCAGTTCATTGAATTCAACCCAAATTTATTTTTAAAATTAAAATAGTTTGTTGGAAATTTTTATTTTAATAGGATTATTTCAGGAAGAATCTGATACACAAAAATTTATTAAGGAATACCTACATGCAGACTACTCATATATTCAATATCCAAAGGGCATTTTCACATTAAATCTTTTTCCAAAAACCATTGTGGTTATTATTCAGAAATGAAATTTGACGAAACTCTATCTAGACTCAAAACAAATCCCTATTTTCATATGATAATAGTTTCTCCTCACTCGTTCGTCCTCTTCACTTGGAGATCTTGCTCAGACAGACGTTGTCCTCGATTCTAAAAGAAAAACCCAAACCCAATGGATCAACCTCGATCTATAATGTCTCTAAACCTCCATGAATTTATTTGATGAAGAAGTGATGCCTGACCTCGCTCAACGCTGCCTCACAATATCATAAAACCCTAACCTTACTCACCATCTCCCACTAAGCTAGACCTATCCTAATTTTAGGATTCCTTTAAACTGTTTTTCCTATTATCATTTATTTAAATCATTTCAATCTTTATATAATTCTATTTCTTCATAATAAATATATATATTTATATCAATGCATAATTTGGTTTTTATATCATAATTCATAGTTATAGTTTTATAAAATCATTTTTATAATTCCCTTAAAAATATTAATTTGTTTTGAAATTTGAACAATATAAAATAATTAATAATAAATATTATATTAATTTGGTCATTAATTTTAGACTATATATATAAAATTTTAATAAATCCTATCATTTATTTAATTTAGCTTATTTAATATTCAAAAAACATTATATCAAATCATAATTAAATTAACATATATAATTCTATAATTCAAATATTACTCATATTCAAATAATTATATAGTTTTAAGAACCTTAATAATTATTATCCTTATTTTCCATTATAATGAATGTAAATATTATATTTCATTGAAAAATAATTTTACTTTTCAAATACTTATAAATAACCTATTTATTCAAAACATTGTTTTTCATATAAGACAATATTTAATTTAATATTACCATTAAGTATTTTTTTATTAGAAAAGTATATTAGAAAATGTTATTTTAGGAAAACTATGCTTTATAAATGTATAATTAATTTATAATATTTCAATATGTCATCTTGTATTTAAATATTACTTGATGAATGATAATATAAATTTATCTAAACATGAAAATTTATATAATGTAAATTAAAAAAAATTCATTTTGAATATATAAAAATACATAGTTACGTAAAAATATTTTATAAATTATTTATTTAAAAATAAGGAATTTATTAAATTACATAAATTATATGGGATGTCACAATACAAGTCTATTAAATGATTATATTTCGAACCATAGGTGATATTAATATATTTTGATTGATTTAATTTCATTTTGAATGGTGTTAAGCTAAATTTATTATATTTATAATATTATTTTTACCTTTAATTACATGATTTAGCATTAAATATCGTAAATAAAAATCACTAATGTTACTATTCATAAAGTATAAAAATAGAATGATTCTATTTACATTATATGAACTTCCTTATTCAAAAAATTGTATCCATTTTTTAAAATTAAAAACATATAAATTTTAGTAAATAATTTTAAACTTATCTCTTTGATGAAATGAGAAGATGCATTTTTAAGTGAAAACGTTTAAAAGAATAAAATGTTTTTTTATCCAATTTCAATATGATATTGATTAGAAAGTATAAAATATATTAAATAATAAAATAGATCTAATCATATTATAAAAAATTAAAATACCTAATTTAACACTATAAATAAATTGTCTGAAAGTGTAGTTTTAAATTAAAGTATATTATTTTTAACAACTCATACAAACTTGAAACGTACCAAAAAAATTACCAAATGAATCCAATTGAAATTTCAATATTTCATATTCAATGAAATAGATTATTTAATAAAATTATATTTTGAAAAATTCAAAACTGGTTTTAAAATATGTTGCCCATTAGGAGGTGCTAAAACAACATTGTTATAAAAATAAACGTTATATCTATAAACTTTTATTTTTTCTTATATATGGTCTAGAAAACCCATAAAATTTTAAATAATTTCAATAAGTTTTTTTTCATTAATATAATCCAACAAGTTCTTTCGAATATTTATTAAATTCAATTATTCACATTTAAATTGTTTATTATCTAAACATAACCTTTATATTATTATTTTTTATCATTTAGTGTTTATTTTGTAATAGATGAATCATTATATTAAAATGTGTAACATGTATTTTCATTATTCAGTTAACACTATTTATTATTTACATTCTCATGGCTAGGTTATAATGGTAACATTTAAATAACAATATTTAATTTTTCATTTAAACATGGTGTTGAGTATAATGTATACTATCGAGCATAGTGTTTCCTTTTAAAAGGTCCAGATGTTACATTCTATTCTCTATCTAAAAATTGCATCCTAGTAATTGAATGTAAACATCAAATTGTAGAGGTTTTACTATTCAAAATTAATTTATTGAAATACTAAATCATAAAAATAATTATTGGGACCTCCACATGAAAATAAATAATTGGAGGTATGATAAGAATCAAAGATAACTCATAATAGGGTTCTATATAGGAAAAAATTGACTTGTATGATATATTTAACCTTCATTTTATGATGGAGTGTGAGGTAGGAAATGGTTATGAGAAAGTAAACAGTCACCAAGCTATAAATTTGTGATGATCTAATGGATTATTAGATTCATCAGAAATAAAGGTTCCAAGAAGTTTTTTTTGGTTTTATGATATTATCACTAGAGTTGACGAATTAATATAACATTTAGATTATAACATATTTTATTTATTTCTATGTCACAAGAATAATATCATACATTGGTTGTGGTTTGATAAATTTTCACTTAATCCTTTAAACCATCAAATAGATGTTCAAAATAAATTTGCCACACCTGAATCACATTTTATGAAAAAGAATGTCCACAAATGTTTCCTTCAACAGCTATATTTTTACTGAAACCAAAAAAGGTTATCACAAAGAATCCAATAAATCATTATTTAATATTGAACACTAATAACCAACTATAAAATTAATCCATTCCATCCATTAAACACATCTGAAATACTTTTGTCCCAATTAACAGTCCAAAAAAATATTTCAATTTCCCCAATCAATCTTAACATTATATTCCCCATACAACATAGTGTATATCTTATTGACAGATACCACATATTTTATCACCTTAAAACATTGGTGAAAATGATCATGCCTCCAAATATATAAATAAAATTCATTATAGTATAGTATTAAAATTTACCATTATTCATATAACTAGAATATAAAAACATAATTATTGAATCCAAAAACATAAATAAATTAATTATTCCACATTTAATATAATTACAACATAAACATGTCCTTGATCATTATTCATTTTCTGATCTATATTTCCTTAACACATAAAACATTTATTTGCATCATTCCATATTTCACTATATATGAAACACTAAATATAGATCTTTTCATTATTCAAATTAAATTATTTTTTCTCATGACCCTTTTCTCCAAAGTAATATCAACAACCCAATCCTTTCAAGTACATACCAAGGTGATCCCTTCCACAATTATCACATGATAGAAAATAATTCTTTCCCTTATTCCCTGTATCCACCTCTTGATCCACCATTATCTTCTTCACTTTCTTTTACTTAATTTCAAAAAACATAGATAATCCTTTCTCTGTATGGATAGCACTTGAGACTATATCATTGTATAAGGATAATTTTTGGGATTCTATATCTATTCAGTAGAATCGATTATAGACATAAAATAAATAAAATATCATACTATTCGAGATATGTGTATAGTTCATAACATTCCATAAAAACCTTGAAATGTTGGCCTCATACAATGCAACATTATCAACCTCCTTTTATCTCATACTTTGAAAATGCATCTCCATATCAGAACCCAACCGATGAGGGAAATATATTTCATAGAATATTTCCTTAAAATCCATCAATTCCGTTTTTTATATTTATTCCTTCACCATTATGTTTTGAATAAACTTCCACCATTTATTTACATCTCTCATGATGTGATAAAATTCCATGAAAACCAGCCTACTTTCATTTCATCCCAATTAATGAAATATCTTATAAAAGGAACTTAGCCATTGATCATCTATGGATGGATTTTTAGTTAGGTTGAATTTTAGAGGTTGTTGTTTCATTATGGGTTATGACATTTCCCCTCCACAATTTGAATTATGGTATTTAATACTATTAAGGTTATTGGTCATAACAAGATTCTATTATCCCGATATAGATATAATTTTATTGACACCGGTTGGATCTCTAGATCCAAAATCATTATTTTGAATTGGTAGTCAATCTATAAATGGATTTTTTATAGTGATATTGTTTCATTTAATTACACTAGAAAATATTTCTAAATAAAGGGATACACTAGATTAGGATATATTTCCAAATGCATAATATTGAAGTAGTAAAACATATAAGATAAATTGAAAATATATTCATTCCTAATATAATAATCATAAACATAGATTCATTGGGGAAATATCTACTATTTAATCATTTATAATATATTTTTAGAATATGAATTATAAAATTCATATCCTTAAGAAGTGTCGATCCATGTTTTTGGTATGTCTAGTTCTCATGTACTATGTTACACTATGTCAAGACTAAGGCGCCTTATTATGGTCGTTAACACCTGATATATTTGTACAAAACAACTTCCTATTGTAGTACCCATATGATCATGTATTTGGTAGAATCACATAATATTTACCTTTTATAATTTCATTAATATTATTCAACTATTATCCTCAATTATTATCTTAGGGTTGTATTAGCTAATCTAAATTTCATCAAAATATTTTCCAAGGATTCAATTAATCTTACTATAATACAAACTCTAATAACCTAGAAACTAGTAGCTCAGAGATAGTGACTTACTTTATTAAATTGTTATAGATAAATGTGTCAAATCCAAAAGTAATGATCCACTTATCAGTCTTGGAAAAAATATTACATACACTAACATCACATTATAATTCAATACATAAAATACAAATTATAAAATCATTTGAGAACACCATTATTTTTTTATCCTAACACTGATTAAAATTTATAATACAAATATGGAATTCAAATTAAAAATAAAACATAATAAATGGTTGAGCTTAGACTCTCAATAAGGGTAAGCATGCAACCGAATATATTAAGAGTAAATAATCATATACTGTATGGGAAGGTGTATAATTGAAACAGAAGAAACTTAGACATAATAATGAGAATAATATGGAACGGATAAATAATACCTTTCAAAATAATCATATAAGCTATAAAACACAACCATATATATTCTATCTAAGAAAATAACCACATGGAATACTAATAATGACGGAATGTATAATGTTGTTCATATGCACTATCATGATCTATACTCATGATAGCTACTGTCAAGATATATCCACAAGACTATTGAAGTTTATTAGTAGAAACCTATCTACTTGTGTCATGATATATCATCTTAATAATTTAAAATTTCATGGAAACAAATTTGAAGGGTTTTTTACCAACTGATTTACTCCCATGTAACATGTAGATTCATCTAGGTGCTATATCATGTTGCACATGCCAATTACTATTTCCAACACAATCCACATATAAAAAGGGTGAAACAAAACAAACAATAATTTTTTTAATGAAAAAAAACGAAATTTTAATAAATTATACAAAAATAATGAATGGAATTAAAATAGAACATCCATAGTAAAAAATATCATAAAATCTTCATGGAAAAGTGTTATATGATATTAGAAGAGATCAAACTCAATTAAACATATGTTTAGACCAAATATTGTTGAAATAGATGAAAATACTCTAATAAAATCATTAAATATTTCTACAATGATATTCCCCTTCTCATTGTAAAATCATTCATTTAAAATTATATGTGATTATAAATGAAAACGTTGGATTTGAAAAAAATTATTAAACTTAAGAGGGAATATTCAAAAGAATAATGTGTCATGATGAAAGAAAAATATCCTATCACTAAAAATGATAAAAACATTACATCCATTGAAAATGTCATTAAGTACCTCATACGAAAAATGATAACTGTTTCCGTAGAAAACATTTTATAAAAATTATAACCTAGATTGAATTGACATTAGATAATTTTATAAGAGTAGTATGACTATTCAGATTTTTTTTTAAAAACATGGAAATTGATGATAAATATTTTCCATTAAATACTAATATATAAACAGTACTGGATAATAATGATATTACGAAATTATCCCATACCTTTTATTTTTTTGTGTGGTGAACATCCTTTATCCTCAAATTATTTATGTGTCTCCGGTTGATTTACAAAAAAAAGTACATCTTTGGTTGGATTTATACATAAAGGAAGGATTCTATGATGAATTTATACAAGATAAAAAATGTTGAGGCAAGATTTTCCCAGATTCAAATTGATTTAGATGTGTAAATAATATAGGAGAGGTGTCTTTTATAAGAGAGGGGAGGGGCACCAATGGAAACTCATGAAATATTAAATTAATATAAATTTTTTTTAATTCAAATTCTCTATAAAGTGGGTTATGCCAATGATAAGAAGAGTATAGTTCTAAATACTATCAACCAAAAGAAATTTGAAATGTTTTTATTATATTTCTATCTTTATAATTTGTATTTACACTTAATTAATCAATTTAATTTTAATTGTGGTAATAATAATTTAAATAGTAGAAGGTTATAAATGATAACTTATATAATTTCAGTGGTCCATAAATAGACACTATATGAAGATTTAGAGCCTATTATAAAATATTTTTATTTTATAATAATTTTTCTTATTTAAAATAATTTAATAAATTGATATTTATATAATATATCAATATTGTAAATTGTGAAACTATTCATTACATCGACTTTTAATAAAATCCAAACATAATGATAACTTAAAACCGAACCACTAAATACACTATTATAATGTTATAGTCACATATAGTAGTTGTGGATAACCATTGTTCATTAATATTATATTTATTTTAATATATTTAATATCCTTTATTTGATATTACGATTAATAAAATGATTAATGCATCGTAATTTATTCCGAATTTATGATAATTATGTAATCTGTAAAAATAATAAATAAATTACCATGCTGTATATATATCTTTTATCAGACTATAGAATATTTATAATAGAATTTTTATTTTGTTTTTATATATTAAAATTATTATATTTATAAGAAATGAGAGTGTGAAATTTTTTCACATTCATTGATTTTAATAATATCTATTTCATTTTTAAGGAAAAGTTTCTATTAAATGTTAAAATTTAAATATTTTTGAGATAATAATATAATATTTTTCGTCAAATAATTTTTTGGAAGGATTTATGATAATTTGAAAATATTTATAATATTATTTTAACTTTTAATTACCTGATAATCCCATAATTGTATTAAATAATAACTTTAAAAAGTTAATATTCATATTGACTAAAAATAATAAGAATCTATTTAAATAATTTTAATGTTATTATTAAAAATATGGAACAATTTTTCAAAACTACAAACACCTAATTTAAAATAATTTATTTACAATTAATCTAATAAAAGAATTGAGAAGATGTTTTTTTAAGTTAAAATTTTCAAAAGATTACATTGTTTATATATAAAATTTAAATGTCAAATTTATTCCAATTACATAAAAATTATTAAATAATTAAAACATGAACAATATATAATTTAGAATAAAAAATATATATAATTTATTAATATAAGTATTTTTTTAAAAGAAAATAAATTTTCAATTTAAATGCACTATTTTTATGTATTCATCAAAACTTGAATCTTCTTAGAAACATACCAAAAATGAATCCAATTTTTTTTAATATTTCTTTCTCCACGATTAATTGTATTTAATCAAATATAAATTATAATATTTTCCAACACTAGATTTAAAGTAGTTGTTCTATCAAAAGGTAGTAACATTGAATTTTTAGTATAATACTTCTATTATTTTGTAAAATTTTATTTTATCTTATATAATATCTCAAAAATACATTAGACAATTTTAAAAGTTATTCTGATTTTATATTTCATTAATATAATCCACAAAATGTGATTTTATTATTTTATAAAAACAATTATTGACATTTAAATAGTTTTTCATAAAAATAGATTCTTTTTGTTAAATTTAATATTTATTTTCAATATTTATCATTTTGGTTACAAATGAATCATTATATTAACATGTTCAAACCATATTTACAAAATTCACTTAACAATGTTCATTATCTCAATTCAAATAGAAGGGATATTATTGTAACATTTATATAATAATATTTAATTATTCTTTTATGCTTGATGTTGCACAATCAAAAAAAGTGTTTCATTTTAAAATCACAAGAGGTTAAATTATTGGTCCAGATCTTGGAGGTAGAGAGGAATACAGAAACAAACTCCTATAGGAAAGGATAGGGGATTACACCATGAGGGATTCCCTAAAATTTTTTTTGTAATAGGGGATGAGGGGCTAATTACATCTTGAATGGAAAAGAAAGTATAATTTTTACCCTCTTTACAAGGAACTAGAGTATCCACATCTAAAAAATTACAAGGGAAGAACATATTACTAAAAATTGTCCTAAATACGAGTAAATACCTCACACAACCCCCTAGGGTAAGGGTCCTCAGGAATATTAGGAACCATACTCACATACACCCTACGGATTTGGAACAGCCTACGAGACAAGTTAATGTAACCCATGACTCTTGGAATATATACCCAAATGGGGGGGGGATGTTTCCCTCTGCAAGATTTTGTATGTGAAGAGGTTTTGTGGAGGTATCAACTGGGTCCTAATCGGTAATGGGATACAAGAAGAAATATACATTCCATAGGTGTCTTGGGAGAGGGCTCAAAGGGTGACATGTACAAGTATTTGATGTAGGATCTCAACATAGGTGTATCGTGAAGGTGTACCATGAAACTATGTTTCACAAGTCCAGGGAGGAATTAAAAGTGCTTCATGCATGGGGTTATTGACCTAGGAAATCTGAATATGTCTAGAGAAATGGGATAATGAGGCAACAAATAATCGGTGAGTAATTAGCCAAAGAACCCCAGGTGTCCTCGAGTGTCCTTGGAAGGGTCTCCAAAATATCCATAATTATGGATATTTTCCTAGGATATAAAATTCCTCATTATGGGAGATTAGTCATCCTATATGTGTCTTATATTTAGAGCCTAAAGGGACATTGATTCAATGTATATCACTTAATTCCATCTTCTATAGGGTTTTGGGGAGTAACTTGATAAATGTTGAGGTACAAATTGAATGTGCTCTGAAATCAAAGCTTATGGGTATTTTTATTTTATTTTTTTTAAATTGGGAGCCCAAGGGTCGTATTTATAGGTAAATGTGGCACACTGAGTGATGGATTCAGTTCATGAATGTATGATAAATATGTATATAGAACAATTCCATGATGATACTATCTAGAGTAGGGGTTTCTTGATCCTTTAGTCCGCATAGGTTTGTCGCACAGGGTATGTACCACATATGGTTATCTATATGTAGGATAATTTGGGCTAGTCCCATGATTTTCCTCAATCCTCGAGGGCATTTTCACATACAAAATATGATCATCATAATATTTTAACACTCTCTGATAAAAAATATTGTATACAATGCTAAACCACAAATTATCGATGATGGATTGGCCTCATAAAATATGATAAGGATGGAATTTAGAAGGCTAAATACCGATTTAATCAGGGGTTCAGTTCTTTTTGGATATGTTCTTACAAAAGAACCCCATTTCACTCCTCCAGATAATTTACTTTGACAAAATGAATGTTTAAAATAAGTAATAATAGATTTTAAATGACTTAATAATTATAAAATATTAAAACCAATATACTTATAATGATTGGTACTCAAATATTGACATTTCAATTCATTGGACAGACATCCAAAACAAATTCAATCAAGTTTAAATCGGAATCCTCATACACTAGTGCATATAGAACAAACACAAATTTTTCATCATGTTGTTCCTCTTTCTCTAATCACTACTATGTTATTCATTCTCATAGGTATTTATTACACTCTTAATTCCTTAAAAACATATATATAATTTATGTATATACAAGGGTCACTAATAAAAACAAAATTAAAAACCTACCCCAAATGTGTAGATGTTACCCTTCCCACACAAAATTTTCGATATTATATTCTATCTATGTTTGAGGGTTCGGTATATTTGGATGAAAAAATAATTCTTTTCATACCTAAATGTGGCCCCATTATGAGACTTTTTTGTCATAAGAATCCTCTTGACTCTGATGTATTGTAAAAAACATGTTAAGATCATCCCTTTTCACATATGCAAGTTTATCGACATGGTCGATATAATAATGGTATAACCACCATAGGAAATTTCACTACCAATTCATCTCAACACTATAAAATAAAACTATCCCAAACCTCTAAAAATGAATTCCATGTGAAATGAGTAAATTCGTATACTTCATTACTAGATGGAAGGGTATAACATAATAAATGAATATGATGTTTTAATATGAATATTATTTTGGATATGTATCGAGAACATTCATAAAATGTTTTAAAAACCATTAATTCTAGTCAAATAAACAATTGGGTTCCGAGATCTTCTTATAGTTTACCAAATAATGAAAGTATCTATCTCATAATTTAGATAAAAATTCATATCAGAATAGAAAGACTAGGCAATGAGAACTAGAATAGTAGAAACTAGAATTGTGACTATGAAACCAAACATAATGTCTTCTCCTAATATGAGGATAAAACCATATCTTATAGAACCAATTTATGGTATAAATATTAACAGTATAAATTAAACCAAAAAAATATCCCAATGAACCCAATTTGAATAATTAAATTTTGGAACATACTCTATTAGAGATGAGAATGTTTCTAAACTGTTCTTAGATTATTTAGTGAACAAAATAATGATTCTTCCAGAACCTAGAAAAAAATATCATGTAAGTCATGAAAATCATCCAAATTATTTCCCCTTTCATAAAATGTTAGATAACATCATCAATGGGTTTTTAGTGAAATGATTTAATATATTTTTTATTCTAGTTAGGGGGAGCTTAAAACGTTGTCAGCACATGTGGCATAAATTTGTACAACTAATTCAGAAGAAGCAAGTTGGTGGAATGATTTCCCCAATAATGTCACAAAAACGTTTATTGATTGGAAGAATAAAAATATGATCAAATGATCACATATAACTTTTATATCATATTTTTTGTAACCGACTATGCACCATATGCTTGAGTAACAACACATCCAACACTATTAATACCACATACCCCCAATGTTCAATCATACTAGAAATAGAATTGATGTATTGGTGTTAAATAAATTTACAGATATGATCTTGAATTAAGATAATACTACACTCGACCCCCTCAATCACAATTACTTCTATCCTAGTAGAATGGGTGTCGCCCCACCAAATGAAGTAAATATTATAGACTTATCCAACTAAGTCCTAAACGAATGAATTGTTGATATTAAAGTCCAATAATTTCATTATTTTTATGGATTAATTATCTAATGATGGGTTTTTTATTCATACCAAAAATCCATCACCATATTGGTGGGACATGAATTTATTCTGTAAGGGATGTTGAAACATTTGGAAGCATGAAAATGATAAAATAGAAAATAATTTGTGCATCACATCTATAACTATCAATACTACAAAAACATAAGTGAACGCACTTTCAAATTTTCAATGATGGTAGGGAAATTCATCCACATATGTGTGAAATAATTTAGAAATTATGATTTTTGATGAAAAATTGATTATTTAAAAACAACTTGACCAATCCATATTTTTAGCCAGGACATGAAGACTAAATAAAGTAATAGAAAAAAAATTTCCACATCCACTCCTACTGGTGATAAATCTTCCCCAAGATTGTATTCTCTAAAAATTATACATAGGGAACAGTTTTTCAAAGGAAAATTCATAAATTTTTCACCAATTTAATACATAATGATGATATTTCCCACACTTCTAATAATGTATTCAATTCTGGATTCTCTCAATCATTAAAATGATTTATAGGAAGAACATATAAAAGCTCTTTTAGTCCCTCGAAAATTTGAATTTGAGGTTGAAACTATTTGTGTATATCATGAAGAGGTTCATCTTGTGGTATTTCATATTAATAGCACTATTACTGAGTATGATTGTAAATATAACATACGGTGGAACATAAGGTAAGTGTACATTTCTGACCAAAAATATTACATTCATATCCATCGATATTTAATTTATAATGGATCGCGTGTCAACATCATTTCACTCTCAATGATTCAAAATTTTGATACAATGAATTTTATTTTTTTCGATCCATTCTCACAATTCATGGGTATAATAAAAGTGATAAAAAAACATATCGTTCACATTAATATTAGAACTCAGTTTGGAGATATAGTGCCTATTCCGAGTTCTTTGTTAGGTAAAAAGATATAGATTTTCAATTTCTTTATTGGCTTGTCTTGGTTTCCCAAGAATTCCAATGTCTCATAATCATACCACCATTTCCTAAATTGTTTAACAAATGGGTATATTGGAATGTTACATAGTGAAAAATCTCTTATTAAGGCTTCTGAATCTCAGTATGATGATTCCAGATTCTATAGGTTATAAAGTAAACTATTTATAATTGATAGTGTCTCGGTATTTAATTCATAAAATGGTCAATAAATGACCCCTTTTAACCAATTAAAATTACTCTATTGTAATTTTATTCTACCCATCATTTAGTTTAATGATATAAATTTAGATTTAGGTACTTTTCCATTATTATTCATGATATCATCCGCATCAATTGAACATAAAAATGATCATTAAATAATTAATTCATCCATTATAAAAGATATTTCAGATAGAAATTCCCCATCATTATCCACATAACATCATAAATGCACAACTTCATCCTATTATCATGTAGAAACCATGAAATCTCCATTTAAATGTGTTTTTTAAGACATTAACAATGACCATGAAATTATTAATTCAATGTCATCAAACATCCAACACAGCAACGAAATTTAGTAATATGATCAGGATGATTAAGAAGAAGAAAGAATTATGTTTGGGTTTCTACTCAATAATTTGATGAAGGATTCTCCACCACCGACGATGAACTACAATTGATAAATATAGGCACAAAAGAGGATCTGTGACTGATATTGATCAACATTTTTATTCCCCTCTATGAATAATTTATTTAAGAATCGATCCTAATATATCATTGGGACATGATTTATTTGAATTGAAAATAGATTCTACGATTATATCCTGGTGTGGATTCCCATCAATTCGGATCACCATATGGTCACCATGTATAGAAGAAGGATTCTAGAATGACACTTAAGACTAATTCTACCAACGTGGATGATAAATATATAAACTAATCAAATAAAACATCAAAAATGAATTTGAATACAATAAATAGTTCTCTAACATAGTTGCAATCAATTAAAATAACATGAAATGTAGTGATTTAATTGATAATAGAGACCACAATCAGAATTTCCTGAATGATGTCTTGTTATTTCCAATAACAAAGAATGTGATCGATGCGACTAATTTTTTTTCAAGACCTATTCTTCAACGATATATATTCAATGTATAATCAATTCGAATAGACCTAGAAGATGATGAATACACCACCAATTTTCCCCATAGTGAGTGTTATTCAATCAGATTATTCCCATTGGATTAAATAACATCATGTCTACATATCAACATTCCACAATTAAGATTTTAAAACCCTTCATTGGAAAATAATTCAATTAATACATTGATGATTATTTGGTTAAATTATGAAAACATTTCCATTAGTGTGAATATTTGATAATTATCCTTGATGAACTATTATGGAAAATATGAATATTAATATACTAAAATGTTATTTCAGCATTATATCAGGGCAGTTTTTCAGCTAAATCAACTGAAGCATCAATTTCCCCCAAAAAAATGTCTATAGAAATTCATTGTATGTCACCTCATCAAAACGTAAAATATTTGAGAATAAATTAAGATAACCTTGATATAATTTTTTAATTTATATCAATACTCATATGAAAATGTTTTCCCTTCAAAAGGTTAATGATGAATTGGGTTGTGTTTAAATGGATTGATGATTTTTATGAATCCTTTGATAACCTCAAGAAATATCTCTTAACTTCACTATTGTCGATGCCTCTAATTGAAGGAAATATTCTTATTTTGTTCGTGATTCCATTAAAACATTCATTATGTTCTCATATTACATAGAAATATAATTTATATAGTGAAAACATCTTTTATTATCTTAGTCACATGAATATTAACATAGAGAATGAGTATACATTTATCGCGAAAAACTATTTCGAGTTAATTTCTCAATTTAGAAATTACAGCATTACCATAAACACAATGCGGTCTATTTGGCCTCTTTAATTAAACATATACAATTTATAATTAATATTCAATTACTATATGGACATTTCACATGATGTGAGTTCACTTTTCAATAGCTTTCCATCTGGTTCATACCTCTAATGGAAATAAAATTCAATTCCATAACAAATTTATGATTAGTAAATCAAACTATATAAGGAGTGGTGGTGAGTAAAAAACTAAAATATAATGAAAATTTTCCCATTAAATACTCTACTTGAATTTGGTAACTTTATTTTGATGGTGTATCCAAAAGTCAAATTTATTTTATTTGGAAAACCAAATTCTCAACAATGTAAAAATGTGAATCATTCACATCACTCAACCAATGTTAGTTATACAAATATTCTTCAAATTTATATTATAGTTTTTCAATAAAAAAATTTGTATTATAATCCCCCATTTTATGATTATAATTGGAATTCCAAATACTGGTTTCTCTCTTGAGAGTCAATGGTTGTTCCAGGTTAAGGGATAAATAAAAATTCTTGTTACGCCATCAGAAAGACTAGATGATTATTATGAATAATTACTATCAAGGGTTTATGTAATAATTCCCCTATGAAAAAACATTATCTATTGTGCATCATTCACAAAATGATAATGTGGATGTTCTTGTAAATGATTCTGTAACCATGGATTATCATGATCTAGATGTATGACCCATCACAGAAAAATATCATAATATACACAATGTGGAATTAAGTAGATCAATGAGGTAAATTCATCCACTGAACCAGGTAATGTAGAAAATGGATAGATGTAAACCATTATATAATATCTTCGAAATGTGTGTGTTCCACTATAAATAAGTATAAATTAATAAATTCAAACAGGGGTGATTAATATCACTCATTATAATAAAAAATTTCATTAAATGGTCATTATAAGTGAATATTTTCTGATTCCTCCTTATATATATATTGGTCGAAAAGATGTATTTACCCCCATAGAAGAAGTTATAACTGGTGATTTTAGGGTCCATCATTCAGCTACCATACATTCTCTCCATATCAAGAGTCTAGGATATTTCTGGCCATTAATGTTTTATGATTTTACACAATCTCTCAGGAAGTTTTATTCCTTCCAAATGAACTATATTATCATCCATCATCCACCATATTTGTTGCATATTACTACATATTCAGGTCCAATAAATATATGGAGGATGGATATTATAGGGCCCTGAAATATAGTTATGTTCAATAAGATCACATTCACCGATACTACAACAAAACTATTCCCTAAATCCGTTATGGTGAATCCCATAATAGAATTCAGAACTAAAGGAATATTCAATTTTGTGAAGACAAACATTATCACCAGATTTTGTGTCCCTCAAGCTATACTAATGGAAAACTAAAAAAACTATATATCACCCTATTTTATGAAGATGAATAATGAGTGTTGGATCTAATCTAACCATTATTTAATCTATAAACCTTTGTGTAATTAAATTATTGGGTATTTCAATAAAACTCTATTGAATTTCCATAGAAAATAGTGGGTAGAAGAAAAAGAAATTATGGATTCAGAAGATTTTTTCATTACTTGTGGGCCTACCAAACTACAACCTTATCTTATACTCACAAAAACCTCATATTCACAATTTTATTTTAAGGCTATAGTGTTTCAAATATATGATCAAATTATTTATCAATGAATAAAAATATATGAACAAAATTTAGATGATGAAAAAAATAGAAGCAGTTTAATGAATTATGGATACTCAAAAAGAAATGGATTTGTAACCTATATCATTTAAAAATATAATATATTTAGATAAAAATATATTTTAAAAATCAATTTCATATTCACTCTGTCCTCTAAAGAAAACGTGTAAAGTCCTCTGAACCCTAATGATACTAGGAAAGCAACATCTACAACTTCCATCAAAGTTGTAGGGACCTTATTCCATACACAAGGTATATTGTAATTGAGCTTCCTTGTTATTCACAATGGATAGTTAATTCACCACTCACCCTACTAATACATGATTTCTCAAAAAAAGGCATTAATCCCTATGGGCCTCCTATTTTGGTATAATCCCTAATGGACATCCTTGTTACATGATGATAAAAACATGGCATATGTTAATAATTTCACATCCATAAAAGTGACTTACTTCATCAATGTTCTTAGGTGATAAGATACATAAAACTAACATCCTTGATGTATGATATTAAACTACATGGCCTAATTTTTTAGTATTTTTGACCTTAAAGGATTAAATTCGACAATCATATGGACTAAAACTATAAACGTTATAGTTGGGGTCGAATGACTCCATATTTCGTAGACATATAGCCAAACTAAGTAGGTGTGATACCCAATTTATGTCCTCATTATATGATGTTAAAATATATGGATTTTCCTATATACAAGTAAGTTGATTCATATTATAGATATGGGATTACAAAAATCCCCATAATATTTACATGATGTTAAACTGTATGGTATTTACCCTTATGCATGACATAAAACTACTGAACATGTTGAACTTCACTAGAGAGGATCACAACCATTGGTTTTAGACTTCTACCACACTCCCATTAAAGAACTATGTGTGTAATGATTTTTTTTAGTCATATTATACAATTTGAAACCCATAACTCTAATAATGGGTCTTGATACGACATCAAAATGTCCCATCCATGTGTATGGGTTAGACATGCACAATGAGATCTCTTATAGAACTATGAATTGCTTGATTCTTAAATAATTATATATGAAATGACACATAAACCATATGTCTCTAGGACGCAGCACCAATTTATCTCAAATATTATCGGTTTCTTGTGGTTTAAACAACCCCAAATATTACTAAAGAAATCTTCCTATGAGTACATCATGAAAAAACATAAATCTCTCAGAGTTGAGAATGTCTTCCTAGATTCATAAGAGAAAAATTACTCCATCTTCCTCCTTTGTAAGGTGTAATCCAAAAAAATTTATATCTTAGCAACATGACATAATGCTACATGGTTAACATCATAATTTCATGAAATAATGTTTAGGAACATTTTAGTCTATACATTACTGGATCACAACTACTAGTGCTAGTATCCTACAACACATTCAATACTCAAAACTACATGTTTCGTGACACCATTACTAATGGGATATGTACTGAGGCATAGACCTTCTATCTTAGGGAACAAACAATAGACTAAAAAATCATTTTTATTGCCTAAAGTGTTTCTACCAAATAAAGTATCATATGAGCCTCCTCTATTGGTATTATCCCCAATAAAAATCCTTACAGTATGATTTTAAAATTCATGGTTAAAATCCTTGTTTAATGATGAAAAACTGAACACCATTTTGATTCATCATAGAGAGGATTACACTATTGGGTATTGGTCTCTTACATCCTCTTCATTCAATAATGGAATGTTTCTTGATTCTTTCAATAATAGGATATGTAATGATTCTAGAATATCAATTATTTGGGTTCAACTTTAACAAAAAAATTACCCTAACCCAATGTAGGTGTCAGACCATCACACGAACGTTCATTCATGAAAAATTCATTTCTTATTTCAAAACTCAATTAGATTTTTAGTTATACATAATTATTATACCATGGGCCCAACCCTGATATATGAAAATAATTAATGTCGCCTAAATAAAAACAATGATCAATGAGGAGATCATACTAGGTTACCTTGTTTAGGAGCTTATCATGAAAACAAAAAATCAGACTCTCTATATATTAATTAGTTTCATATTGGGAACTCCATGCGAAATGGCCTATGATAAATAAAGATATTTTTTTAGTCACTAAACATTCCTTCTGTTCATCATAATCCTTATCTTAGGGAAACAAAGATCTTTCTAATCATTTATGGCTATTGATAATAGAATGTTTGTTTTCCATGGGTATCTATATTATAACTATGCAAATCATACCATAGTCTAGATCTGCATGATAACCCTTAATGGTCCATTAAATTAAAGGAAATTCCAACATATGAGAGACCTATTTTATCTCCATACATCCAAACCAATATAGGTAAAAATATATGTTTTCAAACATGTTCTACGGTCATGACTTGAATACATTCCCCATATAAAATTTCATAATCTATGAATTCATAATATTCTATGATACAATTTCCTTTATGATGTACAATGTTTGAGGTAGAATCATTAGTCCTACTTGTCCCATATCAATAATTATTTCAATGACATCTAGTAAACTATGTTAAAAAAATGATTTGAAACTGCATGGCCAATGTCCTTACATCCTAAATCTAAACTGCCTCATTTATCCAGAACAACATGTTGCATAGTTTATTCTTTTGAAATATATCCGGAACCTCATAAACCTCTATTAATGGGTCAAGAAAAGACATATATTTCCATTAAAATTGATTCAACTTCATCAATACCACATTAAATTAAACATCCCGACCAATGTTCCCATCACATGATATTAAACTACACGGTGTACTCAAACAAAATAAGGCGTAATTCTCATCCAGATGAGAAACATTTGAACCCATAACATTCATATTAATTTCCTCCATATTGTGGAATAAAATTTTTTCAATTATTTGATTCTCACACCTAGAATAGTTCATTTATGATTATGAATTTTGATAAAATATTATCCATATGCAGATTGCATATCAACTCACACTAGGGTTGACATTTTCCTATTTGAACAAATTTAAAAGGAACACAAAATGTATGTGTCTCATGATTTTAAACTAAATGGTTGAAATATAATACATGAAATATATATACCTATATAGAGAGGGAAACTATATTGTGTGTTGGTCTTCCACAACCACTATTCCTATAATTATATATGACTTTATTCTTATCGTTATGAGATATGCAGTGATTCATGGATCATACATCATGATCCATCCGTAAAACAAAAATTTCTCCATCCTTCTATATAGGATCTCTATCATGATATGAGTATAATATATGGGTTATTACCCATCTTATATATCCATATTCAAAAAAATAATAAACCATCATGAAAATTCATCCATGTATATAGAGTATTTAGGCTTGATACATACTTTTAAAAATTTTATGCAATTATTCATTTCTATTTTATAGAACTATGTATGGAATGATTCTCACATTGAAAATATAAATATTGATGTCTGGATACTATGTACCAGGTCCATACTTAATTAAAAAATCATTTCCTTGCATATGGATCAGACCTATACTGAAAATATTTACAACATTATTAAGTGGGTTCAAAATAAAATATGACATCATTACCATGGAAACTTCCTTACGCAAATCATAATCCCTGTCTAGGACAATATAAATATATATAATTTTTACATGGATATTGAAAATATAATTTCACTTTTCTTAGGAAATTTTTGTTTTGACTATTCATAACATTACCAGTTTGGTCAAAACATAACCCACCCTTAAATGGCCCATCACTAATGGAACATCTATCATCATGAGAGACCTCTTATATCATTGTACCCCTTCAAAAAACTATATCAGAAACCCAATTTTCAAACATTGACCATGGTCATTCCAATAATATTAGTTTCATATCACATAATTGGATAAATAAATCCCCATGTTATGGTTTACAATTATCCGTCTTCCTGACCAATGTATGAAGAAGCTTTCTTGGTCGGATTACCTTGAAATGGAAAATCAAAAATCTTTTTGGTCAAATCAATGAGACCATTAGATACAATAATAATTCGTCCCTGCATCAAGTTGGTTAACAATATGTTCCGAGTCCTCATAATATAAACATAAACTATTGAATGTTTGAGTCCATATAGAACGAAATTAAACTACCTGACAAATGATAAATTCCATATGACATAATACCAACCTAAGAACTAGATCCACGCAAGGATAGATTGTATCAACGTTATAAACTCACATTATTCTAATATCATTCCAATATAAAATAAGAATAGTCCCTTATACTATTAAACGTGTTAATTCTATATTTGGTCCCAATCCTTTTCTATTGATACATTTTTTTAGGGGAATTAGGCATAGCCATGGTTTTACATTAACATTAATCAAGTCCCTTGTTCAACCTAATCGGGAAATAAATTCTACCACATGTTGCATAGTAGTCACATCTATGTGGGTTCAAATTATTCCCAATGTTTCTACTAGTTTCTCATGTAGAGCATTACTCATTTGATCCTAGAGGATTAAATGAGAAAATTTAATTATCATGATACTTTTATCTATTGAATGATTTATTTGGGGGTTTTTATTCAATAAACTGGAATTTAATCCCTATTAATGTAATTATCAAAAAAATAAACAGTGACTTAGAATATTAATACCATATTGCATGTGAATAATTTATATGTACGATGAATATTATGAAACATGTAATTTGGTTTATATAAACATGAAATTAATAAAATTTAAATATATCAATATCCTCTTTGGGATTTATGTATGGAGACATATATTCATTTCATGCAGGACAATTGGGGGAAAATTTCTCACTTAAATGTTGGTCAATGTTGTTCAGAATAATTTTTTTTTGGTGGTCTTATAAGACCATAAGAATTAAAATTTAAATTATTATTCTATTCTAATTATTGGAAGTTCAAAATACAAATACATGGAAATTGTAACATAAAAAAATTCTCACCTCAATTATAACTATTATAATTAAAAGGAAAAGATAAAATGAATAATATTTTATATGTCAAGGAGTTAAAAAAATCATAACATGGTGTCTCCCCAGAATATTGATTCATTATACTTACATCCTTTTATCAATACCTTCAATGTGGATAATAATTACTTGGTTAAAGTCCTCTACTACTTGGTGTTTCTTTTACAATGTTTTGGCCTCTATATTTTCATTATGTTTCTGTTCCACTGCGGTCTCTTTTACATAATACATTACATTATCTTCTTCATTCACAAACCACCACTCATCATCAACCATTTCCACCACATGATTCAATTATTCACAGATTTTTCTAAACCAAGGTCTTCTTTTCTCAGATATGACATTGTTAATGGGCTACAATCACAACCAAAATGGATTCCTCACTATGGAGGGTTTTTTTCTTGTCAAAAAATGAGTTTTTTAATTCATGTTATTGATATAATATGTTATCATGATCTAATTATCTAGGAAAATAATCATCTCAATCAATATGTAATGTATAGTGTGGAAAATGATTCCCACGTAGCTAAGAATATACAACATACGGTGAAATTTGGGGGTTTAAATGGATGATCTAATGAGGTAGTATGAGAAATATATATTCAAATGTTTCACCACATTATTATCCAGAAAAATAAGGAATTTTTAAGGGTATCCTAGCCTAAATTAGAATCAATCATAGATAGAGGAATATATTCTAGGAATATATCATTGGGATAGGTAAATATCCTTAATATTCTCTATATGGGAGGATTCTACAAAAGTTGGTACTAGAGATACCTTAATTAATTATGGATATGATATATCATGGAATTCACACTCTTGTACCAGTAATCTTAAACAGTGTATACATATACCGAAACATGGTACATATAAAAATTATACGGTCATGAAATTGAGAGACAAACTTTCTTTTTTAGAATCATAAACATTATCCACTATCCCCACCCCCACAAGAAGGAATTGAAAGTGGTGTGTGTTTGGTTATTATATGAGCATCACAATATAGTTCTCTTGGGATGTGTTGTGTGACTGGTGTGTGCTAAACCATATCAGAAAAACTCCAAAACGTTAGTCATGGTCACCAAAACCATATTGATTATAAGGAATTAATTTGATTAAATAGTTAAAATCTAGTATTCTATGTCTTATGTCAATGCTTCCCCTATCATTCCACTATACATGGGAAGGGTAGATTTATCTAAAGATATAGATCCATTTCTATATAATTATATTCCATTAGAATCTTACTTTGGCCCTAAATCATCATTTTTATTAGGATATTATAGAGCCATTATTCCCACCACATCCAACATCACTTAGTTAATTAATAATTTTGAAAAAATTGTTTGAAAATTAATATATAAGGATAAAATTCATACTTTTTTTCCAAGATTATATTTGACCTAAATGATTCATCACTTGCCTAAGACTTATGATTTACCTTAAAGTAATTACATAAATAACATAGATAGTAGTGGATGGAGTGTGAGTAGTTGGGAAGAGACTGTAATCAAAGCATACATATATTAATTTTCCTTAGGATATATTTCTTCATTGACACTCTCTCCCTCACATGATACCACTTCAATAGTATTCCCTCTCAATGTATTTTCCAGATAAGGGATGTTAAATGACCCACACCTCCCCTCTAATTTTTTTGAATGATAAATGGTTAAAATATTAAAAAAATATAGATATAGAAAATAATGATTAATCAATGAAACTTATAATAAATCTTCCAAATAATTGAACCATTATGTTATCCCAATCTCCATATCGTGTACCAAGTCAAACTAATGAATACAACCTTTGAATGAATAAATGGATGTGTCTATATCCTTCATATACAAAAAAAAATCTATTGGACATTACTGGAATTAAATTAGTTATAGTGTGGTGATACTCCCATATATTGAAGATAAATCTCCCCATCCTAAATACCCCCAGAATTCTTCAACAATATCACAGTTCCTCTCAACACCCCATTCATTCAATGTATTAGTAAATAGTTTTGTTATTTGGATTGATAATTTATAGAAGATTAACATTGTAGGTGAGGATAGGTCAAGTCACCAACCCCATTTCCCTGTTATTTCTAGTATCATTCCTCTTAGATTGTGGCTCTTTTGAGGCCTTAATTTTGAGAAAGATGATACACCAGCGAGTTCATTTGGTGCTCGAAAATCAAATTCATCCAATACATGAGAATAAATATTTTTTATACATTATTAGTGTTATATGGACTTGGAATTTAAACAATACCATTTAGAAATAAAAATTTTCCATGGATAAATTGAATCCAAGATTCAATGTCTTAGATATAGGCTTCTTCTAAAAATGGATTCTCTAAACAGGAAACACTTTCAAGTGTTGATATACCACCCTAATCAGTCAAAATAATTTCATTATTCGAATGGAAGTTCCATATACCATGAATGCGTATGGAATTCCTCTAGGTTTCTCATTTCATCCATGCTAGTGGATATGTAGTTTCCGTGGAGAAAACAACCTAAAATATTCCATAGTAGAAATTTTTGAAGGGGCGTATAAAGTATTGTGGGGTTCTAACCCCCAGATCATCATCATTTTCTTCTAGCTATTGGAAATGAGTGTTTTACTTAGAGAAATACCATTTACCATACTTACAACCACAGTATCATGCCCCTCATCCTCCTCAGTCTCATACTCAGGTTAACCTCGAGTGAAAGGTATCCATTTCTACAATTGACCATATTTATGTGATAAAATCAATGATTCAACATATGTTTTGGAAAGAGTGCAATTAATATTATTATGTAGATGTTAAAGCATGGATCCTATATCTTCCCTCTTAAACATTAGCTAAAGATTGAAATTATTCATCATATTATTTTCGTATAGTGTTCAGTTAATTGACAGAGTGAATTTCATCTATAAATAGTTGAACTGATTTTATGAATTTATATGGTCAATATCCATGTAAAATCTATCTTCCATTGATACTAGTCAGAAGAGAACTCTCCCAATGGGGAAGAGATACCACCATTGGGTGTTATCACCAGATGAATCATTAATGGTGATACTAGTGGGAGATAAATTTGGGGTGTATATAATATGTTTTTGAGGAGTGAGTTGATTTATTAATTCTTTTACTCCCCAAGATGATAGGTCATCCCCAATTCTCAATTGTACATATATCTATAATTAGAATATGAATGAAGCAGGTCATTAATGATACAATAGACTCGTATGTGGGCCACTATCAATCCCTATAGAACATGGAATCAACACATTTTTCAATTGGAATACAATCCCCTACATATCTATAAAATCAATTGATAAATATTTTGTAGTAAAAGGTTCAAATGATTAACAGACCAACCCTTGTATATATAGATCACCATCACAAATATTGTGACTCAGAATCCATTATTGAATTTACCAACCATTATCCAAAAATTTTGAAAAAATCCCAAGAAGGATGACACTAATAAAATGGGTTGACATTGGGAATTACCCGCAATTCCCATTTATTCAATAGACCTTCCGAGAGCATCAACTAGTAAGAACCAGTTCATCTATTAGTGATATGAGTTGGAAACATCTATAGACTATTTTTTAATGATCATGAACATTTTTTCTGACCAAAACCTGAAACTATTCATACAATGCAACATATACCATAGTATTGAGCTCGAACACCAATTTTCAATCAAATTGATGGTGATAAATTTTCCTCATAAGAATTGGTGTCCTCTCAGTGTCATCCCATAATGATTTCGGAGGCATAAATCCTGGTAAAATATGAAAAATGATTCGGGCCTATATGTTCATAAGGAATTCAAAATGTCTAATACTAAATTTCTTGTTAAATTTGGTGATTTTTTGGTTTCATTTATGCACCAGTTGGGAAGTTATGAGTTCATGAATCTTTTTTCATTGTTATAATGTCTCCAACACCCAAGAATTCACATAGAATCACATTGCCTTCATTTTATCCTTTAACTCGTCACACCTCCAATGAACTCATAATGGCCATTCCCATTGTAGACTTGAAGACCCATCGAGATGGATATCCCATTTAGATGACCATCAAAATGACTCAATATCTATTGATTTCATTACAATAGAGTGATATAAATAAATTTATTCTTTTTCGTACTCAGAATTCGTCCACTAATGAGAATGGTGTTTGATTCAAATCATATAAACTAGATTATGTCTCCAATATTAATTTACCCCTTTAAGAGATATTCATTCAAGGTGATTTGAATGATTTTAAATCCAAACTACGAGTTTATTTGTTCAGCATAATGTTGGAAATAAAACATCCTTTGGACACAAATATCCCTAAATAAAAATTTTATTCAAAGAAGGATATCATTTGAGCCAAGAAACATTATTTAATTATAAATAATTATGTTGTGAAATAATTTTTTGTTTTGGGTTATTTTAAACACTTTAAATCATGGTGATCCTTTTCCCATCAGCAAAAAAATCAGAATCCTGGGATGGATATATCTACTATAGTATTAAGAATATAAATTTTAGAAATAAAAAACTCCGAAAAATCAAAAATATGAAATGTATGGTGGATGGTGTAGTTCCCCAGATGCTATGTGGAGAATTTTTTTTCTACATGGGGTTCATTAAACATCAATGGATTCAAATCAATTCATTGAATATTCCAGTTCATAGATGATATTTTTTCATTGTGACAAATGTAGTGCATGAATGAGATAATATATAAAGGATGATGGTATATAGATATTTCTGAATGACCATAAATAATCATATCAAGAAATTGAAAAAATGATTCATTCCGTAACACTTTTTATAAGCATTCGACCTTCCCTAAGGCCACATGATCCCTGAAAATCATTCTACAATGAATTAAATCAAAAAAACTTTTTCCTAGATGAAGACTCCAGTTTTTTCTAATTCGACACCATTCATAGGAGTGGGGGAATTTATTTATTCCAAAAAAGGATTCATTGAATATCAGAATGATTTTCATGAAATTATAAATGGGATATCAAAAATAAATAAGGTTATTTATGGAAAAAATAAAATATATAAGTACCATTAGATGAAAATGATCTACGAGTTCTATAAGTATTTATCACTTTGGGAGTGAATTCTCTGCATGTTTCTTATGTACTGAACCCACAAAAATTAATTTCATTTTTGCAGATATTCAACCATTTTAGTTTCTCAAAATTAATTTTATTCTTTTACAGGTTCAAGACACTTTCCAAATAACACAAATTCAGCATAGGTGCTAGTTTAAAATATACATTTGTAGCCCTATATAAACCATATAAAAAAAGATTTTTGCTTTAGGGAATTCAGTAGTGTATTTATGAGAGTGGAATACTTATTTTATAGAATAATACAATCTAGAAAAATCATTTGATGTGGTTATAATCTACAAAAATATCTAATATAAAAATAAGGAATATTAATATGTCTATATAGAATATGATGTTTTCGATACAGAAAAGGGTAATTTTTGGGACATCCATTCACCTACCAAATCCCAATGTGATCTAGAATTCCACAAACCTTTTGTGGATGAAATAATTTCATTACACCATCCATCATAGAATTGTTTTTTTATGGGGTCCTTTAGTCTTAGTACCCACCCAAAAGAGTTTTCCCTTGCTTCGTCCACTTTGTAAATATTCCAAATTATCATCTCCACTAACCTCTCTAACAAATAACTAAAAAAAGTGGTATGCATCACATGGTATATATCGATAATTGGTAAGACACAATTGGTCCCCTTCATGAATAACCTATTGTGATGTTCCAAGACCCATGTGTCCACATTCATAAACCACCACACTAAGGACTATTCCAAAACATGTAGATACATGTGATTGGATTACATGGAACACTATTTCACCATATTGCTCCCACGATCCCATTGAAAATAGTGTTTTATTGGTAACTGATATGTTGATAATGATCCTAAATTTTTTTCTCTTCCAGAAATTAAATTCGTAATAGGAAACCTAGCCTTGGAGGTAGAATTATGGTTAGTATAGATTACTTATATCCTCTACTATGAAATTGGAAGAATGGAATCCCTCGTGGTGCAGGCCCCTAGTAGTATTTCACACCATTGACCCTCTTCTTTTTCTCCAATTATAAATAAAAAATATGGGAAAGGTGACAAATCCCCCTCTGTCTCATTTCCCCAACAACATCCATTAGCAGATGAAAGATACTATTTGGTATTCCAAATCAACTAATTCATCCTGTTTATCACATATATCAAGACTCATTTAAGTATATAAGCTAGCTTTAATTATTAAATCATCACAATCAGATGCATGTCTCAATAGAGAATCTGTTATTGTATCTTTCCCTCATATTTTTTCAAAGGGAAACCATTGGAATGGGTTCTCAAATCCATTTATCCATCACCAATGTGCATCCTATCAGGTGTAATAAAAAACAATATAATCAATTCATTACTTGATTCGTGATGAATAAATATATGCAAGAAACCTTGTTGAAGTCCAAATATACCACCCCAAATTCACCCTAATGGTCCCCGACCAACATCACCTATACTGTTTCATCATACTCAGGGGTCCATATTCCTTCCAATGAGATTTCATCAAAATAATTATTGGTCTATATTTAGATATGATTATACCACACCTAGGAGATCATATCCCTTCCTGGTCATTTGGGATACATCAATACATGTCGAGAAAAAAACATTAACTTCGCATCTATTAAATAGATGAACATGAGGAATAACGATAAATTGTATAGTTTTTTCTTCGTAACATGGCTATAAAAGGTATGATGTGATCATTTATTCACCACCGAACTACATGGGTTCTGAATACTTTTACAAGGATATGTAGGAATCCCATGTTATGGTCCTGGTCCTTCTATCAATCCCACTCATGTCTTACTAAGTGATGTTAAATTACCAAGGACTCAAATATATGGATTACAATAGTCATTCGAACAATTAATGACATATGAATATATAATGAATTAAAAAGGGTTTAATCAATAGCGACCCTCAAATAAATATAAGTGTATCTTCTGATTATGATCCTCATACATAGAAACATTATTATTAAATCAACACATGATAAATAATTAATTTTCATTACAATGCAGACCTATATGAAATTTTGGGATCAATAAAGGATTAATGAATACAACATAAATTGGAAAGATATGAATACTGTACTAAATAATTCACACCAAATGGTTTTTATGATCCAAACCTACCATCCTATCTACTGACATTATTTATATGGTTTCAATGTAGATATACAAGTGGCCTCCTACATTTGGGAAGTAGCTCCATAGAAACTCAAAATAAAACTAATCGGGAATTAATATTGGGAATAATACTAAATTATTTTTAATTTTATAATAGTAATATTATACAACACTTAATCATATTTTGGTCATTGGGATCAATTTCATATCGATTATTGATTTAAAAATATATCAATCTTGTGACCATTTTCTTTAAAACAACCAGGTTCCTTATCTCATCTACATAATAAATTCTAAATTAATCTTTTTTTCTTATATAATTGGATTTTTAAAAATAAATTACATATTTGGTATCATAATGTTTTTTTATTATCTAATAAATTCATCATATTTTTATCCAATATGAACAGTTTTTACAGTATAAATTAATTACAATAGGTTCGGTAAAAATGGTTTTTCCATGGGTTTAACTAATCAGATAATGGAAAGAATGACCTAAAACATGTATAAAAACTATTTGGGACATTATTTAAACCATTAAACTACTAACTTGAATTAATAATCTATTTTATAAAGTTATATCATTTAAAAAATCATGGGAGCACTCATTTCATTACAAAAAATATAATCTATGTTATCTCTACTGTTTGTAAAAAGGTCGAACCATTTTATCTTTGGTTTACACATTCAAACCATATAGGATTAGAAAATATATTCCCATATCATATGAAAGCATATTTCATATCATTCTACAATCCATTTTTATGTTATGAAACAAAACTATTAATGAGTTTTGTTCAATCCAAAAGAGTATACCCAATAATGAAGTAAAATTGATCAACATGCGTCTTTTATGTATCATAAACCCAAATAATTTATTATTATACCATGATTATGTAATAAAATAATAATATTAAATTTAATTATATTATGTTATGATGTGGAAATGACCATAAATCATCTCCACATTCATCAAATGTGATAAGAATTAATCATTCAGGTATTTGACTGACAGCCGCCTCATGAAACGATGTAATTTTTTGTCATCAATACCACCTCTTGAGGTCAGTTATAACCACAAATATATGGTTTGTATGTCATATATATGATTTTATTTTCCATATTAATATTTTAAAATTAATATAAAAAATATTATTTTATACAGTCCATCTTTTTAGAATATGCTATCAATACTCCTGAATAGAAGGGACTACATTATCAAAAAAACAATGTTATTATTTCACAATGTATATGGAATGTATTATAGATGTGTTTAATTACATTATGTGATATATGTGAAATAGAAATTATTTAATAATTATAATATATATCACCTACTTTAATTCCATTCAATATAATAATATAATGGAACAATTGTTCATTTTTACATATGACCTACCTTCTCTATGAACGATGTATTTAAATTCCAATCACTAGATATCATGGATTCCAATAATTAATTATATATTTAATATATATTATATTAAGATAAATATTTTTATTATAGATATTTTAGAAATAAAATAAAATTCATAGAGACTATGAATTATCATATTAAAAACATACGAAAAAAATTCAATTATCTCCCCAAACATGACTTTAACATGAAATTATTATTAAACATGGAATGACTGGTCATAATAAAGAAATATATGGTTTGATATATATGAATATGGATAGATAATTTATTTAAAATAAACATACAATTATTTTATAAGAGGTTTGAATGTGAAATACAGAAGTGAAGACTTATGGTATGGGATTTCAATCTCACTTTTTACATTTTTGTGAAACATTCCATATTCATCAACTGTTTGATTTATGTGGTGTAAAAACTATAAATTAATTTATTTTATGAAAGTAACACTAAAAATTATTGGTATTTACATACCTATTTTATGATATATATTTAATTGAGTTTATGTTCAAAATGATACGAAATTGTTAATGGATTTCTAGTCTAAATTTTATATATAGGAAACATATACAAATTCACAACTCGTTATTTCTGTGGTGTATATATTTCCTCATTGAAAATTTATATCATGGGTAGCATTTATTTTAGGATATTTAATGTTTTTTTTGTTATTATTTATTTGTGATTAAAATTTAAATGATTACTATAGTGGCAAGGGAAATTTTTCTTAATTTTCTTACATTGATACATTTGATTATGATATATACCAATAATATAGTAAAAGTCTTATTTTCAATAATTTGAAATATAATATCATGAATTTATTTATTATTATGACATTTTATATATAATTTAATGTCATTTATTAGTGTTTATTACATATAAATGATTCTATAGTTGTATGGATTTTAGGTTACAATCACTTTGTTTTTTTGGATTGGTGATGATTACATTTTCAATTGTAAAATCATAGGATCCATATCAAATGAAACTATTTTATTTTAAATCCTCTATTAATCCCATTAGAATACCGTTCCCCAATATTTGAATCTCTTATTCAATCATTATTTTTTAAAAAAATTGGTAATAAATATCATTTTTCAGTTGAAACCCATTTTTCATATAAAACAAGTTTCCTAATATTGTTTTCATTAGTATTTTTTCCTTTTTTAAATTATTTTTTAAATAAATTCTTAACCAAATATATAAAATGGTGTTAAGTTAATATTCACATCATTTTAAAAAACAATTCCCATTTCTATTTTATTTAAAAATTGAAAGGAAAAATTATTTTATATTTGTATAACATCAAATGAATGTCACATCATCATGAAGTGTTAAATAATTTGAGGATTTGTTTATAATTATTCGAGTTTTACCACAAATTAAAATATTTTTAAACGATATATTTTTTAAAAAATATTTTTTTATTTGGAAAAAATATGTTGCACAATACATGTTTTAAATAATTGATTAAAATCATTCTCCATCTATGATGAGATCCTTTTCGGTTACATAGGATTTTCTACGGATACGAACCAAGGATACCATTTTTTCATTTAACTAATGGTTTATTTTTATGTTTATAGATTTGTTATGAAACTTGGTTCTCTCCCATGTGGTATACCATTATTGATATCAAATGAATACAAATTTTTTTCAGAGGTTATGCTATGATGAAATGGTGAACAGATTAGGAAACCTATCACTTTTGTACATGTTATGATATGATGAATGTGTTAGGATATTATTTCATAATGATGTATGATATTCATTATGGGATGATTTCTATGTATAAACCATGGATATTTGTTATTTTATAACATCATATGGGTGGGACCAATATCTCCCCACTCTACATTGGGTAAATAATTACATCTATTATGGTATAAATTATGTGAAAAGGGATTAATATCATATCAGTAAGTGAAATTATCTACTATAATGATCTTGGTAAATAAAATTAACAAAAATGATGGTTTCTAGAGTGAACCAATTCCACTATGAGGGAAGAGATACCACATGGGATATTGGTTAGCCCCACCTAGGAGGTATACCAATTGAAATGGAGGGTACACAAGTGGTTAGATAAAGTTCAATGTTGCTACATGTTTTTTCCCATGCCTATCATTTTATAAATGTCATTGTGTGAATCCTTGGCCTAATATTCTTCAATTTTTATGTTTATTGCACAAATTTATGTCTAATGACAATATTATACTCTCACGTATCATATTTTTTGAATCCCTTATGGTTTATATTCTATAGAATACCTATATGTATGGAATGACACATGTTTATGATCAATTATAGGTTATTTATAAATAACATATGTTATCATAATTAACTAATACCCATATGCATATCTTATTGTTTTATATTATCATAGATTTATGTATATTATTTTAATCTTTAATGAGAATCTGATCATACCATTTCTATTGTATCTGTTCCACAGTTTAGGAATAAAGGATTTATGTAGGGTGTGTATATGAAGAGTATTAATTGGTAAGATCATTTGGGGAGACATTTAAGATCATTCACCGAATGAAAATATTTTTTTTCCAATATTCAAATTGTAATAACCTATTATGTTCCCTGAAAATATGTTTAGGTTATATAATTAATATTCACTGAAAAATGTGTAACATCGATGTATTATATTCCAAAGTTCATATAGTTGGTAATAAAGGAAAGGATTAGTTAAAAATGAATATAAGAATGAGGAAAAAAATAAATATCCCAAATGATATTTAAAAAGTTATATAAATGGATATATCTTATGGTTATTCTATGTATATGAAAATTTAATTATATTTTTTAATATAAATTAGTGAGGGGCTTACAGTAAATTAAATTGATGTTTGGACACTAGAAGTTTTATTTAAATTAGTAGATAGGAACATAGTGGAAAGATCATGAAAATAACACCTTGTGTTGGACTTGATCATAACCCGGTGCCCAAAAATATAATTTGATACACACATTGTTTAATATCCATGAAGTATATGATTTTAAAATTCCCAAAATCATTATTAAATATCATAAACTATAAAAATAGATAATAAATATGAATGAAAATTGATAAAAATATGGTTTTATATATTAAAATATAGGTTTCATGATTTAGACACCTATATGGTATTTTAATGATCTTTTGGATTCACATCACTACTGGAAATGCTGTTTTTTCCAACGGGTTTTTACCAATGATTTGCTAAAACCGTTGGCCTTGAAGGACTAATAAAGCCTTTCCCAACGGTTCATTGTAACCGTTGGGAAAAGCCACCCCTTTTCCAACGGTTTCTTCAAACCGTTGGTAAAGGGGTGTGTTAATCACCTTTCTGAACCATTGGGAAAGGGTCACCCCTTTGCCAACGGTTTCCTCAAACCGTTGGCAAAGGGGTCCTTAACATCTCTTTCCAAACGGTTATTTAAAACTGTTGGGAATTATTTCCCCCAAATCCTGCTCTCCCCCGTTCGCACAGAACCTAATTTCATCAGCTCCACCGCTCTCCTCTGGAGAAATCCCCTATCTGAAGAGGTGAATCATGTATCTTTTCATTTATACACATATACTTCCTTATTTTTATTGTTATTTCTTTAGTATTTTAGTTTTAAGTTATCAATCCACCTCCACCTCTCTGCTGCTCTCCAAATCCCCCATCCGAATAGGTGAAAACCCATTTGAATCATCTCAAATCAAGTAATTTTTTCTTTATACACATATGGTACCTTGTTTTTATTGTTATTGATCTAATATTTTAGTTTTAAGTTTGGATTTTGATTTGATTTCACCGTGTAAAATAGGGAAATGAATAAATATTTTGTTAATTAATTAGTTTCCCCTGGAATATCAGTTGTGTTATAATGTCCATGCTAAATAAAGGGGTACTGTAATAAAAGACCTTGAATAAATAAATTGTGGAAGTTGGGGTATGTTGCCTCTATGAGAGGTTTTTTGTTGTGTTTCATTGTATGTTTTAGGCTGTTTTATGGGGATTGAGGTGACTAGTTGGGCTTTGTGATATGTGGGGTTGTAATGTGATAGTTAGTGGGCATGGATGTGTCATGTGAAGTTGTATGATAGTGATGATGTGTGGTGGTGTTGTGTCGTGTGGAGGTGTTGTGTGATGAAGTTGTGGTGTATAATGTGGTGAGGTGGTTTTGGTTGTGTGGTGGTTTGTGATGTGCAATATTTTTATTGTGATATGTGGTTGTTTTGGTGAGATGGTTGGTCGATGTAACATGGTGTCAATGGTTATTGTGAGATGGTGAGTTGTTGTGTGGTGGTTTTATTAGTTTCCTGGTTATCTATGGAATAAATTATGCTGTTAAAATAAGAAAACAAGATATTAAATAAATGAGATGGAATAGAAATGGATGTGTGGTAAATGGATTTAATTAATTTAACATTAAATGAATGGACAATGTAAGTGTGAATGAATTGGCTTATAAATGAATGTGAGAAATTCTATGCATCTTGTGTGGTGGTGGTGTGGTTTATGTGTTTTATGGTAGTAGTGAAGTGTGTGATTATGTAGTTAATGTGAACCCATAGGTTGAGTATTTTGTGCTATCTATATATCATGTATTTTTATGTTATTTCTACACATTCCAGGGGGGTGGTATGTCTAGGTGGTGGTGGTGGGGTTACAGGGGAGGGGGGTGTGGGCTATTTGGGAGGGTGGGCGGGGGTGTCCAGGGGGTACGGGGGTGGGCGGGTTGTCCACAAGTGTGGACGGGCTGTCCACGGGGGTGGCCGGGCTGTCAAGGAGGGGTGGTCGGGCTGTCCAGGGGGGGTGGGTGGGCTGATGGAGAGGGAGCTCAAGATTCAAGGATGGAAATGGATCACAAGAGGCCTTGTAGATTTTTCGTTAGAGCGTCAAGACATCAAAATATCATTATGTTATGTTCTCGGCATCCATGGTTTCTTATTTATATAATAAATACCCATAAACACTTCAATATGGTCGTTGGAGGGCTTCCGGAGCTGTTGGGGGTCAAAAGTACAAGTCTGGTCAAAGCCCAACGGTAGTTTGACTGGGCACACCGGCTGGCCGGTGGTGTCTCACCAGCTGGTCGGTGGTCCACCGGCTGGCCGGTGGCCATCCACCGGTTGGCCGGTGCCTATACCGGCTGGCCGGTGGACTCAGAGAGTCCACTATCAGCCTTCTTGGGCCAACTCCTGGGCAACCTTTTTCCTAGCATCAAAACACTTGAAAACAAGTTAGAACACGATGAGAGTGATTGTGATCATTAAAATTCAAGAGAGAGGGGTACAACAAAGGAGGGGTGGGAGGGCTGTCCAGGGGGGGTGGGTGGGCTAGCCACAGGGGGTAGGGTGTCCAGGGTTGTGGGCGTGCTGTCCAAGGGGGTGGGGGGCTGTCCATAGGGAGAAGGGGTGTCGAGGGGGGTGGGTGGGCTGTCCACGGGGGTGGTTGGGCTGTCTAGGGGGTAGGGGGTGTCCACGGGGGTGGGTGGGTTGTCCACGGGGGTGGGCGGGGCTGTCCACGAGGGTACCCTACTAATATGGTTATGGGATGAGGCATTCTATGATGTGATAACACATTAAGTTGTTGTTGGTTTTACATTTTTTCAATAACAAATTAGTATGTTTTTTTTCACATGTCTAGTTGATACCATGATTATTTTCTTCATTTATCGTTTACTTAAATGTATTTTCTATTAAAGTTCAATCCTATTGAATTGTTTATGACAAAATGACTTATATGAATTTTTTTAAAGAATCGACAGAAGTTGGATGTATGAAACCGATCGTATCTCACGCTATTTTCAAAACAATTTGGAGAGCTTTATAGATTTTTCATTTCACAATGCTTCAGATAGTGGTCGCATACACTGCCCATGTTCCAATTGTGTTGGTAGTCCTTGGTTGAGTCGTGAAGAAGTCAGCTACCACATAACCAAAAATGGTTTTCAAGCAAACTACTTTGTGTGGTATCACAATGGGGAGAAAATGAAATCTCAAATTGGTGATGATCGAAATGAAAGGACTGGAATGGAGAATTTGTTAGATGATCGGTTTCCGTTTATTCGTCATCATGAAAAAGAAAGGGTTTCGACTCAAGAAGACGTCGATATGAGGACAACTGATGCATCTAGTGAAAATGATGATATTGATAGGGTGAAAAAATTGAATGATGCTGCCATGACTCAAGTATATCGACAATGTGATAAAATGAAAAAGCTGGAATTTTTAATCCGATTGTTTCATGGAAAAACTATGTATGGGATTTCTAATACAGCAATCGATTACATTCTTACCCTCTTGAAAGATTTACTTCCAGATGATGCAGATATTCCCTCAAACCACTATATGGCATGGAAGTTAGTTGAAGAACATGGATTTTACAGAAACAAAATTCATGCTTGCCCGAAAGATTGCAGTTTATTCTGGGAAGAAACCGCTGAATGAAATGAATGTATAAAATGTGGCACATCCCACTGGAAGTCAAAATCTGATGGAACACCATCCCGCGTTCCACTGAAAGTAATGTGGCACTTTCCATTGATCCCCAGACTCCAGAATCTTTTTATGTCTTATGACATATCAATAAAAATGAGATGTTATGATACCGAGAGAAAGAAGACTAATGATGATTTGGTTCATCCTGCAGATGGATTTTCATGGCAGCGATTTGATGCTCGACATCCTGATTTTTCAGCTGACGTGCGTAATGTGAGGCTGGGTCTTTCATGCGACGGTTTTAATCTGTTTGGGCAGATGCTTACTTCGCACAGCACATGGCCAGTTTTTATACACATTTATAATCTTCCCCCATGGTTGTGTATGAAAAAATCTTTCACTTTCATGAGTATACTCATATCTGGTCCTTCTGATCCCGGCATTGATATTGATGTATACATGCAACCTTTAATAAAAGAGTTGAAACTTCTTTGGTATGTGGGTGTGCATACATACGATGCATGTTTGAAAGACATATTTCAGTTGCGTGCTACACTTATGTGGACGATCAATGATTTTCCGGCTTATGCAATGATGTCTGGATGGAACACGAAGGGAAAACTGTCATGTCCAGTTTGTATGAAGAATACATGATCCAGAAGACTGAAACATCGTTGTAGTTTTAGTTTTATGGGACATCGACAATTTTTGCCAAAGGATCATCCATATAGAATGAATCGTCGAAGATTTGATAATACTATAGAGACCGATGTTCCACCTCAGCGTATTTCTGGAACTGATGTGCTTAATGAATTGAAAGATTTCAGTTTTTCGTTCGGGAAGGGTCAAATGAAATCTGGAAAGAGAAAGAATGTTTCCACAGAAACCTGTTACAAATGGAGGAAGAGGAGTATCTTTTTTGATTTGCCTTATTGGTCAACCAATTTGCTACGTCATTGCTTAGACATAATTCATATTGAAAAGAATATATGTGAAATGTTGCTTTCAGTTATTCTAAATGTCAAGGGGAAGACAAAAGATGATTTACGATCTTGACGTGACTTGGTGGATTGGGGAATCAGACCAGAATTACATCCTGTGCGTATCAGTGAAAATAAATGGAAACATCCATGTGCTTCTTATGTGATGAAACCTACTGAAAAAAAACAATTTTTGGAAGTATTAGAGACTATTAGAGTTCCGGATGGCTATTCAAGCAACATATCTAAACGGGTCAACAGAATATACTTGAAGCTAAAATCATTGAAGACTCATGATTATCACGTTCTACTGCATGAGTTGCTTCCAATAGAAATCTGTCATCTTTTGTCCAATAATGTAAGGGTGGGTGTTATTCGTTTGTGCCATTTGTTTAGAGATCTTTGTGCTAAGAAGTTTTCCAAGTCTTTCGTGCAAAAAATGTTGACAGATGCCCCATTAATTTTGTGTGAGTTGGAGAAAATATTTCCCCCATCATTTTTCACATGCATGTTGCATCTGACTGTCCAAATTCCTACTGAAATACTTCTCGGAGGACCTGTTTCTTTTCGTTGGATGTATCCAACTGAATAAAATATGTTCACATTAAAGTCTTATGTTCGAAACAAGAATCATCCAGAAGGTTCTATTGTGAACGGTTACTTAGCTCAAGAATGTATGGATTTCTGTTCAATGTATTTGTCTGATCTTACTACAAGAATGAACAGACCAATGATAAATGAAGAAGAACAATATGAGAAAATTGAACCCAGTTTTCCATCACTTCCTCAAACAGGAGGAATTCCTGGATCATATACATTGAAGACATTAAACCATGAAGAGCGGGAGATGGCACATCGCACAGTTTTGTTCAACTGTGATTTGTTCGATGACTATATCAGGTAACAAAATTGAATATGTATATCTTACATGTATATCTATTAAACTATTCATATTTTTTTATCTACAGGGAACATAAAACAATGATAAATAGGAAGCATCGTTCTTTATCTTTGAGAAGGAGAGAGAATTTTTATAGCAAAGAGTTTTCTGCTTGGTTAAAATTGAAGGTAAAAATATTACTATTTAAATTAATTATTTCAATATTTACTTAAGTTTAACTGTCATTTATATTGCAGGTATTGAGTTTGTCGGCTGAATCTGTCTCTGAGGAAATAAGAGCTTTGGATTTTGGTCCTAATATCGTGGTTCGTGACTGTAAATCAATTGTTATTAATGGGTACAGATTTATTGTCACTGAACGAGCCAAAAACATGAGAACACAACATGATGGTATTATGGTTACTGCCACAACAGATTGTTATGCCAGTGCATCAGATAGTAGACCGCGACTTGAAAATGTGGGTTATTATGGAGTCGTTGAGAAAATAATAATATTGGATTATTACTCTCATGGACGAGTCACAATGATGAAATGACATTGGTTTGATTCGATGAAGATACATGGCACATTTATTGATGATTGTGGATTTCGAGTAATTAATATGACCCACACTCTTGCAACCGAAAAACCATATGTGTTGGCATCAATGGATAAACAGGTTTTTTATGTCAAAGATCAACTTCATCCTGAATTTGGTGTCATAGTTGAAGTAATTCCAAGACATATTTTTGATGATGCTGATGATGGAATTGACCCTGTCCCTATTTCCATTGGAACCAATCCATTTATTTCTTTTGATGAATCCAATAGCTCAATTGTCAGAGTTGATTGTGAACCTGAAGTTGTGGTTGGAAATATATAGAATCATTCATCCATGTTCTCAATTCTTTTGGTTTACCTCGAGTTGGGTTGTTAAGGTTGGTAATATTCATATTTATTTAGTATTGATCACAAATATGTTTTAGTTGACTTGACCGTTATGTGAATTTTCAATGTTTATTGGTTGCTGTTTTATTTGAATTTCATTTTCTAATTTGGAATTGAACTGTATTCAAACAAAATTAAACAATATTTCTAACTTGGTGAACATTACAAATTGTATGTTTTATTAAATTCATTCAAGCTCTTCTAAAACAATTGATAGCTAAATTACCAATGAATCCCCTCATTCCCTCATATATTTAGTTTTTTGGTTTACACATTAATTTTATTTTTCTAATTAATTACATATTTGTTTTCCAATGAAGGAAATGCATCCAATTGAACAGAGACGAAGAAAAAAAATGGCGGAGAACAATCGTCGGATGGAGGAGATGGGAATTCCACCATTAGTGCCTATAGTGAGTACTTTATTTCAAATATATATATATATATATATTTACAGAATATATAATGTCATGTGATTAATTTTTTTTGTAAACTTTTTTGTAGGATCCACCATTACGTCTACAGTTATTCGACGAGGAGCCTAGTACTGGTCCTAGTACTCAGGCCGGTGGTACGAGGAGGGTTCGTACCTGAGGTGGACATAGAGCTGCGTGTGCCCGACTAGACCCTACCCCTCCCACTGACATTTCAGCCTTCCCACATTCTGATCCCTGTGGGTCGTTAGGGACACACGGGATATTTAGACCTCCCATGTTTTCGCTACCTTCTGCATCTTCTGCCCCATCATTTTCACATCTCATGATGATTCCCACTCCCCAGTCAGCATCAGGTCATACAGCTGTTCCATCTTCATTTACTTCTACTTCTATCTCTCCGAGATTTTATATTCCATCGTCTTCGACTCCTGTTCCACCAGAGGGTGTTCCATCAGGTTTTGTGGATCCGACGCCACTCATTGATCAGACTAGCGTAGGTATATCAATAAAACCCTAACAAATTTTTATAATAATATTTATTTTCATTATAACATGTTTTGATAAAATATTTTTTTTTCTTTCATGACAGATACATCTACTGACAGGAGGCGGGGGCGGGGCCGTACAAGCATGCGTTCGGTGTGGAACCGTCGCACACAGGTTATGGTGGAATATAATGAAGGCAATCAGATGGTTGGGAAAACAGGGCAGCAATGTCGGAGTTTTATGGAGATGCTTTCCAAATACTCCGACATCATTCCCGTCAGCCCGCTGTCGTGGAGACATTTTCCACATGAGGTCAAAGATAGAGCTTGGGCAGAGATATGGGTAAAAAAATCTGTTGTATTTAATGCCATGAATTTTTTTTGTATTTATATGAATTAATATTTTCATTTCAGCTTCGATTTAATTTTCCTGATGGTGAGGGTGCCCGACTGGAACGTCTAAAGGATTTAGGCGAGCTTTGGAGAGCCTATAAGTATGAGATGTATATTGGCTGGCGTGCTAGAGTTGGCACTGAGTTAGAGGCGGTACCAGTCGTGGATGATTGTCCTATAGAGTAGTATCGTCATATGATTACTCATTGGACGAGTACCCAGTTTTAGGTATGAATTACATTTGAGGTATTTAAATAATAACTTTCAAGTTTTGCATTAATATTATCCTTTTCATTATCTAATTTTATTTAGAAATCATCTGGAAAAAATAAAAAAAACATTGATGCAAAAAAATACCTCCATACACTAGGACGCACGACGATGCCAGATCATGAGAGGGAGCAGGTATGACAATTGTTTATAAGTTTTCTTTAAGACTTACATTTTCTTTTTTTTTCATCAATTATTTAATTATTTTCTGAAGTCTTTATATAACTTTTTTTTTCAATGTCATTGTATAGGCAAGTACAAAATATTGAAGGACGTGTGCCTCAAGAAAAACTGTTTTTCTCGAGTAGACGAAAAAAGGATGGAAGTGCTGTCAACGAAGCGACTCAGCAGCAGATTGTAAGTTTTAATCTGTTGATTTTATATTTTAATATCTATTTCGTAACTTAATAATATATTTATATTTGTAACAGGATGCTTTAGAGGCCCTCGATGCCCAAGAAGCAGACAATTTTGGTCCATCTGATCACTTACATCAGGTGTTGGGAGAGGATCATTCTGGCAGAGTACGTTGCCGACCTAGGATAGCCCTGACGAGGTATTGGCCTGCCTTAGGTACGAGTTGTAGTGCCACCGAGCTGCAGCAAGTTAGGGCACAGGCAGAACAGGCTGAGAAAAGGGCCACAGAGACGACAGAACAGTCTGCTAGGGAAAACAATGCATTTATGAAATTTATTGAAGTTCTACGTCCAACACTTCCAGCAGAGGCCAGCCCAGCGATTGATGAATACATGTCGTCGATACATTCTATATATGGTGCACCAGGTGGAAATTCCAGTGGTGGTCAGGCCGATGTCCAGCTTGAAGATGATGATGGCCAGCAGTCTGATGCGGAAGAGGAGGGAGATGAGGAGGGCGAGGAGGAGGGCGAAGGCGAGGAGGAAGGCGCTGTGGAGGGTGAGGACGATGACGAGGACGATGACGAGGGTGATGATGATGATGATGATGGTGATGGTGATGCTGATGTGGGACATATTGATCCGTTACATTTTGGACTTATATTACTGAGATTTGATGTTTAATCTATTCTAGTTGTTGGTTTTATCTAGACTCGTAGTATAGTATTGGAGTTGAGTTATTTTTATATATTGTCTGTTTTTATGGATGTTGTTATATTTTAGTGGTTGTGTGTTTGTGAACTCCCTGGACAACCCCCCTCATTCTTGGAACCTGGAAAAACCCCCCTCCCCCTTGGACCCCCCTCACGCGCGTTTACGAAGCGCGTGCATCACTTAAAATACGAATATTGAGCCGTACCGCGCAAACCGCACGTCCGATTGACGTGCCGTCTGCGCGTACACGTCACGAATAATAATTAGAATGTTTCACTGTGGTTTCAGCTCAATCTGAGGTCTTCCGCTATGAATTTGACAGTTGGACGCCCGTTTTGGCCGTTTATGACACCAGGACTGCGTTGTCGGTCACCGCGGGCACACGGCACGTCCGATTGACGTGCCGTCTGTTCGAACACTTCAGAAATCACTCACCCGTATTTTTCGTCTGATTTCATGCCATTCCGACTTCGTTCGGCCCGTTTGGACCCCCCTCACGCGCGTTTACGAAGCGCTTGCATCACTTAAAACACGAATATTGAGCCGTACCGCGCAAACCACATGTCTGATTGGCGTTCCGTCTGCGCGTACACGTCACGAATAATAATTAGAATGTTTCACGGTGGTTTCAGGTCAATCCGAGGTCATCTGCTATGAATTTGACCGTTTGATGCCCATTTTGGCCGTTTATGACACCAGAACTGCGTTGTCGGTCACCGCGGGCACACGGCACGTCCGATTGACGTGCCGTCTGCTCGACCACTTCATAAATCACTCACCCGTATTTTTCGTCTGATTTCAGGCCATTCTGAAATCGTTCGGCCCGTTTGGACCACCCTCACGCGTGTTTACGAAGCGCTCGCATCACTTAAAACACGAATATTGAGCAGTACCGCGCAAACCGCACGTCCGATTGACGTTCCGTCTACGCGTACACGTCACGAATAATAATTAGAATTTTTCACGTTGGTTTCAGCTCAATCCGAGGTCGTCCGCTATGAATTTGACCGTTGGACGCCCATTTTGGTCGTTTATGACACCAGAACTGCGTTGTCTGTCACCGCGGGTACACAACACATCCGATTGACGTTCCGTCTGCTCGACCACTTCATAAATCACTCACCCGTATTTTTCGTCTGATTTCAGGCCATTCCGACTTCGTTCGGCCCATTTGGACCCCCTCACGCGCGTTTACGAAGCGCGCGCATCACTTAAAATATGAATATTGAGTCGTACCGCGCAAACCGCACGTCCGATTGACGTGTCGTCTGCGCATACACGTCACGAATAATAATTAGAATGTTGCACTGTGGTTTCAGCTCAATCTGAGGTTGTCCGCTATGAATTTGACCGTTGGACGCCCGTTTTGGCCGTTTCTGACACCAGAACTACGTTGTCGGTCACCGCGGGCACACAGCACGTCCGATTGACGTGCCGTCTGCTCGACCACTTCATAAATCACTCTCCCGTATTTTTCGTCTGATTTCAGGCCATTCCGACTTCGTTCGGCCCGTTTTGACCCCCCTCACGCGCGTTTACGAAGCGCGCGCATCACTTAATACACGAATATTGAGTCGTACCGTGCAAACCGCACGTTCGATTGACGTGTCGTCTGCACGTACACGTCACGAATAATAATTAGAATGTTGCACGGTGGTTTCAGCTAAATCTGGAGATGTGGTGTGGCCGGTACCACTCAAAGTGTCCATCTTTTGTTTCAAAATGACGTCATTTTAGGTGAAAAGCATCAACTGACATACGGAAAACTGACCAAACGCATTCTGAATCTGTTGATAATTTATCCCAACGATCCATGGGTCATATGTGACATGTACGAGCCAACCTGGGATGAATCTGAGTCGCGGTGTGGCCAGGATAAGTCTAAGTGACTCTCTTTTGTTTAAAATGGACATAATTTTAAGTACATACGGAAAAACGACTAAACGGATTCGGTTTCCGTTGAAACATTAGGAGAACGATCCATGGGTCATATGTGACGTGTACGAATCATCCCCGCTTCAATCCAACATGCGGTGGGGCTGACACCACTCAAAGTGTCCGTCTTTTGTTTCAAAAGGACGTCATTTTAAGTGAAAGGTATCAACTGACATACGGAAGAACGACCAAACGCATTCGGATTCTATTGTTACTTTAGCACAATGATCCATGAGTCATATGTGACGTGTACAAGTCAATCCCGTCTTAATCCGAGACGCGGTGTGGCCGACACCGCTCTAACTCTGTCTCTTTTGATTAAAATGGACATGATTATAAATGAAAAGAACAACTGACATACGCAAAACCGACCAAACGCATTCGTTATATTTTTATAATTTATCACAACGATACATGGGTCATATGTGACATGTACGAGCCAACCCGGGATGAATCTGAGTCACGGTGTGGTCAGTATTAGTCTAAGTGTCACTCTTTTGTTAAAAATGGACAACATTTTAAGGACATACGGTAAACCGACCAAACGCATTCGTTTTCCATTTAAACTTTAGGAGAACGATCCATGGGTCATATGTGACGTGTACGAATCAACCCCGCCTCAATTGGAGATGCGGTGTGGTCGGCACCACTCATAGTGTCCGTCTTTTGTTTCAAAAGGACGTCATTTTAAGTGAAAAACATCAACTGGCATACGGAAAACCAACCAAACGTATTCGGATTGTGTCGATACGTTAGGAAAATGATCCATGGGTCATTTGAGACGTGTAAGAGTCAACCCTATCTAAATCCGAGACGTGGTGTGGCCGGTACCACTCTGACTGTGTCTCTTTTGTTTAAAATGGACAAGATTAAAAGTGAAATAAACAACTGACATATGAAAAACTGACCAAACGCATTCGGAATCTATTGAAAATTTAGGACAATGATTCATGGGTCATATGTTACGTGTATGAGTCAACCAAGCCTCAATCCGAGTCGCGGTTTGGCCGAGACCACTCTAAGTGTATCTCTTTTCTTTAAAATTGACTACATTTTAAATTCATACGGAAAACCAACCAAACGCATTCTGATTGTGTTTATATTTTAGCACAACAATACATGGGTCTTTTTTGATGTGTACGAGTTAACCCCGCCTCAATACGAGACGCGGTGTGGCCGACACCATTCAAAGTGTCTCTCTTTTATTTAAAAAACACTTCATTTTAAGTGAAAACAACAACTGACATACGCAAAACTGACCAAACGATTTCGGAATTTGTTGTTACTTTAGGATAACGATCAATGATTCATTTGTGACGTGTACGAGTTAACCTAGCCTCAATCCGAGGCACGGTGTGACCGATATCATTCCAGATGTATGTATTCTGTTTAAAATGGATATCATTTCTATTAAAAATATATGGTATATGAAAAACCAATCAAATTATTAATTGAATTCCGGATTCCACATATGATTGTCATCTAAATTTTAAAATGAATTCTAAATGAATTATGTATGTTTATAATTATGTTATGAATTCTACTTTAATTATGGATGAGTATATTTTCAGGATACATTATATGTGTTGGTTGGTTGGTTTCAATTATTTGTATGTGTTGGTTTGTTCTCTATATGTATGCATTATATGTGTTACAGGTACAATAATTGGATTGAAAAATAAATTGAAAACGAGGGCATAATTGGATTGAAAATTGAATTGAAATCGAGGGTGAATGCCCAAAAACCAAACCTGTTGTGAAAATTGCAGGCTGCTGTGCAATTTGCACAGCAACGCCTATGCCAACGGTTTTCAAACCGTTGGCATAGGCTCTATTAGCTGTTTTTACCAACGGTTCAAGGAACCGTTGGTAAAAACACCTATCCCAATGGTTTGAAACCATTGGGATACCCTGTCACATGGTGGTTTTTACGAACGGTTCATGGAACCGTTGGTAAAAACCTTTCCCAGCGGTTTGTAAACCATTGGGAAAGGAAATTATGTGTTGATTTCCCAACGGGCCAAACCGTTGGGATAGGTTGATTTTTTCTAACCTATCCCAACAGTTCTGTGTAAACCGTTGGGAAAAGCCTTTCCCAACGGCTTACTTCCCCATGGTTTGCAGAACCGTTGGTATAACATATACCAACAGTTTGCAGAACCGTTGGTATAACTTATACCAACGGTTCTACAGCCTTTCCCAACGGTTCTAAACCGTTGGGAAATTCTATATTTCCAGTAGTGCATCATGGATAACATCACTAAGATTACTGTTTTTCGTTATAGACAATTGGATAAACCAGAAGCAACTACATTAACATTGAGTGTGATAGATAATTTGTTGATGATATTTTAAATTGTAAGATGTGTGTAGTGGATGATGTTGTGATTATTCCTAATCCTCATTCATGAATCAAGATTTACAATGTTTTCCAAAACCAACTCTCGAACATACCAAATTAGAGAATGATAATTTTTACTAATAGTTTAGGTATTGGGGATGATGGAGTAATGACGTTGTTGTTTATTATATGTGGAGAATGTGGGAACAATAACTAAATGGAATATCTCAGTTAATCATGAATATGTTTTATGTTTGTAAAAGATGAACCCAAAGAATGTTTTTTCAATAATGACTAAAATTTTTACTTAATTTAGTGGATGAGAATATTTCTCTCCCTACTGTATGATCTATGGATGAATGTTTTAAACATGGAAATACATGGGAATAAAAAGTCATTCTTATAGGTTTAAAAATTGTTATGAAAATCATAATCTTTTTTTGAGTAATGGTTATATTACTGATGATGAGTAGATTATAAATGAAATATGAATGTTACTAAGGAATAAGATGTTTAATCCATGTTGATGGATTGAGAAAGAGATGGTATGATTTAAGTGTTTATATATTGGAAATAAAGTATTATCATAAATTATTTAGGAAATTAATAATTTTATTTTTTATAAGTTGTTTATTGAGGATTTGAATGAATTTTTTGAAATTTGTTGATGAAAAATAAAATTATTTTAATTTAAATTTGATATTAATTGGAATAAAAATTTAGGGGAAATAATATATTATATGTTTCTAATGTATAAATAATGATTTTAGGATAAATAGATAATTTATAATTTTAATATAAATTGGATAGTACTGATGAACTATGAATTGATTAATGATTTTCATACTACATGGTTTATGTTTCCATTGTTAGAGTTTACAAAAGTATTGTACTTATGTAATATATTAAGGAATTTATGTTCTTATAAATTAATTAGTATTAATTTAGGTTTTAATTGAGTGTTTATCATAACTTTTTATATTTCATAAGGAAGGTATTCCCATGTCATTTATAGGATAATTAAAACTACTTCATGTTTTCATGTGCATTCATGAAATGTTAATTTTTTTAATTTTGGGATGTTCATTCTACAGTTCCATATTTTAATACATTGGAAGTGTCATAAAGCTAAACAATTTTGAAATGTTTTATTTTGAACATTTTATGAGGCTTTATAGATTAACGTATTATTTCAGCACATGTTTATTTATGCATAAAATGTTTTAACCATAATGTTATGATAATGATATTATATATAAAATATGATTTATTATTCTATTTCTGTATATGATGATCTTTTATTTCATAAGGAATAATTACACCTTCACATACTTATGTAAGAGATGATGTTTAAATTGATCATGGAACTACCCATTAAAGATATTATTCTAATAAAATAGAATGAATTCAACTATGTATATCTTCCGGTGAATATTATTCACCTTTAGTAAAGAGATCATAAAATGAAATGTTTTCCAATTATCATCAATTTTGAAGATATAAGTTTATTCCTCATTCATTTTTTGTTTTGATAATATTATCTTCATCATCCACTTTCTTGTGATATGTTATATCTATCACTCTTTATAATAATTTACTATTTTATTTCTTGTCTAATTCTTCACTTTACACCATTGTTCACCTGTGTGTAAACCATGATATAAGTTAATTTATGTATCCATTATGTTTCTGACATTTCATTTTCATGAAATTATTATTATTAGTTTTTACAATGTGGGTTTCTATTAATGATTTTTCCTAAGTTAATCTATATATAAAATAGATTAATCTCAACAATGGTATTCAAATTAAAAGGGTATAAAGTAAAACACCTTGATATTTTAAAAAATATTTTTTAAATAAATTTATTTTTTCAATATATTTTGTTTCAAAAAATTATCTTATCTAAATTGGTTTAGAAACAACACTAGGTTTATCTTTCAGTACATGAAAGATCAAATTTTTCTAACGTGACACCCAAAACTGAGATTAAATTAAATGTTTCATGATACTAATGTATAGTAATTTGGTATGGTATTTATCACCTAACAATTGAAGTAGTGGTTATGAATAATATTATATTATTTTTAAATATATATGGATTACCAATTTATATGAAATGAATTCATTTGTGTCCAATTAAATAAAAAACAAAAATAAAAAACTATTTGAATATAATATAATTATTTTTGTAAAAATAAGTGTTTTATTTAAAGAAATATGATTTAACATAAGAAATAGAAAAGTATAAAAATGGAAACATATTTTTATTAATATTTTATATTTTTTATTAAATAAAATTATAAAAATTCATCTTATGTTTTTTCTATACATTAGATAATAATCAATTCAATTTTACTCATTAAAAAATTATTATTCTAAAAGAAGTTCTGTCAACTTTTTATGGCACAATTTTTTATATTTTTTAAAATATTTAATAATTTATTTTAGAAAATAGATGTTATATGTTTAAAAAATAATATAAATTTTATAACATTGGTAATTTTTTGACATTTTCTAAAAAGATTCATTTTTTATAAAAAAGTGAAAATGGCAAAACAATAATTGAAAAAATCAATTTATTATAAATAGTTTATAAAGATAAATTATAAATTAAAATTTTTTAATATAAAAATAAACCAAATATTAAAAAATTATTCCAATTTAGGAAATTGGGATCAATATCGCATTTATTATTTTATTAAATCTTTTCATACTTTCGATCAGTTCCACATAAAAAACCAACATTCTCATCACGTCTATGAGATTAGTTTTAAATTATATTTTTCCCCTTATGTTAGTGGAATTTAGAAAAAAAAATAATTTTTTTCTAGATCCAATATAATTTTTATTACTTAAAAAGGTCAAATTAATTTTTTCAAAAAACTATAGTTAATGCTAAAAAAAATTAATTACTCTTTTTAATGTAAAAATTGGTAGTCTGAGGTGGTTAAACAAAAATATAACTGTATAAATTAGTTATTGACATATCTAAAAAATAACGCATAGTCTTATATATACCACTAAATCAATAATTATTTACAATTTTCTATTTTGGATCCTTTCTATACATGAAAAATATGAGAGCACTTGATTATTTTCAAAAATACCAAGAGCATCCTCTCCCCCGCACATGAAAAGGACACCACCACTCCTCCCTTCATAAAACCATAAAACCATTTAAGTTCAACAAGTACCTACCAAATCACTTCCCAAAAAACATTATCTCATCCTATATTCCTTATTATATGAGTCATTAATTCCTAGGATGAATATTGATGGAATCCATAATAGGATACCTGAATAATATGTAACATTCATCAATGAGAAGTTTTGATTTATTTCATCCTTCAGTCATTTTTTTATTTTATAACATTATTATATGACATAATAAGTATCTTACATATAATTATATGTTGTTTTGTTATCTTCATGGCCTACAACCATATCATCTTCCATCAAATAATTTATGAAATCATATTTATTGTGTAAGGTGGACTACTGCATCATGATATTTTGCCATTCATTTCTAGATTTCCCCCTCTAGAGATAAGACTTGATTGTGTATTTATTGATTATATATGATATACAGTATTTTTATTATATTATTATTATTATTTAATTTTATTATTTCACAAATACATTTATACTCAGTATTTTATGGAAATATGATATTGTGACTCTAGGGTATGACGGATTACGACTAAGTGAAGTGATGCGATTCGTTCACACATTTCATGGAAGGTATTGAGGATGTGCTTAATGAAATTATGTGATATATATGTCATAATAATTTTTATTTAACGATTATATATATAAATTACTTTTAATTTTTTTTCAATCCAATAAGAGAATCAAAATTGATTTCTTTAGTATGAATGGCCAACCTTCTCTAGGAATGGTGTATTTCAATTCCTGTCACTTAATTTTTTATATTAATATCATTAAATATATAATAAATATATTATATATTTATATTATGGGTATCATTGTTGATTAAATGAATCCATTATTCTATTAATAGGACCATTATATAACAATTAAAGACATACACCCGAAACAATGAAGTTATTGCCTGAAAAGTGACTTTAACCTGATGTAGTTAATAACATTATTCTAATTGACCATAAAAAATCATATATGTTGTGATATATATGTCTATTATTAAGTAATATTCGTTTTTTAAAATTATATTTATTAAATATTTGTTTTTAATTTACATAGTGGAAGTTAGTACTAAAAGAAAGGGATTTTTTCTCACTTTTTACTTTTAAGAGATAGATGTCATATTTAATACATATTTCATTTATGTGATTTATATACTTTCCTTTTTTTATTTTATTATTAATTTTTAAAAAATTATTCATATTTACACATTTATATGATCATCTCTCTAACATTGGGTTTGCTGTCCAAAATTAACAAAATTAGTAAGGGATTTCTAGTATTTATTGTACTTATAGGAGATGTGCACAAAATCACTAGCCATTTTAGTAATTTTTTTATAATTCTTCATTAAAAATTTATATCATGAATAAATTTAATTTAATTACATTTATGTAATCATTTTATTTGATTAGTTATTTGGTGTTATTATTTAAATGATTACTAAAGAGGCATGTGATTTTGTTCAAAACTGACTCTATTTGAGACATATGATAATGATATACACATATCCTGATGTAAGGTAAATATATATATTGAACCATTGAAATATAATATCATTAATTTTTTAAATTCATTATATTTTAATTTTAATTTACTGTTATTCCATCATAGTGCTTACATATTAATGATTCCAAAGGGGTTAAGATTTTACCTTACAACCTGTCCAAGTGACATAATTATTTTATTTTGTTTCTGATGGTAAATTATTATGAACCACATCTCAATACAATAATTAATCTTTCTCCCTCTGGTAAATAAATGATAATTAATGTTTTCCATTCATTTTCATCCGTTAATATACTATTGTGTTCAAAAAAAAGTTTTTAGAAAAACATTATTTTCTGTTAAAATCCATTTTTATTCAAAATAACGTTTTCAAGAAATATGTAAAAAAATATTTAAAAATTTTAAGAAATGATTTTTAAATACATTTTCCCCTTTTTAGAAAATTTTTAAAATTAATTTTCTTATCATTTTATAAAATAATGCCTATATTTGTTTTACAAAAAATGGTAGACAATTTTTTTTAAGTGTGATGAATATAAAAATATATTTATCAACATTACCATTAAATAATTTAGTACCAAAAATATAACTATACAAGGATGATTTCGAATGAAAAAATGTTCAAAATGTTTTATTTTTTAAAATATTTTTTCATGGAAATGAAATTTTACTAATGAAATGCTTTAAATGATCTATCAAAATATTTTTCCATTTAAGATGATATGTTTTGAGGACACCTGCACCTTTTTAGGTATCTGATCTATGTAAGCTATTCTAATTCTTTTTCCAAATGGTTTATGATGACATAATTTTTATGAAACCCATTTTTTTCCACGAGTTATACCATGCTAGAAATCATATGAAACCAAAATATTTTCCTGATTTCTATTAGAAAAAAATAATTATGTTTTTATGAAATCAACATTTTTTCTATAGGTTAATTTATTATTAATACATTATTATTTGTAAGAACATATTATTAATTATAATTGGATGCTATTTGTAATATTTTAACCGAGGAAATTGGTAGTTTCATATCAATTAAATGGTTAGACCTATATCTCACTCTAATTAATTTGATAAATATATATATCTCATGAGATAGACATGATTGTAATGCAGGGTGAACATAGTAAAGTAATGATCTTTTTCCATTATTTTGGTATTAAGTGAAAACCATGATTAGCGTGATTGTTTAAAATGTAAACCCATTCCACTTTATTGAATGGGATACGGTTGGGGATGGTTTTTTGTCTCCCCTGGGAGGTGTAGCCACCAAAAATATGGGTACAATTGTGGTTAGACCAAACCCAAAGAAGGTACATGGATGGTTATCTAAAGTCTAACATATTGTTGATGCATTTTTTGTATTATTTAAATAAGAATCCATATTCATACATGTATTCCATGAATTATTGTCTTATGAAAAATTTTATATTTGGTGGAACATGTTCATTGATTTCCTTATACTTCATGTATTATAAACTAATAATCATTTTTCCTTGAATCATGATTAATAAAAATGATAGGTTGGGGATATACATTGTTTGTTATGATAATGATCACAAACCATTATAATTTTCATATCCATAAATATGATCAAAGATTTATATCAATTCTGTGTACCCGTACCAGGAATCTGATCTAACTATTTCTTTGGTTTCCATTCTCTGAATCATAAAAAATAGATTAATTTATAGTAGGTGTATTATGATTATTAAATGGGGAGATAATTATTACAAACATCAGAGACCATTCACTATATTAGAGGATTATTTTACTAGTTACCAAAGTCTTAAAACTATTACATTTTTTAGGTTTTTGTTAGTGTAATGTAATGGATATTACTTGAAAAGTGGTAACATCCATGTACGATAATCCTATGTATATATAGAAATAAAAGTAATCTTTTATTATACTCATTTCATGAAATGATATTTTTAGGTTAAAATTCTAATGAAATGAAAATTAAAGCAACTAAGACAACAAATATTAAACATTCGACCATAATAAATATGATTCATTCCAATTTTTGAATATATTTGCTTATAAAACACAATCACCTACATAATATAAATCAATAATACTAATTTATATTAATTTGAAAAAAATATTTTTGATTAAATAAAAAAAATTCAAAATTAAATAATTTTAAAATAATTATAATAAAATATAATAAAATAACTAAAATATAATGATTTAGATCACCTTAATTTTAAAAAAAATCAAAAAATATCAAACCTAATAAAATTAATCATTAACAAAATATACTTTTTTAAACAGTAATGAATATATCATTGAAATTAATTTTTTTAAATAGTAAATGATTGAAATATGTGATATTTTTTGGAAATGATATTACTATATAAACATTTGAAACTAATATGCCAACTGGAATTATGATTGTTTGAATATTAAACTAATTATTTGTAAAATTAAATTTATCGTCATGAATAATAATCTAATTAATATGAATTTAATACCATTCCATATTAATAGTTATATATATATTGGAATCCATATCATAGTAATGATATCTCGGGTAATTATAATTATGATCCTATGAAATAACATATTTGAAAACATGATTCTAATAACACTAGTGGAAATATATATATTCATTAGTAATTCTGGTCATTCAAAGTTTAATTAAAATATATATTTCCTAGAGATTGGGATTTTTTTAATGATGAGATACAACATATAACCTTTATTAAAAAAATACCCATAATATAAATTATATATGGATCCTCCCCTTGTATCTCTCCATAATAAATTTCTGGGTAATGGTTGTTATTTTTCTAGATGTAGGGAAAAATAATATATCCTAATAAAAGAGTATGTGCCTATAGTACATCAATTCATTGATTTTATTCTATAAAACCATTCCCATTTTCTACTAAATCATGAATTTTAGTTCCCCATTGTACTAATTACTATTTTTAGGAATACATCTTAAACACATTGGGGAATAAAAAAGTGGATTTTTTGGATTTGGAGAAATGACTAAAATAGATAATTGATATGGTAATTTTACAACCCCATAGTTCCAATGTGTGAAAGTACTCAATTTTTAATGAAAAATAACAATGGTTCCATGAGATTATGAATTAATTATCGTAAGATCGATTCTATCACAATGTAGAATAATTTACCATTACTACATAGTGATTGCATATTTTATCAATGTCAGGATCCTAATAAATTTCAATTACTGATATTCAATATTTTTATCTTTTTTTTAGAGAATAGAAATGATATTCCTATAATAAAATTTTATATCATATAAGGACATTCTGATATTATGGTAATGGACTATGGATAGACATGTTACCCATATGTAATTATTAATCTAATTGATAGAGTATTCAAGGATTATATTGATTTTTTTAGTGGAATCTATTAATTGTATCTATATAAAATGAGATATATACGATGATCATGAGATTTATCCGTAAATAAATATGTAGACCAAAAAAATAATATTTTATAAATGGTTTATAAAAACTATGAATATTGGAAAAATGATGTTTATTGTCTGGGGAATATTATCTCCACTAATGGGATATTTGGAGAAACCTAAAAGAAAAATGTAGTAAAATAATGGCTCACCCTGTCTGATAAAATAATGATTTAATATTTCATGTCAATATATGATAATAATAGATGGATTTTTCTATATTTTTTACAAGATTACTATAACACCCCATGATTTCATATTTTTCCATCTCTTTAAATTAATTCAATATCTGGTGCCGAATACATCTTCGAGTTGTAGCACACCACGACCAATCAAAATAGCTGTTTAAAAACATTTATGAATAGTAATACCCAAAATTTGAAATTCTATAAATTATATTTTTTTAAAATGGATGTTATTTTTTGGATTCAGAATATCAAATTTATATTCAGGTGATTTTTTTATTTTTTTTAAAATTGTCAATTTTTTTGAACAGTGAAAAACAATGCGTTATTGTTTAAAACTGAATTTTATTTAAATAATTATTATTATTATTTAAATTTTTTTAAAGTAAAAATAGCTACATAATATTTAAATTAGTTCAATGTAATTAATTGGAGGCATTTTATAATATGATTTGAAATAAAAAATATTATTGAACTATTTAACGCATTTTACCCACCATCTAGACACATTTCAAAATTTTCATAAAACATAATTTTACCGCTTCTGTGAATTAAATTTCCAAAATATAAGAGACTGGATTTAAATTATTGAGTAAAATGTGGTTTAATATGATGAAAATAATTTTTGGTGAATAGTAACGTTTGAATTTTATTTACCACGGTAAAAAGTAAATAGGGTAATTTAATGTAAAAATGATATTATAATTACCCTAAAACATGCCCTAATTATATTGGATAATTTCTATGACCCAAATAATCCTTTGGAATAAAATATTATCATCTTTTATCTACTTATAATTGATGAAGACATTTATTATTATTTTATTTAAAGGAGAGTTAATAGTGTTAAATTTGGATTTTAATAACTAAATTGTTTTAATATAGGGATATACATAAGATAAATTGGACTATAAATATTAATTAAAATGATGAAAATATTTCTTATGTTAGTTTATCTTATTTATAATTTTTATACATCATATAATTAAATTTATTTATAACACAATGATGATGCAATTATAAGATTATTAATGACAGATTAAAATAATTGATATTATAAATTTTCAAATAAATGTAAATTTCCCCTTTTGATATATTAAAAAAATTTAATACGTAATATTACAAGTTATTATTAATTTAATGTATTTTTTTGAAGAAAAAATATTTTGTATACCTTCCCAAAAACCAAATACTAAATTGTGTCCAAATTAACATAAATGAGTTTTTAAAACAAATAATTTTTTCAAATAAAATAATAGTACTAAAAATATATAGTTTGGAAAAAGTACTTATATAATGATAGATGTGTCATAATTTAACTAATTAATGTTCTATTTTAATTTTATTGTTATTTTATTAACCATTTACTATTATAATTCAAGAATCATGGTAAAAGTTAAACTATTTAAGAAAGAGTTAAATCTAAAAGATAAGGTTAATATGGTGACCCAAACATGTCTAAAACCTATTTTTTGATATTATTTCGACCCATCCCAACCATAGGGTATAAATAAAACTATTTTGAGCCATTATAAACCAAAATTTATTTTATAATAAAAACATATTTCATGATTTTATTACAGTGTCCCACGCCTCTCTTATAACAGGGTACTTCCCCTTCTCTCACAAAAACACCTCCACAGCCATTTGGCTCTGCCAACCCATACTCAAATAAACTCCTAACTACCCTAAATTCACCCTATATTCTTTACATTGATCATCAATCCATATTATAGAGACCTTTCGATCCCATCAAAAGGAAGCACCTGACGAAGATTAATAATTTCATCACCACTTTCTATGTTCTTTTCATCATCCACATCCTATTTCTTTGTTGTTTCCATAAAAAAAATACTCCAGTACCTTCTAAATACTGGTATTTTATTATAAATATTGTACAACCATATTCAATATTTTATCCATCATATGAATGACAAAGTCACAATACGTCTGTAGGTACGGCTTACCGTCTCCACGTCGTGGTGTCGTTTGTGATTCAACACTTCATTATTTGGATTGGTATAATAATGTATATAAATGATATAATAATAAATATATCATGTTAATTATTCTATATATATTATATACCTTTGAATTACATATGATTTTACCATCAATCGAATGATATTGTCGCTCGTGCGTACGTACGGATTGCCGTATCCACGAACGTGATAAGATTCATTCCCGATTGTAACCATTCAAGAATAATTTTCATTTTATGATTTAATAATAATTCTTAAGAACATAAAATAATTATTTATATGAATCAAATACATCATATACCTAACAAACATGACTTACATTACAAAATATATAAAAGAAAATGAATCAGTTAAGACCAGAAAATTGATATTTTTGAAATATTATTAACAAATCCATATTAGAAGATCATATATGATATCATATTTATATATGTGGTTCTTGCATAATTTAATAACTATTATTTATCTATTATATAGGAGGATAACTCAACCTTGACTAAGTAAAATTACAAGGTTAGTGTTAATTATATAATCCCTTTATTATTTGAGGTTATTTATACGTAATCATATACTAGGAATTATTTATCATCCTCATTGATGTTTCTAAAAAATGCATTTAAAAAAAATACTATTTCCAAGAATAGGGGTTAATTTCATTTATACCTTTGATTAAATTTTTTAAAAAATTTTGAAATTAAACTTTCCGTCGTTTTCCAAACAAGGTACCTTATGACCTTTTCGACAAATTAAGGTAAGAAATTTTTTAACTTATATGACAGGTGCAGATATTTTACACTTTTATATCACCTAAAATGAATCCCTTAAAATATTATAATAATATTTTCCAAATAAATGTTTTATTTTTCAATTTTGTGAATTTTAAATCAATTCAAAACAGAAATAGATATTTCAATCTAATAGTTTGGATTTCATCTATGTGAAATTCCTTTGACAGATTTTACACATATTTGAAGTTGATTTATTACGATACAATATTCCTTATTGTATAGAAGAATTTATAATATATATTACTATGGATGTGTTATTTTTATACCATTCATGGTTTATGGTTAAGTATAAATATTTCATATGCTAGTTTTAATATGAATGGTTATGTTATTTTTTTATCTTCTTCATATGAATAATGCATTGGACTTAGTATGTGATGGGTGGAGGCTGCTATAGCTCCTGAATGAATCTGTAGGTCTCATGAGACAAACTAGTGTCTTGGAACAAGGCTATAAAAAAATATTATTTTCTGTCTTCACACAAGGCCTTAACTATGTGGTTATGATGTCCGGTATTATGAATTCCATTATTATGAAATTAGCTATTGATTTTACAAGTAATTATTCGACCATTAGAATATCTATATGAATAAGTAAATGGAATTAGTTGATATATATTTTTCATATTAAGTTGAAGTTTATGTTATTTTTTTCTATTTTAGTCTTATACATTGACATTTATGTTTATGCTTATTTATGATATTTTATCCTATATTGTTATCCTTACTAATCATCTGATCTCACCGGTTTCTTCTGTTATCTTTTTCCCATGATGTGAAGATTTATATTTTGACTAACCTATAGGGAGAGTCTAAGAGATATAAATGTGATCAAAAGAGACAAAATGTTTTTGTCTTTTCATTTCATAATGTATTGTAAAACATGTGTATGTATCTTGAACATCCTAGGATACTAAACTGATCGATCGTTCTAGATTTTATCCCTTGTGATCATGCCAATGTTAGGTAATAATGCACCGACTCTGGGTAACAAGGGTCGTGGAATTAAAGTTGGTATCATATGATTTTTAGTACAACATATGGAATCCAGATTTAGATAAACTCATATTAGAGAGCATTACCCTATGATAGACTTTGACAATTAGTATAGAATAACATACAAAAAATTTGGTAGTGTAAATATTATAGGTTTTTCTAAGAAAATACATCCATGTATGGATACAAACAAGTAGAGGCGGCTCTGGCATAGATGTAACTTCGAGTGAAAATCCCAACAATGAGTTTTGGGATTGACCTAAGGTATCATGGTACACAAATATGAGCTTTTCCACACTATTGGTCTTGACACTCTCTGGGGATATGCATAGGATAATTCAAATTTTCTTTTCAATCCATTATAAATAATTTATGTGTAAATACTTCTACAATGAAAACATTTTTATGATTATGGATAATATGAATAATCATTTAAATTTACATTAGGTATTTTACATGTTTGGAATTATGCATTGTGATTCATAAACTAACCTAGTGTATGCCATTGATTAGAAATGGTACCTAGTAGATGGAATGATAACTCCAGCAATATGCATGATCGGAAGAGTAAGAAAGATCATATTTTTCATGGTATTATGCCAACATTTATAAGAGAAATATTTTCCCACATATTATTTCATATGGATAAATAGTATAATGTTTTAATAAAATAAGTAAATAATTCTCCAAGTCCTATTGCATTGATGGGAAGCCAAAGATGAAAAGGATGGTGTAGGGAAATATAGATAAATGTACAAAGGGAAAGGAGGATCTTCCCACATGTGATAACTATGGAAAGAATCACATTGGAAAATGGTTGAACGTAATGGGAGGTTGTAATAATTGTAGAGAAAAAGGACACCGAGTATTTTATATTAAGGGTAAGAAAAAGGTTTCAAATGTAAAATGCTTCAACTGTAAGGAGTTGGGGGACAATGCAAATCAATGTACCAATCATCAATGTCTACCGCAAATGTTGTTATTGGATAACAATCATGTTATGATACTACCGTATATAAAGATGAATAATTAGTGTTATAATGTTTTCTTATTAATGAATTAAGTTATTTTAGTGTAGTATCAAGGATGTAATATTTATATTACCTTTAAAAATAAATAAGCATTGTACTACAGAACTATTTCTTTAAGGATTTTGATTATACGGTACAATGAAAATTAACTTAATATTAAGTTAATCTTTTTGGAAAACACAAGGTTGAAGGAATGAAAACCCTTAAGATGGTTCTGATACGGACGTAGTGATTTTGTAATATGATATTTATGATTTGAATAAATTATATTGGATATTCATGACTACCCTGGAATTGATTGATGGTTTGTTTATTCCATCATTGTTGGAGTATAAAAAATTTTTGGATATAAGGAATATATCTAGTATTCTAAAAAGAATAAGGGAACATGAATGTAATCAATATGTTTTTATGTTAATTCATGGTGTTACAGTGTTTTAATAGAATTCATGATTAAGGTACTCAGATGTTATTATCTGGAATGAATATATCTTCATTAATCTATGTTGGTTTTCCTTATAAATATTTTCACTATGTGTTTGCACACAAGTATTTTGTCTAAGTCTAAATATTGGAATTGATTATATTGAACATTGGATACTGTGGATTAATGTTAAAAATTTTCTTAAGATAATTATTTCTATTTTTTATAAAAATGATAACTCAAAGGTTCGGTGACAACCTGTTATGTCTTGCAAGTCCACAAGACATGAACACTCAACTGAAAGGCGACAAGGGTGTATCACCTACAGCTGGCCTACGTGATATCCTGGTTTGTATCATGTAGTTTTTTTAAATGATATGATAGATGAATTATAAATTCATTTATTTTGAAACACTATATTATTGGGATAAATATAATATTTTTGATCTCTATTATCTTTTGAGTGAAAGAGTAGTTTGTGGTAGAAATTAGTTAAATGATGGAACTATATTGGTCAAGTATTTGTTTCTTATTCAATGAAGAAATTAATTCTTAAACATTACAAAAATAATCTTAAATATGAAAATGATGAATCCTAATACCCTGTGTTTTGATTAACCAATAATATTTTAAATCATTATAAATTTATTTCTTTGAGGCCCTCTGTTTTCTATTTATTGTTCACTTGTGAGTGATTGATGACCTTAATAACTCTTAATAAATCTTTAGATATTTCTTCCAATTATGGGTCTCAAATTTCAACCAATGTTCTCCTATTCAAAATACAAATTTGTTTGTGACTTTTTCATTTCCCTTTACCAATTATTAAGACTAAATTTTATTAACCTTATTTCCGATGTGGGTTTTCCAAAAGAGGATTTTCTATTTTTAACCTTTTATTTTCAAAGAATAGTTTCAAATTTCGAGAGTTCAATTTATTAAAGTATTGGAGAATGTAACACCCTAGGATTTCATAGTACATAATCACTTTATATTAATTCAATAGCTTTCATTGAATGCCATTCTGAGTTTTAGCACACCACAACCAATCGAACTAGCCATCAAAAATAGTTATGTATAGTAAAACCCACTTTTTTGAAATTTTATAAATTTTATTTTTCAAAAAGAATTTCATTTTTGGATTCAAAATATATAAATTATCTTTTGGGAAATTTTTGGTGTTTTTCTGAAAACATTCAATTTTTTTGAATAGTGAAAACACTACGTTATTGTTTAAAACTGATATTTTTTTGAATAATAATAATAATAATAATATAAATTTATTTTAAAGTCAAAATAGTATCAAATTAAATATATCACTTCAACTTAATTCATTTGAGTCATTTTATAATATATATATATATATATATAATTTTATAGAACTCTTTAACGCCTTTTACCCACCTTTTAGGCACATTTGCAAATTTGCATAATACATAATTTTACATCTTTTGTGAACTAAATCTCCAAAATCAAAGAGATACAGTTTAAATAATTATTAAAATGTGGTTCAATACGATGAAAATTATTTTTTGGGAATAGTAACTCTTGATTTTTATTTACAATGGTTAAAAGTAAATAGGGTAACTAAATGTAAAAATGATATTATAATTACCATAACACATGTCTTAATTCTATTGTATAAGTGTTTTTAAACCAAATTAAACCATTGGAATAAAATATTATCCTCTTCTATCCACTTCTGTTAGATCAGGACATTTATTGTTATTATATATAAAGAATTGTTAAAAGTGTTAAATTCAAATTTTAATATCTAATACATTATTAATATAGGGTTATATAAAAGATAAATTAGAATATATATATAAATTAGAATGGTAAATATATTTATTTTTTAATTGTATTTTATTTATAATTGCTTGAAATTATATAATTAAATTTATTTATGACACAATGATGATGCAGTAATTACCTTACAGGTGAAAGATTAGAATAATTGATATTAAAAATATCTGAATAAATTTTAATAGAGACTTTTGATTCATTCAACTAATTTTAATGGTTCATATGACATGTTAGTATTTATTTAATGTTTTTTGAAAAGTAATAATGTTTTCATGACCCTCACAAAAACTAAATACTAAATAGTATTAGAATTGAAAAAAATGAATTTCTAAAAAAAATACTATTTTAGTAAATTATATAATTGTCCTAAAAATATATGTTTCCAGAAAAAAATAATTATATAATGATATATATGTCATTAATGAAACACTTCAGGTTCTCTTTCAATTTTATAGTGACTTTTTTGACCATGTATTATAATTATAAAGGAAGACATGGTAAAAGTTAAACTATTTAACTAAGTGTTAAATATTAATGACAAGGTAAATATGGTGACCAAAACATGCCAAAACCCTATTAGTTGAGAGGTTTTTATCCCATACCCACATTATTCTCTAAATAAATACATTTTGAGCTATTATAAATCGAAATTGATTTTATAATAAAATAATATTTTATGCTTTTCATAAAGTGACCCTCTCCTCTCTTAAAAAGGTTACTTCACCTTCTCTCAAAATCACACCTCTAAATCCATTTGAATCGGCCAAACCCTGCTCTAATTTCCTTAAAAATACCTTCACCTCCCCTAGAGGTATTATATTTATCATAACTCCATCTTAAGGATCCCCTTTGATCAAATCAAAAGAAATCACCCAAAAAACAAATAATAATTTCATCACCTCTTTCAAAGGTCTTTTATTCTTCTACGTCTTCTTTATTTGTTGATTCTATATAAAAATAACAAAACAAGTACCTTATACATAATATGATGTTATTATAAATATTTTACAATGATGTTAATTATTATATCCATCCCGCTATTGACAAAGTCGCCATACGTGTGTACGTACGACTTATCGTCTCCACGTCGTAGTGTAGTTTGTTATTCAACACTTAATTATTTGGATTGGTATTGTAATGATTATAATTGATTTAAATAATAATTATAATATGTTAATGATTCGGTATATATGATTTAACATCCAATTATATATGATTTTACCTTCAATAGAATGATATTATCGCTCGGGCATGCGTACAGATTACCCTCTCCACCAATGCAATAAGATTCTTTCTCTATCATAACCCTTCAAGAATAATTTCCATTTGATGATAATTTTTTTTAAGAACATAATATTATTCTATATATGTATCAAATACAACCTATCCATAACAGATATGACTTATGTAAAAACATATAAATCAAAATGAATTATATAACACCTAAAACAATGATACAACTGATTTATTATTAACAATGATATATTAGAAGATCATATATGATATCATATTTATGTATGTGATAATTTTATAATATTACTACAATGATTTATCTCTTATATAGGAGGTTAACATACACTCAACAAAGGAAAACTACATGGATAAGGTAAATTTTACCATCTCTTTATTATCTGAGGATGTTAATACGTAACCATATATTGGGAATTCTTTATCATCCTCATCCGTGTTCCTGAAAGATGTATTTCAAAACATTTTTACAATTTCTAAGAATATGGGTTTTTGAAATTTGTACCCTTGTTTTACATTTTATTAATTTTTTTGAAAGGTAAATTTCATTTGTTTTCCAAGGAAGGTACTTTTTGACCATTTTGACAAATTAAGGTAAGAATGTTTTATAGCTTATGTAGAAGGTGTAGCTATTTTCCTCTATTATAAAACATTCAAAACATCTCTTAAAATCTTATAATAATATTTTCAAAAAAAATTCTTTTATAATTATGTTACTTTTAAATGATTTCAAATTATAAAGATATATTTCTCTTAATTACTTTTGATTTCATTGATTTCAACATCCTTTAATGGATTTTACACTTGTTTGAAGTTGATTTATTATGGTACAATCTTCCATATTTTATTGATGGTTTTGTGATATGTTTAGATGTGGAAGAATGATTTAAATACCATTGACGGTGTATGGTTAAGGTATTAACATTTTTTATACTAGTTTTAATATGAATGTTTATGTTTTTTTCAATGTTTTTCATATGATGAATGTGTTGGACTTAGTAAGTGATGGGTGGAGGCCACTATAGCTCCTCGATGCACTGGTAGGTATCATGAGAACAACTAGTTTCTTGGCACAAAGCCTTGAAAAATCTTATTTTTATCCTTATCATGAGGACTTGACTATATATTTATGATGTCTGGAATTATACATTCCATCATTATGAAATTTTCTATTGATATTACATGTGATTATTTGACTAGTGGAATTTTCATGTGAATATGAAAATCGAATTATTTGATTTATATTTCTTATATTATGCTGATGTTTATGTTTAAAAGTCTTCTTTTTTGGTCTTATACATTACATTAAATGTTTATTCTAATTTATGATAGTTTCTTCTATATTTTTATCCTTATTGATCATCTAAGCTCAACCCTTTTTATGTTTTCTTTTCCGTATCATGTGAAGAAATATTTTATGACTGACCTATAGGGATGGTATAAGGGATATGATTGTGTTCCAAGGAGACACAATGTTGTATTTTTTCAATTCATAATGTTATATAAAACTTATGTATGTATCTAGTACATTCATGGCTACTAAACGGATCTATCATTCTGAATTTGATCCCTTGTGATCTTGAAAATTTTTTGTAATAATGCACTAACTCTGGGTAACTAGGGTCAGGGTGTTACATAGTCCAATATTTTAACATATTTAAAACATAACGGTGTACAATTTACATGGTTAAGGGAATCTTAAATTTTATTAAGTGATACGGAGGAGATTGATTAATTCCACATTGTAAAATATACAATGGGGTAAATAAGTACTTTTAGTATATAGTGATCGATAAGAAATGTATTGGGTTTTGTAATTACCTTGAATGACTTGGTGATTACCAATTGAGAAATCAAATAAAAATTACATTAAAAAAATTCTAACTAACAACATAAAACATTAAATTGTAATATTTTATTTCTAAATATAGAGACACTAAATTCATTTTAAAATATAAAATTTATTCATATATGGAACCCATGTTTTTTAAGAATATCTTCTCTCAAAATGAAATCAACATGGGGAAATAAATATTATTAGAAGTACTCACAGACTATGATTTCCTGATACACAACCTAACTGAAATGTAAAATGAGATTAAAAATGAATTGAGTCAGATGAACTATGTGTTATTGATTACGATGAGGATTAACAAGGATAATATATATTTATATCTAGTAAAAAAATAACGGTATTTTCATGTATATGGATCCATCTATTATTTAGAATAAAGTTTTATTCAATCCTAACTATAAGCGATAGATAACTGCAACTTGGAAGATGTGAAATTGCAATGGGAGATTAATGAAGTCACTAAAAGGATGTTGAATTTGTTTATTTATATTTAGGGTGGGTTATTATTTGGGAAGAGGTTATTAATTCAATCAGTACAACAGTTTAATATAGAACCACGAGGTGAAGAAAATATCTCAAATTCTTCCATAATTAATTATACCACTATGTTATATATGGGGTTAAGATTATTTTATGTGTGATGGTAAGAAGTGATAAATTTTGGAAAATATTTCAATATTAATATTATTATAGTAGGAAATAAATGAATTAAAATATCCTAATGGATTCATGAACTGTTGACAGATACATATATTGATATAGGAAAATGTAATAATTGACACTATCAATAGACTCTAAAATACTCGATGGAAGAATGAAATTATATAGGTCACCCTCAATAACCATAAAATGTCTATTTATTTATTTATGAAAATAGAATATATACCCATTGAGTGTCTTGTGAAGATTTATATCATGAAAATTATAAGGCATAAAGTTTCACTAGTACCTGTTATATCTGTTCATGACCATCAAATCACATCAATATTATGGAAAAATATACAATGGAATATTAAAAATAATATAAATGTTAGCAAAATTTATCATCTCTAGACTTAGGGACAGTCTTAAATGTCTCTCTAGACATTGGAAGACATAATGAGGTCATTATATCATTAATTCCATGTTATGTGGTATTATAATCTACCTATGGTTGAATATTCCTTGAATAATATTTTCTATTATATAATAAAAATTGATCAAAAGTTATAATATCATTATAAAGGGTATCATAAATAAACATGTCGGGAATATGTTAGATAATGTTTGTTCTATGTCATAGATCTTCTAGAGGAAATGAAAATTATGGTTCCAACAATTTAGGATCATATTAAAATATACTGTAAGATATTATAGTGATTCCTTATAGTTGATTTAAAAATATGTAATTTCCTTTTTTGGATGATTTATTTAATAAAGGATCCGCTGTTGAAGGTAGTTATATGATTTGATGTAAAGGGGAAGTTAATCCCTCTATATAATCTACCTTTCTAATACAAGAGATAATTGGGGTTTTAGGTTTCCCATTGGCTATAAAACTGAACATTTATAAAGTGCACATCATCCATGTTTCATTTAATATGAATTACATATAAAATAAAAATCATGTTCTCATATATGATATAATAAATTTTCATCCTAACAAGTCTTATACTGAGTAGTGTGACCCAATTCTAGAAATAGTAGATCCAATATCATGGAATTATAGATCTAATTTATTGATATACATTCTACGAAACAAAAATCAAGTACAGTTAAACTAAATCACTGTATAATAATTAGGTATGGAGTGTCTACAACTATCCAATAGCTCATATATATTCAAATATCAAGGAAAATTTTAATCATGTGGTGATGATGTAATACGTGAGGCACCACAATACTATGTAGTCAACCTATACAAATTATTACACATTGAAACATATAATGATCATTTACAGAAGAATTTATGTAAATTATAAATCAAATAATTTCAAATTATCAAATAATACTTCTCTTTGAAATTTATAATATCAAAATTAGAATAGTGTTAATTTTTGAGTTTTTTCGACGAATGTATTTTAATTTTAAATAAATACAGCTTCCAAGAAACATGTAATCTCCATGAAATTTTCATGCATTTTTATTAATCTATAATTTTAACAAACTATTTAACATAAAAAATATATATTCAAGGGATAAAATCAAGATTGTTTTCAAAATAATTGATCATATACCTCTTATGTAAATAATTTTTAGAAGTAATTAATAATTAATTTAGTATAAAAATCACTATTGATTTATTCAGTGAATAAATTATTTTAAAAATATATTTAGTTCATTAATACATTTAAATCCTCATAAAATTTAATTTTTGAAATAATTATGTTTATTTAATAAATATTAATATTAAGTTTAGTTAATATATACATTTAGTGATTATAAAATATATTTCCCTAAAAAGCACTTTTAATTGACTATGTGTATTTAATTAAAAATTAAAATTAAAAATAATTTATAGTATTATATAATTACATATTATTCAAATTTTAAAAATGAATTACGAACTTTAGTTAGAACATAAGTCTTCAGTGTCATCATTAATATTAATTATAATTGATAGAAATAAAATATTTGAGTAAAAGAAAATCAGGGTGAAAGTTAAAATGATACATAAAAATCCTTAAAACACAAAATGATATCTAAAAAGGATTTTATGAGGATTATATGAATGAAATGAACTTTTCTATCGTATTTTTATCGTTTATTTTAATTTGACACTTGTATTGAAAACATATATTGGTGAAAGAGTATAGGATTCCCAAAAAGATATTTCCCCCCAACTTATGAAAGGAAAACAGCATCACCACAACATGATTCTCCTATCAATAAAATTTATTGTTGAAAATATTCTATTTTTATCTTTTTATAGGATTATCCTTATCTCAAAATCATAATATCCCCATTATTTAGCATTATCCACCCTTTTCTAAGGATACAAATAAGGAAATTTAAATCCCTCAATGTGAGTATTATTAACTACATATTTATTACATTACAATTATATACTTATCAATATATTATATATATAATAATATAATGATATTATTATCATTTACATATTTTAATGTTACTATATTATGGTTACTACTATACTTTATTTCCATGAACAATCTCAAAATAAAAACAAAACAATTGTTCGTGCCTAGTGAACACTACAACCTCAAGGATACAACATGTTTTTTTTCATATCCACCATAAAATGTTTGATATAAGGATGATATGATTGGAAAAATATAAATTTGTGAAATAATTTTGTTTTGGTTGGGTAAAATTATAGATTCAATTAATGATTTGATCAAAAATTGTTCATCATTAAATTAATCATTTAAAATAATTAGTATATGTGTAAGTTAAAATATTTAGATCAGATAAGATTTTCAAATATATTAATTAATATTATATGTTTTTAAAATTAATATATATTACACCAAGATAAAATATATTTAATCTTGATTCCTCTAGTATAATTACATTACATCAATCCCACATCTTAATCACTCATTAAATAAAGGGTTTTTAATGATTGTTTCTCTTTAACAACCAAAATAAATAATTTTATCCATTTATAATAAGGATTTGTATAAAATAATATTTATTGTAATAATATATTAAAAATGTGTAAAAAACTACACTTAAAATTTTATAGATAAAATAAATGAAAATATAAATCATAAATTAATGAAAAACACTTTTTCGTCAAAAATATACAAAACATGTCTATTTACGTTATTATATTGAAGGAAAATATAGAAAAAACTCATGAAAATAACTTTAATAATTATAAATAAATATAAATAATATTAAATAGAATGATATTTTAGTAATTTACATAGGAATAATAATTAATATAAACATTACCAACATAAAACTATTACAATTCATCAAAACATTAGGCACCGATGTCGGGAATATTAATAATTCATTGGTGAAATGATTATATAAGAGTGGTATAAATAGAAATGAATATGAAAAAGGTTATATATAATTTTATTAAGATATATAAATTTATTATATTGGAATATGAAATTAATTTGTTGATTTTAGGAGAAGTGGAATTCATTTTCTCCCGCAAACACCTCTATTTAATACATGATTGTAATTATGCACATATTTCCCATTACGTGGTGTATATAATTCATATTTTAGACGTTAAATCATGTAAAATTTTTATTCATCGTATTTTACGATCATGTTCAATCTCTCTAGCTGAACCAAATCCATATATAGGGATTTTGTCACCTATTTCATTATATTTGACTCATATTACATTCCCCTCCTATTTCCATGATTCTGGTTCATATCATAAAATGAAACAATATCACCATATTATTCAGAATATTTAAGGTATAGAAATGATTATATTATTAATATATGATCAAATTTTTTAGAATAAATAGTTTCTAATTGTATTGTCAAAGATAATCATTTCAATGGTAAGAGTCATTCTTATAAATTTTAATGTAATACTATTTATAGTTTCCTTTAAAACTAAACCATGTCTGAATAAGGTAATTTGATCCTTATATAAATAATATTCACCTAGGGATAATAACTTAGGAAATGGGTGTTTGGGAATTTACTTAATCCTCATAATGATTTAAGAAAAATGGGCTAGGGTCTGCCAAATATAGAAAACACTCATAAGACATATGCTTTATAATGAACACATTCTCTTCATGAACCATAATAGAGTATTTTCTCCTCAAGTTATTTTTTCTTCTACCATTTAAGTTTAATTAATATTGTTAATTTTATAAGGACCCCAAAAATGATTGTTTGTTCCCTCAGAAGAATGTTTCTTTGATAAAGGTATATTATTTTATTTTTATGATACTTAATAGTACTATACTGATTAAGGTGTTTTATAATGTTTATCCAAATTATTCTATTCAATGGTGACATATATGAATTTATTAATTATATTTATATCGATGTTTTATTCTTCAATAGGTCCCATATAGAATGGTATCCATATAATTGATGTGTGTTATAGGCTATGCATTGGATATAATTAGGTGATTGTAGGGATGAGAATTATATATCCCCTCAATGCATAAATTTTTTTCATGAAACAAATAAATTTCCTTTTTTGTGTATACCTATTCCCCTAATAGGATATGTCGTGTTGAATATAAGAATTAAAATAAATTTAGGTGATGGGGATTACTCATACCATAAATAATAAAATAATGATTATTTTTGTCCATTTTATCATTTATTATCTTGTATATTTAATTGAATCGGTTATTTTTTATTAAAGATTCATGTTTTTTAATTATTCAAGAAATAAAAAATTTTCCCATTGTAAATTTATTTGATCATTCATTGTTCTATAACCTTTACATAGCATCTAATCACACCATTATTTTTTTCAATGTGATTCCTAGAGGAGTAATATGTAAATTTTTGAAGGATAAAATTTAATAGGGAGAGTAATATTCTAAAAAGGTATTCAGGGATTATCATATGTTTTAAAATTTAATGCACATGTGATTTTCAGGATATATGAATAATAATTTCTTTATTTATATAATAAATCATATATATTATGTTCTAATAATTTAATATATCTATCATCTTGGGGTTTCTAGCCTTGAGAATATTATGAGAGGAATAAGTTTTTTACTATGACATTATTAATACAATTATGCATTGAAATTTATTTTATTTATACTTGTTTAGTACAACATAGAAATATAGTATGTATGAGAAAATATAAACTCATGGTATTATATAGTTGTCTATAAAAAGTTTATGTGTATGTACATCGAGTAAAAAATTGTATGTTGAGTATATTTCCTATCTCAGAGGAATGTGAATTTTTATAAGTTTTTTTAATATTACACATTGGTGAATATTGATATATTATACATGTTAATATTTATAATTATTTATTATAAGGGAGACTATCAAAATAGTTATATTGAATATTTATTTTAAATTTTTTGATATTTTATTAATTTATTTTGACTTTTGAATATACAAAAAAACAAAGTGGTTGAATAAGGAAATTTCACACTATTTAGAATTTCAAAGAAGATAATTGATCAATTTTTTATCCCTGCGTTTCTTTTTTAATAATAAGATATCATTTTTAGTTAAGTTAAAAATATAGTTCATACTAATTGCATCATTTGGAAAATGGAACATGCATTATGAAGAACAGAAATCCATTCATTTATTATTTTTCACTGTTAGGATTCAAGGATTTTATTGAAATCAAAAACAAAATAATAATTTATTTTAACCCATATATTAATTGGGGGAGATACAAGGATAATTTTTAACAAATTTAAAGATATTAATTTTACATGAATCTTAATATAGATTAATATTTTCTTATAAATATAGATGAGATCCACCCTTTTACTAAAATATTATCCTTTATAAATCCTGATAATAGTCTAGAGTAATTTATCATTAATATATCATCCATTTTTTGAGAATATAATAAAATATTTTGGTCCATTTAAGTGGTTACATAAATCAACTCTATAAAATTTTTTTTATACAAGTGTATATTGTAATATGGATAACATTATGAGAAACATAAATAATATATTTCAAACTAAAATATATGAGTATAATAATTGTGAGTTGTTTTTCATCTGGTAAAAAAAATTCATTGGAATTTTGATGATTTATTGTATTATAAAAACTGAAATATTTAGATTCTGTAGGAATTAAAAAAGTTATCTAAAACAAATTTTTTTGTTGTTATGTAGAAATATTGTGATATAATATTAATAGGTATATTTTTTATTTACAATTATAGTTTTTAAAAATATATATTCTTAAATAAAAATATGGATTTGTTATTTGTCAGTTTGAATGATTGATGAAAATATTATTAAAAATTAGGATTCCACTGCCACTTTATGGATATTAGAATATAATATAATTTTAAGAACATTTCATTTCAAATAAAAAAGAGATTAAATCAACTAGATATGGAATGGTTTTTCTAATTTGAATTTTTTAATGAAACCACTGATTTTTCGTTTAATTTTAATTAATCTTTTTAGAATAATAATATTTAATTAGGTTGACTTTTTATGAAAATATTGATAATTTTGATTGTAGGGGAGGATAATTTTATGATAATACGAGTAGTAATTCAATAATGCATTACAAAATATAAAAGGTATATGATGTATGGACACATGGTAACTAGTTAGACATAAATTAAATAAAGCATACCTATATGAATCTCTAGATAACTAATGGCACTGTATTGGGAGATCAATAAGTCCCTAGGTACTATACAGGAACCCAATAGTAGAATATTTTTTTAGATTGAATATATTTTCTAGCTATTCTATAATTAATTTAAAATATATTTTAAATACCATTATTCACTAATTAATTGATGAAACTAGGGATTTAACCCCCTCACTATGGTCATCAACATTTTTTAAATTTTATCACACTTTGATTAAATTATTGATCTGCTATTTACGAGTGAATTTTGATTATTAAAGTAGGGATATCCCCACAATATCCTTAATAATAATTTTATTTCTCTTATCACTTTTATTTCTTCTCATAAACTATATCTGATTTTATCTATATTGTTTTATTTTTAATAATTAATGTAGAATTATCCCAAAATAATTTATTTGTGATCACTGATGTGATATATGTTGATGATATGAAATATTATTCATGTTTTATTTTTTTATTTTTAGAAACATATTGTATGTTTTTGTATGTTATTATGTTATGATAAGTGTAACTCTTGGAAGTCATTGTAGTCACTGTATTCATGATGGGTCCAATATTAATCATTTTTTTATACAGTCCTCACAAAATTCATCTATATATAGATAAAAAATGTTATTAGGGAATTATATTGGAAAAAAATAAATGTTAAAAAAATTACGTATCCATGTAAATGGATTATTGATTAGGGTCTTATGTTTATTCAGGTTCATATTTTGACAACTATTTATTCTAATAAAAGTGAAAATAGAAGAATGAAACATGATTATATTATAACATGATTTTATGAAATGGGGCCATCGAAGGAGAGTAAAATTATTTAGTAAATATAGGGTATGGGTAACGATACATTCAATTTGCGATCAATTTTTATATTAAATAAATTAGTTGTTGAAAACCATTGGAATATTTTACGAATCAACATTCTTGGATGATTGTTGTTCAATTGTTATAAACATGAGGTGATAGATTATTTCTCTAAATTCAAAAATATTACGTGTTGACATGTTCAAATGTTTTTAAATATTTGAATCCTTCATTTCTATTATGAAAACTAATCCTATATATTTTGATGTTTTTTGTTTTTATTTTTTAGGATCCACTGCATGGGGTCATATTTTTGAAAATATGGCTATGTTACCTTATATAAAAAAACATAACCTAAATAGATATTAAATCCTTTTAATGATTATTAATTTTAAAAAATTGTGATTGATGCTGATATTTTAAAATGAATTGTTTCATTCAATGAATGGAAATGAAAAAAACTATTACATATAATATATAAATTCTCTCCATAGAAACTCTTCACATAGAGTACTCTTCTTATTAAAATCATATATAAAATCATTCCTCATATCATAGGTAAAATGATTCATAATATTTTATATCTCATATTCATACAAATATTAAATCAAAGATATGAATGATAATTTAACATTGTCTGGGAATAAGGTGTCAGGAATATGATCATAACATTTAATAATATACCTAAAAACATGATTCTAAAAAATTAATAATGGAATAATGATTACTGAATCATGAGAAATGATTCATAATGAAATGTAAGAGTATGATACGTGAGGGAAAAAATTGTTATAATATCATTTCATACAGGAGTTGTGTAAGGAATTTCATGATTATAATCATAAAAATATTATTTCATGGCCGCCAATTCAGTCATGACATTTTAGGAATTGTAGAACTTCACGTCTACCATAATTGGTAAATAATTACCTCTCATGTACTCCCATTCATTTATTGGATAATATCCCCAATAATGTCTTCCATTATATGTATAACCTCAATTATTCACTATATTGGTCTTTTGATAAACTTTTTTGTACATTTTAAGCTTATAATATATGAATCTTTACCAAATTCATTAGAGGTATATATATAATTATATCCCAACTAATATAATAAAATAAAAACGTTAATATATATACCTATATACTATAAATCATTCAATGTATAAACATAACATAAACTAGGGATAATAAATGGGTTTCATACACATTAAATAATTGTAATAATAAACCACAAAGAAAATAAAATGTAAGGTATCATTTCATTGAATCCCTAATGATGCATAAGTACCATAAAATAATGTTATTGTATATAAAAATTCCTTTAATATATACAATAATTTTTTTTAGGAATGTAATCTTTCTATCTAGAAAATATATAATTAAAATATAAAAAATTAAAAAAACATTAGAAATTAATTATTTTAAATAAAATCAAGGAATCATTCATGGGAATCAATAAAGCATTAATAATTTGTGGTAGTGGAAATTTCATGTATGTTGTAATCGTAAAAAAAAATTTCTATTCACCCCATTAGAATAAAATACCACATTCAATAATTGAACAGATGATAAACATTAAAATGTTTTGTAAAAAGTCATACATGTTAATAAAATGACATTATAAATTCATTGGATACCACTAAGAAAAATATAAAATATCATAGAGAAGCTGATATTGATGAATGAAACATTTAAAAAAATCGATGTAAATCCATTTCCCTAGAAAATATCATTTTAGTATATCGATTGCATAAATAGATAAAACTGAATGGAAATTATGTATTCTCAATTAAATGAATTTTTTAAAATAAAAATAAATATTTTTTTTGAGTAAGATAATGTAATTTCACCATCATAAATTTAATCGTAATAAATTACAATAAAAATTAGATTTCAAGACAAAACCCATGGATATTTTGTGATATTTCAACCAATACCTAAATTAAAAGAATAAAATAAAATGAATATTTATTTTCAATGTATATATTCATATTCATGTGGAAAAAATTCAAATTGGTAGTAGATTTCTTATTTGAAATTTTTTGTTAATACCATAAAATATTTCACAAATATGTCAATTTGAGACAATAAACCATTACCTCTAGTTCATCATACAACATAAGAAATATAAAATCAAATTTAGAAATTATAAATTTATTATAATTATATAAAAAGACTATTTACACACTTATGATATCTTTTATGATTGGATTATTACATTTCACTACTAATTTATTTACAAGATCTTGTTAAAATTGATATATCTACTTGTTATCTATTTTTTTTCTATGATTGTTTGGGTTTAATAGTCACTTTACATTTAGACTAAACATGGTAAAATATTCATTATAATTTTAATAATGATATAATGACAATTATATTCATTAGATATAAAAATATGTAAATGAATTAGTAAATGTTATAGGTATTAAAAATAATTTCCCACTCATGGATGGGGTAGTCTATAATCATACATGGATGGAATTATCATTAAAAAATATAAAATAAAAGAAAATAACATTTTATTTTTAAAAAACAATAATAATATAATAAATATCATGAATTTATTTTCATATCATCTGGAGATAACTGAGATGATGAGGGGTGATCAAATGATACAATTTTTTGTAAAAATTGTTCATTTTTAATTAAATATCTCGGGATTGTTAATTCCTTGATAAAAAAAATTGTGTATCCAATACTTATCTCAAATATAACAATAAATATAAAGGGATAGATCTGATTGGTGAAAATGGTTTGGAATAAGGATAAACTTCTTCTCATGTTTCCTATTGTACCCAACAATGATTCTCCACTATAATATTATATTTAATTATAATAAACAATAATGAGTCGCATTATATCTCTAATAAATCTAGATAGGAGGTCATTTATACTATATATTACATCCTATTCAATAATCAACATTAGCCTCTGCTTGAATATATACCCAAGACTTATGCTTCAGAATCACAAATGAGACTTCCTACTCCCTACACCAAATGAGCATATTCTTGCATTCTTACAGTATTGATCCAATAAATATTGATCTATTGAACATCCTCAATGATCATTATGGTTCATACATTCTCATGTACCAATTTGAGAAGCCTTGTAATCTTCTAGTATTTCTAAAATATCTTCTATCACTATTACTTGATCATTTTCTTCAATGAAACAACCCTAATGCTATGTCTACATCTTCTTATGAGGTCCTGATCTCAATGAATGTGTTCTAGTCATTTATAGAAATTAGTAAATAATATTTATAAGCTTACAAATGGTTTTTTATAGAAATCAATAAACTATCCACTAACATATAGACTCTTGTAATATTCTACCTGACTTCTGGCTCAATATTTGTATATACTGAATTTATGAATAGAATGTCACAAATTCGTTTCTTAATGAATTTTCATGGAAAACACACTTTGTAATCACTATTTGAAATTCTACATTGATTTTTTCCTAAACACATGATGTTTATCAAATATGATATATGGGGTGCATGTAATGCAAGATTTTCATGTCATGAAATGGATATAAGGGAGGTTCTTCTGCACACACTTTAACTTATGAATCACATGATCCATCAAGAGTTATATATTCTCTTCACTACAATAATGTGATCAAGATATGGGTATTAGGTTATCCTCCTTGATTTTCATGACCTATAAACAGTTCATGAATTCTTTCACCTGGTGTGATATGTTTCCACAAGTTCCATAGCCTGATAAGATGACTATCCCTACTGTCTCATTATATATAATTATTCAATTATCAATAATTATTCAGTTATATACTCCATGTGATAAGATAATTGTCCATGAGATCCTTCCATGTGATTTTAATTAATCTATTTTTTTTCTCATGATGGAATTACATGGGATTATTGTTATTCTCATGAATGAATAATTTGTGTACTCTGTATTCATGAGAGATCCTTAAATTTCAACAACCAAACAGTTAACACATACTATGTTCATAAATGTGATATTACACCACATATCACTAAATTTAAAAGGCACGTTTAAGTATTATTCTAATGCATAAAAATATATGGATCTCATAATGGCTAAGTATGTCATCATCTACATACATTACATGAATGATATTATAGATCACATGATAGATTTTCAAGATAACATGTTTGATCACGTGTGGCCTCAATGGTCATCCTATTTGACAATATCATAATAATTTATGTTTTAATATATATATATATATATATATATATATATGGTATTCTGATGATTGAATATATTATTATTTTCAAGTGAAGTATTTGATGATAGTATTAATTACATCATGAAATGTTGTTTATCATCCATTGATTGTCTCCCTACTAATATGTGATTCATAGATCATAAAATGAGGATACTCATTTTTTCATAAGATGAACTCATGTGATGGTAGTAAATCATGTAATCCCTTCTCCTTTCTGCGAAAAAATGAATTAAACTTTGATAAATCCATCTTAAAAACGTGTAATTAATATTAAAACTCAATTTCAAGCATCAGTCCCATAAGATAGAGTGCGTCTAAATGTGTTGTGTTGGAATTTTTTTATTGGGCTTGTGGGGAGAGTACCATGGTAATAAACAATGTGACCTCCTTTAAACATTTCATTGACATTATGTCTGGTGTAATAAATTTCTTCATTACCATGGATAATTCTCCATGCATTAAATCATATGAAATTTTATTAATAAAAACCAACTATCCAAACATCAGTAAATCAACCACTAAAACATTTTGACTTGTTAAAAACAAATGACAAATATGATCACCTATATACCCATTTTTATGTGGTTTTAAATATCATAACATTTCTAAATTCAATATTTGTTTCTTTTTTTTCTCATTTTTATTGATAATGAATATGAAAAGGGTAAATGGGGAATTATTGACTCATAGTTATTCTTGAAAGAATGATCATCTCCCTTATACGAAAATATCAAGATGACTTCAAATAGATGAATGATCTCACAAAGTTATCTCAATAAATATTTTTTACATAATCAAACATAACTTTATGTTGGATAACTATGTTTAGAAAAAAGAGAGGTATGACCAATGATGTATAAGCTATCACTAAAATACCATCCATGTGAATTTATGATCATAAATTCTCAATTATCATATAAGGGATGGAAATAATTATATTTATCATTGTAATAATAAATCCAACACATAATTCATCTAAAACATATGAATTTTAATATGAAAATATATAGACCACCCTTTGATTTAAATTTAAATCAACCATGAACCCATAACAGTTGATATTAACAGTATAATTAAAAATATGGGATCAAATTGTAATTTTCATACCATATTGTAAAAAATTATAAATCTTTGTAAAAGTTTCACATATTCTATGTAGTTATGATTTAATATCTAAAACACATCAATATTTCCCGTCAAGGTATTAATTATTCTTATTTATTTACATTGATTTTATTACAAACACACCATATATAAATGGATTTGAAGGGGCCTCTTAGTCGCTCAAACATATCATGCACAATGGGATATTTTTCTAAATCTATACTTCTATTTATTCATATAATGTTTTGAATTTTTTTTGGATATTCCTAATCAGTTGAAATATTTTATGTCGATATACATTTTTTTTAATTATAATATACATTTTTTAGTTTCCACATCATTTTTAGGATTCCATCTTCAATAGGATTAATTTTTTGAAAATATATTTTTTTATGCACATTTTATTCTCATCAATCACAAATAATAATTTTCATGTCAACACCTGTAAATGAATTTTTATCATCTTTTACTTAATCAAATGTCACTACTTTCATTCCTTTTTTCATCATCATTTTTTTGACATTTTTCAATTTTATAGCATGTCGAGTGGGAATTTTTAGATAACATATCATTAATTCTTAATTTTATTTGGTTTCTTTAGTTTCACAAATAATACACTAGTGATAGTTTCTTCCACCACATACTATCATCTCTCCATAATCAAATGGTGTGAAATTTCACATGGAGAGTTAATAATAATTTTTCAACATTGTGATATTCTTGACCAAATCTGCCAAAAATTAAATTCAGTCATTCAATTTTTTTATAACTAATTTCAATTGGTTTCTTGGTCACAAGGATATATTTTAAATAATATGATAACATTTTTCATCATTTATCCACCTTGTTATATTCCCTGTTGGTGATAGTGACAAGTTATACTAGTATGTATAATTTGTTTAACCAAATAATCCAAAAACAGCCTTAGTATCTTATGCACCATGAACTTGTCAAATAATAATAATGCTTCTTAGAATATTTAGTTTGTTTTTTCACAGATTTTGTCTATTTCAGTTTAACTAGAAACCAACTTTTTGAATAATCCAGTCTTCTTTTTTGAAAATTGTTTTCTAGTTTTTTATTTTTGTCCATATGGATTGAGTATTTTATCTTATTCGTGATTTTTTAGAATAATAATGGGTATATTTAAATTCATTTTTTATATATGTAACCTTTTTTGGGAAATTAATTTCCCAATCCTTATAAGACTTACCCTAATGGAAAACATATTTGGGGAAGTCTAATTTAATATTATTTGAATTAATATCCAAATGAACAAAAGCAATGTCATTGATAATTAAACCTCTTTATTATAATTTTTTCTTCATAATAATTGATCATATTATCTTTTTCAATTATCTTCAACCAATTTTTTTGTTTTCATCAATGAAATAAATATCATCATTTTTTATTTGTATATTATAGCTGAATTATCATTATAAACTTTTAGTTTCTTTTTTAGATCAGTTATAAACTTCACATATTCCTTATCTCGTTATAATGTGTCTCTTCATTATGGAATTTTTCATCATTATTATTAATTTTTTTCACCTCATGGAGAATCAATATATTTTCTAGAGTGTCTTCAAGATTCTATTTCAGGTATAATTCAGGAACAGTTTTCTCCATACCTTACGAACCTTCAAATTTGTCATTTCCTATTTCAATTTACCTAATAAAGCACCAGTGATTTGTAGAGGGTCGTTCATCTTCCATCACACTTCGTGATGATGATGATATATAAATTTTTCTACTCCACAGAATTATTATATTTTTCTTTATGTACTTATTATTTTTTCTTTCATAGTAATCTTTTTTTTTATATTAATTGGATTTATTGTTAATGTAGTCATATTATTAATCAAATTCAGTGACATAGGATTACTTGATTGTATAGTTATATGAAATATTTCCACACCCATAACTATTAAAAAACATTATTGGCTTTATAATTTGTTTACTTTTATATCTTCTAAAAATCATTATATGTATGTCCCTAATTTAGTTTTAGTCTTCTTCAGATTCTGTATCCTCGTATTAGATTGGTTGTAGTTCCTGTACGAATTTAGTTTTTTAAATTATCATAATCTGAAATGGGATATCATATTATTTATTTGTTCCTAAGTGATGTTATTTTTCTAATTTCATATCCTATTTGAATTATATTTATTTCATCATGTGATAGATCATCTAAGTCTTCTAGTATTGAATCATTTGAATAAAACCTATCCGGAAATATTTTCAACTCCCTCATTCCAATGGTTGAATAATCAAACATCTCACCAAAACCAATAATTCTATTAAAAATATAATTTAAATTTATAAGTTTTTAACTAACACCTTAATTTTCCCCCATTATCATATCATTAAATATATATCATCACATATTAATTTTATATTCTTGGAAATCAGTGTTTCCTTCACAACTGCTTCTCGGTTTAGGCCATATTTTTTTGGAGGTTTAAGGAACCATTACATTAATCGATTAAATTTCTTATAAACAATTGTGAGTTAATTTTGATCATTTAGATCCATCTGAATGTTCGACTTATTTTGAAAATTCAATAAATATTTTTCAATGTTTGGTGAATATACCACAATTACTAAATCTCACAGATAAACCCAATGTTAGATGAGATATAGAATCATCATATTTTCCGATCCATGAATGTTCTCACCATTAATAATGGGAATTCAACATCTAGTTGATGAATTTATATTCTCCATCCTTTGAATTATATTGTATATTCTGAAGGTAAACATCCTCTAATAACAATTCATCTTACCGGATCAATTTGATATCACTAAGAGAGGGAGTTTGGAATAAATGATAAATTTATATCTTTATAAATTATTTATTCCCAATTAAACCTCGATGGTTTCTTATATCCTTGATCCCATTTTCTTGTATGTCTCAGCCTAAAACAAAAAAAAATGTAACATAATAATTTTGTCTATAATGATTGGTTTAAAGATATATTACATGTCATGATGGTCTTTTGTCCCAACATTAATAAAAGAATATAATATTTTATTAAATTATAATATTAAATATAATGTTACATTGTATCTCTCTAACAACCATAGATGGGGTTCTCTAAAATATGACAAATTTTGTCTCAGATATGTTCATGATCATGCTCTTGTATCTATAGAAGAGACTTTTTCTCTTGAAATAAAAAAAAAAGAGAATTCATACACCCATATCAAACTCACAATATGACCCCTTTATTCAAGGATTGTTTCTTTTTAGATTAATCTATGGATCATTATCCATGATCGTTTTTGTTAAAACATTATTCTTTACCTATTCTAGTATCTTTACAGTATTTTGGACTTTCTCAAATGTCTCTCATACACTATATTTGGTCTTTTTCCTCGCTGAAACAATGCTCGGGTTATGTTTACCATTGATGATGAATTTTTGGTCCCACTAAATGTGTGAACGTGATGAACAAAACTTATTCAAGAATTCTTATATGAAATAATTATATTTTACAATCTCAATACACTATAAACTCATATATAAGACCTTCTTATGTTCTTTATAGATTCAATCTCAAAATAACTACATGATGTTCTTGAAGATCATATCACCTATTTATTTCTCAATAATCATTAAGTATATACATAATATTGAAACGATTATTTCTATTCATGAAAAAAAATTCCTCAAAAAAATTTCTTCTATATCAAGGTTGACATATGGGGTGCATGGAATATGTTGGTTTCATGTCTTGAACGGGTTTCATGTATGAATTTCCATGGTATTTTTATTGTAATGCTAACTCTTCATTTAGTTATGTGGTCGTGGTGTGGCTCTGAGGTTCACCACTTTACTTTTTGTATGCCAAGAATTTTCCATCAGTTACATTGAATGAATGGATGGTTTTTCTTTAGTTCATTCACATGATTAGATGACATTCCGTAGTTTATCCTTCTCAAATTCCTTTTCAAGATAAATGGTTCTCCACATATATGATTAATGTGAGAAGATTAATGTCCATGAGTTCTATCCATGTGTGTTATTCTAATCATTCATTGAATCAAGAGATCGAATTTTGTGATATTCTTCTTCTTCAAGTGAATTAATCACATGTTTACTCATATTTTTCAAGCCCTTAATTGATAACACAAACTGAACACACAAATCTTTATTATTCTATATTAGTGAGTTTACACCTCCTGAAACACCCCATGAATTTAAAAATAAATTTGACATATCCAATAATGAAAAAAACAACGTGTCTCTATGAAAAAACACATTATTATTATAATTATTTACATAATATTATTATAACCATGCAATGAAACATAATTGTTCCACTTCTATGATTTTAATTTAGAAACCAGACATACGATATTGTGATCAAAGTGATTTTTATATTCAAATAAGATCAACATAATATTTTTTTAAATAGTAACATGACCCTTATGAATACTAATTTAACCTTATGAATTGTAATGTTACCTTTGTGAATAGTAAATTAACCCTTATGAATTGTAACATCACCCATTAAAGTATAAATTAAATTTAGCCACCTTATATGTTATTGTGAATGTTTTACAAATTAATAAACATGTGTTGGTATTTTTGTGAGTAATAAATATTTAATTTAATTTTTAAATCAATAATCTTATTTAAAATAAAAAAATAAAAACATGTACTTGCAAATTTATATTTTTTTCATGTGAATAAGATAATTTTTTTTGACCTTCGTTAATTTTTGAAAGTATTTTAAATTCTATTCTAAATTTAAAATTAGTATTTTTACAATAGAAAAAAAATTTGATTTTAAAATTTAATTCAAAATATAAAGAAAATTATTCTCAAAAAAATAGATTCCATTTTTAAATTATACATGATGAGGTTAGGGAGTCCTTTCGGATTATTCAAAAATACATTAATTTTATTTGAATTGTAAAATATGATAGTTAACGATAAGGGATATATACATGATATATCATGTAATAGGTTATGTATGGATGATTTAAGCACACATGGTTGGTACTATCATGAATCTAATACTATTTTGGGTCACATGAATCAATACTATTGGTGTTATTAAGAAAAATAATCAAATAATTAATAAGATGTTCAAAATCCACCCTTCTCATTCACTCTAAAAACCACCACTCCCTCCCTCTTCTCCTCAACCTCTAAGACTATAATCTTTTCAATGTTTTACCAAAATAATTTCCTCGGGTCACATCCCTGGGCCAGGATCTATTTTTCATTCGAAAATACCAAAACACCTTCCCTTAAGTAGATTCCAAAGGGGTTGTATTCATGAGGTAAAATCCATTTCCTTAATCTTTTAATTTCTTTTAAATTAACGTTCTTTTATTATCCTATCCTCACCTAATTTGTTCCATAGATCATAATAACTAAAATATAATCTATATAAAGTAATTATATCATGTTAATAGAATATCCATCATCAATATCCTTAATATCTCACTATTTTTTGTTTAAAAAAAGAAATCATCATTCGAGAGGTTCCAATTTACAATTGTTGTGGATGATGAAGTTTTGTTCATAAATTTATTCTTCAAGGATGTCCATGAAACAATATTTATGGTTGAATAAGATTGTAAAATATTTTTTTTCTTATTTAATGATTCTATAACCGTCATTCCTAAATGAAACATAATAACAGAAAAAACTTATTGGTTGTGATTCAAAAACCACTGTAAATATATAAATGATTATCACTTAATGACTTATCAAATGAGTCATCCTCATAAAATGTAACCAAATGATATATATAACCATTAATACTTATTTATATTAATTTAAAATATATAAATTATGTTATGGAAAATTATATCCCCTGCACATGAACTTCAATAGTCATATACAAGTATACCTATCATGTAAACCATGCTTACTAACACTCCCAAGTGATAAATTTGTAAATTATAACCTATCTAGAAATACATTAATGAACTTAATAAATTTATACAAAATCAGATAAATGTAGAGATGGTTATGAATAATTAAATAAGTGATTTAATTTTGTTATTTATGATGTTAAGGTCAGCTACAGAACACATTCATGCATAATATATTTCTCTCTATGGGATTTAATGAATAATTTGATAATTATAAAATAAATTCCTACTAATTGAATTATTACACAATGGAATGAGTTTTCTCATCTCACTTCCATTTTTGGTAAGATATTCCTTATTTACCATAATTTCTTGTGTATGGTGTATTTATACTTCCAATTGTGGTATCATATCATTAATATATTTATTTTCATGGTATTTAGTTTTTCATTTTATGATTATTAATTTTAAGGCATATGATTCTATTGATTACAAAGTGGTAAGGGATTCTAGAAAACCCCCCCCATTTTTCCCTTCATGTTACTCTTTATCTACCATTAATAAAATTTAATGCAACTTTAATTTTTTACATTTCTTCTATTTTTTTATATGTTCCAAAATCAAATATCCATATCATATCATCATTATTTGATGTAGATATAGATTCATTAAATGGTTCCCCTATAATTCTCATCAATACACATGTCTGATTTAATCAAACATCTTGAGTAATTATCCATTTATATGCTCAATATATAATCTTAAGTCATTATATTTTTCCTAAAATAAGACATTTTATCATGAAAATACATCTTGGTTCATTTTTGGTTTTATGAGAACCAAAATTCAATTCCAATTTAAAATATCTTTAATGTTTTCCTTAAACTGCACTAAAATGTTTTATTTATAATTTTTGTTCAATATTATTTTTTACATGACTTCACCTTAACAAGACATAATTTCGGACTCAAATATAATTCCTATGTCTTTCCATTTTATTTTAAACGGTATACATGTTTAGAATCTCATTTTATGTCAAATATGACTGATATTCCAATTGAACACTTCTTTCAAAAGTAAAGATTATTTCACTCGTCTAAATTTTACATATGTGAGATAAATGACATGATCACCATTTATTCTTTGTTTTTGGTGTATGAAATTCCCTTGATATACCCTATCAAGAATATCTTTATTCCCAGGATATTCTGAGGGATTTAAATTTTAATGTTTCTATATGGTATGATACATAATGGAATTCTTAAAAAATATTTCCTCATGAGATTTTCAATGGTCTCATTTATAATTATAATCATCTATGTCAAAATCCATTGTAGAATATTGTACATATTTGAGTTTTATCTCGTATTATATCATCTAATACTTATGTTTTTTTACGATGTCTGATATTATTAATTCCCTCACTATAAAACAATTAATTGATATTACTTTTGATTATTTGACTAGTATAATATCCATGGTTATGTTTTTCCCTGGAATTGTAAATTCACCTTGTATTCCTTCTATATCATGCTCAAATATATAAAAAAGGCATGTTTTTTTACTTGTTCACCATGCCAATTGTTAATTTTTATGAAAACTTCTTCCATATTACATACACTTACTGTGAATCTATGCTCACTGCATTCTTATGTTTCCATTACCTATGTAATGAACAAGAAAAATTTGAACAATCTTTCATGGTGGTAGTTTATTTATTTTTATATCATATCATGTTTTACCGAAATTTACCAATGTATTATGTGAATAATCAAGGTTTTCTAGTCTTCCATTAGTGCTATAGTGATAATAATTTCTGGATTTCATTCCATGAAATATTGTTAATTAAATAAAATAATGCACCAATTCTGAGAATCTGGGGTTGGGTCATTGAAGTTGGTATTATATAATGTTTAGCAGAAACCTTGGAAACTATATTTACAAAATATATTTTATCTAACATAACCTAAAGATACACTTTGAGGATAAGAATACCAAAACATCCTAAAATTTTGAAATGTTATAGATTATGTAGATATTAAATGAAAATATATCACTTACAAGATACCAGGAGTGGGTGTGGTATTGGAAAAGAATTCACTAGGAGTAACAACTCTGATAAGGTGTTCCGGCGCTGACTCAGGGTAACTTGGTATAGAAAAAAAAGGCCTTACTACACACCTGGTTTGACATTACTGGGGGATATTCTTAGTATAATTCACATTTTCCATACAAACCATTTTTATGGATTGGAATATATAATGAAAATAAAAAACCTAGGTCAATATTAATGTGTTTTCATTTGAAAATAAGTTATCATGATATTTTATAAAAGATAATTTGTTACTCACACTAACATTTTTTGTTTTAATTAACAACTAAAACCCAAAGGATTCATCTTAAAAGTGAACATATTGGACAAGGTGGTGATGAAGAGAAACCGAAAGGTATATTGGTATGAGTGAAGATATTGTGTTGATTCCTAATCAATTTTCCCAAAATATCTTTAACAACATATACCTTAACGAACCCCCAAACCCAACCAAGAAGAGAGTAATATAATTTGCTAGGAGCTCTAGTGGCAGAGACCATGGTGGAAAGTAGGCCCAAATACTGTTATTCAAGAAATTTTAATAGAGATAATTAACTAAGTGTATCAAAGTAATTGAGAAATGATTTTAGGAAATAAGGATATAAAGAAAATAAGTACTGAGGAAAAATGACAATTACATTCAAAGGAAATATAACTAATCATAATAATCCATTTGTAGTTATTTTCCATAAATGTAAGGGACCTAGGCATTACTCAATTGAATTCCCTATTATATATGATAACCCGTTGACCCAGGAAGTCCCTATGTGAAAATAAATGTATTGTAACACCCCAAGATTTCACGATACACTTCTCTTTCAATAATGCAATAGCTTGCATTGTACACAAGTTCGTGATTCTAACACGCCGAGACCAATCAAAGTAGTAGTTATGAATAGTAATACCCAATTTTTGAAATTATATAAATTTTATATTTCAAAATGGACTTCATTTTTGTATTCAGAATATCGAAATTATCCAAAGTTTAATTTTTTGTACTTTTCTGAGAACTTCCAATTTTTTATGAATAGTGAAAAATACTTAAAAAAAACTTTTTTAATAAAAATATTTTATAGTAATAAATTATACTATTGAGTGGTTTTAAAGTATAATTAGAAAATATATTTACTATTTTATCCAATGGTGGTCATTAGAATTAATTTCACTTTGAAATTGGACATAAACAATTGTCAATCTTTTGATATATATTGTTTTTTAAAAACACGCTATTTGTTTTGACAGCGGGAATTAATTATAAAATTAATTAATGAAACTTATATGTTTGGAATTTTTTAAAATAGACATCATTTTTGAATTCGGAATATCAATTATAGCTTAGGGTGAAATTTTGGCATTGTTCTGAAAAACATCAATTTTTTATGAATAGTGAAACCACTAAGTGGTAGTTAAAATACAAATTTTTCTTTTAAATGAAACATTACCACTTCTGTGATTTGATTTTCAAAAATCTGACATACATGGTTTTCATTAATAATTAAAATGTGGTTCAATGGGATTAAAATAATTGTTGGTGAATAGTAACTTTTAAGTTTAATTAATCGCGATTAAAGGTAATTAGTGAAATTTAAGGTAAAAATAGTATTATAAAAATATGTAATGACCATTACACTTGTAATAACACTATTTTATGTGTCATTTCCGACCAATAAAATCCATGGGTCAACTTGGGGACCCCATGGATCCACTTTGGTAGGAAAATGACATAAATAACTTTTTATTTAATGTTAAAATAAAAATGTCACAAACAAGAGTTGTTTTACTAAAACAATTTTGAAATGGGGTTATACAAGTCATATTTTTGAATATAAATATTCATTATAAAGATAAAAAGATTTCCTACATCATTAGATTTTTATTTGTAATTTTTATATATTAAATAAATTAAATTATTTATGACACCATGATGATGCAGTGATTACCTCATTAATTAACGATTTATATAAAATGAAAAGATAATGTAAAATCTAAGACATAAACTTTTCAAAAACCTATTAGATGAGTATATTTAGAACCCTTATCACCTTATCCTCGAAATATATATGTTTGTGACCTTTAGAATCCGAAAAAGCATTTCATAATAAAGTAACATTTCAATCTTTCCAAAAGTACCCCTTCTCTCCACTTATAAAAGGCCCCCACCACTACCACGTTACTCACACCATCAAAGCCTTTTGGCTCGGCCAACCTCTGCCGAAATACTCTCTCAACATCCCTCCTTACTCTTAGAAGCCTCAAATTGGGCAGGTGTCTTCCCAAGGAAGCATTTGGCTCAAATCAAAAAGAGTTACCCGATTTTAAGGTAATGTCTTCTCTAATCTTATTTTGTTTTATTTGATTTTCCTACCCCTAAAACTCTATTTATTACTTTATTTTGTAACAACACCAGTATATAAAATATAATATAATGTTTTTACGATAAGTATTTGGTTTACACTTACTCACACCTTCGTCTAATGGTTAAAGAACATATTGTTTCTGTGGGTGGCGAAATACTGCCTCACAAAACAATGATTGTTCAATATTATTTTAACACCTCTAATGGTGGCCATTTTGATGACACTATTTTCATATATGATATATATATTATGTTTATGTTTTCCTTATGCTTCTTTATTTCTCATTTATGGCATACTTTATGATTTCCATTATGGGTAAACGCGATAATTTCATTTTAGGAAGTGCGGACTACCGCCCCCTCAAAGTGATTTGAATCGTTAATGTCATTTGTGGGATGTATAAAGGATGGAGTAAATGGTATTATACATTATATTATACTGGAATTATATTATAACTTTATATAATTATAATTTCATTTCATTAAATGTGAAATAGAAATGAAAGTAGCGTTCATGCGTACGTACGACTTACAGTCTCCATGAACAGTGCATTTCATTTCTTACATCTAAATGTTACGTAATATTATGAATGAATGTATATACTGGATAAATATGATATATATGATATCTAAATCATGAATATAATTCTGTATATAATTGATATTTCACCAAATGAACAAATTGTAATTATAAGAAGTTTATTTTTGACTCAAGTACCTAAGATCAACAAAACGACCGTTATAAACTTAAATAATTACATAATGTTCATGACATGGTAATAAGTGATATAAAAGGAATAATGAAATTGAAAAAGGTTCTTAAGAAGGTAGATATTAACTCTAATTTGTTATTCAGGAGGTTAATGAGCGGTCGAGTCATGTCGGACACGAGGTAAGGGAACTTTTTAACCCAATTTCCATTCTTTGGGTTAATCTCCTAATTTCAAATTATGTCATGATATTATTATGTTCTATCCTGTATTTATACTTAATTTTTGTGTACTTATATTGAGTACACATAATTGGTCTATTTTATTTAAAAAATGATCTTTGTAAGTGAATTTCATAACCCAATTTCCATTCTTTGGGTTAATCTCCTACTTTCAAATTATGTCATGATATTATTATGTCCTATATTGAATTTGTACTTTATTTATGTGTACTTATAGTGAATACACATAATAGATCTACTTTATTTAAAAAAATGATCTTTTTAAGGGTCTTCTTCTCAGTCTCCTTTCATTGAGGCATATTTGGTTTTATACACAACTTTCTTTTATACAGTGTATAAACCCCTTTGACTTTTACGTTTATTCAAAAGGAATTTATTTTATACGAAGCGTTTTACTATACGAAAAAAGGGAATGTTTTTCTTGCCATACATATGTGGCGACAACGACTTCTCTGCCACCATGACCATTATTTGAGATTCGTATTCCTCTACAGGCCACAACTTTTTTTAATGAAAAATAAATATAAAGTTTTAACTTTATTTTATTTTGGTATTGAAAATGGTTTTGAAAGTGTTTTTAATATATCAATGTGTTTTATTGATATCTTGTTATTGAAATGTGGAAAAGTTATGTTTCCTTTATACATGTTTTAGGTGATACAATTATGTTATGGTTTATGATATGTTTAAACCTATTCATATGAGGAATGAATTGGACTTAATAAGTGACGGGTGGAGCCCGCTATAGCTCCTCGATGCATCGATAGGTCTCATGAGACAAACTAGTGTCTTGGCATGAGGCCTTGACAAAATCTTATTGTAGACTTGGCACGAGGCCTTGGATACGTGGTTATGATAGTTTGGCATTATGAATTCCATCATTATGAAAGTGGTTATTTATATTGCATGTGATTATTCGACTAGTAGAATATCCATGTGAGTAAGTAAATGGAATTATTTAATTTTATTCTTTCCATATTATGCTTAAGTTCAAGTTTAAAAAGGCTTTTGTTTTAGTTATACATTTCTATAAATGTAAATGTTTATTTATGGAAGCTTCTGCTATATTGTTATCCTTACTGATCATCTGAGCTCACCCCTTTCAATGTTTTTATTTTTCCAGGATGTGAAGAAGTATTTTAGGAATGACGTGAAGGGATAGTATGAAGGGGATATGTGTGTGGAAAATGGAGACTATGTTATTGTAGTATTTCACTTTATGATTTAATTTAACATTTATGAATGTATCTAGTGTTTCCAGTGCTTCTAAACTAATCGGTCTTTGGAGACTTGATCTTTTGTGATTATGCCAATGTTACTAAGTAATGCACTGACTCTGGGAAACTGGGGTCGGGGCGTTATAGTTGGTATCAGAGACAGTTTAGTACTAACCTTGGAAGATAGATTTAGATAAACTCTGATTAGAGAACATAGCCTGAAGATAGAATTTGAAGATTAGTATAGAAGAACATCCTAGAATTTTGGTATTATAGAGATTTTCTGAGTTTTCCGAGCAATACATCCATGTCTGGATACGAGCAGGTAGAGGCAGCTCTGGAAAAGATGTACCTAGGGGTAAAACCCAAAAACACCATTTTGAGCTAGACTCAAATGGGAACTGGTGCACGACAATGGGCCTTGCTACACTTTTGGTTACGACAGTACTGGGGGATATGTTTAGGATATTTCTCATTTTCTTTAAAAATAATTATGAAGGGTTTATGAATATATACTTCCTAAAAGAAAACATTTTTATGATTATGGATTATATCCATAAATAGTTCAATTTATGTTATGTTTTTTTCAAGTTTGTTATTATGTATTTCAACTCATAAACTAACCTAGTTTATGCCATTTTATAGAAATGGAGCCCAGCAGAAGAAATGTGAACTTCATCAATACGTATGATCCAAAGAGTAAGAAGGATCATATCTTTCACGGTATTAAACCAACATTTAGAAGGGAAATAGTCTCCAATTTGTTCTCAACATATGAAGAAATAGTATCATGTGTTCATAAGATAAGTAGAGAATTCTATGAGTCTTATGGATTTTAAGGTATGAAAGAGAAGAAAAGTATGTAATAGAGAATGATGGATAAAGGGACGAGGGAAAAGAAGAATTTTCCAATATGTGATAACTGTGGGAAGAAACACCTTGGAACTTTCCTGAAGGGAATGGGAGTTTTTTATAAGTGTGGAGAAAGAGGACACTAACTGCGTGACTGTAAGGGTAATAAAAAGTTTCAAATGTAAAATTCTTCATCTGCAAGGAGTGGGGACACTACGCAAACCAATGTCCAAATCATCAGAGTATTCCCCAAATGATGTTATTGGATAATAATCAAGTTATGAAACTACCACAGATGAGGAGGAATGATTAGTGTTCTTATGTTGTCATTAAATAATTTTTCCATTTGAGTGTTGTATCAATGATGTACTGGTTATAATAATTATAGAGTATATAAGGATTGTAATGCAGTACTATTTCATCAAGGACTTGAGATTGTGTGGAACCAAGAAAAGTGACTCCACAGTAGGTTAAATTTTTTGGAAAATATATGGTTGAGAGAAAGATAAACCATAATATGGTTCTGATACCGAGATAGTGATTTGGGAATAATACATGATTGATTTGGATAAATTATATTGGATATTCTTAACTTCCTTGAAACTGATTAATGATTTGTATACATTTTTGGATAGAAGGACTATATCAAGTATTATATAAGGAATAAGGGATCATGAATGTAATCAATAAGGATTTATGGAAATTCAGTATGTTGCAGTGTTTTAAAAGAATACATGATGAAGGTGTTCACATGTTGTTATGTGGAAAAAAAGATCTTCATTATGATTACCTTCCTTATAAAATTTGGACTGTGAGTTGGACAGAAGTATTTTGGATAACTATAAAGGTTGGAATGGATTAATTTGATCTTTGGATAGTATTGTTTAATGTTAAAACGTTTCTGAAGATTATTTTTGGAATATTATAATACTATAGTTTTAGGAAAAGGACATCCTGCAGGTTGGGGGATAACCCGTCGCGTCGGACAAAGCTGCCGGAATCGAACCCACAACCATAGCGCGACAGGCCTTAATTACCTACCACTAGCCTATAGGAAGTCCCTGATTATTACAAAATAGTTTTCTTAATCCAAATGGTATGTGTTAATATTTTTAACCTTGTACGATTAGGATAAATATAATATATTTTTTTTGAGTTATATTATCTTTTTGGGTGAAAGACAAGTTTGGGGTAGAAATTAGTTGAAGGTTGAAATTCTACTTGTCAAGTATATATATATATATATATATCTTATTCTTATGAAGAAATTAATTCTTAATCTTTAGGGAAGGGATATTAAAACAAAAATGTGTTATCCTAATACATTATGTCTTGTTGAACTGATAATATTTTAAATCCACATAGATTAAAGGATTTGAGGCCCTCAATTTTATACTTGTTTGTGATTGATGACCTCAATCACTCCCTACAAATATTTACGTTTTTCCTCCAATTATATGTCTATCATTTCCACCAATGTTCTCTTTATTGGGATCATAATTTGGTGGTGACTTTTTAGGTTCTCTTTCCCTCTTATTAAGGCTAAATTTTATTAACCTTATTTCTGATGTGGGTTTTCCACATAGGTATTTTATATTTTCAAGCTTTTATTTTTAAAGAAAAATTTCAAATTGCGAGGATGAAATTTATTGAAGTAGGGGAGAATGTAACACCCCAAGCTTTGACGATACACTTCTCTTTCAATAATGCAATAGGTTGCATTGTATGCAAGTTTGAGATTCTAACACACTGTGACCAATCAAAGTAGCAGTTATGAATAGTAATACACAATTTTTTGAATTATATAAATTTTATATTTCAAAATGGACTTCATTTTTGTATTCGGAATATCAAAATTATCCAAATTTGAATTTTTTGTAATTTTCTGAGAACTTCCATTTTTTTATGAATAGTGAAAAATACTTAAAAACAACTTTTTTAATCAAAATATTTTATAGTGATAAATTATACTATTTAGTGGTTTTAAAGTATAATTAGAATATATTTTTACTATTTTATCCAATGGTGGTCATTAGAATTAATTTCACTTTGAAATTGGACATAAACAATTGTCAATCTTTTGAAATATATTGTTTCTTAAAAACACGCTATTTGTTATGAAAGCGGGAATTAATTATAAAATTAATTAATGAAACTTATATGTTTGGAATTTAGTAAAACAGAAATAATTTTGGAATTCAGAATATCAATTATAGCTTAGGGTGAAATTTTGGCATTGTTCTGAAAAACTTCAATTTTGATGAATAGTGAAACCACTAAGTGGTAGTTAAAAAACTGATTTTTCATTTAAATGAAACATTACCACTTCTGTGATTTGACTTTAAAAAATCCAAAATACATGGTTTTCATTAAGAAGTAAAATTTGGTTCAAGGGGATTAAAATAATTTTTGGTGAATAGTAACTTTTAAGTTTAATTAATCGCGATTAAAGGTAATTAGTGAAATTTAATGTAAAAATAGTATTATGAAAATATGGAATGACCTTTACACTTGTCCTACCACTATTGGATGTTTCATGGACAACCAAGACAATCCATGGGTCATCATGGGGACCCCATGGAGCCACTTTGGTAGGAAAATGACATAAATAACTTTTTATTTAATGTTAAAATAAAAATGTCACAAATAAGAGTTGTTTTACTAAAAAACAATTAATGGGGTTATACAAGTCATATATTTGACTATAAATATTCTATAGAAATCTAAAAAGATTTCCTACATCATGATATTTTTTTTATAATTTTTAGACATTAAATAAATTAAATTATTTATGACACCATGATGATGCAGCGATTACCTCATTAATTAACGATTTAAATAAAATGAAAAGATAATGTAAAATCTAAGCCTTACACTTGTCCAAACCCTATTGGATGAGTAGCTTTAGAACCCTTATCACCTTATACTCGATATATATAAGTGTGGGACCTTTAGAATCCGAAAAAGCATTTCATAATAAAGTAACATTTCAATCCTTCCAAGAGTACCCCTTCTCTCCTCTTATAAAAGGCCCCCACCACTACCACCTTATTCACACCTTCAAAGCCTTTTGGCTCAGCCAACTTCTGCCCAAATACTCTCTCAACTTACCTCCCTTACTATTAGAAGCCTCACATTGGGCAGAAGTCTTCCCAAGGAAGTCTTTGGCTCAAATCAAAAAGAGTTACCCGATTTTAAGGTAATGTCTTCTCTAATGTTGTTTTGTTTTATTTTGCTTCTCCAACCCCTTAACCTCTTTTTATTCCTTTCTTTTGTAACAAAAACAGTATATAAAATATACTAGGATGTTTTTATGATATGTATTTGGTTTACACTTACACACACCTTCATCTAATGGTTAAAGAACGTACTGTTTTTGTGGGTGGTGAAATACTGCCTCACGAAACGATGATTGTTCAATATTCTTTTAACACCACTAAGGGTGGACATTTTTATGACACTATTTTAATATATGATATATATATTATGATTATGTTTTCCTTATGATTATGTATTTCTCATTTATGGCATACTTTATGATTTCCATTATGGGTAAATGCGATAATTTCATTTTAGGAAGTGATGACTACCGCCCCCTTAAAGTGATTTGAATCGTTAACGCCATATATGGGATGTATAAAGGATGGAGTAAATGGTATTATACATTATATTATACTGGAATTATATTATACCTTTATATAATTATAATTTCATTTCATTAAATACGAAATAGAAATGAAAGTATCATTCATGCATACGTACGGCTTACCGTCTCCATGAACTGTGCATTTCATTTCTTACCCCTAAATGTTACGTAATATTATGAATTAATGTATATAATGGATATATATGATATATATGATATCTAAATCATGAATATAATTCTGGATATAATTGATATTTTACCACATGAACAAATTGTAATTATAAGAAGTTTATTTTTGACTCAAGTACCTAAGATCGACAAAAGGACCATTATAAACTTAAATAATTACATAATGTTCATGACATGGTAATAAGTGATATAAAAGTAATAATGAACTTAAAAAAGGTTCATAAGAAGGTACATATTAACTCTAGTTTATTATTCAGGAGGTTAAAGAGTGGTCAAGTCAAGTCCGACATGAGGTAAGGGAACTTCTTAACCAAATTTCCATTCTTTGGGTTAATCTCCTAATTTCAAATTATGTCATGATATTATTATGTTATATATTGTATTTATACTTCATTTTTGTGTACTTATAGCGAATACACATAATTGGTCTATTTTATTTAAAAAATGATCTTTGTAAGGGAATTTCTTAACCCAATTTCCGTTCTTTGGGTTAATCTCCTACTTTCAAATTATGTCATGATATTATTATGTCATATATTGTATTTGTACTTTATTTATGTGTACTTATAGTGAATACCCATAATAGACCTACTTTATTTAAAGAAATGATCTTTTTAAGGGTCTTCGTCTCAATCTCCTTTCATTGAGGCATATTTGGTTTTATACACAACTTTCATTTATACAGTGTATAAACCCCTTTTACTTTTACATTTATTCAAAATGAATTTTTTTTATACGAAGCGTTTTACTATACAAAAAAAAGGAATGTTTTTCTTTCCGTACATATGCGGCGACAATGACTTCTCCGCCGCCAAGACCATTATTTGAGTTTCGGGTTCCTCTACAAGACACAACTTTTTTTTAATGAAAAATAAATACAAAGTTTTAACTTTCTTTTATTTTGGTATTGAAAATGGTATTGAAAGTGTTTTTATTATATCAATGTGTTGTATTGATATCTTGTGATTGAAATGTGGAAATGTTATGTTTCCTTTATACATGTTTTATATGATACGATTATGTTATGGTTTATGATATGTTTAAACCTATTCATATGAGGAATGAATGGGACATAATAAGTGACGGGTGGAGCCTGCTACAGCTCCTCGATGCATCAGTAGGTCTCATGAGAAAAACTAGTATCTTGGCACGAGGCCTTGACAAAATCTTATTGTAGACTTGTAACGAGGCCTTGGCTACATGGTTATGATAGTCTGGCATTATGCATTCCATCATTATGAAAGTGGTTATTGATATTGCATGTGATTATTCAACTAGTAGAATATCCATGTGAGTAAGTAAATGGCATTATTTAATTTTATTTTTCCCATATTAGGCTGAAGTTCAAGTTTAAAAAGGCTTTTGTTTTAGTTATACATTTCCTTAAATATTAATGTTTATTTATGAAAGCTTCCGCTATATTGTTATCCTTACTGGGAATCTAAGCTCTCCCCTTTCAATGTTTTAATTTTTCCAGGATGTGAAGAAGTATTTTAGGAATGACCTGAAGGGATAGTCTGAAGGGGATATGGGTGTGGAAAATGGAGACTATGTTATTGTAGTTTTTCACTTTATGATGTAATGTAACATTTATGAATGTATCTAGCACTTCCAAGGCTACTAAACTAATTGGTCTTTCGAGACTTGATCTTTTGTGATCATGCCAGTGTTATGAAGTAATGCACCGACTGTGGGAAACTGGGGTTGGTTCATTACATGTATGATGTATTTATGTATTGATTTTGAAATTAAAATCATTGTAAAAACGTAGATTTAGTGATTGAACATATTTTAGGGATGTCGATTATATATATTTTTTAAGATATATGGTTTTTGGAAAAATGACAAACCACACGCTAAGTGACAACCCATCATTTTTGGTACAATCACAGGGTTTGATCCCACAACTAAATGGTGATAAAGATGCAGTGCCTTCAACTACCATTTGTGATGTATTGGTTATCTTGGATTTTTTATTAAATATTTTAATGGATAAATATTATTTGGATTTTAGGGGAATTTGTTTTATTAAATAGAAAACATTGTGATTGGAAAATAATTTTTTGGTTTGGTGAACAATGTTATTTTTGAAGATGTTCGTAATTTTGGGAATCCTATAGGCATTGGTAAATAAAATATTTTGAGGAATAAATGTTGAATTGTATTTAGGATTTAAATATGATATTATTGGGTACATATGGTGATCTAGGTTATTTATGGATATGGATAGAATATATTGGAAATATTAGATAGGGGAAATTAATATTTCTGTATAATATATTAAAAGGTATCAATATCCTTTGGATGACTATGAAAACAAAAACTTCTGATTCTAGGTTCAAAGACTAGAATATTTTTTTAAGAATTATAGTGATTTTCCAAAACATATATGTCGAAATTTGAGTTTTTCGTTATAATTTTCGATATTAAAGTTGTTTTTAATTATATAATAGATTATTATTTTAGAGGAATAATCTTTTATTATAATAATCATTTTGGTTTTAGTTAATTCAAAATTATAATTTTATTGGATCGTTGATCCGTAGAAGTTGATTCGAATTATTCACATCTAAAAAAATAACCCCCCATGAACATTAATTTCTCCGTGTTAGTGATAAATTGTAAATAGATTAAATCACAACAAAAGAATTTTATTAATTTTATGAAAGATAAATTAATCATGTAACTTTAATTTCTCATTTTCTTATCTATATAATAAAGAAATCCATCAATTCAATGAACAATGTTTTGTAATAAAAAATTTATCCATGTAGTTTACTTTCTAAGAAATAAATTTTATATTAACCAATCACAAGATTTAAAGCTTTGTGATGGTTAAAATTCTAATGATCATGTTCTCTATAACTCTCTATCAGAACATTATGGTTAGATTATTATTACATGTATATAATTTCACATCACACTAGTGATACCCTATTTGAATGCACATTTTTTATGTAACATATGTATTTTCCCTCTCTTGTAATGGCTCAGAACTCTCTGGTCCATTCCTTTGTAGAAATCTAGTGTTTGAGATGTTCTGAGAGGGCATGGTGACTTATCAACAACACTTTTTCTAATTTCCGATTCTACAAATAGTTCCATCAGTGAGACCGAAAAAACCATTCCATCGATGAGACCGATGTTAATAGATCCATCGTTGTGACCGATGTGAACAGTTCCATCGGTGAGTTGTTCTCTGAATTGTACCATCATATTAGAGGTTTCTTCTGTGAACAGTACCATCAGTATCGATGATCCATTCTGTGAACATTACAATCAGAATCAGTGATCCATTCTATGAACTGCACCATCATTATCATTGTGTCGTTCTGTGAACAGTACCATCAACATCTGTGTGTCGTTCCTTGAACAGTATCATTGAGATTAGTGATTCTTTTTGTGAACAGTTCCATCAGCATCAGTGAGTATTTCTTTGAATAGTTCTATCAGATCGGTGAGTCGTCGTGTGAACAGTGACATTGGATAGGCGAGTCGTTCTAAAAATAGTACCATCAGATCGGTGAGTCCTTCTATGAATAGTACCATTGGTATCAGTGATTCATTTTTTGGATAGTACCATCAGAATTGGTGAGTCATTCTATGACTATTAAAATCATCATCGGTGTGTCATTCTGTGAATAGTACAATCGGCATCGGTGTGTTGTTCTATGAAATGTACCCTTGCCATCCTTGATTCATTCTGTGAAGAGTTACATCGACATTGCTGTGTCGTTTTGTAAACACTACCATCTGATTAGTGGGTCATTCTGTGAATAGTGCCATCAAAATTGATGATTCATTCATTGAATAGTACCATCAGATCAGTTAGTCGTTCTGTGAATAGTACAATCGACAATAGTGAGCCATTCTATGAACAGTACCATCAGATTGGTGAGCCGTTCTATGAAAAGTAACATCTCATCAGTGAGATGTTATATGCGTAGTTCCATCGGCATTGGTGTGTCATTCTATGAATAGTTTTTCCAAGATTATGAACAGTGTTTCCTGGATCACTAGTTGTACAGTGTTTCCAGGATCGACAACAGTGTTTCTAGCTTCTTACAGTTTCACTCCTTTTTCATTTTCATTGAAGTAAAATGCATTCAAGGTCTAGTTTTAAGGGACTTAATGTCGAATCAAATCCCATAACCCCGAAATTAATTTTCCTAAGGCCTGGGGTGTCTTTACTTGGTCAAACTGTACGTTTTAATGTGATTCACATTTAATAAAAAAATATAGATTACCTTAAACCATTTCTCTATAAATTTTCTAAAGGGATGATATATATTACTCCCCTATTCAACCGTCTAGTTCACTGGTGATAGGCGCTCGAACCTTTCTTTCTTCCCATTGGAGCGGTGTGATTGAACCTTATTCCTCTGATCATTTTCCCTTTCACATTTGTTTCTACTGCATGTGCACCACCTGTTTCGATGAAAGCAGCAAGATTCAATCCTTTATCGATATGAGGAATATTTTATTATCCTTCATTTGAGTTCATATTCTCATGTTTCTCATATAAATGTTATGTTATGTGATCTCTTTGTTTCTATAAGAGTTTCTTTGGGTTTTTGTTAGTGAGGTCGTACCACGGCATCCTTGGGTGGATGCAGTTTTCATGGGGGGAGGTGATCATGATCCATTTTCTGGATTATTCTTTTATAAATAATGAATAAAACCGTTTTATTTATGGGATTCTGTGATTCTCTATTATTTTATGTGGAAATGTAGGGTTAGAATGTTCTATCTCACTAGACGTTAATGGAATTGACATAATAAATGTTTGAACAAGATAAATAAATAGGTATCAATCATATGTTATTGCCCCTTATTTTACTAGATGTTTGGATATCTGTGATTTCTCTTTAAGATTTTTGTTCGTGAAATAAATTGGTAATGAACATGAAGCCGGAATTAATTGATAACTATTTGGCTAAAAATAATGTGGCTTGTAAATTAATCTGTTTGTTGTTATTGTAATTTTAAGTTAATCAAATTGGTGCAGTGAGCATGTTTAATCAATATGATATTTCTTACTTTTTTGGTTTCTAGAAGATGGATCCTACAAATACAAAATTGGTTAATTCTAGATGTATTAATGAACTGGTTGTTTGATGAACGATAATTCCTTATAGGTTTCTTAGTTACCCTCCTTATTTTTTAAGGGGAAAGAGCCCAGTTGATATAATGTTTTTTTCCTACGTCTTATGATATGATATGAGCCTAGAAGGCTGTTGTGATATGTTGGGGTAGGGAGGCCCGTTTGGTTGTTGCAGAAATTGACGACTAGAGTGGTGAGATCCATCAGTTTATGCATGTGGGTGACATGGAGGACACAAGAGATGATGAAACGGTTGGGATGTGTATGTTTGGATGATAGATGAATTTTTTTGGTTATTTATTTGAATTACATTCCCCACTGCTCAAGGTAGATGGTATCTCATACCATTATTCCAAAAGGGGTGAATACGCATGGTGAATGTCACATGATTTTGGTGTTTAGATTCTCGAGGAAGGATGGGTCTACGCTCTTGGTATAGTTGGAAAAGGCTCAATGGGTAGTTCACCTTCTAACCATTTTGAGCCCCTTGTGTTTGGCAGCATACATTTTTTTTCAAGAATTATTGGGGATATGGGAAAGTAGTGATGTTAATATATGATTGACTAAATTATGATAACCCATGGGGATGGAACTTTTTGGGATGTAATGAGAAGGTTTCAATTTAATGGAACATTGGACTTTGGGAAATAATAGCTTGAGGTTTAATACCTGATGTTTGATACATGTTATGAAACATATAGTGGCTCCTAGAAACTACATGGTTACATTACTTAGGTGGATGTGGATGTTTTTTGCAAGAGATGCATGTTGTGGTGCTTCACCCATGTGTCTGTGGGGGAGCCTTTTTGGAATGATATGGCTTTGGATGTGCAACGTTCAGGCAAAACAGCAAACCATTGGGGAATTAGTAGCGGGGTGCCCTTGATATTCTTTATTTTATTATATACTCTTTTATGTGATACATTGTTAGAGTAGCCATTGTGAGGCTAGGAACATAGTATACCTATTTAAGTGATGAATTTGTTCCACTTGTTGTTCACCGGGATTTAGCATGATTTCATTACTTCTTCATTAGAGGATCGGGGGTGGATCCTATTTAGTATACTATTATTCACAGCCTACATATATCTAAACTATCATTCAGATCACATTTATTAGGCTGAAGATCAGGCCAGTTTCTACTAGCTTGGGGTTACAGGAGCTATTTGGGCTTCTCGGTTGGTACTATTTTTATGTTATTTTATGTATTTGAAGTTTTTCTCTTTTTATTTATTGTTGTTTTGCATTAAATTGCCTTTGGGTACTTGGTTTTTCTTTTATATTTCAGTCTGAGTTGCAGTTTTTTGGTTTCTATCTTATCTCTCTCATTTGTATGTGTTCTATTAGAGGGTAATGCCTCCCATTTTTGAGTTTACTATACCCTCGATGTTAGTCGCCAAACTGGGGCCTACTAGAGTAGGAAATAGGGGTTATTATATCCCTTCACACATTGAAAGCCTAGGAAGGGTAAACCTTGTGGGGAGGGGGTTGTGAAACCACTTATTAAGATGATATTTTATTAAGCCATTTTTCAAAGTGGGTTTCCAAAAAAGGGAATTTCATGTATCAATATTTTACATTCGGATTGAAATTTCGAATTGGGATGACACAATTTATTAAAATGGGGATAATTTAACACCCCAATAATTTATAAATAAATTTAATATGGGACTTAATGAACCCAATATAGAATCTATACATAATAAACACTTTGTTATTATAATTATTTACACTATATAGTGAAAACCAAAGCATGAAACATAATTTTTCCATTTATGTGATTTGAATTTAGAAAAACGGGCATACACCATTGCGATCTGTATGATTTTAGATTCTAACATGATCAATATGATTTTTTATTAAATAGTAATTTGACCTTTATGAATAGTAATATACCCTTATGAATAGTAATGTTAACATTATGAATGGTATCTTGAAACTTAATTATTGTAGACTTATCCATGAAAATTTAAATAAAATTTATGCACTTTATAAATTAGAGTGAATATTTTAAAAATTCATAATTATGTGCTGGTATTTTTGTGAGAAATAAATATTTAACTACAATTTTAATTTAATAAATTAATTTAAAATAAAATTATTTTTCATGTAATTTATTCATAAATAAATATTGTTTTCATAACATTTTAAAATAATTTTATGGGACCTAATTTAATTTTTGAATGTATTATAAAATTATTATAAATTTTAAAATTTATATTTTTCAACATGAAAAATATTTATTTAAAAATTAAATATCAAATATTTAAAATGTTTCCTTGATAAAATGGATTCAATTTTGGAATTATAAATTTTGAAAATGGTTAGGGTAAATATTTGGGACTTTTCTAAAATATTTGTATATTTATGAATAGAAAAATTTGACAATTAACGATAAATGCTAAATAAATGATTCATTTAGTCATATGGGGTTTTTAGTTAATGTAATAATAGTCGGTATGAACTCACATTCAATTGTTATTGTTTTTTGTCTCAATAATAAACAAAATTTCTTTTCTTACACAGTATAATAAAATAATGAATGAGATGTTCAAAAATCCACCCTATCCTCCACCATAAACCCACCCCTCACTCCCTCTTCTCCTCACTCCTCTGAGATGTGAAGATTCTCAATGTTATACACAAATAATATTCCATATTCCCATGTCATGTCAAGGAGCTCTTGAGCTTCCCAAAAGACCAAATCCCTGTCCCTTGTGGAGATTCCCATGGAGGTGTATTCAAGTGGTAAAATTCACATCCTTTTTCTTTTAATTTCATTTCAATTTCCATTCATTAATTATCCTATCATCACGTCCTCTGTCCAAATGATAATGATTAATATAGTATCGTATATATATTATAGTTATATCATTTTAATATATGAACCATCATCAATATCCATAATTTCTATTTTTCTATCTATTTATCTCTCTCTTTTTTAAAACAAAACCAATATTCAGGAGGTTCCAATTTATATCTTTCGTGGATGATAAACTTTTGGAAATAAATTTATTCTTCAATAATGGTTGTGACATAATCATTTTTGTTTAAAAAGATTATAATATTATTATTTTATCTTATGTAATGATTTTGCAACCATCATTTTTACAAGATAGAAAATAATATAACAAAACATGTTCATAGTTATCGAAAAACCACCATACAAATCAAAACAATTATCGGTAAATTTATTATCATATGGTTCTTTGACATAACATATAACTAAATTATATATATAACCATTTATAATTATATATTTTAATTAATAAAATATAAAATAAATTATGGATTATTATATCCATTCCACATTAACTTTTATACTCATATATAAATATACCGATTGTGAAAACCTAAGAAACGAACACTCCTAAGAGATAAATATGAATATTATAACTACTCAAAAAGGCCACGAATGAATATAGAAATTATATATTAAATAAAATACATGTTCATAAAGTGATTAATTAATTTAAAAATTGATTTAATTTTATTATCCAGGTATTTAAGGTAATGTTCTAAACACGTTTTGACATACGGTAAGGGTATACTCATCTCACTTCCATTTTTGTGAGATTGACAATATTCAACACTTTATTATTGTATGTGGTGTGTGTATGTTACCATTTTTTTATATAATATCATTGATATATTTAACCTCATAGTATTTAATTATTCATTTGACAATTATTAATTTCTTTTTATACCCTTCAATAGATTATAAAGTGGTAAGGGATTCCTCGTCTCACTCCCACTTATGTAAGATATTCTTTATTCACCAATATTTCCTATGTATGGTTTATGTATATTTAGAATATAGAGATCATGTCATGAATATATTTATTTTCATGGTATTAAATGTATCATTTTATGATTATTAATTTTGGGGTATATTATTCGATTGATTACAATTGGTAAGGGATTAAGCCTAAACCCCCCTTTTCCTATCTGGTTACTCTTTTTATACTTCTAAAATAAAATAATTCTTTGTTAATTATGTATATTTCTTATAAATTATATTTATAAGTTCAAAAATAATATATATATATATATATATCAGATTATCCTTATTTTACATGGATATACATGTTTTGAAATGGTTCCCTTATCAATTCATCTCGATAAACAATGTGGCTTCAAGGGAACTTCTCAAATTCTTACACATTTTCAAGGGCTCTATATAATCATTATTAAACAATGATATTATTCCTAAAATCATGTATTTTATTATAAAAATCAATATTAGTTAATTTATGGTTTTATAATAACAAACATTTCATTCCTCTTTAAAATTTCATTAATTTGTTCCTTATACTGCACTAAAATGTTTTATTTCTAATGTTTCTTAAAAACCTCTTTACATTATTTAACTTTAGTTAGACGTAATTTTCTCTTCACCTGTAATTTAAATTTCCCTACTATTTCATTTTGGGTATATACATGTTTACAATCTTATTTTATGAAAAAAAAACAAATGATTTCCCAAAAGAACTCTTCTTTCTAAGGTAAAAAATGATTTCTCTTGTCTCACTTTTATTTATGTGAGATATTTTACTTGAACACCACTTATTCCATGTCTGTGATGTTTGTAATACCCTTGGATATATTATATAAGGGACTCTTTAATCTTATAATATTATAAGAGAATATGTTTTGAATTTTTCATTGTAGTGTGACACACATCAGAATGCTTAAAGAATATTTCATAAAGAACTTTTCAACGGTCTTATTTAAAAGTATTTTCATCTATTTCAACAATAATTTTTGAATATTTTACTTAGTTGAGTTTTAACACTTATAATATCTTATACCATATGTTTTTTATGGTTCGATGATATGTTTGATGGTGTTTGTGTAACGCCCCGACCCTAGTGACCCAGAGTTTGTGCCTTATAACATAACATTGGAATGATACAAGGAATCTGGTCTCGAAAGAATGATCGGTTTATTAGCCATTGATATACTACATACATTCATAAGTTTTACATTACACCATGAAATAAAAAATTCAACAACATTTTTCCCCTTTTTGAACACACTTATATCCTTATCTGATCCCTATAGGTCATCCATAAAATACTACTTCACATCCTGTAAAAAATATAACATAAAAAGGGGTGAGATCAGATGCTCAGTAAGGATACAAATATAGCAGAAACATTTTTAAATAAGTATAAATATTTAAGGAAACATATAAGACTAAAATTATAGACTTTTAAACTTAATCTTTAGAATAATATGGAAAATATAAAATCAAATAATTTCATTTATTTATTCACATGGATATTATAGTAGTCAAATAATCCCAAGAAATATCAATAGCCACTTTCACAATGACAGAATTCATAATGCCAGACTTCTTAACCTCATACTCAAGGCCTTGTGCCTAGACAACAAATAAGATTATTTGAAGGGCTTGTGCCCAGACACTAGTTTGTCTCATGAAACCTACTGATGCATCAAGGAGCTACAATGGGCCCCACCTGTCACTTACAAAGTCCAATGCATTACTCATATGAAAAGGTTTTAGACATTACATAATCATTCTTATTAAAACTAGCATACGAAATGTCGATACTTTATCCATAAACCATGAATGGTATAAAAATAACACATCCATTGAAAATGATGTTTTATTAAAATAGTACCTTAAAAATAATCTCATTGAAAACTCTTTTATAAAACGTGGACATGGATAACAAATATGTCCAAGTAGATACTTACGGAAAAAAAACATCAGAAAATAATGAGAATTTGAAATTAACCATTACCGTGTACTTTTCCATCGTTGAGAGTATGTTAACATCCTATTTAATAGTTAAATAATTTTTATTAAATTTTAACATAACTATATACATAAATATGATATCATATAAGATCCTCTAATGATTCTTTTTTAATAATATTTTAGTAGTATCATCATTTCGGGTGTTAACTGATCAGTTTTCCATTATATGCTTGGTTACTTAAGCCATATTTGTTAGGGATAGGATTTATTTTATTCATATCTAGAATTATATTAAGTTCTTATAAATTATATTTAATCATAAAATGAAAATTATTTTTGAATGATTACAATGGTGAATGAATCTCATCGCATTAGTGGAGACGGTAAACCGTACGTACACACGAGCGACAATATCATTATATTGATGGTGAATTCATATTTAATTGGAATGTATCTTATAAATACAGAATAATTAAAATGTTATATTTTTTATTTAAATCTGTTATACTAATTATAATACCCATCCAAATAATTAAGTGTTTGAATAAAAAACTACACCATGATGTGGAGACGGTAAGTCGTACGTATGCACGTATGGTGACTTTGTCATTGATATGATGAATATAATAATGAATATGGTCGTAAAATTTTTATAATAACATCAATGTATATAGATGATAATGGAGTTATTATTTTATAATGGAAACAACAAAGAAATAGGATGTGGAATAAGAAAAGAACTTGATAGAAGTGGTGAAATATTTACCTCTTCTTCGAATTCTTCCTTTTGATTTGATCAAAAGGGGTCCTTATGTTGGCTTTCTGGCCAAAGGGAGGAATCTTGGAATAAGGGAGAAAAGATGGTAGGATATTTGAGTAGGGTTTTTTCAATTCCAACTATCTTGGGAGGTGTGAAATTATGATAAGGGTAAGTACCCTTTTATAATAGAGGTGAGGGTCACTTTAGGAAAAACATGAAATGATATTTTATAATAAAATAATTTTCAGTTACTAATTGCTCCAAAATTATTTATTTCGAGGATATGGTGGGGACCAGTCGAAAACTTCTCAACCAATAGGTTTTAGACCGGTTTAGGTCACCATGTTAATTTTATCTTTTATATTTAATTCTTAGTTAAATAGATTGACATTTAACATGTCTCTTTGTATTTTTATATTATATGGTAAATAAACATTCTTTAACAATACAAACGAACCCCAAAGTGGTTCATTATTAATATATATAACCTTATATAAGTAGTTTGGCTGAACCTTATATTTTTGTAATATTATATCATTTAACAATATTGTATTTGTTTAAAAAACTCAATTATGTCAATTTCGACATTATTTAGTATTTGGTTTTTTTGAAAACCATAATAGCATGATTAATTCAAAAAAAAATTATTTAATAAACCCTATATTGTAATATTAACCTATAAAATTAGTTCAATTCATCAAATGTATCAAATTACATTTATTTGGATATTTATAATATCAAATATTTTAATATTTCATTAATATGGTAATTACTTAATCATCGTTGAATCATAAATAAATTAAAATATTTATTGTCTAAAAATAATAAACAAAATTCTATTATGTAGGAAATATTTCTATATTTCTAATTTATATTTAGAGTCTAATTTATCTTTTGTATACCCCAATATTAAAATTGGTTTAGTCATTAGACATTGAATTTAACACTTTTAACTCTTCCTTAAATAAAATTATAATAGATGTCCTAATATAATCCAAGTGGACCTAAAGGATCATATTTTATTCCAATTTTTTTTTGAATTACACTTATCCAATTTAATTAGTACATGTGTTTATGCGTATGTACGGACTACCGTCTCCATAAATGGTGTTTTCCATTTCATATATATGTCCATTATACATATTTATATTCTAAATATATATGATATTTTTATCATGTTTTATATTTTGTAAGTATTTAAATCATGATCTATGTGATACAACCAAGAGTGACAAGTTAAAACACGTACGATAAAGAAGGTGATTATTACCCGAAATGCTAACTTAACATGGAAATTATTACTAAATAAGTAATATAAATTCATAAATGAATCATGTATGATATCATAAATATTAATATGGTCCTGTTATAATTTAATAACATACTAAGATCTTCGTACATGAGGTTAAACATAACCTCGACTAAAGGAAAGTGCAAGGTAAGGGGTTTTCATCTCACTCCTTATTCCCGTGAGATTCATGACATATTACCAGCATTAACTTTTTTGTGGTGTATGTACTTCCCATAATTATATTCTTTGTGTAATACACTCTTATTTATGTGTATTTAAGTATTCATTGTATGATACCTCTTTCATGGGTTGTATGTTTCGTATGTTACCAAATTGGTAAGGGTTTATTTTGCAATCTCTTCATTATCCGAGGTTGTATATACGTAACAATCTACTAGGATCTCTTTATCATCCACATCCATGTTTCATAAAAATGTACTTCAAAACATTTTTACTATTTATAAAAATATGGGTTAGAGACATTTATACCCTTGTTTGACTTTTTATAAGAGGTTTATAAAAGAATATTTCCGTCGTTTTCCAAACAAGGTCTATTTTAACCTTTTTGACAAAATTAAGGTAAGAATGTATTTTTTAACTTATACGGTGGGTGCGGTTATTCTCCCCCGTTATTACACCTTTGAAGATTCTTTCACAAGCTTATAAATATATTTTCAATGTAAATGTTTTCTCTATAATTATGCGACTTTTAAATGATTTCAAAAAAATAGATATTTCTCTCAATTAGTATTGATTTCATCTATGTCAACATCCTTTGATAAATTTTAAACTTATTTCAAGTTGATTTATTATGATAAAAATCATATATATCGTATTTAAGGTTTTGTGATATTTTTTAGTATGGATGAGCTATTTTTATTCCATTAATGGTATATGATTAAAGTTTTGACATTTTTTATGTTAGTTTTAATACAAATTTTTATGTTATATTTCATCCTCTTCTTAAGATGAATGTGTTGGACTAGTATGTTCCGGGTTGGGGACCGGTAAAAGTAAGCCCTCTAGGTTGGTTTCCGGTTATTAGAGGAACTCCGGGTTGGTGTTCGGTTATTAGAGGCACTCTGGGTTGGTGTCTGGTTATTAGAGGCACTCCGGGATGGATTCCGGTTACAGAGGCTCTCTGGGTAGGGTTTCGGTTATAGTTATCCCTTAGGTCTTGGCACGAGTCCTTGACACAGAAATTAAAGTTTGATATCATTCATTCCATCATTATAAAAGTGGTTATTGATATTTCATTTGATCATTCGACTAGTAGAATATCAATGTGAATAAGTAAATGGAATTATTTCCTTTTATCTTTTCCATATTATGATGAGGATCAAGTTTAAAATGATTTTGTTTTAGTTAAACATTGCCTTAAATATTTATGCTTATTTTTGAAAGTTTCCACTGTTTTACTTACCCTTACTGAGCATCTGAGCTCACCCCTTTCTATGTTTTATTTTTCCCAAGATTCCAAGAAGTGTAATGTGATTGATATGCAGGGTTAAGCCAAGGGAATAATGGAATTCATAAATATTATTTATGTTGTTTTGTACGTCTTAAAGTGAAAATGAAACATTCATGTATGTGATCTATTTTTCCAAGACTGTTAAACTGATCGGTCCTTCGGGACTTGATTCCTTGTAATCATGCCAATGTATTAAAATAATGCACCGACTCTGTGTAACTAGGGTCGGGGAGTTACAATTTTGATGTAAAATAAATTAAACTAAAATAACTAATTATTTAAATAAAAAGTTAGTTTTAAACAACAACGTAGTGTTTTTCACTATTCATCAAAAATTGAAAGTTCTTAGAAAAATACAAAAAATTCACCCTAAGCTAATTTTTAAATTCCGAATCCAAAAATGATGTCCATTTTGAAATTTAATATTTATATAATTTTCAAAAGGTGGGTATTGTTTTTCATAACAGCTAGTTTCATTGGTCGTGATGTGTTAATACTACATATTTTGTACGACGCATGATATTGCTCTATTCAAAGGGAAATGTACCGTTAAAGCTTGGGGTGTTACATTCTCCCCTCCATAAAATTATTTCATCCACATAATTTCTAGAATATTACTACATAAAAATTTTAGGGTGGTTCTTCATCCTAAGTTCATTGGGTTCCCACATTTCCTCTTCCATCGTATTGTTTCTCCATATAACATTCATCAGACGAGTCGTCCGGTTTCTTAGCACTTGTTCTCTGATATCAAGAATCTTGAGAGGCTATTTACAATCACATATATCAGGTTCCAGTTCAATTTTTTCATAGTTGAGTACATGCATTGGCACATGCATGTATTTTCTCAACAATCATACATATAACACATCATGAACTCTGGAGAGACTTGGAGATATTGTTAAGCGGTAAGCTATAACTCAAATTCGTTCAAGAATTTTGAAATCTCTGATGTACCTGGTACTCAATTTACCCTTTTAACAAAAACATATAACACCCTTCCATGGAGATAACTTCTCCAAAACATTTTTCCCTACTTGAAATTTTAAATCATTCTTTCGGTTGTCATTATAGCTCTTTTGAATAGTTTGGGATGATTTGATGTGGTTTTGGATAACCTTCACCTTTTCTATTATTTCATCAACATGTTGCGGGACTTCAAGCTTTCTTTCACCAACATCATTCCAACATGTTGGTGTGTGACATCTCTTTCCATATAATGCTTTATATTGTGCCATTTGAATACTTGAATGGAAACTATTGTTATAATAAAATTCAACCAGAGGTAAATATTAATCCCACATACCATGAAAGTCAAGTGATCAAGATCTCAACATGTATTCTAAGGTTTGAATAGTTCATTTTGATTTTCCATTGGGTTTAGGGTGATAGTAAGTGCTCAAAAAAAGTTTAGTATCTAGGGAATTCTTAATTCCTTTCCCAAATCTTGATTTAAAACAGGGATCATGATTAGAAACAATCGATAGGGGTACACCATGGAGTCTTAAAACTTCGTTAATATATAGTCTTTCGAGATGTTCAATTGGCAACTCTTCTCTTGTAGCCTGAAAATGTTATGACATGGTAAGACGATCAACAATGAACCATATTTCCTCATTCCTTCTAGGATTCATTGGTATCCCCATGAAAAATTCCATCGTAATATTATCCAATTTCCACTCAGGTGTGGGAAGAGGTTGCATGACACATCCATTTTGTTGCCTTCCTACATTCACTTGTTGACAAACTATACAACGATACATATAATTCACAATATCATTCTTCATGTTTTCACAACAAAAAAGTTCTTTAAAATCTCTATACATCTTGGTTCTCCCAATGTGAAAAGAGAAGTTGGAGCTATGATCATCATCCAACAATTCCATTTTTTTGTCAGGTATTTTATGAACACAAAGTCTCTTCCCAAATTTCAATATTCCATTTTCATATATGAAGTCACTCAATCTACCATCATTCACATCTTTAATCTTCTTTTGAAACCCCACATCATCAGTCTGAGAACTCTTTATACTTTATAGTAAATATAGCATGGAAACATTTTGAAAAATTATTGATGTTTCACCTTCCATGGTTATTCCCATATTCAACATTACTAGATCAATGAAAATTGGATCCCTTTTATCTCTCATCTTTTTTAAAACTCCATGATCATTTATACTCAAAGCATCTGCCACCTAATTTTCTTTCCTCGGGTGGTAGTTTATAGTGCAATCATAATAATTTAGTAGTTCAATCCATCGCCTTTTTCTCATGTTGAGTTCTTTTTGTGATAAAATATACTTCAAAATTTTGTGATCAATATAAATCTCAAAATTTTAATTATAGATATAGTCTCTCCATATTTTATGATAATATATTACAGCTGCTAACTCAATATCATGAGTGCGATAGTTTTGTACAATAATTTTTAGCTGTTTTGATTCATAGGCAACACTATCATTCTACATAAAGACACAACGAAGTCCTTTCTTTGAAGAATCACTAAAAATAACAAACCCATCATTCCCCCATGGTAGATTCAAGATAGTAAAATTCACTAATCTTCTCTTAACTTCTTCAAAACATTTTTCAAAATGTTTTTCCCAAAAAAATTTAACCCCTTTGTGTGTGAGCTTGGTTAATGGGTTAGCCAATTGGGAAAAATTCAGGACAAAACATCAATAATAACCTACTAAACCAATAAAACTACATACCTCAGTTATACTCATCTGTGATGGCCATTCATGGATGGCCTTGATCTTTCAAGGATCAACAGTGACTCCACCCTTAGAGAAAATATATTAGAGGAAAGAAATCTCTTGAAGCTAGAATTCACACCTGCCAAACTTCCCATATAATTCATTTTATATAAGAGTCCATAGTATAATGCGCATGATATTTTCATGATCATCATACATTTTTTATTATAAAAAATATCATCATTAAATACCACTACAAATTCATCATGATATTCCTCAAAAAAACTATTTATTAGATACATAAAGATAGAGGGTGAATTAGTCAATTTAATAGCCATTTATGTCAACTTGTAATGCACGTACCAGGTTCAAAATGTTGTTTTTGGAATATCTTCCTTCTTCACATACAACTAATGATATCCAGATCGACGTTCAATCATTAAAAAATATTGATCTCTATGTATTTTGTCGAATAAATCATCAATGAGAGGTTGGGAATACTTGTTCTTTATTATTATAACATTGATCTTTCTATAGTCACTTCACAACCTCAGAGATCCATATTTCTTTTTAACAAAATGAATAGGGGCTCCACATGGAGAAACACTAGGGAAATAAATCTCTTATTACTCAATTCCTATAGTTTTTTCTTTAGTTCCACTAATTCCACAGTGGCCATTCTATAAGTGGTCTTTGATATGGGACTTGAATTATGATTTAAGTCAATGGAAAATTAAATTTATCATTTTGGAGAATGTCCATGTAAATCCTCCAGAAACACATAAAAAAATTCTTGATCAATAAATACCACTACTACAAACACGGCCTTTTTCAGCGCTAAAAATGGCCTTTATCAGCGCTAGAAAAGCGCTGATAAAGCCAGCGTAGATAAAGGGGGGGGGGGGGGGGTCCCCTTTATCAGTGCTCCGAAAAGCGCTGATAAAGGGGTCATATATCAGAACTTCCTTTATCAGCACTTTTGTTTTAGCACTGATAAAGGACCCTTTTATCAGCACTTTTAAACACGCGCTGATAAAAGTTAAAAAATTTAAAAAAAATAAAAAATACTGCCAATCGGGGGGGATTTTATAGCTCTTGACCCCCCCCCCCCTTTTACAGTGCTTTTCGTCCCCTATAAAGCACCCCACGCACCCCACGCACCCCCCTCCACCCTTTAACAGCGCTTTCTCCAATATTCCCCATGCGCGCGCACCCCTGCCTCCACTAGGATTTGAACTCGAGACCTCCCCCCTACGCGCCTAAGCCCTTACCACTACTCTATTTTGATTTTCATTCCAATTCATGATATCTATATATATATATATTTATATATTTAGTTATATTTATTCGTATAGTAATATATATTTATATTAATATATATATAGTTATATTATAATATATATAGTAATATTAATATATATATATATAGTGGTATTAATATATATCTATATATATATATATAGTTATATTTATTCGTATAATAATATATATTTATATTAATATATATATATATAGTTATATTAACATATATATAGTTATATTAACATATATATAGTTATATTAACATATATATAGTTATATGAATATATATTTATATAGTTATATTAATATATATATAGTGATATTAATATATATATTTATGGTGATATTAATATATATATTTATAGTAATACTAATATATATATATGTAGTTATATTAATATATATATATAGTTATTAGATTAATATATATATAGTTAGATTAATATATATATATAGTTAGATTAATATATATATATAGTTAGATTTATATATAGGTATATAAATATTCATCGTATTTTAAATAAAATGGATGTTAGTTATTATTTAGATAAAGATAATATATTTTATATGTAAATATATTTTATTATTTATTTACAAAATTTAATTTTTAGGTGTGAATATTTAAAAAATATGAATATATTGTTATATATTTGATTATAAATAGCAGTACATTATAAAAAATGATGAAATTTCAAAGACAAAATATCAATATGAATGTAATACCTTGGAATAAATTCAGTCCCCACAAAAAAAATCCAATAATACCCCCTTAAACGAGTTTGAAACTCCACAAAATGTTAAAAAATCTAGGCACCCCGACAAAAAACTCAGTTTTGGAGGCCTTCTGGGCCCCTTTTGGCCTTGAAAAATGCTTGACCGGGGTCCCTTGGGTCATAGAGACGTAGAGCTCGTCGCAGGCTTCTATTTTATATGTGGTAGAGCTCAAACAGACACCCGGATTAAAAGTTATGGTCGTTTGAAGTTTGAGTTGCGTTTTCAACATATTTTGGATCTTTTTTTAATTTTTTTAATTTTTTTAGTACTCAAATTGTTATTAAATGAGTATTACTCCATAATTATTATTAAATTATTAATTAAAAATAATTTTTTTAATTTTTTAAGAAGTGATTTTCACTAAATATCTTATATATTAAGTATAATAAGTGTAAATGTACATTTATACTTATCTAAAATATATTTAAAAATTATATATTATATTTATATAACAATATAACTAGATTTATATATTAATTTATTAATTTATTTTTAAAAAATGTTATTTTTGAAGCTGACCCTTTATCAACGCTTTTAAAAAGAGCACTGATAAAGGGGGCCCTTTATCAGCTCTTTTTCGTTAGCGCTAATAAAGGGGGGCGCTGCGAAAAACTGTTTTTGTGGTAGTGTACATCCTATATTCGAACATTCATTTCTTGACCTATAGATATTTCATTATATTATTCCCCAATAAATGAATTTAATAGAGCTACTGGGGTTGAATCTAGTTAAGAATCAGGTGGTGATGTTTCTTCTCTAATCATAAGGTACTCCTTATCATCATCGAAAATTGTAACCTCATTCTTCTTATAATAAATTTTCACATCATGGTCCAAAATCCAATCCATACCAAGAATTATATCAATTTCAATAATGGCTATGATAATGAGATCGGTAGATAAGGATCATTCATATGCCCTAATAAGAACTAATTAACAAAAAATTATTGTGATGATACTTCCTTTAGGATTTTTGACTACTAACTCTTTTGTTAATTCAAATTTAAAATATCTTATTTTCATATAAAACTTGGAAGATATGAAACAATGTGATGATTAAAAATCAAATAAAGAATTATATAGACTTGAGGAAACCATTAAATTACCCCCACCACATTTTTCGGAGCTTCAACCTCATCAGTAGTGATCGCAAAATCTTGGACATTATCCCTTATCCTTCTATGAGATATTTTTCCTTAGCTGTTAGGACCTTCATTTTCATAGTTCCCCTTTTCTCTACAATTGTAGCATTTAACATTGACAGCCTCTTTCTTCCCCTTGCAATCACAATCTTGGTGGCCATTTTTACTACATTTGTAATAAACTCACATTCCCTTCATTCAAGTACCAGGGTGTTTCTTCCAACATTTACCATAGGATGGATATTCAGCTTTTCCCATCTTCCCCTTATTTCCAGTTCCAAAGTGTTCAACAGATCACTTTTTCTCTTTCTTTTCTTTAAAGTCATAAGACATAGATAATTCCTTTTCTATCTTGATAGCGTATTAGAAAATACCTTCGTATGAGGAGAAGGACTGTGAATCTAATTCTTTATGGATAAATGGCTTTAACCCTACAAAGAATTGATCAATATTACTCCTTGGGTTACGTATATAATTTAATGCAAGCCCTGCTAACCTAGTAAATTTAGCCTAATACTTTGCGACATTCTCATCCTCCTTTTTCATCAGACTCAAAAATTGGATCTCCATATCCGCTCAATGGCCATGAGGAAAGAATTTTTATAATAAAATCTCTTTAAACTCACAAAATTACATGTTCAATAATTCTTCATCTTATTTTGTGTTTTGTATTAATGACAACCATTGATCTACATCTCCCATGAGGCGATAAACTGCCATGACAACTTTTTCCCATTCGCTACTCCCCAAAGCATGAAATATTTTCTCTATTAAATTTAACCATTGATAAGCTAGTAATGGATTTTTACTCCCATTTAATTTTTGTTGTTGTTGCCTCATGAAGCGGTCTAACATAAATCATTCCCATTGTGTATCAGGGTGCTCCATACAGGTAAGGTTATTATTCATAACCTGAGTGAGTTGTTCCAGTATGGTGATAAGCTGATCTGCACCAGTTGAATCACAAAAACCATTATAATTATCTTGAGTAGGAGTAAAATACATACATATATTGCGTAGGTAGATACATTTTCCATTCCCTCTTCTAGGCTCCATTTGAAAAAAATTATAAACTAGACTAGTTTATGAATCACTATACATAATTAAAAACATGTAAAATAGTTAACATAAATTGAAAATTTTATGGATATAATACATAATCATTAAAATATTTTCTTTGAGAAAGTATAAATACTCATAAACCCATCAATTTGGGTTTTAATGAAAATCGGAATTATCCTAAGCATTTCCCTCGGGAGTGTCATAACCAAGAGTGTAGCATCACCCTTTGTCATGCACCAGTTCCTGTTTGAGTCTAGTTCAATGCATTGTTTTCTAGTTTTAACCCTAGGTACATCAATTCCAGTGCCACCTCTACTTTCTCATATCCAAGCATGTATGTATTTCATTGAAAAATCACAAAATCTCTACATTACCAAAATTCTAGGAAGTTATTTTATACTAATCCTTAATGTCTATCATTGGGTTGGGTTATCTAATCAAAGATTTTCTAAATCAAGTATCCATGATTTTTAATAAACATCCTTTGATACCAACTATAATGCCCCAACCCTAGTTACCCATATTTAGTGAATTATTAAATAACATTGGCATGATACAACGAATCGTGTCCTAAAAGACTGATCTATTTAGTAGCATTGGATGTACTAGATATATTCATAAGTTTTAAATTACATCATGAAATAAAAACATAAACAACATTTTTCCTCTTTTAAACACACTTATATCCTTAGACTATCCCTCCAGGTCACCTGTAAAATACTTCTTTACCTCCTAGGATAAATAACACATTGAAAGGGGTGAGATCAAATGTTCAGTAAGAATAAAATTATAGCAAAAACATTCATAAATAAGATTAAACATTTAAGGAAATGAATAAGACTAAAACATAACCCTTTTAAATATAAACATCATCATAATATGAAAAAGATAAAATCAAATAATGCCATTTACTTATTCATATGGATATTCTAATAGTCTAATAATCACATGCAATATGAATAGGCACTTTAATAATGATTGAATGCATAATGCCAGACATCATAACTTCAATGTCAAGGCCATGTTCCAAAACTACTAATAAGATTTTGTGAAGGCCTTGTTCCAAGACACTAGTTTGTCACATGATGCCTACCTATGCATCAGGGAGCTATAGTGGGAACCACCCGTCACATAAAATTTCCAATGGATTCATCATATGAAAAATTTTAAACGTAACATAAACATTAATATTAAAACTGGTATAAGAACACGGTACTTATTTTTGAGGTATGGGTTTCTTCTTTTCTCTTTTCCTTATGTGTTTTTGAGAAAATAGGGAAAATGGGGGAAAATACCAAATTTTGGAAGTACAAGTCGTGTACTTTTCCACACGTCGTGTACTTCTGGCCTTATGGAATGATTACACAGGGCATGTGGTCATGCCGGCGATGAAGCGTGTATGAACCGACTACACGCTGTGTAGTGGACCCTTACACGTCGTGTAGTTAGTCGGAAGGTGAATAGTAAGGAAGTGACCAGCTGTGCAACAGAACATTTCATGTGCCCATTAAGGCATTCCACATAGTCATGTTGGTAGGTGAACATTGAAATGCTGGCGGGAAGCCGCCAGAGTAACAGTTTAAAAATGGGAAGTACACGCCGTGTACTTGGATTTACACACTGTGTACGTTTTTTTGCTTAAAATGGGCAGTAGTCTCCCATATTCACAAGGAAGTCTTATAACCAGATAAAGGAGTGGGAGTGGATGGCCTAACCTTTGGAGATCCACCGAGCGAAAGTTTGGAACCCGTTTTCTCCTTAGACGATCTCGTTGGAACCGCACGGGTAAGGGATTCCTTCTCCTAGGCTACTTCTTACCAATTCATTTCCTAACAGGAGTTATCTGGATTTGAACGATTTATCTTTTACCGCATATATTCATCATATTTGGGAGTTTCTGGGATCAACGGTCATGTATACCGCTCGTTTGTGTTAACGATAGGTGTCTTGGTGTTTATTTTCCAATTTTCGTGCATTTTTGCGTGTTTTTGAGCTACGAACCCATATTTGGGGTGTCGTGTGGCTGAGGTCGTGGCTATATTGAATACCTGAAATAGTATAGGTAATTAAAGAAATTGTGAAAATTCTGTTTGGGATCGCTGCTTGGATCCAGGCCCACCTCGGGGGTGTGTTCCTCTGTTTAGCCATTTGGCCAGGATACCCGAGGGTATGCCATGTTTAAATTATGCATTACTTATTCCTTGAGAGAAATTGTATGTAAATTGCATGATTATATGTTGGGCATGGACCAGTTACTTATGCCTGAGGGTGGTGTTTTAATATAGCCTGAGGGCGTGACTGTATTAGCATGAGGGAAACAAAATATTTCACCTAAGGGAAACCTTTCGTGCCAGAGGGCTTGACTTCTGTGCCTGAGGGAGACACTTCGTATGCGTGAGGGTGAGATTCTGATACACCTGATGATGAGATTCTGTATAGCCTAAGGGTTTGGTTTACTAAATTAGCCTGAGGGAAAGGTTCTGGTTGGCCTGAGGGCTTGGTGTTGTTGAGCACAGAATGTTACTAAATGAAATGATTAAATGAATAATAAAATGGAAATATAACTTTTATGTTAGTTACTTTTGATTACTGGTTATTTTGTTTCATTTTTCTACTACACACTGTTGTTGCATGTTTACACATAGTTGGGCATAGGCCTTTGGTGGGTGCCTACTGAGATATATTTCCCACACCCTGTTTGGGCCATGATTTTCAGCCCAAACAGATTACGTTTCTACAGGTGTACATAAGGGAAAGGGTCCTCATACAGGTACTTGATTGCTGCTGGGGTGTAGGAGAGCATGGGACAGAGCATTGGCTCGCAATTCCACGGGTTGTTCTATTTTTATTTTTTTTACATGTACTTCAGTTGTATTGTATTGATCATGTAACATGTTCTGGATATATTCTTTGAATTTTGGCATGTTTCATCGCTACTTATATACTGGTTGGTTATATCTACTGCAGTTTTTTATTTCAGTTGTGTATGGTTTACTGTTTCCACTTTTATTGTATGTTTTATTTAATTCCGCTATGCTACACTTTGATAAATGAGGGCATTGTTTCCCCACTATTAGACATGGGCCCTCCCTGCTAGTCGCCAGCTTCTGGCATTTGGGGAAATGCTATTGAGGTCACGTGGCGAACCGAGTTCGGGGCACCCGTTGAGTGGCACCCGGAACGAGGATGTTACAAAGTCATATCAAAGGAGTTATTTTCTTTGACATCCTAGTTGGAGCTGTAGTCAGGGATATGGTGAAAGGTAGTTGGTAATAAGCTGTGCCCAGGGGTAGCTAACCCGCGTACAGGGAAAAGCCAATTCACCTCGTGATTGCAATTTTACAGATTTTTCAATTTACAGTTGATTTAATTTCTCTATTGGGTGACACACTTCAGATTATGTTGTTATATTTTATCTATGGGTTCTACTCAGTTGCAACCCAATGAGATGAGGGTATTCCATCTCATGCATCATATAGTCACATGCTAGATATCACATGTCATGCATAGTTTCCATGCCATTTAGGTGCATTAGAAAGTGCATGTTGTTGTGATAGTTGTTGTGCTAGAAAATCATGTTGTTGTGATAGCTGATTGATAAATACCAGCTATTTGATAGGGTATTTTGTATGAGAATTTTTATGGAATGGATGTCGAACTTTGGTTTTTGGTGATTATGGGCCCCCAATAACCTAAATTCGGTGGATCATTGACTGTTTATTATGTTATAACATGGATAAGATTTCAAACATTGATTCATGGGGAGTATGGGCCCTCACGGATCGGAATTTGGAACTTAGGTGTTGTTTTTCTGTATTTTTTTGGGTTCCAGGGAAGTTTCTGAGGCATACTGTCCGGAAACCCAGTATACAAGCCGTGTAGTACTTAATACATGTCGTGTATGGCCTTCTGTTCGGGAAGAAAAATAAACTTTTTACGTACATGATGTGTACCCAGAGTACACGCCGTGTACTCTCTTCCCTTGTCACAGACCATGTTGGCGGCGACACAGGGAAGGGAAGAGCTTGGGGTGAACACACCGTGTAGATTCTGTACATGCCTTTTAGTCGCTTCCCGTGTCACAAACTATGTGGGCGGCAAGACAGGGTAGTGAATGTTTCAGACAAAAACATGTTGTGTACCGAATGTGCACGCTGTGTAGTGTTGACCCGAAGTCTTCCCATGTAACTAACAACATAGATGGAGTAGACCATAAGACATACACGCCGTGTCAATTATGTACACACCGTGTAGTGTGACCTGGGGACTCGGCCGTGTAACTAAAAACATGTGTTGGTGTCACCTCTCCTTGATCACGTCGTGTACCAGTGGGAAACGTCATGTAGTCTTGTCCGAGGACAGACCATGTGGATTTAGCCATGTTGTTGGGAAATGTTGTGGTGTAACATGCCGTGTGGAGTAAATATGAGTAGTCGGCCATGTCACAAATGACACGGGTAGTTGGAAAATAACACCATACACACCGTGTATATTATATACACGTTGTGTAGTTTTTGTTCAACATGATCCATGTGGTTTACCCATGTCGAAGGACCCGGGCAGGGGAAGGGAAGTCAATTACACACCATCTAGTAATTTTACACGTCGTGTAGTCTTTTTTTCAAATCTTGAATGCATTCTTCCTCTTGTTCCCTTTGTGTCTCATTCTCTTTCAGTCTTGATAATCTTGAATCTAAGGTGTGTTTTTGACCTTGTAGTGTCATGCCTCCTAGACAACTGAACTCTGCTCACCTGGAGAGAGGCAACGATTATACTCCAAAGATGGTGGGCCATGGGCTACCAGTGGATCGTCCAGCAGATCCAGATATGGCGCCCGCTGTTATACCAGACACAGGCACGGAGGCGCAGTTCCGTGAAGGCTTTATGCGGTTCATGCAGACCTTTCAGGGAGCACCGCAGGCCGCTACATCTATGGTCGAGCTGACGCGTATCTTCCAGAAGCAGCATCCACCTACGTTTTTAGGGGATGGTGGACCACAGGCTACATAATCTTAGATGAGGTCAATGCAGACTATTTTCGAGCATTTTTAGATTCCTTGAAGGTAGAGGGTCAAGCTTGCGACATATATGCTGTGTGATTTCTCCAAGAGGTGGTGGGATGTTACCACCCAGACAGAGCATCACAGAAACATGGTGTGGGAAGATTTTCAGGCAGTCTTCTATGAATTCTTTTTCCCGGAGACACTGAGGTCAGATAGAGCTTGAGAGTTCTTGAATCAGCAGCAGGGCACTATGTCGGTGATGGACAATTCTGCTCGTTTCACCGAGCTTCAGTTTTTTGCACCCGTTCTGGTGGGAGATGAGACGTTTAAAGCCAGACGTTTTGAGGATGGTCTTTGTTATGACATCTGATCACTGGTGAATGTTTTCAGGTTTCCTTCAGTACATGATATTGTGAACCAGGCACTGATTTCAGAGAGGAACCTGCGGGAAGCTAGTTGTGTAGGCCAGGGCGGTTCAACATCAGTTACCGGAACTATTTCTACTGGCAAGAGGAAGAGACAGGTGGATTTTTCTCAGGGATTCAGTACCAGCCATGAACCTTCTTCATGTGGCCCAATTAGGTTCTACTAGTGTGGTAAAGAGGGGAACAAGAGACCGCAGTGTCCACATGACCTAGTGGAGTTCCAAGCTTGCGGCAAGATGGGTCATCTGCAGCGCTTTTCCAGGGAATTTCTACCAGTGGATAGTGATAGGGGTTCTATACAGACTCCGTGTGTGGGAACAGGAACAGTAAATTATTACCATTCGGGGAACAGGAATACATCAGGGCGTGCAGGCAGAGATGGTGGTCGTGGCCGTGGTAGCCAGACACCAGGATCTCAGAGGCAGCAGGGTGGGACAGCTGAGGGTAGCCAGGCTGTGTCGCAGTGCCACGGCACTGGGCAGGCATATACAGTGCAATGACCTAGCAGGAGTAGGATCTTGGACCTTCTACAGTCATAAGTACTATTCTAGTAGCTTATGTCTTATCTTCAGTACATTTTGATACAGGTGCTACACATAGTTTGATATTTGTACCTGTTGTGGAGAGACAAGGGCTCGTTGTTTCTCTTTCTTCTGATATCATGATGCTTGACACTCTGTTGGGGACTGGAACGGTTGGTGTGCGTTAGTGAAAGGAGTGCCCCCTTGAGGTTGGTGGGTGTCACTTTTTATGGGACGTCTATGTCTTAGATATGATGATATATGATGTCATTGTTGGGAAGGACTGGTTGTTTCCCTTTCAAGCCTTTGTGGACAACTATCGTCGTAGGGTGATTTTCATGTCACCAGAGGGCAGAGAAATTCTATACAATGTCGAATGGGATGTTCAGGCGAGTCGAGCTGGACCAGAGTATCATGGGCGAGATGGAGTCACATCCCAGATTGTGAGATTATATCAGGATGAACATGGGACATATCAGACGTATTTCCCTCCATTCATTGATCATTTCAGGGATGTCTTCCCAGAAGAATTTTCAGGTCGACCTACAGAGTGACAGGTGGACTTCTCTATCGAGATTGTTCTAGGAGTAGCACCGATGTCCATTCCTCCTTATAGGATGGCCACACCTAATTTGCAGGAGCTCAATAGGAAGTTAGAGGTGTTATAGGCGAAGGGTTTCATCTGGACCAGTACTTCTCTGTGGGGTTGGCTGGCCCTTTTTACGAAGAAGGATGATGGTACCTGTTTCCAACGGTTTCGCCGGGGCGCGTGCATCCGTCTGTGAGGACGTGCGGCTTGTTGCCCCGCATTCCCGCTTTCCAAAGGCGGGTGGCATTCGCTCCTTATTCAGGGACGTCTGCTCCTTGATCGAAACAGGATGATGGGATGTCGGTTCTTCCTCCTGTGGATTCCTTCTCAGAACTTGTCACATAGTCCGGTTCTACCTCATAGATTTAATACGTTGTTCGTGAATCTCATTCCCGGTGCCATATCTTCATGGACGCCGGTTAATTACACTACTTCCGTCAAGGCTTTCCATAGGGTCTTGACATGGTAGCGACCTTTGGTCGGAGTAGACGGCAACATCAGGAATGTCTGGGCATCTCTGGGTGCGTGGACACAGGGTAACCTGTATTCTTCCTCATGAGAGGGCATCTCAAGGGTGCATAACCCGAGGCATGTATCTGAGGTTTTCCTCAGCTTCCCATGTTTAACACAGGGTATGTTGTAAGATTAACGTCTAGCGGAGACGGTTACGCCAAAGGCGTGTCATCCGAGGTTTTCCTCAGGCATCTCATGTTTATCACGAGGTAGGCCGCGAGTTTAACGTCTTGCGGAGACAGAATGAGGGTGATCAGGATGTCCCATAGAGACGGATCAGATTGGTACATCTCTAGGAGGGAACACCTGGATGTTTTACCAAGGGTATGGATCAAAACGCCCAATGAGGACGGATCTGAGGTGGTGCGCCCCATGGAGGGGAGATGTCACACCGTAATGGCTGATCTGAACACCACTGGGGGAGGATCACGGGAAGTGCACCCCAGAATGGGATACACCATGGATTACCATTGGTTGGGATTGAACCTCTTGGAGGTTTCCTACGTACCCTGTGTAGAGGACAGGGATCAAAATCCACGTAGTTTGAAGGGGTGATGAATCGGGGTGTAAACAGAGGACAACTACCCGGAGATATGTTGGGGCTTATGCATGGAAAGCGGCCCATGCGCCGCTAGGAGCAGCGAGGAGGTGGATGGCACGATCCCACCAGGATGTGGCGGCCTGGGTGAGAATCAAGACGGTTGATGGATGGATGAATGAAGTGGATGGGGAGTGAAATGGTACCATCGCAAGGGCGACGGTGAAGTTGGTCTTGAGCCTTGAAGAGGCTTCCTACGTATCCCCGTGGTAGGGAATCAAAGTCCGCGTAGTTTGGGATGGTGCCGTTAAACCGACGTGAAGCTGGACCTTGGCCCGATGGGGATCGTCAGCGTACCGACGTGAGAGTAGACCCGTGGGTCCACTAATGGTGGGCTTGAACCTTGTGAAGGCTTCCTACGTACCATGCCTTGACATGTATCAAAGTCCTCGTAGTTCGCATGAGTCACAACGGCTTGCCGTCGGACCGGGATGCAGTTTAACGTCATGCTGGACGGGAATGGGACCCGACGTGAAGAAACGACGGGTGGGCTTGAACCTCAAAGAGGCTTCCTACGTACCATGCCTTGACATGGATCAAAGACCTCGTAGTTCGGAGAATACAGTTTAACGTCATGCGGGGTGATAGTGAACCCTGACGTGAATAAACGACGGGTGGGCTTGAACCTCATGGAGGCTTCCTACGTACCATGCCTTGACATGGATCAAAGACCTCGTAGTTCGGATGAGTCACAACGGCTTGCCGTCGGACCGGGATGTCAACGGCTTACCGATGAAAAGGAGTGGCAACGTTGAATGGGGCTTACGCTAGGAAGCTGCCTATGTGCCGCTAAGGAGCGACAATGGTGAATGGGGCTTACGCTAGGAAGCTGCCCGGGTGCCGCTATGGAGCGGCACTGGTGAATGGGGCTTATGCTAGGAAGCTTCCCGTGTGCCACTAAGGAGCGACAATTGTGAATGGGGCTTACGCTAGGAAGCTGCTCGGGTGCCGCTATGGAGCGGCACTGGTGAATGGGACTTACGCTAGGAAGCTGCCCATGTGCCGCTAAGGAGCGACAATGGTGAATGGGGCTTATGCTAGGAAGCTGCCTGGGTGCCGCTATGGAGCGGCACTGGTGAATGGTGCTTACACTAGGAAGCTTCCCGTGTGCCGCTAAGGAGCGACAATGGTGAATGGGGCTTACGCAAGGAAGATGCCCGGGTGCCGCTATGGAGCGGCACTGGTGAATGGGGCTTACGCTAGGAAGCTGCCCGGGTGCCGCTATGGAGCGACACTGGTGAATGGGGCTTACGCTAGGAAGCTGCCCGTGTGCCGCTAAGGAGCGACAATGGTGAATTGGGCTTATGCTAGGAAGCTGCCCGAGTGCCGCTATGGAGCGGCAATGGTGAATGGGGCTTACGCTAGGAAGCTGCCCGGGTGCCGCTATGGAGCGGCCCTGGTGAATGGGGCATACGCTAGGAAGCTGCCCGTGTGCCGCTAAGGACCGACAATGGTGAATGGGGCTTACGCTAGGAAGCTGCCCGGGTGCCGCTATGGAGCGGAACTGGTGAATGGGGCTTACGCTAGGAAGCTGCCCGTGTGCCGCTAAGGAGCGACAACGGTGAATGGGGCTTACGCTAGGAAGTTGCCCGTGTGCCGCTAAGGAGCGACAATGGTGAATGGGGATTACGCTAGGAAGCTGCCCAGGTGCCGCTATGGAGCGTCACTGGTGAATGGGGCTTACGCTAGGAAGCTGCCCGTGTGCCGCTAAGGAGCGACAATGGTGAATGGGGCTTACTCTAGGAAGCTGACCGGGTGCCGCTATGGAGCGGCACTGGTGAATGGGACTTACGCTAGGAAGCTGCCCGTGTGCCGCTAAGGAGCGAAAATGGTGAATGGGGCTTACGCTAGGAAGCTTCCCGGGTGCCGCTATGGAGCGGCACTGGTGAATGGGGCTTACGCTAGGAAGCTGCCCGTGTGCCGCTAAGGAGCGACAATGGTGAATGGGGCTTACGCTAGGAAGCTTCCCGGGTGCCTCTATGGAGCGGCACTGGTGAATGGGGCTTACGCTAGGAAGCTGCCCGGGTGCCACTATGGAGCGGCACTGGTGAATGGGGCTTACGCTAGGAAGCTGCCCGTGTGCCGCTAAGGAGCGACAATGGAGAATGGGGCTTACGATAGGAAGCTGCCCGGGTGCCGCTATGGAGCGACACTGGTGAATGGGGATTACTCTAGGAAGCTGCCCGTGTGCCGCTAAGGAGCGACAATGGTGAATGGGGCTTACGCTAGGAAGTTGCCCGTGTGCCGCTAAGGAGTGGCACTGGTGAATGGGGCTTACACTAGGAAGCTGCCTGGGTGCCGCTATGGAGCAGCACTGGTGAATGGGGCTTACTCTAGGAAGCTGCCCGGGTGCCGCTATGGAGCGACACTATTGAATGGGGCTTACGTTAGGAAGCTGCCCTGGTGCCGCTATAGAGCGGCAATGGTGAATGGGGCTTACGTTAGGAAGCTGCCCGGGTGCCGCTATGGAGCGGCACTGGTGAATGGGGCATACGCTAGGAAGCTGCCCGTAATGTCTTCCTCATGTCTGGCCATGAGGGCATCCCAACTCACTAGTGGGTTGAGGTATGTGCCTATGCGCAAGTGCACAAGCGGGATAACGCCAAGGGCGTTGGAATCAGCCCAAACAAAGGGACAAGAAAAGTGTGAATCACGTGCCCGGCATTCGGAATGCGATGAGAGTGGCGTGGCGATAGAGGATAACTGCTGACCATGTTCGCAACACAGCATCCTATGGCGTTAGCCTAAAATGGGGACAAACAAATGAGGGGTCGAATACTGGCCGTATTCGAAACACAGGACCTCAAAGTGTCGCCCGAAGCCTTTTGGGGCGTTGGACGAGGACAGCAGGGGGACCACGGGTCTACCGTCCATACTGTTAGGGGGTCCCTTCAGACTTTGGAAATGGATGCAGATTCGAATGAAGGACACGCAAAGCGTGGGGTGGAGTGCTGGAATGTTTGAATGGATTCCAACGCTCTTGAAACTATTCCACTGTAAACATGGCATTAGGAATCTTATGCTAGGAGCATAAGGCATCTCTCGTTTAGGGAAAGATGCATCCCATCATTTGTTAGATAGGGATAATACTACAGTTTAGAGTCATGTAGGTACGACTGTTGGCTTCTTATACTAGGAGCATAAGGCATCCCTCGTATAGGGCAAGAGGCATCCTATGTGTGGACCATAGGGAGAATACTACAGTTTAGAGTCATGTAGGTAGGACTGTTGGCATCTTAGGCTTGGAGCATAAGGCATCTCTTGCTTGGAGCAAGGGGCATCCTGTCATTTGTTAGATAGGGATAATACTACAGTTTAGAGTCATGTAGGTAGGACTATTGGCATCTCATTCTAGGAGCAGGAGGCATCTCTCGTGTAGGGCAAGAGGCATCCTATGTTTGGAACATAAGGATTACTACAGTTTATAGTCATGTAGAAAGGACTGTTGGCTTCTTATACTAGGAGCATAAGGCATCTCTCGTATAGGGCAAGAGGCATCCTATGTGTGGACCATAGGGAGAATACTACAGTTTAGAGTCATGTGGGTAGGACTGTTGGCATCTTAGGCTTGGAGAATAAGGTATCTCTTTCTTGGAGCATAAGGCATCTCTTATTCGGAGAAAGAGGCATCATATGATTGGCACATAGGGTGTACGACAGTTTAGAGTCATGTAGAAAGAACTGTTAGGCAGAAGGTGCCTAGAAATGGTTGGTGTTGGTACTTACGCAAGGCAGCCCTTTCTGGTTGAACCTGGCATAGGAGCCAAGTGATTGGGTTTGGAGGAGTTACCTGAGGAATGGTTCGACTCAAGGTACCCGGGGAATTGATGATGAGAATCTCAACTCACGACATGGAATGAAACCAAGAGGAATATGTCAACTCAAGGTGTTCCATGGTGTGTGGAGGAGTATCTCAAATCATGTTTTTCCATAGGTGGTAGGTGGGAGCGCATAAGGGCGCAATGGAAAATCCCGGCATCCCGGCACGAAAAGTCCACGGGATTGGTCTCGTGGAGCAGCAACGCGAAGGAAGCTGCTCGCGGAGCATGGCTTTGCGGAGCCGCAATGCGGAGCTCCGCTCCGCCGCCCAAGGGGCGAAGTGGCCTTGGCCGTCCTCTTGAGAAGGGGGGTGAGCTGGGTATTTATAGGCAGGGGCGCCGCGAAGCAGAACTTCCACGCCGCCTCAGGAGCTTCACGGCGCGCTCGCGAACGTCAAATTCGTTCGCAGAGAGGTACCGCCTCCGGAGCTTCGCGGCGGCTCGTGAACGTCAAAGGCGTTCGCGGAGCATCACCGCCTCTGGAGCTTCGCGGCGGCTCGCGAACGTCAAATGCGTTCGCGGAGCATCACCGCCTCTGGAGCTTCGCGGCGGCTCGCGAACGTCAAATGCATTCGCGGAGCATCACCGCCTCATTGCTTCGCGGTGGGGCTTCGCGGTCACGGAGGGGGGCTTCGCGAATGGGCTTCGCGAACCAGATTTCCAGCCCAACTTCAAACGCCCATAACACCTAATCCGTAACACCGTTCAGGCCCTAAAACCTACCAAATAGAAGCTTCCGAAATGGACTAAGATCTTGGATCATGTATGGAAGCATTTGGGAAATTGTGTGGACGCGTTTTCCGGGGTCTACAAAAGCCACCCCTAAGAACGGGGTCCCACGAGGACGAGAAGGGCGAGGCGGACCGCGTTCTGAGGAAACGACTGAGGAAAACGCGTGCATTGGGTTCCATTGTACCTCGATCGCATTGAGGATAAATTCAACTAAATCTATAAGCCTACGTGAGCCATGCTCGGTGCAGGAAACAAGTGATAATAGGAGCTCTTGTACGAGAGTGTAAAGAAATGGAATGTGCGAGGGGATCGATATGGGACATAAATCACCATTTGGGGGAATCCTGAAAGAGAGAGGGGTCACGGCTGGAGAGCATGGCTCTCTGAACAGCCGACCTGCTTTTCCCACCCTGCTCTGGTGCACGAGCAGGGTAACGCCAGGGGCGTTAGAATCAATCCAAACAGAGGGAAGTGGGAGGTGTGAATCACGATACCCAAAATACGGAACACTATGGAGGCGGCGTGACAATAAAAGACAACCATTAGCCGTGGCGGAGAAGCGGTATCCTTACTGCGTTAGCCTGAAATGGGGACAACAAATGAGCATCGACCGCTGACCATATTCGCAACGCGGGATTTTATCATTTTTTTGTCGATCAGTCTTTCAGAACGTTGGCCCAGGACAGTAGGCAGACCATAGGTCAGACATCCATACTGTTAGGGGGTCCTTCCAGACATGACCCGTCTTTCAGAACGTTGGCCCAGGACGGTAGGTGAGCCGATGCGGCATAAGACCAGGCCGTTAGGGGGTTCCTTCAGACATGAAAGAGGACAAGGGTCCGAATAAGGGGCACGCAAAGCGTGGAATATGGAGTGATGGTTTGTTCGAACAGAATCCAACACTTAGGTAGTTACACCACCGTAGTGGGAGTACGCAAGATGGGCGTATCAGTCTGATCATGGATCATTCTTTCTTCCAGATAGGGCCTCTCTGGTGAGGGGATCTGTCACTTCCCAATGGGATCTTGGGGCATCCTGAACTTGTTCAGGGTAGAATCGCAATTACATAGTTATCCCCGAGGGGTCAGGCCAGAGGTGGGAGAAGTGTTGATGTAGGGTGATCGAGTCGTTGCGTACAGGTCTTGGCAGTTGAGGCAACATAAGTGGAATTACCCGACGCATGAGCTTGAGGTGGCTGTAGTTGTGCATGTGTTGTGCTGTTGGAGACATTATCTATTGGGAGATCATTTTGTTGTTTTCACTGACCACAAAAGCGTCAAGTATATCTTTACTCTGTGTGACTTGAATCTGATTTAGAGAAGGTGGGTTGAATACCTATAGTCCTTCAATTTTGAGCTTCCTTATACACCAGGTAAAGGTAATGCAGTAGCTAATTCCCTGAGGAGGATGACTAAGAAACAGGAAGTGTAGGAGGCCAGTGGTGAGTGGTAGCTTATGGCCTTGTTCTTTGAGATGCATTTGGAGGTGTAATACAGTAAGGGGCAGACCTATCATTCATCTATAGCTGTGACTTCTACCCTCCTATATAGAGTGAGAATGATACAGATATCTGATCTAGAAGGCCTAGTTCTATAGGAGTCAGTGGAAAGTTAGGATCCTCCTCCTAGATGGATGATAGGTGAGAATGAGGTATTGTGTTTCCATGGATGAGTATGGGTTTCCGGGATATACGCGAGAAGTTGATGCAGGTGTTTCATGCTTTAGCTTGGGAAGTTCATCCCGGGGTTACCAAGATATACTGAGACTTGATATGTCAGTACTGGTGGCCGGGTATGAAGAGAGATATAGCTATTTTTGTTACGAGGTGTTCCAACTATCAGCAAGTGAAGGTGGAACATCAGAGGTCAGTGGGATTGTTACATCAGTTACCCATTCCAGAGTGGAAATGGGATGATGTCGTGATGGATTTCGTGACAGGGTTGCTGAGGTCACCTAGATCCAATGCTACCGTGTGGGTTGTTGTGGACAGACTCACGAAGGTTGCTCACTTTTTTCTAATCAAGGAGACCTTTGAGGTTGACGAGCTCGAAAAGTTGTATATCCGAGAGATCGTCCTTATTCATGGGGTCCCTCGTTCTATCATTTCAAATATGACTCCCTCTTTACGTCTCGTTTTTGGCATAGTTTTCAGAGGGAACTGGGTAAACAGGTGCTTCTGAGCACAACATACCACCCTCAGACCGATAGCCAGTCAGAGTGAACGAAACATGTGCTAGATAAAATGTTGCATGAATGCATCCTGGACTTTGGGGGCTCTTGGGAGAAGCATATACCCCTAGTCGGGTTTGCCTATAACAATAGTTTTCAGGCGACTATTGAGATGGCACCATATGAGGATTTATATGGTAGGTCATGCCAATCACCCTTGTACTAGATAGAGGCATGTGAACCAGCATTACTAATACCACGTCTCATGCAAGAGACTTCTGAGTAAGTCTAGTTGATTCAGAAGTAGATGGACACTGCACAGTCTCGTCAGAAATCTTATGCTGATCGCCGCAGATGACCATTGGAGTTCGTGGTCGGGGATTAGGTTTTCTTGCATTTTTCGCCGAGGCTGGCACACAAGCGGAACAGGAGATAGGGTAAACTTTCACTGAGGTATGTGGGGTCATTTGAGATTCTGGAGAGAGTCGGGCTGGTTGCATATCAGTTGCAGTTACCACAGAGGTATCGAGCCATGCACGACATCATCCATGTATCTCAATTGCGCCGCTATCATTCAGACCTATCTCACTTCATTCATCATGAGGAGGTTTAGCATCAGTTTGATGCGTCCTTTGAGGAGCATCCAATTTGTATCATTGATAGGAGCACGAAGGATCTCTGAGGCCTGTCAGTTCCTCTCGTATGGGTGCAATGGAAGCATGGCCGAGTGTAGGATGAAACCTGGGAGTGGGAGACCGACGTACCTGGTTAGTGGCCGGAGTTATTCACAGCTATATCTTCACCAACCTTTGAAGGGAATTCGTGGATGAGTTTCTATAAGGGGGGAAGTTTTTAAGAACCCGGTTCTTATTTTTTAGGTACAGATTTCTTCTTTTCTCTTTTCCTTAATTGTTTTTCAGAAAATAGGGAAAACGGGGAAAAATCCCAATTTTTGGAATTACGCATTGTGTACTTTTCCACATGTTGTGTACTTTTGGCTATTTGGAATGAGTACACGTGGCGTATGGCCATGCCGGCGATGAAAGGTGTAGGATCCGACTACACACCGTGTAGTGGACCCTTACACTCCGTGTAGTCAGTCGGGAGGCAAATAGTAAGGCGGTGGCAAGCTGTGCGACAGAACACGTCGTGTGCTCATGAAGGCATGTTGTATAGTCATGTTAGCAGGTGAACAGTGCCACGCTGGCGGGAATCCACCAGAGGAACAGTTTAAAAATGGGAAGTACACGCCGTGTACTTTATTTTTTTCTCTTAAAATGGGCAGTAGCCTCCCCTGTTCACAGGGAAGGCTTTGAACCGAAGAAAGGAGAGGGAGTGGATGACCGAACCTTTGTAGATCCGCCGAGCACACTTCTGGAACCCGTTTCCCCCTCGGACGATCTCATTGGAACCGCACAGGTATGGGCTTCCTTCTCCTAGGGTATATCCTACCAATTCTTCTCCAAACATGAGTTATTTGGATTTGAATGATTTATCATTTAACTCATATCTACAACATATTTGGGCATTTTTGGGATCGACGATCGTCTATACTTATTATTGGTGTTAAAGGTAGGTAGCTTGGTGTTTATTTTCCAACTTTTGTACATTTTTTCTTGTTTTTGAGCTACAAACCCATATTTGGGTTGCCGTGTGGTTGAGGCTGTGGCTATATTGAATACCTAGAATTGTATAGGTAATTAATGAAATTGTGAAAATGATGTGTGTGATCGCTGCTTAAATCCAGAACCACCCCTGAGGGTGTGTTCCTATGTTTAGCCGTTTGGCCAAGATACCCGAGGGTAAGCCATGTTTAAATTACGCATTAATTTTTCCTTAAGAGGAATTGTATGTGAATTTCATGATTATATGTTGGGCATGGCCCGGTTACTTATTCCTGAGTGTGGTGTTTTATTATTGCCTGAGGGCGTGACTGTATTAGCCTGGGGGAAGCATAATATTTCCCCTGAGGGAAACCTTTCGTGCCTGAGGGCTTGACTTCTGTACCTAAGGGCGACACTTTGTATTCCTGAGGGCGAGATTCTGATATGCCTGAGGGAGAGATTCTGAACAGCCTGAGGTCAAGCCTGAGGTCGTGGTTTACTATATTAGCCTGAGGGCAAGGTTCTGGTTGGCCTGAGGGCTTGGTGCTGTTGAGCACAGAATGTTACTAAATTAAATGAATAAATTAACAATTAAATGTAAATATAACTATTAAGTTAGTTACTTTTGATTACTGCGTAGTTTATTTCATTTTCCTACTGCACAATGTTGTTGCACGTTTACACACAGTAGGGCACGAGCCTTTGGTAGGTGCCTACTGAGATATATTTCTCACACCCTGTTTGGGCCATGATTTTCAGCCCAAACAAATTATGTTTCTGCAGGTGTAGATAAGGGAAAGGGTCCTTATATAGGTACTTGATTGATGCTGGGGTGTAGAAGAGCATGGGATCGAGCATTGTCTCGCGATTCCATGGGCTGTTCTATTTCGTTTTTCTATACATTTACTTTAGTTGTATTATATTGATCATGTAACATCTTTTGGCTGTTTTAATAGATTTGCGGCATGTTGCATCGCTACTTATATACTTGTTGGTTTTATATACTACAGTTTTTTATTTCGGTTCTGTATGGTTTAGTGTTTCCGATATTGTTTTATGTTTTATTTAATTCCGTTGCACTACACTTTGACAAATGAGGGCATAGTTTCCCCACTATCAGACCTGGGGCCTCACTGCTAGTCGGCAGCCTCTGGCATTGGGTGAAATTCCCTTCAGTTCACATGGAGAACCGGGTTCAGGGCACCCGTTTAGTGGCACCCAGAACCAGGATGTTACAACTAGCATACTAAATTTAAAAAATTTATCCATAAACCATGAATGGTATAAAAATAACACATCCACAGTCAAACATATCACAAAACCTTCTTTACAATAAGGAATATTTTAATCATAATAAATCAATAATGATCAAGATTAATATCTCATACAGGATGTTGACATAGTAGAAAATGATCAATAACAATCTTTTAGGGAAAAATCACTTTTTTATGAAATCATTTAAAAGGCACATAATTTATAAAGGAATTCATTTGAAAGATAGTTCTAAATCAAAGTGTCCCAGGACACTTTGAATATTTTGAATGGAATTAGCATTTTAAAACATTCATGACCATATAAATAAATCCTTAAAACCATTTTAAAAACATGGACACTAATGAGAAAGTATTAGAAGAATATATCTTTAAAAAATTTAAAATGATGTTTTATAAAAAGAGTACCTAAATAAGAATCCATTTTAAATATTTTTTATGAATCATGGACAGGGATAATAAATATGTCTTAGTATATACTTACATAAAAAACCTCAGATAATGATGAGAATGTGAAATTAACCGTTAAATTATACTTTTCTTTGGTCAAGGGTACGTTAAAATCCTTTATAATAGTTATATAATTGTTCTTAAAATATAAAATAACAATATACATAAATATGAAAACATATATTATCCCTTAATGTTTCTTTGTTAATAATATTTTAGTAGTACAATCATTTCGGGTGTTAACTAATATGTTTTCCATTATATTCTTGGTTACATAAGCCATGTTTGTTATGGATATGATGTATTTTATTCTATATATAATTAAATTAAGTTTTTAGATATTATTTTAAATCATAAAATGAAAATTATTTTTGAATGATTATGATGGGAAATTAATCTCATCATGTTCATGGAGATGGTAATCCGTACGTACACACAAGCGATAATATCATTATATTGATGGTAAAATCATATGTAATTGTAAGGTATATTATATATATAGAATCATTAACATTTTATATTTATTAGTTAAATCAGTTATACTGATTATTATACCCATCCAAATAATGAAGTGTTTGAATAACAAACTACACGCCGACATGGAGACGGTAAGTCGTACGTACGCACGTATAGTGACTTTTTCAATCATATGTGGATAGAGTAATTCATATGGTTCTACAATTTTTATAATAACATCACAATATAAAGAAGATACTAGAGTTATTATTTGAGATATAAAAAAACCATGATAGAGGTAGTGGAAGAATAAAAGAACAAGAAAGTGGTGGTGAAATATTTACCTCTTCTTCAGGTTCTTCCATTTGATCTGATTAAAAGGGATCCATAGGTAAGATTTATGACAATTGAAATGCCACTAGGAAGAAGGGAGGAGATTTTTCCAGATATTTGGGTATGTTTTGGCCGATCCAAATGGCTTTGGAGGTGTGAAATTAAGAGAAGGGGAAGTACCCTTTTATAAAAGAGGTGATGGTCACTTTAGTAAAATCATGGAATATTGTTTTATAATAAATCCATTTTATATTTTTAATGGATAAAAAATTATTTATTTTGAGTCTATGGTTGAAATTTCTGGGAAACCACTCAACAAATATTGTTTAGACATGTTTAGGTCACCATATTAACCTTATCTTTAAGATTTAACTCTTAGTTAAATAATTTGACATTTACCATGTCACTTAGTATTTTTTATATTATATTGTTAATAAACATACATTAACAAGCCAAAATAACCCCAATTGTTTCATTGAGAATATATGTTACCTTATCTTTGTTCATTGGTTGAACCATAGATTTTTAGGAATATTATATCAATTAATAATATAGTATTTGTTTTAAAAATGCAATAATGTCAATTTTGACACTATTTACTATTTGATTTATTTGAAATTCATAACCATAGGATTACTTCGAATTAAAATTATCTAATCAAACATAACAGGTTATATAAACCTATAAAATTATTTGAATTCATCAAATGTCTCAAATTACATATATGAGAATATTTATATTATCAAATATTTTAATATTTCTTTACTAAGGTAATTATTACATCATCATTGTTTCATAAATATTGTAAATTAATTAATGTTTAAAAATAATAAATAAAATACTATTATGTATAAAATATTTTTAGTTTTCTATTGAATTTTTTTTAGTTGAATTTATCTTCTATGTAACTCTATATTAAAAATGGTTTAGTTATTAAACATTGAATTTAACACTTTTAACACTTCTCTAAATAAAATAATAACAAATGTCCTAATCTAATACATGTGGACCAAAAGGATCATATTTTATGCATAAGGTTATTTTTCATCGAATTATACTTATCAAATAGAATTAAGAAATGTGTTAGGGTAATTATAATATCATTTTTACCCTTAATTACCCTATTTACTTGTAACTGTGGTAAATAAAAGTCAAAATATACTATTCACCAAAAATTATTTTCATCTTATTGAACCACATTTTTACTTAATAATGTCAACCATGTCTCTATAATTTCTGAAATTAATCTCACAGAAGTGCTAAAATTATGTTTTAGGCCAATTTCTAAATTCTCCTAGAAGGTGGGTAAAAGACAATTAAAAGTTCAATAAACTTTTATATATATAAACTTAGTATAAAATGATTTAAATGAATTAAATATAACATATATAGTAATTATGAATCTATTTGGAACTAAAATAAATTAAAATAAAATATTTAATTATTTTAATAAAAAGTCGGTTATAATCAATAACGTAGTGTTTTTCACTATTCATCATAAATTGAAAGTTCTCAGAAAAATACCCAAAATTTACCCTTAGGTGATTTTGATATTCCAAATTCAAAAATGAAGACCATTTTGAAAATTAATATTTATAAAATTTCAAAAAGTTGGTATTACTATTCATAACATCTGGTTTCATTGGCCATGGTGTGTTAATACTCCATGTTTCGTACAACGCAAGTTACTGCATTATTCAAAGGGAAATGTACCGTGTAAGCATGGGGTGTTACATTTTGTTCTAATTTGATAACATTCAAGGGTTGCATTTGAAGCCTTCACATATCATAGGCTAGTTTTTTATATGAATTTTTATGTTGTCTATGTATCACCATTTCTATATGAGAAATTATTTGGACTTAGTAAGTGATGTTCGGGGTCCACTAAATCCCCTCGATGCATCATTGGGTCTGATGACACAATGTAGTTTGGGGTTTTACAAGTGTATGTGATGTCTTGGAACGATTCCTTAATAGAATGGTTATGACGACTATAATTATTCATTCCCTCATTATAAAAGGAGTTATTGATAGTCCATGTGATTTTTTGTCTACTAGAATATCCATAGTTATGTTTTATTATGGTATTATTCATTATTTTCTTATTTGTACCAAATCATGCTCATATGTATTTTTAATGGATATTATTTTTTTATTCACCATGCCTAGATTTTATTTTAATGATCACTTCAACTCTATTGTATAACCTATCTTAGCATCTAAGCCTACCCCTTTCTTATGTTTTTCCCTAGGTTAGGAAGAAGAAAACATTGAAAAGGATTTCAAGGATGAAATTTATTTAATTTTATTATGTATCGTGTTTAATTTTATTTTCGCGTATTATTGTGGGTATCATGAATGTTATCTGGACATACATTACTAATAAAAGGATTGGTATTTTGGGGTTTGATTCCATGAAATCAAGACAGTGTAATAAAATAATTCAATGAATCCGGGTTTTGGGGTCGGTGTGTTACAACAAATATCATATTATATAATGGAATTTTAGAGAACTATTAAAATTTACAAGTTTAACAGGATTTCAATAATTTTTAGTCATTTATATTTTTAATAAATCATACTAAATATCATGTAGATAACATGATAGAATTGTATGATCACTTCGTTGATCATGTCATTCCCTAGTGAGCATAGTCTTCAACAATATCATCAAAATTAATGTAAAATCGACCCACCGCACTACTTCACATCAAGTATGACTGAAAAATACACAAAACCACCTTATATCACATTCCATATAATAAAAAAATCCAAAATCATACCATTTCATGCAACAAAAATTCTACATCAACATGAAACAAGCATATATCTATAAAACATGGAGAGAAGGGGAGATAAATCTAAGGAAATCCAAGGGATAACCAATAATGGAGACGTACCAAAAGAGAATCACCTTCACAGCTCCAGGAAAATCATTTGAATCGCATCTATATTGAGTGTAAGATCTCGTATAACCCATGGGGATGAAAAATCCAAAGTGAGGATTGAGTGGAAAGATTATTGGAGGGTTACGACATATCCCGGCCAAGCCCGAATTTCAAAAAATTATTTTTATTCTTTTTATGGTAAGATCACAATGTTTGGAAAATCATGAGCTAACATTGTGAATGATATTGCCTCAAACACACTTTTAACAAATTCCCCACATGGTTATACAAACTGTGAGAAAACTATGCAATGGCCCACTGTATTATGTTCCACGGTCACCTAGGGATTCTGTATGGTTTCCCCTAACCATTCTCAAACTTTGCACCCTTTAAAAAACATCCAATAATTTCCAAAACCATCACACACTCTCCCAAACATCCCTTAAAAACATTAAAAACGTAAAAAAACAATAATAATGGTTACATATCTCAAACCGAGGGAGATATATTCTCCCCACTATTGGACATTCTGTCCGCATAAACTAGAGATCCATTGCATTGCAGAAAGTGATAGGGACATTTCTTGACCATATCATTTTCCTCGTTCCTAATTATCCTCTGGAATCTGACCATGCCACCAAATTCCAATTTAGAACGATGATTTTACGGTGAAATACATTATCCTTCCTATCCACAGTTTGAACTGGAATGTTCACCATGGAAGCATCTCGGTCCATCTCAAGATGATCCCATTGAATCACTTAGTCACTATCTAAATGATACTTCTTCAAAAGAGAAACATGGAAAACATTATGAACCTCACTAAACTGTGGTCTAAAATCCGACCTATATGCCACCTCTCAAACTGACTCACATATCTCAATTGGCCCAATATACATTGAAAATAAATTTCCCTACATTACAAATTGATGATGTCCATCCCTAAGAGAGATTATAAAAAACACATGATCACCCACCTCGGACGACAATAATCCTTGATGATAGTCTGTATATGATTTTCAAAAATTCTTATCCATCTCCATTCTATTTCTAATCAACATGATATTCTCTAAATATTCCAAGGAAAGGATCATCCCAACAATTGAAGTCTCACCCATTTCTACCCAACAAAGTGGAGAGTGACATAGAATCCCATACAATGATTCAAATGAAGAAATATCTATTGAGGCATGGTAAGTGTTATTATATCAGAATTACACTAATAAAAATTACTCATCCCATGATGCACGAGAATTCATCACACAAGCCTGAATCATAACTTATAATGTTTGTATTGTCCTCTCAGATTTCCCATCCATTTGAGGATGATGCGGCGTACTCATCATCAACTCTGTCTTAGGGGATTGCTACAAGTATTTGAAAAAGAGTTATGTAAACCTCAGATCACTATATGATACAATTGAAATTGGAATTTCATTCCCCTTTAACACCTCTCAGATATGGATTTTGGATTGATCCTCCACCGTATTAGATTCAAAAATTGGGAAGAAATATGCTGACTTTGTGAGCCAATCCACTATCACACATATGGCATCGTGCTTAAAAACTGTTTTTGGAAGTCCTATAACAAAATCCATCTCAATCTATTCACACAAACATATTGGGATAGGTAGTAATTTAAGCATTATTTATATCCACTAATTCTCTTCATTGTCTTAATAAAAAGTCAAGTATGTTAAACAAAAATAACCCAAAATCCTTTTCAAACCATCCCACCAAAAATTTGCTATCAACTCCTTATACATTTACTGAATTCTAGGATGGATATCCCACCTGTAATGATGATAATACCAAATAATTTCTTCCTAATAAGCCACTTATACAACCATTTAATCCCAAAACCACATCATTACATTCATATTCAGTGAATATACCTCAATGGTCTCTCCACCATTGCATCTCGACTTCATTACCATGCACTTAGAATTAGACACATGTAAATCTTTAACAAAAAAATTAATGAACCAATAAAACTATAAATAATACCACTATATCACTATGTCCCTCAAATTATTGCTGCATGTTGGCTATGACATACATGAACTTCCTTTGATCTGATGCTTATTTCACAATCTACTCATATGATTTCATACAAAATGCATATGCAACCATATTTCTATTAAATGGGGGTACATTTAGTCAAAATACGACATCTATAGATACTCCATCCATCTACTTTCCTCATGATCAAATATTATTGTGTGAAAATATTCTTAAAATTCTTATGATTAGAATATAACATGGATTTATCACTAAATATATAATGATGCCAAATTTTTAAAATAGAACCATTGTTGCCAACTCCAAATTAGGTGTAGTGTAGTTATTCTCATGAATGATCAACTTATGTGATCAATAAGAAAAAATATGATCACCTTTTAGGAGACAACATCCAAACCCTAATCTGGATGCATCACAATACACCACATTCCCTTTCCCTAGTTTTGGGAAAACCATGATTTTTTCTAATTTAAGGCGACCCTTAAGCTCTTCCAAAGAATTATGACACTTCTCATCCAATCGAAATGGAGCTTTCGAACTTCTCAAATATTTCATTGGTGAGTCCAATAATGAGAAGTCATGCACAAAACATCGAAAATAGCCAACTAGAACAAGGATGCTTCGTATCTTGAAAACCATATTTTTTGGTTTCCACGAAATAATGTCCTCTATAATTTCTACATAAATGGAAACACATTTATCAAAAATAACATGGACATGGAAACAAACCTATGATATATATAAGTCAAACTTAGACAATTTAGAATACAACTAATGATCTCCCAGGATCCCCAACACTATCTCCAAGTGATGTTCATACTCTAACCTTGTCCTAGAATACACCAATATATCATCAAAAAAATACCACCCTAAAAGAAAACAGATATCCCTGAAATATTTGATTCACTATTTCTATGATAAATATTGGTGCATTCGTAATACCAAAGGGCATTACCTCATTCTCATAATGGCTATATCTACTTATTAAAGATGTCTTGGTAATATCCTCCTTCCGCACTCGCAATTGGTGATATGTTGACCTCAATTCAATCATAGAGAACCATTGATCACCCCTCAACAAGTCAATAAATCATCAATGTTGGGAATTGGGTATAGATTATTTATCGTAACCTGATTCATCCTATGATGTTCAACACCAAACCACAAGGTTCCATCACCCTTTTTATGATAAAAAATGGCTCTTCCCATAGAGACATTCTAGGTAGGATGAACCATTTCATATCTAAATCCTCCAAATAAACTTTCATTTATCTCAATAGTATTAGTTCCATCAGGTAAGATGGAAGTGATATATGACTGGTCCCGAAATGAGATCAATTGTAAAATCTACTTCTCTCATGGGTGAAGACCCGGAGAATTCATCAGGAAAGGAATATAGAAACTATTCAACAAAAACTAAAAAAATGCTCTGCTCAACTCCATCCATTCATTCGAATGAAGTTCCACTAACTGGTATGATATCATGCAAATAGTTGGTTCTAAAAAACCTATTGCACCCTACTTTCCATTATTATCACCTCTAAATAAATGTTCGACACTGTCATTCATCATGAAATGGACCATTGGGGCATAATAGTCGATGTGGGACTTATATATCATCAACCAATCCTTTCACAGGATTACGTCATACACATCCATGTCAAGAACGAATAAATCCCACATCATTTCAAACCCATCAACAACTATACAGCATGCTCTACACAAGAATGCTCGACACTCTATTTGACCGAGAGGAGTTTCAAGTTTAATACCATAGGGATATTTTCATAGTTAAACCCAGAAAATAAATGATATGAATGGATATAAAATAATGGGATACAACTGTATCAAACAAAGATTGAATCAATGTGGAATTTAAAAGGACAACACATGGCACTATGGACAGTCCTGACTAGTCATCCATCACAACATGATCATCTCCAAACAACAAATTGCTATCCAAAATATGATCATTATTGACACGATGAAGAGTTTTGGTATTCTTGGAATCACAATGACTATCATTGTTCTAATGGAAAAAGGTGTGATGGTGCCCCCACCCTGTCAAGGAATAGGATGCATGTGATCCTTATGTGATGTCAAAAACACCCGGCTACAAAGAATTACAGAAGTACCACTAATAATTCCACAAATTATTATAGTTGTGGAATTAGGAGGTTTTTCTTGTACAATATCAATTGATATATCCCATAGACCCACAATGAAAACATCCTGGCATGATCTGAGGATTCGAAGGAAGATTGACCAATAATACCTTTAGATTCTGAGTCATACTCCCACCAAAGGAATAAGTGCCAAAAATCCTCTTAAATATAATTCTGGAGTTCCCACCATTCCACCGGCATACTAATATAATTATCCCTCTTATAGCTCCTAAAATTACCCTTTCTTCCACTATATCTCTATTCATATTTTTTGTGTAGTTGCTTATATAAAGCACAACAATTTTTATTGAATTTACCACCTCAACACATCATGAAAAATACGTGCCATTAATTATTTTCTACCTTCCAACATTGGTAAAAAGGGAACTGATTTCATAAACATAGAGGCATATTCTATTACTGAGTCAGTTTCATGATTCAGGATGAAAAAATTTGTTGTTCCATGAATGATTAATGTATGAGTTTTGAATGGTTCAATAAAAAATTCTTGAAACCTATAACATGTCATAACTTTGTCCATTTCAACATAGACTGAAACTACCACAACTGTAGAGAATGATCTTCTAGCATATATGTGACTAACTTCACTTTCAACTCTATTGTTGTTTTAATGAATTCAAATATCCAATTCGTTCTGTTTATCCACATATCTTCCCTTTCTGGATCTATATCAGCCCTAAATGATGGTGGATTCTAATTTCCAAAATGATCTATATGATCCATATTATTTGGGTGATCTACCATATTCTCACATTCCACAACTAGGAAATCATTCACTACACTCTACATTAGCTGCTAGTTCGACTGGGGATCACATAGAACCACATTTTCAGTAGCCTCCTCCAGTTGGTCTCTACGATGCCTACTTGGTTCCGTTTATATCAATAAAAAACAAAAAAATGTCTTACTCACTTATCATTAATCAACATAGAGTACAAATTAAATTACAAAAAAACTATCAAAACCATGCATTCATCATTTTCTCATTTCCCAGGATGCACAATTTTTAGAAAAAAGAATCCACCATGATTTAAAAATCAACCCTTTTTGAAAATACCACAAACATCAACATTTTCAATCCACATATTTAATATAATTTCAAAAATTTCCAGACATCCATATATTCATATCACAACATAATTCATTATAAAAAATAAAATATGCACCCTATTGGGATTTCATTTCTACCTTGCATGCCATGCTCATCTCATTGGCTACACCCATGACAATGATATATCCAATGCCTATAAGAATCTACAAAACACTTATATACCCAAATACATAGTTACATAAATTTCATCATAAAATGGTTAGATTCATCATTTTATGATTTACATTTCAGGTTCCAAATAATCATATGCCTTACTACCATCCCGACATGAAGAATAGACCAAGAATGAATGTAATCACCAAGACCAAAAATCAATGCAATTGGACAGAACAACTACATTAACTTGAATGTAAAGGATATAAAAAAATTCTTCCACTTATCATTCCCAACTCCTTTTTAATTGTATTCAGAAGTCAGTGAGATGATACTAGCCCTTAAGTAATGTTTCCATGGTTTGAAAGGCTAGAAATAAATTCTAATGGCTTCAAGAACAATGAGGAATGATTTTTCCTATGAAATAAAACAACAACCAAACGATCCATAATGAACTAACCAGATGATGAATGTCCAAAATGAATCAAAATTTGATAATAAAGGCCATAACCAAAAAAACACAATAATAATTAATCCGAGTACCGAGTGGAAAAATACAGAAACCAAAGGAACCATGATTCCACCCCATAGCTCCACACCAAGATCCATGCCCCAAGTACCACCAAAACTATCCAAGCATCAATAAGTACCAAAAAAGGAAGGAGATGATTTACCGTTATCTATGTACTATAATATAACATCTACAAAATAACCATTGTTATAATGCAGTGGTGAGTAATAACACTCATTTGGATTTTCCTGAAGACTTCCCTACACACACCACTAGGAATAAACCATTAGAAAATTTATATAAAATAGTTTATATAAAACATAAATTAGTGCAATAATTATAAAAATACAAACACCGCCATTCCATGGAACATTTACCCATAACAACAAAAAAATAAGGGAAATCCAAATTACCATTCATTAAGACATGTAACTATCACACATTAGCACAACCATTTCCATCTTGCATAATAATGAACATAAATCAACTAAACATGGTTGAACGTCCAGTCCATGTTTGTTTACTACATTCCCAATCTAGTGGTACTTCCCTAATACTTATCCTCAATGTTGTCCCTTCCATACACTATACATTACCTTTATAGTGAGACTTATGTCCCACTTCACATGCAATCAACACAATCCATAATACGTAACCAACAGATGAGCATAAAGAACACCAAGGCCAAACATTGTGCACACAACCATTTCCAATACATGGAAAATAACATCAATAAAACATGCAATTAATTAAAACACCCTTTATATATTTTCCATGCTAACCCACATTTCAATAAAAACATATATTTATTGAAACTCTTATTTCATAACACATTTTCAATAAGTCAAACCATTATCGATTTTAAAATTAACATTATAAAATCAACATTTTTAAATCACACACTAAAACTCCATTGGAAATAATATTCCACATTTCCAAAAATACATAAATCATCGCCCAATGGGTTCCCAAAAATATTTACACATCATATTCACAACTCATTTTGGGGGAAAAATAATTAATTTCAATAAAGGCCTCAAGTTCTCACAAAGTGGGGCGGAGAGATAATCCACTTACCATTTGAATCTGTGGAAATCGACCCAATACACAACCAAAAATCAAATCCACTTGAAAAATAAATGAAACTACTTTATATCTCCTTCCCTATCATCACAAATCTTAAATAATACCACTCTAGGTATCACAAACCATTCATATACTTGCGTCGGGTGTAGATCTAAAAAATCGAGAGGGTAGGAGATAGATCTCAAGAAAACCAAGAGGGAACCAAGAGTGGAGACTTATCAAAAGAGATTCAACATCATGACACCTTGAAAACTCTTTGAATGACTTCTGGAATGAGTGGAATAGCTTCTCTAGCCCTTGAAAACCAACATCCCTGAGTCAGGATCATGTGGGTGGTGGAATTAATGGTCAGGGAAAATCCCAACCGAGACTGGATATAAAAACCATGTTTTTATTTCTGAACATGGTAAGGAAAACCATGTTCTAAACATGAGTGTGATACGACCTTGAAGGAAACATCACATGGACTCCATAGACATTTAGACAAACCATGTCAAAACCATCGGAAGGACCACTATCTCATATTCTGGATTTACCTTGGGATTTTTTTTAGTTCCCCCAAACCATGTTCAAATCATGCACCATTTAAAAAAAATCAAAACCATTACAAAACATTCCTAAAATCTCCCAATCATTACCCTATAACATTAAACACATAAAAATTCATAAAAAAGGGTTACATACCATATACATGTAGAGCTATAGATAACTCAAGAGTAAATATGATATTCTTGAACCTTATTAAATATACAATATGCTATGTGTGAACCAAATAAAAAGTTCCCAATGTTATTCCTGAATCATTCACAATGATATATATGTACCTAATTACATTTTTACCATGTTATGTGTGAACTTTATTACATGTTCATAGTGTTATTCATGAATAATTTTTTCTTATCAATAATGTTAATTTGGGAATTGGATGCATTTCCATAAATTTATGTAAAGGATTGATTACATGTATTCAATATAAAAAATGAACTCATCTCTAGCTTTGAAATTTGAATTCCACAAATATATGTGTTATTCCAATGTTATTCTCTTGAGGATCTTGTTAGTTTATTCAATTATGATTCAAGTATTATGGAAAAAAATATTTATTACTTGAATAAATATTTTGATAATTTATATAAATCTTTTTGTTCTAAAATTTATTTTCCTATTATCATACCCTTATATACATGTTATGCATTCATATCTATATTTTTTCCCTTACTAATCACATGAGTTAACCATTTATTTTGTTTATTTTCTGAGTCTTATGAAGAATCGTTTTATGTAGGGTATGTTTAATAAGAGTACTAAAGGGGGATATCTTTATTGGGGATGTTGAATATTTTTAACAAGATTAAAATACTTTGTACCAAGTATAAAAATATAATAAACTATTTCAGTCATCAAAAAATATTTTTATTTGGGTATTTAATATTCATCTAAAAAGACGTATTATCCATGTATGTGAATCCTAGCCCACTTCAATTAGTATTAGTGTAATGTGTTAGTTAAACATTCGAAACAATGATGAGAAAAATTTACTGATATTTGTACGTATAAATCATTAGTTTTGTCTGTGGATGACTCTAAATATAATTCTCTTGATGAGTCATTCAAAAGTAAAACATCATGTAATAATTTTATGGTATATAGATAGTGGTTTACAGTGAATTATATATAGGTATGCATACTACAAGTTGATGACGATTTAACAAAAATGAACCATGGGGGTAATAAATTTAAAAAACTCACGTTGATGTATACTCAATCATTATATAGTTCATGAAAATGGGACATAATAGAATCTTATTTTGAAACTCTATTGAGATATGTGTTGGAAATTAAGAAACACATTATGAATCATTTTAGTGTATTTATATAGAAGATAAAAACTAACAATCTAGGATAAACATACAGATTCATTATTTTAAAATAATGTGTGATGATTTAGGCACTCTATAAATGATTTATCATAAATATGTTGTTCTCCACTATGATTATTGAAGGTTACACTTTCCTTTTTGGGTTATTTTAATGGTTTGAACCTGAATTAACCATGTTATTGATCAATTTAATAGACCATGAAATTATATTCATCCTAGTAAAATGAATATTTGGGGATACTAAATAAAAATACACGTTGATATGATTTCACATATTTATTAAATTATGGATCATGCTATAATTAAAGACAATATAATATGGGTAAAATTTTCTATCGACTCCTTCAGTAGGGATCTTCCACCTTTTTAAGTAGTTTTGATATCCACATGTTCATGTGTAAGTTATTAGTTTGATGGAAAATATTTTTTACATTATCCAGGGTCCAGAGAAAAAATTATTAATTATTTATGTCTACTTCTACATATGTCATACATATTAATTATGTATTCTTAATAAGAATATAATCCAAAGAGGTTAAATTGACTACAAGAAGTTAGATTTTTTTAAAACATTATGTTTCAAAAAATACATTTTTAATATTCTTTTTATAAAAATAGAGTAGAAATTCTTATAGATTAAGAATAAATATGATGATTCTTTTTGAACCCGTTAAAAATATTTATGATACATCATAGGTACTCTTCTAGAATTATCATTAATCTTGATTATAAAGTTGATTGATTCTTATGTTTCATAAAACTAGATCCCTGAAGGGAGTTGTCCACAAGGTACATTGGTATCTTGGAATAAATCAATTATTATGAACTAAAATTTTAAATAGAAGATGGATAATCTTTTGGTTGTAGTTTTATGAAAAGTAATATAGGGTTCCATAGAAATTCAATGATATTTCATGTGGGAGGAGGAAAATGTTTCAATATTATACTTTCCAATATTGTGGGTAGTGGCACACAACTCGTTATCTAAAAAAGAATGAATCCATCTCGTGTGTGGTTAGATTGGACATTGATTAAATAAATATTGAAGAAGTATGAAAAAGAAAATCAATGAGTTTGATGGATACAGATCACAATATAATACTCCTACAATACTACATTATTTCAATCACAATAATTTTGGACATTAAACAAGTGAATTCCCAAATTCCTAGGAAAATATTGATGATAGAGGGAAAATATTAGAATAAATAGGAAAAATCTAAATCATATGGTTTATGATCAAAACCATTTATAATAACATAAATGATAGATTAAAAGGGGTTAAATTTTAAAAATTCACAAATATTAGGTATGACAACATGGAATAGTCTCTAATTGGTTTTGATCAAGGATCCAAAAACACAAATCGGCTATTGAAACTATGATTAATCATAGACCTGCATTCAAAGGGAATGACATTGACACAGAACATGAATTGATATTTTATTACCCACATTGGTAGAGTTGATGGAAGTTCAGGATCATCAAACCCTTTTGGATGGAATATATTTCTTATTCTAGGACTCTCATTTATTTAATATATGATTATGAATCCATTTTTCATTCCTAATAATGTATACATTGTTCAAACTAATGTAATGATCGAATATTGATATGTATTCTTTCAAAATCATAAATATTTATCTACGATTCTCCATAAATAAAGTTATTTTTATATATTTGAAGTTCCGAATAGATGTTCGCCTTTTATATAAATATTAGTGATTCTTAGTTCATTTATGCTCTAGAGTGTATTGTTATCAAATGAGAAATTTTTTTTTTTAATTTTAGGATAAAACTTTGGAGATGGCCTTTCGATGTATCATCATAAGAGGAATCAGAAATGATATAGTTTGGTTCCACATAGTAGGAAACATCGCCTGTAATGGTTTTGTGATAAGAACCAAACAATTCATTTTAATTTCATGTGGAATGGACACACATGTAGATGTTGTGTGGTCTTAGATAGTGTGAAACTTATATCGAGGAGGGTCAAGGGACCTGAAAGGTGTATAGTCTTCAAGATAGATATCAACCTACTAAGAATATGTCTCGAATAACATGAGGATGTGTTTTTATTCTATGTTTGGGCCTTAAGGAAACCTCCTTTGTATCCCAATTATTTGTGAATCAAATACTGTGTAGCGTGGTAATTAGATACATGTACATAAGAGTGTCACATTTGAGGGGACATTATTGGGGATTACACCTAAGAGCATCCCATGAAACATCTTCTTCCATTGGAATGTTATAATTTTATGGTACTATGAATGGGTTCAGGGAATTTACTATATATCCCAAGCCTTAAATGTTACATAATATTGAGTTAAGTCATTAATTTGACCTTATTCCACATTGAGGATCTTTTCATGTTTAGTGTTTTGATAATTATGCCGTAACTATTACATAATAGACCCAGACATTACATGTGGATAGTTTTACTCAGTATCCACTATTTCCAAAAAAAGAAAACCCTTTAAACAACTCATGATTTGTTTGATAAAAATAGTCTTGAATTATTCGCTTATTTCACTCATCATTATACCCTTTGAAAACATTTCAAAAATTGTGAGATGATCATAGAAACTCAATAAGGGATAATATAAGGAAAAAAAACTTAGTCCATTAATATTTATAATCCCATGAATTAATAATAATCATGAAAACATCATATTACTTATAAATCAAAAATATTACTTGTGGTATCCATATAATACTTACATTGTAGCTTTAACAGCTATATATGGAGTAACCTTTAAGGTTACATTTGGAATACCGATCAAAGTATATTCACTAAATAACATTGGGGAAACCTCAATGTTTACCTTCTTCATGTAACCCAATGCATTGGAGAGATATCACGGGCCCACCAACCCTCAGTTTATCATGGAACCACCCATATTGATAATCGATACCAAATAACCATTACATAATCATAACACATAAACCATGGAAAAATGAAAAATAAAATTTCCCTTTTAGAATCATAAGATATCATTTAAAGATATTTGTATAATGAATTAATTATATGAAATATTGTCAATAACCAAATACCTAAAGAAGAAATATGGTATTTAATTTTCTATTAAAAACATTATGGATTTAGAGGAAGAAAAATATCAAATAATTTTTATGGAAGTAGAGATGTCATTGTTTCCGCATCTGCTAAAAAAAATCCATTTGTCTTTTTGGAAAGGAAAATTCATAGTATAGAATGATTACTTTTCAAAATAGTTGAATAATTTCATGACTTAATGGGATTTATTATAAACTATACAAAATAGGGTAGTTTTCATGACCCTTCCCCTCGAGCCTGTGCCATGAATACCCCATTCCCTTCTTCTATAGGCTAGTGGCTTGAAACTAGCACTGAAAGGCATAACCCCTAAAACCGGGAAGGCGTTGAATTTATTTCTTTTAAACGCACTCAACAAAGCACGCATAAAGATAACAACAGAAGAAAACTTTATAGAAAAAGGAGTATTGAAAGTAAGAGGGTCCGGAATACAAGCCCAACAGTAAAGGTACAAGTACAACTGAAATACAATACAACAGAAGAACGAGTAGGACATCTACTGGGTCTTCCTCCAAGGTTCTTACCTGAAGGGTAGGTACATATCACCTCCTTAGAACTCCACATCCACTAATCTCCTCTGCGTACTGACACACTGTATAGTCCACCTTTTTCATCGTCCAGTCATGTTACCCTCAGTCTCGATCAACACTGTCTTTCATCTACATCAATCAAAAAATGTTTGGGCACGGCCCGTGTAGGGGTTAGTACAACAATACTCAGTAGGGTCCGAAAGACCCTCAAAGTCTCACATAATCTACATAGGATAAACCACAATGCATGTAAACTATTAAAAACCCTACTTAGGTATTTTCCCATACATATACATAAGTAGTCAAAAATACACATCTCAGTCTTGAGGAAACACAGGGTCCAACCCAAAATCCCGAAGCTCGAATATTCCACAAAGGAAGGAAAACCACAAAGTTATGTTCCACACAGATACACCACACATAATAATACAACCAAGGTATTACCACGAAGGAAAGTACCACACAGGTATGAACTCATCTCACAATAGATATAACATTGCTACAGTAGTAGAAATGATTTGATGTATTTTCTAAATCATATTACTCTATTAATAGGTAGACCAACGAAGGATCACAAATGGGAGATCCACACAAGTTCCTAGTACATCATCAAACCCAAAAAAATACTAGTACTACGTCAGTACATCTTCAGGCACACACAGGATCCAAGTACAATTTCAGTACATCGTCAGACCCACACAGGATCCTAGTAATTCATTTATACATCGTCAGACCCACACAGAATCCTAGTACATCATCATTACATCGTCATACCCACACAGGATCATATTTCATCATCAGTACATCATCAGACCCACATAGGATCCTAGTACATCATCAGTACATCATCAAATCCAGCTATAGGGTACTGACACTAAGCTTGCTTGTCTCAATGAGAGTCTGAACCTCAAGCTACAGGTAGATTATCTATATTACACGATGTCCCAAGAAGAAGTATCCCAAAGGACCATCATGTAATAGGGGTCTCAATGCAACAGATGTTGCATCAATCAGAAACCTCGTATATAAGTTATTAACTTTTCAGTCCCGAGGGCCCGGTTGGATTCATGCTCGATCCAACACAATTGTATCCCAACTGTATCCAAATATCAAGGGGTGTATTCCAAAAAGATCATCTCCCCCTTAAGTTTCTATTACTATATACGATTCGTCAAATGGACACTCGATACCAATGTTATGGCCAAAATAACGCATATGGTCGAAAGTGGTTCGGGTCCGGTCTGACCCGGTCGGGCTGACCCGGCCCGACTCGTCCTGGGCTGACCCGATCCGGTTAGAGTCTACCAGGCCTGCTGGGTGGCCTGGCCTACGATGGGTGGCCCGGAATGCACAGGGTGGTTCGGCCTCCGCTGGGCGGCCTAGCCTAACCCCATGTAAGGGGGATCCGTGAGCCCCCTCCTCTAAAACACTGATCGACTTGGAAGTTCAGTTTCCAGCCAGCACGTGGGACTCGAGCAGGTCCCACTCAGTCTAGCTCAGCCTGCCAAAATGGTTTGCCCTTTGGGTCCTCCCAGTGGTGCGTCGTGCGATGTCTCTCTGTGGTCGACTGAACGTCGGTCGCGCCTCCACCATCCGTCATGGCCAGGAGGGCCGCAACCCTGTGGTCTGACGGCAGCACGTTGTGTGTTGCCTCTTTGTAGCCGGCCGGACTCTGGCCACCTTCCCTTTCAATGTTGTAGCACATGCCTCGACCTTTGGTAGTTGAGTGGTGAAAAGGCTCGTCGAGCAGCGTGGACGCGCGCCTTCACCCCATTATGTGGCCGACCTCCGTTGGCTGACACCTTTCTCCACCACTATGGATACAACAACAATGAATAACAACGGAGGGCTCAGTCCATGTTCATTTTCTCCACACTCACCGCATTAGTTTGGTAGCAGGTGGATCAAGAGGATTAATTTAACTCAAACCATGAAAAAGAAACAAAAAAAACCCCTACATCGATGGTTCGATTGATGATTGTTTGTGGTTCAGAAAAATTGGTGTTTGTCGATCCCAAACAAGTCTCCTCCAATGACATCTGTGTGGAGAGGAAAAAGGTGAAGTCGGTGATGATGGCGTTTCCCCAATAGATTTTTCATTCATCATTGGAGATCCTTTGACGGAGTTTGGGGAAACTTTTGTTGAAGGAGAAGAGTTCTTTGCTGGATAATGTTCCTCCAAAGTTCTCCCCACTCTCCCCTTTTCCAAAAATTTGGTTTCCCCAATGATTAAATTACAAGACAAACTTGAATAAATTAGGTTTATACATTTAATTTATGTTGGAAAAAAATTTAATGGTTCAAATAATTAATTGTAGGGATGGAATAATTAAACGGGACAATGAAATAATGGGGAGTGGAGTGGTTTTCCCTTTTTAAGAGGGGTTCAGATAGTCCCCAACATAGTAATATATGTTTATAGGTTTTCAAAAATAAAAAATAAAAAATAAAAATTTTATTTTTATTCTTCCATGAAAAATCTCAAAAACTAACTTTTACCCTTGACTAACTCCCATCGAGGTGATGTCTGCTTAAGAGGATACTGGCATTGCGAGATCAATTTTGTACTCGGATTTTAATTCTGTGAACCGGTTCAAAAGATACAAAAACCCACTCACACGTTTACTGAACGTACATAAAGAAATGTTTAAAAATTCATTCTGGGCACACCGGGCCTCGGAATCATGTGCCGTAAATATTTTTGGACCCATCAAATTCCCATATAATTAAAAAACATATACATGGAATTTCTTGGACTTTACATTCCCCCCCCCCCTCAGGGATTTACATCCTCATAATCCATAACTCAAACTAAAAAAACAAGTGGGGGTACTGAGCATGAATCTGAGCCTCACGCACCCATGTGATCTCTTAGAGGTTCATGTGCTACCGACGAACGTGCACCAGAGGTATCGACCACCCATGAAGGACCCACTCATGTCGATCCACAATCTATACTGTAACCTCTGTAAAAATCGCTCCATCATCAATGTCCAGTTTTTCATGGTCAATGATATGGGAAGGGTCATGAACATATCTCCTCAGATAGGATATGTGATTGATTTCGTGAAACCGGTGTAACTGAGGTAGAAGACCTAGGCGGTAAGCCACCTCGCCAACTCTGATGAGTACCTGGAAGGGTCCGATGAACCTCGTAGATAACATCCCACCCCTGGACAAATCTCTTCGAGCCGCATTGAGGTGAGACTCTTATAAATACATGGTCACCATCCTTGATCTACAGAGGTCTCCGTCTCATATCAGAATAAGGATTCTGCCTGCTATGTGCAGTTTTATCTGACCCAAGATGACATGTACCTTCTCTATGGTAGCCCATACCATATTTGATTCTCTCAACTGCGACTGAAGTCATGGACGCAAGCATGTAGCATGTCCTCATGGTTCTGAATGGTCCGCTCAGTCTGGTCATCCATATGAGGATGGAAGGCAGTGCTCAAGCGAATTTGTGTCCCAAAATCATCATGTAACACCATCTATATCCGAGAAGTGAATCATGTATCACAATCGGAGACAATCGTCAAGGTTACTCTATGAAGACACAAAATATCCTGCACATAGAGGCGTCCCAAGCTCTCTACTAATCCTTCTCTATGATCGGAAGGAAGTCAACCGACATAGTGAGTCGGTCGACGATCACGCAAATATAATAATGACCCATGGATGTACAGGGGAGTCCTGTCACAAAGTCCTTGGATAACCTATCTCACTTCCACTTTGGGACCACTAAAGGATGATCTATGCCTAATGGTACCTGATTCTCCACCTTCAATAGCTGACAAGTGAGACACCAAGAGGCAAACATTGCTACTGCTCTCTTTATTCCAGGACACCAGTGCTATCGTCAGAGATCCTAGTACGTCTTTGCTACTCCTAGTGGTACCACTAGAGGGGATGTGTGAAAGTACCTCAACACTTAAACCCGAAGCGACACTGGGACCACAGTATGTCCTCTGAAAAGGATGATGTGCTCCTCGCCTTCAAAAAATACATCAGTTACATGTCCTATGTTTATCCGAGCACGTTGACAATCGCAGTCAGTGTCCTTGCATTGTGCCTCCCTGACTCGCTGAAGAAGTGTTAGAGTTATTGTAAGATACTAAAGAAAAGATGCTCCATCTTGATCCATAAAGGATATCTGCAAAGCATCCAGCTACTCTGTCACCTCACCTATCAGTTGATACCAGATCTCCAATGGAGTGCATTTGTTAAAATGTTCCCCTTCCCAATATTATATACTATCTCAAAGTCGTAGTCCTGGAGGAACTCAAGTCGACATTTCTACCTTAGGTTCTGGTACTTCTATGATAATATATACTTGAGACACTTGTGATCCGAGTAGACATTTTCCCATCACATAATGTCACCACAACTTCAAGAAGAAGGCCACTACAGTTAACTCTAGGTTATGGGTAGCGTAGTTCTACTCATGTTGTCACATATATCAAGAACTATACGCAATCACTACTCATTCCTAAATCAGGACACATCTGAGTCCGATCCCTCATGTGTCGCAGTAGATTACGTGCCCATCGTCCTCCTCTGGAAGCCTCAAGATGGGGTCACTAGTCAGCCTCTTCCTGAGCTTCCGAAAACTCTATTGGTATCTCTCGGACAACAACAAGGGTTTCCCCTTCTTCGTCAATGTAAGATCCCAAATCTTCTTTTCAGGTATGTGTTTCATTTTCTGGTCATTTTTGAGGAAAAATAAATTCTAGAAATTTTCTAAGTACTGGTCGTGTACTTTATGAGTACACACTATGTACATTCAAGCCATAGAAGGCCAAGTGATGGTCGTGTAGTAGCCACACACACGGCCATATGGGAGTGACTTGGAGGCTGCCTAATGCGGAGTATGTAAACAGAATGTACAATCCATGTACTCCGAATGTACACGTTGTGTATTTTGTTTTTTTTCATTAAACGCACTAAGGTCGTATCTGACAGATAGAACCAAATTTTTCTATGTCTGGTTCGTCCGAGAGTGAGGGTATAGCCACAGATCTTCGAAGAACCCCTTATCCTCCATCCGTCCTCCAAATCGAACACCGTAGGTTGCGTTGGAATCTCATCAGTGAGTTCTCTCTTCTTATGGAACCTCGTTTCATGTTTTCTCTTCTTTTCCATGTTATCGTGGGATGAACATTTTAGATTTTTTCTTATATCTACAGAGTTCTATGGAGATTCAAGATTTGAAATTCATGTATAGCGATCTTTTATACTCGAGATAGGTGGTTTGTGCCTTTCCATTCAAATTCCTTGAGTATTATGTGAAAATTACACCAATACCCTTGAACGGGGTATTTCTTGTTTACCATTTTTCACCTTTTGATTTTATTCCATGATTGTATGGTTATGTAGAGGTAATTTGGATATGAATAGGGATGATAGCTATGCTTTGGATGTTTTTCCCTTGCATGTTCTATTTACGGTCGTTTGGTCTTGTTTCACCAGTTTGGCTGCTTTGCTTATTTTCCATGCCTGTTGCTGTAGGATGGAGAGTTGTATTCTGACATGCTTGATATGTTGTAGACTGATTAACAAAGTATTTATCTAGGTTTACATTTTCCATATTACACCGCTATTCTCATTAACCTACACAGGGCTATGAGAACCTGGAGTAATAGACTATATAGGGAATTGATAGGGTGAGCTTCCTCCGAGATTCTTTGAACACTTAGGCTACAAGGGGGATTGACCAAGTGATTATCCTTAGAGAGCCTCAAACCACATGGGGATATAAAAGGAATTGACTGATTCAACTTCCTTAGAGTGTGCTTGATTTATTTTCACTATAAGGGGGTTGACCACGAAAGCTTCCTCAGAGAGTGTTTGTGGGAATTGTACCACCTGGGCTATAAGGGGTATTGACCGAGTGAGCTTCCTCAGAGAGTCATAGAACATAGAGCTATAAGGGTAGTTAACCGAGAGATCTTCCTCAGAGATTCCTTGACTACAATAGACTATACAGGGAATGGACTTTGTGAGCTTCCTCAGAGAGTCTTTCTATACCTTTTACTACAAGGGGATTGAAATTGAGTGCTTCCTCAGAGAGTCTTATTATAATCATATACAGAACCAGAGGGGTTAGACTGACTGTTCTAACTAGAGGGTTGCATGTACTCCTTTTATGTAGGACCCGAGGGGAAGGTTGTGGGTACTTCTTAGAGGGTTACCTATTTTAGGTTTAGCTATTGTTTCACTATTGGTTGTTTGGAACTCTGTATTGTTTACTTATTAGTACATTCTTGTTTACTGCCTTCTCTAATTTTACCTACCATATATTCACTGACTCTTAGGCATAGATTTTTGGGTCATTGACTACTGGGATTTAGTCTTACACCCTATTTGGGTCATGATTTTGGACCAAAACAGATTATATTGTTGCGGGTATTGATAAGGGCAAGCGCCCTTCTACTTCAGGTACCAGACTTGTTTTGGATCCAGAGACCATGGGACCAAGCATATGCTTGAGATGTTGGGAAGCTGTTTATCTCTTATTTTTTTACTTTGGTTTAGTCCTATTGTTTTCCACCATTGTGACTTGTTTGGATTCTTTCCAAGACATATGTATCTTGCATCATTTATATATGTGATCCTATTGTGTTATTATTCCAGTATTTCACTATTTACTATTGTTGTATATTTACATCTTCCCCTATTGTATGTATTGTTTACATCCACTGTGTACTCTGCCAATGAGGGAGTAGTTTACCCACTATCACACCTAAGGCCCTCACTGGTAGTCGACAGCCTCTGGAGTTCAGTAATATGCGCTTCATACCACATGACCAACTGGGTACGGGGCACCTCTGGGTGGCTTCCGGAACTGAGATGTTATAATGTGGTATCAAAGGATTTCTTTTCTCCTGACATATAGTTTGGATCCTTATCCTAGGATAAGATGGAATAGGTACTTGGTAATAAGTTTTTCATGGTAGTAGCTAACTTGTGTACTAGGAAAAGCCACTCTACATAGTTAATTTTGATTTTTATGGTTTTGCAACTATAACTGTTGTTTTGATTTCACCTTGAGCGATTCAATAGATTTGTGCTATTGATGTTGATATTATTGAGGTTCTATTTCTATTTCAACCGGATGAGATGAGGGTAATCCATCTCATGAATCACATAGACACTTTCTAGAAATCATATGTCATGGATTTTTTTCATGCTACCTAGGATGCATTAGTGATTGCATGTTGTTGTGATAGGTGATGTGTAAAACATGCATGTTATTGTCATAGTGCCTTGATAGTGATACATGTTGTCTGATAGGGTATTTTTTGTGTATATATTTTCTTGAATGAACACCAAACATTCGTTCGTGAGGTGTTATGGGCCCTCATGGACCAGAATTTGGTGGATCATTACCCCTTATTTCATGTTATAATGTGTATAAGATTCAAAAAAATTATTCACAGGGAGTATGGGCCCCCACTGTAACACCCCAAGATCTCATAGTGTGTTATTTCTTCAAATAATTCAATAACTTGCACTACACGCAACACCGAGTTCAATCACACCATGACTTACAAACAAAAAGCCATTCAAAAGAGGTTATGAATAGTATTAACTAAATTTCAAACTTTATATAATCCTTTATAATTTTAGAATCCATATTATGAGTTTCTTAGTCATAATGCAAGAACAGATTCATTTTCAGTATTGCAATTTTATCAACTTTTGATAGTGAAACCTTTTTAAATACAATATTTTAAACTTGTTGACTAAATGGAGACATCAAAAAAATTTAAAATGAAACATCCCAATCTTCCACGGTACACTTTCCTTTGAATAAAACAGTAGCGTGTGTTGTACGCAACTTCGAGTTTTAACACACACCACAACCGATCAAACTAGCCGTTATGAATAGTAATACCTAAATTTTGAAATTATATATATATTATATTTTGAAATGGACTTCATTTTTGGATTCGGAATATCGAATTTAGCCCCTAAGGTGAAATTTTGGTACTTTTCGGATAACTTTCATATTTTGATGAATAGTGAAAATTACTAAATTTTAATTAAAAACAACTTTTTTAATCAAAATAATTAATAGTGATAAATTATGAATTTTAGTGGTTTTAAAGTATATTTAGAATATATTTTAACAATTTAATATAATGTTGGTCATTAGACATAATTTTACAATTAAACCGAACATAAACAAGTGTCAATCTTTTGATAGTTATTATCTCTTAAAAACACGCTTTTTGTTTTGACAGCGGGAATTAATTTTAAATTAATTTCTGACACTTCTATGTTTTGAATTTAAAAAAATGGATTTCATATTTGGAATCAGGATGTTCAAATTGTGTAAATAGGTAACTTTTATTTTTAGACATTTTGAATAATTACTGCGGTAAATATTTTATTTACCATGGTTAAGGGTAAATCCGGTAAATAAGGGTTAAAAAATAATATTATAATAATACTAAATTACCCTAAAACGTGTCTTAACCCTATTTGTGGATACATGGTCGACCATGGGAATCTTTGGGTCTATTTTGGGACCTCATGGATCCACTTGTAAGTGATAATGACACTTTATTTTAATTAAGTTAAAATGAATACAAAAATGACACAAGCATATATCTTTTAGAAAAACAATTGTTTTATAGGGTTATATATGTTGGCTTTTAGATTATAAATATTTATTAGAAAACTAAAAAGCTTTCCTACATAATGATATTTTATTTATAATTTTTAGACATTAAATAATTTATTTTATTTACGACACAATGATGATGCAGTAATTACTATAATAGTGAAAAATTAAAATAATTGATATTATAAATACCCAAATAAATATAATATGAAACTTTTAATGAATTAAACTAATTTTATAGGATAATAGGATATATTAGGATTGATTTAATTGACTTTTTTCGAAGTAATCAATCTGTTATGAGTTTCACAAAAATCAACTATTGAATAGTGTCAAAATTGACATAAAAGAGTTCTTAAAACAAATATTATATTATTAATTGATATTAAATTCTTAAAAATCTAAGGTTCTGCCAAGAGACTTATTTCATGATAGGTTCATTATTAATGGACCACTTGGGGGTCTCTTGGATGTATATAGTATGTTTATTAACCATATTATATAAAAATACAAAGAGACATTGTAAAAGTGAAACTAATTAACTTAGAGTTAATACTTAAATATAAGGTTAATATAAGTACCCAAACCTGTCTAAATTCTATTAGTTGAGTGTTTTTCGAACTATCCCCACCTTAGCCTTTGAATAGTCAACTTTGGAGCCATTGGAAACCGAATATGAATTTATTATAAATTAATATTTCTAGCTTTTCCAAAGGTACCCCTCACCCCTCTTATAAAAGGGCACTCCTCCTTCCCATTTCTTCACACCTTCCAAGCCTTTTGGTTCGGCCAAACTCTGCCCAAATACTCTCCCAACATCCCTCACTACAACCTAGAGGCCTTAGTTTGATCAGAAAGCCAACCTAAGGAGCCCTTTTGATCAAATCAAAAGGAAGAACCCGAAGAAGAGGTAATGATTTCACCACCCTTTTCTAAGTTCCTTTCTTCTTCCACTTCCTCTTTCTTTGTTCTTACCATTCTAAAATAATATCTCCAGTATCATACATATACTGTGATGTTATTATAAATATGGTACAACCATATTCAGTATTCTATCCACCCTTTGAATAACATGTCACCATACGTGCGTACGTACGGCTTACCGTCTCCACGTCGTGGTGTAATTGTTATTCAATATAATATTATTTGGATGGGTATAATAATGATGTGTAACTCATGTAAATAATAAATATAACATGTTAATGATTCTGTATATATGATATACCATCCATTTATATATTATTTTAATATCAAAAGAATGATATTGTCGCTCGTGCGTACGTACGGACTACCGTCTCCACGAACGCGATGAGATTCATTCTCCATCGTATCCATTCAAGTATAATTATCATTTGATGATTTAAAAATGATGTTTAAGGACTAGATATAATTCTGGATATGAATAAGATACAACAACCATGGCTTATGTAACAAAACATATAAAAGAAAATGAGTAAGTTAACTCCCGAAACGACGATAATTCAAAGATATTATTAACAAATCAATGTTAAAAGATCATATATGATATCATATTATTATATATGATTCTTGTATAATTTAATAACAACTATTTCACCATTATACAGGAGGTTAACCTACCCCAACCAAGGAAAAGTACAAGGTAAGGGGTTTTCATCTCACTCCTTATTTCCGTGAGATTCATGTCATATTGCCACCATCACCTTTTGTGTGGTGTATGTACTGCCCATAATTATATTCTTTGGTTAATACACTCTAATTTAGGTGTATTTACGTATTCATTGTATGATACCTCTTTCATGGGTTTTATGTTTCATAAGTTACCAAATTGGTAAGGGTTTACTTTACAACCTCTTCATTATCCAAGGTTGTTTATACGTAATAATCTACTGGGATCTCTTTATCATCCACATCCATGTTTCTTAAAAATGCATTTCAAAACATTTTTACTATTTACTAGAATATGAATTAAAGTCATTTATACCCTTTTTGACTTTTATAAGTGGTTTATAAAGGAATCATTCGGTCGTTTTCAAAACAAGGTCCTTTTTAACCTTTTCGACAGAATGAAGGTAAGAATGTTTTTTTAACTTATACGACGGGTGCGGCTATTTTCCGCCGTTATAAAATCTTCAAAGCTTCCCTTACAAGCTTATAAGAATATTTTCAAAGAAAATGTTTTATTTTATATGGATCTTAAATTATTTCAAAATAAAAGGAGATATTTCTTTAAAAAGAATTTTGATTTCATCTATGTCAACATCCTTTGATGGATTTTAAGATTATTTGAAGTTGATTTATTATGATACAAAACTTCTATATTGTATTGAAGGTTTTGTGATATGTTTGACTGTGGATGTGCTATTTTTTATACCATTCATAGTTTATGGTGAAATTATTGACATTTCGTATGCTAGATTTAATACGAATGTTTATGTTATGTTTAAACCTTTTCATATGGGAATGCATTGGACTTAATAAGTGACGGGTGGAGCCCGCTATAGCTCCTCGATGCATCGGTAGGTATCATGAGACAAACTAGTGTCTTGGCACAAGGCCTTGACAAAATCTTATTTGTAGTCTTGGCACGAGGCCTTGACTATGTGGTTATGATAGTCTGGCATTATGCATTCCAATATTATGAAAGTGGTTATTGATTTTTGCATGTGATTATTCGATTAGTAGAATATCCATGTGAATAAGTAAATGGCATTATTTCATTTTATTTATGCCATACCATGTTGAATGTTCATGTTTGAAAGGCTTTTGTTTTAGTTATACATTGCCTTAAAAGTTTATTCTTATTTATGAAAGTTTCTGCTATATTGTTATCCTTACTGGGCATTTGAGCTCACCCCTTTTCTATGTTTTATTTTTCCCAGGATGTGAAGAAGTGAGTTATGAATGACCTGCAGGGATTTTATGAGGGGTTAATAGTGTGGATTGTGGAAACATTATGTTGTTGTAGTAGTTTTTCATTTTATGATGTAATGTAAAACTTATGAATATATCTAGTGTTTGCAAGGCTACTAAACCAATCGGTCTTTCGAGATTTGATCTTTCTTGTGATCATGCCAATGTTATGTAATAATGCACCGACTCTGGGTAACTGGGGTCGGGGCGTTACAGTTGGTATCAGAGGAAGTTTAGTACAAACCTTGGAAGCTAGATTTAGATAAACTCTGATTAGAGCACGTAGACCTAAGATGAACTTTGAGGATTAGTATAGAAGAACTTCCTAGAATTTTGGTATTGTAGAGATTTTGTGAGTTTTCCGAGAAATACATCCCTGTCTGGATACGAGCAGGTAGAGGCGGCTCTGGCACAGATGTACCTAGGGGTAAAACCCGAAAACACCGCTTTGAGCTAGACTCGAACGGGAACTGGTGCACGACAACGGGCCTTACTGCACTCTTGGTTACGACACTCCCGGGGGATATGCTTAGGATAACTCTCATTTTCTTTACAAATCATTTTGAAGGGATTATGAGTATATACATCCTCAAAGAAAACATTCTTATGATTATGGATTATATCCATAAATAGTTCAATTTATGTTAAGTGTTTTATAAGTATGGGATTATGTGTTTTGATTCATAAACTGATCTAGTTTATGTCATGGTATAGAAATGGTGCCCAGTAGAAGGAATGAGAACTCCAGAAACACACATGATTCAAAGAGAAGGAAGGATCATATAATTCATGGTCTTAAGATAGAATTTATAAGAGAAATAGTCTCCCATGTATTATCATCATATGAAGAAATAATATCATGTGTTGATAAGATATGTAAAGAGTTTACTGAGTCCTATGGCTTTGAAGGGAAGAAAGAGAAGAAAAGGATGGAAGAGAGAAAGATGGATAAAGGGAAGAGGGAAAAGAAGAATTTTCCCATATGTGGTAACTGTGGAAAGAAACACCCTGGAACTTGCCTGAAAGGAATGGGAGTTTGTTATAAGTGTGGAGGAAAAGGGCACAAAGTACGTGACTGCAAGGGTAAGAAAATGGTTTTAAATGTACAATGCTTCATTTGCAAGGAGTTTGGACACTACGCGAACCTATGTCCCAGTCATCAGACTATGCCGCGAATGATGTTATTGGATAATAATCAAGTTATGATACTACCACAGATGAAGAGGAATGATTAGAGTTCTTCTGTTGATTATGTCAATTGAGTGTTGTATCAACAATGTACTTGTTATAATAATTATGGAGTATATAAGGATTGTACTGCAGTACTATTTCATTAAAGACTTGAGATTATGTGGAACAAAGAAAAGTGTCTCAATAGCAGGATAAATTTTTGGAAAATATATGGTTGAGAGAATGATAAACCATAATATAGTTCCGATACCGAAGTAGTGATTTTGGAATAATACATGATTGTTTTGGATAAATTATATTGGATATTCTTGACTACATTCGAAGTGATTAATGATTTGTATATTCCATAATTGTTGGGGTTTAAAACATTTTTGGATTAATGAAGCATATCCAGCATTCTATATGGAATAAGGGAGCATGAATGTAATCAATAAGGAATATGGTAATTCAGGATGTTTCAGTGTATTAAAAGAATACATGATGAAGGTATTCATATGCTATTACGGGATAAAAAGGTTCTACATTATGTTTACCTAACTTATAAATGTTGGACTGTGAGTTTGGACAGAAGTATATTGGATAGTTCTAGTTTGGATTATTTTGGATTTCCATAAAAAGACAACCCGGAGGTCGGGCGGCAACCCGTCGCGTCCGGCAGGGCTGCGAGACTTGAACCCGCAACCGAAGGGCGACAAGGGAGTATCACCTACCACTAGCCCATGAGATGTCCTGGATTAAATAATGTAGTATTTATTAAAAGATCATGTAGATGAATTATAAATTCATTTATTTTGGAACCCTATACGAATAGTGTAAATAGAATTTTTTTACATTCTATTATCTTTTAGAGTGAAAGATGAGTTTGTGGTAGAAATTTATTAATGGATAAAACTCTAATTATAAAGTAAGTATATCTTCTTATGATCTTAGCCAATCTCATAAATAAATTCCTCAATATTAAGAAAAGAAAATTAGAACAAAAATGTTTTCCTAGATGGTACCTTAAATCATCACTAATTTATGGCTTTGGGATTGTTAGCCTTTTCATAGCCATGTTCTCTACCACTCTCCATCAGATAATTGATGGTTAAAGTTTTCTTCCATATCCATATTTTACTACATGGAACCCTAGTATGTGTTATTTTCGGTAATCTTCATACTTTCGACTCTTTATTTTAAATAGAGGCCTCATTAATTCATTTTTCGATGTGGGATTTCAACTAGGATATTTTGAAAAGTCAAAAATGTGTTATCCCAATACCCTATATTTTGTTGAACCAATGGTACTTCAAATCATCATAGATTGATGAGTTTAAGGACCTCAATTTTATATTTGTTTGTGATTGATGACCTCAATCACTAGCTATAAATATTTACGTTTTTCCTCAATTATATGTCTCTAATTTCCACCAATGTTCTCCTAATCAAGATCATAATTTGGTGGTGACCCTTTCATTTCTCTTTTCCACATATTAAGACTAAATTTTAGTAACCCAATTTCTGATGTGGGTTTTCCCACAAATATATTTTCTATTTTCAACCTTTTATTTTCGAAGAACAATTTCAAATTGCGAGGACGCAATTTATTGAAGGAGGGGAGAATGTAACACCCCATGATCTCATAGTGTGTTATTTCTTCAAATAATTCAATAACTTGCACTACACGCAACACCGAGTTCAATCACACCATGACTTACAAAAAAAAAGCCATTCAAAAGAGGTTATGAATAGTATTAACTAAATTTCAAACTTTATATAATCCTTTATAATTTTAGAATCCATATTATGAGTTTCTTAGTCATAATGCAAGAACAGATTCATTTTCAGTATTGCACTTTTATCAACTTTTGATAGTGAAACCTTTTTAAATACAATATTTTAAACTTTTTGACTAAATGGAGACATCAAAAAAATTTAAAATGAAACATCTCAATCTTCTACGGTACACTTTCCTTTGAATAAAACAGTAGCGTGTGTTGTACGCAACTTCGAGTTTTAACACACACCACAACCGATCAAACTAGCCGTTATGAATAGTAATACCTAAATTTTGAAATTATATATATATTATATTTTGAAATGGACTTCATTTTTGGATTCGGAATATCGAATTTAGCCTAAGGTGAAATTTTGGTACTTTTCGGATAACATTCATATTTTGATGAATAGTGAAAATTACTAAATTTTAATTAAAAACAACTTTTTTAATCAAAATAATTAATAGTGATAAATTATTAATTTGCGTGGTTTTAAAGTATATTTAGAATATATTTTAACAATTTAATATAATGTTGGTCATTAGACATAATTTTACAATTAAACCGAACATAAACAAGTGTCAATCTTTTGATAGTTATTATCTCTTAAAAACACGCTTTTTGTTTTGACAGCGGGAATTAATTTTAAATTAATTTCTGCCACTTCTATGTTTTGAATTTAGAAAAATGGATTCCATATTTGGAATCAGGATGTTCAAATTGTGTAAATAGGTAACTTTTATTTTTAGACATTTTGAATAATTACTGCGGTAAATATTTTATTTACCATGGTTAAGGGTAAATCCGGTAAATAAGGGTTAAAAAATAATATTATAATAATACTAAATTACCCTAAAACGTGTCTTAACCCAATTGGTTGATAAATGGTCGACCATGGGAATCTTTGGGTCTATTTTGGGACCCCATGGATCCACTTGTAAGTGATAATGACACTTTATTTTAATTAAGTTAAAATGAATACAAAAATGACACAAGCATATATCTTTTAGAAAAACAATTGTTACATAGGGTTATATATGTTGGATTTTAGATTATAAATATTCATTAGAAAGATAAAAATATTTACTACATAATTATATTTTATTTATAATTTTTAGACATTAAATAATTTATTTTATTTACGACACAATGATGATGCAGTAATTACTATAATAGTGAAAAATTAAAATAATTGATATTATAAATACCCAAATAAATATAATATGAAACTTTTAATGAATTAAACTAATTTTCTAGGATAATATGATATATTATGATTGATTTAATTGACTTTTTTTGAAGTAATCAATCTGTTATGAGTTTCAAAAAAATCAACTATTGAATAGTGTCAAAATTGACATAAAAGAATTCTTAAAACAAATATTATATTATTAATTGATATTAAATTCCTAAAAATCTAAGGTTCGGCAAAGAGACTTATTTCATGATTGTTTCATCATTAATGGACCACTTGGGGGTCGCTTGGATGTATATAGTAAGTTTATTAACCATATTATATAAAAATACAAAGAGACATTGTAAAAGTGAAACTAATTAACTTAGAGTTAATACTTAAATATAAGGTTAATATAAGTACCCAAACCTGTCTAAATTCTATTGGTTGAGTGGTTTTCGACCTATCCCCACCTTAGCCTTTGAATATTCAACTTTTGAGCCATTGGAAACCGAATATGAATTTATTATAAATTAATATTTCTAGCTTTTCCAAAGGTACCCCTCACCCCTCTTATAAAAGGGCACTCCTCCTTCCCATTTCTTCACACCTTACAAGCCTTTTGGTTTGGCCAAAATCTGCCCAAATACTCTCCCAACATCCCTCACTAAAACCTAGAGGCCTTAGTTTGATCAGAAAGCCAACCTAAGGAGCCCTTTTGATCAAATCAAAAGGAAGAACCCGAAGAAGAGGTAATGATTTCACCACCCTTTTCTAAGTTCCTTTCTTCTTCCACTTCCTCTTTCTTTGTTCTTACCATTCTAAAATAATAAATCCAATATCATACATATACTGTGATGTTATTATAAATATGGTACAACCATATTCAGTATTCTATCCACCCTTTGAATAACATGTCACCATACGTGCGTACGTACGGCTTACCGTCTCCACGTCGTGGTGTAATTGTTATTCAATATAATATTATTTGGATGGGTATAATAATGATGTGTAACTCATGTAAATAATAAATATAACATGTTAATGATTCTGTATATATGATATACCATCCATTTATATATTATTTTAATATCAAAATAATGATATTGTCGCTCATGCGTACGTACGGACTACCGTCTCCACGAACGCGATGAGATTCATTCTCCATCGTATCCATTCAAGTATAATTATCATTTGATGATTTAAAAATGATGTTTAAGGACTAGATATCATTCTGTATATGAATAAGATACAAAAACTATGGCTTATGTAACAAAACATATAAAAGAAAATGAGTAAGTTAACTCCCGAAACGACGATAATTCTAAGATATTATTAACAAATCAATGTTAAAAGATCATATATGATATCATATTATTATATATGATTCTTGTATAATTTAATAACAACTATTTCACCATTATACAGGAGGTTAAACTACCCCAACCAAGGAAAATTACAAGGTAAGGGGTTTTCATCTCACTCCTTATTTCCGTGAGATTCATGCCATATTGCCACCATCACCTTTTGTGTGGTGTATGTACTGCCCATAATTATATTCTTTGTGTAATACACTCTAATTTATGTGTATTTACGTATTCATTGTATGATACCTCTTTCATGGGTTTTATGTTTCATAAGTTACCAAATTGGTAAGGGTTTACTTTACAACCTCTTCATTATCCAAGGTTGTTTATACGTAATAATCTACTGGGATCTCTTTATCATCCACATCCATATTTCTTAAAAATGCATTTCAAAACATTTTTACTATTTACTAGAATATGAGTTAAAGTCATTTATACCCTTTTTGACTTTTATAAGTGGTTTATAAAGGAATCTTTCGGTCGTTTTCAAAACAAGGTCCTTTTTAACCTTTTCGACAGAATTAAGGTAAGAATGTTTTTTAACTTATACGGCGGGTGCGGCTATTTTCCGCCGTTATAAAATCTTCAAAGCTTCCCTTACAAGCTTATAAGAATATTTTCAAAGAAAATGTTTTATTTTATATGGATCTTAAATTATTTCAAAATAAAAGGAGATATTTCTTTAAAAAGAATTTTGATTTCATCTATGTCAACATCCTTTGATGGATTTTAAGATTATTTAAAGTTGATTTATTATGATACAAAACTTCTATATTGTATTGAAGGTTTTGTGATATGTTTGACTATGGATGTTCTATTTTTTATACCATTCATAGTTTATGGTGAAATTATTGACATTTCGTATGCTAGATTTAATACGAATGTTTATTATATGTTTAAACCTTTTCATATGGGAATGCATTGGACTTAATAAGTGACGGGTGGATCCCGCTATAGCTCCTCGATGCATCGGTAGGTCTCATGAGACAAACTAGTGTCTTGGCACAAGGCCTTGACAAAATCTTATTTGTAGTCTTGGCATGAGGCCTTGACTATGTGGTTATGATAGTCTGGCATTATGCATTCCAACATTATGAAAGTTGTTATTGATTTTTGCATGTGATTATTCGATTAGTAGAATATCCATGTGAATAAGTAAATGGCATTATTTCATTTTATTTATGCCATACCATGTTGAAAGTTCATGTTTGAAAGGATTTTGTTTTAGTTATACATTGCCTTAAAAGTTTATTCTTATTTATGAAAGTTTCCGCTATATTGTTATCTTTACTGGGCATTTGAGCTCACCCCTTTTCTATGTTTTATTTTTCCCAGGATGTGAAGAAGTGAGTTATGAATGACCTGCAGGGATTTTATGAGGGGTTAATAGTGTGCATTGTGGAAACATTATTTTGTTGTAGTAGTTTTTCATTTTATGATGTAATGTAAAACATATGAATATATCTAGTGTTTCCAAGGCTACTAAACCAATCGGTCTTTCGAGATTTGATCTTTCTTGTGATCATGTGAATGTTATGTAATAATGCACCGACTCTGGGTAACTGGGGTCGGGGCGTTACACCCACAGATCGAAATTTTGAACTTTTTGTGATCGTTTCAGTGTTTTCTAGGTTCCTGAGTTGTTTTTGAGGCTTACTATTCAGAAAAACCCATAATACATGCCGTGTAGTGTTATGTACATACCTTGTGTTCTTCTGTTCGAGAAGAAAATGTTATTCTTAAGTACATGTCATGTACTTTATGTACACGTCGTGTCGTCTCTAACCGTGTCATTGGTCGTGTGGGTAGACACAGGGGATTTGGAAAACCTAGAGTGAACATGCCGTGTGTCATCAATACACACCATGTAGTGTCAACCCCATGGCCACCCGTGTCACAAACAAACAAGTTGGCCATGTTGTGTCTAATACATGATGTGTTCTGTCTAAACATGCCATGTAGACTGACCAAGGTACCTGGTTGTGTCACAAACAACAATGTTCAGTATTATCCCTTCTCATACAGGTCGTGTCTATCTGGAACATGTTGTGTTGTTTGAGTCATGTGTTAGGCCATGTCACTAACAACACGGGTCAAGTGAAACTTGTATAGTACACGCCGTGTAATAATTGTACATGTCACGTATTCTTTACTTAGGAGAGACGTGTGGCATAAACATGTAGAATGAATTGGGCCAGGAAAGGGGACTCAAATACATGTTGTGTGTTAGGACAACATGAAGTGTTTCTGGGGTGTTACACGACCAGTTTAGGCAGGAGTACATGCCCATGTAAATGACTTCGGGGAACACGTTGTGTAGGAAATGTACACGCTGTGTAGTCATGTTGGGTACAACATGAGTGATTTCATTCCCATGTCCCCTTCATAAATTCCTTGTTTTCAGTCCTTGATAATCTTGATCTAAGGTGTGTGGTTTACCTTGCAGTGTCATGCCACTGAGATGTCCTTTGGTTGAGCGCCAGTTGTTAGATGGTGATCAGACACCAGACATGGTAGATTGGGGACTACCTGCAGATCCTCCCGTTGTGCCATCCATGGAACCTACCGTTGTATGTAAAATTGGTGCTGATGCACAGTTCATTGATGACTTTCTGAGGATGATGAAGCCCTTTTAGGGAGTTCCGCCTCTTTCCCCATCAATTGCTGATTTGAAACGGGTCTTCCAACATTAGCACCCTCCCACTTTGTCAGGGGATAGAGGACCCTAGGCTGCAAAGTAATGGCTAGAGGCCTCGCTGAAGATTTTTGGGCATCTGAAGATTCCTCCAAAGAAGAGGGTGAGACTTGCTACCTACATGATCCGAGACTCAACCAATAGGTGGTGGGATCTGATCTCACAGGTGGGATACCAGCAGAATATGGATTTGGATGAGTTGCGGTGCATCTTCTACGATTACATCGATCCGAAGACCATGAGGGCTGATCGAGCCTTGGTGTTTATGAGTCTAGAGCGGGGTACTCTTTCTGTTATGGAGTATTCCTCTCACTTCATAGAGTTGCAGCATTTTACACCTATTCTAGGAGGTTATGAGTTGTTCCTTGCACGGAAGTTTGAGGATGTTCTGAGGATGACATCTGGTCACCGTTGGACATCTATTGGTTGACTTTGATATCCCCCACTGTCAACCAGGTGCTGATTACATACCATAATCAAAGGGATTTGGGAGTTGTGATCCAGGGCAGTTCAGCATCCAGAGTTAGTGCTCCACTGGCTGATAGTATGAAGCACCATAGGGAGTTTGAACGAGGAGACCAGAGAAGGAGGGATACAACTTTTGGTAACCAGGTGGTGTGCTACTAGTGTGGAAGAAGATGGCATACAAGGACACATTTCTCGAGAGACCTATTGGAGTTCCAATCTTGTAGAAAGATGGGTCACCTTCAGTACTTTTGTAAGTTCTTCTCACCAGTATCTAGTAATAGGGGTTCATCTATGACTCCTCGTTCAACAGTAGTGCCACTAGTTTCTCACCTGTCTGGGGACTGGTTTTCTTTCGGCCATTTGGTCCAAGGTGGGGACCATGGATGTGGTAGCCAGTCGCCCATTTTTTAGCAACATCAGAGTGGATTAGCTCAGAGTGGTCAAGAAAGGTCATAGGGTCATGGTACATTCCAGACTTTTGCAGTGGAGCAGACCCAGCAGGAGAAGGATCCTGGTCCTTCTACCGTTCGAGGTATGATCTTAGGAGCCACAATTTTAGCTTCTTCTCTTATTGACACATGGGATTCCCATATCACTATATCTGTTTTTTTTAGTGGAGAGACTTGGGCTCTGCATCTTTTCTTATGATGATATATTGATACTAGAATCTCTGTTGGGGACTAGAACGTCTTGTATACATTAGTGCAGAGAGTTCCATATATAGGTTGGTGGATGAAACTTTTTGTGGGACCTCTATGTCCTAGAGATGACAGGATATGATGTCATTATCAGGATGGACTGGTTAGTTCCATTCCAGTAAATCATCGACTGTTATTTCCGTAGGGAGAGTTTTATATCACTAAAGGGTGGATCTTTTCTTTATAGGGGAAAATGGGTTGTCCAGGCGACCAGAGCTCATCAAGAGCATCATGGGTTGGGAGGAGTTACTGCCCAGATTTCTAGTTTATATCTTGATGGTTGGGGGACTTCACAGTTAGACTTTCCTCTAGTTCCAGATCATTTCAAAGATGTCTTTCCATAAGACTTTTTATGTTTTCCCCCAGAGCATGAGGCATAATTACCGATTAATCTTGTTCTAGGAGTGGCACCGGTGTCCATTCCTCTATATAGGATGGCAATAACTGAGTTGTAGGAGCTCAAGAAGAAGTTGGAGGAGTTGCAGGAAAAGGGTTTCATCTGACCCAATACTTCTCTTTTGGGTTCTCTTGTCCTATTTTCGAAGAAGGAAGATGGTACCCTCAGGCTTTGTGTAGAATATAAGTTGTTGAACTAGTTGACGATTAAGAACTGATATCCCTTGTCGAGGATTGATGATCTCTTTGATCAGCATCGAGGATCCCAAGTGTTCTCGAAGATTTAATTGAGGTATGTTTATCATTAGTTGCATATTAGACCATCATATCTAACACTTATAGCCTTTTGGAGCAGGTATGGTCTATACTAGTATATGTTTATGTTGTTCGGTATCATGAACGTGCCTATGATTTTCATGGCACTGATGAACTGAGTGTTCCATCCATACATGGATTCCATCGTGGTGGCCTTCTTGTACGATATCTTTATGTACTATCACACTCGACATGACCATGATACCTATATTCAGATCATTTTATGTACACTGAGGGAGCACCGGTTATATTTTAATCTCTAAAAGTGAAACGTTTGGATGGATCAGATTCACTTATTGGGTCATCTTAGCTTAGAGGCAGGAGTATCAGTAGAACATGAGAAATTGAGAGCTGTAGATTCCTAGAAGTAGCTGAAGAATGTATTTGAGGTTTAGAGTTTTCTAGGGCTATCTGGATACTACAAAATGTTCTTAAAAGACTTTTCATTCTTAGTATAACAACTTATAGGTTTGACTAAGAAGGGGGAAAAGTTCTTATGGTCGGATTCCAATGAGTTATCCTTTCAAGAGTTGAAATGGAGGTTTACATGAGCACTAATACTAGTATTACTAATGCCAAGGAAAGAGCTATACTATTAACTATGATGCATCAGGTATTGGGCTGGGATCTGTGCTTATGCAGGGAGATGGAGTCGTTGCGTAACTGTCTCGGCAGTTGAGGCCACATGAGAGGAATTACCCAAAGCATAATCTGGAGTTGGCAGTTGTTGTTCATACCTTACACTGTCGGAGTCATTTTCTTCTGGGACAACACTTTATGGTTTTCACTGACCACAAAAGTCCCAAGATCATCTTCACTCAGCGTGATCGGAATTTGAAACAGCGCAGGTGGGTTGAGTACCTCGAATCCTTTGACTTTGAGCTTTCCTACATGCCTTGTAAAGGCAATGCAGTGGCTGATGCGTTGAGTAAGAGGACTCGGATACAGAAAGTTTAGGAGTCCAGCAGTGAGTGGCAGCTTAGGGCTTTGTTCTTTGAGATGAATTTGGAGGTGCACGAAAATCATGGTAGACGTTTATTTCTTCATTAGCTGTTACCTCTACTCTTCTGGATCAAGTTCGAATGAGGAAGCTATAATATTCTGAAGGCCTAGTTCTATGGGAAAGTGTGTCAAGAGAGGTCCCTAAACCTGGATGGATTTTAGGATAGGACAAGATATTTTATTTCTAGGGATGTGTATGGGTTCTAGCAGATATACACGAGGAGCTGATATGGGATTTTCATTCCTCAATTTGGGTAGTTGATCCTGGCATCACCAAGATGTATCATGATCTACACCGTCAGTATTTGTTGTCGGGTATGAAGAGATACATTGCCGGTTTCTTCAAGAGGTGTTCCACTTACCAGAAGCTGAAGGTGGAGCATCAGCGACCATCAGAGATTTTGAAGCAATTACCCTTTCCCGAGTGGATGTGGAATGCTATCACGATAGACATCATGACCATTTTTCTGAGGTTGTCTTGAGGGAATGACGTAGTTTGGGTTTTCATTGACTATCTCATGAAGTTTTCTCACTTCTTTCTGATCAAGGAGACCTTCAGTGTGGATGATATGGAATGGTTTTACATCCGATATATTATACATCTACAAGGAGTTCCACACTCGGTTGTTTCAAAAAGGGATTCATGCATTACTTCTTGGGTTAGGCAGGGGATTCAGAAGGATTTGTGTATATAGGTACTTTTGATTACAGCTTACCACCCCCAGAAAAATGGCCAGTCTGAGTGTATGATTCAGGTGCTTGAGGACATGCTCCGAGCATGAGTTTTGGATTTTAGAGGTTCTAGAGAGAAACATATACCTCTTGTAGAGTTTTCCTACAATAATAGTTTTGAAGATACTATTTATATGGAACCTTATGAGGCTTTGTATGGTAGGCAATTCCGATCCCCATTATGTTGGGTGGAGGTAGGAGAGGAAGATTTACCTGGACCTCGTCTTGTTTAGGAGAACACGTAGCAGGTAGATTTGAATCGAAAGAGGAAGGCTACTGCTTAATATCAACAGAAGACTTATGTTGATCAGTAGAGATGACCTCTGGAGTTCACGGTCGGGGGTGAGCTTTTCCTCCATGTCACACAAGGGTTGTGACACAAGAGGATTAGAAGACATGGTAAGCTTTCTCCGAGGTACGTTAGATAGTTTGAGGTGTTGGAGAGAGTTTGGACGGTTGCCTATCGGTTGTAGTTACCTCAGAGGTACCAAGAAATGCACGACATCTTCCATATTTCTCAGCTTCGACGTTACTTTTCTGACCCATCTCATTTCATTCTACCCGAGGAGGTTGAGATCGAAGTGGATGTGTCATTTTAGGATCATCCTTTCTGGATTGTGGATCATAGTAAAAAGTTCTTTATGGTTGCTCTATTCCTCTGGTACAAGTGCTATGGCAGCACGGGTGGGTGCAGGATGAGACTTGGGAGAGGGAGGCTGATGTATGAGCATAGTTTCTAGAACTGTTTAGGGTTTCTTCTTCTACGCCACTCTAGGGAAATTCAGCAATGAATTTATTTAATGGGGGATGTTTTTAAGAACCCGGGTCTTCTTTTCCTGTATTTTTTTCCTTTTTTGGTCGTTTTTTAGGAAAAAGTAAATTTTGGAAATTTTCTATGTACATGCCATGTACTTTATGAGTACACGTCATGTACTTCCTTGCCACAGCAGGTTGTGTGTTGGCTGTGTAGTAGACACACACAAGGCCATGTGCGAGTGACATGGAGGCTGCCTAATGTAGAGTACGGAAACATCAAGTACAGGCCGTGTACTCTAAAATTACATGTCGTGTATTTTGTTTTTTTAAATTAAAAGAATCGGGGTCGCGTCTGACGGACAGAAATGACTTCTTCTAGGTCTAGTTCGTCTGAGAGCGAGGTTATAGTCATGGATCATCAATAAACACCCAAGCCTCTTTCCATCCTTCGAATCGAACATCATCAGTTGTGTTGGAATCACATCGGTGAGTTCTCTCTTCTACTGGAACCTCGTTTCAAGTTTTCTTATCTTTTCCATGTTTTTGTGGGTTGAACCGTTTAGAAGTTTTCGTAGATCTATGGAATTGTCAGAATATTCATGCATCTAGGGTCAGGTATAGATATCTCATTATCGAAAGGTAGGAGTATTTCTCCTTTTCGTTCAATGTCATTGAGTATTATGTTAAAATGCCACCAATACCCTTGAACATGGTATTGCATGTTTACTGTTTTTCCCCTGTTGATTGTCTGCCATGATTTTTGACTACATAGAGGTGATTTGGATATGAATAGGGATGATTAATATGCTTTGGATGTTTTCCCCTTGAATGTTCTATTTATGACTGTTTGGTCTTGTTTATCCAGTTTGGATACTTTTCTTGTTTTCCATGCCTATTTATGTAGGATGGAGAGTTGTATTATAACATGCGTGATATGTTGTAGACAGTTTAGCCAAGTTGTTCTGTAGGTTTAATTTGGCTATATTAAACCACTATGCTCATTGACCTATATATGGCTGTGAGAACCTTGAGTAGTAGACTATAAGGGGAATTGACCTGGTGAGATTCCTCAAAGAGTCTCCGAGCACTTAGGCTATAAGGGGGATTGACCAAGTGAGTATCCTCAAAGAGCCTAGAACCACTTGGGGATATAAGGGGAATTGACTGAGTGAGCATCCTTAGAGATTCCTTGATTGCTTTAGACTATAAGGGGATTGGCCGTGTGAGCTTCCGCAGAGAGTCTTGGTTTGAATTGTATGACCTGGTCTATAAGATGAATTAACCCAGATAGCTTCCTCAGAGAGTCCGAGAATGTGGTGCTAGAAGGGGAATTGATCGGGTGAGCTTTCTCAGAGAGTCCTTGACTACCCCAGACTATATGGGGAATGGATTGTGTGAGCTTCCTCAAGGAGTCGGATTTACCTTTGACTATAAGGGGATTGACTATAAGCACTTCCTCAGAGAGTCTTATTATATTCATATACATAACCAAATGGGTTGGACCAAGTGTGCTTCCTAGATGGTTGCATGTACTCCTTTTAGGTAGGATGAGAGGGGATGGTTGTGGGTACTTCCTAGAGGGTTACCTGTTTGAGGATTAGTTGTTGATTCGTTGTTTCTTGTTTGGAACCGTGGATTGATTACTACTTAGTACTTTCATGTTTACTTTTTTATGTACTTTTACTTTCAATATATTCACTGACTGTTTGGAATAGATTTTTGGGTGGTCGCCTACTGTGATTTAGTCTCACACCCTGTTTGGGTCATGCTCTAGGGCCCAAATAGGTTATATTGTTGCAGGTATAGATAAGGGAAGGTTCCCATCTAATTCATGTACTTGGCTTGCTGTGGAGCTGGAGGGAATGGGACCAATCATATGCTTGTGATGCTGGGGAGCTACTTTTCACTTATTTTTGTACTTTGGTTTAGTACTATTGTTTTCCAGCACTGTGACTTGTTTGGCTGCTTTCCTAGAAATATTCATCTTGCATCATTTATATATGTGATCTACTTGATTTATTATTATAGTCTTCATATGATTAATATTTTTGGATATTTACAGCTTCTGATATTGTATGTATTGTTTACTTCCACTGTGTAATCTTCCAATGAGGGCATAGTTTTCCCACAATCACACCCAAGGCCCTCGCTGCTACTCGAAAACCTCTGGAATTCGGGGAAATGCGCTTGAGGTCATGCAACCAACCGGGTACGGGGCGCCTCTGGGTGGCTTCCAGAACTGGGATGTTACAGTCAACCCTGATAAGGGTGCTGCAACACTAAAGAAATATGGCACAAACCTTCAGTAGAATCCATCCAAAAACTGGAAACTACAAACCTCCATCACACTCTTAGGTGGGTCCCAGGAAAGTGCCGCCTCAATCTTCACTGGATCCACCACAAATAAATCCACTGCGATGACATTTCCTAGAATGTTAACATCTCGGATCAAAAATTGGCACTTTGAGAGATCTCCATAATGTTGGTGCTTTTGGACTGTGTCCAGAACTATCTGCAAATGATATTCATGCTCCACCTCAGTAGTCGGTTAAATTAGATTTTCGTCAATGAAGACTACTACAAATTGATCATGGTATGGATGAATGATCCTGTTCATGAGTCCCACGAACACTACTGGAGTGTTGGTCACACCGAAAGACATAACTCAGAACTCATAATGGCTATACCAAAATCTGAATGTCATCTTCTGCACATCCTCATCTTGATCTCTGAGCTGGTGATAGCCTGATCTAAGCTCTATCTTTGAGTTACATCGTTCCCCCTTCAATTGATCAAAAAGGTTCTCAATCCTCGAGAGTGGTTACTTTTTCTCCACGGTTACCTGGTTAAGGAGCCGATAGTCTACACAAATCCTCAAGCTCTCATCAACCTTCTTGGGGAACAAAATCTGGTTTTTCCAAAGAGAAAAACAGGGCCAAATGAATCCCTTCCACTATAAGACCTCTAGTTGTACCCACATCTCACCAAGCTCCATGGGAGCCATCTTATATGCTGGAGTTGATATTGGTGTCATCCCTAGGTAAAATTCAATATAAAATTCCACCACTCTACGAGGAGGTAGATCCAGAACATCATTAGGGAAAAAATCCGTATACTGGTCCACCAATACAGGATAGCTCGGACTCACCACATCAACCGATCTGAGGTTAAGGCTTGCCAACATATGAGTGATCGGCTGCACTATCCTCCATGTAAGACCATCATGGGCTTCAAAGGCTCCCTTCTCGCCGGTGATAGTAAACCTGGTCCCATCTGTGCGGGCACACCACACTTTGCGCCAAATGCAGTTAATCTGAGCATGGAATGCAGACAACCAGTCCATACCAAAGATGATGTTGTAAGGCCTCGACACCGCTTCTAGGAGATCCCAGCTGAAGCTCTCGCCTCCTTGAGTAAGCTCACACTGGCGACACCATTTTATAATCATCAAATCCACTCTCGTAGGAGTCTCTATCCATAAGGATTGAGCCAACGGATCCATCGGAATCTCTGAGCTCTGAACGTGGGAAGTGGCAATAAAGGAATGACTAGAACCTGTGTCTATAAGTACTGTAGATAATGTGGAGTCGAAAAAGATCATACCACATATCATCTACAAAGTTCCATAGTCATAGGCATCAGCTTCCAAGAGCTATGATCTCCCCTATCCACCGGCTACATGCTATCGTGGTGGACCACCTGGTGGTGGTGGCAGAAACATCTCGAATCGTCACCCACCACTAGCAGCATGGACAGCTCCTCTGACACATCCACCTGCTCTATGAGGAACTCCTTGGCCAAACATCTATCTCTGCCTGGGAGGTCCTTCAACCATCTACTAATCATTCGTATGGTGGGTCAGACACTCACAAGACATGTGACCCTACCCACTGCATGTGAAACACTGCTTAATCCCCGCATGACTAGCTCTGTCTCTAGTACCATGCACAACCGATCCTGGTCATGCAGTCATCCACCTGTAGTTCTGGTCCTCTTGGAACTCTGTGACATCTATCTGCAACCAGCTATAGAAGACTCTTCTATGTGATGACTGGTGGTAGGTCTCACTGCTGGTGACTGCTCAACTAGAAAAATCCCCACTAAGAGGGCTTGATCTAACACCCCCTCTGGCGTCGGAATACTGAGTGAGATCATTTATTTCCTGATCTCCCACCTGATTCCCTACATGAAGGTCTGGGACATAAAGAATGGGTCTCGTACCATATTAGTGGAGTAGCGTGAGAGGTCGGTGAACCTCGTTGAGTACTGAGCCACAGTCATGCTGCACTACTGCAGAAGAAGAGGCCCCTATATGCGTACTGTTTGAAGAGTCACATGAATAAACTGTGCCCGAAACAATCTCTCAATGTCTTCCCAGAGAAGTGTCACCTCTTCATGAACCTAGAGTATCAAACTCCATTATCTTCTGGTTTCTTACTATAGAAGACTAGCGGCAAGGATTACATGAGATCAGATGGTTTCCCTACCTATCGAAAGACTCTCACCATGAAATCCATCCATCATTAGTCACATGTGGGTTCTTATCTCCCATGAACCTGGGTGGCCTCTAGCACTAGAACATGTACAATGTACTCAAGCAACGTTCACCCTCTACTGCTGGGGCTGGTGGCATCGGTGGCCCAACGAGTAATGGTACCACTGGTGCCTATACTGGAAGGGGGCCCTGCACCTAGGCATCTTCACTCGATTGGATATCAGTGTATACTATACCCATAACACTAGCTGGCTATGTGCATGGAGGCATATTGAAATGAAACAGGTGTTCCATGGTTAATTAGTTATACATACTGAGCTGACTCAAAGTGATCACAAAGAAAACTCTTGAAAACACACATGCAATCCTCTTTTTCATGCAATGAGTCGGAAATCAGATGTCATGGTCATGGTGTATGGATACATCAGTCATTGCACCCACATTAGATTCTCTTAACTAATAACCACAATCTCTACACTTAACATTATTTCTATTAAAAATAATATCAGAGTCCAATGTTCTATGGTAGAACCGACTCCTCTGATACCAATTTGTCGCGACCTGTCCCCTAGGGCCCTTGTCGTGACTACCCCAGGCCGACCTTCCATAGGGCAGGGGCTGGCGACTAGAACTGAAAGGGTTAACCCCTAAAATCAAGAAGGAATTGCGTTTATATCTTGTATACACACTCTAACAAGAACACATCAAGATATGAACATAAGAAAAATGTATAAAAAAGGGTTCTGAAAGTAAGAGGGGTTGTAATACCAGACCGACAGTAAAGGTACAAGTACAACTGAAATACAATACAAATAAAGAAAGAGTAGGAAAAATACTGGTCATCCTCCAAGGTTCCTACCTGAAGGGTAATTATAGATCACCTCTTTAGCAATCCATGTCCTCCTATATCCTCTGCGTAGCAATACACTGTATAGTCCACCTCTAGCACCGTCCAGTCCTAGTACCCTTAGCCTCGATCAGCACTGTCCAACATCTCCATCAAACACAACAAGGTGCGGGCATAGCCCGTGCAGGGGTGAGTATAATGATACTCAGTAGGGACCCCGATACCCAAAACGTCTCACAAAATTCCCGAAGTATAAACCAGAAATCATGTAATATAGTGACAACCCTACATAGCTATATAAACATACAACATCCTAAGTTATCAAAAATACCCTTCTTAATCATGAGGAAACACATGGTCCAACCCAAAAGCCCAAATCTCGACTGTTCCAAAAAGAAATAAAACAAAAAATGTAAGTACCACACAGGTACGCCACACTGGAGAATACCACCAAGGTATTACCACGAAGGAAAGTATCACATTGGTACAAACTTATCTCACACCAGATATAACATAGCTATAGTAGTAGAGATGATTAGATGTATCTATTGAATCATCTTACACTGTTAAGAGGCATACCCATGAAGGATCCCAAATTGAAGACCCACATAGGATCCTAGTACATCATCAGACCCACACAGGATCCTAGTACAATGTTAGTACATCTTTAGTGCCACACAGGATCCTAGTACAATGACAGTACACCTTCATACCCACACAGGATCCTAGTACATAATCAATACATCTTCAGACACACACAAGATTCTAGTACATCTTCATTACATAAATAGTCCACCATAGGATCCTCGTACATCGTTAGACCCACACAAGATCCTAGTACATCGTCAGTATATCATGAGAGCCAGCTATAGGGTACATGAACTAATCTTTCTTGCCTTCGAGAGAGTCTGCACCTCAAGCTACTAGTAAATACTCTAGCTACCATGAAGTCCCACAAAGAATAATCCTAAATTACCTCCATGTAATATGGGTCTCAACGCAATAGACGGTGCGTCAATCAGACGCCCGGTTTGTAAGTTATTATCCTTTTAGTTCCGAGGGACCAGTTAGATTTGTGCTCGATCCAACTCGAACGTACCTCATATTTATCAAAATCTTGGGTGTTGTATTCCAAAAGGATTGTGTCCCTGTATGGTTTCTATATCCTCAAATGGTTTTTGAAACGGATGCTCGGTTCCAATGTTACATCTAAAAGAATGTATAAGGTTGAAACTCGTCTGGGTCTGGTCCGACCTAGTCAGACAAACCCAACCTGACCCGACTTGGGATGACCCGGACCTATTTGGGTCGGCCTGGCCTACTAGGCAGTCTGGCCCGTGCGGGGCAGTCTAGCCCGCAATGGGCTGCTCGACATGGTGGTCAGGCCTGGCCACATGCGGTGGGAGCTGCATGCCCCCCCACGCTTTAAAACACTGAATGAATAGACCATTTGGTTGCCAGCCAGCATGCGGGACGCGAGTGGGTCCACCTCGGTCCATCTCGGCTGGCCAAAATGGCTGGACCCTTGGGTCCTCCTGGTGGTGCGTCGTGCACTGCTGCTCTGTGGCCGGACGAATGTTGACCGTGCCTCCTCCATCCAATGCGGCCAGGAAGGTCATAACCCCTTGCTCCGATGGTGGCGCGTCGTGATCCACCACTCCATGGCCGGCCTAATGCTAGCTACCTTTCCCTTCTTCGACATGACATAAGATACGACCCTTGATCGTCAGGCGGTGCGTACGTGTGCCACTGCCCCGTTGTGGGGCCGGCCTCCGCTGGCCGCCACCTTTCTCCACTCTGTAGTATACAACAACCATGAATAACAGTGGTGGGATTGGTCAATGTTTGTTTGGCCTGCACAATCCGAATTAGTTTTGTAGCAGTTGGATCAAGAGAATCAATTCAACTCAAACAATGAAAAAGAAACAACAAAACCCATACCTCGATGGTTCGGTTGAAGATTGTTCGCGGTTGAGACAGATTGGCTTTTCTCGATCCCAAAACAATTCTCCTCCAATGACATCGGTGATGAGTGGAAGAAGGTGAAGTCGGTGATGACGACATTTCCTCAATCGTTGGTTCTTTCATTGTTGGAGATCCTTTGATGGAATTTGGAGACAAATTCGTCTTAGGAGAAGAGTTCTTCATGGGAGAATGTTTCTCTAACGTAATCCCTACTCTCCCCATTCCCAACATTTTTTCCCCAAGGATTAAATGCTGAGAGCACATATATTAAAGTAGGTTTAGCCCCATAGGGCAGAGTTCAGTGGTTCCACCCCTGTTGTACCTATGCTAGTGAGTTTAGGAGGTCCTGGTTTCGAGCCTCCGTGTCTGCATATTTTATTTCCTTTGTTCCCCTCCCCCTGGACCTACCATGTATATAGATTAAAGTAGGTTTATACATATAATTTATGTTGGAAAAAAATTAAATGGCTCAAATAATTAATTGGATGTTTTGAAAATTTAAATGGGAGAATAAAATAATGGGGAGTTGAGAGGTTTTCCCCCCACTGAGAGGGGTTCTGGTGGTCCCCACCACCACAACCTATGTTGAGAGGTTTTCAAAAATAAAAATAAAAATGTTAAACATTTTATATTTCTACTTCAATGAAAAATCATGAAAACTAACTTTCAACATCGAACAACTACAGTTGAGGTGAAGTCTTCATAAGTGAATACTTGGGCTACGAGTTCAATGGTGTCCTCAGATTTCAATTCCGAGCACCGGTTCAAATGTTATAAAAACCTGCTCGCACGTTTACTGAACGTACCCGATGAAAAGTACAGAAATTAATTACGGGAACACCAAGCCTTGGAATCACGTACCATCATTTTTTTTCAGAATCATATAATTCCCATATAATTAAGAAATTAAATGGAATTTCCAGGTCTTAACAGTAGTGTATAAATTAAAATATGCCTCTATGAAATGATATTGAGAAGAAATCCCTTACAAATATCGTATATTTAGAATATTGGAAAATCAGTAAAATAATTATGTTTGAAAAATATAAATACGCCTAATGTATGTGGATATTCATAGTAAAACAATTAGTTTTCATTCACATATTTTCTTGTAAAAAAAACCAATGATATGGATATTAAACATAATGAATGGATATTGAGTTATGATTTTTCTTATCTTGAGTCTGACTTGTCTCATTCATTATTTATATTACTGAATAATAATCATAGGTTAATATCTACTTTCATTATATCCTTTTTAATTTTATTATTTTTTTATATTAATTTTTACCATGTAATAGAAATTAGTTAATTATTTGAGTTCTTACGAGATGATTTGTCATTGTGCGGTACATGAGTCAAAAATGAACTTGTTATAATTCCAAATTATCCATGTGGTCAAAATTCCATTATCTCAAGAATAGTAGTCGTGATTTAGATATAATTTATATCCATTATATATGTATTTATAATTTTCCATAATATATAACGATAATAAATTAAATGAACCATTCATGGAGATGGTAGGTCGTACGTACACAAAAAACGCTACTTTCATTTATTTTTCATAATAATTGAATGAAAAATAAATGACAAATAGGTATATTAAAATTCCTATATAATATCTATGTTATATAGGGCAAATATGCTCATTGACACTATCCTTTATACATCCCATGTTTGGAATGGAGAGTCGTATCCCTTTGAGGGGGCGATTGTCCACAAATCTTCAATTGAAATTTTTATATTTACATATTATGGAATGTGTATTGTTATGTTATAAATACAAATTAAATAATAGTGAATACAATATAAATATTATATTAATCATATATAAATACATTTCCACAATTGTGTCCACCACAATAGATAGTAGGATAAAATTGAACAATCACTGTTTCGTGAGGCAGTAGTTCGCCGTACATAGAAATAGTATGTTCTATATCAACAATATAGACGTGTGTGTAATTGTAAATAGAAAACATAGCATAATAAAATCCTATATGTTGAGGATTTTTGTGTTGTTATAAAATATTAGAGAAAATATATTTTACAGTGTTGTAGAAGGAAAATGGAATGAAAGGAGTTTGAGAGAAGACATTACCTATAAATCGGGTAACTCTATTTTATTTGAGAAAAAATGATTTATTGATTTTACTTCTACCAAAGGTAAGGTGTATGGGATAAATTTAGGGCTGTTGGAATCATATTTGAGAATAATTTGGGTGATCCAAAGGGATGATAGTGTGAGTAAGTGGGTAGAGTTGGTGGCCTTTAATAATAGGGAAGAGGGTCACATTAGGAATGTCATAAAATATTATTTTATTATAAATTGATTTTCCAATAATATTAGCTTTAAAATGATATTTTTATAGTATAAGATGAGTATGGGTCATAATCCTCTAAACCAATAGGTGTTAGAAATGTTTATCTCCCATATGTAACCTAATATTTTTTCTTTAGGCCTATGTTATATAAATTAACTCTTGCCGTGTCATCCCATATTTTTACACTATATGGTTAATGTACTTACTAAAAAATTATAAGAGAATATCAATTGGACAATTAATGACATTTTTAACATTAAATAAGTCTTTGGGAATATTCATATATTTTTTAAAATATTATATCATTTAAAAAAATTGTATTTTTTAAAAAACTCCTTTAGGTCAATTTTGACACAATTTAGTAGTTGATTTTTTGTTAAAGCCATAAAAAATTAATTAATTAAAAAAAATACATTAACTAAAAGATAAAATGTATTAATAATACATAAAATTAATGGATGTAATTAATATGTTCAAATTACATTTATTTTAATATTTATAATATCATTTATTTGAATCAATCATTAATAAAAATATGTTTCTTCATCATTATGTAATAAATAAATTTATAAATATAATGTATATAAATTATCAATAAAATACCATGATGCAGATTTTTTTTATATTTCTAATTACTATTTATGGTTAAACAGAATAGTTATGTTACAATATATTAGTTTTTTTTGAAAAAGATACATGTTTATGTTATATTTCCATTTACTTTAAATATATTATTATAACATGTCATTATCACACAAATGTTATTTTTACCCCTATTTACCAATATTATGATTTAACCGTGGTATAAAAAAATAAATAATGAAAATAATATTAGAAATGTACCAAAATTAAAGGTACATGTTTCCAAAATTTGGAAATTTTCATTCAAATTATTGAATCAATTTTTACAAATTCAAAACACAGATGATTCAGTAATTAATTTAAAATTATATCCTGTTCTCAAAATAGGAAACTGGGCTTCCAAAAAAGTAAATACCATCAAAATATTTACACGTGTTTAAATAAAATTTTAATGAGAAATTACTTAAATTGACAATAATTTGATTAAATGAAAAAACTAATCCAATTAACATTAAATCATGTTAAAATGATAATATAAAAATATAAATAAATCAAATGAAAAAGTAATTTTTCATTAAAATGCAGTCTTTTTCACAATTCTTTAAAAATAAATTTTATCATGAAAATACCAAAACATCAAGAAAAATAAAATTTAATGCACCAAATCAAAATAAAAGTATATTTGGACATATAAAACATATAAAATTTAAAATTACTAGATTTAAAATGGGTTCACCATCCAAAGGTAGTAAAACTACCTTATAAAAATATTATAGTATTTTTTGCTTAAAATTGGATTCATTTTCATTTTAAGCCTCATAAAATTTATTGGATAAACGTAAAAAATTAACATAAAATTTTAATCATATTATAGTTGTTGATATTTATTATATCCAATACAGTTTCTAGATATTATCTACCATTTATAATAATAATAATAATATTGTAGTATTTTTTTATAACTCAGTGTTTTGTGAAACATATGATTTCAAAGAAACCTATTGTTGTATATTGAGTATGTTATTGGAATAACCATACCATTTAACATAAAATTAATATCATATTTATAAATATTAATATACATTAAAATGTCTTATTCTATAAATAATTGAGATATTACATACTTCCCCCTTTTTGGAAATTTCTCCATCAAAACATTAAAATGGGGCACAATAACTTCATTGAAAATACCACAATGGAAAAATGGTCAATCAAACTATCACTATAAAATACAGAAAGAAAAGTACAGAGGACACCTAATATAACACATACTAGGATTACATGTTGGAACACATGGGTATGAATGAAAAACAAACCATCTTGTTTTGATAGAGAGTGGTAGAAAACATGATCTGAAGAAAGTTAACAATCCGTAAATCACAATCATGTGATGCGTTAAAAGGTATTTGATTTCCCTGTAAGAAAAGTAAATGGAAAATTTTTTTGTTTTAAGTTCCTTTTCATAAATCTGTGGAATTATTTTACTACTTAGAATAAGAATGTAAGGAAATTTATATACCATAAAATTATAGTTTTATCCATTAATAAAATTCCACCACAAACTCATTATTTTATCCGAATGATGAACATTCAAGAAGAATAAACTAATTAATTTACAAAAGATTAACAATATATTTCCCCTATATTGAATCATTAGTCAAAACCAAAATTCTTACTACATGATCAGATAATCCCACAAAAGAATAATAGTTTATAATGGGATGAACTATTTTAATCTCCAAAATTCAATAGTAATACCCGTAGTTCAACATAGACCATTCAATAAACAAATATCCTCAAAATTACTAAAACTAATTCAACTATTATTGAAACCCAATACTTCAATTAATTTTATAACATAATCATTCAAGATCAATTTTAACATTTATCTCCAAATAAAATCGATCACACTAAATGTCTCCAAACAAAAAATAAATACCCTAATCATGTATTCTTAAATATAAGTTAGTCATTTACTTAAATAACATGAACCCCCATAACTCCATAATAAAAACATACATTCTTCCAAATAAAATTCATCCATTTCTGCATTAAAATACAATTGTTTTCTATTTAACTTAATCATATAAATTTCCAAAAATAGTGAATGTCTTCCAAAATTACTTTTATCACATAATCCCCCAATCATCTTCCAATACTATGGATATCCATTCGATAAAACATATAAATCTCAATTCAACAAATTTTTAATCCAAAAGTTCATTCAAAAAAGACAATAGTCAAACTAGATAAGGAATTCATTTAGTCTAGTGGTAGGTGATAAATCCCAAGCGCACTTCAGTTGTCAGTTCGGTTCTCATGAATTTTCTTGATGCAATGGTTTGTCACACACTCTTTGTATTTTCCTTTTTCAAAAACTATATAATTTTATAACATTACAAAAAATGAGATAAAATCCAAAAAAATAACAATAACATATTTTATCTTTAATGGTTGTATCATACCTAATATTTTACATCCCATTAAATAATAACCCATGATTTCCTCAAAGTGAATGTCTCCAAAAATACAATTAGTCATTCTAATATTTCATATCATAAAGCCTCAAAAGGGGTTTCAAAGACATTGAACATATTATCTAACTTAATATTATAAACCCATGATGTTATCAATAACCCTCAAGAAAACATCATAATATCCATGGTTCTCTAATATATCATCTGATACCTACTATTAGGCCAAAAGTTTTAATGTTACATAATCTTGATTTAAGTCAATAATTTTATCTTATTTTACATTGATGATATTTTCATTTTTATTTTTAAATAGAATTATTCCATACCTATTACCTAATAGACCCAGACATTACATGTGGATAGTTACACTTAGTATACTCTTTTTCCATCCAAGTAAACCTTTTAAACAAAACCTGAATTTTTTTTTGATACTTTTTTTACTTATTCATTTCTCTTACTCATTGTTATACTATGTGAAAAAATTTCAAACAACCTGGGATGAGTATAAAAACTCTTTAAGGGATAAAATAAGGAATGAAAAAATTGGTCCATGAATATTTATAAACCCATGAATTTATAAGAATCATGAAAAATTCAATGTATTCGTAAATATTAAATATAACATGGGTCATCCATGTCATTCTAACTTTATAGATATTAGAACCACAGAGGGATTATCCTTCATTATTACGTTTAGAATACCCATAATTGTATATTCTCTAAATATCTTAGGATAAACCATAACTTTTACCTCCATCATGTTAACTAATGCATTGGAGATCAATCATGGACTCACCGGCCGTCGGTTTGTCAAGGAACCACCCATATACATAATAAATTCCCAAGTAACATAATATAATAATAACACATAAACCATGCATAAATGAAAAATTACATTTCCACATAGCAATCATAAGATATAATTTAATGACACTAATATAATCAATTAATTATAAAATAACTTCAAAACCATCATACCTAAAAAATGAATATTGTATTTTATTTTCATTTAAAACATTACGGCTTGTAGAGAAATACAAATATCAAATAACAGTTATGATGATAGAGAAGTCGTTGTCACTTCATATGTTTAAAACTTTCCTTTTTTTCATTTTGTAAAGAAAAAATCTTTTTATATAAATAATAATTTTCAAATATATTGAATAATTTTAAAATTCAATGGTTTTGATTATACACCATATAAAATAAGGCCATGTATAAATCAAAATATGCCTCAATGAAAGGAGATTGAGACAAAATACCTTCAATGATCATATTCATAGAATAAAGATAAATCCCTGAACTAATAATGTGTGGAAAATATATATACACCAAATATAAGTGGATATTTACTGTAAAATTGTATGATTTATTTTTCCCAGATTCAAAGAAAAACAAAACCAATGAAATGGAAATTTATCTCAATGAATAGAGATTTAGTTACGATTTTCCTTACCTTGATTCTAAATTTTCTGCATCATTCATTATATTCAAAAATATTAAGAATAGGTTAGTATGCATCTTTTTAAGAAAATTTTTTAAAATTTTAATTCATTTTATATTACTTAATACAATTTTATATCAATTTGTTAATATTTTCTATTTATATTGGACGTTTTGTCATTGTTCGGTACATGAATTAGAAATAAACATATTAGAATTACAAATTATCCATCTGATCAAAATTACACCATCTCAATAATAGTATTCATGATTTAAATATCATATATATCCATTATATATGTTTTTATAACATTCCATAATATTTTTAGATAATAAATGAAATGCACGTTTAATAGAGATGGTATGTCATACGTACGCATGAATGCTACTCTCATTTCATTGTCATATTAATGGAATAAAAACAAAATGATACATATGTATATACAAATTACAGTATTGAATATCTATTATATATGTTACATAAGTTCAATAACTCTATCCTTGATACGATATATTTAGGGTTTGAATGATTCATATCACTTTGAGGTGATAGTAGTCCACAATTCTGCAAATGAAATTATCGTATTTACACATTATTCAATGAATAATATAATGATTTAAATAAAAATTACAGAAGAATAAATTCTATATAAATATAATATATATCATATATAAATAAAGTTCCATCATACGGTCCACTATTATAGGTGGTAGGATAAACAGAACAATCATTGTTTCGTGTGGCAGTAGTTTTCCAAACACAGACATAGTATGTTCTATATCCATTAGATAGAGGTTTGTGCACGTTAAGGTAGAACCCTTAGCATAAAAACATTCTAGTATATTTTTGATACGATTTTTGTAATTAAATAATGTAAAAAAGATAGGTTAGGGGGTTTTAGAAGGAAAACTGAATGAACAAAGATTGAAAGAATATGTTACCTCTAAATCGGGTAACTCCTTTTGATTTGATCCAAATGGATTCATTGATTTTCCTTCTTGCCAAAGAAAGGAATATAAAAGGAATAGAGGGATCTTGGGATCTTATTTTAGTGTAATTTGGGTGATCCAAGAGGCTTGAGAGGTGTCAGTAAGTGGGTAGAGGTGGTGGCCTTTTATAAGAGAGAGGAGGGACACATTAAAAAATTAATGAAATATTATTTTATTAAAAAATTATTTTCAAATTCTAATAGCTCCGATGTTATATATTTCGAGTAAAATATTATTATGGGTCTAAAAACACTTATCCAATAAGTTTTAGATAAGTATAATTCAAAATATAACCTTATCCATTGGCATTAACCCTTAGTTAATAAATTTAATCTTAATGCGCCTTCTTGTATTTTGACAATATATGGTAAATATATTTACTATAAACTTACAAGAGAACCTAAAGTGGAACATTAATTAAATTAATTACCTTAATTATGTTATCTAATTTTGTTTTCCAAATAATATAATTTTATGACTATTAAATCATTTAATAAAATAGTATTTTTTTTAAATACACATTAATGTTAATTTTAACACTATTTTTGAATTTATTTTTGTTAAAGTCATAAAAAAGATATTAATTCAAAAAAACTACATTACCTAAAATATATAATTTAATAATAATCCAAAAAACTAATTTGTGGAATCAAAATATTCGAATGACATTTATTTTGATATTTTTAATATCATTAATTTTAATATTTCATTCATAAGGTAATCATTTTATAATCATTATGTGGTAAATTAATTTATTTATTTGATGTATAAAAATAATAATTAAAATAATATGACTGAGGAAGTAATATTATATTTCTAAAAACTATTTATAGTAAAATATATCTATTATAAACCCATATATTAAAAAAAATTAGTAACAAATACAAGCTTCTGTTACATTTTTATTTACATTAATCTAATTTTTATAACATGTCATTATCACATACAAGTGGATTTGAAATTCCAAAATATTTCCATTAAGATTTTTTTGGTCTCCCAATACTCATGAAATAAGATTATGACATATTTTAGGGTCTTTTTTTAATATTATAATATAATTTTGTACATTAATTACCTAATTTACAGTTTAATTGTGGTTAATAAATGTAATTATAGAAGTTATGATTTATAATGTCCAAAAATAAACAGTACTTATTAAATATTTTTTGAAATTATGATTCCAAATATCGAATCCATTTTTCCAAATTCAAAACATATAAGTTTCAAAAATAATTGAAAATTAAACACTGTTGCCAAAATGAGAAAGCATGTATTTTAAAAATGAAAAACCATCCAACGATTTTTCTCAGTTTATATAAAATTTCAATGTGAAAATTACTTCCAATTAAAAAACTTTTATTACATGATATAAAATAATAAAATTACTATTTAAAACCTCTTAAAATGATAATATAACAATATAAATTAATTATACGAAAAAGGAATTTTTGAAATAAAATGAATTATTTTTCACATTTCATGAAAAATGAATTTTATCATGAAAATTCAATAACATCAAAAAATATAAATTTTGATGTCCATATTTTGAAGAATATGTTTATTTTGTTAGATAATAAATATAAAATTTATAAAAACTATATTTATAAAGTGTTTTCCATAAAAAGTTAGTAAAACTATATTTTTAAACTATTAGAGTATTTTATACTTAAAATTGTATTCATTCTCATTATATGCCTCTAAAATTTATTTGATAAATGTGAAAACATTTTAAAAAATTTGAAATCATATTTTATTTGTTTCCATTAATTATCTCCAATTCAATGTCTAGGTGTAAATTACAAATTAAAATAATAATAATATTATTGTATTTTTTCGATATAAATCAATATTGTGGGAAACATATGATTTCGGAAAAACACATTATGGTGTGTCGAATACACTATCAGAATAATCATCCTCTTTAACATAAAATCAGTATATTATTCATAGATATGAATAGATATGAAAATTTCAGGTTCTATAATTAATTGGGATGTTACGTTCATTGTATAGAAGGACAAATTGAATAGATATTCTAGGGGTTTACACTATGGGGGTTCCCTTTTGAGGATTAGATGTGGATATGGATTACTATAAAGAGATTCCCATTTTTTAAGGCCATGAAAATGTTTGGATCACTATTAACAACTATTCCCATGGGATTCATGCTCCATGTGAGAAATAAAAGGAGGCAGTATATCTGGAGATCTGACAATCCTCCTTGGCCACTTGTGGATGAGGTCTAGGTCCAAAGGGATAGATAAGGGAAACTGAAGCTCACATATCTTTCATTATTTTGGTATCTTAGGGAGACAAAAAGGATCAAGAGTTGTGCCTTTAATAAGTTTTTCTAGTTTATTACTTCATGAGGGATTCCCTATAACTTGTCCTTTGTTAGAGGGGAGTGATGAACACTAGGCTTTGTCTAATGGAAAAGATAATGGTTCCCATAAATATCCTTAATGTGTAGGTTCACTGAAACGTGCGGCCTATTGTCTCCTATCGACTGGTCAAAGTTTTGGTGCTCTGATAATGTGTATACCAGGACTCGAGTTGAATCCTCAGCGATGATAATTTGAAATAGTCGTTTGTTTTTAGTTGATTATATTTTGATTAGGGGGGTTTGTTTTCAGTGCTTAATTGAAATGACTGATTAACTATAATTGATTTTAAAAATTGATAAATATTTGGATGAGTTCATTCATTGGGAGGTAAGCTTGTGATATTCTTGAGCTTTGCATTATATTGAATTTAAATTAACACCCACTTCACAAGTTGGCGTTGATTGGAATTCCAAAGTGTTATGGAGTTAATCCAAGACTTAACTTAACTAGGATTCAAATATCAACCAGTACTTGATTTTGGTATTGTATTAATGGTTCCAATAATCCATGGAAACCACATGTTAAAAAAAATATGTCATTAATCCATGACATATTAAGTCCAACATACACAATGATAAATTAACGAATACTCATCGAGAAAATATTCTCAATCACTTAATGTCCCTAAATTTTGAATCACCTCAATGAGATATTTACTCAAACATTTGGGTGTTTAATAGTCTGGTAATGATGATTATGATGATAAATTAATAATAGAACAAAAAAAGAGATTAGAAAGTATGGGTACATCGAACACACACTCATGAACAATGATGATAATTAAAAACGGATTTTCGATTGAATGAGGAAGCAAAAGAAGGGAAGGGGATTCTACTGAATTTAAACAATTTTAAAAAAATTAAAATGAAACTAAAAAATGTGTATGAGAACAATAGATATTGAAGATGTAACTTTCATTAAAACAGAATTTCAAAGAAAGAGACTTACAAGATTACAAAAATGAAGAACATGAAAGTAAGTGAAAACGAAGAGAGTAGGAAAGGTCCTTCAAGTAAAAAATTTAGTATTAAAGGTCCTCCCAAGCCTTTTTCAAGGCTTTGGTCATGCCAATATGTTCTCCACTCTTCTGAAATTCCAACCCCCATCATGGAGGGATAAGGAAAGTATTTATAGCCCACGGAGTGTACTGTTTACATTCCCAATCTGTCCCTCCACTTGCATTGCCAAGCTGGCTATTCCGACAGCCGAATCATGAGAAATCTCCTTCTTAAAATATGTAGATTAAACAGTTTTCCAAATAATCTAAAAATTTGGAGTCATTTGGACTTATGTATACAATGTTATGGCCAGTTGATTAAAAAATTTTAATCTGTCCATTTCAATCAAGTCTTTTTAAGGTCAAAAATGTGAAATGATTTTTTAATATGTGTATAGCTTCAAAATCGAATTATTTCTTCAAAAACATTGGTATATATCTCCTCTTTCACAATGAAAAATCTCATCTTTATTGGATTCTTACATCATGAGATATGTCATGAATATTGTTCTAGTTTTATTTCTCTTCCATAATGGTGGGATGGATTTCAATGCATATGTTGGGACCATTATGTTTATATTTGGGCGTTGAATTTTTTTTAAAAGACTCATTACACTGTCCCCCGAAATATGGTGGAGAATAATAAAATTTTGACTTCTGTATTTAGCCCAATAAATAAATATGCATGAATAGTCCACGTTCTTCACAGATTATATGGTCTTGTTTGTGAGGATCATATGACCCTTAAAATGGCATAATTGGCTCATGGTACCTTCTATAGAAATGTTTTATTTTTAAAGGGAAATCTTAAAAAATAATAACCACACAATTTGGATATTTATATTGATAGTTACTATTAAAACAGTAAACTAACTCAATTGGACTACTTCTAAAAATGCTCAAAAAATATACTTAATATTAAAACATTAATATTTCACACAAATTATGCACATTTCATATAAACTCAGTAAAGGGAGTATATAATAAGACATGAAAATATTAACAACATCAAATCCCCAACACTTAGTCTTGTACATGTCCTCATGTGCAACAAATATAAAAACATGAGAAAATCATTTTCACTCACCAACAAATATTAAAATTTTGTTTTCTTCAATCAGGGGAGGTTTAGAATATTTCACTCATCAATTCTGAATTCCACCACAAGTTGTTATAGAAAAAATGTACCAAAACTAATTCATTTTTTTGTTCTCAAATTTATAAATGGAAAATATGGACACTCAAAAACACACACCTCTAGAGATGATAAAATTCATTTGTGGAGGTTCACTCTTTCACCAACCAAAAGTAAAAATCTTAGAGTTTGAAAAAGCTTGAATCTTCCAATACCTATCCAAAGTGAACAAGAATCAAGAGGTCTTTTTAAGGGGTATTTCTATGGATATAGGATGGTAGGAAGATAATATCCAAAAGATAGAAAAAAGGGGTAAAACACTAAAATAGAAAAAGCAAGCACATTTTTTTTGTAATAAAACATGGAAGGAAATGAAAACACATACTTACAAGGGAATGATTGTGTGAAGAAACAAAAAATAAAGGAAAAAAATATGAAGGTAATGAGAAGATGAAATATTTACAAACCAAAAAACTTCTCCAAATGACATAAGAATATAATGCAAGTGTTCTTTTTTTTCTTTTCTTTTTTTTCATTGTTTTTTAGAATGTTGACATTCAAATAGATCTCACACTCATATCCCAAACCATGTTTTATCTCCTCATGACACTAATTATAATAGTTATAACAATATCAAAGGTTGATGAAGAGTGATTTTTGACCTACCCCAGACACAACCCATTTCTTTCTAAATTTGTTTTTTATTTTTTTCATCATTTTTCATTTTTATTGAAAACTTCTCAATAACATTTACAAAATTACATAAATAGAAGTACATTACATTCCCCAAGATGCAATGAATTACAAACTCTCCCCCACACTGAAATGGAGGCTTCCCCTCAAGCAGATGATAACTCATTGAAAATCAATAATAGGGTACCCAAACAATTAAATCCATTCCCCCCCCCCACACTTAAATTTAGAAAAAATATGAAATGAAAATCCATGTTGATATTGGGTGGGAAAAGGTATTGAGCTTGTATTGTGGCTATCAAAGTAAAGGTTTTCATAGACTCTAAGGGGCTTTCAAAAAATGGATTAATGTAAGGGAAATGGGATGCTATTTGGCTATTGTGATTCTCATGTGGTTCAAAAAATGCCTCTATCATGTTAATGCACACTATAGTAGGAAATTCATCATGAAGGTCCACAAACTCATGACTCACAAATGGGGGTGAAAACACAAATTTTGAAAATATGGCCATAGGTTGCCTTGGCATGAAAACAAATGTTGTTCCTCAAGGTTTGGGAAAAGAGTTTTCCAAATAAAAAATTTAGCATTCAAATTTTTTTAGTTTTGACACAAAATTCTTTATCCTATGTAATGATGAAAATATAAAATTTTTTAGATGAAAACATGACTGTTAACTCCCCAAAATGGTTGGACAAAAGTTCAAAACACAAAGGTGAGTAATCATGACTCTTGATTTTTTTTATATTTTTTTGTTAAGATTCTTTTTTAGTTTTTTTAGTTTTTAGGTTTTTTTTGTTTTTTTATAAAGACACACCCACATAAAAGAGAATGAGTAAATAAAAAAACATTTGATGAGGAAGGTGATAAAAATGAGAATGAGGAAGGAATAAGAAGAAATATAGAGAGAGTTAAAGGGAAAGAGGTGCCCCCGGGTTTGTATTTGGCGGTTTGCCATCTCCATCTAGTGGTGGGTCAACTGTATAAGATGGGGATGCGATTGAAGTTGAGGTGCTTTCAGGACCATGGGAAGTTACCTGAAAAAGAAAATCCATTATTTATATATTTAAAAAATAAAAAGAAATTAAAATTTCATAAAATTAAAAGAAAACATCGGTTGCCTCCCAAGAAGTGCTGCATTTATTTGTCTATAGCTAGACAATTGCAGTAAAATACTCATAGTCTGACGGTGGCCATCATATTTTATCAACACTAGTGTGCTTCTAGAAAAACTTTTTCTTTGGGGGTCCTGATGATTCATTGGATTATTTCTTCCCATCCTTGTTTGTGTGCTTTCAATTAAATGGGAGTGGAAAGAGAATTTTTCTATCCTCGCTTTGGACTTTAAAAGGAGGAATGATGTTATCCAAAAAGTGATGGTTTTCTATGCTTGGAAACTTAGGAAGATGGGTCAATTATTATGGTTCATTTATGTATGTATCAGATAACACAAAACCACAATATGAGATCCCAATTGTTTTTGACTCATTTATTTCGTCACTTACCGATGTAGAGTAATGAGGATCAGTCGAGTCATAAGACTGAATACAATTTTCAATATCCTTTATTTCAATGTTATTCACCAAAGAATGGTCAATTTCAACCTCATCAGTTATCACATTGTTAATTAGGGTAAAAATATCACAAACATCACTACCATCAGGAAAATAAAAACACATTGGTTCAGGGTTCACTTAACATATAACATAATTTTTAGAATCATGGATATGAAATAATTAATGTGGGACAATCAGATTTGAATCAACAAATGAGTATTCGGGTTCATTTTATTTATTACCATTCATGTTGGAGCATTGGAGGTCTGGGGTGAGATGATATTCCAAAGAGATTTCAAGATCCTTTCAGTCAATGGAGTCTACATTTGTAATGTCAACATCAACTTCTCCATTTAAGACCTGATTAATGAGGATACAATATTCACAAACACCTCTATTTGTAGAACATGAAGAACGTGATGGATTTGGATTTGATACCCTCTCAGAGAGAGTTTCAAAAGAACGGATAGAGAATGTAGAGTCATTCTCTGATGGGTGTCGCTTGGATTGAAAAATATTGAACTTGACTAGTTGGTCACCAAATTCCATGGATAAGTTTCCATCATGGAAATCAATTTTGGTTTTAGATGTCATGAGGAAAAGACTTCCTATAATTAAGGGAGATTGAGAAGAGTTTGTCTCACCTTCCATGTCAAGGACATAGAAATTCGTAGGGAAGATAAGATCATTCACACGAACAAGTACACCTTCAATTATTCCATCAGGACCGGCTGTTCTTCGATTGTCTAACTAAATGACAATACCTGTTGGATGTAAGGTACGTAGACCAAGGTTGGAAAAGATAGATTTGTGAATGTCATAAATTGAGGCTCCTAGATCTATGAGTGCATCATCAAAGTTGGAACTTCCAATTTGGCATGGGACCATAAATGTCCCTAGATCCTTCCACATTATGGGAATATACTGCTAGGTGGAAACATTTTCAATGGTCATAAGTTGCCTCTTATGGGTACCCAACTCCTTGAGAAACTTGACATACTTAGGAATTTTTTTGATGGAATCTAAGAGAGGAATGTTGACTTCAACACGTCGAAAAATGTCGATTATTTCAGGATCAGGTTCAAAGGACTTCTTTGGTTTAGAACTAGCTTGAGGAAAAGGAATTAGATTCCTAAGTGGAATGGAAGGAGGTGATGGAATGGATTCAGATTCCTTTTCAATTTTCATTTTCTTTTCATTTTCTAGGTCAACATTCGAAAGAGGGTTGGAAGACTTATCTTGAAGTATATAAATTTTCTTTTCCGATCTAAGTGAAATTGAACATACCTTACCCTTGGGGTTGGGTAATGGTTGAGCTGTAAGTTGGGAAGAATTGGATGGTTGCTGCTGACTAAAGTCGGATGCAAGTTGACCAATTTGGGGTTCAATGTTCTTGAGGATGGAAAAGGTTAATGAGTCAAGATCTTCCACTGCACTTTCCCATGGTTGCTTATAAGAAGAGGCTTGTCCCGAATTGGGATTACATTGATTTTGGTTCTTGGAAAAGCGATTATATTTGTTTTGGAATTGGTAAGGATCACTAGGATAATGGAATCCAGGAGGAGGATTGTTCATTAGATGTTTAGGAAGAAAAATATAAGGTAGTTGGAAGTTACCAATGCCTTGACCATACTGAAAATCATTTGGGTTTTGAATAGGTAATTGAGGGGGATGAGATATGGGATTACCATACCTAAGGCCTTGGTTATTGGAAGAAGAGAAGGGCTTAGAGTGAGGTTGGTTGATGTTTATAACAAACTGACCTGATAGTTGAGGATTGGTGTTCCGCTGAGCATATGTTGCATTGAGCTCTATTGGTCCAGATGAATCATATTGATCCTCTTGATGTTGTGGACATGTGCCAGTTGGATGAGATAGAGAGATGCAGATTCCACAGTTTTTGATAGGTCCAAGAAACATTGATTGTGGAGAAGACGAGGTTGGGGATTTTGTAGCCACATCTAGTTGTCACACAAGTCCTGTAAGTTCACTCACCCACTCATTCATCATGTTCGGCTCAATTGATTGATTATCTTAGGCTTATTTGACTTGATAATGTGCTCGAGTATGGAATTTTTGTGTGTTTGCATCCATGTTACTTATGAGATCTCTTGCTGCTGTAGGAGTTTTATCAACAAGAGCACCACTACTTGCGGCATCAATGAGAGTTTATTCCATAGCCAATAACCCCTCATTTAAGTATTGTCTCATGAGTTGGGCATGTATTTGGTGGTGTGCATAGGTTGCCAAAATCCTTTTTGAACCTCTCCAAGTACTCATGGAGTGATTCACTTGGGAATTGACGTATACCACTTATTTCCTCTCAAATAGAAGTAGTACGAGAAGCTGGAAAGAATTTATCTAAGAAGATTCGCTTCATGTCATTCCATGTGGTTATGGAACTAGGAAGAAGGTAGTATATCCATGACTTGGTGGAGTCATCTATGGAAAATGTGAATGCTCGGAGTATGATTTTTTCCTCAGAAACCCCTTGAGTCTTCATGGTAGAGCATAACACTTGGAACTCTTTAAGGTGGAGATGTGGATCCTCACCGGCTAGCCCATGGAAATGAGGAAGAAGATGAATCAAACCCGATTTGAGTTCAAAGTCAGCCTCTATGTTTGGATATTGAATACCAAGAGGTTGGTAATTCATATCAGGGGCAACAAGTTCTTTAAGGGTTTGTTCCCTAGGATTTCAATATCTAATTCAACTAGTTGTACAAGGACAGGTTCTTGAATTATTTGATTATGTCTTATGTTCCTCCTAAGTTGGCGAATTGTTTGCTCAATTTCAGGGTTAAAAAAATCTGACAGATTGTTTGGAAGGATACGAGGCATTCGAAGAGATTTATGAAGAAAGGGGAAGACCAGTTTTTCTTTGTATTATTTCTGTTTATGATTTTTATAAGAAGACAAGTTTTCCTTTGTGTTTGTTTTTCAATTTTTTTTTATGTTTTTTTTTGGTTTTTTATTAAAATAAATAGAAAATAATTACTAAATAAAGCACCATCCCTAGAAATGGCGCCATTTGAAACACACGACCAACTATCGCTATCGACCGGTCAAAGTTCTGGTGCTCTGCTAATGTGTATAACAGCACTTGGGCAGAATCCTCGGCGATGATTCATTCTAATAGTCTTTTGTTTTTAGTTGATTGTATTTTGATTAGGGGGTTTGTTTGTGGAGCTTAGTTGAAATTATTGATTGACTATAATTGATTTAAAAAATTGGTAAAGATCATGTTGAGTTCATTATTAGCGAGTTAAGCTTGTGATATCCTTGATCTTTGCTTTATATTGCCTTTAAATTAACACCCACTTCACAAGTTGACGTTGATTGGAATTCCAAAGTGTTAAGGCTTTAATCCAAGACTTTACTTAACTATGATTATAATCTCAATCAGTAATTAATTGTGGTAGTGTATTTATGGTTCCATTAATCCATGGAAATCACATGTTAAACAAAATATGTCATTAATCTATAAAATATTTATTCCAACAAACACAATGTTAAATTAACAAATACTCATCGAGAAAATAATCTCAATCACTTAACTTCCATAAATTTTGACTCACCCCAATGAGATATTTACTCATCCATTTGGGGGTTTAATAGTCTCATTATTATTATTATTATGATAAATTAAGAATCTAAGAAAAGGAAAGCTATTAGAAAAGAGGGGTACGTCGAACACACACACACGAACAATGATGATAATTGAAAATGTATTTTCAATTGAATGAGGAAGAAAAATAAGGGAAGGGGATTCAACTGAACTTAAAATATTTTAGGAAAATTAATATGAAACTAAAAAAGGTGTATATGAATAAGAGATATTTAAGAAGTAACTTTCATTAAAACAGAATTACAAAGAAAGACACTTACAAGATTACAAAAATGGAGAACATGAAAGGAAGTGAAAACAATGAGAGGAGGAAAGGTCTCTCAAGTGAAAACATGAGTATGGAAGGTCCTCCCAAGCCTTTTCAAGGATTTTGTGGTGACAATATGTTCTACTCTCTTCTGATTTTCCAACCCCTCTCAAGGAGAGAAGGGTAGAGTATTTATAGTCCAAGGAGTGGACTGTTTGCATTCCCAATCTGTCCCTCCACATTCATCACCACATTGTCTATTCAGACATCCTAATCTAGAGAAATATCCTTCTTAAAATATGTATATAATAACGTTTTTCGACTACTCTCAAAATTTGGAGTCATTTGGACCTATGTAGCCAATGTTATGGCCAGTTGATTAAACAATTATAATCGTTCCATATCAATCCAGTCTTTTTGAAGTCCAAAATGTGAAAGGGTTTTTGAATTGAAGGATGCCTTCAAAACTGAATTATTTCTTCAACAAATTCTGCCGCCTATATCTCCTATTTCACAATGAAAAATAGCAGCTTGATTGGATGCTTATATCATGAGATATGTCAGGAATACTGTTATGATTTTATTTCTCGTCCAGAATGGTGAGCTGGACTTCATGGAATATGTTGGGCCCCTTGTGTTTGGATTTGGGCCTTGAAATTTTTATACAAGACTCCTTACATTGTCCCATAGAAATATGGTTGAGAATAATGGAATTTTTATTTCTATATTTATCTCAGTAAATCAATATTCATGAATAGTCCATGTTCTTCACAGATTCATTAGTCTTATTTGTGAGGACCCTATGACCATTCAAATGGCATAATTGGCTCATAGTACCTTCTAATGAAATGTTGTATATTTTATGGGGAATAATAAAAAACAATAACCACACAATTTGGATCATTATAGGGATAATTATTACTAAAATATTAAACAGACTCAATGGGACTACTTCTATAAATGCTCAAAATTATACTTAATATTAAAACATTAATATTTCACACAAATTATGCACATTTCATTTAAAATCAGTAAAGGGAGTATATAATAAGACATGAAAATATTAACAACATCATTCACATGAGATCCTCTAAGGTTTATACAAATGTTACCATAATAATTTATACATTAAAACACATAAAGGTTACACCTTGTTGTCGAGGCCACTATCATGCCTCCACTTATCATGGTTATGTAGACTTGATAAGACACACAAATGTTCCTATTGATCTAACCATACATAGTACATAGCTTTCGAAGAGGCTTCAACCTAATATCAATTTTTTAGTTCATGTTTGGGATGATATGGAGCACCATGGTGAGATGTATGCGAGTTATAGGAGGAAGAGAGTGAAATTCAATACGATCCCCCATTCCTTATAGTAATTTCTTATATGGTATGGGGTTCTCTAATTTTTACATGTTTTTATGTGATTGAGGATACCATCTGCGTAACATGGAACTTCACAGACATTGTGAAATTCCATACATCATGTTGGTACATGTGGCTAGGTACCTCCCTTATAAGTTCTTTCTATTTGGTTTCGAGTTGTGCTCATATAGATTTTTGCTACATGGGTTGAGGTTCATCAACCATACAAATTTTCATTGTGGATCACTAGGAATCAAAGGGTAAATTAAATAATATATGATATAAAGTTTGGAAAATTTTTGCCTTGTAACTCACACATGTTGTTGGAATGTTATCTCGTAGTTCCCACTAGATTAGGCTCCACAGTCACCTATGGATTCTTCATGGTTTCCCCTAACCATGCTCAAACTGTGAACCCTTTAAAAAGCATCCAATAATTTCCAAAACCTTACCACACTCTCCCAAACATCCCCCCAAAACCTTAAAAATGTAAAAATTCATAAAAGGGTAACATATCTAAAACTGAGGGTGCTACATTTTCCCTACCATTGGAATTTATGTCCTCATAAAGTATGGATACATTGCATTGCGGAAAAAGATCGAGCAATTTCTCGACCATCTCCATTTACCCGCTCCCAATTATCCTCTAGAATATGACCATGCCTCCACAAATTCCAATCTAGAATGATGATTTTACCATGAATTAAATTATCTTGCCTATTTATAGTCCACACTGGAATGTGCACCATTGAAGTATCTGGATCCAGCTCAAGATGATTCCATTGAATCACATGGTCACTATATGGATGATATATCTTCAAAAGAGAAACATGGAACACATTATGTACCTCACTTAAATGTGGTCTAAAAGCCAACCTATATGACACCTCTCAAACTCACTCATATAACTCAATATTCCCAATATACCTTGGAGATAACTTTCCCTACATTAAAAATCGACGATGTCCAAGCATAAGAGTGATTCTAAAAAACAAATGACAACCCACCTCAGATGACAATGTTCATTGATGATAGTCTGTATATTATTTATGAATATTCTTATCCATCTAAATTCACTTCTTGATCAACATTGTATAATTTTTATATTCCTAGTAAAGTCTCAGTAAAAAAATTGATGTCTCACCCATTACCTCCCAACAATGTAGAGAATGACACAGAAGCCCGTACAATGCCGCAAATAAATACATATGTATTGAGGCCTGATAACTTTTATTGTATCAAAATTACACTAATGAAACGTACTCATCCCATGTGCCATCAAAATTCATCACACAATACCACAACATATCCTATATTGTTTGTATTTTCCTCTCGGATTTCCCTACCGTTTGAGAATGATGCGACGTACACATCAACAACTGTGTCCCAGGATATTGCAGTATGGATTTCGAAAAGAGAGATGTGAACCTTAGATTTCAATCTGATACAATTGAAACTGTAATTCCATGCCCCTTCAACAACTCCTGAATTTAAATTTTGGATAGATCCTCCACCATATTAGATTCAAAAATTGGGATGAAATGTGCCAACTTTGTGATCCAATCCACTATCTCCCATATGGCATCGTGCTTCCAAAGTGATTTTCGGAGGCCTATATAAAAATACATCTCTACCTATTCCCAAAACTATATAGTGATAGGTAATGACTGAAATATTATTTCTATCCACATATTCTCTTCATTGTCTTACTGAAAAGTCGAGAATCATGAACCAAACTCATCCACTTTCCTTTTCATACCATCCCACCAAAATTGTGCTATCAAATCTTTATACATTTTCTGAATTTCAGGATGGATAAATCATATGTAATGATGATAATCACTAATAATTTACTAATACACCCATATAATTCTTAAAACACATAACTACATTCATATTCAGTGAAAATGCCTCAATGGTCTCCCCACCATTGGGGCTCAACTTCATTACCAAGCACTCGGAATCAGACACATGTACATCTTTAATAAAAACAAAATTTTCCAGAACCAATGAAACTATAAATAATACCACTCTATCACCACTTTCCTCACATTATTGTCGCATGTTGGCTATGAAAAAACATGAACATCCATTGATCTGATTTTTATTTCTTAATCTGCGTATATGATTTCTAATATAATGCATCTGCCACCAAATTTCAATTATGTGGGGGAAGTAAAAAATAAAACATCTGTAGATCTCCATCCATCTCTTTTCCTAATGTTGAAATATATTTGTGGGAAAATATTCTTTAAAATCTTATCAATAGAATATAACATGAATTTATCACCAAAGAGATAATGATGCCACATTTTCATTGCAGAACCAGCGTTTGAGAGTATAAATAAAATGTTGGGTAGTTCTTCTCATTAAATCTCAACGTTTGTGATCCATATGAAAAAATGTGATCACATTTCATGAGAACATATCCAAACCCTCATCTAGATGCATCATAATACACCACATAACCTTTCCCTTGTTTTGAAAAAACCTTGATTTATGCTAATTTATGGGGACCCTTAAGCTCTTCAAGGGACTTATGACACTTCTCATCCCATTTAAATGGAACTTTCAACCTTTTATAATATTTAATTGGTGATCCAAATAGTGATAAATCAAGAACCAAACATCAAAAATAGCCAGCTAGACCAAGGATGTTTCATTCCTTTAAAACATTATTTAGAAGTTTCCACAAAATAATGGCCGCTATATTTTCTAGATCCACTAAAACACATTTATCAGAAATAACATGGACAAGGAAACAAACCTACGAAATCTATAAGTCAAACATTATCAATTTGGAATACAACTAATGATCTCTCAGGATCCCCAACACTATCGCCAAGGGATGTTCATACTCTAACCTTGTCCTAGAATACACCAATATATCATCAATGAATACCACCATGAATGAAATTAGATATCACAGAAATATCTGATTCAATATTTCTATGATAACTATTGGTGTATTTTTCAGACCAAAGGGAATAACCACATTTTCATAATGGCTATATCTACTTCTTAAAGCTGTTTTGGGAATATCCTCAATCATCACTCACAATTGGTGATATCCAGACCTCAAGTAAATCATGTAGAACCAATGATATCCCCTCAACTGGTCCAACAAATCATTAATGTTGGGAAGTTGGTATAGATTCATTATCATAACCTGATTCTTCCTACGATGATCAACACAAAACCACAAGGTTCCATCACCCATTTTGTGAAACCAAAACTGCTCTGCCCATGGAGATGTGCTAGGAAGGATGAACCCTTTCATATCTAAATCCTCCAAATACAGAGTAATTTAAGTCAAGTATATTGGTTCCTTTTTGTAAAATGGAAATGAGATAGGACTGGTCCCCGGAAGGAGATCAATTGTAAACTCTACTTCTCTCATGGGTGGAGACCCTAAGAAATCATTAGGAAAGGCATCTAGAAACTATTCGATAACCACTAAAAAATCCTCTACTCAATTCCATCCATTGATTACAATGACAATTTCACTAACAAATATGAGATCATGCCAATAGTTTGTTCAAAAAAACCTATTGCACCCACCTTTCCCTTATTCCCTTCTCTAATAAAATGTTCGACACTTTCATCCATCGTGAAAAATACCATTCATGCATAATAGTCAATGTGGGAATTAAATATCATCAACCAATCCATTCCTAGGATTGCATCATACACATCCATGTCAAGCACTGAGAAATACCAAATCATCTCAAAACCATCAACAACTATACCGCATGTTCTACACAAGAATGTTGGACACTCTATTTGACCTAGAGGTGTGTCATGTTTAATACCAAATGGATATTTCAATAGTTAAACCCACAAAATCATTTATATGAAATGAAATAAAATAATGGGAAACAGAAGTATCTAACAAATATTTCTTCAATGTGGAATTTAAAAGAACCACACATTTAACCCTGGAAAGTCCGGACTAGTCATCCATAATAACATGTTCATCTCCAAACAACTAAATTCTTTCCAAAATATGCTCTTTATATACCTGATGAGGAGTTTTGGTATTCCTTGAATCACTATGAATATCATTTTTCTACTGGATAGGGGTGTGATGCAGCCCCCAACCTGTCAAAAAATAGGATGCCTATGTTCCTTATGAAATGTCTTAAACACCTGGATATGGAGCATTACAGAAGTACCACTAATGATTCCCCATATAAATAGAGTTATGGAATTATTTAGGTTTTTCCTGTACAATCCCACATTATATGTTTCGTTGAACCCCAATAAAAACATCCTATCATGCTCCGAGGATTTGGTGGAAGATTAACCAATAATAACTTTAGATCCAGAGTCATACTCCCATCCTATGAATAAGTTTCCCACATCCTCTTAAATATATTTTTGATGTTCCCCCCATTCCCTATGGGTACTAATATAATTACCCCTCTGATAGATCTAAGAATTTCCCTTTATTCCACTGTAGATCTATTCACATTTTCTGTGTAGTTGCATATACAAATCACAACTAATTTTTATTGAGTTTCCCACCACAGCCCATTTTAAAAAATACTTTCCTTGAATGATTTAATACCTTCCAACATTGGTGAAAAGGTCTCTGATTTCATAAACAATGTGTTATATTCTATTACTAAGACGTTTTCATGATTCAGGATAAAGAAATTTGTTGTGTGAAGAATTATGAATGTATGGGGGTAGAATGGTTCATTAAGAATTATTTAAACCCATAACATGTCATAACACTGTCCATTCCATGATATACCGCAAACTCCCACAACTTTAGAGAAAGATCTTCTAGCATATATGTGACTAACTTCACTTTCAACTCTACTGGTGTTTCCATGAATTCAAATATCCAATTCAATATGCCTATCCAAACTCTTCCCTTTCTAGATCCAAAACACCCCTAAAGGATGGTGGATACTGATTTTGAAATAGATATATATGGTCCATATTCGTTGGTCGGTCTAACATATTCTCACATTCCACAGATTGGAAATCATTCACTATACTCTGCACTAGCGGCTAGTTCCCTAGGAGCTCGCATGGAACCACATTTTTAGCAGCCTCCTCTAGTTGGTATCTAAGACACCTACATGGTTCTATTTCAATCAATCAAAAAACAACCAAATGTCTCACTAAATTATCATGAATAGACATATGATTCAAATTTAGTAACAAAGAAACTATCGCAACCAGGAATACAACATGTTCACATTTCCCATGATGCACAATTTTTAGAAAAAAGAATCCACCCTGAATTGAAAATCAACCCATTTGGAAAATACCACAAACATCCACATTTTCAATCCATATATTGTATATAATTACCAAATTTTACACACATACATATATTCATATCACAACATATATAATTATAAACATGAAATATGCATCTTAGTGGGAGTTCATTTCTACCATGCATGCCATGCTCATCCCATTGGCTACACCCACGACAATGAGATATCTGATGCCTATAAGAATCTTCAAAACACTTATATACCCAAATCACTTGTAACATGAATTTTAGCATAAATGGATTAGATACATCATTTTATGATATAAATTTCATCTTCCAAAAAATCCAACGCCTTACTACCATCTCGACATGAAGAATAGGCAGTTAATAAATGTAATCAACAAGACCATCAATCAATGCCAATGGACTGAAAAACTACTTTAACATGAATGTAAAGGATATATAAAATGATTCCACATGTAATGAACTGATCCTTCTTCATTGTCTTGAGATGTCAATGCGATGATACTAGGCCTTAGGTAACATTTCCAAGCTGTCCAAGGCTGGAAAAAAATTCTGATGTCTTCAAGAACAATGGGGAATGACTTCCCCTATTGAATAAAACAAAAACCAAACAATCCATAATGATCTAACCACATGATGCATGTCCAAAATGTTTCACAATTTGATAATAAAGGACAAAACCAACAAAACAATATAATTCATAGTCATAGAACCAAGTGGATGACTAAAAAATACAAAGGAAACCTGATTCCACACCATAGTTCCACACCAAGATCCATTCTCCAAGCACCAGAAAAACCAACCAAGCATCTAAAATTACCAAAAAGGAAGTATATGCATTACCATTAAATATGTACTAAAATATAACACCTACAAAAGCACCATCATTCCAATGCAGTGGTGAGTATTAATACTCAGTTGTATTTTCCCAAAGACTACCCTACACACACCACAAAGAATAATCCTTTAAAAAATTTTATATGAAATAGTTTATATAAAACATAAAATTGTTCAACAATTATCTCAATCCAAAAAAACCATTCCATGCCAAATTTACCCATGTCGACACAAAATAATGGAAATCCAAATTACCATTCATTAGGACATTTCAGCATCACACATTAGAATAACCATTTTCATCTTGCTTTATAATGCACATAAATCCACTATACATGGTTAAACATCCTATCCAAGTCAGTTTACTACATTCCCAATCTAGTGGTACTTCTCAACCACTTATCCTCAATGGTTTCCCTTCCATACACTATCCATTACCTTATATTGTGAGACTTCTGTCCCACTTCACATGAAATCATCCCAAGCCAAAATACATAACCAACAGATGAGAATAAAGCACACCAAAGCCAAACATTGTGCACACAACCATTTCCAATACATGACAAATAACATCAATAAATCACCCATTTATTTAAAACACCCTTTATCTATTTTACATGCTAACCCACATTTCAATAAAACCAAATCATTATTTAAATTCTTCTTCATATCATATTTTACATAATTCAACCCATTATCGATTTTAAAATCAATATTTTAAAATCAACATTTTAAAATCACACATAAAAATCCCTTTGGATATAATATCCCACATTGCCAAAAATAGATAAATCATCACCAAATGGGTTCCCACTAATATTTTCACATCATATTCAGAATTAATTTTGAGAAAAAAAAATTAATAGCATTAAAGGACGTGATTTCTCACAAACTGGGGTGGAGAGAGATTCCACTTACCATAGGGTTCTAGGGAAATCCACCCAACACACAACCACAGATCTAATCCACTTGATAAATCTTTGAAATAACTTTATATCCCATTCCCTATCATCAACAATCTAAAATAACACCACTTTACGTATCACAAACCATTCATCTTCCTAAATCGGGTGCAGATCTAGAAAATCAAGAGGGGGTCAAAGTTATATCTTTGGAAAACCAACTAAGAACCAAGAGTGGAGACTTATCAAAAGAGAATCACCATCCTGGAACCTTGAAAAACCATTGAATCTATTTTGGAATGAGTGGAAGAGCTCCTTTATCCTTTGACAACCAACAACCCTGAGTGAGGCTATTGTGGGGGGAATAATTAAATGTTAGGTAAAATGCCAACCATGACTGGATATAAAAACCCTATTTTTACTTCCGAACTTGGTTAGGAAAACCATCTTCTAACCATGATTCTGATAAATCCTTGAAGGAAACATCGCATGGACTTCTCATACTTTTAGAAAAACTGTGTTCAAACCATCCGAAGGACAACTATCTCATACTGTGTAGTTACCTATGGATATTTCCAAGTTCCCCAAATAATTCTCAAATCATTCCCCATTTAAAAAACATAGAAACATTTAAAAAAACATCCTAAAATCTCCCAATCATTACCCCACAACATTAAACACATTAAGATGCATAAAAAGGGTTACATACCTCAATCTTGGGGAGCTACAGATAACACAGGAGTAAATATGTTTTTCATGAACCTTATTAAATATACAATATCCTATGTGTGAACCAAATAAAAAGTTCATAATGTTATTTCTGAACCATTCAAAATGATATATATGAACCTAAATTCATTTTCACAATGTGGTGTGTGAACTTGAATACATGTTCATTGTGTTATGCATGGATCGATCATTCTATTCAAAAATGTTATTTGGGGATTTGGTTGCATTTCCATAAATTATATCAAGGAATGATTTCTTGTATTCAACACAATAAATGAACTCATCTTTAGTTATGAATATTCATAACATTAAAGAAAATTTGTATGCTAGAACTCTATGTCTTATTCCAATGGCAGAAAGTTATTTTTTTTATTCTGAAGACAGGAAAATCTAAGGTTACAAATCACGGAGGGAGAAAGTAGTGAAGACCAAGTGAGTCCTTCCAGATCACAGTGACACACTCACAAGGAAGAGAATTAAGACTGTCATACACTATTAAAGTCTCCTCTGGCCTGCCCCTGTGAGCCAATGCATCAGCTGCAAAGTTGGATTCTCTCACACTATGATGGATCAACCTGCCCTGATTGGTCTCTGCTTTGCACCTTCTAAACACATACACCAGATTCAAAGCCGCGTCACATGCACCCTGAAGAGATCTAACCAGAACTTCCGAATATGATTCGACCTCCGTCACCTGGAGACCTCTCCTTCTGCACAGAATGAGACCCATAAGGAGGGCTCTAAACTCCACACCTATAGAAGTGCCTGTCCCATAATAGGCACTGAATGCAATGTGCACTGAACCCCATCAATCCCGGAGAACACCACCGCCCCTCATGATCCCTCCCCCCCCCCCCCCCCCGAACAAGAACCATCCACATTCAATTTTAACCCGCCAACTGGGGGTTGCCATCGAACCCATCTTCCTCGCTATAGGGCCTGAGCACACTGGTAATATGGACATAAAATATTTATTACATGAATAAATATTCAAATATTTGATACAAAAATTTTTATTTTTAAAATTTATTTTCATGTTCCCATACCCTTATGTTCAAGTTATGCATTCACATCTATCCTTTTTACACATACTGATCATCTAAGTCCATCATATATTTTTTCCCTTTCTAAGTATTATGAAGAATAGTATTATGTAGGGTATGATTAATAAGAGTACTAAAGGGGGTATCTTTATTGGGGATGTTTAATATCCTTAACTGAATTAGATTACTATGTACCTAGTCTAAAAATATAATAAACTATTAAAGTCATGAAAAAGGATTTTGAGTTGGGTATTTAATATTCATCTAAAAAGATGTGTTATACATTTATGTGAATCCTAGGACACTATAATAAGTATCATATGAATGGATTAGTTAAACTTTTGAAATTATTATGAGTTTAATTTACTGAGATCCATAGGTATAAATCTTCAATTTTTTCTATGGATGTCTCTAATGATTATTCTAATAATGAGTTCTACAAAAGTAAACCATTTTGTAATATTTTTATGGGATAGAGATCATGGTTTCTAGTGTATTAGATATAGGTATTCATACTACAGGTTAATGAGGATATAACCAAAAGTCACCTTGGGGGTAATAAATTTAAAAATTTCACATTGATGTATACTCAATCATCATATAGTTCATAGAAATGGGCCATGATAGAATCCCAGTTTGACAATTCAATGGGATATGAGTTAGAAATTTTGAAACACATTATGAATCATTATAGAGTATTTATATAGGAGATGGTAACTTACTACATATGATAAACATACATATTCATTGATTTAAAAAAATGTTTCATGATTTAGTCACACTATATGTTATTTATCATAAATATGTAGTTCTCCACTATGATTAATAATTATTAAATTTTTTTTGGGTTAAGATAATTGTTTGAACCTGAATTAACCTTGTTAACTCTCAATTTAATATATTATGATATGATTTTCATCCAAGAAAAATGAATGTTTGGGGATATGAAATAAAAATACACATTGATATTCATTCACATGTTTATAAATTTATTGATCATGCAATAATTCCATAAAATATAATAAGGGAAAAATTTTCAATTGAAACCTTCATGAGTGATCATACACCTTTTTTAAGTAGTTTTGATATCCACTTGTTGTTGAGTAATGGATTAGTGTGGTGGAATATATTTTTTACATAAACCAGGGTCTAGAGAAATAAGGATTAATTATTACTGTCTACTTCTTAATATGTGATATAGATAAATTATGTAGTCTTAATAAGAATACAATCCAAAAAGGTTAAATTGACTTCATGAAGTCAGATTTGTTTAAGAGCTTATGTTTCAAAAAAAAACATTATTAATATTCTTTTTATAAAAATAGAGAAGTAATTCCTCTAGATTAAGAAAAAAAATGATGATTATTTTCGATCCCATCAAGAAGTTTTTACGAGACATCATAGGTACTCTTCTAAAATTATCATTCACCTTGAATATAAATGTAATGACCCTGACCCTCCTGGACCATTACTTTGCCAAAATAAGGCTCCACCAAAATAGTGGCACCGGTCATGGTGGAACTGTGATGGTGGCACCATGTCCTCACCCATCCCTCTGTTTTCTTTTTCCAGTCCCACTCCCTCAATGTAAATTTTTTATGTAAATTAATTCTTTTACTTTTTATAGCAATTTAAATCCCATAATTGATTCCTAAAAATCCCGAGAAACCTCCCCGATGGGGGATATTAATTGACAACTTAATATCATCATGTGTGACCACCCAAACCACATGGGAAACTACGTTCTGACTTTCCAGGCGTTCAAAATTTCATATCCAATAGCTGTAGGATCTCCTCTTTATATCTACTTCTAGAGTTTCTTTTTTTTTCTCGGATGGATTTCATTCTTCTTCATGGTGCACCTGGATTTCCTCTCTTCCTATGGCTTATAGTGTGCATCTAATGGAGATTTCTACACCTTTTGGAGTCCACAGAATTCCTCCCTTTTACGCCAGGCATCCCTTGTTCTTGGCACATGTAGAAAAACATTGATCCTTGATCAACCATGTACGGATTTTTCCTTCATCTCTCCTTACTGTTTATCATGCGGGGTGGGTAAGCTATTGTTTCTGTGGGGATTTATGAAACCAAAATTAATGAATATAATGAATGGACCTTTAAAGAAAGAAGGGGGAGTGCGATCGATGTTCTTATTTACTCTTATATTGATATGTGTTGTCAATTTTGCGTGCCTATGCTCACTGAAAATCATGTTCGTTGGTGGTCTTTCCTTGTGCACTAATGAACCATGCCTTCTGTGATGATTAAATGAATGTAACATGGAAATTGGTTAATTGCTTGAACTCAGATGGTTAAATGGGTGTCTCGTGAACATCAACCCTTGTGTGGTCACCCCGATTAATCAACAGAAAGAAGAAACTAATGAATTATGTGCTTGAACCTGGAAGTTTCCCTTTTCTGTTTCGGTAGTGGGTTTCTTTTCCTGCTAGATGATTATGGGGGAATGTGGCGCAGAGTACCCAAATATCGATGTGATATTACTATATATTACTTTCCTGGCATTATTTGGGGAGTGTTCCTTAGTGAGGCTTGGGTGGTTAGTTTTCCATGCTAGGTGATTTGGTTTCAATTTTCTCACAGGGCATTAGAATTCTTCCCCACTTGTGAATGAGAGCTTTTGGTTTTTCCCTACTGAGTATACTTGTATGATCACTCTATGTATATAAAACTGCTTCCAGGTTTCCAGGAGTACTTCAGGGATCGTACGAGACTGTACTACCTTGGACCTTGGGGTAGTTGCTGTTGTCATTTTCCTTTTTCTTGGTACTGTACCTTTAGATTTTGGGTGGCTTGTATCATTTATTGTTGAACATGCATATGGGAATTGGTTACTTTTGGCTTTATTTTTACTTTCAACTTTGGTATTGTTGGGGTTGTTATCTTATCTCTTGATCCTATAAAAATAAAAAGGGTAATGACTTGAATTTTTCTTGTGTGAGATTCTATACCCTTGGTACTGGTTTCCACTCCGGGACCTATTGAAAGCGGGTTTCGGGGGTCATTATATCTCCTTCAACATAAATAAGGAAGGGTCTGGCAATCTACTGTCCCATCCCTCCTTTTGGTGAAGGCGGGTCATGACAGAATGGTATCAGAGGTAGAGGTTGAGACATAGGATGGAGTCTAGAGTTAGACACAGTGAGGATTGCATGGGATGGTAGGGAAACAATGTTGGGTGTTCTTGGATCATGAAATAGGCCAGGGAAGACCGGCTAGGACATGGGATTTTAGGGCCACCCATGATCCGATGCAAGGACTCTGGACCTACCGAACAACCAAGTGAGGCTACACTGATTGCAGGGTAGAGACCCCAGGAAAGGTAAATGCATCAAAAAGACTTATATTACTATGTTTCATGGGTTTTTGAGGATTTAAAATAAATAATAAGTCTATGAAATTTTAAGTTAAATAGTCTACACTACTCAGGCTTAGGCATTCCTTGTTTACCTTACAACTATGGCACCTAGGAGGTGACCACGAGTAGTGCGGGCGGTCGAGGACCATGAGGTTGACTTGGCCGATCGGTAGAGGACCGACTGAGAGGAGGAGGATGATCAGTGGAAGAAGACACTTCGAGCCTTTCAGCGACCGACCCTCGAGAAGTGCGATGGTAGCATCTCAGACGTGGAGATGGAGAGCTGGCTAGAGGATTTGGTGATATCCTTCATCTTGATATGGGATCCGACGGAGTACTGCATTCCTATGGCAATAAGATATATGTGTGTAGCAGCATGTTAGTGGTGGAAACTTTATCTTTGGGATAAGAGAGAGACTGAGGTGACGTTGGCAGACTTCGAGAAGGAGTTTCGGGCGAAATTCCTCTCTTCCACGATGAAGGCTGAGAAGAGGAAGGAGCAACACTCCCTTCAGCAGAGGAGTATGTCAGTGAGAGAGTTGGGTATAAAGTTCAAGGATCTCCTTCGATTCACTCCAGACCTCTTTCCGCATGAGGAGTCTTGGGAGAGATGTTTAGAGGAGGCACTCCAACCTTCTCTTTAGTACGCGGTTAGTCCCTTCACCCTACCGACATACTTAGAGGTGCAGAAGAAGGATGACGTGGTGGAGATGATTCACACACTGGGAGGTGTGTCATGAGAGAGAATCTAATTGGGCTCATCAAAGGGGAAGGCCGTCAGTAGCAGGCCTCCAGCATCAGGATACTTTAGGTTTTGACCAATATGGAGTAGGCCTCAGCAGTTCTAGTTCCAACCTTCCGGCCCTCGCCCTTTTCGTTCGGGGCCATGGCCGAGATTCTTCATCTGTCGAAGCCATGGAATCCTTCGGAATCAGTGCCCGGACAGAGTACAGTATAGTGGGATGGGCAGGTCATGCACCCACCTCAGCACCAGTAGTTCACAGCTAGGCCCTTTCAGCAGTAGCATCAGGGGCAGCGGGCTCCCACTCCGCTGGGGGCAGACGTTGTAGGAGTAGGATGACCTCAGAGAGGTCAATAGGGACCTCAACTCTGGAATGGTTGGGGAGGTGGCTGACAGCCGAGAGGCAGAGTAACTAGGCGTGGGTAGTTGCACACTGCAGAGGAAGCAGTTCCAGTAGGGCCAGAAGTCATTCGAGGTATGATCAGTTGGTTTAGTACACTTTCTTATTCCTCGTTTGATACCGGAGCTTCTCACTCCTTTGTTACACCCAGTTTGGAATGTGATATGGGTTTAGATGCTAAGAGACATCCAGTACCCCTGGTGCTGAGAACAATAGTTAGAGGTCAGACAGACTTGTTGTATGTTTTTCGAGGAAGCATACTGATGATAGGGCCACATCATTTAGTCAGGGATCTTCTTCTCTTGCAGATATATCCTTAAGATGTCATCCTATTCACTGACTGGTTGTTCTCTATATGTGTCTTCAATGACTACTTCTGAGGAAGTGTTGTGTTTTATGACTTGGGAGGCCGACGGGTGACTTTCATCGGCGAGCAGAGTTTCCAGGGAAGCAGCAAGCGAGGGGAAACCCTCCTCTCCTTGTTAGCTTAGATATTAGTGGAGTCAGTGGATGTAGAGATGGTGGACGTACCAGGGATCTTAAGTGATTTTATGGACATCTTCCTTGAAGAGGTAGTGAATCTACCCCCTCGATGTGATATCAAGTTTGGGTAGACCTGCAACCTGGTATTCTTCTGATTTCGATGGCTCCCTACCGGATGGAACATTCTGAGTTGCAGGAGTTACAGATTTAGATTGATGATCTGGTGAAGAAGTGTATTGTTCGACCAAGTGTTTCTCCATGGGGTGATCCAGTCCTATTCGCTAAGAAGGCAGATATTGGTCTTAGGTTGTGAATAGACTACTAAACCAGGTAACGGTCAAGAACCGATACCCCCTCCCAAGGATATACGATCTCTTTGACCAGATGAAGAGAGAAGGTTGGTTCTCTAAGATTTACATGTGGTCAGGATACCACCTGTTGAGGGTGAGGAAGGGTGACATCTTGAAAACTGCCTTCAGGTGTAGATATGGATACTTTGAGTTTGTAGTGATTCCCTTCGGGGTTACGAACGTGCCAGCTGTGTTCATGGGACTCATGAACTCCATCTTCCGGGAATATCTGGACTGGTTCATAGTCGTGTTTTTTGAATACATTCTGATCTACTCAATATCAGAGGAGGATAACACTGAGCTCCTGAGAATGGTTTTAGAGGTCCTCCGACGGCACCAGCTCTATGGAAACTTTTCCAAGTGCATGTTCTAGATGCGAGAAGTGAATTTCCTTTGGCACGTAGTGACTAAGTAAGGAATAACATTCGACCCATCGAAGGTTGAGGCGGTTTTTTCTTGGGTAGAACCCAAGAATGTTGCTGATGTTTATTGTTTCCTTGGTCTGGAAAGTTACTACCAGAGGTTCGTGAGCAACATCTACCAAGTTTCGGAGCCTTTGATAGCCTGGAACAAGAAGAACCAGGCTTTCGTGTGGGATAAGCAGTGTGAGGTGGGCTTCAGTTATCTGAAGGAGAAGTTGGTTAGTTCCCCGGTGCTGATATTTCTAGAAGAAGGGGCGGCGTATGAGGTTTTCTATGATTTTTCAGGAAAAGGACTCGGATGAGTGTTGATGCAGCGGCAAGGGGTGATCTCCTATGGGTCTAGGAAGTTATGTCCTCATGAGCGTAACTCTTCCACCCATGATTGGGAGCTTGCGGCGGCCGTCTTCGCACTAAAGTTGTGGCAGTATTACCTTGTCGGGGAGCACTTTGTGGTCATCAACAATAATTAGAGCTTGAAGAATGTCTTCTCCGAGTGAGACCTGAACTTACTGCAGCGGAGGTGGATGGAGTTCCTTCAGGACTACGATTTTGATATTTCCTAAACCTCAAGAAAGGGGAATGTGGTGGCTGATTCCTTGAGTAGGAAGTCACAGAATGATGAAGATCGAAAGTCAGCAGATTCTTGGCAGGCAATGGAGTTGTTGGCTACCCTACACCTGGATGCAAGGATGGAAGGTGGAAGAGGTTTCTTGTATCAGAAGACAGTGAAGCCTTATTAACTATGGCAGGTGGAGGAGTCTCAGTGGGGAGGCTCAGAAAGCTAAGTGGTGCATGACCAGGTTAACCAAGGTGATGCTCCTGAAGGGTGGATGGAGGATTGTCAGAATCGGGTTCTTTTACGGGGAATGTTGTTTGTTCCATAGGCGATGCACTGTAGAGTTCTTAGTGAGTTCCACAAATCACACCTACCAGTGCACCCAGGAGTTCCCAAGATGTTCTAGGGTCATAGGAGACAATTTTGGTGTCTTGGGTGAAACGGGAAGTAGAGGAGTTTGTAGAAAAGTACCTAGTGTTTCAGAAAGTGAAGGTTGTACACAGTGTTACAGGCTGCTTGTTGCAACATTTAGACATTCCCAAGTGGAAGTGGGAGGAATATTCGATGGATTTCATCATGGGGCTACCCAGGGTTCAAGGAGGTTGTGACGCTATCTGGGTAGTGGTGCACTGGTTGACAAAATCGGCTCACATTTTTGCGATCAAGGAGTCGGGAGCAATAGATGCCTTAGAATAGAGGTATGTGGATGAGGTGGTGCTATTTCATGGAGTTACAAGGTCCATAGTCTCGGATATGGATTCATAGTTAACCTCACAAGTCTGGAGAGGGTTGCAGCATGCTTTTGGCACCCAGCTACGTCTTAGCACTGCTTTCCACCCCCAGACGGACAGACAGACAGAGCACACCGTCCAGACGTTCGGGGACATACTACGGGAATTTATTATGGATTTTGGGGGATCGTGGGCATGACACATTCCTCTTTTAGAGTTTTCCTACAATAATATCTATCACTCTACCATTGGCATGGATCGGTTTGAAGCTTTGTATAGAAGGTCATGTCACTCACCCATGTGCTACACTGAGATTGGGGAAACTAGAGTTCTTGGCCCGGAGGTGGTGCAGAGCATGACGGAGAAGGTCCAACTTATACAAGAGAGGATTAAGGTAGATAAGAACTAACAGAATTCATATGCCAGTAGTAGGAGGAGACCCTTGGAGTTTAAGGTTGTAGACCAAGTGTTCTTGAAGGTCTCCCCTCGGCGTGGGCAGTGGAGGTTCGTCAGAGGGAGTAAGCTTTCCCCCATGTTTTTCAGACCCTTCGAAGTGTTGCGGTGGGTCGGAGAAGTGTCCTATTAGCTAGTGTTACCACCATTGGTACTAAGGATACATGACACCTTCCATGTGTCCCAGATTTGTCAGTATCTTCATGACGATTCACACATCCTCAACTGGGGAAATCTAGATATCGGGGATGATGCAACATTCATGGAGCGACCAGTGGTGATCAAAGGTTGTGAAGAGAAGGTTCTTCGAGGACAAACCATTCCTTTGGTTCATGTGTTGTAGATGCATCTTGGGCTTGAGGAGAGTACCTGGGAATGGGAAGCACATATGCATGCCCAGTACCCAGAGTTGTTTTGAGTTTTTTCTGTTTTGATAGCACATATTATGATGGAATGCTTTACTTGTTAAATATGAAATATGTGGTTTTCCATATTCTCTGAATGTGTGTGATAAGTCCTGGCTATGGGGAGGGGAGGACCTGATCCCTAATCAAGATGCATTATGGTGGATGCGATCAAACACGTTCAGGCAAGTCAGTGCCTCCCAAAGCGGATAGTATCTTGACATGGAGGAAGAGACTCCCCAACCCATATGACTGGGCAGTTTGACCCTTGTATGTTTCCTGGTTTTTTGAGGGAGAGGTGATTCTAGATGACGATGAGGTTCACTCTTGAGAGGTATCTTTCTTGGTGGTTTTTCAGACCCTCTATTTTATTCTGGGTTGTTTTTTATTCTTGAGGGCGATAATGGTTTGAGAGGTATCTAATGTAATGGCCCAGACCCTCCTGGCCCATTACTTTTCCAAAATTAGGAACCACAAATACAGTGGCACCGGACATAGTGGAACCCTCATGGTGACACCAGGACGGTAGCACTGTAAGGGTGACACCGTGATGGTGGCACCGTGTCCTCACATAGCCCTCTGTTTTCTTTTTCCAGTCCCAAACCTGAAACGTAAATTTTTTACGTAAATTAATTGTTTTACTTTTTAAATCCATTTAAATCCCATAATTGATTCCTAAAAATCCCGAGAAACCTCTATTATTGGGTATATTAATTAACAACTTAATATCATCAGGAATAAATTCCCAAACCACGTGGGAAACCACGTTCTGACTTTCCAGACGTTCCAAATTTCATATCCCATAACAGTAGGATCTCCTCTTTATATCTCCCGCTAGAGTTTCATTTTTTTCCTCAGCTGGATTTCATTATTCTTCCTGGTGCGCCCAAAGATCCTCTCTTCCCATGGCATATAGTGTGCCTCTGATGGAGCTTTCTGCACCTCTTGGATTCCACGAAATTCCTTCCCTACAATCCATGCATCCCCTGTTCTTGGAACATGAAGAAAAACATTGATCCTTGATCAACCAAGTAGGGATTTTTCCTTCATCTCTCCTTACTGTTTATCATGCGGGGTGGGTACGCTATTGTTTATGTGGGGATTGATGAAACCAAACATAATGAAGATAATGAATGGACCATTAAAGAATGAAGGGGGAGTGTGATCAATGTTCTCCTATACTATTTTATGTTGATATCTGATGTGAATTTTTCGGGCCTATACTCACTGAAAGTCATGGTCGTTGGTGGTCTTTCCTTGCACACTAATGAACCATGGCTCTTATGATGATTAAATGACTGTAACATCAAAATAGGTTAATCAATTGAACTCGGATAGTTAAATGGATGCCCAGTGAACATATACCCTTGTGTGGTCACCCCGGTTAATCAACAGAAAGAAGAAAATAATGAATTATGTGCTTGAACCAGGATGTTTACTTTTTCTGTTTTGGTAGTGGGTGTGTTTTCCTGCTAGATGCTTCTGGGGTAAAGTGTCGCAGGGTACCAAAATATCGATGTGCTATTACTATAACTTACTTTCCATGGGTTATTTTGGGAGTGTTCCTTGGTGAGGCTTGGGAGGATAGTTTTCCTTTCTAGGTGTTGTGGTCTCTCTTTTCTCACAGGGCATTAGAATGCTTCCTCACTTGTGCACGAGATCGTTTGGGTTTTCCCTATTGATTATACTTTTATGCTCACCCTACGTATATAAAACTACTTTCAGGTTTCTAGGAGGACTTTAGGGATCGTACGAGACCGTACTAGCTTGGACCTTGGGGAAGTTGTTGTTGTCGTTTTCCTTTTTCTTGGTACTTTACCTTTGGAGTTTATGTGGCTTGTATCATTTACTGTTGAACATGCATTTGGGAATGGGTTACTTTTGTCTTTACCTTTACTTTCAGGTTTGGTATTGTTGGGGTTTCTATCTTATCTCTCGATCCTATAAAAATAAAAAGGGTAATGCCATCCATTGTTTTGTGTGAGACTCTATAACCTTGGTGCTGGTCGCCAATCTGGGACCTATTAAAGGCGGGATTCAGCGGTCATTGTCACACCCAGACTTTGCGTTGTGTCATGTTTCTAATATTTATTTTTTTATCCTATAATTTTATCTGATTCTAATTGTTATTATTCTTTTTATATGAAACATGGGTCGAGCTCGATTCGGAATTTATGCATTTGCGCTGATGAATGAGAATTTTGGCTTTGACAGCATTCAGCGCGGCTCTGTCTAAGCTGTGTGGCCTTGCCCGGTTCCCCGCATGGCCTACGCCTTTTTCAAAATAAGATAAAAACATAAGAGAATAATAAAATGATGATGAGTAACAAAATTTAAAAGGATTGAAAATTTAATAAGTAGTTTTAATTATAATAATAATAATATTGTTTGAGAATAATAATAAATATTATTGTTAATATTATGTGATGTTATTACAATTATTATTATCATTATTCTTCTTATTTCATTTATTTATTTTATTACATAGTTATTTATTTATTTTTGTTTTTTCTTTTTATCTTTTCTTTTTATCTTTTCTTATTCTTTATTTTTCTTTTATTTTTCATTTCTCTCCCTCACCTTCTCTCCCCCCCGGCTATTCCGCACGACCTCCCCCTAACTCTAAGCACGCTGCAACCCTGCTGCTATCCAGCCCGCCGCTCCGCGCCCCTACCTCCCAGCTAGGATTTTGGCCACCGGACCTCCTTGCGCACCCTAGTTATGATGCGGCCCCTGCCAGCGCACCCACACTTTCCCACTTCCTCCCTTAGCCACACCTCACCCAGCCCAGCGCCGACCCGCGCCTCACCCTCCAATGCCCCCGTGCTGGAATGCCCTCCGTGTCGTCTCCCTCTCCGAGCCACCTCCCCGTCACACCTTGTTTCTCCACTCAGACCTGCGCCGACCTCCCCTCACCAAGTTGCTCTGTCCTTCTCCATCCGGCGACGCACCACATCACCGGCACACCCAGCTCCGTCCGACAGTCCGCGCACACCACCCCCTTGTCCAGGAAACCAAACCTCCCCTCCAGTTCCCCTCCAACGACATGCTTCTACCTCTCGGTTCAATTTCACTGCACCCCTCGGAACTCCCTAGTCCGTGTGTGCCACACTTCGATGACTGCAGCTGGCTGCCACCTCCCTGCCTCACGCAGCGCCTCGGGCCACTGCTCTTTTCTTCGAGGCTTTCCCTAGCAGTCAGCGTCTCCTCCTCCTTGCGGGTGTAACCCTACTCGAAAGGATTTTCCAGGCACAACGTGCCTCTACACCTCTCCAAAGTGCTCTGACAACCCACAATATTCTCACTGGAGGTGCGTTTTATTCATTTTGGTTGGTTCTTCCTTTGGGAGATTACCATGTTAGGGTTAATGGATTAATTTGGTTTTTTGGGGTGAAATTTCCTTGTATTGGGTTCACCCTAGGTGGCTTGAGGTTTCGTTGATGTGCAATGGTGATTTAACACCTTTCTTCAGAGGATTATTGGATCCAAGTAAGTGGTTCAGCTTATAATTATTGTTTGATGAATTTATTACTGTGTTTAATTAATTCAGCATATTATTTAATTAGTTTGCATGGGGAAAAGTGGTTTTATTTTATTCTCTTGAGTCTCATATGCATTGATTTGTTATTAATGTGTTTATGTGATACTAGTGTGATTTTCTGTAAAAACCAATTTCAATATGGGTTTTAGTGTTTTATAAATTGTGCACTTGGCATATTAGAACATGAAATGGATGAATAATATGTTTTAGTATGACGTTAGTGTGCGTTTGATTCTAAAAATGAGGTTTGGGAGTGTTTTGACATTATACCATGCAGTTCTTTATTGGGTTTTCTTATAAATTGTAAAAAAATTTATGAAATCATATTTGTGGTGCAAATCATGTTATGATAAGATTACATCTTTTGTTTGGTTCTAAATTAGAATTTTAAATAAAACCAAATGTATCTTTAGTAAAAACATTATTGCATTGTTTGTTAACATTACTTTTAAACTACTCAAACAATTTCTTTAATTGGTGTAAGTGGTGTGGATTGAACTCTTTATGTTGCGTTGTGTGTGTTTGGTTATGAAAGAAGGGTGGGTTGGTTTGTGTGTAAATTCTTGCTCTGATCTTCATAATTTGTTTATTAAAAATCCTAAATGTTTTATTGAATAGTTATTAAGGATTAAAAGTTGTTTTAATTGGTTGTGTAACTGATGGAAATTTAGTTTTAAGATATTTTTAGTGTGCACCTAATTTCAAAATTGTATTTACATGTGTAAGTGGTGGATTGTTTAATGATATGCGTTTTTTTATTGCGCAAATGGTTTAATTGAGTATGTAACATATGAATATTATGTTTTGAAAATATTTTGGTCTGTGTATGGTTTTAAAAGAGGGTTTGGGTGTGCAAATGGTGTTTTTGCATGTGTAAGTACCCTGTTGAGATTTTATGCATAAGTTTGATGTGTGACATGAACATGAAACTTGCTTGATCACAAAGAAGGATTCTTGGGTAGCTAGGAGGGTGATCTAGACTACTGAGCCAGTGTTTCGGAGGTGACTTAACCCGGTTTCACTGGAAGGACAGACGATTGAAACACTAACTACACATGTGCCTTTCTGAGGGTCATGGCCTTTTATGCCACGTTTTTGAGGGTCGTGGCCTTCTAAGACACGTTATCCAAGGGTCGTGGCCTTCTAAGCCATGTTTCACCGAGACATGAAGATCTAGGGACCCAATTTATCTTATACCCATGTGACCTCTCCCATATTAGTGCTCATTGGATAATTTAAGCTCATACGTGTGACTCATTGGTTATTTTAAAAAGTAAGTGCATGTGTGTTTTAATTTAAGTTGTTCCATTGATACTGTTTTCTTTAGTTCTGTTTGCTTTAAAACTGTTTAAGCATTTACTTCCTTTCTTTATTTAAAACTAAAAATGTATTTGTCCTTTATTAATTATGAATGAAACCTTTTTATAGGGTGAAGTCCTACTAGGATTTTGGCTCACACACTACATAATCTTTTGTGTGTGTCTAGATTTTGTTTCTCTTGTATTCTAGGTTGAGGAATCCTGACTAGTGGTAGTGGTTCTGGATGCTGTTGGTATTCGCGTGCAGGTTGGTGTTTGTATCATTGGGATGTGGCTTCTCGTGTCTCTTGGAGGTTTGTATTAGAGTTTATGTTCTCTATATTTGTTGTTGTTCACTTTGAGTTTTTAGTTGAGTTGTAGAATTAATCCTGTTTTCAGTTTAAGTTCCTGTTTGGTTGACAGTTTTCAGTTTTAGTTTATTTACCGTTTCTGTTGTTTTTTATTTATGATTATGGGTAACCCGTTCCCACATGTCACTCTTGATACTGGGCACTTTTTCCAGCCCGTGGGGATCGGGTATGACCTTCGAGCCATGCCACGGACAGGGTCGAGTGCTGGGTCAGATGGAGACCCATCCTGGTTCGTGACAAAATCTTATCAGAGGGGCAGGTTTTCTCTCTTGGGTCATGTTAATTTGGGATAGAGTCGCAGTAGACTGGAGTTAAGGTTATCGGGACTCGATGTCCTGGCTACGAGTAAGGTGCCTGGCCAGCACACCTCATGGCGGGACTCGAGTTACCAAAGTAAGTTGTGGTTTTTCTCAGTCTTTGGTCCTTGCGGTTAATCTTGTTTAAGGAAAATGTAAATAGAGTAGGGTCAGTGGTCTCAGTGAGCTCGCAGGGCCTGGCACGCCTTGTGGATCTGGGGAAACTGTTCTAAAATACTCTCCGTGGACAGTGGCGTGATTGGTGTATGGCCGCCAACCATATGTTCCAATCACCCGCTAACACTTGTTTCTTCCTGCATTGCATCTCGTCTCTTTGTTTTGGATTCATGGAAATCTGGTTTTTATGAAAAGAAAAAAATGATGGTGTGTAAGGTTTAAAAAGCATGGGTTGAATGTTTTGGTTTTGAAAAATGGAAATGTTTGGTTTTGATTCTTGGTGTTCTCATGGGAAACCACATGCATGAATGTATATCAAAAAACAAAGAAATGGTTAATAGAATGAGCAGGTCAATTCATGGATGGATATGAGGTGGGTGCCAGTGCGGCACGATAACATGCATGTGCGAGGCCCATGGGGCACCATTGGTGTTTGTGAAACCCACTAGCTTTGCTTATTTTCAAAAAGTTTTGTTAAATGATAATTTGGTGTGTTAATAATCGGTGTTTGTGTGGGGTGTCCTTGTGTTTTGGAAATGTCGAATGTGAGGCATTTTGAGCAGAGGATCCCTTCTGAATGATTTGTGTCCTTAGTTTGAATTCTTATTTTTAATTTGGTATGAAAGCATGTAGTTAGTTAATTTTTTTGAAAAGTACATCGGGGAGCCCTTTTAGTAGTTCCCCTGTATGTTTGGGGTTCGCTTGTGGTATGTACTGACCATTGGACCAGTTTGGTTGGGTCCATGGTTTTCTTTCTTGACTAGTGTATGCCCCCATAATGAATTAACATGCGATTGAAGTGTGGTGATGGGAAATTCGTCGTTGGCTGACCCTCTAGTTGATTAAAGAAAGGACTATCTCTTCTTGGGTGATAATGCTAATCCTTTTCCTTTTTCCTTTTGGTTAAGTAGAGCCTCTCGCAGTGGGATTCCATATGTGAGGGGTGCTGAAGGGCGTTTCAGTCTCTTTGAGTTTTTTGGGTCGTCGGGTATGAAGTTTGATGTAGTTGCGTCTGAAGGTCACCCCTTGAAACGGTGTAAGGAATTTCAATAGGGAAGGGTGAAGGCGGTTCAGAGTTATTGGTGTTGACCAATGTCTTGAAAGGCTTGTAGTGATTTTATCAGGTACAATGGTCATGGTTGGGTGACAACTTGCAACGTGAGGTCCCTTTGATAGTTAACAGTTGTTTGGAAGTGGTAAAGGAGACTCGACTGGGGAAACAGTGGAAGAAACCCAAAGTTGTTGGTGTGTTCAATTGTTCTAAATGAACTATGGTCTTTGGTTTGTTTCTTTTTAGAAAAGGATCGTGTTAGGATACTATTTTGACAGATCCAGTCGTATGAGGATGCTATGGGAGTTTGCAAGAATCATGTGTTGTTTAAGACTCATTTTGAAGTCCCTCTCCGTATAGTGTTCCTCTCTACAACAATGGTCATGTTCAGGTGATGATTTGTGGTGTCGTGTTCACATTCAGTGTGACAAAGGGTGATGTGCATATACCATTTCAGCTCTTCTGTTGGTTAATATTACGTGTATGATCAGTTGGATGTCGTAATGTGTTGTGTTTTCTGGTGTTGCCTCGGTTGCAATGTGGTTGTGTGTTACACCAAAATGAGAATCCCCATTCGGGAGTCTTCAACACCTAACTACGAGGTAGGAGATGCTTCAAACATCATGGCTCCAGCCATAGGCCTCAGAGTGAAGATGGCGCGTGGTCCAGAACCCAGAGAGTGTATGGGACCCCGACATTGTTCTGTCATCAATTTTGAAATTCAAATCAGTTTAAATCATTCCCTTTAGTTGATCCATTCCAAACGAACCATTTGGGCGCGTAAGGATTCTGTGACTATGTGGAGGTGGGATCATCTCATTGCCTTAGAGTCTTGGGGGTCACGTTCCGCTAGATGAAATCGCTTTAGTGGTCCTTATGGGATATGTTGGGTAAGTCGGCCTCAAAGTTGGAATAGTTCTTGTTCGGGGATGTGAAGATGTTGGTTTATCTCAGGTCATGGTTTTGACGCCCCAAAAGTTGGGCCTCGCCCTCCCCGCCCCTTGTGGTCGGTGTTTTGTCACCATCATGAAATTTCCAATCTTATGTATCTCCTGTTAGCTTTAATGGTGGGGAGACCCACGTTGGGTCTTTTATGAATGTCTCTGGAATGAAACGGTGTTGGACTTTCCTTTAATGGCAGGGAATCCTCTTGGACCTCTCCGTTTCGGTCTTCCAGTCTCTCCTTGGATGTTGGTAGGTTCTTAATGGTGGGGAGCCCCATGGGTTTCCCCATGTTGACCTTTTGATTCTTTTTCTAATGATTTCTTGGTGATAAGTGTTATGAGTGTTTCTTGGACATGGTTTTATCTTGTTTGTTCCTTCAAAAAAATGGTGGTGTTTTCATTCTATTGTACATGAGGAGTTTTGGTTTGTGAGGTTGGTTCCTGTGGGTTCAAGAGTTAATTTTCAAAAACAATCAAGTAGAGGTATTCTAGATCTTTGGGGTGGGCGACACATATCAGAAAGTCTTTTTCAAGATTCTTGAAGCTGTCTTTGAGTCACTTTCTCTGATCACGATGATTTTTCCTCTTTTGGCATGTTGATTGTGGGGATCCTATTGATCCTTAATAGGGCATATGTTTATTCATTGAGTCTCAACCCTAGTTGGGACTTTCCAGGGATGGAAAGCTTTATGGAGGGGAGAATTGTCACACCCAGACTTTGTGTTGCTTCATGTTTCTAATATTTATTTTTTTATCCAACAATTTTATCTGATTCTAATTATTATTATTCGTTTTATATGAAATGCGGGTCGAGCTCGATTCGGGCAATATGATTTTGCACTAAAGAATGAGCATTTTGGCTTTGACATCGTTCAACGCACCGCTGTCGAAGATGCACGGCTTCGCCTGGTTCCCCACATGGCATGTCCGGTTCTCAAAATAAGTTAAAAACATAAGAGAATAATAAAATGATGATGAGTAAAAAATGTCAATGGAATGAAAATTTAAGAAGTTGTTTTAATGGTAATAATAATAATATAGTTTGAGGATAATAATAAATATTATCGTTAATATTATGTGTTGTTATTACAATTATTATTCTTATTCTTATTCTTATTTCAATTATTTATTTTATTAATTAATTATTTATTTGTTTTTGTTTCTTCTATTTATCTTTTTTTATCTTTTATTCTTCTTTCTTATTCTTTTATTTTTCATTTCTCTCCCTCACCTTCTCTCCCCTCCGACTATTCCACACGACCTCCCACTAACCCTAAGCACACCGCACCCCTGCTGCCGGCCAGCCCGTCACTCTGTGCCCCTGCCTCCCGACCAAGATTTTGGCCGCCAGACCTCCTTGCGCACCCCGGTTCTCATGTGGCCCCTGCCGGCACACCCATACCAGCCTAATTCCTCCCTCAGCCTCACCTCACCCAGCCCAGTGATGACCCACGCCTCACCCTCTGATGACCCCCTACTGGCCTGCCCTCCGTGTCGTCACCCTCTCCCGACCACCTCCCCATCACTCCTTGTTTCTCCGCTCAGACCTACGATGACCTCCCCTCACCATGTCGCTCTGGCCTGCTCCGTCCGGCGACACACCACATCCCCGGCGCACCTAGATCTGTCCGACGATCCGCACACACCACACCCTTTTCTGTCCAGCCGAACCTTCCCTCTGGTGCCCCTCCAGCCACATGCTTCTACCTCCCGGTTCATTTTCACCACACCCCTGGGAACTCCCTAGTCCGTGGGTGCCCCGATCCCGTGACTGCCGCTGGCTGCCGACCTCCCCGCCTCACGCAGCGCCTCGGGCTGCTGCCCCTTTGGCTGAGGCTTCCCCTAGCAGCCAGCGTCTCCTCCTCCTTGCAGGTGTAACCCTTCTTGAATGGATTTTCCTGGTGCGACGTGCCTCTGCACCTCTCCAAAGTACTCGAACAGCCCCCAATATCCCCGCTGCAGGTACGTTTTATTTATTTTGGTTGGTTCTTCCTTTGAGAGATTACCAGGTTATGTTTAAGGGTATAATTTTGTTGTTTTTGGGTAAAATTTCCTTGTATTGGGTTCACCCTAGGACGATTGAGGTGTCGTTTATATGTGATGGTGATTTTTCACCTTTCTTCAGAGGATTATTGGTTTAAGGTAAGTGGTTTTGATGATTATTATTGTTTGAAAAATTTATTTGTGTGTTTAATTAATTCATCATATTATTTAATTGGTTTGCATGGTGAGAAGTGGTTTTATTTTATTCTCTTGAGATATCATATGATTTTATTTTTTATTAATGTGTTTATGTTATACAAGTGTGATTTTCTGTGAAAACTCGTGTCAAGCTGGTTTTTAGTGTTTTATAAATTGTGAACTTGGCATATTAGATCATGAAATGGATGCATAATATGTTTTAGTATGATGTTAGTGTGAGTTTGATTCTAAAAATGAGGATTGGGTATGTTTTGACAAAAGACCATGTGGTTATTTATTGGTTTGTTTTTTTTATAAATTGTAAAAATTTTAATGAAATGATATTTTGGTGAAAATCATGTTCTGATAAGATTATGTCGTGTGTGTGGTTATAAAGTGGCATTTTAAATAAAAAAATAAATCTTTAGTGAAAAAAATCATTGCATCATTTGATAACGTTTGTTTTAAAATACTCAAACGGTTTCATTTATTGGTTTAAGTGGTGTGGATTGAACTCTTGATGTGGCGTTGTGTGTGTTTTGTTACAAAAGAGGGTTGGGTTAGTTTAGTGTGTAAATTCATGCTCTGCTCTTCAAAATTTGTTTATTAAAAATCCTAAATGTTTTATTGAATAGTTATTAAGGATGAAAAGTTATTTTAATTGGTTGTGTAATAGATGCAGATTTAGTTTTAATATATTTTTAGTGCGCGCCTAATTTCAAAATGGTATTTATTTGTGTAAGTGGGGGTTTGTTTAATGATATGTGTTTTTTTATTGCACAAATGGTTTAATTGAGTATGTAACATATGCACATTATGTTTTAAAATGATTTTAGTGTGCATATGGTTTTAAAAGAGGCTTTGGGTGTGAAAATGGTGTTTTTGCGTGTTTAAGTACCCTGTTGAGATTTTATGCATAAGTGTAATATCTGACATGAACTTGAAACTTGATTGAGCGCAAAGCGGGAAGCCTGGGTAGCTAGGAGGGTGAACTAGACTAGCGAGCCAGTGTTCTGGAGGTGAATCGACCCAGTTTCACTGGCAGGACTGACGATAGCAACACTAAATAAACATGTTCCTTTCTTAGGGTCGTGGCTTGGTAATCCATTTTTCTAAGGGTCATGGCCTTCTATGCTATGTTTTCTGAGGGTCTTGGTCTCTTAAGCCACGTTTCACTAATACACGAAGATCTAGGGACCCAAGCTAGCTGATACTCATGCGGCCTCTCCCATATTAGTGCCCATTGGTTACTTTACACTCATTAGTGTGACTCATTGGTTATTTTAAAAAGTAAGTGTGTGTGTGTTTTAATTTAAGTTGTTCCATTGAAACTATTTTCTTTAGTTCTGTTTTATTTAAAACTGTTTAAGAATTTACTTCATTGCTTTAGTTAAAACTGAATTTTTTTTGACATTTAAAAATTTTGCGTGGAACCTTTTTACTGGGTGACTTCCTACTGGATTTTTGGCTCACACACTACATACACCTTTGGGTGTTTGTAGATTCTTGTTTCTCTTGTATTCTAGTTTCAGAAATCATGCCTGGTGGTAGTGGTTCTGGATGCTGTTGGTATTCGCATGCAGGTTGGTGTTGCTATCTTGGGGATGTAGCTTCTCGTGTTGCATGGAGGTTGGTATTAGAGTTTTATCTCTCTATATTTGTTGTATTCACTTTTAGTTTTTAGATGAGTTGTAGAATTAAACCTGTTTTTAGTTTAAGGTCATGTTTGGTTGACTGTTTTCAGTTTTTTTATTTACCTTGTCAGTTGTTTTGTGTTTACGATTTTGGGTAAACTGATCCCACATGTCACTGTTGATACACAGGAACTTGTGCCTGCCTATGGGGATATGGAACATCCTTCGGGCCATGCCACAGACAGGGTCGGGAGCCGGGTCAGATGGAGACCTGGCCTGGTTTGTGACAGTTATTATGTCTCCTTCAACTTAAAAAAGGAAGGTCCTAGAAATCTGATGTCCCTTCCCTCCTTTTTTTGAAGGGGGGTCATGACAATAACGTTGATTTATTCTTATGTATCATAAAACCAGATCTTCGAAGGGAATTGTCCACAAGGTGAGTTGGTAGCTTCCAAAATATCAATTAGTAAAGACTAAAAGTTGAAATAGAAGATGGGTACTCTATTGGTCGTAGTTAAATGAAAATTAATATAGGGTTATATAAAAAATCAACGATATTTCATGACGTTGGAAGATAATGTTTTAATCTTATACTTTCCAAAATTGTGGGTAGTATCACACAACTCATTATCTAAAAGTATAATGAATTAATCTTAGGTGTGGTCAGATTGGACATTGATCAAATGAATATTGAAGTAATATGAACAAGAAAATCAATGAGTTTTATGGAGAGAGAACATAGTAGAATCCACCTACCATACATCATTGGTTTATCACAATATTTTAGGTCATTATACAAGTGAATGCCCCAATTCCTCCAAAAATATGAATGATATAGGGAAAAATATTTGAATAAATAAGAAAAGTATAAATCTTATGCTTTTTTTATCAATATCATTTATAATCGCATAGAATATAGATTGAATGGGGTTGATTTTTTTAAATTCACCAATATTTGGTTTCACAACATTAAACAGTTTCTAATTGGTTTTGTTGATCGATCCAAAAACGCTAATAAGATATTGAAAATATGATTAATCATAGACCTACATTCAAGGGGAATGAAATTGATATGGAACAAGATTTGATACATTAAAACCCACATTAGTTAAGATTATGGGAGTTTAGGATCATCAAAACCTTTTGGATGGAAACTATTTCTTATTCTGGGACTCTCATTTACTTAACATATGTTTGTGAATCCTTTTTTCATTCCCAAGAATGTATACATTGTTCAACCTAATTTAATGATCAAAAATGGATATGTATGGTTTCAAAATAATCAATATATATCTAAGATTATCCATGATTATAGGGATTTGTATATATTTGAGGTTCCCATAAATGGTCTCCTTTCATATAAATATTAGTGATTCAAACATCATTTATTCTCTAAGTGTATTGTTATCAAAGGAGAAAATAGTTTATAAAAAAAATTTGAGATCAAACTCTTGAGATGGCCTTTTATGTATCATCATGAGAGGAATCAGAACCGATGTAGTTTGCTTCCACACAGTTGGAATCATTTCCTATAATGGTTGTGTGATAAGAACCAAACGATCCATTTTAATGTCCCGGGGAAAGGAAATCCATGTAGACGTTTTGTGCTCTTAGATAGTGTGAAACTCATACCGAGGAGGATCGAGGGACTTGGAAGATATATAGTCTCCAAGATGGATATCAACCTACTAAGAATGTGTCTCGAAGAACATTAGGTTGAGTTTCTATTCCATATTTGGGCCTTAGGGAGGCCTCCTATGTATCTCAATTATTTGGGAATCAAATACCATGTATCTCAGTAATTAGAGACATGTGCACAGGATCATCACATTTGAGGGGACATTATTGGGGATTATACATAGGATAAACCCATGAAACTTCTTCATCCTCTAAAATATTACACTAATATTGTAATATTAATTGGTTTTGGGAATTCAGTATAAGGACCAGGAATTACACATTATATAATGTTGAGTTAAGTCAATAATTTGTCCTTATTCCACATTATGGATCTTTTCATGTTTAGTGTTTTAAAAATTAGGCCCTAACTATTACATAATAGACCTAGACATTACATGTTTATAGTTACACTCAATCTCCACTTTTTCCACAAATGGAAACCCTTTAAACAAATTATGAATTTTTTGATTAAAATATCCTTGACTTCTTCCTATATTTTACTCATCCTTATACCCCGTGAAAACAATTTACAAAAACATGGGATGTGCATAAAAACGCAATAAGGGATAAAATAAGGAAAGGAAACACTAGACCATTAATTTTTATAATCCCATTAATTCATAAGAATCATGAAAACTTCATAGAAATTATAAATAATAAATTTAACTTGTGGAATCCATATCATACTTACTTTTTAAATTTCACAACCACATAGGGAGTAACCTTCATTGTTACATTTAGAATACCTATCATAGTATATTCCCTATATATCGTAGGTGAATCCTAAATTTTTACCTTCGTCATGTAACCCAACACATTGTAGAGATATCATGGGCTCAACAACCCTTATTTTATCATGGAACCACCCATATAGATAATTGATTCCAAATATCCATAGAATAATCATAACACATAAACCATGCATAAATGAAAAATAAATTTTTTTCATTGAAAAAATAAGATATATTATAATGATATTTATATATTAAATTAATTGTAAAAAATATTTTCAATAACTAATAACCTAAAAATGAAATTCGGTATTTAATTTTCTTTTAAAAACATTATCACTTGAGAGGAATCCAAATGTCAAATAATAGTTATAGCGGTAGAGAAGTTTTCATTGCGGCATTTGTTAAAAAAATTCCTTTTGTCTTTTTGGAATGGAAAATTAATTTTATAGAATCATTAATTTTCGAAATAGTTGAATAATTTTAAATTTATAATGGGTTGATTATACACTGTACAAAATAAGGTAGTGTATAAATCAAAATATGCCTCCATGAAATGATATTGAGATGAAATCCCTTTCAAATATCTTACATTACGATTAAGGATAAATCAATAAAATAATTATGTTTGAAAATTTTAAATACACCCAATGTAAGTGGATATTCACTGTAAAACAATCAGTGGTCATTCACAAATTTTCTTGGAAAAACGAAACCAATGACATGGATATTAAACTTAATAAATGGAAATTAATTAATGATTTTTCTTACCTTGACTCCAAATTGACTCATTCATTCTTTATAGTTTGGAATAATAAAAATAAGTTAATATATACTTTAATTATACCCTTTTAAAATTTTATTATTCATTTTATATTATTTATTACCATGTTATAGAAATTAGTTAATTATTTGAGTTCATTTGAGATGATTTGTCATTGTTCAGTTCATGAGTCAAAAAATGAACTTGTTATAATTACAAATTGTCCATGTGGTAAAAATTCCATTATCTCAAGAATAAAATTCATGAGTTAAATATCACGTATATCTATTATATATTTATTTATAATTTTCCATAATATATGGAGAAAATAAATGAAATGAACCATTCATGGAAATGGTAGGTCGTACGTACGCATGAACGCTACTTTCATTTATTTTTCATAATAATTGAATGAAAAATAAATGAAACATAGGTATATTATAATTACAGTATAATATCTATATTATATAGGTTAAATATGTTCATTGACACCGTCCTTTATGCATCCCATGTATGGAATGAAGATTCATATCACTTTTAGGGGGTCGATGTCAATAAATCATCAATTGAAATTATTGTATTTACACATTATGGAATGCATAATGTTATGTAGTAAATAATAAATAAATAATAATAGAGACAATATAATTATAATATTAACCATATATAAATACATTTCTATAAGTTTGTCCACCATTAGAGGTGGTAGGATAAAATTGAACAATCATCGTTTCGTGAGGCAGTAGTTCGCCGTACACAGAAATAATATGGTCTACATCCACAATATGGATGTGTGTGTAATTGTAGATAGAAAACATAGCATAATAAAATCCTAATATATTGAGGATTTTTAGTGTTGTTATAAAATAATTGAGAAAATATAGTTTATTGTGTTACAAAAAGAAAAATGAATGAATGGCGCTTGAGATAATACATTACCTCAAAATCTGGAAAATTAATTTTATTTGAGAAAAAAGGATTTATTGATTTTCCATATACCAATGGTAAGGAATCTTGGAGAAATTCAGGGATGTTGGAATCTTATTTGAGCAGAATTTGGGTGAGCCAAGTGGATGAAATGTGTGAGTAAGTGGGTAGAGATGGTGGCCTTTAATAATAGGGAAGAGGGGCACATTAGGAAAGTCATGAAATATTATTTTATTATAAATTTATTTTCCACTAATATTAGATTTAAAGTGATATTTTTTTGGATAAGATGAGTATGGGTCATAATCCTCTAAAACAACAGGTCTTAGAAAAGTTATCGCTCAAATGTAACCTTAAATTTTCTATTTCACCCTTAGTTATATAAATTAACTCTTACAGCATCATCCTATATTATTACACTATTTGGTTAATATAGTTACTCTAAAATTCCAAGAGAACCTAAAGGGGATAATTGATGAAATTTTTTACATTAAATAAGTAATTAGGCATATTCATAGATTTTTTGGACTATTATATAATTTAATAAAATAGTATTTGTTTAAAAAACTCATTTAGGTCAATTTTGACACAATTTAATAGTTGATTCTTTGGTAAAGTCAAAACAAATTAATTAATTAAAAAATTACATTAAATTAAATATAAAATATGTTAATTTTACAAAAAAAATAAGGGATGGAATCAAAATGTTCAAATTACTTTTATTTTAATATTTAAAATATCATTTATTTAAATCATTCATTAATAAGTAAATTGGTGCATCATCATTGTTTCATAAATATATTTATCATCAAAAAGTATATATATTATAAATAAAATACCATGATGTTGATTTTTTTAAGATTTATAATTACTAATTATAGAAAAATAGAACTATTATATTATAATATATTAAATTGAGGGATGTTGGAATCTTATTTGAGCAGAATTTGGGAGAGCCAAGGGTCTGATAGGTGTGAGTAAGTGGGTAGAGGTGGTGGCCATTAATTATAGGGAAGAGGGTCACGTTAGGAAAGTGATGAAATATTATTTTGTTATAAATTTATTTTCCAAAAATATTAGCTTTAATGTGATATTTTTCTAGTACAATATGATTATGGTTGGTAATCCTCTAAACCAATAGATGTTAGAAAATTTTATTACTAAAATGCAACCATATATTTTGTCTTTAATCCTTAGTTATATAAATTAACTCTTACCACGTCATCCCATATTTGTAAACTATATGGTTTATGTACTTACTATAAAATTCCAAGAGAATATAAAGTGGATAATTAATGACATTTTTAACATTAAATAAGTACTTGGGCCTATTCTTAGATTTTTCTAACTATTATATCATTTAATAAAATAGTATTTGTTTTAAATACTCATTTAGGTCAATTATGACATAATTTAGCAGTTGATTTTTTGGTAAAAGTCTTAAAAAATTATTTAATTAAAACAAACTACATTAAATAAAAAATAAAATGTCTTCATAATACATAAAATAGATGGATGGAATTAAATTGTTAAAATTACAATTATTTTAATATTTATAATATCATTTATTTGAATCATTAATTAATAAAAAAATTATTGCCGCATCATTGTGTCGTAAATAAATTTATTAATATAATGTATATAAATTATAAATAAAATACCATGATGTAGAATATTTTTAGATTTCTAATTACTATTTATAGTCAAATAGAACTGTTATATTTTAATATATTAAATATGTTTTGTTAAAAGATACATGTTTCTGTTATATTTCTATCTAAATTAAATCTATTATAATAACGTGTCATTATCACACCCAAGTGGTTCACAAGCATCAAATGTTTTGCCTATGGATATTTCTGGATTCCCATGACTCATAAAATAATATCAAGACACATTTTAGGGTAGTTTCATCTTATTATAATATTATTTTTTCCTTATTTACCTAAATTACCCTTTAATTGTGGTTGATAAATACAAATAATTAAAACAATATTTGTAATGTCAAAAAATGAAAGGTACATATTTCCCAAATTTGGACCTTGTCATTCCAAATATGGAATAAAATTTTTTAAATTCAAAACAAAGATGTTTTGATAATTAATTTAAACTTAAATCTCATTCTCAAAATGAGAAAAATTGATATTTTCAAAAGTAAAAACCATCAAAATATTTACTCATGTTTATATAAAATTTCACTTTAAAATTACTTAAATTGACCATAATTTGATTAAATGGAAAAAACCAACTAAACATTAAAACCTATTAGAATGATAATCTAACTATATAAATAAATCAAATGAAAAAGCAATTTTAAATTAAAATGAAATAGTTTTCACTATTCTTTAAAAATTAAATTTATCATGAAAAAACCAAAACATCAAGAGATCAAGATTTTAATGTACCACATAAAATACAAGTTTATTTTGACCTATAAAACATATAAAATTTTAAAAAACAAGATTTAAAAAGGGATCTATATCAAAAGTTGGTAAACCATCCTTCAAAAAATATTATAGTATTTTATGCTTAAAATTGGATTCATTCTCATTTTAAGACTCTAAAATTTATTGGATAAAAGTAAAAAGATTTAACATAAATTTTTATTCACATTTTAGTTATTTATATTTATTATATCCAATACAATTTATAGGCATTAGAGACCAATTAAAATAATAATAATATTATTGTATTATTATTTGGCATAACTCGGTGTTTTGTGAATCATATGATTTTGAAGGAACCTGCTGTCACGTATTGAGTATACTATTGGACAAACCATAACATTTAACATAAAATTAATATCTTGTTCATAAATATTAATACATATTAATATTTCTTATTCTATAAATAATTGAGGCGATACAACCTTCCCCCTTTTTGAAAATTGTGTCATCGCAACATTAAAAAGAGGATAGATAACTTCATGGAGAATACCAGATCAGAAATGTTGTCAATCAATCTATCCCTATAAAATACATAAAGAAAATTTCAACTGTCACCTGATATAACACATACTAGGATTCATGTAGGAAAAAATGGATTTGAAAGAAAAACAAACCTTATTGTTTTGATGGAGAGTGGTAGAAAACATGATCTGAAGGAAGTTAACAATCTGAAAAGAAAAAACATTTGAAGGGTTAAATGGTATTTAATTTCCCCGAAGGAAAAGTAATAGGAATTTTTTTTTGTTTTAAGGTCCTTTTAAGAAATCTGATGAATTATTTTACTAATTATAATATGAATGTAAGGAAATTTTCATACCACAAAATTAGATTTTTATCCATTAATCAAATTCCACCTCAAACTCATCATTTTCTCTGAATGATGAACATTCAAGAAGAATCAACTAATTAATTCACAAAAGATTAACTATATATTTCCCCGATCGTGAATCATTATTCAAAACCAAAATTTTTAGTACATCATCAGATAATAACACAAAAGAATTATAGTTTATAATGAGAATGACTACTTTTAATCTCCAAAATTCAATAGTAATACCCAATGTTCAACATACACCATTCAACAAAATAGTGTCCATAGAATTCCTAAAAACAATTCAACTATTATTGAAACCCAATAATCCAAATAATTTTATAACATAGTCTTTCAAGATTGATTTTAACATTTATCTATAAATAAAATTGATCACACTAAAAGTCTCATAACAAAAAGTAAATAAATTAATCACATATTCTCAAAGTTAGGATAATCATTTCCTTAAATAACATGAACCACAATAACTCCAAAATAAAAACATAGAATCATCCAAATAAATTTCAACCATTTATGCATTAAAATTCCATAGTGTTCTATTTAACATAATCATATAAATTTCCCAAAATAGTTAACGACTTCCAAAATTACATTTATCACGCAATCCACAAATCATTTTCCAATACTATGGATTTTCATTCGATAAAACATATATCCCCCAAATCAACATATTTTCAATCCCTAAGATCATTTAACTAAATTAAATAAGCATACTCACTAAGTAATTCATGTTGTCTAGTGGTAGGTGATAAATCTCAAGCGCTCTTCAGTTGTCAGTTTGGATCCCGCATCTTTTTCTGATGAAATGGTTTGTCACATAGTCTGCATGTTTTCCATTTTCAAAAGCTATATAATTTTATAACATTACAAAAAATGAGATAAAATCCAAAAAAAATTACAATAACATATTTTATTGATAACAGTTGTCTTATACCTCATATTTTCCATCCCATTAATTAATAAACCCTGATTTCCTCAAATTTGAATGTCTCCAAAAATACAATTGGTCATCTTAATAATTATTATCATAACACCTCAAAATGGGTTGATAAGTCATTAAACATATGATCTATCTTAAAATTATAAACCCAAGATTATATCCCTAACCCTCAAGAAAAAATCCTAATATCCAAGGTTCTCTAAACTATACTCTGATACCTACTATAAGGCCCCAACATTAAATGTTACATAATATTGAGGTATTTATATAATTTTAACTTATTTCACATTGAGGATATTTTCATGTTTATAGTTATAGAGAATTAATCTATACCTATTACATAATAGACCAAGAAATTACCTGTGGATAATTACACTTAGTATCATCTTCTTCCACCAAAGTAAACCTTTCAAACAAAACCAAAATTCATTTTTCGATAAAAAAATTCATTAATTATTATTTTCTCTTATTTATCTTTATACTATGTGAGAAAATTTCAAAAAGAATTGGATGAGCATAAAAACTCTCTAAGGGATAAAATAAGGAATGAAATCATTATTCCATGAATATTTATAAACACATGAATTGATAAAAATCATGAAGACATAAAATTATTAATAAATAATAGAGGTAACTTGTGGCATCCATATCATTCTTACTTTGTATATGTCACAACCACAAAGGATGTATATTTCATTTTTATTTTTAAAATACCCATCAATTTATATTCATTAAATATCTTAGGATGAAACATAACATTTTCCTGCATCATGTTACATAATTCAGTGTAGATCTATCACGGGCTCACCCATATTTGGTTTATCAAGGAACCACCCAAATACATAATAAATTACCATGTAACATAACAAAATAATAACACGTAAACTATGCATAAATGGAAAAGTAGATTTCCACATAGAAATCATAAGATGACATTTAAAGAAATTGATATAACAAATTAATTATAAAAAATTTCAAAACCAACATACCAAAATAAGGAATATTGAATTTTCTATTCTTTTAAAAACATTACATCTTGTAGATGAATCTAAATATCTAATATTGGTTGTGATGATAGAGAAGTCGTTGTCACTGCATATGCTTAAAAAATTCTTTTTATCATTTCATAAAGTAAAATTCTTGGTATAAGAATATTAATTTTCAAAAATATTGAATAATTTTAAAATTAAAAGGTGTATATTATACACCATATAAAATAAGGTCATGTATATATCAAAATATTACTCATTAAAAGTAGATTGAGACGAAATACCTTTAATTATAATATTCATAGAATAAGGATAAATCTATGGCATAATTATGTGTGAAAATATAAATACACCCAATATAAGTGGATATTTAGTGTAAAACAATAATATGTAATTCCCACAAATTCATGGAAAAATAAAACCAATGAAATGGATATTTATCTCAATGAATGGAGATTGAGTTAACATTTCCTTACCTTGAGTCTGACTTGTCTCCATCATTCATTAAATTAAATAATATTAAATATATGTTAATTTATACTTTTTTAAGAATATTTTTGGAAATTGTAATTCATTTTATTTTACTTAATACAATTTTACATCAATTAGTTAATAATTTGAGTTCATATTGGACTTTTTTTCATTCTTTAGTACATGCGTCAAAAATTACTTGTTATAATTAGAAATTGTCAATGTGGTCAAAATTACACCATCTAAAGAATAATATTCATGATTTAAATATCATATATATCCATTATATAGGTATTTATAATATTCAATAACATTTTTAGATAAGAAATGAAATGCACCGTTAATAGAGATGGTAGGTCGTACATACGCATTAATTCTACTCTCATTTTGTTATTATTTCAAAGGAATAAAAACAAAATAATGCATCGGTATATTAATATTCTAGTATTTTATCTATGTTATATATGTTACATAAGTTCAATAACTCTATCCTTTATATGATCTATGTATGTGTGGAATGATTCATATCACTTTGAGGTAGAGGTAGTCCACACTTCTTCAAATGAAATTATCGTATTTACACATTATTCAAGGAATAAGGGTATCATTAAATAAAATTTAACAAAAAATAAATTCAATATAAATATAATATATATCATATATAAATAATTTTCCATCATAAGGGACATTATTATAGGTGTTACGATAAACTAATCAATCATCGTTTTTTGAGGCAGTAGTTTTCCATACACAGAAATATTATGTTTTATATCTATTAGATTGAGGTGTGTGTATGTTAAGGTAGAAGAATAAGAATTAAAATACCATTTTATATTTAGTATAGTATTTTTGTAATAAAATAATATAAAAATATAGTTTATGGGGTTGGAGAAGGAAAAATTAATGAACGGTGCATGAGAGAACATGTTATCTCTAAATCGGGTAAATCTTTTTCATTTGATCCAAAAGGCTTCTTTGTGTAGCCTTCTTTGCAAGGGAAGGAATATAGGATGAAGAGAGTGATTTTGGGAGCTTATTTTATCAGAATTTGTGTGAGACAATGGTATTGAGAGGTGTTAGTATGTGGGTAGAGGTGGTGGCCTTTTATAAGAGGGAGGAGGGACACATTAGGAAATTCATGAAATATTATTTTAGTATAAATTTTTTTAGAATTGTAATTGCTTAGACGTGATATATTTCAAGGAAAATATTACTAGGGGTATATATAAACTCATCCAATATGTTGTTGACAAGTATAGGTCAAAAATATATCCTAATCCTTTGGCACTAACACTTAGTTATTAAATTTACACTCAACACGTCTTCTTGTATTTTGACAATATATAGTTAATAGAGTTACAATAAAATTCCAAGAGAACCTAAAGTGGATCATTAGTTACATTAATTACATTATCTAATTATTTTTTCCTAATAATATATTTTTTAGACTATTAAATCACTTAATAAAATAGTTTTTTCTTTTAATACTCAATTATGTTTTCTCTAACACTATTTATTAATTAATTTTTGTTAAAGTCATAAAAACTTTATTAATTATAATAAACTACATTAACTAAAATATATAATTTAATAATCATCCAAAAAAATTATGTGTGGCGTCAAAATATTCAAATTACAATTCTTTTGATATTTTTAATATCATTTATTTGAATCTTTTATTCATAAGGTAATCATTGAATCATCGTTGTGTTATAAATAAATTTATTTATTTAATGTCTAGAAAAATAAATAAAATATAATTATATAGGAAATAATATTATATTTCTAAAAACTATTTTTTGTCAAATATATCTATTATATACCTATATATTAAAAATGTTTTAGTAAAAGATATAAGTTTGTGCTTTATTTTTATTTACATTAAAATAATTTTTATAATATGTCATTATCACATTCAAGGTTCTCCCAAATTCCAAAATACATCTCTAAGGATAATTTTTGGTCTCTCGGGACTCCTGGAATAAGATTATGACACATGATAAGGTCGTTTTTTATATTATAATATTATTTTTTACCTTATTTACATAATTTACACTTTATTCATGGTTAATTAATGTAATTACTAAAGTTACTATTTAAAATGTCCAAAAATAAATGGCAAATATTTAAAAAAATGGAAATTATGATTCCAAATATCTAATCCATTTTTAAATATTCAAAACACATAAGTTTGAGTAAATATATGAAAATTAAATCATGTTGTCAAAATGAGAATGAAGGTATTTTAAAAGTAAAAACCATCCAATGATTGATATAAGTTTATATCAAATTTCAATGTAAAAATTAATTCCATTGAAAATAATTTGATTAAATTATAGAAAATAATAAAATTACTATTAAAAACCTTTCAAATTGATAATCTAAAAATATAAATAAATCATACGAAAAAGAAATTTTGAAATAAAATGAATTATTTATCACGTTTTATAAAAAATAAATTTTATCATGAAAAATCAATAACATCAAAAAAAGTAAATTTTTATGTCCATATTTCAAACAATAAGTTTATTTTGACATATAATACATATAAAATTTACAAAAACTATATGTAAAGGTAGTTCTCCATAAAAAGGAAGTAAAACATCCTTTTAAAAATATTAGAGTAATTTATGCTTAAAATTGGATTCATTCTTATTTTATGCCTCTAAAATTTATTTTATAAATGTAAAACCATTTAAAAAAATTGTAATCAAATTTTTTTTTCCATTAATTATCTCCAAAACAATGTCTCGGTGTAAATTACCATTTAAAATAATATTATTATTGTTGTATTATTTGTCAGTATAACTCAATATTGTGTGAAGCATATGATTTTGGAGAAACACATTGTTTTGTGTTGAGTACGCTCTCAGAATAAGTGTCCCCTTTAGCAAAAAAGTAATATTTTATTCATAGATATGAATAGATATGAAAATGTCTTGTTCTATAATGAACTGGGATGTTGAATTCACTGTATAAAATGACAAATTGAACAGATATTGTTGGGTTTAGACTATGGGGATGCCCTTTTAGGGTTAGATTTGGATAAGGATTACTATTAATACATTACCATTTTTTAGGACCATGAAATCTTTTGGATCACTATTAACCACTATGCCCATGTGAGTCATCCTTTATGTGAGAAATAAAAAGAGGCAGTAAATCTGGAGATCTGAAAATCCTCCTTGGACGTATGTGGATGAGGTCTAGGCCCAAAGGGAGAGATAAGGGGAAATGAAGCTCACATATCCTTCATTATTTTGGTATCCTAGGGATGCGAAGAGGATAATGAGTGTTGCCTTAATAGGTTTGTCTAGTTTATTACTCCCTAAGAGATTCCCTATAACCGGTCCCTAGGGAGTGGGGAGTGATCAATATAAGGCCTGATCAAATGGAAATGACATTGGTTCCCATCAATATCCATGAAGGGTAGGTTTATGTGAGATCCTCTAAGGTTGAGACAATTTTTACCATATGAATTTATACATTAAAACACATAATGGTTACACATTTTCACTGAAGCCACTATCACACCTCCACTAATCATGGCTATGTAGACTCGATAAGACACAAAAAATTTCCTCTTGATCTAAACATATATGGTATAGAGCTTTAAAAGGGTTGTCAACATAATATCGATTGATTAGTTCATGGATGGGCATATATGGAGCCCAATTGTGAGATGTAAGCGAGTTACAACAGGTAGGGAGTGGAATTCCGTAGGATCCCCAATTCTTTATAGTAATTTCATATATGGTACGGTGTTCCCCAGTTTTAACATTTTGTTATGCGATTGAGGATACCATTCGTGTAACCTGGTGCTTCGCAGACCGTGGGAATTTCCCCATATCATGTTGGTACAAGTGGTTAGGTCCCTTCCTTATATGTTTTTTCTATTTTGTTTTGAGTTGTTCTCATGTAGAATTTTGCTACATGGAGAGAGGTTCATCCACCATACAATTTTTATATGTGGATCACTAGGAAACAAAGGGTAAATTAAATAATATTGGGGATTTTGTTTGGAAAATTGTTGCCTTGTCCCGCACACATGTTGTTCGAATGTTATCTCTGGGTTTCCACTATTAACTAAAATATAAATGGTTTGGATAAAATTTGAATAAAAATAAAAATAATAATTTATTATTTAATGGAATTAATATTAATGTAATATCATATCAGATCCATACCTTTATACTTTTATTAAAATAATATTCATTCCTATTTTACTTGTTTCATGACCAATACATATGTTTTTCAGTATTGTATTCTAATCCTAATTAAAAAATGAACTAAAACGTGAATTGATACCAATAATAAAGACCCTGCATTTACATTATTAACTACTGAATCATTTTATGATAAAAAATATAATTTACATACAAAACCATGATCACCAGGTTTCATGTCTTCAAAAAATTCGGACCATACATAAATTGTGCATAATAAAACAAAAACACCTATTTAAATACTTCAATTTTTAATTAAAAAATAATAATCATTAGTAAATGTAATGAACTCACAATATAGATCAAATAAAGGGTTGAACTAAAATCCTAATAAGAGGATGAATATGGGCATGAATCGATGTGAAGGGAGTGAGCATAATAATAATAATCATATCATAATAATAGGATCAACATATACCTCATGAATGAATCATTTGATAAATAAATTTAATGTTGAAATTCATTAAAATGAAACATCATGTCATAGTTTTCAAATATAACACATTTTTGTGATCAATTATAACATAATGTTCATTCTTAATATACGTACATAGTCATAACATCATCATTGAAAAAAAACCAATCTTAATGTTCACACATAATAATCATTATCTTAGGAGATACGTAACATTAACCAATAAATTTGTGGTCTATATAATTTTGGGACCACCTGTCACATCAAAATGTTTTTATGATCATGAATTCCACCTAGAACATGTATCTTTTTTATTCATGAAATTTCCCTTATAAATGAATTTGTTTCGATGGAATTTCGCAAAAAAATCATTAATAAACATGGGGTTCCCAAATGAATAAGTGGGAATATATTTTTCCAAATCAACAACATTATTGACTTAAGAAGAATCACCTCAAGAGGAATAGAAGAGGTGTTTTGGAAATAATTTATTTTAATAAATTCATTATTTTTTTATTAAAAATTCAATGAAGAAGAATATTAATCCATGAAATAAGTGGGTGGAATAATGAAATTATATTTATGTAACATTTAGTTAATATACAAACAAATATTTATATTAGAGATAGTAAACCTTTTGATTTTGAGTTTGGTTGGAGAATCCCCTAACCGAAATTCTTATATTACTTCATTGTGTTTATGCCCCATGAATAATTAACATAGACTTATTTGAAAAATGATCTACAAGTGTGTAATGACCCGACCCAAAAGCCATAAACTGATGCTCCGATACGGTTCTCCACAAGGCCTCAAACGCGCCTCCCCAGATGCTAGAGGCTGCCTACTAGAAGTGAGGGAATAGGATGTTATAGTGGGGAGACTATTCCCTCATACTAGAGTATGAAAAAGTGGAAATAACTAAGTATCAAACACAATGGATTGTAAATAGAGCACTGAAGAAATAAACAACTGAAATATAACAAGGTAAACTATTGAAATCTGTAAAACCCCAAATATCTATGAAATACAATACAACACTTGTCATCCAATGGGCCGACCATACATATAAAAGTAAAAAAAAACTAATAGTAATAATATAGGGCTCTGATACTAACTCTGAGCGAACCCATGTACCAGATCTCCTAAAACTGTCAAAATGCATTAGCCCAATCAGTATAACCACTCGAGAAGCTCCAATCGGTCATGAATCACTAGGCCTCAGCCCTATTCACCATGAAACTCATGCTCAACCTGAAAAGTAGACATATGAACTACACATACACCAAGGTGCACGTGTGGGGGTGAGAAATAATCTCATTATGGAGCCCAAACAAGAAACCTATACTTGTGTTGCTATAGTGTATGCAAGAACAATGTGCTCAGCCTTTCTGGAACACAACAATAGATGTAAACCAAATGTGAAACTATATTAGAACTTAGGGTTTGCAATCCCTGTCAACTATAAAAGTACCATCATGGATGTACATATCCATATATGTACATATGTATCATCCCATGCATATACACATAACATATATATGAAAATTCATGATTAGGTTATTCAAATAAAAGAAAAAACATCAGCACTCGATCCTTGGGATCATATACCCGATCTTCAAGACATCATGTTCAAGGGAATCAAGTTGGACATCATGCCACTCAAGCCGTGTATCAATAAGTTGATAATTGGATTCGTAATCCCATCAACATGTACCTGCTTCAGACAATGCCAGATATATATATCTGAGTAAGCTTGTCACGACCCAACCCAATGGGGCTCGAGCCAAGACACCCTGAGCCCACCTTCAATAGGTCAGGGGCTGGAGTCTAGTGTAGAGTAGGCTATCAAAAACATGGGAGTCATTAGCCTAATGTACCAGTACAAAATCACCCACAAAAATTTCCATGAAATAGATTAAAAATAAGTAAAACTGAAAATTGAAAAACCATTCATACAACTATCCCAACCAGAGTGAAACAGCATTACAAAAAGGGAAAAATAGGACCCACCAAATAAAACCTACAAAGCGCGTCCAACCTTATCTTAAGAAGGGGAACACTACCACAGTCACCCACTGGAAAGCTCCCTCGGCACCGCACCGGTAAGCACCCCGGTCAGTCTCGCTCACTCAGCTCTACCTGCTCCAACTTCTCCTAGGACTCTGTCAAAAGGAATGTGGTCCTCACAATACACAAAAATGTGCGGGAAAATCCCTTGTAGGGGTGAATTAAAACATACCCAGGAGGAACCCCAAAAACCAAAACAAAATAGAGAAACTGAAAGGCAACAGTCCGCTCATCCCAGCCATAGAGAACCCAGATGAGAGGGAGAAACTCCATCTTGTGACCATCCTTTGATAAACACAACTAGTCAACTCAATCCAGGTTTATTCCCATAAAAACACCTTGAACATTTGCTCAGGTTTACACCCAAACATACATCTCTAACATCTTCCCAGGAATATTCCCATACATATACCATGAACATCTTCTCAGATATATTCTCATACATAAACCAGAAACATCAAGATATAGTCAATTCTCGCACCAAGCCACAAGAGGTAATGACCAAATCACCCACCATGGTTCACAACCAGGAGATAACACTCCATGATCACCATCATACCAGATGACAATAGTCCAATAGATACACTCTGTCGAGTCCACAAAACCATATCAGACGCTAACCCGAGAGATCACACTCATCAGATAACCTCACTGAGGTAACCACGCTGAAACAACTAAACCAATAAACTCCTCATATAGGGGATCAATCCTAGGGCCTGCTAGGGGATACCTGAACCCACACCGGTATAAGAATATCTCACTTATAACGGACCTCTCTCAGGATCTGCTGGAGGATACCACAACCTGATCTGGTACTCGTAGATCTCTCAGATAGGGGATCGCTCCCAGGATCCGCTGGGGGATACCACAACCCAATCTGGCATTCCCCAGTTTCACATCACTCAGATAGAGGATCATATCTTGTGTCACAATGGTCTCAAAGATACCAGAACCCTATCTAGTACATCTCGAATTGTAGGGTATCAAACTGATGATGCTGCAAACCATACCGAAACTGCATGTTGTGTAGGGGATCGTATAACCAACGATGTCGCAAACCCTACTATATTTCTCATGCTGAGTAGGGGATCGTATACCTAACGATGCCACAAACCTACTGATCATGGCCCACTACATAGGGGATCATCCGCTCGATGATTCCACAAACCCTACGTGGTTAAACTACTAGATAAGGGATCTTCGCCGTGGAGATACAGTCTCAGCGATACCAAGAACCTGAACTAGGGAAATGATGCTAGAGGATCCCACTCCAGGCCCACCAAAGGGAAGACACTACTCTTACAGATTAAACATCCTACAGAGAGGATCACAAACCTATACTAAGGTTGTGATGCCTCAAGAACCCCGTAAGAACAAACCATGGGAGTACCCTCAACCCCTGCTGGTCCACACGTCACTAAGCCGAGGGACTCGCAACATTGCCACACTACGCACCACCTAGGCCGAGACCGAGGTCACCATCATGATCCATGGGGAAAACATGCAGGATAGGCTACTCACTCGCCTGAACCGGATGCTCAGTGAAAAAAGGCACTATTCACCTTTGCCAGCCCATGTAGGGCACACACCATGATCCTGTAACTCTTTGAGTGGAGCACACTAGTGTGATCCCCTTGGAAAAACACACGAGATAGACTACACGTTCACCCCAAAAGACTACTTGGTAAAAAAGGTATTATTCAACAGAGCTAGCCCATGTGGGGCCCATGCCAAAATCCCAATACTCGTTGAGAGGATCCCACGGTTGTGATCCCATCAAGAAGACACGTCGAATCGACTACTCAGACGTCCCAAACAGACACCTAGCGGGAGAGTTGCGTTTCTCTGAAAACACCAAAAAACCATCCTCATGGGGTGCGCACCCCATTTTCAATCCCAAAACCAAGAAACAAACTCAAATAGTTCTCTTTACCATCAGGGTGTCAATTCCCTTGACGGCAAATAATTTGGACGCTCTGGGTAGAAGTTATAACATCCCAAAGTCGTAAAATAATAAAATAGTATTATTTTATACAACATTTCTAACTCCTGGGCCAAGATCGTGGACCTTTAAACCCCCGAAACTACATCAGATGAATCGTCTCATCCACAGGGTTGCACCGCAGTAGACGGCGTGTGAATTGGACATCCAGAGGGCAGGAAACAGGGGTTTAAAATCCCCAGTGTACCAAACTGGGCCGGACCAGCCGGTTCAGGCCGGGCGGCCCGGCCGCCTCCGCTGTAGGCAGTACCGGCCGGCAGATCGCACCCCCATGGCATGGCGTGTTCAATCGTCCGACCCCAAACTAGGGGTCTCCAATGATTGACACCGGACCGCCGCGTCAGCGGCAGTGCTTATTTGAAACTCGGCCCGCCGCCACAGGCCGCCCCTGCCGGCTCCGGGGGACCTTCCGAGGTCCGCCGGAGGCACCTCGAAGGACCAAACACAGATTTAGAAGCATCTACATGCCCCCAGAACCTAATATAACCATATTTTGGTTCAAAACTGACAAAAACGCAGAAATTTGGGATCCATAATTTTCAAAACAAAAAACGCCTACCTGTTGGCGGATCGCCGACACTTTGGGTGCAGAACGTCGCCCACGATGCCCTAAAGCAGGATCCGTAGACGAATAGAGCAGAAAATGGACTCCTGGAGCTCGATTTGACTAAGATCAGGTGGAGAACGGGATGGGGATATGTGTGGCGTAGGTGGGAGGGGAATAGTTCCCCTTGATTTCTTTTGTTTTCTATTTAAAGAAATCATTTAATTTTAAGCCCCAACAGAACCTCCTAGTGCGGGGCCAGTTAAGTCACCCCTAGGGTAAACACAACGTTATGAGCGCAACGACAGACACATATTTTCGATCCAAGACTCCATTCAAGATTTATTCGAGTCAACGCTCATAAATGGACCTTTCTATTTATTTACGAAAATGCCCCTAGTGTCACTTTCCACCACAAGCCTGTGCCCTCAAATTTACACCTCTCCTAGGGTAAATGGCATGTTCATTATGAAACTATGCCCTTAGATTCTCATTCTGAGCTACCGTTTAGGAGATATCACACCCCCTTGACTTACATAGTATAAAAGAACATAATATTTTTATAAAAAATTATTCTGGGCACAACGGGCCTCGGAATTGCACTCTGTCTTCGCTCTTAGCTCTGGAATTATTCATAGAAATATTCCAAATTCTGACATGCCCAAAACCCAAATCACTACATCACCCCCCCACTTAGAAATTTTCGTCCCCGAAAATCTATAAACACATGGAAAGCGAGGAGACTCTCAGCTGGGCCTCCCACACCAGCGAGTTTGCCAACAAACACCCATTCTTGAACACATACCCAGAGGGACTAATCCCCCGCACCTCAACATTATCCACATTGGGTATCACTGACTCGCTCACATGATTTTAATCGCATCACAAAAACGCATCTCGTTGGGGGAAGGATCCCTCTTCCTCATGCATTCAAAGCACACAAAACAACACCCACACATGGTCTTACCAATGCCTTGAAAAAAATTGAGCATGAAACGGAAAGGAAGGGTACTGCTAAACAGTGTCTAACAAACTACTGCAGAATGTTGAAAGGACATAGGGCGTACCTCTATCCATCCACGGAGCCTCTAGGTCAACATCCTTCAGGGCATGCAGTTGTCCTCGCCCTTGGCCACCAACTTCCTACGTATGGAGTGGACCACCTGGGGGTGTGGGTTGTGGAAACTGATACTGCCTACCACCTCCTCATACTGCACCAACTCCATCACCACGTCCACCTCCCTACAGACCTCCTTGCTCGAGATGTTGCTTCTGCACAGGCGGTCTGTCGACCGACTCCCTCTCAGCAGCACGACAGGTCAGTAATTCTCTATAAAGATGTCTTAGTCCGTCACAAGCATAACACTACCTCTCATACAGCTGATCAAAATAGGCCTACGAGCCCTGTGAGCCCTTCACCATAGATCCTCCACCCTTGGGTCGCCTCCTGAAATGTCAGCCACATCCAGACCCCAGAGTCTGTCGTCAGCTACCTGATGCTGACGTCTCAGCTCTCACGTGCCCTGCTCTAACAGGTGGAATCTGCTCAGCCAAAAATCTCTCTACCACCAACGCTTTCTCTAGCACTCTAGCATAGGTGGGTAGGCATAGGAAAACAACACCTACTCGGATGTCTCTACGTAAGCCCTTATTGAAGGTCTGATCCCTATAGAACAGGTCTCGAACCATATCTAGGGAGTAGTGCGATAGGTCTGTAAACCACGCTGAGTACTCTAACATAGTCATTCCTTCCTCCTGAATCCGCACTACCATCAACGTCACTGGATAGAACTCCTCCCTAAAGAGTTGTTCAAAATCTTCCCATGTGAGCATCTCCTCATCATGGGACTTCATCACCAAACTCCACCATCTTCCGTCGAACCATGAAGAAGGCTCACTGCTAGGACCACCATCGGATCTGGAGGTGTCCTCACTAGGTGGAAAACACTGGTGACCTCTTTGAGCCAGTAATAAGCTTTCTGAGGGTCTCGATCACCCCGAAACCACAGATACCACTGCCTCTAGAACTCGTGTTATGCACGCAGCCTTCATGTAACCTCATCCTACACTGCCGACACAACCAGCTGCTAGAATGGTGGTGTCTCAACAGGCAGACGACCTGAAGGTGCAACCTCAGAACCTGCACCCTAGTGCACAACCTCTACACGGGGTGGATCATCACCACAATCTCGTTGCGGAACCCTCGATGGATGTCGTCGTGGAGGCATCCTGAAATAAAATCAAGAATCACCATGGTCAAAGAGTATATCTGGAGAGCTGATGCAAGAAGGACAAGAAAAACCCCCAAACCAGTCCTATATGATGAATGTACCATTATAGCCCTATGACCAGTGTATGAATGTTTCGAGACGAAAGGCATGTTATCAGAGTCCTTGTGTATGGATACGTCGGTCACTGCACTAACACTAGAGTCACTGGCCTGAAAGCCAAACTCGAAACATCCTAACACTACCACTATGAAACCCAAACCAAACTCACAGCTAGACTGGCTATGCTCTGAGATCCCAAAGGTGGAACCTCCTCTGATAACACTCTGTCACGACCTGACCCAACGGGGCTCGAGCCACGACACCCCAAGCCCACATCCAATAGGCCAGGGGCTGACATCTAGCGCCGAGTAGACTATCACACATATGGGAGGAATTATCCTAAAGTACCTGTACACCTGCACGCACAAACATCTCCAAGCAACCATGTAGAGTTAAGTAAAACTGAAAAGTAAAATAAACGCATACAACTGTCCCAACCAGTGTGAAAAAATAGTACAAAAAAGAAAAAACATGGCCCACCAAAAGAAAACTACAAAGCGCATCCAACCTACTCTGAAGAAGGGGAACACTGCCACAAAAACCCTCCAGAAAGCTCCCTCAGCGCCACACCAGTAAACACCCTAGTCAGTCTTTCTCACTCAGCTTCTCTTGCTCTGGGTCCTCTTGGGACTCCGCCGAAAGGCATGTGGTCTACACAAGATGAAAACATGTGTAGGAAAAGCCCGTGTATGGCTGTGTTTAAACATACTCAGTAGGCACCCCAAAAACCCAAAACAAAAGAGAGAAACTGAAAGGAAATAGTTCGCTCAGGTAACTTAGGATAATGCCTCCCATGTGTGTGATAGACTACTCGGAACTAGACGCCATCCCCTGGCCTATTGGAGGCAGGTTTGGGGTGTTGTAGCTCGAGCCCCGTTGGGTTGGGTCGTGACATAGTTAAAAAGGGTGTGAAACAAGTACTTCCCAAGAGGTCACCCATCTTAATACTACTCTCTCACAAGCACGCTTAACTGCAGAGTTCTAATGGGATCTGGTGAATTAATGCTGGTGTGATCACACCCACAAACATCTCTATGCAACAGTGCAAGGATAAGTAAAACTGAAAAGTAAAATGCATGCATACAACTGTCCCAACTAGAGTGCAACAACAGTATACAATGGGAAAAACAGGGCCCAACAAAAGAAAACTACCACGCACATGAAACCTACTCTGAATAAGGGGAATAATGACACAAAAACCCTCCAGAATGCTCCCTCGGCACTGCACCGGTAAACACCCCGATCAGTCTCACTCACTCAGCTCCGCCTACCCTGGGTCCTCCTGGGACTCCGTCGAAATGCTTATGGTCTGCACAAGACACAAACATGTGCAGGCAAAGCCCGTGCAGGGGTGAGTATAAAAATACTTAGTAGGCACCCCAAAAACCCAAAACAAAAGAGAGAAACTGAAAGGCAACAGTCCACTCATCCCAGCCAGAGGGAACCTAGATGAGAGAAAAACTTCATCTCGTGACCATCCTCTACTAAACACAACTAGTCAGCTCAATCCAGGTGTATTCCCATACAAACACATTGAAAATCCACTCTGATATACGCCAAAACATACATCTCGAACATCTTCCCAGGTATATGCCCATACATATACCATGAACATCCACTCAGATATACACTCATACATATACCAGAAACATCCAGATATACTCAATTCTCGCACCAAGCCACAAGAGGTACCAACCTCATCACCAGCCATGGTTCACAACCCGGAGATCACACTCCACCATCACTGTCATCCCAGATTACAATCATCCAAGAGATACACTCCCTCAAGTCCACACAACCATCTTAGACATTCACCTGAGAGATCACACTCATCAGATAATGTCACTAAGGTAACCACTCTAAAATAGCTAAACCAATAAACTCCTAGGATATGGGATCACTCCTAGGGTCCTCTAGGGGATTCCTAAAACCACACCAGTATATGAAGATCTCAAATATTAGGGACTACTCCCCGGATCCAATGGGGGATACCACAACTAGATCTGGTACTTGTAGATCTCTCATATAGGGGATCGCTCCCAGGATCCGCTGGGGGATACCACAACCCAATATGGAATTCCACAGATTCACATCACTTAGAGATAGGGTCATCTCCCGTGTCACAATGGTCACAACAATACTGAAACCCTATCTGGTACATCTCACACTATAGGGGATCGAACTGACGAGGCTAAAAACCCTACCGAAACCATGTGTTGTGTAGGGGATCGTATAACCAATGATGCCGCAAACCCTACTATATTCCTTATTCTAATTAGGGGATCGTATAACTAATGATTCCACAACCCTTCTAAGCATGGACCACTGCGTAAGGGATCATCCTCCTGATGATGCCACAGACCCTATGGGGCTAACCTGCTAGATAGGGGATCACTTACATGGAGATAGGGTCTAAGCGATACCAAGAACCCGAGCATGGGAAACGATGCTTGAGGATCCCACTCCGGGCACACCAGAGGGATGCCACAACTCTAACAGATTAAACATCCTACAGAGAGGATCACAAACCTATACAATGTTTTTGATTTCGTATGAACCATCATAGGAACGAACCAAGGGAGTACCCTCAACCTATGTTGGTCCACACATCGCTAACCCGAGGGACTCGCAACAACGCCACACTACGCACAACATAGGTCGACACTGAGGTCCCCATCGCGATCCACATAAAAAACACACAGGATAGGCTATTCACTCGCCTGAACCCGATGCAAGGTGAAAAAGTCACTATTCACCTTGGCCAGCCCGTCTGGGGCCCACACCACGATCCCGTAACTCTTCGAGCGGGGAAAACCAGTGTGATCCGATCGGAAAAACACATGAGATAGACTACTCATTCACCCCAAAATAGCCACCAGGTGAAAAAGGAACTATTCACTGAAGCCAGCCCGGGTGGGCCCACGCAACGATCCCGATACTCGCCGAGCGGAACACACTGTTGCAATCCCCTCGAAAAGACCTGCAGGATCATGTTCTCAAACATCCCAAACAGACACCTGGTGGGAGTGTTATGTTTTTCCGAAAATGCCAAAAACATTGCCCTGTGGGGCCCACACCCCGTTCTAAGTCTCAACACACAAAAACTAGATCAAATAGTCCGTCGTACCATCAGGCTCTCAACGCTACTTATGGAACATCATTCAAATGCTCCTTGTAGAAGTAACAACTACCCGAAGTCATTAAACAATAAAATATTATTACTCTATACGACGTTTCTAACTCCCGGGCCACGATCCCGATCCATTGAACCCTAGAACCTACAACGGAGGGTTTTCCTTGTCCCCAGGGTCATGCCGCCATAGACAGCGCATTAATCAGACATCCAGAGGGCAGAAAATGAGGGTTTACCAACACCCGTGTACAAATCTGGGTCGGACCGGCCGGTTCAGGCCGGTCCGACCGGCCGACGGGGCCGCCGCCGCCGGCAGCATCGTTCAGTGGACCACGCAACCCCAGCGTAGCGCGCGCACGTGAAAGTAGCTGAACCTTTTCCTGGGGGTCACCGGTGGTTGACACCATACCACTGTGTCAGCAACGTTGCTTATTTGACACGCGGCCCGCTGCCGCCGGCCACCGCCTCGCCGGTGGACCTTCTAAGGTCAGCGGGAAGCTCCTCGGAGGTCCAAATGCAGATCCAGAAGCATCTATACGCCCCTTGGGGACCCGGTCTACATATTTACATGTTCAAAACATAGAAAAACATAGAAATTTGGGATTCAAGTTTTTCAAAACATTAAACGCCTACCTGTTGGCGGATCTGCGACACTTTGGGTGTAGAACGGTGCCCGTGACGCCCTGAAGCTGGATCCGCAGACGAACAGTGCTGAAAATGGACTCCCGGAGATCAATTTGATGAAGAACGGGCGAAGAACTGGAGGGGCGTATTTGCGGTGTAGGTTGGAGGGGAATAGTTCCTCTTGATTTCTTTTTTTTTTCTATTTAAATAAATCATATAATTTTTCGCCTTGACTAAACCTCCCGACATGGGGCAAGTTAAGTCACCCTTAGGGTAAACATGCAGTTCTGAGTGTGACGCCGGACTTAGATTTTTGATCTGAGACTCTATTCAGGATTTAGTTGAGCCAACGCTTGTAAATGGACTTTTCCACTTATTTACAAAAATTCCCCTGGTGGCGCTTTCCTATGCCGGCCCGCACCCGCAAAGTTTACACCTCACCTATGGTAAATGACACGTTCCGGATGCAACTGTGCCCTCATATTCCCATTTTGAACTACCGTTTAAGAGATATAACACCCCCACCATGAGAATTGTATAAAAAACTTAATATTTGTATAAAAATTTATTTCGGACACACCGGGCCTCGGAATCGCACACCGTCTTCACCCCTGGCTCTGGAATTATTCGTAGAAATATTCCAAAGTCTGACAGGGCCAAAACCTGAGTCGCTACAATGATAATAAAAAACAAGTAACCCTATGGGAAGTACTCATAGACAAACCCCTCAAGTTCAACCAACCAAACAAAACCAACCCACTGGGAAGTACTCACAGTCTATCCCCTCTGGTTCAGATTTAGAAAAGACTCTCTGAGGAAGCACTCACCAACAATTCCCTTTTTAGTCGCGTATCGATAACTAAAAGGAATTCTAGGGAAGCACTCAACGTCCAATTCCCTATGTGGTCCGCATCGAGGAACTACAAAAACTATGAGGAAGCACTTACTTACATTCCCCCTTATGTATCGTATCGTAACAGTAAACAAACACTCTAGAGAATCACTCAACATCCATTCTCCATATGTTCTACTACACCAGGTTCTCATGGCCCAGTGTATGTCAATTGAGCACAGTGATATATAATGGCCAACGTATACCTCAACAACTACTTGGATAATCAATCGATAACACATCACAACATTTCAGATAAAACCACTCCATCTGAAAAATATTAGACATGGAAAACAGCTAGCCTTAGAAGTAAGGCTAGACCAAACTGTCAAATAAATAAACATGGGAAACACATCCGTTGTAGGAAAAATAACCCTATTCACAATCAAACAACCTCTACTAAGAAACACAATGAATAATAGGCATCCCAACAAAGAAGAAAGTCGCCTAGCATCAATCTCAATATACACCAACTAGAAAGCACCTCTGTTATCCACTATAACATCACCTAACCAAGTCTGATATAAACAAATGAGTGAGGGTGGCCCGAATGCCCAACCCAATAATAAATGCATAGCCCCATGGGAATACCAATCTAGAATGGGTCCTAGGTGACACCTGAACACCATCTCTACCCACACCCAATGTAACAACTCAGGGTCGGTCAAACAGTGGGCACTTGTTGTGTCCCTCAAGTCAAACACTAAGGAGGCATCATACTCGGGATCCTCCAAGTAAACACAAGTGAAGGTATCCTACACGAGATATCTAGAAGGGACTCCCTTGGTCATCACACACGTAAAGGCATCTCTTAGGGGATTCTCGGATGTGCCTGGTATCACAGCCTCATAGGCCAGAAGGGAACATCTCACAAGGGTAACATTCATTGTAGCATAGGACACATGATATATATCACAACTAATCTCATCTAAAAGGTCTCAACTAAGTTGTTCTGAACACCCAACCCTTTATCCATTCCAAGTCTCACTCTTAGATGTCAAATCAACTCGATAACTAGAGGAAAAGCCTCTCCTATTATATATAAACCCCAAAACACCATTTTTACGACCTATAAATGTAAAAAGGATTCCACCATTGAGATTAATGTGGAAAAACGCTCATAATGGACTCGTCACGTTCCCAATTCTAACATCTAGGGAATATGTTATTCGAAAACTACTAAACCAAGGTACTACATGAGCATAACACATGGACAAACCCATGGGGTCTTCCTGGGTAATTATACACGGTGTGTACTATACTATACATGGCATGTACAATTAATAAAAATTCATTCAGTGTGCATTTGCACCCATACACATGCCCATGTTCCACTACAAGGCGTGTACTTATATTACATGTCATGTACTCCTTAAAACCCACTATTCTATGTTCTATTTCACATGGCCAGTCACACAGACACCCATAACATGACATGTACTCAAATTACACGGAGTGTACTTAAGAAAAAATTTTCTTCCCCAAACAGTAAGGACACACATCATGTTCCCTTGAGACACACGCTTTGTATTCTGGGATTTCCAATGGGAAATACCTCAAAACGCCTGAAATGACAATTTTCACCCCACGAAACAACAGATCCGGCCTCAAGGGGTCATAAGTAAGCATTATAAGTCTTTAAAGACTTAAAAAACATATTTAAAGGGGTTATATGGTGAAAACATTAATGACCCTACCTTTGGTAAGAAACCGTCGATGATTCTATCGATTTCACGGATCATAGTTGCTGCATGCTAACTAAGCCTGTCGAGTGTTCCGAATCGGTACCCCTTATGCCTCTAAACTCTCCCTCTTTCTCAAACACTAATTTCTCTCAGAGGTCATGGCCAGAGAGGAGGCGTAGGAGATGTTCACAAGGAAGAGGATGAATTACGAGAAGGAAAAGAACAAAAGAAAAGAAAATGAATAAAAAAGGGACCGGGTCGGCCCCAACGCCCGACATAAGTTTATGACTTCCCTATGCTAAACTTCCCATTCCAGAATCAATGGAACAGACAAAATCTCAATATGACACTCCATTTAATTTTTATTTCCAATCTAACTTGCATGAATAAATTAATATTTAATTTAATAATATTAAATATTAAATATTCTGCCAAAATTCGAACAACTTAGATTTCCACCAAACATCTGTCCTAGGGTAAAATCTCATTTCTAGGAAAAACGAATTTTCCAGAAAATTTATCCAAGATCAGATGCTAGGTGAAAACTACAATTTTACCCTTCATAGGCATCCAACAAAAAAAATTCAAATTTCTGCTCAAAACGACAGTCCAAAAAAACATGGGTTCATTAGAATTAAATTATTATAATATTTACCACTATTAACCAATTATATTATTTTGATTATCTTACTAAATTTTAATTTTTTTGGGTAGTCATTTGATTAAATTATTTAAGTAAAAATTTCTTATTTTGCATTCATTTTCTTTATTTTTCAATATGAAATATATGCATTAGTATAATTATATTCAAAAGGATATATTAAATATAACTACTTATATATATATATTATATATAATTAATAACATATATCACCATGTTATTTTTAGGTGTGTTGATATGGTAATTTCTCAGTTGGTGGTTACCAAGCCTTTGGCAGGGCATTACTAGGAGAGCGAGAAAAGGAAGTTTGAAATTTATACATATCATAAATGTAATACTTAAATTTGGTTAAAATCCTAAATATAATGTTAAATGACTAACTAATTAATATTATAGGGATTTTATATTAAAGGATATGTTAAAAAGGAAGATAATAATAAGAAGAAATAATAAAAGTGTAGTTCAAAACATACATTATCTTTGTGTACCTACTCTCATACGACACTTAACTCCGATGATGTTTTGAGTTCAATTACTCGATAGAAGCTTAATTATAATATGAAGATTAAGAGGAATTATTATATGAGTGGTTGGTATTTTGAATGTTGGGGATGAGTTGTTTTCAAATGGGTGGGAGGGGGTTTTTTATACAAGACGAGTGGGTATTTTTTGAATAAAATAATAAATAAAATAATAAATCAAACTCAAAAAAATATAATAGTGATTTTTATACATCATAAATCATATATAAATATAATATTATGGTTTTATGGTATAAAATCATTATTAAAATTTGAATTTATTATATTATTAAAATAAAATTTGAAAATAAATAGAAATTGTTATTTTAAGGTATCACTTGATTTATGTATGGGAAACTAATTTTTAGAATCAAAAAATTTAGATTATTTCATTTTAATTTATTTTTTATAAAATTAAATATATCATGTCTGGAACTTATGTTATATAGTGGATTTGTTCATTTTTACATCATGAATGATTTATTTAATGATTCATTGGTATTATGAAAAATATTATTTTTACTATTCCCATGAAAATTGATGTGTTTTAGAAAATTTTAAAAAAATCAAACAAGAAAAATTTCAATATTATGATTTTAAAATTTATATTCACTATATAAAATTTAATTTATAAAATATTTCATTTCAATTATTATGATAAAACCATGAATTTTAGAAAATACACTAAAATACGTTTTATAAAAAAATCAAATATTTTCTTTGATTTTTTAGTCATGATATTTATTTTTTAGAATTATAAAATTTATATTTACATAAATTATTCATGTTAAATATTATTTAAATAATATTGCATAATTTTTTAGGTAAAATTGCAATTAAAAAGGTCATGTTTTTATTCTAATAGTCCAGGTTACAATTTTAAATGGTTAGGATTCTATTTCAATGGTCACATTACTATTTGAACAGTTACATTTACTTTTTATATATACCAGTCAGTTATTTTGTTAAATATTCCAATCAATTCCTCTCAATGATCTATATTTACATTTTCTATAATTTTTATTGATTTATTAAGATTTTGTTTCATTTCAATAATGTTGTTTGTGCTGGCGTTGATTTTAGTGGATTGAGGGGGTTCATATTTTAAAATTTTATCTTTTTTATTTTATATTTTATGTCCAATTTTTTTTTAAAATTTTAATTATATTCATTTATTAATAATTTATCATTCATTACTAATGAAATATATAAGTTTATGCTTCAATATGTGTGTAATACAATTTATAAAATTACAACACTCAATTATTTTAAGATAAAAAATAATTTTTAAACTCTAATATGTTACAAATATCATAAACATAAGACATGGAATATAAATTAGTTACTCATATTACATTAATCATAATTGAAAAAAAAATGATAATCAATGGGAGAATTATATTGGAATCAAATAATGTCATAAAAGTGTTGAATATAGTGTATAATATTTATAATAAAAAAATAATATTTCATGGAAACCCATTATAACATTAATCACATGTTAGGCTTGGGTAGAACAAATATATTCCTACTTCGGTCTTGAGATATCCTCTTATGTACCCTCTTTTTGGATTTGGATAACCTCTCTTGTACTCCATTTCATTCATGGGATATCCTCTCTTGTGCCCTATTTTGGTCAGGGGAAAACTTCTAAGGTACCCGTTGACCTCATTAATCAATAATATTTATGTAATTATTTATATAACTATATTATTATTGGTCAACTAATAATGTATTCACAATCCATTAATATGTATTCCACAAGATTGTAAAATTTTAATCATATCGTCAAATGGTAACCTAAGTAAAATAAACAAGTTTCCTAAACATCCTATCATCAAAATAATAAACCCTCTAGATATAAAATTAAATTGGAATTATTTTATTTTCAGTCACCATAAATAAATGTAATATTGAATGATGTTATCATTGAAGAAAAATGACATTGAAATATCACTAGATAATTTAATAAATAAATTTCTATCTTAATTTTAAAATCAAAATTTTTAAATAACAAAAATTAAACATGTTTTTTAAAGTTTTTAATATAAATAAATAATTTAATCATTTAAAGGGTTAGTAACACCATTTAGAAGTGATGATGGAAGGAAATTTATTTGTTATAATTTTTTAAAAAATAATTTTCTTTTTCCACTCAATAAAAAATTCTCATTATAAAATTTACAATAATATTTTTATTATTATAAAAATTGAAACATATTTTAAAATTAAATTAATAAAACATTTGATATTAATGATAATTTATTTAAAACATTTCAAAAAACATGGAAATAGTTGAAAAATATTTTTTGACCGAAGATATAATCAAATTTTTTTCCTTTAGAAATATTCTTATTATATAGTATGTGACTAATGAGGGGAAAGTCAATGTAATGAATTTATCTCTAGAAATACCCAGAGGAAAATTAAAAAACATATTATTATTGAGATATATAATATATAATTTCAACATTTGAAATTTTAGTGTAAACAATCCCGTTCAAAATAATATTATGACGTAAACCCCATACCACATTTTTAGCTTTTGAATATTGTCCACCATTAATTAAGTAATGTAAAAATAAACATTAAATTATAAGAATATAAATTTTTCCATTATATAATGTATCATATGGCCAGTAGATATATCACATAAAATATATAGTTGTATAGTATAACATATATCCCAATGAAGACAGTTTGAGGGTAAAACCATTTACCACATGTTTGACGTCCTTAGTATGTTCTAAAACCTAATGTATAAAAAATATATTAATTATATAATAATAAAAATGATTTATTAGAAATAATTTAATCTAATATATTTCCATCTTATAATCTTTGAACACCAATATAAAACAAATTTCTTATTAAAAACTATGTTTATTGGTGTTAATGTAACACCCTGAAATATTATGTGAAAGATTATTTTTAATTTTAGTGATGTCTTGTGTTGTACACTACACCAAGATTAACTTCCACTATACACAAAACTATATTAGCTTGTAGTATACGCAACACTATTTTTGTCTTGTGTTGCACACAAGAGGGACCTTCCTCGATAGCTTGTGTTGTACGCAATACTGAGTTTCACTAAACAACGATATATTGTTATTATGAACTAGCCATTATGAATAGTAGTAACTACATTTTGAATTTTAGAACATTATGAAACATCTTATTAATTATATAGAACATGGTATGAGAACAAAATAAATTTTTCATGTAAAATATTTATTTTAAAGAAAATACAGTTTTGCATAGTAAAAATTAACAAAATTTTAATTAAAAACAACTTTTTTCATCAAGATAATTTATATGGATAAGTTATAATATTGAAAGGTTTTAATGAATAAATAGAATATATTTTTACCATTTAATATAATGTAATCCATTATCATAAATTTTACATTGAATTCATAGGTAAAAACATTTCAATCTTTTGCAACGTTTTAACTTTAAAAACTCATTTTCTCAACAGTAAGATTTATTATAAATTAAATACTGAAACTTCTGTGATTTGAATTTGGAAAAATGGATGACAAATTTGGACTCAGTAGTTCCATGTTATGTTTATAAGATAGTTTTATTTTTAGGCATTATGAATAGTAACTACGGTAAATTTTATTTACCATATTAAAAGGTAAATTGGGTAATTAAGGGTAAATATAATATTATTAAATTATCCTAACACAAGTATTAATATAATTGAATGATTATATTTTTCCCTAAATCATACTTGGGTAGAAATGGAATCTATTGGAACCCACTTGGATGTGATTAAGACCCTTAATTTATTTTATTTAAAGAATGTGAAATATATCTCACTCAAATATTAATAATTAAATTATTTTTAATATAAGGTTATACAGAATATAAATTCGATTATAAATACTAGTTTTACATATAAAATGTTTTTCTTTATCATGGTAATTTATTTTTATTTTTTAAGAGATATTTAATTACCTTAATAGCTTAAAAATTAATGATGCAGAAATTATTTATTTAGTGAAAAATCAATAATATAGTTTTTATTCAACTTATAATACCTATAAAAGACCAAATATCTTGACCAAAACTTATTATTAGAGTATATCTATATCCTAATCATTGAATTGCCGACTTTTGTACCATTTCGATCCTTATACAACAGATTATGACATTTATATTATTTTATTTTAAATGCTGTCAAAGTTGACACCTTCATAATTTAATAAAAATATCATTTTACAAGTTGGGTGTTTTAGAAGATAAATTCTACTAAAAGAATTATTTTGAACAATTTTATATTTATCTTCATCATAGTATTTTATTTTTAATTTTTATTCAAGAAAAAAGCATATTAAATAATTATAAAAAAATGTTGTAGTAATTATTTTATTATGGGAATTATCAAATAAATGGTTTTACAAATATTAAAATAAATGTTATATGAAAAAATTAATGTGCTCAATTAATTTTTTTGATTAATATGACATGATAGGAATCTATTAAATGTTTTTGGTTCGAATATATCCTATTTTTAGAGTTTATTTAAATTCAACGAAATGAATAGTGTCAAAATTAACTATATTGTTGTTTTATAAAAATAACATATTATTAAATTGTTTAAAAATCACAAAAATATTTAAAAAATTATAAATTTAAATATATATGGTATTATCTATCATATATTATACAATTATTGACAATTCACAACACATAAGTAATTATATATAACAATTTAAAATTTAGAATATTATTACCAAAAATAAAATTAAATAGATTAAATAAGGATAAATCAAGTTGATAAGGTTTAAATTAATTCCAAACATGTCTAAATTTTAATTTCTGATGAGATTAAAACACTATATCATCTCATATTTGTATTTTAGTCATTTTCTATGGTTTTTATGTGGGGTTTGACTTTATTATAAATTAATATTTTAGAGGTTTCCAAAAGTGCCCATCTCCTCTCTTATAAAAGGGCACCTACTCCCTCTCCTCCACACACCACATTGAGCCTTCATTCTCGTCCAAATACCTCAAATTTCTCTTCTAAACTTCAATAGAAACATACTAGAGGTCCTCGTCTTCTTTAAATACCAACTTTAGTGCCCTAAGAAGTGGTTTAGAAGAGGCGTGTCAAAGAAGAGGTAATATCCTTTACCGATTCTTTCAAATTAATTTCTTCTTATACATCCTCTTAATTTTATGTTTCATAATAAATAAATAACATAAGTATCACTCATATACTTATATGTTATTATAAATATTAACCAACCATATTTCACCTTCTATCCATCCTACGGAAAACGAAATCACCGCGCGTGCGTACGTACGAAATACCGTCTCCACGTTGTGGTGTAATATATTTTTATACCACCACCATAACTGGATGGTTATATTGGTGGAATTAATAAATATATATTATTATGATAACATGATACTAATTATGAGATATTATATAATCCAATCCAATACCATTCAACAATTTTGGGAACAATATCGTCGCCCGTGCGTACGTACAGATTACTGTCTCTAGGACACGATGAGATTCATTCTCCATGTTAACCATTCTAGAATGATTATAAAGTATATATATATATAATAAATAATTATTATATTTATGACATAATAATTCTACTATATATATATATGTACTCTACTTACTTCCATTCAATTCAATAAGGAAATGAAAACTGCGTTCATGCGTACATATGGTCTACTGTCTCGATGAATAGTGTATTTCATTTCATTTATCAATATATTATATACATATATATCCTGAATATATATGATATATAAATCATGTTTTACATTCTAGAAGTAATTAAATCATGATATAAGTAATAATAAAATCAAGAACATCAAGTCCAAACACATACGATAAATGATTTGATTTTACCCAAACCAATGCTTTAACGTGGAATTGTCAAATGCACGGTTAATATAAAGTCATAATTGAATCATATATGATGTAATAAATACAATTATGGTTCTTTTACAAGTTAATAATATGTTTAAACCAACTATACTGGGGTCTCGAGAACATACGGAAGAAATTGGACATAAGATAAGGGATAATTATTCCAATCTCGTTCTTATCTGAGGTTGTTTATTCATAAGTATTTACTGGGGTTAGATTTATCATCCATGTCCATGTTTTATAAATTTTTTTCATAAAGTGTTTAATATTCTTCCATGTATTTTTAATGTAATGTTTACCCCTTTTGACTTTTACTATGTTGTATGGAAGGAATCTTTCATTTTTTTACTATAAGATGTACTTTTTGACTTTTCCGGAAAAAGTACGAGAAGAATGTTTTTTTAAATTTTATGGAGCGAATGTATTTTTATGGTTTCATAATGACTTATTTTTATGAATATTCCTCTACAATATTTAATTATTATTTTCAAAAAAATTATTTTCTTTTAAAATAGCCCAACATTTTGGGAAAAGAAAATGATTTTGAAGAAGAAAGGATATTTTGCTCAAGAATTCATTTCAAGTGTTTATTCCAAACTATTTATCATCTAAGATGACAATATTTAGTATGTTTATTTTTCAACTATAATTTCTCTATTATTTACATGGTTTCATTTTTCTTATGATGAAATGATTTATATTTATTTAATATGTATTCTGTTATGATGGGATGGTGTTTATAAAACCCATATTTTTTTGGGTTATAACGAATGATTATTTTGAGGCACACATATGAGTGATTTAAATATGAGATGGGTGGGACCAATATCTCCCTCCAATGCATTCAGTACAGATTTATATCTCATGAGATAGACATGGCTATAACATCCAGTAAAATTTTGTTCAGTAATACATGGCTGAAACGACAAGTAAACCCGGTTCAGCAATGGAAATTGTCCACTATGATGGTCTTCGTAGTAGTGCCTTGGCTACTTTGGAAATCATATCATGTGATTAATGTATTACACAATTACTTGTTTTATTCTTATGATATTTTATCATTATTAATGTTCATTTATGATCTATTCTTTACATACTAACAGGATTTATTTTACAACTCAATATTTTGATGTTCCTATTTTATGTTCCTATTTTTTTATGTTCAAATGTATATGATTTATTTTAATTTCACCATGCTTACCATTACTAAGAATTTGAGCTCACCCTTTATATTTTTTATTTTCCCCTGTATTTAATAAAAGGTTTTATGTACAAAAATAAAAGGGAATGATCTATGTAACGCCCTGACTCCAGCTACCCAGAGTCGGTGCATTATTGCGTAACATTGGCATGATCACAAAAATCAAGTCTCGAAATACCGATTAGTTTAGAAGCCTTGGAAACACTAGATACACTCATAAATGTTACATTACATCATAAAATGAAAAAATACAATTACATAGTCTCCATAGTCCACACCCATATCCCCTTCAGACTATCCCTGTAGGTCAGTCATAAAATATTTCTTCACATCCTTGGAAAAATAAAACATAGAAAGCGGTGAGCTCAGATTCTCAGTAAGGATAACAATATAGCGGAATCTTTAATAAATAAACATAAACATTTAAGTCAATGTATAACTAAAACAAAAGCCTTTTAAACTTGAACTTCAACATAATATGGAAAAAGTAAAATGAGATAATTCTATTTACTTATTTACATCGATATTCTACTGGTCGAATAATCACATGCAATATCAATAACCACTTTCATAATGATGGAATGCATAATTCCAGACTATCATAACCACGTAGCCAAGGCCTCGTGCCAAGACTACAAGTAAGATTTTTTCAAGGACTCTTGCCAAGACACTAGTTTGTCTCATGAGACCTACCGATGCATCAAGAAGCTATAGCGGGCTCCACCCATCACTTATTAAGTCCAATGCATTCCTCATATGAACAGGTTTAAACATATCATAAACCATAACATAATTGTATCAAATAAAACGTGAATAAAGGAAGAATATGATTTCAACACATCAATCTCAAGATATAAAAACAAAACATTGATATAATAAAAATATTATCAAAACTATTTTCAATACCAAAATAAAAGAAAAGTAAACATGGTATTTATTTTTCTTTTTTTAAAAAAGTTATGGCTTACAGAGGAATCCAAAACTCAAATAATAGTCACGGTGGCAGAGAAGTCATTGTCAACACATACATAGGAAAAAAAAATACTTTTGTCGTTTAGTAAAAACGCTTCGTATAAAAATATTCATTTTTAATAAAAGTAAAAGTCAAAGGGGTTTATACGCCGTATAAATGAAAGTTGTGTATAAAACCAAATATGCCTCAATGAAAGGAGATTGAGACGAAGTCTTTACAAAGATCATTTTTAAAATAAAATAGATCTATTATTTGTATTCAATATAATTACACATAAATAAAGTACAAATACAAGATAGGACATAATAATATCATGACATAATTTGAAAGTAGGAGATTAACCCAAAGAACAGAAATTGGGTTAAGAAGTTCTCTTACCTTATGTCCGACTTGACTCTACCGTTCTTTAAACTCCTGAATAATAAACTAGATTTAATATCTACTTTCTTAAGATCATTTTTCAAGTTCATTATTGCTTTTATATCACTTATTACCATGTTATGAACACTATGTAATTATTTAAGTTAATAACGGTCATTTTGTCGATATTTGGTACTTGAGTCAACAATAAACTTCTTATAATTACAAGTTGTTTATGTGGTAGAATATACATTATATCCAGAATTATATTCATGATGTAGATATCATGTATATCATATATATCCATTATCTACATTCATTCATAATATTACGTAACATTTAGAGGTAAGAAATGAAATGCATCGTTCCTGGAGACGGTAAGCCGTACATACGCATTAATGCTACATTCATTTCTATTTCATATTTAATGGAATGAAATCATAATTATATAAAGGTAAGATATAATTCCAGTATAATATAATATATAATATCATTTACTCCATCCTTTATACATCCCATATATGGCATTAACAATTCAAATCACTTTGAGGGGGCGGTAGTCCGCACTTCCTAAAATGAAATTATCGCGTTTACCCATAATGGAAATCATAAAGGTATGACATAAATGAGAAATACAGAAGCATAAGAAAAACATAAACATAATATATATCATATATAAATATAGTTAAATCTTAATGTCCACCTTTTAAGGTGTTATATTAGTGTTGAACAATCATCGTTTCATGAGGTAGAAATTCACCATCCACAGAAACAGTATGTTCATTAACCATTAGATGTAGGTGTGTGTAAGTTTAGCTCGAATCCTTATTGTAACAACATAATAGTATATTGAAGATACTGGTTTTTTTACCAAATAAAGTAATAAAAATAGTTTAAGTGGTTGGAGAAGCAAAACAAAACAAAATAACATAAGGGAAGACATTACCTTAAAATCGGTTAACTCTTTTTATTCGAGCCAAAGGCTTCCTTGGGAAGAATTCTTCCCAAAGTGAGGCTTCTAGGAGTAAGAGAGGGAATTTGAGAGAGTATTTGGGAAGATTTTGGCCAAGCCAAAATGCTTTGTTTGTGTGATTAAGGTGGTAGTGGTGGGGGCCTTTTATAAGAGGAGAGGAGGGGCACTCTTGGAAAGTCATGAAATGTTACTTTATTATATAATGAGTTTCGGATTTTAAAGGTCCCAAACTTATATATTTCTAGGATAAGGTGATAAGGGTTAGACATATACTCATCCAATAGGTTTTTGACAAGTGTAAGTCTTAGAGTTTACATTATCTTTTTATTTTATTTAAATCGTTAAATAATGAGGTAATCGCTGCATCATCATGGTGTCATAAATAATTTAATTTATTCAATGTCTAAAAATTATAAAAAAATTATAATGATGTAATAAATCTTTTTATCTTTCTAATTAATATTTATAGTAAAAAATTGACTTGTATAACCCCATTTAAATTTTTTTTAGTAAAACAACTCATGTTTGTGGCATATTTTTTAACATTAAATAAAAAGTTTTTAATGTCATTTTCCTACCAAAGTGGCTCCATGGGGTCCCCAAGATGTCCCATGGATTTTCTTAGTCATCCACGACTCATACAATAGGTGTAGTACAAGTGTAAAGGTATTTTCATATTTTTATAATATCATTTTACCTTAAATTTCACTAATTACCTTTAATCGCAATTAATTGAACTCAAAAGTTACTATTCACAAAAAAATTATTTTCATCCCATTGAACCAAATATTACGTCCTAATGACAACCATGTATGTTGGATTTTTGAAAACTAAATCACAGAAGTGGTAATGTTTCATTTAAATGAAAACCAGTTTTTAACTACCACATAGTTGTTTCACTATTCATCAAAAATTAATGTTTTTCAGAACAATGCCAAAATTTCACCCTAAGCTATAATTGATATTAAATATTCAAAAATGATGTCTATTTTACAAAATTACAAACATATAACTTTCATTAATTAATTTTATAATTAATTTTTGTTGTCACAACAAATAGCATGTTTTTATGAAACAATATATATGAAAAGATTGAAAATTGTTTATGTCCAATTTCAAAGTGAAATTAATTCTAATTACCACCATTGGATAAAATGGTAAAAATATATTCTAATTATTCTTTAAAAAAACTTAATAGTATAATTTATCACTATAAATTATTTTGATTAAAAAAGTTTTTTTTTAGTATTTTTCACTATTCATAAAAAATTGGAAGTTCTCTGAAAATTACAAAAAATTCAACTTAGGATAATTTTGATATTAAGAACACAAAAATGAAGTCCATTTTGAAATATAAAATTTTTATAATTTCAAAAAGTGGGTATTACTATTCATAACTGCTACTTTGATTGGTCGCGGTGTGTTAGAATCTCGAACTTGCGTACAATGCAAGCTATTGCATTATTGAAAGAGAAGCATATTGTGGAAGCTCAATGTGTTACATTCTCCCCTCCATCAATAAATTGTGTCCTCGCAATTTGAAAATAAAAGGTTGAAAATAGATAATACGTTTGTGGAAAACCCACATCAAAAAATAGTGTTAATAAAAATATAACATTAAAAGGAAGAAAGAGAGGTACAAAGGTCACCCGAGATAGCCTATACTAGGATTCTATGAAAATATGTATATGGAGGAAAAACAAACCATCAAGGTCTGATTGAGAGTTGTATAAAATAGGATTAGGAGAAAGTTAACCATAAAAAAAATCACAAACTTGTGATTGGTTAAACGGTCATTGAATCCCCAGTTGGAAAAGTTAACCGACAACATTTATGTTTTAAGTTACCTTTCATAATGTTGAGGAATTTATTTAAGAGATTTACTAAGAATGTAAGGAAATATACTTACTTGTCATTTAGACTTTCATTCTTTAATAAATTTTTACCACAAACCCATCTTTCACTCCAAATGGTAACAAAAAACAAAAATATTATATTTATTTTAATTGTATAAGGTTACAAATATTACCAAATACCATTTAGATTAGGAGAACTATTTTGTAATAACGAGGGACTTTCTGTAGGCTAGTGGTAGGTAATAAAGGCATGTCGCACTATGGTTGTGGGTTCGATTCCTGCAGTTTTGTCCGATGCGACTAGTTATCCCCCAACCTACAGGTTGTCCTTTTCCTAAAATTATAGTATTATAATATTTCAAAAATAATCTTCACAAATGTTTTATCCTTAAAAAATACTATCCAATGTTCAACTTAATTCATTACAACATTTATAGTTATCCAAAATACCTCTATGCAGACTTTCTCTAAAAGGTCTCTAAATTCCAAAATCAATTGTAACATTAGATTCCCCAAACAAAGTAATGTTTCTCTTATTGTAACATACTAAAAATATGATTACCTCTATCATATTAAAACGTTAATGAAAAAAATAAGTACTGCAGTATAATCCTTATATATATCACATTATTCTTATAACCATAATATAATCCTTGTTTCTAAAAGCACCAATACATTAATTATTCCACTTCAACTATAGTAACAGCATAAGATTGTCCTTGATCCCTTGGCCTTTTCTGAGAAAAGTTTCCCTGAATCTTAGGACATTCATTTTCATAATGCCCCATTTCCCTAAAATTGTAGCATTCAACATTGATAGCCTCTTTCATTCCCTTGAAATCACGAGCATGGTGGACTTTTTCTCCACATTTATAACAAACTCCTATTCCTTTTAGGTAAGTACCCAGGTGATTCTTCCCACAATTATCGCATAATAGAAAATCCTTCTTTCCCTTTTTACCTTTATCTATCATTTGTTCCACCATTCTCTTCTACTCTTTCTTTACTTTGTTGTCATAAGACTTAGAGAATTCCTTTTCTGTCTTGATAGCACACGAGACAATATCTTCGTATGATGAGAACGATTGTGATATTAAAGCTCGATGAAGAAATGGTTTTAACCCATCAAAGAAATGATCAATCTGACTTATTGGGTTACGTATATAATCTGCAGTATACCTCGCTAACCTTGTAAAGTTGGCATCATACTTTGCAACATTCTCATCCTCCTTTTGTCTCAGACTCGGAAATTGCCTTTCCGTATCTTCTCGATGGTCACGAGGAAAGTATTTTTCTACAAAAATATATTTGAACTCTATCCATTCCATACTTGATACTTCTTCATCTTCCTTTGTATTTTGAATTTATGACAACCATTTATCAGCATCTCCAGTAAGGTGGTAAACTGCCATGATAACCTTTTCCCTTTCACTACTCACCAAGGCATGAAATATTTTCTCTAATTAATTTATCCATTGCTCAGCTACTAAGGGATTTGTAATTCCATTGAATGATGGTGGTTGTTGCCTCATGAAGCGGTCTAACATTGATCCTCTATGTTGCGGATCAGGGTGCTCCATACGAGTAATGTTATTATTCATAACCTGAGTGAATTGTCCCAGTATGGTATTAAGTTGATCAGCACCAGTTTTATCCCCAAATCAACAATAATTATCTTGATCAGGAGGGAAATCCCTACATGGAGTGCGTGCATTGATATGGTTTCCTTCCTCCCACTAGGCGCCATTTCTAAACAATGGCATAAACTAGATTAGTTTATGAATTAAAATGCATAATTCCATACTTGTAAAACACTTAACATAAGTTAAACTATTTATGGATATAATCCATAGTCATAGAAAGAAATTTTTTTTGAGGAAGTATATACTCATAAACCCTTCATAAAAGTTTGTAAAGAAAATGAGAATTATCCTAAGCATATCCCCTGGGAGTGTCGTAACCAAGAGTGCAGCAATACCCATTGTCGTGCACTAGTTCCCATTTGAGTCTAGCTCAAAGTGTTGTTTTCGGGTTTTAACCCTAGGTACATCTGTGCCAGATCCGCCTCTACCAGCTCGTATCCAGATAGGGATGTATTGCTCGAAAAACCCAAAAAATATCTATAACAACAAAATTCTAGGAAGTTCTTCTATACTAATCCTCAAAACCTATCTTATGGCTATGCGCTCTAATCAGAGTTTATCTAAATCTAGCTTCCGAGGTTAGTACTAAACTACCTCTGATACCAACTGTAACACCCCGAATCCAGCTACCCAGAGTCGGTGCATTATTGTGTAACATTGGCATGATCACAAAAGATCAAGTCTCGAAAGACTGATTAGTTTAGTAGCCTTGGAAACACTAGATACACTCATAAATGTTACATTACATCATAAACTGAAAAAATACAATAACATAGTCTCCATAGTCCACACCCATATCCCCTTCATACTATCCATGTAGGACAGTCATAAAATATTTCTTCACATCCTGGGAAAAATAAAACATAGAAAGGGGTGAGCTCAGATGCTCAGTAAGGATAACAATATAGCGGAAGCTTTCATAAATAAACATAAACATTTAGGTAAATGTATAACTAAAACAAAAGGATTTTAAACGTGAACTTTAACATAATATGGAAAAAGTAAAATGAGATAATTCCATTTAATTATTCACATGGATATTCTACTGGTCGAATAATCACATACAATATCAATAACCACTTTCATAATGATGGAATGCATAATGCCAGACTATCATAACCACATAGCCAAGGCCTCATGCCAAGACTACAAATAAGATTTTGTCAAGGCCTCGTTCCAAGACACTAGTTTGTCTCATGAGACCTACCAATGCATCGAGGAGCTATAGAGGGCTCCACTCATCACTTATTAAGTCCAATGCATTCCTCATATGAACAGGTTTAAACATATCATAAACCATAACATAATTGTATCACATAAAAGGTGCATAAAGGAAACATAAGATTTCCACACTTCAATCACAAGATATCAATACAACACATTGATATAATAAAAACATTATCAAAACCATTTTCAATACCAAAATAAAATAAAAGTAAAACATGGCATTTATTTTTCTTTTTAAATAAAAGTTATGGCTTATAGAGGAATCCAAAACTCAAATAATAGTCATGGAGGCGGAGAAGTCGTTGTCGCCGCATTCATAGGAAAAAACATTTTTTTTGTCTTTTAGTAAAAATTCTTCGTATAAAAATATTCATTTTGAATAAAAGTAAAAGTCAAAGGGGTTTATACACCGTATAAATGAAATTTGTGTATAAAACCAAATATGCCTCAATGAAGGGAGATTGAGATGAAGTCCTTAAAAAGATCATTTTTAAAAATAAAATAGATCTATTATGTGTATTTAATATACGTACACATAAATAAAATACAAATAAAAAATAGGACATAATAATATCATGACATAATTTGAAAGTAGGAGATTAACCCAAAGAACAGAAATTGGGTTAAGAAGTTCCTTTACCTTGTGTCCGACTTGACTCGAGCGTTATTTAACCTCTATAATAATAAACTATAGTTAATCTATACTTGCATAATATCCCTTTAAAAGTTCATGATTCATTTTATATCACTTTTTACCATGTTATGAACACTATGTAATTAATTAAGTTAATAACAGTCATTTTGTCGATATTTGGTACTTGAGTCAACAATAAACTTCTTATAATTACAAGTTGTTTATGTGGTAGAATATCCATTATCTCCAGAATTATATTCATGATGTAGATATCATATATATAATATATATCCATTATATACATTCATTCATAATATTACGTAACATTTAGAGGTAAGAAATGAAATGCACCGTTCATGGAGACCGTAAGCCATACGTACGCATGAACGCTACTTTCATTTTTATTTCATGTTTAATGGAATGAAATCATAATGATATAAAGGTATGATATAATTCCAGTATAATATCATATATAATATCATTTAATCCATTCTTTATACATCCCATATATGGAATTAACGATTCAAATCACTTTGAGGGGGCGGTAGTCCGCAATTCCTAAAATGAAATTATCGCGTTTACCCATAATGGAAATCATAAAGGTATGAAATAAATGAGAAATAATGAAGCATAAGAAAAACATAAACATAATATATATCATATATAAATATATTTACATCTTAATGGAAACCTTTGAAGATGTTATATGAGTGTTGAACAATCATCGTTTCGTGAGGCAGAAATTCTCCATCCACAGAAACAGTATGTTATTTAACCATTAGATGTAGGTGTGTGTAAGTGTAGCTCGAATCCTTATTGTAAAAACATCCTAGTATACTGAAAATACTGGTTTTGTTACAAAATAAAGGAATAAAAAGAGTTTAAGGGGTTGGAGAAGCAAAATAAAACAAAATAACATAAGGGAAGACATTACCTTAAAATCGAGTAACTCTTTTTTGATTTGAGCCAAAGGATTCCTTGAGAAGAATTCTTCCCAAAGTGAGGATTCTATGAGTAAGAGAGGGAAGTTTAAAGAGTATTTTGGAACAGGTTTTCCGAGCCAAAAGGCTTTGTAGGTGTGAGTAAGGTGGTAGTGGTGGGGGCCTTTTATAAGAGAAGAGGAGGGGCACTCTTGGAAAGTCATGAAATGTTACTTTATTATATAATGAGTTTCGGATTTCAAAGGTCCCACACTTATATATTTCTAGGATAAAGTGATAAGGTTTCTAAACATACTAATCCAATAGGTTTTTGAGAAGTTTATGTCTTATATTTTACATTATCTTTTTATTTTATTTAAATCGTTAATTAATGAGGTAATCGCTGCATCATCATGGTGTCATGAATAATTTAATTTATTTAATGTCTAAAAATTATAAACCAATTATCATGATGTAGGAAATCGTTTTATCTTTCTAATGAATATTTATAGTCAAAAATATGACTTGTATAACTCCATTTAAATTTTTTTAGTAAAACAACACATGTTTGTGACATTTTTATTTTAACATTAAATAAAATGTTTTTAATGTCATTTTCCTACCAAAGTGGCTCCATGGGGTCCCCAAGTTGACCCATGTATTTACTTGGACGGCCATGACCCATAAAATATGGGTAGAACACGTGTAAAGGTATTTTAATTTTTTTATAATATCATTTTTACCTTAAATTTTCCTAACTACCTTTAATCGCTATTAATTAAACTCAAAAGTTACTATTCACCAAAAAATTATTTTAATCAGATTGAACCAAATTTTACTTCCTAATGAAAACCATGTATGTCAGATATTTTAAAATCAAATCATAGAAGTGGTAATGTTTCATTTAAATGAAAAATCATTTTTTTATCTACCACTTAGTGGTTTCACTATTCCTCAAAAAATGAAGTTTTTCAGAACAATGCCAAAATTTCACCCTAAGATATAATTGATATTCCAAATTCAAAAATGATGACAATTTTAAAAAATTACAAACATAGAAGTTTCATTAATTAATTTTATAATTAATTCCCGCTGTCACAACAAATAGCGTGTTTTTAAGAAACAATATATATCAAAAGATTGACAATTGTTTATGTCCAATTTCAAAGTAAAATTAATTCTAATGACCACCATTGGACAAAATGGTAAAAATATATTCTAATTATACTTTAAAAAAAATCAGTATTAAAATTTATCACTATAAATCATTTTGATTAAAAAAGTGGTTTTTAAGTATTTTTCACTATTCATAAAAAATTGGAAGTTCTCAGAAAATTACAAAAAATTCCACTTAGGATAATTTCGATATTACGAATACAAAAATAAAGTCCATTTTGAAATATAAGATTTATATAATTTCAAAAGGTGGGTATTTCTATTCATAAATACTAATTTGATTGGTCGCGGTGTGTTAGAATCTCGAACTTGCGTACAATACAAGCTATTGCATTATTGAAAGAGAAGAGTATCGTGGAAGCTCGGGGTGTTACAATCTGTATGGGAGATGTTGAAGATATTTTACCAAAATTAGAAGATTATGTTCCGAGTTTCCGAAGACACTAAACTAATACGGTCTTTTGGCATATGTTTTTATCATGTATTAACTATTCAGAAAAATTAATTTAATGTCTATGTACGTCATTCTTTGGGTCTCTATTGTTGGTATTAGAGAAAAGTTTTAGTTATACTTTAGAAACTAGGATGAAAAAACATTAGTAAGAACCCTAGAGATATTTATAATGTATGTATGGGGATGTCCCTAAGGTTAAGTCTAAGTATAGGTTAAAGTCCTAGAATTACGGTAACAATATTAGAATTAAACCTAAGATGTTTGATATTGAAGGTACTCCCCATTTATTATGTTTCTTTACTAGTATTATTATTTCCTCTCACACCATTATTTTTGGGTTTTAGAAAATGGATTTAAATATGAATATTCACGATAATGGAGGATATGATGGACAATGGAATGATATTCTTCATGAGAAACCACATGAAAAGGGATTTAGAAGTCCAAACATTGTTATTATTCCTAATCGTAAATCTCATAATATGATTAATAATATCAACTTTGGTAAGTTACCTAACTCAGTTAATAAGAGAATGATTGAGTTTCATGATGATCATAGAGGAAAGAAAGTTCAATATCCATTATTTAAATCATGTCATAAGAGGCATCACGGAGAATGTTTCAAAGGAAATAGAAGATGTTTGTGTGTGGAAAAGAAGGACACAAATCTAGTAATTACAATGGAAAAGGTTCAGTTAACAGTATGGACAAGTATAATGGTATTTCAAAAACATCAACAATAGTTAAATGTTTTAAATGTGGAATTTACATGCATTATACAAACCAATGCCCTCAGGGAAAGTCTCATGAAGAGAATCTTCATGGCCGTATGGGTAGTATTTATGTTTATGATGATGAAGAGATGACAAATGATATGTGAGATAAAAGAATTTTTGAAACTAGATCAATGGTTTAAGAAGTTAGTGGAATGATTTATGTTTATCAAGATTTATGTTGTAAAGGTAATGGTATTATGGAATAAAGACACATCTAAGGATTGTTACACTATAGTTTTTCCTAAATTATTTGAAAGTATATGTTAAATGGTAATGGTAACCATGAAAGGTTATTCAGATATTTTTGGAAATAAGATGATATGTGCATAATGAAGGGATACCGAGACAACGATATTATTAACAAGCTCATGACTGATATAAGGATTAAGTGAAATCATGGTTTGAGTATATAGAAATCTTGGGATTTTGGTATGTGGAAAGAGTTAATGTTTGACAAAATTCGTGTTTTCACTAAGGTTATATGGTAATTCATGTTTCAAGAATACATGATTAAGTTATTCACATGTTTTGAATGTGATAACAAGATATATCTTTTGATATATGGGAGATAAATGGTGGTATTCACATGCTTGTTATATGACCTCTCTAGTAATATTTTTCATTAAAATATAAGATTAGACAGAAGTATTTTGGATAAGACTAAAGATTGAAATAGATTATGTTTTATATCATATAGTACAGTTTAAGGCTAGAACTTTTTGATATTATTTCTGAAATTTTATATTATTGTAATTTTAGAAAAAGGACAACCCGTAGGATGGGCAACAATCCATCGCGCCGGACAACGATTCGAGAATCGAACTAACAACCAAAGTGTGACATGCCTTTATCACCTACCATTGGCCTAAAGGAAGTCCCCAGTTAGTAGAAACTAGTTTAATTTTATTAAGCGGTATGATAAATGAAGTATAAGACCATTTTTTGTAACCATACATGATTAATATCACCATATATGTACTTATGTATATTTAATAAATATTGATAACTATTTGTTTGAGACAGATGGAATAACCTATCATTCTGTTACATGATCAGCTAACATTTCAAGCTAGACAAATTCATCTTCATTTCGTTAAATAAGAGATGAAGTGGAAATTGTTCATGGAATGGCCAACGATGATATTAAACTGAAATCAAGTAAGTATTTCTCCTTATTAAAAAAGTTATCAACGTTTGGGAAATGATATTTAAAACCAAAAATGGTGTCCTAGTACCCTCAAATCCAATGAATTAGATGGTAACTTAGATCATCACAAATTTATGTCTTGGTGATTGTTGGATTTTTCATAGCCATGTTCTCTACCACTCTCTATTAGAAGATTATGGTTAGATTACTCTTACACATCAATATTTTCATCTATGTTCTACTATGTGGAATCCTAGTGATGAGATAATTTGGGTAACTATTACATTTAATACCTTAATTTTTCAAATTAAGTTTTAGTATTCCTTTTTAAGATGTGGGTTTCTATTAAAGAAACATTCAAGTAGTAAACCATTTATAACCTCGATGAATTTCAAGGGCGAAATTAATTTTATGGGGGTAGAATATAACCACCTGAAATTTTATGAGAAAGATTATTTTTAATTTTAGTGATGTCTTGTGTTGTACACTACACCATGATTATATTGTGCTATATGCAACACTATATTATCTTTTATTATACGCAACACTATTCATGGCTTGTGTTGCACGCAAAAGCGACCTTTTTCAATAGCTTGTGTTGTACGCAATAGTGAGTTTCACTAAACAACGATATATTGTTATTAAGAACATTCCGTGATGAATAATAGTTAATAAATTTTGAATTTTATGATAGTATAATTCATCTATGAAATTTTATATACATGGTATGAGAACAAAATAAACTTTTCAGGTAAAATATGTATTTTTTTTCTAAAATGCAGTTTTGCCGCCTTTTGATGGCACACCCGCTTTAAATCTAGTTTTTGATACTTTTAATAGTTAAAATTAGACAAAATAAACTTATTCATTACAATAAAGATATAATAATTTAATTTGGATAATTTTTTTATATTTTTCTGTTAACTTTCTTATTTGGATGAATAGTAAAAATACGCTAAATTTTAATTAAAAACAACTTTTTTCATCAAGATAACTTATATTGTTAAATTATAATATTTAATGGTTTTAATGTATATATAGAATATATTTTTACCATTTAATATAATTCAAGTCATTATCATTAATTTTACATTGAATTCATAGGTAAAAACATTTCAATCTTTTGCAACATTTTAACGTTTGAAACCCATTTTCTAAACAACATGATTAATTTTAAATTAAATACAGAAAATTAGGTTTTCTTAATATGGAAATTTGTATTACAATTTTTGAATCATTAGGTCCAAATTATGTTAATAAGCTACTTTTTTTAGGCATTATGAAAAGTAACTACGTTAGATTTTATTTCCCATAGTTAAAGGTAAATTGGGTAATTAAGGGTAAATAGAATACTATAAAATTAACCTAACACTTGTCTTAATATAATTGGATGATTATATTTTTCCCTAAATCATACTTGGGATGTAATGGAATCTATTGGAACCCACTTGAATGTGATTAAGACACTTAATGTATTTTATTTAAAGAAACTGAAATATGACTCACTCACACTATAATAATTAGATTATTTTTAATATAAGGTTATAGAGAATATAAATTCCATTATAAATACTAATTTTAAATCTAAATTTTTTTATTTATCATTGTAATTTATTTGTTATTTTTAATAAATAGTTAATTACCGTATTAGCTTATAAATTAATGATGCATAAATTATTAATTTATTGAAAAATCAATAATATAGTTTTTATTCATATTATAAAACCTATAAAAGACCCAAAAAAATAATCAAAACATATTATTCTAGTATATCTATATCATAATCATACAAGTGTCGACTTCTATACCATTTGGATACTTATAAAACAAATTATAAAATTTATATTATTTTATTTCAAATGATGTCAATGTTGTCACCTTCGTAATTTAATAAACATATCATTTTAAAAGTTGGGTGTTTTAGAAGATACATTCATTTAGAAGAATTATTATTAAATATGTTATATTTATCTTCATAATATTATTTTAGTTTTTATTTTTACTCAAAAAGTAAGAATATTAAATAATTATACAAAAATGTTTTAGTAATTATTTTATTACATGAAATATCAAATTAATGGTTTTACAAATATTAAAGTAACTTTTATATGAACAAATTAATGTACTATGTTACTTTTTTAGATTCATATGACATTTTATGAATATATAAAATATTTTTGGTTCTAATATATCCTCTTTGTGGATTTTATTTAAATTCAAATAAATGAATAGTTTCAAAATTGACTCGATTGTTATTTTATTAAAATAAGATGTAATTAAATTTGTTTAAAAATCACAAAAATAATTAAAAATTAAAAATTGAAATTTATATGGTCAAAAATTACCTTATGTATCCAATTATTAAAATTAACAACACATAATTATTTATTTATAACAATTTAAAATTTAGAATGTTATTACCAGAAATAAATTTAAATATATTAAATAAGGATAAATCAAGTTGAAAAGGTTTAATAAAAATTTCCAACATTCATAAATGTTATTTTCTGATGATATTACAACCCTATCTCATCTAATATTCGTATTTGAGTCATTTTTGGGGGTTTTTATGTGGGGTTAGAGTTTATTATAAATTAATATTTTAGAGGTTTCCAAAAGTGCCCATCTACTCTCTTATAAAAGGGAACCTACTCCCGCTTTTCCTCACACCACTTTGAGCCTTAAAGATCAGCCAACCTCTGATAATTTCTCTTCTACACTTCCCTATCAACATACTAGAGGTCCTGGTCTTCTTAAAAGACCATCTTTAGTTCTCTAAGAGGAGGTTTAGAAGGGGCGCGTCAATGAAGAGGTAATATCCATTACCGATTCTTTCAAATTCATTTCTTCTTCTACTTCCTCTTATTTTGATGTTTCATAATAAAGTAATAACATCAGTATGACTCATATACTGATATGTTATTATAAATATGAACCATACCTATTTGACCTTATATCCATCCTACGGAAAATGAAATCACTATGTGTGCGTATGTATGGAATACCATCTCCACGCCGTGGTTTAATCTATTTTTCCACCACCACCTTACGTGGATGGGTATAATGGTGGAAATAATAACTATATATGATTATTATAACATTATACTAATTCTTAGATATTATATAATTCTCTCCAATACCATTAATCAATTATGGGAATGATATCGTTTCTCATGTGTACGTACGAATTACCGTCTCCACGATAGGATGAGATTCATTCTCCATGTTAACCATTCTAAAATTTTATAATGTATATATATAATAAATAATGATGAAATTTATAAAATAATAATTCTACTTGATTTATTTATATATATATGTATTTTACTAACTTCCATTCAATTCAATTAGGAAATGAAAACAGCGTTCATGCGTACGTACGGTCTACCGTCTCAATGAATAGTGTATTTCATTTCATTTATCTATCAATTATATACATATATATCCTGAATATATATTATATATAAATCATGTTTTACATTATGGAAGTAATTATATCATGATATAAGTAATAATAAAACCAAGATCAACAAGTCCGAACACATACGATAAATGATATGATTTTACCCAAACCATTGCTTTAACGTGGAATTGTCAAATTCACAGGTAATATAATGCCATATGTCAATCATATATGATGTCATAAATATTATTATGGATATATTAAAAGTTAATAATATATTTAAACACACTATACAAAAGTCTCAGTAACATACGAATTTTTTTTTACATAAGGTAAGGGATAATTATCCCAATCTCGGTCCTATTTGAGATTGTTTATTCGTAAGTATTTACTGGGGTTATATTAATAATCAATGTCCATGTTTTATAAAAAAGTTTTCATAAAGTGTATACTATTATTCCATGTATGTTAAAAGTCATTTTTACCCTTTTTCCTTTTAATATGTAGTATGGAAGGAATCTTTCATTTTTTACCATACGAGGTACTTTTTGACTTTTCCGGAAAAATTATGAGAAGACTATTTTTTAACTTATATGGAATGTATAGATTTTGATAGTTTCATAATGCATTATTTCCATGAAGATTCCTCTACAATATTTCAAGTTTATTTTTAACAAAACTTCTTTCTTTTAAAATCACACGACATTTTGAGAAAAGAAATTGATTTTGAAGAAGAAAGGATATTTTCCTCAAGAAATTATTTCAAGTGTTTATTCAAAACTATTTCCCATATAAGATGAAATTATTTAATATTTTTATGATTAAAGTTTAATGTCTCTATTATTTACATGGTTTCATTTTTCATATGATGAAATGATTTCCATTTATTTTATATGGATTATGTTATGATGGGATTGTGGTTATGAAACCCATATTATTCTTTGGGTTATGAAGAATGATTAATTTGTAGCACACGTAAGAATGATTTCAATATGATATGGGTGATACCTATATCTCACTCCAATGAATTGGGTAAATATTTATATCTCATGCGATACACATGGCTGGAACAGCAAGTAAAATCTAGTTTTGTAATATAGGGCAGGAAAGGCAAGTAAAACTGGTTAAGTAATGGACATTATCCACCAATGATGGTCTTGGAAACAATGCCTTGGCTACTATGGAAATCATATCATGTTCTTAATAGATTCCACAATTACATGTTTTATTCCCATGCAATTTTATCATGATTAATGTTCCTTTAAGATCTATGCCTTACGTACTGCCAAGATTTATTTCACGACTCAATATTTTGATTTTTAAACTTTATGTTCATGTTTTAAGTTCAAATGTATATGATTTGTTTTATTTTTTCCATTCTTACCCTTAGTGACCATTTGAGCTCTCCCTTTATATGTTTTCTTTTCCCTGTGATTTAATGAAAGGTTTTAGGTAAGAAAACAAAAGTGGAAGATCTTTATGGCAGATGTTGAAGATCTTACACCATGATTAGAAGATTGTGTTCTGAGATTCCAAAGACACTAAAATAATACTGTCTTTCAGCATCTATTTTTGTCATTTATTTAGTATTCCTCAAAAGTAATGTAATGTCTATGTACGTCAAGCTTTGGGTCTCTAAAGTTAACTCTTTTGTTTTTCCTAAATGTTTCACTTCTGAGATGATGATACTAGTACATATATCTTGGATCATTCATCTAGAAATATTTTATCATGATATAATTATTATTAATATTCATTATATGTACAATTTAAATCAATCCTTCTTTATAATGATATCAAAATTAAATATGTTGTTTATGGAGACTGTAGTTTTTACGTATGTATAAAATATGTCTTCAATTTGAATAAATATTAATGAAAGAATGTTAAATAATATTTTATATGTAAAAAACATAATAATTTCAAAAATATCAAATATAAACATTAAATATATCTAAAAACTCAAAAATGATTTTTCTTCCCGTGAAACTTAATTATATCGCTACTTGGAGGAGGTATTCTACATGTACGCTTGAGAAATACATTCATTTACCAATTGATTGAAAAGTTGGTAGATAATTTTTGTTATAGAATCATAATAATAGTTCATAATGTATATAATATTGAATTTATTTTCTTATGATCGATCCCACATATTTATTAGATGAACAAGAAGAACTTATTTGAAAGAGTTTATGTAAGACATTTACATCATTTTTATTAAACCACCTTTAGACTACATTTTAAGGGCCCATGGAATGGTATTTTGAGAATACCATATCCTAAAAATAATTTATTGGTATATATTCTTGATATCTATAAAGTTATGGTTTATATAGTCTACTTAATGTTGTCTAGTGAAGAGAGAGGAGGTGTGTCCTTTTTTAAGTGATGGAATTTAAAAAATATTAATTTTTAATAATATTAAATTATATTTATACGGTACTCCACATAAGACCATAAAAATTGATAATATTTAAAAATTAGATCAGATAGAATCTAAATTTTTTCAAAATGAGGGATATAAATAATTTTATAGTTAACTTTCTCCATAATCTCATAGTATAGCCTCGAAGTTAAAATATTTTTAAACATATTAGTGGTAACAATATATTCCTCGATTTTATAATTCATTAAGTCAAAAAATAAATGTGGACCCATAAATAAATATATAAATTTCTTATAATACTATGTATTTTATTTTTTCAAACTAAATTTAAATGATTTGTTGAAATTACATATAAAATAAACTCAAAATTTTTTTCACAAATAAGATTCCAAAGAAATTCACTTTTATGTATAAAAATGTATTTATAAAAAAATATGAATAATTTTAATTTTAATGATAAGATTCTAATATATGAAATATTATTTAAATTATTAAATATTATATAAAAATTAATAAAGTCATACTTTGAATATACATGAGTGAAAAATAGAGTTTTCTATAAGATCATTATCCATGTTATACACAGAAATATTAATGATTTACGAAAAATACCATTATATCCCAATAAAATATTTATGATATGACTATTTCAAAAATTATATCATATATTAAATATAATAATTTATTTAAAAAATAATAAATTAATTATAATATTCATATAGGAAATTCCATAAGACACTTTTAAAAAAGAAAATATTATTTTTGAATAAACTTTCATTATAGAAAATTGAGATATTATTAATGTTGAATTAATCAATATATTTTGAATGAAAAATATTTATACATATTTTTTTAAAAAAATCTTTTTCATACCTAGTAATCCAAAGGTTTTGGTATTAAAGTAAAATATTTCATGGTATATTTAATCTCATGGTGCCATATAATTCTATTTATTGAACACATAATGATTTTTTGAATGGAAATACATATAATATCATGGGTTGTTGTAGGATAATTATAAAATATTAAGATGATATTTACAATAATTTGGTTTCATAGGGTTTTTTCATGTTCTTGGACTATATTATTTTGATTTTATTTCTCAAGGGATTGGCTGTGTTTTGAAAAAATACATTTTTTGTTACCCAACATGTAAATGGAGAAACATATTAGATTTCATGTTTCAATGTAGTCTATTATATTATTATTGTTTGTTGATTGATATTTTCTTCTACAGAAATTGTAATAAATAGGTTGTTTTCATATTTTTGGTAGCGTGGTAGCTACGTGATAACCTCAAATGATTTCTAATTTTTATGATTATTGGTGTATTAAGTATATAAGTATTCATATATATATATATATATTCATTCTATTTGTGTTGAGTACATTAGTTAAATCCAACACATGGAACATATTTGATATATAAAATTTAATATATGAAAACCCAATTTTTGGAAGCCAATAATATTATGTGGATATCAAAAAGTGACTAATACTATATATAGAGGTACTTTTGGGGTTGTTTCATTGTCTATTTTTTATTTCACCTAATGTATTTTTATTCATTTAAAAATTACATATATATGATATTGTTCTTTTGGAATTATATTTTTTCGAAATAAAATATTCTCATGACATGGGTGATCGTTTTCATATTAAATTTTCCTATTAATATGTGGGGATTGTTTGTAGATATTATTCCATGTTATATAATTGTATAAATTATATTATTTTTATTATATTCTAATTTATGTGTATGTTAATGTGGGTATAGTGTCCCTATCATATTAATTTTTCATTTTGGAGTAGCTAATATTATATTAAATTTGAGGAGGTAAACATGTGATTCATTGAATCCTATATCATTTAGATAAAATATATATGAAATTAAAAATAATATCAGATCTAACAATCAAATTTATGTCCCATTTTTAAAATAACAAGCTGTGAGGATAAATTTGATTATCTCGTATTGATTATAGCATGGTTTATAGAGAACTACATAATGAAAATTTTAAATATTCCTAATGAAAAAAGTGATGAGGGTGATCCCAAAAGTCACTACAACACATCTGATGTTTAGCGGTGGTTCTTAGAACCACCGCTAAACCTGTTTTAAAAAAGGTTTCATGGTGGTTTATAATAAACTGTCACGAAACCCAGGTTTTTTTACAGTCAGCCCTTCCCCCTCCCCGACCCTCCACAAATTTCCCTCGACCCCCCCCCCCCACTTCTCATGTGACTCAGGCCCACCGCTTCCCCCAGCAACCCGACGACCTCGACGACCACGCGACCTCGGCGACCCCAACCCCCCACGACCCTGGCGACCCCGCGACCCCGGCGACGCTGCTTCCCCAATGACCTATACGAAACCCTAAGGTTGGTTTTTTAAAATTCAAACTAAATGTGAGTTTGTGTAATCCCATAAATTGAAACATTACTAGGTGTTATTAGTTCCAACCCTTATGTAAGGATAGTTAATCATTTACATGAGATTATCCATTAAATGATATCATGAGAGTTATTCGTTGACCTCATGAGTAGGAAATTATTTTCTAAAATGTAACTTAGGTTTTATGGGTGTTCATATGGTGTTTTGACCCATTTTAGGTGTGTTATATTCACATAATTCTTCATTTTAGTGTGTTATACATTCCTAGAGCATGATCAGGCACCTAATAGGTATTATGGAAATTCATTAAATTTTGTAATGAAATGCTAGGTATGTCATCAGTTGGATTATAATTAGTACAGAATAATAAAACTCTAGGCTATATTTTTTTAGATCATTGGATATAAGGATGTATAAGGATGATGTGAATATGGATATTGTTGGAGAATTTTTCATTTCATTGGTAAATCATAGGGATGATGCTTTGATAAACTTGTTTCCCATTGATTTATTGAATGGTAAAATGATCCATACAAGTATGGTTGAAATTATTAAATCATTGAGCTATTAAATTCTTATCATGTGTAATATCAAAGTTAGAGTGAATTTGAATTTAAAGGAAATATGATTCAACCTAAAGTTAGAGAATATTTTATAAAATCATCTAGTGTCGTAAAACGATGAGTCAGTTTAGTTTTGGATTTTATTATATATGTTATGGTGAACATGTACATGCCTTAGGAGGAGGGTCACACATATGCATGATGGTTAATCTTATCAAGCATGCATCCAAGTGGTTGGTTACATATCTTTTTGAATATCTCTTGGAGTAAGATTTAGACCATGTCCATAACCCATAATCGGTGGTGGTGGGATCATGTGTCGTTTTATGAGTTCTCAAATTTATTAAATGTTGACTATTACACTCATAAGATAGGAATCATAACATTTGATAGGTTTAGTGTGCCATTCCAAGTAGAGGGAACACAATAGTACATTAACTATTGTATATGGTAAGCACTGATTTTGAATTCCAATCGGGTTGGTAAATGATAAATGATTTAGTTATTATAAGGAAGGAACATGTTGATGTGGTTGGTGGTGTACACAACCCTTTAATTTTATGCTCATGCACTCTGATTATGTGTTCATATTAATATAATATTTTATACTCACTAATAATATTTTATTTTTAATGAAAATGTTTACATTTTATGAGAATTTTAGATCAACCTTATTATGATTTATTTTCCCCATCTCCCCCTGGCTGGACAGCCCCCCTGCTGGAGCCCACCCCTTGGCTGGAAGTCCCCCTAGCTCCCCCCCTGGCCGGACAACCCCCCCCCCCCCCCTGCTGGAGCCCTTCCCCCCTGGCTGGACATCCCCATCCCCAAATCTCCCCCCTAGCTGGATATCCCCCAGCCCCCGGATGGATTTTCACGACCCGTCCTCGGGGCCCGTGCCGTGACTACCCCAAGCCCGCCTTCCATAGGCCAGGGGATGGCGACTAGCACCAAGGCATAAATCCCAACAAAAGGGAAGGCATTGCCTTTGAAAAGTAAACAAGCACCACAGAGTAAGCAAGCGGAAAAGTAAACACTAAGTAAAAACTGTAACAAGCTGTGCTGAAAGTAAAAGGGGCCGGAAATACAAGCCCAACTGTAAAGTACAACTGAAAGGGAAAAAAAGCAACTGAAAAGAAAAGCCACAGCGTCGAGCCGTCCTCTGGAAGTCCCACCTGAAGGGTGGGTACAGATAGCCTCCACTGCTCCTCGGGTCAACCTGACCGCTCCGAGTACATCCCACCCAGTGGTCCACCTCCAGGTGTCGTCCTGCTCCGCAAGCCTCCACCACGATCAGCGTTGTCCGTCGTCTGCAACCAACACAACGTAGTGCGGGCATAGCCGGTGCAGGGGTGAGTATAAGCTACTCATTAGGGACCCCAAGACCCCCTAAGGTCTCCCGAAATCCACAAAGGATAATCCACAACGGAAAGTTACAATCACGAAGTAACATCTGACACGCCTTAGATATATGCCCATACATATACCTAAGTCATCAATTCTCGTTCGGCTCCAACGTCTGAGCCCAAGCACAACCCAGTCCACACAAGAAAGCAAATGTATACCCACAAAGGATAGCACAACACAATCCACAATGGAGAGTAAACAGTAATCCACATAGGATAGCTCAACACAATCTACAAAGAAGAGTAAACAGTAAATCCACACAGAATAGCTCAACACAATCCACAAAGGAGAGTAACACAGGATTCAGCTCACACAGGTATACTTCTTCGAATGTCGATAAAGATGATCACTAATCCATCTAAGTTGTCGGACCCACAAAGGATCGATAGGTAACTAACCCCCGTAATGACCCACACAAGATCGGGCCCACACAGGACCTGTAGGCGCTGGCTCACACAGAACCGCTTAGCGCTGCCCCACACAGGATCGGACCCACATAGGATCGGGCCCACAAAGGACCTGTAGCACTGATCCACTTAGGATCGCTGAGTGCAGTAGTCGTCGCAGTCCAATGAGGGTCTCTGCACAGTCGTCGCCGCAGTCCACTGAGGATCTCTGCACAGTCATCGCTGTCAAAGTAGCAATCGCAACCAGCTCTAGGGTTCCCGCACACAGCAAGCTCGTTCGGGAGGGTCCGCTCCACGAGCCGAGAGGCTGATACATCAACTAACACAATGTCCGAAGTTTCTGTATCCAAAAGTTCCATATCGTCAACAGGAACTCAACGTCGCAGACGGCGCGTCAATCGGACGCCCGGTCTGAGAGTTATTGGCTTTTTCGTCCCAGGGGCCCGGTTGGTTTTTAAGGAAAAACCAACCCTACCATACTCCACCTGCGTCCAAACCTCGGGCGGAGTGAGCCAAAATATCAGTCTCACATAGAGGAAAACAATAAAGCCGACGACACGTCAATCGGACCTCCGTAGCTCAAAATATGAGCGTTTCCTCTCCGAGGGCCCGGTTGGTTTCGTGTACGAACCAACCCGGCCAAACTCAAAGTATTTCGAAACCTTGAGTGCAATATACCGAAACGACTGCCACGATCCAAATATAGCGTTGCCGCTGACGGAGATTCTTTTGGATGCCCGTAGCTCAAGTTACGGGCATTTGACCGAAAATGGTCCGAAGACGGGGGGTCTGGGCCCGGGCCGACCCGACCCGACCCCCCCCCCCCCCTCTGGGTCGGCCGAACCGGGTCGAACTAGTCCAACCCAGCCAGAACCGGTCCGGCCCGGCCAGGGCGTGGCCCTGCCGGTCGGACCGGCCTGGGTCGGCTCGGCCGCGCGGCCGAGCGGCTGGACACCGCGGGGCGCCGCCCCCACGGTTTGGAGGTGTCGCGGCCCTCGAAGGGGCCACGCTGGACAAGGACGTGGCTTCAACCGCGTCGGCCCCGTTCGGCGGCGCGCCGGGGCGCCGCCGCTGCCGGGGTTCCGCCGCCGCCGGCTTCCGCGGGCCACCAGAGTTGCTCCGGTGGTCCGATTCCATTCTCGTCTGCGCCGCTGCTCCTCTCACGACTCCTTCTTCACTGCAGAACCATCAAACTTCCATTGCGGAACGTTCCTTCGTCGCCCTTCAAATCCGCACAACAACAAAGAACGGAGGACGGTTGTCGGGCCATGTTCGTTTGGCCCGCACCCTCCGCGTTAGAAAATAAACAACGGGAGAATTTTATTCAACACATGAAACAACAATATTAATAAATTGAAATTGTTCATATGAATCCGGTTCTTTAAGTTTTTAAAGAAACATTCACAGGAATTTAAAATGGGGTATTTCCAAAATAAATCCCTACCTCGTCAAGTCGTCTCACGCGTTCTTCGCGGAATTGCTCGTCGCGGAAGAAGGGATCGTCGCGTCATCTCGGAAGGGCGTCGCATCGTCGCGGAAGGGCGTCGCGTCGATGAACTCAAAGGACCAAGAAACAACAGATTTAATTATAAATAATTAAATCCATGTTTGGTTAAAAACCACAAAGGAGATTTAAAAAAAATGAAACCCGAGATCTCTTACCTCAAGCAGTTGGAGATCGGAGATCGGGGCGGGGAAGAACGTCTCAGATAAAGCGTCGTCAGACTCCGAAGGTGACGGCGTTCTTCGCGTTCTTTGCATTCTTTGCGTTCTTCGCGAAGGAGGATGAAGGCTCAAGAATTCTGCCAAGGCCTCTCAACGTGAAATCCTCCAAAAGTCGTGTCGGTCTTATTATATTATTATGCCAACGAACGAAAAATGGTATGTAACGGCTCAATTAATTCGTAGAATTAATTCAACAAAATAAACCGTCCAATTAATTCAATGAAAGAAACTGCCCATTTAATTCACGAATAAAACCACCCAATTAAATGGTGTGTTCAGAATTTAAGAAAACGCGTTAGTTGACTTTCATAATGACGGGTTTTCGCGGGTGCGTTACTTAGCAGAAAAGAAACAGCGGGGCTCATGCGGGCCCCACCTCACAAATATCCTACCAAGAGGGTAGGATATTTTTGGATAGTACCCTATCCGTTTCAACTCAACTTAAGCTTCTTTTAAGTGGCTTCAAGTGAATTCCATGTGGCTTAAGTGAAATAAAATAAATTTTTTCGTACAATTATTTTATTTCTTAACTTTAAGCCCGAAAATTAAAAACCACACCTAAGCAAACACAACTCCGGAAGTGGTGTTTCTAAGAAAATACTGGCGCTGCGATTTCATCGGTGCCCTCAGAATTCAATTCCGGGCATCGATTCAAAAGTTAGAAAAACCCGCTCATCCGTTCACTGAACGTACCCGAGCCAAACTTGGAAAAATGATTCTAGGCACACTGGGCCTCGTAATCAGGTGCCGTCAGAGACTGCGTTCTTGTAAAATTCCAAAGAAAATTAGAAAAAAATTTCTATTAAATTTACAGTTCTTTACATTACTCCCACATCAAGGATTTAGGTCCCCTTAATGATACATCAAAAACTAGGGAAACAAATGTGGGTACTGAGCACGCATTTGAGCCTCCCCCTCCCAAGTGCTCTCCTGGAGGTTCCTGTGCTGCCATCTGATGCGCACAAGAGGAATCGATCACCCACGTAGGACCCTCTCCTGTCGATCCTCTATCTCCACCGGGACCTCCGCAAAAGTCTCCCCATCATCCACGTCTAGCTCCCCATGGTCAATGATGTGCGTCGGGTCATGCACGTACCTCCTCAGCTGAGATACATGGAAGACGTCGTGCACACGGTGCAACTGAGGTGGTAGAGCCAGGCGATAAGCCACCTCGCCAATCCTGCTGATGACCTAGAATGGTCTAATGAAGCATGGAGACAACTTTCCGCCTCGACCAAATCTCCATAAACCACGTCGAGGTGAGACCCACAAAAAGACATGGTCGCCATCCTCGAACTCTAGTGGCCTCCGCCTCCTGTCAGCATATGACTTCTGCCAGCTCTGAGCTGTCCTCATCCGCTCCAAGATGACCTGGACCTTCTCTGTCGTGGCCCGGACCATCTCTGGCCCCACAAGTGCTGACTCCCCAGGGTCTATCCAGCATAAAGGAGATCTGCAAGGCCTGTCGTACAATGCCTCATATGGTGCCATCCCGTTGGTGGAGTGGTAGCTATTGTTGTATGTGAACTCCACCAAGGGTAGGTGGTCCTCCGAGCTGCGAACAAAGTCGAGGACACATGCGCGGAGCATGTCCTCGAGAGTCTGAATGGTCCTCTCTGTCTGACCATCCGTCTGTGGGTGAAAGTCGGTGCTCAGACATAGCCACGTCCCGAACGCCACCTGCAACCCTTTCCAAATCTGGGAAGTAAAACGAGCATCCCAATCGGAGACGATATTCAATGGAACACTGTGAAGCCGTACAATCTCTTGAACATAAAGACGCCCCAATCTCTCCACTGAGCACTGCTCTCAGATGGGTATGAAGTGTGCCGAATTGGTGAGTCAGTCAAAAATCACCCAAAAGGAGTCGTTAGCTCTGGAAGTGTGTGGAATTCCAGTCATGAAGTCCATAGATATCCTGTCCCACTTCCACTCCAGGAACTCCAAGGGATATACCAAGCCTGCTGGTACCTGATGCTCTGCCTTCACCTGCTGGCAGGTGAGGCACCGTGAAACGAACTCTACCAGAGCCTTCTTTATGCCCGTCCACCAGTGTTGTCGTCTGAGATCCTAGTACGTCTTCGCCACTCCAGGATGTACCGCCAAAGGAGAAGTGGAAAACTCTCTCATCACCTCCTCTCGTAAAGCGACTGTTACCATGGTATGTCCTCTGTAAAGGACGTCGTGCTCTTCTCCAAGGGAGAAACCATCAGGTGCCAGTCCCAATGATATCTGTGCACGCTGTGTCTCACAGTCAGCGTCCCCACGCTGTGCCTCTCTGACCGGCTGTAGAAGGGGATGAGAGACTATGAGAGACTGAAGGAAGGCTTCCCTGTCTCTATCCACAAAAAATATCTGCAAGGCGGCTAGCTGCTCTGCCGCCTCCTCGAGTAGCTGAATGCCCATCCTCCTACTGAGGGCATCGGCTACTACGTTCCCCTTCACAAGAGTATAGACTATATCAATGTCATAGTCCTAGAGGAACTCAATCCATCGCCATTATCTTTGGTTCAGATCCTTATGCGAGAATATTTACCTAAGACTATAGTGGTCAGAAAAGACTATAAAGCGCTCGCCCATCATATAGTGTCACCATGTCTTCAGAGCGAAGACCACTACTGCTAACTCCAGGTCATGGGTATCGTAGTTCTGCTCATGCGGCCTCAACTGACGTGATCCATAGGAAATCAGGGCCCACTCCTGTATTAGGACACACCCAATTCTAGTCCCTGATGCATCGCAGTAGACTACGTATCCAAATCCCTCCTCAGGCATCCTCAAGATAGGTGCGCTGGTCAATCTCTGCCTCAGCTCCTGGAAGCTCTGCTGACATTTCTCTGACCACAAAAAGGGTTTCCCCTTCTTCGTCAAAGACCAGAGTGGCGTCGCAACTCTGGAGAACTCTGGCACAAATCTCCGATAGTATCCGGCTAGACCCAAGAAACTCCGCACCTCTGTCACGCTCCTGGGTGGCTCCCAAGATAGCACTGCCTCGATCTTCGCGGGATCCACTGCAACTCCCACCTCAGAAATGACGTGCCCCAAGAAGTGGACCTCACTTAACTAGAACTGGAACTTTGAGAGATTTCCATAAAGCTGGTGCTCTCGGAGTGTGTCTATTACAACCCGCATGTGGTAGGCGTGCTCCTCCTCCGTGGTCGAGTACACCAAAATGTTGTCAATGAAGACCACGACAAATCGATCGAGGTATGGATGGAAGATCCTGTTCATGAGGATCATGAACACTGCTGAAGCGTTGGTTATGCCGAAGGGCATAACTAAGAACTCGTAGTGGCCATACCAACACCTGAAGACCGTCTTCTGCACGTCCTCGTCTGGAACTCTGAGCTGATGATAGCCTGATCTGAGGTCTATCTTCGAGAACCACCGTGCTCCCTTGAGCTGATCGAAGAGGTCATCAATCCTCGGTAGAGGATACTTGTTCCTCAATGTCACCTGATTCAGGTGATGATAGTCGACTCACAGTCGCAAGCTCCCGTCCGCCTTCTTGGCGAACAAAATCGGGGAAGCCCAGGGTGAAACACTGGGTCGGATGAATCCCTTGACCTGCAAGTCCTATAACTGTACCTGAAGCTCTCGAAGCTCAGCGGGGGCCATCCGATATGCTGGAGTGGATATCGAGGGGTCCCGGGGTACATTTTAATATAAAATTCTACCTCTCGGTGAGGAGGTATCCCTAGAACATCGTCGGGGAAGACGTCCGCATACTGATCCACCACTCCAGGAAAACTGGTACTCCTTACGTCAACTGCTCCAAGGATGAGGCTAGCCAACTGATGAGTGATGGGTTGTCCCCTCCTCTACGAGAGTCCATCCTATGCTGCAAAGTCTCCCTTCTCACCGATGAAGGTGAACCTGCTCCCGTCGGTGCGCACACATCGCACCTTGCGCCTAAAACAGTCAATCTGAGCATGGACTGTAGATAACCAATCCATGCCCAAGATGACGTCGTAAGGCCTCAACCCCGCTACAAAAAGATCCCATCCGAACCTCTTGCCTCCTAGAGTAAGCTCACACTACCGGCACCAGTGCGTAAGTGTCGAGTCTGCTCCCATAGGGGTCTCTAGCCGTAAGGATCGAGCCAACGGCTCTGTCAGAATCTCCGACCTCCGAACAAGGGCAGCAGCTATGAAAGAGTGACTCACTCCTGTGTCTATAAGAACTACAGCAAGGGTGGAATAGACACATATCGTACCTCGAATCATCTCTGGAGTGCCGTGGTCGTAGGCCTCCACTGCCTGGAGTTGTGCCTGTCTCTTCTCGCCAGCTCCCTCTGGTCGGGGCGGACCTCCTGGTGGTGGTGGGGGTAGAGCCTCAAAGCGTTTCCCACCACCCGCTGCTCGGCCAGCTCCTCTGCCTCGTCTGCCTCCTCCTTGCGGACCGCTACGGTCGACCCTCTGCCTCTAACTGGGTGGCCCCTCCACCGTCTGCTGCTCCTCGGTATGGCGCGTCAGGCAGTCACGAGCCTTGTGGCCCTGCCCGCCGCACTTGTAGCACTGCCTGCCTCTCGGAAGACTGGCCCCGCGCTGTGTGCCCCGCACTGCTGAGCCAGTGTCCCGAGGTCGTCTACGAGAGGGTCTGGTCTGCCTGGAACCCTGAGTCATCCGTCGGCTACCTGCTGCCGAAGACTCCGCCACCTGTCGCCCTGCGGTAGGTCTCACTATAGACTCAGCCAGAAAGCTCTCGATCAGAAGGGCTCACTCCAGCACTCCTGCCTGGATCGGGAAGCTGAGCGAGATCAGCGATGCCCTGATCTCGTGTCTCAATCCCTGCTCGAAGGTCTGGGCCCGGAAGAAGGGGTCATGTACCATGTCGATCGAGTAGCGAGAAAGATCAGTGAACCTCACCGCGTACTGGGAGACCGTCAAGCTGCCCTACCGCAGCTGAAGAAGCTCCTGAATGTGCACCGCACGGAGGGTGGACGGGACGAACTCTGAGAGGAAAAGGCTCTCGAAGTCCTTCTAGATGAAAGAGGCCTCATCGTGCACTTGGAGCATCAAGCTCCACCATCGTCCTGCTGCTACGTGCAGTGGGCTCGCCGCAAGGATCACCATGAGGTCTGCTGGTGTCCTCACTAGCCTGAAAACTCGAACGACCACCTCCAGCCAGTCCTCGGCTTCCTGGGGGTCCATCTCCCCACGAAAACTGGGTGGTCACTGGCACTAGAACTCCTGAAGAGCTCTGAGGCATCGTGCATCGTCAGTGGTCATTGCTGGAAGCATCGGGGGATCGGCGGGTAAAGGTACCGCCGGTGCCTCTGCTGTCAATGGGCCCTGTACCGAGGCCTCGTCACTCGGCGGGCTGTCGTCGCGCTCTACTCTCGGAACCCTAGTTGGATGCTGTCATCGAGCCATCCTGAAAAGGAAACAAGTGCGCCATGGTCAGAACAGTATACCTGGTGAGCTGACACAAGTAATCACAAAGAAAACTTGAAACACACATGCAATCAATGTTTTCATGCATTAAGTCGGAAATCAGAAGTTAGGGTCCTGGGTTACGGATACGTTGGCCGCCGCACCAACACTGGACTCCCTGGACTGATAACCACACTCAAAATGCTAAACACTATTGCTTCACATAGAAGAAGGATCGGAGTCTACGGTAGAACTGACCGCCTCTGATACCAATTTGTCACGACCCGTCCTCGGGGCCCGTGTCGTGACTACCCCAAGCCCGCCTTCCATAGGCCAGGGGCTGGTGACTAGCACCAAGGCGTAAATCCCAACAAAAGGGAAGGCATTTCCTTTGAAAAGTAAACAAGCACCACAGAGTAAGCAATCGGAAAAATAAACACTAAGTAGAAACTGTAACAAGCTGTGTTGAAAGTAAAAGGGGCTGGAAATACAAGCCCAACTGTAAAGTACAACTGAAAGGGAAAACAACAACTGAAAAGAAAAGCCGCAGCATCGAGCCATCCTCTGGATGGCCCACCTAAAGGGTGGGTAAAAATAGCCTCCACTGCTCCTCGGGTCCACCTGACCGCTCCGAGTACATCCCGCCCAGTGGTCCACCTCCAGGTACCATCCTGCTCCGCAAGCCTCCACCACAATCAGCGATGTCCGTCGTCTGCAACCAACAAAATGTAGTGCGGGCATAGCCCGTGCAGGGGTGAGAATAAGCTACACAGTAGGGACCCCGAGACCCCCGAAGGTCTCCCAAAATCCACAAAGGATAATCCACAAAGGAAAGTTACAATCGCCAAGTAACATCTGACACGCCTTAGGTATATTCCCATACATATACCTAAGTCATCAATTCCCGTTCGGCTCCAACGTCCGAGCCCAAGCACAACCCAGTCCACACAGGAAAGCAAACGTATACACACACAAGATAGCACAACACAATCCACAATGGAGATTAAACAGTAATCCACATAGGATAGCTCAACACAATCCAAAAAGGGGAGTAAACAGTAAATCCACACAGGATAGCTCAACACAATCCATAAAGGAGAGTAACACAGGATTCAGCTCACACAGGTATACTTTTTCGGATGACGATAAAGATGATCACTGATCCATCTATGTCGTCGGACCCACAAAGGATCGATAGGTAACTAACCCCCGCAATGACCCACACAGGATCGGGCCCACACAGGACCTGTAGGCGCTGGCTCACACAGAACCGCTGAGCGCTGACCCACACAGGATCGGACCCACACAGGATCGGGCTCACACAGGACATGTGGCACTGATCCACGTAGGATCGCTGCGTGCAGTAGTCGTCTCAGTCCACTGAGGATCTCTCCACAGTCGTCGCCACAGTCCACTGAGGATCTCTGCACAGTCGTCGTTGTCGAAGTAGTAGTCGCAGCCAGCTCTAGGGTTCCCGCACACAGCAAGCTCGTTCGGGAGGGTCCGCTCCACGAGCCGAGAGGCTGATACATAAACTGACACAAAGTCCGAAGTTGATGTATCCAAAGGTTCTGTATCGTCAACAGGAACTCAACGTCGCAGACGGCACGTCAATCGGACGCTCGGTCTGAGAGTTATTGGCTTTTTCGTCCAAGGGGCCCAGTTGGTTTTTAAGGAAAAACCAACCCGACCATACTCCACCAGCGTCCAAACCTCGGTCGGAGTGAGACAAAAGATCCGTCTCACATAGAGGAAAACAATAAAGCCGACAGCACATCAATCGGACGTCCGTAGCTCAAAATATGAGTGTTTCCTCTCTGAGGCCCGGTTGGTTTCGTGTACGAACCAACCTGTCCGAACTCAAAGTATTCCGAAACCTTATGTGAGATAGACCAAAACGACCGTCTCGATCCAAGGATCGCGTTTCCGCTGACGGTGAGTCATTTGGAGTCCCGTAGCTCATGTTACGGTCATTTGACCAAAAACGGTTCGAAGACGGGGGGTCCAGGCCCGGGCCGACCCGGCCCGACCCCCTGGGTCGGTCGAACCGGGTCGACCGACCCAGTCCCACCTAGCCGGACCCGGTCCGGCCCAGCCAGTGCATGGCCCAGCTGGTCGGACCAGCCTGGCTCGGCTCGGCCGAGCGGCCGAGCGGCTGGACACCGCGGGGCGCCGCCCCCGCGGTTTGGAGGTGTCGCGGCCCTCGAAGGGGCCGCACTGGACAAGGATGCAGCTTCAGCCGCGTCCCGTGCGGGCGAGTGGGACCCACACGGCCGCGGGTTCGCTGGCCGCCGCCGCGGCGGCTTCAGCCGCGGTGGCCCCATCCGGCGGCGCGTCGGGGCACCGCCGCCCCCGGCTGCCGGCGCCGCCGCACCGGCGACCCGCGCCGCCGGTGGCTTCCGCGGGCCCTTGGAGTCGCTCTGGTGGTCCGATTCCGTTCCCGTCTGTGCCGCTGCTCCTCTCGGGACTCGTTCTTCACTGCGGAACCATCAAACTTCCGTTGTGGCACGTTCCGTCGTCGCCCGTCTAATCCGCACAACAACGAAGAACGACGGAGGGTTATCGGGCCGTGTTCGTTTGGCCTACACCCTCTGCGTTAGAAAAAAAACAACGAGAGAATTTTATTCAACACATGAAACAAAAAATTTAATAAATTGAAATTTTTCATATGAATCCGGTTCTTTAACTTTTTAATGAAACATTCACGGAGATATAAAAAGGGGTATTTCCAAAATAAATCCCTACCTCTTCAAGTCGTCGCACGCGTTCGTCGCGGAATTGCTCGTCGTGGAAGAAGGGGATCGTCGCGTCGTCACGGAAGGGCATTGCGTCGTCGCGGAAGGGCGTTGCGTCGACGAACTCAACGGACCAAGAAACAACAGATTTAATTATAAATAATTAAATCCATGTTTGGTTAAAAACCAAAAAGGAGATTTATAAAAAAAGGAAACCCGAGATCTCTTACCTCAAGCAGTTGGAGATCAGAGATCGGGGCGGGGAAGAACGTCTCGGATGAAGCGTTGTCAAACTCTGAAGGTGACGGCGTTCATTGCGTTCTTCGCGAAGGAGGATAAAGGCTCAAGAATTATTCCAAGGCCTCTCGACGTGCAATCCTCCAAAAGTCGTGTTGGTCTTATTTTATTATTATGCCAACGAACGAAAAAGGGTATGTAATGACTCAATTAATTCATAGAATTAATTCAACGCAATAAACCGTCCAATTAATTCAACAAAAGAAACTGCCCATTTAATTCACGAATAAAACCGCCCAATTAAATGGTGTGTTAAGTATTTCAGAAAACTCGTCAGTTGACTTTCATAATGACGGGTTTTCGCGGGTGCGTTACTTAGCGGAAAAGAAACGGAGGGGCTCGTGCGGGCCCCACCTCACAAATATTCTACCAAGAGGGTAGGATATTTTTTTATAGTACCCTATCTGTTTCAACTCAGATTAAGCCACTTTTAAGTGGCTTCAAGTTGCTTCCAAGTGGCTTAAGTGAAATAAAATAATGTTTGTCGTACAATTATTTTATTTGTTAACTTTAAGCCTGAAAATTAAAAACCACACCCGGGAAAATGCAACTCTGGAAGAGGCGTTTCTAAGCAAATACCGGCCCTGCGATTTCATCGGTGCCCTCAGAATTCGATTCCGGGCACCAGTTAAAAATTTAGAAAAACCCGCTCGTCCATTCACTGAACGTACCCAAGCCAAACTTCGAAAAATGATTCTGGGCACACTGGGCCTCGGAATCAGGTGTCGTCAGAGACTGCGTTCTTGTAAAATTCCAAAGAAAATTAGATAAAAATTTCCTTGAAATTTATGGGTCATTACATGGATAGCCCCCCAGCCCCACTGGATGGAAAACCCCCCCTGACTGGACAACCCCCATCTCCCCCTGGCTAGACAACAGCCCCCTGCTGGAGCCCCTCCCCCTTGGCTAGACAGCCCCCCAGATTAGACAATCCCCTAGACTGGAAATCCCCCCAGCCCCCTCGGCTGGACAACCCCTCCCCCATAGCTGGACAACCCCCTATTGGAGCCCCGAACACACATACAATCATAATCATCACATCATTCATGTCAATACAAATAATCCCCCATAGGGTCAAAATCCATAACTATAAAATATAAAAACGATGCTCACATAGGACTCAAAAATTCATTAAACATGATGTTTAAATTTAGCCTTTAAATGTTCTATGAATGAATGTAATGAAATATATTGACTCAAATAAATCCTTAATGAGGTGTTCTTAGATTTGACCCTAGTGTAATGGTAGTTTAACCATTTCTTATGTAGTTTCCTTGAAATGGGATTACGATCATTACATGTAGGCCTATTTTTCTATTTCTTGGACCAAAATGGTAATACCTTAAGCCTAGGGAACTTTTATGAATTACCCCCTTATAGGGTCGATGTTGTATGTTTTTGTAATGGTATTTCCAAAGGTAGGTAATTCCATTATAACTTAAAATTTGTGATAAAGTTTTATAAGGAGTTTCAGACATGAGGTGCTTTTCAGGTGCAATTTGGTCTTAATTATAACACATAGTTTCTAAAATGACACCTTTGTAGGATAGGTGGTCCTGAAAAATTTTGACACTTTTTTCAGGAGTGTTCATCATGTAATGAATCATTTCTATCGGATTGAAGTTCCTAGGTAATGTTAAACCATATATAAGGTTGTGTGACCATTTTCCTTCACTATTATCAGTGTTGGATGACTCAAGGGGTTGTTAGCATGCTTTATAGTCATACAGGATAGTACAACTCTACAAAATTATTTCTTATAGACCATTGAATACCAAGATTCATATAACTGATAATACAATGGATAGTATAATGTATTTTCCATTTTGATTTTGAAAGATAAGGGCACTATATGTTGATACATATGGTAACCGTCACGTTTCAAAAATTGATTATGAAACCATATGTATTCAGTGGAAATAGTTCAATCAATGATCATCTTTGATTTAATATCCACATATCTATGAGGTGGAGATACCCAGGTGTTAATAAAAAATCTTTGTTATTCCAAATCTTTGGATGATTTTATAAAAAATGATCAAGTGATTTGATATACTAATCTGTTATTTTTTGGTTATATACGGTATGTCATAGAACATGTTGATATATCTTAGAGGAGTGTCATGTGTACATTCAAATTTGAATCCAATCTAGAATGAATTTTAGAATATAGTTTTTATCTCTTCAATATAATGATGGTTAAACAGAGGAGGACCATTTGATATTGGTTGATGTTTATTTTGAATTACCATGGGGCGGTGTATACATTAGAAACGTGTCAGTGCTTGAAATGTAACACACTAATGGAATGATTGGCTATGCATGCCACCTATTTAGACATCATTAGTTAGTGATGCAATTAAATGGTTATGCTTGAGGAATAAAAAGACACATCTTATGGTAAACCCATCATATTCAGGTAGTGATGATTATTATGTGGGAGCAGTGGATCTCTTCTGATGAGGTCAACCTATTGTTGTTTTATTATCCTTCCCTTTGCGTAGTATGACATAATTGGTTTAAAATCCATTATAAAACCAAAAAAGTTATGTTATATAATTATAAATTCAATAAAAACATTACTAACCACTTTAAACAATTTTAAATGTCCACAAGGGTATTTTTATAAGCACTTGTCATGTGGGTTCCTTCAAATGAGAGGGATGAAAGGGAGAACGAGTTTGTTTGAGAGGGGGGGGGGGTCAATGGACTATTTTTTTGGAAGGTATGAATTTCCTTATGCTTGAGTCTGGGAGAATTCCTTTGAGTGGTGACTAGGGTTACACATACATGGTTGATAGTGTTCTAGGTTTGGTTTTATTTTTAGGGATTTTTTGGTTTCAGCCTATCCAGCATTTTTATTATGTTGGTTATCATGTTCTATAATGTACTTAATTAATTTATTATTATATTATATGATGGTATGGTTCATGAGTTTCTTATTATTCTTACTGCATTTTAATTTATCTAGATGTTTCATTGTTATTTAAATTGTCTATTTTGAGCATGGGCATCTGATATAAGGATGGGTGATACTGTATTTTCTATTTGGAATATCTGATTTCACTGCAACAAAACCTTTGTTTAGCGGCGGTTGTTTAGCGGAGGTTCTTTGAATATATTTATTAATTTTTTTAATGCTATATTATGAAGTTCCTTGTTTTTTGTGTAGGCACATTGTGATATACATGGATAATAGATGGATCACATTATCGAGGAACACACCTCAGTATGTTAAGGGTTTGAATGAGTTTTTAGATTTTTCAATTTCTCATCGATCATTTGAAGGGAGAATAAATTGTCCATGTCCTAAATGTAAATTTAGAACGTGGTTGAAGAGAGATGAGGTTTATGAACATTTAATACTGAAGCAATTCCTTGCTCAATATTTGTGTTGGATCTGGCATGGAGAATCGAACATTATATAAAGATTGAGCACTGATGTTAATCCGCAGAATTAGGTCCCAAGTTCGTCGACAATGGAAAATGAAATGCAAAACCTAATAAATGATGCATTCAACACTGCAAGACAACACTATCAACATCAAAACATATAATAACAACCAGAAGAGGGTTCTACAAATTGCAACGTTACAAGTGAGGTTTTTGAGAGTGTAACACAGGCAGATCAAGATTGTCACATATCATTGGATCCTCCTATTGATTATGTGGAGCCAAATGTAAGAGGAAACTTCATTGAGGAAAATGAGTTTCATGATTTAGTTGATGATGAAAATCAAGAGTTGTATAGTCGGTGTTTGAAATATTCAATGCTTTCATTTCTGATGAAGTTGTACCATATCAAATATCTATGTGTAATTACAAATAAGGCAATGTCCATGATATTGGAATTGATTCGTGATGCATTTCCTGAAGAAACAATCTCAGAATCTTTTTATGATATGAAAAATTTGTTAACAATCTTGGTCTGAATTATAAAAAAATACATGCATGTCCCAATGATTGTATGCTTTATTGAGGAGAGGATTCAAGTAGACAGAATTGCATGAAATGTTCTTCTTCTATATGGCAAGAAAAGGGTGATTTTGGAAGTCTGAATGAACATAATTTCATAGTGAAGAAGAAAAGGAGCACACCTGCAAAGCTTTTGTGTTAATATCCCTTGATGCCTCGATTGCAACGATTATTCATGTCATCGAAAACCACCGAACACATGAAGTGGGATTCTATAGATAATAACAATGATGGGTTAATGAGACATCCATGAGATTCCCAATCGTGAAAGACATTTGATTCATTACATCTTGATTTCTCAGTTGATCCTAGGAAAGTTCGATTGGGATTGGATTCTGATGGATTCAACCCATTTGGGACTTTGAGTACCAGTTATAGCATTTGGCTAGTTGTTTTGATACCTTATAATTTTCCCCCATGGATGTGTATGCAACAAACACCTTTTATCCTTTTGATGATTATTCCTGAAAAAAAATGCTTGGAAATGATATTGATGTATACTTGCAGCCTTTGATTGACGAATTACAGGAGTTATGGAGCAATGGTGTTGAGACATTTGATGCTTCTTGTAAAACAATGTTCAAAATGCATGCTGATTTAATGTTGACCATTAGTGACTTCCCTGGGCTTGGGAATTTATCTGCTTGGAACACTTACACAGGTTTGGCATGTCCCATTTGTAACTTTGATTTTGAGCCCAAACGGCTACCTCACAGTAGAAAATGGTGCTTCTTGTGTCAACAAAGATTTCTTGATGCGTCTCATAGATTTCGGCTAAACAGATCAAAATGTAATGGTTCCATTGATCTTAAACCACCTACAAAGTTGAAAAATGGTTTTGAAATATTGAAACTGCATGAAAATGTTGAAACAGAATTTGGGAAGGTTCATCATTTGAATGATAGTGGAAAACATGTCCAAAGTGCATCGTCAAGCGAAACCAGAATGCAAAAATAGAAGAAAAAAAGAATATTCTTCAAACTTCCATATTGGGAATTTAATTTGTTGGGCCATAATCTTTATGTGATGCATATTGAGAATAATTTCTATGACAATTTGATTTTCACATTTCTTAATGAGCATGGAAAGTCAAAAGATCATCTCAATGCTCGTAAAGACTTACAAGAAATGAACATAAAACGTGATCTCTGGCCAGATGAGAATGAAAAGTATCCTCATGAATTTTTTTCAATGAATAATAGGGATAAAGATACATTTATTCAAATGTTCATGAATGATAAGGTATCTGATGAGTATTTAAGTAACATCTCGAGGTGTGTTGACTTGAATAATCATAAGTTACATGGATTGAAAAGCCACGATTCACATATTTTGTTACAATAGTTACTACCATTGGCACTGCGTACATTATTACCTGAAAAAATTACTACTGTTGTACTCCAGTTCTACACATTTTTCAGAAAACTATGTGAGAAATATCTACATCCATTTCATCTTGACAACCTCCAGGAGAGGTTTGTATTGACCCTTTGCGCAATGGAGATGATCTTTCCTCCTTCATTTTTTACTGTAATGATGCATTTAACTGTGCATTTGGTTGAGGAAGCTAAATTAGGAGGCCCCGTTCATTATCGATGGATGTATCCAATTGAGAGGTAATTTATTTATATGTTTTCCAGTTAATTAAACAATTTTTGGTACTTAATTAAATTCATAATTATGTTTATTTAATTTCACAGATATCTTGGGAATTTGAAATCATACGTGAGAAATAAAGCTAAAGCAGAAGGCTCAATTTTTAAAGGCTATGTGGCTGAGGAGTGTCTTACCTTTTGTTATCGATACTTGGATGATATTGTGAAAAGATTTAATCGAGTTGGACGTGTTGACGACACATCTACTCAATCTCAAATACATCAAAAATCCAAAATATTTCCTGATATTGGCAGATCAGTTGGGGGGACATCAAATGTGACACTGAATGAATTGGAATTATTACAGGCAAATGGATATGTACTGCTGAATAGTGAAATTGCAGATCCATTTATTGAAGAGTTGACGATACAAAAAAAGAGACGAATGAGAGGCCGAACACGAAATGAGAAATATACATGGAAAGCTATTAATAAAGAGCTTGAAGAATGGTTTGCACGATGTGTAAGTTCATAAATACTTCAATAAATATGAATATTAGTTTGACACATACATTTTGTAAATCTAATAAAGTATATTTCTTTATTCAGATCATGAATACTGATACTCGAGTAGATGTGTCAGAATATTTGATGTTTCTTTCTAGATGTCCTCAAAAAGAAGTTAGAAAGTTCGACGCTTATAATGTGAATGGCTTTAGATTTCGTACAGTCGATCGAGAAGTGGGTTTGAGAACACATAATAGTGGTATATTTACATTTTCTAAAGTGGAATACTATGGAAATATACATGATATTATTGAATTAAACTACCATGGACATTTTTTGGTTGTTTTATTCAAATGAAAATGGGTAAATATTATTAGAGGTGTTAAAAGATATTCCTTGCAATTTACTTCTATGAACTTCTCTCTCTTGATGGATGTTGGTGATTGTGAACTGCATGATCCATATATCTTAGCATCGCAAGAAAAATGGTATATTATGTGAATGATGTTGCCGATGAAGGGTGGAGTGTAGTTGCTCACGTAATACAAAGAGATTTGTATGATATGGGTGATGAAGTGGAAAATTTGACCTCTAAAATTGAATTTAATCAGCAACATGAAGCAGAATTATTTGTCCATCATTATATTGAAAATATTAGTCTAGAAAGGATGAATGAAGTGGATGAAGAAATGGAGCAGGGAACCGATATGATTGTAGGAGAAAATGATTGTATGTACAATTATTTATTTATTCAGCAACCAGTTATTTCATTTCTGTAGTCATTCATTATCATTGTTTTATACATTTTTTCTGTTAGTACTCCATCTATTATCATTTTTATTTTTTTTCTGCATAATTTTTTTGAAATATATATTCTGAACATAATTTTATTTGATTAAATGATAGGAATTCCAAGGATGAAGTGGTACATTATTTCATCCAGTTCAGTGATAGATGACGATCCATCTTGCTCCCTCCCCACGACATCTGAGGCACCAGCTGCCGACACCCCTTCACCATCTCCCCCTGCACCATCTCTCACACCATCTTTGGATGTCTCAGTAGAGGGTGAGTCGTCGACTCCCCCTTCAAAAGCCTCATTATTGGGGTAGTGACACGCCCCTTCTAGTTTATCCCGGTCATACTGGAGTGTCACTATCATAGGTAAAAATTTTAATTAAATAAATTTATTGAATTTTTTTTATACTAATTGTTTGCTCATTGACGATTACAAAAATTCAACCATGGAGAAAAACATATAAAGTTTAGATGTTTGGAATCTGAATGGCGAGAATATTGTTGTGTTATTTGATTCTTACGGGGTCCCTACGGATGATGTCGCGGGGTTACTTGGCCAGATTCTAGGCCAGTTCGCAGAAGAGCCCATTTCCCTTCCCATTTTATATGAAGATTGTAGACATATGCCTCCAAGCTAGAAAAATTAAGTGTTTGATTCTAAAATAGAGGTAAATTTATTACATTATTGTTTAATTTAATTTCATGTTACTAATATGTTCAAAATGAATTTCTATATATAGATGTTCTTCCACTTTACAATTGCTGATGTGATAGCATGGAAGTGGACGTTGAAAAATCTAGGTAAGAAGTGGAATGATTTAAAATGGAGATTATGGTGTGATGTAAACGATGCTTCGTTGACCACGCTGAAAATGTATGAGAAGCTTCCCAGTGGTGTACCAAAAGAGCAGTGGAAAGTGTTTGTTGATAGGCATAGGGATCAGAAGCGGATGGTATTGAAATATTTATATTATTATATTATCCTCATTTTACATTTATACATGCATATGAAAAGGACATGAAATTCAATACATCTTTCCTTAAATTGCATTTTATTTATTTGAGGACCTCTCAAGACAGAATGCATCAAACCGAGCGAAGAAAGTCATCCCGCACATAGCGGGCTCAAAAAGTTTTTCTCGAAGCCGAACGAAATTGGTAATCTTTTAATTAGTTTAAATATTTATAAATATTATCTGTTTAATATATTGAATTTTTGATTTATCTTTGATTAATTAAGTCATAGAGTTTAGGCCATGAAGCATCCAAAACTGAACTATGGTTGTATGTTCACAAGAAATCATATGGATGTTTTGTTAATGAGCCTACTAAAGAAGTTGGCTATGAAGTCAATTTTTTATCATAATAACTTATCATCAGTTTTTACTATGCTAATATATATTGATATTTGATTTATAGGTCCAAATTAAAGAACTCTGGGATGCCAATCCTGCGCATTCCTACACTGTCTCCCAGGATGACCCGGATGATAAAGTCCTTGGGAAGGAGCATCCATGGAGAGTGCACGGGATGGGTTTGGGACCCATGCCATCTGAGGTTTTTAGAAGCCCACCGGGGATAGCTACTGTATCTACTTCTGAATTTAGTCAGCCCATACCCAGAGATGCTAAGAAAGAGATTGTTTCTTTATGAAACACAGTTCACCAGCAGGGGGATTAGATATATGCATTATAGAAAGAGTTGACTGAAATACGTCAGCAGATGAGCAGATATGCCCCTGGTGGGAGTGCATCGATTGGTGGTATGCAGGTAAATCCCAGAAAATCAAAATCATTTAGTTTGCTAACTTTCATTGGTTTTATGTATTAATATAAATATGAAACCGTATTTAATTTTCAATATAATGTTATTAAAGGTGAAAACACAAAGTGGAAATGAATATGGAGAGGGTGGAGATGCATCATCGGACCCTGAGTAGTTGTTTTGTTGATGTGTAATATAGAAACAGTTGGTTTGTAGATGTAACATTTGTGGCACATAGTTTCCACTACACATTTTCATGTCCTAAAATTTCCTTGATTTATCATTTTCCTTTTATGTGTTTTATTGTTTTCTGATGTTTCTTTTTATATCCTCATTTCTCGAGTGTGGTATACATCATTCCATTTAGTCCTGTGATTGAATTGGTAGTCCAGATTTTGGATGATTAGGAGTTAAACCCATTGTTGATGTGTTGAACAAATTGGGTCATTTGATAGTGATCAAGGGGATAGTGTTGTGGACACATTGGTGACGTAGAATATTTCTAAAATTATCTTCTATCATTACGAATAAATTGTTTTACTAGCCTACTAAGAACTTTTATAAGGGTCATATATTATTATTTGTATATATGTTTTATTATTACTACTTTATTATTTATGGTTATGAGGAATTGGAACATGGGGGAACACTTTTTAAAGACGAACAAACTAAATAAAGATAGTAAAATAGTAAAGAGTAAATTAGAAGGAAAAAGTGAGTTGCTTGTACTTTATGGATTTTCATGATATTACTATGTGTTGAATCTTATTGATCGATATTTGATGATATGGATTACTTATTGTTTTTATCATTTAATAAACTGTCGACCATTATAATAAGATAATTTTTTAATGATGGTAGTTAAAAGAAATTTTTTGGAAACTAGAATATAATAATTTATATTACTATTGATCATTGAGGTTTAATGTTGTACTTGTTGTCTTCTAGACTTCAAGTGATTTGGGGTGAACTTTTTGGGTTTAATTGGTGAGGCTAAGAATGGATTCTTAGTTTGTAATTCTCTAATGAATCCTGGTATCTATCCCTATGAATAATATTCTCATCAATCTCACTTCACCTAGAAACAACAGTCTCAATACCTTAAATGAAATTCTTGAAGTTCTTTGACTCTTTTTCCAAAAAAAAGGTTCTTATTCATGAAGGTATCCACCTGAATGGTCTAGGTATCATGATGTTTCTATCATGGAATTAGAATTCAGGTAAGAGTAATGTATCACAATCACTAAGGATAAAAATATTATCAATGTGTAAAATTCATGTCATATTTGAAAACATAGGTACAAAGAATCATACATGAAAGGTTAGTATCCCCCTCAAAACCCCTTTTCCTATTTATAGGCCTAGGTTAGAGAAGAGTTTCATGAGTAGGAGGCCCATATTTCCATGTTTTAATAGTTCCTCTCCATCATCAACTCTCATTATGAGGGCGAAATTATTTGACATCAAATAACTCACTCATTACAGGAGATATTATAGAATAAATTGAAATATTGAGGTAAATCCATGACAAAAATGGATCGAAATTAACAAAAGGATTTGTGAAGGACTAAACCTTCACACACAAAATGGTTCTTCATGATGGTATATAAGGCATCATAAAAGATGAAACACATAAATGATGACAACCATTTCACAATGTATGTATACTCGTGAAGGTCTCCATCATTCATGAAACGTACCTCATAGGTGGTAACATTCATTAAAAGTATCTTATCACCTCAAAATCATGTATAAATACCTAAAATCATTTGACATTTAATGGAATTAAAACATTTAAGTTTTTTTAGAAGCTCTAAAAATTTTAAACTTAAACAATCATGAAGAAAATAGATGATTGACCCCTATATACAGTTATCTTTCATGAACAACCACCCTAGAGCTCTTAAAACTCAACACCATGGTTTTGATAACTCTCACAATGGTTGATGATATTTGTGATATTGGTAAAAACCCTTACACTTCTTATGGTTTTGTGGGACATTTTTCATTCACGAAACATGTCCTATAAGAACTAAAGCATTACCCCAAGGCTGGGGAACCCAGTTTCACAAATCTCTAACCTTCTAGAAATAGCTAAACATTAAAAAACCCTTTCACTTCATGTAACTATCAATATTCATGAAAATCACATAACATTTCCAAACTTGATTCCCCCTTTCATCAAACCCCTCATCATGAATGTTGATTTCTCAGTTGTCTTATTACATTCAAATTTGGTTCATTCATGGCCAGATCTTCCACATGACTAGTATCATCAACCATCATTTCTTGTTTGATTTGTTTTTCAAGGCAGTGGTGCAGAAGAAACAGAAAATATATATATATATTTTTCTGGGTAGTTTTTAGCGGCGGTTTAAACCGCTGCTAAATCGCAATTGGCGGCGGATTAAACCGCTGCTAAATAGTTGCATCGGCTGCCTCATCCCGCAGCGGTTCCGATGGCTTTAGCGGTGGTATTATGGTGGCTAGATTTTAGTTTATTCATGGTGGTTATAACCACCGCTAATAAAGGGATACTGACGTCTCGTGAAACTGTAGCTAAATTAATAAAAACCTCCGTGAAATGAGACAGCTACGACGCTTTCCTCAAACCTCCGCGAAACTCAAATAACCACCGCTAATAGATTGTCGACGCCTTATTTGACGTCAGTTTATAAAAACCGCCGCTAAACGACGGTTCCGCTGTAGTGAGTGAACAATATTAATATATGGGCAGTCTAGTATAATATGCTGGTATCAGTGATGTTGTCTATATGTCGATAGATTTTTTTATGGAAAATAGATTGTTTATATTTTCACAGTAATATTATTGTATTTTTTAGGTCCTAAATTATTATAACCTCTATAAATTTATTTTAACTTGGAATACAGCTTGTATAAGGGGGATTCCATTATAAATAATCTCTGAAAAAAATTCAAGTGTTGTCCAGGAATCATATTATGAATTATTAAAAATGTGACTCTTTGTATATTTATACCTATATATTATTGATAATCATAGAATGGTTTCTCAATATCATATATCTATTACTTTAATACTGTTGGATCATGAAATGAAAAAACTCGATGCATTTTTATAATCCATAATTTTTTGTGATAGAATATCAAGAATGAATGAAATCATTGGATATTATCATCACAACGATTAAATTATCAACATACATGGTAGGATGTAATTAATGACATACATTATAAATTACTTTATATTATATATATATCTCAATCAATAATACATAATGAATTGATAGATATTTCAATTCCATTAAACATACATTCTAATGGATCTCTATAAAGAGGGGTATAATTAGATGAATTTATTGGTTCCTCAATTATTATAATGGAAATACCATATATAAGTGACATATTTGATTATTATATAACTATATAGTTTCAACATTGTAGACTGATGAGGTTCTGAGGGAATTTTTTATGATGATCATAATGTCTCTTTAAGGTCGTGGTGTGATTTGGGTTATTTATGATAATGTTACTATGGAATTAAACTTCTTATTTATTCAAAAGACCATGTCATGGGACAATCATAAATAATATTCTTGTGAATTTCAACCTATACAAAAAAAATTTAGAATCATATCAGCTATTGATGCAAACATTTTATACTAATTATTTAAGGTGCTATAAATAAGGGAAAGAACATAATGGAATACTATAATTTTATACCACTAGAAAACATATAGTTTGAAATATAGAACTAAAATGATAGATGTGAATATCCTAGAGGTTTTTGTTATATATTTTTTGGGTTATTCTGTGGACTATCATCTCCTAGTTTGGTTTTTATATAAGAGTAAATATATGTGATTTGATACATATAGATAATTTCATAAATTTAATGTCTAACTATATCATTCCCATAATTTTTAAAAGTATGTCATACAATTTATTTTGGAATCAAAAAAAACATTCATTCTTAATTAGTCTGAAATAGGTTAATAATTCATTATCATTGTGTAAGATATACTACCTCCTTGATAATTAATGTTAATCAATTTTTCATTTCTTCCACTCACCTATTTTTTTAATTATGTTAATAATGTATATATATATATTATATTTATTACATTATTATACTTATTTAGTCATAATATTATCATTAATAATATAATTTCCATTATATAGGGGATAAAATAATGATGCTCACATGTGTAGAAGACTACTAACTCGTGAAGCGATGTTTATCATTTTTTACTAACAGATTACATAGAAGATAATACCAATAATATTAATGAATATATATTACATATACAACATAATTATGATTTAAAGGAAATATTTATCACTATTAAATTATAATATATCATATTAATTAAATTTTTTAAACCCTTTAATGATAATAACTCTATTCCCCATCTTTTGGACAACCACCTTCATTATACGATGTGGATATATCTTCTAATCACCACACAACATGGAATATGTTTATAAGTATATTTAATGAATTAATTTTTTATTATATTGGGATAAATAAAAAAATCTAATGACTAACTGACTTCTTTTATGTAATGATCATAGAAAAATGAAAATGGATGACATGTGTACGTATGGTCTACCATCTCCTTGATCATAATATTCATCATTTATCTAAAAAAATTCACGATTATTCTCACACAAGTATAAATAATTTACCAACATGTAAATTATGTCATTATAATAATTATTATTATGAATAAGATATGATCAATGTTAGTGTAGTTCTAATAAAAAATAAAAAGATCGACAACAAACAAACATGTTATCAACCAAAACAGAATTAGAACTAAGAAAATTTAATTAAAAGTTAATGAATTATCATAAATAAATATTTTATCATATAATTTTAATATTTTATGTTCAATAATATGTTAATAATGATCGTATATTGGTAATAAAATATCTTGGTATTTTTATGAATGAATTCAAGACATGAAGAAATTGCTTTTGGTCTCACTTTTTACTTGTATGAGACACATTCCATATTCACCACATATTTATTTTATTTTTTGTATATACTACCCATGAATTTATTTTGTATCATTACACTATACTTTTTTGGTATTAACATTTTTAGTTTTTTTTTCAACATATTTTGTGTGTATTTTCGGGGTTGTTGGTGTTGGAGAACAATTTCCAGTGCAAATGGCTTAAATTTAAGCAATATATGTTTATTTTAGTTAATGGAGTATTAATATAAATTTTTTAATGGTATATAGAGGTTATCCCCATTTTTAGAGAATATAATGGGATCAGTGGGGATTTTTATACTGTAATGTGGATTGTTTTCTATCTATTTTTCATGTAGTGCAAAGGGATTACACATTTGTTTCCGACGCTTTCCGTTGGGGTGTGCGTGTGCATCCATCACGTGGGGGAGGATGTGCATCTTGTTGCCCAACATTCCTACTTTCCAAAGGCGGGTGACATTTTCTCCTTATTCAGGGACGTCTACTCCTTGATCGAAACCGGGATGATGGGATGTCAGTTCTTCCTTCCATGGATTCCTCCTCAGAGCTCATCACCTAGTCCGGGTCTCCCTCATAGATTTAAGACATATTTGTGAAGCTCGTTCCCGGTGCCATATCTTCATGGACACTAGTTAATTACACTTCCTCTGTCTAGACCCACCAAGGGGTCTAGTCGGGGTAGCAACCTTCGGTGAGGAGAATGGTCACGCTGGAGTGTCGTTGGCGTGTCTTGATGTTGGGGGATTGGCGTGTCTTTCTTCTATCCCTTATTATAGGGATTCTCAAGGGCGCGGAAGCCCGAGGCATCCCACAACGAATGCGGGGAACTGGCATGCCATAGGCATGTATCTAAGGTTTTTCTCAGCTTCCCATGTTTAACACGGGGTATACTGCGAGTTTAACTTCTAGCAGAGACTGATCTGATTGATCTGAACACTGAGAGTGGATCAGATAAAAGAACCCCTTGGGGGGGGGACACCGATGTCAGGGCGAACACGTGGGAGGCTTTCCGGATATTTTGGAGTGGAATGAGGTGGCATGATCCCACCGGGATGTGGCAGCCCAGGTAAGGATCAGGATGGGTGATGAAGTAATGAAGGGATTGAACCTCATGGTGGTCTCCTACGTACCATTCCTTGACATGGATCAAATTCCCCGTAGTTCACTGATGCGGTAGGACACCTGAATAGACGACCTGTGAGAATGGACACATGGATTAGATCCAAGAGGAAATAAGACCTCTGGGCTAGTGCATGAGCTTCTTGAGGAACATGGGCTCAATGGAGAGGTCAGGATGAGACGTGGATGGGGGATTTGGGGCTTACACTCTAAGGTGGCCCCTAATGGTGTTGGTGAACCGACGCAAAGGGGTCGGCACAACTGAGTGATGGGCTTGAACCTCATGGAGGATTCCTACGTACCATGATTTAGCATGGATCAAAGTCTACCTAGTTCGGGTGGTGCAGTTTAACATCATGCTTGACGCCATACAGTTTAACTTCATGCTAGACAACATACAGTTTAACATCATGCTGGACAGGAATATAGTTTAACGTCATGGGGGACGAGGGCATATAGTTTAACGTCATGGGGGACGAGGCCATACAGTTTAACGTCATGCGGGACGAGGGATTACAGTTTAATGTCATTCTTGATGGGAAATTTGGGTATTACGCTCTTAGGCGGACCAAAATTTTTGCGAGCCAATGTGAAGAGGTCAGAACGACTGAGTGGTGGGCTTGAACCTTGTGAAATATACCTACGTACCATGGTTTAGCACGAATAAAAGTCCTCAAAGTTCACCGGGATGGTGCTTACGCTCTGTGGGGGCCCATAGTGATGGATTAGGGCTTACTCTCTGAGGGGGCCCATAATGATGGATTGGGGATTACACTCTGAGGAGGCCCATAAGAGGATTTCATGGTCTATGCTTGCTCTAAGACCACGTGAGTCATGCTCGGTGTGAGAAACAAGAGGCAACAGGGACCAGACGATCACGTCGCGGATGGTGTGTCCGTGAGAAGTGGAGATGGGCTTACACGTTGAGCATCCCAAAGAGGAAAAAGGGGCTTATGAATGCTTATCATCCCATAGTGTCGGGGCTTACTCCAGGACGGAGGCCCGTGGTGTGACAAATCATAGAGGGAGAGGGATATGGGACCGAACAAAGGAGATGCCTCGTTCCCTATCCCACCCTACTCTGGCCTTGGCGGTGGGGAAGTACAGAGGTGCATGGGTGCAACCTTCTGCAAGAGAGGCTAGGGGATTAGTCTCTGAGGTTTCCCTTCCCTCATGAAAAAATGCCACTCAGAGAGGAAGTATCTCATTCCATGTGAGGAAGATTCCATTCCCGTGGAGACGAGTGGTGTAAAGAATTTCCGAGCCGGGGGGACCCTGTGTGCGGGGCACGGAGTCAGATCAAAGTTTAACGTCATATGTTGAGGACGAGGTGATTGTAAGTTTAATGTCCTACAGCTCGGACGAGGTGGGTTCGCGCCACACCCCTAGGGCTTACATGACCAGCACCCTCTACCCCTTATGGGAGGGAAGGTATCGGTAAGGCCGTTGTGAAGGGGGGCTGTAGGGCGAACCATCGAGGGGTCCACGTTAGCGTGGCTATGCGAAGAAGAAATAGCTGTTAGTGTTCCTATGTGAAGGAGCATAAGGAAAATCAATGCAATGGGAAACACTGCCCAAGGGACCTTGAGGTTACTTCGTACGAGCTTGGAAGGCCGTATTGGAAAACAACGCATGGCGGGAATGCCCAGTATAAGGGACATCAGGCACCTAAACAGGGAGGCACCCTGGAGGGCGTAAATATGAGGGGTCTTGGAGTTTGTGCACATAAAACTGGGTTGGCATGCAATTGGGGTAGATGTATTGCATGCGGCTAGGGGAGATTTCTCACAATGGGATTGGATTTCGCGCGGGGGAAACAGTTGATCCCTAAGGTATGGTAAAACCTAACAAAGGGATTGCGCGTAATTGGGTTTTGAATGCAAAGGAGGGGGAGCGTGCAGTGGAAGTGATTACGTGCAAAGGAGGAACCCTGAGGAGTTTGCAATTGTATTTATGCCGGTGGGATTCCGTGCAAAGGCGAACCCCGGGGAAAGGTTCCACAAAAAGGGTCCATACCTGGAAGTCATATTACGCGTGCGGGAGTACAATTTCACGCACAGGAGCTGGTCTGAAGTCTGCAACCCCAAAACAGAAGGGGTCTCCTTCTATTTATAGGTTGTAGGCATCATGGACTCCGGGCGGCGTGTGAAATATTCTGTTCCAAGACCTTTTGGTGCGAAAGGCCTCACCGCACGGAACTGGGCGCACAAAATTGCGCGCCACACAGGTGCCTTTCCGCGAATCCCGGACTTCTTTCGCGCAGAAAACATTTTTTTGCAACAGTTTTCCTTAATTTCGTGCACCACTTCCGTGCCCTCTAGATCGAGCCTTCGAGTCCGAATATGACTTCACTTTATCATTTCGGAACTTCCTTTAGGAGTTATGGACTTTTTCGGCATCTACAAATTCCCCCCTCATAATTGGATCGGCGAGAGGTCGCAATGATCAGATTCCAAGGGAAACGCCGAAACGCCGAAGTGGTGGGTTTCGTGGGCATTTTGCACTCAAATGCCTAATGGGGCACACAAAACTCCGGGTCGGCGTGGAATTCACATTCCGTGCGGCGCGGAACCCCGACCCCGTCTTTAAAAAGGGGTGTTGGGTCCCATGTTCCGTACTCCAAATATTTTATGCAATAGGCTCAATGCTTACATGCGCGAAATTTCTTCCACTGCTATGCATAAAAATGCTCTTGTAGTGCGTAATTCCTTCTGAGTTTCGGGCACATTCCCACGAAAAATTGGGGTATTTCTCACCTATGGTTCTGATTGTGTGCCTTACTTCTGAATTAGACGCCATGAGTCCGATTTCGCACAACCATTTCCGATTTCGCACAACTCTCAAAGAACTCAAGATGGCCGCGAACTAGGTCGATAAGGGGGAAGCCGCTGCTCGTAGAGCTGAAATGGTGTCCAATGAAGAGGTTTGTGGAACCAAGGTGGTTGTTCCCAACAACCTTACTGTGTTCAATCTATTGACCCCTTCTCAGAAAGGGTATCCTTTTTCCAAGAACCTCCTGCTCTGGAACATTGGCATCTTGGAGGAGGTCCCACTACCGGGCTTTGAGTTGGATACACCGTGGTCAGGGGTGACCCGAGAGGACAACCTTCTCTGTTACAACGTCACCAATAATGGTCATCCTGCTAGAGAGACCATAGACATGGATGTGTATGTCCTGAACCCAAGGACCAGGACCATTGATGGGGGTGATCCTATTGCCGAGAGCTCCCTGGACCTTTATGCGAGCACATTCCGTCAGAGCATCACAGACGACACTAAGGGCTGGCTGCAAGATTGGGACTTGAGGTCCAGGGCAACATCACCAGTGAGTGGGCCTGGGAATATTGGGTTTTCCATATGTGCGACCAATTCAGGAACGAGCTGCGGCACATTGGTCTGTTCGAGGCAGTGTGGACGTCGCAGTTCCACTTCTACCATCAACTCGAACGTGGGCCGGATCTATTTAACTGGTGGTATCATGATACCAACACATTACATATCCTCCATAGGGAAGTTGGCATCAGCCTATGGGATGTTCACTGCATAGGAGGTATCCCACTGGAGGGATACCAATACGACAAGTTCATTCCTCCAATGAGCACCTGGGAAGATAGGTCGCGGACCCCCATGCTGACGTGGCACCTATTGGAGCTGGCCAAAGAGATGCTGGGGGCCAAGGACTTCTTGAAGGACATTGCCTACAAGGAAATTTCCTAGAAGGACTAGTTCAGCCAGTTCCTAGAGAATGACCCGACGATCAAGATGCCGGGACGGGGTAAACGGTACCCAACTGTGGCTCAGAGGAGTAAGAATGGATTGTATTGGAGGATCTTGGAGGTGGGGCAATACCAATCGTGGGGATACCGTGTTTTTGAGGCTCGGGACCCGAACATCCAATATGCCGGTTTCCTCTCCACCTTCCTGAGCAGGTGGCTCCTGCCAGTGTGGGACTCAATAATGGGCATTCGTCCAGCAACTCTGGTGATGGCAGGCACCATGTCCGCCAACAAAAGCATCAATATGGGTGTCCCCGTCCTGGATAGGTTGTATACCATTCTGGGATGCATCTCTAGAGTGGGGTTGCCTCAGAGAGTATGTGTCCCCTTCCAGATCTTTCACGGCTGGGTGGCAGATCATCTTGGCGGATACACCTTTCCAAACACCATTTGTCCTCGAGGAAACGACATGCGTCCCTCTCTCCTGAATATTGTCGGGGTTGCACCATTGACGCTCAATGAGAAGTGCATAAGGATCTGAATCGGTAACCATGACAACTTCAACATCAGCGCATTCCCCACCCCAGTCATCCAGATAGTGGATAATGGGAAAGGCTCACTGGAGCAGCAATAATGCTTCCAAGGCATCCGAGGTGGGGTTCTTGTAGCTCGGATTGACGGAAAGATCATCTGTGAGCCTTACGTTCCATCCCGATTCTCCAGGAAGTTTGGGTGCCTCCAGCGAATGATGAAAAAGGTATTCACCGACATTTGGGAGGAGAATAATCCCCACGTCCTTTGCAAGATGTGCTTATTGTTCACCACCTATGGCTTTGGTGATGTCATTACCCTTCCTCCCACTAGGGTCGATGCCGGATTATCAACCGAGTATGCCAAACACTGGACTATCGCGTACACTGAGGGGATTTTACGCAAGTGAGTCCAGCAACTCGAGACTACCCTAATGGAAAATAGGAGACAGGGGAGTAGGAAAAGTGTTGCTAGAAGGGGGAACTAGGGGCGCGTCAGGCAGCGAGGCATGCGCAGGCAGGGACCTCAGCAGCGGGGACATCACATGGTGTCGTTGCCACCTTGTTGCCTAGAGGAGGGTCACACGAGGTGGCCAGAGAAATTCCTGGTAAGAAGATAAGATACCTTCTCAAACCATCCCAAGATGCTATTTTCCTGGCATTTTGGTCGGCCTGGTTGACTTTGAGGAAATTAATGAGCGTTGAAGCCATCTGGTAGAAGACAATGCAGGACGGGATCCAGCTGCCATAGGTTGGGCTCAATTTATTTACCAAACGGGTAAAATTCCATCGGTGGCATGCATATCTAACGGCCATAGACACATACTCATGCCAAAGGGGTCGGCGTGCGAAGCCACCTTTCCTAGTGAATGTGATGCTCGGCCAAGAGCTTGATCCAAAAGTGATTCTTCCGGGAGAAGGAGACAGTGATGAAGAGTCAGAGGGGGAGGATGAAAAAAGAGAAGATGAAGGCGAAGGAGAAGATGAAGGAGAAGGTGAAGAAGAAGGAGAACCCAAAGGTGATGGATCGTAGGGGGCGACCTACCAAGGGAACTTGCAGGAGAGTGGTGAGATTGTCAGCTCTGGCATGGAGATAACCGAACTGCTCGAGGTCTGTCTCTATCATTATTCACCCTCCTTACTTTCCCATTATCTTCTATAATTTGTAATCCGTTTCTCTATCTCACACAGGAACACATAGGCACTGATCAGACGTCCCCAATAGATGAGGGAGGAGAGGTGCCGATGGGACAGGATGGGGCTTTGACAGCCATTATCGAACTGACATGCACTGAGGGGTCTCCTGCCACGACAGCTCCTATAGCGGCCAGCACATAGGAGGCTGACTCTCTAGGTTCCTATAAGCCCCCTGCTTCACTCCTGGTTATTACTGTCAGAAAACCCAACAAATCATGATGCTCCTCATACAGTGATCTTGGTGTTGGAGACTCGTCGGGCTGTTGAGCCTGGGCCATCCATGAGTGGACTTGTGGCGGACATACCACCTCCTCCAGAACATACCCCCCAAACAGAGTCATCCCCAGAAATTAGTGAGCAGGGGGCGGCAGACATCAGCGGTGATGTCATTAGAGAAAGGCCAGAAGATGACGGAGGAACCACCGTTATCGGGGAAAGAGAGGAAGGCCGCCCGAACATCGATGATCATACTCCTTATGAAGGAATCCCTGAGACAGACCCTACTTCTAACATGTTGGCTGCCTTTCCTACGTACCAGCCTGCTGATCCCGAAGAGATAGATGATTCAGACTCAGAAGCAGCCGAGGAGTGCCGGATGACACAGTGCAAAGGGTGGAAGTGTATCCAGTGCTTTCTCAGGAAGCCTCAGATGGATTGGCTTAGGCGGATGGGATCACTCTAGATCTGGATACGCTTCCTATGTGTCAGATGGGCTGACTCTCAATGCCTTCATCTGAAGGTCCATGATTACATGGCAGAGAAGATACGTGAAAGCATTCGGTGCACCGATGTTGCCCAGTTTCCGGAAAGATCAGTGGGAACCCGAGCATTCTTGAGGGCGGAACAGGAAGTCCAGCACCTCTAAGGGAAAGTGGAAGATAAATAGGTCTTCATTGCAACGTGCTCTGTGTTCATGGAGAAACTGATGGCCTAGTTGGATGACTCCTAAGAACAGTTGATGGAGGCGAGTCACCAGATGACCGTACTTCAAACGGAATGAGCGCATGCACAAGCTAGGATTGGCGAACTGCGCTCTACGGCTGCTGATGAAGAGAGAGTGTTCAGGGAGCAAGTAGCATTCATGGAGGCCACCGGCCAAAGGTTAGCAGTGTTGGAAAGATCAATCCAAAATGTTGATCCTTAAGTTCCATGTTTTGGCCATCTCATGAACTTTTTCTTATACTTCTCATCATTCCGATCCAATATATGGACAAATCCATTTATTTGTACCTTTGGTTTGATATGCTCAACCATAATCTACCACTTCGTGGGAGCATCAACAAAGATTCATGCATTCGAAATCAGGAATGGACTTCTGAGGAGAGGACCTCAGACTGATTGATATATCACCTTTACAATGAGTAATGACACACGAGCGGGGAAATGATGGGGGCATTGAAATCCATCTGAACATAGGGAGATGGAAAAGGTGAATCACGTTACCCAAATCCGGAACAGTATGGGGGGAGTGACGATAGAGGATAACTGTTAACCGTCACGGAAACGCAACATCCATAACGCATTGGCCTGAAACAGGGACAGTAAATGAGGGATGACCGCTGACCATGTTCGCAACACGGGGCCTAAATCAAATATCTTCAATCAGTCTACTGAATCATTGGCCCATGATAGTACGCAGACCACGGGTCAATCATCCATACTGTTACAATAGGTGGACCAAAGGTCTATCTTCCATATTTCTACAATAGGCGTACCAAAGTCTATCATCCATACTGTTTGTGGGCCCCATCAAACATGACCAGTCTTCGGAAACATTGGCCCAGGACAACAGGCGGACCATAGGTCAATCATCCATATTGTTATAATAGGCGGGCCGTAGGTCTATCATCCATATTGCTACTATAGTCGGACCATAGGTCTATCATCCATATTGATACAATAGGCAGACCAAAGTCTAGCACACATACTGTTAGGGGGTCCCATCAAACATGAAAGAGGATGAGGATCTGAATAAAGGGGCATGAAAAGCGTGGAAAGTGGAGTGGTGGTTGGTTCAAATAGAGCCCAACACTCCCAAAATTGTGCCACTATGGAAGAGGCACATTAGGTGGACATATTAATCGGGTCACAGATCATCCCAATTTTCAGACAGGACCTCTCTGGTGAAAGAATAGTTGCGTCCCAACATCACTATGGGGAATCCCGAAATTATTCAGGGTAAATTTCGCAATTACACCACTCTCCAAGAAGCCAGGCCAAGGGGGCCTACAGTAAGGAGGGACGAGATTTGGTAATCCCTAGGGTTGGACCCAAGACAAAATGTCCTGGAGTACCTACGTAACTAATAAGGATAAGAATCAATCCACACGTAGTTCTAGAAAAGGATCTTAGTTTAAGGTCTTACAGCTTGGACCAAAAGTGTAAGGGAAGTGGGAGACACACGGTAAAGTGGTTGCATATCTCGACATGAATGGGGGAAAGGTCTTTCTTACCATGTGCTCTTTGGAAACGTTTTTTGGTCAAGGGACCAAACACCAAATCTAGGTTGGGCCTGTGGGGAAGTGCCCATGAGCTCCTACGAATCTCATAAAGATGAGAATCAAGCCTACGTAGTTCTTGGGGGATCCTTTTAACGTCGTGAAGGACACGAAATTGGTTGGTTAATTGTCATAACAGGGCACATGTGGTGTGGCTATCAAAAACATGACGTTAATGAGGATGAGATCATGCTCACCACGCCACGCAGTGCCGTGGTCATGGTCCCGAAGGCGTGACAGACATGATGAATTAACGGACCTCAAGCTGGACCCTTAGACGAGAGGTCTGGGCGTTCCTACGTACCCCATGAGAATGGGGATCAAGCTACACATTTTTCTTGAAGGACAATATGGCACGACATGGTACATGTTCCAAGGATGAAAGTGTGCATCTAGCCCTCACACCAGAACAAGAGATATTTGATGAATCTTGTTTGTCCTTGAAGGTGAATGGTATTTAATTCATGGAACGACCGGCCTGGGGTAGATACTCCTGGAATCACCACAATAATAAAGCCATAACAGGCATTGAAAAATGGTATGGTAATTGACCGATACCCAATGTGATGTCCCCCATGGGGAAGTCAACACAATGCAGTGCCGTTTTCCGCCGCGAGGCCGGGATGATAACATCAAAATTTATAGTCGTGTGGTAGGACCAATCAGCACAGTTTAAGGTCGTATGTCTTGGACCTAGGGAAACATGAATGATGTGATAAGGTGTACCCAATTTAGATTAGGGCATATCCTCATATTGTCACCGTGTGCAATTCCGGGAGAGGAGCCTCGGGCCAAGGATCCCACGAGGGTCCAACAATCAGGGGGGAAGGAGACACTATCTTCCAGCTGAGATGGGCTTGAAACACAATGATTGGGTGACTTTTTGTTTCCCATGGGTATGAGGGTCAATATGCTCATGATCCTTAGAGAATACCCAAGAATATAACCTTGGCTCTCGGATCGTGGGAGCCCCAAGAGACGTCGTTACGAATCTTTGTCCATCTGACGTGTGGAGGTGAACTGAAGTTTAGTGCAAGGATTATCGAGATTCCACCATGACACGATGGGGTGGAACATAATGTGAATCATTCAACCAACATTTAGGGCCTGAAGGGGTCGGAAAGATGAATGTGGACTACTGCTGACCTTGTTCACAACACAGCATCCTGCCTCATTAGCCTAAAATGGGGACAAACAAATGAGAATCGACCGCTTCCCATATTCTTAACGCGGGATTTGTATCAATTTGGTGTCTAAACCCTTGGGTCTGTTGGACCATGATGATAGGAGATCCCTTTGTCATTGTATCCATGTCATTCTTGGGGGTCCCTCTGGGTGTGAAAGATAGCGGGGGCCCAAATGAAAGGGAGCATGAAGCTTGACAAGTGGATAAAAACTTGCCTAAGTTTAATTTGACACTCTAGGTCCTAGAACAGAGTACTCTGAGCACATTAGTGGACCAATGGAAAGGGTCAATGGTCTCAGTTTTAGAGTGGCCAAAAGATGGTGGATTCCCGGGAGAAGGGGACAGGGTGCCAAAAACCCTATATCACACCTATATATCCACCCGCTGGGCGGGATAGGCCAAGAGACTGAGGTGATCGGGAGATCGTGGGATCTCCTAATAGATGGGGCTGGACTTGAAAACTAGATATTCAGGTGGTCCTACGTATCCCATAAATATGGGAATCAAGCCGCACGTGGTTCTTGAAGCACAGTTTAACGTCAAGTAGGACGATAAGAGGCATTTCTTCCAGGAATGTGTATGGCGCGGAGGGTAACCCATCGTGAATGAGGACATAACCCTATATTACACCACACACTCTGGGTAAGGACTGGGCTAAGGGGCCCGAGTAAGCCATGGGGCCTGAGGCTAGGCCTCAGTCAGAAAGGCCTGACCAACTTATAGTTTAACGTCTTGCGGTGAGGACGAGCATGCAGTTTAAGGTCATGCTAGACCACAGGGATCCTAGTTTAAGGTCATTGAACTCGGACCAAAGGGGCCCAGATGCAGTGTCGAATTTATTTTAAGGTCATGATGGACCACCATCCAATTTAAGGTCATGGGGGACCATTATCCAGTTTAAGGTCATGGGGACCGTTATCCAGTTTAAGTTCATGGGGGACCGTTATCCAGTTTAATGTCATGGGGGACCCTTATCCAGTTTAATGTCATGGGGGATCGTTATCCAATTTAAGGTCATGGGGGACTATTATACAGTTTAAGGTCATGGGGGACCCTTAGCCAGTTTAAGGTCATGGGGGAACGTAGGGGCCAAAATGTAGGACCAAATGAAGTTTAGGGTCATGAAGGACCCTTACGCTCAGACAAAGTACTGCTTGAAGAACATGGCATTGGTGGGAGGAGTAACACGCTCGCCATACATACTCACCAGGGAATACACACCATTGGCATTGACCTTATGGATGATGAAATGCCCCTAGCATCTAATCTCCAACATGGGTGGTTTCCTACCAGGAATCACTGGCTCCCTAAGGTCCAGTACCAGCTCGCCTTGCAGGAATGAGAGGAGGCGAACCTTCTTGTTGAAAGCTCAAGCCATCCTGCTTTGATGCCTTTACAGGTTGTGTAAGGCGCGAAGCCTATTATCGTCTAGTGATTCTAATTCATCTAGATGAATTTTGGGAACCCTATCTGGCGCTTGCTAGTTGTAGACCGCCGTGAACAATGAGGGGAACTGAATCTTGATGGGCAGGACGACCTTAGCTACAAACACCAGGGAGTACAGGGTAACCTGGGTGGAATTACGAGTCTTCATTTGATAAGCCCAGAGGGCATTGGGGAGCTTGTCCGACCAACCTTTCTTGTTCTGACCAACCATTTTTTGCATAATGTTAGAAAGGGTTGGGTTAAATGCCTTGATCTGTCCATTCACATGTGTGTGGTAGTGGGAGGTATATTTAGAGAGAATTTTGTACTTTGCGTAAAATTTCTTCAGCTCGACTGCTCAGATGTTGGTTCCATTTCCGTGAGGATAGCATGATGCACTCTAAATCGATAGATGATGTTGGAGCTCACGAAGTCAGTGATAGAATGGGCTTTGACTTCCTTGAGCGGAATTTCCTCTACCCACTTGGAAAAGAAATCTATAGCGGTCAGAATAAGCTGACATTGGAGAGCCGTCACCGGTGGGTAATGTCCTACAACATCAGACCCTTAAACTGAAAAGGGCCAAGAATACATGGTAGTGTGGACGAGCTCTGGTGGTCGATGCACAAAGTTAGAAGGAACTTGGAGCGCATGAAAACTCTTGGAAAACTCGATGCAGTCATAGATCATGGAGGGACATACGTACCCCAGCCTCTGAATTTGGTGATACAACTTCGAACCTGCCTGATGGGCACCACAGGAACTAGCATGAACCTCTTGCATGACCTGAGGGATCTCGAATCCTTGAAGGAAACGGAGTAGAACACCATAAAGTCCACATCTGTAAAGGAACTTCTCAAGGCTGGGACCACTATCAAGGGTAAACTATAGTGCACAGCGTCAGATTCGCTCATGCTCAGCCCGGTCTGGCAGAAGGTTACCGCATCAGAGGTATTCAACCAAGGGCATCCTCCAATCAGGAAGTATTTAGTTCACCATATCTAAGGTACCTGGGGCTCCTAAAGAAGGGGTATCAGTGGTAAGATGGTTCACTCGTGGTCCTCGATCATCATCCGAGATAACGGGAGCAATGAATCTCCAGTGCACTACATGGATAATTAGGTCGTTCTGTTCGGGCTCCACAAGTAATGCAGCTAGGCTGGCCAAAGCATCTTCTCGACTGTTCTGTGACCGAGGAATATGAACGACCTCCGGCCGAGAGGGGAACTGAGCCATTAGATGTAGGGTGAACTCATGAAGTGGAACGAGTACCAGCTTTCTGACAATATATTCACCATTGACATGCCTTATGACCAGATCAGAGTCCCCTTTCACATAAAGATGGGGCATGTCGATCTCGAGGGTCATCTCGTGGCCAGTGATGAGGGCCTGATACTCTGCCTCATTGTTAGTGCATCCCTCTGACAACAGGAATGAATATGCCAGGACGACCTGCTCCAGGGTGATGAAGATGATACCTAGGCCCACTCTGTTGTGCCTAGGATCGTTGAGTCTTATACCGGTGGGGCTCCGGGAGTCACCGTCAAAGTGAATCATCCAGCATGGAATGGTAATATAGACTGAGAGGATTACCTCATTAGGAAATCCTAGATCTAGTGGCTATTCCACAGAGGTCGGGTGGGCAGCTAGAAAGTCTGCTAATGCATGTCCATTGATAGCCTTCTAAGGTACGAACCTGATGTCGAACTATTGGAGGATAACTGCCCACCGCTCTAGTCGGCCAGTCAACATAGGTCGGTTCAGGATGTATTTCAGTGGGTCTACCCGAGAGATCACCTGTACCTCATGGTGCTTCAAGACGTTCCATAATTTCTGTACGGAAAATACGAGCGCCAGGAAGCTCTTTTCAATAAGGGAGTATCTAGTTTCCGTATCGAGGATCATGCGGCTGAGGTAGTAGAGTCTATTATCTGTTCCCTCATTGTTCTTATGGGTGAGAAGTGCACCGATGGATTGTTCCAAGGTGGTCACGTAAAGGACTAGTGGCTTCCCGGAGATGGGTGGCATCAATACTGGAGGTTAGAGAAGATACTACTTGATTTCCTCCAAGGCGGTATGAAACTCTACATCCCATTCATAGGTGGCGCCTTTCTTCATGAACCGGGAAAAGGGCTTACAGTTGACTTCCAGATTCGCAATGAATCTGCATACGTAGGATAAGTGGCCTTGAAGACCTCGAAGCTCCTGAATACTACTCGGAGGAGGCATCTGGTTGATGTCCTTGATCTTCTCTGGGTCGATCTCGATTCCTCGGTATCTAACGACAAAGCCAAGAAACTTCCCGGAGGTGACCCCGAAGGCACACTTCAACGGGTTCATCTTCAGGTGGCGGGAACGGAGGAAACCGAACACTTTCTCAAGGTCCTTGAGATGGTTCTAGCGCTGATGAGATTTGACCACCAGGTCATCCACATAGCACTCCCCCAATGTCCCAAGAATTGTCTAGAATATGCGATGCATGGCCCGCTAATAGGTGGCACCTGCATTCTTCAGGACAAACGACATGACCTGGTAACAGAAAGTTCCTTGGGGGTCCCTGAAGGTAGTGGACTCCTCGTCTTCGGGGGCCATCTGGATTTGGTTCTACCCGGAATAAACATCTATGAAGGAGAGGGCTTGGAACCCGGTCGTGGCATCAATAAACAACATCGTCACTGGGAGTGGGAAATTGTCCTTTGGACAGTGCCGGTTGAGATCGTGGAAGTCGATGCAGACTCTAATATGTCCTTTCTTCTTCTTGACTGGCATGATGTTTGCCAGCCACCAGGGGTACTGAACTTCTATGACGAAGTTGGCTTTAATAAGCTTGTCAACTTCGGCCTCAACCATGGAACCATGATAAGGGTGCATCTTTCTGGGAGGCATATTGAACCCGTGATGGTTTGTTGGAAGGCCAAGGTGGTGGATGACAACCTGGGGATCTAGCCCTAGCATCTCATCGTAGCTCCAGGAAAAAACATCACGGTGTTGTCTGGATAATTCTATATATTACTGTTTCTCCTTGGTGGGTAAGGAGGCGCTGACCAACGTGGGTTGCGGGTCCTCCTTGCTACTGAGGTTCGCCTGCACTAACTCGTCAACCGTGGTGGAGATACCCTCCTCGAAGCCAAGGGCGCATAATTGATGTCCTCCTCTCCACTTGTGGAGGTATCGTCTGTGCGGGGAGACGTTTCGGGGCTACTAGACCCTGACGGGAAACTGGTGACAGCTTGGGGGGCAGTGGTCATCATATCACGAGACTCACATGCCACTGAGACCATGGCGATGAAGGAAGTCGATCCACTCCCATACGGTCTCCAGCCTAAGGGGCTACGCTTGATGACATCAAAGCAGTAGTGATGCGTCGGCTTGATCCGGTTAATTCCAGCCCAGCGGAAGAGACATGTATGACGCACTACCGTTGCCATGAGCCTGACATCCCGATATCGTACAGGGGTAGGATATTCCGGGATCACCTGAGCCTGGTTGGTGTAGGAGTACGAGGTGATTTCCCACCGTCACTTGGACCTAGGGACATGCTTTCCTCTTGCACCAGAAACCACAAAGCACTGCCCCATTTCGGGGGTCGTGGCCTCCAACCTATGGATTGGGGAGGCATAGACGTCATCCAAACCTGCCCAGGGATCACTTGTGACAGTGGCAGGATCATTCTCACCTGCTAGAACTTTTTTATCCTTGATCTTGTAGTAGTCGACATCCAGATAATAGGCTTCTCAAGAGGCAAATGGAGACGCATCTCCTTGTAGCACACCTACTCGGCCATTAAGGGAGTATTTGAGGAAATGGTGATATGATGAGGGTACCGCCGTGTGAAGATGGACCACAACCTACCCATAAAATCATTGTAGGCGGTGCACTGGGAGACAACCATGAATTCAGTGTTGGAAACTAGGCCACCAAACTGGGTTTTCAAGAGGATCCTGCCAACTAGATTCTGCTCGGTCCTGTCGTATCCCTGGATTTTGAGGTCAGAGGCAGTTAAATCATCCTCAAACAGACCCAGCTTCCTCTGTGTCCGAGTTGGGATTTGGTTAATCCATAAACCTGTGTAGATAAGATAGTGGTAGACTTCCACTCCATTGAACTGGCCAGTGATGTACAATGTGCGAATACACCCCTGTATGGGAGGATCTTAATATTCATCAGAGAATGAGATAACTTCCTGACATTCGGAATTCTCAATAGCCTCTGCGTGGATGAATTCTGCAGTTTCTACCTCTGTGTCAAACTTGAGGGGGCTCCTTAGGGCCTTAGTGAGTGCCTCACGCATTTCAGATGATGGGCGAAGAGCCTCAAGGATAGAAATCCATGATGTAATGCCATACAGCTGCTTAAGAACATCATACATTCGGTCCAAACACGAGTCCCTACTTACAGGAGGCCGTTCTGCGATTGGAGGCATTACGGGCCCTGCCGGCGGGACCAGTGGCTGACTGGTACTAGGCACACCTTATTGTTCACTAGTCGAGGCTCAGAGAGTGGCATCCGGATTAGGACCAGAACGATGGGGTCAGCTGGTAGAAGGGCAGAGCTATTCGCGGCATGGCCGAGGTGGTTCTGCCTGATCCAGCAACACAAACAGTGGTGGAGGCGGACCTGTCGACACCGGATAAAGGGGATGCATGTGCTGAGCCTTATACTAGTCTTTATACCTAGTTTCAGTGGTGTGTACGGGCTGGCTCGAGGTTCCAACTATCATGCCACAGTGATTCATGTAGCCACGTCTCCACCGACGTTGGCGACAGTTGGGGATATTGGGAAGGTCCACCTGGCATCCCTCATCGTCGGGAGTCAAAATGGGTTTTACCAACTCTACGGTGTTAACTGAAGCATACCCCTAACTATCACTCGAGGAATTATCCATTACTGGGTGTAGTTTTGGAGGGATCCCCATTTTCGGGGGCATGAAGTCACTAAGAGTGTGGGATGACGATGGAATTGGAAGGTTGTGTTATTTCTTCTTACGTCATCGTTGTTTGCTCTTCTGGGAAGAGGCAGGCTGGGACGAAGATGCCGAAGTAGCAACCATAGCTTCTAAGGGCTCTGGATGATTCAGGCTTGCGCAGATGATTCCATGGGCGTGGGCAACCGTCTTACGGGCCATCCAGTCGTTATACTTCTGGGACCCATGGTCGGAAACCAGCTTCCATTCATCCTCGTCCCTGGTACTGCCTCCTGATCTCACAAACACACCATTTACTTGTGCCAGGGCTGTGCCCAGCCTGACTATATTATTGTCAATCTGGTCTTGGAGCCAGTCCAAGAACACGTAGAATCACTAGATGGTGTGCCATAGAATTCGGTGATAAGGGAATTAGTTAGGGTGATCAGTGAGATGCACCTATTCTGGCTTCCGGCACTCAGACAGCTGCACAATTCTCTACTCCAAAGTGCTACTGATTTTACCAGGGACCTGAGCCTCGTCGAACGAGTATGTCCGATTCCTTCTGTCCGGAAAGGGTGATCTTGGAGGCTGGCCCTGACAAGGGTCCAGAGGAGAATACCGAGGAGGCGGAACCTGATTATCTCGCCTTGGTGGTGGGGGTGTGTTACGCGGAGGCTCCTTGCGATTTTGAGGTGGTCACTGATGGGCCAGAGGCTATGCTCGTGGGGGTGGGCCCTTAGGGGGCTGTAGAGTTGGCCTCACTGGTAACAACTCTAGCAACCTGGGGGCCTCTACCTGGGCCACAATAGCTGGGTCGTCTCTGGCAGCTCTCCTTGCAAGGATTACAGGAGGTACCAGGCGTGCCTGACTAGCCTGTTGCAGGGCCTCTTCGAGGCGCTGAGCCTTGTCTGAGAAGTTCCGGAACCCTCCAGGGTGATTCTGAGTGATCAGGGACGGAACCAGCTCCACCTTGAAATATCATACACACTTTGTCAGTAATTTCTCTTGAGTTAGCGGCATGTCAATGGAGTATGTGAGCCCCTTCCATCGGGATATGAAGTCCATGAATCACTCATCCGGCCTTTACTTGCACCGGAAGAGGTCTGCGATGTTCTACTTCTGGGTTGTCGAACTGAAATGGTAAAGGAATTGTCTACGAAGGTCCTCCCAGCTAGTCACAGATCCAACAGGGAGCTGGCTCTACCAGGCGAATGCTGGACCTTCTAGTTTCTGAACAAAGCAATGGATATTGGTGACCTCCTGCTACACTGAAGATCCTAACATAGGCCCACACCTCGAGTTAAAGTGGTCCAGGTGCTGTGGCGGGTCTCCTGTCCCGTTAAAGGGGGCGAAAGTGGGGTTCCCAAATCCTGGTGGGGCTGGCATGTCAACCACCCATGCTGGGTATGTCTTGTCGTCCGGTGGTATTGCCACATGTCGAGTTTCCAAAGCCTCCAAGTGGGCGATGAGTGCCGCCATCGGATCTTCTTGACTTGGGTTCCTGTCCTAACGAGGATCCCTAACCACAAGTGCATTGCCAGGCTCTTCAATCCTATATTCAAGATCAGCATCTCATAGGGCGGCTGGTGGAGAAACTCTTGGGACAGTTGGAGGAACCCGAGTGGGGTCCCTTGGGTGATCATGCCTCTCAAGAGGGTTCGGTGAAAAATATTGTTCCCTATTTCCATGAGCTCCATCCTCTCCTAAATCGGCGAACATGGCATGCTCGCGGTTGCCCGGGAGAATCTCATCAAGGGGTATTTTTTCCAACCCCTTTTGTCCCGGCCTAGGATCACCGTAGTCAGGCCGCCGCTCTGCAATTCGTTTGGCCAGAAGCTTATCGACCAGCCTCTTATTCTTAGCAAGCTGTTGGCGCAACGTGGCCTTCTCAAGATCTTCATCTTCCTTCTATACTGAGGCAGATGGGTCGGAAAGCTTGATAGCCCCAACATGTTCTTTACCCTTTCCGATGTTCTGGCTTAGTGTTAACGTCTCAGTGGGTGTGGGGAGACCTTGTATTTTTCTCGGTTAGCGATTAATCCTCCCAGAGGGGTCTAGTAGCAGCCTGTCCTTAGGGGGTGAGTCCCTATCGAGAAGTTCCAAACCGTTCCCCTCTCCCGACAGATCAGGCATGTTGACCGCTACTGCCCTCGGGGGAATGCCCTCAAAACCACTGAGTGGGTCGGGCTGCCGAATAATCGCATTGAATAGAAGGTACGCATACTTCCCCCATCCACGGACATGCGCATGGGGGGTGGATTCCTCAATAACATTGCGGAGTATTTGAAAACTCTGGACGCATTGTTGGTGGATGTCCCTATGGTTGCCAAGTGACTTGGGGTGCCAAACCATGGAGATCGTGGCCAGTCCACCCGATGAAACTGCTCACTGATATCCTCAAGATGTTATGGACTCCTAGGGTAAGGCACTTTCTGATGGCGAAGAAGGGAGTGATTCACCCGGAGAGTCTGGCAGAAACATTCAAACTCTCCTCGGGTGAGCGATTCTGGTATATCAAAATCCGATCCTACGACCAGCCAAAACTTCTCTGGGAAGTGTCTTGCTGTGAGGATGGTCCAGAGGCTCCACGACTTAGGTTGACAATCTTACCCTTGCTGGCCCTGGTCATCAACTGAGAATGCCTGGGGAACAAGAAGCAGTGCCGAGGCAGGCCACTGGGCCGGGGGGCTGGCCAACGGGGAATACAGCGAGCTGACTGATTAGCCGCCGAATCCCATGTCGTCCGCCAAGGGCTGCAGTGTCCTGGCTGTCACATCACGATAGGATGGGCTGCTGAATGGGCCTCTGGTCACAATGTCGGCACTTGTCAAGGGTGTTCCATGTCACAGATCTTCTGTCGGTCCCCAGAAAACTTCCCCACCCTCTCTGACCGAATTGGAAGGTGCTTCCAGATAGACCAACGATAATTACAAGTTTGACCCCTGGGGGTATGTCAAGTCCTCATCCTCCTGGATATACCTTCGAAAGGAGGAGGGGATCATATGGATCTTGCATTCAGCGAGCACGAGACTAACGCGCATCATCCCTATCCCATCCCTTGACTCATAGGAACCGGGGGAGGGCTCAATCACGGAGTCGTATTCTGCCTCAGAGTCCGAGAAACGGACTGGTTTGATTTCCATCCGGCGTTCCCTTGCGTTTCTCTTGCGGTGACGATGTCCCGCCTTCCTGCCCCTGGGTGTCTCCTCAGTGCAAGGCTGATTTCCATCATGGAGTCCTCTGGCCGCAATGGTACTAAGGACGAGCGGACTGAAGGCTGGGGTGCGAGGAGCACCGGGGTAGATGTCGAAAGGGACATGGGGAGCACCTCAATGTGGGTGAGAAACCAGTTAAGAAATGGATCCAAAATCGATGCCAGCAACATGGGAAGTGACCCCGTACCCAGTGCAGTGGGTGCTGTAAAGATCCATACCTAGAGCGTAGCTGTCACGGGGAAGCCTTCTTCTTTCTATATCGGTGGCACGGAGTGGGCCTTCACGCGGGATGTAACTACCGTGAATCGGTCCACGGTGGCCATTGCATGTTCCAGCGACCGGGAGAGTCGACCCAACCTACCTGTGGGGTGGTCGGGGCCTCGATCCGGGTAGGGCATGTGACTGCCCTTGCTCAACATGTGCGGATGTTTGATGACTGGAGTCAGCAGTGACTCGTCCCACATTGGTTGCTGACATCGATGCCCCAGGGTGGGCATCCTCTTCTACTCACGCCCGACGCTGGCGTCAGGTCATATGGGTTGGAGCTGGTTGTATGGGCGCATGGATTGCCTGCTCTTCGGCTCGGGGAGTCGGCAGGCGTCGTTGACATGGCATGGCGAGGGTCCTTTCCTTGAACCCATGGAGCGGGTCCCTGATCTGGAAAACCTGAACATCTCCCACCTTATCAGCATAGGGAAGGGATGTGTCGAGGTGTTATGGGGATTGGATCCCAAAACAGTTTAACGTCGGTGTGGGATGCAACAGCTCCCTACATGGCCCTCGGGGGTAGCGACTGTGGTGATGCGCAGTTCCCTCTAGATCCAAACAGGCCATGTCCCTGGTCGGGATGACTGCTTCCTCCTCGTACCTATGAACAAGGTCGTTGATCACCATTCATTGGATAATCATCGATAGAGAGAGGGGGAATGAGCACCCCACAGTTGTGGCGGTTAGATTAGCTGTTGAAAAGGTGGGACCACACAGGGTGGCCGCGTCGGTACTACCCCTACCCCTGCACCGGTGGGAAGGTAGCGACCGAGCTCCGGATGTAGCGATTTGATTCCTAGAAGCAGGGAGATGAACCCATCAACACTAATAGGAAAATTAATTGATAACCAATAGTCCAATTCCATTCCCTCTTATGTGGTCGGTAAGATGGATCCACACTGACGACGTCACAGAACGAGGTGCTCAACATCCTGACAACCCCAACCCCTGGCAGGTTTCACGTCATGGTGCTTGGTTCCTAGACCTGATGACATGCTAATCGTCTGACACCCCAAAATCTATCGGTCTCCATATTGAGGAGAAGATATTTACGTCGGGTTCACCATTTTCTGTTTCTGACACTTTCCGTCGGCGCACGCGCGCACGTTCGTCACGTGTGGGAGGTTTCGGGGCTTGTTTCCTTGCATTCCCACTTTCCAAAGGTGGGTGGAATTCGCTCCTTATTCAGGGACGTCTACTCCTTGATCGAAACCGGGATGATGGGATGTCAGTTCTTCCTTCGGTGGATTCCTCCTGTTAATTATGTTGCTTCCATCTAGACGCTCCAAGGGGACTGATTGGGGAAGTAACCTTCGGTGAGGAGAATGGTCACGTTGGAGTGTCGTTGGCGTGTCTTGACACTGGGGGATTGGCGTGTCTGTCTTATGTCTCTTGTTATAGGGCTTCTTGAGGGCGCGGAAGCCCGAGGAATCCGACATCGAACGTGGGGAACTGGCATGCCATAGGCATGTATATGATGTTTTCCTTAGCTTCCCATGTTTAACACGAGGTATGCCGTGAGTTTAATGTCTAACGGAGATGGATCAGACTGCTCGGAACACTGAGAGTGGATCAGATAATAGGACCCCCTAGGAGGGGAAAACCGATGTCGGGGCCATCACGTGGGTGGCTTCCTAGATATTATGGAGTGGAATGGGGTGGAATGATTCAACTGGCATGTGGCATCTTGGGTAAGGATCAGGATGGGTGATGAAGTGAAGAAGGGATTGAACCTCATGGAGGCTTCCTACATACCATGCCTTGACATAGATAAAAGTCCCCGTAGTTCGCTGATGCGGTAGGAAACCTGAAAATATGACCCCTAAGAATGAATGCATGGATTGGATCCTGGAGGAAATAAGATCTCTGGGATAGTGCATGAGCTTCCCAAGGCATGTGGGCTCAAGGGAGAGGTCAAGATGAGACAAGGATGGGGGATTTGGGGCTTACAATCTAAGGCAGCCCGTAATGTTGTTGGTGAACCGACACAAAGGGTTTGGCAAAACTGAGTGATGGTCTTGAACCTCATGGAGGACTCCTACGTACCGTAATTTAGCAAGAATCAAAGTCCACATAGTTCGGTTGGTGCAGTTTAACGTCATGCTGGATGAAATATAGTTTAACTTCATACTGGACCACATACAGTTTAACTTCATATTGGACGAGCATACAGTTTAATATCATGTGGGATGAGGGAATACAGTTTAATGTCATGTGGGTGGAGGGATACAATTTAATGACATGTGGGATGAGGGAATACAGTCTAATGTCATGCGGGAGGAGGGCATACAGTTTAATGTCATATGGGACTAGGGCATACAGTTTAACATCATGCTGGACAGGCAATTTGGGGATTATGCTCTGAGGCGGCCGAAAATGTTGGCGAGCCGACGTAAAGAGGTTAGAATGACCGAGTGGTGGGATTTAACCTCGTGGAGGCTACCTACGTACCATGCTTTAGCACAGATCAAAGTCCTCGTAGTTCACCGGTATGGGGCTTATGCTCTGAGACGGCCCGTAGTGATGGATTGGGGAATACACAATGAGGAGGACCATAGTGATGGATTGGGGATTACACTATGAGGAGTCCCATAAGAGGATGTCATGGTTGATTCTTACTCTAAGACCATGTGAGTCATGCTCAGTGTGAGAAACAAGACACAGTAGGGACCAGAAAATCACGTCGCGGAAGGTGTGTCTGTGAGATGCGGAGAGGGGCTTACGCGTTGAGCGGGCCAAAGAGGAAACAAGGGCTTACATGTGGTTAGCAGCCCTTAGTGTCGGGGCTTACTCCATGATGGAGGCCCATGGTGTGAAAAATCACATAGGTAGAGGGATTTGGGACTGAAAAAAAGATATGCCTCGTTCCCTATCATGCCCTCCTCTGGCCTTGGCGGTGGGGAAGTACGTAGGTGCATGGGTACAACCTTTCGAAAGAAAGGCTAGGGGATTACGCTCTGAGGAGGCCCTTCCCCCATGGAAAAAATCCACTCCAAGAGGGAGGATCTCATTCCATGTGAGGAAGATTTCATTCCTGTGGAGACGAGGGGTGTAAATAATGTCCAAGCTGGGGGGGACCCTACGTGCATGGCATGAGGTCAGATCCCATTCTAACGTCATGTGTTAAGGATGAGGTTCTTGGCAGTTTAACGTTATGTAGCTCAGATGAGGTGGGTTTGTGCCACACCCCTAGGGCTTATATGACCGGCCCCCTCTACCCCTTATGGGAGGGAAGGCATCGACAAGTCCGTGGTGAAGGGGGGTCACCAGGCGAACCACCAATGGTTCCACGTTAGTGTGGCTATACGAAGCGGAAATATCTGCTACTGTGCCTATGAGAAGGAGCATAAGGCAAAGAAATGCAATGGGAAACACCTCCCAAGGGACCATGAGGTAACTTCATACGAGCCTGGAAGGCCGTACGAGAAAACAATGCAAGGCGGGCATGCCCGGTATAGAGGACATCAGGCGCCTAAGCAGGGAGGCACCCTGGAGGGAGTAAAGGTGAGAGGTCCTAGAGTTTATGTGCAAAGAGAAGTTTTTCGCACAAAACACCAGGTGGGTGCTCAGTTGGGGCATAGGGATTGTGTGCGGCTAAGGAGATTGCGCGCAACGGGCTTGGATTTCCCACGCGGGAAACAACCGATCCCTAAGATATGGAAAAACCTAACAAAGGGATTGCGTGCAATTGGGTTTTGCACGCAAAGGAGGGTGAGCACATAATGGAAGTGATTTCATGAAAAGGAGAAACCTTGGGGAGTTTGCAATTGTATTTATTCTATTGTGATTTCACACAAAGGCGAACCCCGGGGAAAGGTTGCGCGAAAATGGTTCATACCTGGAATTCATATTGCGTGCGCGAGAGTCCAATTTCGCACACCGGAGCAGGTCTGAATTCCACAACCCTAAAATAGAAGGGGTATCCTTCTATTTATAGGCCACAGGCATCGCAGAATCTGGGCGGCATGTGAAATATTCTTCTCCAGGACCTGTCGGCATGAATGGACTCACCGCACAGAACCGAGTGCGCAAAATTGCGAGCCACACCAGTGCCTTTCCGCGGATCCCAGACTTCCTTCGCGCGGACAACATTTTTTCACGTTAGTCCTCTTTAATTTCATGCACCACTTCCAGGCCCTCTAGATTGAGCCTCCGATTCCGAATATGACTTCGCTTCATCATTTTGGAACTTCCTTTAGGAGTTACAGACTTTTTCGGCATCTACAACATTCTATTATGATCTCTAGAAAGATTCCATGAAACAAATTTAAATCATGAATAATTACACTGTATGAACTTAGTTAATGACATGTAATGGAAAAGGTTTTATTCCTAAAAAACAAGAGACATATTTTCCATAAATTCCATCCGTTTTGAGTATATGATTCCAAATAAGATTACACTCTATGGAAACAACAAGTTTCGATGTTTTTGGGGTCGTTCACACAAGATTTTCATTTCATTCCACATTCATAATTAAATCTCATGAGCTTGAGCTCACCATAGATGACTTTTGGTGGTTCCCATCATTCTATATTCCTTCTATTGGTGATAAGTAGTTATCATTATTGTGCTACACAACTCTAGTTAAATGGTCGATTTGGTTATTCCCTCTTGTGGTCGCGTGTATTGCATTGGATGCAGTAAGGATTCAAATTAATTATTGGAATGTAATTTCTACAGATTAATTACAGTTTATTATCATGCCTTATCTTTTTACGTTATATATATTGGATTCCTATTACTGTTTTCAATGATGTATAGGTATATACCTTTTTTAGTTCGGTGTTTCTATACAATTGGCTAATTATTTGATTGGAATTTTTTTTATAATTTACATTCTATTTTTTTGTACATGAAATTGATATATGATTTCAAATAATTTAATGTCATTACAAATTATTTAATGACGGTATTCATTGATGATGTATTTTCATTATTTAGATGTGGATTTCTAACACCAAGATTGATTGAATTTTTTTGGAAAATATTTTTTTAAAATTTTTAGCATTGTTTTGTACATACATTTGTCAATTGGATCATTAGGATCCTTGGATGCCTCAATAATGTTACATGGGCATCCTTAGTGTGTGGGGAACCAATTTGAAGAAACATTTTTTCATATCAATCAGTTGTTCTAGGACTCGATATTAACAACTACCAATGTTATAAATATTTATGATTTTATGTGTCAAGTCTAAATTGTCTCATAAACTATGGTCTTAAATGAAATTCTTTTTCAATTACTATTATTTATCACATGATACATTTTTTACCATGGATTTTCCTCGTAGTTTTTATATATAAGGTTATAGTACAAGGATTAGTATTAAAATATTTCATGGATATGTATATATTTTTTTAAATAATGATTATGGGATATTTATTTTTATTATGACTCATAGAGTTGTCTAAATATTGGTTTTTAAAATTTGAAATACTTTTATGATAAAATGGAAAATTACTCAAAAATGGATTTTGGTGTATAAAAATTATATATTTAAATAATTTTTTTACCTAGAAATATATCACTTTTTATATTATACCTTTTATATACTCTTCACTAGTATCCTATTACTATTTTTCACTCACTATAAATTTTACATTTGGTGGTTATGGATATTTCTTCATGATACATGCAATGTAAAATGCATTTTGTTTCATGTGAGATTATCCTTTGGTCTTTATCATCATTGATTGATGTTTTTTAGATGACTATTGGTGACCTGGGGATTTTTCATTATTTTCTTGTAAGATTATTTTGTGTGAGATTTTATAGATCTGGTTGTATCTATTTTTCATATGCATGGTAATATATTTGTATTTTCAGTTTAAGATATCTTGATGAAATATTTTGTTTTATTTCTAAACCTCACCTAGTGACAGACTACTCAGGTTTATGGTTTTGTTGACCTGGGATGGTCTATTAAAATATTGTAACAAAGGGAAGGCTCAGCCTCACGTGTGTTAACACTACCTGATTTTGAATACGTGTACTAAGTAGATTAGATTTAGAACCATTATAATTTGTGTTGAAAGAACTATATGTTGGTCCTAGATAGCATACTATTGTGACTAAACTGAATATTCCATGGGTGGTAAGGGACCTTTACCATGTCTGAGATGTGTGGTTTGGGAACATTTTCATGAAATTTATGAGATTCTAAAATAAATTTTCATAAATTTTGATAATTTATTTCATGTACCATACATCAATATTTAATTAATTTTTTTATATTATGGTTTTGAATTATAAATGTATGATTATGAATTTTGGAATGTGATCAGGTTACAATTTTTTATTATTTTGAGTTTGTATTAATATTCCTATGATAAGTGCTCTTGTAAATATGAGAGATGAAATCATGAGACAAGATCCGTAGAAAAATCCTCAAATAGACCCTTCATTATTAGATCTTTCTATCTACACTATGCAGTCTCTGTGTCACAAAGGACATAGGAACCCAGGATATATGGGGTGTCATTTTATTACATTAACAATGTAGCATCCACCTATCTTATAGGGTGAGAAAGTATCATATTAATATGAGGAGTGTCTTGATAGGATTGGGAGAAAATTAATTTTTTTAATACTCTTAATGAATCTAAGGTTGTTTTTCCACATTCATGCTCAGGGAAATAGGAAGGATATGGTTGAAATATTTTGTAAAAGATTTATTTAATAAAAATATTGCATGGATCTCCTTCACAAAAATCATTAATCCATAGTTTTTTCATGATAAATTATGTTTATTAAGGTAAAAGAGTTAGATATATTAGATGTAGGAGATAATACCAAAATAGAGTTTTCTAACTATTTTTTCTGAGTAGGTTTATTTATCACTAGTGATTGAAATAAATGAGTAACTAATGAGTCGATGGTTTGAGTAGGGATTGAGGTCAGATAGATGGTCTATGGAGATTCTGATGTTCCTTTGGACCAATGCAGAGGTAGTTTACAAAGAATATGTGGCTAATAATGGCATGGATGGAGAGAATAGTTTTAGTGAAGCTTCAGTTTGTTCAATTACTAGTCTGCGTCTATCCTTTTCCCAATAGATGATGTGAATGGTTGGTTAATTTTCATCTGGCCTAGTTTCTGATAGTACATTGGGATTGTTGGTGTTTAGCTTCAATAATTTAGGTTTTTGTGGTTATAACTTGACTAATAATTTATAAAAACGTAAAAATTTTCATATTTTTTTGGATATCTTGTCACTTAAGTCTTTTCGATAAAAATATATCCCATGGAAGTAACAATAGAACCACTCTAACAAAAGGGTTTGTAGGCATGTATTTTTACTTCCAGTTTTTGTGTATATCATCCTCATTTCAAAGGGGATGTATATTTGGATATCAACAATGGATTTATTCTATGGAGTTTTCTCCAAAGGAATCTAATCTAGGGCCATGAACTGTTAGAGGAACAATGATTATTTCATCATTAATGGTTCTATATTTGATTGATACAAATGAAACTCAATCATTGATATCACAAAACAATGTAAATCAGGTGTTATCATATTCAGAGCCTATTCCATACATTATCCATCTTTCTATTCCAATGAAAACGTTTTCCAAAAAGTATTCAAGTGTCCCATCTGTCTGGTAATGATATCCACCAATGTGGTAGAAATAGACTTCATGGTTCTTGATGTCATCATCGTCGATATGATTTACAGTGAATATTGGATGATTACTATTAATCTCAAAATATATTGTTATCACTGATGGGTATAGTTCTTATCTACACATGGAGATACTCATATATTTCAGGGTTTCATGGACTCTTGATATTAAAGGGAAGGGAATGTTGTTTTTTATTCTAGGGTAATCTCATGTTTGTTTTTTAGATGATACTTGATACAATATCCCCTTTATTGGGTGGTCAAAATCCATAATTGGTAGATGTGTACCTTGATGTATATCAAGTTTATTTTTTTGTCTTAAAACCAAAGGTAAATGTTGATTTTACTATTCACCCAATATATGGTATGATTCCCATTTCTGTGAAATCTTTTTGAATTAAAACCACTGAGTTGTGGATCATAAGATATAAGATGGGAACCTAGAGGCTAAAGGATTTATTTTTTGATATATACTCATTGTGGTATCCACCTCTCCCATTTCCTTTAACATTTTCATGACTATAAAATGTTGAATATGGTGACTAGTATGAAAAAATAACCTCTTTATATGATTAATGATCTTTTTACCAACTTATTGGGAGTATTTTGGTTTTAAAATATTAACAAACATGGAGGGTTCCCCTAGTTGAGGGACTCAGAAGAGGATATTCCGGGGGTAGTAATTAGGAGAAAGTATGGGCATTTTCTAGTTTCTTGTTATGCCATTATATCTAACTAAAACAAATATGATGTTTATGTATATGATGAACCAGGTCATTCACCATTTTATGAAATAATACTTTGCTGGGTCTATGGAAAACATTTTTTTGTGCTCTACAATAGAGTATGATCACATAGAAATTTTGGATATCATTCATTGAACATTAAAGGAATGCCATCTCTATTGTAATAATTCAAATATTTATTTTTTGATTATTGAAGAAAAATATATAAGGAATGGGATATCTTAGAGTCATGTATTAGTAGATACCAAATTTCTATAGGTTTTAATGTCTGGGTAACATCCCAAAAAACATGATTCAGATATATAGATTTTTTGTTTCAGTCAGTAACTGTGCAAATGTTTTTAATTTTTTTCAAATATCACATATTCAATGAAACATTTATCTCATAATGGTGTAATTATGGAATTGAATGTAAACTTTTAGAGATTATTTGATGTGTTATTTAATTTATTATATTCATATTCAATTATGATTATTCTATAATTAGGAGAAAATTATAATTATTTTTATGATGATTCAATAAATTTATTTCGATGTGTATTAATAGTGGGGAAAGGTTGGTGTCCTCTGGATCACTCTAGTTAACCCTTTAAGAGAAAAAATACCATTAACACAATATGTAGTGATATTGGTTATGCATACACTCAAAATATTTGGCCACAATCAAATATTTTGGGGATTAATGTGTTTTTTGATCATTAGAGATGGAAATATATTTTAAATATAAGGAATTGAAGTGAAAATAGATATTCTAGCTATATTATAATCAGAATTATAATATAGATATTTCATACCCTCATGGGAAAGGTAATTTGGTTTTAATTTTTTGATAATAACATTACAGATCCCATCATATGAGGATTATGTTGAGTTATGGTATCTAATAAGGATTTTATTCAGATAATATTGCGATTTGAAATGGATGGTGGAAAATATTTCTTGGATTTGATGAAGGATAAATTGTCTTTTGATGAGTGAGTTTGGAACGATCAGTTGATCAAAAATGATTTCAAATGCTTTGGTAAAACCTTTTATAGTGGGTAGACCACATGAGAGTGGTACCCAAATCCCTATGGTACTTTATGCATTCAGAGTTAATTGTTTTTTTAGTTTTCCATCAGTTAAAAGTTGATAAATAGATTATACTAGTTACATTGGTACATAAACCATGGGCCTACTAAGATGTATCACTATGTGAGTAATTGGAAATAGTTGAAGGGGATTAGGTGGTTACCACCATACTTTGTATTATAGATTCATACTTGTCCTAGAACAATAGATTAACACCAGATACCTACTAATTATTTTCATCCCCTACTTAGCTTGGTATGAAAGTGTCATAAAATTTCCATGGATTTGTCATTTGAATTCCATGAACTCTTAGTGAGAATGATTAGATTTTTGTGATTAATGACCAATTCATGAAATAATAAAATTAATCTTTGTCAAAGAGATGATAATGCTAGGACAAGTTGGGGACTTGTACATTCGAGATATCTTTCGGCATGATGAGGTTCCCATGTGCTTATATATGATAAAGACCAGATAAATTTTTTTAATACAGTAAGGGTATAAATGTGGTGATGGGTGACATTATTGAATTAATAATGGACTATAATATTTATTTGGATGGTAATTATGATATAATTATTCTTGTTTTTGAGGATATACTATGGGTATTTTTACTTGATTTTAGAGGATATAGGGAAAAGAATATTCCTCTATCAATTTTTTATTTTTAAAACTATTATAATACCATAATTAAATTGGATAAATTTTATTATTTTTATGGTAAACCATGTAGAAATCCATTATGATGGGTACAATTGGGTGGGATGTCCTTGGTTTGTTTGGGAATTGTTCTGGAGATGATAGATATGGTTTAGTTTATTTACAATGTATTTATCATGGTACAGAGTCATCAAAAATTGTATGAGACCTTTTTCACTAGCCACTAATGATTAATTTTAGGGATAATGATTTTTATAGTGTTTCATATTAAATCGGATGATGTATATTGGGAAAATAGGGTATGTTGGAACTGAGCTTCATGGTCCCCTTTTAGATAACTTGAAATATAGGAATGGTGGCCTATAGTTTGGAATTTCCATCAATATTGACTTATAACCATAATTACTTCCATGTTTCCTATATATGGATGTATATACTAGATCATTACTATACAATATGATGAGAACATGTTGACCTTGAGAATGAAACCATTACTATTGAAAGGGAATTCATATTATAGACAACCAAGTGGTGGCATAGTGAGGTAAAATTATTCCTCTATTCCTAGTAAAATAGTGGTATGTATAATATCTTTAAGGCATGGGATATTGAATAGTTGAGGAAGTAGAATATTCTTTGAATTTGTTTGACACTATTATTATGAGTTATTTTTAGGGGAATGTTGTTTTGGGTTTTGTTATTTAAACACCCCATTACAAATTTTAGGTAAACCCTTATATATTATTTGTTTAAATTCTATGATTGACTAATTTTGTGGACATCATAGAGATGGATATCAATTATTTGGGAAATTACATAATGAACCAAGATGTTGGTTTGATTTATCTAACATATTTTTTTGTTAAATGTGTTGATGGATTATAGTGGTTTTCCCTATGTTTGGAGAACATCCCTGGTGCCTTGGGTGTTTTCTAGTAGAAACATGACTGTTTAATATCATTTGGAAGATTATTCACCTAGTAAATGGATCAGATGTTGTGTAATGGTCTCCAAATTGATGAGGTGATATAGACATAGTGTTTGAACGTTATGCATGAAGTGTACTAATTTCATGTCATGTAATGGATATAAAATCTGAATTTTTATGAAAAATAGAAAAGTTTTACTTCGATTTAAGTGATCTTGGAATAAAATACTTTTAATGGGTTTAAAAATCCTGAAAACATCAGGATTTATAGTGTTTATGGTGGTTTACAGATTATTTTATTTTTATTATACCATAATACTTTCCACAATCGATCTAGATCTCACTATCGGTGATTTTGGGTGGTTCCCATATTTATGGATCGATTTGATAGTTGATTGGTCTTTTCACCTATCCATGTTAAAATTATATCTATTTATTCCATTTTATAGTAATGTATAAAAAATTTTATTTTTTTAGGTTTCATATTCATGATAAAATAGAATTTTATATCGGCCCTTTGATTTTCATTTTTTGAAATGTCTTTTGATGGCTGATCTCTTGGTTTCCAATTAGCATTATCAGTGACAGTTAGGTTTATATCATTTTGAGGTAGTTGTTACTATAAAATTTGTTAGTTAAATGAGTTTATTTTAGTTATTTAAAATTTTCTTTGGAATTATCAATTTTTCAAAATGATATGTGTTTTCAAATGATTAATTAGAAATGATTTTTTTAATTTGGGTTTTATTGCAAATATATTTGTTTGATTTGGAAATGGGTTTTCAAACATCAATGTGGATTTTCATGGTTTCAAATATGTTTTTTTAAAATATTGAGACTATTTTTGAAATTTATTATTAGTATTGGAACATTTGAAACCTTTTTGAGTAGGGACGAAGAAAACATATCTCTTAGTATTCATTCCACCACAATGAGGTACCCTTTGTCCATATTTATCATCCGTAATAGGAATCAATATTGGTTGGTAAAAATATTATGCATGCTTAAAAATATTTGTGTATAGAATGCATTATAACAAATTCAAGGTCCTAATAGTAGCTCCTTGTAACTTTATGGTAATTTATTTCATGACTGTTCTAATCATCGATTGTTACCCACATGTTTTTATATGAGGTTGTCACAAATGGAATCACATGATGGAATTTCCTGGATATCATCATAATTTTTACCTTCACATTCATGGATATGACTTCTTTTAATATCAACTCTACTTTTATATTTAGTGTTTTCTGAATATGAAATGATTTTATGAAAACCCCAAAGGGAAAAGGATTCACAAAATTTCTTGGGTATTATGAATATTCCTTATGAAATAATTTTTAATTAAATTAAGAACTATTGAATTCATGATATTAGACATTTCATTTACTCTTTGGTGTAATCCTACTAGGATTTATACTTACATAAAATATTTTAATTTCTATGTTTTCAGATGTTGTATTGCATGATATGGGTAATTTGAAGCGAATTTTGTAGCATGTCAAATTCTCCTATACTCATTTCTTATATAGTGTGATGGTTTCAAGGTGATTTTAGTTTACAAGGTTATATGAAATAATTTATGTCTTCTTATTTTTATCTTATATTGTATGGATATGTTGGTATCATTTTTTCATCTATATATTACTCTGGTTCTTTGAATCATTTTTAATATTTTCATGACTTGTTTTGTTTTGTTTCATCACCTCACCATGTGAAGGATGGATCAGGTGTATGGTTTCATTGAAATATGTTTGGTTTTTAAATATTTTATATTATATCTCCTTGATATTATTCTTAATAACAAATTAAGTTGAGGATATCAATTTCATTTGATTTATAATTCCAATGTTACCAAAATAGTAAGGGGGTTTTGTTTCAATATTCATTCTTTTATGTTATTCACCTATCATATTTTATGTGGTATATATACAATCTTATTGAAATTTTTTATAGTTAATTTAATTGTTATCACAATTTTTGAAGGATAATTTAATTTTATTTATTCATTGGTTCTTACAATTAATTATTACCAATGTAGTGATGTTTTTATGATACATTGGGTTTCTTTATCATTATTGTATATGATTAATCTTCATGTGATGAAATATAATGATATTTATATAAAGAAACTAATTTATTGTATTCACATATGGTTAATTTATAATATAACATGTTTTCCCTTCATTTTACTCTCCTAATGCGATGAAGTTAAAAAAAAGAAAAATCGTCATTATTTTTTCTTTTGATCGAATAATAATTTACTTCAAGAACTATATTTTCTAAATATATTTTTAATATATTTCACATAATTATTTTTTTATCTCAAATATACCCATATTTATATTATTAAAAAATTTAAATGAATATTCTTGTCATTTCAAAACAAATTCCCTTATGATTTTACCAAAAATTTGAAAGGAGTCATTATTATAACATGTACATCATGAATGGAATATACCACTATCATGAATATTATTTTCATTTAAGGACATTTCAAATGATTTTAAGGTTATTATAAAAAAGGTATATTAAAATGATTTTTGTTTTAAAATTTTCATTCATTGTTGTAATGTTAATTTCTTCCTGAAATGATCAATGTGATCATTGAAAATTAGTACCTATATGAGATTTCATTTTCTGAGGAGACATTATATTTTCAAGGGATATGAACAATGGAAACTGTTATTTCTATTTATCTAAATGGTTTATGATGAAGAGTCATTTATAAAACCCTTATCTATCCCACTTCTTATACCATGATGTAATTTGTGTGAAGCCTTCTTATTTTACTACAGGTTTTGCAGTGACGAAATGATGAAATGGTTAGGAGACTTGTGACACTTTTCAAAGGTTATGATATGATGAAATGTTTGTGAAACCCATTTCATTTTATGGTCTTTATAATTATGATGTTTTTATGATATTGTTGTAAACAAGAATAATATTTTCATTATGTTATGGGTGGAACCTATATATCCCTACATCGAATTTAGTAAATATGGTTAATGTAACACCTCACCACTTCCTCATTGGATTGAGAAGGTGGTGAGATTCTAATAATCCATAGATGACTTTCCCAAGGTTCTGAATGATGGAAATAAATTTCAAGGGATTCAAGAACAATGGGTAATGATTTGACCTAATAAATAAAACCACAACCAAACAAGAGATAACCAACTAACCACATGATTATTGTCCAAAACGTTTCAAAATATGATAATAAAGACTAGAACCAGAAATCCAATATAATAAATATTCAGAGTACCAAATGGAAGACAAAAAAACCAATGGAACCATGATTCCACCCAATAGCTCCACACCAATCTACATGCACCAAGCACCACCAAAACCACATGATCATCATGAAGTACCACAAATAGAATGATATTATTTACCTTTAAATGTTTCCTAGAATATGATATCTAAAAAAGCAAAAAAGTTCCAATGTGGGGGTGAGTAATAATACATAGTATTATTTCCCCAAATTACGTCCCAACAAACGCCCCTAGGAATGAACAGTTGGAATATTTATATAAAATAGTTTATTTAAAACATAAAATAGTGCCACAATTACATCAATCCAAACACACCCTTACCAAGAAAACTTTACACAAATCCACATAAAATAATGTAATTCCAAAAAACCATTATATAATCAATTACTCAATCACACATTAGCAATACCATTTCAATCTTACATAACCCAAGGAAACTAAACACTATGGAACTTCCCGTCTATGGTCGTTTTGTATATTTCCAATCTAGTGGTACTTCCCAGCCACTTATCATCATTGGTTTCCCTTACATACACTATCCATCAACTTTTATAGTGAGAATTCATGCCCACTTAAAACAAAATCAACACAATCCATAATACTTATCCAACCAATGAGCATAAAGCACACCAATTCTACACATTGTTCCCATAACCGTTTCCAAATCATGCTAAATCACATCAATAAATCACCCATTTATTGAAAACAACCATTATAATTTTCCCATGCCTACCAAAATTTAAATATAATAAATATTTATTGAAATTAATCTTCCACAAAACATTTTCCATAATTGAAACCATTATCAATTTTAAAATAAAAAATTTAAAATCACAAAACAAAACCCATTTTGCAACAATATCCTATTTCACCCAATATCCCAAAATCATCCCAAATTATGTTCTCATAATTATTCACACATCATATTCACAATTAAATTCTTGAAAAACGAATTAATTGAAACAATTCCTCATATTGGAGCATATTGGAGTCGATATATAATCCAAATAGCTTAGAGTTACAGTGATATCAACCCACCACACAACCACACATCAAATATGGGTGAAAACTCCATGTAACCACCTTATATCCCATTACCTATCTTAAAAAATCTAAAATCATACTACTTAATGCAACAAAAATCCTAGATCTAAATGAAACGATTGTTGATCAAAAAAATGGGGGGGGGGGATGGAGAGATATTTCTAAGGAAAACCAAGAGATGACCAATAATGGAAACATAACAGATGAGAATCCCCTTAAAAACACAATGAAAACCCTTTTAATTGCATATATATTGAGTTGAAGAGCTCACATAACCCATGGGAATGAAAAATCACAAGTGTGGTTTTAGTGGGAAGAAGAATTGAGGGTTATGGAAAATCTCGACCAAGCCCAGATTTAAAAAATTATTTTTATTGTTGTGTATGGTAAGATCACATTGTTAGGAAAATCATGAGTTAACTGTGTGCATGATACTACCTCAAACACACGTTGAAAAAAAAATTCACATGGTTATAAAAATTGTGAGAAAACTGTACAATGTCCCACTATATTATGTTCCATAGTCACATAGGGATTCTTCATGGTTTCCCCTAACCATGCTCAAACCATCCACCATTTAAAAAACATCTAAACATTTCCCAAACCTACCCACACTCTACCAAACATCCCCCAAATACATTAAAAATATAAAAATTCATAAAAAGGGTTACATATCTCAAAATGACAGTGCTAAATTATCCCCACCATTGGACTTTATGTTCTCATAATGTAGAGATAAATTGCATTGTGGAATGATTTTGGGCCATTTCTCAACAATCTCTTTTTCCCCGATCACAATAATCCTCCGAAATCTGACCATTCCTCCACAAATTCTAAACTAGAATGAACATTTTACCCTAAAATAAATTATATTTCCTATCCACAGTTCGCACGGGAATGTGCCCCATGGAAGCATCTAGTTCCAGCTCAAGACGATCCCATCGAATCACACAGCCACTATTTGGATAATACTTCTTCAAAAGAGAATCCTAGAATACATTATGCACCTCACTAAACTATGGTATTATATCCAACCTATATGCCACCTCTCAAACTCACTCATGTATCCCAATAGTCCACATATACCATGGAGATAACATTACCTACATTACAAATCGATGTTGTACAAACCTATGAGAGATTCTAAAAAACACATGATCACCCACATCCAATGACAACGATCATTGATGATATTATGTATGTGATTTATGAAGATTTTTATCCATCTCAATTCTCTTCCGATCAACATGATATTCTCCATAGATTCCTAGGAATATCACATCCCAGCAATTGAAGTCTCACCCATTTCAACCCAAAAAAGCGGAGAAAGAGACATAAACCGGTACAATTCCGCAAACGGAGACATATGTATTGAGGCCTGATAATTGTTATTATATCATAATTAAACTAATGAAAGGTAATCATCCCATGAGACACCAAGATTTATCACAGAAGCCCAGAACATATCTTATAATGTTTGTATTGCCCTCTTGGATTTCCCATCCATCGGAGGATGATGCGACGTACTCATCGTCAATTGTGTCCCACGGTATTGCTGTAAGTATTTTAAAAAGAGAGATGTGAACCTCATATCACAATCTGATACAATTGAAATTGGAATTCCAAGCCCCTTTAACACATCCTGAATATAGATTTTGGATAGCTCCTCCACCGTATTAGATTCATGAATCAGGATGAAATGTGCCGACTTTGTTTGCCAATCCACTATAACCCATATGACATCATGCTTCCAAACTGTTTTTGGGAGGCCTATAAAAATCTAACTCTATCTATTCTCACATCCATATTGGGATAGGTAATGATTGAAATATTATTTCTGGCCACTTATTCTATTCATTGTCTTATTGAAAATTCAAGAATCTTGAACCAAACTCAACCACTTTCCTTTTCATACCATCCCACCAAAATTTCGGTATCAACTCCTTATATATTTTTCTAAATTATAGGATAGATATCACCCTATAATGATGATAATCCCAAATAATTTCTTCCTGATAATCCAATTATAAAACCATCTAATTCTGAAGACACATAACTATATTCCTTTTCATTGCATAGCCTTTAGTGGTCTCCCCACCATTGGGGATGAAATTCATTACCCTGAACTCGGAATCATGAACATGTAAATCTTTAATAAAAACTAAAATTTCTTGACCCAATAAAACTATAAGTTATACCACTCTATCACAAAATTCCTCACATTATTTCCGCATGTTGGCTATGTCAAAACTGAATATCCATTGATCTGATGCGTACTTTCCAATATGCACATAGGATATCCTACAAAATGCATCTGCGACCAAATTTCAATTAACTAGTGGGTATATTTAGTAAATATCAAATATCTGGAGATACTCCATCCATATTCTTTCCTCATGTTCAAATGTTTTTTTGAGAACATATTCTTCAAACTCTTATGAATAGAATAAACCATGAATTTATCACCGAATAGATAATGATGCCACATTTTCCAAGTAGAACCACTGTTGCAAACACTAAATCATGTGTTTGGTAGTTCTTCTAATGAAAGATAATATTCCATGATCCATATGCGACAATTTGATCACCTTTCATGAGAACACATCCAGACCCTAATCTTGATGCTTCACAATAAACCACATAACCTTTCCCTAGTTTCGGTGAAACCATGATTTGTTTTAATTTAAGGCGACCCTCAAGATCTTCAAAGGACTTATGAAACTTCTCATACAACAGAAATGGAACTTCCAACAATTTCAAATATTTCATTGGTGAGTCAAATAGTGATAAATCATGAAAAAAATGTTGAAAATATCCAGATAGACCAAGGATGCTTTGTATCATGAAAACATTATTTAGCAGTTTCCACGAAATAATGGCATATATATTTTCTGGATCAACTAAAATGAATTTATTAGAAATAAAATGGATAAGGAAACAAACCTATGATATCTATAACTAACACTTTGACAATTTGGAATATTAATAATGATCTCCAAGGATCCCCAACACTATCGCCAAGTGACGTTCAAACTCCAACCATGTCCAATAAAACACCAATATATGATCAACGAATACTTACATGAAAGAAATCAGATATCATTGAAATATCTGATTCACTATTTACATGATAACTATTGGTGCATTAATTAGACCGAAGGGCATAACCACATTCTCATAATGGCTATATCTTCTTCTTAAATCTCTTTTGGGAATATCATCCTTCCGCCCTCACAATTGGTGATATCCTAACCTCATGTCAATCATAGAGAACCAATGATCTCTCCTCAATTGGTCAAAAAAATCATTGATGCCTGGGAAGTGGGTATAGATCTATTATTGTTTCATGATTCATCATTCGATGATCAGCACACAACCACGTGGTTCTATAAATCTTTTTATGAAACAAAAATGGATCTGGACATAGAGACATGCTAGGAAGGATGAACCCTTTCATATCTAAATCCTCCAATTAAACTTTCATTTATCACAATTATATTGATTCCATCTAGTCAGTTAGAAGTGAGATTGGACTAGTCCCCAAAAGGAGATCAATTGTAAACTCCACTCCTATAATGGGTGGAAAACCATAGAATTCCTAAGGAAAGACATCAAGAAACTATTCAAAACCACTAAAAATTCTTTTCTCAACTATATCCATTGATTCCAATGAAAATTCCACTAACTGATATGAGATCATTCCAATAGTTGTTTCTAAAAACCTATTGGAAATAAATTTCCATTGTTTTCTCTTCTAAAGAAATTTTCGACACTTTAATCCATCATGAAAATGACTATTCATGAATAACAGTAAATGTGGGACTTAAATATCATAAACTAATCCACTTCCAAAATTACATCATACTTATCCATGTCAAGCACTGATAAATCCCACATCATCTAAAACCCATCAACAACTGTAAATCATGATCTACACAAGAAGGCTCAAAACTCTGTTTGACCCAAAGGAGTTTCATGTTTAAAACCTAAGGGATCCTTCAACAGGTAAACCTAGAAAATAAATGACATGAAAAGATATAAAATAATGGAAAATAACTGTTTCAAACAATGATTTCATCAATGTGGAATTTGAAAGAACCACACATCGCACCATGGACAGTTCTTACTGGTCATCCATCATAACATGTTCATATCCAAGAAACTACTTGCATTCCATAATATTCTCTTTATTGACCTAATGAGGGTTTGTGGTATTCCTTGAATTACCATGACTGTTATTGTTGTGCTGGAAAGGGATGTGATGCTTCCCCATCCCTGTCGAGGAATATGATGCATGTGATCCTTAAAAAATGTCACAAACACCTCTCCACAGAACATTATAGAAGTTCCTCTATTGATGCCCCATCTGCTTACAGTTATGGAATTATTGTTATTTTTCTTGTACAATCACACTTGATATGCCCCGTAGAAACACAATGAAAACATCCTTGCATGCTCTAGGGATTCATAGGAAGATTAACCAATCATACCTTCCTATTTTGAGACATAATCCAACCCTAGGAATGAGTTCCCCACATCTTCATAACTATAGTATTAGAGTTCCCAACAATCCCCATGGGTAGTAAAATAATTACCTCTTTTATAGCTTCCAAAATGTCCCATTCTTCCATTATAGATCTATTCACTATTTCTGTGTAGTTTAATATACAAAGAACATCTATTTTGGATTAAATTTTTAACCTCAAACCATCTCCGAAAATACATGACATCAATGATTTACTACCTTCCAACATGGGTGAAAAGGGCAATGATTTCATTAACATAGAATCCTATTCTATTACTGAGACATTCCCTAATTCAGGAATAAGAAATTTTTTGCGTGATAAATTATGAATGTGTGATGGTAGAATGGTTTATTAAATAGTTCTTGAAACCCATCCCATGTCAATAATTTGTCCATTCCATCTTGGATCTCTAACTCCCACAACTTTAGATAATTATCATCTATAATATATGTGACTAACTTCACTTTTAACTCTACCAGTGTTTCTATGAATTCAAATATCCAATTCATTATTCATAACCATGCATGTTCCCTTTCTGGTTCCAAATAACCCATAAAGGATGGTGGATTCTATTTTTGAAACTAATCTGTATAATCCATATGCTTCTATTGATCTTCTATATTCCCATTTTCCACAACATGGAAATTTTTCAATGTACTCTGCTCTAGTTTCTATTTTACCTGGGGCTCGCATGTAACCACATTTTTAGCAGCCTCCTCCAGTTGGTCTCTACGATGCCTACTTGGTTCCATTTTAATCAATATGAAAAGCCAAATGCCTCACTAAACTATCAAGAATAGACATACAATTCAAATTCAGTAATATAGAAAATACCCAAAGAGGCATTCAACATGTTCACATTTCCCATGATGCACCATTATTAGAAAAAAAATACACTAAGATTTGAAAATCAACCCATCTTGAAAATACCAAAAACATCCACATTTTAAATACATATATTTGTTATAATTCCCAAATTTTCCACACATCCATATATTCATATAACAACATAAATCGTTACAAAAAATGAAATATACATCCTAGTGGGATGTCATTTCTACCATGCATGCCATGCTCATCCCGTTGGCTACACCCACGACAATGGGATATACAATGCCTATAAGAATATCCAAAACACTTATATACCGAAATACCTAGTGACGTGAATTTTAGAATTAAATGGTTAGAAACATAATTTTATGATATACATTTCATGTTCCAATAAAGCCAATGCCTTACTACCATCTCGACATAATAAAAAGAACAATAATGAATGTAATCACCAAGACCAACAATCAATGCCGATGGACTGAACAACTACATTAACATGAAAGGAAAGGATATTAAAAAATGATTCCACATGTAATTCCCTACTCCCTCATTGTCTTGATAAGTTAGTCAGATGATACTAGGCCTTAGGCAACTATACCAAGGTGTCAATGGCTGGAAATAAATTTTGATGGATTCAAGAACAATGGGGAATGATTTTCCCTAAGAATTAACATTACAAAAAAATGAGACATAATGAACTAACCACATAATGCAGGTCCAAAATGTTTCAAAATTTGATAATAAAGGCCAGAAGCAACAAAACAAAATAATAAATAATCAGATTATAGAGTGGAACAATACAAAAACCAAAAGCACCATGATTCCACCCCATAACTACACACCAAGATCCATGCTCCAAGCACCACCAAAACCAACCAAGCGTCCTAAAGTACCAAAAAAAAGGATATTCTTTAACTTTACCTATGTACTATAATATAACGTCTACAAAATAAACAACATACCAATTCAGTGTAGAGTAATAATACTCAGTTATATTTTCACAAATATTTCCCTACACACACCACTAGTAATAAACCATTAGGAAATCAATATAAAAGAGATTATATAAAACAAAAAATAGTGCAACAATTATCACAAGCCAAATGCAACCATACCATGCCACATTTACCCATATCGCAGCAAAATAATGGAAATCCAATTTACCATTAATTAAAACATTTCACTATCACAAATTAGAAAAACCATTTCTATATTGCATAATAATTCACATAAGGAAACTAAACATGGTTGAACATCCCGTCAAAGTCTATTTACTACATTCCCAATCTAGTGGAACTTCCTGACAACTTATACTCAATGGTGTCCTTTAGATCCACTGTCCATAAACTTTTAGAGTGATACCTCTATCTCACTTCACATGAAATCATCACAAGCGATAATACATAACCAACACATGATCATAAAGCTCACCAAGGCCAAACATTGTGCACACATCCATTTCCAACACATTCCAAATAACTTCAATAAGTCACCCATTTATTAAAAACACCCTTTATCTATTTTCAATGTTATCCCACATTTCAATAAAAAAAATCATTATTTTAGTTCGTTTTTCATAACACATTTTCCATAATTCAAACCATTATCGATTTTAAAATCAACATTTTACAATCACACAATAGATCCCCATAGGCCATAATATCCCACATTGTCAGAAATACCTAAATAATCACCAAATGGGTTCCCAAATATATTTTCACATCATATTCAGAATTAATTTTGAAATAAAATAATTAATAATAACAATGGCCTCAAGTTACCACAATGTGGGTTGGAGAGAGAATCCATTTAGCATAGGGTTCTGGGGAAATCAACCAGATGCACAACCACATATCAAATACAATTGAAAACTATATGAAAAAACCTTAAATTCACGTCCCTATCATAAAAAATCCCAAATCATACATCTTTAGGTATCAAAAACCATTCATCTACTTCACACACAATCCATTTTTATTTTATTTTATTAAAAATCCACTTTCAGGTAAAGTGGGAACCTACATCAGCCACAAATTTCTCATTACAGGTTTCAAAATTCAAAAATATCAAAGAGAACTATTGAACACCGCACCACGAACCGACGTACCACACCATGATTCAATATTCAAATGGGATCCAACATCACCAAAAACTATTCACCTACTTGTATCGGTTGTAGATCTAGAAAATCTGGAGAGGGTCTTGAAAACTGAGAGAGAACCAAGAGTAGAGACTTATCAAAATAGAATCACCTTAATGACACCTAGAATACTCTTTAAATAACTTTCAGAATTAGTGGAAGAGATCCTATAGCCCTTGACAACCAACAGCCTTGACTGAGGCCTCACGTTGGAGGAAGAATTAAATGTTAGGGAAAATCCCATCCAAGAATGGATATAAAACCCTTTTTTATCACTGAATAGGGTTAGGAAAATCTTGTTCTAACCATTAGTATGATACTACCTTGAGGGAAACATCAAATGGCCTACTAAGATATTTCGACAAACTGTGTGAAAACTGTCCAAAGGACAACTATCTCATACTGCATAGTTACCTAAGGATTTTTTCCAAATTCCCCCAAACCATGATCATTCTAGGAACCATTTAAAAAACATCCAAACTTATACATATCCATCCTAAAATCTCCCAATCATTACCCCACAACCTTAAACACATAAAAATGGTTACATACCTCATACATAGGGAGCTATAGATAACTCAAGAGTAATTATGTTATTCAAGAACCTTATTAAATATATAATATGTTATGTGTGAACCAAAAAAAAATTCCCAATTTTATTCTTGAACCATTCACAAAGATATATATGTACCTAATTACATTTTCACAATGTTGTGTCTGAACATGATTACATGTTCATAGTGTTATGCGTGGATCATTCTTTCTTATCAACAATGTTATCTGTCAAATTGGATGTATTTCCATAAATTTATTTCAAGGACTTATTACATGTATTCAACATAATAAATGAACTCATCTCTAGATATGCATAGTCACAATGTTTAAGATAATTTGTATTCTACTAATTTATGTCTTATACCAATGTTATTCTCTTATGGCTCATGTTATTTCATTCAATTTTGATTTATGTATTAAGGACATAAAATATTTATTAAAGGAATAAATATTTTAATATTTTAAATGAAACGTTTTGTTCTAAAATTCATTTTCAAGATATCATACCCTTATGTACTTGTTATGCATTCATATCTCTCTTTTTTACCCATACTGATCAAATGAGTTCACAATTTCTTTTGTTCCCTTTCTGAGTGTTATAAAGAATTGTTTTATGTAGGGTATGTTTAATGAGAGTACTAAAGGGGGATATCTTTATTGGGGATGCTGAATATCTTTAACCAAATTACAATACTATATAGCTTGTCTAAAATATAAAAAACTACTATAGTCATCAAAAAATATTTTGAGTTAGGTATTTAATATTCATCAAAAAAGTCATATTATACATGTATGTGATTCGTAGGATAAAATAATTATTATCAGAGGAATGGATTAGTGAAACATTTGAAACAATGATGAGATAAATTTAATGATATCCGTAGGTATAAATCTTCAGTTTTTTCTATGGATGTCTCTAATGATAATTCTACGGATGAGTCATTCTAAAGTAAAACTTCATGAAATAATTTGATGGGATAGAGATAGTGGTTTCTAGTTAATTAGATATATGTATGCATACTTCAATTTGATGTGGATATAACAAAAATGCATTGTTGGGGTAATAAATTTAAAAATATAACACTGATGTATACTTAATCATCATATAGTTCATAAAAATGGGAAATGATAGAATCTTAGTTTGACACTCCATTGGAATATGTGTTGGAAATTAAGAAACACAATTTGAATCATTGTAGTGTATATATATAGGAGTAAAAAACTGAAGACATAGGTTAAACATACTGATTCATTGATTTAAAATAATGTGTCATGATTTAGGCACCCTATACGTGATTTATCATAAATATGTTGTTCTCCATAATTATTATTGATTATTAAAATTTCCTTTTTATGTTAAGATAATAGTTTAAACAAGAATTAACCTTGTTAGTGCTCAATTTAATAGACCATGAAATGATTTTCATCGTAGTAAACTGAATGTTTGGGGATATGAAATGAAAATACACATTGATATGATATCACATATTTATTAATTTATGGATCATGCTATAAATCCAAAAAATATAATAATGGTTAAATTTTCTATTGACTCTTTTAGGAGGGATCATCCACATTTTTAAAGTTGCTTTGATATCCACTTGTTTTTTAGTAATGGATTAGTGTGATGGAAACTATTTTTTACATTATCCAGGGCCCAGAGAAATAAATAATTATTATTGATGTCTAATTATTGATATGTGATACAGATAAATTATGTATTCTTAATAAAAAAATAATACAATGAAGTTAAATTGGCTTCATTAAGTCAGATTTGTTTAAGAGATTATGTTTCAAAAAATACATTATTAAAATTATTTTTTTAAAACTGGTGAATAAATTCCTCTATATTAAGAATAAATATGATGTTTTTTTTCGAACCCATGAAGAAATTTTTACAATACATCATATGTACACTTCTAGAATTATCATTAACCTTGATTATAAAGTTGATTGATTCTTATGTTTCCTAAAACCAGATCCCCGAAAGGTGTTGTCCACAAGGTATATTTGTAGCTATGAATAAATCCATTACTGTGAACTAATAGTTGAAATAGATGATAGATACTCTCTTGGTCATAGTTATTTGAAATGAAATACATGGATCCATAAAAATTCAATGATATATCACATGGGTGGAATAAATTTTTTTAATATTATACTTTCAAAAAAAATTGGTAGTAGCACATAACTCATTATCAAAAAGAAAAAAGAATTCATATCAGGTGTGTTAGGATTGGACATTTAGAAAATGAATATTGAAGTAGTAAGAACTAGAAATCAATTTGTTTGGTGTATAGATATCAAAGTAGAATCCATCTACCATAATTCATTATTTCAATCATAATAATTTTGCGCATTATGGAAGTGAATTCCCCAATTCAGGGGATGTTATGGATAATAGGGAAGAATTATCAGAATAAATAGGAAAAATATATATCTTATTGTTTATGATTAAAACCATTTATAATCACGTAGAGGATATATTAGAAGGGGTTCAATTTTTAAAATTCACCAATATTAGGTATGAAAACATGGAACAATCACTAATTGGTTTTGTTCAAGGATCCAAAAACACTAATCCACTTTTGAAACTATGATTAATCATATTACTAAATTGAAAGAGATTGGCATTGACAGTGAACATGAATTTATACATATAAACCCACATTGGTCGAGATGATGGGAGGTCAAAATTATCAAACCCTTTTGGATTGAAACTATTTCTTATTCTGGGAAAAACATTTATATTTGATATGATCATGAATTATTTTTTCCTTCCCAAGAATATATATTTGGTTCAACCTAATGTAATGATCAAATATGGATATATATATTTTCCAATTCCCCAATATATATCTAATATTCTCAATAAATCAAGGGATTTGTATATATTTGAGGTTCCCATTAAATGGTCCCCTTTAATATAAATATTAGGGATTCTTAGTTCATTTATACTCTAGAGTGTATTGCTATAAAAAGAGAAAAATGTTTTGTTTAATTTTGAGATAAAACTCATGAGATGGCCTTTCTATGTATCATCATGAGAGGAATCAGAACTGATGAAGTATGGTTCCACATAGTAGGAAAAATCACCAATAACTGTTGTGTGAAATGAACCAAACCATTCATTTTAAGGTCATGTGGAAAGGACACACATATAGAAGATGTGTGGTATTGGATAGTGTGAAACTTATACTGAGGAGGTTTGGGGGACTTTGGAGATATATAGTCTCCAAGATGTATATCAACCTACTAAGAATGTGTGTCTAAGAACATTAGGTTGAGTTTATATTCTATATTTGCGCCTTATAGAGGCTTCCAATGTATCCCAATTATTTTTCAATCAAAGACCATGTAGCTTGGTAATTAGAGACATGTGCATAAGAGAATCACATTTAAGGGGAAATTATTTGGGATTACAGATTAGAGTATCTAATGAAACATCTTCTTCCTTAGTAATATTACACTTTTATGGTACTATGAATGGGATCTGGGAATTCACTATAAGGCCTTGGCCTTAAACGTTACATAATCTTGAGTTAAGTCAATAATTTTACATTATTATACATTGAAGATCTTTTCACGTATAGTGTTTTGAGCATTATTCCATAACTATTACATAATAGACCATGAAATTACATGAGGATATTTACACTATGTATCCACTATTTACAACAAAGGAAAAACATTAAACTAATCATGAATTTTTTGATAAAAATCTTCCTGACTTATTCCATTATTTTACTCACCCTTAAAACCTGTGGAAACATTTCATAAAACGTGGGATGGGAATAAAAACTCAATAATGGATAAAATAAGGAAAGAAAACATTAATCCATGAATATTTATAAGCCCATTAATTGAGAAGAATCAAGAAAAATTATTAGTAATCCTAAATCATTAATCCAGCTTGTGTCATCTATATCATACATACATTGTAACTTTCACATCCACATGTGGAGTAAACATCAATGGTACATTTGGAATACTATTCATAGTATATACCCAAAATCTCTTAGTGGAAACCTCAATGTTTACCCTCATCATGTTCCCTAGTGCATTATAGAGATATCACGAGCATACCCACCCTTTGTTTATTATGGAATCACCGATATAGATAGTCGATACCCAATAACCATAACATAATCCTACCAGATAAAAAATGCATAAATGAAAAATAAAATCTCCACATTGAAAACATAACATGTCCTTTAAAGATATTTATATAATAAATTAATTATAAAAATAATTTTTAATAACAAAATACCAAAAAAATAAATATGGTATTTAGTTTTCTTTTAAAAATTTACGGATTTTAGAGGAATAAAAATATCAAATAATTGTTATGGCGGCATTAAAGTCATTGTCGATGTATCTGTTAAAAACATTCATTTTTTCATTTTGGAAAGTAAAATTCTTAGTATAGAATGATTTCTTTTCAAAACAGTTGAATAATTTTAAAATTCAATGGGGTTTATTATACACTGTATAAAATAAGGTAGTGTATAAATCCAAATATGCCTCCATGAAATGAGAATGAGATGAAATCCCTTACAAATATCATATATATAGATTAAAGATAAATCAATAAAATAATTATGTGTGACAAATAAGAATACACCCAATAAAAGTGGATATTCATAGTAAAATAATCAGTGGTCATTCACATATTTTCTTGGAAAAACAAAACCAATGACATATATATTAAACATAATGAATGGAGATTGAGTTATGATTTTCTATACATTGAGTCCGACTTGTATCATTCATTCTTTATATTCTGAAATAATAAGCATAGGTTAATATTTACTTTCATTATAAATTTTTTGATGTTTATTATTCAATTTATATTAATTTTTACCATGTTATAGAATTTAGATAATTATTTGAGTTCATATGAGATGTTTTGTCATTGTTCGGTACATTAGTCAAAAATGAACTTGTTATAATTAGAAATTGTCAATGTGGTAAAAATTAAATTATCTATAGAATAATATTCATGATTTAAATATCATATATATCTATTATATATTAATTTATAATTTTCCATAATATGTGGAGATAATAATTGAAATTCACCATTCATGGAGACTGTAGGTCGTACGTACACATGAATGCTATATTCATTTATTTTTCATAATAATTTAATGAAAAATAAATGACACATAGGTATATTATAATTCCAGTATAATATCTAAGTTATATAGCTTACATATTTTCATTTAAACCATCCTTCACACATACCATGTGTGGAATGAAGAGTCATATCACTTTGAGGGGGAAGTTGTCCACATATCATCAATCCAAATTATTGTATTTACTCATTATGGAATGCATAATTGTATGTTGTAAGTAAAAATTAAATTTTAATTGGGACAATATTAATATAATATTAATCATATATAAAGACATTTCCATCAATATTTCCACCATTAGAGATGGTAGGAGAAAATTGAACAATCATCATTTCATGAGGCAGTAGTTCATCGTACAAATAAATAGTATGTTTTATATCCACAATATGGATGTCTGTTTAGTTATAGATAGAAAAAATAGCATAATAAAATCCTAGTATATTTAGGATTTTTGTGTTTTTATAAAATAATGGAAAAAATAGAGTTTACGGTGTTGGAGATGAAAAAATGAATGAAAGGAGCTTGAGAGAATACATTACCTCTAAATTGGAAACCCTATTTTATTTGAGCAAGAAAGATTTACTGATTTTTCTTCTACCTAATATAAGGAATATTGGAGATACTGAGGGATGTTGGAATCATATTTGAGATTAATTTGGGTGAGCCAAGGGGATGATAGGTGTGAGTAAGTGGGTAGAGGTGGTGTCCTTTAATAATAGGGAAGAGGGGAACATTAGGTAAGTCAGAAAATATTATTTTATTATAAATTGATTTTCCAATAATAATATCTTAAAAGAAATATTTTTCTAGGATAATATGAGTATGGGTCGTAATCCTTGAAACCAATAGGTGTTAAAAAAATTTATCTCTAAAATGTAACCTTATATTTCTTCTTTATCCTTTAGTTATATAAATTTACTCTTACCATGTCATCCTATATGTTTACACTATATGGATAATATAGTTACTATAGAATTCCAAGAGAACCTCAAGTCAAAAATTAATGGCATTTTTAACATTAAATAAGTCATTGGTACTATTCTTATATTTTATAATGATTATATCCTTTAATAAAATAGCATTTTTTTAAAAACTCATTTAGGTCTATTTCGACACAATTTAGTCGTAGATTTTTTGTTATAGTCATAAGAAATTAATTATTTAAAACAAACGACATTAAATAAAAGATAATATGTCTTAATAATACATAAAATTCATGGATATAATCAAAATGTTAAAATTAAATTTATTTTACTATTTATAAGATCATTTCTTTAAATCATTCATTAATAAGGAAATTGGTGCATCATCATCGTGTCATAAATAAATTTATTAATATAATTTAAATAAATTATAAATAAAATACCATGATGTTGAATTTTTTTTAGATTTCTAATTACTATTTATAGTCAAACAGAACTTTTATTTTACACTATATTAAAAATGTTTTTTAAAAGATACATGATTATGTTATATTTCTCTTAACTTTAAATCTATTATTATAACAAGTCGTTAACAAAACCAATTGGTTCAAAAGTGCCTAAATTTAGGTATGTGGATTGTTTTGGTTTCCCATGACTCATAAAATAATAATAGAACACTTTTTATAGTAGTTTTATGTTATTATAATATTATTTTTAACCATATTTAATTAAATTACACATTAACCGTGGTAGATAAAAATAAATAATGAAAATAATATTAGTAATTTCCAAACAAGAAAGGTACATATTTCCAAAATTTGGACCTTTTAATTCCAAATATAGAATTAGTTTTTCTAAATTCAAAACACATATGTTTCAGGTAATTAATTTAAAATTAAATCTCATTGTCAAAATGAGTAACTATGATTCTTAAAAATTAAAAACCATCAAAATATTTACATGTGTTTATATCAAATTCCAATTTTAAATTACATAAATTGACCGTAATTTGATTAAATGAAAAAAATAAAAACCCAATTAAGCATTAAAACCTATTAAAATGATAATATATATATATAATTAAATTAAACGAGAAATCAATTTTCAATTACAATGCATTATTTTTTACTATTATTTTAAAATTATTTTTATCATGAAAATACCAAAACATCAAAAAAACTAAATTTTAATGTACCACATCAAAATAAAAGCTTATTTTGTTATATAAAACATATAAGATTTAAAAAAAACAATGTTTAAAAAGGGATCTCCATCAAAAGGCGGTACAACTACCTTCTAAAAATATTATAGTATTTTATGGTTTAAATCAGATACATTCTCATTTTAAGCCTCTAAAAATTATTGGATAAATATAAAAACATTTAACATAAATTTTTAATCATATTTTAGATATTTATATTATTTATATCTATTACAATTTCTACAAGTTAGATACCATTTAAAATAATAATATTATTATTGTATTAATTTTCGGGATAACTCAGTGTTTTGTGAATCATAAGATTTTGAAGAAACCTATCATTGTGTATTGAGTACGCTATATGACAAACCATACAATTTAACGTATAATTAATATATTATTAATAAATATTAAATTATATTAAAATTTATTATTCAAATTTTTTTTGAGATGTTACATCCTTCCCCCTTTTGGAAGTTGCGTCATCGCAACATTAAATTGGGGATCGATAACATCATTGAAAATAACACATCGGGAAAAGTGTCAATCAATCTATCACTATAAATAACATAATGAAATTTACAAAGGTCACTTGATATAACAAATACTAAGATTCCATGTAGGAAAACATGGATATTAAAGAAAAACAAACCATCATGTTTTGAAGGAGAGTGATAGAAAACATGATCTGGAGAATGTTAACAATCTAAAATGAACAAAAATGTGATGGGTTAAGTTGTATTTTATTTCATAGAAAGAAATTCTTTTAGAAAAATATTTTGTTTTGTGGTCCATTTCATGAATCTTAGGAATTATTTGACTACTTAGAATATAAACATAAGGAAATTTACAGACCATTAAATTGGAGTTTTATACATTAATAAAATACCACCACAAACTCATAATTTTCTCCGAATGATGAATATTAAAGAAGAATAAAATTATTAATCTAAAAAAGATTTGAAATTTATTTCCCATATCTTGAATCATTAGTCAAAACCAAAATTGTTAGTACACGATAAGATAATTCCAAAAAAGAATAATAGTTTATAATGAGAAGGACTACTTTTAATCGCCAAAATTAAATTGTAATACCCAAACTTCAACATAGACCATTCAACAAACAAATTTCATTAAAATTACTAAAAATAATTCTAATATTATTGAATCTCAATACTCCAATTAATTTTTTAACATAGTTTTCCAAAATCTATTTTAAAATTTATCTCCCAATAAAATCGATCACACTAAATGTCTCACACCAATAATTAAATACCCAAATCACATATTCTCCATGTTAGGTTAATGATTTACTTAAATAACATGATATCCATAACTCTAAAATAAAAACCTATATTCTTACGAAAATAAAAATAAACTGTTTTGGCATTAAAATACCATAGTGTTCTATTTAATGTAATAATATAAATTTCCAAAAATTGTGAACATATTCCAAAATAACATTTATCACGTAATCCCCAAATCATTTTCCAATATCATGGATATCTATTCGGTGAAACATATATCACCAAAATATACATATTTTTAATCCATAATATCGTTTAACAAAATGAAATAGTCACACAAACTAAGGAATTCATCTAGGCTGGCGGTAGGTGATAAATCCCAAGGGCACATCAATTGTCTGTTTGGTTCCCACAGCTTTTTCTGATTTAATGGTTTGTCACACAGCCTTCATGTTGTCCTTTTTCAAAAACTATATAATTGTATAACATTAAAAGAAATTAGATAAAATTCAAAAAAATAACAATAACATATTTTACCTTTAATGGTTGTCTCATACCTTAAATTTTTCATCCCATTGATTATAAACCAATTATTTCATCAAATGAGAATGTCTCCAAAAATAAAATTAGTCAGCTTAATATTTCTTATCATAGTGCTTCAAAATAGGTTTTTAAAACATTGATCAAATGATCTACCTGAAAATTATATACCCATGATGATATCCCTTACCCTCAAGAAAACATCATAATATCCAAAGTTCTCTAAACTATCCTCTGATACCAACTATATGGCCCCAACCTTAAATGTTACATAATGTTGAGTTAAGTCAATAATTTGAACTTATTTCACATTGATGATATTTCCATGTTTATAGTTATAGATAATTTGGCCAACACCTATAGCATAATAGACCTAGACATTACATGTAGATAGTTACACTAAGTATCCTATTTTTCCACAAGATTATTCCTTTTAAACAAAACAACAATTCATTTTTCTATAAAAATATTCTTTACTAATTAGTTTCTATTACTCATCCTTATACTAGGTGAAAAAATTTCAAAAATCATGGGATCAAAAAAAACTCAATAAGGATTAAAATAAGGAATGAAAACATCAGTACTTGAATATTTATAAACTCATGAATTGATAAGAATCATGAAAACCTCAAGGTATTCATAAATCATTATGGTAATTTGTGGAATCCATATCGTATATACTTTGTAGATTTCATAACCACATTGGGAGTAACCTTTATTATTATGTTTAAAATACCCATGAATGTATACTCTCTAAATATCTTAGGATAAACCACACCATTTTCCTCCATCAAGTTATCCAATGCATTGGAGATCTATCATGGGCTCACCTTCCCCTGGTTTATAAAGGAAACACACATATACATAATAAATTAACATGTAACATAACATAATAAACACACATAAACCATGCATAAAAAGATAATTAAATTTCCACATAGAAATCATAAGATATAATTTAAAGTTAATGATATAATCAATTAATTATAAACAAATTTCAAAACCAACATATCAAAAAATAAATATGGTATTTTCATTTCATTAAAAAACATTATTCCTTGTAGAGGAATCCAAATATCAAATAATGGTTTTGATGATGGAGAATTTTTTATCACATAATACATTTAAAACATTCCTTTTGTCATTTGGTAAATTAAAATGCTTTGTATAGAAATATTACTTTTCAAAAATATTTAATAATTTTAAAATTAAATTTTTTTGATTATACACCATATAAAATAAGGTCATGTATAAATCAAAATATGACTCAATGAAAGGATATTGAGACGAAATACCTTTCAATGATCATATTCACAGAATAATGATAAATCCATGACCTAATTATGTGTGAAAAAAATAAATACACCAAATATAAGTGGATAATAATTTTAAAATAATCAGATGTAATTCCCACAAATTCATGGTAAAACAAAAATGATGAAATTGATATTTAACTAAATGAATGGATATTGAGTTATGATTTTCCTTACATTGAGTCGGACTTGTATCCTTCATTATTTATATTCAAAATTATTAAACATAGGTTAATCTATACATTTTTAAGAAAATATTTGTAATTTTTTTTCTTTTTATATTTCTTATAAAAATGTTATATCAATTAGTTAATAATTTTAGTTCATATTGGATGTTTTTTCATTGTTCGGTACATGGGTCAGTAATAAACTTGTTATAATTACAAATTTTACATGTGGCAAAAATTACACAATCAATAGAATAGTATTCATGTTTTAAATATAATATATATCCATTATTTGTGTATTTATAATATTCCATAATATTTTTAAGTAAGAAATAAAATACAACATTAATAGAGACGGTAGGTCGTGCGTATGCATGAATGCTACTCTCATTTATTTTTCATATTAACAAAATAAAAAAATGATACATAGGTATATTATAATTCTAGCTTTGAATCTATGTAATATATCTTTCATATGTTCAATAACATTATCCTTTATATGATCTATGTATTGGTTGAATTATTTATATAACTTTGAGGTGGAGGTAGTCCAAACTTCTTCAAATGAAATTATCGTATTTACACATTATGGAAGGAATATAGGTATGTTTTAAACAAATTACAGAAAAATAAATTCAATATAAATAATATATATATCATATATAAATAAAGTTCCATCATAAGGTCTACGATGATAGGTGGTAGGATAAACTGAACAATCATCGTTTCGTGAGGTAGTAGTTTTCCATACAATGAAATAGTATGTTATATATCCACTAGATGGAGGTGTGTGTAAGTTAGGGTATAACCCTTAGCATAAAAAATTCCTAGTAAATTTTTGATACTATTATTGTTATAAAATAATGTAAAAAACATTGGTTAGGGTGTTGGAGAATGAAAAATGAATGAACAAAGCATGAGAGAAGATGTAACCTCTAAATCAGTTAACTCCTTTTTTTTTGATCCAAAAGGCTTTTTTGAGTAGACTTTATTCCATGGAAAGGAATATAAGAGGAATAGAGGGATGTTTGAAGCTTATATTAGCAGAATTTGGGTGATCCAAGGGGCTTGAGAGGTGTTAGTATGTGGCTAGTGGTGGTGGCCTATTATAAGAGGGAGGAGGGACACATTAGGAAAATAATGATATATTATTTTATTATAAATTGATATTTTAATTATAATAGCTCGGATATGATATAGATCGTGGTTAATATTATTATGGGTCTAAATTATCTCATTAAATTGGTTTTAGACATTTATAGGTCAAAATATTTCTTGATCCTTTGTCATTAACACTTAGTTAATAAATTTACTATTAACATGACTTCTTGTATTTTGACACTATGTGGTTAATATATTTACTATAAAATTCCAAGAGAACCTAAAGTGGATAATTAATTAAATTAAATACATTAATAAAATTATCTAATTATTTTTTCTAAATAATATATTTTTATGACTATTAAGTCATTTAATAAAATAGTATTTGTTTTAAATACTCATTTATGTTACTTTTTACACTATTTATCAATTTCTTTTTTTAAAGTCATAAAAACGTTATTAATTCGAAGAAACTACATTAGCTAAAATATATAATTTAATAATAATCTAAAAAAAATCAATTGTGGCATCAAAATATTCAAATTAAATTTATTTTGATATTTATGATATTATTTATTTGAACCTTTCATTCATAAGGTAATCATTACATCATCATTGTGTTATAAATAAATTTATTTTCTTAATGTCTAAAAATAATAAATAAAATAAAATGATGTAGGAAATAATTTTATATTTCTCTAAATTATTTATAGTCAAATATATCTATTATATACCCATATAGTAAAAATGTTTTAGTAAAATATACAGGTTTGTGTTATATTTCTATTTACTTTAAACTAATTTTTATAACATGTCATATCACATCCAAGTGGATCCCAAATTATGAAATATTTTCCTAAGTATTTTTTTTTGGTCTCCCATGACTCATGAAATAATATTATGAAACATGTTAGGGTTTTTTTTAATATTATGATATTATTATGTACGTTATTTACCAAATTTACACTTTAATCGTGGTTAATAAATGTAATTACTAAAGTAACTATTTATAACGACAAAAAATAAATGGTACTTATTTAAACAATTGAAAAATTATTATTCCAAATAAAGAATCCATTTTTTCAAATTCAAAACACATAAGTTTCAGTAAATAATTGAAAATTTAATCTTGCTGTCAAAATAATAAACATGCATTTTAAAAAGTAAAAACCATCTAATGATTGATATATGTTTATATCAAATTTCAATGTAAAAATTACTTCCAATGAAAATAATTATAAAAAATGATAAAAAAATAATCAAGTTACAATTTAAAACTGGTTAAAATGATTATCTATGTATATAAATAAATCAGATGAAAAATAAATTTTGAATTAAAATTAATTATTTTTTATATTTCTTGAAAATTGAATTTTATGATGAAAATTCAATAACTTCAAAGAAAGTAAATTTTTATGTCCATATTTCAATGAATATGCTTTTTTGACATATAATACATATAAAATTTACCAAATCTAGATATAAAAGGAGTTCTTTATCAAAAGGCGTAAAACTACCTTTTAAAAATATTAGAGTATTTTATTCTTAAAATTATATTAATTATTATCTTAAGACTCTAAAATTTATTGGATAAATGTTAAAACACTTAAAAAAAATTAGTCATATTTCAGTTATTTCGATTAATTATCACCAATACAATGTCCTTGTGTAAATTACCATTTAAAATAATAAAAATATTATTGTATTATTTTTTGGTATAACTCAATATAGTGTACAACATATGATTTTGGAGAAACGCAGTGTTGTGTGTTGATAATGATATCAGAATAAGAGTCCCAATTAACATAAAATTAATATATTATTCATAAATATGAATAGATATTAAAATTTCATGTTCTATAATTAACTGGGATGATACATTATCTGTATATAAGGACAAATTGATAAGATATAATTTCGGTTTACACCCTGGGGATTCCCTTTTGAGGGTTAGATGTGGATAGAGAATACTATTAGGACATTCACATTTTTTAGGACCATGAAAATTTTAGGATCAGTATTAACCACTATGCCCATGTGAGTCTTTCTATATGTGAGAAATAAAAGGAGGCAACAGATCTGGAGATTCAAAAATTCTCCTTGGACACTATTGGAAGAGGTCTAGTCCAAATAGGAGAGATAGAGGGAAACAATGATCACATATCCTTAATTATATTATTATCCCATGGTGGTGAAGAGGATCAAGAGTGTTGCCTTTAATAGTTTTGTCTAGATTATTACTCTACGAGGGATGCCTTATAAGTAGTCCTTGGGGAATAGGGTGTGATCAACCCCAGGCCTTGTCAAATGGAAATGCTACTGGTTACCATCCATATCTATAATGGTCAGGTTCACATGATATCCTCTAGGGTGGGGACCATTGTTTCCATTGGAAATTATACATAAAAAACACATAGAGGATAAACATTTTTATTGAGGTCACCATCATGCCCCTGCTTATAATGGCTATGTAGACACGCTAAGACATAAAAATGTACATGTTTATCTATCCATACATTGTACACAACACTTTAAGAGGCATCAACCAAATATTGATTGATTAGTTCATGGATGGGCGGATATAGAGCCCCATGGTGAGATGTATGCGAGTTACATGTGGTGGAGAGGAGAATTCCAAAGAACCCCCATTTTTATAGTAATTTCTTATACAGTATGGGGTTCCCTAATTTTAGCATGTTGTTATAAGATTGAGGGTACCATCCGCATAACATGGTGCTTCACAGACCTTGGGAAAATGCCACATATCATGTTGGTATATGTGACAAGGTCCCTCCCTTAGATGTTTTTTCTATTTTCTTTTGTGTTGTTCTCACATAGATTTTTGATACATGGGGTGAGGATCATCCACCATAAAATTTTTATAAGTGGATCACTAGGAATCATAGGATAAATTAATTAATTCTCCTTTGAAAGATTTATTTAATAGGATTTTATTTTCCCAGATTGTATGATTACTTTAATTTCCTCCGTAATGCTATATGGTTGGTTTACCTATATGAAATCGACTTATCTCTATTTATCAAGTGTTCCCCTCTTTGTGTTTACTCATCAATCTGGTCCTTCATCTCTTAAAAAAAATTGTTTCCCCTATAGGTCTATTTATTGATGAATGGAGGGACCATATACCAAAATTCCATTTCGTCCATGGTTGTACAATGTGCATAACTTGAAGGAGCCCATGGTGGATGTCCTAACCCGTGAACAATTTCATTCATGTGGGTCATCCTTTGAAATACCCAAAATCACTATCCAGTACTAATTTTTTTTCATTTTAAGGAATTAGAGGTACTACATAGTCCAATGAATGATTCTGTTCACTGGGTATGGTCCATCAAAGTGGTAGAAATTTCCAACCATCCTCCAAAATTAAATTTTTTTTCAGTTTCTGCTGGTGCTGTCTCAACCAATGAAGAATTTCATTCGTGGGATACATTATGGAGAAGTAGAATTTCATGTAGAGAATGTATCCATGTATTGATTTTATATTCATGGGATCAACCTACCAAAAATTTATTCATCACTATTGATAATATTTCTTAAAATATTCAATTGATTTATTTCTACCCTTTTCCAAATTTTTGTAATATTTTCTCCTATTATGCATAATTTTCAATACCCAAAATTTCATCTATTTAATGTGATCTAATAGGGATGATGAAGCGGTTGTTCTGATTAAGATATTGGTCTTCTTTGGACTGATTTTGTGGTATCAATTTGGAACCACAATGCTATATTTTCATCCAAATCCAAGGGACTTAGTAGGCATATTATTGTATAATAATAGGGTATCATGGAATACACTATAAAAATTTTATCTTTTCTATTATCATCATTATTTTTTCCTAAGTACATTGTGTTGTGGGGTTGGTGGGAATAACATGAATTTTAATTAGGCATCTTTTTTAGGATTCTTACCTAAAATGTATTGTTCCTTGATCTTTTCTTTTGATTACATATTATTTCCCAATCCATGAGATGAAGTGATCAAGAAAGACACTACTCAACTTTTTCCATGGGTTCTCATTAAAGTTTTTCAAAATGATAAGTACTATGTTTTGTTTAATTTGATGATTATGGTCTTTCAAGATGACAAAATGCAACAATGTTTTTGGTCAAAAAATATTGACCATGATTCATAGTCCAAGACCCAAATTAGGATTTCTAGAGGAGAATTTACAATTATTATTTTATATATGAATGATGGATTTTTGGACACATGTTCAATGATTTTTGAATACAAGAAATTATAAGGGACTAGTATGTGGTAGTAACCAGAAGAGAAGACTCCAGGATAATGTTTTTGGGGACATAAAGATATAGGAAAATCATCTCCTCATAAATAAATTTCCTCGGTTTGATGTGTATTTTTTGGGCGAATTATTCAGAGCCAACTAGAGAATATTGTGTATGGTAAAACAAATGTATCCTCTTAACATTGTCCTTACATTTATAATTCCCATGTAAGTTTTCAAAATGCGGATTCCTCAAAAATATTAAGGGGTTTTTTTAAGGTAATGTTATCAGAGAATGATGTGGGTATATTTATTGGTGTTATCCATAAGTGAGAAACCAATCCTACATAAATTCATCTTGTGTAAAATAGTTATAAATCATAGTGTATTTTGAACTTGTGAAACTACGAAATGTAATTTTTTGTTTAATTTATTATGATAAAGGTGATGAAGGTCTATAATTAAATGTCATGTAAATTTGATTAAGGGATAAATGATGTTTCCATTTTAGGGTAATTTATACAAGACTATTTCAATATTCTCAACAATTTAATGTAAATGTTGTAAAATGTAATCTGGGGATTCTTGAATGTGTGAAGTAAAATGGGATGATAATTTCATTAGGGAATACAGAGGTAGAAAAATTTTCACTTGAAGTCAAATTTTTATTCGGTTGATATGCCTTTATTTGGGAAAAAATTAAGATCCAACATTGTAATATAATTAATATCTTAACAAAGGATTCCCCGTTATAGTATCCATAAATTTTTGATGTATTAGAAGGTTTAGGGAGACTCATAATTTTCCAAACATATATTTTGATTTTAGAAAATATGGTAATTAAAAAAGAAAGGATCATTATATATATATAAAAAATGGGAATGTTTAAACGAATCTCTCTATCACATGTCTCAACCATACAAATGAATTATTTATTTCATGATTGTTGGGATTAAGATATTTGGTATGGTCACCACTACATATCTTATTAATGTGATAATAATTCCATGCAATGTTCCTAAATGGTTTCCACAAAAATTGATCAGAATATTAGGTTGGCAAGTAGATGTATTATTTGAATACAACCTAAATAATTGTATGGGGCACATATTGGAATAATAATATAAAAATAGATCATACATAGGATATCAGAGGATTATTTTTCTTTATAGATGTGTATATAAGTACTTTTTGTTGCAACTTATCATGAAAAAGAAATAATCATGTCATAAATACTTCTCTTAGTGTTTCCTATCAAGGTCATGCCCATGCAGAGGGAAAGGTAATATTTAACATTTGGTGTGGATGGACCCATGAAGGGATATTCCAAAGTCACTATATATCATGTGATGGTCAGAATCTAGACAAATGTAGTTATGGAAATAATATAGTTTCGCATCGTATGATATGGAAATCATACATGGAATTTCACGTAATATGCTAACGATTTCATAGTGATGTTAAATTTTAGGTTTTATGTCTAGGACCACTTTTCATGAAATGACCTGTAACATAAGGCTCATTAGGTGGGGAATGTTTTGACATGCCACAAACGTGAGCGGAAAAAATTGTAATTTACAATTTTGGGGATAATAATATTTGGAGAAATGATATGGGATGAAATTATATTGGGGGTTATAGAGATAGAAAAAGACCCTCATGGGGATCAATTTTTCATTAGTTTAATTTCCCTTTTTAGGAAACTTTTGAAAGATATGTAGTGCATGTTTTTCAAAGAAAATCAATGGTTTAATAAAGACACTATCCTTGCTTTTTTGATGGCCATATGATTTTTTTTGATATCTAATATTTCCTAAGATAGAGAGTATGATGGATGGAAGGAAATTAAAATTATATGTAAGAAAATTTTAGTCCATTGTTGGCCCAAGAGTGAGATGTTTTCTTCATAGATTATATTCATATGTGGGGGGTTTTTGATTCATTGATAGATTCGTAAAATAGGAACTAAATCACAATATTTTATTCATAGATAATTTCATTCATATGATATATGGTAATATTTGTACTATTTACCATGTAGATATGATTAAAAAATGAAGTCTATGAGTCACTATGTATCTCATCTAAATGAAAAAAAAGACATGTTAAGATAATTATTATCCACACAGTTTAATATCATGAAAAAATATATTGGTTTCTGGATGTGAAAAATAAATGATATAGTTGGACCCATGATTGAATTACTATGTTTCACTATTTATCATTACTGGATGGAGTAAAGCCATATGTTGTTCTCAAATGATGTATGGGAAATTCCATACTAAACCTCCAAATCTCACATGAGTTATGCTCAATGTGAGCAAAAAGTGTTGGAAAAGGATTATTACTCTATATAGAGGTTTAAGAATAAAAGATAGGAGTATTTTTCAATTTTTGTCTTCAGACCATATTAAAAAATACAGGTGTCTCTACATATGACACATATAGGGGAAAACTTTCACTATTTATGAATATATTTTTGTAGAATGAATCATGGTTAGTGATATGGGAGTCCCTATGTTTCGTATTACGAAAGGAATCATGACATACATAGTTCTGGGACCTTGTTCATTTTAATGTCATGCGATCAAGATGATGGTGGACCAAAATAAAATAGGGGGAATGTTATGGATCTATAAAGTGTTATTTCATTCCATAAATACATCTACCTTACACTTTAACATCATTCAGTAAGGATGAGGATCACACAATGTGGATGAAATGAAATACTATTACTAGTCCCAAGACTAGAGGTTTGGGTTTTATTATATATCGTTTGATGGTAGCAATCAAGCCACATATATTTAATAGATGAAAATGCCTCAATCCATGTCTAATCCATATGTATGTGGGGCCACTAAAGGTATTTCATCGCTAGTTTGGGAATATAGGATTTATAATTTACTATATATCCCACTTCAACGAGAATCACGTCACACCTAATTTTGGACATTATTCCCTGCATAGATTTAGATCATGTATTGCGAGACGGATCGTTTCATAAAATGGACCTTTGAAGAGGTCCCACAATAGAGTCCCACGAATTGTTTTGGACTACATGCAACATAATGGGAAGTTCATTTTTTTGGTTTTTGGTCCCAATGTATGAATTATGGGCATCACTATCAATCTCATACCATGAGAATAATGAAACAAGTATTTATAAAAGAATGATGTAGTTTATCATCTTATAGTAGTGATATTTAATGTCATTTTATGGTCATGTAGATTCATATTTCTTGATCTTGTAAGGAATCCACTACCAATACTCCAAACCATAGTTGAATTACTCTTGATGTGAGAAACAAGGTTATTCAAGGGATTATTCCTCCATAAATGAGGGATAAAAATAATGGTTAGATGTATTTATCAGTTTTGTAGGCTAACACAACATGAAAAATTCGGTTAATGCTACATAATAATTATAAACAAGGATCAATTCATATATACTTCTCAAAAACGTTTCTATGAAGATCTGAACCATACATTGGGAGGAGAGAGTTTTTAACCTTCGTTGTGGATGGACTCGATATTAGAAACCTTGAGGTCACTAAATATCCTAAAATTGATGGAATCAAACCACACATATATTTGGATTAAGAGAAGCCTACATAGGTTCAACATGTACATAATGAGGTGGAATTTTGTTTCTAGGGTGGTTGGGGTAGTATATAAAACCTAGACATTTCTATGTATACTATTACAACTTGAATCATTATATAAATATTTTTGAAAACATAATGGTCAATGAATAATGTCTGGGGAAGTTTAATATTGGGTGAGAACATTATGGCATGTTTTTCTATATGAGTCATATCACAACTATTGTGAGGTAACCCAATTTTATGGGATGGGTAGGCCTACTATTTATCATCATGTGTTAGGGAAATTTGATTTCACATATACATGGTTGTATGAGACATCCTAGGTTTTTGAAAATTTAATACTAAAATTTAACATTTCATATTTTTGATCATGATAGGGTGACTATTTTGTAAAGGTGAATATGTGGATAGAAAGAGATGAAGTGATTTCAAGAAATGATAACTAGAACCTTTCCATTTCAAACCCTCAAGAAAAACATCACAAAGGATTCACTCATGATGTCATGTGGGAAAGTTTTCACAAAATGATAATTATACTATTTGACCAATGAAAATGAACCCTAAAAATCTTATGTATCCTGTGATATTATTAATCCATTCTTGTTTTGTTCTTCGACGAGTTACATGTGTTGGTCTAACTCATACACATGAATGGAAGTTCACATTTTTTAACACTTAAATCATGAAAAAGTGTGGTGAATAATTTTTGTAACAATGATATCCATGTAGATTAATGTATTTTGGTAAGTTCCTTTGGGATACTAATTTTACATCCTTATGTCATGGATGATATAACATACTTTTCAAGGACATATGAAATTGTAATACGACACTGTTTAATGTCATACAACGAGGACTATTTATCACATTCTTTAACATCCTATGATAAATATGATCATTCCTTCGTTAAAAAAAAATATTTTTCCGGAACCCTGTGTTGGTGATGGCTATGGTAAGATGTCAATCCAATAAGATCCTATAGTAATATTTGATAGAGTAGGGCTTATGTATGGCATATTGTCACTCCCATTTTATCTCAAACATTAGTTGTTTCTTTTTGGGTATCATTGGAGTCTTAAGAACCAAAAGAATATCTACATTGAGTAAATACTGTAAGTAAATAGTTTATTTAATTGTTTGTGTGAAATGATATTGTTGTACATCCAAACTATGTAGGGTATTTTATAATTCTACATCCAGACACTCAACTCATTCAGCTACTTCTCTGATTTTTCTTTTATTGATAACTAATCATAGATGTAAATGAAAATCAAGAGAAATTGAACTTCAATTGTATGGAAATCCTCTATACAATTTACTATTTATTTTGGGGTCTCATGTGTGGAAATGTTGTTCATGGTCCAATTTTACCACAAGCCATGTATCAGATTGTCCAGTGAATATGTTTTTCTCTTTCAATAGTTTTCTAATGTATATTTAATGGGGTCTTGATTAAGGCCTCTATCTATCTAAAAGAATTTACATGGTAGTGTGATGAGTGTTTGGAGGTGATGCCTTACTCATGATATAATATATTTAGTTCACAAAATCATAAATTTTTTCCATTGTTTTTCTTGTATTGTGTGTGAAATTCTAGACCTATTGATGATGTTAAATTTCATGAAGATATCTATGATAATTTCCCAAAATTATTTTAGAGGTATATCTTCCTAACACATAGAGAAGAATTTATTTTTAGTAAAAATATACTTGAACTGTTAGGCCATAGAGGGATGATTTGTTCCCATGAATTCCATTCCCTCATTGAAAAAAAACATAAGTACATGGTTTGGTGCATAAACTCTAGGTATTGGTGAATGATTTTGGAATGAACCTGGTAGGAATGAAATAATTTAATGAATTTATTACTATATTGTGTTTTGGGGGGCTAGTTGTACTCATGCCACCAAATTTGATGGTAACTCTTGAATCATGATGGGTGGAAACCTCAACCTCTAGTATGTAATTGCTTCATTATGGAAGTGAGATCTTCTCCATCAATTCAACAAAGAGGTACCTCAACAAGTAATTTAGTATAGAAGAACATTTGTTGATACATTTAATCATACCTAAAAATATTGATTTATCATCTTCAAATTTTCTCTATCCAGGCTCTATCTAGTGGGGGTTCTCCAAATTGGAGGTAGACCACAATGGGTATCACCTATCTTGTGGTAGGATTGTATATTTTGAGAAAGTGGACAATATCATTGATATCATATTTCTAAACATGTCAAAAAGTTGAGACCATGTGGTGGTGTTCCATACTGATGTTTTTTCATCTCTCTAGGGATTTCCTAGAATGGTGTCCACATTTTAGAGTGCCTTGATATTGGTATTTTTTGACCATTGGACATCAGTCAATGTCAGTTGTAAATTTAATTATACCTGTAGTCCTTAGGTGTGTCTCAAAAGGGTAATTATATCCTACTTGTTGACACTAAATGTTATCCTTCTTAATAACCAGCTCAGAATCTACATTTATCTTTAGATGATTTACATGTATTTGAACTTCCATCTCTAGAATTGTAATGAGATCCGGATATTCTATTTAATTTTTCATGCATCACTTCGACTGTAGGATTGAGTAAGGTGGAAATTCTACTTTCAAAGATATATGCATCACTAACATCTCCACATTATTGATCTTTGGGTCTTCCATCCTCTTTCTTGAATGAAATCTAGATGGTCAGTCAAAAAACAACTCACAAATATGGGGTACTTATTAACATAAAATAACTACTAATTGAGTAGTTTTCAATCCAATGAATTCATTTCAAGTGAGAATTTATTGGATATGAATTATTATAATTTTGATCCATTGACAACCTTCATATTCATATAATTAGTGTAAAATTTTAATTAGATTATACCCTACCATCACAATTTCCTAATCAACATTAGGCAACTGAGAATGTATTTTACTTTTTTTCTATGAGAGACAAAATTGACCTAAATGGTCTTCAGGTACTGCCTCAGTTTTTTGATTGCAAATATTAGTGCTAGATATCTCTTCTTGATATCATGGTAATGAGACTCACCATAAATCATAGTTCATCTAATATAATAATTTTTTTCACTACTAGTTTAATTATTTTTCTAGAGGAAAGAACCTAGTTATTTCCCAAATGATGTCACATAAAATAAGTGGCTTCATTCAACCTGAGGCATCAGAACTAGAAATAATTATAGTTACATGTTGATACAATCATATTCATTCTTTGAATCAACTGTCCATTGATACACAACAACTATTTTCATCAACCTAGTGAAGGGAAGAATTTTTACCCCAAAGATTGAAATGAAGCACTAGATATTGGATAAGTTTCATTAAATTCCTATCAAAACTATGAGGTTGTGAGGAGGTGATATTCCAATGATTGATTTTTTATTCTCTGGGTTATCATTGATGACACGATGGTGTATGTCAATATAAAGAAACTTTTCTGAGGTAACGCTAAAGGCACACAACAAAGGGTTTATTTCTAGGATAAGATATAGTGATTTACAGAATATAGTCTCTAGATAAACTTGGTGGATAGAGATCCATCGATTTTTAACCCCCATATCTTCCTTGTAACATTCTCTGTTCTTCTCAAAAGAAACTATACGAGAAGGGATTGAAGATATGGTGTGTGGAATGTTAGAATATCGCAAAAACATTCATTATTTAAAAAGTAATTACTTGATAAAAATATAATCCATAGGAGCCCTAATGGTGGAGGAATATTCATCTTGATATGAAATAATAATTTAATTATAGTATTAATATCCATCCATGATGGAGAGAGAAAAATATTAGGCTATTTCGTGGATCAATAGTTATGTGATCTGGACTAATAAATCATCATTTACGAAATTTATTTTTTGATATCTAAATTATTTGTATAATATGATTTTTCCATTCTTCATATTGATTGACACTATATTGGCCTTCCACATATGGTATTGGAACTCTCAAATGAATTTGGATCTGATTATCTTTTCATCATCTGCCTCAATTTTGGAAACATGAGTACTCTGTGTTCTTCTCTTTATGTATTTATAATCCCATTGGTCTTTTTGTATGGACATATTATGAGTGGATACCTTGCGATCAAGGAATAAAATTTCATTGTATTTCCCTGAATATAAATCCATATAATGTTTCCAAAATGGGTAATATACAACTTATTTAATAGAATATAAGGCTTCACCGAACAAGGTGGGTCATGTGGTTTCCTCGTTACTCACTTTTATTTCTATGATATCATTGATGGTGGTGTAGACACATTCCTATATAAATTAATGGGAATAAATAAGTTTCTCCTCCTCCTATTCATCCTCTAATCCATATGATTTTTCATGTTCCTTCATAGAATAATGTCATGGGATAAGTTCCCCATATCCATGAGAGGTGGAAATTTCGTGATATTCAAAACATAAAGTGACTTCATATGAATTAAGTGTATTAGTGGTATTTCCCTGAATATCTACAGAAGATTGAGTGGGGGATTGGGAATGAGAATATTGGTCATTTTGGGTGACGAGACAACTTTTTCTTCCCCAATGGGTGAAGGAATGATTACAAGGAGAATTAGGGATGCAATTAATTAATTTAATCCAAACTATCAGCACTATCTAAGGAGTTGGTTATCTTTTCAACATTGTTAGAATCAGTGGACATGACAAAAATCATGAACATTTATGAACATTGGTCTTTATATTGACTCATATTATAGATGTGATTGATGGGTAGCACATATTCTTCACCAAAATATTGGAAGGTGGTAGCTGGGATAATTTCTAAACCATTTGAGGGGGTGACACAGGAAACACCATCGGCAATGGGTTATTTTCCTTTCTTAAAATAGATTCATAATTTAATATAATGTGAATAAGAGGACTCGAATGGGGCCTTATCATTTTTAAGCACCATGTTTTTCCATTATTGATTTACTTAATGAATTGATTGTATTATGGGGGATGTATTCATATTGATTCTACCATGGGAATCCTCGCAAGATGATTAAGGTATTGTTATATTGAACCACATAGAATTTTGAATCTAATATGGGGTCTCTGATTTTTCCATGATATTGAATTGTCCAAAAAACATATTATCACCTTTTCATATCCCTTTAGTTTCATGGATAAAGGTGATAGTTTAACCTCATTTTAGAAAAAATAGTGGGGTTATCATACATGGATGAGGATATAGATTACCTATAAATTTACACATATAAATACAATATTTTTAGGAATAATTTACCATAAAATACAACAATTTATAGTAGAGTCTAGTGTCTTTGGAATATTTGGTACATAATTAGAAATCATGAAACTGAAACCAATAATGTTTTATTCAATAATAATCTTGATATCCTAACTTCTGTTGATCCTCTACACATGAATAAGATATCAATGGGAATACATGAATATAGGGATGATAAAATTATCTTAGTATGGGTATAAACATAAGAACAGTGAATAGAACTTGTGTAAGGAAAAAACATGATGAAATAAAAATTCGGGGAACAAAAATATACATAAGGAATCATAGAACATATAAAATGGAATCATAGGAATTTGGAGAGAACATATAAGATGACTAAATAATTAGTCAAGGCTATCTTCTAAGACAATTACACATAGAGGATCATGAGTCCAGGATAACCACCAAGACCATTTCATATGGAGGAGTATGAGTCAAGGAAAACCACTAAGACCATTACACATCAAATCTCCCATGAATAAACATTACGTAATGAATTGGAGTGATTTTAGGTAGAATGAATCATATCATTTACATGAACAAATGTCCCACTTGAATAATATTAAATATGGAACAATCATAAGGGTTACCCATTGATATAAATAGGTATCATAGTCTTTTCATAATGAATAATAAATGATCATAACATAAAGGTGTCCTTGAAATAATGTATTTAAAACATGTATGGACTTTAGTAATTTAAAATAGGCATATATCATGAGAGTTTATATTAAAGTAAATTGAAAATATGGAAAAAGTGCATTTAATATACATTATAAATGAGCCACTTTAGTGTGGTTTAAAAAAAGTATTAAAGACACGTTAAAGAAGAAAAATAAATTACTGATTGTGTAAAACTATTAATGACCCCTTATAGTTTTTCATGATAAAATGATTTATTTTTAAAAAATAATTTTGGATTAATATAAAATGTGTATGGATATTTAAAATGGGTAAGGAATTGATAAATTACCTTAAAACAAGATTTCTTATATGGTGGAATTGAGTAGGGAACCTTATAACACTTGTATCTCCCATATAGAGAAATATTTTTTTTATTGATACAAGTGTTTGGAAAATAAAGGTATAATTTAAGTGGATTTCATAATATGAATTAAGAATTACATTTGGATCAATAGGGATAAATCATATCCCGATGAAAAAATGGAGCACCAATTAGAATCCTTTACCTAGAGTTTGAAATTGTTCTGTAAATGAAGATAATGTCCTGCATAATGAAATAAAATACATTAAAAATTTTATTCAAAATCATTTCAACATGTATCATTTTATTATAATATCATTGAAATCATTTTTTGACTTGTTGATGAGTTATAATATAAAATTTCATCATTCTAGAGTATTTGTTTCTTCGATTTTCATGATTAGTTCACTTTTATATGTGTATAAAAGATCATGTAACATGATAATAGTTATCCAAAAGTGAAATTATATGTTATTAATGGAAATAATGAATATTAAATGGTCTTATATATAATTTATTTATATATATGATTACAATTCATTTGTTAAGGCATCAATTATAACTATTTAAATTATATTTGATTTCTTATCATCACGAACTAGTATTGCTCTAGTAATTAGTATCATATGTATATATTTGTTCTAGAATAATAAATAAGATTAAATATAAATTTTAAAATATTTTTTACCCTTTATAATAGTTTTATGTTCATCCACAGATGATGTATTATAAAATTAAAAATCATCATCCACGATGGTGGTGAATCGACCTATCACGGTAAATATTTACATTTTTAGAACAAATAGATGAGGGAATAGATCAGATGATAGATTATTCCCTCATCACTATTACATTATATTATATAATATAAATTGGACTTATAATATCACTTTGGTATATGTAGGTGAGGAGAAGATATGAATGGACTATAACATGAAAATAAATTCAAATAATACGAAATCTGATTTTACATCTTGAACATCTTTTCATTGAGAGCCCTTTTTGGGAAAAGGTATTGATATTTTGTTATGAAAAAAGGCTCCTAGATGTGGGGAGAGTCTTGGAAAGTGTATTTGGATGAATTTGGACAACCTTCATGGATTTTTATGTGTCAAGAGAATAGTTTTAGTGGGGTGGTATTTATAATGTAAGAGTGGGGTGTTTTTTTATTATTCTAATTTTTATTTTATTATTTTGGATTAATAAAAGATTTTCTTTTATTATTTTTACTAAATATTTTAAATAGAGAATTTTAATTAGAGATAATGGTGCTCAAATAATTCTTACATAAATAATAACTCAAAAATCCATGTATTTATTTTATATCATTCAATATCACATTTCACTTTCATTAAAAATTCATCTATTCCATAAAAATCAATAAAAAATCACCATAACAATTTTTAGACATTTAGAAATAAACAAATACTCCATTTTATGATAATAATTTTCAAAATTTGATAAAATTATTTTTTTAATATAATCATCATTTACTCATAAAAGACAAATTTGAATATTATATCATTGTTTATAAAACTCAAAAAAATAATGAAGGTATCATAAAGTTATATTATAATCATAGTAAAAATATATATTTATTTTAGAATATATTTTTTATGAGTAATTTTTTTAAATCAATTAATCATGCTGAGGCATTTGGAAATACCTCTAAGTTTATGTGCCATAATTTTACCAATAACTTTGGGTATATTGTTCACAATTGTAACCAGATTGAAGTCTTTAGTATCAACCGAATATTGTTTTTTGGAATCAAGGTAATAAAATTGGAATTCACTCCTTGTGGAATTGGTGAGTGTAGAAATAATTCCCTAATAGCCTTAGTGAAATTACCTTATCCAATATCCAAGTTAAACATAAATAACTTATTGGTAAATCCATCCATTATATAATTATTTTCAATGATCAAGGATAAAAGGGCTGACATTTTTTACTTTTCCTTATGTAATTCAAATAGCTTGCTTCTTTGTGAGTCATAAATAATTAGATTTATATATTCAACCATTTTCTTGGTGTTATCAACCCTATCATCTGAGTAAATGTCATCAATGTACCCTATAATAGTGTTAGATATCTCATTTTCTAACGTGATTAAATTCCCATAGATCTTGTGGGAAGTGACCCCCATATCATCCTTTTTCTCTCTCAATTCAATGGAAGGGTTTTGAGTTTATATCCTTTACTTTAATAATATTACATTTTACTTGTTTTGTTTCAAATTTTCCATAAGTGCCATCACATCTTGAGGTTTAGAAATATATTTAAACTCTTCCTGAGAGTACATATCATGTTTTTTATTTCTTCATTGTTAATGTGTCAAATTTTGATAAATTGTCTTAATATCATCATCAAGTGTAGAAACGATTCCCTCACTCCATCCATTATGAATCATTTATGTGGTTTTCAGCATAGTTTCTATAATCTGAGGGGTAATCCCAGTGATTTAGTCTTACATGTATTCATCATAACCTCCATATGTCTATGCACAACAATTAATGAATTCTTGAACTTGAAGAGTAGTGGGTATGACATTATTTTTGTTGAAACAGATATAAACTAGTATTGTATTGTGATAAGAATTAATCAGGGGGAGAGTGAGGCAAAATATTTATGTTTCAACATGATTAGTATCCACTTGAAACATACATCTATCCAGTTTTCTATAGTTTTATCCATTAATGGTGAATCTACTACCTATGATGTTATATCAAACCATATGTATTTAAAAAAATGACATTTAACAATGAAATATAATAATTCATAATCTTACAATATAGTAAAATTTGTGCTTTTATTATCCTAATTATTTAAAATAGTGTTCAAATCACCTAGTATGACACATATCTTAGAAATAATCTCTTATATGTGCTCCAAATCCTTACAAATATCTCGTTTTAATTTTTATAAGTTAGTCCCACAAACAATGGAAATTAAAATTTCATTACCCTATAGTTTAAAAAAGCAGTGTTTGATTCTTAACCACTGACGAAGATGTGAAGAAGGGTACATTAATTCATTAAAATCCAAAGTGTTACCACACCAAATTCATTTTTTTTATGAGAAAAATAGCATTGAGGGAAGGAACATTTGGATGCCTTCATGTTCAAGAATTACATTTTTTAGTTCAACAATACCAATAATCCGAGGAATGATGGTCAGAATGAAACTTCTAAGGGCTATGAACTTGATGGAGTTTCCAATCCATTGAATATTCCAAAATAGAATGTTCATTTATTGAGGAAAATAATGAGACGGTTTTGGGGATCCTCATCATTTGTAAATTTAATTATTGGTTTCTTCCCCTTAACTATTCTGTTTTTAAATAGATCACTATGTTCCACACCATCTCTATGATATCTATAGGGTTCATTTCTGACATCATTCTAATCACTATTAGCCTCAATTAACCCAAGGGGGTGAATTTAATGGTGAGATTGTTAATTCCCCTAGGGGAATCATCATTTAGTATCATCCTGAAAATCTTCCTTGTGGGATCTTGTGAAAAAGTCTCATCCAACTCTTAGTGATTCATCATCTTCTCACCCTATCATCATTGTTTTCTATATCCCTAATCATGATGGGTCACCTAATCACCTTCATTCGTGTCATGTACATCAATAGTGAGTGGAACAACTTCCACATTTGAAGATTTAATCATGACCATCACTATAAAATGACCAAGTTATTCCCGGTGACTATTCTATAAGGTGTACAATCTGCCTTCAACCACGTAATAGACAACCTTTTGGAAAGTAGAAATAATATCATACAGATGAGAAATAGATGTGTCATTATCCCTAAGACTCTCATGATATTAAACCTATGAGGGTGTAAATAATATTTCCTGATGGTGAGAGAAAATAAAATTATACAGCAGAGATTGTATCAAATAGTATATGACCATAATTATAAAGGAGTAGTCTTATCCAAAAACAAAACAATATATTCAATAAAATTTAGCAACAACCTTCAATATTAATCAACATAAACTAAACTTTCCATATGAGGTTATTTATAAGATTCATCCACAGCATGGGGATCACATGGATCCAAAATGGCGGGTAAGTAGATGGATTTGAAGGGTTTTTCATTTTTCAATTTCATTATCATTGGAACTCTTATAGATAGATATGTCATGCCCCATTATGATACTGAAATTATAAAATTGGGATCTATTACACTCAAAAATATGTTGTCCAAATAGGAAAAATTCCTTGATGAAATTAGGTTTTCATTCATAATGGATTTCATGGTTGAGATTGTCTTCCATGGTGGTGAGTACTACTTTAACAATGGTTGAAGCCATGTCATTGTAGATTTTGAGTCTTCCAAAGTGCCAAAATCTCAGATTATCAGTAGGTATGTCCATCTTAATTCCACTACTAATAAAGGAAATAATTCTCCACATGATATAAGGGCTCTCATAATGATGACTGAGCATGAAAATTCTAATCCAAACATTAGTTTTGGTAATTCATATATTATAGAGATTAATTATATGATATCATTCCAATATCCTAAGAATTCCATGGTTCAATGGAATTGATCCAAATCTCCATTCTCATCACATAAGATCGTGATAGGAAAAAACATATGGAATTACCCTCTCTAAATGGTAGTCATTATAAACTCTTTAATGCCCCATATCTCTGAAATTCTAGAGGTAATATCTTCAAACATAAAAATAACAACCTCATATTGAGGACACACACAATGATATTTTATTTTCATAAGTTGATCCTCTCTTCAATAGTATCCCCTGTGACTGAATTTTTTCTTAGGTTAATACTAATATTTTCTAGTCCAAATATACATAAATACCAAGATTGTCCTCTAATACCATCTATTTACATCTTATCCTTTTACACATATTAATCAATGATTTTAATCATAATTATCCATCATATATAACCAATGATTATAGTATCTAGTGTCTTTGGATGTTTATGTACATAATTAGATAATATGAAACAAAAAAATCATTATTTTTTTAATATTATTAACTAGATACTAACTTAACTTGATCTAGTATTCCTACATAGGATATCTTGTAGAATGAATGAAAAAGGGATGATCTAAAAAGACCAGTAACATAATATGAAAAGGAATAAAGCATAAAACATGGGTCAAAATACATAACATGACGATATAAAAAGGAATGGAACATAAAGAAACATATGAAAGAGTAACATATATTACATGGAATCCTATGAATGAGTAAAAAATATAAAACATAAAAAAATAGAGTCGAGGATGAAAACAAAGAATATTTCACATAGAGTAGTATTAGTTAAGGATAAAAACTAAGACCATTTCACATGGGGGAGCATGAGTCATGGAAAGCCACCAAGACCATTTCACATTACATATCATTAGACTAAGCATTACCCAATTAATTGAAGGTTTGTCTGGGTGAACCCATCATGAAATGTTGATAAATGTCTATGCCAAATTAATATTCATAAATAATGAATAAATATAAGGGTTGCCCATGAAAATAAATGGGATCAAAATCATTCCATAATTCATAATAAAATATCATATAAAAAGTCTTCCTTGAAAGAATTGATTTTATACATGCATGGGAATTCATTAGGTAAAATTGGCATGCATCATTATATTTTATATCAAAAATCAGTGAAAACATGTAAAAATAGTGTGAAAGAACCATTATAAATAATTCAAACTAATGAGTTTTAATTAAAAATACGAATAAAATCCCTAAAGAAGAAGAAATAATTTTTATATAAAATCATAAAAGAAAAATGATAGTTTTTCATGATAAAATGTGTTAATTTATAAAAATAGTGGTTGATTATTATAGTAAAATTATGTTTTTTTGAAAATAGGTAAGGAATTGTGAAGTTTACTATATTTGTAAATTACAATCAAGAGGAATCTTGAAGGGATCCTTATAAAACAAGTATTTATCCATAAAACATATAATAATTGGACTAGGTACATATGTTTAGAACATACAATGAGACTTTAGGAAGAGTTAACAAGTACAATTATGAATTTGATTTTGTTAAAAAGATAGAAAGTGTAACCCAAAGGGAGAAATGGATGTTCTGTTAGAGTCCCTTACGTTATATTTTGATGTTTTATATAATTTACCTTATTGTCAAAGATAATAAAATTAAATCAATAAATTAATTAACTCATAAAAATATCTATAAATATTTAAAATGGTATAATTTTAATGTTCACTTATGGAATTTTTGATGAGTTGTATGAAACAATTTCATCTTATAGGATTGACTGTTTCTTTAGCTTTCATGAATGGTTCCCTTGTATATGTGCATAGAAGATCATGTATAATGGGAATACACAACAAAAATTAAATTTATATGTTATTAATGAAACATCTGAATATTAAATAGGATTATATATCTTTTTTAATCCTGATATGAAAAACATTAATCAGATAATACATTAATTATATGCATTTATATTATTTTGGTGGTTACTGATCACCACAAACTAATTTTGGTTAGTCATTTAATATCATTTATTTATACTTGTTCTACAATTCTATATAATACATCATCTAAATTTTGAAATATTTTTTAATCATTATAACATTTTTATGTCTAGATTTGAAGTTGGTATTTGAAAATAAATATTCATTTTCAATAAAGGTGGTGAATCAACACCTCACTGGTGATGTTTTCATTTTTCGAAAAAATGAAGAGGGAAGAGATTTCATGAGGGATTATTCCATAAAAAGAATAAAATTTCAGTATTTAATATTTATTGTAGATATCATATTACAATAAAATATGGAGGTGTGGATAATTTACGAAATTAAATGATCTTGAAAAGAAATTAAATGAAAATGAATGAGAATTTTACCTATTTAACACTTCTACTTGGGTGCCCTTTCTGGGAAATGGGGTTGGTATTTCATGACACCAAAGGTTCATGGACCTGTAATAGTGTATTAGGAAATGTTTTGTACATAAATTTAAAAATATTATTTTATTTAATGTTTTTAGGATAAGAGGTTTCAAGGTGGTATTCATAGTGGAGGATAGGCGCGTTTTTTATTTTTATATTCATTATTTTATTTTATTTGGGATGAAGAAATAAAATTGTGTTTATTATTATAACTAAATAGAAGGAATAGGGAATGTGATATAGATAAAACAGGTTTTAAATAATCCTTACATCAATAATGACAGAAATAATCATGTATATAGTTTATACCATAAATTATCGTATTTCACTATTCACGAAAAAATACTACAATTTTAGAAAAATATAAAAAATTAACTATAAACATTTTTTGAGGTGTAAATTTCGAAAATGAAATCCATTTTATTAAATTAATATTATAAAATTGTGAATTTTGTTTATATAAATTCATCAATTATTATGAAAATTTCAATTTTAATATTATAAGTGTTTTTATAAAACTTTTAGAAATTAATTTTTCTTCCCTAAATTTATATTATAATCATAAAATCAATAATTTATTAATTGTTGAATCTATTTTATGAAAAATAATTTTATTTTAAAACATTCTATTAATCATAAAATTTCAAATAAAAATTTACTATTTACAAAAATACCCACAATCAATTTATTATTTTTAAAAGATTTATTTACTTAAACTATGATATTAATAAATATTATTTTCATTTATAAGATTAAAAATTATTTTATACTATCATAAGTGAGGTTATTATTCTATTGGCCAAGTTAATATTCATAATGGTTATGTTGCTATTCTAATGGACAATTTACTATTCCATATGTTTATGTTCTTTAACTTCTAGTATACCTATTATATTATTAATTTATTATTTATAAGGATTGTATTTTGTAATCAATGTAATATTTATGTTATTTATAATATATAACATCATTCAAGGAAATTTAATATCATTGATATAATTTTGGGTCATTAGAGAGGAAAAATCTATACCCAATGTCAGTGAATACTTTTCTAATACCAACTCCACTTAACATTTGGACCTGAAAAATGATCAAATGTGTCTATATAAAACATCAAAAAAATAATGATCTATGAATGGGATAACTAGAAGAAATAACAAAGGGATAATCTCTATATAATATACCTCTACAGTGACCACAAAAAATTTGAACTCCATGGGTCCTAGTAAGGACATCATTAGTGCTTCCTTGAGGACTTTTGATTGGTTTTAGGAATCCAAGACTGATCGATTTGATGGTATCATAGAATAAAGCTTCATGATTTCATATTTTATGTTATAAGTGCTTAAAAATAGTTTGGTTTTGACTCTATTTAATTTGAACTTGTTGGGATTGAGTATTTGTTTTAGATTGATCATCCATCGAGAGAGGAGTTATATGTACTCATGTCATTGCTAGGTTGGGTCGGACAAGTCATTCTTCTCATCGAGGGTGATGTAAAACACTTTACTATTTAGATTGATATTCCTATGTGATAGGATTAAGGTGGATTTTTGGTGATGTAAAATGATATTAATGTTTACAGGGAACTAACTAAAGGGATCTTCTGTGAGTTTTTTTCATATTGATGGATTGTGCCAGTGTGTAGCTATAAGTCTTGCTTTTACCATGACCGCTTCTACTCAAGTATCCACCGCTTCTACAAATTCTTCTTATAGATTCTAAATCTGATAGAGGGATTTCATGTTCATAATCATAATCATTATCATATAAGTGATCCATAATGTAGATTGAATTAGTTTAACTAAAGATAAACATCTCATCGGATGATAACTTTAGTGGGATGAACCTTTTTGGTGGTGTCATTTAGTGGGGTGGCTTATATTGTTTCATACCTAAGGGAATACAATCTTATAATGTCAAATAAAATTTTTTCCTTCATGTAATATTATCCTCCTTCACATCATTTAGTTATTTATATTTAATAGACATTTTAAAAAACATGACCTTAAAGGTTTTTGGGGCCGATGGAAACATATTTTTTGTAGTGGAGGTGGATGGGGGTATGGTTGGTTGATTCAACTATGATTATAGAATTCCATGAGATCTTTTTATTTTATTGTTATTTATCCTAACATTATACAATTTTTCCCTCTCATATAACCACTACTTTCAACTGACCACCTTCTCCAAGGGTAGCGGAGGAAACAAATGCCACTACTTCTTGATGCCTTCCCAATTTCAACTACCAATAATCTACTGTATTCTTCATGATGATCATGAATATAATATATTCAGGAAGGGTTTAACCATGTATCCATTTAAAGGGGAACTAATCTAGTTAGTCTCTGAAAAATTCGTAGTCATACCTCTTGGGATTTTGTATGTAATGAAAATAAAAGTACATAGAGGCTATAAAACATCCACAAAGTTGTTGATCATGGAACAGATAAAAATTGTTTCTTCTCTCCACAATTGGTTTTTTTATAATGTAACCTTCAAGAATCTAGTAGAGTTAGGGATTTCTATTTATTCCTAGAGTGTTTTTTAATAAAAAAATATAATTTTAGATATGGAGAATCCATAATCTTTGGTTTGTGGGTGACGAATTCCAAATCTTCCATTCCTGGTAACTTCCCAAGGACAGGTGGAGTTATTTGGGATATGAGCTCAGTTTGATGTATGATGTCATCCATTCATTGGGAAATTATGTAGAAAACCATAAATCCACATATATATTTTACTAGGACGTGCATAGTTTTAATCACATTTGGGTGAGCAGTCATTTTAGTGAGTAGGTTATACCTTTACATATAAAAAGGAAATCTGAGACTCTATAATTTTCACATTTTTGTAATTTGAGATGTCACTAATTATTTTATTTTGAACATTGATCTAAAATGAAATTTTAATTTCAAATGGAGATCCTCCAATCCACTAATTAACCAAGTAGAAAAATTTTTGTACCACATGATGGATGGCCATTACAATGTTCACACAATGCATTGGAGTTTCAGTTCTTTTTGTTTCTTAGGAGTTCCCTTCATAGGATCACAATATAGAACATAGTTTTGTAGATATTATTTAGTGTCTCTTGAGATAATGAATATCTAAAATGTGAATGTCACTCAACTACATCTTTCATTCGAGATATTAATAATTCAATGGTGTGGATAATCTTATGCTGAGTGTTCGTGTAACGCCCTGACCCTAGTTACCCAGAGTTGGTGCATTATTACATAACACTGGCATGATCACAAGAAAGATCAAATCTCAAAAGACCGATTGATTTAGTATCCTTGGAAACACTAGATATATTCATAAGTCTTACATTACATCATAAAATGAAAAACTACTACAACAACATATTGTCTCCATAATCCACACTCATATCCCCACATAATATCCCTGCAGGTCATTCATAAATTACTTCTTCACTTCCTGGAAAAATAAAACATAGAAAAGGGGTGAGCTCAAATGCCCAGTAAGAATAACAATATAGCGGAAACTTTCATAAATAAGAATAAACATTTAAGGCAATGTATAACTAAAACAAAAGCCTTTCAAACTTGAACTTTCAACATGGTATGGCATAAATAAAATGAAATAATGCCATTTACTTATTCACATGGATATTCTACTAATCAAATAATCACATGAAAAATAAATAACCACTTTCATAATGTTGGAATGCATAATGCCAGACTATCATAACCACATAGCCAAGGCCTCGTGCCAAGACTACAAATAAGATTTTTCCAAGGCCTTGTGCCAAGACACTAGTTTGTCTCATGAGACCTACCGATGCATCGAGGAGCTATAGAGGGCTCCACCCATCAAATATTAAGTCCAATGCATTCCCATATGAAAATGTTTAAACATAACATAAACATTCATATTAAAACTAGCATATGAAATTTCAATAATTTCACCATAAACTATGAATGGTATAAAAATAGCACATCCACAGCCAAACATATCACCAAACCTTCAATACAATATAGAAGTTTTGTATCATAATAAATCAACTTCAAATAAGCGTAAAATCCATCAAAGGATGTTGACATAGATGAAATCAAAACACTTTTTAGAGTAATATCTCTTTCTATTTTTGAAATCATTTAAGATCCATATAAAATAATAAAATTTCTTTGAAAATATTCTTATAAGCTTTTAAGGAAAGCTTCGACGATTTTATAATGGCAGAAAATAGGCGCACCCGCCGTATAAGTTAAAAAAACATTCTTACCTTAATTTTTTTGAAAAGGTTAAAGAGCACCTTATTTGGAAAATGGCGGAAAGATTCCTTTATAAACCTCTTATAAAAAGTCAAACAAGGGTATAAATGACTTTAACCCATATTCTTGTAAATAGTAAAAATGTTTTGAAATACATTTTTAAGAAACATGGATGTGGATGATAAAGAGATCCCAGTAGATTATTACATATAAACAACCTCAGATAATGAAGAGATTGTGAAATAACCCTTACCTTGTACTTTTCCTTGGTTGGGGTAGGTTAACCTCTTGTATAATGGTGAAATAATTATTATTAAATTATAAAATAATCATATACATTAATATGATATCATATATGATCTTTTAATATTGATTTGATAATAATATCTTAGTATTATCATTTTTTCAGGTGTTAACTTTCTTGTTTTATTTTATATGTTTTGTTACGTAAGACATGTTTGTAAAGGATAGGTTGTATATTATTCATATCCAGAATTATATCAAGTCCTTAAACATCATTTTTAAATCATCAAATGATAATTATACTTGAATGGATACGATGGAGAATGAATCTTGTCGCGTTCGTGGAGACGGTAGTCCGTACGTACGCACGAGCGACAATATCATTCTTTTGATATTAAAATAATATATAAAAGGTTATTATATCAAATATACAGAATCATTAACATGTTATATTTATTATTTACATGAGTTACACATCATTATTATACCCATCCAAATAATATTATATTGAATAACAATTACACCACGACGTGGAGACGGTAAGCCGTACGTACGCACGTATGGTGACATGTTATTCAAAGGGTAGATAGAATACTGAATATGGTTGTACCATATTTATAATAACATCATAGTATATATATGATACTGAATTTATTATTTTATAATGGTAACAACAAAGGAAGAAGAAGTGGAAGAATAAAGGAACTTGGAAAAGGGTGGTGAAATTATTACCACTTCTTCGGTTTCTTCCTTTTGATTTGATCAAAAGGGCTCCATAGGTTAGCTTTCTGATCAAAATAAGGCCTATAGGTTGTAGTGAGGGAAGTTGGGAGAGTATTTGGGCAGAGGTTGGCCGAACCAAAAGGCTTTGAAGGTGTGAAGAAATGAGGAGGAGTGCCCTTTTATAAGAGGGGTGAGGGGCACCTTTGGAATAGCTAGAGATATTAGTTTATAATAAATTTATAATCGGTTTCCAATGGCTCCAAAGTTGATTATTCAAAGTTTACGGTGGGGATGGGTTGAAAACAGATCAGACCATAGAATTTAGACAGTTTTGGGTACTTATATTAACCTTATCTTTAAGTATTAACTCTAAGTTAATTAGTTTCACTTTTACAATGTCTCTTTGTATTTTTATATAATATGGTTAATAAACTTAATATATACATCCAAGAGACCCCCAAGTGGTCCATTAATGATGAACTTATCATGATATAAGTATTTTTTCCTAACCTTAGATTTTTAGGTATTTAATATCAATTAATAATATAATATTTGTTTTAAGAACTCTTTTATGTCAATTTTGACACTATTCAATAGTTGATTTTTGTGAAACTCATAACAGATTGATTACTTCGAAAAAAGTCAATTAAATCGATCCTAATATATCATATTATCCTATAAAATTAGTTTAATTCATTTAAAGATTCATATTATATTTATTTGGGTATTTATAATATAAATTATTTTAATTTGTCACTATTATATTAATTAATCCATCTTCATTGTGTCATAAATAAATTAAATTATATAATGTCTAAAAATTATAAATAAAATACCATTATGTAGGAAATCTGTTTATATTTCTAGTGAATATTTATAATCTAAAATCTGACATATATAACCCTATGTAAAAATTGTTTTGCTAAAAGATATATGCTTGTGTCATTTTTGTATTCATTTTAACTTAATTAAAAAAAAGTGTCCCTATCACCTACAAGTGGCACCATGGGGTCCAAAAATCGACCCAAAGATGCCTATGGTCGAACATGTATCAACCAATAAGGCTAGGACACGTTTTAGGGTAATTTAGTATTATTATAATATTATTTTTTTAACCCTTATTTACCGGATTTACCATTAACCATGGTAAATAAAATTCTTACCGCAGTAATTATTCAAAATGTCTAAAAAATAAAAGTTACCTATTTAAACAATTTGGACATCCTGATTCCAAATATGGAATCCATTTTTCTAAATTTAAAACACAGAAGTGGCAGAAACTAATTTAAAATTAATTCCCGCTGTCAAAACAAAAAGTATGTTTTTAAGAGATAATAACTATCAAAAGATTGACACTTGTTTATGTTCTGTTTAATTGTAAAATTATGTCCAATGACCAACATTATATTAAATGGTAAAAATATATTCTAAATATACTTTAAAACCACTCAAACTCATAATTTATCACTATTAATTATTTTGATTAAAAAAGTTGTTTTTAATTAAAATTTTGTAATTGTCACTATTCATCAAAATATTAAAGTTATCCGAAAAGTACCAAAATTTCATCTAAGGATAAATTCGATATTCCGAAACCAAAAATGATGTCCGTTTTGAAAGCTAAAATATATATAATTTCAAAAAGTAGGTATTACTATTCATAACGACTAGTTTGATTGGTTATGGTGTGTTAGAACTCGGTGTTGCGTACAACACACGCTATCACATTATTCAAAGAGGAGCGCACCATAGAAGCTTGGGGTGTTACATTCTCCCCTCCTTCAAATAATTTCGTCATTGAAATTTCTAGAATACTACCGCATGAAAAGACTCGGGTGGTTCTTCATCATAAGTTCCTCGGGTTCCCACGTTGCCTCTTCCATCTTATGGTTTCTCCACAAAACTTTTACCAGACGCGTCGTCCGATTTCTCAGCACTTGTTCTCTCATATCAAGAATCTTGACGGGCTCTTCGCAATAGGAATGATTGGGTTCCAGTTCTAATTCCTCATAGGTGAGTAAATACGTTGGGTCTGGCGTGTAGTTCCTCAACAGAGATACGTGGAACACATCGTGAACATTGGAGAGACTTGGCGGCATTTCCAATCGGTAAGCCAAAGCCCCAATTCGTTCTATAATTTCGAAAGGTCCGATATACCTGGGACTCACTTTACCTTTCTTACCAAAACGTATGACTCCCTTCCATGGAGATACCTTCAGGAAAACATGATCACCGACTTGAAATTCCAAATCCTTCCTTCGATTATCGGTATATCTCTTCTTCCTACTTTGAGCTGCATTGATGTGATTTTGGATTACCTTCACCTTTTCCACTGTTTCCTCCACCAGTTCTAGGCCTACAAGTTTTCTTTCACCAATGTCATCCCAACAGGTTGGTGTACGACATCTATTTCCATATAACGCTTCATATGGTGCCATCTGAATACTCAAATGGAAGCTATTGTTATAGGAAAATTCTACCAGAGGTAAATATTGATCCCACATACCCTGAATGTCAAGGGAGAAAGATCTCAACATGTCTTCTAAGGTCTGAATAGTCCGTTCTGATTGTCCATCTATCTGAGGGTGGTAAGCAGTGCTCAAATGAAGTTCAGTATCCAGGTATTTCTGAAGACCTTTCCAAAATATTGAAGTAAAACGGGGATCACGATCAGAAACAATCGATAGGGGTACTCCATGAAGTCTCACAAATTCATTAATATATAGTCTTGCTAGACGTTCCAGGGGTAGATCTTCTCTTATAGCAAGAAAATGTGTTGATATAGTAAGACAATAAACAATAACCCATATTGCATCGTTCCTTCTAGGAGTCTTTGGTAGCCTCATGACAAAGTCCATCGTAATATTGTCCCATTTCCACTCCGGTATGGGAAGAGGTTGAATGACTCCTCCAGGCTGTTGCCTTCCAGCTTTCACTTGTTGACAAACCATACATCTTGACACAAAATCATCAATCTCCCTCTTCATATTGTCCCACCAAAAATGTTCCTTCAAATCTCTATACATTTTGGTGCTCCGAGGGTGTATATAGAAATTGAAACTATGAGCATCATTCAGCAATTCCCTTTTTAGATCAGGTATATCGGGAACACAAAGTCTCTTCCCGAATTTCAAAATTCCATCTTCATATACAAAGTATCTCAATCTCCCATCATTCACAGCTTTAATCTTCTTTTTAAATTCTTCATCATCAGTCTGAGAACTCTTAATCATTTCTAGTAAAGATGGTTTGGCAACCATTTAAAAAAAGAATTGATGTTTCGCCTTCCCTGGTTATTCCCATTTCCATCTTCATTAGATCCTTGAAAATTGGATCCCTTTCAATTCTCATATTGTTCAAAACTCCATGGTCTTTTCTGCTCAAAGCATCTTCCACCTTGTTTGCTTTCCCCGGGTGGTAGTGTATCATACAATCATAATCCTTCAGTAATTGAAGCCATCTCCTTTGCCTCATGTTGAGTTCTTTTTGTGAGAAAATATACTTCAAACTCTTGTGGTCAGTATAAATCTCACATTTTTCACCATAGAGGTAGTGCCTCCATATCTTCAAAGAAAAGATCACAGCTGCTATCTCGAGATCATGAGTAGGATAGTTTTGTTAATTAATTTTCAACTGTCGTGATGCATAGTCAATAACTCTATCATTCTGCATAAGGACACAACCAAGTCCTTTCTTTGATGCATCATTATAAATAATTAACCCATCATTCCCCGATGGTAGAGTCAATATAGGAGCACTGACTAATCTTCTCTTCAGTTCTTTGAAACATTATTTACACTCTTTTGTCCAAACAAATTTAACCCCTTTACGTGTGAGCTTCATTAATGGGTTAGCCAATCGGGAAAAATTCTGGACGAAACGTCGATAATAACCTGCCAAACCAATAAAACTATGTACCTCAGTTATACTCGTAGGTGCTGGCCATTATTGGATTGCCTTGTTCTTAGAAGGATCAACAGAGATTCTATCTTTAGAGACAATATGGCCAAGAAAAGAAATCTCATGAAGCCAAAATTCACACATGCTAAACTTCCCATATAATTCATGCCTCCTCAGAGCCTTCAAGATAATGCGCAAGTGATTTCCATGATCTTCATAGATTTTGGAGTATACCAAGATATCATCAATAAATACCACCAAAAATTCATCGAGATACTCCTTGAAAACTCTATTCATCAGATCCATGAATTCGGAGGGTGAATTAGTCAATCCAAAAGGCATTACAGTAAACTCGTAATGCCCATACCTGGTTCGAAATGCTGTCTTCGGAATGTCTTCCTTCTTTACACACTACTGATGGTATCCAGATCGAAGGTCAATATTTGAAAAGTATTGAGATCCATGCATTTGATCAAATAAATCATCAATACGAGGTAGGGGATACTTGATCTTTATCGTTATAGCATTGTTCTCCCTGTAGTCGATACATAACCTCATAGATCCATCTTTCTATTTAACAAAAAGAACAAGGGCTCCCCATGGAGAAACACTAGGGAGAATAAACCCTTTATTACTCAACTCCTCTAGTTGTTTCTTTAGTTCGACTAACTCTACAGTGGCCATTCTATAAGGGGTCTTCGATATAGGCCTTGATCCAGGAATTAAATCAATGGAAAACTCAACTTCTCGTTTTGGAGGATGTCCATGTAAATCTTCCAGAAATACATCTACAAATTCTTTCACAACAGGTATATCCTCTATTTGAACATTCCTTTCCTCACCCATAGTTATTTCATTCTCTTCCTCCCCAATAATTGAATTAAGTTGAGCTACTGGGGGTGGATCTAAATAAGAATTATGTGGTGACGATTCTTCTCTAAAGATAAGGTGTTCCTTATCATTATCTTCAAGAATCGTAACCTATTTCTTCTTACAATAAATCTTCACATCATAGTCCAAAATCCAGTCCATACCGAGGATTATATCAAACTCAATCATAGGTATGACGATGAGATCAGCAGATAAAAATATTTATGTGCTCTAATGGGGACCGATTCACAAAACATTGTTGCAACGATACTTCCCTTAGGAGTTTTAACTGAAAACTCCCTTATTAAATCATATTGGAAATATCTAATTTTCTAAGAAAACTGGGAAGATATGAAACAATGCGATGATCCAGAATCAAATAATGCAATTGCTAAACATGAGGAAACCATTAAATTACCTGCCACCACGTCTTTCGGAGCTTCTACCTCAGCAGTAGTGATAGCATAAGCCTGTCCTTGATCTCTTGGCCTTTTCTGAGGTAATTTCTCCTGACGCTTAGGACATTCATTTTCATAATTTCCCATCTCCCTGCAATTGTAGCACTAAACATTGGTAGCTTCCTTCTTCCCCTTGCAATCACGAGCTTGGTGGCATTTTCACCACACTTGTAACAGACTCCCATTCCCTTATAGGAAGTACCGGGGTGTTTCTTCCCACATTTACCACAACATGGATATTCAACCTTTCCCTTATTCCACTTATTTCCATTCCCATATTGATCATCAGGTCTCTTCATCTCTTGCATTGCTTTAACGTCATAAGACTTAGAGAATTCTTTTTCGGTCTTGATAGCACATGAGACAATGTCTTCGTACGACGAAAAGGATTGTGAGACTAATGCTCGACGAAGAAATGGTTTTAACCCATTAAAGAAACGATCAATCTTACTTCTTGGGTTACGTATATAATCTCCATCATACCTTGATAACCTTGTAAAGTTAGCCTCATACTTTGCAACATTCTCATCCTCCATCTGTCTCAAACTCAGAAATTGTCTTTCCATATCTGCTCGATGGTCACGAGGAAAGTATTTTTCTAAAAACAGATCTTTGAACTCCCACCATTCCATATTTTATACCTCATCATATTCCTTCATGTATTTAATCAATGACCACCATTGATCAGCATCTCCAGTGAGGCGGTAAACTGCCATGATAACTTTTCCCTTTCATTACTCCCCAAAGCCTGAAATATTTTCTCTAGGGAATTTATCCATTGCTCAGCTACTAAGGGATTTGTACTCCCATTGAACGTTGGTGGTTGTTGCCTTATGAATCGATCTAACATTGATCCTCCACGCTGTGGATCAGGGTTCTCCATACGGGTAAGGTTATTATTCATAACCTGAGTAAGTTGTCCCAGTATGGTGATTAGCTGATCGGCACCAGTTGCCTCACCAGCTCCACTATAATTATCTTGAGCAGGAGGAAAATCCCTACATGGGGTGCGTGCATTGATACGGTTTCCATTTCTTCCACTAGGTACCATTTCTAAACAATGGCATAAACTAGATCCGTTTATGAATCAAAATACATAATCCCATACTTATAAAACACTTAACATAAATTGAACTATTTATGGATATAATCCATAATCATAAAAATGTTTTCTTTGAGGAAGTATATACTTATAAACCCTTAATAATTATTTGTAAAGAAAGTGAGAGTTATCCTAAGCATATCCCCCGGAGTGTCGTAACCAACAGTGCAGCAAGGCCCGTTTTCGTGCACCAGTTCCTGTTCGAGTCTAGCTCAAAGCGGTGTTTTCGGGTTTTACCCCTAGGTACATCTGTGACATAGCCGCCTCTACCTGCTCGTATCCAGACAGGGATGTATTGCTCGGAAAACTCACAAAATCTCTACAATACCAAAATTCTAGGAAGTTCTTCTATACTAATCCTCAAAGTTCATCTTAGGTCTACGTGCTCTAATCAGAGTTTATCTAAATCTAGCTTCCAAGGGTTGTACTAAAATTCCTACGATACCAATTGTAACGCCCCGACCATAGTTACCCAGAGTCGGTGCATTATTACATAACATTGGCATGATCACAAGAATGATCAAATCTTGAAAGACCGATTGGTTTAGTAGCCTTGGAAACACTAGATATATTCATAAGTCTTACATTACATCATAAAATGAAAAAATACTACAACAACATATTGTCTACATAATCCACAATCATATCCCCACATAATATCCCTATAGGTCATTCATAATTTACTTCTTCACTTCCTGGGAAAAATAAAACATAGAAAAGGGGTGAGCTCAAATGCCCAGTAAGGATAACAATATAGCGGAAACTTTCATAAATAAAATAAACATTTAAGGAAACGTATAACTAAAACAAAATCCCTTCAAACTTGCACTTTCAATATGGTATGGCATAAATAAAATAAAATAATGCCATTTACTTATTAACATGGATATTCTACTAATCGAATAATCACATGCAAAATCAATAACCACTTTCATAATGTTGGAATGCATAATGCCAGACTATCATAACCACATAGACAAGGCCTTGTGCCAAGACTACAAATAATATTTTGCCAAGGCCTTATGCCAAGACACTAGTTTGTCTCATGAGACCTACCGATGCATCTAGGAGCTATAGAGGGCTCCACCCGTCACATATTAAGTCCAATGCATTCCCATATGAAGAGGTTTAAACATAACATAAACATTCGTATTAAAACTATCATATGAAATGTCAATAATTTCACCATAAACTATAAATGGTATAAAAATATCACATCCACAGTCAAACATATCACAAAACCTTCAATACAATATAGAAGTTTTGTATCATAATAAATCAACTTCAAATAAGCGTAAAATCCATCAAAGGATGTTGACATAGATGAAATCAAAACACTTTTTAGAGTAATATCTCTGTCTATTTTTGAAATAATTTAAGAGACATATAAAATAAAACATTTCTTTGAAAATATTCTTATAATCTTGTATGGAAAGCATAGACGATTTTATAACGGAAAAAAATAGCCGCACCAGCCGTATAAGTTAAAAAAAGCATTCTTACCTTAATTTTGTCGAAAAGGTTAAAAAGCACCTTATTTGGAAAATGACGAAAAGATTCCTTTATAAACCTCTTATAAAAAGTCAAACAAGGGTATAAATGACTTTAACCCATATTCTTGTAAATAGTAAAAATGTTTTGAAATACATTTTTAAGAAACATGGATGTGGATGATAAAGAGATCCGAGTAGATTATTACATATAAACAACCTCGGATAATGAAGAGATTGTGAAATAACCCTTACCTTGTACTTTTCCTTGGTTGGGGTAGGTTAACCTCCTGTATAATGGTGAAATAATTGTTATTAAATTATACAAGAATCATATACATTGATATGATTTCATATATGATCTTTTAATATTGATTTGATAATAATATCTTAGTATTATCGTTGTTTCGGGTGTTAACTTTCTTGTTTTCTTTTATATGTTTTGTTAGGTAAGACATGTTTGTAAAGGATAGGTTGTATAATATTATTATCCAGAATGATATCAAGTCCTTAAACATCATTTTTAAATCATCAAATTATAGTTATACTTGAATGGATATGATGGAGAATGAATCTTATCGCGTTCGTGGAGACGGTAGTCCGTACGTACGCACGAGCGACAATATCATTATTTTGATATTAAAATAATATAAAAATGGTTGTTATATAATATATACAGAATCATTAACATGTTATATTTATTATTTACATGAGTTACACATCATTATTATACCCATCCAAATAATATTATATTGAATAACAATTACACCACAACGTGGAGACGGTAAGCCGTACGTACGCACGTATGGTGACATGTTATTCAATGGGCGGATAGAATACTGAATATGGTTGAACCATATTTATAATAAAATCACAGTATATATATGATACTGGAGTTATTATTTTATAATGGTAACAACAAAGGATGAAGAACTGGAAGAAGAAAGGAACTTGGAAAAGGGTGGTGAAATTATTACATCTTCTTCGGTTTCTTCCTTTTGATTTGATCAAAAGGTCTCCTTAGGTTGGCCTTCGGATCCAACTAAGGCCTCTAGGTTGTAGTGAGGGAAGTTGGTAGAGTATTTGGGCAGAGTTTGGCCGAACCAAAAGGCTTTGAAGGTGTGAAGAAATGAGAAGGAGGAGTGCCCTTTTATAAGAGGGGTGAGGGGCACCTTTGGAAAAGCTAGAGATATTAGTTTATAATAAATTCATAATCGGTTTCAAATGGCTCCAAAGTTGATTATTTAAAGTTTAAGGTGGGTATGGGTCGAAAAAAACTCAACAAATATAATTTAGACAGGTTTGGGTACTTATATTAACCTTATCTTTAAGTATTAACTCTAAGTTAATTAGTTTCACTTTTACAATGTCTCTTTGTATTTTTATATAATATGGTTAATAAACTTAATATATACATCTAATAGACCCCCAAGTGGTCCCTTAATGATGAAACTATCATGATATAAGTCTCTTGGCCGAACCTTATATTTTTAGGAATTTAATATCAATTAATAATATAATATTTTTTTTAAGAACTCTTTTTTATGTCAATTTTTACACTATTCAATAGTTGATTTTTGTGAAACTCATAACAGATTGATTACATCGAAAAAATTCAATTAAATCAATCCTAATATATCATATTATCTTATAAAATTAGTTTAATTCATTAAAAGTTTCATATTATATTTATTTGTGTATTTATAATATCAATTATTTTAATTTTTCACTATTATAGTAATTAATTCCTCATCATTGTGTCATAAATAAATTAAATTATTTAATGTCTAAAAATTATAAATAAAATATGATTATGTAGGAAATATTTTTATATTTTTAATTAATATTTATAATCTAAAATCTAACATGTATAACCCTACTTAAAAATTGTTTTTCTTAAAGATATATGCTTGTGTCATTTTTGTATTCATTTTAACTTAATTAAAAAAAAGTGTCCCTATCACCTACAGGTGGCACCATGGGGTCCCAAAATCGACCCAAAGATGCCTATGGTCGAACCTGTATCAACCAATAAGACTAGGTCACGTTTTAGGGTAATTTAGTATTATTATAATATTATTTTTTAACCCTTATTTACCGGATTTACCCTTAACCATGTTAAATAAAATATTTACCGCAGTAATTATTCCAAATGTCTAAAAAATAAAATTTACCTATTTACACAATTTGGACATCCTGATTCCAAATAAAGAATACATTTTTCTAAATTCAAAACACAGAAGTGGCAGAAATTAATTTAAAATTAATTCCCGCTGTCAAAACAAAAAGCGCGTTTTTAAGAGATAATAACTATCAAAAGATTGACACTTGTTTATGTTCGGTTTAATTGTAAAATTATGTCCAATGACCAACATTATATTAAATGGTAAAAATATATTCTAAATATACTTTAAAACCAATCAAATTCATAATTTATCACTATTAATTATTTTGATTAAAAAAGTTGTTTTTAATTAAAATTTAGTAATTTTCACTATTCATCAAAATATTAAAGTTATCCAAAAAGTACCAAAATTTCATATTAGGCTTAATTCGATATTCCAAAACCAAAAATGAATTCCATTTTGAAATATAAAATATATATAATTTCAAAAAGTAGGTATTACTATTCATAACGGCTAGTTTGATAGGTTATGGTGTGTTAGAACTCAGTGTTGCGTACAACACACGCTATCACATTATTCAAAGAGGAGTGTACCGTAGAAGCTTTGGGTGTTACAGTTCGGTTGAAGAGGACATTGGACAATTACATAAATCAAAAATATTTTACATCGTATTTTTCCATTATTTCAGACTGTTATCCAGTTGGGGATATCATTTAAGGATTTTCTAAAATTGTTCTAATTTTCTCTTTAATGAAGGTTAGTATTTATATCCATCCATAATTTAGTCAAGGTAAATGGTTGGTCTGGGTGATTAGTTTGGAAAATATAATGGCCCAAATTAAATTTATTGAATTAATCCATTATTTTGATGTACATATGATTAAATTTTATGTTATTTATCATCTCATGGGTCATATTACATGGTAAAGGCACCTTATATAACATCATCATTATGTCACCTCATCTCTTTAACTTATTATTCCTTCCAAGAAAAACATTATTTTAGCGTAAGGACCTCATTTTCATTGAGGATAGGAAAACTTTTGTATAAAAAACATTACTTTATTAATATCCTTTGTAGAAATCATCTAAGAAATAAGTGAGGGGTTGGTAAAGTTAGCACCCAAATTTAGGGTTATTCTTTTGTTCTGTGTACTCACCCCTTGATTCCCCATGTGAACTATATTTCAGGTGTAAATATCCTCCCCTGTTCCATCTATAATTTTGTCACTTTCACTTTCATATATAGGATTGACATCTACAATGTACACCAATTCATAGTACATTGTAGGCATCATATTATATTTAGAATAATTGGATGTTTTTTTTTGTTCCTTTAGATGGACCTCTACCTTCTAGTTTGGGATCATATTTAGGAATATTGGTGAAGGTTTAATTAGATGTAACAATTATGAAGCCCTATTGTAAAGCTCCATTCTTAGGTAAATGGGTTGTGATATAGGAAAAACTATGTGTCTAAAATTTTAATTAACAAACCGAAATTGGATGTCATTGATTTCCGAGATGGGGTGGTTGAGGTAAAAATTCTCCCATCACTATGGGATTTCTTTTCTAATGTTCTCTTGTAGTTGTTCCTCATGTAGAGTTTTCTAACATAGTTTGTATTTGTAATAAAAATTCAACCAACTATGTGGGATGTGTTGATCCTATACTTTGGTTGGTGACGATTCTTTCATTGCTCAATTCTATCTCAATAAAAAGTTTTCGAACATTAGAAGAATATGATTGTGAGTCTAAAAATGAAATTACTTTTTTAAAGACATTAATATTTTTTTATGGGTGGATTCCTTAAGAGGGAATCCTATTTAATGTTACTGGTTTACTACTTTTCGATATTTTTTATCGATTTTTCACATCAATCCTAAAAAATTTGATACGTATCCAATTTCAATACCTATGGAGTTTAGAATATTTTCATACCATGTTTTTTCTTTAATTAATTCCTCAAGAGTAATGAAGTTATTTGATGTCAATTTCGATGGGTTTTTATGGACACAAAGTTAGTTTAAGTGGAAATCTATATGTTCCCCCATCCCTGAATGTTAACACTATAAAGTGTGTAAATAATTAGATGAATTAAATTTTGATTCAGATTAATTCATATAGATTGATGATCATTCTTCTACCTCCGTAATCATGTTCATTCTATAGATGGAAGGGATTCCACGATGATTTGTTTATACATATCTCCTAATATTTTTACATTCTTAGCATACTTGTTTGTTGGATGATATATTTTTTCAATTAGTGGATAGTTTTATAGATATTTTTATGGATTATATGTATTTATTCTTCTGAATATTCCTATGGGATCATGAACTACAAAGTTTTTGAGGGAAAAACAAAATTGGGTATGCATCCCTAGACAATTGGCTTCCAATGGTCAATATATCCTTTTTTCCTTTCCAAATATCCCTCTACTTGATCATCCCAATATAGTTATTTTATGGATACTTCTTCACAAGTACCAATGATAGTATAGGTATATTTATCAAAGAAATGTTCTATGGGTGGATCATAGTATTGGCCATTAACTAGGCCATATTCTAGCTATGAAGGGATATTTATTCTCATTTATAGGGTATATATCATATCTAGCCGCATATTTAAAAGATGCACTAACAATGAATACTTTCTCATATTTAAATTTTCAATGAGAGGACCTTCTTTAAGAAATGAGATGTTACTGTCGGTAGGACCTTCACAATGGATTCAAGTATGTATATGAATACCATCTATGATTTATGTCTGACTATATGTAGAATTTCAATAGTATATATCTTGGGAAGGACAGTCAGGGTGGATTACAAAAAATGGAGGACCTTAATGTTGTTTCATCATCTTCCAATGAAGAGATATACCATAAAACTCATCAGGGTGTAAGATATCATGGTCAATCAATTTTTCCGATGAAGGATTCATTTATAATGAATTTTCCAAGGAGAAAATTTTTAGTTGTTGGAACCAACATTTTGCGGAGGTCCTTCACCAAAACTACTACAACATCTGTAATTTGTTAACCAATTAAAAGGATCCATACCCACCATTTATTAAGGATTTGTTCCCAAGATAACATTATCTTCATGTATAAAAGAGTTGTTTGTATGTGGTTCAATTCATTATTTCTTTGGACATAATTTATTTTTAGACACACTATTGTGGGTGACTGGGATTAATTATGTTAGGTGAATAACTTTATATGTGGTTGCTTGTTCGAGTGGGTCCTGGGATAGTACTGGGATATGCAAGTAATATTATATAATTACAGAAGGAGTATATTCCTAACTCGGAGAGGCCATTGATGTTAACCAGTGTCCACTAGTTGGAACATGTATTTTTTCCTGATTCTATTGTTTATTTTTTATATAATTTTACCAATGAGCCCCCTTGATGTGAGAAGGGATGCATGTATGATATTGTGTGATCCCCATATCATGTTTATTACTCACCCAACATGTTGATGTAGGGTTTTGTGACTGAATCTTATCTATTGATCTTGATGTGATTTCATTTATGAATTTATTTATGATATTTTCAAAGGTTGATGTCTAACCATCCCTTATTCCTATGACATTTTGATAGCCTTACTTAGTTGGAATAATGAATTTGTTATTATTACAATTTTTATGAATTAATATATACGTTATTAGGTCCTCCACATCCTTCCAGTAAGTACGAACAATCCTCTTGTACATATGAAGTGGTATGAGAAGACCCTAATTTTCAACGGAGGTAGGATTGCAACATATTCTAATTTCAATATGATTTTGTTGAAAGAAATAATAAATGATAGAATAGATTTAAATATTCTCAGAGGATTCCTCTATATTCATATGGATAACATCATATTGATTGTGTGGTATTTTAAAATTTATTAGCATCCACCATATTTTACTGACAGGACATATATGTATCCTCAATAATTTTCATTTGCTTGAAATTTTCAGTTTTATTTGACTGGTGGGATTTATGTGCACTGGTATAAATTTTATTGTTCTCATTTTATTCTTCTATATTTACCTTGATTGATTGATATATTAAAGGAGAAATTTATGTATTCTTATTCATTTCAGTTTCCCTTAACCTACATTCTTCATGTTAATTAGCATGGATGTGCATACTCATTAAGTTTTTCATTGTATTTATAAAACATGAGTAATTTTTGGTTCCTGAATTTGTTTAATCATTTTCTCTTCTAGCTTTTAATGATGGGTTTTATATTGTCAATCATAATTTTTTATCTTCCTATTTGATGATTCTATATTTAATTATAGGTCATATTCATAAGGAATGATTAGAATATCCAATCCTTGACTCCATAATTGTCAAACATTGTACGATTCTTTTGGTTCCCAAGTCTACAAATCTCTTGAAAGGGTCTTGGGGTGGTGTCCTCTACCTAGTGTGGTGAGTGAGTCACATGATGTTGAAAGTGAGGATTATTGGTAGGTGACCTTGAGCGGGACACATCTGTTTCTGAGAAGATTTCATTGGAGAACACATCATCATCCTTCCTAAGGTAATGGGGGAACTTGTTTTCATGTTATGGGGGATAGTCTCCCTAAACAGTTGAATATAGATACCATGGACGTTTGGTACTATAATGTTAATATACACTAGGTTGAATTATGGAGGGGGTCAATGGACTGCATTTCTTGTCATGAAACCTCTCAGGTGGGGTAAAATTCCAATTTTGTTCTATTTCTTATCCAAATAGTTAGAAACATTTTGTTGATGATGCTGGATGGGAGATGGAATCCTTTATTTGGTCAAGGACCAAACTGATGTAGTGGATGATGCATATACTTGTGACAATAGGTGTGACTCCATTTGATTGAGAACTGTTCATGTGTAGAGTACATGCAGTATATGATGCAATCATAAATAAGAAACCTCTTCAATGTGTCTTATCATGACCATTTACAAAATTCATGGTCTTGTTTGTCCCTCTTCCATTTTGAATGTGAAAGGGGCCTAGCGCGGGGTAAACCCACCTTCACAGTAAATGATTCTTGTCAGGTTCACCATTTTGTTTACGAAAAAATTTCTATCCTTCAAGATGGTTTATTTCAAGGGCTTGAATTGGGTGCAATCCCTAACATCGGGTAAAATTTATTTTAATGATATCCAACTAGTTTTGTTTTTAGATTCAGAATTTCCCAAAAACTCTTATATATGTGACATTTCATCAAACCAATTTCCATATAAATTTGTTTATTTGGTATATTTTCCAAAGAAACAAATGAAATAATGTCGGTCAATTTGATGAGATGTTGGTCACATCCCACCAATTTGGGGGTTAACTCTTTCACATTTCAAGACAATCTTATAGACTTAATATGTTCTGGTGAATAATTTTTCATTCCCATATTTGTATAAATATGTCAATCTAAAGTAAAAAATAATAATGAGAATGTGTGGATTTATTATAATTTGTATATATTCAGGGATCACCATCAATTGTATGATCTATAAATATATTTGAGGATCTTCATCAATGGAAACCTTTTATACAGGAATTAGATATTCATATGTCATTTATTAGGATGAATAGGATTGTAATCCATATGATTGGATGCTCTAGAGTTTATTGTTTTCTAGGGATATGGATGATGTTTTTTTATTGATATTGTACACAATAGATGGGATTCCTACTTAACCTAAATGGGGGAATCAAAACACATTTAGTTCATAGCCACATATTATAACACATCACCCATTAATGTTTATTGACAAGGATCAAACCATGTTGTTTAACATCATGCAATAAGGATGCCATGGTGGAATGTTCCATGTCAAGGATAGTGTGCGGCCTACATCGAGGTGGTCTGAGGGACAAGGAAGAGATGTAGCCTCCCTGGTGGATATGACCCAATCATAACTGTGTCCCAAGGAAAATTAATGTGAGTATGGGTTCTTTGTTTGGACCTTCATGTGGGATCCTACATTTCCCAGTTATTATGGAATCAATGAACACATAATATGGCTAGATGATATTTATTCATAGAAGAGTCCCATTTGAGGGGACATGATTAGACAATACATTTAGGTTTGTACCATGCTTCTTCTTCTTCATAAATAAATTGGACCTCTCAAGGTACTCAGTGTGGGTTAAGGGGAATGCACACATAAAATACACATTTTAATTTTTAATGTTGGGTCTTACACGTAGGGGTATCCCTTTTGATGTTTATATATGGTTGGTTCATACTCTAAGGAGTTTCCCATATGGTTTTAAAATCATGTGGAAATCAGAATCAGTACTATACACTCATCACATGTGAGTAAAAATTGGTGTGTGAAATAATTAGACAACGTATATCTAAAGATCAGAAAATATTCCTTGTCCACTAGTGGATGTGGTCTTGGAAAACAGTGAAAGAGATAGGGAATTTAATATCACATATCCTAACATGTTTTGTTTTCCTTGGGAGGTGAAGAGGAGCAACAATGATGTGTCCTACAAGAAAACCTCAGATATTACTCAATGAGGGATACCTTATAACTCATCATATGGGATAAAATTAGTGATTAGAACTCAACCTCATTAATGGAAATGGCTAGTGGTTCCTCTAAATACCTAGAATGGGGGCATTTACATCAGTGAATTCATGGTGAAGACCATCATTAATATAGGAATACACACAAGAAATCATTAAAATGGTATTACTTATTAAAGAGTCCACCATCATTTCTATACATACCATGGGTAAGTTGAATCAAGAGTACATTCTGGTGTTCCCGATGATATGACAATACATGATTAGAGGATCTGGAAGATGACTCATATGAATATGTTTTTATTGGTTCCTGAAGGATATGATATAGTGGATTATGTTGCGATGTAAGGGAGTGATTGATTTAGATAATGTAATTCTATAAGATGACACATTATGTTTACAATATTCTTAAGTAGGATGGAGTTCCCTCTATATTGAATGTTTTATTGAAGGTGAAGTTACTTTTGCAAAGTAGCATTCCATGAGGACATTGGGTCGGCCCATGTTACATGTTTCTATCTATGGATTGGATCTTATTACATAGTGTTTTTATATGACGAAATGAGTTCCTCCCAACTAGAATTTTACAATGTGGTGTAAGGTTCTTTCCACATCTCATTTTTATATACGGGTTATTAAGTCAAATTGAGGAAACTAGTCAGCACATCAAATAAAGATGTATTGTAAATAATTTTTAGATAATGGAAGTCCATATAACTTTTATTTCCTCCTCAATTATATATGGTGGGTTTACTTTGTGGAAATCAACATATCTTGGATGATTTGTGGCACTGATTTTTTAATTTACTCATCACAAAACTTCTCCAAATCATCGATCCTTCTTTTAGTCCCCTTTATATAATATTTATATAAGTATGGAGAGACTGTATATAGGTATTTATAGTAGTCAGTAGATGGATTCTATGTTTTATTTTTGGGAACCCAAGGAGGATTCCACAATATAAAAAAATTCATTCATGGGCCCCCCAATTTTCGGGGTAAAAATCACAAGAATGCCCCAAAACGACATTGTACCATTCATGGGTGTGTGAAATAAAACAACATTATGAAAATGATTTCATTATCATGGTAATGTTGTCTATAGGGGAGGAATTATCTTCCTACCCCAAAAATTACATTAATTCATTCACGATCACTGACCGTGCTCTCTCATTCCACAAATTTTTTTCATGGGCTGCTTCTTGAAGAGATGGAACACCATGTAGAATGGTGGACTACGAAGAACTATTTTCAAAATGTATCAACCAATAATTTGTGTATTCATCCCCTTTGAAAATTTTTCTTCAAACCTTATTCGTGTTTGTTTCTACCATTTTCATATTCAATGATTCTATTCTTCTAGTATGCGATTTTTCAGGACTGAACACCTATGAAATCATTATGCATAATGTAAATAATGATTATTAAGTCACACTTTTCTTCCCATACATATATGGGAATTTAATTATTGAATTTCTGTTAATAGGAATTGTGAAATTGTTTTTGTTTTCTCAGATGGTGAAATTTTATTTGATAATCCCCCTCTACCCTGATTCAAAAATAATGATATCCCATTATATATTCTATCAAAACATGGATGACCCCATACTACCCATGAATTTTTTTGTATAAGATAATTTCTTATTTAAGGAATAAAGGGTTAATTATCATTTGTATGTTTATATGTCTCCATGTAAGATTAACATAAATGTTATGGATTACATCACCAGTTTACAAGTTTAAGGATCATCATAAGTTAAAATTCATTGACACCACATTTAGGATTTTATGTGTTCGAGTTTTTCTAGATTAAGGATATTTTTAAATAAATTTATCATAATTTAACCCATTGGATTTGAACTGGTTTTAGTCACAAGTTCATTCAATGAGGATTTCCCTAACACAATGTGGAGTTTTTATTAATAGTACATGTATCCTTTATGGTTTATCTTGTTATTATCATTGAGGTGATTATGTATTTTCATTGATAACCTAATTTTTTCAGAGCACTTCACTACTATTGAAAAATATTTCTCTCTTGATCAACATTCCAAAATATATAGTGATGTTGTAGTAATTTATAATGAGGTTCCAAATTTAATTGTATTTGATCTGGACATGATGTTTACCTTGATGTTGGGGGATTTATTCAACAATATGATCATATAATGATCTATTTCAGAATTTTGTACCATATTATAAAAAAAATACAAGTATATGAGAATATGGAAACCCATATAAGATATTATAATATAATTTAATATGGAAATCCATGTTGTTTGGGATCAACACCTTCAATTTATTGATTTTTCTGGAAACAATATCAATATTTCGAGTATTCATATGGATCCTTAAGAAGATATTTTATTTAATGAAGTGTATAAATACAATGTACTAGGATGGAGTTATATAAAAAAACTATTGGGACCTATGATATTGAAATTTATTATAATGTTTGATCCATTTGACAACATGAATATGAAAATTTGAAAAAAAAAATATTAATCAAATAATCAATATTGTGATCTAAAATTTGACGTTTGTTAAAAGGTATTTGTAATAATATATCGATCGAAAAAATAATATCAATATAATAAATAGGTAAATCATTTCATTTGATATTATTGATCATACTAAAACTATATCTTTCCACATGGTGTATTCACCTAAACATTCTATTATTCATGATATGTTCCATGTATCTTCCCTGAAGATATACATGCCTAATACAACACATTGACTTATCTAAGAGCCCATACTACTTGAACATGATTTTAATTATCATAAATCATCTAATGAGATAGTGGATCAAATATATATAGATCAATTAAAAAATTTAATCTTAATTATTTAATATTTTTTTGTGAAACCCTCAATTTCAGGAAGCTATGTGGCAACCAAATGATGTAACAAGTATTATGTTCATTCATTGTTTAGTACCAAAGTAAAGAATTTTTATGGTCAAATTAATTTCATGTGGAGTATAATGTAACACACCAATATTTTGTGAAATATATTTCATATAAAAACTAAATCTTATTTATATTTTTCATTATAGGCAATATAGTATTTATCTTACGTAAAATGCAACACTCAGTTAAAATGAAACACTACATACAATTAAAATATTTTTTTAATGATTGTTATCACATAGAATATGGAATTTCTGGAAGGATGTGGATTAAACATTTTATGAAAATTTATGATTCACACATGTATATTAATTGAATTATTAGGTCACCAATTATAGAAAACATAAAATAAAAAACTATTTGAAAATAAAAAAAAATTCAATAAAAAAATATTTTAACATAGAAAATATAACAACCATATTTTGGTTAATAAGATTCAGTAATTTTATATATTATATATATATTAACCTATTAATCATTCATTTAATGTGGTTTTAATAATTTATATATAAATAAATCCAATTATGCAGTAGAAAACATTATTCTTCTAAATATAAATTTTATCAACATTTTGATAATTTATATCAAAAGCTTCATTGAAAATATTATGGAATTTATTTTAAAAAATAATGATAAAATATATAATCATAATTTAATAATGACCTTATGTTTAATCTTTGAAAATTATCTACATTGATTAATTTTAGGATGAATAGTGAAAAATACTGTATTTTAGTTGAAAATTTCCTATTCGATTAAATAATTTTTAAATATAAATAATTTTTCATATTGGTTTCAAATTAATATTAAGTAAATTAAATAACAATTAATACAATTTAGGTAATTTTAATAATTTTAATATTTATTTTTGAAATTAAATGTATTTAAACATATGATCATTTTTTTCCAAAAACCAGCATTCATATAATGTTAGTGGGATTTAATTTAAATTAATATGTTATTTTTATATGATTTTAATTTTTTAATAAATTATTACATAATTGGAATATTTATAATTTATATTATGTAAACTGTTGTACTACATTTTTTCAGAAAATAAACAGTAAAAATTTTAAATATTATTTACCATAATTAAAATAAAAATAGGTTTACAGGGGGTTAAAATAAAATGATAAGGGTTAAATTGACCTAATAGATGTTTAATATAAATATATATTTCAAATTATTTATAAAAAATAATTTCCATTTAATTAAAATATTTAAATTTTGGATCCTTTTGGAATTTTATAAACGTTTGATGAACTTTTTATTTTTAAAACATTACAAGTGCACCTCTCACATCATTTTTAAAAGGATACCCACTATCATCTCTAATTCACATCATACAACCATTTTTCTCCCAATACCAATCCAAATTAATTTATAATGTCTTTAATAATATTATTGAAGAATCATATTAGATATAAAGTGTTCCATTGATGGATTTTGGTGAAACCCTTTTGAGGTTAACTAAAGAAAAGGTAATGCTCTTCAATGATAAATTTTATTTTATTTATTCCACCACAAATATAAATAAATATTAAACAATGTTGATATAATATAACTATTATATTACATTTTTTATCTTTATAACCTCCAACCCTATCCACTATCATCAAATGGGTTAACAAATCATCATTTGTTTGTAAGGCGGACTACTACCTCCCAAAATGATGTCATACATTTATTCCATTACCACCTCTCATGGTTGGGTAAGATGATAGATATAAATAATATATATATTATTTATGAGATGAGTATTCCTATAGATTCATTATTCCATATATAATTTTTTTATCATTTCATTTTATTGGGGATATGTTAATGTAACTTGTGTGTACGATAGACTGTGTCTTTGTGAAGGGATGTGATACATTTTTCACAAAATCTTTAAATGGAATAAAATAAGGATAATTTTAATGTTAAACCATGATATATATGACATAATATGAATATTTATGACATAATTATAATTCATAAAATATTATATAACATTTTCCTTCTACTCTTTTCAGTCCCTGAAAGATGATAATGTCATTTGTGTACTTGGGGACTACCTCCTTCATGAAGAGATGTGGTACTCTATTTTAATCACCAAAACACAAATATGGTATATTTAAATAAAATTAAATAAATAATATTTTATTTATGATATTATTATAATTTAATAATATAGTATATTACTCATATCCTTTCACTAAAAATCACTGAAAAATAAAAACTTTACTAATGTGTACGTACGACATATCGTCTCTATATTAGTAAAGTACTTCATTTCTCAGAACCATATTTTATGAATTTTCATATATTACTAATTGATTTATAAATAAGATAATTATTTATTTATTATTAATATGGATATTATTGAACCATATTCAATGTAATAAGACCTAAAATACCATATTAAAACATATAAAAAATCAAAGTAGTTATTTCCTGAAATTAGATTTTTACAAGGAATTAGTAGTTAAAGAGTAATAAATTTTCATAAATAAATAATTTATGGTAAAATATATGTAATTATGGTTCTATAATATAAAATGAAAAAAAATATTTTTATGTAAATATCCCTACCATTGTAGCCCAATGTTTGGAGTAACATTATTACATTATCTTAATATACAATGTATTGTATCCCAAAGAACGGAAAAAAATTAATTTTGAAAATATAGTTACACAATTGTGAATTTCTTGATGATTGGAAATATAAAATTAAAAATAGATATTCATTTGAGAACTCTATTATGATCTTATCTTGTACATACATATCATTTATTCTAAACATCTTAGAATTCATGGAAAAAATGAAACATATGAAATTATTGAGATTAGATGCTTAGTAAGGGTATATATATTCAAGAATATATCATAATTAATTATAACATATTACCTAGAGTGAATAACATTAATATAGTAAATTTAATCAACAACATAGGTAGAATATATACGGAACAAATATGATCAAATAATGACATATAAATAATCACATGACATAGTAAATTAATCCATTGATATTCTACTAATATAATAATCACATGGAAATTAATAACTAATATCATAATAAAGGAATCAAGAATACTTGACACAATGAACATACTATGATGTTTTCCATAGAGATATGGTATATAAACATGAAATAAATCATATAATATTGATATTACATTTTTATATGAGACATACTGAGCCAACAATGTGCTATAGTGGGATCCTACCATCACATAATAAGGATAATTTATACCCCATATTATTGGGGCAAAACATAATAAACAAGCTCATTGGTATTAAAACAATCACACTAAATGTAAATAATATTCTCCAACTAGTGAACATAATTAGAAACTATCTAGTGCAATATGGTGAATGGTATCAAAATAGTATATCCCAAGTCTAACGGATCATAATCTATTTAATAAAATATGGAATATGGTATCATAAAAGGTCCAAACCATTTAATTATATTATCAAAAAAATTATATTGATATAGATGAAAATAGTTTAAAGGATATCATTGAAAAATTCTTGAGAAAAATACCCTTTTTTACATTTAAGATCACTTATTTTTAAAATAATGATCAATTATAAAAGAAAATAGTTTCTATAAAAATAACCATGTAGATTTGAAAATTTATAATCAAATCATTAATGTGTAATGATCGTGGCAAAATAATATCAAGATATATAAGTTAAAAATACCATTAATTCTTCATTTTTTATGTAAATGTATCAAAGACCCCCTTTATGAAATTAAAATATATATCATTCAAACCATTTTGAAAATAAAATTATACATGAGTAAAAAAATCATTGTATAGTACTACTTTTCTTTAAATAATTATAGTATATATGGACATGGAATAAAAATAATATTTTATGGGAAAAATTAAAAAATATTTTTTTTTAAATAAAGTCTCTTAAAAATATCATATCATGGAAGCGAGAATTATCCAAATGAATAAATTATTTGTTTTTGTTGAAAATATACATTAAATAAGTGAACATACATAATTTAATATAATGTTATTGCATACATAATGAAATCATGAAAACATCAATTATGTTTAGGTTTAACTAAATGAATTAAAATCATGTTATGAAATCTCTTAGCAGTTGTACTGAGAATAATCATATTCACCCCTAAAGAAATATTTATCAATTGAAATAAAAAAAATAACGATACATACAGCCATGAAATGATATATCAATGTTATTTACATACATAAAACCAAATAAATAATTTTTTAATAAATTATGTATATCATATAATTAAATGTGAGATATGAAACCATTACATTAAGTTTCCTTTTAGTTTTTTGTACTTCGACCAATTATATAATTGTATAGAGAAAGTTATTAAATTTTTACAAAACTATATTTTTATTTAAAATGCCATATATTATTCTTTTATGATATCTTACCAACAATTAATTATTAATATTTTTTTTTGATTTTCACTATTTCCTGTGCTTTCAATTCATGGTTTTGTGGTCGGATCACTTGTGTATAATTATGGATTTTTATGTAATATGGAAATAAAAATAAATAAGTGAATTGAAATAGAATTCACGAAAATCCAAATGTAAAAATACTCTCATATATCATTATTCATTACTAAATTAAGATTATTCAATTAATAACATGTAATTGATAAATGTTTAGTTTTTTGGATTTTTTCCCTACCAGCATGATCTAATTTTTTTACATAATATTAGGTCTTTATATTACGTCCCGAACATGAAATAATTTTAATATAATTATTATAATCTTATTTAAATATAATAATTTTTATATGAATATCATTGATAGAAATAATGTCAAAAAGAAATAAATTATTATTCATGGTATTGGATAACTACAAAAATATAGAAAATGGTTTCATTTCATAGAATATGAGTGGATGGGAAAATATGTTGATAGATTATCTTACATAATTAATGTGAAATTATTTTATATAAATGATTCAAAATATATTATTAATTTATGGATGAAGGGGGTGAAAATATGATATAAGTGTAGGTTTTTTGTGAAGTAGAACCATGAGATGGTTTATGCACAACATTTTTTATCCTGACATATTATCAATCTATAATAAGCATAAATATTAATCTCATAATCAATAGAATTGAATTAATGGAAAGAATGGATTGAACTCCATAATCAAAAACATTATCAACAGAAATTATTTATAATTAATTTATTCAACTAAAGAATTTCTATCAATGAATTTCTTCTTTGTAGACGGCTCTTAAATAGATATTCATTGAACCATCATAGATTTATAGGAACCAAGAGTAGATTTTATCTAGATTTTATCTACAGTTATTCTAAAAATCTACAAATGATGTTATATGATTTTTTGGGTGTTGTCACAGAAGATTTTTTCACTTTAATCATTCAGAATAAATACAAATAGCTATAATTGATATCTTTAGACTTGAATGTTTGAAACAAATTAATATTTATCTACAATTTTTGGATATGTTTTAGAGTGGTAGCTAAGAGGATAATCTCTAGCTATTATTGGACACATCATAAAATGAATTAGCCCTGTATAAGGATAATATAGTTTCGTTTAAATATAAATTGGTTTTAGAAATAAAATTTTTTCCAAAGTCCCCTTTATTATTTATTTATTACCTTGTGGAATCCCATATCAAAATAATAATATTTTTCATATTTTTTCAACAGTTTTTGAACAATAGAATTTAATATAATATTATTTAATTAAATAAATTCAGTATATATTATTTTCCACCGAATCTCAAAACCCAATCTATAATTTCTCCACAATATATGTTGGGCATTGAATAATTACTATCTAATTAATTTATAAATATAAGTGCATTACTTTCTAATAAATAAATAAAATAAAATATTTAGTAAATTAAAAATAACTATTTATTTTATATTCTTCTAACAAAATATTGAATAGAATAACTGTTTATGGAATATATACTATCACACATACAATAAATATTTTAAAACCACATGGATGTATAAAAGTTTACAATTTTTTTAAAAAAAATAAATAATAACATATTATATAACTAGGATTCTAGATACACATAGTTTGTGAACCTCTAGGTTTTATTCTCACTATAATTTGGTTATATGGCTAACATTATAGTTTTAGTGTCTTGAAAAATTCCAAGGCAACCATATATATTGAGTATAATGCGAGAATGACCTAATAACTCATATGGATTCTTACTACATATTATAATCCCATTATCATGATATCTAAAATAATGATTCTTAAATGATGGTGACATCAACCAATGTTATCGATGTCTCTTTATCTTACATTCCAAAAATCGATCATGTCTATAGAACAAAATTTTCATGGATTCATTTAGGACGTATTATTTCCATAAAAGGGAATGACAAATCAACATCCATTTAATAACATCTATAAAAAACTATTCTATTTCATCATTCTTTAATGGAATATTAAACATGACCCACCTTATAGAGTCCCAAAGCTTTATGTACATTGATAATTTATTTATTTTTCGGAATACTTAATAGATAACAAAAACAGACGCCAAAGGACCGTAATATTTTAGTGTCTTTGGAAACTCGAAATATAATCTTCTAATCTTGGTGAAAGATCTTCAACATCTCCCATAAAGATCTTCCTTTTTTTCTTACCTAAAACCTTTATTTTAATCATGGGGGAAAATAAAACATAAAAAAGGTGAGCCCAAATTCTCAGTAAGGGTAAGCATCGAGAAAATAAAACAAACCATATACATTTGAACTTCAAAACATGAGAATAATATTAAAACATCAAAATCTTGAGAAATAAAATAAAACATGGAAGTAAGTAAGGCATAGATCATAATGGATCATCAATCATGATCAAATAGCATTGGAATAAAACATGTAATTGTGGAAAACCATTAATCACGTGATATGATTTCCATAGTAGCCAAAACATTGCTTCCAAGATCATCTTAGTGGACAAAGTCCCTTTCTAAATCGAGTTCACTCCTCATTCCAGCCCTGTAATACTGAACCAGATTAACTTACCGTTCCATCCAGGTCTATATCATGAGATATAAATCATTACCCAATGATTTGGAGGGAGATATAGGTCCCACCCATCTCATAATTAAATCATTCTTATGTGTGCCAAAACATAAACATAAATCATTCATCATAACCCAAAGAATAAAATGGGTTACATAAACATCATTCCATCATAACATAATCCATATAAAACAAATGGATATCATTTCATCATAAGAAAAGTGAAACCATGTAAATCATAGAGACATTATACTTGATACATACACATATAAAAAAATGACATCTTAGATGGAAAATGGTTTTGATAAAAACACTTGAAATGAATTCTTAAGGAAAATATCTTTTCTTCTTCAAAATCAATTTCTTTTCAGAAAATTAAATGAAATTTTTAAATAAAAGGATTTTTTTTTGAAAATAGTCATGTAATATTATAGTGTAATATCCATGAAAATACGGCGTTACAAAACCGTAAAAATCCGCTCATGCTGTATAAGTTTAAAAAATCATTCACCTCATAATTTTGTTAGAAAAGTAAAAAAGATCATCATGTGATAAAAAAAAGTAAGATTCCTTTCATAACATCTAGTAAATTTCAAAAATGGGTAAAAAGGACTTTAAACAAACACGAATTTTTTTTAGAAAACATGGGCATGGATGATAAACATAACACCAGTATGTACTTACGAATAAACAATCTCGGATAAGAATGAGATTGGAATAATTGTCCCTTACCTTATGTGTGATATGCTTCGTATGTATCTGAACATCAGGAATAATGATTTAAATAATTTCATTGACTTATTAAAGAATCATATTCATTGTTATTATTTAATATATGGTTTACTTATTACTTTATATTACCCGTTCTTTTGTAAATTCGATATAAAAGCAGCGATTTGGGTAAAATCGTTTCATTTAATGTACGTGTTTCGACTTGTGATTATTGATATTATTACATATATCCTGATTTACATAATTCCAGAATGTAAAAAATGATTTATATATAATATATATTCAGCATATACATATATATATGATAGATCGATAAATGGAATGAAATACACCGTTTATGGAGACGGTAGGTCGTACGTACGCATGAACGCTGTTTTCATTTCCTTATTCAATTAAATTGAATTAAGTAGATGAAATATATATATATAAATATAGTATCATTATTATGTCATATATTTCATTATTATTCATTATATATAATTTAAAATCATTCATGAATGGTTAACATGGAGAATTAATCTCATCGCGTCGTGGAGACGGTAGTCCGCACGTACGCAGGAGAGATGATATCATTCTCATGATCCTGTAATTGTATTCATGTGTATGTATAATATTTCAAAATAAATATCACTTTACAATAATTATATGTAGTTATTTATTTACACCATTATACCTATCCAAGTAAGGTGGCGGTTGAAAACAGATTACACCACGGTGTGGAGACGGTATTCGGTACGCACGAACGCACGATGATTTCGTTTTCCGTAGGATAGATATAAGGTGAGATAGGGTTGTTTAATATTTATTATAAAATATTAGTATATAATTAATACTTATGTTATTACTTTATAATGAGTCAACTAAATAAGAAGAAGTAGAAGAAGAAATAAACATGAGAGAATTGGAAGAAGAGATTACCTCTTCTTCGACGCACATCCTTTAAGATTCCTCTTAAGGAAGTAGAGTTGGTCTTTTGAGAAGCCCAGAACCTCCAGAATGTATCTAGGGAAGTGGAGAAGAGAAATGGGCAGGGGTTGGCCAAACTTGACGTTTCAAAAGGGTGTGAAGATAAGAGGGAACAGGTGCCCTTTTTATAAGGGAGGAGAGGGGAAGCTTTGGAAAAACTTAAAATATTATTTTATAATAAAGTCATATTCAGTTTTTAATAGCCCCAAATTGATTTAGTTCAAATATAAGGTGGGTATGGGTCTAAATCCTCTCAAAAAATAGATTTTAAACAGGTTTGGGTCATTATATTAACCTTATCATTTATTTTTAACTCTTAGTTAATTAGATTGACATTTACCATGTCGCTTTGTATTTTTATATTATATAGTTAATAAATATACAATATACATCCAAGATACCTCCAAGTGGACCATTAATGAAACACCTATCATGATATAATTAACTTGGACGAAACTTAGATTTTTAGGAATATAATAACGATTAATAATATAATATTTGTTTTAAAAACTATTTCATGTTATTTTTGACACTATTTGGTAATGGATTTTTGTGAAAATCATAAATGCATGATTAGTTCGAAAAAAGTTAATAAACTGAATACTAACATGTCATATTAACCAATAAATTTATTTTAATTCATAAAAAGTCTCATACTACATTTATTTGGGTATTTATAATATCAATTATTTTAATATTTCATTATTTGGGTAATTACTACATCACCATTGTGTCATAAATAACTTAAATTATATAATTTCTAAAAATTATAAATAAACTAACATTAGGTAGGAAAACGTTTTATATTTCTAATGAATATTTATAGTTGAATTTACCTTATGTATATCCTTATATTAAAAATGTTTTCCTTATTAAACAACAATTTTAACTATTTTAACTCTTTTTTTAAATAAAATAATAATAAATGTCCTAATCTAATCCACGTGGACCTAAATGATAATATTATATTCCTAAGATTGTTTTTGGTCGAATTATACTTATCCAATAGAATTAGGACATATGTTGGGGTAATAATAATATCATTTTACCCTAAATTTCCCTATTTTCTTTTAACTGTGGTAAATAAAAGTAAAAAGTTACTATTCACCTAATATTATTTTTATCTTATTGAACCACATTTTACTCCTTGATATTAACCGTGTCTCTCGGATTTTCAACATTCCACTCATTGAAGCGGTAAAATTATAATTTATGTAAAATTTCAAATTCTCCTAAGAGGTGTGTAAAAGACGGTGAAAAGTTCAATAAAATTTTTATATATCTAAAATTATAATAAAATGACTCCAAATAATTACATTGAACTTATATAGGTATTATGTATCAATTTTGAATTAAAATAAATTAAAATAAAATAAATAATTATTTAAATTAAAAAGTCGGTTTTTAAATAGTAACCTAGTATTTTCACTATTCATCAAAAATTGAATGTTTTCAGAAAAATACCAAAAATTCACCCTTGGCTAATTTCGATATTCGGAATCAAAAAATGAAGTCCTTTTTGAAAGATAAAATTTATATAATTTTATAAAGTGGGTATTACTTTTCATAACGGCTAGTTCAAAATAATACTATAATAATATCTTGTTTAGCAAAACTCAGAATTGCTTACTACACACGCTATCGAAGATTGTCTTGATTGGGTGTAATTAAAACCAAGTCACGGCTACGTGTAGTGAAAGATCTGTCTGGTGTTGCGTATAACATAATCAAAAATTATTTTATTTATACATTAAACAAAATCTATACTTAATGTTGCGTAGAATAATTTCCACAAAACGAACTTGAATTTGTGTGTAACACAAGCCAAGAATAGTGTTCTGTATACTACAAGAAAATACGGTGTTGCGTATAGTACAATATAATATTGTTGTAGTGTATAATAAAATACATCAAAATAATTAAAAATAATATATCTCATAAAATATCGGGGAGATACACACCTCCCATATTCCACCTCTCCACGAACATATATCATTACAGTTATGCCTCAGTACTATAATTTTCATGACTTCTAAAACACATTAATAATAATAATTTAGTGTAAGGATAATTACAAACATTTTTATATAGGGACATCCAATGACTAATATTACTATTGATTTTATTCTTTCGGGTCTCATTTTTATAATATCTTACATTGGATATTACCAAGGGAATACACTAGGATAAGGTGACTCAATGTTGTATGAGTCTCCACCCATGATAGCATGTATCGTTTTTTTTCATAAAATGATATCATCTAGATATGGAACATATATTAAAGAATAGTTTGGTATCCCTTATGGGATCTCATCATACCATAGAACTTATATATCCTTTTAGTACGACAACTACTCATAAGACAATATTACATAATATTATTGGTAGAATAATATGCCTTATGTTATAAAGATTATATTAATAATCAAAAATATCAATAAATTTTATCATAATATGCAATTAATTTTTTTTGAGGAACCATATTCCTACAAGAATATCAAATGAAATTATTCAAGTTTGTTTTGGAATGTTGCCTCTTAAATATCACCTCATTTAAGGATATATTAAAGATATTGTGATTGGACATTGGATGAGAAGAGTTGAACATATATTTGGGGAAAGTGGGTAAGAGTGGGATTGGCTGATATTTGAAACGTTTCATGTATTTTGAAGATGATTCCATTTGTGAGGAGTGGTATTTGTACTTGTGTATGTGTTTTTTCTTTGATTAAATATTTATTGTTTTATATTTGAAGAAATAATGTTTGGGAAACATTAATTCTAATGAACTTGATTGATAAATAAAATTTTATATACTTTTTGAGGATGGAAGGCACCTAAAATAGAAATTAAATGTTTTATTTTTTAGTATTTTATGCTATTACCTATTAATTTAAACACTCTATATTATATTAACTATACTACGGTAGTTTTTCTATCATGGAAACTTTTTATGTGTAAAAATTAAAATTGACCTTATATCCTCATTTCTAAATCCTTATTTCAATTATTTAATCCATTTTACATGATTCAGTTTAAAATGTGGTAAAAAAATATTTCTATATATGATGTATTCATAAGTCATAAATTTTTTTTTTATGGTTAAACTCATGGTTTTCAAAATTGTTAACCATGTATAGCTAAATGCAACATATATTATATTATTTCATTTGAGAAATAAAATTTTAATTAGAATATTTTTTAATAATTATTAAAAAATTATCATATATTATTTATTTCATAAGCGTTATGGAATTTCATTGAAACAACATTTTCACATTAATCCCCAAAATATATATTTTTTTAATTTCTAAAAAAATTACCCTATGCAATTTTTGGAATTATTTGTCTAAAATAGAGGTTTATTCTTTCAAATAAAATTTTAATATTGTAAAAATGTAATTATAATTTAAATCACATAGAAATGTTTTTTGAATAAAACAAATATTTTAATAGTAAAATGACATTACAAGAATACTATTTGTTAATTTCTTATGTATAATATAATTTTTATTGAATAGAACCATAATATTTATTACATAATATAATTAATATTGTTAATACCAAATAATTATATACATAATTTGTAATTATCATGTTAAAATAATAATATTTTCGAATATGTTTAGGTTCCATGTTTTGTGCATCATAAGATATTGAACATCTCATTCTTTTCAAATATATGGGTGTTAAATTATCCCTACCACCAATAAAATTTTTCATATCAATTGAAAAAATTTATTTGTAATCATGGATTTAAAATTTTAAAATACCCTTTTGGAAATATCAAAGAGTAAAAAGGCTTAAAAAATTCCTTTTAAAAAGAGGGGTAGTAAAATGTGAAGTCCACTATAAGAATATTTTTTTTATATAAGATATCATTAGTAGGAAGTGGAATCCTGGACATGTGTAATTAATTTAACTCTCATTTTATGATGGGTAGTGAAATATAATATTTTAATTAATATGTTTACCATCACAACACCATAAATATATGATGGGTTGAAATCCATTGATTTCTAATTAATAAAATTAAATGAAAAATAATTTTTCTTGAAATTCATTTTTTGTAATATTGTTTAATTATAATACTTCATGGATTAAGAATACACAAAAAAAATAATGGAATTATATATAATGGTTGATCCTCTAAAAAATGTGTTCAAAAATGCATATTTAACAGGAAAATGCAGTTCAACCATTATTCATAAAATAAAATGTCAAAATACTGAATATATCATAATCATATAGGGTTACTAGAGTGAACCTTCCATTTAACTATATATATATATTAAAACTGAAAACTATGCTATAATACCCAGCACATCATGTAAGTAATTAGTGGGAGATGTATCAATTTCTCTCATCTGGTTCGGTTCAAGATTTAGGTCCTTTTGGATGTAATTGGTTGATTCTTGACCTGTGGGGTGTCTTTCTTCTAAAAATATATTAACAATAATCCCTAAAACATCTAAAAATTACTTTAATGGTTATCTTATATGTTAAATTTTTTATTCCAAAAAAATATAAAAACCTATATTTCATGATTATTTGTTGTTTTTTTGTAATCTTGTGACAATATACATATTATAGTCATCCCATAGCCCAATAAATGAATAACCAAAAATGGAATTTTTATGACTTTAAAACTAAAATTCAATTTTATTGGATCATAATATACATTAAAAGAGAAAATTAATTTCTTCTGTAATAAATTATTTTTTAAAACCATTGACTTGGCACATGTTATCCAATATTAATAAATTCATTAATATGTAAAACATAATCCATTATTAATCATAATGATTTTCTAAAATTAATAATCTTATCACTCTTCCAAAGGATCTAGATCAAAATATTTAAAAATAAGGATAATGAATTTAAAAATTAACACACCATTAATATCTGAAATAATATGAATTAGATCATAGTCATCGTGTACCAAACACATGAATACCTTTATCATGTATTATTTTAAAACATTTTATTAAAAAGAATTACCATAAAACCTTATTTATAACACGAATTATTCATTATTTATTTTGTAAAACATAAATTATTTTATATTTTATATAAATACAAATAAGATATCAACTCCATCAAGTGTATCACAGACCACTTTTTAATTAAATCATTAATCACCACTAATGTTATTAGTACTATCCAATTTTCATTATCCCTATCAATTGTCTATTTATCCAAACACCATTATCTGAACATTAGGAACATATTAAGGGTAATCATTCATTAAAACATGTGATTTCAATATGATCAAAATTCGTGTGATTCACATTCCCTAATCATTTGAATTATTCATCAAATCCTTGCTAATATTAAAGAAAATTTACTATAGTATAATCCTTATATGTTTCATGATTCTTATAATGATAATTCCATAAATCATATTCCATTGATCCCAAAACACATGAACAATAATAATTCCCTTTTGGTTATATTAATAGATTCATCTTGACCATGATCTCTTATCTTCTTAAAAGTTATATTCTCTTGAAATATTAAGAATTCATTTGTGTAGTGACGCGTCTCCTTATATTTGAATCATTTCACATTTTCATACTATTTAATTCCATTGAAATCATGATTTTTTGTCCTTTCTCTAAACATGTAATAAACTCCCATTCTATCCAGGTATACACCACAGTGTTTCATTCAAATATTATCACATGTGGGAAAATACTTAATTCCATTCATCCCATTAGTCATATTTTTCTCATTCATCATATTATTTCACAGCTTTCCTACGTATCCAGAATACATCAAATATTCCTTTTCTATATTGATGTCACATTAAACTAAATTTTTGAATTATGAGAATGTTTAGAATATTAGTGACCATTGAAGAACTGGCTTATTCCAATCAAAGAAATGATAAATCCTAATATTTTTATTTTATATTTAGACTGTGGAATTTTATTCCATCCTTATAATATTGGATTAATATGTAGAAACATTCTTACACTAGTTTTCCCAAAAAAAATTAACTGTATCTTCATATCATCTCGTCATTCATGTGGAAAATAATTTTCAAAGAAAAAGTTTGTAAAATCCTTCCATTCCATGACTTCTTTTTCATATTCCAACTTAGTTTATTGATTAAATGGCCATAGATGATCCATGTGTCCCAATATATTATAAGCATCCATGAAAACCTTCTACCTTTAATTACATCCTAATTAGAGAAATGTATTTTTTAAAGAACATATCCATTTCTCTACTACAAATGGATTTATTGTTCCAGTAAATGATGAATGTTATCATTGTATGAATCCATCTACTATATTTACCGCATGTTTTTTCATTGAATAATTATCTATACAGGAACATTTATTAATAATAAACTATCACAATTCCCTCAATATATTTTTAATTTTTCCAGCTCCATCTATTTTTCATCGTCTAGTAATATCTCCAACTCATTCTTCATTATTATTACCTTAAGGGATATATATACATGGATTAAATACATTTATATTTTTAACATTAAGGATCCATTTAAAAAAAGTGATATACATTATATTAGATCATCACAATATGACACATAATTCATAATTAGAAAACTACTTAATGAAAATTTATTTTTTTGTATAACTAGTCTCTAAATCAGAAGTTATATTCATTGGGAGTAATTAATTCAAAATATTTAACCCTATAATATATATATTTTTTCAAAATATAGTTCCAAATATATCTACTAAATATTCATTGATACTAACTGCAAGGACCCAGATACTAGTATCCAAAATTCGGTGGTTACTTTATTACATTTTCATAATATCCAAGAGATCATGTCCTAGAGGACTGAGTTGTTTAGTTGTTATTAAAATATATATACATAATTATAAAGTGTATTATAATTAAAATCATAATATTAAACCAAGTGGATCCTTTCATAACACCCTTATTGTCCCTACTTAACACTACATATCAAGCATATTAATGTACATATCATCATGTGGAAAATTAAAACATATGGAAGGGGTGAGCTAAGATTATTTTTAATTGTATTCATATACCAGATGATATAATTAATTATCATTAAACGTATTGAAATGAAAAAATTGTAACTGATATCATTTAATAAATAATGTGAGGAAATTACGACCAAAATATATTTTGATCTAATATTCCATAAAAAAAATAACATGAGCTACTATAAATATCCTTGGAAAATATTATAATCAAATAATCTCATAGAAATAAATAACTAATGATATCATTATGAAATATATAATTTCATTCATCATAAATATATCTTCATTTATTTTTCTAAGAGACCAATAATAAACGGGAAAGACATTTTCCAATAAAAAAACTATGATGTCTCATGGACTTACAAACTCATCAGTGATATATTGAGCCCCCCCATGTCACATACTAGGTCCAATTCATTTGTCATATTAAATTTTTAATCTATAATCATCATAATTGTTTTCATTTAATCTAGAATATGAAATTTAAAATACATTTCCCTATCCAAAAACATAATAAAAAAATTTGTATTCATATACTGGCTTGTATCCAAATAGTACATCCCTTGTCTAAATGGTCACAAAAAGTTTCTAAAATAAGAAAGATCGTATCATAAGATAAAAAACTAAATGAACTTCGTGATTAATAAAAATGATTTCTATATAGATGAAAATGAATAAAATGGATCATTGATAAATTCATTATGAAAATAATCTGTCTCATGCGGGAAATAACATATTTATAAAATTCAACAAAATTATTCAAAACACATTATTCGGAAATAACCCTATAAACATGTAAATATATATTAACAGAATTAGAGCATTATGATGTAATGACAAATCACACAAACCATATAACTTAAAAAACAGTTCATCCATATTTTTTTTATAAAATACACAATAATCATTTTTTAGAAAACCAAAATATATACTGTTAAAACTATTATGAAAAAATATAACTACCGCGAAAAATTTATGTTGAAAATCATATGATATTATTAAAAATTTTGTAAAAAAATTTAGAAAACATGGGAATTGTAGAAGAAGGTATTTTTATGGGAAACCTTAAAAAATATATATTTTTAAAAGATAATGTCATTAAAATATAATATAATTCATGTGGGAGTTAATAAAATTAATAAATTTTGTATATCCACTATTAATAAAAATAAATAAAGTGTAAATAAAACCTAAGTTACTATAAATTAATTTCACACATAATCATAGAATGAAAATAATTAATGTATAAGTTTTATCCAATGAATGGAAGCTGGGTAATTAAATCCCTTATCACTTTTAATAAGTCGCATCGTATTAACTAAAATAGAAAAAATTATAAAATGAAACATTGAGTACCAGGATGTTTATTAGGATGTAGATATGATATATCAATGTTATAAATAAAAACTACTAAGTAATAATTGATTAATAAGTCATATATCTAATATATGTAAAATGTATTTGAGAAACCCTTACACTATGTTTTTCATTATTTATTAATACTTAATACTCCAATATGATATTTAATGGGTTTTATTAATTTACTCTAGTACTATATTAATATCTTTAATACCATACATGATATTTTTATATCATATTGCATCATTTTAATTTATAATACTTTGTTATTATCATTTTTTTGGTTCCTTCGATTAATGGTTTCATGGTCGATCAACTTGAGTATATTTTGGGATTTCAATGTTCAATGGAAATAAAATGCAAAAAGTTAAATCATATGGAATTACTAGACTATAAAATGTTTAAATGTCCCCATATAACAATTTTATTTTTTCATTCAGAACAATTCATTTGATTCAATATTAATTATAAATTTTTAGTTTATCATTGATGTTTTTAGGACCATCATAAACATTTGTTGTTTTATATTATTTAATGTCTATACATTAGTTACAGATCGTGAAATAAGTTATAATACACTTATTAAAATATTATTTAACATTAATAATAGTTTTATAAATATTTTCTAAATAGGGTAATGTAAAACAAAGAAAATAAATTTCCATGGAGATGGTTAACCACTATAATTTGGACAACAAATTTGTTTCTTTGAAAAAAGGGATATGGGAAAACATGTATACATATTACCTTCCATTAGAAATATAATATAATCAAATATTCATGATAATATATTTATTATTATTTTATATATGAAGGACGTGAATATAAGGTATAAGAAGAGAATAAATTAAGAACTGTTGATTGAGAATGTACCTAATTGAATATCACTTCCTTGTGGGATCCCTTATAGAATGTGTAACTGGTATTTGGTTGGGAATAGAAGTGAATGAATGTAGTTAGAGTTGTTTGGAGATGTTTTTTTATATAAATAAAGATATTTATGGATTTTGAGGAGAAAATGAATGTTGATGAGTGACATTTATACATGGAAAGGGATGGTATTAAGTGATTAAATAATTATTATTAATATTTAAAGGCAACCACAATTCAGTGGAAATAATTCTAATGAATTTACATGATAATTTATCATATAACAAATAGTTATGGTCTTGAAAAAAATCATCAAACCATTTAATGTTTTTTCTAATATCTCATTTATGATTTAACATTTTAAATTTAACCCATACATTATTTTACCTAATGTATGGTTATTTTTTAACCACAATATCATTCTAAATTCCTAAAAACTAAAATGAAATAATAACATAATTTGGTTTTTTAACAATATATGGAATATAATTTAATTGATTATTATTTATAAATGTGATAAAAAAATTCAAAATATGATAGGCATATAACCCATAAAATGGGTTTTTATTTCAAAAAACTTCATTTTAAAAATTATAATGCATGAGATTCTATATATTACTACTAATGTATTATTTAATCCCATAAATAAATATTTATTAAGATTAAATTTTAATAAATACTAAATTATGATCATATAATAATTATTTCATAAGAATTACAGACTTCATGGATACAATACTATCTCCTTTTAACCCAACATTCCTATTTTTTAAGAAATTACCAAATATTTATTGTAAGAAATTTTTATTCTATATGACAAACTATGAAATTTAGATTTAAAAGTTAATTATCCAAAGTATTCCATATATATATATATATTATCTTATAACAAAATATAGGTCGCTTTTGATGAAAATATACATTTTATGAATAAAATGGCTTCACAAAAAAATTATGTGTTCATTTACCATGTATAATTAATTTAGTATTTATGAATGTTATATTTATATAATTATATATTTAATTTTATTCACACCATACAATTATACGTTTATTTTATCATAATCATTTAAAAATTATAATTTGTTAGTGTTTTGTACGCTCACTTTTCCACACAATTTAAGCTATCAAACATAGTGTTCTTTTCAAATATTGTGAGGTTATATATTATTTTTGATTTTAATACATGTAACAAGGAGTTTTAGATTTATGGTAAGGGATTTATGTCTCACGTTTTACTTCTGTGAGGCAGATTCCATATTCCTAACCAATTTATTAAATGTGGTGTATATGCTTAAAAAAATATATTTTATAATAATTTTAATGAATATTATGGGATTTTAATTATCAATTTGGGGATCTATATTTCTTGGGGATTATAGTTCAAACGTTATAGAAGATGTAAAAGATTTATGCTTCAGATTTTTTATTTGAGACATATGTTATGTTACTAACCTATCATATTTTATGAGGTGTATATACAGCTCCATTAATACTTAATTTAATGAATTTTATTATAATTATATAATAAGTTTCATTTAATTTTTTCCATTATTTAGTGATTATTATTCAATGTTAAAAAATTGGTAATGGTTTAATAACACAACCTCACCGTGTATCCAAATTTTTTTTAAATATGCTTCAAATGAGAAAATATTAAGATCTATAACCCATAAAACACATGAATTTTAATATCCATTTATTATTTTATGAGATTTTAGGTAATACATTAATTTTCCTCTCCATGTGTACTAATTAGTTCTGAATACTGTTTTAAGAAAACATCATCATTATTTATATCTTTAGTCCAAAACATTTTTTTCATCTAAAAAATGTTTTATAATGATATATTAAAAAATTTATTTATTTATTATTTTTATTAAATTTAGTTTCACCAATGTTTAACTCCATAAAAAATTTAAAGGAATAATATGTTCAATTATCAAACAATTCTCATTTTTATTTTACTAAAAATGTGATTGGTATATTTGAATTATAGTGTATATGATGAGTTGAATTTCTTACCATAAACATAATTAATTTATTTTAATATTAAATTTTATGTTTTAAATGTATGTTTCAATGAAAATTATTTTATGATTATATTACTCATTAAATGTTTTCTTTTCATATTGGAATGGTTATTTTCATCAAAAAAATTTCCAAGTGATCAATCAAAATAATTCCTTATGAAACAAAATAGTCCTTGAGGAAACATATTATTTTCTAGTAATGTGGTCCAAGGACACCATTCTTATTCCTTATATAAATAGTTTATAATGAATATTTTTTAGGTAACTAATTTATCTTACAATGGCCATACCTAGATAAAAATCCATTTAAACACTCATCTTTATTAATGTGTTATGCTAAGTTGAAATGATGAAATGAATATGATACATATTTTTGTCAAATATTTTATGATATGATTATATGTTAATGAAACACATTTCTTTTAACTTTTTATGATATGATGAATGTTTTATGATATTATAACACAAATACATATGATTTTTAGTATGTAATGGGTGTGACCTGTATCTCCCTCTAAATTATTGGTTTAATATGGGTATCTCATGAGTAAATATCATATAATTAAACCAGGTAAAATATTCACAATGTTATATAATAACCTAATTACCTTTTCACAATGTTATGAATGTACCTGATTACACATTCACATGTTTATACGTGAACATAATTAAGTGTTCACAAATTTATATGGGAACCTAATTATATACTCATAGTGATATACATGGACTTTTACCTCACATCCATAATGTTATTTATGGGAAAATTTCAGTTCAAGATGTTAATTTGTGGGACTTATTTCATTCCCATAATCTAATGTGTAAATAAGTATCAATCTATAAATGTCTATGTTTTTATAATCTAATGTTTATAAAAAAATATTATGGCTTGTCCAATTTTATGATATCATATATCAAGTTCAATGAGAACCTTCTAATTAATGTGTTATGATCTACCAATAATTTTTCTTGTAAACAATATTATGAAATTTTATATTAAAGGCATCATTTTAAAATTTTATTATCATGTCATCATATAGTTATAATCAAGTGATTATTTTTTATCTCACTTGATTATCATTACAGAGCATCTATGATCACATTTTTATATGTTTCCTTTCACCAACATATAAAAAATGGTTTTAGGTTCGGTTTTTTTTGTGAAAATTATTAATAATGTTGTCCATTATGGTTGATGTTAAGGATAATCCACTAAATTAGATTATTATTTACTTCGTATCCAGTGATAATAAACTAGTACAGTCCTCAACATCTTGTTTATTGTAATGTATTGAATATTCATCTTAAATGATTTAATATCAATTTATGAGATGTCTGGATAAAGGAGTGGTGAAGTTAAGTAAATTTTATAATAATAAAATTTTATATATGAAATACGATTTTTGTGAGGGAATACGAAAATGAAATAGTATAAAACTAATTAGGGTTATTTTTTCCACTATGTGAGAATTTGGGAGACATAGTCAGTACTTTGTAACTCAATAATTTTTTTTCTAACCATATTTATATAGACTGTGATGAATCCCTAAAATATATATTGCTAACGGAATCTGGGATGTGTTAACTCTCTAATATCTTGGTTTTCAACCATTTAAAAAACATTCTAATTTTCCCATTATAATAATAATATTTTCTTGTTATTTTTGGGTGGTAAAAAATCCCTTTTGGAATAAATTTTTTCAAAGTAGTTTTAGTATTGGGAGGAAATTTAGTGATGAGTAGTGTTGTTAAATCCATTGTTTTGTCATGTGATGTTATGAATGGTATATTTTTAAAATGTGTACTATGTCATAGGCAAGAGGTTCATTGTGAGGGAATGGGTGGGTGGGGAAAATATCCATGCTGATAACTCATTATCTATGTCTACAAGGAAACTTTTTACAATACTTTTATATTTATTCATCATTCATTATGACAATTTCTTTCATGTTGAAGGATTATTCACCATAAATGTAATCTTTTGTATATTTCTGACCATTAATTTTATAAATTAATTACTAATAATTCACATGAAATATGAACTATGATATATCATACATCATTGTGATTTTGGATTGATTATACCGCATTCAACATCTTATTTTCCATTCATAACCATAATTTCATGTTGATTATTTTTCCATCATGTATTGGATGCTTCTAGATAAGTATTTGTGGATGAGTCCATATTCATCAGGGACATATCATTTTCCTATATTTTCAGGTAGAGATAAATAATACATGATGATCTATAATTAGTGATGTATTTTAAAGCTTTTATACTATGGTGCGGGTATATCATCCAACGATGAAAATATTCTTGTTGGTATATAATTACCTTTAGGAAAAAAATACTTTCCTAGTATGAATTAAAAAATTCATAATAATTCATTATACAGGTGATACATCATTACTTATTTCACCTTATTAGGCTTATATATCATCCCACATAAAATATATTGTTTTCCTATTTTATGGTTTTGTGGGATATAGATCACTCCCCTCATGATGGGTTTATAACCAATGTATTTATATTACGATATATCATTCACAAGGGGAAACATTAGACTCCAATCATGTTATGCAGTGATAAAACATTTTCCAGTAGATGACATATTATCTATAGTTATTTTTTGTGGTACGACTTCCTCCCTTGATGATATAGAATGGTATATATCATTAAAAATATATATTAGTAGGTGATATCTCATTAAAAAATGTTATAATTTAGAAAAACCATAGTTCACACATGTTTTATTATACAAAAATATGTTTTTATAGTTATATGATGACATGAGTGGAGATAAATCAACCAATAATAGATCATGTTTATAAAATGGGTACAATTTCCAATTCTAGTACGAGTAAAAAAAATATCTGATTGTTATCATGGTGTAATTAGGAGTATATAGGGATGTTTCATGGTTATTCTTGTTATTTTTTCAATTTAACATTGGTTCACACCATGTATCAAGTTATATATATATATATATATCAATAATTAATAGAAGCATAATTGACTGAGGAATATGGTGTTATATACCGAAACCCTCTTCAAATTCATTATATTACAAGAAACCCATATGCATAGAATATAATTTTATTTAATTTCTTGTTTATGGGATGATGAACATAGAGATATCATTATGATTATGATGATTGGTCTCATGAATTGAAGAGGGTGGTGGTTCTGTCCGGAATGTTTAAATTATAATTGAACTAATACTATTTATGATCAAAAGTTCAAAAGTTCAATATCTTGTATATAATTATCATCCTTATATAATATAACTTTTATGTATTTTTATGTTTTTTTATTTTTCCTCAAATACATTAAATATTAACTAGGTGATAAATGATTTATAATAGTTAAATTTTCTAACAATTTATATATGATATGATAATAAGTGTATTGTCTCCCCACATACATAAAAATTCCCATATGACATGTCATTATCTACTATGATACAAGTATGAATTTTTAATGTCATGTGGGACTATAATATTATTTAATGGGCAGGTTAGCTAAGTTGATATATCATAGAGTGGAATGAAGTTTTTATTTCTAAAACAATATGGAATATATTATAGAGACATTTTATAAAAAAAATTACATGCTATGCTTGGTAATTTAATTTCCATTTATTACCTATAAAATATATCACCATGTTATTGGTATTTTATTTTATTTATTATATTACCATTTTATTTAATCTTATTGATACCATGAGTAAAGTTATAGCATATCCATTTTTTGAATTTATCATCACCTGAGATGAAAATTTGTGTTCATTCATGCCAGATGTTCAACACATCTGATTCACATGAAATTCAAGAGCTGTTTAGTTATTCGGTATCTAGTTATGATAAGTGAACAATTATTTAGTGTGTTAATTAGACAATTAATTCAATCTTACGATTTATATATAATTCACTATTTTGTGTTTATATGTGTATTTGAAAATTCCCTTATGAGCATATATGTTGGGATGTAATAATGGATGACCAATATGATACAATTATTTCATGAGGTGTATAGGGAATATAAAGTCTTTTTTGATTTCCATAATTTTATTGATCTTGTAACAAACCAAATGTTTTTATGAAACATTTTATTTAAATAATTTTAATTATTAAATATCTTTCATTTCAAGAAATCGTGAATTTAAACAAACCAAAAGTTCCCCATAGTAGTAAATTACACATTTAACCTATCTATTTGGTCAGCGAGAATAAATATAACTAACTTATGAAAATGTACAGAGAATTAATTCACAACCAATTATTTAAGAAAAAAATAAATAAATTATATATTTGTATCTCTAATTAATAAACTAATTAAATTACAATTATTAAATGAAATTTATGAATTATATATATTATATCGATAAAATATATGTTTTATATTCATCTAATATATGTTTATTTCATAGGGTTTGAATAAACCCTATTTGATATATAAAAACCTATATTTTTCTAAAGGGAAATTTTCGACCTTTTAATAGAAAAACCATATTAAATTAATATATTGACATAAATAATTTAAATATTACAATATAAACAGGTTTTTTGGAATCGATATTCAAAAAAATAAAATTTGGATGAAATTTTAATATTTCTCTGATAACATTCTTGTTTTTATAAATAATATAAATATAATAAATTTAAATTGAAAACAACTTATTTCATAAAACAAATTTAGTCTCAAATTATAATATTTATTACTTATAAATTATAAATTTAATATATTTTTATCATTCAATATAATTTATGTCATTATAATTTATTTTATATTTAATTCAATCATTTGCAATGTTTTAACATTTAAAAACATGATCTCTTTTCTGAAAACATGATAAATTTTAAATTAATTATTATAAATTCTATTTTTGGAAATTTGAAAAATATATTCCATATTTGGAATCAGTATGTCCAAATTATTTGAATACATTAATTTTATTTTTGGGCTTTATTTGTAGTAACAAAGGAAATATTTATTAATAATTAAAAAGGGAAATTTGGGTAATTATAGATAATAATAATATTATAAAACTACCATAAAACTATCCTTAATATAGTTATATGAGTTTATTTTTACCAAAATCATTCTTGGGTCGAAATGGAATGCATTTGAAGCCACCTGGATGAGATGGGGACATTTAGATTATTTTTATTTAAAGATAAGTTAAATATGTGTCACTCAAATTTAAATAACTACATCATTTTATATAAGGATATAAATAAGATAATTTAGATAATAAATACTATTTTTAGAGATAAAATGTTTATATTTATTGTGGTATTTTATTTTTCATTTTTGAGAAATAAATAATTACTTAAAAACATATATATTGATGATGTAGAAATTAATTAATTGATGATAGGTAAATAAAAAAATTCATTAAATTGTTAATTACCATAAAAGACCAAAGAACAAGAAAAAATATTATTGGTAGAGTATTTCTAAACCATAACAATACAAGGGTCTATTTTGTGGCCAGTTGAATCCTTATAGAAGAAAATTTGACACTAATATTATTTTATTTAAACTGATATTAGAGTTGTCACATTCATAATTTAATAAGTATAGCATTTTAGATATTGTATTTTCTATAAGTTAAATTCATATTAAAATTTATTATGAACTCTATTATAATTATGTTCAAAATAGTATTTTATTTTTAATTATTATTTAATAAATAATTATTTTAAATAATTACACAATATTGATGTAGGGATTATTTTATTAATAAAGGAAACAAATTAATGTTATTAACAATATTTTAATAAATAATATTTTGTATAATAAATATTTCAAATGAATTTCCAAGATTACCTTGGTATAATGGTAATATAATAAAATAGTTTTATTGAATTTAACTTGTTGTCTTAATATTTTTAAAAATCAATAAATTGAATAGTGTCAAAATTGTCACTATTGATTGTTTATCAAAACAATTTTTTATTAAATTATTTAAATATGATAAAACATTTTTCAAAAAATACAAAATAATTATAAAATTTTATAAAATTTTATTAATTATTTATTTATAGTCTAATTGAAATCAAATAATTAAATATTTCACCCTTTAAATATTAAAATATTTGTTACCCCAATTAAAAATTAAATATAATAACTAAGTGTTATCTAAAATGATATGGTTTAAATTGATAGAAAAACATTTGTAAAATATTTTTGTTGATGATATTTAAACCATATGTCATATAATATTATAAATATGTACATTTTTTAGGATTTGTGATATTGTCTGATTTCATGGTAAATTAATATTTTTAGAGATCTCAAAAGTGTATGTCGCCTCAACTATAAAAGGAAACCTCATCCCTTGACTCTTCTCTTCACATTAATCCATAATTATAAGAAATCCCCAACCCTTTTACCTTATAAACATACCTAGTTACATTATAGAGTTTATGGTATTCTTTAAAGAAAAATTATACTACTCTAATAAGGGATTTAGAAGAAAAAATCAAATGAGACTTAATCTCCTCAATCGATTCATTCCAACATATATTAATTGTACTACCAATTAATTATTTGTTTAATTACAATGTAATAACTCAATTATCACTTATATATTGAGATTTTACTTTTATTCACCTTCAATATTCAAAATTTTATTAGTCCTATGAAAAACGAAATCACTACACGTGAGTATGTCTGGATTACAGTCTCAATGATGTGGAATAAAGTTTTTTCACCACCACCTTACAGAGATGGTAATGATGATTTAAACAATAACAATATATTATTATTATAACATGATATTTATTCTTAAATATTATTCACCATTCACTTCAATACCAATCAAAAATTATGGGAATGATATCGTCGCTCGTGCGTACATAGGGCCTATCGTCTCCCCGATGCTACGCGATTCATTCGACATGGTCTTCATTAATGCAAGATTATATAAATGTATAGAATGAATAAATATGATATATAATGTTAATATCATTTTTTAATGATATAACTATGAATTAATAAGGATAACTATATCTTATTCGACAAACATGCATAATAACATGAAGTTGTTAATACCATAATAACAAGTAATAATGAAATTTTATTAACCAAATGATCATAATATGATCATATATGATATCATAAAAATAAAAATGATTCATAAATAAGTAAATGAAATTATTTAAATCATTATACATGAGTTTCATATTACTGTAATAGATATCATATGTAAGGTAAGAGAAAATTTCTAAATCTCGTTATTATCATAGATTGTTTATAAAAATGTATTTGTTGGGGTATATTTATCTTCCACATCCATGTTCCCAAAATATTTAATATTATTTACATTCTTGTAGAATTTTTTATTGTCATTTTTACCCATTTGTTAGTTTTTATTAAATGTTATGAATGGAAAATTTTGTCATTATTTTATTTGAGTTAATTTTTTATTTTTACAAAAAAAAATAATGATATGATTGTACTTTAACATATATATCATGAGTGGATTCTTAAATTTTCCTTAAACCATATTTCCATGAATCATCCTTTACAAAATTTCAAAGTTATTTTCAAAGAAAATATTTTCTTTCAAAATTGTGTGGCATTTTGTGAAAATAAAATTATTCTGAATAAGAATATATATTTATCATAATAATTTATTTCAAGTGTTCAATAAAAATTATTTTCCAAATATGTTGGAATTCATTAAGAAGGATATGATTAATATATAATATGCCTATTATTCCTAGGGATCATTTTTTAATGGAATGTTATTTATGAAATCCATATGTTTTACATGGATGATTTTATGATATAATGATGTTTCAGAAACACTTTTTATTCGTTGGTATATTCTATGATGACTGATTTCTATTTTTTAAGGAAATACTAAGAATGAATTAGTAATGTGATGGGTGGGACTTATATCTCACTCCAATTCATTGGGTAATGATTTATATCTCATGATAAAGCCAAGTCTAGAATGGGAAATGATTTCGATTTAGAAATTCATGGCTAGAACGAGGAGTGAACTCAGATCAGTAAGAAAAGTTTTCCCCTATGATGGTCTCCACAATGAGCCTTGACTAATATGAAATGATTTTCTATGATTATGTGTATTCCATAAAACATTATGTCTTATGATATGACTTTTGGGATTAATTTCATTGATTTTAATGAACTATTATGATATATCTCATTGCTTGATGTCACGATATTTCATACGCAAGATAATATTTTCAATTGTTATGTTCATATGTCTTATGATTATGATATGGTTTATATCTACCTTGTTTAACCATAATAAGAAACTGAGATCTCCATTTCATATGTTTCTTTTTACCAGTTCTTAAACAAGTTTATTAACTAAAATATTTCATAATGTGGTCTTGTTTTTATGAAATAAGAAGGAGATAATGAATAATTCTTCTGAAATAGTTGTTTATGATTCCCAATTTCTAAAGACACTATACCTATATAGTCTTATCATGGTTTTGTTATATTTGGTAATGAATATTCATTAAAATTGAAGAAATTTTATTTTATGTAAACTATGGGTTGTTATAGTTGGTATTAGAGGAAAGTTATTGTTATCTTCAAGAAAATAGAATGATAAAACCTTAATAAAAACCAAAAGATATGTAGAATTATAGGTTACAATCGTGGGGTTTTTAAGTGATCATGAATATCCAATTATAAACCCCAATGTGTCCAAAATTAAAATTTTATTCTTGATTATGTGGCTTTACCATTATTATTAGTGTTTCTCACACTCTAATTCTTGGGTTTAGTCAATGGATGGAACCCAAATGAGCAATGTTAATGCAAATTTCACCCTAAAATGCAAGGATTTCCCTTCTAATAACCAAATTTTATAGGATTTGGAATGAAATATCTTATAGCTATCATCACATAACTTTAATATTATATGAATCAGGAAATACATCCAAATGAGATAATGAGGGAACTAAATTATATTAATCCCTTCATGAGGCAACATCCACCTTCTTTTAGATGGTCTTTTGATCAATTTGTGGCTAAACAACGGATCAGTACCACTAAAAAGATATTATAACTACTCCATTATTTAAAACATGATAATGTCATTTTGGTAGTATATCATTTTCAAGGTGAAGCTAACCAATGGTTGAACCTTACTAATAATGTGATGCAAATAGATTAAATTGAATCCATGAAATGGGATGAGTTCAAGAACATATTTTTTTAATAATTACATTCCTCTTATTTTTTGAAAAAATATAGAGATGGAATTCCTCGATCTAAATAAAATAGTTGATAAATCCATTGGTACCTATGAATAAAAGTTTTCTAGATAAGGAAGTTACACTTCTTGAATTATTTTCCAACCTGAGCGTAAAATTAATCAATTATTTGTTGTCTTAAAATCATGTCTCTGAAGGTAATTATCCATAAGGGACTCTAATATCTATGAATAAATCATTTGATGTTATCTCAGGGTTGAGGAAAAGATTTTCGTAACCAATAAGTCTTATGGTTTTGATAATAATACAAAAAAAGAAAATTAAGAGAGAATATAAATACCACGTTGAAAAAAATATGAGGTTTATCTTATGCACAATATGTGGAATTAAACATGTGGGAAATTTTCTTAAATATATCACTAAATGTTTTATGTATGTAAAAGAAGGTAATCAGGAAGGTGAATTCTAAAGTTATGGGAAAACAATATCTAATGATTAGAATAAATAAAAGTCTTCATAGAATAAACCTCCTATACATAAATGCGACAAGTGCAAGGAAATTGGGAATTATTCTAATCAATGTCCTAATTCAATAGTTATTGATGATGACCGACATCAGCAAATTTTAAAGGCCGAAGAAAAAGTAAAGTAATAGGTGATCACTATCAGTGATGTGTAGAATGATAATAAAGTTTAAAAAGGTACACTTACTACCCCTCTAATTTATAAAATGTTTTATTGATTATGTATCCCCAAAATCTTTTATTTTTGAATAATTTTTAAGGGTATCATAATATTACCTCCAAAGATAGATTTAGAGTTAATTATGAAAACTCTTAAGGGAAAATGGTTTTATTAAAATTTTATAATTCTTCTACAAATTTAGTTTTTGAGAAATTAATTCTAGTAAATCTTGTGATCATTAATATAGTGTAATTCTATGTTAATATTGGTAAGGATTTGATTTTTCTATGTAGAGGTTATATCAATTTCCAAGGAGGGGAATCCACATTTCATATTTTATATGATTCTATGTTCATCTATTAATGAGATGATGAATATAATATTCAACAAGAAATTTCATCTATATTATTTGTCTCGATTCCTATAAAGAAATGTTATATATGACAAGTTGTTGGAGAGAAAATCATAATTAATAATACTCCCATTTTATGAGAGTTTGATGATGCCTTTACAGAAGATTTACTAGGTCTTACACCAAACAGTGAGGTCGAGTTTTCAATAGAACTCATACATGGTGTTATCTCTATTTCAAAAACAACTTATAGAATAGGACCAATTGTGTTTTAGGGATTGATGAGGCCAATCAATGTGAATCTTGACAATTGATTCATACGCCAAAATGTGTCACCTTAGGGAGCACATGTTTTATTTGTTAAGATGAAATATGGATCAATGCGACTCTACGTTGACTATAAAGAACATAACAAGATTACTATCAAAAACAAATATCCCCTTCCCCAAATTAATGACTTAATCTACTGACAATTCCAAGCTCAATACATATCAACGATCGATCTTCGTTCAGGATATCATCAATTAAGGGTCATAAAGGATGATATACAAAAGGAGGAATTCCATATATGGTATAGACACTATGAATATATAGTGATTCCTTTTGGTCTAAATAATTCTCCAGATATATTAATGGATCCAATGAATAGTTTCATTAGATAATATCGTGATTTGTTTCTGGTAGTATTTATAGATGATATTACTTTCTATTCAAAAATTAGTGAAGAGTATGAGGATCACTTGATAATTTTTCTAACAAATTTGATAAAGGATAATATTTATGAAAAATGTACCATTTTTGAATTTTGCATTTATAAAGATTCATTTTTCTGCCACATAATCTCAATAGAGGGTATATTTGTGGATCCTACAAAAATACAAGTTTTTAACAATTGGCAGAGAACAACAACGGTAACTGAGATATGATGTTTTCTTAGTTTGGATGGATATTATCGATGTTTTGTGAAATATTTTTCATGATTAATAATCCACTAACCATGTTGACATAAAAAGGTTTTATGTTCGTGTGGATGGTTGAATTTGAGTTGAATTTCATAGAACAAAAAGGAGGGTTATCCATTGAAAATTTCCCCACAATACCTTGTACTGGTGAAAATGTTGTGATATATATAGATGCATCCATGAAGGGATTGGGTTTTGTTCTAATTAAATATGATATCGTGATATATTATGCTGGACGAAAATTAAAAATCTCCAGGAAAAATTACCCAAATCATTATTTAGAGTTATCTATGGTAATATTTTCACTAATGATATGGATGAATTATTGTTATGGTGACTGATGTTATATTTATTATGATCATAAAATCATATATTATATTTTTTACATGAAGGGAGATGAATATATGTCAAAGAACAAGGTTGGAGATGATTAGAGGTAAAGACTACTCAATACATTACAACCATGTGAAACCAAACAAGGTGGAAGATGCTTTTAGTCGAATGGACCATGATAGCCTATCCATTATGAGGATAAAAAAAGATCCAATATTTATGGTTATAAAAAGGATGCATCCTGAAATTTCAATGAAAGGGGAGAAATTTTATCGTTTTCAATTTATTGTTCAACCATCTATAAAAGTAATGTTTACGGACTCGTAGAAGGAATATTTAGAGCAGTGAAATAAGTTGAGAAATTTTCCTAAATTAAACCTTGACTATGATGTAATAATAAGGATTCAGAATTGGGTTTGAATTTCTACCATTCTTGAATTAAATAATATTCTATTTGATGAGGCTCGTAGTTCTTAATTTTCAAGTAATATTAAAATCGTAATGATGTATATAGACCGGAAAAAGTATTATTGATGGAATGGAATGAGAAGATGTGTTACAAAATAGGTCTCTTAGTGCTTGGTTTGTCATCAAGTCAAGGATGAATGTAAATATTCTAAGAGGATGTAACAACCATTACCCATACCAAAATGAAAATTGGAAAAAATCATTATAGACTATGTCATCAGAATTAAAAAAACATATAAAATCCATAATTCTATATGGGTTATAGTTGATCATTATAATAGGTCAGAACAATTCATTAATAGTACATAGGATTTCTCTTTGGATCATCTTGAAATGGAATATGTAAATTAAGTGGTTTGTTTTCATGGACTTTCACTATACAGTATATCTTATTGGGATCCAAGGGTTACATTGATGTTCAGTTGAATTCTTCAGTAGGTTCAAGATACAAAATTATGTTTCAGTAGTGTTTCTTATCCATAGACAGACTTCCAGTCTCTTATGAAAATTCAATATCTAGAAGGCATGTTGAGAGATTGATCTATATATTTCAAAAGTTTTTGGGATCAACTCCTAAATTTGGTATAATTTTCATACAACAATAGATTTCACTATATTATTCTAATTTATCCTTATAAAATAATTTATTATAAATAGGTGCAAAATTCCCACTTTTGGGGATGAAGTTAGAGAAAGAAAGCTCTTAGGACCTTATCTTGTTGATGAAATGTAAGAAACTGTCAAATCAATTCGACAAAACATAAGAGCATCTTAGAGTCGAAAAAACGTTGTGTAGAAAATAGATGACATGAAATAGAGTTTGTTGTGGGGGGGAATGTGTGTCTATGAATTTCTCCCAATAAAAGAGTAATGAAATTTTTAAATAAGGGGAAGCAAGGCCCTCTGTATATCAGTCCTATTGAAATTATGGATCATTTTGGGAAGGTAGCTTACTAATTGTATCTTCCTCTAAATCCCTCTCTAATTCATGATGTGTTACATGTATCTCTCTAGATAAAGTACTTAGATGATCCTTTACATGTACTTGACTCAGAATTTGTACTACATGACCACTATCCTACTTATGTTGAACAAACGATATTGATTTTAGATCATAGCAAAAAAGATCTGTAAAAAAAGACCACTCATTTTGTGAATGATTTTTGGTGGAACACCGAGTTCTGGAAGCTATATAAGAGCATTAATATTTGATGGGGGAGATATATCTTCATCTATTTATATCCAGGTGATGAATTGATATGGTGAAATCTAGTTTAATAGTGGTACAATGTAACACTAGAAATTTTTAATGAAATATTTTCATTAAATTAGTTTAATTCTTCAACAACATGCATTATAAGAAATCATGAGTTCTAACGAGCCATTAGATTCACTTAGTACAAAATGGAAATTCAAAATAGTTGTTAGGATATGGGGATTAAATATAACTAAGTTATTATTATGTATGTTGATGTTTTCCACCGCAAATTATTTATTTAAAATATAAATCAATTATCTTTTTCTATTTTTTATTAATATATTGAGAAAATTACTATTAGTAATTGAAGTTATTGTAAAATATGTTATATACTTAATAGAATATTTATTATATTCATCTAATATATAAAGTTGTTATTGGGTATGAATAAACCCTATTTGATTTATAAAAACCTATATTTTTCAAAAGTGTAATTTTCTTCCTTTTAATGGTGAACCCATTTTTAATAAAGATTTTGAAACATTAATAACTTTTATAATAAAAAAATTTATTTATATGTATGCTATAAAAAATTACATTGGATGAAATTTTAATATTATTTTGATAACATTCATATTTTGATGAATAGTAAAAATACAATAAATTTTAATTGAAATGGTTATTTTCATTAAATTAATTTATGTGGTAAAATTATATTATTGAATGTATTAAAGAATAAATAACATTTATTTTTATCGTTAAATATAATGTATGTAATAATTATTTGTAATGGGCTAGACCTCAATGGTCCTTTCCTTTCTAGAAATCTATTGTCTGAGGTGTTTCAGGAAGTCAAGGTGATATATCCCCCACAATGCCAAATTTTATGTTCATTAATAGTGTTTACAGAATGATATGGTTCCAACGGTTGCCTCTTTCCTTTGTAAAATTTTGATTTTGTGAACAATGTTTCCAGAATATTGAGGTTCCAATGGTGAGGTTCATGAATAGTGTTTCCATAATGGGGAGGTTCCGACGGTGAGGTTTTAACGGTGAGGTTCATCAACAGTGTTTCTAGAATGGTGAGGTTCTCATGGTGAGGTTTTAATGGTGAGGTTCATGGAAATTTATTCCAGAACAGTGATATTCCAATGTGTAAGTTTCAATGGTTAGGTTCATGAACATTGTTTCCAAAACAGAGAGGCTCCAACGCTAAGGTTTCATCGGTGAAGTTCATGAACAGTGAATCAAGAACGGTGATGTTTCAATGTTGAGGTTCATGAATAGTTCTTCCAGAATGGTGAGGTTCAAATAGAGAGGTTTTTATGGAGAGGGTTATGAACAGTGTTTCCAGAATTGTGGGGTTCCAACAGTGCATTTTCAAAGGTGAGGTTGATGAACAGTGTGTCCATAATGGTGAGGTTTCAACGGTGAGGTTCATGAATAGTGTTTCCAGAATAGTGAGGTTACAATGGTGAGGTTCATGAACAGTGTTTTTCCATTTCCAAATTTCGAGTCCCCGAACAGTGTTCCTAGCTTCCTACAACTTTTTCCCTTTGATGTTTCCTTTGATGTAAAATGAATTTAAAGACTTATTTTATGGAATTTATGTTTTCATTCAAAGGTTGTAACTCCAATATTAATTTTTCTATGGCTAGGCATGTTATTACATGGTCAAACCTTGTTGTTTAATATGATCCACTTTTAATGAAAAAACAAGCATATCTTAAATAGCTACTCCGTTAAATCATCTATATAGACGTGATATCTTCCTCCCTTATCATTCCTCGTTGTTCTCAGGTGTGAGATGCTAAAACCATCCATTCCTTCCCATCGGAGTTATACGATGAAGCTTTCCCCCATGGATTTGTTCCCAAATATTTTTGAAGCAACTAAGTAGTGTCTATCCCACTTTGATATAAGTTTTCACGGGGCAAGAGACTGTAACCCTCTGTGTGTCTCGTTCTTGTATAAAGAACGCCAATAACTGTTTGAGGTGGGGTATTTGTTGCTTCTCATTTCGTTTACATGCAATTGTATAGTTCGAATGTTTTATACCACTGGATCACAATGTAATTGAAAATATAAATATTTTAACCAGATAAATAAAATGATATCGATCGTATGTTATTTCCTCTTTGTTTCTTCTAGAAATGGGGATGAACTTGATTGTTTAAGGTTCAAACTTTCCAATCAGTATGTAATGGGTTTATTCGTAGAACCAAATAATCCCAATGATTCTATATCCATTTGGACATACTTTCCAAAGGTAGGTTCTTATTAGTTGTGAACCGATGAGGCTTAATAATTGTCATTGGTAAGAGGATGAGAGGTCAGACTCATCAAACTTTTTTTGGGGGAATTATTTCATACTCTAGGACTCTATTATAGATTTCAGTTATGTTCACGAATCTGTATTAATTTACAAATCATGAAAATGAGGTTTTCCATTACATTTTGCAATCGATGATTGATATGTATGGGATTTAGAGAATATTTTATATGTATTTGAGGTTCTTCATCAATAATGAATCATTAAAATGTATTAGAGATTCTTATTCAATGGTATCCTTCAATACAGTATATAGAAATGTCTTGGTCATTACGATGGTCATACTACTTTTAAATCCACTTAGTGGGGCACTTGAAGTGTACTGTCATTCAGAAAGATAAGGATTATTTTAGAGTTGGGATCATACCTGAAGAAGGGCTACCTACGTATCCTTGTTAAAAATCAATCAGAAAAAACATAGATCAATAAGAAGGATATTGTTTAATGAATTATGGGACAAAAAATAATTAATGAAAGATGGGATTGAACCTTATAAAGGCTTCCTACATACTCCATTTTTAAGGTAGAGATCAAATTCCACGTAGTTCGGGTGAAAAAGTATGAATTTTATGCATGATTAATGGCCCAAAGAGAGATGTCGTGATTACTTTTACTCTCTAAGATCACGTGAGTCAAGCTCAGTGTGAAAAACAAGAGGTATCAGTAAACCTGATGATTGTGCCATGAAAGATGGAGTCATAAGAAATGATGTGTGGATTACATATGTATGACTGCCCAGGTAAATTAAGACCAGAACTTTAGGAATGAATCCCAAGAGTAGGGTCCATAAAGGTATTTGTACTTTTTGTAGATTTGGAATTTTAACCTGGGACATACTCCTAAAAAGAAGGACCAAATTAAGAGGAACGTATAGTTGGGTTTTATTCCTAAGAAGGAAGCCCAAATAAAAAAATTAAGACTGAGGATTACTCTCGAGAAGGAGGCCCAGGATAAGGGGACTTGTAACTTGGGGCTTACTCCTAAGAAGGAGGCCCAAAACAAAATATCGTCTCACCTTAAAGGATGAGGTTATATTTGAATCCCCTAATCATGGTGACAAAATGCATGTATGTCACGAGGTTTTGGGAAAGGTTCTCACAGAATTCCTTTTAGATAAGGAATCCAAAAAAGGAACCATGCCATAAATGGATTTGAAGAGGGTTTTTATGGATATTTCTTGAAGAGGATAAGTGAATTTCAGGAAAGGAGGTGACTAGGAAGGAGGCGTGCAAGTATTTTTCTATCACACAAGTCTTGTTCGTGCAAGTAGACTGGCATGACATGAGTCACCTTGGGAGACGAATAATCTATAGGGTAATAATTGGGAGGCGTTAAACCCATGACCTTATTATCATCCCTAGAGGCTTCCAGATGGGTGGCGTGCAAGTTCCCCTGAGAGGGTAAGGCGGTGCACAAGTGTATTAATTTCCCTTAAAGGTTGGACACTTAGGCTCACAAGTATTGATGTGTTCTAACACATAGGCCTTATTATTCCACTTAAGAGCTTCCATTATAGGTAACGAATTGCCTTAGAAGAGTTTGAAAGATGCCAGACAAAGACTTGGGCGACCAGAGCTTGAATATGAGTTTTTGAAAAAAAAATTGTCGAAATGGGGGGCCTACAAGGGATATTTATAGTGCACTAGAAACCTTGGGAGAAAAAATAATAGGGAACGCATGTGACTTTCACGACCCATATGTGGCACGCAAGTGACTTTCATGACGCCCATGAAACATGTGTGACACACTCACAATTGGTTCCTAGCCCATGCCTTTACCAGTTTTCGATGTTCTTCAAAGGGTAACCCTCATTGTGATAACGGTATTCCCCTTTTCCATTCAATGGAATCTATGATCGAAAGGAGCATCAACAGAAGTCCCCACTCAGAGTTGGATCCGAAAAAGGAAAGAGGATTTGACTATGAGTAAATGGAGAAACCAGGGATCAGTGGTGCATAGGTTTTAGGGGCATAGGTTTCAGCGTGTAGGTTCCAGTGTGCAGGGTTGCGGGATCGCCTATATATATGGGCCTCACTTCGCGCAAATCATCCTACCTCCAATGCTATTGAGCTCTCGTCACACAAACCTTTTATTTTCTTGGTTGATCACACTTCTTTGTGTCGCTCTTATCTAGTAAGGATTTTGAATTTTATGATAATAGTAGCGCGATAATACTTTTTCGGAAACAATTGTGCAGAAACACATGTGCGCATTAATTCCTTAGCCATTTTTTTGTTTTCTTCACAAATATTTCATAAAAACATACTTACATAAAAGTTAATTGTTTTATATATGTGTAGATTTAATGGTTCCCAAAATAATTGGATCAACTGATGAGTAATCCAGCAAGAGAATAGATGACATGATGAACATTGTCAGCCATGATTATTATGTTATCTATGAAAGCACTCTCCCAGATTTGGATAAGAACTTGAAGAAATATCATTTCAATTTCTCACAAAGAATCTAATTGCCTTTGTATGACCATGGTCATATACAAGGAGACAACGTTCCAGAGGCAAAGAATTATATTCCTCATTCATGGTTTCAGACTTCCACCAATTTCTCTTAAGAAAATATCTCAGTTGTAGGATCTTTTTTCAATGCTGGAATAGTGGATAAGTCATTAATAATGAATCATAGCCCATATACTCCAGATCTTAAGCCCCACAATCCTGAGATAAAGCCGCATTTCTATCCCTCTATTTTCCAAAATTCTCAGATGAACCAATCCAAGGGATGGAAAAAGAGTTGGGATTTCCATCCTGGAGGAGGTTTGAATCCAACATAAATGTTGTCATATTGGGTGCGACAAACCTGTGTAGAGTTTGTCGAGGATCTAAAGGGAGCTACAATATTTGAAGCCGTCTTTGCTGGGCAGACATATGTCTTCAGGAATGATAATTTTGTGCCGGGGCTAATCAGATGCTGGAGCCCAGAAACCAATTATTTCTATATGACTCATGGAGAAGTAGGAATCAACTTATGGGATGTCAATAGGAACTCATGGGATCCAATTCTAGGAGACATGTATGGCGAGTTCATCCCTCCGAAGGCGATGCAGAATGATTCTGAGAAGACTCCGGCTCTAGCTCGGGACTTGATGAAGAAATTTTTCAAGCTCAAAAATTCAATGTCCACCAAAAATCATTCTAGAAATGATATTCATCCAGAGATGTGGATAGATATGTTTCTCATCAAGAAGAAGGAGAAGGGTCCCACCTGTACTAGTCCTACCAACTACCACAGAGCATATAAGAGGGGTGATCTTGGCACATTCTAGCCAACTTTGGAAGCGGCGGAGTTTGAAAAGTTGCGGTATGAAGTGGATAAAATAATACGAGAGAAGACCTCTATGGAGGTATTCTTAGCCTTATGGATCAGTGTTTATCTTTTTCCAGTTAGGTATTAAATGGGAGGCATCAGGCTAGGGACCTTCATTGTTGAGGCTGAGTTGGCTATGTGAAGAATGGTTGGGTTGGCCACACCGGTTTTAGTGATGATTCACATGATCTTACTGTATATCTATATGAGTAAGTCTCCTATGAGAATAGTGATACCATTCCATGTTTTGTGGGGATTGATCACCACTCACTTCAGGACATACGCTGTATAGAGCAGAGTCCAGGTTCCTGGAAGTTATTTTATGCAATCAGTGTAGGTATTTTCCAGAATTTCTCCATTGTCCCACAATTCCCAATATCTGAAGGTGAGTTTGAGCGTATACAAGGAATTTCATTTCTTTCCTTATGGAAACCCGCCAACAGTTTGGTTCGTTGATGATGGAACAAATATCTTGGAATTGAGGTCATATATGCTGGCTTGCAGAGATGGTGTATTGGCCACTAGAATTGACAGAGAGATTATATGTGAGGCCTATGCTCCATAGATATTTTCATGCCAATTCAAGTGTGTGAAGCAGATTGTTGTATCCCCTCCTGTGCATGTTAGGTCAGATCAGGATCCAATGGTTTCCCGAAAACTATGGTTTCTGACAGTTATGGATAATATCGGGGTAGTGTTTGATCTACCAGTTGTTAGAGCTACGAGTCAATTGACTACATGGTATTCTAAGAATTGGGTAGAATCATACCCGGTAGGGGTGTTGAGTCTTCATATCTCTTGGGTGGGGCGTAGAAACTGAAGTGTCAGGAAAGAAACCTTTCATCTAGAAGTTGACTCTTCTTCACATGGATCTGATTCACCAGGTTCTTAACCCAGAGATGATTTACCGGATTCCAATGATGGGGATGAGGAGGCATGGCATGAGTCAAAACGGCCTCGTGCCAGATATAATCCTCTTGATAGAGTCAAGAGACCTACTACATTGACTCCTGGTGAGTTGCATCATTGAGGAGATTTTGTAGCCATAATTTTAAAGAGTAATAAGTTTCATTTTCTTATCAATTATCTGTGATTGCAGGTGCTAGGAAGAAGTTGAAGTCCCAGTTTATAGGACCCTCCTCGTGGACTTCTGGTGTACAATATGAATAATTACGACCAGAGGTTGTCCATACATGGAGGAGTTTATATTGTGATGCTGAAACCACCTGGATGGAATTATGCAAATGGATACATATCCCAGGTGTGGGGGATCTCTGGGCTTCTGCTGATATCCGTTTCGAGGATAACCCCAATAAAGAGAGAGAGATTGCATCATAGATCTGGAAATGCTCATATTTTCCACTGATTATTCCATTCCTTTCACCAAGAGAGTGAAGAAAATGGTGGATCGTGGAACCATTGAGGGGATTGGTGCTTCAGTAGATGAGGAGTGGCACAATTACGTGGAACCTGAAGATGTAAAATTCTTTCCTTATTTACATTTAACTTTATTTTAGTTAATGCTTTATTATTCAAGGAATAAATATTCTTCATTTTGAAGCTTGAAATGGAAAGAACCACTGAAATACCTTCTCCATGGTATAGCCCTGGTGGAACCACTCTTGGAGCCAGTGAATCTCCCCGTGAACTGGGCGATGTATCTCCAGTCTAGTAAGCCATGGACAAGGAGTTGGAAAGGGAAATATTGCCTCTGATACCTATTTTCGGAGGTGATTACTCTAGTCCACCCAAAAAGGCCAAGAAGCAAACACATCGAAGAAAGAAGATCATATCCAAATGCTTTATAAATAGTGGAAATTCCTTCTCATAGTCACGAATACTAGATCATGAAACATGTTTCTCATACATCTTGAGATTGTAGGGGCTTATTCGATTTCCCCTCTTAGGGAGAGGACTAACCCTCCTCCAAGGATGACAGAGGGTGTTGATGAATAGTCGTAAATTCATACTGACCTAGCTGCTCTTGAAGAAACAATGAGAGAAGAAGAGGCAGAGTCTGTTCCCAGTACTGCTCTAGTTGCTGAAGAAAGGAGAGTAGAGCCCTCTTTTGGTAAATTAACAATACATCATAGAACATTGAATGAAAACATCAAATCACATCCATTATGTGACGCTTTATGTTCAACACCTGAACCAGATCATTTTGAGGCCACTGTAACTAACTCTGCAATTTTCTCTGAGGAAGCTATCCGGGGTTAGTGGTCACTAGAGGAGGGTCACCAAGAAGACTTGTCAAATTCTCCCACTAGTGAGACTAACCAAGAATCTGAGATATAACTGGATAAAATGATGAAACTCATCCTATATTTTGAACTAATTTTAGATCATGTTAAAATACCATGTGATATAGAAGATTTTGGACGTGAGTGTTATCCATTATCCTCTTTAAAAAAATTATTACGTCTCTAGCCATGATTGGTTGAAATGTGAAGTTCCGTCTAAGAAAGATCTTGATCTGCTGATGCTTGAAGGGGTACAGACAACCCTATCATTGCAAATACTCTAGCAAAGGTGGAGCTTAACCAAACACAGATTCTTGAAACCCATCTTGAAAATCTTGTTGATGCTAGGAAAGACAGGGAGGATCCTTCTCATGCTGCTATTCTACCTTTGGGTAAAAGATGATAATATTTTTGGCTATACTTAATTCGATATATAACTAATCAATTTTTTTTATCCATTGAAACTATCCAAATATTTTAATTCACTATGAAGGGCCGTCAACTTTAGTGTCTAGATCCAGAGGTGGAGCCTCAGCCTCAGCCCCAACAGTAGTTGAAAGTGAAGTGCCAAGGGTCAGGGAGGAAGGAGAAGAACAGGGCACTTCTGTAAGTGCATTAATCTCAGAATATATTCCTCCCTATGATAGAGATGTTGAATCAGACCCAGAGGTGCAAAATTCGCTCCAATTCTCACGTTGCAAGGCAAGGCAGAAATTATGGAAGATCATATCTGATGTGCCTCTGGAAGAGCTGACTTTGATGATCCCATGACTGTCATCCTTGTTTTTCATGCTGGGACATGGCGGTTTTGGATATCAAGAGATCCATATCATGGTGAAACAATTTATTTAAAGAAGTGAGTATAAGAAAAAGTGCCATTAATATCTGATCAGATCAAGGCTACTGACCAACATCGGAGAATTCGAGGTTGTGGTGTCCTAGGATGAGGCTGATCATGCCGCAAAGCTGAAGCAGCTGAAGCGTAAGATCACAATGAAAGTTGTTTAGAAGATGCACCTTCAGCAACAGCTTGTTGTAATTACCGGGGAACTTGACTGGGTTAAAAATTCATGGGAATGAGTTCAAATGGATGGTATGAAAGCCATCAAAGATGGAAAAAAAGCACTCCATCAAGCTGAAATGAGTGAAGAAAGTTGAGTGAATGAACTTCAAGTAGCTGTTAATGAACTTGGGATGCCGTAAATCAAATGAAAAGTTCTATTAAAAGCCTCTATTTATTCTTGAAAAAGAGAAGATACTCTAATCTCTATATGTTCTTCTAATATTGTCCATCCATGAAAAAGACATTTCATATTCAATCATTTGTACCTACATTTTCATGCTAACTAATTTATTTTTTTTAACTAAGCCAGTGGTCCTATTAAGCATAGTTTGATTTTTTCTATTTTCTTTTTTTTAAAGGGAAAAAGCCCAAGATTATTATTAAAAAGAAAGTCCAAAAGAGGTACAAAAAATGAATGAAAACAGATAAACTTATCACCCATTTTCAGGGACACCAAGATTTTTCCTCAGCTTGTCCCCAATGATACGTTCTTTATTTCACATTTCGTTCCAAAGGCTGATGTTATTACATCCTCTTTCTCCTCCTCTTCCTCCACGATAGGTTTCCTCAATCTCCCTGGCTTGCTGTAGGAGAGATTCTACATCTTCATCAGAGCTGTCCACTTGAGCTTCTTCCTTCCTCTTCATTTGCTCTCTCCTTTCTCTCTTCTTTTGGCTTTGAGTTCAAGCATATTGCCATTCGTCATCAGAGCCTTTCTTTTCTCTGATATTCTTTTCCTAAGGTTTCCTGCACACAAGAAGCATTCTGCAAAGTATGGGTATTTGAATCCTTACTCACCTTTACATCAGGATGTTTCATCAATAAATATGGTGTTCCAGCCATGTCAGATGACTCTAGATGAGTAGACACAGTAATACTATCAGTCATTCTAGTTTCCCTATGGAGTTCAGGAACATCATGACATATTTTTGTGAGAACATTCATAACAGGGGGAGCCATCAAAGCAACATTGTTCTGGACTGAACAGTCCAAAACCATCAAGACAGGAGACTATTCTATTATTTCAGCAGGATCATGATAAACAGCAGATGAAATAGTTGTAGAATCAACATAAGTGCCATCAACAGATTTAGTAAAAGAAGGACCAGGCAGTGAAGACACCTGGATTCTGTCAGCCAAAGAAGGCTGTTCTGGAAAACTTAAATCAGAGTCCACCACAGAAACAGAAGCATGAACATAAACAGTTTTATGCATTTTATCAGAGTTGGTGTTTTGTGTCTGATCCACATCACCAGTACAATAAGGTTGCAATTCTGGGAGATCAGAAGGACCTTCCTCTACAATGGCCGCCCATGATTTTTTGGGAAGTGGCACTGTGGAACAGCTTTGAACAGTCAATCCAGAAGATTTCTTGGGTGAAGAAATATTTTTCTGTTCAAGTGGCATGACTTTCAGATTGGGGCATGAGTTAAGATCGTGCCCCTTCACAGAACAATTTGAGCAATAAAGAGTCGTCCTACAATTAGAGGAGTCATGTCCTAATACTCTGAAATCGAAATAGTATTTGGGCAGGCTTTCAAACTCAATCCTCAAGCTAATTTCCTCCTCATCAGTAGATAAAAATATTCTATCAGTTAAGGTAGATGAAAGATCTACCTCAACTAAACATCTGGAAAAATTCCCATATCTGGCCAATTCAGTTTCGTTATCCATTCTAATGGGAAATCCTATAGCTAGAGAGATGTCATATAGGATCCTGGGATGCCAAAGAAGCCAGTTCAAACCAAAGATTTTGATCCAAACTTGTGCAACCGATCTACCCATCTCTAAAGGATTAAACGATCTATCCCACTCACGTATATGCAATGCCCCAAGCTTGAAAGAAATGGAGCCAAACCCCCAGGCTCTCAATTTAAGCTCCTCAGAAGGAAACAAAAAATGATAAAATCCCTTACCCAAAGAGACGCAGTTCCAGGAATCAAAGCCCCCAGATATTAGTTAATCGAGATTTGAGATAATCTAACCTCCAGGGCTGCGAGCCCTTTGGTAAAATCAGCCTAGCAATGATGGAATGATCCCCTAACTTCAATCTCTCAGCAACCGTATCGCCATCAGCTTTTACATGTGCTATCGAACCCTTCTTCCTAATCCCTGCATGAGTATCCTTGAAATTAGGAAAAGAAGAGTTATTCTGACCAACCTCAACTGTATCTCGCATGTGTGGCTCTTTCCCTGGTGCTTTCCCCTCAGGCACTAACTTCTGTTGCGGAGGATTGGAATCCTTAGGGTTATTGAGGACCAGCTCGTTCACGGATCCGGTCTCCCAAGCAGGATCGAAGCTTTCCATAACCAAAGAGGCCAAGAATCACAAACAAATCACGACCTAGGGTGAGGTATCAGCCGAGAGTGCCGAGAGTGCACGTCGAGAGATCTCCCCCATCTCCATCCCCTCCTCTAGTCTGATTTTTTCTATGATTATACAAACAACCCCACAAACATTGTATATCTTTGTTTCTCAATATTGCCTAAATCATAAAAAATGTATGTTTAGCATTCTGGGACTCGACTTTTGTTCAGAGTTCCTTTTACAGGTTCCCAATTTAATGATTACCCTATCTCTTGTTGGCAGTTTAAATTCATTCATGTTGGACATAAAAAATGCTAATTTTTAAGGTCGAATAACATTGACCGAATGGATTAAAATTAACTCAATTCGTTGATAATTAGTTTGAAAACATAATGACACATTCAAGTATGGGGAAAACATGTAAAAAATGACTTAAGAAAATTTGAATCCGGGGAATGATATGAAAAATGGCTAAAAGGAATTAACAGAAGTATTTCTTAATAGTGAAGTTACTACTATTTAACAAACCTGTTAGGGGGTTGAATTTTGCAGGGCCCCATAAAGGCATTGTCTATATAGTCAAATAATATCATCTTTTGGCTGGCATGTCCATTATGTAGATTACTTATGTATGGTCACTTAATATTACTTTTCTATTGCTAAAATCCAGTACAAGTATATTGAGATTTAAATTTCCCAAAGCATAGAGTCTGCTATATGGAGAGAAGTAACTGAATATTGAGAGAATATTCCAAATCAAAATTGTCAAATAATTAGAAGAATGTCACTCTTGTAAAGGTCTGACCCAAACGTAGGGAAGAAAATATAATCCATAGACATGAATACTTTCAGATCATGAAAAAAGAGAATGGGACAAATAAGTTAAGGATGGCTTTTTTTTGTAGATCCCTACATATATTCATTAAGACCAATAAAGAGAAAAGTGGTTTTACCCCCAAAAATGAAGTTAACACTATTTTACAACCCCATTAGGGGGTTCAATTATGCATGGCCACCCAAGGGCATTGGCTGCATAGTCAAATAATAGAATCTTTTGGCTGACAGGACCATTATGTAGACTACTTATGAAAGGCCACCTAAGGGTACGTGCTGCTTGGTCATGCAAAATAATTCATGGGTATTAGACATTTTGTGACCAGAAGATAAGAAAAGGGTTATGGAGATGTGGATGTATTTATGGTTTGGAGCATGAAACATAAAAAATGGTATTTTCGAATGCATGAAGAAGATACATAGATTAATGATGACCATAATCATGTTGTGTTTGGGTCCTGAATTGAGATTATGGACTTCACTACATATCTCATTAAGATGAGAATCAATCCATACGTTGTTCTTCAAATACTCTTTATTGTCATGCTGTACAAGAGTGTAGGAGATTTTAGTTTAGGGTCTTAGAGCTCTGACTATAATAACGGAGAAACATTGTGTGTTTGTTATAAACCAAGTGTGAATAAAGACCAGGGTTTTCGTACCACATTAATGTGCTCGTAGGGGGATTTTTCAGCCAAGGGACTGAAAGTGGAGTATTGGGTTAGTCTCAAAGACATGGGGCTGGATTTGAGGGATTCTTGAACATTACTACGTATCCCATGGGGATGGGAATCAATCCATAAGAAGTTCTTGAAATACCCTCTGTACAAATTTGGTTTGTACATGTGAAGGGTGAAAGGGGAATTTAGTGCAATGATGGTTGGACCCAAGATTAAAGGTTTGGGAATTGCCATGTATGCACATAGTCCTTCGAATATGACGTGATTAGAGATCAATTTCAATAATGATTCACTCTCAGGTGAGGGTGTCAAAGACATTTGTATTTTATTGTTACACAGGACAAAAGTGTGAATATTTTAAGGTCATATGCATGGAATGGTGCTGCACAGTTTACTGTCATGTAGCTAGGATGTATTGCTATTAAGTTTAATGTCTTGTAGGGAGGAAAATGGGGGACTGTATAGTTTAACATCATATAGCAAGGACGATGGTGAACCAATGTGGAGATATTGGTTTCGGGGGGGGGGGTCACGGATCAACATCATTTGATATGGAGTTAAAATGACATGATGATATTGGTTTTGGCCTTGAACCTCAGGAGGTTGCCTAAATACCTAGCCTAGAAGTCAAGGATCAATGTCCATGTAGTTCGATTGAGAATGAATTGGTGATCGAGTTGTACTTGAGGACAATGACCCAAATATGGTGTTGGGACTTACATTTGGTTAGCGGCCCAGATAGGATGTTATGGTTGAGGCTTACTCTAATCTCACATGATTCATGGTCGGTGTGAGAAACAAGAGGTAGAAAAAATCCTAACGATTCACAATTTAATGCTATGCAGGACATGTGCATAGTCTAACGTCATGTAGGACGTATTAAGAGACCTTTTCACAGTATAAATGACATGTAGGATGAACATGTACAGTTTAACGTCATTTAGGACGTATAAGGGACTATTTACAATTTAACATCATGTAGGATGGTAGCATTTTTATTGAACAAAATACTTCTCCAGGAATCTGGCATTGGTTGGAGTCGTGATGAGATCTCTATTCATTGAGATTAAAGAATAAGATCCATTTGAGTACAAATTATGTATTGAATAAGGTCCTTCCCACTTTGGCTCAAGCTTTGGAGGTTTCTTTCCTAGCATCATTGGAGTTCTGAGGACCAATACCAATTATACTTGATTGAATGAATGATGAAAAACTTTTTTATTGAAATCCCATTTTATTCGAGTCTGATAGACTTCCAAGTGGTGTAGGGTGTATAGTATTTTTTCATCTAATCATTCCAATTCATCAAAATGCTTCTGAGATTGTTCATCTATGGATTACTGATCACAAATGGCTACTTTTAGTGAAGGTAATTGAACCTCAATGGGCATGACTACTTCTGTTCCATATAACAATGAATATGGATTTGACCACATAGCAGTGCAGGTGGTGGTCCGATAATCCCATAAAGCATGAAAACGTTAATTAGGCCATGATTTCTTATCTTTATCCACCATCTTTTGTGGTATATTTGAAGGAGTATTATTGAAGGATTCTATTTGGCAATTGGCCGGTCCATGATACCGAGATGAATGGTTGGATTTGATGATGTATTCTTGATACAAATTTCTTACCATGGATGAACAGAAGTTGGTTCCATTGTCCGTCAATATGGTATGAGGGTCACCAAATCTGGTAATAATGTTAGACTTGACAAAGATAACAATGGATTTAGGACTAACTTCTTTGAGAGGTATTGCATCTTCCAATTTGGAAAAGAAGTCAGTGGTAGTAAGAATATACTTAAACTTCTTTGATGTATCCAGATGATAAGGTCCTACTAAATCCATTTCCCATGTGGAAAATGGCCATGAGTATTTACCTGTATGAAGAAACTCTGGGGGTTGATGAATGAAGGTGGCACATACATGGAAAGAATACAAATTCTTAGTGATATTAAGACAATCTTGTATCATTGAAGTCCATAAGTATACAAGCCTTCGAATTTGACTAGATAGTATATGTCTAGAATGTTGGGCACCACAAACCCTTGCACGTAATTCATTCATGACATCCATTATCTTTTCACCATCAATACATCTAAAGAGAATTCCACCAAAACTTCACTTGTAGAGAATTTTTTGGTGATATGGGATATCATAAAGAGTAAAATTGACCACACATCGCCAAACTTTTTCTTTCCCGGCTCTATCAGGTGGGAGTGTTCCATTTTGAAGGTATTCCCTGAGAGGTGTCATTCATCTTGTAGGTTGACCATATAGTTCAGAAATGGGAATGATTTCATTGATTTTCTCTCTTCTGATTTGAACATAAGGTGAAACTATATGACGACGGAAAATACTAATGATTGTTTCATCCAGATTTTGTTTTTCAAGAGTTGAGGCTACATTATCCAGTGCATCAACTTGGGCATTTTGTTATCACGGGACATAATAAAATGTTGATTCCAAAGTAAATTCTTCCATTAACTCTCTAACATAATCATACAATGGGATTAACAATTATTTTTCAATGGAATTGTCCCCATTGATTTGTTTTATTACCAAATTTGAATTACCTTTAACTTTAAGTGATTCACCTGTTCCTGAAGCACCAACTCCAATCCTGCAATCAGAGCATGATATTCTGCATCATTGTTTGTACTATCTTCCAAAAATAAGAAGGAATAGGGTATCTCTACCTTTTCTGGGAAAATAAGCACAATCCCTAACCAAACTTTGTTGAATTTAGGATCTTCCATTTTCTTCCCTGTTGGACTTCTTGCGGCACCATAAAAGTACATTTCCCATGTTTGAGGATTATCATGAATAAAGAAGACTTACTTCTCAAGAAGTTCAATATTTAAAGATGTATCTTCTACTGATGGGTGTTCAACAAGTAAATCGGCCAGATCATTGACCTTTAATGCCTTTTGAGACACATACTTGATATCAAACTACTACAAAATAACTCCCCACCTTGTTAGATATACTGTAAGCATTGGATGAATAAGGAAAAATTTGAGCAAGTTATTGAAAGATACCAATTCTTCCACATAATGTTTCAGGTAGTGTCTCAATTTTTTAAATGCAATGATTAACACTATGCATCACATTTCAATACTTGAATATTGAGTTTCTGCCTCAAGCATAGTCCGACTAAGATAGTAAAGGCTGTTTTCATTCCCATCTTCATTCTTTTGGGTAAGGAATGAACCCAATGATCACTCTAATGCTATCACATAGAGAATAATTGGTATTAATTGAATAGGTGGCATTAATAATGGTGGACTGAAGAGATATTTCTTGAGAAAATCAAATGATTCTTGACATTTTTCAGTCCACTGGTAAGTGATACCCTTCTTCATTAATTTGGTTAAGGGTAAACATTTTCCTGCCAGATTGGTGATGAAATGCTGAATATAGGCCAAGTGTCCTTGAAGTCATCTAAATTCCATCAAATTTAGAGGATGTGATATACCAAGTATTGATTTTTTCTTCTCAGGATAAACATTGATACCACGATGGCATACAAAAAAGCTGAGAAATTTTTCCGACGTTACCCCGAATGCACATTTCCAGGGGTTCATCTTCAAATTGTATTTTTGAAGATAGTTGAATATGATTTCCAGATCAGACAAGTGATTAGAATATTTTCTGGATTTAACCAACAAATCATACACATAAAATTCAAATAATTTCCCTAAAAAGGGTTTGATGATATGGTGGATGGAACGTTGATATGTTTCACATGCATTCTTCAGGACAAAGGGCATTACCCGATAGAAAAACTGACCTTGAAGAGAATTGAGGGTTGTAGACTCCCCATATTCTAGGGCTATTTGTATTTGATTGTTCCCAGAGTAACCATCCATGAAGGAAAGAGCTTCATAGCCATCTGTTGCATCAATTAAGAGTTTTGTGATTGGAACGGGAAAATAATACTTGGGAAAATTCTAATTAAGATATATGAAGTCAATGAAAACTCTAATTTTTCTATTATTCTTTTTCATAGGGACAATATTATCCATCCTTTTGGGATATTGAACTTCTCTAATGAAGTTATCCTTGATAAGCTAATCCACCTCATCTTCAATTTTGGAGGCATAAGTTTGGTGCGCTCTTCTTGTGGCTTGCTTGAATCCTCAATGTTCTTCTGACAAAACCAAATGATGAGTAGAAAAATCATGATAAAGACTTGGAATTTATTTATAATTCCAAGAAAATGCTTCTCAATTTTTCTTTAGAAATTATGTATACATTTATTTCCCTTCTAGATTCATGGCTGCACTAATTAAACTGGGGCATGGATCTTCTTTTGTACCCATATTTATTTCTATGATTTCATCCACAGTGGAAGAGATACCCTCTTCAAATGATGTAGGATCATCCCTAAGATCTTCCACTTCTTCTTCAATATGTGTTACTTATTTTGTTTCTAATTTCATAGTATATTTTGAAGAAGAATTTCCAGGATCAAGGGAGAAGTTGAAATCTGAACATCTTGAAGAAGATGCAGCCATTTCTGACCCTATTAATGATGAGGGATCTTCCTTGGGTAATAAAGAAGTGATAATGGATTGAGAATAGACATCATCATTCTACTCCGACATTGCTATAACTTCTTCTATCTTGGTTTATGAAGTATAGAATTGCTGGATTTCAGCGGATTAAATGATGACATCTCCTTTTAAGATTTCATCATTTCTTGGTTAATCAACAATTTCTCCCATGATGTCTGGCTTGGTTGCCATAATTGACATTATGGAAGTTTCCATAAGAGTGTTTGGATTTGGGTCTATACTGTCAATTTGACTGATTGGAAACACATAATCTGTACTCACATGTATGAATGGGTTTTCTGTAATATTTTCCAAACCATTTGGAGGATTAATTTTAGTAACCTCATTTGTCATGGATTTCTCATTTCCCTCAATGTGATAGAATTCTACCTCAATGTATTGAGATTAACTTGTTTTGAATGGGGCATTATCACCATACAATTTCCCAATTTGACCATTGAAACAATATTTGAGACATTGATGGTATGATGAAGTTATAGCCGCATGTTTATGTAGCCAAGGTCTTCCAAGAAAAATTTTGAATGCTATGTCATGATGTACAACCATGAAATCTGAATTAGACACAAGGTCTCCAAACTGAGTTTTGAGTGTAATATCGCATATAGGTTTTTGTTCATTCTTATCATATCCTTACAACATAAAAGTAGAAAGAGATAAATTAGATTCAGTGAGGCCTAATCGACCTAGAGTAGGAATAGGCATGAGGTTGACTCTTGAGCCATTATCAATGAAATCTCATTAGAATGATTATGTCATTGAATTTTCCAGAAAGATAAAAAGGTTTGATATGTCCATGTACAACATCATATTCATCTTCAAATGTAACAGATATCACTGCATGTAATTCTTTAGGATCATTCTCTATATGGTAAAATTCAGCCGTAGCAATTTCAGTTTCGAATTCTTGAGGACTTGACAAAGCCTCAATGAGCACCTCCTGATGATCTTTTGTTAGATTCAAGGCATCCAAAATTGATAACTTGGATGGTACTTTGGCCAAATGTTTCAAGACATCATACTTTTGGTTCAAAGGTCTGTGTTTCCCATTATGAAAATTTGGTTTTGCAGGTGCCTTAGAAGATGATGATTTGGTAGTAGATGCATCTTGTATTGGGGTAGGAGTTGTAAATACTCATGGATTTAGCAGATTAGACCGAATAGGTCTATTTATTTGTTGAGATGAAGAACGTGTAACCTTTAACCGGTATTCCAAAATAATTGTGCTTGGACCGAATCTTCCATGTTTGGAAAAGCTTTCTTGTTCATGTTGAGCTGCTGAAGGGCTTTGCCACAATTTTCTACCATATATACGGTTCTAGCATGGGTAGGATTAAAATAGTGGCTTCTTGAATATCCATGTCTTTTTCTATATCTGAAACCTCTTTCTCTTCCTCTAATTCCTCTGTTAGATACAGGGAACTCAAACTCATCAAGATCGAAACTGTGACTGGTATAGGGATCCGTAAAATGAATCATGTTAAGAGAACCAATGATCTACTCTTCATTTGATGGATATTCTGCTTGATGAACTAGTTCAGGCTGTGTTGTTTGGTGGGTTAGTGACCGTGCTTTTGAAGTAGATGGCATAAAATTTTCCTGAGTCAAATACAACTTAGGATTTGAAACGAGCTCATCTTCTTCTAATTTCTCTTATTTCTTCGAATTATGTCTCTTATTTGATGATTTTCCTTCTGGTGAAGGTAGTTTTGATGTGGCAGAAATAGTAGAAGACCCGATTGGTTGCTTCAATTGTGTTCATAAAATGGAATGAGTTTGGTTGATCTTTTTCCTAACCATCCAATCATCATATTTTTGCGCATTTTTATTTTTTACTTCATTCTACTCACCTTCTTCCTCTAGTTCTGTAGCAGTAACACATGCGACTTGGGATGAAGAACCTTTCATTTTTACTTGTCCATAGTCCACAATCTTTTGCAGAAGGTCTTTAAAGACAAAACACTCTTGATTGGGATTCCCTAAAATCCGATTATATGGGAAATAGTTGGGGAGGACTTCATGTCCATCCTTGTTTGGCATTTTGGGACTTTGAAACTGAACCAAATTGGTTTCCAAAGATGAAATGAAGTAACCAAAAACTTGTTCATTTCGGGAAGAATAAACTTTGTTCTTTTAATCCTGAAATTGACTCCATCTTTGATCTCTTTGATCATCTTGATGAGGCGTCATTTTTTATTGACGCTAATGTGGTGGATCCCTTCGATATGATGAAGTTTTTGAAGTGGAAATAGGTATAGGTACTTTTTATGTGTAACTATAGTAGTCTTTGATCTCCACATTCTCCTTCCCGGAGCTGATGGAATTACACGTTTTTTAGCCTTAGTCTCTATAAGAGAGTGTTCAATCTGTTGAGTGATTGAAGTAAGGTCTTGAAACGATCATGTGTATTTTATAGGGATCAATGGTGTGTGTAATTAATCACACAAATTTTCCACAAAGATTGGAATAAACTCTTCTTGAGTGATTCTAAGATTAAGGAATATTTTAATCCCTTCCAGCGAACATTGAAATCTGAAACACTTTCATTTTCCCATTGCATACAATTTTTAAGATAAAATGTCGTCTTTTGTAATGTTGAGCTAAATTGAAGAAGGAATCTTTGACATAGATCTTCCCACTAGATAAATGACCGAGACTACAAACTTACATACTAGTCAAAAGCAGGATCTTGTAATGACTGCACAAAACACTTGATCTTAACTGAATCTTGTTGGTGAGGATTTCCCTCATAGGATCGCAAAGATAATCAAAATTTGTTAAGTGTTGTTCTGGATCACCCAAACCATTAAAAATTGGAAATGTGGTATTCACAAAACTTTATGGGGTAGGAATTTCATGCACCCATTCAGGGTATGATTTCTTTTCCAGTTGAACTTGTGCACGTTTTCCATCCAGAGCTTCCATCCAAGCTATATATGACTCAATGGTAGTTATTAATTTTTGAGAAACAATTGGTTGAACTTGGACCTGAGCAGGTGCAATAACTAGAGTATGGACGGGTGTGGAGACTGGTATTGGAACTGATGGTAGTCCAACCAGTTTCTATTGCTCATGACCAGTAGTATTGGACCTCTGAGGGTGTAAATGTAAAGGAGGATATTCATGATCCATCCCAGTAGCTACAAAAAAATCCCTTGACTGAATAAATCTAGCATTCTTAGGAGGAAGTATACCTTGAAGTATTTCTGCATTTAACATCTTTAAATCCTTCATTTCTTCTTCTTGTTGTGCGAACAATTCCTCCATTGAGATTGATTGGCCTTATCTAGAGGTAAGGTGGGATGTAACATGAATTTTATCCTTTTCCATGGCATGTACCTTTCTAGAGTATGAATGGGCATTACCCAGAAGATTAACTTACCTATGGGAAACCCTCTGGATTTTGGTACGCACACCTTATTCATTTATTCCTATGTGTACAACCTTTTGAACATGGACTTAATTATATGATTCCTCTGAGTGAACCTAATTTTCTAAGATATTAGTTACAATAGCATTGATGACATTTATCGATGCATAACACATTTCATACCTTCTTTCAGAATTTCTACGATATTGTCTTCTTCCATGTCCTTATGAGAAATTGCCTTTTGTTTGGATGATTCCTCAAGAACTTCACGAGGAACCGTAATTTTGAGGGAATTTATGGATAATTCGTATCTACGTTCCTCTTGTGGTTTCTTACATAATCGAGAGAAGGCTGACTTTCGCTGAAGAAGAGATTGAGAATTTGAAAAAGTCCCCAGTATGGTGGACTGATTTTGTTCCTTCTTTTCCTACTCAACTCCTCGAATCCCATCTATTGATCCTGAGGGTTGGGCAAAAAGAGTCCCTAGCCTGGAAAATTGAAGTGGATATTGGGATTCTATATCAGAAACATTCATAAAAGATCTCTTGATTTTGCGGATTTTAGTCCAGAAATTTGCCAGAAGCTTCATCTGACATCCACTCCAATCACCTGGCTCATATGACCATTAGATGATTTCTGAGACCTATGTCACCTAATTATGTGAATGCTCTAAATGTGAAGCCAGTTCGATATTATCATTTTCTTTATGAAAGAGTAATTCAATAATTTTTTATTTATATGCCTGACTTTGGTAAGAACTAGTTGAGGCATGTTCCTAAGAAAGCCTTTGATTACACACAAAACCAGTTGGTTGTGGCTGGCCATGGGCAATAACATTGCATGAGACCACTTTTGGGGGGCTTTGCGGACTGGAGAGCACATTGAAATAAAATTCTCCACGAATACCCCATCCCCTGATATGAATACCAGATGGGGAATTGGTAATTAAATGGACCATCCTTTTTAATGTTCCATGGAATCCACGTTGAAGGGATCTCTGCAGCTTTTAAACCTTTTGATATCGGAAACTGAGAGAGATTCCAAGTCAATTTGGCATTGCAACCCTTATATTACCCTAACATGATTTTGATATTAATAATAAGGTTATATTCTCTCTTTTAAGTAACAAAGTGTTTTCCTAATGTTGAGAAGAATATCGTGAATACAATATTCTGTCAACATTTCTGGAATATCATACTGAGAGTCAGCCAAAGGAAAAAACGTGACAGTAACTTCACCTTTCTCCGTTTGTTTTCTCATATTAAGGACTCCGTCATTTTCATTTGATGAAGATTATTATTCCTAATTGGACCAAAGGTAGTGATTCTCTGTTTCTTTATCTGATTCAACATGATTGGTAGAGAATTTATTGGTCAAATTAGAAGATAAATGACCCAGGGGTGGTTCGGGGATTGACCTACACCACGGGATAACTTCTGATTGAGAAAGTATTTCACATGCTAGTGGTAAAGCATAAGACATGACTAGCTTCACATTTGCAAGTGCCTAAAGATATGAGGGCTTTCTTGTTACTGCATTTTCCATTAAATAATTTTCCAGGAAATGAAAATTTCTACTACAGAGAGTATTTTCGTAGCTAAATCCATCATCATGGGGAAGGCCACCATGGTGGGTTACAACAAAATATGAAACCTTTTTGTCTATGGTATTCTCTCCGCACAGAGGGTTGTCGTGGCTCTAATCTGATGATGATACTTAGAGATCGACTGAACTGTCATGTAGTAAGACTTCATGAATAATTGTATGATGAAGTCCTTCGGAATTATTGTTGTTACTTCCAGAATTTGAAAATGAAAGAGTAGAATTTTGAGTTGCAACGGATAATTGTATGAGGGCTTCAAGAACTCCAGCATCGATCAAGGCCTTATTGCAGATTGGCTCTTAATTCTCAACTGTGATGGATGAGTCTTTTCATTAGATGCCTTCTTACTCACTTTGGAAACCACTTGTTGATGAAATTGTTTATAATGGACTGCTTAATGTGCTTGCTCAGGAGAAATGGTTAGGTTAGGCTGATTATCTCCATTCAAATTTGGTGTATTTTTATGACTTGATTGTTTGTATGACATGGGGGAGTTTTCCCCACAACCCACCTGGACTGGGACAGAGGTTTGTATCTACTCTGGGGTGATATATTGATGATTCACTCCAATTATAGGTATAGATTTATAATTCATTACCAATAAAGCTGTTGATGTTGTTATAATATTCTGACAGGTATCTAGAATATGGTCATGGATTTTCTTCTGCTCTTTCACCATTGTCAGAATGTGATTGGTGACTTCAGCTACCAGAACGGGAATATACGTCTATTCCGTGCTTGGAGTAGGTGTGTGTTACCACTCTTTACCTCCTTTTCCTGTCAGTGAATTATTACAGTACTCATGTGTAGGGGTAGAAAATTGTGTTTTCCTCCTGCTAGTCATTGGAGCATTCCAATTGACATCTCCAGGTGCTACCATATGAGACTGTTGGTTAGCCTAATGAATTGCAGGTGTATGTGCCTACTGATTATTCTACACCACATTTGATTGGAGAGATTATTTTTTAGTAGTCAAACGAGCATGCTGACTAGATGATGAATTATAAAGAGGTGTATGTGCCTACATATAGTACTCAGCTGAAATTGCTTGTCAGGATTGGTGTGTTACTGCCAGTTGAGTCTGCTGGGCAGTGAAATCGGGATGGATGGATTTATATGCTTGCTTGTTGTTTGCCATCAAGTTAGTTTTACGGACATCTCCAGATGGGGAAGACGTAAAAACCTACTCCCTGTTGACCAAATTTCACCTCTGACGGTTCGTCTTGCATGGCAGGGTCTGAGGAACCTGATCCGAACCCCTGGAGGCGATACCCTTATCATGTTGAGGGTGAAATACCACACGAGTCTGGCGGTGATTGTTAATGAGAGCCCTCGGTAAGGACTCCTGTCTTCATGAATTGAGGCCTTGAGTGAACTTTTAATTCACCTCCCTGTAATATGGGAGGGCCAGGTGGTTGCATTTCGGGGATAACGACCTAAAACAGTTGGAGACGGTGGTTGGCACCACTTGCTTTTTGACCACTGGTCAACACTGTCCGGGCAACCGGGGTGAGTTTTTAACTTGGAGGGCTTTCCAAGCAGCCTTCATAGTCAGGATGGCACAATGTTGACAATATTCCATAACCAATGAATTTTAGATCCAACATTGGAGACGTTGAGTAGGTGATGTCATACTCACATCTGATGAGGATCCAACAGATGTAGCATCCAAGGCATTCACATATGTGAACTTTAAAGAATCTATTTATGTATTTCAGAGAGATCTTGGAAAAGAGTTCTTGTTTGATATAACAAAAATAATCAAGATATGTTTGTCCAGACTACATCTTTTGGATGAGCACAAATATTATTGATTTCTTTGTTTCTTGTCATATTGAGATAAATAGGGGCCTAAAAAATAGGTAAAACATCATTTAACGTGGTTCAGGATTCACGTCGGGTTCACCATTTTTGTTTCTTTTGGAAAAGTGGATGACCTTGTTTGTTTAAGGTTCAAACATTCTAATCAGTTTCTAACAGTTTTAGTCATAGAACCAGAAACACCCAATGATTCTATATCCATTTGGACCGACTTTCCAAAGGTAGGGGCTCATTAGATGTGAACCGATGAGGCTTAAAAATTTTCATTTATTGAGAGGATTGGAGGTCAGGCTCATTACACCTTTTTGGGGGGAATTATTTCCTACTCTGAGACTCTCTTATTGATTTAAGTTATGTTCACAAATCCTTATTAATTTACCAAGCATGAAAATGATTTTTCCATTATATTTTCTAATCGATTATTGATATGTATGGTATTTATAAAATATTTTATATGTATTTTAGGTTCTTCATCAATAGATAATCATCCATATGAATTAGAGATTCTTAGTCAATGGAATCCTTCAATACATTATATAGAAAACTCTTGATCATTATGATGGCTATACTGGTTTTAAAGATACTTAGGGGGGTACTTGAAGTTTAATGTCATTCATAAATACATGGATTATTTTTGAGTTGGGATAAAACTCACAGATGGGATACCTACATATCCTTGTTAAAAAGGAATCAGAACCCACATAGTTCAAAAAAATGATATAGGTTAACTATATATGGGATGGAAAATAATTAATAAAAGACTGGCTTGAACCTTAGAAAGGCATCCTTTGTACTCTACTTTTAAGGAAGAGATCAAAGTCCAGGTAGTTTAGGTGAAGAAGTATGAGGTTTATGCATGATTAATGGCGCAAAGAGAGATATCTGGATTACTATTACACTCTAAGATCACATTAGTCATGCTCGGTGTGAGAAACAAGAGGTATCAGTAAACCTGATGATTATTCCATGAAGGTTACAGTAATAAAAAATGATGTGGGGGCTTACATATGTATGACTATCCAAGTAAATAAAGACCATGACTTTAGGAAATAAGCCCACGATTAGGGTCCATAAAGGTATTTAGACTTTATGGAGGTTTAGAATTTTAACCTAGGACTTACTCCTAAAAAATGAAGCCAAAATTAAGAGGGACTTATGATTGGGTTTTAATCCTGAGAAGGAAGACCAAATCAAAATAAATTAATACTAGTGCTTACTCTTGAGAAGGAGGCTCAGGTTAAGGGGAATTGTAACTTGGGGCTTATTCCTGAGAAGGAGGTCCAAATCAAATGATCTTCTCATCTCAAAGGATAAGGTTATATATGAAACCCCTAACCGTGAAGAAATAATTCTTCTAAGTCACGAGGTTTTGGGAATGGTTCTCACAGAATTCCTTTCAGATAAAAAATCCAACAAAGGAACTATACCATAAATGGATTTGAAGAGGGTATTGAAGGCTATGTCTTGAAGAGGATAAGTAAATTTGAGGAAAGTTGGTCACTAGGAAAGAGGCTCGCAAGTATTGTTATAGTGTTAAAGTCCTGGTCGTGCAAGTATAATTGCGCGACATGAATCACCTTGGGTGATGAATAATCTATAGTGTAATACTTGGGAGACTTTTAAATAAAGACCTTAGTATCATCCCTAGAGTCTTCCTGAAGGGTGGCACGCATGTTCCCTTGAGAGGGTAAGGCGGTGCACGGGTGTCTTCATTTCCCTTAAGGGATAGACACATAAGTGCGCAAGTATTGATGAGTTCTAACACTTAGGCCTTATTAATCATCTTTAAAGCCTCCATTCTAGGTAAATAATTACCTTAGAAGTGTTCGAAAGACGTTAGACAAAGACTTGGGTGACCAGATCATGAATCTAAGTTTTGGAAAATTTGTCGTCGAAATGGCGGGCCCATAGGGGACATTTATAGGCCACTGGGAACCTTGGGTGAAAAACGAATAGGGGGTGAAAGTGACTTTCACAAACCATATGTGGCATGCAAGTGACTTGCGCGATGCTCAGGAAACATGAACAACACCCTCAAAATTGGTTCCTAGTCCATGCCTTCGTCAATTTTTGATGTTCTTCAAAGGGTAACCCATATTGTCCTTAAGGTATTCCCATTTTCCATTCATTGGACTCTATGACGGCAAAGAGCATCAACACTATTTTTTTTCAAGATAGTGTGGTATCTATGATTTCTTTGTTTAGATTTTTGTTTTTGTTAGAAATTGGTAAATAACGTAAATCCCGAATTAATTGATAATGGTTTGGATATAGATAAAGTGGCATGTAAATGAATATAGTTCTTCTTGATGAAATTTTATGTTAATCAATTTGGTGTAGTAAGCATGAATAATTATTTGTGATAGCTTACTATCTAGGCTTCCCAAAGATGTAACCTACAAATAATAAATTAGTTAATTTAATATTAATTATAGAATTGGTTGTTTGATAAAAAATAATTTCTTATAGGGTTATGAGTTACCCTAATGATTTTTTAAGGGCCAGGAGCATAATTGAAATGTTTTTTGTTTTCCTAAGGCACGTGTTGTGATGTGATCCTAGATGGATGATGTGATATGTGGGGGAAGGGAGGCCTTTTGGTTTTTAATGTAGTTGATGCCTAGAGTGGTGAGATGCATCGTCTTATGCATATGGGTTTCGAGGAGGTCCTCAGGAATGATGGAATATGTTGGATGTGAATGTTTGGATGCTTGCGGATATTGTTGATTGTTATCAAATTTAGTTTTCCCACTACTCAAGGAAGATGGTTTTTCTTACCCTTATTCTAATATGGGAGAAGATGTGTGGGGTATGCCACATGCTTTTTGTGTTTAGATTATCAAGGGAGGATGGGTCTACACTCTTTTATAGGTAGAAAAGACTCTATGGGTAGTTAATCTAATAAATGTTTGGAGCCCCCATGTGATTAGTAGTAGAGAATGTTTTTCTAGAATTCCTGAGAATATGGGAAATTAATACTGTAAATAAATAATTTAATTAATGATGTTGACCCATTGGGTTGGAGCTTGCTGGAGTGCAATGATGAGGTTTCAATTTGAAGTAGCAATGAATTTTGGGTGTGATGCTATTGAAAGATAATGTGGAAATTATTGATGGTAAATTAATGTTTAAAGAATTAATTAATGTAAATGGAAATTGAAGAAAAGGGAATGATGTAATTTATTAAAGGAATTTAAATGGTTCTATGCTTATAGGATACCTAGTCATAGAAGTGGAAGCTGGGAGACCAAGATACGTTAGCTGCAATTGAGTCTAAGACTAGGTTATTACCATTGTGTGGTTGTGATCTATAGTATATTATGTACCATTTCTGTTTCTATATGCTACTACACCCCGTCAGTTATGGAAATTGAAACCTCGGTGATTCTATGCCCTGAAAGGGTGTTTTCCCCAAAATTATTGTCAGAGGATGGATGGATATCTACCCTCTTTGGGCTCGATCTTTTCTCTTAGTAGTTACTTGTGACGGTACAAAAAATGGTTAGTTTTCCACATATATGTGTTTAGAGGTTTTTAATGACTTGTGGTTATGAACACACATATATTCTAGATATTATTTTATATTGATATCTATAGGCGTAACATGTATTGGTTGTGACGACTTGAGGATTCTTACTCAGCGTGTGGGTTGTGATGGCTTGAGGTATAATGCCTGATTTATGATACATGTTATGTGATCTGTGGGGGTTCCTATAAACTACCTTGTTACTTTTCTTACATGGACATGGTGGTTTTGTTGCACGTGGTGCATGTTGTGGTGCTTCGCTCAGGTGTCTGTGGGTAAACATTTTTGGACAGATATGTTTTGGACGTGTGACGTTGGGGCAATGCAGAAAACAAGTTTGGAAGTAGTAGTAGGGTACCCTTATTATTCATTATTATGTTCTAAAATCTTGTATGCATTTCTTGGTGAGTGTAACCATGGGGATGCTGGGAACATAGTATACTAGATTTGGTGATGAGTTAGTTTCATTTGTTGTTCATTGTGCATTAGAATTCTTTCTTTAATTATGCACGAGAGGATCTAGGGAGGATATAATATGTATACTGTTATACTCACCCTATGTATATTTAAACTTTTTTCACTTCACTAGGTGAATCTTGGAGTTCATGCTGGTATCTACTAGCTTGGGGTTGTAGGAGTTGTTCGGGCTTTGTGATCGCTACTATTTTTTCTTTTTTTTGGCACATGCAGTTTTCACCTTTTTGATGTAGTTTTTTTGCATGAAATTATATATGCGAACATGGGATTTTTTATATTACAGTTTGAGTTGGAGTTGGTTGGTTTATATCTTATCTCGTTCTTTCGAATATGTTCTATTAGAGTTTCACAACTCCCATTCATGTGTCTACAATACCCTCAGTGCTAGTCTCCAACCCATATCCTACTAGAGGCGGGACATGGTGGTCATTATCTCCCTTATCACATTGTCGGACTGTGAGTGGTACACTTTGTGGGGAGGGGGGCGTGACAGAGTTCAATCAGAGGTCTCGTTGAAGGATAGGATGGAGTTTGGAGTTAGGCATAAGTGAGGATTCATGGGTTGGTAGGGAAACAATGTTAGTCATATTTATCATGATATGTAAACACTGGAGACCAGTTGAGACATAGGTGTTTAGGCCCCCCTATGATATGATGTACGGATCTTTATGTTCACAATGTCTACTAAATGAGGTGATACTAGTTTCAGGTTTGAGACCTAGGAAAGGATCATGCATCATTCTTCCATGTTCCTGTGTCTAAATGGGTAGTCCTTGTGATAGGGTAACCTAAAATGAATAAAAGAAAACAATTAATTAATTAATGTTGAGTCTTCCTTATTCCTGGATTTGGAGCTCTAACTATTTGTTACTTTATAGATATGGATCCAGGTTGACATCCACTTTAGGATTGCATAGATGATTTCCAGCAGGTTGTGCTAGTAGATAGATGCAAGGTAGAGGTTGACGACGACGACACTTGGAAGAGGACACTCTGAGAGCTTCAGGGCCAGAGTGTACATAAGTACGAGTGCTCCGTTATAGATTCAGTCGCAGAAGACTGGTTGGAGGAAGTGGATATAGGCTTGATTTTGATATATACTCGTATGGAGCACTGGGTGTCCTTAGTTTTGACAATGCAGCATGGAGCAGTGAGGCAGTGGTGGTTCCTGTTCCTCAGGGAACATGAGAAGTTAGCGATCTCATGGGATGATTTCTGAGACAACTTTATAATCTAGTTTTTTTTTCGACCAGAATGGCATCCAATCGCCAGGATCTTCTTACCCATAGATAGGGGAGCTCCGGTGTGTGAGAGCTTCAAATATTTTTTAGGAACCATTTATGATATGCTTCAGAACTTTTACCATATGAGGAGACCTGTACGAGGCATATAAAAGAGTCTTTTCATCTAGTGATCCAATGCCAGGTCACCCAATTTATATATAAGACTTCTATTGAGGTGTTAGAATGGGCATAGGCTTTCGAGAGAAAATTGGACAGAACCATATCATCACAAGAGGGGAGTCATCATGATTCCTCACAAAGCAGTGTTGTTGTCTGGGGTTCCTGGTTTTCCAGGCACAATAGTTTTCTTTTAGCCAGGGGTAAGTCCCAGCCCTCGGCATCTCGTTTCTTTAGTGGCAGTAGCTCTCAGGACAATTCCAAGGGATAAAGATCTTGTTTTTTATGGTAGTTGAGGTCATTAGTAGTGATAGTGCCTGAATTTTCAGGGTAGTCATCATGCATTAGGATCCAGCTCCAGGTTTCTTCGTTGAGGCAGTTCCATCTGAGGAAGCAGCAGTAAGTTTCACCAACTTTAGATCAGCAGAGGGTAGATAGGCAGGCAGAGGACAACCCTGTGACACTCCCGAACCGCAGGGAGAAGAGTACCGTTGTGGTTCTGTCACACCCCTACTTGACACTTATTATATTTTAATTATTTTTGGTCATTCATTTTAGCTGAGGTTTGAATTGGTTTTGTTTTGAAATAAGGTGGGGCCTTATATAGGAGCACGACCATATGTGCGATCATGCGTGGTTCCCCACTTTAATTAGAGAATGTCTAACTATTATATTTATTATTGCATGGGTGCAGGATCGGGAGCACGACGGTGCATGAAACCGTGCTCGTGACCCTGCGTGGTGTCCAACATTAGTTAATAATGATAGTATAATTTTGGATGGTTGTTTCGCGATGACAAAGAATCGAGGTGAAAAATGTGCGCTACACAACGGTTGATTAGAGAAGGTTGTATTCTTCTTAATCACTAATATCAAGTGCACCGCTTTCATCTCAAAGCAGCCAATAGTTCCATATCCAGCGATATGTGGAGCTTCTTTCCAAAGGTAGGCATTCACTGGGTGATTTGGCCAGCGATGCTTACGAACTCACATTGGTCAAGTGGATGGGAAGTCGGGCACATTGAACATTTTTTGGGGGAAATTATTGTCTGTTCTGAGACTCGTATAAATTTTAGATGTGTTCATTAGTTCGTGAATCTTTGGTTTATACCCAAGCATTGTATTCATGGATTACTCCTGGTAGGAAATGGTCAGGTGAACATCGGGATTCAAAATCATTTAGGCCCAAGGTTTACCATCCCTCATTGGGGATAATGACTCCGAGGAGTTTGGACTCAATGAGACGCCACGAATTTGGAGCCTCATAACTGGGCACTCTGGAGATTATTGTCTTCCAGGGGGGACAGATAACGACTTGAGAATTTGGATCGAACCCATAATATGGGCTTCCTACGTATCCTCGTTGGAGGAATCCGAATACTCGTAGTTCAGTTTGGTATGGGGATTACACTCTGACGTGGCCCAAGATGTGGTTAAAACGACATAAAGGGGGTTGGAAAGACCAATTGTTGGGCTTGTACCTTGGAGAGGCTTCCTATGTACCCCGCCTAGGAGACAGGGATCAAAGTCCACATAGTTCAGGAGCACAGTTTAACGTCATGCGGGATGAGGGATTAACCAACGTGAAGGGGGTCGAAACGGCCGGGTGGTGGGCTTGAACCTTGTGGAGGCTTCCTACATACCACGCCTTGACATGGATCAAATTCCTCGTAGTTCACAGGAGGTGGTGTCGGAGAACTGGCGTGGAGATGGACCTGGGGTCTGATGGGTGGTGGGCTTGAACCTCGTGGAGGCCTCCTACGTACAATGCCTTGACATGGATCAAAGTCCTTGTAGTTCGTAGGATGTTGGGGTCAGGGTTGGTTCTTACTCTAAGCCCACGTGAGTCATGCTCGGTGTGAGAAACAATAGGTATCAGAGAACTGACGATCACTTCACGAAAGGTGCGTCAGTGGGAAGTGAAGTGGGGCTTACGCATGGAGCAGCCTATAGAAATGGAGATTGGGACTTACTCCAGTATGGAGTCCCATTATTGGGATTGAACATCAGGGAGGCGACCTACGTACCCTGCTTAGGAGACATGGATCAAAACCCACGTAGTTTGTTCTGAGGGGCATGTTTGGGACTTAAACATGATTAGTGGCCCGTTGTTTGAATTGAACATAGGGGAGACTTCCTACAAACCCTGTTTAGGAAACGGCGATTTAAACCCACGTAGTTCGTTCTGGCACTGTCGTTGTGTGGGCGCCATGGCCATTACAAATCCCTAAGCCCACGTGAGCCATGATCAGTGTGAGAAACAAGAGAATGAAACAGACATGGAAAGCCTCGCACATTCATTTGACAGATGAAAGAGGATAAAGGCGATGAGCGGAGGAAAAGGCCGGGACCACTGGACTCTCCTTCCCCCTGATGTTCGAGGAAGGTAGAAGTCGCGTAGAGGAGCAATAAACCTTCCATGAAGATAGGGTAAGGGTCATTGGCTTTCGGCGAGGATGGTGTGGGGATTACTCTAGGAGAGATGCCCATAATTTCTTCCTCATGTCTGGACATAAGGGCATCCCAACTCACTGGTGGGTTGAGGTATATGATTCTACACCTATGCACTTGTGCACAAGCGGGATAACTCTAAGGGTGTTGGAATCAGTCCAAACAATGGGAGATGAAATGTGTGAATCACATGCCTGACATTCACAATGCAGTGAGGGTGGCATGGTGATGAAGGATAACTATTGACCATGTTCAAAACATAGCATCCATATCACGTTAGCCTGAAATGGGGACAAACAAATGAGGGTCGACTGCTGACCATGTTCGAAACACACGACCTGACTCGAAGTGTTGTCCAAAGACTTCAGGGTCCTTGGCCTAGGACGATATGTGAGTTGATGCGGCATGGGACCAGGTCGTTAGGGGGTCCCTTTAGACATTGAAGTGGATGAAGATCCAAATTAAGTACACACAAAGCGTGAGGCAGAGTGATGGAATGTTTTAACGGATTCCAACGCTCTTGAAATTAAACCACTGTAATCATGGAATTAGGAATCTTATGCTTCCGACCTAAGGCATATATTACTGGGAATAAGTGGAATCCTATTATTGAATGATAGGGAAAGCTATATTTTATAGTTACGTAGATAAGACTACTGGAATCTCATGCTTGCTGCATAAGGCATCTCTCGTTTGGAGCAAGAGGCATCCTATGTTTGGAACATAGTGTATACTACAGTTTATAGTCATGTATAAAGGACTAATATCATCTCATGCTTGGGGCATAAGGAATCTCTTATTTGGAGTAAGAGGAATCCTATGTTTGGAACAAAGGGTGTGCTTCAGTTTATAGTCGTGTAGGGAGGACAAATAACATCACAGTTTAATGTCATGTTACGAGGAATATTTCAATATAGATTTATGTCATATGGATAGGATGAGGGCCATATAGTTTAACATTATGTGGTTAGGAATAGGGCCATAATGTTTAATGTCATGTGGTCAGGATGACTAGGTATGAGATACCTAGAAATGGTTGGTGTGGGACTTACGCAATGGCGGCCTATTCTGGATGAACCTAGAAAAATGAGCTATGTAATGGGGGTATAGGAATGTCTTGAGGAGTATCTTGACTAATGACATTTATAGTATGGATGTTGGGGTGGCGCAATGGTACAATGTAAAATATTGTTGCCCCGACAAGAAAAGTTCACGGTGCGACTCTCCATTTTTATCCTACATACACCTTTGGGTGTATGTAGACTCTATTTATTTTGTATTCCAGGTCGAGGCATCAGGATTAGCGATGATGGTTCGAGTTGTGTTGGTTTCCTCATGCAGGTTGGTGGCGGCGGCTTGGGGATTTCACTCCTCATGTCGCACGGAGGTTTTTGTTGGAGTTTTGATTTTCCTTGATGTAGTCTCTTTTGGGTTTTTTTTCAAGTTGTTAACCTTAAATTTGAAAATGGTATAAGGGTTTGTTTGGTTGTTTTTTTAGTTTCAATTTAATTAGCTTGTTGTTTTTTTTACATTTATTTGTTCAGGTATATCATTCCCATGTTTTATTTTGATACCCGGGAACTTGTGCCATCACATGGGGATCAGGGACGCCCCTCAGGCCTTGCTGCAGACCGGGTCAGGCGCTGGGTCGGATGACGACATAGCCTAGTTCGTGAGAAAATGGTATCAGAAGAGATTTGTTCTTGTTACATGAGGTTTTAGGTAGATCAAAGGTAGGACTGTTGGTACTCAAGTGGTAGGTGTAGGGAGAGCATTGCGAACTCTTACTCGTTCTGATCCTCGGGTAACTTGGGGTAGTTTGGGATTTAAGTTTTTTCTTTGATCTGTGTGGATGAGGGATGACAATAAGAGTGAACCAGCACTACACACGGACTCATAGGGAGTGGCGACCAATGTGATTCTCGAGAGTATGGTTCAGCACTCATAATGGTTGTTGATTTGTTAGGGCATGGTCTGCTAAACCATGTAGTCAGGTTAGACACGACCAAGAATTACCCACCCAAGTGATTTAATGTTTGTGATGTCTTTCTTCAGTTATGGGATGGTGCAAATATGTTTTCTTTAAGGAAAGTGGATCATGGGGTTGCTTTTATTTTATTTTGGTGTGTGGTTTGCATGATTTTTGGGGTGTGTTTCTCTTCGACCTATTTTTTGGAATTTTACATTTGATTTTTTGAAATTTAATTTCTAAAAGAATGTATTGGTTCTTTTTAAATTGATGTTAGTTGTTTTATAAATTGAAATCATTTTTAAAATTTGTCTTGAATTTTTTAAATGGTTTGGAAAAAGATATTTTCAGAATATTTGTGAATGTTTTGTTTTGAAATCAGAAGAGCCTTATTTCATCTAGTGGTATTTATATGGGTGATCGCATGTGCATGTAGAAGTGATTAATGGATAGTTTTTGGATCATGTGGATAAGTGCGTGAGTGGCACAAAAATGCATATCTGTGAGGCCTCAATGAATATTAGTGGTGAGTGATTCATTTTTAAAGATGCTTCTTGTTTCTGGAAAATTGGGGTTTTCTCTAAAATGGGGTTTTTTTCTTAAATGGATTTGGAATTGGAAAATGGTTTTGAGTTCGGAGATAAAGTGATGGATTCAAAAGAGTTATTGTATTTTATCATACTGTCCTTGGTTTTTCAAGTGAGAGTATTCTTTTAAAATGAATTGATGTTTTAAATTCAAATTATTGGATTTTTTCCTAGAATGTGGATGTTTATTTTGTGATGTGTTTGGATTTGTGGAATTACGGTTTTTTTGTTTCTGTTTGGGATATTCCCCTAGAAACGTCCCATGAGTTTCCAGAAGGTCTCTCAATTCTTGGCTCAACATAGACTTCCAATGGAGTGGTAGTGTTGGGTTCTGCTAGATTGTGTCAACTGTTTGTTGATGTTGAGGTAGATTGGATATCGTTGAATTCTTTGAGAATGTTAGGAGTCTCTGGTTTTGGAGGAAATCCAAATGTTGTACGGATGTACGATTTTCTCGAGTATGTCTGGTGGAGCAGGACTAAACTAGTGAATGGTGATCATCCCATTTTCATTTCAAATGAGGATTTCATGATTATTCTTCAAGACTAGCCTCATTCCACGGTTGTACCTAAGGAACTAAAGGTGATGGAAAGTGGTGGATTTTTTTGGCACTCGACCAATCAACAGGAAGAAATAGATGTGTTTTGACCGTTCTGATGAGCTAGTCTTATGTTCCCAGAGGTTGTGTGGAACAATCTGTTTAAAGATCGTAATAGTTGTTGGTCTTGTTCATATTATTGTAAGCGACGGTTCCTCATCCGATGAGGAGTGTTAACCAAAGTGACTTGTTCTTGGAGTGCCCTTTCCATTAGTTTATGTTATGCTTTTGATAGACCACTCAATTTCCTATCTCTAGTGTGGTCAGTCAGGCACTCTAAGTTGTTCTCTGCAATTCTTTGTTGGTGAGTTGAAGAAGTGGTCTCTTGAGGCACAAGAAGAAGTATGCAAGTTTCTTTTCTAGTTGGTGAATTTATAGTCTGAGGTGGTTAGCTTATGATAGCGAGGTGGTAGATTCTTCAGACAGCAGATCCTTAACCATAGGTCTCGGGGGGAAGCTTGCGCGCAGTCAAAAACTCATCGGGCATGGGATGGGATTGATCTGACGTAAGTCAGCAGAGACGAGATAAAGACAACTTAAATTTTCTTATTGCGGTATCACTTCTGATGGATTCATTTTTTTTGTGATTGTTATGAAGGTCGTGTATCTTTGTTGTAGTCTTAGTTTTTTGGAGTTTCTCTTTGTCCTTAAAGAGGTTCGGAAAATCCGTATTCTTGTAAAGCCAGTAGGCATGCTCAGTGAACCTTCTGGTTGTTGGTTATGGATCGAAATCGTACTCATTTCAGAGATGATCATGTCTTGTGGGATTAACGCGCGCCTATCTAGTTAATGCTAGGTTATAGGTTTCTACTATCAAAACCACCTAATGTGACACAATATTGGCCAGTGTAGAAATCATCCGTGCAGGTCGGCCCGTGTTGGTGGGTTCGTGATGCAAGGATTATTAAGTATTTCTCAAATTAAATTGGGAATTACCATGTAGGTTCCATGGTGTTAGGAAATTTTTAAATTGTTGGGAGATCCAATGAGGGTCTCGCTGGTGTCCCCTCTTGTGTTGGTTGGTTAAACGTAGGGAGACTGGATGGTCAAGCCATTGTTAGATGTTTGATTGAGCTTGTGAGTCTTCTTGGTTTGGAGAACCAATGTTAGAAAAGAATCCTAATATGGTGGAGAGACCACCATAGGACAAACTTTTGGAAGACCTTTGTCTTCAAAATGCACTTTTGGGGCAGCCCCTTACTTCCGCCCCGCCCGACCATGACCATGTTAATTGGTTAGCATAGGTAGTGTGTCGTTGGACGAGTGTTCATGGAGATCTTGAGCGACCTTGATGAACCTATGTCTGGGGTTGGGGTGATCAATATTGTAGTCATGTTTTGAGGTTAATTCCTTCCTATTTGTTACTTTTCTTGGTGATTCTAGTTTTGAGATATTTGGAGTTCAGGTTATGGGTGTTTTGAATACTGAATCTTCGAATGATTGAGGTTTTTTTAAGTTTAATCATGGTCTCACTTGTAACTCATCATTGACCAAGTCTTTTGGGACTTTCTGGGGTCACAATGTCTCATGGTGGATAGAATTGTCGCACCCCAAAAAGACGCTAATTATATTTTAATTATGTTTGGTCTTTCTTTTTTGCTGCGGTTGGAACTGGTTTTGTTTTGAAAGATGTTAGGACCTTATATGGGAGTGCGACCGTATGAGCGACCGTGCATGGTGTCCCACATTAATAAGAAAATGTTTTACTATTATTTTTATTATTACATGGGTGCTGGATCAGGAGTGTGATGGTGCACGCGACCGCGCACACGACCGTGCGCGGTGTCAAACTTTAGTTAATAATGATAGTGTTATTTTGGATGGTTTTGTTATTTTAGTATTATTGTTAGTATTTTTATGACCTTCGTAAATATTTTTAATTAGGTCATTATTTTTATTAAAACATTAACATTATTATAAAAATATCAATTGATTTTAACTTTTCCTAATTTTTTTATGGCCTATGTCCCACTTTTTGGGTTCTATTTTATTTTTATTGTCTTTTATTTTATCTCTATTCTCTTTTTTTTATTTTTTTTATTTTTTATTTTATCTTTTTTTTCATTTATTCTCTCCCTCTCTTTTGCTCACCCAGTTTTCCCCCTTTCTTCCTCTTGTGCTACACATGCCCCTTCCCCTGGTTTTTTTTGGTGCACCACCTCACCCTTCTAACCCTATGCACCGAACCCCTGATCCCTCATCTTCCTCACTAGACCACCTCCGCCCCCTTTCCCGGGCCGGCCTCATACTCCTCCTCATGGCGAACTAAACCAGAAGCCCACCTTGCATTGACATGCGCTTCCCCACTACCTCATGTTGCACCCTTCCACAGTGCACTACCGTACCTACCATGGATGGATCGCCGTCAACCACACCTCCCTTCCTTCATGTCTCTCCCCCATCACAGAAGACCCTCCAGTCTCCTCCCTTGCACTTCCTCTATCCTAGTCTAACCACCTAGTGTCTGCCTGCTTCGGCACATATAAACCTCGTGCGCTCCTTCCCTTGCTCGGCCAGACCTCCCTCAAGTCTTCCCTTCTGCATACCAACAATCAACCCTTTTTTCACCCCTTATGGTCTACCTCACACCACCCGATACCATCCCACTTCCTCACACCATCCAGACCTGCACCGCCCCTCCCTTCTAGTCGATTTTTCGGCATTTCGCACCTCTGACAGCTTTCTTCATGCTTCGGCTAGCTCTCGGCACCCTTCTAAAAGGTGGGTTTTTCTTTGGTTTTTTGTTTCTTTAGTTGGTAGGTTTTTGGGTTATGGATTGGTGTCACTTTGGTTCAATTATGGGTAATTTTTTGGTTTGGGTTTGGTTGATGTTTGTTTCGTTTATGGTGTAATCGATTCGATTGGTTGTTTTTAGGGATTAATTATGTTGCTGCGGTGGGATTGAAGTGTGATGGATTTTTCGCACCAATATGATGATATTTTTCTACTTTCCAGTTAGGTGATTCTGCTTATAATTATTGTTTGATGAATTTATTTGTTTGTCTAATTAATTTAGCATATTATTTAATTACTTTTCATGGTGTGAAATTGTTTTTATTTTATTTTATTGAGATCTCACATGAATTTATTTATTAGTAATATGTTTATGCGACATAAGAGGGATTTTCTCTGAGAACCCATATTGAGCTGGTTATTAGTGTTTTATAAATTGTGGACTTAGATTATTAGAACATGAAATGGATGTAGATTATATTTTTGTATGGAATTAGTGTGCATTTGATTCTAAAAAGGGGGATTGAGTGTGTTTTTGAAGTAATTCCATGTGGTGATTTATTGGTATGCTTTTATAAATTTTAAATTGTTTAATTAAATGACACTAGTGGTGAAAATCAAGTTTTTATAAGATTATGTTGTGTTTTTTTTTGAAAAAGGGCTGGGATGTTTTTTTGTGCAAGGTGATGTTTTTCTCCTTAAAATTTGTTTATTAGAATCATAAATTTTTTACTAAATAGTTATTGGAGATGAAAAATTGTTTAAATTGAGTCGTATAAACATTATCGGAATGAATATGATGATAAATATAATAATAATAATAATTATTATTATTATTATTATATTTAGAGAATTTGGGTGTGCAAAGGTTGAAATTGGTGTTTTGGTGTAGCGTCTGTCTTAAATGAGAATTTGGGTGGACTTTTTGTGTTTAAAGTCATGCGACACATGTTGAATTTTTTTTATAAATTCCTTTAATGGTTAGTTTGACTATGAATGTGTTTTTTACCATGTATTAATTTTAATTGGTTGTGCAAGTAGTGAAAATTTAGTTTAGAAATATTCTTAGTGTGCGTATTATTTCAAAATGTTTTTTTTCTCTGAGTGTGAGTAGTGGTTTTGGAATGTGTAGTGTCTTGTTTGTTTTGGTGCATAAATATGAGTTGTGACATGAACTTTGAACTTGTTTGAGCACAAAGCGGGAATCCCAGGTAGCTAGGAGGGTGGACTAGACTAGTGGGCTAGTGTTTTGGAGGTGGCTCGACCTGGTTTCATTGATAAAACCGACGATTGTAACAGTTACTAAACATATTCTTTTTTGAGGGATGTGGCCTTCTAAGCCACGTTTTCTATGGGTCGTCACCTTTTAAGCCACGTTTTATAGGGCCATGGCCTTCTAAGACATGATTCACTGAGACACGAATATCAAGGGCCCCAAGCTAGCTAACACCCATGAGGCCTCTCCCATATTAGTGCTCATTGTTTACTTTATGCTCATTAGTGTGACAAATTAGTTATTTTAAAAAGTGATTGTTTGTGTCGTAGTTTATATTATTCCTTTTGAAATTTTCTTCATTAATACTGTTTTCTTTTAAACTATTCAAGAATTCATTTATTTTATTTAGTTAATATTGAAAAATTATTTGTCATTTAATTATTATTCATGTACCCTTTTCTCAGTGTCATCCTACTGGGATTTTATCTCACACCCTACACACTCTTTTGGGTGTATGTAGACTCAGTTTTTTTCATGAAGAAGGCTAACAACAGTTTGCGGTTGTGTTTCAATTATCATCGCTTAAACAAAGTGAAAGGAAAGAATCTCAATCCTCTTCCATGTATTAATGATTTATCGGATCAAATGAAGGGATCATGTTAGTTCCCAATGATCAATTTATTGTTACAATAAAATCAGATGTGTGTGAAGGATGAGGATATTCCTAAGACGTATTTCTATTTTCATCATGGGTATTATGTGTTCATTGTAATTTAGTTCGGGAAAACAAATTCTCTAGAAATGTTCATGGGATTAATGAATGTAGTGTTATGTGAGTTCTTAGACATGTTCGTGGTGATCTTCATGGACGTCATTCTTGTGTACTCCACGTCTAAGGAGGAATATGCATAGCATCTACATGTCATTTTGGGAGTCCTTCATCAGCATCCGTTGTTTCAGAAGTTATTGAAGTGTGAGTTTTGGGCTAGAGAATTCTATTTTATGAGGAATGTTGTGTCCCCGCAGGGAGTAACTATGGATCCATCGAAGATAGAAGCATTTGGGTCTTGGGAAGCCCCCAAGACAGTGTCAAAGGTGTGATGTTTCCTTGGTCTCGCAAGATATTATAGGAGGTTCTTAGCCGATTTATCTCGAGTTGCGACTCCTCTGACAGCATTAACCAGGAAGGATCAAGTGTTCATGTGGACTAATCAGTGTCAAGAAGATTTTGAGTATATAAAGAAGATGTAAGTAAGTTCTCCATTTTTTTTCCATCCACTAGAGGGAGTTTAGTATGATGATTTCTGCGATGCTTCACATCTGGGGTATGGCTGTGTTAAAATGCAGTAGAGATCAACAGTTTCTTATGGGTCTCGACCATTGTGTCCACATGAACGTAACTATGAAACATGTGATCTTAAGGTGGCAACCATGGTGTGTGGTCTGAAGTTGTAGAGAGATTACTTCATTGGCGAGCGGTTTTTGGTTTTCACCGGTCATAAGAGGTTGAGGTATGTTTTTTCATGGCGCGACTTGAACATAAGACAACAATAGTGGATGGAGTTCTTATAGGAATATGACTTCAAAATATCATATACACATGGAAATGGGAATGTTTTAGATAATGCACTGAGTGTGGAGTCACATTGTGATGAAGTGCGTGAATCTGGTGACTCCTGGCGTGTAAAAGATGAACTGTTAGCATTACATCATAACATGGGAGAAGTTGGGGGCATATGATGTCTTTTCCAGATGGTGGTGAGGTCACATATAGTGTAGAAGGTGGAAGACTCCTAGTTGGGGATCTAGAGGTTGAGGTATGGAGAGATCGAGTTGATTGTGGTGAGGCCCATGATGGTTGGTCTAAGGATGAAAAATAGCGATTGTTGTATCATGGAAGGATTTTTGTTCCTTTGACGATGCACGAGACCGTTCTTTGAGAGTTCCGTAGTTCCCCATTAGTGGTGCATCATGGCATGAAAAATATGTATCTAGCCTTGTGGAGCTAGTTTAGGTGTCCTGGGATGAAGCATGCGGTTGCGGATTTTGTGTCAAGATGTTTGGTCTACCTAAAGGTGAATGACAAACAACATGTTCCTGGTGGTCTACTTCAGCCATTAGATGTTCCTCAATGAAAGTGTTAGGATATCTCAATGGACTTTTTTACTGGTTTAACTCATGATGAGGGAGGACATGAAGCTATTAGGGTGTTAGTGGATAATTTAACAAAATTAGAAAACTTCAAAGCAATCAAGGAGTCAAGCACAGTTGAAGTTTTATCAAGGCAGTATCTGAAGGAGGTGGTGAGACATCATGGAGTTCCAATGATGATAATTTCTGATTGAGATCCTTGATCTACTTCTAGGGTGTTGACAGGTCTCCAATAGGATTTTGTTCTCACTTATTCCTTATCACTGCTTTTCATACCCAGATAGATGGTCAGAGAGAGTAGAACATCCAGACTCTTGAAGACATGTTACGCTCTTGTGTAATAGATTTTGGATGTTCGTGGATTAGGTACTAACCCTTGGTGGAGTTTTCGTACAACAATACTTTTCACTCAACCATTGGTATGGTTATATTTGAAACCCTGTATAGCTGCCCTTGTCTTTCTCTCTTTTGTAGGTCTAGGTTTAGAGAGTTAGTAATTCTCAGACCAGAACTAGTGTCGAATACAACAAAGATGGTTTAGGTCAATCATGAGAGGCTAAAGACAGCGCAAGATCGTTAGAAATTGTATGCCGATTAAAGGATGATAACCTTAGAGTTTTATATTGGGGATATCGTGTTTTGGAAGGTGACTCCCCATCATGGAAAGGGTAGTCTTGGTCATGGGAGTATGCTTTATCCATGGATTGTAGGGCCTTTCGAGGTGTTATCACTTGTTGGAACAGTGGCTTAATGAGTATCACTCCCCCTGCAAATGAGTTAGATACAAAATTTCTTATCTTGTGTCACAGTACCATCGTTATCTTCATGATGATGATCTGATAATCTATTGGGGGTGGAGGGTGGGGGTTATGTTGATGATGATTCCCCCTTCAAGGAGAGACCTTTGGAGACCCATGACTGCAAAAAGAATGTGTTGTGCGAGCATTTTATCCCCTTGGTTCATGAATTGTGGCAGCACAATGGACTAGAGGAGAGTACCTGGGAACGTGAGTCACAAATACATGCTCAGTACCCCAAGTTGATTGATGTTTAACACTTTTCATGTAACAATGTCCCATTTTTGGTAATATGCCTTGAGTGTTTATGAGATGGATTTCTTTGGTTTGTTATTGTGGATTTCTCTCTATTCAGAGGGATCTCGAAGGGTGGCTGTTTGGGAGTATTTTCAGTTTCTATTTAGGTTGGTTTTGAATACCTGAGGATGAGAATATTTTTAGAGGTATCTGATGTAATGGCTCAGACCTCTATGGTCTATTCCATTACAAATATCTTGTGTTTGATTTGTTCTTAGAGGTCAAGGTGACTTATCACCAATTCTTTTCTAAATTTCATGTTCATGAAAATTGTTTCTAGAATGGTGATGTTCCAATGTTAGCCTCTTTCCTTTGCTAATTTTTTATTTCGTGAATAGTGTTTCCCGAATAATGAGATTTGAATGATGAGGTTCAGGATCATTGTTTCCAGAACGGTGAGGTTCCAATGGTGAAGTTCATGAACAAGGTTTTCAGAACTGTGAAGTTTCAACAGTGATGTCAATGGACAGTGTTTCCAGAACGATGAGGTTCAAACGTTGAGGTTTTAATGGTGAGGTTTATGAACAGTGTTTGCAAAATGGTGTGGTTACAATAGTGAGGTACATAAATAGTATTTCCAGAATAGTGATTTTCCAATGGTGAGGTTTATGAATAGTGTTTCCAGAACGGTGAGGTTCAAACAGTGAGGTTCATGAATAGTGTTTCTAGAATGGTGAGGTTCTGACCACGAGGTTTCAATAGTGAGGATCATGAACAATGTTTCTAGAATGGTGAGGTTCCATCGGTGAGGTTTCAACTGAGAGGTTAAGGAATAGTGTTTCTAGAATAGTGAGGTTTCAACAATGAGGTTCATGAATAGTGTTTTTCCTTTGCCGCATTTCGATTCGTAAATAGTGTTTCTAGCTTCCTACAGTTTCACCCCTTTGATGTTTTCTTTGACGTAAAATGAATTTAAAGCCTTGTTTTAAATACTCTAAGGATAATTAAAATGAATTAACTCCTATATTAATTTTTCTAAGGATCAGGATGTTATTACTTGGTCAGACGGTGTGGTTTAATGTGATCCACATTTATTGGAAAATCCAATGTATCTTAACTCTCTACACAATTAAATATTCTAAAGGGACGAGATATCTTCAACCTTATCCATCCTCCTTGTTATCAGGTGTGAGATTCTGAAACCTTCCATTCCTTCCCATAGGAGTTGTGAGATCATGATTTCCTCCTTGGATTGGTTCCCCTCTATTTTTTATAAAACCAAGCAGTATCGATCCATCTTCGATATATGCTGTCACGGGGGGAGGAGATCAGAAATATTTGTGTGGCTCATTCTTGTATAAAGAACGTAAGGAACCATTTGAGGTAGGGGATTCATTTATTCTATTTTCTATTACGTGAAACTGTATAGTTATCATGTTTTATCTTACTCGATTATAATGGAATTGACAGAATAAATTTTTAAACCAGATAAATAAATAGATATCGATCGTATTTTATTGCTTCTTTTTTTTCGAGATTGTGTGATATCTATGCATTATTTTTTTATCTTTTCGATATTGATGGAAGTTGGTAAAGAATGTAAATATGGAATTAATTGATATTGGTTTGGCTAAAGTTAAAGAGTTATGTAAATGAATCTGGTTCTTATTTTTGTAATTTGGTGTTAATTAAATTGATTCAGTAAGAAAGTTTAATTATTTGTGATAGCTTACTGTTTAGGTTTCCAGAAAATGGAACCTATGAGTAATAAATTGGTTAGTTCAAGGAGGATTAAAGAATTAGATGTTTGATAAAAGATAATTCCTTATAGGGTTACGAGTTACCCTCTTACTTGTTTAAGGTCCAGGAGCCCAATTGGTATGATTTTTGTTTTCCTACTAGTTGTGTTGTAATGTGAGCCTCGATGGATGATGTGATATGTGGGGGCAAGAAGGCCTATTGGTTTTCGCAGCAGTTGACTCCTAGAGTAGAGAGATGCACTAGGTTATGCATGTGGGTGTCAGGGAGGACATCAAGGATGATGGAACAGGTTCGATGTGAATGTTTTGATGCTTGATAATCTTGTTTGTTGTTATCTTTTTTACTTTCCCTATTTCTCAAGGTAGTTGGTTTTTCTTACCCTCCTTCCAAAACATGGGAATACACATGGGGTATGCCACGTGATTTTAGAGTTTAGCATCTCAAGGTATGATGGGTCTACTATCTTCCTATAGGTAGAGAAGACTCAACAGGTAGTTCATCTACTCACTGTGTAGTGTCCCCTTGTGTTTAATATCATAGAATTTATTTCTAGAATTCATGTGAATATGGTAAATTAATGTTGTAAATAAATAATTGATTAAATGATTTTAACCCATGGGGTTGTTTCTTGCTGGGGGTGCAACGCTAAAGTTGTAATTTGAAGGAACAATAAACTTTTGTTGTGATTCAAATGAAATATAATGTGGAAATTATTAAGGATAAAGTATTGATTAAATAATTAATTAATGTAAATTGGTACTGATAAAAAGGGATTGTAGTATTGTATTAATGATCTTTAATTTGTTTTGTGATTATTGGAAACCTAGTCTTATAAGTTGTAGTCGGGGGTCCAATTGACGTAACCTGCAGTTGAATCTAAGACTAGGTTATGCCAATAATGTGGTTTTGGGATATAATATATTATGTACTTTTTTTTGTTTCTATACGCTACTCTACACCATCAGTTAATGAATTTAATTTCCCGAGGATTCTGAGTATGGGGGTGTTTCCCAACATTTTGGTTGGAGTATGGATGACTAACTACCAACATTATCCTTTATCTCTTCTCATGGTAGTTACATTTGCTGGTAGGTGAAGTGGTTAGTTTTCCCCATATATGTGTGTAGAGGGATTCAATTGCTTGTGGTTATTCACATACACAAATTCTGAATATAGTTTTCTATGTACTACAATATGTGAAATGTGTATAGGTTGTAACGACTTATGAAATATTACTCGGTGTGTTGTTTTTGATTATTGGAGATATAATGACCAACGTATGATACACTTTATGTGAGTTATGTTTGCTTCTAGTAACTAACGGGATACATTTCATGCATGGACATGGTGGTTTTGTTGCACAAGGTACATGTTGTGGTGCTTCGCCCAGGTGTCTGTGGACAAGCCTTTTTGGAGAGAGATTCTTAGGACGGGTGACATTGGGGAAAAAAAGAAAACCAGTGGGGAAGTAGTAGCATGGTATGCTTTATATTCTTTATTATATTATTTACTCATTTATGTGAGACATGGTGACATTTTCCATGGTGAGGCTAGGAATATAGTATACCTTTTTAGGTGACGAGTTAGTTTCACTGATTGTTCACTGTGCCTTAACATTCATTGTTTACTTCTGCACAAGAGGATCCTAGGAGGGTCCTACTACGTGTATCGTTATAATCACACTATGTATATATAAATTGTTTTTCAGGTCACTTAGATCATGTTATAGATCAGGCTGGTTTCTATTAACATGGGGTTGCAGGAGCTGTTTGGGCTTCGTGGTCGCTGCTATTTTTACTTTCTTATGGGTACTTGCAGTTTTCCCCTTTCAGTTGTAGTAGTTTTCCATGAAATTTTATATGTGTACCTTGGTTTTCTTTTATATTGTATTTGTAGTTGGAGTTGGTTGATTTCTATCTTATCTCTCTCTTTTGCATGTGTTCTCTTAGAGGCTACTTCCTCCCATATCTATGTTTACTATACCCTCGGTTCTAGTCACCATATCGGGGCCTACTTGAGGCATGACTTGAGGGTCATTATCTCCATTCTCACATTTTTAACCATGTATGGGTACACTATTGTAGAGGTGGTCATTACATCATTAATATTACATTGAAATAAGATTTAAAAACATTTCAATCTTTTACAATGTTTAACTTATAAAAACTAATTGTCTATTTCTGATAATAACATTTATTTTTAATTATTTATGATACCTATTATGGTTTTAATTTTGAAAAATTTATTCCATATTTGGAACCATTAGGTAAAAATTAATTAAATATCATTATTTTATTTTTGGGCATTAGTAATTGTAACTTCGTGAATTTTCATTATAATGGTATAAGGATAAATTAGGTAATTAAGGGAAATAAAAATATTAAACCATTACCCTAACTATTTTATTAATATCATTGGATTAGTGTGTTTTGAACTATGTTATACATGGGTTGAAATGGTATCAATTCAATGCAACTTGAATGAGATTTGGTAATTTAATTTATATTTATTTAAAAAATGATAAATACGCCTCACTCAAATTCAAATAAAAAAAAATTACATAAGTTTATATAGAAGATATTTTTAATTATAAATAATATTTTTAAATATAAAATATTATTCTTATGCATGGTAATTTATTTTAAAATTCTATTAAATAAATCATTACTTTAAAATTTTATACTTCTATGATGTCAAAATTAATTAATTGCATAGAAATCAATAAAACAATTTTTATTCAAATGATAATAAAAATCAAATGACCTAATCACTTGACCAAATAATATTAGTTGAATATATATAGACAGTTACCATACAAGGGTCAAGTTATTTACCATTTAGATCCTTATATAAAATATTGTGATACTTATATTATTTTATATAAAGTAATGCTGTGAATTTCACATTCAAAATTTAATAAGAATAACATTTTATATATAGTATTTTCTAGAAGATAAATTTAGATAAAAATATTCTTCTGAAATATAGTAAATTTCTATTCATAATATTATTTTATTTTTAATTTTTATTTAACAAGATAATATATTAAATAATTTTAGAAAATTGATATAATAATTATTTTATTAATGAAATTACTAATAACTGTTATTTAAAATTTTAAAATAAATATAGTTTTGGATATTTAATATATCTCATGAATTTCCTAGTCAATCTTGACCTCTTAAGAATATAATAAAATATTTTCAGTGAACTTAACTTATTATCTTAATATTTTTAAAAATCAATGAATTCAATACTATCTAAATTGATCTTATTGATTGTTTATCAACAAAAATATTTATTAAATTATTTAAATATAATAATTTTTTTAAAAAATATAGAATAATTATTATTTTGTCAAAAAAATTATACGGTTTTTATTTAGGTTCTAATTGACATCATATAATTAAATATTTCACTCTTTTTATATTGAAATATTTCTTATACAAAATAAATATTAAATAGAATTATTAAATTTTAATTAAAATGAAAATTTTTAAATTGAAAGAAAGATTTTTTTAAAATATATTGGTTTATGATATTAAAATTCTCTATCATCTAATATTCCAAATTGAACTATTTTTTATGCTTTTTATGGATTTAATTTTATTATAAATTAATATTTTTAGATATCCCAAAAGTTCCCCGCAACTCAATTATAAAAAAGAACCTCATCTCTCTCTTATTCACTTCTCATTTTTCCTAAAAGATAAGCCATCATGTAACCATTTACTTTATCAACTTCTCTAGTGAAATTATATAGGTTCTTATCTTCTTAAAATACCAACTCTAGTGCTCTAAAAGGAGTGTTAAAGTAAGCACATCGAAGAACTGGCAATCTCCTCAACCAATTCTTTCCATCTCCATTCTTCTTCTACATCAACTTCACGAGTTTTAACATTATAAAGTAATAACTACAATATCAATTATGCACTGAGTTTTTTTTATTTTATAAAAATATAATTCCTGTTTCTATCCATCCTATAAAAAATGAAATCACCACATGTGCATACATATGACTTATCATCTCCACTCTGTGGTGTGGTATGTTTTTAGACACCACTATACAGGGATGAGTATAATGATGTAAATAACAAATATATATGATTATTATAACATTATATTTAATATAAAATATTATACACCATTCTCTTCAATACCATTCAACAATTAAGGGAATGATATCATCATGCATGTGTACGTACGACCTGTCGTCTCCTCGAAGCGATGTGATTCATTCTACATGATATTCATTAAAGAATGTTTTTATAATGTGTAGAATGAATAAATATGATATATATCACGTTAATATAATTTTTTAATGATATTACAATGACCTATGAAGTATAACCGTATCTTATTCGATAAAACATGAATAAGAAAATAAAGTAGTTAATACCTGAATAATTAGTTACAATGAAATGTTATTAAAATATAGATGATAATGTGATCATATGTGATATCATAAAAATTACCATGGTTGTTAAATAAGTCAATTAAATTATTTAGTTCAATATAAAAAAAATTTAGATACAAACAATGCAAATCAAGCCTAAGGTGAGGTTTAATTATGTAATTTCATTATTATATGATATTTTTATACTTATGTATTTGATGGGGTATAATAATCATCCACATCCATGTTTCCAAAATAAGTACCATTATTTCAATTATTCTAATGTTTTTAAAGTAAATTTTACCCAAGGGTTAATTTTTATCAAATGGCATGAAAGGAATCTTTTGTATTTGTTTGATAGGTGGTACCTCTAGAGTTTTCTAGCAAAAGACTGAGGAGAATGTTTTTTAACTTATACTACCTCAACGTATTTTTATGTTTTCATAAAACCATATTTAAATGAAGATTAATTTACATGATTTCATGTTTATGTTCAAAGAAAATATTTTCTTTTTCAAATATGTGGCAATTTTTAGGAAAGAAAATTCTTTTGATGAAGAAAGGATATTTTCTCACGAATTAATTTCAGTGTTCAATCAAAATAATATTTCATGTAAATAGAATTATTTATTTGGGTTAAGTATCAAGTATATTATCCCTATTAATATAATGTTATTTTGTTTTTTATGGAATGATATTTATAAAATCCTTTGGTTTTACATGGATTGTTTTTTGATATAATGATTTTTATGAAAACAATTTTATTCCTTAATTATGCAATGATGAATGATTACTATTTTTGTGGAATAAATAAGAATATTTTCATTATGAAATGGGTTTGACCTATATATCCCTCCAATGAATTGGTTAAATATTTATATCTCATAAAATAGACAAGAATGGAACATGAGATGATCTCAGTTTAGTAATAAAGGGTTGGAATGACGAGTGAACTAGGTTCAGTAATGGACTTTGTCCGCTACAATGGTCTTGGAAATGAGCCTTGACTAATATTTAATTATTTTCTATGATTATGCGTATTCCAAAAAACATCATGTTTTATGTTATTAATGTTTTTATTACATTCATTTGTTTTTATGAACATTTACGATTTATCTCAGGGCATCGTATCACAATCGTTCTTATACATGATAAGATTTTATAATGTCATGTTCTTATGTCATATGATTATTATATTTATATTTATCTCGCTCATTGATCCTTAATGTTAATCTGAGATCACCATTTTATATCATATTTTCATAGGTTATGAGGATGTGTATTACTTATGATAATACAAAAATATGTCTAGTTCTGATTAAATATGTAAGATAAAATGAAAATTTCTTATCAACTAGTTGTTTATGATTCGATGTTTCTAAAGGCACTATACCTATACCTCTCTTTCGTGGATTTTTCATATTTTTAATGAATATTATAAAAAATTGAATTAATTTAAGTGAATGTAAAATACTTTTTATATGTATCTACATTGATTTGTTGTTTTTGTGTATCCTCATCATTAGGATTAAATATTTATGACCCAAAGTGGAATATAGGGGTTTCTAATACTTTATATTGATCAGAAAACCAAGCAGGGGTGATCATACATGACTTTCCATGAGGTTTATAGATAAAAGGATAAATTATTATATATATATATATATTGTATAAGGGTATAGTTTAAAAATTGGTCCTGATTTCTAGGTTATCATGATAAAAAACTTAGGATTATAGATGTCCATCAATGCATATAGAATAATAGGATTTCTTATCTCTTATTATTACTTCCAAAAAACGTATTATATATTTGGGGATAAAAAATACATTAAACCATTTATATGATAAAACCTAATATGAATATATATATATATATATATATATATTTATAAAATTATAGAATGATAATAAATACAACTCATAAATTATCTCATAATCACATGAAAAAATAGAATACAACAATTGAGTATCACAGAATAATAATTCTATTTATGATACATGAAATAATTTCTCCATATTCATATAAAAATGATCCACTTATAAAAATATCTTATGATATTATTAACTTTATAACCTTGGATATAAAAAATATTTAATTGTTATGATGAAATACTCAATAATTTAAAAATTATCAAAATTTTGTTATGGTTAAAAACATAATCATATAACACAACATGGTCAAGGGATTAAATTCAGAATAAATAAATCGTGGAAAATAATATTTTTCCATAAGTAATGACAGCGGGACATGTTATATAAAATAAACCAACATATACCATGGAAAATTGTGTGGAATCAGGACACATTAAACATGAGACAGTGACCATATTCATTGGAATATATAAATATATAATTTATTGAACCATACTAAAACAATAAAATATGAAACAATTATCCATATATAAATTATTTTAATTAATGTTTTGAACAACACATTTTTAAAAAACTCTGGAAAAGGCTCCATACATCCCATTCATGAAAAAAACTAAAAAATATATTTTCTTGTTTCTAATTCACATAACATTATTTTAAAAATATATCAAAATATCAAAATAATAACAAAATTATCATTAAATATTTCCTCATATAATTCACTAAAAAATTTTGTGAGAGAATATTCCATTATATAATAAATAAAAAATTCATGTTAATAAGGATTCCTTCATATATGGTATATATTTTACCCCACCTATAAAATTTTTTACATAGATATGTTCCTTATGAAAACATTCATTCCTAACAACAAAAAATCCATATGAAATTTAATTGGGTTCTCAAATAATTTAACGGATTCCCATGACATGATTATAAAAAACCATACAACATCAAAAATCCAATTTTCAATTTCTATTCATATTTCTTTAAAATACCGATTGTGATTATGGAATCAAATAAAGCATGATAAACTATGGTGGGTATGTATAAGATAAAATTAAAAAAAATCGTATCCTTTTAAAAACATTGAAGTCCAAATTACATTAAAATAATTAAAGACAAAAGGATCACATGTGTAAAAATTATTAATTTTTTTTTGAACTAAATGTTCCTTGTACTAATTTAATGATCTAAATTAAGTGTTATATAAAATTGATTGTCTTATTTTTATAGGATTTGAATTTTTTTTTATTTTTAAATGAATTTAATGAATTTCCACATCAAGAATTTTGTAATGGGACATGAATTTTATATGTATTGAAGGAAAATATCATGCTCACATAGGTAAACAATATATTTTTGTGTTAATATTTAACTTTTAAAAAATGGAAAAAATGATCAATGAATTTTAAGATATCCCATAATTAATCGTAAAGATTTGTTTTCATAAAAATATTCCCATTTACAAAGATGAAATTAAAAGATATGTAATATATGAATTAAAAACATCATTTTACCTAGTTATATATATTAAATATTTTATGACACATGAAATATAATTTCATATCAATAATAGACAAATAAAACTCTAGGAATAACAATTTTACTAAAATAAAGGAAAATAGCTTTATCAAAATACCTTATAGACATCATAATTCATAATATAAGGGATAATAAAAATGTATAATGAGTTATAAATAAAACCACTTAGAGAATAGGAGAAAGAAAATTATAATAAAATATTAATTCACAATATACAAAAATTTTATGAAATATATTCATGTTAAAAAATAAGAACACAAAGAAAGAGAATGGGGCCCCAAAGACACATATTATAAAAGTATAATTAGAATAATATGGTTTTTCTAAAATAGATTTTAATGTGTCCTAAAATTTGAGGTATTTATTACAAGTTAATGTATTAGGTAATTAAGTACACCATATGAATTAAATTGTACTGTTAAATATCAAACACATGTGATGGATTTTAAAATGGGACAATAATTCCCTTATGTTGTTTTCTAGTATACTCAACCATGAAATAAAATCATGTATAATATAAATTTTAATTATAGTCACTAATATTATAAAATTTATATGAAATATCAATTTTTTAAAATATTTTATTCCAAAATATATTAAATATATTACACAATAATAATTTTTTCATTATCGTGTACTACATAATTTGGTTGTTTTTTGTACAAAAATCACAAAAAATGAGATCAAATATTAGTACATTAATTCAGGATCCTAATTTCAAGATCATTCAAGATATAATTTTCATTCATTTCCATTTTTAGTAGTTTCCCATTTTCATTAGTTAAAATACATGAATATGATAGAAGAAATTGGAAAACTCGTTGCATTTGTTTATAACATTTTTAATGATCATATATAATATTTTAATAAATTTCATATGAATTAAAAAAATATATAACCAATAAAGAACCACCAATATATAATTATGATATGGTATTTCCATTTTATGACAACCCATAATCATTTATTCCATTATCATTCTTAAATAAATTGCATATGTCGATAAATAGAACCCAATGTTGTCCTCATATAATGAATTAATGAGTAATGTGATAAATTTAGATATTGAGAATTTGAAATTTATAAAATATTGAAAATGTAATAAAATATATATATCATCATTAAATCCTTACAGGAATTGTAAATTATTGGTGGTAATGGAAAGTGATTTTGTTTTCATGGAGGCTTTAGTTTTCCATACACAGGATTGACAATAAAATTTCTCAATTAATGGAAGGAATTTTGGTTTAATAAATATGATCATTTTTTATCAATAATTTTGAAATATTAAAAAAAATTATCAGAAATGTTATCCTTGATACCATCCTTGAGAGGTGGTTATGGAAAAAACAACATCTCTTTGTAGAGGCTTCAATTTGCTTGTAAACATGATCGATGTAATTATTATTTCATAGTGGATGAAAAGTATTAACTAACCATTTTAAAATTCAATAACAACACTTATGTATAATAATTATACACAATTAATTATATTAATAAGGATATACTTGATTTTTGATGGATTATTTAAAAGGAAAATTATAGGAATATAATACTCATGTTTGATTTTTTGTATTCTATTAGAAACATATTTTGAAATAACAACCATAATAAAACTAAATGTAACTATATGGTAGATAGATAGGGTCATATGAAGGTAAAATAAAATGATTTATAATATGATATTTGAATGTTTATATGTGTTTTGAGGTTTTTTATATGTTACATTTTTATATGTGAAGAGTATGATAGTCTTGGATGTTACCATTATATTTTCAACAATGGCGCATAACATTCCAAATGAAATTATCTCCATAATAAAAAAAGTAGAGTGGACATTATTTGGTTTTATATTCAATTAATTCAATAAATTTTGTGACAAATAACATATTTTTTTATGATTCTTAATTTACCTTTTTAAAATATATTTTAATTTAGTTTTCCTCGGTAATTAATTCTAAATAGTATAAATTAATTTTGTTTACAAATGATTTAATTGATCTTATTTCATAATATAGACCTTTATATTTTCATTTTGAAAATTAATTGTAATTAATAATAATTATTTTGTGACAAGAAAAATTTAAATTAAGTACACTTAGTAACAAAAAAAAATTATAAAAAATAATGTTTTTATCCCCACATTATATATGAGATAAAGTTATCATTAAAAATTATTAAAATAATAAAATTAATTATAATAAAAAATTATATTTATAGTGTATTTTTTGGGAAATATACAACATTATCCCTCTTTGGTAATTCATGATTCAATATAATGATAAAAACACTTTTTATAAAGGTTCCAATTTAATGTAGTATAAAATATAGTGGGAAACATTATTTTATGTTCAATGAATATAATAAAATTATTTTTTTGTTATTTTTCATATTTTTTACATATAATGTTTTTAAATCATTAATTTCATAACTATATAGTCATAAAAATTATTTTTTTCATAAATATAACCAATTTAAACTAAAACATGGCTTTTTAAAAAAAATCTCATAAATTGATACTAAATAAATTTTTATAACGTGAATTTGAAAACATATTCAGTTATATTAATTATATATTATAAACACCATATAAATTTATTACCACATAATGTCATAATTCTCATATAAAAAATTAATAAAAAATACTAATTTTAATTTAATCATAATGTGTTCGAATTTATTGGAAAGAAATATCTATAGGAAACCTGATATATATATATAATTAATATATAAAAGTGATATATATTAATTATAATATATAACTTAATAACCAGAATAATAACTTATACATATTATCTAAGGGTAATATAACCAGTAATAAAAGTCATGGTGGTGATTCAACTAAAATAGAATTTATAGCAACATCTATTAGCATATCATTTTCCCATAGATATATTTTCTTAACACATAATTTTCAGATATTGTATTTGGAATGATACTAGGAAAATTGTAGTGGTTACACCTTTTTCATAAAATCAAAATAGTTTTCATCATTAGGGATATATGTATTTATTGATTTTGTATTTCTTAATTTTAAAAATTAATGTTAATTATTGTTACTATATTTTATATAGGAAAAATAAAGGGATATGTATCGAATGATCATATTTTATATGTTTCATAAAATTTAATATAGTTATTTTTTTATTTTGGTGTTTTTTATGTTATTATCCATCAATAATGTTAATATATTAAAGGTAAGTATATACCATAATAATTGTTGTCATATTCTACCCAGTGAAGTAAATTGTGTCCTCATAATTATAATTATTGTATACTAATGAAAATAGATAAAGACGTTATCAATCCATATATATAATTAAATGTGAAATAATGTTTATAATATTATTCTTGATAAATATAATTATTCCCTACCAAAAAGCAATATAACCATTTTCCTGGGTTTGTAAAATTACTAATCATTTAAAATAATGAACATTTCATTCCTAAATAATCCTAAAAATCTATGGAAAAATATAAAAAATATATATATTATTCAAAAAAAATTCTAATCCTAAATTGATATTTACTTATAGTTTTTAAATTCACATACTATAAATCTAAAACTATAATCTCAAAACAATATTAACCTAAAAATAACATTAAGAAAATATCAATCATATTGCTACAACTACTATCATAGTCACCTTTTCAAAAATCCATCAAAACAAATTAACTAAAAATAAGGATTATATAAAACCTATGATTTTTACATCCTCATCCATGTGTTTTCTCCATAAATATATCTATAAAAATGACTTTTACTTTTAATCTCCCACCAGGGTACCAATTCTATTAATTTTTTTTCAATGAAATAATTTAACATTATAAAGTAATAGTTTATTAATGATTCATATAATCCACCAAACATGTATTATGTACCGAAATATCATCAATAAATATAATTCACTAGATAAAATAGATATGGGTCTCAAGAATTGACATCTAGTAATATATAAACCTTAGTACCGTAGGTAAAACATTGACACTGACATTTTCCATAAAAATGAATATACTCTATTTCAAAACCATTTAATTATCCTTCCTTATTCCATTATATAAAAAATTGGTTTTTAAAAATATTACATTCAAGGAATAAAATTAATGAACTTATTTTATAAAAATATTAAACCCATTATTGTTATGAAGAAAATATGAGTAAATTATCAATTTAATTTGAGATCCTGATCATAATTTTCCTTCTAAAATTACACATTTATTTAATCCACAAATTTATTTATTTGAATATAAATTGTATTGTGTTATGTTATCTTGTAATTAATATCTAAATATATTAATATAAATAGGAAATAAATCATTCATAATTTATTTTATATGGAATTTAATTTAAAAAATAATATCCCCCACAAGTTTGTATCAATTTGGGAAATTATGCCTCTTTATTATTCACTATGAAATTGTTTGTTTAACATGGAACACTACCAATTATATCTTACTTTTTATATGTATATTGTTTCAAGAACCTATGTCTACATGTTGTATCAAGAGAGGAATAATTTTTCAAGTTTAGACATAGAATTACTAATTTACCAACATTTCATGATGTTGTCCTATACATAGACATATAAAATAGACTTTTATATTGGGTGTTTTATAAAAGTTCCCTTATCATGGTTACCAAAATATTACCTCAATATATTTAATGGGTTTTATATTCATTAGAAATTATACCCAACCATATCTTGTCACCCTTTGATTACATTTCTTAATCTTAGAATTCGCAAAACTAATATCATCCTAACAACAATATTTATATATAACATAAATGGTTTCTTACTATAATTCCCCATAACAACACTCCCTAATCTAGTGAAAAATATTTACAAAATTAGTTTGGAAGATAATGATATTTACATATCATTGTTTTACAAAAATTTAATATGATTACCGTTACAAATCAAAAAACATATCACCATACAAGTAATGGGTGGTTTGTTCTCATTGTGGAAAACTTTCATAAAAATCCCAATTTATTATACATGATAAATAAATCCATAATTAAACAACAATAGATCATCATCTTTAAATAACTAATGTTCTACTAATCATTATGACCTAGGGATTAAAATCATGATTACGGAGAGATCAAAAAATAATTTTGGTAATACCTAACAATATTTTAACAAAGTTTATGTTAGAATAATATAAGAATATATGTACAAGTGAGCTACATCTTATTATAAAGAACATAAAACAATATAAATTTTTTTATAATTCATGATAGATAGATTTGTACTCTCAAATAGAAAAAATATTCCATTTAAATGTGTGTGTAATCTTGATAAATTAACCATGAGTAAAAATGGATAATAATTAGTTTTTTAAATATTTAATTCCACTGAATTACTATACAATAATATATTATAGAAATTTTTTTGAAAAAAAACAGTAATGAAAAAACCTTCAAACATAACATTCAAAAAATGTCCTTTGAACAAAAAATAATGAATCTCAATAACAAAACAAAATTGTGAAAAAATATTCACACAAATCATTAACCAAACAATATTTTGAACAAATATTCACAAATAAAATTAACACATCAAAAATATGAAAAAATAATACAACATTTAATAACAAAAAATTGTGAATAATTCTTCTTATATATAATTCAAAAAAATATGAATTAAGCATCCAACGTCAGATTTACTCAACATTTAATTATATCATATGATATAAAACATTAAACAATGAGTAATATGTAATTAAAAAAACCTCTCGTACATAAATATTACATCATAATAGATGAATATTCATTACATAATATAATGATCCACAAAAAATCATATCTTTCTACTGGATTTTGAAGAAAATAAACAAATATCTCCCACTATTTTTGTCATATATACAATATATCTTAGACATATTAAACATAATACCATTCATCATATACGATGTATAAGAAACATAAGAAAGGGTCAGATTAGAAGCTTAATAAGGGTAAATAATAAATATAAAATATCTCGAGAATGAAGGAATGTGATCATGATAGTAACATTTTAAAATATTACATTTTATATCATATATAGTAATCATGGGCCCTAAAAAACATGGTTTTTAATAATCCATTAATGTTAATTTAATCAATGAAAATAAAAAATGATAAAATAACATTGGGATATGGATTATATTTGTGTTATATGCATAAAAATATACAATAAATTCTTTATTAGTAAAATAAGAATTTCATATACTATCATAGTGTAAGGGATTCACTTCCTAAAACCAAATATAAGGTAATGTTATGTCCATATATATTCATAGAAGATATAGTACCTTACTGAGATTGGTTCAGTCACAGTTCTAGTACATGATTTTTCCTTAGATATAAATATTTACATGATTTATTAGAGAAAGATATATTTCCAACCTATTATATAACAAAAATAAATCATATGTGTTCCAAAACTTCATAAAAACATTCATAATATAATAACCCATGAAAATAAATGGGCTTAATTTACATTTAAAGAGAACATAACCTATGGAAAGGAAAGTATTTTCATAAAAATTTAATCATTTCATATATTAAAAACCCATGGAATTAAAAGTGGGTTTCATAATATTTTTTATCATGGTATAAATCTAGATATATGAAGCATATTTCACAATCATATTCTCATGTTATAACCTATTTGAGTTAAATTGATTTCTCATCATGTTTTCATCATTAATAAAATCCAACTACAGATATAATAATGATGTTATCACTAAGTAAAATCAAAAATATTTGTTATGTAACATCATTGGATTAAATCATAGAGGGTAAATGTTTTTGAAATATCACTTGTATCATATCTTGTGATTAATAACCTTATCACATAGAAAATCACTTTTTAAAACTGATCATTTAAAAAAGGATTTTTAAAATGCATTTTTTCAGATAAATCATTAAAATTATAAATTAATCTTTAAATAATATAATGGAGATATTTTAGGAAAATTAAATTCATGAGACACATGTTAAAATAAATATTCAATTAATATTTTATCTTCATGCTAAATGGTCCTTGTTTGGAAAATGAATTGATGAATCATTTTATTTTATTTTTTGATAAAAGTCAAAAAAGGGGAAAAATTATTTTATAAATCTCTAAGAGAATAAGGAAAATATTAATGAAATTTTTATTATAAAAATTATGTTTGGAAGAAAAAGGATATTCAAACGATGATAGAAATAAAGATGATTTTTCATTAAAAATGAATTTGAACAGTTTAGTATAAAAAGAGGTTAAAATATTTTAAAAAATTTATTATCATGGTATAAAAATAGTAGAAGAAAATTCATTACGATTTTCATATTGATCATAAAATTTCATCATTAGAATCATACTCAAAAAAATTATTTTAAATGATGATATTGTAATGTAAAACCTTTACAAAATTGGTTACATAAATCATAATCACCATTTTAAGAATAAAATTAAATAAAATATACAATATTTTCTGAATGAAAAAATAGATGATATTACATGTCAAATAAGAGTTAATATAGATCATATTTGGATATAGGTGCATAACAAAACACATTCTTCAAAGAAGAAAAATATAAAAAAAAATATCTTACCTTAATTATAAGCATTATTCAAACACATTTAAAACTCATCTATAATAAATATGACATTATTATACATTTATTTAAGTTCTGTAAAAAAGTATCATTCCATTTACTTTTTTAGATTGACCATTTATTACATGTTAATCGATAATTATTCATTAAAATCATTTTTCGTGAAATAACTTCTTTGTTTTTATATATAATTTTTTTTATTTGGGGTGTAATTAAATTCATAATAATTATATAATCTATATGATATTAAAAATTATATAAATAACATATTTATTTATGGAATATTTATTTACTGTATTCCAAACATGATAAATATATAAGATGAAATTCACCATTCATTGAGAATGTAGGTCGTCTATAAACATGAACATTGTTTATGTTTTATTGATCTATTTATTAAAATAAATATTTATAATAAATTACCATTTTAGAGTCATTTTCATCTCATTAATTTTTTTTTCATTAAACCCTTATGTATTACCTTCAATTAAAATGATGAATGAATCACATCACCACGTGAGGCATTTGTATTATATACACACATGTGATGATGTGGAATTCCAATAAAATGGTAGCTAAGAAGTTATATGTCATAAAATAATATAAGTATAATATTATCAAAAAATCTAATATATAAACTTTTTATCAATAATTATAAATATTCATTAGATTCAGTGATGCAAAGCGATTAATATCGTTTCGTGAGGAGGTAGTCTTTCATACCAACAAATGATGATTCTATATCCACATATAAGAAGATGTTGATTTAGATTGTAAAATTAACATATTAATATATATGTTTTTTGGTATATAAAGGTTTATTTATAAGTTTATAATTTAAATATATTTTATTGAGTTATTAGATTATTTAATACAAAAATGATTCATTAAAAACATTATCTCATTTTTAGGAAATGTTTTTAGGTTTAACCAAAAGCCCTCCAGTATAGGAATTATGATCTCACTGAGGACTGCAAGATGTGGAGAGGGATGTGTAAATTTTATTTTAATTTGCATTATCAAAGATTTTTTTTTATTTTTGAATATCTATGGATAGTGGGTGGTCTTTTATAAATGATTAGAGTAGAACACTTGTAGTTTTTTGAATCAAAATAGTATACCCACTTTTTTTAACTTCCCCACCTGAGAATCCCAATGTTAGTGAATTATTTAATTACATTAGGATGATTACAAGGAATGAAATCTTGAAGGATGGATTAATATAATTTTAATTCCAAATTACATACTCCATACCCATAATACATTGGGATATAGAAATGACAAACATGATAGATAAACAAATGAAGTAATGTATCCTTTAATGCAAAATCAAATATTTACTCTTTGTTACATAGAGAAATGAAACATAATAAGGGTGAGATCAAATTCTCAGTAAGGGTAAGTTATGTGGAAGCAGTAATGAGTCAATAAGAAAAAATATTAACAATTAAAGGTATAAATTAAATAAAACATGAAATTTAAATAACTAGATAAGTAAATATCAGCATAGAAATGTAATAAATTGAAACTAATGGAATCTAAATCATTAAACTGATAATAAAATGTATCCATAGATATATCTAAGAAAAATAAGATGGATAAATAATTAATGGATCTAAATAATTGAAATTAATAATTATTAGATGTTATATTTCCTAAGTACATGGTACCTTTACCATCATGACCTTTCATAATACGATTTACAACATGTTGGGTAAAAATTCATCTGATTTGACCAAGGATTTGTCTCCTGAGACAACCGAAGCATCGAGGGGATATCTATAACTGGTCCCCACCCATGTCATACAAGACCAAATAATTCCACATATATCAAATAAATAAAGTTCCTTATAAAATAAAAATAACGAATCTGTATTTATCAATTATACCTCAAATGAGGATAAGTATGAATAGGGGTTTTTGTCATTAAAATATTCTTGAGAATAAATATTATTAAAAATTCCCATGTGTCCAATACCAAAATGAAACATTTATATCAAAATTTACATTATATAATTGAATTATAAAATATCATGAATAAAAATAGAATCATGATATAAAATATAAAATGGTATTATATACACTAAATAAATTTGAATTTATGAAAAAAAAAGTCTAAATGTGAAGTAAATTGAGAAAAAAATTCCTTACCTTAACCTTCCTTATTGTTGGGTGGTCTTTATCATAATTTGTGTTTTTAAAAATATTTTACTAACTAATAACATAACCATACTCATGATTATAATATCATATACTACTTCCCTATAATAATTTATTACCATTTTTTCAACACTCTTTCATTAATTTCAATATTTCTGGTGTTAATTTTCTAGTTTCCTCGAGTAAGTTTTAACTTATTAGTTGTTATTCTTATTTCATAGATCATGAGTTAATAATATCCAGACTATAAAATATAACATAACTATAATATATATTAAATAAATATTTATTTATAATATTCTACTATAATTGCAGACTTGAAATAAAGTGCATTGTTCATGAGGACGGTAGGTTGTGCGTACGCATGAATGTAATATTTATTTCAATGTAGTATTAAAAGAATTAAAACTAGGAATATAAATTTATATTATAATTAAGGTATAATTTATATTTTATATTATTTATATAGGTTTATTAAAACCATCTTTCATACATTTCATGTATGGAATGAAGGAGTAATATTGCTTTCAGGGGGGATAGTCCACATTTTGTCAAACCAAATTATCAAATTTACACAACATGGAAAGAATTAAGGATTTTTATAAATAAAAATTTTAGTCATATTAAGTCATTATAAATATCATATATATCATATATAAATATATTTTCCCTCATAATTTCCACCACTGTTGGTGGTAACGTTAAAAATTAACAGTCATCATTTCATGAGGCAACGATTCTCCTTACACATAAAAAAGATGCTTGTTACCCATTAGATGGAGGTGTGTGAATGTTTAGGTATAAATATTAACATAAAAACACCATATTATATTGAGGGTACTAGAGAGTTTATTTATTTATATAATAACAATAGAATTGGTAGTGGATAATGGAAATTAAACTACAAATATTGTGAGAATATATTACCTCTTAATCTGGAAACCTCTTTTTGTTTATAAAAACAACACATCCTTGTAAGTAATTCTATATAAAGGGAGGTTCATAATATAAGTATAGGGACATAATTATACTATTTTTTAAGATCTTGGTAGATTCAAAGTGTCTTAAGTGGTGTGGGTAGGGCGTGGAGTACTTTCCCTTCTATAGTGGAGGGGGATTTCCACTCTTGTAGATAAAAAAATGTATTTATTAATGGGAGTTCTAACCTAGATAAATATCCACATAAATTGTAAAAATTGATTAAATGGGAATAAGTTTTAATTAAAACCTCCCCCACACTAAAATATTTTCATCTTAATCATTTGGTACCTTAACTTCTATGAATCCCCAATTTTATCATTTTCATTATTTATTAAAGCATCTAGTTTTCAAATCTAATTAATTTAACTATTAAGAATAATAAAGTTATATTTATTAATATCTATATATATATATATCATGAAATATTTATATGACATCTGATTTATAAAACAAAAATATCATGTTTTTTAATAACTTTTAAAATGAGTGTATTTGACTCGCTAAAACACTACTTAATCCCAGATAATGATAACTACAATTTAATACTATATGGGTCAGTATGCTAATAATAAAATATAAATTAGTCAATAAAGAGTCTGTATTTCATTTTTATTAACACTTAAAAATATCTTCTCAAAATGGAGTTTTTAAATATACTTTAATTCCTTCAATAAACTGTCATTTATTATAAAATAACAATAATGTCAATTTTGACTTAATTTATTTAATTTAAATTTTAAAATATCATTAAAAATATTTGAATTCAAAAATATTAAGTTTATTTTTTTGAAACATGATATATAAATCTAAAAAATAAATAAATTATATTTATTTAATCAATATATTACAATTATAATGTTTATAGTGTCATTTATTTTAGATAATTATTAACTAAATAATTACTATGTGGGTATTTCAGAAGAATTTTATGTTGCTAATACATCTCTTAAAATTATTGATAAATTTTTATGATAATAATAACCCATTAATTTATTAAAAAGATACGTATAACCAAAACTATGATATTTTGTACATATCTCAATGTTTTATAAATATTAAAATTAAGAAAGTTCATTTTTTTCATACTTATACTTTTATATCAGAAACTTCTTGTTAATAATATCCAAAAAACCCATAAAATTCAACCAAGTTTGAATATGGTAAAATTATTGGGAGGCAATGGCTTTTAGACAAGTTTTCAGTTCTTTTTTTTCCTTGTGATTATGATTTAGTTGCTTATTATGCTTAACCATACATTAATCACCATATTGAACTTTTATTACTTTCAATAATATTTTTCAAATAGAAATTAATTTTATATTATTATAGAAAAATAATTTTACAGATTAAAATTGTTTATGTCCATTTTTTTAAAACTAAATCACATCATTGGAGGAATTATGATTAATGTGTTTCCTACACACACAACGAGAAAGGGGGTTCTTTATGTAGTAATGTTCAAAAGTTCAATAAGTTTTTAAATATAATTTAAATAAAAAAATTATTCAAAAGGATCTAAATTGTATTAATATATGTATAATTGATCTATTTTCAAGTTAACAACCAATTTAAAATACAATATAAAAAATAATTATTTAAATGAAATACACTTTTTTAATTAAAACGTAGTATTGTTACATTCCATCAAAAATTTAAACTGTTTAGTAAAATTTGAAAAATTCACCGAAGATAATTTCAAAATTCGAAATCCAAAAATTATGTTCATTTTGAAAAAGAAACTTAATAAAATTTTCATGATTTAATTTTAAAATAGTTCCATTATTTAAAAGCCATAAAACCCAGTCTTGCATGTAGTAGAAGCTAACTCACTACGGTGTGTAGTGTAAGCATAAAATGGTTTTGGTTATAAGCAGAGAAATAATAATATTTATTCTAACATGAAAATATTATAAATTCATTTGGGATTACATTCTCCCCACTATATTTAAATTCCACTCTTTTAATATAAATTTTATCCATATAATGTAGGGATTGAAAATAAACTATTATTATACAACCCACATCATAAATAGGGTTAATAACACGTCTTCTTAATAAGAGATAAAGGAAAGTACACTAGTCCCTTAACTAATATCCCTAGTAAGAGAATATATTTGGTAAATGGTAACGTGGATATAGAACAGAAAAACTAAATAAACTTGTTCTAATAGAGATTTCTAGAGACCATGTTTAGATAAAAGTTGCTGACCAAAATACCATAAAGCATAGGTGTGAATAGTGGTCATTGATATCATAAAAAATTATGATAAAAGTGAAAAATCATTATTTCAATCCAATTTTATTTCTATATTTAATTACTTATTTCACTTTATAAAAATATAATTAAATATTTGATTCTATTAACATGATATTTTCATTTTATTATGCCTTAAACTATTTCAAATTCATCTCCTAACCCATGATGCATTATATAGTCAAGTAATACATTAAACTCTAAAAATATCTACAAATGATAATATTAAACCACTATATAAATGGTTAAAGGTTACTAATATATTATGATTCAATTACTTCTGAAGTGGAGTCACTAAATTTTCAAAATGAACTTATCATTACCCATTAATAAACATAAAGTAGATCTAAATTTTCACATTCCACCCCCATGAATAACATCATAATGTATCCACTAAAAATATGGTAACAACTCAATTTACCATAATTTCATCATTATTCATAATGTAAAACACTTGTTATTGGATATATTCCTTAAATACAAATGTGTTGTAACCACCGTCAATGATATCATAGAGCACTTTCCAAATGTAACTAATCAGTTCCACGGTAGTCATAACTACTACTAATCTATCATTTCTTCATCATTATCTTAACGTCTGGAAGATATTAAATTTTTTATTTCAATCAATCATGTATTTTCTTATAATTATAACATTCTACTAAATAACTCCTTTTGTACCATTTAGTATATGATATCAGTTCCTTAAAAAAGTACTATAGTACAATCCTTAGATATTTCATAAATCATATGACAATAACATCATAAAAAAACATTACAATAAATTTCATAGAATCAATTATATGTATACATTAATCATCCCACATAATTGTTGGTAGTATCATAACATGATAATTATTCAATAGCATCATTTATGGTATATTCATTTTATTCCTAGCACCTTGATTCTCATAGTGTCCCATCTTTTTACAGTTAAAGAATTGTACATTTGAATATTATTTATTTATCATTCAATTAGAAACTTAGTTTTTTTATCCACACTTATAAAAAAACTCCAATTCCCCTCATTCAACTACTATAGTGTTTCCTTCACCAATTATCACATGTGGAAAAATCATTCCTTCCCATCAACTTCTTCAACTCATTAGCTTTTTTATTATGCTCATATGAAATTTTATTATCATGGTTTCTGTAAAATAAATAGGACTACTGGAATTATTAAAAAATCTGATATTCAGATGATATTATGTCCCCATATGATGAGAATTGTTTTGAGACTATTTCCATTTGAAATATTGGATTAACACCATGGCAGATTTGACCTTTCTTACTCTTTGGATCACGTACAACAGTGAGGTTCACATTCCTTTTACTAGAAACCATTTATAAAAATAGAATATAATAGATTAAATAATAAAATAATTTATAATTCCAAATATGTTATAGCCTAACATTTCATGCATCGTGAATCCCATAATGATAAACTTTGGAAACAGTGGAGAAATCACTACTTCTAAATCATTAATAATGGTATGTAACTAAAATGTAAACTATCCAAAGCATATCCCTTTGGAGTCTCAAAGTATCTCCACAATATGGCCGATTTTAGTGTACCGGGTTATCCTGATTTAAGACCAAACATAATATGATAGTTATTATTCCTAGATACATTTATATCAGAACAAAATCCACTTGTAGTATCTAGATAGGTATATATTGCTAAGAATACCCACATAATCACTTCCATACCAAAATTATATGTTTTTTATATACATATCATAAAATTAGGTGTTTATCCTTAATCATAGTTTTCTAAATATATTTTTTATTTTAGTTGTTAAACATTACTTGATACCAACTATAATGCCTTTATCCTAGTGTTCTGGAGTTATTTCATTATTTTATTACATTGTTATGATTGCAATGAATCAAATCCTAAGGGACAATTCATTTAACAGTCCTAGAAATCTAGATTTCATATTTTATACCAATAATACAATTGAAAATATAAATCACAAACATGATACAAAAATTAATGATATTAACCTGATCCTTGAAATCTTATTCCGAGACTTGTTCTTCATTACCTTAAGGAATGAGTCATAATATGGGTGAGATAAAATTCATAGAAATGGTATGTTAAGGAAATAAATAATGAATAAATGAGTATAAATAAACATGAAAATTTAAATAACTAATAACATGTTCATTCAAATAAATATATAAGCTAATATCAAGAATGGAAGGTATGAAACATAAAATCAGGACATCTAAATCAATAAACTAATAATAAAAATATCCATTGATATGTCAACATAAAATCTCATGAATAAATAATAAATAACTCTAAATGAGGGAAATTATTATTTATAGGAAACTATTTTTTCTAAGAACATGGTACCATTATCATCATGACCTTCTAAAAAATGGGTTACAACTTATTGGGTAAAAACCCATCAGATTTGTCTAAGTGATATATCTCATTAGAATACAAATGTCTTGAGGGGATATCTATAATTGGCCCCCACCCATGTATTAACAGTCTAAATAAATCCTCATATATCTAATAAATAATATTCCTTAACAAATATTAATAAATAATAAGGATTTATCTATAATACATTATAGAAGGAGGAGTAACATTAAGTGTTGTTGACAATAAACATTCTTGAGAAAAAATAATATTAAAATATTCCAATGTGTCCCATACCACATTGATAAATTTAAATAATAATTCATAGTGACTGAAATAAAACATAAAGTTTCATGAGATTAATTAGATTAATGATACAAAATATTAATTGGATGTATATACACAATGTAAATTTTAATTGGTGCATAACAAAAATATGTCTCAATGGGAAGTGAATTGAGTGGAAATTTCATACCTTTACCGTCCTTTTATGTTGTGTGGTATTTAAAATCTGTTATGCTAGTTTAATAAACGTTTGTAACTAACATCATATCCATAATCATATTTATAACATCATATATTAATTCCTCATAATATTTTTTACGTTTTTGTAAACATGCTTCTATCAATTTCACTATTTAGGTATTTAATTTCCTAGTTCCCTTGAATTAGTTTTACCTTGTTTCATGTGGTTACTATTTCATAAATAATGATTTCATCATATCCAGAATGTAAACCATGACTTAATTATATTATATATTCAGTACATATGTATCTATAATATTCTATAATATTTGGATACTATAAATAATGTACCATATTTATGGAGACGGTAGGACGTATGTACGCAAGATAGTTAATTTAGTTTCATTGATGTATTAAAATAATGAAAAATAAATAATACAAATGTATGTTAAAATTAAAATATCATATATATGATATATATGTTACATAGGATTATTAAAACCATACTTCATATATTCCATGCATGGTAGAAACGATTAATATCGATTTATGGGGGTGGTAGTTCACGCTTCCTCAAACAAAATTTTTGTAATTACACAAGATGGAAAGCATACAAAAAAAATTTAAAGAAATTTTAAAAAAGAATAAATACGTTATAAATATCATATATATCATATATAAATATATTTTACATCATAATGTTTCCATGATTGATGGTAATGCAAAGATGAACAATCATCATTTCATGATGCATTAATTTTTCATACACATAAACAATTTATTTTTTAAGCATTAGATGGAGGTGTCTCTAACTTTAGTTATAAATCAGAACATAAAAAATCATATTATATTTACGATACTGTTGTTTTTAATTGATAATATAATAATTATAGTATAGCGAGTGGATAATGGAAAGGAATCTAAAAAGATGAAGACAAGATGTTACATCTTAATTGGGTAACTTATTTTGGTTTTACGAAAAGACTTCTTTCGAAGGATTTATGGCCAAAGGAAGGATTCAAGGTCAATTAATGGAACTTTGGGGGAAAATTTTGGTTTATATATGTTTTGATAATATAGGTTTATAGGTGTGTGTGTAAGGGGTATATTTCATTCATTTTTATAGTAGAGGGGGAGTGACACTCTTGTAAATACCAAAATGTATTCATTAATTGGATGTATAACCTTCTTAAAGAGACTCCAAAATGGAAAAATAATGGATTATAAGTGAATAATGGTCCATGAAAACATCCAACATAGAAAAATATATGCATTTTAATAATTTTTTTCATTAACTTTTATAATCCCCCAATTCAATTAGTTATCTTTTTTTATTAAGTATTCTTGTTTTCTAATCTAATTAACATTACCATTAAGAGTAAAATAAATTGAGATTTATTAAAAATTATAGATCTAGTGAATTATTAGTATTATATCTGATTTAAAAAATAAAAATTCATTTAAAAAAAATTATTTTTAAAATAAGATGATGAGATGCAATAAAACATTGCTTCATCTCAGACCGTGTGAACAATATTTTTACAATATATGGGTTAGTATGTTACTTATAAAAAATAATTTGGCCCATTGATAGACCAAATATAATATTTTTTAACAATAAAAATCGCTTGGTGGACTATAATATTTTTTTTATTAATTTTAAATCATTTAAAAAATATCATTTATTGTAAAAAAACCATAATATCCATTTTGAAATTATTTATTTAATTTAAAATTTAAAATATCAAAAAAATATTTGAATTAAAATATATTTAGATTAATTTTTTAATAAATGATATATTTATCTATAGAAATAAGTACATAAAAATAATTTAATCAGTATATTTTAGTTTTAATATTTATAGTATTAGTGATTTTAGTTAATTATTAACTAAATAATCACTACATTAGAATTTCTAATACATTTTTTGTTACTAAATCATATCTAAAAATTATTGATGAATTATTATGATAAAAATAACCCATATAACTTTTCAAAAAGATATGTATTACTGAAAATATGATGTATTGTACAAGTATCAATGTTTTAAAAATATTAATGTTAAGGAAATTTTTGTTTTGGACTTTTTGCTTTCATAACAATTTATATTGGGAAGTTCTATTTAATAATATCCAAATAACACATAAAATCTCAACCTAGTAGTTATATGGTTGAATTATTAGTATCCAATGGATTTTGGAAAAGTTTCTAGATCATTTTCTTCCTTAAGATAAAGGTTTAATCCCTTATTAATCTTAATCATACTATAATCATCATAATTGATTTTAATCACATTCACTATTCTTTTTCATCGCAAAATAATATGATATAATTTGAAAAAAATTATGGTATTTATTAATACCATGTAATTAGTTTCTTAAAAATTCAAATCACTGGAGTGGAAAAATTATGATAAACGCTAATCCCGCACATGTGGCACGATAGAATGGTTTTAAAGTACAAACATTCTAAATGTCAATAAGTTTTTATATATAGTTTAAATATGAAAATAATTCGAATGACCAAAACTTGATTAATATATTAATAATTGTTTTATTTTTACTTTAATAAAGAATTTTAAATAAAATTTAACTCATATAATTTGTTATGTGAAACCCCAATTATTAATTATAATGATGTATTATTACAATTCATCAAAAAAAAGAAACTTCTCATAAAAATTACCAAAATTCACTCTAATCTAATTATGATATTTTGAATTCAAAAATTATATTCATATTGAAAAATAATGTATTTAAAATTTTATACATTTATTTTTAATATATTTTCTCCATTAAATGACTCTAAAAACCAATCATATGTGTAATGAAAGCTACCTCAGTGTGGTGTCTAGAGTATCATTAAAATGTTATTGAGAATTGGGAGAAACATAGTAATATTTATTATAACATGAATTTATTTTAAATTCTTACAACGTAACATTTTTAACAGTCCAAAAACCTTGAAAATTTTCGATTATAGAAACTCATAGGTGATAGGGTCAAAATATTTCTATATAATTATATTTAGACTCATAGTTATATGATATTACCCCTTATAAATTTTGTTTAACCCCTACCTCCCCATATGGTAAATGCATTTTCACCATAATTGTGGTAATTTATTCTAACATTATTAATATTAATTTTGAAAAAAATTATGTTGATCTTGTTATGAAATATAAATTATGGTAATTCCAAATATTGATCATATTTTTCCGAAATACATTCAAATAATTGGAAAATATTCATTTAAAATGAAACCCCATGATGTGATGACAATGTATTTTTCCAAAAAAATATATTCCAAACCGTAAAAAAGTATTTATAACCAAATCAAATAAAAAAAATATTAAAATGACCTAAATTGGTTTAATAAATATGTAATTTAATTATTTCTCCTTTTAAACACATATTAAAAATAATGTATTCTTAAAAATAATTTAAATCAAAAGATTTTTTTCAACAAAATATAGTTTTTTTACTATTAATCAAGAAATTTATACATTTTTTACAAAAATCATCATATCCTAATTTTGGACAATATGATTTAAGAAATTAATTATATTTTATAATATTTTATTTACAAATTTTAAAAAATTGTTATCAATATATATCAAAAAAATTAGTAATAGAAAACCATTGACAAAATATTATTTTTGAAACTTATGAAGACAATACTAAAATGTATATTACATTATATAAATATAATATATTTATTTACATTTAAATCATATGCAATATTTAATATTTCATTTTTCCTATTAATTCCTCCATGTTTAATATATCGTTAAAAAAGGTCTTATTTATATAATTATATTAATATATGGTCATAGCTCTTAGAAACTCAATTGTAAGAACATGATTTTTCACTTCGGTATGGATACATTAAATTTCAGTCTAATTATTTACTTTGGAACTAATATAGCTTCTTATTTAGTTAAAAAAAGGTCTCATGTGTGTTTGGGTCCTGTTCGAAGCCCAAAACAAATTTTTTCAGGAAACTATCCAATTCGCACGATTGGTGCACAATTGGCATATGATTTCCCTAACTTTGTGGTTGTTTTTTCGGATAGAGCCATCATTAACGGTTGGGGAAAGGCTGTGAAACTTAACCATCCAAGAACCCCTTCTCCCTAGATAATTGTGCACAATTTGGAATCATTTGTTAAACCATACACACAATCCATTCACATGCCATTTTTCTATGTAATTATGCAATTTTTCCCTTTATTATATAATTAGAACCCCTCTTCATCCCTATTCCTAATTTCAGTGGGATTAACCTAAATTTCTCTCATTCTGGAACCCTTGGAGTACTTAAGGTATGAATAAAATGATCTCCTTCATTCAGGACCTAATAGAGATTCTATTTATCAAGTTGGATGCGCAACGGTATGAACTCGAGTCCATTTATGAGTTTCCTCTTCTTTCTTGCTCTCAACCTAGTTATCGGGGTATGTGAATTTTTCTCTTTTTTCATAGATCAACTTCGATCCTTGCTAAATCAAGTGACAATATCGGAGGAGTATAATCGTAGACACCTAAGGTGGGTGGTCTATAATTCACACCACAAGTTCGTTGATTTTTGAATTATCATGTGCTGACCATTGATTTTATCAAGTGTCATTTATAGAATATATATTCTATTATTATAATAATTATTACCATATTGATATTATAATTCCAAATATGTGACTAATTATTTGTGGTTACTCCCACAAATACATCCATCCATTTTATGATTTTGTGTCATATATTTTCCTTTAGTGTTTTGACACATTTGAGATACAATTATTGTGTTCCTTGGCTTGAACTTCTAATGGGTAAGTGTCTATAAATTAAATTTATTGATTTATATTGTGAATTTCATAATGTAATGTACCATGTATTCTCACCACATAACCCAGAGAAGGTAATTTATAGAATATGAGGATGAAATGTGAAATATGAGTTGGAAAGTATACTAAGAATACGACATGACCTTAAATGTAAATGAATATTAGGTTGCATATCTATCTCACCCCATACCACAATAATTGATAGTAGTAGCATGATACATGAATATGGAATATGATTTAAATGAATTAAATGAATCATTTCATGGTACTTGACCTTGTCACACTAATGAAAGGTATGTCTTGATCCAATATTTTCATGCTATATGACCTTATCACACTAGTGAAAGGTAAGGCATGCACCCAGTGAAATATTTCTTGACATTGTAATCAAATCGTAATGGCCTAACTCGAGCTCTCCATGGAAGCCAAATGGATAATTAGACGAGCACTAGGGAACCCCATTTAGCTTCAAGGATATGACATGCATAGGTTGAGACCCACATATATCATGATCTTTTTATATTCGTCGATGCTTAGTATTACACTATATGATACCTTATTATCATAAATGGATTCCTTGGATACACTCCTTGGATCCAACAATGAAATGTAGGTGCCATGGTTTCAACCCATAGGGCTATGTATCGACATATCCTAATTTTATCTTAGACGATCACCTTGGACTAATTATGTGACTCATAGTAGAATGCCTTGCACTATGCTCCTTGGATTAGCCTATTACCGCATTCTAGGAAATAGTTATTACCGAGTTGGTGACCCTTGAGGAATATGTCTCTTTGGTTATTACAATGGGGTTTCACTATGAAATACTACTTTAGGATTTCATGTTACAACTTAGAACCTTTTCAATTTTAAACATCAGACTTATTTATAAACTGGTAATAATCAAATAATGAATTGGTGATATGTTCAGACACTAGACAATCCCTAAAGTATGTAAATTGGTATTTAGTTATATTGTGAATCATTACATTATATATGACTTCCTACACATTATTACATTTTTTTACATGGGTTAGATATTATAAACACCACTGGTGGTTTCCCATTGATATTTATCGCACTCCCTCTACGATGTTGTTTAGTATATAGAGTAGATAACATAGATGTTTGTATTAACAAAGGTAATCAAACGGATTCAAACACTTGATTTCTTACTATTTAGTATTGGGATTGAAATCAGATGAAAAATTATGAGATCAGGATGCTTAGGATACTCACTGATTTCTTTTCTAGGTTGTGTAACATGTTATGCTTGTTGTAGGTATCCATGTTTTTATGATATATAGTACATGATGTGTCATCATATATTGTTTAATGTTATTTTAGTTGTTTTATTTATTATTACTATTGTCTCTTTTTTCGGATGTGACTTCTATTTAAGTATTCTAGTTACACTATTTATCTTTCTTTACAATCACCCGATGTAGTAAACATTGGTAAGGATATTACAGTCTCTTCATAGACACACTCTTGGCTCTCGATGCTAGTCGGAAGCCTCTGATGTTTTGGGAGATGCTCTTGAGACCATTTGGCCCACTGGGCTTTGGGAATCCATTTAAGTGTCATACGGATCTAGGACATCATAATTTGGTATCAAAGGAGGTTCATTTCTTAAATTAATATTTGGAGATAATATATTAGAGATTATAAATGCTTTGGACACGCTCATAAGTCATTCTAGGGTATCGTGAACCCATTTTCGGGTTAAAAACAAAGTTTCCTAAAATTAAAATTTGTGTTCTGCTCTTGATGATTACAGTTGATATTATTTCACCATTGGGTGATTCACATGTTGTATGTAGTTGCTGATTATCACTTTGACTGATAATTTTCTTTCATCCTTGGCCCAATTATATAAGGTAAAGGAGAATTATTACATGAATCTCTATATGAACCTACACTTCACAGGCCATGAATATTGACATGCCTTATAGGTTCATTTCACTACTTTTCATTCCTTGATATTTTTGGTTACTGTAGAGCGATTCTGTGATAGTTATCTTATTCTTGTAGTGATTGAGTGATTGCTTGTCTAAATTCATGAGTTGTATGGACCCTCATGGGTTGGGTTGAATAATTTATCATGTTAGTACACTATTATATAAATGAATGGGTTTCATTTATTGTGATTGGTGTATGTGAACTGAATAATCAGAATTGGATATTCATTATAAAGAGAATCGAGAAATCTAGGATGAATTGGTTGTATATCCTTCTCCTTCCTTCTCATTATTAAAAAAGATAAATGAGTGATCATGATAATTAAATTTAAAATGAATGAAACATATAGTTGAGCACTTATCAATACCTAGCAATCAACATGGGTAGTTGGGGTCGTACGCCTTGGGTAGTGTGTTTTCTTACATTCAACATCTTCTAGTGATGCTATATTTCTTCATAAGATTGTTATGAGGAGTGGGAATGGAATTTTTAGACTAGTACATCCATGACATACACATATCATACGCCAGGAAGGTGTTGATGAATGTGCTCCAGCCATGGTGGTCCCTGAGCAGTCAGTCTTACCTATACGAGTTCCACATGAGGCACTACCCACTATACCTGATTTGGGCACTAACACACAATTATATGATATTTTACAAAATATTACGAAGTCCATGAATGGAACTCCATGGCTTGCACCTACGATGGCTGGTCTGACTCTTCTATTCCAGCAACATCATCCACCCACCTTTTCTAGGGATGGTAATTTTCAGTTTGTTGAGTATTAGATGGAATCCACCCTATAGATATTTGAACATGTGGAGACACCTCCGGAGTAGAGGATCAATCAATCCACAATCATGCTTTATGATTCAGCCAAGCATTGGTGAGGTGTGATTACCCAGGTTGGCTGTTATCCGGTCAGGTTATCAGTTGATTTCCATATTGTCTTATTTGATTAGTTCTTTACTTAGACACATAGATCTGGGAGATCATGATATTTCATACATCATGAATAGGGTTCTATGTCAGTTAGGTAATATTCAGTGAAATTCATTGAATTTTAGTGCTTTACAGTGCTTCTAGATAGGGATGAGCATTCGTGTTCTAGACGTTCTAAGAATGAGATCCATTATTCCATCTGTACCCAAGTGAATGTCCTTCACCAACCAAATTTTTATTAGATAATCGAATGGGGTCCTGTCACTAAGTCCATCTTGATGGAAAACAATAGTAAGAGGACTAGGGGACAAGTGTTGCATTATGTTAGTAGTTTTTCTTATGGCAAGAAACGTTCTCCCGAGGGTTCTCATCAGGGAAGTGACAACCAAAGTTTATGTTTCGATAGGTATAATGTTTTTTATTAGTTTGTATTATAAGAGAATTCTTATCCTCATGTGATAGAGACTCGCTAGAGTGTTGGGCATGAAACCATATGCAACATCTCCAGTGTTTTATTAGGACCTTTCCACCAGCATGGAGTGCAAATGGATCCACACCAACTCCACCATATGTAAAGTGTACTTTTTCAAAATTTTAGATGAGGAGTTGGAATAACACAATATGATCTGGATGAGGAGGAGGTCATGGTCATGTTATCTAGAACATTGATCACTAGTAGCCCCAAGAGAGCTGTTATGATCGTGGTAGTCCATCTATTGCAATGGGTCATGGATCAGGCCTGTTTAATTCTCTACAAATGATACCCGAGGATCAGAATATAGGACCATCTAAAGTATGATTTACTAATCTAGTATCATCTACTAAAGTATCTTCTATATTTGATACAGGTGATCTGAACTCTTTCATCTATGTATCTATCACGAAAAGTCTCGAACTAGAGATACAATTTTACTATGGTCTATTGACCCAAGATATGCCTTTAGGGGTATGAATACAGGTTATACACTATTGTAGGGACTATCTACATGAGGTAGGTAAATAAAATTTCTTTTGGAACTTCTCTATTCTCATGATGATAGGAGTCTATTTGAGATGGATTGGTTGGATAACTATCATGCTGTTATAGACTTCTATCTTCGTATGTTATTTTTAAATAACCAGAGGGTAGTAGTTAACTGCATAAAGGAGAGTGGTATGTCTAGGATAGTAGATCTGAATAAGATAATCATGGACTAGGATGAGTGACCACCAAGATCAAAAATATATTCATGGAGGATCAAATTTTTCACCAAACTGATTTCCCTCCAACAGTGGATCATTTTAGGGAGGTTTTTCGTGATGATTTTTCCATCATACTTCATAAGAGAGAGTGAGAGTTTACGGTCATGAATGATTTAATATTATATCTATCATCTATTAGTAAATATATTATGGAACCAATAGGGAATAAAGAGATTAGGTGATTTTTAATGGATTTAGAGGCCACCAGATTTATACGCCCTATTGCATCCTCTTGGGGTTTTCCTGTGCTTCATTTCAAGAAGGTGGATGGAACCATATTTCAATGTGGGGTTTATAGATGGTTGAACCAGCATACAGTCAAGAACTAATATCCACTTCCATGAATAGATGATCTCTTAAATAATATGTGAGTATAAATGGCCCCCTCCATTATAAAACTGATATTAGGTTATCATCATGTACAAGTCAGGCAATCAGACATACCTCATACGACTTTCCGTAGATGATGTGGTCCGTATGAGTACCCTATTATGCAATTAACCCAAATGAGAATGACTAACATTTACATGGATTTGATATATAGGGTGTTCCACCCCTATTTGGACTCATTTTTTTAATCTTTGTGGGAAACATCTCAGTGTATTATCACACTCAAAACTACCATGTCAAACATCATGAGACTGTTCTGTGTACACTGAAAGAGAACTAGATTTATGCCAGGATTTCTAAGTGACATGTCTGGATTGATAAAGTTCACTTATTGGATCATATAATAATGGAATCAGGATTATATTTTGACCTTGAAGACATTTAGGGCGTGGTTTCTTGAGAAAATCCCAAGAACAAGTTTGAATACAGAGTTTCTTAGCGATGAATAGACATTACAATCATTCCACACACTATTTCTCATTTTTTACATCCCCTCTTACTGGACATACCAATTTGGGTGTCAATTTTACATGGTTATAAGAATTTGAGAAATCCTTTAATGAGCTTAATTGGAGGCTTGTATAAGAACCTATTTTAACACTTCTAGAGCCATGAATATGTTTTACAGTCTTCTGTGATGCATCAATCATCAGACTGGGAGCTGTGGAAATGAAGTAGGAAAAATTTGTTGTGTAGAAATCATGGTAGTTAAGCCCCCATGATATGAATTACCCTAATAATAACCTTTAGAAAGAATATGTTTTCCACGCCTTATGTAGTAGAAGACATTTTTTATTGGATGCGCACTTTTTGGTGAACACAAAAAACAAGATCCCCAAATATATCGTTTATCAAAATAACATGAACCATAGATTTTAGATATGATTATAATATCAAAAATAATTTGATATTGAGCATGACTATTCACTTGGTATGTAAAATGTGGTCTAATATGAACTAATTTAGAAAAATGTAGAAAATTCCATATGGGAAGCTAGTCATGAATGGAATTTAATGGCCCTCTTTTTTGAGCTACATCTAGTGTTTCATGAGATTCACGAGATATATTATCTATAATCCCTGATGGTTACCTCTTACCTCTTTCAATATTCTTTGAGTAGATAGTTTTAAAATCATGATGGCTTGGTACTACGTGAGAGTATGTCCGGAGATAGTCCACCATGGGATTGGTTTGTGGTTAGAGATGATGTATTGTGTCTATGTCGATGTATCTAGGTTATTACACATATGATAGAGAATTTGATGATAGAATCTCACACTTCTCAGTGGTTATTTAATTTTTGAATCACAAAGATGTATCATGATATGTGGAACCAGTGTTGGTGTCTAAGGATGAATTGTCAAATTGAAGGCTTTATCACTAGGTGTTCTACATGTCAGCTGGTGAAGGCAGAGCACCAGAGTCCTGCTTTATTGCTACATCCTCTTCCAGTTCAATAATGGAAATGGGGTGATATTTCCATGGATTTAATATTCGGATTACCTTGGTAAACTAGGGTAGTGCTGATATCTGATTAGTCATTAATAGACTAACAAAATCATCCCACTTAATTCCTATTCAAGGGACATACTTAGCTGATGAGCAAAAAAGAATTTATGACTGTCAAAACATATAACTCCACAGGGTCCCTCGTACTATCATTTCAGATTGGGTTGTTTCGTTCTTTTCATCATACTGGAAGGGATTGCAGAAGGCTATGGGGAATCAGGTTCTTCTATGTACAAATTTTCACCCTTTGACTGATGGAAAATCAGATAAGGCATTACAAGTTCTAGAGGATATGCATTGTGCATCTATCCGTGATTTCAGTTGTTCATGGGATAAGTGTATCCTTCTCATCAAGATATCCTATAATAAAATATTTTTTGTGAAATTTCAGATGGTTCCTTTTGAGGCCTTTTATTGTTGGCTATTTAATTTACCCTAGTGATGCATAGAGGCAGTTGAGGTAGTCCTACTAGTTCCATATCTCATTCAAGAGATATTAGAGCAGTTTTAGGTGATCAGAAAGTGTACGACTACTACTTTGTCTTGAGAGAAATCTTATGTCAATGACCTATTCAGTTTGAGGATATGGATCATGTTTTCATTTAGGTATCACCTATTCTAGAAAATAGATTGTTTCAAAAGTATGTAAAGTTATCACCTCATAATATAGGTCTATTTGAGATTATAGGGAGATCTGGAATAGTTGCCTATATATTTCTTCAACTTGAGAGGTAACATGCCATGCATGACTTATTTTATGTTTCACATCTTCTCCAATATCCTGAAGACCTATCTCATACCTTTAGTCCCAAGTAATTTGAGTTAGATATTGATTCAAACTTTGTGAAGTATCCAGTAAGCATAGTTTACCAATGCATGAGTGATATCCATGGCCATTCAATCCCTCTAGTATGGGTGTTATGGAAACACGAAAGTGGAAACAATAAGACTTGGGAGATGGAATCTAACGTACGTTCCGAATGGATAACATTGTTCTCAGAATATTTTTGTCCACCCTTGGAAGGTGAACTCAGGAACAAGTTCCTTTAATGGGGAATATTGTAATTACTCGGTTTAACACTCAATTATGGATCCTTTAAATTTTTGTATAAATGATCACTTTGTACCTAATATGGATTCTTAATGGGATAGAAAAGTTATCATGTGTGTTTGGGGCTTGTTTGAAACTCAGAACAAATCTTTTGGGGGAAACCGGCCAAGTCACATTCTTGGTGCATGGTTTACCTAACCGTGCGGATGTTGTTTTTTCAAGCAGATCCACCTCACACGATTGGAAGATTGTTGTGTGTCCTAACAATACAAGTTTCCCTTTTTCCCAGATAACTATGAATGAGTTTGAAATGGTTTGTCAAACATCATAACCAAACCTTGTACATTCCATTTTCGGTGTAATTTGAGAATTTTTTTTCCTTAATGATCTTACAAGAACCCTTCTTTTTCACTAATCTATATTTTAGTGGAATTTACCTAAATTACTCTCATATTGAAATCCTTTGATGACCTAAATTAAGAATAAATATAAATCCTTCATCCGAGATCTGATCAATTTTCCATTCATCACGTTGGATGTGAAATGGTAAGCACTCAAGCCAGTTTAAAAAATTTCTCTTCACTCTTTCTCTCAACGTAGTTACCGAGCTATGGGTGTTTCTCTGTTTTTCATAGATGTACTCTAATATGATACAAATCAAGGGAAAATACCATAAGAGGATAGTCATACAATCCTACGGAAAGGGGTCTATAACTATCCCCATATGTTTGTTGATTTTGGAAAAGTCATGTGGGGCCCACCAATTTCATCATGGGTTGTTTATAGAATATATATTTCATGGTTATAATTATTAGCACCATATGGTTATGATCTTTCCAAATATGTGATTAATTATTTTATGGTTACTCCCACAACTCCATCAATCACACGTATGATGTTATTCTATATTGGTGCTTTAGTGTTTTAAGACATTTGTGCCCCCATTTGGGTATGTGTTGGATTTAACTTCTTATGGGTAAGCATTTATATATTAAATGGATGGATTCATATTGTGAATTTCATAATATAATGTACCATGTTTTCTCTCCACACGACCCACCTATGGTAAGTGCTTCAATTTTACAATGAAATATGAAATGTGAAATGGAAAGTATACTAAGAATACGACATCGACATAAAATGTAAATTAATAGCATGTTTCATATTCGTAACACCACTTACCACATTAATGTAAGGTATATGAATGAACATTGATTATAAAATATCAACTAATTTGATTAAATGAATGGTTTCATGCAACATGGCCTTGTCACACTAATGAATTGAAAGGCTTGAACCAACTATTTCATGCTACTTGACCTTATCAAAAAAATTAAAAGAAAGGATTGATCCAAAATAAATATTACATGACATCATAATAAAAAAGGAATGTCCGAACTGGAGATCTCCTTGGATTTTGATTAGATAATTCCATGGGAACTCAAGAACCCCATTCCTGTTAAAGGATACGGCTTTCTTAGGATGAGACCTACCTTAGATCCTGATCCTTGTCTGTTCATGGATTCCTCGAATGAAATTCTAGGATCCCTTCATATTATCATAGGATTCATTGGATACACTCCTTCGATCCAACATTCCCATGTTTGTTGCATGTTTATAGCCCATAGGGCCCTCTCTCTTCTTAGCCTTATTTTACCTTGGACGATCACATTACACTCGGTAGGTGCCTGATTGTAGAATGCCTCAGACTATCATCCTTGGATTACATTCTTACCCCATGTTATTATATAATTATTAATTAGTTGGAAACCATTCAGGTCTTCATCACCTTGATTATTTTATTGGGAATTCACTACGAATTATCATTATAGGTATCCTTGTTACGACTAGATACCATTTTAATAAACTACATGTGACCTATTTATAAATTGGTTATAATCAAATTATTAATTGTTGACATGTGCAGATGCTAGATGAGGGATAAATAAGGTACTTGGGAATTTATTTATATTTTAATGATTTATATTATATATGACTACCTATACACTATTACATTTCCATTACATGGGATGGATGTTATAGACACTATTGGAAGTGGCCCACTAGGATTTATCTCACACCCTCTCCATGTGTTGCCTGGTACATTGAGTATAATACATGGTTGCAGATGTTGATGAAGGGTGGAATACGACTTCAAGCACTTGATTTCATGCTGTTTAGTTTGGAACATGATAGCAGATGACTGAGCCATAGCATGGGATTCTTTGGATAGTCTTTGTTTTCCATAATACATTGTAGAACATGTTATGGTAATTTTTTATATCCCAAATTTATTGTTCTCTAGTACATGACATATCATCATCTATTGTTGAATGTTATTTCAGTGGTTTTAGTTATAATTATTATTTTTTACATTTTCGGTTGTGCCTTATTTTTACTTATATTTAATCAACAATTTATCTATGTTTACATTCACACACTATGATACACATTAGTAATAGGGGAATAGACTCCCAACCAACACACCCTAGGACCTAACTATTAGTTGGAAGCCTCTGGCATTCAGAAAGATGTGCTTGAGGCCATGTGGCCTAATGGGCTCCAGGAACACATTTAAGTGTAATATGGGACCAGGATATCACAAAGTTTCTTCAACGGAGATTCATTTCTTTCATTAATAATTAGATACAATAGATTAGTAATTAGGATTTCTTTTGAATTGTTCATAAGAGCTCCTTGGAATTCCTAAACCCATGTTCGTGGTAAAAACAATTTTCCTAAAATAAAATTTTTTTTGTAAATTTTTTATATTATAGTTGATATTATTTACCCATTGGGTGACACAAATATTTTGTGGAGTTTTTGATTATTACTCTGAATGATAATTGTTTTTCATCATTCGCCCAATGATATGATAGAAATGATCATTGTTACATTCATCATTATAGGCCCCAATCATTCACATCCCATGCATATTTGCAGGTCATATAGATTCATTTCACTAATTTTCATTTCATGATATTCTTGTGATTGTTGAGTGATGTTGTTATATTAATCATACACTTTTATTATTCATAGATGTGATTGATTAATTTCATGTCTCAAATCATTAGTTTTATATTTCTTCATGGGTAAGGAGATGTAATTTACTGAGTTATTCCATTTTCTTATAAAGGAATGAGATCTGTTTCTAGTGATAGGTCTATTGGCACTGATTCATTGGAAATATCTATTCATTATATAGTGAATCATGAAATCTAAGATGAATTGGGTGTACATAATTATCTTGACTAATCATGTTTATGAAAGTTAAAGGAGTGAACATGTTAATTAATTGTAAAATGAATGAAACTCATAGTTGAGAACCTACCAATACATGTCAATCTAAGAGGTTAGTTTCAATATTATGAGTCGGGTAGTGATTTTTTGTACGTTCAACTTCCATTGGTGATTCTATCTTTCTGATTAAGCATATTATGAGGTGTGTTCATAGAATTTTAAAACCAATGCTGCCACAACGTCCTAATATAGTATTCCATGAAGGTGTTGACTACTATGCTCAAAATGAGGTGGGCCCAGATCCACCAATCATACATCCAAGAGATCCATGTGAGGCACCACCAGTTTTACTTGATTTGGGCAGTAATTCCCGACTCCATGATAGTTTTCTACATATAATGTAGTCCATGCATGGTGCTCCACGAATTGCACCTACAATGGATGATATAACTTGTGAGTTATAGAAGCATTATCTTTTTACCTTTTATGGGGATGGTGGTATCCAGGTTGTTGTGCCCTTTCTATAATCCACTCTATCTATATTTGAACCTCTGAAGACACCTCTATAGTGGAGGTTCAATCAATCCACATACATTCATCTGGATTCAACCAATATTTGGTTGGATGTGATTACCCAGGATGGTCATCATCATTGAATGTTGTGGGTTGATTTCGAAACTGCCAACTATTATCAGTTCTTTCCATAGATACTGAGAGCTAATAGATCTTGGTATTTCATTTATCTTGAGTAGGGATCGGTGTAATTTATGGAATATTTAGTGTTTTTCATGGAGTTGAATCTGTTTTTGCCACTTCATGCCGGTGATGATATTTTGTGTGATTGATGTTTTGAGGAAGGGCTTCATTACACCATCCATGTGTTGGTGAATGACATTCACCATACAACTTTTTTTGAGATAGTCAATCTGTATCTTATCACTGAGTGAAAACTAAGATATGGAAGTAGTTTTGGGACTAGAGGGCCAGTGCAAAATTAGGCAAGTAGTTCTTTCGGTGGCTGGAAATGTTCTCTTGAGTTTTCTCATCTGGGAAGTGACAACCAATGTCTCGTTTTGATAGGCCTAAATGTTTTCATCAGTGTGGAAAATTATGGAATTTGAAGACTCAGTATGAAAGAGACCCACTAGAGTGTTGGTCTTGTGGATATATGTGGAATGTCCAATGATTCTATAAGTACTTTTCACCAATTAAAGTAGAAATTGATTGACATCATCCCCACTAAAAAGAGCGAGTTCTTTTACACCACTTTAGGAAGGAAGTTGTTATAGCACCAGAAGATCTGGCTGAGGAGGAGTTTGTGGTCGTGGTAGCCAGACCCCTTTTCTCCAAAAAAAAACAGTTCATTTATGATCTTGGTAGTCCACTTATTTCCCATGTTCATGGATTAGGACAGTTGAATGAACTGTAGTTGGCACCTGAGGATCTGGTGTTGGGGCCATTAATAGTATAAGGTGTTATTCTAGAAGGCTCTACTATAGTATCTTATTTATTTGATATTGGTGATTCAAAATATTTTATCTATGTATCTATCATGGAATATATCGGACTTGAGATATAGTTATACTATGCTATAATGACCCATGATGCACTATTAGGGGTATGAATAGAGGTCATATGCTAGTTTAGGTATTCTCCCCTTGATGTAGGCAGTTACCCTTTATTATGTAACAACATCTTCCCATGATTACGGTTATCGATGTCATCCTCGAGATGGATTGGGTGGTTTAATATCATAATTTTGTGAACTACTATCACCACTGGGTATATTTTAAATCACGATAGGGTAGAAGTTATCTACATAAGGGTGAGTGGGATTTCCATGATGTTATATCTAGACCAAAAAATAATGGCTAGGTGGAGTGACCACATATATCAAAAATCACTCAATTAATGATCAAGAATTGAACAAAACTCATATCCATCTAGTATTTTATCATTTCAAGGATGTATTTACTAGTGATTTATCTATATTTCCTACTGATAGAGAGTTAGTGTTTACAATCGATCATGTTACAGGAATATTGCCAGTGTTCATTCATCCATATTGGATGGCACCAATAGAGCATCAATAGCTCAAGCGGATGTTTTAGGATTTGGAGTCCAATGGTTTTATAAATCTATGTACATCCTCTTGGGTTTATCCTATAATTTTTTTCCAAAAAGAATATGTAACCTTAGATCTATGTCTCTATTAAAAATGTTTGAGGAATCTTATGGTCAACAACATGTACCCACTTCCTTGAATAGATGATATATTCGACCAGCTCCACGGATCAACGATCTTCTCTAAGATCGACATGAGTTCGGGTTATCATCACGTATGATTCAGGCCATCAGACGTACCTTATTCCACTTTCCATAGTAGGTATGGTCTATATGAGTACCTTGTTATTCCATTCTATTTTAGGAATGTGCCCATAATTTTCATGTATTTGATGAATAGGGTTTTCATCCCCTATTTGGAATCACTTTTTTTCATAGTCTTTGAGGATGACATCTAGGCATATTCTCACACTCATAGATACCATTTCAAACATCTTGGTATCATTATATGTACACTTAGAGAGAATTAACATTACTCTAATCTATCTATGTGACCCTTCTAGATGTACAAAGTTTACATCTTTGGTCATATCATAACAGAACCAAAAGTATCTATTGACGCAAAAAAGTTTAGGGATGTGGTTTCCAGAGAGAATCCCAATAACATCATTGATATACATAGTTTCTGATGGATGGTTGGTTATTTTAGGAATTCAATACAAGAATTATCACATCATGCTCCACCACTTACCGTCCTGACAAATAATGGTGTCAATTTCACATGGTCCAAATCATGAAATAACGCCTTTTAGGAGCTGAACAGTAGGATTTTATCAGCACCTATTCTAACTCTTCTAGATCCAGACATAGGTTATACCATCTTTTGTGATACAACAAGCTTCGTCCTTGGAGTAGTTCTGAGGTAGGACGACAAAGACATTGCATATGGATCTTGGATGTTGGGGCCTTATGGGTGGAATTGCCCACAGCATGACCTTGTGCTAGAGGCATTTGTCCATGCCATACGTTTCTAGAGACATTATCTATTGGGTGAGAACATTGTGGTGTGCACGGACCACAAGGGCCTCAAATATATCTTTTCAAAATGTGACTTGAACCATGGAAAGTGGAGATATGTAGAATATCTATAATAATTTGATTTAGAGCTTTCCTATATGACTTGAAAGGGAAATTTGGTTGAAGATACACTGAGTAAGAAAACTAAAGCATATGCCATACATGAAACCAAGGTTGAATTATAGTTAATGGACCTCTTTTCTGAGATGCATCTAGAGTTTCATCATAGTCACATTAAGTATTACTATAATGACCCATACTCTATATACATTATTATTACCTCAGAATGGAACTATATTTATTTCAACATATAACAAAACAATGACAGGACCATATAGGTATAGTGTCTTTAGAAACTAAGAAACATAAAAACCTGGTTCATAATGCATCTACATTGTCTCCCATTTATTTCATCATAACTACAATCATTTTTGACATGTCATATATAATACCCTTCTTCCTGACCAGGGGAAAAGAAACATACAAAAAATGTGAGCACAAATGTTCAGTAAGGGTAAACAAAGGAGATATCAATCATATCATATTCTTAAGATCATAACATTTCAAAATCTTATCCTGTATAAAATGGAATAATATCATTTCTTGGGATGAATAATAGATTTGAAATTATAATACCAATAATAATAACATAAGACATGAAATGTTATGTCATACACACATAATCATAGAAATTCATTTAATATTATTAAAGGCTCATTTCCAATAACATCATAATAGACAAAGTCTATTACAGAACCAAGTTCATTCTTCGTTCCATTCCAGTATCACTAAACCAAATTAACTTATTGTTCCTTCCATGTCTATCTCATGAGATATAAATCTTTACCCAATTAATTGGAGAGAAATATATGTCCTACCCATCTCGTAATGAAACCATTCTCATGTGTGCCACAATAACATAAATCATACATCATAGCAAAATCCATGAAATAAAATGGGATTCTTACACATCATACCATCATAACATAATCTATATAAGATAAAAGGACATCATAGATGTAAATCCATAATAACATAATAAAATCAATGTAATAATAGAGATAGAAACATAATACCATATCATCTTAGAAGGAAAATAATTCTGATAAAACACTTGAACTTAGTTCTTGAGGAAAACATCTATTCCTCTTCAAAAACATTTTCTTTTCATTATATGTCATGAAATTTTTTAAAAAAATTAGTTAATTGAAAATAAAAATGAAATTTTTTAAAGTAATATTAATGGAAATAATTCTCTATTTAAGTGTACAAATCCATTCATGGCATATAAATTAAAAAACCATTATCCTCATACATTATTTGAAATGTAAAAATGAACCTCGTATGAAAAAAAAAGAAATATTCCTTCTATACCATATGGTAAAAGTAGAAAAAAGGGTAAAATGACTTTAAAAATTCATTGAATAATACTAAACATTTTATGAAAGAATTTTTAGAAATCATGTACATGTATGCTAAATATTACCCCATTAAATACTTAAGTATAATCAATCTCGAATAAAATTGAGATTGCAAGATTTTCCTTACCTTAGGTATGATATACATTGTACATATTAGAACCTCATGTAGAATGATTTAAATAATGTCATTGAATTATTTCATAATCATAGTCATTTTTATTATATCATATATGGTCATATTCTTTTTTGGTTATTAGTAATATTTCATTGTTACTCGTTATTCGGGAGTTAACTGCTTTATGTTCTTATGCATGTTTTGTTAAATAAATTTGTATTAATTTTTTTAGAATATAGTTATATAATTTAGATAATGGTTTTAGTATAATATATATCATATTTATTCATTTATTTCATTAATATAATCATTCTTCAATGAAGATCATGTAGAACAAATCGCATCACATCGGGGAGACGTTAGGTCGTATGTACCCACAAGCGACGATATCATTCCCATGATTGTGGAATTGTATTGAAGTGTATGGTGTATAATATTTCTGGATAAATATCATTTATAAAATAATAATATATATTTATTTCTCCTATAATTATACCCATCAAAGTATGTTGGTGATGAAAAACAGATTACACCACGGCTTGGTGATGGTAGGTCATACGTATGCATGCGTGGTGATTTAATTTTTCATAGGATGGATAGAAGATGAAATATGGTTGTTTGATACTAATAATAACATATAAGTATTCAAGTTATATTGTATTTATTACTTAATAATTAAACAACTCAGTTTTTGTAAGTAGAAGAAAAAATGAATTTTGAAGCAATTGGTAAAGGATATTACCTCTTCTTCGGCGTTGTAATGGCCTAGACCTCTCTAGTAAATTACATTGTGGAAATGGGGTGTTGAAGGTGTTATGGAAGGTCAAGGTGAATTGGGTATGCGTATGGGTGGGCTTTTAATTAATATTAAAGGGTGACAGCTTCTGCACGATAAGTGCACGATTTGACTAAACCGTGCGGCCAAACCGTGCAAAGCTGGTCTTGGAGGAAGAGGATAATGAACAGTTAACACACAGTTTGTCTAATTGTGCAGCCTAACTATGAAAGGGGTGTTTGAAGAGGTAGAATCTAACACACAGTTAGCGCATTGTTTGTTAAACTGTGTGGACTAACCGTGCGGGCACTTAATCTTAGATCCTAAAATTGTGGATCTTACTCGTTTTGCCTCTTAATGGTTCGTTTTTGCTCCTAAGTGACCATAATTCAGGATTACCCTTCATTGAAGGTAGGAGAACCTCTACCTAGTTTTTTGGAGGTGATCTGATGGATTCTCTTGGTGAATCGAAGCCGTTCTTGAGGTATGTTATCTTTCTTCTTCTTTCTTCTTCATTCTTGATCGGTTTCTTAGATCCACATGGATCTGCTTCTCCTCTACTATCAGTTTCTTAGATCCACCCCCGTTATTAGTAGATCTAAGTGTATGGATGCTATGTATGATGAAATTTGGTCTTTATCTTGCTAGGAAGAGAGATCTAAGGTGGGTTTTTGGAGAATCAACCCGGCCTTCTTGTGCGTTCTTCGTTGTTAGGGTTTTCGTTAAAAACGTTGAGGTGGGGGATTCATTGCCTCTCTTTATTTTAAGTGAAACTGTATTTATAGCATGTTTAATCTCACTAGATGATAATGGAATTGACATAATAAATACTTTGAACCGGATAAAGAAATTTTTATCCATCGTATGTTATTGCCTCATGTTTTTCTAGACAGTGTGATATCCATGCTTGCTATGATTAGTTGTTCTTTCTTGATGGAAATCAGTAAAAAACATAAACCAGGATTAGTTTTTTTATTGTTTGGATAAAGATAAAGTGGCATGAAAACTAATCTGGTTCTTGTTTTCATTTTATGTTAATCAAATTGGCGCAGTAATCATGTTTAATCATTTTTTGGTAGCTTACTGGTTAGGTTTCTCGATGTTGGAACCAACATTTTATAAATCTGTTAATTCAAGATGGATAAAAGATTTGATTGTTTGATAATTAATTGAATGGTTCTTAGTTACCCTCCTGTATGTTAAAGGTCCAAGAGCCCATTTGATGTGATGTTCTCTTTCCTACTGCTAGTGTTGTGATGTGATTTTGGATGGTTGTGATATGTGGGGGCATTTATGCCTTTTTGGTTATGGTAGAAAATGACGCCTAGAGTTGCAAGATGCATCGGTTTATGCATGTGGGTGTTTGGGAGGACACCATGGATGATGGAAGGGGATGGATGTTATTGTTGGATGGTTGGTAATTTTTCCTTGGTTGTTTAACTACTTTACCATTTCTCCACGGCTCAAGGAAGCGGGTCTTGCTTACCCTTCTTCTGAGAGAGGTGGAGACATGCGGGGTATGCCATGTGCATTCCGGGTTTAGCTTCTCAAGGGGGAAAGGATCTACGCTCTTGCTATAGGCGACAAAGACTCGACAGGTAGTACATATACTCACCGTGTTGATCCCCCTTTGTGTTAGTAGCATAAAATGATTTTCAATAATTCTTGGGAATATGGGAAAGTAATTATATAGTGAAGGTAGAATAAATGGTGTTAACTCATGGGGTTGGAGTTCGCTGGATGACAATTATGAGGTTGTAATTTTGAAGGAACAATTGACTTTGGGTGAGATGCTAATGAAAATTAATGTGGAATTTTTCATGACAATTTAATGTTTAAAGAATTAATTAACGTATAGTGGAACTAATAAAATGGGAATGAATAAATTTAATAAATCTCTCTGAATGGTTGTATGATTGTAGGATTCATAGTCTTAGAAATAGCAGCCCAGATTCTGAGAGATGTTAGCTGTAGTGTGTCTAATACTAGGTTATGCCCATAGTGTGGTTGTGAGATATAATATATTTTGTACATTCTGTGTTTTTATATGCTACTCCACCCTGTCAGTAAGGGAAACTGACACCCCAGGGATTCTGAGCCCTGGGGGTTGTTTTCCCCAACATTCCAGTGGGAGGATGAATGGATGACTACCCCCTTTGGACTCGCTCTCTTCTCTTGGTAGATACTCGTGCCGTTAGGCATAGCCGTTAGTATTACCCATATGTGTGTAGAGGACTTTAATGGATTGTGGTTTTTCCCTCACATATATTCTGGATATAGTCTCATATTGACTACTATAGGTGTAACGTTTATATGTTGTGATGGCTTGTGGATCCTTACTCGGTGTATGGGCTGTAATGGAATGATTTATAATACGTGGCGCATGATACAGGTTATGAAAGCTGTGGTGTCTCCTGGAAACTAACTTCTTACTATTGGTTCTGATGAAGGTGTGGTGCTTTGCCCAAGTGTTTGCGGTCAAGTCTTGTGGTGCATGAGGTGCAGATTGTGGTGCTTCACCCAGGTGACCGCAGGCAAGCCTTTTTGGAGAGAGATTCTCAGGACATGCGACTATGGGTCGAAGCGGAAAACCAGTGGGGAAGTAGTAGCGGGGTAACCTTGATATTCTTTACTATATGCTATATTCTTGTATGAGTTACTTTGTGAGAGTAGCCATAGTGAGGTTGGGAACATAGTATACCTGTTTAGGTGATGAGTTAGTTTAACTTGTTATCCAATGTGCTTTATCATGATTTCATTACTTTTTCATGAGAGGATTTGGGGAGGATCCTACTGATTATACAGTAATACTCACCCTATGTATTTCTAAACTATTTTTCAGGTCACTTGGAGAAGGTTGAAGATCATGCTGCTTTCTACTAGCTTGAGGTTACAGGAGCAGTTCAGGCTTGTGGTTATTGCTGTTTTTTACTTTCTTTTCGGTACTTGTATTTTTTCCCCATCTAGTTTTAGTACTTCTACATGACATTCCATTTGTGGACTTAGGTTTAATTCATATTTCCAGTTCTGAGTTTGATTTTATTGGTGTCTATATTATCTCTCTCTTCCGCATGTGTTCTCTTAGAGGGTAATGCCACCCATTTGTGAGATAATATAACCTCGTTGCTAGTCGCCAACCCGGGGCCTACTGGAGGCGGGACTCGGCAGTCATTATCTCCCTTATCACATTGCAGGTCCAAGAGGGGTACACATTGTGGGGATGGGGTCATGAAAGTGTGGTATTAGAGACTGGTTGATAGATAGGATGATTTTTGGATTTAGGCACGTGTGAGGTTTCATGGGTTGGTAGGGCAACAATGTCATTCATATTTAGAAAGTAAGGTAAAACCCGGATACTGGCTGAGACATATGGGTTTACGGCTCCCTATGATCTGATGTACGGAACTTTAAGATTAAAATGGATACTAAACAAGTTGATACTAGTTTTAGGGTAGAGACCTAGGAAATCATCATCCATCATTCCTTTTTATGCATGTGTTTGAATGGGTAGAACTTGGGATAGGATAACATAAAATCAATGAAAGAAAAAAATTAATTAATTAATGTTGAGGCTTCCATATTCCAGGTTTCTGAGCTCTAATGGTTTGTTATTTTATTGGTATGGCTCCAGGTCGACATCCTCATCAGGTTTGTACAGAAAATGCCCAGCAGTTCCAGTAGATCGCCTCAGGGTAGAGGTTGATGACGACGACACTTGGAAGAAGAGACTTCAAGAGTTTCGGCGCCAGAGTCTACGGACATATGATGGATCCATTTCAGATGTAGTCACAGAATACTGGTTGGAGGAGGTCGAGATAGTATTCAGTTAGATCCATTCTCGGAATGAACCCTGGGTGTCCTTAGCTGTGAAGATGTTGTGTGGAGCTGTGAGGTAGTGGTTGTTCTTGTTCCTCGGGGATCGTGTGGAGTTAGTAATCTCATTGGAGGAGTTCTGAGACAATTTTAGAGTCGAGTTACTTTCCTCAATTGCGAAGGCATCCAGTCGCCAGGATATTCTTACCCTTCAACAGGGGAGCTCTACAGTTTGAGAGTTTGGAATACGATTCAGGAACAATTTACAATATGTTTCAGACCTATTACCAGATGAGGAGGCCAGAGTGAGGAATTTTGAGGAGGCTTTGCACCCAATGATCTAGCGTCAGGCCACCCCATTTATGCTGAAGACATATCTTGAGGTGCTGGAGAGGGAATAGGTTGTTGAGAGGAATTTGGCCAGGACAGGATCATCATGAGAGGGGGATCGTCAGGATCCCTCACAAAGCAAGGTCGTGGTCTGGAGTTCTTGGATTTCAGGGAAGAAGAGTTTCTGTTCAGCCCTTCACATCTCGTTTCTCTAGAGGCATCGACTCTCATGCCTATTCCATGGGATCAAGCACTTGTTTTTTTGGTGGTCTTGTCTATCCGCAGAAGGAGTGCCCGACCATTCTAAGTAGTCATCGTGCACAAGGTGTTACACTCTAGGTTCCTCCGTTGAGGTAGTCCCCGCCAAGGCATTAGCGCCAGTTTCACCCACTTTAGATTAGTAGATGGTAGATGGGGTAGGAAAAGGATATCCCTATGACGATCCCCATCCCTAGAGAGCAGAGTGCGGCCATGGTGGTGGACATCAATCAGGGTCAGAGAGGCCGTGGAGGAGGTTGTGGTCAGCTTCATGCACTAGGGTTGCTAGCTACAGGCGAGCCAGATGTCATTTGAGGTACTCTTTTCTTGTTTTCTACCTTGGTGTATGCCTGGCTTGATTCAGGAGAGACACACTCCTTCATATCACCTAACCTTGTCCATTCTTTGGGACTTGATGTAGAGAGGTTTCTATTGCCCTTGGCGTTGACTACGCTAGTTTGAGGTCGAACTAACTTGTTTGAAATATGTAGAGACTTTGAGGTGGTGTTGGGACAACACCTCTCTTGGGGATATTTCTTATGTGTACGAATACAACCATATGATGTTGTCCTCAGCATGGATTGTTTGTATTTTGTACAATATATCGTGGATTCCTATAGGAATAAAGTCATTTTCTTTGGTGTGGATGGATAACAAGTGGTGTTTTTTGGTGGGTGATAACCTCATATGGGTCATACGCGTGTTCCATCCTTATTGTCCATGATGGCTGAAATGATTCTGAGTTCTTCAAAGGTTCAGCAGTTGGCTTTTCCTAGGGTCATGGAGTAGTACCTTGATGTCCTTTCAGAAGAGGTTGTAGCACTACCCCCTCGACGAGAGACCGAGTTTGGGATCGAGCTACATCTATGATCTTCTCTTATCTCTATATATCTATATAATATATCCCCTTCTGAGTTAAAAGAACTACATATATTACTTGATGGTCTGTTAAAGTGGGATTTTGTTTAGCCAAGTGTGTCACTGTGGGTTGCACCAATTTTGTTCGTGAAGAATTCGGACGGTAGTTTGCGGTTGTCTGTTGATTTTCATTGCTTAAACAAAGTGACAATAACGAATCTCTATCCTATTCCACGAATTGATGACTTATTCGATCAACTGAATGGTGCATGTTGGTTCTAAAATATTGACTTGCGGTCATGATATTATCAGATGCGTGTGAAGGATTTGGATATTCCGAAGACTGCTTTTTGTTGTCGTCATGGACATTATGAGTTCGTTGTAATGTCGTTTGGAATGGAAAATACTCTAGCTGCATTCATGGGATTGATGAATGTTGTGTTCTGTGAGTTTCTGGACAATATTGTGGTAGTTTTTGTTGATGAAAACCTTGTGTAATCCACATCTGAAGAGGAGCATGCAGAGCATCTACGAGTCATGTTGGGAGTTCTTCGTTGACATCAGTTGTTCAGGAAGATGTCGAAGTTTGAGTTTTGGGCTCGAGAAGTCTGTTTCATGGGTCATGTTGTGTCCCAATAGGGAGTATATGTGGATCCATAAAAGATAGAAGCAGTTGTGTCTTGGGCGGCCCCCAAGACAGTGTCAGAGGTGCGATGTTTCCTTGGTCTCCCAGACTAGTACAGGAGGATCGTAGCCAACTTCTCGAGAGTTGCAACTCCTATGAAATCTTTGACTAGGAAGGATCATGCATTCATAAGGACTGATCAGTTCCAGGTAGATTTCGAGTATCTAAAGGAGAAGTTAGTAAGTTCTACAGTCCATTGTCTTCATGTTGAGGTAGTCTAGTTTGATGTCTTCTGTAATGCTTTACATCTGGGGCTATGCTATGTCCTCATGCAGGGGAGGTCAGTTGTCTCTTATGGGTCTCAGCAGTTACGTCCCCATGAACTCAACTATCCCACCTATGATCTTTAGTTGGAAACCGTGGTGTTTTCACTGAAGTTGTTGAGACATTACCTCATTGGTGAGTGCTTTGTGGTTTTCACTGATCATAAGAGTTTGAGGAATATTTTTTCCCAGCGTGACTTGAACTTATGACAGCGTCGGTGGATGGAGTTCATGTAGGAATACGACTTTAAAATATCATATACACCTGGGAAAGGAAATTTTGTAGTTGATGTGCTGAGTTGAAAGTCATGTAGTGACGTTGTGCGTGAATCTGGTGATTCCTATAGAGTAAAGGAATTACTATCAGCATTACATCTGGATATGGGAAATATTGGGGGTAGAGGTTGTCTTTTTCAAATGACGGTATATTCATACCTATTGAAAAATGTGGAAGAGACCCGGTTGCGGGATCTAGAGGTGGAGGTCTGGAGAGACCGAGTTTTTTGTGGTGAGGCCCCTGATGGTTGGTATGAGGACGAACAACACCGAGTGTTGTATCATGGAAGGATTTTTGTTCCTTTGGAGATGTGTGAGATAGTTCTCAGAGATTTCCACAGCTCTCCCTTAGCAGTACATCCTGGTGTGAAAAAGATGTACCATTCCTTGAGGATACAGTTTTGGTGTCCTGGGATGAAGCGTGCAGTTGCAGAGTTTCTGTCTTGATGTTTAGTCTTCCAGAAGGAGAAGGCCAAACATCGTGTTCCAGGTGGTCTTATCCAGCCATTAGAGTTTTCTCAGTTGATGTGGGGTGATATCTCAATGGAATTTGTTACTGGTTTACCTCGAGCTCCAGGAGTAAATGATGCTATTTGGGTGGTATTGGACCATTTAACAAAATCATCCCAATTTATATCAATCAATGAGTCAAGCTCATTGGATTTTTTGTCGAGGCAGTTTCTCAAGGAGGTGGTGAGACCTCATGGAGTCCCTAGGACGATCATTTTTGATCGAGATCCTCGTTTTACCTCCCGGATGTGGAGAGGTATCCAACATTCTTTCAGTTCTCAACTATGCCTTAGCACTACTTTTCATCCTCAAATAGTTGTCAGACAGAGCAAACCATTCAGACTCTTGAAGACAAGTTGCGTTCTTGTGTTCTTGATTTCAGAGGTTCATGGATGAGGCACTTACCCTTGGTGGAGATTTCTTAAAATAATAATTTTCACTCCACCATCGGTATCGAACCGTTTGATGTGTTGTATGGTCAACCATGTAGTTCTCTATTTTGTTGGACTGGGGTCGGAGAGTCAGCAATTCTCAGACCGGAACTAGTGAAGAATACAACAGAGATGGTTCATGTGATTTGTGAGATGATGGAGACAGTGCAAGATTGTCATAAATCATATGCTGATCAAAGAAGGAGACCCTTGGAGTTTAATGATGGGGATCATGTTTTTCTGAGGGTGACTCCCTATCATGGGAAGCGAAGGTTTGGCCGTGTAATCAAGCTTTCTCCCTGGTATTTCAGGCCTTTCGAGGTGTTAGCTCATGTTGGAGTTGTGGCATATCGATTAGCACTTCCCCCTTAGATGATTCAGATACATGATGTTATTCATGTATCAAAACTCCATCGTTAACTTCATGACGACTTTCACATCATCGATTGGGGAGAGATCGATGTTGATGATGATGCATCCTTTGAGGAGTGACCTGCGGAGATCCAAGACCGTAAGGAGAAGGTGTTGTGTAGGATTTCTATCCCTTTAGTTCATGTCTTCTGGAAACACAATGGCTTGGAGGAGAATAATTGGAAACATGAGTCACAAATACGTGCTCAGTACCCAGAGTTTTTTGATATTTAACTCTTTTCATGTATCATTGTAACTTGTGTGGGTATGAAACATTCATGTTTATGAGATGGCTCCCTTTTGTTGTTTTCGGTGGCTTTCCCTTTTTTGAGAGGTATCTTGATGGGTGGTTTTTCAGACCTTGTTTAATTTTCTCTATATGTGGGTTTTGGATTCTCAAGGATGATAATGTTTTGAGAGGTACCTGATGTAATGGTATGGACCTCTACAGTCCAATATATTGTGGAAATCGGGTGTTAGAGGTGTTTTGAAGGACATGGTGACTTGGGGGTGCATTTGGGTGGACTTTTAAAGAAGATTAAAGGGCGATAGATTTTGCATGGTTAGCACATGATTTTCCTAAACCGTGCAGCCAAACTGCGCAAGGCTGGTCTTGGAGGCAGTGGCTAACGCACGGTTAGCTCACAGGTTGTCTAGTCGTGCAGCCTAACCGTGAAAGGAGTGTTTTATGAGGCCGAACCTAACGCACGGTTAGTGCACGATTTATTAAACTGTGCGGACTAACCATGCATGCACTTAATCTTAGATCCTAAAATTGTGGATCTGGCATGTTTTGCCTCTAAATGGTTCATTTAATCTCCTAGGCGGCCATAACTCGGGATTACCCTTCCTTGAAGGTAAGAGAACATCTCCCAAGCATTTTGGAGGTGATCTGAAGGCTTCTCTGGGGATATCGCAGCCGGTTTCATGAGGTTTGTTATTGTTATTCTTCTTTCTTCTTCGTTCATGATTGGTTTCATAGATCCACTTGGATCAACTTCTCCTCTCCTCTGTTTTTATTAGATCCACGCCCGTTATGGGTAGATCTAAGTGTGTGAATTCCATGTATGAAGAAAATTGGTCTTGATCTTGGTAGGAGGATAGATCTAAGGTGGGGTTTTTGAGAATCAACCCGGCATTCTTGTGTGATCTTAGTTTTTATAGTTTTCATCAAAAACCTTGATGTAGGGGATTCGTTGCCACTTTTTATTTTAAGTGAAACTGTATTGATAAAATTTTTAATCCCACTGGATGAAAATGGAATTGAAATAAAAAATACATTAAACCAGATAAAGAAATTGTTATCGATCGTATGTTATTTCCTCATGTTTTTCTAGATAGTGTGATATCTATGCTTTCTTTGATTAGTTGTTCGTTCATGATGGAAATCGGTAAAGAACGTAAACCAGGATTAATTGTAAATTGTTTGGCTAAAGATAAAGAGGTATAAAAACTAATATGGTTCTTGTTGTCATTTTAGGTTTATCAAACTGGAATAGTATGTATGTTTAATAATTTTTTTATAGCTTACTGGATAGGTTTCCCGATATTGGAAGCAACAGTTTATAATTCTGTTAATTCATGATGGATTAAAGATTTGATTGTTTGATAATTACGTGAAGGGTTCTGAGTTACCCTCTTGTTTTTAAAAGGTCCAAGAGCCCATTTAATGTGATGTTTGCTTTCCTAATGCTTGTTTTGTGATGTTATTTTGGATGTTTGTGATAAGTGTGGGCATAGAGGCCTTTTTGTTTATAGTAGTAGATGAGTGATAGAGTTGCGAGATGCATTAGTTTATGCATGTGGGTGTCACAGAGGACACCAGGGATGATAGAAGGGGATATATGTGATTGTTGGATTCTTGGTAATTTTTACTTGGTTGTTTATCTATGTTACTTTTTATCCACTGATCTATGAAAATGGTCTTGCTTACCCTTCTTTCAAGAGAGGCAATGACACGCGGGGTATGCCACATGCTTTCCATGTTTAGCTTCTCCAAGGGGAATGAGTATACGCTCTTGAATAGGAGAAAAAGACTCGACGGGTAGTACATCTAATCACCAGGTTCAGCCCCATTTGTGTTAGTAGCATAGAATGATTTTCTAGAATGCCTGGGAATATGGGAAAGTAATTCTGTAGTGAATGTTGAATAAATTGTGTTAACTCATGGGGTTGGAGTTTTCTGGAACACAATGATGAGGTTGTAATTTTTAAGGAACAATTGACTTTGGGTGTGATGCTATAGAAACTTAATGTGGAATTCTTCATGGTTGATTAATTTTTAAAGAATTAATTCACATACAGTGGAACTGATAATAAGGGAATGAAGAAATCTAATAAATCTCCTTGATTGGTTGTGTGCTTGTAGGATACCTAGTCGTAGAAATAGAATCCCGGAGTCTGAAAGACGTTAGCTAGAGTATGTCTAAGACTAGGTTATACCCATAATTTGGTTGTGAGATATAACATATTCTATGCTTTTTTTGTTTTTATACACTACTCCACCCTGTCAGTAAGAGAAATTGACACCCTGGGGATTTTGAGCCCTAGGGGGTGTTTTCCCAAACATTCCCGTGGGAGGATAAATGGATGACTACCCCCTTTGGGCCCACTCTCTTCTCTTGGTAGATACTTGTGCTGTTAGGCATTGCCGTTAGTATTCCCCATATATGTGTGTAGAGGACTGTAATGGATTGCAGTTATTCCCACACATATATTCTGGATATAGTCTCCTATTGACTACTATAGGTGTAACGTGTATAGGTTGTGATGGCTTGAGGATCCTTACTCGGTGTATGGGCTGTAATGGCTTGAGGTATAATACCTGACGTATAATACTTGTTATGTGAGCTGTGGTGGCTCCCTAAAATTACTTGATTACTCTTGGTTGTGATGATGGTGTGGTGCTTCACCTAGGTGTCTACGGGCAAGCCTTCTGGTGCACGAGGTGTAGATTGTGGTGTTTCTCCCAGGTGTCTGCGGGCAAGCCTTTTTATAGAGAGATGCTCAGGACGTACGATGTTGGGGAAAAGCAGCAAACCAGTGGGGAAGTAGTAGTGGGGTACCCTTGATATTCTATACTATATGATATATTCTTGTATGTGTTACATGGTGAGAGTAGCAATGGTGAGGTTGGGAACTTATTATACCTGTTTAGGTGACAAGTTAGTTTCACTTGTTCTTTACTGTGATTTAGCTTGCTTTATTTAATTTTGTATGAGAGGCTTTGAGGAGGATCCTACTGAGTATACTGTTATACTCACCCTATGTATTTTTAAACTATTTTTCAAGTTACTTGGAGAAGGTTGGAGATCAAGATGGTTTCTACTAGCTTGGGGTTACATGAGCAGTTCGGGCTTGTGGTTGCTGCTGTTTTTACTTTCTTTTGGGTACTTGTAGTTTTTCCCCTTCTAGTTATAGTACTTCTGCATGACATTCCATTTGTGCACTTGGGTTTCTTTCATATTTCCGGTTCTGAGTTGGAGTTGATTGGTGTCTATCTTATCTCTCTGTTCCGCATGTGTTCTCCTAGAGGGTAATGCCTCCCATTTGTGTGATATTATACCCTCGGTGCTAGTTTCCAACCCAGGGCCTACTGGAGGCGGGAATCATGGGTCATTATCTCCCTTCTCACATTGTCGGCCCAGGAGGGGTACACTTTGTGGGTAGGGGGTTGTGACAGGCGGGCCTCTTCTAAACCTCATCTTAGGGCTCTAATGTTAGTCATTAATGAATACCAAAACCTCTAGTATGTTACTATGGAAGTGTGTAAGGGAAATGGATAGGGTTTTTGCCGATTTGGAAGCCTCAAATGGAGTTATGATGAGAGGGCTGAGGTGCCCTTTTATAAGAGAGGAGACGGGCACTTTTTGAAACCTCAAATATATTAAATTATAATAAAAAGAAAACCCACATAAAAACTTCCAAAATGATTCAAATATCAAATATGAGATGATTTAGGGTTGAAATTTCATCATCCAATAAAATTTATTCATGTTTGGTTTTATTTTAAACCTTATCAATTTTATTTTTCCTTATTTAATGTATTTAATTTTATTTGTTGTAATGATATTCTATATTTTAAATAGTTATAAATAATTAATTATGTGAAGTGAATTATCCATAATTGGATATTAATTAAAATTTTACTATATAATTTTCAATTTATAATTATTAATTATTTATAATTTTTTAACAATTTAATAATATATAATTATTATAAAATATCAACAGTGTTAATTGTGACACTATTCATTTATTTTAATTTAAATAAAATCCAAATAGAAAATAGATTTGAAACAAAATATTTAATAGATTTCTGACATCTCATATTCATCTATAAAATTAGTAAAATTCAATAATAAGTTCATATAATATTTATTTTAATATTTTAAAAACCATTTATTTGATATTTCTCGTAATAAAATAATTACATCTACTTTTTTATATAATTATTTAATATAATTATTTGTTGCATAAAAATTTAAAGTAAAATACCATGATGAAGATAAATATAATATATTTTATAATAATACATTTAGTTGAATTTATGTTCTAAAAATCCAACATTTTAAATGTTATATTTATTAAATTATGAAGTCGGCAACTTTGACACCATTTAAAATAAAATAATACAAGTGTCATAATGTCTTTTATAAGGCTCCAAATGGTCAAAACGTCGACCCTTGTATGATTTTGGTTTACATATACTCTACCAATAAGGTTTGGTGTGGTTTTTAGGCCTTTTGATGGGTATTATTATTTTAATAAAATCTATATTACTTATTTTTCAATAAATAAATAATTTCTGCATTGATGTATAATCTATTAAAGAAATTATCTATTTATTAAAAAATACAAATAAATTTACATGATAAAGAAAAAAATTATATCTTTCAAAGGAGTATTTATAATAAAATTTATATTGGTTACAACCTTATATTAAAAATAATTTTATTATTAAAGATTGAGTGAGACATATTTCACTTTTTTAAAATAAAATAAATTAAATGTCTTAATCTCATCCAATGGGGTTAAAATAGATACCATTTATACCCAAGTATTTCATAGGTAAAAATATAATCATCCAATTATATTAAGACAAGTTTTAGGATGATTTTATAATATTATTATTACACTTAATTATCTGATTTACCTTTAACTCTGTTAAATAAAATTTATCGTAGTTACTATTCATAATGAAAAAAAATAAAAGTATCCAATAAAAAAAATTGGACCTACTTATAAAAAATATGGAATCCATTTTTCTAAATTCAAGACACCTAAGATGCTTAAATTAATTTAAAATTAATCTCGTTGTTGAAATGGGAAAACCTATATTAAAAGTTAAAACACTGTAAATGATTGAAATGTTTTTACCTATGAATTCAACGTAATATTAATGGTAATTAAATAAATTATATTAAACGGTGAAAATATATTATATATATACATTAAAACCATTCTATATTATAATTTAACTATATAAATTATCTCAATGAAAAAATTGTTTTTAATTAGAATTTAGTGTATTTTTACTATTAATCAAAATATAAACGTTATCCGAAAAAATAACTAAATTTAATTCAAAGTAAATTATTATATCCATATTCCATAGAGGAAGTTTAAATTGTAAATTTAAACTTATAAATATGTCAATAAGTAGATTTAAAATTCGTTCACCATCAAAAGGCTATAAAATTACATTTTTTGAAAATTACTTCTTCTATATGAAAAAATTATTTGATCTCATATCGTGTTCTATATAATGTGTAGAATGAATTCCAATGATATAAAATTAAAATTTTTGTTAATAATATTCATAAATTCTAGTTTATATCCTATTAAATAATAATATATCATTTTTAGTGAAAACTCTTTGCCACGTACAATGAAAGCTATCGAGGAAAGTCGCTCTTCTGTGTAACACATGGCATGTTAGTGTTGCGTGTAGTGCATGATTCATGTATAATATAAAATAATCCAATATTATTTCCTTCATAAATTAAAAAAAATATATACTCAGTGTTTAATTTTATCAAAAAACTAGAAATTGGGTGTAACACTGGATTACAATGAAATTGAAAATAATCTATCTCATAAATTCATAGGTTGTTACATTATACCCCCGGTAAAATGAATTTCACCCTCGAAATTTGTTAGGGTTATAAATTGTTTACTAATTAAAATTTTCTTTCATGGAAACCCACATCATAAAATAGAATACTAAAACACCATTTTTAAAAGGAATGTTAGAAACATAATGGTTACCTAAAGTAACTCATAGTAGAACATAAATTGGAAGTGAAAAAATGGATATGGAAGAGAAATATAACCGTCAAGTTATTGTGGAGTGTGGTAGAGAAAATGTCTAAGAAATGGTCAATAATCACATATCCATAAATTTTTTGTGATGTAAGGTACCGTCTGATTAATCAGAAATGAAGGTGCTAGGATACTATTTTTTGGGTTTCAAGATCTATTCCCAAAGATGAAGAACATGAGAAGAGATACTTAGTTGATTTTAGTACAATCTCATCATTAGTATTTCCTTGAAAAATTTCAACTTATAATCTAATTTAAAAAATGAAATTGAATTTTTTTCATTTGTTAAGTGTTAGCAGATCATGTCATAGAATGATTGGTAATTCCATATGTCTCAATAATAAAGATAACACAAGCTAACAGATACTCATAGTTAATTTTACGGTGAGATTTGTCATATATAGATCCAAAAATTGACTTATATGTCATTTATCATACCTCTTACATAAAATAAAACTAATTAATACTAACAAGATATGTTATGTAGGCTAGTGGTAGGAGATAAAGGCATGTCTCACTTCATTTGTGGGTTCAATTCCCATGGCCTTGTCTGACGTGATGGGTTGTTGCCCATCATGCGGGTGGTCCTTTTTCTAAAACTATACTATTATATAATTCCATAAATAAAAAAAATATTTTTTTAAATAATACTATCTGATTTCAAACATAATCCATTCTCACCTTTAGGCTTATCCAAAATACTTCTTCCAAATCTCACAGTACAAAGAAAACCATTACCAACAATTTCATATAACAAGCATGTGAATACCATCATTTATCCCCAATATATCATAAGATATATCTTGTTGGTCACATTCCAAACATGTGAATACCTTAATAATTTATTCTCTTGAAAAGTGAATTGCCATAGAACCTTAATGAAAAGATGAATTCTATCCAATGTTAACTTCTTTTACATACAAAAAACCCTAAAATTATATAAACTCAAACCCTACTAACACTTTTTCCCCTTTATTAGTCATTAAATCATTAATACTATAAAAAATATTATTCTTTCCTTATCCATTCGTTATGCGCATATCATGTGCTTTTCAAAAATATTTCAATCACTTTTCATGGTTACTGATACAATATAATTTGGGAAAACCATAATAGACCAATTGATAGATGTTCCAATATTCCATAATATAATAAATGAGACTCCACAACATTATTTTGAAATCCCATTACCTAAACACTTAATCATTCCTCTACTTCAATGTCATACTCAACATATGCAATAGTGATCTCTTGTGTATTCCATGTTTATTTTTCCATATGTGGTTGTTGATGTGGATCATCATTAACCCTCGAATTTGGGAATTGGTTAGAATAATTCCCCATTTTTTTTACCTTATGGAATTGATGTGTTGGTGGTGCATTCTCAGTATTCTTTTCTCCATTCACATCATTAGAAACCTTTTTTCCATTACATCAGCACTCAACTGCTCTATAACCTTCTTTTCCACAATTGAAACATTTTCTATGCCCATTAAGACAATCTCTACCATGCTTCTTTACACAATTTGATAATAAAGAAACATTGATCTTCTTTCAACATTGTTTTTAGATTTTCCCTTGAACTCTATATTTTGTTTCTTGTCAAAACAATGAGATGGATATGTAACACAAAATTCCTGTTCTACCTTGATTTCACAACGCACAATCATTATTATAGCTACTGATGTCTCTTATAGCTAATGACCTTTGAAGAATTGATTTTAATATAGTGATGAATCTATCAACTTCACTTTCAGGTTGGATGGTAAAGCCCGAAGAATAACTTGAATGTCTTGTAAAGTTCACCTCGTATGTTCCAACAGATTCATCATCATTTTTCTTAAGCTCGAGGAACTCTTTTTCCATATTATTTCGATTAATATAAGGAATATACTTATTGAAAAATAATTTATTCTACTCGTCCCATTCCATGGATCCAATTTCATCTTGCAGTCTTGTATTCCAAATTTGATTCCACCACTAGTATGCTTCCCCTTCTAAATGATATACAACCAAAATTACTTTTTTATGTTATGAACAGTTAATTGTGGAATATATATTTTCAAGGGTACTAATCCATTTTTCAACAACAAGTGGATCAGAAGACCCAATGAATGGATATGTATGTTGCCTCATAAAGGACTCAATAGAATATCATCCCTTCTTTCCTCATTTGGATGTCTATAATGATTCATAGCTTTTTTAATATAGAAATAAGATTATTCACTCCATCTCCCATAACATTTGGTTGTCCAGTAGGACAATCATTATATTTCCCAGTGCATTGTTAATTAACACAGTTCCTTTCGGTTCCATTCATTTTCTAAAACCCAAAAAAAAATAGTGTGAGTCGGAAAATTAATACTAGGAAAACAACATAATCAAGGGGGAGTATATTCAATCTTTAAAATCATATTTTTAATACTTGCTTATTCAGGATCATTATTGTAATTCTAGGACTGTAACTTATACATATAATTAACCTTAGGGACATCCCTATGCATACCTTAGAAATATCTCTAAGGATCTCACATAGTTTTTCGTATCCTAGTTTCCAAAGGATAACAATACCTTTCCTTTAATACCATTATAATGACACATACATTACACAGATTTTTTTTACATCAGAATTGAAGTGTATTTATTACAAAATATAACAAACCCATGATAATACCGTTTTGTTATAGTGTCTTTTGAAACCGGGAAACATAAAAAATGGGTTCATAAAGCCTTTATGGTGTATCTCATTTATTTCATCATAACTAGACTCTATTTTGGAAAATCAACTTTAATAACCTTCTTCCTGACCTGGGAAAAAACACAAAAAAATGGTGAGATCTAATGATCAGTAAGGGTGTACAAAGATGATATAAATCGTATCATATTCTCAATATCATAACATTTCAAAATATTATCCGACATAAGAGGTCATAATATAATGTCATGGGATGAATCATAGAAGGGAAATTGTCATCCCAATAGTCATAAAATATGACATGAAACATTGTGGAACACACACATATTCATAGAAAATAATTTCATATTAGTCAAGGATCATTTCAAAAACCATCATAATGGACATTGTCCATTACTGAACCTAGTTCACTCCTCGTTCTAGTCCTGTATCACCAAACCGGATTAAATTTCCATTCCATCCATGTCTATCTCATGAGTTATAAATTTTTACCCAATGCATTTGATGGATATATAAGTCCCTCCCATATCATAATTAAACCATTCTTCTGTGTTCCACAAAAACAAAAATCATACCTCATAGCATAACCCATGAAATAAAATAGGATTCTAAAACAGCATACCATCATAACATAATCCATATAAGATAAATGGAATTCATAGAAGTAATTATATCATAACATAATCAAATAAAAGTATTAATAATGATATAAAAATAATCCAATATAATCTTCTATGGAAAATAATTTTGATAAAACACTTGAACATACTTCTTGATGAAAATATCCTTTCTTCATTAAAAACATTTTCTTTTCTCAATATGTAATGAAATTTTAAAAGAAAACTAGTAAATTGAAAATAAACATTTAAACATGTAAAGGAATATTCATGTAAATAATTCTCCATTAACGAGTAAAAATGAATTCATTCTTTATAAGTAAAAAAACATTCTCCTAATAGTTTTTCTGAAAAAGATCAAAAGTACCTCGTATGGTAAACAAATGAAAGATTCCATCACTACCATGTGGTAAACGTCAGAAAATGGTAAGAATGAATTAAAACAAACATGGATGAATTGTAAAAATTTTCTGAAAACATTTTTATATTACATGTACATGGATTATATATATAACCCAAGTAAATACTTTTGTATAATAAATCTCATATAAAAATGATATTGTGAGATTTTCCCTTACCTTAGGAACGATATGTTTTGTACGTATCAAGACCTACTATTAATTGATTAAAATAATGTAATTTAATTATTATAGAAACATATTAGTTTATATGATATCATATATGGTCGTATTCTTATCTGTTTATTTGTAATCTTTCATTGTTACTCATTATTCTGGTGTTAACTACTTTATGTTCTTATGCATGTTTTGCCGAATAAATTCTTATTAAATTTTTTAAAATATAGTTATATAATTTACATAATGGTGTCGGTATAATATATATCATATTTATTCATTCAATTAACTTATATAATCATTCTTCAATGAATATCATGTAGAACAAATTGCCTCACATATAGGATATGGTAGGTCGTACATATGCACGAGTGAGGATATCATTCCAATGATTGTGGAATTGTATTGAAGTATATGGTGTGTAATATTTCATAATCCATTTCATTTTACAATAATCATATATAGTTATTTATTTAATCGTTATTCTAATCCATGTATGTTGGTGATGACATACATATTACACCATAGCGTGGAGATGGTATGTCATACGTATGAACGCGTAGTGATTTCATTTTTCAAAGGATGTATAGAATATTAAATATGGTTGTTTTGTATTCATAATAACATATAATTATACAAGTTGTGTTGGAGTTATTACTTAATAATGAAACAAATCTTATAGAGGAAATAGAATAAGAATGATGTTTGAAGGAATCAGTAAAGGATATTAACTCTTCTTCGATGTGCCTCTTCTAAACCTCCTCTGAGGGCACTAAAGGTGGACTTTTAAGAAGACCAGGACCTCTGGTATGCTTCTATAGAAGTGGATAAGTGTAAAATATTGTGGTTGACCATGTTTGAAGTCTCAAAATGGAGTTAAGAGGAGTGGGAGGATATTCCCTTTTATAAGAGAGGAGATAGGATCTTTTGGAAACCTCAAAAATATTGATTTATAATAAAAAATAAGAAACCCACATAAAATGCTCCAAAATGACTCAAAATTTAGTTTTAGATTATATGGGGTTGTAATATAAACAACCAATAATATTTATACTTGTTTTGATTTAATTTTAAACCATTATAATTTTAATTTATCCTTATTTAATCTTTTTAATTTTATTTGTGGTAATGATATTTTAAATTTTAAATGGTTATAAATACATACTTATGTGTTATTAATTGTACATAATATGAAACTACATGACATTTTAGACCATATAATTTTCCATTTTTAATTTTTAAATATTTTTTTGATTTTTAAAAAATTGAAAAATATGATATTTTTATAAAATATTAATAGAGTCAATTTTGACACTATTCATTTATTTGAATTTAAATAAAATTTACATAAAAGATATATTCGATCCAAAATATTTAATATATTTAAATCATGTCATATTCATCGATATAATTCTTTTATAACATTAATTATTTCACATAATATTTGTTTTAATATTTTTAAAACCATTTATTTGTTATTTCTCTTTGTAAAATAAGTACTACAACATTTTTTTATAATTATTTAATATGCTTATATGTTACATAAAAATTAAAAATAAATTAAAATGATAAACCAAATTATAATATAATACATAAGAATACTTTTGGTCGAATTAATGTTCTAAAAAACCAACATGTAAAATTTTATATTAATTAAATTATGAAGGTGAATACTTTAACACCATTTAAAATAAAATAATATAAGTGTCGTAATATCATTAATAAAGATTAAAATGGTCAACAAGTCAATCATTAGATGATTTTGGTTTATCTATACTCGACCAATAAGGTTTGTTCAAGTGTTTGGTACTTTTGAGGGGTATTATTATTTTAATAAAAACTATATTATTGAGTTTTCACTAAATAAATAATTTCTACATTAATGTATTACCTATTAAAGTAATTATATATTTCTTAAAAATTTCAAATGAATTACCATGAAAAATAAAACAACTCTTGATTTAAAATCTATATTTATAATCGAATTTATATTCAATTTAACCTTATATTAAAAATAATTTCATTATTAATGTTTGAGTGAGACATATTTCACTTTTCTTTAAATAAAATAAGTTTTATGTCTTAATCTCATCCAAGTGGGTTCCAATAGATACCATTTCGACCAAATTATGTTTTAGGGAGAAATATAATCATCCAATTATATTAATAAAACTATTATGGTAATTTTATAATATTATTATTACCCTTAATTACCTGATTTAACATTAACTATGGAAAATAAAATTTACCATAGTTAATATTCATAATGCCCAAAAATAAAAGTTGCCTATTAACATAATTTTTACATGTGTATTTCAAATTTGGAATCCATTTTTTAAAATTCATGACAAAGAATTTGTCGTAATTAATTTAAAATTAATCCCATTGTTGAAATTAGAAAATGAGTTTTAAACATTAAGACATTGCCAAAGATTGAAATATTTTTACCTATAAATTCATTGTAATATTAATGGTAATGACATAAATTATAATAAATGTAAAAAATCTATTATATTTATATAATAAAACCATTCAATATTATAATTTTACTCTATAGATTATCATGATGAAAAGAATTTTTTTTAATTAAAATTTAGTGTATTTTTACTATTCATCAAAATATGAAAGTTATCAGAAAAATATCAAAAACATTACCCAATGAAAATATTTATGTCCTGATTCCAAGGAAGAAGTTAAATTTCTAAAATTTAACTGATAAATTTTTCAAAATTAGATTTAAAATGGGTGCACCATCCAAAGGCAGTAAAATTTCTTTTTATGAAAGATATTCTTTTTATCTAAAAAACTGATTTTTTTTTCTCTTATGTGTTCTAGAAAATCTGTAGGACGAATAAAAATGATATAAAATAAAAAATGTGTTTAATAGTATTAATAATGGATAGTTTATTTCCCATTAAATAATAATATATCTTTGTTTAGTGAATACTCGTTGTCATGTACAACGCAAGCTATTGAGGAAGGTCACTCTTGCGGGTAATGCAAACGAAGTATGTGTTTTATACAACAAAAGATTCTTCTAGCATATAACATAATAAAATATTAGTTCATTTTAACATTAATCAAAATCTATACATAGTCTTGAATTTTATCAAAAGAATAAGAAATTTTGTATAACACATGAAATCAATGAAATTAAAAAGAAACTATCTCATAAAATCACAGGGTGATACAGTTACCTCTCATCCATGACAGTTACCTCTTACCTAATTGAGAAGGTGAGGAGTAGATTGTTTTCATATCTCGAATGTTTGGATCTTCATGAGAGTTTTTCAGGAGATAATATTTCTCTAACCTGGTATATGGATAGAGACAATGTCCTGTGTCAATATGGAAAAATCTTGGTTCCTATAGATATGGGATAAAAGTTGATGAAAGAGTCACATGCTAATCAGTGGGAACTTTATCCTTGAATCTTAAAGATGTATCGTGATATGTGATGCCAGTACAGTTTTCCTATGATGAAACATCATATAGTGGAATTTATCACAAGATGTTCTACTTGTTAGTATGTTAAGATATGACACAAGAGACCCATGAGCTTGGAAAAATAGTCACCGGTCCCATAATAAAAATGGGAAGTTGTTTTCATGGGTTTTTTAGTCAAATTACCATTGTAATCGTGGGGCGGTGATTTTATCTGGGTAGTCATTGACGGACTATCAAAATCTTCCCATTTTATTCCTAAATCTGAGACTTTCTCAGTTTATGAGAAGGGAAGAATATATTATTGTTTGATAATACAACTCCACGGGGTCCCTCGTACTATTTTTTCAAATAGGGATTATCATATCATTTCATTTGCTGGAAGGTATTGCACAAGTCTATGTGGAATCTGGTTCTTCGGAGGACATCTATTCACTCACAAACCCATGGAAAATTATACCAGACAATACAATTTCTAGAGGATATTATTCAGCCATTTTTTCTAGCTTTTGGAGGTTCATGGGAGACGTTTACCCCTGTCATCAAGTTTTTATATCATTACATATTTTATGCAATAATTCAAATGACTCCTTTTGTGACCATTTATAGTATTCTGTGTCATTGACCCCTATGCTGGCTAGAGACAGGTGATACAGCCCCACTAGGTCCTCATCTTGTTCAAGATATTTCAGATATGGTTCAGCTAATATTAAAGTATATGAGTGTTTCTCAGTCTAGAAAAAAGTCTTATCATGATTTACATCGATGACCACTTAAGTTAAATGTCTGGGATTATGTTGTTCTTTAGTTATCTCCCAGGCTAGGGAATAGATTGTTACATACAAAGTGAATGTTTTTGCCTAATTATGTGGGTTTTCTGAGATTCTAGAGAGTGTTAGGCTGGTAGAAAATCATTTTCTACTACCATAGAAATACTTTTCCTTGCACAACATCTTTCATGTTTCATAGCTTCTCTGATATCATTCTGACATATGTCATACCATTGGCCCCAAGGAAGTTGAGTGAGATGACAATGCTGCCATTGAGGAGTATCCATTATACATTGTTGACTGAATCACGAAGGCTCTCTGAAGTTGGTATTTTCCTCTAGTATGGATGTTATAGTATTATGGTCATGTACAAGATGAGACATGGGAGAGGGAAGCTGATGTACATGCTCAATCACAATATTTATTCTCATAAAATGTTTCTCCACCCTTGTACGGTTAACACTGAGATGAGTTCTTTTTGGGTGAGAATATTGTAAGAACCCATTTTTTCACTCTAATGAGTTAGATAAGGTATTAGGTGTGTCTAGGGTTTTTTGGGAGCCTAGAACACATATTTTGGGGAATGTGGCCTAGTTGCACATTTGGTGCATGGATTGCCTAGCCGTGTAGATGGTCTTTTCCCCAATAGAGCTACATCCAATAGTTGGATATCATTCATTAGGACTAACCATACATGTTTCCCTTCTGTTCAGGTAAAGGTGTGGACTAATCATGCTAATTCCATTTTTTGGGTAATAGGAAATTTTTTCCCTTAATGATCAAATTATAACCCCTCTTCCATTGTAATTAATATTTTTGTACAATTATATTATATTGATCTCATTTTAGGCCATTTAAGATATAAGTATTGAATCATGAGATCTCCTTCATTAAGGATCCAATAAATTTTATGTTTGTCACATTGGATGTGAAATGGTAAGCACTAGATTCCATTTAAGCCTTTACTCTTCTCCTATTCTCTCGACCTATATATCGGGGTATGAGATTTTTTCTCTTTGACTTATTTCTACTCAGATCCGAGACAAATAAAGGTACAATACTGGAGTAGAAGCGTCATATAATCCTAATGTGGTTCGTCATTAAATCACCCCTCATGTTCATTTATTTTGGAACTGTCCTGTGGGCCCACCGAATTCGTCAGGTGTCATTTTTAGAATTTATATTCCATTCTTATAATCATTGAATGTTTATGGTAATTATCATTCCAAATATGTGATTAGTTGTTTTATGTTACTCCCAAAACTCCATCCCTCCCATGTATGATGTTATTCCATATTTTTTCAATTTATTGTTTTGACACATATTAGCCACCGTTCGGGTGTGCCTTGGCTTGACCTTCTTAAGGGTAATAATTTTTATATGAAATGTATTTCATTATATTGTGAATTTCATAATGTAACATAACATTTATTCCTACCACTTGTCCCACCAAAGGTTTGTGCTACAATTTAACAATGAAATGTCAACTGTGAATTGTAATGTGTACTTATAATATGACTTTTCCCTAAATGTAAATGAATAGTAGGTTTCATATCCATTGAACCCCTAAAAATATTATTGTATGGTACTGTAATTAACCTTGAACATGTAATATTCTTTAAATGTATTAAATTAATGGTTTCATGACACATGGACTTGTGACTCTAATGAAAGGCATGGCAGGAACCAATGGTTGCATGATACATGACTATATCACGCTAATTAAAGGCACAAAATGAACTTAAAGAAATATTAATTTACTTTATAATCAAATATCAATGGCTTGACTAAATTCCACCTTTTATTTTGATCAGATAATTCCATGAGCACTCAAAAAACCCATTCGGATTCTAGGAAACATCTTTCTTAGGCTGTGACCCACCTAGATCCTAATATTTTTGTGTTCTTGAATGCATGGTATGATAGAATAGGATCCCTTTATATTATAATTGGTTACCTTGTATACACTCTTTAGATCTATCATTGACAAGTAAGTTCCATGGTTATAGCCCATAGTGCCATGTCTCTACTTAGTCCTGTTTTACCTTGGATGATCAAATTGGATAGGGTAGGTGCCTCATTGTTCAATGCATTGGACTATGCTCCATGGATCACACTCTTACCCAATGTCTGGATGTAATTAATACTATGTTGTTGAAACATGTGGTCCATGTCACCATAGTTATTACTTTGGGACTACACTATGAAATATCATTATAGGTTTCCTTGTTACGACTTGGAACCTTTGCAATTTATAAAATGTGACTTGTTTATAAAATCATAATAATCAAATAATGAATTTTTTACAAGTCCTGACACAAGTTGAGTGATGAATTATGTACTTGGGTATTTAGTCACATTATACTAAATTAATTTATATGTGCCTACCTACACTTGGATACCCTTCCATTACACATGCCTGATGATATAGACACTGTTTTTTTGGCCCACTGAGATTTATCTCTCACCCTCTCTGGGTTCCATTTTGTTTTTGTACTAGATTACATGTTTATAGGTGTTGAAAAAGATATTAATTCGGCATCAAAAAAATTATTTCTTATTGTTTAGTATAAAGATTGACAACAAACTATCGAGAGGAAGCTCAGGAATCTTGGGATTGTATTTTATTTCATTTTTACATTGTGGAAAATTTTATTAAATTTGATTGTATACATGTCTTTTGGTTTTCTAGTACATGGAATATCCTAATATAATGATTAATTTTATTCTAGTTGTTTCAGTTATTATTATTTTTTTCTCTTTTTTCTATAGTTCCTTTTTTACTTATATTTCTTCATCTATTTTTCAACGTTTACATTCACCCAATACGCTACACATTGGTAATGAGGGAAATGTCTCCCACAAACTCACCCTAGGCCCTCATTTCTAGTTGGAAGCTACTAGAATTCAGGGAGATTCACTTGAGGACATGAGTCCCTAAAGGCTCCGAGCACCCATTTAAGAGGCATCCTAGTCTGGGATGTCAAAACAATGTTGCTTGCAACGACTTTTATTGATCAAATCAGTATTATTGAAAAAAATTCAAAAGAACTCAAGGTGTTATTTTATATAACACATAAGATTAATTTCTCCCTCAAAAATTCCATCATTATGATAAAAATATAAGATGATACATCAGCCTCCTTATATCCTATTTTTCCCACATATCATCCCCAAATTATTCATTTATCCACAAAACATTGAATATATGAGATCACTTGCTTCATTTAAAATTTTATATTTGATACATAAAATATAATAATTTATCTTCATAAAATATATCCTAATATTGTCATATGACCTCTGACTTCAGTACATATGAATGGTTGGGTATGAGCTTATTTAGGATAGATTCATAGAACACATAATGAACTAGATTGATGTATAGTGGATGAACTTATCCATATGATTACATTATAATATGACCATGAACATTATTTTTACAAACAAACATTGGGTTTAGATTCCATTTTCTCAAAATATAAAAACCTTTCCCATGGAAAAATTCATTTCAATACCTTTCCACCAACTTCATATTCAAAATCACATTGGTGATTGTCATTATTACACTTTTACTGAATTTGGGTCACCATTATATATTAATGAATGGATTTAAATTTAATTATTATCTAGTCATCTATATATTGTACCAATTTAATATATATTCAACATCATTCTAGAATTATGGATATACAGACATTTTCTATAAATTTATTCTTATAGATCCATCTTTATGATCGAGTGAAAGCTATTGTTTTATGAAATATCAACTTTGGAAAGGTTTTGATACCAAAAAACATTAAAATGAAGAGAAAAATCTCACAACATATACTTCTGGGAGATAATTTTTCTCTTGAAATGACTATTGTCATTTAGGTAATATGATGTACTAAAAGTCAATTACATGTGGTACTATGTGAAACACTACCAATTTGTTAATATATATATGGAAATTCTAATAAAGGAAAGAAATAAATTCTGATAGCGTTAAATTATTTTGATATTGTAAGGATGCCTCCTACACCTCATGTAGAACATCTCCATCTAAACATTCTGGGGAGTTGGAAATCAAAATCAATAGTGATTTTATCCCATTTAAATTCAATTGTAGGAAATGGATGTAAAATCTAATTAGCAATTTTTCTTTATTTCCTGACTAGTAGACATACCAAGCACCATGATACAGTCCTTGAAATATCAATATTCATGGAATCCAATGATATATACTCTTTCAAATAAATTTTTATCATTTTTGTTTCCGTAATGAATTGTGAATGAATATATATAAGATTACATTAACATGTCCTTATAATTTGGTACGGATAGAAAAAATACAATATTATTGAACATTATCTTTCTATCATGATCAAGGGTATACCAAATAAAATTTCTAACCATAAATAATTCTCTATTTCTTCCTACTAGGAATCCTTAATCTTTACATGGATTGGTGGATGAATATTTAATTGAGAAAGGTTATATTTCTCCACAACAATTAAGTGTCCCATATTAATCCATTGGTAATCAATAAATATTGGATCTTTGGTCATTATCAATAAAAAAAGTCTAGTACAACCTTTCCAATATAATTAATCAACCACTATGTTCAATTTCACATGGTGGGTATTAAGCTGTCAAAATCATTAATCAGCTATAACATTCTTTTCTATCCCATATTCTACTCATTCCATTTTAATATGTACATTATAATTTTTTGATCAATATATATATCAATCTTTTATCCATAGATATAATTACACCATCAAATTAAAAAAACTATTGTAACTAACTCTATATCATGAGTTTGGTAATATTTATCATGAACAATTAACATTCATGTGGGATATTAATTAGTGATTTGATTTTCCTAAAAAAACTAATACCATATTAGAAAATTTTCAAAAGATTAGAAATCCTTGTCCATTATAGGGTACTGAATAAACATGTTCAGTGACAATTATTCTAAACAACACCTTGATAATTTCCTCACATTAATCTTCGCATAGTTATATTCCTCCCTTCTGAGTTAACATGTTGAGTGGATTATATAGTAATTTGAAATTATACAAAAAATATCAATAATATACAGCTAAAAAATCAAAAAAATTCAAATTTCAGTTATTGTGGTTGGTCTAGTCCAAAATTATATATCCTATTCTATTTTTGGATCTACCGATATACATTATCATGTGATTATATGACCCAAAAATTAAACCTTCTTCATTCTAAATTCACACATTGTAAATTATGAATATTTTTTATCCCTCAATAGGGTCATTAGTATAATTTTCTAGAGATCTTCAAATATATTCCTTTTTAATGAATATATAATTACATTTTCTATCAATATAAACCCAATCTGATTGGGATAATCTATAAATATTATACCCATTAAATCAATAAAGTTGGAGGAGAAAATTATACAACCTAATTTCATCAATATAGATTAATAGTGTTCATACCTTCTATGGAATGTTGTTTTTGGTATGCCCTCCTCTATAACCCACAAATGAATACATCCATAGCAATAATCAATTATTGAAATGTATTCACCTCTCTTCAATTGATAAAATTGATCATAAATACAATGTAGATGATACTTATCCGTTATCTTGATATATTATAGATTCATGTAATCCATGGGGATTCACATTGATCCTTCATTAAATTTGAAAAAAATAATAGATTCACACCGAGGTGAATCATTAGGCCTATTTAATCCCTTATTAGGTATATCCTAGAGTATATTATTTAATTAGTTTAACTCAATCATGTCTATTCTATGAGGTGTTTTTAAAATGGGTGTGGAGCCATGTGTGTGTTCTGTTGAGAACTGAACACCCTATTATAGTGGAAGGTGGGGAAGATCTTCTAAACATATATAATATAACTTAGTCATAGTAGGAAAAACATAAATGAAGAGTTTCTCCCCAACCATTTTAGATTGATTTCACTCTGGAATTATAATCATAACTCATTAAATGGATGAGATTTACATCAGAATATATTAATTATTGACACACAAATAAATCATCAATTGTATGATTTGAATATAAAACAAGAATTAAATTCCTCTAAAATTAATGCCAGATTTAAGTATATAATAATAATCAACTATTACGATAACATTGAATTCAAGTAGAGGAATAATAATAATATTTTCATGAATTAAATTATCATAAACATCATCGCCAATGGAATCACATACATTAGATATGATCATCACAATCTTATTGGTTTTCTCTAGTAAATCCATATCTAATAATTTTTGTGGCATCATTATACCCTTATAAAATTCATTACATATGATATAATGGGTATATAAAACTTCAAATAAGATATTGGAAGTTGTAATGATGATTGAATGAGTACCTTTCACCACATCATTATTAGACTCGTCATCAAAAATAGATTTTTAATTATATTTAACATTTTTCAATTGTTAAGATGTTTAAGACATCAATTATCATCATAAATATTTATATTTTTGAATTGGTTAACATAATTCCTCAACTCCTTTTATTTTAAAAAATGTTGTGTTGGTGGTTCATTCTATGGTTAATTTATTTTTTTTCATTATTATGCTACCTCTTCCCATTTCATTAATGTTTGAATAACCTATGACCTTCCCTTCGCAGGTAATACATTTACCATGACACTAAATAAATTTCACCACCATGTATCCTTACATAAATCAATCATGAATAAAGGATCTTCTTAATTTTACCATGGTTTTTAATGTTTCTATTAAATCCATCATATTTATCATCTATAGTCTCTAAGATTGATGGAAAACACAGATATTCAATTCCACCATGAGAGAAAATATAATTTTTTATCCATAGAAATGATTTTTCTTATGGATAAATACTTTCATTGACAAGGTTACAATAAACTAAAAAATATATCAACTTTACATTCAGATGGGTTATTAATTCCACAAGCATACCACCGATTTCATGTGAATTATTCTTCATGGATACCATTAAATTTATCATCATTTTTCATTATCTCAAATAATTATTTCTCTATTTTTTAAAAAATATGAGGGAATTAATCATTTTAAAATAAGATTAAAACTAATCCCACATTATGGATTCAATTTCCTTAAGTTCTGTAATACTTATGATGTGAATCCACTGTTGATCTGGTTCTCCTATCATATAATTGACAACCAAAATTTCAATTTTATGTTGAAAAACTGGATAAATTATGGTTTCATTTCATTTTTATATATCTATTTATTAGATAATATATGATTAAAGTAACCACTTAATGATGGTGTGTGTTTCCTCATTATGTAATAAACTAAATGGTGTTCTCTTATTTTCATAATATAAATTAGATCATGATTTATAACTTCAAAATGATTTTATAAACCAGGAATGATATTTTTTATTACAACTCTCATATTTTTATGATTCTTAGAAGGATAATTGTTGAATTATACATGTAAATAATCATTAAACATTCCTATTTTTGTTCTATCAATTTACTAAAACAAGAAAAACTTACTGTCATAGATAATTGTAAGAGTGGGGAACCACATAATTATGAAAAATATCTTATTGGATGTCAATACAAAAATCCATATTTTTACAAAATTACAACATAGGGTTATCCTAGGATATATATATATATATATATATATATATTTAATAATCTATTTAAATAATTCATTATGAGTCATAATGATTTTTTGAATATCTAAAAGATATCCCTTAGGAGTTTTAATCTATATGTGCAACAACGCTCACTATCATCCATAGGATAAAAATCGAGTCCATGTCACTACACTATTATTGATGTAATAAACTCTAAGTACAACTATTATAGAGCCACATCAACATGTAGATTCTTGATGTGGATATAATTTATTTAAAAACCACTTTACATATCCTTCACCAAAATTCCAACAATTTTCTTTCACATTTTCTAATCCAAATATTTATCCATAGAGATATCCTTAGGGAACTAGAAAATGTTTTCCCATCATATTTTCCAATGGTCAACTACACTTTAGTCAGATCCAATCATTAAAGAATGAAATTTGTTATAAGGACCTAGCCCAATAACCTTGTGTAATCATTATTTTTATTCAAGAACATAATTTTATTGAAAAATAGACGTTTCATAGGTTTAGAGTAATTTATAATTAAGACATAATACATCAATAACATTTTTTATTCATAACAATTTTATACTACTAAAGTAGAATCCATTTATTATAAAATATTAAACATTATAAAAAATTATTTCATAGAAAAATATTTATAAAATTTATCATGAATTAAATAATTATCTTACACATCCCTATAACTAATTAAAAAAATTTAAATTCCTATGATTTACACAAAAAAATTATAGTATGGGATATAATGAAATAAATCAATTGTCTTGTGATAACATAAAAACCATTGAAACAATTTTTATAAAAACTCATTATCATGAATAGAAAAATCATTATGTTTTATTATGACATATTTACCATATCAATCTTACATTAACCCTTACAAATTAAATAACCTTTTGGTCAAATTCCATATTCGGTGTACCTAGTGTATTGGAGAGCTATAATGGGGCTCACATATCATAAAACAAGCTATAATGGGATCATACCAACATATCATGATCTATAATGGTGCGCAAACCATTATATCTTGAGCTATAATGGGGTCAACCTTACATAAACAATAATCAATGAATAGATATGGACTAAAAATCTAGATAACTCGTTCAAATCATTGAGCAAATCACATTCATATTTCAAAATTATTTATATCGGAAAAAACAATTAATAAAAACCCCCGCTAACATAATAATAAAATCATATTATTAAAAAATGAAAGTGAAATATATAAAGGAATCATAATTTTACTAAATGATCATGAAATCAATAGAACCACTCATGCCATATATAAAAAATAATATTTTTGAATTTTAAAAAAGATACATTTAAAATAATTTTAATGGGAAAGTCCCTTATATTCAGTTCGACATCCTTCAAAGGTTTATAAACATATAGTAAAATGGGTTAAATACTATTATTAATTTTTTAATGAACGAAATTATTATCTATAATACATTACATGATCTTCTTATAACATTTTCCACCCATTAAATAATAATATTTTATTATATTCATTGATTCAGGTGCGTTCTTTTCAATGTTTCAAAAGTGAGTTAAATATATAATTTCTTTAAAAAATAATTAATAATCCATAATTAAAAATATATATATTTAAATATATATAAAATTGTAAACAATTACATGTTAATTTAAACATTCTATGATTTGGGTAAAATGGAAATGAAAAATCATCATCCATGAAGGCAGTAAATTGACAAACCCCGGACAACGATTTCATTTTTATGAATAACAAGGGACGAAGAGATATTTTATGACGTATATACCATAAAAAATAGGATTTAACTATGTATATATGATATTATAGTAGTCATGAAATATAATATAGGTGGTTAGTTAAGGGTAGAAGTGAAAAACAAACCGAAGAAAAGTGAATCTTACCTCTTGAAATATTCTCAGTTAGAACCTACTTAAGGATCTAGGAAGTGGTAATTTTTTGAGAAAAAAGATATATCATATGGAAATGTATGGGGGGAATGAGATTTTTTAGGATATTATAGAATAATAAAGCTTATGGAAATGAAATTTAGAAAAGAAGGAGTCATTTTTTATAATTGATGTGAGGGGTAAAATAAAAAATAATCATATTATTGAAATATAATACATCTATTATTGGGTTTAAGACAACTAAAAAAAAGAATTAAAAAACAATTATTACATTATATAATTAATATTATTATTTTTGACATTTTTTAGTAATTTATTTCTTTATATAATATTTATTAAAAAAACTTATTCATGAAAAGTAAATTTGTAAAATTACACAATAATCAAAACTATTCCTTATAAATGTAACAAAATATTCAAATTAGATTCCAATTTATTAATATATCTTATAATTATAATATTATTATAGTTATATCATGAATTAACTTAAAAATATCAATTTATATTTATTTTGTTATTTTTAATATCATTAAGTTGATTTATTCATTAATCATTTAATTACAGCATCATAATTGTCCAAGATATTAAAGTATTTATCTATTACCTAATATTTTAAAAATAATCATATTTTAAAAATATAATTATATTATCTTTCCAAATAATATTAATGTTCAAAAAAACTACTGGAAAACCTTATATTATAATATTATACAAACTAAAATTTATAGTGTGAACAAATTGATTAACATTAAAATAAAATATTACAAAGGGAGTAATGAGATTAATGACTTTCCAAATTATCCAAAATTCCATTAAAAATATGATAAGGGTAAAAATTGATTATATAATTTGTTTTACCTGAAATATAGGTCATTTAATAATTAATATAATTTTAATGCAAAAATTTTATTAATTTTTATTCTACATTCACCAGAATTACATAAGCAATAGACATAAATTATGTTTGATTATTTCATATATAAAAATTAAAAACTAAATTAGTATATTAAAAATAAATTTATTATGTTCAAAATAATATTATATTTTTTTATTATGTATATACACTAATATAGATGTCAAGAAAGCATCTTAAATATGTTATTTTCTCTTTTCATTCCCTTCACTATTATTCTTTAAGCATTTGGATAAGATAAATACTATATAACTAAAATAATTTAAATTAACATAAAAAAACATCAATAATACGTAATAAGTATTAAAATAGTCCTTAAAATAGATTCTAGTGTTGTATTTGTTTTATTATAAATAACCAAATTCTATATTTCCATTGATGTATAGGCACTACGTTTGCAATGACATAAATTTTTATAGTTATCATCAATAGAATATAATTTTCATGTTCTATGTTATTTATTTATAATATTCCTATTATAATATAACTATTTAATTATTCAATATTTTAAATAAATTTTATTTCAAAAATATATCATTATCATGTCAAAGAAAAATGTTGAATCAAAAGAAAATGTATTTTTTACTATTCCCCAAAAAAATAAACTTTTTCTAGAAAATTATAAATAATTTAGACAATGATAATTTCAATATTATGATTTTAAAAATGAAGTTATATTATTCAAATTAAAATTATATAATTTTAATATTATCATTTTTTTAAAATAACCATATAATAAACAATGTATAATAAAAATTACAATTTAATTTCATAATACAAAAAAATATATAAACAAATTATTCTATAAATATATTGTGTTTTATATTCTCCCACTATATCTAAATTTCATCCTTACAATTTTTATTCACTTTTTTAAAAAATTATATATTCTTCCCTTATAGTAATTTTATATTTCTATGTTTCCTGTTCAACTATGTGCTTTCTCCAAACTACCTTAACATGGTAAATTGCCTTGTTCCATAATACATGATCTCTATAATCCATAATCTAAACTTTTGTCCTTTCATAAGAAATATTCTCTTACATATGAATTACTTTGGGTCTCAAAACATGAGAAGAATCTGTCACATATATTCTCAACATCAAAACATGAAGCAAATTGTGTACTTGAGGTAAACATAAAGACAATGCTTCTTGGTAAGAAATTGGCCAATATTAATCTCGGATTTAAAAAGGTCTCATGAACCATGTACATATTATTCTTTTCATACCAAACTATATAAAACATTTCCAAGGATAGATATTATGGAAAACATGACTACCTACCTCAAAAGAAAGTACTTTTCTACTATTATATCCATAACTTTTCTATCATCTCTGAGCTATTCTCATGTGTCACTAAATCAAATTAATTTTTTCATCCACTTTATAAATTCTGGTCTAACCAAAATTCTTTCCTCACCTTTATACCAAAATTCTAGAGTCTGAAACTACATTCGAGATAATGCTTCAAAACATTTAATACGTATATTGAAATGAAAATTGTAATTATAAGAAAACTCAACTAATGAATGATATTGATCCCAAGTTCACGGGTAATCCCTTTAACCCGAACTTTTCATGTAATCTAATGTCTAATTTTTTCACTCAGTCTATCCACTAGATTGTGGCTAAAAGGAAGAGCTAAAATTTAATTCTATTCCCAACATCTTCTGAAATACTTTCAAAAAGATAGAAGTGAATATAGGATCACATTCTAATACAATAGAAAGAAGAACTCCATGAAACCTAAAAATATTTTGAGGGATAATCAAGATAGTCTATCTATTGAAAGAGTGTCTCAAATAAGGTTAAAATGAGAAGTTTTAGTATGTTGTTCAAAAATAATTCAGATCTTATTTTTTTCTCAAGGAGTCTTTTTTAGCCCTAATATGAATTCCATGTATATATTTTCACGTTTCGATGATTGAAATAGAAATGGTTGTACATTCCCCTTTGTTATCTTCTTCACTTCTTTAAACTATTGACATGAAAACATTTTCAGAATAAAACCAAACATATCTCTTTTCATTCCATCCCACAACTAATACTCTATATGGACATCGTTCTTTTTTGATGCCTGGATGAACCAATATTAGGGAACTATGGGATTCATATAACAATTATTTCTTCAAAAGAGAATATAAAAACTCATTATCTCTTCCCACACCTTAAAAAAATCATTTTCAATGTTAAAATTAAGAATCCTACCTTTTATTCCAATTCTACCTTTTTCTACAACTCATGGACTTCTTTCTTTTGGGGATTAACTTTTTCTAATATAGATGATGGATCTGAGACCTAAAATAAGAAATATGTATTTCCTGAACTAATAACATCCAAGATAATATTTATAAAGTCATTAGAAAATGAGTCATGTTCCAAACATAACATGGTTAATATTGGCTTACTTTTCTGACATAGAGCATAAATCAATTTTTTTCTTTTCTAGGATTTCCATGAATCATGGAATCATATTCCATAATGAGTTCAATGAGTCTTTTCTATCTAATGTTCAATTCATTTTGAGTAAATATAAAAATATAGCTATTTTTTACTATATATTTCACATTTTTCTCCAAACAAATGAAGCCTCAAAATTTTTAAATCATGAAACAAATTGCTAATTCCAAATCATCTTAGGGGAATTTAACTCATGAGTTTTCAACTAAAGTGATGTTTACAAAATTTCCTGATCATTCTGTATTAGGAAACAACCAAGTCCCTTAAAAAAAGAATCACAGTATTTAAAAAATAATTCATTTTGGGAATGTTGGGTCAGAATGGGTGCCTTCACCAAAATCCTTTTCAGTTCCAAAAATCAGGCATCACATCCTTTTTTCAAAATAAATTTAACCCCTTTTCAAGTTAACATAGTGAGAGGGATACATAAACATACATTGTTTTTAAGAAAACATTAGTAATATCCTTCCAAACTATTGACACTATGACTCTCGATTATATTATTGTGACTTTTACAATTTTCAAAATTTTTCATTTTAAAAGGATAAATAGTTATGTTCTCAATATAAATCATGTGACAATGAAATTATTTTTTTTTTGCATTCTAGATTCATACTTTCTGAATTTCCCATAATGTATAATTTTTTTAAGGTTTAAAAAACATACCTTAACTGTATTTAATATTTTTTAGTACTTTTAGAATGAACTAAAATGTAATCAATAAAAAAACCAAAACATATCCAAGAACTCATTAAATATTATATTTATAAGATCCATGAATACATGAGGGAAATTTTTAAAACTATAGGTAATAAAAAAACAAATATTTACCATATATAATATGGAATATAGTTTTAGGAATGTCATCCACCATCAACTTTTGCTGCTGATACCCTGATCTAAAGTAAATCATGAAAAAATACTACACTCTATAGATTTGATCTAAATAATAATCAATTAGAAAAAATGAAGACATTTCTAATAATTTATGTTATTGAAGGCTCTAAAATCAATAGAAATTATCATAGAACAATCCTTATTTTTATGAAAAAATACTGGAGCACCCCATGATGAACTACGAGGTCAGATAAACCCTTTACTTAATCACTCGTGCATTTGTTTCTAGAACTCCACAAGGTCCATTTGATAAAGATAATATAGTGGGTTAAATGTTTTCTTAGTAATAGGAACTAATACAATAGTATACTAAACTTATCGATCTGGAATAAAACAAATAAAATCGTTATAAAAAAACATCCAGAGAGTCATTTTCCACTGGCACATCATTAAACATAATAGTTTTATTGTTTTCAATAATGTGTGAAAGATAACATTGATGACCATATTTAAATAGTTTCTTATCTTTATGATTTTTTATCAATGATATCGGTTCATTATTTTACACAAACATAATCTCTTCTGAAAAAAACATTTTTTTCCATAAAATCTATCATAGTAATATAAACAAAAAACCAGTCCACACATATAATAACACCAAACTCTAATAAAATAAATAAAACATGGATTGCTGGTAAATTATGTCCCCTAAAAATTTATATATATTTTTATAATTTTTTTCCATTAAATTTTCATCCGTGAATTTATTTATTTGATTTTTTGATTCAAATCCGAAGGTTGAATTTCCAAATTATCTGAAAACTTCTCAGAAATGATGGAATGTGTAGGCCTAGAATAAAACAAAAAATTTAAAAAATATGAATAAAATAAATGTACAAGATACCAAATTATTTGATGTATAAACATCTTCTAATGTATTGCAAAAGTATTTTACCACACACTTATACATTTGATATTATTTTCATCCCCCTTGGGTGACCTAATTTAGGGCACAAATTAAGAAAATGACCAAATTATTTACAGTTAAATTATCTTACCATAAAATTCTCATAAATTTTCAGATACTTTTACATGAACTCATGATATATGTTCTTGAAAATTCAACATTGATATCATTTCAAAGAATTTATAAGAAATTTTAATGGTTGTATTTTACACACTTTTCACAAGAAGAATTTGTTTTCTTACCTCCACATTTCATTGACGAATTCTTCCCCAATCCCTTCCAACTCGACAAAATTTTATTCTTTCCATCATGAGGAACATACATGTCAAAAATCTCCATCTATTCTTTAACAGTACAACAAAGAATTTTCTCATAGTTTTTAAACACTCGTGAATCAAAATATCATTGTAAAAATGGTTTCAAACTAGTGTAAAACATATTAATTTTAATATCAATGTCCAAAGTAAAACCAGGTATGTACTTATCGAGTATCATAAAATTAGATTTATATTCTACCATTGATTCATTATCATTCTGCTTCAGTTCCAATAATTGTATCTCTACTATGAGATGAATAATTTTAGGAAAATATTTTTCCGGAAAAAGACTCTAAAAATCATCCCATTATATAGTATCAAGGTCATTTTTTCTTTGAAATTCTTATCTAGAGAGAACCATTGGTCAGCTTCACCTTCTAAATAATAAATGGATAATATTGCATTCTTTCTTTCCATGCATCTAATTAATTCAAATATATTTTTTAGGGAATTGATCCATCCTTTGTCTATCACTGGATCTGTGGTTCCAATAAAATATAAATGATGTTTCCTAACAATATGATCCACAGAATACATGTTTATCTATTGTATATTTAGTTACCCTCTAGCATGGAAACTATTTAACTTTATTTCTCGTGAAAACAGATATGTTACAGCCACAAACTGATCATCTCCAATTCCCATAATTTCATGCTACATATCTAGAAGGATATCATTCATTCGGTTACTTTCTACTTCATCATCCCAATTTCTTCGATGGAAAACCATTCTAAACACCCATATATTAGACAATAAAACATTTTAATCTTTTAATTATATATTATTTTAAATTAATCCTAATGTAAAAATCATTTATAGTATTCTTGTAACAACATCTTAACCACTAAGGTTATCTAAATAATCCTTTCATACCAAATATAAAAACTCATCCTTAAAACATTACAAAATCATTAATTTTATCCATGAACATAGATTATTTCACATTGAGGAACATTTTAGGTATATTGTAGTAGAGAATTATAAAATAATACATAAAAAATTCCATATTCTTAAAAAATGGATATGACAAAAAAATATATATTTCATCCAAAATATAAAACATTAAAAAATAAAACATGACTTGTTTGAAAATAATTGTAACATTCAAAATGACATCCGTATTTATCTTACCCACCCTTAATACCTATAATAAAAATTATAGAATCATAGAAGATCATAAAATACTCTGTTAGATTTATAAAGAAAGAAATCATTAGTCCAGGGATAACATAAATAAAATTGAAATTATTTTCAGAAAACTCATCAGCATGTATAGAAGAATCATGAAGATATATTGGGAACATTTTACCATATCACACATATATTCACAGTTATAAATATAATAAAATTTTGGTTTACTTTTATCTCTAGAGTACCCAACTCATTGAAGAGCTATAATGGGGCTCAATAGTTATATCATGATCTATAATGGGCTCATCGCAATATATTTTGCGCTAAAATGGTGCTCAACCCATCATATCATGAGATATAATGGTCTCCAACCAACATAAAAATGTCTAAGAAACGGAACATCAATGAAAAACGTGATAACTAGTTTAATCCATTGATAAAAACACATTCGGATATCAAAATTATCTTTGTTTGTAATAATTAATTTTAAAACATAAAAACTTCAAACATATTAATTAAATAATATTGTTAAAAAATAAAAAATAAAAACATATAATTATATCATTATTTTTAAAAAATATCATGAATGTTGGGGATCATCTCATAATGTATGTAAAAAATAATATTCATTTTGAATTTTGTCAAAGAGATATTTAAAAAGATTTTTAAAGGAATATACCTAACATTTCGTTTCAAATAGTTAAAAGGTGTTTAAAAGACATATATAATGATTTGAATACTATTATTATTTTTTTAAATAACTAAATACATGTTTATGAAACCTTACATGGTCTTCTATTTACATTTCCCACTAATTTAGTGAAAACATTTTGTTATTTCCATGGTTTTGGGTACATTCCTTTCATGGATTAAAATGATTCATTATTTAGGAATTTATTTTTAAAAAAATAATATCCATAAATATGTATGAAAATAAATATATTTTTCTCACATAAAAAAAATTAATGTGAATTTAAACATTACAGGATTTTGGTCAAAGGGAATCAAAAAATCACTTTCCACGAAGGTGGTGAATTGACACACCCTGAAAGGTAATTTCAATTATAAGTATAAAAGCAGAATATCAGGGAATTTATCAGGCCTATAACATAAACACAACAACATTACAGTATATATATATATGACATAGTAGATGTAATGAAATATTGGATAAGAGGTGAGGATAAGGTAGAAGTGAAAAAGAATGTAAAAGAGATGCAGAAGGAATCATACCTCTTGAATTTTTTTCCTTAAAATCTTATTTAAGGATCTTGGAAGTTGTATATTTATGAGAACAGATGATCTATAATGTGGTAATGGATTATTAAAAAGGCATTTTTTCAGATTATTCCCAATCAAGAAGGCTTATAGTGATGATATTTGTGATGGAAAGAGTCCCTTTTTATTATAGATGTGATAGTTCTATTAGGAATTTCAAAAGATATTAAAATATAATAAATCTTTTATATGGTTTAAGACTTATAAAAAGGCTTAAAGAGTGGATTACATTTCGATGTTATTTTATCAATTTTTTCTTGTTAAATAATTTTTATTTATTTATTAATAATTTATTAAAAACATTACTCATGAAAAATATTTTATGTCAAATTACAGAGTATTAAAAACTCTGAATTGAAACATATCAAAATATTGTTTCAAAATCGAAAAAAAATTATATCTTATACTTAAATTATTAATATAGGGAACTTATTAATTATAAAAAAATAACAAATTTTATTATTTTTATTAATTTTAAAATCATTAAAAGGATTTATTCATTAATCAAATAATTAATTCATCATAATTTCTCAAGATATTAAGGTATTTTTCTTATTTCCTAATGAATAAAAACAATGTTATATCAAAAATATAATTTTATTATATTTCGATATACTATTATTGTTTGTAAAATCACTTCTAGAAAACCTCATATTAAAATATTATACAAAAAATAATTATAGTGTGAAAAACATGATTTAATTTTAAATAGAATATTATAAATGAATTAAAGTTCTTTATGTAGGTCCAAAATGTTTAAAATTAGAATCAAAACATGATAATGGTCGAAACATTCTTATATTAAAAGTTTTAGCCAAAATATGGGTCATATTGTAATTCTTATAATTTTAATAAAAACATTTTATTTATTTTCTAATGCTTACACAAGCACTACATATTTGGTTCACTAGTATTGATGTTAATTATTTCATATATTTAATTAATAAAATTAATATTTTTTAGATATTATTTTTTTTCAAAATAATATTAAAAAATAGTTCTTTATGTATGGGCACCAATATACATGTCCAAATAGATTTTTAAATTTTAAATTTTGTTTCTTCTTATCCAGCATAATTATTACACATGAATTTGGATAATATTAATTTTATATAACTATAATGTTAGATATTAACATCCAAAAAATAAATAAATAAATAATAATTAAAAATATAATCTTGAAAATTATTTTTTTCACTTAATTATTATTTATACATATCAAAATTTGACATTTCTAACATTATCCTAGCACTTCGTCAACACTGACAATAATTTTTATACACATGATGAATAGAATATATTTTTAAATGTATATGTTATTTATATAAAATTATATTATTATAATATCATTATTAAATTATTAATTAAAAATAATAAATTTATACCATAAATATTTCTTCCAAGTGTCCCAAAAAATACCATATATAAAAAACTATATTTCGTACTATTCAAATAAATTAATATTTTCCAGAAAATTATACAGATATAATTATATGATAATTTCAACATACTAAATTGAAAACTATAATTAGTTTTTTCAAATTAAAAATATATAATTTGAATATAAATCATTTCTGTAAATAACCATAATTATTTTTAAGAATTACTCTTTATTTTCATTAATGATAACAAATTAAAAACAATTTATTCAATACATATATAGGTTGTTAAAATTCAAATAAATTTACATCATAATAATTTAATCATTATTTATATCATAAAATTCAATGCTTGAAATTTTTATCTATAATTCTCTAAAAAATATACACATAAACAATTGGTCCATAAGTTATCTTTTTTCTTCTCCCACTATGTTTACTATCAGTACCACCCTTATTAGAAATACCATAAATAATACCTTTTATTATATCCTACGGAAGGGAAACATACTAATGTGTGATCTCAGATGCACAATTATGGTAAAAATGCATATTTTATTATTTTAGAAGTATAAGGATACGAGAACATGAGAATAACATTTAAAAACCTTACCCTCAAAATTATATATCATAAATAGTAGCCATGGAATAAATTTTTGAAGTCCATAAGATATTTTCATTATGGAATCAATGAACATAATCCATTAGGAAATAACATTAGAATAATGAATAGATTTGTTTCAGACACATAATATATAAATAATTTCATGTTTAGTTTAATGACGATTTTCAATACTATCATAGTGGAATGGATTACTCCCCATACCATAATAATAGTTAAATTTCACTCCTAGGACTATCATAGTGGAAAGAAAAAATTATGAAAATATGTTCAGACCACAATGTAGTCTTATTTATATCATTATATATCATCCATTTTCTAATTGATTCGAGTTATATAAAGGTCTCACCCGTTAGATCACAAAAATCATATATATGTGTTCTAAATATCATAAACAATTCATCACATTAAAACCCAATAATATAAATGGGATTCATATATATTTCATCTTAACATAACATATAAAAAAGAAAACATATTTATAATTATTCCATCATTTTATCAAAGGATAACACGTGGGAATTGAAGTGGAATTCATAAGAATTTTTAATGATATAAACCTTGGAAAAAGAAGAGTGTTTCATTAGTATTTTATCATTGGTTAACTAGAAGAAGAGGAATATGAATCATAAAAAGAATGTCATCATAAAAACCATCTAGAGGAGTAATAATGTTTTTACCACTGAATCACATCCCTAGTAAAGATTATATATGATCAAAGGATACCGTCTTAGATGGAAAATTATTTCTAAAGATCAATTGTAACATATCATGAGAAAAATAAAAATCTAACTTGGATAATAAATTTTAGAAATAAAAATTATGAAAGAATATGTCAAATCCACAAAAAAAATATTTCAAAATAAATTAATATTATGGTTTTGTGAGAACCAAACAAAAAGACAATGTAGTGAGCACCATGAAGAACCACCTTGAAAAAAAATGAAAATGTGGGTCAGTCATTAAACCACACTCCAGACCAGATGTACCCCAAAACAAATCAAGGGAGATCATCAAGTCCCACACGCATCTGTTACCACTATATATGTACTTCTTTAACACATCACCCTAAAGTATGCACCAACATATCACCTTGAATCCAATCAAACCTTGAGTGGTGACCATATCATTTGAGACCCAATTCCATCACCCAGACCACAAAAAACACTGGTGTCTGCTAGACGATACAAAATAAGTAGCTCTTATCAAATATTATTCATTGAAATGAACTATGAAATCATATAAATTATTTTTCAAATAAAATAATAATTATAATTTTGGTAAATTCCATTCATGTCATACACAATAAAAATATTTCACTATAACATTTATTCAAAAAGAAAAATGGTTCTCCTTTGGAAGAAACCATGCACATTACATTCAAAAAAATTAAGCATTCAAACATGGGTGTAAATTACTTTAATAAAACATTAGTAAAATTATAAATATAATATTGGAAAAAATATATAAATACTAGTAATGAAAAAAAGGGTTTTTCAACAAAAGATTAAAAAAAGGGGATTTTTCATGAAAACATTGTTTTAAACATTTGAGCACGTAAGGAGTGGAAACTTAAGGAAATAGTTGATTATTTTCAAACAAACATAGAATAGGAAACACATTTATATTCGTTATATATATGATACAATATATCATCCATGGAAGAATACTCATAAACAATCCCAATAAATGATGAGATTTAACATAATTAAATTACCACATTAGTAGCATGAATTGTAATACCCAAAAATTAATAACATATAATGAAACTTTTATTATTCGGAAAATAAAAAAATCATCATGTTACATGTCATTGTAGCTTCATATACTCCTCATATAAGAATATAGGAGAAAATAATAACGATGATATTGTAACAAAAGATTCAATCCACTTTGGAAGCTTGAATCTTACTACATGATAAGGGATAATATTAAATGAAATTCAGAATATCATGGAAATAAATATATTCATGATATTACATGTAACTGGGGCTTTAAATACTCCGCATAAAGGATTCTTGGAACATTAAATAATGTATATCCCAAGGAATACAAATTTCGTCAAAATTCACATACCTTATGTCTCAAAATCCTTCATAAAAGTTTAGTCCTAGAGTATAATATAAATAATTTTATTTTTATGAATTAATAAAAAAATTTATATTTCATAAATTTATTATTTTTTATTACCTTTATTACCTATTTATTAACATTTCAATGTTAAAATTAATTTTTTTGAAAATTACTGCTTTGTTTTCTATTATGTTTTTGTATTTTATTTTCAATCCTCTTAAATTGATCATAGATTGATAATATACTAAATATTAAGAATATTATAAATATCATTTATATTAAATATATATGGATTTATATTAATCTTTAATTTCTATAAATAGTAAATTAAATTCATCGTTCAGGGTGACAATATCATATGTATGTATGAATATTGATTCTATTTTCTCTATGGGTTGAAATAATGAATGGTGAATATTATATTACCACTCCCAAATAATTTTTATTTAATATATTTCAATTTTTTTAATTAGACTCATCATTCTTAGATTGTATTTTTTAGTGTGAATAAATCACAACTCTCCAAAAAGTGGTATTATATGGTACAAACAAGTGATATTATCATACCCCAACAAAGTGGATTATGAGAATCTATATGGGATATAATAATAAGAGAATTATAATAGTTTCATTTTTACAAATATAATCATTTAATCAATAATTATATCCATCTAGGAGTGGTGGTGATGGAAAATAAATAACATCATTTTGTGATGTGGTTGGTTGTTGCTCACACAAATTATGATTTTTTATACAACTTGATAGAGGTGGATGTGGATATTTCAAATTAAATTATAAATATAAAATAATATTGTAATTTATATTTCAATGAAATAATTTCTTCAAAATTTAATACTATTTTGATTATTTATAAGTTTAATTAATACATTAACGCATGGTTAAAACATTGACTCTTCTTCAAGCAACCTTTTTTGGATTAAACTAAACCATCCAATATAGTCTAACTATACTAAAAATGTTTTATAGGTTTAGAGGACGTATATAAGGATGATATTTTTGTTGTTTTTTTTGAACCAAAAACATAGGGAGTGTTAAGAGTATATGAGTGGTGGTGGCCTTTTATAAGTTTGGTGAGTGGAACACTGGTAATTCTTGTAATGAAAAAGGTGTACCGACATATTTCACTTTCCACAAGGATTCTATATATCTCATTATAAAATTATAGTTATGTTATGGTAAAAAAATAGTCATAAAGTTAGATATGAAAATGTTTCTAGGTGATTTTATCATTTATCAGTTTAGTTTGACAACCCAGAAAACCTAATTTATCCTTAATTACAGTAACTGATTTTTATAGTTTTTACAATTAATTGTGAAAAAAATTATTATCTCTATATTATATAATATTATTTATTCTAATTCCAAATATGTAATCAATTTTTCCAAATTCCATTGACCTTTGTGGAATATTTTAATTTAAATTAAAACATACAAAGGTGATTGGAAAATGGTTTTCTATATAGAATGTATTCTAAAGATTATAATGTTTTTATAAAAAATTTAATAATAAAATTATTCCAATAAACTAAATTTGATTAATATATATATAGTTCAAAAAATTTCACTTTGAAACCCAATTTAAATCAATTAGTATCATTATAAATTATTTATCCAAAAATTTAGTTCTCAATAAAATCTAATATATTTTAATATTCATCATAATATTATTAATTCTATAAAAATCAAACAAATTCACCAAAATAAAATTTGTGACTAATTATTTCAAAAATTATGTTAATTTTTTAATATTAAATAAATAAAACTACCAAATATTTGTTTAATTATTCTTTTCATTAATATTCAAAAAAAAACTTCTAATAAAAAATAAAATTTTCAAAAAATATACAGACTATTCCGAACATTAAGAACCCTTTGTATTCTAGTTTCATTAAAAAAATATTTTATAATTAATATTTAATAAAACTATTCCTAATAATTATTACATGTTTAACATATATTTATTATGTTGCATTTTTAAATAATAATATTGACAGTGTGTTGAAGTTCTTTTGAACTCTCTGTCATGTGAAACCCAAGCTATCAATGAAATTATATTTATTCAAAAAATATTTTCAATTAAATATCATGGAGTTATATAAAGACACATATCAATCATCCATAAATATGTGTCCCACATGTACACCAGATACAAGTGAATGATGTACCTCAAGAAGAGAACCGAGGCATACAATAGAAGTTGAAGGTGGAGGAGCCGGACCTCACATTTTCTTGAGAAAACTTGTTGTTAGGGGACCTTCACCATAATCGTCCACTGTACCTTTCAGGATATATTGGTGATGTCAAACTCCGCCAAGTGCACCCCTAAATGTTATACCCCTACACCTAAAAATGGTAAGGAAGCTCGGGATCCCCACCAGTAAGCTGAGTAGCACTAAGACCCAGGGTACAACGCTGAGACTCAGAAAGTTATGGGGCCTGATTGCAGATCTTAAGACAAAATTAACTTGATTTGTGATCGAGAATGAGACTTCCAACAGTGGATGGGAAATTCATGGATCTCATTGTACCTTCAAAATTGCACTAGTGTATCATGTACGTTGACAAGAATGGTAAAGTACAAAGAGTATTTGTGCAGATAAAGCCTAAAGGGGTTGAAGCCTATTGCAAAGATGTACACCAGTGACCTGGAAGATGAAGAAAAACGCAGCCCTTAAGGAAGTGTTCAGGTCCAAAATGGAAATATGTCATCTATATAAATTATGTTATCGAAGTCCCTAGGTCCCAACCTATGAATATGTTTTTTGTAAATGTAATGCCCCTTGAAACTATTATACCTCCGATGGAGGGTGGAGAAGGCAAGATGGAGTGGCTGAATAAGAATAGTGCCCCCACTATCTCCAGAGTCAAGAGCTTTCAATGTGTTTATTGTAGGTGAAAAACAAATAATATTATATAGGAGGTCTGACACACCCTTCAGGTCAGTTCAAGGAGGGTTTGTGTGGCACCTCAGGCAAAACCCGAACTCACATACTTCCCTTCAGGGAATCATGAAAAACATGGGATACGACTTTGAGTACCCCAAGGAATTGAATGGGGGTAAAGGAATAACTACACCCCTAAAGCCTTACCTAAGAAAATACCAAGAGGAGGTGATGGCAGCCATAGGATACATTGAACTTTGCCCGTATGGTTTGGGGTATCAATTACCTATAATGCTACCTCCGAAAGCGACAGTGAAGTCAGTGAGTTTGGGGAAGCTTTCCCTTCTTCCACTACCACGAGTTGGGGGTCGGCTATTACCCTGCCAAGCTTCATGAGATAGCCGAGTGGAGATGAATATGAAGAAATACAATCATAGCGAAAGGTCAATCCTTAAGTTCTTAAAACGGTTTATAGTGAACGGTAGACGATCCCTCGATGAGGAAGATGAAGTGTATGAGTTTGTCGAAGAAGAGACAGAATGAGAATCAAACCTTATCCCTCCAACTGAAGATGATGTTCTGGGAACGCAACCATGAATAAAGACGAGACTCTTTCTATATAGTCATGCACCTGTTACAGGAGTATGCTGATGTATTCTCATGGAGATATGCGGAAAATTTTGGAGGAGGTCGCGATGCATCGTCTGAATATCAGGGAAGATACAAAGCCGGTGAAGCAACCCAGCGATCATGGAGAAGATCGATAAGGAAGTCTAGAATCTGAAGGATGTAGGCTTCATCCGTGAAGATGTGTATAATTTAAATATTGGAAGACTGGTTGGAGAACATAGTCCCAGTCACTTTGAATAATAGTAACCTCTTTGTTTGTATAGACTTCAGTAAGCTAAATGATGTGTGTCCACCCATCACAGAAATAATGATAAAAAAGATTTTTGGTTACGAGCTTACAACCTCATTCTGTACGCGTTGACTGCTAAACAGTAATGCCGTTTGGACTCAAGAATGTTGGTGTGCCTTACGTGATAGGGCCAGAGGTCCATGACCAATATCTTCAAGGACATGGTGCATAAGACGGTCGAATGTTATGTGGACGACCTTGCAGTCAAGAGCAGAGACAAAGAAGATCTCCTGAAATACCTCCTTCGAAAGGTTACGACAGCACAACCTAAAGATGAACCCTCGGCTCCAAGACAGATAACAAAGGACTGGGTATGTTCTTATTGCTTTTCTTCTCGGTATGGAGAGGCTAAAGTCAATAAGTAGTGAGATCCTTTGTGCATGTGTGTTCTTTCACCTTTTTCAACCACTATATAGAAGAGTATAATCCTGCGCAGGTCCTCTCTGATCAACTCATGAGGCCTCTATAGCAGCCTGTTGAGATCTGTCATGGCATTCCTTATTGCTGATCATGGCTCCCATCGTGATACCCAAAATCTTATTTCTTCTCTGATCTAACGTGATGCCACAATCAAATGGGCCAAGTTGTGAGACTGCCTCAATGAAAAAATGTTAAAGATAAAAAGGATAATGAGCTCAACCAACCTATTTAAAAGATAAAATGTAGATGTGAAAACCCCTCTGTTTGGTCAACCACTGGACATACTGAGCGGAGGGGTAGAAGCACTCATTTCATTATAGTGGGACCTAGAGGAGCTTAATAGGTACGGAGTGTCTTTCTTCCTTTCCTTATTATTTATTACTTTTCTGGTTGACTTACTTTATTACGTTCTTCCTTTCCTGATTACCTTGCTTTATACCTTTCTACCTTTCTAGTAATTGTAAGAGTTTTAGTATGACTGACTTTTCTACCTAGGAAGAAATACATCTTGCTTCTTACTCCCCTACCCTAGTCTTAGAGCAAGGAACTGGGAATGAGTAAGCAATAGCCCTACTACTCCTAGTGACTGGCTACATGACTACGCTATTCAAAGCATCGAAGACAGTGTTGTACAAGCGCACTCTTTTTGGGATTTCTGTGTTGTAGCAGGGCTTTTCATTCTGAAGAGATGGGTGTGATCGTCTTTGTTTGAGGAATAGGCATAAGCGCCATTCTACTAAATTGAGTAAGCAAAGGTCAAGGCCTACCATTAGTGGAAAGAGAAGAAGGCATAGTGAACTAAGATGAGAGAAGTTGGAACTAGTGCAAGTGAGGGAATCCACTCTGCTAGGTCGAAGAAAATAATGACAAAAGATTATTCCACTCTAAAGGTATCTCCTGCCTCGAGGAAATTAAATTTAGGAGTGACGGGCCGGATACTATGTAGGATCTTGTAGATAAAAGCAATCTTTGCGGCTAGTTGCTTGCTCATAAGATAGAGTCCTTCCTTTACAATTATAATATACTTTTTTAATATAAAAGCCTTAAGAACAGCTCCACATCAACAATAAGGTTAGATTCCCAACCCCATGCCCTGAATAGAGAAGGAGCTGGTAGCGAAGGGGAAGAGGATACCGATTCTTCAGCATAAGGCTGAACCTCCCGATTCTCATTCTCCTCTTATCCATCCACAAAGGCTATTATTGGGAAACCAAAAAGAGATAAGAATAAGAAAATAAGAATTAGAAAATCATAAGAAATACATTCCAATTTCAACTGGATTCCTTTTGAACTATGAAACCAAGTGTGAAACTTGGTGAAGATAGAAGAACACAACTGTTGCAAATACATGTATTTTAGTAGTAGCTGGACCCCCTCAATCCCTCGTAATGAGGCAACAAGATTCTTCTAGAAATATTCTAGTGTCAAAGGCAGCACTGAAATCGAGTATGCCTAGGTTGGAGTGAATCTGGAACAGAACTAAACTAGGAAATAATTGAACTTCAACCACCTCAAGTGGAACCCTCAAGCTTTCTAAGTCTTTCCATCATCGTACTTGTGTTGTGAAGTCGGTTCTGAACCTCAAGAGTTAGGAAAGACATCCTGCACCAAAAACTACACCTCAAGATGATCCTTAACTCTGATCTGGGGAAGGAAATAAAGTCAGTTAAGGAAGGACTTTCAGGCAATCCAGAAAGAAGGGAGCTAGCAAGGAAAGGAATGGAAGGAAGCTAGCAGGAGCCAGAATCAGACCTGTAAGCCAGACTAGTTTACGAAGGCAATCCAATCTGTTGAATCGGACTTGAAGTGAATTCCCGTAAACATTCCTACCCGCACCTGAACCAGCACCTGAACCAGAACTGAAATCTAGTGAAGGGCATCTGACTTGTGAAACTGACGAGGTTTCATGACACGTGCAGATTCCAATATTAAAAATTGATAAAATCCCGCCCTTATCCCGTACCGGAACCTGTACCTGAACTAGTACCAGTACTAGAACTTCCAGCTTTTGAAGCCCACTAGAAATCCATAATCACACTTGAAGGTAAATTCCTCACTTGCTGGTACTATCTCTCCCCCAAGCAAGACAGAAAGATGGGAATGAGAAGGGGAAATCATAAGAACTTCACCTTAACTGAACCTCAACCTGAACCTCCTAGGCAGGGAACTAGCACTGTAAGCTCGTGAAGAGAAAGCCAGTTTATGAAGCCCGTAATAGCCATAACTGAAAGCAGAATGTAGTAGATCGACCTTAAGGGGGGAATAGCTCGACATAAAAGGAGAGGAGGAGCAGAACAAGGGACACTGGAACTGAAATATCAGGCTCAGGAAGTCAATAAGACTGTAGAAGGAACTTGTCCAGCTTGTGAAGCCAACTATAAAGAAGTAGGCCCTTGTTTCATGAATTCATTTAGTAGCATCGAGAAAGTCATCCCATACTACTGATCATGTTTCTTCAAGCTAGGGAGCTGAAAAGGAAAGTAATTATTCCCCTCCTCATCTCTATCTCTCCCCACCAAAAACATGGTCGCACCATGGGCACCAAGAGAAAGTGATCCCTTAGTCAATCAAAGTGCGTCTAAGAATGTCGTGAACAGAGTTCTGAGTCTCTAAGACACTCCCTACCCTAATGAATCTAATTCTACCTTCACAGCTTCTTCTTAAATGGATCTATTTATAGAACTAAAAAATCTAGGTACTTGACCCTATATAGTTTCGCCCTGGGTGTGGGAGATCCCATCTAACGTTCCTCCAAGATTGGTTATGCTGATTCTTGAAAAATCCATTATCTTCCCTACACTATATATAAAGAGTACCAGATCCTCCTGCTTCACTCTCCCTTCTATATTTCTTCAAGAGTCAGATATGAAAGGGCTGACTTAGCCTACCAGCTAATAGGGAATTTTTCACTCGAAGTTCTTTCTTCAAATCCTTGAGGTGGTGAAAGTAATGGAATTTCCACAGATTCACCTTAGTGAAAATATACCTAGTTTGATCTTCATCCATATAAGACTTTCTAATTCAATCGATTCCTGACAGGATTGGCAAGGGGCTTAGTAAGCATCCTTCATTTCATCTTCTCAGTGAAGGAAACCTGTGTTTACATCTGATCCATCATGGGATTTGAATAGCATAATGGTACTTATATATATTGGGCATTCGAACTTGAGATATTCCTTCTTCACTGGCCAGTCATATTGGTCTAGTCCCTGCTTTCCCGAGAAGAAAGGGTGAGGTTAAAGGAATTTTCTTTTCTCTTCAGAACCTAGAACTATAGATATGAAATACCTGATCCCTCTAAGTTGGAAGTCTAGTGCTTTCAGAGGGCTTTCCCGATGCTGATCTATATAGGTAGAGTACTGGGGCCTTTGGCCTGAACATCATAGGAACTGAGATTCTATCTAGTAGGGTACTATCCAAGACAAGTTCTGTTCCTTTCTCTTCCTTCATTTCCTCACTAGGACATGATGGGTTTCACTTTCTCTTGCTTTTCCTTTTACTTTTCTTTGTCTAGAAGCAGCTCTCATTTACTTTTTTATGCTTTCTGCCATAGAGTCTAGGTACTCTTACATATATTTTCAGCTCAGTCCAATCTCTTTAGAGTTAGAGACGAGTCCCTTTTTGGGTCTATCACTTTGGCTGAACCAAATTGAAGGAATGTTTGTCGTCTAGACCCACTTTGACTGTCCTATACTTCTTTTCTTTTTCTTTTGTTGGCAGTGCAGAGCCCGCTCATTGGGATTCTCGCCTTCTAATATTAAGATTCAACGTTTTTGCAGAGTTTCTTGAGTCACTTTCTTATAATCAATTACGTCATCTCAACTTGATAAAGCATATATGGAAATCAACCTTGATCTGTCTAGTTCCTCAGACGGTAGGAACCTCAGGCATCCTCCAACTCTGAACACGCACTTTCTTTCCTCATGCACTTGTATCTTCCTCTTTCATAGAATTCGTCTATTATCCCTTGTATTCATCTTATACATTCCCATGTGAAAAATTAATGAATTTCTCAAAAAATTTAAAAATACACTTGAAATGCATAAAAATAAGATTATAATTTTTTAAAAAAGAAATATTATGATAAAAAATATATTTGGTTATAAATCCCCCACTTCATGATATATAATAATGTGATAGTAAATAGATTTGAAAATTCAACATCATTTGAAAATAATTCTAATAAATTGATGTGAATGTTAATTTCAAAATCATTTTTCTACTTGGAAATAGAATAATTTTGAAAAAAATATTATATAGGGTTCCAAAACATATATACTTGAATATGAAAAATTTTAATACTCAAATTTGTAGTAAATTATAATACTATAAATTCAAAAATTATGGAAAACCTTTTAAATATTTTGAAATGTATTTATTGAAAAATAAAGTCATAAATTTTTTAGTAAAAATCCAATTTTAAATTATGAAACATTATTTTGGAGATCACATGACTAAAAATATGTTGGGTTTCAATTTAAAAATAAATATTAATTTTAGGTATTGATGAATAAAGAAATGGTGGAAACCCCACTCTTTTAAGGGGATATTGTTTTCTTAAAATGGTGAAATTGTTTTGATATGAAAATTCACAGATAAATTAAATTTGAAATAAAGGAAAAATATTGCATTGAATTAAAAATGGTATTATCTTATTTATTATAAAATATACTGATATATCAAATAGATAATAATAACTATAATATAATAAAAATTTAATGCCAAAAAGAAAACATAAGTTTACTAAATCACATACAAATCTCATAATTTATTAATGAATTGAAATTTTGAAAGGGGGTGTGTAATGGAAGTTAAAATAACTAGAAAAAATAGAAATTTCCACATTATTCCAATTAAATAATATACCAAAATTATTTTAAATATGTTCAAAAAGAACAATCATAGCTCAATTAATGATTATTGAATTTCTAAAAAAACATATGGTAACAATAACATAAGATTAATTGCTTAACTATGAAATTGAAATTAATGTTTTATGTACTGAGAGGTATCCAATATTATTGATGGAAATTTGTTACTGAATACACCATATAAAATAATAAAGTGAATAAATATCTAACATGTCCCTAGGATTTCAAAATATCAAAATGAAACACTATTCCTATATTCCCTCTTACTTATATATTCTATAAAATCTAATATAATGAACATAAATAACATATTACATTTTCTCATATAGATTATTTTAACATAAAAAAATTATTATAATTTTATATCTATATATTATAAATATATTATCTGATTATAACAATTTAACTTTAATATATGTTCTAGCCTTCAATTGTTTATTTCGTACAGAATTAAAAAAAACATAACCCATTTTCACTCATGGGATTTATGTTCAAAATTCAATGATCATTTGATAGAGAATAATTTTTTTAAAATTTTTTTTACATAATTTCTATTTTAGTTAGATGAAATACATGAATATGGAATTGTAAAATAGAAAACATCATCAGATACTTTTCAACATGTTTATTAATGGAAATATGATATATTAATAAATATTTTTAATTTTGACTAATAATTTAAATCACCATTATAAATTATTAAATATTTCATTTTTATAGAAATTATATTTATATTTCATCCCATATTCATATATGAAATAATCATTATAACATTGCTTATATAGAAGGTCGGATTGACCAAATAAGAAATGACTTATAATGGTTTAATGAGCATTGGTATATATTTAGGTAATTATTTATTGAAATATAAATAATGATAAGTAGATCATATATATCCAATATTATTATTAAAATTATCATTGAACCATCAATTATGGGTGGTGATGAAAAATGAAATTCATAATTCATGGAGGCTGAAGTCTGTTGTGCTCACTATTAGTGATCCCATTTATCATTGATTGGATAGAATGATTATATATGAAAATGGTCATTTCGAAATTTATTTTTTATATTGATAAAATATTTATTAGTTAAATCCATTATTAAAACCATCATTGGTTGGTTAGTATGAAAAATAAACTTCAACACTTTATAGATGTGTTTTATTGAATGTACATAGGATCAATGTTATTTTATTCATAGTGGATTAAAATTAATGAATAATTATTTATTTTTTATATATTGAAATATTATTAATATAATTAAATTCATATAATTATATTCATAATATTAGAAATTATTTTGGAATTATTAGAGAAAAATAATTTCTGTGATAAATTAAAACACAAGTTGGATGCTTGGGTTTTCTATTGAAAAAATAAATAAAATTAAAAACCATAGAGAAAAAAATGGTGTTAATAAGAATATGAAACATGTATAATTCTATATGAGGAGATATGTGGAATATTATTATTAATAAATTCAATGGACAGTTGATTCTAGAGTTGTTATAAGGGAAATAATTTTATAATAAAATAAATGATAATTTTTTCAGGTAACAATTACATATTAAATTAGGTAATGTTACAATTCATTTACCAATTGATTCAAAATATAATGGGTTGTGGGTTAAATGAGTTTTGTTCTATTTTATTGAAATAAAATAATTTTTAATAAATCCAAAAGATCCATTGTTATCATTCAATAATCATTTTAACATTTACCCAAATTTACATTTTCTATCATAATAAACTTTTTATATTCAATGTTATTATAAATAATAAAATTAAATATACCTTATTACCTATTCTATACATTTTTATTTTTAATTTAAAAGTTATTTTATCAAAATAAAATATTTTTTTTGAAAAGCTAATTTTTAGATTAAAGAATTTTTTTTCTTGCGAAATTGTTTTTACAAAAACAAAATTTTCAAAATTAAATTTTTGATTTTTGTAAAATTATAATTATTCATGAGGATATATTAATAAATATGTCAACAAGAAAATAAATAAATTACAGGAATCATAGTGCAATAAAAAACCTAATTTAACCATTAATATTTTTGAATCATTGAAAATATTGAAGATAGATTTCAGTAATGTACTATTTTAATTTAGTCCTCAAAATCTTGAAGAAAAATTTTCTATTATCCAAGAATATATTTGAATGAAAGATTTTGGTTTTTAATTCATTATTTGATCTCTAAAAATGATTTTAGATCATATTGGTCATAATGATATAGTATAAAATTTTATAAGTTTCTAAAAAACAACTATTATCAACTAAAAACAACATTTTTAAAAATATCAAATAATATTTTTTTAAATAAATTTTTATATATGGAATTAAAAAAATTATATTCATTTTATTTATTTTAAAATGCACATTAAAAAAATATAATATAATATGTCAAGATACAGATCAAATATTTTTTATAAAATTTTATCTGTATATATAATGTAAATGTATTCTTATTTATATTATGGAAATGTCTATTGGATTGATGATAAATTATTTTTCTATATGTTAAATTCAAATATGATTATTATATAAGAACATTTATAAATTAGAATGCATTATTTATAAGATGAAAGTTATTGACCTTAAAATGGGTTTTATACTAATAAACCCCTTTAAATATATATATTATAATCATATGTTGATATCGTAAAAAATCATTATATAAAACACCTTATATAATGAATCAGCCTTAAACATTACTTAATATTGAGGTATTACAAGATTACACATTCAATATCTTTCTAGGTTTGTAGTTTTAGAGAATTAGATTATAAATCATCCATTACATTACACTTTTAAACAAGGTGGTTACATTAAAGTCAATATTCACTTTTCCCATCAAAGGAAACATATTTAAAACAAAACATGTATTCTTTCATGAAACTTCCTTGACACTATCAACACAACATGTATCATTCCCTTGACATGTGAAACACATTTCAAAAACATGGGATGGGTATAAAAAGCTCACTAAGGTATATAAAAATATGGAATGAAAACATAGTCCATGTATACATAATAATCAATGAATTCATACATTAATCATAAAGAATAAGAACTCTAACATAACCCATCAAATCATGAATAAATCATAGAAATAATAAGACAGAAAAGCAACTTGAGGCATTCATAAAATTCTTACGTAGGGATTAACCCTCATGGTTACGTTCGGAATACCCATCACAGTATATTCCATAGATTTCTTTAGAGAAACCTTAGCGTTTAACCCCTTCGTGATACCCACTGCATCGGAGAGCTATATCGGGCTCACCCGCCCTTAGTTTATCACAGAACCACCCGTCTTCATAAACAATGCCCAAGAACCATAACATAATCATATCACATAAAACATGCATAAAGGAAACATAACATTTTCACATTTCAATCACAAGATATCAAAAATAAATTGTTATAATCAAAACATTATCAAAACCATTTTCAATACCAAAATAAAAGAAAAGTAAAACATGGTATTTTTTTCATTTAAAAAAGGTATGGCTTGTAGAGGAAGCCGAAACTCTAATAGTGGTCACAGCGGCGGGGAAGTCGTTATCGCTTCATACGTACAAAAAAAACAATCCCTTCTGTCTTTTAGTAAAATGCATCGTATAAAAAGATTCCTTTTGAATAAAAGTCAAATTCAAAGGGTTTTATATTCCGTATAAAAATAGTTGTGTATAAAACAAAATATGTCTCAATGAAAGGAGATTGAGATGACGTCCCTTACCTCGCATCTGACTTGAATCGATCATTCTTTAATCTCATGAATAATAAACTTGAGTTAATTTCTAATTTCTTAAGAACCTTTTTCAAGTTCCTTATTCCTTTTATATCACTTATTACAATGTTATGAACACTAGGTAATTTTTTACGTTAATGATGGTTGTTTTGTTGATCTTTGGTACTTGACCCAAAAATAAATTTCTTATAATTACAAGTTGTTCATGTGGTAAAATATCAATTATATCCAGAATTATATTCATGATTTAGATATAATATATATCATATATATCCAGTATATACATGAATTTATATTATTACATAACATTTAGAGGTAAGAAATGAAATGCACCGTTCATGGAGAGGGTAAGCCGTACGTACGCATGAACGCTACTTTAATTTATATTTTGTATTTAATGGAATGAAATAATAATGATATAAAGGTATATTATAATTATAGTATAATATCATATATAATATCATTTACTAAATCCTTTATACGTCCCACATATGGCATTAACGAATCAAATCACTTTGAGGGGGCGGTAGTTCGCACTTCCTAAAATGAAGATATCACATTTACCCATAATGGAATCAATAAAGGTATTCCATAAATGAAAAAAAGAAGCATAAAGAAAACATAAACATAATATATATCATATATAAGTAGATTGAAATCTTAATGGCCACCGTGAATGGTGTTAAAAGAAGATTGAACAATCATCGTTTCATGAGGCAGAAAATCGACATCCATAGAAACAGTATGTTCATTAACCATTAGTGGAAGGTGTGTGTAAGTGTAGCTCAAATAATTCACATGAAAAAATCCAATTATATTGAAGGTACTGTTGTTGTTACAAAATAATGGAATAAAAAGAGTTTAGGGGGTTGGATAAGAAAAATAAAACAAAAGAACAGAAGTGAATACATTACCTTAAAATCGGGTAACTCCTCTTGGTTTGAACCAAAAGATTTTCTTGAAGAGATTTCAGCCTATGGTAAGGCTTCTAGGTTGAATAGAGGGATGTGGAGAGATAAAATGAGAAGATATTGGTCGAGAAAATGGCTTGAGATGTGTGGGTAAGGTGGTAGAGGTGGGGTCCTTTTATAAGAGGGAGGAGGGGCACTCTTGGAAAGTCAAGAAAGTTTACCTTATATTAAAATGTGTTTCAAATTTTAAAGGTACCACATGGATATATTTGCAGTATAAGGTTATAAGGGTTCTAAATATACTCATACAATAGGTGTTTCACTAGTTTAAGTATTATATTTTACATTATCTTTTCATTTTATTTAAATCATTCATTGATGAGGTAATCGCTGCATCATCGTGGTGTCATAAAAATTTTAATTTATTTAAAGTCTAAAAATTATAAAAAAATACTATGATTTAGGAAATATTTTTCTATTTATAATTACTATTTATATTCGAAGATATCATTTATGTAGACAAAATTAAATTTTTTTTACTTGGGTGTGACATACTTTGGTGAAATTCTCCTTTCATTAAAAATAAAATGATAAAGTGTCACTATCACCCAAAAATGATTCCATGGGGTCCCTAGGTTTGGCACAAGGCATCCCATGATCTGAAATGAAACAACCAGTAGCTTTAGGACACATTTTGGGGTCATTTTTTATTATTATTATAATATATTATTACCCTTAACTACCTGATTACTAATTAATCACGATAATTAAAGATAATTACCGGCATTACTATTCATAGTGTCCAAAAACAAAAGAGTCTTAATTAAATAATTTGGACCTTCTGATTCTATACATGGAATCCATTTTACAAAATTCCAAACACAAAAATTACATTAATTAATTTAAAAATGATTCATGTTGTCAAAACAAATACCATGTTTTTTGGAAACAATTTCTATCAAAAGTTTGACAATTTTTTTTGTATAATTTTAAAGTGAAATTAATTATAATGACCAAAATTGGATTAAATGGTAAAAATATATTCTAATAACACTTTAAAAACAATTATAAACATAATATAGCCTTATAATTAAATTATATGAAAAATAATTTTTGAAGTGAATTTTAGTATTTTTCACTATTCATTAAAAAAATGAACATTGTCAGAAAAATACCAAAAATTTATCCAATGTAAATTTCAATGTCCCAATACTAAAGAATAAGTTTATTTTGACAAATAGAGATTTTAAAATTTTCAAAAGTTATATTTACAAATGCACCGCCATCAAAAGGTGGTAAAATAATCTTTTAAAAATATTAGATAATTCAATGCTTAAGATTGGATTTATTTTCATTTTAAGTCTTTAAAACACTATCTAATTCATAAATAGACATAGATATGAAAATCATAGATATTTACTTACTTGGGATGTTAAATCCTTCCCCCTTTAGAAAATTGCATTCCCTCAATTTATTAACTTATTGAATAAGTGGGGGTATTTATCCATCATTGTATTTTCAGATTCCAATGATGTCTCTTCAATCATGTAGTTTTTCCACAAAACCTTTACTTGATGAATCACCTAATTTTGTAACACTTACTCCCTATGGTCAGAAATCTAGACAGTTTGTTCCTCATAAGATAGGTTCTCTTCCACTGAACTACCTATGGACTCAAAACATGAGATGGATCTGGAATGTACTTCCGTAACATTGAATCATGAAAAACATTGTGTACCTGAGATAAACTCGGAGGTAAAGTCACTCGGTATGAAACTGATCAAACTCTCTCCAGAATATTATTTGGTCCAATGAACCTTGGACTCAGCTTTTCTTTATTACCACATAGCATCACACTTTTCCATGGTTAAACAATGAGGAAGAAATGATCACCTACCTCAAAAGAGAGATACTTCCTTCTGTTGTCTACATAACTTTATTGCCTAATCTGAGCTGTTCTCATGTGTTTCTGTATCAGCTGAACTTTTTCTACCAACTCTTCTCCCAATTCTGGTCCCATCAACGTCCTTTCACCCACATCATCCCAAAAATCACAAGTTCGACAACACTTGCCATATAATGCCTCAAATGGTGCTATCTGTATACTAGAATGAAAACTGTTATTATATGAAATCTCAACCAATGAAAGATGTTGGTCCCAACTTCCTTGATAATCCATCGAACAAGCACGTAGCATAACCTCCAAAGTCTAAATTGTTCGTACTGACTACCCATTTAATTGAGGTTGAAAAAATGTACTAAAATTTAATTCAGTTCCCAACAACTTATAAAGTCCTTTCCAAAAGTTAGAAGTAAACCTGGGATCACGATCAGATACAATGGAGAGAAGAAATCCATGTAACCTAACTATCTCTTTAAGATACAAACGAGAAAATTGATCTAGGGAAAAGTATATTTTATAGCAAGGAAATGAGAAGATTTAGTCAAGCGATCAATAGTAACCAAGAATGCATTATTAACTCGAGGTGTCTTCGGCAATCCCACAACAAAGTCCATGGATATATTCTCTCATTTCCACTCTAGTACTAGTAAAGAATGAAGCATCCCTTTTGGTAACTTCTGCTCTACTTTAACCTATTGACAAGTCAAACACTTCAAAGTAAAATCAGCAGTATCTCTTTTCATTCCGTCCCACCATTAATACTCCTGAAAATCTCTATACATCTTAGTACTGCCTGGATGAACTGAAAACAGAGAACTATGAGCTTCACATAACAACTCTCTCTTCAACTTTGAATCACATGGCACACATAATCTCTTCCCAAATCTCAAAACACAATCATTATCAATGTTCAATTCAGGAAACATACCCTTCTGAACCGGCTTTACCTTTTTCTGAAACTCACTATATTGCTTATGTGCTTGCTTAATTCTATCTGATAGAGAAGATTTCACTGATACCTGAAACAAAACAAAGAACATCCTACACCAACTACTTCTATGCCAATGTTCATCAAATCCTTAACCAAAGGATCACGTTCCAAATTCAACATTGTTAATGGAGCATTACTTTATTGACTCAAAGCATCATCCACTTTATTTGCTTTTCCCAGATGGTAATGAATTGTACAATCATAATACTTGATTAATTCCAGCCAACTCCTCTGTCTCATGTTCAGTTCTTTTTGAGTGAAAATATACTATAAACTTTTGTGATCGGTATATATTTCACCATTTACTCCATATAAATGATGCCTCCATATTTTTAAAGTGAAAACAACAACAGTTAATTCCAAATCATGTGTAGGGTAATTTACCTTAGGAGTTTTCAACTGACGTGAAGCATAAGAAATTACTAGATTATTCTGCATTAGGATGCAACCAAGTCCTTTCAATGAAGCATCATTGTAGATAACAAACTCACCATTCTTAGAAGGTAGTTCCAAAACTGGAGCATTCACCAATCTTCTATTCAATTCAAAAAAACAGTCATCAAATTATTTTTTCCAGACAAACTTAACACCCTTTCGATTTAGCTTAGTCATTTGACTAGATAACCGGGAAAATTTTCTAAAAAACCTTCAGTAATAGCCTGCCAAACCAAGGAATCTATGAATCTCAGTAACATTTGTTGGTCTTGGCCATTCTTCAACAACCTTTGTTTTTGCAGTTTCAACAGTTATTCTATCTTTATAAACAATGTAACCAAGGAAAGAAATTTTTTGGAACCAAAACTCACACTTTTTGAATTTCCCATACAATTTATTTTCTTTTAAGGTTTTCAAAATAACCCTTAAATGACTTTCATGCTCCTCTTTAATTTTAGAAAATACCAAAATATCATCAATGAAAATAACCACAAACTTATCAAATAACTCATGGAAAATTATATTCATAAGGTCCATGAATACAACAGGTTAATTGGTTAACCCAAAAGTCATTAATACAAATTCATAATGGACATATCTTTTACGAAATGTAGTCTTTGGAACATCTTCTTCCTTTACCTTCAACTGATGGTACCCCGATCTCATTTCCATCTATGAAAAATACTTTACTCCCTGGGGATGATCAAACAAATCATCAATATGAGGAAAAAGATTTTTGTTCTTAACAGTGACGTTATTCAAGGAGCTATAATCGATGAAAAGTCTCATAGAACCATATTTCTTTTTAACAAATAAGATAGGAGCACCCTATGGTGATGTGCTAGGTCAAATGAAACATTTCTCTAATAAATCATGCAATTCCTCCTTCAACTCTAAAAGTCCAATTTGAGCTATTCGATAAGGGGGTTTTGAAATTGTCTTAGCATCAGGAACTAAGTCAACAGTAAATTCAACTTCCCGATCTGGTATTATTCCAAGAAACTCATCAGGAAAACATCAGGATACTCATTTACCACTAGCACATCATTAATATGAACGGTTCCATTATTTTCAACCTTATGTGAAAGGTAACATTCATTTCCATATTTTACAAGTATCTCATCCTCTTGATATGTTATCAACAGTAAGGGTTCATTCTTGTACACAAAATGAATGTCATTATGAAAAGAAAGTTCTTTAGATCTATAATCATTCTTAGCATGGTAAACAGAGAGCCAATCCATACCCAGGATAACATCAAACTCTACTAGAGGTATGACAATAAGGTTTGTAAGTAGGTTCTTTCCACGAATAAGGATAGGAAGATTCTTATAAATTCTTTTTCCTCATCATTTCCCCCAGGTGTTTTTAGCACAAGTTCAGGAGTCATTTATTGAGATCGAATTACCAATTTACTATAAAATTTATCAGAGATGAAAGAATGTGTAGACCCCGAATCAAAAAACACTTTAGCATAATCGTAGAAAACAAAAAAAAGTACCTGATACCACTTTATTTGATGGCCCATCATCTTCTGAAGTAGTTGCAAAGGATTTCACCACTCATTTTTTCTTGTAGTCTGACTGCTTCCCATCATTCGATCTCTTTGTCAGACACTTGTTTGCATAATGACCCATCTCATTGCACTTTTAACATTTCACTAACTGTAAATCAAATTTGGTCCTACCATCACTCTGATCTTTTTCAGTGCAATCACGAGCCTTATGTCCCATATTACCACATCGGTATCACTTTCTAGAATTCAGAAGAAATTCTACATCATGGATTTTACCACATTTATCACAAACTAGAAACTTAGTATTCTTTCCATTAGACCTTTTTTAAGAATTCTTCCCTTTCTCCTGCCACCTTGGTCTCTTATTCTGTTGGTTGTTATAGAACACCTAATCATCAGAAAACTCCATTTCCACCTTCTCAGCACATCGAACAGGCTTTTCATAACTCTTGAACTCACGGGAAGCTAAATCCCTTTGATATTTTGGATTTAATCCTAAGTAAAAGTGATTGATTTTACTATCATGGTCTCGGATAAAATATGGAGCATACCATGCCAATCGAGTGAACCTTTCATCAAAAGCGGACATTGAGTCGTCCTCTTGACTCAATTCCAAGAATAGTTTTTCCATCCTAAGTCGAATAGCCATAGGAAAATACTTCTCAAGAAACATACCTTTGAATTAATCCTAGTCGAGAGCATCAATCTCATCAGCATCCCTGATATTTTTAAACATTAACCACCACTAATCTTCTTCACCCTCCAAACGGTAAATTGCAAGACTAACCTTTTGATTTTCTAAACACCCCATGACATCAAAAATCTTTTCCACTGCATTAATCCACCCTTCAGCTAGCACATGGTTAGATGATCCTCTAAATGATTGGGGATGATGCCTCATTAAATATTCCACCACTGACATGTTCCTCTGTGGTTAATCTGGCTGATCTCGTGCATTGATACCACAACAATTTATTGCTTGAGTTAACTGCACCATTACTACAACAAACTATTCAGTCCCAATTCCGACCATCTCAGGATACTGATTCAGAATTTCATTTCCTTCAGTATGCCTTCCTATCACCACTTACCTATTTCCTCTACGGAAAACCATTCTGAACAAACATGTATTAGATGAAGCGACATGGTAATCTTCAAATGATATATCATTTCAATTTGACCCTAAAAAAATATTTTTGGATAATCAATTAATAGAATTCTATCTCCTAAAGTTATCTAAACTGACCTTTGATACCAACTATAACGCCCTACCCTTAAACATTACTTAATATTGAATTATTACAAGATTACACATTGAGGATCTTTTCAGGTTTAGAGTTTTAGAGAATTATATCATAAATCATGCATTACATTCCCTATTTAAACAAGGAAGTTACATTAAAGACAATATTCACTTTTCCCATCAAAGGAAACATATTTAAAACAAAACATGGATTCATTCCTGACACTTACTTGACACTGTCATCACTTCATGTACCTTTCCCTTGACCTGTGAAATACATTTCAAAAACTTGGGATAAGCATAAAAAGCTCAGTAAGGTATATAAAAATATGGAATGAAAACATTAGTCCATGTATACATAAGAATCAATGAAATCATACTTCACTCATAAAACATAAGAAATTTAACATACGTCATAAAATCATGAATAACTCATAAAAAATCATAAGACATAATGGTAACTTGAGGCATTCATAACATTCTTACATAGGGATTAACCCTCATGGTTACGTTTGGAATACCCATCACAGTATATTCCCTAAATATCTTCAGAGAAACCTTAGTGTTTAACCCCTTCGCGTTACCCAATGCATTAGAGAGCTATACCAGGCTCACCTACCCTTAGTTTATCACAGAACCACCCGTCTTCATAAACAATTCCCAATAACCATAACATAATCGTATCACATAAAACATGCATAAAGGAAACATAACATCTCCACATTTCAATCACAAGATATCAAAAACACATTGATATAATAAAAAAATTATCAAAACCATTTTCAATACCAAAATAAAAGAAAATTATAACATGGTATTTATTTTTCATTTAAAAAAAGTTATGGCTTGTAGAGAAAGCCGAAACTCAAATAATGGTCACAGCGGCGGGGAAGTCATTGTTGCCGAATACGTACGACAAAAAAACATTCCCTTTCTTCGTTTAGTAAAAAACATCATTTAAAAAGATTAATTTTGAATAAAAGTAAAAGTCAAAGGGTTTTATATACCGTATAAAATAATGTTGTGTATAAAACAAAATATGTCTCAATGAAAGGAGATTGTGACAATGTCCCTTACCCCGTATCCAACTTGACTCGATCATTTTTTAATCTCTTGAATAATAAACCTAAGTTAATTTATAACTTCTTAAGAACCTTTTTCATGTTCATTATTCATTTTATATAACTTATTACAATGTTATGAACACTATGTAATTATTTAAGTTAATAAAGGTCGTTTTTTCGATCTTTGGTACTTGAGCCAAAAATAAACAACTTATAATTACTAGTTGTTCATGTGGTAAAATATCCATTATATACATAATTATATTCATGATGTAGATATAATATATAACATATATATCTATTATATATGTTCCTTTATAATATTACATAACATTTAGAGGTAAGAAATGAAATGCACTGTTCATGGAGATGGTAAGCCGTACGTAGACATGAACGCTACTTTCATTTCTATTTCTTATTTAATGAATTGAAATCATATTGATATATAGGTATATTATAATTCCAGTATAATATAATATATAATTTCATTAACTCCATCCTTTATACATCCTATATATGGCATTAACGAATCCAATCACATTGAGGGGGCAGTAGTCTGCACTTCCTAAAATGAAGATACCGCGTTTACCCATAATGGAAACCCTAAGGGTATGCCATAAATGAAAAATAAATAAGAATAAAGAAAAAATAAACATAATATATATTATATATAAATATATTGACACTTTAATGGCCTCCATTAATGGTGTTAAAAGAATATTGAACAATCATCGTTTCGTGAGATAGAAATTCGCCATCCACAGAAACAGTTTGTTCTTTAACCATTAGACGAAGGTGTGTGTAAGTGAAGCTCTAATATTTCACATATCTACATCCTATTATATTGAATATACTGTTTTTGTTACAAACTAAAGGAATAAAAAGAGTATTGGGGGTTGGAGAATAAAAATAAAACAAAAGAACACAAGTGAAGACATTAACTTTAAATCGGGTAACTCCCCTTGGTTTGAACCAAAAGGGTTTCTTAAAGAGCTTTCTGCCTAAGGTAAGGCTTCTAGGATGAAAAGAGGGACGTGGAGAGATACCATGAGAATATATTGTCCGATCCAATGGCTTGATACGTGTGGGTAAGGTGGTAGAGGTGGGGACCTTTTATAAGCGGGAGGAGGGGCACTCTTCGAAAGTGAAGAAATGTTACTTTATATTAAAACGTGTTTCAGATTTTAAAGTTCACATATTGATATATTTCGAGGATAAGGTGATAAGGGTTCGAAATATACTCATACAATAGGTTTTTACAAGTTTAACTCTTATATTTTACATTATCATTTCATTTTATTTAAATCGTTCATTAATGAGGTAATCAATGCCTCGTCATGGTGTCATAAAAAATTTAATTTAATTAATTTCTAAAAATTATAAAAAAATACTATGATGTAAGAAATATTATTAGATTTCCAATTACTATTTATAGTCCCATATATCATATATGTATACAAAATTAAAATTGTTTTACTTGGGTGTTACATACTTTAGTGATATTCTCTTTTCTTTAAAAATAAAATGATAAAGTGTCACTATCACCCAAAAGTGATTCAATGGGGTCCCTAAGATTGGCACAAGGCATAAAATGGTCAGACATGACACAACCAACAGAATTATGACACTTTTTGGGGTCATTTGTTATTATTATTATATTATATTATTACCCATAACTACCCGATTACTAATTAATCACGATAATTAAAGATAATTACCGTCGTTACTATTTATAGTGTCAAAAAACTATAGAGTCTTAATTACATAATTTGGAACTCCTAATTCAAAATATGAAATCCACTTTACCAAATTCCAAACAAAAAAATTACAGTAATTAATTTAAAAATGATTCTCATTGTCAAAACAAATAGTTGTTCTTTTAGAAACAATTTCTATCAAAAGTTTGACAATTGTTTATGTCCAATTTTAAAGTGAAATTAATTCTAATTACCACCATTGGATTAAATGGTAAAAATATATTCTAATTAAACATTAAAAAAATTATAATTATTATCTAACCATATAATTAAATTAGATGAAAAGTCATTTTTGAAGTAAAATGCAGTATTTTTCACTATTCATTAAAAAATCATTATTGTTAGAAAAATACCGAAAATTTATCCAAAGTAAATTTCAATGTCCCAATACTAAAGAATAAGTTTAGTTTGACAAATAGAGCTTATAAATTTTTAAAAATATTTATTTAAAAATTCTTCGCCATCAAAAGGCGGTAAAACAATATTTTAAAAATATTTGAGAATTCAATGCATAAGATTGGATTTATTCTCATTTTTAGTCTTTAAAATACTATCCAATTCATAAATAAACATACATATGAAAATCCATAGTTATTTTATTAAATGTTATATTAAACCTTAAGACATTGAAATAATATGTACGAGTAATATTACATGAATCAATATTAGTGGGTGATAATTTAGTTAGCATTGATTTTAGATAGATTTTTAAAATCAATTTTTTATAAAATATGTTTCTAAAAATCAATAAATATTGGATTTCAACTTGGGAATAAATGAGAGAAAACACCATCACTAATAAATATTTTTTAATATTTTACAAATAGTATTCATAATTAAGAATCATACTACATGAAGCTATATTACCGGTTTTAGAATTGTGTTTATTATTTGTTTACTAATTTTTATATTTTCTAATATAAAATTTGTGTTTTCAGTAATAATATTTTATAATTTAACATTTAACGTGTCAGGTCTTTTTATATTTTGTGTTTTGTAAATGCTGATACTTAAGTTATATTATTAAATTGAATATATATATATATATATATATATGATATCCTACCATTATTATTGAGAAGAGATTTGACATGTGATGGTGGACCGAGAGTGTAGGAGTTATCCATGGCATGTGGAATCCTTATAACTAAGTATCATTGTAGATGCAACATGTGAAATAAATTATTTAGGGAATTTTTTCCTATTATATGGTGTAGATGTGGGAGGTGTTTTCTTATTATTTATTATAAATAAAGGAACATATTTTATATCAGGATGGATAATATTTTGATATGAGAGTATGGAATGGTTATTTATTTTATTATCATCATTAGCTTCTGAAACATCAGATAATACTCATGTTACAATGATTAGAGTGGAATACCAATCATATTGTGATTTTAGGAACAACATGGTGGTGAATCCAATTGTGAATTTTTTAGGGGATACTTTATTAAAATTGTAATTAGAGTGTGACTGTTCACCTATCATATGATGTATTTTTGATTTAATGTCATATTCATTCCAATAATGGAGTAGAATTGTGCTTTTATTAGGGGTTATCACCCTATAATTAATTCAAAGATATTTCTATTGGTGGATTAGGAAAACTTTATTAACTAAGGATCTAGGTCTTTTAATTTTTTGAGTCTATTGGGAATTAGATAATAACTGTAACACCTTATCACAAAACATTGGGTCTAAAAAATATTTATATATGAATTCATGTTTCCCTCCCTATGAACAAGATCTCATCAACTATTAATTAGGTTCCATCAATGAGGAAACTATAATGTCAATCTAATGTCATATAATGAAAATATATAAATAAGAAATCAAATAATTTGTGAATCAAGGGGAAATTTCGACTGAATGTATGTTATACTATAGATTTACAATGGCATCCCAAGGTGCTATGAAAAACAAGAGTAAATGTGATGTTGATAAATAAATTAATATATTATGTAGTCCCTCAATTTTCCATCCTTATCAACCGCTTGTTTCTTACTTCACTGCTCAAACATCATCTATGGTTTGATTACCCTTACTCTGATACCTATATAAGATGTCTTTGAGCCAATCAGGATGTCTATTGAATGTGTGACAAATTAAAACCAGTTAGACAACAACAATTAGTCCTTAATAGAGTGTCTCATATAAAAAAAATTTATATAAAAAAATACCTATAAATTACCATGAAACCCAATAATCGCAAAATTAGTGATCATTTCCAAACAAATTCACCACAAGCCACGACTATATATTCTTTGTTTATAAGGTAGAAGTAATTCAAAGGAAATTTATGTAATTGAGAACAAATAATAAGGTGAGTGATAATTCTACTTTGTGTCATGTGAATGTACTACCCAACATCCACTAGGAATAAAGTGACCCATGTTCATAGTATCCCATTTTCATCTAGTGATCATACTACTTCACATACATTATGCCTTCAGTAACAAGATTTTCATTATCTACTATGAATTGTTTGTCTGACATATAATAAAAGTAGTATCATTTCTTCTATATGAATTCTTTAGGTGCATCATCACCATTATTTTGCATCAACCACACTCCCCCGTAAAGGGAATAAATATATCACATTGGTCAACCATCATTGGGAACCATGATCTATACCCCCAAAGACACACATAGTCGAAAATATTATATAACGACCTTTAAACTCTAAATATTATTAGTAAAATAATTAAATTATATCATAATGATTATTTTATAATATTTAATATTAGATGTTCATTGAAGTATGATTAAAAAGTATATATAAATTTAATTTTGTGAAACAAAAGAAAATAAGTAAGTATATTATCTTTATATAAAATTGAAAAGAATATCAAACATGGAATAGAATGTTTCGTATGTTTGAACCCTACAAGGATAATTAATCCATCATAATAAACTGTTAAAAAATAAATTTTTGTAATATATTGGAATTTATCAAAGGGATTATAAAATCCTTCAAGTATGAATTACTATATGTTGTTGAATGGTATAGTATATATAGATTTTAGTTGGAAAATCGACCATTGAGATCTAATATTGACATATATTTCAGACTATATGGCCATTGGTCAATTTTAATTATTCATAAATATGATCATTTTGTATTAGGGACATTTATAATAATTTGATAATTACAAATAGTTTTTATAAATGAAAATTAAAAATGATAATTGGTGTAGAAGGAGAAATGGTGGCCCGAACTAGTAGAGTCATCACATTTTAATCCCAATTATCAGAACGTTTGGGAGGTAGTGTCAGTCGGGTTCACCCATTACCATAACCAAAAATATTATAGAGACCCAGGTGTAAACACATGGATTGTACATCATTTATATTAATGTTCATCACATTACCAATGTACATCCCTGAGGACCATAATAGTTTTGTGCCTTTGTAATCATGGAAAAATATTTTTGAATATGGTAAATAATCTTCAATCTTTCCCACAAAGATCATCACCTTTAGTAATAAAAATCAAAACATTTCGTTATAACTCAAGGAATGGAAACATATGAAAGGGTGAGCTCCGATACTCGGAAATGTGAAATAAAAGAGATACATAATCATATATAGTGGATAAAGGTATGATAACTTGATAATAATATTGGAATATTATACCTTATATGTCAAAGATTATATAAATGATCTATAAAATTATAATTAGAAGTTCATAAGGCATAAATCTTAAGGGATCGAAGTGTATAAAACAATATTTCATAACATATGAATAAATCAAAACTATTTTGGATTACATATAAGATTATAAAATCCTTACCTCTATGCCAATACATATTTCCAACACCTATTGGGGAACATCATAGGGGATACATCTACTAGGTAGGAAACACCACGACCACCAACGAAATCCATTTCCTAGAATTTAGATGTGTTCACTCCCCAATCCATCATTGTAGTGATGGTTCACTCCCAATACCTTTTTAATAGTCTATGTTCACTCCAAAGACCATATAAGTAGTCCTAGTTCACTCCCATGATCATAGTCGTAGTCAAGGTTCACTCTCAATATGATATTAGAGGAAAATTCTCACTCCCAAGACAATCTTTATAGTCATGGTTCACCCCCAATACAATCATATTTGTTACGGTTCCATCATAAGTCTGTCTTAGTGGATGAATTCACTTACTGAACTGAGTATAATAGCAATTGCAGCCATGTACACCACATTATATATAACTAATTACCCAATTCATTGGACATGATATAGGACACATCTATCCCATAATGAAGTCACACTATTTTTTGGAATATGATAATAAAAAATTCATATTATCGTGTCTTATAAAAGAGATTTTTATTAATAAATATCATATCATACACCATGAAATGAAATTTTAATCATAATAAATTAATCATATTATTACCAACTATTATGTGACATCTTTCATATTCATTTCATCATAAAAAAACAAGTGAAAATTAATCGTTTTCAGAATGATTTTATCATTGTACAACTTGTGGAAGATAAACAGGTTTCATAAACAACTTGACATCATACATTTTACAATTAATAGAAATAATAATAATGGTGCTCTTATATTATATCCATATAAATTCAAAGAAAATATCAATTAATGTAATCATAGATGGATAAATATTTTGGAAGATAACATGGAGAATTTATTACGAAAAATAACATTTATTTGAAATTTACTTTTTAAGGAAAAAATATTTTAAAAATAGTTTTATTTTGAATCCAAATACCAAAAATATTAAATACCCTTTAAAAATTTATATTAAACATTTATTTTCACTAAAAATTTATTTTTAAAAACATATAACATATTAAATCCCGTTTTTTTAAATAACCATGAAAACATAAAAGTGGAATCATTAAAACCCATTTTGATCATATTTTTTAAATGCATTTTCTTGAAAAAAAAACAAACTAATAATTTAAAATAATTTTTTTAAACACTTTTATAGAACATGGTTTTTTGAATTATACCTATTTCCAATTGAAGAGATAAATATGGTTCTCTTTTTCTATAAACAGCTTCTTAGTTATCTTTTTTACCAAAGAGTGGAAAATGGTACCCTTACCTTAATAAATCATTAATAACTAAGAGAGTACAAAATTAATGATAATTTATGATATATGGATCCTAATATTTCATCAATGGAAGCATAATTGTAAACAATCTTGGTAAATGATGAGATTGTATCATTAAACATTTACCACCTTGGTGACATTTTATAATTATTCACATGATAGAATAAATTTAAATTAAGAATTTAATATCATGAGAATATGGTAATTAATGATATTAGATGTAAAGGCATGTATACATACCTTTTATTTGAATATATATGAATGACATAACTTGAGTCTCATTGAAGTGAAACTGAGACAAAATTACATTATTGATTTGGTAAAATTTGAACCCTAAACAACAATTAAACAGAGATCATAAAATATATATTTAAATACATATAAATTTAATGTTAAAAATAATGTAATACATTCATGGGAATTATATAAACCACACAAAATAAATGAGTTGTGAATATGGAATAAGTCTCATAGAAATAAAAAGTGATACTTGAAATCCCCTTACTACTTTCGAAACATTTGAATCATGAGATCTGTGAAATGACAACATCAATTGAAACATAAAATATAATTAAGGAAATGAATTTATTGATATAAAATTTCATTGGGTAGTATATATACCACACAATAAGGTAAATTGATGAATATAGCATGTATCTTACTGAAAACAATGTAATGATAAAATCCTTACCTTTTGTCTTGACTATTTTTGTACATGTTCAAAACTCATGTATAGTAAATATAATTTAATAATACATGAAAATATAACCATATTATTATAAATCATTCCGTATATTATTGAATTATTATTATATACTATTTGTTTACTAACAATTACATGTTAGTGTTATTTTTCAGGTAATAACTGCTATGTTTTTCATATTTTTTTGACTTGATATTATTGATCCTATTAATTAGATCATGATTAAAATATTTAAAAAAATTTAAACATGATATAAATATCATATATATTCCTCATATATTCCTATTTATAATAATATATAAATTATATAAATATGAAATAGAATACACAATTTATGGAGATTGTAGGTCATATATAAGCATGAACAATGTTTCCATTTTATTCATGTATTAAAATAATATATGTAAATGAAGTATTATTTTATCATTCTATTATAATTAATATTTAATATATATAAATCATGTTTACCAAACCCACCCTTAATACATTCTGTGTAAAGTGTGAACAAATAATATCTCTTTGAGAACACAGTAGTCTACACCTCTATAACCAAAGGTATCGTAATCTAAAAAAATGGTATGCAATAAGGTATGTGGTATATAATAATTCCAAAATCAAAAATATGTAATAAATATCATATTTTTCATTTGAAAATACTAATTATTTAATTGTTATAATCCTTGAGATTTGGTAATGGATGAACAACGAAATTTTATTTTCAAGGCTGTATTCCGTCGTACGCATGAATGATTATTGGGTATCACATTTGATGGAAGTGTTTTTTAGTGTAGGTATATAAATTTTCATAAAACAATATCAATATATTAAGTACAATGATGTTTTTATATAAACATGGAAGAATAAAAATAGACGGTATAGATAAATAAATTAAATAATAGTTCTTATTGATGTATGTTAACTCTTATATGTGTAATCCCTTTTGGTTTTCAAAAATAGCCTCACATGGTTATATTTCATCTCAATTTTTTTATAGGATTAGGGGAGGGATGTTGAGATATTATTTGGTAAGGGTTTGGATGACTCATTGGGCTTGAGATGTGTGAAGATGAGAGGTGGGTGAATTTCCTTTTAATGTACATGAGGGCTAGTATTATTGTCAACATAAAATGTTAAAAAAATATTTGTTGGACTCACCTAAAAACATGTGTAAAAATACATGATATAATTATTTGTCACTTGCTAAATATATTTATTTCCCTTTATACCTTATATTGCACAGAACAACAAACAGAAGTCAAATGATTAAATATTATTATTTAACTTTGACATATCTATTGGAATCGAGGGAATGAATGAGATTAAATAAATTATAAATAGATAGTTTTCACATGTTTATATAAATAATTTGTTGGTTGATAATTAATTCTAAATGAAAATAAATACAACTCATTATAAATGATTGGTTTTTATGGAAAATCAATTTTTATTCAAACAACGAAATTTTATCATAATAAATATAATTAATCACTATTTTTAGATTTTATTAAAAAACATATATGATATGTTTTGAAAAAAATTATTTAATCCAATAATATTAAAATGTTTAAGATAATAATAAATAATGTTTTTCACATAAAATCTATATTTTGGTAATGGTATTTTTTCCATAATTTAATAGATAAACAATTTTAAAAATAAACATTGATATATTTTTAAAGTTTATATGTCAATATAAAAATCATTTTTAAATTTATATTATCATAATTATCATATGGTGAATATTTTTTTGTAGAATAGTTTCTCTTTTGTGGAATTGTTAATCCTAATGAACTTCAATTGAAAACTGACTTTTTATATATTTTATTTATGAAGTTAAATCATATTAAATATTTATTTCAAAGTATAATTATATTAATTTTAGATCAATAAGATAAATTTCGGACATTTAATTTAATTTGACATTTATATTGGATATAAAATCATTCCGAACATTTGACAATTCTACATTAAAATCCTACTTTCTCATTTCATCTAGAGGATTACTTTGAAATCCAATTTCTCCATTTTTGTTAATTTAATTTTGAATAAAGTATTCACTATTTGTAATAATATTATAAAAAAAATAGGTTTTAATGTTAATTTAGTTTTTATTTATACAAATATTCCATGTTAAAAAATTATTTACCATAGTATAGGTAAAATTATGACTAGGGTTTACTTTAAAAGGTAAAATCCTAAAATACCTAAAAAATTAAGAAATTTAATGGGTTTTTATAGAATTAATAAACACAAAATTTCCATTAAAACATTAATTATCATCCATTGTATTTTAAATTAATTCAATCTTAATATGGTAGGATTTAAACATAAAATAATCATTATTTAATCACCAAAACCCACATCTCTATATATATAAATACCACCGCTTACCACAAAATTTCTCACCAGAATACATTATGATACTAAAATATACTCTAAAACATTAATCCCCACAATCCCCACATTCATGTGATTTTGGTATTATAAAAAATATAAAATCAAAGGTTCTTGTGGGGTCCTTCAAGGGTGTGATATTTAAAATGTAATTTTATCAAGACACCTATCTTATTTTCTCTTCTTCTTCAACATTATTCTAACATTCTTTATCTATATAGGCATGATAACTAAATTATCTTGTTTATAATAAATTTTCATTTTTAGTGAAATTTTTAATATAAATCACTTTTATGACCACCTCTTTTTTGATAAAGTGAAACTAGTGTCCTTGCTATTCTTTTTAATCGCCTCTATGAATAATGATTTTGTTCATTTTCCAATACCACATTTATCTATGGAAAAAAATTATTATTTGAGTTATATAAGATTGTAATAGGTAATATATAAAATAATTTCTTATTGTGAAATAATATATATACATAATATTCTATAAATTGAAACTAGTTCATGATTTTTAGAAAAATAGTAAAAACAAATCATTTTTCATTTACATTTTATGAAATGAATCATGCTCATAATAGAAAGAAAAAAACCATGGGAGTATTAATAATTCTATAAAATTGTTTATATCATCTCATTCCATTTGTTGTGATTTACTACCATTTTCATGACAATATATAATTATTCATAAGTGTATCGACCTTGAATCAATGAAACAAACACACCTAGAATAAGGAAAATTGTGAAATATTATTAACATATGAGTTTTGAGATATTTAAAAAGTAACATATGAGATATTATCAATATTAATATAGTTCTGATTTTAATCAATAAAATTATTTAATCAATTATACATGAGATTAATGTATTCAATACAAATGGAAAGTGTGAGAACATCTTATGTAGTTATAGGATCTCAATTGGAGTAGTGGGCTCATACTATAGATTAATAAAGTGTTTATTTATTCTATTTTAATATGTAATAATAATATACCTTATAATTCAAGGAAAAGTAAACCTTTCTCCATGGATTTTAGTACAAGTAAAAAATATTCATTAAACCATGTAATAATATTTGAAAAATCAGTGGTTGTTATAGTTTGTATCAGAGAACGGTCTAATTATATTAGTGTATTAGAACTATATAAAATTTTCAAGACCCCTAGGGATAATTAATAAACATGTATTAATATTAATAAAACACATTGAATATGAATGTAGGATATAACTTTTATTTATATTATTATCTTCATATGTTTATTTTTTTCCTATTTATATTCTAATTAGTTACGTATTCTATCCCATTAATTTTATTATTCTTTCTATGTATCACCTTATAATTGGGGAACCTATTCAAAAACCTATGTGATAATATTTTTTTGATTTCCCAAATGATATGACAATACAAATAGGAATAAGATATCATATCTTAATGAATATAGTGTATTAATTCACCCATGTTAGGAATAAATAATTGAATTCGTTAGAACACCCTCTATCTCATTTGAAAGATAGTGTTCTAGTCAGATACCTTTTTGTAAAAATTTAATCCCAAACTTATAAGGTATTCTAAGTCAATCTTCATAGAAAAATGTATTATATTGGTTGAGAATATATTTTCATTCCACCACTTCTCAAATGAATATAATGTTATAGTGGAGGTATATCATTTTGATGTAGAAGTTGATCAGTGTTGTACATTGACCAAAAAATGCCTTAGGATGAAATGGAATCCTTAGAATGAGATACAATCAATTAAATATTTTTTAATAAAATTTTTCATTGAAATATCCATTTTCATATATAGAGGGAGTTTCTCATCATGATGAAATTTAAAGATGATTCTATCAGATCATATGAGGGAAAAATCACAAGGCTTCCACTGTATGATTCTGGCATTATCAAAAACACTTAAAGTAAGGAGGACCAATTCGATAGTTATTTGAAAAAGTTTTTATAAAATCCTTATAAATTTGGGAAATAGATAGTTATAAAAATTGTTATTTGTCCCCTTAATTTTGATATAGTGATCATTGATTCCTAGTGGCCACATGAGACCTAAGAATAGTAGGATATGATATAAGTCTCTTTGGAAATAACAAAAAAATAATATATTTGAGAAATGAAAACCCAATATCCCATATATCAAAAGATTAGTACGGGTCAAATTTTAAATATACCAAAGGGAAAACAAAGGTTCTACATGTGTGGTAATGTGGGGAACTGACTGTTGATGCTCTTTTCCATCACATAGTCTAATTAATGGAAAAGAGGGACACCTTAAGCACAAAGAGAGTCATCCTTTGAAGAACATTAAAATTTTACAAAGGAATGATCATGGAAACCATTAACAATGGGTCGCGCAAGTTTCCTACTAGTCATGCATGTGACTTGCGTGGCACATTTGGGTCGTGCAGGACACTTACGCGCCCTATTCCTTTTTTCTCCCAAGGTGTTCAGTGGCCTATAAATAGTTTCTATGGGCCACCCATTTCAATGAAGAATTTTCCAACACTCAGATTCATGCTCTGGTAACCGAATTCTTTATATGACTTCTTACGAACACTTATAAGGGAATTATTTACCTAGAATGGAAGCTCTAAATAGGAAGAATAAGGCCTAAGTATTAGATCTCATGAATACTTGCATGCCTAAGTGTGCATCCCTTAAGGGAAGTGAAGACACTTGCATGCTGCCTTTCCCTATCAAGGGAACTTGCACGCCACCTTTCTGGAATCCTCTAAGGATGATATTAAGGGCTTGAGTTCAAAGTTTCCAAAGTATTAGCTTATGGATTCTTCGTTGCCCAAGGTAACTCATGTCACACAAGTATTCTTTTGTGACCAGGACTTGTGCGCCAAAACAATACTTGTGTGCCTCCTTCCTTGTCACCTATTTTCCTCAAATCCACCTCTCCACGTCAAATATATCCTTCATAACCCTCTCTAATTCCATTTATGGCATGATTCCTTCGTTGGATTCCTAATCTGAGAGGAATTAATTGGGAATCCTTCTTAAGAGTAATCCTTAAATTACAAGTCCTCTTTTTATAGGCCTCTTTCACAGGAGTAAGTCCCAATCATAATTTCCCTTAATTGGGCCTCCATCTTAGGAGTAAGCCCCAGTCTTAATTTATTTTGATTTGGGATTCCTTTTCAGGAGTAAGTACCTGGTTAAAATCCCAAATCTCTATAAAGTAAAAATACCTTTATAGACCCTACTCTTGGGCAGTCATACATACGTAATCCCCACATCATTTCTTATGATTTCATCTTTCGTGGCACAATCGTTAGTTTTGTTGATACCTCTTATTTATCACAACGAGCATAGCTCACGTGATCTTAGATTGTAAAAGTAATTATGACATCTTTTTTTGGGCCATTAATCGGGCATAAACATCATAATTCTTCACCCGAACTACATGGACATTGATCTCTTCCTTAAAATTAGAGTACGTAGGAAGACTTTCTAAGGATCAAGCCCATCATTCATTAATTCTTTTCTGCCCCATATGACATTAAACTATATCCTTCTTATTGAAATACGTGGTTTTTGATTCCTTTCTTTTTAATAAGGATATGTAGGTAGCCCATCTATGTGTACAATCAAAACTCTAAAATAATCATGTCTTTCTGAATGACAATAAACATCAAGTGCCCCACTAAGTGGCTTTAAAACCAGTATGGTCATCATAATGACCAAGAGATTTCTTTATAATGTATGGAAGGATACCATTGACTAAGAATATCTAATTCATATGTATGATTCTCTATTGATGAATATCCTCAAATACATATAAAAGACTCTCTAAATTCCCTAAATATCAATCATTAATTGAAATATCTAATGGAAAAACTCATTTTAATGCCTAGTAAATTAATAAGTATTGATGAACATAACTTAAATCTATAAGAGAGTTCCGGAGTAGACAATAATTCCTCCTAAAAAAGGTGTGATGAGTCTGAACTCCCATCCTATCAACCAATGTAAATTATTAATCCTCATCAGTCCACAAATAGTAGGCACCTACCATTGGGAAGTAGGTCCAAATGGATATTGAATCATTGGATGTTTCCGGTTTTACGAATAAACCTGTTCAAAACTGATTGGAATGTTTAAACATTAAAACAAACAACGTCATCCTCATTTCCAGAAGAATCAAAAATTGATGAACCCGAAATGAATCCTTAACCAGTTAAATGATGTTTTACTTATTTTTAAGGCCCCTATTTAACTCAATGTATGGGCCAACAATGCAATCAATAACATATGTGCTCATCCAAAATTTATAGTCTGGCCAAACTTATCTTGATTATGTCTGTTATATCAATCATGCACTCTTTTCCAATATCTCGCTGCATTATAGAAATGGATTATTTAATGTTAAAACCTCTAAATGCGTCGGCTTCTACTCCTGCTGGATCCTCGTCCACTCTGAGGATGAAATCAGCTACTCAGCGTCTTCAATGTTGGTTCTCAAATGCATTGATTAAGGAATATCATCAAAACGGTACCATCCCAACTCTGGAGGCCACTCGAAAAGCCCTACAAGTTAACAACTCACCCTGGTTATCCGAACAGCGATGACTAGTGGTCAAGAAGCAGGTGGTGCCAACCACCATTTCCAACTGTTTTGGGTTGTTATCCTCGAAACACAATTAACAGTCCCTCCCATATTATAGTGAGGAGAATGAATAGGTCGCTCAAGGCCTAAATTTAAGAAGAGATGAGTCCTTCCCAAGGGCTCCCATAAACAATTGCCACCAGAATCTTGTGGTAGTGTACCCTCAACATGATAAGGGTGTCGCCTTAAGGATATTAGCTCAGGTTCCTCAAAATCGATCACGCAAGACAAATCGCCAGAGGCAAAATTCGGACAAGAGGGAGCAGGTTCTTACTTCTTCCCCCTCTGGAGAAGTCCATCCAACTAACTTGATGGCAAACAATGAGAGGGAATATACACCCGTCCGTCTTGATTTTACAACATAACAGACTCATCTGGCAGTAACACACCAATCTCGCTAGGCAATTCCAACAGAGTATTATAGGTAGGCACATACAGCTGATTATAATTCATCATCGAGTCAGTAGGCTCGTCTGACTACAACCAAAGAAACTCATCAATAAAATGTGGTGGAGAACAATCAACATGCATATACAACTTCAATTCATCATCCTAACCAACAGTCTCATTTAGTAGCACCCGGAGATGTAAATTGGAAAGCTCCAAGGACAAGCAGGAGGCAGACACAATTTTCAGCCTCCAAAAATGAGTACTATCAGAATTCAATGACAGGAAAAGGAGGACAGGGGAAGGAATACAAACCTACACCAATAATGGAATGGACATATATTCCTGTTCCGACAGCTGAAGTCACCGAGCACATTCTGACAATGGTGAAATAGCAGAAGAAAATCCTTGCCCATATTCTGGATGACTGTCAAAATATTATAACAAATTAAACAGCATCACAGGGAAGGAATTTATAAATATATCTCTATCATTGAGAGACTCATCAACATATCACTCCAGAACAGATACACACCTCTATCCCAGTCTAGGAAGGTTGTGGGGAATACTCCCCCATGTCATATGAACAATCAACTCAGGTACATACCCCCGATTTGAATGGAGATAATTAGCCTATCCTGACCATTTATCTTGAGCATGCACATACACCTGCTCATAATAACCACTTTCTTCAACAAGTGGTTTCTGAAGTGAGTAAATATGTTTCTGAAAAAAAGACCCATCCAGAAAAATCAAGAAATCAAAGGCCAATATGCAATAAGGCCTTGCTCATTGTTGGAGTTCGTGAAGAGCTCAGAAAATTGTCTGTTACAACTCAAGATTCTACTCTCTCATCTCTAGATTCCGGAAGTAACAACAATAATTCCGAAGGTCTTCAACAGAAATTTCTTCACAAAGGCTAGCTTCATGACAGTTCGGTCAGTCAGAAAGTATCATCATCAGATGAGAGCCATGATAACCCTCTGTGTGACCAGAAGATCAATGAGAAAAAGGTTTCATCTTTTTTTGTAACCCACCTTGTGGTCCTCCCCATGATGATGAATATAGCATCAAAATTACTATTCATAGTAGTAATTCACATTTCCTGGAAAATTCTTCAATGGACAATGATATATGGACAAATCCCTCTTAACTTGAGGCACTTGAAAATTTGAAGCCATTCATGTATGGCGCATTACCGTTAGCAGGTGAAATACTTTCTCAATCAGAAGATAACCTGGGGTTTAAGTTATTCTTTGAACCTCCCCTAGGTCATTCATATTCTAATTTGACAAATAAATTCTATACCAATCTTGTTGAATCTTATGATGCACTAATGTAGCACCATCTTTGGTCCAATCAAGTTGAATAATCTTCATCAAATGATAAGGAGGAATTTTTGAATACAAGAAAACAACTGGTGAAAGGTGAAGTACCCGTCATGTTTTTGCCTTTGGATAACTCTCAGTATGATATTCCAGAAATGTTGACAAAATATTGTATTCAAGATGTTCATCTCAATAGGTGGAAAACTCATTGTCACTTAAAAGAGAAAATATTTTCTTATGATGAATATAATGTTCATGTCAAGATAATAGAAGGCCTACAACGCCAAATTGATTTGGAATCTCTCTCAGTTTCCCAACATCCTAAGGTTGAAAAGAAGCAGAGAGCCCTTCAAGGTTCATGCCTTGGCGTGTTAAAAAGGTTGAGGCAGTTAATTACCAATTTCCTATATGGTATTCATATAAGGGGATGGGGTGTTCATGGAGCACTGCAATTCATTTTACTCTCCATTCAATAATGCCTGCCAAAAGTGGTCTCATGAAATGTTATTTCCCATGGTTGGACACATTTAGCTTGTTTTTTTCATAATCAAAGGCTTTCCCAAAAATAGGCCTCAACTAGTTCTTCCCAAAGTCAGGAATAAAAAGAAAACGATGTCGAATTACTCTTGAATCAAGAAAATGATAATATCGAATAGTCATCTCGTTTAGAGCATGAAAATCATCAGTTAACAGGTGTGTCAGAAATAATCCAATGGGAATCTGAGCCAAGTGATTGGAGTGGATGTCGGATGATGCATCCGGCTAATTTCCAGACTAATGTCTGTAAAATCAAGAGGGATTTCAAAAAAGTATCATATGTATCCGCTCAAGTGACACCTTAGCTTTCCAGAATGGGGACACTTTTAATACAACCCTCGAGATCAACAGATAGGATTCAAGGAGTTGTGCAGGAACAATTGGAACAACCCCAGTCCACCGAACTAGGGACATTTTCAAATTATCAATCATTTACTCAGAAAAATTGAGTCTTATCTCAATTAGGGAAGAAGCCACTAGAGGAACGATGAGCCGAATTATCAGGTGATTCCCTCCAAATTAAAGATCATCAAGAAGTTACCGAGGTATCAAATCAATAAAAGGAAATGTCTCATAAAAGACATGGAAGAAGACCGTATCACAGAAATGCCGACAGAAGGGATGAAATACATTATTCATCGATAAATGTCATCAATATCATCATCACTGATCCCCCAGAACATGAGGTTCACTCATAGGAATTAGATGAATAAGTTTCGGTTCAGGAAGCTATACACACAGAAATAAATGAAGAAGGTGTGTGTGCCAGATGCCAAAGGGATACCCAGAGGTAATATATTCTTACTGGTAATTCCCTCTCATACTCTATAATGGTACATGACAAGGAAAAGGGTAATAGTCAGGTTATATCCCACCCTACCTCTAGAGAAGGCAAATCACACTCATTACAGGAATGGTTCGCACAACAGGAAGAATAAATGAAGGAGTTAAAGAGGTTAAATACAGAACTACTTCAAGGCAGTCTTCTTCTTATGTGTTCTAGATCTAGTAAGTCATGGGAATTCATTGAAGATACTGGGATGGATCAAGAATATACTCCATTACAAGTACACCCTCAGAAGTCCAATATTATGGGTCATTCATGACAACAATCGGTAGTACTACCATCAGTTGCAGTACCAGTTACCACACCCGTACAAACTCCAGTTATTGCACCTACTCAGGTCCAAGATTAACCAGATGTTTCTCAAAAATTAAAAACTACAATTGGTTCATTAACAGCTCGGTTGAAAGCTATGAAAGGAAAATATTGACAAGTTTAACCGGAATAGAATGCTTTCCCTAAATGGCCTGATGCAATTCCTCCCCTGTTTAATTTGGCGAATACTATATTCCCAATAGTTAAAGGTTCAAAAGATCTAAAACCACATTTAACACATTATGTTTCTCGTTGTGATCCTATGATGGGAACCCGTCAATAACAAGAAGCAGTTAAGCTCAGGTGTTTGGTGCAGTCATTAAAAGGGTCTGCTTTTGTCTGGTATACTAGTTGCAGTCGCGGTCAATTACTGGGTGGGAAGATCTTAATCAAATATTTCTTCTTCAATTTAGATCAACGTTTCCAATGATGACAGTTTTTGATCTTAACAATTGTAAGCAAAGGGATAATGGAAGAGTTTCAGATTTCATTGCTCGTTGGAAAGGTTTAACATATTTCTTTAGTTTAGCAATCCCTCGAGAAAATTTATTTCCAATCTATGTATAAAATATGCATGAAGAATTACGCACACCGTTGATCTCTGTGAAATACACATGAGGTTTTCAATACCTTACTTCAAACACTCAGAAGATCGAAGAATATCTTAAAAACAGTGAGGGTAAAACTTGTCTAATTCTATCAATTCTGAGAAGGAGAATGGGGAAAGCATACCCTACTACACTTACACATAAACACGCAACTATACCTTCTTCCACTTCAAAACCTTCATCATGTTAAAGGGCTCCACCTCTTGGGTGTCAAAAATAATGGTCGCCTCATCAAGATGATCAAATAGATCGAAGGTAAAAGTAGTTTGAAGAATTGAATAACAATGTTTATTCTTTCCGGAATGAACAAGTTCCATGCTACTTCATCTCGTCTCGAAAACAATCTGTTTCAGTTTCCTTGGCCCAAAAGGTCGAACATGGAAGGAGATGAAGACCTCCCAAACTATTTCCCAATTCATCAGATGTGGGGGAAACTCATTCAGGAGTTTTTTGTCTTCAAGGACCTCCTACAAAAAATGGTGGACTTTGGATAGGTAAAACTGAAATGTTCTTCAGCCTAGGCAGCATGTGTTACTGCTAATGATCCAGAGGAAGAAGGAAAGTAAAATGAAGTCAAAATTAAAAAATACGCAAAAATATGATGATTGGATGGTCAGTAAAACGATCAACCGAACTCATGCAATTTTATGAACTCAATTGAATCAACCAATTGTTCCTTCTTCTATGAATTCAATAGAAAAACCCCCTTAATCAGAAGGACAATCTTCAAAGAGGAGGTATAATTCAATGAAAGAAGAACATTCAGAAGAATAAGAGTTCGTGTCAAAGCCTAAATAATATTTGACTCTAGCACATTTTAGGCCATATGCTTCAAAATCACGAGCACCACCCCCACCAAATGGCACAACCTGAACTGGTTAATCAGGCAGAATCTTCATCAGATGAAGATTTGATCTTAGGTTCGGTTAACAAGATTCACTTAAAGGATATATATGCTATCCATAGTTTTGATCATGATGATCCTGAGTTCCCTGTATCAAATAAAAGAATTAGAGTAAGAGATATAGGCCTAGGATATAGGGGAATACACGGATATTCCAAGAGCCACTATTTCAATCCTACCCCTACTTGAACTGCATATGTGGAAGAAACTCTTGTCAAATCCCTTCAGTGAGCTCAATGAGAACAAGAAAGTTCTTCTACACATGGATGATTCAGTCCTGGAACAGTTATTTTGGAGGATCGGTTAGAGGTTACACCTTCTTTTTATCAGCAAATAAATAGACCTAGTCGGTCTAATCTACCAAAGCCGGGAGTATATCCAACTCCTACCCCTCTATGAGATGCATCTACTTCTAAAGAATCAACTTCTAAGGCACCTACGAAACCACATTTTCTTGTTGGGAAATGCAGACCTTTGGAGCAAAATTAGGATGTCTCGAATCATTTGGCCCATGTACTGACCATGTTATCAATTCTGGATGCCTTGAAAATATCAAAATATCTTCAGGAGGCACTTATTGAGGCTTTTTCAAGCCTTCAAGAATTCAAAACTGAAATTTTGCGGAAGAAGTCTACCATATTGAGAATGATCCTACAGAATTCCATGAATTGATATCTTTTACAGATGAAGATGAATATGATGTTGTAAATGGATATATCAGACCATTGTATTTATTTTGTAGGTTCAAGGATATAGACATCTGACGAGATTTCATTGATAATGGTTCATGAGTCAACCTCATTCGTATTTGTACACTTCATCGATTGGGTCTCACCAAATCTTATTTATCTCCTTCTACTTGGATTTTGAAAGGATATGATATAAATGAACAAGAACCTCTAGGCGATATTACACTCAGAACTCAGTTTGGAGACCTTGTGTCTAATTCATATTTCATGGTTGTTCATCATGACACAGCCATCAACATTTTTCTTGGATGACCTTATCAACATCAACATGAGGCTATACCTTCATCATACCATCAATGTCTCAAATATTGTTTCAATAGTCAAATTGGGACATTGAATGGTGATATATCCCCATTCAAAACATGTGAATCTTAAAATGTTGGGGAAGAATTCTATCACATGGAGGTAAAGGAGAAAACCATGATAGATGAGGTTACCAAAATTAATGCTCCATAAGGTTTGGAAAAGATTATAGTAAACTCATTCATACATGTGAGTACTGATTATGTGTTTCTTATCAGTAAAATTGAGGGGATAGACCCAAATCCCAACACTCTTATGGAATCTTCCATAATGTCAATTATGGAAATTGAGCTAGACAGTATGGGAGAAATTTTTGATTCACCATGCAATGATGAATACTTAAATAGAGATGTCTTCATTTCATCTGTTGAAATCCAGCAATTCTGTACTTCAACCAGGCTAGATAAAGTTATAGCCATGTCAGAGGAGAACGATGATGACCCTTCATCATCAATAGGGTCAGAAATGGTAGTCTATTCTTCAAGATGTTCAAATTTTAACATCTCCCCTGGTCATGAAAATTATGCTTCATCATATACTATGCAATTAGAATCAAAAGAAGTAACACATATTGAAGAAGAATAGGAAGATCTCAGGGATTCTCCTCTACCATTTGAAGAAGTTATCTATAACAATGTGGATGAACTCATAGAAATTAATCTCAGTAAAAAAGAAGATCCAAACCCTACATTAATTAATATGTCCATGACTCTTGAAGAGAAATAAATGTATACTTTATTTTTAAAGCAAAATTGAGATGTATATTCTTCGAATTATACATAAATTCCAGGTCTAGATCTTCATTTTTCCACTCATCATTTGGGTTTTCAAGAAGAACATCGATAATTCAAGAAAGTCAGAAGATGAACACATCCAAATTATTCCTACAAAATTGAAGCTTAAGTTGATAAGATTATCAAGGCTAACTTCATCAGAGATGTTCAATATCCCAAATTGCTGGCTAATATTGACCCTGTAAAAAAGTATAATGGACAAATTAGAATTTTTATTGACTTTAGATATCTTAATCGGCATTATCCCACGGATGATTTTCTAGTTCCGATCACAGAACTCTTAATTGATGCAACATCTGGATTCGAAGCTCTTTCCTTCGTGGATGGTTATTATGGGTAAAATCAAATACGAATGGACCTATAGGTTAATGAGTCTATAGCATTCTGTTCCCCTCAAGTTTTGTTTTTCTATCGGGTAATTCCCTTTGGAATGAAAAATGTAGGTGCAACATATCAACGTGCCATGCACCATATATTCAAATAATTTTTACGGAAATTTTTTGAATGGTTTGTGGATGATTTGGTGGTTAAATATAGAGAACATTTTAATCTCTTGGCTGATTTGGAAATCATATTTCACAATCTTCGACAACACAATTTGAAGATGAACCCCTTGAAATGTGCTTCCGGTGTAACCTCAGGAAAATTTATCATCTTTTTTGTATGCCATCGTGGTATCAAAGTTGATCCTAAGAAAAAAAAAATCATTCCTTGGTAGGCCACCTCCTCGAAATTTGATGGAATTAAGATGAATTCAAAAAAACTTGACCTATATTCGGTGTTTCATCGCCAATTTGGCAGGAAAATTATTACACTTCACCAAATTAATGAAGAAAGGAGTCACCTACTAGTGGACTGAAGAATGTCAAGAAGAATTCGATATTTTAAAGAGATATCTCTTGAGTCCACCAGTATTAATTCCACCCATTGAAGGAAGTCCACTTAATTTCTATGTGACATCTTTAGAGTTACCATTGGGTGACTTATTTTCCCAAAAAGAATGATTCTCAGAATGAAAACAACCTTTACTATCTTAGTTTGACTATTTCTAAGGCAGAAACATGATATTCAATTTTTGAAAAGTGTTTCCTAGCATTAATCATTGCTGTTCAGAAATTGACACACTACCTGTAACATCATGAGGTTCAATTGGTATCTCGCAATAACCCGCTCAAATTTATCCTTAGTCGTCCAACGCTTACAAGATGTTTGTCAAGGTGGGTAATTATTTGGCAACAGTTTGATATCCATTATGTGTCTCAAAAGGAAATAAATGGCCATGCTTTGGATGATTCCCCTGATGAACACCCTTCCATAGAAGAGACATCTTTAGATATTGAACTTATTGATGGGGAATTCTTATCTATTAAAGATAATCCTCCAACATGGGAAATGTACTTTGATGGTGCTTCTAGAATCCCAACAGGGAAGAAAATGGAAGATCAAAAATTCAACAAAGTTGGGGTAGGAATTGTGCTTATTTCCCCAAAAAAAGGTAGTGCTACCCTGTTCTTTCTTCTTGTTGGAAGGCGGTACAAACAATGAAGCAAAATATCTTTCTCTCATCGCAGGATTGGTGTTGGCGCTTTAGGCACAGGTGAATAACATAAAGGTAAAATGTGATTCATATTTGGTAATAAAACAATTCAATGGGGACTATTCCATCGGAAAAGAAGAGTTAAACCCTTTGTATGACTAATTCATAAAGTTACCGGTGAATGTTCCTTCAGAATAGAATTTTTTTTATGTCCCATGATCACAAAATTCCCAAGCTGATGCACTAGCTAATGTAGCCACAGCCCTGAAAAATCCAAACCGGGAAGAAACAATCATCAATATTGCCCACTGTTGTACAGTTTCACCATATGTTCAAATCATAATAGAGGAAATCAATGAAATCAGTCTCATTTCTGAACCATATGGTCATACTATTGGATGAAAGACACCTATCATGGAATACCTTCAAAATGGAACACTCCCACCTGATAGAGATGGGAAAGAACAATTTTGACAAAACGTGGTCAATTTTACTCTTTATGATATCCCAGATCACCAAATGATTCTCTAAAAGTGAGGTTTTGAGAGAATTCTCTTCAGATTTATTGATGGTGAAGAGACAGTGGCTATCAATAATGAAGTACATGCAGAAGTTTGTGGTGCCCACCATTCTGGACATAGACTATCTGACCGAATTCGAAGGCTTGGATACTTATGGCATTTAATGATACAAGATTTTGTTGATTTCACTAAGAAGTTTCATTCTTTCCAAGTATATTCCAATTTCATTCAGCAACCCCCAGATTTTCTCCATACAGCAAAATACTTATGGCCATTTTCCACAGGAGGAATGGATGTAGTAGACCCTTACCCTTTGTCTACATCTATGTAGTTTAAGTATATTATTACTGCTACTGACTTCTTCTCCAATTGGGCAGAGGAAATACCTCTCCATGAAGTTAGTTCTAAAAGCATTTTTAGCTTCATCAAGTCTATCATTATTACCAGATTTGGAGTCCCTCATACCATATTGACAGACAATGCCACCAACATCTATTCATTTCGAGGTGAGGAAGTTGTATCCAGAATACAACATCAAATCCAACCATTCATCTCAGTATCATGCAGTGGACAATGGAAAAATAGAATCCTTCAATAAGACTCTTTAGAAAATACTACAAAATATGGTGGATAATGATAAGAAATCATGGCCTGATAAACTTTTCCATGCTTTATGGGCTAATTGGACCACCACCCGCACTGCTACGCGGTCAACTCCATATTCATTAGTATATGGAACAGAAGAAGTCTTTCCCATTGAGTTTCAATTACCATTGCTCAGAGTATCCTTTTTCGATCATTCATCTACTGATGAACAATCTCAAAAGCGATTGGATGAATTGGAACAATTAGATGAAAAAATATTGTGGACCCTACACCACTTGTATGTCTATCAGAATCCAATAGCATGGGCTTTAAACAAAAATGTTCATCTCTTTTCATTCATTCAAGGAGAATTGGTATTGGTCCTAAAAAATCAAATGATAAAAGTAAAGAAACCTCCAAAGCTTGAGTCAAAGTGGGAAGAACCTTACTCAATAAAAAAGGTCTACTCCAATGGAGCTTATTATTTAATTTCAATGGATGGAGAACTAATCACGACTCCAACCAATGCCAGATTTTTGAAGAAGTATTTTCTATAACAAAAATACACTTCATAGTCCTCACTCCATGACATTAAACAGCATTGTCTCTTTGTCCTTGCAGCAGGACATTAAACTACACAGCTTCCTCCATTTTCCAACATGACATTAAATTGTCTCCAATACATTATATGTCCTACATGACGTTAAAATGTGCATTGTTAGGGTTGTTTCTACATCTTGTTTCTCACACCGAGCATGAATCACATTTCCTTAGAGTAAGCTTCAATCATAACACCCTCTCTCGGCCGCTAACCACGCATAAGTCCCAACACCATCTTCATTTCGTTTTCCTCAAGTAAAACTCGATCACCAATTCATTCTCAATAGAACCATGTAGACTTTGATCCATTCTCTATAGGCTGGGTACGTAGGCAACCTCCTGAGGTTCAAGCCCAAAACCAATATCTTAACATCGGTTTACCTCCATCTCATACGATGTTGATTCGTGAAGCTGCCCGAAAACTAATATCTTCACATTGGTTCATCATCTTCCTTGCTATATGACTTTAAACTATACAGTCCCCCATTGTACTCACTCCAAGACATTAAACAACATATCCATACATCCTAGCTACATGATGCTAATCTGTTCTGCACCAGTCAATGCATATGACCTTAAACTATTCACACTTTTTTCCTGTACGACAATAAAATAGAACATTCTTTGACAACCTCACCTGAGAGGGAATCATTGTTGACATTGATCTCCAATTATTTTATATTCTGAATACTATGTGAATTAATAGAAATTCTTGAACCTTTAATCTTGGATCCAACCATCATTGCACTAAAGTCCCCTTTCACCCTTCACATGTACGAACCAAATCTGTACAGAGGGTATTTCAAGAACTATGTATGGCATGATTCCCATACTTATGGGATACGTAGGAAGGTTTGAGAATCCCTCAAACCTCGCCCCAAGTATTTGGGCCTAACACCAAATTCCACTTTCAGTACCTTGGCTGAAAAGTCCCCCTGTGAGCACACGAATGTGGTATGAAAACCCTGGTCTTTATTCACATCAGGTTTATAACAAACACACAATGTGTCTCCCTCATTATGGTCTGAACTATATGACCATAAACTATGATCTCCTACTCTTTCGTCACACATGATGCTAAACTATATTTCATGAACAACGTATGGCTTGATTCTCATCCATATGAGATATGTATTGAAGTCCAGTATCTCAATTCAGGACCCAGCCACAACATGATCATGGTCAGCATTGGTCTATGTATCTCTTTCATGCATTGGACAATACCCATTTTCATTTTTCATACTCCTAACCTTAAATACTTAAATATCTCCATAACCATTTTCCTGAATTCTAGTCACAAAATTTCTGATACCTAGGAATTCTTTTTTCTGACTATGCCGCACGTTCCCTTTGTTGTCCATGCATAAGTAATCTACATAACGGACATGTCAGCCAAAAGATGCTATTATTTAACTATGCATCCAATGCCCTTAAGTAGCCCTGCATACTTCAACCCCCTAACGGGTTTGTCAAATAATGGTAATTTTATTATTTGGGGGACAACCTTTTTTGATCTTATTGGTATTAACAACGATATGTAGGGATCCTCAAAAAACAATCATCCTTAACATATTTATCCCATACTCATTTTCATGATCTGAAGGTATTCAAGTCTATGGTTTATATTTCCCCTCCCTATGTTTGGGTTAGACATTCATAAGAGTGACATTCATCCAATTCTTTGACAATCTTGATTGGGAATATCTTCTCCATTTTCAAGTACCTCTCTCCATACATCCGACTCTATGCTTTGGAAATTTTGAATCTCCATAAACTTCCACATGCTTTTAGCAATAGAAAAGTAATATTTCTGAGAGTTCTTTTCTCTGACTATGAAGCACATTCCCCTAGGTGAACTTTCATAAGTAGTCTACATATCAGACCTATCAGCCAAAGGATTCTATTATTTGACAATGCAACCAATGCCCTTAAGTGTCCCTACAAACTTCAACCCCCTAACAGGTTTGTTAAATAGTGGCAACTTCACTATTAAAAAAATACTTCCTCTAATGCCTTTTAGACCTTTTATTATATAATCCCTCATATTTAAAATTTCTTATGTCTTAGTTTACATGTTTTCACCCATACTTGAATGTGGTATTATGTATTTAAACAGATTATCATGGGATTGAGTCAATTTGAATCCATTCGGTCAAAGCTATTCGACCATAAACATTAGCCTTTTTTATTTCCGACATGCATGACTTTAAACTTCCAATAAGAGATAGGATACTCATTAAATTGGGAACCTGAAAAGGGTACTATGAGCTCAAGTCGAGTCCCAGTTCGCTAAATGTACATATTTTATGATTTAGGCAATATTGAGCAACAAAAAATTCAATGTTTGTGGAGTTGTTTTGATATTCCTATCAAAAATAAAACTATGCTTTTACTAAGCCCAATCGCATAGGTAAAAAATATATAAGTAAATAGAAATAGAATGCATGAAAAATTGATTGAAGATGAATGGTCTTTTTCATTTATGCAAAACATTTGCAGAACATCCACATATTGGATTATCTTTACTTTTTCATGAATTACAAGAGGCCTTCAACATAACACTTCATTTGATTTATGGCATCTCGAGCTTCATCAAGAGCCACTTGAAATTAATTCACTTGACCAGCTTCACTCTTTTTAGCTTGATGGAGTTATTTATTGGCATCTTTGATTGCTTTAATACCATTTGTTTGGACTCCTTCCAGTGAATTGTTAAGCTGGTCAAGTACCCCAGAAACCGCATTTAACTGTTGCTGAAGGTGCATCTAATGGACCACATTCTCTTTGATATTGTGCTTTATATCCATCAACTTTGTAGCATGATCAGCCTCAGCTCAGGACACCGTAGCCTCAAATTCACCAATATTAGCCAACAGCCTCGCTCTGGTCAGATCTTGACGATAATTTTTCTCATACTCATTCCATAAGATGACTTGTTTCACCACGGCATGGATATCTTGATATCCAAACCCACCAAGTACTATCATGACGAAAAAAGATGACAGTCGCGAGATCTCTGAAGACATCTCCTCCTGAGGCACTTCAGATATGATCTTCCATATATTCTACCATGCCATGCAATGTGCGAATTGGAGCACCTTCTGCACCTCTGGGTCTGACTTAGCATCTCTATCATAGTGGGGAATATTGTCTAGGATTAATTCACTTAAATAAGTGCTTTGTTCTACTCCTTCCCCCTTGACCCTTGGTACTTCACTTTCTACTCATGTTGCGGTGGAGGCCGAGGCTTCACCTCCGGATCTAGCCACTGAAAATTGACGACGCTGCATAGTTAATTGAAAGTTTTGGTTAGTTTCAAAGGATAAACAAAGTGGATTAATCTATATTGAAAATTAAGTACAACCCCAAATATTATCATATTTCACCCAATGGTAGATCAGTAGCATGAGAAGGATCCTCCCCATATTTTGTAGCTTCAACAGGATTTTCAGGATGGATTTTAGGAATCTTGGCTGGGTTATGATCCACTTTAGCTAAAATATCTACAATGATTGGGTTTTATCTACGACCTTCAGGCATAGGCAGATCATCAGCTTGCTCAGATGGAACTTCACATTTCAACCAATCATGGTAAGAGATGTAATAAGAAATTTTTAACAGGAAAAAGGATAACACTAATATCCAAAAACATCTAAATTACATGGTAATTTTACATGATATAAATCTTATTCAAAATATGCGCCATGATTCAACATTTCATCCAGTGATATCTCAGATTACTTGTTAGTCTCACCAGTGGGAGAATTTGATATGTCTTCTTGGTGACCTTGCTCCTGCGACCTCTGACCCCAAAAATCTTTCTCAAAGAAAATTATCGATTCAGTTGCAGTGGATTCCAAATGTTATGGTGCTTATGTTGAACCTAAATCATCACAGAATGGAAGTCAGTTGATGTATTCATTCAAAATTCTATGAAGTATTGTTAATTTACCAGAAGCAGTCTCTTCTCTCCTTGTAGCAGCAATAGGAGGAGTACTAGGAACAGATGATGGCTCTTCTTCTCTCACTGTTTCTTCAGGAGCAACCAGATCAGCATGAATTTTCAACTGTTCACCAACACCCTCTATCGTCCTCAAAGATGGATCAGTCCTCTCCATCATTCAATAAATTGAAGAATCCCTTGCAATCCAAAGAGATATGAGAAATATTTTCATGAGTTAAGGATTCATGGCTATCTGAAGGACTTACCACTATTGATGAAGCGTTTAGCGTAGTACTATTCCTTTGATGCCTTTTATTCTTTGACTTTTTGGGTGTGTTGACATCGTAAACTCCCAATACAGGTATTGGAGAGTGAAAATCCCTTTCTAACTCATCTTCCATGGCTTTCTGACATGGAGATACCTCGCCCGGCTCGCGGGGAGATTCAGCGGCTCCAAGTGCAATGCCACCAGGGCTGCACTGCGGTGAAGGGACCTCATTAGTTCCTTTATTAACAACATTCAAGATGAAGAAAGTAATTTCCTTGAGTAACAAAGCTTTGACAGAAATCAAGATGCAAAGTAAATAAGGGAAGAAAATTTAAATCTTCAGGAGCCACATAATCATGAAACTCTACATCTACTGTAGCACCAATCTCCTCAGTGTTTCCACGATTCATCATTTCCTTCACCCGCTTGGTAATAGGAATGGAATCATCAGTGGAATATATGAGCATTTCTATCTCTCTGATGCAATCCCGCACTTCATCGGGGATATCCTTGAAGTTGATATCAGTAGAAGACATGGGATTCCCCACTCAAGGGATATGTATCCCTTCATATAAGTCCATCCAAGCGGTTTTAGCATCACAATATAGACTCTTCCATGTCTGGATAGCCTTTGGTTAAATATTCAACATGTGCACCAGAAGGCCACGAGGAGGGTCCTTCAATCTGGGACTTCAACATCTTCCCAGCTCCTGCAATCATGGATAAAGGATACGAAAATGAAACATGTTGCTCTATAAAATAATGACGATTAAATTTCCTCAAATTATATAACTCGCCAGGAGTGGTTGGAGTAAGTATCTTGAATCTGGCAGTAGGATTATATCTGGAACGAGGCATCTTTGATGCATGTCGTGCCTTATCATCCCCATCCTGGGAATCTGGTGAATCAACCCCGGGTGAGGAACCCGGGGAATCAGCTCTGGGTGAGGAAGAGTCACCTTCCAGACTAAGGTTTTCTTTCCTGATAGTTCTCTTTTTTGTCCCCACCCAAGGAACCAGATGATTTAGTACCCCTTCAGGGTATGATGCCACTCAGTTCTCAGCATACCATGTAGTCAATTGACTCGCCCCTTCGGCAACTGGTATATCAAACACTACCCATGTCTTCTCCATAGTTGTCAGCAACCATAGTTGTTAGGAAACCATTGGATGCTGCTCTGACTTGACATAAACAGTAGGGGATACAACAATCTGCTGCAGACACTTGAATTTGAGTGAAAATCTGTATGGAACATATGCCTCACATATAATCTCTCTGTCAATTCGGGTGTCCAATACACCATCTCTGCAAGCCAGCATGTATGACCTCTATTCCAGGATAGTTGTTCCGTCATCCACAAACCGCCCAATTGGAGGGTTTCCATAAGGAATGAAATGAAATTCCTTGAACATGCTCAGCCTCACCTTCAGATCATAAGTGTTGAGGGACAATGGAGAAATTCTAGAAAATTCCTGCACTGATGGCCTAAATGAACTTCCATGAACATATACTCCACTATGTACAGCGTATGTCCTGAAGTGAGTGTCAATCCATCCCCACAAAACATGGAATGGTCTCACTATTCTCAAAGGAGACTTACCCATATAGACAAGGAGTAAGCTCCAATTAATCATCGCCAAAGTCTGGGTGGCCAACCCATCCATTTTCTTCTCACCCAACTTGGCTGCAACAATGAAGGTCCTTGTCCAGACGCCTCACTTCGATTCCCTAACTTGCAGAAGATAAACACTAAGCCACAATGCTAAAAATCCCACCAGACAAGTCTTCTTTGGGATTATTTGGTCCACTTCATACCCCCACTTTTCAAACACTCTTGCTTCCAGAGTTGGCTAGAATGTGCCAAGACCACCCCTCATCTCTATTCTAGGGCAGCTGGTAGGATGATTATAGGTGGGAACCTTCTCTTTCTTCTTGATAAGAAACATATCCATCCATTCCTCTGTATGAATATACTTTCTAGAATGATTTTTGGTGGACTTTGAATTCTTGAGAATGGGGAAAATTTTCAATAACTCTCGAGCCAAAGCCGGAGTCTTCTTTGAATCATTCCAGGTCACCTTGGGGGGAATGAATTCATCATACATATCACCCAAAATTAGAGCCCCTGAGATCTTGTAGACATCCCACAAACTGCTGCCTACTTATCCATGAGTCAGATAGAAAGAATTGGTTTCTGGGCTCCAGCAGCTGATTAGCTCAGGCACAAAAATTATCATTCCCGTAGACATATGTTTTCCCATCCCAAACAACTTCATATATTTCAGCTTCTTTAAAATCCTTGACAAACTCTGCACAGGTTTGTCACACCCAATATTACCAAATTCATGTTGTATTTGCACCTCCTCCAAGACATAAATCCAAACTCTTTTTCCATCCCATGGATTGATCCTTCTGTGAATTTTGGAAAATGGAGGGACAACAATGCGGCTGCAGCTCAGGGTTGTGAGGATTCAGATCTGGATTACATGGGCTATGATGCATTATATATTCCTTCACTACTTTTCCAACATTGACAAATGATCCTGCAATTGAGACATTTTGCTGATACAAAATTGGTGTAAGTCTGAAACCCAAAATTATGAATATAATTATTTGTGTATGGAACGTTGACTCCGTGCAGATAACCATGGCCATATAAAGGAATATAAATGCTCTGTGGGAAATTGACATTATATTTCGTCAAGTACATGGCCAAATCTAGGGGATTACTAGAAAAGATATCATAGTAGTCATGACCAATGATGTTTGTCATATCATCAATTATCTTACTAGCCAACTCATCAGCCAATCCAATTCTTTTGGGAGCCATTGAATCTTAACAAAGCTCTAACATTTAACTTTTAAATAATTCTGTTTTTTTAATTCTTGTAATGAAAACAAAAAAATGGATAAGGCATTAAGGTGCACAAGTGTGGTTGTGAAAGTATGGGTGTTCAAGTGTGGTCACATGGGTGTGGTCGCGCAAGTACTTTCAGGAAATTCAAAATATTACTTGAGAAGCGCAACACAAGAAAAAAGCGAGCGACCGAAGAGATGCAGACACTTGCGTGACGAGAGCTCAAAAACTCGGAATGTTAAAAGGTTTGTGCGAAGTGACACCCATATATATAGGCTATCCCACAACCCTACGTGCTAGAACCTGCGTGCCAGAACCTTAGTGCCTACCACTTGGGTGCCACCGAACCCTTGTTTCTAATTTTCCTCAGAGTCAAATCCTCTTTCCTTTTTTGGATCCAACTATGAGGGGTGACTTTTGTTGATACTAAATTCCATCAAATAGTCAAATGAATGGAAAATGGGAATACCTTAATCAAAAAAAGAGTCATCCTTTAAAGAACATAAAAAAATGACAAAGGTATGAACAAGGAAACATTTATGAATGGGTCGCACAAGTTTCCTTCTGGTCACTAAAGTTACTTCCTCCCCACATTTTCGTCGCACAAGTCACTTGCTTGCCCAATTCCTTTTTTTCCCAAGGTGTTAAGTGGACTAAAAATAGCCCCTTTGGGCCCCCCATTTCAAGGAAGAATTATCCAAAACTCAGATTCAAGCTCTGGTCACCCATGTTTTTCTGATGTCTTCCGAACACTTCTATGGTAATTATTTACCTAGAATGGAATCTCTAAATAGGATGAATAATTTCTAAGTATTAGAACTCCTCAATACTTTCATGCATAATTTTCCATCCCTTAAGGGATGTGAAGACACTTGCGCGCCACCTTTACCTCTCAAGAAAAATTGTACACCACCCTTCTGGAAGCCTCTAGGGATGATACTAAGGGCTTGAGTTCAAAGTTGTGCAACTATTACCTTATGGATTATTCATCGCCCACAGTGACCCATGTGTCCCATGTATACTTGTGGGAATCGGACTTGCGCGATAGAACAATACTTGCACGCCACCTTCCTAGTCACCTCCTTTCCTCAAATCCACCTCTCTTATTCAAAGATAGCATTCAAAACCCTATTTAAATCCATTAATGTCATGATTCCATCATTGGCTTCCATATCTGAGAGGAAATCATTGGGCCTCCTTCTCAGGAGTAAGCCCCAAATTACAAGTCCTCTTAATATGGGACTCCTTCTCAGGAGTACATCCCAATCATAATTTCCTTTAATTGGGCCTCCTTCTTAGGAGTAAGCCCCATTCTTAATTTCTTTTGATTTGGGATTCCTTTTCAGAAGTATGTCTCGGGTTAAAATCTAAAATCTCCATAAAGTACAAATACCATTATGGACCCTACTCTTGGGCATTCATACATACATTATCCCCACATCATTTCTTATGATTTCATCTTTCGTGGAACAATCGTCAGTTTTTCTGATACCTCTTATTTCTCACACCAATCACGACTCACGTGATCATAGAGTGTAAAAGTAATTACGAAATCTCTAATTGGGGCATTAATCATGCATAAACATCATACTTCTTCACATGAACTATGCAGACATTGATCTCTGCCATAAAAGTAGAGTATGTATGAAGGTTTTCTAAGGTTCAACCCCATCCTTAATTAATTCTTTTTTGTCCCATGTGACATTAACCTATATCGTTCTTATCTAACTACGTGGGTTCTGATTCCTTTATTTTTAATAAGGATACGTAGGTAGCCCATCTGTGGGTATGATCACAACTCTGAAATAATCATGTCTTTCTGAATGATAATAAACATCAAGTTCCCCACTGAGTGGCTTTAAAACCAGTATGGTCCTCATAATGACAAAGATATTTCTATATAATGTATGGAAGGATACCATTGACTAAGGATATCTAATTCATATGGATGATTCTCTATTGATGAAGAACCTAAAATACCGATAAAAAATCTCTAATTTCCCTACATATCAATCGTTGATTGCAAGATCTAAAGGAGAAACTAATTTTTATGCTTGGTAAATTAATAAGGATTTTCATGAACAGAACATAAATCTATAAGAGATTCCCAGAGTAGACAATAATTCCCACTAAAAAAGGTGTGATGAGTCTGAACAACCATCCTCTCGACCAATGAAAAATCTTAAGCCTCATCAGTCCACAACTAATGGGCACCTACCTTTGGAAAATAGATCCAAATGGATATAAAATCATTAGATGTTTCAGGTTCTATGAATAAACCCGTTAGAAACTGATTGGATAGTTGGAAGCTTAAAACAAACAAGGTCATCCTCATTTCTAGAAGAAACAATGAGAAAATAAATACCAAAGTCAAATGAACAAACCCTCGAATGGGGATGGTGAAAAAAAGGCTTATATGAACACTATCTTGTAATTTAGTTCTATAACTATAATGAATCTAAGTACTATACAAGACAATGCTCTAATCCAAGGTTTTTTTGGGACAATTTATTATGGTAGCCTACAGGGTAGCATAAAAAATCATATGCTATTAGTTCTACTGAAGTGTATCCCGAAAATGATGATTTCTATTAAAACCATGGAGGGTAATATTTGTCTCCCTAAGGTATTATCAATAGTTGAATGTTTAAATGTTTAAAGTATGATAATTATGAAAATTTATTACATTGAGGGAATGCTTGTTGTGATAATTAGGATGGTGGTATGAGTAAAAGTTATATTGATGATATAAATGACATGTGAAAGGAAAGTAGATTTAAGAAATAATATAAGGAATCATAGATAATTAATAATAATAAAGTGGGGTAAATGAATTATTTTAGTACTAGAATTAAATTATTATTTTTCACAAGTCATAAAATATATAATAATATGTTTTAATAATGGATCTTTAAGGATATATTAAGTGATGTTGATGGAGTATAAAATTTTACTTAATGGCATGGTTGTAATTTTGGAAAACAATTGATTAAGGGAAACATAACCATTAATTTTTGAATGATTTTGGGAAAATAATTAGATAAATAGATGTTTTATTATGATAAAAAATATGATAATATTGAGAACTATGGAACTGAATAATAATATAGTGAAGTGGTAGGTTATGGATTAAGTTTATATAATTTTTTCTATTTATGGTCTGGGAGGGAGTTAATTTCTAAATGAGTACACGATTTCACTATAGATTTATTATAATTCAATTTATTAACAAGTTTTAAAAGGATATATGATAATGATATTAACATGTTTTATGAGTGATAATTAAGATCTAAATCATGTTATTTTAGGGATTATCAATAGGTTTATTTTAAAAATTTAGTGACCATATTTTAAAAATATAAGATTTTAATCTTTAGGAAGGTTCATATAAGTAGCTGTTTATGAAGTTGTTTATGTGGAACATTGGTTAATATTTTATAGATTAATGTTTTACATAACCACATGAAGAATTATTTGTATATGATAACTTGTTCACACTATTTTTTTGGTTGATAACTAGTGGTAGAAAGAATGACTTGTCATGTCAATATAGATAGTATAACCTGTTAGTTTTATATGAAATAAAATTACATGGAGTAAGAAATGAAGTGGAAATTGATCAAGGAATAATAAAAGCGTTATATTTTACTTATTAGAATATGTAAATTATATATATATTCTTTTAAGATATGGAAATAAAATTTTATCATATTATCTCCTTTTTTTATTATATCAATGTCCTTTTCTAAAATATTTGGTCAAGGGTTACATGGTCATTAGCCTTATAATAACAATTGTATCAATATTTACCAAGCATAATATGATATTTGGAATTGTGCTCCATTTCCATTTATTCACTATCCACAAATTTTATCATGTTCAAAATTTTAGCTATGTGGTGATCTTGACCTTTTACATTCCCTCCATTTAAGAGGAAATTCTATTAACACATTTTCCAATGTGGATTTAGCACATAAGAAATTTTAATTCATCTATCATTGACCATCAAGTGAAATATAAATTTTTTTGGTATTTTTTGATATTCATGATCATGTTGAGATGGTAGCTTATTGAATATCAATTTAGCTAATTCTATCACAAGTTCATTATGTGTTCCAGGTATCTCTCATGGGTATGTATATACCTAAACCATCACATGTACTAAAATTATAGATCCAATTACAAGAGAATGATATTTAATATAATGAATGAAATTTATAGATTAATGATAATAAAGATAACATTCTACAATTCAATTACCATCACTTGGTTATCATTTTTTTTAAAACACATATCTATGGAAGCTATGTGGGAACCTAAGAAACTAATGGGGTATGTATATCCTCAACTATTTATATTCATGTAAAAATTTTCAAAATAAAATTTTTATTTTATGGGTGGTATAGTATAACAACCTATGATTTTATGGTATGTCTATTTTTCAATAAATTTAATCTCTTTGATAGCTTACATTGCACAGAACACAAATAACAAAATAAATGATTAAATATTATTATTAAATTATAACCTATATTAAGGAATTGAGGTAATCAACAAGATTAAAAAAATTATGAAAATATAGTATTTGATGATTATAGAGTGAATTCAATGGTTACTAATTATTTTAAAAACTTAAATAAATAATTCCATATGATGGATCGGTTATTATAAAAAGAAAAGAAAAATATTTTTATGCTAACAATGATATTTTATCATAAAAAATTCAATTAGTCAACATTAGGGAAATATATTAATTAAATTTATATTTTATAAGTTCAATAATTTTTTTTTTATTTCATTCAAAATGTTTGATAGGTTTAAGAGAATAATAAATATAATTTTAATCGAAAAAATGAAATTTTTTCTAAAGGAATTTTTTCGTCCTTTTAATAGAGAATGTGTTTTTTGAACTAAATTTTGAAACAATTATAAGTATTATTTGAAAAAATAAACATAATTATAGATTATTTATAATAGAAATTATCATAGGGTTATTTATTAGTATGTCTCTAAGAAGTTTCATTTATTTATTAACTGTGAAAAATATATGTTTAACTGAAAAATACATTTTCAACTAATTTATTTATATTTCATTAATAAATGTTATGGCATTAATCAGTCATACAATTCATGCCCCAAAATAATTATTTAATGAAAAGGTAAAAGTTCAAGAATGTGGAGTGAATATATGACACCATAAGGGAGTGAAAGATGATACAACTCATGAATATAAGAAGATAATGGACAGCTCAAGAATAAGAAATTTTACAAAATTCTTTGATAAGAACCATTTGGTACAATGTAATAAGAATCCAAAAGATCTGAATGAAAATTAAGAAGGTTTCACCATACCCATTATAGAAATAATTCATGGTTAGTATTCTCATAGAAATCTTCAGCACTCTACTATGGCCATTTGTGCATTAGCAAGCACTATCTAGAATAATATGGCAGGCTAAGACATCCATTCATGTCTATTGCAAATGATGTCTCATCATATAGAATTAGTGATAATCAATGGAAAATGGCCATAATTAAATAGACTTTAGGGGAATAGCTTTTATCACTTTATTTGGGAAAAATTATACTTTTTCTCCTGTATATCAACAATAAAAGTTTCTATAATGTCCAAGCGAATCACTTCCATCAACGTGTTGATATGGAAACAAACTATAACATCTCACTGATGAAGGTACATCTGATCCAATGTCTTCACCCAATAGTAACAATGATATATAGGAAAATCCAAATAGAATTTCAAAATCAGTATGTTATATAAAATAACAAGCATGTTTGGAGCAGCAACACTCAAAATTCTTAGAAATCTACAATGAGCCATGAATGACAGAATAGTACATATGAAACTACGGTACATTTCAACCACAACACACAGAATAATTAATGCTCAGGTTAGAAAATCAATATTGATTCATGCATGATATATTTCAAAATGAAGTTCCATAAATAGAACCTTCCATTATAATGGATTCAAGGAAAAAAACCAGTGACCATAACACAAAACATCAAACTAAACAAATCAACCCCGGGTATGTCTCCCAAATTTAAATTATGATTTTCTTGTATTCATCAACCGTCTCTGTGAACATACAATTTCTATGTATATTTTTTATTATGTATAATAAATTCAATCATTCATCAATAAAAATGGTTTATGTCATTTTAAATCCTTTTCAAATTGAAATTGGTTATAAAAACATTTTGACCTCTTGAAATTTTCACTTTAAAACCCCATTTCTCATTTTTTTCAGTGGTATTAATTTTAGTAATATTTTTGAAAATCTATAAATTAAATTTGGGAAAATGGATTCAATGTTGTAAATTATAATGGATAAATTAGATTTCAAGGTTTATTTCATAATTATTAATAAAAAATTAAACATGATAAATCATTATTAACCACAGTATTGGTAAATTAATGATAAGGGTAAAAGTTAGAAGGTAAAAGAATAATATAAAAATAATTTCAACATTTAGTGCTTCTAGAGGTAAATTTAAAACCTACCTGGAACATAAAATAGTAATTACCATCCAATTTATTGAAAAATAATTCCACCTATAATTGAATGACTTTAAACAAAAAAATTAATCATTATTTATTCACTTAATACACTCTCTCCACAAGTATAAATAACAGTCCTCACCACCCCATTACCCCTCAAAAACAATGATCATCCTAAAATATATACCAAAAAACTATAATCCCCACTCTACCAATAAAAAGTACCTTTTTCATCAAAATACCATATCCATGTTCCTAAGGCTATCTTACAAGGATGTGCTTTTCAAGAAGTAAGTTTCTCAAAACTCCCCTCATAATTTCATTTCTTCATCTACCCACATCTCACCTCATTCATACCTAAATAAATGATAACCATACAATCATTTATAAAAAGGTATTTTATTTTTAAAATATAATATCCTACTTCTATATCTTTTATTACATAATCTTATTTAATAAATCAAAATTATTGTTCATGTTATGCTTGTTAATCACCGACATGAATAATGATTGTCTTCATTTTCCATTATCCCCCTCATGGATCATCACCAAAGAATTATTAGAGTAAAAACATATTTTAATTGGGTTTTTATAATGTATTTATTGTTTTATGTAATATATATATATATATATATGTGATATTAAATTAAAATAGACTTTTCCATGATGGTCAGAAAAAATACGAAAATAAACATCTCATTGGTCTCTAACATTTTATCAAATTAATCATCCACATGTAAAAAAATTTATTATTGAATACTTTTTATCCTTTAATTTCATTGATTAAATTTCATTCTTAATGAATTACTTTACTACCATTTTAAAAGAAAATATATAATTCTATATAGGTGAACTGACCTTGAAACCATGAAACGAACGCACCCGAAATGATGAAAATTATAAAATATATTTAATGAATGGGTTGTAAGATGTTATAAAAGAATCATATAATATATTATCTATATTGATATAGTATTGAGAAAAAATAATAAATATATTAATACAACTATTCATGAGTCTAAAGTACTCGCCACTTAAGGGAAGCATGAGATTATATTATGTCATTATAGGTGCTAAACAATAGTTAGGAGCTCATAATGGAGACTAATAGAAAGATCAATCAATGTAGTTTCATTTTATATAGTAATTTTATATTTAATACAATGATACTATACTTTTTTATTCATTCTTTGTAGTGCATGGATAAATATACATTAAAACATGAAATAATATGTATAAAAAGCTTGGGTTATTATATCATGTTCTTTGAATAATTTTCTATATCTGCGAACAGGGTGGCTATTCCTTAAATATTTCCATCCACTAAATTTTGTACACTTTTATAGTTTTTTTGGCCCCTTATATTAATTTTTTACCACTATGTTGATCTGTTTTTACCTTATTTCTATAATTAATTTTAATTACAATTTTAATTACATTCACTAATTTTTTGTCAAAAACTATCATAAACATAATATATATTTAAAATTATGATAAATAAATATATTTAATCTATTTTCATAATTTGAATAGAGAATTTGAATAAATTTATTTAAAATTTACCGCACAGACTCGAGAAGACAACATGTTTTTAATGTAAAATAATTAAAATGTTTGATTTGTTCTTATATCCTATTTCGGTGTGAATATTATTTTTGTAAAAAAATTGTATTAATTTATATATAAATGATATAATAATATTTTTTAAAAACATTAATACATAATTTAAATATATAAAAAATTAGATGATTTTTTTTCAACTTAAATTAATTATATTTCACTATTGATCATCAATTGAAACTTCTTAGGAAAATTACAAAATTCCATCCTAAGATAGTTTTTCTTTTCATCTTTCAAAAATATATTATTTTTCTTTCAAGTTAAATTTATAAAATTTTCAAAATATAGATTTGAAATTTTAGTAACATTAAAGTATGTAAAATTAAATATCAGAAAAATATATTTATCTTTATGCGTAAACATTGTTTTATTCTTATCTCATGTCTATAGAATACATAAGATAAATTTCGAATAGTCTATTAGACTATATATATATAGATATATATATTTATTTATTTATTTATCTTTATTTATCAGAAGTGGTTTAATTAATTTATTTAGGTAAAATATCTTTGATTTCATTAATATAGTTTTTTATCAAAAGATTTTTTATATTTTGAAATGCGATTTTTTATCATTTCTAGTTAATTGTTTACTGAATAACTATTCTTATATACATGTGCAAACAATATTTTCCTAATTTAATTATTCTTATTCATAACCATCATTCCAATGGTATGGTGAATACTATAATTATATTTTATTAATAATACTAATAATATAATGTAATTTTGAAAAACAATGTATCCTATGTAACACAAGTTACCCAATAAACATGGAATTGTGTGTAACACATTCCAAACATTTTTTTTACTATTTTTAACCTAATATATTTTTTACATGTTACAAAATATTAACTTGGTGTTCCATTGAACAAAAAAAAACTTAATGATATCATATTACTGAAGTTATATTTAGTGTTGATGGAAATGAAGAATATTTAAAAGATTAAATAAATTAAAAAATCACAAAAAGTTGTGGTCTCACATTTAATAAAAATTAATATGAATTTCTCCCACTAAATTCTTCTACGTTATTAGAGTTTTAATACTTAAATGTTCTACTCAAAGAAACACACATCCTAAATGTGAATACTAAAACCCCTTTAAAAATTGAATGTTTGGAATAAAATGCTTACCCAAAGTAACTCAAAACTAGATTTGTTTATAAGAGAACATATGTCAAAAGTTAGTTCATGGACGTAGAATATAAGTATAACTATCATGTTCTAATTGAGACTGATGAATATCATTTACAAGAATAAGTTAGTGATTGAGATAATGTTAGTAATCACCAAACCATAAACCTACGATGATCTAAGGGACCATTTGATTCATCATAAATTAAGATTTGAGGATAATATTTTTTTACCAAGATCATTTTACTATAGTTTAATAATTTTTAAAAAAATATAGTTACTTAATTTATTTCCATTTTATGAGAACATTCTTACCCTTCGATTGTTTTTTGAATAGTTTCGACTTTATCTCTTACTACAAAATATAAAGTTGAATTTGTTATGCATGAAACACTAAGGTGTTATAATATCCATATATTAATAAATATTTCATTCCATAAATATTTACTTATCAACAATAAAAAAAATTTATCACATGTTATCCTATATAAATAAATCCTCATATGGAGATATAATACCTTAATTTCTAAAGCATCATGTGAATTTAAACATAAACCATTCCATAAATTGTCAACATTGTATCTGTAGAGACCTGTAGCCTGACGTACATTGACATTACATTACATTTGCGGAATACTTAGTACATAACAAAAACACACACGCAAGGATCGTAATAGTTTAGTGTCTTTGGAAACTCGGAATATAATCTTCTAATCCTGGTGAAAGATCTTCAACATCTCCCATAAAGATCTTCTTTTTTTTCTTACCTAAAACCTTTCTTTATATCCTGGGGAAAAGAAAACATAAAAGGGTGAGCTCAAATGCTCAGTAAGGGTAAACAACAGAAATATCAATCACATCATATTCAAAAGAACATAACATTTTGGAAATCTTAACCTGAAAAAGAGAGCATAATTTCATAACATGGGATAAATCATGGCAGTGAAATGTAATCACAATAATCATAACTTAAAACATGAAACTTTGTGGCATTCACACATAATCATAGAGAATCATTTCTTGTTAGTCAAGACTCATTGCCAAGACTATCTTAGTGGACAAAGTCCCTTTCTGAATCGAGTAATCCTCGTTTCAGTCCTGTTTCACTGAACCGGTATAACCTACCATTCCAGCCATGTCTATCTCATGAGATATAAAATCTTTACCCAATGCATTGGAGGGAGATATAGGTCCCACCCATCTTATAATGAATCCTTTCTTATGTGTGCCACATAATCATAAACCATACATCATCGCATAACACATGTAAAAAAATGGTATTCTTGAAACATCATGACATCATAAAACAATTCATATAAGATAAAGGAATTTATAAAAATATTTCCATCACAACATAATCAAATCCATGTAATAATAGGGATAAAAACAGAACCCTTTTATTATCTTAGATGGAAAATAATTTTGATAAAATACTTGAACTTTATTCTTGAGGAAAATATCCTTTCTACATCAAGAACACTTTTCTTTTCTTAACATGTCATACAATTATAAACTAAAAGAAGTTGATTAAAAATAAACTTGAAAACTTATAAAGGAATATTCTTGGAAATAATGTTTTAAAAATCCATTTATGCCGTATAAGTTAAAAAAACATTCTTCTCGTACTTTTGTCGAAAAAGTCAAAAAGTACCTCGTATGAAAAACGACAAAAGATTCCTTTCATATCTTTTACTAAAAACTCACCGAAGGGTAAAATTGGATTTAAACAATTGTAGGTGGATGGAAATAATATTACATACTTAAGAAACATAGATGTGGATGATAAAATACACCCCAGTAAATACTAAAGTATAAACAATCTCGGATAAAAATGAGATTGTGATATTTCCCTTACCTTAGGTCCAATTTGCTTTGTACGTGTCCGAAGCTCCTGTATAAAGGTTTAAATAATGTTATTGACTTATTCCAGAATCATACATATTGATATGATATCATATATGGTCATATTCTTAGCTTCTTGATAGTAATATTTCATTGTTACTTGTTACTCGGGTCTTTATTGCCTTTTGTTCTTATGCGTGTTTTGCCGAATACATTCTTATTCTTCTTTTAAGGTTATAGATAACTTATATCCAGAATGGTATTAGTGTAACATATATCATATTTATTCATTCAATTTATATAATTACTATGTAATGATGATCATGTAGAACAAGTCGCATCACATCGTGGAGACGGTATTCCGTACGTACGCACGAGTGATGATATCATTCCTATGATCGTAGAACTGTATTGGAGTATATATATATTATTTCAGTATCAATATTACTTTATAATAATCATAAATAGTTACTCATTACACCATTATACCCATCCTTTTAAAGTGATGGTGGAAAATAGATTACACCACGGCGTGGAGACGGTATTCCGTACGTACGCACGCGCGGTGATTTCTTTTTCCATAGGATGGATAGATGGTGAAATAGGGTTGTTTCATACTTATAATAACATATCAGTATATGAGTGATACTGATGTTATTACTTCATAATGAAACAACCTAAGAAGAAGAAGTGGAAGAAGAAATAAAGATGAAAGAATTGGTAACGGTAATTACCTCTCCTTTGAAGTGCCTCTTTGAGACCTCCTCTTAGGGAACTAGAATTGGTCTTTGAGGAAGACCAAAACCTCTAGGATGTTTCTAGGGAAGTGGAGAAGAGATTTTGGCAGGGGTTGTCCGAGCTTGAGTGCTCAAATTGGTGTGAGGAGGAGGGGGAGGAGGTGTCCTTTTATAAGGGAGGAGAGGGGTACCTTAGAAATATCTCAAAATATTATTTTATATTAAAGTCCAAATCGGTTTATAATGGTTCCAAAGGGTCTTATTTCGAAGCTAAAGTGGGGATGGGTCGAAATCCTATCAACCAATAAGATTTAGACAAGTTTAGGGTATTATTTTAACCTTATCAATTAGATTTAACTCTAAGTTAAATAATTTAACTTTTACCGTGTCTTTTTGTTTTCTTTCACTATATGGTTAATACACTTACTATAACATGCCAAACGAACCCCAAATTGTTTATTATTAATATATATATCCTTATCTAAGTCATTTGGCCGAACCTTAGATTTTTAGGAATAAAATAACAATTTATAATATAATATTTGATTTAAAAACTATTTTGTGTCAATTTTGACACTATTTGATATATGATTTTTGTGAAAGTCATAACAGAATTATATGTTCAAACCAAGTTGATTAAATCAACACTAATATATCATAGTAACCTAGAAAATTAGTGGAATTCATAAAAAGTCTTTAATTACATTTATTTTGGTATTTATAACATCAATTATATCAATATTTCATTAATAAGATAATTACTGCATCATCATTGTTTCATAAATAAATTAAATTATTTAATGTCTAAAAATTATAAATAAAATACCATTATGTAGGAAATCTTGTTATCTTTCTAATGAATATTTACAATCGAATTTATCTTATGTATAACCCTATATTAAAAATGTTTTAGTAAATAAACTATGATTTTAACTCTTTTTACTCTTCTTTGAATTAAATAATAATAAATGTCCTAATCTAATCCAAGTGGGCCTAAATGGTCATATTTATCTATAAAATTAGTGTATCACATTAAATAGTTCATATAATATTTATTTCATTATTTTTAAAACCATTTATTTGGTTTATCTCTTAATAAAATAATTACTACATCATTTTTGTATAATTATTTAATATACTTATTTGTTGTAGAAAATTTAAAATAAAATTCTATGATGAAGATAAATATATTAACTTTCACAATAATACTTTTACTCGAAATTATCATCTTAAAATCACAATATTTAAATTGTTATATTTATTAAATTATGAAGATGACAACTTTGGCATCATTTAAAATAAAATAATATAAGTGTCATAATCGCTTTTATAAGGCTCGAAATGGTCAAATATTCGACCATTGGATGCTTATGGTTTACATTTACATGTCCAATAAGTTTTGGTTAGGTATTTGTGCATTTTATGGTTACTATTAGTTTAAAAAAAACATTCTTCTTGATTTTTCACTAGATAAACAATTTCTGCATCACTATTGTGTCATAATTAATGATAATTATTTAATCCCTAAAAATTATAAATAAATTTATATGATGTAGATAATTTCATTAGCTTTCTGTAGACTATTCATGTTCGAAGTTTCATGATGTTTATCACTAAATTAAAATTAATATACTTATAAAATTTAAGAGAGTGACATGTTGTCACTTTCTTTTGTTTTAATAATAATTAAGTTATTTTCATGGACAAATGTTCATTAAATTATTCTAAACTGAACCTTAGGTGATATGGGTCAACTTTTAGTCATCCAATAGGATTTTGACATTTGTTAGGGTAATTTTAAAATATTATATTTACCCTTAATTACCCGATTTACCTTTAACTATGGTAAATAAAATTTACCGTAGTTACTATTCATAATTCCCAAAAATAAAAAGTAGCTTATTAACATAATTTGGACCCACTGATTCCAAATATGGAATCCATTTTTTAAAATTCCATACACAGAAGTTGCAGAAATTAAATTAAAATTAATCCCGTTGTCGAATAAAAACGGGTTTTTGTTTAAAACATTGCAAAAGATTGAATTGATTTAACCTACGAATTCAAGGTAAAATCAATGCTAATGACATACATTATATTAAATGGTAAAAATATATTCTATTTATACTTTAAAACCATTCAATATTATAATTTAACCACATAAGATATTACGATGAAAAAAGTTGTTTTTAATTAAAATATAGCGTGTTTTTACTATTCATTAAAATGTGAAAGTTACCAGAATAATATGAAAAATTTATCCAAAGTAAATTTTTATTTCTTGATTCCAAATAAGAATTTTATTTTGTCAAATTGAACTTATAAACATGTCAAAAAATAGATTTAAAGTGGGTGCGCCATCAAAAGGCGGCAAAACTCCATTTTTTGAAAAATACTTATTTTACCCGAAAAATTTATTTTGTTCTTATACCATGTTCTAGAAATGTGTAAGATGAATAATAATGTTATAAAATTCAAAATTTAGTTAATACTATTCATAACGGCTAGTTCATGACAATATTATAATAATATAACATTGTTTATTAAAACCCGGTATTGTGTACAACACACGCTATCGAGGAAGGTCGCGATTGCGTGTAATGCAAGCCAAGTCAGGGTTGCGTGTTGTGAAAGAATCCTTCATTGTTTCGTATAACAGAATCCAACCATATTTCATTTATACATTTAATATATATATATATATATACTCAATGTTGCGTAGAATAACTATTATCAAAATTGTGTGTAACACGGTCCAAGAATAGTGTTGCGTATACTGCAAGCTAATACGGTGTTGCGTATAGCGCAAGGTAATCTTGGTGTAGAATAAAACATAAGACGTTAATGAAATTAAAATAATATTTTTCATAAAATCTCGGGGTGTTACATTCTACCCCCCTTAAAATGAATTTCGCCCTCGAAATTCGTCGGGGTTATAAATGGTTTACTATTTGAAAGTTTCTTTGATAGAAACCCACATCGTAAAAAGGAATACCAAAACCAATCTTTAAAAACAAAAGTATGAAACCTAACGGTTACCCAAATAAACTAATCACTGGGTTTCCACATAGGTGCAAATATGGATATGGAAGAAAAATCTAACCATCATGTTCTGATGGAGAGTGGTAGAGAACATGGCTATGGAAAAGCTAGCAATCACAAAGCCATAAATTTGTGATGATCTAGGGTATCATCTGATTCATCGGATATAAGGGCACTAGGACAACATTTTTTGGTTTTCAAGATCATTTCCCTAAAGTTGAAATTTTGAATTAAAATAAATACTTACTTTATTTTGGTACAATCTCACTGTTGTTCGTGCCTTGAACAACTTCCACTTCATCTCTTAAATAAATGAAGTTGAATTTGTTATTCGTGAAGTGTTAGCAGATCATGTGATAGAATGAAGGGTCATTCCATCTGTCTCAAACAAAAGGTTAGCAAAAATTATATACATAAGTCGATCTATAGTGAGATTAATCATATATGGTTCCTAAAATGGACTTATACTTCATATATCATACTGCTTAATATAATAAAACTAGTTTCTACTAAACATGGACTTCTTGTAGGCCAGTGGTAGGCGATAAAGGCCAGTCGCACTTCGGTTGTGGGTTCGATTCCCACAGCCTTGTCCGAAGCGATGGGCTGTCGCCCGTCCTGCAGGTTGTCCTTTTTCTAAAACTATATTACTATAACATCCCATCAATAATATCGAAAATCTTGTATCCTTAAACAATACTAACTTATTTCCAACATAATCCATTTTAATCTTTAGGCTTGTCCATAATACTGCAGTCCACTCTCATAATATAGTGAAAACGATTACCAGAGATTTAATACTGTCGTTGATCCCCATATATCATAAGATATGTCTTGTTGGTCACATTCCAAACATTCAAAGGCCTTAATCACGTATTCTCTTGAATACCCATTGAACCTTAGTGAAAACATGAATGCGGTTAAAAGTTACCTCTTTCCACATACCAAAATCCAAAAATTCTATATACTCAAACCATGATATAACCTTCTCTTTATATCAGTCATGAGCTCATGAATACAATCAAATACCTCATTATCTTATTATTCCTTCATTATGCGCATATCATCTACATTCCAAAAATATCTGAATAACCTTTCATGGATACTCGTAACATTAATCAGACAACAGTGTAACAATCCTTACATGTCTCTTTAATCCATAGTACCATGAGATTACTTATACAACATTACACATGATAAACATGTAATCATTCCACTACATTATTAATCCATTGACCGAGCTTCAACAATTCTTTCATCTCACATATCATTTGTAGTCTCTTCATCATCATCCACATAAATACTTCCCATACGACCATACTGATTATCTTCATGAGACTTTCCCTTAGGGAATTGGTTTGCATAATGCCCGTACATTCCACATTTAAAACATTTAACCATTGTTGATGTCGTAGCAATACCATTATCCTCATCCATGGTGTTAACCGATCCTTTTCCTTTTCACTTACTTGCTTTGTGTCCTTCTTTTCCACACCCAAAGCATCTTCCAGTTCCCTTGAAACATTCTCCTTGATGCCTCTTCCCACATGATTTACATAGGGGAAATTGAACTTTCTTTCCTCTATGATCATCATGGAACTCCATCTTTCTCTTATTAGTCGAGTCAGGAAACTTACCAAATTTTACTTTATTGATCATGTTGTGAGATTGCTGATTCGGCATAATAATTATGTTTGGACAACCAAATCCCATTTCATTTGGTTGCTCATGAAGAATATCATTCCATTGTCCATCATATCCTCCATTATTGTGAATCATCTTGTTTCCAGCCATTTTCTAAAACCCAAACAGAATAGTGTTAGATGCAAAAATCATAATAAAGGGGGATTAACTTAAATATCTATCATCTTTGGTTTAATCTAATATCATTACCATAGTTCGAGGACTATATCCTATACGTATACTTATCCTTAGGGGCATCCCTAGACATACCTTAGAAATATCTCTAGGGATTTCTCTAACGTTTTCGCATCCTAGTTTCCAAAGGTTGACTAAACCTTTCCTCTGATACCAACTGTAGAGACCCGTAGCCTGAAGTACATTGACATTACATTACATTTGCGGAATACTTAGTACATAACAAAAACACACACGCAAGGATCGTAATAGTTTAGTGTCTTTGGAAACTCGGAATATAATCTTCTAATCCTGGTGAAAGATCTTCAACATCTCCCATAAAGATCTTCTTTTTTTTCTTACCTAAAACCTTTCTTTATATCCTGGGGAAAAGAAAACATAAAAGGGTGATCTCAAATGCTCAGTAAGGGTAAAAAACAAAAATATCAATCACATCATATTCAAAAGAACATAACATTTTGGAAATATTAACCTGAAAAAGAGAGCATAATTTCATAACATGGGATAAATCATGGCAGTGAAATGTAATCACAATAATCATAACATAAAACATTAAACTTTGTGGCATTCACACATAATCATAGAGAATCATTTCTTGTTAGTCAAGACTCATTGCCAAGACTATCTTAGTGGACAAAGTCCCTTTCTGAATCGAGTAATCCTCGTTTCAGTCCTGTTTCACTGAACCGGTATAACCTACCATTCCAGCCATGTCTATCTCATGAGATATAAAATCTTTACCCAATGCATTGGAGGGATATATAGGTCCCACCCATCTTATAATGAATCCTTTCTTATGTTTTCCACATAATCATAAACCATACATCATCGCATAACACATGTAACAAAAATGGGATTCTTGAAACATCATGACATCATAAAACAATTCATATAAGATAAAGGAATTCATAAGAATATTTCCATCACAACATAATCAAATCCATGTAATAATAGGGATAAAAACAGAACCCTTTTATTATCTTAGATGGAAAATAATTTTGATAAAATACTTGAACTTTATTCTTGAGGAAAATATCCTTTCTACTTCAAGAACACTTTTCTTTTCTTAACATGTCATACAATTATAAACTAAAAGAAGTTGATTAAAAATAAACTTGAAAACTTATAAAGGAATATTCTTGGAAATAATGTTTTAAAAATCCATTTATGTCGTATAAGTTAATAAAACATTCTTCTCGTACTTTTGTCGGAAAAGTCAAAAAGTACCTCGTATGAAAAACGACAAAAGATTCCTTTCATATCTTTTACTAAAAACTCACCGAAGGGTAAAATTGGATTTAAACAATTGTAGGTGGATGGAAATAATATTACATATTGAAGAAACATAGATGTGGATGATAAAATACACCCCAGTAAATACTAAAGTATAAACAATCTCGGATAAAAATGAGATTGTGATATTTCCCTTACCTTAGGTCCAATTTGCTTTGTACATGTCCGAAGCTCCTGTATAAAGGTTAAAATAATGTTATTGACTTATTCCATAATCATACATATTGATATGATATCATATATGGTCATATTCTTAGCTTCTTGATAGTAATATTTCATTGTTACTTGTTACTCGGGTCTTTATTGCCTTTTGTTCTTATGCGTGTTTTGCCGAATACATTCTTATTCTTCTTTTAAGGTTATAGATACCTTATATCCAGAATGGTATTAGTGTAACATATATCATATTTATTCATTCAATTTATATAATTACTATGTAATGATGATCGTGTAGAACAAGTCGCATCACATTGTGGAGACGGTATTCTGTACGTACGCACGAGTGATGATATCGTTACTATGATCATGGAACTGTATTGGAGTATATATATATTATTTCAGTATCAATATTACTTTATAATAATCATAAATAGTTACTCATTACACCATTATACCCATCCTTTTAAAGTGATGGTGGAAAATAGATTACACCACGGCGTGGAGACGGTATTCCGTACGTACGCACGCGCGGTGATTTCTTTTTCCGTAGGATGGATAGATGGTGAAATAGGGTTGTTTCATACTTATAATAACATATCAGTATATTAGTGATACTGATGTTATTACTTCATAATGAAACAACCTAAGAAGAAGAAGTGGAAGAAGAAATAAAGATGAAAGAATTGGTAACGGTAATTACCTCTCCTTTGAAGTGCCTCTTTGAGAACTCCTCTTAGGGCACTAGAATTGGTCTTTGAGGAAGACCATAACCTCTAGGATGTTTCTAGGGAAGTGGAGAAGAGATTTTGGCAGGGGTTGGCCGAGCTTGAGTGCTCAAATTGGTGTGAGGAGGAGGGGGAGGAGGTGTCCTTTTATAAGGGAGGAGAGGGGTACCTTAGGAATATCTCAAAATATTATTTTATATTAAAGTCAAAATCGGTTTATAATGGTTCCAAAGGGTCTTATTTCGAAGCTAAAGTGGGGATGGGTCTAAATCCTATCAACCAATAAGATTTAGACAAGTTTAGGGTATTATTTTAACCTTATCAATTAGATTTAACTCTAAGTTAAATAATTTAACTTTTACCGTGTCTTTTTGTTTTCTTTCACTATATGGTTAATACACTTACTATAACATGCCAAACGAACCCCAAATTGTTTATTATTAATATATATATCCTTATCTAAGTCATTTGGCCGAACCTTAGATTTTTAGGAATAAAATAACAATTTATAATATAATATTTGATTTAAAAACTATTTTGTGTCAATTTTGACACTATTTGATATATGATTTTTGTGAAAGTCATAACAGAATTATATGTTCGAACCAAGTTGATTAAATCAACACTAATATATCATAGTAACCTAGAAAATTAGTGGAATTCATAAAAAGTCTTAAATTACATTTATTTTGGTATTTATAACATCAATTATGTCAATATTTCATTAATAAGATAATTACTGCATCATCATTGTGTCATAAATAAATTAAATTATTTAATGTCTAAAAATTATAAATAAAATACAATTATGTAGGAAATCGTTTTATCTTTCTAATGAATATTTACAATCGAATTTATCTTATGTATAACCCTATATTAAAAACTTTTTAGTAAATAAACTATGATTTTAACTCTTTTTACTCTTCTTTGAATTAAATAATAATAAATGTCCTAATCTAATCCAAGTGGGCCTAAATGGTCATATTTATCTATAAAATTAGTGTATCACATTAAATAGTTCATATAATATTTATTTCATTATTTTTAAAACCATTTATTTGGTTTATCTCTTAATAAAATAATTACTACATCATTTTTGTATAATTATTTAATATACTTATTTGTTGTATAAAATTTAGAATAAAATTATATGATGAAGATAAATATATTACCTTTCACAATAATACTTTTTCTCGAATTTATCATCTTAAAATCACAATATTTAAATTGTTATATTTATTAAATTATGAAGGTGACAACTTTGGCATCATTTAAAATAAAATAATATAAGTGTCATAATCGCTTTTATAAGGCTAGAAATGGTCAAATATTCGACCATTGGATGCTTATGGTTTACATTTACATGTCCAATAAGTTTTGGTTAGGTATTTGTGCATTTTATGGTCACTATTAGTTTAAAAAAAACATTATTCTTGATTTTTCACTAGATAAACAATTTCTGCATCACTATTGTGTCATAATTAATGATAATTATTTAATCCCTAAAAATTATAAATAAATTTATATGATGTAGATAATTTCATTAGCTTTCTGTATACTATTCATGTTCGAAGTTTCATGAAGTTTATCACTAAATTAAAATTAATATACTTATAAAATTTAAGAGAGTGACATGTTGTCACTTTCTTTGGTTTTAATAATAATTAAGTTATTTTCATGGCCAAATGTTCATTAAATGATTCTAATCTGACCCTTAGGTGATATAGGTCAACTTTTAGTCATCCAATAGGATTTTGACATTTGTTAGGGTAATTTTAAAATATTATATTTACCCTTAATTACCCGATTTACCTTTAACTATGGTAAATAAAATTTACCGTAGTTACTATTCATAATTCCCAAAAATAAAAAGTAGCTTATTAACATAATTTGGACCCACTGATTCCAAATATGGAATCCATTTTTTAAAATTCCATACACAGAAGTTGCAGAAATTAAATTAAAATTAATCCCGTTGTCGAATAAAAACGGGTTTTTGTTTAAAACATTGCAAAAGATTGAATTGATTTAACCTACGAATTCAAGGTAAAATCAATGCTAATGACATACATTATATTAAATGGTAAAAATATATTATATTTATACTTTAAAACCATTCAATATTATAATTTAACCACATAAGATATTACGATGAAAAAAGTTGTTTTTAATTAAAATATAGCGTGTTTTTACTATTCATTAAAATGTGAAAGTTACCAGAATAATATGAAAAATTTATCCAAAGTAAATTTTTATTTCTTGATTCCAAAGAAGAATTTTATTTTGTCAAATTGAACTTATAAACATGTCAAAAAATAGATTTAAAGTGGGTGCGCCATCAAAAGGCGGCAAAACTGCATTTTTTGAAAAATACTTATTTTACCCAAAAAATTTATTTTGTTCTTATACCATGTTCTAGAAATGTGTAAGATGAATAATAATGTTATAAAATTCAAAATTTAGTTAATACTATTCATAACGGCTAGTTCATGACAAAATTATAATAATATAACATTGTTTATTAAAACCCGGTATTGTGTACAACACACGCTATCGAGGAAGGTCGCGATTGCGTGTAATGCAAGCCAAGTCAGGGTTGCGTGTTGTGAAAGAATCCTTCATTGTTTCGTATAACAGAATCCAACCATATTTCATTTATACATTTAATATATATATATATATATACAAAATGTTTCATAGAATAACTATTATCAAAATTGTGTGTAACACGGTCCAAGAATAGTGTTGCGTATACTGCAAGCTAATACGGTGTTGCGTATAGCGCAAGGTAATCTTGGTGTAGAATAAAACATAAGACGTTAATGAAATTAAAATAATATTTTTCATAAAATCTCGGGGTGTTACAGTATCTCATTTGAATGATTATAATTTTAAAAACTTATAAACAAGTTCGCTAAAGAAAATTAAAATTGGTTTCCCTAATATCATAAGCAATCTCTCGGTAGTCACATTCAAAATGTACTAATAAGTTTATCATGTATTCTCTTTAAACATGGTTATAACAATAACTACCAAGCATCCTTATATAAAGTATATTTTCATTATTTGTATAATTATTATTGGGTATATTCTTAAAATTTTATAATATTAACCCATGTTTTAAAAATACAATTTTTATATATATCCTTTATCTCATAATATGTCAAAATTAATATCAAACATTACTTTATCGAAGTTAGTTTCTCATTATCCATAATATATACTAGTTTTTCATCCATAGGAACACATTAAGGATTACCTTGTCGTAAACAAAATATCACCTCTCTATTAAATAACTTTTATAAGACTTAATCACTATTCAACATATCCTCCTCTATCCAATATTAAAAACTTCTACTGAAAATAATTATGTAATTTTGTATTTGTATTACATAATATTTTAATTCAAAAAAATTTACACTACAATAATCCAACATTATTCATAATCTTTTAAATATGCGTCAATATCTTCTTCCATAATACCCTTTTACTAGAATATAAATTATGAATCATGTATTGACATTCCTCGACCTCAATATAATCATGCATCATATTTTTAATGTATATAATATTGTTAAAATATACCATACTATTCACAATTTGTTTGTGGTATTTTTATCCTAAGTAGTTTATCCAATATGAGTACAACATTCATGATTCTATTTATGATATTTCAACTTTTAACATCAATTATTATAAATTCTATATATTCTAAATATAAAAAATTCATTTTTAAGAATGTTCATTCTTGTTCCCTCTATTGACTAACACCAAAAACCATTGTGTGAGGAATATATATCATACTAAAATCCCAATAATCTTGAAAAATTACTTATCCAATTTCTAAATCATTAGAAACTATTTTAAATATATTTTACCTAAGGCTTATACATATATACATCACTAGTTAAATAATTATAAATATACCTAAGGATGTCAATAATGTATTCTCATCCAAGTTCCAAAAGCTTAACTAAATATTTTCTTCGGTTCCACCTATAGAGAACCAGGCTTAACAGACATAGATATTACATCATTTTAGATAAATATTTAAAAAAATTCGTTCCCAAATACCATTATAGTTTATTATCTTAAGAAACTTGGAACACAATATTATAACATGGTGAAATATCCACTATGATTCCCATAATGATCATACCCTTTAGTACAACTACTCATAAATGATCTTCATAACCTGATTAAAGGAAACATTAGAAAGAGTTATATTATAATAAGATTATGGTTTAATAAATGATACGTGTAATCAGAAGATGAGAATATTTATATGAGATAATGAGAATAATATTTTAAGACCATACCATGCCTATAAAAGATCTCATGCATGATTATGGCATAAATATCTATTGTTAATAAGACATGAATCATAATGGAATCAATAACCTCATCCATGAGAATATAACATAGCAATTTAATAGTGAATTTTTTGAATACATTTAATAATATAAAACCATTCCCAATATGTTAAGGATTACTGAAAAAACCTATCAAGGAACTATATGGTGGCTATACATACTAGGAGGAACACACCAAAGTCCACATTCAAAACCCTTTACTTATAGTGGAATTGGTTTACTCCCCAATCCATCTTAGCAGTCATGTTTCACTCCCATGACCATATTAGTAGTCATGACTAACTCTCATGTGCATATTTATAGTAAAGAATAACCTTTAATAGTATATTAGTCATTATGGATCACTCACAGATCATATTAGTAGTCAAGGTTCACTCACAAGACCATCAAATAAGTCATGATTCTCTCCCAAGTCCATCATAGTGGTCAAGGATCACTCTTAAGACCATCAAAGTGGGAAATGTCCCTTTCTGAACTGATTATACTCCCCATTCCAACCATATCTATCTCAGGAGATATAAATATTTTTCCAAATCATTGGTTAGTGATAGAGGTCCAAACATTCAGATAATTAAATTCTATATACATGTGTAAAAAGATATAATAAAACATTTAGTATATCATGATCCATAAATGATATGGTTTTCATAATCATCATAGCATAAACCTATAAATGATATTTCAATCAAAACAAATCTTCACATTATATCATATGGAGAAGAGAGGGGTTTCATAATAATTTTATCATAGAATAACGCATGAAAATAAATTGGTTTCATAAGAGTTTTATCATGGTATAACCCATGGAATAGAAACAAGTTTCATAAATAATGTGAAATTTTAAACATAAATCATTTATATAAAGAATGTGAATTGTTTTTGTAGACCAAATTCCATTAAATCAAAAATTATTTCAATTTATTTCTTGCTAGAAGTGGATTGATATCAATTGATAACATGGATACTTTCTTATGTTAAAAAACCTTTCATTGAAAATCTCCTTTCTAAGAAAACAATTTGAGAAATTATTTTCATTTAAAACCACTTTGAATTCATATATAATAATAATTAAAAAATCATTTAAATCATTTTGTTAATTAAATATCATTCATACTAAATAAATTCATTTTTAATCATAAAACATTTTATTAAAACATTTATAATTGTAAAAAACCATAAATATAGATCAATTATTCTTTTATAATAATTTAGAAAACATTTTGAAACATAAGAACATTATAATAATTTTCCTCCAAAATGGGATTTATTGTTTATTTAAAAACATCTCTGATTATTTTGTGTAAAAAATGTACAAAGATTTAACATTACCTAATGATATAATATCTAACCAAGGAGAGAAAAAATTTGGAGTGTTGTTGAGATAGGTATAATTGTATATATCAATATTATCATGATTGTAATCAATCCTAATAAATGATGAGATTGAAGCAATAAACTATTACTAACATGGTAACATTGAATCATAATCCAAATGAGATAAAAAAGATTATATTAAGAATAAAATACAATGAAAATAATGATATTCATTATATAACATGTAAATAAGAGTTATATAAAACTCAAAAGGAAATATAGATGCAAGACATATTATGTGTCTCATATAAGTCAAATTGAGGAAAAATTAATTTACTGATAAAACAAATAGAACAATAAACCCCATGAAAGGGATATCAGAAATGGATATGTAAATACTCATAAATATAATATTATGACTCATATAATACATTAATTGGAATTATATAAACAATACAAAATTAAAGAGTGGTGAATATTGGAGATGTCTCTGGTAAACAAAAGTGAGATTAGAAATATTATTTCCACTTTAATAACTTTTTAATTCTGAGATATAGGAAATAACAACATCAATTGAAAGTTGTAATATCAATAAATAAACAAAATTACAGAAAAAAAAATTTTCAATGAAAATTTTATACACCTGGAAATAATAGTATGTTGTTAATATATCATATGTTCAATAGAAGTAAATGTCAGCCGAAAGAAGCCTTTCCATAATCATGACAATCTTCTAGAATATTAATAACTCCGATTTAAAAAAATATATGTTTATTATAAATATTTCATATAAAAAATTTATCATATATAATGAAAAATATAATTTTATTATGATTTTATGATACCATTTTGTCAACAATTCCATTTTAATTTTAGTTTTGGGTAATAACCGCTTTGTTATTAATATATGTTTTGACATGTTATTCTTCATCCTCATAATTATTTCATTATTTAAGTATATCCCGAATTTAAAATATGATTTAAATATATTATATATATATTATATACAAATTTATAATAATAAATATTAGATACAGTTATGAAATGGAATACCCCATTCAAGAAGTCGGTAGGTTGTCCAAACGCATGAACAATGTTTTTGTTTACATTACATATTGAAAGAAATAAATAAAATGGAATATATATATATATTAGTGTGAGTCTGTGTGTTTATATTTTCATTATAGAAGAATTATTATTTCTTACATATCATGTACTTATACTAAACCCATCCTTATAACAAGCAATGTAATGTGAGAAAGAATCACACTGCTTTGTGGAGGTGGTAAAATGATGTTATTGTATTATTAAAAAGTGTAAATAATATAGTTATGTGTTATATAATAATTACAAAAGAATAAATATATTGTAAAAATTATATATTTTATATATAAATAGTATTTACTTCATTATTACAAACAATGAAAGGTGGTAATTGAAGAACGAATGAAAACAGATCGGGACGTTGTAGTCCTCCGTACAAATGAATGATGATTGGGTATATAATTTTATTGGAGCATGTGTGAGTCTATTTAGAACCATTACAATTACAATATAGGATTACATGTACGATAATGAGGTTATTATTAAATTAAGAAATAATAAAAATTTATTGTTTATATAATGAAATAAGTCATGATTTATTATTGAAGGGTAACACCTATTTTTTGGGTAATTATTTTTGGTATCAAGAAAAAAACTAACTTATCATTTTTTATACCAAATATTATTCATATAGGATTATATATGTTGTGTTTTTTGTGTATTTGGAATGGTTTTTATGTGAAAATTGTCTTTAGTGGTGTGATTTTGTGAGGGTGTGGGTTCTTATTTATAGTAGAGGATGAGTAGAATTATTATAAATATTAAAAGGTAAATAATATAGAGTTTTCACTCTTACGTAATGTTAATCTAATAGTGGTCTATATTAGATCCCTGGGAGAATATGATGGAAATAACACCATAATTTTTTATTAAAAAAATTTCAATTTTATTTATCACTTAATATAATGTTTAACCACTTATTAAAATCATTTCTACCATAATCTATATAATTAATTATAATCAAATTCACTAATTTTTGGGAAAAATAATTTTAACATTTTACAAAAAGTATATATTTTTATTACCAATATGGAATAAATTTTTCAAAATTATAATAAGATAATTGACATAAATTAATTGAAAACTAATCCCACAGACGAGATAAGGAAACAAGTTTTTAATGAAAAAATGATCAAAAGTTTGAAATTTTATTATATATAATTTCAATATAAAAGTTATATTAATGAAATAAACTATATTAAATTATTTATAATTATCCAATAATGCTTCAAAACCAAATCCAATAATAGTATAAATAAACATATAAATAAAACAAAAAAACTACAATTAAGTATTTTCACTATTAATCCAAAAAGAAAACATCCCATAAAAAATATACCCGAATATAATTTTGAATATAAAATGTAAAAAATGTATTTTATTTTTTAAAATATAAATTATAAAAGTTCGAAATATGTAGTAAAAATTTGAACTCCCTTAATGGGAGGTAAAATTATCATTTTAAAATATATATGACTTTTTGTGTAAATATATTTTAATAATTGCCTCTTATCTAGAAAAAACCTAAGATTAATGTTAACTAGTTTATTGAATATATTATATATTTATATTTCGTTAAAATAATTTACTAAAAGTGTTTTAATTAATTTTTTGATGTAAAACATGTTTGATTTCAATAATATCATCTTATATCAAAAGATTTACTATATTTTCAAAAGTGTTTAGTTTATTTTATGCTTAATACGCCCAAAATATCTATTATTATATACATATAAAAACCATATAATCATAGTTTAATTATTAATGTTCATAAATAACATTCTAAATGCTATGTAAAAATTATAATAATACTTCAATACTGAAAATTAATATAATATTTATGACTTGTAAAACTAGGTCTTTCTTTAACAGAAGTTATCTAATAAACTAGGAATTCTATTTAACCCATTCTAATAATACTATCACGAGTAGTGAAATCATTCTTGGATGTTTCATGTATCACATTATTGACATGGTTTATCCTATATCTCAATCATATGTTAGGTATTTTATATAACACAAGATATATTCTTTGTTTCATGAAATGAAAAATATCAAAAAGTATAAATTAATTCCAAAAAAATATTTCAAAAAAACAATGGGTATTATAAATTTTATCAAAAAGAGATGCTTGAATGAAATTGTATATGGAATAAATTCATGTTTATAGATATGTTTATAGGTGAATGATTGCGTAACCACTACATGAAACTACCTACCCCACCCACAAATACATTATGGAATATACTAGTGTAATTAGGGATTATTTTCCCTGACATTGGTTTCATGAAACTGTAATATTAATTTTAAATAATTCAAATGAAATATATTTCCAATCCATTTTTCTATACTATATTATTTAATAAAATGTATAGGATTATCAGATGATTTTTATAGAGTTAATTTCTTATTAAAAAAGACATAATGTGTCTTCATAAAATATATACAGTTTTACAATAAATTTAGGTATTCTAAATAAAAATATATTTTCACAAAATTGTATTTTAAATTTACCTTGTATAGAATATAAATGATAATATAATATATCTATGTTTATGGAAATATTTATACATTTCATAAATTTATACTAGATCATAAAAAAATAATTTTTTTAGATGAAATAAGTGTTTTATATTTATGAGTAAAAATTCTCATTTATATATATTTATTTTAATAAAATGAACATTATTTTCTATATTATTACTGTAAAATTATGTTTGCATAATATTTTGAACGTTTTCTAAACATAATTATTTTCCTAGGAAGATTATATATATTTTTTGTGTTTTTTATATGTTTTATGAAAAAATAAATAAAATAGATAAATTGGTAAAAATTAATTAAATATATTATATGACCAAAAATGTAATTTTACTAATATTATATACAAAAAAGGATTTAAGTCAATTTCCAAACTTTTATATGACATTCTAGGATCTAAAATGGATTATATAAATTTATAAATTATATTTTTTGGGATATATATTTTTTTCTGTCCAAAGTAATAAAAATAATGTATTTTTTGTTATAATGGATTAAAATATTACAAAACATGATGCAAATGTTAACAATAATGTTAAAATTCCATGGTTAAGCTAATTGACTTTCATTATCCACAAACCTATAATGTGAACACATAATTTAAAATCTACTATATAATATCCCCACTTTTACTATAAATATCCACCGATTCCAGAATTCATCTACACTAAAGTACAATATCTATAATGTTCTAGTAAAATTTCCTTCCATATTTTCCCTACATAGTTTCCAAACGGACTTAATGTTTGATTTTCTTCTTCTAATAGGTATTAATTTATGGTTATAGACTTATCCGCTTAATCATTCCTGGTCGGGTACTTATTTTTAGAATGTTTTAATAGTTTTCAATTACATTCATTTTATAAACATTTAATTGTTTTGATATTTAAAAAATAAATTACAATTGGGAGCCTTTTTCACTCACCTTATTACATTTTTTATTCCAAATTTAATATTTAGCTATTTTTTGAAATCATTTATTGAATTTATCTTTTTTAATTATGTAATTTTTATTTTATGAATAACCCAACAATTTAATTTTTTATGGGTGTTTACTATGATATAAAAAATAATAAATTGATTGGTGTATTACATGTATTAAACCCTCAATCCCTGTACAAGAACATATATATTATTAAATTTTAAAATCAATAAGATTTAATGTAAAAAACAATTTTAATATGAAACCCATTTTTTCATAGTTAGCTAAATGTAATGTAATATTATGATCAATGTGGCTCACAATATGTGATAAATATTATGGTTTCACCCTAATGAAACTCCATTTTATTTGGTAAATAAATAATCTCTATATATTACATGTATTGATATAGATTTATAAAAAACTGGATAATTATTATATTGGAAACCTTGTTGATAATCCTTGGATACATGATTAAAAATGTATATTTTTTTGTACCCACAATTCCATCTTATGAATATTTATATTTATATTATAATAAGACTTATATTACTATGATATTTTCGTATTGATATACCTCCATGGTAACTTACTAAATACCTCCTCTTCTTCTTCCCATAATTGGATTTATTTTGACACATTTATTCGGATGTATTTCCTAAGGATGTTAAATTCATTGAATGAAATGTAGGATGAACCTACGAAGAATCATTGAATGTATATCAAAAGTATTTTTTCTGGGGGTGAATGGTGATCCATAAAAAATGATTGTTTATTTAAAATTTCTGAAATGAAATAAAGTGATTCATTCCTCCTCTATTAAATAATAGTAAAAAAATATAAAATAAATAATTTAATGAATAAGAAATAAAAATATATAGTGGTTTAAGGAAAATAAATCCCTTATCTACTACACCAAAACTCTCTCTATGAGTTCAGTGATTATTACAAAGGGGGACCTTTTCCAAATGACCACCACAACTGAGTATAGGAAGTTGAAACCTCACATCAAGGCCATTAAATGGAATTAATTTTCTTTTATAGTGAACTTCATTATCTATATAACAAGATGAGAAGAAGAAACACTACTAGGATAGGTTAAATGAAGACATATCTTCTATAGAATGAGATGAGGTGAAGTAGTTGAATAAAACTTTAGTCACATTGTCTACAATATGTAACAAATATAGATGATACATAAGAATGTAATGTAGACAAAAAATAATTTTTTCCCCTTCTAATAGTTTGAATTATTATTATTCTTCTTTTCACAATGAGATAATAATTGATATAAAATTTATTATAATTATCTCTTCAAAATGGTTGAGTAGGAAAATAAAGAATTACCAACAATTTATTTCTGACTGTTCATTAACATTACTCTCATTTTATTTATTATTAATATTCTATTTAAATATTTATATAGATAATAACAATGTTCCATAATAATTATTGGATCATTCATCTAAAACTTAAAAAAAATCTAAAAATGTTCCTTCATAAATATCTCTTAGAATATCACAACATTGATTAATTATTCATTCATTGTTAAACTAAAACTCTAATAAATGCATCAAAAATAATGTGTACAATTCATAAACGAATATATGATAAATATTAATGTTTTTGAATAAATTATTCATTTAAATAGTATAATTCAATGTATCCATTAAAAAATCCCGTTTAAAATTTATTTTGACATCTCCTAAAATAAGGAGAAACTTTTTTTAGAATAATTCCAATATTAAAATTCTAATAAAAACTAAAACATTTATTCCCATTATATAAAATATATACTCAGATAAATACAAATCCCATTGTGATTGATAATCATTGGTACAAGTTTGAGTATCTGAATTTTATTTTATTTTTAATTATGTAGTTGATATACAACAAAAATATTAACAAAAAAATATAAAATAACAAAAACATAAAGCATAGTATTGTAAACTACGTCCAAATTATCAATCTATATACCTAATTATGGAATTTCATTATTCCATAATTTTTTTTATAATTTAATAATTCAATTATTATGAAATAAAGAAATATGAAAACACTTCAATATATGTTGTCTATAATTCATTAAACATGAATGGAATTATGTATGAAGTGATTGCGCATATCATCTTACATGGTAATCTTAAGCTTATGTTACATTGGGATCATGGGAAGGGAAACACCAATAATTTAATAAATATAAATTTACTGTACATCTCTACCTTTCTTCATGTATCCTTATTTTAATGTTTTTTATATTGATTTAATATAAGGGGAGCCTTCAGTTAATGTGGAATCAGTGTAGTATTTTGTATCTTCTCTATATGAATGAATTTTTAGTGGTGAATGATTTAGCCTACTATGATCAAGTATCGCAGTGAGGAATGGACTCTTATAGCTTCCATCAGTTCAAGAATAAATTGACCAACCTATTTTAGTGTCTCATCTTCCCGACATGAGATCCATCATTCAAGGATAATTATTAAATACAATGATTTAATACATGTTTCTTATGTATTTGATATGTTTTTGAGTCAGAATTTATACATCATACGTTTTCTTTCCATTAGTGTTTGATATCATAAGAAATTCCATAACACATTTTTTACTAAATTGTTTTATCCCAGATAATTTATTATGTTTTTTAGATAACATTACCACTCACCATACATAGAATGAGTACTATAGTATTTTGAATATAAAGATATTATTCATCATTATGATCATTGTATTGTGCATGCATAGGATCCATAGGAATTACCTTCAATCGGACTAAGAGATTGAATTTTGTATTTTCTATTATACTACAAAAATACACGACCATAAGACTAATTTTTGAACTGGTACAATCATACTAAACTTCATTAGTATTATAGTATTGATAGTTGTTTTTGAAGTCCATATAAAAATACTAGTTTAATAATTAGAATACAATGATCTGTTTCTATTATAAAAAATCATTAATCACTATAATTGTGTTATGAAATATAATGTATGAAATTATCTTACAATGAGATTATCATGATCTAGTTGTATATGGTTGCTATAACTAACAAGGAAATGTAACCATTAGAGAGTATATAATAAATAGAAAGGATTGAATTGTTGGGAGACTATCACATTCATATCTCAGTACATATGATGTTTTCTATATGTGAAAATATTGTTCATATAAATTATAACTTTGTATAGTTTTTTATATATGTAATCCTTCTCCGGTTTCACTCTTGTAATGCTTTTAAAATTCTTAATCGCAACTAATATTTGGTACTATATATGGGTTCTATGGGTATGTTGAAGGTGAATCTGATACATCATATTGAGGGATTCTATGGATAGGAATATAGACTATGAACATTACACTTTGTTCTCTCAAGTATAATATTATATATCGTATTCATATAATCATATAAAGGTATTTCTGTATAATGTAGTAAAAACATTACAATAACTTTAAAACTATAGATACCTTTATTCACAGTTATTGAAAACATTGTTTTTTTGATTATAAGATTAAAATAATTTCAATATATATCATAATCCAATTTTAGATTTAATATATATTTATTTTTTAAAATTATTTATTCGATTTTTAATTTAACAGAATCTATGTCATAATACACATATATCTATAAAAAAAATTATTGGTACAACTCTGATTTCGATGAACATACTCTGGTATTTATTGAATCCACTATGATTCCAACTACCATATATTAATCATCAAACTATTTTAGATTCTAATAAATATACATCAATATTTTTTTTATTTCCTATTCAGATGGATTTTTAAACTACAATTCACCTCCCCCCCCCCCTTTATTTGTATATCCATCTAAAGATACTATTTTTTATTATAAATTTTGTATAGGAGGTTGTTATAATTTTTATACATTGTTCATTTTACATAATCTATCAACATAATTAATTTTATGATTTTATATAATTATGTTTTTATAAATTATTATACACTAATGTGTTTTTGAAAAAAAAATCTATTTTTTAAGATGACAGGTCTTAATATTGGTAAATTAGAAAATCTATGTCTAAGTATATGATTTATATTTAAAGGAACTGATTTTGAGTACTAGAGAGATAGATTGAAATATAATTTTATCAATAGTGTATTGGTATTTTTTTATTTCTTAATGGAGATTACAAGATTCCCAATAAGTTAGGAAATACTATTACACATGAAATAAACCAACCATATCAACTAAATTTCAGAGCGAAGAATAATATATGCTATTCTATGAAAATAAGTATATATATTCAAATATATTCTTATGAATTAAAAAATAGTATATAGAAATAATTGTATGTCCAAAAATTTTGAACTTATAATGTTTTTGAGATAAGAATAGCTATGATAAGAGTCCACTACTTGGATGATGACTTTCTTCTAGGAGAATCGGTAATAAAAATGAATCAAATATTTATGAATATCATAAATAGTTTTTAATCCTTTTTTAATAATGTAATGGTGATGGAAATACTATTGAATATTTTATTGATATTATTGCAAATAATTGGGAATCTAAAAGAATCATTACGGTTGATATAGGAAACATAACCAATCTTACATTGGGTGATCTTATAGGAAATATCATGTAATATGAGGCTAGAATAAAGGGAGTTTACTAGAAATATATGATGAAAGTGGAATTTTTTCATTATTTAATACTTATATTATATTTAAAAAATCACATAAACCTATGAGAAATCTTAAATCCTAAAAAAATATTAAAATTTTCATTCAGAAATGTTTTAATACATCATACTCTTTTGGAAATTAATTGGGTAACCTTTAATGAATGATGAACATGATGTTTTGTGTAAAGGATTTCCAATATTGTTATAAATTTTTTTATAAAGATAAATTTCATAATAATGATTCTAATGTCACATTATTTGATTTCAATAATGAATCTAAAATATAACCAAACTATCCTATGATGTAAATTAAAGGAAGAAAGAAAATGTATTCAGAGATAAATGATAAAAGGTATTACAGATCTAAAAGAAAGAATTTTATGAAATATTATGACACCTGGAGTGCCAGAAGTGGAGATTCATCCAAAAGTACATCTAATGAAAAATTTCCTCTATAGAGGTAAAATTATATTTTATACATAGTACTTATGATTAATCAATATGTTATATAAAATTGGAAAACTGATGTATCCCTAACAAATTGTTCTTCAAATGAAATTTATCTTGATGAGAGTATTTCTACATAATGTATTGAGTAATATTACTTAGTTAAATATAATAAATTACAATGTCATGAGGAATTTTCTATATTTGTCTGAAATTTAGAAAATCAATATTCTAATATTTTAAAAAAACATGATTATTAGAAATACAAATTTTGTAAGGATGATTCGAGAATAAATCTATTGTTAAAAAGAAGTATTAGATCATTCCTAATATCTTGATAAAGTTAATATATATAAACATTTAATTTATAAAGACTTTGAAGAATTTATTTATTTGAAAATTATTTTTATGTAAAATATAGTTCTTAAATTAAAATAAATGATGTTAAAAATATATTTTGAAAATGTATATATGAAACTTCTAGAGTAAAATGTTTTCCAATTTTACCAAAGATAAGGAAATCATCAGTAAAATGTATAAACTAATAAGATCCCATTTTAATAGATTTAGAATATTTTTTTAAAGTAAAAGTTCTATTTTTAGTAACAATTGATTTGTTCCTAAATGTTAACTTTTGGAATAAGTAAATGTATAGTGGGAATCAAAATAATAATTTATTTTTAAATAAAATTAAATCTTTATGTTTGCATAAATAATATTTTTATAAAAAATGACATTTCCTAAAATTTATTTGTACAAATTAAGTTCTATAAAATTTTATTTTCTGAAAATATATTTCCCATGAGGGTCTTGGTTATGAAAAACTAATCATTTTGTTTCGAATAAAATAAGTAGTGTATAAAAATAGAAACATGAGGTACATGGATAATGGATGTTCCATGAATAATCTTGGAATAAAATTATTTCTTCTAAAAGATTGTCATGTTGAAAGGTGAAAAAGTGACTTTTTGAGATAATTTTCAATGAGAGATTATCATAATAGGTAACATTATTCTTCTTGGAAATGTTCTTATTTAAAGTGTTTTTTATTGGACATAAGCACAACCTAATATAAAAATCCAAATTAAGTGGTTAAATGTAACTTTTTAAAAAGAGAAATGATAAATCAACATTACATAGTTTAAGGATGAATTTATTCTTTATACCCAACAGTAAGAGGAAGACTGCACTCTTAAAATAGAAGACCGTAGGAGCCAATATCTACCATTATTTTGTATAATTGGTGATCAATTTGGGATATGTAACAAAATCCTAGAACACTATAACCAATTAATATTATAAAAATTGACAAATGAAGGACATTTTAATGATCTTCTATAATAATATGTTTCATTATTAAAAATCATATAACCCATGAGAAAATAGTAAGAAAAATGAAACATGTTTTAAATATATTGTGTAGCCTCAACTTATGATTCTTTACAGTTAGTGAAAATTGACTTCTTTGGTTTGAAAAAAACTAGAAGTATTGGTGTAACACCCCCATGATTTATTAATATGACCCTCCTTAAATTTTAATTCTTCGACATCATAGGTTTCACACAACACCAAACCTAAACATACAATGAAATACAATTAAACATCATTATTTTAAAATTTCCTTTATAACCTAGGCATTAAATTGCAAATAATGAAAATTATTATGAAATTTATATATTATATCAAATGATTTTACAAGAATTGTTTCAAATTATTATATTAAAGGGATATATTTGTCTAAAAGAATTATTATTAGCTTGTAATTGAGAATAACTTTTAATTGTAAATTTCCAGCTACTGTGAATTAAAATTCAAATAACAAACATACATTGTTGGGATCAGTATGATATTGTGAGTTAGATAGGATCAACTTAATTTTTTTATCGTGAATAGTAACATGACCCAGGGGAATAGTAATGTTACTCTTATGAAAATTAATATGACACTTATGAATAGTAAATATTCTAAATGAATTGTAACATCACCCATGAATGTATAAATAAAATATTGAAATCTTATAAATTAAGGTATTATATAAGAATATCATAGTATAAGTAAATGAAAATTTAAAACATTATTAAATTAATTGAATTTATTTTTAAAAATAATAAATACTAAATTACAATTGTATAATTAAAAAAATATTTAAAGAGAAATTTTATTAATATAAATTTTATTCATAAATTATAATTTTGTTGTCTTATGATTTTAGAATAATTTTATGAAACCGTAGTTATTTTTTTATTGTGTCATAAAATATTTTATATATTTAAAATATGTATTATTTGATTAATTAATATTTATAATTAAGAATTAAATTTAAAATATTTAGGAAATTATTTTTATAAAATGGATTTAATTGATTAATTCCAAACATTGAAAAAATGGTTATGGTCAATTCTCTAGATTTTTAAAAAATACTATAATTTTTTTGTAATAGTAAAAAATATGATAATTTCTAATAAATGATAAATATACGAATTATGGATTCATAGATGATGTATGCATATTGTAGAAACTATTATATTGAACTAAATTCACCTATTAATCTATTTATTCATAACAATAAGCATTATTTCTTGTCTTGATTCAAATAATAAAATAATGAAAAAAGTAATGAGAAATCAACCCTCTCCTCCACTATAAATATCACCCCCACCGCTATTCTCTTCACACCTATAATCCTTGAATCTTGTAAAAATTATACCCAAATACTCTTCCCTGGTCTCTTCCCCATGTTATAGCCCTTGTTTTTACCAAAATACCGAAAATCAGCTCAAAAAGGAGTTTCTCAAGGAGGATAATTCAAGAGGCAAATCCTCTTTCTTATTTAAATTTCATTTCATTTTCTTTTTTCTTTTCATATCCTCTCTTAAAATCCTATATCAAAATGATCATGATAACTCTATTATAATCAATATGCATTAATTATACCATATTAGTGTAATATACATTAAAAACTCATTACTCCCTCCCCCTATTTTAGTTTAAAAATTAAATCATCATTTGGGAGGTGCTGATTTACAACATTCATGGAAGACGAGCTTTATTTCATTAATTTATAATTCTAGGATGGTTATGAGACAATTTTTATGGTTTAAGAAGTTTATAAAATATGTATTATATCTTATGTAGTGTTCTAGAGCCATTATATATACATGATATTAAATAAATGAACAAAACCATTTCTTTCTAATCTAAAAACTGCTAAAATAAAGATAAATGATTACCATTATCATGTTATCTAATGATTCAACCTCATACGTGGAAAAATATTAATAAATAATTTAAATTAATTTTTTTTAACTATTAACATTTAATTCAAATTATTTATAATTATACCAACTTTACAAGAACTCCATCACATAAATTCAAGCTAACTGATCATGAAAATCAAGGAAATGTACACACTATAACACCAAAATTAAATTTTAAACCTTACCATAAACTGATAAATGGTCTTAATAAAAATATATTTAACTATATAAATGTATAATTGGTTAGGAATTGATTTATTAATGAGTCTAATTTCATATTCGATGATATTAAGGTCAACTGCGTAACACAATTCGGGCAGAAGACAGGGGTTTTCACCGCAAACATCAATTTTCATTCTGTTTTTATGGTTTCTCTCTATTTACACTAACATAAATATTAATCCATATTATTCACTCCATATAATTGTTGTTTTAAATGTCATATATATTTTTAATAATCATAATACCTCTTTTTGATGGTAAGATAAATTTTCTCTATGAATCATTCTCAATTTTTCATGATAAGCACACTCGGTTATAGGGAACTTACCAATTTATTACTTATATTCAAGTGCATAGGGTAATATAATTTAATCCAAATTATTTTTATAAAATACCTCACATTATTTTGGAAACCCCATTTTAATTCATTTCTTTTTCTATCAAAATATTTTTCCAAAATATATCATCTTTTCAAAGTAAAAAGTTTATTTCTCTCATGAATTGCTCAATGATTTTATAAGAATATTTACATCTATTAAATGAACTTTTTAATTTATATATTTTACTGGGATTAATATTTTATGATATAATCTATGATATTTTACTAAATGCTCTATTATTTTATTGACTTTGGATATTCAATCTGGATACCATTCATCATATTATATTGAATGGTTAGTTATTGTGTTTACCAATTGGGGAAAGTTATATACATTTCATATGTTAGTTTGAAAATGAATATATATGTAGATTATGTTTCACCAATTTCATATTTGAATTGAATTAGACTTTGAAAATGTCAGCTAGGGCCCACTATACCACCTTTATGCATCAGTATGTCTCATGAGACAAACTATTTTGGGTTTTTACCCGTTTATTTATAGTCTTAGAACAATGCCTTGAAAATATGGTTATGACATACCATTTTTTGTATTCCCTAATTATGAAACTACTATGTAAAAGTCCATGTGACTATTATACTATTATAATATCCCTGGTAATGTTTTATTATAGACATATTTGATCAACTTTTATTCTTTCTATTTTACGCTCAAGATTATGGCTCAATGGGAAGTGTAGTTTTAGTTTTTCACCATGCATTATTATTAATGCTTCCACTACATTGAATACCATTACTGAGTATCTAAGATCACCCATTTATTGTAAATTTTTTCTCCTGGATGTGAAGAAGTAAATTATGAATTACATTCAGGGATAATCTTAGTGTTGTGGATGTTTCCATTGAAATTTCAATATTTTGTTTCCATTCAAGTTGTAGTGTAAAACATATGTATGTCATTAGTTTTCCAAAATTATGACCCTATATAGTCTTTCAGGAATCGTCTTCCTTTTTGTTAACCAATGTAATAACATAAGGCACCAGATCTTGGAAACTAGGGTCGACTTCTTTATTTTTTGGTTTCATAGAGAGTTTAGTAAAAAAAATTGAAACTATAATTACAAAACATAGATTACCAAACAAAACCCTAATATATATTTTTCTTATTATAATGCAAGAACATCCTAGAATTTTGGTAATTTGGTGATTATGTGGATCTTCATGGAAAAAAATCCATTTCTGGATACTATAAGAAGACATGGTTTTGGTATAAATGTACCTATGAAATAAAAACTCAACAAGGTGTCGCGAGCCTGAATCAGGGTTACCTAGTATATGACAATGATCCTTACTGTGCAACTAGTTTGAAACTACTTGGGGATATGATTATGATATTTCATAATTTATTTAAAAATAATTACGAACTATTTAAATTTAAATATTTTCACCATGAAAACATGTTTATGATTTTGATATTATATATGCATAATTTTTTTAATTTTTATTAAGTATTTGACAAGTATAGGGATTATACATAATTTTATATAATTTTATGATCTAATATATTGTGTGAAATTTGTTAAATATAGATCCTACTGAAAGGAATGATAACTACATAAATTCACATAATATATAGAGTATGAATGATATTTTCATTTATTGTTTTAAACTACACATTCAAAGGTAACTATTCGCAAAAACATTCTCATCATATTAAAAGATAATATCACGAATTAACAAGAAAGATAACTTTTCTTCTATGTATTATGGCTTTAGAAGAATTAAATAGAAGAATAAATAAACTATGAAAAATATAGATAAATGGAATATGTGAAAGAATTATTTTCCCACTTCTGATAATAATGGAAGTAAACACCTCGATATATTCTTAAGAGGAAAAGATGTTTGCTTAAAATATAGAAAAAATAGCCTCCACGATTATGATTATAAGTTAAAGAAATAGTTTTATAATTTTCAATGCTTAAATTTAAAAGATAAGGGACAATATTAAATAATTATCCCATGCATCAATAGAATATACCACAAAAGAAGATAATGAGTCACGGTCAATATTAAGATGCTACCACGGGCGAATAGGAATGATTAATGTGCTTCAATTTAGATTAATTAATTATGCCATTTGATTATTTCATCAATGATATAATAGTTAATTGAATTATGGAATATATAATTACTGTACTAATGTACTATTTCATGAAGTACTTGAGGTTCAAAGTTGAATTGAACCAAGAAAAATGATTCAACAGAAAGGTAAACTTTTGAAAACACATGGTCAAGGTAATGATAAACCTTAAATTGTTCCTAGTGATGATATAATAATGTTTTATAGTGATAAGATTGATTTGTATAAAGTAAATTGGATAGTACTAAATAAAATGGAAGTGATTTTAATTTATTGGGTCATTATATTTTAGGAAGATTATCCATTAATGTAATGGTTTAAGTGAACCATTTTAGGAGGTTTTAGAGTTTAATCTATTTCTTCACCACGTGATGATGACAATGTTAAGAGGCAATGTTTATAATGTTTGATGTGAAAAAATTAATAAGATGGTGTTTAAAAAACAGAAACAGATATTTATACTCTTATATTCTAAAATACTTCTTCAACACTAGGATAAGTTTCTTAAATAAAAAAACTTTCCCAATTATCATATTTTTTATGAAATAAATGATATTTTTATAAACTATAGTATATGGTTTTTTGAGGATTAAATTTTTTTATTACCATGTAACCTATAATTATCTATTAGAACTTGAGGTTTATATTTCTCTTTCATGTCCATGCTTCCACTTCAAACTAATATTCTAAAACTCAAAAGTATAATGTTTTAGTGACAACCTTATTTACCATTACCAATTTTTAAGAATATTTTTTATTAAACATATATCTGATTTGGTTTCCCCAGAAGGTAATTCTCAATTATCAACCATTAAAGTTATTTTTAAAGTTTCAAATTGTGAGGAATAAATTTATTGAATGATGTTAGAATGTAACACCCAATGATTAAATTGTATGTCCCTATTTAAATTTAATTTATTCGAGATCAAAGGGTTCACACAAGATCAAACATAAATGAAAAATGATAAACAATTAAATATCAATATGTTAAATTTATATTTATAAACAAGAAATTAAATAGTTATGAAAGAATAGTATTATAAAATTTCTATATTATATCAAATGTTTTTAAAATAATGAATTCAATTTTACATTTTAAAAAGGCTATATTTGTCCAAAATTATTTTTACCACCTTATAATTGTGAACATGTTTCAACAACAATTTGGACAACTTTGTTCATAAAATATTAAAAAATAGACTTACACTGTTGAAATCTGTATGATATTTAGAGTCTGATAGGATCAACTTAATTGATTTGGTTAAATAGTAACATAAACCATGGGAATAGTAATGTTACACATATGAATATTAATTCGACCATAATTAATTTTAAAAGAGTAAAATGAAGAGTAAACTCATCCATGAATGTATAAATAAACTTTTATCATCCTATAAATAATGATATGGTATAATTGTATCATAATATATGTTAATGGATATTTTAGAAACAATTAAATTAAGTGTTCATATTTTTGTAAGGCATAAATATTTAATTACAATATTGTAATTAATAAAATGGTTTAAAATAAAAAAAATTATATTAAATTTATTCTTAAATTTAAAATATTTTCTTCTTATTTTAGATTAATTTATTGAGAAATTAGTAATTTTTTAAAGTGTTATAAAATAAGATATAGATTTAAAATCTGTGTTATTTGATTAAATGACAGATTTAATTAAAACTTAACTTTCTCACATTTAAAAATTTATTTCCATAAAATGGAGTTAATTTTGAAAATTTAATGGTTGATAAATTATTAGTGTTAATTATTGAGATATTTTTAAAATACATGAATATTTAGTGAATAGTAAAATATGATATTTGATGATAAATTATAAATACATGAATTTTGGAGTCGTAGATGATGTAAGTATGATGTTGGAACCATTTTTTAAATAACATGTACTAATTACTATATTTCATCTCAGTGATCAGTACTTATGCTAGTGTAAAGAAACATAATAAAATAATGAAAAAATCACCCCTCTCTACTACTATAAATACCACACCTCGCTCCTTATTCTTATTAAAACTATAAACCTTGATGATTTTCAAAATTATAACCATATAGGATTACATCGTCTCTATAAATGTCCATTATCTCTTGGTATTTCCAAAAGAACCAAACCCCTTTCCCTACAGAGGTTTTCAGGAAAGACAATTCAAGGGGTAAATCCTATTATTTTTTCATTTAATTTCATTTCAATTTTTTATTTTATTATCTGTTCTTATCCAAATATTTTCAATTGATCATGATAACTCTAGTATCATCTATATTAATAAATTATTTCATATTAATGGAATACAAATTATCAATATTTTTACTCTCTCTATTTTATTTTAAAAATGAAATCATAATCCAAGAGGTACTAATTTATGACATTCATGGGCGTTGAGCTTTCTTTCTTTAATTTATTCGTCAATTATGGTCATGAAACAATTTTTATGGTTGAACTAGAGTATAAAATATTTTTTATATATTATTTAATATTATAGATCCATTATATATACATGATAGTAAATAATAGAATAAAACTAGTTCATTGTGATCGAAAAACCGCTAAAAGTAATCTAAATGATTGACATTATCATGTTATCTAATAATTATTTAAAATATATAGAAACAAAATAACAGAAATTACACATATGATTTTTCTTTAAAACCCAGTAATTTAAATTCTGGTGAATTATACTCTTTTTACATGAACTCCCTCACATAGAATCATTTGAACTAATCATGAAAATCAAGGAAATGAACCCTCCAAAATGATGGAATTCAATATTTCTAATTATCAACTAGCCATATATAAAATTAATAAAATTAAAATAAATGATATAAATGTAATATAGTCTTTTTCTGAAATTATTAATGATTCAAATTTCTAATTCCATGTCCTTAAGGTCAAGTGTAGAAGCCATTTGTATATAAGCTAAGGGTTTTTCTCCCCAAACCTCCATTTTTAATTCAGCTTTATGATTTTCTTATAGTTACCACAAAAATATTAATTATTCTTATCTACTCTTCATAAATTATGTTTTAATGTTTAAAATATTCGACTAGACATAATACAAATTTTTAGTAATCGGTATTTACATTTTTTTTATAAAGATCTTTCTCTATTCTTCATGATAAGCAGGATCGATTAAATGGAACTTACAAAATTCTTACCTATTTCCACTGAAAAATAAAATATATTTTAAACCAAATTTATTTTTATAAAATAATGCATTATATTGTTAAAAACCCTAAATAGTCAATTTCAGGTTTTATGAAAATATGTTTTCAAAATTACTTTTCCTTTCAAAGTAAAAAGTGTATTTTTCTTAAGAATTTGTTAATTATTTTATAATATTATTTTCATCTATATAAACACCCATTGTGATTATTAATAATAATTAGGTATAATAATTTATTATATAATATATGATATTTTATTTAATGTTTAATGAATAGTTCGAATTTGGATGTGAAATCTTCATACTATTCACCATATTACTCTGAATGCTTAGTGAATAAGTTTAATGATTGGGGAATGTTATATACATTACATATGTTAGATTCATTATAATTATATATGTTAATTATATTTCACACATTTCATATGAGGAATGAATTGGAATTTTTATGTGTTAGGTGGATCTCATTATAGACCCTTGGTGCCTTATTATGACTTGTGTGACAAACTATTGTGGGGTTTTTCCCATTAATGTATTATCTTGGCATGAGAACTTGAAAATATAGTTATGGAATATGTCATTTTAAATTCCCTCATAATGAAACTAGTAATTGATAATCCATGAGATTATTCTACTTGTATAATATCCATGGTTATTTTTTATTATGGTATTATTTAATAAATTATTATTCCTTCTATTTTATTCTCAAGATTATGTTTTATTGGAATGTTTACTTTTAGTTATTCACCATGCCTTATTATTATAGCTTCCATTATATTTATTACCCTTAAAAAGAATCTAAAATCACCTTATTCTTATGTTTTATTTCTCCCGAGGATGTGAGGAAGTGTATTATTATTGACTTTTAGGGATAATATAGGGGTGGTGCATGTTTCCAAAGTAATTTATATATTTCATTTCCTTTCATGTTTTGTTGTAAAAATTATTAATGTAACATTTTTTCCAAAAATAATAAAACATTCCATCTTTATGGTTGCATCTCCCTTGTTTATATTCCAATGTAATAAAATAATTATCTAGCTCTGGGTAACTTGGGTATGTGTATTTTCAATTGGTGTAAAATATTTTGTATATATCTTAGTTGTTTATTAAACTAGAATAAGAAGGGTTTATTTTTTCCAAAAAAATCCAATTCCTTTTGTTAATTTAAAACATATGAAGAAAAATACAAAAATGGGAAAAATCACTCCCTAAAATCTATTTATAGTGATCATTGTGTGACTATGAAAATTTTGATTTTTTATCTTTTTGTTGTATAAAATATATTGGAAATAAATTTTCAGCACCAAGAACCATTATGAAAATGGTGTAGTGGAAAAAATATTTATTTAGGAAATAACAATAACATGTTATGTGAATAATAAACTTTTAATGATTTTTTGGCTGGAGTGGATAGTAGTTCTTTCTATACTATTAATGGTGTTATGGTTAGTTCGTTTATTAATTAAAATCCTTATGAATTTAGGACATAAAGCACCCAATATGTTTATTAATTAAAAAAATTTGTAGGAGAGTATCCCACTTGAATATGGAAGATAAGTTACATAAATATTCACCCTAATAAAATAAAAGAAAATTTTAATGTTATTATAACTCTTTTAAGTCGTATAATATTTCTAATAAATATATTTTCTTATTTATTATGAAACATTACAAGTAATTATTTTAGAAATGGATCCATTTCTTTTAAAAAACCTCAATCTACGTCCTCAAATTTTATTTCCAAAAAGTATTATCACTGTTTTTAGAGTGTTTTTCTCATGAGGAAATAACCCATGTATAGTTTCTGATGTTATTTTGTAAGATAATTTATACATGTTTTTGAAGAATATACTTTTTAAAATCCATGATGTTAATTTTTTATGAGGTATCACTATAGTGAAAGTGTTATTGTTTATGTTTATCAACTAGTTAAGCCTATATGTTCCTAAATAAATGAATATAATGATATAGCTTGTTTATCCAAATTTGAAAATATGTATTCGAATGAGGATTTAGGTATTGAGGATTGGGTTATTGAAAATAATGATTAATTCCATGATTTTGAAAGGAAAAAATTATGTACATTAGTTGAACAACATATAGAAACTTATTTAGTTTATGTAAAGTGGGGTTTTCAGAAAACAAAAGTTGAAATTAAATAATAGTTAGAAATAAATCATGAAATATTGAAAACATATATAATAAAAATGTTGTAATATATTATGTGGAAAGATATCCTCTAGTATATAGACTTGATGATATTCAAATACCACTATATTGTGCATTATTATTTATGTTTATGCTATTTCAAATAGATGTGAAGTGTGTTTTTCATAATGGATATGTTAATGATTAATTTTATATAAAACAACTTGGTAGTTTAGAAATTATAAAATATCTAGAATATTTTTACAAACATACCAAATTACAACATGGAATTATACAAGACCCTGGTGCTTGGTATGTTAGAATTAGTTATTTTTCTAAAAAACAATTCTGTTAAAGGAGTTATGGATCAAATTATTTTTGTAATGGAATTTAATAAAATCATTTTTATTTAAATACTTTTGTGGTTGATATTATAATTGGTTTATCTAAATAATAGTTAATATTCCTTTGTGTATTTTATGAAATTTAAATTTTAAATGAGTATGATGGGTGAGTTAACATATTTTCTTAGATTCCAAATTTCAAAAAAGAAATAGATATAAGATTAATATTTAAACATAACTATATAAAATTCCATCTTATAGAATTTGGATATGAAAAAAGTAAAAATATTTTTATTCATATTGGTTCCTCTAATACTTTATAACATGCTGATGTTGGGAAACCAGTTGATCAAAATATGTTCAGTGTTATGACATGATGTTTACTTTACATAATAGCATGTTATCATACAAGATAACTATAAAATCTAATATAATCCAATCTTAAATCAAAAATAAATGAAATATGTTCCTAAATTGAATTATGGACATAGACCAATTCTATTTTTTGAAATTTTTTTTTTAACCACAATGTTTTTTGGATGTTGAATTTGGTGGTTCTAAAATGTATAAGCCATTTAATTATGAAAAATGTAATTTATAAATATTTTATTTACTTTCATGGTCTTTTATGAATGAAATCTCAATTTAAAATTCCACTAAAAGGATGAATAAGTTATAGTTAAGAGTTGTTGTTCTCAAGTGTTGATGATGCAATACTAACTCACAAATTTTTTCATGAGTTATACGAAAAGTAAAATACATTTTATAACCCCAGTCACATTACATTATGTAGAATCCTATCACTTCACTCTTGTTCTATGAATATATATATATAACACATTGTTTTATTCGAGGTCGAAAATGTAAAGCATTTCTAATTTTCTAATTCAACATTATTCAAGAGAAACATGGTAATTTTTTTCCTAGAGCCATTAGTTATAATATTTTTCAATATATCAAAGAAAATCATGGAATTATTAATTTCATTTGATCATTAAAATCTACTTTCTGTGGACCCATCTCAAAATACTAACATATTCTATTTCATAAGGTGGTGTAAAAAATTAATGAAAAATTATTTTTCTTACATTTAGATTCTAATTAATGTTTTTATCATTAATTTTTTTACACAAATACATTAATAAAATTCAAAGAGTCAAAATTATTAAAAAAATCATTCTCACAATTTTTTATAAAATTTATGGACAAATATATTATTATAATTTTTCATAAAAACTATCATATTCAATTTTATTATAGGAAACAATTTTAATAATTATATTTCATATTAAATCTATAATAATTTGGTTTTAAAACAAAAAAAATCAAAATCTATTTATTCTAAAAACCAAGTTGAAATGGTTATTCATACCGATGAATCATTCCACTATGAATGGTACACTTTTATTATTTTATGTTTTTTGAGTAACTCTTTACCTTTTTTATTTTCATTATTGTTGATATAGTTTTAATTTTAAAAAAAATTTTGTTTCATTATAAAAATTCATAAAAATTGGATCTTAATAAGCTTAATCCTCATTCTAATAAAAATATTAAAACATTTAGTGTTAAAAAACCCCATTAAAACATTCTTTGATCCAATATCTTCCATCAAATCAAAATTGTTTAAATTAGAACATTGTCTTTCCATATATAATTTTAACTATTTCTATGTGATCCTATATTAGGGTGTATAACTCACTTTCCCACAACATTTCTTCATATATTTGAGCCTCGAGCTATCAAACCCCTTATAGCCTCCAGTATGAAACAATTTCATTAGAACTCAACGCTAGTCTCAAATCTCGCATCAATAGACACCAAAGAAAGTTTTAATAAATAGTTTTATTTTTCAGAATGTATCATTTAATGAATTTTAAAATTATTAGCCAACACTTAGTGATTTCATTTCATGAATAGGATCCATTTTTATAGATAAACATGACAAAAATTAGGTTTGTACTATTATGAGATGATTTATAGTTCTATGCATCAGTTTAGTTTATTAATGAAGATTGTGTGGAAAATTATTCTTCTAATATAAATTAAAAAATGTGCATAATTTCTTACATGAGAGTTACATAATTGGTTGGTGTTCCATTGGAAAGAAAATCCTACAAAACATATAATATGCTACCAAGTAGTCTTGGTGAGTATGTGAATTGTAAGAATATATACTCTTTTTTTATAATAAGTTATATTTAGAATTGTTTCACACAAAAATATGTATTAAAGAGTCATTAATTTTATATGCGAGGGTATATGATTCTGATAAAATGTGATAGAGTACAACTGAAGGTAACAAAAAAATTGTTCTTATTTATTTGATTAATATAAGGTAGATTGATCATGTAAGTTTCATCTTTATCATAGAGGAGAACATAAAACCTATTTAACAACACGAAAGGTAATTATGTCTCTAACATTCATCTATAATTTGGTAGTGGATTATAAGATGATTTTTAATATAGAGAATAAATTCTATCTTGTAATAGATAATTATTATTTTAACAGTGAAGATACAATTCCATGAATGATGTCAGTATTTGTTTATAAGAACAAGATATTTGATAAAAATATTAAGGATATTTTTCTTAAGCTTAATCATCTAGGAATGCAATGGAGGATAAAAAGAAGAAGATAAAGGATAAAACTTCACCTCCTATCATAAAAAATATTGAAAATATTATTTTAGAAGAATTTTATGAGAAAATAATAGCAAATAAGGATTAAATGAATCCAAGGGATCCAGGGTTTTAAATCCACCATGTGGTAGATAAAACACTGAAATTTAGGTATTCAAAAATATATTTAAATATGAGATGGAAAGAATAAAATATAAGAGATTCATGATTCAAAAAAAATTGAACTTTTTAATTAATGGTTTTGAAATATCCATTGAGAATACAGTAATTCCAATGTCTCATTTTGAACACATAAATACAGAATCAAGTTCATTTCTTGATGAAATATCTATTCATAAATATGGTTTTCCTAATTTTTTTATCTGTTAAAGGGAATGATACTTATGGATTTATTTATTCCAAATTTTCCTTAAAACAATGGGAAAATGAATTAGATGGAATGGTGAATATGAAAATAGTAAGGAATCGAGAAAAAAAAGAACATGAAGAAGATGTTTATAATGATGTTGATAAAGAAGATAATGGATAATAATATGAATAATTTTAATGAAAAATATAAGAACAGTTAGAAGCAGATGAGAAATAATAAGGGAAATAAATTATAATATGATACTAATGAAGAATCATATTTAGATAAGGAATCATCAGAATCATCATCTTCATCATATTTAACGTCCAATAAAGGTGAGGATGAAATTTAAAAAATAATAAAGAAGAATGTTTTTCATTACAAAATAAAGCAGAATCATCCTTCATAGAAGAATATTATGATTAAAATTATCAGATTAAAGTTTTTGAAAATGATGAAAAAGACAATATTATTTTTATAATTGATATTTATGATGAAAGAATGATTTAATGAAATAATAAAATAAAGGAAAGTATATTGACACAAGAATGTGAAGCATAAATTCTATGAAACTATATTTACCACTATAATAATCCTAGGAGGATATTTCTCAAAAAAAGGAATTGATTACATTGTTTATCCTTTTAAAAGGTTAGGAGGAACAATTACTTATTTTAAATATCTTAAAGCATGGTTCTAGGTAATTCATAATAGGTAATGTGAAATATTGGAATCAATAAATGAATTATATAATCGATGATTCATATTGAAGAGTGCTTGAGGATTTTTCACAAAAATAACAAGACTCCCAAAATATCATGTAATGAGATGGTGAAATGGTAAAATGTGACTAACCCTGATATCCATGATCATGATGAACAATTTTTAAAATTTAATACTATTTGGTTATAATGAAAAAATTCATTCAATCAGTTTTCAATGACATAGTAGATTGGGTTACATTTACTGAAATGTTTTATATGATATTGAGGAATGGTCTAAAGATATAAAATCCTTTAAAGATAACATGCATGAAATTGAATTAGAAATGATTCAACTCTAATCATGTGAAAATGAACTTATCTTTATGAGTGATGAAACCAATGAACTCAAGAAATATATTGAAATCATAATGATATAGTCTGAAAGAAAAAACCCTTGAAGAAATAGTCATAAAGGTACAAAAAGATAGATATGAGTTCAGAAAGATGAAATCTATTATTATGATACTAATGAAGAGATACTAATTTTTTCTATAATACAATCTTGATTTATTTTTTATAATATATTTTAATTTTTATCAATAAAATTATCTTTTGATTAAAACACTGCATGCTTTAATGTTTTCAAACCCTAATTGAATACATTTTCATTCATATAGACATGAATGGTTTTTTAATTCCCTATTGTTTTGTATTTTAATAACAATATATTCCATGAAACTTTTGATTATTTCCCATTGATTTTTTAAAATATCAACGGGAATGAATATATTACAATGGGTGAGACTATTTTTTCAAAATGGGTGAATGTTTTATTGAGGGGGTTTTTATTTTAAAATTACAAAAATTATCCTTAAGGGATATGTATTTCCTAAGGGTTATGTTAATATAATAATTCAATCACGTTAAAATAAGTTACAAACTAATGGGATATAAATCTTTAATTAATAACACCATATTTATTAAAATTAGTAATGACTATATGTTTTTTTTTTATATTTTTGTTATGGAATATTTTTTGTCTTTACCAAAAAAGAGATATTATTGAGTCATATGTTCTAGTTTCTACATTTCCAATGCTTTTTCATTGGAAATCACATACACATTCAAAATACTATGTTTACTAACAATTTATATCTCATGTGATTTAGTATGCTTTTATAAAAAACATTACCATTTACCATTTATAAAAAAATATCTATGTTATTAAAAATATATTACTTATTAATATCGATTATGATCATTATAATGAGCATGTGTCTGATTCATCCGACCTACCATTAATCATATCTATTGATAGATTTTTTTCTGGTATGTGGTGATGATAAAATTCATGACCATCATAGGTAAAAATACAATTTTACAGACCTTCATAAAGATTATTTTATTGAAAAATGTAAAGGAATTCAGATTTAGTTTCCTAGGATAACAATAATAATATATGGATTTGTTTATATAATAATTAAAATTAATTTACACTATAAATGTGTAAAAAATACGATGTATGGAATTCTATTATTGTGATCTTTCTGGAGCCAGTTGTTTGATGATGTTGAAACTAACTATGAAATATGATCATTGGAACACCACCTATGGATAGACAACCATTTTATGAGTTAAGAGTTCATAACATTTCCCCCAAAAGACACTTATGTTTTTATCTATGTAACAATATTATTCATAGTACTTTTAACTTTAGAGATTTGTAGTTCAATGGAATCCTTTCGAAGTTGTTTCCTTTTGGAATTTTTTTTAATCACATATAATCAATTATACTTTTGGGGACTTCTAAGAAGAGATGGATAGTCGATCTAATCAATTAAATAGAGTTCTTCAAAGGAAAGGAAAAAATAAGTCAATCATTGTATTGAGGAATCCTTAGGAAAATAATATAGATATTGATTTAATCATCGTATTGGGGGATTCCATGGTATGGAATGACATATCTAAAAATATTTATGTACTTATGGATATCATTGATCATGGTTAATCACTAAAATACTCTAATGATTAAAAGAGTTGAATCACTTCATTGTAGTTTTTATGTCATTCATACAATTACTAGATATTTCTTTCTTTTTAATGTTTATATTCACTCATTTATTTAATTTAATGTATGTCATCATAATAATCATTTTATTAAATTGTTTTTACTGGTATAAATATGATTAAAATAAACATACAATGCTATTAATCAGATCCACTGTGATGCTAATTATTGTTCTTTGTCCATCATACTATGTTTGGGTCCGATAATCTTACATTAAGAAGATTCCTATCTTCCAGAGTTTAATGATTTTTAAACTATAATTTAACCCCCATATTGTACGTATATACATCTATATATAATAGTTCGACCCCCCATGGGTATAATTCAATCATGTAATTTTCTATTCAGTTAATTACCATTTCAAGGATTTCATGTTCTTCATGAACTTCCAAGAGTATGTGGTAGCCATAGTATAACATTATGTGGTTGGGATATGATTATATCATTTGACTCCTATCATGAAAATAAGTAGTTAGAATGATTTGTGATCCAACGGGTCATACATGTCATGAAATGGTATTCTCTAACTTCATTTTCCACATTCGAACACTATTTCTGATTGAAATGTTGTGCTCGATGATAAGAAATGACTAATGGGGACTCTGTAGTATATCCTTTGTATCATGTGAAAGAGGTACCTTAGTTAATCTATTTACATCTGGTATACCATTATATTTCCAAGGACTATGGGTTTATTCTTGAGTGGCTCGACTGTAAGGCGTTATCCGGTGTTAAATTATTGACATCAAGCATATCATCTCTGAATAGTCACTAATAGGTTTGTTCATGGATCTACAAACTCCCAACGGTACTCATATCGAGGATTCATGGATGTATATTCAAAAAACATGAACTCATTAAATTATTTGGCTGATAACACTTAGGAACCCACAATTTTTGCGTGGATGGGAAATCGGGATCATCACCCCCTTTTAGGGGAAACTATTTCATATTTTAAGGCACTATTATAGATTTAGGCTTCTTCATATGTTCTTGAATCCATTATTCATTCCAAAGAACGTGTCCTTGAATTACCCCGATAAATGCAGTTGATCATGGTTACATATGGGGTTCAATTCATCTATACATATTTGAGGTTCTCCATCGACGGATGAATACTTATGTGTACGATGTTTTTACGTAAATTTTATCCTTTTGTGGGTGATTCTAAAATATTATTAGATAGTTCACTCAGAAAACGTTATTTTTTTCATACGAGAAGGTGTTCAAGATTTTATAGTCACCCTTAGGGGATATGAGTTCCTCTGATGTCGGGATCGAATCCATCAGATTGGGATCCTACTTGTCTTAATGAGATGAATTAGAACCCACATAGTTCAGTGTTTCTTTACTAGACACATTCCATTTTAGGGTTATATGTCATGGACCTGACCATGTAATTTAATGAAGTGTAGTGAGGAGATTTAGGTTAAAGGTTACCTTGAAAGTATGGCATGAGACTTATTATAATGTTTTCTGAGATACTCGAAAGATGTATAGTTCTCTATGTGAATGTGACCCCATCAGGAATGTGTCATGTAACAACCCAAACATTTATCAATGGAATTTATCACTTATTATAGGCATTACACATAGTATAAATCACATATAAACATAAGGACACCATAATAAAAACCTTATAGATGATGAATTAATGAAATAATAAGTATTTCTAAAAGTAAAGGAACCAATACTAATAAAATAGTAACTTGACTATAGGAATTGCAATACGACCCTTAAGAATAGTAAACCTGAAAAATGAGTTGTACACTCACTCATGAATTTATATTTAAAACATTTCCATCTTGTAAGTGAAAATATCATATAATTATATCTTAGTATATCTAAGATAATATTCTTAAAATTATTAATTAATTGTTAGTATATTAATAATTCATAAATATTTAATTACAATTTTAGGATAAATTTAATTAATTATAATAAAATTTATTATCATAAAATGTATTAAGAAATTAATTTTTTTTTCTTCTTATGTTATGATAATTTTATGAACCCTTAAGTAATTCTTAAATGTGTTATAAAATCAGTTATAAATTTAAAATCTTTATTTTCTATGTAAATGATGATTTTAACTAAAAATAAATTTAATCATAATTAGAAACATATTTTCATCGAACAGAGTACATTTTTTAATTATAAAAATCTAATAATTTATAGTGTTAATTAATGTGATTAGTTAGATATAAATGAATTCTTTGTGAATAGTAAAATATGATAATTTACATTATATGCTAAAAACCTGAATTTTTTGTCATGGATGTTGTACGTAATAATTTTTTAGACTCAAATGCATTAATTATTATATTTATTAACAATAATTATCACTATTTCTTTTATTTGGAAAAAATAATCGACTAATGAATAATATAATAAGAAAACACCTCTCTCCTCCACTATAAATACCAACCCTCACACCTCTCAAGCTTTGATCAATGGCTAAAATCAACCAAAAACCATTTCCTAGACACACCACCACATCCAATATATCTTGGTCACATCAAATGTCCAACCCCTAGTTCCTTGATGAGTATTTCAAGAGTACAATTGAAGAGGTAAATCCACTCTCTTTTTCTTTTAATTTTATTTGAGTTTCATTTCTTTTCATATTATCTCCTCACCTCCCTTATAATGACCCGAAGCTTATCGTACATGGACATTACATTACTTTTGCGGAATACTTAGTACATAACAAAAACACACACACAAGGATCGTAATAGTTTAGTGTCTTTGGAAACTCGGAACGTAATCTTCTAAACGTGGTGAGAGATCTTCAATATCTCCCATAATTATCTTCCCCTTTTTTTTACCTAAAACCTTTCTTTATATCCTGGGGAAAGAAAAACAAAAAAGGGTGAGCTCAAATGCTCAGTAAGGGTAAACAAAATAAATATCAATCACATCATATACATAAGAACGTAGCTTTTGGAAATCTTGACCTGCAAAAGAGCTCATAATATCATAACATGGGATAAATCATAGAATTGAAAATGAGATCCCCATAATCATAACATAAAACTTGAAACTTTGTGTCATGCACACATAATCATGGAAAATCATTTCTTGTTAGTCATGACTCATTGCCAAGACTATCTTAGTGGACAAAGTCCCTTTCTGAACCGAGTTCACTCCTCGTTTCAGTCCTGTATCACTGAACCGAAATAACCTTCCGTTCCAGCCATGTATATCTCATGAGATATAAAATCATTACCCAATGCATTGGAGGGAGATATAGGTCCCACCCATCTTATAATGAATCCTTTCTTATGTGTGCCACATAATCATAAAACATACATCATCGCATAACACATGTAACAAAAATGGGATTCATGAAACATCATGACATCATAAATCAATTCATATAAGATAAAGGAATTCATAAACATAATTCCATCACAACATAGTCAAATCCATGTAATAATAGGGATAAAAACAGAACCCTTTATTATCTTAGATGGAAAATAATTTTGATAAAACACTTGAATTGAATTCTTGAGGAAAATATCCTTTCTTCTTCAAAATCAATTTCTTTTCACAAAACATCATGCAATTTTAAAAGAAAGAGATTTTATTGAAAATATTCATGAAATCCTTTAGAGGAAGCTTCATGAAAATAAGGCTTTATAAAACAGTAGAAATCCGTTCGTGCCGTATAAGTTAAAAAAAACATTCTTCGTACTTTTGTCGGAAAAGTCAAAAAGTACCTCGTACGGAAAAACGACAAAAGATTCCTTTCATATTCTATACTAAAAACTCACCTAAGGGTAAAATTGGATTTAAACTATTGCAAGTGGATGGAAACAATATTACATATTGAGGGAACATGGATGTGGATGATAAAATACACCCCAGTAAATACTTACGAATAAACAATCTCGGATAAAAATGAGATTGTGATATTTCCCTTACCTTAGGTCCGACTTGCTTTGTAACTGTCCGGACCTCCTGTATAATGATTTAAATCATGTTATTGACTTATTACAAAATCATATTCATTGTTATGATATCATATATGGTTCACTTATGACATTATATTACCCGTTCTTTTGTAAATTCCATGTTAAAGAATCGTTTTGGGTAAAATCGTTTCATTTATCGTAGGTGTTTTGACTTGTTGTTCTTGACATCATTATTACATATATCATGATTTACTTACTTCCAGAATATAAAATATGATTTATATATCATATATATTCAGTATATATATATATATATAATAGGTAGATAAATAAAATGAAAAACACCGTTCATGGAGACGGTAGTCCGTACGTACACATGAACGCTGTTTTCCTTTCCTTATTGTCTTGAAATGGAAGTAAGTAGATGACATACATATGTATATATATACATAAATCCAGTAGCTTTATAATGTCATATATTTCATTATTATTTCTTATATATACATTATAATCATTCTTAAATGGTTAACATGGAGAATGAATCTCATCGCGTCGTGGAGACGGTATTCCGTACGTACGCACGAGCGATGATATCATTTCTATAAATATTGAATTGAATTGGAGTGGATTATACAATATATCAGAATCAATATGATGTTGTAATAACTATGTATAGTTATTCTTTACACCATTATACCCATCCATGTAAGGTGGTGGTGGAAAATAGATTACACCACGGCGTGGAGACGGTATTCCGTACGTACGCACGCGCGGTGATTTCTTTTTCCGTAGGATGGATAGATGGTGAAATAGGTCTGTTTCATACTTATAATAACATATCATTATATGAGTGATACTGATGTTATTACTTCATAATGAAACAACCTAAGAAGAAGAAGTGGAAGAAGAAATAAAGATGAAAGAATTGGTAACGGTAATTACCTCTTCTTTGAAGTGCCTCTTTGAGACCTCCTCTTAGGGCACTAAAATTGGTCTTGGAGGAAGAACAGAACCTCTAGGATGTTGCTAGGGAAGTGGAGAGGAGAAACTGGCAGGGGTTGGCCGAGCTTGAGTGCTCAAATTGGTGTGAGGAGGAGGGGGAGGAGGTGTCCTTTTATAGGGGAGGAGAGGGGCACCTTAGGAATATCTAAAAATATTATTTTATATTAAAGTCAAAATTGGTTTATAATGGTTACAAAGGGTCTTATTTCGAAGCTAAAGTGGTGATGGGTCGAAATCCTATCAACCAATAGGATTTAGACAAGTTTAGGGTATTATGTTTAACCTTATCAATTAGATTTAACTCTAAGTTAAATAATTTAACTTTTACCGTGTCTTTTTGTTTTCTTTCACTATAAGGTTAATAAACTTACTATAACATGCCAAACGAACCCCAAATTGTATATTATTAATACATATATCCTTATCTAAGTCATTTGGCCGAACCTTAGATTTTTAGGAATAAAATAACAATTAATAATATAATATTTGATTTAAAAACTATTTTGTGTCAATTTTGACACTATTTGATATATGATTTTTGTGAAAGTCATAACAGAATTATATGTTCGAACCAAGTTGATTAAATCAACACTAATATATCATAGTAACCTAGAAAATTAGTGGAATTCATAAAAAGTCTTAAATTACATTTATTTTGGTATTTATATTATCAATTATGTCAATATTTCATTAATAAGATAATTACCGCATCATCTTTGTGTCATAAATAAATTATATTATTTGATGTCTAAAAATTATAAATAAAATACCATCATGTAGTAAATCGTTTTAGCTTTCTAAAGAATATTTATAGTCGAATTTATCTTATTTATAACCCCATATTAAAAATGATTTACTTATTAAACTTTGATTTTAACTATTTTAACCCTTCTTTAAATAAATTAATAATAAATGTCCAAATCTAATCCAAGTGGGCCTAAATGGTCATATTTTATTCCTAAGTTTGTTTTTGGTCGAATTACACTTGTCCAATAGAATTAGGACATGTGTTAGGGTAATAGTAATATCATATTTACCCTTAGTTACCCTATTTACTATTAACCGTGGTAAAGAAAGTAAAAAGTTACTATTCACCAAAAAATTATTTTCATCTCATTGAACCACATTTTAGTCCTTGATATTAACCGTGTCTCTCGGATTTTCGAAATTCCATTCACAGAAGCGGTAAAATTATGTTTTATGCAAAATTCAGTTTTTAACCTACCACTTAGTAGTTTCACTATTCATCAAAAATTGATGTTTTTCAGAACAATGCCAAAATTTCATCCCAAGCTATATTTCATATTCTGAATTCAAAAATGAAGTCTATTTTACCAAATTCATAACATAAAAGTTGCATTAATTAATTTTATAATTAAATCCCGCTGTTAAAACAAATAGCGTGTTTTTAAGAAACAATATCTATCAAAAGATTGACACTTCTTTATGTCTAGTTTAAATGTGAAATTACATCCAATGACCAACATTGTATTAAATTGTAAAAATATATTCTAAATATACTTTAAAACCACTCAAATTAATGATTTATAACTATTAATTATTTCGATTAAAAAAAGTTGTTTTTAATTATAATTTAGTAATTTTCACTATTCATCAGAATATGAAAGTTATCCGAAAAGTACCAAAATTTCACCTTAGGCTAAATTCGATACTCCGAATCCAAAAATGAAGTCCATTTTGAGAGTTAAAATTTCTAAAATTTAAAAAGTGGTTATTACTATTCATAACGGCTAGTTTTAATAATATTTTAATAGCATATCATTGTTTCGTGAAACTCAGGATTACGTACCACACACGCTATCGAGGAAGGTTTCGATTGCGTGTAATGCAAGTCAAGTCAAGGATGCGTGTTGTGCAAGCTCCTTTTGGTGTAGCGTATAACACAAGACATTAGTAATATAAAATCTCGGGCTGTTACATTCTACCCCCCTTAAAATGAATTTCGCCCTCGAAATTCGTCGGGGTTATAAATGGTTTACTATTTGAAAGTTTCTTTAATAGAAACCCACATCGTAAAAGGGAATACCAAAACTTGGCTTTTAAAAACTAAAGTATGAAATGTAACGATTACCCAAATAAACTAATCACTGGGTTTCCTCATAGGTGAAAATATGGATATGGAAGAGAAATCTAACCATCATGTTCTGATGGAGAGTGGTAGTGAACATGGCTATGAAAAAGCCAGTAATCACAAATCCATAGATTTGTGATGATATAAGGTACCATCTGATTCATCAGGTATAAGATTACTAGGACAACATTTTTGGTTTTCAAGATCATTTCCCTAAAGTTGAAAATTTGCTTAAAATAAATACTTACTTTATTTTGGTACAATCTCACTTTTGTTCGTGCCTTGAACAATTTCTACTTCATCTCTTAAATAAATGAAGTTGAATTTGTTATTTGTGAAGTGTTAGCAGATTATGTGATAGAATTATGGGTCATTCCATCTGTCTCAAACAAAAGGTTAGAAAAAGTTATTAAATATACATAAGTCATTCTATAGTGAGATTAATCACATATGGTTCCTAAAATGGACTTATACTTCATATATCATACTGCTTAATATAATAACACTAGTTTCTACTAAACAGGGACTTCCTGTAGGTCAGTGGTAGGCGATAATGGCCAGTCGCACTTCGGTTGTGGGTTCGATTCCTACAGCCTTGTCCGAAGCGATGGGATTTCGCCCGTCCTGCAGGTTGTCCTTTTTCTAAAACTACGTTACTATAACATCCCATCAATAATATCGAAAATATTCTATCCTTAAACAATACTAACTTATGTCCAACATAATCCAGTCTAATCTTTAGGCTTATACATAATACTGCAGTCCACTCTCATAATATAGTGACAACGAGTACCAGAGATTTAATACTGTCGTTGATCCCCACATATCATAAGATATGTCTTGTTGGTCACATTCCAAACATTCAAAGTCCTTAATCGTGTATTCTCTTGAATACCTTAGTGAAAACATGAGTGCAGTTAAAAGTTAACACTTTCCACATACCAAAATCCTCAAAATTCTATATACTCAAACCATGATATCACTTAGTCCTTATATCAATCATGAGCTCATGAATACTATTAAACATTTCATTTTCTCGTCTTCATTATGTGCATATCATCTTATTTCCAAAAAAAAATATCTCAATCACTTTGAATAATAAATATTGCAATACTTAATGATACAACATTATTTTGGAATCCCATTACATAAACACTTAATCATTCCACCACATCGTTGTCATATTCAACATTGCCAATAGTGATCGCATGTGATTTCCCTTTGTCCTTTGCCTTCAGTGGTTGCTCATGTTGATCATCACTAACCCTTGGATTAGGGAAATTATTAGCATAATGCCCCATTTCCTTGCACTTGAAGCATTGAAGTGTTGGCGGTGCGTTCTCTGTAGTGTTTGCTTTATTCACATCATTAGAAACCCTTTTTCCATTACTTCGACACTCAGCTGCTCGATGACCTTCTTTTCCACACTTAAAACATTTTCTAGTCCCTTTAAGACAATCTCCACCATGCTTCTTCCCACACTTTGTGCATAAGGAAACATTCATCTTCTTTTCATCATTATTCTGAGATTTCTCCTTGAACTCCATCTTTCGTTTCTTGTCAAAACCATGAGATGGATATGTAACACCAACTTCCATTTCTACCTTGATAGCACAACGCACAATTTCTTCATAGCTACTGAAGTCTCTTATAGCTAATGCCCTTCGAAGACTTGGTTTTAAGCCACTGAAAAATCGATCAACTTTACTTTCAGGTTGGATGATAATTCCAGAAGCATACCTTGCAAGTCTTGTAAAATTTTCTTCATAGGTACCAACAGATTCATCGTCCCTTTGCTTCAGTTCAAGAAACTCTTTCTCCATCTTTGTTCGAAGAATACGAGGGAAGTACTTACTGAAAAACAAGTTCTTGAACTCGTCCCATTCCATGGACTCAATTTCATCTCTTGGCCTCGTATTCTTGATAAGATTCCACCATTGATCAGCTTCACCTTCCAAACAATATACTGCTAAGATGACTTTATCATGTTCAGAACATTGAAGAACTGAAAATATCTTTTCAGTAGTACTAATCCATTGTTCAGCAACTAATGGATCAATAGACCCACTGAAAGAAGGTGGACGTTGCCTCATGAAGGACTCAATAGAATATTGTTCCCTTCTCTGCTCATTTGGAAGTCCAGAATGATTCATAGCTTGTGTAAGTATAGCAATAAGATTTTGCACTCCATCTCCCATAACATTTGTTTGTTCAGGAGGGCAATCATTGCATTGTCCATTGCATTGATCAACACGGTTCCTTCGGGTTCCAGCCATCGTCTAAAACCCAAAAAGAATAGTGTGAGAGGCAAAAATCATGCTAGGGAAAACAACATAATAAAGGGGGAGTACCTTCAATATCCAACATCTTAGGTTTAATTCTATGATCGTTAGCGTAATTCTATTACTATAACCTATACGTATACTTATCCCTAGGGACATCCCTAGACATACCTTAGAAATATCTCTAGGGATCTCACTAAAGTTCTCGCATCCTAGTTTCCAAAGGTTGACTAAACCTTTCCTCTGATACCAACTATAATGACCCAAAGCTTATTGTACATGGACATTACATTACTTTTGCGGAATACATAGTACATAACAAAAACACACACACAAGGATCGTAATAGTTTAGTGTCTTTGGAAACTCGGAACGTAATCTTCTAAACGTGGTGAGAGATCTTCAATATCTCCCATAATGATCTTCCCCTTTTTTTACCTAAAACCTTTCTTTATATCCTGGGGAAAGAAAAACAAAAAAGGGTGAGCTCAAATGCTCAGTAAGGGTAAAAAAAAGAAATATCAATCACATCATATACATAAGAACGTAGCTTTTGGAAATCTTGACCTGCAAAAGAGCTCATAATATCATAACATGGGATAAATCATAGAATTGAAAATGAGATCCCCATAATCATAACATAAAACTTGAAACTTTGTGGGATGCACACATAATCATGGAAAATCATTTCTTGTTAGTCATGACTCATTGCCAAGACTATCTTAGTGGACAAAGTCCCTTTCTGAACCGAGTTCACTCCTCGTTTCAGTCCTATATCACTGAACCGAAATAACCTTCCGTTCCAGCCATGTCTATCTCATGAGATATAAAATCATTACCCAATGTATTGGAGGGAGATATAGGTCCCACCCATCTTATAATGAATCCTTTCTTATGTGTGCCACATAATCATAAAACATACATCATCGCATAACACATGTAACAAAAATGGGATTCTTGAAACATCATGACATCATAAATCAATTCATATAAGATAAAGGAATTCATAAACATAATTCCATCACAACATAGTCAAATCCATGTAATAATAGGGATAAAAACAGAACCCTTTATTATCTTAGATGGAAAATAATTTTGATAAAACACTTGAATTGAATTCTTGAGGAAAAATATCCTTTCTTCTTCAAAATAAATTTCTTTTCACAAAACATCATGCAATTTTAAAAGAAAGAGATTTTATTGAAAATATTCATGAAATCTTTTAGAGGAAGCTTCATGAAAATAAGGCTTTATAAAACAGTAGAAATACGTTCGTGCCGTATAAGTTAAAAAAAACATTCTTCGTACTTTTTTCGGAAAAGTCAAAAAGTACCTCGTACGGAAAAACGACAAAAGATTCCTTTCATATTCTTTACTAAAAACTCACCTAAGGGTAAAATTGGATTTAAACTATTGCAAGTGGATGGAAACAATATTACATATTGAGGGAACATGGATGTGGATGATAAAATACACCCCAGTAAATACTTACGAATAAACAATCTCGGATAAAAATGAGATTGTGATATTTCCCTTACCTTAGGTCCGACTTGCTTTGTAACTGTCCGAACCTCATGTATAATGATTTAAATCATGTTATTGACTTATTACAGAATCATATTCATTTTTATGATATCATATATGGTTCACTTATGACATTATATTACCCGTTCTTTTGTAAATTCCATGTTAAAGAAGCGTTTTGGGTAAAATCGTTTCATTTATCGTAGGTGTTTTGACTTGTTGTTCTTGACATCATTATTACATATATCATGATTTACTTACTTCCAGAATATAAAATATGATTTATATATCATATATATTCAGTATATATATATATAATAGGTAGATAAATAAAATTAAAAACACCGTTCATGGAGACGGTAGTCCGTACGTACGCATGAACACTGTTTTCCTTTCCTTATTGTCTTGAAATGGAAGTAAGTAGATGACATAAATATGTATATATATACATAAATCCAGTAGCTTTATAATGTCATATATTTCATTATTATTTCTTATATATACATTATAATCATTCTTAAATAGTTAACATGGAGAATGAATCTCATCGCGTCGTGGAGACGGTATTCCGTACGTACGCACGAGCGATGATATCATTTCTATAAATATTGAATTGAATTGGAGTGGATTATACAATATATCAGAATCAATATGATGTTTTAATAACTATGTATAGTTATTCTTTACACCATTATACCCATCCATGTAAGGTGGTGGTGGAAAATAGATTACACCACGGCGTGGAGACGGTATTCCGTACGTACGCACGCGCGGTGATTTCTTTTTCCGTAGGATGGATAGATGGTGAAATAGGTTTGTTTCATACTTATAATAACATATCAGTATATGAGTGATACTGATGTTATTACTTCATAATGAAACAACCTAAGAAGAAGAAGTGGAAGAAGAAATAAAGATGAAAGAATTGGTAACGGTAATTACCTCTTCTTTGAAGTGCCTCTTTGAGACCTCCTCTTAGGGCACTAAAATTGGTCTTGGAGGAAGACCAGAACCTCTAGGATGTTTCTAGGGAAGTGGAGAGGAGAAATTGGCAGGGGTTGGCCGAGCTTGAGTGCTCAAATTGGTGTGAGGAGGAGGGGGAGGAGGTGTCCTTTTATAGGGGAGGAGAGGGGCACCTTAGGAATATCTCAAAATATTATTTTATATTAAAGTCAAAATTGGTTTATAATGGTTCTAAAGGGTCTTATTTCGAAGCTAAAGTGGGGATGGGTCGAAATTCTATCAACAAATAGGATTTAGACAAGTTTAGGGTATTATGTTTAACCTTATCAATTAGATTTAACTCTAAGTTAAATAATTTAACTTTTACCGTGTCTTTTTGTTTTCTTTCACTATAAGGTTAATAAACTTACTATAACATGCCAAACGAACCCCAAATTGTATATTATTAATACATATATCCTTATCTAAGTCATTTGGCCGAACCTTAGATTTTTAGGAATAAAATAACAATTAATAATATAATATTTGATTTAAAAACTATTTTGTGTCAATTTTGACACTATTTGATATATGATTTTTGTGAAAGTCATAACAGAATTATATGTTCGAACCAAGTTGATTACATAAACACTAATATATCATAGTAACCTAGAAAATTATTGGAATTCATAAAAAGTCTTAAATTACATTTATTTTGGTATTTATATTATCAATTATGTCAATATTTCATTAATAAGATAATTACTGCATCATCTTTGTGTCATAAATAAATTATATTATTTGATGTTTAAAAATTACAAATAAAATACCATCATGTAGGAAATCGTTTTATCTTTCTAATGAATATTTATAGTCGAATTTATCTTATGTATAACCACATATTAAAAATGATTTACTTATTAAACTTTGATTTTAACTATTTTAACCCTTCTTTAAATAAATTAATAATAAATGTCCTAATCTAATCCAAGTGGGCCTAAATGGTCATATTTTATTCCTAAGTTTTTTTGGTCGAATTACACTTGTCCAATAGAATTAGGACATGTGTTAGGGTAATACTAATATCATATTTACCCTTAGTTACCCTATTTACTATTAACCGTGGTAAAAAAAGTAAAAAGTTACTATTCACCAAAAAATTATTTTCATCTCATTGAACCACATTTTAGTCCTTGATATTAACCGTGTCTCTCGGATTTTCGAAATTCCATTCACAGAAGCGGTAAAATTAAGTTTTATGCAAAATTCAGTTTTTAACCTACCACTTAGTAGTTTCACTATTCATCAAAAATTGATGTTTTTCAGAACAATGCCAAAATTTCATCCCAAGCTATATTTCATATTCCGAATTAAAAAATGAAGTCTATTTTACCAAATTCATAACATAAAAGTTGCATTAATTAATTTTATAATTAAATCCCGCTGTTAAAACAAATAGCGTGTTTTTAAGAAACAATATCTATCAAAAGATTGACACTTGTTTATGTCTAGTTTAAATGTGAAATTACATCCAATGAACAACATTGTATTAAATTGTAAAAATATATTCTAAATATACTTTAAAACCACTCAAATTAATGATTTATCACTATTAATTATTTCGATTAAAAAAAGTTGTTTTTAATTATAATTTAGTAATTTTCACTATTCATCAGAATATGAAAGTTATCCGAAAAGTTCCAAAATTTCACCTTAGGCTAAATTCGATACTCCGAATCCAAAAATGAAGTCCATTTTGAGAGTTAAAATTTCTAAAATTTAAAAAGTGGTTATTACTATTCATAACGGCTAGTTTTAATAATATTTTAATAGCATATCATTGTTTCGTGAAACTCAGGATTACGTACCACACACGCTATCGAGGAAGGTTGCGATTGCGTGTAATGCAAGGCAAGTCAAGGATGCGTGTTGTGCAAGCTCCTTTTGGTGTAGAGTATAACACAAGACATTAGTAATATAAAATCTCGGGCTGTTACATCCCTTCATTTAATGGAATGATAACTATAGTATTATTGATAAAAATTAATTATATCATGTTAATCAAAGATTCATCATTAATCTCTAGACTCTCTCTCTTTTATTTTGAAAATGAAATTGTCTCCTGTGATGTGTCAATTTCCTGACATCGTGGAAGATGCACATTCATTTTTCTTTAACCCTTTAGGGATGTTAATAAAAAATTATAATAGTTAAAACATTTAAAAAATTTCTTTCAAAAACCTCTTTAAGTTCTATGGCTAACATTTTTTCATAATATTAAATTGTATGACAAAATGAATTCCTTGTGATAAAAAAACCCAAAATTAATCTAAAACAATAATCATTACCATTTATCTAAAGATTCATCCTTAAACCATATAACCAAGTTATTCATAAGAATATATAAAATTATTTAATATCATTACAATCCTATAATAATAAATCTATATATTTATATCCATTTTACAAGAGCATCCATTCATTTATACTTGTGAACCAGTCGTGAATATCGTGAAAACGAATGCTCCCAAATGATGAAAATAAATAAATTATCTCATTGAAAATTTTATTAAATTAAAAAAAAATAAACCATAATGAATCATGTTAATGAATTAAAGGTTTTGGATATTTTTATTAATGAATATAATCTTATTATATAGGGCATTAATTTGAAGAGAACATTTCCACTCAAGGTAAGTGGAATTCTTGAACCCAATTCTATTTCTTTTGGTTTTCCAACTTCCACCCAATTTTATCATTGTATATTACTTAAATTTAATTTATTATTCATTATACTAACATTTATAGGATATAAATATTTTCAAATTGATTTATTACATACAAAATTTTTTCTAAAAGAACACTTCTTTTATAAAAAACTTTCCTTCTACTTCTCACTCATGGTTGATGATTGTTATATCAAGTATGTATTTACCTATTTCATTTTGGAACCCAATGTTTATGACAGAATCATTCATAAAATTAAACACATTACTATCCATGGGTTATTTTATGTCCAATATTTATATACGTTATATGTGGCATGCATGATATTTAAATGTTCTGATGTGATAGGTGCACCCAAAATTATTTAGCTTAATGTAAACCTTATGGTATGACGTGTGCGTACTATCTTATATGATACTCAAATGAATTATTTAATGTGATCTATATCATGATAAAATTTAAATATACTAGAAAATTATTCTAAATATATTCACAACTATGTGTGATAATTTACCACTAAGACATGATGTTTGATTTTCAGGTGTTCCCACATTTCATCCATTTATAAAATGATAACTATCATGATGATTATTTTATGATTATGATCACCCCATGTAATATTGTTTCATAATATTAACTATCCTATTACTATGTTTTTTAGCTCACCCCTTTTTTATGTATATACTTATGTGACTACATGTTATAAGGAGAACACAGGGGATAATAAGATGCTAGAGAAAAATAATTAAATAACTTTTTATGTTATATGTTATAAAAGTTATTTATGGTCATAGTTTTCACATGAAATAAACCATTTTATCCACATTTTTTATTGGTTTTATGTAGTTTTTTCATTTATATTATGTAATATTAATTTAAAAAAGAAGGGTCTCTATAGTTGGTATCAATGGACAATTTAGTTAATTTATGAATTTGGGTTAGAGAACCTTAGTGATACACATAGTATGAAACTATTTATGTGTAACAACACAAGAATATTTTCTAAGAATAGGTATCCGAAATGATATTCCTTTAGAGTTATTTTTTACAAAGCGATATATTTTTGATGTCCTGATAATGTATGTTTTGTTCTAACCTTTTCTATTTTAAAAAATAGTGGGATGTCAGAGAAACCATGCCAACAACTCATGTGAGGTAGAATACAATGACCACCCAAATGAAATATAGAATAAATTAAGAGGTGGTGTTCAAAATTTAATGGCGATTCTTACCAATCTATCCCATCTTATGAACAATAGAAGGAATAATGTGTAATTTCATCCTTTACCAAATTTGAAAGAGCTGGATAAAGAGTGTTTTGGGGGTAATAACCACCAAAATTTTGTGGATACTCTGATCCACTAGTTGTGGAATAATCAGTAAACTCTATAGGTATGATATTTTTTATGATTCTATTATCTAAGACTTAGAAGGTGACTTTGGAAATTAATCTTCTTGATGAATTGGCTGACCGATAGTGGGTGTTGATTAAGAACTCCAAGACGATGGATGAAATTGAAGAGATGGAGTGGGAAGACATTAAGATAATTTTTCCTATTATGTATTTCCCTAAAACTCATTATAAAAATATGGAGTGATAATTAATAGTTCTTATAAAAAATTAAGGTGAATATTTCATGGATTAAGAATAAATTTTCACAATTCTTGTAGGTAATATTTGAGATTTTTTAAATGATCACAAAATTGATATATTCTTTATTTGTTTAGAACCACACCATCAAAAGGATCATAAAATTTTTTATGTTAGGAGTTAGAATAATTTTTTTTGATATGATTTTAAAGTGGAGAGTGGGTATGGAGTATGGTCCCATGGATTTGGTGATAAGAGATGAAAGATAGAGTTTCATGTTAGGGATCTCACGAAAAATGTGAAAAGAAATCTCAACCACCCACATGTCAAAAATATGGACAGAAGAATCATGGGAACTATCTCAATGGGATGGGGAAATTCATTAAGTGTGGGGGAGGAGGACACCAAACACATTAATGTCAATAATACATTAGGAAGTTGGACAATGTGGTAGAGGAAAGGAGAGCACAACCCATAATTCAACGCCATAACTATACGGAGCAAGGGAACAATGTAATCTAGTGAACTAGACCTTAATTCCTTAAGGGTATTCATCATTTTCATCCCCAAATCCAAAGGATAAACGAAAGGATTATTCTATAACTACTACTACAGTGGAGAAAGAAAACGAATTCATACAAGTTAAAATTCATATTCCCTCAAAATGGAAAAGGTCTTTTTTTATTATGGTTCTACAATTTCCTTTATATCATTCAATTTTTTCTATAACTATTTAATCAATCCCCATAAACCCTTATGTATGGATGTCCATAAAAATATCTAGTGGTCCAATTATTGCATCCCAAGTGTTTTAATATTCTCTTATTGGTATATGTGGGATGATTCTTCCAAAAAAATCTCATGATATTTCCCTTGGTGTAATTTGATGCTATAATTGGAATGGAATGGATATCATTATATATATAACATATCAAGTGTCAGGAAAAGGAAATAACATTTCATATTTCTAATTATACCATCCTCCTGTAATAATTATTGGATAATCATGAATATATTTTAAAAAATCCATTAATGATTTGGGTGTCGATTATCTATGAATAAGTATAACTCACATAAATGGGTGAGTCAATAGAAGGTATCAACCTAGGGGAAATTCACATTGTGAGGTTATATAGGAATATATTTCCAAAATAGCTACACATACTGTCCATAGATTTTAATGTAGAGTTTTCAGTAGGACTCATACCCGAAGCAACTCCTATATCAAATTGTCCCTAAAATATGTATCATATCTAACATGAGTATTCAAAGAAATAGCTTCAAGGGAACTTGGATAACAGGTTTATATAACCTAGTGCATCAAATTTGGGTGTTATATTGCTCTTTATCAAGAATATGTAATGATCAATAAAGATGTGTATCATTTATCAAGAACTAAACAATATCCCAATTAAAAAACATGTACCATATTTCTAGGATGGATGACTTGTTCAATCAGTTGAGATGAGATCAATACTTATCAAAGGTATACATCCATATTAGATATCATTAGCTAAAATTGAATACATAAGAAATTTAGATGACTTTCATCCATTCAAGGTATTGGCCCTTTGAGTTTCTAGTGTTTCCCTTTGTACTTACTGATTCCCCTACAATCATCATGGAATTGATGACCAGAGCATTTATACATTACCTTGAAAAAATATGTATTATTTATTGATGAAATTATCATCTACTATAAGATTATGGAGGAACATGAATAACATTTATGTCTTCTATTAGTGAAATTGTGGAAGTAGAATTTGTATTCCACGTTCATTAAGTGTGAATTTTTTATGTATCAAGTCCCATTATTGGGACATGTGATCACAAGTGAGGGAATTTCTATAGACCCTTCCAAAAAAAGGAAAATATAGAATGGCCCCGACCCTCTGGTGTAATGTAAATCTATTCTTTTCTTGTATTATCTAGGTACTATCGATCTATTGTGAGAAATTTTCACAATGGTCATTCAAGCTAAATAATTTAACATGGAAAGGGGTAATGAATGTTTGGATGGAAGAGTGTGGAAAAAAAGATTCAAGTTGCTAAAGAAAATGATGACTACTACAACTTTAATCCCATTACTGAAAAGTATAAAATTTTTTGTGATATATAGTGATACTTAGAAGAATTTATTCTATTGTGTACTCATGAAAAATTATTAGGTGGTAGCATATGCCCCAAGATAGTTTATGTTTCATGATCCGAACTACCTGATGCAAGATCTATAGCTACCAGATTTGATTTTTTTATTTCATATATGGAAACACTACCTATATGGTGGGAAGTGTGGTATATATAATGATCAAAAGATCCTGATGAATATATTCACCCAAAAGGATCTCATCATGAATCAATATAGATTGTTAGAGATAATTAAAGACCTAGATTATTGTATTAACTATCATCCTGTAAATGATAAAAAGGTAGATAATACTCTAAGAAAAAAAACCTGATGCTCTATCAATTTTGAGGGTGGATAGAGACCCTATGTTCATGGACATACTAAGTATGTATTTGGAAGTCATAATATAATTTAATATATCCTACCTTTCCAAAAATTCTTTCCCAACCATCTATCCAAATAAATATTTTAGAATCACAAAGGGATGATATGGAGTTACAAAAGTATGTGAATGAATTAAATGAAGTTCATATATAAGAGTTCCATGAATAATATGATGGTGTAATTAATCTTGGAATGGGGCTCTGTTAGTGTTCATCAGCTGGGATAAATAATGACCTATTGGAAAATTCATATTGCTCAAATTTATCTATCCATCCATTGAGTACCAAGATGTACCATGATCTCTAGGAACACTTCTTATGGGGAAAAATGTAGAAAGAGATTGCTGATTATATCTGAAGGTTCTTGATATTTATGAATGTTAAATTTAAGTGACAAAATATAAAAGGTATGATACAACCATCTTCAATACCCATGTTGAAATGGGTGATTTCAACATGGAATTTTCCATGGGTCTCTTGTAGAAATCCAAAGAAAATAATATTATATGGATTATAGTGGACCAAATCACCAAGATAGCCCACATTATAGCTATTTATTAAGTTATATTTCCTTAAAAACATGTAAACATATATGTGAAGGAAGTGGTGATAATGGATGGGTTTCCGCATTCAAATATCTCTGATCTTGATCTCATGGTCACATCAATATTATGGAGGATTAGTCAACATGTCTCGAGTACATAATTGAATTTTTTAATAACCTATCATCCACAGACTGATGACCAGTTTGTAAGGGATATCCATACTCTCAATGTTATGCTTATATACTACTCTTTATAACTCAATGGTGGATGGGATCATAATATCCCATTGGTTGAGTTCTCATATAATATTATTATACACTCAATTATTTATATGGATTCATATGAAGATCTATATTGAATGCGATGTAGACCTCCAACCTGTTGGGATAAAGTTGAAATAATAAAGTTACGTGTACATGATCTTGTTCAAGAGATCATATGAATGGTTCAAGTCATGCAGCAGCATATCGAAGTTGATCAGAGTCAGACAAAGAGTTATTCTAGCAACTATCTAAGGTACATGGAGTTTGATGTTGGAGATGATTTCTACCTTCAAATATCACAATGGAATAGAGTCATGTGGTTTGGAAAGAAAGGAAACATAAGACAAAATTACATTGGTCCCTCTGATATCCTTGATCACAAAAAAAGTCATGTCCTATTAGATTTCACCTCCACTAAATAGGGGTTATGATCATGACATGTTCCACACATCACTCCTGATGAATTACATACTAGATCACTCACATGTACGGAACTCAAAGGTGGTATAGCTGGAAGATGATCTCTCTTATGAGGAGCTACCACTACAGATTCTAGAAATGAGAAATAATGTTCTATTAAAAAAGATAACCTACCTTGTCAAAGTGTTGTGGAGGGACCATAAGAATGAAGAAACAACTTGGGAACGAGATGAGGTGATGAAGTATAAGTTCCGTCACCTATTTATGTAAAATGAAATTTAATGGGAGATGTTTCAATAGGGGAACAATGTAATGACCAAACATTTATTAATTGAATTTATCCCTTATTATACTAAGGCCTCATAGTATAAATCACATAAAACACTTAGATACTATAAAATCCGTATAAATTAATAATGTGTTAAATAATAAGTATTTCAAGATGTTAAGGTACTAATTATAAAAATATAGTAACTTTACTATAAGAGTATTAATATGACCCTTAAGAATAATAATTATGAAAATTGAATATTTTAATCACTCATGAACATATAAATATTATTTTGGAATCTTATAAGTGAAAATATTATATAATTATATCACAGTATAAGTAAGTAAATATTTTAAAAATTCAATTAAGTGTTGCTATTTTTAAAAGAGACAAATATATAATTAAAATTTTATTATTAATTTAATAATTCAAAAAAATTATTTTCCAAAATTGTATTCAGAAATTTCTATTTTGTTACCTGATGATTTTATGATAATTTTATGATACCTTATGTAATTTTTCAACTTGTCACAATAGTAGTTATAATTTTAATTTTTTCATTTTCCAACTAAATGATTATTTTAAATAAAAATAAAATTAATCATATTTCGAAATTTGTATTCATAAAATGGAGTTCCTTTTTTAAAACTAAACATATATAAATGGTTAGGGTGAATTTTTGTGGTTTTTCTGAAATTATTTATTTTTTGGTAAATTGTAAAATACGATAATTTTCTATAAATGCTAAAAACATGAATTTTTTAGCCATTATAGAGCCATGTATGATTTAAGTGGCCATATATTTGGAATAATGTTCACTAATTACTATATATAGTCACAATAATCCTCAATATTTATTGTTTTGAGAAAAATAATAATCTATTTATTAAAATAATAAGAAAACACCCCTATCTTCCACTATAAATACCATCCCTTACACAATCATTTAATGACACCTATAAACCCTTGTTCCTTACCTAAATATTTCCCAATACTCTTCCCTATCCCCTTCCCACATATATAATCTCTTAGTCTCATAAAATGACCAACCCTAGGATCCATGAGGAGGATCACAAGAGGATAACTCAAGAGGTGAAAGTTCTCTCTTTTTCTTTTTAATTTCCTTCCAATTATGTTTATTTTCCTTTCATGTATACCTTAATTTCTAATTAAATTATGTTTTATATAATATAATAATATCATAGTAATTTAGTATTAATCATTAAAATCCACCCTCTATCTCTTTTATTTTAAAAATTAAATGATCACCTTTGATGTGTCAATTTACCAACATCATGGGTGATGAACGATCATTTTCATTTAAAACAAATAAAATGTTAATAAAATAAATTTAATTATTGAATCATATTATAATATGAATTTCACAACCTTATTTATTTTCTAGAACTAACATTTATACATAAAATTAAATTAAAAAATGATTTTGTTGTGATTGAAAACCCACCAAATTTATGTTTAAACGGTCTTCATTAACTTTTATCTAATGGTTCACAATAATACCATATACAAAATTATTTATAATATCATTTTAAATTATGAAAAAAAAATCTTGAAATTTATATTCATTTTACTCAAACATCGATTAATTTATACAAGTTAACTGATCATGAAAAACAGGAAAACGAATGCTCTCAGATGATGAAATTACACTCTCTAACTTATTGAAAAGACCATAAATGAATGAACTAAAACCCTAATCAACAAAATTAATATATAAATGTTTATTGTGTGTTAATTAATGAATCTAATATGATTATTGTAACAACTCGAGATTTTTTGAGAATTATTCTTTTTAATTTCATTGATGTCTTGTGTTGTACGCTACAACAAAATTAGATTGTGCTATATGCAACACCGTATTAGCTTGCAGTATACGCAACATTATTATTGGCTCGTGTTACACAAAATGTCAAGTTCATTTTGTAAAAATTATTCTATGCCATATTAAGTATAAATTTTGGTTAATGTATATATGAAATATGTTTTGATTATGATATACACAAAACCAAATGGAGCTTTCACTACACGTAGCCTTGAATAGGCTTGCATTACATGCAATCAAGAACTTCCTCGAAATCTTGTGTAGTACACAATACCGTGTTTCACTAAACGAGATATTATTTTTATGAACTAGCCGTTAGGAATAGTAAAAAACACTTTATTAAATTTTATAAATTTTTTGGTTACAAATGGACTTCATTTTTGGATTCGGAATATCGAAATTATCCTTGGCTTAATTTTTGTAATTTTTCTGAAAACATTCACTTTTTGATGAATAGTGAAAACACTAGGTTACTATTTAAAAACCGACTTTTTATTTAAATAATTATTTATTTTATTTATATTTATTTTAGGTAAAAATTGATACAAAATACCTATATAAGTTTAATTTAATTTATTTGAGTCATTCTATAATAATTATAGATATATAAAAATTTTATTGAATTTTTCACCATCTTTTACCCACCTCCTAGGAGAATTTGAAAATTTACAGAAAACATAATTTTACCATTTCTATGAGTGGAATTTCGACAATCCGAGAGACACGGTTAATATCAAGAAGTAAAATGTGGTTCTATAAGATTAAAATAATTTTTGGTAAAGAGTAACTTTTTTACTTTAATTTACCACTGTAAAAAGTAAATAGTGTAATTAAGGTTAAAAATGATATTATTATTACCCTAGCACATGTCCTAATTCTATTGGATAAGTTTAATTCAACAAAAAACAACCTTAGGAATAAAATATGACCATTTAGTTTTACTTGGATTAGATTAGAACCTTTATTATTAATTTATTTAAAGAAGAGTTACAAGAGTTAAAATGAACGTTTAATAACTATAACATTTATAATATAGGGTTATACATAAGGTAAATTCGACTATAAATATTCATTAGAAATATAAAACGATTTACTTTATGATTATATTTTATTTATAATTTTTATACATTAAATAAGTTAATTTATTTGAGACACTTTGATGATGCAGTAATTACCTTATTAATGAAAAATTAAAATAATTGATATTATAAATAACCAAATAAATGTAATTTGAAACTTTTTATAAATTCAACTAATTTTATAGGTTTATATGACATGTTAATATTGATTTAAATAACTCTTTTATAACTAATATTGATGTTAGTAATTTCACAAAAATCAATTACCAAATCGTGTCAAAATTGACATAAAATTGTTTTTTTAAACATATTACATTATTAATTGTTATTCTACTCAAAAAAATATAAGGATCGGTAAAATAACTTAGATAAGGTTATATATATTAATAATGAACCACTTGGTGTTTGTTTGTCTTGTTATAGTAAGTTTATTTACCATATAGTGTAAGAAAACAAGAAGAGACTGTAAAAGTTAAATTATTTAACTTAGAGTTAAATATAAATGATAAGGTTAGAATATTAACCTAAACTTGTATAAAAACTATTTTTTGAAAGTATTTAGACCCATAAAAGATTTACCTTCGAAATAAGTCTCTTTGGAGCCATTATAAACCGAATATGACTTTATTATATAATTATATTTTAAGTTTTTTCTAAAGTGCCCCTCTCATCCCTTATAAAAGGGAACCTCCTCCCTCTTCTATTTACACAATTTTGAGCCTTCATGATCGGCCAACCCCTTCCCATTTCAATTCTAAACATCCCTAGAAACATACTAGTGGTCTTGTTCTTCTTCAAAGACCAATTTTAGTGCCCTAAGAGGAGGTTTCAAAGAGGTGTATCAAAGAAGTGGTAATATCTATTACCGATCCTTTCAAATTTAATTCTTCTTCTACTTCCTCTTATTTACTTTTATCATTATAAAGTAACAACATCAGTATCAATAATATACTGATATGTTATTATAAATATGAAACAACCCCATTTTACCTTTGATCCATCCTATGGAAAACGAAATCACCACGCGTGTGTACGTACGGAATACCGTCTCCACGCCGTTGTGTAATCTGTTTTCCACCACCACCTTACTTGGATGGGTATAATGGTGTAAAGAATAAATATATATGATTATTTTAAAGTGATATTGATTCTGAAATAGTATACATACACTTCAATACAATTCCACCATCATGGGAACGATGTCATCACTCGTGTGTACGTACGGCCTACTGTCTTCATGATGTGATGCGACTCGTTCTACATGATATTAATTGAATAATGATTATATAAATGAATTTATTGAGTAAATATGATATATATTACACTAATAAAATTCTATAAATTAAGAATTTATAACCTAAAAAGATGAATAAGAATTTATTCGATAAAACATGCATAAGAACATAAAGCAATGAACACCCGAATAACAAGTAGCAATGAAATATGACTTATAAGAATATAATAATATAACCATATATGATATCATAAAAATGAATATGATTCTATAATAAGTCAATTACATTATTTAAATCATTATACATGAGTTTTGGATACGTACGAATCATATCGGAAATAAGGTAAGGGATAACTTTTCGAATCTCATTTTTATGTGAGATTGTTTATTCGTAAGTATTTACTGGGGTTATATTTATCATTTGTGTCCATGTTTTCTAAAATGGATTCATGTATGTTTAAAGTCCTTTTTACCCATTTTTGAATTTTACCACCTTCTATGGAAGGAATATTTCTTTTGTTTACCATATAACTAACTTTTTGACTTTTCTGACAAAAGTACGTGGAGAATGTTTTTTTAACTTATACGTTATCAACAGAATTTTAAAGTTTCATAACAAATTATTTCAATGAAGCTTACCCTACAATATTTGATGACTATTTTCAACAAAAAACGTTTCTTTTCAAATTTTATGGATTTTTGTGAAAAAAAATGATTTTGAAGAAGAAAGGATATTTTCCTCAATAATTCATTTCAAGTGATTTATGAAAACCATTTTCCATATAAGATGGAATTATTTCATACGTGTTTGTTTCAAGAATAATGTCTCTGTGATTTACCTGGTTTCACTTTTCATATGATGAAATGATATCAATTTGGTTTATATGGATTATGTTATAATGGGATGATGTTTATGAAACCCATTTTATTATTTGGGTTATGATGAATGATTTATGTTTATGTTGTGGAATACGTAAGAATGATTTCATTATGAGATGAGTGTGACGTATATATCCCTCCAATGCATTGGGTAAAGATTTATATCTCATGATAAAGACATGGCTGGAACGACCAATAAAGTCGGTTCAGTAATACAGGGATGGAATAGAAAGTAAACCCGGATGAGTAAGGGACATTGTCCACTAAGATGGTCTTAGCAGCAATGCCTTGGCTACTATGGAAATCATATAATGTGATTAATGTTTTTCCACAATTACAAGTTTTATTAACATGATATTTTTATCATGATTAATGTTATTTTATGATCTATTCCTTATGTACTACAATGTTATATGTCATTGCTCAAGATTTTTAGGTTTGAATTTTATGCTCATGTTTTTACATTCAAATGCATATGGATTGTCTTCTTTATGTTTACCCATACTGAGAATTTGAGCTCACCCTTGTTATGTTTTATTTTCCCCAGGACATAAAGAAAGGTTATAGGTATGAAAACAAAAGGGGAAGATCTTTGTGGAAGATTTTGATTATATTTCACTATGTTTAGAGGATTATGTTCCATATTTCCAAAGACACTAAACTATTACGGTTCTTGTTTGTTGGTTTTTGTTATGTATTAAGTATTTAGAAAAAGTATTGTAATGTCAATATACTAAAAGATTTGGGTCTTTACAGTCGTATTAGAGGAAAAGTAGGTAGGAATTCATATGATCCTTGGGAACTCTCACATGTGAGTGTTGGATGAAGCATGGCTCTCCGCCCAAGGGCTTCATGAAGAAATGACTGTCACTGAGGATGGTGGTGTGTCCCACTTAGGGGGTGTATCCTCCCATGGAGTGCCCTGATAGGTATCAATTATATTCCAATGGATGTAATTCCAGACCGCTATAGTTGGTATTAGAGGAAAGGTTTAGATAACCATTAGAAACTAAGATGCGAAAACTTTAGTGAGATCCCTAGAGATATTTCTAAGGTATGTCTAGAGATGTCCCTAAGGCTAAGTATAGGTATACATTATAGTCCTATAATTATGGTAACAATTCTATAATTAACCCTAATATGTTATATATTGAAGGTACCCCCCCTTTATTATGTTGTTTTTTCTAGCATGATTTTTTCCTCTCACACTATTCACTACTGGAAATCGGATCTTTCCCAACACTTATATATACCCTTTCCCAACGGTTCTCCCAAACCGTTGGGAAAGGGGGGTCTTTCCCAACGGTTTGGGAGAACCGTTGGGAAAGGGTCCTCAAAACCCACCTTTCCCAACGGTTCTCTCAAACCGTTGGGAAAGGGGGGGTCTTTCCCAACGGTTTGGGAGAACCGTTGGGAAAGGGTCCTCAAAACCCACCTTTCCCAACGGTTCTCCCAAACCGTTGGGAAAGACCCCCCATTTCCCAACGGTTTTGAGAGAACCGTTAGGAAAGGTGGGTTTTGAGGACCCTTTCCCAACGGTTCTCCCAAACCGTTGGGAAAGGGGGGGTCTTTCCCAACGGTTTGGGAGAACCGTTGGGAAAGGGTCCTCAAAACCCACCTTTCCCAATGGTTCTCTCAAACCGTTGGGAAAGGGGGGGGGTCTTTCCCAACGGTTTGGGAGAACCGTTGGGAAAGGGTCCTCAAAACCCACCTTTCCCAACGGTTCTCCCAAACCGTTGGGAAAGACCCCCCCTTTCCCAACGGTTTTGAGAGAACCGTTGGGAAAGGTGGGTTTTGAGGACCCTTTCCCAACGGTTCTCCCAAACCGTTGGGAAAGGGGGGGTCTTTCCCAACGGTTTGGGAGAACCGTTGGGAAAGGTCACCCCAAAACCAACCTTCACCCTCCAGGAAATCTCCACCTATCCCAACAGTTTTGAGAACCGTTGGGATAGGTCTATCCCAACAGTTTTGAGAACCGTTGGGATAGATTCTTTCATTTCTTCCAGGTCTGCTACCCGAGAACATTATATAAATCTAAATTTTAAATAATTATGATAATACATATATATATTTATGAAATTATGTTTACAAAAGTGACGTTAGCTTAGTGGTTAAGTCGTTCGATTATGAACAAGGGGTCGTGGGATCAAATCCCAGCACATGTTTTTTTTTTTGAAATACATTTACCAACGGTTTTATATCCGTTGGAATAGATTTTCATATTACTTATACCAACGGTTTTGTAAACCGTTGGGATAGGTCTATACCAACGGTTTTGGGAAAACCGTTGGTATAGACCTATCCCAACGGCTTACTTCGCAACGGTTCTCCAAACCGTTGGTATAGGCTATACCAACGGTTTGGAGGCCTATACCAACGGTTCCAAACCGTTGGTATAGGTTAGTATTCTACTAGTGATTCTTTTTGGGATTTAGACAATGGATGGAACCCGAAGGAACCGTGTTAATCAATGTAATGAACAATGAAATGATTTTACTCCTGAACAATCCAATGTTATGAGATATGGAGTGAAAAATATTATTTCTATACTTACACAATCTATGAATCATTCTGGACATCCAAATGACCAGAGAAGGGAACAATATTCTATTGAGTTCTTCGTGAGGCAACGTCCACCTTCTTTCAGTGGGTCTTCTGATCCACTTGTTGCTAAACAATGGATCAGTACCATTGAAAAGATATTTTCCATTATTCAATGTTCAGGACATGAAAAATTCATTCTAGTTGTTTACTGTTCAGATAGTGAAGAAGACCAGTGGTGGACTATAATTAAGAATACAAGTCCCCAAGGTGAAATTGACTCCATGGAATGGGATGAGTTCAAGAAATTATTTTTCAATAATTACTTCCCTTATATTCCTCGAATAAATATGGAAAACGAGTTCCTTGAACTTAAGAAAAAGGCTGATGAATCTGTTGGTTTATACGAAGAAAATTTTACAAGACTTTCAAGGTATGCATCTGGCTTTATCATCCAACCTGAAAGTAAAGATGATCGATTCTTCAGTGGCTTAAAACCAAGTCTTAAAATGGAATTAGCTATAAGAGACATTATTAGCTATGATAATATTGTGTTTTGTGCTATCAAGGTAGAACTAGAAGTTGGTGTTACATATCCATCTCATGGTTTTGTCAAAAAAAGAAAGATGGAGTTCAAGGAGAAATATCAGAACAATGGTGAGAAGAAGATGAATGTTTCTTTATGCTCAAAGTGTGGAAAGAAGCATGGTGGATATTTCCTAAAAGGTACTAGAAAATTTTTTATGTGTGGATAATAAGGTCATCGAGCAGTTGAGTGTTGAAGTAATGGGAAAATTGTTTCTAATCACTTGAATAGAGAAAAGACTACAAAGAACGCACTGCCAACACATCAATGCTTCTAGTGGAAGGAAATGGGGGCATTATGCTAATTAATACCCTAATGCAGGGGTTAATGATGATCAACGTGAGAAACCTCTTAAGTAAAAGGATAAAGGGAAGTCGCATGCGATCACTATTTGTGATGTTGAGTATGACAATGATGTTGTGTAATGATTAAGTGTTTATGTAATGGGATTTCAAAATAGTATCATGGAATCTCATTTATGGTATCGTGGAATTTTGGAATATCTATGTATTGGTCTTCCATAATTATATGGTATCGGTAACCATGAAAAGTGATTGAAATATTTTTGGAGAGAAGATGATATGTGCATAATGAATGGATATAGAAAAATGAAATGAGCTCATGACTGATATAAGGACAAAGTTATATCATTGTTTGAGTATATAGAAATTTTATGATTTTGGTATGTGGAAAATGTTAAATTTTGACTGCATTCATTTCTTTAATAAGGTCCAATGGGTATTCATTTTTCAAGAGAATACAAGATTAAGGAATTTTCATTTTGTAATTCGATCAACAAGATATGTCTTGTGATATATGAGGGATTTATGATGGTATTCACGTGCTTGTTATATGACCTTTTAAGTAATCATTATCATTATACTATGAGTTTGGAAAGAAGTATTTTGGATAAGCCTAAAGATTTGAATGGATTATGTTGAACATAAGTTAGTATTGTTTAAGGCTAGAAATTATTTTTCGATATTATTGATTGAATGTTATAATAGTGTAGTTTAAGAAATGGGACAACTTGCAGATCGGGTGACAACCCATCTTGTCGGAAGAGGCTGTGGGAATCGAACCCACAACCAAAGTATGACATGCCTTTATAATCTACCACTGGCCTACAGGAAGTCCCTAGTTAGTAGAAACTAGTTTTATTTTATTGAGCGGTATGATAGATGAAGTATAAGTCTATTTTAAGAACCATATACGATTAATCTCACCATATATAGACTTATGTATATAACTTTTGCTAATATTATGTTTGAGATAGATGGAATGACCTATAATTATATCACATGATCTACTAACACTTCACGAATGACAAATTCAACGTCATTTCTTTAAGATATGAAGTGGAAATTGTTCAAGGCACAAAAAACGGTCAAATTGTACCGAAATAAAGAAAGTATTTCTTATAATTACAATTTTTTAAACTTTAGGGAAATGATATTGAAAACCAAAAATGGTGTCCTAGTGTCCTCATATCTGATAAATCAGATGGTACTTTAGATCATCACAAATTTATGGTTTTGTGATTGTTTGATTTTTCATAGCCATGTTCTCTACCACTCTCCATTAGAACATGATGGTCAGATTTCTCTTCCATATCCATATTTTCACCAATGTTCTTCTATGTGGAAACCCAGTGATAAGTTAATTTGAGTAACCTTTATGTTCATACTTCACATTTTAAAATTAAGTTTTAGTGATCATTTTTACGATGTGGGTTTCTATGAAAGAAACTTTCATGTAGTAAACCAATTATAACCCTGACGAATTTCAAGGGCGAAATTCATTTTAAGGGGGTAAAATGTAACAACCCGAGATTTTGTGAGAATTATTCTTTTTAATTTCATTGAAGTATTGTGTTGTATGCTACACCAAAATTAGCTTCTACTATACACAATATTGTATTAGCTTGAATTAAAGGCAACACTATTCTTGGCTCGTGTTACACATAATTTTAAGTTCGTTTTGTAGAAATTATTCTATGCAATATTAAGTATAGATTTTGTTTAATGTAAAAATGAAATACGTTTTGATTATGTTATACGCAATACCAAACAGAGCATTCAAGACATGTAGCCCTAAATTGGTTTTCATTACACGCAATCAAAAACTTCCTCGATAGTGTGTGTAGTATGCAATACCGAGTTTCACTAAATGAGATATTATTATTATGAACTAGCTGTTATGAATAATAATACCAACTTTTTAAAATTTTATAAATTTTATCTTTCAAAATGGATTTCATTTTTGGATTCGGAATATCAAAATTAGCCTAGGGTGAAGTTTTGGTATTTTTCTGAAAACTTTCAATTTTTGATGAATAGTGAAAACCTTGGGTTACTATTTAAAAACCGACTTTTTATTTAAATAATTATTTATTTTAATTAAATTTATTTTAGGTAAAAATTGATACATAATACCTATATAAGATCAATTTAATTCATTGGAGTCATTTTATAATAATTTTAGATATATAAAAATTTTATTGAACTTTTCACCGTCTTTTACCCACCTCCTATGAGAATTTGAAAATTTGCATAAAACTTAATTTTACCGCTTGTGTGAGTGGAATTTTGAAAATATGAGAGACACGGTTAATATCAATGAGTAAAATGTGGTTCAATAAGATAAAATAATTTTTGGTGAATAGTAACTTTTTACTTTTATTTCCCACGATAAGAAGTTAATAGGGAAATTAAGGGTAAAATATGATATTATTATTACCCTAAAACATGTACTAATTGAATTGGATAAATTTAATTTGACCAAAAAAAACTTAGGAATAAAATATGACCATTTAGGTCCACTTGGATTAGATTAGGACATTTATTGTTATTTTATTTCAAGAAGAGTTAAAAGAGTTAAAATCAATGTTTAATAGTTAAAATATTTTTAATATAGGTTTATACATAAGTTAAATTAGACTATAAATATTCATTAGGAATATAAAAATATTTAATACATAATTGTATTTTATTTATAATTTTTAGACATTAAATAATTTAATTTATTTATGACACATTGATGATGCAGCAATTACCTTATTAATGAAAAATAAACAAAATTGAAATTATAAATAACCAAATAAATTTAATTTGAGTCTTTTTATGAATTACACTAATTTTATAGGTTAATATTACATGTTATTATTTATTTAATTAACTTTTTCGAACTAATCATGATGTTATGATTTTCACAAAAATCAATTTCCAAATACTTTCAAAATTGACATAAAATAGTTTTTAAAACAAATATTATATTATTAATTGTTATTATATTCTTAAAAATATAATTTTCATCCAAATGACTTAGATAAAGCTATATATATTAATAATGAACCATTTGGAGTTCTTTTGGCTTGTTATAGTATGTTTATTGACCATATAGTGTAAGAAAACAAGAAGACAAGGTAAAAGTTAAATTATTTAACATAGAGTTAAATATAAATGATAAGGATAAAATAGTATCATAAATTGTCTAAACACTATTTTTTGAGAGGATTTAGACCCATCCAAACTTTACCTTCGAAATAAGTCACTTTGGAGCCTTTATAAACCGAATATGACTTTATTATAAAATAATTTTTTTTTAAATTGCTCTTCTCCTCCCATATAAAAGGTCACCTCCTACCTCTTCTATTTAAACACTTTTGAGCATTAAAGCTCATCCAAACCCTTCCCATTTCCCTTATCAACTTCCCTAGAAACATACTAGAGGTCTTGGTCTTCTTCAAGGACCAATTTTAGTGCCCTAATAGGAGGTTTCAAAGAGGCGTGTCGAAGAAGAGGTAATATCTGTTAACAATCCTTTCAAATTTATTTATTATTCTACTTCCTCTTCATTAGTTTTTTCATTATGAAGTAATAACATATGTATCACTCATATAATTATATGTTATTATAAATATGAAACAACACAATTTCACCTTCGATCCATCCTACAGAAAATGAAATCACCGCGTGTGCGTACGTACGAAATACCGTCTCCACGCCGTGGTGTAATCTATTTTCCACCACCACCTTATTTGGATGGGTATAATGGTGTAAATAATAAATATATATGATTATTTTAAATTGATATTTATTATTAAATATTATCATTACAATTCAATACAATTCCACGATCATGGGAACGATATCATCGCTCGTGCGTATGTACGACCTACCGTCTCCACGACGTGATGCGACTCGTTCTACATTATCTTCATTGAATAATGATTATATAAATGAATTTAATGAATAAAAATGATATATAGTACAGTAATACCATTCTGTAAATGATGTATCTATAACCTAAAAAAAGGAATAAGAAGTTATTCGACAAAACATGCATAAGAGAATAAAGCAATGAACACCCGAATAACAAGTAGCAATGAAATAGTACTAGTAAGAATATAAGAATAAGACCATATATGATGTCATAAAAATGAATATTATTCTGTAATAATACAATGATGTTATTTAAATCATTATACAAGATGTTCGGATATGTATGAAGCATATTGTACATAATTGAAGGGACAACTTTTCCAATCTCGTTTTTATCCGAGATTGTTTATTCGTAAGTATTTACTGGGGTTATATTTATCACCCATGTCCCTATTTTCTAAAAATGGTTTCATGTATGTTTAATGTCTTTTTTACAAATTTTTTACTTTTATCACATGTAATAGAAGGAATATTTCTTTTGTTTACGATATAAGGAACTTTTTTACTTTTCCGACAAAATTACGAGGAGAATGTTTTTTTAAATTATAAGGCATGAACGGATTTTTATTGTTTCCTAACGAATTATTTCAATGAAGCATCCTCTACAAGATTTCATTACTATTTTCAATAAAAAAAGTTTTCTTTTAAAATTTCATGGCATTTTGTGGAATGAAAATTATTTTGAAGAAGAAAGGATATTTTCCTCAAGAATTCATTTCAAGTGTTTTATCAAAACCATTTTCCATATAAGATGGAATTATTTCATATGTGTATGTTTCAAGTATAACGTATCAATGATTTAAATGGTTTCAAATTTCTTTTGAGGAAATAATATCCATTTTTTATATGGATTATGTTATGATGGGATGATGTTTATGAAACCCATTTTATTCTTAGGGTTATGTTGAATGATTTATATTTATGTTGTGGCACTCGTAAGAATGATTTAATTATGAGATGGGTGGGACCTATATATTCATCCAATGCCTTGGGTAAAGATTTATATCTCATGAGATAGTCATGGTTGGAACGGCAAGTAAGTTTGGGTTAGTAATAAAGGGCTGGAACGGAAGGTAAACCTGGTTCAGTAAGGGAATTTGTCCACTAAGATAGTCTTGGCAGCAATGCCTTGGATACTATGGAAATCATATCATGTTCTTAATGTTTTGACACAACTACAAGTTTTATTCAAATGCTATTTTATCATGATTAATGTTCTTTTATGATATATTCCTTATGTAATGCAATGTTTTATGTTATTGCTATGATTTTAATGTTTAGATTTTATGATCATGTTTTTACATTCAAATGTCTATGGATTGTTTTCTCTATGTTTACCCTTACTTAGCATTTCATCTCATTGTTTTTATGTTTTATTTTCCCCATGATATAAAGAAAGGTTTTATGTAAGAAAACAAAAGGGGAAGATCTTTATGGAAGATGTTGTAGATCTTTCACCATGATTATAATATTATGTTCCGTGTTTCCAAAGACACTAAACTTTTACGGTCCTTGTGTGTTGATTTTTGTTATGTATTAAGTATTCCGCAAAAGTAATGTAATGTCCATGTACGTTAATCTTTGGGTCTTTACATTTATACTATAAATTTATGTGAATAAATCATTCAGACTCAAGGTAAAGGGAATTCTCTAACCTAACTCTCTTACTCTAGGTTTCTACTCTTTCACCCCATTTTCAGTATCGATACTTATTAAATATAATTAATTAATAATTAACTTCACTTTTATGGGATATAAATGTTTTCTAATTGATTTTATAAAAAATCCAAAATAACTCTTCTTTCAAAAAAATACACCTTTTACTTCTCACTAATGGATGATTATTACTATATCCAGTTTAACTTTCCCTATTTATTTTGGGATACCAAAATTTATAAATGTATGATTTATCTAATTAAAAAATTTAATTTCGTTGAGTTATTTTATGTCGATGATTTATATACATACTATGTGTCATGTATGATAATTTAATTGTTATGTTGTGACGTGTGTTCCAGTATTTATATAGTGATATGTAAATGTTATGATGTGACCGGTGCACCCAAAATTATATATCCCTCCATTGAATTGGTTAATTTGATGAGTCTTGTGAGAAAATTAAAATATTCATGAACATTATGTTATCATTATTTACAACAATGTTTGGAAGTTTACCACTATGACATGATGTTTTATTATTATGTATTTCTAGATTCCATGATGTTATCTGATGTTTCTTATCCTAATGATGATGTTATGATTATGTCCGACCCATGTATTATAGTTTCATGATGTTATCTATCCCCTTAATAGGATTTTTAGCTCACCACCTTTTAACGTATATCTGAGGAGGATACAATACAAAGGTGTACATTATTGATAATAAGAAGTAACCAAATCAAGAGTTAAATAATTTATTATGTTTTATGTTTTCAATTTTTTGTGTGGTCCTAGTTTTCCCAAGAGAGTAAACCTTTGGATCTACTTTGTGTAGTTTTTTTCTATTGTTTATCATTAAAATTATGAAATAATAGTGTAAAAAATAAGGGTCTCTACATGGCCTTGGAAATATTATGGTGATTTTGGTGTCGATTTCTGACCTTAGAGAGGCTTTCTAAGTATCCCATCTATTTGGGAATTAAGGATATAAATGTTTATTTTGAGACTATCTTACAATATCTTGGAGGCCCATTAAGGGGGCATTATTTGGCCTTATATAAGGAATCCTACCATCTAGGGAATTGTTTTATGGATTAAAACTTCTATGAGGCCCATTCAAAGTGGGGGTTCATATATAAGAACAAATATCATTATTTTGGGATAATGCATACATCATGATTTCCACAAACCACTAATCCCATATAATTGATGCTAAGTGTGAGAAATAATAGGAGGTTGTAACGCCCCGTTTTTGGATTCCACCCAGAGGCGCCCCATACCTGGTTGGTCACATGGCATCAAGCGCATTTACTAGAATGCTAGAGGCTGCTGACTAGCAGTGAGGTCCTTGGGTGTGATAGTGGGGAAACTATGCCCTCATTGGCAGAGTACACAATGAAAATAAACAACACATACAATAGCGGGTGCAGTAAATATCCAACAACAGAAAACAATGGAATACTAAAACAATAAACAACTAGAGCACACATATATGTATGAAATGATGCATGATACATATCTATATGAAATAATCCAAACAAGTCACAATGCTGATTATAGTACTAAACCAAAGTACAAAAGAAAAATAGATAAGAAAATCCTCAGCATCACAAACCTCGGCTTGGTCCCATGCTCTCTGGATCCAATGCATCTTAAGTACCTGAAGTAGAAGGGTGATTTCACTTAACTATGCCTACAACAATATAATCTATTTGGGCCCAAATGCATGACCAAAACAGGGTGTGAGACTAAATACTAGAAAGTAACCACCTGAAGATATATGTCTAATAGTCAGTGAGTATATGGCAGGTAAACTATAGTAAACAGTAAACAGTAAGCATTAAACAAGATAATACACAGCAGTAAAAAACCCACAGATCAATCATACAACAGTGAAGAAAACAGCTAACCACAGATAGGAATCCCTCTGGGAGATACTCATAGCCATCCCCTTTGTTTCTATCCAAGATGTACCAACAACCCTTTGGGAAGTACACTAAGCCTAACCCATCTGGTTTGGTCATACGAAATTATAAGACTCTTTGAGGAAGCACACTCAATCAATTCCCATTATAGTCTAAGGTAGTCAGGGACTCTCGGAGGAAGATCATTTGGTCAATTCCCTTTATAGATCCAAGGAATAGAGACCCTTTGAAGAAACTCACTTGGTTAATTAATCTTGTAGCCTCAGGTAGTACACGGACTCTCTGAAGAAGCTCACTCATTCAATTCCTCCTATAGCATGGAGTTGTTTAAGGAAACTCAAACAAAACAAGACTATCTGAGGAATTTCACTCGGTCTATCCCCTCATAGTCTATAATCTCATGACTCTTTCAGGAAGCTCACTCACTTTATCCTCTTGTAGTCTATAATATCCAGGACTCTCTAGTAATCTCACTCGATCTATCCCCTATAGTCTACAATATCCAAGACTCTATGAGAAAGCTCGCTCAGTCTTTCCCCTTATAGTGTATAGCAACAAGTTCTCACAGCCTCGTGCCGGTCAGTGAATAATAATTCTATAAGGAAAAAGTAAACCTATAGAGCTACTTCGAAAACTATTTTACAACATAACACGCATGTTAGGGAACAACACTCTATCCTACAGTCACAAGGAATGGAAAACGGGTATAACGGACAAAGGCTGAACAAGACCAAAATGTCGTAAATAGAACAAGGCATGTTCAAAACATCCCAGGAGAGCAATTATCCTTATACCTAACCAAATTACCTCTACACAAGCATACAAGTAAGTAAGGAAAACAATTGGGGTAAAACATTAAACACGCAATACCCAGTTCAAGGATATTGGTGGAATTTTCACATAATACTAGAAGACATTGAAAATAAAGGCACAAGCCACCTACCATGATGTTAGGAGGTCGATATACATGGACAATGAGGCTTGAATCTCCTTAGAACGTCGTAGATCGATGAAAACTCACAAAACGTTCAAACCACAGTAACTTGAAAAAGAGGAGGAATTGGAAAATGATGCTCTATAAGAAGAAAGAGCTTACTGCTATGGTTCCAATGCAATCTACGGAAGTCGATTTGGAGAACAGATGGAGGCTCAAGAGCTCAGAGAATTATTGGTGTCGTACGACTTCTCTCAGTTGAACGAGACCTTGAAAAAGATGTTTATGGTGATCAGACGCAAGCCCAGTCCGTTTAATGAAAAAAAAAGTACACGTCGTCTACCCTTCTTTCCATACTCCGCTTTATGGGGCCTCCACATCACCCCAAACAACCGTTTGTGTGGCCGAGGCACGAATAGCACACGACCGTGTGTAGCAATGAAGTACATGGCATGTACACATAATGTACACAACGTGTACATAAAAAATTTCCAGAAACATCTTTTTTCTCAAGAACTCATGAGAAAGGAAAAACATACCTAGAAAAAAGGATCAGGTTATTACATACTTCCCACCTTAAAGAAATTGGTCCCGGAATTTCCCTAGTGATGCGTAGAAGAAGAAACCCCAAATAGCTCCGGACATTGTGATCATACATCGGCCTCCCTCTCCCAAGTCTCATTTTGTATTTTCCCATGATGCCAAAGAACCCGTACCAAAGGAACAACCCTCTCCAACACCTCAAACAGACTGACATACCATGGTGAAAGCTTACCCTATCTCCAAATCCTCTTTTGTCCCAAACTCGATGCGACACGCATGAAAACCTAATCCCCAACCTCTAACTCCAGAGGTTGTCTCCGCTGATCAACATAAGACTTCTGATGACACTGCGTAGTAGCTATCCTCTTCCAAATTAACTCTATCTGCCCTGAGGTCTTCTGAACAAGATGATGTCCCAGCAATGTTGCCTCTCCTACCTCTAGCCAGCCTAAAGGTGATCAGAATGGCCTTCCATACAAGGAATCGTAAGGTTCCATATAAATAGTCTCCTGAAAACGGTTGTTGTGGGAAAACTCCACAAGAGTTAGATGCTTCTCCCAAGAACCTCCAAAGTCTAGAATGCATGCTCGTAGCATATATTTAAGCACCTGAATCGTACACTCTGACTGGCCATCTGTTTGGGTCTGGTAAACTGTACTCAAATGTACCTGTGTACCCAAAGCCTTCTAAAGACCCTTCCAGAACTGAGAAGTAAAATGTGTATCCCTGTTTGAAACAATGGAGTGCGAAACTCCATACAGACGTACAATCTCTCAGATGTACAATCGGCCCAGCTCATCAACACTAAAGGTCTCCTTGATCGTCTAGAAATGAGAAACCTTCATGAGTCTGTCAATGAAAACCCATATTGTGTCATTCCCTCGAGGAGACCTCGGAAAACTAGTCACGAAGTCCATCGCGACGTTGTTCCACTTCCACTCGAGAATTGGTAACGACTACAGAAGCTATGTTGGTCGCTGATTCTCCAACATCAACTGCTAGCAAGTGGAACACCTCATGAAGAAACCTGAAACATCCTTATTCATTCCAGGACACCAAGACTGATGGTGTAGATCGTGATACATCAGGGTGATGCTAGGATGAACTTCCCAAACTGAGGAATAAAAGTCCCGCATCAGCTCCTCGCGTATGTCTTCTGGCACCTATACGCATTCCTGGAATCAGAGGATCTCACCCATTCCTATGGTCCACCTAAGAATAGGGTCCCCTCTTGATACGCTTTCCCGTAGGACTATGCCTTCAGAATCTGATAAATGCCTCATTCATAGCTAATCAAGAATAGTAGAGGTAACAGCCACAGATGAAAGAAACGTCTATCCCTGACTATTGTGCACCTCCAAATGCATCTCAGAGAACAGATCCATAAGTATCCACTCACTACAGGCCTCCTAAATTGCATGTATCTTAGGTCTCCTACTTAGTTCATTAGCCACAACATTGGTTTTCCCATGCGTGTTGGAAAGCACAAAGTCAAAAGACTAAAGGTAGTCAACCCACCTTTGCTGTCTCAAATTTAGATCAGGCTGAGTGATGATGTACATGACACTATTTTGGTCGTTAAACACCATAAATTTCTCTCCAAGAAGAAAATATCTCCAACAGCGTAGGGTATGAACAAAAACTGCCAACACTGGATCATGAGTTGGGTAATTCCTCTCATGTGGCCTTAACTGCAGAGACCCGTAAGCAATGACTCCATCTCCCCGTATAAACATAACTACCATCCCGATACCTGATGCATCATATTAAACCATATAAATCTTTCCTATATCTGGAAATACTAGTGTCAGAGCTAAAGTCAACCTCTCTTTCAGCTCCTGAAAGGATAAATCACAAGAATTTGACCATAAGAACTTCGCCCCTTTCTTGGTTAGACCTGTCAGTGGTGTTGCTATGCATGGAAATTCATGTATGAAACATCTTTAGTATCCATCTAGCCCTAGAAAGCATCGAACCTAAAAGAAATTATTCAGATACTCCTAGGAAACTATTTCTTACACTTTCTCTGGGTCTACTAACACTCCTACCTCTGAGATAACATGACCAAAGAAGTGAATCTAGTCCATCCAAAAGTGAAATTTTAAGAGATTAGCATATAACTGCTACTCCCTCAGTGTACTCAAAATGATCTCAATATGGGTATCATGGTTGTGTTGAGTGTGAGAGTACACCAAGATATCATCCACGAAAACAACTACGAAGGAGTCCATGTACGGATGGTACACTCAGTTCATCAGTTCCATGAAAAATGCAGGCGTGTTCGTGAGACCAAATGACATAACCATATACTCATATATACCATACGTTCTCTAGAAAGCGTTATGATGTATAGAAGATAGTATAATGTGAAACTGAAGATATTTGGATGTCAAATAAATCATTGAGAACACCCGGGCTCCTCGAAGCTAATCAGAGAAATCATCGATCCTCGGGAAGGGATATCGGTTCTTGACCATCAACTAGTTCAACTTCTGATAGTCCACAAAATGGTTGTGGGTATCGTTCGCCTTTTTCGCAAATTGGAAAGGTGAACCCCAAGGAGAAGTACTTGGTCGTTATAAAACCTTCACCTATAATTCCCCCAACTTCTTCTTGAGCTCCTAAATCTCAGGTGTAGGCATCCTATAAGGAAGAATGGACACTGATGCCTCTCGTGGACAAAGATCAATTGAGAAGTCTACCTCATGCTCCAGATGCATCCCTAATAAGTCCTATGGAAAGACATATCTCAAACGATCCACCACTGGAGGAAAGTCTAATTGTGATGTCCCCTGGTCATCTAGATATATTCTAGCAATCCGAGTTGTAACTCCTCTCAACCAATGATGCACTGGACCTGCTCTGCTTTCCTGGACATCCCATTCTCCTCTATGAAGAAAATATCAACCCTCTAGTGATAAGAAACTCACTATGCGACTATAGCAATCGACGACTGCCTAGAAGGGAACTAAATAGTCTCTCCCGATAAGGAAATCATAACCTTTCATCTCTAGGAAATAGAGATCCCAAAGGAAGTGACACCCACCAACCTCAAGAGGGAACTCCTTGCACTGACGTACAATAGTTTTCCTAATTCCCAATGGTGGGTCTAGTGTAATGATTTCAGTATAAGAAAAGATGTAGAGACCAAGAATCTCCACAATATCGATAGATATAAAGCAATGGTAATCCCCTGTATTGAAAACAGCTGAAGATAAAATTGAGGCTACTAAGATCATACCTCAAACTATAGAGGGGTGGTGATCTTTCTCCTGATGTTTTTGCTCCACTACACATGGATGACCTGCATCACAGACCTATGACCCTACCTGACCACTCAGATCCGATCCAATCTGGTGTCGCTGGTAGCCTGGTGACTGACCACCATGTCTGTGACCTTCACCTCAGCCCGAACGGTCGGAAGAACTCCAGTTCCTAGATTGGATTGAAAGTGCTGATGCATATCCTAAATGCGGGGGCATAGAAGAAACCCTACTACTAGCTGTAAGTGAAAATATTTGACAAAAATTCTAGAAATGGCCCATGTTGTTGCAATATTGGCACTCCATCGGGTCTCTATGGCACTGAGGCCTAGTATGCCCACTCCTCCCGCATTGGTAGCATACTACCAGGCTGCCTGAAGATACATTCTTCATACTCTGATTTCCTCAAGTAGACTCCATGTGGTGCTTCTACTATCAGTATGAGGAACACTAACCATGGATGTCGAACCGACCTTGATCATTGCTCCAGAATCCCTCAGATTATGCTCAGTGATCAGTGCCTGGTTGATGATAGAGGATATCAAATTCAACCGGAAGATGTTCACCTATGAACGGATGTTGTGCCTCAGACCATCCTCGAACTTCCACGTAAGGAACAACTCATCGTCTCCTGGAATAGGTGTAAAAAATTGTAGCTCTGTAAAGCGAGATGAGTACGCCATAACAGAAAGAGTACCCTCGTCCAAACTCATAAACTCTTGGGTTCGATCGGACCTCAAGGTCTCCATGTAGAAGTAATTATAAAATATTCACCAAAACTCATCCCAAGTAATAATCTCTTTTCATCCAGACTATGAGATCACCTCCCACCACCTCTTGGAGGAGTCTCGAAGCATATAGGTAGAGAGCTTCACCCTATTCTCTAGAGGTATCTCCAGATGATCAAAATTTTCAGCGTGGCCTCGAGCCATGACTCTATAGCTTGGGGTCCTTCTTACCTTGAGAAAGTGGGCGGATTTTGCTTCTAGAAAACTCACATGAACTCTACCATCGATGGGGAAGGATACGACGCTCCTTGGAAGGAATGTATCATCCTCAGAACAACTTCCCTAAACTGCGCATCGGTACCTGAAAGTGGTATAACTGCTGATGCCAAGGCTGGCACAATAGAAGGATCTGTAGGAGGTCCCTGATAGGCCATATCTGGTGTGTGATCACCGTCTGGAAACTTGCGTACAACTAGATGATGTCTCGGTGGCATAAATCTGAAAGTCCAAACACACAACTTAGATCAGGATCATCAAGAACAGAGAACATATTAGTACAAGAAGGGAACATGAGAAAGAAACATTCACTTTTTACTAAATGTGACTACATTGGGTGTATTGAAACTACACGGTGTGTTCTTTTAAGCCATTGACATGGGCGTGTACTTCTACCGCAAGTGGTTGTGTAATTCCCCAACCACACGGCCTGTTGTCCCCACACAGGGTGTGTACTTGAACTCTATTCCCCTACCTGAGTCTCCTACACGGCTAACCCACATGGTAATCTTAATCCTAGAATACAAAACGTGTTTACGAAGGAAACGGTGTGTACTAGACAAGTTTCAATGACCTGTGTTGTCAGTTACACGGCCGGTTACACGGTTCACTCCACACGGCATGCTCCATGGGAACACAGCATGTACTTGAAGGATTTCCCCGACCCGTGTTGTTCATGACACGGTCGAGTACCTGGGTTAAACAGTAAGGCGTACGAAAATAGGACACAACGTGTAAAGTCAAAGTTTCATCCATCTGTGTCGTTAGTCACACGGGTAGACACACAGTCACTATAACACGACGTGTGTATACTGGAAACGGCGTATTCCTGAAAGATTTTTTACAACCCCGTCTCCCTTCCCACATAGTCAGTGACACCGTTAAAAACTACTTGGTATGTATTCATAACGTATAAGCCGTGTATTATCGGTTTTTCCGAGTAGTGGCATCAGAAACTGCTCCGGAGCCCAGAAAACACAGAAAACAAGGATTAAGGTGCCAAATTTATCCATGAGGGCCTATACTCCCCACTAATCAATGATTGGAATCTCATACACATCATATACAAAGAAAAAAAGTCAATTATCCACCATGTTCTGATTCATGTTGGTCCATAACACCTCATGAATCGATATTTTTCATTCATCCAAACAAGACCTTACATATTGAAATCCTATTAAAAGAAGGTATTCTATCAAGCATCTACCACAACAACATGCATATTTTACAAATCATCTATCACAACAACATGAAATCACTAATGCATCCTAGATGACATGGAAAAAATGAATGACATGTGATTTCGATCACGTTCCTATATGATGCATGAGATGGAATACCGTCAAATCATCAAGTTGCAACAAAAATAGAACAACAATAATATCAATAGTAACAGCACAAAACATGTGATTCACTCAAGTTGAAATAATATCAACTGTAAAAATTGCAAAACATGAAGAGATTGCAATAAATGATGTAGATTGGCTTTTCCCTATACACGGGTTAGCTACTCCCAGGGATAGCTTATTACAATGTACCTATTTCATCTTATCCCTTGCTATAGGGTCCAAATAGTAAGTCAAGAAGAAATAAACCTCCCTCTGATACATATTTGTAACGCCCCGATTCCGGAAGCCACCTAGAGGCGCCCCATACCTAGTTGGTCACATGGTTTCAAGTGCACTTCTCGGAATGCCAGAGGATTCCGACATGAAGCGAGGGACTTGGGTGTGATAGTGGGGAAACTATTCCATCATTGGCAGAGTATACAGTGGAAGTAAACAAAATATAAAATAGCGGAAGCAGTAAATATCCGAAAATAATACACAGTGAAAGACTAAAACAATAAACAACTGGAGCACACATATATATATGAAATGATGCATGATATATATGTCTAGGAAAGCATCAAAACATGTCACAATTCTGAATATAGTACTAAAACAAAGAACAAAAGAAAAACAGATAAGAAACTCATAAGCATCGCAAGCCTTGGCTTTGTCCCATGCTCTCCTGCTCCAATGCAAGTCATGTACCTAAAGTAGATGGACTCTTTCCCTTATCTATACCTGTAACAATATAATCTGTTTGGGCCCAAAATCATGACCCAAACAGGGTGTGAGACTAAATACCAGTAAGAAACCACACGAAGATCTCTGCCTAATAGTCAGTGAGTATATGGCAGGTAATGTACAGTAAACAGTAAACATGATAATACACATGAGTAAACAACCCACATATCAAACAAGCAACAGTGAAGCAAACAGCTAACCACAAATAGGAATCCCTCTAGGAAGTTCCAACATCCATCCCCTCTGGTCCTATCCAAAAAGTACCAACAACCTTCTGGGCAATGCAATCAGCCTAACCCCTCTGGTTTGGTCATATGAAATTATAAGTCTCTCTGAGGAAGCACACTCAGTCAATTCCCCTTATAATCTTTGGTAGTTAGGGAATCTCTGAGTAAGATAACACGGTCAATTCCCCTTATATCCCCAAAGTCTAGAGATTCTATGTGGAAGCTCACTTGGTCAATTCCATTTATAGATTTTGGTCGTACACAGACTCTCTAAGGAATCTCACTCGGTGAATTCCTCCTATATCCGGGAGTGGTTTAGTGAAATTCAAACAAAAAAAGACTCTCTGAGGAAGGTCACTCTATATATCCCTTCATAGTCTATAAGCCCAACATTCTTTGAGGAATCTCACTCGGTCTATCCTCCTGTAGTCTATAATATCCAAGACTCTATAGGAAGCTCACTCGGTCTATCCCCTATAGTCTATAATATCCAAGACTCTCTGAAGAAGCTCACTCGGTCTATCCCCTTATAGTCTATAGCACTAGGTTGTCAAGAAACCATGCCAGTCAGTGCATAATAATTATATAAGGCCAAAGTGAACCTATAGAGCTACTTGGATAACTAGTCTACAACATAACAAGCATGTCGGGGAACATCAATCCATCCTACGGTCACATGTCATGAAAACAGGTATAACGGCCAAAGTATGAACAAGAACAAAAGGTCTAAAATAGAACAAGGCATGGGCAAAACATCCAAGCAGAGAATTTATCATTATACATAACCAAATTACCTCTACACAAGCATACAAGAAAGGGAGGTAAACAATAGGGGTAAGACAATAAACACATAATTCCCCATTCTAGGGTATTGGTGGAATTTTCACATAATACTCAAAGACATTGAACTGAAAGGCATAAACCACATACCTTGATGTTAGGAGATCGATATACTTGAACCACGAGGATTTAATCTCCATATAACATCATATATCTATGAAAACATACAAAATTATCAACCCTTGAGAACAAGAAAAAGATGAAAAATTGGAAAATGATGCTTGAGAATAAGGAAGATCTTACGGTTGCGGTTCCAACGCAATCGACGGTGGTTGATTCTGAGAAAAAATGGTGGCTTGGGAGTTCGGAGATGTCTCGGCGCCGTACAACTTCTCTCAGTCAAACAAGACCTAGAAGAGGACATTTATGGCGATCATACATGAGCCTGGTCCATTTAATGGAAAAAAGAAAGTACATGGCATGTACATTTCGATTACACGGTGTGTACTCGCCTTTGCATACTCCACTTTAATCGGACTCTACATCACCCCACAGGACTGTGTGTGTGGTAAGGACACAGCCAGCACACGGCCTTATGCAGCAATGATGTACATGGTGTGTACTCATAAAGTACATGATGTGTACTTCAAAAATTTCCCGAAACATTTCTTTTCTCAAAAACACCTAAAAAAGAAAAATCATAACTTGAAATACGGTATGGGTTCTTATAGAAGTAGTGGAACATATAGTCATATCTACAATTTTATCTACTGATAGATGGTACCAGAGCCCAATGTGGGTGAGAGAGTGGAATTGTGTGTGCATGTTTCCTTTATTAACTTCATATACCAGATAGTTACATTTGGATATCAATCTAGATATTCTCTAGGTTCAGGTGAATAGGAGAAAGAGTGTCAGCTCCAGTAATTAAATCCTTCCACATACCTTAGTTGGAGTTCCCTAACAATGGCTTCTAGAAAGGGGAGTGTTTTTCCTTATTAAAAGAATATTTAAGTGTGAAATAGTATATCTATCACTATACCCCATCAAATGAAAATCCCAATGATTCCCCTTATTCGCTAGATTGTTTATATTTAAGTTATTTTCCCAATATTTGGGATTCGGGTTTCCATGCGAATATATATATAGGGAAATTCTTGATATCTTCTATATTGTGTAGATTACCCACATGAATTTACATAGCTTGGGTATGTAAACTAAAAAACCTGTGTTGTTGCACCCGATGATATCATCTTACATATTTGACTGATTTGGGGGAAACATTGGATTGATTTCTTTGGACAAGATTGTGGAGGGACTACCAATGATGTGATGGGAGTAGAAAGAAATGATTGAAACTAAAGGGTAGAACTCCCTATGATACCCTAATCCACATAGCATATCCTAATGAGGGATAGAGTTTACTCCATATAGAATATTTCTACATGGATAGGGGGACCATAAATATAGCATTATGGTATGTAGGCCTAGGTTTTATCTTCAAAGTGCTTTGATACACGAGCCAGGTACTATGTGAGTAGCATAATGCTACAGGGGGCTTAATTCCATCTATGTAGTGATTAGCTACATGGGGAAGGGTTCATCTCGTATGTCTCTTTTCTTAGTAGGAATACTACATAAAAATGTTTAATTTATTCAGTTCCATATAGTAAATACATCTTCAAGCGATGTGGGGTTCATGGTATTCTATTTATTTTCAGTTTCTCCTTGTTGATTATATGCAATGGATTTTACCTACAAAAAACCGTCAATGGAGTCCAACTTTTGAGGTGATCTATTATTATGTGCCTTCATTGATCAATCATTATTCTGATCACTCCAAAATTCATCCTTCTCCTATAACTCATCAAAGTATATTTATGTATGAGTGGAGTGGCCCATGCTCCTTCTATGGTAGAAGTCTCTAGAAGTAATCATGTCCATGGATGACGTGGTCATTAGAGGTACGATTTCACCATCATTAGAGGTGAGATTCCCCACCTCGTTCATGTGAATGGCTTTGTTTCATTCATAGGGTGTTTGTGGATTCACATTACCTATGAAAAATTTCATTCCTCCGGGGATATTATATTTACGGTAAATTTTTATGCCTATTTCCCACAATTTTTTTGATTTTTTTGGTGGGGTAAGAACCATTGTCTTCTTCCAGTGAATAGTTTTGTTCATTGATGTCCCTCAAAGAAGATTTCCATGTGGAGTTGTAGCCTTTTATGGATTTATAATCTATGGACTAACATTTTTCTTTTACATTTTCACTTCCTCAAACATTATTCCTCATACACTTTCTTTATATATTTTCCCATTTACAAATCCATGAGTGTATTCGACTTTTCTTTTACAAGGTTTTCAGGACCCAACAAATTCCCCCCTACGAATGGGTTCTGAATAGGATGAAGATAAGGATATTATAGTGTTGAGATTATTCATGAATTGAACTAGTTTGTGATATAATGGTGGACCAATATGAAGGGTCAATACCTATATATTGGTTGGATAGTTTTTTTTTACCACATTGATCGGTAAACTCAGTGCTCATGAGGATTCTATGATAGCTTTTCTCTTATGAACTACACACTATACAGATGACTTCACCCATGAAATGAAACACTTCACTCATTAATTGAATTGAATACATTTGAAAATAGTGATTTATACCTTCCCTATAGTTCTGGTTTGGTATATGTATCTCTTATCCAGAAAACTATTGCTTTGATGGGTGAATTATTTATAGTCCATCATATTGCAGGATTCCACGAGCTAATAGTATGAAGATGTTTTTTTCATCAATTTTATAATTTCATTAGGGAATAAATTTTACCAATCCATTGGTGGTATGGTAATAGATCACCCACTACAATAAATGAATGAGTTCAGAAAAAATGGAGGTTATGGTCGAGAACATTGAGGGAAATCTCACGTCTTCTATTGCCCCTTTAGAGAGTACTATGAAAGATCTCCTTCTACAAGCACTTAAAGCCATCCTGATGTCCAATAAATTCAATTTATATAACTTCAGAATCCATGATTACACACTTTTACCACCGGCGGACCAAAACTTCCATAACATTTACATTGAGACATTTGGGGCTGTGAGTGGGAATATATTTTTTTACTTGGGAGAGATCGTGACTGAATTGATCCAAGAAGATAAATTTTCTTTGAATGCCTCTATGTAAATGAAGATTAATTGACATAGCCATATTTCTTCATTGAAATATTTCCTCCATGATTATCCATCCATCTTCATCCATTAAGGAGTACATACCAATGTATGGTGGAGAACAAAATGGGATGCATGGTATGGAGTTTTCTTTTATGAAAAGTGGGCTTGGGAATTATGGGTGTACCAAAACTTGTTGGAAATTCTCAATCTATTGGAGGATGTTAAAATCTACAATGCATCATGGGTTTCTCAATTTTAAATATATTCACTAGGAGATATGCTTCCTAAACTACTTAGTCTTTTTTTTCAAACACAAACACCTTTAACTTATCACATGGGGAAGTGGGAATTAGATTTTTGGACATCTATCAGTTTTTAGGGCTTCCCATCCTAGCTAACATGTATGAGGAATTCATACCATGGCCAATACCATGAGGAATTCCAATCAAGTCCCCCCACTGGCGATAGACTTTTTGGTCAGGGTTAGAGTATTTCTTGACAAATACATATGTGTTCACTCCCTTATTCCATTTAAAGCATAGATAAAAAGTTTTATTGGTGAATAGACCAAAACTGAATGTCTACAACAGCCAGAAACATCTAATTGAACAATCTCGATATATTTTAGGATCATATTGTTCAACACATGAGGCTAGACAATACACCTCATGGTGTCAATGGGTTTGATCAGCCATATCATCTGAACTCATTCTAGTGGCATTCTTCACAATGTTTTTGAGAATATGGCTTTCCCCCTCACGTGATGTATACACCTGTGTCATAGTCTGCATTTTGACAATGGTGGCTACATTAGCATAAGAAAATCCCATCAATTTAGTAATCCCCACCGATGCACATATTTCAGAATTACTTGGCAAGATACACTAAGGGATATCTCTACATCATCTTAGAAGACCAATTTAGTTTTTATATGGATTGGAGGCTAAGGAATTGTATTATTTTGAGTGTCGAAATATTGTGATGGCTCGTCATTCTTATTTTTTTCCTCCTCTACTCAAAATTTTCATTGATATTCCCAAATCATTGAGTGTCGATATCAAAATTGAATTGTTGTGATATCTTTCAGGTTTCACTATTACGCCTCACCTCGTGCCCCATGCAGCTATGGTAGATGGTGGATGGGTTTTTTTGAATGAACCTTCCGACATTATTGACCTTTATGATGTAATATTGACCACTCGTATAGGCATAATAATCTTCTTTGAACAAAAATACCCTTAAAAGATTACAAGGTACTTCAAATTTCTAAAAGGAATCTAATTTAACCAAATTACTCAGGTCAAGATGGAATCCCACATAATAATACTTCTTCAAATATGGTATATTATGACACATGAAAACACAGATATGTAGATCTGTAACCCACAAAAAATGGTTTGAACATAATTATCATTGAAGTATGCTCAAATTTGAGTGTATTTTTAACCCAATGGATTGTTTTCCAGGCCATTTTGATGATTTCAATGACCATTGGCGGAATCCATTCTTGTGCAAGCTATGTTATCCCCCTCCAATCCTTTTGCAAGAAAGTGTTATATTCACAATTGATTTCATTTGAATGGGACATTATCTGCGCACCATTTCATCATGGATAGTGACTCACACACCTTTTTTCTGAAATTGTAGTGGTACAACTGAGTTTCTACCAAGTGGAATATCACTAGGAATTCATGTATTTGAAGCCCTCATATTTTACTTATCCTCTTAAACAGAACCACCCATAGGGATGGAATATTTTTCTACATGGGTAACACAGCCTTGGGTGGATTTGTCTTCCCTGATGGCACTCCTTGATTATATACCAATTGTGGAGAGGAGGTGAAATAAAGGTGTCGATGATGTTAGGGAACAATAGGTTGTCCATAGATGGATCATTCATCAAATCTATACTGTAATTTCATAATGTCCCATATAAGAATTTTGTGATGAGGATGACACCCTTTGATAGTTGTTTATTGAGTGAGGATCATGAGGCTAAAACTAAGGGAACATGTATTATCTCGTGAATCAAATCATTATATCTCTATATGAACTAGATACTGTAGAAGGTGAAATTTTCTTAATTCAACTCCACCTACATAAAAAAGATGCATTATGGGTCATTATGAAGAAGGATCACCATATAGTGGATAAGGGAACAAATTATGACAACCAAATGATTACCCAGACAGAAGAGTGGGAGGATTGGGAGGCACGTGTTGCTTTTCTAAAGACACAACTTATGTTAACAAGTTCTACTTTGGATGCCATTAAGACCAGATATCATGTCCATCATTAAAAAAATGTGTCTTGTGGATGAATATAATGATGGATATAGGGATACCTTAAAACATGACCTTGACGACACACATTAGATATTAGTCAATATACTGAGCCATGTGGGCCATGCTTCATTGTGATCATCCCAAACTATTAAATTCCATTCCCCTCCCATGGTTTTGTGTTTTTTTAAAACCAAGGAGAGGCTCCAGGATGTGAATGGTCCTCCATACATCCATAATGGAATAATAAAACATTACTAGTTTATTTCACATTGAAATATTATCTCCAAAAGATATATAATTTAATCAAAATCTAGGATAATCAAATTGAAATTATCATGTTAAGATATAATTTTCTCATGAATCACAGGGTCCATTTATCATAGTTCAACTATCGATAGGGTTATATGAAAAACCCTACCAGCATTGTTCCTTTTCCATAAATACACTAATTTTTTTCGAATCCCAGTTTAGTGTGTCTTAGCAGGTATTACTTTTATTTTTATTAGGCCACCAGTTGCTGGTTTCAGAACTAAAAATCTTTCAATACCATATTATTTATCTAATTTCTCAATATATTTCCTAAAACATGTTATTAATACATTTAGAGATATGTTACCCGACTTTTGTCATGGGTTCCTTTTGTGGTTTTTTATCCTGATGAGAATTATATCTCTTTTCATGGGATGTTTGGAGACTTTTGAACTATAAATACATTACTGATATTTTTGTCCAAATATAATTGACCATAAATTATGGGGAAAGGGTCCCAATTGGGATTATAAGGTGATAATTCTCCATTATTATTTAGACATGAATAAAGAATCTTTCATGACCCTAATTTTTTGATTTGAAGATGTGAGACTAGATATGGGTCTTGGGAACCATAGGGAATACAAATGTAGGAAAATCCTCTCCCAGAAACAAATTGGCCTTCGATTGAAAAATGTTTTTGTGGTAAACATATGCAGAGGCACTTGTAAATATTGTTAATAGTAAAAATATTTGTCCTTAAGACACTGACCTTCCACTTCCGATATCCATTTAGTTTTATAAGAATTAGGGTTTCTCAGGACCACCGGGGTTGGTTAGTCGAAGGAGTTATTTCTGAAATTAATGAGGGAATTTTCATTAATTATTATTCTGAATGAGAGACCACTCCAACACATATTTTTCACATGTAAAAGAGGTTTGAATCAAGGTAAATTTTAACATCTTGTAGCTATGAGATTTGAGACGTGATTTAAAGTCATTTTTTCCATTAAAATGTGGGTAAAAATTTATCCCTTTTCATTATAGTATGACCATGAATGATCAATCATTTTATAGAATGGAAGGGGACAGAAGATGTAAAATATAATCTAGGGGGTGTCTAAAACCATAAAGTGAAGTGGGATGAAAATTTTATAATGGTTTACAAATGTTGGAATGTCCTCTATTGAGGATGAATATTTTTGGATAATAGGCCATTTGGGGGGGATCATATGAATTTGAATCCTAAAATATTGTTCATGTAAAACCAAGTGTTTCCTAAGGACATTGACCATCCATTTCTGATGGCCAGGGTGGTTATGGAGATTTAGAACATTCTAGGAATAGATTATGGTTTGTGAAAAGGGAGTGCCTAAACATGAAAGGGGAATTTCAAGATGAAATTAATTATGAATAGGTAAATATCTTCTAGCCATTAATTTGGGAGGATGATACCTCTGTAGGTTTAACATATTAATAGTAAATGATGGGAGAGTGTTGTTTCACATAAGGACTTGAAAAATGTGATTCGGTTGTCACTACATATCCTATGGTGACATGATTCAAGATAGGTGTAGATCTCTAAAGGTTACTCCATTAGAGGATTTGGTTCATTCATAGGATTGGGACATTTTAGTCTTACATATGTGCTCTCAAATGAGTTTTGGATCACATTCTACTGTCTGGTGTGAATTCATATCATGCCCAATAACATTGCGGGATATCCTTTTCTAGGTCAGGTAATTTCTTATATAGGTCTAATGCAAACATAGAGAAGATATATTTTCAATATTTCATGCTTTTGGGACCCAGTGATGAACATTTGATGTCCACCATCACACAATTTTAAATTCACATGATTGCGATGTTGATATATAAGAACGGATTAAAATTTGTTTAACTGGTCTCGTATTTCCTAACATGCATGAAACATGAATAGAAAAGACAACATAAACTGTAATACTAGTGATTCTTAGATTAAGAGAAATGGTAAAGGGATTTGAATCCATTAGGGTATATAGAGGTAACGAAATCCACTCATGAGGATAATTTTTACTTTTGTTAATAGGCCTTTTTGTGTAAATGTATATAGAGTGAATTTGGAATATTATTATAGCCAGCAAAAGGATTCCTCACGACACTGAACATCCATTTTTGATATCCTTGTAGGTTTATGTAGATTTTAAATTTCCAATAAATGTCTGCAATTTGATCAATAGAAAACATGTGTATGGAAGTATTTGAAAAATTATGACCACAATTATCGATACTGATGTAAATTCCCTATATAGATATGATCTCTATACCAGAGGGCATCCTTGATTTCACTATTTCATTCTACGGAATTCCCATCTAAGGTACCTAAGCACATTTGAGATGTGATTAGAATGAGAATTAAGGGATGGGAATTTATTGATCCAACAGCTAAGGATGATGTATCAAAGGAAATGAGCATTTTGTATTTGGGTGGTTGGACCAGGTTGAATGTTTGGGCGTCACTATGTATCCTTCTTAGGTACAAATCAATCTATATGTAATTTTGGAATATGACTTCATGGGTGACTGATTCCAAGGGAAATGCTGACTTGGTTGAGAACATGTTTATTTTTTTAGTTTATCATTGTGGAACAAGGACATTTTATCATGTACTTTAATAAAATATGATTTGTATAATTTATGTACAATTTAGCATCACGAAGAAAGGGGGTATATGACTCAACGTGAAAGAGGGGAAATATATGAATTTTTGAAATGGTCTAAAAAATACGTCATTTTTTGAGTTCCCCACTATGACCAAGTTTTAAGGTAGAGGATGGGTTATTTTATCCTCTATGGATTGGTCAAGGCCATAGGATCTAGAAATCACTATATACCCCATGAAATGGGAACCAAACCATATGTAGATATTTATAGTAAGCACCCATCATAGGTCTATCCCATATGTAGGGGAGAAATATTTTACATTAGGGTGGCTTGAACAGTATGAGATTCTATGAAACATTATATATCTTACTTGTGTAGGAATCAAGTCATGAATAGTTCTTCAACTTCCCTACACATGTCTAACCCGTACATTGGGAAGGGGTAATTTTTTATCATTTGAAGATGATTATACCTGGATGAAAATTCAAGTTTCACTACAAATCCTATCCGAGAATGAATCGAGATGTACATATTTCTATTTCATGTCATGGTAGGTGATTGATATCGAAGGCATTGTCCTATCATGTGAGAAAATTATTGTGATATGAAGTTTAATGTTGTGCAATAAGGACACTTTGGCCCTACAATTTGACATCAAATGGCGGGGAGGTCGAAGGTATAGATTAATTTTATTTTGTAGGGATGAATTTTCATGGAGTCCATGAGTGAATGGGGGATACATGGACTATGATATTCTATCAATATATAAATCTGAAGGGGAAATAAAATGTAAACCATGGTTCTGGACATTTTGAGATCATGAGGAATGGTATGGGTCTTGGAAACCATTGAGTGTATGGAGGATGGAAAAGCCTCTCTTGAGAATAATTTTTCATTTAGTGAACATGATATTTTTGGAAACCTATACAGAGCCATCAGGGAATATTGTGAATATTAAAATAAATGTTTCCTCATGACACTGAAATTCCATTTCAAATAGAAAGGGAGTGAAATAAAGATCTATAATTTTTAGAAGCATAGAGTTTGATAAATGTAAAGGATGTATTTAGACAGACATGAAATATCCATACCATGATTAGCTGTGAAACATGATCTTCCCTACATATATATTACTTTAATGTTAGGGAATTCCATTTTATTTTTTTATTGTTCCTTCATACGGGATCCAGGATTTGGAAACTTTTTCATAGGTTTGTATTTATGTGCAAGAGAATGGGAAATTGTATTTGTACGGAAGGACCCATGCACAGGTTCTAGGTTTCACTACATTTCTCACTATACTAATAATCAAGACACACATTTTTCATGACGTTACATTAATTATTGAATAATACAATAAGGAAATTGGATCCCTATTATAAAGTGTAAATACCTTGTGTGCCCTTTTTAGGTCATACCACCAGGACCACGACAATCCGGCTACATGTTGATATTCCTTGACAGTATGGGGAATAACCTTACAAAACTCCTAATCTCATGGGAGATGTGCTCAATTTTAGAATTAATGTAAAAAATAATTATTCTATGACCTAGGGACAACATTACCAAAGATGATTCATTTGAAATTCGATCCATTTACACATATGTGCTCAGTTTTGGAGAACTGGGTGTCACTGTATCTCTCATTGGTATGAGAATTAATCCTAACATAGTTCTATGAGTTTCCCAAAACTGAACTAACCCATACATAGGAAGTGGAATTTTAATCTTTTTGGTTGTATCTAGGACATGATGTAGAATCACAAAATTACTATGTATCCTATGTGAAAAAAAAATCAAGACACACATGATTCTATATGTGTGATCCCAATATCATTCTAACCAAAGAATAGGGAGGGGGAATATTTAACAACTCATTTGGGATTATTGGCATGTCTTGAACCCTTTCTCCAAGTTTTTGTGGCGGAAACTATTACTTGAAATTCCTAAGATCATGTGATCTACACATGGTGTGATAAAAATGGAATAAAAAGTGTATCCATCATAATACCAAAGCTGTTTAGGGTAAACCAAAGGATTTTTTTCATCATGTGGTGGATGGGACAAGATGTAAGACTGAGGAATCTGTACATATCTCATTGTTAAATGATAATCAAGACGTTAATAGTTCATGGAAAAAAACATCCCCACATTGGACTGGTACTTGCCAAAGGAAGTTGGTTTTTTAATAGTTGAAGTTGGGCCTGGAACACTGGGTCTTGGCATCACTACATATTCTGTTAGTGAAAGAATCAAGTAATACATTGTTTTAAATGGTAAATTTTCCATGAAGATATAACCCATACAAAGAGGAAAAGGGAATTTAATCCTTCCGTCATAATGAACTAACTCATGTGCAACAAATAATTTATTAGAACAATGATCTCCATACAGTTTAACCTCATGAGGATAAGATGAAACACTCATTGTTTTTTGTTTATAGAGTATGGATGAAATGTAATGTTTATCACCATGTGATTAGAGTGTCTTCCATTCATTTTATCATCATTAGGCGAGGACTATTTTTGAAAAGTAGTTTAATTTCATATAGATATGACTTTTAATCATGTAGTTTAATGTCATGAAATCAGGAATTAAACTTTTTTGGTTACATGAAATATTTTTTTCATGAGCCTTTCATTGGTACCAGATGTAATAAGTTGTCCATCCATTGAAATTATGGAATATTTAACATTAGAGTAGACCTTGTTTATGACATACAGTCCATCCCATTTTGACAATGTTTTGGAGGTTTCATTATATGTATCATAAATGTTCTCAAGACTAACCCCAATTCTACATTAATGAGTGATTGAAGGAATACCATTTTTTTATGGCTCGTGCAATCCAATTATCGTAAAATTCCAAATGGTGCAAAGAAATAATTCTATTTTCATCAAGTCATTCCAACTCATCCTGTTTTTATGGGATCACTCATCTATGAAAAGATAATCATTGATGGAAAAAAAACTCAGGGTAATTGATCTTTAATTTGTAGGACTACATTTATCTCGTACAGTAATGAGTACATGTTTTATTGAGTGGTAGTATATGTCGTGGTATGGTTAGCCTAAAGGGAATGGAGGTTCTTGTTCGACCATGATTTCAGGACATTTTCTTCCATCTTTTTGAGTATATATGACAAGTTTTTATTGAATTCATCTATCTATCCTTTGGTCATTGTACTGAATTGGGATGAATGGTTGGTATTGATACCATCCCCCTAATATAATTTCTCCAATTAAACAACATTGAAAATTGTTCTGTTTTCCATCAGCATTGTATATGGAACATTAAATCTATTTATGATATTGGATTTCAAAAAGCTAAAAATGCTTCTTTCCTAGCCTCATTAAGGGTTAAAACATAATTCCATTCTGAAAATAAATCACTTTTTATGATAATGTACTTATATTACATGGATCTAGTAGGAGGATATTCCCCATGGCTTCCATTATTATGTGGAAAATGGACTGGAGCACATGGTTTTGAGAAGTATCGTTGGTGGTTAGTGGATAAAATTTGTATGATCTTTATAAGAGTGACACATCATGGTGAATTCAAAGAAATAATGTGACATAGTGGGCCAGAAATATCCATGACGATTAATTTGGTGGGAAATCATAGATAATGATTGATTTCAACCACGTGGTCCAGTGTATACTTCCTTTATAACAATAGTGGTCTCGTCTATATAAACACATCTAAGAAGGATCCCAATAAATTCCCTCTTATAGAGGACCTTCTGTTGATTTTTTCCATTATACATAACAAAACAATATCCCTCCTCTCGATTTTATCTCTTATAACATTGTCTTATGGGAGTTATCCCTTTTGAATATAATTTTTAATGGGAGTCATCTAGCTGATGGTGGGACCATATGGCTCATGGGAGAGACTAATCTGGTTGATTTCCTCTATATTAGATTGAATGAATGCTAACACCATCTAATTGGGGGAAATTTTGATGAATTTTTCATCCTGGTCTGGTTCATCCAATGTTGGGGCTACACTAGATAATGAATTGGCCTATGTATTTTGTTACTAAGTTACATGAGTTATTATTTTCATTGAAGTGAATCCGGACATTAATAATTAGACGTTGTAAAACTTGTGTATTAGATCTTAATTTTTTATTGCATACTCACCATTGACATGATTGACATCCTGTTCAGAATGAACTTTTATCGTAATTTTTTTTACATATTCTAGATGAGCCAGATATAGGCCTCCAATGAGATCCTATTACTTTGCTTTTTAGTTTTTTCATCTCGATGAAAGACAGAAATAATAAGGAAGGATAGCTTTTTCTCAATATATGAGTTATACTATCAATCACACTTTGCTGAGCATGGGGTCATCCATATTTTTTCTATCATTCTTCTAGATGTGCCATCAAAATGCATATCTTGTGTTTTCGAGTCCCCTTGAATAGAGAAAACCACATCATCAGGTAGTTTAAAATTCAATGGATTCATTTATTTTATGCGCTGTTCTTCAATTAAATATGATAATTCAATGACTTTGATGGATTTATGAGTTATAAACCTTATACTAAACTACTGTAGGATGAAAATACACCATTATTGATATATAGTTAATATAGGACTACTAAGAATGAACTAGAGAATGTTGTTGTAGAAGACCAAATGGAACTCTTATGATGTATTTAGTGTCTTTGTTTCTGGACTATAAAGATTATTCCATGAAATACTACTCAATATTTGATTATTGTTTCTCAGCATCAATTATAGTTTGGAAAAGATAATAATTGATGTTTTGGATGTCATCATCTTTCTTTTAAGCATTGAAGGATCCAATCAACTTCTCTAAATCTATCAAATACAGTATGAGTTATCCTCCATCAATAAGAGGCATTAACACCAGAGCGATTAAGAGGTACTTCACTGGACTGTTGAACACTTCCTCATAGTCATCGGTCCACTGATTCACAACTCCTTTTTTGTCAACCCAGTGAAGGGAAAAAAATTCCAGTAAGGTTTTCTATGAAGAACCAAATGTAGTCCATGTTTCTTTAAAGTCCTCTCAACTCTGTTAAGTTTATGGGAGGTGGCAAGGCATTTATGGACTTCATCTCCCCATGGTTGACTTCTATTCCATAATGGCATATAATGAAGCCAAGGAATTTACCTGAGGAACAATATAAAAAATATTTCAAAGAGATCATTTTTATTCTATGGTCTCACAGTTTGTGGAATATGACCTCAGGATCTAATACATGGAATAAGAATTGTTAGGATTTAAACCCCACATCCTCATATCATATTTCATCACATTTTCCCAAGAAGGGTTTGAATATGTGATGCATGGAACATTGATATGGGGCACTAACATTATTTATACCGAAGAGCTTTACCTTGCTGTAAAATACACCCTAGAGGATCTGAAGGTGGTATCTTCATCATATCCTTGGTCCATTAATATATGGTTTATCCAAAATAATATCCATGAAATATATAGCATGATATCTGGAAGTTTCATCGATCAATTGTTATATGATCAAGACTTGAGAGTCATCTTTCAGAAAGTGTTGATTGGGATCAATAAAGTAAATGAAAAATCAAATTTTTTTGTTCTTATTTTTTATGAGGATGAAATTTTCTATCCAAAAGGAGTATTTGAACTTCCATTTGAAATATTCTCTGATTATCTTGTCGAATTCAGCTTCTATTTTGGTTGCATGAGTGGGGTGCATCATCCTAGAGGATTTCATGTAGCTATGATGATATTATGGCAATCCTAAGTGGTGAGTGGATACATTGGGATCGAGGCCATACATTTTTGTGTAGTTCCAAGAAAAAGTGTCTCAATTCTACCTTATGAAGAGTTTGTATACCTATTTCTATTCAAAATAAATGGTTGTATAAATCAGATTTGTCTAAGAGTCCCCTTTGGTACCCTTTTTCCCCTAAGTTCGTAACTAATGGTAGAAACACTCTCCATAAATTTGGGATAGTAATATATAAAATTATATTCAATTTCCACTTAAAAATATTCTTCATATTCATCATATTATGATGGGTAAAATAGTCTTCATATTAGACTATATGTGTTGTTGGAAGAGTCAAAATTTCTCCATTCATAGGCTGATACGACTTCTTCTAACCCGAATGACATTGAGGAATTATCTAGAGAGGGTGGAGTGAGGGAAAGATTAGTGAATTCTTTATATGCATCCCTATTAAAAGAGGCAAGGATTATCCAATGCTCTGAGGTCGTATTGAAGAAATTTTTATTTGGGAATTCACCATTATTTTGAGGGCGAGTGGAATTTTTTCACTATTAGGCTCAGTATCTTTGAATAAAATCATGAGGACTAATAAATATGTGCTCGAACAGGAACACATGTACTCAAACAAATTGATGGGTAATATGTATTCCTCACTGAGCTTCTTGAAGGAGTTAGTAGGGACCTCCTCTAAACTGTTTCGAGTGGTGACCCAATAAATACCATTTACAAAGGACTGATTCCATTTCAACTCATAGAATCCAACATCAATATAGTGTGAATCACAATTTTAAAATGAGGACATATCTATGTGAAATTACCCCTTTTCCATCAATGTAATATTTGATGCACTTATGGTATGACAAAGGAATATATGCCTGTTGATGCAACCGGGTTCTTCATAGCAGAACATTGAAGGCTATATTTTTTCAGTCCACTAGAAATTATGAGTCTACTACAAGGTCAACAATAAACTCTTATACATGATCTAGAAAAAAATATTTCATTCAATTTTTTCATATCCCTACAGTGTTGTGCTACACGATGTTATATTTTCTTCATTGTAGCCTAGAAGTTGAAGTGTCCACATTGAGATGAGATTAAATACAATTCCATTTTCAATATTTTTTTTTGGATTTCCAAACTATTCAAGTTGGTTCCCTAGAACAAAATTAGTTGTATTTCATGATAAATATATATTCTCTAGATAGATATTAGTAAACTCCTTATCACATCATGATTGTACATATGCATGACAATGTATGTAATAATTTCCTAAGACTAGTCATCATAATAAAAGGTCGTAATGGATCTCATCTATGATGCAAACCTAGATGTGCCATGACCGTATTCTTGGACCTATGTTCTATATCCTCAAGATATCATTTGAAGGTGAAAATGATACAATCTATTAGGGGTGGATACTTATAAGATGTTGAGGCACATTATCCTGGTGTATGACCTTGGTAATGTCTATGACGATATTATGAGGATGATAACCACTAGTAGGAAGTACCCATTTATAGGTGTCATTGGATGTTCCTATCTAAGGAAGTGTGTATTGGTCCTTGGAATTTATGATTATTAGTAATGGCTATTACGACTTACACAATTTTATGTATGGCTGAAAAGTGTGATGACATCTATTCACAGAGAGGGAAGACATGTTGGGTGTGTCACAAGTATTACTGTATTAATGACTAAAGTGAGAAAGGATTTGTCCCTTATATTACATAATTGATGTTTATATCTCATTACATTTGATGGAAATGATATAGCCTAAATGAATCCATGGACTTGTTTTTCTATAGGCAATTTCAATTTTCAGGATGTCAAAGAATGAGAAATCGAGCACATGGGTTGATGGAACATTTATCCAACCCTCTTGATAGAAGGTATAAATATAATGACATTATATTACATTGTATGAATTCATATGAGGTGACATATTGTTGTGGAATTAACTTCATTATCTATTGGTTCCTTAGCATGTTCATAGATGAAATCCCTAGAAATTAAGATGCTCTACATAATGCCACTGAGAAAGAGGCCTAGATGGTCACACAATATTTGTATATGTTATCTCAGTAAAAAATATATCAATTATTATTTAGCTAGAAGAATAAACATTAATATTGATTTTGTTTTAATAATTATTCAAGGATTCATGACTACATTTATTTTGACACTAGTTTTACAAGATAATATAATGTTGTTAGAATAATTAATAAATATTTATTTTCTATTTAGTGAATATAGTGTATATGTATTTATTGTAGAATAATGAAATGATATTTATTTGTTAAATAAATAACCATTATTTAGGGATAAGTAAATATGGTTGAGGATTGGTGGACCGTGTTAATGTTATGATGTTAAATAATCATATTGAATAATATTTTATTAAAAATTATTTAATTAAAAATCTCATGTTATGTACATGTCAGGAAATAATAATGTTGATGTTATTATCTTATATGGGGTTTCACTAGGATTTAAAAAATAATTAAGAAACTTATGACAGTTATGTATTATTACCCTTGTGAATTAAATTATCAGTTATATTATTCTCTTATTATCCATGTTCTGGACAAAGGAAAACTATTATGGTTTTACACAACAAATTGAAGAAAATATCTCATGACTAGAGAGTTTATCCCTCTATAAAACACACTCAAGTACAAGAGACATCCTCCTCCATCAGATCAAAGAGAATGCATTGGATGTGATTCTCAAGGAGATCAAGGGAGGACATCACAAGTTCAATGATATTACATGGTACCACTTGGAGACTCTTTCAGAAACATCTGGAGATACAAGGAAAACATGTGGATCATCGCTAGAGGAGATCAAACCTTGATATGTACAAAGAAAATTATGGTACACAAGAAAATTTATGGCATAATTCGTCATCATGGAATAAATCACCTTGGATTTAATTCTTTAATGTAATTAAATTTATAATTAACAAAACATGTTGATCATCTCTCTTGGTTCTAGGTTTTTATTGCTTTGTATAAATACTTGATTTAATTATGAGGATACTTTCATTTATCATCTTATTGATCCCATATGGTTCATTTAATATCAAAAAAAAATTTAACACCCCAAGATTTCATAGTATGTACTTCTTCAAAACAATTAAATAACTTGAACTACACATAACACCGAGTTCAAGTGCACCATGACTTACCAAACAAGCCGTTCAAAAAGAGGTTATGAATAGTATTAACTAAATTTTTAACCTTATATAATCTTTATAATTTTAGAATCCATATTATAAGTTTCTTAGAAATAATGTAAGAACAAATTCCTTTTTTCAGATAAAAGAAGTATTTTTTATAAATGCACTTTTACCAACATTAATAGTGAACCCTTTTTAAATCCAATATTTTAAACTTTTATATATTCAATTTGACTAAATAAATTTATTATTTAGAATAGGGAAAACAAAATATTTACAAGGTAACACCCCAAGCTTCCACGGTACGCTTCTCTTTTAATAATACAGTAGCGTGTGTTGTACGCAACTTCGAGTTCTAACACACACCACAACCAATCAAACCAGCCATTATGAATAGTAATACCTAATTTTTGAAATTTTATAACTTTTTAATCTCAAAATGGACATCTTTTTTGGATTCGGAGTATCGAATTTAGCCTAAGGATAAATTTTGGTACTTTTCATAAAACAATAATTTAATTTATTTATGAAACAATGATGATGCAGTAATTACAGTAATAGTGAAAATTTAAAATAATTGATATTATAAATACCCAAATAAATATAATTTGAGACTTTTTTTGAATTACACTAATTTTATAGTTTAAAATTACATGTTAGTATTGACGTAATTAACTTTTTTATAAGTAATCATTCTGTTATGATTTTCACAAAAATCATTTATTGAATAGTGTCAAAATTGACATAAAAAAGTTTTTCAAACAAATATTATATTATAAATTGATATTCAATTCCTAAAGATCTAAGGTTCGTCCAAGAGACTTATATCATGATATGTGTATCCTTAATGGACCACTTGGGGGTCGCTTGGATGTATATAGTAAGTTTATTAACCATATAATATAAAAATATAAAGAGACATTGTAAAAGTGAAACTAATTAACTAAGAGTTAATACTTAAAGATAAGGTTAATATAGTGACCCAAACCTATCTAAATCCTATTGGTTGGGTTGTTTTTGACCCATCCACACCTTAAAATTTAAATAATCCACTTTTTATCCATTAGAAACCGAATATGAATTTATTATAAAATCATATTTCTAGCTTTTCCAAAGGTGCCTCTCACCCCTCTTATAAAAGGGCACTCAACCTTCTCATTAATTAACACTTTAAAAGCATTTTGGTTCGGCCACACCCTGCCCAAATACTCTATAAACTTCCCTCACTTCATCTTATAGGCCTTTATTTAGTCATAAAGCCAACCAAAGATCCATTTTGATCAAATCAAAAGGAGGAACCCGAAGAAGAGGAAATGTTTTCACCACCCTTTTTCAAGTTCCTTTCTTCTTCCATGTCTTCTTTATTTGTTATTACCATTATAAAATAATAACTCCAGTATATTATATATACTGTAATATTATTATAAATATTTTACAACCATATTCAGTATTCTATCCATACTTTGAATGACATGTCACCATACGTGCGTACGTACGGCTTACCGTCTCCATGCTGTGGTGTAATTGTTATTCAATATATTATTATTTGGATGGTTATAATAATGATTTGTAATTAATGTAAATAATAAATATAACATAGAAATGATTATTTATATATGATATACCATCCAATTATATATTATTTTAATATCAAAAAAATGGTATTGTCGCTCGTGCGTACGTACGGGCTACCATCTCCATGAACGCGATGAGATTCATTCTCCATCGTATCCATTCAAGTATAATTATCATTTGATGATTTCAAAATAATGTTTAAGGACTTGATATAATTCTTTATATGAATAAGATACAACCTATCCATGACAAACATGGCTTACGTAACAAAATATATAAAATAAAATGAGTAAGTTAACACCCGAAACGACGATAATACTAAGATATTATTAACAATGCAATGTTAAAAGATCATATATGATTTCATATTAATGTATATGATTCTTGTATAATTTAATAACAATTATTTCACCATTATACAGGAGGTTAACCTACCCCCAACCATGGAAAAGTACAAGGTAAGGAGTTTTCATCTCACTTCTTATTCCCGTGAGATTCATGCCATATTGCCACCATTACCTTTTTTGTGTTGTATGTACTGACCATAATTATATTATTTGTGTAATAAAATTTAATTTATGTGTATTTACATATTCATTGTATGATACCTCTTTCATGGGCTGTATGTTTCATAAGTTACCAAATTGGTAAGGGTTAATTTCACAATCTCTTTATTATTCGAGGTTGTTTTTACGTATGTATCTACTGGGAAATATTCATTATCCATGTTCAGGTTTTATGAAAGAGTTTTCAAAGGGATTATTTTAAGGGACTTTTTACTAAAACACCATTTCAAATGTTTTTAATATTTATTCTTCTAAATATTTTTCATTTATGTTCATGTCTTAAAAATGGTTTACAAGGATTTATTTATATGGACATGAATGTTTTTTTAAAATGATAATTACATTCAAAAGTTTCAAAGTTTTATGGGACACTTTGATTCAAAAATGTCTTTAAATGACTTCTTTTATAAATTGTGTGACTTATTAATGTTTTCATTAAAAAGGGGTATTTCTCTCAAAGTGTTTTACAAATCATTTTCAACCATGTCAAAATTCTATAATGGATTTTAAACTTATTTTGAAGATTTTTTATCATTATACAAATCTTCCATATTTTGTTGAATGTTTTTTTGATATGTTTGACTATGGATGTGTTGTTTTTATACCATTCATGGTTTATGGGTAAAGTATTGAAATTTTGTATGCTAGTTTTAATACGAATGTTTATGTTATGGTTAGACCTTTTCATATGAGGAATTCATTGGACTTAATAACTGACGGGTGGAGCCCGCTATAGCTCCTCGATGCATCAATAGGTCTCATGAGACAAACTAGTGTCTTGGCACAAGGCCTTGACAAAATCCTATTTGTAGTCTTGGCCCGAGGTCTTGGCTATGTGGTTATGATAGTCTGGAATTATGTATTCCATCATTATGAATGTGGTTATTGATATTGCATGTGATTATTCTATTTTTAGAATATCCATGTGAATAAGTAAATGGAATTTTTTCATTTTATTTTTGCCATACTATGTTGAAGTTCATGTTTAAAAGGCTTTTGTTTTAGTTATACATTGCCTTAAATGTTTATTATTATTTAAGAAAGCTTCCGCTATATTTTTATCCTTACTGGGCATTTGAGCTCACCCCTTTTCAATGTTTTATTTTTCCCAGGATATGAAAAAGTAATTTATGAATGACCTGCAGGGATAGTATGAGGGGATAAGAGTGTAGACTATGGAGACTATATTGTTGTAGTTTTCATTTATGATATAATGTAAACTTTATTAATGTATTTAGTTATTCCAAGATACTAAACTAATCAGTCTTTCGAGACTTGATCTTTCTTGTGATCATACCAATGTTACGTAATAATGCACCGACTCTAGGTAACTGGGGTCAGAGCATTACATTTGGTATCAGAGAAAGTTTAGTACAAACCTTGGAAGCTAGATTTAGATAAACTATGATTAGAGCACATAGACCTAAGTTGGACATTGAGGGTTAGTATAGAAGAACTTCCTAGAATTTTGGTATTGTATAGATTTTTTGAGTTTTCCGAGCAATACAACCCTGTATAGATACGAGCAGGTAGAGGCGGCTCTAGCACAGATGTACATAGGGGTAAAACCCGAAAACACTGCTTTGAGCTAGACTCGAATCGGAACTGGTGCATGACAATGGGCCTTGATGCACTCTTGGTTACGACACTCCCGAGGGATATGCTTAGGATAAATCTCATATTCTTTATAAACCATTATGAAGGGTTTATGAGTATATAATTCCTCAATGAAAACATTTTTATGATTACGGATTATATCCATAAATAGTTCAATTTATGATAATTGTTTTACAAGTATGGAATTATGTATTTTGATTCATAAACTGATCTAGTTTATGACATTGTATAGAAATGGAACCCAATAAAAGGAATTAGAACTCCAACAATATGCATGATCCAATGAGTAAGGAGGATCATATATTTCATGGTATTAATCCAGAATTTAGAAGGTAAATAGTATCCCACGTATTATCATCATATTAAGAAATAGTATCATGTGTTGATAAGATAAGTAAAGAATTCTCAAAGTCCTATGGCTTTGAAGGGAAGCCAGAGAAGGAAAGGATGGTAGAGAGAAGGACAAATAAAAGGAAGAAGGTAAAGAAGGATTTTTCGATATGTGATAACTTTGGAAAAAATCACCTTGGAAAATGCTTGAGGGGAATGGAAGTATGTTATAAGTGTGAAGAAAAAGGACACAAAGTACGTGACTACAAGGGTAAGAAAATGGTTTCAAATGTAAAATGCTTCATTTTCAAGGAGTTTGGACACTACGCGAACCTATGTCCCAGTCATCAGACTATGCCACAAATGATGTTATTGGATAATAATCATGTTATGATACTACCACATATGAAGAGGAATGATTATAGTTCTTATGTTGATTATGTCATTTGAGTGTTGTATCAACAATGTACTTGTTATAATAATTATGGAGTATATAAGGATTGTACTGCAGTACTATTACATTACGGACTTGAGATTGTGTGGAACAAAGAAAAGTGACTCAATAGCAGGTTAATGTTTTGGAAAATATATTGTTGAGAGAATGAAAAGACATAATATGGTTCTGATACCGAGGTAGTGATTTTAGAATAATACATGATTGATTTGGATAAATTAAATTGGATATTCTTGACTACCTTGAAACTGATTAATGATTTGTATATTCCATCATTGCTGGGGTTTACAACATTTTTGGATTGAAGGAGTATATCCATTATTCATTAAGGAAAAAGGTATCATGAATGTAATCAATAAGGTTTTATGGTAATTCAGGATGTTTCAATTTTTTAAAAGAATATATGATATTACGCAGCAAAAAGGATCTTCTATTGTGTTTACCCTCCTTATAAATTTTGGACTAAAGTATTTTGGATAGTTCTAGTTTGGATTATTTTGGATTGCCATAGAAGGACAACCTAGAGGTCGGGCGGCAACCCGTCGCGTCCGGAAAGGCCGCGAGACTTGAACCCACAACCGATGGGCGATAATGGTGTATCACCAACCACTGACCCACGTGATTTCCTAGATTGAATAATTTCATTTTTTTAATGGTTATGCTAGATGAATTATAAATTCATTTTTTTAACCCTATACGAATAGGATAAATAGAATATTATTTTTATGTTCTATTATCTTTTAGAGTGATAGATAAGTTTGTGGTAGAACTTAGTTAAAGGATGAGACTCTACTTGTCAAGTATATATTTTTCTTCTTCTCTTATTCAATGATGAAATTAATTCTTATACTTTAGTTAAGGGATCTTAAAACAAAAAAATGTGTTATCCTAATACCATATGTTTTTCTGAACCTATGGTATTTTAAATCATCATAGATTGATGAATTTAAGGCCCTCAATTTTACACGTGTTTGGGATTGATGACCTCAATCACTACCTATAAATATTTACGTTTTTCCTCCAATTATATGTCTCTAATTTCCACCAATGTTCTCCTAATAGAGATCATCATTTGGTGTTGACCCTTTTATTTCTCTTTTTCTCTTATGAAGAATAAATTCTATTAACCAAATTTTCGATGTGGGTTTTCCCACAAAGATATTTTCTATTTTCAAAATTTATTTTTGAAGAAGAATATCAAATTGTGAGGACACAATTTGTTTAAGGAGGGAAGAATTTAGCACCCCATGATTTCATAGTATGTACTTCTTCAAAACAATTCAATAACTATCACTACACGTAACACTGAGTTCTAGCGCAGCATGACTTAGCAAACAAGCCGTTCAAAAGAGGTTATGAATAGTAATAACTAAATTTTGAACCTTATATAATCCTTATAATTTTAGAATCCATATTATTAGTTTCTTATACATAATGTAAGAACAAATTCATTTTTTTCAGATAAAAGAAATATTTTTCAAAAATGCACTTTTACCAACTTCAATAGTGAACCAGTTTTAAATCCAATATTTTAAACTTTTAAATATTAAATTTTACTAAATAAATTTATTCCTTAGAATGGGGACATCAAAAAATTTACAAGGTATCACCCCATGCTTCCACGGTACGATTTTTTTCTGATAATACAATAGCATGTGTTGTACGCAACTTCGAGTTCTAACACACACCACAACCAATCAAACTAGCCTTTATGAATAGTAATACCTAATTTTTGAAATTTTATAAATTTTATCTCTCAAAATGGAATTATTTATTGGATTCATAGTATCTAATTTAGCCTAATGTGAAATTTTTGTACATTTCGGATAACTTTAATATTATGATGAATAGTGAAAATTACTAAATTTTTAATTAAAAATATCTTTTTTAATTAAAATAATTATTAGTGATAAATTATGAATTTGAGTGGTTTTAAAGTATATTTAGAATATATTTTTACCATTTAATAAAATGTCGGTCATTGGACATAATTTCACAATTATACCGGACATAAACAAGTATCAATCTTTTGATAGTTATTATATCGTAAAAACACATTTTTTGTTTTGATAGTGGGAATTAATTTGAAATTAATTTCTGCTACTTCTGTGTTTGGAAATTGGAAAAATAGATTACATATTTGGAATCAGGATGTTCAAATTGTGTAAATAGGAAACTTTTATTTGTAGACATTTTGAATAATTACTTCGGTAAATATTTTATTTACCATGGTTAAAGAGTAAATTTAGTAAATGAGGGTTAAAAAATAATATTATAATAATAACAAATTATCCTAAAATGTGTACTAACCTTATTAGTTGATACATATCCTACCATGGGAATCCATGGGTAGATTTTTTGACCCCATGGGGCCACTTGTAAGTGATAATGACACTTTATATTAATTATGTTAAAATAAATACAAAAATGACATAAGCATATATCTTTTAGAAAAACAATTTTTACATAAGGTTATATATGTTGGATTTTAGACTATAAATATTAATTAGAAATATAAAGATATTTCCTACATAATTATATTTTAATTATAATTTTTAGACAAAAAAATAATTTAATTTATTTATGACACAATGATGATGTAGTAATTTCCGTAATAGTGAACAATTAAAATAATTGATATTATAAATACCCAAATAAATATAATTTGAGACTTTTTATGAATTAAAATAATTTTATAGTTTAATATGACATGTTAGGATTGACTTAATTAACTTTTTTCGAAGTAATCATTTTGTTATGATTTTTAAAAAAAATCAATTATTGAATAGTGTCAAAATTAACATAAAAGAGTTTTTAAAACAAATATTATATTATTAACTGATATTCAATTCCTAAAAATAGAAGTTCAGCCAAGAGACCTATATCATGATAGGTTTATCATTAATGGACAACATGGGGGTCAATTTCATGTATATAGTATGTTTATTAACCATATAATATAAAACTATAAAGAGACATTCTAAAAGTGAAACTAATTATCTAAGAGTTAATACATAAAGATAAGGTTAATATAGTGACCCAAACCTGTCTAAATCCTATCGGTTGAGTTTTTTTCGACCCATACCCACCTTAAACTTTAAATAATACACTTTTGAGCCATTAGAAACCGAATATGAATTTATTATAAAATAATATTTCTATCTTTTCCAAAGGTTCCCCTCACCCCTCTTATAAAAGGTCACTCCACCTTCCCATTAATTCACACCTTCAAAGCATTTTGGTTCGGCCAAAACCTTCCCAAATACACTCTCAACTTTACTCACTTCATCCTAGAGGCCTTCTTTTTGTCAGAAAGTCATCCTAAGGAGCCCTTTTGATCAAATCAAAAAGAAGAACCCGAAGAAGAGGTAATGTTTTCACCACCCTTTTTCTAGTTCCTTTCTTCTTCCTCTTCTTCTTTATTTGTTATTCCCATTCTAAAATAATAAATCCAGTATCTTATATATAATTTAATATTATTATAAATATGTTACAACCATATTCAGTATTCTATCCATCCATTGAATGACATGTCACCATACGTGCGTACGTACGGATTACCGTCTCCACGTCGTGGTGTAATTGTTATTCAATATATTATTATTTGGATAGGTATAATAATGATTTTAAATTCATGTAAATAATAAATATAACATGATAATGATTCTTTATATATGATATACCATCCAATTATATATTATTTTAATATCAAAATAATGATATTTTCGCTCGTGCGTACGTATGGACTACCATCTCCACGAACGCAATGAGATTCATTCTCCATCGTATCCATTCAAGTTTAAATATCATTTGATGATTTCAAAATAATTTTTAAGGAATTGATATCATTCTGGATATGAATAAGATACAACCTATCCATGACAAACACAACTTATGTAACAAAACATATAAAAGAAAACGAGTAAGTTAACACTCGAAACGACGATAATACTAAGATGTTATTAACAAAGAAATGTTAAAAGATCATATATGATATCATATTAATGAATATGATTCTTTTATAATTTAATAAAAATTATTTCACCATTACACAAGAGGTTATCCTACTCCCAACCAAGGAAAAGTACAAGGTAAGGGGTTTTCATCTCACTCCTTATTCCCGTGAGATTCATGCCATATTGCCACTATTACCTTTTGTGTGGTGTATGTACTACCCATAATTATATTCTTTGTGTAATAAACTTTAATTTATGTTTATTTACAAATTCATTATATGATACCTCTTTCATGGGTTGTATGTTTCGTAAGTTACCAAATTGGTAAGGGTTAATTTCACAATCTCTTTATTATCTGAGGATGTTTTTACGTATGTATCTACTGGGAAATATTTATTATCCATGTACATGTTTTATGAAAGAGTTTTCAAATGGATTATTTTAAGGGAATTTTTACTAAATCATCATTTCAAAATTTTTAAATATTTTTTCTTCTAAATCTTTCTCATTTATGCCCATGTCTTCAAAATGGTTTCTAAGGATTTATTTATATGGACTTGAATGTTTTTTTAAATGATAATTCCTTTAAAAGATTCAAAGTGGTATGGGACACTTTTATTCAAAAATGTCTTTAAATGACTTCTTTTACAAATAGTGTGAATTTTTAATGTTTTCATGAAAAAGGGGTATTTCTATCAAAGAGTTTTACAAATCATTTTCATCCATGTCAAAATTTGTTAATGGATTTTAAACTTGTTTTTAAGTTGTTTTATCCTGATACAAATCTTCCATATTTTGTTGAAGGTTTTTTTGATATGTTTGACTATGGATGTGTTATTTTTATACCATTCATGGTTTATGGGTAAATTATTGACATTTCGTATGCTAGTTTTAATACGAATGTTTATGTTATGTTTAGACCTTTTCATATGAGGAATGAATTGGACTTCATAAGTGATGGGTGGAGCCCGCTATAGCTCCTCGATGCATCGGTAGGTCTCATGAGAAAAAATAGTGTCTTGGCACAAGGCCTTGAAAAAATCTTATTTGTAGTCTTGGCATGAGGCCTTGGCTAGGTGGTTATGAAAGTCTGGCATTATGCATTCCATCATTATGAAAGTGGTTATTGATATTGCATTTGATTATTTGATTAGTAGAATATCCATGTGAATAAGTAAATGGCATTTTTTCATTTTATTTTTGCCATACTATGTAGAAGTTCATGTTTAAAAGGCTTTTGTTTTAGTTATACATTGAATTAAATGTTTATTATTATTATTTAAGGTTTTTGCTTTATTTTTATCCTTACTGGGCATTTGAGCTCACCCATTTTCTATGTTTTATTTTTCTCAGGATGTGAAGAAGTAATTTATGAATGACCTGTACGGATAGTATGAGGGGATAAGTGTGTGGACTATGGAGACTATATTTTTGTAGTTTTACTTTTATGATGTAATGTAAACTTTATTAATGTATCTAGTTTTTACAAGGCTACTAAACTAATCGTTCTTTCGAGACGTGATCTTTCTTGTGATCATATCAATGATACGTAATAATGCGCCGACTCTGGGTAACTGGGGTCGGGGCGTTACAAAATTAGAGTTGGGCATCATTCCATTGGTTTTTCCACTACACCTAGAACATTAAATTGGTATCAAAGTGGAGATATTATTATTTATAATTATTTAAATAAATCTTTTATGATTAAAACATTTTAATATAGTTTTATATTCAAGTTTAACCATTCTTTTTAATATGAATGATGAGATCTATTTCTTCCTCTACTATTTCTCACTGATCTAATAGAGATGATTAATTTTGTTATTAAATTTAAATCAATGAACTCAGCCAGATGTTCCATGGATTATGTCCATAGAACACAATGGTATATGCCTTGTAGTCGAATCTACACGACGTGTAGTCGGATATACATCTCATGTAGTTATGCTAAGTGCATTTGTAGTAGTTTGGTAATTACTAAAGTTGTGAGTAGTTATGACACACAGTGTAGTAAATTATTACTCAGTGTGTTGACGAGGATAGATAGGCACACAGTTATTAGATTACACACTATGTATCCCATTATAAATGGTGTGTAGTCCCTTCAGGTTATGGTCAAGTCATGTATCCCATACATAGCTATCTCAACTGGTGACCATGTAAAGTTAAGTCTACATGGTCTGTGTCCCACTGGAGAAATTGTGTACACCTAATATTTACAATGTACACCTCACACATTGTTTCATGTGGCATGTACTTCAGATGGATGGTGAGGATAGTATATTCCATGTAGTTGGATTTAAATGTTGTTTACCTTATATAGATTACACAGATTTGTGCTTTATTATTTTATAATGAAACACTTGATACTTTTACCTTCACGTGGTTCTAAATTTGGGACACAACATGTGATAGGTGTTTGATATATATATATATGTGTGTGTGTGTGTGTGTGTTTGTTTGTTTGTGTGTGTGTGTGCATGTGTGTGTTTAATTAACATTTGTGGAATGTTAAAAGATTTTCACATCTTGTTTGTGTAGTATTATAATTATAATTTTGTGTGTATGCTACATGTCACAAATAATAAATTATATAAAATTATAAAACATGTTGGTTAGTTTTGGACATGTATTCACCAGGTTACCTCCAAGGTATAAGTTATGTGCATAATTGATTTTAAATTAATTTGTTAATTTGATTAAAATTATAATGGATGATAATATTAATGATATTTAGAAAATGGGATAAGATAAAAAGATTGATAAGTTGAAGATAATAATTAATTGATTCAATAATGATTTATCTTAAATAAGAAAGATTAAGTGATTGAATTCTAATTTTATTACATGCATAATTTCTTTCATGTATGTGGATGAACATGATCCAGACCATACCTTGGTATGTGATTGGTTTTCCTTTTAATTTATTATTAAATTAAATTTTTGGTTGGCGTACCTTCTCTCCTCATTAATATTGTTTTCCTACGTTCCCATGATTTAGTTTGTTTAAACCCACTTTTACCCATCACATTCATGTGAGTAAAATAATATGTAATTGATGGAGCTCCCAAGCTAGTTGACACAATTCAAGTCAGGATATGATGATAAACCAATACAGGGAGATACAAAGGTGGACTGATGGAAAGCTGTAAACACAAACCTAATTGGTTCAAGGTTTTTCTCCCTTAGGTCAGCGGTTAGTTTATCAACCGCAAGATAATCTAACCATTAGAACAAGCTCATGATAATAACCTTTATTTTAGTTTAGTAAGTTGTATGGTTATTAATTATAGATTTAATTTTTTATCACGTAATTAATGAATAAACAAGAATTCAATATGGAACTAAAATAAACTATCTTATGCGTAAATATAAACTAATAAATTTTTAATCACATATGCTTATCCCACATAATTTTAACATGGATGTCTAAAGATAAGAAATATAAATTTACACATAATGGATAAAATACCTCTATAAAACATTCATTCTATGTAGCCTTTGATCACATTGGTTATAATCAGAATAAAATTCAATGTGTTTGACAAGCCAGAGATGGGGTGCTTACAATTATCGAGGAATTCTATTTTACGGTTTTGTGATGACCTGACTTAATATACAACAAGGGTTTACTTCCATAGATGGAATTGGTGTAATTGAGAGGAAAAGGATGAGAAAATCCAAAACTAAGGATTTCATGATTGTGGAGTCCACTCAACGAATCAAGGATCTGAAAATTAAGGAAGATGGAATTTTGAATGCATACCTAGAACAATTCAATATTCTTGGTCAGCCAATGTTGGGGTAATCAGAAGGGAAATATTGATCCCTACCCCTAGAATGTCCAAGAAATAATATATTTCAAAGCCAATGGTGAGGAATATTGGATTTAAATAAAATATTATGATACTAATAATTTATTTATTTATTTATTTTTCTTAATTTTATTAGATACTTTAATAAAACCTATTATTATTATTTTTAGAAATGTCATTAAAATAACATCAATCATATCATTGTGATCAAAACTTGAGAAGGAAATCCTTCTCAATGACACTAATTTCAATGAGCGTAAAATGAACTTCCCAGTTATCCTTTTCCATGAATGGAAACTATATGTGTGGGAAGAACCTTTACCGGATGCACCTGGAAATAAGGTGATTAATGAGGAGATATCTCTGTACGAGATACATAGTAATGATGTTATGAATGTTAGTACCCCATGATATCCTCCATGAACAATGATATCTTAAAGTAACATGAGGAATTGGATACATATAGCATGATTTATCACCCTCAGGATCTCTATCAGGAGAAGAAAATAGTAGAGAGGTATTAGATCTCCAACTATTTTTTCACCACTATGCTCAGAGAGTCTGCACTAACTTTCCCACATATATTAAATCATAATGGCTACATTTAGAATCTCAACATCTTAGGTATTAAATATCTTAGTGTGTTGCGAATCGATCTTATACTATCATGAATGCCCAAACCCTTATCTAGTTTCTTTGTGAATTATAATATGAGAAATAATTATAAGAGTTTATCGAAAAATCTTACATTAATTTTCCACATGGATAAGTACATAGGGAATAAATAACCCACAGTCCTTATGGTGAATAGGAAGAGGAAATAATTACCAATGGGGCCTAATACTTATAAAAACACTTAATCCCCCATGAATTTTCCCACCAAGAAGAAGAATATCCAAAGGTACAGAATGGAAAAGGATGCATTATGTGTTGCATGTGGAAAGTCAGACCACTGAAAGATGAACTACACCTAGAGGCTAGGTGAATCCAACAGTGCATTCATTATCAAGTGAAATCATTAAATATATACACATTTCATATTAGATATAACTTTTAGGGAACAAATTTGTATTAAAATGTAGTAACCAAGTATATTTAGCAAACTTTCTAGAGGAGAGGTACATCTATGAGATTCCATCCATTTGAGGTTGTATTCTATTTATATTGGTGACTAACACCTTTTGTTTTATACCTTGATGAATTTGATTTTACCAGACTATTTGTATGTACCAATTTTTAGAAGGAACCTAATTTATGTATCATATTTCGATACCAATAGTTTTACCTTAAAATTCTTATATAAAAGTTGTATCTTTTACTAGGATAACATATGTTAAGTTATGAAAAATTTATATTACAGTCTGTATGTATTATATTTCAAAAACAATATATTTGAAATCAATAACGAATCATGTTCACATGAATCATTTGAAACCCAGTTTTGGAATTTCCATCTAGGTCATGTAAACGAGAATCACTTAATAAAGCTCTGTCAATATGGTTATTTGTATTATTCTAATATAAAACCACTTGATGGATTTCACACTAGTTTACAGGGGAAAATGACCAAAACTCAATTTACTGGACATGGTGAAAGGGAAAAATAGATTCTATGATTGGAACACATTGATGAGTGTGGACCATTTATAGTAGAATCTGTTGGTTGATATTCATACCTCATAACTATTACTGATTAATTGAGTAGATATTTGTATATTTACTTGATGAGGAATAAGTTCGATTTCCTTGAAAAATTAATGGAATTCAAGAATGAACTATAGAATAATCTTGGTAAGAAGATAAAGAATCAATAATCAAATCAAGGTGGATAATATCTTAACCATGCATTCATTGACATTATATGGGTATTTGAGATTCTATCTAAACTCACCCCACCTTATACACAATTTTGGAAGAGTGTTAATGAAAGGAGGAACTGTCCTTTGTTAGACATGGTATGGTCTATGATGCGTCATGTGGATCTACCATTATACTTTTAGGGATATGTATTTCCAATAGTAGAATAAAAAATAAATATAGTACCAACTAAGGTGGAAAATGGAATTTCTTTCATGTTAAGAAGTTTAGATAAATCCATTTTTTCGCATACATGTGTATGTGGAAGAGAGGAGTTTTTTAATGATATATTAGGGAAAAACTAGAACCCTAGTTCATGAGTTGTATCATTACAAGTTATCCCAATGAAACAAAGGAATACTACTTATACATCCCCTCATTCAAGAATGTAACTATCACTAGACAGTCCATCTTTCTTGAGAGGGATCACATTATAAAATAGTATTGTGGGAAAATTATTGACATCGATGAAGTTTATTATCAAGATGCACTACATTGGATATAGAAACAAGTCCCAAATGTCCCCATGGAATATGTAGTTCCAAAAACACAAGTACTGTATTTGTTCTCAAGAGAGGTAGAGAACCAAAGAGATATTTTTCTATAGTCACTAAGGATGGGGACTCGTTATTTTTGGAAAATAATGAACTTCTCTCATACAAGGAGGATGTATAGATATGGGAAGATGAATGATGGATAGAAGCTATGAATTCATAGATATATTTCTTGTATCTGAACCATGTTTGGGATCTATTCGATGCAATAATTGATGTAAATCCTATTGGTTGTAAATGGGTATTCAAGAGAAAACTAGACATGGAAGGTAAAGTGAGTGCCTATAATGTAAGGCTAGTGGATAAAGGGTTTAAATAATGTCAAGGAATTGACTATGATAAAATTATTTCACTATATGACATGTTTTAATGCATAAGTATCATAAATTCCATAGGATCTTACCATGACTATGTGAATTGGAAATTAGATTTCAAAACTACATTTCTTAATGGGAACCATTATGAAGGGGTCTATATGACTCAACCGGATGGGTTTGCGAAACAAGGTGATTCCAATGGGATTTTCATGTGGAAGAGATCCATTTATGGATTGAAGTAAGTATCTTGGTCATGGAACATTAGATTTAATGAATCCATAAAATAATTTGGTTTCATTAAAAATGAATGTGTGTTGTGTGTTTACAAAAGGATTATTTGAAAAGAATTATTTATCCTAGTAGTATAAGTTGATGACATATTACTTATTGGTAATGAAATACCAGTACTAAAATCAGTTAAAGAGTTGTCTTACATGTGCTTCTCAATGAAGGACTTAGGAGAAGAAGCATACATTCTAGGGATCAAAATAGTTTGGGATAGATCTAAGAGGATTATTAGACTAAGTCAAAGTACATATTTTGGCCAGATACTAATGAGATTTATTATGGAACAATCTAAGAGGTGATTTGTTCTAGTGTCAAATAGTTTATATCATTCAATGAAAAGGTGTCCCAGATACAATAGAAGAAAGATAGAATGATTAGGATCCCATAAACTTCATAGAAATGATCTATCATGTATGACATGTTATGTACTAGCCTTGTTATTTCCTATACACTGGGCATGGAAGGAAGATATCAAGATGATCTATGAAAACAACGTTGTACTATTGTTAGAACTTTTATTATGTATCTGAGAAGAATTAAGGATGTGTTCCTTGTGTATAGAGGAGATGAAGAGCTTGTCATCCGAGGGTATGCTGATGTTGGTTTTGAAAAAGATCATAATGATTTGAATACCCAATCAGGATATGTTTTCTGTCTCAACATAGGATTTGTGAGATGGATGACTTCAAAGTAGCCAGTTAGCACCTATTATATAGAAGAGTATGAGTATATAAATGATTCTAATGCTTCCAAGGAATCATTCAAAATTCAGAGCATTTTCCTAGATCATGATTTGGTTCCTTGAAGTAAAAACTCAATCTCATTGTTCTATGATAATATTTTTGTGGTGGAACTTGCAAAAGAGCCAAGGTCACATTAATAGAAAAATAAAATACTCTAAATTTATCACCTCTTGAGGGATGTCTATCAATGGGGGGAAGTTGCAGTGAGAAGATTACCCAGGGAAGAGAATGTGGCAGACCAATTGACAAAAGGTGTATCTTAGGTAAAGCATGAATATCAAGTTATAGCTAGGGGAATGAAGATTGTTTGCAGATTTCGGTAGTGTAAGTTGGAGTCTATTATAGTTGGTTTCCTAGAACCGACTTATACTTAATTTATGATAAAAATATATTATTTATATAGATATTAATAAACACCTCATCACATCATGATAGTTTATATACATGACATTGTATACGATAATGTACTAAGAGTAGCTTTCACACTAAAAGATTGTAGCAGATCCTTGCTATAATTAGAACCCAAAATGTCATGACACTATTCGTGAACATATGTTGTATCTCCGAATGATATCTTTTGAAGATACTAAAATAATATAGGATATCATTGGTGGAGACTCATAAGAATTTGAGGTACATTTTCATGTTGTACACCCTTTGTAATGTCTTGTAGGATATTATAAGAACGAGATGAGAAAGTAGGAAATCAATATATATAAGTGTCACTAGATGTTTTTATCTTCAAATGTGTGTATTGGTACTTAGCCTTTATCATTTTTATTAATGGGTGTTATGACTCGCACACATATATGTATAGTTGAAAAACATGATGATATATGATTATGGAATGGTATGATATGTTGGTTGTGTCACAAGTAATAATGAAATAGGGAAATATACAAGAAAGGATTTTCCCCATCTATTCCATAGTGGAAGTTGATATCTTAGTCCCCTTGATGGAAATGATATAGATTAAATAAATGGATATCTAGGGTATTCTATATGAAAGTTTAACTTTTGTAAAATCAAAGAATTAGAAATCATGTACATGGGTTGAGGACACTTGCACGAAACCAGCATGATTGGAAATATCAAGAAAATGGGATTATATTGCACAATAAGCATTCGTGTGAGGTGAAATGTCATTGGGACATTAAAATCTTTCTCTATGGTTTCCTTGGTGTGTTTATAGATGTTATCCTTGGTCTTTAGGCTGATCCACCTAATGCCACCAAGAAAGACGCCTAGACGGTCACACACTAGGTGTGTCTAGTATTTTAGTTATATATTATATTATTTATTGTTTAAAAAGTCAAATAAATGTTATTCCCATTTATGTATTAATAATTATTCCTGTATTCCTGATCTCATTTATTTCAATACAAGTTATTCGAGAGAATATAATGTTAATGGAAAATTTAATAAATATTTATTTACTATTTATTTAATATAATATTTTAATATTTATCAATGAATAATGCGTTGAAATATATTTAATAAATAAATAATAATTAATCAAGGTTCATTAAATATGGTGGAGGATTTGTGAAACGAGTTAAGGGTCCGATGATAAATAATAAAATTGAATATTATTTTATTAAATAATATTTCTTTATAACTCACATGTTATGTGTATGTTGTGAAATAATAATATTTCTATTATTATTTGACATAGGGGTTTTTATATGATTAATAAAATAATTAAGGAATTTGTGAAAATTAAATATTAATTCCCAAATGAATTAAATGCCTAGTGATATTATTCTCTTTTAGTTAAGAGCTAGCCAAGTGTTTATTATTATTATTATTATTATGAAAAATTAATTGGAAAACAGATCTCATGGAAAGGGAGTTCATCCATCACTAAGAACCCTCTCATGAATGAAAGTGATCCTCTTCAACCGGAACAAGGAGAACACTTTGGAAGAGGTTCTCAAGGTGATTAAAGGTGGACATCACAAGCATAAGTTTCCTTCGTGTTCGCACATGGGAACTCCTTTGGGGACATCTGGGGAAACATGAAACATTTGTGGATCACCACTAGAAGAGATCAACACTTTATCTCTACAATGAAATGACGATACACAAATATATCTATAGCTGAATTCATCAACGAAGAATGAATCACATTTGACATAATTATTTATTTTAATTAAACACGTTATAAAAACATATGTCAATCTTATATCTTGGTTATGGGATCCAATTCCTTTTACTAAATAATTGATCCAATTATTTTGATATAGGAATTTATCGTCATATTTATCCTATATTATTCATTGAATATGGAAAAAAAGAGTTGGAAACTATTCTATTTTTTCTTCCACTGCACTTGGAACCTGGACATACAATTTATCCTTTCAGAAACATATAAGGGTTTTTTGTGTCTTTTTATAATGGTGTATTCATCTTGAGTTTTGATAGATATAAAAACCTATAATTTTATAGGATTATCATCTATCTAATATACTTTTGTTGAAATTACATCACCTTTAATCTCCAAGGCCCTTAGAAAATCTTTTATAAGCACTGCCCTGATATATTTTGACAAATTCAGGTATTTAAGACTGATAGATTGGTTGTTACTAAATTTAATTGATTTTGAATAACATAATTATATTCAAAAAGTCAAAATTTACCAACTTGGGGATGCTATTTATAGTTTTATTTGGGGATTGAGCATTAGATGAGGATGGGTCTAACCATAGGATAGGACCTGAAGGTGCTTATGTACTTTCAGGAGTCGGTCGAGAAGGTTCGTCTACACTCTGTTGAAAATTATTCATTTTTTCTTCTTCAAATGGATATTCTAGGTTGATTGGGATACTATGGATTCCAGAACATGTGGGTAAATATTAAAGTTTTTTTCCCTATTAAAGTGATCTTCTATTACTTTCTTTAAATTTGAAGGATTGAGCCTACCTGTGGTAAGAAATTTGGTTTATACCACAAGTGTATGTTCCCTGGTATCCCCTTCTCTTATGGACATTTCCTTTGGTTCCCTGAGTGTTTGTAGGGAATTCATGTTCAAATCCACACTCTTTATTAGATTATGGATACATTTAGTGACTAATATTAATAAACCCAAAGATCAGTTACCCATCAGAAGATTAGTTTCCTTGATTGACTACTTGTGGCTCTGTATGGTGGGTTGATGCCCATTATTTCCAATCTGAAGGCATAAAATCTGAGAGGTTAAATGTTGAATTTTGAATTGTTATGAGTTCTTCTTATTAAATAATAAATATAAATTTTTATTCAATATTTTTCTTGGATTTTTGGATTTCATATGATTGTGGGGTTGATGATAACAATTGAATTGAATTAAGAGTTTTTGGGGGAATAGTCAGTTTCGTAAACTATTCTTGGAGTATTCAATGACATCAGTGTAGTATTTTCCAAGTCATCCGACTATAAAAATTCTATTCCCTTTTTCTAACCATGTTTTTTCACTCATTTCCTTCATCCAGTTTAGTGGTGGAAATATATGCCACTTTTTCTGGTGTTGGGCCAAGTTTGTCTTGTCTGGAATCAATCATTCATAGAAGGAGGAAATTAATGATGAATTGTTCTTGGATGGATGTCCCATTATTTAGTGGGAATGAAAATAATCTAGACATTAATTTAGAACTACCTAATCATCCCTCATTATCTATAGTAGATGGAGAAATTTGAAATTCATGGAGGCTAAAATGTATCCACATACATATTTATTTCATAATGAGTAAAATTTATTTATCCATAAAATAGATTAGTTTCTCCAGGGTCCCCTCCAGATGCCTTTTCTAGATGGATGTTGATGTCGATTTCTAGGATTTCATTAATGATTCAATGTAGGAATGTGTACTAGAGTTGTTGCTATTGGTGGATTAATAATATGGAAGGACTCTTCAGCTATTCCCAATCCTTTCATGGGGTCATTGGGGTTTTCCAAGAGATCAAGTTACTCTATTGTAAGTAATCGTATATACATTTGGAAATTGATGATAAATCCCAAAAACCCACTTGTATATTTTACCAATATGAGTGGTGAATGCAGTTCTTTTTGGTGGGTATAGATTCACCTAGGAAGCATCTCATCTTGGTTGAGCGTCTAGATCAATTATTCTGTCAGAAACTTCTATATAGAAATGAAATTTGATACTCTCTCATTCAACCATTGTTTGCAGTTCATGAGGTCACTAACAATGGGATTTTGAAACATAAAAAAGGACTAGAATGGTAACTATCATTTGAGATCCTCCCAACCTATTATCGATTTAGATGGAAAACTGTTATACCATAAAAATGTTGAACCCTGTAGGGTTTACATGAATCATTTGAGTTTCACTACTTCTTGTTAATCTGAAGTTCCAATAATTGGATGAAAATAAGACACATAATTCATCCTATGTTGTTCTGGGTCCCCTGATCCATTGAATTCTATGAACAAGGGATTCCTAGAATTTCATGGTTGTGAAATGTTACTCACCCAGTTAGGGTAAGGCTTCTATTCTAGTTGAAATGGGGCACGCCATCCTTCCATGGAATCCAATAATTCTGCAAATTTCTTGATGGTATCATTGAACCCTTGATTCAGGTACTGTTGAACCAGAGCATGGGTGGGTGTAGTAGGGGGAAAAATTGGTCATGCCAGCACAACTGGTATATGAGATGGATACCTAATTGGAAAAAACCTTTGTAAATTTTCCTAAATCTATTCCAGATGTTTCCCTAAGGGAATGAAATATTGAAAACCTTCTGTGATTGGATTTAGGTTGAAATATGGTCTTCGTTCGGTCAGATATGATCATTCTTTCCCTACTTCATTTGACGGTATAAACCCATGTGGATGAGGTAAACCTAATGAAATTTCACATTGAATCTCCTATACTAGTACCTAAGAAGAATATTTAATAGGATGGGTTCCTTAGAGTAGATCATGTTTGAAAACCCACAAGTCTTTATTTTCTTCCTCATATCAAGTAGTTCTCTCCTCTAGCTTCATGGACATATTATCATTTGGTGGTTGGGTGGGTCTTATTCGACCTTGTTTTACTATTTTGGTTGTTTTGAATTTGTGAAGAAGTTAATGAGCGATTGGATGAGGGAGTGACCAAATTTAGAGAGGACCTATAATATATAGTATGCAGACCTACGGTTTTATCATAGATCGGTTTAATGTTTGAACCATATACTAATTTATTTCATTTATATTTGCATCTGTTTCTTCATGATACGTAGGATTTACATCCATGATGTTCATTTATTCTTAATTTTTTATAGGTTCTGTTCCAAACACCAAATAGTAGGTGTTATTTTTTTATCCTTTGTTGTTTATTCTCCATCAATTTCTGAGACCCCTTTGATATTGTTGGTGAAGGTTCACTCGAAGGGACCCATTATAGCACCTTTTCAAATTCTTCAAAATTGGGGGACACTAATCACTATATGGGATGAACTAGGAGACCTCAAAAATTTTCACCCTCCCTAATCAGAAAGCAACTAATGTCCTATGGGTGGGTGGTTGAGATAAAAATACCCCTAGCCCGGTGGGATAGGGATGATCCCATTCCTCTCTTATTATTTCTCAAAATGGATTTTTTGGTCTCATGATAGATGTTTTTTTTTGAAAATGACCCCATCCCTCTAGGATGGGGCTGATCCCATACTACATTCATTGATGTTGTTATTGTCTTTTTCCCGATCTTGCACATGTCAATTCATGTAAAAGCCGGATATGGTTCTGGGTCTTCATGAGAATTACACGTTTCGGAATACATGATCAATTATTTCTGGTTGGATTCCCATAGGTGAGAGGAATGTTCAATATTTCCTATTTTAAGACTTGTTTAATGGATTTCATTCATCCAGCTTGACACATTTGAGACTTTCTTAAGGCCGGTGCTTGTCCAGAGTTTTTTTTTCTTAATAGAGATTTCATGTTATTTTTTCATGGGATAATGATGTTATATGATGTCATTTTTAATGGTTTCTACTGAACGGGTTAGGGAGGGATGCATAAATATACATTCTCTCCCCATCCGTGATAATTAAGACTGCAAAGGGTATCACTAAAAGGAAATGTAAATTGTGAAGTTCTTGGTGGAAATTTAGTTAGAGATATTTATTTTCACATCATTAATTATTGTCTATGCACATACGGGAGGGATTCCATATTGATTTAGTGGTTAAGAACTCTAATTATTTTATCATTGTCTACATACCCATCATAGTGTAAGAGTTTTTCTTTCAACTAGAAGATTGTTTTCCAGATATTCTGAAGAATATTATGTATGAATTATTACAACAACTCTCTTGGTATTTCAAACAGAGAATTGGTTGTGGGACAGAACATAACTAGAATATCATCCGTGGATAATTTTTGTCTCACAAGAAACGTGTTTATTTTTTCTTACTCTATAGAATCCTTTAAATAGATTTACCGATTTATATAATTTGTGATGATTTCATCGAAAATAATAGGGATAGTATGGATTTCATTGACATAATAAATATATGGGGTTGGATGAGAAGATAATAATGGTTCGGGGCATCATCTAGTTGAGAAAGGATGTATCATATTATTGAAACAATATACAATAGTTCTGACAGCATGATTCCATGCACATCAGAATATGAGGGCCTTATCATACTTGACTTGGTGAGGGGATATCCTTATTACCAATGTGAAATTTGGCAGTGGGGAGGTACTTTGAAAAGGCATCATGATGGAAAGGGAATAAATCATGGATAGGTCTCCATTTGTGGGGATAATATCTACAGTTTTCATCCTTGAGAGGACCATCAAGATAGACTATAAAAATGGGATGGATTTCTTGTAGCTTGATGTCACTACGGGGATGGTCTTCACAGAGACAACCATCATTGATTGGGTTACCATAATAACGTAATGTCTGACTACATGGGGAATTTCTATAGGTTATACCCTGGAGAGGACAATCTGGGTGGATGATAGTAAAGGGAGGACATTTTTTATATTTTTTCTTCTGGCTATGATAAGGGATACCTTGAAACTCATCATGAGGTAGTCTTTCATGATTGATCAGTTCTTGCCCATGATGTAATCCTTCCTAATTGATTTGAGAAGTACCCTCAGAGCTCCTGGTATCAACGTTGAGGATAAGACCATCACAACTTCTACTGAAACTACCATAATTTGGAAGTGGATTTTCAAGATTCTAATCCACTATTGATAGGTATTTGATGGAAGCATTTACTCAAACATCCATCAGATCAGGTTCAAGAATATGGTCTTCATATTTCTACTTCCTTTGGAATTATTTATTTTTAGGTTATCTCTTGTTGGATATTGGGGCCACAAGATATTGGTAACAGAATTCATACAAAGTTTCTGATTGATTGATATATGTGATGTTTTCCTAATACGACGATGGGTATCCTCAGTTATATTAGGGATATATTCTTGTCCAAGAGTGGACACTATAGTGGATCAATGTCCCCCAGTTTGAATTAGTATTTTTTCATGATCTTCTTGTCCATTTATCACATAATATGGCTGACCAACCTCCTATTATACAATATGGTTTCATGTCAACTCCAGAGTGACTATCATATCATGTGGATGAGTTACCACACTTGTATAGATGGGTTGGTGTGCCTTAATCCTTGTTATTTCCATGGATGTGATTACATATTCACATGTCCAGATGATATGATCAGGGATTGATATATAATCCTCCATAATTTTCAATATTTGTTTATATATTTCTTTTATATTAATTGGGATGTATTCCCATTGAGATTTTGGAGGAGGAATATTGGTTTTCTCTCGTCCTCTATACTTTTACAGTGGGTACTGGAGGCTCTCCTTTGTCAGTGTAGAGGAATGAGGCTACCCCTTATTGATATATGGGATATTCCAACTATTATCCTTGGTTTCCATGGTATTTGGATGATGATATTTATATTTATGAGTTTGGATTTAGATCTACATTTATTCTGTTGTATTTGGTTAAATGGCCTGATATGCATGTTTAGGAATTTTAATATGCATATATGTAGTCACCAGCATATTTTACTTGTGGGATTTGGATTACTTGGTTGGAATACATACATACTGGTTATTTTTTAATATTTTAATGATGGTCATGGTATACATCATATGGAATTCACTTCTTCTCATTGCTGGATTCTATAATATATGGATGATGGGATTCATGTGAATCGGCTGGGATTTTCATCATCCTATAATTTATCTACATATATTCATGGTGGTCATGGAATTCATTGGTGGGAAATTTCACATGCTCGTAATGTACCACCATATTTTGATGGAGGTCTTGTAAAGACCTAGAAATTCCATGAAAATGTTTTTTAATTACATGGGAATTTTTAGAGACTGTGAAATCTTACATCGCTCCATTCGGAGGCCCGAAGTGCCCGAAATGATCCATCGAAGTTTTTTTAAGCTTTAATTAGTGTGCATATGAAGTTTTACTAAAAAAGTAGAATAAATATTAAATGGTCACTCAGGTCAAAAATCCGAGTGAACCATTGCACTCAACAGAGCGTGTTTACCCTTAGAATGACTTAAGTATAGTCGGTATGGGACTCCTTTGAGAAAACCCAAAAATGGCATAACTGTAAATAAAATAATTAAATAAATTTTTTTTTTCAAATGCTTATAACTCACAAATGGTATCTCAGATTAAAAATCTATGTCCACCGCTGAACTCATGAGGAAATGATTTATTTAAGTAGATAGTAACATTATCCGACACAGGCCACCAGTGAGAGTTAGTTTTTGGCAGTAAATAAAATAATTACCTGAAAATTATTTTATTGTACAATCTATAACATTTAAATGGTAAATCTGATTGGAAATCCAACAATACCGTTGGTTTTTTTGGAGCGTGTTTCACTTTGGAAAAACCCGACCTCAATAGGTGTATTTCGAGGGTGACAGTTAACAATTTTCCAAACATTTTTTTGTATAAATTATGTAAATGTGTGAGCGTGTTTTTCTATCTTCTGAACCGTTGCTCGGAATTGAAATCTGAGGACACCGTTGAACTCTGACTGCTGGTATTCTCTTAATAAGACTTTCAACCCGACGGCAGTTGGTCGAGGGTGAAAGTTAATTTTTGGGGTTTTTGTGGAAATAATAAAATAAAATAATCACCCATTTTATTTTATTTGTTGAAACCTCTGTGTGGATGTTGAGAAGTGGGGACCACCAGACCTTAACCTCCCGTGAGAGGTTATAGTGGAGGGGACCACCCTATCCTAACCGCCCATGAGAGGTTATGGTGGTGGGGACCACTTGGGATTAAACCCCCTTGAAAACCCCCTTTAATTGGTAGAAAAACCACAAATCCCTCATAAATCTAGGAAAACCTCTCAACCCCCCCCCCCCCTCATTAATGTGGAGGAGCCTCTTAACTTCCTCAAAATTAATTGTGCCAACACACATATCTTCATTATGCTAACTCTCCTTTAATTAATTAATTTTTTTTGAATATTATGGCAATGACTTAATTGATATTATAATCTATTACTTTGGGATACCTATTCATTTGTTGGCAAAGGAGGATTAGTAGAACTTGGGAGAAAGCTCTCCAACAAAGAATGCTCTGCCAATGAAGAAAGACGACCTCCTTCGACCTTCTTCCTCAGGACCTCTTCCGATATGGGACATCTTTATCTACGACGAATCGATGAACACACAACCTCTTTGTGCAAACGTCAACAGGAAAATGAGGTATGGGTTTATTCCTAAATGTTTATCACTCTCTATGTACTCCTTTCTTTTCTTGTGTGGGTTGGGAACCAACATTGTGGAAGATTATGCTTCCACATTCATGGTTCGTTCTTCGTGAACCACTTGATACCACTCTAAAAGAGGAGGGTCTGGGCCAAAAAAATGGCTTGAACCCTCCCCCATTCTTCTTTGGTGTATTATTGGAAATGGAGGAAGGCGAAGAACATGACAGAGGAAAGAATGACGCCACCTACGGCCTCGCAGCGCCGCCTCTACCGACCCGTGACCTCACTGAGCCGCACTGTCATTCGCCGAGACGCACCTCCCTCTAAGCTGAGCCATGTGGCTGTGCCGAGCCTCGCCACCATCCGATCTGAGCCACGATGTCGTCCGTTGAGCTGTGCTGCCTTCCGTACTGAGCTGAACCGTAGTCTACTGTGTCGCACCGCCGTCCGAGCCGAGCCGCGTCGCTGCTAAGCTGAGCCGCCCTGTCGAGATGAGCCTCTCCGCCCTCCTGATCGAACCGCTGCCAAACCCCGCCGGTCCACCAACCCCAGGCTACTCCACGCACCTCATTGATGGTCTGCGCCCCTCGCGGCCGGTCCATGCCCCTCGAGGCCAGTCTGCACACTCGTGGCCAGTCTGCGCCCTCACGGTACCCCTCGTCTAAGCCGACCCCGCGGTGCACTCATGGCCCTCGCGGGCTGGGCTGGACCCAATGAGAAGGGCTGCATTGCAGGTCGATTCAGACCCAAAGAGTTGGGCTGGGTCGATCCGACCGTGTCGGACCGGACCGGACTTGGGCCCACAATGACCCATTTACATTCTTTTGGCCATAACATTGTCACTGGATGTCCATTTGACGAACTGTCAGTGGTGATGGAAATCATGGAGTGATATGGACCATTTTAGTGACACCCCAATGTGTTTTGGATTGATATGGGGAACATTCAGGTTGATTTGAGCATGAATCCAACTGGGCCCCCAAGAATAAAAGGTGAATAACTCACAGACTAAGTGTCTGGTTGACGCGTCATCTATTACATTGAGACCCCTATGACATGGCAGACCATTGAGATACATCTTCAGGGGACTTCATGGTAGTTGGAGTATCTATCAGTAGCTTGTGGAGAGGATCCTCCCAGATACGAGCGAGCATAGTGCGGAGACATAGTGGTTGGCTGAGACTTGACAAATGTTAACCGTTTGACTCAGAGTTACTCAACATGACGAGTGGGGAGTGCCTTGGTCACGCGGCATACCCCTGGTGGGTATCACCTCTATGTCATGCGACAGACCCATGGTACATGACATGGGGATTACCTCAGTAGGATTTTAGGGGGAGCGCCATTTTGTGACGTGGCAGACCCATTGTGGGGAGTGCCCCTGTGTGATGCAGCATACCCACGGTACTCAACAGGAGGAGTACCTTAGTAGACCAAGGTCAGTGGGAAGAACCTTTGTGTGATGTGGCAGGCCCACTGTACTCGATAGAGGAGGAGATCTCCAGCAGCCGAGGTGTTTGATGTTGTGTTCGAAATGTTACTTGATACTACCCCTAGAATAAATTCTAGTTTGAGCTGAGTCAGAACCTTTGTGTATTCCTCATTATTGAGATGGATTACTTGATAACTTAGGTACATCTATAGGAATATACCTAAGAAAGGTTATCTTTTGATTTCATACATTGTGTATTATCCTTGTGGGATTTTCTGAGACCTAGAGGGTCTCAGGGACCCTACTCAGTATCGTTATACTCACCCCAGTAAGGGTTTTTCCCGCACCTTGTTGTTTTGGATTCAGATGACGGAAAACACTGACTGAGTTCGAGAGTACAAGGACTGGATGGTACCTCAAGGTGGACCATACGACAAGTTGGTACATGGAGGAGAAGAACTAATGAGGAGTGCTGAGGAGATGATCTGTACCCACCCTTCATGTAGGAACCATGGATGACGATCTAGTAGCTATATTTCTTTTTCTTTAGTTTGGTTGCATTTCAGTCTTACTTGTACTTTCTAGTTGATCTTTTATTCTGGCCCCCTATTACTTACTGTACTCAATTTTTTACTATATTTTTGACTTGTGTTCGTATCTTGCTGGTTTTTTGGTTGCGTGTGTTTATAGTTTATAAAGGCAATGCCTTCCCAGTTTTAGGGAATACACCTTTGGTTCTAGTCGTCAGCCCCTAGCCTATGGAAGGAGGGATTTGGGTAGTCACGACACAGGACCTAGGGGATGGGTCATGAAAAATTGGTATCATAGGAGTTGGTTCTAATGGAGAACATAGGACTCTGATATTTCTTTTTAACAGTTATAGTTTTAAGTGTTTTGAGTGTGGTTATCAGTTTAGGGAATCCAGTGTTGGTTCGGTGGCTGGCGAATCCATACACTAGGATCCAGACATCTGATTTCCAACTCAGTTCATGATAAAAATGATTGTTTCTATGTTTTCAATTTTTTTTCATTTTGATCTTTTGATTCAGCTCACCATGTATAACTTTGAGCTCACCAGGTATAACATTCATCTCACCAGGTATAACCTATTAACTGTGGAACACAATTTCCTTATCAGGATGTCGTTGCATATATACCCAGTTAAGATTCCTGAGAGAGTACACGATGATGGCCCACCAAGCAACGACGTGCCAATGCAGGGCCCTCTTACTATGTTGGAACCTTCGAGTGGTATACCAGTAGCACCACCACCTGTTGGTCAGTAGATACCACAATCCTCACTAGAGGACAGTGCATGCTGACTGAGCATGTTGCATGAGTTTGAACATCAGAGGCCTCTAATTTTTCAAGGCGAGATTGTTTCCCATCCAGCTAAGGGCTGGCTGGAGGCGGTTTTTAGAGTTTTCCCCCTAGTTGTGACACCAGTAGTGCATATAGTGATCTTATCTACTAGACGTTTTTAGTGAGAGACCATGAGGATGGTCCACATAGTGATGAGGGTTTGGTACATGGACCATTACCTGAGATAGTACCTTTGGGTAGTGTGTCATCTATATCACTACCTGTTGGTCAACAGTTACAACTGGTGGTACCGGTAAAGAACACATATAGGCTAACTGCCTTACGCGTGATTCTGCATCAGATTCCCCTCAGGTTTTGAGGTGAGCCAAATCACATGTAGATGAGGACTGGCTTGAGGAGGTGGCTGAGAGTTCTCTAGAGATTCTATAGCTTGGTCATTATGACATGTGGGTATCTGAGTATTAATTGAGGAATACCGATCATTCCTAGTACTCAATGAATACTATACGACCATTGCTTTAGAGCTCGGACCTCTAAGAGAGGTGTCTTTAGGGAAATATGAGAAATCACTATTCCTCTATGCATTCCTACTTATGTTAGGGTGCTAGAGAGAACTTTTTTGGTTGAATATTCCTTAGATGAGCGGATGAATCTATTGAATGTTAGTAGTGGGAAATAAGAAACTTTTCTCCAGTCATCGAGACTTGGGCATGTAAAAATTTCTTGAGAAGAAGAATTGTTAAGGACAGATGAATCTGTAGGGATATAGATGTGGAAGCAGAGCTAGGGGAGCATCATGAGGTGGTGTACATTTTGAGAAGTTAAAACCACCCCCCATTGGGGTCCCTTCTTGGATCCAGGAGCTTGTGGACGGGTGAAAGAGATTTTTTGTATGCAGTCAATGAGTGCGACTATAGGGCTCTAAGAATGATTCAAGGTATGGGTTGTGTCTACTAATAGTTATCATATCAATAGAAATAGGTACCAATCATTCCTTCCTTCCAAGAATCATGTATATGACATAGAGTTTCCGGTTAAACCATTGACCTGACCCTCACGTCTGGAGATACCTTTGGGAGGAGACTTGATAGTCACACTAATGATGATGGTCTGATCTAACCCTTGAGGCGAGAGTTTCGTTTGGAACCTCGTGGTGGCAGCATCGATCCCTAAAGACGTTAGTTTGGGTATGAGTGAAAATCCACAATTAATTCTCAGATTTATTTTATTAGAAAAAAATTAGTGTTTTTTCTACAAAATTGGGATGAGGTTTTCCTTGGTCGGTGAAAAAGTAAACCCAGGAAGCACAGGATAAACTCTTGTATAAGAGGGTGTGGCTGATCACTCATGATTCGTCCAGCCTCACCCTCGTGATAGTAGAAGTTTTTAGTTTTCAGTTCCCAACAAGAGTGGCTAGAGTTTCTCCATGACTATGGATTTAAGATACTATATACTCTTGGGAAGGGGAACAAGATAGAAGATGCACTCAGCACGTGGTCTGGCCTAAAACTGTTGAGTGAGGCAACAGAGAAAATAACCGCTTTGCATATATCCTTTGTGGATCAGGGTGGAGCAGCTTTTCTTAAGTCTCTTACAATCAATCCCCCACATCAACAGCAAGTCATGGATGCGCAACATCGGGACGCTGACTACGAGACTTGATGAGCTCTGATATCCACAGGACATGCACTTGATGGATTTTTTGAAGGTGGGGAGCATGTCATTCTATTCATAGGATACACTATGGTACTAGTGTCACTTTAGGAGGAAGTGTCCAGGAGGTTCCACACTTCCCCTCTAGAGATACATCCAGGAGTGGTAAAGATGTACTAGGATCTCTGACGATAGAACTGGTGGCCGAGAATAAAGAAAGAAGTTGCAGATTTTTTTTCTCGGTGCCTCACATGTCAGCAAGTGAAGGCGGTGCATAAGGTACTAACATGGTTAGTTCATCCATTAGAGGTCCCAGAGTGGAATTGAGATGGGATATCTATGGACTTCATGATAGGACTTCCACGTACATCCAACAGACATGACTCGATTTAAGTGATCGTCATCTGACTCACAAATTTAGCCCACTTCCTACTGATCAAAGAGCTAGATTCAGTAGTGAGCATGGGACACCTCTATGTGCAAGAGATTGTGCGGTTAGATGGATTACCCTTGAGAATTTTCTCCAATCATGATTCACATTTTACTTCCTGGCTATGGAAGGGGTTGTTGGAGGCTATCGGGATGAAACTTCGTTTGAGCGCCGCCTTCCATCTTCTGATGGATGGTCAGACTAAGAGGAACATTTAGACCCCAAGGAAATGATTCGTGATTGTGTCCTTGACTTCAGTCAAAGATGGGAGGATCACATACCTTTGTTGGAGTTTTCTTACAACAACAGCTATCACTCCACCATTGGAATGACAATTTTTGAGGCATTGTACGGGTGACTTTACATATCACATATGTGCTAGACTGACCTTGGGGAGTCACCACTACTGTGACCAGAGATGTTACGGACTACCACAGAGAAGGTTCAGATCATCTATGAGAGGATAAAAACTGCACAGAGAAGGCAGAAGTCATATGCCGACAGGAGACGGTGACCTCTTGAGTACGAGGATTGTGACCATGTTTTTCTACAGATCTCACCTCGACGTGGTTTACGGAGATTTGGCTGAGTCGACAAGTTATCTCCAAGATTCATCATACCTTTTCAGGTCCTTAGTAGAGTTGGAGAGGTGGCATACCTCTTATCACTTCCACCTCAGTTGCACCAGGTGCACGATGTCTTCCATGTATCCCAGCTGAGGAGATACATGCACGACCCTTCTCATGTCATCTTCCATGGAGAGCTGGACGTCGATGATGGGATGACTTTTATAGAGGTTCTAGTAGAGATTTAGCATCGATAGGATAGGTTCCTTTGTGGATGGTCAATACCTATGGTGCATGTTCATTGGCAGCATGGGAACCTCCAGGAGAGTACATGGGAGTGGGAGGCTCAGATTCGTGCTCATTACCCCCACTGGTTTTTCCTTGTTTTTGTAATTTGGATTTCACAAACATAAAGACCTGAGGTGGAGATAATGTAAAGACCCCAAAATTCCATGTAATTTGTTTTAATTACAGTGAAATATTTTGAGACTGTGTAATTTTACAGTGCTCGATTCCGAGGCCCAGAGTGCCCAGAAAGATCCATTGAAGTTTTGTTAAGATTTAATTAGCACCCATAAGATGTTTTCCTTAAAAAGTGGAATAACTCTCAAATGGTTACTTGGATCAGAAATATGATGGCATCGTTGCACTCAGGATGGCGGTTTTACCATAAGCGTGACTTATATTTAGTCGGCACGAGCCACCTGTGAGAAAACCCAAAAATGGCATAACCATAAATAAAATAATTAAATAAATTATTTTATTTGTCAAATTATTGTAACTCAAAAATTTTAGAACAAATTAAAAACTCGAGACCACCACTAAACTAGTGAGGGGATACTTTATTTAAGTGGATACTAACTTTGTCTAGTGTCGGGCCACCAATGAAAGTTATTTTTTGGCCGTAAATAAAATAATTTAGTGAAATTTATTTTATTGTAAAATCCACAATTTTTAAATTGTAACTCGTATTAGAAATATGAGAGTACCGTTGGGTTTGTTGGGGCATGTTTCACTTGGGAAGAACCAAACCATGACTAGTGCAGGTCAAGGGTGACTGTTAATACTTTTCTATACTTTTTTCGGGTATGTTCAGTAAACATGCGAGCAGATTTTTCTAACATTTGAATCGTTGCTCGGAATGGAAGTCCAAGGACACCATTAAACTCTCAGCACCATTATTTGCTTAAGAATACTTTCACCTCGACGAAATTTGGTCAAGGTTGAATGTTTATTTTTGTATTTTTCATGGAAATAATAGAATAAAATAATCATACATTTTATTTTATTTGTTGAATCATCCATGTGGAAGTTGAGAAGTGGGGACCACCATACCTTAACCTTCCATGAGAGGTTATGGTGGTGGGGACCACCCAAGCCTAACCACCCATGAGAGGTTATGGTGGTGGGGACCACCCAGGATTAAACCACCCTAAAACCCACTTTTCATTTGGATAAAAACCTCCATACCCTCATAAATATAGGAAAACCTCTCAAACCCCCCATCATTAATGTGGAGGAGCCTCTTAACTTCCTCCACATTAATTGTGTAAACACACATATCTTTATTATGCCAACTCTACTTTAATTAATTAATTATTTTTTGAATATTATTCCAATGACATAATAGATATTAAAATCTATTACTTTGGTCTCCCTATTCATTATTTTGAAAAAAAGGATTGGGGGAACATGTGAGAAAGCTCTCAATTGAAGAACACTATACCAATGAAGAACGTCGACCTTCATCGACCTTCTACCTCGGGACTTCTTCCGATATGGGACGTCTTCATCTACGATGAATAGATGACCATACTACCTCCTTGTACCAATGTCTAAAAGAAAATGAGGTAGGGTTTTATTCCTAAATGTTTATCACTCTCTATGTACACCCTTCTTTTCTTGTGCGGGTTGGGAACAAACAATACGGAAGATTTGGTTTCCCGTTCATGCTTTGTTCATCGTGAACAACTTTATACCACTAAAAATGCAAAAGGTGAAGGCTAAACAAACACAGCCCAACCCCTCCATCATTATTCTATGGTGTATTCTTCGAAATGGATGAAGGTGAAGAAGATGAAGGAGGCAACGACACTGCCACTTGCGGCCTCGCCGCTCCACCATGGCCGACCCGTAGCCTCGTCGAACCGTGCTGTCATCCGCCGAGCTTCACCACCATTCGAGTCTAGTCGTTCCACTGAGTTGTGTTGTGCCGCCATCTGAGCCGAGCCGCATATCCATCCGCCGAGCTGTGCCCCCATCCGAGCTAACCCACCCCACCATTCACCGAGTTGTGACGCCGTCCGAGTCGATCTACTACTGAGCAGAGCCACGTCGCCAAGCCGAGCTGCTCCACACTCTTGATCAAACCGCTGCCAAACCATAGCTGGTCCACCGACCCGTGGCCGGTCTTCCCCCTCGAGGCTGGTCTGCGCCCCTCACGGCCGGTTCGTGCCCCTCGCGGATAGTCCATGCACTCACAGCCGGGTCTTCCACCCTCGCGGTACCCCTTGACCGAGCCACCCCTGTGGTACCCTCGCGGCCCTCGTGGGCCTGGCCAGACCCAATGGCTCGGGTCACATTGTGGGTCGGGCATGACCCAAATGGTCTGGAAGGGTTGACGTGAACTTGGTCGGCCTAGGCTGGGACTGACCAGGTCGGTCCGACCGGGTCGGACCGGACACGGGCCAACTATGACCCATTTACCTTCTTTTCACTATAACTTTTTCTCCAAACGTCTATTTTATGAACCGTTAGTGGTGCTAAAAAACATGTAGTGAGATAGTCCCTTTGAGTGATACCCCACTGATTTTTGGATTAGGATGTGAAATGGTCATGTTGTATTGAGCACAAATCCAATTGGGCCCCCGAGATTAAAAGGCTAATAACTCATAGACAGAGCGTCTGATTGATGCGATGTCTGTTACGTTGAGACCCAATGATGTGGAGGACCTTTGAGATACTTCTTCATGGGACTTCATGACAGTTGGATTATTCACTAGTAGCTTATAGATTGGATCCTCCGGGATATGAGAAAATATAGTGCGGAGACCTAGAGGCTGGCTAAGACTTGACAACTGCTGACTATTTGACTGGAAGTGACTCGACATGCCCAGTAGGGAGCACCTTGGTGAAATTGAAGACCCACAGTGGGGAGCGCCTCTATGTGACGCGGCAGACCCACGGTACTCAAAAGGTAGAGTACCTCAGTAGGCTTTGAGGGGGACTACCTCTATGTTACGCGGTAGAACCACGGTGGGGAACACCTCTCTGTGACACGACAGACCCATGGTACACGATAGGAGGAGTACCTCATCAATCCAAGGTTAGTGTGAAGCACCTCTGTGTGATGTGGCAAGTGCACTATACTGGATAGAAGAGGAGTTCTCCAGTAGCCAAAGTGTTCGAAGTTGTGTTTGAAATGTTACATGATACTACCCCTAAAATAAATCATAGTTTGAGCTGAGTTATAACCTTTTTGTTTTCCTCATGATTAAGATAGATTATTTGATAACATAAGTATATGTTTGGATATATTCCTAAGTAATGTTAACTATTGATTTGGTACTTTTTGTTTTATCCTTGTTGGATTTCGTGAGGCCTAGAGGCTCTCGGGGTCCCTACTGAATATCGTTATACTCACCCTTGCATGGGATTTGCCCGTAGCTTATTGTGTTAGATGTAGAAGACATACATCACTGACTGAGGCTGAGAGTACCATGACTGGATGGTACCTGGAGGTGGACCTTATGACAAGTCGGTACATAGAGGAGACAGACGGATGAGGAGTGCTGAGGAGGAGATCTGTACCTACCCTTTATGTAGGAACCACAGAGGATGATCCAATAACAGTCTTTCTTTTTCTTCAGTTTTGTTTCATTCCTATTGTAATATACATTCCAATTGGGATTGTATTATATCCCCCTATTACTTATTGTACTCACTTGTTTACTATATAGTTGGCTTGCGTTCGTATCTTGTTGTGTGTTTGGTTGCAGGTGTTTATAGGTTATAGTGGCAATGCCTTCCCAGTTTTAGGGAATACACCTTTTGTGCCAGTCACTAGCCCATAGCCTATGGAAGGAGGACATGGGGTAGTCATTACTTGGGCCCTGGGGGACGGGTTGTGATAGTTATTCAAATGTAGGAGAAGGAATATACATATACCTAAATATTTCGATGGTATTTTCATGGTGAATCTCTTCCATAGGAATCAAGGAAATTACCTATTCTTTATTAAATATTTGTTACCCTTTGTGGGAATCCTAAGAAATCTACATAGGTTGATGTTCAGCAGGTTCCCTTAATATGATATCATCACTTGAATTAGGATACTAGGATGCATGGTGTTGGTAGTGAAATCTTATATTAGGGGCCATTGAGAGGAACCCTTATGCTACAGGGAAAAAGACTTTTGAGATGACTTCCTCGGTCACACAAAGATAAGGGAGGTATTCATTTTCATGTTTTGGGTACATTCTCTAGAAATGATTGGAGATGGCTAGTGGAGGTTCCTAGTTTTGGACTCTTGGTCACTGCTGATTAGGATGTTGGAAGGATTTCATCGACTCAGTGGATGTCATACTCCCTCCAGTGCTAGGATAGTATTGTTTTGAGGGTATTTCTAGATCATTTCATTAGAGACCCATAATTGGAGATACTGGGTGGGTGAAGGAGTTGTTTACTCTATTTAGGTCCCGAATGGTGATGTGGTTAACATGCGTGTTTACGAGAACTTCTGGGATTCCATTGGATTGAAGGAAGATCTAAAAGATGCATGAATATATTTAACAAGTACAAACAAAAAAAACATCAAAGTAGAATCTCATGACCACATGTATAATTGATGATCATTAGTGGCCCTCTTCCCTTTTGAATGTGAATAGTTTATGAGTTGGGGTTACATTCCCACCTTGGTTATGGATTCACATTGGGTTCACCATTTTTTTCTAATGAAAATCTTTTTTTCGATGATAATAATGGTCTGGCATGGACTAGGCCGTATATCCTTTATATCATTTAAAAGAGGTACCACATTTAGTCCATTTACATTTGAGTTAGAATCTTTTTTCAGACGAATATAGGTTTATGAAAAAGTGGGCCAATTGTGTTTGATTATCAAGTGTGAAATTATTGCCATCAAGCATATATTCTATGAATGGTCTCCAATAGGTTTGTTTTCATATCCAAAAGACAACCAACATTCATTGTATCCATGATTCATGGACCTGATTTCCAAAGGAATGCACTCGTGGGATGACTTGGAAAATGAAACATAATGTAACTCCATGACCCTAGTTAGTTAGAGTAAGTGAATTATTACATAAAATTGGAAAGATCACAAAAGATGAAATCTCAAAAGACAGATTAGTTTGGTAGCCTTGGAATCACTAGATACATTCATAAAGTTTACATTACAACATAAAGTGAAAAAAAACTACAACAACATCTTGTCTCCATAGGACACACTAATATCCCCTCATACTATCCCTGCATGTCATTCATAAAATACTTATTAACATTCTGGGAAAAATAAAACATAGAAATGGGTGAGCTCAGATGCTCAGTAAGGATAACAACATAGCAAAAACTTTCATAAATGAGCATAAACTTTTAAGTCAGTGTATAACTAAAACAAAAGCCTTTTAAAATTGAACATCAACATAATATGGAAAAGATAAAATTAAATAATTCCATTTACATATTCACATAGATATTCTACTAGTAGAATAATCACATGCAATATCAATAATCACTTTCATAATGATGGAATGCATAATTCCAGACTATCATAACAACATAGTCAAGGCCTTGTGCCAAGACTACAAATAAGATTTTTTCAATGCCTTGTGCCAAGACACTAGTTTGTCTCATGAGACCTAGCAATGCATCAAGGAGCTATAGGAGGCTCCACCTGTCACAAAATAAGTCCAATGCATTCCTCATATGAATAGGTTTAAACATAACATAAACATTCATATTAAAACTAGCATAAGAAATGTCAATACTTTATCCATAAACCATGAATGGTATAAAAATAACACATCCACACCCAAACATATCACAAAACCTTCAATACAATATGGATGTTTTTTATCATAATAAATCAACTTCAGATAAGCTTAAAATCCATCAATGGATGTTGACATAGATGAAATCAAAACTATTTGAGAGAAATATCTCTTTTTTTAAATCATTTAAAAGTCACATAATTATAAAAGAAAACTTTTAGTTGAATATATTCTTATAAGATTGTAATGGAAGCTTTGACGATTTTATAATGGCGGAAAATATCCACACACGCCGTATAACTTAAAAAAATCATTCTTACTTTAATTCTGTCGAATAGGTTAAAAAGGACCTTGTTTGGAAAACTACAGAAAGATTCCTTTATAAACATATTATAAAAAGTAAAATAAGGGTATTAATTACTTTAACCCATAGTCTGTAAAATAGTAATAATGATTTGAAATACATTTTTAAGAAATATGGATGTGGATGATAATGAGGTCCCAGTAGATAATTACGTATAAACAACCTCGGATAATGAAGAGATTGTGAAATAAACCCTTACCTTTTACTTTTCCTTGGTCGAGGGTAGGTTAAACTCTTGTATAAATGTGAGATAATTTTTATTAAATTATAAAATAATCATTAACATTTATATGATATCATATATGATCTGTTAAGAATGCTTTGTTAATAATATCTTAGTATTATCGTCGTTTCGGGTGTTATTTTAATTATTTTCTTTTATATGTTTTGTTACATAAGCCAAGTTTTTTATGGAAAGGTTGTATCTTATTCATATATAGAATTATATCAAGTACTTAAACATTATTTTTAACCAACAAATGAGAATTAGTCTTGAATGGATACGATGGGGAATGAATCTCATCGCGTTTGTGGAGACGGTAGTCCGTACATACGCACGAGTGACAATATAATTATTTTGATATTAAAATCGTATATAACTGGATGGTATATCATATATAAAGAATAGTTATAATTTTATATTTATTATTACTTCAATTACACAGCATTATCATACCCATCCTAATAATAACGTTTTGAATAACAATTTCACCACGACGTGGAAACGGTTAGCCACACGTACGCATGTACGGTGACATGTCATTCAAAGGACGGATACAATACTGAATATGGTGGTACAGTATTTATAATAACATCACAGTATATAGAATATACTGTATTTATTATTTTACAATTTAAATAACAAATAAAGAATAACTGGAAGAAGAAAGGAACTTGAAAGAGGGTGATGGAAAACATTACCTCTTCTTCAGGTTCTTCCTTTTGATTTGATCAAAAGGGCTCCTTAGGTTCGATCTATGATCAAACTATGGCCTCTAGGTTGAAGTTAGGGAAGTTCGGAAGATATTTGGGAATGGGTTGGCCGAGACATATGGCTTTGAAGGTGTGAATTTGATTGAAGTAGGAGTGCCCTTTTATAAGAGGGGTGAGGGGCACCTTAGGAAAAGCTAGGAATATTATTTTATAATAAATTAATATTCAGTTTCTAATGGCTCCATACTGATTTATTTAGAGTATATGTTGGGTATGAGTCAAAAAAAACTCCAACAATAGGTTTTATTCAGGTTTGGGTCACTTTATAATCCTTATATTTTAGTTTTAACTTTTAGTTAATTAGTTTGACATTTACCATGTCTCTTTGTATTTTTATATTATATGGTTAATATGCTTACTATAAACTTACAAGCGACCCCCATGTGGTCAATTATTAAAATATATAACCTATTATATGTCATTTGGACTAACCTTATATTATTAGGAATATAATATCAATGAATAATATAATATTTGTTTTAAATACTCCTTTATGTCAATTTTGACACTATTGGGTATTTTGTTTTTGATAAACACATAACAACATTATTACTTCGAAAACAATTCATATAACCAATAATAATATGTCATATTAACGTAGAAAATTATTGAAATTCATAAAAAGTATTAAATTACAATTATTTGGATATTTATAATATCAATTATTTTAATATTTCATTTATTAGGTAATTACTACATCACCATTGTATCATCAATGAATTATATTATTTAATGTCTAAAAATTATAAATAAAATACCATTATGTATGAAATATTTTTATCCTTATAATGAATATTTACAGTCGGAATTATCTTATGTATAACCCTATATTAAAAATGTTTTGGTAATTAAACGTTGATTTTAACTCTTTTAACTCTTTTTTGAATTAAATAATAATATATGTCCTAATCAAATCCAAGTGGACCTAAATGATAATATTTTATTCCTAAGGTTTTTTATGGTCGAGATAAACTTGTCGAATAGAATTAGGACATATGTTAGTATAATATTAATATCATTTTTACCCTTAATTAAACTATTTACTTTTAACCGTGGTAAATAAAAGTAAAAATTTACTATTCACCAAAAATTATTTTCATCTCATTGAACCAAATTTTACTTATAGATATCCACCATGTCTCTCGGATTTCTGAAATAACATTCACAGAAGCAGTAAAATTATGTTTTATGTGAATTTGAAAATTCTCCTAAGAGATGGGTAAAAGACGGTGAAAAGTTCTAAGAAATTTTCATATATCTAAAATTATTATAAATTAAATCCAATGAATTAAATTGTACATATATAGGTATTATGTGTCTATTTTGGCCAAACATAAATTTAAATAAAATAAATATTTATTTAAATAAAAATTCAGTTTTAAACTATAACTCAGTGTTTTTCACTATTCATTAAAAATTGTATGTTTTCAAAAAAATACCAAAAATTAACCCTAAGATAATTTCGATATTCCAAATACAAAAATGAAGTCCATTTTGAAAGATATAATTTAAAAAAATTCAAAAAGTGGGTATTACTATTCATAACTGCAATTTTGATTGGTTGGGTTGTGTTAGAACTCAAAGTTACGCACAACACAGACTACTGTATTATTCAAAGAGAAGCGTATCATGGAAGCTTGGGGTGTTACATTCTCCCCTCCTTCAAATAGTTTCGTCCTCAAAATTTCTAGAATATTACCACATTAAAAGACTCAGGTGGTTCTTCATCATAATTTCCTCAGGTTCCCATGTTGCCTCTTCCATCTTATGGTTTCTCCATTGAACTTTTACAAGACGAGTCATCCAGTTTTTTGAGCACTTGTTCTCCGGTATCAATAATCCTGACGGGCTATTCGCAATAAGATAGATCGGGTTCCAGTTCTAGATCCTCAAAGGTGTGTACATGTGTTGGGTCAGGCATGTATTTTCTCAACAGAGATACCTGGAACACATCATGAACTTTGGAGAGACTTGTCAGCATGACAAACGGTAAGCTATAATCCCAATTCATTCTAGAATTTTGAATATTCCGATGTACCTGGGACTCAATTTTCTCTTTTTACTGAAACGTATAACACCCCTCAATGGAGATCCCTTAAATAAAACATGATCTCCTACTTGAAATTCCAAATTCTTCCTTCGATTATCGGCATATCTCTTCTGCCTACTTTGAGCTACTTTGATATGGTTTTGGATTACCTTTACCTTTTCTATCGTTTCCTCCACCAGTTCTAGGCCCACAAGTTTTCTTTCACCAACATCATCCCAATAGGTTGGTGTGAGACATCTCTTTCCATATAACACTTCATACGGTGCCATCTGAATACTTCAATGGAAGCTATTGTTATAGAAAAATTATATCTGGGGTAAATGTTGATCTCACATACCTTGAAAGTCATGTGAGCATTATCTCAACATGTCTTTTATGGTTTTAATAGTCCGTTCTAATTGTCCATATATTTAAGGGTGGTAGGAATTGCTCAAATTAAGTTTAGTATCCATGTCTTTCTGAAGACTTTTCTAGAATCTTGATGTAAAATGTGGATCACGATCAGAAAAAATCGATAATGGTACTCCATGAAGTCTAACAACTTCATTAATATATAGTCCTGCCACTCTTTCAAGTTGTAAATCTTCGTATATATCAAGAAAATGTGCTGACTTGGTAAAATGATCAACAATGACCCATATTGCATCATCCCTTCTAGGAGTCTTTGCTAGTACATTGACAAAGTCAATCGTAATATTATCCCATTTCCACTCATGTATGGGAAGAGGTTTCATTACTCCTCCAGGTTGTTGCCTTCCAGCTTTTAATTGTTGAAAATCCATACATCTTGACACAAAATCAGCAATATCCCTCTTCATGTTGTACCACAAAAAATGTTCCTTTAAATCTCTATACATTTTGGTGCCCCCATGGTGTATAAGGAAATTTGAACTATGAGCATGATCCAACAATTCCCTTTTTAGATTAGGTATATTGGGAACACAAAGTTTCTTCCCAAATTTAAAAATTCCTTCTTCATACACAAATTCACTCAATCTCCCATCATTGATAGCTTTAATATTCTTTTGAAATTATTGATCATTAGTCTGAGAACTCTTAATCCTTTCTAGTAAATATAGTTCAGAAACCATTTGAAAAAGTATCGATGTTTCACTTTCCATGGTTATTCCCATATCCAACTTTACTATATCCATGTATATAGGATCCTTTTAAACTCTCATATTGTTCAAAATTCCATGATCCTTTCTACTCAAAGCATCTTCCACATTCTTTTCCTTTCTCGGGTGGTAGTGTATCATGCAATCATAATCCTTGAGTTGTTCAAGCCATCACCTTTGCCTCATGTTGAGTTCTTTCTGTGAGAAAATGTACTTCAAACACTTGTGATCGGTATATATCTCACATTTTTCACCATAGAGATAATGTCTCCATATCATCATAGAAAATATTCTAGAAGCTAACTCAAGATCATGAGTAGGATAGTATTTCTCATGAATTTTCAGCTGTTGTGATGCATAGGCAATAACTCTATCATTCTTCATAAGGAAACAACCAATTCCATTCTCCAATGCATCACTATAAATAACGAACCCATCATTCCCATGATGGTAGATTAAAAATATGAGCATTGAATAATTTTCTCTTCATTTCTTCAAAACATTCTTCACAATCTTTTGTACAATCAAATTTAACCACTTTACGTGTGAGATTTGTTAAGGGATTGGCCAATCGGGAAAAATTCTGGATGAAACATCAATAATAACCTGCTAAAGCAATAAAACTACATACCTCGATTATAGTCATCGGTGTTGGCCATTCATGGATTACCTTGGTCTTAGAAGGATCAACAGAGATTCCATCCTTAGAGAAAATATGGCCAAGAAAAGAAATCACCTGAAACCAGAATTCATACTTGTTAAACTTACCATTTAATTCATGTATTCTCAAAGTCTTCAGGATAATGTGCAGGTGATTTTCATGATATTTGTAGATTTTGGAGTATACCAAGATATGATCAATAAATACCACTAAAAAATCATTGAGATATTCCTTGAAAACTCTGTTCATTAGATCCATGAAAACAGAGGGTGCATTAGTTATCCCAAAAGGCATTACTGTAATCACATAATGACCATACCTAGTTCGAAATGTTGTTTTTGGAATGTCTTCCTTCTTCACACACAACTGATGGTATCCAGATATAAGGTCAATCTTTGAAAATTATTGAGATTCATGCAGTTGGTCAAATAAATCATCAATGCGATGTAGGGGATACTTGTTCTTTATTTTTATAGTATTGATTTCCCTGTAGTCGATACATAACCTAATAGATCCATCTTTCTTCTTTACAAAAAGGATAGGGGTACCCCATGGAGAAACACTAGGGGGAATAAATCACTTATTACTCAATTCCTCTAGGTTTTTATTTAGTTCAACTAATTCCACAGTGGCTAATCTATAAGTGGTATTTGATATAGGCCTTGAACCAGAAATTAAATCAATTGAAAACTTGATTTCTCGTTCTAGAGGGTGTCCACGTAAATATTCTGGAAACACATCAACATATTGTCTCACAATAGGTACATCCTCTGTTTTAACATTCCTTTCCACACCCACATTAATTTCTTTCTCTTCCTCCCCAATAATTGAATTTAGTTGAGCTATTGGGGGTGGATCTAGATAAGAATTAGGTGGTGAAGATTCTTCTCTAAAGATAATGTGTTCCTTATCATCATCATCAAAAATTGTAACCTCCTTATTCTTACAATATATTTTCTCATTATGATCCAAAAGCGAATCCATTCTGAGGATTATATCAAATTCAATCATAGTTATGATGATGAGATCAATGAATAAAGAAAATTTATGTGTTGTAATGTGGGTCAATTCACAAAGCCTTGTTGCAATGGTGCTTCCATTAGGAGTTTTGACTAACAACTACCTTGTTAAATAAAATTGGAAATATCTAATTTTCTTAGAAAACTAGGAAGATATGAAACAATGCGATGATCCATAATCAAATAATGCATTTCCTAAACTTGATGAAACCATTAAATTTCCTGCCACCATGACTTTTGAAGCTTCTACCTCAACAGTAGTGATAGCATATGCTTGGCCTTGATCCCTTGGCCTTTTTGAAGTAAGTTCCCCTAACACTTAGGGCATTAATTTGCATAATGATCCAAGTCCTAGTAGTTGCATCATTGAACATTGTTAGCTTCATTCTTCCCCTTGCAATCACAATATTGGTGGACTTTTTCACCACACTTGTAACAGACTCACATTCCCTTAAAAAAAGTACTAGGGTGTTTCTTCACACATTTACTACAGGATGTATAATCAAATTTTTCCTTCTTCCCCTTATTTACATTTCCAGAGTGATCAAAGGATCTCTTCTTCTCTACCATTGATTCAGAGTCGTAAGACTTAGAGAATTATTTTTCTATCTTGATATCTCATGAGACAATATCTTCGTACAATGAGAAGGATTGTGAGAATAATGCATGATGTATAAATGGTTTTAACTCATCAAAGAAATGATCAATCTTACTTCTTGGGTTATGTATATAATCTTTAGCATACCTCACTAACCATGTAAAGTTACCCTCATACTTTGTGACATTTTCATCCTCCATTTCTCTCAGACTCAAGAAATTTCCTTTCCATATCTGCTCGATGGTCACGAGGAATGTATTTTTCTAAGAATATATCTTTTAACTCCCTCTATTCCTTATTTGATACTTCATCATCTTCCTTCGTGTTTTGAATCAATGACCACCATGGATCAGCATCTCTAGTGAGTTAGTAAACTACCATCATAACTTTTTCCATTCACTACTCCCCAAGGCATAGAATATTTTCTCTAAGGAATTTAACCATTCCTAAACAACTAGTGGATTTGTACTTCCATGGAATATTGGTTATTGTTTTCTCATGAAGATATCTAACATTGATCATCCACACTGCGGATTAGGGTTCTCCATACAGGTAAGGTTATTTTTCATAACCTGAGTGAGTTATCCCAGTATGGTGATTAGCTGATTAGCACCAGCTTCACTATAATTATCTTAAGCAAGAGGGAAATCCCTACATGGAGTGTGTGCATTGATATGATTTCTATTCTTTCCAATAGGTGCCATTTATAAACAATGGCATAAACTAGATTTGTTTATGAATCAAAATGCATAATTCCAAACTTGTAAAACACTTAACATGAATTGAACAGTTTATGGATATAAACCATAATCAAAAAAACTTCTTTGAGGAAGTATATACTCATAAACCCTTCATAATGGTTCATAATGAAAATGAGAATTATCCTAAGCATATCCCTTGGGGGTTTCGTAACCAAAAGTGTAGCAAGGCCCGTTGTTGTGCACCGGTTCCCATTTTATTCTAGCTCAATGCGGTGTTTTCGGGTTTTACCCCTAGGTACATATGTTCTAGAGCCGCCTCTACCTGCTCGTATCTAGACAGGGATGTATTGCTTAGAAAACTCACAAAATCACTACAATACAAAAAATCTAGGATGTTCTTCTATACAAATCCTCAATGTCCATCTTAGGTTTATGTGCTCTAATCAGAGTTTATCTAAATCTAGATTCCAAGGATTTCACTAAACATACTCTGATACCAGCTATAACTCCCTGACCCCAGTCGCCTAGAGTCGATGCATTATTACATAACATTGGCATGATCACAAAATCTCAAATCTCGAAAGACCGATTAGTTTAGTAGCCTTGGAATCACTAGATACATTTATAAAGTTTACATTAGAACATAAAGTGAAAAGAATACAAAAACATATTGTATCCATAGAACACACTCATATCCCATCATACTATCCCTGAAAGACATTCATGAAATACTTCTTCACTTACTGGTAAAAACAAAACATAGAAATGGGTGAGCTCAGATGCTGAGTAAGGATAAAAATATAAAGGAAACTTTTATAAATAGGTATAAATATTTAATGTAGTGTATAACTAAAACAAAAGCCTTTTAAAAATGAACTTTGGCATAATATGGAAAAGATAAAATGAAATAATGTCGTTTTCGTATTCACGTGGTTATTCTACTAGTCGAATAATCACATGTAATATAAATAACCACTTTCATACTGAAGGAATGCATAATGCCAGTCTATCATAACCACATAGTAAAGGCCTTATGCCAAGACTACAAATAATATTTTGTCAAGGCCTTATGCGAAGACACTAGTTTGTCTCATGAGTCCTACTAGTGCATCAAGGAGCTATAGAAGGCTCTTCCCGTCACATATTAAGTCCAATGCATTCCTCATATGAACAAGTTTAAACATAACATAAACATTCGTATTAAAACTAGAAAACAAAATGTCAATACTTTCTCCATAAACCATGAATGGAATAAAAATAACACTTCCATAGTCAAACATATCACAAAACATTCAATACAATAAGGAAGTTTTTTAACATAATAAATCATCTTCAAATAAGCTTAAAATCCATCAAAGGATGTTGACATAGATGAAATGAAAACTATTTGAGATAAATTTATCTTTTTGTTGAAATCATTTAAAAGTCAAATAATTATAAAATAAAACATTTACTTTGAAAATATTATTATAATATTGTAAGGGATGCTTAGAAAATTTTATATTGGAAGAAAATATCCGCACACACCGTATAAGTTAAAAAAATTCTAACCTTAATTCTGTCTAAAAGGTTAAAAAGGACCTTGTTTGGAAAATAACTGAAAGATTCCTTTATAAAATTCTTATAAAAAGTCGAAAAAGGTATAAATTAATTTAACCAATATTCTTTAAAATATTAATAATGATTTGAAATTCATTTCTAAGAAGCATGGATTGGATGATAAAGAGGTCCTAGTAGATAATTATGTATAAATTACTTCGGATAATGAATAGATTGTGAAATAAACCCTTACCTTGTACTTTTCCATGGTCCAGGGTAGGTTAACCTCCTGTATAATTGAGAAATAATTTTTATAAAGGTATAAAAGAATCATATACATTAATATTATATCATATATGATCTTTTAACATTTCTTTGTTAATAATATCTTAGTATTATCGTCATTTTGGTTGTTATTTTACTCATTGTCTTCTATATGTTTTGTTACATAAGCCATGTTTATTATGAATAGGTTGTATCCTATTAATATCAATAATTATATCAAGTCCTTAAACATTATTTTTAATAATCAAATGATAATTAGTCTTGAATTCATATGATGGGGAATGAATCTCATCGCGTTCGTGGAGAAGGTAGTCTGTACATACGCTCGAGCGACAATATCATTATTTTGATATTAAAATCATATATAATTGGATGGTATATCATATATACAGAATCTTTATAATGTTATATGTATTTTTTACTTCAAGTACACATCATTATCATACCTATCAAAATAATAATGTCTTTAATAACAATTGCACCACGACGTGGAGACGGTAAGCCGTACATACACACCTATGGTGATAAGTCATTCAAAGGATGGATAGAATACTGAATATTGTTGTACCATATTTATAATAACATAAAAATATATAGAATATTCTGGATTTTTTATTTTATAATGTAAATAACAAATAAAGAAGAAGTGTAAGGAGAAAGGAACTTGAAAAAGGGTGGTGAAAACATTACCTCTTCTTCAGGTTCTTCCTTTTGATTTGATCAAAAGGTCTATTTAGGTTGGCTTTATGATCAAACTAAGTCCTCTAGGTTGAATTGATGGAAGTTTGGAGGATATTTGGGTAGATTTTTCCCAATCCAAATGGATTTGAAGGTGTGAATTAGAGGGAAGGGGGAGTTCCCTTTTATAAGTGGGTGAGGGGCACCTTAGGAAAAGCTAGAAATATTATTTTATAATAAATTAATATTCGGTTTTTAATGGCACCAAACTACTTTATTTCAAGTCTAAGGTGGTTATTGGTCAAAAAAAACTCAACCAATGGGTTTTAGAGAGGTTTGGGTCACTTTATTAACCTTAACATTTAGTTTAAACTCTTAGTTAATTAGTTTGACATTTACCATGTCTCTTTGTATTTTTATATTATATGGCTAATAAACATACGATAAACTTCCAAGCGACCCCCAAGCGGTAAATTATTAATATATATAACCTTATATAAGTTATTTGGCCAAACCCTAGATTTTTAGTAATGTAATATCAATTCAAAATATGATATTTGTTTTAAATACTCCTTTGTGTCAATTTTGACACTATTGGTTATGTTTTTTTGTTAAATTCATAACAACATTATTAATTCAATGAAAATTAATATAACCAATCCTAATATGTCATATTAACCTCAAAAATTATTTTAATTCATAAAAAGTCTCAAAATACATTTATTTGGATATTTATAATATCAATTATTTTAATATTTCATTAATTATGTAATTATTGCATCGCCATTATGTCATAAATGAATTAAGTTATTTAAGGTCCAAAAATTAAGAATAAAGTACCATTATGTAGGAATTATTTTTATATTTATAATTATTATTTATAATATAATTTATCTTATGTATAACCCTATATTAAAAATGTTTTAGTAATTAAACTTTGAATTTAACTCTTTTAACTCTTCTTCGAATTAAATAATAATATATGTCCTAATCTAATCCAAGTGTACCTAAATGATAATATTTTATTCCTAAGGTTTTTTTTCGAGATAAACTTGTCGAATAGAATTATAACATATGTTAGGGTAATATTAATATCATTTTTACCCTTAATTAAACTATTTACTTTTAACCGTGGTAAATAAAATTAAAAAGTTTCTATTCACCAAAAATTATTTTCATCTCATTGAACCACATTTTACTTATAGATATCAACCATATCTCTCGGATTTCTTATATTACATTCACAAAATCAGGAAAATTATGTTTTATGTGAATTTGAAAATTCTCCTAAGAGATGGGTAAAAGACGGTGAAAAGTTCTAAGAAATTTTTATATATCTAAAATTATTATAAATTAAATCCAATTAATTAAATTTAACATATATAGGTATTATGTGTCTATTTTGGCCAAAAATAAATTTAAATAAAATAAATAATTATTTAAATAAAAATTCAGTTTTAAACTATAACTTAGTGTTTTTCACTATTCATTAAAAATTATATGTTTTAAAAAAAATACCAAAAATTAACCCTAAGCTAATTTCGATATTCCAAATCCAAAAATGAAGTCCATTTTGAAGGATATAATTTAAAAAATTTCAAAAAGTTGGTATTACTATTCATAACTGCATGTTTGATTGGTTGGGTTGTGTTAGAACTCAAAGTTACGTACAACACAGACTACTGTATTATTCAAATAGAAGTGTACCATGGAAGCTTGGGGTGTTACATTCTCCCCTCCTTCAAATAATTTCATCCTCGAAATTTCTAGAATATTACCGCATAAAAAGACTCAGGTGGTTCTTCAACATAATTTCCTCAGGTTCCCATGTTGTCTCTTCCATCTTATGGTTTCTCCATTGAACTTTTACCAGACGAGTCATCCAATTTTTTCAGCACTTGTTCTCCGGTATCAAGAATCCTGACGGGCTCTTCGAAATAAGATAGATCGGGTTCCAGTTCTAGATCCTCAAAGGTGTGTACATGTGTTAGGTCAGGCATGTATTTTCTCAACAGAGATACCTGGAACACATCGCGATCTTTGGAGAGACTTGGCGGCATTGCCAAACGGTAAGCTATAACCCCAATTCATTCTAGAATTACGAATGTTCCAATGTACCTGGGACTCAATTTTCTCTTTTTACTGAAACGTATAACACCCTTCAATGGAGATCCCTTCCAGAAAACATGATCTCCTACTTGAAATTCCAAATTCTTCCTTCGATTATTGGTATAGCTCTTCTACCTACTTTGAGCTGCTTTGATATGGTTTTGGATTACCTTTACCTTTTCTATCGTTTCCTCCACCAGTTCTGGGCCTACAAGTTTTCTTTCACCAATATCATCCCAATAGGTTGGTGTGCGACATCTCTTTGCATATAAAGCTTCACATGGTGCCATCTGAATACTTCAATGGAATCTATTGTTATAGAAAAATTATATCAGTGTTAAATATTGATCCCACATACCTTGAAAGTCAAGTGAGCATTATCTCAACATGTCTTTTAAGTTTGAATAATCCGTTCTGATTGTCCATCTATTTAAGGGTGGTAGGAGTTGCTCAAATTAAGTTCAGTATCCATGTCTTTCTGAAGACTTTTCTAGAATCTTGATGTAAAATGTGGATCACGATCAGAAAAAATCGATAGTGGTACTCCATGAAGTCTAACAACTTCATTAATATATATTCTTTCCACTCTTTCAAGTTGTAAATCTTCATATATATCAAGAAAATGTGCTGACTTGGTAAAATGATCAACAATGACCCATATTGAATCATTCATTCTAGGAGTCTTTTCTAGTACATTGAGAAATTCCATCATAATATTATCCCATTTCCACTCATGTATGGGAAGATGTTGCATTACTCCTCCAGGTTGTTGCCTTCCAGCTTTTAATTGTTGAAAAACAATACATTTTGACACAAAATTAGCAATCTCCCTCTTCATGTTGTACCACAAAAATTGTTCTTTTAAATATCTATACATTTTGGTGCTCCCATGGTGTATAGAGAAATTGGAACTATGAGCATCATCAAATAATTCCCTTTTTAGATTAGGTATATTGGGAACACAAAGTCTCTTCCAAATTTTCAAAATTCCTTCTTCATACACAAAGTCACTCAATCTCCCATCATTGATAGCTTTAATATTCTTTTGAAATTATTTATCATCAGTCTGAGAGCTCTTAATCCTTTCTAGTAAATATAGTTTGGTAACCATTTGAAAAAGTATCAATGTTTCACTTTCCATGGTTATTCCAATATCCAACTTTACTATATCCATGTATATAGGATCCTCTTAAACTATCATCTTGTTCAAAACTCCATGATCCTTTCTACTCAAAGCATCTGCCACCTTATTTTCCTTCCCCGGGTGGTAGTGTATCATGCAATCATAATCCTTGAGTAGTTCAAGCCATCACCTTTGCCTCATGTTGAGTTCTTTCTGTGAGAAAATGTACTTCAAACTCTTGTGATCGGTATATATCTCACATTTTTCACCATAGAGATAATGTCTCCATATCATCATAGAAAATATTCTAGCAGCTTACTCAAGATCATGAGTAGGATAGTTTTTCTCATGAATTTTTAGCTGTTGTGATGCATAGGCAATAACTCTATCATTCTTCATAAAGAAACAACCATGTCCTTTCTCCAATGCATCACTATAAATAAGTAACCCATCATTCCCATGATGGTAGAGTCAAAATATGAGAATTGTATAATTTTCTCTTAATTTCTTCAAAACATTCTTCACAATCTTTTGTACAATCAAATTTAACAACTTTACGTGTGAGCTTTGTTAATGGATTGGCCAATTGGGAAAAATTCTAGACGAAACAACGATAATAACCTGCTAAACCAATAAAACTACATACCTTGATTATACTCATCAGTGCAGGCCATTCTTGGATTTCCTTGGTCTTAGAAGGATCAACATAGATTCCATCCTTAGAGACAATATGGCCAAGAAAAGAAATCTCCTGAAACCAGAATTCATACTTGTTAAACTTCCCATTTAATTCATGTCTTCTCAAAGTCTTCAGGATAATGTGCAGGTGATTTTCATGATCTTTGTAGATTTTGGAGTATACTAAGATATTATCAATAAATACCACTAAAAAATCATCGAGATATTCTTTGAAAACTCTGTTCATTAGATCCATGAAAACAGAAGGTGCATTAGTTATCCCAAAAGGCATTACTGTAAACAGATAATGCCCATACCTAGTTCAAAATGTTTTTTTTCGGAATGTCTTCCTTCTTCACACACAACTGATGGTATCCAGATATAATTTCAATCTTTGAAAAGTATTGAGCTTCATGTAGTTGGTCAAATAAATCATCAATGCAAGGTAGGGGATACTTGTTCTTTATTTTTATAGCATTGATTTCCCTGTAGTCGATACATAACCTCATAGATCCATCTTTCTTCTTAACAAAAAGGACAGGGGCTCCCCATGGAGAAACACTAGGGGGAATAAATCCCTTATTAATCAATTCCTCTATTTTTTTCTTTAGTTCCACAAATTCCACAGTGGACAATCTATAAATTGTCTTTGATATAGTCTTTGAACCAGAAATTAAATCAATGGAAAACTCGATTTCTCGTTCCAGAGGGTGTCCAGGTAAATATTCTGGAAACACATCAACATATTCTCTCACAATAGGTACATCCTCTATTTTAACATTCCTTTCCTCACACACATTAATTTCATTCTCTTTCTCCCCAATAATTTAATTTAGTTGAGTTATTGGGGGTGGATCTAGATAAGAATTAGGTGGTGAAGATTCTACTGTAAATATAATTTGTTCCTTATCATTATCATCAAAAATTGTAAACTCCTTATTCTTACAATAAATTTTCTCATTATGATCCAAAAGATAATCCATTCTGAGGATTATATCAAATTAAATCATAGTTATGATGATGAGATCAACGAATAAAGAACATTTAAGTGCTGTAATGTGGGTTGATTCACAAATCCTTGTTGCAATGGTGCTTCCCTTAGAAGTTTTGAATGACAACTGACTTGTTAAATAAAATTGGAAATATCTGATTTTCATAGAAAACTAGGAATATATGAAACAATTCTATGATCCAGAATCAAATAATGCATTTAATAAACTTGAGGAAACCATTTAATTTCCTGCCACCATGTCTTTCGGAGCTTCTACCTCAACAGTAGTGATAGAATATGCTTGGACTTGATCCCTTGGCCTTTTGAGGTAAGTTCCCCTAACACTTAGGGCATTCATTTGCATAATGTTCCAACTCCCAGTAGTTGCATCATTGAACATTGGTAGCTTCTTTCTTCCCCTTGCAATCACAAACTTGGTGGCCTTTTTCACCACACTTGTAACAGAATCACATTCCCTTAAAACAAGTACTAGGGTGTTTCTTCCCACATTTACTACAATATGTATAATCAAATTTTTCCTTCTTCCCCTTATTTATATTTCCATAGTGATCAAAAGATGTCTTCTTCTATACCATTTATTCAGAGTCGTAAGACTTAGAAAATTCGTTTTCTATCTTGATATCTCATGAGACAATATCTTCATACAATGAGAAGGTTTGTGAGACTAATGCATGATGGATAAATGGTTTTAACCCATCAAAGAAACGATCAATATTACTTCTTGGGTTATGTATATAATCTTTAGCATAACTCACTAACCTTGTAAAGTTACCCTCATAATTTGCGACATTTTCATCCTCTATTTGTCTCAGACTCAAGAAATTTCCATTCCATATCTGCTCGATGGTCACAAGGAATGTATTTTTCTAAGAATAGATCATTGAACTCCCTCCATTCTGTATTTGATACTTCATCATCTTCCATCGTGTTTTGAATCAATGACCACCATGGATCAACATCTCTAGTGAGTTAGTAAACTGCCATGATAACTTTTTCCATTCACTACTCCCCAAGGCATGGAATATTTTCTCCAAGGAATTTATCCATTTCTCAAATACTAATGAATTTGTACTTCCATTGAATATTGGTTATTTTTTCCTCATGAAGTGATCTAACATTGATCATCCACGTTGCGGATCATGTTGCTCCATACTGGTAAGGTTATTATTCATAACCTGAGTGAGTTGTCCCAGTATGGTGATTAGCTGATCAGCACCAGTTACATCACCAGCTTCACTATAATTATCTTGAGCAGGAGGGAAATCCCTACATGGAGTGCGTGAATTGATATGATTTCTATTCCTTCTAATAGGTTCCATTTCTAAACAATGGCATAAACTAGATTAGTTTATGAATCAAAATGCATAATTCCAAACTTGTAAAACACTTAACATGAATTGAACAGTTTATGGATATAAACTATAATCATAAAAAAATTCTTTGAGGAAGTATATACTCATAAAACCTTCATAATGGTTCATAAAGAAAATTAGAATTATCCTAAGCATATCCCCCGTGAGTTTCGTAACCAAAAGTTTAGCAAGGCCCGTTGTTGTGCACCGGTACCCGTTTTATTCTAGCTCAATGCGGTGTTTTCGGGTTTTACCCCTAGGTACATATGTTCTAGAGTTGCCTCTACCTGCTTGTATCTAGACAGGGATGTATTGCTTAGAAAACTCACAAAATCACTACAATACAAAAATTCTTGGAAGTTCTTCTGTACAAATCCTCAATGTCCATCTTAGATCTATGTTCTCTAATCCGAGTTTATCTAAATATAGCTTCCAAGGATTGTAATAAACTTACTCTGATACCAACTATAACTCCCTAACCCCAGCCACCTAGAGTCAATGCATTATTACATAACATTGGCATGATCACAAAATCTCAAATCTCGAAAGAGCGATTAGTTTAGTAGCCTTGGAATCACTAGATACATTTATAAAGTTTACATTAGAACATAAAGTGAAAAAAATACAAAAACATCTTGTATCCATAGACCACACTCATATCCCATCATACTATCCTTGCAAGTCATTCATGAAATACTTCTTAACTTCCTAGGAAAAATAAAACATAGAAATGGTTGAGCTCAGATGCTGAGTAAGGATAAAAATATAGCGGAAACTTTCGTAAATTGGTATAAATATTTAATGCAGTGTATAACTAAAACAAAAGCCTTATAAACATGAACTTTAGCATAATATGGAAAAGATAAAATGAAATAATTCCATTTTCGTATTCACATTGTTATTCTACTAGTCTAATAATTACATTTTATATCAATAACCACTTTCATAATGAAAGAATGCATAATGCCAGTCTATCATAACCACATAGTAATGGCCAAGTGCCAAGACTACAAATAAGATTTTGTCAAGGCCTTATGCCAAGACACTAGTTTTTCTCATGTGTCCAACTAATGCATCAAGGTGCTATAGAAGGCTCTTCCCATCACATATTAAGTCCAATGCATTCCTCATATGAACATGTTTAAACATAACATAAACATTCGTATTAAAATTGCCATACAAAATGTCAATACTTTCTCCATAAACCATGAATGGAATAAAAATAACACATCCATAGTCAAAAATATCACAAAACATTCTATACAATATGGTAGTTTTTTAACATAATAAATCCTCTTCAAATAAGCTTAAAATCCATCAAAGGATGTTGACATAGATGAAATGAAAACTATTTGAGATAAATTTCCCTTTTTGTTGAAATCATTTATGAGTCAAATAATTATAAAATAAAAAATTTACTTTGAAAACATTATTATAAGCTTGTAAGGTATGCTTTGACAATTTTATAATGGCAGAAAATATCCGCACACGCCGTATAAGTTAAAAAACATTCGAACCTTAATTCTGTCTAAAAGGTTAAAAAGGACCTTGTTTGGAAAACAACAGAAATATTCCTTTATAAAATTCTTATAAAAAGTCAAAAAAGGTATAAATGACTTTAACCAAAATTCTTTAAAATAGTAAGAATGATTTGAAATACATTTCTAAGAAATATGGATTGGATGATAAAGAGGTCCCAGTAGATAATTACATATAAATTACTTCGGATAATGAAGAGATTGTGAAATAAACTCTTACCTTGTAATTTTCCATGGTCTAGGGTAGCTTAACCTCCTGTATAATGGATAAATAATTGTTATTAAGGTATAAAAAAATCATATACATTAATATTATATCACATATTATCTTTTAACATTTCTTTGTTAATAATATCTTAGTATTATCGTCGTTTTGGGTGTTATTTTACCCGTTGTCTTCTATATGTTTTGTTACATAAGCCATGTTTGTTATGGATAGGTTGTATACTACTAATATCAATAATTATATCAAGTACTTAAACATTATTTTTAATCATCAAATGAGAATTAGTCTTGAATGCATATGATGGGGAATGAATCTCATCGTGTTCGTGGAGAAGGTAGTCTGTACGTACGCTCGAGCGACAATATCATTATTTTGATATTAAAATAGTATATAATTGGATGGTATATCATATATACAGAATATTTATAATGTTATATGTATTTTTTACTTCAATTAAACATTATTATCATACCTATCCAAATAATAATGTTTTGAATAACAATTGCACCACGACGTGGAGACGGTAAGCCGTACATACACACCTATGGTGACAAGTCATTCAAAGAATGGATAGAATACAGAATATTGTTGTACCATATTTATAATAACATCAAAATATATAGAATATACTGGATTTATTATTTTAGAATGTAAATAACAAATAAAGAAGAAGTGGAAGGAGAAAGGAACTTGAAAGAGGGTGGTGAAAACATTACCTCTTCTTCGGGTTCTTCTTTTTGATTTGATCAAAAGGACTCATTAGGTTGGATTTATGATCAACCTAAGGCCTATAGGTTGAATTTATGGAAGTTTGGAGGATATTTGGGTAGATTTTTCCCAATCCAAATGTCTTTGAATGTGTGAATTAGAGGGATGGGGGAGTGCCCTTTTATAAGTGGGGTGAGGGGCACCTTAGGAAAAGCTAGAAATATTATTTTATAATAAATTAATATTCGGTTTGTAATGGATCCGAACTACTTTATTTCCAGTCTAAGGTGGTTATTGGTGAAATAAACTCAATCAATAGGTTTTAGATGGGTTTGGGTCACTTTATTGACCTTAACTTTTAGTTTAAACACTTAGTTAATTAGTTTGACATTTACCATGTCTCTTTGTATTTTTATATTATATGGCTAATAAACTTACTATAAACTTCCAAGTGACCCCCAAACAGTCAATTATTAATATATATAACCTTATTTAATTTATTTGGCCAAAACCTAGATTTTTATTAATATAATATCAATTAAAAATATGATATATGTTTTAAATACTCCTTTGTGTAAATTTTGACACTATTGGTTATTTTGTTTTTTTTAAATTCATAACATCATTATTACTTCAATGAAAACTCATATAACCAATCCTAATATGTCATATTAACCTCGAAAATTATTTTAATTCATAAAAAGTCTCAAATTAAATTTATTTGGATATTTATAATATCAATTATTTTAATATTTCATTAATTAGGTAATTACTGCATCACCATTGTGTCATAAATGAATTAAGTTATTTAATGTCTAAAAATTAAAAATAAAATACCATTATGTAGGAATTATTTTTATATTTATAATTATTTTTTATAATAGAATTTATATTATGTATAACCCTATATTAAAAATGTTTTAGTAATTAAACTTTTAATTTAACTCTTTTAACTCTTCTTCGAATTAAATTATAAAAAATGTCATAATCTAATCCACATGGTTCTAAATGATAATATTTTATTCCTAAGGTTGTTTTTGGTCTATGTAAACTTGTCCAATAGAATTAGTACATATGTTAGGGTTATATTATTATCATTTTAACCCTTAATTACCCTATTTACTTTTAACCGTGATAAATAAATGTTAAAAGTTACTATTCACCAAAAATTATTTTTGTCTCATTGAACCACATTTTACTTACAGATATCAACCATGTCTCTCAGAAGTTTGAAATTCCATTCACAAAAGCGTAAAAATTATATTTTATGTGAATTTTCAAATTCTCCTAGGAGATGGGTAAAAGCCGGTGAAAAGTTCTAAGAAATTTTTATATATCTAAAATTATTATAAACTGACTCCAATGAATTACATTGAACTTATATAGGTATTATGTGTCTATTTAGTCCTAAAATAAATTTAAATAAAATAAATTATTATTTAAATAAAAATTCGGTTTTAAACTAGAACTTAGTGTTTTTTACTATTCATTAAAAATTGTATGTTTTTAGAAAAATACCAAAAATTCACCCTAAGATAATTTCGATATTCAAAATCCAAAAATGAAGTCCATTTTGAAAGATAAAATTTCTAAAATTTCTAAAATTCCAAAAAGTGGGTATTATTATTCCAAAATGCTAGTTTGATTGGTTGTGGTGTGTTAGAACTCGATGTTTTGTACCACACATGCTTCTGTATTATTAAAAGAGAAACATACCATGGAAGCTTGGGGTGTTACACTTAATAAATCACATTGGTCGAGACGATGGAAACTCTGAATCATGAAACCTTTTGGGTAGAACTATATACTATTCAATTAATGTCATTTTGATTTATCTTTTGTTCATATTTTTTTGATTCCATGGTTCATTCTCAAGCATGTTTCCAATGATTAACTTTATATTAGTAGTCGATAATGATTAATCAAGAGTTCAAAATCATTTGTATGTATCTGAGGTTCTCTATAAAATGAATAATATTTATGTATCTATGATTCTCCATCCATTTTTCTATTTTGGTGTTCATTTAGATATTATTTGACTGTTCACTCAGATAGAAGAGGTTTCGAGATACATGGGATGGCGTTCAAGAGTTTAGTATCATCCAGGGGGTGTGAGTTACTTCAATGTAGGGATCAAACCCATTATATGGGATTCTAATATATCATATGAGACGAATCTATACCCCCATAGTTTGGTGCCGCTTTACAGGACACATTTCATTTTAAGGTAGTGTGAAAAGGACCCGACCAAGAAGTTTAACATCGCGCAACATGGTCATCCATGTGAAAGGTTAATTAGAAATGATAGTGTGGGACTTAACCCAAATTATCCCTAGATACCTAGAAGTGGTTTTGTTTACTGAGATAATATGACCCCCCCCCGGGTAATTTGGGCGATGAAGTATTATGGTGATTTGGGTGTTGGGTTTGGATCTTCAAGAGGCCTCATGTGTATCTCATTTAGTTTGGAATCCAAGCCCTCATAGTTTGGTTTGAGTTTGGTCATACCACTTTTTTGAGGCCCATTAGAGGTATGCTAGGTTCTTATGTGTGGGACCTTCCCATTTATGAAATTGTATTGTATATTACACCTACATGGATGTACATTTGAATTTGGTGCTCATAAATATGGAGAAAGACCATTTATTTATGATCATATAGATTTATTGATCACCACAATCCTCTAAGCCTATATGAGTGATTATTGGTCTATGAAAGAAGTAGAGACCATTTATTTGATGATCACACATCCCAGTTCATCTTCTTATAGATGTCACTGGATCCCAAAGAGTGGTAGAGAATGGCTTTGACTGTGAATATTTCCTCTATTATATTCATATCTCTAATAGTAACATTTGGTGATATATCTGGATACACTACATGATGAGGCTAAGAGGATATGGAGTTATACCTCATTCAAGAAAAGCTAAGGGATTACCTTAGTGGGAGTGCCATAGCATTGGTTACGGGTATGGGGACGAGTGTTATTCCTAATCAAAGGGAGAGGAATGTATGATCTATATTGATTATCATCGACCCCCATCCAATAGAAATTCCATATATTCCCCCTAGTCCTTAGAAAGGGGAGGTTAATATAATTATACCCAAGGTTCGGATCTGTGATACCATGTGAATTTAATCATAACAAAATTCTATGTATCCACTATATTGCGGGGATTACCCATGTGACACCTTTTAACAAGGGCATGTAAACAAAAAAGGGAACACTGATAAACCTAATGGTATCATCATAACTGTATGGTGGAATTGGAAGAGGAATTATTCAAACTTCATTGGATGTGGATGTGGAGGGACTACCAATGATGCGACAAAAACAGAGAGAGAAATTAGAGGAATTGATGGGTTGAACTCCCTAAGACACCCCTTTCGGCATAGAATATCCTTACGCAAGATTGGATTTATCTTTATAGAATATTTATATGTGGGTAATGGAATAATCTATATTCCATAATGGTATAAAGACATCGGTTTGATCCGTTAGTGCATTTATCTATGGGGACACATTCTGTTTGTGTAGCATGATGTTACGTAGGGCTAAATACCACACACATCTTTATTCTCTATGTAGGGCAGGGTTATGGCCTTATAGATCGTTTTAATGTGGGGTTCCAGATTATTAAGGGGGAATTTATTCTATGCCTTCGGTGAAATACATTCGTAAGGGATATGGGGTTAACGATATGGAAATTATTTTCAGTTCCTCCTTCTTAATGCTATGCTGCATATTTTACCAACATTGAACCATCATAGGAGTCTATCTTTTCTGGTAATATCTTCTTCGTGCCTTTGTGGCTCAATAATTTTTTTAACCCCTCCAAAATTTATCCTTATCATCTATGTTGTCTAATTTTATTTAAATAATAGTGGAGTAGCCCTCCTGCCTTCTTCTCTAGAAGCTCGTAGAAGTATCCCGGCCCACAGATGACATGGTCAGCAGGGGTATGGGGAAATCATCTATGGAGGAAATAATCAATACCTCTTTCATTTGAGAGACTTCATTTCATTATTTGGGGGGTGATAGTATATCCTTTCCCAACAACTATTTGAGTTCACTAGTAATTTCATAAGTAGGGAGTATTGTTTCACCTCTTTCCAATAAATGTTTCTCTTTCATTTTCATGGTAGGAAAAACTATCTCTTACCCATGGACTGTTTAGTTCATGGACGTCTCATTAAGTGGATTACGATGAGGCGTGGAAGTCTATGAAGGATTTCAACTATATGGGCTGACTTTTTTCATCTGACATTTTCGTTTCATCTAACAATATTCCTTCAACACTTTATTTTAATCAATTTCCTTCATTTTCCAAATCCAAAAGAGTATTAAATTTCTTTTGTAATGTTTTCAGGATCCAATAGGAAACCAACTTGTTTTTCATTCCTCTATGAAGCATTATTCGGAAAAATGGCATGCACATGACATTGTGTGTTCATTTTAGCATTAGTTTTTGGGATCTCTAATTTAGTTATATAGAAACAACATGATCTTTTAATATATTTTCTTTTTATACAGCTCATCTTCTTCAACCTTCGATTCCATTTTAAAAATCAGAAGACAATATCCTCGGTTGGATGTTGTTCCATTTATACATAAACAATATGAGTTACATTATTAACATGATAGAAACATCATTAGGCTCAACATCGATGAAATGTAGGGATCATGATCCCTATATTCACACTAATCATATGAATCACTTTTACCAAACTCGTCGTACATGAACATTACTTGAAATCCAAAACATGGTTCTTAAATCATAATTTTTACATTGATATTGGATTTCTCAATGGTATGTAAATAAATATAGTGATTGAATGGAAAAAATTTCTACATTATAATAAATGTATATTTATGATCCTTTTAGTATAAGATTTAGAAACCATACTAGATAAATTATATCTACTAAATATTTTATATTATAAAGGATAATGATGAACCAAAAAAAGATATCCTAATATTTATATATATATATTAAAAATTTAATAAAAAAAATTCATGTAAAAATACATCTATAAAATAACACCCAAGAACATCATATATTTAATTAGCCATGAAAACAATGTTTTTATAATTTAATGAAATTGAAAAAACAATATAAATGTTATAGATTTATATCAGATCATGTTGCACATGATTTGAATATTTTTATCTCACAAATATCATTTGATGATAATAGATATAAAAATTTATATATTTTTTATTACATTAAATGATGTAGAAACTTTAGTGAAGTTTTAAATCACTGAATAGATCACTTAAAACATTAAAAATAATGATGTTTAGATAAATCTATTAGATATCCAATGGGAAATGATTCACATGAATATGATGAAAATATCATAACATTTTATCAATATATATAAGTGACATTGAACAAAAAAATTCACTACAAGTAAAAAACCCTTATTATAAGTTAATTTTCCCCCATTGAGACAATTGATATAGCAGTAAATATAAAAATATAATATATGTATAGTGATATTATCATTAAAATAGAACTAATGACGTGATAATATTATCAATATCTTATTATATAAAAAATTAACATAGTTCCATATTTTGTATAAAATCTCTATATATAATTATTTAGAAAATAGATAAGATTCAATTTTACCTAAAAACATTGATGGGAATTGAAATGGTAAAGTGAATTGAATAATTATTCATTTTCATAATTACATTTACAAAACCCTTCCTAAATATATCTCCATTTATTTTATGGATAAAAATGAGTTATATATATTATTAACAGCACAATATATTTACACATTTTATGAATAGAATGAATTGTAAATTTAAGAAGTATGATCAACAAGATTTCATATTTGAAAAAAAATTGTTGTCACAATTTTAAAAATTGAAGAAATTATATAGCCATGAAAAATTTAATATATTATTATTATATACAACAAAATTTACTCAAACTTAACTCATGTTTCCTTTAAAAATATAAAATGATATAGTCAAGAATATATGAAAATATGTAAAATAGTATTCAATGGATAAAAATGATTTGATCGTAATTGAAATATATTTCCCTCAAATTAATTTAGGGAATAAAAAATATAATTAAATATAAGATAAAAATTATAATAACCACCCTAACCCAACATTTACAGATTTTAAATTTTACTAAAATTCATAGAATTTATATTAATGATTTTAAAATGATTTTAAAAAATGGATTTAAAAGGAATTTAAATAAATACAATTTTTTCCATGCCATTAATTTTAATAATAAAAAATTAAAAGATAATCCTACAAGGAAAATATATTATTATAAATTAATACATAACAATATAATATTTTAAATATCATTCCTAAACATAAAAGAGTATTTCATGGAATTAATTTATCACATAATATTGTAGAGTGAGAAAATATTTAATCTTTGAGGTATAATAATAATCAAATGTAATGAAATAAAATATATAGCAACTAAAATATCTTCTCTACTTCTATAAAATAGTTAACGTATTTTAGAATATAAATATAACTTAAATAATTCAAATGATTTTAATTATTCTCTAATTATATATCATTTTGTTAAAATAATAAACTAATTGAGTGTTGGAAAATCTTTATAAAATAACTAATATTCTCATCAAAATACATAATAAATTTCTAAAATTTCCCAGATTCAAGCTAATGAAATAATAATGAATTATACTTGTAAACAAATTCAAATTGTTAAATGTATATTTTATGTGTTACACATATGATTTTAGTTTTGTTCATGTTATGAACTAAATATTTAGTTAACCAAATCTATTTACATTGATTTGACATAAAAAATATAGATTAATATGATGCTATAGAAAAATGAACATGATTGAAACAAAAACTGAAAATTTAGGGAAAATAAATCATTATCAATATTTACATTAATAACAGAGTAAAAACATAAAATTTTTAAAATGATTTTTATTTAAGAATAAGTAATTAAATAAATACTATATAATTTTGGATTTTTTCTATTAATTACAACTCCAATATATACATTATTAATTTTTTAAAAAAATATTTTGATTTCATAATTCATTCCCTTATTAAGAATAATATAAAAATGTTTTAAATATTCCACTTCATCTAGTAAATCTATAATGGTATTTTTATTAAAAGTACATATTTGTTTTGGAAGAATTAGATCATAAATATTAAATCTGGTTATCAAAAAATTCACTATCATTGGAAAAATAATCATGACATTTTCTATGTTTTCTATTCTATTTGATTAATTATTAAAATATATCATTAATCATAACAGAATATACATTAATATGGTAATAAGAAACTATTTTTGATTGTGAACATTAAATGAAACATCGTTTTACCATATCAGCATGAGTTATAGGACATATATTTTCTTTTTGTTTCATTAATCTTAATAATTTGAGTATGTAGTAGATTAATCAATTGAATCATTGGAATAATACCTTATATACTTCCGCAATTTCCTTACTTTTATATTGTAATTTTTGTCCATTGATTTTTATGTAATAAATAGTCAGGAATGAAATTAAATTTCTTCTAACATTGATTAAATCTGAATTCGTTATTATTATTCATCCATAATTTCTCTATACACGTTGAAATTTTTGAAGAACGCTATGATTAATATCTTTTGTTTTACTCTACATTAGGGCCAAACTAATCACAATATATTATTTGAATAAGTTATTTATAAGATTTTAATCTAATTTGTTGGTGTATATAGTTTTAACAAAATTATTTAATATATATATATATAAGAGTCCCTCAATGAAAATTCATTGATTAATTCTTATGAAATATTTAATCGATTTTTACGCTTTTTTTAGGATTCATAAATACATTTTCATCATAAATGGTTATTCCTACTCTTTATGACGGAGTATTAACATTAGTTTATGATATTTAAATAAATTTAAAATTATAATAATAATATAATATTTTAAATTATTATTCCAATAAAATATTTGGGTGAAAATTTTGGAATTTTCTAAAATGATTTATTTTCCTAAGAATAGTGACGATACTGATTTTTTCTTTAAGATATAACATTGATTCACCTTTTGAAAGGTTACGATATATTTTGAAATGGTTTCAATGAATAATAATTTATATTATACTATGTGTAGTTCAATTTAATTTATTGGATTAAATTTCATAATTTATGTTTTGTATAAAATAGTTTACCTACATTAATATCAAATTTTAATAAAAAAATTATTTTTTTCATAAATGAAATTTCAATAAAAATTTCAAAAATTAATTAAAAATTAATTAATTTGACATATATGTATTCAATTTATTAAAATTGAATTTATTACAGGACTCATAAATCTAGATTATCCTAGGATTATTTTTTAGTTATGTGAATATATTAAATTTTATTGACTAATAAAACATACGGTTGTTAAGAAATACAGTATCTTCTATGTTGAATTAAAGGAACATATATAAAATAATATTTTTGAATCACATTTAAAGAATTATTTATGATAAAATTTTATAAATATAACTAATAAATAATTTTAAAATGGATATTATAATTTATTCCATAATAAATATTGGAATCATTTTCAATATCTATGTAAAGCCCGTGGAACACTTCTTGAGACAAATTTTGTATCATAAATGAATATTAACCTATATGAGATAAGTCTGTCATCATCATGTATAATAGATATTTAGTATTATTTATAATTTTAAGGTTAAGAAATAAATTTTATAGTTATATTACATAGGGATTATTCAAATTCATGTGAAATTCTTGAGCAAGGCCATAAAAGTAAAAATAACACACTATGCGTGTTTTCATGATATATACATCAGATAAAATAAATATTTTCTGAATTTAGATTGATATAATTATCTTAAAAAACATATTTTCTTCATATAAGTTTAAATATTATTTTTAAAATTTATTTGATCACCAAATATTCCTGTTTAATGCTAAAATAATATTAAATTAATTAATAGAAGAATAAAATAAATGATATTACAAATATTAAAAGTGACATAATTAGAGTTATTTGTTTCCATGAATTATATATTTTTTCATGAAATTTTGGATATAAAAAAATTTGGTTTGGGTTTTACTTGTTTGGCTAATGTCTTTAATGTCAAAGTTAGGAATAGTTTCAAAATTAGCATTAATGATATTTTATGGGATTTATATTTTAAAAATCTATTAGAAAAATATAATCATATTTAATATGGAAAAACGAAATAACATATTGATTAATATTTCATTATACGTGAAATTACTGACCAAATAGAAGCATTTTTTATAGAATAGTACTATTATTTTTAAATATTTTTTTAAATTCTAAAACTACCCCTGACATATATTATAAAAAGGAATCTCATCCGTAATTTATTTACACCACATTGAGCTTTCTATCTCAAAAAATACTAGAAAATTACTCTTCTAAAAACCCATATCCATGTTATTCAGAATTGTTTTCTTCCAAAAGGTCATCCCAAGATCCATTAACAGGATATCTTAACGAATTCATCTAAAGAAGAGTTAATCAACATTACAAGACCGGTTAAGTTTATTTCATCATACACTTCATGTTAAAATGATCTTATATCATTAATTAATAAATAATAAATAATAATTATAATCATATGTTATCATTAATATATGCAACCATATTCCATGTCATTTCCATTGTATGAATTGTAAAAACATCACGCGTGCATATGAATGACTTACCATCTCCACATGGAAATGTAATTCATTTTTCATCACCATTTTATATGGATGATTGTAATCATTGAAATAATTAATGTTTTAGATATAAGTGGAATAATAATAATTTAGTAATGTTTAATTACTCTTTACCAATATTTCTCTCATTCCATTAAAAAAATGAAAACAGTTTTCATGCTTATGTTTGACCTACCGTCTCCATGAATGGTGTAATTAATTTTTTTGTCTACATATTTGAGGATGACACTAAATATATATATATTTATATATATATATTATCTATTATATATATACCATAAATGATATTCTTGATATGAATTTTTTATATCCTATTCCCATAAACTAGAACATTCATGAAAAAATAGGCATGGGAAAAAGAAGCAGTTAACACTCAAAACAGGGCTAATAAAAAATATTATTAACAAAAGGGTTATTGGATGATATATTTGGATCATATTTGAAATGATAAATATTAATTTGATATTTTTATAAATTAATGTTTAAATATAATATATGTGTGGTTAAATATCATTCAACAAATAGAGAGTGTAACGTTTGGGATTTACAACTCACTATTACTTATGTAGGAAAAATATCGAATATACCTCATGAATGTTTTTGTGGTTTTATTTAATTCACATGAATGCATTTATTGGAAAATAATATGTATATTATGTGATATAATCATCCATTTTTAGTACATTCTTTCATGGGTCAAATGATACAAATGATAGCAATGTGGTTAACAATTATTTCCCAATCTCATCATTATTCATGAATATTAAGGTCTCTTGTGGGGAATATTTGTCTTCCATGTAAATATATTATAAAAATATATTGGAGAAATTTTTCTAATATTCTCCTAAAATATCATAAAATCATTTTCACCCATGATTTACTTTTTACAAAATCATTTTAAATGAATCATTTTATAATTTTCCAAATAATTTACTTTATTAATTTTTTGAAACAAATAGAAGGAATGTATTTTTACTTATATGTAATGATAGGATTTTCTCACCATCATGATGCCTAAATCAATTTAATAAATATTTTCAATTATATATGTTTAAATTAAATTAAAATTTCTTTCAAATGTTTATATTTTTTAAAAAAAATAATGTGATTCAAATATTGAAAATTTATTTTCATAAAAAAATTTGAAGTGAACATTCTGATTATTATTTTCAACAATGATGAAATCCTTTGAAAACTCATATGTTTTACTGGGGTTATCAGTCAAATAAACTATAATTATACCTTTTTTATGGTTTGTGTTTATAATGTAAGGATGTTGATGATAACCATTTGCTTTTCCCTGGGTTATAAATTGACTAAATGTCTTTGAAATTTATTAAATTTCATGTTTTAGGAGATAATGAATTACTTGTGATCTTACGAAAATAAAATTTAAGAATAGTATTCCTTGATAGGTGGGAGATATATCTTCCTACAATGGTTTATGTTATGAATTATATCTCATTAGAGAAAAATTCCTAGATTGGGGAGTTAACCCATTTCATTAAAGGACTATATACACCATTATAGTCATGGGAGTGAACAGTGACTACTATGATGATTTAGAGACCTAATTATTTCATATATGATAGAGTTAGAGTAAAATTTGAATAGTACGATGGTTTTAGTAGTCAACATATTTCACTATGACAGTCTATCCAAAAAAATTACTACTCTAGAAAAGATTTTATACTATTATGTGTAAGACATAATTCCATGTCCTATGACAATTTTATTCTAACATTACTCATATTATTTTATGATTCATATTATATAAACATCCAATATATAATTAATGAATATTCATATTGACCTATGTTATGTAGGATATAATTTTTAAATGTAGATTTCATGTTAATTGGTAAACACACTCATGTTCTGATTATTTAATCATTAATATATCTTTTATTTACACATATATCACAAATAAACACGACCTTATCACATGATTCCATTCTAAATTTTATGAAGACTATATTTTTTTGGGTATGTAAATATAGGGTCCTAGATGTGATGAAATGTCTAGGGATGATTTGTATTTTTATAAAAAAATTATTTTTATGTATGATTTTTATGATTTTTTCCAAATTCACTAAAAATAGAAAACAAAAAGGTCATTTAGTATTCAAATGATCCAATATTTCCTTTGATATTGTATATTTTAGATGGTTTAAACAGGGTCATAATCACTAGAATCATAGAATGATATGCAATAATTAATTTTGTAGCCCTGAATATGGGATTATGGGTTTTAGGCTCTCATACTTTGTATCATAGGTCCGTTTAAAAATCATTAGATATTAGGATGTCAACATTAGAATTTGTCTTAAGAGTTATGTAAAATATCATGGGTATATAAGTTCGGTGTTTAGTATATTATCAAATTTATGTACAACAAATTATAGATGTTATGTGGTATAATTTTAAGGAGAATAATATTATTTTAATACCATTATATTAAAATCATAGGTTTAACATGAATTATTTTTTGAGGAAAAATTATTTCAATTTTGGTGGACATATGTTTAATGGTATTTCTATCATTCAAGGTATATAAGATTTTTTATTTTGAGTTATTTATAGGTGGTTACATATTTTTGAAATTTTATTGGATTTTGGGAATGTTATTGAAATTATACAAATATAATTTTTTTAAAAGGACAACCAAAAGTTTAGATGACAATGCATCATATCTAACAAAGCCATGATGCTTGAAACAAAAACCAATGAAGAAAAGGGTCATTTCCTACCACTTACTCACATGATTTCATTATTGAAAAAGAAAGTTTTTCCTTTTTAAACTATCTTAAAAATGATATTTAAAAATAATTTGGGAACATATATTTTAGTATACAAATGTCCATGGGATTGGATATGGATCTGGTGTTTAGTGATTAGTGATATTTTGAAACAAGTTCACTATTTTAGAAATTATATATAATTAAGGTTTACATAATAAAATAGAATTTTAATTAAGGAAAATTTCTCTTTATTATTGAGTTTTTTTGGTTCATGAAATTTATGGAAATGGTTAGAGTTTCTTTTAGATTATATGTTAAGGGAATATATAATTTAAATGATAAATTTCATATTTATATCGAAGGATTTTGGGGTCTACTACGTTTAATTTTTGGGTATCCGACGTAGTCTAGAATATTTTGAGGAATTTAAAGCATATTGATTTTTAGGAATGATCTATGTTTGAAATTTTGTAATATTTTTTATTTTTTGAAATATGAGTAGTTTTCTTCATATAACAGTTTTTTATTATTGTGAATTGTATTATCATATTCTAATAATTTTTGTTTTTTAAATGATTATATATTTAATTAATGATTATTTTTATCTAATTTGGATTTGAAATCCCACTAGAAGTTTATTTTGGTGCTTCAAGAATAAAAAACTCCTCAGAATCCTCATAGTTTAAAGGAAAATATGAGACTACGGTGGATTTTAATTTATGGAAGAAAAAAATATTTAATGTAATAATGATTCATCATATTTATAGAAAGGAATTAATGTAACTTCTTTACTATAAGGGAATGGATCAGGAAATAAAAAAAATATATCTTTTGAATTTTCATATTGAGAAATCATTGTCCTTTTTATAAATCAAAAAATTACTTTAAGTGATTGTTAAAATTTCTCTTAATAATTTTCTCAATTAGTACTAATCAGTCATTGAGAGATAGTTTTATCCTTAATTTCCATTTTTTCACTTAACAAAAATATTTTCATAAATATAATCATAGAAGGTTTCATTCCAAATAAGATCATAACTTCTGTTTCCCACTATTCAAATAGGTGTTTTATTAAACCATTTTAAAATGTTGTATTTTAACAAAAGATTTTTATAAATTGAATACATTATGTCCAATAAAATGTTATAATTATTGGGAATAAATGTATTAATTTTTGGAGAATATAACACCTATATATTTTAAATGAAAACAAATGTTTTTTATATTACCTTCCATATAACATTGTTCCAAAATAAACCCCAAAATATTTTTATTTAAATATGACCATTATAACATATCTTATAAATTGGATGGTATAATTTTTATAAACCAGAAAATATATGTATATATGACATACTAATTAAAATTCAATTGATTAATGATAATGAAATATGTAATCAATTTTTATGAATTTTTTTTATTCTTCAATAATGTGTTTTATTAAAAAAATATTATTCATATTGTTATGAGTGAGTATTATAAACAATTTTAGGAACTTTTTACATATTATTTTAAAAAAATATTTTTTTATATCATCCTAAAAAAATTATATTTGGGGGATATTTTTTGTTTTTCCTAGAAGGAATGATCTTCAAATGTATAGTGAAAAATAAAGATTCTTACTGAATGTTGTATTTTTATTTAATCCAGTTAGTGGAAACATTTAATTATATAATAGATTCATAAAAAATTCTTCTATTAATATAATTAATAACTCAATTATGATTATTGGAATCATTTTTATAATTTTAGTCGGTATAAAATTAATTTTAATATAAATAAGTATTTTTTGTAAAAAATGTATTTTTTCTATAAAAAGAATTTAATCATATTTGGAACACTTATTTAATAAATAATACTTATAATATATTGAAAATTAATTTCATGAAATGAAATTTTTTATTAGATTCAAAAATATATAATTATGCATCATTTGTTTTCATTTTTTGGAATAATTTAAATTTTATTGAATAGTAAAAAATGCAATTTTTATGAAATACACAATATTTTTTGATAATGAAAAATTAATATTCATAATATGAAAATTTATGGAACATATAATAATTTTAATGTATCATAAAATTATATAAATATCGTTAAAAAATCTTATATTCAATAGATATTATATTTTTTTTCTATAATAAATATGAAAAACAAATTTGTGTCGATATTGAGATCATACAACAATTGAAAAGTCAAATTCGGTATCTGAAACAAAATAATTGGGATGATATAAGTCCTTGATAGGATTTTACATTATTTATTATTTATTATTTATTATTTTTATGTGTATACATGAATTTTTGTGTTATATAGCATGTGTCTTATACAAATTCTTATGCAATTCTTATACAAGGCCAAAAATGTAAAAATAACATATTAAATGTGCTTTCATGATATGAATTTGACAATAAATAAATATTATAAGAATGAATATTTATATTTATATGCTCATAATATTATTTTTATGATATTAATTTGTTTAAAAGTTTTATAAATTATATAACTACCATATATGCATGTGAAATTCTAAAAAATATTAATTTTATTAACAGGAAGAGAAAATAAATAATATTAAAAAGACTAATGGTTACTTAATTAGAAATGTTTTATATAATACATGAATTTTACAGATGAAAATGTCATTATAAGGATATTATAATAATAATTCTTTTAAATTGTACATGTTTTACTCATATTGTAAATGTCAAAGTAATGAATTGTATCATGTTTGTCAATAATTATATTTTATGTGATTAATATTTATTAAATTAAATAAAAATCATAAAATTATTAAATAAGGACAAGGGTATAATGTTTGGTCTAAAATTTCATACCATATCAGTTTTAAAATTTATTTATAAGCATTGGGCCCTTAGAGTAAGATAATTTTACTTTAATCATTTGAGAAATTACAAAAGTGCCATTTACCTCAATTATTAATGGGAAACTCCTCCCTCGCATATTCACAACAAACTAATCATTTTATCTCTACCACTACATAACCTCTCCTATTCTTAAAATATTTATATATGTTATAAAGGTTTTTTTTATTCATAAAATCAACCATAAATCCCTTCATAATACTTCTTAACAAACTCCACGAACAAAGAGGTAATCAACTTTACCAACTCTTTCATGTTTATTTATTCTTATAATTTCTACTAATATTTTTTTGCATAAAAAAATTTATAACTACAGTATCATAGATATATGACACATTTATTATGGTTATGGTACAACCATATTCAATCTCTTTTTTATCATATGTGAAGTGAAGACATCGATTGTGCATATATATAACAGACTTCTCAACACAAAGATGTAATTTTTTTCATAAACACATTATATATAAGGCTATAAGTATGGGACTAATGAATATGTATGATTTATATTACATAATAATTATTTAGTAATTGTTAATTATTATTTTCAATTCCTCAATCCAACCATTAAAAAATGAAAACAGTGTGCATGCATTCATATGACCTTCAATATAAATGAGTGTCATAATTGATTTTTCAATCTCTATATTTAGGGAGGATTATAAATATAACATATATATATATATATATATATTATTTATGTCATATAAAATATTATCAGGATGGTTGAACTATATCATATTTACCAGAACTGGAATATTAATGACCAAATATTCATGGAAAAATGAAGTAGTTAACACCAAAAACAAGGGTAGTAAGGAAATATTATTAATAAACAGGTGATAAGATGCAATAGGATAATATATACTATTATAAATATCAATATAGTTATGGTATAAACAAATATCATTTTTAAAACTAGTCTACAAGAGGTTGGTACATGTCTAACTAAACCGATGCATGGGGTAAGGGATATTAGTTTCACTTTTACTTTTAGGTACATATGTCTCATATATAAAATGATTATTTTCTATAGTTTGTGTACATACCATGAATTAATTTTATGATTATTATCAAAACTACTATGTGAAATACATATCCATCTATAGTTCCTTCTTTTACTGTGATAATGATTAAAATTATAACAAATAAGAAATGTTTTATTTCACAATCTTATCATTATTCTTTATTTTATATGCATTTTTTTGAGAAATTATTTCTTATATAAACAAATTTTATATAACTGTTTTATGAAATATGATTATGTATTCTCTTAAAAATATTGAAAATATTATTTTCCTGTTTTTTACTTTTTAAAAATCGTTTTAAAGGGAATGTTTTGATTATATTCCCAACAATATAAATTATAAATCTTCTGACAGAAAGAGGAATGATTTTTTATGTTATATAGAATGAGTAGATTTTACCACCTCCATGAACCCTCAATTATTTTATTCTTCTTTAAAAATATTAATATTTAATTTTCATAGATAATTATTTTTTTACAAGTGTGCAGTAATTTTAATGAATGATGTGATTTAAAAATGGAAAATTTAATTTCTAAAAGAATTATTTCATTTAATCTCTCAAATATATATATATATGTATGATGATATCCGTTTATGATTAATATTATTTACTATGAATTTTATTCAAGGATAACATAATTATTTTCATTTAATATGATTATGTTTACCAAGATATGATGTTGAGGATTCCTATTTCATTTTCAAAAAGTTTTATTTTGATTGAATATTTTTTAATTTTGTTTATTTTCATGAGTTCTATGATGACGTACACATTGTGATATTATGGAACACATGAGTATTGTTTTATTTATTTAATATTTTGGAAGAATATCATTCTCCAATTAATTTTTTAATTAGCGATATATCATGAGATAAATAGGAAAAAATATTGGTGTGAACCAAATTCATTAAGGGAACCTATAAAACATGATAATTTTAGGAATTGGCCTTCAATATAGTGATGGTTATAGTGATGGACCCAATTGACTATGATATTTTTGGGAGTGAATAATGACTACTATGATTGATTGGTAAGCGAACTCCTTCCACTTTGACAATAATGGAAAAAATATGTGACTAATAAGGAAATGATTCTCTATTCTTTTGTGTATTCCAAAATTCCATGCCTTATGATAATGTTATACTATTATATATCATATTCTTTAAGGAATCATTTCTTATAAAAATCCAAGATTTATTCGATGAATCAATATTTTTATCTATGATATGAATTTATAATTTTTAAATTTTAATTTGATCTTCATATGACATTTTTCAGGTTTTTATTATGTACGCATTGATATATATTTTTCATACACATAATAAAAATATAAGATCACATTTTTATTATCAATCATTCCCTGTATTATGAAGAACTTTTTTAAGTAGGAAATTTCTATGAATGGTACTATATATGATGAAATTTTAGGGATGATTTATATTCTTATGAACTAGATGTTCGTTTTTCGATGATATATATATTGTTCCCTAATTATAAACAACTATAAACCAAACTAATACCTAATTATAAATGTGACCAAATATATTCATTTATTTTGTATGTTTTATATGGATGAAATTGTGACATTTTATTAGTATCAATGATTGAAATATAAATATTTAATTTTCATCTCTGAATCAGGATTCACGAGTAATGTGGTATCACATTATCATTTTTATTTTTATTTAGAATAATATATTTTATAGAATTATCTAATATCATATCACTTAAAACATAATGAATATAATAAAAATAAAAAAATAATTAATTAAATCTTTTATTGAATCATTTCCCATTATGATAGAAATTATATTTTTGAGTTCTTATTGCATCCCATATTTATAAATAATCATGGTTTTGATCATTTGTTGATAAATTAATTTTTTATTCTTGTTTTTATTGTTATAGGGAAGAATATATTTGATTCTACATTAATTGTGTAAATCTATGTTCTATTAATCCTCGATCTAGCTTTGAAATTTTAGTTCCCCTAGAAGAATCATAGTTGGAAACATTTTACAATTCCCAATTAATTTTAGTGATTCCTTAAACATCAAGAATTCTGAATGTATCAAATTTAATCTTAGTCATATTGTATGTTATGTTTCTAAAACTGTCACTTCTTTCATAGGAAACTACATTGATTTCCCACATTAAAGAACCTATAACACAATTTTAAAAGGGATAAAAACAAGTTTAAACAATTTATTCTAATTATATAATTCATTATTAATGAATTTGGATCATATTCACCTTCTTTGGAATCATACCATTTTTCAAAATCATCTACAATAATTTCAAACATCATAAAAATAATTATAAAAACTGTAAAAAAAATATAATACGAAAAGACATTCATTCATGATTTCTAGAATCAATCATTACATCAATTAACATAAAAATCATGTATAATAGAAATACCTTCTCTATGGATAGACATAAGATTTTTTCCTCAAATAGATTAATAACTAAGTCTAGTTAGAGACAAAAAAATCCTTACAATAATTCAAGATAAAAATCATTTAGTACCACTTGTTAGTATCAAATAAAAACAACTAAATCATAATTTATGATCAAAAAACTAAATATATCTAATATATCCAAACCTCCTATAGAAATTATTCTCTAGTAATAATGATGGAGGAAATAAAAAAGTGTGGTGGTTTTTGTCTTGACTAAAAAATTGTTAAATTAAAATTGTCCATCTTGAATTAAATTGAAATATTCATTATCTATTAAAAATGTAAAGATGGAGAAAATAAATAAATTAAATAATAGTACCAAAAAATGTTTAGTTATTTAGGGAAGAAAAATCCCTTAGGCATCTCCACCAACACTATCTCTACTAGCTTGTTGAATTTTACGATACATGTCCTTTTCTCTGTGATCTCAAAAACCAAGTGCATGCGGTTGACCACTTCAAAATGGATAATATATATTTAATATTATTTTAAATATTATTTAAATATAAAAGGTATTGTATAATAATCTAAAACTCCACAGTAATTGAGTACATGTAGTCGAATCATTAATATAATGAGATTAGATTAAGAAGTTGAACACTAATTTAGCTATCAATTTATGGAGAAACTAATAAATGTAAATGATCATCATGAATTCACAACTGTATCAAAATAATATTTTTCCTATTTGGGGAAGACAATCTTCTTCTTATTTTTATTTACATAGTGATATAATTTTGTATATAAAATTTATTTCAATTCACTATTTACAATATTCAAGGAGCATTATGATATTTTTTTCAGTACTTTATATTCTATAGAGTTTTTATGTTATCAAGATCTGCTAGCTTCCTAACAAGTACGTGGAATTTTTTTATATAGAGAATGAAAATATTCATGTATTTTCGTCTTCTCCTCCATCAGTATATATTTAAAATATATATGTTTAATGTATTTCATAAATCTATCTAGAATTATCATAGCACCATTTCCTCCTTCAATCTAGGTAAGAGTAAATCTATTTCTCATTCATCCAATATGTTTTCAATAACACCACTAAAAAAATCTAAAAAATATTTCTTCTTTTCAATATATTATCAAATGAAATAATTTTTTTTAGAACCACATTTATAACATAACATTAAAATTGTTCTCAAAGTTCATTAAATCTAATGGAACATCTTTGAATTAATTCAAATATTTAATTTTTAATTAAATACAAACCACTTTATTTCAATAATATTCCCATCATATGATCATAAAAATAATCTTCCCATCTAGAATTACAATATTCATTACAACATAGACATGCTTCAATGAAATTCATTAGATATTATCATGTTATTTAACATATAAAAATATAACAGATAGAAATATATAAACCCAAAAGGCATATAATAAAAAAATAAAATACCTTAACCTCAAACCAAAATATCTAATGATTTCTAGAATTTTAAACAGTATTTATTCAATGATTCCACGTAATCATATAATATTATTATTCTAAAATTAGTCTAATATTAAAATTTCAACAAAAATTAAGAATATAATTCATGTTAAATGCATAGAGTTTTTCATTTATTGAATATGAATACCATATTCCATAGAAAACTCACAATTATGTTTTATTGGGTTCAAGTTTAGTGAACCTCCTGTAGTATACTCACAAAAAACTTCCTAAAAATTTTTAATTCCTTTACGAGGAACTATTTTTTAGCTTTTTTTGGGACATCGTGTGTATGGAGCTTTCAGTTAATATTCATGTTTCATCAGGGTAGAAGTTGTAATCTTATAGACAATAATTAATATTTCATGGAAAATACATTATTCACTAATATTGAAATATCACCACAAGTCAAGGGTTCATATAGTCGTGTATAGATTTTGAATACAATAACCAACCAAGTATAGAGTTTCATATTCTCCACCTAAAATTCATCATTATCTGAGTTTTAAAAAAGATAAGTCTTTAATGTAGCTAGAAAAAGAATACATGATATATATTTTAGGTTTGTAATTTCTTTCTATCATAAAATCTAATTTAGATGATTCCTATTTTGAGTGACAATTCAGGATTATAAGGAATATAATTTATATTATCACATGATGAAGAAAGTATTATACCCTTCATTTTTTATCATGAGACACTATAAGAATTAATATATCAGGATCATGGATATATTCCATACATTGAATGGATATTATCCAGAATTATTTTCCAAGAATAGGTACCTATATTATACTTCAATATTATTTTTTTCATGCCTGAGAAAACCAAAATTCATAATGATACTTTTTGTTTTTTTTTCAACATCATTATAAAAAACCTCCATTTCATAGAGAGAGAGGATAGTTAATCTTTTTTGATATTCAAAAGTAATAGTTTTCATCACTATTATCCACTACTCTCATTCAAAAAGTGCATAAGACATGGGACAGATTTTTTATTCTTCTCACATGAAAACATTTTAATGTTCATTTTTATCATGGTAGAAATAATATAGGGTTCAACATCGATGGAATGTAGGGTTCATGATCTATAAGTTAACCAAAAATGTTAGAATCATTTTAATTTAATGTTGGGTTCATTTACCATGATTTTAATCTAATATATGTTTCATTAACCACACATTTAATGTAAAAGTAGTGTTCTATAAACATAGGGAAATAAAAGAAGTGATAAAAATATAAAAAGACTAATTTAAAAAAATACAACAAATTTTTAGATGATCATAACATTAGAATAAGAGGCCATATAAAATAATTATATAATAGAAATTAAAAATCAATACAAAATATCGTTATTATCATATAACTAACTTCTAAAACTCCTAATATCATATAAAAATAGAGCAAACAAAATATAGGAAAAAATTAGCTCCATAAACTATTACAGAACATCATATATTTTAATAATCATGAAATTATTTTTTTTGTAATTCCATGACAAATAAATAAATTTATAAAATGTACTGAATCTCTATCATATAATTTTTCACAAGATTAATGTTGTATATCTTATAAAATCAATAAAATATAGTATCTATACCAATATATAGAGTAAAAAATCTATGAAATGTTATAGAAAAATTATTGAATTTTTAAAGAACCAATGAAGACATTTTACACATCTATATAGACTAATTAAATTTTGATAAATCAATTGGATATGGAAAGGGAGTTTTGTTCTAGAAACCCATAACTATATCTTGAGTTATTACAAATATACAAAGGTGCCTCCAATGAGTAATAATTTACTATTCCTGAATTTATATGAATAATTTTGATAATTTTTCCCCAATTGAGTCGTTTTATTTCAATTTTCACATACATAGATAATATCAATATAATAATATTATTATTCAAAATTAATAAAAATTTTATGGCTCTGAGCCATTATAAAATTAGATGTAAAATAATCATTGAGACATAATATATAACACATCCTTATAACATACTTAATAGTATAAAAATTTGGTTTATATAATTATCAAAAAAAGACAAGAATGAAAATGGGAATAAGATACTTATAATGATTTTATATATCATTTATTGTGTTCAAAATTAACATGAAACTATACCAAAATATGTGATTTTTATAATTAAGTGCTATCACATTTTATTAATGTATCATGTGTTAATGAATATAGGTTTTCATAGACATAATTTAGGTATGTTTAGTTATCATTTGAAAATAGGATTAGAAAACATTATCATGAATTATAGGAATTTTTTTAAATATATGATAATGTACAATAATATTTTGTGATTTATTATGTTTCTAGTTTCCTAAAAATTAAACCCCTCTCATGATACAAAAACCTTATGTGGCTCTGACAGAGGTATACTTAAAAAATAACACCTAAAAGGAAGTAATCAGAATTGAATTGATTATTACCTAGTTCAAAAAAATGTCATCTTATTGTATATATAGATTGATACACTAGATGGATATTCTTTGGTTAATCTGATACATATTAATAACCATTTTTTGTATACATAGATAATTTTATCTTTTATTATGATTGTAGTATATCAACCTCAAAGCGTGATATTAGTAAATTTTATGATTAAAATTTCATATATAAATATTATAATATAATTCCCAATGGAAAACATAGGAATTGCCACTATAGAAAAATAGAATGAAATATAAGGACTCATGTAATCAAATGATTAAATATAAAATGTGATAATGACCTTCACAATATAGGGTTTGTATTAGGAAACATCATAAAAATGATGAATCTGTTAACTAAGGTCATAAATAACATAATAAACCATGTATATCATCAATCTACATCATAGAAATAATAATTGGAAGTTACATCGTTCATCTCATATTGTTTACCAACATCTAGTAAATCCTCTGGCATCTTGTTAAATAAATGGATCGATATTATAGAAATGATTTGTTTTATACTATGTTTTTCTGTCCAAGAGATTGTAACATTTGTAGTATTACTCCCATAGAGGGAATATGTTCTGTGGTGACACATATGAAGAATATAATTCAATTGGTGGTGGAGGAATCTAGTGAATTTGAACACCTCAAAATAGTATTTATCAACAATTATTTTTCTTCTACTATTAGAACTACGATAGTGATTGAATTCAATGAGTTGAAACAATGATAGAATGAATTAATGGGGAAATTATGAGATCATGTCTATTAGGAATTCATGATATTATTCTAAATGTACCATTTATTTTGAGGGGAATATTGTTCAATTATTTGGTAAAATATGAATCTCTTTTAATTATGTATCAACAATCCAAGACTATTGAATTTCTGAAGAGATAGAATAATGTGCTCTAAAATTTGAAATGGTGTTAAGAGATATCCCTTAGATACAAGGATAAAACGAAATGAAAAAAATGATAGTGCAAAATTTTTTAATGAATTTGTATGGAATGAAAATAAAATATCCCATTTGGAATAGATTTTGGATAGTGGTTTTAGAGAATTTTCTACAACAAAGTGGAAAGTTCTACAAGTGTAGATGACATGTCCATATAACTCAAAATTATTTTCTATATATTAAGTCAAATTATTTGAATTAAAATGATATTAGGAATATCATTCATGAAAAAAATGGACATTAAATGCTAAAATTGTGTTCATTATGGGAATTTTGATAATAAATGTCCAAATTAGACAATAATGGTGGGAAACCACCATAAACCTTATCATAGGCCAAGAGATAATGATTTTATTTTTAAATCATGAATTCTTAACTGGAGTATATAAAAATTGAGGTGGTAGGTACCCTCATAGTGCCCAAAATTCAATAGTGTACCTTTTCCTATTTAAGTACGATTCCCTCCTTTCTTTTATCCATGTTTTCAATGAATTTAAAATCGTACCAAAATTTACAAATTTAATATATATTATTTGAGAATCTATAAGGGATTTTTCAGGATTCAAAGCATATAAAAACCTTAGTTCGAACTTTTAAAAGTATAATCTAATAAAAACCTAGTATTCATTCCCATGGTGGAATTCAGAACAATAATAGGGATATACCGATTCTCATAGTGCAATTATAAGATAATCTAAAAAATCAAGGAAATTTTTATTACCAAAAACTGAAAGCCAATATTTATATTTAAAGTGATATATACCATTCTGAAAAATATCTAAAAACAGAAAATATTTCATTATATATAAACATGATTTTTAGAAGGGCGATATAAAATTATGTGTAGAGTTAGAAAATGTCCCCATTTATTAAGAAATAATTGAATTAATTTTGGAATAATTACATGGACATCTCATATAAATAATGGAATATTCCACTGTTGAACTTAAACCTAGATCTATAAAAATATATAAGACCCAATAAATAATGAAATATTTTGAGTTAGGGGATTTAATGATGAAAATGTAAGACATTTTGGAGAAGGTTTTCATTACACTATGTGTGTCCCATTGAGGTGAACTTATTCAATTTATGAAGGAGTATGGATAAATATATCCATGTAATTTTTATAGAAAACACAATAAAATAATGGTGAAGATCAAATATCCTCTTCCATGAATTTATAATCTATTCAACCATCTTTACGAGGACTAATTATTCTCTATAATTGACCTTTCATCTTGGTATCATCAATTGATTTTGAAAAAATAAAATATCCCAAAGACTACCTTTTGAACAATATATAGAGTATTATCCTATAACAATGATTTTTTTTAAAAAATTATTTCAAAATTGAAGAATAAAAAATTTACAAACAAGACATAGAATAATTTATTGATCAAGAACTGAATTCATTACATATTTACAAAACTAGAAACTATGGTTAATTAAGTATGGTCAATATAATTGCTAAAAACTAATATAATGCACCATCGATTAAAACATTAATGATTAATGTGTAACCCATATCCCTTAAATATTAGTATGTATAAAATTTGTAGTAATATGAATTCCAAAATTATATAGAATAAGAGGGAAATAGATCACCATTATGGAAGAATGAAAACCACTTAGAATGATATGGTTGTTTAATTGAAAAAAAATAGGAATATGAATTTCTTATAATTTTTATTTTTCAATGTTGGAAATATAGTCACTGGGATTTTAGAATATGTTAGGTGACTTAAAAATAAACATAAATTGAATTTAAGATGATAGATATAAATCAAAATATTAACATAATATTTAAAAATATATAACATAATTAAAATATTAAAATGAAATAATAATATGTAAAATTATATATTAGTTATAATATAGAAATTATAATTAGAGAATGAAATATCATGGATTTAAAATTTATATCTTTTAAATAAGTAATAAGTAATTCTAAGTGAAATAAAATTTAGTATTCATTATGTTTTAGTATTTATATTTATAAAAACAATTAGGATAACCTCTAAAGAATATCGTGGGGACACAAAAACAACTAGTAGAGGGAACTGTTCGGGGTCAACCCCATGTCAAAGGATTATACCCATGAAATCCTGAGGAGGTGGGGTGGATGCATGGTGGAGCATTGGTACCTCAGCTAGTGTGAGGACCCATGTATAGGGATCGTTTTTTTAAATTAGTGGTTGGGATAAATCCCTCAAGTAAAGTGAGTGTGGACATTTTTTTGTGATTAAGGGATGTAACTATTTTAGATTTTATTATAATAATCCACGTAAAATCTTCTCCTTTCGATATGGGATGTGTTTTAAACCACAAGATTCAATCTGATACATTTTTCTGAGATCATGTTGATATGCTCTATTCACTATTTCCTCCCTTGTTCTTGTCCACTATTATTATTTCTTGCATCTATGAACTAGTAGATCTCAATCTAATTTGTTCTATTTTTTCTCCACCAACGATGTACTATTAGAAACGATTCCCAAATCGATATCATTATTCTATATAGAATGAATTAAATTTTAAAAGAACGCCTGACTCACTTTTAGATATCATTTTTTTACTTCCCTCGCTCAACATTATAAGATATATATATATATATATATCCTATCATCTCATATAATATTAAAAATTTTGTTTAGGAGTATCTCAAAATCATTAAAAAATCCTTTGTTCATTTTAATTTTATCAAATTTTCAAACCCATTATAATAATATCTAATGTAGTGGAAATTAAATCTCATATATATATATATATATATATATCATTTTAACATCAGGAATTATATTCAAAAAATTGTACCAACAATAAAACACCCAAATTCCATTTTCAAAAAATATATATGTTTAAACTACAATTCTTATCCATGAATAATAGTTGTACTTAAAAATATTGAAACATTCTATATACAACCCTAATTATTTTCTAACCCAAAATAACTGACTCACCCTTCATAAACTCTTTTTCTCTATGCTTCCAGAATACAACAGCCTTGGATTCACCCATTTAAGGTAAGGGAAATGTTCTTATAAATTCATTTACATTATATAAATACTATATATATATACTGATTTATTTTAAAAGCCATAACATGTGATGTTTTAATTTTTATATATCATGATATCAAATTATATTTTTTTCCAAATTAATAAACATTATATTATTTTTATTTTATATACACACTACAATATATATATTATGTGTAAAAAAATTAATTTTACTACATTATAATTTTATTTTAAATGTTTATCAAAAAAAATATTATATATGAATAAAACCAATAAAAACAATATTTTTTAATTATTTTACTAGAATTTAAATTATTTTTATTTTAATAAATTTTATGTGTTCATAGTTTTAATGAGATTAGTTATTATTTTATGTAAGTGGTGGTTATCATTTTATAGGTGGATTATCTTTTATGAAATTCTTTAATACATGTTACTAATTTATTTATAGAAATTATTTTAACATCCATGATTTCCATAAATAACTAAGATATTTCTCCCGTTATTATATATCATTGACATTTCATTCTTTTTCAACCCGATGTTTTAAAAAACTTCCAATGCAATTATTATTATTCCGTTTTAAATTAAATAAATCATATGAACCTATATATTTCTCATAAATTCAATAAAATTTCATAAATATAATATTTTTCTATATAAATGAATTGTTTTATTATTTTATTCTATTAAAGTAAATAATTATGGTTTTGAATGGTTTCTGGCATAGGATATTGAAAGGACAGACGATGAAATTTTATTTCCAAAATTAAGTAACTAAAGTATCAAATAAAATGATATGGTTTGTAGGGTAATCCTATGACCTCTATGGGATGTTTTTATATATTTTATATAGATAAGTGGAATAATATTTTTTCTTATGGACTTATAAGTGTCATGAAGAAACCCTAAATTTTGTTATTTCAAGTTGTACTCCAATGATGTATTTCAAAGGATTATTATTCTATAAAATAAATGGGTTTCAAAGTATTACATACTTATTAAGAATATATAGAAAATGTTTCAATGATTTAAAACACTTCTCAATATATTTTTTTAACTAATTATTTATTTTATAACATGACACCAGTGAAATTTATTGATTTCAATGAAAATAAATAAAAAAATATTTTCAAATCACATTTCTAGGAAATTTTTTCTTCACACTATGTTTTAAATTATTTTTCATAGGTTTAGTAGAATTTCAAGCAGTGTTTTAATCATATAATGTGGTAAGAAACATGAATACATTAGTATACATTTTTTATAGCATTGGAAAATTGTAATGTATTTTTTTTAAATAAACAAAAACTTTATAGAAAAATCTCCTAGAATTAATTACGGTCAATGTATTTTTTTATTTTCTTTAATAAAAATAAAACTAATTTGTATAATTAAATTTAAATTTGTGTGTTTTGGGAATTATAGTTTTTTTAGGGAAATAAACTCAAATTTTTTTGAGAATTATGGAAATATAATCATTTATATTTTCGTCCTTTGTATAATTATTTTTACTGGTCATTTGATTATGCAATTTAGAAGAAACTAAACCAATATTTTTTCCCATATATATAAATTTAATAAAAATTTAAGTCAAAAATTATTCTCAATGATTTTGAGCACTTTTCAAAACATCAAATCTTTAATTAATTTTTTTGTGATATCCAAAACACATGATATATTCTTATTCTTTTGAGGATAAGTGTTTTCCTATTATTCCATTGTTCATACTCAACATCCATTGTATGCCCAAACAAGAAAAAACTTTTGAGGGTCCTTAAAATTATTTTAACCTAGGGGATCAGTTTGAGTCTTCAGTGGAATTGATCGATGCTATATAAGTCTGTGACCTCTACACACCTTGTATGTTTCATGCAATGGGTTTAGGTTTATATGGAAGAATCAAATTCATCCAAATATTAGAAGATGAATCATTTCTACTTTCATATAGGAATTAATCCTACTATGATGTCTCCAAATATTATAACAATCATACATATTTCTCAACATGTTATCAATGATTAAATGAGTTTGACCAAAATTGATTAAGTGGGATATGGGAAAATTATGTTGATCAACAAAAAAATGTTCTAAATATTGGTTTTATTAGACTAAACCTACATTTTTAGGAGAATATATAAAATTTTATATTCTGGTTAAGGAATGAATTAATTTTTTAAATTAAAATTTAAATAATAATAATAATAATATTTTTTGTTGGAACACTATGGATTATCCCTGAAAGAAAAATAATTCAGGTGAGTTTATGAACAGATTGAGAGGGTGAAATTAAATTGTGGGGGGAATAATATAACATCATCGATCTATGATGTATATTTTATTTTTAGTTAATTATCTCATTATAGAATAACACAAAATCGATGAAAAAGACTGAATATTTTATTAATAATTCACTAAAATCAATACATTATTACAAAACTAGAAATTAATTTAGAAAGCTCAATATAAATTATGGAAAGAAAACTAGAGCACCCCTAATAAACAAAATAATTCAAAATGTGTAACTCATTTACCATGAATATTCCATTTTTAGAAAAACGGTAGCAAGAAGAATGGAAATAACTCAAAGAATTAGAGGGAAGTAGATCACTATTATATAGGCATTAAAAGAACTTTGAAATAACTTTAATATTTTATTTAATATATTTATGCATTGGTTTATATATGAAATTTTATTTTTCCCATTTTTAATATATTCAATTGAATTATAATTGTAACGCCCCGACCCCAGTTACCTAGAGTCGGTGTATTATTATGTAACATTTGCATGATCACAAATGATCAAGTATCGAAAGACCAATTAGTTTAGTATCCTTGTAAACACTAGATATATTCAAAAATGTTGCATTACATCATAAATTGAAAAACTACAATAACAAGGTCTCCATAGTCCACACTCATATCACCTTCAGACTCTCCCTGCAGGTCAGTCATAAAATATTTCTTCACATCCTCGGAAAAATAAAACATAGAAAGGGATGAGCTTAGATGATCAGTAAGGATAATAATATAGTGGAAACTTTCATATATAAACATAATCATTTAAGGCAATGTATAACTAAAACAAAAGCCTTTTAAACTGAAACATCAGCATAATATGGAAAAAATAAAATTAAATAATGCCCTTTACTTATTCACATGGATATTCAACTAGTCAAATAATCACATGCAATATCAATAACCACTTTCATAATGATGGAATTCATAATACCAGACTATCATAACCACATAGTCAAGGCCTTGTGCCAAGACAACGAATAAGACTTTGTCAAGGCCTCGTGCCAAGACACTAGTTTGTCTCATGAGACCTACCGATTCATCGAGGAGCTATAGAGGGCTCCACCGGTCACTTATTAGGTCCAATTCATTCCTTATATGAAAAGGTTTAAACATATCATAAAAAATTTCCAAGAACCATAACATAATCGTATCAAATAATACATGCATAAAGGAAACATTACATTTCCACATTTCAATCAAAATAAATCAATAAAACACATTAATATAATCAAATAATTATCAAAACCATTTTCAATATCAAAATAAAAGAAAAGTAAAATTGGTATTTATTTATCATTTAAAAAAGGTGTCTTGTAGAGGAATTTGAAACTCAATAATGGTCACAGCGGTGGAGAAGTCATCATCACCACATACGTATGACAAAAAAACATTCCTTTTTGTTGTTTAGTAAAATTATTCTTATAAAAGAGATTCCATTTGAATAAATGTAAATTTCAAATGGGTTTATACACCCTATAAAACAAAGTTGTGTATAAAACGAAATAAACCTCAATGAAAGGAGATTGAGACGAAGTCCCTTACCTCGTGTCTGACTTGACTCGATCGTTCTTTAACGTCGTAAATAATAAACTAGAGTTAATTTTAACATTCTTAAGAATCTTTTTCAAGTTAATTATTCCTTTTATATCACTTATTACAATGTTATGAACATTATTTAATTATTTAAGTTAATAACGGTCGTTTTGTCGATCTTTGGTACTTGGGTCAACAATAAACTTCTTATAATTACAAGTTGTTTTGTGGTAGAATATCAATTATCTCCAGAATTATATTCATGATTTATATATCATATATATTCTATATATCCAGTAGATACATGCATTTATAATATTACATAACATTTAGAGGTAAGAAATGAAATGCACCGTTCATGGAGACGGTAAGCCGTACGTACACATAAACGCTACTTTCATTTCTATTCCATATTTAATGAAATTAAATAATAATTATATAAAGGTATATTATAAATCCACTATAATATCATATATAATATCATTAACTCCATACTTTATACTTCCCACATATGGCATTAACGAATCAAATCACTTTGTGGGGGCGGTAGTCTGCACTTCCTAAAATGAAGATATCGCGTTTACCCAAAATGGAACCATAAAGGTATTCCATAAATGTAAAATAAAGAATAATAAAGAAAACATAAACATAATATAAATCATATATAAATAGAGTGACACCTTAATGGCCACCATGAAAGGTGTTTAAAGAAGATTGAACAATCATCATTTCGTGAGGCAGTAATTCGCCAACCACAGAAACAGTCTATTCTTTAACCATTAGACAGAGGTGTTTATAATTTTAAATCAAATCCATATCATAAAAACATACAATTATATTTAATATACTAGTGTTTTTACAAAATATAGGATTAAAAAGGGTTTATGGGATCATAGAAGCAAAATAATACAAAATAACACGAATGAAGTCATTACCTTTAAATCGGGTAACTCTTTTTGATTTGAGCCAAAGGCTTCCTTGGGAAGGATTCATCCCAATGTGAGGCTTCTAAGAGTAAGATAGGGAAGGTTACAGAGTATTTAGGAATATCTTGGCAGAGCAAAATGGCTTTGAAAGTGTGAATAAGGTGGTATAGGTGGGGGATTTTATAAGAGAAGAGGAGGGGCACTCTTGGAAAGTCATGAAATGTTACATTATTATGATGTGGTTTTCGGATTTAAAAGGTCCCAAAATTATATATTTCGAGAATAAGGTGATAAGGGTTCTAAATATACTCATCAAATAGGTTTTTGACAAGTTTATGTCTTATATGTTTCATTGTATTTTCATTTTATTTAAATCGTTAATTAATGAGGTAATCGCTGCATCATCATGGTGTCATAAAAAGTTTAATTTATTTAAGGTATAGAAATTATAAAAAAAATACCATGATGTAGGTAATCTTTTTATCTATCCAATTACTATTTATTGTAAAAAATATGTCTTGTATAACCCCATGTAAAAATTGTTTTAGTAAAACAATACGTGTTTGTGACACTTTTATTTTTTACTTTAAATAAAAAGTTATTAATGTCATTTTCTTACCCAAGTGGCTCCATGGGGCCCCCAAGTTGACCCATGGATCTTCATGGTCATCCATTACTCATACAATAAGTTTAGTAAAAGTGTAAAGGTAATTTCATATTCTTATATCATTATATTTACCTTAAATTACACTAATTACCTTTAATCGCGATTAATAAAACTTAAAAGTTATTATTCAACAAAAATTACTTTAATCTCATTGAACCACATTTTACTTACTAATGAAAATGATGTTTGTCATATTTTTGAAATTCAAATCACAGAGGGGGTAACATTTTATTAAAACGAAAATTTAGTTTTTTAACTACCACTTAGTGGTTTCACTATTCATCAAAAATTGAAGTTTTTCAGAAAATACCAAAAATTCACTCTAAGATATATTTGATATTCCAAATTCAAAAATGATGGCCATTTTACCAAATTAAAAACATAAAATTTTCATTATTTATTTTATAATTAATTCCTGTTGTCAAAACAAATAGTGTGTTATTAAGAAAGATTATCAATCAAAATATTGACAATTTTTTATGTCAAATATCAAAGTGAAATTAATTATAATGACCACCATTAAATATAATTTTAAAATTATATTATAATTATACTTTAAAACCACTCAATATTATAATTTATCACTATAAATTATTTTGATAAAAAAAGTTATTTTTAAGTATTTTTCACTATTCATCGAAAATTTGATGTTCTTGGAAAAATACCAAAAATTCAACATAGGATAATTCCGATATTCAGAATTCAAAATTGAAGTCCATTTTGAAAAATAAAATTTATATAACTTCAAAAGGAGGGTATTACTATTCAAAACGGCTATTTTTATTAGTCATAGTGTGTTAGAATCTCGAACTTGTGTACAATGCAAGATATTGCGTTATTGAAAGAGAAGCATACCGTGGAAGCTTGGGGTGTTACATTATCCAATCCTTCAATAAATTGTGTCCTCTCAATTTGAAATTTTTTTTTCAAAATTAATGGTTGTAAATAGAAAATACTTTTTTGGAAAACCCACATCGAAAATAAGGTTAATAAAAATATAATTTTAAAAGAAAGAAAGAGGAGTACAAAGGTCACCCAAGATAGAACATACTAGGATTATATGAAAACATGGAAATGGAGGAGAAATAAACCATCATGGTCTGATGGAGAGTTGTAGAAAATAGAATTATGAGAATGTTAACTAAAATAAAATCACAAACATGTGATTGGTTAAACGGTCATTGATTCCCCAGTTCGAAAAGTTAAGAGAAAATGTTTCTGTTTTACGTAACCTTTCACAAAGTTGAGGAATTTATTTAGGAGATTTACTAAGATCTTAAGGAAATATAATTACTTGTCATGTAGACTTTCATTCTTTAATAAATTTTTACCACAAACCCATCTTTCACTCTAAAAGGTAATATAACTCAAAAGTATTATATTTATCCTAATAGTACAAGGTTATAAATATTAACACATACCATTTAGATTATAAAAACTATTTTTTAATAACCAGAGACTTCCTATAGGCTAGTGGTAGGTAATAAATGCCTCTCACACTATGGTTGTGGGTTCGATTCCTGGAGCTTTGTCCGACGCGACGGGTTATCCCCCAACCTTCAAGTTATCATTTTCCTAAAACAATAGTATTATAATATTCCGAAAATAATCCTCCGAAATTTTTTAACCTTAAACAACACTATCCAAAGTTAAACATAATTCATTCCAACCTTTATAGTTATCCAAAATACCTATGTCCAGAAATTCTCTAAAAGGGCTCTAAATTTCAAAATCAATTGTAACATCAGATTCTCCAAACAAAGTAAAGCCTCTCTTATTTTCACATAAAAAAATATGATTACCTTCATCATATTAAAACCTTAATGAAAACAACACGTACTGCAGTACAATACTTATATATATCACATTATTCGTGATTCCAAAAACACAAATACAATAATTATTCCACTTCAACTGTTGTAACAACAGAATATTGGCATTGCTCCCTTGGCCTTTTCTGAGGTAAGTTTCCCTAAATATTAGGACATTCATTTGCATAATTCCCTATTTCCCTACAATTCTAGAATTCAACATTGATAGCCTCTTTCTTTCCCTTACAATCACGAGCCTGGTGACCCTTCTCTCCACATTTATAATAAACTCCCATTCCTTTTAGGCAAGTACTAGGGTGATTCTTCCCAGAATTATCGCATAATGGAAAATCTTTCTTCCCCCGTTTCCCTTTATCTGTCTATTGTTCCATGGTTCTATTCTTCTCTTGCATTACTTTATTATCATAAGATTTAGATAAATCCTTTTTCATCTTAATAACACATGAGACAATGTCTTCATATATTGAAAAGGATTGTGAGACCAATGCTCGAAGGAGAAACGGTTTTATCTCATCAAAAAACGATCAATATTACTTCTTGGGTTAGGTATATATCTTGCATCATACCTTGATAACCTTATAATGTTGGCCTCATACATTGTGACATTATCAACCTCCTTTTGTCTCAGACTTAGAAATTGCCTTTCCATATCTGCTCGATGGGAATGAGGACATTATTTTTCTAAGAAACTCTCTTTGAATTCCCTCCATTCCATATTTGATACTTCATCATATTCCTTTGTGTTTTTAATCAATGACCACCATTGATCAGCATCTCCAGTGAGGCGGTAAACTGCCATGACAACCTTTTCCCTTTCAATACTCCCTAAAGCCTGAAATATTTTCTCTAGTGAATTTATCCATTACTTAGCTACAAATAGATTTTTACTCCCATTTAATATAGGTGGTTGTTTCCTCATGAAGCGGTCTAACATTGATCCTCCACGTTGCAGATTAGGGTGCTCCATACGAGTATGGTTATTATTCATAACATGAGTGAGTTTTCCCAGTATAGTGATAAGTTGATCAGCACCAGTTGTATCACCAACTCTACTATAACTATCTTGAGCAGGAGGAAAATCCTTACATGGAGTGCATGCAATGATATAGTTTCCATTACATCCACTAGGCACCATTTCTAAACAATGTCATAAACTAGATTAGTTTATGAATCGAAATACATAATTCCATACTTGTAAAACACTTAACATAAATTGAACAGTTTATGGATATAATCCATAATCATAAAAATGTTTTCTTTGAGAAAGTATATACTCATAAACCCTTCATAATGGTTTTTAATGAAAATGATAATTATCATAAGAATATCCGCCGGGAGTGTCGTCACCAAGAGTGAAGAAAGGCCCACTTCCGTGCACCAGTTCTCGTTCGAGTCTAGCTCAAAGCGGTGTTTTCGGGTTTTACCCCTGGGTACATCTATGCCAGAGCCGCCTCTACCTACTCATTTCCAGACAGGGATGTATTTCTCGGAAAACTCAAAAAATCTCTATAATACCAAAATTCGAGGAATTTATTCTATACTAATCCTCAAAGTCTATCATAGGGCTATGTGCTCTAATCAGAGCTTATCTAAATCTAGCTTCCAAGGTTAGTACTAAACTGCCTTTGATACCAACTGTAATTCCCCGACCCTAGTTACCTAGAGTCGGTGCATTATTATGTAACATTGGCATGATCACAAAAGATCAAATCTTAAAAGACCGATTAGTTTAGTAACCTTGGAAACACGAGATACATTCATAAATGTTACATTACATCATAAAGTAAAAAACTACAATAACATGGTCTCCATTGTCCACACTCATATCACCTTCAGACTATCCCTGTAGGTCAGTCATAAAATATTTCTTCACATCCTAGAAAAAATAAAACATAGAAAGGGCTGAGCTCAGATTCTCAGTAAGGATAAAAATATAGCATAACCTTTCATATATAAACATAACAATTTAAGGCAATGTATTACTAAAACAAAAGCCTTTTAAACATGAAATCCAGTATAATAAGGCAAAAATAAAATTAAATAATTATATTTACTTATTCACATGGATATTCTACTAGTTTAATAATCACATCCAATATCAATAACCACTTTCATAATGATGGAATGCATAATTCCAGACTTTCATAACCAAATATTTAAGGCCTTGTGCCAAGACTACAAATAAGATTTTGTCAAGCCCTCGTGCCAAGACACTAGTTTGTCTCATTAGAACTACCAATGAATCGAGGAGCTATAGCGGGATCCATCCATCACTTATTAAGTCCAATACATTCTCTATATGAAAAGGTTTAAACATATCATAAACAATGTCCAAGAACCATAACATAAAGGTATCACATAATACATGCATAAAGGTAACATAACATTTCCACATTTCAATCACAAGATATCAATAAAACACATTAATATAATCAAAACATTTTCAAAACCATTTTCAATACCAAAATGAAAGAAAATTAAAACTTGGTTTTTATTTTTCATTAAAAAAAAGTGGCTTGTAGAGGAAGCCAAAACTCAATAATGGTCACGGTGGTGGAGAAGTCGTTGTGGCCGCATATGTATGAAAAAAAACATTCCTTTTTGTCGTTTAGTAAAATTATTCATATACAATAAATTCATTTTGAATAAAAGTTATAGTCAAAGGGGTTTATACACCGTATAAAAGAAAGTTGTGTATAAAACAAAATATGCCTCAATGAACGGAGATTGAGACGAAGTCGCTTACCTCATGTCCGACTTGACTCAATCGTTCTTTAACCTACTGAATAATATACAAGAGTTAATTTATACTTTCTTAAGAACCTTTTTCGAGTTCATTATTCATTTTATATCACTTATTACCATGTTATGAACATTATGTAATTATTTAAGTTAATAACGGTCATTTTGTCGATCTTTGGTACTTGAGTCAACAATAATCTTCTTATTATTACAAGTTGTTTTTGTGGTAGAATATCCATTATCTCTAGAATTATATTCATGATTTATATATCATATATATATCATATATATCCAGTAGATACATGCATTTATAATATTATATAACATTTAGAGGTAAGAAATGAAATGCATTGTTCATGGAGACGGTAAGCCGTACGTACGCATGAACTCTACATTCATTTCTATTTCGTATTTAGTGGAATGAAATGATAATGGTATAATGGTATATTATAATACCAGTATAATATCATATATAATATCATTAACTCCATCCTTTATACATCCTACATATGGCATTAACGAATCAAATCACTTTGAGGGGGCGGTAGTCTGCACTTCATAAAATGAAGATATCGTGTTTACCCATAATGGAAACCATAATGGTATTCCATAAATGAAAAATACAGAATAATAATGAAAACATAAACATAATATATATCATATATAAATAGAGTTACATCTTAATGGACACCATGAAAGGTGATAAAAGAATATTTAACAATCATCGTTTTGTGAGGAAGTATTTCACCAACCACAGAAAAAGTATGTTCTTTAACCATTCGACGGAGGTGTGTGTAATTATAAATCACATAAATCTCATAAAAAATCATATTATATTGAATATACTGGTGTTATTACAAAATATAGTAATAAAAAGAGTTTAGGGTGTTGGAGAAGAAAAATAAAACAAAATAACACAAGTGAATACATTATCTTTAAATCGCGTAACTCTTTTTGATTTGAGAAAAAAAGGCTTCATTGGGAAGACTTATGCCCAATTAGAGGCCTCTAGGAGTAATAGAGGGATGTCGAGAGAGTATTTGGGACGATTTTGGCCAAGCCAAATGGCTTTGAATGTGTGAATAATGTGGTAGAGGTGGGGGCCTTTTATAAGAGGAGAGGAGGGGCACTCTTGGAAAGTCATGAAATGTTACATTATTATGAACTGATTTTTGGATTTTAAAGGTCCCACAATTATATATTTTGAGGATAAGGTGATAAGGGTTCGAAATACTCTCATCCAATAGGTTTTTGACAAGTGTAAGTCTTAGAGTTTACATTATATTTTCATTTTATTTAAATCATTCATTAATGAGGTAATCACTGCATCATCATAGTGTCATAAAAAGATTAATTTATTTAATGTCTAAAAATTATAAAAAAATACCATGATGTAGGAAATCGTTTTATCTTTCCAATTAATATTTATAACAAAAAATATGACTTGTATAACCCCATGTAAAAATTGTTTTAGTAAAAAAATATATGTTTGTTACAATTTTATTTTTACTTTAAAAAAAAGTTATTAATGTCATTTTCTTACACAAGTGGCTACATGGGGCCACCAAGTTGACCAATAGATTTTCTTGGTTGGACCTGAATCATCCAATATGTTTAGTACAAGTGTAACGGTAATTTCATATTATTATATCATTATATTTACCTTAAATTACATTAATTACCTTTAACCAACATTAATAAAACTTAAAAGTTACTATTCACCAAAAATTATTTTAATCCTATTGAACCACATTTTACTTCTTAATGACAATGATGTATGTCATATTTTTGAAATTCAAATCATAGTGGTGGTAAAATTTTATTTAAACGAAAAATCTGTTTTTTAACTACCACTTAGTGGTTTCACTATTCATCAAAAATCGATGTTTTTTAGAAAAATACCAAAAATTCAATATAAGCTATATTTTATATTGAAAATTATAAAATTATTTCCATTTTGCCAAATTCAAAACATAAAAGTTTCATTAATTATTTTTATAATTAATTCCCGTTGTCAAAACAAATAGCGTGTTTTTAAGAAAGAATATCAATCAAAAGATTGACAATTGTTTATGTCCAATTTCAAAGTGAAATTAATTCTTAATGACCACAATTGGATAAAATTGTAAAATTATATTATAATTATACTTTAAAACCACTCAATAGTATAATTTATCACTTATAATTTATTTTGATTAAAAAGGTTGTTTTTAAGTATTTTCACTATTCATCGAAAATTGGATGTTCTCGGAAAAATACTTAAAATTACACATAGGCTAATTATGATATTCCTAATTCAAAAATGAAGTTCATTTTGAAATATAAAATTTATATAATTTCAAAAGGTGGGTATTACTATTCAAAATGGCTACATTGATTGGTCGCGGTGTGTTAGAATCTCGAACTTGCATACAATGCAACCTATTGAATTATTGACAGAGAAGTATACCGTGGAAGCCTAGGGAGTTAAAATAATAGTATTTGTGTGACCTAATATGAAATTTAAAATGAATTGAATATGATATTTGATAATCAAAATAATAATATAATATTGAAATTCAATACATTAGTGAAATGATTAAAAATAATAATTATAAGTAAAAAATATGTATTATTTTTAATATATATTTGTGAATTAGAAAATATAATATATAGTATTTAATAATAATATTTTGTAATTAAGTTATACATAATATTAAATAAAATAAAAATTTACCACACTTTTATTTGTAGTATACTTGATAGAAAAAATTTAGTCCATCCATTGAAGGATAACACATTTAATCCTCAACAACTAATAAGAGGACCCATGTGGTGTCCACCCCATATGATAAGTGTTTACCCTATAAATCACAAGGTTGAGGGGTAGATATTTTGTTGTGGATAAATTCCTCCATTAATCAGTTTACTAATGCAGATGGACCAATTTTATTCGCCAAGAGGTTGGGATGTAGCCCTAAAAGAGCATGTGAAAGGGAATTTTCTGTGTGTATGTGATTTCAGGTCCGATATTCTATAGTTTTTATTATATGTATTCACTCGGCCTTTTCTTTTTTTCAATGTGGGAAATGTTTGAAACCCTGGGATTCAGTATGAGATTTTCCTTCAAGATCATGTTGATCTGAGCAATTAACCCTTTTCTACGTTCTTATTAACTAATATAATTATACCATGCAATGAAATAATAGTATACCAAAATTCTATTATGCTCCACTCATTCACCCTCATTTATGTCTTCTACAAAACAATTCCCAAGTCGATGTCAATTTCCAAAATTGTGGGACTATAATTTAAAAATAAGACTTGACATGGTTTGGGTTATCAGTTTTTTATTTCCCACCAATATTTTGGTAGTGATTCCATATATATATATATATATATACACTAATATATTTCATATAATCTCATATAAATCAAATAATTTATTTTAAGTTTATCTAACAAGTTTAATGAAGACAGTTGATAATTATGATTTTTTTAATATTTTCAAACCCCCTTCCATACTCTGAAATACAATGATTATGAAATCAATATATATATATATATATGAAGAAATATAATATAACACCTGGAAAAATATAACATGCACACAAATTTCTTTTTATCAAGAAGAAATACATAGTTCTCCATTTTAATTTCGATATAAGAATGATTTGGGTAATAAAAATGTTTAATCCTGCTATAAAAAACCCCTCATAAATTTCTCATCCTAAAGACCCGACTCTAGCCCCACAAAACCATTATTTTATCTGTTTTTAGAAGCCTACAACCATGAATTCAACCATTTATTATAAGATAGTTTTTATCAAATATTCATTTATTTTGTACTGAACTATATATATATCTCCTTTTGTGGTGTTATTTTAAAACCATTAGTAAGAGATGTTTACATTTGAATATATAATGATATTGAAATCAATTTTTCAATAAATTTAAAAAAAATCAGTTATTTTTATTTTCGTTTAGACTCAACTATATATATATATATATATAAATTTATGAGGCTCTAGGAAATTATTATAACACCATTGTAATTGTATTTACAATGTTTATCATAAAACTGTTTAATTTGATCTATATGGTAAAAAACCAAATAATATTTCAGTTATTTTCTAACCGATAATTTAAAAAATATTTTATATTATTAATGTTTCTATGTTAGTATTTTTAATAATATTATTTAGTATTTTATGTAAATTGGAGTTATCATTTTATATGTGTCTTATCATTTACAACACATTTTTTAATAAGTTAGCAATCTATTTATAGAATTTTATTGGACATCCATGAATGCCATGCATAATTTTTATATGGGAATAATATATAAATATTAATTAAATATCATTAATTTCAAATAATGTTTTTTTATAGTTATATTAAATTAATCTTATACCATTTTAAGTTAAAAAAATTCTCTGATGGTATGTATTTCTCATTTCTTAAAAATTTTAAAAAATAATTCTATTTTATAAGAAGGAATGTTCTAATTGTTTTCTTCTATGAAAATAATCTAATTATGATTAGGAATGATTTTTGGCTTAGGAGTGAGAAAGGAAGGAAAATTAAAAATGATCTGCTAAATTATGGTACTATTTTATCAAATGAAATGATATGGTATGGGGTGTAAACTGATGAACTAATGGAGATTTTATACTATATATGATATGAGTAAGTGGCCTCATGGTTTTTCTTGTGTTGATATTAGTGTCATAAATAATCCATAAAATTTATTATTTTCAGGAATGATAAGTTCAATGAATTATTTTAATGGATTATTATATTTTTAAATAAATTATTTTAAATTATTTTCCTCCTATGAAGAATATTTTTTAGAGAATTCAAATCTTGGAAACCATTTACTAAGTATTTTTTTTATCAAATGTCTTATTTGATAAATGTTTTCGAATAAATCATATAAATTTCAAATATAATTTGTTGAAAAGTATTTTTATAATACTTTTTTATTTTTAATTCTCACTAAATTTTATAAATTAATTTTCAAAAGTGTAGTATAAATTCATTTATGTGTGGCTTCATTTATAGTGAAATAAAATAGGATTAAAATATTATAATTGTTTTATTGTTTGATAAATTTTAATGTATTTTAATAACGTTTTATACCCTAGACCAGAAAATATAATGGAATTCATTATGATCTTTTTATATTTTATTTTATATTTACATTAATATTTAAAATAGAATTTATAGTACTGAGTCCAAAAGTAAGGAATTTGGTAATTACAATTAGAATCAGATCATAGTACTAGTTAATTTTAGAGAACTAGTACAAATTAATTATTTAAGTATTTCACCATTGTAATGTTTATTTTCCTTAACATTTTCAAATGGAATATAGAAGAACACGGAAAATTGTTGTGTCCCTTTTAGAATATTTTTTGAAAAGGAAATTCTAAAATCATGTTCAAATGATTTTGATCACATTTCAAACTATCAACTCCCTTGTAATCAAGGTTACATGATATCCAACAAATCTGATATATTCAAATTCATTCGAGGGAAAGTTATTTTCTATTATTACATTGTGCACTCACAAGACCCATATTATGCATGACAAGGGAAATATTTTGGGATTCTATCCATTTTTTTCCATATCAAGTCAGTTTGAGGATTCAATGTAAAATATGGAACCATCATAAGATAGTGACATATTTGTAGAATACATGTTTCAAACATTGTGTTTTAGTTTATATAGAACAATCAATGTCATCAAAATAGTATAAGATGAATCAGTTATATTTTTCATTATGAATCAAACCCAATCTAATGTCAATAAACATTATACTCATCAAACATATGTCTCAACATCTTATCAAAGATTACAATAGTTTACCAAAAACTTTAAAATTTAATGTCGAAAAAATAAGTAATAGAACTCGAAACATGTGTAATGATCAGTTTGATTGGATGGAATTTTTCATTTTAGGAGATTATCCAAATTGGTGATTTTGGGGAAGGTATGAAATTTTTAATATAATGAAAATTAAATAATGATTATTAATAATATAGTTATTTGTATAGGAACACAAATGATGAATACTGATTGGAGAAGATGTGGTGTATATTTAAGAATAAAATTTAAAGGTGTAATTCAATTAAGGGGTAATAATTTTACATCCATGATCTATGATGTATTTTTTATTTTTAATTAATCATTTATATACAAGATAATAGAGAATTAAAGACAAAATGTAATGTTTTATTAATAAATCACTGAATTAGTTAAATCATTATAAAGCTAGAATCCATGGTTAATTTAATAATCACAATATATGTAATGGAAACGTAATTATAACACCACCAATTAGATCAATGATGATAAATATGTATCCCACTTCCTTTGAATCTTCAGTAATTAGAAATTTTTAGCATGATGATCAATAAAAATATAAAAAACAATAAGGAAGTAGGGACAATTATATAAGAAAGAAAACAACATCAAAATGATTTGATGTTTTTAATACATTTATTCATAGGAATTTATAAGACATTATATTTTTTACCATACGAAATAGAGCCATCAAGGTTTTTATAGATGTTAGGTGAATTAAAAATAAATTTTTAATATTTATAAGAATGTGATTTCAAATCAGAATAATAATATAATATTTAACATGATATACCTTAATGAAATATTTAAAAGTAATAATTATATGTAAAATATTAAATTATTTGTATTACAACATTCATAATTAAAAATTTTAATATCATGTTTTTAATTATATTATTTTATAATGAAGATATAAATAATTTTAAAAAAATTAAATTTTATTATACTTTTAGTTGTAGTATTTATGTTAATAGAAAATAATAAAGACCTTTGATGAGTAACTAGCGGACCCCTCAACCACTACTAGGAAGACATACGGTTGGTTAAACCAATGTGGGAGTACTATACATAAGTCATCCAACAGTGGTAGGGCCTCACCTTGGTGGAGAGTTGGTAACACCATTAGCTAAAGGACTAGTGTATTGGGCCCTTTTTTGTTATCCCAGAGGTGGGGCAGAAACCTTCAAGGCCCATATGTGAGGCCATTGTGTGATTGTTTTTTTATTTCCTCATTGATATACATCATTTTTTATAATATGTAGTCACTTGTATTATTATTCTTTTGATGTGAATGATTTTAAACTATGAGATTCAATCTTAGACTTACCTTAAAGTTTATGTTGATCTAAGTCATTCAATATTTTCTCTATTTTTCTTCTACACTATTCTTCTTCCTAAAGGTTATGAACAAGTTAACCTCAACACTAATATTTTCATCCTCATTTCCACCACTATTTTCTTGTAAATCCTAGAATAATTAATTTCAATTTTATAAATAGAATTATTAAAATGTATTCATAACCCTTGAATATGTTTTAGATATTATTTTTTCTTCCTTCCCTCATCTTCAAAAGGAATTAATATATAAAAATGAATTTTCTATCATCTAATATACTTTTAATGCTTGTGTTAAGGATTATCTCAACATATTAATGAGAACCTTTGTTCTTTTATGATTGTGTCAAATTTTTAAACCCCTTTTCATACATTCAAATGCATCACAACGATATCGTAAATATATATATATCCCTCACCTCAAAAAATATAATCAAACACTTTTCCAAATAAAAAAACAATAAAATTATTTTTTTTTCAAAAATAAATATAATTTTTTACAATAAAAGATCTATCATAGAATGGATTATGAAATTAAAACTAGAAATACCTTTTTTTATAGAACCCATATTCTTTGCTAAACTAAAAGACCAGACTCACCCTCCCAAAAATCAAACCATTCTCTATTTCCACAATTCAATATCCTTAGACTCATCAATTTAAGGTAAGGGAAACATTATTAAATATTAATTTATTTTTTAAAAATCATACTATATATATGGTTTTCTTTGCATTCACATGGAAAGGGATGTTTTAATTCTAATAAATCAAGTTTTGGAATTTTATTTTTTTTGTGAGTTTAAAAAACAATAGTTATTAATATTTGAAATACACACCACACAATATTTATAATTATATTATTTGAAAGAGAATTAATTTTATCACTTGAAAATTCTATTTTCAATGTTTATCACAAAAATATACATTTCGATATGTGATTTAAAACAACATCAAAAAATGTGTTATTATTTATCCTTGAATTTCAAAAATAGGTAACTTTATTAATATTTGTATGTTAATAATTTTAATAAGATTGTATATTACTTTCTGTATGTGGGAGTAATCATTTTATGTTTGACATATCATTTCAAACACATTTTAATTCATGTTATAATCTTATCTATAGTATTTTCTTGTACATCCATGAATTTCATATATAATTTTGATATAGTCTTTATATATATATATTATTAACATTTCATACATTTTAAATAATATTTTTTTTTAATTTCTATTAAGCATAATATATTTCTTTCAAAATTAATTCAATCCAATGAATGTATAGATTTATCCAAGAAAATGAAAATTATAAAAATTAGATTATTCTTTGTAACGAAAAGGTTGGATTATATTCTACTATGAAAATAATTTACGTATTATTTTGACTAATTTTTAGGTTTGGAGTGAGAATGTAAAGACCAATACATTTTGTTTCTGAAATTATGGTATTAGAGTATCAAACTAAATAACATGGTATGTGGAAAAAACCCATAAACTCAATGGTAATTTTATGTACATTTGATATGTCCTTGTGTCCTCACATATTTTCTTATTGCCTAATAATTATCATAAATAATCTATAAAAGGTATTATTTTCATAAGGATAAATCTAATGAAGTATTTAATAGGATTATTGTGTTAGAAAATAAATGGTTTTCAATGTAATATACTCATATTAAGAATATTAATAAAAATTTTCATTTCATGGTAATTCTTTTTTTGTATTTATTTTATCAAAATATTTATTTGATAAAAGGATTCCAAAAAAATAAAGATTAAAAATTATTAGGGTTTATAAATAATTTTAAAACCCATTTTTTGTAAATTTATTCCTTAACCTTTGTTTTAAATTATTTTTCATTGTTTTAGTTGAAATCTTATTGGTTTGTGTTTCATAAAAGCAAGAACCACACATGAAGTCAATTATATTGTTTTTAAAGTATTTTATAAATCATAATGTATTTTCTTAATTATCTGAAATGAAGAATGAAATTGGTTATTGAATTTATTATTCCCCCAAAAAAATTGGTTTTATTTTATAAAAAACACAATATTTTTTGTAATCCATATATAAGTGTAGATTTGGGGAGTAACATATGGGAATTTAATTTTTTTATCCCTTTATCATGACTCATTCTCATAGAATATTTATGGATTTAATTAACATGTCTTTTGAGAAAAAATTAATATTATTTTATAGGAAATTATTGATTATATTTAGATATATTAGAATATTAATGAATTTCTTGAAGATCATCTGTGAGAAATATTAAAAACCGTGAGGAATGACTAAATATTTGGTAAATTCAATTAATGTGTGTTCAGGATAAAAAATGATTCATTTTGGGGAACATATTTACAGGTGATGGAATCCTAGTAGATCCATAAATGTAAAAGGTAGTAGATTATAGTGTACATCATTTCACAGTAAATGATATTGGAAGTTTACATGGTCTATTAACATACAATGGAATGTTTATGACGGTACTTAAAGTCATATGTCATGACCCCCTCCCCACAAAGTGTACCCCTCCTGGGCCGGAAATGCGAGAAGGGAGATAATGGCCACCGAGTCCCACCTCCAGTAGGCCCCGGGTTGGCGACTATCACCGAGGGTATAATAAACACACAAATTGGGAGGCATTACCCACTAATAAAACACATACGGAAGAGAGAGATAAGATAAACACCAATCAACTCCAACCCAGATTTCAATATAAACGAAAACCCAAGTACACATATGAAATGACATGAAAGAGTACTACAACTGAAAGGGAAAAAATGAAAGTACCCAAAAGAAAGTAAAAACAGCAGAAACCACATGCCCGAACAGCTCCTCCAACCACAAGCTAGTAGTAACCAGCCTAATCTCTAACCTACTCCAAGTGACCTGAAAAATAGTTTGTATATACCTAGGGTGAATATAATAGTATATTCAGTTGGATCCTCCCCAAATCCTCTTGTGCAAAGGAACAGAAACCATGCAAAAGCATATTGAACAATAAGTGAAACTAACTCGTCACCTATATAGGTATACTAAATTCCCAACCTCACCATGGATACTCTCACCGAGTAACGCATACAAGAATATAACATATAATAAAGAATATCAAGGGTACCCCGCTACTACTTTCCCATTGGTTTGCCGCTTTTCCCCAACATCGCACGTCCTAATAATCTCTCTCCAAAAAGGCTTGCCCGCAGACACCTGGGCGAAGCACCACACCATCCTCACAACCAAAAGTAACCAGTTAGTTTTCGGGAGCCACCACATCTCTCATAATGTGTATCATACATCAGGTATTATACCATAATCCATTACATCCCATAATCCATGTAAGGATCCTTAAGCCATCACAGCCAATACACATTACACCTATCGTAGTCCCTAGGATATTATATACAGAATATATGTGTGTGAATAACCACGATCCATTACATCCCTCTACACACATATATGGGGATAACTAACCGCGGTTCCTAACGACACAAGTATCTACCAATATAAGAGAGTGGGGAAAAGGGGGTTTTCATCCATTCATCCTCCCACCATAATGTTGCGGAAAACACACCCCCACAAGGGCTCAGAATCCTCAGGGTGTCAGTTTCCATTACTGATAGGGGGAGTAGCATATAGAAACACAAAAAGTACAAAATATACTATAACTCACAACCACACTATGGGAAAAACCTAGTCTTAGAAACACTGCAACTAATGTCTCTTAGACCCTAGGATGCTACTTAAAAGACTGGGTATCCTATAAGCACACAATCATTTAAAGATATTTATTATATTAATTCCTTCTTTTTTTTATTAGTTCCACTGTACATTAATTAATTCTTTAAAAATTAATTAACCATGCACAATTCCACATTAAATTTCATTAGCATCATACCCAAGTCAACTGTTCCTTCAAAATTAAAACCTTATCATTATGTTCCATCAAACACAAACCCCAAGGGTTAACACCATTTATTCAATTATTCATTATAGAATTACTTTCCCATATTCCCAAGCATTCTAGAAAATCATTCTATGCTACTAAAATATATGGGGGCTCAACACGGTGAGTAGATGAACTACCCGTCGAGTCTTTTCCACCTATAGAAAATGCATAGACCCATTCCCCCTTGAGAAGTTAAACACTGAAAGCATGTGGCATACCCCACGTGTCTTCACCTCTTTCGGGAGAAGGGTAAGAAAGACTAGCTTCCTTGAGCAGTGGAGAAAAGAAAAGCAGATAAACAATCAAAGAACCATCAAGAAACCAACAATCATATCAAACCCATTCCATAATCTCTAGTGTCCTCCCTGACACCCACATGCATAAACTGATGCATCTCACAACTCTAGGATACATCTTCTGCAACCACTAAAAGGCCTCTATGCCCCCACATATCACAACAACCATCCAGGATCACATCACAACACAAGTAGTAGGAAATCAAACATCACATTAATTTGTCTCTTGGCACTTTAACAATCAAGAAGGTAACTCAGAACCCTTCAAGGAATTATCAAATAGTCCAATCATTAAACCATCTTAAATTAACATATTTATAATCCATTGGTTCCATAATTGAGAACCTAACCAGTAAGCTATCACAAATGATTATACATAATTACTATGCCAATTTGATTAACATCAAATTACAAAAATAACCATATTCATTCAGACGCCTCATTATCTTTATCAAACAAATATCAATTAATCTCTTGTTACGTTATTTAAAGATTTCCATCAAGAACAACAGCTATGAAAAGCAAGCATAGATATAACACTATCTAGAAAAACAAGAGCCAATAAAATACGATAGATACAATTTATTTATCATGTTCAAAATATTTATTAAGTCAATTCCAATTTTAATCCAAGAGATAAAACATGCTAACATTACAGTTTCACATAAAATAATGATAAGTAAAGAATCCCCTACCTCAATGGTTTATGACGAAAACCCAAACGGTTGAAGAACGCACAAGAAACCCAGGTCGATTCTCCAAGACCCCGCCTTAGATCTCTCCTCCTAGCATGATCAAGACCAAAGATAATTATATTTGGTATCCACACACTTAGATCTACCCATAACGGGTGTAGATCTATGAAATCGATAGAAGAGGATGAGTAGATCTAAGTAGATCTAAGAATCAAACATGAACGATCACATACCTCAAGAAACCGGCTTCAATTCGCCAAGAGATGCAATTGGATCACCTCCAAAACGTTTGGGAGATGTTCTCCTACCTTCAATGAAGGGTAATCCCGAGTTAAGGCCAATTAAGAGCTATAACAAGAAAGTTAGAGGTGAAACGGTTAAGATCTACAATTTTAGGATCTAATTTAAGTGCCTTCATGGTTTTCTTGCACGGTTAGACAAACCGTGCGCTAACCATGCGGTCTCTACTACCTCGTCAAACAGTCCTTGCACGGTTTGGACACATGGTTAGACAAACCATGTGCTAACCGTGCGTTAGCCACTGCCTCCAGGACCAACCTCGCACGGTTTGGCCACACGGTTTAGACAAACCGTGCCCCTCTCGTGCGAAAGCTATATCACTTTATTCTTTCTTAAAAGTCCACCCAAACGCACGCCAAGTCAACTTGACCTTCCAAAACACCTCTAACACTGCATTTTCACAATTTAATGGACTGGAGAGGTCCGGGACATTGCATCAGATACCTCTCAAAACATTCTCTTCTTCGAGAATCCAAAACCCACCTAAAGTGAAAATGAAACAGGGTCTGAACAACCACCCCTCGTGATACCTCTCAAAAGAGAGAAAGCCACAAAAGATACACCGATACAAGGAAAGAGTTAAACATCAAACAACTCTGGGTACTGAGCATGTATCTGTGACTCATGTTCCCAGGTACTCTCTTCCAAGCCACTGTGTTGCCACAAAACATGAACTAAGGGGATATAAATCCCACACAACACTTTATCCTTGCGGCCGTGGATATCAACCGGTCACTTCTAAAATGTTTCATCATTATCAACATCGATCTCTCCCCAATCAATGATGTGAGAGTCATCAGGAATATAACAATGGTAGTTGTGATACATGGAAAACATTTTTTATCTGACTCATCTGAGGGGGAAGTTCTACTCGATACGCCACATCTCCAACATGAGATAACACCTCGAAAGTCCCAACAAACCGGGAAGAAAGCATGCTTTCATGTCCATACCTTCGCTGACCACAACGAGGAGTCACCTTCAGAAACACATGATCCCCAACATTAATCTCTAAGGGTCTCCTTATTTAATTGACATATGATTTTTGACAATCTTGAGCTACCTTCATCCTCTCACGAATCACCTGAACCAAATCTGTTGTATTCTGCACTAGTGCCGATCCGAGGATTGATGACTCTCCGACCCCAATCCAGCACAACGAAGAACGGAAAGGCCAAGCATAAAAGGCCCCAAATGGCTCCATACCGATAGTGGAGTGAAAACTATTATTGTAAGCGAACTCCACCTAGGGTATGTGCCTCATCCATGATCCTCCAAAATCAAGAACACAATATCATAACATGTCTTCCAGAGTCTAGATGGTTCTCTATGTCTAACCATCTGTTTAGGGATGAAAATCAGTGGTAAAGAATAGTTGAGAACTGAAATCATGTTTGAGACCTCTCCACACTATGGAGGTAAAACGAGGATCTCGATCAGAAATGATCATCCTAGTGACTCCATGAAGTCTTTCCACCTCTTCTAGATACTGCCTCGACAAAAAATCCACTGAGCATTACTCCTTGATTTCTAAAAAGTGGTCTGATTTTTCATAATAATCCACTACCACCCAAATAGCATCATGTCCTCCTGGATCTCAAGGTAAACCGGTAAATAATTCCATTGAGATGTACTCCCACTTCCATTAAGGAATCTCTAATGGATAAAGAATACCACTCGGAACATGGTGTTCGGTCTTCACCTTCTGGCAGACTAAACATCGGGACACAAACTCTGCAACCGCACACTTCAGCCCAGGCCACCAAAACTAACTCCTCAAGGATCGGTAAATATTTTTCACGCCAGGATATACAGCTAAAGGTGAAATATGGTAATCTCTGAGGACTGTATCATGCATCATCATAGGAACAAAAAACATTTTTTGATACAACACTCTATGTTGTTCATCCTCAAACCAAACATCAGTGGCCTCACCACAATCAACTCGGTCTCTCCAGACTTCCACCTCTAGATCCCACAATTGGGAATCTTCTACCTTATGCATCAGGTATGACTATACCGTCATCTGAAAAAGACAACCTCGACCCCCAAATTCTTCCATATTAAGATACAATCCTGACATTTCTTCCATTACTCTCAAGGAATCACCGGATTCATGCATAGCATCACTACGTGACTTTCGACTCAGTGCAGTAGCTACAGTATCCTCCTCTCCAGGAGTATAAGATATTTCTAAGTTGTATTCCTACAAGAACTCCATCCACCGACTTTTCCATAAGTTCAAGTCATGTTGGGAGAAAACATACATCAAACTCTTATGATCTATGAAAATAACAAAACGCTCGCTAATGAGGTAATGTCTCCACAATTTCATAGCAAAAACCACGGTTTCCAACTGAAGATCATGGGTGGCATAGTTGCATTCAAGGGGACGTAACTTCCGAGACCCATAAAAAATAACTGAACTATGATGCATGAGAACATAGCCTAACCCTAGATGTGAAGCATCACCGAAAACATTAAACTGAACTCCCTCAGCTGGAAGACAAAGGACCGGAGCACTGACAAACTTCTCCTTTAGTTACTCGAATGATGTCTGACATTGATCAGTCCATATGAATGCATGATCCTTCCTGGTCAAAGTTGTTAGAGGGGTTGAAAATCATGAGAAATTGGCTATGAACCTCCTGTAGAAGCCTCTAAACCAAGGAAACTCCGCACTTCTGTCACTGTCTTAGGGGCTTCCCAAGACACAACTGATTCTATCTTCGAGGGATCCACAAAAAATCTCTTTTGGGACAAAACATGCCCCAAGAAACGGACTTCTTGAGTCCAAAACTCACACTTCGACAACTTCCCAAATATATAATTTCAACGAAGAACTCCCAAAATGGATTGTAGACGCTGCGCATACCCCTCTTCAGATATGGAGTACACAAGGATGTCGTTGATGAAAACTACTACGAACTTGTCCAGGAACTCACTGAACACAGCATTCATCAATCCCATGAAAACAGCTGGAGAATTATTAATGCCAAACGGAATTACAACGAACTCATAATTCCCATGATGACAACAGAAAGCATTCTTCAGAATATCCTCATCCTTCACATGCATCTGATGATATCCTGAACACAAGTCGATCTTTGAGAACCAACTTGCACCCTTTAGTTGATCAAATAAAGTCAAAAATCTGTGGAAGAGGATAGAAATTGTTTATTGTCACTTTGATTAAGCGACTATAATCGACACACAACCACAAAATGCCATCGGAATTCTTCACGAACAAAACTGGTGCACCACATAGTGACACACTTGGCCAAACAAAACCGCACTGTAACAGACCATTAAGCTATATGCGCAGATCCCGCAACTCAGAATGGGCCATCCTATATTGAGACATAGAAATAGGAGACGCTCCTTGTTGTAGCTCGATACAAAACTCGATCTCTCATTGAGGGGGTAATGCTACAACCTCTTCTGGAAAGACGTCAGGGTACTCCTCTACGACCCTAGGAAACGCCAACTGCTGAACCTCTGATGAAATCAGTATTATCTCATCCATCATGGATGGTAAATATGGGACCCTCCTATGACCCATCTGAGTATATTGCTCACCAACAAACACCACTTGTTCTCCATCCACACAAAAGAAAACGACATTATTTATGAAGCAATCCACGATATCCTGCACCGAATATAACCAATCCATTCTGAGGATGACATCATATGGTTGTATTCGTAAACATCGTATATTTCCCCAAGAGCGTTGTTGCCCCAACACTAGCTCAAAGTATCTACATAGTTCAAACAATTAAGCTTGACCTCCAACTAGTGTATTCAATGCCAAGGGCAGTAGAAGCCTCTCTACCTCAAGTCCCAAATTATGGACAAGGTTGGGTGATATGAAGGAGTGTGTCTCTCCTGAATCAAAAAAGGCATACACCAAGGTAGAAAATAAGAAAAGGGTACCTCGAACAACATCTGGCTCGTCTAGTGCTGGCATCGCTATAGTATGAAGCTGACCACGACCTCCTCCACGGCCTCTCTAAACCTAATGGTGACCACCACCACGGCTACGCTCTTCTCTCTAAGGATGGGGAGCATCATGTGGTTCTCCTCTCCCTGCCCCATATACCCTCTACTGATCTAAAGCTGCTGCCACTGGTTACTGCAACATTTGATGGAACTACCTCAACGGAGGAACCTGGAGCATAGCACCCGGTGCACGATGACCAATTTGTAAGGTCGGGCACTCCCACTGTGGATGTCCATGACCACCACAAGAAAAACAAGTGACTGGTCCCTTGGAATAGGCTTGAGAGTTGCTGCCTCTAGAGAAATGAGATGTGAAGGGCTAGGACCTACCGCCGGCTGAATGGAAACTCTTCTTCCTTGAAAATCGAGAACCTCGGACCACATCTTTGCTTCGAGAGGGATCATGAAGATCCCCCTCTCATGATGATCCTATCCTGGCCAATGTCCTCTCAACAACCTCTGCCCTCTCCAGCACCTAAAGATATGTCTTCAGCATAAATGGGGTGACATGGAGCTGGATCCTTGGACGCAAATACTCCTTGAAATGCCTCGCCCAAGCCTCCTGATCTGGTAACAAGTATGAATCATATCCGGAAATGGATTCCAAACACTCAAATAGTAGAGATCCCCTGTTGAAGGGTAAAAATCTCCTCGTGACTACACACCATCGCAGCCATAGAAATGAACTCCACTCTAAACATTTCTCAGATCTCCTCCCATGAGATCGTTGACTCCTCACAATCCTAGAGGAACAAGAACCACCACTGCCTCACTACTCCACGTACCATCGTCACAGCTAAGGACACCCAGTGCTCCATCCGAGCACAGATCGAACTGAATCCTATATCAACCCCCTCCAACTAGTCTTCCGTGACTGCATCTGAAACAGATCCCTAATACTTTTCTAGACTCTAGTGTTGAAACTCTCTGAGTGTCTTACTCCAACTATCCTCATCGTCAACCTCTACCCTGTAGGGATCTTCTAGAATAGCATGCTGGACATTTTCTATGAAAACCCGATGAGGACATCGACCTAGAGCCATACCTATAAAATAACAAACCGTTAGAGCTCCTAATCCTAGAATATGGAAGACCCAACATTTATTAATTTATTTTTTTATTTTATTTATTTTAGGTTAACTTATCCCAAGGTCCACCCATTCAAACATAGGAACAAAGAAGAATGATGTGTGATCCTTTCCTAGGTCTCTACCATGAAACTAGTATCAACTTCTTTAGTAGACCTTGTAAACATAAAGATCTGTACATCAGATCATAGGGGGGCCTAAAAACCTATGTCTCAGCCGCTCTCTAGTGTTTACCTCACTTGCTAAACATTAATGACATTGTTGCCATACCAACCCATGAAACCTCACCTGTGCCTAACTCCAAACTCCATCTTATCCCTCAACTAGACCTCTGATAAAACTCTTTCATGACTACCTCCCCCAAACGTGTACCCCTCCTGGGCCGACAATGTGAGACTGAAGATAATGACCCCCGAGTCCCGCCTCCAGTACGCCCCAGGTTGGCGACTAGCACCGAGGGTATAATAAACACTCAAAATGGGAGGAATTACCCTCTAAGAGAACACATACGGAAGAAATAGATAATATAGACACCAATCAACTCCAACTCAGGCTGCAATATAAAAAAACCCAAGTACACATGTGAAATGTCTTTCAAATTTACTAAAACTTAAAGGGGAAAAATGGAAGTACCCAAAAGAAAGTTAAAAGACACAGCAACCACAAGCCCAAACAGCTCCTCCAACCACAAGCTAGTAGTAACCAGCATGATCTCCATCCTTCTCCTAGTGACCTGAAAAATAGTATGTATATACATAGGGTGAGTATAACAGTATACTCAGTAGGATCCTCCCCGAAGCCTATCGTGAAAAGGTAAAGAAAACATGCTAATGCACAATGAACAACAAGTGAAACTAACTCATCACCTAAACAAGTATACTAAGTTCCCAATCTCACCATGGATACTCTCATCAAATAACTCATACAAGAATATAGCACATAATAAAGAATACCAAGGGTACCCCACTACTACATCCCCACTGGTTTTCCGCTTTTCCCCAACATCGCACGTCCTAAGCATCTCTCTCCAAAAAGGATTTCCCACACACACCTGGGAAAAGCACCATAATATACACCTCGTGCACCACAAAGGCTTTCCCGGAGACACCTGGGCGAAGCACCACACTATCCTCACAATAAAAGTAACCAGGTAGTTTCTGGGAGCCACCACAGCTTGCATAACTTGTATCATACGTCGATTATTATACCTTAAGACATTAAAGTCCATACTCTGAGAAAGGATCCTCATGCCATCATAACTTATACACATTAAACCTATATTAGTTCATAGGATACTATATCCAGAATATATGTGTGTAATAACCACAATCCATTACATCCCTCTACAAAGATATATGGGGAAAACTAACTATTGTGCCTAACGGCACAAGTATCTACCAAGAGAAGAGAGCGGGGCCAAAGGGGGTAGTCATCCATTTATCCTCCCACCGGAATGTTAGGGAAACACCCCTTAGGGCTCAGAATCCTCGGGGTGTCCGTTGGCCTTACTGAATGGGTAGAGTAGCGTATAGAAACACAAAAAGTGCAAAATATACTATAACTCACAATCACTCTATGGGTATAACCTAGTCCTAGACACACTCCAGCTAACGTCTCTTAGATTCTGAGCTACTACTTCTAAGACTAGGTATCCTATAATAAAACAACCATTTAAAGAGATTTATTAGATTACATCATTCCATTTTTATCAGTTCTATTGTACATTAATTAATTATTTAAACATTAATTAACCATGAACAATTCCACATTAAATATCATTAGCCTCATACCCAAGTCATCTCTTCCTTCAAAATTACAACCTCATCATTATGTTCCAACAAACACCAACCCCAAGGGTGTACACCATTTATTTAATTATTCATTATAATATTACATACACATATTCCAAGTCATTCTAGAAAATAATTATACGCTAATAAACACAAGGGGGCTCAACATGGTGAGTAAATGCACTACCCATTCATTCCTTACCGCCTGTAGCAAGAGCGTAGACTCTTTTCCCCTTGATAAGCTAAACACGGAAAGCATGTGGCATACCCCGCGTGTCTTCAACTATTTAGGGAGAAGGGTAAGCAAGACCAGCTGCCTTGAGCAGTGGGGAAAAGTAAAGCAGATAAACAACCAAATAATCAGAAAGCAACCAACAATCACATCCAACCCATTCCATCATCCCTGGTGTCCTCCCTGACACCCACATGAAAAACCCGATGCACCTCACCACTCTAGGCATCATCTGTTACCACAACCAAAAGTCCTCTATGCCCCCACATACCACAAAAACCATCTAGGATCACATCAGAACAGAAGCAGAAGGAAAGCAAACATCAAATCAATTGGGTTCCTGGCCCTTGAACAATCAAGAGTGTAACTCATAACCCTTTAAGGAATTATCAAAAAATCCAATCATTAAACCATCCAGAATTAACAGATTTATAATCTGTTGGTTCCAAAATCGGGAACCTAAACAGTAAGATATCAAAAATGATTATACACGCATACTATGCCAATTTTATTAACATAAAATTACAACAAGAACAAGATTCATTCACATGCCTCTTTATCTTTAGACAACAAATATCAATTAATCTCGGTTTACATTCTTTACAGATTTATATCGAGAACAACATCTACGAAAAGAAAGCATAGATATCACACTATCTAGAAAAACAAGAGGCAATAACATACGATCGATACAATTTATTTATCCAGTTAAGAATATTTATTAAGTCAATTCCATTTGTCATCCAGGGGATAAAACATGCTAACATTACAGTTTCACATAAATGAAAGGGAAGAAACAAATCCCCCACCTCAATGGTTTTTGACGAAAACCACAACGGTCGAAGAACTCTCAAGAAAACCGGGTCGATTTTCCAAGACCCCGCCTTAGATCTCTCCTCCTAGTAAGATCAGGACCAAAGCTCAACATATTTGGTATCTACACACTTAGATCTACCCATAACGGGTGTAGATCTAAGAAACTAATATAATATGAGGATTATATCTAAGTAGATCTAAGAAACAAACTTGAATGATCACATACCTCAAGAAACCGGCTTCGATTCTCCAAGAGAAGCCTTCGGATCACCTCCAAAACGATTGGGAGACGTTCTCCTACCTTCAAGAAAGTGAAATCCCGAGTTATGGCCGCTTAAAATCATAAATGGGCATGTTAGAGGCGAAATGGTTGAGATCAAAAATTTTAGGATCTAATTTATATTCCCACATGGTTTTCTCGCATGGTTAGACAAACTGTGCGCTAACTGTGCGGTCTCTACGACCTCGTCAAACACTCCTTGCACGGTTAGGCCGCATGGTTAGACAAACCGTGTGCTAACCGTGCATTATCCACTGCCTCCAGGAACAACCTTTCTCTGTTTGGCCACACGGTTTAGACAAACCGTGTGCCTCCCTTCTGAAATATATATCCCTTTAGTATTCCTTAAAAGTCCACCCAAACGCACTCCCAAGTCACCTAGACCTTCTATAACACCTCTAACACCACATTTTCACAAAGTAATGGACCGGAGAGGTCCAAGTCATTACAAAATATCATCTAATAACTTTGTTAACATGAAAAGGAGTAATTTTATTTTTGAAAACACATAGTGAGTAATGTTTCAAGGAAATAAATTGGGTGTTTTTTATTGTTCTTATGATAAATTTACCCCTATCAAAGAAGATTTATTTATAAGTAATTACTCATCTCAAAAATATAATCATTTTTTCCTCATGAATAATCACAAGGTTATATTATATGTAACATGTATTTTTATTAATTGATATTACATATTTTTAGTATAATATTCAATAAAATATAGAAACAAATGCTTAAAGACTACAATAGTTTAGTTCCTTATGAAATGTGAAACACAATCTTCTTAATTAATTATGTGTCATCAATATTTTCCATAATAATATTCTTATTTAGTGTTCTTTATAAACGTATCCTAGTAAAATATATTGTTCATATCTTTGGGAAAGGGAACATAATAAATTGTGAGTTAGGTTCTCAGAAACAGAATACATAAGAGATGTAAATTTATCATCATAAGAAAGAACAAGAAAACAATATGGGATTTGGATTATATAAATAGTAAAAATAATTTCTACCTGACCAATAATAGATCATAAACATGTGTCATTGAAAAGAAAATATCATTCTATAGAACATGGGTTGATAGTGTGATAATCTTTTTAAATTTTTCCATAACTATAATCTCATATTATAAAACATTGTCACTGTTATATATTTGAAAACCATTTCATATTTTAATTTTAAAAACCATTTCTTCCAATAGAATGAATCATGAATCACAATCCTTTTCCCACTGTTGATAAGGACACACCTTTTTATAACAGTAGATCAGGAAAAATCATTTTTCCATAGTGGATCCATAAACACTGTCTTAGCATAGTGGATCAATCCCATTAAATTTTTCTAATTATTAATTCATGAGATATATTACTTTAACGAATACATTGGAGGGGGATATAGTTCCCTCCTGTCACATATTCAAAATCATACAAATTTTCTACAAAAAATATTAAAATATTCCTCATATCATAACCCATGAAATTATATGGGTTTCATAAATATTTTAGTATAACATAACTTATAGAAAATATAAAGGTTTTGTAATCAATAAATTATTTCATAATAGCATAAAACATGAAAATTATGTGGGTTTAATAATATTTTAATCATAGAATAACCTATGGAAGATAATTGATTTTAATAAACATCATTCCATCAAAACATAAACTAATAAGGGAAATAATAAAAATGGTGTCATTGGAAAAAATATAAATTATTTAATAATTCCAATCAAAGGATTTAATAATGTACAGAAAATTATTTTCAAAGATAAATCTATCTAATGTTTTCTTTTGGAAGATATATTTTACTTTAAAATAACTTTTTAAAAGAAAAAATAATAAAATAAATCAAAAATAATTTTCCTTTCAATATTACCTTAAAATCTTATAATTTAATTGGTACAAATTACATTAATATTTTCATCAATAAAATAATATTTTCCCATTGAAAAACTATTTTTTAAATAATTATATTTTTTAAATCCTTTATTTGAAAATAACCTTGAAAATTTATAAATTAATCCTCATGTAAAATGATAAATATGATGAAGTGGTTTTTCCTTCATTGCATACAAGTTTAAACAAATGATTTATTTAAAAACTAACATTAATCTTTTTTTAGTTAAATTTAATGATAATTATCTAGAGATATGTCATAATATTTCTACATTCAAGACTTTATCATAAATAATCCTGATAAATAGTAAGATTGCAATATAAAATCGTTACCAATTTGGTAATTTTGAAATTTAATCCCCAAGGAGGAAAATCTTTAAAAGAATATTAAAAAATAATGAGTATAATATAATTTATGATATTATAGGACAAAGTTATGTATATTTACCTCAAAAAAGAGGAAGGTGCATAAAATAAAATATGTCTCAATGAAGGAAAATTGGAACAAAAATCCATTATCACATTGGTAAACATAGAATTATAAAACCCATAAAATAGTGATGCTAAAATTGATATATTAAAACACTTAATGTTTTGTATAAATATCATAAAATACATTCATTTGTACTATATAGACCATAAAATGAATATAGGTTGTGAATTTAGCATGTGTGTCACTGAAGTAAAAAAAGAGAGACAAAAATCCATTTCCTTAAGTCTAAAACTCCTTTATAAACAATGAAACAACCATTATAATAAATATATGAATATTTAAAATACATTATAGAACAAAAATTCTATGTTTTATAACATATATTATTTTTATATTTTTATTTATTACTTTATTATTAACATTTATATGTTAAATCCACACATCATGTAGTAACCTCTTGTTTTCATATATGTTTTGACTTATTATTTTTGGTCATCATAAAATTATCATGGATCCACAATATTTAGAATAATACTCATTAAATAATTATCATATTTATAATTTAAAAATAATTATAGCGTAAATAATGAATGATGATTTTTAGTAATGATGTATGTTATGACCATCGAGATGTTTGGTTGAATGTGTGTTTGAGAGAAATTTCCATTTTTTAATTATCATTTTGGAAAGGATTTTCGTAAAATCATATAATTCTATAATTATTATAATATCATAACTATATTATATATTATTTATTATAATTTTACATATCATCAATGTGGTATGGTGATTAAAAGAGAAGGTCGGATCACATCATGATGGTGGTTGTCCACATGTACACGAACGATGTAAATATCTTTTAGTGAATGAAATCATAAGATAATAAATTTATGTATTACATTTCCAAAATGATAAATATTTCATTAATATCATAATATAGTCATCTATACCTAATATATTTATCTTTATTATCTTCTATGTAATGTTTTATTGAAAAAAGGATCGCATCGCTTCGCGAGGTGGTAATCCATCATATACACAAGCAGCGTTATCTTTCCCACTATGGAAATGAAATTTAATAATATATATTATATAATACATAGAGTGGTATATATACTATTTAAATTTCATATAAATAATTTATATTCATCTACATACATAACGTTGAGATGTGGTAATTTTAAAATGAATGAAAATGGATTGAGAGGAGGTGGTCTTCAATACTCAAGAATGATTGTTTTGTAACCAATTTAATGGAATTGACCATGGTTTTAGGTCATAAAAAATATGAAATCCTTGTATGTTAAGATACCTATTTTCTATATCACCATGTTATAATACAAAATGATATAGTGCGAGAAATAATGATATAAAAGTATTTGTTTGAGAACATTACCTCTTATTTGAGTAAGATCCTTAGTTTTGCACCAAAAAACTTCCTATAATATATTTAAGAAAAAAATAATAGAGTATTAAATGATGGATTTTGTTAAGTTGTGTTTTTAGGAATTTTTTTTACCAAAAATGTTTTTAGGTGTATTGAATAGATAAGAGTGGTGACCTTTTATAATTGGAGATGAGTGGATTTTTTCAAATACCCAAAAAATAGTTAGACATTTGAAGGAAAGAATCACAAATAGTGGATCAAAAATTTAATCATGAAGGATGGAAAGAACTCTATGTAAAATCCAAACCATCAAAAAATACACATTTTTCAAAGGAATAAGTCCCTAGCCTTATATTTTACGCATTTTTACCATTTTAATTTTCACCCTGGTAACTATTTATTTATTCTAGGTAATTTATTCTTTCATAATTAAATAAAAATAGAATTATTATATAATTTATTAATAATGATTATAAATAATAAATAAAAATTATTAAATAAAAGTCATTTGATTGTGGAATGTAAATTTCAACATAATCCCATATAATGTGGAAACCCTTGTTTTAACCATAATCACCGAAAATAATAAATAGTTATTTTAATTTAATATTGTTTTTAAATATTATTTTTAACTTATTATACAATATAAAATATGAAAATCCAAAATATGGATTCAATTTTTAAAAAATTTCAATTATATAATTCGAAATATTTAATTTAGGCATCATAATGGATACATGATTAAAAAGAATGTATTTATAGTGAAAATTTTCAAAAGTTTGTAGTATAATTATATAGAAATTCAATATGAAATTTCTTCCAATGTACCAAATTTTATTAACATATTTATATTTAATTTATTTAATTTATTTAATTTTTCTTTAAAACCAAATTAAAAAATAAATCATCATTATAAATAAATTAATCAAAAAGTCAATTTTAAATTATAATATAATATTTTTCAATGTTCATGAAAAAAAATCATATAAAATAAACTCAAAATTTATCTAAAATATAATTTTGATAAGATAATTTCAAAATATAATTTTGATTTATAAAATTAATGTTATTAAACTCTCAAAAATTAATTTTATTCTTGTTTATAAAAAGAAATATTTATTTGAGAAAATAGTATTTTCAAAAGCTATAAAAACATTAATGAAAACATAAGTAAATTTTTTTTAATATGATATATATATATATATAAATCCATTATACAAAATAGTTAAAATTTAGTTATTCACATTAAATCCTCCAAATTAATTTCAATATAAAAATGGTCTTCTCTAATTATAACATTAATTTTTTGGGTGCGGTTTGTTAAAATTAATTGTGACGTGTTATAGAAGATAAAAAAGATGTTACATGTAAGGAAATACAAAAACAAATTCCATTAAAACCATGATAATATAATTATATAGTGATATTAAAAATATATATATGACTTAAATTATTTAAAAATAATTCATGAACTTTTATGGTGTTAAATATCTGAAATAATTCATGATATTTAAATCCTTATGACCAGAAGTATCCTACTCAATATGTTTGATGTATATATTCAAAAAAAATTTAATAAACATGAGACCAATGAGATGGATGGATACTCATAAAGAATATGACTATTCAAATAATTGTTACCCCAGAAGTGAAAAAAAAGTCATAGATGCATTGAATAGTGAATTTTACGGTGTTCTTATAGTTACATGGATTTATAGAGATCCATTAATCAAGGATATACTATGATTGGAAATGGGAATCATATTAAAATGGAAATTATCAATATTATCCCAAATTATTTCTCAACTATTATTACTAGAGATGAACATGAAATATCAATGAGAATATCATATGTTGTAAATGTTGATAGTGGTTGTGTGATCTCAGAATCATCCTTAATTCAATATTATTTATGAAGGTATACTGATATTTAGAACAAGGATATATAATACATCAGTTTTCAAGATAAAAATGGATCTTATGGATGAATCAACAATGTCTACATTATCAATACATCCCAGAAGAACTAAAATTAATATGGACCTTCATGATCATTATTAGTGGGATCATATAAAAAGTAATATTTCAGATTACACTACAATGTTATTATTGACCCATAAAGTGATAGTGGAGTAACAGCATCCTAATAGGTTATTACGACCACAATCCATACCTATATGGATATGGGTTAATATCACAACTGACATTATAAATAGGCATCCTTTGAAATCAATTTGAAATAATTCTATATGGGTAGTAATAAAAAAATTAAAAAATGTTATCCAATTTCATTTCTAAACATGTAGGTTCCCCATGGAACTCTTAAATTTACTCTATATCCAAGAAGTATTGAGACACAGCATAGTAACACTATTAATTGTTTTTAAGTGATATCCGTGAATTAATTCAATATTTTTCTTGTTTTATCAATGTGATATGAAAATAAATGTTAACCATATAACATTATATCATCCTTAACCTAATGGGAAAGCTTAGAGAACTATTTAATCTTTATTAAAAATAATATAGGATAGCTCACATGATTCTTTTGGGTGGTGTTACAAATACCCTCAACTTTATGAATACCACAATAATAATAGTTCCTACATAAGAATTCAAATTTATCATTTTGTAGTTTCCCATAAAAAATGTATTTAACTCAAACCTATTAGGATGGAGTTGGACGAGGGAAACTATTAGGAAATGGAATTATAAAAGACACTCTATAAAATATACATGTCATTTAGAAATAAATCAATGATTTCTATAGTCGATGGAAGAGTAGATCCAAAATTATTGTTTTGTATTATGGAAATTGTCAATAATTTCGCAATTAGAATTAGTGTTCATAAAGGGAAATGACAGAAGATAAATATTGCATAAAGGAGTAATAATGACTGTAATAAGTATAGTCATTCCATTTGAATCTCATTTATTATAACATGGTAGGGTAAAAGTGTCATTAGGGTTCCCCCATTACCTTCACGCACCTTACAATTAATTCATATTCATGTTTAATAAGTGGTAACGTATCTACACCATAGTGTCTAAAATGAATAAATTTAATTTTCCTATATGTAATAATTTATATTTTCATTATATTTTTAGAATTATGTCTATTAATAAATTACACATGAATATAAGTTGAATTTGATGTAATTTTATTTGAAAAAAAATAGTTTATTATATATTTGGAGAATATATACAAATTAATAAGACATTCTTTATAGATAAATAAAAATTATTTTCATGAAATCTTATTTTAAAACAGTACATAATTAAATATATATGATAATATAACGTTTCAATATCCTAAGAAATTTTAAAATGTTCTATAAAGTTGAATATATCATAAAAAAATATTATTCAACAAATTAATATTTTTTATTTAAAAGTTAATAATATCATATTTAGATATTTATTTATAAATTAAAAAAATAAAATTTTAATCAAAATGTAAAAAATTATATTATTGTTAATTTTTTATAATTTTTAAAATAATATGTATTCTAGTGAATATTACTAATACAATTTTTTCTTTAGGATATATTTTATCTCCTTAGATATATACAATAATCATATAATAATAAATTAAATATAATCTAGATTAAAAAATTTAATATAATTATATTAAATATTTTAACGAATTTAAATAATTTTCTAAACTAATAAATTTTATTTAAAATTCTAAAATAGAAATTGTTTTTTTAATTATTATTTGTCGAAAACCAAATTTTCCAAATCAAATATTAAAAATTTGATTATGGTTTTAATGGATTATAATAATATAAAAAATGACTCAAATATGAAAAACAATGAGAAAAAACAATTTTAAATACAGTGGTATTTCATTTTCCACATCTAAGAATTTCAAGACCTATATTTAAAAATAATTAGACAAGTCCCCCTATTTTACAATAAATACCCACCAATACCACTATTTCACTCTTCTCCCAATAGTTAATTCCAAAATTCTAGGTAAATTTCTTCACAATTAGTCTATCCATGGTTTCCTTATAGCCTCATGTTACGATCATCAATTTTTAGGAAAACAAATTTTCTTGGAAAGGGAATAATTTTCTAACTCCTTCTTATTCAAGTACCTATTTTTTTAAAATTTATCTTTTTTAAATTAAATTATTTTCTTTCCATTTTATAATTTTATTAGAACCATAATATCATTCAAACAATGAGATACTTTTTTCCCTCTCTTTATTATTTTAATTAATCCACATTATATACCCATCATGATGTCAATTTAATTTCATGAATTTCTTTCTTTTCAATGAGATATTCATCTATTGTGAATACCCAAGACAATTCATTTTATATGGGTATTAATATATATATATATAAACACAATTTATTTATTATTTATTTAATCTAATTAAACAATAATTATATATTGAATGATATAAAATGATGAAATGTTCAAATTCTGAAGAATATATTTACTTAACAATTTTATATAAAACTTGTTATTATTCTCAAGAGATTTTGTATAAAGTTATATATCATTATAAATTTTGATAAAAGGTTTTATAGGTATAAATTATACACCTTAATATCAATCTATTTTATTGAATAAGGAATTAATCACTAGAGATGATAGGTTTTAGGATTCCTTATAAAATAACCTTTGTAAGTAAGACTTATTAATCCTTGGTGACAAACCTTAGTGACATGATTATAAGTGTATAATTTTTTTATATCCACACTTCCATGGTCTGATTCATGATCATTCTATTATTATGAAACTCATTTTCTTATGAACATTTCCTATTGATATTCCTCCTGGTAAAATTCTAAATTTCTCAAATGTTAATTTCATTATTGGGATTCATGCTCATCACATTCATTTGATATATGTCCCCAAGATATTTGATGTATTAAATGTAACATTAGAGTAGCCTATGAAGAATTGTTTAATGTTTATTAGAATAATATATATATATTTTCATGTAATATATATTTAATTTACATGAAAAAAAATCAGAATATCCTGGTATTATTAAATATTTTTCTATGTAATGAATGTTTTTTGAATTAAAAAATCAGTTCACTATAGAATATACAATAAATAATATAATATTATCTTATGTATAACATGAATTATATAATACAGGTAATCAACACCCAACATAGTCAAACAAATATTTAACATACTCATTGAAACATATATCGTATATGATTCTCATGGGCTACACACACACCCACATGCGACCATAATTTTTTACGGCTATCATCTTTCCCCAAACAATGATTTTATGAAGGAAAAATATATAAAAATGAACCAATAAAATGTAAGAAACATGATACATCATTATTATTATTTTATCTTGAAGGATATTAATCAATTGGACACTTGAACAATGTTGACTTCATCATAACCTCAATATAGTCACTAAGAATTCATATAACTAATCAAATTATTTTAATTAGTAATGAAATTAAAAAAAAAATACATTTGATAATAGTATTTATATCCATTATAGTCCATAAAATAGATGAATACTATTTGTTATCCTCAATTATAAAAGATTTATTTTTTCATATAGAAGAATTAAAATGCCACATGTGATAATAATGTGTCTCTCCATAACAATATGATATAGAAAAGAATAAGTATAAATAATCATTCTGTGACATTAGGTTAATGATAATTAAACACATTTTTTTTCATTTATGTATATGGATATAAATACATATGATTTCATGTAAACATTTCAATGGTTTTATCATTGAAGACATAAAATCTATAATGGAGGATATATGTTGGGGTTTTTTTCCGCTTAGAAACCAGATGAATAACTTGGTTTGGTTGATGGTGTATTCAAATATCATGCATAAATGATCATTCGAACTTACCAAATATGAAGTTATATCATGAAAATTTATTGGAGAGGGTTGTTAAATTTTCTAATAAGGAAAGATGTATACATATTTTAACCATTATGAGTCATAAATTAAATCAAACATTAAATTTTCCTTTTTTTTGATTAATATTTTTGTTAATTTATAATAATTAATGAAAATACTAATGAAATTTTAATTTTCAATGTAATTTATTTCTATGATTTTCGGTTTTCTAAATCATTAATAAATGGTTTAGCTTCATTCCAAGGAATAATATGTTAATAAAGAGGTATGGATTTATTTTTTCCAAAACAGAACTACCATAGTTTAGCATTGATTACCCTGAAATAGTAAATTCTTTTTGGTTAAAGGTATTTCAATTTACCATTACAATGGTCTCATACCTACAAATACCATCATGGATCCCTAGATTATCCTAATGTATCATTTTGAAAACTCTATTTAGCTTTATTTATTCCTAGATTTACCCATATTTATAATTTAATAATAATTTACTTCCCCTGCTCATGGGATATACTACCCTGACACAACATTTTATAATAATGAGCTACCCATAAAAAGGATTTAATAATCCTCATACACAGAATAAAACATGGGATTTAACCCTATATAGTTCCAAACATAACCTTATACATCTCATAAATTAATGAGCTACAATTATAAAACTCAAGTAAAAAACCATCTAACTTTTCACAATTCATAGAAATTAATCTATACACTTAGAAAAAATTGGTAAATAAGAGATACCCTTACACCAATCATTGGTGCTACATAAGAGTAATAATAGACATGGAAATTAATAATTTTTCACACACAAGGATTATATAATTCGAATAATATCAGTATTTAATAATATTTATAAACATAAAATATTCAAATTATCTTCCATTAACAACATATCATTATTGAGATGTATCTCATTAGATTTTTTCTAAATGAGCATAGACCACATAGTTTTCAAAAATAAATCTGGCACTAAAATATCTTATATGTTCCATCGATACTGCCTATGGATATGAATAAATTAAAAATTAGCCAAAAAATCCCTTCTTGAACTTGTATAAAATTCATATTAGTAACTCAATTTAAGATGTATATGACAACAACATAGTTTTATCATAATCTATAATATGTGTAGGATTGTTCACATACCTACGGAGTATTGAAACATCAGTTATGTCATTCATAAAAAAATATGAAGAAGTGGGAAACACATAATATGAAACAATCCCATGGAGAGCCGTGATCATAAAGGGTTTAACAAACTGTGATTTTATTATACTATACTCCAACATATGAAGATTCCACAATTGAGGGGACTCTTTTAAAAAGTACTCACTCACTTAATTTAAACACAAAAGGCCACTTATTTTGGTATAAATTCCATTATAACCATCTCAGGTAGGTGATAACCTTCTTTTGAATTAGTTAAAATATCATAGATGCCTCTAGAATCAAACTAGATACTACATCCACTACCTTGTACAAATTATACTAACAAAGTGGTAAATCTTATACCCTCTCTTATAGAGCATCATCTTGTAGAATATTATTATGCTATGGTAGTTTCATTTTTCTATAAAATCATCCAATGATAACTAATCATAAAAATATCTACTAATGTCTAGAACACGCCCTCAAAAAATATCATATATTATAAAAATTATTTTCTAGGATTTCCCATCAATATAATGATGATATGGTTTTCTTAACCTCGGTTAAGCCTCTTGGTATTTTTATAATTCCTTATAAAATATAAATGTAAAACATGAGTCTATTTTATATAAGATGATCGAGGAAAATATATAAAAGTGTTTGAAATCATTGATATATAACTTTCCAATAATATCAACTATATTAGTCTTATAGATCAGTAATAAGTAAGAAACCATTGTCTTCTAATTGAAATTCATCCAAAACAAAAAACAAAAATACTCAGGGACATGGGTAACCACATAAAAAAAGATATCATATTTTTCCCCCAGATTCATACAGGAAAATGACATATCTAGAGAAAACCCCTAGGATATTGTTGCTTGATTGTAACCCTTTGGTAGATATGAAATTGTAAATCATTAAAAAAAATGTCCCACTTCACCCAAAGAAATATTAATTGTTTTCTAGTGTTTTGGTACATTATCGTTACAATAGAATAAACCATCCATATATGTATATATATATATGTGGAATTTTCTATATTATCTCATCATTAAAGTAATATGGACTACTACCCTCTCTTTCATAAGGATCACATTATGATCCCACAATGACCACATGGTTTTGGGGAAAACCCCATTTAGCATTTCCTACAATATAGCCAGCTCTGGTTTAGTCTCATATCAATTATTTTATCACTATATGAGAGAATATATGAAAACCCTTGGAACTCATTTCCACGATCCTTATTCCATATAAATATACATCCTTTATTCATATAATATTCTCGTCAAGATTAACTACAATTATTTAGGTGAATCACCATACCCTTGAATCATCTCTATCTTATGGCTAAAAGAATTTCATAAAACATTACCCTTAGAAGGTTTATATTAGATATAAAATAAAAATTTCTATAGATAATCTAATAAATAATTATTATTCTTGTCTAGGTCTATCATTGTGAATATCTAATGGGGGATCTTAATGAATGTGTATACTGAAAACCAATCACCAAATAGACTATGACATTAACACATCAATGAATTGCCCACCACATATAGTTCCAAATATTGATTATTGTAGCTAAAAATTAGGGTCATAGGTTTCATGACAATTAATATACTACCTACTATCTCTACAATAATATCTCTCCCAATAAAATTATCAATGCATCACAATATACATTATATCAAATACTTGGATAAAAAATTACGAGTTATACAGTTGTATTCAACTTCATCATTAGCTATGGAAATTATTTATTACAGAATAATTACCATAGAAACATTTCCCCTTTATTTTTTATTATAATCATATGTAAAGTTAATTGAGGGAATCCATGGGTAAAACATCTTCATTATACTATTATTCATAGAAATATCATGTTCTCAAGCACATTATAGGGATGTTTCTAGGATATGACTACCACTACATTCCATGTGACATTGGATAATTATGACTAATACACCACATAACCTATTAATATCACATCATAGATCCAAATGCAACACATTTATACCTTGTAATAAAGAAATTTTCTCTTATAATACTAAGAACTATCAAATATTTATGCCATGTTGATCATTATTAAATGACTATATGAGGATTTCATCAATGAAAACCATGATAAAAATGTCTAGGTAAATATGAGGGATCATGTTTATGATATACCTAAACATTATTTTAATAATCATTAGTCTAATCAACAACACCATGTACACATAAATCCAAGAACTACTTTGGAATTATATATATTGGATGTCTTCCTCTCTTACCCTTGTAATGTGATATAATGATAAAAGATCAATGTTATAGATCCACTAGGATCTCATTAACTAATCAAATTTTTCACTATTTTTAGGAAATGGATATATATCCATCACTGTAACATGGTTCATCATCTGATAATTGACATTTAGATGAGGACTATCTTTCACCATTAAGGAGAAGTTATTACCATCAGCATGTTATTATATAGTCTACATGATAAAGTTGTTCTTAACCTTCTCATCAAGATACTCCATTATCTCTATCAGCTCAGCTGGACCAATATAATAATAATGCATAAAAATTGGTTATGAAGCTTTCACAAGCTCTATATCAAAGTGAACTTTCATATCATAAAAGATTCCAATGATGTAATCCATAATGAAATCAAAATAGTGTGACATGTCTGGAAGAAATATCTATGGGGACAGCATAGATGCCTTCAAAAAGAGCCAACCCAACCATCTATTTCATGATTTTATTAATAGGAATTATATCTTGTTGAAATCTATATGATACCAATTATAATTTTCAGTACAATAAAAATTTCACTCCCTTTGGTTTAGTAAATGATACGTTTCTATGAAATATATCAATGGGATCTCAAATGATATCCATACATTCCATGCTGAGAATAGAAAATAATATCATTATATTTAGAATCATGATTTCTCATATATTACAATGATATAAAATTACTATTTGAAAATATAATAATATTTTAATATGGTATAATTTTGGGTAAAACGGTTCATCAATTGAATTTAACTATAAAGATAATGACACTGATATGTCATTCCCAATAACTACATTGTTATATATGAATGAATGGGATGAAATTTTATCAGAAAATGGAAGTGTTATGGTATAATTGTTCTAAAAATTGGACAATATTTTAGATGGTCCCTCACCACTCTAAACATTTGTATTTTCGAATAAATAAACATGGCCTTCCCCAGCAACAACGTCATGTCTATGACAATACTAGCTTCACATCTTCTTCTCTAACTACTGAGAACCCCAAATGGAACTCTAGTTACCTTACCAACTATTAAATGACACTCTATTAAACCCTATCATCGTATATCTAGAGAAAAATTATGAAGATGGGCCATATTGAAAAATGTTATGTTCATTCATTGATGTAATTATAAGGACCTAAGATAATGTATGATTATCGAATAAATGATTCAATGTGGGTTACCTTTTGAGGGAACCAAATAAACTAAGATCTTTTATGCCTACTTTCCAATACCCTATTTCATATCTCTGGCTTTCATATTCCTACCACATGGAAATTTATAAATATAATAATTTGGATTTCTACCTTCATGAGTGTTAATGTGTATAGTAATATTCACTACTATCCCCTTTTCCAAAACCATATCAATGGTCAGGGCCTTCTGTTGAACCTCTAGGTAAAATTAGTGGTCAAAACTCAAGGCCTACAATATGATGTCAATTTGAAGTCTTTTCTCATACATCCATGACTTTGATCCTTATTACCATCCAAAAGGGGTTCAATGAAAAAATTCATGGAATATCACTTGGAGAATAAGAACACTATTATAGAACTCTTTAATATATCAATAATATACTATTCTTGGTCAATAATTAGCATATTGGGGATGATATCGATAAAAATTAGGTCTTTAATTTCCTCCAATGTGAGTCTCTATCAATAACCATAAAATCCCATGACACTTGACCATCACATTTCAAGTAAATATAACATATTTTCTTCTCTTTTGGGTTCTCAATGATGTTACAAATACCATTGTCGATTTCAACCCACTCCTCATTGTTAAGCATTCATCTTATCCATTCAAAGTTAAGAGGATTCTAGAGATAAAAATCCATGGCGTTTTCAACCATGGATCTCAAATGAATCTCTCTAAGCTAGTGTTGGCATAAATTACATACCACTAGAATGGTTGTGATAATATTTTCTAAAGAGACCTCATATATAGCAGGTGGTGTAATAGAGGTGTCGAAATCACACACCACACATTAGAGTGCTATCCCATTAATATTTTATAATGAGTAATCTATTATTCATGAATGAATGAATTTTGAAAAAAAAATCATTTAATATAATTAGTATAAGGTATCACACAAATTATTCCTTGGGTTTATACTTACAATATAATGTATAACCCTCCTAAAACAAACCAAAGTCTCATATTTTTACATTATTCATAATAATTATATATATAACAACATAAAAACAAGAACCTTATCATAAATTAATTCCTATATATATAAATATCACAATAGAGTGTATATTGAAAATAGATTAAAAATTAAAAAATTAAATTAAATAAGAAATTTTCACCATTATATATTTATATATATATAATGTTGACCTAAATGCCTATTCACGACACATTAATATGAAAAAATTTATTATGGAAATAGTAATAAGCTCATAATCATGTTAACTCTGAGGTCCATTACACATGTTCTATCCAAGCACATAGAAACACCCCTACTCGAGTCCCACATATCTATCTCCTTTCTACCATAACCTATGATAGTCTAAAAATATATTATAAATTGTCACTTTGATACTATTCAGTAACACCCTGATCAGTAAATCATGGATTGAATCATATTGAATTATGGACACATGCAAGATTCCCCATACACAAGAGGCTATTAATATTTAGTTTGGGTCTAGGTCCATAAATGCGGTGAATTTTCTCTCAGTATCATGTCAATTAACAATGATATATAAACAATATATTAGATAATTATAGTGATATTAAGAAACTAATATGTAATTTATTTTTAAATGATAAATATGAATTATCCATCGAAGGTGGTAGGACAAATACTATATGTATATAGTACATAAATAAATTAATAAATAATAGAGTCCCTAGAGTCTATCCTAGTTTTCTACCAACACTACGAGCCACTAACTAGAAATCAATCATGATCCCATTTTCATTAATTGGGTCCCTAAACAATATTTCTAAATGTTCTTTAGGATTCTTGTGGATGGTGTGAGTAATGAAACCCATATAACACCACTAATTAATACATAATTGATTTATTCATATAATAAATGTAATAAATAAATAAACTATAAATTATCTACCAATAAAAATCAAAATTTGGATCCTTTTAGTAATTGAAGCCCCCAGAAGAATGAATAGTAAATAATTTGGCTCCAACCAAAATAGAACTATCAGTCATCAGAAGTAATCAATATATTGGGACAAAGATAGTATTCACTTTACTTGGAATTGTCTAAGTATAGAAATATGTATCCACTAGGAATTAATTGAGTGATATTATCCACATCAAATATGTATCATGTTATTATGACACTAGGTGTCCACTATATCTCTAATAACATTCTCTTTGGCATCATTTTTTTATAAATTTCATCACATGAAATTTCATAGGCTTTGATTTATTACTACCATGTTCTTATGTCCATCTCCACCATCGTTCCGAGCTAGGTTCGATCCCCCTCTATTGAATATGAATGACATGATGGTCCACCTGCTTTGAGGACAACAATCCATACCTAATAAAGAAAAAATAATTTGATATATCATATAATAAATATTAATGTATAATCGTGATTAAAAGTAAAAACATACAACACATTATATCAACCTCCAATATGAACAAATAAGATGAAAATTTACTCATGGAAACTATAATCACAAATGGTTTTCCTAGTCTATGGACACACACACATGATATAATAATAATGTATGGAAATCGTGATTTTCACAGCTAGGATTTTATGTAGTGACCTAACCCCAGGAAGACCAGAGTCATTGTCCTGATACCATTAGATTAAAATATGATACAAGGAAATCCTTCCCTATAAGACTGAATAGTTTAGGTTTTTTGGTAAATTAGATACATAAACAAGGCTTGTATTACAAGTGAGTAAAAAAATTACATCATTTTTTGATAATAACTTCATCCCATATAGTGTATCCATGAATATCATTCTTAGTACACTTCATTGAATTATAAGGAATGGAAAAAAATTTGTGCTCAAATTCTTGTAATGGTTAATGTTGTGGAAGAAATAATGAATCAATGAGAATAATAATTATGGAAATGTAAATAACTTAACACACATTAAATGTAATAAAAAATTCTGGAAGAAGTGGATAAAATATATTTCAAGGTAAATAAATAAAGAACATCTCAATTCATATAACTGGATCAGTAATATTAAATATAAAAAATGTAAATAACTAAAAACATTTTAATTTAATCATAAACTGAGAATGAAATGAATCCATAGTTTTCTATAATTAAAATAACATGTATCCTAAACATTGAATCATAATGAATATAATTATTTAATATTGGATCCCATGTTTCCTAAGTATATGGTACTTTTCCCATCAAGACCTTTCATAAAACGGTTTATAACATATAGGATAAAACCCTACTAAATCATGCCAACTAAACTGGCCCATGATAATACTGATGAATCAAGGGGATCTCTATAATAGGGCCCCACATTGGTCATACATACACAATAATTTCTTATATACTAAATAAATGATTTAACTCATATAAAATGTGCCTTATCAGATATTCATATTGTGTAAAAGAGGTGGATTTATCAATATATCCATAGCTAATAAAATAAATATCAATGTAAACATCATATGAAAAAGTGTATATGATTTTGAAATTATAATATACATGATAAAATGATATGTTTATTTATTTTTCAGTGGTAATAGGAAGTTGATTAACTGAAGAGGATGTTAATGACTTTAAAAATGATTCATGAAAGGGAATGTTAATATTACACATATTAGAAAACAATCATAATCCAACAGGAGGAAGAATAAGGATGTTATCATTAAAAAATATCCCCAGTGGTAGATACATAACAATATGGGTTTTTGAAATTAATGAATGTATGTACCATTAAAATATCATTAAAAACATTCTTTAGAAAAATAATAACTAAACAATACAAAGTATCATATTCAATTGGGAAACATTAAAAATATAATCCACATGGATGACTAAAATTAAGTGACAATGAAATGTCATGATAATAAGGATATTCATGATATTTCATATCAAAGTTTATGTATATACTCCTCAAAAATAAGATAGTCGTATAACATAACAAATATCTCAATGAATGAAACTTGGGACAAAAGTCGTGTACTGCATTAGTAATAAAAAATTCATAGGCCCCATGATAGAGATAACATAAAATGAAAATTTAATTTACTTTAATAATAAGTAATTAATTATTTAAAATATCAAAATAGTTAGTAGGTACCCAACATAAAATAATTAATTTGTGAAAATGACATTTATCTCACTCATGTAAAAAATTATATGAAAATCCCTTACCCTGTGTTTCCTTTTAGGGGAACATCCTCTAAACTCCTATATGGTAGTTTTAAAAAGTTATTTATGTATAATATATATTAATTATTTATATATATATATAATAATCCATAACATTTGGTGATAGGAAATGAAATTCACCATTCATGGAGACGGTATGTCTTACATATGCAAGAAAACTACTTCATTTTCATTTTCATATTAAAAGAATGAAAAGTAAATGATATATATTTATAAAATAATTCCAATTTAATATTTATTTAATATAATTCACATATATTTATTAAAACCATTTTTTCTATAAACCATAGGTAGAATATTCGCACTACATCGCTTTGAGGATATGATAGTCCACACGTCCACAAACGACGTTATCATATTTCAACAAAATAAAATGTGTTATGATATTTGATTTATAAAAAATAAATAAAAATAAATACATTATAAATAACTTAAATAAAATATATAATCTATAAATAAATTCTTATTTAATCCATGAATGATGGAAAATGATTTAATGAATGACATCAGTTCGTGAGGCAGTAGTCCACAGTACACACAAATGATGATTATGTTTCCGATTTGATAGATGTCTGTGGAATTGAATGAAAAAATCATAGAATAAAAACATATAATTATAATTAATATACTTAGGATATTATATAATCATTAAATAAGTTGAATTTATGGTGTAGATAAATAAATAAAATGTAAATGGTCATTGAAGAACACTACCTAATTTTTGGGTAAATCTATTTGGATCACACCAAAGGCATTCATTGGATTGATTTATCACCCAAGTGTGGCTTCTAGGATGAGGTTCGGGATTTTAGGGAAGTATTTGGACATATTATTTGTGATAAAAATAGGGTCCTAGTTGAGAATACATTATAGGGGTGAGTTCCTTTTTATGGTGGAGGAGGATGAGAATTATTGTAAATTTTTTTAAAGGGAATTCCACCCACGTTTAATTATTGTAAAGTGGAACCAAAAAAGGAAAATTATTTGATAAAAGTGAGTATAGGGTCTAAATATTTCTCTTAAAAGGAATTTTTACAAGTTTCTAAGTCATTTTTCACTTAATATTAAGGTTTGGTCCCCTGTTATGTTTATTATTCTCTTCATTGTTGTAATTCATTTTTGTTACTTACACTAATATTTTTTTGTGAAAGATTAATTTGAAAAATTAGAAATTAGAAATTATTTTGATTCAAAATATAGATTCCATTTTTTTCAATGTCCAATATACGAATGTTTATGAAATTAATTTAAAATCAATCACATTGACAGGATGACAAAGAAGGGTTTTAATGCCAAATTGATAGAACGATTGGTTAGTATTTATATACCATTTCAGTGTGAAATAAATTCAAATGACCTTAATTGGTTTAACTGATAAATTATTTTCTTATTATACCATACAAAATAAAAATATATTTAACTATAAAAATAAATAATTGGAATCTGAAGTTTTTTATTAGAATTCAGTATTTTTTAATATTTTTCAAAAAAATAGACATCACAGAAAAATACCCAAAATTCCCTCTAAGATAATTTTGATGTCATGATTTTGAAAATAAATTTTATCAATAAAATATAAAATATATTTAAGTTTTAAAATTAATATTTAAAATAGGTTCTTTATTTAATGGAAACAAATCCACCTTTTTAAAAATATAGGTTTTTATACATAATATTTGTTTTGTTCTTATCCGATGAATATAAAATATGTTAGATTAATTCGAAAACATTTCATTGGATGTATAATATGTAAATATTACCATATGTTACTTTGTAAGATACATAACATCAAATTTAAGTTCTAGGTTATGTCTTATTATTAATATAATAATATTTTCACAATATATTATTTTTGGAAAAAAATACATCTTGCATGTAACACAATATATTTAAGAAAAATAGTGTTTTAGGTAATGAAAGATGACATAATATTTCAGAAATTATAATCTATATAATTTTTAGTATTTATTTAAAATATTTAACATAACATATAGCCTTGATAGGTTATATTCAATAAAATAAAAGTTACTCTTTTAGATCTTTTGTGGTGTTACATTCTCCACACCTTCAATAACTTATGTCCTCCCATTTTAAAAATGAGATTGGTAATAGATTGGTAGATATTTCTTTTTTATTATATCAAAAATCATGTCAGGGTCTGTAAAACAACCTCTAAAATAAGTTAATTGGAAGTAAAAAATGGTCACATGGACTAACATATAACTACATATATTAGTTGGAGAACTCTAGTGTCATGTGAAAATATATACATGGATTAAAAATGAAACATTTATATAAGATGATTGTGTTCATTGATCAAAATAAATTGAATGATCAATGGTTTGTTTATGGTATCAAATTCATAAATATAAGATGATGGAAAATATTATCTATCAACCCAAAATTATAGTATTAGAAAAAAAATTGATCATTTTTATATTGTCGAGTAATTCGTATACTAACTAAGATTATTAGGAAATATACTTACTTGAAATATTTTTATACACCCAATAATCATCCAATGTGTGATTTTATCAATTTAAAATTTATCTAATGAATAAATAAATGGATAACCAAAAATTAAGTATAGCGGCTGATGTAATGATATATATGTTTACTGAATTGTATGGCCCATAAAAAAGTTACTAGTCATTCCATTTGACTCTAACTAATATTTCAAGCCTATGTGGTTAATATATTATTCTTTAATATTAAAAAGTAATAGTAATTATTAATCATTAATATTTATCCATCCATTTTTTATCTAAAAAAAATTAAATATTAACCAGGATATTTCTTAGGTCTCTGGTTGATGTTAAACCCTTCTCATCCTGTGGTCAGGGGTTCAAGTCTCGTGGCCTAGATAAACATGATGGGTTGTCTCCCAGTATATAGATTATTTTTTTCCAAAACCATATTAATATAAATTTCAAAATAAATATGATTCAAATCATTGGAATATAATCAATAAATAACCTTTTTTATGTAGTTTTTCATATAACCAATTTGATTCACAAAGTCTAAAAATATAAATGAAATGTTATTAAAATATCATTAATTTTTTAATAACACTAATATTTACCAATATATTAATACTCATGTATCTAAAATTGGTGTTCATTATTCCCCAATTATGATTCCACTAAAAAAATACAAAACAAATGAGTTTTATTTCAAAGGAATTCTTCCAAAATATAGGTAATACTGGGAAAATCCCATTATACTCCTCCTCTAATGGCCCGAAGGCCTTCATTTTTTATTGATTTTTGATAATCCGCCTTTCAAGGGGTGAGGTGGAACCCTTACAAGGATCGTAGGTGTAAGCATTACATAGCCCATAGGCCTTAGAGGAATTCATTGCCCTTAGGCTTCAAACATTACATACAACCCAGACTAACTACTTGGAACTACTCCTCCCCAGCATCTTCATCATGAAATCAGCTCTCCACCTTTGAATGGTTGTTCAGCTAGGGATTCCTGTGCATTCACAGTCTTTTCCCGATGGCAGGTGATATACCCTCTCATTATTGCAGTCTGTTTAGCTTCTGCTCTAGTGAAAGCTCTTTGCTCATCCTTCTTGTAGAGCTTCTTCCTAATAGGGCGTTTGGTTTGCATCTACACATAAGGTGGCCTGAAGGCCTTGAGGTGGCCTGAAGGCCTTACTGACCTGAATTCTTGGGTGGCCCGAAGGCCTTAAAGGACTCGAGGACCAAATCGATGTCCCGCAGGCCAAACTGGGGCATATTCCTGGCTGCTATAGTGCAAAAAAGTACTTGCTACAATTTCCTCTACAGTACCTGCTACAATACTGCTACAGTACCTACTACAGTACTACTACAGTACCCTGGAAAATGATGTCTCCGCCTGGATTTGATCTCGGGTCTCCCGGATGCATTTACGGAGACCTTACCAACTGGGATAAGACTCATGTGCGGGAAATCCCATTATATAAAACCGACTAATATGTGTTAATGAAATAGATAATTTAATGATAAATATTTCCAATATATTTTTATGGTTTATATATCTATTATATCAATGAATTCACATGTTCTTCTATTCTAATCCTAAATGTATATCTTAGGCTAATGTTCATTAATATATGTTTTCTAAAAACAAGTTCCCAAGGTTTCTCAAAAAGAATTTATAATATGACCTATATCGACCCAAACTCTACAGTGCTAGATCATATGTCATTATACCATTATAATAAAATAACAAACAATGAACTCATTTCCCAGAAGACTGAATAATTTATTATTCTTGTTAATCTAAATACAAACATGTTTCTTGTATTAAAAAACAACACATAATTGAAACCATATTTTTTTTATAATAATAGTATTACATATATCATATTCTTTTATATATTTCATAGTATACTTCAAGGAATCTTGAAGAATAGAAAGAAAAAAAATTGTGAATGAAAATTCTATGTAAGGGTTAATATAGTGGATGCAATAACAAATCCCTGAGAATAATCATTAAGGTAATGTAATTATCTGATTACACATTAATTTTAATCAATAAACTTATATATAATTGGATAAAAATATAAAAATGTAAATAACTAAAAATTAATTCCATTTATAATAAATAGATAAGGCATAATCCAAATGGCATGATAAAAAACTGAAAACTGTGCCATATAATCCATAAAATGATAATAAAATGCATCCATAGATTTTTTTCATAATGAAAATATCATGGATAATAGTAAATAAATCAAAGTGAAGGATATTATTATTTCTTTTACCTCATGCTTCTTAGGTACATGGTATCATTCCAATTATTACCATTCACAATTTGGTTTATAACATACTGGGTGGAAAACCCCTCTATGGCTAGTCGACTAAATAGTCATATGAGACTATCAATACTTCAAGGGGATATAAATATCAATGTCCAACCTATTTCATACTTGTCCAAAGTATTCTACATATATCTAATAATCAATATAACTCATTAAAAATGTACCTCATCAAATTTCTATATAGATTAAAAGATACAAATTTATCAATATATCTCCATATATTCAAATAATAATCAATGTGAACACCATATCAAAAAATTGTTTACGGATTAATAAATAGTAATATCAATGATAAATGGTACTGATATGTAATGTTAAATATTCTTTCTAATGATAATAACTTAATGGGAAGTTAATGACTAAAAAATTATTTACCGATGTTAATTTCAATACTATCTATGGAATAAAAATTGTATTACATGTAGTGGATGAATAATGATGGTATAAATAATAAATATCTCTAATAGAGGATGCGTAACATCAAGGTCTCTTTTTGATTATTAATGGAAATAAAATTTAAATACAAATAAAAACATTCTTTTGGGAAATAATCTTTAAACATTCAAAAGTGTCCCATACCTCAATGTAACATTTGAATTATAATCCCTATGATGGAGTTACATTAAATTAACATGGAATATCTTGGGAATAAGGATATTAATTATAAATATATTAAAATTAGAACTACACACACCTCAAATGGAAGATAAGTTTATACAATAACAAAATATATGAAAGAGGCAACTTGAGAAAAAAGTCCAATACTGATTTGGTTACTATGAAATAATATTCCCCATGAATGAAATAACATGAAAACAAAAACATTAATTACAACGAAGATAAAAAAATTAATGATATAATATTTTAAAATGTGAAATAGGTACACCACACAAAAAATGTAAGTGGTGAATATGAAATTTATCTCACTAATGTTAATGTTCCGATGGAATTCCCTTACCATGTGTTTCCTTTCAATTGAATGACCACAAATATTCTATATAAAATTTCTAAAAATTTCATAAAAATATATTAGAACATTAATTATATTTATAATATCTTATATTAACATTTTATAATAATTTATTACCCATGTATCCGAAAATATTCATTATTTTCAATAGTTGGGGAGTTAATTGCCAAATTTTTCGAGTTTGTTTTGACAAATTAATTATTTTTTCCATTAATTAGATCGGAATTTCATCATATACAAATTGTAAAAAAATGATTTAAAAATCATCAATATTAAATATATGTTTATTTATAAAAATCCATAATATTTGGTGAGAGGAAATCATATTTACGGTTCATAGACACTGTGGGTCGTACGTACACATGAATGCTACTTTCGTTTTCATTAAAAATTAAAATAATGAAAATTAAATTATATATATGTATATTATAATTCAGCATTGTATTTCGTTCATATTTTTCAAATATTTTTATTAAAAACATATTTTATACAATCTATGTATATCATGGATGAATCATATCACTTTCAGGAGGCGGTAGTCTGCACATCCCCAAATGATGTTATAGTTTTTCCACAAAATGAAATGCCTAATGATATGTGTTACATAGTAATTAAGTTATCATAAATACAATATAAAAATATTATATAACACAGATAAACAATAAAACCATTAATATTTCCAAACATGAAATGATATAAATGGAAGAGTGAATGACATTGGTTCTGAGGCCGTAGTTTGTCATACACGCAAACGATGATTACGTATCTCATTAGATGTATTCGTGTGAATGTGTAGGTATATGTCATATAATAAGAAATTAATATTATTTTTAAGATAATTTTGTTACTATATAATAATAAAATAAGATTAATTTGAGTTTTGGAGAATGGAATTATAATAAAGATATCATTTTTGAACATTACCTCTCATTTGGGTAACTCCTATTGGTTTATACAAAACGCATAAATTGTTATTATTTATCACAAATGTAACACCCCAAGCTTCTACGATACGCTCCTCTTTGAATAATGTGATAGCGTGAGTTGTACGCAACACCGAGTTCTAACACACCATAACCAATCAAACTAGCTGTTATGAATAGTAATACCTACTTTTTGAAATTATATATATTTTATATCTCAAAATGGACTTCATTTTTGGTTTTGGAATATCGAATTTATCCTAAGATGAAATTTTGGTACTTTTCGGATAACTTTAATATTTTGATGAATAGTGAAAATTACTAAATTTTAATTAAAAACAACTTTTTTAATCAAAATAATTAATAGTGATAAATTATGAATTTGAGTGGTTTTAAAGTATATTTAGAATATATTTTTACCATTTGATATAATGTTGGTCATTGGACATAATTTTATAATTAAACCGAACATAAACAAGTGTCAATCTTTTGATAGTTATTATCTCTTAAAAACACGCTTTTTGTTTTGACAGCGGGAATTAATTTTAAATTAATTTCTGCCACTTCTGTGTTTTGAATTTAGAAAAATGGATTCCATATTTGGAATCAGGATTTCCAAATTGTGTAAATAGGTAACTTTTATTGTTTATACATTCTGAATAATTACTGCGGTAAATATTTTATTTACCATGGTTAAGGGTAAATCCGGTAAATAAGGGTTAAAAAAATAATATTATAATAATACTAAATTACCATAAAACGTGTCCTAGACTTATTGGTTGATACAGGTTTGACCATAGGCATCTTTGGGTCGATTTTGGGACCCCATGGGGCCACTTGTAGGTGATAGGGACACTTTTTTTAATTAAGTTAAAATGAATACAAAAATGACACAAGCATATATCTTTTAGAAAAACAATTTTTACATAGGGTTATATATGTTAGATTTTAGATTATAAATATTCATTAGAAAGATAAAACGATTTCCTACATAAGGATATTTTATTTATAATTTTTAGACATTAAATAATTTAATTTATTTATGACACAATGATGATGAATTAATTACTATAATAGTGAAAAATTAAAATAATTGATATTATAAATACCCAAATAAATATAATATGATACTTTTAATGAATTAAACTAATTTTATAGGATAATATTATATATTAGAATTTATTTAATTGACTTTGTTCGAAGTAATCAATCTGTTCTGAGTTTCACAAAAATCAACTATTGAATAGGGTCAAAATTGACATAAAAGAGTTTTTAAAACAAATATTATATTATTAATTGATATTAAATTCCTAAAAATCTACGGTTCGGCCAAGAGACTTATATCATGATAGGTTCTTCATTAATGTACCACTTGGGTGTCTCTTGGATGTATATAGTACGTTTATTAACCATATTATATAAAAATACAAAGAGACATTGTAAAAGTGAAACTAATTAACTTAGAGTTAATACTTAAAGATAAGGTTAATATAAGTACCCAAACCTGTCTAAATTCTATTGGTTGAGTTGTTTTCGACCCATAACCACCTTAACCTTTTAATAATCAACTTTTGAGCCATTGTAAACCGATTATGAATTTATTATAAACTAATATCTCTATCTTTTCCAAAGGTGCCCCTCACCGCTCTTATAAAAGGGAAGTCCTCCTTCTCATTTCTTCACACCTTCAAAGCCTTTTGGTTCGGCCAAACTCTTCCCAAATACTCTCCCAACTTCCCTCACTAAAACCTAGAGGCCTGAGTTTGATCAGAAAGCCAACCTAAGGAGCCCATTTGATCAAATGAAAAGGAAGAAACCGAAGAAGAGGTAATAATTTCACCACCCTTTTCCAAGTTCCTTTCTTCTTCCACTTCTTCTTCCTTTGTTGTTACCATTATAAAATAATAAATCCAGTATCATATATATACTATGATGTTATTATAAATATGGTACAACCATATTCAGTATTCTATCCACCTTTTGAATAACATGTCACCATACGTGCGTACGTACGGCTTACCGTCTCCACGTCGTGGTGTAATTGTTATTCAATATAATATTATTTGGATGGGTATAATAATGATGTGTAACTCATGTAAATAAGAAATATAACATGTTAATTATTCTTTATATATGATATAACAACCATTTATATATTATTTTAATATCAAAAGAATGATATTGTCGCTCGTGCGTACGTACGGACTACTGTCTCCACGAATGCGATAAGATTCATTCTCCATCATATCCATTCAAGTATAATTATCATTTGATGATTTAAAAATTATGTTTAAGTAATTGATATCATTCTGAATATGAATAATATACAACCTATCCTTTACAAACATTTCTTACGTAACAAAACATATAAAAGAAAACAAGAAAGTTAACACCCGAAACAACGATAATACTAAGATATTATTATCAAATCAATATTAAAAGATCATATATTATATCATATTAATGTGTATGATTATTGTATAATTTAATAACAATAATTTCACCATTATACAGGAGGTTAACCTACCCCAACCAAGGAAAAGTACAAGGTAAGGGTTATTTCACAATCTCTTCATTATCCGAGGTTGTTTATACATAATAATATACTGGGATCTCTTTATCATCCACATCCATGTTTCTTAAAAATGTATTTCAAAACATTTTTACTATTTACAAGAATATGGGTTAAAGTCATTTATACCCTTGTTTGACTTTTTATAAGAGTTTTATAAAGGAATCTTTCCGTCATTTTCCAAATAAGGTGCTTTTTAACCTTTTCGATAGAATTAAGGTAAGAATGTTTTTTAACTTATACGGCGGGTGCTGTTATTTTCCGCCGTTATAAAATCGTCGAAGCTTCCCTTACAAGATTATAAGAATATTTTCAAATAAAATGTTTTCTTTTATATGGCTCTTAAATTATTTCAAAAATAGAAAGAGATATTTCTCTAAAAAGAGTTTTTATTTCATCTATGTCAACGTCCTTTGATGGATTTTACGCTTATTTGAAGTTGATTTATTATGATACAAAACTTCTATATTGTATTGAAGGTTTTGTGATATGTTTGATTGTGGATGTGCTATTTTTATACCATTCATAGTTTATGGTGAAATTATTGACATTTCGTATGCTAGTTTTAATACGAATGTTTATGTTATGTTTAAACCTTTTCATATGAGAATGCATTGGACTTAATATGTGACGTGTGGAGCCCGCTATAGCTCTTAGATGCATCGGTAGGTCTCATGAGACCAACTAGTGTCTTGGCACAAGGCCTTGGAAAAATCTTATTTGTAGTCTTGGCACGAGGCCTTGGCTATGTGGTTATGATATTCTGGCATTATGCATTCCAACATTATGAAAGTGGTTATTGATTTTTCATGTGATTATTCGATTAGTAGAATATCAATGTGAATAAGTAAATGGAATTATTTCATTTTATTTATGTCATACCACGTTGAGAGTTCAAGTTTGAAAGGATTTTTTTTTAGTTATACATTTCCTTACATGTTTATTCTTATTTACGAAAGTTTCCACTATATTGTTATCCTTACTGGGCATTTGAGCTCACCCCTTTTCTCTGTTTTATTTTTCCCAAGAAGTGAAGAAGTAAATTATGAATGACCTGCAGGGATATTATGTGGGGATATGAGTATGGATTATGGAGACAAAATGTTGTTGTAGTAGTTTTTCATTTTATGATGTAATGTAAGACTTATGAATATATCTAGTGTTTCCAAGGCTACTAAACCAATCGGTCTTTCGAGATTTGATCTTTCTTATGATCATGCCAATGTTATGTAATAATGCACCGACTCTGGGTAACTAGGGTCGGGGCATTACAGTTGGTATCAGAGGAAGTTAATACAAACCTTGGAAGCTAGATTTAGATAAACTCTGATTAGAGAACGTAGACCTAAGATGAACTTTGAGGATTAGTATAGAGAAACTTCCTAGAATTTTTGTATTTTAGAGATTTTGTGAGTTTTTCGAGCAATACATCCCTGTCTGGATACGAGCAGGTAGAGGCGGATCTGGCACATATGTACCTAGGGGTAAAACCCGAAAACACCGCTTTGAGCTAGACTCAAACGGGAACTGGTGCACGACAACGGGCCCTGCTGCACTCTTGGTTACGACACTCCCGGGGGATATTCTTAGGATAACTCTCATTTTCTTTACAAATCATTATGAAGGGTTTATGAGTATATAATTCCTCAAAAAAGAATTTTATGATTATGGATTATATCCATAAATAGTTCAATTTATGTTAAGTGTTTTATAAGTATGGGATTATGTATTTTGATTCATAAACTGATCTAGTTTATGCCATTGTTTAGAAATGGTGCCTAGTGGAAGAAATGGAAACCATATCAATGCACGCACTCCATGTAGGGATTTCCCTCCTGCTCAAGATAATTATAGTGGAGCTGGTGATGCAACTGGTGCCGATCAGCTAATCATCATACTGGGACAACTTACTCAGGTTATGAATAATAACCTTACCCGTATGGAGCACCCTGATCCACAGCATGGAGGATCAATGTTAGATCGATTCATGAGGAAACAACCACCAATGTTAAATGGGAGTATAAATCCCTTAGTAGCTGAGCAATGGATAAATTACCTAGAGAAAATATTTCAGGCTTTGGGGAGCAATGAAAGGGAAAAAGTTATCATGGCAGTTTATCGCCTCACTGGAGATGCTGATCAATGGTGGTCATTGTTTCAAAACATGAAGGAAGATGATGAAGTATCAAATATGGAATGGAGGGAGTTCAAAGATCTGTTTTTAGAAAAATACTTTCCTCGTGACCATCGAGCAGATATGGAAAGTAAATTTCTGAGTTTGAGATAGAAGGAGGATAAGAATGTCGCAAAGTATGAGACTAACTTTACAAGGTTGGCAAGGTATGCTGGAGATTATATACGTAACCCAAGAAGTAAGATTTATTGTTTCTTTGATGGGTTAAAACCATTTCTTCATTGAGCATTATTCTCACAATCCTTTTCGTCGTACGAAGACATTGTCTCATGTGCTATCAAGACCGAAAAGGAATTCTCTAAGTCTTATGACTTCAAAGAAAAGCAAGAGAAGAAGAGACCTGCTGATCAATCTGGGAATGGAAATAAGGGGAAGAAGGGAAAGTTTGAATATCCATCTTGTGGTAAATGTGGGAAGAAACACCCTAGTACTTGCTTGAAGGGAATGGGAGTCTGTTACAAGTGTGGTGAAAAGGGCCACCAAGCTCGTGATTGCAAAGGGAAGAAGGAAGCTACCAATGTTCAGTGCTAAAATTGCAGGGAGATGGGAAATTATGAAAATGAATGACCTAAGTGTCAGGATAAATTACCTCAGAAAAGGCCTAGGGATCAAGCCCAGGCTTATGATATCACTACTGCTAAGGTAGAAGCTCCGAAAGACGTGGTGGCAGGTAATTTAATGGTTTCCTCAAGTTTAGCAAATGCATTATTTGATTCTGGATAATCGCATTGTTTCATATCTTCCCAGTTTGCTAAGAAAATTAGATATTTCCAATTTGATTTAATAAGGGATTTGTCCGTTAAAACTCCTAAGGGAAGTATCATTGCAACAAAGTTTTGTGAATCAGTCCCCATTAGATCACATAAATGTTCTTTATCTGCTGATCTCATCATCATACCTATGATTGAGTTTGATATAATCCTCGGTATGGAATGGCTTTTGGACTATGATGTGAAGATTTATTGTAAGAAGAAAGAGGTTACTATTCTTGATGATAATGATAAGGAACATCTTATCTTTAGTGCAGAATCTTCACCACCTAATTCTTATTTAGATCCACCCCCAGTAGCTCAACATAATTCAATTATTGGGGAGGAAGAGAATGAAATAACTGTCGGTGAGGAAAGGAATGTTCAAATATAGGATGTATCTATTGTGAAAGAATTTGTAGATGTATTTTCGGAAGATTTACCTGGACATCCTCCAGAATGAGAAGTTGAGTTTTCCATTGATTTAATTCCTGGATCAAGGCCTATATTGAAGACCCCTTATAGAATGTACACTGTAGAGTTAGTCGAACTAAAGAAACAACTAGAGGAGTTGAGTAATAAAGGATTTATTCGCCCTAGTGTTTCTCCATGGGGATCCCCTGTTCTTTTTGTTAAAAAGAAAGATGGATCTATGAGGTTATGTATCGACTACAGGGAGATCAATGCTATAACGATAAAGAACAAGTATCCCCTACCTCGTATTGATGATTTATTTGATCAACTGCATGGAGATCAATACTTTTCAAAGATTGAACTTCGATCTGGATACCATCAGTTGTGTTTAAAGAAGGAAGACATTCCGAAGACAGCATTTCGAACCAGGTACGGGCATTACGAGTTTACTGTAATGCCTTTTTGGATTGACTAATGCACCCTCTGTATTCATGGATCTGATGAATAGAGTTTTCAAGGAGTATCTCGATGAATTTGTGGTGGTATTTATTGATGATATCTTGGTATACTCCAAAACCTACGAAGATCATGAAAATCACTTGCGCATTATCTTGAAGACTCTGAGGAGGCATGAATTATATGGGAAGTTTAGCAAGTGTGAATTCTGGCTTCATGAGATTTATTTTCTTGTCCATATTGTCTCTAAAGATGGAATCTCTATTGATCCTTCTAAGACCAAGTCAATCCAACAATGGCCATCACCTACGAGTATAACTGAGGTATGTAGTTTTATTGGTTTGGCAGGTTATTATCGACTTTTCGTCCAGAATTTTGCCCGATTGGCTAACCCATTAATTAAGCTCACACGTAAAGGGGTTAAAGTTGTTTGGACAAAATAGTGTGAAGAATGTTTCGAAGAACTGAAGAGAAGATTAGTCAATGCTCCTATATTGACTCTACCATCGGGGAATGATGGGTTCGTTATTTATAGTGATGCATCAAAGAAAGGACTTGGTTGTGTCCTTGTGCAGAATGATAGAGTTATTGCCTATGCATCACGACAGTTGAAAATTCACGAAGAAAACTATCCTACTCATGATATCGAGTTTGCAGATGTGATCTTTTCTTTGAAGATATGGAGGCACTACCTCTATGGTGAAAAATGTGAGATTTATACTGACCACAAGAGTTTGAAGTATATTTTCTCACAAAAAGAACTCAACATGAGGCAAAGGAGATGGCTTGAATTACTCAAAGATTATGATTGTATGATACACTACCACCCGGGGAAAGAAAACAAGGTGGCAGATGCTTTGAGCAGAAAAGACCATGGAGTTTTGAACAATATGAGAATTTAAAGGGATCCAATTTGCATGGATCTAGTGAAGATGGACATGGGAATAACCAGGGAAGGCGAAACATCAATTCTTTTTCAAATGGTTGCCAAACCATATTTACTATAAAGGATTAAGAGTTCTCAGACCAATGATGAAGAATTTAAAAAGAAGATTAAAGCTGTTAATGATGGGAGATTGAGAGACTTTGTATATGAAGATGGAATTTTGAAATTCGGGAAAAGACTTTGTGTTCCCGATATACCTGATCTAAAAAGGGAATTGTTGGATGATGCTCATAGTTCCAATTTCTCTATACACCCTGGGAGCACCAAAATTTATAGAGATTTAAAGGAACATTTTTGGTGAGACAACATGAAGAGGGATATTTCTAATTTTGTGTCAAGATGTATGGTTTGTCAACAAGTGAAAGCTGGAAGGCAACAGCCTGGAAGAGTCATGCAACCTTTTCCCATACCGGAGTGGAAATGGGACAATATTACGATGGACTTTGTCATGGGGCTACCAAAGACTCCTAGAAGGAACGATGCAATATGGGTTATTGTTGATCGTATTACCAAATCAGCACATTTTCTTGCTATAAGAGAAGATCTACCCCTAGAACATCTAGCAAGACTTTATATTAATGAAGTTGTGAGACTTCATGGAGTACCCCTATCGATTGTTTATGATCGTGATCCCCATTTTACTTCAAGATTTTGGAAAAGTCTTCTGAAATCCCTGGATACTGAACTTCATTTGAGCACTGCTTACCACCCTCAGACAGACGGACAATCAGAACGGACTATTCAGACCTTAGAAGACATGTTGAGATCTTGCTCACTTGACTTTCAGGGTATGTGGGATCAATATTTACCTCTGGTAGAATTTTCCTATAACAATAGCTCCCATTCGAGTATTCAGATGGCACCATATGAAGCGTTATACAGAAAGAGATGTCGTACACCAACCTGTTGGGAAGACGTTGGTGAAAGAAAACTTGTAGGCCCAGAACTGGTGGAGGAAATGGTGGAAAAGGTGAAGGTAATCCAAAATCACATCAAAGCAGCTCAAAGTAGGCAGAAGAGCTATGCTGATAATCGAAGGAAGGATTTGGAATTTCAAGTCGGTGATCATGTTTTCCTAAAGGTATCTCCATGGAAGGGAGTCATACGTTTCGGTAAGAATGGTAAATTGAGTCCTAGGTACATCGGACCTTTCGAAATTCTAGAACGAATTGGGGATGGGGCTTACCGATTGGCAATGCCGCCAAGTATCTCCAAAGTTCACGATGTGTTCCAAGTATCTCTGTTGAGGAAATACATGTCTGACCCAACGCATGTACTCACCTATGAGGAATTAGAACTGGAACCCGATCTTTCCTGTTGGGAAGAGCCCGTCAAGATTCTTGATACGAGAGAACAAGTGCTGAGAAACCGGATGACGCGTCTGGTAAAAGTTTTGTGGAGAAACCATAAGATGGAAGAGGCAACGTGGGAACCTGAGGAACTTATGATGAAGAACCACCCGAGTCTTTTCATGCGGTAGTATTCTAGAAATTTCGAGGACGAAATTATTTGAAGGAGGGGATAATGTAACACCCCAAGCTTCTACGGTACGCTCCTCTTTGAATAATGTGATAGCGTGTGTTGTACGCAACACTGAGTTCTAACACACCATAACCAATCAAACAAGCCGTTATGAATAGTAATACCTACTTTTTGAAATTATATATATTTTATATTTCAAAATGGACTTCATTTTTGGTTTCGGAATATCAAATTTAGCCTAAGATGAAATTTTGGTACTTTTCGGATAACTTTAATATTTTGATGAATAGTGAAAATTACTAAATTTTAATTAAAAACAACTTTTTTAATAAAAATAATTAATAGTGATAAATTATGAATTTGAGTGGTTTTAAAGTATATTTAGAATATATTTTTACCATTTAATATAATGTTGGTCATTGGACATAATTTTACAATTAAACCGAACATAAACAAGTGTCAATCTTTTGATAGTTATTATCTCTTAAAAACACGCTTTTTGTTTTGACAGCGGGAATTAATTTTAAATTAATTTCTGCCACTTCTGTGTTTTGAATTTAGAAAAATGGATTCCATATTTTGAATCAGGATGTCCAAATTTTTTAAATAGTTAACTTTTATTTTTTAGACATTTTGAATAATTACTGCGGTAAATATTTTATTTTCCATGGTTAAGGGTAAATCTGGTAAATAAGGGTTAAAAAAATAATATTATAATAATACTAAATTACCCTAAAACGTGTCCTAGCCTTATTGGTTGATACAGGTTCGACCATAGACATCTTTGGGTCGATTTGGGGACCCCATGGTGCCACTTGTAGGTGATAGGGACACTTTTTTTTAATTAAGTTAAAATGAATACAAAAATGACACAAGCATATATCTTTTAGAAAAACAATTTTTACATAGGGTTATATATGTTAGATTTTAGATTATAAATATTCATTAGAAAGATAAAACGATTTCCTACATAATGATATTTTATTTATAATTTTTAGAGATTAAATAATTTAATTTATTTATGACACAATGATGATGAATTAATTACTATAATAGTGAAAAATTAAAATAATTGATATTATAAATACCCAAATAAATATAATATGAATATTTTAATGAATTAAACTAATTTTATAGGATAATATGATACATTGGGATTTATTTAATTGACTTTTTTTGATGTAATCCATCTGTTATGAGTTTCACAAAAATCAACTATTGAATAGTGTCAAAATTGACATAAAAGAGTTCTTAAAACAAATATTATATTATTAATTGATATTAAATTCCTAAAAATATAAGGTTCGGACAAGAGACTTATATAATGATAGTTTCATCATTAATGGACCACTTGGGGGAATCTTGGATGTATATAGTAAGTTTATTAACCATATTATATAAAAATACAAAGAGACATTGTAAAAGTGAAACTAATTAACTTAGAGTTAATACTTAAAGATAAGGTTAATATAAGTACCCAAACCAGTCTAAATTCTATTGGTTGAGTTTTGTTCGACCCATACCCACCTTAACCTTTTAATAATCAACTTTTGAGCCATTGGAAACCTATTATGAATTTTTTATAAACTAATATCTCTAGCTTTTCCAAAGGTGCCCCACACCCCTCTTATAAAAGGGCACTCCTCCTTATCATTTATTCACACCCTAAAAGCCTTTTGGTTCAGCCAAACTCTGCCCAAATACTCTCCCAACATCCCTCACTACAACCTAGAGGCCTTATTTTGATCAGAAAGCCAACCTATGGAGCCCTTTTGATCAAATCAAAAGGAAGAAACCGAAGAAGAGGTAACAATTTCACCACCCTTTTCCAAGTTCCTTCCTTCTTCCACTTCATCTTCCTTTGTTGTTACCATTATAAAATAATAACTCCAGTATCATATATATACTGGGATGTTATTATAAATATGGTACAACCATATTCAGTATTCTATCCACCCTTTGAAAAACATGTCACCATACGTGCGTACGTACGGCTTACCGTCTCCACGTCGTGGTGTAATTGTTATTCAATATAATATTATTTGGATGGGTATAATAATGATGTGTAACTCATGTAAATAATAAATATAAAATGTTAATGATTCTGTATATATGATATAACAACCATTTATATATTATTTTACTATCAAAAGAATGATATTGTCGCTTGTGCATACGTATGGACTACCATCTCCACGAACGCGATAAGATTCATTCTCCATCGTATCCATTCAAGTATAATTATCATTTTATGATTTAAAAATGATTTTTAAGGACTTGATATCATTCTGGATATGAATAATATACAACCTTTCTTTTAAAAACATGTCTTACGTAACAAAACATATAAAAGAAAACAAGAAAGTTAACACCCGAAACAACGATAATACTAAGATATTATTATCACATCAATATTAAAAGATCATATATGATATCATATTAATGTATATGATTCTTGTATAATTTAATAAAAATTATTTCACCATTATACAGGAGGTTAACCTACCCCAACCAAGGAAAAGTACAAGGTAAGGGTTATTTCACAATCTCTTCATTATCCGAGGTTGTTTATACGTAATAATCTACTGGGATCTCTTTAGCATCCACATCCATGTTTCTTAAAAATGTATTTCAAAACATTTTTACTATTTTCAAGAATATAGCTTAAAGTCATTTATACCCTTGTTTGACTTTTTATAAGAGTTTTATAAAGGAATCTTTCCGTCATTTTCCAAATAAGGTGTTTTTTATCCTTTCCGACAGAATTAAGGTAAGAATGTTTTTTTAACTTATACAGTGGGTGCGGTTATTTTCCACCATTATAATATCATCGAAGCTTCCCTTACAAGATTATATGAATATTTTCAAAGAAAATTTTTTATTTTATATGGCTCTTAAATGATTTCAAAAATAGAAAGAGATATTTCTCTAAAAAGAGTTTCGATTTCATCTATGTCAACGTCCTTTGATGGATTTTACACTTATTTGAAGTTGATTTATTATGATACAAAACTTCTATATTGTATTGAAGGTTTTGTGATATGTTTGACTGTGGATGTTCTGTTTTTATACCATTCATAGTTTATGGTGAAATTATTGACATTTCATATGCTAGTTTTAATACGAATGTTTATGTTATGTTTAAACCTTTTCATATGGGAATGCATTGGACTTAATATGTGACGGGTGGAGCCTGCTATAGCTCCTCGATGCATCGGTAGGTCTCATGAGACAAACTAGTGTATTGGCACAAGGCCTTGGAAAAGTCATATTTGTAGTCTTGGCACGAGGCCTTGGCTATGTGGTTATGATAGTCTGGCATTATGCATTCCAACATTATGAAAGTGGTTATTGATTTTGCATGTGATTATTCGATTAGTAGAATATCCATGTGAATAAGTAAATGTCATTATTTCATTTTATTTATGAAATACCACGTTGAAAGTTCAAGTTTGAAAGGCTTTTGTTTTAGTTATACATTGCCTTAAATGTTTATTCTTATTTATGAAAGTTTCCGCTATATTGTTATTCTTACTGGGCATTTGAGCTCACCCCTTTTCTATGTTTTATTTTTCCCAGGAAGTGAAGAAGTAAATTATGAATGACCTTCAGGGATATTATGTGGGGATATGAGTGTGGATTATGGAGACAATATGTTGTTGTAGTAGTTTTTCATTTTATGATGTAATGTAAGACTTATGAATATATCTAGTGTTTCCAAGGCTACTAAACCAATCGGTCTTTCGAGATTTGATCTTTCTTGTGATCATGCCAATGTTATGTAATAATGCACCGACTCTGGGTAACTAGGGTCAGGTATTTACTGTAGATACCCGAAGCTTGACGTACATGGACATTACATTAGATTTGCGGAATACTTAGTACATAACAAAAACACACACACAAGAATCGTAATAGTTTAGTGTCTTTGGAAACTCGGAACGTAATCTTCTAATCGTGGTGAAAGATCTTCAATATCTCCCATAAAGATCTTCCCTTTTTTTTACCTAAAACATTTCTTTATATCCTGAGGAAAATAAAACATAAAAGGGTGAGCTCAAATGCTCAGTGAGGGTAAACAAAAGAAAAATCAATCACATCATATTCATAAGAACATAACTTTTGGAAATCTTAACCTGCAAAAGAGAGCATAATTTCATAAAATGGTATAAATTATAGTAGTGAAATGAAATCTCTATAATCATAACATAAAACATGAAACATTGTGTCATACACAAATAATCATAGAGAATCATTTCTTTTTAGTCAAGACTCATTTCCAAGACTATCTTAGTGGACAAAGTCCCTTTCTGAACCGAGTCACCCTCGTTCCAGTCCTGTTTCACTGAACCGGTATAACCTACCGTTCCAGCCATGTCTATCTCATGAGATATAAAATCTTTACCCAATGCATTGGAGGGATATATAGGTCCCACCCATCTCATAATTATATCATTCTTATGTGTGCCACAAAATCATAAACCATACATCATTTCATAACCCATGTAATAAAAATGGGAATCTTAAACATCATGACATAATAAAACAATTCATATATGATAAAGGAATTAATAAAAATAATTCCATCACAACATAATAAAATCAATGTAATAATAGGAATAAAAACATAACCCTTTATTATCTTATATGGAAAATAATTTTGATAAAACACTTGAACTTCATTTTTTAGGAAAATATCCTTTCTATTTCAAAAACATTTTTCCTTTCTTAACATGTCATACAATTTTAAACTAAAATAAGTTGATTAAAAATAAACTTTAAAACTTGTAAAGGTAGCTTCTTGGAAATAATGATTTAAAAATCCATTCATGCCGTATAAGTTAAAAAAACATTCTTCGTACTTTTGTCGGAAAAGTCAAAAAGTACCTCGTACGAAAAACGACAAAGGATTCCTTTCATATATTTTACTAAAAACTCACAAAAGGGTAAAATTGGATTTAAAAAATTGAAGGTGGATGGAAATAATATTACATATTGATGAAACATGGATGTGGATGATAAAATACACCCCAGTAAATTTCAAATTATAAACAATCTCGGATAAAAATGAGATTGTGATATTTCCCTTACCTTAGGTCCGATTTGCTTTGTACGTGTCCTAAGCTCCTGTATAATGGTTTAAATAATTTTATTGACTTATTCCAGAATCATACATACTTATATGATATCATATATGGTCATATTCTTAGCTTCTTATTAGTAATATTTCATTGTTACTTGTTACTCGGGTCTTTATAGCCTTTTGTTCTTATGTGTGTTTTGACGAATAAATTCATATTATTCTTTTAAGGTTATAGATACCTTATATCCAAAATGGTATTAGTGTAACATATATCATATTTATTCATTCAATTCATTTATATAATTACTATGTAATGATGATCATGTAGAACGAGTCGCATCACATCGTGGAGACGGTATTCCGTACATACGCACGACCGATGATATTGTTCCCATGATCGTGGAATTGTATTTATACTATTTCAGTATCAATATCACTTTATAATAATCATATATAGTTACTCATTACACCATTATACCCATCCTTGTAAGGTGATGGTGGAAAATATATTACACCACGGCGTGGAGACAGTATTCCGTACGTACGCACGCGCGATGATTTCATTTTTCCGTAGGATGGATAGAAGGTGAATTAGGGTTGTTTAATATTTATAATAACATATCAGTATGTAAGTAAAACTGATGTTATTACTTTATCATGAAACAACTAAAGAAGAAGAAGTTGAAGAAGAAAGAAATTGAAAAGATTGGTAATGGATATTACCTCTTCTTTGAAACGCCTCTTTGAATCCTCCACTTAGGGAACTAAGATTGGTCTTTGAAGAAGACCAGGACCTCTAGGATTATTATAGGGAAGTGGAGAAGGGAATTTGGCAGGGGTTGGACGAGCTTGAAGGCTCAAAGTTGTGTGAGGAAGAGAGGGAGGGGGTGTCCTTTTATAAGGGAGGAGAGGGGCACCTTTGGAATAACTAAAACTATTATTTTTTTTATAAAGTCAAGTTCGGTTTTAAATAGCTCCAAATTGATATATTTCGAAGCTAAGGTGGGGATGGGTCGAAATCCTCTCATCCAAAAGAATTTAGACAAGTTTAGGTTCCTATTTTAACCTTATTATTTAGATTTAACATTAAGTTAAATAATTTTACTTTTACCATGTCTTCTTGTGTTCTTATACTATAAGGTTAATAAACATACTATAAGAAGTCAAACGAACCCCAAATTGTTTATTATTAATATATATAACCTTATCTAAGTCATTTGGCCGAACCTTAGATTTTTAGGAAGAAAATATGAATTAATAGTATAATATTTGTTTTAAAAACTATTTTATGTCAATTTTGAAACTATTTAGTAATTGATTTTTGTGAAAATCATAACAGAATTATAAGTTAGAAAAAAGTTAATTAAATCAATAATAACATGTCATAGTAACCTATAAAATTATTTTAATTAATAAAAAGTCTCAAATTATATTTATTTGGGTATTTATAACATCAATTATGTCAATATTTCATTAATAAGATAATTACTGCATCATCGTTGTGTCATAAATAAATTAACTTATTTAATGTCTAAAAATTAAAAATAAAATACCATTATGTAGGAAATATTTTTATCTTTTTAATGAATATTTATAATTGAATTTATCTTATGTATAACCCTATATGAAAAATGTTTTAGTAAATAAACTTTGATTTTAACTCTTTTAACTCTTCTTTGAATTAAATAATAATAAATGTCCTAATCTAATCCAAGTGGGCCTAAATGGTCATATTTTATTTCTAAGTTTGTTTTTGGTCGAATTACACTTGTCCAATAGAATTAGGACATGTGTTAGGGTAATAATAATATCATTTTTACCCTTAATTACCCTATTTACTTTTAACCGTGGTAAATAAAAGTAAAAAGTTGCTATTCACCAAAAATTATTTTCATCTCATTGAACCACATTTTACTTACTGAAATCAACCGTGTCTCTCGGATTTTTGAAATTACACTCACAGAAGCAGTAAAATTAAGTTTTATGAAAAATTCAGTTTTTTCTACTACCACTTAGTGGTTTCACTATTCATCAAAAATTGAAAGTTTTCAGAAAAAAACCAAAAATTAGGCCTAAGCTATATTTGATATTATAACCTGAAAAATGATTTCTATTTTACCAAATTCAAAACATATCAGTTGCATTAATTAATTTAAAAATTAATTCATGTCGTCAAAACAAAAGGCGTGTTTTTAAGAGATTATAATTATCCAAAGATTGACACTTGTTTATAACTGGTTTAAATGTAAAATTACATCCAATGACCAACATTGTATTAAATTGTAAAAATATATTCTAAATATACTTTAAAACCACTAAAATTAATAATTTATCACTATTAATTATTTCGATTGAAAAATTTGTTTTTAATTAAAATTTAGTAATTTTCACTATTCATCAAAATATGAAAGTTATCCGAAAATCACCAAAATTTCACCCTAAGCTAATTTCGATATTCCGAATCCAAAAATGATGTCCATTTTGAAAAATAAAATTTACAAGATTTAAAAAAAAGTGGTTATTACTATTCATAACGGCTAGTTTTAATAATATTTTAATAGCATACCGTTGTTTAGCGAAACTTGGTGTTGCGTACAACACACACTATCGTGGAAGGTCGCGATTGCGTGTAATTCAATCCAGGTCAGAGATGTGTGTTGTGAAAGCTCCTTTTGGTGTAGCGTATAACAGAAGACATTAATGAAATTAAAAAGAATATTTTTCATAAAATCTCAGGGTGTTACATTCTACCCCCCTTAAAATGAATTTCGCCCTCGAAATTCGTCGGGGTTATAAATGGTTTTCTATTCGAAAGTTTCTTTAATAGAAACCCACATCGTAAAAAGCAATACCAAAACCAATCTTTAAAAACAAAAGTATGAAACGTAACTGTTACCCAAATAAACTAATCACTAGGTTTCCACATAGGTGAAAATATGGATATGGAAGAAATATCTAACCATCATGTTCTGATGGAGAGTGGTAGAGAACATGGATATGGAAAATCCAACAATCACAAATCCATAAATTTGTGACGATCTAAGGTACCATCTGATTAATCAGATATAAGAGCACTAGGACAACATTTTTGGTTTTCAAGATCATTTCCCTAAAGTTGAAGAATTCGAATTAGAATAAATACTTGCTTTATTTGGGTACAATCTCACTGTTTTTTATGCCTTGAACAATTTCCACTTCATCTCTTAAATAAATGAAGTTGAATTTTTTATTCTTGAAGTGTTAGCAGATCATGTGATAGAATGACGGGTCATTCTATCTGTCTCAAACAAAAGGTTAGCAAAAGTTATTAAATATACATAAGTCATTCTATAGTGAGATTAATCATATATGGTTCCTAAAATGGAATTATACTTCATATATCATACTGCTTAATATAATAAAACTAGTTTCTACTAAAAAGGGACTTCCTGTAGGCTAGTGGAAGGCGATAAAGGTCAGTCGCACTTCGGTTGTGGGTTCGATTCCCACAGCCTTGTCCGACACGATGGGCTATCGCCCGTACTGAAGGTTGTCCTTTTTCTAAAACTATATTACTATAACATCCCATAATATCGAAAAAACTTCTATCCTTAAACAATACTAACTTATGTCCAACATAATCCATTCCAATCTTTAGGCTTATCCATAATACTGCTGTCCACTCTCATAACATAGTGAAAACAATTACCAGAGATTTAACACCATCGTTGATCCCCATATATCATAAGATATGTTTTTTTGGTCACATTCCAAACATTCAATGTCCTTTATCATGTATTCTCTTGAATACCTTAGTGAAAACATGAATTCAGTTAAAAGTTGACACCTTCCACATATTAAAATCCTCAAAATTCTATATACTCAAACCATGATATCACTTAGTCCTTATATCAATCATGAGCTCACGAATACTGTCAAACATTTCATTTTCTCCTTATTCCTTAATTATGGGCATATTATCTACTTTCCAAAATATTTGAATCACTTTTCATGGTTACCGGTACCTTAAAATTATTGAAAACCACAATAGACCAATACATAAATATTTCAATACACCATAAAAGTACCTCAACAACATTATTCCTGAATACCAATACATAAACACTTCAGTCCATCCACTTCAATGATTGTCCTGGAAGAAGTCCTTCCTTTATTTAGAAGTAACTTTTTAGGTGAGGGCATTGAGTTGGGTAATGCCCATGTTCTCCACAAATAAGACGTTGAACTCCATAAAAGTCTGTCACTCTATGACCCTTTTCTCCACACAGATAACATTGGTCCCTCCATTTGAGGTATTCCTCAAGGTTCTTCTTCCCTTCTTTAGAAATCTCAATCTTCCTTTCTTTATGCTCCTCAACATGCGAACATGCATAATAGTCTATCTTCCCCTTCTTTGATGAATTAGGCATACCACTAAATTTCACCTTGTTAATCATATATCGCGATGACTGATTCGGCATAATCACAACATCTTTCTCTCTAGGCATTACACAATTTTTTTTCTCATAGTCACCAATTTGTCCATTGGATTTAATGTTAACCGAATTCCTTTTGGTTCCCTCCATTAACTAAAACACAAAAATAATTTTGTGAGAGGCAAAAATCATGCTAGAGAAAACAACATAGTAAAGGGGAATTATCCTCAATATCTAACTTCTTAGGTTAAATTCTATGATCGTTACCGTAGTTCTAGGACTGTATCTTATACGTATACTTATCCTTAAGGACATCCCTAGACATACCTTAGAAATATCTCTAGGGATCTCACTAATGTTTCCGCATCCTAGTTTCCAAAGGTTGACTAAACCTTTCCTCTGATACCAACTGTAGAGACCCGAAGCTTGACGTACATGGACATTACATTAGATTTGCGGAATACTTAGTACATAACAAAAACACACACACAAGGATCTTAATAGTTTAGTGTCTTTACAAACTCGGAACGTAATCTTCTAATCATGGTTTAAGATCTTCAATATCTCCCATAAAGATCTTCCCTTTTTTTACCTAAAACATTTCTTTATATCCTGAGGAAAAGAAAACATAAAAGGGTGAGCTCAAATGCTCAGTAAGGGTAAACAAAAGAAAAATCAATCACATCATATTCATAAGAACATAACTTTTGGAAATCTTAACCTGAAAAGAGAGCATAATTTCATAACATGGGATAAATTATAGTAGTGAAATGAAATCCCAATAATCATAACCTAAAACATGAAACTTTGTGGCATACACACATAATCATAGAGAATCATTTCTTTTTAGTCAAGACTCATTGCCAAGACTATCTTAGTGGACAAAGTCCCTTTCTGAACCGAGTCACCCTCGTTCCAGTCCTGTTTCACTGAATCGGTATAACCTACCATTCCAGCCATGTCTATCTTATGAGATATAAAATCTTTACCCAATGCATTGGAGGGAGATATAGGTCCCACCCATCTCATAATTATACCATTCTTATGTGTGCCACAAAATCATAAACCATACATCATTTCATAACCCATGTAATAAAAATGGGAATCTTAAACATCATGACATCATAAAACAATTCATATATGATAAAGGAATTAATAAAAATAATTCCATCACAACATAATCAAATCAATGTAATAATAGGGATAAAAACAGAACCCTTTATTATCTTATATGGAAAATAATTTTGATAAAACACTTGAACTTCATTTTTGAGGAAAATATCCTTTCTATTTCAAAAACATTTTTCCTTTCTTAACATGTCATACAATTTTAAACTAAAATAACTTGATTAAAAATAAACTTGAAAACTTGTAAAGGAAGCTTCTTGGAAATAATGTTTTAAAAATCCATTCATGCCGTATAAGTTAAAAAAACATTCTTCGTACTTTTGTCGGAAAAGTCAAAAAGTACCTCGTACGAAAAATGACAAAGGATTCCTTTCATATATTTTACTAAAAACTCACCAAAGGGTAAAATTGGATTTAAACAATTGAAGGTGGATGTAAATAATATTACATATTGAGGAAACATGTATGTGGATGATAAAATACACCCCAGTAAATTTCAAAGTATAAACAATCTCGGATAAAAATGAGATTGTGATATTTCCCTTACCTTAGGTCCGATTTGCTTTGTACGTGTCTGAAGCTCCTGTATAATGGTTTAAATAATGTTATTTACTTATTCCAGAATCATACATACTGATATGATATCATATATGGTCATATTCTTAGCTTCTTATTAGTAATATTTCATTGTTACTTGTTACTCGGGTCTTTATTGCCTTTTGTTCTTATGCGTGTTTTGCCAAATAAATTCTTATTCTTATTTTAAGGTTATAGATACCTTATATCCAGAATGGTATTATTGTAACATATATCATATTTATTCATTCAATTCATTTATATAATTACTATGTAATGATGATCATGTAGAACGAGTCACATCACATCGTGGAGACGGTATTCTGTACGTACGCACGAGCGATGATATTGTTCCCATGATCGTGGAATTGTATTTATACTATTTCAGTATCAATATAACTTTATAATAATCATATATAGTTACTCATTACACCATTATACCCATCCTTGTAAGGTGATGGTGGAAAATAGATTACACCACAACGTGGAGACGGTATTCCGTACGTACGCACGCGCGGTGATTTCATTTTTCCGTAGGATGTATAGAAGGTGAATTAGGGTTGTTTCATATTTATAATAACATATCAGTATGTAAGTAATACTGATGTTATTACTTTATCATTAAAAAACTAATGAAGAAGAAGTTGAAGAAGAAAGAAATTGAAAATATTGGTAATGGATATTACCTCTTCTTTGAAACGCCTCTTTGAATCCTCCACTTAGGGAACTAAGATTGCTCTTTAAAGAAGACCAGGACCTCTAGGATTATTCTAGGGAAGTGGAGAAGGGAATTTGTCATGGGTTGGATGAGCTTGAAGGCTCAAAGTTTTGTGAGGAAGAGAGGGAGGGGGTGTCCTTTTATAAGGGAGGAGAGGGGCACCTTTGGAATAACTAAAACTATTATTTTATTATAAAGTCAAGTTCGGTTTTAAATAGCTCCAAATTGATATATTTCGAAGATAAGGTGGGGATGGGTCTAAATCCTCTCATCCAATATAATTTAGACAAGTTTAGGTTCCTATTTTAACCTTATTATTTAGATTTAACATTAAGTTAAATAATTTTACTTTTACCAAGTCTTCTTGTGTTCTTATACTATAAGGTTAATAAACATACTATAAGAAGCCAAACGAACCCCAAATTGTTTATTATTAATATATATAACCTTATCTAAGTCATTTGGCCGAACCTTAGTTTTTTTAGGAATAAAATATCAATTAATAATATAATATTTGTTTTAAAAACTATTTTATGTCAATTTTGAAACTATTTAGTACTTGATTTTTGTGAAAATCATAACAGAATTATAAGTTCTAACAAAGTTAATTAAATCAATAATAACATGTCATATTAACCCATAAAATTAGTGGAATTCATAAAAAGTCTCAAATTATATTTATTTGGGTATTTATAACATCAATTATGTCAATATTTCATTAATAAGATAATTACTGCATCATCGTTGTGTCATAAATAAATTAAATTATTTAATGTCTAAAATTTACAAATAAAATACCATTATGTATGAAATCTTTTTATCTTTCTAATTAATATTTATAATATAATTTATCTTATGTATAACCCTATATTAAAAATGTTTTAGTAAATAAACTTTGATTTTAACTCTTTTAACTCTTCTTTGAATTAAATAATAATAAATGTCCTAATCTAATCCAAGTGGGCCTAAATGGTCATATTTTATTCCTAAGTTTGTTTTTGGTCGAATTACACTTGTCCAATAGAATTATAACATGTTTTAGGGTAATAATAATATCATTTGTACCCTTAATTACCCTATTTACTTTTAACTGTGGTAAATAAAAGTAAAAAGTTATTATTCACCAAAAATTATTTTCATCTCATTGAACCACATTTTACTGACTGACATCAACCGTGTCTCTCGGATTTTTGAAATTACACTCACAGAAGCGGTAAAATTAAGTTTTATGAAAAATTCAGTTTTTTTAACTACCACTTAGTGGTTTCACTATTCATCAAAAATTGAATGTTTTCAGAAAAATACCAAAAATTAGGCCTAAGATATATTTGATATTATGAACTCAAAAATGATTTCTATTTTACCAAATTCAAAACATATCAGTTGCATTAATTAATTTAAAAATTAATTCCCGTCGTCAAAACAAAAGGTGTGTTTTTAAGAGATAATAACTATCAAAAGATTGACACTTGTTTATAACTGGATTAAATGTGAAATTACATCCAATGACCAACATTGTATTAAATTTTAAAAATATATTCTAAATATACTTCAAAACCACTAAAATTTATAATTTATCACTATTAATTATTTCGATTGAAAAGGTTGTTTTTAATTAAAATTTAGTAATTTTCACTATTCATCAAAATATGAAAGTTATTCGAAAATCACCAAAATTTCACCCTAAGCTAATTTCGATATTCCAAAACCAAAAATGATGTCCATTTTGAAAAATAAAATTTACAATATTTAAAAAAAGTGGTTATTACTATTCATAACGGCTAGTTTTAATAATATTTTAATAGCATATCGTTGTTTAGCGAAACTTGGTGTTGCGTACAACACACGCTATCGTGGAAGGTCGCGATTGCGTGTAATTCAATCCAGGTCAGAGATGTGTGTTGTGAAAGATCCTTTTGGTGTAGCGTATAACACAATACATTAATGAAATTAAAAAGAATATTTTTCATAAAATCTCGGGGTGTTACATTCTACCCCCCTTAAAATGAATTTCGCCCTCGAAATTCGTCGGGGTTATAAATGGTTTACTATTTGAAAGTTTCTTTAATAGAAACCCAAATCGTAAAAAGGAATACCAAAACCAATCTTTAAAAACAAAAGTATGAAACGTAACGGTTACCCAAATAAACTAATCACTCGGTTTCCACATAGGTGAAAATATAGATATGGAAGAAAAATCTAACCATCATGTTCTGATGGAGAGTGGTAGAGAACATGGCTATGGAAAAGCCAACAATCACAAATCCATAAATTTGTGACGATCTAAGGTACCATCTGATTAATCATATATAAGAGCACTAGGACAACATTTTTGGTTTTCAAGATCATTTCCCTAAAGTTGAAGAATTTGAATTAGAATAAATACTTACTTTATTTTGGTACAACCTCACTGTTGTTTGCGCCTTGAACAATTTCCACTTCATCTCTTAAATAAATGAAGTTGAATTTTTTATTCTTGAAGTGTTTGCAGATCATGTGATAGAATGACGGGTCATTCCATCTGTCTTGAACAAAAGGTTAGCAAAAGTTATTAAATATACATAAGTCATTCTATAGTGAGATTAATCATATATGGTTCCTAAAATGGACTTATACTTCATATATCATACCGATTAATATAATAAAACTAGTTTCTACTAAACAGGGACTTCCTGTAGGCCAGTGGAAGGCGATAAAGGTCAGTCACACTTCGGTTGTGGGTTCGATTCCCACAGCCTTGTCTGACACGATGGGCTGTCTCATGTCCTGCAGGTTGTCCTTTTTCTAAAACTATATTACTATAACATCCCATAATATCGAAAAAACTTCTATCCTTAAACAATACTAACTTATTTCCAACATAATCCATTCCAATCTTTAGGCTTATCTATAATACTGCAGTCCACTCTCATAACATAGTGAAAATGATTACCAGAGATTTAACACCATCGTTGATCCCCATATATCATAAGATATATTTTGTTGGTCACATTCCAAACATTCAAAGTCCTTAATAATGTATTCTCTTGAATACCTTAGTGAAAACATGAATGCAGTTAAAAGTTGACACCTTCCACATACCAAAATCCTCAAAATTCTATATACTCAAACCATGATATCACTTAGTCCTTATATCAATCATGAGCTCATGAATACTGTCAAACATTTCATTTTCTCCTTATTCCTTCATTATGGGCATATTATCTACTTTCCAAAATATTTGAATCACTTTTCATGGTTACCGGTACCTTAAAATTATTGAAAACCACAATAGACCAATACATAAATATTTCAATACACCATAAAAGTACCTCAACAACATTATTCCTGAATACCAATACATAAACACTTCAGTCCATCCACTTCAATGATTGTCCTGGAAGAAGTCCTTCCTTGATTTAGAAGTAACTTTTTAGGTCAGGGCAATGAGTTGGGTAATGCCCATGTTCTCCAAAAATAAGACATTGAACTCCATAACAGTCTGTCACTCTATGACCCTTTTCTCCACACAGATAACATCGGTCCCTCCATTTGAGGTATTCCTCAAGGTTCTTCTTCCCTTCTTTAGAAATCTCAATCTTCCTTTCTTTATGCTCCTCAACATGCGAACATGCATAATAGTCTATCTTCCTCTTCTTTGATGAATTAGGCATACCACTAAATTTCACCTTGTTAATCATATATCGCGATGACTGATTCGGCATAATCACAAAATCTTTCTCTCTAGGCATTACATAGTTTTGTTTCTCATAGTCACCAATTTGTCCATTGGATTTAATGTTAACCGAATTCCTTTTGGTTCCCTCCATTAACTAAAACACAAAAATAATTTTGTGAGAGACAAAAATCATGCTAGAGAAAACAACATAGTAAAGGGGAAGTATCCTCAATATCTAACTTCTTAGGTTAAATTCTATGATCGTTACCGTAGTTCTAGGACTGTATCTTATACGTATACTTATCCTTAGGGACATCCCTAGACATACCTTAGAAATATCTCTAGGGATCTCACTAACGTTTTCGCATCCTAGTTTCCAAAGGTTGACTAAACCTTTCCTCTGATACCAACTGTAGAGACCCGAAGCTTGACGTACATGGACATTACATTATATTTGAGGAATACTTAGTACATAACAAAAACACACACACAAGGATCGTAATAGTTTAGTGTCTTTGGAAACTCAGAACGTAATCTTCTAATCGTGGTGAAAGATCTTCAATATCTCCCATAAAGATCTTCCCTTTTTTTTACCTAAAACCTTTCTTTATATCCTGAGGAAAAGAAAACATAAAAGGGTGAGCTCAAATACTCAGTAAGGGTAAACAAAAGAAAAATCAATCAAATCATATTCATAAGAACATAACTTTTGGAAATCTTAACCTGCAAAAGAGAGCATAATTTCATAACATGGGATAAATTATAGTAGTGAAATGAAATCACAATAATCATAACTTAAAACATGAAACTTTGTGGCATACACACATAATCATAGAGAATCATTTCTTGTTAGTCAAGACTCATTTCAAAGACTATCTTAGTGGAGAAATTCCCTTTCTGAACCGAGTCACCCTCGTTCTAGTCCTGTTTCACTGAACCGGTATAACCTACCGCTCTAGCCATGTCTATCTCATGAGATATAAAATCTTTACCCAATGCATTGGAGGGAGATATAGGTCCCACCCATCTCATAATTATACCATTCTTATGTGTGCCACAAAATCATAAACCATACATCATTTCATAACCCATGTAATAAAAATGGGAATCTTAAACATCATGACATCATAAAACAATTCATATATGATAAAGGAATTAATAAAAATAATTCCATCACAACATAATCAAATCAATGTAATAATAGGGATAAAAATAGAACCCTTTATTATCTTATATGGAAAATAATTTTGATAAAACACTTGAACTTCATTTTTGAGGAAAATATCCTTTCTATTTCAAAAACATTTTTCCTTTCTTAACATTTCATACAATTTTAAACTAAAATAACTTGATTAAAAATAAACTTGAAAACTTGTAAGGGAAGCTTCTTGGAAATAATGTTTTAAAAGTCCATTCATGCCGTATAAGTTAAAAAAACATTCTTCGTACTTTTGTCGGAAAAGTCAAAAAGTACCTCGTACGAAAAACAACAAAGGATTCCTTTCATATATTTTTCTAAAAACTCACCAAAGGGTAAAATTGGATTTAAAAAATTGAAGGTGGATGGAAATAATATTACATATTGAGAAAACATGGATGTGGATGATAAAATACACCCCAGTAAATTTCAAAGTATAAACAATCTTGGATAAAAATGAGATTGTGATATTTCCCTTACCTTAGGTCCGATTTGCTTTGTACGTGTCCGAAGCTACTGTATAATGGTTTAAATAATGTTATTGACTTATTACATAATCATACATACTGATATGATATCATATATGGTCATATTCTTAGCTTCTTATTAGTAATATTTCATTGTTACTTGTTACTCGGGTCTTTATTGCCTTTTGTTCTTATGCGTGTTTTGCCGAATAAAATCTTATTCTTCTTTTAAGGTTATAGATACCTTATATCCAGAATGGTATTAGTGTAACATATATCATATTTATTCATTCAATTCATTTATATAATTACTATGTAATGATGATCATGTAGAACGAGTCGTATCACATCGTGGAGACGGTATTCCGTACGTACGCACGAGCGATGATATTGTTCCCATGATCATGGAATTGTATGTATACTATTTCAGTATCAATATCACTTTATAATAATCATATATAGTTACTCATTACACCATTATACCCATCCTTGTAATGTGATGGTGGAAAATAGATTACACCATGGCGTGGAGACGGTATTCCGTACGTACGCACGCGCGGTGATTTCATTTTTCCATAGGATGGATAGAAGGTGAATTAGGGTTGTTTCGTATTTATAATAACATATCAGTATGTAAGTAATACTGATGTTATTACTTTATCATGAAACAACTAAATAAGAATAAATTGAAGAAGAAAGAAATTGAAAAGATTGGTAATGGATATTACCTCTTCTTTGAAACGCCTCTTTGAATCCTCCACTTAGGGAACTAAGATTGGTCTTTGAAGAATACCAGGACCTCAAGGATTATTCTAGGGAAGTGTAGAAGGGAATTTTGCAGGGTTTGGCCGAGCTTGAAGGCTCAAAGTTGTGTGAGGGAGAGAGGGAGGGGGTGTCCTTTTATAAGGGAGGAGAGGGGCACCTTTGGAATAACTAAAACTATTATTTTATTATAAAGTCAAGTTCGGTTTTAAATAGCTCCAAATTGATATATTTCAAAGCTAAGATGGGGATGGGTCGAAATCCTCTCATCCAATAGAATTTATACAAGTTTAGGTTCCTATTTTAACCTTATTATTTAGATTTAACATTAAGTTAAATAATTTTACTTTTACCATGTCTTCTTGTGTTCTTATACTATAAGGTTAATAAACATACTATACGAAGCCAAACGAACCCCAAATTGTTTATTATTAATATATATAACCTTATCTAAGTCATTTGGCAGAACCTTAGATTTTTAGGAATAAAATATCAATTAATAATATAATATTTTTTTAAAAAACTATTTTACGTCAATTTTGAAACTATTTAGTAATTGATTTTTTTGAAAATCATAACAGAATTATAAGTTCTAAAAAAGTTAATTAAATCAATAATAACATGTCATATTAACCTATAAAATTAGTGGAATTAATAAAAAGTCTCAAATTATATTTATTTGGGTATTTATAACATCAAGTATGTCAATATTTCATTAATAAGATAATTACTGCATCATCGTTGTGTCATAAATAAATTAAATTATTTAATGTCTAAAAATTACAAATAAAATACCCTTATGTAGGAAATCTTTTTATCTTTATAATGAATATTTATAATCGAATTTATCTTATGTATAACCCTATATTAAAAATTTTTTAGTAAATAAAGTTCGATTTTAACTCTTTTAACTCTTCTTTGAATTAAATAATAATAAATGTCCTAATCTAATCCAAGTGGGCCTAAATGGTCATATGTTATTCCTAAGTTTGTTTTTCGTCGAATTACACTTGTCCAATAGAATTAGGACATGTGTTAGGGTAATAATAATATCATTTTTACCCTTAATTACCCTATTTACTTTTAACCGTGGTAAATAAAAGTAAAAAGTTACTATTCACCAAAAATTATTTTCATCTCATTGAACCACATTTTACTTACTGACATCAACCGTGTCTCTTGGATTTTTGAAATTACACTCACAGAAGTGGTAAAATTAAGTTTTATGAAAAATTCAGTTTTTTTAACTACCACTTAGTGGTTTCACTATTCATCAAAAATTGAAAGTTTTCAGAAAAATACCAAAAATTAGGCCTAAGCTATATTTTATATTATGAACTCAAAAATGATTTATATTTTACCAAATTCAAAACATATAAGTTGCATCAATTAATTTAAAAATTAATTCCCGTCGTCAAAACAAAAGGCGTGTTTTTAAGAGATAATAACTATCAAAAGATTGACACTTGTTTATAACTGGTTTAAATGTGAAATTACATCCAATGACCAACATTGTATTAAATTGTAAAAATATATTCTAAATATACTTTAAAACCACTAAAATTAATAATTTATCACTATTAATTATTTCGATTGAAAAAGTTATTTTTAATTAAAATTTAGTAATTTTCACTATTCATCAAAATATGAAAGTTATCCGAAAATCACCAAAATTTTACCCTAAGCTAATTTCGATATTCCAAATCCAAAAATGATGTCCATTTTGAAAAATAAAATTTACAAGATTTCAAAAAAGTGGTTATTACTATTCATAACGGCTAGTTTTAATAATATTTTAATAGCATATCGTTGTTTAGCGAAACTTGGTGTTGCGTACAACACACGCTATCGTGGAAGGTCGCAATTGCGTGTAATTCAATCCCGGTCAGATATGTGTGTTGTAAAATCTCCTTTGGGTGTAGCGTATAACATAAGACATTAATGAAATTAAAAAGAATATTTTTCATAAAATCTCAGGGTGTTACAGTTACAACAAAGATGAGTCTTCATAGATTAGATGATTGGTTATGAGTGATTATTATGATTGATTTTGTGTGAGCTAAATGTATTGATAGATATTTACAAGTGTGAGGGTTGGGGGCCTTTTTATTGTGGAGGAGGAGTGGCATTCTAGTAAATTTCTTAAAATGGAATTCCACCACCAATATTTCCTTGTAAAATTGATCCAATAATTAATAAAATAATATTGAATGGAATATATGTTCAATATATTCATATAAAAATGTTTTTCTACATTTATCTAGGTCACTTTGACACTTCAGTTTATGGTTTAGTCACTAGATAAGCTAGTTCTACCTTTAATCACTTTAATTATTTTTAATATTATTAACTAATAGTTTTGGAAAAAATATGTTGAAATTATTAGAAATTATAATTTATTCAGTTTATAAATATTTAATCCATTTTTCAAAATTACAAAAATAGAATGGGCATAAATTAATTTAATATTAATCATATACAGGGGGTGAAAAATCAGGTTTTTATAGTAAAATTGTTCAATGAAATATTCATTTTATTATATAAAATTTAAATGAAAAAATTGAATAACCTTAATTGTTTTAAATGAAAAAAAAATTAATTATACTTTAAAATTGAAAAAAATAATTTAATAATATTAATAAATTAAAATAAAAAGAAACTTGAAATTAAATTGTAGAAATTTTCAGTATTCCTCAACAAAAGACACATCAGACAATACTTCCAAAAATTCATCCTATGACAATTTTTATAATTGTCATTCAATAATTAATTTTATCTTGACATATAAAATTTATGAAAGTTTCTAAATTCATATTTAATATAATTTCTCCAATAAGAGTTGTTATAAATGAATTTAAAAACATATACTTTTTCATAAAAATTATTGGATTTTTCCTATCATACAAATACAGAATATAAAGTATGAATGTCAGAAATTTTTTTCATATGATATATATATAATCATAATTTATTTATTCCTCTTCATACACAAAAAATTTTTAGGTAGGTTATGTCTTATTATATTAAATAATAATATTATAATAATATATTATTGTTTGATAAAATTGTTTCTTCTATGTAGTAGAAGCTCTTGATGAAACATATTGTTTCATGTGATTCAAGATAACTAAACATTACATTAATTGAATGCTATAGAATATATTAAATTTTCTTAATATATTATATAAATATTATAGTCCCAATTGGTTATATTCTATGAACTAAAAGTTAATCTTATATAATTTTTTGGGTGTTACATTGTATCATTGAAAAATAAAAAACAAGAACTATAAATAATTTAATGAATATCCTATATAATTATTTTTAATGTCATTTACAAGGTTCATCAAAAAATATTCTCACTTGAACCATGCCCACATGTCGTTCAACAAATACCAATTTCCTAGGATTCTAATAATTTATTCTATTATTTCATTTTTAAATAAAATAAAAACTCCACATGTGATATATGTTACCCATAGTATAAAATCCAGAATAAACATGTTATTTAAATATTATATTTATTTAAAATTCCATATTATTTCATGGATAATAATACAGTTCATAATTTTATAATAATTTCTCTGTGAAAAAAAAATTGAAATAGAAAAAATTAATTCCTTTTATTATTTCTATCATTATGGGAAACATTATTTTATGAAAACATATTACTTAATTCTAGGAGGATTCATTGAGAAATTATTTATGGAATAATTTTAAAGGTTTTATCATTTGAAAATGTATCAATAAGAATAATAGAAATAGGGTGTGGTTCCACCATTAATAGAAACAAGATAAGGAACTCAAAATGGTACAGAAAGACATCAAAGATTAGAAAAAAAATTTGGCTATGTGATATCTAATGAGTATCTTGAACAATGATTAGAGGAGGAATTAATATTTTTTATGAATTTCACTTGAATACATGATCTTATTATTAATATACAAAAATAAAAACAACCATTTAATTTTTACTTTACTCAATTGATAATTTTTATTTTTTTATAATCTTAAATAAAATAATTCATTAACATTTAACAATTCATGTAGTTGATCTCAATGATTATTTTCCTTCAAAATCATCAAAATATATTTAATGGTACTTTTTGTAGAATAATATATGAAAATATGGTTTTAAATGCCTTTTTCTAAAAATGATTCATTATAGGTGTGACATGGATTACCCTTGCATAGTTTATATGTTTTACAAAACGGTAAAAACTTATTCCCTTCTATGATTTTCAATCCAATTATTATATTTTCACATCCATGGAGTACCCTCATTAAACTTTTAAAAACCCCACTTATCATTATTATATGCTAGAAGATCTCTAACATAGACTATAATAACAATAAGTAACTCAAACGAATTTATTTTACTATCCTTACACATCCTTTAATAACCATGATCTACCAATTCATTAGGATTGATTGACCCATAAAATATGCAAGAAATAAGGGTTCACCCTTATTCAGGTCATGTCATAACCTTACATAACACATGAACTAGAGAGATACACTTATGGAACTAAAGTTAAAAATTCTTCTACCTTTATGTAGTAAACAAATACTATATTAAACTCTTACAAAATTTTATAAAAAAATATTAACCTTATCCAAATCATTATTTATTTGTATGGGTACAAATTAAATTGAATACTTTTATTTTTATCACACAATAAGATTAGAAAATATAAAAAATGTGGGAACTCAATAGCATTTAAAATATAATATATTATAATAATAATGGTTAGATAAGTATAATTATTTCATATTATATAAATCATATCCATGGGTTATGTTTATATGATATCTTCATTCCCTAAATGTCATCTAGAAAAAAGATATTTTGTGGTGATGAAATATTCTGAAACTGAATATGACAATATCATTCTCAATAATTTCATAGAGATACGTTCTTCGGTGATATTGAATATATTAATATGTTAAACATTGTTAGGAATCAAGATATTTTTCTGATGAATAATTGTGTAATACAGCTTTTCTTGGCTGAAAAAATATTTTCAGTATATTTTCCATTAACTCCGTATTATTCATTTCTCAGAGAATGAGTTTCAATAAATAAATTTTGTGAGATTTACCATCACCAAATAGTTTATTTATATATAATTGGTTTGTGGAATGGTATTTCAAATGATATAGGATGTAATGAATAAGGGTTCATGAAAATAATTTTTAATCATTGTTATTCAACTTTAATGAGAGATGCTTGTGTGTATTATTTTTTGAAAAAAATTATGATCACTATTAAATCATGTAAAACATTGAGGGGAAATGTGTCTCTATGTAATTGTAAAAGCATCAGTATAGTTCAAAAAATATTATGATGTGGGAACTGATTATGTTTCTAATAGATGAAAAATATAATCTATTGTTCTGTAGCTATTTAGAATGTCAGGCTCACTAGTGGTGAGAATAGTCATTAATTATGTTTTATATCAATTCGGAATGGGTTTCAGTGTTACAAATTAATTGTGTGAAATGTAAATAGTTGAATGAGGAGCCTCAATATTATATAATATTGATCATTTCTCTTGGGATGAAAAAAAATTATAAATTAGTTAGAATTGGAAGTGAAAATTACAAAATAATACTGGATATATTCTTGAGTAATTATTATTATGAAGGAACAATGGAAATTTTAGATGGTAAAGTACACCATGGATGGTCAGAGTGTATAAAAATATTCATAAGAAATTTTTTTTAATTTTATACGTTAAATGTCAATAAACACATCATATTTGTTCATTAAATTTTGTTATTAGTTCATTGGTACAAGCATTCAGATGAGTTTTGGTATGTTAGAAATACAATTATATTGGTATTGATATATGATTCATTGGTAAAATTAGTATTGTTAGTAACTAATGGCCTTGAGATGTATGTTAGTATCTCAATAAAATATTATTTATGAATTTCTATATGGATCTAAGGGGTGATTAGTTTCATGTTATGTTGGTGTTTCGAAGGAAATCAAATAGATTGTTTTCGGCTTGAAGGCATTGTTTTTAAACTATGGTATTAGGGATGATAGTATTTCTTATAATGAGAATATTCCAGAGAATCTTGAGTATTCCACCAAGTATTATATGGTTTGGAATAGGCTACCAATTTCAACTAATAGTGTGAATTTAGTTAATATTAAATTTAATAATACTACTCTGAGTGGGGAATCATCTTGGGGATAGTAACTTTAATCAACATTAGGATGGGAAGGTTATATTATTTTTTAATATATTAATTTTTATCGGAGTTTCAATATCTTATTTTAGATTTTATTGAGTTCAATGGATCGATGGTTAATTGTACCATATCACAAAAAAAATATTGAGGTGTATGGTGGACTTCGGAATGAGGTGACAAGTATTTATATAAATATGATAAATAATATATAGTATTATAACAACCATATGTTATTTGGTATTAGGGTTGAAACATTACATCATGAACCAACCAAGAATAGCCACATAAATAGTGTCTGAATATATTCAGACACAAGTTGAATGGTTTTCATGATCCCCATAAGCATGCCACTAGCGCCTGGGAATCAAAAACTGAGTAAATTATTTCACCACAATTGTATAACATCATTAAAAATTAATGGATATAAAATATTATTAAATATATAAGAAATCAATAATAAATAGGTAACGTAAAACAAATAAATAGATACTTATCTCAAAAATGGAATTTCAACCAAAATCATTAGATGAGACCTTCGGGTTATCATAACCAGGCCCTTGTTAAACAATGGGAATACATGTTCCACTGGTTAACACCAACTTCAAAAATCACACTTATCATGTGAACCAAACACCATTGAATGGATATTTCCTTTCCCTATGACTTTGAAGATGTAAATAAAAAAATTAAACAAGGTAATGATATGGTGTGGGAAAAAATAGCAATTGGATCTTAGATAGAATTTCATAAACAATCAATAATAAATAAACCAACATTGGGGAATTTTAATTTTAACATGGAATGGAAATATTTTCACAACTACTGTCAAAAATACATTATAAAATATTTATATGGACAATAGAATGTATGTGTCAACATGAATTTTTATAAAATATTTCATATTAATTTATTATTACATAGAACAATAATTAATAAGATTTTTTTATCAACAAAATATTAGAAAGTCATCATATTAAATCATTTGAATTTAAGAAAAAATTACAATCCCAGAATAATGGTTGATATTCACTTAGCTTGATTAAAATAGGGATTCTCATACAATTATGTGGAATATTTACCCATCTATTACACATGTCCCTATATGTCAGGATGAGAGTTAAAAAAGAAACTCCTACAAATAGTTATCTCATTCCCCTAATCAGTATTTAGTTATCATTATCATGGTCAATCTATTGCCATGTAGAGATTTTATATGTCATGTTTGTTTTCCTCCATGTTAACCTACTAATGTCCCATATATTTTATGGAAATAATTCACACATGTGGTTTTCACTATTTTTTACCAATCAAATTCATTTAAAATAATCATTTCAATCATCCCTCAATTAATATTTCAAAAAATTGCTTCAATTTAAAAAACTATCACAGAATGGGTTTTATCAAAAATAGATTCCTTGCATTTTAAATAATATAATTTGAATAAAAATAAATTTCATGACCTTTAATCTCTTAAAATCATTCATTAAATAATTAATTTTAAATAATGATCATTTTCATAAAATCGACAATTAATTTTAAGAATCCATTGAAAATGGATTTTATTATGTACACCATTCCAAAACAAATAATTTATCAAGAGACATAATTTATTATTTATAAATATATTTGAAAATAAATTTATATTAAACATGAATAAAATAATATAAATTAAATATAATTATTTATGAAACCACCAACTTCAAAAAAAAATCAATGTTTACCCAACACAGAATTCACACCTAAGCTGGGATAAATGTATAGTATCGATCAAAGTAGAATCCTACCTGAAAATGCATAATGTTAATACATTAATACATATATTATTTTAGTATTCATTTCTATATATGGGGTTTATAATGGAGAAATGAATAATACAAAATCAAATTGACATTACACATACCAGATGATATCCAACATAAAAACATGAACTTTAATCCATGAAGAAAAAAGGTTAGTAATGAAAAAAAAATCATCTATATGAAGTGAAAATATTGTTTATATAATAACAATAGTTAAGGGAGAGTATTAATATTTAATATGGTGGTTAAAATGAAAATAAAAAATATATTACCCTTCTGATTGCAAGCCACATCGAAATCATGACATAATTTGCAGCATCCCCCTTGTTATCAGTGGCACCTAGAAGAATATTATGTCCCCTTAAAGTATCGTTGTACTTATAATGGTTTATGAATAATACTTTTCCCATTATTATCTCCACTGGTATATTGGTGTTCTTCCATCAGCTTTTTGGTTTATTTTATTTTTGAACTCCAGACTACCAACCTCCTAGTAACTTGATGGTTTCATTCGTCATCTCTAGAGTGGGACTCATATATAATATACACCAATAAGAGAATCCTCAATATCATTATAACAATCACATAAGCCTATCAACCTCATAATATATAAATAATAAAATCTCCCATACCATTACAAAATAACTAACAAAGGGTAAAATGGGAAACATATTCTAAAATAATGAAATCATGAAAAAAAAATTGAGGTGAACATGAAAATGAATGGAACCAAGAATAAAAATGTATGTCCCATAAATCTTGTAATAAGATGTCATAATATTCCCATATTAATGATTTATTCTTTTAGAATTCATATTTATAAGACTCTATAGGAATAATGGTAGTACAACCCTATCACAATAATTAATGACACTCCAATGTCTAATGATAATTAAGAATATTTTTTAAAATAAAATTCATTAACTGGATAATTTTTTCACCCAAAGATTATCAACATGCAAATGATTATAAACTATCTACAATGTTATGGAAAAATCTGGTTCATTATCTAGGACCTCATAGAAGAAATGATGGTATATGTTTGAGGTAGAATTTATGATTAATCCCATATGAAACATGTTATGGATCAATTTCATCTATGGAGGAAAAGATAAATGGGAAGTCACATTTCCATTATTCTCAAAAAACATCAAATAGTATATGTAACTCGATTCTATATTTCCCTATTTACTATGACCAAGGTGACCTTATTGATATTAAACTATTAAAAATAAAAGTTCACCATGATGAAATACATAGGGATATGATAATGATCAGTATAGGATTTATAATGGATTTTTCATGATACCCTTCAATGAAAAATTTAATAGAATATTTTCTACATTTAATTAGACTAAACTAGATGAATATATGGATTCTTAACCAATATCCTAACATAAAATATTATATTTTAAAGGTTATCAAAACAATTCCAAAAATTATGAGTTTATGATTTATGACTTGTAGATATTATAATTTGTAATCTCAACTATACCCAAATGACAATTTGAATCCCTAACAATGTCATTTATGCATGAATATCGAATGTCTCCAAAAATATGTATTTCATGTTCTATCATACAATATATATAAGTATGGAACCTTTATCTCATATTTAAATTAAATATAATCATATATTGGAGTAATTTCGAAAAGAATAAGTGAACCATGGATCACTATAAATAACATTGGCAGAGAGGACTCCATGCATTCTAACGATCTCTAATGCATATTGATTCCCCAATTCCTCTATATTGGTAGTATCAAAAATTGGAATAAATTATGCCTAATTGGTCATCAAAAAAATATATTCCCATATCAAATTTCATTCCTGTGGTTTTCATGGAATCCCAGCCATAATTTCTAGATTTTTATCACCCCACTACCATGTCAGTTTAAGAAGTTGTTGAAGTAATCATGTAGGATACTAATTCGTAGAATTAATCTTCATAAAAATATAACAATGAAAAAATTATAATCTAGGTATCATTTCATACTTAGAGACTATAATATCTATCACATATCACAAAACATCTTTACATGGCCAAGTATCAATACCATGTTTGAATCAAAAAACCCATATCATAGATTTCTTCATAAGTAACATGAAAACATTGAATTTTATAAATAAAATGATTCCATAGGAATGTAGATAGAATTATCCAATGGTATCCACAATATATAAAGAATCCCTAATAACTTAGACCTAATAAGAAAGTTATTTTTTAATGAATCATCTAAATAATTGATTTTGTCAACAAAACATCATATGAAAAAACCTCAATATCATCTTCTCTATATACCATGTGCATATGATAAATGAAAACCAATAAATTCAATTTTTCATAAAATTCATTCCTAGACTTGGATGGATGAATTCGATTTCAACAATTTACAATTAAATTACCCTTACCTGGGTTATAGCTAAAATTAAAAATTATAGAATTTAGTGAAAATATCTATCACCTTTACATAAATTTGGGATCATATTAAGCAGTGATATAAATAATTATTCTGTGATATGAGTAGATGATAATCCTTTTCCTAAAAATATAATGAAACTTATTCTTCATATAATTTATTATAGTTGAATGCTCAAGATAAACAATGGTATAATTCATCACAGGAGGTCATAGATAAAAGTAACCACAATACACTATGTTATAACCCTATATATGAACGCATCCTAAAACCAAACCTAATGAATCACAACAAAACACATAGAATTTTTGTGCTTTTAGAAGAATCCTTGAATAGAATCCTTGAATTTGGAATCCCTTCTAAAACTTACTCCCTTTAGAGGAAGAGCAGTCAAATGGAATCCCACATTGAATTTTTTTAATGAAGTATCTAATAGAATTTAAATACCATGAAAATATATAAATTAAATATTTTTTAATTCATCATAATACATAACATTTTTTATCTTATCATGATCAATATAAACACCATGTTCGGAATATACATATCCCAAAAACAATAAATCTGAAATTTAAAATTTTAATTTTGAAATATTAGTATAAAGTCAGTAATTACTCATGAAATAAAGGACTTTTCTTTCATAATACATTTTATCATGCATTATCCTCTAGAAATCAAATATTTAATTAAAAATTACTATAACAAAATATTCTTGGTACTCTTGGATTATCACGTTCATCAATTCCAGAAATATAACATCATAGTGAGTAAAAATAATATCATAATAAGGTACGCGTAATTTCCAAACAATTTCATAACAATTTCTTTTTAGATATCAATCCCCTTGATCGTATAATGTTGATAACCATAACAATGATCAATCATTGTGAATGAATTCACTCTTTTCAATTTAATGAACAATCTTAAATTCATATGAAGAATACTTTTCCTTTATTTTTACTAGATTCATAATTATATAACAAACACAATGATAAAGGGTTTCATAATTATTTTTTAAAAAATTACAGGCGTAGCCCAATGAGACAAAATCATTTAATTACATTTTTTGGGAGTGGTTTTATCCAAACAAGTATTTAGCTCCTTATATATAGAAAGTGTTATGTGGTATATGGATATAAAAATATACTATAGAATTTTTACCATTAATAAAATAACTCCACATACTGTTCCTATAGAAACCCCAAGATTTCATATTGTGACACATTGAAAAACATTGTAGCCAGTAGAGGATGATGACCACCAAAAGATTCTTGATTCAACATGAAGGAAAACAGTGATATCAGTCTTGTAAACCACCAATGGGTAAATATATCATTATATAACCTCATTTCCCATTCTATATGATAACATAACACATAAAATGGTTGGAAATAATAGAGGGACACCATAGATAACAGTTGATACATCCAATATAAGTTAACAAGAAAACAATCTGAAGAATAATATATAGAGGTTTCATGTTCCAAAATATAAATTCATAAAAATATCAATTTATGAAAAAAAATAATGTAAAATAAAGGAATAATTATTCTTTTAATCTCATTTTTCTTTATAAGTGTATTGATTTCCATCATATATGGAACGAGATCAGTGTAAAAATTTGGCAGTTCAAAAAAATGGGTATATTTGAATTAATAATAGGTAACAGTAATTAATAAATAACTCACGAATGATAATGAAACTATAATGGTTCTTCTTATAGTCATAGTACATTAGTTATCATTCCTTGTAGACATGTTCAATTATTTAATTCAATTTTATTATAAATACTAGTTTTGGTACCCTGTTTTTCTTGAATATTATGTATTCTCTACTAAACCTCTATACATTGTCTATCCCATGCCACTAAAAAGAACATAAATTACATCTAAAAACCTCTTAATGTTACTTGATCATCTACATGAAATATATATATATATATATATATTGAATCTCCAAGAAAAAAAATTGACTTCAAAATTATTCCACACTCAAAACAATAATGTAGTCCTTTTACACATATAGTATATTTTTTAGTAAAATTTTGCTATAGATAATCGCCAATATTTTTTCCTCCATGATCCTTATTCCATTTCATTTTCCCTGTAATGTACCCATATACAGAACAAATTGCAGTAGGAGGAAATCACATCATTCCCAACATACAAGAAAAGTCCACTTCCCCCATTAATGATCTATCTAGAATGTCATAATTTATAGATAAGTGGAGTAGGAAAACATGATATAATATATCTTCTTAAAGACCCATCTAAGCCGACCCAGCTTTTAGTTTCACATTAAATACTACCTCATGTGATAAATTTTAATGTTAATAAAAATAGTTTTCATATTTAGTTTCTATCAGGTTACATAGAAGATGTCTAATGATGTTTAACAAATTAGAGAGAACTATATCTTTTGAATATTTTATTTCTATAAAAATGAACATTATGCCCTTCCAATATAATCCCACATTCTTCCTATCCAAAAATATAGAATCACACCACCATCTATTTTAACCTTCATGTTTGAGGATGAAATATTTAAACATAATGTTATATGGTGTCTTAAAAAACTCAAATAGTTGATGATATTTTATAATTTATCATTAAAATATAATGGATCAATGTATCCCTAAAAAGATTTTGGTTGATACATATAAACTCTTGAGAATAACCTATTTGATCTCCCTTCTAAGGTACCATATCTAAATCATGAATCTGAGTAAGAGAATCTACATCTACTAGAGAATCATACTCTATAAAGTTAGATGTATTATAGATTCCACATGATGTGTTTCAATATAAAATCAATCTTTATGTCAAATCAAATTTATTCCAGGGTAATTTCAATACACAACATCATCAAACAAAAATAGAAAATTCCGATGAAGAGAAATTAGATTATCATTCTTATCAATAAGAATTCAACTGTGAAACACAATTCAGAGATCATATATTTGGAATATTTATAAAATTTGTTCAATACTATCATAAATTATACATTTTAAAAATGTAATATTTTAACTTAAAGATCATTATGAATATATCAATCGAAAAATCCACTCTTAACCTCCCCATTATTTCCACAAAAACCTATATTCATTCTACCAAAGACTGATCGAATTTATAACGACATAAAATAAGATGCATGATAACCCATTTATTCCAATATTTGATTAACAAAATAGATATAAAAACGGTGTGGTACATGATTCATTTTTGGAACAATCTAAAGGGAATTCCCGACCACCACTGGTAAGCAACATGAACTTGGGGATTAATAACAAATAAGATGGGATGATTTCTCTACAAGGGTAAATTATCATGATAAATTAGTGGATATAAGAGGATAAAAAAATGGTATACCAAACTCTCATAATTTGAAAAATAAATAGATCTAATTACATACAAGACTAAAAAACTAATTTTGAACCAACATCATAAAATAATACCATCAAGACATTGTCCTTAGGTCCCTAAGTGAAAATTTGAGAACACATTCCACCAATCACCACCAACTACCATGGTCCAACAAATAATATACATCCAACACATTATACATGTTAATTCCCTTTTTCAAGACCTAGCATTAGAAGACTTAAATATTCATGAAGATAAGAGTAGTGTGTGATTAAAAAATCCAAGTAATATTTTACCACGAATTTCACTATAAATGTATTATATATAACTAAACATTCCTCAAATTTAAATGAAACATGGACTGTAAGTATTTTCATAGATAGTGTGAAAAAGGTGCTTATAATGTATTCCAATGGATAAAATAAAAATGGTTTCAAATTTTACATCTTCAAAATCATACGAATATATGTTTATTTATCCAAAATATGATTGAATAAAAATTTCAATAAAAATTTTTATTTGAATGTAATCACCATCATTCCTTAAAATAAATAATACATTTTAAATCATGGAACCAAGGATATATGTCCTAGGGTTAGTTCAGTATAGTGACACTCACACATCTTAGTGAAATATTCCACTGGGTGAGCACCACATCACAAGAGATGAATTTTACGGGAATGGATAACAACCCAAAGAATGAAATACCTTACCAAATCATAGTTTATTTAGTGTTATTTTAAGGACCCTGACTCCATAATACCATAGTTGGAACCTTACATTATTACATTCACATTGATACAAGAATAAAATACTAAAGAACCAAATAGATAAAAAAAATTAAGAAAATATTATATAAACGATGTTCATTAGACATTGGTAATGAAAAATAAAACAAAATACATAACTATAGATAATAAAATGAATCATTGAAAACACATTCAAAGTTCTCTTCTTTATAACCTATGGAAAGGAAACAAAAGAGGTATGATCTCAAATGATCATAAGTGGTTATGTAATGTTAATTAAATACATAATCAATGATTATAATTATCATGTCAGAGTAATTAATAGAGAATACATGAAAATTAAATCATAATATATGGAAAAAATCAATATTTCAAGGTAAATAATAGAGTATGCCATCCATGTTGTTAATAAAATGACAACCAAATGAATCCATAAATTTTGTCATTGTGAAATTATATGGATATTATTAATTTAACTCTAATTGTATACAATTATTAAAATTGGATTTCAAGTATCTACTACATAAGCCCCTTCTATTAGGACATTACACAAGAAGATTTAATCTACATGTAAAAACCTTTTTACTACTAGTTTAATTGATTTGTACCACAAGACTATAGATTCATTTAAGGGATATCTATAACCATATACAATCCATGTATTATAGTCCAAATCATTCATAATTTATTGAATAATCAATTTAATAAATAAATAATGTTTCATGTCATCAGATATCTCTATTGAATAAAAGATACATGTTTATCTATATTTCCCTGATTAATCAAATAACTATCAAATTAAACACCATACAATAAATGTAATATGGTGTGGGATATAATAATAATAATTATTATATTATATTTATATTTAACAGTAATGTAATATTGTAATGAAAAATTAATATAACTATGTGATTGTTTCAAGATAAAGTTAACGATCTCAAAAGAAAGTGAAATTTTATAATAACTCTTTTCCCTTGGTAAATTTTATATAAATCCCACATGAATGAGATAATTCAAGGGGGTACATAAAATACCAAGTGAAAAGAATAAATCATGATTTTACATTTCAATGGGATATTATATACATCACATAGAATTGAATTGTGGAATAATTTCGAATAAGTTTTAATGGAATGTAAATTGGGATGGAATGAATTAACTTTTACATTATTTTAGTTGATTTCTCATTTACTTCATGTATACTATTATAATAATGTTATTAGCTTATACCAATTCCATATTAATATTTATCATATCTTACATTTGCATCTTATATCATCTTACCACCCATTTGGTAATAATATTTTGTTACTACCCTTGTTTTGGGGGTTAACTGTTTCTATTTCCTATGGATGTTTTGTCAAGTAAGTCAGAGATCCTATGAATTTGAAGTATTTATGTCATATAAATAATGATATTATTTTCACAAATATAATATTAAATCATTAAGTACACTTTTTAATCATTCATGAATTGTGTGCATGGAAAACCATTCGCATTTCATCGCTGAGACTATAGGTTGTATGTACACATGAGCTATGATATGATTCCATTAATTGGTAAAAATCTAAGTAATCAGGTGATTGATTAATTATAAAGAATAAACATAATATCATAAGTAACATTTATATCCACTATATATATAATTATAATCATCCTTAAAATAGTGTGATGAAAAAATGACATAATGGCATGGAGGCGGTAAGTTATATGTAGAAATGCAGAGTGGTATTATTTTTCATTGGATAGATAAAATCTTTTATTCGGTTGTCCCGAAATAATAATAAAATATAATAATATATATTATACATAATTTATTCATTAGAATTCATAAATTTCTTGTAGAGGAAGTACAAGAATAAATAAACTTGTATGAGTCGGTAAACATGATTACATCTTCGTCGGATGACATCCTTTAAATATTACCATAACGGACCAATGGTAGGCCTTTTGGAAATACTATAACCGCATGATCATAATTAATTATTTTTATAATGGAACTTTTAAGGGTTTTTCTATGATATAAGGCTCAATGTGGTGTGTAGAAGTTGAGGAATGTGTGCCTTGTAATAATTGAGGTGAGGGGAACTTTTGAAAATTTCAAATACATTAAATTTATATAAATAATTAATAATTTATAAAATGATATATAATGATTTATTTTAGTTTTAAGATGAATTTGGATTGAAATATTCTCATCTAAAAACAAAATAAATTTTTTGGTCATATTCAAACACTTATCTTTTGGTTTGAACATTTTTATAATCCCATAAAATCATATAATGACAATATGGATTTTTACACTTGAATGGTTTATATAGTAACTATAATATCCAAAAAAACAATAAATTGATAACTGATGAAATTTTTAACCCTATCAAAATCATCTTTCTGAATATAAATTTTTAAAAAACTACATGATTAAATAAAGTAATATTCATGTTAAAATACCAATATTGTCAATTTAGAGACAATTCATTAATTTTCCTATCAAAAATATCAAATCCAGACAACATCATCAAAAAATATATAATACATTCTAATAATATTTCAGGATAATCTAAGAAATCATTATTGATATTAATTATTTAAGGTAATATTTATTTTAATATTATTAATATTATTTATATTATATTTCCATTAATAAAACAATTACTATGTCACTACGGTGCACGAATTTAAGCTATTGATTTATTCCAAAAATAGTAATAAAAAATTGCATGATTGAGAAAAATAATATATATTTAAAAAGAATATATATTGTCTAACATTGCTTCAAGATGAACATATATTAAATTTTTTTACTTATTCAAAATATTATTTTGACAAGTTTTACTTTTCTTAATGTAAAATACTTTAAGAGGAATAATTTCATCCAAGGGGCTTCAAGAGATCGTAAATTCATCCTAAGGATAATTTTAGTAAATGGTAACTCATCCAATTAAATTTGGACAAGTGTAAGGGTAATTTTATTATCCTAATCATAGTTATTATGGTCTATAATTAGATGATTTATGCTTAGTCATTGAAATAATAAATTATTATGTTTATTATTCATATCATTGAAAAATAAAATAGATATATTTACTAAATTTTTACCTTATGATTCCAAATATGGATTCCATTTTTCCCATATTGAATTCAACAGATTGGAAATATTTAATTTTAATACAGTTATATAAACATGATTAGAAATATGGGTTTTAAAGTTAACTTTTACAAAAGATTTAGTTTTTTATATAAATATTCAATATGGAAAAGTTTCCAATGACATAAATTGGGTTAATATACGTATAATTGATTTAATTATACATATAAAAAATTTATGATATAATATATCATTATGATTTTTTATGAAAGTTTGGTTTTAAATTAAGATGTTGTATTTTCCACTATTAATAAAAAATGTAACTTTTATGAAAATATATATCAAATTCACCCTAATCTAATTTTAACAGCATATTTTCAAAAATGAATTTTATTTTATCAAATTGAATTTATAAAATTTTGAATTTTTTTAAATATTGTGTTCTATTAAGAGGTAAAAAATCAATATTTAGAAAAAAACATATATGTGAAACATTGGTTATATTATTATCTAATTCTTAAATAATATATTGGATAAATGTAATATAAATAAATAGAATATATTATATTAAAATTTCAAAATTTGGTTATTAGTATTTATTCTATTCACTTTATTTACTATGTTATACTAATATTTTTTTTCTGATATGCTTTGTGTGTAATGCAATGTAAGCTATCAAAGAGGATAGATGTAAAAAGTGACACATCATAAAATAATAGGGTGATACATTCTACCCAGCATAAATAAATTGTGTCATATCAATTCAATATTGATCTCTATAATCTATGGTTTAATATTTGAAAAAAAGTATTATTGAAAACTCACAACATATATAGGATTAATAAAACCTCATTTTAATATAAAGGAATTTGAAATGCAAAGGTTACCACAAAACTAAAATTTTTAATAAAATAAAATTAGTGTAAAATGTACTTAGAAGAGAAATATAACTATCATGATCTAATGGAGTGTGGTAGATAACATGATCAATATAAATTTAACCATCATAGAACTATAAATCTGGTGATCTCTTTAATGAGCATTGATTTCTCAGAAAAGGATGTAAATAGATAATGATTTTCTCAAAAAAATATCATATATTTGTGGGGTTTATATAATATCATGATAAATCACTCAATAAATTGAACATACATTAATTATTTATATGTCATAAGTATAATATCATCCTTTATATGTTCTTCTATATATATATATTCTTCATTTCTTACATATAAGGACAGATATTCAAGATGATTCTTTTTCCTATAGAATCATAATCCATTCCTTTATCCTCGAAAAATTTACTGAAACATAAATAGTTAACAAATATTATCATGTATGATAAATCATAATTCAACCTCTAATAAAAATATCTATATATCATCTTAATCCATCATAATTGTAGTTAATTTTAGGACATATCCAAAATTCCGTTATCCAAATTCACATTCCAAAAAGGCTAGTAGATTCCAAAAATCATTTATAACATTAGATACTCAAAAAATCATCATGAATCACTATTTTTCACTTACCAAACACATGAATACCGTCTTCATGTATTATCATTAATCATGTAAATAACATAAATTAACATATAACATATTTAATAAATTTATTCTTACTTATTCATTATTTAAAATAGAGTTTATTTGATATATTACTTAAATCCAAAAAAATATGTTAGAAACTCCATTAATTATAGTATAAACCACTTTTTTGACAAACCAATAATCATTTACTATGAATAAATCTATATCTATATTATGTTATCCATATCTATCATCTCTTTATACCAACAAAACTATCACTACGTTAGGTTCATATTATGTTTTATATTTCATTCAATAATGTATTTTATAAGAATTAAAACTTTTCACTGAAATACTTTTATTGGTACCATTCAATAGGCTTTATAAAATCCCTAATGAAAACATAATTCAGAATAATATCTATATATTTTCAAGTTTACATATCCATGATATCACTAGTATAATACTGAAAGAAAACAATTCTCAAATGAAAACAAAATCACATTATTAATTTCTATTCTTTTATGGTTGAATAATTAGCTTTACAATGATCTGGTATCTTTATTTGATGTGTATTCCTTTTTATATCGGTGAATTCATTTAGGTATCGCCCCATATCATTATATTTGAATTATTTTTCAATGGAAAAAAATTCATGCATCTTCAATAAAAAGCATGTTGGCCTTTATCTCCCTAGTTATAGTAAACTCACAATATTTTTAAGAGAGTTATGAGTAGTTTCTTTCTAAACTAATCACATGTGGGAATACACTTTATTCCATTATTCCCTTTATCCATCTTATTCACATCTATCATATTTTGATCTATAATTTCGAAGCTTTTTTGTTTCTAATTTTTAAATATTATATGGATTAATATTGAGACTAGGCACTGAGATGGTTCATGATTATGAGACCCGGGGGGTCCTGAGTTAATGTTTTGAAATATATTAAATTATCTAATAGAATGATTTTTTAGTTTTCTTGAAAATGTGGAAAACAATTAAATGGATGATCAGATCAAACATATGAGGGAACCATTGAGTTCATATTGATGGACTTACCCTAGGAATGAACTTACATTGGTTGGTGTGTTCTATTATTGGAAAAGTCATCGCGAGCGCAAAAATGAAAGAACTAATTTGAATTTTTTTTTCATTTATAAATTTAGTGGTAGTTTACTCTTTAAATATATTTTTATGTCATAACTCTAGTGTTATCCTCATAACCATAGAATATTCTAGATAATCATTAGAGAGAGATCAGTAGAATCCATCCCGTTGAATGAAGACTAAATCAAGGGTCGACGATTGATGCACACCGATTTTGAAGGTTCTTTACAACAACGACGATGCGAATACATATCATCATCATAAGTAGATCCAAATTAATATAGGTCATGTTATTATGAAAATCTTTTCTCTTTTCATGATTTATATGATTAACATAGATCGATCAATGAACAGATTGTCTCGCAAGTCTATCATTATGGGGGACAAGTTATTTTTCGGGATTTATCAAGAGTTTGATCTATAAATTTATTAGATTTATATTTATTTATAATAAAAATTAACCAATATAGACATAAAAATTGATCATGGTTTGTCCCTCATGATTTTTTTAATTATCCCCTAATTATATGTTCTTTGTAGTATTTATCGTTCTTCTATGTGGTTTGAATTTTCTTGAACAATTGATCATTTCTCATCCAATTTGTCATACAATTATCTTCAATCAAAGATATGGAATAACAATGAATTTATATAGGTGTGATGGTGGTTTTATAAGTGGATAAAATGATATTAGGTTCCACTTTTGTGTTATTTGGTGGTAACAATAAACATCACTGATCGTGTTTTCTATGCTGATTGAGGGTCCTAATCTTTTCAATTCAATGATAGGATGACCAAAAAACCTCATATCTAGAGTTTCATGGAATACAGATCAATTAAATAGAGGTTTGAGAATTCATTGAGTTGTGTGATGGAAGAAGATATATTTCTAGAAAAAACTATCCCACACGGCGTGTAGTGCTTTACTACATGGTGCGTAACCCATTTGATGAACCTATAGTGTACTAGAACGAGTACATAGACATAAGGTGGAGTACATGGGTTTCCTACATGGCATTTACTCACTGAAATATCTTGGATTGGACAATGCACATAGGCTACACCATGTGTTGTTACATAGGAATGGATACCTGGGATGATACCATGTACTGGCACACTAATGAAGTACACAATGGGACTGTGGATATAGGGATGCAACGTGTAACCCATCCACAGACCATGTACACCTATATGTGATATTGGTTGAATGGCATGCGCTATTTTAAATGGGAAATAACCATGTTCAAGGGATATGGAATGTACCCTTACTACACACCATGTACCTCTTTCTACATGGGTTGAATCAATTTTCCACTGCATCATGGAAATGTTTTTCCAGGGTTTGTTTCCTTTATCATTTCCATGAAGGATGGAGTGAATATTTTCACACTCTAAGGATTAAAATCACTTATGAATTAATTCATGGATAGAGTTACTATAATCCCTTTAAGAGGCCCACAGTGGTATCCTCTATTAATCTTTATGACCTAAGTGAAGTTCTTGGTATCGACATGACTAACACTACATGGGTGTTGATCCTCTATATAGAGGGTTGATCTATAATGAGTTAGCAGTAACTCCACATGGCCCTAGATGTCATCCTCATATCGGTATCATATTGTATTCAGACATTAATCATATCTTCTTTATGGTGAGACATGACTAGAAGTACCTGTCAAAGGGACATCATCACTGCAGTCAGACTGAAGAGTGTGTTCTCCTGGTTGAGTGTTTGAGGGAATCATCGAACTGAAATCCAAATTCTGAAATTCAATTTTTTTGGATTACCTCCATACAATTTTTCATGGATTAAGTATATTTGGATATTATTTTATATGTATTGTATACATATACCTATGTAGAGTGGACTATACCTTCTGTTTTTATATTTCATTATGGTTTTGGGGGTGCTTATTGGGTATTATTATACTCATTGTTGCACAGGATTCTCCTGAAAGTGTCATCTATTATAAGGATGATAAAATTATAGTGGATTCATAAGGCGACTAGGACTATATGATACTTTTTGAGATCAGACAGACTGAGGTGTGTTCTTACATCTCTTAGACAGCAGTGCAAACAACATTACTTATAGGATGGACTCTTGGTTACAAACTATTTGGGCTGGTCTTGAATTGGGCCATGTTTACTTTTTCACTTCTTTTATTACTCTAGTTTAAGGATATATATTTATACATGAATAGTATATTTTCACATGTTAGTATTTTGTGGGATTGGATATGTGTGCATGTATATTTTTACATCGAAAATGCCTCCCAAGTTAATGATATGCCTACTCAGTACTAGTCACCAGCCTTTGGCCTATTGGAAGTGGTCTTGGGGATTCACTAACCGATCCCCATTGGGACAGCTCTTGATATAGTGGTATCAAATGTATTCCTTTATAAATCATTACTAAGAGTCTATGAAATTGGTTTGGTGAAATAGTGTTAGGTGTTTCGATTTTGGATTTCATGCTAGGGACTCCTTTGTTGGTGGAATGACCAACATAAGCATAACCCAATACTCTGATCACCTACTTTTTAAATCGATAAATTTCAACACTATTTCATAGAAAAACAATGGTACCTTAATCATATCAGATCTTATTGTGGTTTCATGTCCTTCTTGAGTTAGATCTCTAAATATATTCATTGATTGTGGAACATATTGTCTTACTTCAGGGTGTATCCATGTAGACAACCAGTTGTGATTCCACCATGTGATAATGGGGATGTAACCCTTAGTGATGTGGCTTCAATGTAGGTACATGTTCATGATATGACACCTCAAAGTGGCACACCAGCAATACCATGACCTGTACACTGGAATGCAGAACCCTAAACATCAGTATATGAGGTGTTCATGCTGAGTGTGCATCAAATGATTTAGTTGTAGATACCCCTTACATTATGAATCTATCCTAACCAATAGGAAGATGATGATAGGCTTGAGGTGGTGACCCATGATTTCTATATATTCTGGACACCATCAAATTAGATGGCAGTCTTGGTGGAGAGCCTTCTTCACTTCTCCGTAGGACACTAGTGAGGTTTGGTTTCCCAAACACACAATGTGGTGACTCTTTATTGGGATTATTTCAAGGGCCTCTTAATGGAGGAGTTCTCACCATCTACGATAAGGTATGTAAGTTTCCATGATCTTCTTCATCTTTATCAGTGCATAATGTTAGTGGTAGATTATTTATAGGGGTTTACCAACCTTCCTAGGAACTCAATGGGTATAGTTTGAGATTAGTACTTCATGGATCAGACATTCTAGTTATGCTTGTGTATACACATATGATCTAGTGTTATCCCTCTATTTATTCCAACTTATGTAGGGTTCTTGAGGAGAATTTCTCTGTTGCGTGATTCTTGGATGAGTAGATACAACCGGTAATTTTCAAATATGGGTAAGAAGAAGAAGAAACCTAGACATAAGAGAGTTGACGTTAGTCCCAATTACTTAGGCATGGAATACCTTTTAGGAGGAGTTCAAAGGATTGAGTATTTTAAAGTTAGGTCTCACATGTTGGGTTTAGTCATCCTAGAGAGATTAATTTTTATTCTTGTGATGGTAGGGGACATCTCATTTGAGATTTTCCACCCCCCATACTACTAACAGAGAATATTTGTATGGTTGATTGAGGTATATAAAGTGATAAGATAATTCATATCCTCAAGGTGGGGGACTTGGTAGAGGAGTTGGGGTAGTATCAGGAGGTGGTTGAGATTTAGAAATATTATCACCACCACTCGGTGGTGGTCCACTCCAAGTACATGTAGTTAGAGGATATTTTCAGGGAAAACTACATGTGGTTGATACTTATGACCCATGGGATCCAAGAATTATTAGACGTAAGATCTATGCCTTTTCTTTATCAACTACAGTACTAATAGAAATAATATCATGTCATTCAATTATTTCTATATAGCATGTATGAGACAATGATATTCTGGTTGAACCATTGGCTTGACCATTATGATTGGATACTCTTACTAGAGAAGACTTAGAGATCATTCACTTGTGCAGACAGAGTGACATGACTCTTCGAGGTAATATTTTCTATTGTAATATATTGGTATCAGCATTGAAGCCTTACTAAATCATTCTTGGAATATATTGGTTATCTATAGTTCATTTCCATATTATTTATTTTAGGCTAAGGTTGTGGTGTGTCCATAGTGATCGAACCAAGTTTTTGTTTGAAACTTAAAAGGAATCCCAGGCAGTGTTGGACAAACTCATGCATTGGAGGGTGCAGTCAGTTACTCATCAGCTATCTAGCCTATACCTTGGTGCGGTGAATGTTTTTGAGTTCCCAATTTCTTGTGTTAGTGGTGGAGTATAAGGATGTCTTTCGGGATGATTTTCCTGGATTTCCTCTCCCTAGAGAGATAGAATTCTTCATTAATTTACACCCAGGGACAACACTAATATTTGTGAAAACATATAGTATGTCTCTCATAGAGAATTGTGATTTGGTGGTGTAGTTGGATGACTTGTCAAAGAAGGAATTCATGAGACCAAGTGCTTTACACTAGGAATACCTAGTTTTTCTACCAAGAGACTAATGAGATCATGTGGTTATGTGTGACTATCGTCATTTAATCCATGTGACCATGAATAATATGTATCCACTACACATGAACAATGACCTATTTGATTATTTGAGAGGGGAATTATGGTTCTCAAAATTTGACCTCCGATCTGGTGGTCACCAACATTGAGTACGTGATGAGGATATACCAAAGACAACATTCTAATGTCACTATAGTCACTATTAGTACTTTGTGTTACCCTTCAGTGATACGAATACCATATAAGTGTTCGTGTGATTCATGAATCGGATATTTTAGCATTAAATAGACTACTTCATAGTGGTCTCTATTAAATAAATCATTATGTACTCGACATCCGAGTAGGAGCACGTGAGATGCATAAGAATAGTTTAGAATGTACTCGAAGAGAACCATCTTTATAGAAATATCTATAAGCTATCATTATAGATTCTGGTGGTACACATTCTAGGACATGTTATATCAGGATATGGAGTTGTAGTGGATCATTCCATGGTTGAGGTAGGGTATTATTGGGATCCACCTAAAAGTGTGAAGGAGGTGCGTAGCCTACTTGGGTAGGATGGCTATGATCAAACATTCATACCAAATTTCTTCAGAATATCAGCACCCCTAACATATTTGTCTTAAAAGGGGATGAATTTTGTATGGATATAGAGGTTCTAGTAGGCCTTTCATGAGTTCAGGTAGTGTTTGATGAGCACTCACATCTTGAGTTTGTCGGAGAAAGATATCGAGTACATAGTGTACATCGATGAATCAAGTACCAGAATTGGTTTTGATCTTATAAAGAGGAAGGTTGATATTTCATGTAGTTCACACCAGTTGATAAAACATGAGAAGAACTATATGACCCACGATCAAGAGTTAGTCACGACAGTCTTCTCTTTGAAGGTGTGGTGACACTATCTGATGGGAAATTGGTTTATCATCTACTCTAATCCCAGAAGTCTCAAGAATATACCCGCTCAGAAGGATCTCAAATTACAATATCGATGATGGATATATTTCATCCAAGATTATGACTTTGTTATTTCTTATACTCTTGACAAGGGGAATAATGTGGTCGATTCTCTCATCATGAGATTTTTTTCTCTGTTTCTGAACAAGTCATCAGATAAGCTAGCCTCATTGTAGTTGTCCTTTATGGTTGGGTATGGAGAATATTACTTATAGTCGATGGATTTCACACTTCCATTTATGCAGTTAGTCCGGGAAGAACGTATTGGGGATTCCAATTGTGAGACCCTATGTGCTCAAATATCTTAAGGGAATTCCCCTGATGGGTTTTTAAAATGTGGGGAGCACATCATTCTTTTTCAAGGACAAATGATGGTAATGGTAACATTGTAAGATGATGTTAAGAGGTAGTTTCATACATCACCTTTGTCATTACATCTAGTGTTGGAAAATATTTACTAAGACCACTGACGTTAGTTTTGATGGCTATGGATAAATAAAGTATTTTCAAAGTTTGTCTTTCAATGCCTTGTTTTTCAATAAGTAAAGGTCAAGCACCAAGTTCCAGCAAGTTCAGCCCAACTCCTTTAGGTTCCCAGTTGGAAGTGGTTTGGGATATCTACAGAATTAATGATAGGCATACCACATATTTCTAGGGGACATTTTTCCATCAGGGTGATCATTGACCGACTAACTATGTCAGCCCAAATCCTAGCCATCCAAGAACAAATTTCAGCAGAGAGATTAGGATGCCTCTACTATTAGGATATAATTTGAATCCATTGAGTTACATCGTTGATTATTTCTAATAATGATGCTCTCATTACATACCGGTTGTGGAAGGGATTGCAAGAGGCATTTGGGATCCGGTTATGTGGGTTCGTAACATTTCACTTATAAAATGATGGCTAGATTGAGTGAATCATTGAGGTTTTGGAAGACATTTTGTGAGGAAAAATGATAGAATTTGTCTATAGTTTGGAGGATAACCTACCACTAGTAGATTTTTAGTAACATAGTAGCTACCATTCCACCATCAGTATGGAACCATTTGATGATTTTTTATGAGCGACCCTGTAAGTCCACACATTGCTGGTCTAAACCAAAAGAGTCATCACTCATTGGCTTGAATTTGTGGTGAGATACAATAAAGAAGGTTCATATCATCTTGAAGTAGATGAAGACTACAAAGATCCATCATAATTCTTATGCTAATAATCAGATAAGTTCTTTGGAGTTTGAAGTAGGAGACAATGTGTTCTAACGGGTTTCACCATGACATGGATTAAAGAGATTTGGGTGATGAGGCAAGTTATGTACATGGTTTATCGGTACTTTTCAGATACTCTATAGTGATGGAATGGTGTAATGACTCTTAAATCTACCTATGTAGTTGGACAATGTAGAAGATGTCTTCCACATGTCACAGTTTTGGGGGTACTTACCTGACCCATTGCACTTAATCAATTACGGTAATATAGACATTGAGAATGATGTTACTTTTACAATGTACCTAGTAGAGATTGAGGATTGTTAGGAGATAATACTTTTCATTTGATTGTTTCCTTTTTTGCGGGTTTGGTGGTATCACAATAATCTCCACAAGAACACTTGGGAGAAGGATGCTTAGATTCATGCTCAATAACCTCATCTTTTTTAGTAGCCCTTGTTTTGGATTTTTGGGGACGTAAATTCCCAAGGTGGGGAGAATTTAATGTTCCAATTTTTTCCTATGTTTTTATTTTAAATATAATATGGATTAATTAGGACATCATTCACTAAGGCGATGTGTGTTTTTGAGGCCTGGTGTGTTTAGAATAAATGTTTTAAATATATGAAAATATTAAAGATCATGTGCATGTTGTTTTCTACAAAAATAAGAATACCTTTTTAATAGTTTTATATATTATAATTCTTATGGAACTGTTGAGTTTTGAATAGAGGCTTTACACTATGAATGACATAACATTGGTTTTCTCAACCAGTTTTTGGAAAATTCGTCATGAGGGTAGAAATAAGAAATATTATTTGAATAAAATTGTGTTATTTTTTATGTCAACATGGTTGTTGTTTAGTCATTAAATAGACTATTAAGTCATAATTCAAGGGTTTTCCACATAAACCTAGAATCCTCTAAAAAGTCATAGAGAGATAGTTGGAAAATATCTCCTAATGCATGATGGTGAAATATTGGATCGAAGATCTGTATACATCGATTTTGAGTGATCTTACCAATGATGATGATGCCGTGATATTTCTTCGTTAGTGACTGATCTGAATAGAGGTATGGTTTTTTATTTTTATTAAATTTTCCCCATTCAGGATTTCTATGAAAAAATCAGACCAATCAATAAATATATTGGACTATAGATCGATTGTAATGCAAGACACATTATTTTATGGGATCTATAGAGAGTTTGATCTTGAAATTTATTGGATTTTTTATAGTTATAACGGTTATAAACCAATATCAACTTGAACATCAATCATGGTTCATCCCTCTAAAATTATTTGTGCTCTTCTCCCCTGATTCATCCCTCTTAATGGTATTTATCGTTCATACCTATGATTCATCATTCTTGAACAATTGATCATTATGCATCCAATTCTTGCTGAAATAATCCAAAATCATAGATCCAACCTCAATACAACTTCATAGAGTTGTGACGATGGTTGGGGAAGCAGATTGAATGATGATAGATTCCAATTTCATGTTATTCATTTTTAATGACGAATGGAGAAGATATAATTTTACAAGTTGGTTAAAGGACTAAATCTTATAAATTCAGTGATTGGAGGGACAAATAACCTCAGATCTCAAGTTTCATGTCACAGAAATCAACAGAACAGATATCGTAGAATCAACCGAGGCTTGTAGAGGAAGAGGATTGGTTTCTGGAAAAGCTAGATCCACACAGTGTGTAGTCCTTGAAAACCCAGCATGTAGCCCCCTTGGATGCTCTCGGCATGTACCAAAAAGAGTACACAGACACATGGGGGATTATACAAGTTAAATAAAATGTCTCTAATCCCCCACCTGGCATAGCTTTGACCATGTACATGGGCTACCCCATGTACCTATAAAGGGGCATGGATACACAGAATGATTCCATGTATTCACACATTTCTAGAGTACACGAGTGGACCCCAAATATATGGAAATGATGTGTAACACTTCCCTACATCATGTACTTATATAAATTACATGGGTTGAATGACATGGGACATTTTACATGGGTAGTAACCTTGGTCAAGGGACATGGTGTGTACCCTTTATACAGACCATGTACCCTTTCCCACATGGAATAAATATCTTTTCCACCATATCCTGGATATTTTTGGTTAAGGGTCGATCCCTTTATCATTTCCAGAAAATTAGGTTGGAATCATTTTCCACTGCTTGGACTATGATCCCATCAGTAAAAACTCTTAGATAGATTTGTTGGAATCACATGGAGAGGACTGATGTAGGATTTTTTATTCATGTTCATTCTATAGGAGGAGTTCTGTGTATCAATTTAACCAACACATCATAGGAATCAATCCTCTACATAAAGGGTTAATAATGATTGAGTTATTTTTATTACCCCATGTCCCAGGAAGGGATCCTTATATGTGTATCATAATCTCTATGGACTATCATCATATCATCAACATGGAATGACTTGAAGTGAAGTACCTCTCAGATGGACATTGTTTGCACTATTAGGATCTTGAGTGTGTCCTCATAGATGAGCTCCTTGTGGAATCATTGAATTGAAATAATATTGATTAAATTCTATGGTTTTGGATTATCTATAGACTTTGTGTCTTTGTTTGAGTATATTTTGATATTTTATATATGTGTTTTAGAAATATACCTTTATAGAAATCACTATACTTTCAGTTTTTATATTTCTTTTTGGTTTTGAGGTGTCCAACTATGTATTGTTATAATCACCCCTACACGGGCTTCATCTTCACATATCGAGTCTTTTACAAATGATTGAATTGATGACAGAGTCCTTGTTAGACAAGGACTAGATGTTACTTTGTGAGACCAGACATACCGAGGTTTGTTCATGTGGACCTTAGATATAATTCCATGTACCTTTACTTATAGGTTGGAATTGTGGATAAAATCTCTTTTAGGTGGTATTATATTTGGACTTGTTAACATTCTTAAATTTTTGTTGTACTCTGGTTGAAGGATATAGATGCATGCATGCATATGTTCTTTTTACAATTCCAAATATTATGGGATTGGAGATGTGTGAATGTGTACAAGTACCTAAGAAATTCCACCAATGTTAGTGATATAGATACCCAGTTCTAGTGAATTTCCCCAGGCCTACTTCAGGTGGTCTTGGGGAGTCACAACATGAGCCCCACTGAGATGAGTCTCAATATTCTCTTTCTTCCATAAGAAGCCATAACACATGGATAATTATGTCTATATCTTTTCTAAACATGATATTATGTCCTAAACATATAATAATGTTTATGTTACTATATCGCTTTGAATTATTAGATTAATTCCACAAACACATTATCATTCTTACACTTCAGATAATGTGAATTTCTAATTTTCACATTCTTTCGGGTTGGGCCAATTTCTAAATAACCAACTTCACTAGATTAGTTCATATCATTATGAAAGACATTGAATAATCACAAAAGTAGTAAAATAATTTACATAAATTTAAATATTTATGTGTAACTAATCTCATAATCATAAACATGGGTTCATTGGGACGTTCTTCTATACATATAATGAAATTAAATTTTATTTGTATGTTCCCTATTCTGTGAATTCCAAAATCCAGTTCCAAATGTTTATACTAAACTTTCTCTAATACAAAATACAGTTACCCCGACTCATGATGACCAAAAACGGTGCCTTGCTTTAAGACATTTAGAATAATACAAGATTCAAATACAAATGAAATGAATATTTTATCAGTTTTGGAAAACTAGATTTCAAACATGATACATTTTTTACAATATAATTGGAAAATAAAACATAATACATTACAAAATCTAACAAAATGCATCCTTGAAAACACATTCAATTAAATCTATTTATAGAATGGGTAAATTAAAAAAATTAAAAAAAATTCTCAATAAGGGTTTAGTAATGTTGATTACATAATGATTCATTGAGAATAATTGACATCTCAAGGTAATTAATAGAGCACACATGAAATAAAATCATTAAAATAAGAATGAAATGAATCCTTAGATTTTTTTCATACTGAAAATATTCTTGAAAATAATAACATGATTTTATAAACAAAAAATAATTATTTATTATACATCATGTATCTGAAACCGGATCTATTATTGCCTTGAAATTTCCCAAGATGGTTTAATCTATGAGATAAAACTTCTTTCATGATACATTAAGTAATTCATCCCATCATACTACCAATTCATTAAGGGGATATATATGTTTAACTGGTCCACTTCTATTTCTTCCAGTCCAAATCATTCCTCATATATAGAATAATTTATTTCAATAATAAACAATGTTTCATATCATTAAATTTTCATATTGAATAATATATATATATTTATCAATATTTCCTAGATTCATTAAAAACATTCAAATAAAAACTATGTGAAAAAAACTGAATGTGGTTTATGATATGTTCACAACCATCATACAGTAATATGAATATTTGAGAAAAATTTAACTAAAAATGGAAATTTATAATGTTAAATTTATTTTTTAAAGATAAAGTTAACATACAAAAAATAAATTGACATTTTAAAATAAATATTATCACAGGGAAATTATCTAATAAATACCCCTTGAATGAAATAATTCCAATTCAAACATAAAATACCATTATTAATAAATAAATATTGATATTACATGTCAATGGGACATTATATAATTCGTATAGATGGGAATTGGACAATAATAAAAAATAAGTCTCAATGAAATGTAAATTGAGATGAAATATGATACATTAAATTTTCATTTTGTTAAAAAATATATAAACTCATTTAAAATTGTTTTATTCTTTATATTAACATATAAAATAACAATAATCATATTTATGTTATAATGTATGATCCTATTATATCTTCTCATCGCCTTTTTGTTTATAATATTTTGGTATTACCCTTTTTTTGGGGTGTTAAGTGATTCATTTTACTATGCATGTTTTTTCATGTAAATCTCAAATCTTATTCATAAGATATAGATTATCTATATCCATAATTATATTAAGGTCATAGATGTCATATTTATTCATTATATAAATATTTATATTCATCCCTGACTGTTGGAAATGGAAAATGAATCTCATCGCATCATGGAGACTATAGGTTGTACGTACGCACGAGCGATGATATGATTCAATTAATTGGTAAAGGTCATAGATTATATTGATTTATTAATTAAATATATTCAACATCATGACATAATTAACATATAAATCAAGTATATGTACATCTATTACCATTATTTTAAAGTGGAGATGAAAGATAATTAAATCACAACTTGGATATGGTTAGCGGTATGTACACAGGTGTGCTGGTTTCATTTTTTTGGGATAGATAAAAGAAGGAAAATGGTGTTCTATAATCATAATAAAAAACAATAATTATTATAATATTTTATTTATTATATTTCATATAAACAAAACATGAATATGATGTAGAATAAGAAATAATAATTAAGGAGTCAGTAAATATGATTACCTCTTCTTCGGCGGACTTCCTTTCTAACATCTTATAAGGGACCTAGGGTATGAATTTTAGAGGGAAAATAACATGAAAAAATTAAATAAGGATGTTGAGAAGTTAAATTTTAATGGTTTAGTCAAGATAGAAAGATATAATTTGTTGGAATAAGTGACGGATGGTGTGTCCTTTTATTATTGAGGTGAGTGAACATTTTGAAACTCTAAAAATATTAAATTAAAATAAAAACATTTTCAATTAAAAATGTATCAAAAATGAGTAATTATTATTATTATAATTGTGTGGGTAAAAAATATCCTCCAATAATTTTTAGACATGTTTAGGTGACATTGTAACTCTTACCATTTGGTTTTTACCCTTAGTTAATCCCTTTAACTCTTACCATGTCATCAACTATTTTAACTCTTGGAGGGTTAAATAGTTATTATAAACTTCAAAAAGACACATAAATGGACCATTTATGATATTATTACTTGTAACCATTTTTTTATGAATGTATTATTTTGATGAATCTATATCATTTAATATAATTTTATATATATTAAAATACTATTAATATCAATTTGACACTATCCATTAAGTTGACTTAAAAACAATAAAACAATATATATTAAATATAATCTTTTAATATATCCCATACATGTGAAGGGAATAAATAAAAGTCATAAATTACAGTAATTATCTCAAACTACATTTTATTATAATATGTTTAATATCATTTAATTGAGAACACAATTACAAAAATAATTATTGCATTACTATTGTTCAAGAATTTAAGATAAATATTTCTTCCTTAAGAACTAAAAAAATTATGATTATGAATATAAATATTTTATCTATGAACATAATTTTTATTTTAGATCAAATATTCATGATGACTCTATATTAAATCTATTATATTTAATAAATACAATACTGTGACAAGTTTGACATTTCTTAATATAAAATACTATTAATGATTTAATTTCATCAAAGGTTCTCCAAGAGGATACACATTCGGTATAAGGATGATTTTTGTCTAAAATAACCCATAATGTAAAATTATAACAACTATAATGGTAATTTTCTAATCTGTGTCGTAAAAATTTTTCTTCTTAATTACCTGTTCTACACTTTACCATAGAAACAAAAATTAGTATGTTTAATATTCATATTTTCCCAAAAAATAAAAAGGTAACTATTTGTTAATTTTTTAGTTTCTTATTTTATGTATGGTAATAATTTTTATAAATTCTATTCACATAATTGAAAAATTTTAACATAATATTTGTCCCACTAACATAACAAGAATGTGGGTTTATAAAAGATAAAATGTTTGAAATTTTATATTTTTTTATATCCAAATTCAATATAAAAAGGACTCTAATGACATAATCTTCATAAATATATAAGTAATTTTTCTAACCTTTTTTTTAAATCCATTTTAAAATATAATTTAACATTATAAATTATTTAGATGAAATGTCATTTTACAGTTAAATTGAAGTATTTATCATTGTTAAACAAAAAAATTAACATATCCAAAAAAATAAAAATAAACTAAACCTATTGTAATATAGATAATGAAATTTCAAAGATGAATTTTATGTTTTCAAATAATCTTTTTAAATGTGTAAAATTTTAATTTTAGAACATGTGATCCATTAAAAAGATAAAAAAAACTACCTTTAGAATAATAAAGATATTTATGAAAAAATTGGATTTATTCGTATCTTATTATTATAAAATATATTTCATAATGTAAAAAAATTATTGAACATATTTTATATAAATCTTATAGTTTTTTAAATACTATTAATTCCCATAAATTTATCTTCAAGTACATAAAAATATTTCATTGTTAATTTAAGTTGCGTGTTGCATGCAACGCAAGCTATAAAAGAGGTTAGATTTAAAAAGAGAATTACCGTAAAATATTATGGATTTATAGTAATCCCATTTAATTTTTTTGTAGAGTAAATACATTCATAGTATGTGTTGTTCACAGAAAACTATATAGTAACTCATGTGTTTCAAGGTAATCAAAAATATATGGGGATATAAGTGTTTATAATAAATATCAATAGTTTCAAATGATCATTTCAATTGGACCCAAAAACATTTTAAAAAAAACTAATTTAATTTAAAAAATAACATAAAATGGTTTCAGTAAAATAAATATTTAAATTAATTTGAAATTAAAAAATTTAAATCATTAAACATTTTTCCATTTATAAATCATAACAATCATTTTTCGAATAATTCAATTCAAATATAGAACATTTAAAAAAATTTTGTTAATTATAAAAATCAGTTAAAAGGGATTTCATCATGAACACCAATAAATTTCTTATAAATTATCTAGAGATAACATTAAACATTAAGAGAAAAATTATAAAATGAATTATATCTAAACATGCATTGATGGATTCAGTTGATGTAAATTTATTTCTGAAAACTCATTGTTCTATACGTAGAATCATCTATAACACAACATTAGGTCCATAGTTGAGGTGAGTTAAAAGGCCTGAATTGATCGAAGGAGAATTCTTGAAATATAATTAATCTTGTTAAGAACAATATCCTCCAACAACATGGGGATTCACCAGTCATTAAATGGGATGAAATGAGGATAAAAAATATGTGATCCAATTAATATTATAGATACATAAAGTGATCCAACTAGCTAATATGAACAATATTCCTTGAAGGAACACTGTTGGAAAATCTAAATGAATCTCTAGAGATCCTACAAGTGTTTTTATGGTTGAATTGTATTCATGGATGAGGATTAAGTTTTAAAACTGATGGTAAATAAAATTAAAATATGATATTTCTCTACTGATTGATGGCTCTGCCCATAGAATCCTATAATCAGTAGCCTTCATTATTTAGTGGGACTGAGAAGAATTCCAAGGACACTAGAATCCCCCTCATCTAACCTATGTTAATGAATAACTTCATTTCCTACTAGACACTACACTAGTAGTGATATAGTATCCCACCAAATATATGGTTTAGTTTATGTGGGAACTCCCCACTCCCAACATCCCACCGACAAGACTATGGGACCCTATATCTTTTATAGCTACATACCCATGCCAAATATTGTTCAAAAAATCAAAGCCACCACATATCCTATATTAAAAGAATCAAGAATATATCCCAATACACTAAAAAAAATTCAAAAATGCAGAAAAAATAGTATAAATCATATTTAACTTATAAATTATAGATACAACAAGAGGATACTTAAAAATAAAGTAGACCTAGAATAAAAGAAATATAGTATTGATACAATACCGATTCATCAGATATTAGTAACTATGGTTGATAAAGTAATATGTCTGTACATATTTCTCATGAAAATAAACTATTATTAATTAGGGTTTCAATGAAAAACAATGGTTAGTATTGGTGGAGTTATAAAAAAAGGATGTTTACATGAATATTTAAATGAAATTACATTGATGATTAAGATTTTAATTCAAAATAATCAAATTTTTACATACATAAAAATATTGGGTTGACATATTAAAATTAATGCCTAATATGGAGGATTATTGATGTGATTTATGGGGGATTAAAAAATTATAATGTGATGGATAATGGTTGTAGGGAGCCATCATGTAGTTGTTCTAGCGGTATCAAGTACCCGATGAGAAACCAATTAAATCCACAGAATGTAAACCCATAATAATATGATTTATATCAATGGTTTATCTTACTTATATTTTAAGTACCTTTTTAGGTTATATTTTTAGACAAATAGAATAAATCATTTATATATCAAACCTTTATAATACAAAGTGGAAACATCGATTAAATGTTTATTTTTTCAAAAATAAATTTCCACAAATTCAAAAGTTGAATTTCAATCAAAAAAAAATCTATTAATTAATATTTAATCTTCAAAAGGGAAATATATTACTTTATATAGTGAATACTCCTCATTAATAAATATTTAAAAAAACATATACTAAGAATAAAAAATAATTATATCATATAAAAAGTATTTAAACCTATTAGCCTCTTTTAGAAAAAATAAAATCCATAATAATTATTTTATACATATTAATATTCAAGATAAAAAATTCATTTAAATTAAGAATATTTTTTAAATTATTTCCAAAATATTTACTTAATTATTTTAATAATTATGAATGAAGTAAAAAAATAATCATTTGGATTTCTAAGAAAACATGAAAACATTGTATTTCTCATGCCATTCATTTTGGGTTGGATTCTAAAGGAATTTTTCTTGGATATAGAAACTCCCAATGGTTCTCATATCCAAGAGCGGTTATTATTTAGCATTAATAAGGATGGACTTCAACGGGGGAAATTATCAAATAATATTTAAGAACACACATTAGTCATAAGGTATGGAGGTCAGGCACATCACACTATTTTGGTGGGAATTATTTCCAAATATGGGACTCTCATTTAGATTTTAAAAAAATTAAAAAATCCCTTTGAAAATTTTAAATATTAAAAAGGTAAAAACTTTGTATTATCAATAAATTACATAGATATGTTTATGGGAAACAATATTTATGTGTCTATGGATCTCTATTGATGGAATGACCTATATATACGAGTAGATTTCCATATTCATTAAATTTGTTTTATTATGACACTAGTTTATTTTCATAGATTGGTTCTCTAGAATTTATCATTGTCTGAGGAGACATGGGTTTTTTCAATCTAGAGATCTATCTTGGTAGAGGGGATTCCTATATATCCTTATGAAATTAATTGTAACCCATGTAGTTCAGTTCCAATTAAAAGGATACATTATACCTTTTTAGGCTATGTAACAAGGATCATACCATGCTTTTTCATGTCATATAGAGAGGAAATTTAGGCCAATGAGGCCTTGTCAAAATGGATTCAGAATCACTCTAAATTGGATCATCATAGTTGGTCCAACATTGAATACGGACCTTTTAAGATAACACTCATTATGAATCATATATTTGGGAGGATTTTATAATGATGGACCAAAAATGTCTTCTTGGTTGGGGCAGATATTTTCTGCAATATGTCCCAATTATGTAAGATTTGGATATAGAATATCGTGTTTGAACATCATGGAATAATCCCACATATACTATTAGAATAGGAATCCAAGGTAACTTAGTTTGTAAATTATTGGTCATATACATATGGTGGAGGCCTATGCTTACTTAATTTTGAATATAGCCCTATAAATTATTATGATAACATTTTATAGGATTATACTAGGAAGAAAGACCATTTTAGGATATTTGATGATGTTGATTACATGATCACCACTAACATATATTCCCATGTGATTCATGAGTGGCGTGAGAAAAACATGGAAGTGGATAATTTGAAAATCCATGCAATTACCAATAACTTCTGGTTAAGGAGAATAATGGTATTGATGTTGGGGATCTCCCTAAATGAAAAATTGGTTATTACTTAATGAGGGAATCCTAGGATTTCCCTTCTAACAAGTAGAATAGTGGATGTTTTATGGGATACATATGAGATGGGGAGACTGTTATTCCACTTTCTTCAGATTTCTAGAAAATGATTTCACCGAATAGACCATGAAGAAAAACATAACCATACATATGGCTAGGATCCTCATTACCATGAGAATACATTATTTTAAAATTTTTATGACCCTACCAATTGGGGAGGTAAAATGTGGGAATTTATTTACCATGTGAAAACATGATTTGATGAGAGGTACACTTTTTTGTTCTATCCGTAGGATTGATGAATCTAAAATTCATGGGGGAGGAATTAATTATGAAATTCTGGGATTTTGGTATAGGTATTTTGGATTCATAAATAAAATTCATGATGGGAACAATATGGGGCCAAGTGCTGTGTATAAAGAGGGAAGCAAGGATGGAAGGTTGAAATACCATAAGGATAACCCATTATAAATACTATTCATTTCTATGTGGTCTAAGGGATCATAAAGGGTCAAATTTAATAAGGGGGTACTTATTCACTATGGGATTATAACATGGGATATAGGGTATCATATTTTCCAATTGATGTTTAAGATGGATCCCTTTGTGGGAACCCTAGTCAGTTTGTTCACGGTATGCCATGGGTGAATTACCTTCCAATGACTTCTCTAGTGTTTCCATTATCCATATGTACACACATCATTTTATTTTATACTTTTGAAGAACATGTTTGTAGGTATTTGAAATAAATATTTTTGAGGATGGATGATTGTCCACACAATACACCAGTAACCTTGCAATTGAATAATAAAATCATCACATGCAAAGGATTTTTTCATTTGTAGGGATGTAAAGAAACTACCTCAATTCTAAAAATGAAAATTCGTTTTTTTGTTTCTTGAAAAATACACCTCATTCTATAATGGAAGAAAAAATCATTTTGTTGGGTTTTGGAATCCCCCCCCCACACACACACACACACAAATGAAAAATGTTTTTATAAGGTGTATATCACCGCCTAATTTATTTTCTAAATGATCGAATGAAAACTATATAGGGGTGATGAATATGTTGGTAACTTTTATTTGTTTAAACAATTTTAAAAATGTATCCCATGAATATTATAAAATTTTATATCGTTATCATATTTAACTAAACACTCTGGAATGAAAATGTTGGAATAAAATTAGAGAACATGATATTTATATGTTTTGGCCTCAATGTGAGAATCTCTATCCTTTCATGGCCATTATCATGGGTCTATAGAAATTCACTAATATAAAAAACATAATACAACATGTGCTAGCTCCCATAAGACACCTTCTATCTCCTAATAAAAATTATTTTGAAGATTCCCACCGGTTTATAATGTTTTATAATAAATAATTAATCTACAGTAATTTTTTTCAAACATCTACTAGAATTCTCTATTTGGATCCTCAATTCGATGTTCCTATGTATGATTCTATTAGTAAAATGAATTTAGTTCTATATACTAAGTAATATGAACTCATTCTCAAACATCCCTTTTGAAACTCTTCCCAACTTCTCTATTAGATCTTCCCCCAAACCATTCAACTCATTCTAGTAAACAATCAAATAGATATCCATCCTTCTTATGAGTTCCCAATCTGCAAATAATTAATTTAACACAAATTTTTTAATGCTTCTCCATTTATTACTACATCAAACGTTTCAAATGACTAATTTATTATGATTATATTTATAGAGGAATCATAATTGAAGAAGGGAACTGAAAAAAATCCTGATTTCTCTAATTTGAAAACATTGAAATCTATACATAATTGTATTTTAAGTTTGAAAGCATCAAAATTTCACAAATATTCAATAATATTTTTGATTCATAATTGTAATCATCCTTCTTGGACTTCCGCAATTTTTTTTATGTATGATGGAACCTCCTCATCACATTATGATGAAATTTAATCATCTTCAGTTTGATGTAACATCATTACAACAGATTTTCCCCATATCGTTATGATGGAAGATCTACTTTATTAATCTAATTATTACTGTCTATCTTTCTTTAACTTTTCATTATGATCTGCCATTATTACTCCTATAATTACAATATGAATTTCTTCCTCTTCTCATTATGATCAACCATTCATACTCAACTCATTGAGTTCTAACATTCTTCATCATCTAGTTATGATATAACATTCTTTATCTTATTCATTACGGTTAACATTCCTTCTCATATTGAGTATGATGGAATCCTATAATTATGTAATTATGATTAAAATTTAAAATTTACTGTTAAACATTGAAATCTATCTACCCACAATAGCTATAACTCACTCAAACATGTAAATTCATTTGTGTCTCATACTTCTGCATATAATGGAGACTTTGTCATTATTTTTAAAACCGATACAATATTAATGATTCCTCTAATTTTTCAAAATAGTTTATCATGATTATTCTCATGATTTATGATAACATCAAAATTAGTAAAGCATCATCATACTTATTATTAAAAATTTAAATAAATTTTTGACTAATATTATCACATTCTTCATTCAAAAACTTCAAAAATAGACTGAATTATTCCCTTATACTATTTTAACATTAATTTATTTCCTCTACTACATTTCTCAAAAACATTATGTTAAATTAATCATGAACATGATTATAATGGAACTAGGACCAATGCCGAGTCTCTTGAACAATATCATAATTCAGAAAACATCAATTTATTTTGCTTATCGATCTCATTATGATGGAAGTATGTCCAGTGATCAGTATTATAGGATATTTAACATCCATATTTAGGAGAATTTATGTGTCTCATAGTTCTAGGTTTGGACTTTTACACATAGAAAAAATATTTATCCCACATTTTATTTGAGTCCAAACATTTCATTACATTAATTTATTTTATAAAAATATTCTCGTACAAAAAAACCTTTTCTCCAAAATTAGAAACCTTTGATAAACCATCTCAATGTATCTTCAATATCCCCCTTTAAAAGTTTTTTCAAAACATGTAAAAAAACATTCAAGTGTCATAAATTTATCACAGTTCAACTTTTAAAAAAAGTCATGTTTTAAAAAAAATTCAATAAATACTTTTTCAAATGAGAGTGTCTAGACACCGCAATATTATATACTATAGTGTTTTTTAAGAAATTTCTTCCCTTGGTGGAATGAAATTGTTTTTACATGTTTACATAAATATTACTAAATTTTCTTATTATATCAATTTTTCTATTTATCATTCACATTTTATGATAACCACATATTCAAATTAATAATATAAAGATATGTTTAAAAATTATTAAATGTAGAAAGTTGTTAAATTATCTATCCCTTTTTCAAAATATTCCCAAATATTGTGGGAGACTTCCATTATGAGTTTTAGGAAGTCATTGGAGGAAAATAAAGAAGATTTTGCAAAATCAGTTCCAAAAATAATTCTTTAAGAATATATTTTTTAAAGATATCATCAATTTGATACATTTATGCGATATATTCGAGGAAAATTTTACCATCAACAATATTCTATTTTATAACAAGAATCATTATTCCAATTTGTTTTGATCTTCACTGATAAAAATTATTTTTAGAAATATAAATTTCACTCTGATTACTAAAAAGCATCATTAAATGGTTAGAAACTTCCACATTCAAATCATCAATCTAATATTTCATCCAAAACATATGAGTAAATTCTTGTGAAGTTTCAGAATATTCTGTTCCCATAGTGCTAAATATTATTAAACATTGTTTCCTTCTATTCCCACTTACAAAAAATTCACCCGTTAAAAATGTTCCTCATTATGAGTATCTAATACCACTACAATATATAATCCAATAAAAATTAATAAAAAAATGAAGCATCATCTCCAAATTTATTTTTTATAATATCCCATTTGATTTTGTTCCTAGGGCATATATCATAATTAACTTAATTTAAAGAATATGTTATTTTTTTAGATTACCATGAATCATGGGATAGAAAGATATAAAATAAACAATATCATTCCCTGAGGTTGTAAGTTAAATTATAATACCTATCAACTGCTGACGACTTTTGATTTACTTGTCTTACATACTCATTATTACACAACCTTATCCCAACTAATGTTAGAGTACAATTTTATTTGGATTCATTCATTACAAAATTTTATAAGAATTCACTATAATCACTTTATTGGGATAGGAAATTGTATTATTCCTTTTGTTGAACATGTAAAAAAGGGAGGAACATTAATACTCCCAAAATTGGCATCTCGATGTTCTTTTTCCATACATTAGAGTTTTTTGACAAACATGTTCTCAATCCCTAGAAAAAATTCAATCCTAATAAATAATTACATTTATATTTTATAAGTCAATATATTTTATATATATGTTTCTATAAAAATTTTCTTTTAGAAATGGGAAACATTCTCAAAAAAATCAATTTTAGAATACCATGTATATAAAACGTTTTTTATACCATATAATGATTTATTTAGTTTAAAATAATTTTTTTCTTCTTCATTGCGTAGAACCGCACAAGTTTGTTTAATGAAAACATCATTTTCAATTTATATATTGAGAAATGATGACATTACATCATTTTGATATACTTTGTTATTATGAATAGATTCTTCTTCTAGAAACATTCTTATAGTTTGTAACCTTGCAATGGGAAAAATGTTTAATCAAAATCCTCTACTTCTTCTTGTGGATATCCTTTAAGAAAAATCATTTCTTCATTTCTTGAAATGTCTCCTTATTCATTCACCTTTTTTTTAAACCCCAATTTATTCAAACTGTGTTTTTATATTACTGTTTAGGGAATATGTTCTCATGTTTCATTATTTAAAATATGATCCAGATGTTAATTTATAGAAACAAAATATTCATTTTTATTGAATATTTTATGATAATAATTCTGTTTCAAAATTTGAGATTAGTGAGGTATGATTTTCTATTATAACATTTTTTCTAGCCTAAACTAGAGAATTATGATTTACAATAATGTTTTTGGATAGAACATGTTTTTTTATTGTTGGAAATTTTAAATTTTATCTTCAAGATAAGGATTCATAATAACACTATTCTCTTTAATCATTATATGGATATTTTGACTCCATTTCACTATTATTGGACAAATTAATTTTTATCATTCTCAGAATTCCCAACAAAATATGTTATGGAAGTTTCATTCTCAGTAACATTCGCAACATATGATTCCACTAACATTTGTATAATATTGTTCCAAATATTTTAACTTATTACATTTGATAAATATCTCATAAAATTTTAATCATCATCTTTCTCATCATATTATCCCAGATCTAAATAATTTATATTTTATAAACATAGACTTATATAATCTATTATATACATCAATGAAGGTATTTTTTAATAACATGTTTCATAAGAAGACATGTTGGATTCCAGTATCAATAAACATCTGTTCTAAACATGTACATTATTACAAGTAGCTCATCTCTAATAAAAAATTTAATGTTTTTATTTGTCAATCATTGTTCTTCTCATTTCCACCACACTTAAATAAGTTAGTTCTTCTACCCCTTTTTTTGTTTTATAGGGTGAACTATACTAATTTTTGATTCATTAATTTCTTATATAAGCTATTTTTTATACAAACTCCCATTTTTATTTAAAATTATTTTCTAAAAACCAAAACATTTCTACATTGTAACACCACGACCCCTCTAGGTTGGAGCTGGTTCATTACTTGTTATATTGGCATGGTTTGAAGGAATGAAAATCCCAAAGGAAAGATCAGTTTAGTAGTCTTGAAGAAACTAGATACATATATGTTTCTCAAATTATATTGGAAAGGTTTACATTATAAAATACATGACGAAAACTAAAACTACAACCACTTGAACTCAATAAATGACCTTCTCCTCATCACCTGTTGATGGTAAAAAATGAAACGGGTGAGATAAATCTCTCATTAAGGGTTACAAATAGATTAATCATGAATACAATAATAAGTGAATCATAATCAATTTAACATAATCAATATGGCATGGTGAATAGATGAAAAAATCACACTATTAATAGACTGAGAATGAAACGGCATCCATAGATTTTGTTATAGTGAAAACCTCATAGATAATAATAATAACTGATCATGAAAAAGGGTAATTCTTGTTAATTGGATGTCTTGTATCTGTCACATGGAACCATAATAACCATTAAAACGGTTTAGTTCTGTGGGTAGAAACTAGTCTGATTTTTTGAAACAAACTTGAAGGGGTTGTCGCCAACTTATTTGTCTCATGAGACCTACCGATGCATCGAGGGGCTGTAGCGGGCCCCACCCACCACTACATGTCCAAATCATTACTTAAAAATTGATTCAATAAAAGATCAATATGCCTTTCAATATCCATATAGAGTATAGTATATGGATTCATCAATATTTCCATAATTAAAAAAACATTCCAAAATAAACAACATATGTAAAATGGTATATGGTTAAGATAACATCATATCCATGATATGAGATTATGGATATTTATTTTAAATATAATTTCAAATGAAAATTGATCTCAAATGGGAATTAGGTAGACAACATAAGGATTATTAGGTGCACAATACAGGGTTAGTCACAACAAAATAGTAGTTGAGACAAAGTCTCTTACCACAATGTAATCGATCGAATCACATGACCAGAACATAATAAACCTAAATTAAAACATTTAATAAAATTATTATAAAGTTATTAATGTTATTATATATCAAATGGAAGTACACATATACCACATACAATAAATATGTGGTGCACAATGAAAACCTCCCAGAAACAAAAGTGAGATGAGAAACCCCTTACATTTTGCTTGAGTGTGTTATTTGTTTGTTTTAATGACCAGAATAATCAAATTTATATTCATTAATTGATAAGTCTAGAACCTCCTATACATTTAATTGATTTATTATAACCTTATGAGGTTCATTCATGGCCCTTTTAATGGGTTTAAGAGGTTTAATTTTATTGTTTTTGATGCATTTTTTTCATTGGTTTTCATGTTTCATTTACTTGCTCTCATGAGTAGAAGTTCATATTGAAATTTGGATATATATACAGAATTGATAATATATATTATTAGTGAAATTAAAGAGATATAAATTATCTTATAATGATTATATGTTACATACATGAGGATCAATCATTGGTTAAAAGTTTTTTATAAACGCTTGGATTTAGCTTGGCAGTTTTGTATACCATGTACTCGTTTTGTATTATTGATCCGTATTATGAGTGTGTGAAGATTCCAGAACATTAATGAGATGAAATAATTCTATTATTATCTATTCCAACCATTAAAATTGTATCATGACTAGTAATGAGGAATAAAGTGAAGAATGAAACTCCGTCGTCCACAAAGGTTATAAATTGGAACCTCATGGACGTTGATTTCGTTTATACAAAAAGGGATGGAGAAAGGATATTGATTATAGTTCATCAATTAACAAGATATAATTCCAGTATATAGATGATACTGTAGTTTATCCTAGTAATTTTTATAGAGGAGGTGAGTAGAGGTAAATAAAAGTGATGAACATGAAAATAAAAGAATAGTTTAGAGATCCCTTATGAAAATTTGGCAGCCTAACGACGTCACTTAAAATTTCATAAAATCAAATGATGAGAAAAAAATGGTATCTCATCATATTTAAATTAAAATCATAGTAATAAGAATAAATAAAATAAAACCCCAACAAATGAGAAAGTAATTTCAAATAGCTAACATAAAAGAAGTGTTGACTTAAAGAAGAGAATGAAGGATTCCCTTACCATAGAGAATAACACCTAGATCTTGAAGGATAGGACCTTGGGGGATTAGGGACACCTTGGTAGGACTCATAGAGAGGTAAAACCACCAGATCTTCGAGGATGAGGGATTTGGAATGAAAAAAAATGAATGGGTGAGTGGGTATATATAGAAAAAGGGAGGTAATTGTTTAATAATTTTATAGGGACTCCTCATTAGTGGTTTTTGGAAAACCATGCGCTTACCCATGGTATTTGACCATGGTTTTAGCCACATGGACACCTCATGTCACAAGTTACTGTACAAAATTCAACTATACTTTTATATTTAATTATTACATCATTATGGTGTCATTAAACTATGGAAAACATAAAACTGTATTTTTACTGTTCATGAAAAATTATTGTTGTTTAGAAAAATCCAAAAAATATACCTTAACCATTTTTCGATGTGTAGAATCCAAAAATGAACTCCATTTTTCAACATTAATTTTTTAAATATTAATAATATAATTTTTAAATAAAGTCATATTTATTTTGAAAAATAACAATCTTAAAGTGAAATTAGTTTTATTTCTCGTTGAAAAACTTATTAAGATATAATTATCTTATTTCCTTAAGAAAATGAAATAATATTATTATTTACTATTCATAAGGGTTAGATTACTATTTATATTACTATTCATAAGGGTATGTTATAATTCACCAAAAAAAATTTTGTTCTATCAGACTCTAAATGACTTACTGATCACAACTCTATATGACCATTTTTTCGAAATTCAAAACATAGAAGTAGAAAATTTTAAATAAATGGCTAGGTTTTGACTATATCTTAAATGAACTAGTGTTGTTTCAAAGGAACACAGTGATGAATATAATGTATTTAATAGAAACATACCGTAAAATGTTTGGGGTGCTACATTATTCCCTCATTCATAAATTGTTTCCTCGAAATTTTATCTATATATCCCACCAAAATGATGTGGGTGGTTCTTCTTCATGAAGTCTTTTGGTTCCCATGTTTCTTTCTCCATATTCTAGTTTCTCCTAAGAACCTTTAATAGACAGGTTGTTCGATTTCCCAATACCTGCTCCCCTGTGTCATGAATCCTGATAGGCTTTTCACAGTATAAAAAATCTAGTTCCAGTTCTATTCCATCATATGTGAGTACATGTATTGGGTATGGCATGTATTTATTTAACAATGATACGTGGAACACATCATGAACTCTAGAGGGATAATGAGGCATCACTAAAAGGTAAGCTAAAGCTCTGATTCTTCCCAAATATTCAACTGGTTAGATATACATGGGGATCAGTTTTCCTTTCGTACTGAACCTTTAGATGCCCTTCCATAGAGATACTTTCAAAAATACATGATCTAACACTTAAAATTCCATGTCCATTCTTCAGTTTTCAGCATAACTCTTCTTCCTACTTTGGGATACTTTAATATGGGCTTGAATTTTCTTCACCTTTGTCATGGTCTCTTCAATAAGTTCTGGGCCTATAACTTTCCCTTCACCAACATCGTCCCAACATGTTGGAGTTCGACATCTCTTTCCATATAAAGATTCATATGGAGCCATTTGAATACTAGAATGGAAATCATTGTTGTAAGAAAATTACACCAAAGGAAAGTATTGATCCCACATATCTTCGAAGTCAAGAGAGCATGATCTCATCATGTCTTCTCGAGTTTGAATAGTCCTTTCAAACTGTCCGTCAGTTTGAGGGTGATATGCAGTACTCATACGAAACTTAGTATTCAAAGCCTTCTAGAGACTTTTCCATAATTTTGATGTAAACCGGGGATCTCGATCAGAAAAAATCGATATAGGTTCACCATGAGGTCTCACAACTTCATTAATATAAAGTACTTCCAGGTGCTCAAGTGGTAAATCCTCTCTTATTGGAAGTAAATGTGCTGATTTAGTGAGGTGATCAACAATTACCTATATTGGATCATTCCTTCTAGGTGTCCTCGGTAGTCCGGTGAAAAAAATCTATCGTAATGTTATCCCACTTCCACATAGTAATTGGTAGAGGTTTCATCATTCCTTTGGGATTTTGTCTCTCAACCTTCACTTGTTGAAAAACTAGATACCTTGACACGTAGTCAGCAATTTCTCGCTTCCTATTATCCCACCAAAAATATTCCTTCATATCACTATACATCATGGTGATACTTGGGTGTATAGAGAAATTTGATCTATGAGCATCGTATAATAGTTCCCTTTTTAGGTCAGCTACTGATGGAACACATAACCTCTTCCCAAAAATCAGAACTCCTTTTTCATAAATGATGTCATCCAATCTTCCATCCTTAACTGCATTAATTTTCTTGAGTAGATTCTCATAATCAGATTGAGTAAATTTTAATCTTCTCTAGTAAATATGGTTTAGAAATCATTTGAAAGAGGATGGATGTTTCCCCTTCTTTAACAATTCCCATATCCATCTTTAGTAGATACATGAACATAGGATCTCTTTCAATCCTTATTTGAGTCAGAAGGCCATGATATTCCTTGCTTAATACATCTTCCACCTTATTCTCCATTCTTGGGTGGTAGTGTATTGAACAATCGTAATCTTTGAGTAACTCGATCCATCTTCTCTGGCTCATGTTGAGTAATTTTTTCATGAAAATATATTTCAAACTCATGTGGTCTGTATAAATTTCACATCTCTCTCCGTAGAGATAATGCCTCCATATTTTTAGAGTAAATATTACAGCTGCTAACTTAGGATCATGAGTTCGATAATTTTTCTCATGAATATTCAACTGTCTTCATGAATAAGTAATAACTTTATCATTTTGCATAAGGACGCAACACATTCCATTATTCAATGCATCAATATATATTAAAAATCCCTCACTTTTAGATAGAAGAGTAAAAATTGGAGCATTGAACAATATTCTTTTCAATTCATCAAAGTATTATGTACACTCTTTTGTCCACACAAATATAACTCCTTTTCATGTGATCTTGGTTAGCGGGTTAGGTAGTCGGGAAAGATTCTGAACGAAACGCCGATAGTAACCTGCTAAGCCAATAAAATTGTGTACATCGGTTATGTTTAATGGTGTGGGCCAATCATGGATTGTGTTTGTATTCACTAGATCAACTAGGATTCCATCTTTGGAGACAATATGGCCCAGAAAAGAAAATAATTGAAACCAGAATTCGCACTTGCTAAACTTCCCATATAATTCATTTATTCTAAGAGTTTTCTGAATGTTCCTCAAGTTATTCTCATGGTCTTCATAGATTTTGGAATATACAAGGATATCATCGATGAATACCACAACAACGTTATCAAGATATTCCTTGAAAACACTGTTCATTAAATCCCTGAAAACATATGGTACATTAGTTAGTCCAAAAGGCATCACTGTAACCTCATAATTCCCATACCTGGTTCGAAATGTTTTCTTTGGAATATCTTCCTTCCTCACACGCAGTTGACGATATTAGGATCAAAGATCAATCTTTGAAAAGTATTGAGCTCCATGAAGCTGATAAAATAAATCATCAATACGGGGAAGAGGATAATTTTTCTTTATTGTAATAGCATTGATTTCCCTGTAATCAATGAAAAGCCTCATGGATCAATCTTTCTTCTTGACAAAGTGGATAGGGGCTCCCCATGGAGAAACACTAGGTCAAATAAATCATTTTTCACTCAAATCCTCTAGGTGTTTCTTTAGAACTACTAATTCCACAATTTCCATTCTATAGGGTGTCTTTGATACAGGACTTGCATCAGGAATTTAATCAATAGAGAACTTAACTTCCCTCTCTGGAGAATGTCCATGTAAATCCTCTAGAAATACATCAAAGTACTCTTTCACTATGTGTATATCTTATATTTGATTATTTATTTCCTCCTACATAGATATTGGTTTATCTTCCTCTGCAAGTATTTCATTCAGTAGAGCTACTGGGGGTGGTTCTATATAAGAATCAGGTGGCAATGTTTCTTCTCTAAAGACAAGGGATTCTACACCATTTTCATATATTGTAACTTCCTTCTTCTTACAATAAATCTTCGCATCATAATTTGACAAACAATTAATACCGAGAATTATATCAAATTTAGTCATCGGTATAATGATATGGTTAAAAACTAAAGCACTTTTTGGTGTTTAGAGGGGGACTAGTCAACATGCCTTTGTTACAATGATACATCCCCTTGGAGTTTTGACTGAAAAATCCTTTATTAAATCAAATTGTACAAATCTAATTTTCATGTAAAACTGAGAAGATATAAATGAATGTGATGATCCAGAATCAAATAAAGTGTTTTCTAAGTTTGAGGAAACAATTAAAGTACATGCCACCACATCAGTAGGAACTTCAACCTCCGTAGTTGTAATTGCATAGGCTCTCCCTTTCTCTCTTCGATTTTTCTAAGACATGTTTCCTTGGCGCTTAGGACACTCACATGAATAGTGTCCCATCTCTCTACAATTATAGCATTGAAAATAATTGAATTGTATCTTCCCCTTGGATTCATTAGATCGAGGACCCTTTTCTCCGCTATTATAGAAGACTCTCATTCCTTTCAAGCATTTCCCAAGATGATTCTTTCCATAATTCTCGCATAATGAGAAATTATTCGCTCCCTTTGTCTTCTTTTCAGCTTCTCCATTTCCCTTGTTGTTAGATTACCGCTTCTTATCTTGGTTTCCATTGAAAAAATATGATCTAGCATATTTATTCTCTATTTTTATGTCACTTGATACAATTTCATCATATGATGAAAATGATTGAGAAGCCAGTTCCCTTCGAAGACATGTCTTAAGACATTAAAAGAAATGATCAAGCTTGTCCTCCGATTCACATACATGATCCACAACTTACCTAGCTATCCTTGTGAAGGTAGTCTCATACTCTGTAACACTATCTTCTTCCCTTTGTTTCAAGAAAAGGAATTTCCTATTCATTTCAGTTCGTTTCTCATGAGGGAAATATTTTTTGAATACTATTTCCTTAAAAGTCCTCCATTCCATATCATCTATCTCTTCTTCCTCCATGGTATTTTGAATTAGGGACCACCATTGATCAGTGTTGCCATTGAGAAAATATACTTCAAGTACTACCTTTTCATTTTCATTTCATCTTAACGCCATGAATATCTTTTCATGGGACTTTATCCATTGCTCAGCAACCACTAGATTAGTAGTCCTGTTGAAATATGGGGGCTTCTGTTGCATGAAACGATCCAACAAGGATGTTGAATGGTTATTCATTACAACTTGAGTATATTGTCCATGTATTTTCATGATCTGATCTACTCCAATGTTGATCGTGATGACTTGCTCAGTAGGGAGATCCCTATCATGCACACGAGTATTGATTACCCTTCTTCTATTAGATGTCATTTCTAAATAATGGGAGATGGTTGATTAGTTAATGAATCTCAAATAGAAAATAACTCAACATAGGTTGAAATTTTATGCATAGCTAATCTTATAAGCATGGTTCCTCTGAGAAAAAATTTACATCAACTCCATCATAATGGATTGTAAAGAAAATATGAATTATCCTAACCATATACCTCGAGAGTGTCATAACCAAGAGTGCATCAAGGCCCGTTGTTGTGTACCAGGATACCCCGGGTGAAGCCCGAAACTCCTTGTTAGAGCTTTCACTCCTAGGTACCTATGTTCCAAAGCCACCTTTGCCTGCTCGTATCCAGATATGGATGTATTTTCTAGAAGGATTCACATAATATATTCCATACGAAAAAACCATGATGTTTTTGTATGTTTATCCTCAAATGCTACCTTAGGGATTTGTTCCCTGCTATAAATTTCCTACTCTAGTTTCCATGTTTTCTACTAAACTTCCTCTGATACCAATTGTAACACCCTGACCCCTCTAGGCTGGAGCCGGTGCATTACTTGTGATATTGTCATGGATAGAAGGAATGAAAACCACTAAGTAATGATTAGTTTAGTAGTCTTGAAGAAACTAGATATATATATGTTTCTCAAATTACATTGGATAGGTTTACATAATAAAATACATAACGAAAACTAAAACTGCAGCCACTTGAACCTAATAAATGTCCTTCTCTTGATCACCTTTTGAGGGTAAACAATGAAAGGGGTGAGCTCAAACACTCAGTAAGGGATACAAATAGCAGAAGCTTGAATACAATATTAATTGAATCATAATCAATCTAACATAATCAATATGGCATGGTGAATAGATGAAAAACTCACACCATTAATAAACTTAGAATGAAACTGCATCCATAGATTTTTTCATAGTGAAAACCTCAAGGATAATAATTATAAATGATAATTACTAAAGATAATTTTTATTAATTAGAAGTCATTTATCTGGAACATGAAACCAGAATACCGTTAAAATGGTTTAGTTCTGTGGGTAGAAACCCGTCTGATTTTTGGAAACAAACTCGAAGGGTTTGTCGCCAACTAATTTTTCTCATGAGACCTACCGATGCATCGGGGAGCTGTATCAGGCCCCACCCGCCACTTCATGTACACAAAATTAATTATAAATTTATTCAATAAAATATCAATTTGCCTTTTCAAAATCCGTATAGAGTAGAGTATACAGATTTGTCAATATTTCCATTATTAAACCAACTATCCAAAATAAAAATCGTATGTAAAATGGTATACGGTTTTGACAAAAACATATCCACGATATGAGATTATGGATATTTATTATCAATATAATTTAAAATGAGAATTGATCTCAAATGTTTATTAGGTACACAACATAAAGATTATTAGGTTCACAATACAAGGTTAGTCACAATAAAATAGTAGTTGAGACAAAGTATTTTACCACAATGTAATCGATCGAATCACATGAACAAAAATTAATAACCCTCAAATAAAACATTGAATAACATGAATACAAAGTGAATAATGTAATTTTATATCAAATGTAAGTAAAAATATACCACATACAATAAATAAGTGGCGAACAATGAAAATATCACAGAAACGAAAGTGAGACGAGATACCCCTTACCTTTTGTTTGAGTGTGTTCTTCATTTGTTTTAATGATCTGAATAATAAAATTTAGATTCATTAATTAATAAGTATAGAACCTCCTATACATATAATCGATTTATTATAACCTTATTAGGTTCATTCAGGACCCTTTAATGGGGTTAAGAGGTTCAATTTTATTGTTTTCGAAGCATTTTCTTCCTTGGTTTTCATTTTTCGTTTACTTGCTCTCATGAATGGAAGTTCATATTGAAATATAGATAAATATCCATATTTATTAATATATATTATTAGTTAAATTAAATAGATATAAATTATCTTATAATGAATATAGTTTATATACATGAGGATGAAGCATTAGTCAAAAGTGTTTTATAAACGCTTGGATTTAGCTTGGCAGTTTTGTATACCATGTACTCATTTTGTATTATTATTATTATTATGTATTATGAGTGTGTAAAGATTCCAGAATATTAACGAGATGAAATAATTCTATTATTATCTGGTTGAACCATTAAAATGGTCTTATTACCTGTAATGATGAAGAATGTGAAGAAGGAAACTCCGTCGTCCACAATGATTGTAAATTGGAACCTCCTGGACGTTTATTTTGTTTATAAAAAAGGGAGGGAGAAAGGATATTGATGATAGTTTTTCCATTAACATGATATAATTCCAGTATATAGATGATACTGGTGTTTATCATGGTCATTTGTATAGAGGAGGTGAGGAGAGAAAAATAAAAGAGATTAACTTGAAAATAAAAGAAAAGTTGAGAGATCACTTATGAAAATTCGGCAGCCTAACAGCGTCACATAAAATATCATAAAATAAAATGATGAGAAAAAAGGGTATCTCATCATATTGAAATAAAAATTATAGTAATAAAATAAATAAAATCAAACCCCAACATATGATAAATTAATTTCAAATAGATAACATAAATGAAGTGTCAACTTAAAGAAGATAATGAAGGAATCCCTTACCTTGTAAAAAAACTCCTAGATCTAGATGGATGGGACCTTGGGGGCTTAGAGACACATTTGGAGGAATACTAGAGAGGTAAAAACACTATAGATTCTAGATTGAGGGATTTGGAATGAATGAAAACGAATGTATGAGAGGGTATTTATTGAAAAAGAGGGGTAATTTTTTAATAATTTAAAAGGGACACCTCATTAGTGGATTTTACCAAACCATGGGCTTTACCATGGTATTTTCTCATGGTTTTAGCCACTTGGGACACCTTATGTCATAAGTTACTATACACAAGTCGACCATAATTTTATATTTAATTGTTACATCAATATGATGTCATTAAACTACCGAAAACTCAAAACTGTATTTTTACTATTCATGAAAAATTCATGTAATATAGAAAAATCCCAAAAATTTACCCTAACCATTTTTTGATGTTTAGAATTAAAAAATGACCTCCATTTTTCAACATTAATTTTTTAAATATTATTAATTTAATTTTTAAATAATGTCACAGTTAATTTGAAAAATAACAATCTTAAAGTGCAATTAGTTTTATTTCTCATTGAAAAACTAATTAAGATCTCATTATCTTATTGACTTAAGAAAATGAATTAATATTATTATTTACTATTCATAAGGGTCATATTACTATTCATATTACTATTCATAAGGGTATGTTACTATTCACCAAAAATCATGTTTGTTCTATCAGAGTCCAAATGACTTACTGATCACAACTCTAGATGACCATTTTTTCGAAATTCAAAACATAGAAGTGGAAAATTTATATTTAATGGCTAGGATTTGACTATCTCATAAATAACCTAGTTTTGTTTCAAAGTAAATCAGTTATGAATAGAATGTATTTAATAGAAACATACGATAAAATGTTTGGGGTGCTACACACACCCTCTAACTTCTGTTTCTTAAAAATATGTTTTAAAAAAATTAAAATCATCTATATAATTAATAAAGTATCAATACTATTTTTTCATTATTTTCTTATATACCCACATAAATTATAACAAATATGCTAAAAAGGTCTTGTAAACAAAATTTTAATTTTTTTATGACTTCTGTTAGTCATCTTCCCTTTCTGATAAGTAACACAAACATCGTCATCTCTTATATTAAATACATGAAGATTCATTACAACAAAAACAACATTATAATTTTTATTCATATTTGCCATCCCATGGATTCAAATCCATTGGTTCCACTATTTGTTTTTATATTCATCACTCAAGTAATAAGTGTTGTTAAATTCTCCCATTTGGAAAATATTACCACTAGTTATTTCTCCTTTTGTAAGGACTTTTCCATTATTTACACATTGTTGGATATAAGAATATATCCTAAATATATATTCATTTTCAAAATTAAAAACATAAATTAAAATTTTCATCTTAGGTTTTATCACATCATTAAATAAAAATTATTTACATTTAAACTTTTATAATTTGATCTGAGCTATTCTGATTCCACTGATTTTTAGAGAACTGTCATTAAAAATGGTTACAACACCTCTATCATTATTTTCAACATGTCTCAATACCTTAAAGTCACCTTTTATATGTTATGAAAAAATACTATCATGTATTTTTGGTTTATTAATTTTATTTACCTTCAAAGTTGTTTCAACAACAAAAGATCATTTCTCAAATTTATTCTCTCTAACTTGATTTTCATTACTACCATAAGAAACTTATTCTCAAAATATTTTCATTCATCTTTTTTCATGATGAAAAGCCTTGTTATATTATCCACAAAATTATTCTAGGAATTCAAATTTATTTTTTTGATGGAATGTTTCTAACATATTGAGAATTTACTTTTTCAACTTTCTAGTAGTTTTGAATGTTACTTATTCTAAAATCACTATTTCTTACACTTTTATCAATTTTTATTCTATGTAGAGAAATGTTGTGACAAATATTATATTTTGTGTTACCATATATTTCACAACACAAACAATACCCAAAAAATCTTTATTTTATATTGAAGAATGATCTTAATCTATAGAAACATAATTGATGTTGATAAATTCAATATGATCTAAGATACTTTTCATGTGGATGATCTTCCCACCAGAGGGAGTTTTAATATTTTTATAGATGAAATTTATTTCTCTAATTGGTTTTCCACCCATTCATTCCCAACAACTTTTATAGAACATGAAATGTATGAATAATAATAGGAAACGTTATTTTGTGTAGGTAAGTATTTCACAAGATTCAGGATTTTAGAATTATCATCAAAATTAGATGTCTCAAATTTTACTTCCAATGCTTTGTTAAATTTTCATTCATCTTACTAATGTTACTTTACGACTCATTATTTTTATCAGAACGTATTATTTTTTTCTTGGCATCCATCTTCTTATTGAGATCATCAACCATAATTCCTTATTCAGCATTGCTTTGTTTCTAACTCATGATCTCTTGCATGTATTCTTCTTCTTTATTGAAACCCACCTTTTAATAAACAAAAACATTCCCACTATTTTATTTATAATTTCGATTTATTTTTCTGTGTTTTTTTTTGTTCAAGGAAAGCATGATATTTTTTCCTAAGTTGATATTCTCTGTAAGATTCTCCACCTTCGGGATCTTCACTATTTGACGAGTCTTCACCATTATAATCTTTTGTAATGATTGTTAAATCCTTTTTTGAATTCTCTTCTTCTAAAGAATTATTTTTAGTAATATTTTATTCAGATTTATTTCCCAATAGACTCCTTTTTTTCACAATTTAACTTCTTATTATAAATATTGGAAGTTTTCTCCTGAGAAACATTAATTCCACTTCATCAATTGACATTTTTCTTCAAAATCATCTAATTATTTTTCATAATATTGTATAAATTCACTGAAAAAAATCTAGTTCCACCACACTCAAAAAAATTTGAGGTTTTTTCTCAATAATTTATACTTACACTCTGATTGTTTTTAGTGTTAATAAAAATTATTTTATCATTAAACTCATCAAACTACTTATCTTTAGACTCACAAGCATCATCATATTTGGCATCCTATATTTTCTTTTTTTTCTTATGGATTCAAAATCTATATCATCATTCATAATTGAAAATTGGATATTTCTTCATTTTATAATAAAGAAGATAGTTATTCAATTTAAAATATAGATAAATAATCCTTATCATTAAAAGAGTTAATTTCATAATCAATCCATTCTGGAAAGATTCTCTTTAGATTTTTCAAAATTATAGATTTTCCCAAGAAATCATGGAGTCCGCTGATGTTGAAAAAAATTCAGCTACTCTGGTGAAGTATTCATCAATAATTTAATCATCCATCATTATTATGTCCTCAAACATACTATTATATATTTTTATATTTGAATCTTTAATTTTAGTATTCCATGAAAGGATACATTCTATATAGTTCCACTTATTGTTAGAAGTTTGTAACTCATAAAATTTATGTAATTTTATTAATATGGACATAAGTATATAATATCGATCATTTATATCGAATAATATATTTTTATTATTTGAAAAATGGATCGTGACATCATATTCAATATGTTAGAACCCTATTTTGGAAGAATAAACAACTTCTATTCAATGATATCTAAGATAATGAATCATTATACTTTTTAGTTCATAAAAATAATTTCCTTTAAAGGATGGAATCTGATTTATTGTAATATAATTGAGATTATCCATAATATGGAATCGATAATGGATCCTTCATCTATGATTAAATATATGATCAAAAGGATAAAATAATAACATAAAAGCAGGGATTGAATCAGTTTCTTACATTTATAACTATTTATAATTTTAAAAATGCAACCCATACAACCTATTAATTTTTATATCCTTATCATATTCTTGTAAATATTCATTACTGGAAAATTATTAATGTAAATAACATGATATTTACATGGTTCAATCTCAATGTGATAACCTAGATCCTTTCAACTGCCACTCTCATGGGTCAATAAAAATTCAATATTATAAAAACGTTGAATACAACTTGTATTAACTCTTTTTAGAAAACTTATTTCTCTCGATAGTAATAATTATGTTTTCTCCTATCAGTTTACATATTTTTCATATATATAATTTAACTAAAATATATGAATAAATATTTTTTAAAAACTTCCCCTCAAGTTATCAATCTGAATCCTCAGTTTGATGTGGCTAGGACTAATTCTCTCAGTTATATGAATTCATTCTAATGTACTCAGTATAGTGAACCCATTTTCAAATATCAATTTTGAAACAATTATCAACTTCACTATATGATTATTTTCATGGTGATATTTCTATATATGATGATTATAATTATGGTAAAATAAATAAATATTTTTTGACTTTCTAATGAGGGATATATTACAAAATAATAACATTCACAAGAATTATACAGTGCTCTGCCTTTAACTCTTATGTGAAAAGGGGAAAGTAGACATTTACATGGATTATATTTATATGAGTCATTGAATTGAAATAGAATGAACCTAAAATAATTTTATCTCTTAGTAAAATTCAAAAACAATAAGATCGTTGAATAATTGAATTTCAACATTGACCACTTCATCTATTCACAAATCATATGTAATCTTCTTGAGTCCCCTCTATAATCAGTCTTCGTGGACATACTAATTTTTCATTAGTATGATGGAATAACCTCATATCATCATAACGAACCATCCATAACATCAATATGATGTATCTTTATTATAATTAAAAAATTTCAACTCATTATGATGGAACATCCTAAACTCACCACGGTCTTACTTACATCCTCTACCCATTACGACCAGAATTTCAGCATTTTCTCATTAAAATCTATCATTATTACTCACTTAATTATGATATCAAATTATTCCACATCTCATACAAATATATATTTATTCCATACCTCATTATTGTTAGACATCCATCTGTATCTCATTAAAATATGAAATTCTTTATCATAGTGAGTTTGATGAATTTTCCATTCTCATAGTCAATTTTATGGAATCTTTATAACAAAGGAATTACAATTAAAATTAAAACTAAAATTTCTAAATTATAAAATCATCAAACTTAATCATCTATATCTCACTCAGACTTCTAAAAACAACTTTTTTGGGTACTTCAAGATATGATGGATACATTTTCATTATTTTTAGAACTGATGAAATCATTCGATTACTCCATTTTTTTAAATTTATTTATCATGATATTTATTATGCCTTATGAGAACATAAATATACTTAAATAATTATACTATATAAGGTTAAAATTTCATATAACACTCCAACAATCAACATCAACTTCTTCATTCTATGTTATCATCATCAAAAAAAATTCCCCCCATATCTTATTTCTTTCTTTCATTACTTCTACTAAATTTATAAGAAACACTATTTACAATAATCATGAATTTAATACTAATGGAATAGTAAATGGTGGAGTGTCCTTTTATAAGGTTTATTATTATGAAAAATTATTTTTTTTGTGATACTTGGTTAGATACCGATGGATCTAATTCTGATTATATGTACTGTAGAATTTTTATCTTCAATCATCCTGAATATTTCTAAATCTAATAGTGTTGGTTCTAGACTTCTACTTCAAAAAAACATCTTTCTCCCCATTTTTATTTGAGTGTTAATTTTTCATTACATTCACCCATTTTCCAAAATAATTCTTTAAAAAAATTAGTTTTGATTGATGACAAACCTTTGTTAGAACATCAAAAATGATCTTTACTTCCCTTACATAGTGGAAATTCATTTACCGAGATTAAAATCCAAAATTAGAGCCTCAAATGAACAATTTTCTATTGGGGGTGTATAATTATTAACTAAATATGAATATGTTTTTATATTTTTTTACATGAAAACCATTTTTAATGGAGGTCCTTTAAAGATATTGTTCAATGAAAATGGGATGAGACACATTGCGGTTTTGGGTACATTATTGATTTAAAATACATTAATAGATTCAAAAATTTGATTCTACAGTTACCCAATTCATTATACATTGCTCAAATTATTTTAAGAGAATTCCTAAAAAGTGTCCCCCTATCTGAATGGGGCCTGATTGAAATAAAGGAGAGTCAATTTTGAGGAAGTTGTTAGGCTGGTAGATTTCATTTTAGTATTCATGTTTCTCTAGATGAGGTCCCACACCCATAATCATTTCAAGATGAATAATTTTTCATGTAGCAAAATACATGTGGTTTTTTAATCATTTAGATTTTGTGTCTTGAAACCACTCCCTTATGGAAAGTTCCATTTTTGAATGACCTTTTACACATTCTAAAGCCTTTCAATCTCTAAATTGGTATTCCAAATAATAGATTACTCTCAACTATAGAAGAATAATTCCACCATAGAATTAAATAATCAATATAACAATTACAGTTATTATTTGAATTCTATCTGAATTAAATTTTCATGGAAAATCCAAAATGGTTTTATGTCATTGGATTATTCCATAAGTTCTATATTTCTTAATATTTAATGTATCCTCTAATAGAGATCCTTTATAAATTGTCTATTAATTTGTGTTTGAGTATCAACACTTATCACCTACCATTCGTAAAGGTCAAGATCATTTTGTAGTTTATATAATAATATTTGGAATTCCCATACTTAGATAGATGTATGCTGAATTTTTTCTAGTGGTTAATTCATGAGATGATATTGAACAATTTTCTCTATTAGTGATAGATCTATTGACTACCGAATAAAAACCCCTAATAAATCTGATTCACATGTCCTCACTTTTTTTAGGGATTGTATTACACTAAAATTTTTATCAAGAGTAATCACACTGAATGTTTTAAATACCATGACTCATCTGAGTCAACAATATAGATATTTTTTTAGTTCTTATTACCCAAAACAGGATGTAAGAGACCATTCCCAATGCTTAAATATGAACCAGATATATATATCCCCATATTTTTTACACGAAGTATATTTTATCATGATCTTGGGTGGATGGATCTTCTAATCTAGTGACTCAAAAACTTGTGTTGTGGTTTTCACATTGTTGGTGGTGGATAAGTTCTTAGAAGAAAATATTATAAACCCAATTGTACCCATAGTTTCTCATATTGAAAATTGATTAGCCTATATGTAGGAGGGAATCTCTATACATCATATGAGTGACCTATTACAATTTTTATATGGATTGGTAGTAGAGAACATTAGATTATATGAGAATCAATATATTGTAGTGATTAGTAATTCATTTTATTCACCCCAAACTCTTTCACCTCTCTATTTTCCATTCATCATATCTAGATGTAAACTACATTATTGATTTTCCAAGGGATCATCATTAATATTTTTCCTTCGGTTTTTATAAACCTTATTTAGTAGGGATAGAAAATGGTATATGGACATTTGAAGAGTGAAATTATATTTTCTCAATTAGTTATGGGACTATGGAATCTCTGATAATTTGGGAGACAATTTGTGAACCTTAATTTGAATATAGGATTATGAAACAGTTCAAATTTATGTAATAGGTTATGTCCTTACACCTTATAATGTTTAAAATCGAATCACACCTAGTGGTCCTCTTTTAATTCTAGTTGATTCTAATTAATGAGGTATAGAACAGAGATGTTATTTTTCCTTCTACAAATGATCCAACGAATCAATCATATGTTTGTGAAAGAAATTTAGTTTGATATTGTCTAGATGGCATGTTAGGGAAATAGGTACCAATAGAGAATAATACACTATCCTCCACTGGTTCTTTTTCATTCATGCATTTATCCCATTCTTCTATATAATTAATTTGTATATTCTATCGTTCTAAAAATTCCTACTTATTATTTCATTCTTGTTCACGTTATGTATCGAGTGGTGAGTACTATAAAAGTTTGGATGATAGGATGGTCCATTACACTAACATTTATCCCTATTAAATGGTATCAATCACTTCATTGGTAGGAAATAAATGTACATCATCAATCCGAATAGTTAAATGGTATGTTGTGATGGTGGTAATTAGTAAAACTACATCATAGTTTGGATTAATATCATCAAGAATGAACATGAATCTAGATTATGTAATAGTATTTGATAGTGAACATATTCTGAATTACAATTCTTTCATTACACATTAGGCCATGAAAAATAATCCTTGGCGGTATGTATGAGTTTTCATCATGGTGTATCCTTTAGAAAACAAAATTTTGTTAATGTTGAAACTCATCATATTCTCATCCTTGGAATTTGAGAGAATGGGTTTAATTATCAATATTTACATATATTTATTCATCATGATATCATTTATTTGGATGATTTGGTGGTTTTTAAATGTTATATATTATGTCCACTAGGTTAAAAACACTGAGGGGGGGTGGATCAGGGTATGATAGATTAAAACAATTTCCATTGTTGATCTTGTCTCGCTGTTAAGCAAGACTTTCTTCTCTCTCTTTCCTATAGCAAAGTATAAGTAAAAAATGAAGCATGCATAGGACACTATGATTTTTACTTGGTTCACCCTCATTGCGCTACATCCAAGGAGCATACACCGGAGATCTATCGATGTACCAAATCCAATAAAATCTCATTACTGTTTACAAGGTTTGATGTGGAATCATTGTCCCTACGGGTTTACAACCATTCAGAATTTGAGAACTCACTACTCTCTCAACTGAAGTGAGCTCACTGCTTCTTCAGAAGATCTACTCACAGTTTATAGACCTATAGGTCTCTTCATTTTCATGAAAGAATGCATCCTCAACTGTTGATAGATGCTTTATTGAAGTTCAAAGTTCATCCACTAATGAATACCCTTTTGCCTTTGAACACTAGGAAATTATCTTTGGAAACACCTTCGCAAAGCACCCTACTTTTCAAGGCTCCCTATTTCGTGAAGCTCAAACAAGCCTTCGTGAAGCTCCTGCATTTTTGCGTAGCTCAAGACTTTTCAATGATGAGGTCTTCATGATGCTCCTGCTTCTTTGTGAAGCACACTCCTTAGAGCATGCAGCCTCGCAAAGTGCACTTCCTTCCATGGAGAAAGATTTTCCACCGTGAAGCACCTCTCTTTCACAAAGAACACTACCTTCTCGAATCGAGAGAAAAATATTTTCATCAAAAAATATCTACTTATCTCGAGGGGTCATCCTCTATTTATAGGAGATTCCACCGATCCTCGATCCTTCCATGCGATTTCCACACCAAGTCTTAACAAATCTCGAAGATTCAAAGTTTTTGCCAAAATTCTCTCAATCTTGGGAAGCACCATGGAAATTTTCCGATCGCAGAGATCATCGTAATCGTGGATCATTTCATCCTTTACTTTGAACCTTCGCTACGAAGCTCCCTTGCAAAGCTCTTCATCGTCGTGATGCGCTTCAACCTCTGTCGTTCGCGAAGCTCGATGTAATCGCAAATAACTCCATCTATATTATTCTTATCTTTGTGAAATTCAATCCATGTATCCTATCTTTGCAAAAATAATTACTTTACCATATTTTGATGATATCTGCATGGATATCCACTTTTCTTCATTCTCACCAACCTCAATATTTTGGAACCCAAAAATTTGGAAAGCACTGAAAAACAGCGCCACTTGTACTTCTATTTTGTACTGCCTCCAAAACATTCGTTCCTTTGACATCATTCTTTTTCAACCTGGATTTTCAAAAACATTATTTGGAACTTGAAAATTAACGTTGGAAACCTGCTTTGTTAACAAACACAATCAACCCAAAAAATGATGCAATGTTACCTTGAGGGATTTTTGACCAACATTATCTTTGTAATTTTCATTCCTCTAAGAATTATCTGAATGTAATAAAGGTCGAAACTTATGAGTAGTTCCATTTAGTCATTGAGGGAGTGAAACTACATGATTACATCACTATAACAACTGAATAAATGTGATAAAATGAGGCATAAATGGATGTAGTGAAGGCATAGTTTTCTTTGGAAAATGGAGATATAAAATCAATTGGATGGAAGACCAATAATTACTTTCGTATGTTAGGAAAACACACTTATTGGTTGATGTTGAATTTAGATATGGATCTATTGTTCAGTAGTCCCCCAATACTCATTATCATACATTTGCAGATTTTTAACCCAAACCTTCCAATAGTTTGTGTGGATATTATAATTAATTCCCATTTTTCATGATCATTACAAGGACTCCAGGATGAGGATGCTCCACTTTTCTTAAATATTGAAAATTAATGAAGAACTAGTTTTTCTAAATTGGTCTATTTTTTTATAGTATCACATAATTTCATAATGAAATATTCCTAAGATATCACAAATCATCTAGGTACTGGTTATGAAAAATAGTTCTAATTATGAACATTTAAGATATGTTATCTATTTCACTTTCTTTTCGTCATGGCTCATGAATGGGTATAGGAATTATTAACACAACTATAATACCAGAGGTAGACTATTCGATTGAATTAATAATCTCATATCAAACACTAATTTTTATATACTGCAATTTAAATGTTGAGAATATATGTTTGTCGCACTCATATATTTTCCCTGGTTGGTTGACATAGAGAGAATTATATGAATTTTTATTGGGTTACACTATTTACCCCATAAAAATTACATTTCTTATGTATCTTCTATTAATTTTCCAATATATCATAATTGTGAAAGGCTTACCAGGTAAGCCTCCACTTTTTCAAACGATTCCATTTCTAGGATGTCAACCTGGTGAGTTTTATGTTTCCTTCAATTGGTAATTTATGGTCTTTATTTCTTGACTAATACTTCTGATATTTTTTCTCAAACAACTTTGACCATGAATTACCCAAGGATATTTTTACAATCAAGAATAATTCTATATATTTTTCTATTTTGGGATAGTAATCATAAAAATAAATCATGGAGGTCTCAGATGTTGATAAGAATACGTGGGATGGGTTTAGAAAAAATTTCTGCAAACCATGTTCAAAAGGTAGACTAAATTATGATGTTATCGAGATGTACAAAGATAAAAAATGATTCCTCCTAATTAAGTAAGTTCATTTGGTTGATGTGTATCATTTAAAGAACATATTCTATAGAATAACATATGGCCATATTATGTATAATAAAAATAAAGGAGACCTTCAATGTATGGTTCTCCTATCACTGATAACCAATATGTGATTGGGTGAATTTAATTTTCTTGTGATAATGGAGTGGTATTTTTTGAAAAGGGTATGCATCAAAGATGTATGATGGGATGAATTTCAGTTAGCATTGTCCAAGGGTGAAAATCATCTAATAAAAATTTGATTTAATTGTTTGGTGGTATTACATTACCTTATTTGTTTTCATAGATATGTGAAAACATACTTGTATTCCTTGCATATATTGGGACCATAAGAATGAGAAAAATGAGAGAATTTTTTTTATGGGATTTGGTCCTCGAATAAGGGATCTATGAATCATTAGGTATCTCATTGGGATGAGAATCAAGACACTAATTGTTTGATGATATAGATTCCCTACATATATTGGAATCATTTTCAAAAAAATACTACATAGAGGAATCCATGGGGAATAGTTTAAATTTAGGAAGGATTTAATATTAATTCACTAGTTCTAGTCATGGAATAATATTATTATGTAATTTAAAACAATTTTCAAAACCATCTAAGATCACCAGGGTTATACTCAATCGATGGAATTAGTGGATATTAGATGGATATTTTGGTAATTCAAAATGTTTTCTTTTAAGTCACATAAAATAGTAATATAATTTATTGTTATCATATAGTAGATATAACATCCAAAAAAACATGTAGTTTTGGGGTAGTCAACAAATTTATTCATGCCTTGTCCATACATGATGGTTAGGAAGTGAATGAATTCATAAATCATGAATTTAGGGTTTCATGAATCTAAATAAATGATAAGGGACAAACAAATAAGGGGTATCCATGATCCACATTTTAAAATCATCTTCCACTTTTACTTATTTTGGGAATACATAGATAAATAATTTTTTACTCATAAGTAAGAATGTACCTCTAGATGATGGGACACATTTCCAAAACACATTATGCATAGCCACATCTAGGAATATTATGAATTTTTTAAAACAATGTTTTCCATTATTTTTTTGTTTTTTGTCACTATTTTAAAAAGGAGGATTATAGGGATCAATATTTCTCATGAAAAAATGGATGATTTTTTCAAAGGAAAATGTTTGGATTATGGTTAATGAATTTAGATCAGTCATGGTCATGATAAAATACCGTATGTTCTATATAGACATTTCTAATATGTTGAATAATATAATTGGTGTTTAATTTCAGGATAATATAGAAATGTATGATTCAGTTTTCACTATGTATAAATTTAGATGAGAATCAAGACACATTTAATACTAGAAATAAAGAAATTCCAAAATATAAATATTAATTTATATTCAGTGAAAGGGGGTTTTGTGGCTAAGTGTATTTTGATTATCCTACACTTATATATGTTTCTAATTTGGATGACAATCAATATATAAATAGTTCCATAATAATTTACCAACACGAGTCAAGTGCATATGCAATGATTAGAATTTTTCCTAATACAAGTTCACAAATGAATTGAGAATCCACATTAGACTCTTTTGTAAATATAAGGATCATTCACATAAGGGAAGTGTACATTTTTTTATTTTATATATGGATATGAATTATGAATCCAAGATATCTCTATGTATAATATTGGGAATGAATCAGGAAATACCTTGTTCTATGATGGAATGTGAGTTTTTATCATATTGCTGCTAGACAATGATGTGGAATATGGATGTCAATATATATCACTTATAGATTAGAATAATTTCATATGAAGATCTAAATTCATGTTGAAATGAGGGACCTTCACTGGGATTGGTGGCCTATTTTGGAAAGGACCACATCAACACATACTTTTTCACCATACTATAAGAACATGTACCATATAGTTTAATGTTAAGTGTAAATGATGTGTGGTAAATTGACATACAGAAAGGATATTAGGTTTCACATTATTTGAATCCATTTTAATATAATACACAACATTTAATATCATAGTTTATTGAATGAGAGGGGACCTTACCTTGTGAGGGCCGCATGGCCCGAAGTCCTAAATGTTTATTTTGTTTGGGATAATCCCCCTTTTAAGGGTTGAAGGGAAACCATAACATGACCCGTAGTACCAAGGAACAAGGTCGAACATGACCTGAAGGCCAATACATGACCCTAAGGGATAGAGGGATACTATTCCAATTATAGGACCTATAGGATAATTATGTTTTCTCTTATCATATGTTAGAGATTCAATAATATATATTGATGAAAATGGCTAATACTAGTATTAGAGGTCCTTTATGGAAAATTGAAATCAATAAGTGGATTTATTTCATTCAACTAGAGACGTCAAAAATTAAATTTTAGTTATTATGGTTAGGATGTTCATTGTTCCTTTTAGGGTATTAAGTCTTACACTAATGTTTCACTGAAGAAAAAATAACATGGGATATGGGGAATATTTGGAATAGCTACCTAGATGTTTGGTATACTATCTCATATGAAAATATATTTCTATTATTTTTGGAAATCATCCCATTTTAAAATGTATTATTAAGAATTTGGGAAATCATCACATATGAAAAGTGTTTAATGTTGTAATTGGTCTGGGTTTTATAGTCTTGTTTCCTAGGATATCTTATTCTTGGTGCATTGGTAATGACTACATTTTAATGTTTTTCTCTAAATACACTACTTTGAAATGTAACATCTTATGATTTTTATCACATGGGTTTTTCATTTTAGGGTTATGTGATATTGACTGTAAAATGAAGTCTAAATTTCCAATGTAAGGACTAATGGAGTCTTTTTTATTTTCATCATATTATAATGGCTATATGTCAATAATCACATGAAAAATTTCCTGAAAAATATATCTTTAGTATGGGTCATAGTATGCTGAACATCCTTGGTGATCATTGAACATTTACCATTTGAATAGACATTAAGGATATAAAATTTACTTTCCAAATTTGGTTTATGATTTGTAGGTTTCTTCTTAGTTATCATGAGTGTCATTAGTAATAAAACCAATTCCCCTTAAAATAATTAAGGGTAGTTTTTTAACATCTCAAGATTTATTGTTTTTGACTATCATAAAAATGATTCATTTTATGCAGTATATTCACATCTACCAATTCTAATTAAAAAATAACCCTTCTAGGACTACTCATCTCTGAAAAATTGATCACATATGGAAGTATAGAGAAAATAAAACATTAAATCATTGGGAATAACTACTTCTTTTTAATAAAATTACGAATATAGGGTTACTTTTGTAGTGGTATGGATTCTAATATGTTAGTACCCCAAGGCATATAGAAGTAATTTTATCTAGGATTTCATGTATTTTCCCACCAATTATTAAGGTATAGTCGACATAGTTTTGTTACCTATCTCTATCTAGTAATTGTTTAATTCATGATAGTGGGATAAAGGGTTGGAATCAATGTTATAATTCTTGTATGTACTTCTCAATTTGGAAGAATAGATATTGGTGTACTTTCCCATTTGTATAATATGAGGTACATTAATCCTTTTGATATTTTTGGACTTCAAAAAATTATTAATTGTTCTATCCCTAACATCATCGAGGGGTATCACTAAAATCCATTTGGAAAACAAAACAGTGGAACTAAGTATTATTCAAACATCTTTTCTACAATGGGATGGAATGGTACCACAACAACCATTACCTATCCACTGATTAGCCAATAGAATTTGGATATGTGGAAAAAATATAGTTGATATATTTTGTGAAACTATGAATAAATGGTAATACAATTCTGTGATTCACAGTGCAGATAAATATTTACTCTATATCCAGATATTCCAAAGCAGTAACCACGTTTTCAAGTTAATTTTATTTACTTTTCTGTGAATGTGGAATGTGAAAAAATGTTTGATTTGAGGGTACATATTTATTCAATCCTTAAAAATAATCATGTTGGGGTATTATATATTAATTAATGATGGTTTAATCACCCGTAACCCACCTGATTACTAGATATGAGTCGCATTTTATGTTTATAAGTGTCATTGATAAATGTTTTTTGAGTTCTAAGCTTGTAATGAAGGAATTTTATAATTAATTGTTGATAATGAATCTATCTTATAAGATGAAAGAATAATCTATAATTTACTTTATTGGAGAGATGAATATGATTCCAAAACAAAATTTATTGATCTTGGGGTCTTCAATTATTTTATCAAATTTGTTTTATGGACGAAAAATAAAAATACATCACCCATGTTCTAAGAGATTCATGGACCATGAATATATCTTTGTCTAGGATAATTGTATTCATATAAATTTATAATAAAGTAGGGTTTTATATGGGTAAATATACTGTATAATTTCATTTTATTAGCTTTAATGTTATGAAAATGATGTCAAAATACAAAATCATAACTGGACACTATTCTAATCCTCCAGTCAACATAGGGTGGTGGAGGATGTACTTCACTAGGTCAGATCAACATACCAAATTGACCTAATGAGGCACAAAGTAGTTCTTTGATTTCGTATACCAAGTGATTATTTTAAGATAGTTCATCTCGATATTTGAATAACAATTATCAGTATCAACCATGGGTTGGTGGAGAAAATGGATACTTTTTCACTTCCAGCATCATTATTTTGTGCGACGAAAGCCCCCAGTGATCTCTATATAGTTGTAACATATTAAATATCCATATTTCCTTTGTTATTTTGTATTAGATCTGGTAAAATCATTAAATACATCTCCATTAATTCAAATTCATCATGGTATTTATCATTCCACATATATGTGGACCCCTTTTTCCTTAACTTGGTGATGGGAATTCACCTTCCCGTGAGAATTTTAATAAATATTTGAATGTAGTGATGTAATATATGTTGTCCTATCGAATATTTGAGGTTTAGAGGTGGTAAAATTTCAATAATATCATTTTTCTTCTTAGTTTATACATAGATACAATGATGGTATACTATAATACCATGATTAAATTTTAAGTTAATTCCAATAGATTATTTCCATGGGTTCATTACCTTATTTTCCAATCATAAGTTATTGAATATAGCCCTATTTTCATAAATATCAACAAATATTTGTTGTTATTTCCCCAGTAAAACATCAACAGAGCACTGCAAACACATTCCTAGAACATTTTTGAAGATATGGTGCATGACATGATGGTCTATAGTGCAAGAATTGTTCGGGATGATGGGTACCTCCAAATAGAAATATACTCCCTTGGGTGGCTGGAAGGTAGATGATTCTTCATCCTTAATGCCCATGCATATTAGTTTATACCTTGAGTAGGCATATTTGAAGTAGTAGGCATAATATCCATATGTCACATCTATCAAAAAAATTAACTGGGATATGGATGTCAACTATTAGAATGATCTAGTTGAGGTATTTTATATCGATGACAACCCTAATTTGACCATTATTTTAATGGATGTGACTATGTTGGAGATCTATTTCAATTTCTACATATACCAAATGACGTTCTATTTGATGATATTCTTATCATCAGCTTCACCTTTGAAAGAAAGGGTTAGATGTGTCCTTGTGGATACCTTCAACTAGCCATGACAGACATATGGTAGACCTAGGTTATGGGAAATCACATCAGGATAGAGGTTTTGAATTTCATTGCTATTATATATGAATACATATCATTTCTACATTAAGAATGAATTATATGTGTCTTTCAATTTCATTGGAATATATCCACTGATAATTTTAGGTTGTGGATCCTCCTATCTCCCCATATTTATTTGATGGGTTTTATGAACTTAGTAGATATTCCTTCCTATAACCATGGAGGAGGATCATTGGGGGCATCCATAACTTCCCCTTCCTCCTCCTCCACAAATTCTTCTTGGAAACATATATATTCTTTTGATATGAACGGGAATCATTATAGTAATTAGGAAGATAATAATTTTGAGATTCAGATGCATAAAAATATCCCTCCTCTTTTTTTGAAATGGAAATTCTTTCAGATTCAGCTGATGGTATTAGGGTCTACTGAATCCATGGAGATAAAGTGAGGGAATATCCATATGAAATTTTCTATTTATGATAAGATCAAGGAACTGTTCTTTATTATTGATTTCATCTAATATGAATGATACCATTATGGTAGAAATGTTCAATCCATATTTAAACCTATATACTCGATTTTATATATGGGTAGCATAAAAGTGTTCCCAAAAACATTTAAATGGTTTACAATGGCCATTTATAGATGATTTGGGAAGTAATCAGGGAAACATCATCAAATGTGGGATGTTTCACTTTTTTGTTATAAAATCCTGCATCATTATATTAAGACATATTAAAATCAAATTGAGATTTATCATCATATGATGTCCCAATTTTCCTATTGACACAATTCATTTTACATTGTATATATTTTAAATGGATTATCATATCTTGGGGAAACACATACCTCTCATGTGGAAACTGATAGATGTATCCTTCGGAACAATCTGTAATTTAAATTAAGACATTATGTTCTAGAGTTGGGTTTTGATATTTATCCAGTCTCGGGGTTTCTATTCATTTTCATTGTACACTTGAAGTGTCACAAGAGAGCGAGATAAGTAAACATAAATGTATCCCAATTGATTAAGTGTCTGAATCAGAATGAGATTGACACTCAATATATTATCGATGAAATATAAATGGATATAAATTTCATATATCTTGCTAGCCATATATTAGGTAATTATGTGTCATTGTATCATAACATCCTTATCATGTTCTGTAATGGAGATAACTGTATGAAATTCCATATGGTCTATCATTAATTGAGATACCTTCACAATAGTGGGATCATCTTCAAGATCAGGATGTCTTAGTTAGACCTCCATAAAAACTTTATAGAGATCCTTTAACATGTTAAGATCATTTTTTATTGAATGTTCTGTACCAACTGGGCCCTGGTGGAATCACAGACACCCCACCTTAATATGGATCTCAGGTCCAAGCCCACCATGTTCCACCATTTCCCCACATAGACATATTCCACACCTTTAGTACCATCCTTTTCACATGAAGGTCATCTAACTAATGACTTCCCCCATAGTACAACATATTTTTGTTCGAGTGTCCTTTTTCCTCACTCTCACACACCCTGAGAATCATCCTAGAAGGTCACTCTTACCGATCACTACTCCAAACCAATCATGTTTTCCTCTATATTTCTAATTAATTATCCTCCAAACAATAAATTTTCACCCTATTGAGATGATTCATATCATTTAGTAACTTAACCCTTTATTATTATGTGGTGTTACAATCACCCCCTAGAGCACAACATTATCATTGAGGACTATATATGTCAACCCAGAAAGTGTAGTGAACTTAATTATGGATTCCCCCTTTGATACCAAAGTAAAAAATGGGTTTTACTGATAGCATAGACACCCCCCCCACAACATGGATGTCGGGTCATACCCCACCAGTTGCCCAGCAGACAGGTTTTCCCACCTTGGTGCCCACCCACATGCCAAAACAGATCATCAGAATAATGACAATCCACACAAGCCAAAACATGTTCTTTCTAATGTGTTTTTTTCTCACACCAACACTTCCTAATAAAATTCCTAATAGGTCACCCATCTTTATCATTAATCATGTCCAATTATTCTTAACTGTGGAGTTCTGATTATGAAGGCTCCTCAAAATAAAGGTGGTCATTATTGAGATGGGTCATATAATTTTTTTCATTTAACCCTTTACCATTTTGGGGTGTTATAATATCTATTGGAACTATGTATGACTGCATCATGTATTGAATTTCAATTTAAAATATGTGGTTCATCCTTTGCAGAGTTATTCCCTAGAAGGCGGATTAGTTGTCAAAGTTGAAATGCCGCAAAAACTTGATTATGTTATTAATAGAAATCTTATTTTTTACTGATTTTTTGTAATTATAACATATAATTAACATTACATTTCTTATTAACAATAAACATCATGAAAAACTATAGGTAGAAATATTAATGGGATTATTTAATGATATAGTAAAAATTGTATTTTTTTGGCACACAAAAATATATACTATTAAAAATTATTTTTATCATAAATATATAAGTTTTATATAAATATTAATTTCACGAAATAATAATAGAAAACACATTTTACATTGTAATATATTTTAATAAAGAAATAAATAATTTTTATAATGGCCAGAATGTTTATTTTTCTATGAAATTGGAAAATATTAATAAATAAGGATATTTATTTAAAAGATTAAGTTATCCAATTCTTAGAATTAATTTTTTTTAAAATAAAAATATTTTTTGAACTTATAAATTAAGAAATATACTAGTGTGTGTTTTTTTGAATTTTTTAAAACCATGTTTTTTGGGTTAAAAACTGATAATACCGATTTTATGAAATACCAAACCAATTATAAAAAATTCTGTATATTTTCATGATCTCAATTTTATTATCTGATATTCATTGTAAAATTTTATTTATGTAATGAAATAAAACATATTTTTTAAAATATAGAAACACATGCCTAGAATTTTGAAATCCACGATGTTAAAATTTCTAAAAAGACCATATTTATATGTCAAAATCCTATCACCATATAATTTATTTTTTTCACTTATTTAAACTGAAATTAGAAAATTGTATTCAATATTAAGAATTATAATGCCCAAATTAGGTAATAGTTTCATTTTAATTTTTATTTATAAAAATTTTGTCATGGTAAAAAATTATTTTGAGCATTACATTTAAAACAATGTAGATGGTTAATGTTAAATGCTAGAATCATAAAATACCTAACAACACCAAAATGAAATGGGATATTAATGTTTCCCAACACACTAAGAATAATTTTCAATAGAAATTATATACCAAATTGGTTGAAATTAATGGCCAAAAAAATTGGTTATATTAAAATAAAAAATAATCATTATTTAATAACATAACCCCCCACCCAACACTGTATAAATACCAAAAATTCCCTCCTATCATTCAAAACGAAAGACATTTATAAAAATAATCTATAAATTCATTTTAAAATAGTATATCCACAGTGATTCCAAGGTTCTAATAAGTCCCTACATATCTTTTTGAAGCATCCTCCAAACGTATGTGATCTTTTCCTCCATTTTTATGGATTCAAGTTCATATTTTGTATAAAACTTTGACATTAAATTTATTTTATTTTAAATTTTTTTATAAAAAACATTTATTATCTTTTATATTATATATTTTAAACTAATGAATTCATTTTATCATATTTATTGATTTATATTAGGTATTTACAATGTGAAATAAGTGATCATCAACATCTTTTATGACATCCTTAAAAATACATTTTTAATTACCACTTATTTCAATATGAAATATTGTTAAAAATGATTGTTATAATTAATTTAATATGTTATCAGTTAGTTATAACTGTTATCACACCTCATACTATCTTTAAAAGTTTTTTAATGATAATAAATTTCCATCCAAAATTGGGTATAGAAAAGTGTCTGTGGTTTTATTTGCATGGACATCTATATCTAGATACATACAAGTGGATGTCATTTTAACTCAAATTAATCTATGGAATAAAATCTTAAAAGTATTTTTTTATGTATATCCCAGAAATAATTATGGTTTTTGGTGAGTGGGATGTTATTGTGCACTTGGTCTGATAGTCCAGAGGGATTTTCTTTACATAATTCACAAGAACATTTTGAGACATATTAATGTATCAAGAAATATAGTCTGATATTTACCTTCACTAGATATCCATATTCCATGAATGTATTCTTCACCAATACCTTCTATAATTCCTTTAATTATGTCACTACTTATTTAATAGTGATCATAGTATAATTAAAAAATATTATAATTGGATATTCATTATCATAACCTCTTTAATCAATTTAAAGTGTTTATTTCCAACCACATTTATAATGAATGTTAATATTCTCATTATCACACCATCTTTCTCATTAATTTAACTGTTCTTTTAAGTGTCCATGTTCATATGTCATTGTGTGGTGGGGGAAATATGAAAAATTTATGGAATGATCCATCACTATATTTTTCTATCCTTATCATCATTTATGAGTAATCCTTAAATTCTATGTGAGTACCCATGCATGTTTATTTTTATTGATGGTTATTTTCCAAAATACCCATACATTGATTAACATGGGATTTATTTTGACAAATCCATATAAAACTTTTCTATATAGTGTGAATACCTTATTATTAATTCTCTTGATCGAATGTTATTTAGAAATTTTCTTAGTCTCATTTGATACCCATTTATATTCAATGGGTTCATTCTATGATCATTCATTGATTTATATAAGTTTACGATATAGGGAACAAATTAGTTAAGGCATATAAAGGGTGATCCCTGATAAGACTTAAATGCATTCATTAAAGAGTTGATATTTGGGAATATAAGGTTCATCATACCTTGGAATCATTCCTTGGTAAAGTTTTATGATGACATATTTAATAACCATGGAAATCTAATGGGTGATTCATAATAGCACTCCAATGCACTAGGTAATGAATTTACCTCTATAGATGACATGTTGATGATACATTGATATCATTCAATGGTAAGGTTTTGTGATACCCTGTTCAAAATAATTCCTAGTATTTATTTATGAAACCCTAGTGATTAGGTATGGTTATATGATTGTGAATTTATTATATTTATATTATTGTCACATTTTCTTATTATGCCTATTGTACTAATGATCCTTTTTGTCTCATTTTATTATGATAATTTTATGACTCTTTTCCTCACATTAATGTTCTGATTCAATGCATCATCTTTTACCCATGATGTTCACTTATGTGGGGATTTCATTTTGTATCCGTTTATGGGATTTATATTCCCCCACTTTTCTTATGATTCTCTATTTCCCTAGGAATCACAATCAATCATCATACTATAAATTTATTCAAACAAAGAACGTGTAAAACACAAGAGGGATATTCCCAAAGTGCCTGAAGAGAAAAAGTGGGGCCTAAGGGGGTCAAAAATAGTGGAGGCCGAGGGTATCCCCTCGAACCAAGTTGAAGAGTGGGATCTTCCTTCCATTTGCAAAACGATCTGAGCACATCCAGCAGGAGGACCTTCGTGTGAGTAATGATCTGCTGGACAGAGGTGGGGTTTCCTTCATACCGAGCCTTGTTCTGTGCCCGCCAAATCAACCAACAGCCTCCATGGAGGACCATCGTGTGGGCTGTCTGCTCTAGGCTCCTCTCCTCGGCACCGTGAAACCATTGGTTCCGAAATGGCATGTCAGACATGCGGGGGTCAAACAAAGATGTGAACTCATCGAAGTGCTGCCACACCACCCTCTCCCATTCGCCTCCAAAACATTGGTGACCCACATTCTCCTCATGGTAGTCTGAGAAGAAGTGGTACATTGAGGCCAGCAGGATGCCGCATCATTGGATATTTTTGTCAGTGGGAATTTCCTTGTGACGCAGATGCCATGTAAGAAAGCTATGTTTGAGCGGAGTGCATTTGGACCATAAGATATCATTCCACAGATCGCTCTGAGTGTGAGGGGCCATGGAGTGTCAATAATCCCTAGAGGAGAAGGACCCTGTGGCAGAAATAGAAAACATGAACCTATTTAGATCGGAGTTGATCTCAATTAAGTTGAAGGTATCATGTTGGTCCTCATCCAAGATCGCTCCAATGAAGGTCGGATATGTACTCGCCTCCTTGAAGGTTATCAAAGAGCGCGGGCACTCGAGAAAGTCGAGGATAGTTTGGGCGCAGTTGTGATGCCAGAAGAGGATGCCCCCTCTACATGATCCATCTAGACTGAGATTAAAGAGAGGCAATGAGAGGGGAAATCAATGACCAGAAAGGGGAGGTTTGGCCGCCATCCCTAGCCTCGGGACCAACGTGGGATTTTTGAATGTTAATTCCCCAAAACGTTCGCTGTTCCAGAACCTCCCAAGAGATCTTGGCATGCATGCACTAGAGAGTGTCTTCGAGCCAACAGACATTGATGCCCCCTTCCCCGGATGGTCTCGCCACCTTGTCCCATAAAGCCCAGTGACGCCTGCCCTCTGAACGTGGATCCCAGATAAAGCCAGCAAGAATCTTTTCGATCCTGTTGATGATGCTCTTCGGGACTTTGATGGACGAAAGATCATGGATAGGGGAGGCAATAAGCACGCTATTGATCAGCGTTATCCGACACCCAAACGAGAGGTAAACATTTTTCCAGTTGAGGATCTGGTCCGTAATTCTGTTGGTAATGGCGTCGAAGTCACCTGAGCGGAGACATTTTGGGGAAATTGGCACACCAAGATGGCTCCATAGGAAATGACCCTCTGTGCATGTCCAAGCATTGTTGAATGTCCTAGGTCTGAGTGGTGGTGTAGCCATTGGGTATATAGAAATTACTCTTTTCCTTGTTGATGACCTTCCCACTCCAAAGGCAGTACTCATACAGCACCTTGCTGAGGCCGCTGATGGACCACTGACATCCATTCAATAAGATGAACGTATCGTCTGTGAATATCAGATGAAAAACGGGGGGCATCCTCCTTCTGTGATGTGGCATAATCTCACCATTTTTGATGCCCCTGTGCAGGTGTCGGCTGAGTACATCATGCGGGAGGATGAAGAGGCTCAGGGACAAGGGATCGCCCTACCTCAGACCACGGGTAGCCTTGAAAAACCAATAATTTTCCCCTATAAATGTGACGGATAGCCAGGGGGATCTAAAGCACCTAAATAGGATGATAATGTTACATGAGGCGAACCCCATTTTTTCAAGCACCCTGTCGAGAAATCCGCACTCAACCCGATCAAAGTCTTTACTCATGTGCAACTTGATACCCAGGTTGGAGCCGTGAGACTTAAAGTCAAGGTATCTGATCATCTCTTGAGCCAGTGCGATGGCTCCTTGAATGGATCTCCCATTCACGAAGTTGTGTTCTTCCATGTACACCCACCGGAGAATATTGATGGACACCCTTGCACTGATCAGGTCGGCCAAAATCTTATAAGTAAAGTTACAAAGGCTGATAGGCCGGTAGTGAGATATAGAAGTTGGGTTCTTGATCTTGGGTAGAAATACTACGGTCGTGACACAAGCGGCCCTGGGAAGGTAACCCCCCAAAAGAAGTCGCGGACGGCTGTGGTGATATCCGTTTTAACGACGACCAATGAAACTCTGTAAAAAGATCCCAGGAACCCGTCTAGTCTTGGTGTGCATTCAGGATTAAGCCTCACCATGGCTTCTTGAATTTCTTTTTCTTCCGGGATAAAGCTCATAGAGGAATTGTCTTGTGCCGATAGTTGGTTGGGAATCACCTCGAAATATCCCCTTTCATCTCCTGAATAGTCGTTGGGAAGACGAGGATTGAGATCGGCAATGAGATCCTCCAATGCGGCCAAGGCCATAGCACCTGCAGTATCTCTATCATCACTGTATGTGCCATCATCCAGTAAAATGTTGGGACTCACCATGCACTTCTGTTCCTTAATACAAGCATGAAAGAAACATGTATTCCTATCTCCCTCTCTAAGCCATTTGATCCTCGAATCCTCCCTCGCTTTGCGTTCCTGTTTATATAAGATGTCCGCCACAACACTTTTCTTGCTTGAAAGTTCATCGAACACCCTATCGTCCCAGTCGATCTCCAAGTTCCCCTCCAGGCGATCCACATCCTGCATGGTGGCCGTGATGTCATCATCTGTGCAAGATTGAGATCTTGACCACGTTTGGAGCTTAGCCTTGAGCCTTCGAAGTTTGTTATAGATGACAATCCAGGAATGTCCTTGTGTGGTCTCCCTCTAGGTGGTGCTAACTCGGTCTTGGAACCGTGGTAGGCTATCCCAGTGGTGGTAATATATGAAATTTGTGGGCTAGTCCTAGCCTGAGGATAAGGATAGGAGTAGAGGAGAGTGGATGGATAGACCCCACGTGAAGTGAGTTACCTTGGAGTCAGAGAACAAGGATATAGAATGAACGTTGGATAGACATCAATCAAGGAGACTCCACGAGCGATTCCTTCCTTTTTTATTGTTTCACCACGTGAATCTATCTCCCGATAAGCCGAGATCGGAGAGCCCTTTCCCTGCCATGAACTGAATGAAATCCAATCTCGCATTCTTCTGGAATGGGCCTTGACCTTTCCTCTCTTCCGCATCCGTGATCATGTTTAAATCCCCCCCGATGATCCCCAGAGAGTTTCCCAGATCGAAGGAGTTAAGGTCGTTCCATAGGAATATCCTTTGAATCGTATTTCCGCTCCTGTAGACGAATTTGATGAAGAGATTCATTCTGTCGTTCCCCGCCCTCGTGGTAATATAGTGGTCACTATCTTGTACCAGGTCCACGGTGAAGTTCATGTGCCACAATACCCATATGTGATTATTGGTAGGGTTGGCGTGCAAGAACCCTTGCAGGTTGATTTTCCTGGAAAGGTCATTGATTTTTGTTGGATATTGTTTGTGTTCGAGAACTGCTACAATGGAGGCCTTATGCCTTCTGGTTTCTCTATTCTGCCTTTTCCTGGGCTCCAATGCCACGGGTATTCCATATGATTAACGGGATCATTTATCGAACAACATCCTGGCACTGGCCCAAGAATTCATGGCTTTATCGAAGTGTGAAGAAGAGTGCTCTTTAAGGTACCTGTATCGGGATCGTGTACAACCTCCAGGCGACTTGGGCGTCTGTGAGGCAATCGGAGAGAGGATCACCCTGGATACATCGGTGGAGTGGCTCCATTCGCTGGAGGGGGATGTGAGCGACCACCCTGAGAGCCTGGGACTATGCCATTTGGGTTCTTCCTTCAAGGTCCGCGACATGTTAGAGGCCACCAGAACCGACCGCCTCCCCGAACAGTTACCCTGAGGGCATACTGGGTCCGATTCCTTCCTTCCCCTATTGGTGGCATCTAGAAGGAGATCGTAGGTGAGAATTAAGGCTGGAACCTCTGTAGAGAGGACGGCTCCCAGGGAGCACGGATGGGGTCGAGCCGGGGTCCGAGGAGACTATCCATCCTGCATGGGAGGATCCCCTCGAGTAGGGATCCCTGAGGAAACCATGAAATAATTATAGTAGGGGCCAGGACTCCATCTAGAGATGAATTCACGGCTCTGGGCAGGGAGGCATCCAGGTTCATGCAAGAAAACGAAAGGTGGGGAAGAGTAGGGATCAGTGCCACCTCGGAACCTGGGGTGGGATCTTGAGGGGTCGACGCTGGCCTTGGAGAGAGGTCCACAGTGGAGGGCGTCGTGCTAAGGGTGAAGGAAGTAGGCTGTTGCGACCCGGTCTCGGGCTGGTGTCGAGATAGTGAGTGCTGGTGGCGTCTGCAAACCTGTAGGGAGTTCCCCTAGAGCAAGCAGATGGAGCATTACCTGGGAAAGACCGTGTATGAGACGACCTGGTCCCATGCCAACCCGTCTTCCACCTGAAGGGAGAGTCGTTCCGGAATGGGTTGGGAGAGATCCATCATGACACATAATTGAGTCTTTGACGCATCCTCACAACTAGTGGTTCTGTCCTCAGCACAGAGGAATCCCCCCAAAGCATCTCTGATATCTTTGAGAAAACACACGTTCAGGAAGGGGAGCGGCAACCAAGTGTTGGGAGTTATTGATTTAAAATTTAAATAATGAGGAGAGATAAAATATTAATGGAGGTATTTTCTCAACATTAATGGAGGATTTTCTCCCAACATTAATGAAGAGTTAATTCCAAGATTAATTGGTGGAATTAATGATGGAATAATGAATGTTGACCGCATTAATGGAGATATGGGCTGGATGTCTATATAAGAAGATGCGGTAGCATGTTTTGGAATGTGGGTTGGCAAAGATGTAGCCACCAAGAGAGAGCGACAAAGGGGTTGCCGCGTTTGCGGTAACCGATACGAAGCGAAGATGGTGCGAATGAAGAAGAGGTGATGACGCCGACGATGATGGCGTGTCAACGACGACGATGATCGAAGACGCCGACGATGACGGTGCCATGTATCGAAAGTCCTCTTGGTTGCGGAGATCAAGCGGCGTGTCCCGGTTGCGATGATCGGTGGTACGGACAAAAATGGTATGTTCATGGTGTCGGTGTTGTGTTGTAAAAAAGGCCTTCGGGTGTGATGTGTAAAAGGCCTTCGGGTGTGATGTGTAAAATTCCTTCGGGTGATAAAAAGCCTTCGGGTGAAATCTTCTCTCCTCTCGTGTGTTTCTGCAACGACGATTTCCGCTGCGGCGCCGGGCTCCGAGCCCCAACAGTGGTATCAGAGGGATTGGTTGAAGTGTTCGGTTGCAGAACATGGTGGCAAGCATCTGGTGGAGCAGCTTATCAAGGACTCAGATGTCATCAGACAATGACGGCGGTATCAGCGGTGTTGCTGGAATATCGAAAGTCTTCTTGGCCGCAGGTGTCATGCAGCGTGTTCCGTTCATTGGGTGACATTTAGACCTTGGTGGAGTTGGCGATCAAATTGGCCCAGATGGTGGAAATAACTTTGGAGTATTTGAATTTTAAATCATGGTGGAGATTTGTTGGGAGTTATTGATTTAAAATTTAAATAATGAGGAGAGATAAAATATTAATGGAGGTATTTTCTCAACATTAATGGAGGATTTTCTCCCAACATTAATGAAGAGTTAATTCCAAGATTAATTGGTGGAATTAATGATGGAATAATGAATGTTGACCGCATTAATGGAGATATGGGCTGGATGTCTATATAAGAAGATGCGGTAGCATGTTTTGGAATGTGGGTTGGCAAAGATGTAGCCACCAAGAGAGAGCGACAAAGGGGTTGCCGCGTTTGCGGTAACCGATACGAAGCGAAGATGGTGCGAATGAAGAAGAGGTGATGACGCCGACGATGATGGCGTGTCAACGACGACGATGATCGAAGACGCCGACGATGACGGTGCCATGTATCGAAAGTCCTCTTGGTTGCGGAGATCAAGCGGCGTGTCCCGGTTGCGATGATCGGCGGTACGGACAAAAATGGTATGTTCATGGTGTCGGTGTTGTGTTGTAAAAAAGGCCTTCGGGTGTGATGTGTAAAAGGCCTTCGGGTGTGATGTGTAAAATTCCTTCGGGTGATAAAAAGCCTTCGGGTGAAATCTTCTCTCCTCTCGTGTGTTTCTGCAACGACAGCTTCCGCTGCGGCGCCGGGCTCCGCGCCCCAACACCAAGGTAGGTTGATCCAAAAAGCGGCACACAGACTTTCCTTGCCCTTGTGAACGTCCATGGACTAGCGGGATAGGCTGCATCGCCATCGGCCAAACGATCTTGGGGCTTTGCACGACGCAGACACGAAATCCGCATCCGAGGCTAGAAAGATGTAGAAAAAATTCATATGAACCGGTGAGATTCATGCTTGATGCTGGAGACCCCAAGAGGCGACAAAGCGCTGAAAAAAAGCGAGGGGGTTTCTCGGAGCCAAAGCATGCCACGAGGGTCCATTTGAGGTGCGCCTCCGCCGCCGAGAACGCCGACCCATGGATGACCATGGATACACAGGAACCTGAGTTTGAAGAAGACGATACCATTAGGCTTACCTATAGAAAGAGGGGATACGAGGAGCCCCCGAGTGACCCACGAAGCGTGTCTCTGAAGGATCCTGGCCGAAGAGCCTCGAGAGAGGGTGACGCCAGAATCTGGGGAGCACCAGGGGGTGCAGGAGTAGCTGAGGGAGGCTTTGCGCCTAAGGGCCCTGGAGGCTAGGACAGGGAACCAAAGGATATCTCCTGAGGAGCCAAGGCGAGTTGGGGTTGAGGGAGGGCGGAACCGCTGACGCAGCCGGGCACCAGCGGCGAAGGATCCGGGGGTCGAGCGAGGGGAGGGGTAACGGGCAGAAAATTTGAAAAAATGGGCAGCGCGTCGGGCGCGTTCTCAGGAGCAGCGGAAGCCATCTCAATTTTATTTCCTAGGAATCACAATCAATAGTGTATATATAATTAAATTAATTTGTTGGGGAATCCTTGTGGAATAAATGTGTTTTTGTAAACTGTGTTTTCTTGTAAATATACGTAGTTCCCAAGGACAATAAACTTTTTATTCTTGGGGTTTTTTTTTGAATAATGTGATGCAATAAAAAAAATTTCATATTTAGAATTGGATATTTATGTGAGGGTATGGGGTTTCTCATTTTTTTTATTAGATAATGGCTTGGTCATTTTTAGGAAATATGATTTTGAATATCTGGTATAGAGATTTATATTGAAAACAATTTCTATATAAGACTATAATATATATAAATATTAAGACCATGTACAATTAATATCTCCAAGGTGTCCATAATGTGTCCTTTCTATAGATAACATTTTATTAAACATTTTGGTTAGTAATTTTATTCAATGAATTTATTTGAAATGATTCAATTTCTCTGGGGGGATGCAACACCCCATAAACTCAATCATTTTATTAATGTAACTCTTATTATATAATGAATTATTTATTATGATTGCATATAAATAATTTTAAATTTCAAAATAAAATTACATATCATGGACAACATCAACTAGGAAATGTAATGAGATTATTTAATAATATAATAAAAATAAAATTATTTTGGGAGATTAAAAATATATTATATTAGTATTTTACTATAAATATATAAATTTCATATAAAATTTCATTTCATTAAAAAATATTTAAAACAATTTTTACATTAGTTTATATTTTAACGGTGTCCTAAGTAATTTTTATAATGGTGATAATTTTAATTTTTCAATGAAGTTGGTGAATTTTAAAAAATATGGATATATATATATATATATAATATTAAACTATCAATTTAATAAAATTATATTTATAAAAATTTATTTCATTTTTTTGACTATGTTTGTCAAAATTATAGTATGTTATTATTATTTAGGAATTTTTTATGTGGTTCATTTTTCGGATAAAATATGAAGATAAAATTTTTATGAAATACCATAAATCTTATGAAATAATCATTATATATAAATTATTTAAAATTTATTATCACTTATTCTTGATGAAATATTTTTTTTACGATGCAATACCTAAGTTTTTACACATAGAAACAGAATCCTAGAATTTGGAAATCCATGATTTTACCATGTATAAAAATATCTATATGAATTATAGGAATATAGAATTAGAATTTACTATTGTCACATATTTAAATTAAAAAGAGTAAAATTGATTCCATATTTATAAATATATGTTCAAGTTTATTGAATAATATGACTTCTGTTTTTAGTCATAAAATAAGTTGTTGTATAAAAAAATGATTTACTACGGTATAGGTAAAATAATGTAGTGGGGTAAAGTTAAAATGAAAAAGTATAAAATAAATATAACTAAGACATTACATGTTTTTGTTACATTTCTCCTAACCATATCCAATATTCTAAATTAATTATAAATTAAATACATTGAAATTATTGTTTCACAAAAGTGGTTAGCTTTAAATACAAAATAATCATTATTTAATCACTAGAAACAACCCCTCCTCATGTTTAGGTAACGCCATTCCCAACTAGCAATACCCACCAAATCCATTAATCATGAATCCTATATAAATTTCTCTCTAAATAGTGTCTTCATTGTGGATCCATGTTTATAACAAGTCCTTCACTACCTTTTTGAAGATTCCTCCCATGGTACATGATAATTTTTTCTATTTATTTCAATCAAAGTTCTTCTAATTTATATGCTTTTAATTATCAATTAATGATATTGGAAAGTTATTTTAAATACACCTATTATTGTTTATATAAATAATATTTAATGAAATAAATCATTTCCGTCTCATTGAAACATTTTCTTAGGTTGTTACTCTCATAAAAGTTTAGTTCATCAACCCTCTTGTATGACTGCCTTAAAAAATAAATTTAAAATTTCTTCTTATTTCAATATGAAATATTATTAAGAATAATATTTATAATTTCTATGTTATATTTTAAATTATTTATCAATTTTACCTATCTGTATAATAAATTTATATATCCTTATATAGATCAATATTTCTAATCCAAAAATCAATAAATAAAAGTGTGCGTGGTTTTCCTAGCAATGATATCCCAGTTTGGATAAAAAAAATTGCATATGGTTTTGGATGAGATGAATCTTGGGATTAAAAGAAAAAATATATTTAGTTGGGTATATCCCAATCATTGTTCTAGTTTTTTGTTTGTGTTCCATTACTATAAACCAGATTTTACATTCCTAAGGGAATTGCATTAGATATTTCACATGCACTTTATGATCCATAATAAAGGATCAGATACTATAGATTGATATTTACATTAAATTTATATCCATATTACATGAATGTCACCATCACTAAATTTGGTCAATAACATTTTAATTATAAAAATACAATACATTAAAAAGATTATTATTTGAAATTCTCCATGATAACAACATCAATCAATTGAAAATATTTTTTTCGGATCCAAATTTATAACCAATGTTCATGTATGCTTTCCCAATCCATCATTCTCATGGATATTACCCATATTCTGCATGTCCATTTTCCTTTTTACATATGTTATGATTGAACTATGTACTCCATTGAGAAAGATCTATCACTGCCTTTGTTTGGCCATATCATTAGCAGTATGTAATCATTCCATTCCAAGTTACTTCCCTTGCATGTTTCTTTTGATTGATGGTTCTTTAACAAGATACTCATATGTTGATTTACTATTTAAATTATAAAATTAATTATATAACATTATTTTTATTTAGTGTAAATACATTATAATTCATTATTAGGGTAAAATAGAATTTTAAAGACAATTACTTTCATTCAATACCAATTTTTTCCACAGTTTCATGCTAAGATAATTGATGGATTTATGTAATTTTTCTCTTGGTGGAACACATTAATGAATAAATATAGAGGGTGTTACCTAATATTGCTCGAATGCATTGTGAAAATAATTAATCTCTAGATATTGAATGTTTTTTATATCTTGGAATCTTTATTTGGTAGTATTTTATGATGCTTTAGTGAACAACCTTAGTAATATCAATGGTGTTCCATGATAAAACTATAATGAATTGGTAAAATAATTATTCTCTCGAGATTACATGTTCATGATACCTTAATATAACACCTGGGTAATATTTTATGATACCTTGGTTGAAAGAGTTTGTAATATTTTTTATGACATTGTATTGATGAGAGATGGTATTCTGTTTATATGTGTATCATTTTATATTGTAGCGACATTTTTATGTTATGCTTCATGTACTTATGGTAATGTTATGGATCATGTTTTTATGATGACTTAATACTCATGTTCTCACACTAGGGGTCACTAGATCTGATCATACATCCTTAAAAAGTCATTTTACAGTCACAACTCATGCAAAACATCCCAAATTTCTCATCTAAAAAGGACCCAACATCCACATGATATATTACAAACCAGAGAGTCTCAAACCATGTGATTTTACACCTAATACCTTCTAGAACAATCCATTGAAACTCAAATAAACAAATACCAAAATCAAGGGTCTAAAAATTCTTTAGGAATATCATGTCTTGTAATTCACCCCCTATAAGGGTATTTACTATCTCATAGTCCCCACCCACAAGACTAATCACTCCTTAATCGCAACATATCGGTGGATGCTTTCCATATAATTAAAATCAATATAGAAGATATGTACCAAGGGACCAAAACCATGTGGTTAAGTAAAATAAAAGTTCATTCTAATATATATAAGGACGATTGTATTGGTAAATAATGGAACATTAAAAAAATAACCATCTCAAAATACACCCACAATTTATTCATCTCTAAGTTACAAAAATAATTTACTAACCAATTAGGGTATGTGCTCATCCATTCCCAATGAGACCAACTAACTATATTATCCATATTTTTGTAAGACCCAATAAAAAAAATAAAAAATACATATATTACTCAACCCAACTTTTATAATTCCACATTTTACATAAAGGTAAAAAAATGATAGTTTATATTACCCTAAAATAGTTGGTTATCAATATTCATAGAAATTCATCCTAATAGCATGTCTATAACATGTTGATCCTATGTTACTTACATGATGTATGAGATGCCTCTTGAATATTTATGCCAATAGGAAAACCCATTCGTAGGAAGTATTCTAATAGGCCATGATCCATTTTACATTAAATATAAATCATAAAAACTCTTATATCATGGTTGTCACCATTTTAGAAAACCGCATCAACAAAAATATTGAATAACAATAAAATTGATCCCATACCCATAGTAACCTTTACATCTACCATAAAAGGTTTTAATGATACACTACTATATGTTCTATCAAAAGCTAAAATAGGTTTTTGCAAATCATGCCTACCAAATAAGAAAACCATAATTTGAAAAAAAAACCTACATTGATACCACATTTTGACATTATATAGTTGGTTTATTGTAAATACTAACTCAATTAGGTTTCCACCTAACCTAAAGTGATCCTACCTATGATTCAGAGGCTTCTAGCTAGCATATAGTGTTTAGGGTAGTATCGTATAACTACCTAATATTTTATAAAATATTTATCTTTAAATATATTTATTCCTTTTATATCTTGTGTTACATGACACATCCTTTTTAAAATATGCAGATATACTATTAAAATATTATTATTTTACCATTATAACCCAATTGTTGGAATGTATTAATAGAAATATTATATAATGAAAATTTTATGGTTAGTACTTGTATAAAATAAATTCATTAGTTATCAATTTTTACCAATGAAGATACAAAATCCCAAAATGTCACCAGAGGAAACACCTCTGACCATTTATTAATAAAATAAAAATTCATAAAATAAGTGACACTAACCAAACAGAAGAACTACATACCTCTAAAATCATACACATCACTATTGTTAGGTCCAAAAGTCTGAATACCTAGAGAGGGGGGGGGGGTGAATCAGGGTATGACTAATTAAAAAGTATATCCCGTTCTGATCTTGTTTCGCTGTTAAGAAAAACACTCTTCTATCTCTTTTCCCCTTCACAATATAAATAGAAAGTAAAGCATGCACATGACACAACAATTTTTACTTAGTTCACCCTCATTGGGCTACGTCCAAGGAGCATAGAACATTGATGAGCCGATGTACCAAATTAAATAAAGCACACTACTGTTTACAAGTTTCAGGCTAGATCACTTTTATGCCCAGGCTCACTACTTTTACAAGATTTAGGGTCATCTCACTGCTTTCCCAAGGGTCACTCCCTGTCTCTCTCTCTCTGGCTCACAGCCGGTGGAGAGGATCACCTTCTTCCTCTTCCTTTTCTCACTGCTCCGGAAAGGATCCACTAATAGTTTATTGACCTGTATGTCTCTTAATTATCACAAATGAATAAATCCACTCTTGTATGTAGATTGTCTATTGAAGCCCAACTTTCACCTGTAGATGAATCTCTCTTTGCACAGAAGGTATCAGGAAATCTTCCAGCTTCCACGCGGCCCGAAAATATAGCCAGGGATTCAACCTTACTTGTCATGCAAGTCTACCTCGGTGCACAAGTATCGGCGCACAAGTCACAACTGGAGCACAAGTCCTCCTCATACACTTGTGCATCACAAGCTTCTCCAACTCCAAACTTGTATGACACACTTCCTTTTACGCCCAATCTAATATTGGCGTGCAACTGCCAACCGGCGCGCAACTTCTCACACTGGCACACAACTTCAACCACCAGCGTGCAACTTCACCTGCGCGACCACACTCCACTTGCGCGACTACCACACCTTCTCAACGGGATCTCTAATTTCTCAAAGTGTCGAACTCTAGTGAAGAATCAGGAGGGGTGGTCCGGTATTTATAGGCATTTGGTCACCCTTGTGCGATGATGCGCATGTCTCTCCTCGGCGCGCAAGTCTCAGCACACAGGTCTCTTCCCCTGCAATTCACTTAAGCGACCTAATTCCAAACTTGCGTGAAACTCTTTCCTTTACCATATTTTGATCTTTTGATCTTGAAAAACCATAGTCGTGCAAGTTCTCAGGCTTCCATAGCATCGGCATGCATGTCTCTTTCACGGCGCGTAAGTCACATTCGCGACACCACCAATACTTGCACTACACTTATCCCTTTTCTATATTTTGATTATCTGATCAGGAAAAACATATGGCGTGCAAGTTTCCAAACCTTCAAGTACACGACGTCCATGTCCATTTTCCAAAAACCACTCTTTTCATTTGACGATTTTGAAGCCCAAAAATTTGGCAAACACTGGAAAACGACGCCACCTTGTATCTGTTCTTTTTGTACTGCCTCCAAATCATCCATCTATTTGTTGATGTTCTTGAATAAAACATGGTTCATTAATCATAGCTCTTGAACTCGACATTCCACCATGAAATACCCTTTTTCAACAAGTTTGTATGTCATTGTTTTTATTTGTCAATAATCACCACTCAGATGTCCACTTTTCAACAAACACAATCACCCCAAAAATGATTCAATGATACCTTGAAGGATTTTTCCCAACAATATCCCCCTTTGGGTTTGTTGAAAACTCTTCCATAAAAAGATATGTCATTGATTCTTTAGCCACCATTCTCCTAATTGCGATTCTGATAGCGATCGGGGATTTACTCAACACATACTCTAAGACCACATGAGCAATGCTCGGTGTGAGAAACAAGAGTAAATGAAAATTTCATCAATAAATCACTTCAACTCTGACACCCTCTGTTGATAGCTAATTGATACCAATTTTTTCCAAACTGATACCAATTTTTGGAAATATTCTTACCACTCTATAACAACAATCTTCTGCTTTTATCACGATCCTCAGCTGTCATGATATCTATTTTTTTAGTGATCACTTCTATCATCGTCAGATTTAATATGCTCCCCCTTTTTAATTGATCCCCCTATCTGGCTGCTCCACCTATCATCTTCTCCCCAAATCAATTATGATTTATCAAATTGCCAAACTGTCTCACCCTTGAACAATCACTATTTTCTCCCCCATTATCAATGTACCCAAAGGTCACTCCTTTGCAATCTGTAATAGAGTAGATAACACACATCAGCACATTAGGGAAAACACATCATACCTCAGGGAGAGGATATTTCCACATCCACACTGTTTCAAGTGCAGGGAGTCGACTGAACTCCCAGAGCCAGTCGATTTCTCTCAAAACCTTCATTGGGTAAGGCTTTTGTCATAATGTCTGCAACCTGTAGCTCTATAGGCACATACTCCAACATCACAATGCCTTTCTCCACATTCTCCTTGATGAAATGATATTTGATCTCAATGTGCCTTTTCCTTGAGTGATGAGCTTGATTTTTTCTAAGATCGACAGAACTTGATTTATCACACTGTATTCTGATTGGAGACTTCACTTCAACTCCCATGTCTTCAAGCTACTGTTTCATCCACAATAACTCTGTGCATTCTTGAGTGGCTGCAATATACTCAGCTTCTGTGGTTCTTAATAAAATGCAATCCTGCTTCTTGCTTAACAAAGTAATACATAGTCCAAGAAGATAGAATGCACCTCCACATGTTGATTTCCTGTCATCCGCTGAACCGGCCCAATCGGCATTAGTATATCCCAATAACTCTGTCTGAGATTTGTCATTATATGTCAAGACGAAGTCCACCGTGCCCTTGATATAATGAAGTATTCTTTTCAATGCAATAATGTGGCTTTCCTTGGGATTACTCTAATATCTTGCTACTTGGAATGTGGCAAAAACAATGTTAGGCCTTGTCACAGTCAAGTACAACAAGCTTCCAATAATTATCCTGTATTCTGTGATATTAACTGCTTTTCAATCCTTATATTTTTATAATTTCATCCTGTTTTCAATCGGAGTCATTATCTCCTTGGAGTTCTCCATTCTAAACCTTCTTATAACCTCCTTGGCATATTTGTATTGAGAAATGAATATTCCATTTCTTCCTTGAGTCACCTGTAGACAAAGGAAAAATGTTAGCTCTCCAATCATTGACATCTCAAACTCATTTTTCATGAATTCAGAAAACTGTATGGACTGAGCTTCATCTAATCTGCCAAAAATTATGTCGTCGACATAAACCAACACCATCATCATTTGAATACTATGATTACTGAAATAGAGATTGTAATCAACTCCACCATATTGGAAACCAAGATTCTTCAAATACTGGTCAAACCTTGAGTACCATGCTCTTGGTGCTTGTTTCAGCCCACACAACGCCTTCTTCAGCCGAAAAACTTTACTCTCATCTTCATGAATAAGAAAACCATTTGGGTGCTCAATATAAACTTCTTCTTCCAGAAAACCATTTAGGAATGCAGATTTTACATCCATCTGGAAGAAATTAAACTTCCGTTGCACTGCTATGGCTAGAAATAATTAGATTGTCTCTAGCCTTGCAACTGGTGAAATTGTCTCATCAACATCAATTCCCTCTATCTGGGAGTACCCTTTTCACACTAGACATGATTTGTTTTGAACTACTTCACAATCTTCATTCATCTTGTTGCGATTGAACCATTTAGTTCTGATGACATTCTTATCTGCAGGTCTCGAAACAATCTCACACGTCTGGTTCTTCTCAATCTGATCAAGCTCTTCATTCATAACCTGAACCCAATGCTCATCTTCAGCTGCATCTGAAAAACATTTCGGCTCCACCTGAGATAAAAACGATGTTTGCTGTAATGATTTCATTCTTCGAGTTTGAACTAGAGCTGTATGATCACCAATGATATTTTGCATGTCAATTTCAGCTCAACACTTTGGCTTCTTAGCAGATTCAGATTTTGTTTCCTCTCGTTCATCATCAGTATCTTCTTCTGAGTCAGCCTCTACCACTTCTACTCCCCATGTGTTTCTTATCTCCTCATAACTTTCATCCAGAAACTGGTCTCTAGATCGTTGAATATTCTGTTCATTTTCCAAAATCGTGACATCATTTCTCTCAAAAATTTATCCCAGACTTTTGTTGAAGCATTTATATACTTTTCTCTTCCCTGAGTAGCCGAGGAATATTCCCTCATCCCCTCGTGACTCAAACTTCCTGTGATTTTCTTTGTTGAGAATGAAACACTTAATTCCAATGATACAGAGTATTTCAATGTTGGCTTCTTTACGTACCACATTTCATACGGAGTCTTCCCTTACATAGGACACAACAAATACCTGTTCGAAATGTATAATGATGTCAAAACTGCTTCCTTCCAAAATTTCTCTGGTAGGTCCTTATCAATAAGCACTGTTCTGGCCATGTTGATGATGATCCGATTTATCCTTTCAACCACTCCATTCTATTGGGGAGTTCTCACTGATGAAACTTGATGCATTATCCCGTGTTTCTCGAGATAGCTTTCAACTTAAATGTTTGTGAATTTTGTACCGTTATCAGTACGGAACTTATGAATCTTCTCCCCAAGCATCCTTTCTGACTCCCGCCAATACTTCTTTATGCAACTAAACACCTCTGTCTTATAGGTAATGAAAAATACCCAGGACATTCAACTATAATCATCAATCAAAAGGACATAGTACCTTTGTCCATTTATGGCTCGTGGTGAGATTGGTCCACAAACATCTCCATGTACCAGTTCGAGCACTCTGGTTGATTTTTGTTCCTTTGGCCTGTATGTCTTCCTGATGATCTTCCCTTGTTGACATGCATAAAATGTTTGAGTACGATCACATGATAGTTTGGGAAGGTCTCTAGCAGCATCACACTTTACCAGATCTTCCATGGATGGTTGGCATATATGGCCAAGTTGCTTATGCCACAACTGGTTGTCCTCCTCTCTGGATAAAAAGCACATATCTTGTTCCCCACTTACAAGGTAAAGATTTCCCTTTGTCCGTTTTCCCTGTAGAACAACTGCTCCATCTTTTCCTTTCACAACACACATTTTCTTGGTAAATCGGATAGAGTGCCCAGAGTCACATAGTTGACTGACACTGAGTAATTTATGATTGAGACCCTCTACTACCAAGACATCAGCACGTCTAATTTCCTTTCCCCCAAACTTGGCCTTTCCAGAACCAACAATATTCATCCCTTCATCGTTCCCAAACTTGAAAACTTCTTCTTGGTCATATTTTATGCATGTAATGAGATCATTGTTCCCTGTCTCATGGGATGTGCAAACACTATCAAGGATCCATACTCTTGAACGATTGAAAGATTTAAGGGCAATTTCTGCAACAAATGCCTTCTCATCCTTTTTCTTTTTGATCCATGTCTTTGAATTCACACTCAGTGTTGTTTGGGGAACTTGATCATCCTTAGAGTCTGATAGACCAGATTCATCTTGCAATGCTGCAAATATATTTTTCACTTTTAACTCACTTGTTGGTTTATTGATCTTCTTATTGCGAACATTTTGATTTTGCCTTGGAACATTCTTCAATATGGTCGAAGTGCAATATCTAGCCATGTGCCCAAATCCTCCGCACCAAAAACAGTGTCCTTCGAAATATGTTCTGGAAAACTATTCTCTGTTTGGATGCTACCTCTATTCTTGTTCCCTTCTATATCTCTTGGCTATGGAACACACATACTGTGAATGTTCCATCTTCCCACAACAATAACACTTTATATAAGGTGCATTCCTTTGTGTTACTTCAGCATTATGATTTTCCCTTTCGGATCTCTGAATATTCTGATTATGCTTTGTGCCCAAATCAACCTTCAATCTTGGGACTGGTTCTTGCGGTCTGACTTCAACTATCACATATTTTTGTTTCTGATTAAGCCCTGAAGTAGCCTCAATGTTTGAGCTCAATTGATGCTTCTTTCCTACTGAATTACTAGGATCCTCTTTCATCTTTTCAGTTTTTGTAATGACCGGCATTCCCAAGAATGTGTTAAGAATCAAAGGTTTCTCCTGGTATTTAACTTTTCTCTACAGACCTACAACTTCTTCTTCACGTTCTTGGATATGCTTGACATGGTCTTTCACTTTTCCACTCAGGCCATCAATCTGCCTTTTTTGTTCTTCTATCTTGAGTTTATACTCAATAATGGATTCTGAGTTCTCTATTTTTGATGACTTGAGTTTCTCAATTTCTTCCAACAACTCATACTTCTCTTCTTCCTGTTACTGCATATATAGTTTAGCATTGCAAAAAATGTTGTTATCATTCTTTGTTTTATCTCTCCAAACATCTATCTCTTCAAGAGCTGCTTCTAATTCAGCTTCCATGTCAACTCTCCCTTCAATTTCATATTTTTCTTCATCAATATCAGTTTCTCCCTTTTCTTGTGCACTACCGGTAACAGCCAACATTTCATTTTGTCTGTGATCTTTACAATTTTCAAACTCCTCAACCTCTTCATCCTCAGACTCGTCTGAACTGTCTATTTCTTGTGAAAGAAGATTTTTCTTCTTGAAGAAATTTTTCTTGAACTGCTTCTTCCCTTTCACATAGGCTGGAGATTTGTTCTTGGGATTTTGAACTTCATCATCATCATTTTCTTCTTGAAACATTTTGGGGAATCTTGCAGCAAGATGACCAAATTTTCTACATCTAAAGCAAGCGAGTGGAAGTTTCCCTTTGAACTTTCCTTTTCCTCTTTGAAGATTTGAGGAAAGGAATGACATAACCTCATCTGTCTCTTCTTCTTATTGAGAATCTTCAATGGTGTGCTTTTTCATGGCCTTAAATGCCATCTCTTTGGATTTCCCTTTTCCACAGCCTCGTTGTCAGCATTCCTCATCTCATATGCATCCAAGGTACTGTGCAAGTTGTCCATTGTCATCTCTTTGGGATCTTTATCTTCTAGTACAGAAACATTCGGATTGAACCGACGTGGAAGCTTCCTCAAGATGATCTTTTCAATCTTTATGTCTTCAATGACTTCACCAAGACCTCACATATCTTCCACAACAATATTTACCTTGTCAAAGAATGCATCAACAGACTTATTCAGGTTCATCTTTTGATCATCATACTTGTTCCACAACACTTGGAGCTTTGCCTCTATGACCTTTATATCTCCTTCATATATATTCATATTTTCCCACATAGCATGTGATGTTTTACATGACATCACCTTTATATAGATAGGATTGGATGGGGCTCCCCCTAAGGTATTAATTGCTTTGGCATCTGCATCAAACTCTCTACGTTCAGCTTCTAATAATGCGCCACTATTAATATCTACTGTTATTCCATGCATTTCTACTATGAATACATCCATTACCAAAGATCGGAAGTAGTGTTGCATCCAATTATTCCAAAGCTGAAAGTTGTTTCTGTCAAAGATCGGAATCCCTTTATGATTGGTGACCTCCATTGAGAGAAGAACTAATATCAACCTCCCTGTGATACCAATTTTCAAGTCCACAAGGCTGAATACCCTGAGAGGGGGAGTGAATCAGGGTATGACTAATTAAAAATTATAGCTTGTTCTGATCATGTTTCGTTGTTAAGAAAAACAATCTTCTCTCTCTTTCCCACTGCACAATATAAATAGAAATTAATGAATGCATAGGACACAGAAATTTTTACTTGGTTCACCCTCACTGGGCTACATCCAAGGAGCATACAACGACGATGAGCTGATGTACCAAATTCACTAAAGCATACTTCTATTTACAAGGTTCAGGCTAGATCACTTCTATGCCTAGGCTCACTGCCTTTACAAGATTTAGGGTCAGCTCACTACATTCCCAAGGGTCACTCCCTATCTCTCTCTCTCTCTGGATCACTGTCAGTGGAGAGGATCATCTTCTTCCACTTCATTTGATCACTTCTTCGGAAAGGATCCACTCAGATTTTATAGACCTATAGGTCTCTTCATTATCACAAATGAATTCATCCTCTCTTGTATGTAGATGATCTGTTGAAGCCCAACTTTCACCTGTAGATGAATCTCTCTTGGCACAAAAGGTATCAGGCAATCTTCTAGCTTCCGTGCGGCCCAAAATTATGGCTAGGGATTCAACCTTACTTGGCGCGGAAGTCTACCTCGGCGACCAAGTATCGGCGCGCAAGTCACAACTGGCACACATGTCCTCCTCAGACACTTGCGCGACACAAGCTTCACTAACTCCAAACTTGCGCGACACACTTCCTTTTATGCCCAATCCAATATTGGCGCGCAACTGCCAACTGGCGCGCAACATCAACCACCAGCGTGCGACTTCACCTGTGCAACCACACTCCACTTTCACGACCACCACACCTACGTGACGGGAGCTCTGATTTATCAAAGTTTCAAACTCTGGTGAAGAATGAGGAGGGGTGGTCCAGTATTTATTGGCATTTGGTCACCCCTGCATGATAGCGCGCAAGTCTCTCCTCGACGCTCAAGTCTCTGTGCGTATGTCACTTCCCCTGCAATTCACTTGCGTGACCCAATTCCAAACTTGCGCGAACCTCTTTCCTTTTCCATATTTTTATCTTATGATCTTGAAAAACCACAGTCACGCAAGTTCTCAGGCTTCCAAAAAATTGGCACGCGTGTCTCTTTCACAGCGCGCAAGTCACTTGTGTGACACCACCAATACATGCGCGACACTTATCCCTTTTCCATATTTTGATGATATGATCATGAAAAACATAAGGCGTGCAAGTTTCCAAGCCTTCAAGTACATGACGCACAAGTCCCTTTGCCAAAAACCACTTTTTCGATTTTGAGGCCCAAAAATTTGGAAAACACTAGAAAACGGCGCTACCTTCTATCTATTCTTTTTGTACCGCCTCCAGATCATCCATATCTTTGTTGAATTTCTTGAATCAAACATGGATCTTTATCCATAGCTCTTGAAATCGACATTCCACCATGAAATCCCCATTGTCAACAGGTTTATATGTCATTGTTTTTCTTTTTCAACAATCACCACTCAAATTTCCACTTTTCAACAAACACAATCACCTCAAAAATGCTTTAATGATACCTTGAGGTATTTTTTCCCAACAACTGTCACCAAGATAAAAAGCTTCATCCATATTCATTGACTCCCATTATGAACTTTCCTACTACTTTAAGACTTTGGAATATCTCCTTTGAAGGTTCAACCACTCCAATCAAAGGAATTAATTATTACTTGACATAGCTTTAGATCTTGCGGACATTGGATTTAGAAGATAGGAGTAATCCTTCCTTGGTCTTCATCATGGGGAAGTGGTCATATCCTTCTGATTCCTAGAAAGAATCTTCCTCCCTCCCTCGATGATGTCACTAAAAGATGGCTGGTCCATACCACCCTTGTTTTCTTTCTCACTATCAGAAAAATCCCCCCACTTTCTGTGGACCTGCATCTCTTGATACTGGACATTATGATTTTGCAGAACCTAGCAATTCGCATCAATCATATTAAGACACTTCAGGTGTTCCACCATCTCTTAACCCATAGACATCCCATTTCCTATTTCTTTATTCCCTACAACCCCTTCCTATGACCCAACCTTCATGTTGGCTATCAATCCCTCAGGATCCATCCCTTGGAACTAAATCCCTATGGAGACCATGAACAACGCACCACCATCCTCACCAGCATGTCCACTATTCCTCACTGCAGTAGGCAGCCTGTTGTCCTCGATGAAAGACCCCTGCTCCCCTTCAGATACACAACCTTTGATGCACCCTTTCCACTGACCATCCACAGCCGCAACCCCCTCAACATGACCACACTGTTTTAGGCCGACCTCAAGATGGGCTGATGTCTCCTGATTCCATGCCCTTGTAGCCACAATCCCATGTGAGGCCAAACCATCGGTCTCAGCAGCACTCATGTTAGAATTTCCTTCACCCCCAGACACAACAACACCCATGAAAACAACCTCAACCCCATCCCCCATCTCAGATCCTACTTGATCCTATTCAGAACTATAGAAACCAAAGGGGTTTTTTGGAATTTCATCTGGCTTCTCCAAAACCATTTCCAAACTCACATTAGTTGTGTTGCCAATCTCCCCAGACGCATTAGGCATACTCCTACCATCATAATTTTTTCCTAGCCTCCTATCCATACCAGGCGGCCTCTTTTTCTTATCTCCACAATGAAAACTATAATCTAAGTGCCCCAATCTTCTTCAAGATGAGCAATAGTTAGTCCATGATTCATATACCACTTATTGCTTCCATCTGAATTCTGAACCCACTGAGATCTAGACCCAATCAATTGGAGCCTTTGAAACATCTACTTCAACACACAAACGATGATTTATGGGATGAAAAACAGTGGTTTTACGAGCATCAGAGCATAGGAAATGACCAACCAGGTTCCCAAGCATACAAATAACCACTATTATCTGGAAAGGTAATGGAAGGTGAGAAAAGCATACCCAGATCGGGATGAAGGGAGGATCACGATTCATGCAGAGGCTGAAAGTCCATCGGAGAAGAAAATATTTTCTACCATTGCAACGCCTGGGGGCATTGGACCACGCCCGAATTAGGTCTTCCTCCAAGGAAAATCGAATCATGAAGTGTCGACTATCTAGAAGTCTGACGACCGCACGTTCCTGCAGATCCCATTTTCCAAACAAAAATCGATCGAACTCATCCACCGACAGTCTTCGAGCATTAAAATGAGCTACCAAAGTTAGGTCAAGGGGACTCGTCGCTTCAGCGAACTCTGACGCCGATATCGGTAGATGAGGGTTACTAAGATGAATATCAGGCACTTTCAGGATTAGCGCAATTGCTGGGAACTCCAGGATGTAATTAGGATTGTAGAACGGGATAAATGGGATTTGTGGCTTCAGAGGTGGAAGATTCGGACCATCCTCCCCCCTCTCACCTTTAGAAAGGGGGGGGGGGGGGTCCTCGTCAGGCATGCAAGGGTTCCATCGCCACTCACTGCTCCATCATTTCTCTTTTCTAATTCTCTCTCATGAAAATAAATATGTATATTTATTTCTTTGTTCCTGAAGATAAAATATAATTTGATGGTAAAATAGATGCTTTTCTAAAAAACTTTTTTATGATCTTAATGTGCTTTGGAATTAATAAATTTAATTTATAACTATTCTTGAATGGTATTAATGCAATAAATATATTATATACTCCATAATATGTTTTAACATTAATATAATTTTTTTTATTATTATGGGAAAATAAGAATTGTTGTTTTATTCTTAAAAACAAATTTTTTTTAAATGCTATTTATTTCATTTTGTGCACTGATTTATTATTATTTTCTATCAATTATATAAATTTAATAATTAAAAATGGATTCCATAACATTACTTAAGAGGATAAACTTTTTAAAATTTGAAACTCTAATTTTTTTTAAACAATAGTCACCTTAGTAAATATTTATCTTATTAGTATGGGTATGCGAGCTAATTAAGGTTAAAAGTAATTTGATAAGGACAATAAATTTTGATAAAACATGTCAATAAACTTTTGAATGAGTAGATTCTATCCATATAAATCCATTCAACAAATATATTCTAATTATGTTTCATTTCTCTTTGATTATAACAATAAAATAAATTTAATTAAAATAAGAACAAAATGACAATCTCTTTAATTTTATATCTATAAATTGTTTACATAATGATAAAATGTTGATAAGATCAGTTATAATTATTTATTTTTATTTTTTATTTATTTATCTTATAAAAGGAAATATTCTTTAAATTTTAGTAAAAAAATAATTACCTGAATTTCTTACATAACATCGATGAGGTATTTATTAAATTAACAGTAAAATACAATATATTAATTTTAATGTATTAAAAATTATATAATTTTTCCTCATTATAGAGTTCCAAGAATTTTATAAATATATATAACATATTAGTGTTGTGTGAACAATTATATTAAAATTATAACATTCTGTTGATGTATTTATATCAAATTAAATAAATATTGTAAAAAATACATTAATGATATATTATAATAAACAATATTTTATTAAATTTTTTAAAATTAATAAAAAAACATTAGACCATTGACTTTGAAATTATTTAAAATCTCATATTATGTCAATTTATTAGTCAATTTGGCTCTTATGGTAATCTTATTGACCCTTAAATTAAAGAAAACATTAATATTGTGGGGATTTTCAACACGGTTAATGGGGTTTTAAAATGAAAAGATAATGGTGAAAACATATACAAAACATGTATACATTTTTTTAATGATTTAATTTTTAATCATATTTATATTAGTTTCTAATTAAATCAATTTTTCACATTTTTTAAATGAAAAATAATTTAAATTAATTTAATAGATAATTAAAGTCCAAGAATTCCCCTCCCATCACTTATAAATGGACACCCCTTCTCTCTTTTCATACTCTAATTTGATCTATATAGCATGTTAAACCCCTTCCAATTTATCTTCAAAAATTCTATTAAAAATTTATAGAGGATTTTTTCTTCCGAAAAGTCAATCCTTATGTCCATTATGAAGTTATTTTAAAGAAGTTAGTCGATGTATTGTGAATCATCATCACCAAATATTTCATTTTATTTATTATTATAACTCCCATAAATATGTGGTTTTTTTTATTAAATAATAACTTAGGTAACCCAAATATTAGTAAATTTAATTATTCTTAAAAAACCACCACTATATACCCACTTTTATATCAAATGAAAAGGGAAAGTATCACACTTACATATGCACAACTTACAATCTCCACAAAGAGATTCAAATAATTTTTCAACAACATATTTTATGGATATATATATTAGGATATATTTAATGTTTTTTTATTATAAATTTTAAATAAATTTTATTTAATAATATATAACCATATCTACCTTCACAAATTAAAATCTGTTGGAAAATGATTAACACGCTCGAGCATATATAGAGACTACCAACTCTACAGAGCTAGGTGATTTATTTTTTATTTCTTCTAAACATGGATGATAATAAGGATATATTTCATTACCATATATGATATATATGGTATGATAATTATTTTTTATGTAACACCACTACACTTTACAATGTATTTCTTTTAAAATTTAATCTCTTTAATAGATTACAGTATACCAAGCCTTTAGTCTAAAAAAACTATAAACTATAATACCATTAAAATTAATCTATTATTTTGGAGGGTATAAATATGTATAATCAAATTATATAAAATTAAAAAGCATGTATAAATAAATTTATTGGAGATAAATTAAATATAAATAAAAAAGAAAATAATCTGGAAGTTAAATAATTTTTTTCCTAAAAAACTGTTTTTATGCCCACAATGTGCTTTGATCATAATGAATAAAATTGTTTACTATTGGTGAATCAATTTACTGTAATTTATATATTATTAATTAAATGAAATTTTTTATCATTAATATAATATGTTTACTATGCAGGGTATCAGAATAAATCCACTTTTATTATTTAAGATTGTATTATTCTAAAAGATGTTATCTTTGAATTTTTCACACTTTTTTAGAATTAATTTATATCAATTATAGGTAATGTAGTTGATAAAAATTATCCCCTTGTTGTAACCCCAATGAGATATTTTTTTATAAACTTCCAATTCATTTTTAGGCATTAGGAATAGTAAAAGAGGTAAAATTTATCACCTCAATAAAATGTAAATTATGTTAATATTGGTTAAAACAATTTGATAAGCCCAACTTATATTCTTAAATATTTTTATATGTTGGATGTAATACACCATTATCACTATAATAATTAATATTAAAAATTTAGGGGACACCATTCATTGATAGGGACCAATATAATATTTAAAACTAACATAAATACAAAATTTCTCCCTCTTATTTTTAAATAACTAGTATGTTTCCTAAAAAAGAATATAATAATGTTACAAATAAATATAAATGTCTATTTTGGGATTAATGAAATTATTTTCTTGATACTAATTGACATTTAATTTTCGGTAACAAAATAATTAATTGAAAGGTTTATGAAGCATTAATATTTCATTTATTTAATTTAAAATTTTAATAAAATTATAAGTGTTATAATCTCAATTATTTATAGTGTTCTAAGATTATATAGTTATTCATGAAAATTAAAATTAATTTAAATTATTATATTATAAATAATAAGTTTTTCTTTAATAATTTTATGTAGCATTAAATGAACCATATCCAAATTGAAATTAATAACAATTTTTTATAATAATATTTTATTAAATTCTTTAAAAATTATTAAAATCATGAAAAAGGACATGGGGATAATATATGGTATAAAATTAAATCCCATTTCCTTTTATTATTCAATTTTATCCTTAAATATTGAATTATAACACCTTAATGGTGAAAAAGATATTATCATGATTAATGTTAATATAATTTATCTAAGTTGTGAAAACAAAAATAAGGAATAAAATATATCATATTACTTTAAAATTTTTATTATCTATTTATATTTAAACTATATCATTCCATGTCATCAAATATAAGTATAATTCGATTTAATTTTCTTCCTATTGGTTTTGTCATATTTTAATCTTTTTAATAATTTTGAGTGTGTCATTTCTATCTATTATAAAAAAACACTCTATATGTCACTTATTTAAACTGAATTATACAACCAAGCATGACCAAGAACATAAAATTCATCTCCTACAAATAAATATCTCATTTTTTATATGTTTTTTTGTTCACAAAATACAAACTCTTGGTTTCTTAAGAATGAATATAAATGAGATCTTATTATTGATAGGTATTTATCTTGATGGACCTCTCATAATTTATTTCTTCTTATAATATCAATAAGTATATGAAATTTTTAATTAAATAATAACTTTTGAATCTAAAAAACTTATAAATGTTATTATAATTTTTAATTCCTCATTTTCCACCCTCTTCTCCATCAAATGAAAAGTGAAAGTATCGCTCATGTGAACATACACCTTACAAACATCAAATAGTGATAAAATTAATTTTTCATCACCATAATTTTAGGATGTGATAATGATGGGTTAAATATTTATATATTAAAATTAGTAAATAGTTATACTTCTATAATAATAGTATCACATTTATAATATTACTTTGCTAATATTTTCAAAATGATAACATCGCTTGTGCATACATGTGGACTACCTCCTCCCTAAAGAGATGTGATTCATTTCTTATATTATATTCAAATGCCTGGTAATGAGGATAGATTTTATGAATGTATATTATTTATATTATAAAATAATTATTCTTTATAGTTGTATTAAATTTTTTCACTCTTTCTATCTATCGTTCATAAAGTTAATAGAGTGTTCATGCGTACGTACTTTTTATCATCTCAATGAATGTTCTAATTCATTTATTCTATATAAATTTTATGGAATAATATAAATTCAAATAACATAATTATATCTGATGTTTATATAATGAGTAATATTATGGATTTGGTAGAACCATGAACAATGAAGAAGGAGTACTAATATATAACCAATACATACATTAGAAACACTGATATCATCATCTAAAATATTGATTATAATAATGAATTGATGTTAAACAGGTTAAAAAACATACATGTAAAATATATTTTATATAATATATTTTATTATTTTTGTTTATTAGATTTAAAAAAAATTATATATTTTATACATGAGTTTCAAACACATGTGATAAAAATGGGACATGTGTATGCGTGTATTTCACAATAACATATTTATTCGTGTTTGTTTATGTTTATGTACCAATTTAAGAAATAATCATATATTTGAATATTAAAAAACATATATATTATTATAATATTTTTATTCATATAAAAAATATATTTTACTGTCTATTTCCTCTCTTTATGTACTCATGAGACCAAAAATAATTTTTTAAGGAACACCAGTAATTGTTTTCTACTCAATCGGGATTCATCATATTCCAAATACCTGTATTATTAAAAACATTAAATATATTTTTAATATTCTAAAAATTAATTATTAATGGAATTTCTATGAATTTGTTTTCAAAATGTGTTAAAAATTATTATCTTTCCATTTTCAAATGATGTAATTTTTCACTTTTTATGGAAAATGAGATTGTAATCTATGTTTTAACATATTTAAAATGATAAGAATTTCTATCCAGTATGATAGCTCATTTCATCAAATCATCCATTACATGTTTCCATGATTCTTATGAAAGGCTTTTTTTAAATTTTCATGAAAAAGAATCTAATATATTTTCAATGTGAAAATGGTATTTTCCTCAATAATTTTTTAATGGCACTTTTTCTATTACTATTACTAAATGGAAAAAACCCTTATTTTAATTATACTCCAAGGGTACTTGTTTTAATGACAAACTAATTATTAATTATCTAGGTGTTTTATAATAAGATTGATTGGTAATGTACTATTTTGATACAATTATCCATATTATTCTGGAAGGTTTGTGATTATGTTTATTATTTTGGAAAATTACTAACATTTCATATTCATCCTTATAAATATAAATAATTTCATTGACTATGTTTAACCAAATTAATATGAAGAATGCATGGAAATTTTAATTATTGATAAGGTCCAACTGTAGTCCCAAAATACATTGGTAAGAATCGTAAAACAAACATGCTTGGGTATATGGATGAGGTTATTCTCATTTATGTAAAATGTATTTGAATAAGTCCATGAGAGTATGTTTATGTTTTTTGAAAATATTTATTCCTTTATTATGATATTATATATTAATTTTCATGAAATTATTTATTTAGTTCTAACATCCATGGATAAAATTAATGATCATTTGATTCGATATATGGAATTACTGGATCATCATTTATTTTTAATATATTAATCTCAAAAATGAATTTATTGATTAAATGGATTTAGTTTTCATATATTTACCTTTCCATTATGGTTATACCTTATTTATTATTAATATAATATACTTTATGAATAACCTTATTAATAATTTCATCTCAAACATTTATTTTATGACATTTCCCTTTTATTCTTGTAAGTGTATTATAAATGATATGCATTGATATGATAAATGTAATAATGGTGTTCTAAAAATGTTGTATTTTATGATTCCAATTTTAATTTGAGATTCAAATATATATATTATTTTCTAATAATAATAAAAAAATCAATTAACTATGTTATTCTTTATAACTAGTACGATCTTAATAAATTAACCACAAACTCTATAATACTGGAGTTAGGATCATTATAGTTGATTCTAGATAACATATTGTATAATAATTTAAAACTAGATTTATAAAAACATATATTAGAGACCATAACCTTGTTCATAACTTTGAGGATATGTCTATTTATAGGATAACATCAATTTTTTTGGTAAGGTAAGGTTTGTATATATTTTTTATAAATATATCAGGTGGAATACTAAAACTAGATGTGGATCTTGCTTAATTTTATGTTGTGGAAATAACACCAAAAATAGATCACTTGGCTTTGACATGATCATTACCTAGTGAACAATATTGGTCCTCAATTCACACATAGTTTGACACTACCATTGTATATTATAAGGATAATTCACATTTTCATTATATCACATATGAATGATTTAAAAAAAAACAAATTATTTGGAAACATTAAAATATAATCAAATTTATTCATGATATTTTTTATTCCTAATGTTTTCAATTCTTGTTAAGTGCTTAACAATTATTGGAAGTATACATTATGTTCAACAATGTTATTACCTAAACTAGATTATATTATTATTTATAAAAAGATCCTATAAGATGTTATGAGAACTATATAAATTCATGTAATACATGAAGGGATTCCTATACTAGATTTGATTATGATACTAGAGTTGGATATGTAGGTAGAGAAAAAATTGTAACTATATGTCATAAACTGACACATGTTGTTACAAATAATCTATCTCAAATGGATAAACCTATATAACAATAATTTTGAGTCTTAATTATAATCCACTATATTAATTATCATCTTCAATTATTTAATACGACAAAAATATATTCCTATCTTATAAATTGATAAGTTCCATGGAGAATATATTTTTCTATTAGTGATTTAAGGAAAGGATAAAGGATTTTCGGGAATTTTATCATATCTTAGAAGATTCAAATCTGTATTAGTCATTTAATAATTAACCTAAGGATCAATATGAAATTAAAAACCTAGACTGTATGGATTTCAACTTATGGTTTTGGGAAAAAATATTTTCCTCATAAGAAAGAAGTGGATATTAAGAGTTATTTCCTTAGTCTAACTTGAAACAAATATGTAAATTTGGATATGACTGCAACAAACATTAAAATGTTACAAGTTTATGGTTCAATAAATGTACACAATATAATGATTAATATTCATATTATATTTTATGAGATAAATCCAATCCTATAAAGTGCACTAGTATACAAAATGTTTAAATCTTTTTAAGGAATTATATACTGTTTTATTAAGGAAGATAAATAGGCTTCCATGTCTTATGAAATTTAAATGGGAAAAAAAATATTAAAATTGATGTTGTGAACTCAATAAAAGTAATTTGGAAAAAATGGATGTTGGGGTTGGTCAATTTTACATCTCATGATAAATGTTTAAAGAAACACCATTGTAAATTCTTGTTGAGAATGGGATTTTTTTACAAGTTTGGAGGGTAAGGCCATCAAGGTTATAATTTCAAGGAAAATAATATATATTCCAATGAAACATTATTCAACACTAATGATATGTGAAACTATGAAAATGATTTTCCCAAATTATATGGGAATTTTCCCCAAAAATTACATAGGAGAAAGGACTAGTTTATGTGACCCCAACATGTATGTTTGAATATCTTAATGATGGGGTGGTAGGTACATTAATCATATCCCAATATTCAGATAATTTTTTCTTTGATTCTTTATCATATAACTATTTTATATCTTCCATATTTTATCAAGACCATTAGATATTTTCCTACTACCATATGAAGGTAGTTTTTATTTAATAATCCGAGTGGAATTATCACCGCAACATTTATGTGTTAGTCTGTTCCCATTATAACTCATAGACCTTTTTTATTTTATGAAACTAGTATTATAATAATGGATTATTTTGATAAAATACTTGTTATAGAATTTCAATAAAAATATAATAATAATTTTTCTTATAATGGGATTGAAATTACAATTCATGATGAAGATGGGGAATTACAAATCATTATAGGAGAAGCTTCATAAACTAATTCATGTCCAGATCAAACCCCATTAGGTAATCTGATAGAGATCCTCATGGAGTAAGAGGATAAAATCTACAAATGGAAATTTAATTATGAAATTGATGTAGTACCTATTGTATTGGAAGAAATTGATGTACTTACTAAGGGTTAAAATTGATATATGCTAGATAATGAAGTTGAATTTTCCATCAATTTGTTCCATGATGCGAAAAAATATCAAATACCCCTTATATAATGGACACTGTGGAGTTAGTGAGTTTGAAAATATAACTATATAAGTTTTGTTATAAGGTATTTATACACACCAGTTTTGAACATTAGGGTTACATTTTTATTTATTGTATGACTAATGACGAATCAATGTGTATGTGATTTAATTATAAGATAATAAATTTTGTATTATAAATAACATGTATCATCTACATCAAATTGATGACTTATTCAATCAAATTCATAGTGAAAAATATTTTTCAATTAATGAACATTGTATAAGGTATGATATATTTCATTTAATAATGTATGATATTTTGAAGAATGTCATTTAAAATTATTTATAGATATTAAAATTTGGTTGTAATTCTATTTATTTTGAATAATTCACCATATATCATTACAGATATATTTAATAGTGTATTTAATGAAATTTTGAAATTGTATATTTTTTTATTGATGATATCTGGTGTAATATATGAGATATGAGGACCATGAGATTCCCCTAATTTTAAATAATTACTTTCTTAGAATAAATATGATACATAGGATATTTAGAGTGTGTGGATAATGGCCTCATAATGTTTATTTTCATATCCATACTATCTATATGGTTTGAATATCAGTTGATCCAGTTAATAAATTTCATTCCAAGAATTACTAACAGTAATGATCATAGATATTTTATGTAGTTTCATTATATTGGTATGATACAATTGGCTATTTGGTTAAAAAAAATATCCTAATTGGATAACACGATAACCAAGCCTACTCCTAAAGTGATTATATTCATATGGAAATGGAATGTGTAAAATGTTTTGAAGAAATAAAGAAGTGAATGGTGAATACTATGGTTTTTACTCTTCCATTGGGGAACCAAGAATTTTTTTTATATAATGATGAATCAAAAAAAGGAATTGGTTGTGTAATTATTAATTATTTCAATATTATTACTTGTGGAACATTACAATTAATGACACATGAAACAAAACACTAAAAATCATTATCTTGAGTTGGAATCTATTTGTGTTCCTATAATTATATGCTGAAATTATACTTATGGTGAATGATGTGAGATATACATTGTTAAAATAATATTGAAATGCATTTATTCATATAAATTTATAAACATGAGGTAATGTATATGGCTCAAGTTAATCAATGATTTTGATGTGAAAAAACTATAACCAATAGAATGAAAATAAGGTACAATAATTATTGATTAGGAAAGATCATGGAATTCTAAAAAAAGGTGATTTATTGGGATCCTATATTTATGGATCTAATAAATATGGATGTGTTAATTATTATAGAAATGGATACATTGGAAATTTATCAAATTAATTCTATATAAATAATTTTTTGAAAAAAGAAAAATTTCACCGCCTGATGATGAGAATTTTCAAATGAAATTTATTGTAATTAATTATGGAAATTTGTTATATTTAATTTATGATTATAGTGTTATGAAATTTTATGGAGACTATATGGTCAATATAAAAATGATTTGAAGAGGGAATTGTGGGACGACTCTCATATCTATAATTTATTTATACACCTTGGAATCATAAATATGTAAAATAATTTCTAATAAAATATTATTTGGTATAATGTGTTGTGACATATAACAATTATATATAACTATTATTAGTTTTTCAATAATTTAATGATGATAAACAACACTAATCAGGATTCGTTCATCCTCGATATATTTCTACATGGAAATGTGCTGATATTACTACAGACGTTTCCACTGAATTTCCAAAGTTTCCTAGAATGAATTCTTCAATATGGGTCATTGTTAATCACCATATCAAATCTACAAATTTTTTCACTATAAGATATTATTTACCAATGGGGTGTCTTATGTTAATTTTATTAATAATTCTACATAATTCATGGAATGCCTCATCCAATCATGTTTAATAATCATCAATGATTTAAATCGAGAATATGGGAAATAATTTATAAGTATTATGATACATAAAATCATTTAAAAAAATATTATATCTTTTAAAATAATTTATTCTTTGAAAAAACTATTAAAAAATTAAAATAACTTTTTATGTAGTTCTCTATTTACTTTTTAAGTTTATGGGATTAATATTTAACTTTGATAACATTCTGTTAGAAAAACAACTTCAATTAAATTATTCATATGGTTTTGTTTAGAGCACTATATGTCATAATATAACTTGTTGGTAATAATATGATGTAAAAAGAGCCATGTTGATAATGTGAGGAATTATTTATAAGTTCAATAGGGCAATAAAATTTTCAAGAATTAATCTATTTTTTATTCTTTCACCATGGCGCAACCACCTGTCATTAAATTATTCGATTAAATTGTTTTTACCCACCATTATTTTTTTCCAATGGCTAGAAAAATTCATCACTTAATGGGAGATATTTTCTCTTTAACCAAAATGGAATGATGGGATGTTGGTTCCTCCTTCCATGTATTCCTCCTTCCATGGATTCCTCCATCGAACTTGTTTCCTATTCTAGGTCTCCCTCATAGAATAATATGTGTAGGTTAACCTAATTATTTGTGCAATATATTTGTGGAAACCAATTAATTACACCACTTTTTATAGACATTCCAAGGGTTCTTGACAAGGTAGAAACCATCGGTTTGGAGAGTAATAACATTGGGCATCCCTTGTATGTCAAAACTCTAGATCATTGGTCACCAATATTTAGTATCATTGGAGGGATTATCATAGCCATGGAACACAAGTAATCACACATAAATTGTAATATATCTAATGATAGAGGATTATCTTCCAAATATTTCACCTCATGTATCCCATTTTTTTCATGAGGATGAAGATTCTATATGCATATATCTTCCAAGGATATCACCAATGGAATCCCATGTTGAACATTAGGTAGTAGTGGAACAAGTCACGAGTTTAATGTCTTGCAATGATGGGAGATGGATGATCAGAATGCCCCATGGAGATGGATGGTGGAGGTGAGACCCTATGATGGAGAATCTAAGTTTACTAAATAAATGGATTAGAACACCCTATGAGAGATGATATGGGGTTTTATCTCATAATTGGAAGTTTTCACACAATTAAAGCGGATGGGTAACCCTTTGGAGAAAAACCCAGGTGGTATGTCCCATAAAGGGAAGATATCACAGTATGAAATTTGATTGTGGCACCGATAAGGGTTCATGGGGAGGGTGCACCACAAGGAAGGGAACACAAAGGTTTACCATTGGATGTTATTGAAGTTCAAAAAGGTATCCCACATACAATGTTAAGATTAAATGGATAAAACCCCATGTTGTTTTAGAGGGTATGGTGTGGGCCTTACACATGTTTGTGTTCACATTAAAAGTGTATTTATCCTGGATGAATGATGGTTGATTTGTGTCTTATTTGTGGATTTTATCCCATGTTATTCTATGAGAAACGTTGGAGTGGACGAGGCTTATGTGTTGTAAGAACCCGAATCTTCTTTTTAGGTAGTTTTCAGGTTTTCATGTGGAAAATAGAAGAAAATATGATTTTCTATGTTAATTCTATATACATCTAAGTACATGTTTTTTATTTATTTTGGTTTTTACAACCTCTTTTTGATGATGTAATGGCCGAATACATGGTCGTGTGGGGACCTAGAAGACCCACATATGTCGGTGGATAGTTAAGGCTACTATATGGTGTGTTATTTTAAATAACACAACATGTAGTTTTATTTTTAATGGATATATAGGGGGTTCACTTCTCATGTATGAAAACTTGTTCTTCTCCCTCTATTTTTTACATGAGCACTATGAAGAAACTGAAGAACTTCATGCCCCTGATTCTCCATTTGAGATCTGATTGAGACATTGTTAGGTGCATTGGAATCCCACTATTGAGTTATGAAAACTCCTAGATCCATTCTTATTGATTCCATTTCTCAATTGATTTATCAAGGGTTGATCTTTTTTTATAATTTTTTAGATTTTTAATGTTCATGTCCAATTCAAGGGCCGATTTTCAGGTATATCTATCGTACTACATCAAGGTAGGTTACCTTGTGCATTTGTTTTTGTTTTTCATTGATATATATGCTAAAATTGATACATTCCCATGTTTGAGGTATTTAATTATAAGTAATTAAACCATTTTTATTAACTATTATGGTTTGATTGATTGATTAAGGGTTGTTTATTTTGAGTAAGTTTATATACCTTGTTTATGCGACACCCCATGGGTGTGTTTCTCATATTTGACAATTATTTCTCATTTGGTACAGGTTTCCTATAAAGAGAATCTTGTTTTCCTTGGCTTGAATTTCATAGGATGGAGTTTTATTGAGTATATGAAATTCCATTTTTGAGTGATATATTGATTTTTGAACCATATAATAGTTTGAATTACATGTGATGCATTTGATGAATGTTATATTCCATGTTTATTTAAAAGTGACCATGATAGCCATTGGCAAGGAAAACTATGTGGGTTTCCATGTTTATTTACAATGGACCGTGAGAGCCTTTGGCTAGAAAAACTTTGGGGGTTTACATTTTTTTACAATGGATTGTGAGATCCATGGTGTTAAATGTTTGAACCAGGGGTCTAGAACATGAGGGATTTCTCAAGTGGCAATTTATAATTGATTAATGGAATGTTGGAGCAAAGGGGTTAGACTATGAGATCATTCATAAGGGTTTTTTATGAATAATTGAAGGATTTTGAAGCATCTCCCAAACTAAATCACAAGCATGGATTTGGTCTTACAGGATTTTTTTATGGTCTTATAAGACTTTTGTTTTCAATAATCTGGGTATACATAGCATAAGCAAGATCCTAGGGTTAATTTCTTCAATGGAATGAATAATTGATAAATGTAAATAAATGTTATTGAATAAAGTAGGATTGTTTACATTTGAGTAATTATGAGATTATTGCTTCATTTTTGTCTATTACCCGCTATATACATTCACTGATTTTTTGGCAGAGATCTTTTTATGGTTACCTACTAGGATTCATCTCACACCCAGTTTGGGTCATGCTTGTAGACCCAAAAAGATTATTTGATTATAGGTATATATAAAGGATAATTCCATTCTTCATCAGGTAATTGGTTGTGGTTGGAGCCAGAGACCATGGGACTAAGGTGAGGCTTGCGATGCAGTTGTAGTTTACTAGATTCTTTTTTAATTGGCTTTCTGTATGGATTTATAGCATTGTGACTTATTTGGATACTTTATTTGATACATATCCCATGCATCATATATGTGTATATATATATATTGTTGCTTCTATTGTATTTAATTTCTGTCTTTAAGTATTTACTTTTTGTGTTATTACTGTTTCTGCTTTGGTTTTGTATTTATATACTGATGTGTACTATGCTAATGAGGAAATATTTCCCCAATGTCTTACCGTAGACCTTGCGACTAGTAAACAGCCTCTGGAATTTGGGAAAATGCGCTGGAGGATATGTGACCAACCGTGTTTGGGTCACATTTGGGTGGCACCAAGATCTAGGACATTACAAAGTGGTATCAAGGAATTTATTTCCTATATTGCCTTACTATTTAGAGCCAATAGAATGGGATTAGAATGAATAGGTAGTTGGTACAAATATTTTCGTAGTAGCAGCTAACCCATGTATAGGGGAAATCCATGTTACCTTGAATATTTTAATATTTCAGGTTCTAAAATTTTTATAGTGTATTTGATTTCACCATTGGGTGATACAAAGGTATTGTGATGATATCATTTATATCATTTTAGGGTTTATTATATTGCAGAATGATGAAATGAGGGTATTCCATCTCATCCATCATATAGTAACTAGTTATAAATCACATTTCATGCATTATTTCCATGTAATTTAGAGAGCATTACTAATAGCATGTTTTCATAATAGATTTTATACTAGATATGTATGTTGTTGTGATAGATTTTGTGACAGAAATACCTACTATTTTGGCAGGTTGTTGGTATAGGTAAGGTTTCTTTTTTATAGATGACTTGATTTGGTCCCTGATGTGTTATGGTCCCTCTTGGATCAGAATTTGGCGGATCATGTTTGAACTTTAATTGAATTATGTTAAGATATGATATGAATAAGGAAGAAAAACATTGATTCGTGGGGAGTATGGGATCTCAAGGATCTGGACATGGCATGACTTGTAATTTTTTTGGATTTTGGGGTTTTAAAGAAGTTTTATAGGCTTACGGTTTGGAAAACCCAGAAAACACGACATTAAATGTTTGGAAAATACGCCATGTGTTATTCTATTATGGAATAAATAACTTCACTTAAGTACGCATCATGTACCATATCTACACATTGTGTAGTTTTTGACCATGTGACTGACTGTGTGAGCAGAGATACATGCTTGTTAAACTTTTTGTAGAACACGCTATGTATATAGAGTACTCTTCATGTTGTAGTCAAATGTGTATCTAGCCATGTGATAAACGATATGGAAGGTTGTAATTTTGGTTATACACGTCATGTCTTGAGTTTTAATGTAATTTTTTTGTATCACAAGTAGAACCCAGATATTCGATCCATGTATAAGTAATTGGGAAGGAAGGAATATTCAAGTACATAGTTTATCTCTGTAGGAACACACATGTGTATAGGGTCTTACACGACCAGGTTAGATGGGGTACTCACCCATGTTAATGCTTAAGGAAACACGTCGTGTAGTGGTTCTACATGCCATGTCAGCCACTTTTGAAAAAATTTAATGCTTTACATCACCTGTTCATTTACTGCACTTTTTTGTTGCAAAATTCATTAATCTCGTACTGAGGTGTGCGCTTGACATTAGAAATTCATGCCACTAATACATCCTTCAGTTGTACGATAGGTACAGGGAGGTGAACAGATGATGTAAATAGTATATTAATGACTAGCAGTAGATCCTTTCTTTATGCTCGACATAGAACAAGCTATTATATAGGTTGCATGTGATAATGCATAGATCTGTAAAGGCTTTATGAGGATGATGAAAACTTTTTTCGGGAATACCACATCATGTCATTACAATTGAATAGTTGATGTGGGTGTTCCATTAGTATAATCCGCACACTTATTCAAGGGATAGAGGACCACAGGCTGTAGAGTCATGGATGGAGGCCATGCTTTCTATTTTCAAGCATCTAAAAACGCCTTCTAAGAGAATCATGAAGCTCATGGCTTACATGATACATGATTATTACAAGAGATGGATGGATGTTATTTAACCTATGGTACACCATCAGGATATGACATAGGAAGTGTTTTAGAGGACCTTATATTATTACTTCTACCCAAAGACGTTGACTATCGAATGAGCCTGGGAGATCATGCATTTGGAGCAGGGTTATCCTTTAGTGATGGAATACTCTTCTCACTTTATATATATTCATTGATTCGTAACAGTTTTGGTGTGTGATGGTTATCACTGGCTTTACGATTTGAGGATGGTCTTAGGTATGATATCTGATCATAGTTGAATGTTTTCAGGCCATCTTAGGTGACTACTATAGTAAACTAGGTGCTTTTTTTTTAGCGCAATATGAGGATGTTTGGGGCTATGAGCCAAAGATGTTTAGAATTTAAGGCTTATACTCTATTTAATGATAGCTAGAAGCATCGTAAGGATCCTTAGTGTGGTGATTCTAGCGACATGTAAGTATATTCAGGTATTCAGGTGAGGTGCTACCAGTGCGGTAAGAGTGGGCACATGATACCACAGTGCCCGAGAGTCCTAGTTGAGTACCGATATTGTGGAAAGATGCTTTATCTTTATCATTTTTTTCAGATTTTCTCACCAATATCTAGTGAGAGGGTATCTTTTATGACTCCACAGACAAGATCGGGGCCACCAATTGCCCATCAGTCAGAGAAATGGATTTTTTCAGATCATTCAGGAAGAGGGGTTGGTCGTGGTCGTGGTATCCAGACGACGGGTTTCTAAAGACAGGAGGTTAGACCAGCTTTCGGTAGTCAGGCGGGGTCATTGGCCTCTGGTGTAGGTCATAATATTGCACTGTAGTAGATCCAGTGGGTGTAGGATCCATGACCCTCTACTTCTGGAGGTTCAATTCGAGTTTCATTAGTTTTAGCTTTGGCTCTTTTTTATATAGGGGCTTCCCATAGTTTTCTTAAGTTGTCATTGGGGAGATCCCTAGTCTCTGTATCATTAATTTTGATGATGTTATGATGATGGACACTACATTGTGGATTGGGAAGGGCAGTGTATGTCAGGGAAAGTAGTGCCTTCTTGATATTTGGGGAGTAACTTCTTATGGAACCTCTTTGTCATAGCGATGAAATTATTCAATTTCAACATCAGAATGAAATAGTTGGCCTCCGATTAAGACCTTTATAATGATATCACTGTAGGTTGAGTTTCATGTCACTAGAGGGAAGATCCTTTCTACCCAATGATGAATGGGATGTCCAGGCAAGCAGAGCTAGACCTGAGTATCATGGGTTGGGAGGAATTGCATCCTAGACTGCTATTTTTATCTCGATGACCAAGGGACTTCACAGATGGTCTATCATATAGTGGTATATCATTTCTGAGATGTCTTTCCAGATGAAAATTAAGTTTTTTCTCTAGATAGAAAGGTGGATTTCTCTATTGATCTTGTTCCAAGAGCAGCACTAGTGTACATTCTTCCTTATATGATAGCTACACCAGAATTATAAGATCTCAAGAAGTAGTTAGAGGTGTTTTAGGAAAAGGGTTTCATCCAACCCAATACTTCTCCTTGGGGTTTACATGTCCTTTTTGTGATGAAGGTGGATGATACCCTAAGAATTTTTGTGGATTATTAGAATCTGAACCAGTTTACAGTCAAGAATTGATACCTCTTACTGAGGATTGATGTTATATTTGATCATATTTGGGGAGACCGAGTGTTATTAAATATTGAATTAAGATCTAGATATCATCAGTTTCTTGTTAGACCATCAAATATACCTCTTATAGCCTTTTGGAACAGGTATGATCTATATGATTATTTGGTTTTGTCATTCGGACTCCCAATCGTGCCTGTAGATTTCATGCCATTGATGAACCGAGTTTTCCATACATATTTAGATAATTTTGTGGTTGTATTCATGGATGATATCTTCATGTACTCTCACACTCAACTAAACCATGACATCCATCTTGAGATCATATTGAGTACACTAAGACAACATCCATTATATGATAAGATCACAAAATTCCACTTCAAGATGGATCAAATTTGTTTCTTGGGTTATGTCATCTCATAGATATGAGTATCAATAGACCTAGAGAAGGTGATAACTGTAGTTTCATTGGAGAATTCGAATAACATATTTGATGTGTGGAGTTTTCTAGGGATGGATGGTTTCTACAGACGCAAAGTTTAGGGTTTTTCACACTTATCAGCACCATTGATTGGCATGACTAAGAAGGGTGTGATATAACTGTAGAAAGAGTAATGGGATTCAGACTTTTAGAATCTTATTAGGAGATTCAATTAATCACCAAAACTAATTTTTCTAGATCTGATTAAGAGTTACACCATTTACTACAATGCATCAGGTATCAAGCTTGGAGTACTACTTATGCAGGGGCAAGGAGTCTTTTTGTATGAGTCTCGGTAGTTGAGGACACATGAGAGGAACTTCCCTATGCACAATCTTGAGTTAGAAACATTTTTGAATTCTTTGTGATGTTTGAAACATTATAATTTGGGAGAGAATTTTGTGGTGTACACCAAACACAAAATCATTATGTACATATTTACCCATCATGATATGAATTTATGACAATGAAGGTGGGTTGGGTACTTGTAGTCTTTTGACATTCATCTTTCCTACATGCTTGGGAAAGGCAATGTGGTTGCTAATGCGCTGAGTAAGAGGACTTAGGTACAGGCAGTTCAGGAGGCCAATAGTGATTATAAGTGTATGGATCTATTCTTTAGGATGTATTTTGAGGTTCATGATAGATAGGGTGTACATTTATTTCTTCAAAAGTTGTTACCTCTACTCTACTGGATCGAGTGTGATTGAGGAAGCTATTAGATTATGAGGGCCTAGCCCTACGGAAGTGTGTCAGGAAAGGACCCCACTCATGGGTGGACCATAGGTGAGCATGTGGTTTTCATTTTAAAGGGAATTTATGGGTGTTAGCAGACATACATGAGGAGCTATTGTGATATTTTCATGCCACATCATGGGAAGTTCATCCTGGTGTCACCCAGATATATCGAGATCTACATTTTTAGTATTGGTGTCCAGACATAAAAAAGGGATGTAGCTAGTTTTGTTATGAGATATTGCACGTGTCAGTAGTTTAAGGTATAACATAAATGGCTGGTAGGGATATTATAGTAGTTACCCATTCCTGAGTATACGTCGAATGATGTCGCGACTGATTTCATGATGGGATTACCAAGGTCACCTCAATGAAATGATGTTTTATGGGTTATTGTTGTAAGACTCATGAAGGCTACAAAATTCCTACCAATAAATGAATCCTTCAGTTTTGATGATCTTGGAATGTTGTACATGTGAGATAAAGAACGTTTTTATGGGGTTCTGCACTCCATCATTTCAGAAAATAATTCCATGTTTACTTCCCTTGTCTCGAAAGGAATACAATGAGAGTTGGTTAAATAGGTAATTCTGAGTACATCTTACCCTCCCCCTATATATGGTCAGTCCAAATGCATGATTCAAGTATTGTAAGACATTCTTTGAGCATTCATTCCAGATTTCAAGGGAATATGGGAGAGAAACATGCCCCTATTCTAATTTTCCTACAACAATTGTTCTTAGGAAACAATTTAAATGGTGCCTTATGAGGAATTTTATAGTAGTCTATGCTAATCAACTCTATGTTGGCTAGATTCAAGAGAGGAATCCATGATGGGACCTCATCTTGTCCAGGATACCCCTAAGCAAGTAGAGTTGATTCGAAAGGGGATGGTTAATTCACAGTCTCACTAGAAATATTATGTTTATCAATTAAGATAACCTCTAGATATTGAGGTTGGAGATAAATTTTTCATTTGTGTCACAATAATGTTGGGACATAGGTGGATCAAGAGAAAGGGGAATCTTTTACTGAGAAACATCAGTCCATTTGATGTTTTGGAGAATGTTGGGTGGGTTTCCTATCTGTTGCAGTTACCCTAGAGGTACCGGGCTATGCTCGACTTCTTTCGTGTTTCTCAGCTACGACATTACTTTTCATACCCATCTTAGGTTTTTCAAAATATGGAGGTCGAGTTTGATATGGATTCATTCTTCAAGGAGCACCCAATTTAGATTGCGTATCATAGCACAAAGGTTCTTAATGGATGGTATGTTCCACTGGTACAAGTGTTATGGCGGCACTGGTGAGTGCAGGATGAGTCTTGGGAGAGAGTGGATGATGTGCGATCATAGTGGATGTAGTTGTTTGCAGATTCCACTTCACCCCACATAAAAGGCCAATTTGGGGAAAATTTCATTAGGGTAGAATTTTGTAATAAATCAGATCTTATTTTCAGGAATTGATCTTTTTTTGGGTTGTTTTGAGAAAAAAATAATAAAAGGGTATTTTATAAGTACACATCATGTACTTCTAAGTACAAATATTATACATAGCATGTCACGTAAAGTCACATTTTGATCATGTAACTACTAAATACTTGGTCATGTGGTGATATAGTAGACCTTCTTAATTCGGGTCTAGTTAAGGCTACAACACAGCATGTCATTTTAAATAACATGCAATTTAGTTTTATTTTTATGGGATATATTAGGAGGGGGTCATGTGTCATGTTTTAAAACACCTTCTTCTCCTTGTGTTTCATATAGGAGCGCTACAGATCAACCGTTGAACTCCAATCCCCCAATTGACCATATGAGCTCTGATTGAGACATAGCCAAGTGTGTTGGAATCCCAACGGTGAGTTCTCAAACACCTTTGATCCTTTCTTCAATATTCCATCCATCGATGGAGTTATAAAATTTTGAGTTTTTTTACCGTTTTGTAGATCTACGCAGTTCTAGGCTGATTCAAGGGCTGACGTCCAAGTACAACTATTTTAAGACATAGAGCTATTTGATCTTGTGCCTTTAATTGTTTTTATTGGATTATATATTCTAAAAGTGTTGCATACCCTCATTCATGGTATTTCATGAATAGGAATTAAACCCTGATTATTACCTATTATGGTTGAATTCATTAATAATGGGTTTTTGCTTATGTGAAATGTTATATACCTTTTTTATGGGACACCCCATGGGTTTGATTCCCTTGATGGACTATTTATGGTTGTTTAGTCAAGGATTCCTATGAGGAATATTTGATTTCCATGCCTGGAATTGCTTTGGATGGAGTTTGATTTATTATATGAAATTCCATGTATGATGGATTGATTAATTTCTGAGCCATGTACTAGTTTAAGTTACATATTATCCCTTTGATGAATTTTATATTCCATGTTTATTTACAAAGGAACATGAGTTCCTTTGTCCAGGAAAATTGTGGGGCTTCCAAGATTATTTACAAAGGACCGTGAGATCCTTTGGATAGGAAAACTATTTGGGATTCCATGTTTATTTAAAATAGACCATGAGAGCCTTGGTGTAGACTGTTTGACCCAGGTGTTTATAATTTGAGTGCTTTCCCATGTTTTCAATTATAATTATTAATAAAATATTGGACCAAAGGGGTTATACTATGATAGAATTCATATAGGGTCGTTATAAATAATTGATGGATTGTGATGTGTCTCCCAAGCTAAAGCACCAGTTTAAATTCAGTCGTACTTTTTTAAATTGTCTTCTAAGACATATGTTTTGATACATTACATGGTGGATACAAAGCATAGGCTTGACCTAGGGGTAACCATATTCAATGGATTGAATAATTTATAAATGTAAATGAATGTAATTTAAAATAGTAGTATTGTTTACATTTTAGTACATCCTAGTTTAATAGTTCATTTATTCATATTACCTACTATATACATTCACTGATAGTTGGGAGAATATAATTTGTTTGTTTCCTACTCAAATTCATCTCACACCCTCTTTGGGTCATGCATTTGGAACCACAAAATATTATAAGATTTCATGTATAGATATGGTCGAGAAACCATCTTCATCGGGTACTTGATTGTGGTTGGAGCTGTAGAGTATGGGACAATGCTGGCGCAAGCGATACTGTTGGAGTTTACTTGTTTCTTTTGCAATTTGGTTTCTATATTGATTTACAGAATTGTGTATAGTTTGGATTATTTCTTAGATACATATTCCATGAATTATATATATATATATATATATATTGTGTCTTATATTGGATTAACATTAATTATTCCACTCTTTTATATTTTTAGGTAATACGATTTGTGATTTTTTTATATATTTAGTTTCTCCTATGCACTCTTCCAATGAGTTCATAGTTTCCCCAGTGTCTTACCTTATCCATCACTACTAATCATCAGTGACTAGATTTTGGGGAAATGCACATGATGAATTGTGACCAACTAGTTCTAGGTCACATTTTGGTGGCACTCGGATCTAGGCCATTACATGTGTAGACCAGCACAAATGGATGGAATGACCTCACCCAGATGTGGAGGTCAGGGTACGATCAATATGGATATGGATAATTGATGTGGGAATGTATGGAATGGACGGAATGGATGGGTTTTTAAGGTTTTTAATCTTGATCCTCAAAGAGTTTTCTTCTTTATCCTAATATATTGGAAAACAATGTCCGTGTATTTTTAATTAAGGAATTCGGGCTTACACTAGGTGGGATGACCATGGAAATGGGTCATGATTGGTGAATACACATAAGATGGTCCAATGGTAATTGATTTGATTGGTTGATAACACAATAATATGGGGCCCCTAGTGATGGTACAGATTGGATGGGTGTAATGGTTGCTACATGCCCCTAATCCCATGTTTGTCATGATCGGTGGGAGAAACAATAGTTGGTTGTAGATCTGACAGTCATGTCGCAGAAGCTATACACCTAAGAGATGGTGGGGCTGTATGCATAAGAGAGAATGCTGGAGGATCTCATTCCATTTTAGAATGATGTCATTCCATGTGAGTGAGGCTTATGCATGACCGTGTCTCATGATGACAATGTCTACAGGGGGATTTAAGGAAAGGTTCTTGGAGGCCATCCCCTCTCTAGTCTTTATTAAGAAGTGGAAAATAGGATAATATTGCTACCGCCTATATGAAAATCTAGGAGCTTACTCCAAGAGGGAAGCCTATGAGGATGTAGTTCATGTGAGGATGATATAATTACATGTGAGGATGATCTCACTCCCATGGTGACGAATGGACATGGAAAAAGTGTGATGTAGCACACCCCATGTGAAGTTCATTGTGTGAGACTATATTTTAATGTCATGGGATTAGGATGATGGAGATTGGATGTTTTACATCATGTAGACTGGATATATAGGACACACTCATCATCCCTTTTATATGTGTATCAAACACTGACATACCCTTGGGAAGGGAAGGCATCAGCAATGGCAGAAGGGAGAGGTGGGGTGGTCAGTTGTAGGGTCCACATTTGTATAGATATGATGAAAAAGAAAATTCTTTATCATACATATGATGAAAATAAAAAGGTAAATGGGAATATCTGGCCACACATAGAGAGTGGGCCACAAGAAAGTTAATCGCATGTCACATGGGGAATTGAAGTGCCGATGAACCGATCATGGATGCGTATAGAGAATGTGGGAACTGAAACATTATGAATAGGTATCATCAAAAGAGAGGTGACATCATGAGGCACAAAAGATTCTCTTCATGAAGAATATGGGATCATGTAGTTCACCTTCATGATGGAAAATTTCTCTATGGGGAGAAGGGACTTCAGGTGGTATTGACATTCTAGATGCATAGTAACCCCTACATAGTATGAGGTCCTGGCTGATGAAAAGAGTGATTCGTGAATGTTGAATGCTCTCTGAAGCCTAAAGGTACCCAAAGGGTCTTCTTCCTTCACAAATTATATGGTCCTTCATAAATGGAATCCCTAAAATTGGTAGAGATATTTAGGGATAATGGAAATGGAGAATCTTGATGATCAAATAACATGTTTGATTCATTTTCCCTTGGGTTCACGGTGCAAAGGTGCTTTGTGAAATGGGATATCAGATGGTGAAATTTTGGGTAAGTAATTCTTTTGGAGTGGGATGAGTAAGGAATTTATAGGCTCAAGGTTATCATGATGCCTAGAGATGTTCTGTGAAGAAAAAAATCTCCACGAAGGATATTAGATCTGTCATAATCATGGGATTACCACTAGTGGGCTCAAATCCATCATAAAGAGTTTTTCTATCTCAGGAGATCCATAAGAGATTAATTGGAATTTTGGGAAGAGGTATTTCAACAAATGAGTTTTTTGAGTTATACCCTTTAAAATGTTTTTGGGGTCGTTTGAGTCCATATTGCATACCAGTTGATTGTGGATTCTCTAGAATAATTTTAGGACATGTATTTAAGCAAAAATAGATCCCTCCTAGAAGGGGAGATAATAGGAAAATATGGATTGGATTATGAGGGAAATCCCTGAAAATAAAGACAGCCATGAAGATGGCATGTGATGAAGGCCACAATATTCTTTCTAGGACGAGGCCTTCATGATTCTCATTTAGCCATAATGATAAAATCTATCACAATGCTCGAGGTCATCATGAAGTTATCTTACCCACAAATCTATCAATATAACTTTCAGGGACCTATCAATGTGAGATATACACATGCACTTTGGATGATATCTTGTTTAGTGAATCTTATTCTACTCATGAATAGAACCATTGAAAAATGGGTTCCTTATTCTAGTGTTATGCTACTGATTTCCAGTGAGTTGGGGCATCACAATATGATGCCACTTCATGATCAGTTCAGAGTAAGGTCTAGATCTACTATCCTTATCCCTTAAAATGACCTTCATGAAGGTTATTCACGAACAAACCCCTAAAATTTACTAAGTTCCATATATGATGGCTAGTCATGTAGCTTCCCATGAAGTCCTTGAAGATTCATCCCTATGTAATGAAATAGAAAATAATGTTATGAATAGGGAAAATGTCAAATGTCACTCCAATAATGATTATCTTCTAGGGATGTAGTTTGAAACTCAAAAATTGTAACCCTTGTGAATGATTATACCATTTTACCGATTCAGCCTAAGGGATGGTGCCTTAATCTAACCATTAGTCAAAGATGAACCTACATACTGGTTCCAATGCACACCAGTAAATTACCAATGGAATAGGGCCGTTGATGGACACATCTAGAAGGACCTCTCTCCTTTAATATCTATCTTCCTTTATAACCAAAAACAATTGTGATGGAAATGTGATGGTGGCTAAAGAATCTTAATATAAATACAAAATTAACATCAACGAGGGTGTATGAAACCCTTAGAAGGGGTTGTCCAATGACTTGGATCTGCGTTAGGGTGGCTACATCATAGATGAATGGGATTGGGCCTATGAGGCATGTTCATTATGTGAATATATCAGAGTATCAATAAATAAAATATGTCTAAAACAAGAATAAAAAAATTCAAAATTCTAGGTGTACCAACTGTAGGAAATCATGTCGTAACTTTTGAACAGATAGACATCAGAGACAAACACATTCTATATACAATGCTAGGAGGTTGGAAACAGCCTATCAAACCTCCATCACATATCAGGGATCCCCATACTGAGGTAAATGCATAACTAATTCCTATATATAGAGAATTCATTGAATTATCACATGAAGATGCCACATATGGAGAAAGGGCTATTGGATCTTGTGTTGGGTACTGCCAAGGAAAGCAATGGATGAGATATGTCCACTACAAATGGTGGTTTGACTATTTTATAAACTTCAATATAGAGGATCTGGTCGAGGGAGTGATAGGTCAATGAAACAAATACGAAAAGGCCTCCCACCTATCCAAATGGACTACAATGGTGTAAGGATTATTGATATTAGTGGATCTAAGAGGCGAGCCAGTGGAAACTATGGGGGTATAGCGTCAACACAGAACATCATCCCATACTTAGGCTAGTTTGGTTCTTAGAAGTGAATATATATGGATGGATGTGTCTGGTGAGATATGAACACATGGGATAATGACCATGTATGTCTGTTATGGTGTAGATATTGGAAATATGGTAGCACACCAATCTCAGGATCCCAGTATTGGTTAATCTATATAAGGGGATCTGGAAAATTATAGAGGGAAAAACTCCATTACACATATGAAGACCACACCACTTCTGGTATCGATGGGTTGAGGTACATATAAGAGGCTATGAATATCTACATATCATCTCCCATCCTGAGATGAACGTACAACCATTGATTATGAGAATTACGGGATGTTTCCCACTCTAGATGGGAATTACAGAAGAGATGATAAATGTTGGTCAGGGAAAATCAATTCAAAACTCACTCATTCCCTCCGTTGATGGGGATAAAAATTGATGATGGCACGAGTACTGAATAGTAGCATTCATATATCATAGCCAACAGAGGCTAAGTGCTAGTGTCGAGAGGGGAATGAAAATTGATCTATGAACTATACTAGCCACACTAATTCATAAGGTTTTTAAAAATTCTATAAAGTATGACTCTGAATGTGTATTAGGTAATATGTTATAGAAATATCCTATATGTAATGAGGATTCATTTTCTGATGTTGATGTGTGATAATGGAGAGATACCAAATTAGATTCCTACAACCACTTCCATATAAAAGTAGGTGCATACATATGTAGAGAGCTATGAGACTGCCAAACTGGGAGAAATATTGAGGCAGTGGACATATCGTGTAAATGAGGGAGTTGTCACTCTACCACATGGTAGAGTTAAAATGGGGAAAAGAGAGGGAAAATTTAGCTGGTCTCAGGAACATAGTGGAGGTAGAGTTGTGGCTGCAGAGACAATGGTATGGAGACCGTCACCATCCAAGAATGAAGGATTCATATTACCAACATCATGTCTAGTGATACCAACCCAGAAGACTCATCAATTTTCTATCATCAAGGGGGTGCCACTGAACATATTTTCATGATCCAAGGAAATCGATTTCTTCAACTGAACATTTCCAATGATGTTTTCTATCCTATGGCCTTAGAAAAATTGGATGTAAATCATCAGTTCTTAGACACGAGCGAGATCCTGGACGACCTCATTAGGCATGGAATGGAACTGGTCATGATTGATTATACTAGGGATAAATTCCATATGTCCCAAGAAAATGTCGAATGTTATGAGATATATTTCTAAGACAAAGTGAAAACCTAAATCACTATACATAAAATTATAGACCAAGTGAGAGTTTTTTTGTATATGAATTCTCCTCTAAATCGCTCACCAAATAAGCTATATGAATGGTATTCTTTTTCATTGTGAATCGTATAGATATTGGGGGAGGACTCAAATGATGGAATCCCTTCGATATATGAAAAAGTCCTAACCTTTTTGGAGGAAGCCAAGGTCAAATCCTCAGAGGAAATATACTTGAGGGGATTCATTAAAGCTATGAATTAAGCTTTATCTCATTATAATTTGATATTTCATTCCTCAATATTATTTAAATTTTTTAAATAAAATCTGTTTATATGGGAGGGTCTTGAAAAAGGTACTCTTATGTATAAGAATGGATGTACATCACCAGGTTCAGAGGACTAAGCACCATGATCTGTGTTCAGGGGAAAATGTTTGTAGGGTAGATCATAGTTAAGGTGAATTTTATGGATTAACTATAATATTTGGATCCCTCATTAATATTTGGGTGGACACGTCTCAGTATCCCAATGTTGACATCTCAGGGGGATAACATGACACCACTCAGTTTCCATATGTTTCTTTCTTTACAGAACCACAATTTTTTTGTTCGACCTGGTTGACTAATATGCTTCATGTATAAATAGTACTGGTTTTAGAAATTTTCTACTATGGGAAAAAATTAGAGGATATGGGATCTAATTCCCTAATATGGGTGTTAGTCCATGTTGATCTGGCCGGTCGAGCTGGCCTGGCCATAACCTCCTAAAATTGGTTTATTGCAGGGATTGGTGATGTTACAACTAGGGAGATACCCATGGATAACATGGATTCCATTATTTAGGTGGGGTCAAGTGAATATGACCATCCCCATGACATGGATTCCATCCCATATGAAAAAATAACATAGGAGGATCTTGTCATAGGATACCTGGTTACATTCAGGAAGTACAAACCTACAAACCCAGATGAACTAGATGGCTCTGATTCTTATGTAGTGGAGGAAAGCCACATGACACAATGTAGGGTGTGGAAGAGAATCCAGAACTTTATTGAGATAACAAATTTAATGCCCTTACCCCAGTTACCCAGAATCGTTTCATTATTACATAACATTGATATGATACAAGGAATCATGTCCCGAAAGACCGATCAGTTTAGTATCCTTGAAAGTACCAGATACATACATAAGTTTTACATTACATCATGAAATAAAAAAACAAAATTGTGTCCCTTTTGAACACTCTTATATCCCTTATCCTATTCCTATAGGTTAATCATAATATACTTCATTTAATCCTAGGAAAAAAATATTATAAAGGGGTGAGTATAGATGCTTTGTAAGGATAACAATATATCAGAAACTGTTATAAATTTGATTAAACATTTAAGTCAATGTATAAGACTAGAAAACAAGGATTTTAAACTTAAACTTCATCATAATATGGAAAATGTAAATCAAATAATGTCATTTTATTATTTTCATGGATATTATACTTGTCAAATGATCACATGTAATGTGAATAGCCAATTTCAAAATGATGGAATGTATAATTCTAGATGTCATAAACACAAAGTCCATGCCTTGTGCTAAGACTAAAAATAAGATTTTTTCAAGGCCTTGTGACTAGACACTAGTTTTTCTAATGAGGCCTTCTGATGCATCGAGGAGCTATAGGGGCTCCACCCATTACTTACTACGTCCAATGAATTCCCCATATGAAATTGTTTAAACATTACATAAACATTCCTATTAAAACTATCATATGAAATATGAATACTTTATCCGTAAACAATGAATGGTATCAAAATAACCAATCCAGAGCCAAACATATCACAAAACCTTCAATAAAGTATAAAAGATTGTATAATAATAAATAAACCTCAATCAAGAATAATATCCCATAAATGATGTTGACATAGTTGAAAATAATCAGTACAAATCATTATAAGAAATATCTCTTTTTCATTACAACATTTATAAGTATCAATATTTATCAAGAAGCTATTTAAAAAAGATTTTTTAATCAATGTATCTCATAAAACATTGAATCTTTTAAATTAAATTTAAACATTAATACATTAATGTCTATAAAAATGAATCTTTAAAACCATTTTTAAAACATGGAAATTAATGACAAAGATTTAGAAGAATAAATCATTAATTAATTTACAATTATATTTTAGTTAGACTTCCTAACCAAATTAGAGACACTTGAATACAAATAATTGAGGTAATAAAAACTTTATAATATCATGAAAATAAAGGTATTCATGATATAATATATAAAATTACAGTATATACCCCAAATAAAAGTGAATTGGAAAATGACAACAAAGAAGTCTAAATGGAATGTAAGTTGAGTTGAATTCCTTTATAAAGATAGTATCCTTATGTTAATGATATTTAAATGACATAATTATGTTTGAAAAATATAAATACAGTCAATATTATTTGATATTCAGTGTAAATAAATCAGAGGAAATTCATACATATTCTTATAAAAACCACACCAATTACTTGGATGTTTAACTCAATGAATAGAAATTCAGTTAAAATTACTCTTATCAAGTTTATATCGATGACTTGAGAATTTTTTTAATGGAGTTATTATGTATATCAAAATTATATCCACACAAATTGGAGTGGAAATTACTACATAAGTAAATAAGTAGTGATTTCATGCATAATATTGGGGTAAAGTAATCAATGATGTTTGGGTAAAACCGAATGAGTAAAAATTGAAATTTGAAATTCCCTTACCGATTTGGTAACATACGAAACATACACCACATGAATGTAGTTTCATCCAATGATGATTTAAATACCCCTAAATTAAATTATATTATGCCAACAATACAATCATTGGTAGTACATACACCACACAAAAGGTAAGATTATAAAATATAGGATGAATCTCATGGGAATAGAAGTGAGATGAAAACCCCTTACCATGTTGTAATCAATCAAGTCATATGACCAAAAGCTAATAAACACCAAATGAATCACAAAATACCAGAAATATAAAAATATTCATGATAATATATATGAAATGGTAGTACACAATACACCACATGCAATAAATAAGTGGCGAACAATGGAAATCTCACAGAATTAAAAGTGAGATACGAAACCCCTTACCTTGTATTTTTCCTTAGTTAAGGGTACGTTAAGCACTTTTATAATAGTTAAATCATTGTTATTAAATTATGAAATAATTTTATACATAAATATTATCTCATATATGATCCTCTAATATTTATTTGTTAATAATATTTTAGTAATATCATCGTTTTGGGTGTTAACTGACCCATTTTCCTTTATATGCTCAGTTTTGATAGCATGTTTTTATGGATAGGATGTATATTATTCATATCCAAAATTATATTAAGTTCTTAATAATTATTTTTAATCTTAAAATTAAAATTATTCTTGAATGATTATAATGGGTAATGAATCTCATTGCGTTCATGGAGACGGTAATCCATATGTACGCACGAGTGAAAATATCATTATATTGAGGGTGAAATCATATATAATTGTATGGTATATCAAATATAAAGAATAATTAACATGTTATATTTATTATTTACAGTAGTTATATTCATTTTTATACCCATCAAAATAATGTAGTGTTTGAATAACAAACAACACTACGACGTGGAGACTATAAGTCATAAGTATGCCGGTATGGTGACATGGTCATTCATATGATGGATAGAATAATGAATATGGTTGTAAAATTTTTATAATAACATCACAGTATATATCAGATACTGGATTTATTATTTTATGATGGACAAACCAAATAAAGGAGAAGTGGAAGAAGAAAAGAACCTGAAAATGGTGATGAAATATTTACCTCTTCTTTGGGATCTTCCTTTTGATTTGATCAAAAGGGCTCCTTAGGTTGGATTTCTAGTAAAAGAAAGGAAACTAGAATGAAGGGTGGAATGCTGGGAGGATAATGTTTCAGGGTTTGGGCGAGCCAAAAGTCTTTGGATGTTTGAAATTAAAATATGGGTAAGCACCCTTTTATAAGAGAGGTGAAGGTCACTTTAGGAAATGCTTGAATATTTATTTTATAATAAAATCATTTTAGGTTTTTAATGGATGAAAAATGATTTATTTAAAGGATTAGGTGGGGATGGTTCTAAAACCTCTCGACCAATTGGTTTTAGACTAGTTTTGGTTACCATATTAACCTTATCGTTTAGATTTAACTCTTAGTTAAATAGTTTGACATTTACTATGTCTCATTGTATTTTTATATTATATGGTTAATAAACAAACTATAACAAGAAAAACGAACCCAAAGTGGTTTATTATTAATATATATAACCTTATATAAGTCCTATGTTTGATCCATTTATCATTAGGAATATTATATAAATTAATATTATAATATTTGGTTTAAAAACTCATTTATGTCAATTTTGACACTATTAAGTATTTGGTTTTTGTGAAAGTCATCACAACTTGATTACATAAAACCAAATACATTTTATCAACCCTAACATGTAATATCCACCTATAAATTCTTTTATGTCATAAAAACATTGAAATTATATTTATTTTAAAATTTATAATTGCATTAATTTGATTCTTTCATTATTAAGGTAATTACTGCATAATAATTGTGTCATAAATAAATTTAGTTATTTAATGTCTAAATGTTATTAATAAAATAAAAGTATGTATTAAATATTTTTATCTTTATAATTAGTATTTATAGTTTAAAATATAACTTATATAACCCAATTAATTTTTTTTACTAAACGATATATGTGTATGTCATTTTTGTCTTTACTTTAAATTTATTAATATAAAGTGTCATTATCACTCTCAAGTGGCTCCATGGATTCCCAAAATCGACCAAAATATGAATATGGTCGGAAATGTATCAAAATATAGAAATAGGACTTATTTTTGGGTAATTTAATATTATTATATTTTTATTTTTTACCCTTATATACTAGATTTACAATTTAACCATGGTAAATAAAATATTTACCAAAATAATTATTCATAATTCATAAAAATAGAAGTTACCTATTAACATAATTTGGACCTCATAATTCCAAATATGGAATCCATTTTTCAAAATTCAATACACATAAGTGACAGAAATTAATTTAAAATTAATTTCAATTGTCAAAACTAAAAGTGTGTTTTAAAAAAAAAATAACTACCAAATGATTTATACTTTTTTATGTCCAGTTTAAATTTTAAATTATATAAAATGACCTAAATTATATTAAATGATAAAAATATAATTTAATTATACTTCCAAACCATTCAATTTCATAATTTTACACTATAAATTAATTCGACTAAAAAACATGTTTTCAATTAAGATTTAGTATTTTTTAGTATTCATCAAAATATGAAAGTTATCAGAAAAGTACCAAAAAGTAATCCAAAATAAATTTTTATTTCCCTATTCAAAATAATAATTTAATATAATTAAATTGAATATATAAAAGTGTCAAATATCAGTTTTAAAAGGGGTTTTCCATTAAAAGGTGGTAAAATTACATTTTCTTGAAAAAACAATTCATTTATCTAAAAAATAAATTAGTTCTTATATTATGTCTAATAAACACATAATATGGATTTTAAAATTATATGGAGTATATAAATTTTAAAATTTATTTAATACTATTCATAACCACTTTTGAACAACTAATTTGGTATGTTATGGTGTGCTCGAACTCGGCGTTCCGTGCAGTGCAAGCTATTGAATTACATTAAATAAAATAACTTACTATGAAATCATGGGGTGTTATATTCTTCCTCCCTTTTGAAAACCGTGTCCTCGCAATTTTAAAATTTTTCTTGGGAATTTCATTGAAAGTCCCACATTAGAGAAATAGTCAATAAAACTTTCACTTTAAAAGAAATAAATAGAAGTACAAAGGTCACTCGAGATAACACATACAAGGATTCTATGTCGGAAAATGTGGATATTGAATAAAAACTATGTGTCTTGTTCTGATTGATAGTGATAGAAAACATGATCAAGAGAAATTTAACAACAATAAAACCACAAACTTGTGATGGGATAAATTTTCATTGGTTTCCCAGTAAGAAAAGTAAACAGACAACGTTTTTTGTTTTAGGTTTCATTTCATAAAGTTGAGGAATTTATTAATGAGATTCACTAAGAATATAAAGAGATATACTTACCTTTTACGTCGAATTTCATCCTTTAATAAATTTCTACCACTAACTCGTCATTTTGGTAATCATTGAGTATTCATGATGACTTGATCACACCTGAAGAGCTAGAATAAACTTCTAGAGAATCACATAATCCACAAAGAATAAACTATACATTGACCTTGTATTTATAGATTAACCAAAACCAAAATGGTTAGTACAAGTTCATATGATCCCCAAAAGGATAATCATTTAGAGAAAGAAATAATAATATTAATTTCTAAAATTAAACAAACAATAAACAAAGTTTAGTAAATACCATTTAATAAACAATTGTCCTTAAAATCCATAAATATAATCCAAACTAATATTGTAACCCAAAACTTTGAATAATTTGATTACATAGTATTCCATGATAAATTTTATCTCCAAATAACATAGACTACTCTAAAAGTCACATACTTAAATGTAATTAACTTAAACACATATTTTCTATGATAGGATATTTATTTCCATAAATAACCTAAATATCTATAAATCCACAATAAAAACATATATAAAAATCTACCATTACTATACAAATGAAATCCCATAGTATTCTTTTTTATTTAGGCATATAGTGTTCCCAATAGAGGGAACATCGTCCAAAATAACATTTATCACTTAATCACCAAATAATTTTCCTATACGAAGGTTATTCATTTGATAAGACATAAGATCCCAAATCAACTAATTGTTGATCAATAAAACAATTTAATTAAAAATAATTAGTCACACTAACCAGGGACTTCACGTAGTCTAGTGGTAGGTGATAAATCCCAATCGCACTTTGGTTGTGGGTTCAATTCCCGCAGCTTTGTCTGACGTGACGGGTTGTCACACAGTCTGAGTGTTGTCCTTTTTCAAATACAATATTTTATAAGATTCCCAAAATGAGAAAAATTATTCAAAATAACTATAACATAATATCACCACAAATGATATCTCATACCTCACATTGGAATCCCATAATTTAAAAACTTTTAATTGCCTGAAATTCCAGGATCATATAAATCCAAATGGTTATTCGTAAATATATCAACAATAGAAAATATAATTATTCGTAAAATAGCATTTTCACATAAAAAATGTAGGGTTACACATTCAAAAGAAAAATATTCCAAAGTAATATCATCCATAAAGAGCACTAATACTTTTACACATTTCGCCATCCATTTATTTCCACATAGGTTCTTCCATGGCAAAGAGGTTATCCTAAATAATAGATCATTCACTCCGGTAATGCCCAGGTCCCCGAAATTTATGGAAAATGACTATAAATGGATTCTTGGGATCATTTTTTATTTTATTCTATAGTTCTATTCATTTTTTCTCAGAAATTATTTACATTATGTCCTTATCTACCACACATAAATCATTTCTTTGTTCCATTGAGACACTTTCCTAGGTGAATCCTTCTACATTTCATGTATGATAGAAATTGATATTTATCTTCTCCATGGTCTCCACTGCTGGTGCACTTATCATTCACATCCTTTCTCTTTTTTGTTGAGTCTGAGAGTTGGTTAATATATATGTTGTTCATCATATTTTTGGAAAAAACATTTGGCATGAACCCTATATCTTTTACACCAATAAATAAACTATTTTGGTCATCATTTCCACCACCCTTCCCACCTTGTACATCATGTTCAATGATACTATGACTTCCTTGGAATCCATCCATTGACTAACACAAGAAAGCATAGGCTGAGTCATAAAATCATTTATGGAATATCATAACACTTTATTTTTAATATAAAAGGCCTTTGGATTAACCAAGGTTATTTATTCTCATCTTATATTAAAATACTACAAATCGGTTTGTTAAAAAATGTGAATTATCCTATGAATATCCCCTAGGAGTGTCATAACCAAGAGTGCAGCAAGGCCCATTTTCGTGTACCAGGATACCCCGGTCAAACCCAAAACTCCTTTTCAGAGTTTTCACTCTATGATACATATATGCTAGAGCTGCCTCTACCTACTCGTATCCAGACAGAGATGTATTGCTTGGAAAACCCACATAAAATTTAAATTACCAAATTTTTTGGATGTTCTTCTATACTAATCCTCAATGTCTATCTTATGGTAGTGTTTCCAAATCAGAGTTTTTATAAATATAGCTTCTATGTTTTCTACTAAACTTCCTCTAATACCAACTATAACACCACAACCCTAGTTACTTAGAATCAATGCATTATTACATAACATTTCCATGATACAAGGTATCATGTCCTGAAAGACCGGTCAGTTTAGTAGCCTTGGAATACTTATATACATACATACATTTTATATTACATCATGAAATAAAAAAACAACATTGTTTCCCCTTTGAAAAATCTTATATCCCTTAGCCTTTTCTTGCTGGTTAATCATAATATACTTTTTTGCATCCTGGGAAAAATAAAACATAAGAAAGCGGTGAGCTCAGATTCTCAGTAAGGATAACAATATATCATAAACTGTTATAAATAAGTGTAAACATTTAAGGCAATGTATAAGACTAGAACACAATCCTTTTCAACTTAAAATTCAGCATAATATACAAAAGATAAAAAAATAATGCTCTTTACTTATTCACAGGGATATTATACTAGTCAAATAATCACATGTAATATCAATAGACAATTTCATAATTAAGGAACGCATAATCCTATACTTTATAACCACATAGTCAAGGCCTTGTGACAAGACTACAAATATTATTTGTTTCAAGGACTTGTTCCAAGACACTAGTTTGTCTCATGAGACCTACCGATGCATTAGAAAGCTATATTAGGCTCCACCGATCACTTACTAAGTCCAATGCATTCCTTATATGAAAAAGTTTTAACATAACAAAAAAATTTGTATTGAAACTAGCATACTAAATGTCAATACATTATCCAGAAATCATAAATGGTAAAAAAATAACACATCCACAGTCAAAAAAATCAAAAAACCTTCAATATGGTATGAAAGATTATAACCAAATAAATCAACCTCGATCAAGAATAATATCCCATAAAGGATTTTGACATTTTTGAAAATGATCAATAAAAATATTTGAGAGAAATATCCATTTTTTCATGAAAACATTAGAAGTCTCACTATTTATCAAGAAGTAGTTTAAAATTGATTTTGGAATCAATGTTTCCAATACCGCATCAAAATATTTAAAAGGAATTTAAATTTTAAAACATTAATTTACATTTAAATAAAACATTAAAACCATTTTTTAAACATGTACATTAATGAGAAATATTTAGAATAATAAATTTTTAAAGCATTTAAAATGATATTTTAGTTAGGGTTCCTAACCCAATTAGAGATGCTAGAATAAAAATAATTGATCTAAAAAAACATTATAATATCATGAAAATAAATGGATTCAAGATATACTATGTCAAAGTACAGTATATACACCAAATAAGAGTGAATTGGAATATAACAACAAAGAAGTCTTAATGGAATGTAAGTTAGGAAGAAATCCTTTATAAAGATTGTATCCTTAGGTTAATGATAAATAAATGATATAATTATGTGTGAAAAATATAAATATACTCAATATTATTGGATATTCAGTGTTAATCAATTAGTGGAAATTCACACATATTCTTGTAAATCAACACTAATGACTTGGATGTTTAACTCAATGAATAGAAATTGAGTTAAAATTACTCTTACCATGATTATATCCATGACATGAGAATTTTTTTAATGGATTTATTATCTTTATCAAAATTATATTCACACAAAGGAGAGTGAAAATTACTACATAAGTAAATAAATAGTGATTTCACACATAATCAAGGAGTAACGTAATCAATGAAGTTTGTATAAAACCGAATGAGTGGAAATTGAAATTTGAAATTCCCTTACCGATTTGGTAACTTATGAAACATACACCACAAAAAATAAGTTTCATCCAAAGATAATGTAAATACCCATAAATTAAAGTATATTACACAAACAATAAAATCATGGGTAGTACATACACCACACAGAAGGTAATAGTGGAAAATATATCTTGAATCTCACGATAATAAAAGTGAGATGAAAACCCTTTACCATGTTGTAATCAATTGATTCACATGGATGAAAGATAATAACAACTAAATTAATCATATAATACCATGAATATAAATAGAATAATGATAATATATATCAAATGTAAGTACACAATACACCACATGAAAAAAATAAGTGGTGAACAATGGAAATCTCATGGAATTAAAAGTGAGATAAGAAACCCCATACCATGTACTTTTCCTTGGTCTAGGGTACATTGACCTCCTGTATAATAGTTAAATAATTGTTAATAAATTATATACATAATTATATACATAATTATTATATCATATATGATCCTCTAATATTGCTTTGTTAATAATATTTTAGTAGCATCATCGTTTCTGGTGTTAACTGATCTGTTTTCCTTTATATGCTCGGTTAAGTAAGCATGTTTGTTATGTATAGAATTTATTTTATTAATATCCATAATGAAATTAATTTTTTAATCAATATTTTTAATCATAAAATAAAAAATATTCTTTAATGATTACGATGGGGAATGAATCTCATCACGTTCGTGGAGATGATAATCCGTACGTACGCACGAGCGATAATATCATTATATTTATGGTGAAATCGTAAGTAATTGGATGGTATATAATATATAAAGAATCATTAACATGTTATATTTATTATTTACCTTAGTTATACTCATTATTATACCCATTAAAATAATGTAGTGTTTGAATAACAAACTACACCACGACGTGGAGTCGGTAGGCCGTATGTACGCACGTATGGTGACATTGTCATTCATGTGATGGATAGAATAATGAATATGGTTATAAAATTTTTATAATAACATCACAGTATATATAATATAATTGAACTCTTTTTTTAGGATGGAATCAACAAAGAAAGCGGAAGTGGAAGAAGAAAATAACTTGAAAGAGGTGATGAAATATTTACCTCTTCTTCAGGTTATTCCTTTTGATTTGATCATAAGGGCTCCTTAGGTTTGATTTATGACCAAAGTAAGGCCACAAGGATGAAGGGAGGAATTTTTGGAGGATATATGGTCTGGGTTTGGCCGAGCCAAAAGGCTTTTTTAGGTGTCAAATTAAATGAAGGGGAGGTACCCTTTTATAAGAGCGTCGAGGGTCACTTTAGGAAATGCTTGAAATATTTTTTTAAAATAAAATCATTTTTGGTTTCTAATGGCACTAAGTTGATATATTTATAGTATAAGGAGGGGATGATTCTTAAACTTATCATAGAATAGGTTTTAGAAAGGTTTAGGTCACTATATTAACCTTATCTTTTAGATTTAACTCTTCGTTAAATAGTTTGACATTTACTATATCTCTTGGTTTTTTATTTTATATGGTTATAAACAAACTATAACAAGCCAAGAGAAACCCAAGTGGTTAATTATTAATTTATATAACTTTTTCTAAGTCCTTTGGCAGATCCATATTTTTTTAGGAATATTATATAATTTAATAATATATTATTTGTTTTGAAAGCCCATTTATGTCAATTTTGACACTATTTAGTATTTGGTTTTTGTGAAAGTCATAAAAACTTTATTTATTTGAAACAAATATAGTTAATCCATTATAAAATTTCATATTCACCTATAAAATTCGTCTATGTCCTAAAAACATAGAAATTTTATTTATTTTAATATTTTTAATAGCATTTATTTGATTCTTTCATTAAAAAGGCAATCACTGCATCATCATTGTGTCATAAATAAATTTAATTATTTAAGGTCTAAAAATTATAAATAAAATAAAATTATGTAGGAAATATTTTTACCTTTATAATTTGTATTTATAGTCTAAATTAAAACTCATATAACCCCATTTAGAAATAGTTTTACAAAAAGATATATGTTTTTGTCATTTTTGTATTTACATTAAATTAATTAATATAAAGTGTCGATATCACTCTCAAGTGGCTCTATGGGGTCCCAAAATAGACACAATGATTCCCATGGTCGGACATGTATCAATAAATAAGAATAGGACACATGTCATGGCAATTTAATATTATTATATTCTTATTTTTTACCCTTATTTACAGGATTTAACTTTTAACAATCGTAAATAAAATATTTACTGAAATAATTATTCATAATTTATAAAAATAAAAGTTACCTATTAACACAATATTTACCTCCTGATTCCAAATATGGAATAAATTTTTCAAAATTAAAAACATATAAGTGACATAAATTAATTTAAAATTAATTCTCATTGTCAAAACAAAAGCGTTTTTTTAGGAAAATAATAACCATCAAAAGATTGACAATTGTTTATGTCCAGTTTAAATGTAAAATTACCTAAAATGACCTAAATTTTATTAAATGATAAAATTGTAATCTAATTATACTTCAAAACCATTCAAATGAATAATTTAATACTCTAAATTATTTCGATTAAAAAAGATGTTTTCTATTAGAATTTTGTATTTTTTCAGTTTTCATCAAAATATAAAAGTTATCAGAAAAGTACTAAAAATGTATAAAAAATAAATTTTTATGTCCTAATTATAAATAACAATTTAATTTCATTAAATTTAATATATAAAAGATTCAAATATTGGTTTTAAAAAGGTTTTCCATTAGAAGGTGGTAAAATTGCATTTTATGAAAAATACTTCTTTTATCTAAAAATGAATTTGTTATTATATTATGTATTAAAAACACATAATATGGATTCTAAAATTATATGTAGTATATAAATTTAAAAATTTAGTTAATACTATTCATAACCTCTTTTGATCGGCTAATTTGGTTAGTCAGGGTGCGCTCGAACTCGGTGTCGTGTGTAGCACAAGCTATTGAATTACGTTAATGAAAATAAATTACTATGAAATTTTGGGGTGTCACAAAAAATTCACAATGGGTGAAATAAATGTGGTCATTTAACCATTGGTTACATATTTTATGTTTATGTCGGCCGGATTCTCGCAACTTACATCTGCTGGTACGTGATTACCATGCTTTTAAAATGAATAAAAGCAATCTACATCTAGATTATTATTGGTTCCACAATAATTATGACTACATCCAAAAGAATCATGAGACTAACCAAGATATTTAGTAAATAGAATAATATATGAATGAGCATTCCTCCTTTATCACCAATCAATCGGTACTTGTCATATGATTGCAGATCGAGCTGTTGGAAGCTCAAGAGCAGCTGAGGCATGCATCTTGTTAAGTGGTTGATATCCATACTAAATTAGACCGAAGGAATATTAAAGTTGAAGAGCTACATCCAATGGTTGTTGATGAAGAGAGGTATAATATTTGATGATGAAAAACCTTGAGGAAAATGTTCCAATAGTTGGATGAGTTGAAGCATTCTATCGAAGAGGTAGATCCATATAGTAAATTGGTAGGACCCATTTGAGGCTCCCATATGTCAATTCCTCTACTACTTCTATAACATTTGATTACATTGAATTCATATTTCATTAAGTGATGCATTATTTTCCTAATTTTATTATTGCACCTCAATAACAATTGCGAGATAATGAATGATCAATCCCTAATCTCATGCTTATTGTTTCGGGTGTGAGAGACAAGAGATGATAATATTATTGTTCACTTCGCATGAGGGTATATGATAATCGTCAAACACATGGGGCTTGATATTTTGACTGAACAATGAGAACATTCATGTTGGGAGAGGATATGGATGGATAATAGTGTTCTTGGAGGTTCCAACATGCATTTCATGATGTAATCTAAACCATGAAATGTATAATATCAGTGGTGTTGGAATCTATCCGAACAAGGGGGAATGGGAAGTTTGAATCACAATAATGAGAATTTGGAACTCAATGGGAGTGGCGTTATGATATAAGACAAATGTTGTTCACGCTTGAAACATTTTATACATATGGAATATCTTGAAAAGGAGAAAAATAATGCTCAACCACTAGCCATGTTCAAAACATGAGAAATTTCCTCAAATTTCATCTGAATTCTTTGAGAATGTTGGACTAAAAAGGTAGGTGAGATAAAGAAGAATTGGTCTAGGCTGTTAGTGGATCACTTCAAACATCAAAGAGGACTAGGATCTGAATAAATGGGCACACAAATAATGGTATTTGAGCTTTGGAATGTTAAAATGGCTTCCAACACTCTTGTATTTATTCCATTGTGGATTAGAACACACTAGTGTGACTGTATTTCACTAAAATATTATTAAACCAACCCTGTATGAGAGCATCATCTCAGATGTCAAGTGATAGTATGAGATTCAAACAATGTGATATATGACCATCATCATGGGATGGGATCTCTCAGGAAATGGCCAATAATTCATTTCCACTTCATATCATGCAGGTGTGGATGAAATATGGTACAGTTTAACATCATTAGATTAGGACACTACACATAGATTAATTTCAAACTACCTAGAATCTGTCTAACAGTTTAATGTCATGTTGTTAGGAATAATGTAATGCCAATCCCTAGAAACATTTTATGTCATTGAGGAAGTGAACCCTATGTGAATGAGAAAAAAAGTCTCACACACCACACAAGTATCATGGGAAAACTATAAAGGAGAATGGCTCCTATAGGTGGGTATATGTGGTATTGAAGGGTGATAACCTGGCATAAATTAGACCATAGAGGGCCTGATGTCACTACACACATTCAATGGGTTGATCTTATTTTATGGTCATCTATTTCATACCAGTCATATTATGTGTGTACCAACCACATCGATACACACCTTACCCAAAATCTGAAGAGAATGAAGGAATGGTATTAAGGTTTATATATTATATGGGAGTTCACATTATAGGTGAAACTAAGGATGGAACATCTCTGTGATACATGAAAATGGGAAGGGATTAAATTGAGTCCTTCAAGGTATTGATGGAGGGGAAAATAATATGTTGATAATGAATGTTGAATGTGTTCAAAACACAAGGACCACAACTACACTAGGAAAAAATGGGGTGAGAAAATTCCGGATTAGTTGTTGAACAAGTTTGAAACACACAATCAACTATTTTCTGTTGGAAATCCATAAGGGTATTTCCCAATATTGGAGGTGAGAAAAAACAACATGAGACCAATACCATTAGGGGGTCTATATAGATTTGAATTATGATGGAAAATTGAAACATATATGGGATTTAATTATGGACCAAAGGTATTAAATAGTGGGATTTAGACTGGGGTGTGGAAATAATTTAAGGGAATATTTCATGGACCATGGCTAATAGTTTAATGTCATGTTTATTAGACTAAAATATAGGATTTTCAGTCTCGAGTTATGTATACAAAACATTTGAGGTAACACATGACAAGAATTATGAAAATAAGTCCCACATGTTTTATACATATCTTCAAATAGTCTACATAATGTATATGGTCAAAATACATTGTCAAAAAAATAGTCCAAATGGAAAAAATGTTAATGAACCAATCATCTGATTTACCATTTCTAGATAATAGGGAATATTTGAAAGAGATAGGATCACTGCTGCCCACTTCCATCCCTTCCGCCTCCGAGATATCCCCCAACTTTCCAGATATCTTAGAGGAATTCAAAAGATTCTAGATTTCCTTATGACAATAAACATGTTCAGGAGTCCTAATGTGATCCATCCCATGAGTCAACTCTATAGTTCCATCATAGAGAAATCCTACACCTGGACTAACATTCAGGTTTGGAGATATATGGTGATAATGATCAGGAGACCAAACAATAGAGAGGCTAGATGCTTTTCCAGTCTCAACCAATTCAGTGGGCACAATGGATGTAATCTCCTTATAAAAATCAACCTGGGAAGAAGAGGTACCACTATTAGTTCAGATCAAAGACGTATCCACCCTGAGACCTTTGTCTTTAAAACTAGACACCTAAGGGGAAGTCTTGTTCAATATATTAGGCTTACGGGAAACTGGATTTTTGACAACATCATCTTCATGAGAAAGAGACTTTAACAAAGCCACATGATTTATCTTGGTTTTCTGTCTACAGAGAGTATCTGGATGACCCTTCATTCCACATATCTCACATGAGATCTTCTTCCGACATAACTCCAAAGAATGTCCAATGACCATAAATTCAGTACAGAAAAGAGACTATCTTTCATATTCAATGTCAATATGAATATTATTAGAGGGAGTATAGAGTGTAACCTTATCAATCTAGGTAGATCTTAGATCAATCTTTACTATCATTCTAGAAAAATGTCCAAATCAAACCACTTTAGTTTCCTTGTCAAGAGGAATAAGACTCCCAATATCCAAGCCAATGTCATACAAAATTTTTGGATGCCAAAGGACCCAATTAATTCCATACAAACAAACCCAAACCTGAGAAATGTCATTTATTGCACACGAGGCATTGAAGTCCAGTGACCATTCATGAAAGTGAAGCCATACAGGCTTCAGAGTAAGAGACTCAATTCTCCACGCATGTATTTTGCAAGAATTCTTAGGAAAAATACAATGAAAGAATCCACGGCGAAGCGTAACACATCACCAATTAGAGGAAACACCTAAAAACGATATTCGCATGATGAGATCATCAAACCTCCAAGGATTATCACCCTTTGGAAGAACTAGATGTGAAGTCAGAGAATTATTTCAAAATACAATCCTCTCAGCAAAAACATCAGTTTTAACATCAACATGTGAAACTAACCCCTTTTAGAGGATCCTACTAAAAGAGGAGTTAATAAACATTGAAATCAGTTGTGCCAATGTAGGACTGTCCATTGAAATTCTGCCATTGAAATCCTTTACAGAACCACTATAATTCAATAAATTCAATAAATAATGTGATGTCTTCAACCGTGGACCATGAATCATTGCAGGATAACATGACTCATTCAATTATGACCTCTTCAGCACAGATTTCCCTTACACCTCTTCATTAATTAGATGAGAACTATTAGCCCGACCATCCAGCTTTGATATGGATTCATGGACTACAAGACCATTCAGCACAACAGAAGAAGAAGTTTTTTTCACACTACCTTTAACTAAAGCTCGATCCTCACGATCTGAATCCAAAGACATAGATCTAGATTCAACACAAACACCAGATGGATTAGAAGAAAATATTGGATCTAAAATAAGATCCTTCAGGCATATGCCATCCCAATGATCCGTAGTCTGAGCACAATCCACGACCAGGATTGGATCTCTCACCATAGTGTCATGACAAGCAACGGGTAGGCCAAGCAAGATGATACTACCTCCAAGACGTAGCATGCCTTCATTCCAAGCCAAACTTGGTTCACTATACATGATCAAAGAGTTGATGTAGTGTAGGATAGGCATGGAAAACCATTGGAAGAAAATGCCTAGTATCCATGGTCGCAGGTCATCTGCTCCCCTCGAAATTCAATCGCCATCTTCCCGTAATTAGATTTTATATAAGTGATTTCTTGATGAAATTTTTTTCTTCTCAATAAACATTTATGATATTTTTAAAAGAATATTTCATAAATAATAAAAACTATTGATGTTACTTCTTCGTTTCTGAGGTATGAACCAACAATAGAATCATTATTCATTCTATAGATTGTATATGACTGGGACTATGCGATCTTTCTAAAATAATATTGTTTTCCCAAAGTGATGCTAGGATGATATGAATAATGATTTATGTTTATATGAAATTTATATGAGTGAAATATTATTCAATGATGGTTCCATCTATTATATACCTCTAATTTATTGGGTAGTGTGATGTTGATAACTCATGATATGTTTATGATAATCATGGACATAAATGTGAATTTATTGTTATCCTATTGTTATTTGATCATGATTTAATTATATATATAATCAAAGAATAATGCATATATTTGATTTTGAATATATTTATTCCTATATTTTTGTGTTAGTATGATTTCTTTTTTTCTTTGATCATATGAAAAAATGTGTACATAGTTACCAATAACATTATTTTCATTTTTTTGTGTCGATATACTATCTTCATAAAAATTCCAACAAAATTATTATGGGACAATATTTGAAATATTTATGTCCAAAATATTATTATTTAATTTGATTATGACTCCACCAACTTATATCGCAACTCTTGGATTTTTATTTCTTCTTTAACACCCATATTTATCCAGAATTTAGACATGAATTGACTTTGAATCATATGAGTGGTGTTTTCGGGTTAAAATATATTATGCTGAGAACATGTTGTTGAATATTCCATTATAAACTCATGATCAAATTATCTACTAATGTAAAATGAATCCCATTTTTACCAATACTATGAATTTAAGAACACCCTATCATATTTTTCCATTCCCCAAGTTATGATGAAAGGTTATATATAGATTATGTCTAAGAGAAGTTTAATGTGATATGATCTTTATGGGAGATGATGATGATAATTCAGGATATAAGAAGATTATGTATCCAGTATCCAATGACGTTAAATTTTTTTAGCCCTCATTAATTTAATATTATGACATATATTTAATATTAATCTAAAATGATTAAATATTAACATATATTGTGAATTGGTTAATTCTGTTGTTATTAGAGGATATGTTTAGTAAAAAATTATAGATGAGGATTATAAATCATTAGTGAGATTATTGGGTATATGTATGTGTATCCTATGTTAAATATACAGTGCCAAAATTGGAAAGGTCGTGTCAATAATTAGATATCATATGTATTATTTTTCTTAATTAGTCAATTTGATTTGTGGGGTTTTATATTAATTGAAAAAAATTTGGTGTTAGTAATAAATTGATGATGGATTGATGAATTTGTTGTGGGAATACGTATGTTAAAAAAACTGAAGTTCCCTATTTGATATTAGTTATATGAATTCCTTCATATCATGAAAGAAAATCTATTAATTTTTATTCCTATAATCAATTATTAAATATCTAATTATATGTGAAACTATTAAATGTATTATGATTGATTCAAAAGTCTTTAAATAATCTCTGGTTTCTATCTATGATAATTTAAATCTAGAAAATATCCTTATTCTCTATCTTTCTGAATTATATGTCCTCTTATGTAAGGATTTTTTATCTTTATATTTACCTCACTTTAATTTTAATTGAGGGGATTTAATGTTTAATGATTTTAAAAAATATTATATATTAGTGAAATGACAAATATTAACATCTATAAGTATTTAAAAAAATTAAAAGATTTGTTATTCATATACAAAAGGTCTTCCTATCCCAAATTTTTATGGAGGAACTCAAAATAAAATATATTACAATTGTAATACTGTATTTTGATGTCCTTTAGAAAAAATATCTCGGTATTAATCAACCTCATGATGTTGAGAAATCAATTAAATTAATACCTAGTTTTAAAAATATATCAAATAGACCAAATATATTAGACATGAAGAAGTTGTAGGAATTGCTGAACAAAATACAAGAGAATTTTGAAAGGTGATTTATATGGCCAAATGTGTCACCATCTACTGAAATTGTTCTTGTTTTTTTGAATAAATGTTGTTAAATGTGACCTTTAACAAATATTTATAATTTAATAAGATTGCTAGATTGGACAAGCATCATCTACCCTATGTTAATGGATTGTTATATTAGCTTCATTTACCTCAATACATTTCAAGGAATTACCTTAATTATGTGTGTCATTGATTGAGAGTCAAGAATGATTGCATACTGATGAAAGCATTATAATCAAGTTATTGACACTATAAATTTATAGTAATTTTATTTTTTCAGACTAATTCACTTGTTATCTTTATAGACTTTTTGAGTAGATTATTTAAATTTTACATTGATTAGTTTGTCGTATTCTTTATAGAGTACATTCTTATACATTTTGGGATTAATAATGAGTATGGAGATCACTTGAAGAAATTATTAAATAATATATGCAAGATAATGTTTATGAAAAAAATTAAAAACAATGAATTTTGGGGAAAACTCATTTTAAGACATATAAACTTGTATAAGGATATTTCAGTGGTTCCATAAAAAATGATATTATATAACATTGACATAGACCATATTCTGTGACTATAATCCATAGTTTTCATGGTTTTAATAGATATTAAAAAAATCAGTGGAAATAATTACTTAGAGGTTTATGATCCATTCACCATGAAAACATGGATAGGAGGAAAGTACCTTTGGATAGTTTAATGTGAATATAGCATTCAAAGAACTAAAAAGTAGGGTTGTTATTGAGCCTATGTTTACACTACCATATAATGTGGAAGTTTTCATAAACTATAGTGATGCAACAAATAAGAAACTTGGATACAATAATAGGTATAATGAGAATGTGATATCCTATTCCTGACAACCACTGATGGTTCATGAGAAAAATTATCCAACTCACGCTATGTAACTATGTTAATATTTAAATTAACAATATATATAGATTATCTTTACAAAGAAAGAAGAGAAATATATAATTATCATGAAATTTTAACATATATATTCACTAATCTTGAGTTGAATATTTACCCTATAAGATTTTTTTATTTGGTTAAATATTATTAATTATAAATACATTATGACCCTTAGAATGAAAAAAAGATCGAATTTTCTCACAGTCAAAAATATCAGGATAGCTTATCATTGTTGAAAATAAAAAAAGATCCAATTATCTAGACTCTAAAATTGTGGATCTTAAATTCTCGATCGATGAAGAGATGACTGATATTTCTCAGATGAGTGTTTGTCTATATATTCTTGTGATAATTATAGAAAAAATAATATCAATGTGAAGATATAAAAGAATGAGAGAAATGATCATGAAATCTACTATGATTTTTATGGAATGGTAAGGTTTAAAAATTTTGTATGTTTTCCATTGATAGTAGTATTGAAGAACTAGATGGTGTATGAGACTCATAGTTCATCATTCCTTATTCATAATTAATATACGAAGATTTATATAGGAATGATAGAGTATTTTTAGTGGTAAATCCTAAAGATATATATTTTTGAGTATGTATCTTAGTGCTTGTAATTTTAGAAAGTTATAGTTGAGTGAAAAAAATAAAAGTGGATGTTAAAACCATTACACATACTATAATAGAAATGGGAAAATCACAATTTATTTTTTTATTTGATGACCCAAAATGTCTAAAAAATAGTGTTATTTGGGATATAGTCCGTAGCATTTCAATATAATCACACTTTATTACTTTCATAAAATATTTATCCTAGAATTATAATTTGAAACTATATATTATAGATGTTTTGAGGCTTCCTGGAGTACCACTATTTATTATATCTTAATGGTATATGTGGTTTACCCAAATATTCTGGAGATGTCTTCCATAGGATCTAGATACTGACATTAGTTTAAATACTTATTATCATCATAATAGAGTTAATAAATATGATAAGACCATTAAACTAGGAGAGGATATGATAATTTCATTTACAATGTAATTCAATGGTGTCGAGGACCAACACCTTCTTTTTTCAAATTTTTACTCTATAACAGATTTCACATGACCATATAGATATATCATTATGAATATTATATATAGAAACAAGTGTAATAATCCAATGTGTTGGGATGTAGTTTGAGAAATACCTTAATTCGGACCTCATCATGTTGAGGAAATCATTGGGAAATTCATTACCATTCAATAGTTCATCATAGAACCATAATGTTGATAGAATTTTTTTTTAGAAAAATTCATTGGTTAAATTTAGAATTAGAGGTTGGTGAGAATTTTCTCCCACGAACATATCTATTGAATAAGGTTTTGAGATTCAAAATGAAAGGAAACTTGAGCCCCATGTATTTTGGAATATTGATATTCATAATCATGTAGGGATGATATGAAATCACATTGATCTTTTACAAAACATCACTCTTGTTCATGATGTGTTTTCTGTATCTCTTCAAGGAAAGTACATACTAGATCCATAATATCAATATAAATTAGTGTCATGTCATTGGATCATAATCATTAATATAGGGGACTACATATATTGATCATTTTTAATAGTGATAATTTACTATATAACATGACTACTCACATGGTTAAAGTTCTCTATAAGAATTTTAAATATAATTAATTCACATGAAAACCTAAGAACGTTTTCAAACAGATATTCCAAATTTTTGATATCATGTTAATAAAATATTCAAGGTTAAATTTTTTTTCGTGGGGTATAATATTTGAACATGTTCATTTAATTTTCTTCATTTGTTAAATTTTATTTCATTTACTGATTGAGTTACACACAATGTTTGTGTAAATGAAAGATTATATACTATTAAAATATTTTTTTGTAACCATTATAAAAATTCCATTAAAATTAGCATGTATTATTTGTGATAACTATATTATGAAAATAAATATGGTTTATAGATGTATAAAATAAATTCATTAGTTCACAATTTATTATAGATGAAAATAATAAAAATCAATTTATGGTAAAAGTGATGTTTTTAAGAAAAATTATTTTTATATGTGCTATGTGTTATATCATAAATAATAAAAAAATTAGTATTTGTTACTTATTTTAGTTAATTTAAAAATAATATATTGAATAAAATAATTAAAATCTCCATCATATTTTCTTTATATATTGGATAGTATTAAATCTAATTTTAGGAATAATAATTGAGTTTTTTAAAAAAAAATTGTTTTTGTCACATTTTGCGTACTAAATTTTAAATTAATTTCAAAAACATATGGAAATTGAATCATTAGAAATGTATTCCAAATTTTTTTTAAAAAAATATATATTGAATGGGTCCCTTTAACTATTGGTCTTAATGAATAATATCTTAGTAAATATTTTTCCCCTCAGTAAGGTTATATTGGGTATTTAAGGTTAAAAATAATCTGATAATAACCAAACAGGACACTGAAAATTGGATTTACTATATTAAATTAATGTATTCAGTCCCATGTCATCCATGTATCTAATATTTGGCTAATTTGTTCTATATTTCTTTTATTATGACCATTGAATTAATATAAATATGAAAAAATATAGAATGTCACTCAGTGGAATTTAATATCTCTAAATTTTTTATATAATTATAAAATAGTGTTAAGATTAGTTTTATGTTTTTAATTTAATTATAATTTAATTTATTGTAATAAAATTTTATTTATAATTTTTTTAATAGAGTAATTATCTTAATTTCTTACATAATATTGATATATTATTAATTCAATAAATAGAAAAAAAATAAAATTAATTATTTTAAAAATATTAAAAGATATATAATTTTAGTGTTTTATAAATTTAAATTATTTTTTTAATTTTATTTGTAATATTAGTGTTCTGGAAAAGGGTTGTATTTCAGATATATCATTATCTTGATGCATTCAAATTCAAATTAAATGAATAGTGTCAAAAATTAAATTAATGATATTTTGTAATTAATAATATTTAATTAAATGATTCAAAATTAATTAAAATCCATAATTCAGAAAAGGGATTGGGATATGGTTGAAAATTCTATCCATCATCCTTTTTGAGTTTTTAGACTCTTATTGTATCATTTTTTACTCTTAATGTGTATACAACATTAATATTATCATCTTTGTAAAAAATGATAATGTGGGGATTAATAAAAATTGCTAATTCTGATAAATAACCAAATCATTACCAAATTTTATTTGATGATATTATTTTATACAGTACTTATATTATCATTAAATTTTATGTTTTTTGATCCAGTTGGACCTGAAAAATAATTTACACTAATTTTATAATTTAATAAATTTAAAAAATGCTCTTCCCCACACTTAAAAAAAGACACCCATAATCTCTTTTCATTACAAGAATATTGACATATCTAGCTCAACCAAAAAATTACCAATTTATATTACAAACATACTTATCAATGTTCATGAATTTTTGGTATATCCAAAATTCCATCATTAAGATCTGTAAGGGAAGATCTATAGAAACATTATCGAAAAGAGGTAATCATTCATAGGAACACATTCAATTTATTTACTCTTCTACCTCATATGAATCTATTTTATTCATAATAAATAACAAAATATGTATCCTAATTATTGTTAAACATTATTATTATTATTAAACTACCATTGTCCATCCTCATTTCAATCAAATTGGATATGAAGTATTTGTCATCTATGTGTATGGATTATTGTGTTCAGATTGAGAGATACTTATTTTTTTCACACAATATTTTATTGATGAGTATGATGATGGATATAATTATTATTTGTGATATTAATGAAATAAACATAACACTGTGATTATAATATCATATCTACCTTCTTACCTTCTAATTTTATGGATAAGGACAATGTCGCACATGCATATGTCTATACTACCACTTCCCCAAAGCTATTTAATTCAATTTTCATTTAATCATTAAAAAAATGGAAATAATAATATAATATTATAATATTATGATATATATTATAATATTATGATTATACAGAGATTAATTAGTATTTACATTTCATTCTTCCCATCCTTCATATAATGGAAATGATATTCATACTTATGTATGGCCAACCGTCTTTATAAATAGTGAAATTCAATCTCTATCACTAAATTTTATAGATATATATAGGTATTTATATAAATTTAATATATTTAACACATTCCAATAAATAATTACATTTATATGATAGAACCATTATCAATATAATTTTGATAGAACTTCTGGATGAAACTACTTATAAAATAATTGAATAAAGAACACCACAAAACGATGATTATAATAAGGCATTATTAGTAAATGAGTGTTGAATTGTATTAAGGGATCATATATGATATTATAATTATATAAATTATTTTTTTATAGAGTTATAATAAATTAAAATTTATTCTATAGGGGGATAGTGTAATTTTCAATAAACTCAAACCCATTGTTGGTGGATTTGTAGTCTCGCTTTTATTTATGGGAGAGATTTCCTTATTCACTAATTATCTTTTATATGATGTATATAATAACTGTTTTACAGTTATATCATGAATATAATTATTCTAATTATATAAAATTTATTTTACTCTAATCATTCTAGTGGCATACCATTCAAATTTAACCAAAGTATTAAAAGAATTATGATTAAATCATATATTAATCTGGATTATTTATGTTTGAACATCAATTATGGACATAATATGGTACTTATCAAATAAAAACCAATAAATTTATGTATACATGAGTTATTTATGTAGAAAAATGTTTTTATTTAATTATTATTTATTTAATAACTTAAGATATCAAAATAATATTTTATTTAAAATAGATATTATTTATCACTTCAGTCTAATAAAAGTTTTATTAAGATCAAACGTTTTCTAAAACCATTTTTATCATTTTATTTATTTAATGTAACTATAATTATTGTTTTACTAATTTAATTTTCTGTTTAAATTTAATTATAATTTTTTTAAATGAAGTACATTTAAATTTTTAACAAAAATGTGAAAGAAATATTTGATTCAAAATACATGTCATAGATAGAATTTTATGCTATCATGAACACTTAATATTTTTAATCATCCATTATTGATTTTTAATTTTTCTCATATTATTTTTTTAAATAATATTATGGAAATAATATGATTTATTTTAATTAATATCAAAATAAAATTTCTCTTTTCTTGATGATGTATTATAGTGATCTTTTAACAGAATCATTAATCTAGGATAAAAAAATAAATGTTACATATTCATTACTAGGGGAAAGATCCAATGGATATATCCTTAATCCTACTATAAAAGTATTATTTGTTAGATAAAAATATTTTCTCAAATTATAATTATATTCCATGCGTAATATATGATTATATGAAGAATGTGTTATTATCTACTGACATGTGTATGAATAATTTATAATTATGTAATAGATGGTTCTATTATAACACTAAAATGTTTTAGTTAAGGTGATATTGACATCATATGAGATGATGATGGCAAAATATATTTATGTATTACTATGATTTATTTCAATATATGAGCATTGTAAAATGTGTGGACATGATATTGAATTGATTTTTACACATAATGATGTGTGAGTATGATTTAATTCCAACTATGATCGTAGTAAGATTCATGGAAATTATTTTTAATATCTTCATACATATTTGGATAAATTAGTATCATCACATAAAATATATAATCACAATATTATTCATGGACATGTTTTCATTTAATTATTTTCAAAAGATTATGATTTCTAATGATTGTTAATCCACAAGACTATTTTCCAACTCTTGGATATTGACAACTACATGTCACCCTTATTGATTTTGTATCTAGATTTTATTTGATTCCAATGTTTATGTGGTATGTTTTTTGTATTTGAATATTTTATATATAGAGTTTGGATTTGAAAATTTTATCATGCACTTATGAACATTAACTCTTATAATGATTGATATCTCCCATGTTTACTCTCCTTGATAATCTAAGATCACCATTTCTTATAAATACTTTCCCCAAATTATGTGCAATGGTTCATTGTAGGGTATATCTAAGAAGATTTATATGTTAAATGATGTTTTAGCATATATTAGATATATTTGATCAAGAGAAAATATTTTGTATCTAATCTCCAATGAAACAATTTCTTTACTCTCACAAATAATTTATTATTAAAAAAATTATAAAATATTATTATAAAATGATGTTATATTTATATATATGGTGCATTGGTTTCTTCATATTGTGGGGATACTATACCATCTATATCAGACTCTGAAATCATATTAAAAAAACATAATTCACATCAAATTTCTCAAATATAAAAATAAACTTAATTGGTGTAAAAAATAAACTAGTGGAATAATTCATAAAACAATTCCCACTTAGATTTTCTTATACATATATAATGTAAGATTAGATAATAAATAAATAAATTGTTCCCTCTAGAACCATGTCAATTCTTTCCCCAAACTAATCTCTTAATTTCTTATAGGTGACATCTCATGACCATGAAAAACATGATCCCAAGTTTCAAACATACCTAATATAGTAGTAACCAATGGAAGCTTCTCTTGTACCTATGTGACGTAGTAGTTAAATTAGGGTCTGACTATAACTTAGTAGGAAAACTCTAATAAAGTCACTAAAAATTAAAAATTATTATTTTTGTATATTATAGTTCACCAAGTAAACAATTAAAATATAGAATTTCAAACATTTAATATTAGGAAAAACCTAATAAAATTCCAAAACTAGGGGCCAGGATTATAATAGGAATGGTACAAACCAATATCGTCCAGTTTTGGTGTGTCTTATATAACCTCTTAATGACTATTCATCCCATATACATACCAATGGTAATATAACCATGATTTGACCAAACCAACATCTACAGGAAATATAGAAATTTTCAAGGCCTTCAGTCCACTCAATGATTGTGGTCATTCTAATAGTTATAATCACATGTATCCCCAAGGGTTTGTTTTCACCCCATTTGAACCAAAATATTATAATATCCATTAGGGTCCATATAAAACTCTGATTATGCATAATATTTATGCAACCCTTAGGGGTTTAGGTTCACCCTGAGATAACTATAATATCCATTTTCCACTAGAGTCTATGTTCATACTGGGGATAATATCAAATGTGATAGAACAAAGCAAGAAATATATAAATATATGGGAAACATAACCCCATATCCCAATAATAAATATAAAACTATGATAAGGAACCATGAATTAATTACAATAATCTTGTTGAATTATTCCATTTCCACTTTTTCAATATAATTTATTTGATTCATTTCAAATTTCACTTCTAAAATACTAGTTTAATAACATTATGAAATACATTTCTTAAATATAATAAAAACACAATTTTTATCTCATTTCCAAAAAATGTATCCCATGTGTTTCCAAAATATAAAACAAATATAACCAATCGATACTTTCTTTTTCAATTTGGAAAAAAACACATACATTGTTCATCCCTTCATCAAGAAAAATTTCAAGTCCAAATCTATATCATTTATTGAAAATTAGAAAATTCAATTTCAATATGACCAGTTCTATCACTTCCCTCATTAATAAATAAAATTTATTATGAATTATTTCACATCATTTATTTAACATAAATTATGTATAAATCCTCCAAGTCTAACATGACTACACCATAAACAGAATCAGAAAAAAAATATAACTATTGGTTAAATTAAAGTGACCACATAATATATTCTAAGACAATCCAGACGATTCCCAAGTTCCAATATCCCATTCAATAATTTCCCATGTTTTATAATCCTTATTTTTTTAACTAGGTACATTTTTATAACTTGTTTCCCTGAATCATTGAAAAAAAGAATTAATTAACTAATTATAACCCTTCAATTAATTTATTTTTACATTCTATAATTGAATAATTCAACAAGAATCATTAGGTGTCCAATGATCACTGGATCTACAAGAAATGAGGTATAGTTACCTCAATCATACTCATGAACCTATGTTAAACCATATCCCAAATAAAAGTCAAGAATTATTTAATTAATTTACATTAAATATGAGAATAAAATAAAAAAATAAAAATAATGATATACATTGTTGGATATATGTGGAACCATGTGTGTATTGAATCTATTGATGCCCCCATGTAAGGCTAGATGAAATATTATTGATAATTAGGAAAGTTTTCAATTATCTAGTGGATGGTCCTAATAAAACTAATTGAGATACGTGATATATTTGAAATATGGAAGGATAGGATCCACAAAGGCCCATGGAATATGAGACATAACTTGAATAATTAGTTGACTACTCCAAAATACAATCTTGGTGGAGCATGAAGAGCGGAACATAGTGGTAGTGACCCCCTATTCATCATGGATAATATAGGTGGTAAAGGAAGGGTTCCCCCTCTATAAATTTATGTGGAAAAATGACATTTCCTCTTTTAATGTGGCCACCAGTGAGAATGTGGAGGCCACTAGTTGGCCAGTGCTTCCTATAAGAAAACTACATTTGTATCGAACCATGGCTGAAAAAATCCACTTAAAAACTATCTGGTTTTTTATTAGGTACCCTCACCATATCCAAAACAACCTACCCTTTCCCAAAAGACTAATTTAATAGTTCTCATCCATATGAACTTAATTATTATCTTCATTTTAGAGTCCAAATCATTTAATAAATTAAAATACAAGTGTTACGTTAATTTCAACATGTCAATATTACCCCAATGATTTATATGATCTGTTATTAATATTGGGAAGTGTACTCAACACAGTGTCACTTATGTTTCAGTATTTACATGATGTGACCAATAAAATCTTATTTTGGATCATTGATATAATTTAACAAATATAATAAGTAATTAATAAGACACAATTATTTTTTTCTTTTAATTTGAGGCAAGGATGATTTCATTTTAGGTTAATAAGATCATTCTATATTATAATAAAATAACGATGATATGATATTTCAATGTAGAAATGGTGATTTTCTTAAATGTTTTATCTATCACCTAGAAGGTTTCTAAACAGGATGCTACAGATGTACCAAAAAATGGGACATTACACTACTACATCATAAACACCTATGGAATCTATTTGATTCAAGGCGTTTCCACCAAATTTTGGGTTTTCATGACATTAATATAATTATTCTGAGTTAATAAGATAGTAATTGATCTATTTTAGTGTATATGGAACCATTGTTTTTTACAAGTTCAAGAAATATCCTTCAAAATTACTATCTCAGTGGAGAGATCATTGATGTGTGTGAGGTATTTATTTGTTATGTAGCCACATATGATAGTTTTTTAATCCATTAAAACATTAATTATTATAATTTAAAAATAACATCTATATTGAATATTATGATGCTATATACCTGCAATATTTTAATAAATAGTTGAAGAAAATAAATATTTTTTAAAAAAGTCATCATCATATTATCATTCTTTCATTTGTTCTGTAATTATTATACTTGAATAATAGAATTATAATATAACATTATAGAATGTGTTTTATTTCTTCGTAATTGATTATAATCTTGATTTATTATGGTTTGTGATAATATATAATGATTATAATGGGAATAATTTTTCATTCATTTTATATTGTTTTTTGTGATTCAAAAAACATAATAGAAAATAGTTTGAGTTTTCTTAACTGGGTTGAACAAAATGTATCATATAAAATTTAATATCATACGATCATTTATATACATATTGGTGTATGCTTATTATGAAACCCAATTAATTTTGTTCAACTAAATATTATAAATGAATAATCTTATATGTTGATACATTTATTGAATAATTCTTGAGGATTATCTAATAATGGATTTTTTGGTTATATTGGTCTTCATATCATTAGTTTGTGCGTGGAAAAAATGTATTTTTTGACACATATGATGATAGAATACATATTTTTCAAAGATTTAATTGGACCAAGTAAAATTAACTCTATGAATATTTGAGTGATATGTTGAGTGATTAAAAACAAGGATGAATAATAGGTGGAGTATTAATTTAATTTGGATAGTTTATTTTAGACTATAATGAATGTATGAGTTGGTTTACACCAGTTATCTAGGATCCATGGTTTAACTACCCTTTTCTTAATATGTTTTTTATTTTACAATGAAATATATGTTTTTAATCATTGAGTAAAGTAATTTTTTATAGTTTGTATTCCATTCATAATTTTAAATGTTTTAACATCTACATGTGGTTTTATTAAATGTTTTCATGGGTATGAAACATCTCTCTCGTTATTAGGTGAATGTTATAGTATTGTTGTTTTTTGTTCTATAAATATCTATAGGAGATAAAATACCATGCTATACTTCAGGGAATCATGTAATGTTGATGAGATGATCTAGGCCAAACCCTTTAAAGTAGAACCATTAAATGAATTATGTGGTGTGCGCTATATGATGATGATTACACTTTGACCAATGGGTTTCAAAATGTAGTGTAATTTGATGTTCATTTTTATAGTGTTTAGGCCTATGTAATATTATATATATGGGATAATTTGTTAATATAAACATGTTTTAAGAATATAGTTATTTCTTCACGTTTAAAGATATATATATATATATATATATATATATGTTAAAGTTTCATGTGTACAATGATATATGTTAGGGTTACCCTATATATATAGGTCAAAATATATGACGTATGTGTTCTAAAGAATATGTGTTTAGCTGTGGTATCAGGGATAGATAAGGTGTTGTGGAGCTTATGTATGTTTTTTCGATAGACATAAATATCTTACCAATGATATGTATGGAATATGATTATTATTTAAAGTTGATATATTATGTGAATTTTATATATTACATAAGTAATATATGTTATTAATGGTTCTCCCCTAGGTTATGTATGGAATTTATACTGTGTGATGAATATATATTATATATAAAACTCCACCATTGTATGTAAGGATGGAACTAGATGATTAATGATGGATAACTGCATGACATACAATATTTTTTATATGTAAGGGTTAACCCTATGATAAGTAAGTGTACACATCATTTTGTTTGTGTCGTTGATTCTCTAAGGGCCATATATAAGGGTAAATAAGTGATACATAGGTATTCTAGAAATAAATAAATATATATTTTCTTATATAGAGATAAATTGATGTCCCAAGGGACAATACAAAAGGTTTACCCAATATATGAGTTTCAACCTAGTCTTTATGAATATATATTGTGATGGGTTAGAATCTACAACTTTGGAAGAATGAAATATAGTTCATGCTTGAGTTATGGGGATTTTTTGGAAATGGGTGTTGTGCATAGACATGAAGAAAGGGTCAGACCCTGGTGGTGTATCTTTTAATTGAAATTTTATTTCTAGAATATGATGGTCCTCTTGAAATATAAATTTATAAACACCTAAAATATTTTTAATTTTTTTTTAAATTCATGAGTTGAAATTAAAATAATCTATTCTCATCCTCATTTTCCATTAATCATCATTGTTCTATTGTGATTGAAGGTGATTTTACTCATCTTTTATCGTATGATTGTTTTCTAATCCAATAATTATTATAACATATTCCATGCCACTGATTATGGTGTCTCTAGGGAATGGTTTGAGTGATGATTCCACGAGGACCTACTGGAATCATTCTAAACAATTGCTATTTTTCTTGTGGGGTGAGGGATTGTATATGATAATGAACCAATTTTATTGGTAATGAAATCAATGTAACATGTTTGATCAATGATTTTTATAATATTATTGTATTTATAATATAGTGTTTTACTTAATTATAATTTTATTATTGTTTATTAGTGGGTGTGTTTCTTGGGGGAGGGCCTTGGTATCTCATGGACGTTTTGAAGAGGCATATATGAGATCGAATTTTTTTTCTAACATGTATACTTTTAATGTGTTTGTTTATCTTATATTATTACATATTCAACAAAAAATTAGTTTTTAGGTACTTATTAGTGATGTTTTGTATATGAATGGGTCGATAGGTTGTGGGGTTGGAAACATCTCAAAATTGCAGGAAAATTATTAATACCTACAAATTAATCCTTTTTAATCTCATTGCAGTACTAGTTACAATCGTGCAATCGAGTTATCAAATACAATACATTTATGTTAACAAATTTATATATCATAGTTTATCTATAATGAAATTATTATTTATTAATTATATTATAAAAATAAACAATAATATGTGATATTGAACTTATTGACATATTGGGAGGTGATAATATTTGTGGAATTCATACTAGGCCAAATATAAGGGCATCTAATATATCTCTATGATGTGAATCATAACACATATTTCACTATTCATCATAATTTGGAAATTTTATACCTTTTAACATCATGGGACATGCACCAATGAGTATCAATGAAAGGTTATGAAATCATGTACATGTGAAGTTTAATTTACATTCAAGTGACCATAGCCTATTACATATAGTTTAGAGTCTAATATTGTAGAATACAAGTTGAAAGGTGACTATTGATTACTAGTTTGGGAGATATATTTAACGAGCTTTTTTCTGGCTCATCCAATATATTGATAAGAAGGTATATGTTCATTTTATTATAATCATGGTTGTTGTGGTCCAAATGATGTTGTATTATATGGATCTTGGGGATTATGTCCTGATGAGGATTATTTTTATTATTTATAAGGGAAATTATTTTGTTAAGACTAAATTATGAAGGTAGATAACTCATTGATGATACATGATTTGATGTTAGGTTTGATCCCAAGATAGACATCCAACATATATTTGTTAATAGGAATAAATTCCATTATAAATTTTTTATAGTGTATGGATATTCTAAAGGATTGTACAATATAGTTTTTCATTCTATGGAAGGTATGTGTTTTTCATAAAAGGGATGGGAACATTAGATAGAGTGGGGAATACACATTATTTCTCCCCTAATATGTATTCATCCATAAATGATATATTTTGAATCATATGGAATGTTATCTGTAGAACCATAAGGAATATGTCTTATTTGTTATGGCATCATGGTCATATATTCTACTTAGAAACAACATTCATGTTTTAACTACCCAAATTTTTTTAAGGTATTGTTCAATTTTGTAATATTACCTTTTTTGGTTTAAAACGTTTCTTAATGGGGTAAGGTTGGTTATGAGGATGTATAGGAATTTGGAAGAGCTCGAAGCCCTCAAATTATGAGAAAAAATAGGGTCTCTTGGTATTGAGAAATCAGGCATCCCACATGGTTTCCCTAACCTTAAATGAATTTCAGAGGAGATAATGTGGTAGCATGGTTTCTATACAATCGTATAGGCCAAAGCACACACCCATGCTAGTTTCCTAAGAAATTGGGGATGTGAAATTCACACTATTTATAAATGGTTATGAAAACAATGATCATAGCTCGTGCGAGGTTCTCAATATGTAGTGGAATAGTGCACAATTGGTGCATGATTAGTCTAGTAATGTGGTGAAATAGTGTGAACCTATCTTGAAGGGTAAAATTCCATTTTTTTCTTAATGAACATAAAAAATGAAATCTACTCTATCTCATATCATTTACAGTGTCTGAACCCCTCACAATGTCAATTTGATATCCCCATCTCCCTATTATATGGATCTAGATTACTTCCTCATCCGGAATCTAAATCAAGTGTCGTCAGAAGCATCATATCTCCATTAGTATACTTTCAAATCCCCTTTATTCTGTTTATCATTATTCTATCTATTATAAAATTTAGGTTCAAGATCATATGAACTATTTTAAAGGAATTTGAAGATTATTCATTTTTATTCTCATATATGTCAAATATAAATCAAATATTGGATGAGTATTCATATATAGTTAATTATATTATTAACATGTGTTCTTTATTTATTGTTAATTATAATCTTGTTATTATACTCTCTTAAAAACTTAAAAGGTTTTAAGAGGATTTAATCCTCTTGATCCCACCCCTTTGGGTGTGCTAAATTAATTTCCCTCATTAATGTAATTGTTTAATTGGTTTTAACCCCTTCTATGAGTTTGGATTTTGTAATATATATAATTTCCCTTCATGTTTAATGAAATAGTTAATTAAATAACCTTATATGTGATTGGGTTTTATTAATTATGAATTTAAATTACATGATTAGTTAAATGAATTATTTGTATTTAATTTTAACTGGTGGTGGGGCCATTCCATTAAATTCAAATCTTTATATATAAATTATAAGGATTTTGATTCATTGATTATATTTTCATTTACGAATATAATTTTTTATTGATTACCCCTCATTATTATTATTATTATTATACCTTTAATATTGTAAGAAAATGATGGTTAAGGGACTTATTGAGAATGGTGTTTCGTACTCCCTTACATCATTTGTTATGCATGATTTGTCTCAGCATTATACTATTATCATAGTGATGGCCATGATATTCTAAATACATACATATCAGGTGTTAGTAAAAATAACTCACCACACCTGTCTTAATTCATCAGAATGACATCTCAAATTCACTATAGGATTCATTGCATGTACATTGTTTGATCACATAACTCATTAGACTAGTTATGAATGATTGATTTATGCCCCTGGTCCTACTAACACATTATATCCAGGTATGTACCAACTTAATTCAACAAAAACATAGGTAATATAGGTGGATATATTATATAACTATACTTTAGACAAACATAACTATATTTATATTTTATTACTATAAAAATATATGTGGTTACTAATCATACTCTTAAACCAGCTTGTGATGAAGCATGGAGAGCTAGACAGGTGTCCTGCAGGAACTTTAGTTGGTTGTTTTTTATTTATTCATATATGCTTATTTTTATTATACATATATAATTATATTTCTATTTAAAAATATGGATTATATATATACATCATTGGTGGTGTCCTATCGGTATATTATCTCATAGACAACTCAGGCTGCCATTGGTACACAAGTAGATTAAATTTCTGAAGGTATGCAAAATTGAAAATTCCATACTAAATATTCCTGACATGTTTGTTTTATAACATATATTATTAGAGTAGAAGACTCATAATATTCTTCTGATTCTAGCGGATTGGTATTTTTCATTTCTTGTATTTTTTATTGCATGTTGTATATGCATGTCCCCTTTCTCCCATTATGGTATATCAGCATTCCATGAAATAAGAATTTATTATGAATCATCCTATAGGATTTTTATTATTATATTCATTAGTTATAAACACTTCCAAATTTTTTTACTATATATATTTACATTTTCTATCATTTAATATATACTTCTTCTATAGTGGGTTAGTATTCCTATTGTTATAGTGACTATTTTATATACATCCACTACTATATACTTATTTACCAAATAAACTATTCCAAAAGGATATGAGGGTATATTATCCCCACAATAAAACATTATTCCCCCACTACAAGTCATTGCACTCTTTCGTATGGGGTGGCATGCTTATGGTGATGTGACCCATCAGCTCAGGGAACATAATAACACGATCCTTGGTCTAGAAGTTACAAAGTGGTATTGGATCATATTTTCCATTTCTCTTATTTTTTGGTTATTACACATGAGATAAGGAGGAAATGTAATTTTATTATGAGAATGTTCAATGGAATTAGTAGTCCACATATAGGGAAAACCCCAAATCACATAGGATGGGTTGTTGTAGTAATTGATTAGTCATGTTATAGTTGATAAGACTTCACAATTGGGAGATGTAATCCCCTTATGATGTTATTAATATTTATTATTTCTAAGATTTTTATTTTATATTTTATTGATGAAATAACGGTTTGAAATTTCATGAATCGTTATAGACACAATTAGACAAATATTCCATGAATTTTTCTATTAAAAATCTACTATATGCATAATCTTCCCTCCTCTATATGGTTAGTTATTGATTATTATATATTTAAATTTGTTGACTTTTCTCAATGGAATAATATATTATGATTAAGTAACATTGACACATCAATCTAAATGGTATTTTCCAACATATATTTGGGATAAAACCATAATTATCCAATTATACCATGTTGTGGGGTTTGGACATACTATTTCTAGGCCATTATATAAATATGTATTATATTTAAAAGATTACCAACTCAGATAGATTTAAATACATATATGAATAATGTTACAATAAGAAAGGAATCAAGTTTCAATGTTAAAGGATTTTTTCCCTATACAATACTATTTAATCAATATATATTGAAACCCCATGTATGTGATATAAGATATAGAGCTTTACCAGACTATAATAGTGGGTAGGGGGAAGACCCTTACATTTCTTATGGCCTGTTATGGTCATTCAATACCACCTAAACATCGATTAGAGAGTAGGAACAAGGATGTGATCTATGTTATAGAATGGTAATTCCCATATCCAATAGTATATCTATAATTATTTCATATTCTATGTTTTTTATAAGGTGTTTCTTTGGATTTGTGAAATCATTCCACCATGAGAACTTCAAGATGGATGCCAAGAAGGCAGTGATGAACCACACCATATGTGGTGGTCTATAAGACATCAGTGATCCCTCCTATTCTTCTACATATAGAACAACTTATTGTTTCTGATATGTGTATGAAACCCCCCAATTTTTAGATAGTCTCTTCCACATGATGAAAAATATGCAAGGTGTTTTCTGATCTACCTCGACTATGGAAGAGTTTACTTGAGAGTTCCACTGGCCGAATCCACCCACATTTTCATTAGATAGAGGACTACATGTGGTTAGGAAATGTATAGAGTCCTTGAAGTATATATTAATGCATTGGCAGACACATCTAATGTAGTGGGTCAATATTTCTTCTTATATGCTACATAATTCTATTAAGTGATTGTGGGATGTTATTTCCCAGGAATACCAACATCATTATATGATCTAGGTAGATTTAAAAAAAAATATTTTATGTCTACTTCGTTCCACTAAACCTAAAGAATGATAATCATAGATAGGTTACTAACTTGAAAATGGGATCAATGTCTTTCTTGGAATATTCTTCTCGCTTTTCCGAGTTCAATTGTTTTCCACTGACTCTAGTGGGAGATGATCTTATTCCTTTAAAGTGATTCAATTATGGGATAATATATGTCGTCCATTCATGGTTAAATGTTTTTAGAAAGACATTTGTATTCAAGATAGACAATTGTTCCCCCATTACTATGATAAATCCTAGGGAATCCAGTGGTGTGAGATATTTCCTTTTGCCACATGTATATTTTATCATTCCTTCTAATGGGAGAAAGCATAATTTCAACGTTTCTAGTGTGGGTATTAGTATTCAGACTCCTAATGCTATGAAAATCCTAATATGTCAGTAGTGTGTGATACTGAGACATAAAAACCCCAGTTTTTATGGAATCAACCATAATGTATAGGTTGTGGTAGGATGGGAATATCCAACTCTTCTGTACAACCCTACCATTAGTGCCTAGCGTGATGGAATCTATAACTACCCCAAATTCAAGAGTGAGATTAGAATTTTCTCTTAAGAGAGGTATATGGAATACCATGACTAGCAAGGATGAGTTGGTGGTAGAGTCATATGTAATTAGGAAAAGAATTCTCTTTACCAGTAGAGCAGTCCAACTCTTGGTAGTTAGGTTTTGAATCTGGGACTTGTTATATAAATTTAACATGCAAGATATCTATTCTGATGGAGAATAGTGCTTTACAACATACTATTTGAGGTTTTATTCTAGTATCTTCTACCTGTGTCTAATTTATTTAACAAAGGTGCATCACAGTATTTTATATCTATGAAAATTTGGGAGATTCTTGGACCAAAGATAGAACAATTCTTTGGTGTGATGAATCCTGAAACCTCATCGGGTATCCAATGAGAGATAATTCACTATTGAATGGATTTACCCAAAAAATGGGTACTTATATCTTCATATGAAATATTTTCCTTCTCAATATTATAGGTTTTGATGAAAATATTGGGATAGACTGGTTAATTCAATATCAATCCCATATTGAATTCTATTAATGGAGGGTGACATTTACATCACCAATGGGTTATAGACACATGCATAAGGAAGATTAGTGTATCCATGCTACAAGACCAAGACCTAAGCATCATGGGATGGTCATAGTGAAAATCCAAATTTCTATTAGTTTCTTAGATTATTAGTGGCTACGAACCGCTATTTTCCCTTCAATAGTTGATCATTTCAGGGATATATTCCTTGAAAACATCTATAGGATATCTTTTTTGTGATAGGTATAATTCTATATCGAGCTATGGAGAATAATTTAACTAGAGACCATTCCTTCTTACAAGATGACTACTATGGATCTTATTGAGTTCGTGAACCTTTTAGAAGAATTTTAGGATTATGGTTTCAAATTACCTAACACTTCCCCTTGTGGTTTACTGGTCCATTTTTTTAAGAAGTGGGATAATAACATCAGGCTATGCCTGGACTACCAGTGATTGAACCATTGTACAATATGGAACTATTATCAAAGATATATAAAAGATGAAAGGTTTTATTAGCTCTAAATATAGAGTTAGTTTTCAAATATTAATTTGATGTTAGGCAATCCTTAGGTGCATTATAGGTACTGCGACACACCTCTCATAGCCTTCCAAAGTAGGTATTATCTCTATAATTACCTGTTCATGACATTTAGTTTCAAAAAATCACCAACTATCCTTAATGAATTGATGAATTAGGATTTCTACCAATATATGGATTTAATCGTGGTGGTAATTATGGATGATATTTTAGTGTATACTCATTCTCAATATTTCCATTCATAAAAACTAGAGATCATGATGAATATAATAAGGGAGAAGCATGTTTATTCATTTCACAGTTGTTATAAAATTTGGGTAAACAAAGTACACATCCTGGATAATATCATCATAGATTCTAGAGTATCATCAAAGCCATATAGTGTGAAAGATTCAGTTTCCTATGTGCATCCAAAGAATAACTTTGACAAACAAATTTTTTTAGGGTAGCTGAATATCACATATTATTCATCATTGGTTTTTAAATCCTTGAAACGCTTCATATGGGAGTCACTAAGAAGGGTTTGAAATTTTTATGTTAAGAATCTTGTGATGAATCCTTTCAAAAGATGAAAGGAATATTGACTTCAGTTCCAATCCTGGTTCTCCGAAAGCATGGAATAAGATATTCAATATATTATAGTGCATTGGGTGTAAGGCTAGGAGTTTTTCTTAGGTAGGTCTAGTGAGACGTAATGTAGTATCCTTGATAGGTGAGGAATCATGATTATAATTTACAAATTAATGAAATAAATAAATCTTTTATTGTTCATGATATTCAGTTTTGGAGGAACTATTTACTTCAAGACAATATTTTGGTCTTCAATGATCACAAAATCCCCATATAAATTGGTAAACACCGTGCATTCATTCTTAAGAATGGTAAAGGGTTTAATTACCTAAAATATTTCTATTTCAATATATTGTTAACACGTGGGAAAGGAAAAATGTTAGTTGATATTGTTATCATGCATGGAATATAGTTTATATAATACAAACACTATATATTTTTTAATGTATTATATTATTGGATTAATGTAATGAGATTTAATTTATTGAGACAACAACTCAAAATTCATGATGATTAGGGTCGTACAATTAGGAATATAGGTCTAAGTTTGAGGACCGAAATGAGAATTCCTCTTTGTATCCTATGATGATTTGAATTAATTTATACATATTTCATTGGGGTTACCACTTTAGAGATAAATATCATCCAATTTAATGAAGGTATCATGTTTCGACCCAAGGTCACATCTATTGAGGAGAACAGCTCAAGGAAAATAATATTGTTGTGAATATGAAGTTATTGAACTAAAATTGGTGATTCATTTTACTTTACTAAATAATTATGAAAAATGAACCATTAATTGGTGAAATTTTGAGGGAATAACTCTTTTTTATTGAAACCATGACATATATGATATATAATTACATTTTTTTTAATTTTATATATCGTGGTACATGTGTCTTGTAATTTAGCATCATGGTGATAGGGCTGCCCTCACTCAATAGTTTAGTTTGAAATGAAGGGGAACTCTCTATATGTATCATTAAATAGATATATCATATTACCAAATTGATAAAATAAGTTAAATTAATAATTTTATGTCAAAGAAATCATCAAAATTCATAGTTTTATATAAATAGATGAGGTGATGTCTTTATTTAATTTCATGTATGTCCTCTTGTGGGAGATCCATGAAATGCTATGTATACTTTGACAATATGAATGAAAAATTTATAGTTCATAAAATTATGGATATGTTTTCACGGTGTAGAGTATGATTTAGAATAAATATACAAGAGTTGGAACACCATTCACAAAGGAGAGTATTAATATTGAAAAAAATGTTGGCAGTATAAGGAAAAAAGATTTGATTTTCATTATATATTTAGAAATTATAGGAATCACAAAACTGAATCTTTATATTATTTGGCATGATTTAATCCAATAATAGATGAACCATAAAATCATCGGGTTTTTTATATGAATAAATATTGAATCCCGATGCAAATAAATACTCAAATTTAGATTCTCCTCCAACAAAAGTAGAATTTCATTTCAAAAAGTGACTATTGATGAGTAGTAATAAGTTGTGTAATCATGTATAAACATTCCTTTTATATAATATGGTTGGGTCTCATAGAATGGAACACTTAATGTAGCATATAGTTATATAGGATAGAGTTCTATGAAAAATTTTCATTCATGTGGGATAACTATTTTTATATAGATTCACATCTTATTTTGTAGTAAAAAATCCTTATTGTCTAGGGTCATACGACAAGGATCTCTATTACCAATATGGATCATTATAAAAAAGGAGGTTGAATATTCTTGGAATTTTATTATTAGAGGAAACACTATCTAAATATATAAGTTTAAATATTTTCTACATTCAAGGCCTTGATGGTGTCCTTAAATCCACTAATGGATGAGAGACACTTAATATTAGGAAAGAGGATAATGTATGCACATACGACTAGCTTCTATAACATTCTAAACATTCCATCCAAATAAAGAAAAATATATATTAGTATACCTACATGAAGAAATAGTATATATTATTCTCAAATAATACCTCTGATTTATAGATACGTTCCATCTTCATCCCTCAACAACTGATTTTTTTCCAAAGATAAATATACTTATTTGCATTCAATTTGGTGAATATATTTCATGTTCATATATCCCTCAACTAAAAATTAAAAATTCAGAAAAACCCTTATTGTATCTCACATATTATCAATGTGGGATGATTTTAATTCAGTCATGGATGCTTTAATAATTTTTATTTTTAATTTCATGAAGTCTAAAATAATTCAATGATTTTCCCCTCACATTATTTAATGGATAAGGGTACTAATGTCAACGCTTTCAATTTTAAAAAAGATGCACTAGGAATATGACATCAGGTCTAACCACATTTCCGACTATCATGAGGTTGGAAACATATAACTAGGGGCCATTGATATAATTATAAAAAATATCCTTCATAATATATTTGGAAAAGAAAATAATTCTTTGAATAAACATGATCATATATGTTTTGTGGTATTTTTTCACAATTTCTTATAATAATATATTTAAGACACCATGTTATATTTTATATGAAAAAAAAATATTGGTTCTATAGTGTTAATACTACCTTCCATTCTCATTTCCCTTTAATATTTGTAATATTATAATGATAAGTCTAATAAATTCATTGAAAAATTAAAGGAGCAGAATGAAATAATTGTTTACACACAACATAACATAGATATTCAACATATTTAACATAGGTTATTATTTAACAATATTTTCACCTTATCTCATTACAATATATAAATTTTCCATTATACATGATAACCCATTACATACATAGGATGAATCCTATCAAGATTTATACAAAATATGAGGGATCTGACTCTATTCACATGGTATACTCGAATGGTGCATTATATCAGATCAAAAAAAGATGGAGTGCATATCACTAAAACTACTAATTGTAGGTTCCAAAAGAATAATATGGAAAAATCTAATTTGGGATTCTGTATTCAGTATATATATAATTAAACATTAATGTATGATCATATCCCAAAACACTAAACTATGAAAACAAATCTTGTATATATAACAAATAATAAATATTATAAATAAAATTTTCATAAAACATTAACTTACCTGGTACATGTCCTTATCATATGAACATAAACTAAAGATAACATCCAACTTTGAAAAATTATATATAACAATATAAAATATTTTCCTAACATCAATTCCATCAAATATTTAGAGTACCATATTAATTATACCAAAATATCAAAACAAGATACCTAAATCCATGAAAAATCACATCCATTCATGTATATTTATCTATAATCTAATACTTTAATTAAAGTTAAAATGTTTTAAAAAATATTTATCTACTGTTTGGTTCCCCTCAATAATGTTTATTCATCAATTTTATGGTTCAATGTTATGAATCAATCATTTTACCTATCCAAAATATTTTCCATATCTCTATACAGAACCATATAAGATCTATGTACCGATTTATTTCTATTATAAAAGATATCATATTTATGATCAGATTATTTTTCTTACACCCAATCATAATTCATATTGATTTTTTTAATTCATTTTAGAGAATCTCATCCCATTAAAAAGACATTATAATGTAATTTATGGTTAATTATCATATGAAATAAAATTTTAGATCACCAATGTCCTATAAGTATGATCTTAAACTACCTGAAATATAATTTGGGAAGTATGAATATAAAAAATAAAACACAATGGTCCCCTTGTTACAACCATAAATATTAGAACATTGAATTCATATTCCCAATAAACAATTCTAAATGAAATGTGTTCCATATAGAACGTGTTTAATTACACAGAACATCTTCCTCTTTCATTGGTCAATCTAATGAGATAGTTCAACTTTGGTGGTAGAATAATAAAGAAACAATATATCATTTAATTGTATTAGTCATGGATGATATAAAATAACCAAGACCTGGGGTTGGTTTGATCTAATTTTTCACTTCCACATCAATTATTATAAATGTGAATACCACCATAAGATGCATAATAATAACTACTATTTCATCAATATATCAATTTTCCAAGGATATGAATGAATAATATAATGATTAAATAAATGGATTCTATGAAGTTTGGATATGAGATAATTTAAGATTATATGGGATTTAAGATTTAAAAAATCTTGAAAATTCATTCAATGAAATCATATATTCTATCTCAATGGAGTATTCACAATAATTCATCTCGATTACAAAATATGAATAACCCATACATTCACTCATTCCCCCAGAATATGAATAGTTAGATCATAGTCGAAGATGAGATCTTCAAGATCTAATTCATTAATAGGGTGTCCTTATAATATTAATAAAGTAATTAATGAACTACATTTGTTGGGTAGATGAGTATAAAACCCACACTTACCATGTTGATAGTTATATTTTATATTAACCTATATTTATGGTCTTACATGATACATAATAATATATCTCATAAATTCACGTAATATCTTTGATGGATAAATACCTTACATTGGAAGCTTTGTTATCATCAATAAAAATTCTAGAGTATGTTGTAGTGAATTGAAATCCACTCACACCATCCATTTTACTAAAATCATAGGAATGAAAATTATTTTAAATTTTTTCAAAAAAAATATAACACTATATTATATTCCTCTATATTATTGGATAACTAATTATGTATTTTTGGGCACCCACATAAGAATAAAAATGAACATTATAGTGTGGAATATAATTTCTCAGAATCTACACTATGAAAATCAATTGAATGTGGTACATTTCTAAATAAAAATATCTTGTAAAACAAAAAATTAATGTTTTTATATGATAGTACATATTTTTTTTATTTTCCATAGAATTATGATGAGATATTATTTCACAAAGTGATATATTTAGGAACATCATATAAATGATGGGACTCTTGAATTCTTCCCATGAAATCAAATTCATTGGGTATAAAAGATTATTTCTCAAGTCATTGACTCTTTCTTGGAAACTACCATCCAAAATATATTTTGCATATTTCTCCATTTCATTTCTAAAGGTGGATAATATTTTCATGATGTGGTCTATGGAGGTCCCATTATTAGTGGTACATTTATAGAGTACTAAAAATCATTATGATTTAGAGGAGTCAACATTTAGAGGATAATCATTGTATTTTAAGATTTAAATTTAATGAAAATATAACTTATATTGAATTGATATAATTTACCATCTGTTAAAATGACATATTTTAAAGGGGATTGAATTTTAAGTAGTTATACCATAGTTTTCCTAGAAAAATATAATGATTATATGGATAAATAGAACACTAATGTCACTTAACCATCAAATAGTTAGTATAGAATTACATTAGCCTACATGTATGTGACATTATTATAGGATTCATAGAACCTTAGTATGATTGATTAGAATTATCGAGGGGATAGAGGAATTATTTACATCCACATTCAATCATTTCACATGAATGTTATTAATATTCCACAATAAATCACAACCTAGAACCTATAAGTTTAGTGTTGTTAGTTAATAGATACATAAACACTATATTTGGATTCATTTATAATTTCTCCCAGGTGTAGTCTTCTAGCATGGTACTCTTTGAGACACCACACGCATAATACTATTCTTTTTATGATGATGATATGAAATCATAAAAATGGGTGATCTCAAATGATTTGTAAGGGTAAATATAAGATATAAAAATAAAATGTAATATATGAGAATAAGTTGACCATGTAGGTATAATTGTATAATCATGTTTAATGGTTATAAAATAAGAAAATATATACCAAAAAAACATGATCATAAATCATGAGTAATAAAACAAGGCTTTAGAATAACATGTGACCTAAAAAATAGAGTGTTATAACATGGTCAATATTCATATTTTGTGAAAACACAACATTGTAATCAGATTGATTCTTAAAAAATTAATAAAAATAAAAAATATTAATAGGATGACCACCAACACAATAATATCGTAATGTACTAGGATAACCACCTACCTATAACATAGTTGTCTTGGGTTATCAAACTATGGATCATTACTTTTCAAAACATCATTAATCCACCAATAACCTATCCAGACATTAGGATATATAAAACTCTACCAAATTAACTAGATGGATATATCGTACTAATATATATATTGGATAAATGAACATGAAATCACTCATATTTTCATAAAATATTTACTACCTCTTGTTAAATAAATGGGATCATATTTATTTTTGAAAAACATAATTATATTCTATACATGAAATAAATATGGATGGTGTCGTCAAAAAATATCTCATTTTTTAAAAATATGTTTTAAATGATAATGTAATAAAATTTTACCTGTTATAGGAGAATGAAAAAAGGGATTTGGAAATAAGAATAAATATATGTTAACATTTAAAAATATTTTCCTAAAAATATATATAAAAATAATTGGTACATGAAAAAATATTCTGAAAATATAATAATGTATAAATTGTATTTATTTATTAATAATTTCTATAATGGGATAAAATACATTCTTTAGGAATGTTTGAAAAAAGGAATATTCTTTTCACATATTTTAAACCGGGGTGAATCATTAATAAATCAATGATACCAGAATTTTATTAAAGATTACTTTTAAAAAGTTGAAATTTAGTAAGATAACTTTAAGAACAAACTTGTGAAATAATTCTTATGTATATAAGGACATTCATAAGATAATATAATAAATATTTACATGTTGGAGAATGATTCCTCATAGAAAAAAGTGATTATATCGGTCCTCATTTATGAGAATTATTTTGATTGAATCATGAAATAAAGACGGAAATGTTTTCATAACACCTATAAAAATCATAAACAAGGATGAAAATAATTTTTTTTAATAAATTAAATTCATAAAAGGTTCATAAATAAAATTTTATGATATTATCATTTTCTAATGAGACTAAAAATGAACCCTTACCATTCCTCTCAGCTTATATAAAAATTATTTCAACTCTATTACAATAAATATATCCATTTAAATAACTTAATTTAGAAAGATATATATAATTATTCACTTTAGTACTCATAAATTATAATATTTTTTCATACATGTTCTATATTGTTATTGGTTTTCATCGTTATCAAATTCTAGTAATTTTTATTGGTTCAAACATATTGGGTAATAACGATGTTGATCATCATTCATAGATAAAAATCTTATCATTAAATTTTAATTAATAGATGAGGAATTATTTTGTTCAAATTATTTATATAGACCAATTTTTTTATGTAAAGTGTGATTACTATTCATGGTAATAAAATTATTTATGAAGAATTTTTGGTTTATTTATCATGGAAAATGAGTTACGTTATATTAATCATTGTTTTTTTGGAAATATTAAATAACCATATTCAGAACATAAATTATGCTACAATATCATATATTAACATTATAAATTTATTGATACCAATTTATTATATAAACAGAGAAGATAGTATAGGATCGATATTTGTATCATTGAACCATCTAAAACAAAAATATTTTATACTAGAAAATATTTATGAATATGGATTTATATAATAGTTTTGTAATTTCTTGGTAATCATAATGATGATTATATTAAATCATTATAGAATCTAATAGTATTTTTAAATAGTGTTTATTAGATTTTTATAGGCAAAGATGGTGGAGAACTATGTAGTTAATTTGATGAATTCAATCCTTAATGATATGTTTTCTTTTAAAAAATAGGTTGTTAGTATTTATTCTTTGAATCGTGAAATAAAAATATCTAAGAAGTCATTTTGAGTGGTAACATTGTAATACTTTATTGATATATCTAAAAAATTATTTCTTTTCAGATGGGGAGTGGAGGGGTCATTTAATATTGGAGTTAGGAGTTTCATTTTGTAAAATATACCTTCTTTATTGTATATAGATTATTATTGGAAAATGAAATTGGATAAAAATATAAGATAAATTTTATTATTAATTCACCATCACATGTATGTGATTCATCAAGAGGGAGATGGAACTATTGAGAGCTTTGCCTTTGTGATTCCCTAGGTTCATGTCGCTGAGATCTGCTCCCCCTCCCTATAGGAGGGGGGAGGTTCGCTCCTGTTGATGCCTGCAAGGGAGGATTCTCACCATTGTCCTTCTCCACCTTTACCTACGATTTCAATCTCCCCGAAAGTGTCGGGTCTCTTTTGGGAGGAACCCCAGCCATCTCTTCTTTCATCATAGGTTAATAGCATTGAATATCTGTGTAAGTTCACTTTGGTGGCTCTCTTTCATCCTCAAAGGCCCTCGGTGGATGCATTTGTGTATTTTGTCTCTAAATCTTGGGTGATTTGTGAGCATGTGGTCATCAGGTTGCTTGACAGGAGACACCTCATGGTTCAGTTTGGCTCGGAGGAGGATATGATTGTTTTCTGGTCAAGTTTTCTAAGAATTTGTGGTGATTATTTCATTTATTTCTTCCACTGGTGCTTCGAGTTTAATATGTCGCGTGACCCCTCTTCGATCGCGACATGGGTAAGCCTCCCTAGCCTTCCTCTTTATTTTCAAAATCCCTCAATTCCTTGTGAAATTCTTAACATGGTTGGCCATTATCTTTGTTCTGATCAACGAACGGGCTCTGTCTCTCATCCAATTTGCCCAAGAATTTGTGTTGAGTTTGATTTCGTGAGGCCTCTAGTGTGTTGTTTTGGGATTACTGATGAGCAGAAGTTTTGCTGGAGGCAAGAGGTTGTTTTTTAGTCTTGGATGATGTTCTGTGTGAACTGTCAGCGGTTTGGGCATCTGGAGACTGTTTTCTGTAATGGAGGGAGGAGTGGTGGACCGTAGGTGATGGAAGGGCAGTGTGGACAAGGTTGTGATGTCTGTGATGCTTTGAGGTTGGTTCAAGAGGTGGTGAGGAATGGTTGTATAGATGTTTTCATGAGTGCCGCTGTTGCATCTGAGGTGTGTATCATAGTTGAAGGTGTTTCTGGACAGGGAGTCCAGATGGGTGCCTCTTGAAATGAGGCTGGCCTGGTCGATGTTGTACTGAAACTTGCATGTGGTGTGAGGGAAATACAGACACCCTTTAATCCATCAGTGCTGCAAGTTTTTGACAGGTTGAAACATGATATTGAAATGGAGTCTCAGTCTAATACAGAGGGGAGTGCTTGTGATCTACAGGAGGTTACTTCCACTACAGATCAGTAGTCCATTACGGTTGGAGATCATAGGGTTTTGAACCGGTGTTTTCCCGGTGTGGTAGAGGTGGTTTTAGAGAAGGGTACTGTTGAGGTGACTAAATACTCTTCTGAAGAATTTTTGGACATTCAGGAGAGGGATATTGGTCTTGCAGTGGCAGAGGAGCAGTAGGAACCAAGCCTTTAGCAGGGGTGAGTTGTGATACTACTTCTATGGTGTCCTTTGGACAGTCTGTGGCTGAGGATGTGGGGGTTTCTGGTCACCAGACCAAATTGCAGGAGGTGGCTTGCAACGCAGTGCAGCCAGAGTTGGTGTTTGGTTCTGTTTTAGATTCAGGTGCAACTGCCTCGGGGGTAGTGGAGGGTTGTGTTCCAGAAAGTCCGATTGGTGACGATGGGGGAGTGGAGATCAGGATCTTCACTGGTAATAGATTTCTAGAATTGGAAAATGAGTAGATACTGCATGATAAGGAAACTGATGTGGGGCAGGATAGTGGTCTCTTGCAGACTTCTGTTGACCCAATGGATGATGCAAATGGGGAAGGTGTGATGGACCTAGTGGATCGTCCACAATGTCTTTCTATAATTGATTTCAACAACCCTATCAAGAAGGATTATGGTTTGGAGGCTTGTTATCAATATGTGAAAATATTGGGAAAGTGGGATGATATCTCGGATAGTGACCGGGAAAAGGATAGTGGTGTGGTATGCCCTTCTTACAGTAATTTTGTTCAAGGTGCAAGGATGAAAGTGCAAGGTGATGAATTTTCTAAGACCTCCCCACCATGGAAAAGAGCGAAGAAATACTATTCTTATCTTCCAAGGCCAATGTCCACTAGATCTTCTGTCTAGAGGGACAGTTGGGCTATGTAGTCCTCAAAGGAATTTCTGGCCTTGGAGAATCTGAATCTTAGAAGAAAATATTCCAAGGTTATTAAACACTATAAAAGCTCAGAGTGGAAGAAAGATAAAGCAGAGGACATAATCTCTAAAGGGGGTGGTTATGGGTATGATTTCTATGATATGTAGTTGTTCAGGAATTCTTGTACCTGCTTTGATTTTATTTTATTAATAAATGGTCAGAGGCTTTCCTCTGGCTGGGCGTTTTTTGTATATGATTCATTGATAAGGATACATGATATTTAAATATTTATCCTCTGAGTTTAACCAACATCATTATATTTTACATTTACCATGATAACTATGTTTTATCCTTGGTAAAATTATTTTTTAATTAAAATGTGAAAAATTCATAATTTAAGTATTTATGATATAGTAATTAATGTTTTATATTCAACATTATATAATAAAATATACAAATTTTTAAATTATTACTTTAAGATGAAAATATAATTTATATAGGAAAAACTAATTTTATAAAAAAAAGGAATTTTAAAACACCATGTGTTCATAGTTTTTTCTCCTATTAGTTAATAATTAAATGAGTGTTAATATATTTTTCAATATTCGAAACATCCAATTAGATTCATCATTTAAATGTTATAATTTAAAAAAATTACAAAATACTAAAAAATTATTTATTGAAGAATATATTTTTATCATTATAAATTTTATTTTTATCTTCATTGCAATTTATTATTATTTTTTGTATTTTATTTTTTAAAATAATTTTTAATAAATTAACTGTGTTTGTTTTATAGTTATATTAGATAATATTAATAAATCTCATTTTATAATGATATTTTAATTTCAGGGGAAATTTGATCATTATGATTATTAGATGCATAAGATTTTGACTTGATACTCGGAATGGAATAATGGGATCATGAATGTCCAAAGTGATTTATTTATATTTGTAATGGGGATTAGAAAGTATCTATAGGTTTGAGGAGATTATTTGAGGTTTTAGGTCATCATTCCAGATATTTGGGTAACATTAAAAAATTTTCTTTGTATAGGTCGTAGTTATTAGGGAAAAATGCGTGTTTTCACTTATGTTGGATGATTTTTAGTTAAATTTCTATAGGGAACCATTTTATAGCATGGTTTTCATCAGGTTTTTTGGAAACTGTGTGAATTCATATGGATATTGTGCACTATTATCTGGGTTGGAGGCTTATAGTACAATTTATGGACATTTTTTAAAATATAATGTGAAATATTTTATGATTGGATAGTAATAATTTATTACATTTAGGTAATGGTTTGGAAAAATGTGTTACCCAACAATGTGGTGGTGTTGTACTAATAAATAAATAACATTATTGTGGTACACAATCAAGAAAACCATGTGTCGATACCATGTAATATATTAAATAGAGAAAATTAATATTTACTCACCCAATATTTCTAATGGGGATGAACCCTTTGTCCCCTCTCCTTTACTTATTTTATCCAACCTCCCTCTCCCCCTTCCACCCTCTATAAATCCCCTTAGTGTGGGTTTTTCTATTGGTGTTTCCAAATGTTCTATGGTGAGACACTACATTGGTTTGAATTTATTATTATCTATTTAATCCTTTTCAATTTTTTGATTATACATCATGATGTTTTTATTGGTGATTACACTAGAGAATAATGGAGTCATCTGATCTTCATGTTAATATTATAGAGCCTATGATGATTAAATCCTATGTGGTCATCTACACCTGGTCCTTCACCATTTTCCAATGTATGTGTCTGTAATGTTTTTTATAAATATTTTCACAAAATTTAATTTTTATTAATCATAGAATTGGGGTATATGATCAGGGATCTACATCAACATGGGATTGAGAGTTTACCAGGCATAGTCGGAACCTCGTGGCTTATGAATTCGATTAGCAACTAAGTCCTAGTGAGTAATTTAGCTTTATAATGATTTTATTTTGGTTAAATTATTTATTAATAAATCTTAAAACTCTTTAAAATGGGTGTTATAATTTTAGATTTATTATATGTGGTTTTGGTGGGTTTAGATAAGATTACATGAGGTTGATCATCCTTTGTGTGACTAGGAAGAGTTTATGGGCCATGTATATAAAATTTGAATCATCTGATATATGTTTATATAGTCCCTATACATTACCCATAGACTTTTTATTGTTTTTATGTTACATCCATGAGTTCTTGAAGTCTTCTCCATGCAATATTATATTAAAAAAAATTCCTTCAATATATTTTAATAGATTACAGTAAAGTTTGGTTGAATAAACTATTGGGAAATCAAATTTCCAAAAAAGTAGATTTTTTAAATTAAATTATGATTTTTTGAAATAATAATCTATATTTTAGATTTTTTGTTTTCTTATAATTTGTTTTTAAATATTATCAATGAAAATAATTATTCCAAAATGGAATTTTTTTTGGGATTTTATGAAGATGTGAAAATGGTATGTTGATTTTATTTTTTATGTTTAAATGGGAATGGTTTGTGGGATATTTTTTAACATTTGGTTCAAATTTTTTTAAATAGTGTTTTGATAAATTAATAAACTAATATACATTAAAATCAGAATTGGAAATAGTAAATGGATTTGATAGTTGGAATAGTTTATTTAAATGGTTTAAATAAAGGTAAACTGTATTTTTTTCAAATGAAAATGTAAAATAAATATTTTTCCACTGCTTGTTTATTTTGTTTTATGGAATTTTTATTATATTTTTGTTACCATTGGTTTTACTTTATTGTTAACATTGTGGCAAATATGGCCCCCTGGAGTTCACATGAAATTTATTGTTATACAAAGAGAGAACATGTCCCCTAGGTGAAATAAAATATTTATAATATAACCCATGGTACACATAGAACCCAGGGGGATTCTTGGGGTTTACTAATCATATTTTGGTGAACAGGACCCAAGGTGGTCACCATAATTATCTAATTAATCCTAGAGTAGACATGAACTATGAGTGGATGATGGATGTTTTTTCCTACATGGGGAGAACACAACCCTAAGGTGGAAAGTATGACTTATGGTATACTTTTTGGTTAACACACCCCCATGATGATGATGGGACCCTTGGTATGTGAATCATACACTCAAGTGAAAAAATTTATACTAGTTTTGGTTACATTCTGTATCATTGATATATGTTTAGAACAATATGAATAGTTTTCACGGAGTCTAATAACATTTATTAAATTTGGTGGGTGAAATAAAAAACATAATATATATGTAGACCCATGGATCATAGAATAAAACTACCTATAAACATTAGTGATTTAGAACATTATAAATAAGTGCACCATACGTCAATGAAGTTACTACATCATCTTTATCTTCATATGTGGTGGATAATGATCCAATAAATTTAAAATGTACACCACAATCATGGTGTATCCATTGTTAAAATAAATCATATGTCATACATGAATTAATTTTATTACTCCCATGATGTGAACATATTACCTCATGAAAATGATGAAGGATTAAGAGAGATACACTTTCTTGGAGTTTTTGTCAAGCATAATGAGAAAATATCACAATGACTCTTATGTCATTATGTATATATATAACCCAAAAATAATTTATCTGACTTCTAAGAAATTTAATCATGTGTATTCAAAAAATGATTGAATTCCATATCAAGTGAATTCATCTCATGAATTCAATATCCACTCTAATTAAATATTTAATCAAATATAATTATAAATAAAATCTTTATGTGGGTTAATCAATTTTAATTTTTATACACATAATATAAATTTATTTATCTAATTAAAGGAAATAATATACCATATATCATATTTTAGGTGTTCATCATGATATACTAGGCATATTAATAATAAATTAATTATATATATATATATATATTCATGTATTTATAGAATATCTCATTTAATCTCCAAATTGATTTGAATCCATAAAAATATTATTTGATTTCTCTTACATTTTATATTATAAAATAACATTTGAAACCATATTAAAAACTATATTTAGATATCTTTTAGAGGATTTGTGGGAGTATATCATTAACATCACCTTGTGTCATATCATATATAATAACTATTGAATTCCTTTATAATTTTTTTTTATTATCTCTAAAAAAATTGTAGAGTATCCATCTATGTTAAACAAAATCCCCATTTAGTCAACCATAATGTGTAACCCCGAAGGCCTTTAAATAATTGAAAACAAATATGAATAATTGGACCCATATATATAAACAAAATGATGTGTCTAGAATATCATCAATTCTACTCAATCTATAATGGTATCAGGCAAGATATCAATGAAAAAAATGTATCTCAATAAATTCATGCACAAGTCCTCATCACAAGAAAACATACATTATAATATTTTCCCACTACCTATGAAATCAAGTGACTAAGGACATAGATCAAGTCAATACCATATATCCAACTCATCATTTCTCTTTCCTCTATGTATACAAAGAACTGATCGATGAATAAATAACGTATCATTCATCTTTATTGAAAATAAAATCACATGTCCCTTATCTAGATTGATATATAATATCATGATGTATCCTAATAATCTAATATTCCATCTCAATCAAGTAACCTCATGTAATACTCATCATATGTGAGGAAAATTCTATTATGTATATTATCTCATTGTTGATATGATCATCAAATTACTGAACCATCCCCATATTAGTTAAGTTAATTTGTTGAGATTCCTTTGTAATGTGTCAAAGTATAATGTTTAACATTTTTTGTATCTTTTTATAATCAAATATCAAGGACAAAAGTATTATCCATGACCCCCTTTCATACCAAATTTTTATTACCACGACAATCCAAGTTGTATACGTATAAGTCGTACATCCCACACATAGAATATCATACCTATTATTTTGTACCTTATTACAATATTTTGGAAATATATATTGGAATAATACTCATGATAACCCTAGTATATCTTCATAACAACTGTTATACCCAAAATAAATTCAGTTAGACGTCTAATAAAATTCATACAATGAGATGTAAATTATCATTTTACTTTATAAAATGTAAATTTATATATATAAGTATAAAATGTGAAATAACATTAAAATTTAATATCCTTTATTATTATACATTTTAAGATTCTTAAACCCTTTAATAATGTTTAATAAAACCAACATAAGAACTAATGTATCATATAATATGTTAAAAACTTCCATATTAGCACTATGTTTTTTATATTTTATTTATTTTTTTACTCTTTACATCATATGTAATTCCAATAACTTCTCTATATGACTACATCAAATCTGTATGTGACCATATGATAAAACACTACCACTAAATTCTTTAGTAACAATAATCTAAAAAGAAAACTATTCTAAATAATTGTGATATTTAATAATCATATTCTTAAACATTAAAAATCATAATAATATTCAATCTTCGTATCTTCAAAAGATAAAATGTTACTCTAAAATCATTTTTAGTCTAGTTAGAACACTTTTTAATATTGTCATCATCATTATCCTTGGAATCTAATTCTATCAACATTATACTTTAAAAATGTAACTGCTTAAACTACGGTTTATCATTCCACAGAAACTAATTCTGGATGAGGTGATATATACATTAATATGGGTACTAGAAGAAACTATTAAATTTCATTAAAATCAATATATTCATTATCATTTTGTTAACTTCATTTTTCATCTTAAAAATCTTTCAAGGTTTATCAACATCATCCTTGGAATCCAATTATATCAAAAAAATCATTTTAGTAATATTACTACATACATTTTTATATCAATACTCTTATACTAGATTGGGATAAAGTCTTAATTTGTTCAATATGGTAACTAAATGTAACTCTTATATTTATCTTTACCCCAATCCCTAAACACTTTTAGGATATTGTTATAAGAAATTATTAATGTAGTTAATGTAATTCTATAAATTTCTATTTACCACTAAACCATAAAAACATTTATGATAACTTTTTAAATTTACATTATTATAGACTACGAAAATATTTCAATAAATAGTGTCTTTCATTACTGTTGATAACTAAATGTAACTATTTTTTTATTTCTTTATCTCTATAAATTGTATAGTCGTTGATTAAAAATTTATGTTAAATCGGTATATTTGTGATATCAACTTTCAAACTAGTAAATAATTTTAATATATTATGTTTTTCATTACCATCACATATCCAAGAAATTTTAGGATATAAAGTGAAATTTTTTTTAAGATTATATATTTTTCATGCTTTATTATTTAATATTTTAATTAAGTCTAAATATATTCCTACAACCCACTTATAAATATATTCTTTTCAGAATATAATTCTCAGATACGAAGCCATTTTTTATTAGTAAATAACATTTATTTCAATTTAGTATGTGTATTTAAAAAACAAACTATTTTTATGACATTATTTATTGTATTCTATGTGTTTAAAACATGTTTATTTGAAAAAAAGACATTATTCAAATATACAGCAGATGCGAGGTTAGATCACAATCTAGATTATTTTAACAAATATTTGGATCAAAATTTTATACTGGATAAAACATTTTAATCAATATGTTCATCTAAAAACATGTTATAGATCCCACTAAATCATAAATTATGTGTATAAATTTAATCATCTCAAAATACTAATAATATATCATTATTATCGAATATCTTATCTTATCATATAAGTTATATGAGATGATTATACACATATTTTACTTCAGTTTATATGACCTTGAGATTATACATTACATTCTCATATAGAAACTCTTTAAGTCAATAATGTAGCAAAAAATTCCAAATATTTGGATAAGGATTATATACTCTCAAATATTTATGACAATTTGTAAAATATACATTGTATATTACATACCCATAAAAATATATAATTAATATCTATATAATTTATAATTGATATTGACATTATATTGAAATACAAAAACACTTTCAGGTATATTTTTTGAAAATTATATCATAGTGAACAATTATGCTTCCATCATGGAACCCCTAGGTTTTACTCACCTTGGTTTTGATCCTGATGGAACATTCTTGAATTTTTCAAATAACTTTTTCTATTCTAGTTTAAAATTTTACTCATATGTCCTATCTATAATGTAATAGAATCCAAAACTCATATTCTTATTTCAGCCATTCTCAATCCAATGGGACTGATGTCTAATAATTTCTTGAATTCCCTCATATGGTCTGAACATTTCTATAGATAGAAATAGTATATATCCCCTAACAAGAATAAGACATGTTTATTCTCACATAAAATTATAATATATAATTAAATGAATCCTTAACCACATGCATAATAGACACCCATTAAATTTTATATAAAAAATTGTTTTTTATATACTCTCCCCTAGAAAGAAATTAGATAACCCACATTTAAAAAAAAATTCATCCAATAATAATGTATCCATGTTATCAATAAAAAAATGAATTTGTTTTATTACTTGAAAAACAAACATCATGCTCAATTATTTTCATCTTCTAAAGTTATATGTTTTTACAACACAGTTTCAAAAGTTTAATTAATATAAAATATCTATTTTAATTATAGAATTGGTTTCTAGAAACAAACAATTAATTATTTAATCCTTTATTCTTGCACAATAATTTTTCATAATCAATTATATAGAAAATCCTATGAAAACCCTAATAAAATTGAGTATATGAGACTAAAATTCCATTGTTCACTATATATAAATCATTTTTAAACCATATATTAATCACTCTATGAATTCATAATAATCAGGATTCACTTGGGGGAGAATTTCAAAACATGGAAGTAACTATTTTTAAATATTTAATTTTCATTCAGAATAGTGTTTAAATCACAAATATTTCAGAATAACCTTCCCTATGTTATGATTATTTTGTGAATATTATATTAATATTCTCAAATAAAATATTGATCATATTTTTTATCTTGATTATGATTATCATATTTATCCAAAATATAATCTCATATTAAATTTTATTAATGTGTTATTGACCATTTAATTAGTAATTTTGTTAAATTGGATCCAACAAAAATTATGATCGCTTTAAAATCCACAAGACCATTTAGGGGGAAAATATCTATATTTCACTATGTATATAGTCCACTATAGTATTCTATCATAACGTTTCTATTTAGGTTAGTAATACTCCCAATAATATAATATTTGATTCATGGATAATTGAATAGAAAACTCATTCTAAAATGAATCATATAGATAAATTAAACTGTATTTCTTAGGTAAATTAATCATGTTAGGGTATCTCAGCATGAATAAACCATAGAAAATTATAATAAGATTCTAACAAAAAAATATAAAGTGAACCCAGCTATAGAATGACCAACACATGGATGTTCTAATGTCCCATATCCAATCTTCCCATATATAGGATAATATATGGGATCTATGATTTTGCTGTAAGTTGAATTAGATTCTATGGAAGGAATATCAAATATATTATGGATTTTTGGATTTTATCTCACCATTATAATTCATGTTATTCAATTTTATATATGAATACTTATAGTAATTTAGTTATCAATAATACTCTCTCTACCAAAAAAATATTTTCATACCATATTATTGTCAAACACTTTAAAATTTTCAAATGATTATGATACTTAAACAAAAATAGAAGTTTTACATATTAATATGGATCTGATAGAAACATATGCATAATTTACATTAACAATTAAATTAAATTCAAATAGTTGTCCTCAAGAGTAAGACTACATTGATATAATGACAACCCCATTCACCATCCACATTTAGGGATAATCCTCTATGGATGTAAGTAGTCTATCCCTAAGTCCCTATAACCATAGATAATTTACCCAAGGGAGACTAAAATTAAACCTAACTCTAAAACCTAATAATAATATAACCATTACATAATAAATAAAATCAAGTTCATAACATTAGTTACAACACATGGTCTATATATTATAAAGATACATTGATTATGATTCAATCCAATAATGTAATGAAATGATCTATACTTAGAGTAGTTTAAATTTTTTAAAATAAATCATATATAGTTTTCACATTTCATTAACTATAATGATCCCAACATTACTAGACTATATCTAGTACCTTAAATTATTACATTGGCATAGAAACTGGTGTCGGATCCCAAAGGAATGATCAATTTAGTTTTATTAGAAAAAATATTATATACATGAACCGTAAATTTCAATAAAAAAATAAAAAATAAAAAATAAAATAATTTTATAAGACCATTATTCCCTAAGAATAACCATGAATATCAGTCATAATACATATAATAGAATCTAGGAAAAAATAAAATGTAAGAATGTGGTGAGCTCAGATTCTCAGTAAGGGTAAGTCTGAAATCGAAGCTATTGTGAGTAAATAAGCATAAAAATTAATGTTTATAATTGAAACATAAGCCACTTAATCATAATAACGATAATAATATGGAAAGAATAAATAATAGAATACAAAATAATCACATAAGCTAGAAAACATAACTATGGATATTCTAACTAATGAAATAATCACATGGAATAAAGATAATGATAGAACTCATAATATTGGGCATATGCACTACCATGATTTATCATCAAGATAGATATTATAAATCTATATCCTCATGATAGTTTAAGTCATTTGGTATAAACCAATCTGATTTGTGTCAATATTTATCATCTTAAAAATTTAAAACTGCATGGAAAAAAATTTGAAGTGTTTGTCACCAACAGATTTTGTCTCATGATACCCAATAGTGCATCGAGGGGATATAGTCATCCCAAGCCATCACATAAAATGTACAATACATTCCTCATATTAAATGGGTAAAATATAAGCAATAAAATCATTAGTATTAAAACTATTATATGAAATGTTAATATATTAACAATAAATAATGAATGGTATTAGAAGAGCACATCAACAGTCAAAAAAATTTGAAGCAATTCATGGAAATTTGATAAATGATATAAAAAAATATCAACCTCAATTAAACATAGGATTTGACAAAGGATATTGACATATATGAAGATTATAAAATAAAATAATAAATTTTTTTTTGAGAGAAATGCCTTTTTTCATTTCAAAGTCCTTTATTTAAAAATATATGAAATTATAAATGAAAAACATTCATTTGAAAAGATCATTTTAAACATATAATGGAATATTAAAAAAAATTAGGTGTCATTATGGTAAAAAAAATCTACTCTCTTCACATAAGTAAAAAAATTCCTTCCATAGAAAATGGCATAATGTACATCGTTCTGAAAATAAAAAAACATTCCTTTTAAAACATTTTATAAAAAGTAAACCTTGGGTATAAATGGCTTTATAAAATTTTATAGTATTAGTAAATATATTTTGAAATTAAATTTTATGAAACATAAACATGGATGATAAATCTATAATAGAAAATACTCACATGTAAAGAGCCTCGCATAATACTGAGATTATGAAATTAACCCATATGTTACGTTGAATTTGGGTTAAAATTCCTTTACCCGTTTTTATAATGGTTTTAATAATGTTACTAACATATTATAAAACCATATTAATATTTATTGTATCATATATGAACCTCTTATAATATATTTTTTACCGTTTGTTAGTATACTTTCACTATTTTCACTATTTCAGGTATTAAAGGATTATATTTTCCCCATTAATTATATCATGGTTTCATCATCCCATAATTTAATACATGATGTAAATAATATATATATATATTATTTATTTTGAAAAATCAATAACATTTGGAGATAAGAAATGAAATACACCATTCTTGGGGACGGTATGTCGTACGTCCCCTTGAACGATGCTTCCTTTTAATTTTCATTTTTAAAAGAATGATAAGTATATTATACATATGAATAATATAATACCAGTATTATCAATAATTTATATATCTCTCAAATTATTTTTTTAAATCCATCCTTTATACATTCCATGTAATGCGTGAACAAATCATGTCGCTTTGAAGAGGTGGTAGTCCACACCTTCGAAAATGATGTTATCATATTTTTAAAAAATTGAATGTATAATGTTATGTGTTATAAAATAATTAAATAAGCATATATACATAATTAAAATAATATATAAAACATATAAATATAGTTTCTATCATAATTACCAACCATTAAAGGTGTTGAAGGAAAAAATGAACCATCACAGTTTTAATAGGCCATAGTTGGTCAGTAAATATAAACAGTATGTTTGTTACCCATTATATGGATGTGTGTGTAAGTTTAAGAAGAAACCTTATAATAACAAGATATAAGTATAACTAGGATAATAACCTTTTTATATAAAATTTCAATAAATAAAAATTATGGGGTTAAATGAAGAAATAGAAAAACGTATGTTGAAGTACGTTACCTCTTCTTTGGGTATCTCCTTTTGATTTTCACAAAACAACTTCATTGGTTGAATTTATGCCAAAATTACGGATTATAAAATTATGGTATTGATTTTGGGATGAGTTTTGGGATGATTTATTTTTATTGAAATGGCTACAGAGGTGTAATGAAAGGAGAATGAGAGGTTCCTCTTTATAAGAGATGGAAAGGCACCCTTCGAAAACCCTAAAATATTATATTAATATAAGATTATTTTTAATTAAAAATGGCTCCAAAGTGGGTTATTTTGAATATAATATGAGGATATTTCTAAATAATACCAACTTGTAAAATGTATACTTTTTTATTTTATTTTGATCCTTATCATTCTTATTTACCGTTAATTAATCAATACAATTTTTATTAAGGTAATAAAATTATAAATAGTCAATGGTTATAATTGTTTACTTATATGGTGTAAATTTACCATAAATGGAAAAATAATGATATTTAAAACCTTATAAATATAAATTTTTTGTTTTCTATTTGTTTTTATGATTTATTTAACAATTTAATAGATTATTAATTTTATAAAATATCAATAGTGTTAATTTTGACTCTATTAATCACATTGACATTAAATGAAATCCAACAAGAATGATAAATTTAACTCAACCCATTTAATACACTCCAAGTATGTCATAGTCACCTATAAAATTTGTGTATAATGTTATTTAATTAAAATTATATTTCTTTTAATATATTTTATATCATTTATTTGAAATTTAAATTTATATAATAATTAATACGACATTATTATGTCAGTATTTATGATAATTATTTAATATCTAAAAAATATAAATAAATTACTATGATGTATATATTTATTTTATATTTTTATAGATTACTTATTATCAAATTTTTTCCCTTGTCTTCTATATATTAAAATTATTATACTTATAAGAAAAGAGAGTGTCACATTTTGTCACATTCTTTTAATTTAAGTATATCTATATCATTTTCATTGAAAAATATCCATTAAATGATATAATTTCAAACCGTAGGGAAGTATAGTCCTATTTTATTCATAATATATGATTTTCAATGGTTTTAGGGTTGTAACGCCCTGACCCAAGTTACCCAAAGTCAGTACATTATTACATAACATTGGCATGATCACAAGGGATCAAATCTAGAAAGACTGATCCATTTAGTAGCCTTGGAAGTAATAGATACAAACATAAGTTTTATAATACATTATTAAATTAAAACCAACCACATTGTTTCTCCTTTGAACATATTCATCTCCCATAGACTATCCATGCAACATAGTCATAATATACTTATTCGCATCCAGAAAAAAATAAAACATAGAAAGAGGTGAGCATAGGTTCTATGTATAGATAATAATATAGTGGAATCATTGATAAATACGTAAAAAAATTTAAGGCAGTGTATATGTCTAAAAAAAGCCTTTTAAATATAACCTTTATCATAATATGGAAATATAAATCAAATAATTCCATGTAATTATTCACATGGATATTCTACTAGTTTAATAATCACCTGTAACAACAATAGCTAATTTCATAATGATCGAATACATAATGCCAGACATCATAAACACATAGTCAAGGCCTCGTACCAAGTCAATAAATAAGATTTTTTCCAGGCCTTATGCCAAGACACTATTTTGTCTCATGAGACCTACCAATGTATCGAGGAGCTATAGCAGGCTCCACCCGTCACATACTAAGTCCAATGCATTCCATATATGAAAATGATGAAAGATAATGTAAATATTCGTATTAAAACTTATATATGCAATGTCAATACATTAACCATAAACCATGAATTGTATAAAAATAGATCATCTATAGTCAAAGATATCCTAACTCATTCAATACAATATATAAGATTGTATTATAATGAATCAAACTCAATCATGAATAATATCTTATAAAGGATATTGATATAGTTGAAAATTATCAATAAAACTCTTTGAGAGAAATATTACTAGTGTGAAATCAATTAAAAGACACAAATTTATAAAGTAATTCATTAAAAAGATATTTTTTAATCAAAGTTCCCCGTACAACTTTGAATCTTTTAAATGGAATTATAATCTTAAACAATCATGTCCATATAAATAAATCCTTAAAATCATTTTTAAAACATAAAAATTAATTAAAATATTTAGAAAAATAAGTCATTAAAACATAAAAATGACAATATTGATAATGATTCACTCCCAAATAAACATAAAATAATCATTTTGATAACATTTATATGAAACATAGACATGGATGAAAAAAATGTCCCATTAAATACTTACACATAAGAAATCCCAGATAATATTAAGATTGATGAATTAACCGTTACTTTGTACATTATTTTAGTCGATGGATGTTAACCTATAGTATAATGGTGAAATCAATATTATTAAATTATACAAGAACCACACACATAAATATTAAATCATATATGATCTTCTAATATTTCTTTGTTAATAATATTTTGTAGTATCATTGTTTCGGGTGTTAACTGATTTGTTTTCCTCCATGTATGTTTCTTACATAAATAATGTTTGTTGTGGATAGATTGTATTTTATTCAGATCGAGAATGATTTTAAGATCTTAAAAATTATTTTTAATCATTAAATGAAAATTATTATTGAATGCTTATGATGGGAAATGAATCGCCTCGCATTCATGGAGACTGTAATCCATATGTACGCACTAGTGAAAATATCATTCTTTTAATGGTGAAATCATATGTAATTGGATGGTATATCATTTATACCGAATTATTAACATGATATATTTAATAATTAAATCAATTATACTCATTATTATACCCTTCAAAATAATGAAGTGTTGAATAACAAACTACCTCACAACGTGGAGATGGTAAACCATACGAACCCATGTATGGTGACATTTTCATTCATAGGATGGATAGAATAGTGAATACAGTTGTACCATATTTATAATAACATCACAGTATGTAGAATGTATAAGAGTTATTATTTTGATATGGAAACAACAAAAAATATGAAGTGGAAGAAGAAAAAAACATTGAAATAAGTGATGATATTATTACCCCTTCTTTAGGTTCATCCTTTTTATTTGATCACAATGTCTCATTAGGTCAGATTTATGATCAAAGTAAGTCCTCTAGGATGAATTTAGGGTATTTGGAAAGATATTTGATCTAGTTTTGGCCGAGCTAAATGGCTTTGTAGGTGTGATTTTGAGAGAAGGGGAAGTAACTTTTTATTAGAGATGTGAGGGGAACATTAGGAAATGATTGAAATATAATTTTATTATAAAATAATTATCGGTTTATGATGGCTCCAAAAAGATTTATTTAGATTATAATGTGTGTATGGGTCAAAAACCTCTCAACCAATAGGTTTTAGACAGTTTTATATCACCATAATAACCTTATCATTTAGATTTAACACTTAGTTTAATAGTTTATCTTTTATAACGTATTCTTATATTCTTATATTACATGGTTAATAAACATACTATTAAATTCCATGTGAACCCCATGTGGTTCATTAAGGACATATATATCATTATGAAAGTCCTTTGGATAAACCTATTTTTAGGAATATATTATCAATTAATAATATAGTATTTGTTTTAAAAACTCATTTATGTCAATTTTGACAATATTTAATATTTGGTTTTTGTGAAAGTCAAAAAAACATGATTACGTTGAAAAAAAAATATGTTAAATAAATACCAAAATTTCATATTAACCATAAAAATTAGTGTAATGAATCAAAATTCTCGATTAACTTTTATTTTTATATTTATAATATCAATTATTTTAATCTTTTATTAATATATTAATTTCTGCATCATCTTTGTGTCAAAAACTGATTATAATTATTTAATGTCTAAAAATTATAAATAAAATACAATTATGTAGGAAACATTTTTAAATTTCTAATTAATATTTATGGTCAAATTTATTTTATGTATAACTCTATATAATAAATGTTTTAGATATGAAAATTTGAATTTAACACTTTTAAATCATCATTAAATAAAATAATAATAAATGCCTTAATCTTATCCAAGTTGATCAAATATGATCATATTTTATTATCAAAGGTTGATTTTGGTTGAAAAACACTTATCCAATGGAATTGGGACATGTGTTAGGGTAATTATTATATCATGTTTTCCTTTAATTTCCCTATTCACTTTTAACCGTGGTAAATAAAATTCAAAAGTTACTATCCACCAAAAATTATTTTCATCTTATTAAACCACATTTTACTTACTGATGTTAACTGTGTCTCTCAAATTTTTGAAATTCAATTCACAGAAGCAGTAAAATTTCATTTTATGAAAATTTGCGAATGTGCCTAGAAGGTGGCTAAAAGAAGATAACAAGTTCAATAAAATTTTATACAACTAATATTATTTTTAAATGAATCCAATGTATTAAATTAAACTAATATAAGTATTATGTATCTATTTTGACTTAAAATAAATTTAAATAAAATAAAAAATTATATATAAAAAATTCGGTTTTAAAAAATAACATAGTTTTTTCACTATTCATCAAAAATAGAATGTTTTTTGAAAAATACCAATAATTTACACTAATATGGTAGTTATCAAAAAATTACCAAAAATTTATCCAAATTATATTTTTATTTCCTGATTCTAAAAAATAATTTAATTTCATTAAATTGAATATATAAAACTATGAAATATTTGATTTAAAAAGTGTTCTCTATTAATAGGGGAAAAACCTCTTTTATCTAAAAAATTGAATTTTTCCTTATATTATGTCTAAGAAACAAATAATATGGATGTTAAAATTATATGGAATATAAAAAATTCAAAATATAGTTAATACTATTCATAACTACTTTTTGAATAGCTAGTTTGTTATGTCATGGTGCGCTCGAACTCAGTGGTGCATGTAGTGCAAGAAATTGAATTACTTTAAAGAGATAACGTACTATGAAATCTCATGGTGTTACATTCTCCCGTATTTTAATAAATTGTGTCCTTTCAATTTGAAATTGTTCTTCAAAAATAAATGGTTTAAAATAGAAAATACCATTTTGGAAACCCCACATCCGAAATTGTGTTAATAAATTTAGTTTTAATTAGAGGAGAATGGAAATGAAAAAGTCACCACCAAATTAGGGGTTTGAATAAGAGAACATTGGTGGAAATTATAGACACATAATTGGAGGGAAAACATAAATATTTGTAGGTAGTGATTGTTTTCATCAATCACAAACAAGTGAAAAATAAATGAAAAATTGAGGGCCTCAATGCCATAAATCTATGATGACATAAAATATCACTCGTTCATTAAAACATAAGGTATTATGATAAAAAAATTGTTTTATGATTCTTTCCCAAATTTTTACGAATGAATTTCTTCATTGAATATAAAAAATAATAATTTCAAATAAGAGTTCTATCCTTTAACTAATTTCTACCACAAACTCATCGTTCACTCCAAAAGATAAAAGAACTCAAAAATATTCCATTTATCCTAATACTAAAAGTTTTTGAAAAAACAGAATTTATAATTCATCTATTAGATCATTTAAAAAACAACATTATACAAACTTTGACATCATGTAGTCTAGTGGTAGATTATGCACCCTTGTCACCCTTCGATTGTGGGTTCAAGCCTCACGGCCATGCCAGAAGCGACGGGTTGTCACCCTTCCTTCGAGTTGTTCTTTTTATAACAATCCAAATCTATTCTTAAAAAATGTTTTAACCATAAAAAATAGTATCCAATGTACAACATAATTCATTCCAACCTTTAGAATTATCCAAAATACTTGTGTTCAAACTCATAGTCCAAAAATTTATAAGGATGGTCAATAAAACATAACGATGGTCTCTTTTTTCCACATAATAACATGTGAGTACCTTCATCCTATATTCTCTTAAAACATGGAAACACCCTGAATTACAATAAAAACGTAATGATTACTTTTATTCTCCCTTATATCTTAAAGAATACTATGTATATTCCTTATATCCAAAAATTTTGAATACTCCAACAACGATGGAATAAAAAATCCATTAACCAGTTCCAAGGTAGTCAAGAATATGAAATATAATTTATCCAAATAAAACATATCTTATTCCAAAATAACTACCTCATTATCAATACCATATTAAGGTTTTTATTTTTTTCAACAATGTATTTTCTAAGATTAATATCTTGTTGTTGAGTCACTTTTCTAATTTCCATATAATCTCAAATACTCAATCAAATAGTACTTCATCACAATCCCTATTTATTTCCATAATTAATATAACCAGTATATCATTGATACAACCCTAAAATGACATAATTCATTAATAAAAATATAAGAACATATATTATTACACTTTGTCTGTGGTTTTATTATAACATGATTATTATCCAATAACATCAGTTGCAGTATGCTCTGATGATTGAGATATTAATTCACATAGTGTCCCAACTCCTTGTCGATGAATTATTGTAAATTTGAAACCTTTTTCTTACCCTTGAAATAACATACTTGGTGTCCTTTTTCTCCAAGCTTATAATAAACTCTCAATCCCTTCAAGAATTTACCAAGGTGAATATTTCTACAGTTATCACATATGGAAAAATAATTCATTCCCTTATTGCCTTTATCCATCATTTTATCTACCATCCTTATATTATCTGGCTTCTTTTCAAAGCGATAGGACACAGAGAATTCATTAATTATCTTTTCAACACAAGATATTATTTCTTCATATGGTGAGAATACATGGGAGACTATTTCCCATAAAAATGTTGGATTAAGACCATAAAAGATATGATTTTTCTTACTATTTGGATCATGCGTATTGCTAGTCTTCTCAATCATTAATCTAGGAACCATTTCTAATCAATGGAATACACTAGGTTAGTTTATGAATCACAATGCATAACTCCAAAGTTTTAAAATACCTAACATAAATTGAAATGTTTATGAATATAATCTATAATCATAAAATTGTTTTCTGTGAGGAATTATTTACTCATAAATTCTTCATTATGGGTTTTTAAGAAGATGTGAATTATCCAAAGAATATCCCCTGGGATTGTCAATACCAAGAGTGATTCAAGGCCCATTTTCATTCACAAGGATACCTTGAGTCATGCCCGAAACTCCTTGTTAGAGATTTCAATCTTATGTACATTTGTGCCAGAGCCACCTCTACTTATTTGTATCCAAAAATGGAGGTATTTTCTTGGAAAACCCACATAATATTTACACTACCAAAATTTTGTGATGTTATTCTATACTAATCCTAAAATTTTATCTTAGGGTAATGTTCTCTAATCAATGTTTTTTTAAATCATGTTTCCACAGTTTGTACTAAAATTACTTTAAAACCGACTATAATTCCCCTACCCCAGTAACCCAGAGTCAGTGCATTATTACATAACATTGGAATGATCTTAAGGGATCACATCTTGAAAGACTGATAATTTTAGTAGCCTTGGAAGTATTAGATTCAAACATAAGTTTTATATTACATTATGAAATGAAAAACAATAACATTGTGTCTCCTTTAAACACATTCATATCCCTTATACTATACTTGAAGGTTTTTCATAATATACTTCTTCTCATCATGGGAAAAATAAAAGATAAAAAGGGGTGATCTTAGGTGACCAGTAAGGATAAAAATATAGAGGAATCTTTGATAAATAAGCATAATAAATTAAGGCAATGTACAAGACTAAAAAAACCTTTTAAAATTAATCTTTAGTATAATATTTCATTGATAAATCAAATAATTATATTTAATTATTCACATGGATATTCTACTAGTCAAATAATAACTTGTAATGACAATATCAAATTTCCTAATGATGGAATTCATACCGTCGAACATCATATTCACATAGTCAAGGACCTGTGCCAATAATACATATAAGATTTTGACATGGACTTGTGCCAAGACACTAGTTTGTCTCATGAGACCTACCAATGCATCGAGGAGCTATAGACCCTTCCATAAATCCTTAAAATATTAATTTTAAAAACATTTTTAATAAACATGAACATGTATAGAAAATTTTCCTTATAATAGTTACACATAAACAATCTTAGATAATAATGAGATTGATGAGTTAACCCTCACCTTGTAATTTTCCTTAGTTGAGGGTAGTTTAACCTATTATATAATGGTGAAGTAATTTTTATTAAATTATAAAAAAACCACACAAATAAATACGATATCATAAAAGATCTTATAATATTTCTTTGTTAATAATATTTCTGTAGTATCATTGTTTCGGGTGTTAACTGATTCATTTTCCAGCATATGTTTTGTTAAATAAGAAATGTTTTTTATGGATAGGATGTATTATATTAATATACATAATAATATTAAGCTCTTAAATATTATTTTTAATAATAAAATGAAAATTATACTTGAATAGTTATGGTGGGTAATTAATCTCATCGCGTTCATGGAGACAGTAATCTGTACGTATGCAGGAGTGAAAATATCATTCGTTTGATGGTGAAATCATATGTAATTTGATGGTATATCATATATACAGAATCATTAACATGGATTATTTATTATTTACATAAATTATACTCATTATTATACACATCCAAATAATGAAGTGTTGAATAACAAACTACACCACAAGGTGGAGACGGTAAGCCATACGTACACATGTGTGGTTCCTTTTTTCATTCATAGGATGGGTATAATAATTAATATAGTTGTACCATATATATAATAACAACATATTATATAAAATATACTAGAGTTATTATTTTTTGTATGGAAAAAATAATGAAATAGGAAGTGAAAGAATAAAATAACTTCAAAAGTGGTGATGAAATTATTACATCTTCTTCAGGTTCTTCCTTTTGATTTGAACAAAAAGGCCCTTTAGGATGGCCTTATGATAAAATTAAGGCCTATAGGATTAAGTGAGGGTAGTTTGGAAGATATTTGAGCAGGTTTTTGCTGATCCAAATGGATATGGAGGTGTGATTTTGAGAGAAGGCAAAGTTCCCTTTAATAAGAGAGGTGAGGGGCACCTTATGAAAAGTTTGAAATATTATTATATTATAAAATAATTATCAGGTTATAATGGATCCAAAAGGATTTATTTCAAGGATAATGGAGGTATGGGTTGAAATCCTCTCATTAAATAGGTATAAAAGGTTTAGGTCACCATATTAACATTATCTTTTATATTTAACTCTTAGTTAAATAGTTTATCTTTTGCAATGTCTTCTTGTATTTTTATATTACATGGTTAATAATATTACTATATAATTCCAAGGGAACTAAAAGTGGTTAATTAGTGACATATATATCATTATGTATGTGATTTCTCCAAACCATATATTTTTTGGAATATTATAACAATTAATAATATATTATTTGTTTTAAAAACTCATTTATTTCAATTTTGACACTATTTAGTATTTGGTTTTTGTGAATGTCAAAAAAACATGATTAATTAAAAAAAATAAATTAAATCAATCATAAAATGTCATATTAAACTAGAAAATTAGTTTAATGCATCCAAAGTCTCAATTAAAATTTATTTTTATATTTATAATATCAATTAGTCTTCCTTTTCATTAAAAATGTAATTACCGCATCATCATTGTGTCATAAATAACATTAATTTTTTAATGTCTAAAATTTATAAATAAAATTCCATTATGTATGAAATCATTTTTTTATAATGAATATTTATATTTGAATTTATGTTATGTATAACATTATCTTAAAAATGTTTTAGTTATAAAAATTTGAATTTAACACTTTTAACTCTTCATAAAATAAAATAATAATAAATTTTTTTATCTAATCCATGTGGATCAAAGGGGATCATATTTTATTCCTATGGTTTATTTTGGTCGAAAAACACTTATCCAATAGAATTAGGACATGTTTTAGGGTAATTATAATATCTTTTTTACCTTTAATTACCCAATTTACTTTTAACCGTGTTAAATAAAATTCAAATGTTACTAATCACCAGAAATTACATTCCTCTTGTTGAACCACATTTTACTTACAGATGTAAATTTTGTCTCTCATATTTTTTAAATTCAATTTACAGAAGTGTTAAAAATATTTTTTAGGCACATTTTCATACATACAGAAAAGGTTGGTAAAAGACGTTAAAAAGTTCAATAATATTTTATACATCTAGTATTAATATAAAATGAATACAATGAGTTACATTGAACTAATATAGGTATTATGTATCTATTTGTACGTAATGTAAATTTAAATAAAAATAAATAATCATTTAAATTAAAATTTGGTTTTAAACAATAACGTAGTGTTTTTCTATATTAATAAAAAAGGGGAAGTTTTTAGAAAAATACCAAAAAATCACCTGAAGCTAATTTTTATATTCAGAACTAAAAAATTATTTATATTTTACAAAATTCAAAACATAAAAGTTTCATTAATTAATTTTAAATTAATTTCCATTGTTAAAACCAAGAAGTAGGTTTTTAAGAATTAAAAAATATTAAAAAATTGACATGTGTTTATGTACAATTTAAACATGAAATTACATAATATGAATTAAATTATATTAAATGATAAAAATATAATCTAATGATACTTTAAAACACCCAAATTTATAATTTAACACTATAAAATTTTTCGATTAAAAATGTTTTTTTTATTTAGAATTTATTATTTTTCACTATTTATCGAAATATGAAAGTTATCAAAAAAGTACCCAAAATTTATCCAAACTATATTTTTATGTCCCGCTTCAAAAGAGGAATTTAATTTCATTAAATTAAATATATAAATGTGTCAAATATTGGATTTAAAAAGGGTTCACCATTAAAAGGTGGAAAAATACATCTTTTATTTGAAAAATTGAATATTTTTCTTATATTATGTCTAAGAAACACATGATATAGATGGTAAAATTATATGGATTATATAAAATTCAAAATTATGTTAATACTATTCATAGCCTCTTTTTGAATGGCTTCTTTGGTAAGTCATGATGCGCTCGAACATGGTGATGCGTGTAGTGCAACTTATTGAATTACTTTAAAGAGATAACATATTATTAAATCTTGGTGTGTTACAAGGGTAATTTTGTAAAATTAATAATTTTATTTTTAACTTTAATTACTCAATTATTCCTTAACTTTGGTAGAAAAAAATAACTAAAGTTAGTATTTATAATTCCTAAAAATTAAAAGGAAAATATTTAAAGAATTTGAACCGTAGTATTCTATATATCGTATCTATTTATAAAAATTAAAACCATATAAGTCATTGTAATGAATTGAAAATTAATCTCATTGTGAAAATATGAAGCCATGTTTTTTTGTTAAAATGTTCTATAGATTCAAAAGTATGTATATCAAATTTCAAATTGATATTAATTCCAAATACCTACACTATGTTAAATAATAAATAATTGATAGAATTATAAATTAAAAAAATTCAAATATATAACTGAAAAAAATAAATAAATTTGATCTAATATAATATTTAATTAAAACGCAGTATTTTTCACTATTCATGAAAACATGAACTGTCATAGAAAAATATCCAAAATGAAACCAACGTAATTTTTTATATTTCTATTTCAAATAAAAATTTTATTTCATCAAATAAAAATTTCAATTGTTTCAAAAAGAGTATTTAAAAATGGTGTTCCATTAAAAGGTGGTAAAACGTCATTTTTAGAAAAAAAATAATCATTTTATTTATAAAATTGCATTTGTTCTTATATAATGTATAGAAAACACATAATATAAATTAAAAAAATTCCATTGAATTTATACGTCATTAATATAATCCAAAAAAAGTGATTTTATTATTTTATAAAGATAAATATTCACATTTAAATAATTTTTCATAAAATCACGTCCTTTATATTCAATGGGTTTTTATTTTCATTTATAATTAATTTGGTAACCAAATTTTCATTATATTAACATGTTGAAATCACATTTTCATAATTGAATTAACAATTTTCATTCTCTCCATTCTAATGGCTATGTTATAATTGTAATATTTGAATAATAATATTTAATTGCTCATTTAAAATCTATGTGGCATATAACATACACTATCAAACATAGAAATTCCTTTTAATAAATCAAGATGATAAATTATATGGCCATTAAATAAATTCCATCCTCATAATTTAAAAATGAGATCAAAATTTATTAGTTTGAATTTTAATTTTCTTTAATGAAATCCCACTTTGAAAAAAGGATTAATGATACCTGCACATTAAATAAAATAAATAGAAGTATGAAGGGAACCAAAGATAAAACATACTAGTGTTTAATTTAGGAAACCATGTATATTGAAGATAAATCTACCAAATATGTTCTAATGGAGAGTCATACATAAAATGTTTAGTTGAAAGTTCAAAAGCCTAAAGCTATAAATCTGTGATTATCTAAGGGACCATTTGATTCATCAGAAAAAACATTTCTATGATAATATTCTTGGTTTAAAGATATTTTCCCCATAGTGGAATAATTATTTAATCATTAATATAAGCATTTTATTTATTTATTTTAATTTCATCTTTATAATTTTATACTTTGTTTATGCTTCGATATATTTGACTTCATCGCATACACCTATAAATGAATGATCAAATGAATTTATCACACCTTTTGATGAATTAAAAGGTCCTAAAGTATTTCCATCATTCATTAATTATTTCTTAAAACAAATAATTTTATCCCAGAGTATCTAATAAATCAAAATATAATATCTAAAAAATATCATGTTTTAAATTTACTCCATTCCAAACATAGTACTTATTAAAATAATTATGTCTAAATTAATAGTCCAAAAAGGACTCTAAATATCAAAAATCAATTATAATTCAGATTCCCCAAACAAAATTATGTAGATCTTAATGAAACATACCAAGTATTTGATCACTATAAAATCCTTAGTGAAAATGTTCATGCATCCAAATCCTTAAAATAGATATACATTAGAATAATTATTTAAAAACTCCTGATTCTTATAACCAAAATATAATAACATAATTATTGAATCAAAAAACACAAATACATTAATTATTCACTTTTACTGTAGTAACAACATAAGCTTAACCCTAATCCCTTTTCTTACTCTGATCTATATTTACTTGAATCATATGACATTTATTTGTGTATTTCCACATTTCACTATAGTTAAAACACAGAATATTGGTCTTTTCATTCTCCAATTTTATTTCTTTTTCAATGTGACCCATTTCTCCACACTTATAACAAGAAATTATCATTTCAATAACTCCTCATGGTGATTCTTTTGAAAATTATCACATATAAAAAAATCCCCCTTCCCTTATTCCCTTTATCCACCTAATTTTTCATCATTATATTATTCTATTTCAATTCCTAAAATTCATAAGAGTTATAGAAGTATTTCTCTATCTTGATAGCACATTAAACTATATCTTTATATGATGTGAATATTTGGCATACCAAATCCTTTCAGAGAAATGTATTCAACCCATTATAGAAATGTTTAATATTACTCCTTGGGTAATATATGTATTCCATATCCTGCCTTTCTATCCTTGTAATGATTTCCTTATACTTCTCACCATTCTTATCCATCTTTTCCTCAAACTTAGAAACTTTTTCTCCATATCAACTCTCTAATCATTAAGGAAATTTATTTTAAATATAATTTCCTTAAACTTATTCCATTACATGTTTTATATTTCTATTTCCACATTTATATTTTGAATTAATTTCCATCATTAATCCACATCTCATGATAGGTTATTAAATTCCATGAAAAAATTCTCTCTTTCATTACTTCTGATATTAAAAAATTTCTTCTCTAAGGAACTTATCCATTTTATAGATACAAATGGATTTTTAGTCTCTCTGAATTTTGAGGTTGTTGTCTCATGAAAAATTATAACATTGGTCCCCCATATTGTGGGTTAGGATGATCCATATAGGGAAAGTTATTGTTCAAAACTTGATTCAATCATCCAAGTATTGTAATAAGTTTCTCTACACTAGTTTCAGCTCCAACCCCAACATCATTATCTTTAACATGAGGGATACCCCTACATAGATTCTATGCATCGATACAGTTTCCATTACATCCACTATTAACCATTTATATAAAATGGGATTCACTAGATTTTGTTGTGAATCATAATGCATAATTTCTAACTAATAAAAAACTAAACATAAATTTAAAATTTATGCATAACTAATCTCCAAATCATAAACATGGATTCATTGTGGACTTATTGAGTTTTAAATCCAAAAAATAGATTGTAAAAAATGTGAATTATCTAAATCATATCCCATAGGAATGTGAAACTAGGTGTGTAGTAAGGCCAGTTGTCATGTACCAGGTTACACCATGTCAGGCCCCATCCACCTTGTCAGAGTTGTTACCCCTAGGTACGTTTGATCCAAAACAAGATTCACCTATAGTATCCAGATAGGTATGTATTATAAAGACACATATAATAATTTCCCTTCCAAATTTCTAGGATTTTATTTTATACTTATCCTTAGTGTATATCTTATAGTTATTTTCTATAATCTAACTGTTCTAAATCTTGTATCCAAGGTTTCAACTAAACTACCTCAAATACCAACTATAACAACCCAGGCCCTAGTAGGAAAGAGATGGTTCCTTTGGTTATTACATTGGAATAGATACAAGTGTTGAATCCAAAAGGTCTGATCCAATAAGAATTATTGAAAAAAATATTACATATACCAACCATATATTAAAATTAGAAATAGAAAATAGAAAATAGAAACTCCTTTGAGAACACTATTATTCTCATAGACTAACCCTACGCATAATTCAAAATACAAGTCTTGGACTCATGGGAATAATAAAACATGTGAAATGAGTGATATCATATGCTTAGTAATGGTATGTATGTAATAGAAGCTGTTATGATTAAATAAGCATAACCAATAAGTAAATGTGTGTTATTGAAACATTATCCACTTCAACAAAATCATGAGAATAATAAGAAAAGAATAAGTAATACCTTATAAACTAATCGCATTACATAGAAAACATAACAATGAAAATTATAACTAATCAAACAAAAACATTATATATTAATAATGATGGATGGGATAATGGTACACATCATCACTATCAAGATATATCTTCAATGTAGCTAATGTCAAGATCTATACTACTGAAAATTTAAAACTATATGAAATCAAATACGAAGAGTTTTTCACCAACTGATATTTCTCGTGATACCTAATGATTCATAGAGAGGCTGCAATGGTCCCCACCCATCACTTACTAAGTCTAATGCATTCCTCATATAAAAGGTAGAAACATAACCAAAAAAACATTCATATTAAAAATAGCTTTCCAAATGTTAATACATTAACCATAAACAATAAATGTGATTAAAATAGAACATACAAAGTAAAAAATATAATAATACCACTAATATAATGTTTTAAATTATATTAGAAGATATCAACATACATTAAAATTATGATTCGACAAAGTATTTTTACATATATTAAAATAATCTTAGAAAATCATTAAAATTTTCTGGAGAGAAATACCCCATTTCATTTTGGAATAATTTATTTAAAAACCATATAATTATAAATAAAAACATTTCATTTGAAAAGAACCTCATAAAATTAAAAAGGAATCTTCAAAACAATATTTCTTCTTGGTGGTGTAAAAAGCTTCTCTCATTACATAAGTTAACAAACATTCCTTCTATCGAAAAAGTCACAAAGTAACTCATTCACAAAATGAAAAAATATTCCATTAAAAACTATAATAATAACTCAAAAATATGTATAAATGACATTAAATTTTTTTTATAATAGTCATAAGAATATTATTAAATACATTTCTTTGAAACGTGGAAATGGATGATAAATATTTCCCAGTAAATAATCATATATAAACAATCACTGATAACAATGAGATAAAAAAATTAACCCTTATCAGGCATGTTTATTGCAGTGAGCATACATTAACATACAATATAATGGTTTTAATAATGTTATAAACTTATTCCAAAACCATATTGATATTTATTATATCATATATGATACTCTTATATCATCTTGTTTGACTGTTTGTTAGTAATCTTTCATTGTTTTCACTATTTTTAGGTGTTAATTGATTAGATTCTTTTCCCATTAACTATATAATGGTTTCAAAATTTTAATAATTTAAATAATGATATAAATATTATATATATATATATTATATAAATTTACAATAATCCATTATATTTGGCAATAATAAATGAAATTCATCATACAAGGAGATGGTAGGTTGTACGTACGCATGAACGCCACACCCATTTCATTTTCATTTTTAAAATAATTTAAAGTAAATTATATATATATATATATATTAAAATTAAAGTATCATATTTATGTTATATATTTACTATATTATTATTTAAAAACATCCTTCATACATTCCATGTGTATTAGGAATGAATCACATCGCTTTGTGAATACAGTAGTCCACATTTCTTCAAACGAAATTATCAAATTTATACAAAATGGTTAGTATAAAGTTATGTGGTATAAAATAATTTAATAAACATAAATGAATAATAAATATCATATATAACAAAAATATATTGATATTCCATCATATTTCCCAACCATGAAATGTGGTAAATAAAAAATGAACAATCATTGTTTCGTGAGGTGGTACTTCGTCGTACACATAAACAATATATCTCTTACTCATTATATGGTTGTGTGTGAAAGTCTATGTAGAAGACATAAAATAAAAATATTTTAGTATATCAATTATATATATGTTTTTATATAAACATGAAATGAAAAGAATTGAGGGTGTTCAAAGAATAAATAAAACAAAACTTTTTGATGAAGAACATTACCTCTTCTTTGGGTATCTCTATTTGATTCCCACTAAATGACTTATTTGGTTGGATTTTTTTTCAAATGGAAGGATGATAATATGAAGGTAAGGAAGTTGGGATTTGGTTTGGGAATAGGTTATTTGAGACAAATGACTATAGTTGTGTAAAGAAAAGAGAAGGAGATGTGTCTTTCCATAAGTGAGGGGATGGGTACCCTTGGAAACTCTTAAAATACTTAATTAATATAAAATGATTTTTAATTATAAATTTTTACAAAGTGGTTAAAGAATATTATAATATGACAATAGGTCTAAATACTGTAATAAATTAATATTTAGAAATGTTTAGATTTTATTTTGAAATTTATAATTTTTATTTACTATTATACAATCGATTTAAACTCAATTATGGTAATAAAATATTAAATAGTAAAAGGTAATAAATTATTACATATGTGGTGTATATTTTCCATAAATGTAAACTTTATGGTATTTTATACTTCATAATAACAAATTTTTATTTATTATGTTTTATCATTATTTATTAATATTTTTATAAGTTATTAGTTTTATAAATATAAATGGTGTCAATTTTGACACAATTTATCACATTGAATTTTAGTAAAATCCAAAGATAAATATAACATCAAAAAAACAATTGGATACACTTATAATATGTAATAGTAACCATGAAAATGTATGCTTCACCTAAGTTAATTGAAATTATATTTATTTAATTATATTTAGTATCATTTGTTTGATATATCTATTAATGAAATATTTAATTAATTAATATTTTGTCAGCATTTATGATAATTATTTAACATATAAGATATATAATTAAATTAAAATGATATAGATAATAAATATATATTTTCATATAATTTTTTTATTATTTTTTTTCTTCTTTTTCCTTATATTAAAATTATTATATATATAATAAGTAAGGGTGTGACATTTCGTCACATTATATGAGTTTAATGATATCATTGAAAATTTCATGGTCCAGTGTCCATTAAATTATTAAATTTAGAACATTATATAATAATAGTTTAATTTTATTCATTAAATATTATTTTTTAAGGTGTTAGGAAAATTTTATAATATTTATAACATTATTTTAACCTTTAATAACCCGATTGACCCTTAACGTTGGTAAATTAACATGTACTTAAGTTATTGTTCATAATGCCTAAAAACAAAAATAATATATTTAAATAATTATAACCTTAGGATTACAAATTTGGTATCCATTTTTAAAAATTCTTAACACATGAGTGGTAGTGATCACATTAAAATTAATTTCATTCAGGAAATTAGAAGACATTTTTTTTATGTGAAAACATTCAAAAGAATGAAAAGTTTTAATATCCAATTTCAAAGTGAAATTGATTAAAAATTACTAAAATTAAATAAATAATAAAAACATGATCAAATTATATTTTAATCAAAAATATATAATTTAGCACTTTAGTATATTTTATGAAGAAATAGTTGTCAATTAAAATGTAGTATTTTTCATTATTTATCAAAACATGAATTCTCTCACGAAAATACCAAAAATGAATTGGTAGTAAATGTTTATTATTACATTTAAAATTAGATGTTTTTTTCATGAAATATAAATTATAAAAGTGTTAAAAACTATATTTAAAATAGTTGTGCCATCAAAAGGTTTTAAAACTTTATTTTCAGAAAAATACTTTTTTAAATATTAAAATTGTATTTAATCTTATATAATTCTATAGAACACATAATATGAAATTTAAAAAATATATTTAATTTATATTTCATTAAAATATTCCAAAAATTCTGATTTTATTATTTTATAAATATAATTATTCACATTTAGATAGTTTTCCAAAAAACGCATCTTTTATATTCAATGGGTTTTTATTTTAATTTTTAATTAATTTGGTAAAACAATGAATCATTATATTAAAAATTGGTAAACCATATTTTCATAATTATGTTGACATTTTTTATTCTCACCATTATATTGGCTTGGTTATATTGGTAACATTCAAATAATAATATTTAATTGTTTGTTTAAGTTTGATGTGGTGTATCACGTACACTATCAAACCTAGTGTTTCTAATTAAAAACATTGGATGATATATTAAGAACGTACTTAACATTGATATAGTTATCAATAACCAAATTTATAGATGAAAATATTAAATATTTAATTTTGAGATAAAGAGATATAAACAATTCAAAAATTAAATCCAATTTTAAACCCGATAAATTTTAATCTTTAACAATATAGACATTATGTAATATTGAATATAAACCCTTAATATTCATTTCACTATGATTTGTTTCATATTAATAATTATCTATAATTTATATTACATTATATGAAATATAAATAATTTATTTTCCAGTTTATATTACAAAACCATTTTTACATACCCAAATATAATATAATTAATTAATCAATAAACCATGATCATATCAATAATCAAAAAACTATTTGATTTGGATTAAATAATTTCCTAATAATGTTACTTTATTTGGAAAATTTTTAAATTAATAAATAAGTAAGAAATAATAATTTATATATAATTATTTTTTATTTTGGCCTTATTTCATTTTTCGTTAATCATTGTAAATGGTCACACTTTATTTAAAAATAAACCCTTTGATGTCTAGATAATAAGTCATGCTATTTAATTTTATATAAGGTGTTATGAATAATAAATTTCAACTTATTTTTAATTAAATGTTTTATAAACATTTATTTATTTATGATAAAATTTTAATTAATTAATTTATACGACAATTATAAAGAAAAATATTAAAATATAACTTTTATGAAGATATATAAAAAAAATTATTTACCATTAATATCATTAAATTAATTGAATACAAATTTTAAAATCATTACCGCTTACCTTATGCAGGAACCATTTTATTCTTATAAGGGACATCCTTTTAACATTACACAAACACTCTCTATAAGGTTAGTCTTCTCCTAATCCCTTAAGTTATCATAGAGTGGTTAAAAAATATGTAAAACTCTTTTATTAAATGGTAATTTTAAAATTTCATAAACTTCATAAAGGTAACACACTGATGAAATTTTCAAACTCCCCACTTCATAAAGGTACATGGGGATTACCTAGAACTTGACCCATATACATAATGGTTAGATAATATAAACATTATATAGACCCCTCATTGTAAATAAATATTTATAATGATCATTAAAAGATAAATCTCTATGTAATGGTACAAAATATCCTACATTTATGCTACATTTTGAAACAACCACATACCATAATGTAATAGAATGAAAATCATGATTACCCTTTCATTTACCCCATCACAAAAAGGAAATAAATGGGTTACCATTATATCACCACTCAAAAAATTGTAATATCATAGATACCTTTACATATCTGAAATTCATAAGGCAAGTGGCTTGGATACCCTTACGTTGACCTTTTATAAAATAGAACCCCATTTTTATATATTTATGAAAAACTAGATGCCTGATGCATTTTTGTGGTTTTTTCTCATATACATGAATTATTTCATAAATATGGAACTCGAATACTCTAATACAACCAAAGGGTTTCCAAGTAGAATAATTATAGTATTCCAATCCATGAAATGTGATTAAAAAATCATTCCTCTGAGGATACCCATGAAAAATAAGATAAAAATACGTAAAAATAATGGTAATGAAGAACTCACAATATATGTGAAAATTATATTTAAGAATAAATTGTATCCATTTCATAACCATATTTGATTTATAAGTATAAAAATGTGTTAAAACTATCCCACCTTTGTGGTGCATCCATGGGTTGAATGATTCACATATCATACATTCATGATTTACCTAACTCCAATGATATTCTATTATCTCTACCTGAAATGAAGAATTGATGAATAGGGATATGGTTCATGGAAATTTATCCAATAATAATTACAACCACACATAATCCATATTTTTTTATTGCATTCATATATATCGTTTTAAAGAATCATATTTTCTGTTACAGTAATTACACATTAATTTTTGATAAATGAGTATATTAAATGTCTATCTCCATATCTCATGAATGAAAACAATACTTTATACTTCAATTTAATTTATATTTATAATAAATTATATCATTTTGTTGGGTTAACGATTTAAATAATAATGTTTTTTGTTACTTTATTATTCATTCGATTAAAGGATATTTCATGCGTGAAATCTTATTTCATGCCTTATCCATGATATACCATGGCTAAAATTAATAATTTTCAAGAATTATATATATATAAATATCCAAGTATTAAGGAAATATATCCTTTATTGTAATTGTGATATTCTCAAAGGTACCCTTACACTAGACAAATAAGGTATGCACCATTTTCAAGGGTTTCCCAACAACTTGTTTCAGTGTTTTTTCATTTCAGTTTTAAAATATTTTTAATTGGATACATGTATTAATTTCATTAAATAGTGGATTTTTTAAATTTACATTGATTTTTTCATATTTAGGGAATCAAATCGAGATGTCCCACTATGTTTCACTAACACCTTGTTTGAGCATCTATTTAACATTTTTTGTTGAGAAGACATTCAAACTATTGTAAAAACAGGTTGGGATGAGGCCATTAGATTGGTTGATTAATTTGAATAAGACATGTACATGGTTATTGTGGTGTAACATGGAATGGATATTTCATATATTAATCATATTTATATCTTTTATTTTAGTTTTTACATCTAACTGGCCCAATAGGGGATCTATTTTTTAGTATTAGGTCAATAATTTATTCTTTTTACCATATAAAATTCCTTTTTTCATTATACATTAAATGATAAGTGTTATGTATATGTAATTAATATACGATTATTCACAATAATATAAGGTTTCTAACCACACAAAAATACCTCCTCTTACACCCACTATTTTTTAATGACATCTTCTATTTATAGAAGAGAACCTTTGTTTATTTATAATTCCACTGGTCTTGGTATCTTTCATGGGTCTGGGAGGGTAGATGTTAAAAATTCATATCAGAGTGGGTTTTTATTTTATTATTATTGATTTTCTAGTTTTTTAGTGTATATATTGGAATATTTCAAAACCTGGGATGAAACCTGGATATTTCCATCATGAACACCTTATCTCATGGATGTTCAGGTTACTATGATAATGGTATTTAGTTTTTTTACAATATAATTACTAATTGTTTTTTATAATCATGTGATACAAATGTGGTTTTGTGTAACGCCCCGACCCCAGCTACCCAGAGTCGGTGCATTACTTCGTAACATTGGCATGATCACAAAAGATCAAGTCTCGAAAGACCGATTAGTTTAGTAGCCTTGGAAACACTAGATACATTCATAAATGTTACATTACATCATAAAGTGAAAAACTAATAACAAAGTCTTCATATTCCACACTCATATCCTCTTCTGACTATCCCTGAAGGTCATTCATAAAATACTTCTTCACATCCTGGAAAATATTAAAACATTGAAAGGGGTGAGCTCAGATGCTCAGTAAGGATAACAATATTACAGAAGCTTTCATAAATAAACATAAACATTTAAGGCAATGTATAACTAAAACAAAAGCCTTTTAAACATGAACATCAACATAATATGGCAAAAGTAAAATGAGATAATGCCATTTACTTCTTCACATGGATATTCTACTAGTCGAATAATCAAATGCAATATCAATAACCACTTTCATAATGATGGAATGCATAATGCCAGACATTCTGAAAAAAAATTTCAACGCCTCGGCCAAGACGTCTAAAATGATTAAGGCCTCGGCCAAAATCACAAATCAAATGGGGAAAGGGCCTCAGCCAATTCCACGTCCAGTTGTCTCATGAGACCTACCGATGCAATTTTTTTAGAAGATACCTACGTTTAAAATTGCTCAAATATACTCCAGTGTTTTTCTGAAAACATTAAGCAAGCTTCTGAAAACAAAATAACTAATTCTGAGACTGTTCGACTAATTACAGACCATGATGGGTCCACACCCAATCCCTTCCTGTCTACCACACTCGAGAGTAGGGTTTTCTGAAATCATTTTTAAGCTTGCGTTAAATACGTATACTTTTGCACTGGATTTTCATATATTGGAGAGAAATATATCTTTTTTGAAATCATTTAAAAATCACATAATTATAAAAGAAATCATTTTGAATAAATGTAAAAGTCAAAGGGATTTATACACCGTATAAAAGAAAATTGTGTATAAAACCAAATATGCCTCAATGAAAGGAGATTGAGACGAAGTCCTGAAAAAGATAATTTTTAAAATAAAATATATCTACTATGTGTATTCACTATAGGTACACATAAAGAATGTAAAACATACAAAATAGGACATAATAATATCATGACATAATTTGAAAGTAGGAGATTAACCCAAAGAATGGAAGTTGGGTTAAGAAGTTCCCTTACCTTGCGTCTTGTCCTGAATCGACCGTTCTTTAACCTCCTGAATAATAAACTAGAGTTAATTTCTATTTACTTAAGAACCTCTTTTATGTTCATTATTACTTTTATATCACTTATTACCATGTTATGAACATTATGTAATTATTTAACTTAATAACGGTCGTTTTGTCGATCTTTGGTACTTGAGTCAACAATAAACTTTTTATAATTACAAGTTGTTCATGTGGTGAAATATCCATTATATCCAGAATTATATTCATGATGTATATATCATATATATCATATATATCCAGTATATACATTCATTCATAATATTACGTAACATTTAGAGGTAATAAATGAAATGCACCGTTCATGGAGACGGTAAGCCGTACGTACGCATGAACGCTACTTTCATTTCTATTTCGTATTTAATGGAATGAAATAATAATTATATAAAGGTATAATATAGTTCCATTATAATATCATATATAATATCATTTACTCCATCCTTTATACATCCCACATATGGCATTAACGATTCACATCACTTTGAAGGGGCGGTAGTCCGCACTTGCCTAAAATGAAATTATCGTGTTTACCCATAATGGAAATCATAAAGTATGCCATAAATGAGAAATACAGAAGCATAAGGAAAACATAAACATATTATATATCATATATAAATATAGTGACATCTTAATGGCCACCTTTGAAGGTGTTATAAGAGTGTTGAACAATCATCGTTTCGTGAGGCAGAAATTCGCCATCCACAGAAACAGTATGTTCTTTAACCATTAGATGTAGGTGTGTGTAAGTGTAGCTCGAATACTTCTTATAACAACATCCTAGTATATTGAGGATACTGTTTTTGTTACAAAATAAATGAATAAAAATACTTTATGGGGTTGGAGAAGCAAAATAAAACAAAATAACATTAGAGAAGACATTACCTCAAAATCGGGTAACTCTTTTGATTGGAGACAAAGGCTTCCTTGGGAAGAGTTCTTCCCAAAGTTAGGCTTCTAGGAGTAATAGGGGGAAGTTGGGAGAGTATTTGGGCAGAGGTTGGCCAAGCCAAATGGCTTGAAAGTGTGAATGAGGTGGTATAGGTGGGGGCCTTTTATAAGAGGAGAGGAGGGGCACTCTTGGAAAGTAAGGAACTTTTACATTATTATACAATGCTTTTCGGATTCTAAAGGTCCCACACTTATATAATTCGTGGATAAGGTGATAATGGTTAGAAATCTACCCATCCAATAGTCTTTGGACAAGTGTAATCCTTGGATTGTACGTTATCTTTTCATTTTATTAAAATCGTTAAATAATGAGGTCATCGCTGCATCATAATGATGTCATAAATAATTTAATTTATTTAATGTCTAAAAATTATAAAACAAATACTATGATGTAGGAAATCTTTTTAGATTTTCAATGACTATTTATAGTAAAAAATATGACTTGTATAACCCCATGTAAAAATTGTTTTAGTAAAACATTTCATGTTTGTGTCATTTTTTACTTTAACATTAAATAAAAGGTATTTATGTCATTTTCCATCTAAAGTGGCTCCATGGGGTCCCCAAGTTGACCCATGTATTTTCTTGGTCGGACATGACTTATCCAATATGAGTAGGACAAGTTTCAAGCTCATCTCATATTATTAAAACATTATTTTTACCTTAAACTACACTAATTACCTCTAATCGCGATTAAGAACTTAAAAGTTACTATTCACCAAAAAATTATTTTAATCTCATTGAACCACATTTTACTTCTTAATGACAACCATGTATGTCGGATTTTTGAAAATCAAATCACAGAAGTGGTAATATTTCATTTAAATGAAAAAATCAGTTATTTAACTACCACTTAGTGGTTTCACTATTCATCAAAAATTGAAGTTTTTCAGAACAATGCCAAAATTTCACCCTAAGCTATAATTGATATTCCGAATTCAAAAATGATGTCTATTTTATGAAATTACTAACATATAATTTTCATTAATTAATTTTATAATTAATTCCCGCTGTCACAACAAATAGCGGGTTTTTAAGAAAAAATTTATATCAAAAAATTGACAATTGTTTATGTCCAATTTCAAAGTGAAATTAATTCTAATGACCACCATTGGACAAAATGGTAAAAATATATTCTAATTATACTTTAAAACCACTAAATAGTATAATTTATCACTATAAATTATTTTGATTAAAAAAGTTGTTTTTAAGTAATTTTCACTATTCATAAAAAATTGGAAGTTCTCAGAAAATTACAAAAAATTCAAATTTGGATAATTTCGATATTACGAATACAAAAATGAAGTCCATTTTGAAATATAAAATTTCTACTATTTTAAAAAGTGGTTATTACTATTCATAATGGCTACTTTGATTAGTCGCGGTGTTTTAGAACTCGAAGTTGCGTACAATGCAAGCTATTGCATTATTGAATGAGAAGCGTATCGTGGAAGCTCGGGGTGTTACATTCTACCCTCCTTCAATAAATTGCATCCTCGCAATTTGAAATTTTTCTTTGAAAATAAAAGGTTGAAAAGAGAAAATACCTTTGAGGAAAACCAACATCGGAAATAAGATTAATAAAATTTAGCCTTAATAAGAGGGAAAGGGAAATGAAAAAGTCACCACCCAATTATGATCTCGATTAGGAGAACATTGGTGGCAATTAGAGACATATAATTGGAGGGAAAACGTAAATATTTGTAGGGAGTGATTGAGGTCATCAATCACAATCAACTGTCAAATTGAGGGCCTCAAAGACTTCAATCTATGTTGATTTAAAATATCATCAGTTCAACAAGACATAAGGTATTAGGATAACACATTTTTTTGTTTTAATATCCCTTTACTAAAGATTAAGAATTAATTTATTCATTGAATAAGAGATTGGTATATATATATATTTATTCTTGACAATTAGAGTTTCAACCTTCAACTCATCTTTCACTCAAAAAGATAATAGAACTCAAAAATATTATAGTTATCCTAATTGTATAAGGTTCCAAATGTTTACACATACCATTTAGATTAGTAAAATTATTTTGTAATAACCAGGGAATTCCTGTAAACTAGTGGTAGGAAATAAAGGCCTGTCGCACTATGATTGTGGGTTCGATTCCTGCAGCTTTGTCCGACGCGACGGGTTATGCCCCACCCTGCAGGTTGTCCTTTTCCTAAAACTATAGTATTATAATATTCAAAAATAATATTCATAAATTTTTAACCTTAAACAATACTATCCAAAGATCAACTTAATCCACTCCAACCTTTATAGTTATCCAAAATACCTTTGTATAGACTTTCTCTAAAAGGTCTCTTAATTCCAAAATCAATTTATCAGATTCCCCAAACAAAGTAAAGTCTCTCTTATTGTCACATACTAAAAATATAATTACCTTCATCATATTAAAACCTTACTGAAATCAACAAGTACTGCAGTACAATCCTTATATATATATATATATATCACATTATTCTAACAACCAGAATATAATCCATGAGTCCAATGGCACCAATACATTAATTATTTTGCTTCAACTGTGGTAACAACATAAAATTGTCCTTGATCCCTTGGCCTTCTCTGAGGTAAGTTTCCCTGACGCTTAGGGAATTCATTTGCATAATGCCCCATTTCCCTACAATTGTATCATTCAACATTGATAGCCTCTTTCTTTCCCTTGCAATCACGCGCCTGATGACCTTTTTCCCCACATTTATAACAAACTCCCATTCCTTTTAGACAAGTACTAGGGTGATTCTTCCCACAATTATCACATAATGGAAAATCCTTCTTTCTCTTTTTCCCTTTATCTGTCTCTTGTTCCACTGTTCTCTTCTTCTCTTGCTTTACTTTGTTGTCATAAGACTTAGAGAATTCCTTTTCTGTATTGATAGCACATGAGACAATATCTTCGTATGTTGAGAATGATTGTGATACTAAAGCTCGACAGAGAAATGGTTTTAACCCATCAAAGAAACGATCAATCTTACCTCTTGGGTTACATATATAATCTGCAGCATACCTCGCTAATCTTGTAAAGTTGGCCTCATACTTTGCGACATTCTCATCCTCCTTTTGTTTCAGACTCAGAAATTGCCTTTCCATATATTCTCTATGGTCATGTGGAAAGTATTTTTCTAAGAAAAGATCTTTGAACTCACTCCATTCCATATTCGATATATCATCATCTTCCTTTGTGTTTTGAATCAATGACCACCATTGATCAGCATCTCCAGTGAGGCGGTAAACTGCCATGATAACCTTTTCCCTTTCACTACTCCCCAAGGCGTGGAATATTTTCTCTAAGGAGTTTATCCATTGATCAGCTACTAATGGATTTGTACCCCCATTAAATGTTGGTGGTTGTTGCCTCATGAAGTGGTCTAACATTGATCCTCCACGTTGCGGATCAGGGTGCTCCATACGAGTAAGGTTGTTATTCATAACCTGCGTGAGTTGTCCCAGTACGGTGAGAAGCTGATCAGCACCAGTTGTATCACTAGCTCCACCATAATTATCTTGAGCAGGAGGGAAATCCCTACACGGAGTGCGTGCATTGATACGGTTTCCATTCCTTCCACTAGGCGCCATTTCTAAATAATGGCATAAACTATATTAGTTTATAAATCAAAATACATAATTCCATACTTGTAAGATACTTAACATAAATTGAACTATTTATGGATATAATCCATAAAAATGTTTTCTTTGAGGAAGTATATACTCATAACCCTTCATAGTGGTTTATAAAGAAAATGAGAATTATCCAAAGCATATCCCCCGGGAGTGTCGTAACCAAGAGTGCAGCAAGGCCCGTTGTCGTGCACCAGTTCCCATTCAAGTCTAGCTCAAAGCGGTGTTTTCGGGTTTTACCCCTAGGTACATCTGTGCCAGAGCTGCCTCTACTTGCTCGTATCCAGACAGGGACGTATTGCTCGGAAAACTCACAAAATCTCTATAATACCAAAATTATAGGAAGTTCTTCTATACTAATCCTTAAAGTCTATCTTCGGGCTATGTGCTCTAATCAGAGTTTATCTAAATCTAGCTTCCAAGGTTAGTACTAAACTGCCTCTGATACCAACTGTAACGACCCGACCCCAGCTACCAAGAGTCGGTGCATTACTTCGTAACATTGGCATGATCACAAAAGATCAAGTCTCGAAAGACCGATTAGTTTAGTAGCCTTGGAAACACTAGATACATTCATAAATGTTACATTACATCATAAAGTGAAAAACTAATAACAAAGTCTTCATAGTCCACACTCATATCCTCTTCTGACTATCCCTGCAGGTCATTCATAAAATACTTCTTCACATCCTGGAAAATATTAAAACATTGAAAGGGGTGAGCTCAGATGCTCAGTAAGGATAACAATATTGCGGAATATTTCATAAATAAACATAAACATTTAAGGCAATGTATAACTAAAAAAAAGCCTTTTAAACATGAACATCAATATAATATGGCAAAAGTAAAATGAGATAATGCCATTTACTTATTCACATTGATATTCTACTGGTCGAATAATCACATGCAATATCAATAACCACTTTCATAATGATGGAATGAATAATGCTAGACATTCTGAAACATTTTGTCAAGGCCTCGGCCAAGACGTCTAAAATGATTAAGTCCTCGGCCAAAATCACAAATCAAATGGGGAAAGGGCCTCGGCCAATTCCAGGTCTATTTGTCTCATGAGACCTACCGATGCAATTTTTTTAGAAGATACCTACGTTTAAAATTGCTGAAATATACTCCAGTGTTTTTCTGAAAACATTAAGCAAGCTTCTGAAAACAAAATAACTAATTCTGAGACTGCTCAACTAATTATAGGCCATGATGGGTCCACACCCAATCCCTTCCTGTCTACCACACTCGAGAGTCGGGTTTTCTGAAATCATTTTTAAGCTTGCGTAAAATACGTATACTTTTGAACTGGATTTTCATATATTGGAGAGAAATATCTCTTTTTTGAAATCATTTAAAAATCACATAATTATAAAAGAAATCCTTTTGAATAAACGTAAAAGTCAAAGGGATTTATACACCGTATAAAAGAAAATTGTGTATAAAACCAAATATGCCTCAATGAAAGGAGATTGAGACGAAGTCCTTAAAAAGATAATTTTTAAAATAAAATAGATCTATTTTGTGTATTCACTATAGGTACACATAAAGAATGTAAAAAATACAAAATAGGACATAATAATATCATGGCATAATTTTAAAGTAGGAGATTAACCCAAAGAATGGAAGTTGGGTTAAGAAGTTCCCTTACCTTGCGTCTTGTCCTGACTCGGCCGTTCTTTAACCTCCTGAATAATAAACAAGAGTTAATTTCTATTTACTTAAGAACCTTTTTTATGTTCATTATTCCTTTTATATCACTTATTACCATGTTATGAACATTATGTAATTATTTAAGTTAATATCGGTCGTTTTGTCGATCTTTGGTACTTGAGTCAACAATAAACTTCTTATAATTACAAGTTGTTCATGTGGTGAAATAACCATTATATCCAGAATTATATTCATGATGTAGATATCATATATATCATATATATACATTATATACATTCATTAATAATATTACATAACATTTAGAGGTAAGAAATGAAATGCACCGTTCATGGAGACGGTAAGCCGTACGTACGCATGAACGCTACATTCATTTCTATTTCGTATTTAATGGAATGAAATAATAATTATATAAAGGTATAATATAGTTCCAGTATAATATCATATATAATATCATTTACTCCATCCTTTATACATCCCACATATGTCATTAACGATTCACATCACTTTGAGGGGGCGGTAGTCCGCACTTCCTAAAATGAAATTATCGTGTTTACCCATAATGGAAATCATAAAGTATGCCATAAATGAGAAATACAGAAGAATAAGGAAAACATAAACATATTATATATCATATATAAATATAGTGACATCTTAATGGCCACCTTTGAAGGTGTTATATGAGTGTTGAACAATCATCGTTTCGTGAGGCAGAAATTCTCCATCCACAGAAACAGTATGTTCTTTAACCATTAGATGTAGGTGTGTGTAAGTGTAGCTCGAATCCTTCTTATAAAAAAATACTAGTATATTGAGGATACTGGTGTTGTTACAAAAGAAATTAATAAAAAGATTTTATGGGGTTGGAGAAGCAAAATAACACAAAATAACATTAGAGAAGACATTACCTCAAAATCGGGTAACTCTTTTGATTGGAGCCAAAGGCTTCCTTGAGAAGAGTTCTTCCCAAAGTGAGGCTTCTAGGAGTAATAGGGGGAAGTTGAGAGAGTATTTGGGAAGAGTTTGTCCGAGTCAAATGGCTTGAAAGTGTGAATGAGGTGGTAGAGGTGGGGGCCTTTTATAAGAGGGGAGGAGGGGCACTCTTGGAAAGTAAGGAACTTTTACATTATTATACAATTATTTTCGGATTCTAAAGGTCCCACACTTATATAATTCGTGGATAAGGTGATAAGGTTTCGAAATATATGCATCCAATAGTCTTTAGACAAGTTTAAGCCTTGGATTGTACGTTATCTTTTCATTTTATTAAAATCATTAAATAATGAGTTCATCGCTGCATCATAATGATGTCATAAGTAATTTAATTTATTTAATGTCTAAAAATTATAAAACAAATACTATGATGTAGGAAATTCTTTTAGCTTTCAAATGACTATTTATAGTCAAAAATATGACTTGTATAACCCCATGTAAAAATTGTTTTAGTAAAACATTTCATGTTTGTGTCATTTTTTACTTTAACATTAAATAAAAGGTATTTATGTCATTTTCCAACTAAACTGGCTCCATGGGGTCCCCAAGTTGACCCATGGATTTTCTTGGTCGGCCATGACTCATCCAATAGTATTAGGACAAGTTTCAAGCTCATCTCATATTATTAAAACATTATTTTTACCTTAAACTACACTAATTACCTCTAATCGCGATTAAGAACTTAAAAGTTACTATTCACCAAAAAATTATTTTAATCTCATTGAACCACATTTTACTTCTTAATGACAACCATGTATGTCGGATTTTTGAAAATCAAATCACAGAAGTGGTAATATTTCATTTAAATGAAAAAATCAGTTATTTAACTACCACTTAGTGGTTTCACTATTCATCAAAAATTGAAGTTTTTCAGAACAATGCCAAAATTTCACCCTAAGCTATAATTGATATTCCTAATTCAAAAATGATGTCTATTTTATGAAATTCCAAACATATAATTTGCAATAATAAATGTTATAATTAATTCCTGGTGTCACAACAAATAGCGTGTTTTTAAGAAACAATTTATATCAAAAGATTGGCAATTGTTTATGTCCAATTTCAAAGTGAAATTAATTCTAATGACCACCATTGGATAAAATGGTAAAAATATATTCTAATTATACTTTAAAACCACTAAATAGTATAATTTATCACTATAAATTATTTTGATTAAAAAAGTTGTTTTTAAGAAATTTTCACTATTCATAAAAAATTGGAAGTTCTCAGAAAATTACAAAAAATTCAGCTTTGGATAATTTCGATATTACGAATACAAAAATGAAGTCCATTTTGAAATATAAAATTTCTATAATTTTAAAAATTGGTTATTACTATTCATAACGGCTACTTTGATTAGTCGCGGTGTTTTAGAACTCGAAGTTGCGTACAATGCAAGCTATTGCATTATTGAATGAGAAGCGTATCGTGGAAGCTTGGGGTGTTACATTTTGGATGTATGATTTATGATATAATGGGTCCTAGTTCCTACCACATTAGTAATATATGTATTATTGATTTGAATTATCACTTACAGAGGTAATAACTGACTCAAGAATCATATCATTCACATAGGATCCACCTTATATTACCCTCCTCGTGTGACTATTTTTATAAAAATATTATTTAAATAATTAAATTATCATCTAATTCTCATATATTGTTTTACTATATATTTACTTAGTATAATTATAAAAAGTTGGACCAAAATATTTTACAGAAAATATATTAATTCACGGGAACCCTTGTGAAATGGTTTTGGCTTAGTCTCATTATAGTGTTTGATCATGGTTTCGAACAATTTTTTTAAGAATATTTCATCATTGGATTATTCAAATTTTCATGTTTGGAAGATTGTCTAGAAAATTTTCTAGCCCAATCATTTGAGTGAAGTAGCACAATGTTTAAAAATGGTTCAGCCAAACCATGTGGTCAATTAAAAATGGAATTTTTTTTATTTTCCTCTCATGATTTTTATAAGGTTTACCTTAAATTCTCCCCACTCCTCCCATAAAGTGAGATATCCTCCCTCTCCCTTTTACAACCACAATCAAGACAATTCCATTGAGTGATTCTCATTTTGTTTTTTAGTGATCTATGGAGAGTATCTAAAACTATTTACCTATATTATTATTCAATAACACATGTTTTAAACTATTATTCATTTGATTCGGTTTTCATTGGTGATTCAATTTGATTATAGTGGAATCACCCAACTCCCAAGGGGATTTTATTAATCCTATGATGAGTGAATCCTAAGTGTCTATATTCACATGTTTCGTTAATAATTTGTCAATGATTGTAATAATTTCCAAATTTCATTGGTTATTCCAAAATTTATATTAAATTAATAATGAAAAAAAATTGGTGGGGATTTGTTTCAGTGTAGGTTTAAGAGTGTGTGAGGTTTATCCAACACTTTTTAAATGTAGTATTTTATAGGAGACTAATATCTAATGTGTAATTCCCCCATTCCCAATAACCTGGATCTCGTTTACACCATATTTTATTAAGAAAGGATATCAGTAATTATATTGTGAATGGATGAATATTTTTTTAGACTTTAGAAGACTAAAAACCAACATGATTCCCATATTACATTTGAATAAAAAATCACAACATTATTTTATTCATGATTATAACTATTCCCTATTGAATATCCTTTCATATCATTTATTTTACACATCATGAATTCATGGGAAGGGAAATAAAATAATGTTTAGGTCAAATTCTAATTATTTATTATTTAGAGTGGAAGCTTTAACGAATCAATAATCCTAATCATCAAGGAACGATAAATAATGAAAAAAACATTCAATTTATATAATTTTACTATCGTTATTTAATAATGAATAATAAATATGTAATGGTATATAATTTAACAAACTTTTCACTTTAATATCATATATTTATTAATGAGATGAGGAATAATCAACATTTAATGGTAAATAACATAACATGCAACCCATTTTAATAATTTGACTTTCAATATTTGAACAAGAATAATCCACAGGAAATGGAAAATAATCTATCATACATTTCATTTAGTCTGTATCTTTATTATTATGATAAAAAAGGAATAGTCGACATGGATGGGTAAATAATTAAAAACACATAACTTTTAATCAACAAAATGATAACGATAATATATAGAGAGATAACATCATTTCAAATATTTCATTGACATAAATAAAATTTACTAAATGATCGAAGTATGTAATTATGGGACATCATGTTCTCAAAAATGAAGATAAATATACCATCATGACCTTTTATAAGGTTGTTTTAAACTGATGGGCATGTATACACTAGAAAACCATTTAACCATGGCTGGACAACTGATTTATATCATGGGATTACTGGTGTAATAAAGGGATATCTATAACTTGTCCCCACAAGTATCTATATGTCTAAACATTTCCTCATATATAAAATGATAAATTTAATTCATGAACAATATTTCTTATCATTAAATTTATATATCGATTAAATATTACTTATTATTAATTACTATCATAGTCGACCTCAAAATGTTAAAAAAAATTACATATATATAAATGATATAAGGTATCAAAAATAATCATTTACATATGAAAAATATTATATATATTCATGATAAAACAAGTAATAATGAAAAATGATCATAAGAATGTGATTGCTTCAATATAAAATTAACAATAACAAAATAAAGTGACATTGTAAAATAATATTTATCTCCTTATTATCTTATAAATTGTAACTATTTGAATAATAAACATGAAAGGAAAAATTAATTCTCATAAATAAATATTTATTCTTGTTAGATTCATCAATGTTTCAGTATATACAGCACATAAAATTTAATTTTTGAATATTAAAAAATATATCTCAATTGATTGAAAATTTATAAAAAAAAGTCCCATAGAATGATTGTAATTTTCAAGTAAGTATTAAACAATGGATTCAATATGAGTATCAAATGTAAAAAAACATATATTTTTTTGAAATACAATAATAAATAATTAAATTACAATACACACATAATCATAAAATATTGATGAAAATGGAGATGTAATATAACCCAATGAAAAGAAAATGATTTTAGAGTGGTAACCTATGCAACAAGCGGGAACCAAATTTCCCAAAAAAAATTTGAAGTTGAAAATTCAAAAAAAAAACTCCCACAGGTCACCACTATTGTCATCGCCATCTAGCATACTTGCACCATCATTGAGTCAAGAAGATCACAAAACCACACAAAAAACCCAAAATCCACAAATGAAATTCAAATTTCAAAAAATAGAAAATAAACTCTTTGAGCCCTATGCCTTACACGAATAAAGGTCGCATGACATCCGATACATCATCAGCACCCCTACATGCCAGCATTCCGACCATTATCGCCAAAATCTCCATCAATTTAGTATTACAACATCATTAACAAAGCCAGAAACTATCACCAAATAAACAGAAGGGTTGACAGAATCATACAACATCAATATCTCTAAACACTATGAGCTCTTATAACACCAATGACCACATGAAATCACCTACCAAGACACCTTTAGAGCAACCACGTAGATCTGACTGGGATTAGTGGTGGAATCTTAGGGAAATTGAAGAGTAAGAACGTAATCCAGTGGGAAGAAACACCAAAAACTAGTACATATATTGTCACTGAGGATGATAATAGTGAAAAAAACCAATAAACAAGTCTAAAAATAAATCTCAACTGAAAAACACAACCAATATCAAAATACCTCAAAAGAAGATAAATGACCAAAATGCAACCAACAAAGGGAATTGAAACCCTAAGGTAGGAGAAAAGCAACATGAACTGTGATTGTAGGCCTCATAAGCGAGCCACATTCATGGAGAGATACCCTATTAGGATGGGTAAAAAGGTGAAAATGGAGAGAATCAATAGAACGCACGCAGAGAGAGGCCTTAGAGAATGTCCTGGTCACCAGTGAAGCAAAACTCTTCTAAAAAGAAGATGGAAAAACCTGCAAACTAATAAACAAGATGCCGGAGAAATCAGAATTGACATAGACAATAGAGGAGAAAAGGATGTCGTAAGCGGATGAGTGATCCCTATGGGGAGTAACCCTAGATGAATGAGAGGAGCAGAACTCTCAGGAGAGAAATTCTGGGAGATAAGGGAGCCATCCTGAGTCACCACAATTGTGAATATCAAAAAATGAGTTTAGAAATCCATTACAAATTATTAAAATAAAATTCCACTCCCCTTGTACGAAATAATTAAAAATAAAAATCCCCATACTATAAAATATGATGTATTCATTATATTAAATATAAAAATGGTCATATTTACACTATATAAAAGGAATTAGGGATGGAAAAAAAATATACATTGGGGAGGAAAAATTGAGATAGTCTCATACCTTATGCCTTCTTTTGGATTAACAAGTAGTAATCTATTTTATAATGGTTTTAATTATGTTATTAATTTATAAAAAAACCATATTCATATTTATCATGTCATATATAAAAATATTATAACATTTTACCACATATTTGTTAATAATATTTTTTTTCATTTCTTATTTTTTATGTCAATTTACCTTCTATCTCGATCATGTTTTCTCATGAGTGGTCTAGTTATTATGTGTTATAAGTAAATAAATAATATATAAATGATATTTTTATCACAAATATCTTATTTACTCATTAGAAACATTTTTTAATAATTATTGAGTGTTATACATGGAAAATGAATCACATTGCTTCGTGGAAAGGGTGAGTCGAATGTACACGCACAAAACAATACCATTTAACTGATGGGTGAATGTAAAATGAATTGTATGATATATTAATATTATAAAATCATTATATTTTCCTATATATGAAATAAATTCATTAAATATATCTTTATGAATTTATCAGTAATGAATAGATGAAAAATTCTTTACATTGCTTCGTGAGGTGGTAGTTCGCCTTACACACGGGTGACATTATCATATTTTAAACAACATAAAATGTTAGATGTTATATTATAAATTATAATTATATAAGATAAAGAATATCATAACTAAAAAATTATTGTCTTAAATACATCATTATATCCATCCATCAAAGGTGGTGATGGAAAACAAATTACATCAGTTCACGATTTAGTAGTCTGTCGTACACAGGATCGATGGTTTTGTATCCCATTTGATTGAAGTAGATATGGGTGTAGGTCATTCCCAAAACATAACAATAAATGTTTTTTATATTTTGTAAAGTGTTTATTATATATTTATGGTTTAATATTATTTGATGTAGGTGGAAGAAAAAAATATAAAAAATATCATATAAGAAACCAACTTCTCTTTTAGAAAACATCTTTTTTTTCAACAAAATCCTTCCTAGGATGGATTTGTGATCAAAAAAGGTATCTATGTTGTTTTTTGGGATTATGAATGTTATTTTCATAGTTATTTTCCAATCCAAATGGATTATTATTTGTAGAGGGGTGAGGAGAGGTGTGTCCTTTTTTAAGTGCGTACAGAACACATATAAAATTTATGAATATAATCATTCAAAAACATTATTAAGAAACAAGACTTAAAATGAAAAATTATCAAATCTTATAGGTTAGAATATAAAAATATGTCAATCCAAATTTATTTTTACATTTTTATGTCATTTTTAGCTCATATATTCTTATATTTACCACCTTGAAAACCTATTTTTACATTGACGAATTAATATATAATATTAATTATTCTCATTCAAAATATGTAATAAATTTTCCCAAAATCAATTAATTGAAGTGGAACAAAAAATATAACAATTATACATGCATACGCAATGAAAAATAAGTTATCCAAATGGTGAATTATAAGAATTATATAAGGTTTTGATATCAAAAGTTAAATATTAAATTTATCCAAATGATCAAAATCAGAACAAATATAATATAAATGAATTTATTTTAATTTAAAAAAACATATAATATATTTAATCCTTGTAAAATATTTAAAAAATATAGTTTTCAATTAAAATTTTTATTATTCATTATTTATAAAAAAATGACACATTTCATGAAAATACAGACAATTATCTCTACGATAATTATAATATGACTACTACAGAAATGTTATTAATTTTAAAAAATAAATTTTCAATATTTTATAAAAAATAATTATATATTTTATACTCAATGCATGATAGTATAATAATTTTATGAAAATAGAGGTATTTAGAAAAAAAATTCTTTTAAATTATTATTGATATTTTTTTGGATAAGTAGATAACTATAATTTTTATAATTTAGTATTTACTGTTAATACCATTGAATTTAACAGATAGGATATAAATGTATATTGTATTCTGTTTTATATAGACTTGAGGTTTTATGTTCTATAAGCAATAAAAGTGATTAAATTTAAGGGAATATGTTTCGGTGGATATTTAATATTAGTGTTGAGTGTCACATATGCTATCAAATAAAATGTTATTATATTAAAATATCACGTTTTTATAGTCGCCCAACCTGAATAACATTTATCTTAATATTTTTATCTTGATCTAATAAATATATTATTGGATATTTGAAAATTCCATTCTTGAAATCCACCTCTTGAAAATGATTAATAAAAATTTCACTTTATATGAGATAAAGTAATGTGAAAAAATCATTTGGAATAACACATAACTATCTTTACACATAGGAAATAATTAGTTGTATATGATTATAAGGTTATAGATGATAAACACAAATAATTAATGAGAGTGATATAGGTGATTGATTTAAATAATGAGAATTTTCAATGTAATATTAAAGGCATCAAAACCAAAAATACATGAAGATTTAAAAACCATTTTATTCATCAAATATGAAGTTTATAAGATAATTTTTTTCAATCTAATAATATTTAGGAATTATTATTTTTCTAGGAATCTATGGATATATACATAATTATATCTTTCTATTTCATATACAAAATTTCATCCTTTTGGCCTAAATAAATTTCCATTTCCTCACTTACACTAAGAAATGAATATTTAAAATGACATTTTTTATTCTTCAAGCACTAAAATTCACTTTTAATGAGTTATAGACTAAATTTATTTTATAATATTTCTAATTATCATAGAAAACAAATATGGTTAGAACATTTTATCAAATATAATACATTAATCTATAAATCTCTAAAGTCACACCACTGGTACATCATAAATATTTATTTCTAAAACCATTTAGGTTAAATCAATGAAATATTAAGAACAACATTGCATAGGATATTGGTAGGTTGTAATCTACTATCATCCATCACTTGCGTGTTTAATCCTCATGGATTTACTATATGTAATGTATTGTCACCCAGCATAGGGGATATCCTTTTTGTTAAACCATATTAATAAAATTCTCAAAACATTCCCAAATTTTATTAACTAATAATAACCTTAACATAAAAGTATATATAAACCATAAATGTTTTAAATGCCATTAAAAATATTCCCAAAACTATCTAAGATATAACATCATCATATAATAAATCAATAGGTTGTATTCTCATTAATGTTTCTCATAAATATTTTTATTCATGTTATATACCTACCAAAATAACAAAATGGGATTTCAAGGCATTGAACATATGATGAACCTTAATCTCATAAACCCACAACGTTATACATAACTAATATGTTAATTAATAAATATATGATTATAAAATTTAACACAACCCTTATATGTTTCATGATTCTTATAACTAAAATACCAGGGTCAAAAAAAATCTACAATGTAATTCTTGAATCCTATTATTGAAATATATCAACCATTTTATGTCAAAATAGGTCCTTATTTGTTCTTAGGGATAAATATTTAAATAGAGCATTGAGTTGGATAATTACAAGGTTTCCCACATTTAATACAATAATCTAGAAACATATCCCAAGGATTATATTTGTCTCCTTCTATCATACTCTTCATTTTACATTGGTAATTAATTTTATTATGCACTTCATTTCCAAAAACATGAAACTATCCAAATATATTGAGTCACCTTTTTAGTTTTCTCATTCCATATTTTTGACATAATGGAAATTTAGCTCTCATTCCTCTATGGTCTCTACTATTTGAGCTTTTAGTGAAGTGCATCCTTCTGGTATTTGGTGCATCTGAGAATTAGTTAAGTAATAGGTAGTTAATCATATTTTAGGATAAATGATTATCTATAATAATTATATGTTCCACCCATATCATTATCCCATTTGGTTTCTCATAGTAACCCTATTTTTCTTCATGTTCTACATTAACATGATTATTTCAGGTTCCAACCACTGAATTGACCAAAAAACATAGTTTGAGAAATAATAAATGTAGTGTGAAAACCATATGATCACTTATAGGATGTAAAAATCATGGAAAATTATTTTCAATCCTTGACATATTATGTTTAACCATGGTTATCTATTATCATCAAATATTAAAATCATTCATAATGGTTTAAATAAAAAAATTGAATTATATAAAGAATATTTTCCATGACTATAAAACTAGATGCATTGGAAGGAAATTTTTATTTAATAGGTAACATTAAATTGCAGACCAATGTAAATTTTTTAGTTATATTTCACATATGTAGATCATTTCCATAACCACATCCACGTATAGTATCTAAAAATGTGTTTATTTATAATAAAAAATATATAATTTCTACTATATCAAACCATTGGTATTTTTGATTTATACTAAATGATTTCTATAGGGTTATGTTTCCTAATATCAATTTTCTTGAATTTAGTTCCCAATGATTCTAATATACTTCTTATGATATGAACTATAATTCCTCAAACCACTATATCCTAGAGAATGTGTTCACATTATTTCATTTGATAAATATATAAATGATCACATCTTGAAGTACTAAATAGTATAGTAGTCTTGGTAAAATAGATACCCAAATGATTTCAATGTTATATTAGAATACAAAAATTACAAAATAACTTTTATGGAGATTAACATTATTCTATATATAATATACAATCATATCATTCCTAGTACACTTCCTGTAATCCAGGGAAAGGAAAAAAATAGCGGTGAGCTAAAATGTCACTAAGGGTTATATATAGTGGATGATATCATCAATAAAAATCATAATAAACATATAGAGGTATATAAATGAGCACACATTAAATATATATAAATAGATGTATTACAAAAAAAAAATCATATAATGAATATAAACATTATTATCCACCGAAATAGGATAATATTTATTATTTATAATTTAATATACAAGTTTTTTAGGGTCTATAAATAACAATTATAGTGAATTATATTGGTTTAATTTCATTTATAATCACATGTGAAATTCATGTTTAAAGTGAATATTAGGACTTATTTAATCATATTTATTTAGATTAAATTATGTTAATTATTTTAATATGATATATTTTAATTTTATTGATCAAATTATGTGGAAATTTTTTTAGTGTTAATGGATGAATCATAATGGAATATGAACATGTTTATGAAATGAATATAGAAATTTCTACACAATGCATAATGTCCCTTAAGCCCATAAAATAAAAGTGGAACCCACATCTCAAGATCAATGAATCATAAATTTTATCGTTATTTAGAGATATATATGTATATAATTTCATTAAACTATAACCATACATAATTCTCATCTTTTCATAGTGATCCAGGGAGCCCATGTTAGCATTTAATTTGTGGGATAGATTTGAGAGCCCATAAAATCAAACAACCAAATTTGTCAAAACATCCTAAAATATGATCAAATTGGCCTGAAATTTAGAATGATTATATAGAAAACCCATATGAAGATAAATATTATAAATTAAAACTTCATATTCATCCATAATCAATGTAAAATCTAAACATCAAAGGGGGGATAAATATAGTCCTATTTTTATGGTCAAAGATGAAATGTATTCTTTCCTTTTTCTTCTCACACAAAATTTAATATACTAATTTTATTTTAGGTAATTTACTAATGGATACTATAAAATAGTCTCATAATATTTATTTATAAGATTGTATAGGTTATGGAATTAGATGGGGCATTTTTTATTCTTTCAATTGTAATCTTACACTCATATTTTATAATCCCTTGTTATTTTTTATCATGTATGGATTTTTAATCACATTAGTTTCAGAATAAAAGTTATTTTAATTTTATAGTAAATTCATTATTTCATTTTCCATGTCACATTTATACCGTTGAGTCAAGGTGGGAATTTATTCACACTAAAAATTTAGAAATTCCACACACACGGGTGGAGGGTTCTTTTTTTCTTTATTTTTCATTTTTTTTAATTATTATTTTATAGTTTAACTTACACCTTATATTGATAAACTTGAATCAATTTATAGATAAACCTTATTTTTTATTCTTAATATTTTTTGGGTGTTGAATTGAATTTGATTTAACATCATTAAATTCTTAAATAACTTCAATGGTTTGAGAGTTCATTTCTTTAACTTGTTTTCTTCTTCATGTTCTCCAACATTAATGACTAAATTTTTTTAGAGATAGTACGATAAAATTACAGAGTAATCTTGAATTTGATCCTCTGTGTTCATTCATTATTATAGTTTTAATTTTTTATGAACTAAATCAGTGAACCTGAAAATGGTCCCCATGTATTTTTTGACGGACAACACATCTCCATAATTAATTGAAATTTGATGAAATGTGATGATAAATTTGAAAAAATGAATTGTATTGGGATTGAAATAATTTGGTTAATATAACATATTTTAGATAAATTTTTTAGTTTTTATAAATATTTGAAATAATTTTTTTGGTGAGCATTGTATGTTAAATTGTTTTTGGAAAAACAAATTCAATTTCATATTATTAAGGAATTTTTTCTCAGGACTAGAAAAACTCATGTTTGGGGTGTTATTATCCACATAAATAGGCTAATATTCATTTATTATATTTTAATATTAATTATTTTTATTTTCCATATTGACCACTTATAGTTAATTTTATAAATTTTACTTTATTTTTCATCACAAGTGCACTTCAAGTTTGAAGTAAGAATTTGGGAAAAATCAATCATCTGATTGTGGATGAAATTATTTTCAATATTTTAACATGTAATTTTTTAATATTGTTGATAACTTTTTTAAAAAAAAATCTTATTTTACGATCAATTTTTTTATGATAAGGTAAGATGAAATGTTTTGGCTTTTACAGAAGATATTTCTTGAAAAACAGAATGGGACTTAGGCCAATCAATCAAAAGTGGAGCCCATATTTCAAACCCAATGAAGCTAGAGTTTTATATTTAAATATATTTAATTATGTGGATAATTTAATTAAATAATTATGAAATCTACTTCTTAGGATCATAAGGATATCAAGGGATCCCATGTTGACATTAAATTTGTGGTCTAGATTTGAGGGATCATAAAACTATCCCACCAATATCATCATAACTTAAAAATGAATGACACAATTGGAACATAATTTTGAAATATGTTATCGAAAACATGAATATATATATTTTTCATCTAATAAATTTCATATTTATCCTTCTCTAATTCCATATCGGAACTTCCAATGGGGTGACGAATCTGGTCCAAATGTTTTGGTCAAAGATTAAAAGCATTGTTTCCTTCTTCATCCTAGGAAAAATTTACTCTATTAATTAAATGGGATATATTTAATTGATGGATTCTCAGTATTGAGACTATAATATGACTATATGACGTGGTGGTGATAATGGAATTATATTCTTCATTTTTTATGCATTCAATTGTAATGTTACGCTCTCATGTTGTAATCAACTGTTTTTTTTCATATATTTTTTTTAATCTCATTAGTTTCTTAACAAATTTTACTATTTATATTATTAATTTATTAATATATTTTTATTTTAACATAGAAAACTTTTAAATATGGTTTAAATTTATGCACACGAAAATTTTTGAAATTCCTAACATAATGTTGGATTTTTCTTTATTCATTTATCCAATCATGCCTTTATAAGTCGACTTCCACCTTCCATTTAGATACCGGAATCAATTAAAGGATAAAAAAAATTTCCTTTTTTTTATTCTTTGGATTTTCATTTAAATGACTTGGATGTGATGTGATGTTATTAAATTAATAAATAAGTTCTATTTTTTGACATTTCCTTTCGTTGTCTTATTTTTTACTTCGTATTTTCTTACATTAATGAATAAAAATATCAAGTTCTAGAATTATTTAATTACATAGATTTATCATGAATGAGATACTATAATTTAATGGTGTATTATATTTTTAATTTGGTATTTTTAATTTGTTATGTTTGATACATCATCATGTATAATGAAAATTGGATGAAATGTGATGATGAATTTTAATAGAGGAATGGGATTAGTCTTGGCATATACATTCAAACATAACTTCTGTGAAATTATTTTTAATGGTTTCATGATTATTTGGAATAAATTATTTTGTACAACATTTTATGATTATGTTTTTTTTTTAAAAAGTGAATTCAATTACATATTGTTGAGATACGTTTTGAGTACGAATATAAAAACAACAAGCTAGGGATTTCATAGACACTGAAATGGGATAACATTCATCAATTATATTTTAATTTTCATGTGTATTAAATTCCATAAACCACAATTTTTTTAATTCTATAAATTTAACTTTATTTCTCATCAAATGTGTAATTCTATTTAAAGTGAAAATTTGGTCCCAATCATTCATCTCTTTGTGGATTAGATTATTTTAATTATGTGAATTTGATATTTCTTAATATTATTGATCGCTTTATGTATATTTTTTCTTATTTTATACTATTTTTATGAATAATAAGGGAACATGGAATTTTTTTTGTGAATGCTGAGATTGAAGGAAAAATCATAACGGGCCTTGGGCTCATCAAATAAAATTAGAGATAACATTTCAAGACCAATGAATAAAAAAATTTCCAATAGATAAATAATATTATGTGGATCTTTTAATTCAACTTATTTTACTGCTAATTTAGATTTTATCAAGGATATATTGGGAGCACATTTTGAAATTTAATTTTCAGGCCACATTTGAGGGCCCATAAAATCATCCCACACATTTAATCATAAAAACCGAATTAATGATCTGATTGTCACAAAATTTTGAAATAAATTAGTGGAAATATGGAGTAAGGTATATATCATCTACACCCCCTTTAGATTATGCTATCTTCAATTTCAAATATGTAAATCCAAGGGGTGATTGAATTTTGTCCAAATTTTGTTGTCAATGTTTAAAAGTCTTCATTAAATTTTCTTCCCATCCACAATTAACAGTAATAATTAAATGGGATTGAATTTATTGATGGATAACCAACCCTTGGATCCTAATATTCCTATATATGGTGGTTGTGGTGATGTATTTAGGTTTTATGTTTCATTCTTTCAATTAAAATATTACTATTTTATTTTTAATGGTATTTCAAATTTCTCACAAGTAATTTGTTCGAATAACATTAGTTTATGAATGAAATTAAATCATATTATCTTATTATTATTTGTATTCATATTACATTGCAATAATTTTTTAGGTATTATAGTATGTCACATTTTTTTTGTGAAATTATTTACCCAATAGAGGAGTGGTGATTTTCTTTTTTTCTTTTCATCTTCAATTCCTCTTTCATGAGTTTATTCCCCACTTCCACTGATGGTATAAAATTAATGGAGTGATAAACCTCTTACAAGTTTATATAAGGGAGTATAAATGCTATTTATTGTATTAAACATAATTTTATTTAATATTTTTATTAAATTCCATATTTTATGATTTCCATTGGAATGGTTATTTTATCCTTCACCTTCTCCAACATTAATGATGAAACATTTTGAGTGTTAGTATGATCCAATTCACGTGAGTACTCATTATGAGATCCTCTAAGTGAATTTTTGGTTAGCCTTTTACTAGTGTGAAGATTAAATTTTTCAATGATGTTGGAGATAAATCTATTTTGTGATTAAATCAGGAATCAGTAGTATGAAATTTTTAGAGAAAAAGTACCTCAAATCTAGGCCTAGAAACAACCTAGGATCAACTAATCTTGGGAACTTTTTCCAATCCAATATTTAGTGATTCATTCTAAAACAAATTCTATTACCAAAGGTATTTTAGTTTTCCTTTTTCATTTTACAAAATATTTAGAAACTTCATAGCTAAACCTCGAACATCTTTGACTGTCAAAAGTTTACATAATTAGTCCATGTGAATTCGACCCCTACATATACTACAATGACCACTTCTGTCAGTTGGAATAATTTTAGTGTCATCACCAATTTTTCCACAACATTTTAATCATAATAATATAGAAAAGTTTTTATTAAGACAAATATATTCAAATTAATTTCAATAATTATTTTAGGGTGAATTGTTCATTAAGAGATGGCCCCTGAATTATTAAAGATATAGAAAGTGATAATTTTATGTTGAAAATAAATATGGTATTTTATAGGGAGATTAAATATGTAACAACCCATTTAATTATATAATAAATCACATTAGTATATATTATTTTCATGGAACTAATAGTTATACTAATTACAAAATAATTTTGCAATTATAAACAAAAAACTGAAATAGTTTCATTGAACAAAATATTTATATTGTTCTATTTAATATTATAATTAAATAATATTAATTCAAATTAAATTAATTCAATTTTTGTATTTGAAATTTAAAATTTATATAATCAATTTTCTGGTAATGTTTCTTAATTTTTTTTAAAATTAATAGGGACAAATAATGATTATATTTGAAAACTGTATTTTCAATTAAATTATTCAAAATATAAAAAAAATGGAATTATATTAAAATTTTAATTAGTTAAATTTTATATAAAATAATCAAATTATAGTATCTAAATTATTTTTTATATAATAATTTTTCATAAATACATATTAAACATAAAAATTAACCTTTTTCTAAATAACCATTTTTCATCACAATTTCTGGATTTGATTTCGAATTCAATTCTAAAACTCACTAGTTTGTAATTTAGAAAATTTATATCATATAAGGAAATAATGGGAATATATTTGGAAAATTGGAACCTTATTTCATCAATATAAATTATATCCTTAAAAATAGTTGTTACCAAATTCATGGAAAAATATGGTAATTAAAGTAAAATATAAAATTATATAGTTTATAAACTAACCATATCACTTTTCTAAATTTTATTGTATGACTATATATCATCAATAAAGATCCAAAAGTATAATATATGTCCTTATCAACCAATTTTTAAATGATTTTAACATTATAATATTTAATCTTATTTAAAGTCCAAATTTTATTTCTTTTCATTCAATATCTGTAATATTTTTAACATAGTGATAAACATAGGATATTTTTTTATATAAATATTCATTTTAATTACAAATCATATTTCTATCAAGTTAGTTTATTTTTAATTTTTAGTTAATAAATGATTACCATAAAACCATAAGTAACTCTTATGAACTAATTATTCAAATAATATAAATATGAAATATATGAATTCAATATTATTAAAAATGATATGATTGTAATTAATCAAAGGGTTAGATGATTTTTAAAGAGAAAATTTACATGTTAGAGAGGTTTTTATTTATTTTATACTATTTAAATTTTTTTCATTTGTTTTTTAAAGTCAAACAAAATGAATGGTTTCCAAATTTACATTTTATATTATTTTACAATAACTGTTCTTTTAATAAATGATTTAAAATAATTAAAAAATAAAATTTCTCTATGTTAATAGTATATGGTTGATTATATAATTCATTTTCTATTTATGGTCCATTTTACTCTAATATTAACTACCACAACCCCTTAATAATAATAAACATTGATATAATCAAAATTGTCAATAGGGTTAGTGAAGGGTTTAAAATGAAATGGGTAAAATTATAAAACAAACATATAAAAATTTTAGTAAATTTATGTATTTTGAGATAAGATAATTTTAACTTATGATGTTATCAATTTTGAGCCATTTCTATAAAATAAATAATTTAGATTAATTTAATATTTTAAATTTTTCTATATGTACCCCTTCCCACTCTTTTAAAAGGAACATATTATTATCATTTCATCACATATCAAAATAATTTTTTTTAAATGAAAATCCAAAATACATTCACAAAAACCTTACCCATGTCTAAGAGGCATCATTTATTATATTTTACCATCCTATGAATTATTAAGATGTAATGATAAGAAGTTTTCCAAAGATGATGTTTATTTATTAACTATTAATTTTAGTTTTATTACATATTAGACCTATTTAAAACAATAATAAACAATACTGATATAGTGACATGAACATATAATAGATAATTAGTTGAAATTATATTAATGTTTGAAACAATATTCATCTCTATCCTCCATCAAATTTTAATGGATGTAGAAACATGGGTTTTTTCCATTATACTTTAGAATATTTATAATAATATTTCTAAATCCATATGTTGAGATGGTATAGTAATCAGAGTGTCAATGAGCCCTAGCACGATGATATTAAAAACATTAAATGAATTTTATCACCCATGAATAATTTATTTTGAAATGTGAATAACTTATAAGAAATGTTTCATATCATATTTTTGAGTATAAGGTAGAGATTAGAACGCCACATTTACCTTAGGTGCGACATAAACATTTTTTTTGTCGGGTGTCAGGTCAGAGGCAAGTCAGGATGGATTGTTAAGAAGATATAGTTTTATTAAAAATTAAATCAATTCCCATCTTTCACTACCTTTAACTGAATGATGAACCAAGCTAAAAAGGCACTACTAGATTCCATTTTTATGCTGACAGTCTCTAGATCAAGAATCTTTACATCTCAGGCATTGTTATACACTCTAAGTTTAACTTTTTCACCCGCAAGGTAGGCAATTTTTGATTTTATTCATGATCCCAATATTTATTCATATTTTTATGGTTTTGAAACCCTTATAATTTTTATAGGTACCCCTTAAGGTCCAATTTGAGTGTTTTGGGGTGAACTAGGGAGAACCTAGTCATTTTCATGGACTTTTTAAAGGATTTTCCCATTTACATGACCTTTGAACTAGTATTACACACCAGGGGTTCTTCCCATTCAAAGAAGATGATTTTTTGGGTCTGCTCACTGTGTAAATGGGGTAACATGTCGTATAGTTACACTTAGTCATGTTTCTGGGGGAATAGATAGCATACCCATGTAATAGTACATGATCATGGAAAATAACATGGCCAAAATAAATGGACACAAGGTTCTGTACACGAGATCAGGTAAACTACATGGACAGGTGGCCATATAACCAGAACACATCATGTTGTCTGGGATACAAAGATAGTAAAAGACATGGTTGGCTAAGCCATGTGAAGGATAAAAAGGTCACATTTTTTGCATTCCCTACGCATTATATACTCTTACATTGGTTGAAAAACCATGAGGAAGGTATGTATGACCGGTTTTTCAGGCTGGTTTACACCCCATGTATACCCCTTTTTACATTGTGTAATCCTTGAGGATCTTCTTTATATCTCATACCTCCTGTAAATCCTCCATTATAGCTTAGATTTAGGCTCCTGAGTTACCCACCCTAGGTAGTTTTCCATGTCGAACGTGGTGGTGGCCATAGTTTATTTCTCGGAGATGTGGTGTGATGATGTTTTTGTGTATGGTCATTTTTTTACAAAAAACATGAAAATTGGGTCGAGTGGTCCCCCTTGGTCGTTTCTCATGATGTTTTGGTTAGTAGAGTTAAGTCAGTCCCCCTTGAATTAGTTAGTGATTTTTCTATCGATGGAATTGAATCGACACCCCTTAGACCTCTCTCTATGTGGGTTTTTAGTACCATGTTATCATCTCTAGACTATGAACCCTCTTAGAGTACATTTAATGCATGTAGTGTGGGTGTTTCCCACATTCTATAATGATTTTTCTCAATCCACTTCAACTGAAGACTCAGCTGATTTAGGGAATGTGTCACACTAAGATGCTTGGAGCAATACTGATATCTTTTCGTGTTCCCTAGTGTGTTTCTTGTAATTAGTGTGACCAATATTTAGAATAGAATGTATCCTCTACCTAGTATTTTGTTCATGTATGGGACAGAACCCCATTGAGCACTAGGTGAAAACCCTCTATCTGTGTATTGAGATATATTTCTTCCTTCCACGATCTACCATGACATATTCCATAAGAAGAGTTCTTAGTATCCTCATGAACAACTCTACACAGGCATTAAACCTCTACTATGTGAGTTGTTTGGGTATATTGTTCCAAATGGGGTTTGTAGTGTTCTATAGTAGACCAATGGGTGGGATACCCCACCTGAGGAGTTTGATTTGGTTTAGTCTCTTGGTGACTTATTCAATGGTGATGTCTGTCGATCATGCCCATGTGGATAGGTACCACAAGGGTTCTTTAGGTTTTACCGTTATTTTTTTAGATAGTTTCATCAATTGGTTGAGTTCTATCTCAGTTGGTGAGGTTGCATTATCATCTACGAGTTTTCGATGCTTCTCCCCTCTTGTTTTTTTTGCAATCTGGGATAGTTAGGATCATGGAGTGTGTACTCAAAGGAAGGATTCTATCGTTGGTCCTCGAGTGGGATTTTTCTGTTTTCTATGATGTTAGAGACTTCGGAGACATTTTCGAGTGTTCTTTTGGAACCTTGAGTTGATTTTTATGAAAAATAAATTGTTGTAACCATGAGACTTGAGAGTCTCTTGTCAGTATATCTGGGTATGTTCTAGTATTTTTCATGGTATGTTTCATTGTGTTGACAATCTTGGGACATTGACTTAACTAGTCATGAGTAGTAAAGTATGGCCCCAATATGGAGTTTCTTTCTTGTTTGGGTTCACACTGGATGGGTCGAGTTAGATAATTCTTATCATTTTTTCCTTTTTTTTGATTTTTGGGGCACCTTCTAGGTATTTTTACACTCTCCATTGTATGGGATTTTCCCACATGTTTTGTGTGTTGTGAAGACCACAATTCCTTCTAATGAGCCCCAGTAGGACTTAGAGTTGGAATAGTATAGTATCTGGATTGACCATTGTTTTCACCAGATCCATACCACAAAGCATATCAGGAGGATTTTGACAGTGATCCCCTCCATCTGAGTAGGTTGGAAAATTTTGCAGTTTTATTTTGGTGGTTGTGTATTTTTCAAATTTGTACTTCTATAGTACTCTTTTTGTTATAAATGTATGCGTGTTATTTTTTTAAAATTATATATACATATTTTCAATTTTTTATGGAGGTGTTTGTGGTTGTGTTAGTATAGGTACCATAGTCAAAGGCCTCCCACATCTTTGAAATACTACTCAGTGTATGTCTCCATCCCTTTTCCTATTAGAGGAGAGCTTGGGGAGTCACAGATCATGCCTCATTGGGTCAGGTTGTGATAGTATGGTATCATAGCGGGTTCAACATTGGTTTCATATTCACGAGTTTGGTTTGGGGTGCATAGCGATAGTGTTAGGATGATTCATTTTCGGCTTTCAGGCCAAGTACTTCAATAATGGTTTGGGTGGCCAATATAACCACTAAATTGGAATCTGATAACCCTCCTTTGGAATTGGTATATTGGGACACTGGTTATAGGGTAATAATGGTACATACATTATATAGTATAGGTATTTTGGTTTTTCTTATCAATCTCAAGTCATCTCCCCAAATATACTCCTTGATCATGGTTTTTAGAGAAATTCATTCAAGTTGTTTCCATGGTGATAGCCTTGGTGGTCCATCAGATAGGTTTTGATTTAGACACAATGGATGAATAGGTCACCTTGCATGGCCCTGATCATAAGGTTGGTTCTTCTCTAGTTGTGAAGTTGGGGGAATCATCAACCGTTGAGCAGCACGTAGACCCACCTCTAATGGTTCAGGTGGATGCAGCTTATTATACAGAGTTGTGGATGGTTTTTTTGGCGTTATATGATGAAGTGTTGGGGTCCCTCTCATACAGAGAGCTTCAGAGACAATGTTTTCATGAGGTCTTGGGTAGGAAGGACTCATAGTTTTCACATATACAACGTAAGATGAAATATGGTTTTCGAAGGCATACCCATGCACAGACTGAAGATATGTTTCGGGGTTCTATTCAGTAGAGGGAGAGGAGCTGCTAGACCTATTATCGTCAGGGATATATTGTGAGATATTTTCTTACCTGGAAATATTTTGAGGGTTAGAAAGTTGACATACCACCTTGTATGTGGTAGTAGTTTCCATGATTGTTACTATGTATTAGAGGAGGCTACATGAACTAGAGTGAATGGAGGTTGTTTCCTCTTTAATGGGTTGCCACCACCTCCAACCCCATTTTCTCTAGTAAATACTCATAGAGCTGGTGGATATGTACATGGGTGGTTGTAGGTGATGGAGGGTTTTGACCCCAAGACTTCATATGAATTCAGTTATGATTTTTGTCATTTCTATTTTATATAGTAGGATTGATAGACACTATTATAGGGTACTCATACATTCTACTTCTTTCCTTTGGTTTTTTTGGGGTGATGTAGGGAATCGTTGGAGCCTTGTTTTAGTGTTGGTATTTTTCTCTTGGAATGCATAATGAAGACGTATCCTTCCCCAATCGAGATGCATTTTGGTGACATGATGAAAACAATGTGGGGGAGTCAATTATTCCCAAACCAGATAGTACTAATGTGTGGTGGATGATTTACTTAGAATTTTTTCTGATAATTTGCATGAGGTAGGTCGGTTTCTGTATGTCCTGGTAAGGCCCATTGTGAGCATCTTGGAAATCCTTTATTGTTCATGAGTACCCTATCCTACTCGACATCAGCTTGCATGCAAGACGCTCGAGGAGGTTGTGGTGTGGTTTACCTTGTCATCGAATTTTTAGTAAGGATGGAAGCTTCCCCTAAGAAGATGCATCTCGATATGAACTATAGAACCATGAGGGATAGTTAGTTCTTCCCAATGTGGATAATATTGAGGTATGGTGGATTTTTTCCTTAAATTGTGAGTTTTAGGTATGTTTTATGTGTCACTGGTAGTTTTTAAGGGATATTAACACCTACTGTGTATGATTGGGAAAACCTATCTTGTCTTTAGGTGGAAGAAACATTTTTCATGAGGTGTTTAGGGACTCTTACAAAGGGGTATTTAGTGAGCATGTTCTTGATGTATTTTTCTTACGGGGGAATAAATTCAACCTTACAAGGGTTTGGAAATGAAACCAATCAGATGGTTAGATGAGGTGAAGTGGCAATCCTTTCTCTTGGCATCGTGTTGGTTTTAAAATAAACTGTTTGATGTTGGTTGAGGGCTATTAGGGATCATTTAGGGTAGTTCTAGACTGAATAAGGTGACCTTGGTTGTTCAATGATGAGGTCTTCTTTTCAATAGGATATCATATAATTGAGGGTTTAGAGTGTTAGTTGGGGATTCATGTTATCTCAGATGTTTGTAAACCCTCTCTTTCATTAATGATGTGGGTTGGTAATGTTCCTTTTTTCTAGTCCATCTCATAATCATGTGGTAGGAGTTTGGTGTTTTCCACCAATCACATTTGAGGAAAAATGTGCCTCTTATTACATGATGTCAACCTGGTGGTAGCTGTCTAGTGTGTGGTTGTGCTTGAAGGTTTTAAGGAGAGTGTTCTTGTGGGAAGCATGAGAAACCATGGTGTCCTTAGTGGTGGTCTTCTTGTGTTTTGGTTCCTCTTGGTGCCTATTTTTATAACATAGGAACCTCTGGTGATCCCACTAGTGTGGCTGTTCTAGTGTACAGCTCAGGTCCTTTCCCATGTTCCCTATATTTCTTATTTTGGGGATGAAAATACTTAAGGTTGAGAGGATGTAGAGAATATAATTTTTCCTTATTATGTATTTGAAATCTTCAAATAATATTTCAAAAACTAGAAGCTATGTTGCTGTAGGAATCTGAAGGCCATTGAGCATCACATGAGTGATATTAAAAATATTAAATATATGTTATCACTTATGTGATGTTTCTCTTGAATCAAGAATAAAATATGAGCATATTATTATATTGGATTTATACAACTGCAGTTGAGTTTTGGACATCTTTTTTACCCTAGGGGTGATATAAACTTTATCGACGTATGGTGTTGGGTTGGAGGCAAGTATGGAAGGGGTGTTATGTTGATATTATTTTCAAAAAAATAAAAAATACCCATATCTCATTGTCCATATTTTGGTGCTTGGATGAGACAGATACCCTTCTCCTCGTCTTCCACTCCCTTTGACCAATAGACAATCCAAGGTGAGGAGGTACCTCCAAATCCTATTTTTGACCCTGATCTTATCCATATAGAGAATCATTGTGGCCTGAGCATCATTATACACCTAAATCATCAATGTTCCATCAAGAGGTATGTGGGTCTCCTTTTTAGTCTAGATTCCACCTTTATGCATCTTTCTAGGGTGTTAAATCTCTAAGATGTTTTCTAGGGACCCCTAAAGGATTATTCTGAGTGTTTCGGGGTGAACAGAAGTGATCTTGGTTGTTTACATTGAATGTTTCATGGATTTTCCCATATAAAGGGTTTGTAAAACAGTCCTACATGTTGTATTTTTTTCCCATTTAGGGAAAAATAAGTTATAGGTTCTACACACCATGTATATGAAATTACAGACCATGTAGTGAAACCTTATCATTTGGCTGGTGGAAATGGACAACATTTCCATGTAAAAATACATGAACATGTAAAAGAACACTACCAAAGTACATGAACATGGTGTCCGGTACATGGAATCTGTTAAACCACAAAGCTATGTTGCCATATAACCTGAGCATTACAGGTAGTATAGGATACATGGTGTGTAAGGGACAAGTTGGCTTGGTTGTATTAAGGAGAAACATGGCCATGGGATGGGTGAAGAGGGTCATGGCGTGTACTTTTCCTACAAGTCATGTACTACTATATGTGTTGGAAAACCATGTAAAAGGGATACACAACAAGGTTCTTGGTAAGGTTTACACATTTTTTGTCCCCTTTTTCTTGTCTTTTATTCCTCGGGGATCTTCGTGAGATATACTTCCTCCTGCAACTCCTCCTTCATAGCCCAGAATCAGCCATCTAAGTATCCCATCCTAAGTAGTTTTCTGCATCAAATGCGATGATGGACACAGATCCGGACTAGGATATGTAGTGTGAAGGAATTATTTTTTAGGATCAATTCTTTAGAGGTTCCTTGACTAGTATGGTTGAGTGGTTCTCTTAGCCTTTTTTGTGATGCTTTGGCAGAAAGGGTTGAGTGGGTCCCCTTGGAATATATTAGCGATATTTTTACCTGCATGGTTGAGTGGGTCCCAGAGTCATTTTTCTATAAGGGTGTTCAGTATCAAATGTTCTTCACTAGACTATCACCCCTCTCCGGTTGTATTTCATACTTATAGTGTCGGTGTTCCCCACTTTTTCAAGTGAGTTGTCTCAATCCTCTTTAATATTAAACTTAGAATATTTGGCACACGTTCTTCCCCAACCTACCGAGCATGATTCTCAAATCCTTTCATGTTTTCTTGGTATGGTTCTTGGAATTTGTGTGACCAATATTTACATGATCATCGATCCTCTACCTCGGATGTTGTTCTAGTAGGGGATAGAGCACCCATGGAGCCTTGCGTGTAGACCCTCTATCTGTGTATCTAGATACATTTCTTTCTTCTATGATCTTCAAAGACATTTTCCCCAAACAATGTATTTCATGTAAGTGTGAGCAACACTACACATGATTTGATCCTCTACTAGGTGATATATTTGTGTACATTATTCCAGTTGGATTTTGTAGTGTTCCCTAGTAAACCCTGGGTGGGACCCCCCCTAAGGAGTTAGAGTCGGTTTAGTCTCTAGGTGACTTCTTCTATTGTGCTATATGTTGAGTGTGCCTTGGATGGTAGGAACCATGAGTGTTCTCTATGTTGTTTCATTAGTAAATGTTCCAGAAGGAGTTACATCTATTAGTTGAGTGACATATGATATGGATAAGATGGCTCGTAGACTATATTTTATTGATACTTTTCCCTTATTGTTCTGTATTTCATCAAGGATGGATAGGATCTTGTTGTGTGTAATTTGAAAAGGATTCTACCTTTGGACCTTGAGTTGGAGTTTCTTTCTGTCAATAAGGCAAAATACGTATGAGACCATTGCGAGTGTTGTGTTTGAACCATTAGTTGATTGTTGTGGGTAGTATGTGGTAGGAACCATGAGACTTAAGTGTCTGTTGTGAGTATATCTAGGTATATTCTAGGAGTCCTCATGGTATGTGTAGTTTCATTTAAATACCAAGGATTCCAAAATAAATAGTCGTAAGTAGATGAGGATGGTCTCGAGAGTAATTTTCTCTATTTTGTGTGCTACCTCGGGCTGGGTAGAGTTAGATGATGCTTATTACTTGCTCCATTTTTGGATTTCGATTTTAGGGTGCCTGATGAGTATTTTTATACTCACCACTGAATGGGCTCTACCTACACATGTTTTGTCTTTTGAAGACCATTGGTCCATGGAAAAAGTCCTAGTTAGATCTCGAGCATGAAAAGCGTAGTATATGGACTAACCAAGGTTTATTATCAGAGTTGTGCCTTGGAATATACCAAGGTGTTTTTGACAGAAATAACCTCTATCTGAGTAATTTGGACTCATTTTCAGTTTTCTTTTTGTGGTTGTTTCATTTTTCATTTTTTAAATCTTCTATACTCTCATTGGGATATATTTATATATACATTTTAGTTTTCAATTATTATATATATCTATTCACTATTTCATGGAGGTATCTTTGGGTGTGTACATACAGGTACATTTGGTTAAGGCCTCCCATGTCTGTGATAGCCTACTCAGTGCTAGTATCTACCCCTTGGCCTATTGTATGTGGGTTTGGGGAGTTGCGACTCAATCCCTATTGAGTTAGGTCCTGATAATGGAAGCTAGCGTTCCTCTGTACGGTGGAATACCACCTCAGAAACCCTTATAATTCATTTTCCATATCCAAATATCAATAATATTTATAATATTTTATTTAATGTATATATATTAAATTCAATACGTATTTATCATTTTGAAAATATTATATACCACCAATTTTTATACCTTTCCATTCAATAAAAAATTATACAGTTGTTCATTTGTACTTGTGCACTAACATGACCACAAAGTGATGTGATTCATTTTACATCACCAAATTACATGGATGATATATACAACTATATATAAAACAATTATATCATATTAATGTTATAATTTTAATTTCATAAATGTAATATGGTTCTTACATTATATTAATAATGACCATTGATAAATTGAAATTCTACTCATGCATACATATGGATTACCATCTTTATTATTGTAATGTAGTTCATTATTCATACCCATAAATCATAGGATTTTAAAATAATATTTGATTTATAAAAATGATAATTATTTTTGTATTACAATAATAGATATGATGAAAAAATTACCATTTTGATAATAGTCATCCTACTGAAGTCATTCTAGATATATGAGTTGAATATCATCGAAACATCAGATGAGAACATAAAAGAATATTTACAAATATATAACCTGGTAAAAAGTGAAATTAATGGAATAATAAACCTGAAAATTATTATCAATATTTTAAAAAATTAAATAATTATTAATATTCTAGATGATAATGTGAAAACAAGATGGGTTGGGCTTGATGTATGGGCCTTTCTTTTAAAAAAAATATTTTGTAGTTTCTATTTGAACTCTTTATCTTCAATACCCTAATTTTTTTTAAAAAAAACTTATGTATTTATATACTAATAAATATTGTATAAAAAATAAAGGCTATTATTAATTTCTTTTAATATTTTTCACATGGAATTTTTTTCCATTTTTTTCTACAGAATATTTTAAAAAAATGAAAAATGGAATGTTATATTTTAACATATATGGAATCAACAGATTTTTCCACTATACTAACCATAATTTGATGTTTGGATTTTTTTTAAAAAATAATTTTTTATTCTATAAAAATGCCACCTTTCCTTTTTATAAGTATTTTTTAAAGAATACTATTTCTTAAAATGAAATGTGTTTGTCAATAACTAATTTCTTTTTATATATCAGTTGAAATGAATTTTCAATGTTTTTATGATGATAAAAGTGAAATAATATTTTTTTTATTAACTATATGGTATTAAAAATCATATAATAGAAATTGAAAATATAAATACACCTTATGTGATTGTTTGATTACCATTATAGATAATGAGAAACTCCTGGTCCCAATATAGCTTTTATAAAAGTTGAATCCCATTATATCTATTAAATTAAAAATGAAATTATTCATTAATTATAAGGAATTAGATAGGTAGTTTCTATATTTTTTATCCTATAGATTCTATAGGAAAAAGGTATTATTAATATGGTTTTAAATAGTATTTTTAACATAATTCTCTATATTTGGAAAATGACTTTTATTTTCATTCTATGGGATTTAATGTTTTTCAAGGATTTAAATGTCATTGTTATATTAAAGTAGAAGTAATTTTATAAATTCACCCAATGAATATATAGATAAAGGTAAACATTTTATAGGTTTTTTTGTGATATTCTCCCCATGAAAACACTTCTTCTTTTTATGTTCCTTATTTTTCTGTTTGTACTCATTCAACATTTTTTTAATTTTTTTTATGGTGTTAGAAGATGGGTTGTAACAATGAAGATGTCATGTAAGAAGTCGTGAAACTTTTATATTATTTTTTATTTTAAATGTTTTATAATCTACTAAAATATTTAAACAGATTAAAACTGACCTCTTGGAAATATATTTTCTTATCTATGAGTTATGAACTAATACATTAAAAACTTATACCTAAAAAGGAAATAAAATTTAAGAGAATAAATTCTTGACATAAGTATAATCATTAGGTAATTTTTATGCTTGGTTCATTTTCTATTTTCATAGATTAATGGATTATAGTAAAAAAATTAAGATAATGATAATATAGTACCTTAAAAATAGTTCCCTCGTAACTGTGTTGTAATTATATGGAATTTGGGGATTACCATGTCAATTCAACTAATCTATGTCAATTTGGAACTAATTTTTATAAATGAAGGATGGAAGATGGAGTAGAAATGTATTAATGAGAATATATCCTTAAATTTATCATCCCATAATGTTTTGAATTTCAATATATCAATTTTTTATAGTAATGGATCTATTGAAGTATGATATAAATGAAATTTCCATCCATGATATAGATAAATGATAATTTCTATAAAGGAAAATATATATTATATACCATTTTGTGGAAAAACAAACTATGATAAATAGTTTAGCCTCTGATATTGTAGATTCTAATAGATGGTTCTATACATTGGAAATGATATTCAATGTCTTGGGATGTTCATAATGTCAATAGTAATCACTTGTTTTTTTATAGTTTTATAGTTGAATTCGATCGTTTTTTTTCCTTGGTTAATAATACCATAGGTAAATATGACTTTTATACCATTGAATAGAATAAATTTATGAATCATTTCATTAAGAAATATTTTTCTATGGTTGATTGGATAAATATGGGGAAACAATTACCAGAATTGATCAAAAGGGACGAAGTTATATTAGGATTTTATGAAGATTTTTTTTTTGATTTTCAACTCATGTACCATCTCTTTTTAGTACATTAATATTAAAATTAATATATTTCTCTCAGTATTGATAACATATTAAAAAAATATTTGGATATAAAAAAATAAAAATTTGTAAGAAATTTTCTCCTTTTGCTAAGAAATTTGAGATGTTATTTTATGATAGCTATGTATATTGATATTACAATAGTATGAAAGGTTATATTCTATGAAACTTAGAAACATATGGATAAGTAGTATAGAGGTAGCAAACCCTCATGTTCCATGTTTATTAAAAAATCATTTCAATGGATATCTGAAATGATCTATAAATCATTACCAATGTGGTATGATTGGTTATTGGGACCATGATTATAAAAAAAGAGTCATGAAAAATCAATGAATTGGTAACTGATATCCATACAAGAATGAGATAAGTTATTTTCAATTAATTTGGAAATTATTAAAATGTATTTCTAAATGTAGTTACAAATAATAGAAGTCATAAATATCAGAAATATAAATGTGCGTAAAAATTATTTTATAGAATTATTGTTGGAATTTGAATGCAGTGGTGATAGTTATGTTACCTACTTATTTGAATTATAAAATTTCCTTCTTTGACACTAGATCATTGCATTCTATCATTTTATATATTTTTTATATTAAACTATTAATATCACCATAATAAGTAAATAATTAACTTTTTATGAAATCTATGAGTGAAAATATTAAAGAAACTATGATTTATAGGAATCATTCAATTGTCATATATGGAATGTTTTAACCTAAAAATCCATTTTATCTACCATATTGGTGTTTGAAATTGTAATGGGTATAAATTTTATTTAATTTTATCAGGATTTTAAAGTTTTCAAGGATATTAATTTTGTATTCAATGATTTCATAACATTGATAAATTTATAAAATGATGAGAAGTTGATTAAATATTGCAGTTAATGTTACCAAGATCATGTCAATGGAAAGAAATAAAACAATCAAATTAGAGTTTTCTTTGTATAGATTAATTTTTTTATGGTTTTTCAAATGAATTTTTCGTTTAATTCCTGATTATAAGGTTGTGTTTACTATTGAATTAGTATTGCATGATAACAAAATTTCAAAAACAAAATGTAAAATATATCAAGTAGATCATTTAGAATTGATATTGAAATTTCATTATATTCTAGAGAAATGTTTCATTCATACAATTAAATCAACATGCGGTTCTCTTATTTTGGTTTTTAATGGGAATAATTTTCCATTTCATATTTTCATTGATTATACAGCTTTGAAAAATATTACTATTAAAGAGAAGTTTCATTTTACTTATAATAATGATTTGCTTTATTATCTTTAGGGATCACAGTATGTTTTTAAGATTGATATCAATATATGTTTCAATAACATAAATATAAATGGGGAATATATTCAGAAGATGGTGTTTCAGAATAGAAACGAGCATTATGAGTTTGAAGTTAATCCCTTTGGGTTATCTAATGCACTAGCTTTTTTACTGATCTAATAAATATAAATTCCTAGGTGTTCTGGATAATTTTATGGACTTATCTATTAATCAAATATTGTTCTATTATAAATATCATAAATTGAATAAAATAAAACTAATTATTTTTTTTGAAAAACATAATAAAATTAAATATTCTATAAAATTTCGTATTTGTTAATTTAGGATGGAAAAAATATCATTACCTATACAATTTTTTTCTAAAGATTGAATAATATTTATACTTATAAATGACACAGATGTTAAATAATTACCAAGAACTACATGTTTAATAAAAAAATCAGTTTTCATGGTTTTGTTGCTTACTTCCCACGATGTATCTAAACTGTTAGTCAATTGGATATCACATAGGCTATGTGAACTCGAATTTGATTTAAATTCATATAGAAAAAATAATTTTTTACTTTTTTAGGAACCTAAAAAATATTTTTGAATACTCAATTTTTTTATGTTACCTATATAAATGGTGATTTATTAATCTAAATTGATTCACCATTGAATATACCATGTTGTTATCTGTTGAATAATTATCTATTAATTTCATATTCCTCACATGAACAAAAACATCATCAGGTAAATTAACCTACATATTATTTTTAATTTGTCACTAAATTTTTTCTTTTAAAAATTTATACCAATCATTAAGATGCTGAATGTTTTGAAATATATATTGATCATAAATGCCTAAAATATATATTCACACAAAGATAGTCATACATTAGGTATAAATATGGCCTAAACTGATCAAAGATTATAATGTCATAATTCATTACAAAATTAGAAAAGAAAAGAGAGTATATAATGCTTTGGGTCGAAAATATCATGAATTATTACCCATGTTAAATTTTTAAAATGAACATTTTGTTAGTAATGTGACGAATTTTGTACTTCAAATTGTTTTTATAGCATGTCCCTATATTTTTACCAAGTTTCAGTATAATTATAACTATTAAAAAGTATGATTGTAATAACTCGGTTTTCCCGAGACCATCTTTTGTGCAAGTCTCATGTTGGTAGTGTTCTTAGGGGGGTCATGTGGCTACTTTCCTGAGAGTTTTTAAAAACTCGCTTCCACCAAACGGTTTTACCGAAATGGTGGCACCACTTACGATGTCTCACCAAACTAGTGGCACAGTTATGGTGGAACCATTACGATGTCTCACTGAACTATGTCCCTCCCTTTACCAATTGTTTTCCATTTTTCAAAGTTTTTCCAGTTTCTCACCTGGTAATGTATCATTTGAAGTAAAATTACTTTAATACCCTTTTAAAATAAATTTAAATCTAGTAATGGTTGGTTAAAACCCCCAAGTTTTGGGCGACCCTTTAGTTACTAAAATTTGTGGAATTTTTACTCAATGTCACACACTTCCTTGTGCTTTCCAACATTACCCATGTTATGTGGTTTTTTTAGAAGATATCTATTAACTCATGGTCATTATATCCACCCTCTCGAAGGAGAATTATTAAATAACAATTAATTATGTTGTGGGAAACTACCCAACACCATCGTCAAGCCAAGATCCAATATCAAGTACTTCAGTTTTATCTCACTAATTATAGGACCTGACCTTTTCTTAAGCCAAGATCCTATCTTCATAATTCATTACTTTTCTCTTAGTACGCCTAGAGACTTACTCTAGATACAAAACAAGCACCCATGTTGGAGCCCTTTCTGCTCAGCCTTGAATCCCTCGAGTTTTCCTTTCTCAAAAGTTGTGCATCTTAAATTCTTGATGCAAAGATAAAACTTCGATCATTGATCATACAGGTAGGGTTCTTTCCTTCATCTATCTTTATTGTGCATAATGGGGGTGGGTGTGATAATATATCCCACGTGACGTAGAGGAAACCAAACCATAACAAAGATAATAACTGGACATTTAAATAATAAAGTTGTTTGAATGATAATGATGTTGCGGTATTAATTTATCTTTTTTTATGTTATAAATTATATGGGCTAATGTCCACTGAAATTTTTTGTTGTTAGTGTTCCTTTCTTGCACACTAATGAACTTATGTTTTTCAGGATAATCTTGTGAATGAATGGATGTAACATGGAAACTATTTAATCATGTGAACTCTATTGATTAAATGGATTCCCAAATGAATAATAATAAATGTTTGATCACTTCGGTTAACCAATTAAAAATAAGGAACTTAATGAATAGTGTGGTTAAATCTGAAAACTTCCTTCCTCCGTTTTGGTAATATGTGTGGTTTCTCTCATTGATTCTTGTGGGGTAGCGAGGAGGGGGTGGGATTTTTTTATTTTTTAGATGCAATTTTGTGGATCTATGGCCATGTGGATCTAGTATGTCGGGGCTTATATTGGTTACAATACTTTGAGCGATCTCATGAATCAATTTTGTTGTTATGCCTTTACAAGAGAACCAGGAGTGAATGCTTAAAATCTTGTTTGTCTGTTTTTTCTTCAGTGTTTTTTGGCTTTCAATTGTGCATATTAGTTTCCCAGTAGGGTAGCAATGTTTTAAAATGGAATATATTGAACATGATAATGAGAAATCTTAAAATGGGGAATTTTTTTAGGAATGGGTTGTGTTATGGTTTTGGATGTATCATATTTTAACATGTAGGGAAAGTAGCAACAGTGGTGGTGTATGGGATGGTTGTATATTTTGTAACTCTTAGGTTGGTATAAATTTTTTATTACTAATATTTATAATGTTTAGATAATTGTGTTTCTTATACTCACCCCACCTGGGTTGGGAAACTCATGACGAGCACCCCCATTTCATGGGGGAGGGTGTTTTCCAAACATTCTTATAAGTGGATGGTTATGACCTCCTTTATGCTCCATATCCATTGTATCCCAAGATTATTTGGGGAGGCTGTAATGGATTAATGTTCATTATGGACCAAGACTCTCTATCTAGGGTTTTTGTGGTAGTTGGACCAGGTGTGTCATTGCAGCTTGTTTCCCAATTGTCCCAGGGATGAGGCCCACGTGTCTACGGGCGTGGTTATGTGTGTTTGTTTTGGCACATGTGTCTACGGGCAAGGTTACATATGGTTTTTGTGGCCCATGTGTGTTTGGGCATGGCTATGTGTGGTTGTTGTGGCCTAAGTGTCACCGGGCAGGATGCGTGGCTGTGATATCCCATAAGGTTGTTGTTAGGAGCAGTGAGACTGCAGTGGAACTTTTTGGGGGAGGTCTGATGGCTTGGATGTCCATAATAACTAGTAGGAAAGTGGTGTGGTGTACCCAAATATCGATGTGAAATTAGAATTACTTTACCTAAATAGTGTTATTTAGTGAGTGTGCCTTGGTGAGGCTAGGTGGATAATTTCCTTGTGAGCTGCTTTTGTTATCTCTATTTTCTCATTGGGTATTAGAATGCCTCCCCACATGTCCATGAGAGCTTTTGTTTTTTTTCCTACTATGTATACCTGTATACTCACTCTATATATATATAACTACTTTCAAGTTTCCATGAGGATCTTGAGGACTGTGTCAGACTTTACTATCATGGGTTTTGGGAGTTATTATTACTGCTTTTCATTTCTTTTGGTACTTTCCTTTGTTATTATTTGTAATTTTTATTAGTTTGTTTTAGACCTTTATGTGGGAATGGATTTTCTGGGATTTACATTCGTTTTTGGATTTTGGAGTTTTTGGGACATACTGTCTTATCTCCCGATCTTGTTCTATAAAAAGGTTAATTCCAACCATATTACGTGTGATTCGATGCACTTGGTGATAATCACCAATCTAGGGCCTATTAGAATCAGGACTTAGGGGTCATTATCTATCCTTAAACATGAATAAGGATGGGTTTAGTAGTTCGAGGTCCCTTCTCTCATCTTGGTGAAGGAAGGTCATGACAGAATGGTTTCAGAGGTGATGGTTGAAAGATAGGATGCAGTTCGAGGTTTGGAAGAGTGAGAATTTCATTTTATGGTAGGGAAAAAGGTTTAAGAAATCTTGGTGTGTGAAATAGGCTAGATAAGACTGGCTAGGAAATGGAATTTTAGGGTCCTCCATGATCCGATGCAATGACTCTAGTCCAACCAAATGACCAAGTGAGGAAACACTGATTGTAGGGTAGAGGCCCTAGGAAAGGAACATGCATCATGATGACTTTTTTTCTTGGGTATTGTGGTTGTTTTGGGGAATTCAAAGTGAATAATAATTTTCAACAAAATTTAAAAGAATTATTCTACACTACTTAGGCTTAGGCATTCCTTGTTTACCTCTCATATATAGAACCCAAACAAGTCCATGAGTAGTGTGGCCGATCAAGGCCTAGGAGGCTAATCTGGTCGACCAGTGGACGATTGATTAAGATGAAGAGGATGATAACTGAAAGAATACTCTATGTTCTATCTAACGGCATACCCTCAGGAAATTTGAGGGCAGTGTTTCCAACATAGAGACATAAGGCTAGCATGAGGAGCTAGTGATCACTATTACCTTGATTCATTCTATGAGGGAGTGATGGGTTCCATTAGAAGTCATTCAAATGATATTAGAAGTGAATTAGTGGTGGATGACATACCTCAGAGAGAAAAATGAAGACTAAGGTTTTGTGGACTAACTTCGAGAAGGAGTTCCATGAAAAATTTATCTCTTTCGCAATGAAGGATGAGAAGAGTCAAGAGATAATATTTCTTCAGAAAGGGAGTATGTTCATATAGGAGTTGAGGATGAAGTTCATGGATCTTGTTCATTTCACTCTAGACCTCTTCGAGGATGAGGAATCGTGGAAAAAGTGCTTAGAGAAGGCACTCTGACATTCCCTTCAGTACGTTGTTAATCCCTTCACTCTACCAATGTTCTTGGAGGTTCGAAAGAAGGCTAAAGTGGTGGAGAGGATTCAAACTCTGGGAGGTCTGCTATTATAGGGGAGCCAATCGAGATAGTTGAATGATAATGCCATTATTTGATGGCCACCAGCATCAGGTCCATCCAGGTTTTGGCCGGCGAGCTGTAGGTCCCAACAATTCTAGTTTTGATCTCATAATCCTCTCAATTTATCCAAGAGCCTAGGAACGAGGATCCTTATATGTGGTAGACATGGGAATAATAAAAATCAATTCCCAGACCGAGTGCAGTATAGTTGAGGTGGCCAGGTTCAGCACCCACCTCAATAGTACCATTTTCCAACCAGACATTGTCAATAGCAGTAGCAGCAGGGGCAGTGAGCTCCCACCCCACTAATAGAAGATGTTGCAAGAGGAGGCTAAACTAAGTGCTCTCCTTATGGACCTCGACTTGGGTATGGTCAGGTATGCGGATGACATCCGAGGGTAGTGTATTTGGTTGTGGAAGGTTACATTCCATAGATGCAGAAATCTTAGGAGCGTTGGAGGTCATTTGATGTAAGATGATTTTGTTTAGTACTCTTGCATGTTTCTTATTTGAATATAGAGAATCACATTATTTTTTCACCCAATCTAACCCATTCCATGGGCCTATAAGTTGAGAGACACTCCATTCCCCTGGTGTTGGGTATGCCAATTTGAGGTCAGACCAGCCTATTTGATGTTTGTTGAAGGTTCAAACAGATGTTCGGGATGATTCAGTATAGTGGGGATCTTTTTCTACTGCAGATTCATCCATACAATATCATCCTAGACATTGACTGGTTGTTTTCTATACACAGTATTATCTACTACTTCCAGAGAATATTCATGTTCTCATATATGGGCAGCCAGCATGTAACTTTCATTGGCGAGTGGGGTTTCTAGGAGGGAAGTCAGAGATTGGAGCCCCTTCTCTCCTTGTTAGTTGAGTTTTCAGTTGAGTCAGCAGATGTAAAGATAGTGGACGTCTTGGGGATCGTCAGAAAGTTCTTAGAATTTTTCTCTTGAGAGGTGGTGGATCTACCCTTGACGTGATGTTGAGTTCGAGATAGGATTAGAACCCGGTGATTGTCCGATTTCAATGGCTCCCTATCAGATGTTTCCTTCTAAGTTGTGGGAGTTGAAGATCGAGGTTGATGGCCTAATGAAGGATGGTTTTATCTAACCAAGGGCATCACCATGCAGTGCTCTAGTTTTGTTCTTGATGAAGGAAGATGGTGGTATCAGGTTGTGTATAGACTTCCAAAGTCTAAATTAGGTAACGGTCAGGAACCATTGCCCCCTCCCAAGGATCGATGACCATTTTGACTATTTGAATGGATATGGTCAGTTCTCTAAGATCGACCTATGTTTAGGATATCACCAGTTGAGGTTGAAGGGTTGTGACATCTCGAAGACTGCTTTCAGATGTAGATATGGTTACTTTGAGTTCATGGTCGCGTCGTTCGACATTACGAACCCACCTGTTGTGTTTATGGGTATCATGAACTCCATTTTTTGTGAATATCAGGACCGATTTGTAGTCGTGTTTATTGAAGACATCCTAATCTACTCATGATCAGTGGAGGATCACGATTAGAATCTGAGGATAGTTTTGGATGCCCTCTGACATCATAATCTCTACAATAAGTTGTCCAAGTGAAAGTTCTAGACACAAGAGGTTCACTTCATTGGACACGTCGTATCCCAATAGGGAATACAGTGGGACCATCGAAGGTCAAATCAATTTTTTATTAGGTAGAAACCATGAATGCGATAGAGGATCATAGTTTTCTAGGTCTAGAAGGTCACTATCGGAGGTTCGTTCCTGACTTCTCTAGAGTTGCAGCACCTTCTACAGCCTTGGCCAGGAATGAAAAATCATTTTTTTGAGTGGGAAGTGAAATGTGGCTTACATTTATCTGAAGAGGTTTCTGGTCAGTGCCCTAGTGCTGAGGTTTCTAGAGGAAGGGGTAACGTTCCAAGTATTCAATGATGATTCTTGTTTAGTCATGGGGAATGTTATAATGAACTAGCAGAGTGTGATCTCTTATGGGTCTAGGAAGTTATGTCCTCATGAACATGACTATGACACCCACGACCTAGATCTTGCTACAGTTGTGTTCGAACAAATGTTTTCGCAGAATTACCTCATCAGTAAATTCTTCATGGTCTTCACAATTCACAGCATCTTGAGGTATGTCTTCTCCCAAAAAGACCTGAACTTTCAGCAGTAGAGGTGTAAGGAGTTTCTTTTAGACTAAAAATTTGAGATCCTATAAACCTCATGAAAGGGAATTGTGTTGGCTTATTGCTTGAGAAAGAAGTCACAAAAGGATGTGTTTTGGGAGTTAGTATATGCTTGGAAAGTAATGGAGTATTTGGATGCCTTACACCTGGATGAAAAAGCAGAGGATTGTAGAAGTTATTAGTTTCATATGATAGATTAGTGTTCCTTGTCACGAAAAGTGGATGAGTCTCAATGGGGTGAATCATAGAATGAAGTGATGCGTGATCATGTTAGCCAGAGAAATGTGTTATAATGATGGTCGGAGGATAGTCCAAATAATATTCTTTTCTGTGAGAGGTTTTTTCCCAGAGATGATGTGCGAGGAACTTCTCTGTGAGTTCCATAACTCCTCCCCTAGAAGTACAACCTAGAGTATCCAATATGTATCACGGTCTGATGGAAAATGTTTTGTGGACCAGAGTGAAGCGGGAAGTGGCAGAGTTTGTGGCCAAGTGCCTCATGTGCCAGAAGGTAAAGGCTGAGAAACATGTTCTGGGCGATCTGTGGAAACCTTTAGATGTTCCCGAGTGGAAGTGGAAAGACATATAGATGGATTTCATCTTGGGAATACCCAGGGATGAGGGAGGATGTGATTCCATCTAGGTAGTGGTGGACCGGAAGACAAAATTGGCTCATTTATTAGTGATTAAGGAGTCGAGCATCATGAATGACTTAGCACAAAAGTACGTGGGTGAAGTTGTGCGGCTACATGGAGTTCCCAGAACCATCATTTTGGATCTGGATGCACCATTAAACTCATGAGTCTAGAAGGGATTGTGGCATTATTTTGGCATCCAACTATGCCATAGCATAGCTTTCCACTCCCAGACATATGGGGGAACAAATTTGACCAAAGAAACATGGGAGGATATACTATGAGCATGTATTTTGGACTTCGGGGGATTGTGGGTACAACACTTGCCTTGGTTAGATTTTTACTACAACCAAATCCATAACTATACCATTATCATGGTTCCATTATAAGCCTTTTAGGGATGGCTCTATCGTTCGCCTATTTTCTGGATAAGTGTTGGGGAAGCAGGTGTTCTTGTCCCTAAGGTGGTGCAGAGCATGACGGAGAAGTTTCAGCTTGTGCATCAGAGGATCAAGGTGGATCAGGATTATAATAAGTCGTATGATGATCATATTATGAGTCCCTTGGAGTTCTAGGTTGGGGACCATGTGTTCTTAAAGGTGTCCCCTCTATGTGGGAAATAGAGGTTCGGTAGGGGGAGTAACCTTTCTCCCAGGTTCATCGGGCCCTTCAAGGTGTTGCAGTGAGTCGGCGAGGTGGAATATCAGCTGGCTCTACCACCACTACTACTGAGGGTCCACGACATCTTCCATGTGTCTTGGCTCTATCGGTATCTACATGATGATTCATATGTACTCCACTGGGGAGAGATGGATATCGAGGACGATGCGATGTTTGTGGAGCGACCAATGAGGATCGGGGATCGTGATGATAAGGTGATTAATAGACATACCATTCCCTTAGGTTAAGTATTATGAAGGCATGGTGGCCTTGATGAGATTATCTAGGAATGGGAGGCATAGATGTGTGCCCAGTACCTATAGCTGTTTTGAGTTTTTTTATACTGTAGTGTACTTGACTATGATGTAATGCATGATCTTGTTAACTATGATATGGGTTGTTTTCCTTATTTTCTGAATATGTGTGAACGGACCGTTTATGAGGAGGGGAGTACCTAGTCCCTTATCAAGATGTATTAAGGTGTATGTGATTAAACCCATGCAGGCGAGTTAGTGACACCCAAATTGGATAGTATCTAGACCTGAGTAAATGGATTCTATAATCTGTAATTTCAGGCAGTGTGACCTTATATGTTCATGTGGCCACTTAAGGGAGGGGAGCACTAGGGCTTCTATAGTTCATAAGTATGAGGTAGAGGTATTCCTAGATGTTAACAGGGTTTTCATGTGAAGCCTCAGTATTTCCCTAATTGTTTAAGAGATGGAAGAAAAGATGGTTTACTCCTGAGAGGTATCTTATGGATGGTTATTTGGAACTCTTTCCATCCGGTTGATATTAAATTCTCGAGTACGAGAATAGATTGAGAGGTATCTAATGTAATAACCCTTTTCTCCCTAAGCCCTTCATTTTTGGAAGTCTATATTTAGTAGTGTTCATAGGGGGGTTCACATATCTTCTTGGCCAGGGGTTTTCTGATAACACAGTTCCTCTAAAACGAATCCACTAAAACGGCGGAACTATGGCGGTGTCATTGTGACAGTGGCACCATCACGACCACACACCAAAACGGTGGCATTTCATATAGTGGAACTGATTACAGTGTCTCACTTGTCTAGTGTCACCATTACAGTTTCATTGTTACGATGGCACCATTACGGTGTCTCACCAAATTGTGTCCCACCCTTTTACAATTTTTTTCCCAGTTTCTCGAGTTTTTCAAGTTCCACCCCCGATAACATATTTTTTGACGTAAATGTTTTTTTATAAACATTTTATTGTAATTTAAATCTAGTGAAATATGATTTAAACCCTAATAGTTTTTTGAACCAAAATTTACCAAAACGTTTGGCCTTTTTCCTCTATGTCACACCCTTCCCTGTGCTTTCCAACTTCACCCATGTTGTGTGGTTCTTCTCTATTTAGATGATATCTAATAACTAACATCCATTATATGCACCATATCTTATGAGAATTATTAAATAAAAGTTAATCCATATATGTGAAACCTCCCAACCGTGTGGTCTATCCAAGATCTGAAATCAAGTACTTCAAAATCTTCTCCTTGATTTTAGGATTTGGTATCTTTTTAAGCCAAGATACTCTCTTCATACTTCTTTTCCATTTTATAAGTATTCCTAGAGACTTACTCCTGAGACGAATTGTGGTCATGTGCCAGATCTCTTCCCTTTCATCCTTGATGCCCTGAAGTTTTCCTTTCCTACAGGTCAGACATCCTCAATTCTTTACAAGAGGATAAAACATCGATCATTGATCATCTAGTTAGGGGTATTTCCTTCATCTCCCTTTACATCATGTAGGGCTGGCGTAGTAATGTTTCCCTTGGGATGTAGATGTAACCAGAACATAATGAATATAATAATCGTACTTTTAATGAATAAAGGGGTATAAATAATAGGGATGATATTGCTATTTTATTTTATCAGGTTTTTATTTTTTGAATTGTATTGGTTTATATCCTCTTAAAATCGTGGTCGTTGGTGGTCCTTTCTTGTGCGAACCTTGTTTTTTTCGATAATATTGTGATTGAAGGGATTTAAAATAGATAATGGGTAATCACATAAACTCGGTTGATTAAATGGATTACCAAAAGACTAAGAATACTTGTGTGATCACTTCAGTTAACTAAACTGAAAGAATGACCTCAATAAATGGTGTTGATTAATATAAAAACATCATTTCTCTATTATAGTTATATGTGTGGTTTCTCTCATTTATTCTTGTGGTGTAACGAGGAAGGGGATGGGATATCTTATTGTTCATTTGTGGGCTTATGGATATGTGGTAGTGTAGAGCCAGTATGTTGGGTCTTGGTTTGGTTCCATTACTTAGAGGGATCTCACAGATCCTTTTTTTGGTTCTGACATTACAAGTGAACTGGGTGTGAATGCTTAAAATCATGCCTGGCCAATTTTCCTTCATTGTTTTTTGGCTGGCGGTTCTGTATGTCAGTATCCTGGTAGTGGAGGAATGTTTAAAAAAGGAATCAATTGACCATGAAAATGAGAACGGGTAAAATGGTATATTTTTTCCAAGAATTGGTTGTGTCCTGGTTGTGGTTTTTGCATATTTTTACATGTAGGGATAGTGGTGATAGTGGTGGTTCATGGGCTGGATTTATATTTTGGAACCCTTAGGTTGGGATGAGTGTTTTATTATATATATATATATATACAATTTTTTGTTCTTGTGTTCCTATATTAACCCCACCATTTTTCAGAAACATCATGTTGAACACCCCCATTTCATGGTGGAGGGTGTTATCCCATCATTCATATGAGTGGCTGGTTATTAGATACTTTCTGATCACTATCCCAGGTAGCCCAAGATTCTTTGGGCAGGTTGTGGTGGTCAAAGGTTCATTAGACCCAAGACTCTCTGGGAAGGGTGAGTTGTGGTAGTTTGCTCTAGTGTGTGCGGGCATGATGTTTCTCAAGTGTCCTTAAGATGAGGCCCAGGTGTCTACAGGTGTGGTTAATGGTGGTTGTTGTGTCCTAGGTGTCTACAGGCATGGTTTCATGTGGTTGTTGTGGCCTATGTGTGATTAAGAGTGGTTATGTGTGGTTGTTCTGGACCAGGTGTCTGTGGGTGGGATTCGTGGTTTTGATAGCCCATAAGGATGTTGTTGGGGTGGCAGTGGGACTATAGTTGAACTTGTTGGGGGAAGTCGAATTCATAGGATTTCCAATATAACTAGTGGTAAAGTAGTGCGGGGTACCCAAATATCGATGTGTTATTACTATTACATTACAATACTTGCGTTATTTTGGGAGTGTGCCTTGGTGAGGATAGATGGATAGTTTTCTTTCTATGCTATTAGGTTATCTCTATTTTCTAATGAGGCATTAGAATGGCTCCACACATGTGCACGAGCTTTTTTAGTTTTCCCCTCTAAGAATACTTATATACAAACCCTACGTATATAAATATACATTATAGTTTCTTGGAGGACCATGAGGACCACTCCATACTATACTAGGCTGTTCATTGTGAGTTGTTGTTACTGCTTTTCATTTCTTCTAGTACATTATTTTAGAGTTCCTTTGACTATGTATCAGTTTATTTTAGACATGCTTGTGGGGATGGAATATTAGGATTTACTTTCCTTTTCATCTTTTGGAGTTGTTTGGGGCTTACCATTTTATCACATGATGTTTTTTATTAAAAGGGCAATGCCTTCCAAATAATGTGGGAATTTATACCCTTGGTGATAGTCACCACTCCTAGGCCTATTGAAGTCAAGACTTGGTGGTGATTATCTCTCCTTCAACTTGATGAAGGATGGTTCTGGTAGTCTGTTGTCCCTTCCCTCATCATAGTGAAGGAGGGTCATGAAAATTATTCAACATTAGAAAAAATATAGTGACTTACAAGAATGAAATATTCTATTCGGTGGGGTATATTAAAATATTTTAATAGACACAGTAATGTTTTTATAATATTTGGAAAACATTTTATTATCATTATAATTAATATTTTAAGATTTAATGGTTGATTTAAGATCATAGATCCTCATTTTCAGTTCATCTTGGAAGCATTATATTGTACAGAGACCTTTTAGAGTATTCTAGTGAAATGGAATCAAAAGATATGCTGAAAATTGTACAATGAAATTTTTTAAATGACAATATGCTAATATATAAATATAATTACCTGATAGGATCATTCATTAATTACAAGTGCCAAAGTGAAAATGGTAAAATAGATCCATGGTTTTTTAGTGTGATTAACCAAGAAATATCAATGTTGTAAAGAAATTTAGATTAATATAGATCATTTGACTAAATTTAAGTGTTTTTTTCCTATTCGAGATATTATTCCTTTAGAATAGATTTTTATATTTTATCTCAAGGAGATAATCTAGTTATCTAGAGTTATTACCCTATTATATGTGAACTTTATCCAATGTTCACTAATAATTTTGGGACTAGAATTCTGAATTCATTTAATACTGAATTGATATTCATTGCATCATTTTATCCTCAATTTGATGGAAATTATATGTGAATTTTTTATAACATGGATGAAATGATTTATAATTATTTAATGGATTATTAGGGATATTAGTTTCAACATAATTTATTTTTCGGTTTTCTTTATGTAAAAAATTTCCATGTCAGTATAATGATAGAACCTAGTTAGGTATTATATGGAAAGTGGTTTCATAATCCATAATTTTGGGACGAGGATAGAGAAATGAATTTTATGGGACAAGAGTCAGTAGAAGAAATGAGAGGAAAGGTGGAGATGATTCAACAATATATGATGATGGATCATAGAAAAATAAATTCTATGAAGGTAATTGGGGGAAGGATATATTTTTCAAGGTATGTGATCATGTACTTCTTAAAGTAACAAAATGGGAAAGTGTAATGTGTTTGGGTAAAAAGAAAAATTAAAGTTCATTGTTTATTGTATCATATGAAGTCATGGAGATAGTTGGATCAGTTTCCTATAGAGTGTATTTTCAATCAAGTTTATCCTATGTAAAAACTATTTTTTATATTTAAATTTTAAAGAATTATGTTCTAGATTCATCTCATGTTTTTTGGACTTAGGTAGTTTAGTTAGAAAAAATATTTTATTATAAGGAATATATAGTACATATTCACAAACATATTTAGAATATATTGTGGAATAATGTAATTAATCAGGTTATGGTTTTTTGGAAATACCATATGGTTAAAGAGGTAGTATGTGAATTTCAAAATGGTAAGAGGGAAATATATTATATTTCTCTATGTGATAAATAGAACATTGAGGTTAAAATTTACATAATAGAGAAGAATGTAACAACCTAGGTAATGATAGAGTAAATCATTTTCCTGTTTATTAATTTCGTCAAATAGTTTTTTATTAAATCACTGTGTAATTTATAAAAGAAATGAAATTTCTTTATTAAAATATTTTACTATAAATATTTGTTAAAATTTATAATTATATAATTATAATTTGAATAAATAAATCACATTTCTTAAATAATAATTTCAATATTACCCTACCATAATTTCTTTTGAATTTTTTGAAAAGAAATTATCTTCAATGAATAGTGAAAATATATATTTTTTATCAAAAACAGTATTTTCTTAAAATATCCACAATTCCAAATTATATTTTTATTTGTTTTAAATTTTTATTACTGTATTTTAAGTTAAACCAATCAAAATAGAACTTTTATATGAATATTATTTTTGAATTTAGTTTAAAAATGAGTTATAATAAAACGGTATTTTTGTGAAATCTATTTTTCTTTAATATTTTTCATGATTAATTTTAAATAAATATTTAAAAATTAGTTATTTTGAATCTTTTAAAATAACTTCCTTATTTTTTAATTAGTTGATCCAAATTTTGTAAATGGGTGCCTTTTATTTTTTTCTACAATATGAATATTATCCAATGTAAAATTTTTACCATAATAAAGGGTAAATACGGTTTTTATAGTTTAAAATAAAATGACGTGGGATATAAAATGACCCTAAAACATTCCTTAATTTAATTTTATTATTATTAATCTTCCATAATCAACCAAATTAGAATATATAGTCATTTTTCATTTTTTAATTATTTTGACCTTTATAATATTCATCAAAATTTAATGTGAAATATATCACACTCTTTCCATTAATAAATATAATATCATTATTATTTGGGGTAAGAATAGGATATTAGAACTTATAAATTGTAATTTTAAAGCTATATATTTTTTTTGGTTAAATTTTTTTTTTATTTTTTGTGTTGAAAAAATTACCTTAAAATATTATGCAACACTAATATAGTAACTATTAAAATCATAAAAAAATAAATTCAATAATATTCAAGATGTTAAAAGTTTTTTTTGAGAGAATCATTATGTTTCAAATCTTTCTTAGACCCAAATAAAATAATATATTCTTTTTCATATATTAAATTCAATTTTCATTATTATATATTAATGGTAAATGTAAAATTAAATGAATTGTTCCAAAATTGGCATTAATATTTTTTTATAATAATAAAATATTTTATTAAATGGTTGAAATTATTAAAAATACTTTCATTATCAACTTGAATTATTTATTGTATATTCCATCAACCATGGCCCAATTAAGGTATTTTTTTTCTTTTTATTATAATCATATTAAACCCTTAACAGAAAAAACCTTTACATCATTGTAATTGTTAAAATGGATAACGATGGGTTAAACCCAAATCGTTAGGGAAGAAATATTATTAAACATTTTCCAATATTTATTTTATGATTTAATTTACACTAAACTACTTCTAATATTCTAATTTTATCAATTTTTATATATCTATAAATTATAATTAAAATATATTAATATAATATTCTAAGAAATTCTTAAACAACACCTCCCCTATCTTATATAAGGACACGTCTTCATCACATTTCATGACACATAAAAATAATTTTGTTTTAAAAAATAACATAATAAGACCTTTTTAAATGACTCTCTATGTACTATAAGGCTTAATTTTGTAAAAACACCAATCCTAGCAATCTTAATGTGTAATGAAAAGGATGTTGTCTGAAGAATTTGTATAGCACATAACATAGGGTTTTTATTATGTTTTTTCTTAAACCTACTCTAAATACTCATTAGCCATGAATATATAAAAACATTTGAATATAACATATACTATTATGTTATTATTATTATAATGTAATAATCTATGTACATCTCCAACCTCAATCAAATGGGAATCAAATCGATTGTTCGTGTGTACGGAGGACTATGACCTTACGAACCGATGTAAATAATTTTCCATAAAACAAGTTATGAATGGTCAAAATATGGATTTAATATATAATTAATTTATTAATGATATATTTGTCATTTGGTATAGATAATGTTGCACGAATTTTCTTATCTTTTCATTCACTAAAAAATGATAACATTGTTTGTGTATACTTGTGGACTACCACCGTTATAATGTGATGTGATGAGTTTTTCACCACTACATGAAATGAATGATATATGTCAAATTATTTAAATAACAAGTATTATATTTATTATATTATTATCATTATGAAATGTTAAAATAATATTTACTATCTTTCTATAATTATCATTGAAAATTGAAACATAGCTCATGAGTACGTATGGACCACCTTTTCCATTATTGGAGCATAGTCCATATTTAATAACCAAATATTTGGGTTTTTTAATATTTTTATTTATAAATAAAATTAATAATTATTTAATTATTATTCTATGGATGATGAAATAATTAATTCTTTCACCATAGTCATCCAATAGGTGTCAATTTCGAAAATGACATAAATATTTTCAAAACATCTGAAATAAACATAAAAGATTATGTAATTTTATATAACATAATAATAAGTTAAAAAAGGAAAAAACATATTTATATAAAAATTAAATATTAAAAACATTTTTATGAATCAATATGTTAAGTAACACAAGTGATTATTCTAGATCCTGGTAAGGGACTTTATTTTAAAAATACTATTTTACTATTTCCCTTTAAATACTTTCTCTTCGATGAAAAAATTATAAATAAATTTTTTTTGGTATTAATATGGACATAAATGAATTATAAACGAAATTATATGTCTCATTTTATATCGTTTCAAATGATTTCAAATGTAATATTTTCAAGTGTTTTATATGAAATGTTTTAGAAGAAAGAAAAAATGAATGTTCTATATTAATGTATACGATTTCAATTACTTTTCCCATGTTATAGCCATGATTTTATTTTTTTAGTTCCATTAAAATATCTTATTTTTTAGTCACTGATATACCATATTTCATTTTTTCAAGGTATTTTTGAAATGAAAATGGGTTTTGGAATGAAAATGGACATTCAATAAATGAAAGTGTATTCCATACATGATTAAAAGTGTATGTCGATGTTTTGTACTGAACAACATGTTAAATAATATAATGTTCTATTCATGATATGTTACTTGATAATTTTTTATGAGAAATTTATGATCATTATATTTCTTATATGATTGGTTGAGCCCCATTATATGTCATGAGAAATGAGCGAGCATGATATAATTTATATGATTGGTTAGTCTCAATAAATCCCTCCAATGCATTGAATAATGCTTTATGCCTTTAGAGGTAATAAAATGGGAGTTACCTATCCTGGGGATTTAATTGGGATCATTTTAATTCAATCATTGGTTAAAAATATGTTATGAATATGATTCTTAGAGTTTCCAAAAAGGGTTTTTATTTTCTTGATATATGTTTTAATGGTTTCCATTTAGAAAAAATTGTGTCTAATTATCAAGTGGATTGATTTATTTTATTAACTAATATTTATATATATATATATAAGTTATAAAATTCATTTGTCATCATTTTATTCATTGGACTAACGAATTTATTCTTTTTATGTCCCTGAATGATAATTTGTTCTCATAAAACATTTTTTAAATGTTTATCATTGGTTATAAGGGAGGGTATGAACAATAAAAAATATGTGTTGGATGTTATGGATTTATCCCATTATGTTTTATTTGAAATTTTATATATTGTGGTAAAAATGGATACAAATCAGATGTTTTAACTTTGTAAAATATGATTTTGTTATATATGAGTTTTAACCTAATTATCTAAAACATTTAACATTAAAAGATAATAAAATGTAAGAGAATAATTGTTTTTATGATTTAATATAATGTAATACTTTTGGAAAGGAACATACATAATACATTCCCAAAATTATTTCTAATATTTTAACATGAGAATAAAAACATAAAATAATATCATTCCCAATAACTTCTATTATAGAGATTTTATAGGCACTATATTTATTCACAATTCCAATAATATTTTCCACTAACATATCCACATTTATAGACTAGATTGATGTTGTAATATCACTTAGAACAAATTCGGATATAAATATTTCATTATGACCAAAATAAAATTAGACATTTTCTCTTTTAGTGTTGATGATGAGATTCCTTTAAGAAAATTTATTTGTTGACAAACTTCTGAAATATAAATTTCCTAAGATTTACCCTTCTCAAATTGTTGTGGAGGTTACTAACATTGACTTTCATCATTATCCCTCAGTTTAGTTCACTTTTTGGAAAACTTTCCATACTACATAAAATTTAATCATCGGAGTGTTATTGGTGTATTTAGTTTAGTTTTATTTTAATCCATCCCATCTGGTTTTCCTCGTATTTCTTTTAAATTCATGTACATAATTACTTTAACTTATACTCTCAAACCATTTTTTTATTTCATTGAAACAATTCTCCCATTCTCATTTTAATTTAGTTTTCACATCATAAGATTATATTTATTATCTATGGTTTATAAAAATTTAATTCCACTAAAAATATATCATTATATTAATTTAACCAAAAGTAATAAAATAATGTGAGTCCATAATATCCAGTTTAACCTAATTTAAAATCTATAAATTTCTCTATTACTACCAATTTAACTTATAAATAACACATTAAAAATACATTTTTTTAAGACCTTAAATAAATGATTCATTTTTATTTTAGGATAATTAATAAATCCAAAATTATACCATGTATATATTGTGATAATTTATTCATAGGTACCAATGTATTCATCCTTATATTTTATGACTAATTAAATTTGTCTAATTATTTTTTTAGTTGATCAATGATAATATTTCATGAAAATGACCTTAATAATTTCTGTTAATTTTAGAGAGTAATTTTCATCATTATTACATAGTTTTAGGGATAGTCCATAATAATTTAGCTTCACATTATAAACAATGAATAATTAAAACAAAATTTCCATGATCTATGTAATAGAGAAAATAAAATATCTTCTCTACCAAGTTAACACATATCAGAACTATATGTGGGTTGTAAGACACATTAAAAGAAGGTTGACATATCCTCAAGAGGTTATTGATTTATAGATCTTAATTCTTATGTTAATTTTGTAGTTCATTATATTTAATGTTATTTTTCTAAGCATGACTATGTTTGGTGAGCATGGACAAAATAATTTTCACTCCACCTTGTATATTCATTCGTTGTAGATAAGAATGTAAATTTAATTTCCCATTATACTCTTTTCTAACTTGATTCTTTAAGATTATAGTCATTTACTAAATCCAAATGATTTGTGTGTTTATAAAAAATAATAATATTAATAAATAATATCATAATGGTGATAAATCCAAATTTAACATAAAAAATGACACATCCATTTCAATGTTACCAATTTCTTTTTTGCATGATATCATTTTTGTTCATCGTATATTTTTTTATATTTTATAATCTTATTATTAATATACTAATATAACACATAGAATATATTAACCCATATTAAATGGTCATTATACAATATCTTCTTAAAATTAAAGATATAAAATCCATAAGATTAAATATAGCATAGTCTAGGGAGACTATTCACATATATGAAACTAAAATTTCCTCTATAATCTAGAACTATGAAAAAAAATTATAATGTGATTATTATAATTTACTCCATTGTATCCCTAAAATAATTCATAGATCCCATCATTCTCCCACATTGAATAGAAACTATAATAAATGGTGAGATTATATTCATATTAATAACAAGTGTAAAAATAAACATACATAGAATAAATAAATAATAAAAAATATGTTAGAGATAAACACTTGTCAAATATTTTTTATTTCTAATATCACTAAATAAAAATATATCCATTGATGACCCATAAATAAATTATCACATGTATCTTATTACCTAGTTTGATAATTATAGAATTTATAATTTCAAATGTAATATTCTTATCATTTAGGCATCATGTTAATATATTATATATGAATGAGCAATGAATTCACAAAATAGACAAGATATTTTTTCTTAGGAGAAATATTGATTCATAAAGGGGTTATAATGGGACATATTCATTAATTAAAAATTCTAATTAATTCACTATATGAATGAAATTAGTAATAATACAATACATTATTAACAAAAAAAGTATATTTTAAAAAGAGCTTAAGAAATCTGAATATTTTATTGAAAAAATATGAAATCATTTTTATAATAAATCAAGGAAATAAATATTTATACAATCAATGGATTATATCCCCAATGAAATATAAAATTTTGTTAATGGATTTTAAATATATAAAAAATAAAATTTACAGCGATATTTAAAAAGTTATTTTGAAATCTAGAATAATAATCATTTTATCTTGAAAATATTTTAAAAATTAAAATTCTTGTAATAGAGGAAATATTTTTTATAAATACTATATAAATATGTATATGATGATTGATATAGAATCATGTATTTGATGTATATAAAATGGGGTCATATTATAGACATTAGAAAATAGTAATCTTTAAATTTGTAAAAATTAAAAAAATGTATCATAGTAGAAAACATTTATAACTATTATTTATATCCTTCTAAATATAAATTTTATGATACTATAAAATTATAATTATAAATAGTTTATAATTAAATAATAAATTTCATCAAAAAAAATATTATGAATATTGACACATGAAAATATTCATTGGAAAAAGAGGAGAAATGCAGTTGGTTTATCATTAATAATTTCTAAAAACATTTCAATATAAAAGAGAGGAAAATTAAATTACAAGATTTTAAATTACATTAATATAACAGTGTATAATAAAATATATGTGTTTTAAGAGATAAATAACATCTAATTTTACTAATATAAACCATAATATATATAATAATGAAAAAAATTACATTTTGAAATTAACCCTGACCTCAGACACCTTCTTGCTCGAGTAGGCAATAATATCCTACATGAAAAATTTTAACAAATAAATATTTATCAAAACCATATTTGAATTTATCTATCTATATACTATTCATTGATGATTTTTTATTACATATTTACTAAAATTTATTGTTAAAATCAAAATTACATTATTACTTATTTAGTTATCTACGTATATTTTAGTTTGATGGTTTTAATACTTGACCCATTTTTAAGGTCCCATCTTCTCTAAAATAATAATAATTTTTTATTTATCTTGTTTAAACCATTAATATACTTTTATAACAACCCATTTCAATAGTCATAGACAATTTAATATTTTGTTCTATGGAGATAGTTGTTTGTATGTTCTCATGAGCGATGTTTTCATTTTTCTAATATATTAAAATAACATGGCATGTGTAATGGTTTAATTAATGAGATTAATAATAAAAAAAATATAAAAATTATTCAATAAAATAATTATTTTTTCCAACTACTTATGGATGAATTGAGAAATTTATTTACTCACTTTTGGTGGTGTTAGTGAACATGTACCCATGAGAGAAGTTATTATTCCACAATGGATGAAAGGTTATTATGTTTTATGATATCATATATTTTGTCTTCAAAATATAATATATATTCATTAATTATATATTTATATCTATCTATGTGAGAAGATGATGAAAACTGGAATTTATCGCTTTTTGGAGACCATATTTCATATGTATTCACGATTGATGCTTTAATTTTAAATGGGGTGGAATAAAGAAATAAAATTACTTTATCATTTTCATAGAAACATATTATAATATATTTGATACATATTTAATTATTATTATATATTTATACAATATTTTCATGTTTTTTAGGAAAAAACGAACACTAAGAATCTCAGTAAGAACATATAACTCATCCTTCGATAATATACATTGAAAAGAACCATATTCCTTCTTAGATAGGTCTATTGGGATAAAAAAAATCACTAGATCATGGGTAATAATATTAGCATGTATTTTTTTATAATATTGGGTTATATAAATGGATTATGATTTTTTAGTAACTGAGTAGAGGTGGATGCCTTTTATAATTATGAGGAGTGAAACATTTGTAATTTTTCATAAAATGTAATTATAAAAAAAAGGTTTCTCAATAGATAGTGGCACTAAATTTATAAATATTTCAAATATATTTTTTTAATTATATAAATCCTCTGATCCAATAAAATTATAAATAATATTTTATGACTTTATTGCATTTTTTTAACCATAATTATCCCATTTTCTCATTACAAGGGTAAGTAGTTTTTACAAGGGTAACCATCCATTGTGAAGAAAAATGAATTTATCCTTACTAATAAAATGGAATGAACTGATTCAAAATATAAAAAAAGTTCAATATCCCATATTTTTATGCTGTTAAAATTAATTATACTATAAGATGGTAATACGATATGAGATACTTTTTATAGAGAAATATATTTTAAGAATTAAAATTGATTTGTATGAAAATAAAATATAATGTATATTCCTATGGAATTATATAAATTATTACTTTAAATTATGGAATAATTTTAATTTAATACCAACAAAAAACAAAATATTACGGTAAAAATACATAATTTAAGGAAATGTTACTAAATTATTTTTTATTTGAATAATAAAATTACTGACATATTCATAATGTCAAATAACGATTTTTAAGATCAATATTATATTTTTAAATAAAGTATACTACATTATAAATATTGTTTTCTAGAAACTTTTATCAAAAACATTACATTAATTCTTATATATTAATAAAATCATAAAGATAAATAATTTATTCTATATGGATTTTTAAATATTCTCTAAAATTTCATGCATTTCAAAAATAAAATCCAAAAAAATACCCTATGTTAAATGTGACCATATGAACTCAAAAATTATTTTCATTAAATCAAATTAAATCAAAAAAATTATGATTATTAAATTAAATTATATGTGTAATCAATTTTTATTATTATTTTATTACATTAAATTATTATGATTACCTATTTCTATAATAATGGTATAATAATGACTTGTGTATTTGGAAATAATCGGTGGATATAGTGTTTACCTGGAATAAGATGATATGGGATATTACAATACCACCCCTCAAATAATTTCATCCTATTAATTTTTATAAATATTTCTACAAAACAAATTTGGATAGTCATTTGTTGTACATTTGTTTGGAAACCTTATTTCCTATTCTATATTTTGATTTCACTAAAGGACATTCACTTGCTGAGTTATCTAATTTTTTAATACATGCTCTCCAATCTAACAAATCGTAATTGAATATTTATTATATGATATGTTATATTACCACTCTATTAACATATAAATGATTACATGTTATGTATAATGTATGTATTTCCTTAATATTGAAAAAACATATATGTCGTGTACCTTATAGAGGACAGGTGGTGTCTCCAACTAGTAATCCAAAACTATAATAATGTCTAATATTTTAAAAGAACAAATTTTTTATTAGGATTTGAATCCATGTTGTAGAGAAAAGGATTATCAAGAAATTGTAACTTAGATCATGAAATATCTATCAAACAAAAATTTAGTTACAAATGATGGTTAGGATAGAGAAGTTGGTAGTATAAGTTCATCTATTTAGAGCCTGTTAAGGAATCATATGTTCCTACAAACAATATCATTATGTTTTTCCAATAATGTTGGGTAATATTTTATATTTAATTATAAATTAATAATAATCGATAAGTGTTAAAAATGTTCCTCTAATAAGAACAATATCCCTACAGGATTTTACTAGTAACGTTCCATTTAATGGATTTTTAGGGAACATCGAGAGGTAGTGTGACCTTGAAAATTGCATAGATGTTCATAAAAAAGTATATGGGGACCTAAAAATAATGTGTGTTCGATTTTTATGAAATTTTAATTTGAAATTTTAAAATTACATTAGATCATAACATGTGATATTAATTCCTAGTTTATATTTTTTCAATATTTATTTTACTTATAATTATTTGAATGAAGTCATAGTGGCCCCCCTATACATAGAAGAGGATTTCTAAATAAAAGTAATTATCCTATGTTCATTTACTAAACTCTAAAATTTATATTCATTTTTTATTATTTCTTTTATTTATATTTTATTTTTCTAACAATGGTGTTTAAATGGATAATTTTTGTGTTAGGTAGGGTGTAGTTACATCCAACATAGGTTTATCTCAGCTAAGGGTGAATGATGGTCCAAATTTTTGGTTTTTATCTACACTAATATATACCAAAAATTATAGTAGATATATAAATAATACATATAAGTATCTTATGGTATTTGTGTAATGTATTATTTATTGTCTTCATTGTATTCTATAAAAAAGTGTTATTATAGGGAATATTGAAAAGAACATAATTAAGCACATTAATAATAGTTGTAGGACTATAATCTAGTGAAGTGAAGATCTGAGTCAAGAAGTTTAAATGAATGTATTATTACTACTATGGATTTCAAAATGATGACCTTTTTATTTTGATGGAAATGGATGTTCAATGATCTTGGGTAATGCAAGTTCTAATGGAAAAAATTTGAAGGGGAAAAGTTGGACATAAATTCTTTGGTAACAATGATAATGGAATGAAATATGGTGTTAATTATTCAATAGTAGAAGAAAAAATGAATTTTATAATAGATATTTCACACATCTATGAAAAAATTATGGCCTTTAACATAGTTTTCATGAGGCAATGTTTTTTGTATTTTAGGTTATCTTAAGAAAGAACAATGTTCAATAATGTGAATAACATCAAAGGGATTTCTTGAATCTCTAATAGGTATAGGTACTATTTTATAATGTTGTATCAGTGTTTCATTTGCTTTCTTCGCTTCCAATGAGTTGAGATGAAATAGTTAATGTAGTTTGTTACTCTAATAAAAAATATGATCCTACATCTAAGAATAACCAGAATAGTGTAGTCAGTGATCAACCACTGTGAATAGAAGATCATGTAACATGAATTATTGTTCTTAATATGATAGTTCACAAAGGGGTTATAGAAAATGAATATATGTTGATGAATTATTTTACATTGAAAAATTAAAAAAAGATTAATCATTAAAAGGTGAAATATAACTATCCAAATATTAAACAATTCAACCATGTATATATATGAAATGAATTTTATACAAAAATGAAAGAAATAAAAATAATAAACATAATAAATTAATAGTTCTTCATATATAAATTATCGTACATTTACTATTCACAAACAACCCTAATATATGGAAACCACTATGGTGTATATCATTATTAGGATATTGACAATATTTTACATCCATCTTTATCCCAATAATATTTCTAACTCAATTTCCATTACATTAATGTTTAAGAAAAAAACCAATCCTTTTATAGAAGAAGGACCAAAATATAATTCAATAAGCTGATCCTAGCCTATTTTTTCAGGTTTAGAAAGAACCAAGTGTTTTATGTGTGAAAATAAAATTAATAATTTAAATTAATAATTCTTGACATCTTCTATTTTTTGTGGACCAATGGTAACAAGGTCTTGTAAGAGGAAGGACTAAACAAGAAATCTTGATGGATATGTATTTTACTCTTTTATTTTATAAGTTATATTGAACATGATATTATAAGGGGATAAAATAATGTTTTTCCACTAAGGCGATAGACTAAACCAACACATATCTTTTGTGAGGTTAGTTTAATACCATTTATGATGCACTATTTATGATGATACAATATAGATAATAATAACGCAGTGAAAGAATAAAACATTTTAACGTATTTCATAATTTTAGATGAGGATATAGTTAGTAAGATTAAGTAGATCTTAGACCCTTCCAGAATTTAAAATAATGAATATTTGGAAACCTAAAGTTTATATAAGTAATAGGTTAAAATAAGAATCACCATGAATTGTTTATAAACTATAAATAATGTAAGAGTAAAGTAGAGTCATTCAAATATTTATTTATTACATGCCACAATGATTTATAGAAAAAAAATATAAATGGATATTTTCTTCACATTAAAATACCTAATTCCCCTTCATAAGTTCAAAAAATAAAATAATCAAATGGAAAAAAAATTAATTTCCATAAAAAACTCCAAAATTAAAATTCAATGTTTTAAAAAAATTCTCATTTGAAGTATAAAAAAATTAATATATCAAAAAATAAATCTATAAAAGTTAAAGACAAATTCATTTTAATACTCCTTAAATGAATCTGAGACTAAATCGTTATATTTCAAACTTCTTGAGTTTAAATATCTCATATTCCATAATTTTAGTGTGAATATTATTTTACACAAAATCCCATATGAATATCATTTAATTAATCATAAAAATATCTGAAACCTCTTAAAATGGATTACAGATAATTAATTATTGATTATAAAACAAATAAAACTATAAAAATTCAAAATATATATGTATAGAAAGGTATTATGATATAATTTGAAAATATACCATATGTTTAGTTTTATGTAAATATATATCTCAAATATAAAATATATATTTTTAACATATACTAAAATAGATTAACCTCTAAAATCAATTCATGAAACTTATAAAAAATTTCATGATATCTATGATCCAATAAAAACATTCATTTATATTTGTTAAAATATCATTTAGAGAGATAATATAATTCATTTAATTGAATTATGATATATATGAAAATTTATTTAAGTACCTATTTTTATGTAGTATAATTCATATTTTAAATATATTTTTGAATTAGAAATTCATATATATCGTGATAGATGTACGCTTATTCAGTTTTTCAAAATACTAAAGTATATAAATAGCATTAATTATCTTTTTTATGACCTAAATAAGTTCTTCTAATATAGAAAATTATTTTTTTCATTCAGATAACTTCTATTTATACAATTTTTTATATTTCAATATATTAAATAATCACTATATTCATACTTATATGGATCATTTTATCATTAAAACATATTAGAAAAATATTTCTAGAAAAAATTTTAAATCAAACTAAAAAGTCATAGTGACTTATAAACAAATTTATTACTTTATAATGATTTTATTAAGATTCAATGAAATCATATAAAATGTAAATAATGTGATTATATTTATAAATCAAAATGAATCATTAATGATTTAATTATTTAGAAGATGTTTTTCTGAAAATACAAATGATAACTATATCTTGAAAATGGGAAATGTGGTTTACAAATTTATAATGTGTAATTTAAATTAGAAATGTGGTTTAGAATTTTGTTATATGTGAAATGATAAATTGGATATATGTGAATTTTAAAAAACATGGATAATTGATATTAAATTTCATTAAATTTCATATTTATCTCAGTAACACTTAATGAATATAGTATAATATGTTATGAACAATCATAATAATAAATCTAAAAAATTAAAAAACAAAATATTATGATATATTAAAGGATAACAATAAATTATTCAATTGATAGGAGAAAAATAATTGTTACACAATTCAATTTAATATGACTTTAAAATAAAATAAAATAAATATTTACTGTATTTGAAAAAATAAAAAATGTTTTTAGGAGAGAATAAAACTAATAAATCATTGTAATTATCAAAATATATTGTGTTTAGAAGATCGGCAGGACATTCATACCCTTTTTCATAATTACATAGCCAATATTAATTTGAAAACTTTTAACCATTTATGAAATTATCAAAAATATAATGTTTTAAATTCAAAATTAACTCATTATAATTCTTCTCACCAATTTTTTTATAAAGGTGTAATATTTTTATAGGTTGATAGTAATAAATTAACTCCTCTAAAATTTAATCAAAATTGAAAAATGAATGCATATGATATATTATTAACATATTTATCATGATAATATTGAAATAAATTATGGTAAAATGAAATAAAATAAACATATAAACATATATTATTAGATATTCCTAAATGGGTAAATTTAAAAATTGGTTTCAAGGAGCCACTATTAATAATTAAATTTTTAAAACATTAATTTGTATAATGTGATAAAATTTTAAATGTTGTTTGTGAAAATTAATTATACACCCTCACTTAATTAAAAATTTATGATAACTAAATATTTATAAAGTAAGTAGAAAAAAAATTATATGTTTGATGAAAATTAAATAAGTGATAAAATAAAAACCTATGTATATAAATTAAATATATTAAACAGAAAAAATAATATTCCATATTACTATATATTTCATGTAAATATGGAACATTAAGTCTATAAGAACACTCAAAAACCTCCTAAATTTGAGTATTAAATATGAATCCCTAGGTTTGTGACAAAATCCAAAAAAATATAAAATATTAAAATGAAATCTATTTTTAATTTTAAACAATGTATGTTCATTCTTAAAATATTTAAAATAGGTTCTAGAAATTGGAAACAATGAATTTTAATTATGAACAATTTATTATAATTAAAAACCTTAACATGGAATTTCCCTCAATATACAATTCTATGAATAAATTTATATCACTAAGGTTCCATCACTTCCGTCTAAAAATAAAAAATAGATCTCATCCTACTATAAATAGACTTAACTCATGTATACATTCCTAGGAAAAAGTTTTTTATTGAAATAATGTTAACACCCCATTAATTGAATAATTTATAATACCATTTTAAAAAATATATATGATTCCTTTGTAGAAGAAACTTCTCCTAAATTACAGCTACCTTTTTTTAATAAATACACTATTCTATAGTGAAATTATATTCCTTCTTAGATAAAATCGTCAAGAATCCTTTTATATAAATACCTTAAAAATAATAAATCATATCTAAACATTAAAAACGTTACATATTTTAATCTTGAGAATTGAATAAATGGTTGAAATATTTGACAATTAAATAAAATATATATTAAAAAACAATCATTTCAAATCATTAAATTTTATTTCATTAATAGTTTATATTTATACAATAAATTTAAGTATAGAAACTAGAATTATGTCCCAATTAATTTTTGTTTAACCATTTAAAAAAACAGAACCTATACATATTTATTATAATAATTTAAAAATTATATGTATTTATATATAATAATAAAGATTTATTTTTTGTAAAAATAATATTAAGAATTTTATAATTTATTTCAATAACAAAAATATTCAAGAATAATTCAAAAGTAAGAACAATAGTAACACCCAAAAAATTGATTCTCTCCTTAATGAATGACATTATCAATATTGCATATATATTTTTAAATTCTATCATTGAACTCTCAACCCCCCCCCCCAATTATTTAATATCATGAGATTTAACAAAAATGATTTCAGATATTAGAATAATATGGATTGTAACCAAATGAAAATAATATAAAAGTCAACTATAATTAAAGAATAATATAATATATTCCTTAAATAAAATAGTAGTTAAATATTTATATTCCAAGTGTAATATAAAAATGATACATGGTATTCATGTTTATAAAAAATTAAATTCAAAATCTTCTACTTATTCTTACAACATAGTAGTGATACAACAATAATGGAATACATATTTGATATAATAATATAATATTAAATACATATAACATTGGCAAAGATTATGGCTTATTTTAACATGAACTAGAATACAAATCTCTAAGTACCCAAGAAGTAAAATGTTTATGATTTTTGGACCATAAATTGTATTATAAAATAAAATTCCTTTTGTGACCAAATGATTGAGTGAACATAAAAGTACCCTCACAAGAATAATGACCATAACATACATATTTAAAATGACTGTTCCCATATTTATTCATTTCAAAACATTATTTTTAAACATATTGGGAACATATTAATCAAAACCAATCATATTATTTCAATTATCACATTTCCAGAAAAAAAAAATATTGACAATATTATCATTTGATATAAATTTGTTATAAATATTCGATTTCAATTAGAAAATTTTCTTTTTAACTTTACGTAATTCATTTTTACCCTCTCATAATTTTTTCATTAGATTATAAATCCTCACTATCAATTTCTTTGGTGAATAAGCTATGTTTCTAGGGTTTTAATTTACCAAATCGTTTAATTATTTATTCTTATAACTCAATATATTAATATTAATTAATTTAAAATATACATTCCATTTCTATTCATGAACCCCATTATATTTTTATTTGAGTGAAACATGTATAGAAACCTTTTATTTTAGTTTATCTTCATTTGAATCACAAATTTATTATAGGTCTCCTATACATGGTTAATAAGTACCAAAATTTAAAGAATCATTATATAGGAAATTAAAATAAGTATTTTTATTTATACAAGTGAAAAATATATTTTCATATTTTATATCATATGAATGTATATCACTTCAAGAATATTTTTCAGTTGAATATGTTACTTTAGAATATCATTACATTATATAAATTTTACCAGTTTATTTTCGAATTTGAGCCTTTAATCATGAAATTTCATAATCAATCCATTATATTACATATTTCTTTTCATTATTTTTTACCTTCCTTATACTTTTTCTCTTTCAAAAATTTGGTTTAATAAATATTTTATTCCACCAACCATAAAAAATATAATTTTGAGGATCTAAATTCAAATGGCAATTACCATAGGTGATATCAAATTTAGAAATTTTTTTCCTTTTCCCCATAGAAAATAAATTTTCATTTATCTATACATTCTATAATTAAGATAAGTATATTTTATAGAATATAAATGTTCAATGGGAGTAATTTCTTACTATTTCAAATCATTGTGAGTTTTTATAAATCTCTAAATTTTATCTAAGAAAATTCTACCAAATGAATAAAGAATAATATTTCTGACATTATTTTTTGATAATATTAACAAAATATTCTCATTTAAAATCAAATAGATTATATTAAGGTAAAACATAAGATTTAAAAACATTAATTAAATATATAAAACAATACTCATTAAATAAGATTCAATCTAGGTTATCCATAGAGTACTCATACTATTATTATAATGTGGTGACAATATTGGGTTCAAACCTTTTTATTCTTTATTCCATCCATCACTGAAAATATATATTTCTCATATACTTTTAAATCTCTAGAATTAGATGATACCTAAATTAATATAAATTATAAAATTAATCACAATACATCCTTAAAGGATCCAACAAATGAATAAAATTATGAGGCGTCAACCAAGTTGATAAAATAACATATCCTCAAAGAGACAATTATAGATAAAAATTTTATAGTCTTAAAGTGGTGATAGAAATGAAAAAGAATGGAAACTTTTCATTTATATTAAAAAATAATCCATGTTGGATAATTAAGTGTATAAAGATAATTATTAAAATATTATGTAATTTTTCATTAATCATATCTTAAATTAATAATAAATTTCAATTAAATATAGAAAAATACTAATAAAATAATTTTATAGTAGTTTAATGTTAATTGATCCTATATACACTCTTCACAAAAAACTCTATTTATAGAACCTACAGATTAATTTTACTTTTGATTGAGAGTGACATCCCTTTAAATCCACAATTCTCACAACTATAGGATTTACCCATTTCTTTGGTTATTTATTGGTTCATACAAAAACACATACATTAACAAGAGAATATAAATCCTAGACATTATCAGGCGCAATCATAACATATGGGATTTTTTTTGTTTTTATGGAATCCAATATTTTATGTGTCAAAAACTTACTCGTCCTTTTATACTTTCATTCCCAAAAAAGACTTTTAAATGGGATGTCTTAACCTCTTATATGTTATGGGTCTTCAAGGAACTAGTAATCTAAGGGGATATACTAAACTAAATTTCATAAGACTACAAATTTTCATTGTTGTTTTATTGGCATGGAAGAACTCATTACTCACTGGGGGTAGAATAAACCCAGATAATAATGGGGATAGAAAAAATCCATATGTACCTCTTATTATGTAATTATATCATCTTTAATGATGCACTGAGTATGATGATACAATAGAAATAGTTAAATTATGATGAAAGAATAAAACAATTTAATTTCAGATTGATATCTAATAAAGATTTTTCATTTGGATCTAGTAGTTCTTTAAACCTACCATATTTTTAAATAGACAATCTCAATCTACCATCCATTTAGATAACCAAAAAGTTGAATGATGAAGTCCTTGTACTATGTAGGGTATTAGAAAATGTTTTATAGAAAATAAGTCATATTTTTCTTTCTTCGCTTCATGCCTCAATCTTTTTATAAAACAGAAAAAATGATTATTTTCATAATAATATATTTTTTCATTGTATTTCATGAATTCCAACATTAAAATATCATGTGAAATAAAAAATTAACAAGATTCAACATAATATATAAATGAAAAAAATATTGTACAAATAATTTTGTTTTTATAATAAAAAAATCTATTATAGTAGTAAATAAAAACAAATTTTTATAATAAATTCATTTAAAGACTCTTTAAATTTTTATTATACTAACTCTTAATACATTAATTAGATTGAAATCTAATTTCTCAATATCAAAAATTTTATCACTAATATTTATATAAGTGTATTAAAATATGAAAATAATTTAATTTTTCATAAAACAATCTAAAACCAATCCTTATGTATTCCATATAATTAATGAGTAATTTTAAAACAAGTAAAAAACTAACAATTTTCATAATAAACATATAGAAAATGAAAATATGAAATAGAATGATGAACATAACATATCTTTAGGTTAAAATATTTATATATATATATATATATGATAACATATGAGTTTTTATAACAAAATAAAATAGATATTTCTCTTAAATCATTTCAGGGTTCTTATTAAAGTGATCATCATATTTTGGATATTATAAAAACATTTATAAACTATGATTGAAAATTTATTTTGAGATATAATATATTTAATGTAACTATATTATATCATGTAATAATAAAATTTATACATATTTAGTTTTTGTGTATTTGAATTAATGTATCAAAAATATTCAACATACATGAAATCATGTATACAATATTATGTGTAGATGAATTCACATTTCAAAAATTATAAATTCTAAAAATACCATGACTTATAAAATTTCATACATAAATAAGAACTTCTAAATTGTATAGTAAACTTTGGGTCCAGTTAAACTATATTAATAAAACAATGCTATATTTTCAAATAATCATTAATATCATCAATAAAAAATCCATATCTCATGTCACTAATAAAACATAGTAAATAAGCCCATGATCCTTAGCCCAGTTGGTAAGGACACCGTAAGTGAATCTAAGCAACCATGGATCAAATCCAGGAAAAGGAAGAATTTCCATTAGTACTGTAGCAGTAATATAACAGTAATGTAGTAGTATTGTAGTAGTACTGTAGTAGGACTGTAGCGGGAACTATAGCAGGTACTATAGCGGGAACTGTAGCAGTCACTGTTTGGAACTGTAGAAGCCGAGAATATGCCCACTTTTGGGCCACCGATTTGGTCCCTGAGTCTTTTAAGGTCATCGGGCCACCCAGGCCTTCGGGTCAGTCAGACCTTAGGGGCACCTCAAGGCCTTCTAAACAACTTTAAGTTCGATGAAAACTAGAAAACCTATAATGTAATAAACTCTACAAGGATGATGACTAGAGAGATTTCACCACAGAAAAAGCTAAACAGATTTCAAGAATGGGAGGGTATGTCACCTGCCATCCGTAAAAATATATTCATGCATGGGAATGCCTAGCCAAACAACCATGCGAAGGTGGAGATTTTATTTCACGACAAAGATGCTTGGGTGGAGAAGTTCCAAGTATTTAGTCTGGGTAATATGTAATGTTTGAAGGCTACAGTAAATGAATTCCTCTAAGTTCTACAGGACATGTAATACTTTTTCCTGTGGGCCTTATAAGGGTTCCACCTCACCCCTTGAAAGGTGGATTATCAAAAATCAATAAAAAATGAAGGCCTTCGGGCCATTGGAGGCAAACATAGTAAATATATATTTCTAAAAACTATAATACTATGACTGATAAAATTCAATAATTTTAATCTTTTTTATATCATTATAAATATTTATTTAGAATTTTATGTTTTTAAAATGAAATGTATTTCATTTTCACATCTTTCATACTCATTTTTAATCAGTCAATTTGGATTTCAATAGACAAATGTATGGATAAAATACATAAGTTAAATAAATCTAGAAATTGTGCAACATGGTTCATAACAAGACCATGTGGATTAACATTTGGATTTGTGTTTATGCATTTTAATTAATGGGAAATAATAAGCTGGTTATGTTGAAATAGTAATAATCATTTATAAATGATGTATAAGAGTCATAAATGTTATATTTATTAGGGGAACACTTTTTTTATACAAGTAGAATATGGTATTATTATTCAAAACATGAAATATAAATATTTATATCAAGAAAATAAATTATTATGTTATAATAAAAGTTAATAATACACTAATCAATGTATTATATAACAATTTTAGTTACACAATGATATTTATTATAAATTTTAATGGAAGTAAAACAAATAATTCATTATAACTGTCAATCAATTATGTGGTTAAGGAGAGAATAAAAGAAATAAAGGTATATAATTGTAAAAATATAATGTGGTTCAAGGATATAGTTAATATAATACCAAATCAATAACTATATCACCCCATAATATACCAGTTTATTTATAGAAAAAATAGAAATAAATTCACCATGATAGTAGTCTAGGTAAGATAGTTGGTCCTTGCTTGAATCTAAAAAATGTGGTCTAAAATGGCTTTTAAGAAATACAAAAAGAGTCTAAAATAGGGAACCAAATTTATATCCTCTAACAGATGTTTATATTTATTAAATACCATTTTTATTTATAATTTTTTTGTTCTAAGAATATACTCAATATATAATGTCTGGGGGCTAATATAGGAGCATCCTTCCACAGAACTAGTGGTCTAGGAATCAACAAATATAATGTATATGGTTAGTTTTTATATGTTTATCTGGAATATGGTAATGAAATAGTAGTTTTTTTAATAGTAAATGACTACATATGAATAAATAATATAGTATTCTTAAATATAACAAATGTTATTTACATATATGGCCTTATAAGGAATCTAATTTCAATTGGAAAATTTGATGATGTTATTTATTTACATGTTTTGAAAATGGGGTGCGGATGGTTACTCAATGGTATAAGGTAATTTCAATGTTTTTAATATATTTTAACCTTTATAAGACTTGAAATTTACATAGAATTTTAGGTTTCATTCAATCATATTCTAAGGGTTCAAACGTTTTGGACTATATGTAAAATTAACATTGTGGGAAAACAAGATGTTTTTGAAGGGATTTGGTATAATGAAGCTTGATAACCCTAAAATTGGGCAGTACCTATTTTTTTACATGGAATTTAGATTGAAGTTTTCCTCAAAATGGATTATCATAATTCTATTTATCATAATTTTGAGGTTATTTATTATGATTTTTTGCGACCATCCTCTTATTAATCCAAATCTATTTTCATTTAATTTCTATTATTACTTGAGGATTCTATAATTAATGTGTGGATTAACATTTAAAATAAAAAACTATGTATTTCAGGTTTTTTTATTCACTGTAATGTGTTGGTAGAATGGTAATATAGTTAAAACAAATTCAATCAGAATAAAAAAATGATTAATTGTACACAAAAGTTATATTTTTTTAATTTTATTAAGAAATATGGGTTAAATCATGATAAAATGGTGTCTATGAATCCATAATAGAATATAGTATCTAAATAGATCATTTAAATATTTATGGATGAATACATGAATATGAGAATTTACTCTTGAAGGACTATAGAGATTTTATTAGAGGAACTCAACATAGTGTCATATCTCAATAATTGTATTCCCAAATTTGTAATTGGGATGGAACTTGTAGAGGAAGTTTGGTGAGAAAAAATACTAGAAGATCATCACCTTAATGATTTTGGAATTTTGGTTTATCTATATGTAAATTATGAAGAATATGAAAAAAATTAATAAAAATCCAAAAATGTGTTTTTTCATTGGTTATGGAATTGAATTTTTTTGAAATATTTTGTGTGATGGTAAAAAAATAGACTATTATATGTAGGGATATTTTATTTGATGATAAGGTCTTATGTAAGAATCAAAACATGATATAATATATTATTGAGGGGACATAAACTATTTAAATATAGAAATATTAGATACTAATAGTTTAAACAAACTAGAAAACAAAGATACTAATGATCAATTCATCAGTAGTCTGTGTGTGAGACCATCAGATTCACTTGAGAGATAAAAAGTAGCTAAAGATAATGTATGAGAACTATAAGATTTTTTTCCAAATATAATTGTACTAGATATCGTAGTACTAATTGAAGTAACTAATAAAATTAGTATATATCAACTGATTCAATAGAGTTGATCAAATTGAAATATGATATTAGTCAAAATGGTTGACCATTCATAGAACATTATACTCCAAATAGATGTAAGAGAGCCTGAAAATACCACATATGTTTTTGTACTAGTTACTCTAAGTAGTGGGAGTCATCTATTAAAGGGAAAATGAAATAATTGAAGAAAAATAGAACATGATATGTTGATTAAATACTGCAGGGTAATAGGGTATTTGAAATTTAGTGAGCTTACCTAATTAAGGAAGAGTTTAATGGAAATGAAATGTATAATGAAAATTAGTTATTGAAAGGGTTTCATAAAAATTATGTAGTTGATTTTTCAGAAAAATTTATATGGGTAGTGAAAAATTAATCCATAAATATATTTCTATGTATACTTACATAGGAATATATTTATATATAATAGATATATTTAAAGTTATCATTTCATTTTTGGTGATTTGGGTGAGGATATTTACATGAGGAAACAAAAAGCTATAACTAAAATGGGACATCAGAATTTGTCTTATAATAAAATGAATGTATTTTATTGGTTGAATTAATCATCATGATAGTGGATTCAAACATTTAACGAGTTTATGGAAAATTAATATTTTGATAGATGTGATAAATATCATATTTATTACATATAGTAAGGGGGTGGTGAAACTTTCATCACTATATTGGTATGTATTGATCATATGTTTCTAATCAAATTAGATTACTAGATAATTTAGAAATTAAAAGATCAATTGTCCAGATGTTTTTATAGGAATGATCATTGGAAATATATGAAGATAATGGTGTGATAATAGAAATATATTTGTATACTGTAACATTAGTTCTATTTAAAATTGTGTATATCCATACAATTAGTGGATGTTTTTAATGGATTAAAGCAATCAAGTTTCCTCACCTCTTTCTAGAAATATCATATTATCCCATGAAAAACCACCTAAAACAAAAAATAAGCATCTAGAAATAGATAAATTATCTTATTTATCAACTATCAGTAGTATAATGTTTGCATTGATTTATATTCAATTTGTTAAATCATTTTCTTTGGGAGTTGTAATAAGAGTTTTGTTCATCCCTAGAAAGTAACAATTGAAAAATATTAAATAGATCATTTAATATTGGGTAGGAATGAATGATCTAGCTCTATGTTTTGGGGTGGAAAATTTGTTGTAAGGATCTTATGATGCTAACTTTTTTTTATTCAGTTAGTGGGAATTTCACAACATGATTAAAATTTAACTATAAATGAAAATAATTTAATTGGATGGTAAGAGTATAGAATATTTTCAAACTAAATACAATTTTTGAATAGTATTATTCATCAATTGATATTAGTAAGGAGTTGGAATAACATTATCATATTCAAAAAGAATAAGGATAATGTTTTAGAGGAGATATTATTTTCTATAGCAACAAAAGTGAAATAATAAAGAAAAATAATATGGAATTCCAAGAAATGAAAAATCTCATCGACCTAAGATATCAATTCATGATATATTATCTATATGAGAAACTTTTTAACCCCAATAAGCTTTTTGGTTCCCAAAATTATGCATAAATGGTCACCCAGAATATATTTTATAAAATAATTATTTGGAATTATACCATCGTGCAGCTTTGGTGAATTGCTGATAGAATTTGGTGGAACACTATTTCGAAAAAAGGGCTAGTGAGGAGTGTTTTTTTAAGGTAATCCAAGTTATATTTCTTCAATTTAGATATTCATGGGATGTGAAGTATTATTCTAACTAATTCGATGATCATGCCATAAAATTCTAGAGTACTATATTCTTTTGAATCATAAATTTGAATATTTGAAAATGGTTTAGATTTTTATGTTGGAAGATGTATTTATTCTAAATGGTGGCAGTTAGAGAATTAATGGTTCATAGTTTTGGGGAGATAAAGGGTGGTCAAAATGGTTGAATTTTTTTTGAAGGAACCTTATATAAATATGAATCTCTATAATTTTACTAGGGTAAGTGGTTGTAATAAATAGTCTTAGAGGGGTTTATAAGTTTCTTCACATTCATAGGTATATGAATACACTTTGTAAGATAGTGTGACTTGAAAAACTAGTTGAATCTTTATATAAAAGGAATTGTGGAATTCAAACCCAATTGGGTTTAATATGAATGAAGATTCAATTAGATAAATTCATTGTATATGGGATGATAACACGGTGTTGTTAATTCTGTAATGAGATATTACTAAATGAGTTTTTAGTTTTTTATATTTATTATATTTCATATTCATTGAAATCAGGTGTAGTTTTTCCTCCCATGTGTATAAGAAAAATATTAAATCATGTTATTTATGATGTTTTCTTTTACATATTTATGTCATTTAGTGTCATGTTTTATTATTACTTGTATTTCAATTTCTTTTTTTATTTCTTCTATCAAGTGCATGAGGTCGAATTTGTATGGTGGGTATTTTGTGGTGGATTTCCCAATCTTGTAAACTCGTTAATGGGGAAAAAATTTCTTTAAGTTCCATTTTCCACCACATGTATCTACACATAAACTTATATAAGATCATTCGATAATACTTATGTTTGTATATTTTTATTGAGGGTGATTATTATTTTGTTATGTTGTTCTAATGCCCCAAAATGTACAAAAGGATTAATATCCACATTTTAACAAAATGATATCCTCCCTCAGTGGAGGCACATTTTAAAATATATGATCCCCTATATGAAATTCTATCTCTTATCTCGGTATATCAACATACATATTTGGTCTTGTATGGGTAACATTATATCACCCCAAATCATAAAACACATATTATTTCAAAACCTTTTATGTAAATTATAACAAACAAAATATAATGATATACGATCTAATTTCATTTTAGGATTATAAAAATAAATATAAAATACTAAAACATAACATCACTATCACTATTTAATCCATTTAATATTGAAAAGGATAACCTGGGAGATTAAATAATTATATGGGTGAACTAAAAATATTAGGATTAAAAAATCACGATAAAGGATCATGACATGGGATTCATAACAAGTTATACATAGGGTAATGATTATGATTATAGAATCTAGTCATAAAGATATTGATGAAAATATAATAGTGTAAATGAGATAATATCATAGGTTCATGAAATCAATTGAAATGTCGTACTATAGAAAACAAGTAATTATAATCAAAATCAAGTATCCCATCCTTGTTAACACTGCATAGTTGGCTCGGCTAACATCCCACACACCATACTAAGATAGGATCACTAGCCATAGACAATAACATTTCATGATATGGAATCATCAAACATTGAATTGGAAGGATATATGATTCTAAACCCACATATTGAATATTTAATATTATAAACATGTGTTTCACATTAGGAAAATAAACTACATATAATCATAATTCATGGTAAAACACATGAGGAAAAAATGGTTTCGCAATCCTGTCACAATGGCATAACTGAATGTTATAAAATAAGGATTCACATGAGAATAAGTAATTGAATTTAATTAAATAATAAACTAAAAAAGTATCATATGTCTTGATAATTTTGTCCCATTGTGAAAACCCCACTGAGAAAGATCGAAGATATATCAATAAAAACATACAACTTTAATGATTCTAATTTTGAATTAAATGAAAGATTTTTTAGGGAATCAAGATCAATATAAAAAATTAAAAAATGTAACGTTATCGGTTCCACATAAATTAAATAGGAATTTTAAAATCTCTTTGGGGGTTGAAATCATTTTATGAAGTTGATGGTAGACATCAAATAAGAATTCAAAAATTCCACTTAAATTAGATTATATTAAAATATATATTTTTCATGGAATCGTAAAACATGTATAAATCCAAAAATGAAATTCATAATAATCTATGAATATAATTAATAGAAATATATAGAAAAATAATGGATTTAATTGTAAATATTATTACACAAATGGGAGAGAAAGAAATATAATTTATAAATGGAATGTTACAGGGGGAGTACCATAGATACCTTATCTTTATGTCCAATAACATTTAGAAGATGCACATAAAATCCAATAAAATTAATTCAAGTTCACTAAAATAATAATAATAAACTTATCACTAAACCATTAGTTTCCTGTTGTATATTTTTTGTCATTTATTGGTTATTTATTAAATCATTTCCTCTCTTGTCAGCTATATATGATGTTTTGGTCAATTTTACCATGTTTATCTATACATGATGAATGTATTTAATATTATTGTAAAAATAAATTGAAAACATACATAACATCAATAGATTCATAAAATTCAAATTTATATAAAAATGAATTTCTAAATTAATTCATCTTAGGGAATAATCTAAAAAGTAATTTTTTGTTGATATAAAGGTGGTAGTTTGCACGTAATCATGGAAAAACATTACATTTCCTTAAAATTGGAGAGACGTAAATAATAAAATAATCTATAATATAAGAGTTAGAATTTAGAGATAAATAAAATATGTATTCATCAGGTTCATCATTCTAACTACCCATGAATGGTGATGATGAAAAAAATAAATAACATCAGTTCTTCGTGGTGATAGGATACAAATACACATAATCGATGGTTATGCATTTATTAGTGCTTACATGGTTATGAATAATTGTTATTAAAAAGATATAATAAAAAGTCAAAATTTAGATTTTTTTAAATCGATTATATTAATAGGTTTTGGGAAATATAATATATGAAAAAATAATACTAAGAAGATGAAACAAATAATTCGGTGAGATTTATTCTCCTTTTAAATATCCATGGAAGTGAAAAGATTAGTCTAATTAACGTTTTTGAAATTATATGGTTAATTAGTGAGTTTTAAAGTAACGAAAATTTCAAATATTATCAGAAAATAATTTTGAGGAAATTTTGTGTAATGAATGGGAATAATTGTGTCTGTTTACTAGTATAGGAAATAATAGTCTTGGAATCCTATATAATTATAAAATTATATAACTAAACTATTCATGGTTAATAAATCTAGTAATAATTTAATATGGAGTGTGAGATGTGTTAATATTAATACTCCTACCATACACATATTTTCCAGAAAATCGATAGTGATTTTGGGTTTATTTCATTTATTTTTCACATTACCCATATTTACTTTTTCCAATATAACATTTACTTAAACCCAAGTAAATTATTTAATATTTTTGTTACAAATATTAATATTGACACATAATATTAGTATTATAATAATATATATGAAATTAATTTTGTCAATAAAAAATGCAATAATTATGAAATGTTAATTTTATAATAAAAAACATAATGTAGAATTGTTTTTCAGATAAACAAGAATTTAAACATAAAATTTAATTATTCTTGTCAAATGTTATAATAGAAAAATTTAATTACTATAAATTAGATGAATTATTATTTATATTTAAATCAATCAATATAAAAATTTTACAAAAAAACTATTAACTGGAAGAAGGGATATAAAACTATTTTCTTTATTAATGTATCATATTACTTTTTTTCGGAAGTGTTTTGAATGGGTATCGATGTTCAAACAAGGTTTTCAAATGCATAATCTTATACGTAAATTTCATTTTTCATCACATAAATTTTAATATGAACATCTAGGACTTTATTATATTTTTCTATCATACTGAAATTTATAATTTCAAAGAAAAATACATGTTTTACTAAAAACAATATTTTATGATGTGGATCAAAATTTTATACTATGTAAATTTTGATATTCTAAATCGAAAAAAGATAATTTAATCTATTTATATTGTTCAATATTAAATATTTAATAAACTAATATTAAGATAAACTCCATTTATTAATAATTACATTCATAAATGAAAACAATTTTAAATAGAAATTTTCTAATTTAATAAATTTTAAATTTTTATATCATATGTGGATAACTTATATTATATCATCCTGATATTTTAAAAAGGATTAATAAAATTGACTAATGTATCATTAATTTTATTAGTTTGTGTGAATAAATTTATCATAATCATGATTTATATAGTAATATATATATACATACATATATATTAGATTCTTCAGTTGTTACATTGGAATCTCTACAGGGAGGAAAGCAATAATAGGCTAAGGTTGTGTTTTGGTAACATTTCCTTTTCTTATGAGGATTTGCCCCCGGTTTGACTTGGGAAGTGCAGTCAGGGATTCCTCATCGGGCTAGAGCACTCTACCATTTCCTTGGCAGGTCATTTGGGACATGGCTGATTCGGAGGGATGGCAACATCTGGAGGGACCATGCTTGCATGGGATCGCCGAGTGTCCAGCTTAGGGATGGTGGTGTTGTTGTTGTGTGTATGGGGTAGTTCCTGCTCTTTCTGGTGTTTTTTGGGTTTGTTTGGATGTTTTATTGGACTTTTGGTTTATCACTTTTTCCACAAAAGTGTTTTCTTAATAAAAATAATAATTGTCAGGCAGGCATACATTCTTCCACCATTTTAAAATTTCATCCTCAAAATTTTATTTCTTAAACTAAGGTGAAAATATATTGGATAAATATATTTATTTATATCTTAAGGATACTTCTTTGAATATTTATCCACATTGTTTCTCCAGAATACATCAAGATGGTCAGTAATCTTATTTTATAGAACATTTTCTCTATGGTACAATATCTTTACTAGCTAAACATCATTAAAGAAATAATTCAACAATTGTGCCACGTCTGTAATTAGTAAATGTTAGGGTTATGGTATTTACTTCAAAAAATAGTGATACATATATCATATCATGTACTTTTTCTATGTTCTGAGGGAGTTATAGTAGATATATTATAGCTCTGATGTGATCAAGGATCTCATAGGGGAAAATGTGTCATAGAATATTCTTCTATTTATTTCTAAAACACACGATAATATTCGGTGGATATATTTATGAAATACTTTTTAGACAACCTCAAACTCTAGGTCTCATTAATTGTTATCAATATAAATCCTTTATTGACACAATATTTAGATAATTTTCTATTGAATGGTCATGAACTTTCTTCCATTTCATCCACAATATCAAGCTTAAGAAAAATTCATTCACCTACATCAATATATCATAAAGGTGTTATACATATCTTACCATAATTGGATTCATATGGTTCATTTTTAATTCCCAATTGAAAGTTATCTTTTTATAAGAAATCAATGAGAATTATATATAGATCGAATACTATTTTTATGTCTAAGGTTAAAGTCCTTAACACATCCACGAAGCTCAAAATAGTTTATTCATATTGGAAATTAGTCTGTGGGTGATAGAATTTAGTAAATTTTAGCTCATTGTTTAAAAAAAAGATGATTATTCTTAAAATATTCTTTTGTAAACCATATTTCTCAATTATATATAATCAGACGTTATCTTCCATTTGGACATGTTCCTTTTTTATAATATATCATTCAAAAGGCATTGAGTGAGAAATAATCTGGAATACCAATGATGTGATATTTTTTTTCATAAGTGGTCCCCCAAAATTCATACAACAAGGTTAGTTTTAAATATATTTGGTATCTATCATGAAATCAATAGTTATGATTTCCCACATAAATTTAGGTATAAATAATTTTTTCTTCATACAATTGGTATTTTACATATCACCCTTCACTTGTTGATACACTTAGTAATTTTATGTATATTCTATAATCCGATTAATCATATTTTCCCATAAATAATTCTCTCAAATATCATGATATAAATTCATTCTCCCTAATAAGATACATAAGGTCAATATATGGTCATTATTTAAAAACATATTAATATATCAGGATTTATTAGAACACAAATTCATGACCAAATTTATGCAAATCCTTCTTCATCAATTTTGAGCACCACGGATTTTCAATTTCTTATAGCTTTAACCATATTCTATATTTCTACATCCCCATTTTATATTCCTTTATCTTATCATGTAGTGATAGATATGAGCTAATATGATAGAGGTTGTAGGATTCTTATTTCTTCATATTTATCATGTTTTGCATTGAATATCCATGAGTATCAAACCCTTCTCAATTCTCATTAGAGAAAATTAGTACAGATTTGTTGTGTGTAAAAAAACATCCACATTATTTTCCATTCCAAGTCATGGTCTGTGATCAATTCTAACCATATTCTCTAGTAATTATTGTACATATTCATTTTAAATATATATTGTAGACATTTATAATTATTATATATTCACACTTATCCCTATATTTAAAATGATTGCAAATAATCAATGGAAATATTTATTCAACCAACTACAGATCATTTGTTGGATTGTTCTACTTAGTAAACATACTATACATAGAGGAATTTCTTATTAGATAATCATTTTTCCAATATAAATATATGAATACCTTTTTTGAAGACTAATTTTATACCTTGAAGACATATCCATTTATGGGTAAGTTATGTACTGGGGAATTTTTAAGTATATTTTTAAATTTATTGTAGCTATCTTAAATTTTATTGGTCTAGAGAATATGTACTCAATTAAATATTATATTTTTTACTTGTATTCAAAATACTGATATTTTATTCATAGATCATCAGTAATACTAAGGTAGCACAATGAATCTTCATATCTATATTACATATGCTGGTTAGGTCGACACCGCAATTTTATTTTATCATAAATATGTCCATAGATATCCATTTTCTTATAATTCAATATCCAATGACTTCCACTTACATCATTCAAAACTAAAATTTATTATATTTTCTCATAAATTATCTTTCCTTAATGTTTTAATAAGAGATTTAAAATTCTTATCATGTTATTCATTAATTTTATTGAATATAATAATATCATCTATAAATAAAACTACCATAATTTTATTAATGTAATATCAGATGGATTTATTCATTAGGGCCATAAAGATTCTTATGAATTTAATTAATATGAACCTCATGAGTATTATCTTTTAGTCCTCATACCTGGTTTAAATGGTAGTCTTAAGAATATTGATTTAATCATAATTAACAAATGATTTTATAGTTGAAAGTATAAATTACAAGAATTATTGAGGTCTATGAAATAAATCAAATAATTCATCAATTAATAGTAGTGGATACTTATTACTTATTTTTTATATTTTTGAAATCATTATTATAAATACAAAGATACATTGGCCAAGCCTTCTCTAAGAAAATGTGAACCAATTTTATCCATGGTGAAGCACTTAGGAATATGAAACCCAGGTCAAGTTGTTTATTTCATTTCTTCTTGAATTTTTACAGTTAAATGGTGTCCATTCTCTATAAAGCCTTGGATGTTGGTAATGATCCATTTATATGTTCATGGGAAACTCAACCACTCAATCAAGAGGAATCCTGTGAATCATTTGAGAAATACATCAGTATACTCAGATAAAATGGATATATCCTCAAGATCCTTCCTCTCTTTTTTTGAATCAATTTTCAGAGCTTGGATTCCTTCTATGGATGATGTTTCTATGCCTCTATAAATGATTATGAATAACATTTAGCCTAGTCATTAAAATTTTATAAAATCAGAGGATAATTAAGGATATGAAATGTGATTTATATTTCCAAAAAATGATGTGAGATCTATAAAATAATATATAGTTAATTCCTATTATAACATAATATTTTATTAAAGTAATTATTAAAATAACCAATAGAATATTCATCTAATAGAAAACCAATTGTGGAGATATTTATTCTTAACATAAAATAAAATATCCAGTAGTGGTTTTTAAGAATAATGTATTTCCTATGTTTTGTAATAATTTTTGAATGGTTCTAAAAAATTACATGATAAGCGAGAATATGTTGAAAATAATTCACATCTATGAAATGAGTATTGTTTTATCTATATCTATATAATTTTCAGGATCAACTTCCATAATAGTGATTAAAAATAAGAAAACTATTTCTCTCCTGTAAATTGATGTTGTTTTCTATGATTATATTAAAAAACACTTCGTTTAGTGGTTTGATTTACATAATTTCCATGTTCCATTAATTTTTATCATTGGTAATCAACTAGAGGATTGATATAGAATTTTTTTCCTTCAATCCTGGTAGTTTCATTTTTCTTCTCACGTTGATATGAGTTATATAAATTCCCCTCCTTTCCAAACTGGATGCACTTCTGGGTTCCCATGAAAACAATCCCAAGATGTTTTTTCTGACACCATCAATAGGTAGGATGTTGTTCTTTCTTACCATCAATAGTTTTATTGAGTGATTCCATTGGGTTAAATAGCATTCTAATTTTGTTATCACATGTTCCAAAGGAATATCCCTATTGTATATCCACTCTAAGGGAACATTAGAATATTTATTATAAGAAATTACCATCCAGAATAGACAAAGATTGTTGAAGTCTAAGAATCACCCTACCAAATAAACATAAATTCATGATTTAAGGGATCATGACAAGGTAGGAATATTATTTTGAAAGGCTCATGATGTTTTCATCATATTACCTAACATATAAATATTTTTTATACTTAATACAAGAATATCCCTCTCAATTATTTAATGGATTGTGCATTATAAATTATTATAGAAAAATATTGTTATATTTTTCTCACTCTAGGGATTCTATATTATCCCTAATCATCATAAAATTGATCAGTGTCCAAAACATCTCAACTTCTCCCACAAGATGAAAATTATCCATTGTAACCTTCTCATTGTTTACTGAGTTGAGGTCCAAATAGTATTTTTTTTAGATTTATTCCATTGTTAAAATATTATTGTATCATTAGATCTAATAAATGTTTCATTCCATAATCTCATAAAGGACTCAATTGTTTCTTTCTCTCTAAAATGGAATTTTATGTGATTCATTTCATTATTCATAACATGTGTAACTTTTTTTTCATACAAACATGAATCATTTGTCTCTAATTCCCACCATGTTTTCCTTTTTATCATGGAAGTAATCTAATTTACCATATCAAATATCACTATAAAAATTCCTCTAACTTTAGTACATTTTTTAGCATGATAGAATGTTTTTTTAGAATGATTATATTACTAAATGTTTAAATTGTAAACTATATTATTAAAAATAGATACCCATATGTTATAGGGAAAATTATTACATATGAATATTTATTTATAAATATTGGTTATCCATGTATATCTTCTAATTAGGTTCTCTAATACCAAAAACATATTTTATTAAATAAAATATATTTAAATCCTTTGTAAAAGAACTACTGGAAAAATAACCTATACTCATGGTTCAAAACCATGGGTATAGGCCCCAAAATAATGGGTATATTTTATACCCATAGTTTTGGGAACCTTGGGAAACTGAGGTGTCGGTATAGCCTATACCAACTATTTTTCAAAACATTGGTGTTGATTTTTTCCACCGTGTCATGGACTTATACCCATGGTTTTAGAACCATTAGTATAAATATTTGAAAAATGCTTATACCCATGGTTCTAGAACTGTGGGTATAAATATTATAAAAATGGGGAATATTATATTTGATCTCACGATATGCCCCTCTAACATGGATCATGTTACCAAATGAGCTAATTAACTTATATATATATATATCTAAATTTATATATATATTTATATATATTAATCTAAATCGTCGGTATTGAAAAAAAATTGGGCAATGAGTTTGGATCATGCAACCTGCTACTCTAACACCCAGCGTCTCACCAACCGAGCTGTTAAAATAACGATTACATATATAAATATACATTTTACTATATATATTAATATGATTATATAGGAAAAAATTCAGCAGAATGTTTCGACCTTGTGAGCTACCAAAATATCAAGCAGTGCCTCACCAACCCAACTGCTTTACTAACGTAATTATATATCTATATCTGACTAAATATATTAATCTGAACCACCTGTAGAAAAAAAATTCAAAGATTTTAAAACCCGCGTAGATGCACCACCACTGAACTCCCTTACCACTAAACCAATTTCTATTTTATTTATATATATATTATCTTACATATATATTTGTAAAACATTGGTCAAATAAAATTTCATGTGAGAGTTTCGAACCCACGTCGTTGCTCCGCTACTGAACTGTGTTACCACTACACCAATTTCAATTAGGTCTATATATATAATTATATATATATATTTGCACACACAAAACATAAGAGACCCTATACCCATGGTTCAGTAAAACTGTGGGTATAGGTGACATCTATACCCATGGTTTTCATGAACTGTGGGTATAGTCTTATATACAAAATGTTATACCTGCGGTTTATTAAAACCATGGGTATAGACCCATATTCTAGTAGTGTGGGCTATAAAAAGATTTTGAATTGACTGAATCATATACATTGATTGTAAAAGAAGTTATTATGTAGGGTCTCATTAGCATTTCACAATTATTATGGTTGATATATACTAAACTAACAATTTAGTGGGTATTTATTACTAGATTGAAATAATAAAAAACCATATCAATATATAGTATCAATATATGTTTTTTCTATTTAAACTACATAACCTATACCTAACCAAGAATTAAGGGTCTTATACAATGATTAAGATTAACCATAGGCATGTCACTAATGTTCTCTACTCACAATATGAATAAATTACTGAAAATTTCTATGATACCATTAACAGGGACCCAAACATAAAATAAAATTTATATCATAACATTTAATATAGCTTAAAACAAGTGAAATCTTAGGATCTAGGGTCTAGTGTTTTCATAGGATTAGAATATAAATTAAATAAATTAAAACTAACATTATTATATTTATTTAATGTCCTCATATTGATCCTAACTCCCATAGGTATTCTTAATTATCCATAAGAAAGTATAGGGATACATTTAAATAAAATTGTGATATAAAAACCTATTAAGGAGAAAAATAAACATGATCATAATATTATGGGAATAATATGATATTATAATGGGAATGTCCAGAAGTGTGCAATCTTGGAATATGGAAATGAAAAAAATTATAGAAAAGAGTAAACATGATCAAAATATAAGAACATGAAATCATTGGTTATTTGGAAACTATAAAAAACAAGATATCATTATCATAATTGAATGCTCATTTCTTCATTAACATAACATAGTTGGCTAGTCTAATAATCCATACACCATATATGGAAAGGTTCACAGCCAACAAACCATAATATATTAATAGATTTAAACATTTCCCAATGAATTAAAGAAAAATATAATTCCTACCCCACCCATAATATAATTAAAATAATACATATGTGTTTAACTCTAGTAAAATTAACCATACACAAGTTTTATACATATTATAAACACATGACAATAAACTATGTCTAATGATATTGGATAAAGGAATATCTGAAATATATAAAAAGGATTCCCAATAGAGGAATAAATTAAATTTCATAGGAAATTAAAATATATATGGATCCTAATACTTGAAAATATAGTCTCATTTTATAAAAATCCATGAAAATGTTAAAATAAATATGAATAAAAATACATTTTTTAAACAAAATTAAATAAAAAGAATTTATTTTAGAGAAACGGGATCATAATTTCCCGTTAAAATTAAAATTGAACCTGAATGTTTCTATAAAAATTAATGATAAATTTTATAATCTATTATTGATTTTAAAAAAATTATGAGGGTTATGTTGGACAAGAAATAAGAAATTTGAAAGTCTATATGAATCATGATTACATAAAAGAAGTCATTGTTAATGACACATAAAACCTGTAAAACCAAAAAAAATTGCAGGTCATTCAAAAATGTATTTATTAAAGGTATATATATGTATTAAAATATAATATTTAAATGATAATATTTCAACAAAAGTGGGAGAAAATTAAAGATAAAGTGTATTATAAAATTGTATGGAGATTTCAGAAGATCTCTTATATTTATGTTTGAAAGTGTTTTCACTTGTACATAACATAATATATAATTAGAGTGTGTTTTTTAGAATCCATAATAATAATCTTATTATTAATTAATTAATTTTTTATGGTCAATTATTTTCATTAGTTGTTTATTTAATAAATATTTTCTACACCTATTGCCTGTCTTTGGTTGTTTGGAAGATTGTTATGTGATTCTCATGACATGTTGAATATAAATAAGTTTATCATAAAAATAAATTCACCTTATATATTATAAAAATAAAATTATAAATTGTATTTTTACATATAAACAACACATTTAATTTCATCCATTTTATGTGATAATGAGAAATGAAATGTGTTGTTGATGTAGGGTGGTAGTATGCACCAACACATAGAAAAACATTTCCTTTTCACTAAAATAGGTGGGAGGTAGGATAAAAAACATTAATCATTTAATAGTTATAATTTTTTGATAGTAAATATTCTCATTAGTAGTTTTCATCCTTGATATCATCTATGAATGGTGGTTGGGAAAAAATAAACTGCCTCACTTTGTGGAGGTGTTAGTCTGCACAAAAATTTGATTAATGTTTATGTTTTCATTTTTTTATTCATGGGGATGAATAATTAGTACTAATATAATATATTAAAAATTAATTACAATCATTATAATATAAATAATTATATCAATGGTTTTAGGGATGTAATGTATATTATAAAAATATAAAAAGGAAAACTATGGATATGAATTTATCATATGGAAGACTAAGAATTCTATGGGAATTATCCATGGAAATTAATGGATTAGGAAAATAAATGGTTGAAGGATAATTTTCTTAGTGATATAGGGTTATAAGATAATAAATTGGGAAGATTTTAACCATGTTATTTAAAGTAAATTTATGGTAAAGATCATGAGTAAGTGTTTAATTTTATAATAGATGGAAATGGTGTTTTTGGAATTAGATTAAATTATTTAATTATTACATTAAACTATTCAAGATCATAGAATCTAATATTTCATGAATATGTATTTATAGAAATTTTATGATTGAATATCTTAATATTCTATCATTTGTTAGATAAACATGACTATTTTAAGATATTTTTCTTTTATATTTTAGTTAACCAAAGTGTACTTTTTTGCAATAAAATATTTAATTTTACCCTTATTAATTAATTAAAATTTTCACTAATAATATTTATATTGAAACATTATTTGTATTTTATGATACTTCATATGATCTTAAGTTTTTATATTAAAAAATAATATGAATAAGAATATTTTTCAAAAAAAATTTAACATTCTTAATGCTTAAAAACAGTTTTTAAGATAATCTTGTTTGTAAGAATAAAATATATGTTTTGGATAAAATTATTAATGAATTTTTTTTGGAATAAAATTATTTATTTATATTATTTGTACTTTAATGTGACATTAAAATAAAAAAAATACCTTAATTCAAAAAAAATATTAGTTAATTAAAAAGACATATAATGTTTTTCTTTCTTAGGGTAGCCTTTTGTATTTGAGTTATGAATGTTTTGTCATCAGTTTTTAAGATTAAAAATAATTTTTCAATTTTTAATTTTATTCCATATTTAAACTTTAATCATATAAAAGATTTATCATTTTATCAATTATTTTTATATATTTATAAAGGCATGAAAATAATTATTTTTGTAAAAACATTATTTTCGACAAAAAATTGATATTTTCATAAAATTATGAAACAATTCATAGTTAGTATGCAAGAATCCAAAATTTTATGAAATATATTATTTAATATTAATCTAATTTTTTTAATATATTGTTTTATAGACAATACATTGTGTAGATTTTGTTACACAGAACACTATGTTTATCTTGCATTACACACAACATCAATACTCATTGATCACTTATGTTACACACAAGACTAAGTCTTAATAGAGAAAAATATTATACTAATATTTAATATCTCACCTATACATTGGAACTGTAGGGATAAATATAAATAACTTTATTTTGAATATATGTGGTTGAATTAATTGGTAATCAATTAATTGAGGATAAATATAAAATCCAATTGGTTATAAGGAAAATATTCTTATAATAAAACCATTTTTATGAACCAAAGGTTTTTTATCTTAATAAACAAAATTAATGGATTCTATTAAAAAAAATTAATTTAATTTTTCTAATATTCGTCCAAGATATTTTATGTGAAAAATATAATATTAAATTCAATTTTACGAATAAAAACAATAATTTTCTAAAAAGTATTTTTACCCCCTTTTAATGGTACAATTTTGTTGAATATAATTTTCAAAACATTATAAATTAATTTTAAAAAATTAAATATATATTTTATGGAATAATTTATGATTTATATTCGGTTGAGTGTTTTGGGTTTTTATGAAAAATTTGAGCTTTTGATGAATTGTGAGAAATAAAGATTTTTAATTGAATATGGTCTTTTTTAATAAATAATTTATACTGATTAATTAAATTTTAAATTGTTTATATTCTTTTATTAGATCAAATATATGAATATTAATACAATTTAGGTAATTGAGATCAATTTCATATTTTAATTGGATATAAAAAAATTTAAAAAATTTGAATGTTTTCTCTTTATAAAAACCCTCTTTCCAATCCAGTTTATAGGATAATTTTTAATTTATATTTAGAAACATTAGTTATTTAAATTTCTGAAAATTGGGATACATATTCTGAATCATCATAAATATATTTTATAGTATCTTCAAATTAGTTTTTGTCACGACCCGTCCCAGTGGGGCCCGAGCCGCAACTCCCCAAGCCCACCTCCAATAGGCTAGGGTCTGGTGACAAGCACCGATTAGGCATGTTTCTAACATGGGAGGCATTTCCTATAAACATGTACACATACACACAAATCTCTAAGCCCAAAACACTGAAAAATTAAAAGCTTCTAAAAAAGGAAATGTGTGCATACACTAAAATCCCAACCAATAGAGTATGACAGGAATGTAAAGCACAATAATGTGAAACCCTGGGACAAAAGTAAAATCCCACCAAAATAGAGTCTGCAAAAAAGTCCAACCTGTAAAGAAAGGTAATGGGACTACAATCTGTAGCCATAGGAACACACCTCGGCCTTCCTGATCTCACTAAGCGCCATCTGGTCCTGGTCCACCTAGAATCCTGTCAAAGGCTTGCTCTCCTATACAAGACACGACATGTGTGGGAAAATCCCGTGTAGGGGTGAGTATAAAAAACCTAATAGGACCCCCTGAAACCACAAAAAAATACAACAAAGGAAAATACCAGAAATGAAAATACCACAATGGAATCATACAGTCATCTCTACACAGTATATGTTACAGAACATATAACTAGAATATCTCGATATACTCATGCATGATCGACTATCCCAAAACCACCACTAAGATCTAGCTTGAATATTCCACTAAGCACGTAACCGGGAGAACATACTCCTACGTCTGAAGAGAGAGATATGATGCACTCGTTCCGGTAGAACTCACTCCATCAGTACTGAGGAAAGACACTCGATGCGTCAGATGAGGATCACAACCAGTAGCTATGGTTGATTCCAAAAACTCAGTATGAACTAACCTACTATGTAGAGGATCAGCGCCTGGGTAAAGTAGGTCACGTCAATACCGAAAAACACTACCTAGGCTACCACGAAGGAATATAGGATCCAGCTCTAATTCTCACATAGGGGATTCCAACAACTCTATTCAAGAAGTCATCCTAACGGGATCATACTCATCTACGTAGGAAATGATACTGGAAACATTCGGGGGAATGAACAAGGGGACGAAACCAAAAGAAACTAGTCCAAGTGATAGAAGAAAACTGGCTCAAGCCATGTAAAACAAGTTACACGGCATGTAGTAGGGTTACACACCGTGTTCCTTGACTCTAGGTGCTACACGTGTAGAATGTTCCTTGTCTTAGTCTAGGTGTGAAACACTAGACTACACGGTGTGTAGAAGAATCACACTCCGTGTCCAAGCACCTGGGGTTTACTTTGTGTACGCTGGTCATGTGCCCGTACACTGTCTCAACCTATGTCACCTTTCCTGTGTACCAGTACACGGGGTATCCCATGTATCTAGCCGGGTCTGACCGGGGAAGGGTATACACGTCGTGTCCTTGTCTGTGTACCCAACCCGTGCTTGTGTAATCCCAGAGTACACGCTAGGTTGTCCGCCGACGGACACACATCGTGTATCCCATACTACACGTCTTGTAGTCGGGATTTCTCCAGAACCGTCATCTTCCTCCTCGCACCTCATCCAGATCTCTGGATCTTGTTTCTCTTGTTTGTTTTCCGCAAAACTCAAGATCTGTATTCGTTTCATCATCCTAACACCGAATCCTGGTGTTTCGGACCTTCAATCGGGTCATAAACCTCCAACGATCCATCCGAAGGAAAAACACTCAAGAACTCATATCTCCCGATCCACTCCGAATTTTCCGCCGAAACCATCGTCACATCTCCAGACCATCCTCCCGATGTTGGATATACAATTTTAGACCGTTGTTCCGCATATCAAAGGCACAATCGATCGACGTTTGTACCCCGTGAAGAACGTGTAGAATGCACAGGAATAACGCAAGAAATCAATGAAAAAAGGCACAACAAATTGAGAGGGATGAACCTCGATCGATGTTCATGTCGATCTTGGTTCATCACCGTTAGAAGATTAAATGAAACCAAAAATAACTTCAAAAATCAAATCCCCGCAAAAAGCCCATCTCGCAAATACGATCGATTCGTGGGCTAATCTATTCATGGATTAGTCCGTCTTCATCGTAGGAATCAAGAAAGGGGAAAAGAAAACCAAAATCAAACATCCTACCTGGATCATTGGGATTCGTTGGAAAATATTTGGTCGATGCATCATCATCGCTGGCGAAACTTGTCAAGAACGTCGTCGCCGTATTGGGGGTTTCCTCCAGAGATTTCTAGAGACTCCAGAGGAAATTCAATGTTATGAGGTTTGTAAACCTAGACCCTTGTGAAAACCATTATTTAAAAGGATAAAAATATCTTGTTGCAAAAAAAATTAATAAAATATTGTTATTAAATATTTTATTACGGTTATGTCTAAAAACTAGATTTCACCACTGACCTGCTCCAGCCAATGTTAGGTCTCTCCTAAGGTAAAATCGCTACTCTGAAAGCAACGCTACCCACGGATTTTTGATCGGAGAACCCGTTCAGGAGTTTTTCCAATTTTCAGGAAAACCACACGCACGTGTTATTTAATTATCTAATTAAATCCAAACATCTGTTCTGGGCTCACCGGGCCTCGGAACTGCATGCCGCCTCAGAGTTTGGTCTCGAAATAATTCCCATATAATATTAAAATAAACATACGGAGAAATCTAAGACATTTCATCATTCCCACCTTAAGGATTTACATCCCTGAAAAGCTAAAACAACGGGTACTCAAAAAGATGTGGGTACTGCACATGAATATGATCCTCCTGCTCCCATGTTCTATCCTAGAGATTCTCATGCTCCCACCAGACAAGCACCATGGGAATAGCTCACCCACACAAGATCTTCTCCTGTCGATCCTCGATCTCCACTGGGTACTCAGCAAAGGTCACTCCATCATTGATGTCCAGCTCGCCCAAGTCGATAACGTGTGATGGATCACGCACGTACCTCCATAGATGTGACACATGGAAGATGTTGTGTACCTGGTCTGTCATAGGAGGAAGAGCTAAGTGGTACGACAACTCGCCAACTCTATTCCGAATCTGAGAAGGGTCGATGAACCACGGAGATAGCTTTCCACCTCGGCCAAATCTCTGCAATCCCCATCGAGTTGAGACCTGAAGGAACACATGGTCTCCCTCCTCAAACTCCTAGTGCCTCCATATCCTATCGGCATAAGACTTCTGCCAACTCTGTTCAGTCTTCATATGCTCTGGGATGACCTGCACCTTCTCCGTAGTAGCTTGCACCATCTCTGGTCCCATGAGTACGGACTCTCCTGGGTCAGTCCAGCAAAGTGGTGACCTGCAAGGTCGCCCGTACAATGCCTCAAATGGTTCTATACCAATAGTTTAATGATAAATATTGTTATAGGAAAATTACACCAGTGGTAGGTGATCCTCCCAGCCATGACCGGAGTCATGTATACAAACTCATAGCATACCCTCCAGAACTTGGATGGTCCGCTCCATATAACCATCAGTATGAGGTTGAAACGTTGTGCTCAAGCGTAACTAAGTCCCAAAATCTTGTTGCAATCCCTTCCACAACTAGTATGTGAAACAAGAGTCACGATCTAAGAAGATCGTGGACAGAACTCCATGAAGTCGAACTATCTTCCTCATGTAGAGGTGTCGCAATCTCTCTACTGAAATCTTCTTCCATATGGCTAGGAAGTGGGATGACTTGGTGAGTTAGTCAATGATCACACAGATGGCATCGTGTCCCCTAGACATACGTGGTACACCTGCCACGAAGTCCATGGATATCACATCCCACTTCCACTCTGGCGCCTCAAGGGGCTGAGTCAAACCTGCTAGAACCTGGTGCTCAGCCTTTACTTGCTGACATGTAAGGCACCGAGAATCAAACTTTTCCACACTCTTATTCATTCCTGGCCACCAAAACTGTCATCGGAGGTCCTGGTACATCTTTTCCTTGCCTAGACGCACTGCCAAAGGAGTTTTAGGGAACTACCTTAGAACCTCCTAACACAATGTCACCAGTACTACTTTGTTCCCTTTGAAAAGAACAATGTGCTCCCCACCTTTTGGATATCCATCAGCATCATCACATGCGGATATCTGAGCATGTAAAGTCTCACAGATAGAATCCTCGAGCGGTGATTCCCTAACTCGTTGTAAGAGTGGAGGGGAAACAACCATCAACTTAAGGTAAGCTCTCTCATCTACATCCACAAATGCTTACTGTAAAGAGTCCAACTGCCTCATCGCCTCATCCAGCAACTACGAACTGGATCTCCTGTTGAGAGCATCTACCACAATGTTCCCCTTCCCAGGAGTATAAATGATCTCAAAGTCGTAATCCGGGAGGAACTAAAGACACCACCTCTATCTCAAATTCAGATCCTTATGAGAAAATATATATATGAGACTCTTGTGATAAGAGTAGACAGTAAACCGCTCACCCATCAGTAGTGCCACCACATCTTCAATGTGAAGACTAACACTTCCAACTCAAGATCGTGGGTTGCGTAGTTCTGCTCGTGTGGCCTTAACTGAAGTGAGCCATAGGCAATAACCACCTGCCTCTGCATTGGGACACAACCAAGCCCGGTTCTAGATTTTTCATAGAACACTATGTACTTGATACCCTCTTCTGGTAGTCTCAAGCTCGGGGAACTTATCAGACTCTGTATCAACTGCTAAAAATCTTGTTTGCATCTATCGGTCCACATGAAAGGCTGCCCCTTTTGGGTCAAAGCTTTCATGGCTGCTGAAATCCTGGAGAAATCAATAATGAATCTCCGATAGTAGCCTGCAAACCCAAAAAAACTTCACACCTCTGTTACGCTCTGGGGTGGCTCCCATGCTAACACTGCCTCTACATTGGCTGGGTCCACTACTAAACCATCTGCTAAGATAATGTGTCCCAAAAAGTGGACCTCATGTATCTATAATTGACACTTCGAGAGTTTCCTATACAACTGGTTCTCTCAGAGTGTCTCTAGAATCATCCTTATGTGCCTCGCGTGCTCCTCCTCAGACATAGAGTACAAAAGGATATCATCGATGAATACCACTATGAACCTATCTTGATAGGGCTGAATGATCCGGTGTATGTGTCTCATAAACACTGTCATGGTGTTCATCACGCCAAAGGGCATCACCAAGTACTCATAGTGACCGTAGGGACATCTGAAATATGTATTTGGTATATCCTCATCTCTTACCTGCAACTGGTGATAGACTGATCATAAATCAACCTTCGATAACCATCATGCCCCTCTTAACTGGTATAAGAGTTCATCGATCCTCGGTAGTGGATACCGGTTCTTTATAGTCTCCTAATTCAAGCACTGGTAATCCACAAACAGCCTCAAGCTCCCGTATTCCTTCTTGGAAAAAAACACTGGGGTCGCCCACGTTGAATCACTGGGTCTCACGAATCCCTTCCTCATCATGTCTTCGAGCTGCACTCTCAGCTCATGAAGCTCAGCATGATTCATCTGATATACAGATACTGATATCGGTGTCGTCCCAGGTTGCAACTCAATGGAAAAAATCTATCTCTCAACATGGAGGTAGTTCGGGGACATCCTCCGGAAAGAGGTCCTTGTACTCGGCCACTATTGCTAGAAACTGGAAACTCGTAACATCTGCTACGCCAAGGGCTAAGCTAGCCAGTTGATTTGAAATCGATTTTACCTTCCTACGCATGAGTCAATCCTATGCTTCCTAGGTCTCCTTTTCACTGATGAAGGAGAAACTCGTTCCATCACTGCAGACACACCGCACCCTTCGACTAAAATAGTCAATCTGGGCATGAACTGTGGATAGGCAATCCATAATAAGAATGACATCCTAAGGCCTTGACACTACCACCAAGAGGTTCCAACTGAAACTCTCCCCTCCAAGGGTTAGATCACACTATCTGCAAAGGTGTGTGATCTTTGAATCTTCTCCAGTTGGTGTTTCTAAGTGTAAGGGTCGAGTAGATGGATCAAATAGAATCTCAAGGTATCGAACAAGATAAGAATCCAAGAAAATAATGACTATCACCTGTGTGTATTAGTATGGAATCCAAATTAGAAAATACACGTATTGTACCTCTAATAATTCCAGGAGTACCTAGGTCATAAACCTCTTCTGTCTACAGTTTTCCCTACCTCTATCCACCATCTCCCTGAGCCAGGGGTGGACCTCCTGGGGGTGGTGGTGGTAAAAGGTCAAAACGCTGACCACCTCTAGCTGCTCTCCCAGCTCCTATACCACGTCGGCTGCCCCACAGATCTGTCTACTCCACATGTTGCCTCTTCCTCGGTGGTCCATCTACCACTCCCATGTCAGTAGTACGATGGGTCAGAAAATCTCGAGCGAGATGTCCCCTGCCATCACAAGAGTAGCATCGCCTCTCTCGAGGCTGGATGAATGCGCCCTGCGAACCCTGGACAGCAGATCCTCTGTCCTAGGAGATCCTCTAAAAATTTCTCCCACGCCTGGGTCCTTGACCTCGGTTCCCTGCTGTCAAGGTCTCTGCTCTAGCTCCCTCACTACTGATAACTGTCGTCTGCCTCTTCTCTACCAAGAAGATATCAACCACCAATGCCCACTCGAGCATCCCAACATAAGTAGGAATTCTCATAGGGATGATGTTATCTCGGATTTTTCTGCGCAAACCCCACTCAATGGTCCAAGCTCTGAAGTACTGATCCCTGACCATATCCATCGAGTGCTGTGAGAGATTGGTAAACCTCAATGAATATTCATCCACTGACATGGTTCCCTACTGGAGCTAAAGAATCTCCTGTATATGTAATGCTCTCAGGGTAACCGGTGAAAACTCCTCTCTTAAGAGATGCTCAAACTCTGACCATGAAAGAGTCGCCTTGTCGTGAGTCTGGATAACTAAACTCCATTGTCGCCATATCGGGCCCTACAGAAGGCTTGTTTTCAGGATCACCATCTGGTCTGCTGGTGTCCTAACCAAATGGAAGACTCTGGTCACTGCCTCAATCCAGTCCTCGACTGCCTGAGGGATAGGCTCGCCTCAAAACCTGAGGGGTATCTATCTTTGAAACTCATGGAGTGCGCTCAACCTGTGCTCCTCCTCTTCTGGCACACCAGGAACTAAACACTGCTCCATAGGTGGTGGGATAACTAGCACACCACCTGAAGGTAAAATTTGGGGATCTGGTTCCTGTATCGAAGATTCATCACTAAGGTGTTTGTCCTCATGATCGATCTGCTGGATCCTAGTGGGTGTGCGTCGTGGAGGCATCCTGTAATGAAACAATATTTATCGCAGTCATTGAGTATATCTGGAGAACTGAAACAAGAAGGACATGTAAAGGACAACCCATTCTTAAATGATGCATGTACCATTATTTTCCTATGAAACTAGTGTTCTCATGTTCTGAGTCAAAAAGAAAGCTATCAGAGTCCTGGTTTATGGATACGTCCGCTGCCCGTACCAACACTGGGGTCTCTGGCCTGAAATCCTAACTCGAAACACTTATCACTATTTCCCCAAACCAAATCACAGACTCTCGGTCCTAAGGTATAACCGACCACCTTTGATACCACTCTATCACGACCCATCCCAGTGGGGCCTGAGCCGCAACTCTCCAATCCCGCTTCAAATAGGTCAGGGGCTAGGGACTAGCACCGAGTAGGCATGTTATTAACATGGGAGACATTTCTTATAAACCTGTACACATACAATCACATCTCCAAGCCCATAATGCTGGCAAATTAAAATCTACTAAAAAAGGAAATGCATGAATAAACTAAAATCCCAACCAACAGAGTACGACATAAAGTAATGTACAGTAACGTAAAACCCAAGGAAAAAAGTACATGCCCACCAAAAGAGAGTCTACAGCAAATTCCAACCTGTAAAGAAAGGTACTGGGACTGCAATTTGTAGTTGTAGGAACACACCTCATCCTTCCTGATCTCACTAAGCACTGTCCATTCCTACTCCACCTAGAATCATGTCAATGGATCGCTCATCTTCACAAGACATGACATGTGTGGGAAAAGACCGTGCAGGGGTGAGTATAACAATACCCATTAGGACACCCCAAAACCACAAAGGAAGAAAAAAAAGGAAAATACCACAAAGGAAAATACCATAAAAGAATGAAACAGTCAGATCTACACAGTATATTTTTATAAAACATATAACAAGAATATACAGATATACTCATGCACGATCAACTATATTGAAACCACCACTAAGATCCTTCTTGAAGATTCCACTAAGCATGTAACTGGGATAACATATTCCTAAGTTTTAAGAGAGAGATACGATGCATTCATTCCATGAGAACTCACTCCACGAGTACTGAGGAAAGACACTCAATGCATCAGATGAGGATCACAACCAGTAGCTATGGGTGATTCTAAAAACTTAGTTTGAATTATCCTACTAAGTAGAGGATCAACACCTGGGTAAAGTAGGTCACGTCGATACCGAGAAACTCTACCTAGGATACCATGAAGGAATAGAGGATCTGGCTCTAAGTCTCACAGAGGGGATTCCAACAACTCTATTTAGGAAGTCCTACTGAAGGGATCATACATTTGTATGTTGGAAATGATACCGGAAACCTTCAAGGGAAAGACCAAGGGGATGAACTCTAATGAATCTAGTACAAGTCATAGAAGACAACTATCTCAATCCATGTATAACAAGTTACACAGCGTGTAGTATGGTTACATGCAATGTTCTTTGACACCAGGTACTACCCATGTAGAATAGCCCATGTCTTAGTCCAGGTGTGAAAAACTAGACTACACGTAGTGTAGAAGAATCAAACATCATGTCCAAGCACCTGGGGTTCGCTCTGTGTATGTTGGCCATGTGCCCGTACATAGTCTCAACCCATGTCACCTTGCCCATGTACCAGGACATGTGGTATCCCGTGTATCTGGCTGGGTCTGGCTGGGGAAGGGTATGCACGTTGTTTCCTTAGTCGTGTACCCAACTCATGCCCGTGTACTCCCAGAGTACACACTAGGTTGTCTGCCAACGAACACATGTTGTGTAGCACATACTACACGCTGTGTAGTCTAGATTTCTCCAAAACTGTCGTCTTCCTCCTCACGTCTCAGCCGGATCTCTATATCTCATTTCTCTTGTCCATTTTCCGTGAAACTCAAGATCATTGCTCATTTCATCATCCTAACACTGAATCCGGGTGTTTCAGACCTTCAATCGGGTCATAAACCTCCAATGTTCCATCTGATGGAAAAATGCTCAAGAACTCATATCTCCTGATCCGCTCCGAATTGTCCGCCGAAACTGTCATCGCAGCTCCAGACCATCCTCTTAAGGCTGGATCTACAATTTTATATCGTTTACGCCACATATCGAAGGTGCAATCGATCATTGTTTATACCCCATGAAGAATGCATAGAACGCACATGAAGAACGCGTAGAATGCACATGAAGAACACAAGAAATCGTGGAAGAAAGGCACAATAAATCAAGAGGGACGAACCTCGATCGATGATTGGGTTGATCTTGGTTCGTCACCATTAGAAGATTAAATGAAACCAAAAAAATCAATAATCAAATCCCCAAATCCCCGTAAAAAGCCCATCCCGCAAATACGATCGATCTGCGGGATAATCTGTTCGTGGATTAGTCTGTGTTTGTCGTAGGAATCAAGAATGGGGAAAGGAATCCAAAATCAAACATCATACCTGGATCTGCGGCGTTCATTGGTAAAGATCTAGTCATCACGTCGTCATCGTTGGCAAAACTTGTCAATAATGTCGTCACGGTGTTGGGGGTTTCCTCTAGAGCATTCCAGATCCTCCAGGGGAAATTCAAGGGTATGAGGACTGTAACCCATGACCCCTATGAAATATGTTATTTAAAAGGATAAAAATATCTCATTTAAACAAGATTTAATAAAATATTTTTATTAAATATTTTATTACGGTTACGTTCAAATACTATATTTCACCACCGACCTGAACCACCCTATGTTAGGTATCGCCTAAGGTAAAAGCGCCGCTCTGAATGCAACACTGCCCTCGTATTTATAATCTGAGAACCCATTCAAAAGTTATTCCACTTTTTCAGGAAAACCACATGTGTGTGTTATTTAATTATTTAATTAAATCCTAAAATTTGTTCTGGGCTCACCGGGCCTTGGAACTGCATGTCTTCTCAGAGCCTGGTCTCAAAATAATTCCCATATAATATTAAAATAAACATATGGAGAAATATGAGACATTACAGTTTTGGGAAAAAATGTCATTGAAAATAATTAAAATTAATTATAGTGCAAAAGGTGAAAATTAGTTTACTTTGTGGTTGGTCTTAAATGATAAGGTGTGTAATTGAAACAAAACCTTTCCAAAACCTATTATATATACTTATTTAGACCATATACCCTATTTTATCAAAAATAGTTCATTATTGGATGAACATGGGTAAGTGAGACCTTTTGATAGTGTTCACTTTTTGGTATATACAAGAATGTCACTTCTACTCCATTATAAAAGGACATTCAATCTCTCTACATATTCACAGCTTCCAAGTGATTTGATTCAAAGAATCTGTAAAAAAATAAATTTCAAACATCAATTATCTCATCCTAGAGGCCTTAATTTTTTAAATATTACATTCATGTAAGTCCATTGGTGAAAACCAAAAGGAGTTGCCCTCTGAAGAGGTGACATTCATCAGTATGCATTTTTATTTTATTTCTTTCTCCACTTAATTAAATTATTCATATACCATGAGTATATAATAACCTAAGTATAATCAATATAATTATATGTTTTTATGTTAATCTTACTACCTACACCCACATAATATTAAATTAATTTTTCTAAGAACTCGTCATATGTGTGTACGACTGAGTACCGCCTCACTAAATGATGTCGTTAATTTTTTCCATTTACGTCTCTCATAGATGGGAATATTGATGAATACTGTTTCGGTGCAGATGTGTGTCGGGTTACGCTGTTCCGCCAGGACACGTTCGCGCGTGCACCCGTCGACCCGAGGGGATGGGCGCGCGCGGCTTGTGGCCCCGTAGTCCCGCTTTCCAAGGGCGGGCGGCATCCGTCCCTTATTCAGGGGCGTCTGCTCCTTGATCGAAACCGGGATGATGGGATGTCGGCTCCTCCTTCCGTGGACGTCTCCTCGGAACTCGTCACCTAATCCGGGTCTCCCTCATATATTTAAGAATGTTCGTGAATCTCGTTCCCGGCGCCATGTCTCCATGGACACCGGTTAATTATGCTGCTTCCGCCCGGACGCTCCAAGGAGTCTGGTCGGGGCAGCAACCTGTGGTGAGGAGACCGGGTGGCTCTGGGTGTCGGGGGCGTGTCTTAACACTGCGCCTCTGCATGTCTGCCTTCTGTCCCTAATAGGGATTCTCGAAGGCGTGATGGCCTGAGGCATCCCGCACTGGGTGCGGGGAACTGTGTTACCTGAGGTTTTCCTCAGCTTCCCATGTTTAACACGGGGTATGCCGCGAGTTTAACGTCCAGCGGGGACGGCATCGGACTGATCAACACGAGAGGTGGATCAGATGACAGAACCCCTTGCGGGGAACCTCCGACGCTGGGGCCAGCACATGGGCGGCTTCCCGAGTGAAGTGGAGTGGAATGAAATGGCATGACCCCACCGGGATGTGGCGGCCCGGGTAAGGATCAGGGTGGATGATGGAGTGGAGAGCTTGGACCCCGTAGGGGATTCCTACGTACCGTGTGTTAGCGTGGATCAAAGTCAGCGTAGTTCGGATATACAGTTTAACGTCATGCTGGACGTCGGCAAGCCGACTCACGAAGAGATCGAGGCCGCCGGGCGGAGGATTAAACCGAACCACCTCGCACAGAGGGGGATGGAACGGCCGGGTGGATCAAAGTTTCACGTCATGCTGGACGTTGGCAAGCCGACTCACAAGGAGATCGAGGCTGCCTGGAGAAGGATCGAACCGAACCACCTCGCACAGGGGGGGATGGAACGGCCGGGTGAATCACAGTTTCACGTCATGCTGGACGTTGGCAAGCCGACTCACAAGGAGATCGAGGCTGCCTGGAGAAGGATCGAACAGAACCACCTCGCACAGGGGGGATGGAACGGCCGGGTGAATCACAGTTTCACGTCATGCTGGACGTTGGCAAGCCGACTCACAAGGAGATCGAGGCTGCCTGGAGAAGGATCGAACCGAACCACCTCGCACAGGGGGGGATGGAACGGCCGGGTGAATCACAGTTTCACGTCATGCTGGACGTTGGCAAGCCGACTCACAAGGAGATCGAGGCTGCCTGGAGAAGGATCGAACCGAACCACCTCGCACAGGGGGGGATGGAACGGCCGGGTGAATCACAGTTTCACGTCATGCTGGACGTTGGCAAGCCGACTCACAAGGAGATCGAGGCTGCCTGGAGAAGGATCGAACCGAACCACCTCGCACAGGGGGGGATGGAATGGCCGGGTGAATCACAGTTTCACGTCATGCTGGACGTTGGCAAGCCGACTCACATGGAGATCGAGGCTGCCTAGAGAAGGATCGAACCGAACCACCTCGCACAGGGGGGATGGAACGGCCGGGTGAATCACAGTTTCACGTCATGCTGGACGTTGGCAAGCCGACTCACAAGGAGATCGAGGCTGCCTGGAGAAGGATCGAACCAAACCACCTCGCACAGGGGGGGATGGAACGGCCGGGTGAATCACAGTTTCACGTCATGCTGGACGATAAAAGGAGAAATAGAAAAAGGGGCAGTGGGGAAGCACAATGGAGATACACACGTGCAGTCTCCCACAGGGGCGGATTCATAGGTGAATCGACGCAAGTGTGAACCCGGGAGGGGTTCACTGATGGACGAACTGACGTGAATACGACCGGGACGACCAGGTGGTGGGCTTGAACCTCGGAGAGGCTTCCTACGTACCCTGTTTAGAATACAGGGATCAAAGTCCACGTAGTTCCTTCTGTCTGTAACACTCTACCCCCGTGGGCGAAGGCCACTCCAATCCCGACATCCCTGCAGAGACGAGCGGGTGGGGGCCACATCCAAACCGGGAGGACCCTGCGTGCGGGGCACGGGATCGGGTGATGCGGATGGTTTAACGTCTTGCCGGACGAAGTACAGTTTAACGTCGTGTGTTGAGGACGAAGCGGACGGTTTAACGTCTTGCCGGACAAAGTACAGTTTAACGTCATGTGTTGAAGACGAAGACGCTTGGCAGTTTAACGTCTTGCAGCGCGGACGATGGGGGCTAGGCAGTTTAACGTCATGCAGCTTGGACGTATGTAGTTTAACGTCATGTGGGACGAATGCAGTTTAACGTCGTGCGGGACGTATGCAGTTTAACGTCGTGCAGGACGTATGCAGTTTAACGTCGTGCAGGACGTATGCAGTTTAATGTCGTGCAGGACGTTGAAGCCGCCGATAGGTCCGTGTCACTTCGCGCAAGCCAAAGGGGGCCGCACGGGAAGACGACGCACGGTGCGGGCACCCGGGATGAGGGTCATCGGGCGCCACGCAGGCGGGTACCCTCAGGGGGTCAAAGGGGGCGACCCTGGCGGTTTGCGCGCAAAAGAGGAGCTTTGCGCACAATACCGCGGGTCGGCGCGTAAATGGGAGGGCTGGCGCGCAATTGGGCCAGCACTTTGCGCGCGAATGATAGAGATTGCGCGCACTGGGCTTCGGATAGCGCACGGGGGCAACGACTCATTATTTAATGAATAGCCACTTTGAAAATGGGGGGTGCGCGCAATCGGGCAGGATTGCGCGCACCCGGGGGCAATTGCGCGCAAGAGGCTTCTTTTGCGCGCAAATGCCTTTGAGTGAAGGGTTATTCAAAGGAAAGGAGCCAAAGGGATTGCGCGCGAAGGCGAACCCCGAGGCTTTCTTGCGCGAAAGAAAAGAGGTTACCTGAAGATCGGCATTGCGCGCGGAAGGGGTTGGATTGCGCGCACGAGAGACCTTTCGACTTCCGGCAACCTTTAAACCGTCGGGGGTCGCCTTATATTTATAGGCAACCCCGGGCGCGGAATCCAGTTCGCGGGCGCGGAATTCTCTTCGCGGGTGCGGAATCGGGCCCGGCGCGCAAGGGAGTCGCACGGGCCACTGGCGCGCAAAATTGCGCGCCGGCCCGGTGCATTGCGCGCATCCCGGGAGGTTTGCGCGCGTCTCATCAACTTTGCGTGCGTGGCTCCAAAATTCCGCGCAAGGCCTCCGGGCCCTCCGAAACGTGCTTCCGACTCCAAATATGACCTCGCTTTCCGCATCCGGAGCTTTGTTTGGGAACAACGGACTTTTTCGGCGTCTACAAAAGCCCCCCCTCAGAATCTGATCGGTGAGAGGTCGCAACGATCGGGTTCCGAGGGAGACGCCGGAATGCCGAAGTCCTGGGTGGCGCGGGACTGTGGCACGCAAAAAAGGGCGTCGGGCGCGAAATTCGCCGGTGCGGTCACGCAAAGCGCTTTCCGCGCAGCGCGGACCCCGGCCTCGCCTATAAATAGGGGCCCTGGGTCCCCCGCACCGTACACTGGCCTTCCACGCGATAAGCATTCGAGCTCTCGTGCGCGAAATTGCCCTTTCCGGAGGCCGCCAGCCAAAGGGTAGCGGCGTTAGAAAGACTTATCCAGCACGCTAATCCCTAGGGGCTTTGTTTTGCCATTCCCAAAACATTTGCTTCCGCTACTCAATATTTCGATCCATTTGTATGAATCACCATATTTATCTGCATCCTTTGGCTTAACATGCTCGACCACAATTCATTGTCTCGCGGGAGCGTTAACCAAGCTTCAGGCATCCGTAATTGGGCCTGGATTTCTAGAGAAAAGAGGGAGGTCATTCCTAGGAAAGGAGACCTCAGACCTAATCAATGTATCATCCCCCCAACTTGTTCCGACACACGAGCGGGACAATGCTAGGGGCGTTGAGATTTTATCCGAACATAGGGAAATGAGAAAGGGTGAATCGCGTGTCCCGAATTCAGAAATCCACAACGGTTGGCCTTCCAGGAAATGCCCAAGACGGCAAGCGGACAATGGATCAATCGACCATACTACGGCGATAGACGGACCGAAGGTCATCATCCATATTGCAGGAGGCGGATCACATGTCATCATCAATGACGCTTTGGGGGTTCCTTCAGGCACAAGGGTGGAAATCCAGATCAACAGGGCATGCGAAGCGTGGGGCGAAGTGACGATTTGTTCGGATAGAATCCAACGCTCTCAAAATTGTGCCACCGTGGGGAAAGCGTAATAGGCGGATGCACTAACCTGGCCGTGAATCACCCCAATTCTCAGACAGAACCTTTTTAACGAGGAAACTGTCGCTTCCCATCACTGCAATGGGGCATCCCGAGCTGGATCGGGGAGAATATCACAACTGCACCACTCTACCCGAAGTCAGGCCAGACGGCCGGCGACGAGGAGGGGCGGGACTTAGCGATCCCTGAGGCTGGACCCGAGTCGAAATGCCCGGGCGTTCCTACATACTCCATCAGGCTGGAGATCAAGCCATACATAGTTCTGTGAGTTCAGTTTAACGTCATGCAGGACGCAGAACCCCGTTTGGGGAGATCTTAGTTTAGGGTCGTAGAGCTCGGACCATAGGGGTAGATCTTAGTTTAAGGTCTTAGAGCTCGGACCATAGGAACCTCAAAGTATGCCGCATCATGGTCCTATCCCCTGGATATGCGAAGATGCACTAAGGGATAGTGTCAAGAGTGTCGAGATTTTGCCTGGTCAGAATGGGGGGTGGAAAACGTGATATGAATCATGCGGCCATTCACTCAAGGACTGGGGGCACCGGCGTAACGATATGGGAGTACTGCCGACCGTGGCGGAAAAGCAGCATCAATATCGCACTAATCGTTGATGGAATGAGGCAGCAAACGAGAATCGACCACTCAATCGCAGGATTCATATCGATTTGCTGCCCGAGGCCATTGGGGGCACCAGCCCGAGTCCGTGGGAGAGCACTGAGGCATTGTGTCCAAACCGTTCACGGGGGCTCCACCCAGGGCGTAGGTGATGGGTCCGAATGAAAGGGAGCACGAAGCATGAAAATGGAAGGAACCTGACCAAGCTAAACCTGACCCTCCTGGCAATAAACCAGAGTACTCTTGACACCAGTGGACCACTGCAAGGGGTCGAGGGACACGCCTTGAGGGTGGCCTGAAGGCGGCGGATTCCCCAGAGAAGGGGGGAATCTTTGAGAGGTGGGGGGCTGGACCCGAAGTTTCAAACATCCGGGCGTTCCTACGTATCCCATGAGGATGGGAATCAAGCCACACGTAGTTCTTGAAGCGCGGCGCAACACAATCGGGCACCAGCGCGGGGAAGGGTGCGGGTCTGACCCTCGCACACAGAAGAAGCGGTATTTGATATTTCTTGTTTTTCCTTAAAGATGGATGGTTTTTCTTTGTGCAGCGACATGCCTGTGATTAAGGAATCCCTGGCGTCGCCATAATAATCAAGCCATGAAAGGCATTGATGAATGGCGTGGTTATTAACCAGCTCCCAACGTGAGTGTCCACTGAGGAGAACATCACGATGCAGTGTCGTTTCTCGTCGGGCGGCCAAGACGATAACAGTTTACGGTCGTGTGGTAGGACCAGGCAACACAGTTTAAGGTCGTGTGATTCGGACCATGGAGGAATCCGCTTATCGCGATACGGCGGACTCAGCGGAGGTGGGAACATACCCAGCCCTGCGGTCACGCACGATTCCAGGAGAAGGGTCCTGGGATAGGGGCCTGCGTATGTCCATCACCCGAGGGGCAGAGATGCTAGCCTCCAGATATACTGGGCCCAAAACGCGATTGTTCGGGCGACTCCTTCCTCCTTATGGGGACGAGGGTCCAGCTATACACGGCCCTTAGGGAGGACATCAGCATATGTACTTGGTGCTCAGATCGTGGGAGCCTCGACAGACATCATTACCCTGGTTGGCCTGCTTAACGTGTAAAGGTGTACCGAAGGTCAGTATGAAGAGAGTGTCGAGACTCCACTACAACGCACGAAGGCGGAGTGTGATGAGGACCGCGCAACCAATGTTCGGAGCCTAAAAGAGCCGACATGGCGATCAAGGATGTCGCTGACCATATTCGCAACACAACATCCGATCGCGTCAGCCTAGGACAGGGCAAGAAAATGAGCATAAACCGCTCAAGCGCAGGATTCATATCGATTTGCGGCCCAGGACCCGCCGGTAAATTGACCCGGAGCGGTAGGAGAGCACTGAGGCATCGTACCCAAACCGCTAACGAGGATCCCTTTGAGTGAAGGCTCGAACAAGAGGAAGCGCGCGGCCCGACAAGCAGCACAGGACTAGCCGGGATTGCATCCGACACTACGGGTCATAGACCAAAGTACCCAAAACATGTTAACAGATCACCGGAAAGGGTCGGAGGACTCACCCTGAGAGAAACCAAAAGACAGCAGATCCCCGTGATCAACCAAGAGACGGGGCTGGACCTGAAACACAAGCGTCCAGGCGGTCCTACGTATCCCATGAGGATGGGAATCAAGCCGCACGTAGTTCTTGAAGTGCAGTTTAACGTCATGCAGGACGAAAAGAGAGAAAAAAGGGGGGGAGCAGAAGGCATCCCCAAACGTGGGGGGCGTACAGCGTGGCGAGCAAACCGACGTGAATGAGGGCATATCCCCACATTCACACCATACGCCACATACCCAGAGGCCACTGGGCCAAGGGCCCGAGGTGGGATGGAAATTCCCGAAGGATGGGGCTGGGCCTGAAACATGAATGTTCAGGCGGTCCTACGTATCCCATAAGGATGGGAATCAAGCCGCACGTAGTTCTTGAGAGGCAGTTTAACGTCATGCAGGACGAATGATGAACAGTTTAACGTCTTGTAGCTCGGACGTCGTACAGTTTAACGTCGTGTTGGACGAATGCTAAACAGTTTAACGTCTTGTAGCTTGGACGAGGTACAGTTTAACGTCATGTTGGACGAAACACTTGGCAGTTTAACGTCTTGCAGCACGGATGATATGCTAGGCAGTTTAACGTCGTGCAGCTTGGACGTATGCAGTTTAACGTCGTGCAGGACGTGGTACACTCAGACAAAGTACTGCTTGAGGAACCTAGCGTTGGTGGGAGGAGTGACACGCTCACCATCCATAGTCGCTAGGGAGTACGCGCCATTGGGATAAACTTTGTGGACGACAAGAGGTCCCTCCCACTTGGGCTCCAACTTGGGTGGCTTCCTGCCGGGGATCATTGGCGCTCTTAGGGCTAGCACTAGGTCACCCTGCAGGAAGGAGCGGAGGAGAACCTTCTTATTGAAAGCTCGAGCCATTCTTCTTTGATGCCTCTCCAAGTTGTGCAAGGCGCGAAGTCTATTCTCATCCAGTGCTTCCAACTCGACTAGACGGGCTTCAGCAGCTCTGTCCGGCGCTTGCTGGTCGTAGACCGCAGTGCGCAAGGATGGTAACTGGATCTCGATGGGCAGGACGGCCTCAGCTCCATACACCAGGGAATAAGGGGTCATCTGGGTGGAATTGCGAGTCGTCGTCCGATAAGCCCAGAGGGCGTTGGGGATCTTGTCCGGCAAACTCTTCTTGTTCTGACCAACCATTTTTTGCAGAATGTTAGAGAGGGTTTTGTTAAACGCCTCGATCTGTCTATTCGCCTGCGCATGATAGCGAGATGTATGGTTCGAGCGAATGTTGTACTTGGCGTACAACTTCTTCAACTCGGCTGCTCGGAAATTGGCTCCGTTATCCGTGAGGATAGCGTGAGGCACTCCAAATCGATGAATGATGTTGGAGGTCACGAAGTCAGCGATCGAACAAGATTTGACCTCTCTGAGCGGAATCGCCTCTGCCCATTTGGAGAAGAAGTCTGTGGCGGTCAGAATGAACCGGCACTGGCGAGCTGTCGCCGGCGGGTAAGGTCCCACAACGTCCATCCCCCAGACTGCAAAGGGCCAAGAATACCTGGTGGTATGGAGAGGCTCCGGCGGCCAATGCACAAAGTTCGCATGAACCTGGCACGCATGGCACCTCCTGGCATACTCGATGCAGTCATGGATCATGGAGGGCCAGAAGTATCCCAACCTCCGGATCTGGTGGGACAGCTTCGGCCTAGTCTGATGGGCACCGCATGAACCAGCATGAACCTCTTGCATGAATCATGGGATCTCAACTCCCTGAAGGCAACGGAGGAGAACACCATCAAATCCGCGTCTATAGAGGATCTGCTCCAGGCCGGGACTGCTCTGGAGGACAAACTGCGATGCGCGGCGTCGAACTCGCTCGCGCTCGGCCCGATCCGGCGGGAGAATGCCATGTTGGAGGTACTCAACCAAAGGCGCCCTCCAATCAGGGGCTGGTTCGACTGCCATATCTGGGGTACTCGGGGCTCCGGGCGTAGGGGAAACCGTGGTGAGATTACTTACCGACGGGCCGCGATCTCCCTCCGGGATAACGGGAGCGATGAGCCTGCGGTGCGTCACGCGGACGGTCAGGTTATCCTGTTCAGGCTCCGCAAGTGACGCAGCAAGGCTGGCCAAAGCATCTGCTCGACCGTTCTGTGACCGGGGAATATGGACAATTTCTGGCCGAGAAGGGAACCGGGCCATCAGAAGGAGGGTGCACTCCAGTAATGGCACAAGTTCTGGCTTCCTGACAACATAGTCGCCATTGATCTGCTTAACAACTAGCTCGGAGTCCCCTTTCACACACAGATGGGGCACGTCGATCTCGAGAGCTAACTCGAGGCCGGTGATGAGGGCATGGTATTCCGCCTCATTGTTGGTACCGCCCTCTGACAACAGGAAAGAGTATGGCAGTACGGCCTGCTCCGGAGTAATGAAGACGATACCCAAGCCCACTCTGTTGAGCTTAGGATTATCAAGTCTTCTACCGGTGGGGCTCCGGGAGGCACCGTCAAAGTGCATCTGCCAGCATGGACCGGCATGATCGACCGAGAGAATGGCCTCATCAGGAAAGCCTAGATCCAGCAGCTGATCCGCGGAGGTTGGGTGAGCAGCCAGAAAGTCTGCCAATGCTTGCCCTTTGATGGCCTTCTGAGACACATACCTGATGTCGAACTGCTGGAGAATCACAGCCCACCGCGCTAGACGGCCAGTCAACATAGGCCGGCTCAGGATATATTTCAACGGGTCTACCCGAGAAACCAACTGTACCTCATGGTGCTGCAAGTAGTGCCGTAATTTCTGTACGGCAAATACGAGCGCCAGGCAGCTCTTCTCGATGGGGGAATACCTAACTTCCGCATCGAGGAGCATTTGACTGAGGTAATAGAGGCTATTCTCTGTTCCCTCGTTGTTCTTCTGGGCGAGAAGGGCACCCAGGGACCGTTCCAGGGCGGTCACATAGAGGACCAGTGGCTTCCCGGATACAGGCGGCATCAGAACCGGAGGTTTCAGAAGGTACTGCTTGATTTCCTCGAAAGCGGTCTGACACTCTTTATCCCATACATAGGTGGCACCTTTCTTCATGAGCCGAGAAAAGGGCTTACACTTTCCGGCCAGATTCGCGATGAATCGGCGTATATAGGCTAAGTGGCCTTGGAACCCTTGCAGTTCCCAGATGTTACTTGGGGGAGGCATCTGGCTAATCGCCCTGATCTTCTCTGGGTCGATCTCAATACCCCGGTGTCTTACCACAAATCCAAGGAACTTTCCGGAGGTGACCCCGAAGGCACACTTCAACGGGTTCATCTTCAGGCAGCGAGACCGGAGGAAGCCGAACACTTTCTCAAGATCTTTGAGATGGTCCTGACGCTGGCGCGATTTGACCACCAAGTCGTCGACGTAGCATTCCACCAGTGTGCCGAGGATTGGCTTGAATATGCGGTGCATCGCCCGTTGATAGGTGGCACCTGCATTCTTCAGGCCGAAGGGCATGACCCGGTAACAAAAGGTACCTTGGGGGGCCCTGAAGGCAGTGAACTCCTCATCCTCAGGGGCCATCCGAATTTGGTTGTATCGGGAGTATCCATCCATAAAGGAGAGGGCTTGGAACCCTGCCGTGGCGTCAATCAACAGCTCTGTCACTGGAAGGGGAAAATCATCCTTCGGACAGTGGCGGTTGAGATCGCGGAAGTCGATGCAGACTCTAATCTGCCTGTTCTTCTTCCTGACCGGCACAATGTTGGCCAGCCATTTGGGGTACTGGACTTCCCTCACGAAGTTGGCTTTGATAAGCTTGTCAACTTCGGCCTCAACCATGGCACCGTGGAATGGGTGCATCTTCCTGGGAGGCTGCTTGAACCCACGATGGTTCGCCGGGAGACCAAGGCGGTGGACGGCTACCTGAGGATCTAGCCCCGGCATCTCGTCATAGCCCCAAGCGAACACATCACGGTGCTGCCTGAGAAAGTCCACGTACTTCTGCCGCTCCTCAGAGGGCATGGCGTCACTGACCAATGTGGGTCTCGGATCTGCTTCGGTTCCAAGGTTCACTTGTACTAACTCATCGACCGTGGCGGAGACGCCTTCCTCAAAGGCTGGGGGTGCATCTTCCACGTCCTCTCCACTCGGGGAGGGATCGTCCACGGGAGAGACTGCGTTGGAAACTGCATTGGGGCTACCAGATCCTGCTGGGCCGCTGGTACTGGCACGGGCGGTCGCAGTCATCTCATCAGGAGACTCACAGGCCGTCGAGACCATGGCTACGTCCAACCGTTGAATCGGGAGGACGTAAGCGTCATCCAAGCTTGCCCAGGGATCACTTGCAACAGTGACAGGCTCAACCTCACCTGCCAGGATCTGCTTGTCCTTGCTTTTGTAATAGTCCGCGTCCAGATAACGGGCTTCACATGAGGCAAAAGGAGAGGCATCTCCCTGAAGCACTCCCACTCGACCATTAAGGGAGTATTTGAGGCATTGGTGGTATGACGAGGGAACTGCCGCATGAAGGTGGAGCCAGGGCCTGCCCATAAATGCGTTGTACGCAGTGTCTTGAGAGACTACCATGAATTCGGTGTTGGTAACCAAGTCACCGAACTGGGTCTTCAAACGTATCTTGCCGACCAGGGTTTGCTCGGTGCGGTCGTACCCCTGGATCCTGAGGTCGGAGGGAATCAAGTCATCCTCAGACAACCCCAATCTCCGGAGCGTCCGAGTTGGAATCAGGTTAATCCCGGACCCCGTGTCGACAAGACAGCGTCGGACTTCAAGGCCATTGAACTGGCCGGTAACATACAGAGGACGAATGTGCCCCTGTATAGGAGGGTCTTCATCCTTACCAGAAAACGAGATAACTGCCTGACATTCGGCGTCCTCAATCGTTTCGGCGTGAAAGGCCTCTGCAGCCGCAACCTCTGTCTCAAACTGGAGGGGGCTCTTCAGGGCTTCAGTGAGGGCCTCGCGCATCTCAGATGACATGCGCAGAGCCTCAAGGATGGAGAGTCTCGCCGGGATGTCGGCCAAGTGCTTCAGGACATCATACTTTTTGGCCAAGCGCGAGCCCCTGGTTGCAGGAGGTTGCTCTGCGGTTGGAAGCATGACGGGCCTTGCCGGTTGAACTGGCGGTCGGCTGGTACTTGGCGCATCTCGCTGTTCATTGGTTGAAGCCCGGGAAGTAGTCACCGTACTGGGGTCAGGAGGCCGGGATGGACTCGTGGCAGGGCGGAGCTGATCGCGACGCGGCTGAGGCGGTTCTGCCTGGTCCCATACCACAAACAGTGGCGGAGGCGAATCCGTCATCCCCGGATGGGGGGGCTGCGCACGCTGAGCTCGGTTTTGAGCATGCTGTCTGGTCTTAGTGGCATGCACGGCTTGGCTAGAGGTACCAACTGATGTGCCCCGGCGACTCCTGTTGTTGCGGCTCCTCCGACGGTGGCGACGACCGGGGACACTAGGGAGGTCCACCTGGTGTTCTTCAACGTCGGGAACCGAAAAGGGATTTACCAGCTCGACGGTATTAACCGAAGCGTACCCAATACTTTCATCGGACGAATCATTCACCACTGGGAGGATCGGAGGAGGGATCCCCATCTCCGGGGGCATGAAATCGCCGAGAGTGCGGGATAGTGGCGGAACTGGCGGGGCGCGCTCTTCCTTCTTGCGCCGCCGCCGTTTGCTCTTCTTGGAAGAGGCAGGCTGGGACGACGATGCCGAAGCAGCACCCGCAGATTCTGGGGGCTCAGGCTGATTCAAGCGCGCACGGATTATTCCATGGGCGCGAATGATCGTCTTGCGGGCCATCCAGTTTTTATACTTCTGGGATCCGCGGTCGGAGACCAGCTGCCATTCGTCCTCATTGCCGCTATCGTCATCTGATCCCACGAACACGCCCGCCACTTGTGCCGGAGCTGGGCCCAACCTGATTACATTGTTGTTTATCTGGTCTTGGATCCAATCCTTAAACACATAGCACCGCTGGATGGTGTGCCCCAGGGCCCGATGGTAGGGGCAGTAGCGGGGGTTATCCGTGAGATGTGCCTCCTCCGGCCTCCAACACTCAGGCAGTCGCACAATCTTCTGCTCCAGGGCGCTCCGAAAATAACCGGGGACCTGATCCTCGTGAAATGAGTAGGTCAGGTATCGCGGGCCCCTGGGAGCGTGGTCTTGACGAGGGGCTGGAGGGGCCTGCAGAGGAGGTGGACCCTGATTATCTCGCCTGGGTTGTGGCGGTACATTATGCGGAGGGGCCGGCCGGTTCTGGGGCTGCCGCTGCTGGGCCGGGAACTGAGCCCGTGGAGGCGGATTCCTGTGAGGCTGTGGAGCTGGCCTCACCGGCAGCAGATCCAACGGCCTGGGAGCCTCTATCTGGGCAACAGCAGCGGGCTCAGCCCTGCTGGCTCTTCTTGCAGGAATCATAGGAGGCAGCGGGTGTGCCTGGCTGGCCTGTTGCATGGCTTCCTCAAGACGTTGAGCTTTGTCTGAGAAGTCCCTGAACCCTCCGAGGTAATTATGAGTGATCAGGGAAGGGACCAGCTCAGTCTTGACGTTCCCGACGCACATTGTCAGCAACTGCTCCTGAGTCAATGGCATGTCAAGGGAATACGTGAGACCCTTCCATCGGGCGACGAAGTCCGCGACTCGCTCGTCAGGCCTCTGCTTGCACTTGAAGAGGTCTGCGATACTCGTCTTCCGGGTCGTGGAACTAAACTGGTAGAGGAATTGTCTACGAAGGTCCTCCCATCTAGTTATCGACCCGACGGGGAGCTGGCTGTACCAGACAAATGCTGGCCCTTCCAGTGACTAGACAAAGCAGCGAAGCTTAGCGGCCTCTTGCTGCGCCGGAGTCCCCAACATAGGCCCGCACCTCGAGTTGAAATGGGCCAAATGCTGTGGCGGATCTCCAGTCCCATTGAAGGGGGAAAAAGTGGGATTCCCGAATCCCGGAGGCGCCGGCATGTCATCCACCCATGCTGGGTATGTCTTGTCGTCCGGTGGGATTGTCACTTGCCGAGTCTCCAAGGCTTCCAAGCGGGCGATGAGTGCCGCCATCGGATCGTCCGGACATGGGTTCCAGTCCTGGCGAGGATCTCTAACCACGAGCGCATTGCATGGCCCTTCAATCGGGTCGTCGACCGGGTCGTCGAACTCGGCAGCTCGTGGGATGGCGGGAGGAGCGGCCCTTGGGGCAGCGGGAGGAATCCGAGCGGGGTCTCTTAGGTAGTCACGCCGCTCGGGAGGGTGTGGTGAAACATACCGCGCCCTCTTGCCATAGGCGATGGCCTCTCTCCTGTCGGCGAACACGGCATAATCACGGTTGCCCGGTAGAGCCTCATCGAGGGGTGGTTGTTCCTGTCCCTGCTGTCCTGGCCTAGGATCACCGTAGTCAGGCCGCTGCTCTGCAGTGCGCTCGGCAAGGAGCTGGTCAACCAGCTTCTTCTGCTCGGCGAGCTGTTGACGTAGCATAGCCTTCTCGGGATCCTCATCCGCCCTCTACGTGGAGGCAGATGGTTCGGCGGGCTTTATAGCCTCGCCGTGCTCTTTACCTTTACTGACGTTTCGGCTCAACGTCGGTGCTTTAGTGGGTGCGGGGAGTCCCAGGAGGTTCCTCTGATGACGAGTAACTCTCACCGATGGATCCAACAACGGATTGTCTTTGGGGGGAGAGCCCCCGTCGAGAAGTTCCAAACCGTTCCCCTCCCCCGACAGGTCAGCCATGTTGACTGCTTCCGTCCCTGGGGATGTACCCTCAGGGCCGCCCAGTGAATCGGGTTGTCGGCGAATCGCACCGAAGCGTAGGGCAGCGTACTGCCCCCATCCACGGATATACACGTGGGGAGTGGCTTCCTCGATAACCTTTCGGAGTACTTGAAAACACTCAACGCATCATTGTTGGAGGGCCTCGTGGTGCCCAAATGACCCGGGGTGCCGAACCGCGGGGAGCGTGGCCAGGTCAATTTGACGACACTGCTCACCAATATCCTCCAGGTGCACTTGACTCCTGGGATATGGCATTTGTAAGCGGTGAAGACGGGAGTGAGTCTCCCGGAGAGTTCGGCGGAAGCATTCGAACTCATCCGGGGTGAGCGATTCGGGTGCATCAAAGTCTGGTCCTGCGACTGGCCAAAACTTCTCAGGGAAGTGGCCCTCTGCAAGGACGGTCCAGAAGCTCCACGACTCAAACTCGGGACTCAGGTATCCTTGTTCCTCTTCAACGACTGGGAATGGACGGGGAACTGGCAGTGGTGCCGAGGCGGGCCGCCGGGCCGACGGGCTGGCCGGCGGTGAATACGGCGAGCAGGCCGATTGGCCTCCATATCCCGGGCCGCCCTCTGAGGGCGGTGGTGCCCCAGCTACCACATCACGATAGGACGGGCCGGCGAGCAAACATCCTGCCGTAGCGTCGGTGCTCTCCGAGGGTGCACTAGATCGTGGTTCGACCGTCGGTCCCCAGAAAAGGTCTCCGGCTTCTCCGATCGAGGCAGAAAGCGCTTCCAGAGGGGCCGGTACCAACCGCAAGCTTGATCCTCGGGGGTCTACCAGGCCCTCGCTACTCCGGATATACCTTCGGAGAGAAGCTGGGATCATATCGATCTCGCTCTCGGGAAGTACGAGGCTGACGTGCCGCATTCCTAACCCTGCCCCTGACTGGAGGGATTGGGGGGAGGGCTCTGTCGCCGAATCATACTTCGCCTCTATATCAGAGAAACGAACCGGTCGGATCTCTGTCCGGAATTCCGTAACATTCTTCCCTCGGCGTCGACGCCTCGCCCTCCTGCCCCTGGGTGGTTCTTCGGGGCATGGCTGATCTCTATCTTGGCGTCCTCCGGCCGCACTGGTGATGGGGCCAAGAGGACTGGAAACCAAGGTGCGAGGAGCACCGGGACAGATATCAAAGGGGATGCGGGAAGAGATGATTCCGGGCGGGCCTCCGGGCCGAGATCGGAAGGTGGGATGACCCATGCCTCTTGGATCGGCCACACGGAGTAGCCCCTGTTGGCGAATAGTGCTACCGCGAGATGGTCCGCGGTGGCTATTGTCTGTACCAGCAACCGGGAGAGTCAACCCAACCTGCCTTTGGGGCGGTCGGGGCCTCGATCCGTGCCGGGCATAGAAGTGCCCCCGCTCAGGATGCGCAGGGGCCTGGCGACTGGAGCCAGCAGTGGCCTGAGCCACCGCGGCCGCTGTTGCTAGGGCCCCAAGGTGGGCATCCTCTTCCGCTCGTGCCCGACGTTGGCGTCGAGACAGACGAGTCGGGATGAGCGGCGCGGGCAGGTGGAGAGCCTGTTCCTCGACTTGAGAGGCCTGGCGGCGATGTCGTCGTGGCCTGACAGGAGCCCTCATCGCGGATCCCTAGAGCGAATCCCGGATAGGGTGGTCCCGGGCATCTTCCACCTCATCCGCATAGGGGAAGGAACTGTCGGAGCGTTCCAGGGATAAACTCCCAAAACGGTTGGACGTCGAGGTAGGCAGCGGTGCCTCCCTGCGCGGCCCTCGGGGGCGGCGTTGGTGGCGAGGTGCAGCTCCCTCGAGGTCTAGGCGAGCCATGTCCCTGGTGGGGATGACTCCCTCTTCCTCATATCTCTGCACCAAGTTGTTGATCACCCTTCTTTGGATGACCTCCGAGGGGGAGAGAGGGAATGGTTGCCCCGTAGCTGCGGCTGCTGGGACGGCTGTGGAACGGGCGGGACCACGCGGAGTAGCCGCGTCGGTGTTTCCCCTACCCCTGCGCCAGTGGGCGGGTGGCGATCGGGCACTGGATTGGGCGACCTGATTTCTGAAAGAAGGGAGAAGAACCCATTAACACTGACAGGAAAAGGAATCAACAACCAACCATAAGTGCCACGACGCCTTCCGTGGGGGGGACCCAGGCCCTCGATGTCGGAGACGGAGTGCCCGATTTCCCTTCCCCAGCCCCTGGCGGGTAAAACTGAATGCTCGGTCGAGCAGCATGCTGGTCTTCCAACACCTCTGAAAGCCATCGGTCTTCGTATTGAGGAGAAGAGATTCACGTCGGGTTCACCATTTTTCTGTTTCGGTGCGGATGTGCGTCGGGTTACGCAGTTCCGCCAGGACGCGTTCGCGCGTGCACCCGTCGACCCGAGGGGATGGGCGCGCGCGGCTTGTGGCCCCGCAGTCCCGCTTTCCAAGGGTGGGCGGCATCCGTCCCTTATTCAGGGGAGTCTACTCCTTGATCGAAACCGGGATGATGGGATGTCGGCTCCTCCTTCCGTGGACGTCTCCTCGGAACTCGTCGCCTAATCCGGGTCTCCCTCATAGATTTAAGAATGTTCGTGAATCTCGTTCCCGGCGCCATGTCTCCATGGACACCGGTTAATTACGATGCTTCCGCCCAGACGCTCCAAGGAGTCTGGTCGGGGCAGCAACCTGCGGTGAGGAGACCGGGTGGCTCTGGGTGTCGGGGGCGTGTCTTAACACTACGCCTCTGCATGTCTGCCTTCCGTCCCTAATAGGGCTTCTCGAAGGCGTGATAGCCTGAGGCATCCTGCACTGGGTGCGGGGAACTGTGTTACCTGAGGTTTTACTCAGCTTCCCATGTTTAACACGGGGTATGCCGCGAGTTTAACGTCCAGCGGGGACGGCATCGGACTGATCAACACGAGAAGTGGATCAGATGACAGAACCCCTTGCGGGGAACCTCCGACGCTGGGGCCAGCACATGGGCGGCTTCCCGAGTGAAGTGGAGTGGAATGAAATGGCATGACCCCACCGGGATGTGGCGGCCCGGGTAAGGATCAGGGTGGATGATGGAGTGGAGAGCTTGGACCCCGTAGGGGCTTCTTACGTACCGTGCGTTAGCGCGGATCAAAGTCAGCGTAGTTCGGATATACAGTTTAACGTCATGCTGGACGTCGGCAAGCCGACTCACGAAGAGATCGAGGCCACCGGGCGGAGGATTGAACCGAACCACCTCGCACAGAGGGGGATGGAACGGCCGGGTGGATCACAGTTTCACGTCATGCTGGACGTTGGCAAGCCGACTCACAAGGAGATCGAGGCTGCCTGGAGAAGGATCGAACCGAACCACCTCGCACAGGGTGGGATGGAACGGCCGGGTGAATCACAGTTTCACATCATACTGGACGTTGGAAAGCCGACTCACAAGGAGATCGAGGCTGCCTGGAGAAGGATCGAACCGAACCACCTCGCACAGGGGGGGATGGAACGGCCGGGTGAATCACAGTTTCACGTCATGCTGGACGTTGGCAAGCCGACTCACAAGGAGATCGAGGCTGCCTGGAGAAGGATCGAACCGAACCACCTCGCACAGGGGGGGATGGAACGGCCGGGTGAATCACAGTTTCACGTCATGCTGGACGTTGGCAAGCCGACTCACAAGGAGATCGAGGCTGCCTGGAGAAGGATCGAACCGAACCACCTCACACAGGGGGGGATGGAACGGCCGGGTGAATCACAGTTTCACGTCATGCTGGACATTGGCAAGCCGACTCACAAGGAGATCGAGGCTGCCTGGAGAAGGATCGAACCGAACCACCTCGCACAGGGGGGGATGGAACGGCCGGGTGAATCACAGTTTCACGTCATGCTGGACGTTGGCAAGCCGACTCACATGGAGATCGAGGCTGCCTGGAGAAGGATCGAACCGAACCACCTCGCACAGGGGGGGGATGGAACGGCCGGGTGAATCACAGTTTCACGTCATGCTGGACATTGGCAAGCCGACTCACAAGGAGATCGAGGGTGCCTGGAGAAGGATCGAACCGAACCACCTCGCACAGGGGGGGATGGAACGGCCGGGTGAATCACAGTTTCACGTCATGCTGGACGATAAAAGGAGAAATAGAAAAAGGGGCAGTGGGGAAGCACAATGGAGATACACACGTGCAGTCTCCCACAGGGGCGGATTCATAGGTGAATCGACGCAAGTGTGAACCTGGGAGGGGTTCACTGATGGACGAACCGACGTGAATACGACCGGGACGACCAGGTGGTGTGCTTGAACCTCGGAGAGGCTTCCTACGTACCCTGTTTAGAAGACAGGGATCAAAGTCCACGTAGTTCATTCTGTCTGTAACACTCTACCCCCGTGGGCGAAGGCCACTCCAATCCCGACATCCCTGCAGAGACGAGCGGGTGGGGGCCACATCCAAACCGGGAGGACCCTGCGTGCGGGGCACGGGATCGGGTGATGCGGACGGTTTAACATCTTGCCGGACGAAGTACAGTTTAACGTCATGTGTTGAGGACGAAGCGGACGGTTTAACGTCTTGCCGGACGAAGTACAGTTTAACGTCGTGTGTTGAAGACGAAGACGCATGGCATTTTAACGTCTTGCAGCGTGGACGATGGGGGCTAGGCAGTTTAACGTCATGCAGCTTGGACGTATGCAGTTTAACGTCATGTGGGACGAATGCAGTTTAACGTCGTGCGGGACGTATGCAGTTTAACGTCGTGCCGGACGTATGCAGTTTAACGTCGTGCAGGACGTATGCAGTTTAACGTCGTGCAGGACGTTGAAGCCGCCGATAGGTCCGTGTCACTTCGCGCAAGCCAAAGGGGGCCTCACGGGAAGACGACGCACGTTGCGGGCACCCGGGATGAGGGTCATCGGGCGCCACGCAGGCGGGTACCCTCAGGGGGTCAAAGGGGGCGACCCTGGCGGTTTGCGCGCAAAAGAGGAGCTTTGCGCGCAATACCGCGGGTCGGCGCGTAAATGGGCGGGCTGGCGCGCAATTGGGCCAGCACTTTGCGCGCGAATGATAGAGATTGCGTGCACCGGGCTTCGGATAGCGCACGGGGGCAACGGCTCATTCTTTAATGAATGGCCACTTTGAAAATGGGGGGTGCGCGCAATCGGGCTGGATTGCGCGCACCCGGGGGAAATTGCGCGCAAGAGGCTTCTTTTGCGCGCAAATGCCTTTGAGTGAAGGGTTATTCAAAGGAAAGGAGCCAAAGGGATTGCGCGCGAAGGCGAACCCCGAGGCTTTCTTGCGCGAAAGAAAATAGGTTACCTGAAGATCGGCATTGCGCGCGGAAGGGGTTGGATTGCGCGCACGAGAGACCTTTCGACTTCCGGCAACCTTCAAACCGTCGGGGGTCGCCTTATATTTATAGGCAACCCCGGGCGCGGAATCCAGTTCGTGGGCGCGGAATTCTCTTCGCGGGCGCGGAATCGGGCCCGGCGCGCAAGGGAGTCGCGCGGGCCACTAGCGCGCAAAATTGCGCGCCGGCCCGGCGCATTGCGCGCATCCCGGGAGGTTTGCGCGCGGCTCATCAACTTTGCGCGCGTGGCTCCAAAATTCCGCGCAAGGCCTCCTGGCCCTCCGAAACGTGCTTCCGACTCCAAATATGACCTCGCTTTCCGCATCCGGAGCTTTGTTTGGGAACAACGGACTTTTCCGGCGTCTACAAATACAACTTATATATTATATTTATTATATTTATAATACAATCATACTTCATGAATAATTATATAATAAAGACTATTTTTACATTTCCTTTTATCAGGGATATAATAACTCTAGCCGTGTGTATGGCAGACTACCACATCATTAAGCAATGTGAAGCTTTTTTCAGTAACATGTAATATGAAAGGCAATAAGTTTAAATATAATGAATACATGTTATATAAATGAAATAATTATGATATTAATGACACATTTATCATTCTTGAAATAATATATGTCATTTTCTTCATAAATTTTCACACACTGAAAAGTGAAAATGTCGTTCGTGGATGTGTGGACTACAACCTCCTTAAATCAATGTGATTATTTTTCATCCCCGCATCACAGGAATGATATATATAAGTATATATAATTAATTAATTTATATTTATAATATAATTAAATTTCTTTCAAGATAAATTTTACATATGATCCTTCTATTGTGATCATTAAAAAAAGAGAACACTACTCATGCATGTGTATGACCAATCATCTTCATGATTATAATGTTGGTTCATTTTTCATAAACATATTCAATTATTTGTTTAAAAATTATAATTTATGTATAAATATTATTATTATTTCTTGTTTATTATTCTATATATATTTAAATAAGTAATCATTTGACCATATTTGATCAACCAAATTCATTTTTGATACATAAAATAAATATAGTAAAACAAAAAACAAAAAAAATAATTTATTATGAAATTATATACAACATGGTATTTGGTGAAATGAAATTAATAATAAACATTAAAAATATTATCAAGAATGAAATTAACAAACATAATTTTACTATTCAATATTTTAAATTCATAGATGACATGTCGTTCTCAAGGTAAGAAACTTATTCTCAATTCCTTTCAATTGATGTGTTTTTTGGTGGTATACAACTTTATTACTCTATAAGGTGTATATAAAACAACATTGAAATATTATATCATAAATTTATATATTATAATGAAATGTAATGTTTTGTTAATGTGAATATTTCAAGGGACTTATGATTTAAGTGTTTCGTAAGTGAGGAGGGAATTTTCCACTAAAACCCAAATATTAATGTTTTCCCCTAAAACTACATTTACTTTTAATTCAAATGTATTTATATTATTTTATATGGTCAATATATATATATTACATTTTATACTTTATTTATATTTTTTTCATAATTATCCTTTTTATATGTTCTATATAGAATGTTTTGAGAAAAAATAAAAGGAATAGTTTATTTTTAATGTATACATCAATAATGAATTTTCCTCCACTAAGACCATTATTTTATTTAATGATTCCACTATAAGATTTAATTATTTCATTAAATGAAAAATCCCTTTCATTTAATTTTTTATTTTCCTATTGAATTTTTTTTAAAATAAAATATTGTTTTTATATTGAAAATTGGTTTTTAATATAAAATGGGCTTTTGATAACCATAAGTGATTTGTGTGTGAGTTCAAAAAAATGATTTTAAAATGTTTTATAAAAGAAAAATACAAGAATAAGTTTTATATTCATGATATATTACATGAGTATTATACTATTCGGTGCCCAGATAGCCCATGGTGATCCCATTACATCTTATATTATGGTGTTGTCTTGGTATCACTTGGTCACAACATTACATATTAGATGATTAGGTGACACAAATAGCATCAAGTAAGCCCGTTTTAAATTAAATGATTGGGTGGCATAGATATTATTGGGTGAGATCATTATAGATTAAATATTGGGTACACCTAGATAGATCTCTTCTAAATTTGATAATGTTCCTTGTCTTAAAAATAAATAATGAGAGATTTTGCAAAGGATTCCCCTATGGATTCCATTTATCTCTAGTTACATATAACATGGGATTAAAATGGGTTATAAATGATATTCTCTATTATATAAAGAAGGGTTTTTAATTACTTTCTATGGGTTTTAATCATTTTATTTGATAATAAAGGTGTTTCTATTCATTGTATGATAATTTTATATTTCATATGATCAAGGAATTATGAATATAAAGGTAAACATTATATGAGTTTTTATGTTATCACAGGACTGACATTATTATTTATTTTTGTATCATGTACAATGATTTTGTGCTCATCCCACATTTTTAGTTGATTATATTAGGAATTAAGGATGAGAAAGGGAATGGAATAAGTCAAGTTAAATTTCATGGAGATTTTCAAGGAAAATAAATAATGATTTATTTTAAAAGTTTTATATTAAAATAAAACAGATACTAATCATAAGTTTCCATTGTATACATTATGTTTTTATATGATTTATGTCTTAATTATTTTAAACATTAAACCATAAATGATCCTAAAACAAAAAAAATTAACTCATTACCTAAAAATCAAGATTATGCAATGTCTAAGGTTAGGGTTTTATAGTGTGTATCAATGGAAAGGTTTAGATAACATCAATGGTCAACATACATTTGATAATCTTACCTTAAAATATTTCACCTAAGTTAAATGATATTGCATTTAATTATGACTATGGTTATTCATATAAAATACTTTTACTAATAATTATTTTCTCCATAAGAAATAGGGATGTTGTTTTAGGAAGGCATTGAGGGGAAAATATCCTTCAAAATCAGTATCATGAGATTGTTTTAATTTAAATAGAATTTTTTTTTGATTCCATTAATTAGTTTAAATAAAAGATATATTGTGGTGGTATACATGGATAGGAGGAATGTGGTCTATCATAAAGGAACATGTCTTCTGTGGATCATTTCATTAGGAATTATCCCCAATAAATCGTTGGATCATATGAACCTATATTATCTGAAGTATAAATCAATTCAATATAAAAGAAATTTGATTCCATGGGATGTTCATACATCAAAATTAATCTCTTGATGCTTATCATTTTGAAGGAGAATCTGATAGATTATGGACTTTGGTTTAAATTACTAGATAGAATGATAATCATGATTCCATGGAATGGGAAACATATAAAGTTATTTTCCTTGATAAATATTATCTTAATATATTTTATATTAGGATAAAGAATTTATTCTTATAATTGAGGATAAAATATAAAGATGGTATAGCTAAATATCATGAAAACTTTACATGATTGGGTTGGTATGAGACAGAATTTATTCAAGACCTAGATAGTAAAATTAATAGATTTTACATAGGATTAAATCAAATATATTAAAGAGAATTATCCAAATGATAATTTAAAATTTATGAAATATTTTTTACTTGTGATGATAATGTTGATATGTTTTTTTACGACAATTACTTACCCTCTGATTACAAGATTAAGAGATGGTCCAGGTGGCTGGAAATGGAGAATAAACTAACTAAAAATTCTCTAGGTAATCCCAAAACATGTTCGGAATGTGGTAATATATATTTTAGAGAATGTCTATATGGATCTATATTAATTTATAGGTGTGTAAATTTGGTAACAATTTTCTTAAAAATAAATAAAATTGTGATGGATAATCTATGAATGAGATGATAGATAACCAATATATAGTGAGTTGTTTTATATAACCTGAGTAGGGAAATTATACTAATATGGTTATGAAGATACTTAATCAGGTTTAAAATCATCAATATCAAAAGAAAAAAATGGGTGGAAAATAATTTTCTCCCTCAATATATGATAGTGGGTCATCTGGTGATGTGGTGACAGTTCCATCAAGCATGGTATTTCGCATAGGTAAACTATTTGGTAATTGTTAAAGACACTATTTATATTGTTTTAATTAATTAGATTATAGAGTGATTAAAGATTTTTTGTGATATTATTTTTTGGTTTTCTGTTTATGTAAGGAATTAGTTTAATAAAAAGTAAGCCTTTACTTTGGTACAAGTGTTGTAGAGTATTGAAAACCATTCGGGTTTATATTGTCATTTATGATTATGTTAATTTGTAGAGATGTTCATCATGTTTTTTGAAAGTTATGATAATAAAATTTTTATTATGAAATATAAATATATCAAGTAAGTATATTTCCATATATTCTTATAAATTAAAATAATTCTTAATCTTCAAGATAAATATCCTGAAAACAAGGTTATAATAGAACCATTTTAGAACCCCCATTTTAAAGTAAGTATCCCTTTATTTTTTTATTTTTATGTATGTAAATTTTTTTAGTGTTGTTTGGGAGGATTGGAATACTTTTAGAATGTTTTTCTGTCTTTTTTGAAGTTTTATGATTTGATCACTGTTTTTGGAAACTGTGAATCTCTTACAAGAATCCATACACATTAAGACATGGGAAAATGGGATACTACAAGGGTATGTACACGATATTTCCAAACCATGTGGCCAAAAAGATGAAACAATAAAAAATTTAATTGAAATATATTTCATGGTCGGAACATAGTTTTTTAAACATGTGTACTAACCATGTGAATTGCACTTTGTGGTAGAGGATAACACATTATTGGCAAATGATTTTACAATTTGGGTGACTAATTATGCATGGATTAGAAACCTGATCCTGTGTATTTGTGTCAATATTAAATTTAAATCTATCATTTTGGTTCTGTTTAATCCCTACCATTATATTTATTCCGTCCAAAGGTTGTAGAGTCTTTCCCCATCAATCTGTAAGTGATCTGAAGGCTTTTCCTGGTACCTTGACCATCGATTCATATAGTATGTCTCCTTTTATGGTAGCTTTACATTGTTTTCTTAGATATACATATTTCCCTCTCTCATTTTCACAGATCTATTATTATATTGATTTATATAATGTTTTTTATTCCAAACTGGGTTAGTACTTTCTTTTTTGATATTGGGAAAAGATATCTAAGGTGGGGATTTGGACATTCAACATGTTTTTGTGGGAGTTTTCATATTGTTCATCGTTTAATCCATAATTACTTATGTGTATGGATTCACTCTCAAATAAAATTATTTAAATAGTCAAGGTTTAATTTCAAATTTATTATTTTCTAGAATTTTATTGTGGAATTTTTGTGGAAATATTATTGTAAACCTTGTTTTTTGACATTTTTGTAATCATAAAAATTGGTTGTTTGGTGAAAGGGGAAGCAGTAACATGATTCTAAAATGATTGTTTTTAGATTTTTTTTTATTTTTAATTCATGGAAAAGTGTTTTCAAAAGAATTATGTTTTTATTAAATTGTTATTAAAAAAGGTTTGGCATGTGGTTGGAATGGTTAAGCATGAGTTGAATATGATGGATATTTTTTGTGCAATACCAACATTAAGCGGGCAGGTTAAGTGTGTGAAGTTACATCATCAAAGTTAACACCAATATGGTTTAGTTGATTGTGTGTTTGTGTGTTTGTGGTTATGTGTAATATAAAGGGTTATGCCAACATGATATTGAGAAATGGTTAAATGAATTGTTTTTTATCCTTATAGGAAAATGGGTTTGGTATAGAAATATCTGTTGGTATAACAACTGGTTTTGTTCTGGTATAGTTTATCTAAAATTGTTTTATATAAATTGTTTTATATGGATGTGATAACATGATATATCATTTTGGAGTTGTTAGGGATTTCATTTTGGGAAAACCTATTGCATTTTAGTACACACCCCTTCTCTGGAACGTTGGGTCTTTTGTAGATATTATCTAGAGAGATATTGGTAAAGGTAAATAATCTCACTTATTTTTTTGTTGCATCATGATAATTTCAATGTATTATAGAGTTAGAGAATATAGCTTATTAGGATCCATAGAGTTAGTATCATGGGGTCTATAAGTTTTTATGGGATTTCCTTATACTTTGTACTTTGATATAGGTTGTATTATGATGTTTTACTCAGTTGAAGTGGGTTTTGATATCAACGGTTTTATATTGAGTTGTTTTACATTATCATCATGTATCATGTAGTATTTTTTTATCTAGACTTGTTTTGTTGGGTTGTATTTTTTTTAAATAGTATATCATCCAACACCTATTAATGAATCCGTTAGCATTTATTTCTAGCCTCTAGTGCCTTGGGGATGTCTCTTAAGGCTATATAATGTCCTACCTACTTCCTAAGCCATTTTTTTTATAAAATTGGAGACATGAATTGTTTTCCCAATTCATGTCACCTATGGAATTTATTAAAGTCAAAAAGAGAGAAACAGTACAATCTCTAGGTGTAAGGAATTTACACCACCAAGAATTTAAAAGGTTATAGAAAAACTCACTCAAAATAAACCTAATCTTGAAGACAGCCCAGAAGAATCACCATGTATCATTCAAAGATGGATCATCAAAGATTCAGTCCATCCGAAGATTCAGAGAGTTATCTTATTGGTATTAGAGCAGCCTGAGCCTTCTCCCCGACAGTCAGCATGAAATAAACACAGCAAAACCAACAAAAAATCATGTTAAGGTCCGGGTCCTCCAGAATGCAGTCCAGGCCAGCTCAAAGAAAATTTCGAACAGGGCTAGAATACAGCCATGCTGCTTCCCTATAATCCTTTCCAAAGCTATAAAAAAGACAAAAAACATACTTGTGGTTAAAGACATCTGAAACCGCCAGATACTGGACAAATAGACTACAAAACCCATTGTGCAGGCAGAATTTTAGCATCTCAAAGAATCTCAGAAATAGACATGAATGCAAACTCTGAAACAGAATAAAAAACATCAAATGATCATGATATTCCAAGCATTAAAGCAGTCAATGATAGCAAGCATTATTGAAAACAAAAGCATCTTCAGCAATCAACAAATACCAAAGTCTGCAATGCTGAGGCCGAAAAAGAAAACTCAAAGATGGATTAATGGTTTTTTTGAAACATCGTCTTAAATATTTCATTGAAGATATCCTGCTTAATGACAAGGTAAGTATTCTTTGAGATCTCCCCTTTTTGAAAATATTTATATAAGATTTCATCTCGGAGATTTTCCGAAGAATCAGGGTCATTACAATAAGGTACATCCTACTTTTCTAACCCTCCTTGTTGTTGTGGGACCTCAACATGTTGGGATATGTCAAGGGATAAAATCACTTCAAAATTCATTTCACTACAAGGTTTAACTTGAGTGGATTCGTTGGTTTCCCTTCTAGAAGGATCAATAGAAACATCCCTTCTTGAAACGTCCATGGATCAAGTAACTATAGTCCTTTCATGTTGGGAATAATCCCTACATTTCCTCGTTTTCTTAGGATTGGGGGTAATGAACCCATCTTCATCCACTATTGGATTTCTACCTTTCCTAGTCATGGATCTTAGATAATCTGACTCAATCTAAGTAGATTTGTCTTCCTCTTCATTTGGTGAATCATTACTTTCAGAAGAATTGCATCCCTCATTGTCATCATCCTCCTAAGTGTCAACATTTATTTGCACATTCGACTCTACCTCAAGAGGATGGGAGGGACTGTGAGGAATACTGGCAACCACAACTGTGGGCGAAGTCTCTTTGGTAAGCTGTTGTCCCATTTCCAAAGTAGTTTTATCATGATCGCTTCTAGGAAGAAAATTTTCCATAGGTTCTGAAATCTCATTAAAGTCCTGGGGATATCCATGGATTTTTTCAAGGTGTCATCAATAGGCCTTGATTGAAGAGCATCTGAGATCCTTTTTGAACCAGCTTTTTTCACCCAAACTGATTTGCAATGCGGTTTAGGGGGTTGAAATCTTTGAGACTCACATTCCACTATTGACTAAACAATTTTATAGCAGCACTTACATTATAGAGGAACATTTTAAAATACTACTTCTTGTATGAATCCTTTCTCACCATTTTGAAGCCAGAATTAGGATGGCAGATCCTGCGAGATGTCAACCTCAGTGAAAATCCTTGCTATTCAAGGTCTAGATAGATTTTGGGTAGCAGTGTCTAATCGAATCAGCATTACAAAAAGACTATCAATTGCTGAAAGTGCTCGTTGTTTGAACAAATGTAGAGGTAACCCTGGGAACCCAATCCAGATAGGAACAATAGGGGGCTCAGATCTAACTTCAAAAATCAGGAGACCACTTATAGACATTTATGGAAGACCCCCCCAAAGGACCAGGAGCCTCGAACCCAAAATATATAATAATCATAATCTAAGGTAAAGTGAAACACAACATGAAGATAATTTAGAAGCCCAATATGAAAGTTTGTAAAGACAATGTTCTCAAGAGTTTTGCGTTAGAAGAATGGAGACGAGAGATTTTTTAAAAAATTGCCTACAAGAACAAATCGTAGATCCAAAGAAACATCCAATACCTCATCTTTGGAGAAAGAAATTTTCGATAGACCTCTGTGTCTATATGTTTTTGGAGAAAGTTTTTCGGAGGTCTTAGAGTATGCATAAGGAATTCTACCCGCGACCACATCTGCGAAAGTTCTCTCGTTTTGGAACCCTTGATCAGCAGTGTTAGGGTTTTCTTTTCTTTTATCCCGAGAGCAGCATCACAACCCCTCTAATGGTACCTATCATTTAATTCCTATGAAATTTAATAGGGGTGGGATTCTACATATGGTATTAGCTTTTTTAGTACATGGCATAAAATTCATATCAATTTGATTGGACCAGATATCATTTTGAGACAAGGGGTATCTGTTTATAATTATTCTTATCAATCATGGAGTTGGAAATAATTTTATTTTAGTTCTTCCATTGGGATGGTATAATAAAGTAAGATTTTAAAGACATGAAATTAAGATCATAAAAAGATATAGCTATACTTTTTTATTTTGAACTTCAAGTCACCTGAGAGTTGGGTACATAAGTGTTTTGGAGACACTTATATGAATGGTAATTTCATTTTCATGGGTGTATAAAATGTCATGAACATGAAAAGGATTATATAAATTAAATCCCCTTATGTTTTAATATTTCATATTGATTAATGAATAATTATTTTTGTGAAAATGTGTGGATTTTTGAAAAATGGTGATTATTTTTCTCAAAGGTGATATTTTGAAAAGAACTCGATATTGGTATTTTGAAAATGGTTTGATTTTAAAAATCAGGGTGATATTTTAAAAAATGGATTAATAAAGAAAATATTTTATTTTGGAAGGCATGTATGCGATGTTTTTGATTTCATAGAATTTGATATTTTTAAGATTTCGGTTTCTAGAATGTGAGACTTATGGAATTGGTTGCATTTTTATAAATAGAACCTGGTGGGTGTCAATGAAACCAACCTAAAGAATCATCTAATAATGTGTTTTCACCTGATTCACATGTGAACCAACAGCTGGTTATATGTATAATCCTATTTTTTCTTGTTGTAGATAGAGAGAACCAATTGGATGAAACAAGGAATGTTGATCATTGCGTCCAATTCTAGATGTATAATCCACCCATCATTTAGGCTGATTATAAACTATAGAAGGAAGAGTTGTGGCTGAATATGATGAATTGAAACATTTATTTCAAAATCAAACCTGTAGAGATAACAGAAAATTTGGGGATGTAGATGTCAGAGGATCTTGGTCGCTACTGGTGAGAATTAGCAGTTCAGGATAAATTAGACCAAGGCCTTACATGGGAATATTTTGAATAACTGTTCACACTACAACAGAGTCACCGCTTAGAAATGGTTTAAACCGCCACTAAACTGTTTGGAAGTGGTTTACAGAAACCGCCACCGAATAGGGTGTCGGAAATCTATTAGCGGAATTTTTTAACTTTTCACGGCAGTTTCAAGAAAGCGTCGTAGGTGCCTCATTTCGCGGCGGTTTCCCTGAATTTAGCAATGGTATTATGAGCCCTGGATCTCACTATATTCATGACAGTTATAACTACAACTAAAGTCACGGGAACTGCCGCGGAATGAGGCAACCACGATGCTCTTATTTAGCGGTGGTTATAACCGCCGCTAAAAGTAAAATTTATTTTACGTTTAGCGGTGGTTTAAACCGCCGCCAGTATACATTTCGTGTCGGTTAAAACCGCCGTGAAAAGCTGCCCAAAATAAAAAAAATATATTGGATTCTGCTGCACCACTACCCTGAAAAACAAATAAAACTAGAAAAAACAATCCCTGGCCTCCCACCAATGACCAAGAGCTGAATATCCAGAATAAATCACAACATCCAAAAAACATGTTTTTCTCTCAATGAGAAATAATATACAACTTTAATATTTAAAAATAGAACAAAAATCTGAAACTCTGGAAAATAATAATTCCTATTAGAGAAAGTATTATTTACACAACAGTCAAATATCCATCAAAGGTTCCAACACATTACTCATACTCATGTATACAATATCCTAAATAGTAAATACTATTAAGATAAAACTCCATTGATACAACATTGTAACATCCCAAACTAGATTCCAATAAATCTTATAACTTCACTTTCTTATGATAGATCATCCATAGCGATTCCACTCTACTTATAAAAATTGATAATTGATGAATTAGTAGATATATTAGTACCAACCGATTTATATAATGATTTTTTTTGTTCTTTGTCCTAGAAACCATCCTTAATACTTATAATAAAATTTAACTGATGAAATAGCATAAATAACACATTAGAAATATATTGTTATAAAAATCCTATTGTGGGAATAGTTTTAGAGTTAAATTGGGATATAGATTTTATAGGAATGTGGATATTTCCAGTGAGTCTTAGTTGACATCTTTTTATGTTGGAATATAGGTTAGGTGGGAGATTCTAGTGACCTTTTAGGAATAAACCTAGAATTAGAGTTGATTCCTCGTGTTATGTGAGGGGTAAACCTAGTTTTTCTAGCATCCTTGGAGATATTAAGCATCATTGGATGCATATTTTTAGTTTTTGGCCATAGAATGTGTTTTTATATGTATTTTGGGATTTGGTAGGACTCTAGTTGTGGAATGATTACCCAAGTTGGTAGGTGATCATGAGATAAGTAAAAATTATAGGTGTTATGAGCATCTTAAATTCTTCAGATTAGTGGGACTGACATGCCAATCTAATTTTATTTAGTTTAGTTAGTTGTGTGAGTTTAATTTCAAAGGTGTATGACTCAAGAAGTCATCATCCATTTTAAATAGTTATGTAGGATAACGTGACCCTTGGGTTTGATTTTTTGAGTAGGCTAGAAAATACCAAGAATGCACAGTGTCATTGGTCCTATGAATTATATGAAACGGGTGTTCCCAATTCATTGATGTAACATCAATTTAGTATTAATTATCATATAAATTTCTTCTTTAACTAAGGTTTGGATGAGATAGTTGTTTGGTGTTTTGTGAAAAAATTTCTAGTCTCTGAGAGTTTGAGGGATGAAATCACAGGTAACACCTTGAGGGGTATCATCACATAACTACTTGGTTTAGGGTTGTGGGATCTAAAAAGGTTGTGTTAACTGATCACTCCCTGATTGAGGTTACCTAGGTATTAACTATGTTGTGGTGAGTGATGTAGACCTGATTTTTTAGTAGAAAAGCTAAGTTATCCTAGTTCTATGGATGACTATGTAAGAGGATCGAGTTTTATAACATCATCAATCTGGGATAAAGATCAAGATGTAGTTATTAATTTTGATTGCATGTGTGCACATGGAATGAGGATTTCATAATGCATGTGATTATGAATAGACCATTTCTATTTATTATTAAGTGGATGATGTAAATCTATGTGGTAGGAAGTGAACCACAGGTTGTTCAAGGATGAAATATTAGTTCCATATGAGGCTTCAGCGTATGCCAAGGATGGATTGTCGTGATGGAACATGGTATAATTATGTTGACTCACATCCAAAAACCATGTTTAGTGGTGGAAAGAGTGTTTTTTATGGGAATTATATTCCTATTTCTATTAAAATGATGAATATTAAAATTTTATGGTGGGGAGAATCACATAGGTCATGGAAAATGTAACCATTGGGAGAGTGGTTGTAGAAAGAATAGTCATGAATGGTCAAAATGACTTTCAGAAGTCTGTGAGCTATAAAATTCATGTTTTCCAGACATGGAGGAGGTGTTGAATTTAAGACTTAGGTATGAGTTAGAATCAGGTTTGGAAATTATATTCAGACTCGGGCTGCATGTGAAATCTAGGAAATGTGATAGATTGATATCACATATTTTCTTGTAATGTAGCATGATGATGAAATGGTTGGTTGAGTATGCACCCATTAAATCACACCACGTTTCAATTTTGGAATTCAGTGGGTTCATATCAATTATCACGATATAACTTTTCAATTTATGTTAATATGATTTAGTTTTCAAATAAAGGCATTGGCCATCAATTTGGATGTCCTCTAAGCAGGTCAACCTAAATCATTCTGACTGGAATTTCAGTAAACTAGTGCATGTTGTGAGCTAATATTTCTCTGTGTAAGATGTATTAATAATGAAGAGTGTGTTTTGGTTATGACCCTTTAGTTTAAATTTTTAGGACTAGATTAACAGTGATGGTTGATTTTTAAATGGAGGCAGTGGTTTTCATGTGGCACTGCTTCATAAGGAGTTTTCAAGTGAGCTCAAGTGAGATCTGTCATAAATAAAGCAAGCAAAGCTCGAACATGTCAATGTAAAACTAGAAGTGATGTATAGTAGTATAGTGCTCATGGTTTAGTGGTTTAATAATTACTATGGTGGGAAGACACCATGGACTTATAAATCATGTGGTGCTCGCTTTAAGTAGTTTTCATTGTTAATGTGTGTGAGTGGTATCACTTGGTTTAATGTTTCTGGATAAAATTCAGATGGCAAAGAAACCTAGGGACATTTGATGAGATGTTGTTTGGGGGGTCTTATTAAATTGGACATCCTCTATATGTGGGTGTTGTTCAAATTCAATACGATCATTACACGATGTCATGGGATTATAACTATGGTTTCTTATGAGTATGTTTGGATATAAGTGTTTTGTACTAGACCTATGACATCTCCCTATAAGGCCTAGTGTTGGTAAAGAAGAATGTTATGGAATTCCAGTAATTAAAGTTTCATGACCGGATAGCTTGTAATGAATCAAAAAATGGAATTAAGAATCATAATATAAATAATTCAGCGATATAATGATAGGTAATAATTACGAGATAGACCATGATTAATTGGAAATTGTGTTGGGAATGCAGTTCAAGTCATGCAGTAACAGTTCAGTGATCAAAATAGTTATGGTTGGAAATGGTCCATTGTAACCGGTCAGTTTTATTTTTTAATTCTAGTAAGTGGAGGTATGTATCGTCAAACAATTCCAATATAAAACTCAATACTCCTCCATTTATTCATCCATTTAAAGAAGAGTAAGGATAGGGTTTTGGATTCTGCTCCGTTTACCTCTTTTTTTTCTTCATTTCTCTAAGTGTTATCATTGTGCAATCTTATATGCCCTATTTTTAGTTCTTTTTTGAGGTTATCCATTTTCATATATTTTTTATTGAATCGAGAGACATAAATATATGAGTTAACCATCCAAATATTGAAGTATTTGGTAGATTTTCTTTTCTTAAAATTTATGTTTTTTAAGACATTCCAATTGTGCGTCAAGTCGACATCCATCGTCTAGAAATGTTTGTGCACACACAGTTATTTTTCATTAGTGAAACACCCTTGATTTAGAACATTCTCATGACATTTTAGAAGAGCTGGATCATGTTTATATACTTTTGATGCTTAAATCAGACATTTTCAACAATGGGCCTCACAAAAGTGTCCACAACACTATCCCCTTGATCACTATGAAATGACCCAATTTGTTCAACACATCAACAATGGGTTTAACTCCTAGTCATCCAAAATCTCGACTACCAATTCAAACACAGGCCTAAATGGAATGATGTATACCACACTCGAGAAATAAAGACATAAAAAGAAACATCAGAAATCAATAAAATGCATAAAAAGAAACATGAGAAATCAAGGAAATTTTAGGACATGAAAATGTGTAGTGGCAACTATGTGCCAAAAATGTTACATATACAAACCAACTGTTTCCATTTTTGTTCAACACATCAATAGTAAAACTACTCAGGGTCCGATGATGCATCGTCACCCTCTCCAACATCATTTGCACTTTGTGTTGTCACCTGTAAGAACATTATATTGAAAATTAAATATGGTTACATATTTATATTAAAACTTAAAACAAATGAAAGTTAGAAAACTAATTCATTTTGATTTTCTATGATTTACCTGCATACCACCAATCGATGCACTCCCACCAGGGGCATATCTGCCCATCTACTGACATAGTTCAGTCAACTCTTTCTGCAATGCAGATATCTGATCCCTTTGCTGGTGAACTGTGTTTCGTAAAGAAACAATCTCTTTCATAGCATCTCCGGGTATGGGCTGACTAAAGTCAGGAGTAGATACCGCAGCTATCCCCGGTGTCCTGCTAAAAACCTCAGATGGAACGGGTCCCAAACCCATCCCGCGCACTCTCCCAGGATGCTCCTTCCCAAGGACTTTAGCAACCGGGTTATCCTGGGAGACAGAGTAGGAATGCGCAGGATTGGCATCCCATAGTTCATTAATTTTGACATATAAATCAAATATCAATATATATTAACACAAAAAAATTGATAATAAGTTATTATGATAAAAAAATTGACTTCATACCCCAACTTATTTGGTAGGCTCATTAACAAAACATCCATCTGATTTCTTGTGAACATCCAACCATAGTTCAGTTCTAGATGCTTCATGGCCTAAACACTGTGACGGTATTAATCAAAGATAAATCAATAATTCAATATATTAAACAGATAATATTGTCTTATAAATATTAAAACTAATAAAAAAATTACTAATGTACTTCGATTTCTAGAAAAACTTTTTGAGCTTGCAGTGTGCAGGATGACTTTATTCACTCGGTTTGACGCATTCTGTCTTGATAGATCCTGAAATAAATAAAATGCAATTTAATACTGATGTATTTAATGTCATGTCCTTTTCATAAACATGTATAAATGTAAAATGAGGATAATATAATAATATATATATTTCAATACCATCCGGTTCTGATCCTGATGCTTGTCAACAAACACTTTCCACTACTCTTTCGGTACCCCACTGGGTAGCTTCTCATACATTTGCAGTGCGTTCAATGAAGAATCATTGACATCACAGCACAATCTCCATTTAAAATCTTTCCACTTCTTACCTAGATTTTTCAACGTCCACTTTCGTGCTATCACATCAGCAATGGTAAAGTGGAAGAACATCTGTATACAAAAATTAATTTTGAACATATTAGTAACATGAAATTAAATTAAACCATAATGTAATAAATTTACCTTGATTTGAGAATCAAACACTTCATTTTTTCAGCTTGGAGGCATATGTATCCAATCATCATATGAAATGGGAAGGTAAATGGGCTCCGCTGCCAGCTGGCCTAGAATATGGCCAAGCAACCCCGCGACATCATCCGTAGGGACCCCGTAGGAATCAAATGGCACAACAATCTTCTCGCCATTCAGATTCCAAACATTTGAACTTTTTATGTTTTTCTCCATGGTTTCATTATTTTCATCTTCAATGAGAAAATAATTAGTATAGACAAAATGCAATAAATTTATTTAATTAAAATTTGTACCCATGATAGTGAAACTCCAGTATGTCTAGGATGAACTGGAAGGGGCGCGTCGCTGCCCCACTGCTGAAGATCTTGAAGGGAGATTCGATGACTCAGCCCATACTGTGACATCCACATATGGTGTGAGAGATGGTTTAGGGGGAGATAGTGCAGGGGTGTCGGCATCTGGTGCATCAGATGTCGTGGGGAGGGAGCCAGATGGATAGTCATCTGTCGCAGAACTGGATGAAAGAATGTAAAGCTTCTTCCTTGGCATTCCTGTCATTTAATCAAATAGAATTAAGTTCAGAATATAAATTTCAAAAAAATTATGCAGAAAAAAATTGAAAATGATAATAGATGGAGTACTAACAGACAAAATATATATAACAATGATAATGAATGACTGCAGAAATAAAACAAGTGGTTGCTGAATAAATAAATAATTGTACATACAATCATTTTCCCCTTAAATCATGTCAGTTTCCTACTCCATTGATTCATCCACATCATTCATCCTTTCTAGACTAATATATTCAATATCGTGATGGAAAAATAATTCTACTTCCTGTTACTGATTAAATTCAATTTCAAAGGTCAAATTTTCCACTTCATCACCCATATCATACAAATCTATTTGTATTACGTGATCAACTACACTCCACCCTTCATCCGCAACATCATTCACATAATATAACATTTTTTCTTGCAATGCTAAGATATATGGATCATGCAGTTCACGATCACCAACATTCATCAAGCGAGAAAAGTTTACAGAAGTAAATTGCAAGGAATCTCTTTTAACGCCTCTGATAATATCGACCCATTTGCATTTGAATAAAACAACCGAAAAATGTCTGTGGTAGTTTAATTCAATAATATCATGCAACTTTCCATAGTATTCCACTTCAGCAAATGTAAATATACCACTATTCTGTGTTATCAAACCCACTTCTCGATCGACTGTATGAAATCTAAATCCATTCACATTATAAGCATCGAACTTTCTAACTTTTTTAGAGTACCTCTAGCAAGAAACTTCAAATCTTCTGACACCTGTACTTGAGTATCAGTATTCATGATCTAAAAAAATAAATATACTTTATTATATTTACAAAATGTATGTTTCAAACTAATATTCGTGTTTATTGTAATATTTATGAACTTACACGACGTGCAAACCATTCTACAAGCTCTTTATTAACAGATTTCATTATATCTTTCTCATTTATTGTTCGGTCTCTCATTCATCTCTTTGTTTGTATCCTCAACTCTTCAATAAATGGATCTTAAATTTCACTATTCAGTAGCACATATCTATGTGCCTGTAATAATTCCAATTCAGTCAGTGTCACATTTGAGTTCCTCCCAACTGATCGGCCAATAGTAGGAAATATTTTGGATTTATAATGTATTTGAGATTGAGTCAATGTGTCGTCAACACGTACAACTAGATTAAATCTTGTCTCAATCTCATCCAAGTATCGAGAACAAAAGGTAAGACACTGCTCAGCCACATAGCCTTCAGCAATTGAGCCTTCTGGTTTAGCTTTATTTCTCACGTATGATTTCAAATGACCAAGATATCTGTGATATAAAATAAACATAATTATGCATTTAATTAAGTACAAAAAATTGTTTACTTAACTAGAAAACATATAAATAAATTACCTCCCAATTGGATACATCCATCTATAATGAATGGGGACTCATAATTTAGCTTCCTTAACCAAATGCACAGTTAAATGCATCATTACAGTAAAAAAGGACGGAGGAAAGTTCATCTCTATTGCGCAAAGGGTCAATACAAACCTCTCCTGGAGGTTGTCAAGCTGAAATGGATGTAGAGATTTCTCACATAGTTTTTTAAAAAATGTGCAGAACTAGATTACAATAGCAGTAATTTTTTTAGGTAATAATGTACGCAATGCCAATGGTAGTAACTGTTGTAACAAAATATGTGAATCGTGGATTTTCAATCCATGTAACTTACGATTATTCAAGTCAACACACCTCGAGATGTTACTTGAATACCCATCAGATACCTTAACATTATTTAACATTCGAAGGAATGTATCTTTATCCCTGTTTTTCATTGTAAAAATTTTCGGAGGATACTCTCCATTCTCATCTGGAAAGAGATCGCGGTTTATTTTCATTTCTTGTAAGTATTTGCGAGCATTGAGACGATCCTTCAAATTTCCATGCTCATTAAGAAATGTGAAAATCAAATTTTCACAAACATTATTCTCAATATGAATCACATCATGATTATTCTGTAACAAATTAAATTCCCAATACAAAAGTTTGAAGAATATACTTTTTTTCTTCCATTGCTGTGTTCCGGTTTCGCTTGACGATGCACTTCGGACCCATTCTCCGCTATCATTCAAATGATGAACCTTCCCAAATTCTATTTCAACATTTTCAAGTTGTTCCAATGTTTCAAAACCATTTAACAACTTTGGATGTGGTTTACGATTAATGGAACCATTAAATTTTGATCTGTTCAGCCAAAATCTATGAGATGCATCGAGAAATCTTCGATGACACAAGAAGCACCATTTTCTACTATGAGGTAGCCGTTTGGGCTCATTATAAAAGTTACAAATGGGAAAAGCCAAGCCCATGTAAGTATTCCAACAAGATAAATTTCCAAGCCCAGGGAAGTCACTAATGGTCCACATTAAAGCAGCATGCATTTTGAACATTGTTTTAGAAGAAGCATCAAATGTCTCAACACTGTTGCTCCATAACTCCTACAATTCTTCAATCAATGGCTACAGGTATACATCAATATCATATCCAGGCATTTATTTTCCAGGAATAATCATCGAAAGGATAAAGGATGTTTGTTACATACACATCCACGGAGGCAGATTATAAGGGATCAAAACAGCTGGCCAAATGCTATAATTGGTACTCAAAGTCCCAAATGGGTTGAATCCATCAGCAGTCAATCCCAATCGAACATTCCTAGGATCAGCTGAGAAATCGAGATGTAATGAATCAAATGTATTCCACGATTGGGAATCTCGTGGATGTCTCATTAACCCATCATTGTTATTATCTACAGAATGCCACTTCATGTGTTCGGCGGTTTTCGATGACATGAATAATCTTTGCAATCGAGGCTTCAAAGGAAAGTAACACAAAAAAAATTCAGGTGTGCTCCTTTTCTTCTTCTCCATGAAATTATGTTCATTCGGACTTCCAACTCACCCTTTTCCTGCCATCTAGAAAAAGAATATTTCTTGCAATTCTGTCTACTTGAATCCTCTCCCCAATAAAGCATACAATCATTGGTATGCGCATGTATTTTTGTATAATTCATACCAAGCTTGTTAACAACTTTTTTCATATCATAAAAAGATTCTGAGATTTTTGCTTTAGGAAATGCATCACGAATCAATTCCAATATCATGGACATTTCCTTATTTTTAATTCCACATAGACATTTGATATGGTACAACTTCAGAAAAAATGAATGCTTTGAATATTTCAAACACCCACTATATAACTCTTGATTTCCATCATCAACTAAATCATGAAACACATTTTCCTCAGTGAAGTTTTCTCTTACATTTGGCTCCACATAAGTAAGAGGAGGATCCAATGATATGTGACAATCTTGATCTGCCTATGTTACAGTCTCAACAACATCACTTGTCATGTTGTAATTTTTAGCACCCTCTTCTGGTTGTTCTGATATGTTTTGATGATGATAGTGGTGTCTTGCAGTGCCTAATGCATCATTTATTAATTTTTTCATTTCATTTTCCATTTTCGACAAACTTGGGACCTCATTATACGGATTAACATCAGTGCTCAATCTTTCTGTAACGTTCGATTCTCCATGCCAAATCCAACACAAATATTGGGCAGGGAATTGCTTCAGTATTAAGTGTTCATAAACCTCATCTCTCTTCAACCATGTTCTAAATTTACATTTAGTACATTGACATTTTATTCTCCCTTCAAAGGATAGATTAGAATTTGCAAAATCTGAAAACTCATTCAAACCCTTAACATACTGAGGTGTGTTCCTCAGTAATGTGATCCAGCTTTTATCCATGTATATCACAATGTGCCTACACAAAAAACAAGGAATCAAACATGAGACATCTTTTATAACCACATCATCAAAAACAAATAATGATGAACAAAATTTCCATAATAGAGAAAAATTCAAGGATATATCAAGAAATGGGTCTCAAAATTCATCAAAGTCCCTAAACTGGAAGCACAAAATGGATTAACTCTTTCTATAAGAATGGACCTTTTCATCATGTTATGGTTCATCCTGCCTCTACTCCTTGTACATTGGATTCTCTTCATTCCCACTATTAATTTGTTGCATATCTGATAAAACTAAGGAATGATCAACCATCGATTTCCAAGAATATTTAGCTTCCATTCACATGTCCCTAGTGACAACCTCCAAAATCGATGTTATGCCCAAAGAAAGTTTAGATGTACCAAGGTATGGGTGAAGACCATCACCAAAGAAATGGTATTTCTCATAATTGATTACCCATATATTTGGAGAATATATAACAAACCTTGAATTGTTATTGACATACTCCCATACTGATTTATCACCAATAAAAAGTCTCATGAGTGGTTGATGTTATCAAATATTGGTTTTATCTTTCTTTGGGTTATGTTATTTCTGATTTTGTGGAATTATATGAGCTAGTACTATCAATATTTAGGTTCTTATGGTGAGTGGGGTGTCTATAAATACATCATCAATAATTCATATTCAAATCCTTGAAGATGTAAATGTTGTCCAAACTCTTATGATCTGAGTAAACCATGATTTTATATTCAAATATATAGTGACGTCGTTTTTTCGACATTTTCATCACCACTAATAGTTTTAATTTTTTACTTGGGTAGTTTATTTCAAGTGTTTGATGTTAGGGAGAGCCAAATGACACTACATGATCTTCATACTTCAACACAAACCCAATAATCTAACATAAGTGAACACATTATTCCACTTATACTTTTCTAGATTTAGGTTAGATATATATATGGGGAGTGTTCAATCACAACTTTAGCACCAAAATGTATTCCTATCATACTAGGATACATTTAACCCTAAACCCATTATCAGTAAGATTGGTCATGGGTGAAGAACTCCAAGATAAATCTATGAAGACACTCTTGTAGTATCCTTCCATTCCTAATAAATTCTCAATCTTTAATATGATCTTGTGGTTCACCCAATAAATAACTACACTTGTTTTATTGGATTCCACTAAAACTCCATGCTATGATATTACATGGCATAGAAACATTACTTATCAAAATGAGAAGCTACACTCTAAGGGATTAACATAAATCTAGGGATCATTAAGAGTGACTAGATTATTCCCCCAGTACTTTCCAAGCTCTTCTTCACTCCCCAAGTAGACAAATATTTCACATATAAACACCATGATAATAGAATCTACATATAGGTGAAACACCTGGTTTATATGATCCATGAAAACTAATTATATAATTCATTAGTCCAAACTATATGACAAATTTTTCAAAGTCCCCATACCTACATCAAATGTCAATCTTGGATATTTTTTCCCCTATATCATTGACCTTATAATTGAAAGAGTTTAGGTTGATCTCATAGAACAAACTTTTACCTTTTTTTGGACCTAAAAGGGCCTCAATGTAGGGTATAGTGTATTTATTCTTGAATGTGACCCCATTTAACTTCTGTTACTCAATAAAAAACTATAGAGATAAATTAGCCTTTTTAAAAAAAGTTGCTAGGGAGTCCTTCGGAGTGACGCTCGGGAAAATAAATTCTTTAGATCCCAAATTAACCATTTATATAATTAATTACTTCAACTAAGTGGGGTCTATATGATATAAGAGAAGAGATATCAACTGAGTTCCCAAAAATAATTCAATTGTGAACTCTACATCGAATTCTGGAGGTAACATATTATCAAAACCTACACCACCATCCTCTATAAAAAGAGAAGATACTTAGAAAATATGATATCTTAAATCTGGAGGTAGAGTTCTAGTTCACCCTAATTAAGGATCACATTCTCCTTAAAAAACATTTTTACACCCATCAGGTTCCACAAGGGTCACTCAACAATGATAACAATCAACATTTTACTTTAAACGAACCATAAAGTCTACGTCGAGGATCACAACAATAATATCTATTTCTAAAACATTAACTTACCACTCAAATTTTAATCTTAATATAGTTAGAATATAGAAATGACATTTAAACCACTATTCCAAATTCTTTCCTATAAGAACAATCAGAATAAATGAATAATGCATAATCATGGTCTGTCACATGAACAGTTCTACAATATGGGAAGAAGTAAAATAGTTATATGCAAGTACATAAAATAAATTATTGTCGATTAATTAAGAAATAAAAATTTAAAATTGTACTATTACATGCCATGAATAAGATTCAACTACTGTATATTTCATGTAGTAGGGGTGCATTGAATTATGTAATACATATGGTTGATTACTGACTTGTGGATCTACCATGAGATGACTCTGTCCATAAGGGGACTCGTCGTTACCAACACAACCAATAAAATGATAACCAATAATCTTTAATGTACTAGATTGAGATGGAAATTCTTTGTGCATTTAGGATCTTACAACACTCTAGTTCATCACAATACCCATACAGAACTACTGTAAGTGGACCATACGTTCGCACTATTGGCATGGTGTATGTAGAATTGTATATGCTAACCAAACATTCACCAGCATTCCACATTTGTAGCACAGTAATAACCCACCCATAGTGGGTTGCAGTTAAATGTTGTTGGGATGTGTGGCCAGATATGCAACCTCCCTTATCCTCATACTCTTCACACATCTTTTTCTTTTCCCAGATTAAATGATCACCTTGGACCTCTACTAGAACTTCTTTACAGAATCTAGATTTACCAACATGCTAAATTTCCACAATCCGAGATCGTGCAACCACATTGTCTTATATCTTAAACATAATCATGAATAATAGGGGAAAAATATATTTTTTTGGAATCACATTTCAAAAGTAGTGGACTTTATTTTCTCATAAGAAATCACATCTGGTGAGAAATGAACTGGTTTCATTGAATGGTTAGCATGCTCCCACATATTCTGATCCCCCTAATGGAAATACCAAGATTCATGGGACATAGAAATAGGTGTGTTAATGGGAAAATATTGTTCATTAAAGAGAACCTGTAATTACTTCTAACACATATGCTCATGTTTCCTAACCTGATCGACTAATTCCTAATATTTGTGACTAGGAACTTCATATATGAATAAAGAACACATTAACTTGACCGCTTCCTGACTATCAAAAAATAAGAAAATACTCTCAACATTTTCGAACCACTCAAAATAATTCTAGACATATGTTCTACCTAAAAATTAAGGATCCATTTCATGGATGAACTTTTGGGCCTTATCTTTCTATGGACCAGAATCAGATTCATTAGAATGATTAGGACTACTGGCCAATCAATGATCTAATTCTTGAACATCAAAAAACATGGCTTATATTAATATTTGATCAACTAGTGAGGGATAATTTTCTATGATGAATTTCTTGATATTTACATGAATCCTTTAAGAATTCATGTTGCAACATCAATTAGAAACCACAAGAGAAACCACTAATACGTTTTCCAAATAAATTTACAAAAACACTATCTTCCAATATTTTCACAGGCTAAAAAACACCATAAAAACAGTATGAGAAACAAAACCCTACCTCAAGGGGAAGATGGGGCAACTTCCGGGGTCGCGGGGGGGTCGGGGGTCGCGGGGGGCCAGGGGTCGCGGGGTCGCGGGGTCGCAGGGTCGCTGGGGTCGCTGGGGTTGCTGGGGTCGCGGGGTCACCGGGGTCGCGGGGGGCTGCGGTCGCGGGGGAAGTGGGGGGCCATAGGAAGCAAGGGAAGGAGGGTCGGGGTGGGGGGAAGGGTTGGGTGTTAAAAAACCAATGTTTAGCGGCGGTTCTTAGGACCACCCCTAAACAGAGATTTTGTTTTAGTGTCAATAAATAATTACATTTTCATGAGTTCTGAATACCAAGAAAAGTGGATTTTTTAAGCTTGATTTAGTAAAACCTTATGGGGACTTAGAATGCAGCTAAATGTATTCATTTATTCCTCTTTTAAACTGATGTCTCTAAGTGTGTATCCTTGAAGGCACACATCATTGAATCAGGACTGAGGTAAGAGATTCACTCAAATATTATTTTTCCTTCTATAATGAATTATATATACATATTCAATAGAGTGAAAGTGGTAGAAATATATTTTCCAAGATATTTGGATAGAAGAACTCTGTTGATAATTTTAGGAAATTGTAGGAACTATAATGTTGGAAATAATATTAAGTGGGACACATATTTCTAAGGTAGTGAAATGAGTCAAAATTAATTTCAGGGATTAGAACAATTTCTTCCAAAACCTAAGAGTATGTCAAGAATGTTTCCAATGTGGTTATTTGAACTAAATGAAGCAATATTTTATGGAACCGTCTAGATAATTTCATAATTTCAACAATATGAGATATCTTCAGTACTATTGTCATAGTGATCTAGGGTTAGGTGTTCAATAAAATTCTCATGTGTCGCAGATGTAGTATGTTTTGACAGGATGAGGGTCGTATAATACCTATAATCAACTAAACCAAGTTATACATGGTTATTCCAAGAATAGCATGACTTCTCAACAAGTTCAATCTCAACATGTTAACAAATTACTATTATAGTGATTTAATTGTTATATGGATCTAATTAATTTATTTTGGATGATCAATATGGAACAACCATGGTTGTAGGAATGATTTTTTTTAATTATAAAATTATTTAATACTGTTCTGATACATTTTCATCTCATTCCTTTATTTCTTCACATTATTTTTATTTGATATTTTTGAATGTTTAGATTATGCATTCTATTTTGAAACATAAAACTCCACTTAATCTAATATAATTTCAAGCTATTTTGTGTAGTGTGTGTTATATAACTATTGATGGAGCTATGGTGACATGGGATTTCTCTATGATTGAGATGGATGTATATGAAATAATCCTAGGAATTTATTGGTTAAAAATTTTTAATTGTTACATTGAAAACTATACCTAAATGGTATGTTTCACAACTTATGATGTCATAAAGCATCTTTTTAGAGACTGGAAGGTAAAAGCAGGTAAAATGGAATTATTTGAGGCATCTATTAGAACAATGTCCAACTAGTATGTAGTGATTACTATGGAAGAAATGGGAGAGTTAGTTTTTTTGTAATTTTTCATTATTATCCTGATGTATTTCCCATGAATCACTCATAATTTCCACCTATATGGGATTTGGAGTTTACGATTAATATCCTATAAGAAACCTATCATATCTCAGTTTAGTCTTATTCAATGAAACCATCAAAATTAATTGAATTTAAAGTTTACATAGAATATCTAGAAAAAAGGGTTCATTCAGCCTAGCATGTACTCGTGTGATGCCAAAATCTAGTTTTTGAAAAAACGTGGACATTGCTTTTTGGTTCTGTGTATATTATTATAATATTAACCAAGTTATTAAAAATCAACAGTATCAAATTCCACACATTGATGATATGTTCAATAAATTTATTGGTGCTCTGTGTAATGGATCATACCTCCTTGGTCCATTCCATTGTGAAACTCCACTATTTGATGTGTTCTGGATATCATGATTTATCTTTTTTAGAGTTTTCTAGTATCTCTAGTTTTCCAATGGAGAGTTGGGATCGGTAGGCGGAGTTAGTAGGTTCCATCGATATGTGACGTTGGTAGGTGGATTATGTGAGTAGGATCAGAAGGTGGAGTCAGTATGTGGTGTCGGTAGGTGGCATTAGTGAGTGGCATCAGTGATTTGTGATGGTAGGTGGTGTTGGTAGGTCGTATCTGTGAGTGGTGTCAGTAGGTGGCATCAGTATATGGCATCGGTAGGTGGATTCGGTTAGTGGCATCGGTGAGTCTTGTTAGTGACTCTCCCATCGATGACTTGCATCAGTGACACACCCAATGGTGATTCATTTTCCAATAGTTTTTCAAAATTACAGTTTTCCCAGTTCTTCACATTTAACATTTTAATTGACTTAAATTTTGTTAATATCATATTCTATCAATTTTGAAGACATTTCAAAGTATATAAAATTTATCAACATTTTTTTCTAACATACCTGAGGCTTTTAATAGTCAGACCATGTGGTCTTGGCCAATATCTAGATTTAATGGCTTTTAAAATCGTTCCTCCATTGATATATGATCTGCCCTCTCTAAAGATGATATCCTTTCTCCCATGTTTTATTTCTCTTTACTCTTGCTATCAAGCATCCTAGAAACATTCTTTCTTGAGTGATCGAGTATTTTTTGTGAGCCCCTTTGGTCGCGTCTCCCTGGAGGTTCCTCTTACATCTTGTGCATGCCATGTTTTGGTTTTAGGATGAGTTTCTAATCATATATTCCTTCACCTAGGTATTTCTTCATCTTTGTTAAATTGTGTATCATCTGGGATGGGTGTATGAATGTTCTATTGTGATGATATAAGAATTACTATTAAATAAATATGATCGAATATATTTAATATCGATGTACTGGGGATGGTGAAAATGGATTCATTCTTGTGCTTAATTTGTTGTAGATGTTTTGATCCATATAGGATATATGATTACAAAAAATCATGGTCATTGGTGGTATTTGTGTTCGCACCAATGACGGTTTGTGGATTTTTTTTTATCCTCTTTGAATGACAATGTGAATAGTAAATTTATTAACCATGTATATGCATTCAAATAAAGGAATGACTGAGAATAAAAATTGTTCTATGAAAACCCCCAAATTATTAAAGTGGAATTATAGAATGAGTGATTGATAAATCTAAATACACCTTTATTTTTTGATGTGGTTGTGTATTGTCAGTTTCTTTGTTCTGTATTGTGTCTTTCCTAGTTGTTTGGTGATGGGGATGAGATCATGACTGTTATTTGGAGTGATGGGTGTGGTGTTGTTATACAGTGAGGTTATCAGGTTGGTTTTGATGCCATGTGTTTCAAGGTTTCGCGGTAAGTTTGGGTTCCCCTTTTTTAGAGGAATTACAGGGAGAAATGACTTTGAATAATGATGATGGTAGTGGTTGGTATGGGTGTTGAACAGACTGGAAATATGAAGTGAGTTTCTTTTATGTGTGGTGTGTTCTGTGCTGTGATATTTAGTTTCCTGAGTAGGGATAGAATGAATAAATGATCTCCATAACAGAGAATGGTATTTGGTTAAATGAGATGGATCAGGGTAGTTTTGAGTCATGTCTTGTTGTGAATTTCTTTCTTTTATCAACATCTAATGTTACTATTGATGGTTTTCATAAATGAATTTAGAGGTATTAGTAGAGTTGGAAGAATCCTAGGGTGTTTTATAGTTTTATTGAAAACCCATAGGTTAGTCTTGAGTGTTTGATATAATATATACATACTTGTATTTTTCCGTGTGTTGTCTATATTCATCCCACACTAATTGTGAAATATTTTCCGAACACCCCCATTTTCATAGGGGAGGGTGTCTTTCCCAAACATCCCAGTCGGAGGATGGATTGTTTTCCAACCACTCTTCACTGATCCCTCTTCCAAGAGGTGATAACCCAATATTCTTCTCAAGGTAGTGGCTTTTGAGGCCTAGGTGTGTGTGGGTGAGTAGTGTTTTCCCGGGTGTCTTTGGGATGATATGTGTTGTTCTTTACCTAGTGTTTTCAGAATGTGATGTGGTATGTGGGATAGGTTTACATGGGTGGGACGTGATTGTGAGGCCCGGGTGTGTGTGGGTGGGATGTGATGATATTATATTTCCTAGGTTTTGAAACTAGCTGTGAGGCCCCGGTGTGTGCGGAAGGGTTGTGACATGGTACATCGGAAGAGGTGAGAGCCCCAGGATGTTTGTCTTTAGGGTGTGAAAGTTTCTAATTAGTGGGAATGTGGTGTGGGGTAAACTATAATTGATTTTCTCTATAATAAATTATGTTACATGCATTATTTGGTGATTGTGACTTTTTTGAGGTTTGGGTGGCTTGTATACCTTGTTAGGTATTGTGGGTTTCTGACGTTTTCTCATAAGGGCATCAGTCTGCTTCCCCATTTATGCATGAGTGACTTGGTTTCTTCCTATAGTTTATACTTTTATTCCCACCCTATGTTATAAAACATGTTTTATGTTTTCAAGAGGACTACATTGACTATGATGGGAAGAACTACCTTGGACTTGGGGATGACCATCGTGTCATAGAAAATATTTCCTCTTTTTGTATTTACATTGGACCTTTTCATTGTACTGGTAGCTATTTTACATTAAAACATGCATGTGGGATGGATTTTTTTTTTATTTAATGTAGATCTTTGAGTTTTTTTTGAGATAGACCTACTTATATCCCGATCTCATTTTCTTATAAAAAGGGTAATGCCTCCCATTTCATGAGATTTTATACCATTGGTGCTAGTCGCTACCCTGGGGCCTACTAGAGGCATGAATCATGGGTCATTATCTCCCTTTCCTTCATTACCTTCTCAAGAGTGGAATCCTTGGAGGGATGGGGTCATGACAAAATAGTATCAGAGATGATGGTTGGGGTATTATATTGTGTTTTGATTTAATAATAGTGTGGATTGCATGGGTTGTTAGGGAAATATTGTTAGGTAAACATGTTTTGTGACATATGATAGGGAAGACAAGCTAGTACATGTGATTTTAAGTCCTTGAGTGATCCAACACAAGGATTCTGAGCCTATATAATGACCAAGTGAGGCTACACTATTTGATAGGTAGAGACCCTAGTAATAGTGAATTTATCATAATGACTTTTTTTCTTGTATGAATTAGGTTTTTTGAGAAATTTGAAATTGATAAAAAAGATAAGGTAAATGAGTTAAAATGAATCTTAAATAAAATTCCATACTACTCAAAATTATGAATTCCTTATTTCTATCTAATATATGAATCCTGGTCATCGTCCGCATGTATTATAGGTAGTGGAGGCTCAGTAGGCCGACCCGGTTGACCAACAGAGGACTGACCTAGTGGAGGATGATGACTAGTGGTAGAAACCGTTATGTTCTTTCCAGTGAAAGACTGTGGGAAATTAAGAGGGCACAAATTCAGACATGGAGATAGATAATTGGAATGAGGATCATGTGATCACCTTCATCTTAATATGGTATCCGATATAGTACTAGGTTCTCTTGGTGGTGATTTAGATGTCGGGAGTTGTGCATCAATGGTGGATGCTTTACCTTGGGGACAGGAAGGAGGCTGGCATTCTGTGGGTTGATTTTGAGGAGTTAGGAGTAGAATTCCTTTTTTTGACTATGAATTTTGAGAAGAGGAAGGATTAACGCTCCCTCTAGTATGAGAGTATGTTAGTAAGAGAGCTGGGATCAAATTCAAGTATTTCCTTCATTTTTATTCAAATATCTTTTTAGATGTGGAGTCTTATGCAAGATTCTTAGAGGGGGCACTTTGTCCTTCTCTCTAGTTGGTGGTTACTCCCTTTACCTTTCCATTATACTTGGGGGTCCATAATAATATAGATGTAGTTGAGAGGATGGACTCAAAAGGGGGTATACCATGTCAGTGAAGTCATCCTAGTTCTTTGAAGGGAAAGGTTATCAAGAGTAGCATGAAAGCACCATGGTTATTGAGGTTCCGAACTATGGAGAGGCAACCTCGATAATTTTTCTTCGACTATTTGTTCCTCATTCTGATCTTATAGGCTAGGTAAAGGTGTGTTTTATCTATGTATTTCATGGACCTATTCAGATTTAGTGTCCAATAGTTGTTCGATATCAGTATGGAAAAGGTGGAAAGGTCTGGCACCCTCCTCAGTAGCAGTTTCTAGTAGTATAGTTCTAGCAGCAGGGACATCAGTATCATGCTCCACTTGAGGGGAGATGGATCAGGTAGAGGTCAAACTCATGGAGTTTCTTATGGACATTGACTCGATCATGGTCAAGGAGGCAGTCATCATCAAAGGGGTAGAGGATCTAGGCATGGTAAGGTACACACTGTAGAGGCAGCAACTCAAGTAGGGTCGAAGATCGTTCAAGGTATGATCAGTCAATTCAGTACCCTTTCTTACATTTTTATTGATTTAGGAGATTTGAAATCCTTTATTTCACCAAGTCTACCCCAATCTATGAGAGTATTTGTAGAGTGGCTTCAGGTTCCAATAGTTTTGTGTAAACTTGTCATATGTTAGACTAGCCTATTTGATTTGTTTCATGGATGTATACTGATGATGGGGATGCATTAGTCTTGTGGGGATATTTTCCAATTAGAGATGAAACATTACATTTTAATCCTTGGAATCGACTATTGACAGATTACGGAGGAGAGTCATGTTTTTAGATGTGGATGGCTAGTGTGTGGATTTTGTTGGTGAGTAGATTTTTTATATGGGCAGTTGGGGTACGAGTCACCTTCTTTCCTTCATGGTTGAGATATTAGTAGAGTTAGAGGATGGTGATATGGAAGATATTATTAATTTTTTTGGGTTGTTCATGGATTTCTTCCCTTATAAGGTTGTGACTCTACCCACTATGCGGGATGTTGAGTTCAGGATAGACTTGTAGCCTAGTTCTTCTGAAATTTTGATGGCTCTTTATCAGATGGAACATTCAATGATATAGGAGTTTAGGATTAAAATATATTATTTGATGAGTAAGGTAATTATATGGCCCAGTGTGTAATCGTGAGGTTCTATGATCTTGTTTTCAAAAAAGTTAGGTGGTTTTTTGAGGTTGTTCATAGACTACCAAAAGTTGAATCAGGTAATAATCAAGAACCTTTACCCTCTCCAAAGGATATATGATCCATTTAATATACTGATGGGAGTATGTTGGTTCTCTATGATCGATATGTGGTCTCTGTATCACCAGTTGAGGGTGAAGGAAGGAGATATCCTAAATAATTCTTTTAAGTGCATGTATGGGAACTTTGAGTTCGTGGTTATGTCATTTGGTGTTACGAACACACTTGTCGTGTTCGTGGGGATCATGAATGCCATCTTTCGTGACTTCATGTACTAGTCTATCATCTTATTCATCGATGATATTTTGAACAATTTGAATTTAAAGGATGAAAAAGTTGAGTATCTCTTAACCATATTTTATATTCTTTAACACCACCATCTCTAAGAAAAGTTGTCCAAGTGTAGGTTTTAGATGCAACAGGTGAACTTCCTTGAACACGTGGTGTCTTAATAGGGTATTGCAGTGGACCTGTCGATTGTAGAAGTAGATTTTTCTTGGGAATAATGTTGCATAGGTTCATATTTTTCTCAACATGGAAGTCTATTACTAGATATTTGTACCTAATTTCTCTCAAGTATCATCTATATTGATAATTTTAACTAAGAAATACCATGAATTTGTTTGGAGTGGGATGTTTTAATATGAATTTATCTATCTAAAATGGAATTTGTTCTATTCTATAGTGCTTTGGTTTCTAGATGAAGGAATGATTTTTTAAGTATTATTTGATGCTTCCTATATGGGCTTGGGATGTGTGTTGATGCAACAGAGGGGAGTGATCTCTAATGGGTCTGGGCAGTTATGTCCCCTTGAATGTAACTGTTCTCCGCATGATAAGGGGCTTGAAATTTTTATGTTTGTGCTGAATTTGTGGTGGAATTACCTCATTAGGGCGTTCTTTGTTGTCTTCATGGATCACAAGATCTTGACGTATATCTTTTTCAAATGAGATCAGAACTTTTTATAGTGGAGGTGGATGGTGTTTCTTCAAGATTTTGATTTTGATATCTCTTACACCATAGGAAAGGGGAATATTGTAGCTATTTCTTTGAGAATAAAGTAGTAGAAGGAAGTAGTTCAAGAATCTATGGATGTTTTGAAGGCGATGGAGGAGTTGGCATCCTTTCACAAAGATGTTGGAATAGATGGTGGTAGAGGTTAATCATTTCAAATGAAGGTGAATTATACTATGATTCAGTAGATGGGGGAGTCTCAGTGGGGAGATCGGAGGCATAAGTGGTGTATGATCATGTTGACTATAGTGATTCTCGGGAGGGATGGTTGAATTATGGTCAGAATCAGTTGTTGTTTCATGAGAATTTTTTTTTCCAGTAGCAATGCATAAGGGAGTTCTTTGTGAGTTCCATATCCCACCATTAGTGGTACAACTAGGAGTTTCCAAGATGTACTATGGCCTGAGGATGCATTTTTGGTTTCTAAAAATGAAGCAGGAAGTGGTGAAGTTCGTGGTGAAGTGCTTAGTGTTCCCACAGGTGAAGGTTGAGAACCATGTTCTTGGTTGTTTTTGAAAACCCTGAGGTATCCTTCAGTGGGAGTGGTATGAAATATCAATGTTTTTATTCACATGGTTACCTAGGGATCAGGGAGAATGGGATACAATCTGGGTAGTGGTGGATTAGCTAATCAAATCGGCTTACTTTTTAGCGATTTGGGAGTCGAGCAGAGTGTATTTTGTGGCCAATATATATGTGGTTGAGGCTGTGTTGCTCCATGTATTTTAAACATTCATAATCTTATATTTGGATGTGTATTTTACCTCACAATTTTATTGGGTATTGAAACATTCATTTCATACTAAGTTATGCCTCAGAACTTCTTTCTACCCTCATATGGATGGACAGATAGAGCAGGCCATCCAGACATTGTAGGAAAAGATACAGGGGTGAATAAATTTGGTGGATGTAGGGTGTGAAACATTACCTTCATAGAGTTTTCTTAGAATAATGGATATTAGCCTCCCATAGGCATGGATCCCTTTGAATCCTTGTATGAAAGACCATGTTGTTAACCCTTATGCTAGATAAAAGTTGAGGAGGCATCTATTCTTGGTCCCGACATGGTGAAGAGTATGGCCGAGAAGGTGCAGCTTGCTCGTGAGAGGATGAAGGCAACACATTGAAGGAATAAGTAATATATTGATAAAAGGATAAGTCCCTTGGAGTATGAGGTTGGTGGCCATGTGTTCTTAAAGGTTTCACCTCGATGATGGAAGTTCATGTTTGGTAGAGGGAGAAAACATTACCTGAGGTTCATTGGACCATTTTAGGTATTAGGGTGAGGTGGCGAGGTGGCATACCAGTTTTCATTTCCACCATAGTTAGATATGATCCATGAAATACTTCACGTCTTTTAGATTCACCAGTATTTTCATGATGAATCTCATTTCATCGACTATAGAGAGTTGTCTATTGAAATTGTTCTAATGTACGTAGAGTAGACCGAAGAGATCTAGAATCTTTAAGATAAGGTGTTGCGTGGGAAAACCTTTATGTTATTTCGTGTGTTGTGGAGACATGGTTGCCTGAAAGATAGTACATGGTTAAGGGAGACATAGATGTGTGCCCAGTACCCAGAGTTTTTCGAATTATTTCTTTGTTGTTTTTTCCTCCGTAATATAATTCTTAAACATTGTATGTTATGTGATGAGTTTATTCCTTAATTCATAAGGTTTGATGTAGTCCTGAAATGATGAAAGGTGAGGACTAGATTCCCAATATAGACACATTAAATGAGTTTTGATTAAACCCAAGAAAAAAATTCAATGCCACCCAAATCCGATAGTATTTTGACATGGAGGACGATATTCCCCACTTCATGTGTTCAGGCAGTTTGGTGGTGTGGTGACACTTTTGGTTGTTTGGGTTGGAATATATTAGAGGTGTTTTAGGTTGATGAAGTTTCACTCTAGATTTCGAGAAATACATGGTGGTTATCATTGAACATTAGTATGCTTAGTCGATAGTGGTTTTTTAAGCATAGAGGGAACCTTGAGAAGTGGATCTTGTGGAGGTTGTTCGGACCCCTCTTTTCCCTTTGGGTTGGTTTTAGGATTCTTGAAGATGATAATGGTTTTAGATTTATCTTATGTAATTGCTCGGACCTCTCCGGTCCATTCCTTTGTGAAATACTAGTGTTTGAGGTTTTCTAGAGTTCATGATGGATCTTTTTGAGATTCTAGTTTTTCGAATTTCCCAATGATGAGTCAGGATATGTAAGTGGTTATGGTAGATGGCGTCGATAGGAGACGTCGGTAGGTGACATCAGTAGGTGGCCTCGGTGAGTGGCATTGGATGGTGGTGTTGGTAGGTGGAATCGGTAGGTGGTGTTGGTATGTGGAATCAGTGAGTGGTGTTAGTGAGTGGAATCTATAGGTTCCATTTGTAGGTGGCATCCGTATATGGCATCAGTAGGTGGCGTCGGTAGGTGGAAACAGTAGGTGGCATCAGTAGGTGTCATCGGTAGGTGGTGTCGGTAAGTGGTGTCTATAGGTGGCGTTGGTAGGTGGTGTCGGTGAGTAGCATTAGTGATTCATGTCATTGAATCATCCATCGATGACTTTAATCAATGAATCACCCAATGCTAAGTCATTTTCCAATAGCTTGTCAAAATTATAGTTTTTCTATTTATACCCATTTAACATTTTGATTGATGTAAATTTGGTTAATATCATATTCTATAGGTTTTGAATTTTTTTCAAAGGATATAAAATTTATATTTAATTATCTCTATGGCCCCTAAGAATTTTAAGATTCAAACCGTGTGGTCTTGGTCAAGATCTAGATTTAATGGATTTAAAAAAAATTCCTCTATTGATATTAGATATGGCCTTTCTAATGGTGAGAACCTTTTTCCCTTGTTTTCTTTATCATTAATCTTACTACTAAGCATCCCAGAACCTTTATTCCCCAAGTGATCATGTGTTTGTGGTGAGCCCCACATATCCAATCAACCGAGTGGTTCCACTTGTTGATTTTTCACCACCTGTTTTGGCACTAGGAGGAGTTTCCAATCATTTATTATTTCACGTAGGGATCCCTTCGTCTCTTTTAAATAGTGTATCCTGCTGGGTGGGTGTATGAATGTTATCTTAGAGAGATATCATAATTATGAATAAATAAAGATAATAAGATATATTTAATATTGATATACAGTGGATGGGTAAAAGTGATGCAGGCTTACGTTTTATATTTTATAGATGTTGTGATCTGTATAGGCTATATGCCTACTTAAAATCATGTCCATTAGTGGTCCTTGTTTTTGAACCTGTGATGGCTTGTGGATGTTTAACGTTGATCCTCTGTGAATGATCATATGAATATGTAATTCATTAAACGTGTATATTTAGTCAAAAAAATGGAAGCCTCATGGTCAAACATGTTCTATAAAAAAACATAAATTTTCAAAGTGCAATTAAAGAATTCATGTTTTCTAAATATGAATACTTATTTATTTTTTGGTGTGGTTGTGTGTTATTTGTGGCACTGTTTTTTATTATAACTTTTGTGGTTGTATGGTTCTAGGGTTGAGAGCATTACTATTACAAGTTTTGATGGGTGTGGTGTTGTTATATAGTGGGTTTATCGGGTTGGTTGTGATGAGGTGTGTTTTGGGGTTAGGCGGTAAGTTGGGGGTTCCCGTGTTGAGAGGAAAGATAGGGAAAAATGACTTTGAAGAATTATGATGGTAGTGGTAGGTATGGGTGTTGAACAGAGTACAAATATGATGTGAGACTCTTTTCTATGTGGCATGTTGCCTGCTAAGATTGTTAGTTGCCTGATTTGGGATGGAATGAATAAATGGTATCCTTATTTTAGAATGATATTTGGTTAAATTAGATGATTGGGGTTATCATTAAGTTGTGGATTGTTGTGAAAATATTTCTTTTATCATCATCAGAAGTGACTATATTTGTTATTCATAAAGTCATTTAGAGGTAGAAGCAGTTTTGGAAATATCATATGGTGGTTGATAGTTTGATTGAGAAACCATATTTTGGGCAGGAGTGTTTTATTCTATAAACACATACCTTTATTTTTTTCTTTTATTTTCTATATTCACCCTAACTTAGTTGAGTACTATGTTCTGAACACCAACATTATCATGGGGGGTGTCATTTCCAAACATCTCCGTAGGAGGATGGATGGCTGACCACCAACTTTTCCCTGCTCCCACTTCTTGGTAGTGATAGCCCGAGATTCTTTGGGAAGGTGGTAGTTTGTGAGGCTCGGGTGTATACATGTGAGTTGTGTTTTCCTAGGTTCTTTCGGGATTAGATGTTTTGTTCTTTCCCAGTTGTTTTTTAGATGAGACATGGTATGTGGCATAGGTGTTTGTGGGTGATATGTGGTTTTGAGTCCCTTGTGTGTGCGGGTGGGATGGGATGATCTTCATTTACCCAGGTTGTGGGACTAGTTGTGATTCCTAGGTGTGTGTGGGTGGTCTATGAGAAGGTACATTCGGAAGAGGTAAGAGTTCCAAGATGTTTTTCATTAGGGTTTGAGAGTTTCTAATCAGTGAGAAAGTGTTGCAGTATACCCTAACATCAATGTTATCTATATTACATTCCTTTACTTGCATTATTTTGTGAGTGTGACTTTGGTCAGGTTGGGATGTATAGTATACATTGTTAGGTGATGTTGGTTTCTTCAGTTTTATCACAGGGAAATCAGTATGATTCTCTAATTTTTTTTGAGAGGCTTTGGTTTTTTCTAATGAGTACACATGTATGATCACCCTATGTTATAAAACTTATTTCAATATTTCAGGATGACTATGTGGATCGTGATAGGAATTACTAGATAGAACATGGGGATGATTGTTGTGTAACTACATTTATTTATTCTTTTGGTATTTGCTATGGATATTTTCAATGTATTTGTAGCATTTTTACATTAAAACATTCATATGGGATGGATTTTGGTTTTTATTTTATATAGTTCTTAGAGTTTTTATAGATGGATCAACTTATATCCTAATCTAGTTTTCTTATAAAAGAGTAATTCCTCCTATTTCATGAGATTATATACCCTTGGTGCTGGTCCCCGCCAAGTAATTACTTTGAGATACACAATTTCCATTGTTTAGCTAGATATTATTGATTCTTTGTTCATGAAACTTCATGATTATATACACCTATAATATCAGTCATGAGAATGTGAGTTCCATTCCAATGGAATGGGAAATGTATGAATTATTTTCTAGAGGAGAAATATCTCCTTACATCAGCTCCTATATTGACATTACTAGAAGACTGACATGCCTATGTGGTGTATGGTGATGCTTCTAGATCCAGGTATGTATGTTTTCTCAGGTAGGGAGATCATATTGTGTCTTATGTATCACAGAAGTACCAGTTTCATTGAATGAAGTTACCAACAAATGATTCAGTTTTAGATATTGTATTCCATGATTTTAATAATTGTATTTATTACTTCATTTGTGATAAATTAATAGTATTTATAGATCATAAGACCTAAATACATCTTTTTTACAAATGGATTTGAACCTATGAAAATGAAGATAGTTGGAGTATCTCTAAATGTTTTACATTAAATTGATATATACACTAGTAACGAATATTTAGTGGAATATGTATTAGGTATAAATTCATATTCTTAGTTGGAAAAAAACTTATGATCAATGGTATTTTATGTCAATCCTGACCAACAATCACTTGGAATGTGAATTCTGAGGTCATATTGTAGTTTTTCATTTCCAATTATTTTATTTTGGGTTGGGTATCAACAATTAATGTGTCACATACATATGATTCTAAATGTATTGTGATAAGGTAAAAACTCAACGGTAGGGAGACCCTTTAGTGATGGATGCTGGATGGGAGATTAGTTTTATGGTTTCGAAATCATATATTCATACCATTTCCTTTTTAGAAAAAACTTCTTCATGATTACCTTTATTTGAGATGGGTTGTTCATCCTAGAAAACATAATTCAAATAAGGTGTTGAAATCATAGTTTTGGTTGGTCGGTATGAAATGGAAGGTTGGTTAGTTTGTTTCAATATTCATAACATTTAATTTGGTTAAATCAGAACATCAGAAACCAGCATGTATATTGTAGTTTTTACATATTGCTATATTGTAATGGGAGAAGATAACAATGGATATTGTAATAGGTCTCAAAATAATGGTTCGAAAAAACAATTTCATATGGGTGAAAGTGGATCAAATAATAAATTCTATCCATTTCATCCCTATTTGTGAATGAAATATGGTGGATTACTTGTTTAAAATCCATATTTGAGAAGTGTTATAGAATATTGTCATGCCAGTTTTGATAGTGTCAGACAGAGTTATGAGGTTTATGTCTCATTTTTTGAAATCCATGAAATAAGGCATTGGAACTCATTTAATCATCTGTATAGAGTATCATCATTAGATGGATGAAAAAATTGAAAGGAGGATACAAATATTGGAAGATATTCTTCATGATTGTGTAATGTATTTTTATGGATCCTGGGAAGAGCTTGTATCATTCAAGGAGTTCTCATAGAATCAATTATTATGACTTAATACATATGGATCATTTTGAATCATTGTATGGGATTAATTTTCATTGTCCGCTTTGTTGGTTAGAAATAGGGGACACTTCACTGGTTAGGATGACCATTGTCTGAGATATAATAAATAAGATTCAGTTGATCAAGAAGGGAATATAGACAACTCAGATCCATAAACAATTGTATGTGGATCATCATTGATGACTATTTTCATCATAGGTGATTGAGAATTTGTTCTTGAGAATTTATCCAAGGAATTGGAATCATTATTTTGGGAACAATGGCATGTTAACTCCTTGATACATAGTCCATTTTAAGGTACTTGAATTGGTTGGTTAGGTAAAATATCATTTGGATTTTCCATCTAAGATCAGTGTAGTGAATAATTTGTTTTATATATCTCTGTTGAAAATGTATCAACCTAGTATTGACCATGTGATTTTATGGGATCATTTTTACCTAGAGTCATATGCTTCATTTGGTCACACACTATTTCGAATAGTGGATTGTCAATAGAATGACATGCATAGAAAAAACAGTGGTCTACTGAGGTTTTTGTGGAAACATGGAAGGATTTAGGAAGAAACATAGGAACCGGATAAGGAAATTGTAAAGAAATGTCTCAAAATCATTCATGTAAGTGTTCATTTTATACTTTATAGGGATGGGAAATCCAATGGTGGGTAGAATGTATCACCCCCCCTAATTCTTTTAAGTAAACTTTATTTATGTTTTTAAGTATGTAAAGTGATTGGGTGATGGTTGGGAGGATTATAAAACATCTAAATTATTTTTATGGGCTTTTCCATTGGTTCACATTTGGAGAATGGTTTTTTGAAACCGTGTAACTCATACAAACACCATTCATAGTGAGATAAGGGATAATGTGAAGGTTCATGGGTAGGTATGTGGTTTTTCCAAACCGTGTGGCCATAATAGTGAATCTGTGAAAAGTGCAAAAGATAGATTATTTAATGTTAGTGTATGTTTTCTTGAACCATGTGGGAAAACCAAGTGATGTGTTTCTTGAGGTAGTGGCTAGTGCATGGTTAGCATGCGATTTTCCTAACTATGTGACCAACCATGAACTATTTAAAAAACAAGATCATTAAAAAGTGTATCTCAGTTGAGATTGACATTAAATCCCTCTTGTTTGTTCTATTTCGGCTCAAACTCGATATTTATTACTCCTAAATGTTGTGTAGTATTTCCCCATTGACCTAGAAGTAGTTAGAAATCTTATCTGAGTGCCTAATTCCCTAGGTTACTCTCCTTTGGCGGTAGTTTTTCATAGTTCTTCATAGATATATTTTCATGTATCTCTCGGCTAATTAGATCTTGTATACAGAAGAGTGATATATGGTTTTTTATTCCTATCGTGGTTATTAATAGATTTATTTATTTTAGGGAAATAGATCTAAGGTGAATTTTTGTAGATTCAATCTGGTTTTGTGGGCATTTTCAAGTTATTCATAATTTTCCACAAAATTCTCAAAGTAGGTGGATTTAATCATAACTTCTATAATTTAATAATTTAATGAATTATTTCAATGTTATATTTCTTTTGAAATTTATAATGAAAAGTATGTGAAACTATTTATGGAATCCTTCTTTAGTGATAGTTTTTTGAATTATAAAAATTTGATGTTTTGCTGAAGGGGTAGTGGTAACTTGATTCTAAAATGTTGATTTTAAAATGGTTGTCTAGTTTCAATACATGGATAATTTTTTTCAATAAATGGATTATCTTATTGAAATGATTTATAATAGTTGGTTTTGGCATGTTCTTTGTTTAAATTATTATACATGAGTAGAATGAGATAAATGTTGGTTTTGATGTAACACCATCAAATGGAATAGTTATAGATTTGAAGTTATACTATCCATGGTAACATAAATATGGTGTTATTGAGTGTGTGATTTTGTGTGGTTATGTGGAATGGAAGCTTTAATACCAGAGAAATATTGATAATTGGTTAAATGACTTGTTTTTTCACTTTCCTTAGAACAAGTTTGGTGTGGAAATTATTTTGGTATGACAACTCTTTTATATTCTGATATGATCTATTTTAAATATATCTATATAAATTATTTTATATAAATGTTCTAGAATGTTAAATCCTAGTGGTGTGAGTATGAATGTCCTTTGGAGAAACCTACTGAGTTTCACAACTCACCCCTACTTTGTAATGTTGGTGACCTTGAAAATATTTTTTATTGGGGTATAGGAAAAGGTAAAGAAAGAACACTTATTTAGTGGTTATTTGTGATGAATTCATTCTATTGTTGAGTTAGAGCATGGAGAATATTGGGATCCATGGAGTTATTGTCTTAGAGTCTCAAAGATTTGATGGGTTTTCTATTCCTATTTGTCCATTGAAATTGGTAGTCTTTATCTCTGGTAATTTGTTAATGTGGGTTTTGATATCTATGGTATTACATTGACTTATATTAAATTATAATCATGAATCCAATATTTGTTTTTTGTTTTGATATGTTTGGATGGGATGTATTATTTTCAAATGGAAAAACATACCACGCCTGTTGATGAACCCTTGGCATTTATTTCCAGCCTTTGGTGCCTTGGGTAAGTCTCTTAAGGCCAAGTAATGTCCTTATGCCTTCTGAAGACAATGAGAAGGGACATGATGTAACAACATTCAATTTTAATGAACCATTTATCTTCTTTATAATTACTTATTTATGTCATTTTGGCACTCAACATTTCATTGATCATTCAAATTCTTGTGATCAATGACATCAATCACTCTCTATAATTATTTTTGATTTTATTCTATTCACACCTATTTTATCTTATTTGGAAAATATATAATGTGTTTTTCTTGATGAATTTTTTACATCCCTTTATTTCTTATTAAGTGGATGTTTTATTATCCCTCCGTAATGTGGGTTTCTATGAATAAGTTTTTATAATGTTAAACCATTTGAAATGAAGATGAATTTCGAGGGATAAATTCATTTTAAGTGTTATAGGATGTAACATCCTGAATTTTTATGAAATTCATTATTTCAAATTATTTTAAATTATTTAATATATTTTTTTACATGAAAATGCATAGTTTATCTTGTGTTACACACAACACCATATTCATCTTATTTTACATTCAAAATCGAGTCTCTTCAATGAAATATGTTAAACCCAATAACCCATTTTACAAAACAATAATATACTATTAATATATAAAATATATATTATTCGTTCGAATGAATGTTATAAACATAATTAACTAAATTATGTATATATTTGGTTAAATTCATTGTTTCTATTTAATTATATATGAAAATAAAAAACTAAATGATTATAAAATATATTTTTTATTAAAACATAATATTTTATTTTCCCAAGGAAAATTATCTTAATAAATTAAATTTCTCAGAACCGGGGCTTTATTTTCAGGTATGTTTTTCCTTTTCTGGTTGTTTTTGGGAAAAAGAAGAAAATATGGAAATTTTCTAAGTACACGCTGTGTACTTCATTAGTACACGCTGTATACTTTGATTCTGCTCAATGACATGTGTTGGCTGTGTCATGGCCACACATAAGGCCATGTAGGGGTGACATGAAGGCCACCTAAAGCGGAGTATGGAAAATCCTAGTACACATCGTGTACTCCAAAAGTACACACCGTATACTTTATTTTTTCATTAAATGCACCGGGGTCAACTCTAATCACCATAAACACCTCCTTTAAGATCTCGTTTGGCGGAGAGTTCCCGAACGGCCGTGGATCTTCGACGAACCCCCGAGCGATCGTTCATCCTCTAAATCGAACTCTGCCGATTGCATTGTAACCGCATCGATGAGTTATCTCTTCTTCAAGAACCTTGTTTTCCAATTCCTTCTCTTTTCCTAGTTATCGAGGGTTGAGCATTTTGTGTGTTTTTGTAGATCTATGACATTTTAAAGAGATTAAAGCCTCGTGGATCAAGTATATCAATCTCCTTACGTCGAGGTAGGTGGTTTGTGCCATTATTTAGAAAGTCTTTGAGTATTTTGTACAAATTCCACCAATACCCTTGAACGGGGTATTGAAAGTTTTTTTCCCTTATTGTTTTACTGCTATATTTATATGCCTCAGAAGAGGATATTTCTTGGGAATAGGGTAATTTACTATGCTTTGGATGTTTTTCCCTGGCATGTTTTCTTATTTATGACCGTTTGGTCTAGTTTTTCCTATTAGGATTTTTCCAGTTCCATGCCTAGTTTATAAGATGGTGTGATTGTTCTTCCATGCTAATATGTTATAGATTGCTATCCAAGTAGTTCATGAGGATACTTTGGCCGTTACACGATGTGATACTTGCTGACTTTACATAGGGTTGTGAGAACCTAGTATAGTAGACCATAGGGATAATGGACATAAGGGCTTATTCTTAGTGTCTTTATCTTTACGATGTGAGACCATAGGGGGAAATGACATTGAGTGCTTCCTCAGAGTGTTTGTAGTTCCTCGATGTGGGCCAAAGGGGGAATGAGGTGTTGAGTGCTTCCCCAGAGCGCCTTTAGAATGATACGAGACTATAGGGGGAATTGACAGTGAGTGCTTCCCCAGAGAGTTTATTCTTTAGATGAACCAGAAGAGTGAGACTGTGTGTCTCCCAGATGGTTTATATTACTTGTAGGTTGAACCTTAGGGGTTAGGATGTGATAACTACACATAGGTTACCTTTTTGTACTACTTTCTTGAGTGGCTGTTTCTTGTTGTAAATTATATGCTAGAACTATGGATTGTTTACTGTTGTGTATTATCCTGTTTACTTCTTACTGTTTATATCTTACTGTACTTTACCTACCATATATTCACTGACTGTTAGGCATAGATCTTTGTGTGGTTTCCTACTGGGACTATTCCCCACACCCTCTTTGGGTCATGATTTTGGTCCCAAAAAGATTATATTGTTGCAGGTATAGATAAGGGAAAGCACCCTTCTACTTCAGGTTCTTTATTGCATTGGAGAAGGAGATCATGGGACCAAGCTGAGGCTTGCGATGCTAAAGAGTTTCTTATCTGTTTTTCTTTTGTACTTTGGTTTAGTATTTTATTCAACATTGTGACTTATTTGGATGATTTCCTAGACTAATGCATCATGCATCATTTCATATTTATATATTTTCTCCAGTTTTTTATTTATCAGTCTTCCACTATGTACTATTTTTGGATATTTACTACTTCTGTTATTTTATGTACTTGTGTACTTCCATTGTGTACTCTTCCAATGAGGGAATAGTTTACCCAATTTCACTCCCAAGGCCCTCACTGCTAGTCGGCAACCTCTAGCATTCGGGGAAATGTGCTTGAGGCCATGTGACCAACCGGGTACGGGGCACCTCTGTGTGGATTCTAGAATCGGGATGTTACACTGTGGTATTAGAGGAATTATTTTCTTTTGATTTACTATTTGGAGCCTATAGCCGGGGATAGGATGGAATATGTACATGGTAATAAGTTGTGCTCGAGATTAGCTAACCCTTGTACAGGGAAAATCTAATCTACCTCATTTATTTAAATTTATTCTGGTTTTGGAATTTTTACAGTTGATATGATTTCACCTCGAGTGACTCACATGACTTATGTTGTTACTGTTCATGTTATTGAGGTTCTATTTATGTTACAACCCGATGAGATGAGGGTATGACATCTCTTGCATCATATAGGTAGTTGCTAGAAGTCACATGTCATGCATTTTTTCCATGCCATATAGGATGCATTAGTGATTTCATGTTGTTTTGATATATGATTTGTAAAATATTCATGTTGTTGTGATAGTTTCCTTGATAGAAATACCAACTGTTTGATAGGAAATTGTTGTGTAGAGATTTACTATAATGAAAACCAAATTTTTATTCTTGAGGTGTTATGGGCCCACATGAATCAGAACTTGGTGGATCGTTGACTTTTTTTCCTTGTATATGATATGTATGAGATTCCAAATTTTTATTCGTGGGGAGTGTGGGCCCTCACAGATCGGAATTTGAAACCTTAGTGCTTGTTTTCTATGTTCTCTGTGCTTCAAAGCAGTTTCTGAGCTACTGCCCATATCATTCCAGAATTCACGTCATGTACTTTATGAATACACGTCGTTTAGTTTTCAAACCGTTTTGCTGACTGTGTGGGTAGAAACACGGGGTTATGGAAAATCATCAGGAACACACCGTGTATGGTCAGTACACGCCATGTTGTAGTTACCGTGCATCTACCTGGGTGACTAACAACACAGTTGGATAAACTTTGAATTTACACGTCGTGTCCTTTTGGTACACGTTGTGCCTTGTGATCTATGTACCCGGTCGTGTCACTAACAACACGGATTGGGGAAAGTGTATCAAATACAAGTCGTGTTTCCAAGGAGCACGTTATGTAGAGAGATCCGTGTAGCTGGCTGTGTAACTAACAACATGGGTCATTAAAACTTATCTAGTACATGTCGTGTCCTTAGTGAACATGTCGTGTTGTCTAGGATTAAGAGGACCGTGTGAGTTAGCTGTGTAAGGAGACTCGGGTAGAGGAATAGAGTTCAAGTACACGACGTGTGTGGGGACAACACGTCGTGTGGTTTGGGCATCACACGACCAGTTGTGGTAGAAGTACCTAACCATGTGAATGACTTAATAGAACACGTCGTGTAGTTTTTATACATGTTGTGTAGTCATGTTTTGTTAAACTTGAATGTTTCCTTCTCATGTTACCTTATTGTACTCTTGTGTTTATTCTTTGTTAATGTTGATCTAAAGTGGGTGTTTGACCTTTCAGAGTCATGGTGCCGAGACATCCTCCAGTTGCACGCCAGCTGCTAGGCGGTGATCAGATGCCGGGTATGGCTGATCGGGGACTTCCCACAGATCCTCCTATTATGCCACCCTTGGCACTAGAAGTGATACCAGTTACCGCTGCCGATGCACAGTTTAGGGAAGGCTTTCTTAGGATGATGTAGACCATTCAGGGAGCACTGCCTCCCGCCTCGACTATGGCAGATTTGACGCATGTTTTCTAGTAGTATCATCCTCCCACCTTCTCAAGGGGAGGATGTCCTCAGTCTGCAGAGTCATATCTAGAAGCCATAATGACAATATTTGAGCATCTGGAGATTCCTCTAGAAAGGAGGGTCAAGCTCGCTACCTACATGCTATGAGACTCCACCAAGAGGTGGTGGGACTTGATCTCACAGTCGGGTCATCACCAGGTTATGGCATGGGAGGAGTTTTAGCATGTCTTTTATGACTACTTCAATCTAGATACCTTGAGGGATGACCGCACCCAGGAGTTCAGGAGCCTAGAGCAGGGTACTCTCTCTATCATGGACTATTCCTCTCGTTTCACCGAGCTTCATCATTTTACACCCTTCCAGGGTGGAGATGGGTTGTTTTTGGCAAAGAAGTTTGAGGATGGTCTCAGATGGGAGATCCTCTCACAGATGAATATCTTCAGGCTGATTTCATCGCTTCCATTGTCAACTAGGAAATGATTGCACAGCGCAACCTAAGAGATTCCAGAGCTAAGAGCCAGGGCGGTTCTGCTTCAAAGGTTAGTGCTTCACCAGCTGACAGCAGGAAGTGTTGTAGGGAGTCGGCATGTGGTGATCCTAGGCCATGAGACACATCTTCATGTATCTAGGTGGTATGCTACCAGTGTGGAAGGTCTATGCATATGAGGCCGCAGTGCCAGAGAGACCCAGTGGAGTGCCGATCTTGTGGAAATATGGGTCACCTCTAGCGTTTTTGTCAGGTTTTCTCACCAGCCGCTGGTGATAGGAGTTCTTCCATGACTCCTCGTTTAGTAGAAGCACCACCAGTTTCTCACCAGTATGGGAACTGGAGTTCTTTTGGCCGTTCAGGCCAAGGTGGAGGTCGAGACCATGGTGGTCAGTCATCGGCCTTTCAGTGATAGTATGGGGGGATATGCTCAGAGCGTTCAGGCAAGGTCACAGGGCCATGGTACAAGTCAGACTTTTGCAGTACAGAAGACCTAGTAGGAGTAGGATCCCGGACCCTCTACAGTTCGAGGTATGATCCTAGTTGCCTCAGTTTTATCTTCTATTCTTTTCATTGCAGGGGATTCTCATAGCTTTATCTTTGTTTCTATTGTGTAGAGCCTTGGGCTCTGTATCTTTTCTTCTACTGATACCTTGACTCTAAACACACCATTGGGGACTAGGACAGCTAGTGTATGTCAGTGAAATGAGTTCCCTCTAGAGGTGGCTCGGTATCACTTTCTATGGGATCTCTACGTCCTAGAGATAACAAGGTATGATGTCATTCTTGGAATGGACTGGCTCATCCCCTTCCAGGCAGTTGTCGACTGTTATTGCCGTAGAGTGAGTTTCGTATCACCAGAAGTGGATCCTTTCTTCATAAAGGCGAGGTGGATTTACAGGCGAGCAGAGCGGGTCCAGAGCATCGTGGGTTGGGAGCACTTATTTCCCAGATTTCTAGTCTTTATCTGGATGACCAGGGGATTTCACGCTTAGAATTTCCTCTAGTGGTGGATCATTTTAGGTATGTCTTTCCATAGGACTTTTCAGTTTTTCCTTTGGAGCATGAGGTAGAATTTTCTATTTATATTGTATCAGGAGTGGCACCAGTGTCCATTCTTCCTTATAGGATGGCTACACTTGAGTTGCAGGAGCTCAAGAAGAAGTTGGAGGAGTTTCAGGTGAAGGGTTTTATCCGACCCAGTACTTCTCATTGGGGTTAGCCTATACTATTTGCAAATAAGGTAGACAGAACCCTTAGGCTTTGTGTGGATTATCGGGAGGTGAACCAGTTGACGATAAAGAACAGATATCTCATGCCTAGGATTAATGACCTATTTGATCAGCTTCGAGGAGCCCAGGTGTTCTCGAAGATCGATTTGAGGTCTGGTTATCATCAGTTGCGCATTAGACCATCTTATATACCTCTTACAGCTTTTCGTAGAAGGTATGGTCTATACGAGTATATGGTTATGTTGTTCGGTCTTACGAATGTACCTGCAGTCTTCAGGGAACTTATGAACCGAGTGTTCAATCCATACATGGATTCCTTCATGGTGGTTTTCGTGGACGACATCTTGATGTACTCTAACACTCGACACGACCATGCTACCCATATTGAGATAATTATCAGTACACTGAGAGAGCATCAATTATATGCTAAGCTCTCGAAATGCCACTTTTGGATGGATCTGATTCACTTTTTGGGTCATGTTATCTCAGAGACATGAGTATCAGTGGACCCAGAGAAAGTGAGAGCAGTATTTTCGTGGGAGCAGCCGAAGAAGGTATTTGAGGTGCAGAGTTTTCTTGGGATGGATGGATACTACAGGAGTTACATACAATACTTTTCACGTCTGGCAGCACCACTGATAGTTCTGACCAAGAAAGGGGCAAAGTTCTTATGGTCATATTCTTCTGAGTCAACCTTTCCAGAGCTGAAAGGTAGTTTGACTTCAGCGTCGATACTAGTCTTTCTAGAGTCGGGAAAGAGCTACATTGTCTACTGTGATGCTTCATGTATCGGGTTGGATGCTATGCTTATGCAGGGAGATAGAGTCGTTGCATACGGGTCTCGATAGTTGAGGCCACATGAGAGGAATTACCCGACACAGGATCTGGAGTTGGAAGTTGTCGTTCATGACTTACAATGTTGGAGACATTATCTTCTAGGAGAGCAATTTGTGGTTTTCACTTACCATAAAATTGTCAAGTACATCTTCACTTAGTGTTATCTGAATTTGAGATAGCGAAGGTGGGTCGATTATCTTCAGTCCTTTGACTTTGAGCTTCCCTATACACATGGGAAAGGCAACATAGTGGTTGATGCATTGAGCAGGAGGACTCAGGTACATGTATTTTAGGAGGCCAGCAGTGAGTGGCAGCTTATGGCTTTGTTCTCTGAGATGCATTTGGAGATGTATGATAGTCAGGGGTAGATGTTTCTTTCTTCTGTGTATGTTACCTCTACTCTTATTGATCAGATATAAATGAGGCAGCTATCAGATTCTGAAGGCCTAGTCCTACTAGAAAGCATGTCATAAGTGGACCATATTCTTGGATGGATAGTAGGAGAGGATAATATCTTGGATTTCCAAGGACGTGTATGGCTGTCGGCAGGCATACACGAGGAGCTGATGCGAGACTTTCATTCCACGGTTTGGGTAGTTCATCCTGGCATCACCAAGATGTATCGTGATCTTCACCATCAGTATTGGTGGCCAGGTATGAAGAGGGATGTTGCTGGTTTGTTTATGACGTGTTCTACTTGTCAGCAAGTGGAGGAGGAGCATCAGCAACCAGTAGGGCTTTTACAGTAGTTACCCATTTCTGAGTTGAAGTAGAATGACGTCACAATGGACTTCTTGACTGGTTTGCTGATGTCACCTCGAGGGAACGACGTAGTATGGGTTGTCATAGACATACTCATGAAGGTTGTTCACTTCATGAAAATCAAGGAGACCTTCAGTGTTGATGAGATGGGACGGTTGTATATCCATGATATTTTACGTCTGCATGGAGTTCCACACTCCATTATTTCAGACATAGATGTGTGATTTACATCTCAGTTCTGGAAGATACTTCACAAGGCTTTGGGTACACAGGTACTTTTGAGTACATCATACCATCCCTAGACAGATGGCATGTCCGAGCATACGATTCAGGTGCTTGAGGATATGCCCCGAGCATGCAATCTGGACTTTGGAGGTTCTTGGGGGAATCATATACCCCTTGTGGAGTTTTCCTACAATAATAGTTTTCAATAAACTATTCAGATGGAACCTTATGAGGTTTTGTACGGTAGGCCATGCTGATCACCCTTATGTTGGCTGGAGGCAGGAGAGGCAGCTTCGTTGGGACCTTGTCTTGTTCAGGAGACCTCATAGCAGATAGAGTTGATTCGGAAGAGGATGGATACAATACAGTCTCGATAAAAGTCTTATGCTAATCAGAGGAGACAAACTCTGGAGTTTGAGGTCGGGGATCGAGTTTTCTTGCATATCGAACTGAGGTTGGGACACAAAAGGATTCAGAGACAGGGTAAGCTTTCACCGAGGTATGTCAGGCCGTTTGAGGTGTTGGAAAGAGTTGGGCTAGTTGTCTATAGGTTTCAGTTACCTCAGAGGTACAGGTATTTGCACGACGTCTTCCATGTTTCTCATCTCTAATGATACTTTTCAGACCCGTCTCATGTCATTCAACCAAATAATGTTGAGCTCAAAGAGGATGCATCATTTGAGGAGAATTATATCCAGATTGTCGATCATAGTACAAAGTTTCTCCATGGATGGTCTGTTCCCCTGGTACGGGTGCTATGGTAGCACAGGGAAGTACAGGACGAGACATGGGAGAGGGAGGCCGATGTACGATCGCAGTGGCCGAAGATGTCTTGGGTTTCTTCTTCTATGCCTCACTATAGAAATTTGGGGACAAATTTATTTAAGGGTGAAAGTTTCTAAGAACTTGGACCTTCTTTCTAGGTATGTTTTCCCTTTTCTGATCGTTTTTGAGAAAAATAAGAAAATCAGGATATTTTCTAAGTACACGACATGTAATTTATATGTACACATCATGTACTTTGATGCCCCTCGAGACAGTGTGCTGGTCGTGTCATGGCCACACACACGACCATGTAGGGGTGACATGGAGGCTGCCTAAAGCAGAGTATGAAAAAGCCTAGTACACACCATGTACTCCAAAAGTACATGCCATGTACTTTATTTTTTTCATTAAATGCACCGGGGTCACGTCTAATCACCAGAAACACCTCCTTTTAGGTCTTGTTCAGCTGAGAGCTCTCGAACGACCATGGATCATTGAGGAACCCTCGAGTAATCATCCGTACTTCAAATCGAACTCTGTCAATTGCATTGGAACCACATTGGTGAGTTCTCTCTTTTGATGGAACCTTGTTTTCCAATTCCTTCTCTTTTTTATGTTATCATGGGTTGAACTTTTTGTGCATTTTCGTAGATCTATGATGTTCTATGAAGATTCAAGCCCCGTGGCTCAAGTATATCTATCTCCTAACGTCGAGGTAGATGGTTTGTGCCTTTCTGTAGAAATTATTTGAGTATTTTTTGAAAATTCCACCAATACCCTTGAACGGGGTATTGCGTGTTTTTTGTTTTGCCCTTTTTGTTTGCCTGCTTTTCTTATATGTATGAGTAGAAGATATTGCTCATGAATAGGGTAATTTACTATGATTTTGATGTTTTTCCCTTGCATGTTTTCTTGTTTATGACTGTTTGTTCTAGTTTTTCCTGTTAGGATTTTTCCAATTCTGTGCCTAGTTTATAGGATTGTGTGACTATTCTTCCATGTTGAGATGTTGTAGAATGCTAGACAAGTAGTTCTTGAGGATACTTTGGCTGTTACGTGATGCGATACTTGATAACTTTACACAGGGCTATGAGAACCTAGTGTAGTAGACCATAGGGAGAATAGACGTAGGAGCTTCTCTAGAGTGTCTTTAACATTACTATGCGAGACCACTGGGGGAATTGACGTTTAGTTCTTCCTCAGAGTGTGTTTAGTTCCTCTACATGGGCCATAGGGGGAATGAGATGTTGAGTTATTTCCCAGAGTGCCTTTAGTATGATACGAGACTATAAGGGTAATTGACAGTGGGTGCTTCCCCAGAGAGTCTATTCTTTAGTTGAGCCATAGGGGTGAGACTGTGTGTGCCTCTTAGAGGGTTGCTAGTACTTGTAGGTTGAACCTTAGGGGTTAGGCTGTGAGAACTTCCCAAAGGATACCTTTTTGTTCTAATTTCTTGAGTGGATGTTTCTTGTTGAAAATTATATGCTAGAACTCCGAATTGTTTACTGTAGTGTATTATCATATTTACTACTTACAGTTTACTGCTTACTGTACTTTACCTTCCATATATTCACTGACTGATAGGCACAGATCTTTGGGTGGTGGCCTACTGGGACTTTGTCTTAGACCTTGTTTAGGTCATGCTTTTGGGCCCAAACAGATTATATTGTTGTGGGTATAGATAAGGGCAAGTTCCCTTCTACTTCAGGTTCTTGGTTGCATTAGAGCAGGAGAGCATGGGACCAAGCCAAGGCTTGCGATGGTGAGAATTTTCTTATCTGTTTTTCTTTTGTACTTTGGTTTAGTAATGTATTCAGCATTGTGACTTGTTTGGATACTTTCCTAGACTTATGCATCATGCATATTTCATATTTGAATATTTTCTCCATTTGTTTATTTATCAGTCTTTCGGTGTGTACTGTTGTGGGATATTTACTACTTCCACTGTTGTATGTACTTGTGTACTTCTGTTGTGCACACTAACAATGAGGGCATAGTTTCCCCATTATCAAACCCAAGTCCCTCGCTGCTAGTCATAAGCCTCTGGCGTTCGAGGAAATGCGCTTGAGGCCACGTGACCAACCAGTTATGGGGTGCCTCTGGGTGGCTTCCAGAACCAGGACGTTACAAAATTAATGGATGATTTTAATGAAATTTAGATTTTATAAAAAAAATTACACTCATCCAATTGATTTTATAGGAAACAAAATAAAAAAAAATCATTTTTATGCATAAAATGATGAACTTTATTAAAAGGTAGTTTTGCTGAATATTCGTGTAAGATATATTATATAAATATATTTTGAAACTTTTAAAAAATATATTTTAAAATAATCACTTTTTGATATTTTAATGTAGAAATTTTCTTATAGTGACTTTGTAGATATTTTTATGAAAATTTGTATCTATTGATGCATAGTTAAAATAATGAATATTTATTTAAAATATTGTAGTCATAAAAAAAATTTAGTTATAAATAACATTTTATATTGGATTAAATGTTAAATTAGATCAATAATACATATATTAAAAAAATATAGGTCATTTCAATAAATTTCATATCTAAATTATAAATAAAAACATTTTATTCTTGTGAGGTGTTACAAGTTTAAAACCCTCTTTCTAACCACATCTCCATTATAAATATTAAATTAATTTTATCCCCATCGGCGATTTGAATTCAGATAAATGGATTAAATATTTAGAATCATAATAATGTACAATTTCTAGTGAGGCTAATATAGTATTTTTCATAACAAATTTATGTGTTAAATTAATATTAATTATTGTTATTAGTGCATAAACGTTATAAATTAGTGGTTAAACATAAATCATAATTTAAGAGTTGAAACTTTATTGTTTGAAACATTTTTTTGGACACATTTATTCCATATACCTTCTTGTATTGAAAAGGGTGCATAATTAGAGGCACATTATGTATTGTATACCTCCCAATAGTGTTTAATGTTTTCTATATACAAGAATACCATTTCTCCTACACTATAAATGAGAATTCACATTCTCTAATCATACACACCTACCAAGCCATTTTTATAAAACAAATCGCAACCAAAATCACTTCCCAACATCCCTACTCTAATTCTAGAAGCATAAATTTTGCATAAATCCTTCCAATGTATGCCTTTGGTGCAAACGAAGGATTCACCAAAATAAGTGGTAACATTCATCAACATGCATATTTGTTTTATTTCTTTATTGAACACCATAAATTATTATTGTAAAACTATTATATAGTAACCCAAGTATCCTAAATATTACTAGTTGTCATTAGGTTAATGTTACAAGATAAACCAACCCACACATCCATTAAATGGTCAATGAAATCATTATTCATGGGTAGGGTAGACTACCGCCTCTTGTAGTGATGTCATTGGTTTTTCCATTACCACCTCTTGTGGTTGGGAACAAATGATGGAAATAATATTTATATATGATCTTTACGATATTTATAACATAATCATATTTATGGATTCATTATATCATATACTCCCAATTTATATTTCATGCATTAGTTTATAAGATAAGGGCGCTACTGTTTATAGCGTACTACTGCCACACTAAGCGATGTGAAGCGTTTTTCACTAACTTGTTACATGGAAGGTAATTATGGTGATTATAATTGATATATATTATAGAAATAAAATAATTATAATATTCATGTCATATATATCTGTATTTAAATATAATATATCATTTGTTTCGTACCTTTTCACACACTGAATAGGTGATAACGTCATTTTTGGATTTGTGGACTACAACCTCCCCAAAACGATGTGATTATTTTTTTATTACCACATAAAAATAATATATATATATATATATATAATTAAATAATATTTTATTTATCATATCATGATAATCGTATAAAGATAAATGTTACATACTATCTTTCCATAATGATCATTGACAAATGAGTATGTTACTTAAGTGTACATGTGTCCAAATATCTCCATGATTATAAATTTTGTTAATTTTTGATAACTAAATTCCTTGATTGGGTTTTAAACAATAATCAATTTATAAATAACTTTCTTAATTATTATTATTTTAGATAAATTTAAATAATGACTCCTTTTACAATAGTCCACTGACCAAAGTCAAAACACCTACCAAAAAATTAAATGATTAAGTAATAATATATAAATATGAAATAAGTGAAATAAAATTAATAATAATCTTTAAAAAAGATCTAAAAATGTAAATAATTAAAAAATAGTATTCTGAATGATAAAGACACATGAGACATGTACTTCATCTCAATTTTCATTTATTGAGTAATTTTTTATGTTATGAACCAATATTATTTTTATGGTGTATATACATCCCCATTAACATGTTATATCATGAATTTATCTATTCTAATGATATTTAATTTCTTTATTTTAAAAATTCATGGTGCCTGTGATTAATGTGTTTCCAAATTGATAAGGGACTTTTCCTTCATAAAATCAAGTTTTATTTTTTTCCCTCAAACTCTCTTTCTCTTAAATTTCTTTGTTTTTAAATTTTATTATATGTAAATTAATTATTTATAATGTAAATTGTATAATTTATTTTACCTTGTTTTCAAAAATAATATTTTCACTTTTTCTATACAATAAGTTTTGACCAATAGAAAAATAAATGTTCTATTCTTAATGTACAAGACAAAAATGAATTTTATACCATTATGTACATTATTTTACCTCTATATTCAATATAAATATTATTTTTATTTAAATGAAAAACCCTTTATCGATTTTTTAATTTCATTAGGTAATGAAAATGGGTTTTGAAATGAAAATGGTATTTTCATATTGAAAGTGGGTTCTTAAATGAAAAGGGTATTATGATAACCAAATGTGATTTTTTATGAGTTTAATAGAATTCTAAAAACAAATTATAATGTAAAATATAACAATAATATTTTGTATTCATGATATGGTACTTTAGAATTATATAATGGTTGTCCTAGATTGCACCATGTGATCACATAACATCCAAGATAATGGGGTGGCCCTAATAGCTTTTAATGAGCCCATTCCCGCATAGATAATGGGTGGCCCATATAACACTGGTTGAGACAATTACAAATTTGAAAATGGTGTGGCCCAAATAACTCTAGGTTAACCCATTATAATTTTAACTATAGTTGTAACAAGATAGGCCTTCAATTTCTAAATTAATGTTCTTTGTCATAACAGGAATGATGGAGTGATTTTTCGAAGGGATTCTCCTAGATATTTAACCAGGATCCACTTACTTTTAACTCGGTTTTAAAATTTGCAATGAATGCTATGCTCTAAATTACTATGTATAGTTTCTAATTCAATTATAAGTGTTTTAATTATTTTATTTGAGAAAATGATATGTGAATTTTTCATGTGAAAATGTTTTATTTTATGTTCTCAATGAACGTTTATGATAATGAGAAAAATTATATGTTTTTTAATTCGTTATAGGAATAAGTTTTTACCTTCATTTTGTATCCCTTACTGAGATTTTATGCTTATCTCGTATTTCTAATTCATGTTCTCAAAACATAAGGATGGGTAAGGGATATTAATTGGAATATGGATGCTAATTTATAGATACTAATCAGAAATTTCCACTTTCTATTTTATGTTTTTTTATATAATTTATGGCTTAATTCCCTAAAACAATAAACCTAAAAAATCCTCAAATGAATGAGAATTAATTATACACTTAAATATCAACAGTATGTAATGTTTATGGATGGGTTATATAAAGTGAATTTTGATAGTATCAATTAAAATATAAAATTTATTTTCACTAATTAAATTCCAAAAAATATATATCTATATTTTAATTGAAAATGAAATATATAAATATAAACTACATTTATTAATAATTAAATTCATATTAATTAAGTGCTTCTAAAACACATTTTCTAATTTAATTTTTTTTAATAATTTATAACATATATTGATACCATATAAGTTATATCATTGATATTAAATAAGTTTAATGATTAATATGGGAAATATGTTGATTCTGAATAATTTATTCTGATTATTAGTAGTCTACTATATTTAATAACAACAAGAATATATTTGGTATATAATGTTACAATTTGATCCAAATTCCAAATTGCCCCAAAATTTCCTAATCATATCGATGGAAAAATAATTCTCTAGTGCATTAAGGGAACTATAATGTATTAGGTGTGGTATACAAGAAGATGATAAATGGAACTATTTCAGTATAAGAATGCACATAGACAAAGATATTTTTATGAGAGAATATCCATATTTAGTCAATTTATTTCTATGTGAAATATTTTTTTAGTGGAATTGGTTCACATAATGTTTTTTGAAACATAACACTAATGAACCTTAATATATGAATTCCACACAAGACTTAATACAATCTTTGAGGATTAAGGAATAATTAAATTACTATAATTATATATTAAGCTACCACTTATATTGTTATTTGATACTAAAATTTTTATCAATATCAAAAAGGATCTAAATAATCATTTATTTATAGTGAACATGGATATTAAATATAACATCCTCAAGGATAATATGTATAGGTTGAAGTGAATGATAAATTTTTTTACTATGAATGATTAGTTGGTTTATATCTTTACAAAACCACTGACAAATAATATATTTCATAAACTATGGAACATAATGGGATTTCAGTCTCACCGTCTTCAAGGAAAAACGTAAGTGGACTTCTTTACACTCTCCTCTATCTTCTTTGGATATTATTGTTAATGGGGGTAAAGATGATGTTATAAATTTTATATTACATTATCCATAATGAACATTGTGTATGTGTGAATATTATTTAGAGAAGAATATTTTATAAATGATAGACCTTTTTTACAATGATAATATATTTATGTGAAGTTTTTAAAATAAGTAATATAGGATTTAAGTGTTTTTCATGTGACTATTTTAATAGGTTGTAGAAGTGGATGCAGAAACTAATTTATAACATGTTGAAATCAATTTCTATTGACAATATTTGATTATAGATATTTTCATAACGATTGATGTTAAGAAAAAATCATACTGATCCCATAAACCAATATATAAAGCCATAATAATTCGCTATTAATAGGTAAGATTCCCCATTCTTTTTATTAAATAATATGATAAATATATGATAATAAATTATTAAAAAATTAAAAAAGAAATTTTTCATATGTTTACCAAATCAATAATAGTTTATAACATAAATAAGTAAATGTCCTAGATACCTAAAATTATTAAATTTTTTAATTTACAAATATAGAGTCTCGACAATCCATCAATCATAGAATAAAATCTAAATTATTAATTTTAGAATTTCATAAATACCACCATTTTAAAAATTTCTTATTGTTAGCCTTAAACACATTTACCCTCGATGCATTGTTTCATCACATAAAACCATCCCAATTGAACAAATATGCATCATACACTCCTATTTAATCATAAATGAAATAATATTTGATTTTATGGGGTTATTCTTGTGTTTAGAGAATCCCTTATTTAAAATCTTTAAAACATCAAACCCCTTCACACAAAACCCAATGTGATTTAATAAAAAACTGTAGTTATTCTATAATCTCTGATATTATTTTCAATACATATATTAAATGACCTATATTAGTCGATAAACACCATACCAAATGAATTATGAATAGTTAGAGAACATATGTTCTTATGAGGGAGTGGGAAAATTGAATAAGGGTAAAAGCAGTTCGAAACCAAAAAAAATGATTGATTTACGGCTAACATATTTTGGGAACATGTTAAATAAAGTATTTTCAAATTATATTTCCTTTAATGTTAAAAAAAGTTTTGAATTCATTAATCATTGCATTCACTCTCCTAAACACACAATTACATGACCATTCCACCTTTTAACCATAGAGGAAACATAAAAACATTCCTTAGAATTATTTTAATGGTAATGTTAGATATTTTTTATCAAAAAACAATAATAATATGGTTTTATATTAAATATAAAAAATCAAGTATATCTTCATATTTTATCCATATTTACCCTTTATTATATATATATAACATTATATATTATCAAAAAAAATTATAACTAGTGTATAACTATTTTAACATTAATTGAATTTATCATTAAAATATAATTTTATTTATATTAAACAAAACATATCATAAGTGTTCTTACATGACCCTAAATTCACACCAAATGGATGTTGAGGGATAATATTATAATTATATATCATGATCGATGTATAAATATAATATTTAGTAAAAAAATTGAAGGATATAAATGTTATGGTACATGATTGTTTTAACTTAATGATCATTCCCTAATAGGTTGAAGTAGTATTTTAGGATGAATCCAAATATAACGATGAAAATTTTCTCTTTTTAATCATATATTAAACCTATACCTTCACAGTAAAAAATATTTTCAATAAAAATATGTATAATTAAATATATATAGACCCCTTGGTCTCATATTACATATTCATTCCTAATAAATAATATTCACCACTCAATGAATGTTGTTAGGAGTTTCCATGGGGGAATATAAATTAATGGTGAGGGATGTCCCATGGATTGAGTTTAATGGATATAAAAAATATAATAATTGAAGAATTATAATAATTACTTCAAACTATCTCAAAGATTTTTTTTATAATTAAATACATATCTATAATATTTAGTTATGTTGCCTCACTTTATAAGTTAAAAAATGATAATAAAATACTGAAGGAAAATAATTAAAATCTAAAAATGTTACTCAATTTTTTTAAATTCCTAGGTTTGTGGTCTTAAATTATAAAAAAATTACCTTTTAGACATTCCCCCTAAAAAATGGCTATTTTTTTGGTGATCGTATAGAAAGTTCATTATTTTTAATTTTTATGTTCAATTCCCAATTATTTAAACTCTAAAGTCAATCTATAGTGCATGAAATATTTTTATAGAGGACATTTGTACAAAATATGTTTATATTTCGGGTAAATGTAATCTCAAATTCTTATTTTCAGTACCCTTTTGTTTTATAACAAAGATACATGTTTATTCTGTAGTTGTGAACTATTAAAAATCAAGGCCATAATTTTCTATAGTCTTTATATGATATTTGAATACATTGCCTATTTTTTTGGCCCTAGTTACATCCTTTGCAAATCAAGTAGATGATTTAATAATTTTTGTTTGTTTTTAAAATAATTTCTCGACAACATGTTGAATAGTAATAGTCAATTATCATTATTCCTATTAATTTAATAATGTAATGGCTATAGAAAAATATGCATGTGATAAAAATATTACTTATTAATAATTATTTGGTATTACAAAAAATAGTCATAATTTTAATATAATTTTTTTTGATTCATGATCATTTAGTTTGAATTTTGAGAGATATAAATAAAATTATGGGTTTTTTGTGTTTTTAAATATCATCATATTTTTATGCATCAATCATCAGAATAGATAATTTTCATTAAAAATATATTTTATTAAATTCTTATGATAATTATTTTATTAAAAACAAAGAGAAACATTTTTTTTATAACATATGTTTTTAAAATCAATATTTCCTGGGAAATTGGTTTTATTCAATTTTATATAATAGATATTGATCGAAATAATTATTTTAGTGGCTAAAAAAATATATTATCACAATTTGATTACAAATAAAATAAATGATATAAATGATTTCATGGTATAAAGGATGATTTTTCTTTAATGTTCGATAACTAGTTTTGGTAAATCATACCTATGAAAAAGTAAGAAGAAAATATTATCACATATTTATAAATTAATGATGAGGAAAGATGATTTTTTAAAATTTATTATTACCATTTCTTTATGTTCATATGTTTAACAATATTGGGTTTCATTGAATAATTGGGTTCATAATAGGTTATATAAAAATTTGGTATCTAAAATTTTGTTTTAATGGATAAACAATTGGTATTTATTAGTTACAATTTTATCTCTAAGAGAATCATAACCACAATAAATTCAATATGTCAAGATTTTTTACTCTATATTAAACACTTTATTAGGAGTTCAAAACATATAATCAATAAAATTCCATTTTCCAAAGTGCATATTCATTTATTATATAAAAATTTTAATTATTTACAATATAACTTTATATTATTTCATACTTTAACATAGATGTAAATATTTATTTCTATTAACAATTATTAAAAAATTAGATTTTTCCGATATGAACACGATACTATAGAAATAGGTGTTCAATCCAAGGCATATGGAGTCCTATTATTGTATTCCATTATAGAAAATTCCATTCAAATAATATATAGTATCCTATAACTATGGTCAATGTAGATGATAGCTAAAGGGCCATACATGAATCAAATATGACCATGATCCACATAGTTTGTTATAGTAGGTTTACTTGTGAACACATGAATCCCACCAAAAGGGTGGGGGAAATTATTCCCATGTTCCTTATGATATATTTATGTAGGCCTCAAGCTATTTCTATGGTCTACTTATACCATTTTTATAGTGATATTTATTGAAAAAATTTATATAGACCATGAAAATAAGAGTTTCTTATGGTCATCATCACCCATGGTACAGTTACAGCTTCTCCATGCATCAATCTACATTCAGAGGTAATCAATGAATGTTATTCTAGTTTAAGTGGAAAATATATAAAAAAGATATAAGGTGTTATAGGCATGTATTTTTATCCTGAAAAATGATCAATTTTATAGTATTATTCTAGAAATTATTTTTAAAATGTAAAAGTTATATTTTTAAAGGATATTTCTTTCTTGTTCACTTTGAAGTATCCATAAAAATAAAAAATTAATCCTGATTATTATATAATTTATACTATTTAATAATATGTTTTATATATTTGTTTTACTAATAAATGAATTTGATGAAACTCCTTAAAACTTGACGAACACTTCAATGGATATTATGTGATGATACATACTACTTCACCAAACATTAATAAAGAAATTTCTATTTTGGTATTAATTAAAAATATATATACTTTATGAATCTTTATAGGTGTTTTATTTTTGAATTTATATTTCATCACTATTATATTTATGGAATGGTTTCTACAGTTTTGATTACATCCTTGGTCCTATTAAACTGAAAAATGATAATATTTAATGTATAATATGGAATCTAGTGGGTATATATTTTTGTGTCTAATTATCACCATGTGTGGGTATTTTTCATAATTATTATATTTTAACTGTTATATAGATTATTCAAACAAATATCAATAAGGTTCAATCTTGATTCAAATATTCACTACAAATTAACATTCCTATATTTCCTATTTTTGAGGTAATCATATGAATGGTTCCATTTAAATATAATCACATATTTTTTTATTGGATTTGGGAGGTTTTCTATCCATATTTTATTATTCTAATAATCAAATTACATAATTTTATTTATTTTCTATCAAAAATAATATAAATTACGAACTCTATTATAATCAGAAAAAAATTATATAGAAAAAAAATTTTATTTTAGCTACAAATATATATTTACAATTGAGTGTAGTGAATATTTCTGTTATTGTGATTTTTCTTCATTAATAAAGAATTGAATCTGGCAACTAATTTCATTATCTATTGCTGGATTCCTTTTCCATATATATTAGTTGATAAAAACTATTTATATAGTGTTTTTATTAATAATATTGAATTTTATGCATTGGATTGATTTATATTTCTTTATAGATTGTTACTACAACATTTTTTTCTACCAAAAAAATGATTTGATACATTTTTCTGTGTTCTTTTATAATCTTTATCTAAGATTAATGAAAATAAAATATATGTATAGAATACTTTCTCGGGTTGATAGTGTGTTTTTCATCATACACTCATGATTTTAAAACTATAGTGGTAGGGGAGATCTATATCCACCAATTTATAATAATGATGATAGGATTAGATATTGGGACTAGATTAAAAACTTGAGTACATATTCATTATTTCCACTTTTAAAAAATGGTGTTGATAATCTTGGAGTTATATTGTTCTAAATCGTGGTTTGGAAAATAATCAATTTTTTAAAACATGGAAATAAAATAATATTTAAATAATAAATTAATTATACATTGTAAAGACTCGTAAATTTCAGGAAATTTTTTTATTAAATTCTTTGGAATTTTAAAAGTACGCAGTTTTTGACAGCACCTAATTCCGAGGCCCGGTGTGCCCAAAATAATATTCTGAAGTTTAGCTCGGGTACGTTCAATGAACAAATGAGTGGGTTTTTCTATCTTTTGAACCGGTGCTCGGAATTGAAATCTGAGGGCACCGATTAACTCGCAATGCCGGTAATTTCTTAAGGGGACCTTTACCACAGTTGTGTTTAAAGCAGGTTGTGAGATAAAAATTGGGATTTTAGTAAAGCAGTTAAAAAAATTTGTTAAAGCAAATTTATATCCAAGGAATTTAAATCCTCCCATGGGTGTATATATGAGAGTTGGGTCCCACATGAGCCACAACCTCTCATCTTCCCATAACTCTCTCCACCCCCCCCCCCCCCACCTTTAACACCTCTTAAATTTAATGTTACAACTCCCCTTATTATGACAACCCTTCACCTCCCAAATTAATATTCCATCAATGGTTTGAAAGCTAAAAGGGAATGATAGTATTATATATTGGGGAGCCTTTACTCAATTATGGGTTAACAAAATATTTTTGAGATCCTTGTGGGAAACCACTGGAGAAATTTAGAGAGAACTTTAAACCGCCGACGAAGAACGGTTCTTCAACGACGGGCCTTCCAAGATCTTCGATGAAGAACAATCCTTCAACAGAGGTCAGATTCTGATGAATCTCCACCACTCAAGCTCTTATATGAAGTGTGAGGCGGACTCAATGTTCGATGTCAACTCCATTCTCTTTCCGAAACTTGATGACGTGCAATGTCATAATCGAGGTATGGGTTGTTATGTTCATGTTTAAATACTGTTCATCATCATTATTCAATTATTGATTTTTGTTTGGCCACATGATACCATCTTGATGAGGAAGGGCTCGGACCGCATGAACACGGCCAAAACCTTCCCCTCTCGTTTGTTGATTGTGGAAGATGGAGGTGGACTGTGAAGAATCGGCCGACGTCGGGCCAACCATGAGCAGATTGTCAACGCTTAACAGTTGGGTCGCAGCTAAGGCGCGGAACCATCGTTCTGCGCGGAGTAGAGTTGGATGGTGGCCTAGCCGAGTCGCGGAGGAGGGGCGGGGATCCGGCGCGCCGCGCCGAAGCTAAGGGGTCGCGGCCAGGGCAGGCCGCGGCGGAGGGGCGTGGAGGCATCACGCCGCGTCGGAGCTTCAGGGGCCACGGCGGGGGCAGGCCGCAGTGGCGGGGCATGGAACCGTCGCGCTGCACCAATTAAACAAAGTCACGGCCTAAGGCTGTAAAGGATCTGAAGGGTGGCCGGTTGTGCCGGCTGCCGGTGTCCGCCGCCGGTGCCATCAAGAGGTGGGACTCGACAGGTCCCGCTGTTACCCAAGGGTAGGCCAACATGGCCGGCCGTTTCGAAGAAACCGGAGGATGTAACCCCCCCCCCCCCCCTGGACCAGTGGCTAGGGCGGGCCCCACTGGGCGCCGCCACCCCGCCTGGTCGGGCAGCCAACCGCGTGGTCCAAGCGGGCCGGGCCACACCGCACCGGCGGGGCTGGGCAGCCAGCACCGTGTCGGGCCTGCAGCACCGCGTCGGGGCGCCAGCGCTAGGTCGGGCCGCGCCAACAAGGCCGGACCCAGACCCAGGTCGGTTCGACCCGGTTCGGGCCGACCAAGGGGGTGTTGGGCCGAGTCGGACTGGGCCCAGACACCCTATTTTTCGGACCGTTTTCAGTTAAATGGACATAACTTGAGTTGTGGACCTCTGATCCATGCACCATCAGTTGCGTAGGATTCCTCTGATCGATATGGTCATTTCGGTATATTAAGATCAAGGTTTCGGCAAAGTTTCTTTACAGCTAGGTTAGTTCGAACCCAAAACCAACTGGGGCCTCGTAGGGGAAATGCTTATAACTTGAGCTCGAGACGTCTGATTGATGTGCCGTAGACATTGTTGGTTTCCTCTTGATGAGATGGTTCTTTTGGAATACTTCACCTGAGGTTTGGACATAGTTGAAATATGGCCTTGTTAGATTGTACCCGAAATCCAACCGGGCCCCTCGAACAACAGTGCTATTAACTCATAGACTGGGTGTCCGATTGACGCGCAGTCTATTGCATTGAGACCCCTATGAAGAGGCGGTCCTTTGAGATACTTCCACGTGATATTACATGACACTTGGAAGTATCGACAAGTAGCTCACAGAGCTTACCCTTCCGGAGACGAGCGTACGGAGTACGGAGACCTTGTAGCTTGCTAAGACCTGATGACTGCTTGTCCGATTCAAGTCGGAGTGACTTGTATATCCCAGTGGGGAGCACTACTGTGTTTGGGTGGCATACCCATGGAAGGGAGCAGTACTGTGTTTGGGTGGTAGACCCACAGTACTCGACAGAAGGAGTACCTATGTAGGCTATTAGGGGGAGCACTACTATGTTGGGGTGCCAGACCCATGGCAGGGAGAACTACTGTGTTTGGGTGGCAGACACACAGTACTCAACAGGAGGAGTACCTCAGCAGTCTAAGGTTAGTGAGCAGTGTCTCGGAGTTGTGACAGGATCACTGTACTCGACAGAGGAGGAGCTCTTTAGGAGTTGTGGTTTCTATATCCTTAATGAAAAGCTTGTTTTGAGCTGAGTCAATGACCTTTGTGTTTACCTCATGATTTAGATGGGTCCCTTGATAACTTAGGTATATGTATGGGCAAATACCTAAGTAGTGGTTATCCGTTGATTTCATAACCTTTGTGTTTCCTCATGATTGAGATGGGTTACATGATAACTTTGGTATAAGTATGGGCTTATACCTAAGTAAGGGTTATCTTGTGAGATCCTTCTTTGTGGTTATCCTTGTTATATTTAGTGGGACCTTGAGGGTCTCAGGGTCCCTACTGAGTATCATTATACTCATCCTTGTATAGTCTATGCTCGCACCTCATTATGTTGGATGCAGACAATGAACAGTGCTGACAGAGACCGAGTGTATAAGGACTAGACGGTACCCATAGGTGGACCTCATGACAAGTCAGTACCCAGAGGTGGACCTCACGACGAGTTAGTACCCGGAGGTAGACATCATGACGAGACGGTACACGGAAGAGGTTGGTGGGCAAGAGCCTTGAGGAGGCTATTTGTACCTACCCTTTAGGTAGGATCTGAGGTGGATGACCCAGGAGTTGCTTCTATCTTCCAGCTGTTTTTCTTTTCTGTTCTACTTTTTTTCAATTATAGTTGTACTTTTCAGTTGAGTTTGTATACTTTCCCATTTACTTTTCATCACTATCTTTTTTTCTTACTGTATTACTTCCACTTGTATTCTGTTTGGATGTGTTTATGTTTTATAAAGGCAATTCCTTCTCAGTTATCAAGATTTACGCCTTTGGTGCTAGTCGCCATCCCCTGGCCTATGGAAGGTGGGCATGGGGTAGTCACGGCACGGGCCCCGAGGACGGGTCGTGACAAATTGGTATCAGATGAGTCAGTTCTACCACAGAACCTAGGACTCTAATAATTATTTTCTGTGAAGCAATAGTGTTAACGGTTCCGAGTGTGGTCTTCAGTTCAGGGAGTCTACTGTTGGTGCGGCGGCCGACGTATCCATACACCAGGACCCTGACTACTGATTTCTGACTTAGTACATGAAAAAACTGATTGTTTGTGTGTTTCCAAAAGTTTTAAAGTCATCTCAAACTAATTCAGCTCACCAGGTTTAAATCATTTGACCGTACCACGTGTGTTTACGATGCCTCCACACCGACAGTCCGTTGGAGTTCTGATAGAGTACACGATGATGTTCCACCGAGTGATTAGGATCCAGTGCAGGGCCCTCTTTCTATGATGGCACCTTCGGGTGGTGTACCAGCACCACAAACACCCGTTAGGCATCATATGCCACCAGTTGTACTAGAGAACGGTGCACACTGGCAGAGCGCGTTGCACAAGTTCCAGCAGCAGAGGCCTCTGAGGTTACGAGGCGAGACAGATTCCCATGCAGCAGTGGACTGGATGGAGGTGATTGCTAGAGCTTTTCTCCTAGTTGACACACTAGTAGATCGGATGGTGGACTTAGATACTTGTGTTTTCCAATGAGTGACCATGAGGTTGGTCTATTAAGTAATGAGGCTTTGGTACGTTGACCGATGCTTGAGATATTACCTTCAGGTAGTGTGCCAGCTATATCACTACCTGTTGGTCAGCAGTTTCAACCAATGGTACCGGTAGATGGCACATGTAGGCATAGTGCCTTACACATTTTTCAGCGTCAGATACCCCTCAGGTTCTAAGGCGAGGCCGACTCATAGGCAATAGAAGACTAGCTTGAGGAGGTGGCTGAGAGTTTTCTAGAGCTTATGTAGCTTCGGCAGGACGACATGTCGGAAGCTGAGTATTCATCGAGGCATACCGGTCATTCTGGGTACTTAGTGAATATGATACGACCGGTGCTTTAGAGATCAGACTTCTGAGTGAGGTGTGTTTAAGGATATCTGGGCCATCACTTTATCCTCTATGCATTTCTACTTATTTTAGGTTGCTTGAGAGAACCTTCGTGGTTGAATGTTCATTGGATGAGAGGAAACAGCCAGTGAATGTTAGCAGTGGGAAAGCAGGGAACTGGCATTAGTCTTGGAGACTTGGGCGTGTAAAATGTTTCAAGAAGAGAAAGTTTTAAGGACAGATGAAGCTGCATAGTAGTAGACATGGAAGCAGAGCTAGGAGAGCAGCATGAGGTGGTATACATTTCGACATGTTACAACAACCCGCCTTTGTATTCCCTGACAGGCTCAGGGAGCTGGAGGGAAGGGTGAAGAGAATAGCTGCATGCGGTAAAGGGGTGTGACCCAAGGGCTCTAAAAATGATTTGAGGTACGTTCTGTGTCTACTACTAGCTGTCGTATCAATAGACATAGGTACCAATCATTCCTACCATCCACGAATCTTGTTCCAGACCTAGAGTTTCCAGTTAAACCGTTGACTTGACCCTCACGTCTGGAGATACCTTGAGAAGAGTCTCGATAATCACACTTACGCTGATGGTGTGATCTGACCCTAGAGGTGAGAGTTTCGGTTGGAACCTCTTAGTGGTAGCGTCGAGGCCTTACGACGTTAGTTTGGGTATGGACTTGGCAACCACAGTTCATACACAAATTGATGGTATTAAGAAATAACGTTGTGGTTTATCTACAATGTTGGGATAGGGTTTTCCTTGGTCAGTGAAAAGGAAAACCTAGGAAGAACAAGATGAAATCATGCATAAGTGGGTGCAGTCGATCACTCATGAGTTGGCCAAACTTACCTTTGTGCCAGAATTTTCCAGAGTTGAAGCACCACTAACAACAGAGCTTTCAAGAGCTGAGGTATAGATTGACCGTGCGCCCATCTTGAGGACGTTGGTTACATAGTTCTTTTCGACGCATCAGGGACCAGACTCGGGTGTGTCCTGATGTAGAAGCGAGCAGTTATTTCCTATGTTTCATGGTAGCTGAGACTGCATAGAGGAGACAGAAGTCCTATACTGATAGGAGATAGAGACCTCTGGAGTTCGAGGATGGATACCACTTCCTTATACGGGTCTCACCTTGATGAGGTCTACAGAGATGTGGCCAAAGAGGCAAGTTATCTCTGAGGTTCATCAGACCTTTCCAGGTCCTCAGTGGTGTAGGTAAGGTGGCTTACCTCATGTCCCTTCCACCATTGTTGCTCTGGGTGCACGACGTCTTCCACGTATCTCAGTTGAGGAGATACGTGCATGACCCAACGCATATCATCGACCATGCGGATCTAGACATCAATGACAGGGTGAAATTATCGGAGGTCCCGGTGGAGATCGAGAAACAATAGGAGAAGGTCCTATGTGGATGGTCGATTCCTTTGGTGTGCATTCGTTGCCAGCACGGGAACCTCCAGGAAACCACATGGGAGCGGGAGGCTCAGATGCATGCTCAGTACCCTCATTTCTTTCCCTAGTTTATGTTGTAGCTTTATGGGGACGTAAAGCCTTGAAGTGGGAGTAATGTAAAGACCCGTAAATTCCAAGGAAATTTTTTTCTTAAAGTCTTTGGAATTTTACGAGTACGCAGTTTCTGACGGGACCTAATTCTGAGGCCCGGTGTGCCCAGAATAATTTTCTAAAGTTTAGATTGGGTATGTTTAGTGAACGAATGAGTGGGTTTTTCTATCTTTTGAAAAAGTGTTCGGAATTGAAATCTGAGGGAACCAATGAACTCGCAACGCTGATAATTACTTAAGCGGACCTTTACCGCAGTTGCGTTTAAAGCAGGTTGTGAGGTAAAAATTTGGATTTTAGTAAAGAAGTTAAATAAATTTGTTAAAAAAAATTATATCCAAGGAAGTTAAATCCTCCCATGTGTGGATATATGAGAGGTGGGGCCCACACGATCCCCAACCTCTCATCTTCCCATAACTCTCTCCAGCCCCCCCCCCTTTAAAACCTCTTCAATTTAATGTGACAACTCCCCTTATTATGAAAACCCTTCACCTCCCTAATTAATATTCCATCAAGGGTTTGAATGCTAAAACGGCATGATAGTATTATATATTGGGGAGCCTTCACTCAATTATGGGTTGAAAAATATTTTGGAGAACCTTATGCGAAACCGCTGGAGAAATTTAGAGAGAACATTAAACCTCCGACGAAGAACGGTTCTTCAACGACGAGCCTTCCAAGATCTTTGACGAAGAAGAATCCTTCAACGGAGGTCAGATTCCAACAAATCTTCGACACTCAAGCTCTGATTTATTGTGTGAGGTAGACACAATAATCGACGTTAACTCCATTTTCTTTCCGCGGCTCGACGATGTGAAATGTCATAATCGAGGTAGGAGGTGTTATGTTCAAGTTTCAATATCGTTCATCATCATTCTTCAATTCTTGAGTCTTGTTTGGGTGCATGATACCATCTTGGCGAGGAAGGGCTCGGACCGCACGAACATGGTCCGACCCTTCCCCTCTCGTTTGTTGATTATGGATGATGGAGGAAGACTACGAAGAATCGGTCAGTGTCGGGCCGACCATGATCGGATTGTCAACGCTTGACTGTCGGGTCGCCCCTAAGGCGCGACACCGGCATGCCGCACGGTGTAGAGCCAGACCGCGTCCTAGCCGAGCCGCAGCGGAGGGGCGCGGTGCCATCGTGCCGCGCTAGAGCTAAGGGGTTGCCGCTGGGGCGGGCTGCGGCGGAGGGGTGCGGTGCCGCTGCGCCCCGCCGGAGCTTTAGGTGCCGTGGTCGGGGTGAGCCGTGGCACCGTCGCGCCGCGCCGGTTGAACAAAGCCGCAGCCACAGGCCGTAGTGGATCTAGAAGGGCGGTAGGTTGTGCCGACCGCCGGTGCCATCAAGAGGCGAGACGCGAGGGGCCCCGCGGTTACCCTAGAGTCTTTCAACACAGCCATCTGTTTCAAAGAAACATGGGGGTGTAACCCCCCCCCCCCCGGACGATCGGCTAGGGCGAGCCCCAATGGGCGCCGCCACCCCGCCTGGTCAGCCAGCCATGCAGCCAACCCCGTGAGCCAAGCGGCCAGGCCGCGCCGTGCCGGCCGTGCCGCGCCGCACCGGCCATGCCGGGCCACTCCTTCCGGGTCGGGCCGTGCCCGACCGAGCCGGACGCAGACCCGGTTCGGGTCGACCAGGTTCAGACTGACCCAGGGGGTGTTGGGCCGGGTCTGACCGTGCCCAAACCCCCTATTTTTTAGACTGTTTTTGGTTAAACGGACATAACATGAGTTTTGGAGCTCCGATCGATGCACCGTCAATTGCGTAGGATTCCTCGGATCGAGGCGGTCGTTTCAGTATATTACACTCAAGGTTTTGGGCAAGTTTTGGTATGGCTAGGTTGGTTTGAACCCGAAACCAACCATGCCCTCAGAGTGGAAACGCTTATAACTTGAGCTCCAGACGTCCGATTGACGTTCCGTCAAGTTTTTTTTATTCCTCTTGATGAGACGGTTCTTTTGGCATATAGCACCTGATGTTTGGATGCATTTGGAGTATGGCCAGGTTGGATTGTACCTGAAATCCAACCGGGCCTCTGAAACGACAATGCTAATAACTCACACATCAGGCGTCCGATTGACGCGCCGTCTGTTTCGTTGAGACCCCTATGACGAGGCGGTACTTTTAGATAATTACATGTGAGATTACGTGACACTTGAAAGTATAAACCAGTAGCTCATGGATTGGACCCTCCTGGAGACGAGTGTATATAGTACGGAGACCTCGTCGCTGGCTAAGACCTGATGACTCCTTGTTCGATTCAAGTCGAAGTGACTTGCATAGCCCAGTGGGGAGCACTACGGTGTTTGGCTACCAGAACCACGATGATGAGAACTACTGTGTTTGGGTGGAAGACCCTTGGTACTCGACAGAAGTAGTACCTCTGTAGGCTATTAGGGGGAGCACTACTGTGTTGGGGTGGCAGACCCATGGCGGGGAGCACTACTATGTTTGGGTGGCAGACCCGTGGTACTCGATAGGAGGAGTACCGCAGCAGTCTAAGGATAGTGAGCAGCGTCTCGGAGTCGTGACAGAATCATTGTACTCGACAGAGAAGGAGCTCTTCCGTAGTTGTGTTTTCGATATCATTAATGAAAATCTTGGTTTGAGCTGAGTCAATAACCTTTGTGTTTACCTCATGATTGAGATGGGTCACTTGATAACTTAGGTATATGTATGAGAATATACCTAAGTAGTGGTTATCCTTTTATTTCATAACCTTTGTGTTTCCTCATGATTCAGATGGGTTACTTGATAACTTAGGTATAAGTATGGTCTTATACCTAAGTAAGGGTTATCTGGTGAGATCATTCTTTGGGGTTATCCTTGTTGGATTTAGTGAGACCTTGAGGGTCTCGGGGTCCCTACTGAGTATCGTTATACTCACCCCTGCACGGGATATGCCCGCACCTCACTGTGTTGGATGCAGATGATGGACAACGCTGATAGAGACCGAGTGTACGAGGACTGAACGGTACCTGGAGGTGGACCTCAGGACAAGTCAGTACCCGTAGGTGGACCTCACGATGAGTCAGAACCCGGAGGTAGACTTCAGGATGAGAAGGTACTCGAAGGAGGTTGGTGGGTGAGAGTGTCGAGGAGGCTATATGTACCTACCCTTCAGGTAGGATCCCAGGTGGACAACCCAGGAGCTGCTTCTATCTTCCAGCTGTTTGACTTTTCTGTTGTACTTTCGTTCAGTTGTAGCTGTACTTTTCAGTTGGGTTCGTATTCTGGCCCATTTACTTTTCAGCACTATATTTTGTACTTATTGTATTACTTTCGCTTGTACTCTGGTAGGATGTGTTTATGTTTTATAAAGGAAATGGCTTCCCAATTATCGGGATTTACACCTTTGGTGCTAGTCGCCAGCCCCTGGCCTATGGAAGGCGGGCTTGGGGTAGTCATGGAATGGGCCCTGAGAATGGGTCTTGACATACATAATATAAAATAATATAAAATAAATAATTGTATTATATTAAAATAAAATATTTTTGGAACATATATTAAAATTTGATATAATATTTACTAGATTGAACAATTATATATGGTCATTAAATATAAATAAGTGTTCATTTTTATTATTAAAATAGTTTTATAATGTTGTATACCTAATCAATTTAAGAAACTATTATTAAGATAAAAAATAAAACATAACATCATAAATATTAAAAAGAACAATATAGAATGAAAATTGAAAATCACCACATAATATATGTTTTCTATCTATTAAAAAATTACAAATTTAAAGTCATTATACTAAAATAAAATATCTATTATAAATTAAACATTTTAAATAAAAAGTATTAATATCATTTAAATATAAAAAATAATTCAAATATCAGAAAAAAAAATAAAATTAATCTTATTAATCGTTAATAAATTATATAAAAATAAATATATCATAATATTTATTGAAAAATGATCAAATATTTATTTTTATTTGTAAAAACATGCATAAATAAACACAATATAAATTGTGTTTATGGAATAAGAAATCATGAATAGATAAAAAATATTTTATATAATAATATAAATCAAATCATATAACATAAAATAATCAAAATTACAATTAATAGAGAATAAAATAAAATAAAATTTCTTATGATATCTTATAGATGATACAATTCAAATAAATTGAGTGTATAATTAAAAATTCATAAAATAGAATCTTCATAATACAAAATAACTTAAAGTACTACACTAAATAAATATTATATATAGACTTAAAGGTAAATATATACCTTATTTTTATGACATTATAGATTCACTACTATAACATTATTACACAAAACAAATAAAAATATGTTTTCCCCAGTTCTCATCTTTCTTCTTCATTTTATTAATTTTAATTTATATTTTCCTTAATTTGAAAATAGTTTCTCTTATATCTATTAATATTTCATATATATTATTATTATTTAATTAATATTAATGTACTAATATATTTGTGTTAAACTAATACTATAATTTTTATATCATACTATATCATAATATTTAATAAATGTGGTAACATATTCAAAAATTCCATAAACCATTAAGATCATTATTTGTATAATGAGTAGCATTGAATTTTGGTATATAAATAGTATAATGAAAATAATTTTCATTAATATTTTTAAGTAGGATATTCTATTTAGATATTTAAAATACATAAAATTCAATATTTTTAATTTTTATTATTATTTTGTGAGAAACTATTAAAAAATTCATTTATAATAGTACATAAACATTTTCTCATGAACCAACCTGGTTCAATATGAAACATCACCTATAATGTCCCACAATAAGGTGGATATCAAAAAACAAAAAAGTTTCAAAAATAAACAAAAACGGATAATCTATTATAATACAATGTTTAATAATCATACAAATCTATAATGTGTACAATGTTATGCTAAAATAATAAACCTAAAAATGAAAAAAGACAAAACAAAAGAGAAGTCTCCATATGACCATTTATCACCACGAACATATCTTAAATAAAATGTGATGACAACGAGGAGAAGGTAGAGAGCTTTAAGATTCCTTTATCTTTACAGGATTCTTAAAAGTAACGTCAAATAATACTAAAATTCAAAATTTGGGTGTGGTAATAAAATCCTAATATAATACGACTGAAGTATTTATACAATTTATATCACCATGAAACCATTAGTTATAGCTTTAAACCAAAACTACTTAACAATTAAATCTCGAAATAGATATCATACTTTAAAACATACTTTTTTTTAATAATATAAATTCATATTTTTTATAATGAGGAATACAACATGTAAATGTATGACAATTTAAAAGAATTAGAAAAATCAGACATAGATATTCCATTTAATAAACACATGAGAAATAAAACAGGAAAAAATAATTTATCTAAAAAAAAATAAAATGTGGGGTTTATCCTATGAGAATATGTATTCATACACATTAAGGAACAATATTCCAAGAAAAATGTGATTTTTACTGATAATGAGTTCTAATTAAGTTTACTCATATCAACAAAATAACCCATACTAGTTCCTGAATTTCTAATAATTCATATAACAGTAATCTTATTCACCCTAGGTTCTTAATCTATAATGTTTTATAAAAATAATTTCAAAACCAAGATAATTATTTATGAAACATTATTACATGGAATTATAACATCTCATATTCTTGAAAATCCATTTTATAGTCAAAAACAACATTGAGTACTTTCATCAAACACTTAACATTTATAAATATATTATTATATAAAACCCCATTAAACACTTGAAACTTAATAAACAATTCAATTTCGATATATAATAAATCAATTTTATAAACTAAACCTTTTTATTTCAAAAAATTATCAAATGATTCATGAGTTTGAATCATTTTATAGAAACAGCTATGTATCCAAAGGAAAAAAATGTCACCTTCAATAATAGAGATTGGAAAAAAGAGATCAAGTCTAAAAATAATAGATTCAAATTAAACATATTCAAATAAAGATAAAAAACACTATAACTAAAATTCATATCCTAATTAATTTACTACAAAACAATGGGAGAAATGATCAAGGAGTGATCTTTAGTGAAGGGTGATGATTGGATAACAAAATGAGACATAACATGAATTGACCTACCAGGAATGGATTTAAACATCAAGTATACAAGAATATAAGACTCTAGATCATATATGAAGGGTTAGATAGAGCCTAATATATATTATAATGTGTTTATACATAAAAATGATACATGTAAAAGGTGTATATTCCCACTTTTATGTGGTTCGGATTGAGGCACAATGTTGGACTGCATGGTTTAACAAACCACGCACCAACTATGATTCCAAATATAAATTTTGAGAATTTGGGTCTCATATCTTCCTATTTAATATTCACATGTTTTGAAAAAAATTACTCATGGCATGTGACATCATTAGAAAAACACCAAGACACATGCATGGTTTACTTGGAGAGTCACATTGTTTGAAAACCCATATTCAAATTATGAAATACACAATAGAGATCTCTGTTCCATACCACATTTTTATGTATAAATCTTTACCTTAATCATGAACCTAGCCAATTTTCTCAAAACTTATGACTTTTTAACCCCCTAATTCAAAAAACTCTCGAACCTTTCAAGATAGAAACGAGCCAAAAAATAACATACCTTCAACTTATAGGGAATCAAAAGTCTCACAAAATACATTTTAATCCCCTTTAAAATAACTCAAGACTTCATAATTCAGACAAAATAAAATATTTCTAAATACTCATAAATTAATCCCACTCTCGTGTATCATATCTATCCTATCTGTGCTCCAATAGGACACGGACAAATCAAAATGTTTCACTATGCCTTACATTCACTTGGAAATCTATATATTAGTAGGTTTCTCAAACAATGATGTTTCTTATTCAATATTAAAATCCTCCCATTAAACCAAATTTTAAGTATTTTTTTGATACCACCACCACCACATCAATTGAAAAATCTTAAATAAATAATTATTTGAAATTTAGAAAAGTGGAAATGAAAACTGTTAAGAAGAATTTCGACATGGTTCAATGATCTCAGAAGGTCCAACCAACCTCATTGATGATAGAAACTTCTTACCAAAATCAAAAAAGATGAAATAAGGTAAAAATAGATAATAAAATGATCTCCTACAAGAACCACTTACAAAAAATTATTGGTGTCAATATGACATTTTTAATTTTTATGTACTTTTACCATCCTTTTTTGAGTTTACCACACCATAATTTTTTCCATTGAACAGCAGGAGATGCTATTATAGACCATTATCCCATACATTCCTAGAATTAAGGAAATTAAAAAGTCCACCCATATGATTATTCTAAGTGTATACGATTATTAGGGAAGAAAGGAATATGAATATACCAAAACACACTAAAATCAAGAACGCACTCCCAAGTCATTACATCCATAATTGGATGATTTTATTTATCTAGCCATCCATATAAATTTTAAATTTCATTATCCAAAATAATTAGAACCCATATCATTCAAAAATATCTTCCAAAAAAAAGTAAAAAATAAGGGGTTTTATGACAAATGGATTTCATAGATACACCGCAGTGCTTCACAACCCCACATGAATATAAATGTTTATTCTCTTCTCCCATGACTATCCACATGGAGAGAATACATCATAAAAATTCATAAACCAGTTATTGATCACCAAATTCATATCTTATTCCCATTATTAGTCTATTCTAGCCCCATTATAAATAAAATAAAACCATAATCCAACATCATTAACAGAATAGAAAAGGATTCACCAAAAATGTAGGTATATGGTGTTCCACTTCACTTTCCTAAAAACAAGGGTACCATGATGTAAAGTATAAAATGGACTAGATCACCCTGAGATACTTTTAATTATGTATCAAACCAATAAATGTGTAGATAAACCCATAATGAATTGACCAACCTATCTTAGGTTAATGATCCATCAACCCCTAACCCATGAAAATCAGACCAACCATCTTCCTAAATAGAATCAAGGCATTATTAGGACACCAAAACCATAAACCTAAGGTCGCCTCAATATAAAATAATTTATTAAAACAATTACGACCACCATTTTTTACTTAACCAATATAAATATTATTGAACAAAGGAGAACCATTGATTTTATAGGTTTATCAAACAAGCATATTATACCCTCAAACACAACTTATATAATTTCATCAAATAGGTTCACCAAGGATCTCTATTTATTTTATTCCATCCCAATATAAATTTTTATTTTCCTGATCAATGAATCTGTGAGAAAACATCCAATCCTAAGAGATAACACATTATTGAGATAAATGATATAAAATCACTTAACCCAGATTTTCAATATTATTATTAGATTATAGAAGGTAAATGTACATTTTAGGATTATATGATCAAAATATATCATACAATTATCTCTATGGTATTTTCTATAGTTTCCAAGTGCATGTATAAATGCTAAAAATAATGGTATTAAGGGGATAGATTCAATATATATTGGGAAATTCGGTGAATTCATTAAGACATTAACCATTTCCAATATCAAGAAAAATCCCAACAATATTATTGATGATTAATATTTACATCATAACATCCTTATATTTTATGATATATTTCTCTTAAAATAAATTAAAAATCATCGATATCTTTATATACACCCATCCCTAATTATAAATTATTCATAACATAGTGTACCATTATAGCACAACCATTAAATTGGTGGTTATGAATATCTATAATTAAATTATGAAAATATATAATTTAAACGTGTATAAAATAAATTATTTGGCTATCAATTTATTATAAATAATTATAAATTCATTTAAAAGTAAAATATATGTAACACCTCAAGATTCCATGGTATGTTTCCCTTTGAATAATATAGTAGCATGCATTGTACACAACAAAGAGTATTAGCACACCACGACCAATGAAACAAGCCATTATAAATATTAATACCCAATTTTTTATATTTTATAAATTTTAATTTTCAAAATGGACATCATTTTTGGATTCGGAATATCAAAATTAGCTTAGGGTGAATTTTTGGTAATTTTCTGAGAACTTTCCATTTTTGATGAATAGTGAAAAACAATGTGTAATTGTGTAAAACCAACTTTTTAATTAAATAATTAGTTATTTTATTTTAATATTATTTTAGGTGAAAATAGATACATAATAACTATTTATTTTCAATGTAATTAATTGGATTCATTTTATAAAAAATTTAGATATATAAAATTTTATTGAACTTTTTATCGTCTTTTACCCACCTTCTCTGAGCATTTCCAAATTTTCATAAAACATAATTTTACCTCTTCTATAAGTTGAATTTCAAAAACCCGATAGAAAAAATATATATCAATAATTAAAATGTGGTTCAATAAGATGAAAATAATTTTTTTTGAATATTAACTTTTGACTTTTATTTACCATGTTAAAAAGTAAATATGGTAATTAAGGTTAAAAATGATATTATAATTACCCTAACACATATACAAATTCTATTGTATAAGTCTAATTAGACTAAAAAACCTTAGGAGTAAAATATGACCCTTTTTTTCCACTTGTATTATATTAGGAAATTAATTATTATTTTATTTAAAAAAGAGTTGAAAGTATTAAATTCAAAGTTTAATACTTGATCATTTTTAATATATGGTTATACATAAGATAAATTCGACTATAAATATTAATTATAAAAATAGAACTATTTCCTACATAATGGTATTTTATTTATAATTTTTAGACATTAAATAAGTCAATTCATTTATGACACAATGATTATGTAGTAATTACATTATTAATGAAATATTAAAATATTTGATATTATAAATATAAAAATGAATGTAATTTGAGACTTTTGTTGAATTCAACTAATTTTCTAGATTAATATGACATTTTAGGGTTTATTAAATAATTTTTTTGAATTAATCATGTTTTTATGATTTTTAAAAAAACCAAATACTTAATAGTGTCAAAATTAACATAATTGTGGTTTTATAACAAATACTATATTATTAATTGATATAATATTCCTAAAAATATAATCATTGGCCAAAGGACTAATATAAGGTTATATATATTAATAATGTACCACTTTTGTCTCATTTATCTTGTTATAGTAAGATTATTAACCATATAATATAAAAATATAAATAGACATGGTAAATGTCAAACTATTTAGCTAAGAGTTTAATCTAAAAGATAAGGTTAATATGGTGATCTAAACCCATAAAAGACATATTTATTGAGATTTTTTGGACCCATACACACCTTATCCTCTAAATAAATCATTTTTTATCCGTTATAAACAGAAAATCATTTTATTATAAAATAATATTTCAATCTTTTCCTAATGTGACACTCACCTCTCTTATAAGAGGGTATTTCCCCTTCTCATAATTTCACACCTCCAATGCAATTTAGCTCGTCCAAACCCATCCCAAATATCCTCCCAACATTCCTCCCTTCATTCTAGAGGCATTATATTGGTCATAAATTCATCCTAATGAGCCCTTTTTATCAAATCAAAAGGAAGAACCCGATGAAGAGGTACATATTTCACCACCTCTTTCAAGTTCAATTCTTATTCTAATTCTTCTTTCTTTGTTGTTTTAATTCTAAAATAATAACTCCAGTATCATCTATATACAGTGATGTTATTATAAAAATGGTACATCCATATTTATGATTCAATCAATCATATTAATGACAAAGTCACCATACGTGCATACGTACGACTTACCGTCTCCACGTCGTGGTGTAGTTTGTTATTCAGACATTTCATTATTTGGATGGGTATAATAATGAGTATAACTAATTTAAATAATAAATATAACATGTTAATGGTTCTATATATATTATATACTATCCAATTATATAAGTTTTCATAATCAATATAATGATATTGTCGCTTGTGCGTACGTACGGATTATCGTCTCCATGAACGCGATGAGATTCATTCCCCATCGTAATCATTCAAAAATAATTTTAATTTTATGATTAAAAATAATTTTTAATAACTTAATATCATAATAGTTATGAATAAAATACATTCTATCAATAACAAACATGCCTTACATAACCGAGCATATAAAGGAAAACAGATCAGTTAACACCCGAAATGATGATACTACTAAAATATTGTTAACAAAGAAACATTAGAGGATCATATATGATATCATATTTATGTATATAGTAATTTTATAATTTAATTAAAATTATTTAACTATTATACAGGAGGTTAACATACCCTCAACCAAGGAAAAGTACAAGGTAAGGGTTAATTTCACAATCTCATTATTATTCGAGGTTTTTTTATGTAACTATATACTGGGACATATTTATTATCCATGTATATGTTTCATAAAATAGTTTTCAAAGGTAATATTTTAATAAAACATCATTTGAATTGTTTTAAATATTTATTCTTCTAAACCTTTTTCATTAATTTCCATGTTTTTAAAATGGTTTTAAGGATTTATTTATATGTACATGAATGTTTTAAAATGTTAATTCCATTGAAAGTTTCAAAGTGGTATAGGAAACTTTGATTCAAAACTATCTTTTAAATGAATTCCTTTATAAATAATGTGACATTTAAATGATTTCAAGAAAAATGGATATTTATCTCAAAGATGTTTACTGATCATTTTCAACTATGTCAAAATCCATTATGGGATATTATTCTTGATCAAGTTTGATTTATTATGATACAAATATTCCATATTGTATTGAAGGTTTTGTGATATGTATGAATATGTATGTGTTATTTTTATACCATTCATGGTTTATGGATAAAGTATTGACATTTCATATGATAATTTTAAAATGAATGTTTATGTTATGATTAAACCTTTTCATATGGGAAATTCATTGTACTTAGTAAGTGACCGGTGGAGCCCGCTATAGCTCCTCGATGCATCGGTAGGTCTCATGAGACAGACTAGTGTCTTGGCACAAGGCCTTGATAAAATCTTATTTGTAGTCATGGAATAAGGCCTTGACTATGTGGTTATGAATTCTGGCATTATGCATTCCATCATTATGAAAGTAACTATTGATATTACATGTGATTATTCGACTAGTATAATAACCATGTGAATAAGTAAATGAAATTATTTTATTTTATATTCTCCATATTAAGTTGAGGTTTAAGTTTAAAAGGCTTTTGTTTTAGTCTTATACATTGCCTTAAATGTTTATTATTATTTATGAAAGTTCTGTTATATTTTTATCCTCACTGAGCATCTGATATCACCCCTTTCTATGTTTTATTTTTCCCCAGATGTGAAGATGTATTTTATGGTTGACTTGTATGGATAGTCTAAGGATATGAGTGAGTTCAAAAGGGGACAAAATTTTGTTGATGTTTTTATTTCATGATGTAATGTCAAACTTATGAATGTTTCTATAACGTCTAAGGATACTAAAATGATCGGTCTTTTGGGACATGATTCCTTGTATTATGCCAATTTTTTGTAATAATGCACCGACTCTGGGTAACTGGGGTCAGGGAGTTATAGTTGGTATCAGATGAAGTTTATTACAAACCTTGGAAACTAGATTTAGAAAAACTCTTATTAGAGAACACTACCTTAAGATAGACTTTGAGGATTAGTATAGAAAAACTTCTTAAAATTTTGGTAATGTAGAGATTTTGTGAGTTTTCCAGGAAATACATCCCTGTCTGGATACGAGCAGGTAGAGGCATCTCTAGCACATATGTACCTAGGGGTAAAACCTGGAAAAATCACTTCGAGAAAGACTTGAATGGGAACTGGTGCATGATAACGGGCCTTACTGCACACTTGGTGACAACACTCCCGGGGGATATGCTTAGGTTAATTATCATTTTATTTACAAAAAAATTTGAAGGGATTATGAGTATATACTTCTTCAAATAAAACATTTTTATGATTATGGATTATATCCATAAACTGTTCAATTTATGTTAAATGTTTTACAAGAATGGAATTATCTATTTTGATTCATAAACTAATCTAGTGTATGAAATTGTTTAGAAATGACGCCTAGTGGAAGGAATGGAAATTTTATCAAACCACGTAATCCATGTAGGTATTTACCCCCTATTTAAGATAATTATAGTGGAGTTGGTGATTCAATTGGTGCTGATCAGCTTATCACCATACAAGGAAAACTCACTCAGTTTATGAATAATAACCTTACCCTTATGGATCACCCTGATCCAAAATGCAGCAGATCAATGTTAGACCACTTCAGGAGGCAACAACCAACAAAATTAAATGGGAGTACAAATCCATTAGTTGCTGAGAAATGCATAAATTCCTTATAGAATATATTTCAATCTTTGGGGAGTAGTGAAAGGGAAAAAGTTGTCATGGCAGTTTATCACCTCACGGAAGATACAGATCAATGGTGGTCATTAATCCAATACACCGAGGAAGATGAAGAAGTATCGAAAATGGAATGGAGAGAGTTTAAATATATTTTCTTAGAAAAATAGTTTCCTCTTGACCATCGAGTAGATATGGGAAGATAATTTTTGAGTCTGAGGCAAAAGGAGGATGATAATGTTTCAATGTATGAGGCTAACTTTAAAAGGTTAGCAAGACATGCATCAGATTATATACATTACCCAATGAGTAAGATTGATCAATTATTTTATGGGTTAAAACCATTTCTCCATCGATCATTAGTCTCACAATCCTTCTCATCATACGAAGATATAGTCTTATGCGCTATCAAGAAATAAAAGGAATTTTGTAAGTCTTATGAATTTAAAGCAAAGAAATTGAAAAAGAGATCTATTGAACACACTGGAAATGGAAATAAAGGGAATAAGGGAAAAGTTTAATATTCATCATGCAGTAAATGTGGGAAGAAACACCCTAGTACATGATTGAAGGGAATGTGAGTATGTTTTAAGTGTGGTTAAAAAGGTCACAAAGCTTGTGATTGAAAGAGGAAGAAAGAGGTTGTGAATGTTGAATTCTACAATTGAAGAGAAAAGGGGCATTATGAAAATGAATTTTATAAGCACCAAGGGAACATACCTCAGAAAAGGCCAAGAGAGTAAGTCCAAGCTTATGCGATCAATACTACTTAGGTTGAAGCTCTAAAATATGTGGTGGAAGGTAATTTAATGGTTTCCTCAAGTTTATCCAATGCTTTATTTGATTCTGGATCATCACATGGTTTCATATCTTCTCAGTTTTCTAATAAAATTAGATATTTTCAATTTGACTTAACAAGGGAGTTGTCTATCAAAACTCCTAAGAGAAGTATCATTACAACAATGTTTTTTGAATCAGTTCCCATTAGGGCATATAAATGTTCTTTATCGGATAATCTTGTTGTCATACCCATGATTGAGTTTGATATGATCCTTGGAATCGATTGGATTTTGGACCATGATGTGAAAATGTATTGTAAGAAGAAGGAAGTTACAATTTTTTATGATGATAAGGAGTACATTATCATTAGAGCAGAAACATCACCACCTGATTCTTATCTAGATCCACCCACAGTAGCTCAAATAAATTCAATTATTGTGGAATAAAAGATTGAAATAACTAAATGAGGAAAAGGATTTTTGAATATAAAACATAACTATTGTGCTGGAATATGTTGATGTGCTTTCAGATGATTTACCTAGACATCCTCTAGAAAGATAAATAGTATTTTCCATTGATTTAATTCTTGGTGAAAATCCTATATCGAAGACCCCTTATAGAATGGCCACTTGGAATTAGTGGAACTAAAGAAACTGCTAGAGGAATTGAGTAATAAAGGATTTATTCACCCTAGTTTTCCCCATGGGGATCCCCTATCCTTTTTGTTAAGAAAAACGATGGATATATGATGTTGTGCATTGACTACAGGGAGATCAATGCTATAACAATAAAGAACTAGTATCCCCTACCTTGCATTGATGATTTATTCGACCAAATTCATGGAGCTCAATATTTTTCAAAGATTTAATTTCGATCTGGATATCATCCATTGTGTGTGAAAAAGGAAGACATTCTAAAAACAGCCTTTTAAACCAGGTACGGGCATTATGAGTTTACAATAATTCCTTTTGGATTGACTAAGGGACCCTCAGTCTTCATGGATCTAATGAATAGAGTTTTAAGGAATATCTTGATGATTTTGTAGTGGTATTTATTGATGATATCTTTTTATACTCAAAAAGCTATGAAGATCATGAAAATAACTTGTGAACTATTCTGAAAACCCTAAGAAGAAATGAATTATATGGAAATTTTAGCAATTGGGAATTCTGGCATCAGGATATTTCTTTTCTTGGTCATATTTTCTCTAAGTATGGAATCTCTGTTGATCCTTCAAATACCAAGGAAATCCAATAATGTCCAGCACCGATGAGTACAACTAAGGTATGTAGTTTTATTGGTTTAGCGGGTTATTATCGACGTGTCATCCAGAATTTTTCCTTGTTGGCTAACCCATTAACCAAGCTCACACGTAAAGGGGTTAAATTTGTTTGGAAGAAAGAGTGTGAAGAATGTTTGGAAGAACTGAGGAAAATATTAGTCAATGCTATTATCATGAATCTACCATCGGGGAAGGATGGGTTTGTTATTTATAGTGATGCTTCAAAGAAAAGACTTGGTTGTTTCCTTATACAGAATGATAGAGTTATTGCATATGCCTCACGATAGCAGAAAATTCAAGAGCAAAACTATCCTACTCATGATCATGAGATAGAATCTATAATCTTTGCTCTGAAAATATGGAGACACTATCTCTATGGTGAAAAATATCAAATTTATACTGATCAAGAGAGTTTGAAATATATTTTCTCACAGAAATAACTCAACATGAGGCAAAGATGATTGATTTAACTACTCAAGGATTATGATTTTACTATACACTACCACCCAGGGAAGAAAAATAAGGAGGCAGATGCTTTGAGTAAAAAGGATCATGGAGTTTTGAACAATATTAGAGTTGAAAAGGATTTTATTTTCATTGATCTAGTAATGATGGATATGGGACTAACCATGGAAGTGGAATCATCAATACATTTTCAAATGGTTTCCAAACCATCTCTACAAGAAAGGATAAAGAGTTCTATGAATGATGATGAGGATTTCTAAAAGAAGATTAGAGCTGTAAATGATGGAAGATTGAGTGACTTCCTATATGAATATGTAATTTTGAAATTTGGGAAGAGACTTTGTGTTCCTAACACACCTGATCTAAAAATGGAATTGTAGGATGATGCTCCTAGCTCCAATTTTTCTATATAACCGGGGAGCACCAAGATGTATAGATATTTGAAGGAACATTTTTGGTGGGACATCATAAAGAGGGAGATTTCTGATTGTGTGTCTAGATGTATGGTTTGTCAACAAGTGAATGATGGAAAGCAACAGCCTGGAGAAGTCATGCAACCTCTTCTTATACCTAAGTGGAAATGGGATAATATTATGATGGAATTTTTCATGGTCATACCAAAGACTCCTATAAGGAATGATGCAATATAGGTCATCGTTGATCGTCTAACCAAGTGACCACATTTTCTTGTTATAAGAGAAGATTTACCACTTGAACATCTAGAAAGACTATATATTAATAAAGTTATAAGACTCAATGGTGTACACCTATCGATTTATTCTCACCGTGATCCCCATTTTACATCAAGATTCTAGAAATGTCTTCAGATGGCCTCGGATACTGAACTTTGTTTGAGAACTACCTACCACCCTCAAACCGATGGACAATCATAACGGACTATTCAAACCTTAGAATACATGTTGAGATCTTTCTCACATGACATTCAAGGTATGTGGTACTAATATTTACCTTTGGTAGAATTTTCATATAACAATAGCTTCCATTAAATTATTCAGATGGCACCATATAAAGTGTTATATGAATAGAGATCTTGCACACCAACTTATTGGGATGATATTGGTGAAAGAAGACTCTTAGGCCCAAAACTTATTGAGGAAACAATGGAAAAGGTGATGGTTATCCAAACCCACATCAAAGCATCCCAAAGTAGGAAAAACTGTTATGCCGATAACCGAAGGAATGATTTGGAATTTAAAGTAGGAGGACAAGTTTTTTTTTGACGGTATCTCCATGGAAGGGTGTTATATGTTTCGGTAAAAAGGGTGAATTGAGTCCCAGGTACATCAGACCTTTTGAAATTCTATAACAAATTAGAGTTTTAGCTTATTGCTTGGCAATGCCTCCAAGTCTCTCCAAAGTTCATGATGTGTTCCATGTATCACTGTTGCGAAAATACATGCCTGACCCAACGCACGTACTCACCTATGAAAAAAATTGAACTAGAACTTAATCAATATTATTGTGAAGATTCTTTCAAGATTCTTGATACTAGAGAACAAGTGTTGAGAAACCGGACGACTCATCTGGTTAATGTTCTATGGGGAAACCATAAGATGAAAGAGGCAATGTGGGAACCCTAGGAACTTATGATGAAGAACCACCCAAATATTTTTATGTAGTAATATTCTAGAAATTTTTAGGATGAAATTATTTTAAGGAGCATATAATGCGACACCCCAAGCTTCCACGGTACGTTTCCCTTTGAATAATGTAGTTTCTTGCGTCATACACAACTTGGAGTATTAACACACCATGACCAATGAAACTATCCATTATGAATAGTAATACCAACTTTTTGAAATGTCATAAATTTTAATTTTCAAAATGGACTTCATTTTTTTGATTCAGAATATCAAAATTATCTTAGGGTGAATTTTTTGTATTTCTCTGAGAAATTTCAATTTTTGATGAATAGTGAAAAACACTTCGTTATTGTTTAAAACCGATTTTTTTAAATAATTAGTTATTTTATTTTAATTTATTATAGGTAAAAATAGATACATAATACCTATATATGTTCAATGTAATTAATTGGAGTCATTTTATAATAAGTTTAGATATATAAAATTTTATTGAACTTTTTACCATCTTTTACCCACCTTCAATGAGAATTTACAAATTTCAATAAAACATAATTTTACTACTTTTGTGAGTTGAATTTCAAAAATCCTAGAGACATGGTTTACATCAGTATGTAAAATGTGGTTCAATAAGATGAAAATAATTTTTTGTTAATATTAACTTTGGACTTTTATATACCATGGTAATAAGTAAATAGGGTAATTAAGTGTAAAAATGATATTATAATTACCCTAACACATTTCCTAATTCTATTGGATAAGTATAATTCGACCAAAAACAACCTTAGGAATAACATATGATCCTTTAGGTCCACTTGGATTAGATGAGGACATTTTTTATTATTTTATTAAAGAAGAGTTAAAAGTGTAAAATTCAATGTTTAATAACTAACCTATTTTTAATATACTGTAATAAATAAGATAAATTCGATTATAAATATTAATTAGAAAGATAATAATATTTAATAAATAATTATATTTTATTTATAATTTTTATACATTATATAATTTAATTTATTTATGACACAATGATGATGCAGTAATTGCCTTATTAGTGAAGTATTAAAATATTTGATATTATAAATATCCAAATAAATGTAATTTTTAGTCTTTTGATGAATTATACAAATTTTATAGGTTAATATGCCATGATAGGGTTGATTAAATAATTGTTTTTCTAATTAATCATGTTTTATGATTTTCACAAAAACCAAATACTAAATAGTATCAAAATTGACATTATTGAGTTTTTAAAACAAATACTATATTATTAATTGATATAGTATTTCAAAAAAATCTAAGGCTCTGCCAAAGAACATAGATAAGGTTATATATATTTTTAATGAACCACTTGGGGTTCTTTTGTCTTTTTAATGTAATTTTATTAACCACATAATATAAAAATACAAAGAGACATGGTAAATGTCAAACTATTTAACTAAGAGTTAAATCTAAAAGATAAGGTTAATATGGTGACCTAAAACTGTATAAAACCTATTGTTTGAGATATTTTCCACCCATACTCGCATCATCCTCAAAATAAATCATTTTTAACCCATTAGAAACCGAAAATGATTTTATTATAAATCAATATTTCAAGATTTTCTTAAAGTGACCCTCATCTCTCTTATAAAAGGGTATATCCCCTTATCCTAATTTCAAACCTCCAAATCCATTTTACTCGGTCCATCCCTACCCAAATATCCTCCCAAAGTTCCTCCCTTCATCCTATAGTCCTTACTTAGGTCATAAATCCAACCTAAATAACCCTTTTGATCAAGTCAAAAGGAAGAACTTGAGGAAGAGGTAAATATTTCACCACCTCTATCAAGTTCTTCTCTTCTTCCACTTACTCTTTCATTGTTGTTTCCATTATAAAGAAATAATTCCTATATATTCTATATAATTTAATGTTATTATAAAAATGGTACAATCATATTCATTATTTTAACCATTATATGAATGATAAAGTCACCATACGTGCATACGTACGGCTTACTGTCTCCACGTCGTGGTGTAGTTTGTTATTAAATCACTTAATTATTTGGATGGGTATAATAATCAATATAACTAATGTAAATAAGAAATATAACATGTTAATTATTATGTATATATGATATAACATCCAATTACATATGATTTTACCATCAATATAATGATATTGTCGCTCGGGCATACATACGGATTACCGTCTCCACAAACACAATGAGATTCATTCTCCATCATAATCATTCAAAAATTATATTCATTTTATCATTACATATAATTTTAAATAACTTAATATCATTCTAGATATGAATAAAATACATCCAATCCATAACAAACATGGATTACATAACTGAGAATATAAAGGAAAATAGACCAGTTAACACAAAAAACGATGATACTACTAAAATATTAATAACAAAGAAATATTCAAGAATAATATATTCTATCATATTTATATATATATTTATTTTAAAATTTATTAAAAATGATTTAACTATTATACAATAGGTCAATATACCCTCGAACAAGAAAAAGTACAAGTTAAGGGTTAAAGTTACAATCTCATTATTATTCAGGGTTCTTTTAACAGAAGTATCTACTCGGACATATTTATTATCCATGTCCATGTTTCATAAAAGAGTTTTCAAAGTGATTATTTTTATGGTAATCTTTTAATAAAAAATTCTTTTAAATGTTTTAAAGATTTATTACTCTAAACCTTTCTCATCAATGTCCATGTTTTAAAATGGTTTTAAGGATTTATTTTTATGGAAATTAATGTTTTAAAATCTAAATTCCTTTCAAAAGATTCAAATTGGTATGGGACAATTTGATTAAAAACTATATTTTAAATGAATTCCTTTATAAGTTATGTGAATTTTAAATGATTTTTTAAAAATGGGTTATTTCTCTCAAATATGTTTATTGATCATTTTCAACTATGTCAACATCCTTTACAGGATATTATTCTTGATCAACGATGATTTATTTTGATACAAATCGTCCATATTGTATTGATGGTTTTGTGATATATTTGACTATGGATGTGTTATTTTTATACCATTCATGGTTTATGGATAAAGTATTGACATTTCATATGCTAGTTTTAATAAGAATGTGTATGTTATGTTTAAACATTTTCATTTGAGGATTGAATTGGACTTAGTATGTGAGGGGTGGAGCCCGCTATAGCTCCTCGATGCATCGGTTGGTCTCATGAGACAAACTAGTGTCTTGGCACAAGTCCTTGACAAAATCTTATTTTTAGTCTTGGCATAAAGCCTTGACTATGTGGTTATGAAGTCTGGAATTATGCATACCTTCATTATGAAAGTGGCTATTGATATTTCATGTGATTATTAGTCAGTAGAATATCCTTGTGAATAAGTAAATGGAATTATTTGATTTTATCGTTTCCATATTATGCTGAAGTTTATGTTTAAAAGGATTTTGTTTTAGTCTTATAAATTTCCTTAAATATTTATGCTTTTTTATGAAAGTTTCCTCTATATTGTTATCCTCACTGAGAATCTGATCTCACCCCTTTCTTTATTTCATTTTTCCTAGGATGTGAAGAAGTATTTTAGGCTTGAACTGAAGGGATAGCCTAAGGATAAAAGTGTGTTCAAAATGGGACAAAATGTTGTTGATGTTTTTATTTCATGATGTGATGTAAAACTTATGAATGTATCTAGTACTTCCAAGGCAACTAAACAAATCAGCATTTCATGACATCATTCCCTGTATCATCCTAATGTTATGTAATAATGTACTGACTCTAGGTAACTGGGGTGAGGTCATTACAATATATGTTTTACTAAAAAACTATTTTTAGGCATGTGATGTTTTTTAATGATAATAAATGAAATTCAACACTATTTTTGAATGATATTGATGAAATTAATATATTATATATACATTAATAAATTTAAATATTCATCTAATAGATATTTAGACATTTTTTATGAATAAATTTAGTTTTCTTTTTGTAATTGTGTTTTTTCTAAAAAGTGTTCTGCGTCACATTTTTCATACTTATTTTAAAATTAATTTTTTCCATATTTAGAAATAAAAAATTGTAAAATATATTTCAATTTTTGAATAAATATTAAAAAAATTTCCAAATAGGTTCCTTTTTGGGTGTTGTGATTATTAATCATGGTAAATATGTTTCACCTTGGTCAGGTTATAATGGGTAAAGCGTGGTTAAAACCGAGTGATAAGGTCTCAAAATCAAACCAACAAAAGCCTTTATCCTTTATTATGGGTGGATATCGTCCATTTCCATAAAATTATCCATTAATGGGAAACTTAGTTATATTCTATTATTATTACCTTTATATCAATTTAGGAAGAATAGATACAAAATTTCAATTGAATTATTTTAATAACTCTATAATTTCATCATAAGGATTAAAAAAAGAAAACATTTGATATAATTGTTTATTCAATTGAAAAAATATTTTTTTTCATGGAAATTTATTTCTAACTTTTAAAGATACTATAATTAAATTAAATTATTATGTAATGAAAATATATAATATATTTAATTAATAGTAAATATATAAATAATAATTTTAAAAATATAAAATGTAATACAATTTGGGTGAATTATTATGATTCACAAATTATGTCGATAAAAATTACATATTTTAGATATGTGAATGTTCTATATTTCATTACCCTTGTAGTCATATTGTTTTCAAATCAAAATTATGTGAATGGTTCTTAAAATAACATTAACAGTATTTCATGATAAAATTACAAGGAAAATCAATGAACGAGAGTGTCATCCTTAAAATTTATTATATAAAAATTCAATAAAAAATTATAGTATAATAGGGGGTCTAAAGAATGTGGATTACATAACTCCCCACTAATAAAAATCCACTATAGATGCATAGTAATGAGGAGCCCTATATGTCTTCATGATTTTCATTTATGTTTTTTCTCTCTTTTAAAATGCTTCTACCACATGATTCTCTTCCTTATAAACATGTGAACCCATGATGTGGGGATAATATAACTATTTGAGATAGTCAACATAATGAGGTAGAAGCCTCCATGGTACATTCCTAGTATTTATTGTGAGGAATTGAATTGATATTTTTGAATATGAATCACTTCATATGGCTTCCAATTTTAGTGTATAACATGATTGATAGAATGTATTATAGTGAAAAACTCAACATTCCATGCAATTAAAGGTCTAAAAATGTGGTGAAAAAATAATTTGAAAAAGACATGTTTTGTACATAACACACCACCACATCCTTATGGGCTAGCCATTCCATACACAACACCTTCAACATTCAACATCATTAATTATGAGATCAGAGGGATCCAATGCAAGTACCGCATCATTAGTGGAATCCTGAGTTTTCATGGAACACCAAAAAGTAAAGAAAATTCACATCCTAAATTTTGTTAAGAATAACATGTATGTACACATTTTCAATATCTTGAACATCCATTTACATGTCTAGCATCCGATAATTAGTGGAGGGAGGAAAATTTTGAAACACAATTTCATTCCATTCCACCCAAATGGATGTATAGATAGATGTCATGGAAGAAACAAAGAGGTTATATATTTATTCAATATACTCATGATTATAGATGTGAATCCTAAAATAAGGTATCTGCAAACATGTACCTATGTCAATGTTGAAGAGGTAGCTGATATATTTTTATAGAAGCTAAAAAAAATCACATTTCACAAACATAAGTTGAATAGTTTTGTCATCCCATAAACATAATTGAAGGTATAAAATAATATTTTTTTCCAACTATCCTAATTTTTTCATGAGTAGGAAACCTAATTTTTAAAATTTTCCATTACATAATGAATATTTAGGGATGTATTAATTATCCCTTGATGTTTAGAATCCATTATGGTGGTGAACTAGATCCCTCAAACTCTACCAGGTAGTGTTTCATGACATTGAATTGGCCATTCTTCTTGGGACTCCATATCATTGTTTCCAAACCATTATAGTGACATGACTGAATCCCCAGTTCATCTAAACATGGAATGTTTTTACCTCGGCTATTACTAGATAATAGCTTTTCCGTTGACAATTCCTCCTTGTGTGTGGAGACAGTTTGTGTGTTGAGATGACTATCCAGTCATACTGTTCTCCAAAAATTAATAAATTCTTACCTTTTTACTAGACATGACGTCTATTTTCTTTATTCTATTTCATTTCAATGGATTTTTATGGATAATGACTATATTATATTTTAATATTTTAATATTTCTCAAATTCCAACAACGACCTTTCCCTTCTTTAATAAAGGAATCCCATTCTCACATTTCTTTTCATCACATTCAGCCATATGTATTGATAAAACACAACAAAGTATCTCCCCAATATCCTTATGCATGATCTAGAGGTGCCACTCTTCCTAAAAATTATATCTAAATGAGTTTTTTCAATGAAGAAATAATCACCTTAACTAATCACATTCCTTTTTATCTTCATTTACATCCTCTAAATCTGTAGTATTTATCATAAAATATTAACTTTAGTATCCTTTATATAGATAAATATTATTATTATTATGAAATAAAATTTACCCACCTTATTTTCCATCAAATCAAAAAATGATAATGTTTCTCTTATGTACGTCTAGACTACCACAACCACAAAGAGGCATGATTTGTTTCTCATTTTCACTTTATATGGAGTTTAAAAAAATAGAATTCATAAATATATGTGATATATATTATCTAAAAATGATTTTTTAAAGGTGATTTATTATTTACCTTTATTTAATTCCATTCATAAAAATAGGAATGCATCGTTCATGAATATCTATGGCCCACCATCTACAAGATCAGTGTAATTGATTTTTCTATCGCTTCAATTTATGGATGATTATAAATATATATATATATATATATAATATTTTTTATATTTATATCATTATTAAAATTCTAGAGATGATGGTTTTATAACAAAATTACTAGGTCCAAAACTATAAATCCAAATGATATATGAAAAATAAAGCACTTACAACAAAGAATATTGATTTTAATAAATAATTGTTAATAAACTGGTGATAAATCGGTATAAATAAATCCTAATTGGTATGATATATATGTATATAGTTTTCTAATATATTAATATTAAATTTATATGTGTTATATATCAGGTTTGAACATGATGTAAGGATTTTAGATGAAATGTATGGGTTTATTTCACAATCAAATCATTATTCAGTATTATTTATGATTAATTCTATGCAATAGAAATTATTGAATCTTTCTATGTTATGAAAAATATATTTTCTTATTGTATAATTATTTAAATAAATTAAAATTTCTCATTTCATTTTCCTCACTTTATGTACTTAATATAACATAACAATGTATATAAGGAAAACCGAATTTTTTCTACTCAATCGAAAATCATTATCCTCCCTGTTAATATTTTACATAAATTTATTTAAATAATATTTTCAATATTATCAAATGATATATTAAATAATTTTTTAACCATGTTTTACTTTTTACTAAATAGTTTGAAATAAATCATTGTTTTCTTTTCTAGATGGTGTTACTTAAGCCTTTTACCGAATAATGCGAAATGAATCACTATTTTAAGGTATGTTGAATGAGAATAATTTTCAGACATCATGACCACATAATGACTTGAGGAATCCTAAAAAAAATTATGGGTTTCTTTCAACTAAAATGTTTTCAATAAAAATTGATAATTTTTATTTTAAAAAATAATTGAGCTCAAATTAAAATTGGTTTTTCCAAAATAAATTTTCAAGAAATATTTTTAAATTATTTTCATCCATGTCAACAATTTTTATTGAAAAATGTTATTTACTAAGGATATGGAAAAAAATTTTCATACTATATATTTATCTTGATGATTTATGATCAGTTTCATTGGGTACATTATTTATATTTTTTATTCTTATTCTGTAAATATGCACAATCATTTATTTTTATGGCGTATTGATATAGTTGTTTTGTTTATTGTTATGATTAGTCTATTTTAAAAAATAATGTGATGGGTTGTTTCGAAAATCTTGTCTCCCCTTTATGTATTAATTAGTACCATGAGACAAATATACCTCGGTATTTGGCTGAGTCCATATCCATTTATAAACAAGTATTTTCATGTGTCCCCAATGGTAATATTAATATTTCCAGCATTATGAATTCCATCATTGTGAAATAATTCATTGATATCGATGTGATTATTTGAATAAAAAAGTTATCCATGTAAATTATTCACTATCAATTGATTATTTACCTGAAATTGTTTGATATTCAATTATTCCATATATATAATTCCTTCCTTATTTATTCCAAGTCAGCTTCCAGTATACCCATACCCATTCTGAGAATCAGTTCATAAACCATTTTTATGTTTCATTTACATAGTGTTGTAGCATGTATATTATGATTTATACACAATTATTTTCTATAGGTAATAATTATGATCTCAAATAAAATATTATGTTGTATTTTATGTTCTCAAATTTAATGTCTAATTTATGAATGTATCTATTTTTATAAGAAAAATAAACTATTTGGTCATTTGGGACACAATCTATTAAATATAGTACCACTGTAATATTGGAACTACCTAATATGGGATACAAGGATAATTCTCTATACAATTTATATTAGGTAATGTTAGAAAAATACATTGGAAATAGATTTATGAAAACCTATATTGGGGAACATAACCCTATGAATGATTTTAAGGTGAATTCTAATTATAGGATAATACCCTAAATTTTTATGAAGTTATTGATTATTTTTTTATCCAATAAATAAATCCCGATGTATATACTACTAGTGGATGTGTTTTTGGAATTGAAGATCAAGGGGCACTAAAAAAAAATTGGTTTGTAATATCTCAGCCATCATTCTGTTACAAGGTGAGTGTTCATTTAATATGAATCTAGTTTGACACTCATAAGGGATATTCATAGGTAACTGAACATTATTTTTTCAATCAAATTGGATTTATTTGAAAATATTTTAATTATTTTAGAATATTCCCAAATGAAGAATGCTTACTATACTGGTATTAGTTATGAATATATTTAAAATTTATTTTATGAGTTTAATTATTTTCAAAATTATAAATTATGATTGAAAATATTATAATGTAATCATGTGATATATATTTTTTTGTAATGGTGTCTATAATAAGGAACAAAAACTGTATTAATTCATATAGTATATGTAGGTATTTCCATTCTTTTAATGATAATGAATTTGGAGCTAGAGATTGAGATGGAACGAAACAAAGTATAACTATATTAGGGTATCTAACTAATGTTAGGTCCAATAACCAAGCTATTATGTAGTATATAATAGGTTCACAATGTAGTATAATAATATTATAGTGTTTCATGAGATAAAAACATCCATCATTTAATGGATCCGAAAATTAATTTTTTTATTTTAGGAATGGATATGTTTTATATAAATGATATATATCACATTGGGAATTAATTAATTAGAAAAGAATGACATTGTAATTTTTCATCTATCAAGGGATACATATCAATGTAGATCAATGATTCGAAACCCTATGGATGATGATGAAATATTGAGCACTGTGTGGAAATAATTTTATTTAATTTTCTTGGTAAAATATTTTCCGTATGAAGAGTGACTTGATTTAGAGAGAAATTTCCATATTCTAAGACCAAAGGAACTGGAAGATATTTCTAATTATGAAGATAACTTTAAAATGAAAAAATTCATTTTTATAAACTATTAACGTAATCCTAGGTGAAATATTGACATGTTATTTTAATGGATTAAGCCAATCCTTCAAAAGTATCTATACTCCCAAGTATTCTCATAATTTGAGGATATACTACCACATATTATCAACAAAGATAATGAATTCTCTAGTCCATATAGATTCTATTTAATGAAAAGGAAGAAGAGGATGATATTAATAAAATATTCAGATGATGATTAAGGATAATTTACAACAAGTGATACTATTGGAAGGAAAATCAACAGAAAAAGCTTAAAAGGAAAAGGAGGTTGATATATGTGGAGATAAAAAAGACATCATAAGGAGGGTTTCATGGGAAAGGTAGAATACATCCATTAATGGTTATTTAAATATAAGGAGATGGTTCAATATTCCAACTAATTCCTAAAAATCAATATAACATTCCACAAAATAAAACAATTGGAGAAGGCTAGTCTCGTGTAATTATTACAGTCAAAGTGAAAATAACAACCCAATGTTTTATCAATATAAGTTCCTTTATTATAAAAATTTCATATAATCACATGAAATCACAACAAAATGAATTACTAAGTATTATGTGATATTTAAACACAAGTTTGTCAATTATGTGATTTGAATTTTGAAAAATGGTTCTCTACAATTGTGATTAGTAAGTTTTCTAAAGACTGATAAGATAAAATTTATATTTTATGATTACTAACGTACCCTTATGAATAGTAACATACCCTTTTTAATATTAGCATACCTTTGTGAATAGTAATTAATAGTAAATGGCCAAAAAATAGAAACTTCACCCATGAATGTATAAATAAGATTTAGACATCTTAAAAGTGAAGAAAACAGTCATAGTATAAGTACTTGTATTTTTGTATGTAAATAATATTTTATTTACAATATTATGCATAATTTAATAATTAAAAATGAAATTTTATTTTCATAAAATGTTATCATAAATTGTTACTTTTTTTTGTTCTGGTTATAAGACAATTTTATGGGACCTTGATTATTTTTTCAAGGTGTAATAAAATGAGTCATAGTTTAAATGTGGATTTTGTTCAATATATTATGATTTAATATAAAATTAAATTAAAAATTTTTAGAAATTTTTTTTAAGAAATGGAGTTCATTTTTGAATTATACATGTCAAAAAATCTTAGGGTGAATTTTTGGGATTTTTCAAAAAGACCTGAATTTTGTGAATAGTGAAAATACAGTGTTTAGTTTTTGGTATGTTTAATGACATCATAATGATGTATAATTAAAATAAAATTATGTTTGAATTTTGTACAATAAATAAATAAATTAGGTATCCCAAGTGGCTAATACCATGAGAAAATACCATGGGAAAATACCATGGTCAAGCCCATGGTTTTGCAAAACCCACTAATGTGGTGTCCTTCAGAATTAATAAAACAATCTCTATTTTACTATAAATACCCACTCTTTCATTTGTTTTCTAGTCTTCTATATCCATCATAATCGATGCACTAGTTTTTTACCTCCCTAAGAGACCTCCCAAGGTTTTCTCAAGACTCCATGGTCCCAACCTTCAAGTTTTAGGAGATACTCCACAATGTAAGGGAACCTTTCACCATTCTCTTTTAGTCAACACTTCTTTTATGTTATCTCATTGAATTTCCATTTTAAAATATTGGGATTTGATATTATTTATCCCTCTTACTATCATTTTGTTTTCCATATGATGAGATACCTTTATTTCTCTCATCAATTCATTTTAAAAAATATTTAGCAATGTTGTTAGGCTGCCGAATTTTCATAACGGATCTCTCAACATGTCTTCTATTTTCAAGTCCTTTTTATTTATTTTTCTTTACTCACCTACTTTCATCCAAATTTTGTGATTAAATCATTACTTTACAAGTATTGTGCTGTTTTCATGATAAATTAATAATTCTTCATCATCTCTCCCTTCTCATTCTTCTATACTAAAAATGAAAACACCATCCGAGTTATGCTAATTAACCACATTCAAGGATGATGGGTTTTCAATTTCCGTTACCATATTCAATTATGGTCATGAAACCATTTTCATGGTTAAACCATACCATTATATATTTATTAAATATCATATATTGTTCTATAATCTTTTTGTACTCATGGTTTTGATTTATAAATCTAAATGAGTTTGTTGTGTTAAAAAACTGCCAATTAACATAAACAGTTATCATTATAAAATTTATATAATGATTCATCTTCACACTAAGTAACCAAATGGAATTTACAATAATGTAACCTCTTTTTTTCACTGATAACATATAACTCCAATTATGGAAAACCATCCCCATTTTACATGATTCTCAAAACATTAATACCAATGAACCGATCATTAGAACCAAGGAATCAAAAGGACCCAAAAAATGAAATTGAACCTCATAACCAATCAAAATGTTATTAATGAACCCAAAAAGGTTTTTACTAAATATTTTATATATATAATAGGTTATTTAATTATTAATTAATGAACCTAATTTTATTATTCAGTTCATTTATATCAAGTGGAGAACACCAACGGACTAAAGGTAAGGGATTCTACCCGAACCACCTTTATTCCTTCGGGTTGCTCTATATTTCTTTTTAACCAAATTATGTTGTCATTTATAGTTATTTATAACTTCTAAATACTATTAATATTCCCCAAACTCATGTTTCAATATCAATACCTCATTAACTTTTGGGGATATTCATTCTTTTAAGTGATTCTGTCTTTAATTCTTCTTGATAAGAAAACCTATTTTGAGAGAACATCCAAAATTCATACCCAAATTCAGGAGAACTATATCCTGTGTTTTGAGATACCATTATCCTTATAAAATTAGTATTTTTATTATGAAATCCTTCTTGTTTCACTTTTGGTTTTATATAAAATATTATTCTCTTTTCGATTTTAAATTCTCTTTAGTATTTCCCTTAAAACCGCACAAAAATATTTTAATGATAAGATTTTTCGGAATACTCTTCTTACATGTTGTCACTTCTATTTTACATCACTTACCATGATATATTCCTATTTTAAATTTTTAATTTCCATTTATGTTTTAATTCCTTAATCTCAGAGACACTTTTATGATTCTCCCATTCATTACGCTTTATGACATGAATATGATACCCATTTCTCTCCATGGGTTCCCTTATGTTTGTGTGTGATTGATTTTGTATGATTATTTATATGGAAAGTATAGTCATGAACATGTTAAGATGGGTGTGCCTATATAATGGTCTAATGAATTGGGTAATGTTAAGTCTCATGAGATGTTATGTGAAACGGTCTTGGTAGTTAGCCTTTGCTTGGGAAACTATGTGAAACGATCTTTGCAGTTAGCCTTGACTCATACTAATATCACGTTTTATATGGATACCACATTACTATGTGTAACAAAACAAAAATTCATTAATGAAAATTCTTATAGATATAATTAAATGTCTTATTATGGTTATATTAAATGTGAACATCATTGTTTTTATGGTTCTAGATTTTAAAATACTATTAACAATTTTTACCGTTGCTAATATAGTCGTTGAACAGTGATCACATGATTAATATAAACATAGGGCTTGAACAAATCCAATTTACTCAAAAAAATGAAGCGATGGCCTCATATAGTAGACTTTCCCCATAAGAAATCCATTTGTCAGAGATCAGATAGGAGGTAGCGCCATTTGGATTCTCTCTTGACCAAGCCCAAGCTGAGCATCAACATGATAAGCTTGAGCGGAACTGATAACAGGAGAAGTGGAAGTTAATAGAGATTACCACCATAATGATGTTATCTGAGCCACCCCAAGAGTCTGTCACCATCGTACACCTTACCCTTCAGTATTATGTTGGTGTTATAAGGGGTTATGTAACAAGACCCTATCACTATGACTATGTACATTATATTTGTATAAAAAATGTACATTAATTTTATTATTATTACTTTGTAAATAGTTCTTAATGACAAAATAGTATTTTTTTATTAATATTCAACTAATAAATCTATTTTGATTAATTAATGGATTTTTTTAATTAAATAATATTTTAATAAAATATTATTAATAAGTTAATTTTTTAAAATATAAATGATCATTTAATTTTTATGAATACAATTGTAATTTTTATTAAGGTTTGAAACATGTTTTTTTCAAAACCAATGAATTTTTTATAAATGTTGGTTTTTAAAAAAAAATAAAAATTCAGATATTTAGAAAATTATTTAGATAAAATGAATATTATTTTTCTAATCAGGACATCGAAATTAACCAATGGTGAATTCTTTGTAATTTTCTGGTACAGTCAAATCTTTGGGTAAAAATTAAATACTGTTTAAATATATAATGTGTTTTATGAAATCATAATGACCCAATTGTGATTTAATAGAGTACTTTAAACATTATTTTCACCCACTATATGTTATAACATTAAGATAATGTGATTTTGGGTTTGTTTTATTTATTTTACAAACCTTTAGTGGACCCTTCATGACTTATAAAACGTTTTGCCTTTTTAAATTGTTTTCCTTGAGAGTGTGACTCACCTCCACATAAGAAACCCTGTTATTTTAAGAAGTTATGCTATTTGAATTGTAAAATATTTTTTCCCACTCCCCTTGGGCAAAAACCATGGGCAGGTTTGTGGTATTGATTAGTTTAATGTGTGGTGACCCAAACCTAAATAATAAAGAATTCCCTCTCTTTTTCTATATAAACACACCCAAGCTCCCGCTTTCTCTTCACTCAAAGCATTTGTAGTTCATCAAAAATAGACCCTCGTATATCTAGAATGCTCACAAGGTGCCTCAAGCTCCCAATAATCCTCTCTCAAGCCTCTCCCAATCCTTTGGGATCACACTTCCAAGTAAGGGATTCCTTCCTTTATATTTTTTGTCCAATTTTCTTTATGTTGTTATGCCATTTTTTCTATTAAAAATTTTGGGGTATGATTTCAAAAATCCCCAATACTTCCCTTTTTATGTTTCTATGATGGTAGATCCATTTATATCTCATTATCTCCCATGTACACCTGTTACCATGTGAAAATTATATGAGGGATTTCACTCTCCTCTTTTACATCCAAGTAATTATTTAGCATTTTGCATCTAAATTACATTAAATTTGTTGGGAAACGTATCTATATGACCCTATTACTTTCCATTTCATGTACATATGATGAGACACCCATTTCTCTCTCATCAACCATTTTCATTAATCTTTATGTCACACTGTTATGCTGTCGAAATTGCACCGTGTTCATCCAAGCCAAGATCATTGTGTAGTGAATACCATACTCATGTATCTTTCAAGGGTATTCACATTTATGCATGTATAAATATTGAATTATACTTTATTATATTTATTCCACATTACTTAATCATGGAATAACTTATTATTTTGATTGATTAAATGTTATATGATCCATGTGGCACACTTATGCATGAAATGAAATGTTTAAATAGGGTGTGCCTTGATAGTGCTTTAATGCAATGGGTAATGTATTGTATCATGATACTCTTTGTGTAATGAGTGTTTAATCATGATAATTCAATTGCAACGATGGTTTCCTCATGCTTCATATGCAATTAGGGTTTACTTATGCTCCATGTGCAATGAGCCTTGGCTCATGCTAATTCCATGTTAAGTGTTGTTGCCACATTTCCATGTTATGATTATCGTACTTTGGCATAAATTTATGTTCATATTTCTCTTGTTCTCCATTGATATGCCTATTGGCTAACATTTATTGTATTCCTCATGTTATTCCTTGTTTATTCCCTTACTGGGCTTTATAGCTTGCCCTTTTTTATGCATGTCCTTAGGTTACCCAATGCAATACTAAGTACGAGGGAATGTAGTGGTCATGTAAAGGATGTTTTCAATAAAGAAGTGGTATTTTATGTTTTAAGTTGTTATGTAATGGTCCTAAGACCCAAAGACAGTAGACCTCTCGATCTTCCATGCTGTAACAAGTGATTTTTATGTAATAAATCATGATTTAGTGTGTAATAAAGAGAAGGGTTGTCATACTATGATTCCATGTATATATGTTATGATTCCATATGTTCCATGATTTTTTATCATTATTTTGTTCTTTATAACCCATGTACTAAAGCCTTATTTTTATGAATACTTACTTATTGGGATTTTTATCTCAACACTTTGTTCATTTGTTCCCCAAGGTATCCTATGCAGATATATGGGCACAATGGAAGATAGAATCTCATATTGGAGTTTAAATAAAAAATTGGTTTTATAATGATTGATTATTTACCTAGTCTTCCAAGACACTAGTATTTATGATCCTTAGCTTGCAATCTGATGTTTCATTTTTCTTAAAATCGTGTAATGTTATTTGTGAACTGTGGGGGTCACTATTTTTTATATCAGAGGATGTTATAGATATTCTTGGAGATTAAGAATATATAACCTTAGTGAGAACTTTAAGGATAAGACTAAGTATAAAAAAATCCCTAGATTATGGTATCTATAGATTAATTGGTTTATCATGAAAATGTATCCTTTTCTAGATACAAACAGGTAGAGGTGGCTCTGGCACAAATATACCTAGGAGTGAAGACATTGACAAGGAGCTTCGGGCCAGACCTGGGGTATCTTGGTACATGAAAATGGGCATTTACACTCTTGTTTTGATAATACCAGGGGATATGCCTTGGTAAATTCATGAGATTGATACAAACTATTATTAATGGAATATAAAAAAATAAGAATATATGTTAAGAAATAGATCAAGGATAACCTATATTGAAATAGAGGGAATCACAAGTTAGGATATACTTATCCTTTAAAATTTTATCCCCTTATGTTCAATGTTTTTATGCTCAATATCTAAGTATTAAATCCCTTTAATTGTATGTTATTTTTCTTATCTAATGGTGGAAAATAGAAGTACATGTTTCAACAATCAATGTGAAAGGTAATGTGTGGAATGTCCAAATGATATGCCTGATATAATGGGAAAGGGTGATCAAAACTTCATGACAATACATTCTCAATTGGATCAAGTTATGAATAATAACATGAATTGTGTGGAACACCCTCATCCTCCATGAAAAGATCTAGTTTCCATATAATTATTCATGCATCAAAGGCCTCCAATGTTTAGCAGATATTCGAATCCCCTCTTTTCGGAACTAGGAATTAACTCCAATGAAAATATATTATCCATCCTATCGTGCTCGGAAGAAGAGAAATTTGTACTGGTGGTCTATCATTTTGATGGGGAAGCTGATTAGTGGTGGACATTTATCAAGAATACAAAGTGCCAAGATTAAATTTATTCCACGGATCAGGAGGAATTTAAGAGTATGTTTTTCAATAAATACTTTCCTCGAACCCTCCATCTCAGGATGGAAAGAGTGTTCCTTAGACTCATGCTGAAGGGAGATGAGTTCATCATCGTGTATGTAGTAAACATTAAAAGGCTTAAAAGCTACACCTCTAGCTATTTCATGAACACCTAAATAAATTTGGATCACTTATTTAGTGGAATAAATCCAAGTCCATGAAATGTGATGGAAAATTGAGACATTGATAATTATGAAGAGATTTCTCATTGTTCCCTCAATCTTGAAATGGAGATAGGAAACTCTTAGTGGTCTTGTGGGCCCAGTGACAAGATGTGAAAAATGGAGAACAACATGGGTGGTTCAATAAACAAATCCCATGATGGAAAGAAGCCCAAATATCCAACTTGTAATATTTTTGGGAAGAAGCATCCTGGGAACTGTTTAAAGGGAACCATGAATTGTTTCAAATGTGGAAAGTTAGGACATATAGCCAATAATTATTAAAGGGATATATCAAATATGGCTAATTTGGAAGAATAAATGAAGGTTTCTATCAACAGCCAGCATGTAGTGGAGTGTTAAAACTTTAAGGAGAATGTTCATTAGGAAAACAATCTCCCTATGCCAAGGGTTAGAGGAGGAAATCAACAGAAACATCCAAGGAAACAAGGAAGGGATTATTTTATCACCATTATAGAGGTGGATCCAAAAAATTATGTGGTGATAGGTATGCTAGTTATTCATTCACGAGTAGAAAACGTACTATTTGATTCTAGTTCTATGCATTCTTTCATATCTCGAAAGTTTAGTAGAACTATTCAAACACCACCTCAATATTAGGACGATAAGTTATCTTTGAGAACAGATAATGGGGAAATTATTGCGTCCATGGTTTGTAATTCCTTCCTAGTAAATGTTTGTGAACTGAACCACCCAAAAAATCTTGTCATGCATCATTTAGTAAATTTTGACGCTATCTTGGGCATTGATTGGATATCTTTATACAAGGCCAACATCCATTATTGGGAAAGAGAGATCTCTCTTCACATATTGAATCATTTTTAAGGAGGGAGATGAATATAGTTTAGAATCATTGTCTCAGGTGTGGATATTAATTCCTTATGACCATGCATGTCCAGATCAAATGATTAAGAAAAATGAGAGAATCTTGCTAGAAGACATTCTCATCGTGAAAGATTACACTAATTTATTCCCTAAATAGTTTCATGGTATTCCTCTTGACTGAGAGGTTGAGTTCTCAATTGAACATATTCCTATATCTCTACCAATATCAAAGGCACCTTATAGAATGGCCACCGTAGATATGGAAGAGCTGAAGAAGCAGTTACAAGAGAATCTGGAGAAGGTTTTTATATGCCCAAGTGATTCACCATGGGGTGATCTAGTCCTCTTCATCAAAAAAATGATAGATCAATGCCCCTCGACATTAATTATCATGATCTCAATAAAATCACGATAAAGAAAAAGTATCACCTTCCACTAATAGATGACTTGTTTAATCATTTTCGGGGGGCTAGTTATATCTCTAAGGTGGACCATCGGTCGGGATATCACCAATTAAAGGTGAGGAAGGAAGATACTCCCAAAAATGACTTTCAAATGAGGTATGGACATTATGAGTTCATAGTGATGCCTTTCAGACTTACTAATGTCCCAAAAAATTTCATGGATTTAATGAATATAGTATTTATATATTACCTCAAAAAAAATTTGGTAGTCTTTATTGATTATTATAACATCCCAGGTAAATAAAGTATATGAAATTTTTATATTTATTAATTTTATTGAATTAAATATTAATTTAAATTTAAATTGGATTCTATGTTAGATGGAATATCTGACTCACAACAATTGATTTCTCAGAAATCTCAGGTTTCTCACAAGGTTGAGTCATACAGCAAAATAATAATATAATATTATTTAAAATGGTAGTTAATGTCTAGCCTTTGTATTTGTAGAAATTAACAGAACTAACTAAAATATTATTATACATATTTGTTAAATGTTTTTACATTTATCCAATAAAATATTGAGGCCTAGAATTAGAATGAATCCAATTTTAAGCATAAATACTCTAATATTTTTAAAAGGTTTTTTTACCACCTTTTGATAGAAACACCATTTTAAATCAAGTTTTTGTTACTTTTATATGTTACATTTGAAAGAATTAACTTATTAATTAGAAGTGGGACGTCAAAATTAACTTGGGGTAAATTTTTGGTATTTTTTATGATAAAGTTCATTTTTTTAATGAATAGTGAAAAATACTGCATTTTTAAGTCAAACTATCTTTTCATATGATTTATTTATATAGTTAGAGTATCATTTTAATTGGTTTTAAAGTGTAATTAGATTATATTTGTCACATACATGACATATTTTAAAGGTATTTTTCATTTAATTTACATCCTTGCTTTGTTTTGGGGTTTTTCCTAAGTTTTAGGGAGGAATAGATGAGTATTCGGGAATTGGGCCGAACCGTGAGCCCAATTCCAGATTGAAAAATAAATTTTGTATCTTTTATAACTTTTTCATTTTTCAACATTTTTCATCCATTAAAATTCCTACTTCGCCTCACCTAACCTATCAACACCACCAAGTTAATTTGGAGCTTATAGAAATCCCTAGACATGGTTTATTTGGGTTTTTATCTAAGCGGTTGGGCCTGCCCAAAAGCCCAATTCCTGTTTTAAAAATAAATTTTGATTATGTTATAACTTATTCAATTTTTTGGGATTTTTCGGAGATTCCATGTCTCACCCAAGCCCAATTAACCCAGCCGCTCATCTGAACTCTCTCTCCTCTATTTAGATGTAACGCCTGAGACTTTTATGAGAAATATTTTGTTTTTATGTTATATAAATCATCAAAGGAATCTTTCACACTAGCTTGCTTTACACGCAACCGCGGCCTTCCTCAATAGCTTGTGTCGTATGCAATGTCGAGTTTCACTAAACAACGATATGCTATTAAAATATTATTAAAACAAGCGGTTATGAATAGTAATAACCACTTTTTGAAATTTTTTAAATTTTATGGACTTCATTTTTGGATTTGGAATATCAAAATTAGCTTAGGGTGAAATTTTGGTACTTTTTGGATAACTTTCATATTCTAATGAATAGTGAAAATTACTAAATTTTAATTAAAAAAAACATTTTTAATCGAAATAATTAATAGTGATAAATTATTATTTTAGTGGTTTTAAAGTATATTTAGAATATATTTTTACAATTTAATACAATTTTGTTCATTGGATGTAATTTCACATTTAAACCAGACATAAACTAGTGTCAATCTTTTGATAGTTATTATCTCTTAAAAACACGCTATTGGTTTTGACGACGGAAATTAATTTTTAAATTAGTTAATGTAACTGATATGTTTTGAATTTGGTAAAATAAAAATCATTTTTTAATTCATAATATCAAATATATCTTAGGCCTAATTTTTGGTATTTTTCTGGAAACTTTCATTTTTTGATGAATAGTGAAACCACTAAGTGGTAGTTAAAAAAACTGAAGTTTTCATAAAACTTAATTTTACTGAATCTGTGAGTAGAATTTCGAAGATCCGAGAGACATGGTTAATATCAAGGACTAAAATGTGGTTCAATGAGATGAAAATAATTTTTTGTGAATAGTAACTTTTTATTTTTTTTACCACGGTTAAAAGTAAATAGGGTAATTGAGGGTAAAAGTGTAATTATTATTACCCTAACACATGTCCTAATTCTATTGGATAAGTGTAATTCGACCAAAAACAACCTTAGGAATAAAATATGACCATTTAGGCCCACTTGGATTAGATTAGGACATTTATTATCAATTTATGTCAAGAAGGGTTAAAATAGTTAAAATCAAAGTTTAATAACAAAATCATTTTTAATATAGTGTTATACATATGATAAATTCTACTATAAATATTCATTAGAAATCTAAATAGATTTAATACATAATGGTATTTTATTTATAATTTTTAGACAATAAATAATTTAATTTATTTATGACACAATGATGATGAAGTAATTATCTTATTAATGAAATATTGACATAATTGATGTTATAAATACCCAAATAAATGTAATTTGAAACTTTTTATGAATTAAAATAATTTTATAGGTTAATATTACATGTTAATATTGATTTAATTAACTTTTTTAGAACTAATAATTCTTTTATGAGTTTCACAAAAATCAATTACCAAATAGTGTCAAAATTGACATAAAATAGTTTTTAAAACGAATATTATATTATTAATTGTTATTTTATTCCTAAAAAACTAACGTTAGTCTAAATGACTTATATAAGGTTATATATATTAATAATAAACAACTTTGGGGTCTCTTGGATGTATATGGTAAGTTTATTAACTATATAATATAAAAATACAAAGTGACATGGTAAATGTCAATCTAATTAACTAAGAGTTAAAACTAAAAGATAAGGTTAATATAATGACCTAAACTTGTCTAAACTCTATTGGATGAGAGGATTTAGACCCATCCCCATCTTAGCTTCGAAATAAATCAATTTGGAGCTACTAAAAACTGAATACGTCTTTATAATAAAATAATATTTTTAGTTATTCCAAAGGTGCCCCTCTCCACCCTTATAAAAGGGCACATCCTCCCTCTCTTCCTCACACCACTTTATGCCTTCAAGCTCGGCCAAACTCTGAAAATTTCTCCTCTCCACTTCCGTAGAGACATCCTAGAGGTCCTGGTATTCTTCAAAAGACCAATTTTAGTGCCCTAAAAGGAGGTATCAAAGAAGCGCTTCAAAGAAGAGGTAATGTCCGTTACCGATTCTTTCAACTTTATTTCTTCTTCCACTTCTTCTTATTTAGTTGTTTCATTATGAAGTAATAACATCATTATCACCCATATACTGATATGTTATTATAAGTATGAAACAAACCTATTTCACCATCTATCCATCCAACAGAAAATGAAATCACCGTGCATGCGTACGTACGGAATACCGTCTCCACGCCATGGTGTAAACTATTTTCCACCACCACCTTACCTGGATGGGTATAATGGTGTCAATAATGAATATATATGATTATTTTAAAGTTATGTTGATTCTGAAATAGTATACATACACTCAAATACAATTCCACGATCATGGAAATGATATCATCGCTCGTGCATACGTACAGAATACCGTCTCCACGATGTGATGCGACTCGTTCTACATGATCTTCATTGAATAATGATTATATAAATGAATTGAATGAATTAATATGGTATATATTACACTAATACCATTCTGTAAATGAGGTATCTATAACCTAAAAATAAAAATAAGAATTTATTCGACAAAACATTCATAAGAACAAAAAGTAATAAACACCTGAATAACAAGTAGTAATGAAATATTACTAATAAGAAGATAAGAATATGAACATATATGATATCATAAAAATAAGTATGATTCTGTAATAAGTCAATAACATTATTTAAAATCATTATACAGGAGGTTCGGACACTTACGAAGCAAATCGGACCTAAGGTAAGGGAAATATCACAATTTCATTTTTATCCGAGATTGTTTATACATTGGAATTTACTGGGGTGTATTTTATCATCCACATACATGTTTCCTCAATATGTAATATTTATATCCTTCTAAAATATTTTATATCCAATTTTACCCTTCGGTTAGTTTTTAGTAAAAGATATGAAAGGAATCTTTTGTCGTTTTTCGTATGAGGTACTTTTTGACTTTTCCGACAAAAGTACGAGAAGAATGTTTTTTTAACTTATACGGCATGAATGGATTCTTAAAACATTATTTCCAAGAATCTTCCTTTACAAGTTTTCATGTTTATTTTTAATCAACTTCTTTTAGTTGAAAATTTTATGACATGTTAAGAAAGGAAAAATGTTTTTGAAGTATAAAGGATATTTTCCTCAAGAATAAAGTTCAAGTGTTTTATCAAAATTATTTTCCATCTAAGATAATATAGGGTTCTGTTTCTATCCCTATTATTACATTGATTTGATTATGTTTGGATGGAAATACTTTTATGAATTCCTTTATCTTATATATGAATTGTTTTATGATGTCATGATGTTTAAGATTCCTATTTTTATTACATGGGTTATGCTATGATGTATGGTTTATGATTTTGTGGAACACATAAGAATGATATCATTATGAGATGGGTGGGACCTATATCTCCCTCCAATGCATTGGGTAAAGATTTTTTATCTCATGAGGTATACATGGCTGGAACAGCAGGTTAAACCGGTTCAATGAAAAAGGACTGAAACGAGGAGTGAACTCGGTTCAGAAATGGACTTTTTCCACTAAGATAGTCTTGGAAATGAGTATTGACTAATAAGAAATGATTCTCTCTGATTATGTGTGTATGCCACAAAGTTTCATGTTTTATGTTATGATTATTGGGATTACATTTCACCACTATGACTTATCCCATGTTATGAAATTATGATCTCTTTTGCAGGTTAAGATTTCCAAAAGTTATGTTCTTATGTATATGATGTGATTGATATTTTTGTTGTTTACCCTTACTGAGCATTTGAGATCACCCTTTTGTATGTTTTATTTCCCCAGGTCAGGAAGAAGGTTATTAAGTAGGATATGCCAAAAGGGACTCTAGATATGATGAAATAAATGGGAGGCAAAGTAGATGCTTTATGAACCAGTTCTTTATGTTTCCCTGTTTCTAAAGAATCTATACCTATACGATCATTTCCTGGTTTTGTTATATGTTGTAATAAGTGTGCTTCAATTCTGAAGTAATAACAATGTATGTAAAGTATGGGTCGTTATAGTTGGTATTAGAGGAAATGTATAGTCAACCTTTGGAAACTAGGATGTGAAAGCCTTAGTAAGAACCCTAAGGATAAGTCTAAGAATAGAACACAATCACAGTGTTTTAGAAATGGCCATGAATAACCTATGATAAGACCTTAAGTGTGAAATTTTATTCTTGATTATGTTGTTTTCCTATTATAATTAGTATCTCTCACACTATTCTTCTTGGTTTTAGTCAATGGCTGGAACTCGAAAGAACCGTGTTAATGCGGAATGCGACGGGCAATGCAATGATTGTCCACATGAGCAATCAAACGTTATGGGAGCTGGAATGAAAAATATTTTAGCCATGATCACACAACTTTATGAAGCTATGAATCATGCTGAACTTTCAAACGAGCAAAGGAAAGAGCAACATTATGTTGAATCCTTCATGAGGCAGCGTCCACCTTCATTCAGCGGGTCTACTGATCTATTAGTTGCTGAACAATGGATTAGTACTACTGAAAAGATATTTTTAGTTCTTCAATGTTCTAAACATGATAAAATCATCCTAGAAGTGTATCGTTTGGAAGGGGATGCTGATCAATGGTGGAATCTTATTAAGAATACAAGGCAAAGGGATGAAATTGAGTCCATGGAATGAGACGAGTTCAAGAACTTGTTTTTCAATAAGTACTTCCCTCGTATTCTCTGAATAAAGATGGAGAAAGAGTTTCTTGAACTGAAGGAAAAGGATGATGAATTTGTTGGTACCTATGAATCAAATTTTACAAGACTTGCAAGGTACGCTTCCGGTATTATTATCCAACCTGAGAGTAAGATCGATTGATTCTTTAGTGGCTTAAAACCAATTCTTCGAAGGGCCTTAGCCATAAGGGACTTCAATAGCTAAGAGTAAATCGTTCGATGTGCTCTCAAAGTTGAGATGGAGATTGGAGTAACCCATCAGTTATATGGGTTTGATAAGAAGAGGAAAATGGAATTCAAATGAAAATCTAAAGAGCACAATGAAAATAATATGATATTTCCCTTATTCTCAAAGTGTGGGAATAAACATGGAGGGAGTTGTGTTAAAGGGACAAGTAAATGTTTCAAATGTGGAAAAGAAGGTCATCGGGCATTTGAATTCCGCAATGATGGGAAGAAGATGTCTAATGATGCAAACAAATGAAGGGATACATATAATGGACCTACTACACATCAATGTTTCAAGTGCAAGGAGATGGGGCATTATGCCAATCAATGCCCAAATCCAAGGGTTGATGATGATGGTCGACGTCAACAAACTCTTAAGGCTAAAGACAAAGGAAAGTCACATGCCATTTCTATCAGCGATGTGGAGTACGATAACGATGTGGTGAAAGGTACACTTACCATCCACTCTAAAGTAGTAAATGTTTTATTTGATTCTAGATCCACCCACTCTTTTATTTCTGAAGAATTTTCTAAGAGTATCACCGTATTACCTCAACAATTAGATGTTGAGTTAGCTATGACAACCCCTAATGTCACAACAGTCGCATCAAAAGTTTATAATTCTCCCCCGATTGAAGTTTTTGGGAAAGTGCTTCCTGAAAATCTTGTGATCCTTCCTATAGTGGAATTTGATGTGATTCTTGGCATGGATTGGGTTTCTTTATATAGATCTCATATCAATTTCCAAATAAGGGAAGTCACATTTCATATTCCAGATCAATCTATGATCGTCTATCGATTCAAGGATGAACATAACCTTCCAGTGGAAATTTCTTCCATCTTATGGGTCTTGATTCCACTAAATGATGGTTATTTATCTCAAATGGCTAGAGAGAAACTCACGATTAAGAATATTCTCATTGTACGGGAGTTTGATGATGTCTTTCCAAAGGAATTGTTGGGTCTTCCACCAAATTGTGAAGTTGAGTTTTCAATAGAACACGTACCGGGTGCTTTACCTATTTCAAAGACACCTTATAGAATGGCCCCAATTGAGTTGCAGGAATTGAAGAAGAAACTCCAAGAGAATATTGATAATGGATTCATATGCCCTAGTGCATCACCTTGGGGAGAACCTATTTTATTTGTTAAGAAGAAAGATTGATCAATGAGACTCTGCATTGATTATCGAGAACTTAAAAAGATCACTATCAAGAACAAATATCCTCTCCTGCGCATTGATGAATTATTTGACCAACTACGCGGAGCTCAATACTTTTCCAAGATTGATCTTCGTTCAAGGTATCATCAATTAAGGGTCAAAAGGGAGGATATACCAAAGACGGCTTTCTGTACAAGGTATGGACACTATGAATTTATAGTGATGCCATTTGGTCTTACTAATTCCCCTACTATCTTCATGGATCTGATGAATAAAGTCTTTAGAGACTATCTTGATCAGTTTGTGGTAGTCTTTATAGATGATATTCTTGTATATTCAAAGAGAAAGGAAGAACATGAAGATAACTTGAGAATTATATTGAAGACCCTGAGAAAGGAGAAGCTTTATGAAAAATTTACCAAGTGTGAATTTTGGCTTCAAAAAGTTTCATTTTTGGGTCACATAATTTCAAAAGAGGGGATATCTGTGGATCTAGCAAAAACAGAGGTTATAGAAAGATGTTCGAGACCAACAACAGTAACTGAGATCCGAAGTTTTCTTGGTTTGGCTGGATATTATCGATGTTTTGTGAAATATTTCTCACGATTATCTAATCCACTCACCAAGTTGACTCAGAAAGGAGTTAAGTTTGATTGGACGGAGTAATGTGAAGAGAATTTCAAGGAGTTGAAAAGAAGGTTATCTAGTGCACCTGTGCTCACACTGCCTTGTAGTGGAGAAAGGTTTTTGATCTACAGTGATGCATCCAAGAAGGGATTGGGGTTTTTTCTTATGCAAAATGATATAGTGATAGCTTATGCCTCACGACAATTGAAAATACATGAGAAAAATTACCCAACTCATGATTTGGAGTTAGCTGCGGTAATTTTTGCATTAAAGATTTGGAGGTATTATCTTTATGGAGAAAGGTGTGATATTTATACTGATCATAAAAGTTTAAAGTAAATTTTCACACAAAAGGAGCTGAATATGTTCCAAAGAAGATGGTTGGATCTGATTAAGGATTACGACTGCTCAATTCATTACCACCCTGGAAAAGCAAACAAGGTGGCAGATGCATTAAGTCGACAAGACCATGCCAATTTATCCATGATGAGGATCACAAAAGATCCAATATTTATGGATTTACAAAGGATGGATCTTGGAATTATAATGGAAGGGTAAAATCTTATCTTTCTCAAATGAATGTTCAACCATCTATACATGTGAAGATTAAAGAGGCATAGAAAAAATATGTAGAGTTACAAAAGAAGGTGAGAAATGTACCAGAATTCAACCTTGATTGTGATGGGATAATAAAGTTCATGAATAGGTTTTGTGTTCCTCCCATCCCAGAATTAAAGAAGGAGCTGCTAGATGAGGCGCATAGTTCTTCATTCTCTATTCATCCTAGAAGCACGAAGATGTATAGGGATCTGAAAGAGTACTTCTGGTGGGATGGCATGAAAAGGGATGTTGCTGAATATGTCTCTCGATGCTTGGTTTGTCAGAAAGTTAAGGCTGAGAGACAGAAGTCTAAGGGGATGTTACAACCATTACCCATACCAGAATGGAAATGGGAAAACATCACTATGGACTTTGTCACAGGACTTCCTAAAACATCCAAAGGCAATAATGTTATCTGGGTCATAGTTGATCGTCTTACAAAGTCTGCACACTTCATTGCTATTAGAGAGGATTTATCTTTGGATCATCTTGCCAGGATATATGTAAAGGAAGTGGTAAGATTGCATGGAGTACCACTTTATATTATATCTGATCAAGATCCAAGGTTTACCTCAAAGTTCTGGAAAAGTCTTCAGCATACTCTGGATACAGAGTTGAGTTTCATCACTGCTTATAATCCTCTGAAAGACGGTCTGTCTGAGGGAACAATTCAAACTCTAGATGATATGTTGAGAGCTTGCTCTATGGATTTTAAAGCTGGTTGGGATCAACAACTACCTTTGGTGGAATTTTCTTATAATAATAGTTTTCACTCCATTATTCAGATGGCTCCTTGTGAATCTCTCTATGGAAAGAAATTCATGACTCCAACTTGCTTGGATGAAGTTGGGGAAAGAAAGCTATTAGGACCTAAGATTGTTCATGAGATGGCAGAAAAGGTCCGATCTATTCAACAACACATAAGAGTAGCTCAGAGTCGACAGAAAATTTATGCCAACAACCGAAGAAAAGACCTAGAGTTTGAAGTGGGTGATAAAGTGTTCTTATGAATATCTCCCTGGAAAAGGGTCATGAGATTTGGAAAGAAGGGGAAGTTGAGCCCTAAATATACTGGTCCATTCCAAAGACTGGATCGTGTTGGGAAGGTAGCTTACCGATTGGTGCTTCCACCAAATCTCTCTCAAGTTCATGATGTGTTCCATGTATCTCTCCTGAGAAAGTACATACCTGATCCTTCACATGTACTCAGCTCAGAAGTTGTACCGCTGGAACAAGATCTTTCTTATGAAAAATAGCCGATAGAGATTCTCGATCGTAGTGAAAAAGTCCTACGGAACAAGACCACTCGCTTGGTGAATGTTTTATGGAGGAACCACCTATTAGAATAAGCTACATGGGATCTTGAGGATATGATGAGGGAAAGGCATCCTCATTTGTTTGTTACAAAGTGACGAATTTCGAGGGCGAAATTCATTTTAAGGGGGGTAGAATGTAACGCCTGAGACTTTTATAAGAAATATTTTGTTTTTATGTTATATAAATCATCAAAGGAATCTTTCACACTAGCTTGCTTTACACGCAACCGCGACCATCCTCAATAGCTTGCGTCGTACGCAATGCCGAGTTTCACTAAACAACGATATGCTATTAAAATATTATTAAAACTAGACGTTATGAATAGTAATAACCACTTTTTGAAATTTTTTAAATTTTATGGACTTCATTTTTGGATTCGGAATGTCGAAATTAGCTTAGGGAGAAATTTTGGTACTTTTCGGATAACTTTCATATTCTGATGAATAGTGAAAATTACTAAATTTGAATTAAAAACAACTTTTTTAATCAGAATAATTAATAGTGATAAATTATTAATTTGAGTGGTTTTAAAGTATATTTAGAATATATTTTAACAATTTAATATAATTTTTTTCATTGGATGTAATTTCACATTTAAACCAGACATAAACAAGTGTTAATCTTTTGATAGTTATTATCTCTTAAAAACACGCTATTTGTTTTGACGATGGGAATTAATTTTTACATTAGTTAATGTAACTGATATGTTTTGAATTTGGTAAAATAAACATCGTTTTTGAATTCATAATATCAAATATATCTTAGTCCTAATTTTTGGTATTTTTCTGGAAACCTTCATTTTTTAATGAATAGTGAAACCACTAAGTGGTAGTTAAAAAAACTGAATTTTTCATAAAACGTAATTTTACCGCTTCTGTGAGTAGAATTTTGAAAATCCGAGAGACACAGTTAATATGAAGGACTAAAATGTGGTTCAATGAGATGAAAATAAATTTTTGTGAATAGTAACTTTTTACTTTTTTACCACGGTTAAAAGTAAATAGGGTAATTAAGGGTAAAAGTGTTATTATTATCACCCTAACACATGTCCTAATTCTATTGGATAAGTTTAATTCGACAAAAAACAACCTTAGGAATAAAATATGACCATTTAGGCCCACTTATATTAGATTAGAACATTTATTATCAATTTATTTAAAGAAGGGTTAAAATAGTTAAAATCAAAGTTTATAACTAAATCATTTTTAATATAGGGTTATACATAAGATAAATTCGACTATAAATTTTCATTAGAAAGATAAAAATATTTCCTACATAATGGTATTTTATTTGTAATTTTTAGACAATAAATAATTTAATTTATTAATGACATAATGATGATGTAGTAATTATCTTATTAATGAAATATTGACATAATTGATGTTATAAATACCCAAATAAATGTAATTTGAGACTTTTTATGAATTAAAATAATTTTCTAGGTTAATATGACATGTTAGTATTTATTTAATTAACTTTTTTCGAACTAATAATTGTTTTATGATTTCACAAAAATCAATTACCAAATAGTGTCAAAATTGACATAAAATAGTTTTTAAAACGAATATTATATTATTAATTTTTATTTTATTCTTAAAAATATAAGGTTCAGCCAAATGACTTAGATAAGGTTATATATATTAATAATAAACAACTTTGGGGTCGCTTGGAAGTATATGGTAAGCTTATTAACTATATAATATAAAAATACAAAGTGAAATGGTAAATGTCAATCTAATTAACTAAGAGTTAAAACTAAATGATAAGGTTAATATAATGACCTAAACTTGTCTAAATTCAATTGGATGAGAGGATTTCGACCCATACCCACCTTAGCTTCGAAATAAATCAATTTTGAGCTATTAAAAACCGAATATGTCTTTATAATAAAATAATATTTTTAGTTATTCCAAAGGTGCCCCTCTCCTCCCTTATAAAAGGGCACCTCCTCCCTCTCTTCCTCACACCACTTTGAGCCTTCAAGCTCGGCCAACCCCTACCAATTTCTCCTCTACACTTCCCTAGAAACATCCTAGAGGTCCTGTTCTTCTTCAAAGACCAATTTTAGTGCCCTAAAAGGAGATATCAAAGAAGCGCTTCAAGGAAGAGGTAATGACCGTTATCGATTCTTTCAACTTTTTTTTATTCCACTTCTTCTTCTTTAGTTGTTTCATTATGAAGTAATAACATCAGTATCATTCATATACTTATATGTTATTATAATTATGAAACAACCCTATTTATCCATCTATCCATCCTATGGAAAACGAAATCAACGCGCATGCGTACATACAGAATACCATCTCCACGCCGTGGTGTAAACTATTTTCCACCACCACCTTACTTGGATGGGTATAATGGTGTAAATAATTACTATATATGATTATTGTAAAGTGATATTGATTCTGAAATATAATACATACACTCCAATACAATTCCACGATCATGGGAACGATATCATCGCTCGTGCGTACGTACAGAATACCGTCTCCACGATGTGATGCGACTCGTTCTATATGATTTTCATTGCATAATGATTATATAAATGAATTGAATGAATTAATATGATATATATTACACTAATACCATTCTGTAAATGAGGGATCTATACCCAAAAAAGGAAAATAAGAATTTATTCGACAAAACATGCATAAGAACAAAAAGTAATAAACACCTGAATAACAAGTAGTATTGAAATATTACTAATAAGAAGATAAGAATATGACCATATATGATATCATAAAAAATAATTATGATTCTGGAATAAGTCAATAACATTATTTAAATCATTATACAGGAGTTTCAGACACTTATGAAGCAAATCAGACCTAAGGTAAGGGAAATATCACAATCTCATTTTTATCCGAGATTGTTTATACTTTGGAATTTACTGGGGTGTATTTTATCATCCACATCCATGTTTCCTCAATATATAATATTTATATCCTTATACAATAGTTCATATCCAATTTTACCCTTTGGTGAGTTTTTAGTAAAAGATATGAAAGGAATCTTTTGTCATTTTTCGTATGAGGTGCTTTTCGACTTTTCCGACAAAAGTATGAGAAGAATGTTTTTTTTAACTTATACGGCATGAATGGATTTTTAAAACATTATTTCCAAGAAGCTTCCTTTACAAGTTTTCATGTTTATTTTTAATCAACTTCTTTTAATTTAAAATTGTATGACATGTTAAGAAAGGAAAAAATGTTTTTGAAGTAGAAAGGATATTTTCCTCAAGAATGGAGTTCGAGTGTTTTATCAAAATTATTTTCCATCTAAGATAATATAGGGTTCTGTTTCTATCCCTATTATTACATTGATTTGATTATGTTGTGATGGAAATATTTTTATAAATTCCTTTATCTTATATATGAATTGTTTTATGATGTCATGATGTTTAAGATTCCCATTTAAATTACATGGGTTATGCTATGATGTATGGTTTATGATTTTGTGGAACACATAAGAATGGTATCATTATGAGATGGGTGGGACCTATATCTCCCTCAAAATAATTGGGTAAAGAGTTTATATCTCATGAGATAGACATGGCTGGAACGGCAGGTTAAACCGGTTCAGTGAAACAGGACTGAAACGAGGAGTGAACTCGGTTCAGAAATGGACTTTGTCCACTAAGATAGTCTTGGAAATGAGTCTTGACTAATAAGAAATGATTCTCTATGATTATGTGTGTATGCAACAAAGTTTCATGTTTTAAGTTATGATTATTGGGATTACATTTCACCACTATGATTTATCCCATGTTATGAAATTATGATCTTTTTTGCAGGTTAAGATTTCCAAAAGTTATGTTCTTATGTATATGATGTGATTGATATTTCTTTTTTTTACCCTTACTAATCATTTGAGCTCACCCTTTTATATGTTTTATTTCCCCAGGTTAGTAAGAAGGTTATTAAGTAGGATATGCCAAAAGGAACTCTAGATATGATGAAATAAATGGGAGGCAAAGTAGATGCTTTATGAACCAGTTGTTTAGGTTTCCCAGTTTCTAAAGACTCTATACCTATACGGTCCTTTCCTGGTTTTGTTATATGTTTTAATAAGTGTGCTTAAATTTTGAAGTAATAACAATGTATGCAAAGTATGGGTCGTTATATTAGAGCTCTGGTTAATCACGATTTAGTGTCGAAATTCATAGACTTCCTCAAACCGTCCAGATTTGAAGAGGTAAATTCTTTCTTTCATAACTCTCTCAATTCTCAATATTTTTCCTCCATTACAGCTCATAAATTACCTAATAAATATTTTTCTAACGAAACTTGATTTTTGGATGTTTTAAATTTCAGATAATGGTGTTTTGGAGTGATTACTTCAAGATACTTCTAGTAAATGAGTTCTTTTCTTTCCTATTTCAAACTACTTAAGGTTTCATTCATTGTTATTAGGGTTTCTCTAATTATAATTTAGTTTCATAATGTCCTGAAACTAGTATTTTTAACCTAGGGTTTAACTTTGGGATTTCTTGGCCAAATCCTGTGGTTTTTGGTTTGATCTAGGTCTCTCTTAGTGCGGTGAGGGTGCGATTTGATTTTCGCACAGAGATTCGTGTGTTTTTGTTACTTTAGTAGGTGATTCCATTGTGCGTGAAATTTTTGTGAATTATCTTGTTGTGTTCATTGTACAATAATTTCTATTGCATTTGAATGTTTCTATAAAAAAAAATTTTAGTTTCATTTATAATTCAAATGAATTTTAAGTTCCAATATTTGGTAAAATTGGGGGTTTTTCATTCAAATATTGTATTGGTTCATTTTGGGATGACCTATAATTACTTTGTTGATTTTATTTAATATTATTAGGACTTAAAATCATGTTTTTAATGTTTATTATTTGTTTTTGTTGCTGCAAAGGTTTTTTTAAATGGTGTTTGGGAAGAAAATGGGCTTTAAGTGCCATGTTTGTGTGAAAATGGTGGTTTTTAAAAGATATAATTTCTTGGTTCACATTGGGCTGCCCCATAACTGAATTTCTAGTTTCATTAAAGGGTATTGAACTGAAATTTTGTTTTTATGACTTACAATTGTTCACATAGTTTGAAAAGTGGATATTTTAGAGAGCTTTGGGTGCAAAACAATGTGATGTTTTGAGAGGTTGTTTTATTGAACATCAAAATATTTTATTGTGTGTTTTAATTGGTATAAAATTTGTGTAGCTACTGTACTGTTTGTTTGTGACCAGTAGTGATATTTTATATGCAAAAGGATGTGTGATGTTTTCTGAAATTTTTTGAGGACAAAAAGGGAATCATGGGTACTTATGTGGGTGGATATGTACTAGTACGGCTAGTGGACCGGATGGGTTGTGTCCCTGTTTCACTGAGGAAATGGATAAAGACCACTCTAACTAAACTATTTGGATGATATTTGGGTACCACTAGGTTATGGGTATGTTCCTTACTAGTGGATCGTGCATGGGAAAGGATTGTGACTTGGATACTTTACACCGAAGTGTGAGGTACATAGGGCCCGAGACTATCTAGTTGCCTAGGGGTGTTCCCAGTTTTGGTGCTCATTGGATTTGTGGTATTTACCTTTGTTGTGGGGTTTTTTTGGATTTACATTACAGTATCTCACAAGTCTATTTAATGTGTTAGAATTATGAAATTCTCGGATTGAAAACTTTTTTCATTTTAAAGTTGCATTTCTTCGAATTTTAACATTGTTTCACCTTGTGTATTAAAATTGCTTGTTTTGTTCACATTGTATTGCACGCTCTTTGGAATCATCTGGTGGTATCCTGTTGGGCTTAGGCTCACACCCTACTTACACCTCATGGGTGTAAGTAGACCTACTTATGCTTGACTCAGGTAAAGGGAAGGCTTAGGGTGATGGCGGTTCAGGGTGTTAGTCCCCATCGTTGGAGCGGAGTTGCAGAGAAGGCTTGGGGGTTATGACCCCATTGTCCTATGGAGTCCATGGGGATGTCTTTATGTTTTTATTATTTGTTTTTGGATCACTTGTAGTGTCTTTAAACATATGTATTTAGATCTGGTTTTGTTAAGAATTGTTTAGTATGAAAATTTCATATTCAAATAATTTATTTTTTTATGTTTTATGCATTCATACTCGGGTAAATCATTCCCAAACCAGATTTGTTTGACACCTGGGCACTTGTGCCACCCTATGGGGATAGGGAATGCCCTTCGGGCCTTGCCACAGGCCAGGTTTGGTGCCGTTAATGGTGGTGATCAGATCCGGTTCGTGACAAAATGGTATCAGAGGAGCTTAAAGTTTTTGGGTTATATTACAATTTTGAGATGAGTCGGGATAGACTGAAGCTAGGATTATCGAGGCTCGCGGTTTTAGTTGTGAGTAGGGTACCTGGACCACACCTCTCATGGCAGACCTTGAGTCACCAGGGGATGTTGGAATTTACGGATTGACTTCACTTCCAGGTGAGACGTGTGGGCTACAGACCACATGTGGACATCAGGTGGATGTGGAGTAGTTGTTTCTTTTATTAATGGAATTTGTTTAGTTTATTTGTATTTGATGTATTTGATTATAATTTTCAGAATTGTGGTATTGGGTATTATTTTGTGACTATTTCATTTTGTAGCAACATGCCTCCCCGGAAAGCTCCCACACGCCCACAGAAGGAAGCCGGAGAGAGTTCTCCCATGCCAATTGATCAGAGGCTCGTGGAGGCTGTGGTTCGGGCTATCCAAGATTTGGGATAGGGACCATCTCCTGCTCCTATTCCTATTAGGGCAGAAGAGATAGGTCCTAGAAAAGACAAAGCACAAGAGTTTCTCAAAAACAGGCCTCCTACCTTCCGAGGTAGCTCAGAAACCCAGGAAGCAGAAGAATGGCTCGAGAATATTGAGAGTATGTTTGAGTTCTTGGAAACACCCGAGGATCTCAGGGTGAAGTGTGCCTCCTTTCTGTTGGAGGTTCCTAGCCGTAAGTGGTGGGAGTTAGTGCTTCAGGCTGGGAAGAATGAGCAGATGCACTAGGGAGATTTCAAGGTTGTCTTCAATAAACAGTACTGCCCTGTGGTGTTGGCTTATGATAGGTCTAGAGAGTTCATGGAAACTGTTTAGTGGAATCTATCTGTGATGGAGTATGCCAACCGCTTCGCTGAGTTGGTTCGGTATGCTCCAGAAATTGTCTTTAATGAGAAAGCGAAGGCCCCGAGGATTGAGAAAGGCTTGCGACCAGAAATATACTCTCAAGTGTTCTTGTTTAAGCTTAGGACCTATGCTGAGGTCATTGATTGGGTGTTCATGGTGGAGATTGATAAGAAAGGTAGGGCTGGTTTATATGGTTCAGTATCAGCTGTGGGCAGTGGCATCTCCTCAGAGAAGAAAAGAAAGTGGGAGGATCATGTGAAGAAATGAGGGGGCAGTTCAGGCCACTCTTCCAGGCATTTTTCTTCTGCGGCTTCTGATGCGCGATCGGTCGTGTTCCACCAATGTGGGAAGCCCTGGAATATCCAACCAGAATTTCCACTTCCTCTGAATCCTTGTTACCAGTGTGGACGTATAGGGAATTTTCAGTGCTTCTGTGGTGTGGCACATCCAATCCCAAGTGGGGCAGGGTCAGTGGATTCAAGAGGAGTGTCAGCACATTCTGAGCCGTTACAGACTGGGGGATCTTGATTTAGTGGTCATGGTGGTAGGTCTAGATCATCTTCTGGGAAGAGCCAGTTTAGGGCATAGCCGCAGAATAGCGGTCATCCTCAGGCTGATACTAGACATCTCCATGCAGTGGATCAGTCACCAGCAGGATCAGAGGCGGGACCGTCGACAATTTGAGGTACCGTTCTGATCGCATCTTCTATAGCTACTACTCTTTTTTATACTGGTGCCTCTGTTTCATTCATTTCTGCCCATTTTGTGGACATGTTGAATTTTCCAACTGAGTTGATATCTTTCACGATGGATTTGGTGACACCGTTGGGAAAAAAGAAGGAGCAGGGCCTCAGGTGCCCCTCGTGTGCGCTTTCCATGTCAGGGGTTGAGATGGAGTGGGACCTCCTGATTCTAGATATGGAACTTTTTGGAATAATACTTGGAATGGATTGGCTAGTACACTTCCAGGCACACATCGATTTCTACAGATAGCGTGTGAGTTTCACGACACCTGATGGGAGTCATCAGGTTTTTCTCGGAGAATGGGATCCTCGGTCAGGTCGCGCAGGGCCTCCACTCCCAGAGTTGGGAAGTTTTATCTTCCAGTTATCTTCACTCATGATAGAGGATGGTATTTCCCCTAAAGTTTCACTACCTCATGTAGTGAATGAGTTTCCAGAGGTATTCCCAGATGATTTTTCAGGTTTATCCCTGGAGCAGGGTGTGGAGTTTTCGATTGATCTGGCTCCGGGAACACAGCCGATATCTATTCCCTCTTATCGCATGGCCCCCACCGAGCTAAGGGAATTAAAGATATAGCTGGACGACTTAGAATCCAAAGGATTCATTCGCCCGAGCGTCTCTCCTTTGGCCGCTCCTATGTTGTTCGCAAAAAAGGCTGATGGATCCCTCCGGTTGTGCATTGACTACCAGAAGATGAATAAGGTAACAATTAAAAACAAATATCATTTTCCCAGAATAGATGATTTGTTTGATCAGTTGAGGGGTGAAATGTGGTTCTCAAAGATAGACCTACGTTCAGGGTATCATCAAATCAGGGTGAAAGAATCATATATCCCAAAGACAGCCTTTCGAAGCAGGTATCGACACTTTGAGTATTTGGTCATGCCCTTCGGATTGACCAATTCTCCAGCAGTATTTATGGCACTTATGAATAGGGTGTTCCATCAGTAGCTAGATTCCATTGTTGTGGTGTTCCTGGATGACATTTTGGTATACTCTAGCTCTGAGGAGGAACACGAACATCAATTGAGGATCATTTTGGGTACATTACAAGATCACTGCCTCTATGCAAAGTTGTCAAAGTGCACTTTCTGGATCAGGGAGGTGAGATTTCTGGGGCATGTGATCTCAGATCACGGAGTTTCAGTGGACCCTGAGAAAATTAGTGCGGTCATGTCGTGGGAGAAACTGAAGAATGTGTTCGAGATCCTGAGTTTTCTTGGCTTGGATGGTTATTACAGGCGATTCGTTCGGGATTTCTCTCAGCTTGCTTCACCGATGACCACCCTCACCCGGAAAAGGGTGAAGTTTGTATGGGATCTAGAATTTTAGGCATCGTTCGAGGAGCTGAAGAGGCAGCCGACTACAGCCCCCGTGCTGATTTTTCTAGAGGCTGGAAAGGGATATGTGTTATATTGTGATGCTTCAGGTATGGTTCATGGGAGTGTGCTTATGCAGGATGATCATGTGGTCGCGTATGGCTCTCGCCAACTTCTACCACATGAACAGAACTACACAACCCATGACTTGGAGTTGGCAGCTGTGATGCATGCTTTGAAGACATGGTGTCACTACCTCTTTGGGGAGAAGTTTGTGGTATACTCTGATCACAAAATCTTGTCTTATATCTTCTCACATAAGGACCTCAACTCTAGGTAGCGTCGCTGGATCGAGTACTTGCAGGGGTTTGACTTTGACATTTTCTATACCCCTGGAAAGGGTAATGTAGTGGCCGACGCCTTCAGAAGAAGGGTTCCAGTGTAGGCTTTGATGAAGTCCAGTGATGAGTGGGAATTGATGGGGCTCTTTTCTCAGATACATGTGGAGATAAGGGAACACAATGGAAGGGCATTCTTGGTGAGCGTCTAGTTCACTCATTCTCTATTGGAGTTGATTCTGTGGGAATAACCCAGTGAAGAGGTTTGTGAGCGGTCGAAGCAGTTTCTTCATGGTGGGGAGACATCCTCTGATTGGTCGTCGTCTCCCGAGGTCATATTGTGCTTCAAGGGCCGTTCAGTAGTGCCATTATCTTTGTGGAAGGTGGTGATGCAGGACAGCCACCAGTCTTAGTGGACTGTCCATCCAGGTGACACTAAGATGTATTATGATGTCCGTCGGCAGTTTTGGTGGCCTGGTATGAGACGGGACATAGCGGAATTTGTTTCTAGATGCTACACATTCCAGCAGGTGAAAGCAGAGCACCAAAGTCCTTCTGGTTTGCTCCAACCACTACCCATTCCTACTTGGAAGTGGGACGAGGTCTCCATGGACTTCATTTTTGGCTTACCTCCTACACCTCTGGGTAAGAATGCCATTTGGGTGGTGATTGATTTTCTGACCAAATCAGCCCACTTCATTCTGATAAAAGATACAACTAAAGTGGATGAGTTGGGCCATTTGTATCTTCAGGAAGTGGTGAGACTCCATGGTGTACCATCAGCTGTTGTCTCAGTTAGAGACCCCCGCTTCACTTCTCTATTTTGGGAAGGCCTTCGAAATGCCCTGGGGTCTCATATTAAGATGATCACAGCATACCACCCTCAGACGGATGGTCAGACAGAGCGGGTGAATCAGATTTTGGAGGACATGCTTCGTGCATGTGTCTTGGACTTTGGAGGTTCTTGGGATAGCCACTTGAGATTGGTTGAGTTTTCTTATAATAATATTTACCAATCCATGATTTGAATGGAACCTTTTTAGGCGCTCTATGGTCGGCCTTGTCGGTCCCCCCTATGTTGGGCTGAGGTAGGAGAGACTTCACTGTTGGGGTCGATCCTTGTGCAGGAGACATCTGAGAAGGTCAAGTTTATCAGGCAGTGCTTATTGACAGCTCAAATTCATCATAAATCTTATGCTGACCGGAGGCGTCGAGACCTAGAGTTTTCTGTGGGTGACAGGGTATTCTTAAAAGTGGCCCCTCGTCTAGGCCATCGTCGATTGGGGAAGCAAGGTAAGCTGATTCCATGGTATGTCGGGCCCTTTGAGATCACCGAGTGTATTGGCAAGGTGGCATACAGGTTTTCCTTACCTTCTCATTTGACCTTTATCCATGATGTCTTCCACGTCTCTCAGTTGAAGAAATACAACTCAGATTCATCCCATGTGTTGAGTTGGGAAGAACTGGAGATAGAGCCTGACTTGTCTGTTGTTGAGAGGCTAGTGAAAATAGTGGACTCCCAAGGTAGGATACTTAGAGAGATGTCTATTCCATTAGTTCGGGTTCTATGGCAGCATGGGAATGATACACATGAGACATGGGAGCGAAAGTCACGGGTCGAGGAAGAGTACCCATTCTTGTTTTCCAACCAAGATTAATGTTGACTTTCTGGGGTAGAAAGTCCTTTATGGTGGGGAAAATTGTCACATATATGACATATTTTAAAGTTATTATTCATTTAATTTGTATCCTTGCTTTGTTTTGGGGGTTTCCTTGTGTTTTAGGGAGGAATAGATGAGTATTCAGTAATTGGGCCAAACTGTGAGCCCAATTCCTAATTGAAAAATAAATTTTGTATCTTTTATAACATTTTCAATTTTCAACATTTTTCATCCATTAAAATTCCTACTTATCCTCCCCTAACCTATTAACACCACCAAGTTAATTTGGAGCTTATAGAAATCCATAACCATGGTTTATTTGGGTTTTTATTTAAGGGGTTGGGCCTGCCTGAAAGCCTAATTCTTATTTTAAAATTAAATGTTGATTATGTTATAACTTAATCAATTTTTGGGATTTTTAGGAGATTCCAAGTCTCACCCAATCCCAAGTAACCCAGCCGCACATCTAAACTCTCCCCCCCCCCTATTTGGAGCTCTGGATAATCGCGATTTGGTTTCGAACTTCATAGGCTTCCTCAAATCGTCCAGATTTGAAATGGTAAATTCTTACTTTCATAACACTCTCAATTATCAATATTTTTCCTCCATTCTAGCTCCTAAATTACATAATAAATATTTTTATAACTAACCCTAAATGTTGGATGTTTTAAATTTTAGCTACTAGTGTTTTGGAGTGATTACTTCAAGATACTTCAAGTAAATGAGTCCTTTTCTTTCCTCTTTCAAACTACTTAGGGTTTCATTCATTGTTATTAGGGTTTCCTTGATTATCATTTAGTTTCCTATTGTATAGATTCTAGGATTTCGAACCTAGGGTTTAATGTTGGGATTTCTTGGCCAATTCTTGTGGTTTTAGGTTTGATCTAGGTCTCTCTTGGTGCGGTGGGGGTGCGATTTGATTTTCACACGGAGATTCAAGGGTTTTTGTTACTTTGGTAGGTGATTTCATTGTGCATGAATTTTTTGTGAATTAGATTATTGTGTTCATGGTACATTAATGTCTATTGAATTTTAATTTTTCTGTAAAAATTGGTTTTAGTTGCATTTATAATGCAAATGAATTTTAAGTTCCAATATTTGGTGAAATTGGGGGGTTTTCATACAAATCTTGTATTGGTTCATTTTGGGCTGACCTATAATTACTTAGTTGATTTTATTCACCTGTATTAGGACTAAAAATAATGTTTTTAATGTTTATTCTTTTTGTTTTTTGCTGCAAAGGATTTTTTAAATGGTGTTTTGGAAGCAAATGGGCTTTAAGTGCCATGTTTGTGTGAAAATGGTGGTTTTTAAAAGATATAAATTCTTTGTTCACATTGGGTTGCCCCATAACTGAATTTATGGTTTCATTATAGGGTATTGAACTTAAATTTTGTTTTTATGACTTATAAGTGTTCAAATAGTGTGCAAAGTGGATATTTTAAAGAGCTTTGGGTGAAAAAAAATGTGATGTTTTGAGAGGTTGTTTTATTGCAAATGAAAATATTTTATTGTGTGTTTTAATTGGTATAAAATGTGTTTAGCTACTGTACTGTTTGTTTGTGAACAGTAGTGATATTTTATATGCAATAGGATGTGTGTTGTTTGCTGAAATTGTTTGAGAACAAAAGGGGAATCCCGGGTACTTAGGTGGGCGGATATGTACTAGTACAGCTAGTGGACCGGATGGGTTGTGTCCCTGTTTCACTGAGCAAATGGATAACGACAAATCTAACTAAACTATGTGGATGATATTTGGGGAACAATAGGTTATGGGTATGTTCCCTACTAGTGGCTTGTTCATGGGAAAGGATTGTGACTTGGATACTTTACACCGATGTACGAGGTACAAAGGGCCCAAGACTATTTATTTGCCTAGGGGTGTTCCCGGTTTTGGTGCTCATTGGATTTGTGGTATTTACCCTTGTTGTGGGGTGTTTTTTGAAGTACTTTATAGTAGCTCTCATGTCATTTTAATGTGTTAACATTCTGAAATTCTTGGATTGAAAACTATTTTCATTTGAAAGTTGCATTTCTTCGAATTTTAACATTGTTTCACCTTGTGTATTAAAATTGCTTGTTTTGTTCACATTGTATTGCATGCTCTTTGGAATCATATGGTGGTATCCTATTGGGCTTAGGCTCACACCCTACTTACACCCCATGGGTGTAAGTAGACCTACTTATGCTTGACTCAGGTAAAGGGAAGGTTAAGGGTGTTGGCAGTTCAGGGTGTTAGTCCCCATCATTGGGGCGAAGTTGCGGAGAAGGCTTGGGGGTGATGGCCCCTTGTCCTGTGGAGTACATGGGGATGTCTTTATGTTGTCATTATTTGTTTTTGGACCACTTGTAGTGTCTTTAAACATATGTATTCAGATCTGGTTTTGTTAAGAATTGTTTAGCATGAAAATTTCAGATTCTAATAATTGATTTTTTATGCTTTTTTCTTTCATACTCGGGTAAATTGTTCCCAAACCAGATTTGTTTTATACCCAGGCACTTATTCCAGATCGTGGGGATAGGGAATGCCCTTCGGGCCTTACCATGGGTCGGGTTTGGTTCTATTAATGTTGGTGACCAGATCCGTTTCCTGACAATATTTTTATCATTTAATCCAATTTTGGTCATTGGAATCAATTCCACATTAAAATTGGACAAAAACATGTGTCAACCTCTTGATAGTTATTATTTCATAAAAAATGCTTTTGGGTTTTGAAAATGGGAATTAATTTTAAATTAATTTCTGAAAAATATATGTTTTGAATTTGGAAAAATGGATTCCATATTTGAAATAAGGAATTACAAATTATTTAAATAGGTAACTTTTATTTTTAGACATTATGAATAGTAACTTCAGTATATATTTTATTTACCATGGTTATAAGGTAAATCTGGAAAATAAGGATAAAAATAAAAATTATAATAATATTAATTTACCTTAACACATGTATTAAACCTATTAGATGATACATGACTGACCAGGGGTATCCTTGGATCAATTTTGGGACCACAAGCATCAACTTGTAAGTGAAAATGACATTTTATAAAAAATAATTTAATGTTAAGGAAAATGTTACATAAACATATATCTTTTTGTAAAAATATTATATAGGGTTATATTAGTGATATTTTTTACTATAAATAGTCTTTATAAAACTAAAAATGTTTCCTAAATCATTTTATTTTACTTATAGTTTTGAGGCATCAAATAAATAATGTTATTTGTGACACAACAATTATGTAGTGATTACCTCTTTAATGAATGTTTTAAATAAATGAGATTATAAATATTAAAATAAATTTATTTTGATACTTTTTATTCTATAGAAAAATTTTATGGATGATTATGAATTGATATCTTTTAATTAATGAAGTTTTTTTGAATTTATCAAGTTGTTAAAGATTTTTTAAAAAGTCATGATATGAATATTATAAAAAGTGACATAAATGATTTTTTAAATTACTTAATATTTTATTAAATGATAAAATAGTCTTAAAAATACATGATTCATCCAATTGAAATATATGATGTTAAAAATGTCATTAATGATCCATTTTTTGTCTATTGTAATTTTATAGTAAATATATTAACCACATAGTGTGAATATTCAAGAGGACATGGTAAAAGTTAAATAAGTTAACAAATGGTTAAATAAAAAAAGATAAGGATTAAAAAATTTCCAAAACGTTTCTAATTCTTATTGGATGATTTTATTTCTAATTATATTCATATTATCATCTTACTTAAGGATTTTTGGCCCTTTTGAAACTGAAAATTATTTTATAATAAAATAATACTTTCAAAATTACCTAAAGAGCCCCTCCTCCCTCTTATAAAAGGACACCACCTCTAACCCATTACTCACACCTCTCAATCCCCTTGGATTTCCCAAAATATGTTCTAATAAGATAATAACACCCCTCTCTCCCACCTATAATCCTTATTTTGGGCAAAAGGGATTTCAATAAAGACATTTGGTTCAAACCAAATGAGTTTATCTGATTTAAAGATAACGTCTTCTCTCAAGTTCTTTTCTATTATTTCCCTTCTATAACCCCCTAAACTCTCATTATTAGATTATTTTATAAAAACACTAGTGTATTCAATATAATAGGATGTTTTAAGAGAATTAATCTAAAACTAAACTTCCAAAAACCTCCATCTAATGGATACAAACACACTATTTTTCTAGACAGTGAACAACTACCTCAGGAAACGATGATTGTTCAATTATCTCTTACCACCTCTAATGGTGGCCATTATAATGGTAGTGTATTTATATGTGATATATATTATATTCATATTGTCTATATTCTTCTGTATTTTTCATTTATATCATATATTTATGGTTTTCATAATGGGTAAATATGATAATTTAATTTAGGGAAGTACAGACTACTTCCCCCTCAATGTGATATTACTCGTTCATGCCATATGTGGAACATATAAAGGATGTATTTAAGGAAATTATATATGATATTATTATGTAATTATAATATACCTATTTCTTATTAGTTTTTTATTCCATTAAATATGAAATATAAATTAAAGTAGTGTTCATGCGTAAATACGGCTTACCATCTCCCTGAACGGTGCATTTCATTTTTTATCCCCAAATTTTATGTACTATTATATATACATATATATATATATTGAATATGTATGGTATCTAAATCATGAATATAATTATATATATATAGGATTTTCACCACATGGACAACTTGTAATTATAATAAGTACATTTTTGACTCAAGTACCAAATATCGACAAAACGACCGTTATTAACTTAAATGATTATTTCATGTTTATAACATGGTAATACGTGATATAAAAGAAATAGTAAACTTGAAAAGGGGTTTTAAGAAAGTATAAATTAACTTTAGTTTACTATTTAGAATATTAAGGAATGAACAAGTCATGTCGGACACGAGGGAAGGAAACTTCTTAACCCAATTTCCATTCTTTGGGTTAAACTTCTACTTTTTGATAATGTCATGATATGATTATGTGAGAAATGAGTTTTTATATCTTATCTTGTATTTATAATTTATTTATGTGTTCTTATAGTGAATACTTATAATCGATCTATTTTATTTACAAAATTATCTTTGTAAAGAAACCTTTTATCCTCCTCTTTAAATCAAAGACTTCTTTTATCTTTTTAAATTTCAATTTTCAAATGTTTGGATGTGTTATTTTATACCCTTATTGCTATATTTTTTATTTTCAAGTGATTAGATACCCATTTATCACTCATCAACTAAATTTTTGAATTTTTAAGTGACATCGTTAGGCTACTGAATTTTCTAAAGAGATTTCATCTCAATCATCTTTCATTGAGGCGTGTTTAGATTTAAACACAAATTTCTTTTATATGGTGTATAAACCCCTCGGTCTTTTCATTTCGTTCAAAGGTACTCTTTTTGATGAATAATTTTACAAAATGACAAAAAAAATGTTTCTTTTTAACCTACACAGTGACAATGACCTTTCTGACACTATGAGCATTATTTGATATTTGGATTCCTCTACAAGACTTAGTTTTTTTAAAAGGAAGATAAATACCATATACTCATTTTACGTATTTTGGTATTAAAAATGGTTTTGATAATGGATTTATTATGTCAATATATTTAAATGTTATATTTTTATTTCAATGTGTAAATTTTATCTCTCCTTTATGCTTGTTCATGTGTTATGATTATATTATGGTTCTTGGGCATTATTTATGCATAAAGGTGGTTTCGTGATAAACCTCGGGTAGGTGAGCCCAAGATAGCCTCTCCAATGCATTGGGTAATGTGACGTATGTAAACATTAATGTTTCTCCTATGAGATGTAGGGAATATATTTTGATGGGTATTCCAAACGTAACTCCCTACGTAGCTGTGAAAGCTACAATGTAAGTATGTTATGGATTCCACAAGTTACCTTTATGATTTATGATTTATATGTGTAACTCATAAATCTTATGATATCATGAGGTGTGATAAAGAGCCTATGTTTTTTTATGTATTTATGGACTAATTTTTTCTTTCTTTATTTTATAACCCTTACTGATCTTTTTATGCTCATCACAAGTTTTTGAAATGTTTTTCACAGGTTATAAGTCCGGGTAAGATAAAAGAAGAATTCAATGAAGATTTATATCAACAAAATAATTCTTGTTTTATTTTAAGAGTTTTTATTTTATGAAAAAATGGATACTGATTAGAAGTGTATAATTTATAATATTTGAGATGTAATGTCACAATTTTGGCCTAATTCTCTAAAACTCTAAACCTGAAAATATCCTCAATGTTAATTCATGACATAACTCAAGATTATGTAATGTTAAAGAATGGGGCCTTATAGTTGGTATCAAAGATCAGCTTAGCCAACATTATGAGTGAGGATATTGTTAAATTAATATTAAAAAATTATTTTATGCTGATATTGAAGGGATATAGAATTTTAAGATTACCATGATGCTTCACATAAGATGTTTCTCTGTTCAGAATGGGTTTTCATAGTGGAAACAGGGTTGTTGTGCTAGGAAGGAATACATAGGGAAATGACCTTCCAAATCAGCATCCTGAGATAGTCAGAATCCGAATTGAACAATTTGTTGTAGTGATGGATCAGTAGAAATAGGTGACAATTGGTGGTTGTGTTTATAGATTATATTTTGGTATATTATAAAAGCCGAGAGGAACAAGAAAGTCATTTATGGATTGTTTTGAAAACCTTAAAAGAAAACAATCTATATAGAAAGTTTAGTAAGTGTGAATTTTTGTTACAAAAAAATTCATTCCATGGTCCCATTATTTCAAAAAATGGAATAACTATTGATCCTTCCAAAAACAAAAGTTGTTGAATAATGGCCAAGACCCATAAATATAATTGAGATCCATAGTTTTCTTGGTTTATTAGGTTATTTCTGGAGGTTTGTGGAAAAATATCATGGTTATATATCATACTGACTATGTTAACTTGAAAAGGTGTTAAGTTCATTTAGACAAAAAAAAATGTGATGATTGTTTTCAGGAATTGAAAAAAAGATTGGTTAATGATCTAGTTTTGGAATTACCTTCTAGAGATGGTGAATTTGTTATCTACAATGATGATTTGTTGAAAGGACTTGGTTGTGTAATTATACATAATTATTATTTAATTGCTTATGTTACACGTCAGTTGAATCCTCATGAGTTAAATTACCCTACAAATGATTTGGAATTATCTACAATTAATTTTTCTTTAGAAAGTTGGAGGAATCATCTGTATGAAGTAAAATGTGAAATATATATCGACCAAAATATTTTTAAGTATATATTCACTTAGAAATAATTGCACATGAGATAGAGGAGATGGATGTAATTAATCAAGGATTATTATTTCATGATTCATTACCATAAGGGAATGGAAAATAAAGTGGGTGAATCTTTGAGTCAAAAATGTAATGATACATTTACCATGTTATGTTTGGAACTAGATCATTTGAATAATGATTTGATGAACTTTGGCATAGATATTATTAGTACAAGAAATTATTCAATTTTATTTCAGGTTACAATATAATCGTCCTTAGATGACATAATAAATCAAGCATAAAAGGATAATAGTGAGTTGCATAAAAAGGTAGAATTGGTTCAGAAGGGCATGTTACCTGAATTTAACATTGATAAATATGGTGTTTTGATGTTTGGGAATAGATTATGTGTGCCTTGTGATTGATAGTTGAAGAATGATTTGTTATGTAAAGCTCATTTTTCCCTATTTTTAGTTCATCCTGGAAGTAATAAAATGTACAGAGATCTATATGAGTATTTCTAGTGGGATGGATTGAAAAGATATATTGTTGACTTTACTTTGAAGTGTTTGACTTGTCAACAAATTAATATAGGGAGGTAGTAACTGAAAGGGATGGTTCAGCCTTTACCAGTTCCTAAGTGTAAATGGGAAAATATATCCACAGATTTCATTATTGGATTACGAAATACATCTATATGTAATAATAAAATCTCGGTTATTGCTGATATATTAACTAAATCTACTCGTTTTCTTCCAATTATAGGTACTCTATCTCTAGATCAAATTTCTCAGTTGTATGTTAAATAGATAGTTAGGTTGAATGGATTTCCCCTCTTCATTATATCTGATCATGATTCCAGGATTACTTATAACTTTTGGAGAGGCCTTCAGAAGTTGTTGGGTATTGAATTAAATTTTATTATAGATTTTCATCCTCAGTCAGATGGGCAGTTAGAAAGAATAATTCTGACTTTGGAAGATATGATACATTCTTGCACAATAGATTACCAAGGAATTTGGGACCAATATCTTTCTTTGGATTAATTTCCTTATAATAAAAATTTTCATTCCAGTATATAGATGGCTCCATTAGAGGAATTTTATAGAAAGTTGTGTTGAACTCTAACTTTTTGGGATGAAGTAGGTGAAAGGAAGTTGATGGGACTTGAATTGGTAAAACAGATGGTAGAATAATTTCAGTTGATCTTGAAGCACATGATAATAACTTAGAGCAGGAAGAAAAGTTATCCAGATAACCATAGGAAGGATCTTTCTTTTAAGGTAGGTGATCATGTCTTTCTCAATGTTTCTCCATGGAAAAGTGTGATGCATTTTGGTACGAAATGAAAGTTGATTCCAATGTTCATTGGACCTTATGAAATCCTAGAGAAAGTTAGATCAGTTGCATATAGAGTGGCTTTATATCCATGTTTATCCCAATTAAACACATTTTTTCATATTTCAATGTTGAGAATGTATATGTCGGATCCATCTCATGTTTTGAGTCTAGAGGTAGTTCAGTTGGAAAAGAATCTTTCTTATGTGGAATAACCAGTCCAGATTCCTGACTGAAGAGAGCAAGTGTTTTGGAAAAATATAATTCATCATGTAAAGGTTTTGTGGAAATATCATATAGTTGAAGAGGAAACATGTGAATCTAAGAATGTTATGAGGGATAAATACCCCCATTTATTTGATAAGTGAATAAAATTGTGAAGGCACAATTTTCAAAAGGGGGAAGGATATAACATCCCAGTTAAATAAAGAATATGATATTTTCATATTTATGAATATTTTTTAATTAAATTTTAATTTTTCTTTAAAGTGGATTCTATGTTCAATTGCATACCCGACACACAACAATAGGTTTCTCCGAAATCTCATTTTTTACACATGGATGAGTCATACTAAAAATTAATAATATTATACTATTTTAAATGGTTGTTAATGTCTAGCGGTTGTATTGTAAAGAGTGAACATAACTAACTAAAATGTTATTATAAATTTTTGCTAAATGTTTTAACATTTATCAAATAAAATTTACAGGCTTAAAATGAGAATTAATCCTATTTTAAGCATTAATACGCTAATATTTTTAAAATGTCTTTTTACCACCTTTTAATGGAAAACCCCTTTTAAATATTGTTTTTGTTACTTTTATATTTTCCATTTTACAAAATAAACTTCTTTATTTGAAGTGGGACATCAAAATTTACTTTGTGTAAGTTTTTGGTATTTTTCTGATAAAGTTCATTTTTAATGAATAATGAAAAATACTGTATTTTAAGTCAAAACTATCATTTCATATAATTTATTAATATAGATATATTATCATTTTAATTTGTTTTAAAGTGTAATTTTATTATATTTTTATCATTTAATCCAATTCTGTCCATTGTAATCAATTTCACAATGAAATTGGATATAAACAAGTGTAAATCTTTTGATAGTAATATTTCTTAAAAACACTCTTTTTGGTTTCGACAACGAGAATTAATTTTAAATTAATTTCAGAAAAATATGTGTTTTTAATATGGAAAAATTTATTATATATTTGGAATAATGAGTTAAAAATTATGTAAATAGGTAACTTTCATTTTTAGACATTATGAATAGTAACTTCAGTAAATATTTTACTTACCTTTGTTATTGGGTAAATCTGTTAAATAAGGGTAAAAAATAATATTATAATAAGGGATGGAGTTAATGAAATTATATGTTATATTATAATTGAATTATTATTTACCTATTTATCATTATTTTTTCATTCCATTAAATATTAAATAGAAATGTAAGTAGCATTTATGCATACGTACGACTTACTGTCTCCATGAACGGTGAATTTCAATTCTTATCACAAAATGTTATGTACTATTATATATATATATGGGATATATTTGATATAAATGATATCTAAATCAGGAATATCATTATGAAGATAATGGAATTTTGACCACATGGATAACATGTAATTATAAGAAGTTCATTTTTTACTCAAGTAACAAATATTGAAGAAACCACCATTATTAACTTAAATGATTATGTAATGTTTATAGTGTTGTAGATAAGTGATATAAAATGAATAATAAACATGAAAAATGTTCTTAATAAAGTATTGATTAACTTTATTTTATTATTCATGAGATTAAAGAACGAACGAGTCATGTCGGACACGAGGTAAGGGAACTTCATAACCCAATTTCTATTCATTTGGTTAAACTTATACTTTTTGATAATTTCATTCTATGATAATGTGATAAATGAATTTTAATATATTATCTTGTATTTATAAGTTATTTATGTGTTCTTATAGTGAATACACATAATTGATCTATTTTTTAAAAAAAATATTTTTTAAGGGAGCCTTTGATCCTCCTCTTCTAATAAAAGACTTATTTTATGTTATTAAATTTCAATTTTCAAATGATGGGATGTGTTCTTCTATATCCATATTGTTGAACGTTTTATGTCCAATTGATGAGAGACCCTTTTCTCTCTCAGCAACTCATTTTCATAATTTTTATGTGACGCCGTTAGGATGCCAAATTTTTATAAGGGACTTCATCTCAATCAGATTTCATTGAGGAATATTTTGATTTATACATGGATTTTATTTATATGGTGTATAAAAAACATTGAATTTTAATTTCATTCAAAGAGAGTCTTTTTTTTGAATCATTTTAATAAATGAAAAACATAATGTTTCTTTTTAACCTACTTAGTGACAAAGACCTTTCTGCCACCATGGGCATTATTTGAAATTTGGCATCCTCTACAAGCCATAGTTTTATTAAAAGGAAAATAAATACCATACACTCTTTTAACATATTTTGGTATTGAAATTGGTTTTGAGAATGGATTGATTATGTCAATATGTCGAAATTTTATATTGGTATTGCAATGTGGAAAAGTTATCTTTCCTTTATGATTGTTCATGTGTTAGTATTATTTTATGGTTCTTGGGAATTGTTTACACATAAAGGTGGTTTCGTGATAAACCTAGGGAGTGTGATCCTAGGATATATCTACAATGTAGTGGGTAACCTAACAGATGTAAATTTTAATGTTTCTCCTAAGAGATTTAGTAATTATATTGGGATGGGTATTCCAAACAAAACTCCCTACATAGATGTGAAAGCTGCAATGTAAGTATGTTATGTATGCCACGAGTTACCTTTATGATTTATGATTTCTATGTGTTATTCATAAATCTTTTGATTTCATGAGGTGTGTTAAAGAGCTTATGTTTGGTATTTATTTATGGACTAATGATTTATTACTTTATTTTATAACCCTTACTAAGCTTTTTATGCTCATCCAAAGTATTTTAAATGTTTTTCACAGGGTATAAGGTAGGGTAATAGAAAGGAATAATTCCAGAAGATTTATTTCGAGAAAGGAATTATTGTTTTCTTTTAAGAGTTTTTATTTTATGAAAAACTTGGATACTAAGTATAAGTGTCTACTCTATAAATTTTGATATGAAATGTAATAGTTATTGCCTAATTCTCTAAAACTATAAACTTGAAATGATCCTCAATGTAAATTATTGACTTAACTCATGATTATGTAATATTTAAGACTGGGGCCTTATAATTATATTCTGATATACTCCAAGATCAAGGGGAAACATGAGGAGGATTTGAATACAGTGTTAAAAACATTGCGAAGGGAGAATATATATGAATAGTATAGTAAATGTGACTTATGGATTGAGGATGTATCATTATTGGGGCATGTTATCACTAGTAAAGGGATATATGTGGACCCTTACAAGATAAAGGAGTTTGAAGAGTGGCCTAGGCGAACATTTGTAATGGTGATCCATAGCTTTCTGGGTCTAGCTAGGTATTATAAACAATTTTTGAAGAACTTTTCACAATTGTCAAACCCAATGACCAAGCTGACACAGAATGAAGTAAAGTTTGTCTAGACTCAAGAATGTGATGACAGTTTTAAGGAGCTGAAAAAGAGGCTAATCACTGCGCCGGTACTCACATTTATAGTAAGTGGAGACTTTTTATGGGGTATTAGGATGATTCTATGTAGGGATTAGGTTGTTTACTGATGAAAATGTTAATGTGATAGCATATTCATCATGGTAACTAAAAATCCATGAGAAAAACTATCCCACACATGATCTAGAGTTCGCAGTTGTGATCTTTGCATTGAAAATCTTGTGGCATTATCTCTATGGGGAGAATTTTGAGATATATACTGATCACAAGAATATCAAATATCAATTCACACAAAATGATATTAATATGCGCCTATGAAGATGGATATAGCTCATCAAGGATTATGACTACTCAATCCACTGCCATCCTGATAAGGAAAACAAGGTGGAATATGCTCTATGTACAATGGATCTTGCCTCTTTATCAATGATGAGAATTGAAAAGGATATGATCATATTAGATTTTATTAGGATGGAAATGTGAATCATTAAGGGATGAACATCATCAATCCTTTCTCAAATGATTTCTCAACCATATCTCTTGGAGAAAACAAAGGATGCTCAAGTAAAAGATGTGGAAATTCAGAAATGGGTGGAACCTATGAGGAATGGGAAATCCTATGATTTCAAAATCTATGTGGAAGTATTTGTAAGATTTGGATTATGATATTATTTAAGATCCGGTCTATAGAGAAAGAAGGATCTTTTGAATTACACACATAGCTTGGCCTTCTCTATTCACCCAAGGAGCACAAAGATGTATTGAGATCTCCAAAAAAATTGGTGGGACAATATGAAAAGGGACATTTCTTAATATACATCAATGTGCCTATTATTTCCACAAGTGAAGGCTGAAAGACATATTTCTAAGGGGATTATGCAACCACTACCCATACCAACATGGAAGTGGGAGAACATTACCATGGAATGTTTCACTAGACTTCCAAGTACATCCATATGAAACAATGCTATATGGGTCATTGTGGATCATCTTACAAAGACAGCACACAATATCTCGATTCGAGAGGACTTCTCATTGTATCAAATTGAATAGGTTTACATCGAACCAGTGGTAAGGCTTCATGGAGTACCACTATATATTGTATCCTATCATGATATGAGATTCACCTCGAAGTTTTGGAAGAGTCTCTAACATGCTATATGCACTGAATTGAACTTCATTATGTCCTATCATCCTCAAATGGATGTCCAATCTGTGCGAACAATTAAAAAACTAATAGGTATGTTGAGATCATGTTATTTGGACTTAAAAGGATGATTGTACCAACATCTTCCATTGTTTGAATTCTCCTACAACAATAGCTTCCACCTGAGCATTCAAATAGCACCATATGAATCTCTTTATGGGAAAAGGTGAAGAACACCGGCGTATTGGGATGAAGTTGGTGAGAATAACATGTTATGACCTAAAATGGTCTAATAAATGATGGAGTAGGTGAAATCTATTCCGCATCATATCAAGGTATCCCAAAGTTGATAGAAGATATATTCATACAATTGTTGATGCGACCATTAGTTCAATGTTGGAGACATGGTATTTATATGCATATCTCTATGGAAGATGGTTAGGAGGTTAGGAAATAAAGCGATGTTAAGTCCCATGTACATTGGACCCTTTGACATTCTTGATCATTTCGGGGTTGTGGCCTATTGACTAGCACTTCCACCTACAATGGAAAAAGTACATGATGTATTTCTTGTATCCCTCTTAAGGATGTACATACTAGACTCTTCACATGTACTCTCTTAAGAGGGGTTATAGATGAGGAATAATCTTTCTTATAAGGAGAATCCAATGAAGTTCTCGGATATTAAGATAAGGTTCTATGTAACAAGACTACTCACCTGGTCAAGGTACTATAGAAGAACCATATGTACGAAGAGGAAACATGGGAACTAGATGAATCAATGAAGCAAAAGTACATGCACTTATTTATGGCCTAGAATTTAAAACGGAATTTCGAGGGTGAAATTTCTTAAGGGGGGATGAATGTAATGACCCAATGTTTTATCAATGGAAATTCCATTCTTATAAAAATGTTATATAATCACATGAAATTACAACTCAATGAAGTACTATGTACTATATGACCTTTAAACATAAGTTTATCACTAATGTGATTTGAATTTCAAAAAAAATGATATAAAATTATGATCAGTAAGTTATTTAGAGACTGATAATTCAAACTTAATTTTTTATAAAAAGTGACATACCCTTATAAATAGTAACATACCTTTATGAATAGTAATGAATAGTAATTAGCTAATAAAATGGAAACATCACCATTGAATTTATAAATACAATTTAGTCATCTTAAATGTGAAAAAAAACAATCATAGTATAAGAATTGGTATTCTTGTATGTCAAAAATATTTTATTTACAGTATTATTTTTAATTTAATAATCTAAAATGGAAATATATTTTCATAAATTGTTACTTTTTGGTCTTATTGTTATAAGATAATTTTATGGGACCTTGATTAATTTTTCAAGGTGTTATAAAATGAGTCATAGTTTTAATGTTGATTTTGTTGAATAAATTATGATTTTATTTAAAAATTAAATTAAAAATATTTAGAAAATTATTATCAAAAAATGGAGTTCATTTTTTAATTCTACACTTTGAAAACAATTTAGGGAGAATTTTTTGATTTTCCTAAAATACTGGAATTTTTTGTGAATAGTAAACATACAGTTTTGACTTTTCAGTATGTTTAATGACATCATAATGATGTAATAATAACAATAAAATATTGGTCGAATTTTGTATAGTAAAATAATATATGAGGTGTACCAAGTGGCTAATACCATGGGAAAATACCATTGGCAAGCCCATGGTTTTTCAAAAACAACTAATGAGGTGTCCTTTGAAATTAATAAAAAGTTTTGTCCCTTTTACTCTAAATAACCACCCATTATTTTGTTTTCATGCATTACATATCCTTAATCCATGATGATATAGTGTTTTTTCCTTCCTCTGATCCCTCCCAACGTTTCTTCAAGACACCATGTTCTCAACCTTTATGTTTTAGGTGTTACTCTTCAAGGTAAGGGAACATTTCACCCTCATCTTTCAGTCAACACTTATTTTATGTTATCTCTTTGAGTTCCCATTTTCATATGTTTGGTTTTGATAATATGTATCCCTATTACAGTAATTTTTATTTCCATTTGATGAGATACATGTTTTCTCTTATCAATTAATTTTATAATATTTTTAACAGTGTCGTTGGGCTGTCGAATTTTCATAAGGGATCTCTCAAATTTTCCTTTATTTTCAAGGTCATTTCTTTTCTTTTTCTTTACTCACCTCTTTTAATACAAATGTTGGGATGAAATCATTACATTAAATTTACTGTAATTTTTTCATGATAATGAAATAATTCTTCATCCTCTCTATTTTACCTTTCCTTTATTATAATAGTGAAAACACCATCTGAGATGTGCTAATTAACCACATTCAAGGACGATGGGTTTTCAATTTCTATTATCGTATTCAATTCAATTCATGAAACCATTTTCATGGTTGAAAGAGACCATAATATATTTATTATGTCTCATATATGGTTATGGAATCTTTTTATACTCATGGTTTTGATTTATAATGCCAAATGAGTTTGTTGTGTTCAAAAAACCCACCAATTAACCAAAACAGTTATAATTAAATAATTTATATAATGATTCATCTTCACGCCATGTAAAAAATGGAATTTAAAATCATGTAACCACGTATATTTTTAATAATAACACATAACTCCAATTCTATAAAACCATCCCCATTTTACATGATTCTTCAAACATGAATATAAGTGAACCGATCATTAGAACCAAGGAAACAAACGGACCCGAACAATGAAATTGAACCTCATAACCAATAAAAAGGTAATAAATGAACTCAAAAAGGTTTTTAATAAATATTTTTCATATATAATAGCTTATTTAATTAATAATTATTAACCTAATTTTATTATTCAGGTCATTAATATCAATTGGATAACACAATCAGACATAAGGTAAGGGATTATACCCGAACCACATTTATTCCTTTGGGTTGTTCTATATTTCTTTTTACCCAAAGGAATTAGTCCATTATTTTTATCTACTACTTATAAATACCTTTCATATGCTCCAATATCATGTATCATGATCCATTACTCATTCACTTTTGGGGATATACATTCTTTTAAGTGATTCCCTCATTAATTCTTCCCGACAAGCAAACATATATTGAAAGAACAGCCTGTATTCTTACCCAATTTCAAGTGAAATGTATCCTCTTTTTTGAGACTCCATTGTATTTATAAAATAAATCTTTTTATAATAAAATAATTTTTATTTAATTTATGTTTTTATATATAATATTATTTCCTTTTCAATTTTAAATCTTGTTTAGTATTTCCCTTAAAAACACACTAAAATGTTTTAATGCTAAGAATTTCCAAAATACTCTTCTTACATATTGTCATTTCGGTTTCACATCACTTACCATGCTATATTCCTATTCTACCTTATTAATTTTCATGTATGTTTTAATTCCTTTCTCTCATGGACACTTTTATGATGTGCCCATTCATTATTCTTTATGACATGAATGTGATACCCATTTCTCTCTATGGGATCCCTTTTGTTTCGGTATGATTGATTATGTATGATTATTTATGTGGAAATCATGTTCATGAACATTTTAAGATGGGTGTACCAAGATACCACTCCAATGAATTGGATAATTTTGTGTCTCATGAGATGTTATGTACGATGGTCTTGCCGATTATCCTTACATTGTGCAACTATGTGAAACGATCTTGGTGGATAGTATTGAATCATACTAAATTCATGTTTTATGTTGCTGCGACATTACTATGATTCTAGGTTTATATGATCCCATGTTTATATGTTATGATTCAATATGTTCCATGCTTATTTTATCATCATTCCATGCTTTTTAAACCATGTTCTAAAGCCTTATTATTATGTATACTCCCTTACTTGGTTTTTTAGCTTATCCCTTAATTCATGTGTTCCCCAGGGTATCCTATGCAGATGTATGAGACCAATGGAAGATAAGATATCATTTTGGAATTTAAATAAAAATATGTTTCTATAATGTTTTATTATGTACCTAGTTTTCAAAGACACTAGACTTTATGATCCTTTGTGTGTATAAAAATGTATAATTATTCTTAAAATAATGTAATGTTATACGTGAATGGGGAGGGTTGTTATAGTGGTATTTCCTAGTAACATTTTGAAAGGAGAAAAATCATCCAAACTTTTATTTAAAATATTTTTTTTCTTCTACCAACTCTATTATATCTAATTAATTTTTTAAGGGTGTGAAATCATAACCTCAGTGATTACAAATATATTCGGTGGTGATGAATCTAAATTCTAGGATGACCACATCTCATGTATATAGATCATATATGATAGGTGGTTGTGGTAATATTTTTATTGTTCTTCTTTATATTCTTCCTAAAGTTGAATTTTTTGAAATTTTGGGAATGGATTTTCTCTATCATTATATAATCAATATCTATTAATAAGGAATGGATGTTTCATTTAATAATATGAATACATTTTCAATAATATATCAGTGTGAGTTTGAACATGAACACCCAAGGAAAATTAATTCCATAATATGTGTTTTTCTACCTATTAATGTGGGATATGTATCTAAAATAGTTTGGGAGAAACTCAATATTTAATTTTTTTATATTGTTTGATAATATTATGATGTATTTATTGAGTACATGTATAGACTTTCCCAAAATCATGAAGTTGAGTCTTCATTAGAACACATACAAGTTATTATGAATCTTAGAAATACCCCATATAGAATGGCCAAGATTAGTTACAAGAATTTATGAAGAAACTCTAGAATAATATTAATAATTGATTCAATAATTCAATTACTTTTATATGGTGCACACATGATCTTATTATTAAGAAAAAATTGGGTTCAATTCATCTTTCCATTGATTATTTTGAATATAAAAATACTAATATTAAGAACATGTAGTACATACCCAATATTGAAGACCCATTTAACCAATTACTAGGAGATATATATTTTTCTCAAATTTATCATCAATGTGGATGTCAAAATCTATGTATTCTTAAGGTGGAGATACCCATTACATTCTTCCATACACGGTATGGCCAATATGAATTTCTAATAATGAAATTTGGACTTATATGTGATACTTCTATCATCATGGATTTAATAAATATAGTAATTATAGATTACAATGATAACTATTTTTTATACTTTATATACTATATTATTAGATAATATAAGTTAATTTTAGATCATGGAGAACATATAATAATTATGCGAAAGACGTATAGGAAATATAATTTATATGCTAAATTTACCAAGATTAAATTTTTGCTTCATAAATTATCATTAATAGGTAATATAATACTATTTAAGTGTGTATGATTTTATACATAAAAGATATAAATTATTCAGATATGTACTACAATGACTACGGTAATAGAAATCGATAGTATTCTTTGGAGGATGGATACTAACAATGCTTTTTGATTGATTTATCATTACTATATAATACATTAACAATGTTTATTAAGAAGGGGGTTAAATTAATATGGGTAGAATAATGTGAGTAGAGTTTCAAATAAATTTAGAGATGTTTAGTAATTGGGTACACTCTTTCACTAACCTGTAGTGGAAAAGTGTTTGTGATCAATAGTGATGAATCAATGAACTTACTGGAATGATTACTCATGTGGTATGATATGGTGAGAGAATATGACTTATTATAATTAAAAGTTCACGAGGAAAACTTCTTGACTATTATTTATGAGTTCTTAGTGGTAAATATTACAATGATGATTTAGGTGAATTATTTGTATATTTAATGGTTTTATTTATATACTAATCATAAAATCATGAAGTTAATATTTAAATATAAATAGTTGAAAATGTATAAAATAATTTACATGGATTTGATCAGTGATTATGATTTCTCAATACATTAACAATGTGAGAAGGAAATCAAGTTTCTGATTCTTTGAGTTGGAAGTATCATGCTAATTTTCCCACAATGAGGATTGAAATAGATCAACTACTTATGGATTTTAAAAACAAGTGTATTGAAATAAAGAGGATAGGGAAAATATCTTATCTTCCTCACATTAATGTTAAACCATCCATCCATGAGAGGACTAAAAAGTTATAGAAGGTAGATGTGGAATTATAAAATAATATGATGAATGTTCCTATTTTCAACCATGATCATCCAAGAATGATAAGGATCCCGAACCAAGTATGTTTCAAATGGATACAAAAATTTGAAGAAAGTGTTATTAGATGAATTACATAGTTAATTTTTCACTATTAATACGTGATGTGTAAAGAGGTATGGATATTTGAATTTGTCTTTATAGTGAGATAATATGAAAATGGATATTTCAATGTATGTTTGTTAGCTCCAGGTATAACCATAAGTTATATGTGATAAAATTAATTCTTAGTGATTATTACAACCATAACCCACATAAGAATGGAAATAGGAAAACAATGCCATGGATTTTTTAATGGGACATCCAGAAATTCTAGAAAACCAAAATTATATTTTGGTAATAGTTAATAACAATATGAAGGTATAAAACTTCACAATTATAATATAAGAATTCCCTCCAAATCATATTTTAATAATATAAATGAATGAAGTGTTAATGTTTCATATAGTACATCATTATAATGTATCTAATCATAATTTTTGGTTAACCTTGATGTTATGGAAATTATTTTTCAGGATTTAGAAAAATATTATATTTTCAATAATACTTATCATACTTAGATATATTGTTTGTTTAATTGGATAATGACATCCCACCTTTTTATGATATAAGTTTTCAATATATTATACAAATATAGATTTTTTTAAATTTTAGACTCATAAAAATAAGGTCAGTAATAAATGAAAACATAAAATAATATTCTATTATTCTTGTAAGTCCAATTAATTGGTTCATTCTAACTACAATTACTCCAAATCATATCCTAGGAATATACATTAATTGAAAGGGTGAGTATAAATACCGGTATGGGAAAACAAGGGAAACATTTTACATGTGAACTTGAGAGATGTAAATAAGAACATTTGGAATATCATAAAGGATTGAGAAAGTATAAAGGATCTTATAATAAAAATAATAACTTTAATCATGATGTGAAAATGTGTCTATAACATTTAAATTAGAAATTTATAAGTATATCACCACGTTTTTTCACCGAGGTGTCATAAAAAATACAAAGGTTATTTACCATTGTGTTGTTAAACATGTCATATCTAGAGATTTAATTATTTACCTAAATAATTCAATCCATATCAGGGTGCACACTTCTTATGTCCTAATTTTTTTGTGATCAACTTAGATCCTAATAAAACATTTCATAAAATAAAAATCATGGAATTTTGAAAAAGTGTGTAAATACAAGATACTTATTTTTTTTATGAACCATGAAAAAGGAATTTGGGTTTTATTTCTGTCATTATCAGAATAAAGAAAATCATTTTTAAATCTTGGTGAATACCCCTGTAATAAAAGATTTCTGGATATTCACATTAAGAAAATAAAAGGGAATTTATTGTAGATAAGAGAGAAATTTTGAGAAGTAGAATCAGAAAAATAACCAGTATAATTCATGGTTTTATAAAAGAGTAAATAGAGAGGGTAAAAGAATATTCCATTTATAAAATTATCTTAATAGATTAAAGGAATATAATAAAGAAGATATAATAACATTGATTTGAAATTTGAAAGACATACAACCAAAAAAGATAACATGAATGGAAAAGAAAGTTTAGATTTCCCATACCTTGAAGAGTCATTCATAAAATAATATTATTGGGACCATGGTGATTGAATAAACCATTAGAATACTCTTTAGGAAGTACAAATATCATATCCTTGCGGATGATGAATTTGGAGTGAAAGGAAATGATGAAATAGGTGGGTATTTATACCAAAAGTTGGGGATTTGTTTACTAATTTCCAAAAAAAACTATTAGATTCCTTGGTAGTGGTAAATGGAAAACCATGGGCATGTCCATGGTATTTGACACATGGGACACCTATTATATTATTTTAACAAATAGGAGTCAACCATAATTTTATATTACTTATTATTTCAATGGGAATTAATGTTTTCACAAAATATCATTTCTAATGTTAAAGATTTCATTTTCAAATCAAGAAAGTAAATTATATATTTGGAAATTGATTAAAATATATTAACATCTTGATAATAAAAAAGTTAAATATTTTAAGTATTTTATTTTGTTTAATTTATTATTATATCATTATTACATACTTATTATCATATTAATCTTACCAAAAACTCAAACTGTAATTTTATTATTCATGAAAAAAAAGTATGTCAGAAAATTCTATTAAATTATCCCAAACCTAATTTTGATTTCTTGATTTCAAAAATGATATTTATATTATCATTATAATTATATAAAATTAGATTTATATATTTTAATTTTAGAAATAATTATTTATAAAAAATAATATCTTCTAGAAATGCATAATAAATGCATAGTAAAATTTCTGACACTTGAAAAACCTAAAATTATTTTATCCTTAATAGTTAAATAAGTTTCGTTGTCATACTATTTCATTAAAATGAATATTATTCATAATATTAGATTTCTTTTATAAACAATTATATCCTTTATATAATGTTCAATTACTATCCCAAAAAATAATTCTATCAAATTCGATCCCAATTTTATTAAAAAACTATTCTTAAAATGACTTTGATAGAAAAAAATTATTTAGACAAATGGCTTACATTTTATGAAACAATGGAATTTACACATAACTCGTTATAACACATGCATATAACCTAAGGGTATGGTTTGTGATAGTGATAGATTTCTATGGATAGTCAGATAACATCACATGAGTGGTGATTTCTAATAACATGAACTTATACTATGGGGGATTTCATTTAAAAATCAATTATTGATGCTCGTCTTGGGATTGGTCTAGAGGGATTCACAGTGATGCTAACTCCAACTAATGTTCTGAAAAATGGGCTTCATACAACATGAATCTACTAGTTGAGGCTATAATGCATCCTTTCTCCATTAATCATACATTTCCATTTCTACATATAAACATTAATTATAACATTAAAAGTATTTTAAAGATAATTGTTTCCAATTTTCGGATTGATCAATGGTTATAATTAAAAAACATTCATATAGTGGTCAAAAACGATTGGTAACATTTAAAATTATACTCACTTCATTATTAATGAGATATAGTGTTATTGAGTATAATATTAAACACATTTTCAGATGAAACGGTTATCATTTAATAAGGTAAGGGTTGTTCCAAAATTCCCTCTGATGAAATTTTGTCCCAGAAATTTCAACTCAGACTCTCAGTTGATAGGTGGTTTGGGTATTTTTGACTCATTTCTTTCTATAGCTCCCTTATCTCTTCTTCATATTTATGATCCCTCTATAACACTTTGATGAGGTTGGTATCCTTATTGCATAGAACCTTGTTAATAAGGTCCTAGATATTCACCGACTACTCATCATAATATAATTTATCATCCAATTGTACCACCTATGGATTCATTATATGTGAAAGGTTAGTATGTACTTTCTCAAGTTTGATAAATCGAATACATCATGAAAATGATCTATATTTGGTGAAAGTTTCAGCTGATACTCCACTACTTATATGCAATTAAGGAATTTATTGGGTACAATATACCTAGTTCCAAGAATCCCTTTCTTCAAAAACTACATAACTCTCTTCCATGGTGATATTAAATTAAATATTTTTTCACCAACATCAAACTCCATGTAACATTAATGGATTCCAGCCTAACTCTTATAGTGACTCTAAGTATCCTTTAAATTTAGTTGGATGTCATGAACCATTTCTATCATCTCTTGTACAAGATTATTCCTAAGAAGATTTTTCTCATCAGTTTCACCCCAAAAAGATGGTTTTTACATAGATTTCCATTTTGAGTATCATATTGAGCCATTAGAATAATCTAATGGAAGCAGTTGTTGTATTAGAACTCAAATAATGGGATATATTTTTCCCATTCACCATTAAATTACATTGATCAGGTTCTATGTATGTCCTTGACTATCTTAATAGTCCTTTCAAATTGGACATTAGTTTTGTGGTGATTGGTTATAGTGAAATTAAATTTTAAACTCAGATAATGTCGAAAAATTCTATAATATTTTTATGTGAACCATGGATCATGATCAAAAATGATAAAAAGTGGTACATATGCAGCCTCTCCACTTCCTTTGTGTATATGTTGGCATGTTGGTCAAGATATAAATCTTCCTTAATAATGATGAAATAAGAATTTTTCATGAAATGTTCTACTATAAACTATATCTCTTTATTTATTTTGGATGTTTTTTGGAGACCAGAAAAAAAATTCCATGTTGATATTTTCCCACTTCAATCTTGGTAGTGGTAGTGGTTATAAAACCCTTTTAGGATGTTTTTACTCTTTCTTCATTTTTTGACACACCAGGAGACTTATAAGATAATCAGAAATCTACATTTTCATATTATCCCACTTCTAATTATCACAAATGTACCAAAAAAATTTAGAGATAACAGAATGTAAAGAGAATATTGAACTAGAATCATCAATAAACCCCTTAGTTAATTTTGGAATAAATAGAACACATTGCCTTGTACTAAATTTCAATACACCTTCTTGATCAATATTGAACTGAATATAATTCATATTCTTAACAGCATCTATCTTTATCTATATTAAAGGAATTTTCTTTGAAATTTATTGATCTTCTTTAGTAATGATGGTTGTGATATTATTTGGGATACGGAGGATGATATCCCTTCCCTTAAAATTCTCATGTTATGTTTTCCTAGGTCATTGATCAAGGTATCTCCTTGAATCCTCATCATTTCCAACAAAACATGATCTTTCCTACTTAATGAATTAGAATTTTTTTACTCTTCTGGGGTTATAATGAATTGAACAATAAAATTAATTAATAAGTTCCAATCATCTCCTTTATCTCATTTTCAATTCCTTTTTCATGAAAATATACTTCAAACATTGTTGTTCTATGTACATATCATATTTATCCCCATAAATGTATTTCCACTATATATTGAGATAAAAAACAACCACAACTGTCCCCACATCATATATAGAACAATTTTTCCCCTGATTCTTCCACTATCGAGATGCATAAGCAATTTCCTAGTAATTTTTCCCTATATTGAGATAAAAAACAACCACAACTATCCCCACATCATTTATAGAACAATTTTTCCTCTGATTCTTCCACTATCGAGATGCATAAGCAATTTCCTTGTAATTTTTCATTAGGATGCACCCTAGACCTTTCAGAGATGCATCGGTAAAAATAAAAAAAAATATCCAATATTGGGTAGAGTTATTATTTGTGTAGTAACCAATCTCTTCTTCAGAACTCAGAAACTATCTTTGAAATCCATTTTCTAGATGAACTTAACTACTTTCTAAGTTAACTTGTTCAATGGATTAGAAAGACCAGAAAAGTTTTTCACAAAATTCTTATAATACCATGTTAAAACAAGGAAACTATAGGTCTAAGTTAATATTTTAGGATATGGTCAATCCTCTACAACCTTTTCCTTTTTAGGGTTAAATGAGATTCAATCATCGGTTACAATGTTCCCCATGAAATAAACATGTTGTAACTTAAATTCCCAATTTCTAAAGTTTCCTAATCACATCTCATTCCTAATGGATTTCAATATAACCCTTATATGGCTATCATTATTTTTAATAATTTTAAAATATATCATAATATCATCAAGAAACAACCAAAAATTTATCATGTTTTTATTTAATGACTCTATTAATCAAATCCAAAAATATAACATGATCATTAGTCAAGATGATGGGCATAACAACAAACTCAAAATGAACATATCTTGATCAGAAGGTGTCTTTGGAATATCTCTATTCTTCACACACAATTGATGATAACTTGATAAAAGATAATTCTTCGAGAACAATTGGTATTCATGAGGATTGTTAGATAAATCATCTGTTCTTGAAATATGGAACATATTCTTTACTATGATCCCATTAAGTTCTCAATAATAAATGTATAATCGCATTTATCAATCCTTCTTCTTTACAAAAAGAACAGTTCATCCCCAATGATACACACTTGGTTAGATTAACCCTTTCTCTAAAGTATCTTTAGGATGCTTCTTTATTTTCTCCATCCCTACATTTTCCAATATATTTGGGGTCTTTGATATCGGCTTGGAACTAGGTATGAGTTCAATGAAAAAATTTACATCTCCTATTGGAGGAGGTCTAGGTAAGTCCTTCAGAAATAATTCAATTTATTATAGAATAATGATGATATTTTAAATCTTTATACTATTATCTCATTCTTCATATTCACCAATCAACTCTATAAAAAAGGCCAAGGGAGGTGATTCTAGAAAAATCATAGGTTGAGATATCTCTCCTTTGATGAAAATATAAGTTTTTCCACTCAATTCTAAAAATATTTCCTTGCTTATTTATTTTATCATAGCATCATACATTGAGAGCGATTACATCCCTAAGATAATTTCAATTTCTATCATAGGAATGACTACTATATTTTCAACAATATTGTGATCTCCAAAGTGAATATAAGACATTTTATACACTATTGATGCTTGGATAATCCCCTTGGGATTCTTTAATGATAACTATATTTATATAAATTCATGTATTGATTATATATTCTCTTCAAACATGGAGAAAATAATGTAATATGTTGAACCAGAATAAAAAAATTTACATTCTTGTTTCGAGAGAGAAAAAAGAGTAACTTCCATCACATAATTTAGAGCTTCAATTTTATCCATCGTGATAAAAAATTATGAACCTTTCTCTCTTATCCAATTCTAATGTTTATGGTGATTCCCTTTCACTACCATTGGATTTGGATAGTGTTTCTAACTGTGCCCAAGTTTTCTACATTTTAATAATTGGACATCAAACATGGAATGAACCATATTCACTTTTCTATTAATGTTGAGAAGTTAAGAATTCACCTCAGTAAGATAGTTCCGATCAACATGTTCATCTCTTCCAAACATGTAACATTTCTCACTCATGAGAAAACTATTCCTCGAATGCTTCATTCCACAATATTTGCATGTCAGAAGTTGCACTTTATTTTCTCCCCTTCTATCATCAAAGTTACTCCCTATGATTTTCTCCATTGATATATTCTTTTCATTTGATTTATGGGACCACTACATCTATTCAAACTCTATTTCAACCATTATAGAACTTCAAATGATCTTCTCATAGTTATCATAGTCTCAGTTAGAATGATTATTCTATAGATAAGGTCGTAGTCCACCAAATAATCTATCAATCATCCCATTATGATCCATGAAAAATATATAGGTGTAAAGGTAATGAATTTAGAAGTTTATCTCATATATTCAAATAGATTCATTCTCTTTATCATTATATATATGAATTAATTATCTATTTTCATTAACATCGAACGAGGGAAATATTTTTTGAAAAAGGTTCCCTGAACTCATCCTAATACAAATCCAAAATCCTCACTCTTGGATTTGTGTTTTTAATTAGTTTACACCATTGATCCTCTTATCCCTCAAACCAGTACATATCCAAGGTGACATTCTCTTATTCCAAACACGGAGTGTAGAAAAGATCATTTCTATAGATATTATTCATTGTTCAATAATCAATAGGTTGGTATATCCCTTTAAAGAAGGTGGTCTTTAGAATATAAAGGATAAATTTAAATTTATTCTCTATGAGGTGAATTTTTTCTCTCAAAATGATTCAAATTAAATCTCATAAATCGAGTTAGTTGATTCATCATTCTTAGGAAATTTTCTATTTAGGCTTTCATCAGAGGGTTGTTCATGTCTGGTCCATTGCACTCATCATTTACGTGGTTCCTACTATTTCAAAAAAAATTCTAAAAGAATAAATACTTAGTGATAAATGAGTTTCTAATAAGAATATTTTAAATCTGATGTAATTTTATGACATAAAACACCATGCCCAAATTTTTTATTATTTTACAACAATTATATTTTATATAAATCATTCATAATGTTTCATAAAAAGCATGTGATTAACAAAAATTATCCCCCATGAGTGTCAAACATGATGTGTAGTATAACCCATTTCAAAGTACCAGGTTACACTAAGATAAGCCGGATTCACCTTGTCATAGCTATTACCCCTAGGTATATTTAGGCCAAATCTACATCCAGTTGTTTTTATTCAGATAGAGATTTCTTTCTTCAAAAACCACTAATATAATACATTACAAAAATATATGGATGTTTTCTTATATTTATAATTTTCTAAATAGTTCTTCCTAAATTTTTCAAATACTTTTTTCTACAAATAACTAAACCATCATTTGATACCAACTATGGCATCCCACCTTTTTATTGAAAAAAATAATTATGTTGTTAAACCCTTGGATATTTTAAAGTGTACATTCATGGAAATAAGGTACATAATATATGAAAAATGAAAACATTATTTTAATATTATTTAAAATAATATTCACTGGGAAATTCTGAGTATAATTACTCTATCTCATAACCTTAGGACATACATCTATGTAAAGGGTGAGAATACGGACCAGTGAGGGAAAAAAGGGAAACAGTTTACATGTGAACTTGAGATATATCAATAAGAAAATGAAGCTTATATAAAGGAATGAGAAAATGATAAAGTGTAATATCATAATAATAAAAACATGAATCATAACATGGAAATGTTTATAGAACATTTAAATGATGCATTAATAAGCGTGTCACCAGGTTTTGTCAAAGAGGTGTTATAAAAATTACAACGGTTATCAACTACGATATTGTAAAATATATCATATATATAGATTAAGTTAATCACCCAATGAATTAGAGAGATATCTAGTATCATCCTTAATATTATTTAAATTTTAATTTGAGTCACATATATAATAATAAACATTTTATAAAATAAAAATCATGGAATTTTAAAATTTCGTAAAGACAAGATCACTATGTCATTATAACCCATAAAAGAAGAATGAGGGTTTTATGTATGTCATTAATAGAATAAAATATATCATTTTCACATAATGGTGAATATAACTAATAATAATGTGTCTTTTATATTCCCATAAATAAAATAAAATGGAATTTCTTGAGGAGAAGAGATAAATTTTTAGTAATAAAATCAGTAGAATAACGGGTATAAAACACAGTTTTAGAAATGAGTAAAAAAAAGGGACTGGGTTATCTAATTCATAGAAGACGCTCAATATAGTGAATGGATAGAATAAAATGTATATAATTACATAGTTTAGATATTTTAAAGACATACCATGTAAATAGATAACATGAAAGGAAAAGAGATGTTGAGTTTTCCCTTACCTTGAAAAGTGACTTCCAAAATAAGATGATTGAGACCATTAGTGCTTGAGGACACCTTGATAGTAATTTTTGGGAAATAAAACTATCCTATATTCATAGAGGATTAATTTGGAGTGAATGAAAATTATGAAACACGTGTCTATTTATACCAAAAGTGGGTTATTTGTTTAGTAATATCTAAACAATCCATTGGACACCTAGGTAATAGTAAGTGTAAAACCATGGTATTTACCATGGTATTTTAAAATGGTATTGGGCAATTGGGTCACCTATTATATTATTTAAATCATAATAAATATATCATCATTTTATATTACTTATTTGGAAAGGGGGATTAATATTTTTAAAAAATATCATTTTTAAAGTTAAAGTTTCCATTTTAAAATTTTGAAAGTAAATTATATATCTGAAAATTGATTAAAATATATTAAAATACATTATATTAAGGAAAATAAAGTATTTTAAATCGTTTATTTTGGTTAATTAGTTATTAAAATATTATTATATAATTATGATGTCATTAAAAATATAGAAAACTCAAACTGTATTACTATTATTCATGAAAAATTAAAGTTTTAGAAAATTATCATAAATTCAACATAACCTAAAATTGACATTATGATTTAAAAAATTTATTTATTTATTTTATAATAATAATTCTCTTAATATAATAATTATATATTTTCAATATAAAAATATTTATTTATTAAAAATAATATCGGATAGAAAGTGAATAGTAATGTTTCTGACTCTTGAAAAAAATAAAACTATTTTATCATTTATATTTAAATAATAATGTTTGTGTCATAAAATTTCATTAAAATTATTATTATTCATAAGATCATAGTTTATTATAAACATGTATATATTTTCTATAATGTGAAATTTCTGTTTTAAAAATCTATCTATCAAATTCCATCAAAATTTGGTTAATAAAACATGTCTTAAAATGACCTTGATAGGAAAAACATTTAATTATTAAAATGGATTAGATTTTATGAAACTATTTACACAAAAAAAAAATAACCCCTTATAACAACTTCATAAGACCCAAGGGTAATGTGTGAGATGGTGATAGATTTGTGGGGCATCTCGGATAACATCACCTGAGTGATGATTTCTACAAACATGAACTTCTCTTGTGCGCAATTTCATTCAAGAATCGATTATTGAATATCATCTTGGGAATAGTATAGAGTGAAGCCTAGTGATTCTTTCACTTGCCCATGTTATGAGAAATGGTATTTTTATGGAAAAACTCTACTAGTAGAGGCCATCATTTCTTCATTATGAATAATTCAACTTTTTCCATTTCTACTTGTAAATTTTAATTATAACATTAAAATTCATATAAAAAGTATTGTTTCAAATAGTTTTATTGATCAATGATCATAATTGACTAATAGTAATATAATGGTCATATAATATTGGTAACATTTCAAATAATACTCACTTAAATATTAATGAGATATGGTTTTTTTGAGTATAATGTAAAGCACATTATCTGATAAAACAATTATCATTCCAAATGGTCTAGGTTTCTATATGGACAATCCAAAATCTATAAGATATGTTTAGGGAAATATTAATTGATTTCAAAGGTGTTTTGGATAAATGAATTCCTTTGGTGAAATTTTCTGGCCACAATAGCATTCAATCATGTATTTATATGGATCCTTATAAATATCAATATTGAAAGAAGTATATATCTAAAATGTGATGAAAAAATGTTTTGAAATTAAAGAAATTGGGATGCAGTCAAACTGAAGATATGATGTAAAGGGTTATAGATAATTAATATCACATAATGGTATCTCATAGTTGACTAAAATGTTATTCTAACAATCATCGATGAGATATAGAGTTTTATACAAACTAAAAGTTATCTCTATGGACTTATCCATGGAATAAGGTAAATAGATTTATAATTAATTTAATACTTAGCCATAGATAAGTTGGATCCATTAATATTATTGATTGTATTGAGGACGTAGCTTATCAATTGGAACTCATACCAAATATCTACCAAATTCATGATTTGTTAGATATATGTATGACAATAAATTACATAACATAACCTTGAAATGTACTAAACATGGAGGTTATACCACCAAATAATTATCTCTCGAATTATCATCAAGTGGTGGGGATTATAGATCATAGAGAAGTTATATAATACAAAACCAGTAACCCAATCACTGTTTTTTGGTGAAAATATTAATTCAAAGATAATATTTAGATTCTTGAGTATGTGAGAAAATAGATATATCAATATTTTTCTATCAGATTTCATTAATTTTGATGAATAAATTCTCATTATGTGTGTAGAATATAACACCCATAGATTTCAAGATTATTTCTTTTCAAATAAATTTAATTTCCTTGATTGTTTGTGATTCACTAAACCCTAAGTCTAAATGAGAAATGAAATAGTATTTCATAATAACCATTCCAATAAATTTGAGGGTATGAATATAAAAAAATTTATGAAAAATTTATTCTTTAAACCTATATAAAATAAATTCTGTGTCCTTAAATTGATTAGAAATATAGAAAATATTTGAAAGTAAGTGAGATGAAATTCTAAAAAAACTATTTTCATAAAATTATTTTGTATTTATCTTAATAAATTTAATTGATTAAAATTACTGAATTATTTTAATAGATTTTATATGTTATATATTCAATTAATTTTTTAACATTAATCCAATATTTTTATAGGTATGGTATATGAATAAATCTAATTTATGATAAATAATTTAGCGTTTTTCCTAAAAAGCATGTTTCATCCCAATTTATAGGATAATATTAAAATTAATTTTATCAATTTGAAGAAATTATTTATTGAAAAATTTATGACATATTTGAAATCATGAGGATCTAGTTTGGTAAATTGGTCCCTTTTATTTTTGGTCATTATAAATTGTATCCATAGTAACTATTTTTCACCTCAATAAGGATGAAAACATAAAATATGGTTTAAACCATTAGATAAGCTATAAAAAAAAACCAAAAAATTTCCCATGTCCTATTGGATGGGTGTATTTCATAAATTGTTCATCCATTTATAGAATATATGGCTACTTAAATTAATTTCATATTATAATCAACTTTATAATAGTTTAGGGAATGAATATATTTATAAAAATTCACTCTTTGAATTTATAAACACTAAACATTTTATATAATGATAAAAATATGATAAGATAAGTTCGAATTGATTATTTAAAATATAAATTAATTTTAATTTTATTGGAAACTTATTTCTATATATTTGGGTATAAATAACTACCTTAAATGTGAATAAAATGATGTTATATAATTTTTTTAATTAATTGAAAAACAAAATAAATGTTTTTAATAATATCAAAAGTATTACATTGTGGGGGAATTATCAGGATCCTAGAATTATATATATAATAGTATATTTTTAGTGAGCTGTCAAAGGTATATATTTTAATTATAGTGTTGTAATGTTCACTTCAATGTAAAAATATGTGAATAGATCTTAAAATTACATTAAGAGAGTTATATGAAAAAACCATATATTATTGAAATATTTGAAAATAATAAAAAATTAAAAAGAGCAGTAGTATGATATGAAAATGTTTAAAATTTTATAATTTGGACATTTATGATGTAATTTTTGTCTTATAAGTAAATCTATGAGAAATTAAAATTAATAAACCATTACTATGGGTAAGATTAAAAATGGTTAACCAATGGAATAAACTAAAAACTGAATTTTAAAACAAAGAAAAAACCAATATAAATGATAGTTTTTACTAATATTTTGACCATATACTCATTTTATTTGAATATATGTCCATTTGGATGTATTTTTATTGACGATGACTTAGTTATAATATCATCTTATTATTATTTCCATGTGTGATGTTTCCCTTCCTAATAAAAGGACACCCCTTCTCTCTTTTCTTTATACAAATTTGCAAAATATGGTTTGACCAATACCAAAAAAAATACATCACTAACATCCATATCTGTAATTTAGAGTTTATGTATTTCCCAAAATACAAACCCAATTCTCCTTATATAGGGATCAAATTTAGTTATTTCAAATAAAATATTATCCTCTTAACCGATCACAATATTTTTTCATCTTTTTTACCTCCTCTAAATATATGATATTTATAATAAAATTATTAATTAAGTATCCTATATATTATGAAATGTAATTATAATTATGAAACTATAATTATCTAACATCTTAAAAATGAAATAAAACATGATAAATTTGTTAGTTCATACGTGGGTATTACCACATCCATGAAGTGATATGATTCTTTTTTCATTTATGATTTGCATCAATAGTAACAAGTATATGTTTAATAAATTAATATTAGTTATTTGATATAATAATGATTCTATAATTGTGAATAATTTTTTACCCATCTTTTTTACATCCATCAAAAAGTAAAGATAGTGTTCATTTTTACATATGGACTACCATCTCCAGGAATTGTGTAATTAATTTTTATATCTCCACCATTTATGTTTGATTGTATTCATATATATAATGAATATATATATTATTCATATCATTTTTTAAATTATTGATATTATTAAATCATTATCAATGTACCATAACAAGAACTAATAAACCAAATAATTTATGAAAAACGATGAAGTCACCACCAGGAATAATGATTTTAAGAATAAATTATTATTAAATTTGTGATTAAAGGTTATAAGTAAATTTTAAATGGTATGATATATGATAGTATAGTTATTTAATAGTTATATAATAAATCTATTTTTATTATATATTATTTTGGAACACATATGAATTAATTTAAACCATATGTAATGTTATATTTCACAATCTCAGCAATATTAGGTATTGTTTATGTTTTTAGTCATTACTATGGATATTATTTGATCGTTATATATTAAACACAACATATGTTCTTATTATATAGTTATTTCTAAAAATTAAATGTTTTAGATTCAATATCATCTACTTATTTACTCTTGATTCAAAAAAAATTTAGTAAATGATACATTGTTAGTCTACTCAGATCGTAATTTTTTTTCATCCATGTCAATATTTTACCTAAAATAATTTAAATAATGTTTTCAATATTATAAAATGATATATTAAAGTAAAATTTATGCATGATTTAATTTTTTGAAATATCATATACATGTAATCTTATAATTTTATCAAAATAATTGTCTTATGATTTTTTTATTAAAAGTGTGACAATAAACTTTTTTTAATATAGATGGAATGAAAATAATTTTAGGTTCTCATAAACACCTCATTCATTGAATATTCCTTTACATGTCTCAAAGGTTTATTTAAATGAAAGTATTTTCCTTATTATTTTTCAAACAATACAATATAAAATAATTTATTTCGAAGTAAAAAATTGTAAATTCCCCAATAAATATTCTAGTAATGTTTTTTAGGTATTTTAATTTTTATAAACATAATTTTTTAAATATTTTTCTTTAATAAATTTACAATATAATGATATTATCCACCATAATCCTATTTTCATTTTATGACTTAATGAGGAATTTATTAACATTATATATGCAAGTTCTTCTGATATGGACTATAATTTATTTTTATTTCATATTTATTAAGTTATATTGTTTATTCATGTGAAGAATGAATTTGAATTATTATGTTATTTTTGGGTCTAGAGTTATATATCCCAGTGATGAATTTTTAGAAATTGAGATAAATATTCGGCTGTGTATTTTAGTAAGTCATTTCCTATTTATGTAGATGGATTGGAATAAGGAATATATGGTAATTTTTATAGTTTCCAAAATTATGAATTTCACTATTAAGTTTGTAGTTATCGATCCCCATTACATTGTTTGATTTGTTTTCCATGGATAATATTCAGGATCATTTTGTTATTTATATGGAATTATTAGATCATCATTTATTCCTGTATATAATGCATTCCTTATTTATTTTATGTTATATTCCACTATAAACCTTCCCTTACTGAGAACCTGAGCTCAACTCATTCATACCTTTCCTTTCACCCTGGATTCCAGGATGTGTATTATGATTCGTTTTCAAGGATATTGTAGAGATAATATTGAGGTTATCAAACAAAATTAAATGTTTTATTTTGTTTTTTCAAATGTAATATAATATTTAATTATGTATCTATTTTGGAAAGACTGTTAAAAAGTCAGTTCCATTAGGATGTTATCACTTCTATCTAGTACCAATGTTATAAATTAACTACTGAATATAGGCTAATAGGGTCAGTGTATTTATAGAAATAATAAATACCCCACTAGGATTATCATGGATCAATACTATTGATAAATATAAATTTACTTCTTACCATTCAAAGGATTTTTATGTGAAATTAAATTAAATATGATCCTCTATGGGGAACATAATCCTAAAATGGTTCTCCCAATAATTAATATTCAATATAAAATAGTGTTACAATAATAAATATCTTTTATTAAAAGGATCATCAATAACACCACTGGGATTTACCATACCCATCAGGGGAAAATACCATTACTTCCATTGCTAACCATGAAAACCCAAAATGATTTCACAAAATATTGAAAAAAATTGAACTAGATCAATCATATAGAAAGAAACAATCCACAAGGAATGATAAAAATATCATTAGGCCAACAACTTTAATCATAATTAAAAAACACAAAACTAGAACACTAGAACCCTCAAATCTTTAATAATCAAGAGATAATTAAAATGAATATAGTACATAATAATAATCGACATTGCTCAACTCTGTAGTCATGAGATTGTATTCAGAGTAACTTGATTATAGGGAAGTCAACCTAGTGTCTCTCTCAATCTAATTGAAAAAAATAAAACCACTAATGGATTTATAAACTCATCCATTTATCAGACCAAAACTAGATACCCAAGAACATACCCATGGATCACCATATTTAGATCATGAATATGAAATGAATGGAAGATTTTTTCCCAAAAAATCACTGCCAACAACAAGGTTCATAGTGTGAAATAAATTACTCATGCATAAAGAAACTCAAGTTTTCCATTACTCCCAATGTAGCCACTAAAAGAATATATCTAAATATATATTCAATTAAAGGGTATCATAAACTAGAACCACTCAATAAATATTGAGTAATCATTATAAAAGATAAAAACACAATAATAGGGTGTAACCAATATTCCATTCCTCCATTGGAACATCTAAAAATATTATATATTTCCCTTACGGACCCAATAACCCAAATAAACATTTGATATTATCCAACCGAGATACAAAGAAAATCAATAGAGTACATAACAACTGACACTCAACATAGAGTCTTGGCATGAATAAAGAAAATTTGAAATGACCACTCTTTAGTAAGGATTGTCACACATACACATGAAAACTCTGGAGGACTTTATGAATCCACTGAATAATGGAACTCTCTCCAATAATTATATTTAAGGAGAAAAAGATATCACATACACTAATTAAAGTCTCAAGTTAAACATGAAATCATAAAAATAACAAAAATCATTTAACATATTTTAAAAAGATCCACTAAAAAGGAATAAACCACTTTATAAAATTGTTCATTTCAAGAAACTGGAAACACTATTTTGAAATGAATTATATAAATAATGAATCTCATATTTATATATTGTTTATTATTTTATAGAAATTCCCAATTGGGAAAAATCTTCATATCTCCTTGATCAAAATATGAAAAGTTTTATATTTCAAGGAAAATAATTCTAGATTATTCATTTTCATCTTGAATTTAAATTTATGTGTTTTTAAATTAATTTATAGAATAATAAATCATTTGAATACTCAACATTCTACTTGAGCAATTAATACTATAAAATTGGTTTCTCATAATGATTCTATGATCTGTTTGAATGATCATTTCCCTTTCAAAACCATTTTAATGAAAAATTATTTTCAAAGAAACTCAGAAAACAACCCATTTTAAGAATAAAATTACTTTATGTAGTATTTCCTTGAACGAAATTTCAAACATTACTTAAATTCATCTAATAAAATATACCATATTTCTAAACCTCCATCAATATAGATAAGAACATAAATGAAATTTAATAATATTTTTTAGAATTATTTTAAAATAATTTTAATTAAATAACACACTTGGGACTTGAAAATACATTCTATATTACAAGACTAAATAAATACTGGATTTTCCATAAAACAAAAAACTCACCCTTTTCCAACATTAGTGTAAATCTTGTTTTTTTATTATTTATACATTTTTTTTAAAATTATTCAAGTGAATAAGGTACTTATAGATAAATAATTTAATGTTTTTGGAAACAAAAAATATTTTTATATTTACATGATTAAATAACCATTCCAAAAATACTAATCCTTGAGGCCCAGCCCAATTTTATATGAAAATAATTAAATATGTTATTTTAAAAGAAAAAAAAATCTAATAAAATTCATTTTTCAAACATAATAAATTTATATCACACATGAATGAACACAGTTAGTTTTTAACTATCAATCAAAATTATTATTGATACCAACATATCTAATAAACCAGAAGGATTCATTTGTTTCCAATGAGAGTAACTCAAGGAATCCATAATCATAGGTACTTAACAACAATAGAAAAGGAAGGTGGGTTTTTTCTCTTCCTTGGGACCTAGTTGACAAGAATGTACCAATATTGTTATAACTATTTAACCGTTAATAAAACAATTTTTTAATCAATCTATTGTTTTCCTGGAAATCCAACTAAACCACAGTAATTGAAAAAATATTTCCATTTGAACCACTAATTTTATAACAACATAAAATATATATCTCAACTTCCAATTATAACTCAAGTTTTTTCAAAAAAAAATTAGTGATAAATATCTTACATGTTCTATTCTCTTTAGGTCCTAAAAATTCTTATAACCCATCTACTAGACCGTAAAAAAACACTAGAAGTATAACCAAACTTCTTATAAGATAATTGATTTGATTTTATTTTTTAAGAAACCAACCTGGGTCAATACGACACAACAACACATATGGAAAGCCCTAAGGTGAAGATCAAAAAAACAAACCAACAAGTATCTTGAATAATACAAAAGAGAAAATTTAACATTGTATAATTTATAATATCATTACAGATCCATGATACCTAAAACATCATAACAAAAGGTTAAAACAAAAAATAAATCCTAACATTTATGAAATCATAGTCTCTATGTAATCATCTTTTACCACCAGTATATCTCAAAATGATGGTGATGATGACCATGATATGTCAGTGAGTTATAAGATTTTATTCCACTTACCTTATCCCCATACAATCCCATATAAAAGTTTCTAGTGTAAAAAGATTTAGTTTTGAGCACAATTCCTATTATGATAACAAAAAAATCATACAAACTATATCACAATTAAATCATTAATTATATTTAAAATTTAAATATATTTTAATTTAATTTTAAAAAAGGAATAAAATTTTAAAAATCCAATGGTTTATGTAAAAGCATTTCATATAAAAATTAACATGTAATATGTAATGTTCCAATAAGGAAACATGATAGAATAGGAAAAACCATCTATGTATTCACTATAAGATTTACATATAAGAAAATAAATGTTAAACATATCATCATGATTAAAATAAAACACATGCGGGATCTAGATTATTATAATATGTATTTGGAATTATAATGGATAAAAAATACAATCCTAATAATTATCATACCAATAAAAAGTCTTGATACAATATATTAGTATAAAAAATTATATTGTTGATAAACTAACTAAGGTTTCATAACTCAATATAATGGCATGCATGTGATTACAAAAGGGAAATTTTTTCCAAAACCATTTGAAAACGATGATCCATATTTATAAAACATTTTCATTGTGAATAATCGTAACTTCGTAAATTTTTTTGAACTATTTTGTTTTAAAATAAATTTAAAATATTTCATATTTTACTTTACACATGTCACCGAGTTCATTTTTCATTGTAGGAAACACTAATTTTAGCTTATGATACACAAAACACTTGGCATAGCTTCTGTTACATGCATCAATGAGTTTAAATGAAACTATTCAAACATTATTATTTAATTCGATAGAAATAAATTGGGAATTTTAATAGTGGGTATGAATAAAATTATCTAAATTAAGAAGTTATATTATTAAAGAATTTATATATAATTAATTAATCATTGAATAATTAATTATAAGTCATAATATATTTAATTTGAAAATAATGGGAATATTTTTCTGAGGATCTATTTTTGTACAAAAAACATTTTTTTACATAATAAATAAAGAAAATTTAATTTTTGAATTATTCTGAAGAAATTTATATATTTTTAGTCAAAATTTTAACATTCATAATATTTTTTTTCAACACAATATATAAGAATACATCCAATGGTACACACAAAAATTTATTTCTCTAAAAATATGTTTTATCTTCTTTTGTGAAATTATATTAAAAGTATGGTTTCAAACATTTAAAAATTTGTTTGAAGAACACATTTTTTCTTATTGAAATTATCATAGGGTTAGTTTTTCATAATTTTTTAGAATATAAATATTTTCCTAAATAATAGAATGTACTGGTTCTTGTGAAGAAATTTCATTCATTTTAAATATTTTTAAATATTATAAATTATTTTAAATTGATTTTAAAATAAAAATTAGTTCGATTATATATCTATTAATATAATTAGTTACATTTTAATAATTTCAGTTAGTATTGTTCTATATAAAAATGTTTTCAACTTTTGAAAGTTTTCTTCTTGAAAACCTTTTGTCTCACCACATTAGCTACATTAATTTTAAATTAATTTTAAACTCTTCTATGAATGGAATTTGTTAAATTTTATTCTATATTTGGAATAATAATAATAATATCTAATATGATAAACATAGTTTTTTTACCAAGATTAATAATAAAAACACTAAAAATTATTTACCACATTTAAGGTAAAAATATGTTTACGGGGGTTAAACTAATAAGATAAAGGGTAAAAATGGAAACAAACGTATAAAAAACTCTTTAAATATCATTATATAGACCTTATATATTTTATGTTCTAAAATTACCAATTTTATATCCTTTATTCAATTGAAAAAGTGGTTACACATTTTTATTATCAAAATATTGCATCTTTTCCACTCACCTCACTTATAAAAGGCCACCATATCCCATCCCTTATTCACTGTTTCAAAACACGTTGTTTTTTTTTTGAAAAAATATTATGTAAATAATTTCATTAATTATATCCTATAAATTTGTTGATTTTTTTATCTCATGCCTAAGAAAACATTTAGAGAAATTACAAATGAAGTTGTCCAAAAAAGAGGTCGCGCAAAAATCGAGAATTTCGTTTTATTTCTTACATACCCCCCCCCCCCAATATTAAAACACCTGATGATATAATAAAATATGTATCTACCATTTAATATGATTTTATTATATTAATTTATTAACCTATATTATTCACCTCTATCATAAAATGTCTTATAAAATTATCATTTGGTTGTATGGAAGACTACCTCCTCGCGAATCAATTTCATTAGTTTTTCCATTAAAACTACTCATAGATGGATATAATGATTGATATATTAATTATATGTTTTATTTATGATGTTATTATACATATAGAATCGTGATATCATGATGTTTCACCAAAATATCCATTCTATAGGAATATAATAATGCTGCTCATGTGTATGGTGGACAACCACCTCATGAAATGATTAATTTGTTCGCACTATACATGGAAGGTAATAAGGAGGTGTTTAATATAATTATTTGAAAAATATAATATAAAAATTATTTTATAATTTAATATTTTTGTATATAATTCATTCATTCATTCTTTTGGTAAATGGAATCAACATCCATGCATATGTACCGCTTACCATCTCCATGAATGGTGTAATTCATTTCCTATCTAAAACTTTTATGGATTAAGCTAAATACTAGTGTATAGAATATATAATAAATTTATATAATGTTTAAAATAATATAGATTATGGATCCATGATCTAATTAAGAGGACCAAAAATAAGAAATCAACAATTACATGAAAAAAAAATTAATTATTGCCTGATACGTGACTTAAACATGTAATTGGTAATAAACAGTTGATAAAAACAGAAGTAAATAACATATGGAATGATATATGTATGTGTGTGTGTGAGTGTACTCTTATATAATATATTTATAAGAAACTTATATTATTTATATAGGAGGTTCAAATTTCTATGAAGAAAGTCATGACTTACAGTAATGGATTTTCATCTCACTTTTAAAATATGTGAGATATATTCCATATTCACATGATGTTTATTCAATGTGGTGTATATAAATTCCATGAATATATTTTTTGAATCTTACCCACAAAATTTTTGGGACATTAATATCAATTTTAGGATCTCTCTTTCATGGGTTTTATGGTTCAAATGTTACCAAATCAGAAAAGTATGTTTTGTCTCAAATTAACTTATTTGGGATATAACTTATGTTTTTAAACTATATTTTATATGAGGTGTATATAATACCCCATTAATATGATATATCATTAATATCCTTCAATTCATGATATTATATGTTTCATTTGTTTTATTATTTCATTGGGGCTTTTGATTCAAAGTTACCGATGTGGTAAGTGTTTTATAATAAAATCTCATCATTTATCATGAATGTTATTATACATCATAGATGAAATATTATGTTCCATATCTAAATAAAGTCATGGATTTTTTTATTATATGTTTATTTCATGATAATAAATATTTCCTTTTCAAATACACACAATTTCAAAATAATTTCTTTGTTAGGAAATAATATTTATTTATAACTTCAGTTGAAGACACATTCTTCATAAACAATGCTTTCTAAAAATAAATTCATAAAATTTTCAAAATTATTAAAATAATTTATTAAATAATTTTTTACCCATTTCATAAAATATAAATAATTATTTAATGTAATGTTCATGTTTTTTTCAAATATGGATTGTTTATATTTTTTCCAAAAAAATAAATTGGATATTTATTTTATCATTTATGGAATAAACAGAATATCCAACCATCATACCCACTATTATCCTTGAAAATTAATTTTATTTTTTTCAATGTTATTTTCAATGAAATATAAATTCAAAATTTATTATGTTTTAAAAATTATTTTCTAAATCTAAAATGATATTTTCCTCAATAAATTTTTAAAATTATTTTTCAATGCTTCCTTTAAAATTTTTCAAAGTCATGATCAATAAAATAGAATACCAAAATATTTTATGAAATGTTATTTTTAAAATATATTATCAAGGAAAATTTATATTCCTCAAGAAAATTTTCAACTAATCTTTCAAAATCATTTTCTATATAAGTTGAAATCCTTTGATGTTATATATTCTTTACAGAATATTTGATCCTTGGATACCATTATTATTCTTTCTCTAGGTAGTTTCTATTTATGATGATAAGATTTCTATGAAACCCATTTCAATAATATAAGATATACCTTGTTAAAATACATATTAAACCCTCTTATTTTGTGGGTTCTTCAATAATGAAACTATGAAATAACTGGGAAAATGTATCTTTTCCACAGTTGATGATATGATGAAATGTCTATAAATCCCTTTCATTTCATTGGTTATGATATGATGACTGTTTTATAACCTTGTCCACATATATGTACGAGTTCCATTATGTGATGGGTGAGACCTATATCTCCATTCACTACATTGGGTAATGATTTATATATCATGAGATATATGGGACAGAAATTGGGAGTGAACCCAATTCCATAAGGGTCATTTTCTACAATAATGGTCGTGGGAGTGATCATTGACTACAGTGATGGTCTGGGGAATGAATCCATTCCAGTATTATATCCCTGGAAATTATATTTTATGTATTGAAAAATGAATTTCTATAACTATTTTGAAGTTTTAATTCTATGTCTTATGTTAATGGTATGCTCTCATGGATTACAGTCTTTTAATTCCTTATGATTCATGTCTTATAAACTACCAATATTTATGACCTGACTCAATATTATGATATTTGATATTAAGGTTGTATTTTTCAAATTTAATTATCATGTTCTCATGACTTTATGTTCATTTTGTGCTTACATATCTCCCTTTTTCCCTTATTAATCATCTTAACTCAACCGTTCATATGTTTCTTGTCCATATGTTATGAATAAAGTGTTTATATAGGGTATTTTTTGAAATATTTCTTAATTAAATGATCATTATGGTTGATTTTTATGATCATTCATGAAATTTAGAGATAGTTCACCTAGTATACAAAGAAACTAAACAATTATGATCATCAACAATGTCTTTGGGGAAAATATTGAATATTAATCTAAAAATATGTAATGTATATGTATGAAATGCTTAGGTCACTACATTTTTGTCAGATAAAAGGATTATTTATCCTTCACAAACATGGATGAGAAATATTTAGTGAAATACATAGGGATATGGCTGGGCATTTCTCTGTGGATAAGTGTAAGGATGAGTCTATGTATAGGAAAATGTCCTGTAATTATGGTCAATGATATGGAGAGTGGTCTAAATGAATGTAAATCCCTATTTGTATACTATAAGTTTATTTTTCTCTAGATTAGGTTTAATTTGGAGTAATAAATAAAAAAAGATAATTTAATGGGACTCAATCATCACATGGTGCATGAAAATGGGCATTACTATACAACTGCTTTGACACTCTTAGGGGTATGCATTAGAAATTAAAAATCTCTTTACAAACCATCATAATGGATTTAAATAAATTATTATCACTGATAAAAAATGTTAAAACTATAGTTTCATTTTTTAAAATATTGTATATTCATTTAGACCTTATATAAATTACTTTTCCTACTATGTGGTTTCCATTATTGTTAGTATTTCTCACACAATGAATTCTAGTATTAGTCAATCACAGGGAATAGAAGTAACTAGGTTAACATTGAATGTGATTAAAATTTTTCTTATGATAATCCAAATTAGTTGGTTAGTGGAGTGAACTATATTGTGGTTATTTTTAATAACTTATTAAAAACATGATTAATAATGTAAACTATAATCAACTCTCATACTCACCAAAGAAGAGAAAAAAAGAGTTAACTGAGAGTTTATAAATTTTAGACCGTAGATAAAAGATTACTTAGATTCCTATATGTTAATAATATGGGATGATGTACTCAATGGGATTTATTATAGGAATGGTGGGATTTTTGTGTGTGGAAAAGGACATAAATAATGTAACTACAATTGAAAAATAAAATGTTTGGTGAACATAACGGATGAAAATAATGGTTTCCCCAAGGTAAATTTTACTATTGAATGTTTTAAATGTGTAAATTATGGGAATTATTAAAATTGATGATCTAAGGGAAATATTGACTAGAGAATTAGAAAGGATGTAAGCGAGATTGTTTTGTTATTCATATTTAAGAGAATGAAAATGACATATGATGTGAATGAGGTATAATGGAATAAGATGATGAATCCTATTAATAGATTAAGTAAGAGGTGTATTAATTAAATTATTTATGTATTTGAATTCCATAATTATGTTATATGAATCAAAATATATATATATGGATTGTTACTGATGAACATGAAAAATTTATTTAATAGTAGTGTGAAATTTTACTAAAAACATTATTAAGGAATGATAACCATTAATATGTTCATAATGTTGAAAAATAGTTTTTTTATGGATAATTAAATAACCTATATGGAAAAATTACATTGGATCTTACTGATTACCTTTTAAATGATTAATGATTTATTGAAAAATTAGTTTATTTTATCATCCATGGGGATTAAAAAAAATTAGATTTATGTAATATAACCAATAATCATTGTTATATATAAGAAATGGTGGGAATGTATTTTTTCAACCATGTTTAAGGGTAACTCATATTATTACCATGTTTCAAGAGAATACATGATGAAGGTATTCACAAGTTTTTTTGTGATAATCATGAAATAATTTATGATATATTATGGATTAATGCTACGTTTATTTTGATAAAATTATTTTCCCCTTTATAAATTTTTAATTTTGGAAGTGTTATAAGATTTAATGTTTATGGAATAGTTTATCTTAAACCTTGGATGAGATTTTAGATATTATTGAATTACTTCACAGTATGAACATTTATCCATATTGGATAACTAGTGATAACGTTTATCTAACTAGAAAATAAATGAATGACTTATCATTGTTTTATGGATCATTAGATATTTTTGTGCTTTGTGAATAAAAAAATTAGTAACGGTTTTATTGAGTAATAGATGATGTGGAAATTGATTATTCCACATCCATAGGATGAAATTGTTATGATAATAAAAAGGAAAGCTAATAATTGGGTATATCTGTAAATTTGAAATTATTGATCATATTGAGATGATATCATATCTATTGGCACTTCTATAGAACCAATCTCATGTAAATTATGTGTTCCATGTATCTATCATGTGGATGAACATACCTGATCCATCACATTAGGTTAAAATAGTATTTGTACCACTAGAGAAGGATATTACTTATGAGGAACAACATATAGATATTCTAGATTGAGTTGATAAAGTTATTCAAAACAATAACACTTTCTTAGTTGGTGTTTTGTAGAGAAATTATCAGCTTAAGGAAGCTATGTAGAAACCTAAATATGTAATGAGTCATAATTATCTTTTTTTATTAGAACTAAGTGATGAATATAAATGGAGAAATTTATTTTAAGGGGGTAGAATGTAACCCCCCTCCCAATATTTTGAGAAATATATATTTTTTTAAAATAAATTTAATCATTTATAAATTATTCATTCCATGAAACACGGAGTTTATATTGGGCCACTTAAAACATTGATTTTATCTTTAGTTACATAGAATTACATGTTTAAATAAATCATATCATCTACAATATACTTTATGATCCATGGTGTGTACACTGATGTATAATTATGCTTAAAATAATTTAACGCTATATGTGAAAGGGGAGGGTTGTTATAGTGGTATTTCCTAGTAATGTGTTGAATGGAAAATATACCATCCACACATTTATTTAAAATATATTGTTTTTTCTAGTTCTACCCACTCTATCATATCTAATGAATTTTATAAGGGTTTGAAATTATAACCTCAGTGATTTCATATTTATTTGGTGGTGAATAATATAAATTCTAGGATGACCACATCTCAAGTATATAGCTCGTATCTGATAGAAGTTTGTGGTTATATTTTTATTATTCTTCATTATATTCTTCCAAAAGTATAATTTTATTAAATTTTATGTATGGATTTTCACTATCAATATAGATCCAATATATATAAATAAATAATGGATGTTTCATTTAATAATATTAATACATTTTCAATCATATATCATTGTGAGTATGAACTTGAACAACCAATGAAAAGTAATTCCATAATATGTGTTTTTCTACTTACTAATGTGGGATTTGTATCTTAAATAGTTTTGGAGAAACTAAATATTAAATTTTTTCATATTGTTTGATAATATTATGATGTATTTTTTATTACATACATAGACTTCCCCATAATCATGAATAATAGTCCTTATTAGAATGTATACATGTTGTTATGGATCTTAGAAATACACCCTATAGAATGGACTAGATTTAGTTACAATAATAAATGAAGAAACTCTAGGATAATATTAATAATGGATTAAATAATAATATTGATTTTATTTGGCGACACATTATCTTATTATTAAGTAAAAATTGAGTTCAATTCATCTTTCCATTGATTATTATGAACATAACAATACCAATATTAAGAACATGTCGCATATACCCAATAATGAAGACCAATTTGACCAATTACTAAGAGATCTATATTTTTCTCAAATTTATCATCAATATATATATCATCATCTAAGGATTAATTAGGTGGATATACCCATTACATTCTTCCATACATGGTATGGTCAATATGAATTTCTAGTTATGACATTTGGAATTACCCGTGATACTTCAATCATCATGGATTTAGTAAATATAGTAATTATATATTACTATGATAAGTATTTTTTAAGACATTATAGACTACATTATTATATATTCAAAGTTAATTTATGATCATGGAGAACATATCATAATTATGTTAAATCCGTATAGGAAATATAATTTATATGTTATATTTACCAAGTTTAAATTTTAACTTCATAAATTATCATTAATAGGTAATATAATACTAATTAAGTGTGTATTATTGTATACCTAAAATATATTAATTATTGAGATATGTACTACAATGACTATGTTAATAGAAATTGAAAGTATTCTTTGGTGTATAAATACTAACAATTCTTTTTGAGGGATTTATCATTACTATATAATACATTAACAATGATTATTAAGAAGGGGGTATATTTAATATGCATAGAAGAATGTGAGTAGAGTTTCAAATAACTATAGATATGTTTAGTAATTGGGACCATTCTTTCACTAACCTATAGTGGAGAAGGGTTTGTGATCTATAGTGATGCATCAATGAACTAATTAGAATGATTACTCATGCAGTATGATATGGTGAGAGAATATGACTTATTATAATTAAAAATTCATGAGAAAAAATTCTTGACTATTATTTATGAATTCTTGGTTGTAAATATTAAAATGTTAATTTATATGAATTATTTATATAGTTAATGGTGTTATTTATATACTAATCATAAAATCATGAAGTTAATATTTAAATATAAATAGTTGAAAATGCATAAAATAAGTTACATGAAGTTGATCAATGATTATGATTTCTCAAATCATTAACACTATGGGAAGGAAAACCAGGTTTCTGATTCTTTGAGTTGAAATTATCATGCTAATTTTACCACAATGAGGATTGAAAGAGATCAACTACTTATTGATTTTAAAAAAAAGTGTATTGGAAAAAAGAGGACAGGGAAAATATCTTATCTTTCTCATATTAATGTTCAGCCATCCATCCATGAGAGGAATAAAAAGGTGTAGAAGTTAGATGTGGAATTATAAAATAATGTGATGAATTCTACAGTTTTCAACCATGATCATCAAATATTGATAAGGATCCAGAACCAATTATGTGTCACATGAATAATAATTTTGAAGGAGTTATTGGATGAAGCCCAAAGAGAATTATCCATTATTCATCTATGATGTTTAAAGAGGTAAAAGTATTTTAATTCATATTTATAGTGAGATAATATGAAAATGGATATTTCAAATTATGTATGTTAACTCTAGGTATAACCATTAGGTATTTCTGATAAAATGAATTCTTAGCGGTTGTTACAACCATAACACATATAAGAATGGAAATAGGAAAACAACACCATGGATTTTGTTATGGGACATCCAGAAATTCTAGAAAACAAAAATTATATTTGGGTTATAGTTAATAACCATATAAAGGTATCAAACTTCACACTTATAATTGAATAATTCTCTCTAGATCATATTTCATTAATATAAATTAATGAAGTGTTAATGTTTCATATATTAAAATATTATATTATATCTAAACCTAATTTTAGGTTAACATTGATGTTATGGAAATTATTTTTCATGATTTAGAAACATATTATATTTTCCAAAATACTTATCATACTTACATATATTGTTTGTTTAATTGGATAATGGCATCCCACCTTTTTATGATATAACTTTTCATTACATTATACATATAGATAATCTTTTAAATTATAGTTTCATAAAAATAAGGTCAATAATAAATTAAAACATAAAATATTCTTAAAATATTCTTGGAAATCTACTTAATTGGTTCATTCTAATTAAAATTAGTCCAAATCATAACCTAGATATATACATCAAATTAAAGGGTGGGTATAAGGACAAGTATGGGAAAATAAAGGAAACATTTTACATATGAACCTGATAGATATAAATAAGAACATTTGGAATATCATAAAGGATTGATAAAATTATTAAGGGGTATATAATAAAAATAAAAACTTGAATCATGATGTGGAAATGTGTCTACAACATTTAAATGAGAAATTTATAAGTATATCACCATGGTTTCTCACCAAGGTGTCATAAGAACTACTAAAGTTATTTAACATGGTGTTGTAAAACATTTCATATCTTGAGATTGAATTATTTACCAAATTAATTAAATCCTTATTAGGGTGTACCTTTCATGTGTCCTAATTTTTATGTTATCAGTATAGATCACAATAAAACATTTCATAAAATAAAAATCATGGCATTTTAAAAAGTGTGCAAAGACAAGAACATTATGTCATTTATGACCAATGAAAAAGAAATTTGGGTTTTATGTCTTCCATTTTGAGAATTAATAAAATCATGTTTACATAATGTTTAATAACTCTAGAAATAAATATTTTTGGTTATTCGCATAAAGAAAATAAAAGGGAATTTCATGTAGAGAATAGAGAAATTTTAAGAAGTAGAATCAGCAAAATAACCAGTATAAAACAATGTTTTATAAAAGGGTAAATGGAGAGGGGACAAGAATATATCATTTATAAAATTATCTTAATATAGTAAAGGGATAGAATAAAATTTATATTATAACATTTATTGTAAATTTGAAAGACATGCAACATAAAAAAGAGAACATGAAAGGAAAAGAAATAAATGATTTCCCTTACCATGAAGATTCACTCCTAAAACATTATTATTGGGACCCTAGGGATTTAGGAAACCATTAGAAGACTCTTTTGCCAGTACAAATATTATATCCTTGTGGAGGATGACTTTGGAGTGAATGGAAATTATGAAATGGGTGGGTATTTATACCAAAAGTGGGGGATTTTCTTACTAATTTCCAAAAAAACTATTTGATACCTTGGTAGTGGTAAATGGAAAACCATAGTCCTGTCCATGGTATTTGACACTTGGGAAACCTATTATATTATTTTAATCAATAGGATTCAACCATAATTTTATATTACTTATTATTTCAAAGGGAATTAATGTTTTCACAAAATATCTTGTTTAATGTTAAAGATTCTATTTTAAAATTTGGAAAGTAAATTGTATATTTGGAATATGATTAAAATATATTAAAAAAATGATAATAAAAAAGTTAAATATTTCAAGTATTTAATTTTTTTAATTTTTTATTACATCAGTATTACATACTTATTATTATATTAATCTTACCAAAAACTCAAACTGTATTTTTACTATTCCTGAAAAAAACAGTATGTTAGAAAATTCTCATAAATTATCCCAAACCTAATTTTGATGTCCCCATTTCAAAAATTATATTTATATTATCATTATAATTCTCTAAAATGATAATTATATATATTTAATTTTATAAATTATTATATATCAACAAAATAACGTCCAGAAAATGCATAGTAAAATTTCTGACACTTGAAAAACAAACAATATTTTATACTTAATAGTTAAATAAGTCTCGTAGTCATACTTTTTAATTATAATGATTATTATTCCTAATATTAGAGTTCTTTATAAACTTTGATATGCTTTATGTAATGTTCAATTTCTATCCCAAAAAATAATTATATTAAATTCTATCTCAATTTTATTAAAAAAAACTATTTTAAAATAGATTTGAAAGAAAAAAAATTATTCATACAAATGGATTATATTTTATGAAACTATGGACATGACACATATCCCCTTATTAAACCTGGATATGGCCTAAGGGTATTGTGTGTGATGGTGATAGATTCATATGGCAGCTCAGATAACATCACATGAGTGGTGATTTCAAATAATTGAAATATATACTAGAGGTGATTTCATTCAAAAATAAATTATTAATTCTCATCTTGGGATTGGTTTAGAGAGAATCACAGTGAGGCTAACTCCCACCCATGTCTTGAAAAGTGGGCTTCATACAACATGAATCTACTAGTTGGGGCCCTAATGTATCATTTATCCATTAGGCATGCATTTCCATTTCTACTTATAAACATTAATTATAACATTTAAAGTATTCTAAAGAGTATTGTTTCCAATTTTCACATTGATCGACGGTCATAATTGAAAAATGTTCATATAATGGTAAAAAATGATTAGTCACATTTCAAATTATACTCAATTCGTTATTAATGAGATATAGTGTTGTTGAGTATAATATTAAATATATTTTCAGATGAAACAATTATCATTCACTAAGGTAAGGGTTGTTGCAAAATCCCCCCCTAAAGAAATTTTTTCCCCAAAATTTCAACTCATACTCTCAGTTGATATGGGGTCTAGGTGCTTCTGACTCATTATTTACTTTAGTTCCCTTATCTCTTCTTCATATGTATGATCACTCTATAACACATTGATGGGGTGGGTATCCTTATTGTGTATAAACATGTTAATAAGGTCCAAGATCTTCACTAACTACTCATCATAATATAATTTATCATCCAGTTGTACCACCTATGGATTCAGTATTTGTGAAAGGTTAGTATATTCTTTATCAAGTTTGATACATGGAATACATCATGAAAATAATCTATATTGGGTGGAATTTTTAGTTGATAGTTCACTGCTTCTATGCAATCAAGGATTTCATAGGGAATAATATACCTAGTTCCCAGCCTCCCTTTCTTCACAAACTACATAACTCTCTTCCATGGTGATATTCAATGAAATACTTTTTCACCAACATCTAACTCCATGTACAATTGATGGATGTCAGCCTAACTCTTATAGTGACTCGGAGTATCCTTTATATGTTGTTGGATGGCATGAACCTTTTCTATCATCTCTTGTACAAGATTAGGCCAAAGAAGATTTCTCCCACCAATTTCACCCCAACAAGTCAGTTTTTTACTTATATTTCCATTTAGATAATCATATTGAGCCATTTGAATACTTGAATTGATGTGTTTTTGTATTAAAACTCAACTAATGGAATATATTATTCCCATTCACCTTTAAATACCATGGATCATGTTATCAGCATGTCCTTGACTATATGAATAGTCCTTTTAAATTGTCCATCAGTTTTGGGGTGATTGGATATAGTGAAATTTAATTTTAAACTTAGATAATGTTGACGGATTCTACAATATTTTTATGTGAACCATGGATCATGATCAGAAATGATAAAAAGTGGCACCTATATAGCCTCTCCACTTCCTTCATGTATATGTTGGCATGTTGGTCTAGATATAAATCTTCTTTAATAATGATGAAATGAGAATTCTATGTCAGATGTTCAACTATAAACTATATCACATTATTTCCTTTGGAAGATCTTGGGAGACCAGTGAAATTTTCCATGTTGATATTTTCTCACTTCTATCTTGGTAATGGTAGTTGTTATAAAATCATTTCAGGATGTTTTCAATTTTATTTCACTTGTTGACACACCAAGAGCCTTATAGGGTAGTCGGAAATCTATATTTTCTTGTTATCCCACATATAATTGTCAAAAATGTACCTATAAATTTTAGAGATACCAAAATTTATAGAGAATATAGAACTAGAATCCTCAATCAACACCTTATTTGTTTTTGGAATAGATGGAACACATAGCCTTGTACTAAATTTCAATACACCTTCTTGATCAATATTGAACTGAATAAAAATCAAATTATTGATAGACATTATCTTCCTCTATGTTAAAGGACATTCTCTTTGAAATTTCTTGATCTTATTTAGTAATGATGGTTGTGAAATCTTTTGGGATATGGTTGATGATATCCCTTACCTTAAAATTCTAATGTCAAGTTTTACTAGGTATTTTATCAAGGTATATCATTGAATCCTCATCATTTCCCACAAAACATGATCTTTCCTACTTAATGAATTAGAAATTTTTTTTAATCTTTTGAGGTGATAATGAATTGACTAATCAAATTCATTAATAAGTTCCAACCATCTCCCCTATCTCAGGTTCAATTCCTTTTTCATAAAAATATACTTCAAAAATTTTTGGTCTGTGTACATATCCTATTTATCACCATAAAGATATTTCCACCATATCATGAGATAAAAAACAACCACAACTAGCCCCAAGTCATATATAGGACAATTTTTCTCATGATGCTTCCACTATCGAGATTCATAGACAATTACCATGCCATTTTTCATTGGGATGCACCCAAGACCTTTTATAGATGAATTGATAAAAATAAAAAAATTTATCTAATATAGGGTAGAGTTAACATATTTATAATAACCAATATATTCATCAAAACTCGGAAACTATCTTCACACTCCATTTTATATATGAACTTAACTACTTTCCGAGTTAACTTGGTCAATGGATTAGAAATACCAGAAAAGTTTTTCATAAAATTCTTAAAATATCCTGTTAAAATAATGAAACTACAAGTCTTAGTTACTATTGAAGGATATGGTCAATCCTCTACAACCTGTTCTTTTTAGGGTCAAATGAGATTCCATCATCGGTTACAATGTTCAACAAGAAATAAACTTTTTGTAACATAAATTTAGAATTTATAAAGTTTCCAAATAGCCACTCATTCCTAAATTTTTTCAATACAATCCTTATATGGCTATCATTCACCTTAATACTTTTAAAATATATCATAATATCATCAAAAAAGGACCAAAAAGTTATCAAGTTTGTATTTAAAGACTCTATTAATCAAATCCAAAAATATAACGGCATCATTATTCAAGCCAAAGGGCATAAAAACAAACTCAAAATGCACATATCTTGATCAAGAGGTGGTCTTTTGAATATCTTCTTTCTTCACCCACAATTGATGATAACTAGATCAAAGAAAAATCTTGGATAATAATTGGTCTTCATGGGGAATTTCAGATAAATAATCAATTCTTGAAAGATAGTACATATTCTTTACTATGATCCCATTATGTTCTCAATAATAAATGCATAATCGCATTTATCAATCCTTCTTCATCACAATGAGAACAGGTCATCCATAATGACAAACACTTGGTTAGATAAACACTTTATCTAAAATATCTTTTGGATGCTTCTTTATTTTCTCTAGCTCTACATTTTCCAATATATTTGGGGTCTTTGATATCAGCTTGGAACTAGGTATGAGTTAAACAGAGAACCCTACCTCTCTTATTAGAGGATGACTAGGTAACACCTTTAGAAATAAGTCGATGTATTCCAAAATAATGATGATATTTTAAATTTTTATACCATTATCTCATTCTTCATATTCAACAATAAACTCTCTAAAGAATTCCAAGGGAGGTTATTCTAGAAAAATCTTAGGTTGAGATATCTCTCCTTTGATTGAAACTGAAGTTTTTCCATTCAATTATACTATGATTTCTCTACTTATTTATTTGATCATAGAATCATACATTGAGAGCTAGTAAATCCCTAGAATAATTTCAATTTCTATCATAGGAATGACTACTATATGTTTTATGATATTGTGATCTCCAAAGTGAATACTAGATGTTCTATACAATATTGATGCTTGGATAATCCCTTCAGGAGTCTTTAATGATAACTATATTTCCAAAAATTCATGGATTGATTATATATTCTCTTCAATCATGGAGGAAATAATGTAATATGTTTAACCAGAATAAAAACAATTACCCTCGTAGTTTGAGATAAAAATAAGAGTACCTTCCACCACATAGTTTAGATATTTAACTATATCCATCATGATAGAAAATTGTAAACCTCTCTCTCTTATCCAATAATGAGGTTGATGGTGATTCCCTTCCACTACCTTTATATTTGGATAGTGATTATGAATGTGCCCAAGTTTTCTACACTTTAAGAATTGAACATCAAACATGAAATAAACCATATTCCCTTTTCCATTAATATTGAGAAGTTCAGGATTCACCTTAGTAAAATTGTTCTGATTAATATGGAAATCTTTTCCACACCTGTTACATTTCCTGCTCATGAGAAAAATGTTCCTCAAGTGCTTCATTCCACATTTTTTGCATGTGAGAAGTTTCACTATATTTACTACCCTTCTATAATTAGAGTTACTCCCTATGATTTTCCCCATTGAACTATTCTTTTCATTTGATCGATGGGACCACTACATCTATTCTAACTCCATTTGAACCATCATAGATCTTCTCACGATATCCTTGAAGCATTAATTGTCTTAGTTAGAATGATTATTTTGTAGATGAGGTCTTAGTGTATGGAAGAATCAATCAATAATCCCATTATAATCCATGAAAAATCTAGAGGTGTAATGGTAATGAATTTGGAAGTTCATGTCATAGATTTTCATAGATTTATTCTTTTTATTCATCGTCTATACGAATTATTTCTCTATTTTCATTAACATCGAATGGGGGAAATAATTTTTAAAAACGGTTCCCTCAAACTAATCCCAATCCAAAGCTAAAATCCCCACTCTTGAATTTTTTTTAAATAGTTTACACCACTGATCCTCTTTTCCCTCAAACCGGTACACATCAAGGGTGAAATTCTCTTATTCCAAACACTGAGCGTAGAAAAGATCATTTCTATAGATATTATCCATTGTTCAATAATAAATGGGTCGGTAGATCCCCTTAAAGAAGGTGGTCTTTGACAAATAAAGGGTAAATATAAATTTATTCCCTTTTAGGTGAATTTGGTCTCTCAACATGATTCAAATTAAAGCTCATAAGTCGAGTTAGTTGATTCATCATTCTTAGGGAATTTTCCATTCTGACTTTCATCGAAGGGTTGTTCATGCCTGGTCTATTGCACTCATCATTTATGTGGTTCCTACTATTTCACAAAAATTTCTAAAATAATAAATACTTAGTGATAAATGAGTTTCTATTAAGAATATTTTAACTCTAAAGTAATTTTATGACTTAAAACACCATTCTCAAATTTGTTATTATTTTACAACAATTATATTTTATTTAAATCATTCTTAATGTTTCATAAAAATCATGTTATTAACAAAAAAAATGTCCCCTGGGAGTGTTAAACATGGTGTGTAGTATGGACCATTTCATTGTACAAGGTTACACTGAGTCAAGCTTGATTCACCTTGTCATAGTTATTACCCCTATGTATATTTGGGAAAAACCCACATCCATATGTTCATATTCAGATAGAGATTTCTTTGTTCAAAAACCACTAACATATTACATTACCAAAATATATGGATGTTTTCTTATATTTAATCTTTTCTAAAAGGTTCTTCCTAATGTTTTCAAATAATGTTTTCTACAAATAACTAAACCATCATTTGATATCAACTATGTCATCCTGCCTTGTTATTAAAAAAATCATTGTATTGTACAAACCTTGGATATTTAAAAGTGTACATTTAGGGAAATAAGGTAAATAATACATGAAAAATAAAAACATTATTTTAATATTATTTAAAATAATATTCAGTAGTTCATTCTATTTATAATTAATCCATCTCATAAACTGGGGACATACATCTATGTATAGGGTGGGAATAAGAACCAGTGAGTGAAAAAAAGGGAAACAGTTTACATGTCAACTAGAGAGATACCAATAAGAAATTAAGTTTATATAAAATAATGAGAAAATGATAAAGTGTTTTATCATAATAATAATTACTTGAATCATAAAATGGAAATGGTTATAGAACATTTAAATGGTTCATTAATAAGCATATCACCAGGTTTTTTCAACGAGGTGTCATAAAAATTACCATGGTTATCCACCAAGGTATTTTAAAACATATCATCTATATAGATTAAATTCATCAACCATTGAATTTGAGATCAACCTCGTTTGACCCTTAATATTGTTTTAATTTTAATTTGATCTACATATATCATAATAAACATTTTATAAAATAAAAATCATGGAATATTAAATTGTTCGTAATGTTAAGACCATTATGTCAATTATAACACACAGAAAAGAAATGAGGGTTTTATGTATATCATTACTAGAATAAAATATATCATTTTAAAACATGGTGAATACCATAGATAATAATGTGATTTTTTTATTCCCATAAATAAAATAAAATGGAATTTCTTGAGGAGAAGGGAAACTTTTTTAGAAATAAAATCAGTTGAATAATGGGTATAAAATACGGTTTTTGAAAAGAGTAAAAAGAGAGGGGGAAAGTTTATCTAATTCATAAAAGACACTAAATATAGTAAAGTGATAGAATAATATAGTTCAGATATTTTAAGGACATACCATGTAAATAGATAACTTGAATGAAAAATAGATGTTGAGATTTACCTTACCTTGAAAAGTGACTTCCAAAATAAGATGATTGAAAACATTGGTGCTTGAGGACACTTTAAGAGTCATATTTGGGAAAGAAAACTATCATAGATTCATGGAGGATGAATTTTTAGTGAATGAAAATTATAAAATGTGTTTCTATTTATACCAAAAGTGGGGGATTTGTTTAGTAATATCCAAAAAATCCATTAGACACCTAGGTAATGGTAAGTGTAAAACCATGGTCTTTCCCATGGTATTTTAAAATGGTATTGGGAACTTGGGTCCCCTGTTATCCTATTTAAATCCTAATAAAAAGATAATCATTTTATATTACTTATTTGGAAAGGGGAATTAATATTTTAACAAAATATAATTTTTAAAGTTAATGTTTCTATTTTAAAATTTGGAAAGTAAATTATATATTTGAAAATTGATTAAAATATATTAAAATACATTATATTAATGAAATAATGTATTTTAAATCATTTATTTTTTTTAATTGTTATTAAACCATTATTATATAACTACGATGTCATTCAAAATACAAAAAACTCAAACTGTATTACTACTATTCATGAAAAATTAATGTTTTAGAAAATTATCATAAATTAAACATAACCTAAATTTGACATGATGATTTAAATAAAATATATATTTTATCATAATAATTCTCTAAATATTTTAATTATATATTTTCAATATAAAAATCATTATTTATTAAAAATAATATCGGATAGAAAATGCATAGTAAAATTTCTAACACTTGAATAAAAAATTAATTTATCATTTATATTTAAAAAAGAATGTTTGTTTCAAAAAATTTCATTAAAAAATTATTATTCATAAGATCATAGTTTATTATAAACCCGTATATATTTTCTATAATGTGAAATTTCTTTTTGAAAAATCTATTTATCCAATCCCATCTAAATTTTGATAATAAAACTAGTCTTAAAATTACCTTGATAGAAAAAACATTTATTTATTAAAAGGGATTATATTTTTTGAAACTATTTACATGAAAAAATAACCCCTTATAACAACTTTGTAAGACCCAAGGGTATGGTGTGAGATGGTGATAGATTTCTGGGGCAGCACGGATAACATTGCATGGGTGGTGATTTATACAAACATGAAAATCTCTTGTGGGAAATATCATTCAAGAATCAATTATTGAATCTCATCTTGGGCATGGTCTAGAGTGAAGCCTAGTAATTCTTTCACTTTCCCATGTTATGAAAAATGGTCTTTGTTTGGAAAAACTCTACTGGTAGAGGACATCGTTTCTTCTTTATACATTATTCATTCTTTTTCATTTCTACTTGTAAAGGCTAATTATAACATTAAAATTCATATAAAAAGTATTGTTTCAAGTAGTTTTATTGTTCAATGGTCATAAAAGACTAACAGACATATAATGGTCGAAACCTAATGGTCCAATTTCAAATTATACTCACTTAAATATTAATGAGATATAGTTCTTTTGAGTATAATTTAAAGCACATTAACTAATAAAACAATTATCATTCAAAATGGTCTAGGTTTCTATATGGAAAATTAAAAATATATAAGATATGTTTAGGGAAATATTTATCGATTTCAAAGGTGTTTTGGATAAATGAATTCCTTTGGTGGAATTTTCTAACCACAATAGCATTCAATCATGTATTCATATGGATCCTTATAAATCCCTATATAGAAAGAATTATATATATAATGTGTTGAAATAATGTATTGAAATTAAAGAAATTGGGATGTTGTTAAACTGAATATACGATGAACAGGGTTATATATATTTAATATCACATAAGGGTAGCTCATAGTTGACAAAAATGTTATTCAAACAATCATCAATGTGATATAAAGTTTTATAATAAATAGAAGTTATCTCTATGGACTTATCCATGGAATAAGGTAAATAGATTTATAATAAATTGAATACTAAGCCATATGTAAGTTGGATCCATTAATATTCTTGATTGTATTGAGAACGTAGCTTATCAATTGGAACACTCACAAAATATCTATCAAATTCATGATATATTACTTATATGTATGATAATAAATTACATAACATAATATTAAAATATAATAAACCTGAAGGTTATTCCACTAAAAGAAGGATCTCTCATATGATCATCAAGTGGTGGGGATTCTAGATTATAGAGAAAAGTGCTATTATACATAACCAATAACCCAGTCACTGTTTTTTGATGAAAACATTAATTCAAAGAAGATATTTAGATTTCTGGGAATGTGAGAAAATAGATATATCAATATTTTTATCAGGTTGCATTAATTTTGATGTATAAATTCTCATTATGTGTGTAGAATATAACACCCATAGATTTCATGATTATTTCTACTAAAATATATTTAATTTCTTTATTAGTTTGTGATTCACTAAACCCTAAGTCTAAATGAAGAATAATATAGTATTTCATAATTAACATTCCCTTAAATTGGAGGGTATGAATATTACAAAATGAATTAACAAAAATTATTATCTAAACCTATATAAAGTAATGTATTTGTTCTTAAATTTATTAGAAATAAAAAAATATATTTGAAAGTAAGAGTGATGGAATTCTAACAAAACTATTTTCAAAATTTTTTATTTATCTTAATAAATTTTCTCGATTATTATTATTGAATTATTTTAATGGATTTTATATGTTTTATATTCAATCAATTTTTTCACATTAATCCAATATTTTTATTGCTATGTTATACGAATAAATCAAATTTATGATAAATAATTTATCTTTTTCCCTAAAAATCATGTTTCATCACATTTTTTAGGATAATATTAAAGTTAATTTCATCAATTTAAAGAAATTATTTATTGAAAAATTTATGACATATTTGAAATCATGAGGATCTAGTTTGGTTAATATGTCCCTTCTATTTTCGGTCATTATAAATTATATCCATAGTAACTATTTGTCACCTCAATAAGGGTAAAATCATAAAATAGGGTTAAACCCATTAGAAAAGGTATTCGAAATCAACAAAAATTTTCCTTCATCCTATTAGATGGGTGGATTTAATAAATTTGTATCCATTTATTTAATATATGCCCACTTAAATTAATTTAATATTATTATCGACTTTATAATAATTTAAGGAATGAATATATATACCAACATTCACTATTTGAATTTATTAACACTAAAAATTTTATATAATGATAAAAATAGGATAAGATAAGTTCAAAATGATTATATGAAATATAAACTAATTTTAATTTCCATGGAAATTTATTTCTATATATCTGGGTTTAAATAACTACCTTAAATATGAATGAAACGATGATATATAATTTTTTTAATTAATAGAAAAAAAATAAATTGTTTTAATAATATCAAAAGTATTACATTTTGGGATAATTATCCGAATCCAAAAAATATATAGATAAAAATATATTTTTATTGAGCTTTCAAAGGTATATATTTTAATTATAGTGTTGTAATGTTCACTTCAATTTCAAAATATGTGAATAGATCTTAAAATTACATTAAAAGAGTTATATGAAAAATCCATATATTACTGAAATATTTAAAAATAATATAAAATTAAAAAGTGTACTAGTATGATATAAAAATGTGTAAAATTTCATAATTTGGACATTTATGATACAATTTTTGTCTTTTAATTAAATTTAGGAGAAATTAATATTAAAAAATCATTATTATGGGTAAGATTAAAAATGGATAACCAATAGAATAAACTATAAAATTAAAGTTTAAAATAAAGAAAAACCAATCTAAAAGTTAGTTTTTACTGATATTTTGACCATATACTCTTTTTATTTGAATATATATCCATTTGGATGTATTTTTATTGACAATGACTTAGTTATAATTATGTCTTCTTATTATTTCCAAATGTGATGTTTCCCTTCATAATAAAAGGAAACCACTTCTCTCTTTTCTTTATACAACTTTGCAAAATATTTTTTGACCAATACCAAAAAAAATACCTCCCTAACATCCATATCTATAATTAAGAGTTGTTGTATTTCCCAAAATACAAACCCAATTTTCTTTATGTAGGGATCAAATGGAGTTATTACAAATAATATTTTATCCTCTTAACTGATCACAATATTTTTTCATCTTTTTCCCCTCCTCAAAATCTATTATATTTATAATAAAATAATAAATTATGTATCCTAAATATTTTGAAATGTAATTATAATTATGAAACCATAATTATCTAACATTATTTACATCAAATGAAACAATATAAATTTTTTAGTTCATACATGGGTATTACCACATCCATGAAGTGATATGATTATTTTAACATTTATGATTTGTATTAATAGTAAAATTATATGTTTAATAAATGAATATTATTTATTTAATATAATAATGATTCTATAATTGTGAATAATTTTTTACCTCTCTTTTTTTCCATCCATAAAAAAGTGAAGATAATGTTCATTTTTACATATGGCCTACCATCTCCATGAATTGTGTAATTCATTTTTATATCTCCACCATTTATGGTTGATTGAATTAATATATATAATTAATATATATATTATTCATATCATTATTTCAATTATTGATATTAAACCTTGATCAATATACCAGAACAAGAACTACTAAACCAAATGATTTATGAAAAATGATGTAGTTACCACCTGGAATAATGATTTTAACAATGATTTATTATTAAATCGGTGATAAAACTTTATAAGTAAATTATAAATTGTTTATTATATAATAGTATTGTTATTTAATAATTGTATAATAAATCTATTTTTTATATATTATTTTGGAATACATATGAAGGAATTCAGACCATCGGTAATGGTTTATTTCACAACACACCAATGTTAGTGATTATTTATGTTTTTAGTCATTTCTATGGAAATTATTTGATAATTTTATATTAAACACAACCTATGTTCTTATGCTATAGATAAATATAAAATTTAAATGTTTTCCATTCAATATCATCTATTTATGTACTCGTGATTCAAAAACAATTAAGTAAAAAATACATTCTTATTCTACTCAGATTGTAATTTTTTTCATCCATGTATATATTTTACCTCAAATAATTTGAATAATTTTTTTAATATTCTAGAATTATATATTAATGTTAAATTTATGAATTATTTAATTTTTAGAAATATCAGATACATTTAATTTTATCATTTTATCAGAGTCGTTGTCTTGTGAATTTTTGTTAAAACTGTGATAATAAACATTTTTAATGTAGATGGAATGAACATAATTTTATGAACTCATAAACCCCAAATTCATTGAATCATCCTTTACGTGTCTCAAAGGTCCCTTTAAATTAAATTATTTTTCCCTATTATTTTCCATACTAATACAATATAAAATAATTTATTCATAAGTAAAAAATTGTATATTGCTCATGAAATATTCTAGTAATCTTTTTAAGGTATTTTCATCTTTGTAAACATCATTTTTTAAATATTTTTATTTAATATATTTATAATATAATGATACTATCCACCATACTCCTATTTATATTTTATGACATATTTTAATAAGGAACTTATTTACATTATATATGCAGGTTCTTCTGATATATATTGTAATTAATTTTTAATTCATATTGATTAAGTTATATTATTTATTCATGTGAATAATGAATTTGAATTATTATGTTATTTTTTTGTCTATAGTTATACATCCCAGGGATGAATTTTTAGGAATTACAATAAATATTCGGTTGTGTATTTTACTACATCCTTTCTCATTTGTGTAGATGTCTTGGAATAAGTAATATATGGTAATTTTTATGGTGTCCAAAATTATTCATTTCACTATTAAGTTTGTAGTAATTGATCCCCATTAGATTTTTTTATTTTTTTCCATGTATAATATTCTAGATAATTTTTTTATTTATATGGAATTATTTGATCAATATTTATTCCTTCCCTGTAATTCATTCCTTATTTATTTTATTTTATCTTCCACTATACACAATCCCTTAGTGAGAACCTGATATCACTCCATTCATAAGTTTCATTTCACCCTAGATTCCAAGATGTGTATTATGATTGGTATTCAAGGATATTATAGATATAATATTGAGGCTATCAAACAAAATTAAATGTTTTATTTTGTTTTTTCAAATGTAATATAAGATTTAACTAAGTATCTATTTTGGAAAGTCTACTAAAATGTTAGGTCCATTAGGATGTGATCACTTCAATCTAGTACCAATGTTATAAATTAACTACTAGATATAGGCTTCTAGCCTCAGTGTCTTTATAGAAATAATAAATACCCAACTACGATTATCTTTGATCAACACTATTGCAAAATATAAATTTACTTATTACCATTAAAAGGATTTTTATGTTAAATTAAAGTAAATATGAGCCTCTATGGGGAACATAATCCTAAAATGGGTATCTTCATAATTAATATTCTATATAAAATAGTGTTACAATAATAAATCTCTTCAATTAAAAGGATAATCAATAACGCCACAGAGATTTATCATACCGCTCAGGAGAAAATCCCATTACCTCCATTACTAACCAAGGAAACCCAAAATTATTTCACAAAATATAGAAAAAAATTGGAACTAGATCAATTATATATAAAGTAACAATCCATAGGGAATGATAAAAGTTCATTACACTAACAATTGTAATCATCATTAAAAAACCCAAAACCAGAACAGTAGAACCCTAACATATTTAATAGTAAAGAGATGATTAAAATTAATATAGTACATAAAAAGAAATTACATAGCTCGACTATGGAGTCATGAGACTATATTCAGGTTAACTTGAATCTAGGGAAGTCAACCCAGTGCCTCTCTCAATTTAATTGAAAAAAATAAAACCACTAATGGAATTATAAACTCATCCATTTATCAAAACAAAACAAGATACCCAAGAACATACCCAAGGATCACCATGTTCAGATCATGAATCCAAAATGAATAGAATATTTTTTTCCCAAAAACCCACCCCAAACAACAAGGTTCATAGTTGAAAACAAATTACTCATGCATAAAGAAACTCAAGGTTTTGATTACTCCCAATATATACAATGAAAGAATATATCTAAATAGACATTAAATCCGGTGATATCATAAACCAGAACAACTCAATTAATATTGAGTAATCATTATAAAAGATAAAAACACAATAATAGGGTGTATCCAGTATTACATTCCTCTATTAGAACATATAAAAATATTTTATATTCCCCTTACCGACCCAATAACCCAACAAAACCTATGATATTTTCTAAAAAATCTACAAAGAACATCAATAGAGTACATAACAATTGACACTCAACATAGAGTCTGGTCATGACTAAATACAATTTGAAATGACCACTCTTTAGTAAGGAATGTCACACATACACATTAAAACATTGGAGGACTTAATGAAGCCACTAAATAATAGAACTCTCTCCAATAATTACATTTAAGGAGAAAAGATAGCTCATACACAAATGAAAGTCTCAGGCTAAACATGAAATCAGAAAAATAACAAAAATCATTTAACATGGTTTAAAAAATCCAATAAAAAGGAATAAACAACTATTTAAAATTGTTCATTTCAAGAAACTCGAAACACTATTTGGAAATGAATTATACAAATAATGAATCTGAAATTTATATATTATTCATTATTTTAGGGAAATTCTAGAATTGGAAACATCTTTATAACTTTTCAATTAAAAGTTAAAAAGTTTTACATTTTAAGGAAATTTATTATAAATTATTCATTTTCATCTTGAATTTCAAATTATGTGTTTAAAATTAATTTTAAGAAGAATGAACCATTCAAATACTCAACATTCTACTTGATCAATTCATACTATGATACTGGTTTCTCTTAATGATCAGATGATCCAAATGATCATTCCTCCTTCAAAGCCATTTTAATGGAAATTTATTTTCAAAGAAACTCATAAAACAAACCATTTTAAGAATACAATTATTTCATGTAGTATTTCCTTGCACAAAATTTCAAACATTACTTAAATTCATCCAATAAAACATTCCATATTTCTAAACCTCCATCAATATAGATAATGACTAAAATGAATAAATTTAAGAAATTTATAAGTATTATACAAAAATTTTAATTAAATAACACACTTGGGACTTGAAAATATATTCTATATTACAATTATAAATTAATAAATGGTTTCCCATAAGAAAAAAACCTCACCCTTTTTCAACCATAGTTTAAATAGTGTATTTTTAATATTTATACATTTTTTTAAAAAATTATTCAAGTTCATAAGGTACTTATAGATAAATAATTTAATTTTTTTTAAAAGAAAAAATATTTTAATATTTTTATGATAAAATAACCATTCCAAAAATTCTTATCCTTGAGCCTAAACATAATTTTATAATAAAATCATTAAATATGTTCATTTCAAACAAAAAAATTATAATAAAATCCATTTTTCATACATAATAAAGTTGTTTAACACATGAATGAACACAATTAGTTCATAACTATCAATAAAAAGTATTATTGATACCAACATATCCTATGAAAAACCAGGATTCATTTTTTTCCAATGAGAGTAACGCAAGGAATCCATGATCATAGGTTCTTAATGACAATAGAAAAGGATGGTGGATTTGTGCCTTACCTTGGAACATGGTTGATAGGAATGTACCAATCTTGTTATAACTATGTAACCCTTAATAAAACAAATTTTTAATAAATCTATCATTTTTCTTGCCATCTAACTGAACAAAAGTAATTGAAAAATATTTCTATTTGAACCACTAATTCCATAACAACAAAAAATATAAATCTCAACTTCCAATTATAACTCAAGTTTTTTCAGAAAAAATAATGATAAATATCCTAGTTGTTCTATCCACTTGGGGTCTTGAAAATTCTTATATCCGATCTACTAAACACTAAAAAAACAGTAGTAGTATAACCAAACTTCTTATAAGGTAATTGATTTGATATCATTTTTTAAGAAACCAACCTCGGTCAATATGACACAAAACCTCATATGGAAATCCCATAGGTTAAGATCAATAAAACAAACCAACTAGTATCTTGAAAAATAGATAATACAAAATACAAAATTGTATAATTTAAAACATCATTATAGATCCATGATACCTAAAACATCATAAAAAAGGTTAAAAAAATCCTAAAATTTATAAAATCATAGTCTCCAGGTAATAATATTTTACTAGAAGTTTATCTCAAAATGATGGTGATGATAACCATGATATGTCTATGAGTTATAATATTATGTTCCCCATACCTTAGTCCCATAAAATCCCATATAAAAATTTCTACTGTAAAAAGATTTGGTTTTGATCACAATGCCTGGTATGATAATAAAAACAATTCATACAAACTATATCACCATTCAATCATTACTTACATTTAAAACATAAATAGTTTTTAATTTAATTTTATGAAATAAATAAATATTTTAAAATCCAATGGTTTATATAAAAGCATTTCATAAAAAAATTAACATGGAATATGTAATTTTCTCATAAGGAAACATGGTAGAATAATAAAAATCATCCATGTATTCACTATAAGATTGACATATAAGAAAATAAATGTTAAACATATTATCATCATAAAAATCAAACACATGTGGGATCTAGATTATTGTAATATGTATTTGGAATCATAATTCATAAAAAATACAATCATAACAAGAATCATACCAATAAAATTTCCTAATATAATATATTAGTATAACAAATTATATTGGTGATATACTCACTAAGGTTTCATAACTCAATTAAATGGAATGCACGTGATAACAAAAGAGAATGTTTTTCCAAAACCATTTGAAAACCAAGATCCATATTTATAAAACATTTCTGTAGTTAATAATTGTAACACCCTAAATTTTTTGGAACTATTTTGTTTTAAAATAAATTTAAAACTTTTCATATTTTACATTACACATGACCCTGAGTTCATCTTTTATTGCAATAAACACTAATTTTATCTAATGATACTCAAAACACTTGGCTTAGCCTGTGTTACATGCATCAATGAGTTTAAATGAAACTATTGAGACATTATTATTTAATTTTATAGAAATAAATTAGGCATTTTAATAGTGGGTATAAATAAAAATAACTAAATTAAGAAGTTATATTATTTTAGAATTTATATATAATTAATTAATTATTGTATAATTAATTATAAATCATAATATATATTATTTGAAAATAATGGGAATATTTTTCTGATGATCTATTTTTGTATAAAAAACATTTCATAACATAATAAATAAAGTGAAATTAATTTGTTGAATTATTCTAATGAAATTTATATTTTTTAATTAAAAATTTTAGCATTCATAATATTTGTTTTCAACACAATATATAAGAATGCATCCAATTCTACACTCCAAACATTATTTCTCTAAAAATATGTTTTTGTGTCCTTCTGTGAAATTATATTAAAAATATGATTTGAAAAATTTAGAAATTTGTTTGAAAAAATATTTTTTCTTATTAAAATTATAATGTATAAATTAAAATCATGTTATATTTTTATAATTTTTAGAATATAAATATTTTCATGAATAGTGGAAAGTACTAGTTCTAATGAATAATTTTCATTCATTTTAAATATTTTTAAAAAATATAAATTATTTTAAAATAATTTTAAAAAAATTAGTTTAATTATATACCTATTAATATAATTAGTTATATTTTAATCATTTTAATCATTATTGTTCTATATACAAACTTTTAAACTTTTGAAATCATTCTTCTAGAAAACCTGATTCCTCACCATAATACCAATGTTAATTTTAAATGAAATTTAAACTCTTATATGAATGGAATATATAAAATTTTATTCCATATTTGGAATAATTATATTATTATCTAATATGATAAACATAGTTTTTTACCAATATTAATAATAAAAAAATTAAAAATTGTTTACCACATTTAAGGTAAAAATTAGTTTACAGTGGGTTAGACTAATAAGATAAAAGTTAACAATGGCACAAAACCTATAAAACACCCATTAACTATCCTTATTTAGACTTTATATATTTTATATTATAAAATTACCCATTTTCTATCCTTTTTTCATATGAAAAATGTGGGTACACATTTGTATTATCAAAATATTGTATCATTTCCACTCACCTCACTTAAAAAAGGCCACCATATCCCCTCCCCTATTAACTATTTCAAAACAAATTGTTTTTTGAAAAATCATATGAAAATAATTTTATTAATTTCATCCTATCATACTATGACGATTGTTTTATCTCATTCCTAATAAATTTTTTAGAGAAATTCCAAATGAAGTTTTCCGAAAAAGAGGTCACACAAAAATCAATAATTTCATTTTATTTCTAACATCACCTCCCTAAAATATTATAAAAAACTGATGATTTAATAAAATAAGTATCTTCCATTTAATATGATTTTAATATATTAATTTATTAACCTATATTGTTCTCCTCTATCAATAAATGGGTTATAAAATCATCATTTGTGCGTATGGAAGACTACCTCCTCGCGAATCAATGTAATTGGTTTTTCCATTACAACTACTCATAAATGGATATAATGATGGATATATTAATTATATGTTGTACTTATGATATTATTATATAACTAGAATCATGATATCATGATGTTGTATCATAATTTCCATTCTATTTGAATATAATAATGTCACCCGTGTGTATGGTGGGCAACCACCTCATGAAGTGATGTGATTCATTCACACATTACATGGAAGGTAATAAAGACGTGTTTAATAAAATTATTTGAAATATATTATATAAAAATCATTTTATAATATTAAATTATAGTCTATAATTCATTCTTTCTTTCTTTTGGGAAATGGAAACAACATTCATGCATATGTACCGCTTACCGTCTCCAAGAATTGTGTATTTATTTTCCTATCTAAAACTTTTATGGATTACTCTAAATACTATTGTATGGAATATATAATAAATTTATATAATGTTTAAAATAATTTAGATGATGGATCCATGATCTATGTAATAGGACCAGAAATAACAAATCAACAATTACATGAAAAACAAAGTAATTATTGCCGGAAACGTGACTTAAACATGGAATTGGTAATAAACAGTTGATAATAAACATAAGTAAATCATATATGTAATGATATGTGTGTGTGTTTGAGATTGTACTCTTATATAATATATTTATAAGAAAATTATATTTTTTATATAGGAGGTTCAAATGTCTACGAAGGAAGTCATGACTTAGAGTAATGGATTTTCATCTAACTTTTAATATATGTGAGATACATTCCATATTCACCTAATGTTTATTCAATGTGGTGTATATACATTCTATGAATATATTTTTTTGAATCTTACCCACATAATTTTTGGGACATTAATATCAATTTTAGGATCTCTCTTTCATGGTTTTTATGGTTCAAATGTTACCAAATTAGTAAAGTATGTTTTGTCTCAAATTGACTTCTTTGGTATATAAGTGATGTGTTTAAACTATATTTTATATAAGGTGTATATAATACCCCATTAATATGATATATCATTAATATCCTTCTATTCATGATGTTATATGTTTCATTTAATTATATTATTTCATTGGGGTTTTTGATTCAATGTTACCGATGTGGTAAGTGTTTTATAATAAAATCTCATCATTTATCATCAATATTATTATATTTCAAAGATGAAATATTATTTCCAATATCTCAATAATGTCATGAATTTATTTATTATATGTTTATTTCATGAGAATAAATATTTCCCTTTCAAATACACACAATTTCATAATAATTTCTTCATAAGAAAAGAATATTTATTTCTCACTTCAGTCTAAACCATTCTTCTTCCTAAACAATTCCTTCTAAAAATAAATTCATAAAATTTTAAAATTTATTAAAATAATTTATTAAAGAACTTTTTACCATTTTAAAAATTTATATATTATATTTTAAAATAATATTCATGTTTTTTTTCAAAAATGGGATATTTATATTTTTACAAAAAATTTGAAAGGAATATTTAATTTATCATTTATAGAATTAACAGAATATCCAAACACCATGATCACTATTATCCTTGAAAATTAATTTTATTTTTTTCAAATATATTTTCGATTAAATTGAAATTCAATATTTATTATGTTTTAAAAATTATTTTCCAAATCAGAAATGATATTTTCTTCAATAAATGTTTTAAATGATTTTTTAATGATTCCTTTAATATTTTTCAATGTCATGATCAATAAAATAGAATACCAAAATATTTTATGAAATTTTAGTTTCAAAAATATATTTTCAAGGAAATTTTATATGCCTTAAGAAATGTTTCAACTGATCTTTCAAAATTATTTTCTATCTAAGTTGAAATCCTTCGATGTTACATATTCTATACAGTGGATTTGATCCATAAATACCATTTTTATTCTTCCTCTATATAGTTTCTATTTAGTATGATGAGATTTACATGAAATCAATTTTCCTTATATAGTATGTAACTTATTAAAATACATATTAAACCATCTTCTTTTATGGGTTCTTCAATAATGAAATTATGAAATAACTTTGAAAAATGTATATTTTCCTTTGTTGATGATATGATGAAATTTCTATGAATCTCATTTCATTTCATTGTTTGTGATATGATGACTATTTTATGACCTTTTTAAATATACGTATGAGTTCCATTATGTGATGGGTAGGACCTATATCTCCCTCCACTCCATTGGGTAATGATTTTTATATCATGAGATAGATTGGACAGAAATGGGGAGTGAACCCAGTTCCATAAGGGTAATTTTCTGTAATAATAGCCTTGGGAGTGATCATTGATTACTATGATGGTCTAGGGAATGAATCCATTCAACTATTATATCCTTGGGAATTATATTTGATTAATTGAAAAATGGATTTTTATGACTATTTGTATAATGTAATTCCATGACTTATGTTAATGGTGTGCTCTCATGGATCACAGTCTTTTATTTCATTATGATTCATGTCTTATAAACTACCAATATTTATTTCCTAACTCAATATTGTAATATTTGATATTAAGGGTGTAGTTTTCAAATGTAATTATCATGTTCTCATGCCTTTATATTCATTTTGTGCTTACATATCTCCCTTTTTTCTCTTATTAAGATACTTAACTCAAACATTCATATGTTTCTTGTCCATATGTTATGAATAAAGTGTTTATATAGGGTATTTTTGTTAATATTTTTTAATAAAATGATCATTATGGTTGATTTTGATGATCATTCATGAAATTTAGAGATATTTCACCTATTATACAAAGACACTAAACTATTATGATCCTCAATGATGTCTTTGAGGAAATTATTGAATATTAATATAAAAATATATAATGTATATATATTAAATGCCTAGGTCTCTACATTTTTATCAGATAAAATTATTAGTCATCCTTCATATACATGGATGATAAATATTTAGTGAAATACATAGGGATATGGTTGGGCATGACTTTATGGATAAGTTTAAGGATGATTCTAAGTATAGTAAAATGTCCTATAATTTTGGTTAATAATAGAGAGAGTGGTTTCAATTAAAGTACATACCTATTTGTATACAATAAGTTTATTTTTCTCTATATTAGAATTACCATGGAGTAATAACTAAAAAATGATAATTTAAATGGATTTGATCATCATATTGTGCATGAAAATATGCCTTATAATACACCTGTTTTGACTCTCTATGGGGCTATGCTTTAGAAATTCAAAAACACTTTACAAAACATCATAAAGAATTTAAATAAATTATGATCATTTAAAACCAATTTTAAACCTATATTTTCATTTATTTAAAATATTGTATATTCATTTAAACCATATATAAATTTCTTTTCATACTAAGTGGTTTTCCATTATGGTTAGTATTTATCACACAATTCATTTTAGTATTAGTCAATCATAGGGAATAGAAGGAACTAGGTTAACATTGAAGGTGATTAACATTTTTCTTATGAGAATCCAAATTAGATGGTTAGTGGGGTGAATTATATTGTGGTTATTCCTAATAAGTTATTACAAAACATGATTAACAATGTAAACTATAATCAACTCTCATACTCACCAAAGAATAGAAGGAAAGAGTTAAATAGGATTTTAGGAATTGTAGACCGTAGATGGAAGATTACTTAGATTCCTATATGTCAATAATATGGGATGAGGCACTCAATGGAATTTATTATATGAATGTGAGGATTTTTTTTGGTGTGGAAAAGGACACATATAATGTAACTATAATGGAAAAATAAAAAGTTGGGTTAACATAATGGCTAGGAATAATGGTTTCCGCAAGGAAAAATTGACTATAGAATATTTTAAATGTGTAAATTATAGGATTTATGAAAAAAATCTCAGGGAAATATCCACTAGATAATTAGAAAGGATGTTTGAGAGAATGTTCTATTATTGATATTGAAGAGGCTGATAATTTCATATGATTTGAATGAGGTATGAAGGAATAAGATTATGAAACCTAATACTATATTAAGTATGAAGTGTAATAATTGAATTATTTATGTGTTGTAATTCTATAATTATGTTATATAAATCAAAATTTATATATATGTATTGTTTGTAGAATTTTTTCATTGAGGAATTTCAATAAAATGTTGAATGGTACTGATGAATAGTAAAATTTATTTAATAGTAATGTGAAATTTTACTAAAAGAGTTATTAAAGAATGATAACCATTAATATATTCCTAATGTTGAAAAATTGTTTTTTCTATGGACAATTAAATAAAAAATATGGATAAAGTACATTGGATCTTAATGATTACCTTTTAAATGGTTAATGATTTATTGAAAAATTAGTTTATTCTATCATTCATGGAGATTAAAAAAATTAGATTTATGTAATATATCCAATAATATTTTTTTATATAATAAATTAGGGGAATGTATGTTTTCAATCAATTTTATGGGTAACTCAGGTTATAACTATGATTCAAGAGAATACATGATGATGGTATTCACATGTTTTTTTGTGATAATCAGGAAATAATTTTTGATATATTAGAGATTAATGATAAGTTTATTTTTATAAATTTCTTTTACAACTTTATAAATTTTTAATTTTGGAAGTTTTATAATATTTACCATTTATGGAATTGTTTATGTTAAACCTTAGATGTGGTTTTAGAGATTATTGAATTACTTCACATTATGTTCATTTATCCTTATTTGATAAACACTGATAACCTTTATCAAACTAGAGAGTGAATGAATGACTTATCATTCTCTTATGGATCATTAGATATTTTAGTGAATTATGAATAAAAAATTAATAACTATTTCATTTAGAAATAGATTATGTGGAAATTTATTATTCCACATCCATTGGATGAAATTGTGATGATAATACAAAGGAAAGATAAGCATTGGGTATATTGGCCAATTTGAAATTATTGATCATATTGAGATGATATCATATCTATTGGCACTTCTATTGAATCAGTCTCATGTAAAATATGTGTTCTATGTATCTATCATGTGTAGAAACATACCTAATCCATCACATTAAGTTAAAATAGTGTTAGTACCACTATATAATGATGTTCCTTTTGAGGAACAACATATAGATATTCTTGATTGAGTTGATAAAGTTATTTAAAACAAGAACACTTTCTTAATTAGTGATTTTTAGAGAAAATCTCAACTTAAGGAAGCTATGTGGAAACCTAAGGATGTAATGAGTCATAATTTTCTTTTTATATTAGAACTAAGTGATGAATATAAAAGGAAAAGTTCATTTTAAGGGGGGTATAATGTAACCCCCCTAATATTTTGAGAAAAATATATTTTTTAAAATAAATTTAATCATTTATAAATAGTTCATTACATGAAACAGAAAGTTTATATTTTTACACATGAAACATTGATTTTAGCTTGTGTTACATGGAATTCCATGCTTAAATAAAATGTGACATACAATTAAGAAATTATTATTAAATTTTATAGTTATTACCTATCCATTAAAAAGTTAACTATGAATAGGATTTACTAAATTATTAATTTATACACTTAAAAAATTTATATATAATGAATTTCTTGGTGTCTTATTAAATATAAATTAAAATAAAACAAATTTGATAATAAAGTAAATCATTTTTTCAAAAAAATATTATTATACTCTCAAACATATTTTAACTCATTAAATTTAATAAATATATTTTCATGAGCAATTTTGATTAAATTTATATATTTTTAGATAAATTTTTAACATTAATATTATGTATTCTCAATTAAAGACATAAAAATAATTCCAATTTTATGCTTAAACTGTATTTTTCAAGGAAAAGAGTTTTATTTCCTAATATACAATTATTTCAATAATACTTTCTTACACAATAATCATGAAAATTGACAAAAATATATTTCATTATTTGACTCATAATTTATATATTATCATAGGTTTTATTTTTAAAAAATTTATGAGAGGATAAATTTTATGTTAACTAATGGAAAATACTAGTTTTTATTATGAATTTTCATTTATTTTCACGATTTTTGTAAAAATTAAAAAATTTAAAGATGGTTTTAAAATAAAAATTATTTCAAATATATTTATATTAATAAAATTTAGATCATTGGAATATTTTTCATAAATAATTTTAATATAAAAACATTTTAAATATTTGAAATTTTTCTATTTCAAACCCTGTTTTCTCATCGGAACTGCAAGATTAATTTTTAATTAAAATTTTACACTCCATTGAATGAAATTTGGAAAAATGGAATCCAAAATTGTAATTAGAATAATTAAAATAATATAATAAGTCCAACATAATTTTTTACTATAATTAATATTAAAAACATTAATAATTATTTACTGTGGTTAATGTAAAAAATGGGTTTATATGGGGTCAATCTTAAAATATAAGGGTTAAAAATGATAAAAATATTTTAAAAAAATAATATTTTGGTAATATAATTAATTTAACTATTCTATAATATAATAATAACAATTTTTTATCCTTCTATCACGTGAAAATCATAGGTCCACCTTTTTCTTTTCAAAATATTACATGAGTGTCAATCACCTCACTAATAAAAGGGCATACCCTCTCCTCTCCTAATCAACCATCAAAAACCCATTTTTTCATGTCCTACCCAAATAAATTCCTTATATCCTTATATAATACTATAAGACTTATTTTTTTAGAAATCCAATCTATTAATAATTTTTGAGAAAAACATAAACCAGTTGTCTGAAGAAGACATTACACCCCTAACTGGGCGTCTTATTTTATTTGATACTTCACTAAAATGAACTAATATTAAAACATTCTGATTTAATAGAATACATATATACAATATCATGATATATTTTTATTTTTATGGTATAACTCAAATCCTTCTCCTCTTCAATCAACTGTGTAATAAAATCATCTTTCGTCAGTACGAAGGACTACCGCCTCACGAACTGATGTCATTCATTTTTCCTTAACACAACTCAAAGATCTATGTAATTTTGGATTTATTATTTTTATTTTATTTTTGGGATATTATTATGTTAATTGAATCATTATATTATATTTTCCTTATTTACATCAAATTCATGGGAATTTGATAACGTCACTCTTGTGTACGACGGACTACTACCTCGTGAGGCATTTCGATTCCTTCATTCTTCACATGGATGGTAGTAAAGATAGTTTTAATGAAAATATTTCATATATATAACATAAAAATCATTCTTTAATGTTGATATGTTATTTACCTTTCTCTTTTGTCTTTCCATTAATAAAATGGAAATAACACACATCTGTATGCATAGCCTAATATCTCTATGGACTGTTTATTTCATTTTTAATATATATCATTTAAGTAACAATATAAATAGTTTTATACAGAATATATATAAAATTTATATCATGGTTCCCAATTTTTAGATGATTTAACCCTATTCAATTTAATAGGAACAAAAATAATAAATCAAAATATACATGAAAAACAATAGAGTTATTTCTTTAAACATGAATTTTCCATGGAATAATTAATAAACTGGTAATTAAAGGACATAAGTAAATTATATATGGTATGATATTTATAATTACGGTTTTTTGATATATTTATAATAATTTTAAATTTATTATACAGGATATTTGACTGTGTATGAAGTAATTTGAGACTTTCAATAGGGTTTTCACCTAACCATTAATGTCTCTGAGATTCATGACATATTCACCATGAATTTTTTTTATATGGTGTATATAAAAACAATGAATATATTTTATGAATATATTATATAATTTTTTTGGATTTTCATATCCATATTAGGACCTATCATTCTAATGTTTACATTCAAATGTAACCAAAGTAGTAATGGATTGTTTTCTAAAATTTCCTTCTTCGGGACATAAGATATGTTATGCACCTATGTAGTTAAATAAGTTGTATATGTTTCCCCTTTTACATGTTATGTAATTAATATCTATCTATTCATGATAATATATGTTTTATTTAATTTTATTCATTCGTTGGGGATTTCAATAGAATGTTTCTAAAGTGGTATGTGTTTTATAATATAATCATGTCATTTATCTGTATTGTTGATGTTTTTTGGTGAAGAATCATATGAATTATCTATAAATAATCTCATTAATTTTCTTATCCTATTTTTATTTCAGGATAATACACATTTTCCATTCAAGTATAAAATATTTAAAATGATTATATTATAATTTTTTGTATTTCTATCTTTAGTTAAAGGTGTTTTTTCTTCAAAAAAATGTTTTTTATAAATATTTCAAATCATGTTTTTTAGAATTATTAAAATTATTTTTAAATGTAATTTTTTCCCATGTTTTAATTTTTTTAAAAAATAATAAATGGAATCTTCATATTGTTTTCTAAATTATTATCATTTTTTCATTTACAGAAAATGTGAATAAACACTTTATTTTAATGTGTACGGCATGAACAGAATTTCATGTTATCCTAAACATTATTTTAATTGAATCATTATGTATATGTTTTCAAGGTTATTTCAAATATAAGTATTTTAAAAAAAATATTTATTAAAATGTTTTTTCAATGATGAAAATATATATTCCTCAAGAAATGATTTAAAAGGTTTTTTTTTTTATATATTTTCATAGATATTTTCAAAAAACCATATTATTAAAATATCTAATGTGTTTTTTAGTTTTAAAAAAACAATTTCAAATTAAAGTTATTTTCCCCATGAAATTTTACATGGGATCTTTACAAATCATTTTCCATATATGATTATATCATTTATTGTTACTTTATTTATTGGGGATATTATCCTGGCATACAATTCTTATTATTTAATTGAAAATTAATTCTTTATGATGATAATCTATTTATAAAACCCATTTTACATCCATAGGTTATACTTGAATAAAATTCACAGTGGACATGCTTCCTTTCATTAGATATACTATGATGAAATGGTGAAATTATAATTAAACATGTCTCTTTTCAAAAATTTGTGATTAAATGATTTTTTTATAAATAGAATTTCATTTCATGGGTCTTGATATTATAATTCTTTATCATATAGTGTCACAAATGTGAAAGGTATTTGTTATGTGATGGGTGGTACCTATATCACCCTATAATGAATTGGGTAATGATTTATATCTCAAGAGATATAGAGGACTAGAATAGTGAGTGAACCCAATTCAGTAAGGGACTTTACCCACATTGATGGTACTAAGAGTGAACCTTCAATACTATGATGGTTTTAGGAATAAACTCATAACTCTATGATAGCCATTGGAGAGAGCCTTGACTAACATCCTAATGATTTTCAATATTTATGTGTATTCATCATTTCTATGTATTATTCCAATTTTATGCAAAAATGGATAATGTTCATTGATTTCTTTGTGATTTATATCTTATGAACTGAAAATATTTATTCCATTAATCAAAATTATGATCTCTGATATGAAGAGTATGGTTTTCAAATGTTATTATCATCTTCTCATGTAGTTATGGTCAGGTTATTCTTATATGTCTCCCCTATTTACCATTATTGAGCATATGATCTCACACTTTCTTTTGATTCCTTTCCCCGTGTCTTGAAGAAATGTTTTATGTAGGGTATTATTGTGAATATTACTAATGTTGTTGATCATTGTGGGAGATGTTGAATATGATTAACCAAATTTGAGGATGGTGTATCTAGTTTTCAAATACATTAAAATTTTATGGTCTTAAAATATATTTTTATGTAGTTTATTTAATTCTTGTGTAATGATATATAATATATATGCAAGAGAAGATTGGTTCCATATTTTATTCTCTACTCCTACTCATAAAAATATATTTTATAGTCAAAATCATCATGGAATAATTTCATCAAACGCATTGTATGCATACATATTTTTTACATAAAATCCCATTTAAAAAGAATAAACTCAAGAAATCATAAAATATTAATAATAATTATACCAATATCAAAAAAACCCATGGAATTCAAAATAACATCAATTGTTTCATGTGTTATAACCTTTATATAGAGACACCTACATCACCAACGGTAAAAATAATAGTCTCCTTTAAGAAGGAAATTTAAGAATGAGTAGATCTGGTCCTCACAATCCTAAATCCTTAAAAACATAAAATCCCCATAAAATCCACTAGATCTAAATTTTTATCCAAATCAGGTTACAATTGAACAAAGGGAAAGGATATCATAGAGAGATCTTGAGATAATAGAGAAGCTTATATAAATAATGAGACATAACATGGATAGATCTACTATGAATGAAAGAAAAAACCAAGGATCAAAGGGGTTAAGACTCTATAATAATTTATAAAGTATAATAAAAGAAAAAGAAAAAATATAAGGTGTTCGGAAATAAAATTTCTCAAGGTAAAATGTTTAATTCTTAATTTTATTTTGTTTGGATTGGGTGTGTGGTTAGGCCATAGAGTTTATCAAATTGTTTTCCAATAATATGTAAAGCTATGTACTTCTATAGTTTATTTTTATTACATCCTAGGGAAGAGTTTCATAGTCTTAAAACCCATTCTCAATCCAGATGACACATCTAGACAAGCACCTAAATCCTATAAAATTTTCCTATTGAGTCACAGAGTTTGAAAGCCCATGAAAATGACATTAGATATTTTTTTACCATAACACATGGTTACTACATATATAGTAATAATTATTTTATGAACCCAGAGATGTTGTTAATTTCCCCAAATGTGGCTCAAATTGGAATTTTAAATTAACCTCAACTATACTAACTATAAAGGAATTGTGTACTAGTTCTAGGTTATTCCCATTATGAATGGGGAACATAGTGATGACCGCTCTTGAATAATGGATAGGTCAGTCCAATTTCATTATGATTTATTTAAAATAATGATTCAATTTAAAATACATAAAGTCAAATATAAAATTAGAAGAGGTGGGAATCAGTTTCCACAGATGGTTTTGCTAAATCAGTTAACTCAACTTTACTTGCAAACAATTATATCAAATACCTATGAAACCAAACAATTTTATAAATTAATTAAATTGTAATTCCCTGTCAATCAACCCTATAATTATAATTATTCATTGTCACACGAATTAAAATAAAAGGATTCATTGTTTATAAATTTCCAAAAAAAAAAGAATACTAATTCAATTCAATGGTCATGAACAAATTATCTCAATCATGTGGGGGTACATTCATTATTGAAAAAAATGGTCATTAATAAAATTAAAAATAAATTTTACTTGTTGGAACAAATGATACTATCAAATGAAGTAATCTTTTCATGAAAAGACAAATAAACCAATAATGTCATTCACCCCCTTTAACGGATTCTTCTATCCCCTATGGGTTTTAGCCAACCATTGTTACTTCATCCCCAATGGTGAGTAACCCAAAATATATAAGAGAGAGATTAAGAAATAAATAATGATAAGGGAAATAATAAATTGAAATATTTGAATTATACTAAACAAAATTTTACATTATATAGAATTATAATAAATAAATGAAAAGAAAAAAAGAATGAAACTTTATCTATATCATGTCATAGCACTATGAAAAACTCTTGGTGGTTGATCATCTACTGTGGATGGAATCAAATCCAATTCCCTTGAAAAAGTAAGGCTAGACCACCATTTATAGGATCTATATGGGCTACATTATTAATAGAGATCATTAAGTATTGGTCCAATGGGGGTCTGGGTCTTGTCCCAGGTCATAAATCTTGTTAAAAATATATGATACAATGATTATAGATACTTAAATCCCATATCAGATATTTACACATGGTGTAAATAATTAAACTACATATAAAATTTAATTTTTCTTTATTTCACTTTATGATGTGTCCTTATTTTTATGAAGTGCACTAGTATATGACTTGTAATGATTACCAGACATGTAATGTCATTTTCCTACTCATGAGGCCTCTTTTTTTTTATTTCTTGAGTTTTGTTCCAAAGAAGATCCCCATGATCATCTTAAAAAATCTGGTGTTGCATTCCTTTACTTCTCTCATGGCATGAAGTGCCTTTTTGTTCCTGATTCGCCCCATTTTCTCCATGCTATTGCTTAAAATGTCAATATTGTAGAATAATTCTCCAAAAAATAATATCATGCACATATCTTATATTAAATAAATTAATATCCATTGGAATCACATATAAAAACTCATTAAAATATATATATATAAAAGAGATATCAAATACTCCCACACTGAAATATTTGCTCTTCCTTAAGAAAAACCTCAACATTGAAACACCAAGACTCCATACATCAGCAAGGGAATTTTTAAAATATTATTATCATAAAAACAAGTTAAAACCTAATATTGTAAAATATCAACAAAAACCTAATAAAGAATCCAAAAAACATGCTCTATTTAAAATTATAAAATCAAGAGACTTTTAAATTTTCACACATAGTTTTCAGCCTATAATCAAAACTCATCCAATTTATGATTTACCTCGCCATTATTTTTTCCACTCATCACTCATGGTAATAATTTAATATAATTATTATCATACCTCTAGTATATGATCTTAACCGTAGGCATGCATTGAATCTACTTTCTCCACTATTCAAATAAAAATATCACAATTAATAATTGGGGAATTGAAATAAGGATCCAATAACTTTGTAGATTTGGGTAGGAAGGTAAAAACGTTGACAATAATTTAAGGCTCCATAAGGAGGATAAAATCTAATGTATAATACATGATATTAAAAAAACTCAATGAAATTCTCTATAATAGAATGATGTCATCTCACGCACACCCCAAATCATAAAGTGAAGAATCATAGACAAAGTAATCATAATGAAAAATATTCCTCTCATGTTGTTTCCAATTTTTAATTCTTCAAAGGTCATGATTGGAATAAACCACACATCCACCAACTAACCACATTTGATAAAAAAACATTGGTCTCATAATGGAGTTTGTTTATTATCTTTATTCACACCCCATTTTTTCATTTTTTTTATTTTATAATATTTACCTTGGTTAAGTCTCACATCAACCAACTAACCAAAATGATTCTGAGATGATCAATCTGATAATGGTGATTTTTGACCTACTCGAGAAACAACCCATTTTCATTATTTTATTTTATTTTATTTTCATTAATTTTTTAAAATGAAGAAGAATATATAATGGAATATAATGAATGTAAATATAAACCTTCCATAAAATCACATGGAAACTCTATTAATTCACATCCTATATTAACTATAAAAATCTCCATCCCCACACTTATTCAATTGAATATCATGAAAAATAAAAAGAGATGGGTAGGAAAGGAAATAATGTATTTTCATGTGGATTAATAATAACAAGGTCATCAATAGATTCTAAAGGCATCAATGTTCAGATGGGTCTCAAGATTAAAATGTAACATCAAAAAAATGCCTCAATCATTTCAAAATTGAATTTTTTTTCAGTCATAAATTTATCAAAATATTAATGTAGGTTCTATTAGGTTCACATTCCCTAAGTTTCAATGGATAAATATGATCAAAATTTTATAGTCGGTGCACCAGAACCAACTTCTTGTGTACATCATTATAATCCTATATTCATTTTTTATAATATTTATAAAATACTTATCACATCATGAATATTCTTCTGCATAACATTGTATATGATATTGTCCTAATAATGTCTGTCACACTAAAATTTCATAGAATATTTCTACTATGATGAAAACCTATAACTACTACTAAACTATTCATAAATTTATGTTCTATAGTTAGATGATACAATTTGATAGATAGGAATGATACGGGCTATTAGGGGTGAAGACTCGTTGGACTTTGAGGCACCTTCTCATGGTGTACGCCCTTGGTAATATTCAGTGGGATATTTTGATAATGAGATCCTCCCGTGAGAAATAAAAATATATATGTGTCATTGTATGTTCCTATATTTGGAAGTCTATATTTAACCTGAGACATTAATATTATTATTAATGAGTACTATGAGTTGCATATATTGATGTATTAATGAAAACTGTAACCACAGATGTTCGTGATAAGTTAAGATATATTGGGTGAATCATGAGTAATATTGCATTAATGAATAAAAAAACATTTGTCCCTTATATTCCTTATTTTATGTTTATATCTCATGCCCTTTGATGGAAATTATATATCCTAAAAAAACCACATCCATGGTGTGGAATAGACAAGTTAAAATTTTAGAAAGTTAATGAAAGATTAATCGAGCACATTGGTTATCATGCAACCTAAATGATTAGAGATATTATGATAAAGGGATTATATTAAATAGAAATTGTTTGTATGTGGTATCATTTTTTTCAATATTAACTTCTTTCATTATGGGTTCCTTGGCATGTTTCTAGACGCTAAACTTGGACATTATGCAGTTTTTCTTAATGCCACTAAGAAAGTTCCCTAGAGGGTCACACACTAAGTTTAACCATAATCTCTATTAAATAAAATATATTATTATTATTCTTGAGGTTTGATAAATATTAGTCCTGAAAATGGTTTAATACTTATTTATGTGTGCTTTATCGCATATATTCCATCACAAGTTATTCAAGAGAATACATTGTGAGTGGAATATATAATAAATATTTATTTTCTAATTAGTTAATATAATATTTCATTATTTATTAGTGAATAATGTAGGTGTCTTATGTTAAAAAATAAATTGAAATTATTTAAGTCATGATATATATTGTGGGGGAATTGAAGACTGAGTTTTATTGTCTAGTGAGAAATAATAAATATTGATTATTATTTAATTGAATAATATTGAATTTTAGTTTTCAAGTTAAGTGCATGTCAAGAAAAAATAATATTGTTTTTATTATTTGAAATAGGGGTTTCCTAGGATTAAATAAATAATTAAGAGCAAGAGTACACTTATTTAATTTTAATATTAGAAATATAAAAACTAAATTATTTTTTTTCTTAAGAGTGCTAATTCGTTCTTTTTGTTTAGCATAGTGGAATTGGTAAATCCTATCACTCAGTAGAGATATCCCTTATCTATGAACAATCACAAGAACGAAGAGAAATAATCCTCCATCGGGTTAAGGATAATGCTTTGGAATTAGTTCTCAAAGCATTTAATGGTGGATGACGCAAGCCTAAAGATATATTATAGTAGAACCTGGATATTCCTTTGGTGGCTCCTAGGGATTCATGGAACACATGTAGATCACCACTAAAGGAAATATACACACAATTTATACAATGAAACAATGGTGCACCACAGATCTATCACCAGATTCATCAACAAAGAAGAAATTCCATCAAAGAAATTCATTATTTAATTAGATTATTTATAAATAATAAGTGATGATCCTCCCTTTAGTTTTGGTGTTATTATCCATCGTCTATAATAATTGATTTAACTATATTGATCATTTCATTCATCTTCATATAGATCTCGTATTAATCATATATTGTAGAAAAAAAAAGTTGGGAACCACCCATTACACGCTTTCACTACCCCCGGAACTTACAAGTTGTATTAGAGCCCTCACATTACTATTTATAATTATTTAAATATCATTGATTTATTTACACATTTTTAATTTATTTTATCTATTCATGTTTAAAATTTTATTTAATATGAATTGTGAGATTCTCTTTTTCCCCTTCATTTCTCATAGATCTAATCAAGATGATTAGTTTTATAATTAAAATAAAATTGCATAACTCGTCAAGAGGTGACAAGGTTTCAAGCTAGATAACACAGGACTACATGTCATGTATCTAGAGTTACATTCCCTATAAGAGTATTCAATGTATAAAAATTGATTCATAAATTAATTCATGATTTAATGCATTATTTACATGATTTAAATACACCATGTTTTGACCGTAATTTAATTTCATATGGTCAGCCGGATTACACATCGTATAGACCATGTACATGGTATGTATTCTCTTTGAGTCATAGATGGTCCATGTACTTCCATTAATGTCCTACCTGGATAGTGACCATATAATATGTAGTTCACATGTGGTGTGGCCCATTAGACATGTCATGTAATCCATTTTATGGGGAATATATTACACTCTGAGTCCCTAGGCATGTTTCTATGATAGATGGTGAGATCCATACATGATGTGTACTTTCATGTAAATGTCATGTACTTATACTAATTATGAAGATTTAAAATTTAATAATTATACTATGTAAACCTTGTGAACTTTTTTTATGTGGTCATTATGTTGATAGGACATGCCATGTGAAGGGTTTTTAGTATATGTAAATAAATTTTTAATTAATATCTATGTAATTCTTGGATCATAATGTCATGTATGAGTCGTATTATAGTATTTACTATATGTTAATTGAATAATAACATGTGACTGAAAAATAATGTAACTTGTTACATCATTACTTTGATAGTACATGTCATGAATACACAAGATATGTCATGTATTTCATATGTCACAAGAGTAAATAGGTATATGATGATAATACAAGTTGGGTAGAATCTAATGGTTATTCACCATGTTGACTCCAAGGTACAAGTTATGTACACATTTAATTTTAAATGAATATATTTAATTATTATAAAATTATAACATATGAAAATATCAAGGAAGTTAATATAGTAATTTAAATAAAATATTTCATTAATTGAGGATAATAATTAATTGATTTGGGTGTGATTTATATTCAATGTAAATGATTAATAATTGAATGATAGTTTTATTAATTATGTTACTGGTTGCATATATTTTTATGATCATGAGTATAGACCAGACCTTTGTATGTGGTATGTTTCATTAAATTTATTTCAATTTAAATTTTTGGCATGTGTTCTGTCACTCCTCTCATTATGTAGGGCCTACATACCCACAGTTTCTTTTATGTAAACCATTGTTTCCCATAACTGTGTGTGATTAAAATCATATGTAAATGAAGGATCTACCATGATAGTGGAGGCAGTTCAAGTTTGGTGTCAAGGGGAAACCAATCCATGAGAGATAAATTGGTTGATAAGTGGAAAGTTATAACACAAATCTTAATTGGTTCATGATGTTTTCCACTCAGGTCATTGGTTAGTTTATCAACCGCTAGATAAATTAATCCCTAGTATAGCTCATGATCATGGTAATTTATTAAATTATTTTCACTAAATTTGAATGGTTATTTCATAATGGATGTTTCTTCAATGTCATATATATAATAAATTAATAATCATGATTGATAGAAGTAAAATAAATTGGTTTGTGTGTAAATATTATCTTATAAATGGTTAATCACTTAAGTAAATATAATTAATATTAATAAGCATGTGATAAAGATAGTAATTGTAAATTTATACATAAAAATAATAAAATTGATCAATAAAATATTAATTAAATATATCCTTCCAACACATTAGTTAAAATAAAACCATAGTTCAAAGTTCATGACCATCTGAAGTTGGGGTGCTTTAAATTATCAAGGAACTCTAACATGAGGTGCTGGGTTAACATAACTTGGTTTACATCAAGGGTTGACTGCCAAAGTTGTATATAGTGTAACCGAGAGTCAAAAGTTGAGGAAATCCATTTAAAGGATTTTAGGATTGCGGAGTCCACTCAATAGATCATGGAACTATGAGTTAATGCAGTTTTAATTTTGAATGCCTACCTAAAACCATTCAAGTTCTATTCCCAACCAATGTTTGGGTAATGAGAAGTCTAATATGAATACTTTCCAATTGAATGTACAAGAAATATGATATTCAAAATCCAATATTTAGGGATAATATTTTTTGAAAAAATAGTGGGAGACTAATAAATAATGTATTACATTTATTTTCTAACAATTTATCAGATAAATTGCAAAAATCTATCCTTTTTAATTATAGAAACAACATCAAAATGACATCTAATGTATTTTTGTGTTTCATACGTGAGAAGGATACACTTCTGACCTGGACATATTTATGAGAGTTTAAAAGGATCCTACATGTCATCCTTTACCATGATATGAAATTATATATACTATAAGAACTTTTTCTAGTTGCACATAGTAATGAGGCATGTGATGAGGAGTTGTTTCTCTATGAGAAACAATTGAACGATACTATAGATGTTAAATGTTTCAAGTTATCATCCATGTACAATGAGATGTTGATGAAACATGATCTCCTAGATCTATATATCAGGAGGTATTAGCTTCAGGATATCTATCAAGAGTAGGAAATACAAGAAAGGTATGAGATCTCCAATCCTTTGTTAAAAAATACACTTGGAGAGTCTTCTCTAGCTGGGCCTCATTTAGTCAAGTTTATTAGCTACATTGAAGTCCTATACATCATAGGGATTAAAATTTTGGATTAATTTTATATATATCATACATTCATCACATCCCAAGAACATATCCATTTTTATTATGAATTATAATAAGAGAAATAATGAGAAGTTTTTTTTAGAACTTCTCACTTTAATTCACTAAGTGCATAAGGACATGGGGAGTGATAAGCATGTGGTATTTATGCTGAAACAAATAGGAAGATCAAGGAAATGGGGTATAATACCTGTAAATAGACTAAATATACCAAGTACTATCCTTTAAATAAGAGGAAGATCCTGAGGTTGGGAAAGTAAAAGGAGGTAGTATGTTTTTCATGTGGAAATCTAGACCACTGTTGTAAGATCTCAGAATTTATTAAGTTATTTTTTTGTTTATGTTTTGGTTTTTCCTTTTATTTTTTCCTAGATAAGTGTTTCCCCATGTTTATGTGATGTCTTTGTGGTGTTTCAGGGGTTCTGGACACAAAAGAGGAAGAAAAGTGAGTTCTTGTGAATATTGCACGGTTTGCGCCCAATTAGGGAAAACCATGAGGGAATATTATATAGTCATGAAGGAATAGAAAAATGCTTACAGAAGGTTGATTCATGGTTAAAAAAATCATGCATAATTCCTAAGAAACCATGAAAATGGGGTATTTTCGAATAGTGGATCATGCATGGTTTGGAAAACTCTGCGGGTAAACTGTGGTGCCTAGTATTTTTCCGAATATTACCGAACTTCCATCATGGGATTTTATACACCAAATTGGTATTATCCATTATTCCACCCCCTGAAAACCCGGTGATGAGATTGTTTGAATGAATCTTCACAAGGGAAGTTTTCTTTCAATTCATGACTGTTTGGAGCACTGTTGGTTGGGGATCGAACCCCTGGGTAAGTCTAATGCTTCTTTTTCTTCTCTTTTTCAGATTAGGGTATTTAGTTTCTACCATCAGATTCCAAAGACCAAAAACCTCCTTTTCTAGTGAAACATAGGTTGGTAATTAAAGGTTTGTTTGAATCTGGATCCATGGCCATGATTAAGAGTTTTATCATCTCTTAGATTCAATTTAGGTGGTCTACAAGTATTAACACATAGTTTTATTTTAGATTTGTGCGTGGAATCTTGTGTTCTTATTTTTCTCTAATTGTGTTGTTGATTTCTTTGAAGTGTTTGATTAAATTTGGAGTCTAAATGACCAATTAAAACCCTCAAGATCCATGTGGGATTCATAGAGTATGACTTGACCATTTTAGGGTCACCCATGGGGTGTTTTGGAAATATCAAACCTAGAGAGTGGTATGGTTAAGTGTAGGATTGTTGATTAAAGTTAAAATCCCATATAGGACATGTTTTAAAGGATTATTTAGTTGTTAATGGAATGATAATAGAGATTCATAGGGTTATAAGGCATAAGGGGTTGTTTGGCATGACATGGAAATGGGAAAATTTGATCGAATGGGATTATATCAATTGTTCAATGAAATTAAGTTAGAAATGCCTAAGAGGATTAGTGTATATAAAATGGTGGACTTATAATTGGATGATGTAATGGTAAATGGGGAGTATATTAATGGGATATAATAATGGAATGGATGAATATGTTTAATAGGTTAATATATGGTAATTATGGTATGCCTAATGGTTGAATGTAATAAGTGGTTGTATTATGAGATACTAGAAATCTACTTGAAATTTATAAGTGGGTAAATTATTGTGAAATGATAATTGGGCTCAATGGGTAAATGTACGGTCAATGATGAATTTGGATAAGGAATAGTGTTTTTTTAATACACTTAAGGGGTTAAATCATGAGAATGGAAATTTGTCTAAATGGATATGAATTTAAAATGGTAAATATATTAGTGAGTTATGGTATAGAATTATTTCCCGTGTTATTTATATGTATTATGATCTCCAATGGAATTTTTTACACTTGGTTGTGTCATGGTATGGTTGTGGTGATTGGGTAAATAAGCATGTGCACTTGGCTTGGTAGGGTGGGGTATTGATATGAGGTTCTATGACCACATGTCGAGTTAGATTGAGGCTCTAAACTCTAGCCCAAAAATGCACAGGGTAGGTAAGTGGATGAAGTATTTATTCCCTTAATGGTTTCATTCCACCTGAACTGAGGCTTTGGGTGAGGATAATGTATTGATGTGAAATGTGTAACCCTAGTGAGGTAGGGACTTGACTTATTTTCCCTATACATAGTTATTTATTTTCATAGACACTTATGTAGATGATATATATGCCTAACCCAAGGAGCATGTGTTAAAAATGCATTATGTAGTAAAGATGGTATAAGAAATGAAATTGGGATAAATGCTAGGCATGAATTAAATGAACCCTATTAATTAATGGTTCCTAAATTGTATCTTGTTTGCATACCATTTATTTGTACTTAGATGCGCTATCTATTAGACTGGATATTTTTTATACATTATTAGTGGTGGAATACTGAGTTTTGTACTCACACCCTGCTCAGGCTATCGTTGGGTACCTGAATAGATTTATTAGTTGCAGGTCAAGATAAGGGAAAAGGCCTTATCCTAGGATGTTGAGTTGGGGTCAGGATATACATGGAGATGGATCCAAACTTAGAGTCGAGATCTGTATGGGGTGATTGTTTGTTTGTCTTATTTTTTGGTTTTATTCACTTTCACTACTAGTATTTCATGAAAATGTTAATGTTTATTTATAGTTTCTACCTAGATGAGATATGTTTAGATTTTATGTTAATTGGTTTTTTATATTGTTTCCACTAAATATATTGTTTCCAACCATGGATTAATATATTAAAGAGGTTATATTCTACCCACATAACTCATTAGACCTTCACCGCTAGTCGGAAACCTCAGGCGTATGGGGAGGCACGCATGAGGTCATGTGATGAATCAGATCGGGGCACCAGTTTAGTGGATTCCTGGTTGAGGACATTTCAAGTATAAGAGGAACTACACCCAAAAGCAAGGGGTAGATAAAGGTGATTAGTTATCGAGTGAAATACTTCCATTTAAACATATTTTTATTAGATGTAGCTTGTGGTTCTCACATCAGTATTCAAATATAGGGACCAAGTAGATTCTTAAATATTTCTATATGAGAGGTGGATATACGAGCTTACAATGGTGTGAGGCTGGCTTCTATTTCCATTGGTGACTACCACCTTTCACTGATAACATGAATGATATCAGTTTTATAATATTTTTTTATTTACCTATGGTTACCAAGAACATAATTTATGTATCATGTCTATATACAGATGGATTTATTTTCGTGTTTAGAAATAAATTTTTTTCTTTTATGCGGTCAACATATGTTATGGTATGTAATATTTAAATAAACTAATTTATTTAATATATAATAAAAAACAATTGTTGTAAATTGATAATAAATCATGTTTGCATGACTCATATATTACCCAACTATGGCATCACTGTCTTGGTCATGTAAACGAGAAGTGATTGACAAATCTCTATCAAGATAGTTATTTAGACTCTTCGAAACTAAAACTGCATGAATGATTTCATGCTTGTTTATAATGACAATTGACAAAACCACCATTCGGTGGACAAGATGAAAGGAAGATATAGATTCTAGGATTAGTAAACCCCATTGTGCATGGACCATTTTCTATAGAATCTAGAGGTAGATATTCTTAATTCCAAATTTTTACTGATGACATGTGTAGCTATGGATATGTCTACATGATGAGGTATACATCCATGTCCTTTGAGAAATTCTTGGAATTCAAGAATGAAGTTGGGAATTAGCTTTGTAATAATATAATTAATTATAGATCATATTGAGGTGGTGAATATCATAACCATGATTTCATCCAATTTTTATGGTAGCTTGGGATTCTAACTGAACTCACTCAACCTTATACACCATAGTTGAATGATATTTGTTAATGGAGGAACAATACCTTTTTATACATGGTAAGTTAAATGATGATTCATCTAGATCTTCCATTATCCTTTTGGGGACATGCATTAAAAATTATGACATACATAATAAAATGAGTACCAACTAAAGCGAAAAATGGAATTACCGTAGAGTTATGGAGTGTAATGAAACATATTTGTTCATACATGTGTATGGGTTTGTGTGGAATTTTTCAAGGACTTCTCTGGAAACAAAATAGAAACCTGGGGCGTGATGTATATTTTTATACCATATCCTAAGGAAAGAAAGGGATACTACTTATACAATCCCTTAGATAAGAAAGTGACCATCACCCGAAAAATTCATCTTTATTGAGAGGGATCGCATCGTAAAAAATCATAGTGGACGAAAAATTTACTTCAATGAACTTGATTCTCAAGATACACAAGAGTTTGTTCAAGAAATTATTTCATAGTTCCCCATGGAAGATATAGTTCTTAAAATAGAAGTGTTGGGTTGGACAACTAGAGAGGTAATGAGCCATAGAAATATGATTTTCTAGTCACCAAATATAGTGACTCATTATTGATTGATTATAATGAACATCAATCATAAAAGTAGGTAATGGAGATATTAGAAGTTGGAATATGGAAAGAATACATATATTCTAAAATATATTCCATGCATCTGAACCATTTTTGGGTACTTATCGATGTGAAATATGATGTAAAGATCATTGGGTGAAAATCGGTATTCAAGAGAAAACAATACATGGAAGGTAAATGAAATACCTATAGAGTAAGGATAGTGTCAAAATATTTTAAAAAATAAAGGAATTTACTATGATGAAACCTTTTCACCGTTTTCCATGTTTAAATCCATATGAATTCTTCTTACCACAAAAGCTTACCATGACTATGAGATTTGGTATATGTATTTTTAATGGAAACCTTCAAGAAGATGTCTATATGACACAACCAGAAGGGTTTGTGACTATAGGTGATTCCAAAAATATTTGAATGTTTCGTAGATCTATTTACGTATTAAAGAAATCATCTAGGTCATGGAACATTCAATTTGATTAATCTATAGAATAATTTGGTTTTATTATGAATGAATGTGTGTCATGTGTTTATAATAGGTTTAGTAGAAATGTGGTAACTATCCTAGTATTATATTTTGATGAAATATGACATTGTGGAAAATTCATACTAGTAATACTGTCAGTTCAAGACTGGTTAAAAAAAATTTTCTCTATGAATTACTTGGTTGAAGAACCCTATATTCTAGGGATCAAGATCATTTGTGATAGATCCAACAAGATACATGGATAACGTCGAAGTAGAAATGTTGACTCGATAGTAATGATATTTAATATGTAATAATCCATGAGGTTATTTGTTCCTATAAAAATGTTTAACATTATTTTAAGAAAATATTTCCCAATACACAATAGTATAAAGACATAATGATTCGGGTACCATAACCTTTTGAGAAATGATAAATCATATATGCCATGTAAGGTAATAGAGATGATATTGCCTTTGTATTGAGTATGGTATGTAGATATCAATCAGATCAAGAAGAACATAATTGGTATAATGTCAGGAATATCTTTATATATCTAAGAAAAAATATGGATATGATCCTTGTGTATTGAGAATACAATGAGCTATTCATCAGGGGTTATAATGATGTTGGCATTCAGAATGATCTGAAGTTGTAGTATTGATATGTTTTTTGTCTAAACAGATAAGTTGTGAGCTAGAGGAGTTCAAACCAGTGAGTCTTCAATGATTCAATAGTGGATTTAGAGTATATATTATCTTATAATGCAACCAAGGAATCCATTCAGATTTATAACTTTTTCCAAGATATTGATGTTGTACCTAGCATTGAACTCCCTATAACATTGTATTTTTATAATATTGTAGTGGTTTCTCTTGAAAAAGAGCCAAGGTGACAGTAATAAAAAAAGGATATACTCCAAAAGAATCACATCTTGAGGGATTTATATTAGTGGGGTAAAATTGTTGTTAGAAGAGTACCCTAAGAAAAAAAGTTTCAAACCCCTTAACTAAATGCCTAACTCAGTAAAAGGATGAGTGTTATGTGAGAGCTAGCGGACTGAAGGTCATTAACAGTTGGATCTAGTTCAAGTTGGAGTCGGTTGGATTTGGTTCCCTAGAACCAATTTTATGTGTATTTTATGATAAAATGGTATTCATAAGTTTGAATATTCATAAATTTCTTATCACATAATTATTTTTATTCTGCATTACATTATATGTGACAATTTTTTAAGAGTAGGTGTCACACTAAAATATCAAAGTAGATCCCCATTATTATGAGAACTCAATAGTTCTATGAAATTTTTCTTAATTACATTTTCTAAATACTAATAATATTAATTAAAAAATAGAATGATATTTGATATTATGGGAGGATACTCATAGAACTTTGTGGAACTTTCTCATGTTGCACACCCTTGATAATATCTAGTGGAATATTATGATAATGAGACCCACCAGTAGGAAATCCACATTTATATGTTTCATTGGATGTTCCTATATATGGAAGTCTATATTGATCCTTAGACATTAATATTATTATTAATTAGTATTATGAGTTGTGTACTTTAATTTATTGAAAGCAACCATGATGAAATATGCTCACAGTAAGGTAGAATCTATTGGGTGTATCATGAGTAATATTTCATTAATGAATATTTAGAGAAAGGATTTCTCTCTTCTTTTCATTAATGGATGTTTATATCTCATAACCTTTGGTAGAAATTATATATCCTAAATAAATTCCGGGACAAGGTATTCAATAGGAATGTTTAAATTCCATAAAGTTAAAGAAAGAAAAATAGAGCACATAGGTTGATGGAACATGCATGCAACCTTATTGATTAGAGATATCATGATAAATTGATTATATTACATACTAAGAATTCATATGAGGTATCATGTCATTTTGGCATTAAATTCCTTCTCTATGGATGCATTGGCGTGTTGTAAGATGCTAGCTAAGGACTTTAGTCTACTTCTCCTAATACTACTCAGATAGAGTCCTATAGGGTCACACGCTAATTGTATCTAGAATCATAGTTAAATAATATATATTTTTAGTATTTAAAAATATTATTAAATATTATTATCATATGTGGTTTAATAATTTTTTGTGTATTCTTGATCTCATGTATTTTATCACAAGTTATTTTAGAGGATATAATGTTAGTGGAATATTCAATAAATATTTATTTTCCAATTAGTGAATAATGTATTTATTTATTTATTGGTGATTAATGTAGTGATATTTATATAATAAATAAATATTCATTATTCAAGGCTTGATAAATATTGTGAAGGAATGGTGGGCCAAGTTTTATAGTATGATGATAAATAATAAGTAATAAATATTATTTAATTAAATGATATTTAATTTTAATTCAAAAGTTAATCTCTTTTACAGAAATAATAATATTATTGTTATTATTTCACACGGAGTTTTTTTAATATCAAATAAATAATTTAGGGCACTTGTGCAATTATTTTTTTAACCCTATCATTATAAATACTCAATTATGTTAATTTCTCAAGTGATACAATTCATTATTTTGGTTGTGAAAAAAGGAATTGGATAATCCTATAAATCCCAAGAGAGATACCTTCTCCAAGAATGATCCTAAGAATCCAGAGAAATCCCCCTCCACCAGATCAATGAGAACACTTCAGAAGAAGTTCTTCAAGTGATCCAAGGAAGACGATGCAAGTGCAAGGATCTATAATGCTAGCACCAACATATTTCTTCTGGGGAATTTTTAGATTAATGGAATACATGTGTATCACCACTATAATAAATATACACTTCGTTTATATAACAAAATGGTGGTTCACCATAGATCTATTACAAGATTCATCAATAAAGAAAGAATTTCATCAGGATATTTATTTATTTAATTAAATGAATTATAAATAATATATCATGATCCTACCTTTTGTTCCAATGTTATTATAAATTATCTTTAATCATTGATTTAAATATGTTGATCATGGAATTCATTATTGTATATATCTCGGATTAATCATTGATTAGGGTGAAAAAGATAAGTTGGGCACTTCTCATCCCATTCTTTCATTTTTCCCAGAACCTACAAAGTAAATTAGGAAATACTTTGTCTAGAATCATCTCAAGAATGTGAAAATAATTTAAGTCAATATGGTAATGTAAGGAAAATAAATTATTAGTATAATTCATGTATGCTTCTATGAATCAATGTCTAGAAATTCAATCATATTAGAAATCATTTCCAACAAATTCCCTATTAGATTAAGCCACTAAATTTTAAAATTTCTATTTATATCTTTTTCATTTATGGGAATTATATTTCAAAATTTCCCACATGTTAATATATAACTCATCAGTGTTGATGTCTCTTAGATCATTGAGTACAAGACAATAAATTAAAGAATTTTTTTGTGTGAATCTAATTCAATTAAGTTCAAGAAATAATTCAATTAATTAATTTTTTTATTATGTGGTAGAAAAAAAACTAGCCATGAAAAAAATAGAAATAAGTAAAAACAGTACTCCCCTTCTATTAATGATTCTAAATGAGGTTCTCATGTTCAGTCTATCTAGGTTCATTACATGTACTATGGTTACACGATATATATATAAATCATAATCTAAAATATTCATGTTTTACCACTTTAATCAATTATTGATTCTTTCTTATGGGGGCCTAAAAGATAAAAATAAAAAATGTAAGTACATGCCCTTTAAAATTTAAAATATTTTGATCAAGCTGGTAAAGAGGCCAACCTCAACGAAATTTATTTGAACTAATAAAATAAAATATATCTGTGTCCATTAATGTGATTTTAAAATTTGGATTTCCTCCAAATAGCTTCTAATCTTTATGGTTGTGCATCTTTATCTTTTAAATTTTTTATGTAATTTGAACATGATATAGATATCACAATCTTAGATTTACCCATATCTAACTCTATTGTGCATCTAGGTTAGTATTTCACTTCCTGATCTATTGGTTCATATTGACCAATGGTGGGGGGAAATATGAGGATAGATGTAATGAAAGTAATAGGAAATCAAAATCTTACCATATTTTTTAGTTAACCTACTCCACCACTCCTTTATTTTCCTTAGTTTGATAATATGGAATGATTTTTTTAATTGGGGTATCTATTTTCTACTTTTCTTCTGGAAATTTTAGGAGGGGTTCTCATTCATCTTTAGTGTCAACAATACCAAAAAGGTTAATGGATTTTTTCTCATTATCATATTCCTTAACTTGTTCTTATTCTTATGATTCATTAGATTTTATTACTTTAACCTCATCCTCTTTCTCCTCTTCAACCATCCAATCAAAATTTTCTTTCATATTTATTTCCTCTTATTTTTTTAGTTGTAAAAGGTATTCTCATTATTATTCATAGTATTTTTGTATGTTTAATGTGATACCTCAGGTTATGTTATTTCATCTTAATAAAATAAATCATCTATTTCAATTTTTTCAACATGCTTCAGGTAATTTTATTTGTTTTCTGCCATTGATTTTTCTTATATTACCATTTCTGTTTTTTTTACATCCTCTACCTTTTGGTCTTATTAAACTTCAATCCCAACTATCTCTACATTACATTTTAATAGTAATTTCAACTAGGAAATTTAAATTTTAGATAAAATAATAAATGTGAGTAATCAATTCTCCTTGTTCTTTTAGTTGTGAATCATTTTCATCCATCATCTTATCCCAAACTAGAATGACCTTGGTGAGAATGGAGGCTAGTATGTCATCTGATTTTTTTTCAAATGTTCTTGGAATGATTGGTCTTATTGAAATTAATTATATTTTGATTTTTTTTTCAAACAACATGGAATTACTCAACATCTTGACTTACTTTATCTTAAAAACAACTTATATTTGCATTTTAATCTATTAGAAGGATATGATCGAGTGATTCAAATTTTGAAATGATTCAAGAATGTTGAGTAGTGAATTCCCATTTCTCTATATGTTCTGCTTCATTATAGCCCATCATCTTTTCTATCGCGTCAATGTAATTGGCATGAAATCTAGTTAGTCTTTATTCAGGTTGATTATCTGGAGTTTTTTGAAAGTATCATTCATTATGTGTGTACTACTCAGACTGCCAATTACCTTGGTATCCTTAATAGTAAAGAGATCATATGTCACCCTGATTGTAGGTATCATTCCACTATGAATGTTGGTATTCATCATACTCCAAAGAATATGAATAATTATGAAATTCATCCTCTTTTTTCCACCCTTCTAAATTTAGTGTTTTTCTTTGTGGTTGTATACTCTGGATATTCAATTTATTTTGTTGGTGGAGTGGCATAATAGTGATATTTCATATAATCCATCTTTCACAATACCAATAACTACTAAGAGAATAATATTGAAAAATAAAAAAAAATAATGAAAAAATACAAATTTGCATACTAAAATCAATAAAAAAAATGTTTTAAGAAAAGTATTTGACCAAATAAAGTATTCTCAAGTTGTCTAAAATGCTCTGCTTCTCCCTAGAAATGAAACAAAAATTTTATCTGCCCAGATTTTATCTTAATTTCCCCAAGTATAGATAAAATTATAATTTTGTATTAACCCGATCCATATTGACAACAAAGGATTAATATAACAGAAGTGTAGGGCTAATCCCAGAGAGAGCGGGGAACATAGAGATCATAAATTTTGACTAAAGGTTAGGTCACTCTAATTTTAGTTTTATTTAATTAATAAAATGATGGGATTTAAAATTAATAAATTCAATAGATAAATAGAAGATAGGGGAATCAATTTCAAGGGATTTTTTTATTAAATAAATTATTTTAACATCATATGAAAAATAATTATTTCAAATAATTGTGAAACCAATAAAAATTATTAGTAGATTAAATGTCTATTACCTATTGATCTACCCTAGAATCCTTATTCATAATGGTCATATTAATTAAAATACTAGGATGCATTAAGTTTTGATTTATAAAACTATACGAGTAATTATTTTTAATACTCATGAACAAATTATCTCAATTGTGTTGGGGTTTGATCATTATTGAAAACATATGGCCAATTATTCAATGAAAACTAAAGTTTATATGTAGTATCCACATGATATAAACAAATGAAATCATATTTTTTTTAAAAATTGATTAATACAATCATGGTACTCACCCCATTTGATAGATTCCACTTTTCCCTCTAGGTTTTAGCCAACCATCATCGGGTGATCACCATCGATGATTAATCCTAAATCTATAGAAGATATATAAATAAAGAATGAATGATAATAGAAAGACGAAAAGATAAATATTGGAATTTAACTAAATAGTATTCAACATTAAATGGAATAATTCTAAATAAAATAAAATCAAAACTAAATAAAAAACCAATCTAGGATAGGTCAGAACCCTAAGACAGACTCTTGATGGTTTCTCCTCTAGTGTAGAGTGGAATAAAATATAGATATTTTAATATCAGTAGGCTATCCCTCCATTTATAGGATCCATATATGATCCAGTATCAATGAGGATTATTAATAATTCATCCAAAGGTGGTCTGTGGGGGTCTCGGGTAATAGATCATGTGAAAAATCAAAGAAATGTTGATTCTACGGCATTAAATACCATCTCATCTATTTACACATGGTGTAAATAATAACACCACATGTAAATTGTAATTTTAATTTATTTCAATTCGTGATGTGTCCTTTATTTCATGAAATACACTGGTACATGATGTGTAATGTCATTTTTCTACTCTAAGAGTCTCATTTTTCATTTGGTTATTAATTTATGTTTCTTATATGTTCCCCATGATCATCCTCAAAAATATAGTGTTTCATCGCTTCACTTCTCTCGTAGATAAATGTGTGTTCTAGTAACTCATTCACTATATATTTTCCATGATATTACATCAAATGTTAATCCTGCATAAGAATTCTGAAAACATTAATATCAGAAACATATCATATATTAAATCAATTAATATCTAATAAAAACATATAAATATTCATAAAAATATTTATATAAATAGATATATCATTATCCTTCTTAACCATATACCAAATAAATTTTCTCTAAAATAAAAAAAAAATTAGCCCCTGACTTCTATAGACCTCTTGAACCTCTCAAGTGAAAAACCTGTATTGAAAAAGAATATACATATAACCCAAAGGGAATCACATGTTAGGTATTATTCCACCATGTGACCTTAATTATATATACCTTTTATTTATTTTTTTGAATAATATTCATTTGATTAATATAATAATTCAAAGGTCATAGGAGTCATTAACTATGTCAAAAATTCAGTGAATTCATGCCAATTAATATTTTTTGTTATCCATTATTTATATGCAAACATTATGTTATTTATTTCATTTTCCTATTATTCAAAAAGTGATTAATTATTTTTACATTATATAAATATTATAACCATTCCCCTTTGGAAGTATTGATTAATTCTCATAAATTTTCTATAGAGATCCATGTATGAGTTCCCAAGTCTCTATATTCTATAGAGATACACCAAGGGTTCCATTATAGCGATTATGTAACAATTCTCCATCAAATATAACTAAATACATCACTATAGAAATCTATAAAAAATGATATTAATATAGGTTATAAATAATTTTATGAATGAAAATTATCTCAACTTATATAAGAAAGAACACATATATATATTTAAAAAATAAATACACCAATAAAATATGTTAAAATGTCAAGATAAAAAATAATAGTTCCCCAACAATATATATTATATAATATTTATCATTTAAAAACTAAGAATAACCAATTGGATCCATGATAATGGAATATAGAAATAATGAAAAGGGGGGGTTCTATCAAAGGATATCGAGTAAACATGAAATAAAATACTATTCAGACATAATTATCATGTCCCTAAATCTATTTTTCACTAATGTTTTATTTTTTACTATTGAATACATTTAGGTTGTGTTTAAAAAATAATAATAATAGGGTTACCAAATTAATATGTACCTTAATCATGATGTAATCACAAGAACAATTTTTTGTGTTATGTGTGATATTTTAATACACACACATTTCACCATATTAAAAATAATGTGTCTTATAAAAAATGTACAATCAATCACTAAAAAATAATATTTTATTCATAACATGGATTCTCCCAAAATGATTGAAGTAATGAACCATGTATAAAGATTCTGTCAATACCACCCTTCCACGAGGTCTATAATTCCATTGATATGTTCTCATAACATCATTTTCCAGTGAATGGAGTAACATCACAAGACAAGGTCACAGGGGGATATAGAGGGAGTACCCTTATTTGTTGCAATATGAGGGAAAACACCCAAAAATATATATATATATATATATATATATATATATAATAAATAGTTTATATCAATGTAAAAATAATTTATCATGAAATATAGTCTATGATATACTAAAAATTAAAACATTTATTAAAATAGAAACAATATAAAATACTTTTTAAAATATAACTTTAATATTAATAATGTTATCTTATAAAATTAATAATGAAACCACGCAAAAATAACATAAATAAACATAATAAAAGTCACACATAATTATTGGTATCTCAATTATATTATAATTTATTCTTCTAGAATCCTGAAACTACCCACTCAATCTATAAACCCTTACATGTATGAAAATTTATTTATTTGTGACATTCACAGCTCTACAACCAGTTAAAAATTCATTTAATTAGAGATATCCAAATTTTATAACATAGTTAGGTTGTTTGGTTAAAATTATTTAATGTAAACCAATAAAATAAATTATCATTAAATAATTTATTATAGTTCATTAGTGACAATAATATAAGAACCCAAATAAAATATAATAAATTATCACTTTTACAAAAAATTTCTTGATAATAATCTATATATAACAAAAATAACATTTGGTAAATATATTTATCTATTTATAAATTTTTTTAAATGAATTTATTTTTTATCCTACCTCAATGATTTTGTCGTGTGACTTTTCCAACTGGGACTCCAACATCAATCCCCCATTAAACAAACTCATAAACACTAAATATCAAATAAATATTATAAAAAATTTATATTCACCATTCTTATAGGGAAATAAAAAATATTTTATCAATTTTAATAATAAAATTAATTTTGACATCACACATTTTGGTGAAAATTAAAAACACAAAAAACAATTATTGGATATCTTTAAACAACAAGAAAAAGAAAAAAACTAAAATAAACTAACAAGATTCCCTTTTAATTAATTAATTAATTCACTATAATAATAAATTACTATAATGTTTGATAAGGGTTATCATAGGGTATGAATAGGGAATAATATATGAGTGGGACTAGAAAACTACTTTTCCCATGTTTACCTTAATATTGAAAAAAATCCATGGTGGATCAAGGATAAAGGACTACTAAAAGTTAAAAAAAACTAGGATATAAATAGTCTCTCATTGAAAACACATGTACATTATTCTTTATATTTATACATAGAATATTTATCCTTTGAGACAGTGTAGAACTCCTCAAAATTTAAAGAGACTTTCACTGGTCATGTTCCTTTCATTAGACATTGTGCATATAAATACCCCTCTATAATAAATTTTTTAGCCTTATATATTTTTTTAGATGACGAACAGTTTCATCATTTGGAAAATAAAATTATATACCCCATGTTATATTAATTGATAGAATATATAAATAGACTCTTGATGGTCAAAATATTTAGATGATTTACCTCATGTAATCATTAATATTTACTGTAAAATTATGGAGGCTATTTTTTTAAAATCCAGTCTATAGGGAACCATGATTTCATAATATAATTCTCCCTTGGTAAGGAGAATTTTTTTTCAACAATTATTATTCATGATACCTTTGTTATACTGCCCATTTTAAGACTCTTTCATGAGAAAAATTTCAATTTGATGTGATGGTATATGTAATTTTTATTTCCAAATCCAATTTCACATGTGAAAACTCAATATTCATGAATAAAATTCTTTCTTATCACCTTTTAAATCTACATCATTTATGGTTCATAAAACATATTCATTATCCATATACATATCCCTTCTACAAAAAATAGAGATTCATGATACCCAATGTTTATTCCCTAATCAAAACATTGTTTTCAAATATGTTCAGAAGCATTCAACCTTACTAAATGACATTAAACAGTATAGAATAAACCAATCACATTACATTAAATAATGAAACTTGAAAATTTTGGATTTTGATTTTTTTTTCTCTAGTGGTATCTTTATGAAAACACCTTGATATTTTTTCCAAATACTGCTGAATTATTATATCTACCATTGAGAGTAGGTAATCCTCCAAATGATCATATTTTTATGGATAATTATACACCTAATGTGCCTAACTATAAAAATTTAATCGATAAAGGGTCCCCATTATAAATAAAATGGTGATCATCCTAGCGAGGTAATATATTGTGTAAGTCCCTTTGGACTCAAAAACTATGTGCATCCCCAATTGAATCAAAATGGGGGGTTTCCATGTTGGAAACTAAATCATGAATATAACCACTATACTAAAACCATTAAAATCCCATATTGATTATAAATTTGATAATCCCTAACTGACTCTAAACTATTAATAACACCATCAGATGTTATAATGTGGGATTACCCAACACATTCTATGCCATCATCATCCCCATTTGATTAGAAATTATGATTTTCCACACATTATTTTAAACTATGTGTGTCCCAAATTGATAATAAATCAAGAGTATACCCACTAGACATTAAATCATTAACACATCCCTATTTTTATTTTAATCCTAGAATTCTGTCAAACTATTTACAATAAACACATGATTTCATCCTACCATATATGGTGTTAAACATATTCCACATTCTTGGATTTAGATCTAAAGTATCAATCTATATTATGTGATGAGAATAAGAATACTAATGTAGTCGTATATGAAATAAAAAATAAGTTTCCAGTTCACCCAACAAACTCATCATCTTTTCTAAAATATCTCTAACCCTATAAGGTGTCATGTTTATTAATTAACTAATGTATTCATGTATGGTGTGAGAGAGGGGTTCTCATGCATATCCTAAATCAATTACTGAATCCTAGTCTTGGAAAATATCACTTTAGTTGGATGATACAACTTCTCATCCACCAATTCTAGTTAATGGATCCATAATCAACATCCAAAATGTGTCATGCCATTAACTTATGGAATGAGAGAATGTGTTACTTGGATAAAAAAAATACCAACAGTCCAAAAGGGTCCCAACAATAATAATTGAAAATATAATTGGTTAACCAAACATCAAATATTTCTCTATCAATAGTGAGCTCATTCCATTAGAATAAAAAAACTCTTCAGGGTTGTCAGTAAAATTATATAGAACAAACACCATTGGACATGCCATGTGGGTTGTCCCCACCACTAGTAATTAGATAGGAGGTAAGATAATATAAATTTATTCTTATAATATCATAAAATATTAATATGTGGTGACCCTAAAAACATACACATAATAAGTGGATACTTAATATTAAATAAATTCCATGAATATTATCCTACATTCCCATATAGAATAGATATAATATTTTCTAATTTTTTACTAAGTACATTGGTATGAACATGAATTCATTTTTCCTATATAATTAAAGACAGGAATGGATTTTGAGGACATTTATCCAATTGTATCCCTTTTTAGTAGTGTCTCCAAAGGGGAAATGAACCTAATTTCTCCTTTATAAACAACTTCGAGTGAATTTCTCTGGGAAATATTACTTCTATACTCCCCTATGTTGTTGTTGTGGTAGATATCTAAGGTGTTATTTCACCAAATGTGACATTAGATTCATCATGGATAGATCCTTCTATCCTATGTGTCTATAAACACTGAGGTCCTAATCCATTATCAAAATAGGTCGTGGCTATACTATTTAGACTACCACATAATAGCATGGATTTTTAACATTTTGAGAGTAGAGTGTCCTATATACTCTACTAGGTATTCCTCCTAACACTATTTTCTAATATTATCATATAATCATAATCACTATTACTATTCTATATCATATAATATTTCTATCCATTAATGGAAAAAAATTACACACTATGATCAAGAACCTGCCAACATTCCTTGTTTGTTAGGTTGAATCTACTAAACACTGGTACCAAAAGTAGTTATCATAGAGTTACTCCATATGATGAAGTTTCTTACCACCTTGAAGGTTCTCCTTGATATTGAATTTTCTATATACCATCATAGAGGTCCTCCCCATGATAACAACAACAATTCATAGGGTCCTCTCCCCATAATCCCTAGTATATTACGGTTGAGAAATTTATATATAACATCCCAAAGCCTACAATTGGATTTAATAGAAAATTTCCATCAATATAATGCATTCCTAAACTTATATGAACATAGAGGTTATTTTTTTGGATCCTCAATCAAAATCATTCACATAATTTATCAATTATAAGGAATATATATTCTAGAGATAGAGGTGAACATTCTCTCTATGTCTCTTTATATGTACCTTTATTATGAGTATATTTTTTGTTCCTTATATATATTCTCACTAGAATTGTCTTTAGAACCATCAAAAAAATTTACACATAATTGTACTCTATATGTGGTTGAAAAATTAGAATCTGAAAAAAAAAATCCTAATGAAAAATATCAGATAGTGTCCCAAATATCTGGTATATTCCATGATTTTGAGGAAGTTAGACACCCATGTTACAATTATATTCTACTAAAGATATTTTTCCAATAAAGTAATATTTTCATATTGGGATTGATTTTCTGTATGGAATCATCTCCCACCAATTAGTGTTCTTCCATACCCTTGTACCTCATTTCTCACTCATGGTACTTCCTAAAAATTTTATAATGAAGAAAATAGTGATAGGTAGAGTAAATTATATTTCAATACATGTGAGGATAATGAGATCCTATGATAGGCCATCACCAAAGGTATCATTATATTAATTATTAGGCCACATGATAATACACACTTCTCCACCCCATAGTTACCTTCTAAAAACTACATACCATAACTATAGAAAATACTATTGGTGATGTTTAAAACCCTAATTCATTTAGATTTTTTTGTATCATAAAATCTATAAGTACCATAAATACCTTGAGAATCATTATTAAGTTATAAAATTCTATTATTCTAATGGAATAACAATATGAATCTGTAAAATATTATCCAAATTAACAATGATTATATTCTAGAAGTATTAGAGTAGTTTTCCATATCATTGATAATAAATCTTCCAATGTCCATGTTATAGGATAGTGGTCGAATGTCACCCTATAGTTCTCACCTCTTAGATAATTATAGGAAATTCCAAAATATTATACCCCTGAAAACACTAGGGAATCATCACAAATGACCACCACTATAGTTATTTTCTTCATAGTTAACCCTATGAAAAAAAGTACCATAACAAGGATGTTTAAGTGGCCATTGAATATTCACTCAAGGAGGACAACCCACAATAGCTGAATCCCATTTTAGGTGAACCTATTCCCCCAATGAAATAGGTAATATGAAATGGGATTATGTGTTTCATACAAATACCAAAAACGTTCCAAAAATAAGATAATGGTAATGGTTATATAGAGACTTCGTGTATTCTCAAGACCATATATAAAATCTTTTTATATTTCTATATCTCTACAATTCCCTATAGGCCTGAGATCTTTTGAAAGTAAAATTTGATTCACATCCATAGATGGAATATAAATTGAAATGATGTTAAAATTGATCTTATAATCCCATATAATAATTTCTATTAACCAATTACCCTCATTCACTCAATTAGAATCAATTAAGGGTGATGTACCATCCTGAGACTAGATCAAAAATTATTTTTTATTCCCCTTTGATGGACCTCCATGATTTCCGAACATTGATCCCCTACTGCACGACATCACATGTGATTTTACTATATAGGTGAAAGGTGCATGTGACAGTTTCATAGGATGAGTTAATCAATTCCCTATTGGATTGTATGAAGTACATGGAAATTTAATGGTCTGTAATACCATTTAAAGAGAAGGTGAAACTATTGTGGGTGAATCTTCTCCCCCTGAAAACCATTTTTTGAAATATTGGTATCACATGATTCAATTAAATATATTTCCAATAGAATCACATCATAATACATTCCTCTCAGTGTATCCTAGTATTTGAGTACATACACCAGTAGGAGGTGGTAATGAATATAATGAAAAAAACATTTGAAAATGAAATTCCCATTTTAAATGAATATGTTTCTTAATTATGTAATATAAATATAGGGAACACATGTGATAATTTTGATTATATTCGAGAATCAAAAGTTATATCCTACTAGATTAAAATACCATTAATCATCATAGTCATGGATGATATATACATTGAATAGTGATAATATTATTAGTATATATTAATAGTAATAATAAAGTCCAATTTACAAGGATGCATAAACTATGTCCCTCTACCAGTAGGATTGTAACCTAAGAATCACATTAATTATAGCTTTTAAGGTAGATAACATTTGAGGTCACACCCCATGATCTATCACAAGCTAACTTCCTAACAAATTAATCCTAAGAGAAACTATTTATGTGTTATGTTCAAGTTCATCAAGATCATGACCCAAACCATATTCATCGAACCACCCCATGAGAATCTCACCATCCTATACCTCACACTTAAGAAATAAACTGGTGTAATAAGGGGTTATGTATCTCGACCCTAACAATATGAATTTGAATATTTTCATTTAAATAAAATTACTATTATATTTATTCCTTATTTTTTGTTAAATATAAATTATTATGTAATGATTTTTAAAACATTTATATTTTAATACACAAAACTTGGAATTAATGGTCAAGGAATATTCAATTTTAAGTAAGGAATCCCATTTGTTGAATTCAAATTTTTTTAAAGAAAATAAATTTTAATAAAATTTTACTATTATACAGTATATATTAAATATAAATTATAATATAATTTTATGATGAGAAATTTTAATTTTTATAGTGGTCCAAAAATAGTTATGGTCAAAAAACAAGTATTTTTTAACAAAATAATTATTATAATTAAATAATAATCTAAAAAATAGATATTATTTTTTTAGTTAACATTATAAAATTATCTTAAGGTTAATTATTTATAATTTTCTTAGGTGGTATAATTTTCAGGTAAAATTTGAATTCAAAATGTATTATGAAATCAAAATGAACCATAAATGATATAATGTATTCCATAAAATGTATCCATAATCGAATATTTATTTCCCCATTTATATAGTTTTTATTTTATGTTATTTTATTATTTTTACCACCCATTTTAGAATCCTCGAAACCTATATGATATTTTATCATTTTTAAAACAATTCATTGTAAAATGACTCACTTACACATCACCAAGTTTATTATTTTAATGTAATAGGTTAATTACAATATAAAGAATATAAAAAACACTAATAATTGGTAAAACCATGGTAAATAACCCTGGGAGGGTTTTTGGTTTTGAATATATTATTTTATACATTCCACAACTAATATTTGAAAATTACTTTAAAAACTCCCCTCTGTTTTACTATATAAAACCACCAAGGATCCCCTTAATCATCACTAAAACCCATTTTTTCATGACTATTCTCTGACTTTTCCTCTATTTATACCACACATGGTTCCCCCAATCTCTATATTAACTCCTCTAAATCTTTTGGGAACACCCTAATAAGGTAAGGGATCCTCTCCTTCTCCTCTTTATTTTAGCACCATATTAATGTTAATCCTTTTTCTTTGCAATTTGTATTGATTGTATATGATTTAACAAATCACACCTCTTTAAATTGTGATTTACATGTGATGATAGTTCCTTTTCACTATTATTAATCCCTCCGTGGATTCATTATATACCCCTATTGTTCTTTTTAAATTATCCAATGATTTTTCCATGCTAAAATTTTATGCAAGAGCATTTTTTATTATTCCATTTTATTCCCAATTTTTCATGTTATATTCTGTTATGAAATATCCATATTACATCCGTTATGAGGTCTATGTGATGAGATACCCCTTTCACTCTCAATTATCCTTCCCGTGATTCATTATGTACTCACGTTATTCTAATGAAATAATCATTGGATTTTTCCATACCAAACCACTATATTGTGATCACCAAATCCATTTCTATTAATGTAACACCCTAGGTAAATAAAGATTATGAAATTTTAACATTTATCCAAATTTGTGAATAAAATATTAATATGACTTTAAAGGGGAAGCTATGCTCGATGGCGTACCCAACACGCAACAACGAGTTTCTTGGGAATCTTACGTTGCACACTAATAATAAAATAATATTATTTTAAATAGTAGTTAACGCCAAGCCGTTGTAATGGATGGAATGAACAGAACTAACTAAAAAATGATTATATATGTTTTTCAAATATTTTTACTTTTTACAATAAATGTTAGAGGATTAAAAATGCGAATGAATCCAATTTTAAGCGTGAACATTCTAATATTCTTCAAATGGTCGATTAACCGCCTTTTGATGGAGAACCTCTTTTAAATCCACTTTTTAACAATTTTATGTTTTATATTTGACAAAATAAAATTCTTCTTTAGAATCCGGACTTCAAAATTTACTTTTTGTAAATTTTTGGTATTTTTCCGGAAAAGTTCAATTTTTAATGAATAGTAAAAAATGTTGTATTTTAATTCAAAACCTATTTTTAATCTAATTCATTTATATGATTAGATTATCTTTTGAATTGGTTTTAAAGTTAAATCAGAATATATTTTTACCATTTAATCCAATAGTGGTCATTGGAATTAATTTCACTTTGAAATCGGACTTAAACTAGTGTCAATCTTTTGATACATTTTGTTTCATAAAAACACGCTATTTGTTTTGACAGCGGGAATTAATTATTAAATTAATTAATGCAAATTATATGTTTTGAATTTTTTAAAATATACATCATTTTTGAATTCGGAATATCAAATATATCTTAGGGTGAATTTTTGAGAACTTTCTGAAAAACTTCAATTTTTGATGAATAGTGAAACCACTAAGTGGTACTTATAAAAACTTATTTTCCGTTTAAATGAAATTTTTCCACCTTTGTGTTTTGAATTTGAAAAATACAACATACATGGTTGTCATTAAGAATTAAAATTTGGTTCAACGGGATTAAAATATTTTTTTGTTGAATAGTAACTTATTAAGTTTTTAATCGCGATTAGAGGTAATTAGTGTAGTTTAAGGTAAGAATAATGTTTTAATAAAATTAAATGACCTAGACACATGTCCTCCCATCATTTTATGTGTCATGGCAGACCACGAAAATCCATGGGTCAACTTGGGGACCCCATGGAGCCACTTTGGTTGGAAAATGACATAAATATCTTTTTATTTAATGTTAAAGTAAAAATGACACAAACATGATATGTTTTACTAAAACAATTTTTACATGGGGTTATACAAGTCATATTTTTGATTATAAATAATCAATAGAAATCTAAAAATATTTCCTACATCATAGTATTTTTTTATAATTTTTATACATTAAAAAAATTAAATTATTTATGACATCATGATGATGCAGTGATGACCTCATTATTTAACGATTTAAATAAAATAAAAAGATAATGTAAAATCTAAGACCTAAACATGTCCAAAACCTATTGGATGGGTGGATTTCTAACCCTTATCACCTTATCCTCGAAACACATCAATATAGAACCATTAAAATCCGAAACGCTTTTGAAAATAAAGTAACATTTTTTAACTTTACAAGAGTGCCCCTCCTCTCCTCTTATAAAAGGCCCCCACCTCTACCTTCTTACCCACACCTCTCAAGCCTTTGTCTCAGAAAACCTCTACCCATTTCATCTCTCCAAATCCCTCTCTAACTCCTTGAATCCTCACTTTGGGAAGAATCCTTTCCAAGGAATCCTTTGAGCTCAAACCAAAGGGAGTTACCCGATTTAAAGGTAATGTCTTCACTTGTGTCCTTTTGTTTTATTTTGCTTCTCCAACCCCCTAAACTCTTTTTATTCATTTGTTTTGTAAAAAATACAGTATCTTAAATATACTAGTATGTTTTTATAATAAGTATTATATCTAAACTTACACACACCTACATATAATGTTTAATGAACAAACTGTTTCTGTGGATGGCGAATTTCTGCCTCCCGAAACGATGATTGTTCAACATTATTTTAACACCTTAAAAGGTGGCCATTAAGATGTCACTATATTTATATATTATATATAATATGTTTATTTTTTACTTAAGCTTATGTATATTTCATTTATGGAATATCCTTTATGGTTACCATTATGGGTAAACGCGATATCTTCATTTAAGGAAGTGTGGACTACCCCCCCTCAAAGTGATTTGATTCGTTAATGCCATATGTGGGATGTATAAAGGATGGATTTAAAGTTATTATATATGATTTATGTTACATATAAATGATGAATATAATTCTGGAATTAAAATATACATACCTCTCATTTGGTTTTAATTCCATTAATACGACATAGGAATGAAAGTAGCGTTCATGCGTACGTACGGCTAACCGTCTCCATGAACGGTACATTTCATTTCTTATCACCAAATGTTATGTACTATTATAAGTACATATGTATAATGGATATATATGTAATATATTACATCTAAATTATGGGTATAATTATGGAATTATAATATATATATCTCTCATTTTCTTTTAATTCCATTAATATGGCAAAAAAATGAAAGTAGCGTTCATGCGTACGTACGGCCTACCGTCTCCATGAACGGTGCTTTTAATTTTTTATCTCCAAATGCTATGGAATAGTATAAAATGAATATATACTGGATATATATGATATTTAAAACATAAATACTATTCTGGAGATGATTTACCTATAACTACATGGAAAATTCTTTTCCAACAAGTTCAATTTTTACTCATGTACTGAACATCGACAAAAACGTCTGATACGAACTCACTTTATTAACCAATTATTATAAAATTATAATATGTGATATGAACTGAATAATAATATTTAAAGGAGGTCCTTAATCAATTATAAATTGACCAAATTTTATTATTCAGGAGATTAAATAACGATCGAGTCATGTTGGACACGAGGTAAGGGATCCTACTCCTCTCTTTCTTTTTAAGTACACTCTTTTATGTCATTCCTTTTAAAGCTCATATTTCTTGTTATTGGGATGTTCTTTTATATTACTCTTACTGAAATTTTTATTTTCATATGATGAGAGACCCTATTCTCTCTCATCAACCCATTTTGGATGTTTTGAGTGGCGCTGTTAGGCTGCCGAATTTTCGAAAGAGATTTAACCTCTCTCTTTCTTTTTAAGTACTCTATTTTATGTCACTTCTTTTAATCTCCTCTTTGTTATGTTGGGGGATGTTCTTTTATATTCCTCTTTCTGTAAACTTTATGTTAATATAATGAGAGACCCTATTTGATCTCATCAATACATTTTTGTGGCACCGTTAGGCTGCCGAGTTTTCGTAAGCAATTTTTCATCTCACTTTTATTCCCGTGAGATTTATGCTACATTTTCCACAATGTCCTTTGAGTGGTGTATGTACTGTCCATTATTTTTACTCATTGTGTAATATACTTTCATTTATGAGTATTTACATCAATGTTGTATTGTCCTTCTTTCACGGGGTGTATGTTTCGAAAGATACCCATGTTTGTAAGGGAACCTTTCACCCTCCTCTTTTTAAAATACTTATTTTGTTATGTCTTTTATTTCACATGCTGTTATGTTGGGATATGTTCTTATATATCCTTATTTATGTAAATTTTATGTCCAAGTGATGAGATAACATTTTCTCTCTCATCAACTCATTTTCTGAAATTTGAAGTGACGTCATTAGGCTGTCGAATTTTTGTGAGGGAACTTCTTAACCCAATTTTGATTAATTGGGATAAACTTGCACTCCTTGAATGAGTCGTTATATGAATATGTGTGAATAAACTCTGACTGTTTTACACTTAATATCCACTTATATTTGGGGTATTTATTTTTCACACATAATTACGTAATTGATTTATCCTTAATCCAAGGATATCATCTTTGTAAGGGACTTCATCTCAATCTCCTTTCATTGAGGCATATTTCGTTTTATACACAAATTTATTTTATACGGTGTATAAACCCCTTTGAATTTTACTTTTATACAAAAGGAATCTTTTTCTACGAAGCGTTTTACTAAACTACAAAAAGGAATGTTTTTTTAACGTACGCGGTGACAACGACCTTTTCCACCGCCGCGAGTATTATTTGGTCTTTTGCTTCCCGAACAAGCCGTAATATTTTTTTTTAAATGAAATAAATACCATATACTCTTTTATGTATTTTGGTATTGAAAATGGTTTTTATAATGGATTTTTTATGTCAATATATTTAAGTGATATATTGTGATCAAAGTGTGGAAATTTTTTCTTTCCATTATATTTGTTTTATGTCTTATGATTTTTTATAATGGTACTTGGACATTTGACGGGTGGTTACGTGATAAACCATATGACGGGTGGTGCCGTGAATACCAGGACAGGTGGTTACGTTATAACCTCCAATACATTGGGTATGTAAGTCGGCCGTATGGCTATTCCATTAAGTATGTGTGGAAGTCGGCCGTATGGCTATTCCATTAAGTATGTGTGGAAGTCAACCATATGGTTATTCCACTTAAGTATGTTTATGTCCCAAGTTACCTTTATATGTTATGTGATCTTTATATGGGTTTTATGGTAATCTTTTGGTTATAAAAGGGTAAGTAATGAACTTTTATTCAGTGAAGAGTTTTTACTACTTCGAAAAGGTGAAAATTATTACTTTGATAAAGTATACATGGTTTACATGTTGTTTTAAAAAACTAGCAGTTTTCATTCTTTGTGTATCCCTTACTGAGATTTTTATGCTCATCCCAAGTTTTTGAAATGTTTTTCACAGGACTTAACGTGGAATAGGGTCAAGGATGGGATCAAGGGAAAGTCATGCTACCTAAAACATGGAAGTAGACATGTTTCTTTTTAAGAGTTTTTATTTTATGGAAACTTAGTAGAAGTTTCTACTTTTTAATCTTTTGAGATGTAATAGTCATGTCCTAATTATCTAAAACTCTAAACCTGAAAAGATCCTCAATGTGAATTATTCATTTAATTCAATATTAAGTAAGGTTTAAGGTTGGGACCTTATAGTTGGTATCAAAGGTCGGTTTAGATAACTTTAGAGGTTAGGGTATCCTCTAAGCATAAGTGACATTACCATAATGGTTAGGATTTTAGAAAGAGTCCTAGTTTTAGATAAAGTGAATGAGTAAGTATATATTAGTGTTTATCTTCCTCATTAGTACATGATGATTTTGTTGATATACTCACACTGAAATTTCTGTTTTTAGTGAATGGATGGATCTAGGAGGAACCAAAGAGACAACAGGTTTGAAGGAAACTGTGGTGGTTCTCTGATTAGGATACTAGATAAAATGGGGGATTCAATGAGGAAACTCGTGGTTGTTCTAAACCAACTATCAAGGAGTCATGATAAACCACTTGAACCTTGGTATGTTCTTTAATTAATCATGTATGAGATGACCAATCGATGTGGAAGTTCAGGTAATAATTATAAAGGTAACCATTAGGGTTTATATGATCCTTACTTTTGAGGTAATTATGGGTTATTATATGTTATGTTGGAAAATGAAAGGCATGAGATAAACATGAGGATAAAATATGTTATGATCATTTTTGAAGATTTTATCACGTTTTGGGGAATGTTTTAAAATTATATAGTTTTGGAAAAAGGACAACACGCAGACCGTGTGACAACCCGTCGCGTCGGAAAAAGGTACGGGAATCGAACCCACAAACAAAGTGCGACTGGTATTTATCGCCTACCACTGGACTACGTGAATTCCCTGGTTAGTTTGACTGATTCTTTTTAGTTAGATGATTTTATGATTTAATAGTAAGTTGATTTTGGGTTATTTATGAAAATGATTAACCTATCATGGAGGATATGTGATTAGGTTAATTACTTTTCAATACGAGACTTTAGGAGCAACTGATGTTGTTTGGAGATAAATGTTACGATTTAACTTGGAAGACTATGTGAGTAAATCCTTCAAATATTTGGGTTTCAATCTTATATTGGTTTACTTTGAATAATTTTATGGACAAATTGTTTATCAAATGGTCCTCGTTGAACTTTGGGTTTTGTTGGACAAATTTTGGAGATTAAGAATAGATTTTCTTTTTATAAAGGGTTATCCTTTTCTGGATTATCTGATCTTGTACTAACCTTTTTGGTTTTGTTTTTGGATTTTGTCTAATGACATGTGAAATATATAGTTCTCTTTTTTGGATTAGGAGATTCTCTAGAAGTTGATTATAGTACTCTTAATGTGAACAAGTCTTTCGAAATAATCGTCTTTTGGAGAAAATATGAGTTCGTGTAAGAAATCTAGTAAAAGTTTAAAGTATACATGACAATTATGTATGCTTCCTTATGGTTTAGTTAAGCTCATAAATAAATTCCTTAATAAAAAGTAACTTAAAACAAAAATGTTGTCAATTAACTTTTCCTACTGGGGAATCGAATACCGTTTAACCCATCACAAGTTTGTGATTTTCTTGTGGTTAAATTTCTCCTAAACATGTTTTCTATCACTCTCCATCAGAGCATGACCCTATGTTTTCTCCTCCATGTCCATGTTTTCCTACATGGAATCCTAGTATGGGTTAACTCGGGTGACCTCTGTACTTATCTTTCTTTCTTTTAAAGTGATTGTTTTACCGACTCTTGTTCCGATGTGGGACTTTCAAGGATGTTTCCAAGCTCAATTTTAAAATTGCGAGGATGCAATTCCCAAAAGGGGGAAGGATGTAACACCCTAGGTAAATAAAGAGTATGACATTTTCACATTTATCCATATTTGTGAATAAAATATTAATATGACTTTAAAGGGGACGGTATGCTCGATGGCGTACCTAACACGTAACAACGAGTTTCTTGGGAATCTTACGTTGCACTCTAATAATAAAATAATATTATTTTAAATAGTAGTTAACGCCTTGCCGTTGTAATGGCGGGAATGAACAGAACTAACTACAATATGATTATATATGTTTGTCAAATATTTTTACTTTTTACAATAAATGTTAGAGGATTAAAAATGCGAATGAATCCAATTTTAAGCGTAAACATTCTAATATTCTTTAAAAGGTCGATTAACCGCCTTTTGATGGCGAACCTCTTTTAAATCCACTTTTTGACAATTTTATGTGTTATATTTGACAAAATAAAATTCTTCTTTAGAATCGGGACATCAAAATTTACTTTGTGTAAATTTTTGGTATTTTTCCGGAAAAGTTCAATTTTTAATGAATAGTGAAAAATGTTGTATTTTAATTAAAAACCTCTTTTTAATCTAATTTATTTATATGATTAGATTATCTTTTGAATTGTTTTTAAAGTGAAATTAGAATATATTTTTACCATTTAATCCAGTAGTGGTCGTTGGAATTAATTTCACTTTGAAATCGGACTTAAACTAGTGTCAATCTTTTGATACATTTTGTTTCATAAAAACACGCTATTTGTTTTGACAGTGGGAATTAATTATTAAATTAATTAATGAAACTTATATGTTTTTAATTTTGTAAAATAGACATTATTTTTGAATTCGGAATATCAAATATAGCTTAGGGTGAATTTTTGGTAATTTTCTGAAAAACTTCAATTTTTGATGAATAGTGAAACCACTAAGTGGTACTTATAAAAATTGATTTTCCGTTTAAATGAAATTTTTCCACCATTGTGTTTTGAATTTCAAAAATATTACATACATGGTTGTCATTAAGAAGTAAAATTTGGTCCAATGGGATTAAAATAATTTTTTGTTGAATAGTAACTTATTAAGTTTTTAATCGCGATTAGAGGTAATTAGTGTAATTTAAGGTAAGAATAATGTTTTAATAAAATGAAATGACCTATACACATGTCCTACCCTCATTGGATGTGTCATTTCATACAAAGAAAATCCATGGGTCAACTTGGGGACCCCATGGAGCCACTTTGGTTGGAAAATGACATAAATATCTTTATATTTAATGTTAAAGTAAAAATGACACAAACATGAGATGTTTTACTAAAACAATTTTTACATGGGGTTATACAAGTCATATGTTTGACTATAAATACTCAATGGAAATATAAAAATATTTCATACATCATAGTATTTTTTTTTATAATTTTTAGACAGTAAATAAATTAAATTATTTATGACATCATGATGATGCAGTGATGACCTCATTATTTAACGATTTAAATAAAATGGAAAGATAATGTAACATCTAAGACCTACACATGTCCAAAACCTATTGGATGGGTGGATTTCGAACCCTTATCACCTTATCCTTGAAACACATCAATGTGGGACCATTAAAATTCGAAACTCATTCTAAAATAATGTAACATATCCTTACTTTCCAAGAGTGCCCCTCCTCTCCTCTTATAAAAGTCCCCCCACCTATACCTCCTTATCCACACATCCAAAGACATTGTCTCGGACAAACCCAGCCCATTTTCTCTCTCCACATCCCTCTATGACTCCTTGAAGCCTCACTTTGGGCAGAAGTCTTCCCAAGGAAGCCTTTGAGCTCAAACCAAATGGAGTTACCCGATTTTAAGGTAATGTCTTCACTTGTGTCCTTTTGTTTTATTTTGCTTCTCCAACCCCCTAAACTCTTTTTATTCATTTATTTTGTAACAAATACAGTATCTTCAATATACTAGGATGTTGTTATAATAAGGATTCGAGCTACACTTACACACACCTATATCTAATGGTTAAAGAACATACTGTTTCCGTGGATGGCGAATTTCTGCCTCCCGAAATGATGATTGTTCAACATTCTTTTAACACATTCAAAGGTGGCCATTAAGATGTCACTATATTTATATATTAAATATAATATGTTTATGTTTTACTTAATCTTCTGTATATTTCATTTATGGCATATCCTTTATGGTTACCATTTTGGATAAACGCGATATCTTCATTTAAGGAAGTGCAGACTACCGCCCCCTCAAAGTGATTTGATTCGTTAATGCCATATGTGGGATGTATAAAAGATGGATTTAAAGTGATTATATATGATGTATGTTACATATAAATTATTAATATAATTATGGAATTAAAATATACATACCTCTCATTTGGTTTTAATTCCATTAATACGACATAGAAATGAAAGTAGCGTTCATGCGTACGTACGGCTTACCGTCTCCATGAACGGTACATTTCATTTCTTATCTCCAAATTTTATGTACTATTATAAGTACATATGTATAATGGATATATATGTAATATATTACATCTAAATTATGGTTATAATTCTGGAATTATAATATATATATCTCTCATTTTGTTTTAATTCCATTAATATGGAAAAAAAATGAAAGTAGCGTTCATGCGTACATACGGCCTACCGTCTCCATGAACGGTGCTTTTAATTTTTTATCTCCAAATGCTATGGAATAGTATAAATTGAATATATACTGGATATATATGATATTTAAAACATAAATACTATTATGGAGATGATTTACCAATAACTACATGGAAAATTCTTTTCCAACAAGTTCAATTTTTACTCATGTACTGAACATCGACAAAAATGTCTGATATGAACTCACTTTATTTAACAATTATTATAACATTATAATATATGATATGAACTGAATAATAATATTTAAAGGAGGTCCTTAAGAAATTATAAATTGACCAAATTTTATTATTCAAGAGATTAAAGAACGATCAAGTCATGTCGGACATGAGGTAAGGGATCCTACTCCTCTCTTTCTTTTTAAGTACACTCTTTTATGTCATTCCTTTTAAAGCTCATATTTCTTGTTATTCGGATGTTCTTTTATATTACTCTTACTTCAATTTTTATTTTCATATGATGAGAGACCCTATTCTCTCTCATCAATCCATTTTGTATGTTTTGAGTGGCGCCGTTAGGCTGCCGAATTTTCGTAAGAGATTTAACCTCTCTCTTTCTTTTTAAGTACTCTCCTTTATGTCACTTATTTTAAGCTCCTTTTTGTTATGTTGGGGGATGTTCTTTTATATTCCTCTTTCTGTAAACTTTATGTTAATATTATTAGAGACCCTATTTGATCTCATCAATCCATTTTTGTGGCGCCATTAGGCTGTCGAGTTTTCGTAAGCGATTTTTCATCTCACTTTTATTCCCGTGAGATTTATTCTACATTTGCCACAATGTCCTTTGAGTGGTGTATGTACTGTGCATTATTTTTACTCATTGTGTAATATACTTTCATTTATGAGTATTTACATCAATTTTGTATTGTCCTTCTTTCACAGGGTGTATGTTTCGAAAGATACCCATGTCGGTAAGGGAACCTTTCACCCTCCTCTTTTTAAAAGGCTTATTTTGTTATGTCTTTTATTTCACATGCTGTTATGTTAGGATATGTTCTTATATATCCTTATTTATGTAAATTTTATGACCAAGTGATGAGATACCATTTTCTCTCTCATCAACTCATTTTCTGAAATTTGAAGTGACGTCGTTAGGCTGTCGAATTTTTGTGAGGGAACTTCTTAACCCAATTTTGATTCATTGGGATAAACTTGCACTCCTTGAATGTGTCATTCTATGAATATGTGTGAATAACCTATGATTGTTTTACACTTAATATCCACTTATATTTGGGGTATTCATTTGTCACACATAATTACGTAATTGATTTATCCTTAATCAAAGGATACCGTCTTTGTAAGGGACTTCGTCTCAATCTCCTTTCATTGAGGCATATTTCATTTTATACACAACTTTATTTTATACGGTGTATAAACCCCTTTGACTTTTACTTTTATACAAAAGGAATCTTTTTCTATGAAGCGTTATACTAAACTATAAAAAGCAATGTTGTTTTTAACATACGCGGTGACAACGACCTTTTCTGCCGCCATGAGTATTATTTGGTCTTTGGCTTCCTGAACATGACGTAATGTTTTTTTTTAAATGAAATAAATACCATATAATCTTTTATGTATTTTGGTATTGAAAATGTTTTTTATAATGGATTTGTTATGTCAATATATTTAAGTGATATATTGTGATCAATGTGTGGAAAAGTTTTCTTTCCATTATATTTGTTCTATGTCTTATGATTTTTTATAATGGTACTTGGACATTTGACGGGTGGTTATGTGATAAACCATATGACGGGTGGTGCCGTGAATACCAGGACGGGTGGTTATGTTATAACCTCCAATTCATTGGGTATGGATGTTGGTCGTATGGCTATTCCATTAAGTATGTGTGGAATTCGGCCGTATGGCTATTCCATTAAGTATGTGTGGAAGTCGACCATATGGTTATTCCACTTAAGTATGTTTATGTCCCAAGTTACCTTTATATGTTATGTGATCTTTATATGGGTTTTATGGTAATCTTTTGGTTACAGAAGGGTAAGTAATGAACTTTTATTCAGTGAAGAGTTTTTACTACTTCGAAAAGGTGAAAAGTATTACTTTGATAAAGTATACATGGTTTACTTGTTGTTTTGAAAAACTAACAATTTTCATTATTTTTGTATCCCTTACTGTGCTTTTAATGCTCATCCCAAGTTTTTGAAATGTTTTTTACAGGACTTAACGTGGAATAGGGTCAAGGATGGGATTAAGGGAAAGTCATGCTACCTAAAACATGGAACTAGAAATGTTTATTTTTAAGAGTTTTTATTTTATGGAAACTTAGTAGAAGTTTCTACTTTTTAATCTTTTGAGATGTAATAGTTATGTCCTAATTCTCTAAAACTCTAAACCTGAAAAGATCCTCAATGTGAATTATTCATTTAATTCAATATTAAGTAAGGTTTAAGGTCAGGGCCTTATAATTAAAGGTTATTCAAGTAGAAATACATATCCTTCATTGATTGGGTCTATAATTTATGTATTTGACATTAATTATTATATATATTAAATAAGATTAAATATGATGTTATATTGAATAATCCATATCACACACTTATTCATGTACATGATATTAATATGATGGGTGAGCCCAAAATTATATGGCTATCCAATGAATTGGGTAACATTTCACTCACATGAGAAGTCATGTATGGGAGTAGGGAGTAAACCTAAACAATCATGGGTATTTTTTGGAAATTTTATGATTCATTGGCTGTTATCCTTGACCTATTTTTATAATGTCATGATTATTTTTTTTTCACATTCCCATGATGCCTTTATATAATAATCGCATATCATGCATCAATGTTCATATTTATGATTCTAACTCCTTTTCGACATTCCCATTATGAACCATTATTAATGGAATATAAATTGTCATAATATTTTATATTAGGAAATATATCATTTATAACATTGGCTGAAAACTTGCAATTCATGGCTTATGGAATATATATTTTTTAATTTTTATCCCTTTAATTTTCATAGTTCCCTTTTTATATGTTTTATAATATAATAACTATCATCAATAATGTTCACTCTTTTCGAGTTAATGGATGGAAATGTCAGTATCAAAGTCAAAAACCAATGCGACTAGAAATGTGATGATATCCAAAACAACAAACCCAACCCAATAAGAGAAGGAATCACAAAATTCATGACTATAATTTCTCAATAAACTCGTGTTTTGAGCCAAAACCTAAATCAGGAGAAATCCCCCCCCCCCAATAATGATTAAGTCGTAATTGAGAACTTTATCAGAAAAATACCTCACACATTCAATAGTTATTTTGATCCAATAATTTTAGAATAATAGATTAAATCTATTGATAACATATTATTTATTCTTCTATGATTTGATCAAGGGAAGGTTGGGATTTATGTTTAAATTATTCAATGGAAATCCAATCAATATCTGATCTTGGATTGGAATATAATGCATGTGGTGGATATTAAATAGGTGAAGTGGAATGAAATCTAGAAAAAAAATTCAATTAAAATTCTCCTTGCACTATCTGATTAAAAATGGAGAGGGACATACATGCACTCATGAAAAGGGATTATGAATATATCAATCCATATTGGTAAAATATCCCAATAATTTCACAGAATTCTTTAAGGTTTTTCAATACCCAAGAATATAAATCATCCCACCTCTTTGGTGGGATGAATTTGAGTATATAAAAATTTGTGGAAATTTTGGACATGGATAGTTATGAGGGAATTTTATGATGATACTGCAAAGTAAAAATTGAGATTAAATAATCTCAAGGGTATCGCAGTGATAATAAGTGGAAATTGGTTTTTAATTCTAGCTATGAGATAGATAAATATAATGGTGGAAAGAAATTTTAACATTGTAATTATCAACGGTGTAGGTAGAAGAACCATGTAACTTTCTTAAAGGGGGGATAAAAAGATTTATTTGTGGGAATAAAGGGAAACTAGATAGAAATTTATGAGGGAAGAAACCCTATAATGTGATCGAAGAAAGGAATTTTCAATTCTACCCTCATTTGTGGTCCAGTGTTTCACCATTATAGAACACTAACACAATATGATTCAATTACCTAAGCCATGTGATATTAATTACAAACAAAAAAACAACCTCAATGACATTGTGATCAAGGTAATTCTTATGTTTTTACATCAATGAATGTGGATATTGATAATTACATAGTGATTATCACACAAGTTATTCATTCAATAATAGTGAAACTTTTTTTATTTTTTATTTTCAAAAAATAATTTTTTATCTTTCTTGTTTAGTAGAACTATTTTTACACCACAAAATAGAATGAAAGAATAAATATCACATAAAATTGAAAATGGGGAAAAAATTTCATCCCAATTATATATCTCTTCACTTATATAAATTTTTGGGATGAAAATCCTTGTGAACCTTGTGATAGTTTCTTTAGTGGATTTTGAAAAACTTATGTGTATGTATTTTCTTTACTTATATAAATCCCAAAATCCATTCTAGGAGAAGTAAATTTTCCAATTTTTTTAAAATTTTCCTCTGATTATACACAAGTGTAAGTATGAGGATGAGTCATTTTGAGTAAAAATATCCCACGAATTGATATTATTTCCTTGTACGAAAGAATACCTAGCTCAAATTATTTTGACTAAGGAAAAGATCATCCATGAATACATTCCCATTCAAAATGAAATATGCTGTTATGTTTATTACATAATTTTATACTCTACCTCCAAGCCATGACATTGAGTTTTCAAACTAGAATATACGCAGGTCTTAGTAAATATTTAGGACATCATATAGAATGAAAATTGTTGATGTTTAGAAGATAAGGAAATAACTACATGTGAATAATGATAAAGGGATTATTCCTTCATGTGATTCATTTTGGGGTGCATTGGTCCTCTTTTTCCAGATGAAGTATGGGTTAATGTTTCTTTGTATTTATTATCCTGATATCAACATTATCATTATAAAGAAAAAGTATCATTTATCATGTATTGATGACTTCTTTAATCAAGTATGTGGATACCATTATATTATAAGATATATTTTTAGTTAGGATAATATAAATTAGTGTTGAATAATGGAAATATACCCTAAATTACTTTTCATGCATGGTATAGGAACTATGAGTTTATTGTGACACCAACGGGACACACAAATTCTAAATTAATGTTAACTGATTTGATGAATGTATTCTTTATGAATAAATATGAAATATTTGTGGTAGTCTTTATTGATAATATTATTATCTACTAAAACAACAAGGAGGAACATGAGGATCATTTGAATACTATAATAAGGACATTTTAGAAAGAAAATATGTATGAATATTAGAGTAAATGTGGGTCTTTTGGAGAAACTAGATTTAAATTGGTATTTTATTTTTATTATAGGTAAATATATAGATCCATAAAAAAATCCTATTGAAGGCTATCATAAACAAAATTCTATGAAAAAAACATAGTTACCTTGTATTATATAGGAATTATTATCAATGTTTTATAACATTATCATGATTTTCAACATCCTAATCCAAGATTACTCATAAATGATTCTTTTTCTTGATTGAGGAATGTTTGGAATGTTTTAAATCGATAATGAAGAGGCTAGTAACTATAATAATTCTCACATTATCCACCTTTTGGGAGGATTAGTGATCTATATTTATGAATATAAATAAAACTTAGGTTTTGTAACTATAACAGTGAAAAAATTAAATTGTATTCTTCCCTCCATAAATATATCGGCAGGAAAAAGTACCCAATTCATTATCTATAATATGGTGCATTGATATTTTCATAAAAATTTTGAAAATTTATATCATTGAGGATAATTATGAAATATATACAGATTATAATATCTTCATCTATATATTCACAAAAAAAGATATTTATATGCACAAATAGTGGTGTATATATGTGATCATGGATTATGATTGTTTAATCCATTACCATCATGGGTAGGTGAACAAAATAGATGATTCCCTGAGTATAAAGGATCCCATTACATTATCCATTATCATGAATTCAATAGATCCAATCTTCATTAAAATACAACAGATGGATATTGGAATAATAAAAGGATATCCATCCTAAAACTCTCAAATAATAGATAAACCATCCATTTTTCGATGATTAAGAAGGTTAAGAAAGACGGTGATTTTCAACAGAAGAAAGTAGTGAGAATTCCAAATTTTTATTTTGCTAAAAATAGGGTTATGTGGTTTGGAACCCAGATATGGGTCCCATAAAAATAGGAACTGAAGTGGGATATTCGAGGTGATGTGAATATCTCATCCATATAGATTCATCCAGGAAGGTCTAAGATGTGTATAGATTTGATGAAACAATTAATTTTGGATAACATGATAAAAGAGATTGTAGATTTTGTATCTTGATTGATGGTTATATAGAAATTTAAATTGGAAATACAAAACTATAAGTGTATTATGAAACAATTTCACATAAGAGTACATAAATAAAAACAAATAACAATGGACATAATTGTAAGAATCCCCAAGACACCATATAGAAATAATTTCATCTATGTGGTTGTCAAGAACCTTACCATGTGAGTTCATTTCATTATTAGAAAGGATAATTACTATTATGACCGAATCACTAATATATACAAAGGAAAATTTTTAATACTTCCTTGAGATTCAATATCTATTGTATATTATTGAGATATTATTCTTATGTTGAGGTTTTTTAGAAGCCTTCAGCAAGCATTAGATAAAGAATGATTAATTAACACTAATTACCACCATCAGACAGATTGTTTGTCTAAAATATCCTTTGAAAAAATATAATATATACTAAGATAATGTTTGATATATTTCCAAGGATTTTAGTATTTGTACTTACACCTTTTGGATCTCGCACATGACTATATTTATCATTCTATCATTCAAATTAAACCTTAGGAGGCACTATATGGTAAGTGGTTTTAGAATCGAACATTCTGGGATTTAGTTAGAGTGTTGAAGTATATGGGAGTAGATCATATCCAAGTGATGATATAATAGTTTTAAACCATTCAGTATCACATGTAATACACACAATTTCAATAGAAATGTTATGCATATAATCATCGATGTGATCTAGAGTCTATGGTTTGAGGTAATGTGTTTGTCTATATATCAATGTGAATAATTTAATGAGATTTAGATGGAAGGTGTATCATGTTCGAAGATATATAGTCCCCATTGAGATCCTTGATCTCATCATATCGATGGCCTATCGACTAGCATTCTCCCCAACCCATAATCAATTACAAGACTTGTTTCATGTATAACTATTGATAATTTATATACCAGATACTTCATATGTACTAAATCTAAATGTGTTACAATTATAGAATGACCACTCATATGAGAATAAACAAGTGAATATTATATATAATAAAGAAAATGTTCTACAAATCATTACAACTCACCTGGTTAAAGTATTATTGTGAAACCACATGTTTGAAAAAGTGACATGGGAACCATATGAGATGATGAAATCTAAGTACCTTCATCTATTTTAGATTATGAAATAAAAATTTTGAGGGTGAAATTTATGAAGGGGGTGATAGTGTAATGACCTAATATTTTATAAATGAAATTCCTTTTTTTAAATGAATAATTTTCTTTTTTGTGTATTGTATATAGGCAAAAAAATGTACTAAATTGGTTATATTATATCATTATAAGTTCTATACTATCGGATTTAATATACCACTATGCATCATAACTATTGATTATATACACCTTAAAAATGATCATATTATTAGTATATATTTATGGTTTTGATAGTATCCAATTTCCAATGATTAAATAAGTGATGGCCTCGACCAGCATGATCATACCTTACAAATACAATTTATTTGATCATCTATTGGAGATAACATCTCAATGATTTTATCTTGATCCAGAATAAGATGATATTAAACAACTAAAGCCTAATGGAAAATGTTTATGGGTGAATATCGAGCTTATCAACATCACTACCCAAACCATGTTCCCTGAACCACCCCATGAGAATCTCACAATCGTGAACCTTACCGTTATGGTGTTTGTTGGTGTAATAAGGGGTTTCATATCTCAACCCTAATAGTATATATATTTAAATTTTCATATCAATAAAATAGTAATTATTTTTACTCCTTATTTTTTTAATTTATTAATGATAATGTAATGAGTTTGATAAAAAAATATTAATACAAAAAAAAATTAAATTCTTTTTTTGGTTATTATAAAATTTCAATTAAGAAATTAAATTTGATGAATTGGTGATTTTATTCAAATAAAATATATTTTAATAAAATATTCAAATTGAATATTATATAATAAATATAACTGAAAATATAATTTTATAATGTTAATATGTATATTTTATATTGGTTGTAAAATACTTATTATCAAAAAAATCATTAATTTTATATAAATATGTATTTTACATTAAATATGAAATGTCTAATAAATAGATAATTATTTTGATAAAATAATTCTTGTTTTTTGGAATCATAATGTAAAAATTATCTAAAATTTAACTTTTCAAAACTTTTTGAGATGGTTGAATTTTCAGGTAAAAAATTAATATTGTATTAATCTAAGGTATGTGTTAGGTCATAATAATTACCCAAATTTGATTTAATATATTACAAAAATGTATCTATTACCAAATTTATATTTTCCCATTAATATAGTAAGTATTTTATGTTGTTTTAGAAATTCTATACACCCATTATGAATCTTCCAAAAACATATATTGTATTTTAAGGTTTTAAAATCAATTTGTTTTAAACACAACTCACTTACACATCCAAAAGGGTGTTATTTTAATATTATTGGTAAATGAACTTATAAATAATCAAATAAAATTCTTTAGGTAGAAATAATTGGAAAACTCATTGGTATATTTTCATTTTTCTTATTATATTGTATAGAGTCCAAAACATGATTTTGGAAAATAATAAAGAACTCCCCTCACTTTTCATATATATTCCCAAAAAATATCCCAATACTCTTCGATATATTACATTTAAAAGTGAATATACTCATACAATTACTCTATATATCTATAAAAAAGTGACCCAAATATCATAAGAAGCTCCGCTAAAGCTTTTGGAACCACCCTATCAAGGAAAGGGGTCCTCTCCTGGTCCTCATTATTCAGACACCATCATTATCTAAAACATTATTTAATCCAATTGATATTGATGTGATATTTTTTTCATCCTCCATATTACTAAAATTATTATTTACATGTTATTATATACACCTTTTACTCTCATTATTCCCTTATACTATTCATTATTTACACCTTTATACTAGCAAAATTATCTAATGATTTTTTCCGTGCCAAAATTTATTCTGGTACCCTTCTTTATGTAGGCATTTTAGCTTCAAATTATTCATATTAGATTATGTTATTACAAATCCATATTACATAACTTATTATTTATAAATTAATATAGACCCATTTTACTCTATTTAATACCTCCCATTATTCATTATGTACCCTTGTTTTTTAACTTAGATTATCATATGATCTTTTCATGTTTAACCATTGCATTGTGAATGCTATTACCCTTTCCACTAAAGGGTATTCACCTAAAAATTCAGATACTTAATTTTTTATTTAATTCCATGTATATAGTCCAAAAAAAATTAATATTGGGATTAAATTTGGGGAAATATATACCTATATTGAATGATATTTATGGCACACTTATACATACACATGATTTGTAAGCGATGGATGTGACCAAGATTATATAGAACTCCAGTGCATTGGGTATTGGTTTAGTATCATGAGATTTAATGCATGGGATTAGGGATTAAAAAAATCTATTATAGTAATTTTCCCACCAATTTATAACTTTTTTGTCATTATCCTTGACATATATTTGGGATGTGATGTTTAATATTGTTTCCACATTCCCATGTAGCCTTTTTTATCATCATATATCATGATACTATTTTCATGTTTACGATTATCAACCCTTTTATAACCAATTGAAATTCCTATTTAATAACATGTAATAATTTCATCATGTTATGATTTATTTTTTTCCATTATGATACTCTAAATATTACTAATTTCTTATGTATGTCCTCAGATTATCTCTACTAGATTTAAATTATATTGAATTTTAGAAGCATGTTAAGGATGTTTTGAATAATTAAGTCATGTCATTGTATCATATTAATGAACTACAAACCTAATTTTTTAATGAAACAAGTATTTTTGATATTTTGGGTTTTATGATGCATGTGTTATATAATAAATCAATAAATAAAGTGTACTAAATATATGGATTGTAATAATGAATTATTTCACCATTTAGTGATTTTATGGACCTTAAATTTTTGGGATAATAATATAGCACCAATGTCTATCATCTTCTAGAACTATATTAGTTTTACTTTCACTACACATTTCACCAGACCTTTTGTAAGATTACTATCAATGATCTATCGAAGTGCATAATTTATGATCCCAAAAGTTTCATCAATATAATCACATATTGAAAGTGTATAATGTAATCCTTGAACCTTCCTATAAGAGTACATATAATGGATGCGTAGATAATTTATGGGATAATATGGTCATAAATTTTGTCTCTTTGATGTAGTATGGTGGATTCAAAAAATTCACTATAATGGTAGACCATATATGGGAGGCCATATAGTGGATGAATTGAGGTGAATACTAGGATATAGACTCTATCCCCTAATCTAATATTTTTTTATTTGGCCCCATAAAAAATCCATAACATGAGAAGTATCTCTTCAATAATGGTTCCCATGTATCCCATTACATACATGTGGAAACACACTTCATAGATTATAATAATAGGGTATTCTTCATAAAGAATGTCAAATTTTCTATTTAAATATATAAGCCATGGAAAATTATTTATTAAATCATCTAGAAACCATATTGCTATAATATTTTTGGATTATGTGTAATCCCAATAAATGATTATTAAGTATGATTAGTGGAAACAAACTCTATGAATTCTTCCCCATTTTTGATTAGATCTATCAAATAGTAGAAGTAAATATCATGGGATTAGGATATTTATAATCACATATTATGTCCATTTTGACCACCCTAGATGATGAAAAACATATGGAGGATTATAAATATACATCAAGTAGATATATTTTAAATATTTATTTTTGAAAATATTAAATGTTAAAATATCATGCTTATGGAATAGTTATTGAAAAATTGAATCAACCAATAGCCCCTAGAAAATATTTCATTCAAATTAATACCAACTATTTCACTACACACTCAATCACAAAGAAGTCGCCACTAGAAATGAAAGACTGATTAGGTTCTACTTATAGTGTTAAATGTGATTCATAATATAATGGAAATTATTCCCCCACCTTGAAATGGGTCTCTAAAACACATTAAGATTAATTATAATCCTCTAATGAGGACAAATGTTTTTCATCTATCAATAAAATTAGACTGGAAGACTATTGTATTGATACCATGGATGTAGCACACCCAAATACTTCTCCCAATGACGTGACACAAATTTCCTAATATAATGGATAATTTCCCTTCGTTATAATCCCCGGAAAAGGAACTATACGAAAAAATATTTTTGATACAACTTAACAAGAAAATAATCAATTATTCAATCTCTAGAGGAAAATCCATCTATCATAAGCACTTCATTGATGTTTTCTATCGCAATTATGCTATTTTAATACATATATGACCAAAAAACACATAACCCATGATAGAATTTAGTGATTTCCATACAATCACTTTGGTCAAAGAAAATTATTTCCTCTATAAATGTAGTTAGATATTGACCATTAAAGAGCCAAAATATGCATCATATATTCCTATATAACCTACTCAAGAATATCACTAGTCTCCCAAAATAACTCATGATTCATGATGATATTTTTTGTAAATTTATCTTTTATAGACCTCATGGGTCCCTAAAGATGACTCTAGAATTTGAGAGTGATTTTTATTCTAATAAATTATGTCATTAAAAAGATGTAAAAAATAAGTAATGTTAAAAAATCATTTAAACATTTTGCAAGGAGGTGGTTAAATTCACACATGTAAATATATACCTCGCATATGACTCATTAAATATCAATTATATTGATGTGTTCTATGTATTGATGGAATATTTCCCTAGTATCAATATGACCTGGCTTGAATGGTCTAATATATAGGATATACAAATACTGGTGTATCATTTTATAATCATACAATTCAGGGTTATAATAAGATGAAGGAAAATAAACTCTAAAAGATCCAACTGAAGGACAAGTTCAACAATTTCTTGACCAAACCCAAGTCTGTATAGAACTTTTAGTACATCTCTTTTAGTTCCAAGTTGGTTTGACCATTGATCCATTTGTTTGGTTTCATCCCCTTTACATATTATTGGTTCTTAAAATACTAAATAAACTATTTATTAGGGTTTCTCTATAGTGATACTTACCTTATTGACTTAATGGGAGACCTATTAAATTTTTTAATATCATTAAAAATAAGTATAATACAACTCTAGGTTGTAGTATCTAAGATCATCAACAGGCCCATTGATTTGACAGTCACCATGACCAATCTTTATTATGAAATGAAATGTAATTTCCTAATACAAATTCACCATCCAGAAGTAATAACATTAAATATTTGGAATTATTTCATAATAATATAGATAAAATAGTACTCCTATAAAACTAACTTCTATGATGATGTATATGTGATTCCAAATTTGGAGGAACACTCTCTTATAATGCATTGAAGAGTTTTCACTATATCGGTTAATCTATATATCATCCTTGTATATCCGAGATTAAGGATGACCCATTTATTAATTGTTTAGTTAAATGTTTAAATATACTTTATAGACACATTATCTTGGATCTTAAGGGTTACCAACCAAGACAATCACCAATTTAGTTTTTGAAAAGATATAAGGCCACATTTCCATTTGTAAGGTTACTTACCCTACATATAAAGGTGATTATACATCAAGTACACCTATGTATGAGGATTTTAATTCCTCCTCAATCCCTCACACCAAAGATATGTAACTGTTTGATTATAAAAACACATTCCTTTTACAATAGTTATATAAATATTATCAACATAAGAGAAACTTGTTATGTACTAGAAGATCGATAATCCTATTGAATTTTGGGAAATTTGGTTTGGAGAACATCAACATGATACATGGATAGAATAAACTATTTAAATCATCCTGAACATACGTTTAGTATTCCATAGCATAAAAAAATTTAAATAAATAACCTTTGGACATAAATAAGAAAGTGGTGAGGTATAAAACATTGTTTGGGAATAAAAAACCTAACATGATAAAAATATTTCATTTTTTCTTGTAGAAATATTAATGGGACAAAAAAGGGGTGAGAATCATAAACATGCTCATTTAAGCATGATATGTGATGATATCAAAAATGAAACATGGGAATGTGGTGACAACATTAAACATTACATTTTAATCATTGGTCAAGAAAAACTACAAGACATCATAACATGATAGAAAGTATATTAATGGATAGCGTATACTCCCTAAACCCATACATGATATCTCATGAGGCAAAAACAATTCCCAATTCATTGGGGTTCTATATGATTTGGGGTGCAACTATCTCTTTCATATCATGTACATGAATTAGTTTTCCCCTAAAACATTAAATATAGAAACACATATCAAATAATTTAATCCAACTATTTTAGATTTTGGAATACATAAATGCAATTACCCAATAAAATAGGGAAACTTATATATAGTTGGATGCTCATGATTGGAAAGATAAAGGGTAACAACAATAAAATGGTTTAGTATGGAATGAAGTCACATGATTATTATGTATACATAATGCAGTTACATAAAGAATCAAGTGATGGATTAATAAGATTTAAATGGGTCTCTCGTAACATAGAAATAATAAAGTCAATAAATGTGATATATAAAAAAATAATCTAACAAGTTAATTTGGTAATTTAGAGGAATAAGAAAAAAATTCACCTTGAATGAAATTTTGGTATAGAAAAAATGAACGATAATTTTTGTAGCATAACGGGGGTACATAATAATTAATGGGATATGATAATGAGAGTGAAAGGGGTATTCCATCACATGTACATCATAACGTAATTAAGTTTGATTTGGATAAGCATATCCAATCAATAAGAACTGGAGGGAAAAGTCTTTACATAATGAATGTTATTGAATTAATAGGAGAATGAGCAGATATCTTACCTTGATTGGGTGGTTCAAAAACATTTAGAGGATCTTATTGAGAGAATAGGGAACCATGGGTGGGAGATCTCTATAAAGGAATTTAAAGAGTAATGTTATGCTATTTGTTTTTTTAGTGAAGTGAATTGGGATCTTGGTTTGTCTTATATGAAAGTGTAGATGATAATTCTTTAGTATTTTCTAAATCTAGTTTTTTGAATATATAGAATAATGTAACAATAAACACAAACCATCCCATGGTCTTTAACAATTTTTTCTATAAAAAGGTATTTGTTTTCTGTTTTTCAGATGTACATGAAACCATAATATTAAAATAGTTATGTTGGTGATGTGAAAGTTATTTTTATTTATAATGAGTTGATTTTAAAACATAAAAATACAATATAGGTTTTGGAAGTCTCATACAGGATTTATAAAATTAATAAAATAAAATAAAATCCAACCAATTATAAAGGGGAAATATATATTGGGCTTTTTATACCTTTTATGGAATATATTACATCACATTTTATTCAGTTTCGATTCATAATACAGATCTTATTTTTATATTATATTTAATATTTACAAGAAAATTAAACTATCACAAAAAATTAGAAAAAATCACTATTTGGATAATTTCAAAATTTGTATTCCAAAAATATTATTTATGTTATGAAATTAATTCAATAAAAATGATAAATTTCTCTATTTAATTACAATCCTCATTTATGGAAAAATAATAATTTTTATGCAATAATATTTTTATGGAATATATAAAAATTAAATTTTAAATTTATAAAATTATATTATAATTTATATTTAATAAAAATATTTTATTAAATTATTATTTATTTAAAATTTTATTGAATTCATGAAAAGGAATATCATAATTGAAATTTCATATTTCCCTGAAATATATTCCAAGTTTTATTGTATTAAAATATAATTTTAATCAAACTTCTTATTTAATCATCTATAAACAAAAAAATAGGTAATAAATTTAAAAAATATATATTTGACAAATAAAATATAAATACACATACTATTTGGTTCGATATACACAATACCATTTTAAATTATTGAATGACCTTAAAGCGATATACATAATCCCATTTTAAATCAGTTAATGGAATTAGAGTGATGTGTGTGATGGTGATAATTTCATGTGGTGGTTCGTAAAACATGGTTTGGGTGGTGATATCTATGAGCTTCAACTTCTCCCATAAATGCTTTCACATATGAGTTAGTTGTTTAATATTGTCATTAGATTAGTTATGGAAGAAGACCAAATATGTTATATCCCTTTTAATTTCATGTTAACATGATTTATAGGGTATGATCCTACTAGTCAAGGCCATCACTTCTCTCTTCTATGTAAGAAAATTCAAACCTCAAATTGAGACAAAGTCAGAGTGGCTTGGTTTTAAAATTGTAGAATTCATCAGAAAATATTAACCCCCTACATCTCACAATTTATAGAATTTATTTCTATGATTCTCAATGGATAATTAATTTTATCTTCTAAAATAACTAATTGATATACCTTACCTCTAATGTGATGATGAAATGTCATCTATAGTTATAGAATAAAATGGATCATAATTTTTGTCGACCCAATTCAATGTGAAATGAAGATAGAAGAAGGGATAAAATTATAAGGAACCTGGTTTCACACAATTGGTAACTTATAAAAAATTATACATGATCCATAACCAACTATGAAGTTACCTATGAACCTAGTTCACGTTTTTACCACCCAAATATCTATAATAAGAGATGTGAAATGAGTTATGTTGATATTAAAAATGGAAAATATAGAGAAAATGGTCAATGTAGAACTCAATAAGAACTTGTCTCTAAGAACTCTATCCAAAAGATTCTAGAAAGTATGACCAATACTTTTTATGATAATAATTAGGAAAGAACATAATTGTTGAAAAACACTATTATCACATAACATTCATTTATGGTCACCAAATTGTATAAGGGTGTGTCTATTTATATTATTGAGCGATAAAAAATTCTAACACATAGTTTCTATAACTCAAAACGCATAAGTGATGATTTTTTGAAATTTTGGTGCATGCCCATAACTTTAGGAGACAAGTATAACACCCTTTTGGAATTTAATGACAATTGGCCCACCAATATTGACTTTAATAATTCCATGGAATAGTGGGATTGAAATTTTTAGAACCAAATGAGTTGGATCATTAAAATAATATTTGGGTCTAGATTTTTGGATATATGATCTCAGAATCATATCCTAAGAAAGGGTTTTTGGCACCCTATAGATAAACATGATAAATTCATAGAAAGAATCATTCATACTCTTTGTCAACTCCCTTGACACTGGGTGACTAATTACTCACAACAATTCCTTTTCAATTATGCACATTTCACACTATATGTCATGTCTTCCCCCAAATCTTTGATGCCTATGTTTGATTATATTATCATAAAATGTATTTATCAAAACCTTTAATATATACTAATAATATGATCAGTATATAAAATTATCAATTGTTTTTGTTTTTATTTTTATTTTAAATCTAAGTGTATATAACCAATGAAGTCTGTCGGTTTTCTATAACCACATTACAAAATTTGGATTTTAATTCTATCACAATGAGATTTTATTTGTAAATTTTGGTGTTGTTATATTAGTACCCCATTTAGATATATTTTCATAAAAAAATTTATGTCTCAAACTAACTCAAATATGGGTACTTTTGTTTCATCACCTCTTTTTGTTCCCAAGTCACTTCCTCAAACATTTGGTTTCATCGTAACAATTTGTCCTGGTGAGTTGTCTTATTTCATAGAATATTGTCTCTATGATCTATGATCGTTATTGGATACTACTCATGTAAGAGATTATTCTCCAATGTGAGCACCTATAGTTTTAGTAAGTGTGATTTTTATTCTATGTACTTTATTATGTGTGATACATGGAACCCATCTTGCACTTAATATAGGTTAGGGGGAGTGAAAGTTGATAGTCCACTATTCTGATGCAATCAAAAATCTCAAAGTGGGAGATGTATCTAACACTAAGATATGCCTTATTTCAAACCCTAATTACTATCATCCATGGAGATATATAAAGGAACACATTATCCCCAATATCTAACTCAAGGTTTTTCTGACGATTTCCTACACAACATTTCTATTAACATTGTGTGGGTTTCATGTAACTCTAAATTGTTTGAACATTTTTAATCATATCTTGGAAAAGATCTTATCTCATCCCCTTCCACTCTCCAACTTTATCACATCATGTTATAGTCTGAATCTTCTTCTTATAAGGTTCCATTTCCAAGCTAGAAACAAAACTATTGTTATATTTTAACTCTAATAGAGGATGGTTTTAATCCCAAAATCATTGAAAATAAATTAAAAATGGTCTCCATATATCCTATAGATATTAAATGGTCCTTTAATAATAACCACCTATATGAGGGTAGTATGAAATGTTGAATCTTGGTTCTATATCCAACACTTGATAAAGGGATCTCCAAAAACATGAGTAGACACATTTCAATCGTATACATTACATATTATAAATCTATGCATTCTTAAAACTTCACTTACATATATCATGGAATGTAACACCCTAATATTATAATAAATATTAACATTAAATAATTCTTCAACAGTTTTACTTTCATGCAACAATGAGTTTAAATGAACTGTGAGACAATATTAGTATAAAATGACTATTATGTCCTAGTAGTTTATTTGGAAGGAATAAATATTAATAACAAATATTTGAAATAAATATAATGGTTTATCTCAATATTAATGTATTCTTTATTTCTTATAAAATGATTAAAAAAAATTAGTAAAATCAAATTGTTCGTAAAAAAATATGTTCTCTTTAGATAAATGTTTAAAATCTTTTTATCATTAAATATTAATCATTAGGTATTCTAGAAATTAAATATGAAAAAATTATTTTCATTTTTTAATTCATAATTTCAATAATATCTTAAAATTATTTTTTTATAATTTTATAAAAACAATTAATTAATTTATGAAATAGTGAAAATACTCATTATTATTGAATAATATATTTCTTTTAATTTCATTAAAAGGTAAAAAAAATTATTGGGTAATTTTTAATATTTGTATTAGTTAATTATTATTTAAAATAATCCAATATTTTTTTAAAAGTATTATGTAAAGGAACTTATTATCAATTAATTTCATGTTTTAAAATGGAATTTCTACGAAATAAACTATTTCTCATTTAATTTTACCGATTTTATTTTTAATTAAATTCTAAAATTTATCTATTTTTAATTTTGAAAAAATGATGAAAATTCGGATTCCTAAGGTCAAAATTTATTTAATAGGTCCATTTTATTTTTTGATGATATGAATTGAAACCTAAATGAATTTTGTTACCACGATAAAGGGTACAATCGGTAATTTATGTTAAAAATAAAATAGTAAATACTATAAAATGAATCTAAAAAATGACATAATTTTACTAGACTAAGATAATTAGACCCTTAGAACATAATTATGGAAATTATTTTGTTTAATAGACACTTTACCATTAATTCCACATATAATATGTTAATCAATGAATGACACAAAATGTCATTTTCATTGTCTTAAATATCACTTATGTGTCAACATGGGGATTGAGTTTTGAAATGAAAGAATATTAATGAAAATATCTAACTTAATAAAAAAATTTCAAAATTTAATTATATTTCATTTTCTTTTGGACCACTTTGGTGAGATTATGATATTTATAATATTTTATTTAATAAAAAATCAATATTGTCACATTTATGTTTTAAAAAATATATCATGTTTAATATATGAATACCCAAATGAAATATTGGAATATAAATATTTTTATGAGATATATAATAATTATATTTATCATTTTAAGTTATTTTTAATTATTAGTTAACCAATACGTGTATTGAATAATTTTACAAGACTGATATAGTAATTATTTTATTAATCAAAATATCAAATAAATGATAAATACAACATTAAAATAAATAAAATTTAAATAAATAATGTGATAAAAAATTTATAAATTACACTTTAATATTATGAATAATTTAATATATTTGGTTCAATGTTAAATTTTTATCTTCATGATTTTAAAATCCCATGTAATGTAAAGTATCAAAATTGGAAATAATGATATTTTATCAAAATAATATTTTATTAAAATATTTAAAAAGGAATAAAAAACCTTTAGAAATACAAAATAATTATAATATATACTCAAATGTTATATTTTTTCATTTATTGTCCAATTGATGTCACATAAGTTAAAATTTAAACCTTTCAACATTGAAGAAGTTGTTATCATAAAAAAAATTAAAATAGATTAATTAAGTTTTATTAAAATGATAAGGTTTAAAATAATAAAAAACATGTATAAAATTTATTAGTTGATGGAATTTCAATATTATATAATATTATATAATAAAAAATAATTTTAGTTTTTCTCTATTGATTTTTAATTTATTATAAAGTAATATTTTTAGAAATTCTTGAAGATCCCCGCAACTCATTTATAAAAAGACACCTCTTCCCTCACTTTATTTCATATAATTGAGCCTTAAATATTTAGTGTTATAAACATAATACTATTATATAATTCCCTATAAATATTCTAGTATTGGTTGTATTTTATAAATACCAACACTAGTGTCCCTATGAGGAGATCTAAAGGAAGTTCACCAAAGAAGATGTACTCATATTTACTATCCATTTTAATATTATTTCCTCTATTACTTACTCTCTATGTGTTATTCCATTATAAATTAATTAATATAGAATCTCCTATATGATTATTTGTTATTATGAATATGGAACAATTTTATTCAACCTTTTATCCATCCTGTGAATAACAAAATCACTGCATGTGCATACGTACAACTTACCATATCTACACTGTGGTGTAATATGTTTTTCAACACCACTATACCAAGATAGAAATAATAATGGAATTATAGATATTTATTATAATTATAACATGTTATTGGTTATAAAAATTAAGATTATATCCACTTCATTCACCTTTTACCATTAAGTGAATGATATCGTCGCTCGTGTGTATGTAAGTTCTACCATATCCACGGCGTTATGTGATTCATTTTCCATGTTCACCTATCAAGAATGAATATATATATGTATAAAATTAATAAATTATGTATATATATATATATAACCTTAATTTCAATCTGGAGATGATGGGACTATATCTTATTCAACAGAACTGGGACTTATATAAAAAAACCTGCATTGGAAAATGGAGCAATTAGCACTCGAGTGAAGGGTAAAAATGAAATAATATTAACAAATAGGTGATAAGATGATAGAATAGGATCATATATAACAACATAAACATGACTATGGTTATGGAATAAATTATAAACATTCTCTAAACCATTATACAAGAGGTTCAGATATGTATAAAGGAAATGAGACTGAAGGTAAGGGTTTTTTTTTCACAGTTGCATTTTATTAAGGATTATTTATATGTAATTATCTACTAGGAAATATTTATCATCCATGTCCATGATTATTGAAAATTAATTAAAAAATATTTTTACTATTATTCTACAATTTTTAAAATCATTTTTACCAATGTTTGAATTTTTACAAAACTATTTTAAGGGAATATTTTTGTCATTTTCCTAATGAGAAACTTTGTTACTTTTACAGTAACAGTATTAGAAAAATTATTTTTTAACATATATGGAATTAATATATTTTTTCCCTTTTATTATTCCTTAATTCCTTGAAAAAATATCTTATACTCTTAAAATATTATTTTTAAATAAAATTATTTCATTGAAAATTGTGTTAAATTTTAATAAAATAAAATAATTTCAACATAGAAATGATATTTTCATCAAGAATTATTTTCAGGTGATCTCTCAAAATAATTTTCCTTATAAAATATCATTATTTTATGTAATATATGCTTTACTGTGGATATATTTTTTCAAGGATATTATCCCTATTTCTCATATGGTTGGTTTATGATTCTTATGGAATGATACTTTTAAAATCCATTTATTTTACATGGGTAATGTATGATTGAATGATGTTTATAAAACAAATTTCATTTTATGGATTATTATATGATCAATGACATATGTTAATGTGTCACACATATTTATTATTTTCATTATGTGATGGGTGGGACCAATATATTCATCCAATTCATTAGGTAAAAATGTTTATCTAATGGGATAAATAGGGTTGGAACAGGAAATGAAATTGATTTAGTAATACAGGGTTAAATGTTGAGTGAACTCAATTCAGTAAAGTAATTATTCCACTGTGATAGTCATTTAAGTGAGAATTTAAAAATATGTAAAGGATATTGTATTATTATTTTTATTACAAAATTTCATTTATTATGTTATTTATCTCATGGAATATTTTCTTTGATTATTCATAAACTTTTATGAATTATTTTCTAATATGATATCATGATCCTTGATATATAGGGTATGATTTTCAATTATTTTGTTTATGTAATTATTCCTTAAGATTATGTTATGATTGATATCTCACTTCATTTCCATTACTGCAAATTTGAGATCGCCCCTTTTATGTGTTTCCTTCCCCATGTTATAAATAATCTTTTTAAGTATGAATACTAAAGGGGAAGATAATTATGGGAGATCTTGACAATCATTAACCAGAGTGGAAGTTTTTTATCCATGTTTCCAAATGAAATAAACTAATATACTCATAGGGAATGTGTTTTATGTTTTAAATGAATATTCATCTAAAAATATGTAATATTTATGTATGAGAAGACTGGACTATTATAGTTACTATCAAAGAAAAGGTTTACTTAAACATTGGAAACTACGATGGGAAAATATTAGTAAGAACTCTAAGTGTATGTCTGGGTTACAGTCCTATAGTTTTGGTAACAATCCTTAATAACATAGGATTAAACCTAAGGCAGCATGTATTGGGATTTTATATTTACATTCCCTTGCCTTTTTGGTTTTCCTATTATGGTTAGTTTTTTGCACACATTTGTTTTTAATCTTGGTTAGTGGATAGAACCCGATGGAATAGTGTCAATGTTGAATGTGATGGGCAATGAAACTAATGTCCTCCTAAGAAAATAAATATTGTATGATCTGGAATGGAAACTATTATTTCCATAATCATATAATCTATGAATCATACTAAATATCAAAATAATCAAGGGAGGTAACAACATCTTGTTGAGTTCTTCATGAGTAAACATCCACCGTCATTCAGTGGGTCTCTGATCCACTAGTTGCTGATAAATAGATCAATTCCACTGAGAAAATATTTTGTTTTTTTAATGAACATGATATGGAATATTTTTAATAGCAGTTTATCATCTTCAGGTAGAAGAATATAAATGGTGGAATCTTATCAATAATATGAGGAAGGAAAAAAATTAAATCAATGGAATGGGATGAGATTGAGGTGATATTTGTTATTAAGTACATCCCTTGTATTCTAGATACAAATACGGAGATGGTGTAACACCTGAGACTTTTATGAGAAATATTTTGTTTTTATGTTATATAAATCATCAAAGGAATCTTTCACTACACACAAAACTTTCTTGGCTTGCTTTACACGCAATCACGACCGTCCTCGATAGCTTGTGTCGTACGCAATACCGAGTTTCACTAAACAACGATATGCTATTAAAATATTATTAAAACCAGCCGTTATGAATATTAATAACCACTTTTTTTAAATTTTACGAATTTTATTTTTCAAAATGGACTTAATTTTTGGATTCGGAATATTGAAATTATCCTAGGGTGAAATTTTGGTATTTTTCTAAAAACTTTCAATTTTTTATGAATAGTGAAAACACTGGGTTACTATTTAAAAACTGACTTTTTATTTAAATAATTATTTATTTTAGTGAAAATTGATACATAATACCTATATAAGTTCAATTCAATTCATTGGAGTCATTTTATAATAATTTTAGATATATAAAAATTTTATTGAACTTTTCACCGTCTTTTACCCACCTCCTAGGAAAATTTGCAAATTTACATAAAACTTAATTTTACCGCTTCTGTGAGTGGAATTTAAAAAATACAAGAGACACGGTTGATGCCAGTAAGTAAAATGTGGTTCAATGAGATGAAAATATTTTTTGCTGAATAATAACTTTTAACTTTTATTTACCACGGTTAAAAGTAAATAGGGTAATTAAGGGTAAAAATGATATTATTATTACCCTAACACATGTCCTAATTCTATTGGATAAGTTTAATTCGACCGAAAACAACCTTAGGAATAAAATATGACCATTTAGGCCCACTTGGATTAGATTAGGACATTTATTATTAATTTATTTAAAGAAGGGTTAAAATAGTTAAAATCAAAGTTTAATAAGTAAATAATTTTTAATATAGGGTTATACATAAGATAAATTCGACTATAAATATTCATTAGAAATATAAAAATATTTCCTACATAATGGTATTTTATTTGTAATTTTTAGACATTAAATAATTTAATTTATTTATGACACAAAGATGATGCAGTAATTATCTTATTAAAGAAATATTGACATAATTGATTTTATAAATACCCAAATAAATGTAATTTGAGACTTTTTATGAATTCCACTAATTTTCTAGGTTAATATTACATGATAGTATTGATTTAATTAACTTTTTTCGAACTAATAATTCTGTTATGAGTTTCACAAAAATCAACTACTAAATAGTGTCAAAATTGACATAAAATAGTTTTTAAAACAAATATTATATTATTAGTTGTTCTTTTTTTTCCTAAAAATATAAGGTTTGGCCAAATGACTTAGATAAGGTTATATATATTAATAATAAACAACTTGGGGTTTGTTTGACTTGTTATAGTAAGTTTATTAACCATATAGTGTAAGAACACAAAAAGACACGGTAAAAGTAAAATTATCTAACTTAAAGTTAAATATAAATGATAAGGTTCAAATAGGAACCTAAACTTGTCTAAATTCTATTGTATGGGAGTATTTAGACCCATACCCACCTTAGATTCTAAATAAATCAATTTTGAGCTATTTAAAACCGAATTTGGCTTTATTATAAAATAATATTTTTAGTTTTTCCAAAGGAGCCTCTCTCCTCCCTTATAAAAGGGCACCTCCTCCCCCTCTTCCTCACACCACTTTGAACCTTCAAGCTCGTAAAACCCCTGCCACTTCATCCTCTAAACTTTCCTTGAGACATCCTAGAGGTCCTGGTCTTCTTCAAAGACCAATTTTAGTGCCCTAAAAGTAGGTCTCAAAGAAGCGCTTCAAAGAAGAGGTAATGTCCGTTACCGATTCTTTCAACTTTATTTCTTCTTCCAATTCTTCTTCTTTAGTTGTTTCATTATCAAGTAATAACATCAGTATCACTCATATATCGATATGTTATTATAAGTATGAAACAACCCTATTTCACCATCTATCCATCCTACAGAAAACAAAATCAACGCGCGTGCGTACGTACGGAATACCGTCTCCACGCCGTGGAGTAAACTATTTTCCACCACCACCTTACTTGGATGGGTATAATGGTGTAAATAATGACTATATATTATTAATGTAAAGTGATATTGATTCTGAAATATTATACATACACTCCAATACAATTCCACGATCATGGGAACGATATCATCGCTCGTGTGTATGTACGGAATACCGTCTCCATGATGTGATGTGACTCGTTCTACATAATCTTCATTGCATAATGATTATATAAATGAATTGAATGAATTAATATGATATATATTACACTAATAAAATTCTTTAAAATAGCTATATATAACCTAAAAAGAAAAATTATAATTTATTCGACAAAACACGCATAAGAACAAAAAGTAATAAACACCCGAATAACAAGTAGTAATAAAATATTACTAATAAGAAGCTAAGAATATGACCATATATGATATCATAAAAATACTTATGATTCTGGAATAAGTCAATAACATTATTTAAATCATTATACAGGAGGTTCGGACACTTACGAAGCAAATCGGACCTAAGGAAAGTGAAAATATCACAATCTCATTTTTATCCGAGATTGTTTATAATTTGGTATTTACGGGGGTGTATTTTATCATCCACATCCATGTTTCCTCAATATGTAATATTATTTCCATCCAACTACAATTGTTTAAATCCAATTTTACCGTTTGGTGAGTTTTTAGTAAAAGATATGAAAGTAATCTTTTGTCGTTTTTCGTACGAGGTACTTTTTGACTTTTCTGACAAAAGTACGAGAAGAATGTTTTTTTAACTTATACAGCATGAATGGATTTTTAAAACAATATTTCCAAGAATCTTCCTTTACAATCTTTCAAGTTTATTTTTAATCAACTTATTTTAGTTTAAAATTGTATGACATGCTAAGAAAGGAAAAATGTTTTTGAAGTAGAAAGGATATTTTCCTCAAGAATGGAGTTCAAGTATTTTACCAAAATTATTTTCCATCTAAGATAATATAGGGTTTTGTTTCTATCCCTATTATTACATTGATTTGATTATATTGTGATTGAATTATTTTTATGAATTCCTTTATCTTATATGAATTGTTTTATGATGTCATGATGTTTAAGAATCCCATTATTATTACATGGGTTATGCAATGATGCATGATTTATGATTTTGTGGCACACATAAGAATGGTATAATTATGAGATGGGTGGGACCTATATCTCCCTCCAATGCATTGGGTAAAGATTTTATATCTCATGAGATAGACATGGCTGGAACGGTAGGTTAAACCGGTTCAGTGAAATAGGACTGAAACGAGGAATGAACTCGGTTCAGAAATGGACTTTGTCCACTAAGATAGTCTTGGCGATGAGTCTTGACTAATAAAAAATGATTCTCTATGATTTTGTGTGTATGCCACAAAGTTTTATGTTTTAAGTTATGATTATTGGGATTACATTTCACTACTATGATTTATCCCATGTTATGAAATTATGATCTCTTTTGCAGGTTAAGATTTCCAAAAGTTATGTTATTATGTATATGATGTGATTGATATTTCTTTTGTTTACCCTTACTGAGCATTTGAGCTCACCCTTTTTTATTTTGTATTTCCCTAGGTCAGGAATAAGGTTATTAAGTAAGATATACCAAAAAGGGACTCTAGATATGATGAAATAAATGGGAGGCAAAGTAGATGCTTTATGAACCAGTTGTTTATGTTTCCCAGTTTCTAAAGACTCTATACCTATACGGTCCTTTCCTGGTTTTGTTATATGTTGTAATAAGTGTGCTTCAATTCTGAAGTAATAAAAATGTATGTAAAGTATGGGTCGTTATAGATGGAATTTCTTGAGATGAAGAAAAAATATAATCAATCCTTAAATACATATGATGAAAATAAAAAAATGAATCCATGGTAAGCCTCTAGTTTAATTATCATTATGAAAAGTAAAATTGATTTATTATTTTATGGTTTAATACCCAATATTAAAGATAAATTACCTATAATATTCATCAATACCAACAAAGATATTGATGTGATATCAAGGTGGTGATGGAATTTGTTGTTACCCATAAACCAAATGGTTTTGATAAGAAGAGAAAGATGAAATTAAAATAAAATTATAAATTTCATGGAAAAAGAATATTAGTTTTCCTTTATTCTCAATGCATGGGGAGAATCATGAAGGAAATTTTCTTAAGGGGACTGATAAATGTTTTATGTGTTAAAGGTAAGGTTATCAATAAAAATAGTTTATAAGTAATGTGAATAAGTTAGATAATAATTTTAATATAGAGAAAGATGAAAATAATCAACCACCCACACTTCAATGATTCAAGTATAAAAAATGGTCATTATTTTAATCAATTCTCAAATCTAAGGGCTAACAATGATGATCGACATGATAAACCTCTTAAGACCCTATACAATAGAAAATATCATGAGATGACTATTGTAGAGTACAACATTGAAGTCATGAAATGATTTAGTGTTTATGTATTAGAGATCAAGAATAATTTTTTGGAAGTACTTTTATGGTAGTATGAAATCATGAAACATATATGGATTGGTAAATTGTTGTTTTTCTATAATTATTTGAAATTATATGTTGAATAATGTTCATTTAATGAAAAATTGATTTACGTGTAGGGTTTTTTTAGAGACAACTTAATTAATGGAAAGATAAAATATAATATGTGCATTATGTGGGCATAGTAATGTGATAATGAGATTTTTTTGTTATAAAATAAATTTTTTAGTATTTATTTCCATGTAACTAATTAGAAATATTATGATAAGGCTATTTATGAATTAATTTATTGTATAAGGAACGATTTAATTGTTCTAAGAATGAATATTTTTACTATAGTTTAATGGCCATTAATGTAATTATCATGATTTAATTGAATACATTATAATGATCTTCACATGTTTTTTGTATGATAATTAAGTGATATGTAAATTTGTTTGGGGGATTAATGATCAATTGTTTTTGGAAATTTATTGCCTTTATTTACAAATTTTTGGATTTTAATCTTTTGGAAGTATCATAAAGGAAACCATTTATAAAAAATTTTATGATGAAATATTATCTTTACATATGAGTATATGATCATATTTGATAACTTGTTTTGATGATTACAAAACATAGATGAAATTACCTATCATTATATTATGGATTTTGTGATCTACTAATTATTTATGAATAACTAATTCACTATAATTTCAAGGAATAAGAGGTAGAGTTTAAAATGATAAAGTCACAATAAAAGGATGACATTGTTCTTATTAGATGTAATTAAATCATGTTAGTATTTCTTCTCCTAAAAATTATTCAACTCTAGGAAATGATCTTGAAACCAAAAATGATATCCTGGAACCTTCCTTTATGATAAATCAAGTTGTCCCTTAGATCATCAAAGATTTTTTATTTATTATTGTTAAAATTATCCTAACCATTTTCTATATCATTCTCCATTCCATGTTTATGTTTTCACATTTTACTAATGTCCTACAAATAGGAAACCTAGTTATGTGGTGATAATCACCTTTTAGTTTCCCTATTTTTAAGATAAATATTTATTAACCCCTTTTCCAATGTGGGTTTCCCACAATGTAAAATTTCAAATATCCATTTTTTCATTTTTAAGATAAATTTCAAATCATGAGTAAGAAATTTCATGAAATCCATGATCATATTTGGATGATAGCTTATCGATTTTTCGTTCAACTAAATATCTCTCTAGGTCATTATATGTTCTATGTCTCTGGCCTGATTAAGTACATTCCAGATCCTTTACACGTAATATCCTTAAAGTTTATATGGATGTTGATATTTATTTATTATAATGAAAAAATAATATAGATTCAATATCATATAGATAAAGATCTTTGAAACCAGACCACTTGCTTTGTTAAATGGTGGAACCAGCTATACAGGGTAGCTATGTGGAACCTACAGATGTGATGTGGTCAAGTTATCCTCCTCTATTTGTATCAAAGTTATGAATTTGTATGAATAATTTTTTTTTAAAGATAGTTTTAATGTAACACCAGGATATTTTAATAAATATTTCTCTTTAAATAATTCTACAACAGCATGCATTTCACATAACCATGTGTTTTATCAAACCATGAGACACTATTAGTATAAGATGACCATTATAGCCTAGTAGTTAAATAAGCTGAAATAAATATTAATAACTAATTTTTGAAATAAATATAAATTTATAACTAAATATGAATTTATTGGTATGTTCATAGAAAATGATCCCACAATTTTTAGAAAAAATCAATTTATTCTACAACAATACATTTTCTTAAAAAATAATCTTATCATCTTGTTCTAAGTAAATATTAATTTTATAAGTTCGATAAAATAAATTTTAAAAAAAATAATTTTTTAGTTCATCATGTCAATATTATCTAAATACTATTTTTAAAAATTAGATGAAAATATCTAGTTTGTTAAGGAATAGTGAAAAAACTGATTTTTATTTAAAACTATATTTTCTTTTTAAAGTCACTATATTGTAAAATTATGTTTTGGGATATATTAAAATTCTAATTAGTTCATTATGATTTAAAATAATCAAATAATGAGTTTTTAAAATGATTATATAAACTAATTAATCATAAATATATTTTATGTTTTAAAAGGGAATTTTTGAGGAAAAAATTATTTTTGATAGCATTTTTCCTATTTTGTTTTAAATTAAATTCTGAAAATTCTATATTTTTAATTTTCTAAAAATGGATGATAAATTTACATTCATAAGGTACAAATTTTTTAAATATATTTCTTTTATTATTTGCTAATATGAATAGTAACCTTGATAAATTTAGTTACCAATTAAAGGGTATGTTTGGTAATTTAGGTAAAAAAGAAAATGGTAAAGACTATTAAATGCCTCTAACACATTCCCCTATTTTATTGGATGAAAATAATTCATCCCTTAACATATATGTATCAAAATTAAGTTTTTTAATGGAATATTGTCAATGAAAAAGACTTATATACTATTTAAATCATATAAACACATAAAATGCCACTTTCTTTGTCTTAAATATCCCTTATGTGTCAACATGGGAAAAAATTTATATAATGAAGGAAAATAAACTCACCTTTTTTACTTAATAAAAATATTTTTATGATAAAAATTTATTTTTTATGTTTTGGGTGACATGGGTGAGATAACAATATTTATAATATATTTCTAATAAAATTTTAAAGATTTCCCATTCATGTTTTAAATAATATGTCATTTTTAAAATATTATTACATAAAATATATGTTCTACTCAAAATATTCATATGAAATATATAATATTTATATTCATTGTGGTATTTTTTTATTTTTAGTGAAAAAATATGTATATTAAATAATGTCCAAATAGTGATGTAGTAAATATTTTATGAATCAAAATATCAAAAAAATATTATTAAAATTATTAATTATATATAATTTCATATAATTATTGTGATAAAATAATTTAATAGATTTCCTTGACCTGATATGGATATAATAAAATGTTTATTTTTAGGTTAATTGATTATCTTGATATTTATAAAAGTTTATGTATTGAATATTTTCAAAATTTATCAAAATGATATTTTATCAAAATAGTATTTTATTAAATTATTTTAAAATCATAAAACGTCATTAAAAATATAAAATAATAATAAAATTTTCTATCATGTTATATTTTGTTCATTTATTTTCAAATTTACATCAAATAAGTATAACTAACAACCTTTAAATATTAAAATAGTTGTTATTATAGTTAAAATTAAAATAAGTTAACTTAGGGTTTTTTTTAAATGATAAGGTTTAAAATAATACCAAAAAATATCTAAAATTTATTTATTTTTTGAATTACAATATTATATAATATTTTCTTCACAAAAATGTCCTTTTAGTGGTATTTTTATTAATATTTAATTTAGTATAAATTAATCTTTTTAGAAATTCTTAAATATCCCCTCACCTAAATTATAAAAAGACAAATCCTCCCTCACTTCATTTCATCTCCTTAAACCTTATATCTAGACCATAATCTACATAATACTCTTATCCACATCCATATTTTAATTCTATATATTATTTTATTCTAAAAATACCAACACTATTTCCCCTAAGAGCAGATCTAAAGGAAATTTACCGAAGAAGTGAAAATCATATTTATCGTCTCTTTCAAGATTATTTCTTCTTATACATCCTCTTCATGTGTTTTTTACATTATAATGTAACAAATATAGTATAATCTATATTCAGATATGTAATTATGATTATGGAATAACTATATTACACCTTTTATCAATCATATGAATTACAAAATCATCGTGTGTCTGTACATACAGTTTACCATCTCCACACTGTGGTGTAATATTGTTTTCATCACCGCAATACTAGGATGGATATAATTATGTAAATAATAGATATTTATGATAATTATAAAATTATAATGGTTCTATAAATGATTATACACAATCCACTTCCTTCCCATTTTACCATTATTGTAATGATACCGTCTCTCGTGCGTATGTATGACATACTATCTCCACTGTGTGATGCAATTCATTTACCATGCTCACCATTAAATAATGACTATACATGTTTATAATTAATAAATATTATATATAATACCTTAATATAATTTTTTATATGATATTCCTATATTTTATTCACCAAAACTAGGATTTATATGACAAAACATGCATAGTAAAATGGAGTAAGTAACCCGCGATTTAAGGGTAGTAATTAAATATTATGAAAAAACAGGTGATAATAAGATATAATAGGATAATATTTAATAACATAAATATTAGTATGGTTCTAAAATAAATTATTAACATTATTTAAACCTTTATACATGAGGTTTATATATGTACAAAATAAATCATACCAATGGTAAGGATTAATTTCACAATCTCATTTTATTCAGAATTGATTATATGTAAGTATTTGATTGGGAATATTTATTATCCATGTTAATGATAATTAAAAAAAAAATTCCTAAATATATTTACTACTATATGAAAATTTTTAATTTCTTTTTTACCCCTGGTTAATTTTTTTTCTAAACTAGTTGAAATGAATCATCTTTTTATCTTCTTAATGAAGAACTTTGCAACTTCCTACAAAAGTAAAATTAAAATGTTTTTTTGAACTTATATGGAATGATAAGATTTTTCTTATTGTATAATTCCTTAATTCCTTAAAGAATCCCTTTAACACTTATAAGGTTATTTTCAAATAAATTTTTTTTTTAAATGGTTTGGAATTTTAAAAAATAAAACATTTTCAACATAGAAATGAAATTTTCCTGAATAATTGTTTCAAGTGATTGCTAAAACTATCTTCAATATATGATATTATTGATTTATGTTACATATTATTTACTATGGATATATTTTTCAAAGGATACTATCCTCATTCCTCTTATGGTTGTTTTATTTATATGATGTAATGATATTAATGAAACCCATTTATATCCATGGGTAATGTATGACTGAATGATTTTTATGATTGCCATTTTTTCCATGGGTTCTAATATGATCAATGATGTATGTTAATGTGGAACATATATATATATATATATATGTTTTTCATTATTTTATTGGTGGTACCTATATATCCATCCCATCAATTGGGTAATTATGTTTATCTCCAGAGATAAATAAGACTAGAATGGGAAATGAACTTTATTTAGTAATACAGGGCTAAAACGGGGAGTGAACTCGATTTAGTAAATGAAATTATCCACTACGATAGTATTAAAAATGAGAAATTACTAATATGAAAATAAGTTTCTATTATTTTTTTAATTTAATAATTTCATTTATTATCTTATTTATCTCATGGAATTTTTTCTTTCCTTTTTATGAGAATTTATTATTTATTTCATGATATTATATCATCAACATTGATATAGAGATTACAATTTTCAATTGTTTTTTTTATGTAATTATGCATTATGATTATGTTATGATTGATATTCTTGTTTAATTCCCTTTATAATCATTTCAGCACACTCATTTTATATGTATCCTTTCCCCATATCGTAAATAAGGGTTTTAATTAAGAATACTAAAGGGAAATATCATTGATGTAGATGTTGAATATCATTCACTAGAATAGAATTTTGAGATATAGTTTTCCAAAGGCACTAAACTAAGATGGTCCTATTTCATGTGGTTGTATAATTTAATTAAAATAAAAATAAAGATATGTGATATCCATGTATGTGAAGCTTGTTCTATTATAGTTAGTATTTAACACACATTTTAGTTAAATATTTAAAACTATGATGAGAAAACCATTATAAGAACCCAAAGTGTTAGTCAAGGTTACAGTCCAATAGTTTTGGTAACAATCATGACTAACATAGGATTAAATATAAGGCATCATCATTAGAAATTTTAGAAGTATATTCCACTGACTATTTGGTTTTCCTAGTATAATTATAGCTTCTAACATATTTCCTTGTGGTTTGAGATAATGTATGGAACATGAAGTAATATTGATAGTGTTGAATGTGATTAGAAATGAAAATATTTTTCTTCTAATAAAATGAATTTTGAGTGAGCTAAAATGAAAAATATTATTGTTATAATCACAAAATCTTTGAATCATACTGGATTTTAAAATAATCAAGGGAGGAACATTCTATTTAGTCCTTTGTGAGGAAACTTTCCACCTTCAGTTAGTGTGAATTTAGATCCAGTAGTGGATAATAAATGGATCAAAACCATTTAAAAAATATTTCCTATTATTTAATTCATAATAAATTAAAATTTTATCCTAGAGGTTTATAGTCTTCAAGAAGAAGCAGATCAATAGAGGAATCAAATCAAGAATACGAGGAAAGAAATAGAATCTAAATCAATGGAATGGGATTAGTTTAATGTGATATTACATAGTAATTTCATCCATCATATTTTACATAAAAATATGGATAAAAATTTTATAAGATGAATAAAAAAGATGATCGATCCATTAGTATATATGATGAAACTTTTACAAGGAATCTATGGTACACCTATGGTATCATTATTATTATGGAATGTATATTTAATTGATTCTTTGGTGGTTTAAAACCATGTCTTCGAAGGGAATTACATATAAGAATCATCGATTCCAATAAAATTATTCTTTGATGTTCTTTCAAGGTGGAGATGGAAATTTGAGTTACCCATTGACTAAATGGTTCTGATAAGAAAATAAAAATGGAATAAAAAAGGAAATTATAAAAATCGTGGGGAAAGAAGATTAGTTTAACATTTTTCTCAGTGCATAGGATTAAGTATGAAGAAATTTTTCATAAGGTAACAAATAAAATATTTATGTGTGTAAGGTAAGTTAATCAAGAAACTTATTTTACAGGTGATGGGAAGCAGTTAGATAATGATTATAATTTAGATAAATGTTCATGGAATGATCCATGAACAATTCAATGCTTCAAGTGTAAGTAAAATGTTCATTATACTAATATGTGCCCAAATCCATGGGTTAAAGATAATGATCGGTGTGAGAAACCTCTTAAGGACAAAGAAAAAGGAAAATCTCATTAGATCAATATTATGGAGTATTCCAATGAATTCATATAACAATTGAGTGTTAATGTAATAGAGATCAATAATAACATTGTGGAACTACTTTTATGGTACTATAGAATAATGAAACATAATAGGATTGGTCCATTGTGGTGTTTTCATATGGATTTGAAAGGATATGTTGAATACTATTGATGGAATAGAAAATTAATTTACTAGTAAGATGATGTTTTAAAAAAACACAACTAATTGAATTATAAACCATAATATAGGCATGATGAGTGGATAGTAGTTGGATAATTAGATGTTTCATTATCAAAAAATAAATGTAATTGTTTTGATGATAATGTAACTGATTAAAAATATGATGACAAGTTGTTTTATGGTTTAATTTGTGGAATGAGTAAATAGTTAATTTATTTTATGAATGCATATTTTCACTAAGGTTTTATAGTAATTATGGTAATTAAAATGTTTCAATATAATACATGATAATTATATTCACATGTTTAGTGTGTTACAAATAAGTGATATGTCATGTCTTTTGGGTGATAAACGATAAATTGATTTCATAAATTAAATGACCTTCTTTCAAAAGATTATAATTTTAATATTATGGAAGGATCAAAAAGGTAATAATTTGTGAATTTTTTTAATGAGATATTATCTCTATATATGAGGATCTGTGCATAATGGATAAAATGTTATGATGTTGACAAAATATAGATAGAAGGACCTATCATTTTATTTGTGGATCTCATGATATGATAATTCATATGAATGAGAAAATGTCCTTTATTTATTATAATAAGAGATGAATTGGAAAATGGTCACAAAAAAATGATATGAGGATATTATTCTTATGAAATTTAATTAAATCAAGTATGTATATCTTCCCTTGATAATTATTCAACTCTATAAAAGGATCTTCAAACCAAAAATGATTTCATATTACCTTCTATTTCGATGAATAAAATTCTCCCATAGGTCATCATATATTTAACTATTTTTTATTTTCAAATTCCTCCTCACCATGTTCTCTATATTTCATTAACATAACATTATGGTTACGATTATCTTCTTTTTTCATGTTTTGACTTTCGACTATTGTTCCCCAAATCAGAAACATAGTTATGTGGTCATCATCACCTTTTAGTTTCCCTCTTTTTAATAGAAATATTTATTGACCTCTATTTTTATATAGATTTCCTACAATAGAAAATTTTAAATGTCAATATTTGATTTTCAATAATAAATTTGAAATAACAAATATATCAATTTCTTGAAATTATTGATCATATCAGGATGATATCTTATTGATTGATGGTTCCTCTAAATCTCTCTCATGTTTATTTTATGTTCCATGTATCTCACCTAATTAAGTACATACCTAATCCTTCACACGTACTAACTTTGAGTTTCTACCAATATAGCAAGTTATTTATTATAATTAACAAATAGTAGGGATTATAGATCGTATAGATAAAGTTATATGAAACAACACCACTCAGTTTACAAAAACGTATGAACCAGAAATTTGAGGTAGAAACATGGAGCTTTAGGATGGGATGAGGGAATTTTATCCTTATATATTTGTATCCAAATGTTGAATTTGGAGGAATAAATTGATTTTAATGGGTTCATACTATAACACCTTGATATCTTAATAAATTTTTCTATTTATAATATTTATCAACAAATTGTGTTGCACACACACCTATGTGTTTAAATGAACCACAAGACAATATTAGAATAAAATGATTACTATAACCTATCCATTAAATAGAATGGAATAAAAATTAATAAATAAATTATGAGATAAATATAAATTTATAACTAAATATGAATGTATTGGTATGTTCTTAGAATCTGACCATGCAATTTCTAGAGAAATCACTTTATTCTGCAACAATAAGTTCTGTTAAAAAATACGTTTATCAAATTTTTTTGAGTAAATATTATTTTTTATAATCTCTATAAAATAAATTTTAAAAAAATATTTTTTTTAATTCATCTTGTAAATATTATCTTAATATTATTTTTAAAAATTTTATGACAATATATAATCTTTTATGGAATAGCTAAAATAATTTTTATTATTAAAATTTGTATTTTCATTTAAATTCATTAAAAGGTAAAATTATTTTTTGGGATAGTTTTCAATCTTAATTAGTTCATTTTTATTTAAAATAATCCAATAATTTTTTTTATAAGTTTTATATAAAGTTATTATAAAAACAATTTATGTTTTAAAAGGGTATTTTTAAGAAAAAAACTATTTTTAATGGCATTGTACTAGTTTCATTTTAAATTAAATTCTGACACTTTATTTTTTATTTTTAAGGAAATTGATGAAAAAATTTGATTCAGAAGGTTTGAAATTTGTAAATATGTCCATTTTAGTTTTCTCTAATTCCAATAGTATCCGTGATAAATTTTCTTACCACTGTAATTAAAAAATTGGGTAATTAAGGTTAAAAGTAAAATGTTAAAGACTATGAAATTCCTCTAACACATGTCTGTATTTTATTAGATGATGAAAAATCTTCCTTTAACACATAATAATCAAAATTTGTTTTTAAATGGAAATATGTGCATTAAAAATTACTTATATGGTATTTAAATAAATGAAAGACACAAAATGTCACTTTCTTTGTCTTAAATATCCCTTATGTGTCAACATGGGGAATAATTTTTTTATTGAACAAAATTAAAATTAAATTTTTTAATTAATAAACATATTTTAATGATATAAATTTATTTTTGATCTTCAGGGCCATTTTGGTGAGATTATGACATTTATAATATTTTATTGAATAAACTTTTGAAGTTATCATATTATAGTTTTAAATAATATATAATTTTTCATAATGATCCCAAATAGATATAATGGACTATAAATATTCTTATGAAATATATAAGATTTATATTCATTAGGGTAATTTACTTTTTTTTGGAGAAAAATAATGTATATTAAAAAATTTCAAAACACTGATATAGTAATTATTTTTTGAATCGAAATATCAAATAAATGTTATTAAAAGTATTAAATTTATATAATTTGATATAATTAATTTTATATAATAATTTAATATATTTAATTTAACACTTATAGTTATCATAAAATATTTATTTGGATGTCAAATTATTGTCTTAATATTTTTAATATTCCATGTAATGGATAGTCTCAGAATTTAGAATAAAGGTATTTTAACAAAATAATTATTTATTAAATTATTGAAAAATAATAAAACAACTTCAAAAGTATAAAATATTTATAATATTGTGTAACATGTTATAATTTTTTAATTTATTGTTAGATTGACCTCATATAAGTTAAATTAATAAACATTCAATATTGAAAAAGTTGTCATAATTAAAATTTAAAAAGGTTATGTAAGATTTAAATAAAGTGATAAGGTTTAAAATTATATATAAACTTGTATAAGATATATTGTATGATGAGATTAAAAAATTATCTCATTTTATCTTTTCATACATGTTCTTTTTTAGGTTTTTTATTTAGATTCAATTTTTTATATATTAATCTCTTGATAAATTACTAATGGTCCCCTCTCCTCAATTATAAAAGGACACCTCCTCCCTCACATCATTTCATATGCTTGAGCATTATATATCAACCATACATTGGAAAATTTAATTCTCCACATCCCTTTACACATTCTATAGTTACTATTTCACTAAAAGGACCAACCCTAGTGTCTCTAAGTGGTGATATAATGGATGTTCTCCGAAGATAAGGTAATCGTCTGAACTAACTCTTTCAAGATTATTTGTTATTATTCTTCTTCATCATGTGATTTTTTCCTGGTAAAGTAACAAATATAGTATCACCTATATTATTATATGTAATTATGATTATTTAATTACCATATTTAACCTTTTATCTATACTATTAAAATAAAAAGTATCACATGTGTGTACTTATAACTTACAGTCTACATATTGTGGTGTCATGTGATTTTCATATCAACATTACTTGGATGGGTGTAATGATGGAAATAATCTATATTTATGATAATTATAACATGATATTTATTATTGAAAAAATAATACATCATACACTACCTTCCACTTTTACCATTAATGGTATGATATCATTGCTCGTGAGTACGTATTGCCTACCATCTCCACAGCGTGATATGATGCATCTTCCATAATCACCATTAAATAATGATTACATATGTGTGTCTATAATGAATAAATATGATATATATTACCTTAATATCATTATGGGGTGATATAACTATATCCTATTCACAAAAACGTGGACTTATATGACAAAACATGCATAGGAAAATGAAGTAGTTAACACTCAAGTGATGTTTAATAAGAAAATGTTACTGACAGAATGGTTATAATATGATATAAGAGGACAATATATAGAATCATAATTAATAATATGGTTCTAGAATAAATTAATAACATTCATTAAACAATTATACATGTGTTTAGGATACATACAATTGAAATTAGACCTAATGTAAGGGTTATTTTTACAATCTCATTTTATTCAAAATTGGATAAACGTATCTAATATGGGATATTTATCTTCTAGGGTAATGTTTCTTAAAAATGTTCTCAAAAATATTTTTACTATTCTCCAAAAAAAATTAAGTCTGTTTCTACCAAGATGTGAATTTTTATTTATTGGTTTGAAAGAAATCATTTTGTCTAATTTGTAATGAGGTACTTTGTTAATTTTACAGAAAAAATATAAGATGAATTTTATTTTTACATTAAACAGAAAGAATTTATTTTTACTATTTCATAATGCCTTAATTTCTTAAGGATTCCATTTTAATCTTATAATTTTATTTTCAAATAAAAAGTTTTCATTAAAAATTTCATGTCATTTTAAGAAAATAAAACAGTTTCAATGCAGAAAGTATATTTTCCTCAAGAATTACATTCAAATGAACTCTAAAATTTATTTTACATCTATTATATCTTTATCTGATGTTAAGTAATCTTTAATGGGGAATTTTTTTTAAAGGATACAATCCATATTCCTTCTATGGTGGTTTTATATTAATGAGTTAATGGTATTTTTTAAAAAAAATTAATGGTTTATTTATGATATAATGATGTTTCTGAAACACATTTCATTCTATGTGTTCTGATATGAAAAATGATTTTATGTTAATATGGAAAACATATCTATGGTTTTAATTATGTTAATATTGGGACCTATATCTCCCTATAATTAATGGGGTAAATATTTATTTCTCATGATATAAACAAGAATATAAAGGTAATTGAAGTCAGTTCAGTAATGCAATGTTGAATCTTGGAGTGATCATGGTTTAGTAAAGGAATTTTTCCTCTGTGATTGTTTTGGAAATAATCCTTGACTAATATGGAAATTATTTTTGGAGCTTATACATACATGAAAATATCATTTCTTATATTATTTATCTCTTGGAATATGTTCTTGGATTATTTACAAGATTTTATGATTTATTTCAAGATACGATATCATGATCTTTGATATAAAGTATACAGTTTTTTTTGTTTTCTTCAAGTAATTTTTCCTTTTGATTAAGATTTGATTTATATCTCCTTTTATTTCTCTTATTGATAATTTTAGCTCACTATTTTTACAATTTTCCTTTCTACAGGTCATATATAAAGGCTTTATTTAATAAAGAGTGAATGAGATGATATTTATGGGATATGATAAAGATCATTCACCAGACTATAAGTTTGTGGTCCATGATTCCAAAAGAACTAAAATAATACAGTCCATGGGCCTATTTTTTAAAATGTAATAAATATTCAAATAAAATGTTGTAATATCTATTTATGAGATTCTTGGGTTGTTATATGGAATGTTGGTGAAGAGATAAATATTTCTTGATAATAATGAAATGCATTGACTTGGTAAGGTGATCGACATCCACATATATAGTTTTTTGTCTATATATGTCTAAGGGGAGTCCAATGACAAAATACATGGTTTTTGTTTCATTTCCATTATAATGTTTGAAATGGATTAATCATACCCATATAATTGGGTCATTCTTATTTTAATTGATGAAATAAAAAATCAATGATATATAAACTCTGAAATATCCTTCTTTATGTTATCCAAATAGAAATTACTCTTCAAATGTCTACAAACAAATTTTATTCATATATTAATAAAGATAATTTTTAAGCATAACTTGGAATTTCTCTATTAATTTTTGAAATTTATTTGACACATATCTTAGTTCCTAACCATATACCTCCATCTTCAACAATAATGAACTCTATACTAGTGACCAACTTTTTATGTAGAAACTCATCAAATTTATCAGCTTTCTTGATTATCTCATGAATGGATGGTTGAAAAATTATTTGATAAAGGTACAATTAATATCCTTTTATTATTAAAATATCCATCCTTTACAATTTGGGAAACATTGGTTCACATGTATTTTTCGTAATGGATATAGTTTCAAGAATGTCTCTACATAGAGAATCTACCACTTTGTGTCCTTTTCTATGATGGTAATGGATTGAACATTTTTAATTCTTGATCATTTATATCTACATTTTTTGTAACATTTTATGATCCTTTTAAGTGAATATATAATTTACTATTTTATTATCCATATATATGTCACACCTCTAACTATAGATATTATACCACCAAATCATTAATTTGATTATCACTACAACAAATTTTATATCATGATTTGGGTATTTCTTATTATGGATCATTTTTTATTAGAGGAATAGGATATCAATTTATTATTTTTCATCAGTAAAAAATCCAATCCCTTTTAGTAATCATCTATGTAGATCACAAATACTTCCTCTCTAGTTGTTAATTTGAGCATAGGTTCTATGATTGGACTCTACTTCGTAACATTAAAACCTTCCACACAATCATCATTATTGACAAACCATGCTTCTTTTTTAGTTATATTCATTATGGGGATTGATAGTGAATATATGTTTCTCAAAAATAAATTATAATACTCAGATAATCTATGAAAACGAGGGATTTATATCATAGTGGTTAGCCTTGGCCACCCTTCCATCATCTCTATTTTTTAAAGTCCCTATATATTCATTTACTAATCATGAAATTCCCTAGGAATGTTACATTATCAACTATAACTCCCATTTACTATACATTTCATATATATTTTATTTCTTTAAGGATCTCAATATATTATTAAATTTTTTGTTATGCTTCTCCTTTAATTTGTATTAGATAACAATATCATCAATAAATAGCACAAAACATTTATTGAGGAAATCAATAAAGATTCTATTTGTATAATAAATGAATATTTATAGATCATTAGTGAGTTTAAATGGGATCAATATGAACTCATAGTGCAGGTACGATTTATAAAATTTTTTCTTGGGTATATCCCCCTTATTCACTGTTAATTGATAGTTCCCAACCGAATATCTATCTTAGAGAAATTTTGGGCTCCAAATAGTTAATCTAACAATACATAGATATGTTTAAGAATGTACCTTTTCTTTATCATGATATTGTTTAGATAAAGATAATAAATGTAGAGTCACATTGACCCATCCTTCTTGTTGATGAAGAGGTCGGGTACACCCCATAATGATGCACTTTGGAATACAAAACCTTTATCAAGATTCCATTGTATTTGTCATTTTAGTTTCTCAAGTTCAACAACACCCATTTTATATAGATTATGGGATATTGATGAATCCCCATGAATAATATTGATTTAAAATTTCAGATCTCTTCTAGGATAAAGACCAGAAATTTATTTTAGAAATAAATCAATGTATTCCCTCACAATGTGAAAATTTCCATGGATGATATTTTCCTTAGTCTCAATAATTTTATCTACATAATATTTATCAAAATTAAATAATATCCATAATATATATTTTAGTACTAAAAAATATTTTTCCTTGTCTATTCACTTATATAAAATTAATGTACGCTTCATGATAAATATTAAAATTTCCTTCAATCATCAATTTATGTTGTCTTTATATAAAGAATTCAAATCCATAGCCATAATTTCATTAAATTATACTAAATGGAGAATCAAAATGGTTCCTGGGATGTTCAGACCATAAATTTTGACATGAGAGGATTTATATATGTGGGATGAAATAATTTCCTCATTTTTTATTTTCGAAGATAACTCTACTTTCATGCACTATGGTGGTGTTTGAATAGTTATACTAAACTATAAACATACAAATGAATACATAAACCCAAGTATGATAAGCCTACCATTCAATTTTGTGACTCCATTTCTAATCATTTACATCATCCAAAATAGACTTTTGGATGATAATTTTTAAATATGTATAAACATCAATGGGTAACCATGAACATTAAATGGGTAATCCTTAAATGAAAAATATTCCTTACCTGATGAATTTCTAGGATTTAATAAATATTATCCTTGATCTATTTTAAAACATAAAATAATACAGGAATTTTTATTCAATTAATAGTTTTCATTAATTATGCTGTTAATTTACCAAAACATATAGCCAATGAGTGTCATCCCAGGTGTGCAGAAAGCCCCATTACCATGCACAATTTCATGATCGAGTCTCGCTCAATACATTATTTTTATGGATGTTACCCTTGGGTATATTTGTGTCAGATCCACATCATCATGAAGTATCCTTGAAGGTATTTATTTTATTAGAACCCACTTATTCAGTACATTAACAAAATATAGATATGATTCTTTATGTTTATTCTCATACAAAAAGGATTCATCAATATTTTTCTAACCAAATCTGAAGAATAACTATATTTTCCTTTGTTATAAACAATAAAATCTATAATCTTTAAAAAAACTTTATTTCACGATTTATTAAATAAAAACCCACTTATTACAACCTAAAATATTGAGAATCAATGTGTATTTGGTAAATTAGGTACATATCGCGTCAATAAGATACATGGATACAACATCATTATTGAAAACATCCTTATCATGCTTCTAATATTCCAAATATTTTAAAATATCATGAGATAACTGGGGACATTCATAAGAAATTGGTCAGTTATAAAGCATATTAATAGAATAAAAAAGAATAAAATGATAAAAATATAACATTTTATTCAATAATAATTTAAATTGGACATAAAATGGATGAGAATCATAGAAATAATCTTTGAATAATGATCAATGATGATAAAATAAAAGAAATATGGGAATGTGGAAACAAGAATAAACATGACATCATAAAAAATATATCAATTATAACCATGAATAAGTCATAACATGGTGGAAAAAGTCCCATAATAGATTATGATTACACCATAATACCATATATTATATCTCATGAGACTAAAACATTACCCAATTATATGGAGATATATATAATTATGGGAACACCTATCACTCTCATATCATGTACATTCATAATGGTTCAACATATATCAGTCAATATAGGATCATATTTCATCACATTTACTTCCAAGATTATGGAATTTGGAACACAAACAAGGAGGTACCCAATAAAATAAGGATATATATTTCTAGTTGAATATACATGAGTGTAAATGGAAATGGTATTCAAAATGAAAAATCATGTGGTGAAAAAAACCATAAGATAATTCATGGGGTATAATACGGGTACATATAGGATCATAGGAAGTATTAATGACTTTTAAATGGATACACCACCACTTAAAAACATAAGGGATTTAAAAGGGATATTTAAGAACATAATACAATAGTAAAATTCTAAATGAAAAGTCATAATAAAAAATGGGTTTTGAATAAAATTTTCATAGTGAAAAATGGTCGAACAATTTTGTCCTCATAAAGAGAGTATATAATGAATCATGGGAGGGAATAATGAGAGGTAATGGGTTATATCATCACATGAATTTTTTTTTGGGTATTATGAGGTATGTGTGAAATATTTTTCCAAAAATAGAAATTGTAAGAAAATAGAAACACATAAAGAAGGTTCTCAAATAAAGAGGAGAAGGAGAGGATATCTTACCTTGATAGGGTGAATCCAAAGGATTGGGAAGAACTTCTTGAAAGAATAGGTGAACCTTGGGAGGTCTCTCGAAAAGAATGTAAATAGTAATTTAATGACCCATATTATTTTACTAATGATAAATATGAGCTTAGGTGGGTTTATTTAAGAAAAGGAAGTGTACTTATTTATTATTTTCCAAATATTGGTTTTGGACTCTATAAAATAATGCGATCAAACTCACAGAACATACCATGGTTTTTTACAATGAATTCTTCAAAAGGTGAGGGTTTTTATTATTTCATAAGCCCATAATTCAATAACATTGAAATAATACCCTTCATGATGTGGAAATGATTCATGTTAATATAGAATTGATTTTAAAACCTTAAAATATATTATAGGTTTTCAAATATTCAAAAGGGTTTTTAAAATTAAAAAAATAACATAAAATACATTATATTTTAAATTTAAAATATATATTTGGTATCGGATATCATTTATGGAACATATTTCATCACATTTGGGTCATTATTATGTCATAATAAATATCGTGTATTTCTACCATATTTGATAATTACCATAAAAATGGACTCTCATTAAAAATTATAATATTTGGAAAATTTAAATATAATGATTAAAAAAATAATATTTAATTTTTAAAAACAATTTTTTAAATATGATAAATTACACTTGTATATTAAAATATCTATGTCTTTATAGATACCTATTTTTTAAAAATAACATTTTTCTGGCCCTTATAAAAAATACATTTTCACTTCCAAAAATTATATTATCATTTATATTTCATAATAATATATTATTAATATATAATTTTTTTCAAAAAATCATGAATATTTTAAAAGTTTTGTACTTTTTAATCTTCAATATAACTAAAAATGCCATTTCATTTTTGTTATCTAATAATCAAATATTTTTCAAAATCCTTACATAATCATTTATAAGGAAAAAATTAGGAATAAATACAATGTATTTTTTATTTAATTGAAAATATGCATATTCATACAATAAGGGTCAAGATAAATTCACCCTTATTACACTATAAAATTCTCTATGGTAAAGGTGTGATGTGGTGAGAACTTATTTGGGTGGTTCAGTAAACATAGTCCGGGTCATGATATCGATGAACTTGAACTTCTCCCATTAATGTTTTTAATCATTAATTAGTTATATAATCTTATCTTTTTATTGGTGAATTGAGAATCCAATAGATTTTATCCCCCATGTAAGCTCTGATAAATTCTCTTCATAGGTTACTATCCTACTGGTCGAGGTCAGTGCTTCTTTCATCAGTGTCATTTTCATTTATGATAACCCATAATATGTTCTAATCATATGGTAACTATTCAAAACGTATATTATCAATGATCATGATTCATAATTTCCTTCTAAAAATGATTTTTTATAAAAAATCATGTATTTTATATAACCACATTTCATAATATGGAATCTGATTCAATCAAAAAAGGAATTTTGTTTGTAAATGTTCTAGTCATTACTTGGATAAAGTCAGTCCTTCTAGTAAATTGAGAGTTTAAATAATAATTGATGTGTTAATAAGGGAATAAATATGTAACAATGAATACTCATGTCCAACATTTTATACATCTACCTTGATCCCTAGAAAACCCAAGTGATATGTTTCATTCTAAAAGGAGAACAATGATGCCTTTACATGGAACAATAATGACATGTTTGGGATTTTTGCTAAGATATATGAAACCATATATGAATTATTTTCATCCCATGTATGCTTAATAATTCACCTCGATGGATGAATTAAATCAATGGTCCCATGGTCGAGGTTGAATATGACAAGTTTATTATGGTTAGAACCATCACAATGGTCTAGAACCATAATTGGTTGGAAGAAATTATAATATTCAATAAAAAGAATGGTTAGAAATAATTCTATTTCAACTGTAAATATCTCAAATACTAATATATAATGGAAGTGTTAATTATTATGGTCATATATATTCTAATCTATATAACCACTAACATTCAGGTACACTCCTTTGAAGTAATATGTGGATATAATCAAATTGGGATGGCCCCCAAGATGAAGAGGTCACATCATTTAGGGAACCTTTAGGAATATAATGCTATTAGGTGATTCCCTTTGTCTTGAAAAGTTTTGATGAATAAAACCAATTGGATATGAATCACAGATTTAATCCCCATCTATGATTATAGGTGGGATACTCTGTGGATGATTTTGTTTTCAAATATGATCAATTTCATGACCATATTAGTGATATTGAGAAAAAAAATTCAATGCATCACACCCATAATTTTATTATTGAAAACAAGAAGTTTGAACTTGGGGTTACATTGTGGAAAATTATTAGGTTAATTTTCCAATATAGAGGCATCTTAGTGTGAATTTAAAAGAATAAGGACCATGTTGAAATTCCCCATCCATGTGATTTTTAACTGAAAATTGGGTTTCATTATTTTGTAGACTGTATACAAGTATTTTTTATAAACATGTAAATAAATTGTTATATCTTCTCAATATTTACATTGATAAATGTACTACCAGTGGACCATGAATGAAAAAAGTGATTCCAATTTAATTAAGTAGTACATATTATATAATCCTGTTTGTATGATGACTATCTAGAAAAACTAGCTAAACCTCTACATGATAACCCTAGAGAAAAATCAGAATGATGATAGAATATCCTAATCTCAAGGGGTTTTCCTTATAGCCTTTATTATCTATTTATCATTTTCCCTTATATTCTACTACTTCATACATTAGGATAGATAACCCAATAATTATGTTGAAAACCATGTCCTTATTACCAATATTGAACTATCTCTTGAGATTCTAGTCCCACATAAACAATTTAATGGTGTCTCAGAGTTGTCCCATTAATCTAATAAATAGTTATTTTTCTATCAAGAAGGAGGATGTCATCCCTTTTACAAGCTCACCTATATGTTTATAGAATATATTATGTTTAAAATTAAGGGGTATATTAAGTCAATCAAATCATAACATAAAAAATATAGAATCATTTAATATCAACTTTCAATATATTTTATAAAAATATATTCTTAAGGAAAATAATGGTTTTTTTATCTTTGAAGACTATATAAATAGTCAACATGTTTTTTAAATGATCTTCAAAATTATTCAAAAATTTATTCCATCATTATACCCTTCTTAGTCATTTATTACTTACAAAAATTCATTCAAACCCAGTGTAGATTAAAAAATAAGAAAGGGTGAGATCCAAAGCTTAGTAATGGTAAAAATGGATATATCAATTCATGATAACATGAATGCATAATATACACATAAGGGTATAATATTATGAAAATAACTTTCAAATTTCATACTCAGCCATTCATATAACATAAATAATGAGTCATATCATAAATATTTAGCATTTAAAATACACAAATCATATGATTTAGTACCACCATTGATTATTTATGAGTCATATGAATATATCATAATCATAATAACATATAATTTTAATATTTATGAATAATCATAAAAATGTAAAATCAACTCATTATTCAAGGATAACTAATAAGACTATCATAGTTTTAAATGTCCTATAGTATATTGGTTCACTCCACATTCCACCATTTACTATGTCAATGATCAATCCAAAGACTAGAATAGTGGAAAGAGTCCCTTTCAAAACTGGGTTCAGACCCCATTATAGTGCATAAAATCACATGATATATCTGTTATTACATAGTGAGTTAAAGGGGTATAATGGACCAACCCATCACATAATTAAAAACATACAAATTTTTTTAACAAGTTCAAAAAAATATTAGAAAAAAATTAGAACAAATTCCATTAAAACAAAATAGATTCCACGTCATTTCATCATCACAAAATCATAATCCATATAGAGACAGAAAAAGATTTTATTATTATATTTTATCTCTTGTGATGTATAAGAAACATCAATGTATGTGGACATAGATGAAAAATACCATTAAAGGTGTATTTTAACATTTCATTTAATGTAGTGGTAAATTTACCTTTTCTTTGAAATCATTAAAACTAATAAATTTCAAGAATATTGGTAAACAAACATCCACAAATATAACAATAGATACTAGAAATTGATGAATAAAAATATAATGGTTATTGGAATTATAGAATATTACCATGTGGAAAATGATAGAAAAAAAATATTACACGCACACATCTCATAACATGTGAATAATTATGTCACTCAGAAGATGGAAAGAAGAATCATTTTATAAATTTAAAATAAAATAGAGTACAATTGAAAATGAGTTTAAATAATCATTTAGAAAAAGAATAAAACATTTATTAAATATTTTTTATGTAAGGAAGAATTCATGAAATCATTGTGATGAACATATAAATAGAATAAAAACTTCATCGAGTAAATAGAGTTTAAAGTCAACTTTTCCTAAAAAGTTTCTTATTTGTTTTATATAAAAAATAGACGATAATTATAGGAAAGCATGAAAACCCCAAAAAGTAAAAGATAATATTAATATGTATATGATTTAATTTATAAGTATTATATTATTTCCCTTAAAGTAAATTTACAATAGAAAATACAAAAAATAAATGAAATTATAACATAAACTCTTTCCTTATGCCTCATCTTGCATCAAACATGTTGAATCCAACTATATAATCATAATATATTATATAAGTCTATTAAATATAAATATCCGTATATATCATACTATTTATTATCTAATAACAATTTCTAATTATTATCTTATTAACAAGTACATGAGCCTCAGCCCGGTTGGTGAGGACTATTAAGTGCATTCAAGCGACACAAGATCAAATCTAGGCAGAGGCATAATTTCCAGAGTACTGCAGCAGACTGTGTAGTACTGTAGTAGGTACTGTGTAGTAATGTAGCTGGTATTGTGTAGTACTATAGTGGGTATTGTAGCTGGAACTGTTTGGCACTGTAGCGGCCGAGAATTTTCCCCTGTTTTGGCCTTCGAGCCACCGATTTGGTCCCCGAGTCCTTTAAGGCCTTTGGGACACCTCAAGGCCTTCGGGCCACCTTAAATGTAGATGCAAACCAGATGACCTACAAGGAAAATGCTCTATAGAAGGATTAGAAATGAGGTTTCACCACAGCAGAAGCTACACGGATTTCAAGAATGAGAGGGTATGGCACCTGCTTCGAGACAAGCTTGTACATGCACAGGATAGCCTAGATGAATAGCCATGTGAAGGTGGAGAGATGATTCACGATGAAGATGCTGGGGAGGAGAAGTTCCAAGTAGTTATTCTGGGTTGTAGGTAATTTTTGAATCCTACGGGAAATGAATTCCTCTAAGGCCTATGGGTCATGTAATACTTACACATATGGTCTTAGTAAGGGTTCAACCTCACCCCTTGAAAGGTGGATTATCAAAAATCACTAAAAAATGAAGGCCTTAGGGCCATTGGATGGATCTTATTAACAATTCTTCAAAAAAATTGTAACAACCCAAGATTTATGAGATATATTATTTTTAATTTTGTTGATGTATTCTATTATACACTACACCGAGATTATTTTGTACTATACGCAACACCATATTAGCTTGTAGTATACACAACACTATTCTTAGCTTGTGTTACACACAAATTCAAATTCATTTTGTGGAAATTGTTCGACGCAACATTATGTATAGATTTTGTTTAATGTATAAATAAAATAAGTTTTGATTATGTTATACACAAAACCAAACGGAGCTTTCACTACACGCAGCCCTGACTTGGCTTTCATTATACGCAATCAAGACCTTCCTCGATAGCGTGTGTAGTACGCAATACCGAGTTTCACTAAACAAGATATTATTAAAATATTATTATGAACTAGCCGTTATGAATAGTAATACCCACTTTTTGAAATTATATAAATTTTATCTTTCAAAATGGACTTCATTTTTTGATTCGGAATATCGAAATTAGCATAGGGTGAATTTTTGGTATTTTTCTGAAAACTTTCAATTTTTGATGAATAGTGAAAACACTATGTTACTATTTAAAAACCGACCTTTCATTTAAATAATTATTTATTTTATTTAAATTTATTTTAGGTCAAAATTGATACATAATACCTATATAAGTTCAATTTAATTCATTGGAGTCATTTTATAAATTTTTTTTATATAAAAATTTTATTGAACTTTTCACCTCTTTTACCGACCTCCTAGAAGAATTTGAAAATTTACATAAAACTTATTTTTACCACTTCTGTGAGTGGAATTTCGAAAATCCGAGAGACATGGTTAATATCAAAGACTAAAATTTGGTTCAATGAGATGAAAATAATTTTTGGTGAATAGTTACTTTTTACTTTTATTTACCACGGTTAAAAGTTAATAGAGTAATTAAGGGTACAAATGATATTATTATTACCCTAAAAAATGTCCTAATTATATTGGATAAGTTTAATTCGACCAAAAACAACCTTAGTAATAAAATATGACCATTTAGGTCCGCTTGGATTAGATTAGTACATTTATTATTAATTTATTTAAAGAATGGTTAAAATAGATAAAATCAAAGTTTAATAACGAAATTATTTTTAATATAGGTTTATACATAAGATAAATTAGACTATAAATATTAATTAGAAATTTAAAAATATTTCCTAACTAATGGTATTTTATTTATAATTTTTATACATTAAATAATTTAAGTTATTTATGACACAACAGTGATGCAGTAATTACCTAAATAATGAAATATTAAAATAATTGATGTTATAAATACCCAAATAAATGTAATTTGAGAATTTTTATGAATTACTATAATTTTATAGGTTAATATGACATGTTAGTATTGAACTAATTAAAGTTTTTTGAACTAATAATGCTGTTATGAGTTTCAGAAAAATCCATTACCAAATAGTGTCAAAATTGACATAAAATAGTTTTTAAAACAAATATTATATTATTAATTGTTATTTTATTCATAAAAATATAAGGTTAGTCCAAATGACTTAGATAAAGATATATATATTAATAATGAACCACTTGGGGTTCTTTTGGCTTTTTTACAGTATGTTTATAAATCATATAGTTTAAGAAAACAAAAAGACACGGTAAAAGTTAAATTATTTAAATTAGAGTTAAATCTAAATGATAAGGATAAAATAGTAACCAAAACTTGTCTAAAACCTATTGGTTGAGAGGATTTCGACCCATACCCACTTTATCTTCTAAATAAATCAATTTTGAGCTATTAAAAACCGAATATGAGTTTATTATAAAATAATATTTTAAGTTTTTCTAAAGGTGCCCCTATCCTCCCTTATAAAAAGGGCACCCACTCCCTCTTCTCTTCACACCCTTTGGAGCCTTGAATCTCGGCCAACCCCTGTCAATTTCTCTTATACACTTCCCTAGAAACATTCTGGAGGTTCTGGTCTTCTCAAAAAACCAACTCTACTTCTTTAAGAGGAAACTTAAAGGAGGTGCGTCGAAGAAGAGGTAATCTCTTCTTCTGATTCTCTCAGGTTTCTTTCTTCTTCTACTTCTTCTTCTTTAGTTTTATCATTATAAAGTAATAACATAAGTATTACTTATATACTAATATGTTATTATAAATACGAAACAACCTTATTTTACCTTCTAACCATCCTATGGAAAACAAAATCACCACGCGTGCGTACGTACGGAATACCGTCTCCATGTCGTGGTGTAATCTGTTTTTGACCACCACCTTACTTGGATGGGTATAATGGTGTAAATAAATAACAATATATGATTATTGTAAAGTTATATTTATTCTGAAATATTATACATACACTTCAATATAATTCCATTATCATGGAAATGATATCATCGCTCGTGCGTACGTACGGACTACCGTCTCCACGACACGATTAGATTCATTCTCCATGTGAACCATTCATGAATGATTTTAAAGTATATATAATGAATAATAATGAAATATATGACATAATAATTATACTGGATTTATTTATATATATATATACATATATATTTCATCTACTTAATTCCATTCAATTCAATAAGGAAATGAAAACAGCATTCATGCGTACGTACGACCTACCATCTCCATGAACAGTGTATTTCATTCTATTTATCGATCTATCATATATATATGTATATGATGAATATATATTATATATAAAATTTTTTTACATTCTGAATTATTTAAATCATTATATAAGTAATAATATCAAGAACAACAAGTCAAAACACGTATGATAAATGAAATGATTTTACCCAAAATGCTGCTTTAACATGGAATTTACAAAATAACGGGTAATATAAAGTCATAAGTGAACAATATATGATATCATAACAAAGAATATGATTTTGTAATAATTCAATGACATTATTTAAATAATTATAGAGGATGTTCGGATATATACGAATCATATCGAACGTAAGGTAAGGGATAACTATTCCAATCTCGTTCTTATCCGAGATTGTTTATTCATAAGTATTTATTGGGGTTGTTGTTATCATACATGTCCATGTTTCCTAAAAATGGTTTCATGTATTTTTAAAGTCCTTTTTAACCATTTTTGACTTTTACTACATGGTATGTAAGGAATCTTTCTTTTTTTTACCATATGAGGTACATTTTGACTTTTCCGACAAAAGTACGAGGATAATGTTATTTTTAACTTATATGGCGTGAACGGATTTTTACGGTTTCATAACGCATCATTTTCATGAAGCTTTCTATACAATATTGCATGATTATTTTCAACAAAACCCTTTTCTTTTAAAATTTTATGGCATTTTGTAAAAAGAAAATGATTTTGAAGAAGAAATTATATTTTCCTCAAGATTTCATTTCAAGTGTTTTATCAAAAATATTTTCTATCTAAAATGAAATTATTTAATATGTTTATTTTTCAAGTATAATGTCTTTATTATTTACATGGTTTGATTCTTATTATGATAAAATGATATCCATTTTTTGTATGGATTATGTTATGATGGCATGATGTTTAATAATCCCATTCTATTACATGGGTTATGCTATGATGTATGATTTATGATTTTATGGAACACAAAAGAATGATTTCATTATGGATGGGTAGGACCTATATCTCCCTTCAATGCATTGGGTAAAGATTTATATCTCATTAGATAGACATGGCTGGAACGGTAAGTTAATCCGGTTTAGTAATACAGGACTGGAATGAGGAGTTAACTCGATTCAGAAAGGGACTTTGTCCACTAAGATGGTCTTGGAAGCAATTCCTTGGCTACTATGGAAATCATATCATGGGATTAATAGTTTCCACAATCACATGTTTTATTCCCAGGCTATTTTATCATGATTAATGTTTCTTTGTGATCTATTCCTTATGTACCGCCATGTTTTATGTCATTTTTCAAGATTTTGATGTTTATATTTTATGCTCATGTTTTTATATTCAAATGTATATGGATAGTTTTATGTTCTCTATGTTTACCCTTACTGAGAATTTGAGCTCACCCTTTTTATGTTTTCTTTTCCCCAGGATATAAAGAAAGGTTTTAGGTAAGGAAACAAAAAGGGGAAGATCGTTATGGGAGATGTTGAAGATCTTTCAACATGATTATAAGTTTATATTCCAAGTTTCCAAAGACACTAAACTATTACGGTCCTTGAGTGTTTGTTTTTGTTATAAGTATTCTACAAAAGTATTGAAATGTCCATGTACGTCAAGCTTCGGGTCTCTACTGTTGGTATCAGAGGAAAGGTTTAGTCAACCTTTGGAAACTATGATGCGAGAACTTTAGTGAGATCCCTATAGATATTTCTAAGTTATGTCTAGGGATGTCCCTAAGGTTTATTATAACTATAGGTTATAATCCTAGAATTATGTTGATGATCATTAATAACCTAGGGTGAACATAAGGTGTCATGGATTAAAGAATTTGTGATAAGTTAGACATACCATTGGTAACTTTTTATGATTACATGTTTCCTCATTATTTTAATTGTTTCTTACCCCATGGTATTTGGTTTTAGTCAATGGAGGGAACCAGAAGGAATTGGTTCAACATTGAATCCAATGGAAAAATTGGTGACTATGAGCAAAGAAATTGCATAATTCCTAGAAAGAAAGATTTTGTGATTTTTCTGAATCAGTCATCACGATATATGATTAACAAGGTGAACTTTAGTGGTATTATCAATTTATCAGATAAGATAAAGATGGAATTTTATGCATGTTCTCGTGTTGAGGAGAACAGAGAAAGGAAGATTGAGATTTCTAAAGAAGGTAAGAAGAACCTTGAGGAATACCTCAAATGGATGGGAAGATGTTATCTATATGGAGAAAAGGGTCATAGAGTGATAGATTGTTATGCAGTCCAATGTCTTATCTATGGAGAACATGGGCATTACCCAACTCAATGCCCTGACCTAATAAGTTACTTCTAAATCGATGAAGTACCTATTCCAAGCCAATCATCAAAGAGGATGGATTGAAGGGCTTAAGTATTGGAATTCAATAATAATGTTGTTGAGGTAATTTTATAGTATATTGAAATATATGTGTATTGGTCCATTGTGGTTTTCTATAAGAATATGGTACTGGTAACCATGAAAAGTGATTAAAATATTATGGAAGGCAAGTGATATGTGTATAATGAATGGATAATGAGAAAATAATATATTTGATAGTATTCATGAGCTCATGATTGATATAAGGACTAAGTGATATCATGGTCTGAGTATATAGAATTCTTGGGATTTTTGGTATGTGGAAAGAGTTAACTTTTGACAACATTCATGTTTTTACTAAGGTTTAATGGGTATTCACTTTTCAAGAGAATACATGATTAAGGTATTCACATGTTTGGATTGTGACCAACAAGATATATCTTATGATATATGGGGGGGAAATGAAGGAATTCACATGATCGGTAGATGAAATTTCTAGTAATCGGAAAGAAGTATTTTCGATAAGCCTAAAGGTTGGAATTGACATCATATAGTATTGGTTAAAGATATAAATTTTTATGTTATGATAGTATAGTTTTAGAAAAATTACAACCCATAGGATGGATGACAACCCGTCGTGTCGGACAAAGATGCAGAAATCGAACCCACAACTGAAGTGTGACAGGCCTTTATCGCCTACCACTGGCCTACAGAAAGTCCCTGGTTAGTAGAAACTAGTTTTATTTTATTAAGCAGGATGATAGATGAATTATAAGTCCATATCCGATTAATCTCACCATATATGGACTTATGTATATAACTTTTGCTAACCCTATGTTTGAGACAGATGGAATGACCTATCATTCTATCGCATGATCTGCTAACACTTCTCGAAAGACAAATTCGACTTAATTTCTTTAAGAGATGAAGTGGAAATTTTTTGAGGAACGAGCAACGTTGAGATTGTACCAAAATCAAGTAAGTATTTCTTTAAATTCAAAAATTCTTCAACTTTAGGGAAATGATATTGAAAACCAAAAATGTTGTCCTAGTGCTCTCATATCCAATGAATCAGATGGGACCTTAGATCATCACAATTTCATGGCTTTTTGACTATTATATTTTTCATAGCCTCGTTCTCTAATACTCTCCATCAGAACTTGACGGTTAGATTTCTCTTCCATATCCATATTTTAACCTATAATCTCCTATGTGGGAACCCAAGTGATGAGTAACTTTGGGTATCTGTTTTGTTTCTAACATTCATTTTTAAAAGTAAGTTTTAGTATTCCTTTTTATGATGTGGGTTTCTATGAAAGAAACTCTCAAGTAATAAACCATTTATAACCCCGAAAAATTTCGAGGGTGAAATTCATTTTAAGGGGGGTAGAATGTTACACCCCGAGATTTATGAGATATATTATTTTTAATTTCATTGATGTATTCTATTATAAACTACACCAAGATTATCTTGTACTATACGTAACAACGTATTAGCTTTCAGTATACGCAACACTATTCTTGGCTTGTGTTACACACAAATTCAAGTTCGTTTTGTGGAAATTGTTCTACGCAACATTATGTATAGATTTTGTTTAACATATAAATGAAGTAAGTTTTGATTATGTTATACACAACACCAAATGGATATTTCACTACATGAAGCCCTAACTTGGCTTGCATTATAAGCAATCAAGAACTTCCTTGATAGCGTGTGTGGTACGCAATACCGAGTTTCACTAAACAAGATATTATTATAATATTATTATGAACTAGCCATTATGAATAGTAATACCCACTTTTTGAAATTTTATAAATTTTATCTTTAAAAATGGACTTCATTTTTGGATTCGGAATATCAAAATTATCCTAGGGTGAATTTTTGGTATTTTTATGAAAACTTTCAATTTTTGATGAATAGTGAAAACACTGGGTTACTATTTAAAAACCGACTTTTTATTTAAATAATTATTTATTTTATTTAAATTTATTTTAGTTCAAAATGGATGCATGATACCTATATAATTTAAATGTAATTAATTGGAATCATTTTATAATAATTTTAGATATATAAAAATTTTATTGAACTTTTCACCGTCTTTTACCCACCTCCTAGGAGAATTTGAAAATTTACATAAAACTTATTTTTACAGCTTCTGTGAGTGGAATTTCAAAAATCATAGAGACATGGTTAATATCAAGAACTAAAATGTGGTTCAATGAGATGAAAGTAATTTTTGGTGAATAATAACTTTTTACTTTTATTTACCACGGTTAAAAGTTAATAGAGTAATTAAGGGTAAAAATGATATTATTATTACCCTAAAACATGTCTTAATTATATTGGGTAAGTAAAATTCGACCAAGAAAAACCTTATGAATAAAATATTACCATTTAGGTCCACTTGGATTAGATTAGGACATTTATTATTAATTTATTTAAAGAAGGGTTAAAATACTTAAAATCAATGTTTAATAAAGAAATCATTTTTAATATATAATTATACATAAGATAAATTCAACTATAAATATTCATTAGAAAGATAAAAATATTTACTACTTAATTGTATTTTATTTATAATTTTTATACATTAAATAATTTATGTTATTTATGACACAATGGTGATCTAGTAATTACCTAAATAATAAAATATTAAAATAATTGATGTTATAAATACCCAAATAAATGTAATTTGAGACTTTTTATGAATTCCACTAATTTTATAATTTAATATTACATGTTAGTATTGAATTAATTAGCTTTTTGAGAACTAATAATGCGGTTATGATTTTCACAAAAATCCATTACAAAATAGTCTCAAAATTAACATAAAATAGTTTTTAAAACAAATATTATATTATTAATTGTTATTTTATTCCTAAAAATCTAATATTCGGTAAAATGACTTAGATAATGATATATATATTAATAATGAACCACTTGGGGTTCTTTTGGCTTGTTATAGTATGTTTATTAACCATATAGTGTAAGAAAACAAAAAGACATGGTAAAAGTTAAATTAGTTAACTTAGAGTTAAATCTAAATGATAAGGATAAAATAGTAACCTGAACTAGTCTAAAACCTATTGGTTCAGAGTATGTCAACCCATACCCAATTTAGCTTTTAAATAAATCAAATTGGAGCTATTAAAAACCGAATATGTCTTTATTATAAAATAATATTTTATGTTTTCCTAACGGTGCCCCTCTCCTCCCTTATAAAAAGGGCACCCCTTCCCTCTTCTCTTAACAACCTTTTGAGCCTTTAAGCTCAGCCAAACCCTTCCCATTTACCTTCTCCACTTCCCTAGAAACATTATGGAGGTTCTGGTCTTCTCAAATGTCAAACTCTACTTCCTTAAGAGGATGCTTAAAGGAGGTGCGTCGAAGAAGAGGTAATCTCTTCTTCCGATTATCTCAAGTTTCTTTCTTATTCTACTTCTTCTTCTTTAGTTGACTCATTATAAAGTAATAACATCAGTATTACTTATATACTGATATGTTATTATAAATATGAAACAACCTTATTTCAACTTCTATCCATCCTACAGAAAATGAAATCACCACGTGTGCGTACGTACGGAATACCGTCTCCACGCCGTGGTGTCATCTGTTTTCGACCACCACCTTACCTGGATGGGTATAATGGTGTAAATAAATAACTATATATGATTATTGTAAAGTGATATTGATTCTGAAATATTATACATACACTTCAATACAATTCCACGATCATGGGAATGATATCATCGCTCGCGCGTACGTACGGACTACCGTCTCCACGACACGATGAGATTCATTCTCCATGTTAACCATTCATGAATGATTATAAAGTATATATAATTAATAATAATCAAATATATGAAATTTAAATGATACTGGATTTATTTATATATATATATGTATGTTATCTACTTAATTCCATTCAATTCAATAAGGAAACGAAAACAGCGTTCATGCGTACATACGGCCTACCCTCTCCATGAATGGTGTATTTCATTCCATTTATCGATCTATCATATATATATATGTATATTCTGAATATATATTATATATAAATCATGTTTTACATTCTGGAATTATTTAAATCAGTATATAATTAATAATATCAAGAACAACAGGTCGAAACACGTACGGTAAATGAAACGATTTTACCCAAAATGCTGCTTTAACATGGAATTTACAAAAGAATGGGTAATATAAAGTCATAAGTGAACCATATATGATATCATAACAAATAAAATTATTTTTTAATAAGTCATATACATTATTTAAATCATTATACATGAGTTTCGGATACATACAAAGCATATCGGGCGTAAGGTAAGGGATAACTATTCCAATCTCGTTCTTATCTGAGATTGTTTATTCATAAGTATTTACTGGGGTTATTGTTATCATCCATGTACATGTTTCCTAAAAATGGATTCATGTATGTTTAAAGTCCTTTTTAAGCATTTTTTACTTTTACTACATGGTATGTAAGGAATCTTTCTTTTTTTTACTATACGAGGTACTTTTTTACTTTTCCGACAAAAGTATGAGGAGAATGTTATTTTTAACTTATACGGCGTGAACGGATTTTTACGGTTTCATAATGAATCATTTTCATTAATCTTACTATACAATATTGCATGATTATTTTCAACAAAACCCTTTTCTTTTAAAATTTCATGGAATTTTTTGAAAATAAAATGATTTTGAAGAAGAAAGGATATTTTCCTCAAGATTTCATTTCAAGTGTTTTATCAAAAATATTTTCCATCTAAAATGAAATTATTTAATATGTTTATTTTTCAAGTATAATGTCTCCATTATTTACATGGTTTGATTCTTCTTGTGATGAAATGATATCCATTTTTTATATGGATTTTTTTATGATGGCATGATGTTTAAGAATCCCATTATATTACATGGGTTATGCTATGATGTATGATTTATGATTTTGTGGCACATGAAAGAATGATTTCATTATGAGATGGGTGGGACCTATATCTCCCTCCAATTCATTGGTTAAATATTTATATCTCATGAGATAGATATGGTGGGAATGGTAAGTTAATCTAGTTCAGTAATGCAGGACTGCAATGATGAGTGAACTCAATTCAGAAAGGGACTTTGTCCACTAAGATGGTCTTGGCAGCAATGTCTTTTCTACTATGGAAATAATATCATGTGCTTAATGTTTTCCACAATCACATGTTTTATTCCCATTCTATTTTATCATGATTAATTTTTCTTTATGATCTATGCCTTATGTACTGCCATGTTTTATGTCATTGCTCAAGATTTTAATGTTTAGATTTTATGCTCATGTTTTTATATTCAAATGTCTATGGATTGTTTTATGTTCCCTATGTTTACCCTTACTAAGAATTTGAGCTCCCCCTTTTTATTTTTTATTTTCCACAGGATATAAAGAAAGGTTTAAGGTAAGGAAACAAAAAGGGGAAGATCGTTATGGGAGATGTTGAAGATCTTTCAACATGGTTAGAAGTTTATATTAAAAGTTTCCAAAGACACTAAACTATTATGGTCCTTGAGTGTTTGTTTTTGTTATAAGTATTCCACCAAAGTATTTAAATTTCCATGTACGTCAATCTTCGGGTCTCTACTAAAATGATCATTCTTTTTAAAATTAGTATGCTCTTTTGGCATGTTTCAGATTGAAAGTCTTAATTCTTACACCATAACTATGGTTTTAAAATACCCATTTTCTTAAAAAAGGACATAATTATTATATTTATTCATTATATAAACTTTTATAAACTTTCATGGAAAGAAGTGATGAAAATTGAATTACATGACCATATAGAGATGGTAGTTCATACATATGCATAAATGATGATTCCACATTTCTATGGATGAAATGAATAAAAGGTAAATTAGAAATCAACATTATATAAAAATAATTATTTCATTAGTATAATATATATTTATTAAATCTATCTTTATAATAGACCATTTGAATATAAAATGATAATTGAATCACAATTCTTTATAGAGGTGGCAGTCCACATGTATGCATGAGCGACATTGTCATTTTACAATAGATGGGAATGTGATATAAAATTGATAAACCATTAAAATTAGAAAAAATAACTATATTAAAGGTAATTAATCCATTAAATAAATATTTTTATATATTTTTTGGAGGTGTTTTTAAATGAAATAATCATGACAAGGATCTGTTTGAACATATACCTTGTCTTCAACTATCCTCTATTGAAAAACACCTTAAGGATTCATCGATTAGTATGTTGGGAATTCTAAAACCTCATGGTCAAAAATAATAATTTTTTTTAGTATTTGGGTTGATCATGGTTGAGATACATGGATCATGTGCTATGAATAATAGAGGAGATAAGGTTCCCTTTTTCAAGTTGTTTAGGGGAACACGTGTGATTATTAAGAATATTAAAATACAATAAAGTCACTCTCAAGGTAATGTGGATCCAAATGTGCAAATTTTTTAAGATATTAAGATAATTTACCGAAATAAACTTATAGAATATGATTTATATTGGCTATTGTTCATTTTAACCCTTATCTCATATGTTAAACCCCCCGTTAACCCTTTTAACCTTTAATGTAATAATGAATGTTTAACCTAGTTATTATATATAATGACCAAAAATTAATTTCAACTCATTAAAATGTTTTAAAAATAGAATAAAAATATATAATCCAATTTATAAAATTAAATCACTAAAAAATTAATTTATTTTTAAATAATTATGAAAAACACAATGAAAACAATTTTTATAAGAAAATCAACTTTAATCTTAAAACTGAATTTTTTCTCAATAAATAACCAGTAATAATTGTTAAATGAATGTTAAATAATTTTATTGAATAAATAATCATAAAAAATAGTTAAAAACATTCATAAAGAGTGAATATGTTAATTTATTAATATTAGATGAATTCACATGTATAAAAACATATTTTTAGAAAAAAAACAACATAGTTTTACTTTTTGATGCATTTGTGTTGAGTTAGTACAAATTGATAACCAATTGAAATTTTTTTAATGTGTCAAAAAATATTTTTCATAATTTAGTTTGTCATATTCATACTCACCAATTATATATCTTGGTAATAACTTATAAATTTAGTGATAATATTTCAATTATATATCTTAGTTTGTTTAATATTAGTGTTGTGTGTAAAGAAGGATATCAAAGACATCAAAATTATTTAAAGATAAATATATCTCAAAATATTAGGATGTTTAATTAATCCCTTATTATAATAAATTTTAACTAAAAATTAAACCACTCTAATAATAACTACTAAGGATACTTTAGCCTCGTCACATCCCTGTTTTGCCACATAGATTCCTAAAATTTATATTTTCATAACAAAAAATTGGTATGTTGTGAGGCCTTATTTTAAAACACTATTCCTCAAAAATAAATAGTCTCCACCATTCTATTCATTATATAAGATATACTGATCTAATTATATGACCTATAATTTATGTACATGTGAATGATTATTTATTCACTTCCTCATAAGAGACACATAGATCACATCATGTACTTGATAGATATTTAGTGGAAGCACTAAGTGATAATAATCCATCACAATATGATAAATAATTTGAATGGGATGAAATATCTTGTTTTCAAACTTACCTTATTTTGAAATATTCTAACCCTCTTAGAGGGATATTATTATAGGAACACCTTTTCCCTAACTTTAAATTCATGAACTCAACGATTACTATCAACTTAACACTTTGATTGACTCATACATACCCCAATGTGCTATTAAATTTATATGACATTATTTTTTAATTCCATAGATATATTATGTCCTAGTATATTTAATCCTCAAACGTTACCCCCAACACATTGGATTTATATATATTTTTTTATAGTGGGCTTTATAATATGTCATCTGAATGCTCAGTTGAATGTTTATGTTATAGAAAAATGTAATCATATAATTTTATTGAAACCAACCACCTTTTAAATATACATAATATGATTTAAACATGTAATATAGTAATTTAATGGTCCTCTCATACCGAACACCAATACGAGGATGATATGCATTTCTAATATTGAAAATTTTATGAAAATATTATTAACGACTTATACAAAACAAAGAGGAAAAAACTCATAATTGATCTGATATAAATGATATAGGTAATCCAAGAAAACAAAAAATTAAAATAATTTATAAATTGGAATGAAAATACAGATTAAAATATTCTATGATAAAAAATGAAATGTGATTATTTTCTAATGTGGTCAACAACAACCCAAAAAACATTGTGCACTTTAAATTTCCAGGTGATTCCCACAATGAAATCCATGTCGATGTTTCCTATTTAAATAATGGAATGGTTAATGGTTATAACATCCTAGAATACTTATTTCACTCATATATAACATAATGAAATACAAGTAATCGTGATATATGTTATCAAATTTATTTTTTCTTGTTTCCCCTCAAAAATAATCATTAAGGTCTCTATACATATTCTTACTTCTTTGATGTATAGATAATAATATACCATAGTCGTTATCTATTAAATTATTCTTCAATGATGGTATTAATTAGACCCAAACTCTATTCCTGAACCATATAATTAAATTAAAAAATGGTTGATCTCAAAAAAATCCTCACATTCTTTTGACATTCCACATATTCCTCTTAAAACACTTTATTATTCACATGGATGTATATTTAAACATTAATCTTGGGAAGATATTATTTTTCCCACTACAAAATTATTTCAAGATCTATGTTCATAAAATAATTTAGTATTAGATCTCTTCTAATCCACATCATATATAATATTTCCTATTTATTATGACTTAGTTCATAATCCACATTATACACCTTCCAAGGGTGATAATGTGTTGAGAAATCATAATCTTTAATCATCTCCCATAATCCCCTTTTGAAAATATCTAATAATTTCTTATAGAATATATACATCACTCATTTTATATCAGTATACATATCACATTTTTCCCATAAATATAATTTCTTCTTATTTTTAATATAAAAAATGAAACATCTAAAACCAAATCCTAAGTAGGGTAATTCACTAATGAATTTTCAATAATAAAAAGGAATAAGAAATATCTATATAATTTTATATGGATACCTACCATATTATTCATTTAATAATCACTATATATCAAATAACCTTCTCCATTATAGGGTCATATGAGAATATGTCTATTAACTAACCTTCTTTTTAGTTTCTTAATATTTCCCTTATGTTCATCTATCCAAAGTAACTTGGATCGCTTTTGAGTCATCCAGATTATGGGATTAGATAGCTATTAAAAATCTATCAAAAAATAGTGATTCCATCCACCAAGCCCATGAAAACTATAAATTTTGTCCAATATTATTGGTCTGGATCATTGCAAAATAACATTATCTTAAAATTATCCAATAATACTCTTTATATTATTTGTCCCATGAAATTGAGTTCCATTAATAAAAAAATAACACTGAATCAATTTGGAATATAGTATCTCCTCCCATATGGCCTTTAACACAGTCCTCAAATGAACTTATTTCTTTTTATTTATATTGAATTATAAAAAAATATCGTTAATAAATACTAACCCAATATAATAAAAGACATCTTTAAAGACTTGGTTAATTAAATACATAAAGATATTAAAGAAATTTATGACTCTAATTAGTATCACTAGAAATTTATATTGACCAATACTTTTACAGAATCATATATTGGGTATTTTCTCCATCTTGGATCTAAATTTATTTTATTTGGAATGATGATAAATCATGGAAATGTATTCATCTCTGATAATTTGATCAAAAAGGCCATCAATACCATCTAGAGGATGGTTTTTATTGGTATTAATCTTATTATGTTCTGAATTTTCAATTAATAGAAACATCGTCCCGCTATACAAATTAATTAATGAAATAGATGAAAACCTTTGTGTCACACATGGTCATATTAATCCATTTTTTATATTATCCTTGGGTTTCTTCTTCAATTATTATAACTCAATCAGTACTTTTTTTTTATTCTTAAATGATGGAATAGAAACAAGTATGAGTTTTATTAAAAACTCAACATCAACATTTAGGTTTGTACTAGGTATATTGTTATTAAATAAATCATATTATTCTTCAAAATGGAATATCATTAATGTTGATGTTAACCCAAACCATTTGATACAAGTATCTCCAATTAATAGGTAATGTGTAACATCCTAGACTCAAAAACTCCAAATTTAGTAGTGATATTACACTATTTATATAGGATATAAGATATCCTAAATGATACTAAATTTATGTAGTTTTGGAACACTAGATACGTACATAAAACATAGTTCAAAAATTTATGTACAACACAAACACATTGTTAGGACATAATTATCTATTTCATCATATCTATGAAAATTAAACACATCCCCCCTCTGGGTTTCTTTAGGAAATGAAATCAAGTAAGGGTGACCTGATAATCTTGGTATGGAGTAGTATAAAACTAAAGCTTTCATTACATAAACATGGTAAAAGTAATATTGTAAGAATAATTAAACAAAATTAATCCATAATCAAGTGAAATTGATGGTTTGTTTTATTCCTTAGAATAAATGAAATAATCACTAACTATAATAATGAATCTCATAATGATTGAATGAAAACTTATGGACATTAAAACTTATTGGAGAATCCTTTTTCAAATACATTATCCTCTTATGGGAATATATATACACCAAAACCCAATCGGTTTTATCACATGAGAACTATAAATACATAAATGGGATATCTAATTCTAGGCTTCATCCATCACTTCATTAGTCAAATCCATTAACTATAAGAGTTACTGATACTTTTTATTAAAATCAATTAGTAAAATAATACAAATAAACCATAATTATTTGTATAATTCGAAAATGTAAACTATATATTTACCTATTAAATATAATAATGCTTATTTCTAGGAGAATAAAACTTAATTTACTTTGAAGTTGTAGTGTATCATAAATGTTACATGAAATACCATTTTCCATGAAATATAGTGGTGAACGAAAATAAAATATCTTGGGTTATCCGTAGTGGATATTAATTTGAAAAACAATATTGGATTAAATTGAGATAAATGAAATGGTATTCAATAGCCTTTTTCATTGTTCGAAAAGATCATTTGAATGTTCCAAATCATATATCCCAAGATAGTCTAGATAAGTATGAATGTTTTGACCCATTCATCATTTATGAGAGTGGTTATTAATTCAATAATCAACCACCCTTTTTAGGGTGGTTACCCCTAGGTGCCTATATGTTATAACCACATCAAAATTAATGTATCTAGATAGAGATTTATTTTCAACGAGACTATAAATACTTTTACTCTAATAAAACATATGATATCATTTACACCATGGAGAAAATTGAGTTTCACAATGGTTTTGGTTACTCATGAATCACAATAATATGATAGATATAATAATATTGACATTTCAACCCATTAAAATTCAATAATAATATGTTTAAATGTATTCTATGGAAATTTTTTCACCATTAAAAATGATATTATAAAGACTCTGAAATTTCAAGGAAAATTTTTTCTTAAATACTTTGGAATTTTATGAGTACGTAATTTCTGACGGTGCGTGATTCCGAGGCCCGGTGTGCCCGGAATCAATTAATGAAGTTTTGTTCGGGTACGTTCAGTAAACGTACGAGCGGGTTTTTTTCTATCTTTTGAACCGGTGCTCAGAATTGAAATCTGAAGACACTGATGAACTCTCAGCGTCGGTATTCGTCTAAGGGGACCTTTACTGTAGTTGCGTTTGGATGGGAGGAGAAGTTTTATTTTGGGGTTTCTTAAAAATTTAAATAATTTGTTGTATTACACAAATTATTTTATGTGTTGGTTATTTCCTCCAAAGGGAAGTTGGAGGTGGGGCCCACACCCCACATAACTTCCCTTGGGAGGATCTAACTAAGGGTGGGGCCCACATGATCCCCTAACCATTTAACTCCTTCTTTAACTCCCTTAAACCCTCTTTTAACCTATGGAGCTCCACATAAATGTAGAGCCTCTCCATCTCCCTCTCATTAATGTTGCCAACACAAATGCCTTAATTAATTCAATTGTCATTTTGAATTAATTTGAAACACATGGAAATGTTATATTATGGGAGGTATTTATTATTATATTAGCTTGGAAAATATTTGTGGGGGAAATTTTTGGGAGAACTAAGGGGAGGTGGGGGTTTGTTCATCCAGTGAGGAACATGAAGAACACGAAGTACGGAGTTCTCTCCACGAAGAACTTCATCCTTTATTCTTCCTCTGTGTCAAGGGATAAGATATCGCCCGTGAGGAACGTCGACTACACTTACTGATCGAACGCACCCCAACGTTGTCTTTGAATCCTCTTTCTACGGCTTGACGATGTGCAAAGTCATTTTTTAGGTAGAAGTTTTGTATAATTTTATGTAAATAAATTATCTCATTCGTGTTGAATCCAATGGAATGTCTTCGGCCAACTGTTATCGCCTAACGTGGAGGGCGTGGGGCGAACGATCATGGCCCAACGACCCTCCGATGTTTCCAGATTTTTATTCGCGGTGGAGGCGGTGTTGGAAGAGGCGGCGATGACCGAAGGCGGTGTAGGCAACAGCGGCCATGCACCGGCCCAAAGAGAACCACGTCACCGGGTGCTGTGTGGAAGGGAGATCGCGGCCTGCGACCGCGGGCCACTCAACTGAAGAAGAATTGGTTGGTCGTAGCCAGACGGGCTTGTGGAACCGCGGCGCCCCATGGCGTCACGCTGCGGAGGACCGCAGCATGTGTTCTGTAGGATGATTCAGGGGACGAACCAGCCGGCTCGTCGGCCAGCCGGGTTGGAGGAAGTCACGGCACCCACAGGTGTCGTGCGGGGGGGACAACGACCCACCCATGCGGACCGCTCACGCCGGGAAGACCGGCCGACCGGGTAGGAGGGTGGCGTCGCTCGGCATCGCCGGTTTGTGAAGTCTGGGGGCCGCACCCCCCTGCTCTGCGTCGCTCGGCTAGCTGTCCAAGCCGCGGCCAATAGTTAGTCGGGTCATGCCCAGCCAGGTCGGGCCGCGCCATCTGGGTCGGGCCACGCCCAGCCGCGGGTCAGGCCGGGCTACGCCCCGCCGGATCGGGCCGCGCCCTTGCGCAGGACGGGCTTCCTACCACAGGGCGGACCGTGTCCCACCAGGATGGTCTACGCATTATCAGGCTGGGCTGACCCCTTAGCCGGGTCAGACCCGCTGAGCCAGGACGGGCCAACCCCCCAGCCCACCGGGCTTGACTGGCATGGCCCGTTTCACTTAAATGCGAATAACTTCACGACCGTGCATCCTATCGACGCACCGTCTGTGTCACTAGGAACCTTACAATGAGGCAGTCCTTTTGTAATACTCTAAGTGAGTTTTTGAAAAATTTGGAAAACGTCTAGGTTTGGAACGAGCATCTTTCCAACCGGGCCCCTGAAACGGAAAATCCAATAACTCTCAAACCGGACATCTGATTGACATGACGTCTATCACGTTGGGTTTATTTTGACGAGACGGAACTTCAGGATACATAAAATCTAGACTTCGAGATAGTTGATGTATCAACCCCTTTGCTTGAGGAGTGGACCCTCCCGGAATCATGCGTGTTCTGTGTGGGAACCCTAGAGCTGGTTGCGACTACGACGACAACTATACCAGAATCCTCCGTGGGTTCGACAGTGACGACAACTGTACTAGGATCCTCCATGGGTTCGGCTGGGATGAAAACTATACTGGAATTCTACGTGGGTTCGATAGCGACGAAAACTATACTGGAATCCTCTATGGGTTCGGCAGCGATGACCACTGTACTAGAATCCTCCGTTGGTTCGACAACGATGACTTATGTTCTTGTATCCTGAGTGGGTCTGACAGAGTAACTGGCCTAGTATCATACGTGGGTCTGATAGCTTAGCTAGTCTAGTATCCAATGTGGGTCCGAGAGCTTATATGAATCAGTGACTACATCTGATCATCTCTATCTCTATATAAATGATGTATACCTGTTTGAGATGAGTCTTGACTTTCAATCATTATCATTGATGTGATTGACTTCTTTCTTATGTGTACTGAGTTGTTCTTGGGCTCGAGAGTTGGAGCCGAACTGATATTGATAATTTAGGTATATGTATGGTCATATACCTAAGTAAGGTGCGTTGATACTTCGTGGTTGTATCTTTCTTTTGTTGGTTTATCCTTTGTGGATTCTGGGAGACCTTCGGGGGTCTCAGGGTCCCTACTAAGTATTGTATACTCACCTATGCATGGTCTACACCTGCAATATGTTATGTTGGATGCAGACGACGGACAGCACTGATCGAGGTAGAGACTGGTAGAGATGGACAGTACCCAGAGGTGGATCACTAGGCAAGACGTACACGAAGCAGACGGATGGACCCGAGGTGCTGAGGTGGCCATCTGTACCCACTCTTCAGGTGGGATTCCCGGAGGAAAACTCAGTAGTGGTTGTTTTACTTTTCTACAGTTGTACTATCTTCTCATTTGTACTGTACTTACTATTGGGCTTGTATTTCTGGCCCCCTTTCCATTCAGCACTTACTTTTTGTATACAGTATTTACTTAGTGTTTACTATTGTTGTGTACTCTGTTGTGTTTGTTTACTTTCATAAAGGCAATGTCATCCTAGCTTACGTATTTATGCCTTTGGTGCTAGTCACCATCCCCTGGCCTATGGAAGGCGGGGTTGGGGTAGTCATGGCACGGGCCCTGAGGACGGGTCAAGACAAATTGGTATCAGAGGAGTCGGTTCTACCGTAGAACTCAGAACTCTGATCATTCCTTTCTATGAAGCAATTGTGTTAAGAGTATTGAGTGTGGTTTTTAGTCAAGGGAGTCCAGTGTTGGTGCGGCAGCCGACGTATCCATACACCAGGACCCTGACCTCTAATTTCTGACTCAGTGCATGAAAACACTTATTGCGTGTGTGTTTCCTTTGAAAAGTTTTCTTTGTGATTACTTTGTGCCGGATCAACAGGTATACTATTTGAACGTGGCGCACCTTTTTCTTTTCAGGATAGACCCACGAAGGCAGCCAACTAGGGTTCCGAGTTACGTACGAGATGGTAACCCACCGAGCGACGAGGCCTCGATGCAGGGCCCCATCACAGTGTAGGAACCAACGGTACCACTACCCGTTGTGCCACTGATACCACCAACTCCATCATTAGAGAGTGAATGCCTCTTGAGTGTGTCGCACGAGTTTCAGCGACAGAGGCCACCCAAGTTCCGTAGAGAGACAGACCCACAGGCATCTGAGGATTGGTTGGAGGTTATCGTCAGATATTTTAGATTAGTAGGGACACCAGTTGATCTTATGGTGATCCTTCATGCAAGTCTCCTACACGTAGCAACAGGTAGATGGTGGAGCATGATGCTCCAGGTGCACGATGAGGAATCTCTACTTTTGACAGAAATCGAGAGTCTCTTCTGCTCAGAGTTTTTTCCCGCCACCCTTCGTGCGGTGCGGATCCAGGAGTTACTTCATCTGCAGCATGACAGTAGTTGAGTACTCAGCAAGGTTCACTGACCTCTCGCGCTACTCCACGTATATGGTACGGGACTTGTTCTTCAGGGCCCCGACCTTCGAGCAGGGACTCAGGCACGAGATTAGAGCTTCGACGATTCCCCTTAGCATCCCGACATAGGCGGGGGTGCTGGAGTGAGCTCTTCTAGTGGAGAGTTTTCTCGTTGAGCAGTCACCAACGGCAAGACCCTCTATAGGGCGACATGTAGCAGAGTCTTCTGCAGCTGGCAGTAGATAGATGTCACAGAGTTCCTATCGGACCAAGACATTGGGTGGGTGACCTCAGGATACATGTTCGGTTCGGAGTGGCACACGAAACAGAGCCAGCTATACGAGGAGCATGTTGTGCTATGCATGTGGTAGGTAGGGTCACATGGCTTGAGACTGCCTGGCCCATCATGTAGATGAGCAGAAGACAGTAGAGGGACCTCCTAGGTAGAGGCATAGTTTCGACCATGGTCGTTCGCAGGAAGAAGGCAGACGTGGCAGAGGAGTTGGCCGAGCAGCGGGTGTTGGACAACATTTCGAGGCTCTACCACCACCACCACCAGAAGGACCACCCCGACCACAGGGAGCTGGAAGACAAGGGCAGGCTCAGCTCCAGGCAGTCGAGGCCTACGACCACGGTGCACATGAAATGATTCAAGGTACTATCTATTTCTACTCCACCCATACTACAGTACATATAGACACAGGTGCGAGTCATTATTTTATTGTCGCTGCCTTTGTTTGGAGCTCAAAGATTCCAACGGAGCCGTTGGCTCGAATCTTACAGCTAGAGACTCCTATGGGAGCAGACTCTATGATTATGCACTGGTGCCGGCAGTGTGAGATTACTCTAGGAGGTAAGAGCTTCGGCTGGGATCTTCTTGTAGCGGTGTTGAGGCCTTACGACGTCATCTTGGGTATGGACTGGTTATCTGTAGTTTATACTCAAATCGACTGTATTAGGCGCAAAGTGCGATGTGTCAGCACGGATGGGAGCAGGTTCACCTTCACCGGAGAGAACGGAGCCTTTTTAGCACAGGATGGACTTAGACAGAGGAGAAGGTAGCTGATCACACATCAGTTGGATAGTCTCATCCTCGGAGTGGTTGATGTGCGGAGTCCGAGTTTTCCTGTTGTGGTGGATCAGTATGTAGACGTTTTTCCTGACGATGTTCCAGGACAATGTAGAGACCCGAAGCTTGACGTACATGGACATTACATTACTTTTTAGGAATACTTAATACATAACAAAAATAGACACACAAGGATCGTAATAGTTTAGTGTCTTTGGAATCTCGGAATATAAACATCTAATCCTGTTGAAAGATCTTCAACATCTCCTATATCGATCTTCCCCTTTTGTTTTCTTACCTAAAACCTTTCTTTATATCCTGGGGAAAAGAAAACATATAAAGGGTGATCTCAAATGCTCACTAAGGGTAAGTATGGATAAAATAAAACAAATCATATTCATTTGAACTTAAACACATGAACATAATGTTTAAAGACCAAAAGCTTGAGCAATGACATAAAACATGGAAGTACGTAAGGCATAGATCATAAAGAAACATTAAGCATGATAAAATAGGATGGGAGTAAAACATGTAATTGTGGAAACCATTCAGCACATGTCATGATTTCCATAGTAGCCAATGCATTGCTTCCAAGACCATCTTAGTGGACAAAGTCCATTTCTGAATCGAGTTCACTCCTCGTTTCAGTCCTGTAACACTGAACCGGATTAACTTACCATTCCAACCATGTCTATCTCATGAGATATAAATCTTTACCCAATGCATTGGAGGGAGATATAGGTCCCACCCATCTCATAATGAAATCATTCTTACTTGTGCCACAAAATAAACTTAAAACATTCAGCATAACCCAAAGAATATAATGGGTTTCATAAACATCATCCCATCATCACATAATCCATATAAAACAAATGGATATATCATCATAAGAAAAGTGAAACCATGTAAATCATAGAGACATTATACTTGAAACATACACATATGAAATAATTTCATCTTAGATGGAAAATGGTTTTGATAAAACACTTGAAATGAATTCTTGAGGAAAATATCCTTTCTTCTTCAAAATCATTTTCTTTTCACAAAATGCCATTAAATTTTAAAAGAAAAGGATTTTGTTGAAAATTATCATAAAATCTTATAGAGGAAGCTTCATGAAAATGAGGTGTTATGAAACCATAAAAATCCATTCATGTTGTATAAGTTAAAAAAACATTCTCCTCGTACTTTTTCTGGAAATGTCAAAAAGTACATCGTAAAAAAAAGATTCCTTCCGTACCTTGTGGTAAAAGTCAAAAAGGGGTAAAAATGACATTAAACATAAAAGGATGAATATTAAACATTTTATGAAAAAAAAATTAGAAAACATGGGCATGTATGATAAACATAACCCCATTAAATACTTACGAATAAAAAATCTTGAATGACAAACGAGATTGAAATAATTATCCCTTACCTTATGTCTGATATGCTTCGTATGGATCTGAACCTCCTCTTTCTCGAAGTTCCTCCTTTAAACTTTCTCTTTAGGGCAGTAGAGTTGGTATTTTGAGAAGACCAGTACCTCTAGTAAGTTTTTAAGGAAGTGGGGAAGTGAAATGGGAAAGGGTTGGCTGAGCTAGAAGGCTCAATGTGGTGTAAGGAGGAGAGGGAGGAGGTGACCTTTTATAAGGGAGGAGAGAGGCACCCTTTGAATCCTCAAACATATTAGTTTAATATAAATTTAAACCCCACATAAAAACCTCCAAAAATGACTCAATTCGAATATTAGATGATATAGGGTTGTAATCTCATCAACCAATAAAATTTAGACATGTTTTGATCTTATTTTAAACCTTATCATTTTGATTTATCCTTATTTAATCTATTTAAGTTTATTTGTGGTAATAAAATTCCAAATTTTAAATGGTTATAAATAATCACTTATGTGTTGTTAATTTTCCATAATTGGATACTTTATGACATTTTAGACTATATAAATTTCAATTTATAATTTTTAAATATTTTTGTGATTTTTAAACAATTTAGTAATATGTTATTTTTATAAAATAACAATAGTGTCAATTTTGACACTATTCATTTATTTCAATTTAAATAAAATATACATAGAGGATATATTTGAACTAAAATATTTAATAGATTAATAACATGTCAAATTTGTCTAGAAAATTCGTGGAGCACATTAAATAGTTCATATAATATTTAGTTTAATATTTTTAAATCCATTTATTTGGTATATCTCTTAATAAAATAATTAGTACAACATTGTTGTATAATTATTTACTATACTTATTTGTCGCATAAAAATTAAAAATAAAATCCTTTGATGAATATAAATATCAAATATTTTATAATAATACTTTTACTTGAATTTATCATCTTAAAATAACAACATGTAAATTGTTATCTTTATTAAATTATGAAGGTGACAACTTTGGAATCATTTAAAATAAAATATTATAAGTGTCATAATCACCTTAATAAGGATCCAAATGGTCAAAAATTCGGCCAGTGGATGATTAGGGTTTATATATAAACTAAAAATAAGTTTTGTACAGATTTTTGGGCCTTTTGATATGTATTACTATTTCAATAAAAACTATATTATTGATTTTTTACTAAATAAATAATTCATGCATCATTAATGTATAAGATAATAAGGTAATTAAATAACTCTTAAAAATTACAAATAAATTACCATGATAAAGAAAAAAAATTATCTTTCAAATGAGTATTTATAACCGAATTTATATTCTGTATAAACTTATATTAAAAATACTTTAATTATTAAAGTTGAGTGAGACATATTTCACTTTCCTTTAAATAAAATAAACTAAAGGTCTTAATCACCTCCAAGTGGGTTCTAATGGATTCCATTTCGACCCAAATATGACTTAGGATGAAATATAATCATCCAATTGTATTAAGACAAGTATTAGGATAATTTTATAATATTATATTTACCCTTAATTACCCAATTTACCTTTTACTATGGTAAATAAAATTTACCATTGTTACTATTCATAATCCCAAAAATAAAAAGTAGTCTATTAATATAATTTGTACCCACTAATTCCAAATATGGAATCCATTTTTCCAAATTCAATACGCAGAAGTTGCAGAAATTAAATTAAAATTAATCTCGTTGTCGAAAGAAAATGGGTTTTTGTTTAAAACATTACAAAAGATTGAAAATATTTATCCTATGAATTCAATGTAAAATCAATGCTAATGACATACATTATATTAAATGGTAAAAATATATTCAATTTATACTTTAAAACCATTCAATATTATAATTTAACCACATAAGTTATTACGATGAAAAAAGTTGTTTTTAATTAAAATATAGCGTGTTTTTACTATTCATTAAAATATGAAAGTTATCAGAATAATATGAAAAATTTATCCAAAGTAAATTTTTATTTCCTGATTCCAAAGAAGAATTTTATTTTGTCAAATTTAACTTATAAACATTTAAAAAAACTAGATTTAAAGTGGGTGCTCCATCAAAAGGCGGCAAAACTGCATTTTTTTTAAAATACTTATTTTACCCGAAATTTTTTTTTGTTCTTATACCATGTTCTAGAAAATGTGTAAGATGAAATAATAATGTTATAACATTCAAAATTTAGTTAATACTATTCATAACGGCTAGTTCATAATAATATTATAACCATATATCATTGTTTAGTGAAACATGATATTGCGTACAACACACGCTATCGAGGAAAGTCACGATTGTGTGTAATGCAAGCCAAGTCAGGGTTGCGTGTTGTGCAAGAATCCTTCATTGTTTCGTATAATATAATCCAACCATATTTCATTTATACATTGAATATATATATATACACACACTCAATGTTGCGTAGAATGACTATTTTAAAACGAACATGAAATTGTGTGTAACACGATCCAAGAATAGTGTTGCATATACTTCAAGCTAATATGGTGTTGCTTATAGTACAAGCTAAACTTGGTGTTCTATATAATAGAAGACATCAATGAAATTAAAAGAATATTTTTCATAAAATCTCGGGGTGTTACATTCTACCCCCCTTAAAATGAATTTCGCCCTCGAAATTCATCGGGGTTATAAATGGTTTACTACTTGAAAGTTTCTTTAATAGAAACCCACATCATAAAAAGAAATACAAAAACTTGACTTTAAAAACTAATGTATGAAACGTAACGGTTACCCAACTTAACTAATCATTGGGTTTCCACATAGGAGAACATAGGTGAAAATATGGATATGGAAGAGAAATCTAACCATCATGTTCTGATTGAGAGAGGTAGAGAACATGGCTATGAAAAAGTCAACAATCAGAAAGCCATATATTTGTGATGATCTAAGGTACCATCTGATTCATCGGATATAAGGGAACTAGGAAAAAAAATTTGTTTTCAATATCATTTCCCGGAAGTTGAAAATTTTGAATTAGAAGAAATACTTGCTTTATTTTGGTACAATCTCATTGTTGTTCATGCATTGAACAATTTTCCACTTCATATCATAAAGAAATTAAGTTGAATTTGTTATTTGTGAAGTGTTAACAGATCATGTGATAGAATGATGGGTCATTCCATCTATTTCAAATAAAAGGTTAGCAAAAGTTATCAAATATACATAAGTCGATTAATCGTATATGGTTCCTAAAATGGGATTATACATCATATTTCATACCACTTAAAAAAATTAAAACTAATTTATACTAACCAGGGACATCCTGTAGGCCAGTGGTAGGCGATAAAGGCCTGTCGCACATTAGTTGTGGGTTTGATTTCCACAGCCTTGTCCGACGCGATGGGTTGTCACCCGTCTTCCAGGTTGTCCTTTTTTTCCAAAAATACATTATTATAACTTTCCATCAATAATATTGAAAAAGTTATAGCCTTAAACAATACTAACTTATGTCCAACATAATCTATTCCAATCTTTAGGCTTATCCAAAATACTGTTGTCCAATCTCATATTACAGTGAAAATGATTACCAAAGAGTTCATATAACAAGCATGTTAATACCATCGTTGATCCCCATATATCATATGATATGTCTTGTTGGTCACATTCCAAACATTTGAAGGCCTTAATCATGTATTCTCTTGAAAAAAATGAATACCCATTGAACCTTAGTGAAAACATGAATGCAGTTAAAACTTTACACTTTCCACATACCAAAATCCTCAAAATTCTATATACTCAAACCATGATATCACTTAGTCCTTATATCAATCATGAGATCATGAATACTGTTAAACATTTCATTTCCTCCTTATCCCTTCATTATGCACATATCATCTGCTTTCCAAAATATTTGAATCACTTTTCATGGTTACCGGTACCATAAAATTATTGAAAACCACAATAGACTAATACAAAAATATTCTAATACACCATAAAAGTACCTCAACAACATTATTCTTGAATACCAATATATAAACACTTCAATCCATCCTCTTAAATGATTTTCCTTGAATAAGTATTTCCTTGATTTAGAAGTAACTTTTTAGGTCAGGGCATTGAGTTGGGTAATGCCCATGTTCTCCACAAATAAGACATTGAACTCCATAACAGTCTATCACTCTATCACCCTTTTCTCCACACAGATAACATATGTCCCTCCATTTGAGGTATTCCTAAAGGTTCTTCTTACCTTCTTTAGAAATATCAATCTTCCTTTCTTTATGCTCCTCAACATGCAAACGTTCATAAAAGTATATATTCCTCTTATTTGATGAATTAGGCATACCACTAAATTTCACCTTGTTAATCATATATCGTGATGACTGATTCGGCATAATCATAATATCTTTATCTCTAGGAATTATGCAATTTTTTTTCTCATAGTCACTAATTTGTCCATTGGATTCAATGTTAACCGAATTCCTTCTGGTTCCCTCCATTGACTAAAACACAAAAAGAATTTTGTGAGAGGAAAAAATCATACAAGGAAAATAACATAATCAAGGGGGAGTACCTTCGACATCTAACATCTTATGTTTAATTCCAATATCGTTACCATAATTCTAGGACTATAACCTATACTTATACTTAACCTTAGGGACATCCCTAGACATACCTTATAAATATCTCTAGGGATCTCACTAGCGTTTTCGCATCCTAGTTTCCAAAGGTTGACTAAACGTTTCCTCTGATACCAACTGTAGAGACTCGAAGCTTGACGTACATGGAAATTACATTACTTTTGCTTAATACTTAATACATAACAAAAACAGACACACAAGGACCGTAATAGTTTAGTGTCTTTGGAAACTCTAAATATAAACATCTAATCCTGTTGAGAGATCTTCAACATCTCCCATATCGATCTTCCCCTTTTGTTTTCTTACCTAAAACCTTTATTTATATCCTGGGGAAAAGAAAACATATAAAGGGTGAGTTCAAATGCTCAGTAAGGGTAAGTGTGGATAAAATAAAACAAATCATATTCATTTGAACTTAAAAACATGAACATAATGATTAAAGATCAAAATCTTGATCAATGACATAAAACATAGAAGTACGTAAGGTATAGATCATAAAGAAACATTAAGAATGATAAAATAGCATGGGAGTAAAACATGTAATTGTGGAAACCATTCAGAACATGTCATGATTTCCATAGTAGCCAAGGCATTGCTTCCAAGACCATCTTAGTGGACAAAGACCCTTTCTGAATCGAGTTCACTCCTCGTTTCAGTCCTGTAACACTGAACCAGATTAACTAACCATTCCAGCCATGTCTATCTCATGAGATATAAATCTTTACCCAATGCATTGGAGGGAGATATAGGTCCCAACCATCTCATAATGAATTCATTCTTACTTGTGCCACAAAATAAACTTAAAACATTCATCATAACCCAAAGAATAAAATGGGTTTCATAAACATCATCCCATCATCACATAATCCATATAAAACAAATGGATATATCATCATAAGAAAAGTGAAACCATGTAAATCATAGAGACATTATACTTGAAACATACCCATATGAAATAATTTCAACTTAGATGGAAAATGGTTTTGATACAACACTTGAAATGAATTCTTGAGGAAAATATCCTTTCTTCTTCAAAATCATTTTCTTTTCAAAAAATTCCATTCAATTTTAAAAGAAAGGGATTTTTTTGAAAATAATCATAAAATCTTGTAGAGTAAGCTTCATAAAAATGAGGTGTTATGAAACCATAAAAATTCATTCACGATGTATAAGTTAAAAAAACATTCTCCTCGTACTTTTTCTAGAAATGTCAAAAAGTACATCGTAATAGAAAGATTCCTTCCGTACCTTGTGGTAAAAGTCAAAAAGGGGTAAAAATGACTTTAAACATACAAGGATGAATATTAAACATGTTATGAAAACATTTTGAGAAAACATGGAAATGGATGATAAAAATAACCCCAGTAAATACTTACGAATAAACAATCTCAGATGAGAAACAAGATTGATATAATTATCCCTTACCTTAGGTCTGATATGCTTCGTATGGATCTGAACCACCTCTTTCTCGAAGTGCCTCATTTAAACTTTCTCTTTAGGGCACTAGAGTTCGTATTTTGAGAAGACCAGTACCTTTAGTAGGTTTCTAAGGAAGTGGAAAAGTGAAATGGGCAGGGGTTGGCCGAGATTGAAGGCTCAAAGTGGTGTAAGGAGGAGAGGGAGGAGGTTCCCTTTTATAAGGGAGGAGAGGGGCACCTTTGGAATCCTCAAAAATTTTAGTTTAATATAAATTTAAACCCCACATAAAAACCTCCAAAAATGACTAAATTAGAAGATTAGATGAGATAAGGTTGTAATCTTATCGACCAATAAAATTTAGACATGTTTTGATCTTATTTTAAACTTTATCATTTTTATTTATCCTTATTTAATCTATTTAAGTTTATTTTTGGTAATAAAATTCCAAATTTTAAATGGTTATAAATAATCACTTATGTGTTGTTAATTTTCCATAATTGGATACTTTATGACATTTTAGACTATATAAATATAAATTTATAATTTTTAAATATTTTTGTGATTTTTAAAAAATTTAATAATATGTTATTTTTATAAAATAACAATAGTGTCAATTTTGATACTATTCATTTATTTGAATTTAAATAAAATCTACACAGAGGATATATTCAAACTTAAATATTTAATAGATTACTAACATGTCAAATTTGTCTAGAAAATTCGTGGAGAACATTAAATAGTTCATATAATATTTAGTTTAATATTTTAAAATCAATTTATTTGGTATATCTCTTAATAAAATAATTAGTACAACATTTTTTTATAATTATTTTATATACTTATTTGTTGCATAAAAATTAAAAATAAAATCATTTGATGAATATAAATATCAAAGCTTTTATAATAATACTTTTACTTGAATTTATCATCTTAAAATAACAACATGTAAATTATTATCTTTATTAAATTATGAAGGTGACAACTTTGGAATCATTTAAAATAAAATATTATAAGTTTCATAATTGCCTTAATAAGGATCCAAATGGTCAAAAAAATTTCCAGTGTATGATTGGGGTTTATATAAACACTACTAATAAGTTTTTTGCAGATTTTTGGGCCTTTTGATATGTATTACTATTTCAATAAAAACTATATTATTGATTTTTTACTAAATAAATAATTTCTGCATCATTAATGTATAAGATAATATGGTAATTAAATAACTCTTAAAAATTAAAAATAAATTACCATGATAAAGAAAAACATTTTATCTTTCAAATGAGTATTTATAACTGAATTTATATTCTGTATAAATGTATATTAAATTTACTTTAATTATTAAAGTTGAGTGAGACATATTTCACTTTCCATTAAATAAAATAAACTAAAGGTCTTAATCACCTCCAAGTGGGTTCTAATGGATTTCATTTCAACCCAAATATGACTTAAGATGAATTATAATCATCCAATTGTATTAATACAAGTATTAGGATAATTTTATAATATTGTATTTACCCTTAATTACCCAATTTACTTTTTACTATGGTAAATAAAATTTACCGTTGTTACTATTCATAAATCCCAAAAATAAAAAGTAGTATATTAATATAATTTGGACCCACTGATTCCAAATATGGAATCCATTTTTCCAAATTCAACACACAGAAGTTTCAGAAATTAAATTCAAATTAATCCCGTTGTCGAAAGAAAATGGGTTTTTGTTTAAAACATCGCAAAAGATTGAAAATATTTATCCTACGAATTCAATGTAAAATCAATGCTAAGGACATTAATTATATTAAATGGGAAAAATATATTCTATTTATACTTTAAAACCATTAAATATTATAATTTAACCACATAAGTTATTACGATGAAAAAAAAAATTTAATTAAAACATAGCGTGTTTTTACTATTCATTAAAATATGAAAGTTATCAGAATAATATGAAAAATTTATCCAAAGTAAATTTTTATTTCTTGATTCCAAAGAAGAATTTTATTTTTTCAAATTGAACTTATAAACATTTCAAAACTAGATTTAAAGTGGGTGCGCCATCAAAAGGCGGCAAAACTGTATTTTTTGAAAAATACTTATTTTACCCGAAAAATTTATTTTGTTCTTATACCATGTTCTTGAAAATGTGTAAGATGAAATAATAATGTTATAACATTAAAAATTTAGTTAATACTATTCATAATGGCTAGTTCATAATAATATTATAACCATATATCATTGTTTAGTGAAACCTGATATTGCGTACAACACACGCTATCGAGGAAAGTCGTGATTGCGTGTAATGCAAGCCAAGTCAGGGTTGCCTATTGTGAAAGAATCCTTCATTGGTTCATATAACAGAATCCAACCATATTTCATTTATACATTGAATATATATATATATATACACACTCAATGTTGCATAGAATGACTATTATAAAACGAACATGAAATTGTCTATAACACGATCCAAGAATAGCGTTGTGTATGCTGCAAGCTAATACGGTGTTGCGTATAGTACAAGCTAAACTTGGTGTGCTTTATAATATAAGACATCAATGAAATTAAAAGAATATTTTTCATAAAATCTTGGGGTGTTACAACAACCTCCTCGCAGAGAGGAAGACTTCTACATAGACCTGTACCCTAGGACAACACCAATATCTACTCTAGCATATCGGATGGCTCCCACTGAACTTCGTGAGCTGCGGGAACAGTTGGGGGACTTGCAAGGGAAGTGATTAATCCGACTTAGTGTTTCACCCTGGGCATCTCTGATTTTGTTTTCCAAGAAGGCAGATGGGAGCTTGTGAAAGTCTGTCTACTACCGTCGCCTGAATCAGGTGACCGTGAAGAACAAGTACCCACTCTCGTGGATTGGCGACCTCTTTGATCAGCTCAATGGAGCACGATGGTTCTCAAAGATAGACCTCAGGTCAGGCTATCACCTTCTCGGAGTTTGAGATGAGGATGTGCAGAAGACGGCCTTCAGGTGTCGGTATAGCCACTACAAGTAATTGGTTATGCCCTTCGGCGTAACCAATGCACCAGTAGTGTTTATGAGTCTCATGAACAAGATCTTAAAGCCTTACCTCGATCGATTTGTCGTAGTTTTAATCGATGAAATACTGATTTCCTCGACTACTGAGGAGGAGCATGCCTGCAACTTGCTGGTTGTACTCGATACACTCTGAGAGCACCAGCTTTATGGTAATCTCTCGAAGTGTCAGTTCTGGATTTGAGAGGTTAACCTCTTGGGGCACGTCATCTTAGAGGCTGGAGTTGTAGTGGTTCCAGCGAAGATCGAGGTAGTAGTTGCTTGGGAGACACCCTGGAGCGTGACGGAGGTGCGAAGTTTCTTGGGTCTGGCTGGGTACTATCGGAGATTTGTGCCAGACTTCTCCAGAGTTGCAACACCACTTTCATCTTTAATGAATAAGGGGAAACCCTTCGTGTGGTTAGATAGATGTCAGAATAGCTTTCAGGAGCTGAGGCAGAGGTTGAACAGTGCGCCCATCTTGAGGTTACTGAATGAGGGAGTTGGGTATGTAGTTTAATGTGATACATTAGGGACCAGACTCAGGTGTGTCCTAATGCAGGAGTGAGCATTGATCGCCTATGGTTCACGGAAGTTGAGTTAGCATGAGAAGAACTACGCTACCCATGACCTGGAGTTAGCAGAAGTGGTCTTCACCTTGAAGATGTGGCGGCACTATCTGATGGGAGAGTGCTTTATAGTCTACTCTGACCACCAGAGTCTCAGGTACATTTTCTCGCAGAAGGACCTGAACCTGAGACAGTGGCGATGGCTTGAGTTTCTCTAGGACTATGACTTTGAGATAGTCTATATTCCCGGGAAGGGGAACGTTGTAGCTGATGCTCTCAGTAGGAGATCGGGCATTCAACTGCTAGGAGAGGTGACAAAGCAGCAAGCCTCGTTGTAGATATCCTTTGTGGATATTGATGGAGAAGCCTTTCTTCAGTCTCTTATAGTCACTCCTCCACTTTTTTAGCGAGTCTTGTAGGAACAGCATAGGGAAGTTTACTGTGAGACGTGACGTGCTCAGATATTCATAGGGAATGCGCCTGATGGATTTTCTCAAGGAGGGGATCATGTCATCCTCTTCAGGGGACGTACCATGGTACCAGTTGCACTACAATAGGACGTGCTGAGGGAGTTCCAAACTTCCACTCTTGCGGTACATCCAGGAGTGGAAAAGATGTATCAGAACCTCAGACGAAAGCACTGGTGGCCAGGTATAGAGAAGGAAGTAGGAGATTTCATTTCATGACGCCTCACTTGTCAGCAAGTGAAGGCGGAGCACCAGGTACTAGTAGGCTTGGTGCAGCCCTTAGAGTTCCCATAGTGGAAGTGGGATGGGATATCCATGGATTTCGCGACGGGGATTCCACGTACATCCAGAGGACACGACTCTATCTAGGTGATCGTATATCGACTCACCAAGTCATCCCACTTCCTACCGATCAGAGAGCAGGGATCAGTAGAGAGCTTGGGATGCATCTACATTCAGGAGATCGTACGGATTCATGGTGTGACATCGACTATCGTCTCCGATCGAGATGCTCGTTTCACTTCCTGGATATGGAAGGGGTTACATAAGGCTTTTGGCATGCAGCTTTGCTTGAGAACCGCCTTCCATCCTCAGACGGATGGTCAGACTAAGAGGACCATTCAGACTCTCGAGGACATGCTTCGTGCATGTGTCCTCGACTTTGGTCGCAGATGGGAGAATCACCTACCCTTGGTGGAGTTTGCGTATAACAATAGCTACCACTCCACCATCGGGATGGCCCCTTACAAGGCATTGTACGTCCGACAATGCAGGTCACCTCTGTGCTGGACTGACCTAGGGGAGTCAGCAATTGTAGGACCAGAGATGGTTTAGGCTACGATGGAGAAGGTGCAGATCATCCAGGAGCAGATGAAGACTGCACAAAGCAGACAGAAGTCCTATGTTGATAGGAGACGGAGACCACTGGAGTTCGAGGATGGCGACCACATCTTCCTAAGGGTCTCACCTCATTGAGGTCTACGGAGATTTGGCCGGGGCGGCAAGTTATCTCCATGTTTCATTAGACCTTTACAGGTTTTTAGCAGAGTAGGCGAGGTGGCTTACTGTCTGGACCTTCCACCTCAGTTTCACTGAGTGCACGACGTCTTCCACGTATCTCAGCTGAGGAGATACATGCACGACCCGACCCACATCATCGACCACGTGGAGCTGGACATCATTGACGAGGCGACATTCACGGAGGTTCTGGTGGAGATTGAGTATCGATAGGAGTGGGTCCTATGTGGAGGGTCGATTCCTCTAGTTCGCATTCTCTGGCAGCAAGGGAACCTCCAGGAGAGCACTTGGGAGTGGGAGGCTCAGATGCGAGCTCAGTACCCCCATTTGTTTCCCTAGAGTGTGATGTAGATTTATGGGGATGTAAATCCCTGAGTTGGGGGTAATGCAAAGACCCAAAAATTTCAAGGAATTTTTTTTAAATACTATGGAATTTTATGAGTACGCAATTTCTGACGGTGCCTGATTCCGAGACCCGGTGTGCCCGGAATCAATTTCTAAAGTTTTTTTCAGGTACGTTCAGTAAACGTACAAGCGGGTATTTTTATATCTTTTGAACCGGTGCTCGAAATTGAAATCCGAGGACAACGATTAACTCGTAGTATCGGTATTCTTCTAAGGGGACCTTTACCGCAGTTGCGTTTGTACGGGAGGAGAAGTTTTATTTTGGGGTTTCTTAATAATTTAAATAATTTGTTGTATTACACAAATTATTTTATATGGTGGTTATTTCCTCCAAAAGGAAGTTGGAGGTGGGGCCCACACCCCACATAACTTCCCTTGGGAGGATCTAACAATGGGTGGGGCCCACATGATCCCCTAACCCTTCAACTCCTTCTTTAACTCCATTAAACCCTCTTTTAACCTATGGACTTCCACTTAAATGTGGAGCCTCTCCATCTCCCTCCCATTAATGTTGCCAACACAATGGCCTTAATTAATTCAATTGTTATTTTGAATTAATTTGAAATACATGGCAATGTTATATTATGGGAGGGATTTATTATTATATTGGCTTGGAAAATATTTGTGGGGGAAATTTTTGGGACAACTAAGGAGAGGAGGAGGTTTGTTCATCCAGTGAGGAACATGAAGAACGGTGTTCTCTCCATGAAGAACTTCATCCTTTATTCTTCCTCCGCGTCAAGAGAGAAGACATTGCCCACGAGGAACGTCGAATACGCTTCCTCCTCGGACGCACGCGATGTCGTCTTCGAATCCTCTTTCCGCGGCTCGACGATGTGCAATGTCATTTTCGAGGCAGGGGTTTTTCATAATTCTACGTGAATAAATTATCTCGTTCATGTTGAATCCGTTGGAATGCCTTCGGCCAACTACTACCGCCTAACATGGAGGGAGCGGGCCAAATGAACACGGCCCGACGACCCTCTGATGTTTCCTGATTTTTATTCGCGATGGAGGCGGTGTTGGAAGAGGCGGCGACTTCCAAAGGCGGTGGCGGTAATGGCTTCCACGCGTCGGCAAGAAGAGGACCACGACACTGGGTGCCAAGTGGAAGGGAGACCACAGCCTACGACCGTGGGCCGCTCGGCCAAAGAAGAACTGGTCTGTCGTAGCCGGCCAGGATTGTGGAACCGCGGCGCCCCATGGTTTCCCGCTATGGAGGACCACGACTCGCGCTCCGCGGGCCGCTTCAGCGGGTGAACCTGTCGGCTCGTTGGCCGGCCGGGTTGGAGGAGGCCGTGGCACCCGCAGTTGCCACGCAGGAGGACAGCGGCCCGCCCATGCGGTTCGATCGCGGCGGGAAGACCGGCCGGCTTCGGCAGGCCGGGCAGGAGGGCGGAGCTGCTCGGCGCCGCCCATTTGGGAGGTCGTCCCCCCCCCCCTCCCCACTCTGCATCGCTCGTCCAGCTGGCCAAACCGCAGCTAACAGCTTGCCGGGTCGCCCCCCCCCCCCCCCTCGTGTCGGGCCACGCTAGCTGGGTCGGGTTGTGCCCCGCCAGGCCGGGCCGTGCCCCTGTGCGGGCCGGGCCTCCTGCCACGGGCTGGACCGTGCCCCACCGGGCCGGGCCACGCATTATCGGGCCGGTCCGACCCCTTAGTCGGGTTGGACCCGCCGATCCAGGACGGGCCGACCCGCCAACCCACCGGGTTTGACAGGTCGGGCCCGTTTCGCTTAAATGCGAATAACTTCACAACCGTGCGTCTGATCGACGCGCCGTCTGCAGCACTGGAACCCTTACGAAGAGGTGGTCCTTTTGAGATACTCTAAGTGTGTTTTTGAAAACTTTGGAAAACGTCTGGGTTTGGAATGAGCATATTTCCAACTGGGGCCCTAGAATGGAAAAGCCAATAACTCTCAGATCGGGCGTCCGATTAACGCGTCGTCTTTCGCGTTGGGTTTCTTTTGATGAGACAGAACTTTGGGATACATAAACTCTGTACTTTTTGATAGTTGATGTATAGACCCCTTTGCTCGAGGAGCGGACTCTCCCGGAATCGAGCGTGTTGTGTGCGGGAACCCTAGAGTTGGTTGCGACTGCGACGACAACTGTGTTGGAATCCTCCGTGGGTTTAGCAGGGACGACAACTGTACTGGAATACTCCATCGGTTCAGCAGTGAAGAAAGCTGCACTGGAATCCTCCGTGGGTTTGGCAACGACGACAACTGTACTGGAATCCTCCGTGGTTTCGACAATGATGACTTCTGTTCTTGTATCCTCAGTGGGTCTGACAGAGTAGCTGGTCTAGTATCCTACATGGGTCTGACAGCTTAGCTGCTCTAGCATCCTACGTGGGTTTGATAGCTTAGATGAATCAGTGACTACATCTGATCATATCTATCTCTATACGAAATATGTATACCTGTGTGAACTGAGTCCTGACTTAAAATCATTATCATCAATGTGATTTACTTCTTTCCTGTATGGACTAGGTTGTTCTTGGGCTCGATATTCGGAGCCGAACTGAGATTGATAACTTAGGTATATGTATGGGCATATACCTAAGTAGGGTTCGTTGATACTTCATGGTTGTATCTTTATTCTGTTGGTTTATCCTTTGTGGATTCTGGGAGACCTTCGGGGGTCTCAGGGTTCCTACTGAGTATTGTATACTCACCCCTGCATGGGATATGCCCTCACTACGTTGTGTTGGATACAGATGATGGACAACACTGGTCAAGGTAGAGACTGGTAGAGTTGTACGGTACCTGGAGGTGGATCACTAGGCGATACATACACGGAGCAGACGGACGGACCCGAGGTGCTGAGGTGGCTATCTTTACCCACCCTTTAGGTGGGATTCCCATAGGATGACTCAGTAGTGGCTGTTTTACTTTTCTTCAGTTGTACTAGCTTTTCAGTTGTACTGTACTTACTATTGGGCTTGTATTTATGGCCCCCTTTACTTTCAGCAGTTACTTTTTGTATGCAGTATTTACTTAGTTTTTACTATTGTTGCGTACTCTGTTGTCTTTGTTAACTTTCATAAAGGAAATGCCTTCCCAACTTATAGATTTACGCCTTTGGTGCTTGTCCCCAACCCCTGGCCTATGGAAGGCGGGCTTGGGATAATCACAGCACGGGCCCCCAGGACAGGTCGTGATAGATATAGTTGGTGAATATAAAAGGAGTCCCAAATAGTGAATACGGAGATGGAAAACCCAACATATAGATTTTAAAGCAATTAAATCATAAATTAATGTCATAATGGGATCCAAATTGATCTTTAAATACCATAAATAAATTCATATTATGATATATATAATATTATATAATAAATATTTTGTACCAAATAATCAAATTTTGGTGCGTAATACAAAAGAGGCCTCAAATAGAGCATTTTTAGACAGAAAACCATTTCCCCTTATCCCAATATCCACTAAAATAATTTAACATACATTATCAAAAAAACAAATTTCTTAATAACCTAATTTAAAATATAAAAAATATAAATTTTCATTAATACTCATCATAAATATACATTCTCAACAAGAATCCTTCTAATTTTCCAAATCAGTTTTTATAATTTCGATCATTTGTACATGATTCATAATAGTGGTGTTTTTATTCATTATTATTCCATTTTTTATCATTAAAATGTCATTAAACTTACTATTATGAATAATTTATAATAATTTATAATTTGTAAAATTCCTTAAATGACTTTCTTTGTAATTATCCTTGACGATGAAGTCGATAATAAACATTTTTTGGTGATTCTTGATGAATGATGTGTGTTTGATTTAATAATAAATTAACTATTGGTTTTAATTCTCTAGAAAAAAATAAGTAATTGTTTTTTATTTTCTATAATACTAAAATATTAAATATTTTTTCATTTTCCTCCATGTAATAAATTTATAATATTATTCAAGTGTGTGGTTAAACCTTCCTAAACATGAACATAACTCAATTTAATGAATTATTGTGTGATTTTTTTCTAAAATCATTATACCAAGGGAATAGTGGAGTTATTTATAATATATCACTATGATAGGTAATAAAATTAATTAAATAAATGAATAATTATTGGATATGAAAATTATACACTATTTGAATAAATGAGCATCCTATTAGCGCACTTCTTTTAATTGATTAAAATAATGAAGATCATTTTTTGACCATATCATTAATAGGTTATAAATTTTTTCATAAAACCCATTAATTATTTTATAAAAATCATATTTATTCTTCAATTACATCCTTAAATCTTACCATGTATTATGGTGAATGTAAATGAAACATGTTGCATCGTGGAGGCATTAGTCTACACAATGCATTAACATTGGTTTTGTTTTTTAAAATGGATTGGGTTTATAAAAAATTAATGATAACACCCATTATATTATATCATTAAAATATAATAATTACATTAATTACATTATATCATTTTTAATATAATAAAAATTAATGATTTTGATTATGAGTAAAATCTAAGTAGTTGATTACATTAACACTGAGGACATAAATTTTCCTTGGAATTATCTTTTAAAATGAAGGAATCATGAAAAATAATAGTGATGATACTATTTTTAACATTATAGATGGTTCTAGGAGGATAATATTTAAATATATATAATGATTAATTTGAATTTTAAGGGATACATGAAGAGGTGGGAGCGTCCCACTTTTATATGTTAAGGAAATGTATGTTTTGGTAGTAACCCTAACATTTTCAATTATATATATTTACTAATCACAAGTCAATGAAAGAAAAAAAATGATAGAAGTGGTGGGGATAGATTTTTTTTAATAATAACCTCAAAAAAAATTATTCTACTATGATTGTAATAGGGATTTTTTATCTTTTATCTTTTACCCTAATTTAATTTAACCTTGGTAATTAATTTATATCTTAATAAAAATGATTTTTTAAGCTTTAAATTTTCATATAAGTAAAAATTATCATTGATGATTATTTTTATAAAATATATGACTTATTTTAAAATAAATAATAGATATTTGTATTTATATTAAGGAAAAATTAAAATCACTCTTTAAAGTACATGATTCATAGAAAAGGCTGAATTTTTTTTATTAAAGTAACATTTTAATTAACTCAATGAATGATTGATATGGGATTTATAGTAGAAATAATTTTAAAAATATTTTTTTTTATTCTTTAAATTGATATTTTGTTAAAGAAATGGTTTTTTAACTTCTATATCATTCTTATATAATGATATAGTCATAATAATACACATTTCATGAAAACCATATTATCCAACTAAAATTGATCTTTTAGAAAAAGAACCAAAAATCATTCTAAGAAAATTTTGTTATGATTATTTCAAAAATAATGCCATTTTGGTCAATTTCAATTTATAAAATGTATATTTTAAATAATTTATTGAATTAATGCTCTTTAGAGTTTGATATTCCATGATATGGTTTTTACTTACAATATTTTTGTCTTGGGTTTTACATTATCCCCTATATAAATAATCATGTCCCTGAAATTGGAGTATATATCAGATTTTTAATATATGTGGATATTCATTTTTCATAGATTCATTAATTTCCCATGTTTATCTTTCATGTTTATTATTTCACCAAATGAATTTTTTTAATCGAGTTGTATTCTTAAAGAATAGTTTCTATCTAGTATAATGAATCCAGATGTACTCCATATTATAATACAATTACTGATACAAATATATTATCTTTTAGTGAGAACAAGCATTATATCTTGAATATTTCTCTATAGTAATTAATCATAAATTATTTCATTTTCCTTAGAAATGATTGGTGAAAGGGTAATCAATAATTTGCTACTCTAATTCATTCGACTATTTCAAAATGTCCAATATACTGAGGTAAAAACTTCTCAATTTTACCCAATCTAACAACTCCATTCCATGGTGAAACATTCAATAATGCTTTATAAATAACATGAAATTAAATTTATTCCCTTAAATTTTCATCATATCTCTTTTTTATTCTTTTGGATACTTTAATGTGATCTTGAATATTCTATAAAAAAAATAGTTATTTCCTATATAATCTTGAGGGAAACTAACATTATTTCTCCATATTCTTCTATACATATTAGAGTATGGAACCTCATCCTATACAATGCATAATAAAGTTCCATATTGATGATAAGATGTAATTTATTATTTTATGAAATATCCTCCAAATTTATATATTGATCCCTCATACCTTGGAGGTCAGTAGAACATGATATCTATATTTCTTACAATGATGGTATAGTATATTCACACTAAAAAAATTGGGGATAATTGGATGTTGTTAAATATAATTTAGGGGTGAGATCCCATTGATGACATTTCCATAATAATTCAATGTGAACTATGTTGAAATAGTGGGTGACCTAGACCCAACTATTTATGGTTTTGATTACCATATTGTATATACAGTTAGCTATATATGATGTCATCTTACCATTATAGTTTAGACTCTTCTACATCCACTATTGAAATGGTAATGTCCAAAGATTAATTATCGTATCTAAAGGTTATAGCATATCCCATGCTATAATAAGAACCTATAGATACTATGACATTAATCTTAAACTAAGGTTTTGTGTGTCTAGATGCATCTTACTGATTGGAAATAGTATATGTTTTACTCTCAGGTGATGGGGGTCATAAGTATTGAGACTTCTTCTCATAATTTTTGCACATGGTGATCTATAGTAGTGAGATCAAGGGTAAAGACACACCAATAGGAACACCAAATGTTTTGGGTGTTATTGGATGTTCCTATCTACGATCATGTGTAATGGTATCATAACATGTGATCATTTCTAATATATTTCATTTGATTGTGTACTTTTATACAAGATGAAAACCATGATGATGAAATTGGGGCAATGTAGTTTGTGTTGGTTGCATCATTTGTGGCATGACATTGGTTAAATGGTAAGGAAAGTATTTTTTTTTCTTTGGGGTTATAGAAGTAATATATCACAGGCCATCTTGATAAGGATGGTAGTACTTTCATAAGACCATGGCCATGGATGTCAAGGGTAAATCCTTCCATTTGGATCAACAAACAATAAATCTGGTAAAGGGAGATGAGACTGGTGTGTGTCCTGCTTTATGAGATATTAAATACAAAGAGATTATATTACACAACACATGTTCATTGGTTGGTTGTCACTATTGAAAAAATCCTTATCTATTTAGGGTCCATCATGGGTTGTTATATCTCACTCTTGGTCATTGAATACTATTCAATAATATTGAGATAGGGCTTATAGGGTCACACAAAATTGCGTATTTTAGAATCTTTCCTATTAAGTTGAACAAGAGTATTAGACAAGGTGGGCCCCACCACTGGTATCATGGATTTTTTCAAGGTTAAATGATCACCAAATGAAATAAATTTATTCAAATTATTCATGTTAAGAATAATGGGTATTGAATTAATTCATTAAATGTATTTACAAGTTTTAAGTAAATAATGAAAAATATTAATTGACGAATATTAGTTGAATATATTCAAGGTTCAATTAATATTTATGGGAATGATGAGTTGAGTTAATGACTCATGTATTATCACGTTATATATTTAATATATTACTAAAAAGTGATAATAATAATGAATAATATTTATGACTCAGTTTAACAGTAAAAATATTATTTATATAGTGTGTTAATTATTTGGGGGTCGGGCTGGCAATGTTGGGTAATTTCGTTACGCTCTATAAATAGAGAAGAGGAGGAATTTTCTAGTGACTATTCATGGAATTTCTATCTTCTCTCATCTCTCCCAAAATCTAGAGAGATAATCTCTAGATCCAAGGATATCAGATCGAGATCTCTCTCATGCATCGCAAGCGATGCGATGCGGTGATCATCAGAGTGTTGTAGGTGTCGCTGGATCTCTACGCTAGCACTCAGAATTCGATGATTGGTTCTCACAGAGATTTCATGAAGTGTGAGTGGATGATCTGGAGGAACTAAGTTTCGGATTCTTCAAGCAGAAATCACTAAAGACGTGCAGACGTCGTGCACGGCTTTGGATCTAAAACATATATTTTATGGTTTTATATTAGTGCTTAAAACTCTCCACGTGTGATCTTCATCTTAAACCAGGAATCTATTTACCGATGTCAAAATGTTCACGTTGAACGTCGGTGAAAAAATTTAAAATCCCACCATTTAGGGGATTTTTTTGCATGCCAGATTCCCTTAATTGGTATCATAGTGACGTGTGATGAATTTAATCCTAATAAAAATTAAATTTTCAATAAAAAATGAAGAGGTTTTCTTTATAGTCCCAACGCCGGACAAAGATTATAAATTGGATATCGGATGTCCATTCATTGGACATCTGAAGATTTTAATTCAATTTTTTAATAAAAAAACCCCTTGTGCAAGTTATTTTTGAAGAAAATATTTTATGTGTATATTATAAAAACCCGATGGCCCTATTGGTGAACTCACTGTCCGGCCAAAGTGCTAGTAAGATGGAATAGTTTTTTTCTGGTTATTTTTAATAAGTATTATTATTATAATAATAAAATTATAATAATAGTAGTTTTATTATAATAATATTTTTAATATTATAATATTTTATTATTATAATAGTATAATTATTTTCTAAACCTAAGGATATAGGTTTGGTTTTAGTGGGCTGCTATGGAATTCTAGGAGTTTTTTTTTTTGGTTTTATAAAAAAAATTCAGGAAAGGGGATCGGTGTTCGCATAATTTTATAAATAGGCCTTAGATGCGTGAACGGCGTTCACGAATCCTTCACCACGGAAGGATGCGTCAATGGAGTTCACGCATCATTGCCCCCATAGAAGATGCGTGAACCCCGTTCACGCATCCTTCAGCTGGTCTGCGAAGGATGTGTGAACGGGGTTCACGCATCCCTCCGCGTCGACGATGCATGAACGGGGTTCACGTATCCGAGCCATGGTAGGGATGCGTGAACCCCGTTCACACATCCTTTGCAGACTAACTGAAGGATGTGTGAACGGGGTTCACGCATCCCACTGAGAAAGTTTATAAAAGGATCCCCCCCCTCAAAAACCATTTTTCTCCTCTGGATTTTGTTGCGAAGCCTTGCAGAAATTATTTCTCAACAAATATTTGTTGCTTTTAAAGAGGTAAAATATATATTTAACATTTTAATTATTTTAATTGTGCTTATTTATTTCATTTGTATGATTAATTGTGTGTATGATTTATTTATTTCATATGTTATTCATGATGTGTAATGTTTTATATGATTTAATTTTCTTTATTTTGAATGTTTGTATGATTTAATTTTTTGAATGTATGCTGTCTGAATATTGAATGTTTTATGTTATGTCTAAAATGTTGAATGTTTAGGAAAAGTAATTTATGTTATAGAATTTTATTTTAATGAATGGTTTTGATGTAAGTGTAAATTATATTACTTTTATTTACTAGTAATAATATTTTTAATCAATAAAGTAGAAAATATATTTACTTATATTTTGAAAAGTATGAGAATGGCCAAAAAACATTACAATTTCATAAAATTTAAAATTAAAAAAGTGTTTATTATGTAATTTTCAATTATATTAGTTATAATAAAATTTATTAAATGTTATTAATAATTATATATATATACACATGAAGTTAAATTTTTGGAAAAGAGGTGTAGTATTTAATATACATTTCATTTAGTAATAGATAAAGTTATATAATATGGATAATATAATAATTATACCAAAAACATGGTATGAGTGATGACTGATCTTGAGATGACCGACCATGCATAATTGAAATTGCATGTTTTATTTTGTGTATGTGGTTATTCAATTTGTAATAATTGCATTTTTTTCTGCATTGATGACCTTCGAGTCATCTCTCAGTAAGTGTAAGGACCTGCGTGTCTGCTTAAAAAAAGTTATGTATTTCATACCCCTAGACCCCCTCACATGCATGTGAGTAAATTTGTAATTAAAAGACAGATGCTCCTGAAGAGGTGACCCTGAACAGGATTCCCCAAAGAGGTGTCCGCAAAGAGGCATTCGAGAACTCGTTCGAGAGGAGGCGTTGTTGTTAGACAGGAGATTAGCGGTTGCTGAAATATTTGATAATAGATACAGGATTCCACCCATTGGTTGTGGTTAGTTTATCATATAATGATAAACTAGTCGTAAGTCTCAAGATCAAGTCATGATTATATATTCATAAATAATTAACCTTTATGAAACATTATATTAAATTTTCTTTGGTGATAATATCACAATCACTATAACTTAACAGTGATAAATCAATACATAAAAAAAGCCTCAAGATAATCAATTATTCAGAACCAAATTGAATAATTTAAAATTTTAATGCAGTATTTAATATTTTTTAAATTATATTTTTATAGGTAATTATGTCTGTGCAAATATATTGCAACGGTGAGGTAATTTATACCGATCAGGGTTTTAGCTACAGTGTGCCACCTTCCAGAGTGGTAAATATCCATGGTTGTATGACATTGGATGCAGTTCATAATAATATTCATAGTTAGTTACAACTGAGGGCTGAACAAGCAATCACTTCAATTAGATGCTAAAATCTTTAATATCCTGAGCGTCTGTGGCACAGTGAGTACCCTATAGCCGATGATGGGGATTGGATGGAGGCTTCTCTGTTATTCAGGCAACAATGTATTAATGGTTTGATGGAATTATTTGTTTTCATTTCTGATATTGATGTGGTGTGATCGATTACTACAGAACCATGCATTGTGAGATCTTTAGAATTCAGTCATTCACAGTAGTCTTATTCATTACATCCTCCTCATATGACTCCTGTGGAATAATTTTATGAAGAAGATGATCAAAAGTTGGAAGGAAATGTAGATGAAATTCCTTTGTGTGCTGATATAGTGCATGAAAGTTTATGTGAGGAAGAAGAATCTGGGGAGTCATCAGGAGATGATGTGGTGGGGAATGAACCTTCTGAGGTACCTTTGAGAGATAAACATCCACTACATCCACCAGTTAGTGGTAATCAGCCTTTAGTTTTGAGTTCCTTAGTTGAAGGAATTTCTCGTGAACAAAATTTTGATTGGGATGTCATTACACTAGCTTCTGAATTCCCTAGCATTATAGGGAATAGTCCTGCATTAAATGATAATTCCATATATGTTGGGCTGGAGTTCGAAAGTAAACTGGCCATGAAAAATGTGATAAATCAATACCACATTGAGAGAAATTTCACATTAGTGGTTGATGAGTCAAAGAAGACCAAATATCTAATTCGTTGTGAAAAATATGGTTCATAATGTAAATTTTGATTAAGAGAAATATTTGATAAATATTATGGATGTTGGAAGATAACCAAATTAGAAGGCTCACACACTTGTCTGCATCCCAGCTTGGCACAAGATCACTCTTCCCTTGATGCAGAGTTTATATCTACTATTATTTATGATATGATACGAACAAGATAGGATATTCCTGTTTCCCTTGTTCAGGAAATAATTTAATAGTTTTATAACTATAAGATATCATAAAACAAAGCTTATAATGCAAAAAAGAAAGCCATTGTAAAAGTGTATGGTGATTGGAATAAATCTTTTGCGATGTTTCCACAGCTTATGGAATTGTTGTCTCTCAACAATCAGATTGTTTATCATTTGGACAATGTTGAGTATGTATCCTAGAATCATTTAGTTGATCAGTCAAAGGTGAAGTTCAATAGGCTTTTTTGGTCATTCAGAACATGCATTGGTGCCTTTCCCTATTGTAAACAATTTATTCTGGTAGATGGCACATTTCTTTTTGGTAAGTATACAGGTGTTCTACTCATTACTTCCACATAGGATGGTAATCATACTCCTTTGCCACTTGCTTTTTCTATTGTTTAAAAATAAAATATTAAATGTTGGAACTAGTTTTTGTCATGTGTACGTGTTCATGTCATGCAAAAACAGGGCATGTGTCTGATATCTGATCACCATCGAGCGATTATAGAGGTCATGAGTATTAATGGGGTTTCTTGGACTGAGTCAAATTCTTATCATCGTTATTGCATTAGACATATTGCAAGTAATGTGCATAATCATTTTAGAGATGAGTCCATAAATAAGGTGATCCTCAAGTTGGGTATGGTTTTCTAAACTTGATCTTTTTAACAAAATTTAATATCCATTTTAATACATTATTATCTTATGGTTTCAGCATATAAACCCCAACAAGAAAGGTTTGATCGACGTCTTAAAGAGATTCAAACTGTTAATGAGGAGGTATATGAATATATGATGAAAATTTCAAATGAAAAATGGTCATTATCATATGATGGTGGCATGAGATATGGGCATATGACCACTAATATAGTGGAGTGCATAAATGGGGTTCTCAAGGGTGTGTGAAAACTCCTAATCAAAGGTTTAGTGCAAGAGACATTTTTTAGATGTGTTCACTACTTTGATGACTGGTCCCAAAAGGCCTACCAGTGGATGAAAAATGGAATGCATTTTACTCATCATTTTCAAATTCATATTGACCGGATACGGAATGAGGCTTCAAGATGGAATGTTATAGCCTTTGACATGGAAAAGATGAGATTTTGGGTAATACAATTCTATGACAAAGCTACATGCACTACTGGTGGAGTGTTTGTCGTGATGTTGGATAACATGTACTATGATTTTGGAAGATTTTAGGCATTGATATATCCATGTGCACATGTTATCATAGCTTTATCTTTGGTAAATATATCATGGGATCCATATGTTGACCTGGTGTATCACATGAGCACTCTGGATAACAGTTATACTGTTGCTTGGATGTCGGTTGGTGACTTCCATTCTATCACATTTCATGCTGATCAACCAACCATCATCCCTGATATTTATAGGTTTTCATAAGTTGGTTTTAGTTTTATTTATTATTATTTTCAATGTCTGCCATTTTTAAAATTATTGGCTTCATGCTACTAGGTTGCGGCCCTGAGGAAGACAGAAGTCAACTCGTATCAGAAATGAGATAAATTGGCCTCATCAATGAGGAGGGAGAATACAATGCAGTATTTGTCACATAAAAATACATACTCGTAAGAGATGTCCCCAAGTGGTAGGACAGAGTTCCACATCTCATCATCCATGATCGAGTCTATGTACCGTATCATTAATATGTATATGTTGATTCGTATGTGAATGTTTCATTATTTAATCCTTTTATTTCTGACCTTCTCCATTTTTGAGATGTTTGAATTTTAGTTTGTATCATTTTTGGATTTTATCATAAATAATTTTATGATACTAAAATTATTAAAAAAATAAACACTGAATGAAAATGAATATATCATGCTTCCACATCTTCAATGCAGGTTTTTCATCACTGATGCTTTATTTTCTACCTTATTTTTCTTGTTGTATATTTTTTTAAAATAAAAGTTTACAATTTTTTGATTTTATCATAAAGAATTTTATGATACTAAAACTATTAAAAAAACAAACACCGAACGAAAATGAATATGTCATGCTTCCAAACCTTCAATGCTGGTTTTTTATCACTGCTGCTTTATTTTCTAACTTATTTTTCTTGTTGTAGATTTTTTTTTTAAAGTTTACAATTTTTATTCAATTCACTGTTAAAAAGTAACAATGATATCATGTGTGCAGATGGTAGTTTTTCCATTGCTTACATCTTAGGCTACTCATGTATCGCGGCTGCTTTTAGAGGGATGTCATGTGCCTCCCTTGAGTGTACGTAGATCTCACCATTTCCATCTTATCGCACCACCTCCCACTATCGTCCCCCATCTTCTTTGAGCTGGATTCTATGGAGTTGTGATGTGCGACTTCACATGTCTTGATCATCAGCTCATTGCCGCACTTGTAGAGAGATGGAGGCCAGAGTCAGATACTTTCCATTTCAGTGAGGGGGAGATGACTATTACGTTTTAGGTTGTGGCCATTATGTTGAGCCTCTCTATCGATGGACATGCTCTGATAAGCCGAGGTCCATTACATTTTCCTGAGCATGTTCATAGACTACTGGGCATAGAGGTCCACAATGATGGAAGGACCATCGTCAGTGGTAGATTGCGGATGCCTTGGTTAGACCAGAACTTCACACATTTACCAGATGATGCTGATGACATCACCATGATGCGATTCGCACGTGCATATATTTTGAGGCTGATTGGTGGCACTCTTTCTGTTGACCACTCTAATACTTTTGTGCACCTGATGTATTTATCTTTTTTGGAGAATTTGGACCAGGCAGGCCGGTATAGGTGGGGGTCTACCTACCGAGCATATACATACAGGGCCTTATGCAGCGCATGTCGCATTGATAAGATGCAGATCACAGGATGCATGGTTCTTCTGCAGATGTGGGTATGGGAGCACATCCCTCATTTATCTCCACACGCCTGTGCGCCATTACCCGTTGATATTGTAGAAGAGGCTCCACGTGGACGTTGGTATGTTATTAATTCCTTCTAATATCTAACTTAATTGTATAAGATTCTATTATGAAATGTAAAAAAAAATGTTATGTACAAGTGGAATCAGGCGCATCGACATTCAGATTCTCCCAGACACGATTTTCACACATACAGACTTATGTTAGATAGCATTCGACCAGACGATGTAAGTGATTATTATTTATATTGTAAAATCTTTACTCTTTACTGTACATCGATTAATTTATTAATTGATTATTCATTTTTTCTTTCAAATTACATGGATTCCATATACAGATGATATCCTTCAGAGTCTGTCATCGTACTGTACAGCGATGCTTGCTATCGGCTCTTGCAGGGTTCCACTGATTCATTTTCATATAGTCGAGTGGCATCAGACGGATAGGGTTATGAGGCAGTTTGGATTCCTTCAGCCAGTTCCTGACCCGCCCAGTCAGTTGGATTCATTTTATTCCCTGAAGATGTCACGAAAGAGGTATTTTGATTGGAGGAGCTACCATGCCAGATATGTTGCGTTATGGGATAGACGACGGGAGTCCCGGTTGCAAGGGGCAGGGACAGTACATTTTCATTTGACGGATTAGATAGATTATGCAGGTTGGTACATCAGGTACCCAGTTAGATTTCTGACATGGCACTGACGGGGCTTTCATGAGTTGGTATGCATTCTTCCTTCCACTGTTCAACATATTTTTTATTCATATTACTTAACAACGGATTTTTTTTTCGCAGGATGCTCGTATTTTTCATCTACTTCATATGTCTGATCTAGTGGAGAGAGCTTCCTTTGACCCGACATATTTTCACACCCTTGTGGCACAGCTTCTTCTGTCAATGGACGAGATTTATCATGGAATTTTCTTTGATGCACCACCTGCTATGGAGGTCACGGAGCCTGGTGATCCTCACATAGATGTACCTGGGAGTGACGACCTTGTTATGGATGTTGCTGTTTCATAGGAGGAGGGTTTCCTGCTTGCTCGGCCACATGCTATTGTTCCACTGGAGGAGGGTGTTCAGCATGATCAGTCAGATGCTCCTCCAGCTTCTCAGGCACAACCATAGGTACATACAGACGATAACTGGTTTGAGATGAATGCTTTATTGCATTCATCCACAGCATAGCATCCATCTACTTCCTATATTGGTGAGAGTTTCAGCCAGCTTCCACTATCCTTAAAGCGGGCCAAGGTACAGGCGGTGAGACTGTACATCCACCGCCTATCACATAGGAGGATGTGGGGGTGGCTATTGATGAGGATGCGCAGTGTATGCCAGAGTATAGACATAGATAGACTCAGCGTGGGTGTATCCTATATATTCCTGGCTATGGTACAGAGGAGCATCCACACCAGAGGCATAGATTAGGTTGATATTTGATTTATGATACATTTTGTATGTGTCTTACTATTATCATTTATAGACATCTATTCTTTTTTTAATAAGTGTCTTACTATTATCAAATTATCTACCAATATATATATATATATATATATATATATGTGTATAATAAATAATATGATTAAATTAATTAATCAATATTAATTATATTAATTATTTTGAAATCAAATAGATTCTGGATGAAAAGATGCGTGAACTTGAAGAAAAAATTTTGAAAAATATTATTGATCTCAATGATTTAAAATTGGATGTAAAATCCTATAATATCATGGAACAAGATTATTTATTTAAAAAAATTAAATTGCATGAAGAATAATTTGAATGAATAATGGATATTTGTTAAGAGTAGATGATTATGATTGAAGATTAGAATAACTACAATATAAATTAGAAGTTCATTTGGCCAATTTTAAGAAGATACATATTCAGACTTTATAAAAGGAAATAATTTCTACTAGTACGCAATCTTCACTAGAGGATTTTACTGTTAAAATACCTCCATCATGTAATAAAATTATGGATATTATGAAAAAGATTGAATTCATATTCTTCCAGGATAAGAAACAACCCTTAAGAGGGTTAAGATTGCACCATCCATGAAAACTAATAAGGGAAACAAATCGACACAAAAATCCAAATGTAATGCGAATGGATCTCTGCTACAAAATATAAATTAGAACAAATATTCAGATGTACAATTGTGAATACTATCGGAAACAGGACCAACTCCATTGATAAGGAAGAAGGTCGTCATTGATGAATTTTAAGAATATATGTTAGCATATCCAAGACAATAAGTATAAAGAAGATATCATCATGGTTAGATCATGTTTTGGTATCCTGAAAAATAAGTATTGAAGAAGACCATCCTTGATGAAGTTATATAAGTTTTCAAATCTCGACATTCATAAGCCGAAGATAAATTCTAGTGTATTCTCTGTATTAGAACATCTTGAAAACCATTTTTGGAAAAAATCACCATTATAAATATGTTTATGAGTGTTTCCCTTGAGGGGGAGATAAATGAAAAATATGAAATTACTGCCAGAATTAGTATATTAATTATAATAAAACCTAATTACTGTAGAATGTTCAGGAAGATCATGTTATTGAAAGAGGAATGTTATTATAAATCCCTCTTCCTTTGTTAAAAAAAATAAACTGAATAAGAAGAGGTTGTAATTCAATTAATCAAAGACATACGAAAAGTTCAAGTATGAATGCGCTCAAAGGCCACTTATCCTTCTTTTTGGAATTTGAATATTTTTGATCTATTTGTTAAAGATAGTGCATGAGTTTTAGGTTGATTATTCTAATAAAAGTTACATATCACATTTTATATCTTCATCCTGAAATAAATTTGGAATACCCATGCGTGAATAAGGTTCACGTATCTTAGACCCCTTTTTAAAAATATTGAAAACTCTATCCCTTTGTAAATTTTTTTTAAAAACCCGTTTAAAATGAAAACCTGTTGTGAAATTCGTCGTTTGAAGGTGAAGCGAAGCGAAAACGTATGACGATGTCGATTGCTTGGGACAATGATGGCGAAGTAAAACGTCTCAATCACAATAGAACAATAAAGATAGAACACAAGTATATGGCCACACAAAATCACCCCATTTCCATTATCATACCACCATATTTATAGATTACAAAAGGTTGATCCAATGGTCAATATCAATTACAACAAACCAAATCTAACGGTAGGAATACCAAAGGGTTGGCCAAATGAAGAGGCTTGTTGGTAAATAAAAAAGGCCCCATTTATTATGATTGATGACATCCACATAATTTAATAATTAACAACACTCCCCCTTGGATGTCATAATCCCATGGAATCTAATATAAATCTTCACTTAAAAAAACCCTGTGGGAAAAACAAGTGAAGCCAAATTAAAATGATTCCATGCTATGCTGCCTCATTAAAAACCTTATCAGAAAACCCAGTGGGAAAAATGATTAAGGGAAAAAGAGTACAGCGTTCCCAACTCCCCCTCACAAAATCATGATAGACTTTTCAGTCTTCGCATTCCAATTTTATAAATCAATTTCTCAAATGTTGAAGTTGGCAATGCCTTTGTGAACAAATCTGCGAGATTGTCACAAGACCTTATTTGTTGGACATCAATCTCACCATTCTTTTGAAGGTCATGGGTGAAAAAGAATTTTGGTGAGATATGTTTTGTTCTGTCACCTTTAATAAACCCACCTTGCAACCGTGCTATGCAAGCAGTATTATCTTCATATAATATGGTGGGAATATTATTATTCATATCTAATCCACAGCAATTTCGAATATGATTAATCACTGATCTCAACTAAACACATTCTCGACTTGCTTCATGAATAGCAATCAACTCAGCATGGTTGGAAGAAGTCGGAGTAATTGTTTGTTTTGTAGAACGCAAAGAAATAGCATTTCCACCATATGTAAACACATATCCAGTTTGAGATCTTGCTTTATGTGGATCAGGAAAGTATCCAGCATCAGCATAACCGACCAACTTCGGTTCTGAGGATTTGGAATAAATTATCCCTCGATCCTTTGACCCTTGAAGGTATCTTAATACATGTTTGATACCATTCCAATGCCAACGAGTAGGGTAAGAACTATATCTTGCCAATAAATTCACAGAAAATGATATATCAGGTCTTGTATTATTTGCAAGGTACATCAGTGCTCCTATAGCACTCAGATATGGTACTTCAGGACCAATTAGTTCTTCATCATCCACTCGTGGTTTAAAAGGATCATTATCATGATCAAGAGATCGTACAACCATTGGTGTACTTAATGGATGCGATTCATTCATGTTAAATCTTTGTAGGACTTTAGCAGTATAACGCGATTGATGAACAAAAATGACATCCTTAAGATGCTCAATTTGTAATCCAAGGAAGAACTTTGTCTTTCCAAAGTCTTTCATTTCAAATTCTTTCTTCAGATATTCCACTGCTTTGGAAAGTTCATCATTAGTCCCAATCATATTTAAATCATCAACGTATACTGCAATGATCACAAATTCAGATCCAATCTTCTTAATGAAGACACATGGACAAATTGGATCATTTTTATAACCTTCCGTCATCAAATATTTACTCAGACGGTTATACCACATACGCCCTGACTGCTTTAATCCATATAATGATTTATTCAGCTTAACTGAATAAAGATCTCGAGATCCATGATATTTTGCCAGCAAATTGAATCCTTCAGGGATTTTCATGTAAACATCATTATCAATATCACCATAATGATATGCAGTCACTACGTCCATCAGGCGTAATTCAAGTTGCTCGTGTACAACAAATGTCATGAGGTACCGAAAGGTTATTGCATCCATTACAAGAGAGTATATTTCATCATAATCAATCCCAGGTTTTTGTGAGAAGCCTTGAGCAACCAGTCGTGCTTTATATCTCACGACTTCATTATTTTTATTTTTTTTCTTACAAATACCCATTTGTATCCAACAGGCTTAATCCCTTCAGGGGTTTTCATGATCGACCCAAAAACCTCACGTTTAGCAAGTGAGTCTAGCTCAGATCGGATTGAAACTTTCCATTGATCCCAATCTGGCCTTTCACGAAATTCATTAACAGTTTTAGGTTCTTGATCCTCATCCATAATTTCAAGGGCTACATTTTATGAAAATGTGTTATCAACAATGGTCTCCACTCGATTCCAACATCTTCCAGTGTTTGTGAAATTTATTGAAATTTCCTCTTGATCATGTTCATGTACTTCTGGTACATTTACATTATCTTCTCATTCATATCTTTAACCAACATAGGTTGTTTCCCCTTTCTTTGATGGGGATTTTTATATTTTGAACCAAGTGGTCTTCCACGCTTCAGGCGTGGGTTGGAAGCATTGTTGGCAATACCATCAGATTGTCCTTCTGGGACATCAATTCTTACCGGTGCATTCACAGCAGGTATATATGATTTTGTAACCTGTTTTGAATCGTTGAACGCATCAGTCAATTGATTTGCTAAATTTTTCAAATTAATGATCTTTTGAACTTCAAGTTCACTCGTATTTGTACGAGGATCAAGGTGTAATAATGAAGTTGATTTCCATGATATTTCTTTTGAAGTCGATTGATTTCCCCCTTTGAGTGTTGGAAATAATTTTTCATCAAAATGACAATCAGCAAATCTTGCTGTGAATACATCTCCTATCATAATCTCAATATATTTAATGATCGAGGGAGATTCAAAACCAACATATATCCCCAATCTCCTTTGGGGTCCCATTTTTGTTCGTTGCGGGGGTGCTACAGGCACATATACAGCACAACCAAATATCCTTAAGTGTGAAATATTTGGTTCATGACCACAAGATAATTGCAAAGGGGAATAATCATGATAGCTTGATGGCCTTATTTGAAGCAGTACTGTTGCATGCAAAATTTCATGTCCACATGCTGAAATGGGCAATTTAGTTTTCATAAGTAATGGTCTAGCGATAAGTTGTAATCGCTTTATAAATGATTCAGCTAGACCATTTTGTGTATGAACATGAGCTACAGGATGATCAACACTTATTCCCAATGACATGCAATAATTATTAAAAGCATGTGATGAATATTGACCAACATTGTCAACCCTAATATGCTTGATTGAATAATCAGGGAATTTCGCCCTTAACCTTATTATTTGGGCAAGTAATTTTGCAAACGTCTGGTTGTGAGTGGACAATAAACACACATGGGACCATCGAGTTGACGCATCAATCATGACCATAAAATATCTGAATGGTCCACATGGTGGATGAATTGGTCCACATATATCACCATGAATTCGGTCCATGAACATCGGGGATTCAATCCCAATCTTTGATGGTGATGGTCTTATGATTAATTTGCCTTGAGAACAAGCAGCACACGAGAAATCATGGGGCGTAAGAACCCTTTTATCAACCAATGGATGACCATGAGTACATTTAATTATTTTCCTCATCATTATTGATCTAGGATGAACCAAACGGTCATGCCATACAATAAATGTACCATGGTTGGTAAACTTCTGGTTTACCATGTTTGATTCAATTGTACAAATATTGACAAAGTACAATCCGGACGGAAGTCTCAAAAGCTTTTCTTGAATCAATTTGTGCTCATTTTTAATGCTTGTTATGTAGAGGTATTCAGCACCTCCTTCATCCATTGTCTCGATGTGATATCCATTATTACGAATATCTTTAAAACTTAGCAAATTGCATCGAGACTTGGGAGAAAACAAAGCATTGTTTATCATAATCTGGGTACCACCAGGTAGACATATTTTTGCTCTTCCGGAGCCTTCAATTAATTGCGCACTACCGGTTAAAGTACACACATGAGCACTACCCATTTTAATGGTGATAAAATATTTCTCATGTTTAAGAATTGTGTGCGTCGTTGCGCTGTCAACGAGACAAATATCTTCATCATGGAAATTATTCCCAACAGACCGATTTATATCATCCATTTCTAGTAAAGAAAATAAACATGCATATAAGTAATAAAATAAAAGAAACCAAAATCAAACATGCAATATTTAAAAATATTACAAAACCATAAAATCATTGTTCATTTCAACCACAAACATACAAAAACCAAAAATCAAACTTTGATTCCGTCATGAGCATTCATGCTTGATCAATATGCTCATCACCTTCAGGGTGTGCAAAATAGTCGGAAATATCAAAGTTTGTAATATCATCATCATATTTCAAAGCCTGGTCAGCAAAATTCGCTTCAGCATTCTTTTCCTTTCCTTTGATAAATTGTTGATAGAGATCAACAAAATGTTTTGGCGTATGACAGGCACGCGACCAATGCCCTTTCATGCCACATCGAAAGCAGTTACTTTCATCACTCTTAGCTTTCTTCATTTGTGGTTGTTCGTCATTGGACCACTTCTGGTGGTGCCCCTTCCTCTTCTCATTTGGTGTATGACCACCTCGAGCAAATGACTTTCCTCGGCCTCGATTACGTCGGTTATTCTCACGACCTTGATTAAAAGCAGTCGCATTCGCTTCAGGGAATGGAGTCGCACCAATAGGCTGAGATTCATGATTTCTCATCAGGAGTTCATTATTTTGTTCAGCAACAAGAATGCAAGAAAGTAATTCAGAGTATTTTGTAAAACCTTTCTCACGATATTGTTGTTGCAGAATGACATTTGAGGCATGAAAAGTAGAATATGTTCTTTCCAACATATCGGTATCAGTGATAATATCTCTGCATAATTTGAGTTGCGATGTTATTTTAAACATTGCGGAGTTGTACTCACTTACCGATTTATAATCTTGGAATCGAAAATGGCTCCATTGAAACCTTGCTCTTGGTAGTATTACAAGTCGAAGGTGATCATACCTCTCCTTGAGATTCTGCCACAGCACCAAAGGATCTTTCACCGTGAGGTACTCATTTTTCAGATCCTCATGGAGGTGATGGCGGAGGAATATTAGGGCTCGGGCACGGTCTTGAGCGGAAGCGTGATTGCCTACTTTAATTGCTTCACCGATGCTGTTTGCATCAAGGTTCATCTCCGCATCCAGAATCCACGACAAGTAATTCTTCCCAGAAATGTCAAGAGGGAGAAATCCATGCTTTGCAATATTTTTCATGGGAAAATTTATCTTACTGAGATGACTAACCTTTTTACTTCACAGAGCAATCGTGCTGATAACGTGTTGTGAAATTCGTCGTTTGAAGGTGAAGCGAAGCGAAAACGTATGACGATGTCGATTGCTCGGGACAATGATGGTGAAGTAAAACGTCTCAATCACAATAGAACAAGAAATATAGAACACAAGTATATGACCACATAAAATCACCCCATTTCCATTATCATACCACCATATTTATAGATTACAAAAGATTGATCCAACGGTCAATATCAATTACAACAAACCAATTTTTTTTTTTTAAAAAACCGGTTTAAAATGAAAACCCGAATTCTACACCCACGTGGGTGTTATTAAAAAAAAATTAAGGGGGTGATGCGTGTGTGTTGTCAAAAGACTACAAACAAAAAAAAATTGTGGAAAACTAAAAGTGAGGTAGGTCACGGGTGAGAGGGGGAAAAAAGGTTTTTATGGGTGGCAAGTAGCCCCATGTCGACCTGCAATGGCCCTGCAGGGCGGTCTCTTTCCCGGAGCGACGTCGTGCGCCGCCTACACCAGGCCATACATCAGTCACCTCCTCCACCGCCGATCTGAGATTCTCCGTGGGCCTCCCTTGTCCGACCTCCTTCGCGCGGCGGTGCCCGGATCCAGCGGAGCTCCTGTCTTCCATGTGGAACCATCATCGCGGTGCCCTCCTATGCACGCCGGCTTCGCCCTGGTCTGTTGCCCCTGCCGACTCGCACTAGGAACATACTACGCCAAGGACCACTGGCCTCCATTTTTAGTGGCCCTCCCTATTTGTTCTTTGCAACTTCCGCCAGACCGGAGGATCCACCTGGTAGAATGTGATTCCTCCAGACTGGTTGGTTCCCGTCGCCCAAACTGGTTCAGCACTGACACGGAGCCATGCCACCTCTTTCGGCCTCCACCGCATCGGATCGCAACAACCCGACCGCGCCGCCCTCTACCAGGCAAGCTCACATCACACCCAAAGCACCTGCCCACCGGCTTCCGAGCTTCACCGGTTGCCTCCCACTACCAAGACCCTGCGACATCTCCCTCTCCTGTGCATTGAACCCTACCTGTGGTCAGATCCGGCTGCCGCCAGGGAGAGGTAACCCAATTTGGTTCAAACTACTCATTAACCGGTATTGGAGGGTCTTCCCAGCCCGGAATGTGCTTGGGAATAACTTCCTAGCCCAGAAAACCCCTACACGGATCAGTAGGGCACGAACTAGGCCTGCGTGGGTTCGCCGTGACCCGCACATGTCGTGCCCAGTTTTCTGGGCCTAGATATAAATAATTAATTTAATTTTCAATTGAAAATCAAATTAGCTAAATAATAATATTTGGTTATATAAAATTTATTGCGTAATTAATTAATTTACTTTAGTTATTAAATTAATTAATTTAATTTTTAGTTTTAAAATTAAATAAATTAATTGGGACCGAAGGACATGATGATTGAATTAAAAATGAGAGTGAAATTGTTAATTCAATTAAATTCCCTCGAGTAATATTTTAATGAAAGTTTAATTCAATTCTACTTTATTATTTAAATACATGAGATAATGTGTATTCGACTGTTCACACTACAAAAAAACAGTTTTTTTCGCAGCGCCCCCCTTTATCAGCGCTTGTTTAGTAGCGCTGATAAAGGGCCAGCTTCAAAAAAAAAATTTAAAAATATATTAATATATTAATATATAAATATAGTTATATTGTTATATAAATATAATATATAATTTTTAAATATATTTTAGATAAGTATAAATGTACATTTACACTTATTATACTTAATATATAAGATATTTAGTGAAAATGACTTCTTAAAAAATTAAAAAAATATTTTCAATTAATAATTTGATAATCATTATGGAGTAATACTCATTTAATAACAATTTGAGTACTAAAAAAATTAAAAAAATTAAAAAAATATCCAAAATATGTTGAAAACGCAACTCAAACTTCAAATGACCATAACTTTTGATCCGGGTGTCCGTTTGAGCTCTACCACATATCAAATCGAAGCCTGCGACGAGCTCTATGTCATTTTAACTAGAGAGGGCCCCGGTCAAGCGTTTTTCGAGGCCAAAAGAGGCCCAGAAGGCCTCCAAAACTGAGTTTTTTGTCGGGGTATCCAGATTTTTTAACATTTTGTGGATTTTCAAACTCGTTTAAGGGGGTATTATTGGATTTTTTTGGTGGGGACTGAATTTATTCCAAGGTATTACATTCATATTGATATTGTGTCTTTGAAATTTCATCATTTTTTATAATGCACTGCTATTTATAATCAAATATATAACAATATATTCATATTTTTTAAATATTCACACCTAAAAATTAAATTTTTAAATAAATAATAAAATATATTTACATATAAAATATATTAGCTTTATCTAAATAATAACTAACATCCATTTTATTTAAAATACAATGAATATTTATATACCTATATATAAATCTAACTATATATATATATTAATCTAACTATATATATATATTAATCTAACTATATATATATATTAATCTAATAACTATATATATATTAATATAACTACATATATATATATTAGTATTACTATAAATATATATATTAATATCACCATAAATATATATATTAATATCACTATATATATATTAATATAACTATATAAATATATATTCATATAACTATATATATGTTAATATAACTATATATATGTTAATATAACTATATATATGTTAATATAACTATATATATGTTAATATAACTATATATATATTAATATAAATATATATTACTATACGAATAAATATAACTAAATATATATAGATATAGATATAGATATATATTAATACCACTATATATATATTAATATTACTATATATATTATAATATAACTATATATATATATTATGATATAACTATATATATATATTAATATAAATATATATTACTATATGAATAAATATAACTATATATATATATATATATATATAGATATCATGAATTGGAAAGCAAATCAAAATAGAGTAGTGGTAAGGGCTTAGGCGCGCAGGGGGGAGGTCTCGAGTTCAAATCCTGGTGGAAGCAGGAGTGCGCGCGCATGGGGAATATTGGAGCAAACGCTGTTAAAGGGTGGAGGGGGGTGCGTGGGGTGCTGTATAGGGGCTGAAAAGCACTGTAAAAGGGGGGGGGGGGTTCAAGCGCTATAAAAGCCCCCCCCGATTGGCAGTATTTTTAAATTTTTTTAACTTTTATCAGCGCTTTTTTAAAAGCGCTGATAAAAGGGTCCTTTATCAGCGCTAAAACGAAAGCGCTGATAAAGGAAGTGCTGATATAAGACCCCTTTATCAGCGCTAAAAAAAGCGCTGATAAAGGGGTACTTTTATCAGCGCTTTTTTTCAGCGCTGATAAAGGGGTCCTATATCAGTGCTTTTCGGAGCGCTGATAAAGGGGACCCCCCCTTTATCTACACTGGCTTTATCAGCGCTTTTCTAGCGCTGATAAAGGCCATTTTTAGCGCTGATAAAGACCGTGTTTGTAGTAGTGTCATGAGTTGTGGACTGACCAATACATGTTTGGTGCGTGTTTTATTTAATTATTTATTTATTGCATAGTTTTATAATACAAAGTTTAACTAAAAGATGATCTGTGTATCGTCTCAGAGTCTATATATATAAGGGCTTGCGCATCCACTTCAAAGTTGTATATTTACTCCCTAGTTCCCCTCACCTGTGAGAGAATATTTTTGTATAATGATGAGATTACCTTTTATGCACTTCGTGCCGAGTTAGGATGATGTACCAAATAGAATCTTGATGCATTGGATGAGAAGACATGGCATTTCGAGTCACAAGTGAAGCGACTCAAGGCTTTTACCTCTAGGGTCTAGGTTGGTCTATTTTTTCACTAAACAGATCAACTATTAGTACCGGCTCATGATCAGGTCATCATTTTATTATTACATCATTTATTATTTTTTGAATGTGTTGTTAATGGATGATCACATAGAATAAGTAATGAACTAGCATGCAAGATAAAATGATCATGTGACATGACAGACGTTTCTATTTATTGCATAGTCATTTGTGAGTGCGATCACAAAGAACATGCTTTAAAAAAAGAAAAATATTTCTTCCATCACAATAAAACAAAAAAACCCTCAATGAAATATTAAGTTTAATGTTCCTTGCATCATTCGAATTTCAACAAAACTGGGTGTTTGGGGGGTCGGTCATGCCATAGCTGAGGATTCCTCTTACAACCAAGGAGTCTTTATAAGAGTGATGAGTCAACATAACTAAATTGGTATTTAGGATTATCCCTAGTTAACTTTCTATCATTTTAGAAGCAAGCATTGAGTAAATTAAGTAATGATTTAAGAAGCTGGGACTTCACTCAACAGATCAAGGAACTGCGAGTTCATGCGGTTGGCTAGCCAAAAGCTAACCTTAAACCATCAAAGTAGTGGCATAGACAAAGCTTGGAGACTATGAGGTGTAGTTCATGGATCATTGCCACTAGAATACTCGAGTGACAGAGTATTCTGATTCTAGCATAGCGGGCTCCTGGAATTTGATAAAAATAGGTGGAGAATTATAATGATATAATTAATTAATTAAAATGTATAAATTGGAAATCCAGATAAAAAGAAATAATCTTCTAATGTTTATTTTTGTAGAAAATAGAATGTTATACCACATGTTTAAAACTTCGATATATATTGGACAGAGTAAATTTCCTTACTTCCACGAGAATCCAAGAGTAGTTTTGACACTTGCGCATAGTACTATGATATAGGAAACTCAAGGTTCCAATATCCCCAACTCATGTTATATTACCTTAGTAAGCGGGGGAGAAATTTCATACAGGAGACTAATGAATATAGTATATGATGGTTATGTCATTATGCATCCATCAACATCTCGTGTTGGTTGCGAACACTACATCAGGACATGGATGTGATGCCATGAAATCTCATCTCTAAGTGCTTTAATAATAGAAAGCGAAGCAATGATATGAATAGGTAATGGTTACACTGGATCTGTGTAAATTGAAAGGCTGGTTGTGATCTTTCACTACATCGTATTCTAATATCATTTTCATCCCCTTTACTCAAGTAACGTTTTAAGTTACAAAACAAACATGTATTGAGTAATCGCTTCATTGAATTTTAGGTAAGGTTTGCCAAGTGAATAAGAATATCAGAGACGGTTTCATATTTAATTATTATGGTGAAAAAATTGAGAGACAAGGTGAAAAGGCCAAATGCAAGTAATGCCAATGGCACATTCAAAACATAATTCAACGAATGTGGAATTAATAAAGGATTATTTGTGTAACACCCTAGGGTTTTTAAAAATAAATTGAAATGCATGAAAACTTTGTCTTAAGTATATATTTATAATTATCCTTTAAACATAATTTTTTACTTCTACGTTTTGAATTACAAAAAACAGACATCTACAATTGTGTTCAGTGAGTTACTTGGTGTCTGATAGAACCAACTTGTTTTTTTGGTGAATAATAACATACCCTTATGAATAGTAAAATGATTAGTAATATGACCCTAATGAATAGTAAATTATATTATTATATTATTTTCTTAATGATTTAAGATAATGAATTCTTGGTTAATTTTTCAATGTGATATAAAAGAAGTTATAGAATTAAAATTGTTAATTTTTGAATTAAGTATGATTTTATTTAAAAATTAAATTAATAATATTTTGAAAATTATTTTCACAAATGTGAGTTCATTTTTAAATTCAACACTTTGAAAAATTGGTTACAATGAATTTTTGGGATTTTTCTATAATAGTTGATTTTTCAATGACTAGTACAAATAAGGTTTTGAGTTTCGGTGTGTTAAATGACATCATTAATGATGTAATAATTGTGTCATAATTCTGGTGGACTTGTATATAATAAAATAAGATATAAAGTGTCCCAATGGGCTAATACTGTGGGAAAATACCATGGGAAAGCCCATGGTTTTTCAAATACCACTAATGAGGTGTCCCTTGGAAATTATTAAAATATTCCCTCACTTTTGCTATAAATACCAACCCATTCCTTCATTCCACTCATTATAAATTCATCCTCAATGATTTTATGGCCTCCTTACCTTCTCTTGTAGTCCTCCCAAGGTGTATTCAAGCCCCCCAAGGTTTCAACCATCACGTTCTAGGAGTTACTCTACAAGGTAAGAAAATTCTCAACTTCTTTCATTTTTTCATTCAAGTTCTCTTTTATGTAGTATAACATTCATGTTTCCATAACATGTTCTAATTTCCTTTTTATTCTTTCACTATAAATTATTATGATTCATTTAAGATGGGTGAACCTTGTCCCCTCTCTTTTTAATGTTTTCAAAAACCATGTTGCATAGTCATTAGGCTACCAGATTTTTGTAAGGGATTTCTCAACTATTCTTTTATTTTATGTTCCATTATTTTCTTACTCTTTCTCAATCTCTTATTATCCAAGAGTCATGAAAGCTCCAGAAATATTTTATATTCTGGATTTTATCATTTTCATGGAAAATTCATCATCATTCTTCGTCTCATCTCCAACTTATTCAAGGAATAAAAACATTTTCCTTGATGTGTCGAATTACCGACATCATGGACGATGTGATATCAATTTTCATTTATTCTTTAAAGTCTATTCATGAAACCATTTTTATGATTGAACCAGGTTATATTATATGTATTATTTCTCATACATGGTTTTTTAATTCTTTTTTATATATGGTTTTAATTTATAAAACAAAATGAAGTCGTTATTATCAATGAACCACTAAAATGATCTAAACGAACATCATTAATATTTTAAATTATGAATCATTTTCATTTCATAAATCAAAATGATAAATGGTATAATTTATGAATCATGAAATATTTAACTACCATTCCATTTCAATTTTGGAGTTTCACACCCAATCTATAAGAATGACCATCATGAACTAATCATGGAAACCATGTAAAGAACGCACCCGACACAATGTAAATAACAAAATATTACTAATAAGTGTGTTGAATGATGTTGTAAAATGATCATATAAGGTGTTATAAACATCAATATGTTTCATTAAGATATTTATAACACTCTATTAACCATTATACAAGAGGTTTAAATACAATTGAAGTAAGAAGAACCCAATGTAAGCGAATTCTTAACCCAATTTCCAATCTTTGGGTTAACCTTCTTCTTTATTCATTATGTGGTGTTAAGATTATTGGTGTGATGAATTTTGGTTTATATTATGTTGAAATATTTTTATTTAGATTTTATAAACATATCCACTCAATTATATTAATTATCATTTCAAATATATTTTAAGGGACTTTCTTTTTAAAATACTTTTAAAAGTCTCTTTAATAAATTTCAAAGGGATTGACTTTTTATATGTGTATGAAATGAGTGCTTTATCTTGATTTCAAGATACTTTATTACCATGATATGTTCCTTGGACATTATTTATGTTGGTTTGATCCCATTATATATTAATATATGTTGGGTTGAGCCCATTATAGCTCAAGATATGTTGGGTTGAGCATATTATAGCTCAAGATATGATGGGTGAACCCCATTATAGCTCTCCAATGCACTGGGTACTCCGGAGATGGAAGTTGAAAAAAAGGTTATTCCATGTGTAATGGAAAATTTAAGATTGATATAGAAAATATTTCCCAAGGAAACTATATGGCGTTTCAATGCATATGAGTTTTTATGATTATGGGTTTTAATGGTTTTTATGTCATCACTTGACTAATGATTTATTTATTTTTATCCCTTATTGATTTTTATACTCATCCCATGTTTTTAAATTTTTTTTCATAGGATATAAGGATGGGTAAGGAAAATCAGGGAGCTAGTTTGAATGATATATAGTTTTTTCAAATAAATCATGTTTTAAGCTTTAATGTTTTATATTTTGAAAAAACATGGATATTGTTTTAGTAGTATCCTCTTTTAAGAATGTGGTATCTTATGTAAGTAAGGTATTCCATTTCTCTAAAACTCTAAACCCAAAAAGATCCTCAATGTGTAATAATTTATATTCTTGCCTAAAAATAATGATTAAGTAAAGTTTTAAGGTCGGGTCCTTATAGTTGGTATCAAATGATGGTTTAGATAACTTTAGGGGTTGGGATGATATTTAAAGAATACCATAAATATTTTTTACTCTATGATTAATTTTAAATGTTATAAAATTTATGGATTACCATGTTTCATAATAAAAATATGTTTGTTCAGAATGATTTTCCATAGAAAAAATAGGGAAGCTGAAGTAGGAAGGAACCAAGAGGTTGATATCTTTCTGAATCTGCAGCCCGAAATGGTGGAAATCATAACTGAGTAGTTTGTGGCATAAATGGCTCAGTTTAATTAATTAATAAATAGGTTTTGTATCCATTCTAAAGAGAAAAATGATCTACCACAAAGAAACATGTATTTTGTGGAGAATTTTATGAGGCAACATCCTCCATCATTCAATGGAATGGCAGATCCAGTGATAGCCGAAGGATGGATCAATGCTCTAGAAAAGATATTTGGTGTCATGGGATATTTAGAATGTTAAAAGGTAATACTAGCCATTTATTATTTGGAAGGTGAAGTCGATCAATGGTGGTCTCTGGTTAAGAATACGAGACAGAGAGAGAGAGAAAGAGAGGGATGATCTTGAAAGTCTAGAATGTGATGATTTTATGAGTCTTTTTCTTGAAAAATATTTTCCAAAAACTGTTCAACTCAGAATGGAGATACAATTATTAGAACTGGAGAAGAAAAATGATGATTCTATGGAATAATTTGAAGTCTATTTTACAGTACTGGCCAGTTACATACTAGATTTTACTCAGGATTTTGAAATTAAAATTAATATATTTTACTTTGGTTTGAAACCGTTTTGCTAAGATATTTGGCCTCATGATAGGTTAAAAAATATGATAAGCTTGTTCATTGTGCTGAAAATGATGAGATGGAGTTTTTTGACACATATGTTCTTCGTGATGACACGAATAAGAAGCGTTCAATTTGGTTGGCAATGGGGAAGAACTCGTCAAAGAAGTATAGAGGCAAGAAAATGAATTTCTCATCTAGTGAATAGTGTGGTAAAAGGAATCCTGGTGAATGTCTTGTAAATTATGAGAAATGATACATATGTGGAATATTTAGAAACATGTCTCATGAGTGAATGAAAAATTATCCAAACATTAATGATAAGCCAATGCTGATATGATTTAACTGTAAGTTATTGGGTCATTTTTGTAATTCTTGCTCGAAGCTAGTTACTTAATCAGGGAATCGTCAATATTGGAAGCAGAAGAGTTTGGTAAAATCATTTTCAACCAATTTAGTAGATATTGAATCATCAAATGCGATGGTATCAACTAAATTTCTTGTTTTTATAGATTTCCTCAAATGTGTTGTTTGATTCATGTTCTACACATTCCTTCATTTCTAAGAAATTTTCAGAAAAAATAGGAATTCAACCTCATGAAATGAAACCAGATCTCATGGTAAAAAAACCTGGATGAAATATTGTGGTAAAAAGAAATTATAAGAATCTATATATCATTGTCTGTGGAAATATTTTACCTAAAAAACTTTTTGTTTTTCCTATATTAGAGTTTTATGTTATTCAGGGTATGGACTGGATTTCTTTTTATCATGCTAAGATATATTGCAGAGAAAAGAAGTTGTTTTTCAGAAAGAATTTTAGTTTGTGTACAAGAATGAACAAATACCATTAATAACATATCAGGAAGCTAAGAAACTAATAAAGGATGGAAATACAAGTTATCTAGCTCATATTTTTGAATATAGGGGAACTATCTAGATTAATGATGTACCAGTGTTAAATGAATACCTATATATCTTTTCCAATGATTTTCCTAGTGTTATTCCTAATCGAGAGATTGAGTTTACTATTGACTTAGTTCCTAATACTATGAAAATTTCTAAACATCCTTATCGAATGGCCCAAATAAAACTTCTGGAATTAAAAAAGAAATTGCAAGAATTATTAAATAAAGGCTTCATCCGACCTAGCACTTCTCTATAGGGCGCTCCTGCTTTGTTTTTTAAGAAAAAAGATGGTTCAATGAGACTTTTCATCGATTATGGATCCTTGAATAACATTAATATAAAAAAAGTATCATTTTTATCATATCAATGATTAGATTGATTAGCTACAGGGAGCGAAGTATTTTTCAAAGGGTGACCTGAGGTCAGGGTACCATCCGTTGAAAGTAAAGGATAAAGACATCCCAAAGTCTACTCTCCATACTAGATATGGTCATTATGAATTTGTAGTTATGCCTTTTGAGTTAACTAATGCACCTACTGTATTCATGGATCTTATGAATAGAATATTTTATGAGTTCTTGGATAAGTTTTTAGTTGGGTTTATTGATTACATTCCGATATATTCTAGAAGTAAAGAGGAGCCTGAAAAACATCTAAGGGTTATTTTTCAAACATTAAAAGAAATGAAACTGTATAAAAAAATCAGAAAGTGTGATTTTTGGTTTCAAAAGATTTCTTTTCTTGGGAACATTGTAAATAAGGATGGAATAACAGTTGATCCTACCCAAACCCAAGTGGTTGATGAATGGCCAAGACCTAAAAATGTTATAGAGATTTTTAGTTTTTTTATTATCAGTTTATTACCGACAGTATTTTAAATACTTTTCATAGATATCTATCATTCTAACTAAGTTAACACAAAAATGGGTTAATTTTTTTTTGGATAGAAGAATGTGATGTTTTTTTTCAAGAACTGATGAAGAGATTGGTGAATGCTTTAGTTTTGGCCTTACCTTCCAGAAAATGGAGCATTTTTCATCTACAATGATGCTTCATTGAAGGGACTTGGTTGTGTTCTGATACCAAATGATCAGGTAATTGATTATGCTTCCAGACAACTAAAACCTCATGAGTTAAATTATCACAGACAAGATTTGGAATTAGAAGCAATGGTTTTTGCTTTTAAAATTTTGAGGCACTATTTTTACGAAGCCCAATATTGAATATATACTAACCATAAAAGTCTAAAATATATATTCACTCAAAAAGAATTAAACATGAGGTATTGAAGATAGATTGAACTAATAAAGGATTATGATTTCAAGATCAATTACCATCCAGGAAAAGAAAACAAAGTGGCAGATGCCTTGAGTAGAAAATAGCATGAATCATTTAGAATGTTACATTTGGAACACGATCCCTTGATTAATGATTTGATGAATTTTGGATTAGAAGTTGTATGTGGAGGGAATTAATCTATTTTGTTTTAGGTTTCAGTGAAATATCATTATCAGATAGAATTAATAAATCACAGAAGGAAGACTGTAAGCTACAGAAAAAGGAGAATTTTTTAAAATGGGTATGTTTCCAGAATTTAAGCTTGAAAAAGATTCTGTTTTAAGATTTTGAAAAAGGTTGTGTCTGCCTTGTGATTCCCAGTTAAAGACCAATATGTTGTGTGAAGCTCACAGTTCTTCATTTTTTATTCATCCTAGATATACTAAGATGTTCATAGAACTTCATGAGTATTACTGGCAGGAAGGAATGAAAAGGGATATTACAGAATTTAATGATAAATGATTGACAAGTCAACAGGTTAAAGTAGTGTGGTTGTTACTGAAGGGGGTGCTTCATCCTTTTCCAGTTCCAGAGTATAAATGATAGAATATATCAATGGACTTCATTGTGGGACTGCCTAAGACTTCTCGAGGTAACAATGCAATTAGGGTTATTATTGATTGGATGACAAAATCTTCACATCTCCTTTCTATTCAAGATACAACATCATTGGATCAAGTTTCTCGATTGTACCTCAAATAGATTTTCAGGTTACATGGAGTTCCTCATTTCATTTTATTTGATCGGGATCCCAGGTTCACTTTTAATTTTTGGTAGGGACTTCAGAAGTCTTTGGGAAAAGATTTAAATTTCAGTACATCTTTTCATCTGCAATCAGATGGGTTGTCAGAACAAATGATTCAGACCTTGGAGGATATGCTTCGAGCTTGTTCAATGGACTACCAAGGAATATAGGATCAACATCTTTCTTTAGTTGTTTTTTCTTATAATAACATTTTTCATTCTAGTATAAAAATGTCACCTTTTGAGGCATTGTATTGGAAGTAGTGTCAAACTTCATCTTTTTTGGATGAAGTCGTGGAAAAAAAGTTGATAGGATTAGAATTAGTAGAGAAAGTGGCAAAGAAAGTTAATATGATCTTGTAGCACACGAGGACAGCTCAGAGCAGGTAGAAAAGTTATGAAGATAATAGATGGAAAGACTTCTCTTTTGAGGTAGGTGACCATGTTTTCCTTAAAATCTATCCTTGAAAAAGTGTGATGTGTTTTCGTAATAAAGGAAAGCTAAGTCTATGATTCATTGTACCTTTTGAAATATTTGATAAAGTTGAACCAGTTGCATACCAAGTAGCATTGCCTCCTTGTTTATCTCAGGTACACAATTTTTTTCTTGATTTGATGTTGAGGAAGTATGTGCCAGATTCAATTCATGTCTTGAGACCAAAATCATTTCAGGTGGAATAGAACCTTTCTTATGAAGAGAAACCAGTTCATTTTCTTGATCAAAGGGAATAGGTATTACAGAATAAGGTAATTCACCGGTTAAATGTTTTTTGGTGAAACCACATGGTTGAAGAAGAAACATGGGAATCTGAAAATACTTTGAGGTACATGTACCCTAACCTGTTTAATAAGTAAATAAAATTGTGAAGATGCAATTTCCAGAAGGTTGGGATAATGTAACACCCCACAGTTTTTAAAAATAAATCAAAATTATTGAATTTTTTTTAAGTAGATATTTATAAATATTCTTTAAATATAATTTTTCTTCTTTTATGTTTTGAATTTAGATAAATAGTCATCTAAAATTGTGTTCAGTGATTTACTTGGAGTCTGATGGAACCAACTTGTTTTTTGGTGAATAGTAACATACCCTTATGAATAGTAATATCACCCTAATGAATAGTAAATTTTATTTTTAATTTATTTTCTTAAGTCTTTAAGATAATGACATCTTGGTTAGTTTTTCAATGTGATATAAAAGCAATTATAAAATTAAAATTGTAAATTTTTGAATTAAGTATTATTTTATTTAGAAATTATATTAAAATTATTTAGAAAATTATTTTCAAAACATGGAGTTTATTTATGAATTCTACAAATTGAAAAAATTGTTGGGGTGAAGATTTTGGATTTTTCCGAAACAGTTGATTTTCGGTGAATAGTAAAAATACAGTTTTGAGTTTCGCTATGTTTAATGAAATCATTAATGATGTCATAATGATGTCATAATTTGGGTCAACTTGTGTACCTTAGAATAATATATGAGGTGTCCCAGGTGTCTAATATCATGAGAAAATACCGTGGGCAAGCCCTTGGTTTTTCAAATACCACTAATGAGGTGTCCCTTCAAAATTATTAAAATATTCCCTCACTTTTTCTATAAATACCAACCCATTCCTTCATTCCATTCATTCCAAATTCCACCTCAAAAAATATCTAGCCTCCTTACCTCCCTAGTAGTCCTATCAGGGTGTCCTCAATCCCCCAAGGTCCCAACCTTCATGTTCTCGGAGTTACTCTACAAGGTAAAATAATTCTCAACATCTTTCTTTTATTCATTTCAGTTCTCTTTTATGTTTCATAACATTCCGGTTTCCATACAATGTTCTTATTTCATTTTTATTCTTGACCGATACTATATTATGATTCATTTATGGGTGGGTTACCCTTGTCATTTCTCTCTTTAATGTTTTATAAAACCAGTGGCATATTTGTTAGGCTGCCGAATTTTGGTTAGGGATTTCTCAACTATTCATTTATTTTGAGTTCCTTTATTTTCTTATTATTTCCTCATATCCTATCATACAAGAGGCATGAAATCGCCAGAAAGATTTTATATTATGGATTTTCTCATGTTCATGGAAAATTCATCATCATTATCATTCTTTTCTCCCACTTATTCAAGGAATAAAAACATTGGCTGTGATGTGTCGAATTGCCGACATCGTGGACGATGTGATTTCAATTTGCATTAATTATTTCAAGTTGGGTGATGAAACCATTTTTATGGTTGAACCATGTTTTATTATATGTATTATTTCTCATCCATGGTTCTATAATTTTTTTACACATTTGTTTAATTTATAAAACAAAATGAGGTCGTTGTTATCAAAGAACCACTAAAATGATCTAAACGAACATCATTAATGTTTTAACTTATGAATCATCCTCATTTCGGAATTAAAAATGATAAGTGGTATAATTCATGGTTAAGAAAATATGTAACTACCAGTACATTTCAATTCTAGATTTTCAATCCCAATCGACAAGAATTTCCTTCATGAACCGATCATGGAAACCATGTAAATAACGCACCCAATACAATGTGAAAACAAAATATAACTAATAAATGTGTCATATAATGTTGTAAAATTATCATATAAGTTGTTATAAACATGAAAATGTTTCATTAATATATTAATAACACTCTTTTAACCATTATACAGGATGTTTAAACACAACTAATGTTAGAAGAACCCGAGGTAAGGGAATTCTTAACCCAATTTCCAATCTTTGGGTTAACCTTCTTCTTTATTAATTATTTGGTGTTTAGATTGTTGTTGTGATCAATTTTGGTATATATTATGTTAAAATGTGTGTATTTACAATTTATAAAAATATCCATTAAATTATATTAATTCTCACTCCAATTATATTTTAAGGGAATTTATTTTTAAAATCCTTTTAAAAGTCTCTTTAATAAATTTCAAAGGGATTGTCTTTTTATATGTGTATGGAATGAGTGATTTATCTTGATTTAAAGATACTTTATTACCACTATATTTTCATTGGAGATTATTTATGTTGGGTTGATCCCATTATAGCTCATGATATGTTGGGTTGAGCCTATTATACCTCAAGATATGTTGGGTTGAGCCCATTATAGCTCAAGATATAATGGGTGAGCCCCATTATAGCTCTCCAAAGCATTGGGTACTATGAAGATGGAAGTTGACCAAAAGGTTATTCCATGTGTAATTGTGAATGTAAGAGTGATATGGTAAATATGTCTCAAGGAAACTATATGGTGTTTCTATGCATATTAGTTTTTATGATTATGGGTTTTAATGGTTTTAATTCTATCACTTGACTAAGGATTTCTTTTTTTTATCCCATACTAAGTTTTATACTCATCCCATGTTTATAAAATGTTTTTCACCAAATATAAATATGGGTAATAGAAATAAGGGAGTCATGATTATTGATATAGAGGTTTTTTTAAATAAATCATGTTTTAAGCATTAATGTTTTATAGTTTGAAAAAAATAGCTATTGTTTTAGTATTATCCTCTTGTATAAATGTGGTATTTTATGTAAGTATTGTATCCTAATTATCTATAAATAAAAACCTGAAAAGATCATAAATGTTTAATAATGTATATTCTTGACTAAAATTCATGATTAAGCAATTTTTTAAGTTTGGGTCCTTATAATTTGTATTATGTATAATAGAATAAAAAGAATGGAAGTTTAAATGAAATTAACTGAATAAAAAAGAATGTTACCCCCTTCTTCAAAAATATTCATCAATGTTATATTTATTTATTAATTCATGGGTATTAAATACAATATTCCATTTACATATGTTTATTCTAATACGGTAAGCAAGTATAGAAACCTTACTGTAAGTCAGGTGTGCTCTCTAAGTGGCTGAGAAAAGGTGATACCAAGGCCAGTGGTGATAAGTACACGACTTCTTTATTGGAAAGTGGATGATTCACATAGAAATAATATTGAGTATAACCAAAACATTAATCTCATGTGTCCCCATACATAAGTAGATATAATTCCAGGTTTTGGAATTAATTTTGTCATTGGTATTTAATACTTTACCAATAGTTTAGTAATACTTTAATTGTTGGAAGTACTTGATGAATAACAAAATGTAAGACTTATACCTAGTTGCGGAAAGATAATTTCTGTTGAGAAATACTAAAAGTGGAAATCAAGGATATACCTAGAATAGTATTTAGACTTGGCATAGATAAATACTTTTGGTATTATCGACATATTTAGTTTCAAAAAAGAATCATTTAGAAATAAAGGTACACCACAAATCTTTTAGAATTAGTTTGGAAAGAGAGCATGAAATATTCCAAGAATAAGGTAGAGGAATATATTTACTTCATAAGATTAACTTATGAAATTAAGGAAAGGTAATGTTAAGTATATGAATGGTCAGAAGATATGAGTTTCTTTAATCCATCAGGTTGAAGAATACCTTGACTATGCAATCGTCAATCATGATAATGTAGCGGAAGTAATTCTTAAATGCACATTACCTTATCTACATCATGACATCGATGTTAATAAGTAGGATCAATGATGAAGTCTTACATGTTAACATTAATCAACAAAATGTAGTAGGGAGAAGTTATTAAATGAAAATTTTATACATACGAGTTATGATGTAAGTATTATCAATGTTACAACCTGAAATAACTTCCATCATATTTCAAGATGTGCTTTGAAAATAATAGTGAAAACCCATAACCAATTTGTTAAATAAGATGACAAATGTATATCATACGAGTCATAGTATGATAAAAAATCCATTATTTCATAGGACATGTTTAAGATACAAAGTGTTTGTTAAAATAAGAACAAACATGCATCAAGATAAACACATTGTGCATTATAGGCAATTATCCTAATGATTTCTTATGATACTAAATAAATACCTAAGATAGATAAGATGTGGTCAAGTGATAGAATACATTTCTATATAAGGGTACACATCTCTATTAGAGATAATGGGAGCTGGATTGACTTGGACATAGTCAATGCTAAAGATGCACAAATGGTTGGCATAGGAACAAATTCCACAAGTTCATGTGGAAGTGGCATGTTCTAGTGACACATACTGCCTAGGAAGGTGAAAATCCATGGTGATGGTTTTGATTTCACCATGGCTAGTGATACATTATTCATTGTGAATAATAAATCCTAAAAGTAAGTAGTATTTGGAAATAAGCTAAGATTTTAAAGATCAAATAAATTAAATAATGGATTCCATGTATCAAAGTGAAAAGGGGATATAAATTGAATAATTATTGGGTATTCAAGTGAATTGATATATAGATGTTACAAGAATAGTACCAATAAGACTTGATTGGTCTCACAATGTTTTTATGATTGAATCAGTTAAAATTTTACTTATCATATCTAATTTTTAATATCATTTTATTTAGAATTGGATTTCATGACCACCAAACGTAAAAGGTGTCTACATGACACATCTAGAAAGGGATGGTCACATCATAAAATGATAATAAATGATTTAAGTTACTAAAATAAGATTTAGGATTGAACTTAGAAAAGGGATTATAGATTATATATTTTTAATAAATGTTTTCCATGTTTCTACTAAAGGTTAGTGGGAGCTCTAGGGTTTACAAAGAAAAATATGTTCAACAACATATGGGAAAAAATTGGTCTTCGTGTTGGTAAAGACCAAAATGAAACTGATTCTCCAGTGATTGAATTAAAGTAGCATCCTAGGTTCTAGGGAACAAGATCTATTAAGTTGGATCTAAAGGTTGCTTGGACCTAGTCAATCATACATATAGTGAAATGGTGTTGAAAAAAAATACAAGGTGAAACAATTCCAGAGATGAATTGTTTCCATTGTCACAAGGCATTATCTCTCCAGGTTAACATGTAAAACACATAAAAAGAGATAAACTTGAAGAGTTAAATCCATATGTAGAAGCGATGGATCAATCACGTATTCCATGATATGTAAAAGAACTGATATTTCTAGGATATAATTTATAGTAGGTAGATATCAGATATATTTAGTTGTATTACAAGTGAAGTAGTCAAAACAATATGGTTTTACTTCGGTAGGTACAAAAGATATTTACTTGGTAAATGAAGAAGAAATGATACTAGTTTTCAAGGGACACAAACTAATCCTCCTAAAATCTATGTGATCTAATATAGCAATTAGGTTAAGGGTTTGAGTGAGACAGACCCATATAAGCCAGTGGTGGCTATACCTATAAATACTAAGTACGTTGCATCTTCTGAGGCTGTTAAGAAGTAGTTAAATGCAACTATTTATTACAGATCTTGGAATTTCACCTAGTAAGAAAAGGATTATCATAATGTAAATTATGTTATTCTTACTAGACAAGATGTCAAGTTATGATAGTGGAAAAGATGGATATACATTGGGATACCATCTATTGAGAAGTTTTACTCAAAGAGATGAGGTCACTATAGCAAAATAGTCACGTGGAGAAACCACGGAGGGCTCAGTGTCTAAAGTTGTTACGTAGCAGAAACATGATCTTTTTCACGTGAGTAGATAATAAGTTCAGTTTTCATGATGGATAAAGTGCACGTGGGAGTGTTAAAATAGTGGGTTACCTATACCAAAATATTTAGTGATTTTGATTACCATATCATGTATAAAGTTACCAATACATGTTTTCATATTACCATTATAGTGTATAATTTTCTGCATCCACTATTGAAATGGTAATTTCCAAAGATTAATTGTCATATCGAAAGGATATAGAAGATCCCAAGCTATAATGTGAACCTGTATATAATATGAAACAAATATTAAACTAAGGTTCTATGGTATAAATGTATCTTAATGAATGAAAATAGTTGATGTTTGACTATCATGTTCTGGGGGATCATAAGCTTGAGACTTCTTCTTATGAATTTCACACTTGGTGATCTCTAGTAGTGAGATCATAAGGAAAAACCCTCCAATAAGAACACCACATGTTTTGGGTGTACTTTAATGTTCTAACCTATGATCATGTGTAATGGTATCCTGACTTGAGATCATTTCCAGTGAATGTCATTTGATCACATACATTGATGCAAGAAGAAAACCATGATGATGAAATCGTGGAGATGTAGTTTGTGTTGGGTGTGTCATTGGTGGCATGAAAATGGTTGAATGGTCAAGAAAGGATATGTAACTTCTGGGTTAAGGAATTAATATATATCAGGCCATATTGATAAGGATAATAGTACCTTTAGAAGACCATGGTCATGAAAGTCGAGGGTAAATCCATCCAATTATATCAACAAACAATAAAGAATGTAAAGGGAGATGAAACTGGTGTGCATACAACTTTATGATATATTAAAAACAAAAAGATTATATTACACAATATGTGTTTGTAGGTTGGTTGTTACTGCTGTGAAAAACATTATCTCTATAGGAGCCATGATGGGTTACTAGATCCCACTCTTGGTCTATGAATACTATTCATTGCTATTGAGATAAGGGCCTACAAGGTCACACACAATAGTGTATTCAAGAATCTTCCCTATTCAGTTGAATATGAGTATTGGACATAGTGGGCCCCACTAATTCGGTCTGGGATTTGTCCAAGATGAAACTATCACCAGTTAAATAAATAAATTCATTTTTTAACATTAAGAATAATGGTCCTTGAATTTGTTTATGAAATTTGTTTACATTTTTTAAGTAAATTCATGAAAAATATTAATTAATGAATATTAGCTTAATATATTCAAGGTTTAATTAATATTTTTAGGAACGATAGGTTGAGTTAATGACTCATTTATTATCATGTAATATATTAAATATATTATAAGAAACTTTTTATAATAATGTATAGTATTTATGACTCATTATAGTAGTAAAAATATTATTTATATAATGTGTTAATTATTTGGGGGTCAGGATAGAATTTTGGGTAATTTCATTACACTATAAATAGTGGAGAGGAGGGATTTTATAGTGACTACTCATGGGATTTATCTCTCCTATCCTCTATCCCATGATCTAGAGAGAGAATATCTGGAACCAAGGAGATTGGATATCTCTCTCTCTCTCTCTCAGGAATCAAAAGTGTAGCGATGCGGTGATCATCGTAGAATTGAATGCGTCGTTGGATCTCCACGCTAGCACCCATAATTTGAAAATCGGTGCTTCTGCAGATTTCTTGAAGCATGTGTGGATGATTTGAAAGAATTTGGATTTGAATTCCTTGATCAGTGATCACCAATGATGAGCAGACTTCATCCGTGGCTTCAGATCTAAACCAAGTATTTTATGTCTTTATCTTTGTGCTTAAAATTCTTCACATGTGATCCTCGGCTTAAACTGGATAGCCAGTCACTGACTTTGACAAGTTCTTGTTGAACATCTGTGATTTTTTTTAAAATCCCACCCTTTTGGGGCTTCCGTTGCGTTCTCAGTTCCTTCAAACTTAGGGTCACAATCATATAAAATCGATATAGTTTTCCCATAATGGTTTATAACATCATATATATAATTACTAGAAAATAACCCAAGTTGTTGATCTTCGATTATCGCCCTAAATTGGAATACATATTCAGATGATAAAAAATTACCCATATATCATTGTACTACTATGTATTCATTAGGATTATAGTGAAAATGTCCACTGTAATATTTTTAAACATTCATATAATTATACAAAGAGGTTGAAAAACTCCCTTATATTGTTTTATTTTTGCCTTATCTTGTAGCTATACTAATCATTTGGACACATATACCAAAATTTCTCAATCCATATAATCACACAATAAATGTTTTCTTTTTTCCGATATATCATTACTTTACCAGGGTATATTATGAATTTTTAGTTATTTTCTTCATCTACTAGTTCCCTTTCCAAATTAGGTATGGTTAGAACCCATTACCCCTTTCCATGCATCCACACACCATCTCTATAGATATGTTCTATTAGTTTCCCATTATTTAATTCATGAATATTTAATAGATAGTTCTCATCATACTACTGATACATCTCTATCATTTCTAATATGTATGGTTCAAATATTTTTTGTAAAGAAAATATAGATCCACTTTCCTAAATGTCAAGATATTCATCATTACAAAAACTTTGTATATAATATCCTTATTAATCATCAACATCATTGTTAGAAATATGTGGTCCCTCATACTCAATTCATTATAAACCTTTTATCCTACCCATGCATGTAGTGTATAGATAAATCATATTCCTTGAGTCGTCCTTATTATATTCTTGGCCTCATATTGTTCCCCTTTTGAGATAATATATTCTTCAAAACCTTTTAGCCTATATAAATAACACGTCTTTCACCAAAGAAGACGTTTCTGTATATTTTTAAATCAAATAGTACCATTGGTATCTCATTTTCATGATTTAAGTAGTTTTATTAATTAATTTTCATGTTTCTTGATGCATAAACAATCACCTTGTCATTCTGTATAAGGAAATAATCAATTCCATTCATTAATTCATCACTATAATTTATGAAAAAATCTTCAATTAAATATAGAATTAATACTAATGCATTAATAAATCTCCTATCTAGTAATTAAAATATTTTTTCATGTTCCCTTGATCATGTGATTTTAATCCATTTATATGTTAACTTTTTTAATCGATTATCCAATTAGTAATTTTTGTGAATAAACCGTAGATTTTGAAATTCTAGGCTTATGATTCTTATGATATCTATAATGTTAATTATTATTGGACATTATTTTATTACCTTATTATTTATTAACTAAAATTATATCCTATTTATGGAGACAATATATCCATAAAAAAAGTTCATTGAGAAATAATTTACACTTGATATACTTCCCTTATAATTACTTTTTTAGGATGTACATAATTATTTGTACATGACTATATTTCACTCCAAATTATTTGGAATATATCAATATATCATTAATGAATACCCCTATAAATTTATAAAGTCACTCCTCAAATACTCTATTATTCATATCTATAAATTTAGAAGTTGAATTAGTCAACCCAAAATTTATTATCATAATCTCATAATGTCCATACATTGTTCAAAAATTACTTCATTAGTATTCCATCCTTCTTAACACTAAAATTATGATATCAGGAGATAATATTGGAATTTTAAAAGTACAGGTATCCATTAATTTGATCAAATATTCCATAAAAATATGGTAATGGAAAGTTATTATTTATAGTAATTAAAATAATTGATTCACAATCTCATAAAACCATCTATTTTCCATGAAATAAAATTGGGGATCCTAACGGTGAAATTTTATTTTGTATAAATCCTTGGACCCAAATCTCATGAATCTTTTTCATTAACTCCACAAAATCGACTAGTTCCATTATATAAAATGTTTTTTATATTGTAATTTCTTCATGGATGAGTTTAGTGGAGAAATCAACTTCACAGACTATTGTATGGACATGTAATTATTCTAGAAAAAAATCAGTGAAATTACATAGCATGTGTATATCCTATATTCTTATGATACCTTCCTCATCTTAAAATTCATCTTTCTTTCCCACTACTTAAAATTACATTATGTTGAGATTTAATTGGAGGATATAGAATTAATTTTGATGATATTGTATTCCCTATAATGAAAAGAGGTTCTAACTCAACATTGTGAATCATAACATCCTTCCCTTGGAAACTTTTTTCATTATACATTGAATGTATAACCATGCTGATGATCATATAAAATTATATGATTTTTATGATAATGAAAATATTAAATAGGTTTAATCAATCCATCATAATTGAAATTATATGAATCATCATTATCACCATAACATTCCCACATTGTGACTTATTTAAAAACTCACATACTCATGTTCTAGGGATGTATTTTCTATATTTGAAATACATCAGAGATATAAATGTATATAAAAATAAATAACCATATAAATCTTTAGCTAACATTGATACAACAATCAACGTATACTCCACCACATTGTTAGGAACTACAACATCAGTTGTTGTAATCCAATAATCACGTCCTTTCACTCTTACCATTATGAGGTAAATGATATTTATTTTTTGAAAATTGGTTATAATAATTTCCCTTATCCCTTTAGTATATACATTTAAAATTAATATCTTCTTCATTGTCCTTGAATTCATGATCTTGATAGCGTTTTTCTTATAACTTGTAACAAATGGATTTTTACTTCATATAGGAGATAGGGTGTTTCTTCCCAAATTTATCACATGTATGAAATCCCACCCTTATATTCTTCCCCTTTTTTCATTTTTCATCCCATATTTATCAATATACTTATTCTTCTCTTTATATCGATTAATTATATTCATCGTGGAGAAAAAAATTTCTATCTTAAAGGTCCATGAGACTATATCCCCGTTTATAGAAAGTTTCTTATAGGTTAATTACCTTTGAATGGTGATAATTAACTGATAAATGAAATGATTAATATCTCATTTAGTACTATGTACATAGTCCTTGGTATGAGGAGATAACCATTAAAAGATAGCCTTGTATTTAGTTAGATTTTCTTCCTCCTTTTTTGGAATATTGAAAATTTTATATTTCATTTATCACTCTTCTCATTTGGAGGTATTTTTCATGAATACCTACTTAAAGGAACCTCATTCCATGCACTTGATATCATCTTACAATTTAGTTTTCTGAATTAGTGACCACCATTTCTCTGCATCTAACTTCATACAATACACTTCCATGATGATTTTTTTCTTTTCATTACTTCCCAAAATTGGAAATATCTTCTTTACAGACAAGAATCATTGTTCATATACAACTATATTAATAGTTATAAAAAGGTTTAGAGGTTTTGTTGCATGTAGAAATCTATTATAGTTGAACCTTGTTGCGGATTAGCAGGTCCTTCAGTATGGGTGATATAATTTTTAATTTCCTATATAAATTGGCGTTATATGGTTATAAAATGATTATCTAAAACTCCATATTTATTAAAAATATTCCAAGGTAATATCAATTCATTGATTATGGTTTTTGATATGGTTCTCATCCCTCCCACTAAATTATATCTTTCTATAATGTCATATACATTATTACCTCAAGATATTCAATCATAAAATACAATTAAAATTATATTTTCTAGATTGTTACCTATAAATCATGAGGTTTTTATATAAAATGTTCTATCTAACATGGTTCCTCTATATATAATCCCAAATGATGCTCAAAACATTGACACATAGTTTATTTAATAAGTATAAAATTTAAATAAATGTTTTTAAAAATATTAAAATTTATACAATATGAGTGATTCATAGTGTCAAACGAATTTAATTAATAAATATAACATAATAGGTATGTTTGAAAGGATTATATTTAAATTACATATTTGTTTTTGCGTCTTTAATGTCAAATAAAATGAATAGTGTCAAAATAGAGATCAATGATATTTTATTAAAATAAGATTTTACTAATTATTTAAAAATCATAAAAATATTGAAAGGTTAAAATATTTAAAATAAATGGTCTAAAATATCATCCTTTTTAATTTTATGATTAAATTTAAACCTTTTAAAAAAAATATAAGCCTTTAAGAGTGAAAAAGATGTTATCAGGATTAACGTTTGAAAATTAATGGGTTAAACCAAAAGATAAGGTTTAAAACACCACTTAAACCTATCCAAATTTTATTGGTTGATGAGATATAAAACATATCATTAATTATCATTGAATATCATTCCATTTAGAATCATTTTTATTATGAATTATATTGATAAGAAATTCCAAGAGTTCCCCTCCCATCACTTGTAAAAGGGAACCCTTCCTTTCTTCTATATACACAACATTGAGCTATCTGGATAAAAAACCAATAAAATTCTCTTATAGACTTACCTATCCATAAATTAAAGGTTTTTTTCATATTAAAATATTATTCCAAGGGTCCTTAATAGTGATATATTGAAGGCCTCTCGAATAAGAGGTAATTGTCTTACCAGAAAATCTTTCAATTTTTTATTATTCTACCACCTCTAAATAATTATATTTTTATAAAAGTAAAAAAATTTATTATATTAAATATACTTAAATTTTATTATGATTCTGAAAAAAACTTTATTCAACCTTTATTATATCAAAAGGGAATTAAAGTATTGTTCAAGTGTACGTACGACTTGTCGTCCCCATATAGGGATACAATTCATTTTCCATGACCATAATTCATGGATAGTTATTATTATTAATTTAATTTTTATATATGATATCTATGATATAATTATTCTTATATAATTATAATGTTTAATCTATCTTCTTACATTCAAATCTATTGGAAAACTATAACATCGCTCGTTCATATGCGTGGACTACTACCTCCCTAAAGCGATTTGATTTGTTTTCCATTTATGTATTATTTTGATGGTAATGAAAATATATTTAATAAATATATATGATATAATAATTATTCAATAATGTTTAATTATTATTTACCTTTCTTTCAATCCATATGTCGAAAAGTAAAAACACCATTCATGCATATATACGGTCTATTGTCTCCATGAACGGTGTAATTCATTTATCTATGTCAACATTTTATGTTTGACTGTAAATATTTATGTATTTAAAATATATTATATTTATATAATTATTAAAATTATGGATATTATGGAACCATAATAAAAATATAAGGACTAGAAATAATTAACTGAAACTCTCATAAAAATGAAATAGTTAACAGCCAAATACACAAATTTTAATATGGAGTTATTTACAAATGGGTGTTAAAATATTATAAGAGGATAAAATATGATAGTATAAATGTGTAATTGATTATGTTATAGATTTATAATATATTAAAATATATTATTTAGGTTCTTAGAGTGATTTCGAAGCAAGTGGAACTCATTGTAAGGGATTTCTCGTCCCTGATTAATTTCTGTCAGACACATGTCATATTCACAACTTATTTTCTTTGTGTAGGGTATATAATACCCATGAATTTATATTATGTTTATTTTAGTTAAAATTATAGGTATTTTAAAATCCATTGAATTTTATCTCTTTAATGAGGTTTTTATTTAGAGATTGTGAAAATGGTAAGGATTCCCCATCTCATTATTCCTTTGATGAGACAAGTTTGATTTTATGAACCTATTTATTTTTATGAGGTGTATATAATTAACCTTTGAAATGGTATATCATGATTATCCTTATTTTCTTAATATTTAAAGATTCATTTTAAGTTATTCTTTCACGTGTCTTACAATTCAAAATTTACCAAATCTGTAAGGGTTTTATATTGTAATCTCATTGTTTCTAGGGACTGATGATAAACTATTATGATATATATCTTAATAAAATATTTAATTTTCATACCCAATGGTTATTTATAGAAAGTACATGTTTTACTTTTATTTTCTTTACTTTAAGAACTCATGATACTAAAAGAATATTTTTATGGAAAACTTACTTTATTTCTCTATTCGGTCTAAAAACAGTTTTCTTCCATATCCATGTTTTCTAAAAATATATTCAATATTGTTTTTAATATTATTCTATAATTTTTTAATTTTATCCACCCATGATTTAATTTTTACATAATAGTTTAAATGTAATTTTCTTACTATTTTTAAATGATGAAATTTTTTATTTTACTAATGTTTGAAAGGAATGTTTTCTTTTAACTTATACAAAATGAAAATAATTTACTGCCATCATGATTTCTTAATGAATTAAAGATTCCATTATTAATTTTCATGTTTCTTGTTGACCACACCTATTTTGATAATCCCAATTATTCCTTCACATACTTTAATAATCCCAATTAATGTTTATTTATATTCAAATTCTCTCAAGATATGATATTCTATTATCAAGATGATAATAACATTAAAATAATCCTTGAGATATGTTAATCAATGTTTATCCATGTTTCTATCAGTTCTGAAGTAATTCTAACCAAATCGGATATGTTTTGCATAAAACAGACAAGTGTCAGTCACTGATCTACATATAGCTACTGGTACAGAGCTACTGGTACTTAGTCTACCGATAGACTTAGTCTACCGATAGACAGAGTCACCGATAAGCTAAGGCTACTGATATGTACAGAGCTATCGACAGAAACCGAGCTACCGATAGAACAGGTCTACCAGTATGCTTAAGTCTTCTAGTATACTCTTGATCGCTGACAGAAACAGAGCTACCGATATGAAGATGTCTACCGATAGAAGTCTACCAATAGAACCAGTTCACAAACAGTTACCGATAGAGTAAGTCTGCCGATACGAGCTACCGACCGGCCTAATGATACACAGACTAGAGACTGATATGAAGCGACCGACATAGTCTACCGATACAAGTACAGAGTCACTGATACATCGAGCTACCGATGGATTAATAGTTACAGATATGTTAAGAGCTACCGATAACAAGAGCTACTGATATAATGAAGTCACCGATATATATAGCTACCGATGCAAGTTCAAAGAGCTACTTATGGAAGGTTACTATTACACAGTCCATCGTATACATCTACCAACAGAAGGATACTAATGATTGACCAACCAGTCAAACTCTATACTATCAATACTATTTATTTATTAAGATAATGGTTACATTTGATGTTTTTAATGTAGTTAATGTTATTTAATGATATCTGTTTGCATGTCAGGGAACCGTACCTAGTACCCATGAAAAAAGTAATCATTCCTTTTTGCCGGAGCTAAAATCTATAAAGGGAAGAAAAGTGAACACTGGAATATGACGAAAATAAAGAAGAGTTGATACGGACATGAAAGATATAATCATCACAAAGTAATCAAGAAGTTCTTGAAGTGTGAAGCAAGAACTGGAAAGTGGTGCATAGAGAAAGACTACATCCATACTCCAATAACACTTAACATACACGAAGATATTCTTCTCTAGAGGAGAAAACAAGCTGCATATTGAGTGAAGAACTATAACAAACACTCCATGCACCCAGACTGATAAGCTGAACCTGGAACTAAGGAAGAAAACGACACACTGTTTTTCAGAGAAAAACCAGAGAAGGACTCAGAAGCTTTTCTAGCCAACCAAATGATTCCAGACCTGCATTGCCGATCACTAAAGCTTTTCTAAACTCATTCTCAATTTCTTTAGTGATTATTTCATTTACATTTCGAGTAGTGTGTGTATCCTGTTTACTTTACACACACACTTTCTCCTGAGCTAAACTGGAGGATTCTTAAATCCTCACTCAAACTCCATAACTCTTTGTTTCCCACTATGGATAGTGGTAGAGGTTGAGTAAGACCTGGACAGTTGTGAGATGTTGTTTGTTTTCCCACATAGAACTATGGTAGAGGTCTTTGTACCTGGACAGTGTGTTCACTGTTGTTTACCCCGATCCAAGGTGTGGATCAATTTATATAAATTATTTGAGAGGACTAAGTCTCAGCTTGAGACTGAACCTCTTGGTTACATGTTCTGTGAATTTTAGTTTAAATCATAAGTATACTATATATATATATATCATATTCCACTGATAACTACTTTAAAATAGAAAACTATTTTAAACCTACTTTGATAGTTAAATTATCAAGTGTATATACTTATTGTAAACCATTAAGTTAGTTTAAAAAGTTAATTTCATCTTCTGATTAAGTTAACTAAGACCTAATCAATCTCTGAGAAACTTATTGAACATTTACACTATGTATAAATTCACTACATTTTAACTTTGTTTTTAAATAGGGGGATTTTAAGAGAAATATTTTTAACAGAAATTTTAATTGGAACTCAATTCACCCCCCTCTTGAGTATCCACTCCAACCAACATTTGGTATCAGAGGGTTTTGTTTATTAATACAAATTTTCAAAACATTATTTTTTTCAACTATGATTTTAGTTGCATCTTTAAAGATCTTAAATTTCTATTAGTTATAAATTTTATCTCTTTAAAACTATTTTCTAAAATCTAGTTATAGAAAATAGACTAGAGGGTGCTGCTACTAACTAACGACCTTTCTTCAATGGTACTGATTATGCCTAGTGGAAACTGAAAATAAAAATACATATAGTGAGTACAAGTTTTGATATCTGTACTACTATAGAATCTCAATATAAAATTCCAGACACTGAAAGAAAAACTTGGGATAAACCTACAAATACTTCTTACAATAATAATTGTAAAGCTATGAATGCCTTGTATTGTGCTTTAGGAGAGGAAGAGTTTAATAGAATATCTACTTACAAAACTGCTTATGAAATATGGGATACTTTGGGTGTTTCTCATGAAGGAACAACCAATGTTAAATAAATGAGATTAAATAATTATACTATTAAATATGATAATTTTAAAATGAAGACTGATGAACCTATTTATGACATGTATCTCAGGTTCAATGAGATTGTCAATACTATGAGCTCACTTGGAAAGGCTGTTCCAGCAAAGGAACAAATCATGAGAATCTTGAGATGTCTACCAGATCGATGGAGGGGCACTTCTGTTTCAATCAGAGAATCATGTGACATTGGTGCTCTCCCTATAAAAGATCTTATTGGTAAATTAATGATGTATGAGGAGGAACTTAAAGTAAATAAGGAAGAAGATGATGAACCCAAGAGAAAATCTGTGGCATTAAAGTCTACTACTTCAAAGAGCAAATACAAGGAGAAAATGCATGTACCTACTGAAAGTTCAACCAATGAAGATTCTGACTCAGACAGTGATGCTGAAATGGATCAAATAGTCCGGAGATTCAAGAAGTTTTATAGGAAGAAGAGGTTCTTCAAAAAATCTAATTACAAAGGAAAGTATGACAACAAGTCTCATTGGAATAAGGATTAGAAGAAATATGATAAGGAAGATGATACAGTCTGCTATGAGTGCAAGAGGAAAGGACACATCAAGGCTGACTGTCCAAAATTAAAATTCAAAAAGAAACATGATTATAAGGACAAGAAGCAGAAGAAATCCTTGAAAGCTACTTGGAGTGATTCAAAGGACAACACATGTGAATCTGAAGTCTCTGATTCTGAAAATAATCGTGCCAACATGTGCTTCATGACTAATACCTCTGAGGTACCTGTTTCCCCTATGCTGAATGATTATTATTCTGGAAATAAAAGTGATTCAAACAATGATGAAAATATGTCTAGAGATGAATTTTTTGAATATTTTAATATTTTGGAAGAAACATGTAATGAACTTAAGGGCAAATATAAGTCACTAAAGAAACAACATGCTCTCATTGTCAATGTTAAATCTGCCTTTGATATAGAAAAAGAAAAGAATGCTCAACTGTTAAAGGAAAATACTGAACTGAAAATTTCTAATGAGAAACTTAGAAAGGACCTAGAAAATTTCACAAAGGGAAAAGATAAACTTACTCAAATGTTATGAAAAATATTTTCACCAAAGTACTCTACTGGTTTAAGATACCAACTTGGACAGAGACAGTTCACTAAAACTCGATTTATTTCTAAGTCTGGATTTTTTTTTGCTTATTCCAGTTCTTCAAATTCCTATGCTTCAACTAGTTATTCATATGGTTATAGATCAAATAAAGTTTATCTTTCAAAATCTATTGATTCTGTAGATTATATGAAACCCATAAGAAAAATATGGGTATCTAAAGCTTTGATTGCTAACCTTTCTGGACCCAAGAAGGTATGGGTACCAAAATCATTTCCAATCTAAATATGTTTTGTAGGAAACCTGATTGAAGAGTTCTCACAAGAAGGTATGGTACTTGGACAGTGGATGTTCAAGGCACATGTCTGGATATTATTCATGCTTCAAAAGCTTAATAAAATTTTATGGAGGCCATGTCACCTTTGGTGACAATTCTAAAGGAATAATCATCAACCTAGGCCAGATTGGTAACACTTATTCATTTTTGATTTCTAAAGTTTTATTTGTTGATGGAATTAATTACAATATTTTATGTATTTCTCAATTATGTGATGATGGATTTAATGCTAAGTTTGAAAATGATTCTTGTAATGTTTTTAACTATAAAAATGTTTTAGTATTTTCTGCTTTAAGGAATGAAAATGTTTATGCTGTGGATCTGAATTCTTTATCCAAGCAAAATGTTGCTTGTTTAAATGCTTTTCATAAATATTCTTGGATTTTGAAAAGAAGATTAGGACACTACAACATCCACTCACTTAGAAAATTGACTAGGAAGAACTTGGTTAGATACCTACCCAAACTTGAATTATCAAATGACAAAGTTTGTAATCCCTGTCAAAAGGGAAAGCAACATAAAGTTTCTTTTAAATCAAAGAAAGAATTCTAAACTTCTCAACCTCTCGAGTTGGTTCACATGGATTTATTTGGACCTTATAGGGTTTCTAGTCTAAATGGGAAGCACTATGTCTATGTCCTAGTAGACGACTTTTCTAGATATACTTGGGTATACTTCTTAGCTCACAAAAGTGAATCTTGTTCTTACTTTATGAAATACTCCAAATCTGTAGAAAACCTTAGTGGATTTAAGATTAAAACTCTGAGAAGTGATCATGGACATGAGTTTGAAAATCAAGAGTTTGAATCTTATTGCTCACAAAATGTCTATAATCACAACTTTTCTGCTCCTAGGACACCTCAGCTGAATGGTGTAGTAGAAAGAATGAATAGAACCCTTCAAGAAATTGCAAGAACCATGCTTAATGAGTATAACCTGCCTATTTATTTTTGGGATGAAGCTGTGAATACAACATGTTACATTATTAATAGAGTCTTAATTAGACCTGTTCTTAAGAAGACCCCATATGAGCTATGGAATAATAGAAAACCTAATGTTAGTTACTTCAGAGTCTTTGGCTGCAAAGTTTTTATTCTTAATACAAAGGATAATCTGGACGAGTTTGCTTCTAAAAGTGATGAAGGAATTTTTATTGGTTATTCATTAACTAAAAAAGCCTATAGAGTCTTTAATAAAATAACCAAATGTGTGGAAGAATCATTTCACATAATGTTTGATGAAACTGATCCACATGAGCCTAAAAACTCTCTTGAAAATCTTGAAGAAGATTTGACTATTCTGGAAATTAATGATAAAACTAAAGAACCTGCTGTAAAAACATCTAGTTCTGGACATATTTGAGAATATAATGCTATAGAATCCGAACCTATAGATGAACCTGAAATTTCTAGTCCTACCTTTACTAGATCAACAAGGATTCTAAAGAATCATCCTTTGGATGCTGTTGTTGGTAATCTTGATAGATGAACACAGACTAGAGCTTCTCTATGAAACCAGGTTGAACATCAAGCCTTTATTTCACAGCTAGAACCTAAAAATTTCAATGATGCAATCAATGATGAATTTTGGGTAATGTCTATGCAAGAAGAGTTATATCAATTTGAAAGAAACAATGTCTGGGAATTAGTTGACAGACCTAAGGACACTTTGACAATAGGCACTAAATGGGTTTTTAGAAACAAAGTTGATGAGTCAGGAAACATAGTTAGAAAAAAATCTAGGCTAGTTGCACAATAATATAGTCAAGAGGAAGGTATAGACTATGAATAAACCTTTGCACCTGTAGCTAGATTAAAATCTATTAGAATTCCACTTGCCTATGCTGCTCATCTGAATTTCAAGTTATACCAAATGGATGTCAAAAATGATTTTCTAAATGGTTTTATAATTAAAGATGTTTTTGTTGAACAACCACCTAGATTTAATAATACACATTTTCCAAGTCGAGTTTTTAAACTTTCTAAAGCATTATATGGTTTAAAACAAGCTCCAAGATCTTGGTATGATAGACTTAGTAATTTTTTTATTTCAAAAGGTTTTACTAAAGGGATTGCTGATCCAAATCTTTTTATTAAAATAATTTCTAAAGATGTTTTAATAGTTTAAATCTATGTTGATGATATTATTTTTGGATCTTCTAAACATTCTTTATGTACGGATTTTTCAAAAAGTATGAAAAATGAATTTGAAATGAGTTTAATGGGAGAACTAAAATATTTTCTTGGATTTCAAGTTTTTCAAAATGAAAATGGTTTTATTTTGAATCAAAGTAAATATAAAAAGGATATTTTAAAATGTTTTGGTCTGGATAGTATTAAGGAAAGTGAAACTCCTATGAGTACAGTCTGTAAATTGGATACAGATGAAACTGGGAAACCAGTGGATCAAACCAATTACAGTGGTATGATTGGAAGCTTACTTTACCTTACTGATAGTCGACCAAATATTATGTTTAGTGTATGTATGTGTGCAAGATTTCAAGATAATCCAAAAGAATCTAATTTTCTTGATGTTAAAAGAATTTTTAAGTATCTTAGACACACTGTAAACTCAGGTTTGTTTTACCCAAAAGGACAATCCTTTGAGTTAATGATTTATTCAGATGCTGACTTTGCTGGTTGCAAGTTGGATTGAAAAATCACATTAGGAACATGTCATTTATTGGGAAAATACTTAGCATCTTGGTGTAGTAAGAAGCAGAATTATGTAGCTTTTTCCACTGCCGAAGCAGAGTACATAGCTGCTGGTAGTTGGTCTGCACAAATTATGTGGATGAAACACACTCTTTTGGACTAAGGATATGTTTTTAAGCATGTCTCTATCAACTGTGACAACACTAGTGCAATAAATATTTCGAAGAATCCTGTATCTCACTCTAGGACCAAACACATTGATGTAAGGCACTAATTCTTGAGAGATCATTACCAAAAGGGTGGTATTATTCTTGAGTTTATAGGTACTGAACATTAATTAGCTGACATTTTCACCAAACCTTTGAGTTCAGATAGGTTAGTTACATTAGAAATGAGTTGGGAATGTTTAACCTTGATCAGTAGCAACCTCACCGATTTGAATCCTCACCGACGCAACCTCAATGATGTGAATCCTCACCGATGTAACCTCATCGGTGTAAATCCTCACCGATGTAACCTCACTGATGTGAATCCTCACCGATGTAACCCCACCGATGTGAATCCTCACCGATGTAACCCCACCGATGTGAATCCTCACCGATGTAACCCCACCGATGTGAATCCTCACCGATGTAACCCCACTGATGTGAATCCTCACCGATGTAACCCCACCGATGTGAATCCTCACCGATGTAACCCCACCGATGTGAATCCTCACCGATGTAACCCCACTGATGTGAATCCTCACCGATGTAACCCCACCGATGTGAATCCTCACCGATGTAACCTCACCGATGTGAATCCTCACCGATGTAACCTCACCAATGTGAATCCTCACCGATGTAAATTCTCACTGATAAACCCTACCGATGAGTGTGCTGTTTTAAACTTCTATCTGCCGCCAGAATCTGAATCGTTTTTTACTTTATCTTATTTTATTTATTTATTTTAATATTCTTAAATTATAGAAACAATGTCCGAGCTACTTCTCAATCCACCGAGCCTCAAACCCTTTAACCTCAAACCTTAACTCCCAAATCTTTCAAGAACCCTAAATCCCTCGAATCCGAGATGGAAAAAACCAAACTCCCTTCTATTAGAGATGTTGCCGATGAGCCTAAGGAAAAGAATTAGAAGTCTGAGCCAGAAGCAAGTGGCAGTGCTAGTAGAATAAGATCTTGAAGACGACCAGTAAATCCTCATTTGCAGAATAAATTTATTGTGATCAAAAAAGATCTATGCGTGGAATGGATGCTGGCAAGTAAATCATTAGTGCTCGAAGTGCTAAAAGATCAAAAGTGGGTAGATTATTTTTCGAACAACAATGGTCCCTACTATCCAAAGCTAGTAAAGCAATTCTATGAGTTTGTAAGTTTCGAGAAATCTGAAGATGAGAACCGAGTGTCTTCTTATGTGAATGAAAAGGAGATATCTTTTTCATCGACTGAGTTGGATGAATGTCTGAAAGTTATACACGAAGGTGTATCTAGATATGTCTCAAGAGCTATGCCACCTACTAGTGATATCTTCGATTATGAGACTGCTTTGGAAGAGCTCACCAGCGATGGAAATCAAAGACAAGTAGTAGCTGATGAAATGGATGGAGAGAACAGATTACTGTTCAAGTTTGTTCAGCATGTCTTAATACCAAGAAGTGGAGACTTTGCAAATTTAAGATATCAGGATATCTATCTCCTGCATCTTTTGAGACATGAAGTCAAGGTGAATCTATGAAGATTTCTGATGACTCAAATGGAGGATATGATTAGACCCAAGTCAAAAACTAATTCCTTGTTATTTTCCAAATTGATCTCAGTAATGATAAAAGTGAAAGGAATTTCTGAGTCTCAATATGAGACAGTGGTAGTAAGGAACAATTTCTTTGTTACCAGTACAGTTTGAAAGTACATGAAAATAAATTGGAAACCATGGAGAGGAGAATGGGTCACTGATGACAAGAAGGTGTATGATAAGGTCAATCCTATGGATTATCCTTCAAGAAAGAGGGATGTGAGGGATCCAGGTCTGGGACCTGATAAAGAGGAGCCGTAATACAGTGATGATTTAGAAGAGGAAGAGTCCTCTGATGATGAAGGAGGAGACCCTGACTTACCTCCTAGACCAACTCCTGAAAATCTAGATCAATATAAATCAGATAGGGAAGAAGTTGTTTTAGAGGATGTTGAAGTGGCTGCTGTAGAGAATGAAGAAGATGTTCGTGAAAGAGAAGCATCTCTATCAGCTGATTTGAGTCTTAGTCTAGTGATTGGAAAATCTTCAGTTCCTATTAAGGATGCAAGTGAAGTTGAAAAACCCTTGACTATTTTGGAAGACCCTCCAGCTGATCCAGAGATGGAATTGATTGTGGAAGATTCTCCTCAGGAAGAAAGACCTAATGAGAATGATATTATTTTACTTGAGGATGCACCAGTTGAGGGGGAGCATCAAACCATGTTTGGAAGTGTAACAATGGATGTTGATATTGAGGACTGGGTAGAAGACCCAGGTTTTGTGGTATGTGGTTTAGACTATCCTGATTTTGATAATGAAGCATCTCTAAATAGACAAAAAATCATTTATGATGTTGAATCTGTGTTGTTACCTGAAGATGTGGTCAGAAAGCATGATCTGGATAATTTGACGAAAAATATTAAGGACAGTTTTTTTGGAAGAAGTAAAGAAGATATAAGTTTCTCTGGTATCATCAATTCAATCAATCATGACTGAATCAATGGTTAGTTTAGCATCTGAAAAAGTATCTATTGCAGTTGCTCCTGCTGATATAATCACTAGGGCTGACCTTGAATCCTTAAAGGATGAGCCAAAAGAATCTTTTAGTGCCTCAGTTGCTGAGATAAAGCACTGTTTTTCCGAATAGATGAGTATGTTGGAAAGATATTTTGAACTCTCTCTAGGTTTTAATTTTTCATCCTTTATGACAAAAATAGTTGAAGAAGTTAAAGATTACTGAACTCAAATATCTAGACTGGAAGCAGATGTTGAACTTTAAAGAAATTGGTTATCTCTTTGGAATCTTACATGAGCTTGAAATCCCAAGTAGAAAATGACTTAGCCTATGTCAAGAGTGTTGTATGTCAGATGGTTTCAGTGTTCTATGGTTTTAAAACCTCCATGAAAGATCATGTGAAAACTCAGGATTCCCAAGTCCAAAATCTGATCAGTGGGTTGACCAAAAACTTCAAGGAAACAGTAACCTTCTCTATTGGTTCTATTGCTTCTAGAACTTCAGTGGATATGGATCAATTTCTAGCGGTGATGAAGGAGGAGCTTGGTTCAGCATCAACCAGTGGCTCTATGGACTCATCCGAACTGAGAAAAGTTGTGATTTATACTAGAGATTCAGCTAGAGAAATAATGAAGATAGTCCAAGACTATATGATAGAATCTTCTGCCTCTCAGAAAGAAGTGAAAGATAAGGCAGACTCCTATTTCTCTAAGATTTTCACAAAGCATCAACTCAACAATCACTTCAAACTTCTGTTGGAAAATCTGAAGTTACCTCCTATCAATTAAGCCTCTAGAGAACAAGTTAGAAAACTAAGGTAATTTACTCTATAGTTGGAAAAATTTATGGAGAAAAAGGATGACTTCATATCTGCTATGGAGAGAGGAGGAGGAATAATTATGGATTTCATAAATCTGTTGCTGCCTTTCCTGCATGTTGATGCTAGGACAATGATTATACCTCCAGCCTTACCTGCCTCTACCTCTACTTCTTCTCCTGTTCAGATGACTCCTACCCAAGAAATTCGAAGCCTCACACCTATGATCACTCAAAGAACTCCTCAGTATATTCTAGGCACAGTGTCGGTGGCTTAGCATCCTGTGATCATCTCTGGTGTTCCTAAGCCTTCACCTGCATCCACACCACCTGAATCCTCTTCTGATCCCAAGGGAAAATCTCACATTGAGGATGTGGATTGATCAAGTGGCTAAGATGTTTGATAGGAATCCTTTGTATTTGGTTTTCTCTCTATGTACCTTTTTATAATATTTAAAATAAGTGTCTTTTTTCCCCTTCTCTTTATTGTTTCCCACTTTTTGATTATCACAAAGGGGGAGAAATATTCTTCAAAGATTCTATAAAGGTGGAACATAAACTTTGGGGAGAAAGTATCAAATGGGGAGAAATTTTATCCAAGGAAGAGCTATCATGATTTGCCGCTCTGATACTGTTACACCTAACTCTCTGATACAATTACATTTAATTTTATCTCTGATACTATCACATTAAAATTCTATCTCTGATACATTATGTTCTATAATATACTGTTTTCTCTGAGAAAATTGAATTCAATGATATATCCTCTGATACAATTACTCACTATTTTAAAATAATAATATCATATGTTGTGATTATCAAAAAGGGGGAGGTTGTTGACCTCACCTGTTTTGATAATCCCAATTATGCCTTCACATACTTTGATAATCCAAATTAATGTTTATTTATATTCAAATTCTCTCAAGATATGATATTCTGTTATCAAGATGATAATAATATCAAAATAATCATTGAGATATGTTAATAAATGTTTATCCATGTTTGTTTAAGTTCTGAAGTAATTATAACCAAATCAGATATGTTTTGTATAAAACAGACAAGTGTTAGTCACTGATCTGCATATAGCCACTGGTACAGAGCTACTAGTACTTAGTCTACCGATAGACTTAGTCTACCGATAGACAGAGTCACCGATAAGCTAAGGCTACCGATATGTACAGAGCTACCGACAGAAACTGAGCTACCGATAGAACAGGTCTACCGGTATGCTTAAGTCTTCTAGTATACTCTTGATCGCTGATAGAAACAGAGATACCGATATAAAAAAGTCTACCGACAGAAGTCTACCGATAGAACCAGTTCACAGATAGTTACCGATAGAGTAAGTCTGCCGATACGAGCTACTGACCGGCCTACTGATACACAGACTAACGACTGATATGAAGCGACTGAAATAGTCTACCGATACAAGTACAAAGTCACTGATACATCGAGCTACCGATGGATTAAGAGTTACCGATATGTTAAGAGGTACCGATAACAAGAGCTACTGATAGAATGAAGTCACCGATATATATAGCTACCGATGAAAGTTCAAAGAGCTACCGATGGAAGGTTACACTTACACATTCCACCGTACACATATACCAACAGAAGGCTACTAATGATTGACCAACTAGTCAAACTCTATACTCTCAATACTATTTATTTATTAAGCTAACAGTTACATTTGATGTTTTTAATGTATTTAATGTTATTTAATGATATCTGTTTGCATGTCAGGGAACCGTACCTAGTACCCATGAAAAAAGTAATCATTCCTTTTTTCCAGAGCTAAAATCTATAATGGGAAGGAAAGTGAACACTGGAATATGATGAAAAGAAATAAGAGTTGATATAGTCATGAAATATAGAATCATCAAAAAGTAATCAATAAGCATCTGAAGTGTGAATAAATAACTATAAAGTGGTGCATACAGAAAGACTACATCCATACTCCAAGAACACTGAACATACATGAAGCTATTCTTCTCTAGAGGAGAACACAAGCTACATATTGAGTGAAAAACTACAAAAAACACTCCAAGCACTCAGACTGATAAGTTGAACCTGGAACCAAGGAAGAAAACGACACTCTGGTTTTCAGAGAAAAACTAGAGAAGGACTTAGAAGCTTTTCTGACCAACCAAACAAGTCCAGAGCTGAACTGCCGATCACTAAAGCTTTTCTAAACTCATTATTACTTTCTTTAGTGATTCTTTCATTTACATTTAGAGTAGTGTGTGTATCCTGTTTACTTTACACACACTGTCTCCTGAGCTAAACTGGAGGATTCTTAAATCCTCACTCAATCTCCATAACTCTTTGTTTCCCACTATGGATAATGGTAGAGGTCGAGTAAGACCTAGACAGCTATGAGCTATTGTTTGTTTTCCCACGTAGAACTGTGGTAGAGGTCTTTGTACCTGGACAGTGTGTTCACTGTTTTTTACCCTGATCCAGGGTGTGGATCAATTTATATAAATTATTTGAGAGGACTCAGTCTCGGCTTGATACTGAACCTCTTGGTTACATCTGCTGTGCATTTTAGTTAAAATCATAAGTATACTATTTATATATGTCATATTCCACTGCTAACTAATTTTAAATACAAAACTATTTTAAATATACTTTGATAGTTAAATTAGCAAGTGTTTACACTTATTCTAAACCAGTAAGTTAGTTTCAAAAGTTAATTTCATATTCTAATTAAGTTAACTGAGACATAATCAATCTTTGAGAAACTAATTGAACATTTACACTCTGTATAAATTCACTACAGTTTAACTTTGTTTTTAAATAGGGAGATTTTAAGAGAAATATTTTTAACAGAAATTTTAATTGGAACTCAATTCCCCCCCTCTTGAGTATCCACCCCGACCAATAGTTCTTTTAAAATAAATTATTTTCCTTAATATTTGGAAAAAATATATTTTTTAAATTATTATTTTTAAACAGAAAAGTTTATTTTCTTGATAAATGTTCCACGTTTCCTTTTAAAGGCACTTTTCAACTATGATTCACTGCCCATTCATGTCCTATTTTTACATGGTCTTTTAAAGGCACTTTCATACAGGTTGTGATATATGATGATTTATTTTTGATCACTGAGAACACATATGAATGGATTATGATTATGTGATGGGTGGGCCTGGAATTATATATCCCTCCAATCATCTAATATAGTTGGATATATCCTAAGATAAATAGGACTGGAATAGGGAGTCAACTAAGTTTAGTAAAAGACATTATCCACTATAATAGTATTTTGAGTGAACATTGAGAAGTACAATGGAATATGGAGTAAACCCAATCCACTATAATAGTTTTTTATTGAACCTTTAATCATAAGAAATTAATTTCTATACTTATGTATATTTCAAAAACTTATATCTTATGAAAAATTTATTCTCACATGGAACATAATCTTTGAATCCATTATGATTCATGATATACGAACTACCATTCTTTATGCCAAGACTCAATATTATGAACTTTTATATGAAGGGTATGGTTTTAAAATGTTAAGAACTTGTCCCTAAACCCCCATTCTCATGTTATGTTTATGTAAACATTGATATCTTTCTTTTTTATCCTTATAGAGTATCTAAGCTCACACTTTATTATGTTTCCTTTACCTGGGTTGTGAAGAATGTTTTTATATATGATGTATCTAAGAAGGGTGATAGTTATAAAGAACTAATTGTGAGATAATATAGATCTTTTATGAACCAGTGGTTTATGTATCCAATTTTCTAAAGACACCAATCCTTTATAGTCCTTAGTAATTTATTTCTATTGTATATTGAATATTCATTTGATAGGATGTAATATTTATGTATGAAAATGTAATTCCCTGACCCTAGTTACCCAGATTCGGTGCATTATTTTAATACATTGGCATGATTATAAGGAATCATGTCCTGAAGGACCGATCAGTTTAGTAGTCTTGGAAAATAGATTAAAACATGAACATTAGATTACACATTAAAACATAAAACAAAACATAAATAATCCGCTATGAACTCCATTTTCCCCTAGATTAACTCTGCATACCAAACATAATACATTTCTTGGAATCTTGGGAAAAAGAAACTATAATAAAGGGGTGAGATCAGATGCTCAGTAATGATAACAATTGGCGGAAACTATCATAAATAAGAATAAACATTTAAGGTAATGTATAAAAGTAAAAAAAGCCTTTTAAACTTAAACTTCAGCATAATATGGAAAACATATACCAATTAATTCCATTTACTTATTCACATGGATATTCTACTAGTCGAATAATCACATGTAATATCAATAGATAATTTCATAATGATGGAATGCATAATGTTGGACATCATAACCACATAGTCAAGTCCTAGTGTCAAGACTATAAATAATATTTTGTCAAGTCCTTGTGCTAGGGCACTAGTTTGTCTCATGAGAACAACTGATGTATCTAGGAGATATATAAGGCTCCACCCGTTACTTACTAAGTCCAATTCATTCCTCATATGAAAAGGTTGAAACATAATATAAACATTTGTATTAAAACTAGAGTAAAAAATGTTAATACATTAACCATAAACTATGAATGGTATTAAAATAACACATCCACAGTCAAACATATCACAAAACCATCAATAAAATATGTAATATTTGTATCATAATAAATCAACATCAAGGAAGTATAAAATCCATTAATGGATGTTGACATAGATGAAATAAAAACTATTTGAGAGAAATATCTATTTCTATTTTGAAATCATTTAAAAGTCGTGTAATTATAAAAGAAAACATTTATTTTTAAAATTTTATTATAATCTTGTATGGGAAGCTTCAAAGGTGTTATAATGTCAGATAATTTTCGCACCATCCGTATAAGTTAAAAATAACATTCTTACTTTAATTTGTCGGAAAGGTCATAAAGTACCTTGTTTGGAAAATGATGAAAAGATTCCTTTAATTTTTTTTTTATAAAAAGTCAAACAAGGGTATAAATGACATTAAAACATTGACTAGAAAATACTAAAAATGTTTTGAAATACATTTTTAAGAAACACATATGTGGATGATAAAGAGGTCCTAGTAGATACTTATGTAAAAACAACCTCAGATAATAAAGAGATTGTAAAATTAACCCTTGCATTGTACTTTTCCTTGGTTGAGGGCACGTTAAACTCCTGTAAAATAGTTAAATCATTGTTATTAAGTTATACAAGAACCACATACATAAATATGATATCAAATATGATCTTTTAATAATGTTTTGTTAGTAATATTTTAGTAGTATCATTGTTTCAGGTGTTAACTGATTCGTTTTCCTTTATATGTTTTGTTACGTAAGCCATGTTTGTTATGGATAGGATGTATTTGATTAATATCCATAATGATATTAATTTCTTAAAAATTATTTTTAATAATCAAATGAAAATTATTCTTGAATGGTTATGTTGGGGAATGAATCTCATCACATTCGTGGAGATGATAATCCGTACATACGGACGAACGCTACTTCCATTTCATTTTTTTTAATTTTAAAAGGAAATAAAACAAAATGATACATAGATATATTTTTATTCCATTATAATATAACATTTTATATATGTTACCTAGGTTCATTAACACCATCCTTTACGCGTTCCATGTATAGTATGAAAGAGTCATATCACTTTGAGGGGGCGGTAGTCCCCACTTCCTCAAATGAAATTATCGTATATATACAACATGAAAATAATAAAGGCATGATATAAAAGATAATTACTGAAGATTATAGAGGTTTTAGTAGAATATTAAATAATCGTCATTTCTTGAGGCAATAGTTCTCCGTCCACAGAAACATTATGTTCTATACCAATTAGATGGAGGTGTGTGTAAGTTTAGTTCAAATAATTCTCCAAAAAGAAACCTAGTATATTGAGGATACTGGTGTGGTTATAAACTAAAATAATAAAGAGATTTTAGGGGGTTGTAGATGTAAAATAAAATAAAAGAACATAAGAGGATATGTTACCTTTAAATTGGGTAACTCCCTTTAGTTTGAACCAAAAGGCTTCCTTGAAGTGCCTTATGCCCAAGGTAAGGTTTCTAAGAGGAAGCGAGGGATGTAGGGAGAATAATTGGAAAGTGGTTGGATGATCCAAGGGGCTTAAGATGTGTGAGTAATGTGTTAGAGGTGATGGATTTTTATAAGGGAGGGGATGAGCTCTTTATGAATGTTTGAAAATATTATTTTATTATATAATGATTTTCAGTTTCTAAAGGTCCAAAACTCATTAAATTCAAAGATACGATGAATAATGTTTGAAATAAAATCATCCAATAATAATTGGATGGGTTTTAGATATTTTTTATTTTTATAATCTCATTTATTTAAATCATTCATTAATGAGGTAAACACTGCATCATTATTGTGTCATAAATAATTTTATATATTTGATGTCTAAAAATTATAAAAAAAATACCATGAAGTAGGAAATATTTTTATCAATAAAATGAATATTTATAGTATAAATGATAACTTATATAACCCCATGTAAAAATTGTTTTACTAAAAGATATATGTTTATGTCGTTTTAGTCATTACATTAAATTAATTAATATAAAGTGTCATTATCACTCTCAAGTGGATCCATTATAACGAACCAAAGATTTTCAATGGAAATTACCTTCTTATAAATATGTAATAAATTAACATGAAATCAAAACATAATGAACTACTAAATGATAAGTGAGAATTAAATATAATTTGGTCACTTCTGTGTTAGGAATTTTGAAAATTCGACATACACGGTTCTGTTCAAGATGATTTTTGAAGTCTAATGAAACAAAAATAATTTTCGGTGAATAGTAACTTACCCTTAGGAATAGTAACATACCCTTATGAATAGTTATATGACCCTTATGAATAGTAAATCATCCAACATAAGAGTATCATTACCTATGAATAATAAAATAAAATTTAGACATCTTAGAAAGTGACAATTTGACCTTAGTAAACGTTTTGGTATTTTGTAAGTCATAAATAATTAATTATAATTAATTAATTAATTTAAAAGAATATTTAATCCCTAAAATTTATTAATAAATTATTTAATCAATGTATTATTGTTTTAGATAATTTTATAAGGCCCTACGTAATTTTTGAAAGCACTATAAAATCATTTTTAACTTTTAAAAACTGTTTTTAAGTAAATTATGATTTTAATTAAATATTAAATTAATAATATTTAAAAAATTATTTTTAAAAAATGGACATCATTTTTGGATTCTACACATCAAAAATTTTTAGGGGTAAATTTTTGGGTTTATTTTGAAATACTTCAATTTTTGGATGAATAGTAAAAAAATAATGTTTTTCGCATAATCGGTGTATACTAAATTGAATCATTAATGATGTAATAATGACATAAACATTATATAAATATAGTTTCGGCCAAATTATATTAAATATTATAAATGGCTCCTTAAAATACAATAAATCCAATTCTAAAACCTAAAAAGAACTTTCCAAAGTCTAAAGTCAAAAGGTGATTTCTTAAAGTGTCTTTTTCTCTTTCTTTCACATTCCTTTTAATAAATTAATTAATTCGGATTATAAAGAATAATTAATGCCTAAAATAATTATATTATATTAATATATGATTTTTTATGTCAAAAAACTACTATTACAAGTCTAACTTTTGATATATTATTTTATTTAATATTTTATACCAAAAACACCTCCCTCCTCATGTATAAATAAGCTCTCCCCCTCCTCTTGCCAAATCACACCTCTCAAGCTTCAAGAATTGTCTAAGCTCTGCCCAATAATCTCCCCTATCCCCTCCACCGCTTCCAAGAGATTATGGTCTCATCAAAAGGCCAAGCTTTGTCCATTAAGGAGGTTCTCAAGAGAAGGATTTAAGAGGTAATTTCCCTCCCTCTTCTCCTTTAATTTTCTTTCATGTTCAAGTTCCTTTCTTGATCTCTCCCCACCCATATTCATCCAAATTGTTTTGGTAATCCAGTATTATACATATACTGTACTTTTATGATTCTAATAGGATATTATATCACCCCACACCCTTTCCCTCTTCCTTTTATCTTATTAAAGAGAACGTTGTTCATGAGGTGTTAATTTATCACCTTCAAAAAACGACAAGCTCTCTTCTTCCATTTCTACCTGCAGATCTGGTCATGAAACAATTTTTATGGTTGAAACAGAATATGTTATATGTATTATGTTCTGTTTTAAGTTCTAGAAATAACTTATGGCCATATTACAAAGTGAAAAGTTAAAACAAGTTCGTTGTGATCCAAAAACCGCTCAAATTAACCCAAATAATCATCACTTAATTCTTATCTAATGATTCATCCACATAGATCTAATATAATTCATTATAAGATCATTAAAACTCCTGTAATATCATTAATAACATGTAATATCATTTCTGGATATTTACTCATGTTCTACCCAAACATCAATTTAAGAATACAAGTGAACCACCGAAGAAAAACCATAAAAACGAACATCCCCAAACAATGTTTTTAAACTCTATAAGTCATACAAAGGAACATAATATGACATAATGAAACAAGAACTAACCCTATTAATGTAAAAATGGTTCTGTATTTCTAATTAATTAATATAATGTTTTTATACAGGACATTAAAGAGAAGGAAGCATTCGGGTACAAGGTAAGGGGAAATCTCGAACCCAATTTTCTTCCTTCGGGTTCTCACTCTTTCACTCCATTTTTGATATGGTTACTCCTCAAATATCTTTTGTTCATAATTTACTTTACTTTTCTGGGATATACATGTTTTTCACTGGTTTTTATGTCCAACAAAATGTTTTCCAAAATAACTCTTCCTTTAAGAACACCCCTTTTACTTCTCACTCAAAGTGAATGGTTCTTGTAACATGTATGTTATTCCCTCTTTCTTTTGGGAACCCAAAGCTTATGAATATGTTATTATGAGATGAAAACCATTCCTTTTCATGGGTTTATTATTTTAATTTATGTTATATGTTCATTGTTGAAATCATGAGAAATGATAATGTTATGATGTGACGGGTGTGCCTGGAATTATATAGAGCAATATGAATGTTTAAAAGTGATGGGTGCGCCCAAAATTATACAGTGCTCCAATGCATTGGGTAAAGTGATGAATCTCATTAGTAAATTTTAAATGATGTTTTAATAAGATTCTAGCTTGGTTCACAAGTATGTGTGGTAGTTAACCATTAATACATGATGTTTCATTTTTATGCATTGCCACATTTCAAGTCTTTTATTTATGCTCCTCTCATGTTCATAATCATTAGCCTATGTTATGATTATGCACACCCCATGCTTTATTGTTCTTATCTATCCTCTTACTGGGCTTCTATCTCACCCCTTTTGATGTATATCCTTAGGTGGATACATGTACTAAGGAGAGTACAAGTGCCAATAAGAAGCTAGAGAAGAAGAAATTAAAGAAATGTTTATGCTTGATGTTGTATTTATTATGTGTGGTCCTAGTCTTACCAAGACAATAAACCTCTGGATCCTCTATGTGTAATAACGTTATGTTGTTTATCTTTGAAATGATGTAATAGTAATTTAATAAAAGTTTGGGTCGCTATAGTTGGTATCAGAGGCAAGGTTTAGTTAATTTGGGAATTAGGATTAGTAGACCCTAGAGAAAACCTCTAACTGAGACTAAGTACAAATATGTACACAAGAATATTTACCTAGGGATCCCATATGTTATGTTTTCAGGATAAATTGTTTAAATTAATAAGTTATTCATGACTTGTTTACTTATGTTTTGTTCTAACCTTTTCTATTTTAGAAAATGGTGGGAACCAGGAGGAATCAGGCCAACAACTCATGCAAGGGCCAATGCAACGATTGCCCGAACGACATCCCCAATGATTTGGGAGGTGGAATTCAAAACTTCATGGAGATGCTTGCCCAATTATCTCAGGTTATGAATAATAACCATAATAATTGGGAATTTCATCCTTCACCAAAGATGGAGCAACTGGATATTGAATGTTTTATGCAGCAACGACCACCGACGTTTTGTGGATCTTATGATCCACTAGTTACGGAATAGTGGGTCAACTCCTTAGAGAAGATATTTTCTATGCTTCACTATTCTGATATAGATAAGGTGACTCTATCCATTTATCATCTAGATGGAGAAGCTGATCAATGGTGGGCATTGATTAAGAACACCAAGCCAAGGGAGGAAATTGATGAGATGGAATGAGAAGACTTTAAGATAATGTTTCTTAATAAGTATTTCCCAAGAACTCTTCGCACAAAAATGGAGAGAGATTTCAAAGAGATAAAGCATAAATAAGGACAATTTGTCACAACCTATAAAGAAAATTTCACAAGGCCTTAAAGGTATGCTTCGAGTTTTGTTATCAACAATGATAGAAAAATTGATAGATTCTTTAGTGGATTAAAACCACACCTTCGAAAGGCTCTTGCAATTCGAGACTTTGGGAGTTATGAAGAAGTTGTTCGGTGTGATCTCAAAGTGGAGATGGAGTTTGAAGAATGGTCCCATGGCTATGGCGATAAGAAAAGAAAGATGGATTTTCAAGCTGGTGGATCTAATGATAAAGTTGGGAAGAAAAATCAACGACCCACATGCCAAAAATGTGGGAAGTTGCACCATGGGAACTGCCTCAAAGGGATGGGGAAATGCTTAAAGTGTGGGAAAGAAGGACACCATGCACAAGAGTGTCGAAAAGACAGGAAAAGGAAGGAGAATGTAGCCGATGAAAGGAGAGAACCACCCATGGTTCAATGCTACAACTGTAGGGAGCTGGGGCACTATGAAAACAAGTGCACTAAACCTCAAGCGCTCGAGGGTAATCAGCGTCAGAAGCCACCAAAGCCAAAGGAACAAAGTAAGGCTTATTCCATCACTACTTCGGAGGTGGAGCATGATAATGAAGTCATACAAGGTACACTTACAATTCACTCAAGAATGGAAAAAGTCTTTTTTGATTCTATTTCTACGCATTCCTTTATATCTTGAAAGTTTTATAGAACTATAGAATCGAAGCCTCGAAACCTTGAAGTAGAGATATCTGTAAAAACACCAAGTGGTGCAATCATTTCAACCCAAGTGTTTGACTCTTCTCCTGTTGACGTATGTGGGAAGATTATTCCGAAAAATCTCGTAATACTTCCCTTGGTGGAATTCGATGCTATAATGGGAATGGATTGGCTCTCATTATATAGAGCACATATCAACTGTCGGGAAAAGGAAATATCTTTTCATATTCTGAACCATCCCATGATCCTCTACAAATGCAAGGAAGATCATGAATCTCCTTTGAAAAATCCTTCAATGGTGTGGGTGTTCATTCCCTATGAAGAAGCATACCTCACCCAAATGGCTGAGTCAAAGGAAAGTTCCAACCTTGAGGAAATGCCCATTGTGAGGGAATACGATGATGTATTTCCCGAAGAGTTACCCGGAATTCCCCCAGACCGTGAGGTAGAGTTATCAATTGAACTCATACCCGGAGCTACTCCTATCTCGAAGTTCCCCTATAGGATGGCTCCTATCAAACTAGAGGAGTTAAATAAGTAGCTACAAATTCATCTAGACAAAGGGTTCATACGCCCTAGTGCATCACCTTGGGGTGCGCCAGTGCTCTTTGTGAAGAAGAAGGATAGAACAATGCGGCTGTGTATCGATTATTGGGAACTCAAGAAGATCACCATAAAGAACAAGTATCCTCTCCCAAGTATTGATGACTTGTTTGATCAGTTAAGAGGATCTCAATACTTTACAAAGGTGGATCATCGTTATGGATATCATCAGGTAAAGGTGAAGAAGGAAGATATTCAGAAGACTGCCTTCCGCACAAGGTATGTGCACTATGAGTTTTTGGTGATGGCCTTCGGACTTACTAATGCCCCTACAATATTCAATGAATTTGATGAATAGAGTCTTTAGACATTACCTCGACAAATTTGTGGTAGTGTTTATTGATGATATTCCCATCTACTCCAAGAGCAAGGAGGAACATGATGAACATCTAAGACTTGTGTTGGCAACATTGAGAAAGGAGAAGTTGTATTCCAAGTTTAGCATGTGTGACTTTTGGATGAATCAAGTCATGTTATTGGGACATGTGATCACAAGTGAGGGAATTTCTATGGATCCTTCAAAGACAAAGGCGATTGAGGAATGGCCCAGACCCTCTAGTGTCATAGAAATCCATAGTTTTCTTGGATTACCTGGGTACTACCAACATTTTGTGAGAAACTTCTCATGATTGTCAAGCCCGCTAACTAAGTTAACAAGGAAAGGGGTAAAGTATGTCTGGACGGAAGAATGTGAGGGAAGCTTCATGGAGCTAAAGAGAAGGCTGATCACTTCACCTATACTCACACTACCAAAAAGTGGAGAAAGTTTTGTGATATACAGTGATGCTTCAAAGAAAGGCTTGGGTTGTGTACTCATGCAAAATGATAATGTGATAGCCTATGCCTCACAACAGTTGAAGATACATGAGCAGAACTACCTGACGCATGATCTAGAGCGGGTAGCCATGATTTTGGCCTTGAAAATATGGCGGCACTACCTTTATGGTGATAAGTGTGACATATAAACTGACTACAAGATCCTAATGTATATATTCACAAAAAAAGAATCTCAACATGCATCAAAAGAGGTGGTTAGAGCTAATCAAAGATTATGATTGCTCTATTCACTTTCATCCTAGAAAGGAGAACAAGGTAGATGATGCTCTAACTAGGAAATAACCTGCTACTCTATCCATGTTGCGGATTGAGAAAGACCCTATCTTCATGGATATGAAAAGAATGGATTTGGAAATCATAGGAGAAAGGGATAAATCCTACCTCGCCCAAATGATTGCACAACCATTCATACAAGAGAAGATTAAGGAAGCACAAAGGGATGATGTGGAGATACAAAAGAGGGTGGATGCAGTAAAGGAAGGGAAGCTGAAAGAGTTCCATATCGACGATGATGGGGTGATTTAGTTTGGAACGTGGCTTTGTGTGCCTTCATCACCCGGGATAAAGAAGGACCTATTGGATAATGCACATAGCTCAACTTTCTCTATCCATCCTGGGAGTACCAAGATGTACTGTGATATCCGAGAACACTTCTGGTGGGATAACATGAAGAAGGAGATTGCAGAATATATATCAAGGTGCTTGGTGTGTGAGCAAGTTAAATCTGAGTGAAAAAAGTCAAAGGGTATGATGCGGACATTGCCTATACCCTTGTGGAAATGGGAAAATGTTACTATGGACTTTGTCATAGGCCTCCCGAAGACGTCAAAGGGAAATAATGCGATATGGGTTGTGGTTGACCAACTCACCAAGACTGCCCATTTTATCGCTATTCGGGAAGACCTCTCGCTTGAACAACTTGCAAGGATATATGTGAATAAAGTGGTGAGACTACATGGTGTTCCACTCTCAATTTTCTCTGACTGTGATCCAAGGTTCACATCTATGTTTTGGAGGAGCCTTCAACATGCTTTGAGTACTGAATTAAATTTCAGCACGGCCTATCACCCCCAAACTGATGGCCAGTCTGAAAGGACTATTTAGACGCTTGAAGATATGCTAAGAGCCTACTCTCTAGAATTAAAAGGTGGATGAGATCAGCATCTCCCATTGGTTGAGTTATCATATAACAATAGCTTCCACTCGAGTATTCATATGGCTCTGTATGAAGCTCTTTATGGGAAGCGATGTAGAACTCCAACCTGTTGGGATGAAGTTGGAGAAAGAAAGATACTTGGTCCCGATCTTGTTCAAGAGATGACCGAGAAGGTTCAAGTCATCCATAAACACATCAAAGCTGCTCAAAGTCGGAAAAAGAGTTATGCTAACAACTGTCGAAGGGACTTTGAGTTCGACGTTGGAGATAAAGTCTTCCTTAGAATATCTCCATGGAAGGGATTCATGCGATTTGGGAAGAAAGGGAAGCTAAGATAAAGGTATATTGGTCCCTTTGAGATCCTTGACCGCATAGGAGCTGTGGCCTATCATTTAGCACTTCCACCGAAGATGGCTCAGGTTCATGATGTGTTTCATGTATCACTATTGAGGAAGTACATACCAGACCCCTCACATGTACTAAACTAAGAGGTGGTGCAGCTGGAAGATGATCTCTCATATGAGGAGAAACCTGTAAAGATTCTGGACCGAAGTTATAAGGTTCGACGCAACAAGACAACCCACATTGTCAAAGTGTTAAGGAGGAACCATAAGTTTTAGGAAGCAACTTGGGAACCAGAAGAGGCAATGAAGGAGGAGTACCCTCACCTGTTTGTGTAAAGTGAAATTTCAGGGGTGAAATTTCTTAAGGGGGGAAGAATGTAACGACCCAAATATTTTCAATGGAAAGTCCCTTATTATGAATACGTCATAAATTAACATGAAATCAAAACATAATGAACTACTAAGTGATAAGTGACCATTAAATATAATTTGGTCACTTCTGTGTTAGGAATTTTGAAAATTCGACATACACGGTTCTGTTCAAGATGATTTTTGGAGTCTAATGAAACAAAAATAATTGTTGGTGAATAGTAACATACCCTTAGGAATAGTAACATACCCTTATGAATAGTTATATGACCCATATGAATAGTAAATCATCCAACATGAGAGTAACATTACCTATGAATAATAAAATAAAATTTAGACATCTTAGAAAGTGACAATTTGACCTTAGTAAATGTTTTGGTATTTTGTAAGTCATAAATAATTAATTATAATTAATTAATTAATTTTAAAAAATATTTATTCCCTAAAATGTATTCATAAATTATTTAATCAATTTATTATTGTTTTAGATAATTTTATAATACCCCACATAATTTTTGAAAGCACTATAAAATCATTTTTAACTTTTAAAAGCTGTTTTTTAATTAAATTATGATTTTAATTAAATATTAAATTAATAATATTTAGAAAATTATTTTTGAAAAATGCACATAATTTTTGGATTATACACGTTGAAAAATGGTAGGTGTGAATTTTTGGTTTTATTCTGAAATACATCAATTTGCGAATGAATAGTAAAAAATACAGTTTTTCGCATTATCGGTGTATACTAAATTGTATCATTAATGATGTAATGATGACATAAACATTCTAGAACTTTAATTTCGGCAAAATCATATTAAATGTAATAAATGTTTCCTTAAAATACAATAAATCCAATTCCCAAACTTAAAAATAACTTTCCAAAGTCTAAAGTCAAAAGGTGATTTCTTAAAGTGTCTTTTTCTCTTTCTTTCACATTCCTTTTAATAAATTAATGAATTCGGATTATAAAGAAGAATTAAAGCCTAAAAAGAATTATATTATATTAATATATGATTTAGTATGTCAAAAAACTACTATTAAAAGTCTAACTTTTGATATATTATTTTATTTAATATTTTATACCAAAAAAACCTCCCTCCTCATGTATAAATAAACCCTCCCATCTTCTTGCCAAAACACACCTCTCAAGCTTCAATCATTGTCTAGGATCTTCCCAATCATCTCCCCTAGCCCCTCCCCCACGTCCAAGATCTTCTGTTCTCATCAAAAGACCAAGATTAGGCCATTAAGGAGGTTCTCAATACAAGGATTTATGAGGTAATTTCCCTCCCTCTTCTCCTTTAATTTCCTTTCAAGTTCAAGTTCCTTTCTTGATCTCTCCCCACCTATATTAATCCAAATTGTTTTGTAAATATAGTATTATAAATATACTATAATTTTATGATTCTAATGGGATATTATATCACCCCACACCATTTTTATCTTCCTTTTATTCTATTAAAGAGAACGTTGTTCATGAGGTGTTAATTTATCACCTTCAAAAAATGACATGCTCTCGTCTTCCATTTCTACCTTCAGATCTGGAAATGAAACCATTTTTATGGTTGAAACAGAATATTTTATATGTATTATTTTCTATTAAAAGTTCTATAAATAACCTATCGCAATATTACTAAGTGAAAAGTTAAAACAAGTTCGTTGTGATCCAAAAACCGCTCAAATTAACCCAAATAATCATCACTTAATTCTTATCTAATGATTCATCCACATGGATGTAATTTAATTCATTATAAGATCATTAAAACTACTGTAATATCATTAATAACATGTAATATCATTTCTGGATGTTTACTCATGTTCTACCCAAACATCAATTTAAGAATACAAGTGAACCACCCAAGAAAAACCATTCAAACGATCATCCTCGAACAATGTTTTTAAACTCTATAAGTCATACAAAGGAACATAATATGAAATAATGAAACCAGAATGAACCCTATTAATGTAAACATGGTTCTGGATTTTTAATTAATGAATATAATGTAATTATACAGGACATTAAAGATAAGGGAGCATTCGGTACAAGGTAAGGGGAAATCTCGAACCCAATTTTCTTTCTTCGGGTTCTCCCTCTTTCACTCCATTTTTGATATGGTTACTCCTAAAAGATATTTTGTTTATAATTTCCTTTACTTTTATGGGATATACATGTTTTCACTGGTTTTTATGTCCAAAAAAAATGTTTTCCAAAAGAAATCTTCCTTTAAGAACACCCCTTTTACTTCTCACTCAAAGTGAACGGTTCTTGTAACATGTATGTTATTCCCTCTTTCTTCTGGGAACCCAAAACATATGAATATGTTATTATGAGATGACACCAATTCCTTTTCATGGGTTCATTATGTTAATTTATGTTATATGTTCATTGTGGAAATCATGATAAATGATAATGTTATGATTTGACTGGGGCGCCCGAAATTATACAGCACTCCAATGCATTGGGTAAAGTGATGAATCTCATGAGTAAATGCGAAATGATGTGTGAACAAGATGATAGCTTGGTTCACAAGTATGTGTGGTAGTTAAACACTAAGACATGATGTTTCATTTTTATGAATTTACACATTTCAAATCTTTTATTTATGCTCCTCTCATGTTCATGATCATTAGCCTATGTTATGATTATGCTCACCCCATGCTATATTGTTCTTATCTATCCTATTACTGGGCTTCTAGCTCACCCGTTTTGATGTATATCCTCAGGTGGCTACATGTACTAAGGAGAGGACAAGTTCCAATAAGAATATAGAGAAGAATAAATTAAATAAATGTTTATGCTTTATGTTGTATTTGTTATGTGTGGTCCTAGTTTTCCCAAGACACTAAATGTCTGGATCCTCTATGTGTAATACTATTTTTTTTGTTTATATTTGAAATGATGTAATAGTAATATAAGAAAAGGTTGGGTCTCTATATCCATAGGGTCCAAAAATTGACCCAAGGATGCCCATGGTCATACATGTATAAACCAATAGTCATAGAAAACATATTAGAAAAATTTAATATTATTATAATAATATTTTTTACCCTTATTTATCATATTTACCCTTTAACCTTGGTAAATAAAATATTTATTGAAATAAATATTCATAATATATAAAAATAAAAGTTACCTATTTAAAGAATTTGGACCTCCTAATTATAAATATGGAATTTATTTTTCCAAATTCAAAACACTGAAGTGGCACAAATTTTAAAATTATTTCCCTTTGTCAAAACAGAAAGAGCATTTTTAAGAAATAATAATTATCAAAAGATTGACACTTGTTTATGTCTAGTTTAAATGTGAAATTACATCCAATGACCTGAATTATATTAAATGATAAAAATTTAATCTAATGATAATTCAAAAGAACTAAAATGTATACTTTAACACTATAAATTATTTCGATTAAAAAAGTTGTTTTTAATTAAAATTTAGTATTTTCACTATTCATCAAAACATGAATGTTAGAAGAAAAGTACCAAAAACTTATCCAAAATAAACTTTTATGTCTCACATCTAAACAATAATTTTATTTCATTAAATTTAATATATAAAAGTTTCAAATATTGGTTTTTAAAAAGGTTCTCCATTAAAAGGTGGTAAAATTGTAGTTTTTTAAAAAATACTTCCTTTATCTGAGAAAAATGAATTTGTTATTAAATTATGTCTAATAAACACATAATATCGATTCTAAAATTATATGGAGTATATAAAATTCAAAATTCAGTTAATACATTTCATAACCTCTTTTGAACGGCTAGTTTGGTAAGTCGTGGTGCCCTCAAACTCGATGTTGCATGTAACACAAGTTATTGAATTATTTTGAAGAGATAACGTTCTATGAAATCATAGGGTGTTACATTATCCCCTCCTTCAAGAAATTGTGTCCTCTCAATTTGAAAATTTTCTTTGGAAGTAAAAAGTTTAAAATAGAAAAATACCTTTGTGGAAAACCCACAACGGAAATTGGGTTAATGTAATTTAGTCTTAATAAGAGGGAAATAGAAATGAAAAAGTCACCACAAAATTATGATCTCGATTAGGAGAAAATTTGTGGAAATTAGAGACACATAATTAGTGAAAAATCATAAATATTTATAGGGAGTGATTGAGGTCATCAATCATAAACAAGTATAAAATTGATGGCCTCAAAGCCATCAATCTAAGATGATTTAAAATATCATCGATTCAACAAAACCTAAGGTATATGGATAATTTTTTTTGGTTTTAAGATCACTTCCCTAAATATTAAGAAATAATTTATTCATAGAATAAGAGGAAAAAATATACTTGACAAGAAGAGTTTCATCCTTCAAATAATTCCTACCACAAACTCATCTTTCACACCAAAATATAATATAATTCAAAAATATTCTATTTATCCTAATCGTATAGGGTTCCCAAAATAATTAATTTATAATTCATTTTTCATACTATTTAAAAAAAACTATATTATAAAAAATAGGCCATCACGTAGGCCAGTGGTAGGTTATGTACCCTTGCCGCCCTTCAGTTACGTGTTCAAGTCTCATGGCCTTGCCGGACGCGACGGGTTGTCACCCAACCTCCTGGTTGTTCTTTTTATGACAATCCAAAAATAATCTTATGAAATTATTTAACCATAAAAATAGTATCCAATGTAAAACTTAATATATTACTACCTTTAATCTTATCCACAATACTTCTGTCTGAACTCACAGTCCAAAATTTATATTGAAGGTCACATACTATACATCTGAATACCTTCATTGTGTATTCTCTTAAAATGTGGTAATAAAATGAATTTCCATAAAATCATATTTGAATAGGTATGAACTTCCTTATTCCTTTTTTAAATAATATAATACTAGATATACTCCTTAAATAAAAAAATGTTGTAATCACCAACAATGATGGAAAAAAAAATTAATTAGTACCAAGGTAGTCAATAATATCAAATATAATTTATCGAAATCAATCATCTCTTATTCCAAAACCAATACCACAGTATCAAAACCATATTAAAGTTTATCTTTCCATCAAATATGTATTTTCCAAAAAAAATAGCTTACTATTGAGTCACTTTTATTGTTACCACACAATCTCAAATATTTAATGAAATAGTACTGCAGTACAATCCTTATATACTCCATGATTATTATAACCACTATATAATTAATAAAACACTAAAATGACATAATTATTTAATATCAACATAAGAAAAAAATTCATTACTCTTCATCTGTGGTAATATTATGACATGATTACTATCCAACAACATCATTTGTAGTATACTATGATGATTGGGACATTTATTAGCGTAGTGTCCCAACTCCTTGCAGATGAAGCATTGTACATTTGAAACATTTTCTTACCCTTAAAATCACGTACTTGGTGTCCTTTTTCTCCACACTTATAAAAAACTCCCACTTTATTCAATAATTTACTAAGGTAATTATTTCCACAATTATCACATTTGGGAAAATCCATATTTACCTTATTCCCTTTATCCATCTTTCTCTCTACCATCCTTTCTTCTCTGGCTTCCCTTCAAAGCCATAGTATTCAAAGAATTCTTTACTTATATTTTTAACACTTGATACTATTTCTTCATATGATGATAATACGTGGGAGACTATTTCCTTTCTAAATTTTGGATTAATACCATGAATGATATGATCCTTCTTAGTCTTTGGATCATGCGTATTTTTGGAGTCCTCATTCCATCTATTGGGCACCATTTCTAAACAATGGAATACAATAGGTTAGTTTATGAATCACAATGCATAATTTAAAACTTTTAAAATACCTAACGTAAATTTTGTAAAGACCCATAAATTCTATGTAATTTTTTTAATTAAATGGGAATTTTAAGAGTCCATGAAAATTGACGGTGTGTGATTCCAAGGCCCGGAGTGCCCAAAATGAATTTTTGAACTTTTTTCGAGTACGTTTAGTAAACGTGCGAGCGAGTTTTTATAACTTTTAAATCGGTGCTCGGAATTGAAATCCAAGGGCACTGTTGAACTCACAGCGCCAATTTTTGCTTAAAGAGACTTTCACCTTGACAACAGTTGGTCGAGGGTGAATGTTAATTTTTGGGGTTTTCATGGAAATAATAAAATAAAATAAGCACATATTTTATTTTATTTTTTTTGTAACCACTCCATGTGAAGGTTGAGAAGTGGGGACCACTAGAACATAACCTCCCATGAGAGGTTATGGGGTGGGGACCACCCAATCCCAAAACCTCCCATGTTTGATTTAAGAGGTGGGGACCGCCCGAACCTCTTAATGAGGGAGAAACCTCCCAAATCCCTCTTTAATGTGGAGGAGCCTCTTGAGCTTCCTCCACATTAATTATGCCAACACACCATAATTAATTATGCCAACCTTTGTGATTAATTAACCCAATTTGAAATTGTGCCAAAAATTAAATTGGGGGAAACATATCACATTTTGGATACTTTGCAAATTTGGTGGAATTGGGAGAGGAGAAATATTGGGAGAAAGCTCTCCAACGAAGAACATGTTATTCCACGAAGAACGCTCCACCAACGAAGAATGCTCCACCAATGAAAAACGCTCTGCCAATGAAGAACGCCAACCTCGACTTCGACCTTCTTCCCTGAGATATCTTCCAATGTCGGACGTCTTCGTCTACGACGAACCGACGCATGAGCCTAAAATTGGAGGTGTGTGGCGGACGAGACAAACGTCAACAACTTCACCTTCTTCCTTCCTCATCAACGTCAATAAATGATCAAGTAGGGGCTTATATCTATTTTTTTATCACTTCCCATATACACCCTCTTCTTTTTCTTTTTCGGGTTGGGAACAATCATTGCGGGAGGATGGGATTTGACGTTCATGTTCATATTCTTGATGAGCCATATGCTACTACCCTAACACGGAGGGTACGAGTCAAACCAACATGGACTGACCCTTCCACAAATCTTGTGGTGTTCTTCATGAAGGAGGAGAATGACAACCATCCATGGTTGGGGCACGAGAATGGCGGTAGGTGCCAATGATGGTCGTGACGAAGACGTCGGTGCAACAACGCCGCCCAGTGACCGTCACCGCCGCCCCATGGCCTCCGCACCAACCACGGCCACCGCCGCTGTACGCAGCTCCGCACCGCCCCGTGACCGAGGCGCCGCCCCATGGCCAGACCTCCGACCCGCAGCTAGTCCACTGACCTGCGGTCAGACCGCCTCCCCACAGCTAGTCTGTTGTTCCATAGCCGGACCGAAACCCCACGATCGCACCGCCACTCCGCGACCGAGCCACCCCGCGGTCACGTGCCGCCCGCGGCTGAGCCACCCCAGGCCAGGCCAAGCCACCCTGCACCTTCATGGTACCACCTCGGCCGTTCTGCCATCGCGACACCCTTGCGGCCTGCCAAGCTGGAACTGACTGGTCGGGATGGGTCGGTCCGACCGGGTTGGACTAGACCTGTTCCCACTAAAACCCATTTGCTTCTTTTGGCCATAACTTTGGTATCAGACGTCCATTTGACGATCTGTCAACGGTGTAGAAAATTTTGGAGTGAGACAGTCTCTTTGAGTGATACCCCACTAGGGTTTTGTATTAATATGGGGAATGGTCAGGTTGGATTGAGCACGAATCCAACCGGGCCCCCGATACTAAAAGGCTAATAACTCACTAACCGGGCGTCCGATTGACACGTCGTCTATTAAGTTGAGACTGCTATGATATGGCAGACCTTTTTGACACTTCTTCATGGGACTTCGTGGTAGTTGGAGTATCTACCAGTAGCTTGTGGAGAGGACCCTCCTAGAGATGAGTGAGCATAGTATGAAGACCTAGTGGCTGGCTGAGAGTTGACAACTGCTAACCGTTTCGACTCGGAGTGACTCGACAGGCCTAGTGGGGAGCGCCTTGGTGATTTGGTAGACCCACAGTGGGGAGCACCTTGGTGACGCGACAGACCCACGATACTCAACAGGAGGAGTACCTCACCGGGCCACGAGGGGGAGCACCTTGGTGACACCGTAGACCCATGGTGGGGAGCGTCTTAGTGACACGACAGACCCACAATACTCGACAGGAGGAGTACCTTAGCAGTCCAAGGTTAGTGGGAAGCACCTCTGTGTGACGCAACAGGGCCACTGTTCTCGATAGAGGAGGAGTTATCCCATAGCCGAGGTGTTCCACGTTGTGACTAGGAATGTTACTTAATACCACACCTAGAATAAATCCTGGTGTGATTTGAGTCATTAACTCTGTGTTTTCCTCATGATTGAGATGGATTACTTGATAACTTAGTTATATGTATGGGCATATACCTAAGTAAGGTTGTCTATTAATTTCATACTTTTTGGTTTATCCTTGGAGGATTTTGTGCGACCTTGAGGGTCTCGGGGTCCCTACTGAGTATCGTTACACTCACCCATTCACGGGATATGCATACACCTTGTTGTGTTTGATGCAGACGACGGACAATGCTGACAAAGGCTGAGAGTACCAGGACTGGACGGTACCCGGATGTGGACCATACGATGTGTCGATACACGCAGGAGACAGAAAAACGTGGTGTGCTAAGGAGGAAATCTGTACCTACCCTTCAGGTAGGATCCCCGAAGGACAACCCAATAGATGACTTTCAATTTTCTTCAGTTGTATTGTATCATAATTATACTTGTACTTTCCAGTTGGGCTTGTATTCTGTCCCCTTTTACATACTGCACTCACTCTATTTAAAATTCAGTTTACTTGTGTTCTTATCTTGCTATGTGATTGGTTACGTGTGATTATAGGTTTTAAAGGAAATTCCTTCCTAGTTTTAGGGAATACACCTTTAGTGCTAGTCGCCATCCCCTGGACAATGGATGGTGGGCTTGGGGTAGTCACAACATGGGCTTCAGGGGACAGGTCATGAAAAATTGGTATCAAAGGTGTCGGTTCTACTGCATAACATAATACTCTGATCTTTCTTTTTAACGGAAACAGTTTTTAGTGTAGTGAGTGTGGTTATCAATTTAGGGAAACTAGTGTTGGTGCGACAACCGACGTATCCATACACCAGGACCCTGATTTCTGATTTCTAACTCAGTGCATGAAAAAACTGATTACATGTGTGTTTTCAAAAGTTTTCTTTGTGATATTTTGAGTTAGCTCACCTGGTATAACTTTTAGCTCACCAGGTATAACTTATTGACTGTGACACACCTATTTATTTTCAGGATGCCTCCATATAGAAAGATGGCTTGGGTTTTGAGAGTTGTACACACTGATAGCCCACCGAGCAACAAGTCCTTGGTGCAGGGACCTTTTCTAATAAAGGCACCAGTGGAGGCACAAGCGGTACCTTTCCCCATTGGGCCAACGATGACACCATCCCTAGGAGCAGGCAATGCACGCTGCTTGAGCGCATTACATGAGTTCCAGCACCAAAGGCCACCCAGGATTAGGGGAGAGACGGACCCACAGGCGGCTGAGGATTGGTTGGAGGCTATGGTGAGAGACTTCCGACTGGTAGGGACACTAGCCGATATCATGGTGATCCTTGCCACCCAAATTCTATAGGAAGCTACAGGTAGATGGTGGAGCATGATGCTTCACGTTCACGACGAGGTGATTCTTCTCTGGGAAAACTTCGAGAGCCTGTTTCAGGTAGAGTTTGTCCCAGCGACTCTTCGTGTAGTGTGCATATAGGAGCTTCTTCATCTGCAGCAGGGCAGCATAACTGTAGATTAGTACTCAGTGAGGTTCACTGACCTCTCACACTACTCCACAGATATCATTTGGGACTCATTGTTTAGGGCCCGTACCTTCGAGTAGGGCCTCGGGAGGGAGATCAGGGCTACAATGATCTCACTCAGCATCCTGACGTAGGCGAGGGTGTTAGAGAGAGCTCTCTTAGTGGAGAGTTTTCTTGCTGATCAGTCTCCAATAGTGAGACCCACTACCAGTCGTTACGTAGTAGAGTCTTCTACAACTGGCAGAAGACAGACGTCACAGAGGTCCAAGAGGACCAAACCTACAGGTGGACAACTGCATGTCTCAGGATCAGTTGTGCGGGACACCCGAGGAGGAGCTAGTTATTCTAGTAGCGGGAAGTGTTACGCGTTAGGCGGGTAGGGTCACATGACTCGTGACTATCCGAACCATCATACAGATGACCAGCTAACGGTCGAAGGACCACCCAGGAAGAGACAGAGGTTCGACTGAGGAGGTCCGTAGGGAGTAGGAGGACGTGGAAGAGGAGCTGGTTGTGCAACTGGTAGTGGGAGACAATTCGAGATGTTACCGCCACCACCACCAGGAGGCCCACCTCGACCGCAGGGAGCAGGTGGACAGGGGCGAGCTCATCTCCAGGCAGCTGAGGCCTATGATCATGGCACTCCGAAGATGATACATGGAACCATTTGTTTCTACTCCACCTTAGTTGTAGTACTTATAGACATAGGTGGTAGTCATTCTTTTATTGACACTACCCTCCTTCCGAGCTTGTAGATTTTGACGGAGCCGTTGGCTCAATCTTTATGGCTAGATACTCCTACGGGACTTGATTCGACGATTACGCACTGGTGCCGGCAGTGTGAGGTTACTCTAGGAGGCAAGATCTTCGGATGGGATCTTCTAGTAGCAGCGTCGAGGCCTTACGACATCATCTTGGTTATGGAATAGTTATCTATAGTCCATGCTCAGATTGACTATATTAGGTGCAAGGTGCGGTGTGTCCGCATGGATGGGACCAAGTTTACCTTCATCGGCGAGAATGGAGCCTATGAAGCACATGATGGACTTACCCGAAAGAGAGTGCGGTCGATCCCTCATCAGTTGGCTAGCCTTACCCTCAGAGCTATTGAAGTGGAGAGTCTGAGCTATCCTGTAGTGGTGGACCAGTACGCTAATGTTTTCCCTGATGATGTTCCGGGTCCACCTCCTCACAGAGAGGTGGACTTTTACATTGACTTGTACCATAGGAAATAACCTATATCTACACCAGTGTATCGGATGGCTCCCATGGAGCTTCATGAGCTGCAGGTACAACTAGAGGACGTATAGGGGAAGGGATTCACCAGGCCTAGTGTTTCACCTTGGGTAGCCTCGATTATGTTCACCAAGAAGGCGGATGGGAGCTTGAGAATTTGTGTCAACTACCGGAGCCTGAACTAGGTGACCGTGAAGAACAAGTACCCACTCTCGAGGATTGACGACCTCTTTGATCAACTGAAGGGAGAATGGTGGTTCTCGAAGATAGACCTCAGATCAGGCTACCACCAACTCATAGTGCGAGACGAGGATGTGCAGAAGACAGCCTTCAGATGTCAGTATGGCCATTATGAGTTCTTGGTTATATCATTCGGCATGACCAACACTCCAGCAGTGTTCATGGGACTCATGACCATGATCTTTCAGCCATACTTTGATCACTTTGTAGTAGTCTTCATTGATGACATTCTGATCTACTCGGCTATAGAGGATGAGAATGCCTATAATTTGCGGGTAGTACTGGACACACTCCGAGAGCACCATATTTATAGTAAGCTCTCAAAGTGCCATTTTTTGATCCAAGAAGTTCACTTTCTGGGGAATTTCATATCAGAGGCAGGAGTTTCAGGGGATCCAGCGAAGATTGAGGCGGTACTTTCTTGGGAGCCACCCAAAAGTGTGATGGAGATACAAAGTTTCCTGGGTTTGGCTGGATATTACCGGAGGATTGTGCCAGATTTCTCCATAATTGTAGCACCACTATCAGCCTTGACGAAGAAGGGGAAACCCTTCATGTGGTCGGAGAGATGCCATCATAGTTTTCAAGAGTTGAGGTCGAGGATGACTAGTGCCCCCATCTTGAGGCTACCAGAGGAGGGCGTCGAGTACGTAGTCTACTACGACACATCTGGGACCAGACTTGGATGTGTTCTAATGAAAGAGAGAGCAGTGATCGCATATAGTTTTCAACAGCTGATACAACATGAGCAGAACTATGCTACCCATGACCTAGAGTTAGTAGCAGTGTTCTTCTCCTTGAAGATGTTTCATCACTATCTAATGGGCGAGCGTTTTACCATGTACTATGATCACAGGAGTCTCAGGTATATCTTCTATCAGAAGAACTTGAACCTGAGACAATGACATTGGCTTGAGTTTCTCCAGGACTATGACTTTGAGATAGTCTATACTCCTGGGAAGGGGAATGTTGTTGCAGATGCACTCAGCAGGAGATCTGTTATACAGCTTCTAGGTGAGGTGACAGAGTAGATGGTCGATTTACAGATATCCTTTGTGGATAGAGATGGAGTAGCTTTTCTTCAGTCTCTTACAGTCACTCCCCCACTCATTCAGCGAGTCTTGGAGGCACAGCGTGGGGACACTGACTACGAGACACTACGTGCTCATATATCCATAGGAAAACCACATGATGGATTTTCTAAAGGTGGTAAGAACGTCATCGTCTTCAGAGGACGTACCATGGTACCAGTATCACTTCAGGAGGAAGTGTTGAGGGAGTTCTACACATCCCCTCTAGCGGTACATCTAGGAGTGGTGAAGATGTACCAAGATCTCTGACGACATCACTGGTGGGCGAGAATGAAGAAATCAGTAGAATATTTTGTCTCTCAATGCCTTAATTGTCAATAATTGAAGGCGAAACATCAAGTACTAGCAGGCTTGGTTCATCCTTTAGAGGTCTCAGAGTGGAAGTGTGATGCAATATCCATGGACTTCGTGACATGACTTCCACATACATCCAGGGGACATGACTCGATTTGGGTGATCATTGACAGACTCACCAAGTCAGCCCACTTCCTAACAATTAGAGAGAAGGGTTCAATAGAGAGCTTGGGATGCCTCTATGTGAAGGAGATTGTGCGGCTACATATAGTACCTTCCACGATTGTCTCTGATCATGATGCACATTTTACTTCCCAGCTATGGAAGGGGTTTCAAGAGGCTTTTTGGATGAAACTTCATTTGAGCACCGCCTTCCATCCTCAGATGGATGGTTAGACTGAGCGGACCATTCAGACCCTCAAGGAAATGATGGGTTCTTGTGTCCTCGACTTCGGTCACAGCAGGGAGGATCACTTACCTTTGGTGGAGTTTGCATACAACAACAGCTATCACTCCACCATTGGGATGGCACCTTTCGAGGCATTATACGGGCAACCTTGCAGATCACCTTTGTGTTGGAATGACCCAGTTGAGTCAGCACTAGTGGGACCAGATATGTTACGGGATACCACTGAGAAGGTGAATATCATCTATGAGAAGATGAAGACTGCACAGAGTAGGTAGAATTCGTATGCTGACTAGAGAAGGAGACCTTTGTCATTTGAGGATAGTGACCATGTCTTTTTACGAGTCTCACTTCGATGACGTTTGCAGATATTTGGCTAGGGAGACAAGTTATCTCCGAGGTTCAATGGACCTTCTCAGGTCCTCAGTAGAGTAGGTGAGGTGGATTATCGCTTAGCTCTCCCACCTCAGTTGCGCCGGGTGCATGACGTCTTCCATGTGTCCCAGCTGAGGAGATACGTGCATGACCGTTATCACATCATCGACCATGGTGAGTTGGATGTCAACGATGTGGTGAATTTTACGAAGGTTTAAGTAGAGATTGAGGATCGATAGGAGTGGGTCCTTCGTGGATGGTTGATACCTCTGGTACATGTTCCCTGGAATCATGGGAACCTCCAGGAGAGCACATAGGAGCGGGAGGCTTAGATGAATTCTCAGTACCCCCATTTGTTCCCTTAGTTTTGAGTTGTGGCTTACGGGGACGTAAAGCCTGAGGTAGGGAGAATGTAAAGACCTGAAAAATCTATGTAATTTTTTTTTTAATTAAATGGTAATTTTACGAGTCTGTGAAAATTAACGGCACGTGATTATGAGGCCTGGAGTGCCCGAAATGAATTTCTGGACTTCTTTCGGGTACATTGAGTAAAGGTGCGAGTGGGTTTTTCTAACTTTTAAACCGGTGCTCATAATTGAAATCTGAGGGCACCGTTAAACTCGCAGCACCGATTTTCGTTTACGGAGACTTTCACCTCGTTGATAGTTGGTCAAGGGTGAAAGTTAATTTCTGGGTTTTTCGTGAAAAAAAAGAACATATATTTTTTTTTGTAACCACTCCATGTGAAAGTTGAGAAGTGGGGACCACCAGACCTTAACCTCCCATGAGAGGTTATGGGGTGGGGACCACCTGAGCCCAAAACCTCGCAAGTTTTATTTAAGAGGTGGGGACCACCTGAACCTTTTAATGAGGGATAAACCTCCCAACTCCCTCTTTAATGTGGAGGAGACTCTTAAGCTTCCTCCACATTAATTAAGACAACACACCATACTTAATTATGCCGACTTTTGTGATTAATTAACTTAATTTGAAATTGTGCCAACAAATAAATTGGGGGAAACATATCATGTTTTGGCTACTTTGAAAATTTGGTGGAATTGGGAGAGGGGAAATATTGGGAGAAATCTCCCCAACAAAGAACACATTATTCCATGAAGAACGCTCCGCCAAAAAAGAATGCTCTGCCAACGAAGAACGTCGACCTCGACTTCAACCTTCTTCCCCGAGATTTCTTCTGACGTGGGACGTCTTCGTATACGAAGAACCGACACACGAGCCCAGAATTGGAGGTGTGTGGCAGATAAGATGAACGTCAACAACTTCACCTTATTCCTTCCTCATCGACGCGAACAAACGATCAAGTAGGGGTTTATCTCTATTTGTTTATCACTTCCCATATACACCCCCTTCTTTTTCTTTTGCGGGTTGGTAACTATCATTGCGGGAGGATGAGATTTGAAATTCATGTTCATATTCTTGATGAGCCATATGCTACCACCCTAACGCGGAGGGTACGAGTCAAACCAACATGGCCCGAACCTTCTGCAAATCTTTTGGTGTTCTTTGTGAAGGAGGAGGATGAAAACCATCCATGGTGGGGGCACGAGAACGGAGTTCGGCGCCAGCGCTGTCCATGAAGAAGGCGATGTGCAACGACACCGCCCTGCGGCCATGGATGCCGCCCGACGACCTCCACACCGACCGTGGACACCACCTTCATACCCAGCTCCACATCAGACTGCCGCCCCGCCACCCCGCGGTTGGATCGCCGACCCACGGCCGGCCCGCCGACCAGCGGCCGGACCGCCGACCCGCGACCGACCTGCCGACTAGCAGCCGGACCGCCATCCATCAGCCGGACCGATGACCCACGGCCGACCAGCAGCCGCCCTGCGGCCCGACCGCTGACCCGCGGCCGGCCCGCCGACCGGTGACCGGACCGCCGACCCGTGGCCGGTCCGCCGACCAGCGGATGGATCGCCGGCCTGCGGCCGGTCCACCGACCCGCGGCCGGTCCACCGGCCCGCAGCCAGACCATCACCCCCCGACTAAACCGCCGACACGTGGCCGGACCGCCGCCCCGCGACTGGTCCGCAATTTCATGGCTGAACCACCGCCCCACCGCCGGGCCGTCGCCCCATGGTCGGGCTGCCGCCCGACGGCCGAGCTGCCCCACGGTCACGCGCCGCCCTCGGCCGAGCTGGCCCGGTCCAGGACGAGCTGCCCCGTGCCCTCGCGGTACCCCCTCGGCTGAGCCTCCCTCGCGGCACCCTCGCAGCCTGCCGGGCCAGAACCAAAGGGCGGGGTTGGTCCGACCGGGTCGGACCGGACCCAGGCCCACTACAACCCATTTACTTTTTTTGGCCATAACTTTGGCACCGGGCGTCCGTTTGACGAACCGTCAGTGGTGCTAGAAATATTGGAGCGAGGAAGTCCCTTTAAGTGATACCCCACTAGGGTTTTGGATTAATATGAGGAGCAATCAGGTTGGATCGAGCACGAATCCAACCGGGCCCCCAAGACTAAAAGGCTAATAACTCCCAGACCGAGCATCCGATTGACGCGCCATCTGTTACGTTGAGACCCCTATGACGTGGCAGGCCTTTGTGAAGCTTCTTCATGGGACTTTTATGGTATTTGGAGTATCGACCAGTAGCTTGTGGATAGGATCCTCTAGAAGACGAGCGAGCATAGTGTGGAAACCTAGTGGCTAGCTGAGACTTGATGACTGTTGACCGTTTCGACTCGGAGTGACCTGATAGGTCTAGTGGGGAGCGCCTTGGTGACGTGGAAAACCCACGGTGGGGAGAACCTTGGTGACACGGTAGACCCACGATGCTTAATAGGAGGAGTACCTTAGCAGGACACGAGGGGGATCACTTTGGTGATGTGGCAGACCCATGGTGGGGAGCGCCTTAGTGACACGACAGACCCACAGTATTTGATAGGAAGAGTACCTATGCAGTCCAAGGTTAGTGGGAAGCGCCTCTATGTGACGCGGAAGACCTACTATACTTGATAGAGGAGGAGCTCTCCAGTAGCCGAGGTGTTCGACATTGTGACTATGAATGTTACTTTATATTACCCCTAGAATAAATCCCAGTTTGAGCTGAGTCAGTACCTATGTGTTTTCCTCATGATTGAGATGGATTACTTGATAATTTAGGTATATGTATGGGAATATACCTAATTAAGGTTGTATATTTATTTCATACTTTGTGGTTTATCTGTGGTGGATTTTGTGAGACCTTGAGAGTCTCGGGGTCCCTACTGAGTATCATTATAATCACCCCTGCACGGGCTATGCCTGCACCTTATTGTGTTGGATGCAGACACTAGACAATGTTGACTGAGGCTGAGAGTACCAGGACTAGACGGTACCCAGAGGTGGACCATATGGAATATCGATATGCATAAGAGATGGAAAGATGTGGTCTGCTGAGGAGGCAATTTGTACCTACCCTTCAGGTAGGATCCTCAGAGGACGACCCTGCAATTGACTTTCCTTTTTCTTCAGTTGTATTGTATCACAGTTGTACTTGTACTTTATAGTTGGGATTGTATTCTAGCCCCTTTTACTTACTACACTCACTCTATTTGAAGTTCAATTTACTTGTTTTCCTATCTTTCTGTGTGCTTGGTTACGTGTGCTTAAAGGTTTTAAAGTCAATTCCTTTTCAGTTTTAGAGAATATGCCTTTGGTGTTAGCCACCATCCCCTGGCATATGGAAGGCGGGCTTGGGGTAGTCACGACAAAGGACCCAGGGGATGGGTCGTGACAAATTGAAAAGATTATGCATATAATCTATAATCATAAAAAATGTTTTCTTTGAGGAAGTATTTACTATTAAATTTTTCATAATGGATTGTAAAGAAAATTTGAATTATCCTAATCATATCATCTAGGAGTGTCATAACCAAGAGTACAGAAAGGATCATTGTCGTGTACTAGGATACCCTAGGTCAAGCCCAAAACTATTTGACAGAGTTTTCACTCCTAGTTACATTTGTGCCATAGCCACCTCTACCTGCTCGTATCCAGACAGAGATGTATTTCTCAGAAAATTCACAAAATCTATATATTACCAAAATTCTAGGTTGTTCAACCATACTAATCCACAAATTCAATCTTATGGTAATGTTCTCTAATCATATTTTTTCTAAATCTAGTTTCCAGGGTTACTGCTAAAATTCCCCTGATACCAACTGTAACGTCCTGACCCCAGTTACCTAGAGTCAGTGTATTATTTTAATACATTGGCATGATTACAAGGAATCAAGTCTTGAAGGACCGATCAATTTTGCAGTCTTGGAAAATAGAATACATACATGAACGTTACATTACACATTAAAACATAAAACACAACATAAACAGTCCATTGTGAACTCCATTATTCTCCTAGATTAACCATGCATATCAAACATAATACACTTCTTGGAATCCTAGGTAAAAGAAAACATAAGAACGTGGTGAGCTCAAATGCTCAGTAAGGATAAAAATTAGCAAAAACTATCATAGAAAATCATAAACATTTAAAGCAATGTATAAAACTAAAATTAATCCTTTTAAACTTAAACTTCAGAATAATATAGAAAAGATAAATCAAATAATTCCATTTACTTGTTCACATAGATATTCTAATAGTCGAATAATCACATTAAATATCAATAGATATTTTCATAATGATGGAATTCATAATGCCAGACGTCATAACCACATAGTTTAGGTCTCGTGCCAAGAATACCAATAGGATTTCATTAAGGCCTTGTTCCAAGACACTAGTTTGTCTCATGAGACCTAAAGATGCATCAAGGAGCTATAGCAGGCTCAACCTGTCACTTAGTAAGTCCAATGAATCCCTCATATGAAAATGTTGAAACATAATATAAACATTCGTTTTAAAACTAGCATACGAAATGTTAATACATTAACCATAAACCATGAATTGTATAAAAATAACACATCCACAGTCAAACATATCAAAAAACATTCAATACAATATGGAATATTTGTATCATAATAAATCAACTTCAAACAAGTATAAAATCTAATAAAGGATGTTCACATAGATGAAAGAAAAAATATTTGAGATAAATATCTCTTTCTATTTTAAAATCATTTAAAAGTAATGTAATTATAAAAGAAAACATTTATTTGGAAAATATTCATATAAGATTTTAAGGGAAGCTTTAAATTTTTTATAACAGCGAAGAATAGTCACAGTCTCTGTATAAGTTAAAAAAACATTCTCACCTTAATTTTTCAAAAAGGTCATAAAGTACCTTGTTTGGAAAATGGCGAATAGATTCCCTTCAAACCATTTTATAAAAGGTTAAAAAAGTTTATAAATTACTTTAACCCATATTCTAGTAAATAGTAAAAAGGTTTTGAAATAAATTTTTAAGAAACACGGATGTGGAGGATAAAGAGGTCTCAGTAGATACTTACATAAAAACAACCTCAGATAAGAAAGAGATTGTGAAATTAACCCTTACATTGTACTTTTCCTTGGTCGAAAGTATGTTAAAATCCTGTATAACAGTTAAATCATTGTTATTAAATTATAAAAGAACCATATACATAAATATTATATCATATATGATCTTATAATATGATTTGTTTGTAATATTTTCGTAGTATCATTATTTCAGGTGTTAACTGATTCATTTTCCTTTATATGTTTTGTTAAGTAAGACATGTTTTTTATGGATAGGATGTATTTGATTCCTATCCAGAATGATATTAAGTTATTAATCATTTTTTTAATAATAAAATGAAAATTATTTTTTAATGGTTATGACGGGTAATGAATGTCATCAAGTTTGTGGAGATAGTAATCCGTAAGTACGCACGAACGATACTTCCATTCCATTTTTTTATTTTAAAAGGAAAGAAAACAAAATTCAACATAGGTATATTATTATTATAGTATAATATAATATTTTATATACATTACATAATTTCATTAACACTATCCTTTATACATTCCATGTATGGTAGGAATGAGTCATATCACTTTGAGGGGGCGGTAGACCGAACTTCCTCAAAAGAAATTATCATATATATACAACATGAAAAGAAAAGAGATATAATATAAAATATAATTACATAATATTATAGATAAAATAAATATCATAAATATCATCTATAATTACAGTTCCATCATAATGTCCACCAAAAGAGGTTGTTGTGGAAGATTGAACAATCATCGTTTCGTGAGGCAGTAGTTCACTGTCCAAAGAAACATTATGTTCTATACACATTAGATGAAGGTGTGTGTAATTTTAATTCAAAAACATCTCATAACAACAAACTAGTATATTTAGGATACATGATTTTTTATAAAAGAAATTAATAAAGAGAGTTTAGGGGGTTGGAAAAGTAAAATAAAAGTAAATAACTTAAGAGGAGATGTCACCTTTAAATCGGGTAACTCCCTTTGGTTTGAACCAAAAGGATTCCTTGAAGTGCCTTCTGCCTAAGGTAAGGATTATAATAGGACGAGAGAGATGTAAAGAGATTAATTGGGGAGAGTTTGGATGATCCAGGGGGCCTGAGGGGTGTGAGTAATGGGTTAGAGGTGGTTGCTTTTTATAAGGGAGGGCAGAGGCTCTTTAAGAATGTTTGAAAATATTATATTATTATATAAATATTTTTAGTTTATAAAGGTCCAAAACTCATTAAAGTAAAATATTAGATGACTCATGTTCGAAATAAAATCATCTAATAAAAATTGGACAGGTTGTTGATATTTTTTTTAAAATTTTTATAATCTCATTTATTTAAATCTTTCTTTAATGAGGTAAACATTGCATCATTATTGTGTCATAAATAATTTTATTTATTTGATGTATAAAAATTATAAAAAAATAGCATGATTTAGTAAATATTTTTATCTTTCAAATTAATATTTATAGTCTAAAATCTAACTTATATAACCCCATGCAATCTTTTTTTACTAAAAGATATATGTTTATGTCATTTTTGTCTTTACTTTAAATTAATTAATATAATGTTTCATTATCACTCAAAAGTGGATCCATGATGTCACAAAATAGACCCAATTATGTCCATGGTAGAACATGTATCAACCAACAGAAATAGGACACATATTAGGTTAATTTAGTATTATAATAATAATATTTGTTTACCCTTATTTATCATATTTACCCTTTAACCAGGGTAAATAAAATATTTACTGAAGTAAAAATTCATAATTTATAAAAAAAAAAGTTTCCAATTTACAAAATTTGGTCCTTCTAATTCCAAATATGTAATCTATTTTTCCAAATTCAAAACACATAAGTGTCAAAAATTAATTTAAAATTAATTCCCATTATCAAAACAAAAAAGCGTGTTTTTATGAAATAATAACTATCAAAATAGTCACACTTGTTTATGTCAAATTAAAATGTGAAATTACATCCAATGACCTAAATAATATTAAATGATAAAATTATAATCTAATTATACTTTAAAACCTCTCAAATTTATAATTTAACAATATAAATTATTTCGATTAAAAAAGTTGTTTTCAATTAAAATTTAGTATTTTTCACTATTCATCAAAATATGAAAGTTATCAGAAAAGTACCAAACAATTATCCAGAATAAATTTTTATGTTCTAATTCTAAAGAATAATTTAATTTCGTTAAATTCAATATATAAAATTTTCAAATATTGGGTTTAAAAAGGTTCGTTATTATAAGGTGGTAAAATTGCATTTTTTGAGAAAAACTTCTTTTATTAGAAAAAATGAATTTGTTCTTATATTATGTCTAATAAACACATAATATAGATTCTAAAATTATATGGAGTATATATAATTCAAAAATCAATTAATACAATTCATAACTGCTTTTTGAACGACTAGTTTGGAAGGTCGTGGTATGCTCGAACTCGGTGTTGCGTGTAGCTCAAGTTGTTGAATTTATTTGAAGAGATAACGTACTATGAAATCATGGGGTGTTACAGAAATTCCTAGATTGCTATATTTTGTATCATATGAATAGTTTAGTTAATATTTTGAGATATCGATTATAGAACTTTCATAAAATACCTACGTATAAGTTTATGTATAGGATGGCATACTAAATATTTCTTAAAGAAGATAATATGTAGTTTTATTATAAATACATCCATGTGTGGATTCTACAAGTGGGAATTATTTTTTAATAGATGCATCAAATAGTTATAACCCAAAAAATATTACTTCACCATCTTTTCCATCATTCTATAGCACGGTGAGTGTGCCCTAATTTTTTCACCTTGTTTGACACTCCCAAGGGATATACTTGTGTTAAAACATATTTTTATTATGAAGAGTTATTATGAATTTTAATAAATTATAACCAAATATAGCCTAGGTTAAAATAATGATTTTGTATATTGAGAAAAGGTTTGAAGGATTTTGGTATCATATAAGTGATTTTTCAGGACTATATAGTCTCCTAATATTATTATTGTATATCACACTATGATTTCAGATTTTATTAAGTAGCTAGATCTAGGAGGATTCATGTTAATATTGAATGTGATAGAAAATTAAATAATTTTACTCATTAGAAACTAACTCAAATTGGTGTTGAAAATAGAAAACATATGGTTATGATTAACCAACCATGCATTTATATGACTAATAACCTCATATTTTGTGTGTTTCCTAAAAAAACCTAATACTAGAAATATGGAGTTTCATGATCAAGATAGAGGAAAGAAGATTCATATTCCTAAAAATAGAGAATGTGGGATGAATTACTTAAAGGGATTTATTGAAAGAAAATGCAGTAGTTTTCTATATGGAACCAAAGGGAAAATAGAAAGTAATTACCAGGGAAAATGAAAAGTTCAATGGAGGGATATTATTTTCATCCTAAGGTGTCATTTATAGTTCAATGTATTATATGTGGGGAATATAGTCTTCATATGATCCAATGACCTAATACAATGGTTAAATCATAGAGCAAGGAAAGACCTATTATATTCCAATTTTTAAAGTGAAATAATTGATTTGTTTATTTGAATTTTTTTATAGAATCACTTTATAAATAACATTTTTCGTATAGGCATCATGAAACATATAAGAAAATTTCCATGGTAGTTTTTTATGGATTTTAAAAAATATGTATAATAACCTTGTAAATTGATTTATTAGAAAGGTGATAATGTTTAATTGGTATAAATAGATGATGATGTAAATGGGATTTTATTACTGACCTTGAAATTGGTTATTTATTTCATGAAAAAAGTTTTTAAGGTTATATTTGATGAATTTTCCATCATTTTTTCGAATATATTCAATAATATTTAATTTTATTTGAGGAATAATAATTTCATTTATTTTTGGAAGCATATATGTTTTCATATGAGGTTATCTTATGAGTTATATATACAACCATGGGTTTATAAGTTTAAGGTTGAGAAAAATTTAAAAGGTATAAATACCCCTTTTGAGGTTTTCAATGATGGAGTTTTCATGAGATTTAAAACATTTATTGGGTTTTTGTAAGTGTAATTTATTCATGTTAAAATAATCCTTTAGGTTTGTATATGATTTCATGTTGAGTTAATTATGGTCTATTAGATAGTGGGATATAGAAAATCATGATGGTTGAAAAGTGATTCATTGCAAAGGGAATATTTTTTATGATATTTATATTCAAGCTATATATTCCCTTTTATATTAGTATCTAAATTTTATTCATGATATTTTGGTAAATTTAACTACACTATAAGATTTTATATTTACTTATCATGATGATTAAAGATATTTCAAGGGATGTTTAATTTTCTTGATATACATGTAAATCTTAGGTTTATCATGTGGTTAAACATGAAATATTATTTGGGGAGAATGGAACAAATGTTTTGGGGATGTAAGTTGAAATGTATGATAACACCTTTGGAGTTAAAATATTCAATAATTTAGAGTTTTCTACGGTAATTCTGGATTAAGTATTCTTTTTTTGTGGAATGATCTTAGTTGATCCTTTGGTGTTATTAGGGAAATTTTAAAGTTAAATGTATTACATCTTGACATGAATTTTTATAATTTTGGATATTAGTTTACCTTATTCTAACCATATTGGTTTTTTAACATTTAGTAATAGTAGAAATATATTTTTATTCTTTTTGTATCCATTAGAAGTTGATTTTAGTTCTTCAGTCATGAAAAGTTCATCTTCAATACTAATCATTTGGAGAAATGATTGGATTGGGGGGGGGGGGTATATTGAAGGATGATATTATAAATTTCATGTAAGTATATTTAATTATATTTTTAGTCTATATGGTAATGTAATTCCCTAAATCTATGAAAGAGATTTTTAAACAAGGATTTTTTTATTACCTTCATTTCTTGATGAATTTATGGTCTATTTATTACCTATTTGGTTTATGGTTTGGTGTTCATTAACTTTATCATGATCATTCACTTTCTTGGAATCAATGATATATGGACATTATTTTTCCTCCGTGCATATATTTTCACTTTCTACTAATTTTTTCCAATTTGGAAGCATAGTTATATGTCGTTCTAAAAGACCTTCATATTTGCATTTCCCTCTCTTTAGAGGAGTGTTTTATTAACTCTTTTTATGATATGAATTTCAACAAAGAAATTTTCAAATAAGACACCCTTATTAAATAATAAGAATAAGAAATTATGATGAATAAATTTATAAAAGGGAGGATAATGTGATACCCTGATATTTTAAATGAGCATTATGTTCCATAGCATATACAATACGCAACACCAAAGATTAATAAATCCTGAAATATTATTATGAATTCTATAACACAATTGATAAATAGTTTAATATGAAATTTATTAAAAAATAAATAAATAAATATTTAATTTATACTTTTAATAATGTCTTTATTTAGGATTAGGAAATAAGGAATACATTTTTAGTAAAGTCATTTTATTCTTTATAAAAACATTTTATTCAAAAATGATTTTATTTTTTTATGATAAAATATTATAATTAATTTAACAAAATTTCAGAGAATGTATTTTATAAACTGAAATTATTATTTTTAAATCCCCATATTAATATTACCCATAGGTTATTTTTTTATTTTTCTGAAAATATTTATTTTCTAGTGAATAGTGAAAAATACTGATTTTCATTGAAAGTTGTATTTTTGTTTCAAGAATTTACATTTTAACAATTATTTTTAATGTTATTTAAAAGAAATATTACTCATATTATATTATTATTTACCTAATTAAGTTCATTACAATCAATTTTATAGTTTAATTTTCAATAATATCCTTTTTACACTTAAAACGTAATTTTTCTGAAAAAACTATTTTTCATTTTGTTTTTTATTTTCATATTATATTAATTTCTTCTAGAGATATGAATTTAATAATTAAAATTCATCGCATATTTTATATTATTAGTTTAAAATTTTGTAAGTATGTCCCTTTTGTTTTTTTTTCATTTTGAATAGCAGCCTTAGTAAAATATTTATCCCCTCAATAAGGGTAAATCAGGTAATTATGGTTAAAAATAAAATTATAAGAACTAAAAATTACTCTAACACTTGAATTTAACCTAAATTATGAGTTTATATTGTATATTTAAATAAAATATTCTAATATATGGTTACTTGTGTCCATATTTACATGATTATGTCCTTTAAATTAATTTATGAAAAGAATAAATGTAAAATGTCACTCTCTTGACTTTAATATCACTAATATTTTTACAAAAAGATAAAAATGATAATAAATTTGGTTATAAATGTTTATTTTAAATATAAATTATTATTTTTTCATTTAATTTTATTAATTGAACAATTACCTTAAATGATTATGCAATACCAACTTAATATTTTTTAAATTAGTAGAAAAAATAATTCTAAAAATAATTTAATTAATAATTTTTGAGTCATTTATAGTGTCACACTAATTTTATAGACAAATATAACATAATAGAGATATTTTAATGTATTATATAATAATTCAGTCTTTTTTGATGTTTTTGAATCCAAATTAAATAAATAGTGTCAGAAAGAAAATTAATGATATTTTATGAAAATAATAATTTATTAAATTATTTAAAATTATTAAAATATTGAAAAAGGAAATTTTGAATAATATATAGTCTAATATATTTTCACTAGAATATTTATGAGATAATTTTTAATTTATATGAATAATTATAACCCATTAAGTGTGAAAAAGTCATTACCGTGATTAAGGTTAAAATTTTTGAACTAAGGGATTGAAGTAAATGATATGGTTTAAAACAAAAAATTAACCATATGATACTTTATATTATAATATATTTCCTTTTGTACATATTTTACTTCATAATGACATTAATATATTTTAGTATTTTGTTAAATTTCAAGAGTACCCCTCTCCTCTCTAATAAAAGGGCACCCCACCTTTCTTTTCTATACACCACTATAAGCCATATAAATTGACCAAAACCTATAAAATTTTCTTATCATATTCCCTATAAATAAATTATATGTTCTTTTATTCTTAAAATACCATTCCATTAGTTCTTATGAAGGTATCTAAGGAAGGCCTTCCATGGAAGAGGTAATCATCTTAGCCGACCTCTTTCAATTTTCTTCTTCTTATAGCTCATATAAATATGTTATATTAATAGTAAAATAGTTGATTCAGAATTATAAATATAATTAAATTTCATTATTATCATAAAATATCCTTTATTCACCCTCTCTTATATCAAATGGGAGGTGAACATATTGCTCGTACGTACGTAGGACTTATCATCTCCACATAGCAATACAATTAATTTTTATTAACTGTATTTAATATATTATAATTATGATGGTATTATTGTTAATATATGATATTTATGAAATTATTATGCTTCTATAAGTATAATATCATATCTACCTTCTTACCTTCCAATCTCTTATAAAACAATAAAATCGTTCATGCATAGATGTGAACTACCACCACCACAAACCAATGTGATTTTTTTTGAATTTATGTTTTACTTGGATTGTAATATAGATGTATTTAATCAATATAAATGGTATATATGATATAATAATTATTTTTTAAATGTCATTTATTATTTAACATTATTTCATTTCTTTTTTTGAAAAGTAAAATCGGTGTTTATTCATAAATAGAGCCAACCATTTCAATGAATGATGTCATTAATTTTTCTATCTCTACATTTTATGTTTGACAATAAATAAATATATAATGAATATATATATGTTATTGAAATAATTATTAGAATTATGGATATTATGTATAAGAACCAGAACTACCAAACAAAAATACTTCTGAAAAATGAAACAATTAACATCTAAAAATGATGATTTTAAAATGGATTTATTAGAAAATCAGTGTTCAAATGTTATAAGAGGATAATATATGATATTATAATTTTGTATATGATTATTTTATAGATTTTTAACAAATTAAAATTTATTATACATGAGATATTAGTGTTTTGAAATAATTTGTAACTCGAGGTAACGGATTTCCCATATCATTTTTATTTATGTGGGGAATTTTTCATATTCAACCCTTATATAAATTTTGTGGTCAATATACATCACAAGAATGTCTTTTATGATTATTTACATAAACATTATTGGGATTTAAAAATAAAAATATGTGTCACCCTTTAATGAGGCTTTGATTTAGATATCACCCAAGCGATAAGGGATGTTTCCTTCAATATTTCTTCACTGTGACATATTTGATGTTCTTCACATATTTATATTTTTTAGGTGTAAAAACTTAATGATTGAAAAGTTATATCATAATTATCCATATTTTAAATATATATATAGTTTCTTCTAAATTTATTCTTTCATGGGTTTTATGATTGCAAAGATACCAATGTGGTAAGGGTTTTATGTTGTAATCTCATTATTTATCAAGATTGTTTAGGATTAAATTTCCAATGATGAAATATTATGATATATCTCTCAATGTACTCATTAAATTTAATATTATATGTTTATCATTGAACTCATTGTTCTAATTATCACAAAATCATAATGACATTAATGAGTTTCTTGTTTTCTATAAGTATACTATTATCTGAGATAGGTGATAAAATTTTCCTAAGTATAAGTCACTATTGAGGTTAAGACACCACCAACCATATCACACTTCTAAGGATGAGGTGTCGTCACATATGAATCACCACCATATGTGTCACCACTATCCATTAATAAGAATGAGACACTATTGAGAAATATCACTGCTAATAAATAATTTTGACAAAGTCTAAGACACCATCGCATATGAGTTATCATTGTCCATGATTAACCACTAGAATGGAAATCTCATTATGTCTGAGACACTGCCTGGATATCTCCCCATCAGGATTTAATGCCTTTATAAAATAAATTTGGAAAAGTGTGAGACAACACCATCTTGATCTATAGTCAACTGAGACACTACCAGTACAAGACACCATCAGACTCTAAGTCTCTTCTAGACTAAGCCACCACCAGATCGACTCACTGCCAGACATGAAATTTAGTAAAGTCTGAGACACCGCTAGACTCTAAGACACCACCACACCATGAGATACTGCCACAATTTCTCTGAATTATATTTTTGTATTAATTTATTCAAATGGATATATTATTGAAGTAAATGAAGAATATATTTTAATTATTGTTTAATAAATGTTTAAAATAACACTTTGAATAGTAAGTCAAAAATGTTTAATGAAGGAAAAATATATTTTAATTATTATTTCATAAATGTTTGACAGACCACATTGAATAGTAGGTTAGACTTGTTTTATGAGGAAGCAGGATATCCAGATTCATGTGGATATTATTCTTACTACTATTGATGATAAAATAATAAGTAGACTACATCATCTAAAATAACACTAGAATAGTGTAAAAACAACCTGGACAAGTGATCACACATATAGAACACACATAGAGCTAAAAATATAATATGATACATCCTACAATCACTAGATTGAGCAATTTGAAGCCCATAAACATCTGATTCATTCCTCTAGTTGGGAAAAAGAGACTGTGACACTCTGTTATTCTGAAGATTTTAAGAGAACCTGACTCGAGATTTACTTAGAGTCAAAATGAGAGTCACAAAAAGCAATATAACAAACCAAGCATTTATAAAATCTACAATCTATGTTTTATCTGTTCTTCTTATCTTCTTACATATTGATAAGTGCATGTGCATACTCTATTTTTGTCACACACACATTGTTTCTTGTTTTGAACTGGAAGATACTTGATATATTATCATAAATTTTCTTACACTTGTTCTACCATGGATAATAGTGGAAGAGGTCCTATGTAACCTATTATATGTTTTCTCATGGATAACAGTGGTGGAGGTACCTATGTGACCAATCTTGTTTATACTCCCTTGTATAATAGTGGAAGAGGACATGTGTGACCTAGATAACTATTATAAAACCCAATCCATGTTGTGGATAAAATAGTTTATCTATATAAATTTATTGGTGGATGTTGATCACTATATGGAGAAGACTGAGACTCGACTTTAGACTGAACCTCTTGTATTCAAATTTTTTGATGTTTATTTTACTTTTGTTTTAATTTTAATATATTAATTACAAATGAACAATTATTTTTAATTGCAAAAAAAAATTATTATTTTATTGTTAATCATTAATATTGTTTTTATAATATTTTAATTATATAAATTGATTTCAAGGGCCTATATAATATTGAATATTTCTTACTCGAGAACTAATCAATTTTTAGGAATCTTTTTGAATGATTAGAACTTAAAAAAAATTTATATTGATTAATTGGGGTGTATTATTCAAATTTTGGGATTTGAAATTAATCCATTTTAAATAGAAATTTTTATTGGGTACTCAATTCACCCCCCTCTTGAGTTACTCACTCTGACCAACATTTGGTATCATAGGATTATTTCTTTGGTATTAATGTTTTTAAATTATTTTTAACTATGATTTTAGTTGAAATTTAAATATAATTTTTTTTTTTTAAATTTAGTTCTTTAAATGGATAATCATCAAGAAGGATATGCTACTAACAACCCTATATTTTTTAATGGAAACAACTATTCTCAATGGAAAATAAAAATGAGAATGAATATAGAAGGTTTGGGTTTTGATATTTGGTATCCTATTGAAGATCAATATGTTAGTCTCCTTTGATATTCCTTGTTTGCAATATTAGGATGTTTTTTTATTCTATATTTGGATCTGGTGTCTCTTTATGATAGGTATGGTGTGGTGGAAGCAAGCGGTGAGGTGGCAGCAACACTTCCCGGGTGGCGGTGATGAAGCTTCATGCAGGTGCATTGAAGAGGAGTTAGGCACCAACTCTAGTATTAGATATGGTCATCTTTGGGTCACCATTGATTCGAACGAATATTGCGTTTAGTGATATGGGCAATGGTCGGTGGGGCTTCGGGCTACGGGGACTCAGCAAGGCGGGCTGATGTGGGGCGCGATCACAGCTTATAATTCTTTGGGAAGTTGAAGGGGTGGCATTGACTCAGGGGGTAATGCTGATTAGGGCTGGCGTGGTTTGGCCACGATGTTTTGGTGGCAGTTTTTCTTTATAGGGTTTTGTGTTTTTTTACTTTTTAATGGGATTTGTACCATTGATCTTTTCCCGGTCCAACTCTAAGGCTCTACACCTCTAGACTTCGGGCATGTATTAGGGTTCTCCTTTACCGCCATAAAAGGGATCTCATATTTCTTTTATCTTTTTAATAAAAGGGGTTAATCCCAACCTTTTTTAATAGTATAATTCTACATAGATATCTTATAATAATAATTTAAAATCAAATAATTCCCTTTACTTTACACTAGGATTTGAATATTTTAATATAATATCTACATGAAAAACTACTTATGAAATTTTGGACTCTTTGTTTATTTCCCATGAGTTAAATTATAATGTTAAAGAGGTCATTCTTAACACTTATACTATTAAATATGATTCTTTTAATATGGATACTGATAAACAAATTTCAAATATATGCCACAGGTTCAATGAAATGTTTAACCAAATGAGATCACATGGAAATTTTGTATCACATAAGGATCAAATCATGTGATTTATCAGATTTCTTTCTAAAATATGAAGAGTCACATCTGTCTCCATTAGTGAATCATGTGATATTAGTAAGATACTAGTCAAAGAGTTTATTAGTAAGATGATGATGTATGAAGAAAAATTAAATTTCAACTGTTAAGATGACAAAGAGACTAATATAAATTCAGTATCCTTTAAGACTATTTTATCTAGAAAAAATAAAAATAAAAAAAGTAATTCTGATATGTAACTCCTAGTGATAATTAATCTCCACTGTATAGTGATTAAGTGATGGCTCACTTAGCCATAAGGTTTAATAAATTTTATAAGAATTTTTTTTCTTCAGAAAACCATGTTATAAAGGAAGATATGATTCTAAGGGAACCTAGAAAAAATACATAAAGAGAGACAATGACTCAAAAGAGATCACCTGTTATGAATTTAAAATGAAAGTTCATGTGAAAGGAGACTACCAAAAGTTGAAGTTGAAATGAGATATTATGATATGGACATAATGTATAAGAATTATATGAAAGATTCTTGGATTGAATCATAGGATAGATCAAGTGATTTTGACTCATCACACGAGGAGGCTATTGATAGATCTAATAGGTATTTTATGAAAGAATTCAATGAGGTTCATAGTGTTTCTAACTTTTTACCTTTGCATAATGATGATATTTATTAAAATTCTAAAAAAATAATAATATAATGATGAAATTACTAAGGAATAAATGTTTTAATACAATAATATGATGAAAGATACTTCCAATGAGCTTTAGGGAAAGTATAAAGTTCTTAAAAGGCAACATGATTTATCTTCCAACATTAAATATAATCTATCTAATGAAAAATAATTTAATGATCAAATTTTGAAAGGGAATACTAAACTTAAACTTTAAAATGAGGAATTTAAGAAAGACCTAGAAAAATTAAAAAATGGTATAGAAAATCATACAAAAATTTAGGAAAATAAATATGTTTCAAATATGTTACTATAATATGATATGAGTCGGGAAAAAGTAATTATAAAAAACAATTTTGTCCCTAAATCGAGACCTAAGAGTTATTCTATAAATCATTTTTATAGAGGACCAAATAATTTATTTGTTAAAAAATTAAAATATTTTTATAAAAAACTCATCAGAAAATTGTGGGTTCACAAAACTTTGATTACTAACTTTTCTAGACCCAAATTGATATAGGAACCAAAGTCTTTTTTTTCATAAATTATTATATCTGAAGACCTCCATTAAGATTCTATGTTAATTGGACAGTTATTTGTTAATACATATGATAGAATATTATTCTTACTTTAAGATGATTAAAAAGTTTGATGGTGTTCATTTCACCTTTGGAAATAATGGTAAAGGAAAAATCATCGGCCTTGGTCAAATTGGTAATAGTAATTTTGTTTGAATTTATAAAGAGTTATTTTTTGATGTTTTGAAATATAATTTTCTGTGTATTTTATAGTTTTGTGATGATGGTTTTTATGTCACATTTTAAAATAATTTATTCAATGTTTTTTATTATGAAGATGTTTTAGTTTTTACTACCTTAATGAATGATAATGTTTATGTTGTTGATTTAAATTCTTTAATTTCTCAAAATGTTTCCTGGTTTAGTGCCTTTCGAATAGAATCTTGGATTTATCATATGTGGATTGTTCATTTGAATATTCAATCACTTAGGAATATAACTAGGAATGGTTTAGTTAGGTATCTACCTAAAATTTAGTTCCCAACAGATAAAGTCTGTAACCCCAGTCAAAAAGAGAAGAAACATGAAGTTTTGTTTAAATTAAAGAAGTAAGTGTATACTTATCAACCTCTTGAGTTGATTCAAATGGATTTTTGGGAAATCTATAGTTTAATGTATTAATGGGAAGCACTATGCATATGTTCTAGAAGATTAATTTTTTGGATATACTTGGGTGTACTTTTAATATCACAGGAGTGAAGCCTATTCCTATTTTTTCCAGTATTCTAAATATGTAGAAAACCTAAGTGGACTTAGAATTAAAACCCTAAGAAGTTACCATGATAGTGAGTTTTAAAATAAATATTTTGAATCATTTTTTTTACAAAATAGCTACACTACTAACTTATCTACTCCTAGGACCCCTCATAGGAATGAGGGTATTAAAATAAGAAATATAAATTGACAAGAGATAGCACTGACCATGTTAAATGAGTATGACCTACCTATCTATTTTTAGGTGGAGGATATCAATGCAGACTACTACATCATAAATAGAGTGTTAATAAGACCAATCAGTAAAACTACTCCTCATGATATTTGGAATAATAGAAATACAAAGGTTAATTACATTAGAGTTTTTTTGAAAAGTATTTGTTCTTAACATAACATGAATTTTAGAAAAAATTCCCCCAAGATCCAAGAATAAATTTTTCTTAGCTATTCAACTTTTAAAAAATCCTATAGAGTTCTCAATAAGAAGTTGAAAAATATGTAAGAGTTTTCTCATGGAAAAAATGATGAGAAAGATCCCAATAATCCTAATAACTCCCTATGAAATATTTAGGATGATTTATCATCTTTGAGATTAAATTATAAACCTATGTATTCTTCTATCAAATAACCAAAAAAATCATCCAGTTCTGATGAACTTCATAAACTTGATCCTAAACCTATAGAAAATCCAGAAGTAATCAGCCCTACTTTTTCTAGAGCTACTATAACTTTTAAGTACCATCCCCTAGATGTTTTTGTTGTTAATATAGATAGAGGTATACATAAAAGATATTATCTTTAAATCAGGTTGAATATCAAGCCTTTTTGTCTCAACATGAACCTAATAACATCAATGAATAAATTAATGATGAATTATAGGTGATGTAAATGAAATAAGTATTAAATAAATTTTAAAGAAATAAAGTGTGGTAAATTATAAATAGACCCATGGAAACATTGACTATTAGAACCAAATGGGTGTTTAGGAATAATGTTTACATGTTAGGCACAATAGTAAGAAGCATGGAAATAATTGTTGCATAAGGTTATAGTCAAGAAGAAGTAATTGACTATAAAGGGAAGTTTGAACCTGTATCCAGACATGAGTCTATAAGAATTTTTTGATCTTGTTCAAATTAATTAGATTTATAGCTTTATCAAATGTATGCCCTGAGTTCTTTATTGAATTCTTTATAATTGAGGATGTTTTTGTTAAACAACCCATGGTTTTCAAAATCAACATTTTCCAAATCTAGTTTTTAAATTAACTAAAGATTTATATGGATTAAATTAAGCACCTAGAGCTTCATAGGATAGGCTCCCAAATATTCTAATTTCAAAATTATTTTCAAAAGGAATAAATAATCCTAATTTTTTATAAAATGAATTTCAAAAGATGTTTTAGTTTTAAAAATTTACATTAATGATATAATTTTTGGATCTTTATGAAATTATCATTAAACTAATTTTTCTAAAATGATGAAAAATGAGTTTAAAACGAGTTTAATGGGTGAACATAAATATTTTCTTAGATTTAAAATTTCCTAAAATAAGTGAGGGATTACCATAAATCAGTGTAAGTATACTAAATATCTTCTAAAATGGTTTAACTTGGATATCACTAAGAGTAGTGATACTCCTATAAGTACCACATGTAAGTTGGATCTTAATGAACCTTGGAAACCATTGGATCAAACCAGTTACAGATTTATGATTGGAAGTATTCTCTACTTGAATGCTAAATGACTAGATATTATGTTTTCTATGTGTATGTGTGCTCATTTTCAAAAAATCCCTAAAGAGTCACACATAAATTTTGTTAAAATAATTTTCAAATACCTTAAGTATTCAACCAATTTATGATTTTTTTACCCTAGAGGACAATAATTTTATCTAGTAAGTTATTTTGTTTCTTATTTTGGTGGATGTAAGTTAGATAGAAAAATAACCTCTGTAACATTTCAATTTTTGGGAAAGTATCTAGTTTCATGGTCTTATAAAAATAAAAATAATATGGCACTGTCTGCTATTGAATCTGAAAAACATAGTTATTAGTAGCTTCTATGAACAAATGTTGTGGATGGAACACACTAGACTAGACTATGGATATCAATTCCAACATGTACCCATAAGTTATGATAATAAAAGTGCTATAAATGTTTCTAAGAATTTAAGGTCCCTTTCTAGAACAATTGACATTTATATAAGATATCAGTTTTTGAGGGATAATTTTCAAAAAGGTGATATCACACTTGAATTTATTGGTATAGAAAATTAGTTATCTGATATTTTTTACTAAACCATTAAATTCTAAGAGAATGAACTATATCAAACATTAAATAGGAATGATTAATTTTGATTAAGATTAATTTTATAATGACACATAATTGGGTGATGTACTGTTTGGTGAGACATTATTGGGTTACACACCGTTAGGTAAAACACCATTGTGACATGTTGTTGGGTGACACATCATTGGGTGACACACCAATGGGTGACACACTATTGTCTTATCACACTATGGGTTTCATAACTTTGTGATTTTTTTAATTTTAGTGTTGTTAAATCATCGATTTATTTTCATCTGGTTTATGTTATTTCTATAACCCGATATATATATTCTCCCATGTTTCAAATTCAATTTTTCATTATCATTTTGATTTAAATTTTTTCTAAATACCTAAATCCAAAATTATATGATATAGATATTTTTCTAATCCCAACACATCTATACTCTCGTGCATTTCTCCCTTGGTCCCAATAAAATCCTTCGTCTCTTGTATTTCAAACCTTCTCCTTAACCTCGACTGATCTTTCCAAAAAATGTCTGTATACCAAGAATTAATTGACCCTCTGAGTCTTCACTATCTATGTCATGATCATATAAGAAACAAAAGAGAGATTCGAGTATACCTATTCCAGTTACACCAGTTAATCTCACGCTTTATAATAGATTTTTAGTAGTTTAAAGGTAAGTTGAATCAAAATGGTTATTGTCTAAAAAGTCTCTATTTCTCCAAGAATATCAAGATCAAGGATGGTTAGATTGGTTCCTTTAAAATAAGTGACCCTTATACCCTAATAAAGTTTTTTGAGTTTTATCAGTATATGGATATTACTTTGGATGAAAAGAAAGTATATTGGATGAGAATGAGGATTAATAGAAAACAATTGGTATTTTTTTCTTCTAAGAATTGGGTTGAGTCCCGAAGGTACCACATGAATGAGTTTATGAAGACCATCATAGAATAATTCTTAAAAAAATTGAGTTGTTTTAATATGAAGAGGCTCTTACAGAATAGATAATAGATTTGAAAACTAGAAGACATGTTTCCTCAGAGCTAGATGGGTAGTGTAGACTACTCTTCAAATTTTTACAACACATGCTATTCTCTATAAAATGTAATTTTTTGACCTTGAGAAATCAACATGTATATTTTCTTGGTCAGATGAATGTTGGACACAAAATCAATTTATATAGATACCTCGTAGTTCATATGTGTGAGACGATAAATCTATCATCTATATCAAATAAATTGATCAACCCCCCAAGTTCACTTATTCCATGTTAAATTTCACGGGCATAGTAGCGGAGGATGACCAATATATTATATACTATGAAGGTTTATATATTTTAAGAGCTATATGTTCAAGGATGAGAATTATATGGAACCCTTGGAAGATACAATGGGTTGGTGAAAGTGATAATCTATATACAGAGTATAATATGGAGGATCATCCTACCAGACTGAGAGATTTTGTTGACCATGGATTAGAGCCTAATGAGGTTATAAAATAATCAGACGAGGATGAAGAGGGTGTTACCTCTAGATAATAAGACAAATATAATTCTTTTGATGAAGGAAGTGATCCATACTTATCTCCCAAATCTTATTCCATCCCTTATGAAGATTTTATCCCACTTAAGAAAATTTCCAAGAGAGAAAATCTTGTGAAAGGTGATGACGAATATATAGAAGTCTCGAGAGAGGATCATATCAAAAATGGTTCAAAAAATGATGAAGAAGATGGTAATGGTGGTGAACAAGAGGAAAAAGGAAATAGATTAAATATTAATGGAAATGGAAGTGATAATAATGGAGAATATGATGATTATTATCCCGATGAATTAGATGGAAGAATTAGAAAGAGAGATGCAGAGATGTATTCAGAACTACTTGGTTCACCAGGTGAATCTATAGAGAACCCAGATTTAACTGAATAATTGGATATTGTTCTCAAAGAAGGAGATACACTTGTTAAGGGGAAGAAATCCCCATGTATTGAAGGTAAAACTATTTCTGACTTTTCTATGGTTGAGATGATGGCTATCATTGCTTCTATTGAGAAGCATGTAGTTGAACACATGAGAAAAGATCTTAATAAGAAAGAATATAGAAATGAATAACATAATGAGGATCCTGGTTATAAGCATATTGAAGTTGAATATTATTTTTTTGGACAAAAATAGGTTACTCAGATGATATAGTCATCTTTTTTGGTAAATAGATAGAAGTTGAAATTTCAAGTGTTGAACACACTGATGTTTCATGGTGCCTAGTTGGATAGAGAAGTGTTATACCTACTGGTGCAGTACCTCCTACAACTACACCATTTATTTGAGATTGTGGACTAATAGGTTGATCCTATGGAAGAAGAATGGGATAAATTCAGTAGGTGTCCACCAAAAAATTATGGACCTGAGGTTCGAAAATAAGGATATCATAATGAATCTATGATATCCCAAGTTGATTTTGAAAGATTAATAGAAAACTTTTATTCTATTAAATCTCCTTCACCTAAACCATTTTAAGTTCCTCCTAATATTCCATCTAACCCAGTCTCTATGAGTAACTTTAATGATTGTGGTGAAAATATAATTTCATATTTTAGTACATTTTTTAAGATTCAAACAACTCTTCCTACAAATCTTAGTGAAAAGGATGTCAAATATCACTTTGATTTGGTGATCCAAAATATCCAACCAAAGATGATGCATCACATACAATAAGTTAAAATTGAAAATAAGATATTTATAAGTGAATCGTATTTTTTCAATTCTATTATTTAAGATTTAAAGTCAACTTTTACTTCCTGTATGGACAGGAATCTAAAAAGTCTTGAGAATGTGTCTTCAGACACTTTTACCTCTATTATTTCCCCTATATTTGATGTTGATTAGATTAGTGCTATTGTCAGAGTGGAGATTAATGTTATATACAATGAACCTTCATGTAGAGAACATGTCATACCATTGGATATTTTGAGGAAGTTGGAGAAGAGTTCCAGTCATGATCATATGATGTTCAACTTATATGCTAAGGATATGAATATAGATAGAGAGATGATAACCAAGTCTGTAAAATATTATCTATCATGAATCTATACCAAACATAAAATGGAAGAAAACTACATATTTATAGAATAAAATTTGAGGATTCCACCAATTACTCAGGCCTTCATGGAATATGTTAAATAAATGAATGATATGACTCTAGTGTTGATTTGGTTTATGTAATAAAAGGGTGACTTCTTTAGTTACATTGAAAGAGTTAGTTAGATTATCATATATTTCATTAATCTCATGAATATATTTATTCATGTACATAGTATGGATATTGTGGACTAGGAATACATTCTTATTTATATGGTATAATCCTTCAATATAATAGTTACATGTGATCCAATTTCTCCTCTACGTTCCCAATTTAAACCTTTCCCTCTTTCTACTACATAGACTTTGTAATAGCTCATGTCGATTATAATTAGAGAGCCCCAACCTCTTTAATACATTTGATGGATTCCAATTGGTGTTCCCTCTACTCAATATCGATTTGAATATGTTATCTTAGACCATATCCATGACAAGGAAAAAGGAGAAGCTCTGATGGATCCTTCTAGCCAACCTTGACTTGTTATTTGGCTAGACTTTTTATTTTTTTAGGAAGTCTTTTGTAATAATTTTTTTTATAAATTTTATATCAATACATTTGAATAATCTTATTACATTTTTCATATTTATTCTTAATTAATTTAAAAATATTAATTATAACCTTCTTTATAATTCCAATAGGGAGAGAATCGTTTCCCTTTAGAAACTTCTTATAGTACTCTTTATTTTTCCTTTGATACTTGATAATTGTCTTTAATAATTGATATTTTCTTATTATTTACCTTTTATCCCATATTCTCATAGTATGAATGATATGTCATGTTTTTTATTTTTTATCTTACATATGATGTCATGTTATATATTAGTGATACCATTGATTCCATGATTTTTGATTATCAAAAAGAGGGAGATTATTGACCTCCTTATTTTATTAATCACAAAATCATGATTATAATGATATTAATGTGTTTTTTTAATTATCTTATTATCTAAGATAAGTGATGAAATTTTCCTAAGTATAAATCATCATTGAGGTTAATACGCTATGAACCATACAACACTACTAAGGATAAGACAATGTCACATATGACTTACCACCACATGAGTCACCACCAGTCATTAATAAAGACCATACACCATTGAGACATGTCACCATAAAGATAGAGTTTTGACAAATTCTAATACACCATCACATATGAATCACCATTTTCCATGAATCACCATCAGCATGGAAATATCATAAAGTCTGAGACACTACTAAGATATCTCACCGTCCAGATGTCATGCCACCAGAACATAAATTGGGAAAATTTTGAGACACTACCCGCTTGATCCACCATCAATGGAGATACCGCTAGTACAATACATTGTTAGAATCTGATTATATCCTATATTGAGACACCTACAGATCTAATCACTTCTATACATAAAATTTGGAAATTTATGGGACACCACCAAACTCTAAGATAGATCCAGATCATGAGTCACCACCACTATTTCTTAGACTTATCTTTTTGAATTAATTTATTTTAATGGATATATTATTGATGTTAATTCCACAAATATTTTAATTATAGTATATTAAATGTTCTATAGAACACATTGAATAGTGAGTGAGACATGATGTATGAGGAAGTTAGATATCTGGATGCATATTGATATTCTTCCTATTACTGATGTTGATAAAATACAGATGTAGACTCCCTCTTGTAAAAGCATGTAGGAATAGTATAGTAACAACATGGGAAAGATCTCACACATATATAACACACAATGATTTAATGAGATAATATACTACATCTTGCAATCACTAGACTAGGTAATCCAAGGATCATACACATATACTACTTTCCTACAGTCAAGAAAAGCATATGTGACACTCTATTATTATGAAGATTTCATGATAACCCAACTCATGATTTACTCAGAATCAAATTAAGAGTCACAATATACACTATAATATACAAAGAATTTCTAAACTCTGCACTCTAACATTTCTAGGTTTTGTTCGCCTGTTTACTTATTGATTAGTATGTTTGTGTGCATACCCTATTTTTGTCACAAGCATATTGTTTTCAGTGTTGATCTAGAAGATAATTGATATATTCTCTTAACATTTCTTACATAGTTTGTAACATTCCAAGGTTTTGAAAATAAATATAGAATTCAATTTTATAATCTAACCATTAAACACAACTTTGTCTCTTCTATATTTTGAATTTCAAGAAATAGTCATCTAGAGTTGTGTTCAGTAAGTCATTTGGAGTCTCATAGAACAAACTTGATTTTTGGTGAATAGTTACATAACCTTATGAATAGTAATATGAATATTAATATGACCCTTTAATATTAAGTAATTATATTCTTTTATTTTCTTAAGGAAATATGATAATGGGATCTTAATTAATTTTTCAATGTCACATAAAATTAATTGCACTTCAAGATTTTTATTTGTCGAATTAACTATGACCTTATTTAAAAATTAAGCTAATAATATTTAGAAAATTATTTTTCAAAAATGTATTTCACTTTTGAATTCTACACGTCGAAAAATAGTAGGGGTGAATTTTTGGTATTTTTCTAAAATACATGAATTTTTCATGAATAGTAAAAATATAGTTTTGAGTTTTCGGTAGATTAATGACATCATAATGATGTAATAATAAAATATAAAAGTATGGTCGACTTGTGTATAGTAACGTACGACATGAGGTGTCCCAAGTGGCTTAAACCATGGGAGAATACCATTGGCAAGCCCATGGTTTGGAAAAAACCACTAATGAGGTGTCCCTTTGAAATTATTAAAAAATTACCTCTCTTTTTCTATAAATACCCACTCATCCATTAGTTTTATTTCATTATAAATCCCTCATCCTAGAATCATTCTTGGTTTTACCTCTCAAGGAGTCCTCCCAAGGTTTCCCTAATCCCCAAAGGTCCCATCCTTCAAGATCTAGGAGTTATTCTACAAGGTAAGGGAATCCTTCATTCTCTTCTTTAAGTCGACACTTCTTTTCTGTTAGCTATTTGAAATTACTTTCTCATATGTTGGGGTTTAATTTTATTTATTCTTCTTACTTTCCTTTTTATTTCAATATTATTGTATACCCTTTTTGTTCTCATCATTTGATTTTATGAAATTCTAAGTGACGCCGTTAGGATGCCGAATTTTCATATGGGATATCTTAACTTTTTTTTATTATCAAGTCATCTCTTTTATTTTTCTCTCCTCACCTCCTCTGTAAAAATTATCATGATAAATTCAGTAACATCTATATACTGGATTTATATCATTTTAATGGAAGAACCATCATAAAAATTCTTATTCCCTCCCTTTTATTTTTATAAACGAAATCGACATCCATGAGGTTCCGATTTATAACCTTCGTGGACAACGAAGTTTCGTTCTTCAATTTATTCTTCATTACTAGTCATGAAACCATATTCATAATTGAAAGAGACTATAATATATGTTTTATAACCTAATTAATATTCAGGAACCAAAATATGTACATATAATTAAGTTATATGACCAAACTAGTGCATAATATTCCAAATACCGCCGAATAATCGAAGTGGTTGTCATCTAATGATTCATCCTCATTCCATGTAACCAAATGATAGAAATTACCATTATAAATTATTTATGTTCATTAATAATATATAATTCCGATCATGGAGATTTATAACCATTCCACATGAACTTCATTACTTAAAAACAAGCGAACCATATATGAAAATAAAGGAAATGAACACTCCAAAACGACGAAATTCTATACAATAACTTGTCAATAAAGACATAAATGAACTAACCAGAATTATAGTAAACTAAAACATGTATAATAGGTTCTGAAATAAGTTATTAACAAGTATAATTTCATATTCCAGGAGCTTAAGTACAATAGAGGAACACGTTTGGAGTTAAGGTAAGAGTTTTTCCACCAGAACTTCCATTTTCATTCGGGATACTTTCATTGTATAAATACCTCAATGAAATTATTATGTATTGTCATGTACTCCTCATATATTTTATGTGAGTATTATATATATGCTTAAAAACCATAATCATTTTTTATTTTATGGATAGTTACACGTTTTAAAAGGAACATTCAAAATTGTTTCAAAAATACGATCCCTGTTCAAAGAAATTTCTCAAATTCATATCTAATTTCAAGGTAAATCTATAATCTGTTTTTAGAAACCATTATTCTTCTAAAAAAACTAGTTTTATTATGAAAATACTATCTTACTTCACTTCTGGGTTTATATAAAGATTTTCCCAAAAGAACTCTTCTTTAAAAAAAGAGCATTCATTTCAAGAATTGCTTAATGATTTTATAAGGGTGTTTTCGTCTAATTCAACACTCTTGTTGATTCCATGGTATTATTGGGTTCAATAATTTATGAAGTCATCTTCCATATTTTATTTAATGGTTTACGACTAACTCTATTATGGATGATCTATCCTAAAACCACTCACCATATTATTCCGAATGGTTAGTGTTTTATGTTTAATGATTGGGGAAAGTTAGTTACATTTCATATGATAGATTCAATATGAATGTATATATTGTTTATGTTGATCCCCGCTCATATGAGGATTGCATTGGACTTATTATGTGATGGTTGGGGCCCGCTATATCCCCTCTATGCATCAGTAGTTCTAATGAGACAACTAGACGTGGAATTGTCCAAGGCCTTTCCCAATGTGATATGGATTTTGGCCGAGGCCTTAATCACTAGACGTCTTGGCCAAGGCCATGAAAAAATGTATCAGAATGTCCGGAATATGCACTTACCTCATTATTAAGCTAGTAATTGAAAGTTCATGTGGTTATTAGACTAGTAGAATACCCATTATTATGTTTTATTATGGCATTATTTACTCATCTCATATTCCTTCCATAATGTGTTTCAAGTTTATTATTAAATGCATGTGTTTTCAATTTTTCACCATGACTAATGTTTATATTATCTTCCACTGTATTGCTTACTCTTTCTGAGTATTTGAGCTCACCCCTTTCTTATGTTTCATTTTCTCAGGATATGAAGAAGTAATTTATGAAAGACTTGCAAGCATAATCTAGGAGACGTGATGACTCTAGTGGAATAAATTAGTATTGTTTTTCCTTTACATTTGTAATTTAGAACTTATGTATGTATCTTGTTTCCAATAATACTAAACTACTCGGTCCTTCAGGATTCATATTCCTCGTATGTATGACAAAGTAATCAAATAAGGCATCGACTCCGGGAAACTATGGTCGGGTCCTTACAGCTGGTATCAGAATAATTTTAGTAGAATACTTGGAAACTAGATTTAGAAAACACATAATTAGGGAAGAGTCCCTAACTTAGTCTTTGAGGAAATACATACAATAACATCCTGGTATTTTTGTAAGGAATAGATTATGTGGATATTTCAAGAAATTCATCCCTGTCTGGATACGAGCAGGTAGAGGTGTCTTTGGCACAGATGTATCTAGAGGTAAGACCCAAAAACACTTCTTTGAGCTAGACTCGAACGGGAACTGGTGCACAAAAATGGGCCTTGCTTCACTCTTGGTTACGACACTCCCGTGGTATATGCTTAGGATAATTCACATTTTCTTTACAAGCCATTATGAACGATTGAAATGTTAAATATTCCTCAAAGAAACCATTTTCGTGAATATGGGATTAGCCATGTGTAGGATCTCAATTTTTCTGAGTATTTTTAAGTTAATATTATACATTATGATTCATAACCTAATATATTGTATTCCATTATCTAGATATGATACCTAGTGGACGGAATAGAAATCGTATGAATGCATGTGTCCCCTATAGGGATTTTCCTCCGACAAAAGATAATGATGTTGGATCTGGTGCTGTGACTGGTGCTGAGCAACTCATAACTATAATGGGCCAACATACTCAGGTTATGAATAATATCCTTACGCGTATGGAGCATCTAGATCCACCACGTAGAGGAGCCATTCTAGATCGCTTTATGCGACAATAGTCTTCATCATTCAATGGGACTAAAAACACGTTTGTAGCAGAGTAGTGGATATGTTCCCTTGAGAAGATATTTCTCGCCTTAGGATGTAATGAAAGAGAGAAGGTTGTCGTAGAAGTATATCATCTATCAGGAGACGTAGATCAGTGGTGGTCATTAATCCCAAACACAAAGGAGGAGGAAGAGATAGAAGATATGGAATGGAGGTATTTTAAAAAAATCTTCTTAGAAAAATATTTCCATCATGAGCAGTGAGCATATATGGAGAGACAATTCTTGAATATGAGGTAGAAGGAGGATAAAAATGTTGCCAAGTATGAATCCAACTTTACAATGCTATAAATACATGATGTGGACTACATACGAAATCCAAGGATCAAAATCGATCGATTATATTATGGCCTAAATCCATTCCTTCGGCAGGCACTGGTCTCCCAAAATTCTTCATCATATGAAGACATAGTTTCATGTGCTATCAAGACCGAAAAATAATTATCTATGTCTTATGACTTTAAGGGAAATCTAGAAAAGAATAGGGCTGCTGAAAACCCTGGGAAAGGAAATAATGAAATGGGGAAGAAGGGAAGAGTTTAATTTCCACCATGTGTCAATTGTGGAAAGAAACACCCTGGTGTATGATTAAAAGGAAAAGGAGTATGATACTTATGTGGCCTGAAAAGCCATCTTGCTGGTGATTTCAAAGGGAAGAAGGAATCCAATGATGTTCAATGATATAGTTGTCGGGAGATGGGACACTATTCTAATGATTTTCCAAAACTTCAAGGAAGTATTCAACAAAAAGGCCAAGGGATCATGGATATGCTTATGCAATCACAACTGCAGATGTTGAGGTACCTAATGACGCAGTGGAAGGTACTTTAATTATTTCATCAAGTTTAACCAATGCTTTATTTGATTCTGGATCATCGCATTGTTTCATATCTTTCCACTTTGCTAAGAAAATCAGATATTTCCAATTTGATTTAACAAGGGAGTTGCCAGCCAAAACTACTAAGGGAAGTATCATTGCTACAAAGTTTTGTGAATCAGTTCCCATTAGGGCATAAAAATGTTCTTTATCTGCTGATCTCATCATCATACCCATGATTGAACTTGATATAATCCTCGGTATGTATTGGATTTTGGACCATGATGCAAAAATTTATTGTAAGAAGAAGGAGGTTACGATTTTTGATGACGATGGTAAAGAACAACTTATCTTTAGAGCAGAATCATCACCACCTGATTCTTATCTAGATCCACCCCCAGTAGCTCAACTAAATTCAATTATTGGGGAGAAAGAGAATGAAATAACTATGGGTGAGGAAAGGAATGTTCAAATAGAGGATGTACCTATTGTGAGAGAATATGTGGATGTGTTTCCTGAAGATATACTTGGACATCCTCTAGAACGAGAAATTGAGTTTTCCATTGATATGATTCGTGGTTCAAGGAACATATCGAAGACCCCTTATAGAATGTCCACTGTGTAATTAGTGTAACTAAAGAAACAACTAGAGGAATTGAGTAATAAGGGATTTATTTTCCCTAGTGTTTCTCCATGGGGAGCCCCTGTCTTTTTTTTAAGAAGAAAGATGGATCTATGAGGTTATATATCCACTACAGGGAGATCAATGCTATAACAATAAAGAACGAGTATCCCCAACCTCGCATTGATGATTTATTTGACCAACTGCATGAAGCTCAATACTTTTCAAAGATTGATATTTGATCCAGATATCGTCAGTTTCTTGTGAGGAATGAAGATATTCCAAAAACAGCATTTCGAACCAGGTACGGGAATTACGAGTTTACAGTGAGTCCTTTTGGATTGACTAATGAACCCTCTGTCTTCAATGATCTAATGAATAGAGTTTTCAAGGAATATCTCAATGATTTTGTAGTATTATTTATTTATGATATCTTGGTATACTCCAAAATATATGAAGATCATGAAAATCACTGGCGCATTATACTGAAGACTCTTAGAAGACATGAATTATATGAGAAGTTTATCAAGTGTGAATTCAGGCTTCAAGAGATTTCTTTTCTTTTCCATATTGTTTCTAAGGATGGAATCCAAGTTGATCATGAAAAATAGGCAATCCAAGATTGGCCCACATAAACAAACATAACTGAGGTATGGAGTTTTATTGGATTAGCAGGTTATTATTGCCGTTTCATACAACATTTTTCCCGACTAGCTAACCCGCTGACGAAGCTCACACGTAAAGGGGTTAAATTTGTTTGGAAAAAATATTGGGATGAATGTTTCGAAGAAATGAAGAGAATATTAGTCAATGCTCCTATATTGACTTTACCATCTTGGAATGAAGGGTTTGTTATTTATAGTGATGCTTCAAAGAAAGGACTTTGTTGTGTCCTTATGCAAAATGTCAGGGTTATTACTTATGCATAATGACAACTACAAATTCATGAGAAAAATTATCCTACTCATGATATTGAGTTAGCTGCTGTAATATTTTCTTTGAAGATATGGAGACATTATCTCTATGGTAAAAATGTGATATTTATACTGATCACAAGAGTTTGAAGTATATTTTCTCACAGAAAGAACTCAACATGAGGCGAAGTAGATGGCTTGAACTACTCAAGGATTATGATTGCACGATACACTAACACCCAGGTAATGTAAATAAGGTGTTATATGATTTGAGAAAAAAGGATCATGGAGTTTTGAACAAGATGAGAGTTGAAAGGGATCCTATTTTGATGGATCTAGTAAAGATGGATATGGGAATAACCACGGAAGGTGAAACATCAATGCTTTTTCAAATGGTTTCCAAACCATCTTTACTAGAAAGGATAAAAAGTTCTCAGGCTGATGATGTGGAGTTTCAAAAGAATATTAAAGTTCTCAATGATGGGAGATTGAGTGACTTCATATATGAATATGGAATTTTGGAATTTGGGAAGAGACTTTGTGTTCCCGATATACTTGATCTAAAAAGGGAATTGTTGGATGATGCTCATAGTTCCAATTTCTCTATACACCCTGGTAGCACTAAGATGTATAGATATTTGAAGGAACATTTCTGGTGGGACAAAATGAAGAGGGATATTGCTGATTTTGTATCAAGATGTATGATTTTTCAACAAGTGAAAGATGAAAGGAAACATCCTGGAGGAGTATTGCAACCTCTTCCCATACCTGAGTGGAAATGGGATAATATCACAATGGACTTTGTCATGGGATTACAAAAGGCACCTAGAAGGAACGATGCAATATGAGTCATTGTTGATCGACTTACCAAGTCAACACATTTTCCTACTATAAGAGAATATCTACCAATTGAACGTCTAGAAATAATATATATTAATGAAGTTGTGATACTTCATGGAGTACCCCTATAGATTTTTTCTGATCGTGATCCACGTTTTACATCAAGATTCTAGAAAAGTCTTCAGAAGGCCTTAGATACTAATCTTCGTTTGAGCACTGCCTACCAGCCAAAAACTGATGGACAATCAGAACAGACAATTCAAACATTGTAAGACATGTTGAGATCTTGTTCACTTGATTTTCAAGGCATGTGAGATCAGTATTTACCTCTCGTAGAATTTTCCTACAACAATAGCTTCCATTCAAGTATACAGATGGCACCCTATGAAGCATTATATGGGAGGCGATGTCGTACACCAACTTGCTGGGATGATTTTGGTGAAAGAAAGCTCGTGGGACCAGAACTTGTTGAAGAAACAATGGAAAAGGTAAATATTATCCAGAACCATATCTAAAATAGCTCAAAGTAGGAAAAAGTGCTATGAAGATAACTGAAGGAAGGATTTGGAATTTCAAGAAGGTGATCACGATTTCTTAAAGGTATCTCCATGGAAGGGTGTTATACGATTCGGTAAGAAGGGAAAATTAATTCCTAGGTACATCGGGCCTTTTAAAATTCTGGAACAAATTAGAGCCGTAGCTTACCGGTTGGCAATGCCGCCAAGTCTCTCCAAGGTTCACAATGTTTTACACGTGTCAATGTTAATAAAGTACATGTCAGACCCAACACATGTACTCACTTATGAAGTAGTGGAACTTGAGCCCGATCTATCTTACTATGAAGATACTATCAAGATTCTTGATACTATAGAACATGTATAGAGAAATTGGACGAATCTTCTGGTGAGGGTTCTATGGAGGAACCATAAGATGGAGGAAGCAACATGGGAGCCTGAGGATCTTATGTTAAAGACATACCCGAATCTTTTTAGGTAATATTCTAGGAATTTCAAGGATGAAATTTTTGTAAGGAGGGGAGAATGTAACACCCCAAGGTTTTGAAAATAAATATATAATGCAATTTTATAATCTAACCATTAAACACAACTTTGTCTCTTCTATGTTTTTAATTTCAAGAAATGGTCATCTAGAGTTGTGTTCAGTAAGTCATTTGGAGTCTAATAGAACAAACTTGATTTTTAGTGAATAGTAACATATCCTTATGAATATTAATATGAATAGTAATATTAATAGTAATATGAATAGTAATATGACCCTTGAATAGTAAATAATGATATTATTTTATTTTCTTAAGGCAATATGATAATGGGATCTTAATTAATTTTTCAATGTAACATAAAAGTATTTGCACTTCAAGATTGTTATTTTTCGAATTAACTATGATCTTATTTAAAATTTAAATTAATAATATTTAGAAAATTATTTTTGAAATATGTATTTCACTTTTTAATTCTACACTTCAAAAAATAGTAGGGGTGAATTTTTGGGATTTTTCTAAAATACATGAATTTTTCATGAATAGTAAAAATATAGTTTTGAGTTTTCGGTAGATTAATGACGTCATAATGATGTAATAATTAAATATAAAAGTATGGTCGACTTGGGTATAGTAACTTATGACACGAGGTTTCCCAACTGGCTTAAACCATGGGAAAATACCATGGTAAATCCCACGGTTTGGCAAAAACCACAAATGAGGTGTCCCTTTGAAATTATTAAAAAATTACCTCTCTTTTTCTATAAATACCCACTTATACATTAGTTTTATTTAATTCCAAATCCATAATCCTCTAATATCTGGTGGTTTTACTTCTCTAGGAGTCCTCCCAAGGTGTCCCTAAGCCCCCAAGGTCCCATCTTTCAAGATCTATGAGTTATTCTACAAGGTAAGGGACTCTTCTTTAAGTCATCACTTCTTTTATGTTAGCTATTTGAAATTCCTTTCTCATATGTCATGGTTTGATTTTATTTATTCTTCTTACTGTCCTTTTTATTTACATATGATGAGATATTCTTTTTTTTCTCTCATCATTTGATTTTATGAAAGTCTAAGTGACGTCGTTAGGCTGCCGAGTTTTCATAAGGGATCTCTTAACTTTTCTTTATTTTCAAGTTCATCTCTTTTATTATTCTATCCTAACATACTCTATCCAAATAATAATGATAACTCAATTAAAATCTATATACTTGATTTATATCATGTTAATGGAATAACCATAATAAAAATTCTTATTCCCTCCCTTTTATTTTTATAAACGAAATCGACGTCCATGAGGTTCCAATTTATAACCTTCGTGGACGATGAAGTTTAGTTCTTCAATTTATTCTTCATTACTGGTCATGAAACCATATTAATGGTTGAACCAGACTATATTATATGTTTATGACCTAATTAATATTCAGAAACCAGAATATGTACATATAATTAAGTAATATGACCAAACTAGTTCATAATATTCCAAATACCGCAGAATAATCGAAGTGGTTTTCATCTAATGATTCATCCTCATTCCATTTAACCAAATGATATAAATGACCATTATAAATTATTTATGTTCATTAATAATATATAATTCCTATCCTGGAGATTTATAACCATTACACATGATCTTAATTACTTAAAAACAAACAAACCGAATTTGAAAATAAAGGAAACAGACACTCCAGAATGACGAAATTCAATAAAATAGCTTGTCAATAAAGACATAAGTGAATTAACCAGAATTATAGTAAAAAAAATAAACGTATAATAGGTTCTTAAATAAGTTATTAACAAGTTTAATTTCATATTCCAGGAGCTTAAGTACAAGATAGGAACACATTTGGAGTTAAGGTAAGGGTTTTTCCACCCGAACTTCCATTTTCATTCGGGATACTTTCATTGTCTAAATACCTCAATGAAATTCTTATGTATTGTTATGTACTCCTAATATATTCTGTGTGAGTATTATATATATGTTTACAACCCATAATACTTCTTTATTTTATGGATAGTAACAGGTTTTAAAAGGAACATTCAAAATTGTTTCAAAAATACGAGCCCGGTTCATGGGAATTTCTCAAATTCATATCTATTTTCAAGGGCAATACATAATCTGTTTTTAGAAACCATTATTATTATAAAAACACTAATTTTATTATGAAAATAATATCTTACTTAACTTCTGGTTTTATACAAAGATTTATCCAAAATAAGTCTTCTTAAAACAAAGAGTATTCATCTCTAGAATTGCTTAATGATTTTATAAGGGTGTTTTCGTCTAATTAAACACTCTTGTTGATTCCATGGTATTATTGGGTTTAATAATTTATGAAGTAATCTAACATATTTTATTTAATGGCTTATGACTAACTCTGTTGTGGATGATCTATCCTAAAACCATTCACCATATTATTCTGAATGGTTAGTGTTTTATGTTTAATGATTTGAGAAAGTTAGTTACATTTCATATGATAGATTCAATATGAATGTATATATTGTTTATATTGATACCCACTCATATGAGTAATGAATTGGAATTATTATGTGACTGGTGGGGCCAAATTAGCCCCTCAATGCATCGATAGGTCTCACGAGACAACTAGACGTGGAATTGGCCGAGGCCTTTCCCAATGTGATATGGATTTTGACCGAGGCCTTAATCACTAGACGTCTTGGCTGAGGCCATGACAAAATGTATCAGAATGTCCAGAATATGCACTTCCCTCATTATGAAGCTAGTAATTGAATGTTCATGTGGTTATTTTACTATTAGAATACCCATGATTATGTTTTATTATGGAATTATTTACTCAGCTCATATTCCTGCCATAATGTGTTTCAAGTTTATTATTAAAGGAATGTGATTTCAATTATTCACCATGTATAATGTTTATATTATCTTCCGCTATATTTATTACTCTTACTGAGAGTTTGATCTCACCCCTTTCTTATGTTTCATTTTCTCAGGACATGAAGAAGTAATTTACGAATGACTTACAAGCATAATCTAGGAGACGTGATGACTCTATTGGAATAAATTAGTGTTGTTTTTCCTTTCCATATGTAATGTTGAACTTATGTATGTGTCTTGTTTCCAATAATAATAAACTACTTGGTCCTTCAGGATTCGTATTCCTTGTATGTATGCCAACATAATCAAATAAGGCACCAACTCCAGGAAACTAGGGTCAGGTCCTTACACAGGTTCCCCAACTATTAGAAGTTTAACAGGTATTATGTGACCTTTTACTTATTTTCTAATGGATAACAGTGATAGAGGTCCATAGGTGACCTATCCTATTTATAATCCCACATATAATTTTAGAAGAGGTCATGTATGACCTGTATTGTTGCCAAAAATTGTAAAACCTAATCTAAGTTGAGGATCAAGCTATTTATCTATAAAAACTACATAGTGGTAGGTGATCACCAAGTAGAGGGGAATAGGTCTTGACTTGAGATATAAAATCTTATATTCAAAATTTCTTTTACGTATTTTATTTTTTTACATTGAATCTGTTCATTTAAACTGACCAATTTTTTTAACTATAAACAAAATTTAGACATTGATAGGTAATCTTTATTAGTTTTTTATAATATATTAATTAATTAAATTTATTTCAAAGGACTATGTAATATTTTATTTTACTTACTCGAGACCTGGTCAATATATAATAATCCTTTTTAAAGATGAAAACTTATATGGATCTACTGTATTGATTAACTGGGCCGTATTATTCAATTTAGGGGATTTCAAATTGATCCATTTTAAATGAATTTTTTTGGGTACTCAATTCACCCCCTCTTGAGTTACTCAATCTAACCAATATTTATTTTTATAGATTACATTTTTTTTATTTCATTTTACTCTCTTTAGGAACTCAATAGGCTGAAATAATGTTTTTAATGCAACCTGGCATTATTTATCTCTTCAATGAAAAAACATTTTTCATCCTCATATACTTTTTCAAAAAAAATCATGAATGTTTTTAATAATATCCAATTATTGTTTAAATTAATTTTTACCCATCATTTAATTTTTACTAAATATTTTATATTGAATATACTTGGTTTTTTCATATTAGATGCCTTTTTATTTTATGAATGTGTGAAATGAATGTTTTCTTTTACCGTATATAAAATAAATAGAATTTCCCAATATCATGAACACTCAATGATTTAAATTTTATTATTAAAATTTTTAGGTTTATATTCAAAGAAAAAATTTTCATTAAAATTTTGAAATTTATTTAATTTAAAAAAAATTGATTTCAAATCGAAATGTGTATTTTACTCAAGAAATGATTCAAGTGATATTTGAAAGGAACTTTTCATCTATAATGAAATCCTTTGATGTCACTTATGATATATTGGGGATATGATCCAATGATCCCATAATTATTTTTTCTTTGGATGTTTTAATATTATGATGAAAATATTTTTATGAAATTAATTTCTTTTTCATGTTTTATGATATTATAAAATGTTGAAATTCTTATGAAACCCAATTCTTTTTCCTGATTTAAGAAATATTATTATTGATTTATGATATTTTGGAAAACATATGAATGGATTATAATTATGTGATATGTGGGAATGAAATTATATATCCCTCCAATGCATTTTATAATTATGGATATCTCATCAGATAAATAGGACTAGAGTGGGGAGTGAACAAAGTTCATTAAGGGACTCTATCCATTATGTTAGTCTTGGGAGTGAACCTTGAATGCTATGATGGGAAAAGGAGTGTACCCAATCCAAAATGAGAGTTCTTGTAGTGATACTTGAATACTAAGGAATTAATTTTATATGCTTATCTGTATGACACAACCTTATATTTTATTCCAATGTTATGATATTAGGGCTCATGATCTTTTATTACTTTTTTATTCAGGTTTTATGAACTGTAATGGTTTATTCCATGAATCAATATTATGAACATTGATATGTTGGTTTTGGTTTTCAAATGTTACACTCCTTTTCCAATAACCTCCTGCTCATGTTATTTTTAAGTGATCATTGATATATCTATTTTTACACTTATTGGGCATCTGATCACACCCTTTCTTATGTTTCATTTACTAATATTATAATGAAAGGATTTAATTATTATGTTTCTAAGAAGTGTGATAGTTATAATCCACTATGTGGGAGAAAATGTAGATATTTTATTAACCAACTATTTATGTACCCATGTTTCCAAAGACACTACACCTTTATGGTCCTCAAGTGTATATTTATAAATTATATTGAATATTCATCTAATAAGATGTAATATAAATGTATTAAAATACTATCTCACTATATGACTTGTTTAGGAGGGAAACTAGATAAATATTCTAGTGTAAAATAAATCATATATTTGATTAGAAATGGTTGGATGATGTGCCCTTTTAAATATGAGATTGAGTGGCGTATTTGAAAATACACATTCCTCAATGTATAAGGAATGTAATTTTTCTAGGAAACTAACTCTAAAGATGAATAATAATTAATTTTGTTCATGAAATCCCACATCTACACATTTTTATTATTTTTAATATAAAAATGTTATTACATTACTCCTTATTTTAAATTTTTTCATCATTTTACCATTTAAGATTATAATTCAATTCATTGTAACAAAAAATATTGTTTTGATATATATGAAAAAAGATTTTATTAACAAATTTTGATATGTGATTTTAAATTTTATATTCATTTTTTATAATTCAAACTCACATAATGATAAATTTATATATTAAAATAAATTATATAGTATATAAAAAACAAATTCTTTAGAAATATATATTTCTAATAAATAAATCGGTTTATTCTCATTTCATATCAATTAAAAAGAATTTAATTAATATTAAAATAATTGATTATATATATATAACATTTTATTTAATAATACCCAAAAAATTGATAATTCTATTTTAAAATAATTTACAAGAACACATTTTTCTTACATTACAAGATGTTTTCATCAAGGAATTATTATATTCAAAAAAAATTAATTATTTCTTTTTTATTAATAAAATGTGAGATGCATTAATTATGAAAACTATCCAGATATAAATAAGGGTAAGATCATATTTATAACATTAAAATTTTCATTATCTATATGTATACACAATAGATATATTAACTATAGTTATATATTCAATGACCATATAATGGATATATTATCCTTTTACTTTTTTATATATTTCCTTGCATACTTCTTCAAAATAATTTTCTATATTGTTAAAACCAGAAAATTTAGTATATATCTAATTTATTTAATTCACACTAAAGTTATACATGGCTATATGATCATATGGGAGGCTGTGAGGATGAATAATTTAATCTTATAGTATTTTTATTTACATATGGTTATATTTCACTTGTAATTTTCATTATTAAGTTTCATAAGTATTTAATATTATAATTATTATATAATTTTATGTTATAATATTCCACTATAATGAAATACGTTATCATTCAATAAATATGTGTACTGGGTAAAACATTTTCCACTAAAACCATATAACTAAGTAATGAGAATTTAATATAATAATATGGAGTTTTACTGAGTGAAAATTTTCAAATGTGTAGAACATACCTCATTTGAATTTGGTATAGATTGTTAAAATTGTTATAAAATTCCCTTATATTTCTTTATTTATGAAAACATTAAAAATTGGAATTTTACTTATTCCCACCTTTAGATAAATTTAATTAATAATATATATATATATATATATTATTTATAAATTCCTTTATTATCTACCTAATAACCTCATCTCTTATCACCTTCCATCTATTTTAGATTGTCTAATAATATATTTTCTCGATTATTCATGACATCACTTCACCCACCCTCAGGTACATCAAATTCCTCGTTTTAGTTTTGGATTGTCCTTGGCTCCTTTTTTAGAGTCAATCCAGATATTTATAGGGGCTATGTCATAGAGATCCTCGATACTATGTGGAGAGTCCAGTTGTGGTGTGGACAAGTTTCCTACACCATAGAGCCTTGGGATCATTTTTCCATTTTGGTCATAGATTCGGCATGGTCACCCAACTGTGGCATGAAGTTTGGGAAGTGGAATTTCAGTTCTACTTCTATTTTGGCATAGTTATTCCATCGATCATAGATGTTTCATAATAATGTTGAGTGTTTCATCATGGAGGATTAGGTTTCACCATAGTTCTCTAATGGATAAATTTGATTGATTCTTCCAAATACATGGTATCTACACCATGGGGAGCATGTTTCAGTAGAGCTCCTCTTTTGTTAGTGGGGCTCTACAGTGTGGTGTTATCAGTTACACCCTAGTTCCCTCTCCTAGAAAATATAAATTTTGGCATGGTATATGATAGGGTTCTGGGATGATATTTTAATAAAAAGGTTTTGGAATGGTATCTTACACAACCCCAGGGTCTGTACTTCTTTTAGTAGTCACGAACCATGGTTTTGGAGACTAATATATAGTCTCCTCAAATCCAAATTGCCTACAAAAATTAAAAAACCCTTATAACCATCCATTCTTAGAACCTTCACTCTTAAACCTTAGCCATCCAAGGGAGATTTTTCAAGGACTATAAAGAACAATTTGATTTTCTTTTAACCTTGGAATTTTGAGATCAATTATTAGTGGTTTCTCTACATTCATGAGGATGGTGACTCTATAAAAAGGTTCTAATTCATGAATTATTTGATGTTATTGTGTAATTACTTTTTTGGTTTTGTGAAGGTGATTTATTTGGAATCAAATTCGATTTTCTTTATGGGATATTTGTTTTTAGAGTGTTTTTTTAAAGAGATATTTATACCTTATGTACTCTCATAAAATTATTTAAAGGTGGTTTTATATAAATTATATATTTCAAAAATAGAATAGGTATTTATTCACTGTGAAAATGATTTTTAAATGGTGATAATGGTTTCAAAATAATTTTTTTACAAGCAAATCACATTGGGGACCTTGGGTGAATCTGGAAATAGAATTGTCACATTATTATGTGTAATGCCACTAAATGTTTTATATCGATATTCTATGATAGGACCCAGCATTGAATGGATTCACATAATGTTATAGATTATTATTTTCATTATATTTATATGTACATATTCTCATAGGATATATCCTAGATATTTTTCTTTGTCATTATTTCTTGGTTTTACACATGGTTGTATATTTCATGATTGGTGTCCATGGTTTATTTTTATCATGTATGCTTGATTTATCACATGTATTTTTCATGTTACTTATTAATAAAAATATTAGGTACTTTTATTAAAACCAAATAATGTTTTAATAAATGATTCCACTATGGAAAATTCATGATAAACTAGACTTTTTTTAATTCTTGATCTATCATTTTTATGGAATTAGACTATGTATATATATTATTTTGTGAAATAATACAAGGATGTGTTATCTTGCCATGTTTTTTCCATTGGTTATTTTTATATGTGTTTTTATTGGAATCATGTAAAGGGAAGTGTATCCTATTGTTCATCACCTTCTATTGATGGTTGTTGCCTTCATAGTGGGAATGTGTGGTAGTGACAGTTGGTTACATGGAGTTTTGGATTTCTTTTTCTTGTCTAGTTTTATTTTCAATTAACCCCTTTGTTCTTGACATTTTAAGTCTCATTAATATGTAAATTCAATTTATTCTTACTATATTAATTCTATGGTTATACATTAGACTATTGTGTTTTTTTCACCTCACCTTGTCATGGACCCTCTTGAGTGAGTTTCCTAGTTGACCTGGGTTGGATCGTTATAAATTGGTATCAAAGTAATTAATCATCCGAAAGGGTTATATAGATATTGGGTTTTGGTTCAATTTTTTTGGTATACATGATTTAGGACAATCTAAAGTCGTGTAGTATGTGTGGAAGGGTACCTGGCTAGCTCACTTCTATGTCTAAACCTGATTTTCCATGGGTGATGAGGGAATTATTTCCAAGTATGAGACATTTTATTTAAATTTATTTGAATGAAATAGATTTTGAGTTTATTTGAATGGATGTATTCCATTTCAGGTAATTTTACTTCATTCATAGAATCCATGATGGATTTAAATTCATGTTTTTTAATTTTATTAATATGGATTCAAGAATTTGGTCATATGATTTGGGAATTTTATCATAAAATGATTGGTTATTATATTTTGTATTTATTAGAAAATCAATTTTATAAAATCTCATTCAAATAAAGTAGAGGAAGATATGAGGTAAGTAAAATAGGTGAATCCTTCAGTAGGAACTTTTTTAATGGGTTTTGTTATCCAAAATATTAAGACTATGTTTCATGTGGGTATTTTTCACTAGGGACGAGTGTTGGATCATGGAATAGAATTTAATAAAAAAAACCTCCCATATATTATTGTGACAAAGGAACATACTAATATAAAGAGTGTATTCATTTGATTCTAAGGGTCATTATTTTTCTAAAATCTACAAAAGAATATAAGGAGGGTTTTTCTATATATATCCTTAAAAGAATGGTAGGGAGATGGTAGGAATATATTGTGTAAGAAAATTTTCACAATGATCTTGCATAGAAATTTTCAAGAAAATATTTAACCAATGTTTTTATCTTAAAACATTGTTTGTGGTGAAGACCATAGATTTTCTAACCGAAAATAAAGGAGATCATGCAATTTTGGAGTATTCCACCCATTTCAAGTTAATTGTACATCTATAAACCAATATTTTAAATAATGATTAACTAAAAGTATTTGAGGTTCTAGATGAGCTTGAAGACCAGTATTCTATCAATGTTGATTCTATTATGCCTTCTAATCATTTTAAAGGTGGTTGACATGGTGGATATATCCAAGGTAGACATATCTTGGAAAACTGGTTGGGGTGGAACTTTAGTAGCATAAGTGGTTATCCATGGTGTGTTTTATGGCCATAAAAGGAAATGTAAAAGTAGCTAGTTTTCATCAGGGCCATTTACTATGGATTCATCGTGACAACATCATGTTGTTTTTTATCAATGTGGAAGGCCTGATCATACCAATACTAAGTATATAAAAATTCAACAGACATTTTATTGTTATAGACAGTCTTATTTTTTCTGTCATTTTTTATGGAAGGATGACTCAAATAAGTAAGGATGGATTCAATCTCACCAAGGGTTTATAGGATCATTTCGATTATCCCATGGGGGGCGGGGATTGTCCTACATATAAGGGGTATGTTCATAATGCTATGAATGATCATGTAGGATCTGAGACCAAATGAATTTACATTATCGAGTATGCTCTGGAGGAATATAAGGTAGGTCTAGCTACTATTAGAGGTACTATACTTATTTATTACTCTATGGTACTACCTTTATTTTAAAAAAGTTTTACTCTATCATTTATATCATAAAAGTTAATTTACATGTTCGGATTAAATTTTTATCATATTCTATTCTAATTGTATCTTTATACTCTATTGGGAAGGAATTATGAACAAGGTTTTAAAATTCTAACATGTCATCTAATGATAGACGAATTAGAAGTGGTGTGGAATTTTGGAGTTACTAATATTGATATAATTATATCAATAATTATAATGGATTATATGATCACTCTTAACTCCTATATTTACTATCATCATCATTGAGTTCAATTTTTATCTCCTGGTGGGGTCTATCGGGTCTTTTAGGGTGTGTTCAATTCTAGATCTAGGAGGGTGTGTCCAGTTGTTCGTTAGGTTGGAATGATATCATGTCAATTGATAGGTATTTTCCTTGATGTTGTTGGCTCCCACATGGGTATTCCACTTCCAACAATGGTGATTATGTATCCCAAGTTCATTCTAGATTATTTTTTTTTCTGGTTACTTATATAAATAGAGTATGAATTCACTATTAACATGTTTCCTGGTATGGTTCCCATTTCTAGTCCATATTATTGAATTTCACACACTAGGATGGTAGAGGTTAAATTTAATATTTTGTACCTTGAGTAAATGGGATTTATTCATCTTATATTGTCACACTGTGATTTTCATGTCCTCATTTTCATAAAAGGGGATGATATCTTTTTAAATTTTATAGATTATCAAAATCTAAATCAAGTGATCATTAAAAAAATATCCCTTGTATAGATTTAATAATCCTTGTGATCAAATCAGAGGGGATAATTGGTTTTAAAATATTTAACTCTAGAAAATATACCATCAATACCAGAAAATATAGGAACTGGTGGAAACTGGTCCTAAGGAGAAAATATATAAAAATAATAGATAAGACTCAAGAATTACCAAGGGGTTATTACAAATACGTGAATAAATTTTTCCATACATGTTAGCCTCCAGCATTAGATCACAATAAATTGGGGCAGTGAAAGACCACATTGTAGTCATGTCCATAATGGATCTCTTCAACATTATATGATATACCTACAAAATTATTTAGGAGATAGTATGGAAATTTTTAGTTTCATGTTAATATATTATGTCTCTCTAACATTCTTGTTTTTTTAATGGGGTTGATGAACTGAATCATTCATCATTTTGGGGAGTCCTTCATAATATTATTTTTGAATGATATTTTATAATTTTATAAGTCATAGGTGTAACACGTGGATCATCTGAATATCATGTTTGGATCATTTATGGAACATCTATTGTATTGTAATCTTTCTAAGTGTGAATTTTGGAACCAAGAAGAAATATTTTTAGTGTATGATATATCTAAGAGATGTACCCCAATGGATCCTAAGAATATAATTTCGGTAATGTATTTTGAGTAGCCTAAAAATGTGTTTGAGAAATTGATATTTTTAGGATTAGATGGTTATTATGGGTGGTTTGTTCAAGATTTATCTGAGATCACATCTCCAAGAAAATATTTGAATTGTAAGATTGAATGAAAGTTAAAATATTAGATATCTTTTAAGGATATGAATGTGAGACTGACTTAAAATATATTTCTCATTCTTCTGAACTCAGATTTAGGTTATGATGTTTTATTTACTACTTCTGGTATGGGTTTGGGGTTTGCTTTGATGCAAGGGAAAGAAGTTATTTCCTATGCCTCCCATCATTTATTCCCTCATGAGGATAAATACCCTACCCATGAAAATGAGTTGTAATCAATTATAAATCCACTCAAAACATGGAATTTCTATATCTTTAGGGAGTGGTTCATGATATATTATGTTCAAAAGATCATGAATTATATTTTTACTTAGAGGTATCTGAATTTATGACAGAGATGTTAGGTTGAGTATCTTCATCCATTCAATTTTGATCATTGTTATACTCCCAAAAAGGGATTATCATGGATGATTCTTCAAGAAATAAGTTATAGACTCAATCCCTAAAAGAATCAATAGAGGATTGGTAACTGATGAATTTGTTCATTGAGATGATATTTTTAATGGAAATGGTTGGTGGGTAGGTGTTCTTGGATTTTCTGAAGGCCGAATCATTGTTTTCTTACTAGATTCATCATGAATAGTTAACTGGAATTGGTTTCCAATGATTTATTAAAATCCTAAAAGGTAAAGAGACATCGAATGAATGGTATTGGTCTATAATTTTCACATTGAGTTTTTGTGGTAGGTTGTTTGTTACTATATCTGTGTGAATGGAATTAATTAATGATGGACACCATTTATGTTAGTTCATTCACCCTATGACTTCCAATAAGTATCCTGACTTGAGACATTATTATTGGTTATTGGGGATGATATTGTCAATTATAGGCTTCGTGCCATGGTTCCTTACTTGTCAAAGGATTAAGTCATACCACTAGACACATATCAGTTTTTTGAAACCCATTCCCATTCCATTATGCAAGTGGGATAATATTTCCATATACTTCAAAAATGGTTTCACTCAAACCCTGAGTAGGAAGGATGTTATTTCTGTGATCATGTATTGTCTTACAAAATCATATCATTTCCTTCCCATCAAGGAGGTTAAAAAAATAGATTGTATTTGGAACCTATACACCACAGAGGTTGTAATAATCCATGGGGTTCCCTCTATGATTGTTTCTGAAAGGGAATTATAGTTCCCAAACTGGTTTTGTAAAGGTTTCCAAGAGGCCATGGGTTTCTAGTTGAAATTAAGTGTGGACTATAGATTGATGGATAGAATAATACAACTACATAAGTTCTTAAAGATATGCTCTAAGAATTTGTTCTTGATTTTAGAGGTTACTGGGAAAATCATCTTCTTCTAGATAATTTTACAATAATAATAATTATTAGTATTTGATTAATATAGACCCCTTTGAACCATTTAATCAGAAGAAATGTAAATATCCCTTGTGTTGGGATGAGTTGGTAGAATGGTCCTTAGAAGGGTTAAGCCTTATTTAGGAAAAAATGAAAATAGTATAGTTGATTCAGAAGAGATTTTTAATGAAAAAGATTCATTATAAATACTATGAAGATCATCATCATCATCTTATAGAGTTTTTTTTGGAAATCAGGTATTTATTTAAGTATCACCTCCCTTGAGACATCATTTGTTGGGTAAGTAGGGTATGTTGGTTTTCTAGTTTGTTGGACCCTATGAGATCATGGAATAAATTGGCAATGTGGTTCATCATTTAGAATTATAATATAATTTGAAATTGATTCATGATGTGTTTTACATTTTCTAGTTGGGGATGAATCAATGAGGAAATTCCCTTGTGATTGAATGGGAGGATGTTGATCTTGAACATGACACCACTATGATTGAGAAACTCGTTCAGATAATAGATCTCAAAGATAAGTTTGTTTTCTGGTAAAATAATACATTTATTCTAGGTACTATGGCAGTTTGGATGTGATAGCCAAAATATGTGGGAGTTGTAATTGTTAATGTGGTGGTAGTGTTCTTATCTTTTTGAGAGTTTAAAATCCTAATCACTTTTTTCTGGAAGAAAGATATTATAGTGGGTATATTGTGACATCCCATCACTTGTACATAGGTACTTCTATTATCTTGGTTTTTTAATTAGTTTATATTTTTTAGAGAAAAATTAGAGTTTAACCATGGATTATTTCATGGAGATTTTATTCATAGAATGTATAGTATTGATGTGGTGTAGACATATTGGTTTCATTGTGGAGGCTTAGGTTGTTTCATCTATTTTGGGTATGGTTGTGGTATGGTCACTCTATTGTGGAATAGATTCCAAGAAGTTGAATTTTGGTGAAAGTTCCATTTTTAATAGTTATTTTTTGTCGATGGTTGTGGAATAGTCATGTTGAGTATTATGTTATGGAGGAGTAATCATAACTATAGTACTCAACGGGATAAGTTTGAGTGGTTCTTCCAAATAAGATGATGTTGTGTCATGGGAAGTATAATATGTCATATCTCCTCTTTTGGTAGATGGGATCAATAAGGTAGTTATCTCAATTTCTCCATAGTTCCCTCTTTTGGAAAAAATGATCTATGATGCAGTCTATTCGTTGGTACTTGGAATAAATTTTAACAAAAAGGTTGTGTCATGGTATCATAAATTGTGGAATGGTATGAACCTCTTTTAACAGTCTTGTTCCTTGGTTTGGTAGGATTTACAGTGGTCTCCTTAAATCCTGAATAAATATAAATATCTAAATTACCATAAAACTATCCTTTCTTGGAACTATATCTCTTTAACATTAGGTTCCTAACGTATGATTTTAATGTCATTTTAAGGCCCTTTGGATTGGATTTCAACCCCACCATTGGGATATCAATTTTTGGTGGTTTCTCCCTATTCGTGAGGTAGATGTTACTATATAAATTTTTTAATTCATTTTTACTTGATGTTATTGTGTAATTATTTAACGTCACAGCCCTGGTGACACACACTAACTCCAAGATCCATTTGGTCATATTCCATCAAGCGTGCCTCCCCATATTCTAGAGGTTTCAGAGTAGGAGAAAGGGTTTAATATTGATTAGGGGGATACTATACCCTCTTTTTCAAAGTAGCACAATATTATAAGTAAATGATAATAACCAAAATATAAAACCAAAACCAAACCAAACCAGTATCGCATGATGAATAAAATAAAAAATACAATATCCAAAACTAAATAGTAGATATGTAATTCTAAATACATGTCAAGTTTCATTATTACAAACCCATAATAAATAATGAAAATAAAAACTCCCAAGTGGGTCCCAAATCACATCTATTTCTCCCATACATTCTCCATCCCGAACCATCTATCTAACATAGGGCTTTTCCACTTATCCTTTCTTACAAATATGAATCCAATTTGAGTACCAATCAAAAAGCCTAAGTAGGGTGTGATTAAAACTCAGTAGACCACCACCAATTATGTATTAAAAAATTTCCAGTCAATAATAGTGTGTAACGCCCCAAACCAAGTTACCTATAGTTGGTGCATTATTTTAATACATTGGCATGATTACAAGGAATCAAGTCCCGAAGGACTAATATTTTTAGAATTCTTGGAAAATAGATTACATACATTTACGTTATATTACATTATAAAATGAAAAGAAACGACAATATTGTCTCCAATGACCACATTCATATCCCTTATACTATCCCTATAGTCCAGTCATAATATACTTCTTCGCATCCTGGGAAAAATAAAACATAGAAAGGGGTGACCTCAGATGCTTATTAAGGATAACAATATAGTATAAACTTTCGTAAATAAGCATAAACATTTAAGGCAATGTTTAAAACTAAAAAAAATCCTTTTAAACTTAAACATCAGCATAATATGGAAAAGATAAATCAAATAATTCCATTTAATTATTCAAATGGATATTTTACCAGACTAATAATCAAATTTAATATCAATATCTAATTTCACAATGATGGAATGGATAATGTTGGACATCATAACCACATAGTCAACGCCTCATACCAATACTACAAATAAGATTTTTCCAATTCCTTGTCCCAATACACTAGTTTGTCTTATGAGACCTACCGATGTTGTGAGGAGAAATAGTGGGCTCCACCCATCACTTACTAAGTCCAATGCATTCCTAATATGAAAAGGATGAAACATAACATAAAAATTCATATTAAAACTAGCATACTAAATGTTAATAAGTTAACTATAAACCATGAATGGTATAAAATAACACATCCATAGTAAAAAATATCACAAAACCTTCAATACAATATGGAATATTTGTATCATAATAAATCAACTTCAAACAAGTATAATAGCCACTTTGAAACTTTTGAAAGGAATTTACATTTTAAAATAATCATGTCCATATAAATAAATCATTAAAACTATTTTGAAAACATGGACATTAATGATAACGATTTATAAGAATAAAATTTTAAAACATTTAAAATGATTTTTTTGTTAAATAATACCATTAAGAGAATCATTTTGAAAATTTATTTTAGGAAACATAGACATTGATAACAAATATTTCCATAAAATACTTACACATAATAATCTCTGATAATAATGAGATTGATGAATTAACCGTTACCATATACTTTTCTTTGGTCGAGGGTATGTTAACCTCTAGTATAATAGTTAAATAATTTTTATTAAATAATAAAATAACCACATACATAAATATGATATCATATATGATATTATAATTTTAATTTGTTAATAATATTTTAGTAGTATCATTGTTTCAGGTGTTAACTGATTTGTTTTCCTTTATATGTTTTCTTACGTAAGGCATGTTTGTTATAAATAAGATGTATTTGATTCATATCTATAATGATATTAAGTTATAAAAAAAATTTAATAATGAAATGAAAATTATTCTCGAATGGTTCTGATGGGTAATGAATCTCATCGCGTTCGTGGAGACGGTAATCTGTACGTACGCACAAACCCTACTTCAATTTCATTTTTTTATTTTAAATGGAAAGAAAACCAAATTATGCATAGATATATTATTATTACAGTATAATATAATATTTTATATACATTACATAAGTTCATTAACACCATTCTTTATATGTTCCATTTATGGTATGAATGAGTCATATCACTTTGAGGGGGCGGTAGTCCGCACTTCCTCAAAAACAATTACCGTATATATACAACATGAAAAGAATAAAGGTATGCTATAAAAGAGAATTACAGAAGATTATAGATAAAATAAATATCATATAAATCATATATAATTACATTACCATAATAATGGCCACCATAAGAGGTTGTAGTAGAAGATTGAACAATCAACGTTTCGTGAGGCTATAGTTCGCCGTCCAGAGAAACATTTTGTTCTATACCCATTAGATGGTGGTGTGTGTAAGATTAGTTCAAATAATTCTCATAAAAACAACCTAGTATATTGAAGATACTTCTGTCATTATGAAATAAAGGAATAAGGAGAGTTTAGTGGGTTGGAGAAGTAAAATAAAAGAAAAGAACTTAAGGATAAATGTTACCTTTAAATCGGGTAACTTCCTTTGGTTTGAATAAAAAGGCTTCCTTGAAGAGCCTTCACCCTAAGGTAAGGCTACTAAAGGGATTATAGGGATGTAAGGATATTAATTTTTCTGAATTTATATGAGGGAAGGGGCTTTAGATGTGTGAGAAATGGGTTAGAGTTTAGGGCTTTTTATAAGGGGGAGGAGGGGCTCTTTAGGAAAGTTTGAAAATATTATTTTATTATATAATGATTTTCGGTTTCTAAAGGTCCAAAACTCATTAATGTCGAAGATAAGATGACTAATGTTCGAAATAAAATCATCCAATAAAAATTGGACATGTTTTGGATATTATTTTAATTTTTATAATCTCATTTTTTAAAATCATTCATTAATGAGCTAAACACTGCATCATTATTGTGTCATAAATAATTTTGTTTATTTGATTTCTAAATATTATATAAAAATAACATGATATAGGAAATATTTTTATATTTCAAATTAATATTTATAGTTTAATATATATCTTATATAACCCCTTGTAATTTTTTTAGTAAAAGATATATAATTATGTCATTTTGTCCTTACTTTAAATTAATTAATATATAGTGCATTATCACTCTCAAGTGGCTCCATGTGGTCCCAAAATCAACCCAAAGATACGAATGGTCAGAAATGTATCAAAAGATATGAATAGAACACATTTCAAGGTAATTTAATATTATTATAATAATATTTTTTTACCCTTATTTACCAGATTTACCCTTTTACCATGGTAAATAAAATATTTACTAAAGTAAATATTCATAATGTAAAAAATTAAAATTTACCTATTTACACAATTTTGAACTCCTGATTCAAAATATGGAATCAATTTTCCCAAATTCAAAGCACAGAAGTGGCAAAAATTAATCTAAAATTAATTCTCGTTGTTAAAACAAAAAAGCATGTTTTTAAGAAATAATAAATATCAAAAGATTAACACTTTTTTATGTCCATTTTAAATGTAAAATTATATAAATTGACCTAAATTATACTAAATGATAAAAATATAATCTTATTATACTTTAAAACCACTGAATTTTCTAATTTAACACTATAAATTATTTCATTTAAAAAAGTTGTTTTCAATTAAAATTTAGTATTTTTCACTATTCATCAAAATATGAAAGTTATTAGAAAAGTTCCAAAATTTTATCCAAACTAAATTTTTATGTTCCTAGCCTAAATAATAAATTATTATTATTAAATTTAATATATAAAATTTCCAAATATTGGTTTTAAAAAAGGTTCTCCATTAAAAGGTGGAAAAATTGCATTTTTTTGAAAAATACTTCATTTACCTCAAAAAATGAATTTGTTCTTATATTAAGTATAATAAACCCATTATATGGATTATAATATTATATGGAGTATATAAAATAAAGAATTTAGTTAATACTATTCATAACTACTTTTTAAACCACTAGTTTGGTAAGTCGTGGTGTGCTCGAACTAAGTGTTTCATGTAGTGCAAGTTATTGAATTTCTTTGAAGAGATAACATACTATAAAATATTGTGGTGTTACATTCTCCCCTACTTCAATAAATGGCATCCTAGAAATTTAAAATTTTTATTTGTAAATAAAATTCTAAAAATAGAAAAAATATCTTTGTCGAAAACCCACATAGGAAATTAGGTTCGTGAAATTTAGTCTTAATAAGAGGGAAAGAGAAATAAAAAAGTCACCACCAAATTATGATCTCAATTATGATAACATTTGTGGAAATTAGAGGCACATAATTGGTGAAAAAACGTTAATATTTATAAGGAGTTCTTGAGGTCATCATTCACAAACAAGTGTAAAATTGAGGGCCTAAAATCCATCAATCTATGATGATTTAAAATATCATTGTTTCAAAAAAACATAAGGAATTAGGATAAAATATTTTTGGTTTTAAGATCCCTTCCATAAAGTTTAATAATTAATTTATTCATAGAATAAGAGGAAAAAAATATACATGACAAGTAGAGTTTCATTCTTCAACTAATGTCTACCACAAACTCATCTTTCACTCTAAAAGATAATAGATTTAAAAAATATACTATTTATCCTAATCGAATTGGGTTCCAAAGATAGTGAATTTATAATTCATTTTTCAGACTATTTAAAAAACTACATTATACCAACTAGGACATCATGTAGGCTAGTGGTAGGTGATGTACCCTTGTCGCCCTTCGGTTGTGGGTTCAAGTCTCGCGGCCGTGCCAGATGCGACGGGTTGTCGCCCGACCTCCAGGTTGTCCTTTTTATAACAATCCAAAAATAATCTTAAGAAATGATTTAACATTAACAATAGTATCAAATGTCAAACTTAATCCATTCCAACCTTTGTCTTATCCAAAGTACTTATGTCCCAACTCACAGTTGAAAATTTATAAGGAAGATAAACACAATAAAGATCTTTTTGGCCACGTAATAACATGTCAATACCTTCATCGTGTATTTTATTAAAATGTGGTAATAAAATGAATTACCAGAAAACCAAATTTGAATAGGTATGTAATTATTTATTTCTTCTTCAATTCATAGAATACTGGATATACCCGTTAAATCCAAAAATTTTGTAAGCACCAAAAATTATGGAATAAAAAACCATTAATTAGTTCCTAGGTAGTCAATAATATCCAATATAATTTATCCAAATAAATCATCTCTTATTCCAAAATCAATACCACGATATCATGAACATATTAAAGTTTATCTTTCCATAAAACAGGTATTTTCCAAAAAAATTAACTTGCTATTGAGTCACTTTTCTTGGTACCACACAATCTCAAATCCTTAATAAAATCGTACTGCAGTAAAATCCTTCTATACTCCATAATTATTATAACCAGTTCATCATTGATACAACCATCAAATGACATAATTCATTAATATCAACATAAGAACACTAGTCATTACTCTTCATCTGTGGTAATATCATAACTTGATTATCATCCAATAGCATCATTTTTTGTATACGATGATGATTGGGACATTGATTCACGTAGTGTCCCAACTCCTTGCAGTTGAAGCATTGTATATTTGAAACCTTTTTCTTACCCTTTAAATCACATACTTGGTGTCCTTTTCCCTCACACTTATAAAAAACACACATTCCCTTCAATCATTTACCAATGTGATTCTTTCCACAGTTATCACACGTGGGAAAATCCTTCTTTCTTTTATTCCCTTTATCCATTTTTCTCTCTACCATCCTTTTCTTCTCTGGTTTCCCTTCAAAGCCATAAGACTCATTAAATTCGTTACTTATCTTATTAACACATAATAACATTTCTTCATATGATGATAATATGTAGAAGACTATTTCCTTTATAAATGTTGGTTCAATACCTTGAAATATATGATCCTTCTTACTCTTTGGATCATGCGTATTGCTGGATATTTCATTCTATCTACTAGGCGCCATTTCTAAAAAATGGAATACACTAGGTTAGTTTATGAATCACAAAGAATCATTATAATCTTGTAAAATTACAATCATAAATTGAAAAGATTATAAATATAATCTATAATCATAAAAAAATGTTTCCTTTGAGGAAGTATTTAGTCTTAAATCCTTCATAATGGCTTGTAAAGAAAATTTGAATTATCTTAAGGATATCCTCCAGGAGTGTCGTAACTAAGTGTGCAGCATGGCCCGTTCTCATTTACTAGGATACCTAGAGTGAAGCCAAAAACTCCTTGTCAGAGTTTTCACTTCTAGGTACATCTATGCCAGAGCCACCTCTACCGGATCGTATCTAGATAGGGATGTATTTCTTGGAAAATACACAAAATATCTACATTACCAAAAATTCTAGGAAGTTCTTCCATACTAATTCTAAAAGTCTATCTTAGGGTAATATTATCTAATTCGAGTTTTTCTAAATCTAGTTTCCAAGGTTATTTCTAAAATTCCTCTGATACCAACTGTAACACCCTGACCCAAGTTACCCAGAGTCGGTGCATTATTTTAATACACTGATAGGATTACAAGGAATCATGTCCCGAAGGACCGATCAGTTTAGCAGTCTTGGAAAATAGATTACATACATGAATGTTACATTAAATTGTAAAATGAAAAACAAAAATTACACTGTATCTATTGAGAAAATTCATATTCCTTAGACTATAACTATAGTTAAGTCATGATATACTTATTCACATCCTGGAAAAAAGAAAACATAGATAGGGGTGAGCTCAGATGCTCAGTAAGGATAACAATATAGTGGAAAATTTTATAAATAAGCATAAAAATTTAAGGCAATGTATAAAACTAAAACAAAATACTTTTAAAATTAAACTTCAGAATAATATGGAAAATATAAATCAAATAATTCCATTTACTTATTCACATTGATATTCTACTAGTCAAATAATCACATGTAATATCAATATCTAATTTCATAATTATGGAATGCATAATGCCAGACATCATAACCACATAGTCAAGGCCTCGTTCCAAGACTACAAATAAGATCTTTTCAAGGCCTTGTGCCAAGACAATAGTTTTTCTCATGAGATATACTGATGCATCGAGGAGCTATAGCGGGCTTCACCCGTCACTTGCTAAGACCAATGCATTCAAAATATAAAAAGGTTGAAACACAACATCAACATTCGTATTAAAACTAGTATATGAAACGTTAATACATTAACCATAAACCATGAATGGTATAAAAATAACACATCCACAATCAAACATATCACAAAACCTTCAATATAATATGGAATATTTGTATCATAATAAATCAACTTAAAACAAGTATAACATCTAGTAAAGGATGTTGACATTGTTGAAAATGATCAGTAAAACTTTTTGAGTGAAATATCCCTTTTTGTGAAAGCATTTAACAGTGAAACATTTATAAAGGAAGTAATTTGAAATAGATTTTTGAATCAAAGGGTCCCATAACACTTTCAAACTTTTGAAAGGAATTAACATTTTAAAAAAATCATGTCCATATAAATAAATCCTTAAAACTATTTTAAAAACATGGACATTAATGAGAAATATTTAGAAGAATAAAATTTTAAAACATTGAAAATTATTTTTTAATTAAAAAGAACCTTTAAAATAATTATTCTGAAAAAGTATTTTATGAAACATGGAAATGGATAATAAATATGTTCTGGAAAATACTTACACATAAATAATCTAAGATAATAACGAGATTAAGGAATTAACCCTTACCTTATACTTTTCTTTGGTCAAGGGTTTGTTACCCTCCTGTATAATAGTTAAATAATTTTTATTAAATTATAAAATAACCACATATATAAATATGATATCATATATGGTCTTCTAATATTGTTTTGTTAATAATATTTTAGTAGTATCATTTTTTTGGTTGTTAACTGATTCATTTTACATTATATGTTTTGTTAGATAATCCATGTTTGTTATATATATGATGTATTTGATTCACATCCAGAATGATATTAATTTCATAAAAATTATTTTTAATAATCATATGAAAGTTAGTCTTGAATGGTAATGATGGGTAATTAATCTCATCGCGTTCGTGGAGACGGTAATCCGTACGTACGCACAAATGCTACTTCTATTTGATTTTTTTTTATTTTAAAAGGAAATAAAACGAAATGATACATAGGTATATTATTATTACAGTATAATATAATATTTTATATTTTTTACTTAGGTTTATTAACACCATCCTTTATACGTTCCATGCATGGTATGAATGAGTCATATCACTTTGAGGGTGCGGTAATCCGTACTTCCTCAAATGAAATTATCGTATGTATACTACATGAAAAGAATAAAGGTATGCTATAAAAGAGTATTAAAGAAGATTATAGAATAAATAAATATCACAAATATCATATTTAATTACAGTACCATCATAATGGCCACCATAAGAGGTGGTTGTAGAAGATTGAACAATCATCATTTCGTGAGGTAGTAGTTCACCATCCACAGAAACATTATGTTCTATACCCATTAGATGGAGGTGTGTGTAAGTGTAATTAAAATAATTATCATAAAAATAACCTAGTATATTGAGGATACATGTGTTATTATAAAATAAATGAATAAAGAGAGTTTAGGGGGTTGGATAAGTAAAATAGATGAAAATAACTTAAGGAGAGATGTTACCTTTAAATTAGGTAACTCCCTTTGGTTTGAACAAAAAGGCCTCATTGAAGTGCCTTTTACCTAAGTTAAGGATTATAAAAGTATGATAGGGTTATAGGGAGCTTAATTGGGCAGAGTTTGGTTGAGACAAGGGGTTTTAGAGGTGTGAGAAATGGGTTAGAGGTTAGGGCATTTTATAAGGGGGAGGAGGGGCTCTTTAAGAAAGTTGGAAAATATTATATTATTATATACTGATTTTCGGTTTCTAAAGTTTCAAAACTCATTAAAGTCAAATATAAGATGGATCATGTTAGAAATAAAATCATCCACTAAAAATTGGATAGGTTTTTGATATTTGTTTTATTTTTTACAATCTCATTTATTTAAATTATTTATTAATGAGGTAAACACTGCATCATTATTGTGTCATAAATAATTTTTTTATTTGATGTCTAAAAATTATAAAAAAATAAAATTATGTAGGAAGTATATTTAGGTTTAAAATTAATATTTATAGTTGAAAATAAAACTTATATATCCTCTTTTAAAAAAATTACTAAAAGATATATGTTTATGTCATTTTTATCCTTACTTTAAATTAATTAATATAAAGTGTCATTATCACATTGAAGTGGCTCCATGCGATTAAAAAATAGACCCAAGGATGACCATGGTTAGACATGTATCAACCAATAGGAATAAGAAACATTTTAGGGTAATTTAATATTATAATAAGAATATTTTTTTACCCTTATTTACCATATTTACCCTTTAACCATGGTAAATAAAATATTTACTAAAGAAAATATTCATAATTCCTAAAAATAAAAGATACCAATTTACAAAATTTGGACCACCTGATTCTAAATATTTAATCCATTTTTTCAAATTAAAAACACAAAAGTTGTAGAAATTAATTTAAAATTAATTCTCGTTGTCAAAACAAAAAGTCTGTTTTTAAGAAATAATAACTATCAAAAGATTGACACTTGTTTATGTCCAGTTTAAAAGTAAAATTACATCCAATGACCTAATTTATATTAAATGATAAAAATATAATCTAATTATACTTTAAAACCACTCAAATGTATAATTTAACGCTATAAATTATTTTGATTAAAAAAGTACTCTTCAATTAAAATTTACTATTTTTCACTATTCACCAAAATATGAAAGTTATTTGAAAAGTACCAAATATTTATCCAAACTAAATTTTTATGTCACCATTCTAAATAATAATTTAATTAAATTAAATTTAATATATAAAAGTTCCAAATATATGTTTTAAAATAGGTTTCCCATTAAAAGGCGGTAAAATTTCATTTTTTTTGAAAATTAGTTCTTTTATCTGAAAGAAATGAATTTGATCTTATATTATATATAAGAAACACGTAATATGGATTCTAAAATTATATGGTGTATATAAGATTCAAAATTCAGTTAATATTATTCATAACTTCTTTTTGAACGACTAGTTTGATAAGTCGTGGTGCGCTCGAACTCCGTGTTACGTGTAGCGCCAGTTATTGAATATCTTTGAAGAGATAACATACTATGAAATATTGGGGTGTTAAATAGTGTATTTAGTTTATTAAATAATTAAATACAAGAAATATATTAAATACTTTATATTTATTCAATTAATCTTTATTCAACCACATTAATTTTGGGTTCTTAAAGACACATAAACCCTCAATTCCTAATTCGGCCCATTTTGGAGTCTAAACCATATCACATAAGAAAATATAAAAATTCATTTTAATCATGGTATTTCATTATGAATTTTACTTCAATTTATATCTTTCCAAATTGGAATCATAGTCCAATCCTAAAATTTTGGGCTTAGATCATCGTGTCTAGGACCTTGTGGGTATTTGAAGCAATAGACCATGTCCCATAAATGTTTATCAGCAATAACTTATATCATAATTATCACATGTATCTTACAATCACAAGTATATAATAATCTCATAAACATCATGTTTAAGCATCATTATCCTTTTCTCAAACATTCTCATTAATGATAACCTTTTAAATTTATTAAACAAACATGCTTAATCACATTAATTCAGATGGAATAATATGAAAATCATCATTAAACCATTTATCATAATTTAATCATATAACCCTTTTGCACATTAGTGGTCAAGTCAAACATCTCATAATTTACATTTTCAATTAATTCTTAAAAAAATTAATTGACCAATCACAATATCTCCACTTCCCATCAATTCCACAATCACAACATTATATTAATAATTCAACAATTAATTAATCCTATTCTATAATGCCAATATCCCATTAATTAATTCAAAAATTAATTAATCCAATTCCAGTTTCATAATCACAATAATTTCCATCAATTAATTAATCAAATTAAATCCAAATCAACCAATTCTATTATCCTATATTTAATTCAATTCATCATCACTTGGAAATTACACTCAATAAATTCCTTTTTTACATAAACTAATTATCCAATTAATTTATTCAATTCTAGATTCAATTTTTTGTTGTTCCAATTTAAATTTTACAACACATGCATAAAATTGGAATTCAAGACTACTGTAACTTATTTTAGACCACCTACCACAATATTGATAACAAATTCTCACCAAAAGAAAACCCCAGTTGAAGTAGAATAACCAAGATTGTGATAAAGAATGATATCTAGATATGAAAACAATATCCAAGATCAAAAAAATTAGATCTACCAAAGCTAGATCCCGATACATCATCAATAGAAGAAAACATCTCTTCAAAATAGGAGAGAATGATGGGAGAAAGATTGAAATCTAATTGGGATGAGATTCTATTACTGAGAGAGGTTTGGATCTTCAATCTGGGCTTTCAATCATCAAGAATAGGGGTCAGAAGCCCTAATAATTCATCAGGGATCCATTAAAAATGAGTTGAATCAATTATGTCCAAGTTCAATCCAATTACGGTGAATTCCACGAGGAGTTTGGGATTTTAAAAACCAATTTTTGGACTAATTAATATTGTGTTCACGGTTTCTTGGGTATGAGTGCATGATTTTCCAAACCATGTGAGTTAATTGTGCACCTATTCTTAGGGGTGAAAATTTATTCCTTATAAGGTGCATAGTTTGACAAATCATGTTCCATCCATTTGAATCCCCTCAATTTGGGTTCACATAGATTTCTATAAAGGGTGCACAGTTTGCGAAAACTATGCACTAACCATGCACAACCCATCTTCCTTCCAAAAACTCTCCAATTTTACCCTAACACACACAAGATAAAATCCAAAAAAATATACTCAAAATAAGGAAAAAGAATACCTAAAAAAACATGAGAAATATTTAAAACTGGTTAGGATCCTAAAATATTCCCACCTTATAATAACTCATCCTAGAGCTGTACACCCAAGCATCTCTAAGATTCCTAGTCAAGATGATCATGTCACTGAGCCTACATATCCTTTTATTTCTCCCATTTTTCCTCATATATGTCCCATGTTTCTACAATACATGAACTATGAGCATAATATTTCCCCACAACATGTTATCAATGTGATCTAACACACGTATCAGATGCTTCTTAAATGATGCAAGAGTCTCAAGATCAAAATCTTCCACATCGATCACATGAGAAGTGTCGGGTGATATTGTCAATGTTGTGACCCATGAAAAATGCCATGCCTAGAATTGTATCACTATGGAAGATACAATCAGTATTTCACTAGCCTGATTCTCTCCACAATATCAAGTGGTCCTATGAACCTAGCCGCCATATTTCCCATTCTTCAAATCCTATGGGGACCCAATCTAGGTGACACCTAAATGAATACAAAATAACCCTCTATAAACTCTAGGGGTCAAGGATTTATGTCACAATATGACTTCTGCTAACTCTAATCCATACCCATATATTTCTTAATCAACTGATCTTTCTCCGATATCTCATGCATGAGACTTAATCCCAACAACTCTGACTCACCTACATCCATCAAACATAGAGTTGGTCAGCATGGACTACCATAAAGTGCCTAATATGGTTCTATTTGTATAATTTCCTGACGAATGTTGCTATAGAACAACTTAAAAAGCACTAATTGATTATCCCAAGACCCACCGAAGTCTATAACACACACTGATAGCATATCCTTAAGGACTTATATACTACATTCTGACTTCCCATCAATCTGTGGGTGGAATTTCATAGTCAATAAGACCTATGTAACAAGTGCCTTTTGAAAGAACTTCTTCATGTGTGATGTAAATCATGAGTCATGGTCTGAAACTATAGTTTGTGGCACCCCGTAAAGACAAAATATTTCCAGAATGTGCAAGTCTCCCAACTTATCCAAAAAATAATAATCTCCTTCAAATGAAATAAATGTGATACCTTTGTAAAATGGTCCAAAATAACCCAAATAGATTCATTCTTCTAAGGAGTCCTTAAGAGACCCACCACAATTTCAATAGTAAAATTATCCTACTTCCATTCCATAATGGGAAACTATTGTAGTAATCCACCTGGTCATTGATGCTCGACCCTCACCCATTGACAAGTTAAAAATAATGTCATGAACTCTGTTATCTTCTTTTTCATGACCATCCACCAAAACTATCGATGTAAGACACGGTATATTTTCATCATAGATGGATGTACCATCCTCTTTAATGCATGAAATTCATGCATCAGCTCCACCTGCAAGCTCAAAGTCACAACAACCTGATTATTGACATAGATGATATCATCTTCATCTATATTCCAATCAGAAAGTGACTCCCCACCTTTACGGAATTCCCTTTTGGCCAATCATTCCAGATCCTTATACTTTCTGTCTCTAATCCAGATCAGAATTTTAGACTCTACTAAAATTTATAGAAGATTCATCTTCTCTGGGATCTCCTAAAGAACTACATGAATCTCATCTAGTAAATTCATCATCTTCTGCTCAACATAAGAATCTTATACTTCCAATGTTGGAGTTTTCCTATTTAAAGTGTCACTAACACTATTTTCCTTCTCGGGTTTATATTCTAATTCAAAAGCAAAAGACTGAAAATACTCAACCCACATCCACTTCTAGTGATTACAATATCATTGGGAAATGATATACTTTAGTAAATTGTGATAACTATAAATATAAAACTTCTCCCCCAAAATATAATGCCTCCAATGCTTCAAGGCATAAACAAATAATTCTAACTGAAGGTTATGTGTAGAATAGTTTCACTCAAGTTGACTCAACTATCAAGAACCATATGCCATTACATGATCTCCCTACATTAACACTTCCCCAAGACCTATCCCCAAATCATCACAAAATACTATACTCTCCAAACCTTTCTTTGGTAGGATCAATATCAATGCCATAGTCAAGCACTTATTTATCTTCTATAAGTAATTATTACATGATCTATACCATTAATGATTTATACTCTTCTTGGTCAAGCCCAAAAGTGGTTCTTCCAAATGGTAAAATTCTGGGATGAGTCTCTGATAATATCCCAAAACCCTATAAATTTTTTTATATAAAAAGAATTCACTACCTTCTCTAAGGAAACCACTGCCTTAAATTTCTCCAGGTCCAATGATACCCCTTCCTATGAGATTATGTGACCCAAGAGGTGTTCCTGATCAATAAAAAATTATTACTTAGATTACTTGGCTTATAGATGATTCTCTCTTAGTGTACTCAGAATAATGAAAAGATATTGGGCATGATTTTCATGAGTCTTAGAGTACACCAAGATGTCTTCCAAAAAACAAAAAAAATGATCCATCTATTGAAGGAATATTTGGTTAATCAAGGCCATAAACAAAACTTAAGCATTATTTAAAACAAATGGATTGATAAAGAACTCATAAAGTCCATACCTTCTTCTAAAATAAGTCCTCGGTATATCATATGATCTAAATATCATCTAACGATAAAACGATCTCAAGTCGATCATGAAAAAAACACATGTTCCTCTTAATAGGTCAAAGAGATCATTGATATATGGAAGAAGATACTGGTTTTTTATAGTCATCTGGATTAAATTTTAGTAATCAACACATAATATAGATATATATCATCCTTCTTATCCAAAAAATATGGAGAAACCTATTTCAACATACTCGAATGGATAAACCCCTTACCCACCAACCCTTCCTATTGATTATTAATATCTTGAAGCTCTATTTCCGTCATTATATATGGTGGAACATATAATGGCTCAATCCCATCATGAGATCAATTGTAAATTCCACATATATATCATGTGGAATCCATGAGAAGTATTTAGGAAACATGTCCTAAACCTGTACACTATGGGTGGGAATATATGCTTCTTCATACCCCATCATCCAGAAATATACTCGCAACTTGTGTGGTGAGCTCCCCCAAATTTTGATGAACTGGCCCTGCACGGCCTGGCTGGATATCCCACTCTCCACAAAGAATATAATTTTCATCCATAGGAGACATAAAAGTCAATATCTTGTTTTAACAATTTATGTCGTATTGGTATTCTAATAACCAATCCATACCTAAAATTATATCAAATTCTGACCCATAAATCATTTACATATCCCAAAGAAAATGGAACTTCCCAACCATGAGAGAACACCCTTTGCAAAAACAAATGTCTCTCGACCATACTCCAAAAGGTGAATCTATCATTATAACCCCACTCAATAATTCTAAAATTATTCTCAAACCATTCAAAAGTTGTTTAGATATAAAAGTTTGAGAGTCAGTAGTGTCAAATAAAGAACTAGCTAATGTAGAAGCTACATGAATAGACCTATAACCGTTGATGGTCTCGCCTCGCTATCCACCAATGTATGCCGAATGACTTTCAATTTCCATGCCACTCTTCCCTGTGACGTTTTTTAATTCCCTTGAGTTGCACCACCTATAGAAATGGGTTCTCTTTTCTATAAGCTCCTTGTCCACTGCCTCTATAACCACGACCAGTATAACTATAACTACCAGACTAGTATGGTGTCAAAGATCCCCTTCCCATACTCTCATTATTTCTAGATTCTAGATCATTAATTTTATATCAGAGGTTACTATTGAACCTATGTAGATGTACCATCTTGTAGAAAGATTGGAACTCTACCAGGGGTCGGGGGCACTATCTACTAAAGTGGATTGACCTACTACACTAGTGATGGATCACTCGAGTAAGATCCGGAGTAACTGAGCCTTCCCCCGGGATACTTTTCTTTCCACTTCTCTGGATAATGTTCTCATAAAAATTCTTCCTTCTCTCAAAATTCATACCTAAAAAACGTCCATCCAAAAACACCAGTCCTCCACTAGAAGACTCCTTTAGTTTCCCCTTAGATATAAGAGATTGATTCACTTCCTATGAAAACATATTAAGCCTTAATATATTCACCTAGGACCAAATTTCACATTTATTTCCATCCTAATTTTTTTTCTAATGTATCATCATCCCATTACAATACTATAGTAAAGCGCTGCATATCTATAAAGTGTTTGGAATAGTCTATCATGAACATGTTCCCCTGAGTTAATCTAATAAACTCATCTACTCTCTCCTACCTTAGAATCATTCTCTAAAAGTTATTCAAGAACTTATCATGAAATTTCCTTCACTCTATAACACCCCTACCCTAGTTTCTAAGAATAATTTCATTATTACATAACATTGGGATGATCATAAAAGATCAAGTCTCGAAAGACCAATTAGTTTAGTAGCCTTGGAAATTCTAGATACATTCATATGTTTTACATTACATCATGAAATAAAAACATCAACAACATTTTATCCCCTTTTGAACAGACTTATATCCTTAGACTATCCCTGCAGGTCAACCATAAAACACATCTTCACATCCTAGGAAAAATAAAACATAGAAAGGGGTGAGGTCAGATTCTTAGTAAGGATAACAATATAACAGAAACATTCATAAATAAGTATAAACATTTATGGAAATGAATAACACTAAACCAAAATACCTTTAAACATAAACTTCATGATAATATGGAAAAGATAAAATCAAATAAATCCATTTACTTATTCACATGGATATTATACAAGTCAAATAATCACATGAAATATCAATAGTCACTTTCATAATGATGGAATTCATAATGCTAGACATCATAACCACATAGTCAAGGCCTTGTGCCAAGACCACAAATAAGATTTTGTTAAGGCCTTGTTCAAAGACACTAGTTTTTCCCATGAGACCTACTGATGCATCGAGGTACTATAACGGCCACCACCCATCACTTACCAAGTCTAATGCATTCCTCATATGAAAAGATTTAAACCTACCATAAAAATTCGTATTAAAACTTGAAAATAAAATGTCAATACTTCATACATAAACCATGAATGGTATAAAAATAAAACATCCACAATCAAACATATCCAAAAACCTTCATTACAATATGGATGATTTGTATCATAACAAATCAACTTCAAAAAAGTTTAAAATCCATCAAAGGATTTTGAAATAGATGAAAATGATTTTCAAAACTCATTGGGAGAAATATATATTTTACATGAAAACATTTAAAAGTCACACAATTTACAAAGTAAGTCATTTAAATACATTTTTTAATCAATGTTCCCCATAACACTTTGAAACTTTTTAATGGAATTAACATTTTAATAAAATTCATGTCTATATAAATAAATCCTTAAAAACCATTTTGAAAACATGGAAATTAATGAGAATGATTTAGAATAATAAATATTTAAAACATTTAAAATGATTTTTTAGTAAAAAATTTCCTTAAAAATAATCCCTTTGAAAATTATTTTATGAATCATGGACATTGATAATAAATATGTCCTAGTAGATACTTACGTAAAAACAACCTCGGATTATAAAGAGATTGTGAAATTAACCTTTACCTTGTACTTTTCATTGGTCCAGGGTAGGTTAACCTCCCATATAATGGTGAAATAATTGTTATTAAACTATAAAATAATGATATAAATTAATATGATATCATATATGATCTTCTAATATTTCTTTGTTAATGATATTTTAGTAGTATCATCATTTCAGGTGTTAATTGATTTGTTTTCATTTATATGATTGGTTACGTAAGCCTCGTTTGTTAGAGATAGGATGTATTTGATTCATATAAATAATGTTATTATGTTCATAAACATTATTTTTAATCACAAAATTAAAATTATTATTGAAGGATTATGATGGGTAATGAATCTCATCGCGTTCGTGGAGACGGTAATCTGTACGTACGCACGAGTGACAATATCATTCTTTTGAAAGTAAAATCGTATATAATTGAATGTTATATCATATATAAAGAATCATTAACAAGTTATATTTATTATTTACATAAATTATACATCATTATTATACCCATCCAAATAATGAAGTGTTTAAATAACAAACTACACCATGATGTGGAGACGATAAGTCGTACATACACATGTATGATGACTTTGTCATTCATATGATGGATAGAATAATGAATATTGTTGTACCATTTTTATAATAACATCACAATATATAGAATATACTGGATTTATTATTTTATAAATGAAACAATAAAGAAAGAGGAAGTGGAATAAGAAAAAAAACTTGAAAGGGGTGATGAAATATTTACCTCTTCTTTGGGTTCCTCCTTCTAATTTGATCAAAAGGGCTCCTTAGGTTGGATTTCATGACTGAAGGAAGGCCTATAAGATTAATTGAGTATAGTTGGGAGGATATTTGGCTGGGGTAGGCTGAGCCAAATGGCTTTGATTGTGTGAATTTGAGAGAAGGGGAAGTGCCCTTTTATAAGAGATGTGAGGGTCACTTTAGTAAAATCTTGAAATATTATTTTATAATAAAATAATTTTCGGTTTATAATGGCTCCAAAATGAATTATTTAAAATCTAAGGTGGGGATGGGTCGAAAACCTCTCAACCAATAGGTTCTAGATAGGTTTAGGTCATCATATTAACCTTATCTTTTATATTTAACTCTTAGTTAAAAAGATTTACATTTACCAAGTCTCTTTGTATTTTTATATTATATGGTTAATAAACATACTATATACTTTAAAGAGAACCTAAAGTGGTTCATTAATGACATATATAATATTATTTAACCCATTTGGTAGAACCTTAGATTTTTAGGAATAAAATTTTAATTAATAATATAATAATTGTTTTAAAAACTCTTTTATGTAACTTTTGACAATATTTGGTATTTTGTTTTTGTTAAATTTATAACAGCATTATTACTTAGATAAAAATTCACTTAATCAACCCTAAAATTTCATATTAACCTTGAAAATTAGTGGAATTTATTAATAGTCTCAAATTTGATTTATTTGGATATTTATAATATCAATTATGTTTATATTTCATTAATAAGGTAATTACTACATCATCATTGTGTCATATATAAATTAAATTATTTAATGTATAGAAATTATAAATAAAATACAATTATATAGGAAATATTTTTAGATTTATAATGAATATTTATAGTTGAATTTATCTTATGTATAACCTTATATTAAAAATGGTTTAGTTATTAAACATTGATTTTAACTGTTTTAACTCTTCTTTAAATAAAATATTAATAAATGTCCTAATCTAATCCATGTGGACCAAATAGGATCATATTTTATTCCTAAGGTTATTATTTATCGAATTGTACTTATCCAATATAATTAGGACATGTGTTAGGGTAATTATGATATCATTTTTACTCTTAATTACCCTATTTACTTTTAACCGTGGCAAATAAAAGTCAAAAGTTACTATTCATGAAAAATTATTTTCATCTTATTCAACCACATTTTACTTACTGATATTAACCGTGTTTCTCAGATTTTTTAAATTCAACTCAGATAAGTGATACAATTATGTTTTATGCAAATTTGAAAATGCTCCCAGGAGGTGGGTAAAAGACGGTAAAAAGTTCAATAAAATTTTTATATATCTAAACTTATTATAAAATAAATCCAATGAATTAAATTTAACTTATATAGGTATTAGGTATCTATTTTTTTTCTAAATAAATTTAAATAAAATAAATAATTAATTAAAAAAAATTCCGTTTTAACCAACAACGCAGTGTTTTCCCTATTCATCAAAAATTGAATGCTTTTAGAAAAATACAACAAATTCACCATAAGATAATTTCGATATTTTGAATCCAAAAATGATGACCATTTTTAAAGATAAAATTTATAAAATTTCAAAAAATGGGTATTACTATTTATAACGGCTAGTTTGATTGGTTGGGGTGTGTAAGAATCTTGAAGTTGCGTACAATGCAAGCTATTGTGTTATTCAAAGTGAAACATATTCTGGAAGCTTGGGGAGTTACATTATCCCCTCCTTAAAATAATTTCAACCTCAAAATTTCTTGAATATTACTACAAAAAAATATTTGGGTGGTTCTTCATCATAAGTTTCTCGGGTTCCCATGTTACCTCTTCCATCTTACGGTTTCTCAATAAAACTTTAACCAGACGAGTCGTCCGGTTTCTCAACACTTATTCTCTTGTATCAAGAATTTTGATAGGCTCTTCACAATAAGACAGATCAGGTTCCAGTTCAATTTCCTCATAGGTTAATACATGCATTGGATCAGGAATGTATTTTCTTGATAGTGATATGTGGAATACATCGTTAACTTTGGAGAGACTTAGAGGCATTTCCAAACGATAAGCTACAACTCCAATTTGTTATAGAATTTCAAAAGGTCCGATGTACCTGGGACTCAATTTACCCTTCTTACCAAAAAATATAACACCCTTCCATGGAGATACCTTCAAGAAAACATGGTCTCCTACTTGAAATTCCAAATCCTTCCTTCGGTTATAGACATAGCTCTTTTGCCTACTTTGGGATGCTTTGATGTGGGTTTGGATAACCGTCACCATTTTCATTGTTTCCTCAACAAGTTCTGGGCCTATGAGTTTTCATTCACCAACATCATCCCAATAAGTTGGTGTGCGACATCTCTTTCCATATAATGCTTTATATGGTGCCGTCTGAATACTTGAATGGAAGCTATTGTTATAGGAAAATTCTACCAGAGGTAAATATTGATCCCACGTACCTTGGAAGTCAAGTGAGAAGTTTCTCAACATGTCTTATAAGGTTTGAAAATTCTGTTTCAATTGTCCATCTGTTTGAGGGTGGCAGGTAGTGCTCAAATGAAGTTCAGTATCCAAGGTTTTCTAAAGATTTTTCCAGAATCAAGATGTAAAACGGGGATCAAGATCAGAAACAATCGATAGGGGTACTCCATAAAGTCTTACAACTTCATTAATATATAGTATTTCCATATATTCAAGTGGTAAATATTCTCCTATAGAAATAAAATGTGATGACTTGGTAAGACGATCAATAATGACCCATATTGCATCAATTTTTAGGAGTTGTTGGTAGCCTTATGACAAATTCCATCGTAATATTATCCCACTTACACTCAGGTATGGCAAGAGGTTGCAAGACTTCTCCAGGCTTTTTCCTTTTATCTTTCACTTGTTGACAAACCATAAATCTTGACACAAAATCAACAATATCCCTCTTCATGTTGTCCCACAAAAAATATTCCTTCAAATCTCTATACATCTTAGTACTACCAGGGTGTATAGAGAAATTGGTCCTATGAGCATCATCCAACAATTCCATTTTTAGATTCTTTATATCGGGAAAACAAAGTCTCTTCCCAAATTTCAAATTCCCATATTCATATATGAATTCACTCAATCTCCCATCATTCACAACTTTAATCTTTTTTTGAAACTCCTCATCATCTGTATAATAACTCTTTATCATTTCTAGTAAAGATGGTTTGGAAACCATTTGAAAAATTATTTTTGTTTTACCTTCCATGGTTATTCCCATATCCATCTATACTAGATCCATGTATATTGGATCTGTTTCAAATCTCATCTTGTTCGAAAATCCATGATCCTTTATGCTCAAAGAATCTCCAACCTTATTTTCTTTCCTCGAGTGGTACTGTATAGGGAAATTATAATCCTTGAGTAGTTCAAGCCATAGCCTTGGCCTCATGTTGAGTTCTTTTTGTGAGAAAATATACTTCAAACTCTTGTGATCAATATAAATCTCACATTTTTCACCAGAGTGATAGTGTCTCCATATTTTCATAGAAAATATTATAGCTACTAACTCAAGATCATGAGTGGGATAGTTTTATTCATGAATTTTTAGCTGTCGTGATGCATAAGAAATAACTCTATCATTATGCATATAGACACAACCTAGTCCTTTATTTGAAGCATCACTGTAAATAAAAAACCCATCGTTACCTGAAGGTAGAGTCATGATAAGAGCGTTGACTAATCTTCTCCTCAGTTCTTCAAAACATTTTTCACACTCTTATGTCCAAACAAATTTAACCCCTTTACGTGTGAGCTTGGTTAATGGCATAGCCAATCAGGAAAAATTATAGACAAAACACTGATAATAACCTGCTAAACCAATAAAACTACATAACTCAGTTATACTTGTTGGTTCTTGACATTCTTCGATTTCCCTGGTCTTTGAAGGATCAACCGAGATTTAAACCTTAGAGATAATATGTCCAAGAAAAGAAATCTCCTAAGGACATAATTCACACTTTCTAAATTTCCCATATAATTCATTTCTTTTAAGAGTCCTTAGGATAATTCTCAAGTGATTTTCATGATCTTCGTATATTTTTGTGTGTACCAAAATATCACCAATGAGTACCACTACAAATTCTTCAAGATATTCCTTGAAAACTCTATTCATTATATCCATGAAGATAGAGGGTGCATTAGTCAATCCAAAAGGAATTACTGTAAACTCATAATGCATGTACCTAGTTTGAAATACTATTTTCGGAATGTCTTCCTTCTTCACACACAATTGATGATATCCAGATCGAAGGACAATCTTTGAAAAATATTGAGCTCCATGAAGTTGGTCGAATAAATCATCAATGAGAGGTAGGAGATACTTGTTCGTTATTGTTATAGCATTGATATCTCTATAGTTAATGCACAACCACATAGATCTATCTTTCTTTTTAACAAAAAGGACATGGGATCCCCATGGGGAAACACTAGGGAGAATAAATACTTTATTACTCAATTCCTCTAGTTGTTTCTTTAGTCACACTAACTCCACAGTGGCCGTTCTATAAGGGGTCTTCGATATGGGCCTTGAAAAAAGAATTAAATCAATGGAAAACACAGTTTCTGATTCTGGATGATGTCTAAGTAAATCTTTGGGAAACACATAAACATATTCTTTCACAATAGGTATGTCCTCTATTTGAACATTCCTTTCTTCACCTACAGTTATATCATTCTCTTCCTCCCCAATAATTTAATTTAGTTGAGTTGCTGGGGTTGCATCTAGATAAGAATAAGATGGTGACATTTCTACTCTAAAGATTAGGTACTCTTTATCATCGTCGAAAATTGTTACCTCTTTAGTCTTATAATAAATTTTTACGTCAATATATGAAATCCAATATATACCAAGGATTATATCAAATTCAGTCATGGGTATGATGATGAAATCAGTAGATAAAGGACATTTATATTCCTTAATGGGAACTGATTCACAAGACTTTGTTGCGATGATACTTCCCTTAGGTGTTTTTACTAACAACTCTCTTTCTAAGTCAAATTTAAAATATCTAATTTTCTTAGAAAACTAGGAAGATATGAAACAATGAAATGATCCAGAATCAAATAAAGCATTGGCTAAACTTGAGGAAACTTTTAATTACCTACCACCACGTCTTTCGGAGCTTCAACCTCAGTAGTAGTGATCGCATAAGCTTGGACTTACTCCCTTGGCCTTTTCTGAGGTAAGTTCCCTTGGTTCTTAGGACATTAATTTTCTTAATTCCCCTTTTATCTATAATTTTAGCATTCAACATTGATGACCTCTTTCTTTCCCTTGCAATCATTAGTTTGGGGTCTTTTTTCACCACACTTGTAACGGACTCCCATTCCCTCCATGCAAGTACTAGGGTGTTTCTTCCCACATTTACTACAGGATGGATATTCAACATTTCCCTTATTATCCTTATTTCCATGTCCATAGTGTTCAACAGATCTATTCTTCTCTTGCTTTTCTTTAAAGTATTAATACATAGAGAATTTCATTTCTGTCTCAATACCACTTGAGACAATATCTTCGTATGAAGAGAAGGATTGTGAGAATAATGCATGAAGGAGAAATGGTTTTAACGCATAAAAGAAATAATAAATCTTACTTCTTGGGTTACGTATATAATCTATAACATTCTTTGATAACCTTTTTAAGTTAGCCTCATACTTTGTGACATTCTCGTCCTCTTTTTTCCTTAGACTTAGAAATTGTCTTTCCAAATCCACTCGATGGTCATGTGGAAATTATTTTTCTAAGAAAATATATTTAAACTCCCTACATTACATATTTTATACTACATCATCTTCCATTGTGTTTTTAACCAATAACCACCATTGAACTGCATCTCCCGTGAGGCGATAAACTGTCATGACAACTTTATTATTTCTTCCACTCCCCAAAGAATAAAATATTTTCTCTAAGGAATTTATACATTGCTCAACTACTAATGGATTTTTACTCCCATTGAATGTTGGTGGTTGTTGTCTCATGAAGCGGTCTAACATTGAGCCTCCAAGTTGTGGATCAGGGTGCTCCATACGGGTAAGGTTATTATTCATAACTTGAGTGAGTTGTCCCAGTATGGTGATTAGTTGATTAGCACTAGTTGCTTCACTGACTCCACTATAATTATCTTGAGTAGGAGTGAAATCCCTACATGGATTAAATTCAATGAATTGGTTTCCATTCCTTCCACTAGGCACCATTTCTAAACCGTGGCATACACTAGATTAGTTTATGAACCACAATACAGAATTCCAAACATGTAAAACACTTAACATAAATTGAACAGTTTATGGATATAATCCATAATCATAAAAATGTTTTCTTTGAGAAAGTATATAATCATAAACCCTTCATAATGGTTTGTAAGTAAAATAATAATTATCCTAATCATATCCCCCGGGAGTGTCGTAACCAAGAGTGTAGCAAGGCCTATTGTCATGCACCAGTTCCTGTTCGAGTCTAGCTCAAAGCGATGTTTTCGGGTTTTAACCCTAGGTACATCTATGCTAGATCCACCTCTACCTACTCGTTTCCAGACATAGATGTATTTCTCGAAAAACTCACAAAATCTCTACAATACCAAAATTCTAGGAAGTTCTTCAATACTAATCCTCAAAGTCTATCTTAGGGTAATGTTATCAAATTAGAGTTTTTAAAAATCTAGCTTTCATGGTTTGTAATAAACTTCCTCTGATACAAACTTTAATTCCCCAACTCGAGTTACCCAGAGTCGGTGCATTATTACATAACATTGGCATGATAACAAAAGAACATGTCTCGAAAGACTGATTAGCTTAGTAGCCTTGGAAATACTAGATACATTCATATGTTTTACATTAAATCATGAAATAAAAACATAAACAACATTTTGTACCCTTTTAAACACACTTTTATCCTTAGCCTATCCATATAGGTCAACCATGAAATACTTATTCACATCCTGGTAAAAATAAAACATATAAATGTGTGAGCTCAGATGCTCAGAAAGGATAACAATATAGGAGAACCATTCATAAATAAGCATAAACATTTAAGGCAATGCATAACACTAAAACAAAGGCCTTTTAAACTTAAACTTCAGCATAATATGGAAAATATAAAATCAAATAATTCCATTTACTTATTCACATGGATATTTTATTATCCGAATAATCACATGCAATGTCAATTGCCACTTTCATAATGATAGAATGCATAATTCCAAACATCATAACAACATAGTCAAGTCCTTGTGCCAAGACTACAAATAAGATTATGTCAAGTCCTTGTACCAAGACACTAGCTTGTCTCATGGGACCTACTGATGCATTGAGGAGCTATATTGCGCTCCACCCGTCACTTACTAAGTCCAATGCATTCCTCATATAAAATTGAATAAGTATAACATAAACATTTGTATTAAAACAAGAATACGAAATGTCAATACATTATCCACAAACCATGAATGGTATAAAAATAACACATCCACAGTTAAACATATCACAAAACATTCAATACAATATGGAATATTTGTATCATAATAAATCAACTTCAAACAAGTTTAAAATTCATCAAAGGATGTTGACATAGATGAAAATGATTTGTAAAAATCTTTGAGAGAAATATATCTTTTCATGACAAAATTTAAATGTCACACAATTTAGAAAGGAAGACATTTAAATACTTTTTTGAATCAAAGTGTCCCATACCACTTTGAAACTTTTCAAATGAATTAATATTTTAAAAAAATTCATGTCCATATCAATAAATCCTTAAAAACCATTTTGAAAACATGGACATTAATGAAAATTATTTAGAAGAATAAATATTTAAAACATTTAAAATGATGTTTTAGTAAAAAATCACTTAAAAATAATCCCTTTGAACACTCTTTTATGAAACATGGACATGGAGAATAAATATGTCCTAGTAGATACTTACGTAAAAACAACCTTGGATAATAAAGAGATTGTGAAATTAACCCTTAACTTGTACTTATCCTTGGTTGAGGGTAGGTTAACCTCTTGTATAATGGTGAAATAATTGTTATTAAATTATACAACAACCACATACATTAATGTGATATCATATTTGGTATTCTAATATTTCTTTGTTAATGATATTTTAGTATTAGCATCGTTTCGGGTGTTAACTGATTTGTTTTCCTTTATATGCTTGGTTACGTAAGCCATGCATGTTATAGATAGGAAATATTTGATTCATATACAGAATGATATTATGTTCATAAACAATATTTTTAATGATTAAATGAAAATTAATCTTTAATGATTAAAATGGGGAATGAATCTCACCGCATTCGTGGAGACGGTGATCTGTACGTACGCACGAGGGACATTATCATTATTTTAAAGTTGAATCGTATATAATTGAATGTTATATCATATATAAAGAATCATTAATATGTTATATTTATTATTTACAAAAAATATACATCATTATTATACCCATCCAAATAATGAAGTGTTTAAATTACAAATTACACCACGACGTGGAGACTGTAAGCCGTACGTATGCAGGTATGGTGACTTTTTCATTCATATGATGGATAGAATAATGAATATGGTTTTAAAATTTTTATAATTACATCAAATTATATTGAAGATACTGAAGTTATTATTTTATAATGGAAAAAACAAAGGAAGAGGAAGTGGAAGAAGAAAAGAACTTGAAAGAGGTGATGAAATATTTACCTCTTCTTCGGGTTCGTCCTTTTTATTTGATAAAAATGGCTTCTTAGGTTGGATTTATAACTAAATTAAGTCCTCTAGGATGAATGGAGGAAATTTGGGAGGATATTTGATCTGGATTTGGCAGAGACAAATGCCTTTGAAGGTGTGAATTTAAGAGAAGGGGAAGTGACCTTTTATAAGAGAGGTGAGGGTCACTTTAGGAAAATATTGAAATATTATTTTATAATAAAATCATTTTTGGTTTCAAATGGATAAAAAATTAATTATTTAAATTATAAGGTTTGTATGGGTCGAAAACCTTTCAACCAATAGGTTTTAGAGAGGTTTAGGTACTCATATTAACCTTATCTTTTAGATTTAACTCTTAGTTAAAAAGTTTTGACATTTACCATGCCTCTTTGTATTTTTATATTATATGGGTAATAAACTTACTATAAACTTCCAAGAGAACCTAAAGTGGTTCATTAATGACATATTTAATATTATTTAATCCCTTTGGCCGAACTGTATATTTTTAGGAATAGAATATCAATTAAAACTAAAATATTTGTTTTAAAAAATCTTTTATGTCAATTTTGAAACTATTTGGAATTTTGTTTTTTTTTAATTTATAACATCATTATTACTTCGAAAAAAAATCATTTAATCAACCCTAACATGTCATATTAACCTATAAAATTCATTTAATTCATTAAAAGTCTCAAATTAGATTTATTTGGATATTTATAATATCAATTATTTTAATATTTCATTAATAGGATAATTACTGCATCATCTTTGTGTCATAAATAAATTAAATTATTTAATGTATAAAAATTATAAATGAAATAAAATTATGTAGGAAATATTTTTTTATTTCTAATGAATATTTATAGTCGAATTGATCATATGTATAACCCTATATTAAAAATTGTTTAGTTATTAAACTTGATTTTAACTCTTTTAACTCTTCTTTAAATAAAATAATAATAAATGTCCTAATCTAATCCAAGTGGACTAAAGAGTATCATATTTTATTCCTAATGTTTTTTTGGTCGAATTATACTTCTCCAATAGAATTAGAACATGTGTTAGGGTAATTATGATATCATTTTAACCCTTAATTACCCTATTTACTTATAACCGTGGTAAATAAAAGTCAAAAGTTAATATTCACCAAAAATTATTATCATCTTACTGAACCACATTTTACTTACTAATATTAATCGTGTCTCTCAAATTTTTGAAATTCAACTCACAGAAGCAGTAAAATTATATTTTATGCAAATTTGAAAATGTTCCTAAGTGGTGCGTAAAAGATGGTAAAAAGTTCAATAAAATTTTTATATATCTAAACTTATTAAAAAATGAATCCAATTAATTAAATTTAAATTATATAGGTATTATGTATCAATTTTGAGATACAATAAATTTAAATAAAATAAATAATTATTTAAATAAAAAATTCGGTTTTAACCAATAACGCAGTGTTTTGAACTATTCATAAAAAATTTAAAGTTTTCGGAAAAATACCAAAAATTCACCCTAAGATAATTTCAATATTACTAATCCAAAAATGAAGTCCATTTTTAAAGATAAAATTTATAAAATTTTAAAAATAGGCTATTACTATTCATAACGGCTAGTTTGATTGGTTACGGTGTGTTAAAATATTGAAGTTACGTACAATGCAAGCTTTTGCATTATTCAAAGGGAAACGTACCGTGGAAGCTTGGGGTGTTACACACTCTATATTTTCTAGTTGTCCATCACAAGTCTAGATGTACCACTGACACGTTTCTTGACCATATAACATGTAATAAGAAAATTTGACTCACTTCTCAATAGATGTCTCCAAGTGGCCAAGTATAGTCTGGATAGACTCAATCTAGAACTAAAATTTCTCAGGTCCACCCTCTCTTCTAAACATTAGAGGGTACTACAACTGAAACTCACATGTCATATAAAACATGCTTTTCGAAACCCACCCCGAGTCTCTTTCCAAAAACTCCATGAAGCGATCAAATTTATCACTAAATTTCCCTACGAATTTATCACCCAGAACTATCGGTGCCTCTTGTTTCATTGCAAGTGGATCATTTCAATCCATAAGCAACTTTCATCCCCTAAAAAATGTCTTCATGGAGTAATATCTCTAAAATCCCAAACACACATCTTAGGACACCTAACACAACATAAACATAGTTAACAAGAGGGATTCAGACAAAACCATAACATTTAATTCCACGCTTTTCCACCAAAAAATAAAAACCGAGGTGCTATTACTAGCCTTAACCATCCAAGATCTAGGTCACGGTTATCAAAGGTCAAACTCATTATCATTAATAAACTTTCTTATTAGACATCCATTTTCCACATTTTTCATCATATAAATAGAATTGTCAATTTCACGTTAAGCTCCTAGTTAGTTCCATCACACAAGCAAGGAAAACCATTTCAAATTCAACAGCTACCAAAACCTAATTTTCCATGCATGAATAAAATGATGCATGCCAAAAAATAATACATACATCTTAGAATTATGCATGCATACCCAACTCTTATTCAATTCTGATCCACGATTCAAATATCAGAAATTTTTTAGAAATAATAATCACATCACAAAACCAGTGCATCACACACAGTGAAATAGAATCAACTATAACAAAACACATCAATGAACGAAATCAAAAAATGGGTACTTAGGTTTTACCTTTGTACATGGGTGAACTACTCCCATGCATAAGATCTTAACCAAGGCTTGACTCATCCTATTCTTTTTTCTATCATTCCCAAAAATTTATACAAAATAAAAGAAAATAAAAACCATTTGATACCAATTTGTAACATCCTAACATGGGTGAAACACAATGGTGCCCTGATCCAGTTAGTCAAATGACCTGAAATGTGCCTCCCTATACACTAGAGGCTTCTAATGAGTAGAGAGGGTCAAATATAGATCATAGGGATACTATACATTATTTATCAAAGTAGAATAACAATGGAAGAAAATGACAAGAACCAAATTATATAACTATAAACAAACCAAACTAGTATCACATGATGACCAAAATAAGAAATACAGTATCCAAAACTAAATAGTAGATATGTAATTCCAAATATATTTCAAGTGTCAATATGAAAAACCCAAAATAAATAATGACACTAACAACTCCTAATTTCATCCCGAATCACATATGGTTCCCCCATCCATGATCCACCCTGACTCAACTATCTAACATATGGCCTTTTCCCTTATCAATTCTTACAAACATAAAGTCCATTCAGGTAATGATCTGGTAACCAGAGTAGGGTGTTAATAAAACAAATTAGGCCACCACTAAAGATGTCTAAAAGAATATATATTCAATAATAATTTATACTATTTTATAAAGAAAAAACTACAAAAAATTATGTAACTAATTTACATTTATTGAATTAATTTTTAATAAACCACATAACTACCAGGTTCCTAAGGACACCCAGACCCTCAATTCCTAGTTTGGAAAATACTGAATTTTGAACCATATCACACAGGTAATTATCACAATTCATTTTAATCTTGGTTATTAATTATCCATTTAATTTTAATTTACATCATGGTCAATTGGGTCTGTAGTCCAATGCCAACATTTTACGCCTAAAATGAGATGCCTAGGACCTTATGGGAATTTGAATCATAATTCCATGTCCCAAACAAGTTTATCAATAATCACATGTATCACAATTATCACATGTAACACAATAGCACAAGTATGTCACAATTTCATAAACATCAACGTTATTCATCATTAATATTCTTTTAAAACATTATCATTAAAGTGTACCTTTTAACTTTTTTAAACAAACAAGGTTCAAAACTTTAATTCACATGGAATAATATGACAATCACTATTAAACCATTTATCATCATTTAATCATACAACACATTAACCCGTTAACGGTCATTTCAAACATATCATAATTCCCATTTTCAAATAATTCTTAAAAATAATAATTAGACAATCAAAATATCCTAATTTCCCATCAATTTCACAATGACAACAATTATATAATTAGTTCAACAATTAATAAATCCAATTCCACAACTCAATATCCCATTAGTTAATTCATCAATTAATTAATTCAATTCCAATTTCATAATCACAAAAATTTCCATTAACTAATTCAAAAATTACTTCATCTAATTCAATCCCAATCAACCAATTCCATTGTCCCGAATTTAACCCAATTCACCATCACATGGAAATTACACTAAATTGATTCGATGTTTTAATAAATTAATTTTACAAATAATTTTCTCAATTGAAGATTAAATTTTCAATATTTCCAATTGAAATTTCATAAAAAAAAACATTCAATTAGAATTCAAGACTATTTGAATTCAATTTAGATCACCTAACTCAAAATTTATGTCAAACACTCACCAACAAAAAATCCAATTGAAGAAAAACTGCTAAGATCATAACGAAGAATGAGATCTGGATCTGAAATGTAGATCAAATATCAAATGATTTAAATATACCAAAACCTATATCTATATCCACAACCAATAGAGGATAAAATACTTTTAAAATATGATATAAGTATGGGAGAACAATAGTAAACCAATCGGTATGAGATTCTCTTTTCAGGGGAGGTGCATATCTTCAATCCGGGCATTGAATTGTCAAGAAAAAGGGTCAAAATCCCTATGAATTCATCTAGGATACACAAAAAAATAGATGATTCTGTTAAAACTGAGTTGGGTTGAATTAGTTTGAAGCCTGGGGGATTTTGGATTTTAAAAACCAAATTTTGAATAAATTAAATCTGTATGTATGGTTTCCTAGGCAGTGGTGCATGATTTTTCAAACCGTGAACCATAACCCTGAACCTAGTCTAGGGGGTTCCCAGTTAAACCTAAGAGATCACGTAGATTGAAAAACTATGATCCATCCATGTGAATCCCCTCTATTTGGGTTTTCATAGTTTTCTGTACTGGGCACACAATTTGGGGAAATCATGCACCAACTGAGCACAACACCTCCTCCTAAAAAACTCACAAATTTCACCCAAATGTTGCCAAGATAAAACTCAAACAAGATATGATCAAAATAACGAAAAATAATACATGAAAAAATGTGAGAAATTTCTATAAAATATTGAGATTTTACAAACTCTTTGGTTTATTTTTTTTAAAATTGAATTATTTAGTATCATAGTGTATTTTATTTGTGTTATATATTATTTTAAAGTGGTTTTTATTAAAATGGATTTTCACACATTATGAACTTTAATGAAATTCAATAAAGGTGGATTTGTTTAAAAAATGGGTTTTTAAGCATATAATTGGTAATTCTTCACTGTGAAAATGTTTTATAAATGGTTAGCAAGGGTTTTAAACGTTTTTTTGAAAAACATAGCACATAGGGAACCTTGAATGAATTAATAAATTGACTTGTCACTATAGAGTGTGCAATTACACTATATATTTTTCATATCGATAGACTAGGATTTGACTCGATATCATTTGGATTCAATTGATTCTTATATTAGTATTTTATTTATATGTTTGAGTATTTATTTTTATAGGTTAGGTACCAAATATTGATTTGTGACATTATTACTTGGTTTTACACAAGTTGGAATATTTCATGGTTAGTTTTCACTTTCTTATCATATGGTGTATCCATTGGTAGATTTTCTCATGTACTCATGCATTCTCACCTATATTTTTCAGATTCTAATTCAGGTGATTATGAAATGATTTTATGAAAAACAAGGAGGTTTTACAAAATGGTTTTACTTTCAAAAGTTCTTTATAATCAAAAATTTATTTTAAATATAGAGATATAACTTTCTTTGAATTTTACATTCTATAAGTGCATTCGTGTAATCCAGTTGAGTATTATATTATCATCCTACTTTTTCCTTTGAAAATCTATAGATGTGGTATTGTTGGACTCGGGTAAGGGGAAAGGCATCCAACAGTTTCTCAGCTCCTCTTAGTGGTCATCTCCTTCATAGTGGGATAGTTTACATGGGTTGGTTCATTACATTATTTTTATTGTTATCATAATGGAGTAATTTCTAGAATTTTTTACTCTTTCTAGATAAAATTTGAATGTTTTCCATGAACTAGAAGTCAAGATGTAGCTTTAGTTATGATACATGTTCATGGTGATACATGTTCCAAATCTAGATGATGATTTATAGAATTTATAACTAATGCAAGTGAAAATTTAGGTGGGATCAAAGGCATTTCATAAGATTCAATTATATTAATACGTATGTTTCCTATAAGAGAAACATAAGATTCAATCCCTATAGTTCCCAAACTTACACACTTTTCACTAGATGATCTATCTATGTTGGATATTGATTTTTAATGTATAGAAGGATTCCTATGATGATCAAATATAATAGGATCGTACTCCCTTAAGATCACTTGGTGGTGTAAATAGAATTACAAGAGTTCAAATTATTTATACTATGGTTGGTTTCATTTATACTCGGTTTGATTTTTATTCCAAAGTTTTTTTAGCTGTTTCTTTAGAATAAATTTCTTTTTTAATTACTTGTTTCTTATTTCTAATGAATTTTTTATTTTCCGTATATTATGAGTTCATCAATACAATTTAATTAAATTCATTCTTTTTTATATTATTATATGTCATTTAATATTTATTTTTCTATGAAAGTACAATGTCATTGTTTCATGAATGATTCAGAAGGATTTTATTCAATGATCAAGGTCATTTAATATTTCTTCTCGGTTATAGATACATCTTCTATAGTAATTTATATCTTCTAATACATTCTATATCAATGTTATTCAGTTGAGTTTTGAAGGTTAGATCATTCAAAACATACTACAATTGGGGTAACAAGTGGTATTAAATTTTGGTTCATATTTTTATAGTGAATCTAAAATATAATATTTTGAAACCTATGTGCTACATGACTTTTATCCCCTCCATGATCATTTGTAGTCTTTTATATTTGGAAGATGGTGTTGCAATATGGAATTTTAAGGATTCATAAGTTTCATGGTTTGAACTTTATCTTTGGGAAGATGAATGTTGATGAAAACATATTATAAAAGGATATTAACAAAGTTGTAAATATATAAATTGATAGAACATGGTGTTATCCAAATTATTTTGGTATGGAACATTCCCTTCATTATCTGTAAAGAAAATAAACCTATAAGATTGAGGTAAAATCATGTTAATATGTATTCAAATCCATATGTGATGAACATAGTTCTCATGTTGTGGTGAATTATTATAATAATAATTTAATAAGGATGTTTGAGTTTGGATAATTGTAATGAATTCAAAATGATATAGGGTCATGAAGTTCTAAAGTATCAAAGAACAACTGAGAAGGGGTGAGTTGAATCAACTGTTAATATTTTATAAGTTTGAATTATTTACAAAACTTAACCCATACAACCTATTAATATTTATTTCCTTATAAACTTTTAGTAAATACTCATACATGAAAAATATGGAAATCAAGTAAATCATAGATGACTTACAAGGTTTGGCCTCAGTGTGAGAACCTACTTCTTTTCTATAGAATATCTTGTGTGTATATGGAAATCCGATATTGTAAATAAGTGAATGAAACATGTGTTAAATCCAATTAAACTCCTTTTATCTCTTTATTAGAATGATTATAATGACTCACATTATTTTTCAATGTTTTATTATAAAACAATTGACCCAATAAAAGAATAAAAACTCTGTTAAAAATGCTTCATAATTTCTCAGTCTGAATCCTCAGTTTTATTTGGATGCATCTAATTTTCACAATACGAAAATATGGGATCTGATTTTCTCAATATGGTGATGTTAGATATGATTTTCTCAATATGATGATGTTGGATCTGAATTTCTCAATATAACGACACTAGATACTATTTTCTCAATACAATTACGTTGGATATGATTTTCTCAATAAAATGAACTCAATACAATGAACTCATTCTCAATATGAAAAACTCAAACTCTACATAAATTCTCAATACAATTATCCTTCAATTAGATGGTAAAATTCACATAAAATTCTCCAGTGCTCCGCCTTTTGTGCGTGTGTGAAAGTTAAAAATGGATGAATGATCTGATCAATTATTTATAGTAAAATCAAAAAACAAAAGAGGGAAACATTAAAACTTTCCTCACTTCATCAAATTTCGAAACTCCACAAATCTCTCATGCTGTTCGGAGAGGATACTCAAGAGGGGGGTGAATTGAGTTCCTATTAAAAATTTATTTTTAAAATATTTATATTGAAATCCCCCAATTCAAAAAACATGTTAAACTATAGTGAATTTATAATGATTGTAAGTGTTCAATTAGTTTCTCAAAGATTGATTATTTCTCAGTTAACTTAATCTAATGATTAAGTCATATTTTGAAACTAACATACTGGCTAGCAATAATTATAACCCCTTGATAGTTCAACTATAAGAGTTACTTTAAAACAGATTTGAATTTCAAAGTAATTAGAAGCGGAATATTGAACATAGTTTAAACTAAAATAAGATGCACAACAGTTTTAACCAAGAGGTCCAGTCTCAAGCTGAGACTTAGTCCTCTCAAATATTTTATATATAACTTTGATCTACACCCTGGATCGGGGTTTACAATAGTACTCAGACTGTCCATATCCTCGGACCTCTACCATAGTTCTACGTGGGGAAGAAACAACAACAACACACAGGCTGTCTAGGTCCTCAAACCTCTACCACAGTTCTACATGGGATACAAAAAGGTATAAAGAGTTTGGTGTGAGGATTTCAGTATCCTCTATTTCATCTTAGGAGTCAGTGTGTGTCCAAACAGACAGAAGCACACACACTGCTCGTAATGTAATTAAAATGATCACAGTAGATAAATAATACATAGATGAGTTTAGAATGCTCTTGTGTTATGTAAATGCAGCACTGGACATCTTTGGATTGAAGCAGATGAAGCTTCGAGTCCTTCTCTGGTAGTTGTCTAGAATACAGAGTGTTGTGGTTCTATTCCTTCACTTCTAGTATAGGTGTTCAGCTTGAATGTGAGAGTATTCCTTATATCACTTGATCCTTCTCTTTGAACTTCTGTTCTGGATGTGTATGAGTGTTGTTCGAGTTCTTCGAGTGTTATTCTTTGCATGTACGTGTGTATGTGTCTTGTATGTATCTTTTTTTCTTCCTTACATATATGTCTCTGTATTATCTAGTAGATCGATATTCCTTTTATTCCTTGAGCTCCGAAAATGGGAATGATTACCTTTTACAGGTACAAGTTATGGTTCCCTGACAAGCCAACAACCCACATTAATTAAGAGAAGTTTCATTGAATTAAAAAAATATGACTGTTAGGATTATATTAATAATATTAACAAAGTATAGAGTTTGAGTAACAATGACTAGTTAACAGTCATATTCCATTAGTAGCTCTCTGTTGGTAGACTTGTAACAGTATCTCTTGTAGAAATAACTCATGTATCAGTAGCTCTATGTTTAGCGGTAGCTCTTTGTATCGATAGCTCTTTGTAATGGTGTAAGTATGTCGTTAGCTCTTCCTCGCTATCAGTGGATGTTATCATCGGTAGAGGTATCTTTCTCAATCAATAGCTTCCTCTATCGGTAGCTCCATTCTATCAGGAGCTCCACTCTATCGATAGATTGTATCAGTGGACTTGTATCAGTGAACTTATATATCAGTGACCTTGTCTATTAGTAGACTTAGTCTATCAGTGTACTTGTCTAACAATGAACTTGTATCAGTGAGATAGTCTGTATCAGTGACCTTGTATCGGTGAGTTAATCTATATCAGTTAAAATTATAACTATCAGTTACTTAAGAACTTAGATACTTAAAAAGTAAATGTTCTATGCATATTAGTTCCAGATTGAATTAATATCATACTTCATCATTGTTAAACAAAAATAAACACTGATTAATATATTCCGTAATATTATATGATTATTTTGACATCCATACTAACTCTTGAACATGAAGTCATAATTGTGAGACATAATTATTATAAATATAGTCATGATTTGGGATTATCTGAACATATCTTCAGTATATTTGAGACTATCAAAATAGGTGAGTCCAACAATCTCCCCCTTTCTGATAATCACTAATTATGACATTATAATTCAGAAATAAACTTTAATGAATCAGAGTAAAATACATCTAATGGAATTTCTCAGTGTGTTCAAATCACAACTCTAAAATGTATCAGAGTTAAACTATGGACAAACATAAGAGTAAAATGAAATAGAATATTTATTTTCCCTAGAAGACACATATTATAATAATTGTTTTTTCTCCCCCTTAGTGTAATTTCTCCCAAAATGGTAAGTTCTCCCCATATGATAATTTTTCTCCCCCTTAGTGTAATTTCTCCCAAAATTGTATGTTCTCCCCATGTGATAATTTTTCTCCGCCTTTTTGACTAGAAAAAAGGGAAAAACAATGGTGCATAGTATAAAAGAAGAAGAGAGAAAACATGAATGTTCATTTCACTTGACGAAGTTACATGAGATAGTTCAAAAGAAAGAAAAGAAGTACAAAGATTCCTATCAAAATCTCTATCCTTATTTAATCAGCCTCCTAGACATCCACATTGTATTTCCATTTAGGATTAGAGTACTGAGGTTGGGTAGGTTGAGATACAGGATTGGGTACTCCGGTAATTATCAAAGGTGGTTCAGCTACTGAAACACTGCCAGGTCTGTAATGAGTACTCATCTGTGTGATCATATGAGTTAGGCTTTTGATTGCCTGAGCAGGAGTCATTTGAGGTGTGGAACTAGCAGAACCAGTGCGAGGTAAGTCAGGAGGCACGATAATAGGTGTACAATCCACATGCAATAATGGAAGTAAAAGATTCCTGAAATCCATAATGATACCTCCCCCTCTCTCTATGGCAGAGATGAAATCATCCTTGTTCTCCATAAATTTTTCAAAAGCAGGGGTCAACTCCCTGAGCTTATTAACTTGTTCTTTGAAGGCTTGAGTGATTGGAGGCAGTTTCAGATTCTCTAACAGCATCTTGAAATGATTGGTTAGCTGATTCTTGGTGTACACTCTCTGAAAATAATAATCAATTTTCTCATTGATTTCCTTTTGGGCTACAGTAGCATCTCTCATATAGTCTTGGGAGATTTTTCTGATATCCCTGGTGGTAGTAATCACTTGATAATTAGATGAGCTACTGGAACTAACTTGACCAAGTTCTTCTTTCAGCATAGATCTAAACTATTCCACATCAACTGATACTTTGGATGCACTAAGAGGTGCTACAGTAAAAGCTACTGTCTCTTTGAAAGACTGGGTCAAATTACTTATCAATTTTTTCACAAAAAAATCCCGAGTACTGACATGTGTTTTTATGGTCTTCTTAAAATATTCAAACACATCCAAAAAATATTTCACTACATCTCTAATATAGTTTATGTCAGTATCAACTTGAGATTTAGAACTCATGAAGGTATCAAATGAAGCAACTGATCTCATTAGAGAGTCAATAGCCTCTGATAAACATTTAACTTGATTTTGACATTTTTTTACTCATATAGCACTTCTGTCAAAGAACATGACAAAACAATTCCTATAGAATATACCAAATAACTTTTCATCTTACTTATCTCTTCAACAAAACAGATTTTCAATTCATATTTCAGTGCCTCTAGATCTCCTTTTCTCACAATGTCTTCAGGAAGAGCTAGAGGAGCTACTAGTTGAGCAGTAACTTCCTTTAAGAAAATATCATAAGACATAGGATTCCTTATAATGGGTGTCTCATCATCAGAATCAGGATATTCTTGTCCCAATACAACAATTCTTGGATCCACATACCAATCTTCCTCTTCATAGGTCACAGAAACCAATCCTATCCTTACAGGTTGCTCCCCCTCAACCTGAGCTTCCATCACCATATCTGCAGTAGCAGCACCAGCCTCATTGGATTCTTCCTCTTCATAAGAGTCATTTAAAATCATATTTATATCCAAACCAGGTTGAATAGGATGTGGTATATTAGAAATAGGTACTGGTATGTCCACTTCAAGAACCTCCTCAACAGGCATAATAGAGCTCTCAATTAGAGGACTGAGAAACAAACATGAACTTCCATTTTTAGATACTTTTTCTTCTTCTTCATCACTACTACTAGAATCTGGATTATTATTCTTATGATTTTATCTAGGTATGTCTTCTTCATTTATAGATATTTCTTCAAAACTTTCTCCCAGAAATGCTTTCTTTCTAGGTAGGGTCACAGATGGACTTGCTTTTCTATAAGATACCTTTTTTGCAGCTAGGCTTGGAGGAAAATCAAGATCCATTACATCTTCTATAGAAATATCCTCTTAAGCATCATCATCACTGTATTGAGGTTCCTCCTTGTTAGGTCATAGACTTGGATACCTCACATTCTTTGGTTTGAAAGGATGGTCAACAGGGTTAAATTTATCATAAACTTTCTCATCATCACTGAACCATTATCTTCTCCATGGGTTCTAGTTAATCTTCATGTATTTGAAAATGGTTTTGGTGATACAATATTTTTTCTTCACAACTATAGTTTTATATTGAGACCCAGCAATTCCCTTTACTTTAAGCATTAAAGATATTAACATGGAAAAGAACAATGAATTTGTTTTTGATTTCAGCCAAGTCATATTTTCCATTTGAATCATTAGAAGCCTACACAGAATTACTTTGAAACCATGCCTTAGCAGATACAACAAGAATATATCTTGGAATCTAAGGTTTTCAAAATCTTCTCTTCTTGGACTGAACACATGCTGGATGAATTTGTACAACAACCGGTTTTCTCCATCCATTTCTGTAGAAACTACTTTTCTTGGTGTGCCATCTCTAGTTAGATCTTCCAAAGCAGTTTCATACTAAAAAACATCACTATCAGGCGGTACAAACTTTGAATAAAAATTGAAGATACCTTCATGGGGTACCCTCATACAATCAACACATTCTACTGAGGAGAATGAAACTTCTTTTCCATTAACAAATGAGAAGACCCGATTCTCATTATTCAGTTTTTCAAATTTGAGAAACTCATAGAAATCTTTAACTAATTTAGGATAATATGGTCCATTGTTGTTTGAGAATTACCCAACCCATTTTTTCTTTTCAAGCACTCTTAGAATTAATGACTTACTGGTCATCAACCATTCCGCGCATATCTCTTTCTCAACTACTATTTACCCTTTTATGGGATGCGGGTTTATAAGTTTCTTTTCTTCACTACCACCACTAGACTCTCCTTTGAGTCTCTTGGATTCGGCTCATAACCCTCTTCACTGATTACTGGTCTCTTCACTCATTCCATTCTGTGAATCGCGAGGCTTAGGGTTCGAGAGAAATGAAGGCTTGGGAGCTAGGGTTTGAAGGTAAAGGGTTCGAGGTAGATTATAATGAGGTTAAGACTAATGTTTTATCATTTACGAATCAATAAATAAATATATAAAACATAATAAATATAATACAAACGATACAAATTCCGGTGACTAAAAAACACAAGGTTTAAAACAGTGCAAACTAGCGATAACATATACAGGTGAGGATTCCTAATGGTGAGGTCCACTAACAGTGAGGTTCTAACAGTGAGGTCCATACGAGTGAGGTATAACGGTGAGGTCCATACCGGTGAGGTATAACAGTGAGGTCCATACCCGTGAGGTATAACAGTGAGGTCCATACCAGTGAGGTATCCTTAAACTTTTAGGAAATATTTATCATTCCTAATTCATGTTTGATGTAATTTAACCTCTTTGAATTTAGAGTTTTGGTAAATATATCAGCCAACTGATGTTCAGTGACAATGAATTCAAGAGTTATATTACCTTTTTGATAATGATCTCTCAAAAAGTTATGTCTTACATCAATGTGCTTAGTCCTAGAATGAGACACAAGATTCATGGAAATGTTGATTGCACTGGTGTTATCACAATTTATAGATATATTTCTAAATTGATATCCATAGTCCAATAGAGTGTGTTTCATCCACAGAATTTGTGCATAGAAACTACCAGCAGCTATTTACTCTACATCAGCAGTAGACAATGCAACAAAATTCTTCTTTTTACTACACCATGATACTAAGGATTTACCTAGAAAGTGACATGTTCTATAAGGACTCTTCCTATCTAACTTACAACGAAAAAAATCATCATCTAAATAACTTATGAAACTGAATGATTTTCCTTTTGGATAAAATAATCCTAGATTACCAGTATGTTTAATATATTTGGAAATCCTTTTAACAATAACTGTGATTCTTTTGGATTAGCATGAAATCTTGCACACATGCACACACTAAACATGATATCCGGTCGACTTGCAGTAAGGTAAAGTAAAGTCTCAATCATACCTTAGTAATTTGTTTGATCTACTAGTTTCCCAGCTTCATCAATATCTAATTTACATGTGGTACTCATATGTGTATCACATCCCTTATTACTATCTAGAAATAACTGTTTTATAAGATCCTTTGTATATTTTATTTTATTTAAACATATACCATCATTATTTTGAAAAACTTGATATCCAAGAAAATATTTGAGTTCTCCCATTACAATCATTTCAAATTAACATTACGTACTCTTTGAAAAATCAATACAGAAAGCATTTTTAGAAGATTCAAAAATAATATCATCAACATAGATTTGTACTATCAATACATGTTTGGATATCTTTTAGATAAAAAGAGTTGGATCATCAATCCCATTAATAAAAATGTTTGAAATAATAAAATTACTAAGTCTATCAAACCAAGCTTGTGGAGCTTGTTTTAAACCATATAAAGTTTAATAAAGCTTAAAAACTAGATTTGGAAAATGAGGATTAGTAAATCCATGTGGTTGTTCAACAAAAAAAATCATCAATTATAAAACCATTTAGAAAATAAATTTTAACATCCATTTGATATAACATGAAATTTAAATGAGTAGCATGAGAAAGTAGAATCCTAATAAATTCTAACCTAGATACAGGTTCAAAAATTTCCTCATAGTCTATTCCTTCTTCTTGAAAATATCCTTGTGCAACTAGTCTTGCTTTGTTTCTAATGATATTTCCAGATTCATCAACTTTGTTTTTGAACACCCATTTAGTGCCTATGGTCAAAGTGTCCTTAGGCCTATCTACTAATTCCCATAATTTGTTTCTTTTAAATTTATTTAATTCTTCTTTCATTAACATTAACCAAAATTCATCATTAATGGCATCATTGATATTTTTAGGTTCTGATTGTGAAAGAAAATCATGACGTTCAGCCTGATTTCTTGTAGAAGACCTAGTCTAAGTTCCTCTATCTAAATATCCTACTACAACATCTAAATGATGGATTTTAAGGGTCCTAGTTGGTCTAGTAATGGTAGGGATAGAAATTTCAGGTTTATTTACAGGTTCGAGTTCAATAGAAATAGGTACTGGAAAATTTCTAGAACTAGTTGTCTTAACAAAAGGTTCACTATTTTTTTCATTAAGGTTTAAAATTTACATATCTTCTTCAAGATTTTCAAGAGGGGTCTTAGGTTCATGTGGATCAGTTTCATTAAATTTGATGTGTAAAGATTCTTCCACACATTTGGTCCTCTTATTAAATACTCTATAAGCTTTTCTAGATATAGAATAACCTAGAAAGATTCCTTCATCACTTTTGGATGAAAACTTATCAAGATTATCTTTAGTATTGAGGATGAAGACTTTTCTACGAAAAACTCTAAATTAATTAACCTTAGGCTTCATATTATTCCATAGCTCATAAGGGGTCCTTTTGAGAATTGGTCTAATCAATACTCTATTTATAATATAACAAGTTGTATTTATAGCTTCATCCCAAAAGTAAGTAGGTTGATCATATTCATTAAGAATAGTTCCTGTAATTTATTTAAGTGTTCTATTTCTTATTTCTACTACACCATTCTGTTGAGTTGTTCTGGGGGCAGAGAAATTGTGACTATAGCCATTATGTGAGCAATAATTATCAAACTCATGATTTTCAAACTCACAACCATGGTCACTTCTCAGGGTCTTAATCATAAATCCACTTAGGTTTTCTACAGACTTGGAGTATTTAATGAAATAAGAACAAGGTTCTATTTTGTGAGCTAGAAAGTATACCCAGGTATATATAGAAAAGTCATCTATAAAGACATAAAACTAGTGCTTCCCATTTAATCTAGAAACTCTAGATGGTCTAAATAAATCCATATGAACCAACTCGAGAGGTTGAGAAGTTGAAACTTCTTTCTTTGATTTTAATGAAACTTTATGTTGTTTTCCCTTTTGAAAAGGATTACAAACTTTATCTGTTGGGAATTATAGTTTGGGCAGGTCTCTAACTAAACATTTCCTAGTCATTTTCCTAATCTTTTGTTCCATATCCAGGATTCTTTATGAAAATCATTTAAACAAGTAACATTTTATTTAGCTAAAGAATTAAAATCTACAGAATATACATTTTCATTTCTTAATGTAATAAATACCAAAACATTTTTAGAATTAAAAACATTATATGAATCATTTTCAAATTTTACATTGAATCCATCATCACAAAACTGAGAAATACTTAACATATTGTATTTTAATCCATCAACAAATAGTACTTTAGAAATTAAAATTGAATTAGTGTTACCAATATGGCCTAAGACGATGATTTTTCCTTTTGAGTTATCCCCAAAGGTGACATGTACTACATAAAATTTGATTAAGCTCTTAAATCATGAGTAGTCTCCTGTCATATGCCATGAACATCCACTTTCCAAGTACCATATCTTCCTACCGGAACTTTTCAAGAAAGTTTCCTACAAAACAAGTTTGGATAGAAGATAATTTTGGTACCCTGATTTTCTTAGGTCTGGAAGGATAGCAAGTAAAACCTTAGGCACCCATATTTGTTTAATGGGTTTTGTATAATTAAAATATTCAAAATATTTTGATAAATAAACTTTGTTTGGTCTATAATAATATGAATAGCTTGATGAAGCATAAGAATTTATAGAACTTGAACTAGCATCATATTGTCTAGATTTTGGAATAAATTTACTTTTAACAATCTTTCTCTGTCTAGGATATTAACCTATACCAGTAGTATAATTTTGGGCAACTTGTTTTCCATGCATTTGAGTGAGAGTGGTTTTTACATTTGTAAACATATCTAAGTATTTTCTTAGTTTCTCATTAGACAATTTGAGTTCTGTATTTTCCTTCAAGAGTTGAGAATTATTTTCCTTTTCTTTACTAAGATCAGAACTAACAATACTAGTCAAGGCATACCACTTCTTTAATGATTTGTACTTATCTTTAATTTCATTACAAGTATCTTCTAACATATTATAGTATTAAAATAATTCAGATTTAGACATATTATCATCATTATTTTAATCACTTTTATTCCCAGAATAATAATCATTGTGCATAGGGGAATTAAGTGTTACCTTAGATGTTTCAGTCATGAAACACATATCAGCATGATTCTTTTCTTCAGAATAAGAAGCTTTAGATCCACTTGAGTAGTATTCAGAAGCACTCCATGTAGATTTTATGGCTTTCTTGTAATTATTATCCTTATAGTTATACCTTTTTTTAAGTTTCAGTTTTGGACAATCATCGTTGACATGCCCTTTTCTTTTGCACTCATAGCAAACTATTCCATCTTCTTTATTAGTTTTCTTCCATTATTTCTTCCAATTTCTTCGTCAATCATACTTACCCTTATAATCATATTTTCTAAAGAATTTCTTCTTTCTATAGAATTTCTTGAATCTCCTAGCTATCTGAGAAATCTCTTCATCACTGTCTGAGTAAAAAATTTCACTAGTTGAGATTTCTTCAGTTATCTAAACCTTCTCTTTGTCCTTGGTCTTTCAGGTAGTATACTTAAATGGCACTTACTTATTCTTGGGTTCAATATCTTCCTCTTTATTCACTTTTATCTCTTCTTCATACATAATCAATTTTCCAATCATCTCCTTGACTGGTAGCTTTCTAATGTCACATGATTCTCATATAGAGACAGAGGTTCCTCTCCATCTGTTTGGTAGGCATCTCAGCATCCTCATGATTTTCTTTTTTTATAGAACAAATTTTCCCAATGAGATCATTGTATTAACTATCTCATTAAACCTAAGATACATATCAAAAATAGATTCATCAGATTTCATTTTAAAATTATCATACCAAATAGTGTATGTATTTAGACTCATTTATTTAACATTGGTTGTTCCCTCAGGGGAAAACATCCAAAGTATCCCAAATTTCATAATCATTTTTACAAGTATATATTTTATTAAACTCTTAATCTCCTAAATCATAATACATATCATTCATTTCTTTACAATTATTATTGTAATCATCTTTCGTAGGTTCATCCCATATAGTTCTAACAGTTTCTGGAATCTTATAATGAGTCTCTATAGCAGTCCCTATGTCAAATCCCATACTTTCTAAATGGATTTTCATTTTTATTTTACATTGGGCATATTTGAAACCATTAAAGAAGGGTGGAATATTGGTAGATACTCCTTCTAATCTTTTATCCATAATAACTAAGTTTTAAAACTATATATAAGGATAAAAAAATTTAGAATTAAGATAAATTTTGAGATCTTTAAGATACAACTAAAATCACAGTTAAAAACTTTTCACAAAAAGAGTGTTTTGAAAAACTTTTATCTATATCCTCTGATACCAAATGTTGTTCGGAAAGGATACTCAATTTGGGTGTGAATTGAGTTCCTATTAAAAATTTTTGTTTAAAAGATTTATATTGAAGTCCCCCAATTCAGAAAACAAGTTAAACTGTAATGAATTTATAAAGATTGTAATTGTTAAATTAGTATCTAAAAGATTGATTATTTATCAGTTAACTTAATCTAATGATTATGTTAGATAGTGAAACTAACTTACTGGCTATCAATAATTACAAAAACTTTCTAGATCAACTATCAAAGTTACTTTAAAACAGATTTGAATTTCAAAGTAATTAACAGTGGAATATTGAAAATAGTTTAAACTAAAATAAGATGCACAACAGTTTTAACCAAGAGGTTCAGTCTCAAGCTAATACTTATTACTCTAAAATATTTTATATATAACTTTGATTCACACCCTGAACCAGGGTTTAAAACAGTACTCAAACTGTGTTGGTCCTCTAACCTCTACCAGAGTTCTACGTGGGAAAGAAAAAACAACAGCACACAGGCTGTGAAGGTCCTCAGACCTCTACCACAGTTCTATGTGGGATACACAAAGTTATAAAGAGTGTAGTGTGAGGATTTTAGTATCCTCTACTTCAGCTTAATATTTAGTGTGTGTCCAAACAGACAGAATCACACACACTTCTAATAATGTAATAAAAATCATCACAACAGAGCTATAATATGGAGATGAGTTTAGAATGCTCTTGTGTGATGTCAATGCAGCACTGGACTCATTTGTATTGAAGCGGATGAAGCTTTGAGTCCTTATTTGGAAGTTTTCTAGAAAACTGAGTGTTGTGGTTTTTTTCCTTCACTTCCAGTATAGGTGTTCATCATGAATGTGAGAGTATTCCTTGTAGCACTTGATCCTTCTCTTTAAAATTCTGTTCTTGAAGTGTTTGAGTGTTCTTCGAGTTCTTAGAGTGTTCTTATCTTCATGTACGTGTGTATGTGTCTCGTATATATCTTTTGTTCTTCCTTACATATATGTCTTTGTATTCTCCAGTAGCTTGATATTCCTTTTATTCATTCAGCTCCGGAAATGGGAATGATTATCATTTATATGTACAAGGTACGGTTCCCTGACATGCCAACAACCCACATTAATTAACAGCAGTTTCACTGTATTAAGAAAATATGACTGTTAGCATTATATTAATTATATTAAAAATGTATAGAGTTTGTGTAAAAATGAATCGTTAACAATCATCTTCCATCAGTAGATCTCTATTGGTAGACTTGTAATGGTAGCTCTTGTAGCATTAGCTCATGTATCAGTAGCTCCATGTGTAGTGGTAGCTCCTTGTATCAGTATCTTTTTATAACGGTGTACTTCTGTCTGTATATCTTCCTCTCTATCAGTGGCTGTTATCATCAGTAGCGGTAGCTTTCTATATCAGTAACTTCCTCTATCATTAGCTCCATTCTATTGGTATATCCACTCTATCGGTAGCTTGTATCAGTGGACTTGTATCGGTAAACTTGTATATTAGTGACCTTTCCTATCAGTAGACTTACTCTATCGGTGGACTTGTCTAATAGTGAACTTGTATCAGTGAGCTAGTCTGTATCAGTGACCTTATATGGGTGAGCTAATCTATATCATTCAGAATTATAACTATCAGGGACTTAAGAACTTAAATACTTACAAAGTAAATGTTATATGCATATTAGTTCTAGATTGAAATAATATCATACTTCATCATTGTTAAACATAAATAAACATTGATTAATATATTCCATGATATTATATGATTATTTTGACATCCATAAAAACTCTAGAACATGAAGGCATAATTTTGAAACATAATTATTATATAGATAAGCACGATTTGGGATTATCAGAACATATCTTAAGCATATGCGAGATAATCAAAATAGGTGATTCCAACATCTCACAATTAAACTTTAGATTTTACTTATTCAATTATACATAGATTTATCTAAGATTTATGAAAAAAATAATTTCAAGATTATCTTCTTAAACTCGTTATATCATTCTCATATCATTAAGATATGTATATTTCTTATATCATTATAACCTATTTCTTTCTCTATATGAACTCTTCATTATGAATACTTCAGTACGATTTCCTTAGTACAAAAATCTGTGTACAAAAATCTTAGTATGATTTTCCCACTATGTAAATCCTAGAACGAAAATATCAGAATGAAAATCCAAGTACAAAAATCTCAGTATGATTTTACCAGTTTGAAAATCCCAATATGAAAATATAGGTAAAATATATGCGTATGAAAATATCAGAATGATTTTCCCTGTACGAAAATCCCAGTACAAAAATATCAATATGAAAATCTACGTATGAATATCTCAGTATGAAAATCCTAGTACAAAAATATCAATATGAAAATCTACGTATGAATATCTCAGTATGAAAATACAAGTACAAATATTTCAGTACAATTTTCACTATACTAAAATCTAATTAGAAGAGTCCCAGTACAAAAATCCCAATTTAATATTTTTTCTTCCTTAGGCTCAGCAATTTTTTTTCTTTTTTAGCTCATTACGATGTAATTCCCATGGTGATGGAAATCCCATTATGATGGAAATCTCATTTTGAAACTCTGAAATTCTTTAACCCTCTCCACTATTTCTTCAATAAAGTTTAGCATAAGAATTTTCATGGTTTTTGGGAACTTATTGAACAGTAAATAATCATGTAGTTTCTTTTATAAAGTATGAGAACTTTCTAACTCTTGAATTTAAATTATAATTTCAAAACACTTCAGAAAAAATGACTTCTTCAATGAGAAACCTCTATCTCAACAACTTCTTTCTTTCTAACTTAGAAAATTCATTATTTCTCTCATTATGAAAAACAAAAACGACCAAAAAACAATTGATTCTACAATCAATTTTTGGAATCCAATGTATTTAAATGCCATTAAGATATTCTTGAAGATGATTAAGTGCTTGGTCAATAAATTCATCTTTTTGAATTCTTCTGTGTTCGTTGAAGCTCAATATAAAAACCTTGGTCTGGAAACTTGTGTCCAGAAAACAACCTCATTACGATGGATTGGATCTGATTCCTGAATAAAAAAACATTTTTCAAAAAAAAAAGTTTAGTTTTCAACAAATATAAAAACATTGTTAAAAATAATTTATCTGGAAGGTTCTTCAATATCACCATTTGGGTTTGTTGATAACCCTTGTTAACAATATTTCCAACTCAATTTTTTTTCACCACTCAAATTTTGTAATAAACTCAATGTTTATAATTTTTATCAAAGAATATCATTTCTCAAAAGAGAGTGTACTATCACCACACTACTAGATAAAGTTATGTTTTTAATGTATTTCATCCCTCAGTGGCAAGAAAATATTGTGTCCATGTAAAGATAAACTCCCATTATTATTTTTCCTTTCTCACTTTTCTTCTTATTATTTAATTAATTTTATTTTTCTCTAACCTTTTACACATTTAGTTTTCTCTCTCCCATTATATGATAACCATATATTTTTATTCATAAAAGAAAGCAAAATAAAAACATCTTATAATGTACAATGGTGTTACTTTCTCTCCCCCTTTGTAAACATCATCTATATAACAATAGAGGGTCTTCCTTATGAGGTTTAAGAAGGCATGGGAGGAGTTGAACATGAACTTGAATCATAAATTCCAAAAACCATTCTTTCATCATTGATTTTTTAAATATATCATCAATCTGATTCTTTTTTGAAATGTATTCTAGTAGGAAATCTCTAGCAGTAACTTTCTCTGTTATAAATTAGAACTTTATATCAATGTGTTCTAATCATGAATATTGGACATAATTCTTAGAAAGATCAATTTCCTTATGATTATCAAAATTTATCTACAATGTTTTATAAAATTTTAATCTCAAATATTACATCTGAATGTTTATCCCCAACATTTGATTACAAGCTTGAGTAGATGCAACGTATTTAGATTCAGTTGTGCTGAAAGTTACTAAACTTTGTTTCTTACTATGCATCTCACACAACATTAACCCAATAAAAAGTTTCCTAGTGAGGTTGATTTTATATCATTACAATCTTCATCCCAAAAAATAATCAGTATAACCAAGAAAATTTATTTTACAATTTATTTTTTATAAAAATACATGTGTAGTTGTTCTTTTGACATATCTCAAAATTCCTTTTTCTACCAACTTATGTGATTATTTCAGATTACTTTGATACATAGAACATAAATTCAAATTATAAATAATATTAGAACTTGAGGATATAATTTAAATAAGAATTACTATTATCTTTTGAAAGTCTTTCTGATTCACACTTCTTCCATATTCATCTTTACTCAAATTTGTGCTCACTGAAATTGGAGTTGAAACTAATTTTGCTTATGTCATCCCAAACCTTTTTAACAATTCACTGATATACTTTTCTTGAGATAAAAAAACATATTTGTCCTTTTATTGAACTTATAAGCCATGTATGAAAGTTAACTTTCCCAATAAATACATTTAAAATTTATTCTTCATTTCCTCAGAAAATGTTTTACAAAAATATTCTCTATCTCTAGAAATAATTATATTATCTAGATAAACAATTACAAATAGAGTTCCAGAGTCAAGAAAACAAATATAAGTTTCTATGTAATATTCCTTTAGAAAAGTTTGACATTATCAAAAGATTGTCACGTTTAGAATACCACGAACATGGATCTTGTTTCATCCCATAAAAATCTTTCTTCAGTTTAAAAAACATTTTTGTCATCCTCATCAAGTAGAAACCCAAAAGGTTATTAAGTGTATAATTATTCCCCAATCTCACCATTTTAGAAATATTACTTTAAATCCATCTGATAAACTTTGTAATTGTTATGGTAGGTTATTAAAAGAAACATTCTAATAGTTTCTAATCTTACAACTGGGGAAATTGTTTCTTCAAAATCCACACCTTCCACCTATGCATAGCCCTTACAAACAAGCCTAACTTTGTTTCTTGAAACTTCTCCATGATCATTTAACTTATCTCTATAAACCCACTTGGTTCGGAAAACATTTATATTTTTTGGCCATGAAACAAGTTCTCATGTTTCATTCTTTTCAATATGACCCAATTATTCATTCATAGAATCCACCCATTCTTTGTGTTTAATAGATTTTGAAACAAATTTTGGTTAAATTTTTGAGATAACTGAAGTCTGATTATCAAATCTCAACTTTCTTTTGGTCTGGACTGGAGCTTTTTTGATTACCAATAATGTTTTCTGATTCAATAAGTTTTTGTTACATATGACATTTCAATGTTTCTTTCCCAAATAAAATTTCGTCATCTCATTATTCTTATGAATTTTGGTAAGGATGTTTTAAACTACTTTCACTATTATAGGAAACCTATAATTTATCCTCCTCAATACTCTCAATAACTTTTGTTAAGTAACTTTGATTTTCATTTACATTCACATTATATGAGCCTACCAACATTTTAAAATGTTTGTTCCAACATTTGTAACTTCTTCAATTTGGTGAATAACCCAAAAAATTTCCTTCCTCAGCTTTCTCATCAAACTCTCCCTAATATATATTTTTGATTTTGAGAAAACATGAACTTCCAAAAACTTTGAAGTATTTAAATAAAGGTTTTTTTTTATACCACATTTCATAAGGAGTCATGTTATTTTTTGTTCTAAAAAAGAATCAATTTTGAACATGTACAGTAGTACTAACAACTTCTCTCCAATATAATTTTAAATGTTTGTATCCAGACTAAATTCTTCTTCCCATTTCCATCATGCTTCTAATATTTCTTTCTGAGACTTCATTTTGGTGTAGAGTACAAGTAGAACTATAGGAATATTTGATACCATGATTTCTCAGAAAATTTTCAAAATTATTTATATTGAATTTGGTGCCATTATTTTTTCATAATTTCTTTATGGAAACCCCCATTTCTTTCTCAACATCCTTTCTAATTAATGTGAAAAATTTAATAGACTCTAACTCTTACTTCATAAAAATGATGTTTTTCATTTGAGTCTAATAATAAATAAAACTGATAAAGTATAAATCTATTTTTTATTGATTCCTCATCGGCCCACATAAATCTGAATGAATAAGCTCTAGTGGTCTAGTAGATTGAATCTCAACTCTTTTATGTCTTTTGTTAGTCATCTACCATTTTTGAAAAGTTACACAAACATCTTATTCACATATTTTTAATTACAGAAGGTTACAAACAACATCAAATTTATAAAGTTTGATCTTACTTTTCTGTCCATGCTTCCCAAGCCTTCGGTGCCACAATTTTTTTTTCATCTTTCACACTCAAATAACATGAGTTATTGAATTATTATATTTTTAAGAGTTTCCCATTGGTTCTCTCTCCATTTGTAATGAATTTTATTTATTTTATACTTTTGATGCTACAAAAAAAAATATAGAAACAACTTCTTTTCCATCATCACAAATTTGACTTACACTAAGTAAGTTATGCTTTAGCCAATTAAAAAATAAAACTTCCTTGGATTTCAACTATTTTCCTTCAATCTCATTCATTCTGATTCCACTTATTTTTAAGGAAATATCATTACCAAAAGTAATTGCTCCTCCATCGTGAATTTCAACATGTTTTAAGATCATTATATCACATTTAATATGTATATAACAACCACTATCAAGTATTCATGGTTTTCTCCTTTTACTTGATTTCAAAGATGTCTCAAGAATGAAATATATTTCCTTAAATTTACTTCTTTATCTTCCTTTTATTTTTATCATAAGTAACCTGTTTCATAAAGAGTGTCATACATAAATTTCATTCGCATATCTTGAACCATATTGATAATTCACCATCCATAAATTTTTTTAGTAAGTTCAAATCTTCCATGAATTTATTTTAGACATTCAAATTGATTTTTTTTCTAAATTTCCTACCATCTTGAGAATTCACCTTTTCCACTATCTGTGAGTTATGAAGGTTTCCAAATCTACGTTCAATATTTCTTCCACATTTCTCAAACCTTCTCTTGATTGGAGATATGTTATGAAAAAAATTATAATCTCTATACCCATACATTCTACAACACCAACAATAACCTTCAAATCATGATTTTCTATATAAGAAATATCTTTATCTATATAAATTTTATTGAGGTTGATTAAATATTTTTGATCTAACATACATAGGATATTGACCATCATTTATTTTGAGTAAGTTTTCTACTTTTTTATATTTGATAGGTTCCTCACATCCTTTATTCACCTAAGAATTAATAATAAATTTTTTGGAAATTTAATTTTAAATTAATCAGATGAAACATTTTTTTATCCGAGAGAACCATTCAGATGATTCTCATATTGATCCTTCTAAAAAACTATAAGAGTCTTAGCTTTTACTTCTAAAGATTTGTTGATGTTTTCATTCATCTTTCTCAGGGTACTTTTGGAATCAATATTTTTTATTGAAAATTTTTAACATCTTCTTATTTAGATTCCATGTTCTTACCAATATCTTCAATCATCCTTCCATGTTCAGCAATTCTATGTTGGTAACAAAAATCTCCTTGATGTATTCATCCTCCAGATTGATGAAATCTGTTATTTCTTTAGTAACTTCTTCACAATCAATATTTATCATTCTGATTCATTTATCGAGTGATTTCTTTCTAAATATATAGGAGAATCTCAGCTTTAAGATGATATGATTTATAAGATTCTTCACCACCTTATTTACTCTCTAAGGAGTATTTTTTCTTAACTTTTGTAACGATGGTTCTCATTTTTTATGAACATTCATCTTTAGAAGAATTGTTGTTAGATGAGTCTAATTGAACTTTATTTCTCAACATACTTATTTTATTTCTAGTAAACTTCTTCTTATATTTTCTAGATGAATTTTATTCTTTATCATTTTTTTCAACTTCTTCTATCAAGGTTTTGCATTAGAATATTCTTGCTATTCTCCAAATTGCATCTTCATAAAATTCATATAAAAGTGTCTGATTCCCCAAAAATCAAAACAATTAGAGGAATTTATCCTCCCTTCATTCCCCTTACTATTCAATAGTTCATGGACATAAGAGACAATATTTGTTTCATTCAAATCATCATCCTCTTTATCATCTGACTCACAAGGACCAGCTTCTTCAACATCTTATATTTTCATCTTTCTCATAGATTCAAAATCCATTTCACATTGTATATTTTTATTAAAAATTTAGTCTTTCCATGTTTTGTAAGAAATAATAATGTTATAAAATTAATCCAAAGATAAATCATCCTTATCTTCTGAAGAAGAAATTTTAGAATCAAATATATATGGAAAGTTTCTCATAAGTTTCTTCACAATTTTATAATCGTCTCATACATCAATAAATCATCTAATGTTGCAAAAAATCATTTACTCTAGTTAAGTATTCATAAATGTTTTCTCCATATCTAATTATGATGTATTCATATATACTACACCATATTTTTAACTTTACTTTCTTGACATTAGTATTCCATTTGAAAATAGTTTCCATATTTCCCCCATACTTTTTGATGTTTTGAGACCCATCACCTTATGATAAAAGTTTTCTGTTAAGGACATGAGAATATCATTTCTAGAATTTTCTTCAACTTCTATATTTCTCTTATCATCAATGGTCATTGGAGAATCTTTCTCCAAAGGTGGAAACCCAATAGTAGTAGCATCAAGAACATCTAAGTCAAGAGATATGAGATAAGGAATCATATTATTTTTTCATCCATAATAATTTTTTAGATCAAATATAAGAATTACTCTACTATTGACCTATTTGATATTATGCATGATAAGGATTCAACAAGGGAACCTACCACTAATACCAACTTAATTTCTAAAGGATCTAATAACAATTGAGAATGGGGGTTGAATAAATTGTTAACTTTTTGTAAGTTTCCATTATTTTATAAAATTAACCACTAAAAAATATTAATATTTATTTATTTATCAACTTTTAGTATGTACTCATGCATGAAAAGTTAGTAAAGAAAGTAAAAAAATCAAGATTTACAGGGTTCATCTTCAGTGTGAGAACCTATATCCTTTCTATAGAAACTCTCATGGGTCTATGGAAATACACTATTATGAAGAAGTGAATAAAACTTGTTCCAACTCCTATTAGACACCTTCTATCTCTCGATGGGAATAATTATACTGAACCCCATTAGTTTACAATGTTTTCTTATAAAAAAATTGATCCAAACCAAAGAATATAGATATTATTGAAAATTATCCATAACAACTAACTCTGAATCAATTTTCTAATTTGGTTGGATCTATTTTTCTCAATATAATAAATTTGGATCCTATTTTCATAATATGATGTTACTGGATACAATTTTCTCAATATGATGATGTTGGATCCAATTTCTTCAATATGATGATGCTAGATCCGATTTCTCAATACAATTATGTTGGATATGATTTTCTCAAAATAATGAACTCAATACAATGAACTCATTCTCAATCGACAAAACACAAACTCTACTAGAATTATCAATAAAATTACTCTTCAATTAGATAGATAATTTCACTTCTAATTCTCTAGCTCTCCATTTTTTACGCGTGATTGAATGTTGCAAATATAACAATGATCTGAGCAAGTATTTATAGGAAACTCCAAAAGAAAAAGAAGGAAACTTGAAATCTTTCCCCGCTTCCTTAAATTTCAAAACTCTAAAAAACCCTCACATTTAAACTTTAACTTTTACTTATTCAAGTCTTCTTATATTTATATGTTATTTACGTAAACTTGAATATTTAGTTTAAATTCTTCAAATCTTTATATATTTAATAGATTAGTACGATATGTTTCTTTATCAACTCATTATGATTTGTTTCTTTCTCAGAAAAAACTATACATTATGATTACTTCTGTATGATTTCATCAGTTTGAACATCTAAGCACAAAAATCTCAGTATGATTTTCCCAGTATGAAACCCCTAGTACGTAAATCTCAATATTAAAATCTGAGTGATAAAAATATAAGTACGATTTTACCAGTACGAAAATCCCATTATAAAACTCTTAGTTCAAAAAATATGAGTATGAAAATATTAGTAAGATTTTCCTAGTTAGAAAATATTAGTACAAAACTATCAGTATGAAAATATGAGTATGAATATCTTATTACGAAAATCTCAGTATAATTTTCCCATTTCTAAAATCTCAGTACGAGAATCTGAGTATAGAACTCCGAGTACCATTTATTTATTCCTCAGGCTCAACAACATCTTTTTATTTCTCATCTCATTATGATGTAATTCTCATTATGATGGAAAAACCATTATGATGTAAATCTAATTTTTTAACTCTAAAATTCTTTAAACCCCTCCATCATATCTTCAACAACTTTTATCATGATATTTTTCATGATTTGTGATAACTTCTTGATCAGTGAAGAATCATATTATTTCTTTTCGAAAGTATGAAAAATTTAAATCTTCATACTAAAAATTAATCTTTCAAAACTCTTCAGAAAAAAAAACTTATTCAGAGAAAAACTTCTGTATTAGAAACTTCTTTCTTTCTAACTTAGTATCTTTATTATTTCTTTAATTATGAAAAGGTTAAACTTCCATCAAAAATTAATTACCCCTTTCATTATTTTGAATATGATGTTTTTCAATGTCATTATGATGGTCCTCTATATGATAAATTGTATGATCAAAAAATTCATCTTCCTGAAATTTTCTATGTTCAGTGCATCTCAATACGAAATCATGGTTTTAAAAACTTGTGTTCAGATAATAGACTCATTACGATGGATTGGGCCCGATTCCAAAATAACAAAAACATTCTTCAACAAAAGGTTAGTTTTCAAAAAATATAGTAACTTTTTTAAAAACTATTTACCACAAAGGATATTCAAGTATGACAGATTCATTCTTGTGAAGTTCATTGAAGGCATGTTAGAATTTAACATTTTATAGTAACAATAAGAATCATGGGAGTCTATAGTGACTTTGGTGATTAATTCCATTAGATATAATATCATGATCATTCAGGATATCTAAGATCTAATATATAAGAATAAATTTAGTATATATGGGTATTAGGTGCTTCCACAAGCACATTTTGAATGGAAAGAAAGGGTTAACCCTTCAAATAGTTTACCAGAATAAAGGATATAACAATTAATACATAAAAAATCTATAAATTAAATGATTTATGGAACATATTTCACCACTTATTTCAAAAATATCATTTTAGGTTTATATTTCTTAAATAATTAGATTCTTTAGTACATTGAAAATTAGATATTTCAACACAATGACCATTTTTTGACAAAAAAACATTATTTATAAAGATACACATGCTTCATTCAAGAAAATTTAATGTCATGTTTCTCTATCTACATGATTGGGAAATATACACCTTTGGATAAAGAATGTATTTTCATACTATAATATATTAAATTATTTTCCATGTACTATCAGACAATCCTTTTAATGTATTAACCATAATAGATGAGTTTGGAGGAACCTCAGATAAGAAGGTATTGTTTGTATTGAAGAGATTTATCCCCTTGAACAATGTATATGACTTAACTGCAACTAAGTTACCATCTCTAAATATGAGAGTGAAATTGATTATGATATAGCCTCAGGAGTCTCAAATGATGTTTCCACATTATTTAATCCATTTTACTTAGTATCTATCTTTATTCAGTTTCAAACCTTTGTGAGGAGCCTTCCATTTACCAAAGAATCTATATCTCCTCTACTGTGAGAATATGTACCAGCTGGGAAGCAAATGGATGCTTTGTGTCCCTATAAATATTTTGTAAGAGTTGATAAATTAAACTATTTAATGGTAGATTTATATTTCTCCATTTACCTATTTCTAATGTGTAGGATATTGGGTCTGAGCCCAATGTAATGGACACAATTATAGGTATCTCATATGACCCAATGGCCATTAGTAATAGAAATCATCCATTCCTAGGCCAACATGTGTATCCCAACTCACCTAAAGGAAATCATTTTGTATAATTTATTTTTTATGAGATCTCAAAAGGTTCTTAAAGGTGTTCCATAATAATAGATCCCATTCACTCTTGAAGAAGAGGTGTGTCACTGTTTTAGACTTAGAATTAGTATAGTATTTACACTTTGAGGAAAGGGTAATACATATTAATTAGCTGTTACCAAAGGTTCATATGTCTTGGTTATTGATCATATAAATGAGGAAGCTGAGTTTAGGGGATATTTCTTTACACCTGGTTCTAGTTCCCATTAAATCTAGATTTTAAGGATGATGAATCATGGACCTAACCCTAATCATGTTAGATTCTCTAAGGGGATACTGTGATGAAGCATTTATCTCAGTTATCAAATAGTTTAATGACGTAAAATTTTAAATTATGTTACTCATTAATAAATTCATCATTGACTGTGGGATTGGAGAAATATTATTAGAGAAAAATTTCTGGAGCTGGACATTAAGGAACGAATAGGGTTGACCCCACCTAGTTTTAATTCTAGAATGATACATCACTGCATCCTATGATCCATTGAAAGTTGTCAAAAAATTTAAAAGATATCCCATACAATATAAATCATTTATAGGATCTATATGATCTATTATCAAACTCAATGGGGGTGTCTTATACAATTTAAGTTAATGAATTCATACTATAGGTAGTTTCCCATGTAGATCTCACTTTGTATGTGAGTTTTATTTTTTTCAATGGATATTAATCCTTTCTAATGAAATGAAAATATTTCATTTATTTCAATATATTGTATATGTTACAAATAATAATCTTCTAGAATATTCAGTTGAAGTATCCAATATTGGTAATAAATTTAACATAGCTTAGATGAATAAATTAAAGAAAAAATAATATCCTCATATCATATTATAATAAGAAAGTTGAATGTTAATTTAAAGACACTGAGTTTACATATGATTATTTAAGATGTGTTCTTAATGTCTACCGCATGTTCTATGCTTTTTAGAAAATAAATTTTTTTATTAGAATTATATTTGCATCCTTAAAAAGTTTCCTTAAGGTGTTTCCAACACTAAAAAATGTTTCCTTAAAAAGTTTCCATATCATGTTTCCAAATAGTTTGGTACCATTTAGAGTGATTAAATACAATAATATTAAGGTGATAAGATGAAGTAAATGATACTATGGTAATTAGATATAGTTGATCAGATAGAGGAAATCATATGAATGTTTCTAGGTAGGCATAGGGTTAATCCCTCTACTATGTAGGGTTAAGACCTCAAGATCCCATATCACTTAAGGTAATACCCCTATCTTGTGTAAGGATAACACACCTAATAGATATTCTACATAAGATTCAACCCAAATTAAATTAATAGTATAAAACTATATAATTTGTTTATTTTAAATGTGTTTTTTATTGTATAAAAATAATAATGTTTTGTGGGTGTGATTCAAGATGATGTTTGGAAGGAGGGAAAGGTCTCTAAAAGAAAGTTCAATCAGGTAAGTTCAAAGGGGGTATTGAGGAGTTACTATAACATGTTTAATACATGAACATAATAAATTATAGCATAACTCTTGGTTCATGAAAAATTTAATTTTTTGATAAAGGTTGAATTCAGAGTTGTACAAAGTCCATCTAGTAGACTTGTTTAAATATAAATATGAAAGGTGAAGAAGTTCTTGAATGATATATCTCAAGTTTCATTACAAATTCAATTGACATAGGAAACATTTGATGATCATTGAATAATAATATTGATAAAATATTATAGAATAGTTTCCTAATCATAAAACATAGAATATGTTTATAAAATAGGTCATCAGATAAAATAATTATTTTAAAGTAAGCTGATAAAGGTTTTGGTAAGATAATATAAAACTTTTCTTAAAATATTAAGAAGAAATATATGCTGATCCTTAAAAAATAAAATTTTGAGGGTTATGAATAATTGGATCAAATAGAATTTTTTATATGAAGTCATTGAAAAGGGGTTTCCAAATGATGTTCATCAGGATTTTATTTTCATTCAAGATAATTGGAAATAGGTTGGTGAGGTTTCCAAAATGATTTAATAGCATAGAAATCTATGAGTTATTTCATTAGAAAATATATTACAAAGAAATTTGGTTGAGTATGAAAAAGTCATCAGATGTAGTTATATGAAGTCATCAGACATATGGTGGACCAAAACTAAGAGGGATGAATTGTTGGAGAAAAAATAATAGTATTTTGATAAACCATAAGATAAAGCGGGATCACTATAAAGGTATTCTGAATAGAATTTTGAAGGGAATATCTAACAAGGTCATCATAAATAAGATGTTATGGAAAGAAAGTTTTGTGGATCCTTTAATTATTCAGAGGAATTACCTTTTGAAATATTTTTATAAGTTTCAAAAACTGTGTGAAACAAAACCGAATTATGTATTACTAGATGAAAGGAATTTTAATCATTTTTAATAGATAGAATTATCAAATGTCTCTATTAATATTTTTTAATTTTATTAATTAGGTCGATGCTGATCTTGGATTTAAATTTTTAGATAATAATAAAGGAAGGTTGTGGTTATACTAATAATTTTTATAGGACTAAAGAATATCATTGAAACCTAGGTATATAGAAGATTATTATGATTATTGGTTGACTCATATTTTTTAGGGTTCTTGAAGGTGGCCAACATGAGGATGTTTTTGACAATGTCCTACGAAATATTAATAAGGAAGATTGAAATCAAGTATGTATCTCACCTAAAAATTAGATAACCACTATCTATATAAAAGCGTGGTGATGATTTTAGAACATGGGATGAAATAAATAGTTTCACTTATTTTTATTATATTAAAAATTTTAAGAGTTATAGGAAATTTTCAACCATGAAGTGTGAGAGTATTTCTCATTTGGGCCAATGTTTATAAAGAAGAAGTCTAGGACAAAGAAGGGGGTACAGGATGGAGAAAATGCCTAAGAAAGAGAAAAAAATAATTGTATAAAAGAAATATTTAAGGATCATATGTGAGGGTGCTATATTAAATAAAAGGTTTTAGATGGAATAGAACAAATCAGATAAACATGTACCAAATGATTACAAAAATGATGTTAGGATCTTCCATATACCCAACGATGTGTCTTCATCTATTGGTGATCATAAAAACATGAAGAAGAATGACTGGATAAACTATCACAGTGGGTAAGATCATCTAATGAACATTGCATGACATTTATATCAGAGAGATGAATCTATAACACCCCAATATTATATAATTCTCTTTAAATAAATTTATTTCCATTGATATATTGATTTATAGGCAATGATAATTTTAAGAGAACTAAAAAAATATTGAAATATTACTATGTGAAATTTATACCATTTTTTAAAATCACCAATTAATTATTTTCTTCAGTACAATTTTTTGGGTTTTTTTCTAAAAAGATTTAATTTCAGTGAATAGAGAAAATACTGATTTTTATAAAACCGTTGTTCATTTTAGTCAAATAATATAATTTAAATGGTAAATTATATTTTTTATTTGGTATTATTATTATATAATATCCATTTTATATTTAAAATTTTAATTAATTCCATTAGTATCATCATTTTACATGATTTTGATATTATTCGTTTTTATGGCTCAAACCGTAATTTTATAGGAAAATTTTTTTATTGTATTTTCAAATTAATTTCTAAAATGTACATGAATTTAACATTATAAAAAGGATTAAATATTTTTAATAATAATTTAAAAATTATGTTAATATAACCCTTTTATTTTTAGACATTATGTATAGTAACGGTGGAAAACGTTATCACCACTCTAAAGGGAAAATCAGGTAATTAAGTTTAAAAAATAATGTGATAAGGATTCAAATTCATTAAAAAACATTAAATTATTTCATTTTATGAGTATATTATTTCATAATTATCCAATAAAAAAAATAACTCTTTTTTCATATGGCATTTATTTTTACCTTGATAATGTTGAATTAAAAATAAAGTCAAATATTTCACTTCATTTATTTTAATATCGACAATATTTTGTGGGAGGGAAATATCATGTGTATGGTTATAAAATTTTATTTTAAATATTATTGTATTTTTTTACCATGGAAATTTGTTTTTATGTTTTTTGATATGAAATAACTACCATAAATTCTTACAAAATGACGACACAATGCATGTACACACAATAGAAAAATCATGTAAATGATTTTAAAAAATATAAAAGTAATATTGTTAGGGTATATTATTATTCCAAAAAATTTTAATAAACAAATATAACATTTTAGGGATGTTTTAAACCTATATAATTGGTTTTTATATTTTTATTTATACCTTTAAATTCTAACTAAATGAATAGTGTCAGAATTGACATTAATGATATTTTATCAATATTATATTTTATTAAATTATTTAAAAAGCATTAAAAACATTAAATAGAAAAGGTTGGATAGTATGTGGTCCAAATGTTTATTATTGTTCCATTTATAATGTAATTTTCACCTTATAAATAAAATTATAACCCTTTACTATAGAAATATTTTTTTACCGTAGTTAAGATTAAAATGGTTAATAAAGGGGTTCATCAAAAAGTTAATGTTTAAAATGATACATAAACATTTATAAATTTATTGTGTTATTATATTAGGACCATATTATCCTTTTATTCTAATCCATTTAATTTTTAACCACTTTTTAATTAATTTTACTTTATTTTATTTTGATATTTTAAAAAATAAAGATTTCCCATCCCCTCACTTATAAAAGTACACCTATTCTCTCTTTTCATTACACCACTCCTGAAACATCCCAGTTTTTAAAACAAATAATTAATTTAAATGAATGATACATTTTTAAGTATAAATTTATAAATATCCTTTATTCATAATTTTTCTGCTTCTATGTTTTTAATTTCAAAAAACGGTCATCCATAATTGTGATCAGTAAGTTATTTGGAGTGTAATAGAACTAAATTGTTTATTTGGTGAATAGTAATATAAACTTATTAATAGTAATATTACCCCAATTAATAGTAAATTTTATTATTATTTTATTTTCTTAAGGATTTAAGATAATTACATCTTGGTTTATTTTTCAATGTGATATAAAAGCAGTTATAGATTTAAAATTGTTAATTTTTGAATAAATTATGATTTTATTTATAAATTAAATTAATAATATTTAAAATATTATATTCAAAAAATGGTGCTCATTTTTTAATTATAAATTTCACAAAATGGTTAGTTATAATTTTTTTCGTTTTCTGAAATTCTTGAAATTTCGATGAGTAGTGAAATACGGTAAAATACCGTATATTCAAATAATCAGTTAAATAAACTATTTATGACATCATAAGTGATGTAATCCAACTTGGTTTGAAATCACATGACCTTATTAATATTTAGGGTCCAATGAATTTATACTATTCATAGTTTTGAGAAAAAATATTATAATAATGATTAAAATAATGTAAAATACCTCCTCCCCTCTACTATAAATACTACCCGCATTTCCCTCTTACTACCTCACCACTCAAGGATTTATCCTTACCTATGTTATTCCCAATATGACTACCAAGTCTCTTATCCAATTCATATATCTTTTGGTCTCAATAAAAGGCCAAAACCAAAGTCATTAAGAAAGATCTCAAGGAGAAGAGATCAAGTGGTAGACATCCTCTTTTGTTTTCATTCTTTTCTTTTCATTTTCTTTTCTATTATTATTATTTCCTTACCTCCCATTATACCAAAGGAATGAATGATACAGTATATTAAATATTCTATATTTCATAATTTTTAAGGAATACTCACCATTATATTTCTTCTCCTCTCACACTTATTCAAGAAATTTAAACACTATCCGTGATATGTCGAATTACCGACATTGTGAATGATGTGATTTCAATTTATTTTACTTCCTTAAATACTTGTAATGAAATAATGTTTTTGTTTGAACCAGATTATATTGTATTAATTATATCATATATAAGGTTCTGTAATCATTTTATACACATTATTTTAATTTATAAAACAAAATGAGTACTTTACGATCAAATAATCCCCAAATGACCTAAAAATATCAATAATATTTTAACTTATGAAACATCCTCATGTAAGAATTCAGAATGATAAATGGTATAATTTATTTTTTGGGGAATATCTAAATACCATCCCATTCCAATTCTATATTTTCACTTCTAAACGAAAAGAATATACATCATGAGCCGGTCATGGAAAACATGTAAAGAACGCACCCAAAACAATGAAAAGAACAAAATGATAACAATTAATGGGTGAATTATGTAATAAAATAATCATATAAGATATTATAAAGATGAATATGTTTATGTAATATATTAATAAAACTACTTTAAACATTATACAGGATGTTTAAACATGTTTTAAGTAAGACAACTCCGGGGTAAGGGAATTCTTAACCCAATTTCCATTCTTTGGGTTAACCTTCTACATCATTATTTATTTGGTATTGAAATTGTTTGTGTGATGAAATTTTGTATATATTATGTTTACTTATTTGAATTTATAGTTTATATACTTATTACATCCACTCTATTAAGTCTCACTACAATTATATTATATTTTTAAGGGGTTTTTATTTTAAAATAGTCTTTTAATATTATGTTTTATAGAATAAAAAATCAATGTTTTTATTAAATTATTCAAGTAGTATGATTATGTTATGGTTCTTGGGAATTGTTTATGATTAAGGTTGGGACCTATATCTACCTCAAGTTCATTTGTTATGTTTATGTTGGAGTTCGGCCATATAGTTACTCCAAGTGTAACTGTAATGTTTACACAAATTGTAAGGTAGCCGCGAGTGTTACAAATTATAAGGTAGCCAAGAGAGTTATAAATTTTTTTATGTAATGACATAAGATACCTTTATGGTTCTATTTATGTTCTTATTTTTTGTGGTAATATTTGGAAAATACCATCTTCCACTAAGTAAGTATATGTGGGTGACAAGTATGTCTTTTGAAAATAATTTCATACGTTGCAAGTATTCGTGGACTAATGTGTTCTTTCCTTCTTTTTATATCCCTTACAAATATTTTTGTGCTCATACCAAGTTTTTAAATGATTTTTACAAGTTATAAGGATTGTAAGACAAAGAAGAAATACAAGTTAAATATTTGAAGAATTTTCAATGAAATCATGTTTTATTGGAAATGTTTTAATTTTGGAAGAAATGAGTATGGTTTTTGTGGTATCCACTCTGTAATAATGTGTAATGTCATGAATAAGTTATGTCCCTTTTCTCTAAATATATAAAATTGAAAATATCATAAATATAAAATTAAGTGATTTCTTGACTAAATTCAATATTATTTAATGTAATATGGTCAGGTACTTATAGTTGGTATCTGAGGAAAGGTTTAATTTTTTTTACGGATTATGAGTTTTCGTTAAAAATATGGTTAGTATATATGTCTATTATTTATGTTAAATCCTTGTTTTATAACTTTTTAGATCAAGGAATTTTTGTTAAAAATTGAAGGAGGAGGATCTCAAATGAACTTCAAATCTCTTACTGATTACTTGCTTATAATAATTATTGCAATGATATGTCGAGAAGATTCTAAAACATTTTCTAATATACAACTCACTTGAAAGAAATTATTTGAGATACCAAACACCTCCACTATACCTAGATACCATCTTAAATCATGGGTTTTATTTAATAAAATTTTATTTTATAAATATTCCCATATCTTCAAGAAAGGTAAATATTATCAATATATTTTCAAATATTTTACCTTATCATAAGATTTTGAAGCATATTATGATTTTGAAAAAGGTGATGAAGAGGGAGAACCTTGCACAACCTATTTATATTTTCTTTTAAAATATAGTCTTTCAAAACATACTTATGGTATTTTAAATGGACCATTGATTTAAGGTTTTAACTCAAACTTGGTCAGACTGTTTTATAAAAATATGTTTTATGAGATGTTTTAAATTAAATGTTAGACATGATTATTTTCTGAAATTATTTTTCTGTGAACACCCATATGTCTCAAGTTGTACAATGTGTATTTGGATAAAAAAGAAAATGATTTTGAAGGATCTATAAATCATTGTTTAAATTCATGTACCATCTATTTTCATGATCAAGTTGATGGTGAAACCAGGTGGAAACCCTGATTAAGGTACCCCCACTTGTTTAATAAGTGAATAAAATTTTGAGGATGTAATTTCTGAACAGTGTCGATAATGTAACATCCCAGTTTCTTTTAGCAAATAAATTTAAATGAATGAAACCATGTTTTATGTAGATATTTATAATCATCATTTAATCATAATTCTTCAGTTTTTATGTTCTGAATTTCAGAAAATGGTCATCTACACTTGTGATTAGTAAGTTATTTAAAGTCTAATAGAACCAACTTGTTTTTTTAAGAATAGTAACACACCCTTATTAATAGTAATATGAATAGTAATATGGCTCTAATAAATATTAAATTTTATTATTATTTTTTTATTAAGGATTTAAGATAATGACATCTTGGTAAATTTCTCAATGTGATATACAAGCAATTATAGATTTAAAATTGTTAATTTTTAAATAAATTGTGATTTTATTTAAAAATTAAAATAATAATATTTAAGAAATTATTTTAAAAAATGGAGTTAATTTTTTAATTCTAAGAATTGAAAAATGTATTTGGTGAATTTGTTGGGTTTTTTCTGAAATTCATGAATTTTTTATGAACAATGAAATATGCTAAAATACCGTATATTCAAATTATCAGTTAAATGCAATATTTATGAAATCATAAGTGATTTAATCTCACATTTTTCAAATTAATGCGACATTATTATTATTTTGGGTCACATGAATTTAATACTATTCATATTCTTGAGCAAAATTATTATAATAATGATTAAAATTATGTAAAATACCTCCTCTACTCTACTATAAATACCAACCTCATTTTCCTCTTCCTCCCTCACCACTCAAGCGTTCATAAATACCAAAGTTCTACCCAATACTACTCCAAATGATATTCCACACATCTTAGAGCTGCCGATCTCACCAAAAGTCCAAAAACAAATGCCTAAAAAAGGATCTCATGGAGAAGATATCAAGAGGTAAACATCCGCTTTTGTTTTCATTCTTTTCTTTTCATTTTCTTTTCTATTATTCTTATTTCCTAACCACCCATTATCCAAGAATAATTAATGATATATTATCTTAAATATTTATTATTTCATCATGTTTATTTAATACTCACCATTATATATCTTCTCCTCTCCCACTTATTCAAAAAATTAAAACACCGTCTGTGATGTGTCGAATTACCGACATTGTGGACGATGTGATTTCAATTTCTTCTACATTATCCAATACTGGTCATTAAACTATTTTTATGGTTCAAAAAGATTATAAATTATTTATTATATCTTATATAAGGTTATGTAATAATTTTATACACATGTTATTAATTTATTAAACAAAATTAGTTTGTTACGACTAACAAATATAAACAATGACCCAAACAAATATCAATAATGTTTTAACTTATGAACCATCCTCATGTAACAATTTAGAATGATAAATGGTATAATTTAATATTTTGGAAATATTTAAATACCCTCTCATTCCAATTTTGGAGTTTCACTTCCAATCAACAAGAATATCAATCATGAGTCGATCAAGGAAAACATGCAAAGAACGCATCCAAAGCAAGTCAAGGAACAAAATACTAACAATTAAAGGGTGAAATGATGAAATGAAATGATCATATAAGATATTATATATATTAATATTTTTCCATAAGATATTAATATCACTCTTTTAACCATTATACAGGAGGTTTAAACAAGTTTGATTTAAGACAAACCCGAGGTAAGGGAATTCTTAACACAATTTCCATTCTTTGGGTTAACCTTCTACATAATTATTTATGTGGTATTAAAATTTTTTGTGTGATTAATTTTGTTTATATTATATTTAATGATGTTTATTTATAGTTTATATACATATTTGACCCACTCCATTATGCATCACTTCAATTATATAATATTTGTAAGGGGTTTTTCTTTTAAAATCCTCTTTTAAAATTCTGTTTTATGAAATCCAAAGGAAATGTTTTTATTAAATTATTCATGTTTTGTGATCATGTTCCAGATCATGGAAATTTTTTTATGAAGGTTTGGACCTATATCTCCCTACAATTAATTGGTTATGTGTAATTTGGAGATTAATTGTATAGTTACTCCAAGTGTAACTGCGATGGTTACACAAATTGTAAGATAGTCATGAGGGTTACAAATTATAAGGTAACCAAGAGGGTCACAAGATTATGTGATTAATGACCCAAGATAACTTTATGGTTCTATTTAGGTTCTTATGTTTTGTGGTAATCTTGTGAAAATCTCATGTTTCATAAAGTTAGTATATATGGGTAACAATTACATCTTTTGAAAATTATTTCATACGATACAAGTATTCATGGACTAATATGTTATTTTCTTCTTTTTAGATCCCTTAATGAGATTTTTGTGCTCAACCCAAGTTTTTAAATTATTTTGAAAGGTTATAAGTATGTGTAAGACAAAGAAGCTAGCAAAGTTAAATGTTTGATTAGTTGTCAATGAAATCATGTTTTATATGAAAGGTTTTATATTTTGGAAGAAATGAGTACTATTTTTTTTATCAACTCTATAATAATGTGTAATGTCATGAATGTGTTATGCCCCTTTTCTATAAATCTCTAATGTTTAAAAGATCCTCAATGTGAAAGGAAGTGATTTCTTGACCTAATTCAAGATTATGTAATGTAATAATGTCAGGTCCCTATAACTCTGGTTTGAATATCTCAAACAAAACCTTCCCAATTATCTTCTAAAAATATCTATCATTTAATTAAAATTTATTTTCTTCCTAAAATTTCATTCCAAGGGTCTTGAAAATAGAATCTAAAGTCTATGAAGAATATGTAATCATATTTATGGACACTTTAAATTTAATCTCTTCTTAAAATTCCTCTAAATCTATATTAACCCTACTAAAAAATGTATAAAATATCATTGTTAAACTGATACATTACTATGTTTATGATTCTAGCATTTTCCACCTCTTTTCCATCCTATAGAGAGAGAAACCATCATGTGTACATTTGTACAGATTACCGTCTCTACGTAGCAGTGTAAATCACATTTCATTACCATATTACATGGATGATTACAAACATGTAACTAATGAAGATATATGATTTTTATTCATTTGAAATTATAATATAAAAAAACTTACTACCTTTTAATATAATATAAAATGTTCACATCGCTCGTGTATAAATGTGCACTACCACCCCACAATGTGATTTAATCCGTTTTTCATTTCTTCTTTACATACATGGAAATAAGTATATATTTAATGAATATATATGATATATATGATATAATAATTAATTTGATAAGATTAATTATTATTTACCTTGATTTAATCCTATCTTTCAAATAGTGAAAACCAAGTGCATGTGTACGTATGTCTTAAAGTCTCCATGAATGGTGTAATTCATTTTTATATCAATACATTTTATAGATGAATACCAATATATATAAAAAATAAATATGATATTTATATCATTTTTAAAATTATATATATTATTGAACCATAATCATTATATGAGTACTAGATATACCAAACCAAAATTCTTATAAAAATGAAGTAATCAACACTTGAATTAATGATAATAATAATAATAATAAAATATTGTTGATAAATTGGTGGTAATGGAAAATAAATGGACAATATATAATATTATAAATATATATGGTTTTTTATGTAATTATAATAAATCAAAATTAATTATACATGAGGTTAAAATCACTTCTATGGAAATTTGAACTTGAGGTAAGGGATTTCATCTCAACTTTCACTCCATTGAGACATATTTGGCAATATGAACTTATTTACTTTTTTGTTGCATATTTATTTCCGATTTAATTTATTTAATATTAATATATATTTATTATTTATAATTAATTTCTGGAATAAATTTTACTATTTCACAAGGTCAATGTTTAAAAGATACCAAAGTGGTAAATATTTATTTTACAATCCAATTTTTGGGATGGCCTTCCTTTTTTATTAAATAGATTTTAATTTATATATCATAAAATCAACATATTTTCTTGTACTCTATAGTTTTAATTATTTTACATGTTTTATTCAAAAATTTTCTCACATTTTTACTTTAATCAAACAATTGAATTTTTAAAAGAAAAAACTAATTTGATTTCTCTTTTTGATCGGGTATATTTTCTTCTATGTCCATATTTTTAAAATTGATTTAGAAAAGTTTTTTGTATATACTGAAATGATTTATCATGGAAAATATATTTTAATTTTACTCTTTATAAGTTTTTAATGGAATATTTCTAATGATATTATACAATGTTATTTTTTTAATTTATTTAGAAAAAGTCAAAAGGAATATTTCTTTTTAATTTATACGTCATTAACATATTTTCCTACTTCTATAATGGTTTCATTCTATTTATATTCTTCTATAAGTTTTCATGGTTTCACTAAAAAATTATTTAATAAATGATTATTTTAATATTCAACTTCCATTTTTATTTATTCACAGGACATGATTTTATTACAACAAATATATTTCTAATGAACTAATTGTTATTTTTTATATCTTATTAATTCTGTGGTCTTTAAATTTCTCTTGAAAAATTTAATTTATTGTGATTATATATCTTTGTACATTATATTTATCTTAAATATTCATATTTATTATATCAATGATATTATTATTTCTTAAAATATTTACCATTTCTACATATTTTGTTTTACTCTGAATGTTATTTTATATAATTTGGAAATACTGATATTATGTATCCCTTACTCAATATGAATATTTTTTAAGGAATATTGTTTATGAATTAAATTTATCATTCAATATATGCAGAATGAATTGAACATGAAGTGATGGGTGGGGCCTGGAATTATATATCCCATTAACTCCTTGATGGGTCTCATGAGAGAAACCAATTTGATAGTCTTATTAAATGCTTTTGGGTGTATACATAGAAATTAATTAAACCCTTTAAACATAAGGGGTTTATGGTAAATATATCATAATGTCAAATATCATAAAATCCAATATTATGAATTTAATTCATTAAGAATTTATTTATCATTATCTATGAGATTAATGTATTGATATAATCTATGGATGAATTTTTATGCTCAAGTTATTAATTAAATGGAATGTGTTTTTAGTTATTTACCTTCCTATATTTTTTATAGATTATTTACTAATGATATATTCTATTTTATATTACCTTTATAGAGAATCTGAGCTTAACCATTATTGTTTATCTTTCCTTATGATAAGAAGAAGAATATTATGAATAATATAAAGGATGAAAAAATGTTTCTTATGCTTTTTATATTATAATCCCAATATAATATGAAAATCATATATGTATCTGGTTCTTCAAGACTAGTAAATTGATCAATCTTGCATTGGTAAATCCCATGAATATTTTATCAATGTAATAAAAAATATACAATGTATATGTTATAATATTTGAGGTTTTGATATTTAGTATAACAGAAATTTTAATAGAAACATTGGTATATATATTTAAATAAACATATATAACATATGAATTATGATAATCCCTTATAGAATTTTATTAATTCTACCATTTTAGGTATTTTTATTTTATACATCAATGTTAAACTAATTTAGAGCTAAATATTTTTGTGGCATTATTTAGTTATGGAACCTAATTGAATAAAGGGAATCAAAAACCATATAAAATTTAGGTATTTACCTTATAAGAAAGACAATACAATGGGTGTTATAACTAATTAGGTCATAGAAATATTACGGATGCTAACTTAGGTTATGATAAATAAAATTTCATGTATGTATTAACCAATTGGTCTAAACATGAATCGCTTATGTTGGATTGCTTAACGTGACATAATCCTTTATCTTTTAATGGAACTATTAATCCATTGGTAGACGAGCAATGGATTAAGTCTCTCAAAAATATATTCCAGGATTTGGGATTTAAAAAAGGTGAATTGGTAATTATGGAATTGTAATGTCTGAGAGGAGATTTCGATCAAAAGTGTCCATTGATCTATAAATCTAAATATGTTGAAGAAGTAGATAGCATATAATATTGAAATTAGAAGGTGATGTTATTTGGGAAATAATTTCCCCGAGAACAATGAGCTAAAATGGATAGTAAGTCCCTCAATTTAATGTAAAAGTAAGAATAATGTGTTGTAAATTATGAGGATATCATTAAAATACTATCCAAGAATGATTCAGACAACATATGTAATACAAAATTATTATTGACCATTTCATTAATGGGATTAAAATAATTTCCTAATAGTAACTAATTTAACTAATGTTTTCATTATATGATGATACTGTGTCAAGTTAAATTAAGATAAAGAATGAATATTCAACATCCTATATATTCTAGAGAAATCAATATAATAATAAGTTGGTTGAGCACCAAGAAAAATAGAACACACCAAAGAAGAACAAGGTAATGATTTAATTTCCATAAAGTAAAAAATATGGAATGAAATATCCTAGAAATTTCTTGAAGGGCATAAAAGTTTTGTAAAAAAAATGAAGATAAGGTTTATTTGGATAATTATTGTATACCAATAAAATAAATTACTATTATCTAGTACTTTATTTCTAAATTAATGAATCATTATTCCAACAAGTGACCCAAGAATCATGGAAATTTTATACTAAATAATACATGGGGAGAAGTCCAAGATTATTTAATTAGTACAGATTAAGTATAAGTTCCTAGCAATATTTTTAAAGGAATACATATAAAAAAATCTAGAAGTTCAAAAATTCTATTAGATTTAGGTTCAACCCACTCTTTTATATCTGAAAAAATATTATAAGGGTATCACATCTCCACCTCAATGATTATATGTTGAGTTGGTAGTGAAACCTTTTAAAAGTAGGATGATTGCATCTCAATTCTATATATCCTATTTGATGGAATTTTATGGGAGAATTCTTCCTGTAAAACTTATTATCATTCATCTATGTGAATTATATGTAATTTTGGGAATAGATTGGACATCATAGTATATATCCATTATAAAGTTTCAAGGAAGGGAAGTTACATTTGATATTCTGAATTGAACTTATATAGTCCTTTAATGTGAGGATAAACCTAAAATAAAAATAGAAATTACTTCTATAATATGAGTTTTACTACCTATTCATGAGGAATAGTTATCTCAAATGTTTAAAGGGAAACTCAACATTGAAAATATGCCTATTTTATAGGATTTTTTTAATGTTTTTACAAAAAAGTTTCCTAGCCTTCCTCTAAATAAAAAAAGTTTTGTTTTTTATAGAACTCACAACTGGTGATACACCTATTTCAAAGACTATATATTGAATATCCTTGATTGAGTTATAAGAATTGATGAATAAATTTCCAGAGAATATAGAAAAGAGATTAATTTGTCCCATTGTATCACTATGAGTTTAACCATTTATTTTTTTAAGAGGATTGATGGTTCAATACATCTTTTCATTGATTATTAAGATCTTAAAAACCCAATATTAAGAAAAAGTATCATTTACCCCATATCAAATATTTTTTTCATCAATTATATATATATAAATACTTCTCAATGATTGATCTTTTATATGGATATTATAAAATATTGGTCAACAAGAAGGATATACCCCAGAGAACAATTCATATGAGGTATGGTAATTATATATTTATATTAATTCTATTTTTATGTATTGATGATCATGTTATCTTGATGTATTTAATGAATAGAGTCCTTATTTATTACCTTGATTAGTTTTTTATAGTCTTCATAGATGATATTATTATATATTAAAAGAGAAATGATGATCATGAAAAACATTTTAGAATTATATTGAAGACCCTAGGGGGTTAAATTTTGTAAGAAAAATTTACCAATTTTGAATTTTTGATTCATAGTGTTTCACTATTGAGTCATATAATCTCAGGTGAGTGTATATTGATAGAAATTTCAGAGATAGAAGTCATTCAATAATATCCTAGAATAACCATGTTAATCATGATATGTTTTTTTCTTTTGTTTGTTGGATACTAATGACACATTTTTAGAGAATTATCATGACTATCTAATCCACTCATCAATTTTACTTGGGAGGGGATTAAATTCTTATTGATAGATGAATGTGTGGAGAATTTCAATAAAGTAAGGTGTGAGGGGATCTGTGCACTTTTTCTTACACTACCCAATAATATAGAAGTGTTTGAAGTATATAGTATTAAATCAAATATGGGAATGGGATGTGAACACATGTATAATGAAATGGTGATAGATTATTTCTCCAACCAACTTAAAATTCCTATGAATAATTATTTTACTAATGAATTGAAGATAGAACTGGTAATTTTTTAATTGAATATATAGATACATTATCTATATGTTGAAAGGTGTGATATGTATAATGATCATATCATTTTAAAGTATATGCTAAAAAAGAAATAATTTAATATTCTCCATAGATCATGGCTAGATTTGATCAATGATTATGATAGTTCAATACATTACCACCATTTTAAGGAAAAATAGGTATAAAATAATATAAATTGAAAATACCTTGAATGTTTTTCTACGATAAGGGTTGAAATAGATCAAATATTTATGAATCAGTAGAAGTTGGATATTGAAATATTAAGAAAATGGTGTAAATGTTATCTTTCTTAGGTGAATATTCATCCCTGCATCCATGATATGATTAAAAATATACATAAGGAAGATGTGGAATTATAGAAAAAGTTAAAGAATGTTCCTAAGATCAACCATGATAATACTTGAATGATAAGGTTCAAAAACCAAGTTTGTGTCCCGTAAATACTAGATTTTAATAAGGAGATATTAGAGAAAGATCATAGTTTCTCGTTATCTATTTATCCTATAAGTATAATGATATATAAAGATATTAATGAGTATTTCTATTAAGATAATATGAAAAGGTATATTACCAAGTATATATACCAATGCATTTTGTGTCAAAAATTTAAGTGTGACATAGAGAAGTATAATGGGATATTATAATCATTACCCATACTAGAATGGAAATGATAAAACATTGCCATAGATTTCATCAGAGGACTCCCCAAAAAAATTAATGGTCATAAAAACATTTGGTTTGTAGTGGATCACCTTAAACAATCAACTAATTTTATCTCTATTATCTCATGATCATCTTAATGGGTTATACATTAAAAATTTGTGATATTGCATAGAGTACCACTGTCAATCATATCTAATCAGGACCTGATGTTTACCTTAATGTTTTAAAGAAGCCTTCAGCAGGATCTGGAGAGAAAGTTGAGTTTTAGTACTTATTATCATCCTTAGATAGATGTTCAGTATTAGAGGACAATTCAAACTTTATAATACATGTTAATATCTTGATCTATGGATTTTAAAGGTGGTTGGGATCAAAACCTTCCATTTTTATAATTTTATTACAATAATATCTTCACATGAGAATTCAGGTGGCCCCATATGAAACTGTCTATGGAAGGAAGTGTATAATTACAACATTTTTGGATGAAGTAGGAGAAAATAGGATATAAGTAACTGATCTAGATTAGGAAAATCATAGAATGTTATACCCATTCAACAAAACTTAAGGGAATCTCAAATCCAAAATAAATTTATTTAAAGATTATTTTGCATGATCTAGAGTTTAATGTTGGTGGAAACATTTTCCTATTAATATCTAGTTGGGTAAAGGTTATGATATTTAAAATTAATAGAAGGATGATCTATAGAAATATCATTCCCATTGAAATTCTTGATCATATTATAATGGTAGCTTATCGCTTGGCACTTCCACCAAATCTCTCTTTAGTTAACAATGTATTCTATATCTCTCTCTTCATGAAGTAAATACCTGATCCTTTATAGGTACTTAAGTCAAAGATCATACCACTGGAATAATATATGCCATATGAGGAACTATCAGTGGAGATTCTAGATCATAGAGAGAGTATGATTCAAAAAATATCACTCATATAGTCAATGTTTTGTGGTGAAATCATAAAATTGAAGAAGTTATGTGGGAAATTAAGGATTATATGTGATATATATATCATTATTTTTTTTCTTAGAGATATTTAATTTCTATGGAGATATTATTATAAGTGGGTAGAACATAAAACCCAAGATTTTTTATTTATATTTAAATAAACTTAAATTATTTGAAAAGTTGTTTTACATGAATGATTAAAAATCCCAGTAGAAACTTTTAAATATTATTAGATGATATTTATATCATTTTTGAATTCATCATGTCATTATTTTATAAATAAGTTTTTTGTTTGATATTTTTTTAAAAATATTTATTTTTAGTGAATAGTGGAAATTACCAATTTTTATAAAACTGTCATTACTTTTCATAAAATTAATTAATTTAGAAATTAAATTAAATTTTTATTTTATATATAAATTATATAGGATTTGTTTTATTTAATATAATTTAATTATTTACATTAGGATCATCATTTCACAAAAAAATTATATGTTGGAAAAAATCAATCAAGGAGTCTACTCAGTATTTTTTGGGTGATTATGTTTGCTGAATGATCTAGATGACCACATTTTAGTATGATTGGTATTTTCAATGTAGATGTTTAAGGTGGTGTAATTTTTTAGTGTTTTCCAAATTTTTGGGCCTCTAAATCAGAAGTTTCTTTTATGGAAAATAATCTTTTTCCACGAATCATGGAGTTCAGGGATCACAGTTTGTGGACCATGAACCATGGAGCTCACATCGCAGTTCATCGACTACAAAGCACAAAGTTATCATATTAGAGTTTGCATACTATGAATCATAGAGTTTTTGGATTTCAATTCCTATACCATGAATTATGGAGTTGATGGATAGTAAATCATTTCATAGACCATGAAGCATGGAGTTTATGTACCATAAATGAGTTCAAAGACTGTGAAGTGTGGAGATTGTGGATGCCCAAGGAGTTATCAGAATGTTATGTGTGGATTTCACATACCACCAAGGAGTTCTGTGGAAACTTGAATGATGTTACATTTGTGATGAATACAGTGTATCAATCTCGCCACAAGGGGTTCTACACTATGCAAACAGTGAAGTGCACTACACAAACTGCAAAACAAAATCAGTTCACAGGAGGCTTGTAGTTGATGGATGAATCATAGTTAGTGGTAGAATAAATTATTAAAGATTGAGGTGGTGATTTAAGGATTAAAAAGGGTTTTTTCGCAGATTTAATCATCTATTGCCAAGGATAAAGGCACTACGCATACCATATAGCATGTTTACCGTGAAGGTTTTACCATATTGGAGTTTCAAGTAATTTGGATTAGTGGGTTTTTTGGATCTATTTTACTATATTAAAAACCCTAATTAGATCATTATCGGGAGATTATTTAATGAGATAAATAATCCTTAAAATAAGTTAGGTAAGTCTGAAGTATTTCACAATGATGGATTCTATAAAGGATTAGAATATTGCAAGGAAGAATTCCATGAAATATCGTCTCCGAAATCAGTTCACAGAAGGGGTTTATGGGGTTCTATATATTGAAAGGGAAAAGGGGTGGGAAAAGTTTCAAAATAATATCCCCAACCTGATTTACCCCCCTTCTGGGAATCTAGGTCCCCATTGGACCTAACATTGTATAAGTCAATTTTTAATCTTAAAAATTTAATTTTCTAGAAAATAGTTTTTTATCACATTTTATAATATTAATTTAAAATTAAATTTTAAAAAATATTATAAATTATTTTTTTTAAAAAAATTAATTCAATATTTGGAATAATAATGTTCAAATCTTGTAAATAGTTCCATTTTATTTTTATATGTCTTGAATAGTAATAGTGGTAAAATTTATCACCTAGGTAAAGAGTAAATTAGGTAATTATGGTTGATAAATAATATGATAAGGATTAAAATTCATTAAAATAATTTCCTTTATTTAACTGGATTGGTATTTTTCATTTATAATCATCCAAACTTCTATAATATGACCTTTTCATTTATCTTTTGATTTTTACCTTTATAATATTTAAGTAAAATATAAAGTCAAAAATGACACTTACTTTTAATATCTATAGTATAGTGTTACATTAATAATAAAAAATATGTTTTATTATAAGTTTTTATTTCAAAATATAATTAATTTTTTTATCATGGTAATTTATTTTTAATTTTAATAGATTAAATAATTACATTATATACTTACTCAATGCCAATGCAGTGCTTGTTCAAGGAGTAAAATATTTTTGTAATAGATTTTAAAAAGGTTAAATGTAATATGTTTTGGAATATTTTTAGTTCTCCACAAATTTTAATGATTAATATAACATAATATGGATGATTTAAATATTTATATTCAACTTTCATATATTTCATGATGTCTTTGAAGTCAAATTATATGAATAGTTTCAAAAATTACATTTAGGATATTTAGGAAAATTACTTTTTACTAAATTATATGAAAAATATAAAAATATGAAATATGGACACGAGGGATAACATATGGGATAAAATTTCATCCACTATTCATTTATGATGAAATTTTCTCCTTTTATATAAAATTATAACCCTTTAATATTAAAATAGTTGTTACTAAATTTATGGATAAAATGGTTAAGGAATTGGTTAATCAAAAGGATAATATGTAAAATGATTTCTAAACCTATATATATTTTATTTTATGGTTATATATAGAGAATATAATCCTAATATATTAATCCAGGTTATTTTATAAACACTTTTCCTGGAATTTTACTTTATTATATATTGATATTTTGAAAAAATACAAGAGTTATCCTCCCCTCACTTATAAAAGGACATTCGTTATCTCTTTAATTCAAACGATGATGGGACATATAACTCAAAAAAAACCAACCCAATTATATTCTATAAAACTATATACATGAATTAGGGTTTATTTAATTCTTAGAATACCATTCCAAGTGTCCTTATAAAGGAATCTACAGGAAGTCCACAAATAAAAAGGTAATTTTATTACAGACACATTCAAGTTAACTTATTCATGATTTGTTATATCCTAACTAAAGTAATAACTCCAGTATAATTACTATAATTATTTTATTATTTTTATTATTTTAAAACCATTTCCACCTCTTTTTTATTCTATGGAAAGTGAAATTTTATCATGTTCATACATACGACTTACGATCTCCATGTAACTTAATAATTTTTTTTTCGTAACCATTTTACTTGGATGGTTATTAATATGTAAATAATAAATATATATGATATATATGACATTATTATTCTTCTAAAACTATAACATCATATATACCTTCTAACATTCCCATTTTTTTGAAAGAGATAACGTCATTTATTTTTAAGTGTAGACTACCACCAACATTAAGAGATGTGATCCGTTTTTTTGTTTACAATTTAAATGGATGGTAGAAAAGATATATTTAATGAATATATATGATATATATGATATAATAATGATTTTGTTAAAGTGAATTATTATTTACCTTTATTTCACTCCTTCCAAAAAAGTGAAAACAACGTTCATGTGTACGTACAACTTATAGTCTCCATGAGCGATATAATTCATTTTTCAATATCCACATTTTATGAATGATGATATTTATATATAATCAATATATATGATATTTATGTCACTTTTATCATTATTGAATTGATGGAACCACGATCAATGTACAAGGATATGAACCATCAAACCAAAATTCTCATAAATAAACGAAATATTTAACACTCAAAGCACTTATAATGATAAATTATTATTAATTAATAGATGATAATATGTTATAAATGGATCATATAAAATATTATAGATAGTTATATGGTTATTTTATTTATGTATAATAAATCTTAATTTATTATACATGATTTCAAAAGCATTTATGATGCAATTATAACTTGGGTTAAGAGATTTCATTGCAATTTCCACTCCATTGATACATATCTATTATCATGAAACTATTTAATTTTATTTGGTTTATATATTTCCCTATAGATATATATAACATGAATATTTAATTAATTGTTATTATTAATGTTTTAAATAAATTTTAAACTTTCATGGGGATTCAATTGAAATGTTACAAAAGTAGAAAATATTTACTTTATAATTTCATTTTTATGATTGATGTCATTTTTTTAAAGTTTGGGGTCAAAGTCACATTTAGGAATGATGTTATTTTTCATTAATGGAATCTTATATTTTGAACTTAATAAAATCCATCTATTTTCTAATCCTCTATATATTTAAGTATTTTCCATGCTAATTCCTACTTTCTATATATTTTTCACTTTAATCACACAATGAAAATATTTGATGAAAATTTGATCTTACTTCACTTTTTACTCGGGTATATTTTCTTCAATATACTTATTTTTTAAAATTGTTTAAAAAAATTTCTTTTTATTTAATAAAAAAGATTTATCAAGGATATTTTATGTTGTCTTTTACTCTTTAAAAAGATTTAAATGAATATTTATAATGTTTTTATATTCGTTTATTTTTTAATTTCTTTAAAAATTGAAAAAGGAATATTTTTCAACATGTATGGTATGAGTAAATTTTCCCTCCAATAAAGAAATTTTATGATATTTAGCATATTCTTCCATTTTTTAATGGTTTTATAAATAATTTTTTTAATGAAATATTTTTTCAATATTTTCCTTCCATTCTCATAATTTTTTCAATCGAAATTATTTTATTACAAAACCTATATTTTTTATGAAATTATGGTTATTTTTTATCTACTATTTTTTTCATTAAATTTATCTTGAAAATTTTACTTTCTTATGATCATAATTCATTGGAATTACATTTCTTTTGAATATCCATATTATTTTTATCAGGGGAATTATTATTTTCTAAATCATATACCATATCTACATATAGTATTTTATTGTGAAATTAATTTGTCTGACTATGGAAATATTAGTTTTATATATCATTTACATGATATGGATATTTATTGATATTGTATTTAATTTATGAATTAAAATCATCATTCAATATATGAGGAATGCATTGGACATGCAATGACATGTGACGTCAAAAATTTTGTATCCCCTTGATGAATCTAGAGGTCTCATGAGAAAAACTACTTACCTACCCTTATTAAATGGGTATTTGGTTTATAGATACCCTTAGATTAAACTATCATGGAATAATTGTTGGATGATAATGATATCATGATGTATGAGATCATGATGTTTAATATTAAGAATTTCCTTGAGAATAATGTTATAATTATCTATGACATTACTATATTTATTTTATATATGTATTTATTTTTGTACACAATTTATTAATTAAATTTAATTCTTTTTTAGTTATTTTCTTCTCCATATTTATTATTCCTTATTTACTCTTGATAACTTCTGATATACTTTACCATTATTGAGCATCTTTTCTCTCGTAATTTTTTCATTTCCCCAGGATATGAAGATGGATATAATGACTAATATTAATGATTCAATAATGTTTCATATTTTATGTATTTTATATTTCTAATATAGTATGGAAATAATGTATTTATCTGGTTCTTAAAGACTAATCAATCCGTTGATCGTGTGTAGTAGGATCCTTTGTATCTTTATCTAATGTAATAAATAATACACTGGCTTTACATTACTAAATCTATGGTTTTTATAGAATTATACGAGTTTCTAGGATGGTAAATCTCTAGAAGAAGTATGATGAAATGATTCATTCCTACTATTATAAAAGTAACAAGTGAAGAAGAAGGAATATAAGTACAAAGTTAAACTCCCACATCCATTATAAGTCTCAATAGTGGGAAAATATTCTTGTTGTCATAATGTACCATAATAATAAGGTTGAAATTTTTTCCCTGGTAGTATTATGAATTTGTGAGGAGATGTATGTTGAACCAGGCCATCATCAATCCACGGAGTTAGGATTATTTCCATACCCCTCATAATGTGAAAGGACCAACAGATAGGCTATGTATTTTTTTCAATCCAAACCACTGTGACTGGTATCACATTGTAATGGGGAATCTACGTACTATACATAACCATACACAGTGAGAACTAGATACAATTATGGATTAGTTAACTATATAAAAATTTCATATTCCATTTTTACTTGATTTCATATAATTACATATGATAAGGAAAGGAGAATAGGAGAATCAAGATCCTAATAGGTCTAAGATTTAAAGGGATAAATGTTTATAATTGGTTAAAAGTATCCTACAAAGATTCAATCCACTTCCTCATTTTTGTATGTATCCCAAAGGGGTGGATCATGTTTTTACTAAAGTGGACACCATTCCATCATAAAGTTATCCAATAATGTTAAGTGGTCATAAGTTATGTGAAAATTATAGTATAAATTATCCTAAATGATAATATTTTTTACAAAATTAGTAATAATAATCAATCTAAAATATCCCAATATATATTATTTGGAAGATTAAGAAATATTCTTTTATTCTGTTCCCAAATAAATAGTCTCTATTATTTGTGGATTATTTCAATTTATTTTTTATGAGATTACCCTACTAGAAGATGAAGAAGATTATATGAAGAAATCCTTATAAATAAATGTTTTAAAATGAATAAATTTATCCAAATAGGATGGATACATTGGAGTAATAGATGTGTATCTTGAAATACGTTTCATGGATTGTGAATAAAAAAAGCTCAAATAAGTTTAAGAAAAATATGGAGTCAAAATCAAATCGGAAGAATAGTTCCATGTATTTGAAGAAAATTTGAAAAATAGAATTGAGGTCAAGGATTAACAATTGGATTTAATATCCAAAAAGATCATGAAACCTAAATCATTATTATGAAATAAATGTTAATATTTATGATTATGAAGTTGAAAGAGTGAATAATATTTTTAAATAGAAGGTAAATATAATTAAAAATTATAAAAAAAACTATCAATGTGATATTTCAAGAATTTTATGTTTATTTTGACCATATTGAGAAAACACATAGTAAGAATTCACAAAAGAAGAAGAAATTTGTTCCAACTACACAATTTTCACTAGAGGATTCTAAGGCTAAAAGGCCTACAACATGGTCTAAGAATATCATGAGGTCCTTCAATGATCTATCTCTAATATATGTAAAGGAATATTTATCATCCAAACCATATTTTAATAATACTTCTAAATATGTTTACATGAATAATGTATGTTGTAAAACAAAATCTATAAAAATGTGTATGATGAAATGAGATAGCAATCCTACCACCATGACTAGGGTGGATAAAAAAAATTGTGTGGAATCTAATTCCCAAAAAATATCCCAAAAGTTAAGAAGACGATCCAAAAAACAATATACAAAATAAAAAATAAATTCAGGGTTTTGTGGGTCAATGCGGGTGCTACAAAGAATTTAGTCATTGTGAATTAAACTTCTTTTAAAATAATTTAACTACGAAAGAACAATGGAATCCCATGTCATGGGGTTGTAATGAAATGATAAATAATAAGCCTCCAAAGGAAAATAAAAATATAAATACTTACAAAATATTTGGAAATCTGGAAAATATCCATGATGTATGCACTAGTAGTGGTCATAAGGTTAGTATATTCACATCACAAAATGTATCTAAATTTGATAAGAAATGAAGTCCATAAAAGTATGTAAAAAAATAAGGATAATACCAGGGAAGTAAGTGTTATATTTTTGTAAAAAAACGTTCTCCAAATATGATTTAGAGTAATAAAAGTGGAAATACCTTGGATTCTATATCCAATATGATGATGAAAAGTGAAACATCCAAAACAACTAATAATAAATATGGTTCTTAATTTAATCCATGTGAAAAATAAAAAAAATTGAAACCAATGTTTCAAATGATATGTTATTAGTCTATCTAGAATATTTGAAAATAATGAAAAAAATGGATAAGTACAATAAAAAGATAGTAAAAATGGAAAATAAAATATTTCACATAAATAAAAATAAGTTCTATGTGTGAGATGAAATATATATGATCACACTCAGAAAAAATATTGTAAAATAATTCAACATTAATAAGGATTATTTAAGAAGTTGGAATTTATGCCAGGTTATACCAGTTCATTAAAATGTATTGATGAAAGAATAATCACACATAAATAAATTAAAGAAGTAATAACTTTTATACATCCCCAATTATAATTTAAGTTTATATGTTAAAGTATAAAGAGTATAGGACATGTAATACCTTGGTGGAGAAAACTATCTTAACTTTCTGTTCACATTGTAAGGCAAAGAGGTTCCACCTTATCCCATTAATCATTGTATTGTATTTTTTCATAAAAAAATGGAATTTAAGGTTATGTATGTACTAAAGTGGAGAACATGATAGGAGGAATAATGTCCAATTTTGGTTAATCAGACTATAAAAGTTTTTGTCAGGGAATTTTTTATATTTTTGTTCATAAATTATTTTTAAAAGGATCTTTATTTGTGAAGATATATAAATTTTAAATTATATTAATCAAAATAATAAAATATCCATTTTGATGTATTCTTAATATGAAGTCTCTTAAGAATATAAATTAAATATATTCATCACTATTAATATAAAAATAAAAATCATTGAAAAGTGAGTGAAAGGTTTTATGTAGATCTATCTTACATGTGTTCCATAACACATTTAGTATATTAATCCTAGAATGATAGTGGAAAACCATTCAAGAAATTTTTATGAGTTCTCATTCCATGAGGTATCAAGATCAGTTGGTAAGGGATATCTTTGTTTCCCAAATAAAATCCTCTTTTTTTCCAAACCGACCATGGATCATGTAGACATAAACTAAAATTCTCAATGAAACATTTCTTAACTATGAACTGGTACCCATTTCCCATGAACATTGAATTCTTTATCAATAAGTTAGAGATAAATCTAAGTTCCATTTTTGTAAAAGTAAAGGTTAGGGATTCACATATTTAAATATTCATACGTAAATAACGTTGAAGGTATTACTGAAAAATAAAAAGTGGGATATTGTAGATACAAATTTTTGGGTGAATTTTATTTATGTTAAATAGATGATATTGGATTCAAGTTGTTTTTAATAAAATTGAATGATTTCAATTATGTTAATATGTTGAATAATTTACAAATAAGAAACTTATAAAAATTTTGGTTCAATTATCAAATCACGGTAACAATGATAATGTAGCTTGGATGAAAAAATGAAAAATGAAATAAAGTCCCCAAATCTCATTATCATAAGAAAGGAGAAATTTATTTTTAAGACTTTGAGTTTATATATAAGTATTGATGTGGTATTCTTAATTTCTAAAACATGTGCTATGTTTTTTTGGAAAATAACATTTGTTATCCATAATATGAATTTTTCCATACAGAGTTTCTTTATTAGGTTTTCAAATATGAATGTTGTTTACTTAAAGAGTTTCATAAAGATTTTTCCAAATATTTAGTTATTAAAAAAAGTTTTAAAATATGATTGTACTAAGATGATCGGATGAATTTGATCATATCGTGGTAATCATACATAATCAATTAGACCAAGGAAATTGGATGAAGGTTTCTGTGTAGTTACAAAGGTTATTCCCCTACTGTGTGTGGGTAATTCCTTAGGGTCACTTCTCATGTAAGGAAAACTCTTAACTCACATAAGGGTAACATACCCAATGCACATGTTATGCATGGTTCAACCAGAACTCACTTAAGGGTATCAAACTATATTAGTTGATTAATGGTGATGTGTTCCTTATTGTTCAAAGATCACAATACCATATATATGTGAATCAAACAGATGTTTGGAATAATATAAATGACTATAAAATTGAGTTTAATCATCTAAGCTCAAAGGTTATATTGACAAGAGACTATGAAATGTTTAATTCTTGAAAATATGAAGTTGTGTAAGAACAACGGTTCACAAATACTTTAAAGTGTTGATTAAAGTTGAACAAAGAGTTATACAAATTACATCAAATGGACTTATACAAAGGTCAAGATGTTATTTGAAGAAGTTCATAAATTATCAAATGCAAGTTTCCTTTTCAATTCAACAGATAGGGGAAACATGTGATGGTAATTGAACAAAGTGATTATAGAATGACTGAAGAGGAGTTTTTGAATCATTGGATAGAGAAGAATTTTTTGAAACATCACATTGTATAAGAGAATTTTTTAATTTCACTTGATAAAGTTTTTAATATGAATGGAACAAATTCTCATAACAAATGTTAAAAGAGATATAGAAATATCATGGGATAAAAGTTCCTAAGGGTTCATAATAGTTTAATTAGATAGAATTTTCTATATGAAGTCATTATACGGAGGTTTCCAAGTTATATTCATTGGACTATAGTTTCCATGTGAGATGATCAGACAGAGTTTTCTGAGGTTTTCGAATAGATTTCAAAGGATAGAAGTCCCTGAGTGATTTATTTAGAACAAGTATTACAAAGAGAAAGGGGTAAGTATTACAAAATCATATGACAATGTTCTATGAATTCATTAAATAGATGTTGGACCAAACCTTCATGGGTTCAATGGATGGAGTAAAAATAATATAATTTTGAGAATCCATTGGATGAAGGAGGGCCCCTATGAATGTACAGAGAATAAACTTTTTAGGGATGATCTAAAAGATTCATTAGAACTAAGAAATTATTACATAAATGTTTTTTGAATCATGTCATCAGTCATAAGAAGTTTATTGAAAAATATTTTTAGATGTTCTTATAAATTTTTTAAGGAAAATTGGATGAAGTCTCACCAAATATAATACTTGTTAACAAGTTTTAAAAAATATAATGTTTTGATTTCTTTACAAGATTTTCACAATGTTATTAATTGTGGTGATGTCTCTCCTGCTGTGAGAGTCGTCTCTCCTAGGATCTCCTAGTTTTCGTGGTTCCCTCCTGTCCCACTCATATAGGTTGTAACCAGTTCGACGTTCGACCAGACAAGAGACGGTCGTCAGCTACCCTATGATCCAGCCTTCTTCCCCGGATCCCCTCTTCCACCCACAGACCCCTTTTCCTCACCCACTGACTAGGCCTCTGTTGTCTCGGTCTCTTACGATTCCCATCGGATTCTAGCTCCCAAACCTGGCTCCCTTCTACTGAGGGGTTTACTGGTTCCAAATCCTTTTCCATGTGTCAGACATCATCCCCTCAACGCCTATGATTCAGAGGGGAAGAACAAAATTTTTGGCTCGAGCATCATGAAAATGGATTAGTTTCTTACCAGTTTCATGAAGAAGGCCTCGTCGATGACCTTTTACGCTGCATTGCAGATCCAAAAAACCAGTGATGGATCCCATGTCAATCACCTAGATTATCAAAGATCTCACTTGAATGTTCAGTTTCACAGAGGAGGTTTTTAGATCCATTTCCTTTCTGGGATGTTGTTTCCTAGATCCATGATTTACGGTGGTCGTACTGTACTAGTCATTTTCCAGATCTACAATTTGCGGTGGCCGATTACCCGGATCTGTGGTGACACTGACCCCCCTGTTCTACGCAGTGACTTCCCAGATTCACGAAAGGTATAGGCACGATAACCATGGTCGGTGATCTACTTGGTCTACGAAAGGCACTGCCCACAGGTTGGCGGTGAGGTGGGATTCTAGGTCGCGAAGGACCGACTTCATGAAGCCGACTCCTCCAACATCGCGAAGTCGACTCCATTCTGCATCATGAAGCCAGATCCCCCATGTCTGTGGAACCGGCTCATCTTTCCTCGTGAAGGATAGTCTCGAGAGCCGATAAATGAAGCCAACTTCACGAATCTCAGCCGCGCTACCCCGATCGCACTGGACTGGCCGCTTTTATCCCATTCGCGGTAACTCGAGCCTTTTGTGGAGAGGCCGCTGCATTGGATTTTTCTCGCGAAGAAGCTACCGCGAAGAATCAGTGTTCATGAAGAATCTGCCACATTGTGATTGACTAATGCATAATCAGCCACGAATAAAGATCATGAAGAGCCCATCGCATTGAACCGTTCCACGAACACTAGTGAGCGTCGCATCGAGCTCAATCTGGGAGTGAGTGAGGTCACGGTAGCCCTGAATGGAAACCGCGAAGACACTTTGCGAATGAATTGATTGTACAAGACTGGTCATGGACATTGGCCGCAGATGGGGGTTTCCAGTCCAAGGGCCCTTTGATTGGACTGGGCCTGGACAGTGTGTCTTTGAACTGGGCCAGGCCTTGATTTCTCCCTGTTTTGACGAGGTCTGCGAATCTTGTCTGTGATCTCCCAAAAGTGAGGGTTATCACTGTAGCGAAGCCCTGACTCTGAGGCAACCTGACCACCATTCGTTTACCCATGTAGTACCCAACACCGGGTGCTTTCTTAGGAGTTATTTCCCAACCCACGAGCACTGATCCATGGAGGCAGATTTAGTGAACCAATGGAAGAGGTTGTCCCTGACGGACAGAGAGAAGGCAACAATCGAGGCCTAGGAAAACAACGGTACACTATTGGAAAAACCTATGTCTCTGCTAGTGGTCTGAAAGTTCATGGAGAATATTTCAGTTAATTAAGGGGCCCTCAAAAACACCCTCCAAAATCTCTGGAAACTGGAAGCTGGAGTAGCTATTCAAAAAGCGGGGAATAACCGCATTGTTTTTGAGGTCTTCAATGAGAGAGATAAAGATCAAATCCTGAGAGGTAGACCATGGTCCTTCGACAAGAAACTCCTCCTCATGGAAGAATTAAAATGGGGGATGATATACAACACATTAATATCACCTGGTCCCCCTTCTAGATACGTATCAAAGAATCCCCTTTCACACACGAACAGAACGAGTTATGGGAGAAATCGGGGACATCATTGGCCAATTCCTAGATTGGGACTGCTCAAGCCCTATCCAATGGGGGCCCTAGGATTGAATTAAGGCAGAAATGGAAGTGTCAGATCCGCTGATGAGGGGCATGTTTTTAAAATTCGATGACACCAACACCTGGATATCATTCAAGTTCGAGAAACTCATAATCTTATGTTTCTTTTTTTGGACCTCTCGGCCATCTGGAAAGAGAATGTGTCTCAAAGAAAAGGAATGATTCAGGTATTCTCATACTTCAATATGGCCCATGGATCCGAGCCAAATTGACTATATATGCCTTCATCCCTGAGACAGAGAAACAAAAGGACCGTGATCATCTCACATGGGCCCATACCAGACGAGTGGAAGCTATACATGAAAAACTCTTCATGCTTGGACCACCAAAAATCCCTAAAGATGGCCCAACCACTTAAAGGAAAACTAACATATACCCTAACTCCCTGAAGGGAACTATCCCAACATCTACAAATCCTGTGATGACACTAGATGACCCACCAGAAAAAATCCCGAAGGCAAAGTAAATGCACTTTGAACCACCTGATCCTGACCCTGATCCAGAAAGGGCCAAGTCAGACATCCTACCATAGGGTGAATACGGGATGACAGGAACTCCACCACCTGGCCCAATCACCCATAGAACCTGGAAAAGGGTGCAACATAAAGAATGAGACAGTAAAATGGAATACCCTAAAGACAGGGAACTGAAAAGACGAATTTAAACAAACCAATCATTGGGGAACTCCCCAAAAAGATAGTGAACGATGGGTGGAAAATCATGTTCGGAGAGCTCAAAGGAGGAGGCAGGTGAGTCCTAGCCCCGCCCAAATCAATGATTGTCTTATGATGGAACTGTTGTGGGATTGGAATCCCATGAACGGTTCGCATGATCCAGTGCAATTGTGCCCAAAGTCGCCCTGATATGGTTTTCCTATCCGAAACCATACTGGAAAACAAGGACACAACTGGCATTTCATTGAAATGTGGAATCGAAGGCTACCTCCCGGTCTCTAGACAAGGCCATTCTGGGGGACTCTATCTCTTATGGAATGGAAACATCGACACCAAGATATTGTCCTTCTCCTCAAACCATATGGCGGCAGCCATTCAGGCAAACCATACCCTGCCTTGGACTTTTGTTGGATTCTATGGCTGGCTGTCCCATAATGAGAAGGGGAAATCATGGGATCTTCTATGAAAACTACGTCATGATCTTCCGAGCCCTATTCTCATCGGAGGGGAATTAAATGAGATTATGTTCCATAAGTAAAAGCATGGTAGAATTGATCGACTCTATGTTCCGATGTCTAATTTTAAGGACGCGGTCTCTAGGGAAGACCTAATCGATCTGGGATACACGGGTAATCCCTTCACATGGTTCCGAGGTAATATGGATGGCACCCGCATCACTAAGAGACATGACAGATTTCTAGGCTCAACTGGTTGGATAAATATCTTCAGCATGTTCCACACCGGACACATGACTCTCAATTGTGCAGACCACTGCCCAATTTTCGTTGACTGCACTCAAGGTGAACGTTATAGGCATTCCAGCAGATGCTTTAGATTTGAGAGCTTCTGTTCAAAAGACCAGGAATGTGAAGAGGTGATCTGATCAAGCTGGAAGAGTTCTCATGATGATTTTGGACTCAATATGCAATAGGTGGCATCTGATCTGAGATCTTGGAGCAACAAGAAATTCTGCCACCTTGATAGGCATTGTGATGTCCTTGAAAAGAAACTGCACAACCTTCTGAGGAAACCCCCATCCAATTGCAATCTCTCCAAGGTTGGTTCCAATCAAAGAGAGATGGACGTGGCCCTGCGTGTTAAGGAAAGATTCTGGGCCATGCATGTGAGGGACATCCACATTAAAGAAGGGGACGCTAATACAAGGTATTTTCACCAGAAAGCTTCAGCTAGACATTGGAAAAACTCTATCACGTGTATCTCACAACCTGGTGGAAGCGAAGTCTATGAAACCATCAGAATTCACGATGCTTTGACATACTACTTCTAGAAACTTTTCTCTACAGGAACTCCTTTCATGTCTGATGAGGTGGAAGTATGCATCAGACCTGTGATCACCAATGAGATCAATTGCAACTTACCAAAGATGGGATGAATAATGGGATATGCCTAGCTCTGAAACATATCCACCCACTAAGGCCACGACATGGGATGGATTCCATGCCCTATTCTTTAAAAAAAATTGGCACATCATCGGTCCCGACATCTGTAAAATGATAAAAAATATCTGGGCGGGGAATACAAGGATTTCCGCCATCAACAAAACTGTCCTCGTCCTCATTCCCAACATTAAGAAACCTCTAGTGTTCCCTGATTTTAGACCTATCAGCCTCTGCAATGTCTCTTATAAGATCTTCTCAAAGATCCTTGTCAGTCGGCTGTGCCCTTGGTTTCCTGATATTATCTCTGAAAACTAGAGCGCCTTCGTGGTCAAGAGACTGATCACTGACTGAATGGCCCGATGGCTGAAATTTGTATTGATTTTAGATAATCCCCCTTTAAGGGTAATGGGGGAGAAAACCAAGACTTCAAGGACATCAAGACATTAAAAAAATCCATAAAAAAAGAGGGTTGCAACCCAGAACAAAACAACGAGGCAGTGCTTCAACCCAGCATCAACATCATTAAGGCACGCCTCCACCAAAGCATGGATGGTCATCAAGTAGTCCCGTGCAAGAGTGAACAGGCACAATACCAATGGCTGCACCATAACCTCTCAATATTCCAAATATTAAGAGTCATGCACAGTGAAGACGACTAGCTCTATCCTCATCTGATGAAAAACCTTGATGAATGTCTGAATTCCCCAACAGATCATCCAATCCACCTCCAACAACTCAACCAAATAGCATCCAATACCACCAAATTCATATCCATTCAAAGATAAACTTAGCATCACCCAATTAGAACATGGAAACAACTTACATAACACTATAAAGAAATTCATCTCCCCTCCAAGACACTGGAACCGAACCCAAGCACACCGGAGCACCGACATCGAGCTGGGACGAAGCCAAAAAAGGAACCTGGAGCCAGATCTTCCATTGAAGAACACGCCGATGCCGAGCACACCATAACCACTAAGAAATACCAAACAAACAGAAAAAACCGATTGAGAACTAGTCCGATGACAAGTCGTAGTCGCGATGGGTCCTCAAAGCCCTAGAAGTAGTCGCACCGAGCAACTCGGAGCTGAAGCCATGATGAGATCCCGAATCTAGACCACATGGAGGTGCACACCGACGTCAATCTGAGATCCCGCATCCAGGGGTGTCAGGACCGATGCAGAACATCGGAGCCGACGATGATATGAACCCGAAGCAGAGAAGACGACGCTGAGCTCATAGCAATGCTAGAACCAACATATCCATCACCCAGTGATGCCGAGCTGATAGGAGATAACCGCCACTGAGTCCGGTCCATGCCGGAGGAGGGGAGGAGATAGCTTGAAGCGAAAACCCTAGGCGCGTGAGGGAGGGGGAAAGCCACCGCTCAGAGGCCTCCGAAAAAATCCAAGAGACTGATCACTGATAATACAATTGTAGCCCATGAAGTGTTACACTCTATGAAAACATGCTCCACCGTGAAAAGAGGATCTATGGACTAGAAAATGGATATTACCAAATCTTATGATAAAGTGGAATGAAATTTCCTTAGAGTCGTGATGATGAAAATGGGGTTTTCTAATAAATGGATAGATATAATCATTCACTGCATCTCGACCGTCTCCTTCAGAATAAAGGTCAATGGGGAGCTCACCTGAGGTTTCACCCCAACCCGAGGCCTTCCCCGAGGAGATACCCTCTCCCCATTTCTCTTCATCTTGGTGGATGATGTTTTTTCTAACCTTATTTCCAGGGCTGAATCCTCTAATTCTATTCATGGGGAAAAGGTATGCCGTGAAATCCCACAAGTGTCACATCTCTACTTTACCAACGACTACCTCCTTTTATCTAGAGAAACTATAAATGAATGCTGGGTGATCAACCATGCGATCCAGCAGTATGAGAGGGCGTCTCGACATTCTATCAATCATAGAAAATCAAAAATTTCCTTCAGCACAGGGGTTCCACTTTCTAGGTGAGATGAACTTTGTGCATCAGTAGGCATCCATATGGTCGATAAACACCAGAAGTATCTTTGGTTACCTACGGTTATTGGCCGGTCCAAAAAAAGAAATCTTTTCATCTCTGGTGGACAGGATTGAGAAAAAAATTCAAGGCTAGACCCCAAAAAGAATCTCCAAAGCTGGCAAAGAAACCCTCATTAAAGTTATCATCCAGTCTATCCCCAGCTATTTTATGTCTATGTTTAAGCTCTCGGTGGCTATCGTCAATCAAATCCATTCACATACTGCCAACTTCTGGTGGGGGATAAATGATGGAAGGATTAGACCCCACTGGTTGTCCTGGGAGAAACTCTACAAACCCAAGTCATAGGGAGGGATGGGATTCCAGAATCTTCTTTTCTTTAATGACCCATTGTTGTCCAATCAAGGATGTTTCCTTATTAACCTTCCATAATCTCTCTATGCGCGGGTACTTCGAGCTAAGTACATTCCCCACACAAACTTCCATCTTTCCTCTCTTGGCCCCTGTCCTTGCTTCCTCTGGAGAAGTATTTGGGGGCTCAAAATCTTCTGGAAAAAGGGATGGGTTGGAGATTGGGAATGGCTCATCTGTCAACATCTGGACTAATCCCTAGCTGATCGATAAGGATGGTATGTGGGCTACATCCCCCGCCTAACTGGGTATTGAAGATTCCACTGTCAGCTGCCTCCTTTCAGACCAGGGACTGAGGTGTTGTGTAAAACATATCCATGAATGGTTTAACTAAAGAGACCAAAGAATTATCCTGAGCATCCCTTGGGTCCCAGATGCAGGCCCTGACCATATTTTCTAGACCAATGACATATCAGGTGAATACACGGTGAGATCCAGTTACAGACTTTCTCTTGGCAACCACTCTGGTGACCGGGAAGAGGGACCATGGAAATCGCTTTGGAAGCTCAACGCCCCCCAAAAAATACGCCAATTTTGGTGGCATGTGTGCACAGACACCCTCCCTACCACGACCCTACTCCTTTACCATCATACGACCATTGCTGAGTCTTTCCCTTTCTGCATGAATATTCTAGAAACTCCTTTGCACGCCATCATTCACTGCACGGGAGCTAAGAAAATTTGGAATAAATGGGGTCTGACTTCAGATGCTTCACTGGACGTTGCCTCTGACCTCCCCGATCTTCTGATGCGCTGGTGCTCCTCTCCCTCATCGAATAATGCAGGCTCACTCTGCACCCTGTCCTAGATCATTTGGGTTCGACGTAACAATGCTGTTTTTCCTGACGTTCATAAACCTCTCGAATTCTGGATTGAACGGGCCATTTCATGGATTGAGAGCAGGAATGACCACAAAGGAAACTTTTTTCCATGAGTTACTCCCTCCTATCCACCTCATTGGAATACACCACCGGAAGGGATTATTAATCTAAACGTGGACGCGTCTCTCCACAAGGATGTGCTTGTTGCTCTCGGTCTCCTAGCCATAAATCATCTGGGGAAAATCATTGCTACAAAATATGAATCACATCATCCCTTCTGGGAACCTGTAGTAGCTAAGTCCTCTGCCATCCTGTCAGGTATGATGCTCGCTATGGAATGTGGATGGGTTGATATCATCATTGAGTCTGACTGCCTCACCGTAATAAATGATTTTAACTAAAATGACGGAGGACTCCAGTCATTTGGCTGCATCATCAGGATAATTTTCTCTCTTCGCCAAGGCTTCTCTTGCTGTACCTTCTCCTTTACCAAAATGGATGGAAACAATGCGGCCCATCAACTGGAATCCTCAGGCCCATTCGATGTCAACCAACTCTGGCTGGACAATTTCCCTTCATGGCTTTGCATTTGTACATCAGATGGTCTTCTTCATTAATGTTATCTGTCCTTATTTTCAAAAAAATGTTATTAATTGTGGTGATGCAGATATGGACATTCCACATTTAGATAATCATAGATGAAGGTTGTGGTTCTTTCCAAGTATTCAAAAGGATTGAAGATGATCATTGAGATCTAAGGAATATTCCATTAAATATATTTTGACTCTTATATTTTAGTGAGTATATAAGTGATAAGTATGTGGAAGATTATAAGTGGGTTATTAGAAATATTTATGGAGAAGTTATAAATCATGTACAAACCTCACCCTATAAGTTGGGGAATCACTATCTATAAAAATTGGTGTTGATGCACTATGAAGGTGTGATGAAATTGAATGTTGCCTTATTGTTCATTATGATAAATATTTGATGAATTGTGGAAAAAGGTTATCCAAACAGAGTGATAGTATTTCTCATTTATTTGTATTCTTCCAAAGTAGAGGTCTCAAAAAAATTAGGGTTTATCAAATGATGAAAAAGCAATGGATAAGGAAATAACAAAGTTATCAAAGGGAATAAAAAATGATTGAATGTACATGTACCATATTCAATAGAAGGTATCATATTGACTAGAAAGAACTATATAAATATGAATTTAATGATCATGAAAATGAATTTTGGATATTCCATATATAGGATTGAGTATCCTCATCTTTTGGAAATTAGAAAAACATGATGAATTATGACTGAATGAACAATCACTAAGGGTAAAATCAACAGAAGAAAATTACTAGACAAAAATATTATATATAAGTATTATATGATGTTCTTATATAAAAAAATATTTGTTGTTTAAGGATCAATGAAAGTTTACATTAATCTAATTTTCAAGTAACTAGTGAAAAATAAAGATGTTAATAACAAAGAGGTATTATGACATCCATCAGAAGTCTCAATAGTTTTAACGTATTATTGGTGTTGCAACATACCTTAAGAAGATAGTGGAATATATTTTATATATAATTACAAACAATCAGTTATGATCTTCATAATGGACTAGGCCATCACTAGTCTAGGTAGTTATGATTATTTCCATCCCTAATTATAATATTTGGGGACCCATAGTTATTATAAGGATTATTTTCTTGACAAACCTTTATGAATGGTATAATGTTATAGTGTATAATCCATGTACTAGTCATCACTATATATGATAATGAATAGATGCTCTTATTGATTATTGAACCTTATGAAACTATTCTATACCTTATTTTACATGGTTTCATATACTTATATAATATAAGGAAAATATAATATTAAAATCTATATCATTAAATGACTAAGAGGAAAAGGGATAAAATTTTTAATTGGTTAAAATTTTTACAATACTAATCCAAACCCCTTTTAGTTTGGATTATATTCTAAATTGGTCCTCATGTCATGAAATGGCCTCCCACGTGATCTTGGCTTATATAACCAGCATACTCATCAATACCACTTAGTTTGATTCCCCATTCTTGAAATTGTTGGGAATATATAGACCAACTAGACCAATGGTTTATCCTTCCCAATGGGAGTCCCAAATAACTCCATTGAGTATCACTTTAATCACTTCCTAGTATTTTATATAGATGGATAACCCATGTTTATGGATAAAATATAAAACACTGTTAACCATGTTGATTCAACCTCCAAATAATTAAAATTGACTTTTCCAATTTAATATCCTTCCAATTATAATTCATTTGATGTTTTCATAATGTTGAATTTGATAACTTCATTGGATAAGGGGGAATCCAAATAATATAATATATATATTTTTCTAGTAATATTAAGTTTTTCTTGAATTAGATTGGATCTCCTAGTTAATCCCATAAAAGAAAAAAAAGAATAATTCTGTTGATATTATATATATTGGCCATATTTGTTATAGTAATCAGTCAAAATCATCTTGAACTTACCATTGAGTAAAAAAGATGTTATCCACAAAGAAAGTATTGGATATACTATATAAATAAAACCACCCTTTTAAAGGATGAATACTCCATTATTCAATCACGTTATTGATATTTCCACCAATAATAACCTAAGAAAGGATAAAAAAGAACACAGAGATATATTCCCCTAGTCTCAAACCCCTAGATGATTCAAAAAAACCAAATCGTTTCCCCATAAGTGATATTTTCAAACAAGGATATGAGAAACACATGAAAAAAATGACACATACTAACTTAGAGAATCCACACTCATTGAGAACTTTAAAGATACATGATTATTCCATCCAATCATATTCCATTTCCATATTGATTTTGATGATCACATTAGATCTTATCACAATCTTATCAACATCATAAATCATATCTTGGGAAAGGAAAATGGAACTCGGAATGCTTCTTACTTTAAGGAAACCATGTTTTCTTAAGAGATCCAAATTTCTAGATGGATATCCGTTGTTTTTTATGGATTTTAGAAATAAATTTTTATAAAAAAAGTTACACATACATATGGGAAGGAATTACCCAAACCTCATGGGTTATTTCATTTTAGGTATAAGAGAAAAAATATTATACATTCTAACTCTAAGAAGTAGACCATTATTGAATTATTATTCACCAGTTCTCATAAATTCACCAATAATAATTTCATAAGAATAGTAGTAAAAATATCCCTGAAACCCATTTACTCTAGGTGAACTATTGAAATTAATATCCTTAATGGATTTAATGATTTCTTCCTCTTCCTAAATAAGGAACAAACTTTTATTATCCATGTCATTGATAATATAGGGGTGTTATAAATGGTAGTTCCATCCACTTACCAAAAAGGGTTTACACACACTGGACCTATCACAAACATGATATAGATTTAATTAAATATGTCATATCCAATGGTACAATAATGCTAACATCACTACTGTGAGATCAATCTTCAATGAGTATGTTGATCCTCCCTTAAAAGCATTTCATTTTAATGAACACATGTAAATAATACATATTTATATCCACTTCCATTTCACATTTGGATTTGGATATCTCTATGGATGTTCTCTCAATATCAAGAAATTATTTCTCCAACTATTTTCTTTTACTAGAAAAGATGTTAAATGTTTTAACATCCTAGTAATATTGAAATGGGATTCCCAATCAACTGATTTATTCTTAGAGAGTGTCCATACTAGTATTTAGGTTAGTTTTCTTATTAATTTAGGAAATTATTTCACTCTTTAGTCTCTTATTCTTTTTTAAGGGCCACCCAAGCTATACCTTACATGGGAGACAACTAATAAGATTTTACAATCTCCCTAAATCCTTCCTTTTTTTTTTGTAAACTTGAAATAGTAAATTGTACCCAATTCACACTTATAGGAATTTATTAATGAAAAAAAGAGTACATATATTACATGAGGTGAAACAACGTTGCACTAACATGAGATTAACTACAAGTAAAAAACTCATACCTAACTAAATGAAACATAACAAGTCATTGGTCAGGTGCACACCAGTATGATATGTTGTTATCTATCTTGAAAAATATGAAGTCCAATTAAAGTCTAATTCTAAAATTCAATTGTAGTCCATGAGTGCACTAGAGATAATAGACCATGAGAACACTAAAAACTATCCAATATTTTGGGATGACTTCAATAAGACAGAAATTCTATGACAACAAAACTATAACACTCTCTTTGATTGCAAAAATATACATTTCTTGAGAGAGTCAAAGAATCAATTTGATGTTTGAAAATAGAAAAAAATGACCATCCTTTAAGGAGATTTAGACATTAAAAATACTCCACAACGATCTAAACACTACCAATCATAGAAACTACTAAAGGTCATGCTAGTGCAATAGAAAATTTAAAAATAGAAAAATAAGATCATGATGAAAGTCCCTACCAAGGAGGTTCAACATCACTGAATAATACTCCAAGAAATTTCATAGAAAGTACAAATGCACCACACTAAACAATGTTAAAAAAACTTCTCTGAGCATAAATTCAACTGCTCAAGATCGCAAGAACATCTCCCAAATCATAAAGATGAACCACCTCTTAGCCTTCACAAACCATAAGTGAGGAAAACAAATATTCATCCAAAATTGAACTGAGATATGTCAACTTAAGGGATGGGGTCCCTTACATGGAATATACTTGGAGTTTAAATTTGGTTCTTTTCTAAAATCCTCTAAAACCATGATAATAATCCTCTTTCAGAGATCAAGATAAGTATCAGTAGTCGTGTCACCATTTTTGTACTATCAAAAGGAAATAGTGTTATTCTCTTCCATCCAAGATTCAATATCTTTTGAAAATTCCAATTTCTCTTCCAATTGATAAGAATCTCTAAATTGAGGGTCATTCTCATCATCCTCACTGGAAGAAGTTTCTAAATCAGTTGGTTTATATGAGTTATAGGATTCAGACACCTTTTCAGAAGGCACGAGCTATGGTGGAATAATATTTTTTCCATTCATATTGGAATATATGGATTTTGTAACAATTGTTCACTCAATTTTAGAGTGGCCCCTACATTTTTTAGTTTTTCGAGCACCCTTAGTGATAAAATCGTCCAAGTACACCATTCATTTATTTTTATTTTCTAGCCCTTGATTACAAAAAATCTTCCTCAAGTTGAAATTATTTGTCATGTTCATCTTTAATAGACCCATCCAAGTCAGAGTAAACCTACTCTTTCTTTCCATGATCATAATTGTTGTTCTCTAAAATAGGAGGCTTAGTTCTAGGAATCAAATTTATAAGGCCTCGGCCTTAAACATTACTTAAAATTGAATTAAATGAATAATTCACATTGAGGATCTTTTTAGGTTTAGAGTTTCAGAGAATTAGGACATAACTATTACATCTCAAAAGATTACAAAGTAGTCACTTATACTATATTTCCATAATAAAAAATACTCTTAAAAAGAAACATGTCTAGTTCCATGTTTTATATAGCATGACATTCCCTTGATCCCATCCTTGACCTTATTCCACACTAAGTCATGTGAAAAACATTTCAAAAAAAACTTGGGTGAGCATAAAACTCCCAGTAAGGGATACACAAAGAATGAAAACTGTTAGTTTTTCAAATATCAAGTAAACCATGTATACTCTATCAAAGTAATACCTTTACCTTCATGAAGTAGTAAAAACTCTTCACTGAATAAAGAATCATTACTTACCTTTTTGTAACCAAAGGATTACCATAAAACCCATAAAAAGAACACATAACATATATAAAGGTAACTTGGGACATAAACATACTTAAGCGGAATAACCATACGGTCGACTTCCACACATATCACTTAATGGAATAGCCATACGACCAATTTCCATACATACTTAATGGAATAGCCATACGACCGACTTCCATACCCAATGCATTGGAGGTTATAATGTAACCACCCGTCCTGGTATTCACGGCACCACCCATCATATGGTTTATAATGTAACCACCCGTTAAAATGTCCAAGTACCAATATAAAATCATAAAACATAAAACCAATATAAAGGAATGATAACATTTCCACATTTCAATCACAATATATCATAAATATATTTACATAATAGAATCCTTTATCAAAACCATTTTCAATACCAAAATACATAAAAGAGTATATGGTATTTATTTTATTTTAAAAACATTACGGCTTGTTGAGGAAGCCAAAGACCAAATAATACTCGCGGCGGTGGAAAAGGTCGTTGTCACCGCGTACGTTAAAAGAAACATTCCTTTTTGTCGTTTTGTAAAACGATTCATAGAAAAAGATTCCTTTTGTATAAAAGTAAAAGTCAAAGGGGTTTAAACACCGTATAAAAGAAAGTTGTGTATAAAACGATGTTTCGCGCGGAATCCGGGGATGACCTCCTGGACGGGAGATTCAAACGTTCCGATCGGTTTCTAACGGGTTTGTTCGTAGAACCGGAAACATCCAATGATTCCACATCCGTTTGGACCTACTTTCCAAAGGCAGGCGCTCATTAGCTTGTGGGATAATGAGGCTTAGGAATTTGCATTGGTCGAGAGGATGGGAGGTCGGACTCATCACACCTTTTTGAGGGGAATTATTATCTACTCCGGGACTCTCTTTATAGATTTAAGTTAAGTTCGTGAATCCTTATTACATTACCAAGTATAAAATGAGCTTTCCTTTAGTTTTAACAATCAATGATTAAATATGCAAGAAATTTAGAGAATCTTTTATATGTATTTGAGGTTCTTCATCAATGTAGAATCATCTATATTTGTTTAGAGATTCTTGGTCAATGGTATCCTTCAAAACATTTATATAAAAGTCTCTTGGTCATTTTGATGACCAGGCTGGTTTTAAAGCCACTCAGTGGGGCACTTGAAGTTTATCGTCATTCAGAAGGACAGAGATTATTTCAATGTTGGGATCGAACCCATGAATGGGCTACCTACGTATCCTTTGTTTTGAAAAAGGAATCAGAACCCACGTAGTTCGAGGAATGGGATATGATGTTTTATGATTGATGGCTCAAAGATGAATGTCATAATTACTTTTACACTCTAAGCTCACGTGAGTCATGCTCGGTGTGAGAAACAAGAGGTATTGGTAAAATTTAGACAATTGTGCCATAAAAGATGCAATCATAAGAATTTGTTTTGGGGCTTATGTATAGATGACTGCCCAGATAGGCGAAGGTTTAGGATTTACTTTTAGGAAGAAAAATCCATGAACAGGGTCCACAAAGTTATATGTGCTTCATGGAGATTTGAATACTCTAATCTTGGGGCTTACTCCTAAGGAGGATGCCCAAGTTAGGAGGGGACTTATGATTGGGTTTTATTCCTGAAAAGGAAACCCAAATCAAAGGAAATTTATGACTGGTTAAGAGAAATTTTAAGAGACTTGGGGCTTACTCTTAAGAAAGATGCCCAAGATTGATGACTAGGACTTATTCCTGAGAAGGAAGCCTAGGTTAGGGGAATTGGGGCTTACTCCTGAAAAGGAAGCCCAAGGTTATGACTGAGTTTTATTCCTGAAAAGGAGACCCAGGTTAGGGATTAAGGTTTGGGGCTTACTCTTGAGGAGGATGCCCAAGTTTAAAGGACTTTGATTGGGGCTTATTCTTAAGGAAGATGCCCAAGTTTAAAGGTTTTATAACTGGGGATTATTCCTGAAAAGGAAACCCAGGTTAGGATTCTCTCATCTTAAAGGATGAGGTTGAATGAATGAACTCTCAATCTTTGGTGACATAAAGATGTTTAAATCATTAGGTTTTGAGAGATATTTCACATAATTCCTTTCAGATAAGGATGTCAAATCAAGAAATCATGCCATAAATGGCTTTGAAGAGTATCTTGAAGACTGAATCTTGAATAGGAAGGGTGAAATGGCTTAAGAGGGGTGAAAAAGGACAAGATGGGCACCCAAAAAGATAGGGGCGCGCAAGTATTGAAGGTCGCGCAAGTCCTGCGGTGGCGCGCAAGTATTGGTCGCGCAAGTATACTTGCGCGACATAAGGGATACTTGCGCGATTTTCAACCAGAGTTGAATTACTTGAGCGACTCTTTACTAAACCCTTTCCCATCCTCTTGAGGTTCTTCCAGAAGAGGGACGCGCAAGTTATATTGAAGGAATTAAGTCGGCGCGCAAGTGTTTGATAAGTTTCAACACTTAGGCCTTCCTTCTTCCCTTTAGATCTTCCATTCTAGGTAAGAAATTACCTTAGAAGTGTTTTGGAAGCTTTGAGAAGAGACTTGGGCGTCGGGAGCTTTGATCCGAGTTTCTGGGAAACGATCCTCTCGAATGGGGGGCCCACAGGGTCTATTTATAGGCAAAAGAAGACCCCGGGCGGTTACTGGGCGGTTATCAGATCTGTCGCGCAAGTCCCTTGCACGACCATGATGGGTCGCGCAAGTATTGAGGCGGCGCGCAAGTGTACTTGCGCGACCAAGATGGAACTTGCGCGATACATGGGCAATGTTCTCCTTTTCCATCCCTTTGTCGATTTTTTGATGTTTCTTCAAAGGATTAATCACTTTTAGCTCAGATATTCCCTTTTCCGAACTTTAGATTCCGTGACGAAAGGAGCGTCAACAAAAGTCCCCCCTCAGAGTTGGATCCGGAGAGAAAATGAGGATTTGACTCTGAGGAAATCGAATCCCTCTAAAGGAAAAGGGCGGCGCGCAAGTCTCCAGTCGGCGCGCAAGTCTTCGTCGCGCAAGCGTTTGAGCGCTCTGGGTGCGGCGCGCAGATAGGCCCTCTGGCCTATAAATATGCTGCTTCCGGCCCTAGATGGTATCTGACCCCGAATTTTCTCGAGCTCTCGCCGCGCAAGTCTTTGTCGCCGCGCAAGTCTCCTATTTTCGCTGTTTCCTCGCTGCCGCGCTACTCTCAAGGTAATAAGGCTTGCGCGGCACACACTTGCGCGGCACACACTTGCGCGACAAATACTTGCGCGACATATGTACCACTTGCGCGACATCTCCATACTTGCGCGCCTTAATGCCTTAGCCATTTTTTCAGATTTTCTCACAAATTTTATGAAAAAATAAAACCCATTTAAGAGTTTAATTTATTCAACTCCTGTGCAGATTCAATGGCTCTTAGACCTGGATTCCTTGATGAACTGGCTAGCAAGCGGATAGATGATATGATGAATATCATTGGCCCTGATTACTATACTGTCAAAAACAGCACTCTTCCAGATTTGGCTAAGTATCTGAAGAAATATCATCACGACTTTCCTCACTGCACTTATCTACCTTTGTATGGTCATGGTCATCTGCAAGAAGTCATTATTCCAGAAGTAAAGAATTATCTTCCATTTTCTTGGTTTCAGAATTATACCAATTTTTCTTCAGCAAATATCTCAGGCGGAGGAGTATTTCAAACTGCTGGAACAGTAGAGAAGGCGTATGTGATGCATCATAGCCCTTGCACACCAGATCTGAAAAAACATACACCTGAGCTTCAACCACATTGCCATCCTTCAATCTTCCGAGATGCTCAGATGGATCAGTCCAAAGGCTGGAAGAAAAGTTGGGATTTCCGCCCTGGGGGAGGTGTGAAGCCAACTTGGATGTGGGCATACTGGGTGCGACAGACTTGCGCAGAGTTTATTGAGGATCTGAAGAGAGCTGCAATATATGAAGCTGTTTGGGTTGGGCAGACATATATTTACAGACATGATATCTTCGTGCCAGAGATACTCAGTCACTGGAGTCCAGCGACTAATTCTTTCCACTTGACTCATGGAGAAGTAGGTATCAGTTTGTGGGATGTCCACAAGATTTCAGGAGCTCCAATCTTGGGCGATATGTATGATGAATTCATTCCTCCCAAGGTGACTTGGAATGATCCAGAGAAGACTCCTGTTTTGGCTCGAGAATTATTCAAAATCTTTCATAAGCTCAAGAGTTCAGAGACCTCATTAACTCATTTCAGAAAAGATATCCATCCGGAAGAATGGATGAAGGTGTTTCTTACTGAGAAGAAAGAGATGGAGCCAAAGGAAAAAGGATCCAAGAAAAAGAAATCCAAGGATACCCGGCCCAGACGTCCTACCACTTGCCCAAAACCTGAGAAGAGAGGAGCTCCTGGCACATTCTGGCCAACTCTAGAAGCAGGAGAGTTTGAAAAATGGGGCTATGAAGTGAATCAAAGAATTCCAAAGAAAACTCGTCTGGCGGGTTTCTTGGCAATGTGGCTCAGTATTTACCTCTTGCCGGTCAGAGATTCGAAGGGAGGCGTTAGGCCAGGGACCTTCGTCATTGCGGCCAAGTTAGCTGAGGGAAAAAATGGTTGGGTTAGCTACCCCCATTTTAGCAAAGATTCACAGGAGTTTACTTCATGTCTTCCAGGGTAAATCTCCTTTAAGAATAGTGGGACCATTCCAGGTTTTGTGGGGATGGATTGCCACTCACTTCAGGACTTACAATGTACAGAATGGGTTACAAATTCCTGGAAGCTCCTTCAGACCGTCAGTGCAAGCATTCTCTGGAATTGCTCCATTAGATGTCAATGGTTATGACATAAAAGTAAGACTAAGCATGTATAAGGAATTCAACTTCTTTCCTTATGGAAGTCCGCCATCTGGGCGGTTTGTTGATGATTGGAAAGCCCCTTTGGATTTGAGGGCATACATGCTAGCTTGCAGGGATGGCGTATTAGTAGCCAGGGTTGATGGAGAAATCATATGCGAGGCCTATGCTCCATATAGATTTGCACGCCAATTCAAATGTTTACAACAGATTGTTGTATCCCCTCCAGTACACGTCAGGTTAGAGCAACATCCGATGGTTGCTCGACAACTATGGTTGCTGATGTCAAGAGAGAAGACTGGAGCAGTATTTGATCTACCAGTTGAAAAAGCGGCACATTATCTGACTACTTTTTATGCCGAACACTGGATAGCATCATACCCTAAAGGGATATTGAATCACCCTGTATATCAAGTGGGAAAGAGGAAGAGGACTGTAGAGAAAGAAACTCTTCCTCATGAAGGTGCTGCTTCTCCTCCTGAAATAGGTTCAACAGACTCCTCCTCTAGAACTGATTCCTCGGATTATCATGATGGGGATGATGAGGCACAACCGGCAGCAAAGCGGTTTCGTGCCCGATATAATCCTCCGGCCAGAGTTAAAAGACCCACTCCATCAGCTCCTGGTGAGTTATTTGATTGTAATAACTTCAATCACTGCTACTTTATAAAGTAATAAGTCTCACTTTCTTATTCTCTATCTGTAGTTGCAGGAGTTGGGAAGAAATTAAAATCAAAAATTGTAGGACCTTCCTCACAGCCTTTATATCTAAGACCAGAGGCTGTTCAGCTATGGCAGAGCTTATACTGTGATACTGAAACCGCCTGGCTGGATTTGTGTGAGGGTCTACAACTTCCTGGGATAGGATATCTTCTAGCTTCAAAAGACCTTCAATACGGAGATAACCCCAATGAAGTGCGGGCTTACATCAGAGAGCTGGAAATGCTCATATATGCCACCGATAATTCAACTCCTATCACCAGGCGGGTGAAGGAAATGATTGATCGTGGCACCATTAAGGGGGCTGGTGGTTCTGGAGATGAGGAGTGGCAAGAGTACGTGGCTCCTGAAGATGTAAGTTTTCCTTCCTTATTTGCAACTTGATTTCAGTTGAAGCTTTGTTTCTTAAGAAAGTTATTTTCTTCATCTTGCAGCTTGCAAAGAAAGGGACCGGGGTTCCTTCGCCACAATATAGCCCTGGTGGTACCGCTGTTGGGGCTGCTGCTGATTCTCCTCGCGAACCAGGCGAGATATCTCCAGGCCAGCAGGCCATGAATGAGGCACTGGACATAGCCTTTCATTCGCCAATCCAAGTGCCAATAAAGGAGACAGCTGAAACTCCAAAAAAGCAAAAGAAGCCAAGGCAACGAAGGAGGAAATCCTTAGCTAAACGTTTCATTAGCAGTGGTAAGTCCTTCGAACAATCATGAGTTTATACCCATAATCATATGGTTACTCATATTTCTGAGGATTGCAGGGGCTTCTTCAATTTCCCCCTTGAGGGAAGGGACTGATCCTTCTTCAAAGGCCGTGGAGGGTGCTGTAGAACAACCACAAACTCAAGCTGACTTGGTAGCTCTTGGAGAAGAGCTGCCATCCATTCCCAGTATCCCTCCCACTACTGAAGATGCTGTCCAGGGTCAGGGGTTGCAGGACATAAGTCAGCAAGAAGACATAGCAAATGCTCCCACTGGTGAGACTAACCAAGATTCTGAAGTATCATTGGATGAAATGATGAATCAAGGAATGACTTTTGAAGAATTTTATGATCATGCTAGATTGTCATGTGATTTAGAAGACCTTGGGCGTGAGTGTTACCCTTCGCCCAAATTTTTCTTTTAAAAGAAAATATTTCTAATCATGATGTAAAAATAATATGCAGTTTCTTCCGTAGAAGCTGCTGAACTGCCAATGCCTGAAGAGGGTGTGGACACTGATGTCAACCCTATCATTGCAGAAACATTAGCTCAAGTAGAGCTAAATCCAATAAACTCTCCTGAGACCCATCTTGAAAATCCTGTTGAAACCGGGAAAGATGGGGAGAAGTCTTCTCATGTTGCTGAACCACCATTGGGTAAGGGATAACAATATTTGTGATTGTACTTTATTTGCAAGACAATCCATTCTTTTGTTATTCTTTAAGATTCAACTCAAATCTTTCAATTGATCATGTAGGGCCATCAACTGTAATGGCTAGATCCGTAGATGAGGCTTCAGCCTCTGCCCCAATGGGAATTGAAAGTGAAGAAGCCCAAGTCAGAGGGGAAAGAGCAGAACGAGGCACTTCTTTAAGCATGTTAATTCCAGATTACATACCCCCTTCTGACGAAGATGTTGAATCAGATCCAGAGATGCTCAAAGCGTTCAGCTTTTCACGACGTAAGGCGTGGAACAATATATGGAACATCATATCGGGGGTGCCCTTAGAAGAGCTACCATCAAAAATTTCCCGATTGTCATCCCAATTTGTTATAATGGGACTTGGTGGTTTTGGGTATGAAAAGATCCATGCTGCAGTGAAACAGATTATCTTCAGGAGGGAGCAAATGCAGACAAGTCGCGAAGATTTGACCAGAGTGAAATTGTCAGTCAACTTAGGCGAATTTGAGGCTGCGATATCCCAGGCTGAAGCTGATTATGTTGTCAAGATGAAGGATCTGAAACAAAAAATCAAAGAAAAGGTCGTCCAGCAGGTGCAACTCCAGCAACAGTTAGATGCTGTTACTGGGGAACTTGATCAGCTTAATGAATCATTGGATGAAACTCATATAAATTGCATGAAAGCCATTGCAGATGCTAAGAAGGCACTTCAGCAAGCTGAAAAGAGTGAAGCTGGTCAAGTGCACGAGCTTCAAGCAACTGTTGATAAGGCTCAGGATGCTATATATCAAATGAAGACTTTTGTTGACAATCTCCTGTAATTTCTTGAAAAAGAGAAGAGATTCCAATCTGTGGATGTCCTTCTAACTCTTGTGTATCAATGAAAAACACTTTTGTCTTCAATCATTTGTACTTGCATTCTTCCATCACCTGCTTCAAATTTACTTAAGCCAATGGGTTTAGTAAGCATAGTTTGATTTTTACTAGGATTATTACAAATAACCCTACAAACTTTGAACCTTTTAACTGCTCAATATTACCTAAATCATACAAAAAATGTATATTTAGTGAGCTGGAACTTGACTTTTATTCAAAGTTCCTTTGTCTTTTGTGCGGGCAGTTTAAAGTCATGCAAGCCGGACATAAAGGGGCTAATGTTTAAGGTCGAAATAGCTTTGACCGAAAAATGGATTAAAATGGATTCAATTCCTTGATAATTTATCTGAAAACAAATTACCATACTCAAGTATGAGAGAAAATATGTAAACTATGACTTAAGAATATTTGAATCTGAGGAATGATATGAAAAAGAGCTAAATAGCATTAGAAGAAGTAGTTTCCAAGAATGAAGTTACTATTATTTAACAAAACCCGTTAGGGGGTTGAAATATGCAGGGCCACCTATGGGCATTGGCTGCATAGTCAAATAAAATAGCATCTTTTGGCTGACAAGTCTGTTATGTGGACTGTTTATGCAAGGCCACCTATGGGCACGTGCTGCATAGTTAGGCAAAAGAACTCTCAGAAATTTACTTTCCTAGTGCTAAAAGCCAGTGAAAGTTTATGGAGATTCAAATTTTCTAAAGCATAGAGTTTGTTGTATGGAAAGAGGTACTTGAATATGGAGAAGATATTTTCAAACAAGAATATCGAAGAACTGGATGAATATCACTCCTACGAAGGTCTAACCCAAACGTAGGGAAGAAGAATAAACCATAGACTTGAATACTTTCAGATCATGAAAAAGGATATGGGACAAATACGTTAAGGATGGCTATTTTTGCGGATCCCTACATACTGTCGTTTAAGACAAATAAGGACAAAAGAGGCATTCTTCCCAATAATGAAGTTACTATTATTTAACAAACCCGTTAGGGGGTTGAAAACATGCAGGGCCACCTATGGGCATTGGCTGCATGGTCAAATAAATAGCATCTCTTGGCTGACAAGTCTGTTATGTGGACTGTTTATGCAAGGCCACCTATGGGCACGTGCTGCATAGTCAGGCAAAAGAATTCTCAGAAGTTTGACATTTTTGTGACCATAAGTCATGAAAAAGGGTTATGAAGATCTGAAAATATTTAAGGTTAGGATTATAATACATAAAGATGGGTATTTTCCAATGTATATAGAGATACATAGGTCAATGAAAACCATAATCATGTTGTGGCTGGGTCCTGAATTGAAACTTGGACTTCACTACGTATCTCATAAGAATGAGAATCAAGCCATACGTAGTTCTTGAAATACAGTTTAACGTCGTGCAGGACGAAAGGATGAGTGATCTTAGTTTTTTGGGTCATAGAATTCGGACCATAATAATGAATACACAGTGTGTGTTTTCATGAGGACTTTTCAGCCAAGGGACTGAAAGTGAAATTTGGGGTTAGGCCCAAAAGACTTGGGACTGGATTCGAGGGACACTCGAATGTTCCTACGTATCCCATAAAGATGGGAATCAAGTCCACGTAGTTCTAGAAACTACCCTTTGTACAAATTTGGTTCGTACATGTGAAGGGTGAAAAGGGACTTTAGTGCAATGATGGTTTTAACCTAAGATAAAAAGTGTAGGCATTACCATGTATGTACGTAGTCTTTTTGAAAATGAAAACCATGATTGAAAAAGAATCAATGTTTAATAATGGTTCCTTTTCAAATGAGGAAATCAAAGAATATTGTAGTTTATTGTCGTACTGGACAAAAGTGTTGTATAGTTTAACGTCATATAACAAGGACGAAAGTGAATCAATGTAATGATATTGATTCCAAGGGTGGTTTCACAAATCATCATCATATGAGATTGTGGTGAACCAATGTGAAGAGATTGTTTTTGGGCTTGAACCTTTGGGAGGTTGCCTACATACCCAGCCTGGAGGGCAAGGATCAAAGTCTGTGTAGTTCAATTAAAGAATGAATTAATGATCAAGTTGTTCTTGTGGACAATGATCTAAAAAAAAATGTTGTTGGGACTTACACATGGTTAGTGGCCCAAAGGGAGTGTTATGGTTGATGTTCGCTCTAAGCTCACGTGAGTCATACTCGGTGTGAGAAACAAGAGGTAATAACAACTTTAACGATGTACAGTTTAATGTCATGTAGGACATAAAAAAGGGACTTTCTGTACAGTTTAGCGTCATGTAGTTAGGACGTCACAGTTTAACGTCTTGCTGGACATATTTGCAAATAGTTTATGGTCGTATACATGGACCAGGAATGATGCAGTTTTAAGGTCATGCTGGACTGTTTATGGAACTTTTTCACAGTTTAATGTCGTGTGGGACGAAGTTGCAGTTTAAAGTCATACTGGACCATTGCTGTATAGTTTTAGCGTCATATAGCAAGGACGAACTGATGCTGTACAGTTTAAAGTCATGTAGCTAAGACTAAGGTGAATCAATATGAGGATATCAGTTCTGATCTTTTTACAGTTTATCGTCATGCTGGACATTGGAAGTGCCACACAGTTTAATGTCATGTTGCTAGGACACAATATAGTTTAATGTCATCTCGGACAGAATACAGTTTAGTGTCATGTAGGACAATAAGGGACTTAACACAGTTTAACGTCATGCTGGACGATGAAAGTGCCACACAGTTTAATGTCATGTCGCTAGGACAAAATATAGTTTAATGTCATCTCGGACAAAATATAGGAACTTCTATACAGTTTATTGTCATGTAGGACAAAATCAGGGACTATGCAGTTTAAAGTCTTGCAGTTAGGACTATTGGTGCTGCACAGTTTAGTGTCATGTTGCAGGGACATAAGTGCGAATAGTTTAAGGTCATATGCACGGACCATACAGTTTATCGTCATGCTGGACGTAGTTGTAGTTTAAGGTCATACTGGACCATTGCTGTATGAACCAAATGTAAGAGTCTTAGTTCTGTGAACAATATTTTGTGTTTATACAAAATACTTCTTCAGAAATCTGGCATTAGTTGGAGTCGTGATGTTTTCTCCATCCATTGAAATCAGAGAATACGCTCCATTGGAGTAGACCTTATGTACTGAATAAGGTCCTTCCCATTTTGGTTCAAGCTTGGGAGGCTTCTTTCCTGGTATCATTGGTGTTCTGAGAACCAATACCAATTCTCCCTGAATGAATGAACGAAGACGAACTTTTTTGTTAAAAGCTCGTGCTATTCGATTCTGATAGATTTCCAAGTGGTGCAAAGTGCACAATCTTTTCTCATCTAACTGTTCCAATTCATTCAACCGCTTTTGGGATTGCTCATCTGTTGATAACTGATCACAAATGGCTATTCTGAGTGAGGGCAATTGGACTTCAATTGGCAAGACTGCTTCTGTTCCATATACCAATGAATATGGAGTAGATCGCGTTGCATTGCGAGTGGTAGTCCGATAAGCCCATAAAGCATGATAGAGTTTATCAGGCCATGACCTCTTATCTTTATCCACCATCTTTTGCAGTATATTTGAAAGAGTCTTGTTGAAGGCCTCTATCTGGCCATTAGCCGCTGCATGATATCGAGATGAATGGTTGGACTTAATGTTGTATTCTTGATACAATCTCTTTACCTCAGAAGAGCAGAAGTTGGTGCCGTTGTCTGTCAATATGGTATGAGGGACACCAAATCTAGTAATGATGTTAGACTTGATGAAGCTAACAATGCATTTAGAACTGACTTCTTTGAGAGGTACTGCCTCTGCCCATTTGGAAAAGAAATCAGTAGCAGTAAGAATGTACTTAAACTGCTTGGCCGTAGCTGAAGGGTAAGGTCCCACCACATCCATTCCCCATGTGGAAAATGGCCATGAGTATTTAGCTGTATGAAGCAACTCTGGAGGTTGATGAATGAAATTGGCATATACTTGGCATGAATGACACTTCTTTGTGAAATTAACACAATCTTGTATCATTGAAGGCCAGAAGTATCCAAGTCTTCGAATTTGATCAGACAATCTATGTCCAGACTGGTGGGCACCACAGACTCCTGCATGCACTTCTTTTATGACAGCCATTGTCTCTTCACCATCAATACATCTGAAGAGAACTCCATCAAAACCACGTTTGTAGAGAATTTTCTCGAGGTGGTTTGGACCATCATAAAGAGTAAAATTGACCACACGTCGCCGAATTTGTTCTCTCTTGGCTCTATCAGGTGGAAGTGTTCCATTTTGAAGGTATTCCCTGATAGGTGACATCCATCCTGTAGTATGACCATATGGTTCAGGAATGGGACTAATTTCATTAATTTCCTCTGTTCTGACTTGAACATAAGGTGAAATTGCACGACGGTGGGCAATACCGATGGTTGTCTCGTCCCGATTTGGATCTGCTAAAGCTGTGGCTATATTAGCCAGTGCATCAGCTTGAGCATTTTGTGATCTTGGGACATAAGAAAATGTCGGTTCTGAAGGGAATTCCGACATTAACTCTCTGACGTAATCATACAAAGGGATTAATTCTTCTTTTCTGATGGCATAATCCCCATTGACTTGTTTGATTACCAGGTCTGAATCACCTTTTACCTTTAAGTGATTCACTTGTGCTTGAAGCGCTAACTCCAAGCCTGCAATGAGAGCTTGGTATTCAACTTCATTATTGGTACCACCTTCCCACAACAAAAAGGAATAAGGTAACACTGCCTTATCTGGAGAAATGAGCACAATTCCTAAACCAACTTTGTTGAATTTAGGATTTTCCATTTTCTTCCCTGTTGGACTTCTAGAAGCACCATCAGAATACATTTCCCATGTTTGAGGATTCTCTTGAATAGAAAAAACTTCCTCATCAGGGAGTTCGATATCTGAATATGTGTCTTCCACTGAAGGGTGTTCAGCCAGGAAATCAGCCAGAGCTTGGCCCTTAATTGCCTTTTGAGACACATATTGAATGTCGAACTGCTGTAGAATAACCGCCCACCTTGCCAGACGTCCTGTAAGCATTGGACGACTAAGGATGAATTTGAGTGGATTATTACGAGATACCAATTGGACCTCGTGATGTTGCAGGTAGTGTCTCAGTTTCTGAACTGCAAAGATTAATGCTAGGCAGCATTTTTCAATACACGAATACCGGGTTTCTGCTTCAAGCATAGTTCTACTGAGATAGTAGAGACTATTTTCATTCCCAGCATCATTCTTTTGAGCGAGAAAGACACCCAATGATCGCTCTAAAGCTGTCACATAGAGGATAAGAGGTCTACCCTCAACAGGTGGCATGAGTACTGGTGGACTTAAGAGGTATTTCTTGAGAACATCAAATGCTTCTTGACATTCTTTAGTCCACTGGTAAGTGACTCCTTTCTTCAATAATTTGGTAAAAGGTAAACTTTTGCCTGCCAAATTGGCGATGAAACGCCGAATATAGGCTAAGTGTCCTTGAAGTCCTCTTAATTCTTTCAAATTCTGAGGAGGTGACATACCAAGGATTGATTTGGTCTTCTCAGGATCGACTTCAATACCACGATGGCGTACAACAAAGCCGAGGAATTTTCCTGAGGTTACCCCAAAAGCACATTTTAAGGGGTTCATCTTCAAATTATGTTGTCGAAGCTTGTGGAATATGATTTCCAAATCAGCCAAGTGATCAAAACGTTGTTTGGATTTAACCACCAAATCATCTACATAGCATTCAACAAATTTCCCTAGAAAAGGTTTGAAGATACGATGCATGGCGCGTTGATATGTTGCACCTGCATTCTTTAAACCAAAGGGCATCACCCGGTAACAAAACACACCTTGAGGAGCTCTGAAGGCTGTATATTCCTCATCTTCTGGGGCCATTCGGATCTGATTATATCCAGAATATCCATCCATGAAAGAAAGTACTTCATAGCCAGCCGTCGCATCAATTAAGAGTTCTATAATCGGAACTGGAAAATCATCTTTGGGACAATACCGATTAAGATCTCTGAAATCGATGCAAACCCTAATTTGTCCGTTCTTTTTCTTTACTAGGACAATATTAGCCAACCACTTGGGATATTGAACTTCTCTGACGAAGTTAGCTTTGATAATCTTATCCACTTCAGCCTCGATTTTGGAAGCATAGGTTGGGTGTGTTCTTCTCGCGGCTTGCTTGAATCCTCGATGTTCTTTTGGCAAACCCAAATGATGGGTGGCAACATCAGGATCAAGGCCAGGCATCTCTGTATAATTCCAAGAAAAGATATCTTTATTTTGCTTTAGAAAAGAAATATACATCTCTTGTTCTTCAAGGGTCATGGCCGCACTAATTAAAGTGGGGCGTGGATCTTTCTCTGTACCCAGATTTACTTCTCTGAGTTCATCCACAGTGGTAGAGATACCCTCTTCAAATGCTGGAGGAGCATCTCTAAGATCTTCCTCTTCCTCTTCATCATGTGTTATATCTTCCGTTTCTACTTGCAAAGTAGATGAAAAAACGAAATTCTCATGATCATAAGAGATGTCAAAATTTTCACATTTTGAAGAAGAAGCTTCCATTTCCGTCCCTATTGATGAACAAGGGTCTTCTTTGGGAAATAAAGAGGAGATGATGGATTGAGAATCGACATCAACATTCACCTCTGGTGTTGCTATAACTTCTTCTGGCCTGATTAGCGAAGTATAGACTTGTTGGATTTCAGCAGACGAAATGAAAACGTCACCACTTATGCTTTCATCATTGCTTGGTAAGTTACCAATTTCTCCCATGTTGTCTGGCTCGATTGCCGTAATTGACATTATGGATCTTTCCATAAGAGTATTTTGATTTGGGCCTATTTTGTCAATTTGACTGATAGGTAACACATAATCTGTACTCACATGTGAAAATGGATTTATTGGAATTTTTTCCAAACCATATGGAGCATTAACTTTGGTAATTTCCTTCATTGTAGATTTTTCTCTTTCCTTTATGTGATAAAATTCCGCCTCAATGTATTGAGACTCACATGTTTTGAACGGGGCCTTATCACCATATAATGTTCCAACTTGACCATCGAAACAGTATTTGAGACATTGATGGTATGATGACGGAATAGCTGCATGCTGATGTAACCAGGGTCTTCCAAGCAAGATATTGAAAGCTGAGTCTTGATCAACAATCATGAAATCTGAATTGGAAACAAGATCTCCAAACTGAGTTCTGAGCGTAACTTCTCCCAGTGGTTCTTGTTCATTTTTATCATATCCTTGCAACATCATGGTAGAAGGAGATAAATCAGATTCTGTGAGGCCCAATCGACGAAGTGTGCGAATGGGCATGAGGTTGACTCCTGAACCATTGTCAATGAAAGCTCTTCGAACATCTATACCATTGACTTTGCCAGATAAGTACAAAGGTTTTATGTGCCCATGCACAACATCATCCTCATCTTTATCAGTAAAAGATATCACTGCATGACATTCTGCAGGATTATTCTCTATGTGATAAATTTCAGCTGCAGCAATCTCAGCTTCAAACTCTTGAGGACTTGACAAAGCTTCGATGAGTGCTTCCCGAAGATCTCTTGATAGATTCAAAGCATCCAAAATTGATAATTTGGCTGGTACTTGGGCCAAGTGTTTCAATATATCATACTTTTGATCTAGAGGCCTGCGTTTCCCAATAGGAATATGTGGTTTAGCAGGTATCTTGGAAGCAGATGCTTTGGAAGCTGATGCATCTTGTATTGAAGTTGGAAACATCTTTGGTTTTGGAAAATTAGACTGATTAGATCCATTTGCTTGCTGAGATAAAGAAGATGGAACCTTTAATCGGTCTTCCAAAATAATTGTGCCGAAGCTGAGTTGGCCATTAGCAGAAGAACTTGCTTGTTCATTTTGAGCTCGCTGAAGGGCTCTACCACGAGTTTCTGCTGCATATACAGTGCTAGCAGGGGTAGAATTAGAGTAGTGGCTTCGGAAAGATCCACGTCTTCCCCTATATCCTGAACCTCTAGAACTTCCTCGGGTTCCTTTATTTGATACAGGGAATTCAGGCTCATCAAGACTGGAATATGAATCTGTTAATTGAATCATATTAACAGAACCAAAGATCAATTCTTCGTCTGATAAAGACTCTGCCTGGTTGGCCTGTTTAGGCTGTGCCGTTTGGTGGGACGGTGCCCGTGACTTTGAAGTAGATGGCATGAAATCTGCCAGAGTCAAAGACAATTTAGGCTTTGATGCATACTCATCTTCTTCTGATTCCTCTTTCTTCTTTGAATTACGCTGCCCTTTTGAGGATTTGTCCTTTGATGGAGGCTTTACTGCAGCTTTTGTAGGATACACAATTGGCTTCTTCAATTGTGTTCGCAAAATGGAATGGGTCCGATTGATTGTCTTTCTGACCATCCAATCATCATATTTTTTCGCAGTTTTGCTTTTGACTTCCTGCCACTCGCCTCCTTCCTCTGGATCTGTAGCGGTAATACACGCTACATGAGCTGAAGAACCCTTCAATTTGACTTGTCCCAAGTCAACCATCTTTTGTAGGAGGTCTTTAAAGACAAAACACTCCTGGATGGGATGTCTCAACATTTGATGAAAGGGACAATAATTGGGACGGTCTTCATCTCCTTCCTTGTTTGGTCTCTTCGGCACTGGTAATTGAACCAAATTATTTTCCAGAGCTGAAATGAAGTAACCAGGAACTTGCTCACTTCGGAAAGAGTATGTTTTACTCTTCATATCCTCAAATTGTTTTCGTCGTTGATCTTTTTGATCATTTGGACGAAACAACCTTTGTTGTTGGCGTTCAGGAGGTGGAGCCCTCCGAGAAGATGAAGGTTTTGAAGTAGAAATAGGTACAGGTGCCTGTTTAAGCATAACTGTAGCAGTTTCTGCTTTACCCATTCTTCTTCCTGGAGCTGATGGAATTACACGAGATTTAACCTTAGCCTGCATAAGGGAATCTTCAATCTGTTGAGCGATTGAAGTAAGGTCTCGAAACCCTCCTGTGTATTTCACAGGGATCAATGGCGTGCGTAATTCGTCACGCAAATTTGCCACACAGATTGGCAATAATTCCTCCTGAGGGAGTGATAAACTCAAGGAATACGTTAATCCCTTCCAACGAGCAATGAAATCAGAGACTCTTTCATTCTCCCTTTGCTTGCAGTTTGTAAGATCAAAAACTGTCGTTTTTGGCAAAGTTGAGATGAACTGAAGAAGGAATTTTTGACGAAGATCCTCCCATCCGATGACTGACCGGGATTTCAAGCTTGTATACCAGACAAAAGCTGGTCCTTGCAAGGTTCGCACGAAGCATCTGAGTTTCACTGCTTCTTGTTGTTCTGGAGTTCCCATCATAGGATCACAACAAGACACGTAATGCGTCAAATGTTGTTCAGGGTCGCCTGATCCATTGAAAGTAGGGAAAATAGGGTTTCCAAAACTGGATGGAGGAGAAATTGAATCTACCCATTCAGGGTAAACTTTCTTTTCAGGTTGAACTTGCGCCCGTTTCCCTTCCATAGTTTCTAACCGAGCTGTTAATGACTCAATAGTAGTTATTAACTTTTGAGAAACGTCAGGTTGAACTTGGTTTTGGGTAGGTGCAATGAATGGAGCTTGGACAGCCGTGGAGGTTGGTGCTGCAACTAATGGTAGTGCTGTCAACCGTTGTTGCGTTTGATCCGTAGGATTAGACCTCTGTGGGTGTACTGATAAAGGAGGATATTCCTGATCCATCTCAGTAGTTACAACAAATTCCTTCGGCTGTCGGACTTCAGCATTCTTAAGAAGAAGACTACTCTGAAGTAGTTCTGCATTCAACCTTCTTAATTCTTTCATTTCTTCCTCCTGTTGTGCAAGCCTTTGCTCTAATGAGAGCGATTGACCTCCTTCAGAGGAAGGGTGAGAAGTAACCTGATTCTTTCCTTTCCCCTTATTGGATCCTTTTCGGAGAGGGGGAAGTGGGTTACTTGAAGGAATACCCAAATTTTGGGTAAGCCTTTGATTACGTGTGCGCACACCTTCTTCATTTAGGTCTGTGTGCGCAACTTCTTGAGCAGGAACCTCTTCATCTGATCCCTCTGATTGAGCCTCATCTGGTGAATCAGCAGCAACGGCAGTGATGACATTAATGGATGCATATTTCATGAAATCCTTTCTATCAGCATTTCTATGATATTGTCTCCTTTTATGTCCATGATAAGACATGGCATTCCGTTGACTTGACCCCTCAGGAATTTCTTTGTGAACCGTCACTTGGAGAGAATCTCCTGACATCTTGGCTCTTCGTTCCTCTTGAGGCTTATTCCCTAATCGAGAGAATACTGACTTTCTCTGAGGGAGGGATTGAAGATTTGAAAAAGTCCCCAGTCCGGTGGACTGGGGGTGTTCCTGTTGCTTCTGCTCAACTCCTCGAATCCCATTCGTTGATTCTGAGGGTTGGGTTAGAGAAGTCCCCAGTCTGGCAAGCTGGGGTGTCTCTTGACATGCTATGTCTGAGATCTTCTTGAAATCTCTCTTGATCTTGCGGATCTTAGTTCGGAAATTAGCTGGATGCATTAACCTGTATCCACTTTTATCACCTGGTTCAACAGACCGTTGGATGATTTCCGAAACTTCTGTCATTTGATGACGTGTTTGCTCCAGACGAGAGGCTTGCGCAATATTCTCGCCTGCTTGATGTAGGAGCAATTCAACAACCTGTTCTCTATATACTTGATTTTGAGAGGAACTAGTTGAAGCTTGATCTCGAGCAAGATTTTGATTATGAACAAAGCCCATTGACTGTGGCCGGCCATGGGCAATAACATTGCATGAGACCATTTTCGGCGGGCTTTGCTGACCGGAAAGCACTGTGAAATGTAGTGCTCCGTGAATACCCCATCCTCTGATATGAACATTAGATGGAGCATTGGAAATTAACTGACGCAATTTTCTCAGCGCGCCAAGGGATGAACGTTGAAGGGTTCTCTGTTGCTTTTCAGCCTTCGGATACCGAGAGACTGATAGAGATGCCAAATCAATCTGGCGTTGTAACCCTTCTATTATCTTAAGATGATTTTCATATTCATCGTAAGATAATACCTTCTTCTTTAATTGACAAAGAGTTTTCCATATGTTAAGACGAATATCATGGATTCCATCATCCGTCAACATCTTTGGAATGTCATACTGTGAATCAGCCAAAGGCCAAAACATGACTGGTACTTCACCTTTTGCCAGTTTTTTCCTCATGTTCAGCATTTCCTCTTTATCATTAAATGAAGATTCTTCTACCTGTTTGGACCAGAGTTGGTGTTTCCTTTTTGCTTCATCGGATTCAACAAGATTGGTAGAGGAATCACTATTCATGCTGGAAGATGAATGACCTAGGGAAGGTTCGGAGAATAACCTGAACCCCAAGCTATCTTCTGATGGAGAAAGAGTTTCACCTGCCGATAGTAAAACTTCAGACATGACTGGTTTTACGTTTGCAAGTGCCTCGAGATAGGAGGGCTTTCTCGTCACTACATTGCCTTATGAAGAATTTTCGAGACAATGTGAATCACTACTGCGGAGAGGACTTTCGCAGCGAAGTTCATCACCATGAGGAGGACCTTCATGATGGGTTACAGCAAAAGATGATATCTCTTGCTCCTTGGTCTTCTGACCACACAGAGGGTTCCTGTGGTTCTCATCTGAAGAAGAAACTTCAAGATTGACCGAATTTTCATGAAGCAAGTCTTCATGAGGAAGTGTCTGTTGAAGACCTTCGGGATTAATGTTCCTGTTATTGGGAACTGAGGGAGTAGAATCTTGAATTCCGACAGATAAATGTCTGAGGGCTTCAAGAACTCCAGCATCGAGCAAGGCCTTGTTGCAGATTGGCCTTTGATCTCCTGACTGTGCTGGGCGGATCTTTTTCTTAGATGCCTTCTTACTCGCTTTAGAAATCACTTGATGACGAAAGTGATTGCTCTGAGCAGGTGTATGTGCCTGATCAGGAAAGATGGTCAGGTTAGGCTGACGATCATCGCTCAAATCAGGTGTATGTGCCTGACTTGGTTGTCCATATGATATGGGGGAGTAGGCCCCACAACCCTCTTGGACTGGAACAGATGTGTGTGTCTGTTCCGGAGTGAATTGTTGATGTGTCACTCTACTGCTAGGGATAGATTTATGTGTCTGTCCCTGAGATGATGCTGAAGCTGTTATGATATCCTGGCAAGCATCCAGAATATGAGCAGGAATTTGCTTCTGCTCTTTCACCATTGACAAAATATGTTTGGTGACTTCAGCCGCCGGAACAGGGATATACGTCCATTCCGGGCTTGGAGTAGGTGTATGTGCCTGCTCCTGTCCTCCTTTTCCTGTCAGTGAATCCTGACAGTACTCAAGTGTGGAGGCAGAGAGTTTAGTCTGCCTCCTGTTTGTCGTCGGGGCTTTCCGACTGACTTCTCCGTGCGCTACCAAACGAGACTGTTGGTAGGCTTGATTAGTATTAGCAGGTGTATGTGCCTGCTGATTACACTTCGCCAAACGCTGTTGACGAGATCCATCATATGTAGTCAGACGAGCCTGCTGACTAACTGCTGATGTATAAGCAGGTGTATGTTCCTGCCTATGGTACTCCGCCGGAATTGCCTGGCGGGATCGGCTTGATGCTGCCAGACGAGTCTGCTGGACAGCTGAATTAAAACGGGCAGGTGTGTGTGCCTGCTCGTTGTTTGCCACCAAGTTAGGTTGGTGGACTTCTCCGGAGATGGCAGGGATGACAACCTGCCTATTATTAACCGGATTCCGTCTCTGGTGATTCATCTTGCCTGCTCGGGTTCGAGGAACCTGAGCTGAATGCCTGGAGCCGGTACCCTCATCATGTTGAGGGTGCACTACCGCACGAGTCTGGCGGCGATTGTTGATGGGAGCCCTTGAGAAGGACTCCTGTCTCTTTGAATTAAGGTCCTGCGGGACCTGCTCATTCACTTCCTCAGAATAAGGTAGTGAATGGAAATTGCGTTCCGGGGATAACGACCCGAAATGGTTGGAGACGGTAGTCAGCACCGCCTGCTTCTTGATTGCTGGTCGCCGTTGTCCGGACGACCAGGTAGAATTGTTAACTTGGAGGGCTTGACGAGCGGCCTCCAGAGTTGGGATAGTACCGTTACGACGGTACTCCTTAACCAGTGCATTTGAAACACAGCGTTGAAGACGCTGAGTTGGTGATGTCATCCTCAGAGCGGATGACGTTCCAGCAGGAGTAGCAGCATTGGTTTTCATGGCAGCAGACCTCACAGTAGAGGTGTTTTCAGCAGCAGTATTCACAGGGGTGAATTTAAGGAAAGCCATTTTTTGTAGAAGATCTTGAAAAAAGAGTGCCTGTTCCATATAACAGACATAATCAAGATGAATCCGGCTACTGCATCTTTTGGATGATCATATGTAAATGATTGCCTTGTTGGCCCAAGGGGCCTAACATCTAAGAAGAACATCACTTTAACTTGGTTAAGGATTCACGTCGGGTTCACCATTTTTTGTTTCGCGCGGAATCCGGGGATGACCTCCTGGACGGGAGATTCAAACGTTCTGATCGGTTTCTAACGGGTTTGTTCGTAGAACCGGAAACATCCAATGATTCCACATCCGTTTGGACCTACTTTCCAAAGGCAGGCGCTCATTAGCTTGTGGGCTAATGAGGCTTAGGAATTTGCATTGGTCGAGAGGATGGGAGGTCGGACTCATCACACCTTTTTGAGGGGAATTATTGTCTACTCCGGGACTCTCTTTATAGATTTAAGTTAAGTTCGTGAATCCTTATTACATTACCAAGTATAAAATGAGCTTTCCTTTAGTTTTAACAATCAATGATTAAATATGCAAGAAATTTAGAGAATCTTTTATATGTATTTGAGGTTCTTCATCAATGTAGAATCATCTATATTTGTTTAGAGATTCTTGGTCAATGGTATCCTTCAAAACATTTATATAAAAGTCTCTTGGTCATTTTGATGACCAGGCTGGTTTTAAAGCCACTCAGTGGGGCACTTGAAGTTTATCGTCATTCAGAAGGACAGAGATTATTTCAATGTTGGGATCGAACCCATGAATGGGCTACCTACGTATCCTTTGTTTTGAAAAAGGAATCAGAACCCACGTAGTTCGAGGAATGGGATATGATGTTTTATGATTGATGGCTCAAAGATGAATGTCATAATTACTTTTACACTCTAAGCTCACGTGAGTCATGCTCGGTGTGAGAAACAAGAGGTATTGGTAAAATTTAGACAATTGTGCCATAAAAGATGCAATCATAAGAATTTGTTTTGGGGCTTATGTATAGATGACTGCCCAGATAGGCGAAGGTTTAGGATTTACTTTTAGGAAGAAAAATCCATGAACAGGGTCCACAAAGTTATATGTGCTTCATGGAGATTTGAATACTCTAATCTTGGGGCTTACTCCTAAGGAGGATGCCCAAGTTAGGAGGGGACTTATGATTGGGTTTTATTCCTGAAAAGGAAACCCAAATCAAAGGAAATTTATGACTGGTTAAGAGAAATTTTAAGAGACTTGGGGCTTACTCTTAAGAAAGATGCCCAAGATTGATGACTAGTACTTATTCCTGAGAAGGAAGCCCAGGTTAGGGGAATTGGGGCTTACTCCTGAAAAGGAAGCCCAAGGTTATGACTGAGTTTTATTCCTGAAAAGGAGACCCAGGTTAGGGATTAAGGTTTGGGGCTTACTCTTGAGGAGGATGCCCAAGTTTAAAGGACTTTGATTGGGGCTTATTCTTAAGGAAGATGCCCAAGTTTAAAGGTTTTATAACTGGGGATTATTCCTGAAAAGGAAACCCAGGTTAGGATTCTATCATCTTAAAGGATGAGGTTGAATGAATGAACTCTCAATCTTTGGTGACATAAAGATGTTTAAATCATTAGGTTTTGAGAGATATTTCACATAATTCCTTTCAGATAAGGATGTCAAATCAAGAAATCATGCCATAAATGGCTTTGAAGAGTATCTTGAAGACTGAATCTTGAATAGGAAGGGTGAAATGGATTAAGAGGGGTGAAAAAGGACAAGATGGGCACCCAAAAAGATAGGGGCGCGCAAGTATTGAAGGTCGCGCAAGTCCTGCGGTGGCGCGCAAGTATTGGTCGCGCAAGTATACTTGCGCGACATAAGGGATACTTGCGCGATTTTCAACCAGAGTTGAATTACTTGAGAGACTCTTTACTAAACCCTTTCCCATCCTCTTGAGGTTCTTCCAGAAGAGGGACGCGCAAGTTATATTGAAGGAATTAAGTCGGCGCGCAAGTGTTTGATAAGTTTCAACACTTAGGCCTTCCTTCTTCCCTTTAGATCTTCCATTCTAGGTAAGAAATTACCTTAGAAGTGTTTTGGAAGCTTTGAGAAGAGACTTGGGCGTCGGGAGCTTTGATCCGAGTTTCTGGGAAAAGATCCTCTCGAATGGGGGGCCCACAGGGTCTATTTATAGGCAAAAGAAGACCCCGGGCGGTTACTGGGCGGTTATCAGATCTGTCGCGCAAGTCCCTTGCACGACCATGATGGGTCGCGCAAGTATTGAGGCGGCGCGCAAGTGTACTTGCGCGACCAAGATGGAACTTGCGCGATACATGGGCAATGTTCTCCTTTTCCATCCCTTTGTCGATTTTTTGATGTTTCTTCAAAGGATTAATCACTTTTAGCTCAGATATTCCCTTTTCCGAACTTTAGATTCCGTGACGAAAGGAGCGTCAACAAACGAAATATGCCTCAATGAAAGGAGATTGAGACAAAGTCCCTTACATCGGGTCTGACTTGACTCGATCGTTCTTTAACTTCCTGAATAATTAACTTGAGTTAATTTCTAATTGATTAAGAACCTTTTTAAAGTTCAATATTCCTTTTATATCACTTATTTCCATGTTATAAACATTATGTAACCATTTATGTTAATAATGTTTGTTTTGTCAATATTCGGTTCTTAAGTCGAAAGTGGACTTCTTACGATTACATGTTGTTCGTGTGGTCAAAGGTTCTTTATATCCAGAATGAAATTCCTGATTTGGATATCATATATATCATATATATCCATAATATACATGTATTTATAATATTACATAATCATTTAGAGGTAAGAAATGAAATGCACCGTTCATGGAGACAGTAAGCCGTACGTACGCATGAACGCTACTTTCATTTCTTTGTCATATTAATGGAATTAAAAATAAATGAGAGGTATGTATATTTTAATTCCATAATTATATTCATCATTTAGATATATCATTCATTATATATATACATCATATACATGTACTTTTAATATTACATTACATTTGGGGATAAGAAATGAAATGTACCGTTCATGGAGACGGTAAGCCGTACGTACGCATGAACGCTACTTTCATTTCTATCTCATACTTTAATGGAAATAAATAATAATGATATATAGGTATATTATAATTCCAGTATAACATAATATATAATAACTTTAAATCCATCCTTTACACGTCCCACATATGGCATTAACGAATCACATCACTTTGAGGGGGCGGTAGTCCGCACTTCCTTAAATGAAGATATCGTGTTTACCCATAATGGAAACCATAAAGGTATGCCCAAAATGAAAAATACAGAAGCTTAAGGAAAACTTAAACATATTATATATCATATATAAATATAGTTACATCTTAATGGCCACCTTTGAATGTGTTAAAAGAATGTTGAACAATCATCGTTTCGAGAGGCATAAATTCACCATCCACGGAAACAGTATGTTTGTTAACCATTAGATGTAGGTGTGTGTAATTGTAGATCGAATCCTTCTTATAAAAACATCCTAGTATATTTAATATTCTGGAGTTGTTACAAAATAAATGAATAAAAAGGGTTTATGGGGTTGGAGAAGCAAAATAAAACAAACGGACTCAAGTGAAGACTTTACCTTAAAATCGGGTAACTCCCTTTGGTTTGAGATCAAAGGCTTCCTTGGGAAGACTTCTGCCCAATGTGAGGCTTCAAGGAGTAATAGAGGGATGTTTAGAGACAAAATGGGCAGGGGTTGGCCGAGCCAAAGGCTTTGGGAGTGTGGGTAAGGAGGTAGAGGTGGGGGCCTTTTATAAGAGGAGAGGAGGGGCACTCTTGGAAAGTAAAGATAAGTTACTTTATTTTAAAATGATTTTCGGATTCAAAAGGTCCCGCATTGATATAATTCGATTCTAAGGTTATAAGGGTTCGAAATCCACTCATCCAATTGGTTTTGGCCATGTTTAGGTCTTATATTTTACATTATCTTTCCATTTTATTTAAATCGTTAAATAATGAGGTCATCGCTGCATCATCATGATGTCATAAATAATTTAATTTATTTAATGTCTAAAAATTATAAAAAAATACTATGATGTAAGAAATAGTTTTATATTTCCAATTAATATTTATAGTCAAAAATCTGACTTGTATAACCCCATGTAAAAATTGTTTTAGTAAAACATCTCATGTGTGTGTCATTTTTACTTTAACATTAAATAAAAAGTTATTTATGTCATTACCCAACCAAATTGGCTCCATGGGGTCCCCAAGTTGACCCATGGATTGTCTTGGTCGTCCATGACACATCCAATGAGGGTAGTACATGTGTCAAGATCATCTCATATTATTAAAACATTACTTTTACCTTAAACTACACTAATTACCACTAATCGCGATTAAAAACATAATGAGTTACTATTCAACAAAAAATTATTATAATCTCATTGAACCAAATTTTACTTCTTAATGACAACCATGTATGTCGGATTTTTGAAATTCAAAACACAAAGATGGTAAAATTTCATTTAAATGAAAAATCAGTTTTTATAAGTACCACTTAGTGGTTTCACTATTCATCAAAAATTGAAGTTTTTCAGAAAATTACCAAAAATTCACCCTAAGATATATTTGATACTTAAATTCAAAAATGAAGTCTATTTTACAAAATTCAAAACATATAAGTCACATTAATTAATTTAATAATTAATTCCCGTTGTCATGACAAATAACATGTTTTTATGAAAGAATAAGTATCAAAAGATTGACACCAGTTTAAGTCCAATTTCAAAGTGAAATTGATTCCAATGACCACCATTGGATTAAATGGTAAAAATATATTATAATTTAACTTCAAAACCAATTCAAAAGATAAACTAATCATATAAATAAATTAGATTAAAAAGTAGTTTTGATGTAAAATGCAGTATTTTTCACTATTCATTAAAAAATGAACATTGTCTGAAAAATACCAAAAAATCACACAAAGTAAATTTTGATGTCCCAATCATAAAGAATAAGTTTATTTTGACAAAAATAGCTTATATAATTCTCAAAAGATAGATTTAAAAATGGTTTGCCATCAAAAGGCAGTAAAACAAACTTTTTAAAAATATTAGTGTTTTCCATGCTTAAGATTGGATTTATTTTCATTTTAAGCCTCTAAAACACTATCTAATTCATTAATAGACATAGATAAAAATATCTATTACTCATTACTTACTTGGTATGTTACAAAATCTTTAACCTCCTTAGAGTTCGGATCATTTTTTACATCCCCAAAAAATGAATGAATCTGAGAAATGGAAGCACCCATAGGGTTTAAATTGTCATTATCATCCACAATTCTTTATGTATGAATAGTTTTTGAGGATTTATTTTTCTACCCAAAATGATTTGAAGTAGGGTAGATGGAGTGAAACTGAACATTGATCCCCAAAGTCACCTATAAGGTGTCCAATTTGAGATTGTTTTTACAGTAGGTAGGAACACTCTCAAATACTATCTCCTAGATAAATCCATTAGAACCATTTTGAATTCAAAATCGAGAGGGGATCTCTATGATATTTAAATTTCAGTGAAGACATGAAAAATTGAAGGTTGAGACAATTTAATAGTGATAGAGTATATTTTAATAGTATGGAAAAATAAACAAGCTATGGAGAAGAGAGATTTATTCTTGAAAATATGTAGTGGGAGTCTTGGGAAGCCCAACCATATAGGGATAGTAGAAGGTCCTAAACCAACACATAAATCCAGTGACCATTTAATGACTACCTTAATCATTCCATATTCATCTAGTGGAAGGTATAAATGAATCATTGACTTGATTCATCCATGTAATGGATAGAGACGATAAGGGGTGGTCGAAATAGAACTAGAAAGGTGAGTCACTGTGGATCATGAGTAGATGGGGATATCTTAAATATTACCAAATAATCTATCAAGCCATCTCTATATTTTATTATTTACATTTGGTTTATTACACTAGGTGAATTAATCTCTTGAGTGACCTAATTACAAAATCTGATTAGTAGAGATAAAGTATTATAAATTTTTTAATGAAATTATTTTGATATATACCCCCTTCCTTCTTCTCAAAAGGATCCAAACTACTATTAAAATCCCAAAAAATTATCCATGCCACTGAACCAATATTGGATGTCTAAAGAGATTCCCATAAAACCCTTATTTATGTTACCTTACATTAAGAATATAAAATAGATGTTAATAGATATAAATTGAACTTACAACCATTAAATTATATATGTTTAGGGGAGTTGTTAATAAAATACCAATGAATATGATAATATAAAAAATATATATGGTTTCTTTATAGGATGCCCATGCATATTTTTCTGAAAGTTCAAGTTTTGAGCTATGTCCTTCATAGAGTCCATCTTTACATTTGGTCCTTGAATTTATAGAAGGGAAATTTTCTTCCCCTGAATTATTTTCAAGATGTATTAACTTTTATCTATGGAAACCAAGATCCTAGAATTCCAAATTATAAAATGGGTCATTAGGAGGGGAGTGTTATGCCCATAATCTTGTGTCACACAGAGTTTTAGATATATATTTCCAAAAATTTTAAATGGTTCTAGAATGATTTTTGATGTTACTTGGAGGATTCTTGAGCTTGAATTTTCTGTGAAAACCTCAAGTATAAGTATTGTCGGTTAATGAATATCTAGTATATCCTATTACCTGTAAAGATTAATTAATACGATTAATCTCTCCTAGGGGATAAATATCTATTGATCCCTTTTTTTGATGTGAGAAGTCACACTAGGCAGAACATCTATCCTTGTAGCCTTGGAAGGGTGGGAGGTAGTTTTATAATGAACCGAACCCAAACCTTCTTCTTTAGAAAGAGGTATGCGATCATTTCTAGAAGTGGGTGAATCATTAGTGACCTCAAGTCTAAACATATAGAGAGGTACCCCATCCTCTGAGAAATCAATATAGGGATCCATCAGATAAGTAGGGTTGGATCCATCATTTCTTGGTAGGCTTTAGGATGGATTTATTGGGATCATTTGAGCATCATAATATGGATTTAAAGACCATACACCCTTGAAATTTTTAATGTCATCATTATTAGGGGAAGGCTAAAAAGGATTAAGACAAATAGAGGAAGCCATTTACGGGTCAACAAAAGGGGGACCCAGATGTTTGATGGAAGAAACATTGCACCTAAAAAATAAAGTAAAGTGTACATGGATACAATAGATACTAAAAAACCCTGAAGATCTAAAATTATATAACTTTTAATATAAGTCTAATTCATTAACCACAAAGATGATAATTATTTGTGAAAGAGGTCCACCAAGTTGACTTCGAAAAAATTGAACACTTCTATGATGAGTTTCATATAGAGAGTTAATTCATCCACACATAAGAACCACCACAAAGACTACCATATTCTATGTATGAAGGATGGTTTATTGAATGGGAGTGGAATGCTATAAAGTCATGAAAACATTGAAGAGTCTTTGACTTGTTTAACCTCAAAGGACCAATGTAAATAAAGTAATATCCTACATTAGCACTTGTATCCTTCTCTATCTCAATATTTGATGAGAAATATATTAGAGAATCAATGAATACATAATGTATAAAGATTAAATAAAAACATGAATTCATGAACAAAGATATCATATCAATTAAAAAAATGGGATAAATACTCTAATAAACGATGATCTGATCCAAAATTGTCTAGTATATTCCATTGGGGGAAATTGAAAGTTTAGAAAACCTCTCCTTTTTTCATAGAGAGAATCATGTTTCCCTCCTTTTATTGGTAAGTAATAACCTCTATTTGGATCAAAGGGATGAGGGTTGAGGAACACTCTAAAAGTGGAAACTTAATGATGATGTTGCCACCCTGAGATATTTTTCGAGGGGAGCTAAGGGAAGAGAACCTCTAAATTTGTACTTTGGGTATCTTTCACCCCCAAATGCTAATTTTACTATTAAAATTCCTACTATAGAACATTTTTTGTGATGTGGGTAGTTGAAACACATCAAACATCATTGTATTTACAAACATGGTAGGTGTCGAATATTATATTCAAGGAAAGGTAAGACACATCTAAGAATTATGATTCAAAATGATAATGCCAATATAATAGATCAACAAATTTTAATTTAGTGGAGGTGTGTATATCATGTTCAAAGAGGATATCAATATTGATAAAAATGAAAAAAAATTCTAAAAAATCATAAAGTAAAAAATCATAATCATGAGTGATTTTTTAAATCATTAAAATTCATGAATATATTTTTTCAAAAAACTATTAATTAATCTTTTAAAAGGTCAAGAATTTTCATTAAGAAAATAGTTTCATTTGATTATCTTTTGAAATCAAAATATTATAACCATATCATGTATGTACCTTATTAAATTATCCTTTAATTCACCATTATACAAATTCTTACAATGGAATCACCTAACCATATAATTCTCATATCACTTAAGAGTAACTTTTCACCTATAAACTCATTCACATTACCCAATGCATTAGAGATAAATAACAATATCACCCATCATTAGAGCTATATCAATATCACCCAAAATTCATAATAAATTTCTGGGAACCCTATAATGAGAAAAAATATAAAATATTTCATTTCAATCCTAAAATGACATAAAATATTATGTTTTACACATGTGTATAATAACTTTTTTTATTCATATACAAATAATGGTTAAAATATATTTTCATATAAAAATTATTAAAAAGAAAATTTCACAAATGAATGGGAAATATGATTTTATTTTAAAAATAATAAAAAATTATAGATGAATAATATTAATTAATAACATTAATAATAGTAAAAAATTATGTTCATGTCACATTTGTTAAAAATATATTCCTTTCACACATTTTGAAAAATACCCAGTATAGACAATTTTTAAAATATACCATTTAAAACAACATTGAGTAATGTAAAATATAGTATAAAAATAACTTAAACAACTATTTGAGCATAATAATAACCTTAATGAATCATTTATGTGGATTAAAATACTTCAAAAAGAAAAAATTGAAACATTTTATTTAAAATAATGTCCCTTACCTCAAGTAATGACTCATTATATTAATACATCTTCTCTCTAGCATAATAAAAAAATATTAATTTTTAAATTATTAAAAACATTTATTATTATCATTTTATTTATTATTTTTTCATTTATTACATTCATTACAATGATTTATTTCATTACTCAATTGATTAAATTCAAATTTTGTGTTTTCAGGTCATTTGGTTTTTAATCTCCATAATAACTTTAGAAGGTAGATCTTGGTTAAAGGGTTTATGTTTACATCACCTCCATAATTTTAAACATTTTGTAATTATCAAGGTACCACATTCAACATATTCTTTTTATCCACCCACATAATTTTTCTATAAAAAAATGAAACACATTGTTTCATGAAGGTGCTCGTCTACTCGTACACATGAGTTACATTTCAAATTTACTATTGGGTGAAAAATATATTGTGGATTATTTTTTAATTTTAAATAATAATAATAATTTAATAAATTGTATATTTATTCATCAATTACAAGCTTATTAATATCCATGAGAGTTGGTAATGTAAAATTAATGGAATTTTGTGGTTCAGGTGGTAGTGCACAATACACATGAGTGACATTATCATTTTCTAATAGATGGAAGGACATGATGATAATTAATATCTTATCCTTCTAAAATTATAATAACTTCAGAAATATCATGTATATATTTTTAATCCATCATAACAATAATCCATAAAAGTTAGTGATAAAAAAACACGTAGATTCATCGATGTCGTTGTCCACACGTATGACTAGTGATGTTTTTATTTCCCATAGGTTGGAAGATGAAAGGAAATAAAGTTATTCCACAAAAATTATAAAATTTTATTATATATAATATACTATTTTAGTTATTTTATAGTGGATATAATAAATATAAAGGTGGTATAAGACGAAATAATGGTGAAATGTGTCATTCAGGAGTTATACCTCCTTCTCAAATATCTCCCTTTTCTTTATACCTTAAGTCGTCAATGATTTTTATTTTAAAGCCGACCAGGAACTATAATAAATAGGGAGTGATGTTTGGAAGTTATTTTGGTAAAATGTGGTCAAGATATGTGTCTAAAAGTCAATGAATTAGTCATTATTGGTTGTTCTCTTTTATAATTTAGTGGAGTGGTACTCTTGTAAATACTTAAAACTTTTATTTAATATAAATGCATTTCTCAAGGAATGTGACTTTAGTTTGGCCAAATTTCAAATATTTGATTTGGTAAGGTCAAAATCTACTCCAAAAATCACATATATAGAATTATTAGAGATATTTTATTCATTATCTATGTGTTTAACCCCCCCCCCCCCATATTAACAATCTTAACCCATACTAAGGTGACAATGATTTACCATGTTAACTATTCATTATGAAAAAAATTAAATTGACCACATTAAAAATATTTAACCACCTAATTCCATATTTTAATTCCGTTTTTTAGGATTAAATTTGAAAACAATTCATAAATAAATTTTAATATAATTATAGAAAACATAGAAAATTCAATTTAAATAAATATTTCATTTTTAATTAAAAAATAATTTTAAAATAAATATTCATTTTTAGAGATTTTATAAATGTAAAAGAGGATTGAAGGGGTGAGTTAAGGGAAAGATGTAAATGGTATTTTTTAAATATCACTAAAATAAATATTGGATTATTTTTAATAGACTATCTTTAAATATGACTGATTTACTACATGTCATAGAATATGTTTTTGAGGTGGGGTTTTCATAGAATAAAAAACTAGTTCAAATTCCTCTATAAAATTGATAATTGGTTAATCCTATATATATAATCCAAATTATAACATTTTCTTATGTTATGAGTGAATAGTAGTGCAAAACATATTCTCTTGAAAAAATTCTATCATGAGTTCTCATAAGAATGAGATGTACTCATATTCATCCCACTTAAGACTAAGAGTAAAATAGAATATTTCTTTCAAGATAGAAAGAGTTATTTTTGGGATCAATAGTTGGTAATACAAGGTTCTTGGTGCCTCTACTATATAACTAATAGATCAAATAGCGAGGTTTAAATATTCAGTGAGCATTAGTGGATACCAATAGTGGAATTTTACATTTCAATCATCAAAAAAATGAAATATGAGAGTGTATAAAAAATTGATCATCAATGATGAATGAATTATTAATCTAAATTAATTCATTATATAATTTATTTATAAATTATATATGAAAATATAATCTCTATGGGGATTCTAGGTTTTTATTCATCAATTTCTTTATATTTATACAATAAGACTGGTGAAAAAAAATCTTGGTCATGGGGATAACCACAATTTTTTCATCATTGAACCAGAAAGCAGTGTTAGAGTAGTTAAAAATTAATTTAAAAAATTAATATTTATTGATAAATTCATAATTTTGTAGTTATAATTTTGTTATTTTTTTGTTCTTTACTGTGAATGATGAGATAGTGTGATTTTTCCATTTTATTTGACCATGAATTGGCCAATAAAAGTTGTATAATTTTCAAATTAACAATATAGATGTGACATATATACTAGTTGAGTGACAAGGTTAAATGGAATGTAACTAAAGAGTGTTTATCATGTAACCATGATCAACCAAAAAAGGTAAATATTAATCAATTATGGATAATAGTGTGTGAAATAAATACATAGGGTTGTTAAATGTTATATTCTTATATAAAGATAGCACATGGGGTTATAGGGTTACATGTCATATATATGATGCACATTTTGTGTAACCACAAATAGTTTTGATCTTATATAACCCATGAAACGCATGTGGTAAAAATTTCAATGAATATAATTAATCAACACCATATATTGGCTTCCATATCAGTGATAGGAAATACATTGAAGAATATAGCATTTATTTGACTTTTACATATCATGAAACATGTGATAACCCATACATGATATATGTTGAGTCTTGAGGGATGTAGTGTGGGTGTCCAATAATGAATTACATGATGTGTAAATGGTTATACACATCATATAACATAGGATAAGTACTATAAACCAATATTTTCCCACATTGATATTACATCTTTTTCTATGAGTATTCCACATATTTCACAAATACACACCTGAGGACTGTAAAAGGTTAGTGTATTTTTGAGAAAATATACCCAAAAATTTTATTTCATGAGAGATATTAAATATATCTTATAAATGTATTCACATATATTTCTATTCATAGACATACTCTATGTAGACCTCTCTTTATAACCTGGGGAAAAGAATCATAATAAAGTGTGATCTCATATGCTCATAAAGGGTAAACATGGTAGATATAAATTGATGATCATATGAAATCATAAGATAAATATTAGGGTATTAGATCAGGAATATAATTTAAAATTTTCATACCTAATAAATTGTGGATCATAAACATGATTCATGGAAGAAAAAATTATCATTTCAAAATAAATGAATCATAACAGTAAAAAATAATCAGAAATAAATCGTAAACCATAAATTCATTCAGAAATTTTTGAAAACATCAGAATTATTGAAACCATTTCATTTAAATATCAATACCATCAGATCATATTTGATCCAGCATCAACACCTTCTTCCCATATCATAATAGATTAGACATCATTACCAAATTCCTATAGTGGATCTAGAACATCAATATGTTTCCCATAGTAGATCAAGAAATTCGACTTGGTTCTTTTATCTTTATTAAGATAATAAATATGGTTCCTATAATGTATCAATATCATTAACTTTTTTACCATTGTGGATCAAAAACATCAACTTGTTTTGCATATAGGATAAAACACATCATATTGTTTCCTATGTTTATCTCATGAGACATAAACAATTACTATAACAACTCGAGATTTTATAAGATATATTCTTTTCAATTTCTTTCATATATTCTATTGTACGATACTAAAAGATTATCTTTCTCTATACGCAACACCATATTAGCTTGCAGTATACGTAACACTAATCATGGATCATGTTACACAGAAATTCAAGTTTGTTTGATAGTAGTTATTCTATGCAAAATTGAGTGTATATATACATATACAATTTATAAATGAAATATGGTTGGATTTTGTTATACTCAACAACAAAGGAGTCCTTCACTACACGCAACCCTAACTTGGCTTGCATTACATGCAATCGCAACCTTCCTCGATAGCGTGTGTTGTACGCAATACCTGGTTTCACTAAACAACGATATATGGCTATAATATTATTATAAACTAGCCGTTATGAATAGTAGTAAATAAATTTTGAATTTTATGACATTATAATTCATCTTACACATTTTCTAGAACATGGTATGATAACAAAATTAATTTTTCGAGTAAAATAAGTATTTTTCAAAAAATGTAGTTTTGACGCCTTTTGATGGTGCACCCACTTTAAATATAGTTTTTGACTTATTTATAAGTTCAATTTGAAAAAATAGTATTATTATTTAGAATCAGGATATAAAAATTTACTTTGGATAAAATTTTCATATTATTCTGATAACTTTCATATTTTAATGAATATTAAAAACACGCTATATTTTAATTAAAAACAAATTTTTTAATCGAAATAATTGATATGGTTAGATTTTATTTTTAATTGGTTTTAAAGTTTAATTATAATATATTTTTACCATTTAATCCAATGTTGGTCAATGGAAATAATTTCAATTCGAAATTGGACATAAACAAGTGTCGATCTTTTGATAGTTATTGTTTCTTAAAAACACGCTATTTGTTTTGATAATGGGAATTAATTTTAAAATTAATTAATTCCACTTCTATGTTTTCAATTTTTCAAAATAGAAAACATTTTTGAATTCAGAATATCAAATATATCTTAGGCTGAATTTTTGGTATTTTTCTGAAAAACATCAATTTTTGATGAATAATGAAACCACTTTGTGATAGTTAAAAAAACCGACTCTTTCATTTAAATGAAATTTTACCACTTCTATGAATTGAATATAAAAAATCCAACATAAATTTTTGTTATCAATAAGTAAAATGTGGTTCAATAAGATGAAAATAATTTTTGGTGAATAGTAACTTTTGAGTTTTATTTACCGCGGTTAAAGGTAAATTGGGTAATTCAAGGTTAAAATAATATTAAAATAATTAAATATTACCTTAAAACTTGTCCTAACCTTATTGGATGAGTATTGGCTGACCATGGGCATCATTGTGTTGATTTTGGGGCTCCATTGAGCCACTTGGTAGTGATAATGACAATTTGGATTAATTAATTTAATGTAAAGACAAAATTGACATTAACAAAAATCTTTTAGTAATTAATTTTTATAAGGGGATATATAAATTATCCTTTAGAATATAAATATTTATTGTAAAGTTAAAACTATTTCCTACATGTTGGTATTTTTTTATAATTTTTAGACATCAAATAAATTAAAATATTAATGACACAATAATGATGCAGTATTTACCTTATTAATAAATGATTTAAATAAATAAGATTATAATGATTAAAATATTATCCAAAACATGTCCAATTATTATTGGATGATTTTATTTCGACCATGATTCATTTTAACTTCATCTTTAATGATTTTTGGACCTTTTGAAACTGAAGATAAATTTACAATAAAATAATCTTTTCACACTTTTCAAAAGAGCCCCTCCTCCACCTTATAAAAGGAGACCACTTCTATCCAATTCATCACACATTTAATGCCATTTGGATCATCCAATATCTGCCCAATTAATCTCCCTACATCCCTGTCCTCCCCCTAGAAGACTTACCTTATGTATAAGGCACTCCAAGAAGTCCTTTTGGTTCAAACCAAAGGAAGTTACCCAAATTAAAGGTAACAGTTTCTCTTAAATTGTTTTCTTTTATTCTACTTCTCCAACCCCTAAACTCATTTTAATCATTTATTTTGTAACAAAAATAGTATCCTAAATATACTATGATGTTTTTATGAGAATTATTCGAACTACACTTACACACACCTCCATCTAATGGATGAAGAACATAATGTTTCTGGGGATGGCAAACTAACGCCTCATGAAATGATAATTGTTCGATTTTCTCCTACCACCTCTCATGGTGGACATTATGATGGAACTGTATTTATATATGATATATATTATGTTTATCATTTCCTTATTCTTCTTTACTTCCCAATTACATCAAGCCTTTATGGTTTCTATAGTGGGTAAATACGATAATCTCATTTGAGGAAGTGCGGACTACCTCCCCCTCAATGTGATGTGATTCGTTAATGCCTTATGTGGGATGTATAAAGGATGGATTTAATGATATTATATATGATATTATAATGTAATTATAATATACCTATTCCATTAAAATAATAAATAGAAATGAAAGTAGCGTTCATGCATACGTATGACTTACCGTCTCCATAAACGGTGCATTTCATTTCTTACCTCCATATGTTATGTACTATTATAAATACATGTATATGATAGATATATAATGAATATATTTGACATATAAATCATTATTTACATTCTGGAAGTAAGTAAATCATGATATAACTAATAATATCAAGAACAACAAGTCGAAACACGCACGATAAATGAAATGATTTTACCCAAAATGCTGCTTTAACATGGAATTTACAAAAGAACGGGTAATATAAAGTCATAAGTGAACCATATATGATATCATAACAATGAATATGATTCTGTAATAATTTAATGACATTATTTAAATCATTATACAGGATGTTCGGATACATACGAAGCATATCGGACTTAAGGTAAGGGATAACTATTCCAATCTCATTCTTATCCGAGATTATTTATTCGCAAGTATTTACTGGGGTTATTGTAATATTCTATTCCCATGTTTCCTAAAAATGGTTTCATGTATGTTTAATTTATTTTTTAACCATTTTTGACTTTTACTACATGGTATGTAAGGAATATTTCTTTTACGAGGTACTTTTTGACTTTTCTGGAAAAAGTACGAGAAGAATGTTTTTTAACTTATATGGCATGAAATGATTTTTAGGGTTTCATAAAGCCTTATTTTCATGAATATTCCTCCAAAAGATTTCATGACTATTTTAAAAAAAATATTTTTTTTAAAATTGCATGACATTTTGTGAAAAGAAATTGATTTTGAAGAATAAAGGATATTTTCCTCAAGAATTCATCTCAAGTGTTTTATAAAAATCATTTTCCATCTTAGATGACATTATTTCATATGTGTATGTTTAAAATATAATGTCTCTATGATTTACATGGTTTCTCTTTTCTTATTATGAAATGATATCCATTTGTTTTATATGGATTATGTTATGTTGGGATGATGTTTATGAAACCTATTTTATTCTTTGGGTTATGATGAATGAATTATGTTTATTTTATGGAAAAGGTAATAATGATTTCATTATGAGATGGGTGGGACACATATATCTCTTCAATGCATTTGGTAAAGATTTATATCTCATGAGATAGACATGGCTGGAATGGTAAGTTAATCCAGTTTAGTGATACAGGACTGGATCAAGGAGTGAACTCGATTTAGAAAGGGACTTTTTCCACTAAGATGGTCTTGGAAACAATGCCTTGGATACTATGGAAATCATAACATGTGCTTAATGGTTGTCACAATTACATGATTTATTACCATTCTATTTTATCATGTTTGATGATCCATTATGATCTATTCCTTACATACTTCCATGTTTTATGTCATTTCTCAAGATTTTGATGTTTAAATATTATGTTCATGTTTTTAAGTTTAAATGTATATGGTTTGTTTTATTTTCTCCATGCTTACCCTTACTGAGCATTTGAACTCACCCTTTTTATGTTTTTTTCCCAGGATTAAAAGAAAGGTTTTAGGTAAGGAAACAAAAAGGGGAAGTTCGTTATGGGAGATATTGAAGATCTTTAAACATGAGTAGAAGTTTATATTCCAAGTTTCCAAAGACACTAAACTATTACGGTCCTTGAGTGTTTGTTTTTGTTATAAGTATTCTGAAAAAGTATTGAAATGTCCATGTATGTCAAGCTTCGGGTCTCTACAGTTGGTATCAGAGGAAAGTTTTAGTTAACCTTTGGAAACTAGGATGCGAAAACGTTAGTGAGATCCCTAGAAATATTTCTACGGTATGTCTAGGGATGTCCCTAAGGTTAAGTATAAGTATAGGTTATAGTCCTAGAAATACGGTAACGATATTAGAAATATACCTAAGATGTTAGATATTGAAGGTACTCCCTCTTTATTATGTTGTTTTCCCTAGAATGATTTTTGCCTCTCACACTATTCTTTTTGGGTTTTAGATGATGGTTAGAACCCGAAGGAATCGTGTTGATCAATGTAATGGACGATGCAATGATTTTCCTTCTGAAAAAACCAATGTTTAAGGGATATAGAGTGAAAAATCTTATTTCTATACTTACGAAATCTATGAATCATTCTGGACTACCGAATGAGAAGATAAGGGAACAATATTCTATTGAGTCCTTTATGAGGAAATGTACACCTTCTTTCAGTGGGTCTTCTGATCCACTTTTTTTTGAACAATGGATCAGTACAATTGATAAGATATTTTCCATACTTCACTGTTCAGAACATGAAAAAGTCATTCTGGATGTTTACCATTTTGAAGGTGAAACAGACCAGTGGTGGACTTTAATTAAGAATACAAGTCCCCAAGATGAAATTGAATCCATGGAATGGGATGAGTTCAAGAACATGTTTTTCTGTAAGTAATTCCCTCATATTCTTCAAACAAAGATGGAAAAGGAGTTCCTTGAGCTTATGCAAAAGGATGATGAATCTATTGGTATATACAAAGAAACTTTTTCAAGGATTGTAAGGTATGCATCTGGCTTTATCATCCAACCTGAAAGTAAAGTTGATCGATTCTTTAGTGGCTTAAAACCAAGTCTTCGAAGGGCATTGGCTATAAGAGACTTTAGTAGCTATGAAGAAATTGTGCGTTGTGCTATCAAGGTAGAAATGGAAGTTGGTGTTACATATCCATCTCATGGTTTGGAGAAGAAATGAAATATGTAGTTCAAGGAGGAATCTCAAAAAAATGGTGAAAAGAATATGAATGTTTCTTTATGCTCAAAGTGTGGAAAGAAGCATGGTGGAGATTGCCTAAAAGGTACTAGAAAATATTTTAAGTGTGGAAAAGAAGGTCATAGAGCAGTTGATTGTCGAAGTAATGGGAAAAAGGTTGCTAATGATGTGAATAGAGAAAAGACTATAGATAACGATCCACCAAAACTTTAATGCTTCAAGTGCACGGAAATGGGGCATTATGCTAATAAATTCCCTAATCCACAGGTTAATGATGATCAACATGAGAAACCTCTTAAGGCAATGGTTAAAGTGAAGTCTCATGCGATCACTATTTTTGATGTTGATTATGACAATAATGTTGTGTAATGATAAGTGTTTATGTAATGGGATTTAAAAATATTATCATGGAATCTCATTTATGGTATTGTGGAATTTTGGAATATCTATGTATTGGTTTTCAATAATTATATGGTACTGGTAACCATGAAAAAGTGATTGAAATATTTTTGGAAAGAAGTTGGTATGCGCATAATGAATGGACAATGAAAAAATGAAATGAGCTCATGATTGATATACGGACTAAGTGATATCATGGTTTGAGTATAAAGAATTTTTGGGATTTTGTTATATGGAAAGAATTAACTTTTGACATCATTCATGTTTTCAATAAGGTTTAATGGGTATTCAAGATAATACATGATTAAGGTATTCACATGTTTGGAATGTGACCAACATGATATATCGTATGATATATGGGGGATAAATGATGGTATTCACATGCTTGGTAGATGACATTTCTAGTAATTGTTTTCTTTATACTATGATCTTGGACATAAGTATTTTGGATAAGCCTAAAGATTGAAATGAATTATGTTAGAAACAAGTTAGTATTGTTTAAGGCTAGAATTTTTTTTTGATATTATTGATGGAATGTCATAATGATGTAATTTTAGAAAAAGGACAACATGTAGGACGAGCGACAACCCGTCGCGTCAGACAAAGATGCGGGAATCGAACCCACAACCAAAGTGCGACATGCCTTTATCTCCTACCACTAGCCAACAAGAAGTCCCTGGTTAGTAGAAACTAGTTTTATTTCATAAGTTCATTTTTGGAATCGTATATGATTAACCTCACCACATATGGACTTATGTATATTTGATAACTTTTGCTAACCTTTTTTTTGAAACAGATCGAATGACCCATCATTCTATCACATGATCTTCTAACACTTCATGAATAATAAATTCAACTTCATTTATTTAAGAGATGAAGTGGAAATTGTTCAAGGCACGAACAACAGTGCGATTGTACCAAAATCAAGTAAGTATTTCTTCTAATTCAAAATTTTCAACTTTAGGGAAATGATATTGAAAACCAAAAATGTTGTCCTAGTGGTCTTATATCTGATTAATCAGATGGTACCTTAGATCATCACAAATTTATGGCTTTGTGATTAATGGCTTTTTCATAGCCATGTTCTCTACCACTCTCCATCAGAACTTGATAGTTATATTTTTCTTCCACATCCATATTTTCAGCTAAGTTCTTCTATATGGAAACCTAGTGATGAGTTACTTAGGGTAATCGTTATGTTTCATACTCTAGTTTTTAAAATTATGTTTTAGTATTCCTTTTTACGATGTGGGTTTCTATGAATAGTAAACGATTTATAACCCCGACAAATTTCGAGGGCGAAATTCATTTTAAGGGGGGTAGAATGTAACAACCAGATATTTTATAAGATATATTCTTTTCAATTTCTTTCATATCTTCTGTTTTACGATACACCAAGATTATCTTGCGCTATACGCAACATCGTATTAGCTTGCATTATACGCAACACTAATTTTGGATCATGTTACACACAATTTCATGTTTGTTTGATAATAGTTATTCTACGCAACATCGAGTGTATATATATATATATATTCAATTTATAAATTAAATATGGTTGGATTTTATTATATGCAACAACAAAAGAGTCTTGCACTACACGCAACCCTGACTTGGATTGCATTACATGCAATCACAACCTTCCTCAATAGCGTTTGTTGTATGCAATACCGGGTTTAACTAAACAATGATATACGGTTATAATATAATTATAAACTAGACGTTATGAATATTATTAAATAAATTTTTAATTTTATAACATTATAATTCAACTTACATATTTTCTAGAACATGGTATGAGAACAAAATCAATTTTTCAAGTAAAATAAGTATTTTTAAAAAAATATAGTTTTGCCGCCTTTTGATGGAGAACCCACTTTAAATATTGTTTTTGACATGTTTATAAGTTCAATTTGACAAAATAAAATTATTCTTTAGAATCAGGATATAAAAATTTACTTTGGATAAAATTTTCATATTATTCTGATAACTTTTATATTTTAATGAATATTAAAAACACGCTATATTTTAATTAAAAAAAACTTTTTTCATCAAAATAACTTATATGGTTATATTTTCTTTTTAATTGGTTTTAAAATTTAATTAGAATATATTTTTACCATTTAATCCAATTTTGGTCAATGGAATTAAATTCAATTTGAAATTAGACATAAACAAGTGTCGATCTTTTGATAGTTATTGTTTCTTAAAAACACGCTATTTGTTTTGATAACGAGAATTAATTTTAAAATTAATTAATTCCACTTATATGTTTTAAATTTGGACTAATAGACATCATTTTTGAATTCAGAATATCAAATATAGCTTAGGCTGAATTTTTGGAATTTTTCTGAAAAACATCAATTTTTGATGAATAGTGAAACCACTTAGTGGTAGTTAAAAAAACTAACTCCTTCATTTAAATGAAATTTTACCAATTATATGAATTTAATTTCAAAAATCCGACATACATGGTTGCTACCAAGAATTAAAATGTGGTTCAATAATATGAAAATAATTTTTGGTGAATAGTAACTTGTGACTTATTTACCGCGATTAAAGTTAAATAGGGTAATTCAAGGTTAAAAGAATATTATAATAATTCGAAATTACCTCAACACTTGTACTAAAATTATTGGATGAGTAGTGTCCGACCATGGGCATCATTGGGTCGATTTTGGGACCCCATTGAGCCACTTGGTAGTGATAATGTCAATTTGGATTTATTAATTTAATGTAAAGACAAAATTGACATTAACAAAAATATTTTAGTAATTAATTTTTATAAGGGGTTATATAAATTATATATTAGACTATAAATATTCATTGGAAATCTAAACATATTTACCACATGGTGGTATTATTTTTATAATTTTTAGACATCAAATAAATTAAATCATTTATGACTTAATAATGATGGAGAATTTACCTCATTAATAAATGATTTAAATAAATAAGATTATAATGATTAAAATTGTATTCAAAACTTGTCCAATTATTATTGGATGATTTTATTTCGACCATGAGTCATCTTAACTTCATATTTAATAATATTTGGGCCTTTTGAAACCGAAGATAAGTTTATAATAAAACAATATTTTCACACTTTCCCAAAGAGCCCCTCCTCCCCCTTATAAAAGGAGACCACTTCTATCCAATTACTCACACCTCTAAAGACATTTGGATCGTCCACCATCTTCTAAATTAAGCTCGATACATCCCTATCCTCCCTCTATAAGCCTTACCTTAGGCATAAGGCACTCCAAGAAGTCTTTTTGGTTCAAACCAAAGGAAGTTACCCAAATTAAAGGTAACAGCTTCTCTTAAATTGTTTTCTTTTATTCTACTTCTCCAACCCCTAAACTCTTTTTAATACTTTATTTTGTAACAAAAATAGTATCCTAAATATACTATGATTTCTTTATGATAAGTATTCGAACTAAACTTACACACACCTCCATCTAATGGATGAAGAACATAATATTTCTGTGGATGGCAAACTAACGCCTCACGAAACAATGATTGCTCGATTTTCTCCTACCACATCTCATGGTGGTCATTATGATGGATCTGTATTTATATATGATATATATTATGTTTATTATTTCCTTATTCTTCTTTAATTTCCAATTATATCAAGCCTTTATGGTTTCCAGAGTGGGTAAATACGATAATCTCATTTGAGGAAGTGCAGACTACCGCCCCTCAAAGTGATGTGATCCGCTAATTCCTTATGTGGGATGTATAAAGGATAGAGTTAATGATATTATATATGATATTATACTGGAATTATAATATACCTATTCCATTAAAATAATAAATAGAAATGAAAGTAACATTCATGCGTACGTACAGCTTACCATCTCCATGAGCGGTGCATTTCATTTCTTACCTCCATATGTTATGCACTATTATAAATAAATGTATATACTGGATATATAATGAATATATATGATATATAAATCATTATTTACATTCTGGAAGTAATTAAATCATTATATAAGTAATAATATCAAGAACAACAAGTCTAAACATGTACGATAAATGAAACGATTTTACCCAAAATGCTGCTTTAACATGGAATTTACAAAAGAATGGGTAATATAAAGTCATAATTGAACCATATATGATATCATAACACTGAATATGATTCTGTAATAAATCAATGAAATTATTTAAATCATTATACAGGTGGTTCGGATACATACGAAGCATATCAGACGTAAGGTAAGGGATAACTATTCCAATCTCGTTCTTATCTGAGATTGTTTATTCGTAAGTATTTACTAGGGTTATTGTTATCATCCATGTACATGTTTCCTAAAAATTGTTTCATGTATGTTTAAAGTCTTTATTTAACCATTTTCTAATTTTAATACATGGTATGTAAGGAATATTTATTTTATGAGGCACTTTTTGACTTTTCTGGCAAAACTAGGAGAAGAATGTTTTTTTAACTTATACGGCATGAAAGGATTTTTACGGTTTCATATGCCTTATTTTCATGAAGCTTCCTCCAAAATATTTCATGACTATATTCAACAAAATCTTTTTCTTTTAAAATGGCATGACATTTTGTGAAAAGAAATTGATTTTTAAGAAGAAAGGATATTTTCTTCAAGAATTCATCTCAAGTGTTTTATCAATACCATTTTCCATCTAAGATGACATTATTTCATATGTGTATGTTTCAAGTATAATGTCTCTATGATTTACATGGTTTCACTTTTCTTATTATGAAATGATATCCATTTGTTATATATGGATTATGTTATGATGGGATGATGTTTATGAAACCCATTTTATTCTTTGGGTTATGATGAATGAATTATGTTTATTTTCTGTCAAAAGTAAGAATGAATTCATTATGAGATGGGTGGAACCTATATCTCCCTCCAATGCATTGGGTAAAGATTTATATCTCATGAGATAGACATGGCTGGAAGGGTAAGTTAATTTGTTTTAGTGATACAGGACTGGATCGAGGAGTGAACTCGATTCAGAAAGGGACTTTGTCCACTAAGATGGTCTTGGCAGCAATGCCTTGGCTACTATGGAAATCATAACATCTGCTTAATGGTTTCCACTATTACATGCTTTATTCCCATGCTATTTTATCATGATTGATGATCCATTATGATCTATGCCTTACGTACTTCCATGTTTTATGTCATTGCTCAAGATTTTGATGTTTAGATATTATGTTCATGTTTTTAAGTTCAAATGTATATGGTTTGTTTTATTTTATCCATGCTTACCCTTACTGAGCATTTGATCTCACCCTTTTTATATTTTATTTTCCCCCTGGATTAAAAGAAAGGTTTTAGGTAAGGAAAAAAAAGGGGAAGATCATTCTGGGAGTTGTTGAAGATCTTTCAACATGATCAGAAGTTTATATTTCATGTTTCCAAAGACACTAAACTATTACGGTCCTTGAGTGTTTGTTTTTGTTATAAGTATTCCACAAAAGTATTGAAATGTCCATGTACGTCAAGCTTCAGGTCTCTACAATTACTAAATGTATTAGAGGGATATATAATTCCATTCCCACCCATCACATATTTAAAACCATAAATATATTTTTCATAAGATCATAAAACATTAAGAATATCATCATATCATAACCCATGTACATAAAATCGGTTTCATAAAAATTTCATAAATTTACAATAGCATAAACCATGGAAAATAAATAAGTTTTTTAAATATCTCATCATCATAATAATTAATCATACATAGAAATATTAAGGATGATATCATTGGATAAAATCCAGAGTAAAACATAATTAAAATCATAGGATGGTTTCATAATTGAAAATTTATTTCAATGACTCACTTGAATATATCTTATGGAAAATAACCTTTTTATTCTCAAAAAATTTATTAAATTTATAAAAAATCCCAAATTTTATGTAAAACATTTCCTCAAAAAGAAACTTGAAAACTTTTAAATGAATATTCAAATCATTGAGTGGTTAGGACATATGTAAAATTCCATTCATGCCATATTAGTTAAAATAAATTATCTATTTCATAATTTTTAAAAAACAAAGTCAAAAATCACATTGTTCTTAAAATGAAAATAATTTTCATTTAAAACCATTTTTAAAAGTAAATCTTGGAAAAAATGACTCTAAACATTCATAGTATAATATTAAAATATTATTGAAAACATTTTAAATAAAACATAGACATGGAGGTGAAATGTTCTGGACTAAATAGTAAAACATATTTTGTTTTTCCTTAAAAATATTATATAATTAACTTGTGTACATAAAGAGTGGATTGTGAAAATAAAACATATAATATCTTGAAATTAATATAAGGGAATAAAAAATTCATTTATTATATAATTATCATATTAATTCTCCAACCAAAAAATCAATTATAGACAATCCTGATTAAAAATTGGATCGAAACCTAAATTCCTTACATCATTAAGAAAATTTGAATCATAATCCCCATGAAAGAATAACATAAAACCAAACATTAATTATAATTTTATTATCTAGATTCATGGTATAAAATTAAAAAATGGATGTATATATACCTCATGAAGGATGATAGGTGCATAATATAACTTTTGTCACAATGAATATAATTTGGGAAGATAAACCCTTACTGTTTTGGTAATATTTGAATAAAAACCTCATGAAAGAGAGAAAATTATATAGATTTTTAAATCGCAATAATATTGATGAAAATCATAAATTACATTCATGGATATTATAAACAAAACAGAATGTAAAATATTAGAGAATATGGAAAATGTCACACATAAATAAAAGTGAGATGAGAAATCCCTTTACCTTATGTCTCATCTTTCATCATACGCATTCAAAACTACTATAAATAAATATATATTTATTATACATGTAATGAAATACAATATCCATATATATCATACCACGTATGATTCAATTATTAAATCTTATCACTTATTTAATAATATTTTTTTTAAAATTACGGCTCTGGATGATAACTTCTTTATTTTTCATCCATGTTTTGGTTCAGAAGACCTTGTCCTTGTACTTTGATCACGATTACCTTATCTAAATAGTGTCAATAATTATATAAATATTATACATATTATATATATATATATATATTCATCCATAAAATTTATAGATATAAAAATTAATTAAACAATTCATTGAGACGACAGGTTTTACGTATGCATGAACATTATTTAAATTTTTCAACAGATAGGATGAAAGAAAGGTAAATAATAATTTAATTATAATATATATTCATTAAATATATCATTATTTCTATATATTTCATAATAAAATGAAAAATTAATCACAACACTTTGTTGTGGTGGTAGTCCACACTTAAGCACTAGCGACATTATCATTTTCCAACAGCTGAAAAAGTAAAAAAGTTAGATAATATATCAGAATAATAGAATAATAATTATTTCAGTAATTTCATTTATATAAATATTAAATACATCATTTTAATGATACCTTAAATATGGTTAGTAAAAATGAATTACACTGTTGTGTGGAGACGACAATTCATACGTACGCATGAGCAGTATTTTCATTTTTAATGGGATGGAAAAGATATGAAAAACGTTTATACCATAATCATAATAAAAATTAAGTATATTTATGATAAAAAATTAATTATTTTATGAGTAATAATATATATTTATATAAATTTTTATAAAAAATTAAATATAAAAAAATTTGTTAAGAGTTATACCTCTTCGTTGAGAAACCCCATTTGGATTGCACCTAAAGCACTACGAATATGATATATTTGAAAGAAAAAAATATCTAAGATGTGGTTATTCAAGAGAAGATTCTATTATATCATGTATTTTATGAGATAGAATTCTCAAAATATTTGTGAAATAGAGGATAATAGGCTCCCTTTTATAAGTGAAGGGAAGACCCCTCTTGGAATTATAAAAAAGTTTAACATATAATAATGTCATTATCAAGAAATATTCATCCAAATGGAAATATATTCAAATAAAAATATTATTAGTTATAAATATCATAATATAAATAAATTTATATAGATTTTTGGATCATTTGAAATCTTATCTTTTTTATTAACCCCATGTTTAACAAATTTTAACGTTAACTCTAATAACGAATTTTTCAATATTAAAAAGATATAATTTTACATATAATGTTAAAATTAGATGATAAATGGCCAAGGTATGATATTTTAGACCATATAGAATATTTCTTATCAAATTTATAAGAATTTATTGATTTTAGATAATTTAATAAAATATTATCTTCATACAATATCATTAATGTAATTTTTGACATTATTTATTTAATTTGATTTTAATGACATAAATAAAATGATGAAGTTAAAATATAATCCTTTAAAATATCTATATTATGTTATATTTATGTGAAAAATTAGTGTAATGTAGTAATTAAACAAAATATTATTACTTTTAATATTTTTAAAATTATTTATTATATTTTTTCTATTTATTTAATAAATATTATGTTAGTGTTGCATGGGTAATTAAGATAATTATAAAATTAGTAAAATTTAAAAATTAATTATCTTGATAAAAAAAATTATTTATGTTTAAAATAAACATTTAAAACAAAACATAATCTCTTTTATCCTGTAGAAGAAAATATACATAAATTAATTTCTAGAGAGGGGTGTTTTGTATTTATTCTTTTTATAATTTAATATAAATGTCTTATTAAAGGAAATATGGCACCACATACCCATATATTTTAGAAATGGATGAACATTTCTGAACCTGACTCATACAAAAGGATAAATACATGTCTTAGGGTCATTTTTAGTCATTATTCTGTTATTCTTATCCTTGACTACCAAATTTACCCTTATCGAGGTGACAAATATTTAGAACTTTATAATTTTTAATGACTAAAATTAAAATATACCTATTACAAAATGTGAATCTTATGATTCCAAATATTGAATCCATTTTTAATGGTTTAAATCTATTAATTTTCAAAAAATTAATTATGTTTAATTTCAACATTATAATAAAAAATTGTTTTTTCATAAAAATGTCTTTTATGTATAAAAATGTTTTTATACAAAATTAAAATATAAAATTTTTTCCAATAAACTTAATTGTATTAATAATAATATAATAGAATTAGTTTTTATAAAAAAAATTTTAAAACAAAATTTTTATTGACAAATTATTGAATAAAAAATTAGTTTTCAATAAAAACAAATATTTTTCACTGTTCAATAGAAAATAAAATTTTTCAAAAAAAATTATAAAATTTAAATTAAGATAGTTTTGATATTATTATTTTAAAAATTAATTTCATTTTATCAAATAAAGTTTCCAAAATTTCCAGAAATTAATTGAAATATTTTCTCAAAAAAAGAAATAAAAAAACCTTTTTAAAGAAAACATATTTATGAAAAATATAATGACTACTAAAAAATGAGTGATTATTTTCTAAGAATTAAGAAATTCTTTATTATTTAGTGTTAAATTTATAAATATTTTATCATGTGGTTAATCATATTTATACCCACCAATTCAAGGGAATGTTTATAATGGTAACATTTAAATAATAATATTTTTATATTATATATCAATTCTTTTAAAGATCCATGTATCATATTAAGAAATTTATCAAGAATAATACTTTTTTTAAAACTTAGGGTGTTACATCCCCCCACCTTTAAAAATTTGTGTCCTCATAATTTGAGAATTTATTTAGTAATCCGGGGTTTTATATAATATAATACACTTTTTTGAGATCCCACAATTTAAATATAAAAACCTTTATAATGATAGAATAAATCATTTTCAGGTTTGTTAGTATTCAATCAATAGATTTTAATATCCGTTATAAAATCGTAATGTTATTTAGAAATCCAAAATGAAATAGTTCTATTAATCACTTTTCTTATATGGTTTTATTAAAAAGTTAAATTTTAAAATTACATAACTTGAATTTTAAAAAAATAAATTTCATATTAAAATTAATCATGTAATATTATCCTAATATTATTTTTGTATAATTTTCCTAATTTTTTTTTTCAATGAGTGGTGAAAAAATATTGATTTTTATTGAAAATTATATTTTATTTAAAATTATATACAAAGTAAAATTTTATTTTGGATTTTTTAAAAAAATTTACTACATAAATATGATTTAATATAATCCAATTTTGGTTTTTGAAATGAAATTTATTCTTGAATTTAGTATAAAATCATTTTTGTACTTAAAAATGAATTTAAAAAAACAGTTTCTTTCCGTGTTTTTTGGTTTAATTTAAATTAAATTATTCAATTTTTTTAATTTTCAAAAATAGTTTCCATATTGGGAATTATGGAGTTCAAATTCTTTAAATAGATCTCTTTTATTTTTGGCTAATAAGAATAATATCTTTAGTAGTTTTTGTTATCTTGGTAATGGGTAAATTAGTTTATTAAAGTTAAAAATAATATGTTAATGACAAAAAAATTATCCTAAAACATTACTTAATTTTATTGGATAATTATATCTCATCCATAATATTCAAAATGTTAAATATATGGCCTTTTTTCATTTTTAGATGATTTTGACCTTTATAATGTTAATGTGAATATAAATCCAAAAATGCCACACTCTTACTTTTCTTAAATATAATATTATTAACATTATGATAATTAGTTGATATTTTTAGTTATAAATATTCAATTAATATATAATTTTTTACCATGTTAATTTATCTTTAATTTTTAGTGATGGAATAATTACATGAAATGTTTTAGAAAAACTGAAAAAGTGCTTGTGTAAGAAGTGGGAAAAATAAATAAAATGATTATAGAAACTCATAAAATAATATTATCTAAGTTATTTTTTTTTACATGATTTTTTTATAAAAAATGAAATACTATATAATTTTTTATTAATTTTATTCAAATTCAATTGTTTGGTTGTAATTTTAAATATCCAATTAATTAAATTGTTTCAAAATTTACATTAATGATATTTCATAATAAATAATATTTTCAAAAATGATATAAAATTCTGATAAATATAATTTTAATCCAAGTTAATGGGATATGGGTTATTATATCAATCATGGTACATTTTTTGATGTTTTTCATTTCATAGTGACTAAATTAACCCTTTAATAGTTAAAAACCTTGATATCCCTATAATTGTCAAAAGGATTAATGAATGGTTAAAACAAAACAATAAGGGTAACTATGTGATCCAAACAAATCCAAATTTTATTTTATGATAGTAGTTAATCTCATTATCATATTTTATTATAATTTTATAATTTTTTCCATTTTTAAATTAAAATTAATTTATACTAGTATAATATTTTAAGAAATTCCAAGAGTTCCGTAACCCTCTCTTATAAAATGGCACATCTTCTTATCATTCCTTCAAACATAAAAATCATTTTAGTACATAAAATACTTAATCTAATACCTTCTTTATGACCTTATCCACATTATAGTGGCCTTATTTTTAGAATAATACTAACCTTATAGGTCTTAAGGTGTATAGCAATGGAGGTTGTCTGTAGAAGAGGTATAGTTCTTAACTTAGTGATTTTGTTTTATTTATTCTTACACCTCTTTAAAATATTCTTTATGTGTGAATATATAATAAAATCAGTATCTCCCATATATTGATTTGATGTTATGTTAATTTAATAACCTAAATCCATCTCTAACCTCTATCAAATGGGAAATTAATCCATCATTCGTTCTATAACAGACTACCACCTCACGGACTGATGTAATTAATTTTTTACCACTCTCCCTTACAATAGGTTATAATGATGATGATATATATATATATATATATAATATTCATGATATATTTATCATTTTATTAAAATAATATAACACTTATTTTCTTACCTTTTCAGTCACTATAAAATAATAACATCATCCATGCATACGTGTGGACTACCACCTCCATAAAGAGATGTTATTCACTTTTCATGGCCACATCACATAGATTATATATATATATATAATTTATTATTTATGATACAATGACCATTCAAGAAATATAGAATAATACTTCCCTTCTTTCCATAACGATCATTAAAAATTGAAACTTTACTCATGTGTACGTATGAACAACCATCTCCATGATTATAAAATTGTTCATTTTCATTAACATAGGTCATGGATAGTTTTAAAAGTATAATTGATTTATAAAAATGGTAATAATTTTATGAATATTTTTTATATGATGAAATAATGTCTTCTTTAACCATATCGATCCTACCGAATTCATTTTGGACATATGACCCGAATATCATCAAAACACCCCACATGAACATAACTGATTAAGTAATTGTATATAGAATGTTAAAAAGTGTAATAAAAGGAAAATTTAAAATTTTCACAATAAATAATATAAAAATTATATTTTTTTTTATGTTGGAATATAAGGAATGTGTGTGATGAGTCAGTCTCGAGGTATGGGACTTTCTTTTGAAAATACTCTTTTAAACTTTCCCTTTCATCTTTTTTTCATCAATTTTCATATTTTTAACATTATTTTATGGATGTTTCAATATGGAAATAAAATATTTATAATGTATATTTTATGTATGTTTTAAATTACTTTAAATTTTTTTAATAGTAATATTTTTACAAAATATTTTGACTTTAGAAAAGACAAAATGAATGTTCTATTTTAACGTATACAACACCAAAAACATTTCCCACCACAATAACCATCATTTTTTATTACTTTAAAATATTTCATGTTTTATTTAAATAAAAACCCTTATTTACATTTTTTGGTATTTTGGTAAAGAAAATGGTTTTTTAAAAGAAAAGGGAATTTTGATATCTGAAAGTATTTTTTATATGTGTTTAAGGGAGTTTTTCAAAGGTTATATGTAGAAAAGTCCCATAATTAAATGTCTTATTCGTGATATGGTACTTGATAATTTTATGTAAGAAATAATTTATCCCAATACAGCTTATGTGATGAGTTATTCCCCATTATCAATTATGAAAAATGGATGAGCCTAATATTGGTTATAAAAAGGGTGGGACCCATTATATCTCTCTAATGCATTGGGTAATGGTAGGAAATTATGAGAGAGATTCATGAGCGGTTTTATTACGGATTTAACTAAGACCTTATTATTTCTAACATGGGATTAAAACATTTTTGGAATATAATTTCTCTATATTTCCAAAGAGCATGCTTTATTTTCATTCTATGCGGTTTAAAGGTTTTATTTGAGAAAACTGTTCATGTGTTATTCAATTGTAAAGGATTTATTCCATCTTCTAAAATAAAATTGGAGTAATGATAAACATTTTATGGGTTTTCATTTTTTTCACTTGAGTAAGGGATTTCTATTTCTTATGGACCTTACTAGTATTTTATTGCGCATCCCACATTTTAAAAATATTTTTAACTAGGTTTAAGGATGGGTAGGAACAAATAATAATTCATGTAGGAATTACTGTATTATTTCCAAGAAAATAAAACATGTTTTACTTTTAAGGTTTCATATTATTGAAAAATGTATACTTATCAGATGCTTCCACTTTGTAAGAATTGATTTATTGTGTATGTATTATGGCATGATTCTATAAGACTCTAAACCTAAAACCATCCTAAAATTTAATAGAATAAATTATTCTCTTAAAATTCAATATTTTGTAATTTTTAAATCTATAAACTTATATTTTGTATTGGATGAAAGGTTTAGATTACTTTTGGGGTTAAAATAATGATAATCGAATGCCCTTAAAAAAATTCACCTAATTGTTAAGTTTAAATGATATAGAATTTAACAATTTACATATTTCATTATATAAAATACATTTGTTCAAAATGGTTTTCAATATATGATATAGGGAAGTTATAGTAGGAAGGAACCAAGAGGAAAATATCCTTTTAATCAACAACCCAGAATGCTTCAAATTGTAACTGACTAGTTTGTTGTAGTTACAGATTAATAGACATAGGTTATAAATATTGGCATAATCAACTATAAGGAGAATCCAAATCTATTATATACTAACCTGATGATAATGGATAATTTTATAAGAAAAAATAATCCACATTTTAGTGGATCTTTTAACATAGTGGTATCAAAAGGAAGGATTAATTATTTCGAAAATATATTTTATGTCATGGGATTTTTAGAACATTAAAAGGTAACCCTTTCCATTTATCATTTTGAAGGTAAAAATATTGATGGTGATATTCAGTTAAGAATACCCTAGAGAAATATAATCGTGATTCCATATAAAGGGAAAAATATGAGAATCATTTCCTTGATAAATATTTCACTATGGTTTTTGATCTCAGGATGGAGAAAAAATTATTGGAATTCAAGAAAAATATAGTTGATGTTGTAGCTGCAGATATAGTGACTTTTATAGGACTGGATAGTTAGGTACAATATTTTATTGTTATAATTTATAGTAAAATTAATATATATCACATAGGTTTAAAACAAAGATTTTGAAGATATTTTTTACTCTATAATTTAAAAGTAATGAGAACATTGTTCAGTGTGCTAAGAAAGTTGAGTTGGATTTTTCTGAAATTTATGTTCCTTGAGATGATAAGAGCAATAAAAGGTATATTTAGAAAGAAAATTAGAATTATACAGCTAATAAGTATGCGGGTAATCCCCAAAAATATTCTAGGTGTAGTAAATAAGATTTCAATGAATGTTTTATTAGATCTGAAAAGTGTTTTTGGTGTGTCTAGTTTGGTCATAGGGCTCATGACAATAAAAAAATATTCATGAACTATAAATGAATGGGGTAACAAATAGCCATATAATGGTGATATGGTTTAGTTTCAATTAGTTGGGTCATTATGATAATGTGTTTCCAAATTTAGTTTCATGTGATTGAAATCATCATGATTGAAAATGAAAAGGTGTAGAAAAATCATTTTTAACTACTATAATTGATGTTGGACCATAGAATAAAGAGGTGATAGGTATACTACTTTTATATTAGAATTATTAAAATACCCTATTTGAATATATATCTTCTCATTTCTTAGTTTCTAAGAAATTAATGACTAAACTGGAAATATCACTTAATGAAAAAAAGATAGAACTTTTGGTGAAAACTCCATGTGGAAATTTTAAAGAAACCATGATTTATAAGAATATTCCTATTATTATTAGTGGGATGGAATTTCATATAAATATTATTGTATTACACATTGTATAGTTTGATACTATTTTGGGTATGGATTGGATTTAATTTATCATGCTAAGATATATTAAATGTCTAATAAAGTTATATTAAATGATTTTTAACCTTTGATAACTTACCAAGAAGATGAGAAATTTTTTAGATATGGAAGGGAATGTAACCTAGATCTTGTTGTTGAAAAGAAATAAATTGTTCAAATTTGTGATATCCTAGTAGTCAATTAATATATTGATGTTTTTACAAATGAATTTCATTTTTTTATTCCTGATCAAGAGGTTGAGTTTACTATAGACTTAGTTCATAATGTTAACCCTATTTCAAAAACCCTTTATCTAATGGCTCAATTAGAACATTATAAATTGAAAAATAATATTTAGGAGTTTCAGGAAAAGGGTTTTATTAATTTTATAAATTCATTATGATATTTGACATCGTTTTTTATTAAAAGGAATGATGGTTCAATGAAACTTTTTATTGATTATAGATCCCTGAATAATATCATAATTGACAAAAAGTATACTTTACCTCATATCAATGATTTGGTTGATCATATCTATGGATAAAAATATTTGTAGAATATTGTTCTCAAGTCAGGGTATAATCAGTTAAAATTTAAGGTCAAAGATATTAAAAATATGGTCTTTTTGACTAGATATAAGCACTATGAGTTTTCAGTTATTCCCTTTGGTTTTTATAATACACCATTTTTATTTATGGACCTTATGAATATATTTTTCCATAATTTATTATATAAGATCTTGGTTGTGTTTATTGATGATATTTTGGGAAATTATAAAAGTTATGAGGATTATAAAAGGTGCCTATGGATTATTTTTCAAACATTAAATGACATGAAACTATATATAATGTTTATTAAGTGTGGATTTTGATTGTAAAAATTTATTTCCAAAGGAATTAATATTTATAATGATGGAATAATAGTTTAACCTACTAAAAGTAAATTTATTAAAGAATCGGAAAGACCAAAAAGTGTATCAGAGATTCATAGTTTTCTTGGTTTAGCGTATTACTACTAACAGTTTGTTAAAATATTTACTTGGTTTCCTAGATCAATGAATAATTTTACTTCAAATAAATTAAATGCATTTATATTGAAGAATGTGATTATTATTTTTAGGAAGTAAAATAATATTTATGAATGCTCAAAATTGTTTCCCTCTATATATGGTGAATTTTTCATCTATAGTAATTCTTCTTTGAAAGTACATGGTTGTGTCCTAATTCAGAATGACCAGGTAATTACTTATTCCTCATTTCAACTAAAACCTTATGAGTTAATGTATCCTATACCTGATCTGGAATTAAGTGATGTACTTTTTTCTTTAAAATTTTTGAGGCATAATTTCTATGGCGTAAAGTGTGAAACAAATATTGATCCTAAAAGTTGGAATTAAACATTCACTTAGAAAGAGTTGAACATGAAGAAGATAATATGGATGGAACTAATCACATATTATGATAACATGATTCATTATCATCTTAGAAAAGTTAAATATGTATTTAATGCTTTGATTTGAAAAAATAATGTTATATTAAATGTGTTACATCTCAAACATGACCTGTTGGTTAGTGATTTGATGAATTTTTTCTTTGAAATTGTGCATTGAAGAATTTCCTTTATTTTGTTTTATGTGTTAGTATAATAATATATATCAAATATAAAAAAGAAATCTATAAATTAAGACTGTGAGTCATAGTAAATGGTTGAATTTTTAATGAATTATAAGTTTCATAATTTTAATATTGAAAGAGAATTTGTTTTAAGATTTGTAAAGAGATTATATGTTCCATGTGACTTCTAGTTTAATAGATAATTATTGATTGGAGTTCATTGTTCCACATTTTAAATCAATATATATAGTACTAAGATATATAGAGACCTTCAAGGGTATTACTGGTGGAATGGAATTAAATAATATAGTGCTGAATTTACCATGAATTATGTGACTTTTCAATAATTTAAAGAAGAACAAAAATTACCAAAAGGAATTATTCATCCTTTTCTAGTGTGGGAGTGGAAGTGGGAAAATATATCCTTGGATTTCATAGTATTATTACCAAATAATTATCATGGTAATAATGCAATTTGGTTTTTTATTGATTGATTTACTAAATGTGTGCATTTATTTCTCATTCGAGATATAATGTATTTGAATCATCTTTCTCAATTATACCTCAATGATATAGTCAGGTTACTTGGATTTATTCTCTTCATTATACCTAACTATGATCTAAGGATCACTTATAATTTTTGGTAATGACTTCAAAAGTCATTAGGCATTGAATTAAACTTTCAAACATATTTTCATCCACAATAAGATAGACATACTAAGCAAATGATTTAGTCTTTTTAAGTCCTAATTAATTCTTGTTCAATGCAATACAAAGTAATTTTGGAACATCATATTTCTAGGATTGATTTTTCTTATAAAAATAATTCCCATTATAGAACATAAATGGAACATTTTGAAGAATTATATTTAAATCATTATTGTGCTCCAACTTTTTGGGTTGAAGTGTGAGAAAGGAGGCTGATGGGACCATTGTTGAAGGAGGAAATAAATGAAAAGGTGAAGATGATTCAGCGGTGTATGAACAGAACCCATAGTAGAAAAAATATTTACGTGGATAATTAAATAAAATATCTTTCTTTCGAGGTAGGTGATCATATATTTCTTAAATTATCTTTATAGAAAAGTGTTATGCATTTTATTAAAAATAAAGTAGTTTTATTGAATACTTTTATAATAATATTTTATTTAAAATATTAATTTTCAAATAATTATATTCAAATTTGAAAATAAAATTGAATTAATCATGTCAAAAAAATCCAGATATTAAATTTGGACAATTTTCTAAAAAGTATTATTTTTCAATGAATAGTTAAAATTATTGATTTTCATTGAAAAGGGTATTTTTTAATTATGTAGAAATTAAATTTTATCATGTTAATTTATTATTAATTTTTATTTATTAAATAATTATCTTAAACTCTTATACAAAACTAACAGAGTGCCTTTTCAAACAGTGAATAAAGTCAACAAAATTAATTAAAAACTCTAAAAAAACAATTATCGTCGTGATTTTTTGTGTTCAATTTTTTTAGAATAACACAAAATATTATATAGTTTTTTATACATTTTTTAAAATTAAATTTTAGACTTTTATTTTTAAACGTCAAATTAAATATATAGTTTAAAAATAGATATTAATGATAATTTAGAATAAATAATATTTTATTAAATGATTAATTTTTTTATAAATATAATATTTGTACAAATGATTTATATATGGTTTATTAACTAAACCATGGTCTATTTATAGTCTATTTGACATTTTAAAGTGACAATATTAACCTCTTAATAGTAAAAAATATTGATATCACCGTAATTGTCAAAAGGGTTAACGAAGGGTTCAAACAAAATCACAAAGAAACAAATTTCATCCAAATAAGTCTATATTTTATTTTATGAGAGGATTTATAATCACAATTATCTTATATTATAATATTATCTATTTTTATCTATTTCTAAATCAAAATTAATTTCTATTAATTTAATATTTTAAGAAATTATAAGAGTTCTCCTCCCCTCTTATAAAAGGGAACCTTTTCTTATCATTTATTCACACTTAAAAAACCTTCTGTTTGGTTCAATACATACTCAAATAATTTCCTAAAATCATTATACATATCTTATAGGCATTATTTAGGGCATAATACCATCCTTAAAGGTATTAATTTCTAAATAAAATGTTATTGTCCAAAAAAGAGGTATAGTCCTTAACTAAGAATTTTTTTTATTTCTTCTTCAATATCCTTAAAATATTCATTATACATGATTATATAATAAAATAATTAATTAATACATAATTATATGTTAATATGATAATTAAATTACCAATATCCATTTTCAACCTCCATCAAATAGGAATAGAATCTATCGTTCTTGTGTACGACAAACTACAACATCATGGTCCGATGTAATTCCTTTTCTATTACACCTCTCATGTATAGATATAATCGTTGATTATATATATATATATTACAAGTTAATATCTATTTAAAAATAATATAACACCTATTTTATTACCTTTTCATTAACTAAAAAATGATGACATCGTTTATGCGTACATGTGGACTACAACCTCCACGAAGCGATGTGATTCGTTTTTCATCGCCAGACCACATGAATTATATGTATAATTATATTTAATGAAATAATATGGTATATATGATATTTTTATGATTATTTAAATATATAATAATTCTTACCTTTTCCCATGATTATTGTTGAAAAATCAAAAAATTACTCATGTATACGTACGAGAAACCATCTCTATGATTGTAATATAGTTCATTTTTCATCGTCGTTTGTTAAGGTATTTATAACAATTATATTTTAGGTATACATTTTTTAATTATGTTAATATAATTGTTTTTTATATTATTTAATAATTCCCCTTTTGACCATAGTCGACCTACCGAAGTCATTTTGAACATATGAGATGAACATCATCAAAACACCTCACGCGAACATGAATTGTTATGTAATTGTATATAAAATTGTAATAAATGAAATAAAAGGAATAATGAATTTTAAAAGGCCATAAATAAAGTAAATAATTGACATAATTTTACTCTTCAGGTATATAAGGAATGTATGTGATGATTTAGGCTCGAGGAAAGTGACTTTCTTTTAAAAATCCTTCTTTAATGTTTTTCTTTGAACTCTTTTTCTCCCATGTCCAGATTTTTAAAATTATTTTACTGAATTTTTTATATGGTAATAAAATATTTATAAATAAAATCATTTGTATCTTTTTACTTTCTTTAAAAAGTTTTTGAAAGAAACTTTTTTATTTCTTTACAAGGGAAAAAAGGAATGTTCTATTTTAATGTATATGATGATAATGACTTCCCCCACCCACCTAAATTTCATTTTATTTTTTTAATATAAAATATTTCATGTTTTATTTAAATAAAATCCATATTCACCTATTTTTGGTTATTTTGATATTGAAAAGGCTTTTTTAAGAGAAAATGGTATTTTGATATCCAAAAGTGTTTTGAATATGTGTTTAAAGTATTTTTTCAAAGGTTTTAATAAGAAAAGTGAAAGAATAAAATGTTTTATTAATGATAATGAACTTGATAATTATATATGAAAAATGGGTGGTCCCAAAACAACATATATGATGGGTTGACCCCTATTATAGCTTATGAAAAATAGGTGAAAATTGATATAGTTTATATGAACGGTGAGCCCCATTACAGTTCCCCAATGCATTGGATAATATTACCTGTCTTTTAAGGTGATAAGGAGGAAGTTATAGTTGGGTTTATCTAATATATATAACAAGGATATAGTTATTTATGACATAGTTTTAAAATGGATAATTAATATTATTCCTCTGAGTTTTTAAAATTAGGTTTTTTATCTTTTAATGGGGTTTAAAGGTATTATTTTAGAAAAAAGAGTGTGATTTTAAAGTGGAAATGATTTATTACATTCAATAAAAGAATATTTTCAAGAACAAAAATATTTCTTGGGTTTTTAAGTTTTTTCACTAATATAAATTATTTCTTATTTCTATGTCCCTTTCTATGTTTTTTGTTTGCATCCCGTGTTTTAAAAAAAATAACATTGTTTAAGGAAGGGCGTAAAGAAAGATGAAGTCAAGTTAGAATTATTGATGTTATTTATGAAATGAAATCATATTTTATATTAAAGGTTTAATATTATAGAGAAAATTAATACTGATTAGAAGTTTAAATTTTTTAAAATGTGGTTTTTTTATTTATTAGTTGCCACCTAATTCTATAAGACTTTAAACTAGAAAAAATCCTGAGATTTAAAAGAATGAATTCTTCACTTAAAAATGAATATTATTTAACATTCATGTTTGGTATCACATAATAAAAGGGTTAATAAAACAAAATCTTCCTAATATGGAAAGTTATGTACTAATTTCAACTAGAATAATACATTAATAGGATTCCAAATAAGAGGACATTAGTGGGGAGTGAAAATATAAACATTGAGAAAAACATAATATCTCAATAATGAGGTGATTGATAGAGTATAATAATCATAATAATTTTAATGATCAGTTGAAAGTTAATGACCACAAAATCACAAATCAATGAGGTGTGAAAGATTACATCAATTCATCAAAAATAAAGGTAATATGAGAATATTTTTGTTTGAAGATCCTTTTCATAGATTTGGGTAATTATGTTACAATATATATATATATATATAAAATTAAGAAATACACATACCTGATAAGTATAATTTCATCCTTTAATAAATTTACACCACAATATCATCTTTTTCTTCAAGAAATGAATATTCAAGATGAATTTTTCCTTCTTAAATCAGTAAAATTTACTTTTATTGGATATTTATATCCATAAAAGGATGTCAAGTTATTCTTCTTGTCTTTAGATATTTACCAAAACCTAAATTTTATCACAGGTTATTCAATATGGATAAATCATGTATTAATTTCTAATTCCAAAACAATAACATCAAGAGATCAATATATTCCATATAATGAATAGTTAATATTAATACCCCTCCAAAAAATTTCAAACTAAATTCAAAATCCAAAAATTATAAATAAGGTCACTAAATTTCCTAAAAAACTACTAAAAATTATTACCCCAAACAAAAAAAATAGATCTTAAATTCACCTACCAAAAATGTGAATGTGATGATCATATATTATTTTAAAACATGGTAATAACATGAATTTCCATAAAACCTTAATGAATACATACATGATTCCAAAAAATAAATCTCTTCTCATTACATAAAAAAAATCATAGATTATTGAATATTTTACATAAATCAAAAAAATCAATAAAATGCATCAATGACGGTCTCAATCACTTTTTCATCAAATCCCTACCTAATTTTAAGGTTAGAAATACTATCCCATTTACTTTATCAATTTAAATAATCTTTTTATCTAACATAAAAATTATTATCCAAATAGTGGGTACATATTAAGATTTAACTTTCCCTCAATCATGTGTTTTATAAAAATATGTAATTACCACTAAATCACTTTTCTATTTCATCAGTACCATTCAACATATTCTTGAATATCCTTAATTAAAAATAACTATAGAAAAATAAGTATATGTTTTAGGATTCTTATGTCTAGAATAATATTGATTAAAATAATTCTATAATGTAATTCTCAAATCCCAAAATATAAAACTTTCAATCATTTATTACCATCCCAGATAGTTAACTAGGATTCATCATCTTATTATTATTTACTTCATTCTTTTTATATTTCATTTTTCGTCTCTTCATTATCAATAGAAAAACCTTTAATCATATAACATTGTTTACCCTATTCTTTTTCATTCCCCCTAGGACATTTATTTTCATAATTCTCTAAATTTACACATTTAAAAAATTCAAACATCGATGATAACTTAGGGAAACCATTATCCTCATCAATTAAGTTAACCAAAATGTTTATTTGTTCTTTGAAATTACTTCCTCTATGTTTTTTTCCACACATAAAACAACTTCTCATTCCTATAATACATTACCTTCAGTGATTATTCCCACATTATAAACATATAGAAAGCATAATCTTATTTCTCATATGGTCTTCAAGATATTATATATTTCACTTCTTAGTTGTGTTAGGAATCTCACCCAATTATATATTGTCAATCATATAATGATATAGCTTATTAGGCATAATCACAAGGTTTCTCATTCCATATATAATTTTATTTGTTTGTTCAGGAGGAAAATTACTCCACATTCTTCCATATTTAACAATAAAAATATTATTTATAGTTATAGTAATTGAATAAAACCAAAAATAATAGTATGATCAATAATTATCATATTTGGAAGCTATATAATCCTGAACAATAATTTATAGCGTGTGAAAATCATAATGCCTTATTTTCAATCTATGATACTTTCGGTTTAAAGTAGGTCATCCATGATTATAATATATTCAAATACATCAGGATGGTTTGTAAATGAAATTTTAATTATCCTAATAATATACCTTGAATTCTACAAACTAAGTGCACAATAATAGAACACTCACTATGAACCAGAATGATGTAGCAGATATACTTGACCAACTTTTTCAAGGGTTATTACCCCTAGATTCATTTTTTCCAAAAAAAATATAGTTGTAGTATCTAGATAGTGATATATTTCTTGAAAACAAACATAATATTGTCATTAAAAATACTTTAGGATGTTATGTTTTCTTGAACTTATCCTTAAGGTTTTCACTAAATTACTTCACTCTAGTCTCCAAATATCGACTAAACCGATCCTCTAATACTGAATATTGAAACTTGGGTTTTTCATACATGTAATTTAAATATTTTACGATAAATATTAAACGAATTTAAAAAATACACCCCAAAAGACCAAAATAGTTTAGTGTATTTGGATAATAGATAGATAATATTATTATTTCATGAAACACATCCAACATCTCCCATAAATATCTTCCCACATGGCTCACTTAATAGATAAACCCTACCTAATCCTTTTTCATAACATGGGGAAAACAAAACATAATAATGGGTGAGATAAGATTCTCAGTAAGGGTAAACATGTGAGATATAAATTGATGATTATATCAAATAATAAGATAAGTATAAGCGTGTGATATCACGAAGATAACATATAAATTGTATACCCAATTTATAATAGATAATAATCATGAGTAATTCCTTTATGTTTATCATTTCAAAATATAGGAATAATAAGAGTGATAAATCGTTTTAAATAAATAATGAACCATATATTCATATCAAAAAGCTTTGGCACTGTTATAAGTATAGAAACTATTTAATATATCAAGGTTAACTTTCGAGACTATCAAGTCATAGTGGATCAGGAATCAATACCTGTTTACGATATCATAATAGATAAATAATCATTACATTTTTCCACATTGGATCATGCACATCAAATTTTTTCCCATAGTGTATAAAAACATTGACTTATTTAGAAAATTTTTTCAATCACATAAACTTTTCCCCCATAATTTATCAAGTGCAACAACTTTTTCTCATATTGGATCAAACACATCGACTTGTTTAACACACTAGATCAACCACATCAACTTGTTTTTCATAGTCATATCAGGAGATATAAAAAATTACCCAATGCATTAGAGAGATTTATAATTATAGTCCCACTATTCATATAAATAAAACCGTATATATTTATTCCAGGATATCATATAAAATTATTCAAATCATCATATCATAACCTATGTAATGAAAAACAAGTTTCATTAATTCATTATAGCATAAAACTAAGAAAATAAATGCTTTTCATAAATATATCCTAATCATAATCATAAACCATAAATAATAATAACAATTCCATTATTATTGGATCATATTACCAGTAAAAAAAAACAAAATGAATGTATTTTATCATAGATAAAAATATTTTTAATTGAATTAGCGGAATATTTTTAGTAAAAAATACCCTTTTCATTTTGAAATCACTTATTTAAAATATAAAATTTTCCCATATATTAAAGAAGACTTTTAATTTGAAAATAAATTGGAAATTTTTAAATAAATATTAAAAAACTTAAGTGGTCATGACAACAATAAATTCCATTCATGTCATATAAGTTAAATGAAAATATGCATTTAGCACTTTTTTTAAAAATAGTAAAAAATTAACTCATTTGGAAAATGAAAAGAAGATCCATTTTAAACCATTTTTAAAAAATTAGATAATGACTAAAAAGGACATTAAACTTTCATAGTATAATAGTAAAATATTATTGGAAACATTTTAAATATAACATGTTCATAGAAGAGAAATATTCTCAATCGATTAGTAAAATAAAATTGGTTTTTCCGGGAAAATATTTTTTTAGTCTCTTAAGTACTTAAAGAGAGTAAAATTTTACGAAAACATGTAATCTCTAGAAATAATCATATAAGAAAAAAATTAAGTATATTTATTAGATAATTATTATATTATTTTCATAATTTAAATTCAATTATAGACAATACCAATTAAAAATATGATTGAAACCTAAATTCCTTACAGATCTGGTAACATTTAAATATAATACCCATGAAAAAATATAATGAAATGAAAATTTAAATTTCATGATCATAAGTATATTCATAACATAACCTTAAAAATGACTATATATACACCTCATAATATAATATAGGTGCATAACATTGAATATGTCCCAAAGAGGAAAATTTGAGAAGATAAACCCTTACTGCTTTAGAAATATCTGAATCAAAACTTCATAAATGATAGAAACATATATGGATTTTTAAGTCAAAATAATTTTCATTAAAATAATTAAATGCATTCATGGTTAATATATACACCATAGAATGAAAATATGTGGGTAATATGGCATATGTCCCACTAAAATAAAAGTTATATTGGGAATCCCTTTACCACAGGCCTCATCTTTCTTCATACATGTTAAAACTTCTTGTATAATAAATATATATTAGTTATCCATTTAATATAGGAAAATAATTATATAAATTATACCATGACTTATTTATGTATGAAATCTTATAACATGATTATTAACAATTTGTTGTTAAATTTGTTGTTTTGGGTGATAACTGCTTCATTTTTCTTGTATGTTTTGATTCAGAAGACATGGTATTTTCACATTAACCATGGTTTCATTATACATATAATTTTAATAATTATATAAATATCATATATATTTACTATGTATATTTATATTCATCAATAAAAGGTATAGATAAAAAAATGAGTTACACTGTTTATGGAGATGGTAGTCCATTTATAAGCATGAATATTATTTCTATTTTTCGATGGATGGGATAAAAGAAATATAAATAATAATTAAACTTTAAATAATAATTAATATTTCATATATATCATATATATTAATCAAATATATCTTTATTACCATCCTTTTAAATATTAAATGAAAAATGAATCGCATCTTTTCAAGGAGGTGGTGGTCCACACATATGCACGAGGGACATTTTCATTTTCCAATGGATAGAAAGGTAAAAAGTTAGATAATATATTATTATTTAATAATAATAATTATTTCATAAATATAATAAATAAATATTAAATCCATAATTATAACCACTAATTAAATATTTTGACGAAAAATAAATTACACCGGTATGTGGAAATAGTAAGTAGTTTGTACGTACGAGTAATGTTTTCATTTTCCAAAAGTTGGAAAAGAGTTTAAAAGGGATGTAAAGTAATCATAATAAAAATTAATTATATTTAAGGTATTGAATTAATTACTTTATAATAGATACCATATATTTATTGGTTGTTTAATAACAAATGAAATTGAAAACACTTGGTTAAGTGTTATGCCTCTTCATCGAGAAACCCTCCTTAGTTTACACCTTAAGACATTAAAGGATGCTCTATTAGAATTAAAATAATATATATGATGTTTTTAAGGAGTATATGATGATATTAGAGTAGTTATTGACTGATATAAAATGATCAAAAGGTGTGTGAAAAGGAGTTGTGGAGGTTCCCATTTATAAGTGATTGGAGGGGCACTATTGGAATTAAAAAAAGATTAAAATATAATTATTTCATTCTCAGGGAAAATGATTAAAAATTGATTGATATTAAAAAAATGTTTTTAAAGTATAAATATCATCAACCAATTAAATTTATATAGGTTTTGGTTCTATTTCAAAACATATCTTATTTAATAACCCCTGGTTTAAATGATTTTAATCTCAACAACGGTAATGACTTGTTCAATATTAAAGGGATATAATTTTACTAATAAAGTGAATATTTTTATAATAAATGGTCAATGGATGAAATTTTTAATCATATGTATTATTCCTTATACCCTTTTAATATAATAATGATTTATCACTAATTTTATAAAATATGATTTTCATATAATATAATTAATGGGGTTTTTCAGACTATACACTTAATTTGAGAATAATGACATAAATAAAAATATGGAATTCAAAGAAAATAATTTAACACATCATTATTATGTTATAAAAGATTCAGATAACAAAATAATTCATCAATATTTTATTAATTTTAATATTATTAAAATCATTTTTTATATTTTTCTATTATTTGAATAAATATTGTGTCGATGTTTCCTGGGAATTTAAATTAATTATTTCATCAATAAAATTTTAAAATAAATTACCAATTTAAGAAAATATCATTCTTTCAAATAAAATTCTAAAACTGAACGTAAACAATTTCTATCATTGTGGAAAATTTTTATAGAAAATTTATTAAGGAAAAATTAAACTATGCTAATTTAATAAAATATTATTTTCAAATATGTAATACATTTTTATTTATACACTTTCTATAAGTGGAAACAATTAATATAATATGAGAATAATAAACACAACAAAAAAAGTTTTTTTAAAAAAAAATCCTTTAAGGTTTAAAAATATTTTAACATAAAATTGATCCAAAAATTTGATTCTAATGAAGATAATTGGGTTACTCATAATATAAGATAATTACGTTTTACTTTAAACAATATTAATAAAAATAATACATTGTAAATGCTTGAATCAAAAATAAAATTTTCAATATAAATTATTATTTTTCAATATTCACTAGAAAACAATGTTTTCAGAAAAAATCCAAAACAATATCCCAATTTTCCAGAGTTTTTAATCCTATTCATACCCACTAATTAAATTTATAGGTTATAATAGCCACATTTAAATAATAATTGATTTATATTATTTCCTAATTTACTTAAATATCAGTGGTGTTTGTTAATCAATATAACAAGTATAATATTCCTTTAAAAATAGTGGTGTTACATTCTACCCCCCCCCCCAATAAATTAAATCTATTCAATTTGAACATGAACATGGTAATAAAGAGTTTAAAATTTGACAATACCCATTATTGAAAACCCACGTCATAAAAAGGGTTAATAAAAATTATTTTTGAAATAAGGGATAGGGAAGTACAAAGGTAATCTAGAATAACACATAACTTGGATTCTAAATAGGAGAACATTTGTGGGAAGTAATAATATAGACATAGAGTAAAAATGTAATGTAAAAATAATGATAGTTAATAACAGAGTACATTGATCATAATAAGGTGGATGATTAGGTGGAAATTAATGACCACAAAAACCAAATTCAATGATGTTTGAAAAAGTCCATAGATTCATCAAAAGTGATGGTAATGGGAACAAAAATAAAGATCATTTTCATTGAGTTGAGGAATTAATTTAAAAACGAAACTAGGAACATAACAAAATAAAGTTACGTTATAAGTATAATTTCATCCTTTAATCAATTTCAACTAAAATATTATTCTTTTCTCTAATAAATTAATATTCAAGATAAATTTTTCATGCCTAAAGTATTGATATTAATTTTTAATGGATCATAACTTCCATAAAATAATGTCAAGTTCTTCCTATTATCTCTAAATATTCAGACATTCCAAAATGGTTAGAACAAGTTATCCAATATGTATAAATCATACATTAATATCTTAATACAAAACAATAACATCAATAGTTCAAACTAAACCATTCCATAAATAATGATCTTTAATACCCTTCGGAATTTTTTTTGCATAAATTTATAATTCAAATATTTAGAAACAAGGTCACAAAATTTTCAAAACCAACTTAACATTACTCCCGCAAAAACATAAGGTTTATATTAATTTCACATACCAAACATGTGAATACCTGGATCCTATATTCTCTAAAAGCATGGTAATAAACTGAATTACTATAAATCCTAAATAAAAGCATAAATTACTCCAGAAAATAACTCTCTCTTAATTGCTTAAATAAAACCATAGATTCTAAAATATATTCCATAAATCCAAAAATTAAGTGAACATCACCAAATATTATCTAAATATAATTTTCATCAAATATATAACTAATTTAAATTTCACCAATACTATCCAATTTAATTTATCAATTTAAATAACATTTATTTGAACTAGACATTATTATAGAAACACTAAGAACATATTAAGGTTTTATTTTCCATCAATAATGTGTTTTATAGAAATAAATCTCTACTAATAAATCACTTTTTTAGAATGTTGGTACCATTAAATATAGTCATTTAAATCCTTAAAGGAATAAAGTTTATAAAAATCCTTATCTGTTTCATGATTATTATAACTAGAATACAATTGATAAAAATACTTCTATAATATAATTCTCTAATTCCATTACCTAAACATATCAATAATTCCACTCCATTATTAAACCATTAGTTATTATTCATCAACTTATTCCTTAACACTTCCTTCCTTTTATATGTCATTTTTAGTCTTCTCATCATCCGTAGAGAAACATTTACTCATGAAAGCTTATTGATCTAATTCTTGATCTTTCCCCTAAAGACATCGATTTTCATACAATAAATTTTTTTAAAAACTAACTTTTGATTATACCATAGGGAAACCATTATTACCATCCATTATGTTAACCAAAATTTTCATTTTCCCTCTATAACCACTTTCTCAATGTCCTTCTCTTCTATGCCTAAAACATCTTCAAATTCCTCTAAGACATTCTCTTTAGTGATTCTAACCTCATTCTAGACATTTAGGAAGAAGAATCCTCTTTACACTATGGTATTCATGAAACTTAATCATTCTATTGTTAGATGTGTAAGGAAAATCACCCAAATTGATGTTTTTAAGAATATAATGAAAATTTTGATTAAATATAATAACATGTTTTTTCCTTCTATCTCCCATTTGAGTTTTTTCTAATGAGGATAATTTTTTGATTTTCCCTAACATTGGTTATTATCATGATTCCTCCTAATTTATATTATCATAAAAAACAAACATATTTGGAGAAATAGTAATTATAGTGATAAACCATATAATCACAAAAAATAATTTATATGATGTCTAAATTATGACACCTTCTTTTCAATCTATGATACCTTAGTTATAACATCATTCATCTATGATCATATTCTATTCAAAACTTTCATGATAGTTCAAAAATATAATATGAATTAACCCAATAATATCCCTTGGGAGTTTTAATATACATGTGTATCCAGGGAACACTAATCGTATGATAGAATAATGGATGATATATACTAGACTGCCTCTTTTTGCAATTATTAACCCTAGAATAATTGTTTACAAAACCACATACACATATAGATTCTGGACAGGGACATATTTCTTAGAAAACCACATAATATATTCTTTAATAATAATTCAAGATGTTATTATATTATTAGAATTATCCCTAGATATTTCACCAATTTTTTCTATCCCTAATCTCTATAATAATGACTTGTCCTATCCTATGATACCAAAAATAGAAACCTATTTTTTTATACTTGGATATTACATCATTTAAAATTAATATTCAATACATTTCATGAATTCATGATCAAGTACCATAAAGATTTATTTTATATAGAGACTAGATAAACAATCTTGTTTTTTTATTAAATATATTCAACATATCCCTTAAAGATACTCCCACATATGACTCTTCATAAACCTTACATACATAATCTTTTCTTTATAACCTAAGGAAATGAAATATTAAAAAAGTGTGAGATCAAATTATCAGCAAGGGTAGACATATGAGATAATAATTGATGATAATATGAAATAATAAGATAATCATAAGGGTGTGAGATAATTAATATCAATTAATATTTTCATACCTAATATATCATGGATCATAAACATCATTCATGCATAAAACATTATCATTTCAAATTATATGAATCATATTACTGAGAAATAATTATAAATAAATCCTGAACCATAAGTTCATTTCATAAATGTACATCACCATCATAAGTATAGAAACTGTTTCATATGTCATGGTTAACTATAATTATAGTAAAATAATAGTTGATCATGCATCAACACCTCTTTCCCTTATCATAATAGATGAAGAATCATTATCTATTTTCTATAGTGAATCAAGAACATCAACTTATTTCTCATAGTGTATCAATCACGTCAACTTGTTTCCTATAGTAGATCAAAAACATAAACTTGTTTTTCATTATGTATCATGCATGTGGAATTTGTTTCTATATAGTATCAAACATATCAACTTGTTTCCCATAGTTATCAAATGAGATATAATACATTACCCAATGAATGGAAGTGATGTTTAATTTTAAGACCCCAATCACATAATTAAAACTATATTTATGTGTTACACATGTTAATGAATCATTAATTATATAATCATATCATAACCCATGAAAATAATTCTTTTCATAAACATTTCATAAATTCATTATAGAATTACCAATGTAAAATAAATGGATTTCATAAATTTTTTTTATCATAATCATAAAACATTCATATAAAGAAGAAGGATGGTTTCCTGGGATCATAACCTGAGTAAAAAAATTCACATAAAAGTATGTTATCATAGATGAAAATTCTGTTAAAATAATCAATGGAATATTTCATGAGGAAAATACCCTTTTCATTTTTAAATTTATTATTTAAAATACAAGAATTTACAAAATATTAAAGGAAATTTTTCATTAAAAAGAACCTTGGAAACATTTAAATTAATTTTCAACCTATATAGTGGTCATGATTGTGGGAAACTCTATTCATGTTGTACAAGTTAAATGAAAAAAATCCTTTCATACTTTTTTAAAAATGTCAAAAGGTACCTAATTTGAAAAATGGTAAAAATATTCAATTAAAAACATTTAATAAAAATGAAATAATGGTTGAAAATATATTTAATATTTCATAGGAAAATATTAAAACATTCTTGAGAACATTTTAAATAAAACATAGATATAGATGAGAAATATTCCTGACTGAATAGTAAAACAAAGTTGGTTTTTTCATAAAAATACTCTTTCGGTATCCTGAGTAGTTAACGAGAGTAAAATAAAAGTAAAATATCTAATCTCAAGATATAACAAAAATAAAAGAAAAATTAAATGCATTAATCATATATTTATCATATATTTTTTACAAAAAAAATTCAAGGATAGACAATCCCGATTAAAAATAGGTTTGAAACAAAAATCTCTTACCACTTTGATATGTTTTGAATCATAAGACCGATGAAATAATAAAATAAAATGAATACTTAAATATAATAATTATTATTAAATTAATGATATAACATTAAAAATATGTTGTATATATACCTCATAATGAAAGATAGGTGAATAACATAACGTATATCTGAAAGAAGACTATTTGAGATGATAAAGCCTCACTAATTTGGTAATCTATGAATCAAAACCTCATGAAAGAGAAAAAATTATATGGATTTTTAAATACAAATAATTTTCAGGAAAAGAATAAAATATATTCATGGGATTTAAATACACAAAAAAAATTAAATATGTGTGGAATATGGAATAGGCACCACATAAATAAAAGTGATACAAGAAATCACATTACCTCGAGTCTCATATTTCTTAATACACATAAAAACCACCTATACAAAAATATAGATTTATTTTTAATTTTATACAACCCATAACAATATATATCATATCATGTATGATTTACTTAAAAAAATATAATCACTCATTTATTAACAATTTGCTATTAAAATTACTATTCTATGTGATAACTAATTCCTTTTTCATGTGTGTTTCGATTTAGAAGTCCCTGTACTTATAATTTTGTCATGGTTAAATTATCTAAAAATATTTAATCATGATATTAATATAATATATATATATATATATATACATATTCATTCAAAAATCGGTTGAGATATAATAATTAATTACATCCTTCATGGAGATGGAAGGTCGAACAAACGCCTGAACATTGTTTCCATTTTTCGACGGATGGAATGAAAAAAAGGTAAATATTAATTAAAATTTATAGAATATTTATAATATTATTTATATAATATATATTAATTATATATATATTTATTACCATACATGTCAATATAAAATGAAAACTGAATCACACCACTTTGTGGAGGTGGTAGTCCCCACGTACGCATAAGCGACAATGTTGTTTTAAAATAGATGGAAATGTAAGAAGGTAGATAATATATTATAATTAAATTAGAATAATTATTTCATAAATATAATTTATAAATATTAATTAAATTATTTTAACTATCATTTAATTATGGTGATGAAACCTGAATTACATCGCTAGGTGGTGATGGTAAGCTGTACGTATGCATGAGCGATGTTGTTATTTTACAATGGATGATAATGTGGTGAAGAAAGGTTGTCCCATAATTATAATAAAAATTAATTATATTTAATATACTAAATTAATTATTTTATAATGGATAAAATATATTTATATGAGGTACAATAAGAAATGAAATTGAAAACCCTCGGTTACGAGATACATCTCTTCGTTGAGAAACCCTCTTTGGATTAAACTTTAATCCTGTAAAGGATAATATATTGAAAATTATATAAGATATATAATTTGTATAATTAATCTAGGAATACATTATATAGGTTACTTTTTTATATATAAATCACTAAAGTAGCATGGAAGAGAGGAGAAGAGGTGTCATTTTATAAGTGAGGGGAGGGGCACTATTAGAATTACAAAAAATATTAAAATATAAATTTTTTATTCTTAATATAAAATATTTTAAGTGACTATATATTCCAAAAAATAGTATATGGTTTAAATATAAAAAAATAAGGGAATTTATATAGGTTTTCGTTTCATTTTAAACTTTATATTTTTTATTAACTGTTTGGTTAACCAATGGTAACCTTAACAGTGGTAAAGACTTTTTCAATATTAAAGGGTTATGATTTTACATATAAGGAAACTATTGGATAATAAATGGACAAGGAAATAAATTTTTTAACATATATAATCCATGTTTTCCTCTTTTATGATATTTATTATTTCAAAATAATTTAATAAAATATTTTTTTTATAAAATATCATCAATGTCATTTTTACACTATTCATTTAATTTAATTTTAATGACATTAATAAAAAGTTTTAATTTTAAAATAATCCATTAAAACGTCAATATTATATTATAGTTATCTAAAAAGTTCATGGACCATATTAATTCATCCAAATTCTAATACATTTATTATATTTAAAATCATTTATTATACTTTCTATTAATTGAATAAATAATTTTTCGGTGTTGCGTAGAACTTTCATATACTAATTCAGTCACTAAAAATTAAAAAAAAATTATAGTGAAAGTAAAATTATTAATCTTTTAAATAATATTTTATAATATAATATTATCTCTTTCTACCCTTATGAAAATATCTCAAAAAAAGTAAAGTCAAGAGAGAGACATTTTGTATTTATTCCTTTCGTAAATTAATATAATGGTCATATTAAAATAAATATGGCACAAAGTGACTATATGATATAAAAATGGATGAAATAAACTTATATAATAGGGTAAATAAATGTTTTATAGTCCTTGCCATATTAATTTTGTTTTAATTACCTGATTTATCCTTACTAAGGGGAAAATATTTACTAAGGTTCTGTTTATAATGATGAAAATTAAAATATATATATATATAAAATTTGAACACATTTATTAAAACTATTTAATTAATTTTCAATAACTAAATTATTTGTGGTTTTATAAATTAATTTTAGATGAAAATGAAAAATGCAACGAAAAGCAGTTTTTTTCAAAAAAAATTGACTTTTATGTATAAAAATATATTTATATCAAATTCAATGATAAAGTTAATAAAATTATTTATATTAATATTAGTATAATATAATTAATTTTTGGTTTCTTAAATTTAAAACAAAATTTATCTTTGCTAATTCTTGAAACAAAAATATAGTTTTCAATAAAAATCAATATTTTTCATTATTCACTATAAAATCACTCTTTTCAGAAAAATACAAAAAATTACCCAAAGAAAGTTCTGATATTATGATTTTATGAATGGAAATTATTTATCACATTCATATTCTAAAATATAAGTAAATTAATTATAATATTTTCATACAAAAATTAATAAAATTCATATTTGAAGATAAAATATTTTTTGAAGAATAAAATGAATTTACTAAAAATTGAATATCCATTTTATAAAAATTAATCAATAAATTTGAATTGAATTTTGAATATATATATTTTTCATAATTTACTTAATCTTATTCATTCCCTCCAATTCAATGGATATGTCATCATAGTAAAATTTAAAAAATAATATGTTTATAGTATATCCCAATTTTCTAAAATCTCAGTGTTGTGTGTTAATAAATCTATTGAGCATAATATTATTTTAAAAACATGAGTTTTAATTCCAATATTTAAAACTTACACACTATGATAGGGGTGTTGTGTGATTCAAACATGAGGATAAATTAATTAATTAAATAAAAACCAAACTACATTGTGTGTAGAGGGATGCACATCCATATACATATAATGAAGATTGTATGAGAATACCCATAGAACAATGCTATATCTAGTATCATGAAACACCATTTACTCATAAATTCCATATATGTATGTAGTAAATGAAAAGAAACATACACATCATTAGTCATAAACCATGTTATGTTACGGTTCATGTTGTTTAATAGTTAAAATTTAGAAATGGTTATAAAAAGATGCAAAAAGGTATATGTTAATCTAACAATAGTACACAACATGTACTTAAATAATTTTAATTAATATTAATTTATAAAATTTATTTATACTTCTATATTTTTGAAATATCATGGAATTTTTGGATTAATATTCATGACAAATAATTTTTTTAATAAGATAATTAGTTTTTTTAATTAAATAAGTTCATTTTAATAAAGAATGAATTGAAATGAATTATTCAAATTTCAATTTCTATTCATTATATGTGTTTTTAATCATTATATTGAAATAATTATCTACTTTTTACTTTTCTATTTAATTTAATTATTTATTTCAGGGGCTTTATGATAAATTTATTATTAAATTAAATATGATAATTTATGTATATTCCATTCCTCTTAATTATGTATAAACCTCCATTTAAATAGATTATTTCATGTGACTCTATACCTCGGGTTCCCATATTCTATGAGTGAGTAATATTATATAAAAGGAAGATCTCATTATAATAGGAGATAGTTTATGTCATGACTACGGTAAAACCAACTATGGTGATAAAAATTTTAAATGAGAAGTGTTGCAGCTTGATTCAAATATTAGGCTCATTGAGTAACCTCCCCAAGGGTTAAGATTAATTTATCATTGTCTTGAAAAAACAAATTTTTAGTTAAAATTTCATAATCATATAACTTATTTATTTTATATAAAAAGTATGAGGGTATTTATTTATATGATGCATCATTATTTTATAATTAAAAATCATCAAAAATATTAAATATATAAAAATTACATCCTATGAAATAAAACAAATGATTTTTGTGTTAATTATTTTATCAGGAAATTGTTAATTGATAATCAAAATACACATAATATTAATAACCATATAAAAATGCAAAAATTATAATATTTATTCTTAAGATAAAAAAATTCACTCATGGAAACTATTATGTCACAAAATTTCTTACATGAATTCAGTTATAATGATACCACAGATCAAAGTATTGCTCTATACCTTGTTAAGATTCTACTATTTATTGGACAAATTAAATTAGTGTTTTGTGTTGAATTAACCAAGTTAACATCATGAGAATTTGACCAATAAATACTTCATGTAACTTGTAGGAATGCGTTGAACAAATATGAGTCTAAAATTTCATGATTAGGTAGTCCAGTTAATATATCAAGGAACTGGGTGTTAATATATTCAAAAAAACATCCCACCAAAATATATTTGTGTAAATTTATAAACACCTTTTATTTTTCATGAGAAGGGAAATATTGATATTTACCACTAGAATATCCACATGATATGATATTCCAAATACAATGGTGATGGATACTATAATTTTATAAAATAGTGTGAGCTTAACAAAATAAAATTTATTACATCAATCATGGAAATCAAGAAAATATACTAAATTATACTTATATTTTTTATATAAAATGACATATAATTCAGCCATGGAATTATCCGTTTTCTCAAAATTTGAGAAACAAAATCTACTAACTAGTTATAACTTTCAGGGGTGGTATATGTTTTTATAAATCATACTATATGAAGAGTATATGTTTTATTTATTGAATTCCCCAATACATGTTTACCACTCTTTAGAGAAAAGTGAGGATGATAATTATATATTCCAAAAACATGTTCTATACACATGTTATGACTAATGACTCATGTTATCATCCATGACTAGGGTGCTCTAGATTATACCTGAGACATGGAAACAAACACCTTTATATCTAATCATCATGATCTATATCGGGAGAACGCATGAAAATAATGGTATGATATATCCAAGGAAAACGTTTCACAAAATTTGAAGCAATTTCTCCAATTGGACCACTATAGTCAAGATGGTATGATATATTTGGTATTTTGAAATTATTTGTTTCATGATACTAAACTAATTGACCATATATAATCATCTCAACTCAGATCCTTAGAGATTCACAATTTTTTTTTATGAATTTAAATGTTAACAATATAGGGATGACTCTCCCTTATATCCCAACTATGATTCTCTATGTTAAAATGATACGAAGAATGAAAAACATTATATAATTACATTGAATAATATTAAAATCATGAAAAATATGGTCTAAGACTAATCCCATGGCTAAGTGGAGGGGGTCAAGGGATATTTAAATCAGTAAAATGTTGTATATTTTTCATGTGGTAAAAGTGGTCACTATAATAAGAACTTTTCCTCCATGATTAATAATTAAGAAGATTAATTTATATTAGTTATTGAATATAATCTATCAATTTCATCAAATTTCATGTCAGGTACTACTTTTGGTTCTCTCAATTTCATCCAAATACAGGATCCAAGTAGATTTTAGAAGGTTTCCATGCGTGAGGTGGATCTATAAGCTACCAATGTAGTAAGATTAGATATTTTAGGTATTAGAGACTAAAAAAATATATCCTTTTTATAAGGATTTATTAAAACATTAAACAAGTTTTATTGTGTTCCTAATGTTACCAAAAACCAAATATTTTTGTCCATATTATATATAGAAGGCTTAAAATTCATCTTTTAATATAATATGTGATGCATTTCTAAATATAGATTATTTTATTTTATTACATATTTTAATTATTTTCATTACATACTATAATATGGAAATATATTGTTGTTAATATATAGTTAATAAAGTTTTCACGACTCATATCACAACGAATTTTGGAATTAAGGTATCACTCATATAAATGAGAATAATCTGATAAATCTATATCAAGAAGTGTGTTTTGATTAATTTCAAATAAAACCCTTCAAAATATTTCACACATACATTCAAGGTAAAATGAATAAATAATGGCATTGTGGAGATATTTAAAGGGTTGTAGATATTCTAGAAAATTTTCATTTATATGTGTGTGGACCTTACCTAGTTCATACCAAATGTGAAATTCTTACATAAAAACTTTTACTCGTGAATTCTATATTTGTATATTTTTTATTAATGAGGTAAAAGTCTGATTTATTTCTAAAATATAAAGAATACAATAACAAAATATAGAACCATCTTTGTAAGAAGACAAAGACTGTCTCTTCAGACCATGGAAGAGTGTATCTTAAACAATAATTCATTGATTATATTATGGATTTGGAGATTTTTTCTCAAATATATGATCCTTATAAAAAAATTGAATGGTGTTAGTGAATGGAGAGACGTCATCTTGTTGAATATGGTGAGATTTATGATAGGTTAACGAATCCTGCCTTTATTATTTGAGGATATATTTTACAAACAACATCACATATATTAATCTTGGTGCCAAATTATCCATGTATAATGACATATGATTTATGGTTTGGCCGGAAATAAATGATTTAAAATTTATGTGTGTATGGGGATTAAAATAGTTTATTAAGAAATCTTTTGGTGAAAAACATTCTCCTTGAGGTGTAAATTATATCATTATAGAATTACCTAAGGAAACAAGGGGATATTATCTATATGAAACCTAATATTGAAATTTAATAGTGGTAATACATAATACTTTCCTTGAGAGAAATTACATATTCAAAATAGATATTGTGAGAAATAAATACTTTTATAATGTTTAGGGTTAATATAATTATGTATTGGCAGAAGAATAAATCCCATTAATCCCAATGGAAGATGTAAATCCCAAGACACGAAGATAATATAGGAATACAAAATTAATTAGGGAATAAAAGAGATATAGTTTCTTAGTCATTTAAAATGGTGATGTATTATTAACCGATGATGATGAAACTATATCCTATAACGAGGTTTTAATAATCATAGAGGTTTCAAGGTTCCAATAAACCATGAACTCTAAAATGTTTTCTATATTATAGAATCATGTATTGGCTTTTGTAGAATATCCAGTTTATGTAAAAACTATTGGTTATAAATTATTACTCCATGAGATGTGTAAGAACCCGGTTCTTATTTTTGAGGTATGAGCTTCTTCATTTTCCTTTTCCTTAAGTGTTTTTGAGAAAATATGGAAAATGGGGGAAAAATCCTAAATTTTGGAACTACACGCCGTGTACTTTTCCAGACACCGTGTAATTTGGCCGTGTGGGATGGGTACACTGGGCGTGTAGCCATGTCGGCGACGAAGTGTGTAGGAACCAACTACATGTCGTGTAGTGGTACCTTACACACTGTGTAGTTAGTCGGAAGGGTTAAACAGTAAGACGGTGGATTAGGAGACAGTACACGCCGTGTACTCTAGAGTATATGCCGTGTACTCATGTCAACGACTGAAGAGTGTGGCGGTGCCACCAGATGAACAGTTAAATGAAGGAAGTACACGCCGTATACTCATATTTACATGCCGTGTACTTTGTTTTTTCGGCTTAAAACATGCAGTATCCTCGTCATTTGGAAGAGGAGGCATTTGAACCGTTTTGGAGCCAAGGAGGATGGCTGAACCTTTGATGATCCGCCGGGTGTTCATCTAGAATCCGATTCGGCTTCGAACGATCTCATTGGAACCGCATGGGTAAGCCCTCTCTTCTCCTAGCGTATCTCTTACCAATTCTTTCTCGTTAGAGAGTTATTTAAGTTTGAATGGGTTTTCTTCTTCGGCAGAACTACGTCATTCTTGGGCGTTTCTTGGATTGGCATTCACGTATAACGCTTGTTAGCGTATAAGGTAGGTGGCTTGGTGTAAATTTCCAACTTTCGTGCGTTTTTGTGTGTTTTTGTGCCACGAACCCATGTTGGGGTGTCGTGTGGCTGAGGCCATTACTATATTTAATGCCTAGAATTTCATAGGTGATTAAATTGTGATAATAAAATGCTGGTTGGGATCATTTCTTGGATCTGGAACCACCCCGTGGGTGTGTTCCACTGTTTAGCCGTTTGGCCAGGATACCCGAGGATATTCCTTAAATGTAGTAATTGTAGAAATGCCTTGAGAGGAATTGCTCGTTTACTGCATTTTGATATGATGGGTATGGCCCGGTTACCTATTTAGCCTGAGGTCGTTGTTGTGATTAGCCTGTAAGGACTGCACTGTTTAGCCTGAGGGCTGTAGTTATTTTGGCCTGAGGGAAACTTCTTCCGTGCCTGAGGGAAATAGACTACGTGCCTGAGGGTGACACTACCTACACCTGAGGGAAAAATTCTGTTACGCCTGATGGAAATTACCTGCGGGTTGGGTTCTCCTTACCTGAGGGTAAGGTTTTTCTTGTCTGAGGACGTGGACTATTTACTTAGAAATGCACTGTGCTGATTTCTGATATTTAATGGATTAAATAAATAATTAAATGGAAATTTAACTGTTAAGTTAGTTGCTTATGAATACTGCTTACTTTATTGCATTTTACTACTGCACACTGTTGATGCATGCTTACACGCAGTTGGGCACGAGCCTTTGGGGGGTGCCTACTGAGATATATTTCTCACACCCTGTTTGGGTCACACTTTTCGGCACAAACAGATTACGTTTCTGCAGGTGTAGATAGGGGCAAGAGTCCCTATACAGGTACTTGATTATTTCTGAGGAGTATGAGGGTATGAGACCGAGCCTAGGCTAGCGATGCTGCTACCAACTGTTTTGCTTTGTTTTGTTGTACTCTGCATTTTGTTGTACTGTATTGATGTATATAATGTTCTGGCTATTTTCTTAGAACTTGTGACATGTTGCATCTTTTATATACTGTTGGTTATATCATCTACAATTGTTTATCTTAGTTTCTATTGTGTATGGTTTACTACATTCGCTGTCATTGCATGTCTATTTTGTATTCCTCTATGCTACACTTTGATAAATGAGGGAATAGTTTCCCCACTATCAGACCTGGGCCCTTGCTACTAGTCGGAAGCCTCTACCATTTGGGGAAATGCGCTTGAGGTCACGTGGAGAACCGGGCTTGGGGCACCCGTTGCGTGGCACCTGGGTCTGGGATGTTACAAAGTGGTATCAAATGGTTTCTTTTCTTTGATTTACTATTTGGAGCCATAGTCAGGGATAAGAAGAACTGTAGTTGGTAATAAGCTATGCCCGGGGGTAGCTAACCCACGTTCAGGGAAAAAACGATTTACCTCATGTTTTAATTTTATTGATTTTGCAATTTACAGTTGATTTGATTTCACCGTTGGGTGATGCACTTGAGATTGTGCTGTTTATAATTTATCTATGGGTTCTATTTAGTTGCAACCTGATGAGATGAGGGTATGTCGTCTCATGCATCATATAGGCACATGTTAGAAATCACATGCCATGCATAGTTTCCATGCCATGTAGGTGCATTAGAATTTTCATGTTGTTGTGATAGTTGTTGTGCTAGAAAAGCATGTTTTTGTGATAGCTGCTTGATAAATACCTACTTTCGGATAGGGTATTTTCTTGTGTGAGCTTGTTTCTAGAATGGATTCCAAACTTTGGTTTTTGGGGAGTATGGGCCCCCATTGACTGGAATTTGTTGGATCATTAGCTGTTTATTGGTATTAACACATATAAGATGTAAAACTTTGATTCGTGGGGAGTATGGGCCCCCACGGGTCGGAATTTGACACTTAGGTGTTGGTTTCAGTATTTTCTAGGTTTCGGGGAAGTTTTTGAGGCATACTGTCTGGAAACCCAGTATACACGCCGTGTAGTATTTTTATAGATGTCGTGTATGTTCTTCTATTTGGGAAGACAAATAAACTTTTTGATTACACATCGTGTACCCTAAATACACGCCATATAGTCTCTTCCCGTGTCACAAACCATGTGGGCAGCGACACGGGTAAGGGAAAGGCTTGGGTAAAACACGTCGTGTACATAGTGAACACGCCGTGTAGTGTGACCCGGAGTCCGACCATGTAACTAACAACACGGGTCAGTGAACTCCTTGACATAACACGCCGTTTCAATGATGGACACGCCGTGTAGTGTGGCTTGGGGACGTGGTCGTGTAACAAACAACACGGGCCGGTGTAACCTCTCCCTGAACACACCGTGTACCTGTGGGACACACCATGTAGTCTTGTCTGAGGATAGAACATGTGGTGTTAGCCGTGTGGCTAGGAAATAGGGTGTTGTACATGCCGTGTATGGGTGTAACACGACGTGTAGTGTCAAGCCGAGTAGTCGGATGTGTCATAGATGACACGGGCAGTTGGAAAATAACACCGAACACGCCGTGTAGATATTATACACGTCGTGTAGTCTTTTTCAACGGAAGTCGTGTGTCTTATCCGTGTGTATGGACCCGGGTAGGGGAAGAGAAGTCAAGTACACGCCTTGTAGTAAGTGTACACTCCATGTAGTCTTGTTTTGAAAATTTTGAAATGCCTTCTTCCTCTTGATCCTTTGTGGTTCCTTTTCTTTTAGTCTAAATAATCTTGAATCTAAGGCATGATTTTGACCCTATAGTGTCATGCCGCCTAGACAACCACGAGTTGTTCACCAAGAGAGAGACGATGATTATACTCCAGAGATGGTGGTCCATGGGCTACTAGTTGATCCTTCAGAAGAGCCAGATGCGGTGCCAGCTGATATACCGGACACAGGCGTGGAGGCGCAGTTCTGTGAAGGCTTTATGCGGTTCATACATACCTTTCAGGGAGCACCGCAGGCTGCCACATCTATGGTCGAGATGATGTGTATCTTTCAACAGCAGCATACGCCTACGTTTTCAAAGGATGGTGGACCACAGGCTGCAGAGTTTTGGATAGGATCGATGCATACTATTTTCGAGCATCTTGAGATGCCTCCAGGGTGGAGGGTCAAGCTCGTGACTTACATGCTGCGTGATTCCTCCAAGAGGTGGTGAGATGTTACCACCCAGTCAGAGCATCACAGAGACATGGCGTGGGAATATTTTCAGGAAGTATTCTATGAATTCTCCGTTCCCGAGACGCTGAGGGCAGATAGAGCTCGAGATCTCATGAATCTACAAGAGGGTGCTATGTCGGTGATGGACTATTCTGCTCATTTTACAGAGCTTTAGTGTTTTTCACCCGTGCTGGTGGGTGATGAGACGATGAGAGCCAGAAGTTTTGAAGATGGTATTCGGTATGACATCTGAGTGCTGGTGAATGTTTTCAGGTTTCCTTCAGTATATGCTATTGTGAACCAAGCACTGATTACTGAGAGGAACCTGCGGGAATCTAGTGTTGTGGGCTAGGGAGGTTTAGCACCAGTTACTGGTACTATTTCTGCTGGCAAGAGGAATAGACAAATGGAATTCTCTCAGGGTGGCAGTACCAGCTAGTCAGCTTCTTCAGGTGGTCCGGTCAGGTGCTACCAGTGTGGCAGAGATGGGCACAAGAGACCGCAGTGTCCACAAGACCCAGTGGAGTGCCGAGCTTGCGGCAAGATGGGTCATCTGCAACACTTTTGTAGGGCGTTTCCACCAGTGGTAGTGAGAGGGGTTCTGTGCAGACTTCACATGCGGGATCAGGACCAGTGGCTTCTTACCAATTAGGGAACTAGAATTCGTCCGGGCGTGCAGACAGAGATGGTGGTCGTGGTCGTGGTAGCCAGACACCTGGATCGCAGAGGCAGTAGGGCGGGACAACTCAGGGTATCCAGGGTGTGTCGCAGGGCCGTGGCACTGGGCAGGCATATGCAGTGCAACAGACCCAGCAAGAGCAGGATCCCGAACCTTCTACAGTCAGAGGTACTATTCTAGTAGTTTCTGTCTTATCTTCAGTACTTTTTGATACAGGTGTTACACACAGTTTCATATCTGTACCCGTTGTGGAGAGCCTTGGGCTCAGTGTTTCTTCTTTTTCCGATATCATGACGCTAGACACTCCTTTGGGGATTAGAACGGCCGGTGTGCGTCAGTGCAAGGAGTGCCCCCTTGAGGTTGGAGGGTGTCACTTTCTATGGGACCTTTACATCCTAGAGATGACGAGCTATGATGTCATTCTTGGGATGGACTGGTTGGTTCCCTTCTGAGCCTTTGTAGAATGCTATCGTCGCAGGGTGTGTTTCACATCACCAGAGGGTGGAGAGTTTCTATACAAGGGAAAGTGGGATGTTCAGGCGAGTCGAGCTGGACCAGAGCATCATGGGCGAGGTGGAGTCACAACCCATATTGCGATCTTATATCTAGATGATCAGGGGACTTGTTAGACGGTTTTACCTCTAGTGGTTGATCGTTTCAGGGATGTCTTCTTGGATGACTTTTCAGGTCTACCTCTAGTGCGTGAGGTGGATTTCTCTATCGAGTTTGTGCCAGGAGCAGCACCGGTGTCCCTTACTCCTTATAAGATGGCTACACCTGAGCTGCAGGAGCTCAAGAGGCAATTAGAGGAGTTACAGGCGAAGGGTTTTATCTGACCCAATACTTCTCCTTGGGGTTCTACAGTCCTTTTTGCGAAGAAGGCAGACGGTACCCTCAGACTTTGTGTGGATTATCGGAAGCTGAACAAGTTGACGATTAAGAACCGATATCCCTTGCCGAGGATTGATGATCCATTTGATTATCTTCATGGAGCACGAGTTTTCTAGAAGATTGACTTGAGATCGGGATATCATCAACTGCGCATGAGACCATCGGATATACCGCTTACATCTTTTTGGAGCAGATATGGTCTGTACGAGTACTAGGCTATGCCGTTTGGACTCGCGAACGCGCCATCAATTTTCATGGCTCTGATCAATAATGTGTTCCATATGTATCTTGATTATTTTGTGGTAGTATTCGTGGACGACATCCTGGTGTACTCTCACACTCGACACGACCGTTCCACCCATCTTGAGATCGTATTGAGTACACTGAGAGAGCATCGACTATATTCTAAACTCTCAAAGTGCCACTTTTGGATGGACCAGATTCACTTCCTCGGTCACATTATCTCAGAGGAAGGAGTTGCAGTAGACCCAGAGAAGGTGAGAGTAGTAGTTTCCAGGGAGCATCCTAAGAATGTGTTTGAGATATAGAGTTTCTTAGGGATGTATGGTTACTACAGATGCTTCATACATGACTTCTCCCTCTTAGAAGCACCTTTGATGGGACTGACTAAGAAGGGTGTGAAGTTCATTTGGTTAGAAGCTTGCGAGGCATATTTTCAAGACCTGAAAGGAAGGTTGACATCAACACCGATCCTGATACTCCCAGAGAAAGAGAAGAGCTATACAGTTTACTGTGATGCATCAGGGATTGGGCTGGGAGCCGTTTTGATGCAGGGCGACCGAGTTGTTGCGTACGGGTCTCGGAAGTTAAGGCCACATGAGTGGAATTAACTGACACATGATCTCGAGTTGGATGCGGTTGTTCATACAATGTGCTGTTGGAGACACTATCTGTTGGGAGAGCATTTTTTGGTTTTCACTGACCACAAATACCTCAAGTATATCTTTACTCAGCGTGACCTGAATCTAAGGTAGAGGAGGTGGGTCGAGTACCTACAGTCCTTTGATTTTGAGATTTCCTATAAACCTGGTAAAGGTAATTCAGTAGCTGATGCACTAATCCGGAAGACTCAGATACAGGCTGTGCAGGAGGCCAGTGGTGAGTGGGAGCTTATGGATTTGTTCTCTAAGATGCATTTGGTGGTTCACGATAGTCAGGGGAAAACTTATCTTTCCTCGTTAGTTGTGACTTCTACCCTCCTGGATAGAGTGAGGATGAGACAGATGTCTGATTCAGAAGGCCTAGTTCTACAGGAGTCGGTGTCGAGTGGGGACCCTTCTCCTAGTTGGATGGTAGGCGATGATGAGGTCCTACGTTTCCATGGACGAGTATGGGTTCCAAGGGACATATGCAAGGAGATGATGTAGGAGTTTCAAGCTTCATCTTGGGAAGTTCATCCCGGGGTTACCAAGATGTACTGAGACTTGAGACGTCAGTACTGGTGGCTGGGTATGAAGAGAGAAATAACTAGTTTTGTCACGAGGTGTTCCACCTGTCAGCAGGTGTAGGCAGAGGACCAGAGTCCAGCTGGGAAGCAGTAACCCATTCCAGAGTGGAAATGGGATGATGTCACGATGGATTTTGTGACTGGATTGCCGAGGTCACCTCGAGGGAATGACGCCATGTGGGTTGTTGTGGACAGACTCATGAAGGTAGCTCACTTCTTGATGATCAAGGAGACTTTCAGTGTTGACGATCTCGGACGACTGTATATCCGAGAGATCGTACATCTTCATGGGGTCCCTCGTTCTATCGTTTCAGATAGGGACTCCCACTTTACATCTCATTTCTGACAGAGTTTTCTGAGGGTACTGGGTACACAGGTTCTTCTGAACACAGCATACCACCCTCAGACCGATGGCCAGTCAGAGCGTACGATACAGGTGCTTGAGGACATGCTGCATGCATGCGTCCTAGACATTGGGGGATCTTGGTAGAAGCATATTCCCTTGGTCGAGTTTGACTATAATAATAGTTTTCAGGTGACTATTGAGATGGAATGTTACGAGGATTTATATGGTAGGCCATTCCGATCACCCTTGTGCTGGTTAGAGGCAGGTGAGGCAGCTCTAATGGGGCCACAGATAGTACAGGAGACATTTGAGCAGGTCCAGTTGATTCGAAAGCGGATGGCTACCATGAAATCTCGTCAGAAGTCTTATGCTGATCGCCGCAGACGACCTTTGGAGTTGGTGGTCAGGGATCAGGTTTTTTTACGTGTTTCGCTAAGGCTAGGACACAAGCGGATCAGTAGATAGGCTAAGCTTTCATCGAGGTATGTGGGGCCATTCGCGATTCTGGAGAGAGTCGGGCTGGTAGACTATCGGTTGCAGTTACCACAACAATACTAAGCCATACACGACATCTTCCACATGTCTCAGTTGAGTCGCTATCATTCAGACCCGTCTCACGTCTTTTAGCCTGAAAAGGATGAGATGGAAGTCGATGAGTCCTTTGAGGAGCATCCGATTCGTATCGTTGAAAGGAGCACGAAGGTTCTCTGAGGCCGGGTAGTTCCTCTCATACGGGTACTATGGCAGCATGGCCGAGTGCAGGACGAGACTTGGGAGCGGGAGGCCGACGTACGTTCTCAGTGGCCAGAGTTGTTCTGAGCTTTATCTTATCCACCCTGGGAAGGGCAATTCGGGGGCGAATTGCTATAAGGGGGGAAGTTTGTAAGAAACCGGTTCTTATTTTTGCGGTACGGGCTTCTTCCTTTTCCTTTTCCTTAAGTGTTTTTTAGAAAATATGCAAAATGGGGGGAAAATCCTAAATTTTGGAACTATATTCCGTGTACTTTTCCACACGCCATGTATTTTGGCCGTTTGGGATGGGTACGCGGGGCGTGTAGCCATGTCAGCGACGAATGGTGTAGGAACTGACTACATGCCATGTAGTGGTACCTTACATGCTGTGTAGTCAGTCTGCAGGCTTAAACAGTAAGGCGGTGTAGTTGGAGACAGTACACACCGTGTACTCAAGAGTACATGTCATGTACTCATGTCGACAGCTGAACAGTGTGGCGGTGCCGCCAAAGGAACAGTAAAACGAAGGAAGTACATGCCATATACTAAGAATTACACACCGTGTACTTTGTTTTTTTGGCTTAAAACAGGCAGTAACCTCCTCATTTGGCAGAGGAGGCATTTGAGCCGTTTTGGAGTAAAGGAGGACGACCGAACCTTTGAATATCTGCCGGGTGTTTGTCTGGAATTCGATTCGACTTCGGACGATCTCATTGGAACCGCATGGGCAAGCCCTCTCTTATCCTAGCATATCTTTACCAATTATTTCCCGTTGGAGAGTTATTTACATTTTAATGGGTTTTCTTCTTCGTCAGATCTATGTCGTTCTTGGGCGTTTCTTGGATCGGAGTTCACGTATAACGCTCGTTAGCGTATAAGGCATGTGGCTTGGTGTAAATTTCCAACTGTTGTGCGTTTTTGTGCCACGAACCCATTTTGGGGTATCGTGTGGCTGAGGCCATTACTATATTTAATGCCTAGAATTTCATAGGTGATTAAATTTTGATAATAAAATGCTGGTTGGGATAGTTTCTTGGATCCCGAACCACCTTGTGGGTGTGTTCTACTATTTAGCCGTTTGGCCAGGATACACGAGAGTATGCCTTAAATGTAGTAATTTTAGAATTTCCTTGAGAGGAATTATTTGTTTTCTGCATTTTGATATGTTGGGCATTGCCCAGTTACCTGGTTATCCTGAGAGTTTTGTTGTGATTAGCCTATGGAAATTGCACTGTTTAGCCTGAGGGATGTAGTTATTTCGGCCTGAGGGAAACTTCTTCCATGCTTGAGGGAAATAGACTCCATGCCTAAGGGTGACACTACCTACACCTGAGGGAAAAATTCTGTTACTTCTGAGGGAAATTACCTGTGGGTTGGGTTCTGCTTACCTGAGGGTAAGGTTTTTCTTGTCTGAGGACGTGGAGTGTTTACATAGAAATTCACTGTGGTGATTTCTAATATTTAATGGATTAAATGAATAATTAAACGTAAATTTAACTGTTAAGTTATTTACTTATGAATACTGCTTACTTTATTACATTTTACTACTGTACACTATTGTTGCATGCTTACACGCAGTTGGGCATGGGCCTTTGGTGGGTGCCTACTGAGATATATTTCTCACACCCTGTTTGGGTCATGATTTTCAGCCCAAAAAAATTACGTTTCTGCAGGTGTAGATAGGGGAAAGAGTCCCTATACAGGTACTAGACTGTTGATGAGGAGTAGGAGGGCATGGGACCGAGCCTAGGCTTGCGATGCCGCTGCCAGTTGTTTTCTTTGTTTTGTTGTACTCTTCATTTTGTTGTACTGTATTGATTTATAACATGTTCTGGCTGTTTTCTTAGAACTTGTGACATGTTGCATCTTTTATATACTATTGGTTTTATCATCTACAGTTGTTTATCTCAGTTTCTGTTGTGTATGGTTTACTGTTTCCACTGTCGTTGCATGTCTATTTTGTATTCCACTGTGCTACACTTTGATAAATGAGGGCATAGTTTCCCCACTATCAGACCTAGGCCCTCGCTGCTAGTCGACAGCCTCTGGCATTTGGGGAAATGCGCTTGAGGTCACGTGGCGAACAGGGCTCGGGGCACCCGTTGCGTGGCACCCAGGTCCGGGACGTTACAAGAAGCTGGACATTGATGGTAACCACAATACTTATAAAGAAAAACTTGTTGTTGAAGGGTTTTGTAAATATTAAGGAATATACTATGAATAATCCTTATCGCAATTTACAATGTTAAAATCCATCATAATTATAATCGATATAACATCTTATCATCATTATGAAATTTGGAACATTTATGTCCAAAATTATTCCTTAATGGGAACCCTATGGATTATATATATATGACACGCCCCAAATGGTTAGTGAATACAAAGGATGAAAATAAAAAATAAAAACTATAGAGATCCATTTATTAGTTGAATAAAGCTTCAATATCACTGAAAAAATTGATGAATCAATAATAAAATTCGGTTCCAAAAATAATGATTTTAATCCATATGTCAACAATTAGTTTACTAGTAGTTCAGTTGTTTTCTTAGTTGTATATTTTGAAGATATATTAATGATGGAAAATGAGATACCAGGCATATAGTCTGTTGTGAAATGGATAAAAACTATTTAATATGAATTAATTATTTCTGGTAGCCAACACTCTAGGGATTAAGATCCCTGATGATAGATATAAGGGGATTCATAGAAAAATTAAGGATGCATACATAGATAAGGTACCGAAGAGATAAAGTGTGGAGAAATAAAATATTTCGTTGTTTCTAGTATTATATGGTATAAATTTTACTTGGATAATATATACTTAGACAAAATTAATGAGAGAGAGAGAGTATGATACCTTGCACATAAGTGATGGTACCATTATGTATTGCATGATATATTTCAAAATTGATATTTCCTACTCCATAAGCATGGTATGGACATATTAAATAGACACAGGAGAGACATATAGGATGGTTATTAAAACTATCCAAAATATTAGAGGTATAAAAAGGATTTGTTGATTATATATGGAGTAGTTAAAGATCAATTCTCCAAGGGATACACAGATTTATTTTTCTTAATAGACCAAAATAATCTAAACTCATAGTCAAGAAATGTGTTCAAATTTAATAGAGGATCTGGTGGGTAGAATATTTTTATACAACTAGTGGTCACAAATTTTATATTAGAGGATGAGTATATAGAGTATACTGATATTCAAAAAAAATATGTTTTGATATGAAAATTTGTCAAGGAGCTTGATTTGGTTCATAATAGTAAATATGTTACCATAATGTATTCTGATAATATTATAGTTGTGATCTTATAAAAGAAGATATTTTATATCAAAGGATAAAGTATATACTTTATGATTATCACGTCTTGAGGGATTTTTCTTAATGTTGTGTTTTCATGGAAAGTAGAGTTTACCAAAAGGATAATGTGGTGTACCCATAAGCCAAAGCCTTATTATAGAAGATGAATGAATATCATGTGGTAGGTAGTGGAAAAAAAATTAAAAGTTGTTTATAATTATTGTTGGAGTCTTTTGGAGATAGTTCCCTAGAATTAACTATGATTTTACATTAGATTATAGAATATTAATATTAATTAATATCTTACCACACGATGAGTTTTATTTAACATAACTTTAAAGTAATAATTTTCTTATAACATCTATCATGTTTAAAGGCTACAGAATTTCACCACTATAATTAGAGACTTGAATTATTATGACAATAATTTAAACATGTATCCTTTGATAAATTTTATATCTTTCTGATGGGATATAAACAATGTCTTAACTATTAGGTGTTAAATACCCATATGCAGAAAATGCCTCTTATCAAGAATTATTACACTTATTATTTTTGAAGAGTTGAGGTTATAAACAAATTCATCGAAATAGGTTTTACATAAGTTATATGTGATATTGGATATTTCTATCTATAGATGTGTGTATTGGTCCTTATACATTTTAGTATTAATAATATACATCATAAATTGCATAATTTTATTTATTATTATATCTATGATTTAATATTCTCATGAAGAAGTAGTATACATTGGGTGAATATTAAGAGATAATACATTGATTTATTAGGTAATGAATGGATCTATTCGTTTATAGTTATCAGAATATGATATCTCAAGCCCTTTGATTGAATTGAAACTATCAAATTAATTTCATGGTCATAGTAGTGTATCAATGAGTTCATTTTAGGTTGTAAACGAATGATATATCAATCATATTGGTTAATGACATATGTATTTAACATAATTGACGAGATATGAAGACAATGTGGTTATATTTCACTAGAAGTATGTGTATAATATTTTTATCTTTGAAACAATAACATCATCATATATTAGATCTTTAAAATTTCACGGGATGATAATTTTGGAATTTAGGAATGGTAACCTAATACCTTTGAGAAAGTTCTCTAGTGGGTCAAAAACTAAGTGTATCTAGAATATTAGTTAATTGTATTTGAATTTAATATTTGTAATAAATACTATCTTTAAGACTAAGGAATAAAAATTATTCAGGTTATATTAATTGCATAAACTCAATAAAAAATTATTTAAGTTTAGAATATATTCGAGTTAAATATTATTAATTTAATTATTATATAAATGGAAATTTTATTATAATTTCTTTTTTTTAATTAATAATATATTATTATTTATTTATTTAAAATAATATTTTTATCCATTAATCGATAAATTCTTAGGACGATTGACGGATCATGTTAATGGCCCAATATAAATGACATATTTTTTAATATGAGTTAAATAAATATTTGGTTATTATTTAAAAATATATTTAAATATCTACGAGCTAGTTCAATTCATGGAATATAATAATATTACTATTATTATTTGAATTAGGTTTTATAGAGAATAAATAGTTAGATAATGGACCTTTGTATAAAAATTAATTTTTTAACTTCATGATCATATTATTTTCATAGGATGAGAGTGAATAGCTGTTCGTAATAAATTTTTGAAGATAATTATCCATGTAATAAATAAATCTCTCTCATTAATTATCTCGAGAATGAGAGAAATTCATCGACCACCCTTTCAAGGAAGATATAATAATATAAATATTCTTTTGAAAATGAAGGAATTCTTATTGTGGTCCATGTATAACGATGCAATGTAGTTGGTACCACCACGCTTTCACACAATGATCCATAAATGATGTTATGGGATTCTTTGATCATGTGGGGTTACTATTACTATAATTCAACAATGGAAACTTCACTAAAATGATTATATGATATCGGTTTCCAAATTTATCATCAATGATGAAAGAATTATCAAGTTTAGGTAATTTTCACTATAAATTAATTATAAATTATATGTTAAAATATCTTATTTATAGATATTATAGTTTCATGTAAATAATGTACTTTTAATTTTTCCATTGAAACCAAAGAAAAATATTATTGGGAATAAGACCAACCTATAATAGCATAAACCGTTCCATCTCGTTCCCTTATTAGATTTGGGTGTAGGAGGTGTTATGATTGGATATAAGAACATAATGTGGGGTGGAATAATTGGTTCTTCATGAAGTTGGTGTTCAATGGAATGAACCATGGTGTATTTATGTGGGTTTTATCTGGTAAGAAATTTGATGTGATATAGTCTAGTAAATCATAGTTTTTAATGAAACTTCATGACACCATAGTGACCCAAGAGGATTTGATCTATTTTTTCTACATGTGTTTGACATCATAGCATGTATTTCAATGAGAAGATTTTAGGTTGAATCTTGGGTGTTTCATGATGGTTTTATTCATGGTACAACTCTACACCTCATGGAAAAAAGGCATGGATGTTATTTTCCAGGTGCTAAGGTCTCAAGTGATGTCGTTACATAGTGGTAATCATCATGAAACAATAATTCTTCTATTGAATCAGATCAAATTATTTGAATTAATTCAAGAGGGTTTGGAATCAGAGGATTCACAGTAAGAGTTTGGGATTTATGGTGGATATTGTCCCATCATGTAATAATAATAATTTTTTATGTTTCTACTCATATTTTATGTGATGTTCATGGTTTGGAGATGTCCAATCCTTCCATGACTAGTTATTATTCTAGATTGTTATAAATCTAAAATCACCCTAGATTTATTTTAGATACTTTCATTTTCTATCAATCCATCAGTAAACTGAGGTGTATTTATAGTATCTTGATCCCCGTTTAAGAACTTAGAATCCTTGGATTATTGAGATTGAGGATTCCACCATTCTAGGGGAGTTCATATTACACTTTTCTTCATCTTTTACTTTTTATCCTCCATCTAGAGAAGGATTTTGAAGTGTATTGGTGATTTTTTTGTGGAATTAGTCCATTATTATCATAGGGATTGATGTGTTTAATGTTTTTGATATTACATTTATTTAATAGTTCCTTGAGATTGTCTCAACCCCATGTCTCTCTTGCATAATGATCATCAAAGCATTGAATGAGGTAGAGGATTCCTAAACTCCATTATATTTTATGTATAATTTGTAACTATAATAGTTTTTTATAGTGACCCAACATTTTTATACACAACTATTACAATATTTCAAAGATAAATAACATAATATTAATACATTCTAAGATCAACAGGATTAGTATCTTGGAAAATTTAGGTTCAGACATAAGTTGTACATAATTTAACCCAAACATTATTTAAATTATTGATATTTATCACCTTAAATAATCTCAAATTCTATTTGGTATATGTAATCACCTGATGATATACATCAAATAAATGGGTTAGCTAAATCCCAGTAAAATGTGGGATAATATAAAAGGAACAAGAGATATAAATCAATAATACATGGGGGAGTATAATTATCATCATCATATCATAATCTTATGATAATCATCATAATCATGAGGGATAAATTTGAAAAGGTAATGTAATTTTAAAAATTCATAATAATGAAACATCATAACATATTATTTAAATACCACACATAGTCTTGAACATATCTAGAAGCATCCCCACTCATAACATATGTATTGAAATTATAATATGATAGTTGTGGAAAAATATAGCATCACGTTCATAAATAATATGAATAACATCAAGATATATAACATATTACCCAATGAATTTGAGGGATAAATAATTTTTATCCCTCCTCTTACAATATAAAATTATCATAATCATGAATTCTCCATTAAAATAGAACATATAACAATCATAGTCATGTTCAAATAAGGTCGTAAACAGTTATAGTCATGAAATAAACACATCGAAAGGAATAAGATTCATTAAGATATCATATATCATAGATCATGGGATAAACTATTTGGTTCCCAAATAATTAAGTCATATCATATTTGGGAATAAAATATCATTTTTTTATTTAAGAAAAAATTACTCAAGAGCAGTCAAAGTTTTGTTTTGGTAAAACAAATTCCTTTAAAAAAATCATGGAAATTGGAATATAAGTTATTTAGAAAAGGTAAAAACATGTAAATACCTAGAAAAAAAGTTAAACAATAGTGAATGAAAATTTTATTTATAATAGAGGAATATCTATAATTAAAATAATTTGAAAGAGGTGATATCCCCAAAGAGATAAATTTGGTTTCTAGAATCCCCTACCATAGATTTAGATTTATTTTTCAGTTTTATTCCTACTTTGTAATAAATATAAGTATATTAAATAATATAAAAATAATTTAATTATGTTCATTTAATTCAATATTTACTGATTATAATAATTATATTATATTTCTTAATCACCATTGTTAATGGTGAAATGTTTTGATATCATATTTCCATAAAACATCCTATCTTGCTTCGATTTAATGATATTAGTTTATTGATATTTATAAATTATTAATATTAAATCAATAATATTATAAATAAATATATTTATATATTTATATATTATAATTAATTTATTCTATCCATCCATAATAGTTATTACAAGTAGAGAGTTCCCAACACCCTCAAGGGTGGTTCACTGACCATTAACGAGTCTTTTCAAAAGGGAAGGGAGATAAGTATGACATAAAATAATTCATAAATATAATTATTAAAGTTAGTTAAAATAATTAATATAGTTTTAAAATACTACTCTATTAATCTTAAAGTATTTAGGTTTGAACAGAATAGAGAAAAGAGGAAGGGAAGAGGAAAATGAGTGAAAATGATGGTGAAACCTTACCCGCATCTTTGTGTTTCTTCCTTTATATGACACTAAAATCATTAAAATATTTGAGTTTAGTATCTATAGAATGCCCCTAAATATTATAAAGGTTTTAGGAGAGAGAATATGTAAAAATATTTGGATTAGTTAAGTTGAAATGAAGTATTCTTCCAAAGGGAGGGAGAGGGGAGTTTCATACTTGATGAGAAGCGTATTTTAGGATAAAATATTGAATGAAATATATTTTCCATGTTAAAATGTGTAATGGTGATATTATGGAAATTATAATTCATATTGAAATAAAATAACAATATCTTATGTAATTTATGGATTTTCAAAACAGAATTCATTATTTTATTATAAAGTAATGTCAAAAGTTGATTTTTTTTATTTTAAGGGAATACTTTAGATTTTATGTTTTGGAAAATAAAATTTTGGTTTGAACAACACATTTATTGTATTTAAATGAATCATTTATATTATTAAAAATGCTTTTATATGATAGAATATTTATATAATTTATTAGGTTCTTATTACACCATGAATGATGCAGTTTAAAACAAAATGGTTGTGAAAAACTGTATTTTTACTATTCTCTTAAAAATTAGCATATTCAAGAAAATTACCATAAAGTCACCCTTAAAAATTATGATTTTAAAATTTCAAATATTATTTTCATTTAATAAAATTAATTTTCTATAATATGTATTTTTAATGTTCAATGTAAAAATTCTATTTTTTTTGAAATATATTAAAATACAATTTATTAAAAATTTTCTTATAGTTTCATTGAGTTTTTAAACATTTTAATTATTTTATAGAATTATTATAATTATATTTTCCTAAATTACTCATGATAAATATTATTTTTATTAATTTTTATTATTTTAATGCCAAATTACCATTCTAATAGTCAAGATACTATTCTTAATGGCCAGATTACTATTCTAAATAGTCAGGTTACTATTACCATTGGTAGGTTAATTATACAATTAATAATAATACTTATGATAAATACCACTTAATTCCTTCATTAAAAATTCTCCTCAATTCCTCTCAAGGTTTTAAACTTTCCTTTTCTAAAATTTCAATTGGTTTACTAATATTTTATTTACTTTCCATGGTGTTGTTCCTAGGGATGATAATTGTAGCAGATTGGAAAGGTTTAAACATTCCCATTATGGTATTTCTATTTTATATTTTTTTTCCAATTTTAATATTTGGATTTTTCATGGTTTTTTATCTAATATAAATATATCCCTTAATAAAATAATGTATTGTTGGTTTTTCTATGTGTTTCATGTGTATAATATTATACAATATAGAATATATTTATTTAAGAAAAAAAATATCATTTATAATCTCTAGGTTGTTAAATTATTCCCCTTATAGAACTTTAATCCTTATATTTTCAATTAATTTTCTCAAATATGAATAGATGAGTGTACTTCTACTTCATTATTTCCTCAACCTCCCATGTCACCTCTTCATGTTTACGTTTTTTCCACATAATTTTTTCAAACTGAGTTCTCTTATTGTATAGAACATTTTCTCTATATTCCAAGATCTTCATCAGCTACTAGACATAAGATAAGACATGATTCTATTTTTTCATCTCCAAATTCAGTACATGTGGGGGATCAATTATATACTTCTTTGGGAGAGATAAGTTAAATACATCATGAACTTGAGCCATGTTTGGTGGATGGGCTAGCTAATAGGCCACTGATCCCTTGCGATCAATGATCTCATAGGGGCCAATGTACCTAGGTCTAATATTTTCTTTCCTTTTAAATTGCACGATTCTCATCCCAATGGATATTAAAAGGAACTCTTTTTCTCTAATTTCATATTCTAGGTCCCTTCAGTGTTTTTCAACATAGCTTTTATCCCATCTCTAATCATATTTTATATGTTTTTGGATAGATTGCCCCTTATATATCATTTCATTACCAAGATCAAGTCTAAGTACTTTTTGGCTTATGACTACATCAAAATATATAATACTTTTACATCACTACCCATATAGAGCTTCATATAGGGAAATTTGAATACTCGAGAGAAATATATTATTATATAAGGACCCAAAAAATGGGATATATTGATCGTATCCTCCTTTAAATTCCATTAAGAAATATCTCAGTATGTCTTCAAGTGTTTGAATGGTCTTTTCATATTAGATATTGGTTTGGGGGTGATTGTTCATACTAAAATTCAATTCAATATTCGGATCATGTTGAAAACCTCTCTAGAATTTAGATTTGAACCTTAGATAAAAATCCTAAATTATTGAAATTGGTTCCCCATGCTGCCACACCACTTCCTTTACATATATATTATTAGTTTGGACAATAGATAAATCTTTCTGAATAATAATTAAGAGGGATGTTGTGGTGATTCAGTATGCTATAACACATATTTCATTTCTTTCTTTGTATTTCTTTGGGAGTCTTCAGACCAAGTACATGGTGATGGTATATAATTTCCATGTGGGTATGGGAAATGGTTTCATCATCACCATGGACTTAATTCACTCTTATTTAACTTACTAACATACCAATCACATTATGGTGTAGTCATTAATATCCTTGTTATTATTTGTCTGACTATATATACTCTCATAGGTCATGGTACATTATGGTACTTTCAGGGAGGATAGAGAAATATGATCAATATGAATTTTCCAATATATATTTATTTATCATAGTTAATTAAGGAATGACTAGTCTTTTTTTGAAATAGAATGACACCTTCTTCATTGATGTTTAATTATATAATCTTCCCTTCCTTTACTAATTTCACTATATTTTGAAGCTCCAAATCATCCCATTGGGACTCCTTGATATTTTTTCATGGATAAAAGGCTGGGAAATAATTTTGAAAATGTTTATATTTATTCCCCATTGTTATGATTTCCATATTAATCCTTTGTATATTCAGGAATATGAGATCCTTCTCAATTTTTTCATGGATATTGTAGCAATTTATCTTCTTCTAAGAGCATCAACTACCATGTTTTCATTTTTAGGATGATTATGAATAGAGTTAGAATAGTCCGTTATCATCTGTAAGAATATTCATTAAGGAATATTGATCTCTTTCTATGTTAATATATACTTTATATGTGATCTCTGTATATTCCACACTTCTCACTATAGAGGCTGTGCCTCCAAATCTTCCAAGAAAAAATCATAGTAGCTTAATACAGATCATGATTTGATTACTTCTTATCATGGATCTTCACCTTTCATGTGGCATAGGCTATTACATTATAATTATTCATTATCACACAACCCAAGCCTTTATTTGAAGATTCATTATATATCAAAAACCCTTCTTTAATTTTGGTTAGTGTGGGTACATGCATATTTAACAGCATCTTCCTGATTTATTTAATGTTTTCCCCATATCTTTTTATTTATGCATACTTTACCCCTTTTTATATTGACTTAGTAGCCTATAAAATCATAGGAGTTTTCTCACAAACCATCGGTAGTACCAAGATAATCCAATAAAACTAAATATTTATATGACACTATAGAGTCTAGGACATTACTCAATTTCTTTTATCTTGGATGGGTATTTTAGAAATCCATCACAAATGATCATATGTCTCAAGAAAGAGATTTTGTGTATCCATAAATCACACTTATTAAACATATCATAACACTTATCATTTCTAAATTTAACTAGTACAACCCTTATATACTCTTTATGTTCCTCATTTGTCTTAGATTAGATGAGAATATCATTAATAAAGGCTACCAATAATTTTCAAAGGATATATATGAAGACTATATTCATTAAAACTATTAATATTTTAGAGGCATTAGTAAGTCTGAAGGGCATCACTATGAACTCATAGTTTTCATACCTCATACGGAGGGTTGTCTTGTGACTATCTTTCTTCTTTATCATCAGCTGGTGATATTTGAAATTAATATCCACCTTTTAGATGAACTACTCCTTGAAAAGTTGATTGAACAAATCATCAATCCTTGGTAGTGTAAACTTGTTCTTTATGGTGACCTTGTTGATATCCCAATAACTGATGCATATCTACATAGATCGATATTTTTTCTTGAAAAATATCACCAATAATTCCCATCGTGATACCATAGATCATATAAACCCTTTCTAAATATTCTCTTATAGCTACTTATTTAAATCTTCTATTTCAATTTGGTCCATCCTATAGGGGATTTTAGTGATAGGATTGACTCCATATATGAGCTTTATTGATAAATATACCTTGATATACGAGGGGATTTCGGGAAACTCTTCTATAAATATATCAATATATTCCCTCAATATGGGAATTTACTAAAGGATGATTCTTTACATCGAAACAACCATTTTGGAAAAATATACTTTTTCACTTGGTATTAACACCCACGCTATTGGGGGAATTTTTTTAAATATATTCAATATCTTCCATGAATTTTTATATAAGTAGGGGATGGTTCAGAATATAGAAAGATATTTACCTTTCTTGATTTTTTATGTGAGATCTATATAATAATAGATAAACTATTCCCAGTATTGCATAATATTCTTCCAAAGAAAGGATTATGAGATACACTGGAAGAATCCTCCCACAGATTCTAATAGAAGAAGTGTCTAACATTTGGGTTTCATTTATTACACCATTATGTGTTTTTTAAGGATATATCCATTTTAATGTATCAGGATTATGATTCAACAATTCAATAAAAATAAAAATTTATAAAGGAGTGACTATAACCATAGCTAGTTACTAATTTTTACATTATTTATTGAATAATATGTTTACCTCATACAACTTCATATTCAGGTTCCACCCTGGACGTGTTGATGGATAATATTTCCTTACCTCCCTTGATTTTTGTGTTGTTTCTACCATTTATTTTACTTGAAGACCTGTATCTTAGTGCATAGGTTCTTATAGTTTCATTATTCCTTACAATAGAATCATTAAATCATGGTTGGTGCATTGGGAGGTTCCTTATTTCCCTCCACCATGTTGGCCAGATTATTCATGTCTCTTTGACATTCATTATCTTAGTGGAATTTTCTCTAGTAAAAAAATAATTTTCTCATCCCTTTGAAGTAACTACCATAATTCATTATTCCATTTTTTGACATGTGGATAGTTGGGTCATATTTCCTCCATTTTCATTCGATCCACTAGTTTGAAACTCCATTTTTCTATTCTTATCTCTATATATATGAAACCATTTTCAAAACTACATATCTAATTTGAAATCATACAGAACAAATTATTTATAACTATTTAAGTCTTAAATATCTAAAGCCTTTCAAGGGAGTGTTTTTTTGAACCACTAAAGAATATATCTATTTTTTTATAATTGTTCATAAAAAAATGAGATGTATCTTAGAAGGCTTGTGAAGTTTTCCTCATAATCTAGGATAAATTGACTCTCCTTTTTTTAATCTCTTTAAATTATCTATCTATAATTATTCAAAGAGTATTAGGGAAATACTTATTAATAAATATCTTCTTAATGTAGTATCACTCCATTTTTTCTTTTGTAATTGTATTCTTTTTAAATTTTCACCATCGATCTTATTCTCCATCTAAAAAATATACATCCAAGGTAGAAATATTCTTCTCTGAATAGTGGATCCAAAAAAATATCATTCCCTTGGAGTTAGACCACTTTTTTGAGACATGTGGATTAGAAGATTTGATAAACACTAGTGGATATTTCTACATAAGGAACTCAATTGAAAGCATATATTTCTTCTGTAAAGGTCGATGTTCACCAATGGTTTGGGATATTATTCATAGCATGAGATATATGGGTAGGAATAAAAATGATTTTTTATCTCTACCACCCATTGCATTGATAATTTTGTTTGAACAGTCATCACATTATCCCTCACATTGGTTTTTGTTCCGGTTTCTCCTGGTTCCCACTATTTTCTAAAATAAAAAAGGTTTTACAAAAATATAAGACCATAAATAATAAATAATTTATTTACATTTAGAAATAATTTCTAAATTCATATATTATGGGATACATATGTTTATCATAGCCATTTTCTCAAACAATAATTTTAAGAAAACATTAGTAATATATCCTTCATAATGATTTGTAGAGATATTGTGTTTAACCAAAGAATATCCCCTAGGTGTGTCAAACCAAGTGTAAATAAAGTCTTCTTTATCATGAACTATGTGAAAGTTGAGTTAGTACCCAAATATCCATTTTTGGTTTATTACCACAAGTTACAACAATGGCATATCCATAATCACTTATAGTACCTAGATAGGGATTTCATTACTCAAAATACACATGATATTATACTTTACCAAGACATCAGTATGTTTCCCTTTAAATTCAAACTTATCCCTTGGTGTTTCACTAATATTGACAAGTATTAATTCCAAAATTCACTAAACCATGCTCTAATACCAACTATAGTAACCCAAATTTTTCTTACATAACTATTAAATCATTTTAAAGATAAATAATATAATTGTAATACATTTCCGGATCAACAAGTTTAGTATCTTTGGAATGTTATTCACATACTTCACTTATGCATAATAAAACATGAACATTATTTAAATCCTTCGTCTATATCCTTCTTGAGGCCATCAAGTTATTTTTATTACATGTAATCACATGAGGATATACCTAAAAGAAATCAGTAATCTAAAATCCTTATAACGTGAGGGATAAAATAGATATAATAAGATTTTTAAATCAATAGTACATGGGTGAGATTGATCATCATCATAATATCATAAGCATATAATAATAATTATAATCATGAGGGAAACATTTGAAAAATTTATGGAATTGGTCATATTAATAATAATTAAATATAAATACATAGTAGTTAAATTCCATAAATAGTTGTGAACAATGCTAATATCTGGTTCATACATAACATATGTGTATAAATTATAACATAATAATTATGAAAAAAGATAGAAACATGTTTATGAATAATACAAAAAAATCATGGGATATATCACATTACATAATTAATTTTTGGGTTATAAAATTATGGTCCCATCCATTAAAAATTTAAATTGTCATAATCATTTATGCCACATGGAAAGAGAAAATATGACAATTCTAATCGTGAAATAATTCCATGGAAAGGAATGTGTTTCATAAGGAATTCATATATCATGAATAATGGAATTAAATTTTGGGATCCCAAATGAATAAGTGATATCATATTTAGTCAAAAGTATCATTGTTATTTGAATAAAATACAACTCAATAGGAGTCAAATATGTATTTTGAAAAAAAATACTTTTGGGAAAAATATTAGAAATAGGATTATAAATCATTTCAACAAGGTAGAAACATGTATATACCACGATAAAAGTGAAAGGGTGGTTAAAGGACATTTTAATTAAAATAAATTAATATCTATACAGAAAATAATTTGAAAGATATAATAACCCAAAAGAGGGGATGTTCCGGTCGAGAATCCCCTAACCTTATATCCTAATTTATTTCATCAATTTTCTACCAAGTGTATAATACATGTAGGTTCGTTAAAACATGTAACTATAATTAAATTATTTTATTTTTTCACACTTGATCAATTATAATAATTTTATTATATTACTTAATTCCTATTCTTAAAGGTCAAACATTTTGATATAATATTTTCCTTAAAATATCTTTTCTTACTTTGATTTAATAGTCACATATAATTAAAAATTAAAAATTATTAATATTAACTCAAAATGAATATAAATAAATATATTTATACATTTAATTATTATAAATAATTTATTATAATCATCCATAATGTTTTTTATAACTAGAGAGTTGGAAATGTCCTCTTGGGTGGTTAAATTGTCATCGATGGGATATTTTCAAAATAAGAGGAAGTGATTTATGACATAAAATAGCACATAAATATATTCAATATAGTAAGATAAAATAATTAATATAATATTAAAAAATAATAAGTTATTCTAGTAGGATTTAGGTTTTAAAGAAGAAAAGATAAATTAGAAGAGGATAGGGGAATGAGAAAGAAACTTGGTGAAACCTTACCCTATTCAAGGTGTTACTTCCTTTATACAACACTAAACTCTTTTAATTCTTAGAGATTAATGAATCTATAACATCCAAATGGATTATAAGGGTATTAATAGAGGGCATTTTAGAATATATATATTTGGTAAGTGGAATTGAAGTCTCTTTCCACCGGGTGGGAGAGTCGGTATTTATAGTTTACGAGAGAGGTATTTTAAGGATAAAAATATTGAAAAAATATATAATTATGACGGTAAGAAAAATATAATGGTACTATTATTGAAATTATAAGTAATATTAAAATAAAATAAATTTATTTTTGTACTTATATGGATTTTCAAAACTAAATTTATTATTTTATTTAAATAGAATATAGAAAAATGCCAAATTGATATTTTAATGGAATACATTAGACTTTAGACTATGGAAATTACATTTTAGGTTTGGAAAACTAGTTTATTATATTTAAATGAATAATTTAAATTATAAAGTATATTTTTGGTTGAGGTGAAATTTTTATAATTGATTAGTTCAATATTACATCATGAATGATGCAATTTAATATACAGTAGTAATGAAAAAAATTATTTTTACTACTCACATAAAAATATAGGTTTTTAAGAAAATTATCAAAAAATAACCCTTATAAAATGAAAATGTGATTATTTCATGTAATAATTTAATTTAATGAAAATAAATTTTTTATCATATGTAATTTTAATTTTTAATATAAAAACATTATTTTTACAAATTACTATTTATTGAAAATGTCTTTATAGATTCGTTGAGTTTTCAAACATATTATTTTATTTATAGAATTATAATATTTATAAGCTCTTAAAATTTTCATAATAAATATTTTTATATTACATTTATTTATTTTTAGGTCAAACTACTTTCCTAACGGTCAAGTTATTATTCCCAATGATCATGTCACTATTCGTAATGGTTAGGTTATTATTCCCAAAAATCAGTTTTCTTATTCCAATAGTAATATTATCTCATATACATAACAAGTAATTCATTCATTCAATATTCATCTAAATTTATTTCAAGGTTCTATATTTTCATTTTCTAAAATTTTGATTGCTTTACAAAGGTTATGTGTATTTTCTATAGTGTTGTTTCCGGGGGTGATAATTTTTTCATATTGGAAGGATCCAAATCATCACATTATAGTTTTTCTATTTTTTATTTTTTATCCCATTATAATATTTTTAATTTTTATGGTTTTTTTGTTGACGAATATAACAATATCCATAAATGAAATAAATTATTATTGGTTTTTCTAGGTGTTGTATGTGTATAATAATATATAATATATAACATATTTACTCAAAAAACAAATATCATTTAAAAAGTTTTTGTAATTTAATTTTAATTTATTTTTGTGAATATTATTGAATGAATTAATAAGGATATTGAACATGACTTGATAAAGTTTATGTAATGTGGTGTTTTGCATGTGTTTACTTGTTTCCATGATATTTGTCATGTTTATGATGACTGATCAATTTTTTGATGTGAATCATTATTGTTTCCTAAAATTTTTTGTTGATATAATAATTTAGTTATTGGAATTACCCTTTATAAAATTTCAATCACATAAAGATGAAAAATTAGTTGATTTCATGGAATTTGATAAATGGATGATGTTTCATTCCAAATAAAGGTTTTGTGGTAGTGGTTGTTATTGGAATTGTAATTTTTTTATTATTTTTATGATACTTTAGATTATATGGGGGTTATTAGATGGAAATATTTGTATCCTTGGTATGATATGCGGTTTATTGGATAACGATGTTTCCAGGGTTTTCATGTTTTTGGTAGTGGGTGTTGGGGTATATTTCATGGGTATCATTGTGTGATGCACTAGTGGATGTGGTTGGAGAAGTGGGATTGTGGATTTCTTTTCATGGTTAGAAAGAGGAAATGTGGATGTTGTTGTGGAATTATGGAATGACTGGTGGATATTAATTTATTTTGTAATTTCCTATTATTTATAGAACATGGATGGTAAGGGTGAACCCAAAATGTTTATGGGTGGAATTAAAGTAAAACATGGTCCTAAATTAAATATAAATTAATAAATGGTTGAGTAATGGATAAAATAAATGTGGGTGATGGATTGAATGATTTTTAATTAAAAATTAAATATAAACAAAAAATTGAAGGTGATATGGTTTGTGTTGGTGTATATAGAAATATGGTGAATGATATGATTTTAAGGGAAATCATGAATTATTGTGGAGGTTGATTTGCATTGTAAGTAGGGATGGTTGTTTTGTTATGGTTAGAAGCAATGGTGATATGTGACCATAGATATGTGGTGGTGTTTATGTGTTATGATTTTATTTATTTGGAATAAACCAGTTAAGTTAGGATTATGTGTGGCTTATTATACCTTAGTTTTCATGGGACTTTATACCAACCCCAACCCAGTAGGATAACTTTACCAACACCCATGTCCTTGGGGTTCTAATTTTTTTTTCCAAACATCCATGTTTGTGATGGAACATATGGATTACCATTCCCATTTCCTAACTATCTATTAATGGTTTGGTTTTGTGTAATATTTATATAGATGTAGTGATGATACATCATGGTGATTTTTCATAGTAATATGTGGGTATGAGGTTAATGTCTTCCATTCACATGATACCCTATAGAGATATAAAGGTGAAGAGTTTGTGATATGTGGTGGAGATGTTGATTTGTATCATGAAGTGGTCATTTTTATTATATTCTGATTAGATAGATGTCAATTGTGAGGTTTGGCCTCATGGGAGGATTTTTTTAGGTAGTCTTGTGGTCTGACCCACATCAAATGTACCAGGATTGTTAGGACGTGATTCATTGTGGATATGGAAGGTATTAGGTTCCCTATATGTTTGACATTAGAGTGCAGTGGGAAAAAATATCAGGTAAGTGGTTGTGTTATACCCTAAAATTATATTTTTTAATAATATTTTAAACTTTTTGGTTTTTATACTTGGTTAGGATGGTTCATAGATGACTTGATATATGGTTAATGGTTCATTTCAATTCTCAATGATTCATTAGTATGTTTCCTCTACATTTTCACAAGAGGTATTGAGTATAATCCTTCTAAGTAAATATGTTGTTTTTACCATATATATATGAATTTTTCCCTAGTTTCTAATTAGTGTACAGAGACCGATCTGGGAATTACTAACTTGGAGTATGGAGTCATCATCAGAACTACTGACTAAGATTTTTTGTTGTTATTTTATTAATTGAAATTAAATTTATATAATAATTCATTTATTTTAGATTATTTTTAGTTTGTATTTTTTTTATATTAATATTTTGATTAGTGGTATTTTTTATGTTTATATGATATGTGAGTTTAATACCTCCAAATTTCATACTTTATACCCTCCTTGAAGTTTCCAACTAGTGGATTATTGGAGGCAGCCCTTGGTCATCACTCTTAGCTCCACTACAAGCCTAGTAGGGGTTCTCGATGGGGGTGGATTATGAAAAAGTTATATTTGAGATTTTATTGAGATTAAGTAGTTTGGGGATATTAATGTGTGAGTATTAAATTATTGGTACTTAAAAATCATCAATTGAATATATTTCATGTTATTAGAAAGGGATGTTTTCTAGGAAAAAAAATTATGGACCTCTATGATCTATCACAAGAACCATAAACTAGTCGAATATACTATGGAAAACGGTTTTTTTGGAATGGTAGAGATTAAGTAGAGGTACATTCGTTATACTTTTTTTGGATTGTGTTTAAATTGGTGTAAATAAAATAAATTTAATAATATTAATTTCAAAATAATTTCATGCTACCTGGATTAGGATTTTGTTTCCTGTATTACATAGATACCTACAAGTCATTTTCCACATTTGGTTGAAGTTATAGAACTTCAATAGGAAAATATCATTGAACACTTTAATATTAATCTAGATGAGGAATACGAGATTTGGTGGAATATTATATGATATTCTTAGTTTTTGTAATTAGATTAGTATGAGGGGAGCTTCTCTAAATCTTGATATAGATCATTGTTAGAGTAGATTGATATTGCTTTTAACGTGATTCGAGACATGGTGGAGTATATGGTATTTCTATTCGGTAGTCCTATGAAGGCATAATAATGGATGTGGTGGATCTTGTATCATTGGGAATAGAAGTAGGAATAATATTTTTTGGGAAAATTTTCAGCATGAATTCTTACTATAAGTTCCATTATATAGATGAGTGAAAAAATATGTAAGAGTTTCTCTCTATTTTGTTGGGGATCCTGAGTCTTGGAGAGATCAGGATATGATATAAGTGAATTATTCATTTATTCTCTAACCATATTCTTAATTAGAATTATTTATATCATCATTTTAGGTGGAATTATGCTCGGTTAGTCAATGTGAATCCACCTAATTTATATTTCCATTATATTTGGTGGTATAGAAGAAGGATAAGGTAATCGAGAAGATACATGAGTTATCATGGTCATCTCAATTATAGATTCATAAAATATCTTCTAGGATCAAGGTTATTAGTGGTAGATTATAGGTATATGAGAAATTGATGTTTTAGCTATGATTCATCCTCATCTATTTTCTTTTTTTATTATTTGGGATTAGTGGATCCTTTACCACAATTGGGACAATTATTCTAGTGTTATTTGCTTATTAATTTTGTGTTCTTTAATAATATGAATTTTAAACCATTATTTGGGACCATTATGGTATAAGTAGTTTGATTTTTTATCATCCCAAGTAGAGGTAGTTTCCTTGGAGTTCATATTAGTAGTAGAGAAAACAAACCCATGTCCCACCAATGAGAGATGGAGCTGGAGCTGGTAGATGATAGACCTTTGATGTCCCTTACCCTCAAGGACATAGGGCTTGGAAAATACTTAAAGTTATTAATTAGTAATAAGTCATAGTGACACGGTGTGGTAAATTTATTTCTATGTATGCTCCATAGCTAAAGGGTCTAAAGAGCATATGAGGTACCGTGTCTTTATCTTACTCCATGGAATATGATTTTTTTCAATTATGGACAATCACACTATATTATTTATTCTAAATTATTCCTTTATTTGGTTCAAGTGGATAGGTCCCTAGTAACTAGTTTTTTATATGATAGTTTCATGTTATATGTGTTTTATTCATGTGTGATGTGGTTTTTTACTATTGGTGAGGTAACATCATTTGTTGGGAGATTTCATCTAGCGTCAGATTTATCTGTACTATATAATTCTTGGAAACAATTATGTGTGTTATTTTTGTAATTTTTTTTATTTCTTATTTATGAGTGATATTTTTTTGAGGAATAGGTTAGATGTGTCGAAATATTCACTTATTTTTATCATCTTATGGGTAATATAATTTATCATTCATTGTTTTCTCATTTAGAATCAATATCCTTGGATTCAGTAATGGCATGAGTGGGGAATTTTCCTAGGGTCATAGAAGACCTTTATGATTTGTTTCCAAATGAGGTTGTGAACCTACTCCTTTGACATGATATCAAATTTTGGATAGAGTTACATCAAATTGCATCTCTGATTTCAATGGATCCATATCAACTAGTACTCTATGAGTCACACGAGTTCTGGATTCATATTGTTAATATTGGGTATAAGGTATTTATCTAACCTACTGTGTCACTATTGTGTGATCCTATGTTATTAGATAAGAAATATTACGGTAGTATATGGTTCTATATGTACTATTGGATGTTAAATATTTAGATTTTTATGAACCATTACCCTCTTCCATGTACTGATTATTTATTCAACCATTTTAAGTGAGACAGCCAGTTTTCCAAGATTGATTTATGGTACAGATATCATAAGATGAGGATGAAGGAGGAGGATCTGAAAGTATACTTTCATGTGTCGATATGGGAAATATAGTTCAATGGAAAAAATTGATTCCATGAATACCCTAGCTACTTTTATAGGGACTCATAAACTGTCTGTTTCAAAATTTCACTGAATAGTTTTTTTTTATCATCTTTAACTATAAAATTATCAGGTACTCAAGGTTGTGGGATGATCATTATGAGACCCTCAAGGTTATTTTACAAGTCCTTCAATACCATAACCTTTAAAAGAATATGTCCAAGTGTATTTTTTATACATGGGGGTAAATTTCATTATGCACGTGGTGTCTTATAAATGAGTGGTAATCAATCTCTGAAATATTGAGGTAGTTTTTTCTTGGTCATCATTCATTAATGATGTAGATTTTTATATATTACATGTCATTGTGGGATACTATTATATTTTTTGATTTATATTTGGATATTTCCCTACAGAAAACATTTACTAGGAATGAATTGTCTTTCTTATATATTTTTTAGTGTCATCTATCTTTCAACTACTTGATGGAAAGTTTGATCAGTGCTCTCATTCTTCAACTTCTAAGTGTGGGAGGTATTTTTGATGTTTTTTTATTTATCCTATCAATAGTTTATGTCATATAATGATGTATAATAAATAATAAATATCATATCAGTTCAAGTATTTATTTACTCATGAGTGTAACTATGTCCCTCATGATCCCATGCTGGAAATAAAGGTATTTTCTCTAAAGTTTTGGTAACATTACCTCATCAGTGAGAACATTATACTCATCATAGATCTCAACATATTAAAGTATGTTTTCTCTTAGAGGGTCCTAAATTATTAGTAGTGTAATTCAATTTTGTTTCTATTAGACTGTGATATTGGGATCTCGTATACCTTAGGGAAGGGTAATATAGTATTTGATGCACTTATTAAGATGTTGTGGGAGATTTTGTTCAATAATAAATAGATGATTGAAGAGGGATGTAGGATCTTGTGGTTATAAATCATGGTATAGAGGATGTTGGTGGAAAGTTTTTCTATATTGGATGATGGTGGAATCCTCATTGATGTAGAGGGTGGAAGAATATCAGGGTGGAAACTTAAAGGTATATGTGATATAATACCATGTTCTTTACAACAATGTTCTAAATGGGGGTCATAGGATGACCAAATTTAGTTGTTTTTTTGGGGAGATTTTTTATTCTTTGGGTAGTTCATGAAGAGGTTCTCTATGAGTTACATCTATCATTAGTGGGAGTTAATCATACTATATAAAATTTGTACCATGATTTTATGGATATTATTTAGTGGAATTAGATATAGTAATAAGTATCAAATTTCATACTGTGATGCCTAGTCTACCAGTTTGTGAAGGTAGAGCATCATGTTCCTGGTGGTTTTTTGAAGATGTTGGATCTCCATTAATAGAAATAGGAAAACATCACAATGGATTTAATCACTTGTGTTCCATGATATCATGGATGATTTTATTCTATTTGTATTACCATGAATAAATGAATGAATTTGGATCACTTTTTTATGATTAGGTTTTAGAGTGTTCGAGAACATTTGGTCGGGTACTATGTTGATGAGTTTTGGTGGAATCTTAGAGAAAAAAGTACATATTCTTTGATCATGGTTCTCATTTTAGCTATAACGTTTGAGGAGTTATACAATGTTATTTTGGATCTCAACTTCAACTCATTATAAATTTCTATTTTTAGGTGGATAGATATAGAGATTGGACCATTAAGACTTTGAAAGATAAGTTACATGCTTATTTCTTAGAGTGTGTATGATCATCGGTGAGTAATAATCCCTTTATTGAGTTTTTTTATAACAAAAAGTTCAAATATTCTATTGTCATAGCCCTATTTGATTCATTAAATGGATGACTAAAAAAATGTTCATTGTTTTATAATGAAGTTGTGCATTCAATAATCCTTTATCCATATGTATTGAATAGTATGGCCAAGAATATTTACATTTTTCGAGAGCATTTTATGAAGGTATGGGGAAATCATAAGTATTATATAGATTTGAGGAGGATACATATATATTTCATGGTTGGGACCATTTATTGTAAAGTTTTTTCCCTTGTCATGAGTAACATAGGATTCATCAAAGGATTCACTGCTCTGTCCATTTTATCTAGACATTTGAGGTGTTTAAATATCATATAGAGGTTATATATCTATTATAACATCAAATTAAGATGGATTATATCCATGATATATTTCATGGGTCATAGATTTATTGATATGTTCATGATAACTTTCTTATCATTAATTGAGTGATCTAGATGTCGTGGATGACACAAAAAATATTATAATAGTCAATCAAGATCAATGATCAATATGATAAGGTGTAGTGAAAGTGAGTTAACCCTTTGGTTCGTGTTTTTTGGAAGCACGGTGGTAGTGTGGATGGTATATTGAAATTTGACTCATAGGTGTGTTCCTAGTATGTCTAATTTTTTCGAGATCTCTTTTTCTTGTTCGATAAGATATTTGATTTTTGTGTTGAATTGTGTAGTATTGTAGATACATATAATTTACTAAGTTGTTTCTCCTATTGATGATTTTTTTTCATGGAGGTATCATTGTTCATTTTGAGTGGTATCTCACAAGGGTGGTCTTTTTTGGGGTTTGTGTATTTTTATCCCTTCTAGTTTAGTTTTTTGCTCGTGGATTATAGTTGTTTTAGTGGATCCAGTGTAACAAAATGTACCATTTTAGCATGGACCTTTGTGTGATTTGGGTGTAATAGATTTTAGGAGGATATATGAGGAAGGAATGAGTGGTGTAGTAGTTATTTATAGATAAATTAAGTGGGTCGAGGAAAGACCCTTAGTGTTAAGGAGTGGGATTCATCTTATAAGAGGTGGGAGGTGTGGTAGTCTAGTACTTCATATTTTTAATGATTATTTACAACAAGAAGGATCCTTGGGTGGATATTTTTTATTTTAGATAGACGAGTTTCATGATTTGACATTGTAAAATGTAATTAAAATCATGGGGATCAAATATAGAGAGTTTTATGATGGTATATTTTATAGCGTGGCTTAGCATGCTAAGGAGTGAAGAACCTGATGATTATTTCTAGAAGTTTCTATATCAGGTGATGACAAACTATAGTGATATGGTTCATATTGTGAGCCCTATTTGTTTGAATAATATCATAATCATTTATAAAGTTTAAATATTGAAATATTTGATGGATTCATGAAATAAATTTAGTATCATCAATGGTGATTGACCTATCATGGAATGACAATAATTTTTTCCATTAATACATAGTGTTTTTTGATAGTTATGATGTAGAGATTTCATATCTTACCAAGACCAGGTGTGGTCTTTACCATTTATAAATTAGACATACACCTTAATTTATTTCAAATACCTTCATTTTATCTTTAGACAACATATCGAAAAACAACCTTGATCACCTAACTATCAAGAACTCAATCCTTCTCTGACATGACTTGAAGGGAATTCCTAATCCACATGAGCTAGCGACAAGTGCCTGGACATCAAAGAACTACCTTTGGGAATAATTTTTTCTATAAAGGAACATAAATTAGGGTGATGTTGATAAGAATAAATTTTATTTTCTAATACATGTCACTCTTGTAAAAAATACAAGAATAAAGAAAATATAGTTCCCAAAAACTTAAAACTAAACCAAGTGCACGAAAAAATAAAGATCATCTCTACATGATGTGACATCACCTCTAAACTCATACACCCTACTATAAAATAATATTATCACCACCTGGAAGCACCATACTCTTACCTGCATCAAAAAAATAGGATCTACATACACCCAATAGTGTTTGTAGGGTGTGAGAAAAAACTAATAGGATTCCATTAAGTGTTTTATGAGTAGATAATATATAGTAAACCAATTATGCTCGTGTAAATAAATAAAATGCCTGAGATGCAATTTTACCAAGTTTAATATAAAAAAGGAGAAATCACCTTTATCATACTTAATAAAGTGTTTCCAATAAATCATTTCTTAAAGTGTTTCCATAGAATTTCAAATACACAATTCAAATATTATCAATAAGTAAAAATATCCCTTGATGTATCATCAAATCCATATTAGTGAGGATCTTTACTCAATCTTTGTGATCAATAGGCCACATAGTGCACACATTTCCATAGATAAATAATCATGTGGGTAAGATATCACTCTCAATAGTGTCTCTTTACCATAAATTACACCAATAGGTGCACACATTACCCTAGAAAGTCAAGCAAATGGGGTAATAATTAATCCTTAATAATGGATTCCCATCTCATGAATGATTATAGACGGTCTTACCAAATTAAAATCATTCAAATTAAATTTCATATATAGGTAATAACAAAACCATTGAAACTATATTAATAATGCTTGAAAATGATTTATGTTAACAACACTAAAGGAGGAAATCTATTTTCATAACATTTAACAAAACCATCATGTTTTAATATATCAATGTTCATGTCGTGAACCTATTTTAAAAACAAATTTCAATTATCATATAAGGTACATCTATAAAATAAATCCAATTTAATAAACCACTAACATCAAAAAAATAGAATTAAAACTAATAGAAACAATATATAATATGGGGAGAGTGAGTGTAAGAAGAAGAAAAAGGAATATCTATATAACCATAATTCAAAATTTTGAATCACTGAATCACAAATTTCTAGAACAAGGAAAAATGGATAACCTTCCGAAATAATTTCTAAAAGGTTAACAAAGAATAATTGGTATCCAAAAAACCCTATTACATGTCATATCTATACAAAATAAAATTAGAATCATGTATCTAAAGAAATTATAGGTTGGAATAGATTTTAGGAAAGATGGAAAGGAAGGAGAATAGGATTAAATGTAAAAGCAGAGTTAGATGTAGAAAAATCGGACCACAACATCAATTGGCACTTAGATATACAAAGGATTTATATTAGAAGAGAAAAAATTGTACAAAAGAGTCCCTAAGATATAATGGTTTAATTTTTTTGTTGAAGGAGAAGGTTTAATAAATTAAATTGGGTTATGGGTGGAAATTAAATAATTCCCTAACTTTTTCAGACCTCTCCAGTGTTGTCATTGAGCCATTGGTCACCCAATAATATGACGATAGACTACCGGAAGGCTGATAGAGACCCTCCATCTAGTTGATGAATATAGGAAAATGGGGTAGCAACTTTCAGACCCACTATCTAATTGATGGAGGCCCACAAGCTAGCTGGTGGTTACCAGAAAATTGGACTAGTCACATCCAAGACCACCGGTGAGCTGGTGGAACTCATAAAACTTCATTTTTTTTAGGTTCTAGTACACACTCAATAATTTTTTGAGGCACACCCCTAACCATATATAAAGACTAAAAAACAATAAATGATCTTATTTTGATAAAAAAATTGTAAAAAATGTAAAAATAAAATGGTTTTACCTCGAATAAACATCATGGTGCGACAACTCGCCCCACCATTTTAACTTTTCCTCTATAAATTAATGTTTAATAAGGATTATTGACATAGAGGTGTGGCTATTTATCCTTCATCAAAGACTCCCTCTCCCACATCTCATGAGTATATGAACCATACTACAAATAAATTAGACCAATGGTATTAAATTCTCATATAAAACATTTACTTGAGAATCAATTATTTAAACTGGTTTCTCATTAACCAACATATCAAATTATATATTGAGGTATTACTAATTCAGAACACGATATGGGTTAGGCTAATACATATTGAGTTGAGATGCATGTAAAAAAATTGGATCGAAGAAAACTAAGGTTGTAAAAAAAATGGATATTCTATTTTTTGGAATCAATAAATGACCTCAAATAGTCCCACTTATCTTAGAGCTAGATTCCCTTGATTTTTTAGCTATTGGTGACCCAATATGGGTGAGAATTTTAAAAATTATTAGTCACCAACTAAAATATACAAATGAAAATAACCAAAATACACTAAATATTTATACCATATTTGATCCAACTCTAAGTGGGGTAGAATCAGCAAGACCTTAAATATAGTCTCATAAATTAAACTTGGTCAATGAGGTGAGTAGTAGGGTCATCCATATAAGCCTTAAAAAGATTACATACTAATAGAGTATTGGTAACTATATTTATAATAGAACTAAACATTCCCCAAATTGATATCCCAAGTACTTATTAATTCTAAGACATAATCATGGATCTTATCTTATAGGATTTAAATATCCCTTTCTATTAACCCATCATTCTAAAGATGATAGGTTGTGCTCAATGTGAATTATGTTCCAATAACCTCCCAAATACCCCTCCAAAACCAAGAGTTGAAATGAGGGTCTCTATCTGAGAAAATGGTTGTTATATTCCCCTAAAATCATACTATCTCTTTCATATACAACTTCCACAACTCATCCACTTGGGTAGTATAATGAATCAGTAAGAAATGATCTGACTTGGTCAACCTGTCGATCACCACTAATATGGTATTCTTACCCTAGGGATTTTGAGGAAAGGAAATAATGAAATCCATTGGTATCTCACTCTACTTATGTATTTTCATAGGGAGGTGATAAAGAATACAGTATGGATTTTGGTGATTATACTTAATTTGTTGGAATTTATAGCATCATGATTTTTTTGTTATATATCATGTCATACCAGGACACTAGAACCAACACTTTATGTCATAATATATATTTTTAATTCCATGGTGGACGAACAACAAATAATTATAAAAATATTACAAGACGTATTTTATTCTATTTAAAGGAACAATATATTGGTTACTGAATCAAAGAGAACCCTCACTTGTGAGATACCATTCACTTATGATTTATCAACCATATAAATAATCTATGATATTCTAGAACTCATTATAATCATACTACTCATGAGTAATAATATTAATGAGAGAGTATTTTTATTGAACACATATGAGAAAATTACTACAATCATCCTTACTAACTCCCATGAGCATCTATGCAAAGTGACCCATCATGTTACATTCATCCTTTGCTTCCTTCACAGCTTAAGAATGAAAATTATTTCCAAGAGAATCAGTAACTACATTACCCTTTCACAAATTATAATAAACGTCAAAGTAAAATGACTATTGGTATTCCTCCCATTATCTCTACGAAAGATTCAATTATTTTTTTATAAAATATGTAATCCAAACTCTTATGGTCAAAGAGAATGATAAATTTTTCCTTGAAATAATAGTTTCATTAAATCATAAGATAATACACAATAGTTTCCAGTTTTAAATCATGAGTGAGATAATTACTCTCATGAGGTTGAATATGGAGTGATCTATATTCCACCATTTGATCTTCTTGTATAAGGATTCGGATCAAACCTACACTCAAAGAATCATAGTAAAACAAAAAGGGCATGTCCATCATTTGGTAGAGTCAGTAATGGTATTGAGTTCAAACACTAGAACTATTCATAAAAGGATGCATGATACATTGAATCCCACAAGATCTTAACCCCATTATGGTTGATTGAATTCAATGGTGATGTAATTTTTGGAAAATCCATTACAAACATTCATTAATATATTACCAAACCCACAAATATTTAATCCTTAGTAACATTTCATGGTTTTTCCCATGACATGATGAGCATCACCTTTTCAGTATCAATAGAGATACCATGCTCTGTGATCGCATGTCCCAATAACCTAACTTTTCATTTCTATATTTGGAATTTTATAACATCCTATACAGGTAGTGATACTGCATAACTCCTAAAAAAATATCAAGTGATGTGCATGATCTTATTTCGTCAATCAATTCACTATAATGTTATCCAGAAAACCATGATTTTTTTAGCAATACAGGAATAAAATCTGATTCATTATCACTATGAAGACTAAATTGGATTTTTTTTTGGCTAAATGACATCACAAGGTACTCATAATGTCCATATCTACTCATGAGGGTAATCTTTGAAATATACGACTCCTTTATTTTGGGATGGTGGTAACCAGATAAAAGATAAATTACTGAGATCTAATTTTCCTGTTTTAATGGATCTAACAAATCATCAATTTGGGTAAAGGGGTACTTATTCTTGACCATTAATTGATTTATTTTACAACAATAAACACATAAGCAGGTGTTTTATTATCCTTATTAGTAAGGTGAAAATGATATGCCTATGGGGACATGATTTAGCATATAAATTACTTATCTCTAAAATCTTCTATTTGAGTTTCAAGTACGTTAAACTTAGTCTTATCAATGTGGTAAGATTACAATGATATCTATTGAGCTCCCAGTAATAATTAAATCATGAACTCTACCTCTCTCATTAGATTTGAAACACAAAAGTCATGTTGACATTGTCTAGAAAATTCATTGAATACTAGTGTAATCTATTAAATGAATAATTCCAACCCAAGATCTTACATATAAAAATATATCAACTTAACAATATCTATGAAATGAGGTCTCACACTATTGTACATTAGGTATTTTTCTCCTTGAAAATGACTTGATTTCCCATAGGTGGAAATAATGGAAATCTGTTGATGATAAAATTTGATTTGAGATTTCTAATAAATCAGTCAATCCCTAATTATAATAACATCATATAGGTCTAAGTTGAGAATTAGAAAATCCCAAATGATCTCAATTTTTCACATAAATAATTTGCATGATAGGAATCATAAATATTTCTTAATTATTATTTTATATAGGTGTATCTAATTACATAAGTATTTTCATGAGTTCTGTTTAATATTTTAGAATATAAAAAATACAATTTGACATGAAATAATGAAAGGAACATGCATCAAATAATTTAATTTCTACTATTTAACCAACATAAATGGTACCTTACATAGTTTTAGGATCTTCAACAATATCCATTGAAAAATCATCCATTGCATGTCACTGTTTTGTTTTGGAGTCCTAAGGACGGAACCCTATATTCCCTAAATAATAATAATGCACTAAATATCCACTAGGTTTTGAATATTTTTCAATATAAAGGAGAATAAAAACACTAATATGATTTATATAAGTGACCATAGTGTCTATATGAGTTGAAAATATCTGTAGGTACATGAAAAATGTTCTTTATTTTCCCTATCTATCCACACTAGTAACAAGTCATACCACTAACTATTAATGATGATGAAGTAAAATTATTTTGAGAAGAACCACCACTTCTTCCTTCCCAGAATTCACTCTTCTTCCATTTCCACATAAAAGGGCCACTAAAGCTATTACCAAATTTAGGAGAAACCGTGGTTAGACCTGAATTACCTGTAATGTCCCAAATTTTTTCATGTATTATTTTTAAATATTAAATGGGATTAATTCAACACCAGACACCAAGACAACGTTCAATTATGAGGCCTGGTGTACCTGGAATAAATATTTAAAATATATTAAATATAATACATGAGAGATATTCTTGAAATAGTTGAATAACTTTTATATGGGTTCTCGGGTCAAAAATATGAGGGTACCATTTCATTCAGAGCAACAATATTACCTTAAGTGAGGATTAACATTGGACAGCGTGGGTCAGTTGTGAAAGTTAGTTTTTAGATGTTTAAGGAAATAAAATAAATTTAATATTTATTTTCTTTTTCTTTTTCACTAATTAAATGACCTAAGATTTTGAATAATCTATTAACTATAACTTTCATGGTTATCCGTATAACCCTATAATTATCTGGAGTGTGGGAGAGTATACCCTTGGAGAAAAATCTCAACAACAAATGAGGAAAAATCAAGTGATTGTGAATCCTTATGCCAGTGGAGTTGGAGGATCTCATCAACAACAGAAGCACAATCATAAATCATAAATAATTGATCAAAACTTGAGGTAGAGCATGGGGTTTCAATTCTTTTTGTACCATTCTTGGATTCAATGACAAACTCATATCTACCCACGAATAGGTTGACCCACGATTCGATCATTTTTGTGGGATGGGTGATTGCGGGTTTGATTTGGGTAATTAATTCTATTTTTATTTAGTTTCATGATCCTTATAATGGGATTGGATCTAGTTTATAATAAAATATGGCCGAGGTTCATTCCTTAGGATGTTTCTTTGTGATTTCTTCCCCCTTTATTTCTATGTGTTCTTCTCTCTTCACGGGGTTATGAATGAAGGATTGTTGCATGTTCTATTCATGGAGAAACAATCTAAAATCATAGATCTAGAATCTTGATGACCTAGTGGAGGTGTGATGATGGCGTTGATAGATGGATCAACATATTCTGATAGATATCATTCTTTGATCATTCTTCTGGTGGATGATCATATTCAGTTTCATGAAGCCTATAGAAGGACCAAAACACACCGAATCAGTGTTGTAAGGGCAATGCAACCATGGATATGTAGTTTTGAGTTGAATGGATCACTGAATTGAATTCCATAAGATCAACCAAAGCATTGTAGGAAGTACAACTGTTTTAGAAAATTTCAAAGAACACAACGTGTATCTTGGAATACACTATGTGTGGGACCAGTTTAGTGGTAGTTAGTGTTTTGGGTGCAGAGGAACATGACACAACATGTGACACATATTAGGAGTGTATGACCTACCTGAGGATTGGGATGTATCTTGGAGGATACACATACATGAGGTTGAGTACACGACATGTACTCCACCACAAGGCCATACCCCGACCAGATACAAGGGATTCCACATGTACTGGTACATGGGTAGGTGAACATGGGTTAAAGTCGTGTATTGGAACATGTCCAGTGTACATGGAGTGCACCCGATATAGCCAGACATAGTGTGTAATCCTTTCTACATTCCATGTATTAATATTCATACATGACATGTTTTTCTTACATGGGTCGTTGTACATGTGTATTACCTGGGGTCAAGGTACTTAGTGTGTGGAAATTCTTAATGTTGTGTCATATTTTCTAAATGGATTGATCACCATTTCCATAGTATCTTAGACAAGTTCACTTTGGGTTGGTTCCCAATTTATCATTACCTTGAAGGTCAGTAGTATCTTTTCCTATATACAGGGGTATAACCTCCCTTCAGCAGGACTTTATTGGTTGAGTAGGGAGTCCCCTCTAAGAGGACCAGAGAAGGATACTCTATCAATTATTGTGCCCTAGGTAGATTCAGGTTATCGATGAGACCAATCCTACTATACTTTGGTCCTCTATATAGCCGATAAATCCAGATGAGTCATGGTATACACCATGGTCCTGGAAGTGATCCTCATCTATGTATCGTGATCTTCCTCACTCATGGAGTTGATTATATCAGAATTAGTTTATCATATTTACTCTTCAGATTTATCAGTGTATCCTTATCTCATTATGGTTCCCGAAGAACAGTGCTTCTCGGATGTATTTCATCACTACTATCAGACTCAGTAGTTGGTTCCCCAGGTGAGTACTTCATGGAATCTTCAGACTACATCCCTAGTGTGGGTATGTGGGTCATTGTGACTTACCTTTAGACTATGGGTCTTGGTTTTCAGTATATATGGATATGTTCTTGTTATATATACTGAATACATATACTTCGTAGAGATTATTTTACCTTCACTTGGTGTATTGCTTTGTAATTTTTGAGGTGTCTTACTAACTCTGGTAATACTCACCCATACATAGGTGTTGTCCACATGTGTCATGTCTTGTGGAAATGATCAACCTTTTGATAAAGTCTAGTTTGGACTAGGACCAGACAAAGATTTGTGAGTTCCAAAAAGGATGAGGTGTTTTTACGGCTTCAATTAGTAGTCCCAATACCTATTGTTTTTATAAGTTGGACTTTTTAGTTAGTATACTATTTCATTTGGTGGGATGGTATTCTGGCCCAGTTTACTTTACTGCACTATACATTCCATCTTACTCTATTGTTTCGGTTTAGTTGTATGCATTCATTTTTTTCCTTTGTGGGTTGTTTAAATTTCATCATTTTTGGTCCTAGAGATGTGTATGTGTGTACATGTACTAAGGAAATGCCTCCCATATTAGTGACAAGCTTACTCAGTGCTAGTCACTAGCACCTGGCCTATTGGCGGTGGGCATGGGGAGTCGTAGAATGGTCCCCACTAGGACGGGTCATGAAAAAGTGGTATCAGAGGTGGTCATCTCTAACATAGGACCGAGAGTCTGTGATATTGGTTTGGGGAAACTGTGTTAAGTTTTTCAAGTTCGTCTTTCAAGCCGGGGACTCCATTGTTGGTGTGCGCAGCCAATATATCCATACACCAGGACTCATGTAAACTTATTTTTGACATGATACATGAGAGCACTAGTTATAGAGAAACAATAATGGTACATCCAACATATTGGAATGGGTTTTGGTATCCATGTTCATGTTGAGTTAGCTCTCCATATATACTCACTGACTGGGGTACATCTTATTTTCTTATAGGATGCCCTTATGATGCATACTAGTAAGGATTCAATAGCTCAGTCATGAGGATGACCCCATTAGTGATGAGACTGCTATACAGGGACCAGTTCACAAAAAATTACCTACAGGTGTTGCACCAGCTATACCATCACCAGTAGAGCAGCATGTGGTACCTATAGTACTAGTAGATGATGAGTGTAGGCTGAGCGTGCTCCATGAGTTTCAGAGATAGAGAACCCTCATGTTATGAGAAAAACATGGCCCTCAGGTAGCTGAGCACTGGCTTGATGAGATAAACAGAGTGTTGTGCCTAGTGAGGACACTAGTGGACCATATAGTGATCCTCGTGACGAGCCTTTTTCAGGGTTCGTAAGGGTGATGGTTGAGTTTAACCACGTTGTCTTGCAATTATTTGACTCTTTCATAGAAGGATTTCGATCATCTCTTTAAAGAGGATTTATCTCTAGTTATGCTGAGGATAGTGTGTATACAAGAGCGTATTTAGCTCTAGTAGGGTAGCTTGACAGTGGTGGACTATTCATTGAGGTTTACCAACCTCTCCAGGATCACGATGGATATGGTCAGGGATCATATCTTTTATTGAGGTCTACATCAAGACATACGAGCTAGAATTATACCTATATGCATTCTGACTTATGATGGAGTGCTTGAGTGAGCTTTACTGGTCAAAAAATTCTTGTCTAATTAGGGATAGATGGTGACAGTCAGCAGTAGGCAGATAGGTGTAGAGACCTCGACAGTGGGAAGATGACATCATAAGTAGGGATCGAGACATGGGAGATGTCACAGGAGGCCTTAGGATAAAGGATTTGTAGTCTAGGGCTATTAGAAGGGATCCATTCTTACCAAGGAGAGGTGATGATACACATGAGATGGAAGAGGACATCTCCCTAGATATCTTCCAACCCATAGAGATTCTTATAAGGAGATGATGGATGGACCACCAAGGAACAGGAAATGAGTGGAGTAGGAAGATCTACCAGGCATCATATGTGGAAGAGGAGTAGATATAAATATAGAAGGTGGAAACCGTTTTGACATTTTACCAGCACCACTACCCCTAGGAAGTCCTCGTCGGGCTAGGGAGCTAGAGGTTAGGGGTACGTACATTTACATTAGGGCAAGGCATATGACCTAGTAACTCCATGGATGATTCGAGGTATGATCTGTGTCTTTTCTACCTTAGTTTTTGCACTTATAGAAAAAGTTTCTATTCATTCCTTCCCTACCACATACCATGTGTGAGACCTTGAGATTATGATAGATCCGTTGACTCAACCCTAATTCTTGGAGGCACCTACAAGGGGAGTCTTGATGATTACACTCCCTTTCTAACAGTGTGATATTACCTTTGGAGGTGATAGTTTCGGTTGGAACCTCTTAGTGGTAGCATCGAGGCCTTATGATTTCATTCTCAGTATGGATTTATAATCTTCAGTCTATGCCCAGATTAAATATTTTAGGAAAATAGTGTGGTGTGTTCGCAGTGATGGGACAAGGTTTTACTTTTTTGTTGAAAAGGAAACCTAGGAAGCACAGGAGGGGATCATGCATAAGAGGGTTAATCTGATCACTCATAAGTTGGATATCTTTACCCTCATAGTAGTAGATGTTTTTTGATTTCATTTACCATTGGTATTGGTGGAGTACCATGATTTCTTTCCAGAAGATGTTCTAGAATTACCTCCCCATCGTGATGTTGACTTTTGTACCAAATTTCATCCTGAGATGGCACCAATATCAGTACTAGAATATTAGATACCTCATGCAGAGCTTCATGATCTGAGGGTGCATTTGGAGGATTTACAGAGTAAGGGGTTCATGAGACCTATATTTTCACCTTGGGCGGCCCTAATATTGTTTTCCAAGAAGGCAGACAAGTGCTTGAGGTTTTACGTGGATTACTGATGCCTAATCCAGGTGATGGTGAAGAACAATTATCCTATTTCATGGATAAATTTCTGATTTGATAAGTTAGAAGGGAAAAATTGTTCTCTACGATTGACCTTCAATTGGGATATCACCAGTTACGAGTACAAGATGAGGATATACTGAAGATGACTTTCATATTCTACTACGGTCATTGTGAGAACTTGGGGATTCCCTTCAGTGTAATGAATGCGCTATTAGAGTTCATGGGACTTATGAACTAGATATTCTATCCATAATTAGACCAGTTCATAGTCGTCTTAATCTAATACATCCTTGTGTAATCAGTGTCTGAGGAGGAGCACAGAAAACACCTACGGAGGATTCTATACATACTCTGAGAGAACCTTCTTTATAGGAAGCTCTTGATGTGCAAATTCTAGATTTAGTAGGTCCACCTTCTACGACATGTTATCTCATCATATGGAGTAGTAGTGGACTCAACCAAGGTTGATGCAGTGTTAATGTGGGGTCCACCTAGGAGCGTGACGAAGGTGTAGAGCTTACCTAGTCTAGCAGGCTATTACTGGATATTCATAACTAATTTATCATGGGTATCAGCACTAATTATATATTTGACTCAAAAGAGGAAACCTTTCGTATGGATGGAGAAGTGCAAGTTGGATTTTCAGCACTTGAGGTAGATTTTGATGAGATCCCCGATCATGATATTGTCGAAGGTGGGTGTTAAGTGTGTAGTGTTCAATGATGCATCAAGAACCAGACCTGGTTGTATCATGATATAGAGGCAAGTGGTGATTCCATGTGGTTCACTCTAGTTGAGGACACATGATCAGAACTATGTGACTCAAAATCTTGGGTTGGAAGTGATAATATTTGCATTTATGTTGTGGAGACACTACCTAATGGGTGAGCATTTTATTTTCTACTCCAATCAAAAGAGTATCAATTATATCTTCTCTCAAAAGGATATAAACTTGAGAAAGAGGTGATGGATAGAGTTTTTCTGGGACTATGGCATTGAAACTATCTATACTCTTGGGAAGGGGAACATGGTGGATCATGCTATCTGCAGGGGATATAGTATGTAGTTTTTGAACAGTGTGTTAGATAAGTTGGCCTCATTACTATTATCCTTCATGGATGAGATGATGCTGCTTGCCTTCATTCTATGGTTATCCCCCATCCACTCTTACAGCAATTCAGGGAGGCATATCTTGGGGATTCTGACTGCGATACCTTACATTATCTAATGTCCATAGGGAATTCTTATGATGAATATTCACAAGGTGGGGAGAAGGTCGTTTTTGCAGAGGATTCATAGTTGTACCAATAGTGTTTCGGGAGGAGGTTCTAAGGGATTTTCATACCTCCCCCTCAGCGGTACATTCTAGAGTAATGAAAATTTACATGGACCTATGATGTTAGTTATGGTGGACAAAAATGAAGAAGGTAGTGGTAGAGTTCATTTCTCGATTCCTTATGTGCTAGTAGGTGAAGGTTGAGCACCAGGTTCTAGTGGGTTTAACTCACCCCCTGGAGGTTCTATAATGGAAGTGGGATGGAATGTAGATTGAATACTTGATAGGTTTACCAAGTATGTCTAGGGTGTTATACCATTTTGGTGATCATTAACAGGACCACCAAGTCGGCCCACTTCCTACCTATTTGAGAGAAGAGCTTTGGATGCCTATATGTGTAGAAGATGGTGCGGCTTTATAGAGTCCCATTGATGATAGTTTTTGATCATGATGCTAGTTTCAAATCTCAGTTGTGGAACGAATTACGGGTGACATTTGGGACTTAGTTATGCTTGATCATAGCCTTTTATACCTAGATGTATGGAAATAAGGAGAGGACCATTCAGGATCTATAATACATTTTTCAGTCTTGCATCTTGGACTTTGTCATAGTTTGGAGGACCACCTACCACTAGTGGAGCTTTTTTACAACAATAGTTAACACTCCACTATTGGTATGACACTATTCTAGGATTTGTACAAATAACCATGTATGTCAATACATTACTGGACTGACCCAGGAGATCCAGTGCTCATGGGCTCGAAGATGGTACGAGCTACTATTGAGAAGATACAGATAATCCAGGAGCGGATGAAGACTGCTTAGAGCTGGAAGAAGTCTTATGCTGACATACAACAGAGACCTTTGGAGTTCTAGGAATGAGACCATGTGTTGCTTCAGGTCTTACCTCAAAAAGGGTTACAGAGATTTGGATGGGGTGGAAAGTTATATCTGAGGTTTATCGACCCTTTTCTAATAATGCAAAGAGTTGACGAGGTGGCGCACTTCTTAGCTCTACCACCACAGTTGCACCGGGTACATGATGTCTTCTATGTGTCCCAGCTAAGGAGGTATGTGCTTGATCCTTCACACAACATCAACTAGGGATACCTAGAAATTGAGTATGGGGTGACTTTTGTAGAGTACCTATAATAGATTGAGGATCAGCCGAAGAGGATCTTTAGTGGGTGAGCGATTCCCTTGGCGCATGTCCAGGGGTAGCACGAAAATATCCAGGAGGGAACATGGGAGTGAGAGGCTCAGATTCATGTGCAGTACCTACATCTATTGTATAGCCAGGTTTTTTTATTTTCATGGACATAAAGCCCTTAGGTGGGTAGAATGCAAGGTCCTGGATTTTTTGCGTATTATTTTTAAATATTATATGGGATTAATTCAAGACTAGGTGCTAAGAAAACATGAAATTTTGAGGCTCAGTGTACCTAAAATAAATGTTTGAAATATATTATATATATTAAATAGTAAGCATGAACGTTTTTCATAAAAAATATGAATAAATTTTAAATGGGTACCCAAATCATATATATGAGTGCATCGTTGCATTAAGAGTAGTGACTTTACCTTAGGCATTTCCTAAAATCGAACGACGTGGGTTATCTATGAATGCTAGTTTTTTTATGTTTAAGGAAATAAAATAAATTTAATATTTATTTTATTTTTCCATTGCGATAATTTAATGACCTAAAATTTTAAATAAGTTGTTAAGCATGATTTTTAGGTATATCCACATAACCTTGGAATTATCTAGAGCGTTGGAGAGGAGACCTTGGAGAAGCATCTCGACGATGAACAACGATGAATCATGAGATCATGAATCGTTGTGCTGGTGATGTTGGAGGATCCCATCATTGATGACGGTGCAATCGTTCTTCATCAATGATCAATCCAAACTCTAGGTAGGGATTTTTATTTAAATTATTCCTTTCCCATTATTGGATTCAATGTTGAATGTGAATCATCCCCTAAACATATTGAACCATTATTAAATCATTATTGAAAGATGGGTGATTACGGGTTTGATTTTGGGAATTGATTATATTTCGATTTAGTTTCTTGATCCTTCTTGTAATGGCCCGGAACTCTTTGGCCCATTCCATTGTCAAAAAGAAGGTCACGAAGTGTTCTGGAGGGTAAAATGGACTTTTCCCACACATTCCAGAATTTTGTAAGTACACGCCGTGTAGTGTGAGTACACGTTTTGTACCACCTTGATGGGTATACCCCATGTTGAAGGATGTGTCCTTGTCGTGTGTGAAATAAATGAGTACACACCGTGTATCCAATACTACATGTTGTGTAGTCCATCCCTACGTATGCGTTACCGTGTGTTGACCAGTCAACAGCTGTGTGCCGTGTTGGAGCCATGTCCTTGACGTGTGAAATAAATGGGTACACGCCATGTACCTCATACTACACGTCGTGTAGTCTTTCCCCGTGTATGCGTTACCCTCAAACCGTGTATTGACCAGTCAACGGTCGCGGAGCCGTGTTGGAAGCTGCGTGGTGACCGTGTGAAGTGGCCGAGTACACGCCATGTACCATAAATTACACACCGTGTACTTTTGATTTTCTCACCTATAAAAGGAGGGGTCCCCTCCTCCTTTTCAACTCACCCCTCTCCTCCCCATTCCTCTGAGCAGAGCTCTCCCAAGATACTCGAAGGCTCCTTTTCTTCCATAACGTCTTCGTCCGAGCTCCGATTTACAATCCGTTAGTGGCCACGAGATCATAACGACGAGGCGAAACTTCTGATCTTGGATCCGTTGTCTTTCCTTCAGCATTTCTTTTCCAACTTTCACCTGGGGAGGTTTTTCCGGGACTCGACAGAAATTACGGATGTCGATGGACGTCTTCTAAAGTTGATCTGGGGGAGCGTTGTGATCAGAACCTGTTGAAGTAGGTATCTTACCTTTGTCTCTCTAAATTTTGTATCATGCGGGGTGGGTGTATTCTTATTTACGTGAAACACATTTGGACCGGTTTAATAAAGATAATAACTGGCTTATATAATGGGTATGGGAAGTTTGTGAATGCGGTTACATTAATTATATCTTGTGATATTATGTTGTGAATTGAATGAGCTTCTGCCTACTGAAAATCACGGTCGTTGGGGGCCTTTCCTTGTGAAACTAAATGTTTCCATATCGTTCTAGACCGTTTTTGTGGATGGAAACTTTGTGGAATGTGGAAATTGGTTAATGACGTAAAGTTGGCTAATTAAAATCTGGAACCCTTGTGTGATCACCCCGGTTAAACAAAAAGGAATAATGAACATATGGGTTTTGGCTTGGTTACTGGTGTGTGAAAGGGAGGGGTGAATTCTGGGTTTTTATGAATTGAACGGGCAGCAAGGCTACGGTAAATGATGTTAAAGGGGCGATGATGTGGTACGAATCTTGTTTTGTGGGTTGTGGTGGATCGGTTGAGTAGCAGGGCTACGATAAGTTGTATCAAGGGATGCTGATGTACCCTGCGGTTGTGGTTATAGCGGTTGGCAGCGGGGCTGCAGGGATGGGCTTGAATGTGAACGAACTATGGTTTGTAAATAATAAATAAAAAGTGGAAGATTTAATGAATGGTGGGTCATGGTAATAGAACGGGAATAATAATCAATGAGGTTGGTTGGTTAATAAGAAGGACTTGGTTGTGTTGCTTGTGTTTTCCTAACTTGATTTTTGGATTGCAGGGATATGTTTTACGAACAATCGATGTGGTTGGTTGTGGATATTTTCCCAGTAGTTAAGGAACTAATAAACTAATTCTGCTAAAACATGAAAAATTAAATGGGGTTGGGGTAGTTTGTTGTATGCATGCTTCGTAGTAGCAGTGCTGAGGAACATGCTCAGTTCTCTATTTAGAAGCCATAGGTTGGGTTGAGTGTTTGGTATATATATATATATATATATATATCTTTTTTGTTTTATCTCACCCCACCCATGTTGATCACTTAGTGTCGAACACTCCCATTTTATGGGAGAGGGTGTTTTCCCCTTAGTTACTAGCTCCTTACTGCTCCTTCTTCCCTAGGCTGTGATGACTTGAGGTGACCTTACACCTAAGACCCTTCAGGTAGGTTTTTCTTGGGGTGAATTTAGCCCAAGACTCTCCGGGCAGGTTTTACCATTTCCCATTAATCTTCCGGATGAGGCCTAGGTGTGTGCGGGCGGGATGTGCGGTTTGTGAGGCCCAGGTAAGTGCGGCCGGGATACGTGGTTGTGAGGCCCAGTTGTGTGAAGGTGGGATGTGCGGTTTGTGAGGCCTAGGTGTGTGTGGGCGGGGAGAGTGTGGCTGCGTCAGGACGTTCGCCGTTAGGAAGAGTAGCTAACTAATGGGAAATGGTGCGGGGTACCCAATACTCTTGTTCTTATATACTACTACCTGTTGTGATTGTGTTTTTGGTGAGTGTGGCTGGTGAGGTTGGGTGGATAGATTTCCTTTCTAGGTTTCTTTTTTTGTTCTCATGGGACATTAGGATGTCTCCCCACTTGTGCACGAGAGCTTTAGGTTTCCCTACTGAGTATACTTGTATGCTCACCCTACGTTTACTTTCAGGTTTCCAGGAGGACTACCAGGGCCGTGTGGGACCCTACTAGTCGGATAGTTGGAGTCTTTGCAGTTGTTGTACTCTTTTTTTCTTTTGTTATTGTACATTTGAACTTTATTTTACTTGTACCTTGTTTTAGAACTATTTTTAACATGCATGTGGGATTGGTTTGGGTTTATTTCTATACACTTGTTCTTTTCCTTTTTGGTGGTTGACTTGTCCTATTTACCGATCTTAAAATAATAAAACGGTAATGCGTCCCATATTTGTGAAAACTCATACCCTTGGTGCTAGTCGCCACTCCGAGGCCTACTGGAGGCGGGACTCGGGGGTCATTATCTCCCTTTCACTATTTCCAGCACAGGAGGGGCATCTTTGGTGGGAGGGGTCATGACAGAATGGTATCATAGGTGATGGTTGAGAGATAGGATGGATTCTGGAGTTAGGAACAGTGAGGATTTCATGGGATGGTAGGGCAACAGTGTTGGTTAATCTTGGTTCATGACATAGGCCAGGGAGGATCGGCTTGGACACGGGATTTTAGGGCCCCCCGTGATCTGATGCAAGGACTCTGAGCCTACCGAATGACCAAGTGAGACTACGTTGATTGCAGGGTAGAGACTCTAGGGAAGGTACATGTATCATCATGATTGTGTTTTACTTGATTTGAGTGTTCTAGGATAGAAATTGAATTAAAAATGATAAAATAAAACCTTGAGAATTTTCCTTACTACTTGGGCTTTGGAGATATTTGTTTACCGTACAACTGTCGCACCTGGACATCATCCCCGGGTGGCTCAGATGGATGAGGCCCAGCAGATTCAGGTGGTCGATCAGTTGAGGATTGACTGAGAGGAGGAAGATAGCCAGTGGCAGAAGACTCTCTGTTATTTCCAGCAGCAAACCCTCAAGAAGTATGAGGGTAGTACTTCGGATACGAAGACGGAGGGGTGGCTTGAGGAGCTAGGGATTTCTTTTACCTTGATTCATGCTCCGAGGGAGTACTGGGTTCCCCTAGCAGTAAGTTAGCTAAGAGGTTCGGCGCGATAGTGGTGGAGGCTCTACCTCGGGGAGAGGATAGAGGCAGAGGTTTCGTTGGATGACTTTGAGAAGGAATTCCGAGAGGAATTCCTTTCTTACATGATCAAGGCGGAGAAGCAGTAGGAGTTACTCTCCCTTCAGTAGGGGAGTATGTCAGTATGAGAGTTGGGGATCATGTTCAAGGATCTCCTGTGCTTTGCTTCGGATCTCTATCTGGATGAGGAGTCTCGGGCAAGATGTTTGGAGGAGGCGCTTTGTCCTTCGCTCCAGTATGCTGTCACCCCCTTCACCCTTCAGACGTACTTGGAAGTACAGAATAAGGCGGGGGTTATAGAGAGGATGCACTCGCAAGGAGGTGCACCACATGAGGGGATCCAGCCAGGTTTGTCGAAGGGGAAGGCAGTCAGCAGTAGGTCTCCTGCGACGGGACCTTCCAGGTTCAGGACAGTGGGGAGCAGGCCCCATCAGTTTTAGTTCAGACCATCAGGTTCTCGTCCCTTTTTCATGAGCCCAGGACCAAACTCTTTTTCTTGTGGAGGTTTCAGGAACATTCAAAGTCGGTGCCCGACTCGAGATCAGTATGGTGGAGGTGGGCAGGTTCAGCGCCCACCTCAGCAGCACCAGTTGTTAGCGAGGCCTTTCCAGCAGCAGTAGGACCATGCTCCTCTGAGGGCAGACTTTGTGGTAGGAGGCCAACCTCAGGGTGCTCCTCAGGGACCTCGACCAGGGCGTGGTCGGGGAGGTGGACTACATTAGAGAGGAAGAGGTTCTGGGCGTGGACAGTTGCAAGAAGCAAAGTTGACAGCTCCGGCAGGACCATAGGTGGTGCAAGGTACGATTTGTTTGTTCCACACTCTTGTTTCTGCTTTGTTCGATTCGGGAGCTTCACACTCCTTTTTTTTCACATGGTCTATCCCATTCTTTGGGACTAGAAGTAGAGAGACTTTTCGTACCACTAGTGCTGAGTACACAAGTTGGAGGCCATACCAGCATATCATGTGTTTTACAGGGATGTGGGCTGACGTTGGGACCACATCGATCTAGTGGGGACCTTCTTATATTATAGATAAAGCCATATGATGTCACCCTAGGCATCGATTGGTTGTTTTCTATTAGTGACATTATCGACTGCTTCCTAAGAAGAGTTGTGTTCTCCGATGTGGATGGGCATCATGTAGCTTTTGTTGGCGAGAGGAGCTATCAGGTGGGAAGCCGGCGTGTGGAGCCTCTCCTTTACTTGTAAGGCGGGCTATCAGTGGTTCCAGCTGATACAGAGATGATGGATGTCCCTGGGGTTGTTGGGGAGTTCCTTGATGTTTATCCCAAGGAGTTTGTGACTCTACCCCCCCCCCCTCGACGTGATGTTGAGTTTGGGATAGACTTACAGCCTGGTGCCCGTCCGATTTCTATGGACCCTTATTGGATGGCACCTTCAGAGTTGTGGGAGTTGTGAATTCAGATTGACGATCTGATGGAGAAGGGTTTTGTTTGACCTAGTGTATCGCCATGGGGTGCTCTAGTTTTGTTTGTGAAGAAGGCATATGGTGGTCTCATGCTATGAATAGACTACCGAAGGTTGAACCAGGTAACAGTTAAGAACCGTTACCCCCTTCCAAGAATAGATGATCTCTTCGACTAACTGAGGAGAGAATGTTGGTTTTCCAAGATTGATCTACGATCTGGATATCATCAGCTGAGGGTAAAGGAAAGTGACATCTCGAAGACAGCTTTCAGGTAGAGGTATGGGAACTTCGAGTTTGTAGTGATGCCGTTTGTAGTTACAAATGCATCGGCTGTGTTCATGGGACTTATGAACTTTGTATTCCTAGAGTTTCTGGACCGGTTCATCGTTGTGTTTATCAATGACATCCTAATCTACTCAATATCAGAGGAGGAGCATGTTGGGCATCTCAGTGCAGTCTTGGAAGTCCGTCGACACCACCAACTTTACGGGAAATTGTCGAAGTGTAAATTCTTGACGCAAGAAGTACACTTCCTTGGGCATGTGGTATCTCAGCATGGAGTGTCAGTGGACCCGTCAAAGGTGGAGGCAGTTGTTTCTTGGGCAGCACCCAAGATTGTGGAAGAAGTTTGTAGTTTCCTAGGGTTAGCAGGTTACTATCGGAGGTTCGTTTTGGACTTCTCTCGAGTTGCTTCTCCATTCACCGCTTTGACTAGGAAGAACCTGGTCTTACTATGGAGCGAGCAGTTCCAGAAGGCTTTCGACTACCAGAATTAGAAGTTGGTCAGTGCTCCCATACTCAGGTTTCCATAAGAAGGGTTGTTGTATGAGGTGTTTTGTGATGCTTCTGGCCTTGGTCGGGGGTGCGTTCTGATGCAGAAGAAGGGAGTGATCTGTTATGGGTCTAGGCCGTTATGCCCTCATGAGTGAAACTATTCCCCCTATGACCTAGAGCTTGTAGAAGTAGTGTTCTCATTGAATTTGTGGTGACATTACCTCCTTGGGGAGCGCTTTGTGGTCTTCTCAAATCACAAGAGACTGCGTTATATCTTCTCCCAGCGTGACCTGAACCTGCGGCAGTAGAGATGGGTCGAGTGTCTCCAAGACTATGACTTCGATATCTCTTACATTGAAGGTAAGGGAAACATTGTGGCTGATGCCCTGAGCAGGAATTCGCATAAGGAAGTGGTTTGACAATCCACTGATGCTTGGAAAGCGATGGTATAGTTGGCCGACTTGCACATGGATGTAAGGGCAGAAGGTGTCAGAGGCTGTTTGTTTCAGATGATGGTGCAGTCCTCCTTGTTGCAGCAAGTGGAAGAGTCTCAGTGGGGGAACTCTGAGGCAGAAGTGATGCGGGATCGTGTCGATCAGGGAAAATCTCCAGAAGGATGGTCATACGACATCCGAAATCGGATGCTTTTCCATGGAAGGTTGTTTTTTCCTGAGGCGATTCATTAGGGAGTTCTCCATGAGTTCCATAGCTCAGCCTTGGCGGTACATCCACAAATTTAAAAAATGTACCAAGGCCTGAGGGAACAGTTTTGGGGGCCTGGGGTGAAACAGGAAGTGGTGGAGTTTGTGGCTAAATGCTTAGTGTGTCAGCAAGTGAAGGTTGAACACCGTGTTACCAGTGGTTTGTTGCATCCTTTAGATAACCCCAAGTGGAAGTGGGATGACATCTCAATGGAATTCTCCACAGGACTATCCATAGCTCAGGGTGGTCATGATGCTATCTGGGTATTGGGGGATCGACTGACGAAATCAGGTCACTTCTTAGCAATTAAGGAGTCGGGCCCAGTGAGTACCTTAGCATAGAGGTACGTAGACGAGATGGTGCATTTACATGGAGTTCCTAAGACTATCGTCTCAGATCAGGATACTCGGTTTACCTCACGAGTCTGGAGGGGGTTACAACATGCTTTTGGCACCCAGCAACGCCTTAGCACTGCTTTCCACCCCCAGACCGATGGACAGACAGAGCGGACTATCCAGACGTTGGAGGACATGCTGCGAGCATCCGTTCTAGATTTTGGAAGATCATGGGTATGACGCTTGCCTTTAATAGAGTTTGCCTAAAACAAAAGATTCCACTCTACTATTGGCAGGGAACCATTTGAGGCTCTGTATAGAAGATCATGTTGTTCACCCATTTTCTGGGTAGAGGATGGTGAGACAGGTGCTCTTGGGCCAGAGGTATTCTCAGAGCACCATGGAGAAAGTCCAGCTTGAACATGAGAGGATGAAAGCGGCTCAGGACCGACAGAAGTCTTATGCTAGTCATCGAAGGAGGCCCTCAGAGTTCGAGGTGGGAGATCATGTGTTCTTGAAGGTTTCCCCTCGACGGGGGCAGTAGAGGTTTGGGAAAGGGAGCAAGCTCTCACCTAGGTTCATTGGACCTTTTGAGGTGCTGAGGTGAGTTGGCGAGGTGGCATATCAGCTTGCCCTTCCACCTTAGTTGGAGAAGGTTCATGACGTCTTCTACGTCTCCCATCTACGTCGATACTTTCATGACGAATCTCATGATATCGACTGGGGAGACTTAGATATGGGAGACGATGCGACCTTCGAGGAACGGCCAGTCAGAATTGAGGATCATAAAGAGAAGGTGCTCCGTGGATGAACCATTCCATTGGTTCGTGTGTTGTGGAGGCATGGCGGCCTTGAGGAGATCACTTGGGAGAGGAAGGCATAGATGAATGCTTTATACCTGGAGTTGTTTTGACTTGTTTTTTCCTTGTTCTTCTGATCATTGTGTTGATGTTATACTTTGTACCTTTGATATATGGAATGCTTGGCTTGTTGATTGTGAGATGTTTTGTTTTCCTTGTTCTATGGAAGTGTGTAATGTGTCCAGATATGTGGAGAAAAGGGGATACCCAATCCTTAATCAAGACGCATTAATGCGGATGCGATTGAACCCGTGCGGGCGAGTCAGTGCCGCCTAAAACAGATAATATCTCGATATGGGAGAAGGAATTCCCCAAGACATGTGTTGGGGCAGTGTGTGGGTTGTACTGTGTTGGGGGAAATGTAAGTTGGAAAATCGTAATATATGGAAGTGGGAAGACCCAATACTTAATCGAGATACATTAATGCGGATGCGATTGAACCCATGCAGGCGAGTCAGTGCCACCTAAAGCAGATAATATCTTGACATAGGAGAGGTAATTCCTAACACTTATGATTAGGGTTGTTGGTTGGGTTCCTGTTATAACGAGAACCCTAAGAGGTATCTTTTTGGATTTATCTGGGTTGTTTTTTGAATTCTCGAGGACGAGAATGTTTTAATAGGTATCTGATGTAATGGCACAGACCTCTCCGACCCATTCCTTTTTCAAAAAGAAGGGCATGAAGTGTTCCAGAGGGTAAAATGGACATTTCCTACACTTTCTAGAATTTTGTAAGTACACGTCGTGTAGTGTGAGTACACTTCGTGTACCACCTTCCCAGGTATACCCCGTGTTTAAGGTCGTGTCCTTTACGTGTGTGAAATAAATGAGTACACGCCGTGTATCCAATACTACACGTCGTGTAGTCCCTCCCCACGTAGGTGTTACCGTGTGTTGACCAGTCAACGGTCGTGTGCCATGTTGGAGTTGTGTCCTTGCCATGTGAAAAAATGGGTATACGCCATGTACCTAATACCACACGCCGTGTAGTCCTTCCCAGAGTACGCGTTACCCTCAAACCATGTGTTCACCAGTCAACGGTTGCGGAGCCGTATTGGAATCCGCATGGTGACCGTGTGAAATGGCTGAGTACATGCCGTGTACCAGAAAGTACATTCCATGTACTATTGCTTTTCTAGCCTATAAAAGGAGGGGTCCCCTCCTCCTTTTGAAATCACCCCTCTCCTCCCCATTCCTCTGAGCAGAGCTCTCCCAAGAGACTCGAAGGCTCCTTTTCTTCCATAACTTCTTCGTCTGAGCTCCGATTTATGATCCGTCAGCGGCCATGGGATCGTAACGACGAGGAGGAACTTCTGAGCTTGGATACATTGTCTTTACTTTGGACTTTACATTCCAACTTCCACATGAGGAGGTTTTTCCAAGACTCGATAGAAGTGATGGACACCGATGGACGTCTTCTAAAGTTGATCTGGGGGAGGGTTGTGATCAGAACCTATTGAAGTAGGGATCTTACCTTCATCTCTCTAAATTGTGTATCATGAGGGGTGGGTGTCCTCTTATTTACATGAAACAAATTTGAACCAGTTTAATAAAGATAATAACTGGATTATATAATGGGGATGGGAAGTTTGTGAATGCGGTTACATTATTTATATCCTGTGATATTATGTTGTGAATTGAATGAGATTCTGCCTATGGAAAATCACGATCATTGGGGGCCTTTTCTTGAGAAATTAAATGTTTCCCTATTTTTCTAGACCATTTTTGGGGATGGAAACATTATGGAATGTGGAAATTGGTTAATCACGTAAAGATGGCTGATTAAAATCTGGAACCCTTGTGTGATCACCCCGGTTAAACAAAATGGAATAATGAACATGTGGGTTTTGGCTTGGTTACTAGTGTGTGAAAGGGAGGGGTGAATCCTGGGTTGTTATGAATAGAACGGGAAGCAGGGCTGCGGTAAATGATGTTAAAGGGGCGATGATGTGGCACGAATCTTGATTTGTGGGTTGTGGTGGATCGGATGAGCAGCGGGGCTGCGATAAGTTGTATTAAGGGATGGTGATGTACGGTGCAGTTGTGGTTATGGCGGTTGGCAGCAGGGATGCAGGGATGGTCTTGAATGTGAACAAACTATGGGTTGTGAATAATAAATAAAAATTGGAAGAGTTAATGAATGGCGGGTCATGGTAATGGAACAAGAATAATAATCAATGAGGTTGGTTGGTTAATAAGAAGGACTTGGTTGTGTTACTTGTGTTTTCATAACATGATTTGTGGATGGAAGGGATATATTTTACAAACAATCGATGTGGTTGGTTGTGGATAGTTTCCCAGTAGTTAAGGAAATAATAAACTAATTATGTTGAAATGTGAAAACCTAAATGGGGTTGGGGTTGTTTATTGTATGCATGCTTCGTAGTAATAGTGCCAAGGAACGTGCTTAGTTCTCTGTTTAGAATCCATAGGTTGGGCTGAGTTTTTGGTATATATATATATATATATATATATATATATATATCTGTATCTTTTGTGTTTTATGGAACCCATCCATGTTAAGCACTTAGTGCCGAACACTCCCATTTTATGGGAGAGGGTGTTTTCCCCTTAGTTACTAGCTCATTCCTGCTCCTTATTCCCTAGGTTGTGATGTCTTGAGGCGACCTTACACCTAAGACCCTTCAGGTAGGTTTCGATTGGGGTGGATTTAGCCCAAGACTCTTCGGGCAGGTTTTACCATTTCCCAAGAATCTTCGGGATGAGGCCCTGGTGTGTGCGGGTAGGATACGTGGTTGTGAGGCCCAGGTGTGTGCGGGCGGGATGTGAGGTTTGTGAGGCCGAGGTGTGTGTGGGCGGGATGCGGGTTTGTGAGTCCCAGGTGTGTGCGGGCGGGATGTGCGGTTTGTGAGGCCCAGGTGTGTGCGGGCGGGGAGAGTGTGGCAGTGTCAGGACGTTCGATGTTAGGAAGAGCATAAAACTAATGGGAAATGGTGCGAGGTACCCTATAATCTTGTTCTTATATACTAATACCTGTTGTGATTGTGTTTTTGGTGAGTGTGGCTGGTGAGGTTGGGTGGATAGATTTCCTTGCTAGGTTTCTTCTGTTGTTCTCACGGGACATTAGATGTCTCCCCAATTGTGCACGAGAGCTTTAGGTTTCCTTACTGAGTATACTTGTAAGCTCACCCTATGTTTACTTTCAGGTTTCCAGGAGGACTACCAGTGCCGTGCGGGACCCTACTAGTCGGACATTTGGAGTTGTTGTATTTGTTGTACTCTTGTTTTCTTTTGGTATTGTACTTTTGAACTTTCTTTTACTTGTACCTTGTTTCAGAACTATTTTTAACATGCATGTGGGATTGGTTTGGGTTTATTTCTATACACTTTTTATTTTCCTTTTTGGTGGTTGACTTTTCCTATTTCCTAATCTTAAAATAATAAAAGGGTAATGCCTCCCATATTTGTGAAAACTCATACCTTTGGTGCTAGTCACCACTCCGGGGCCTACTGGAGGCGGGACTCGGGGGTCATTATCTCCCTTTCACCATTGCCAGCTCAGGAGGGGCATCTTTGATGGGAGGGGGTCGTGACACTTCTAATGGGAGTTGATGAAGTCACAAAAACAATTGATTAGGTTCATTCCTATGGTTTTTTCTCTATGATTTATTCCCACTTTATTCTTGCATGTACTTCGTTCTTTGTGGGGTTAATATTGAAAGATTATTTCATGTTCGATTCGTGGCGTAAGGATCTAAAATCCTAGATATGGCATCATGATGACCTAGAAGGGGTGAAACGATAAAGGCAGTGGCCAGATCGATGTATTTCATGAGATATCATTCTTCAATAGTTCATTGAGACAATGATAAGATTCAGTTTTCGAAGGTGATTGAAGGCCCAAAACCAACCGAATCAGTGTTGCAGGGGTGAGGGGACCATGGATCTGTAGTTTTAAGAAAAAAAGGTCACCGGATCGAATGCTGGAAGATCAAACAAAGTTCTATAAAAAATACATCGATTCTGGAAAATCACAAAGAACGCATCATGTATATCGGAATGCACAGCATGTGGGACCAGTTCAGCGGTAGCTAAAGTTTTCGGTGACAGAGGACTATGAGACGGTGTGTGACACCTATTACATAACACGTGAGACCTACACCAAGACTCAGCATGTATCTCAGAGGGTACATGTACCACCCCAAAATTTCATAGTACGTTATCTCTTAAAAGAATTTCAATAACTTGCACTACATGCAACACCGAGTTCGAACGCACCACAACTTACCAAACTAGCCATTAAAAAATCGGTTATGAATAGTATTAACTGAATTTTGAATTTTATATACACCATATAATTTTATAATCCATATTATGTGTTTCTTTGATATAATATAATAACAAATTCATTTTTTTAGATAAAAGAAGTATTTTTCAAAAAATGCAATTTTGCCGCCTTTTAATGGTGAAACATTTTTAAAACCAATATTTGAAACTTTCATATATTTAATTTATTGAAATTAAATTAATATTTATAATTGGGACATAAAAATTTAGTCTAGATAAATTTTGGGTACTTTTCTGATAACTTTCATATTTTGATGAATAGTGAAAAATAGTAAATTTTAATTGAAAACATCTTTTTTAATCGAAATAATTTATAGTGTTAAACTATAAATTTAAGTGTTTTTAAAGTATTATTAGATTATATTTTAATCATTAAATATAATTTAGGTAATTTGATGTAATTTCACATTTAAACTAGACACAAACAACTGTCAATCTTTTGATTGTTATTATTTTTTAAAAACATACTTTTTATTTTGAAAGCAGAAATTAATTTTAAATTAATTTATGAAACTTTTATGTTTTGAATTTGGAAAAATGGATTCCATATTTGGAATTAGGAGGTCTAAATTGTGTAAATAGGTATCTTTTATTTTTATACATTATGAATATTTACTTTATTAAATATTTTATTTACCATGGTTAAAGGGTAAATATAGAAAATAAGGGTAACAAAATAGTATTAAAATAATATTAAATTACTCTAATATGTGTTATATACCTATTGGTTTATACATGTCTGACCATGGGAATCCTTGGGTCGATTTTGGGACCCCATGGAGCCACTTGAGAGCGAGAATGACACTTTATATTAATTAATTTAAAGTAAAGACAAAAATGACATAAACATATACATTTTAGTAAAATAATGTTTACAAGGGGTTATATAAGTTATCTTTTAGGCTATAAATATTCATATTAAATCTAAAAATATTTCCTATAACATGGTATTTTTTTAATAATTTTTATTCATCAAAAAAATATTATTATTTATGACACAATAATGATGTAGTGTTTACCTCATTAATGAATGATTTAAATAAATAAGATTATAAAAATTAAAATAATATCCAAAACCAGTCCAATTCTTATTTTATGATTTAATTTTTAACATGAGTCATATTATATTATACTTTAATGAGTTTTGGACCTTTAGAAACCGAAAATCATTATATAATAAAATAATATTTTCAAACCTTCCTAAAGAGCCCCCTTATAAAAAGTACTCAACTCTAACCCATTTCTCACACTTCTCAAGCCCCTTGAATGATCCATCCTCTAACCAATTAATCTCCCTACATCACTCTATTCCTCATAAAAGCCTTACATTAGGCATAAGGCATTTCAATGGAGCCTTTGGGTTTAAAACAAAGGTAGTTACCCGATTTAAAGGAAACATCTCCTCCTATGTTATTTTATTTTATTTTACTTCTACAACCCACTAAACTCTCTTTATTCCTCTATTTTATAACAACATAAATATCCTTAATATACTAGGTTGTTTTTATGAGAATTATTCGAAAAACAATTACACACACCTCCATCTATGGGTGTAGAACATAATGATTCTGTGGACGGTGAACTATTGGCTCACAAAACGATGATTGTTAAATCTTCTACTACCACATATTATTGTGGAAATTTTGATGAAAAAATAATTATATATGATATTTTTGATTTTTATTTTATCTATAATCTTATGTATTTTTTTTATTTCATACCATTATTCCTTTCATGTTATATATATATGATAATTTTATTTGAGGTAGTGCGGACTACCTCGCCCTCAAAGTGATATGACTCGTTCATACCATACGTGGAACATATAAAGGATGGTGTTAATGAGATTACGTAGTGTATATAAAATATTATATTATAATATAATAATAATATACCTATGTATCATTAGATTTTCTTTCCTTTTAAAATAAAAAAAATGAAATGGAAGTAGCATTCGTGCGTACGTACGGATTACTGTCCCTAAAAATGAAAAGAGATTCATTCCCCATCATAAAAATTAAAGAATAATTTTCATTTGATTATTAACAATAATGATTAATAACATACTATAATTATATATATGAATAAAATACATCCTATCTATAACAAAAATGACTTACATAACGAAACATATAAAGGAAAAACGAATCAGTTAACACCCGAAACAATGATACAACTAAAATATTATTTACAAAGAAATATTAGAAGATCATGTATGATATCATATTTATGTATGTTTATCTTGTATAATTTCATAACAATGATTTAACTATTATAGAGGGGGTTAATTTACCCTTGACGAAGGAGAAGTACATGGTAAGGGTTAATTTCACAATCTCTTTATTATCCAAGTTTGTTTTACGTAAGTGTCTAATGGGACCTCTGTATCATCAACATCCATGTTTCTTAAAAATTTATTTCAAAATTTTTTTACTCTTTACTGGACTGTGGTTTAAATTCATTTATACCCTTGTTTGAATTTTTATAAAATGGTTGGAAAGGAATGTTTCGGTTGTTTTCCAAACAAGGTACTTTATGACATTTTCGAAAAATTAAGGTAAGAATGTTTTTTTTAAACTTATACGGTGGGTGCGGTTATTCACCATCGTTATAACACCTTTGAAGCTTCCCTTACAATCTTATAGGAATATTTTCAAAATAAATTTTTTCTTTTATAATTACATGACTTTTAAATGATTTCAAAATAGAAAGAGATATTCTTCTCAAATAATTTTTATTTCATCTATGTCAACATCTTTTAATGGATTTTATACTTGTTTAAAGTTGAATTATTATGAAAAAAATATTCCATATTGTATTGAATGTTTTGTGATATGTTTGACTATAGATGTGTTATTTTTATACCATTCATTGTTTATGGTTAACGTATTAACATTTAGTATGATACTATTAAATGACTGTTTATGTTATGTTTCATTCTTTTTATATAAGGAATGCATTGGACTTAGTAAGTGACGGGTGGAGCCCACTATAGCTCCTTGATGCATCAGTAGGTCACATGAGACAAAATAGTGTCTTAGTACAAGGCCTTGAAAAAATCTTATTTGTAGTCTTGGCACAAGGCCTTGAATATGTAGTTATGATGTTCGACATTATGCATTCCATCATTATGAAATTATCTATTGATATTAAATGTGATTATTCGACTAGTAGAATATCCATGTGAATAAGTAAATGGAATTATTTGATTTATCTTTTCCATATTATTCTGATGTTTAAGTTTAAAAGAATTTTTTTAGTTTTATACATTTCCTTAAATGTTTATTCTTATTTATGAATGTTTTTACTATGTTGATATCCTTACTGAGCATCTGAGCTCACCCCTTTATATGTTTTATTTTTTCCAGGATTCCAAGAAGTGTATTAAGTTTGATATATAGGGTTAATATAGGGTAATAATGGCATTCAAAATGGATTATTTATGTCTTGTTTTATGTTTTAATGTGTAACATAACGTTCATGTATGTAATCTGTTTTCCAAAACAACTAAACTAATTAGTCCTTTGGGACATGATTCCTTGTAATCATGACAATGTATTAAAATAATGCACTGACTCTGCGTAACTGGGGTTGGGGTGTTACAATACATCGACATCGGTTAAAGTATGAGGCATGTACTCCACCACATAACCAGACACTAACTAGATACATGGGATACACCATGTACCAGTACATAGGTAGTTGAACACGGGTTGAATTTGTGTACTAGCACATTGCTAGCATACACAGAGTTCACCCTAGTAGTCGAACACAGCTTGTAAACCTTCCTAGATGTCGCGTATACATTTTACTACACTACATGTTTTTTTGACATGGACTATTGTACACGAGCATTACCCGGGGTCAAGGGGAATGGAATTCGACACTACTGCATGTTGTGTACTCTTTTCTACAAGGATTGATCCCCTTGTACATCGTATCTTAGAAAAGTTCTCTTTGGGTTGGTTCCCCATTTATCATTCCCCTGAAGGTCAGTAGTGTTGTTTCATATCTATATGAGTATGAACCCCCTTTAGTAGGACATTCTGGATAGAGTCAGGAGCCCCCTCCGAGAGGCCTGGAGAAGGATCCTCTATCTATTCTTGTTCCCTAGGTAGATTCAAGTTATCGACGCAACCAATCCTTCTAGACATCGGTCCTCTACTTAGTAGGTGAATCCCTATGAGTCATGGTATAGGCCATGGCCCTAGAAGTGATCCTCGTCCATGTATCATGATCTTACTCATTAGTGGAGTTGGTTTTCCTAGATTGAGTGTATCATATTCTCTCTTCAGATCTATCATCAAATCTCACTTTCATGACGGTTCCTGAAGAATTGTACTTCTCGGACAGACGTCATCAGTGATATCTGAATCAGGAGTTGGTTTTCCCGGATGAGTGCTTTGTGGAATCTTTGGACTAAATCCCTAGCATGGTTATATAGATTGTTGTGACTTTCCATTAGAATATGTGTCTATATTTTGAGTATATTTGGATATGTTCTTGTTATATGTATTGTAGACATATACTATATAGAGCTGACTATACCTTTAATTTGTGTATTATTGTGTGGGTTTTGGGGAATCTTATTGAGTATTTTTATAATCATCCCTACATGTGATTTTCTCTTATGTGTTACGTCTTGTGAAGATGAACAACATTTTGATGGATTCTAGGGCGGTCCAGCACCGAACAGAGCTTTGTGAGTTTCAAATATGCAGATGTGTTTCTACAGATTAGAGTAGCAGTCCCAGTACCTATATTATTTATAGGTTGGACTTTTTATTTGGCCAACTCTTTCTTTTGGTGGGCTTGTATTCTAGCCCACTTTACCTTACTTCACTTTTCATTCTGTTTCACTCTGTTGGTTGGGGTTAGTTATATGCATTCATTTTGTTCCTTTATGGGTTTTTGAAAATTCAGAATTTTTGGGATTGGAGATGTGTGCATTTTTGTAGATACATATGATGTTCCCCCGTGTTAGTGACATGCCTACTCAGTGCTAGTAACTAGCCCCAATCCTATTGGAGGAAGTCTTGGGGAGTCGCAGCATGGGCCCCAATGGGATGGGTCGTAATATTATCATCCAAGTCATTATCCTTCACCATCACCCTATCCATCAACTCATAAATGGTATAAATCATTATCATGAAGACTTGTGACTAGATATTAGGTCAAATACAGATTTGAAACAATGTATAATTCATCTACTCATTAGACACAAACTCATCTGAAAATTGGAAAATATGAAAAAAATTGGTTAGTATAGTCGATCACTGACTGTTTCCCTTTCCCAATGGTGATAAAATAAATGTATTTCACTAAGTTCATAGATTTAATCTATAATTTTTCAATTAATATGGCCTTGAAGTCTTTCCACTCTAATAACTCATGAATCCTTTCCAAAACTACTAAATACCACCACCTTCTACTTAGTCCCTAAATCACGGAACCTGCACACCTCACCATGATATAATCATTGGAGTCCATGAATTTAAGAATTTATTGGATCTTTCACAAATAGTACTCTACCTCTTTAGGATTTTTTACCCTTGTCATGATTATGGATTCTATTAAAGAAAATTCTGGGATTGATTCACACCCTCTTATCTTTGAGGTTCCTCTTCCTTAGATTGATCATTGTAAGGTTCTACACCATTTTTCATAGCTTAGACTATATGAAAAAACTAGTTCAATGATATTCTAATCAACTGGTGTGTTCTCAACATCATATTATTCACTAGAAGACTTATAGGGGAATGCTACTACACAACATCAAACAAATATACACAAGAACATGATAGTCATGAATAAAATCATTCTTAAAATGGAATAATCCATATGAAATTATTAAGTTACACGAAGAAATAAGGGTTGAGATTAAAACACACAAGATTTAAAAAACACTACCTAAACACTCTTGTTACTTAAGGCTCATCACAATGAGATCTAGACAGGAACATTCTCCCAACCTACCCCTTGATTCCTAACATTTCTATCACTTTCTTACCAATATGTCCTAATATTAATACCAACAACAAAAATAAATGAACCACCATTTGATACCAATTTTTCAAAACCAACACGGATTACCAAATTTTGTGAAAATCAATCCAGTACCAACATGGACCGAAGGGTATTCCCAATCCTGATGGGAAGTACATAAGCACCTAGACATTGAATAAATACCATTGGAAATGACTTTTCCATAAAGGAACATAAAAATATTGATATGGATAAAAATAATATCATCATTCCAATACAATTCAATATTCTAAAATAGACAAAAGTATAGAAAATATAGGTTCCAAAAACCAAAAACTAGTCCAAGTTAACAAAATAGTAAAATCCAATCTATGATTTACGTTTCATCACCTTTGGACTCCAAATCCTTTAAAAAAACATACCCACCTCCACCCTATGGTACCTTTACCTTACTAGTATGAGACAAAACATGATCTATATATACCAAAAGTTTAATAATATGTGTGATCAAAACATGCACAATAGCATCCCATCATGTATTCATATGTATAATTTATACTATAAAAAAAATATACTCACAAAAATAAAGATAACAGATGATATAAAATTTTTCATAGTTTAATATAAAATATAAAAAAATTAATTTCATAATTTCCAAGACTTTTCCAATGAACTAGTTTTCAAATAATTTGTAAAAATTTTAAAATAAACATTTCCAAGATTATAAATAAGGAAAAAATAGCCTTTTGGGTAACATCATTTTTATGATACTAAAGTCCCTCATTCAATCGTCATGATCAATTGGCCACATGGCATAAACATTACCATAAATCAATAAGCCTACAGGGTAAGAGTTCACTCCCAAGAGTGGATCCCTAACCCACATTAGGCCACTTGGTACACACATTTCCCTAGAAAATTAGGCCGAGGGGGTATGGTATCATCCCCAAGGATGGATCCCTACCTCATAAATGATCATATTTGGGATTACCATATTAAAAAAAATTAAAATTTAATTTCATAAATAGGTCATAACAAAACACTTGAAACAATATAAAATATTCATTAAAATAACATCCATTAACAGTACCAATAGAAGACATCCATTTTCATAAATATAACGAAAACCATCATATTATATTAAACAATTATTCATTAATTAATCTAGTTTTAAAAATAAATTTTGATGATCAACGAAACATGGTTTTTAGAACAAAGAGAATTCATGAAACCTCCTACCCCAAAACACTTGAAATACAACTACCAGAAATGATCCACAAGCCAGGGAGAAGGATTGTGGAAATAATAAGAAGATCCCTAAAAAATAATTCCCTATTAATAATCTCCAAATCACTAATTTCTAATATAAGGAGAAAAAATTAATTACTTACCACAATGATTTTGGAAAGATTCTCTAAGAGGGAAGGTGATCTAGAAGAAAAACTCCCAATTCCCTGATGAATCTATAATTAACATAATTTGAAACCTAAATAAGAAAAAATCGTATGGTTCTCATAGCTATATGGATATATAAACCTGAAGGAGGAGTAGATACAATATCAACGTAGAGTTAGACATACCAAAAAAGAATTATGTCTTTATACAGCACTTAGATCTACCAAGGATTCATGTTGGGAGATATAAAATCATGTAAAGAGATTTTCTATATTCAATTGGTTCAATTTTATGTCTAAATAACAGGATTAAGAAATAAAATTATGGATCTCTTGTGATATTACAATAGTGGACCTCAATTTTATAGACCCTATCGGCATCACCAACGAGTAGGTGATCACCAACTATCAGGTTGGTCAAGACCCATTGGTTAGATGGTGGCTATAGTAGAATGAAATATCCACTTCCATGCCTAAATATATTCCAGTAGAGATCCCAATATTGGATTGTTTCTATAATAGAACTACTACAACCACTTCCAAACACACTAGCAAGCCGATTAACCACATCAACAAGCTGGTTTCCCACATATAGCTTCATTTTCTATAGGTTAAGGTCCACACAAACAAATACCTTGAGGCACACCTAGAACCCTCTTTAAACACTAAAAACAACCATAAATGTACTAATATCAACAAAATAAGAAAAAAAACTGAACATGTAAATGGTGGTACCTTGAAATAATTGTAGATGTGACACCACTAATGATTATTGGTATGTTTTCAGTACTCATGAGCATGTGTTTTACAGATTTTGATCCTTAGATTTATAAGATAAATTATATCTCCATCTAGGGTGACTTATTACTTTATACATTATTTTCTTCTATATACATACTCTAGATATTTTTTTGGAATGGTAATGTTTTTAGTGACATTGGGGTGATATTTTAATGGGGTTCAATTTTTTGAGATATAGAGGTTCCCTTGTGTGAATTGTTCCTTAATATAATATCTTCTCTTCATTATGATTATGAACTGATCATTAATTCATCAGTTGAGGTATAGTATTCTAGAACTCAATTCTATTTTGTATATAATTTAGAACTACTACTATTTTTATTTTATTGAGTGGATTGTATGGATTATCCTAATGAAGATAATGAAAGATACATAATTAAATTGATGGGAAATGGATGTTTTTCATGTGTCTACTCATTTCAAGAATATTTATCATGTTATTATTGGATGTTCACTACTGTTGATGAAAATAATTATTATTGTGGAGAATTTTGAATTGATGGTGTGATTTATCTATTATAATGAAACTTTTTAAAAGGTTGATAAAAAAATAAGGTAAATGAACATGTTATATAGAATTTGATAATGGTGTGATTTTTCATAGAAAGAAAGGGTTTTTGGAAGTGATTATTCCTATAATTTTCTATTGCGTTCTTTCCATCATTGTTTTATCGATTTGGTGGTTCTTATAAGGAAAATGATAATGCCAGGTTAGGATGTGAGGTGTCCTTGGAAGTAGGTTTATGATGGTTAGAATTATTTGGGATGCAAACTCAATAGAAAATTCCATAGGTAGCATAGTGTGATATGGTTAGGGATGTGGATGGTGCAGTGAGGTTGTGTATACATTTAAATAAGTGCAAAGATGGAATACGATGGTTTCTAAAGAATTATTATATTGATGTTATATTTTTTGTTGTTTTTTAATTTCTTAATTGTAATGGAATATAACTTGTAATGGTGAACCAAAAAACCACTTTTATGGAATTAAATTAAACAATGGTTTTAAACATAAAAAATTGTACAATAATGAATGGGTAATGGATGGAATAAATTTGGTAGATGGATTGAATGGTTTTTCATAAAATATGAAAATTAAATGACACAAAAAATGTAATGTGGTTAGTAATGGTAAATATGGAAATGGGATAAATTATGTGAATTGATATGAATTCATGCATGGTTGTGGTAGTCATTTTACATAGGAAGTGGGGATGGTTGTTGTGCCATATTTGGTAGTGGTGGTGATATGTAGTGATAGGGATGTGTCCATTTTATGGATTGTGAACATATTTTATTGGAATGGACCTTTATGACTGGTCTTGTGTGTTCCCTATTATACATTTTTTTATTTTATATGAACCCAACCTGTATTAGATGACCATATTGATGCCCAAAATGTTATTATTTCCTATTTTTTTCTAGAAATCCAAGTTGTAGAGGGTATAAATGGAGGACTACTTTGTCTTCCTTTCCCTCTCTTCCAAGGGTGGGGAAGTGAACTAGCTATATGGATGTTGTGATGATACTTGGTGGCGGTCATAAATGTTATGGAGATATACCATATTCAATCTCCATCATGTCCATGATACCCATATGAGTTGGACATGTCATAAGGTTATGACATGCAATTGAGATGTGGATATTTGATGTTCATTGGTGGTTGTGTTTTTATTTGGGTTGATTACAACATGATATTTTTAACCTTCTGGATGGTTGAAATAGGTGGGGATATGGTCTAACCCATATAGGATGATATTGGGTTACTATAGTCTTTTCTTTTGGGGATACATAATGGATTGGGAAGATACAATTTTTAATATTGGGTAATTAGAGGGATAAATTAGTGGGGAAATAGTTATAGGGTATCTTTTATTATATTCATTGATATTGTTTTATTATTGTTAGATGAAATACATAATGAGTGATCCATAGTGAGGATCTGTGGTAGACAGCTGGTTTTGACGTTTTTGGTTATGTTATTGTCCATAGATGCATTAGTATATTTCCCCCTCATTTTATCAAGATTTCTTGAGTATTATCCTACTGATTATATATTTTACAATCACCCATATATATATAAACTAATTTTCAGTTTTCTAGGAAATTTTAAAGATTAGGTTGGACATTACAAACATGGATCTTGGAGTTCTGATTATATTTTGAAGTTTTAAAAAAAGTTCATCATCTCAAAATGAAAATCCATATGATTAACAACATATGAAGAAATAAATGAGTGGGTTTCACCTGTATAAAAAAAACTTGAATAAGGTTATAATTCAAAAGAATCATACATAGTACTATAAAAGCACCTAATTGATCATCCATAATCACTTAATCAACTCTATACAATTTCTTACTCACTACTCCTTGTTCTTTGTTACCCTCTTCAGATTGTATTGGTTGAGGAGTCACGATGTTCCAAAAATCATCTTGGCTTCCTCGGTTCTGATGCTGATATTTATTCTAATGAGCTAATTCGATCAGAGTAAATGAAGCCTGAGAAACATGATATGTGTCTCTAGTGGTAGATCTTGGAGCACTGTGACAATAGAAATGAAAATGTCCCATATGATTAAAATTGTGAAAAAATATCAGTAGTGTCATAAAATCCCCATCCATATGCTCGAAAGAACCACCTTTAAATCAACCCATATTACTTTAAATTGAGGAAGAATTTATACAGATTCGATTTTCTGATTCTGAGATGTACTGCCACTTTAGAATTAGGTGTACATGTTTTACTTATTTCCAGTATTGGAGTTCCCACCTATTCCTATAGGAATAAATATGCTCCCTTCAACTGTATTTCCATATATATCAATTTATTCTATTGTTACTTAACTAACTATTGTTTTATAGTCAATAATACATAGAACATAAATATTTGAGTGAATTTATATTCATAATCTAGACTCAAAAACACATTCCTTCAAGGATGCACATGTAGAAACTTCTAGGGAATAACAGACTAAATTCATAAATTTTTACACATAATCTATTACCAAGAGATTCTTTTGGTTCATGTTTTTCAAGAAATTTGAATGGTGTGAGGATATAATTTCTATTTAAAAATTACACAAAATCCTTTTATGTAATGAATTGGTCAACTTTATCCTAAAAAAATAAATCCCACCACTTCCATGCTAGATCCTCTAACATATATTTTTCCAAATTAACCTCTAAATATGCTAGTGTATAATGGAAATCAATTATTCAATTAATCATATTAAATTATACTTCTATTTTTTCTAGTTCAGAATCCCACAGAATGGTGGGAGGATTCTGGTTTTGGAACTAAACTAAATGGTCCACTTGTAAAGGCTCATCATTCTGAGTACCCCTATATATAGCCTAAAAATAATGGGAAATACTTTGGACCAAATATTGGTTCACCTATGTCTCAAGTAAAACTTCATTTCTAGAATCCACTTCTAATTGATTCCTATGACATCAACATGGTTCCATTTTCTATAACCAGAAAGAACTCTAGTTATCCTCACTCATGAGCAAATGAATTCTTAAAAATTTATATTTAACATATAAATTAAAAATCACAAACATTCATTTCCTAAATCATATCATTAAGATAATTTTAATAATTTTTTAAAAAACCATAACTATTTTTTTAATATAAACCCATTTTAACCATTTTAAAAAGTGAACACTTTCTTCTCATTTTATATACCATTAATCTCTAAATGAAAAATTTAGTCCTTGTGTGATGTATTACCATCAATGCATGGAATGAAACTCTTATTGGATAATACCATGATGATGAGGTGAAAACTCACCTAAATGTGTATTAAAACACTTATGTACCCAAAAACACTGGTAATTTTAAGTTCATCATAAAAATATTTTCTTTATATTTTTAAGCTATATGTTTTATGTTCGGAAATTTCCATTTCCTTACTAACATCCAAAGAAATTAAAAGATACCATTTTTTACTCAAGGACTGAACAATGGTGAAACCATTTCAAACTCGAGGACCAAAAAAATCAGAATCCATGTGTAACATCCCACCCCTCCTCACTAGATTTATAAGAGGTGGTGGTGCTGTCAAGCCTTAGGTGGAATATTCAAGACACTATGTTTTTTAAATAAGTTCCAAGGGCTTAAATGAACATTGGGGGATATTTTCTCTTATGAATATAAACAACCAGATGAATATAGACAATAAAAATCCAATACTCTATATAAATAATGTATATAAATACCGAAAAAATCACACCAACCCCCCATATTAGAGTTATAATAGAAACAAAAGATAATAATCCAAAATAAAACAAGACTCAATAAATCAAGAAAACCAAGTCCAAACAAGCTCTAACTCCACATGCCTTTTCCTCGATATCATGAATCATCACTAAACAATTGAGATACGTTTCTTTCACCTATGTCTCGATAGATGACTTATACAAATGCACAACAGTGTCTAAGAATGGGTTTAGTCTAAACTTTGTAGGATTTCACCAAATAGAATCTAAATCATTCCACTTTGAAAAAAAATTAATCACAATTTATATAATACATTTTAAAATAAATTTAAACAATTTATATCAAAACCGTAAACAAGTTCCAAGGAAAACATTTTATAGTTCTTAAAACCTTTCTCAATTATTTTGCACACCCATGATGATTTCTCCACACACACCCCATGAATGCCCAAGTGATAGTTCTATAATCATGATCGGTCTCTCTTCTATCCAAAAATTTATCATAAGGTTTAAAATACTAGATTCCCTGATGAAACATGCCCCTTCCATAGGGTCATGGTTATGAATTCACTTACACCACCATGCATTCCAAATTTCATGAAAAACCATTCAAATAAAAACTATTATTTCTTTAAGGTATCTCAATAAAAATTTTCAATGCTTTAAAACAATACCATAATTTTAAATTCATCCTTTTAAAATTATCACCAAATATGATTTTCTAAGAAACAATTAAATTTCCACAATTTTAGAGATATAACCCAAAATATGTTTCCAAAAAAAATCGAAAATTTATTTCACTAAAATTTGAACCAATTCATTTAATTAAATCTTAGAATTCATTTTATAATTCATGTGGAGATAAGAGAGAAGCCACCTACCCCTCAATGGTTGGGAAAAACGATGAAAAACACTTAGATCTTATAAATATAATCACAAACCATGTTCCCATCAATGGATCCAATAATATCTCACAAATATTGAAATCAAAAAACATTGATCTATCCATAATGGACTAGATCTATGGTTCTAAGAGATACAAGAAGATTGGATCTATGATGAACAATGAATAATAGGTACTTATTGAGGAATCTGGATCTCCAATGCACTTTGATTAGACTAAGAATCCATTCTGAGTAAAATATAATGGTCTCTAAAGCCTTGTTAGAAAAATTAATTCAATATAATGTGAAAATAGGTGATTAAATAGGTTTAAGGGACTTAATTTGGGTTGGATCGATGATTTTCAGGGTACCAACTTTACATTACATGGTTAGGCTATACGGTTAAGAAATATATGTGCCAAACATGTAGTGATACTATATCAAGGCCACACATCACAAGATTGGGTATCATGGTTAGAAAAACCATGTGACATTCATTATTTTCCCTCAATTTCATGTTTCATAGTTTCCCATAGGCACTCGCACATCTTGGCCAAACAGTGCACCAACCTTGCACCTTACCAGTGACTCCCAAAACATATTTTATGGTTTTCTGAAGGTGGTTCATGGATTTTACTAACAATGCTCCTACATGAAAAACTCCAAGTTATTTATAAACCCCCTAAAACCTCTTCAAACATAACCCAATAATTTTAAATGATTAAACTATATAAATAAAGGTCCATGTACCTGAAACCGAGTGTACTACACTGGCTATATTGGAGTAAATCCTCAGAGGTCACACTCATATTTATGAAAGGCCTAGGAGGTTTCCCTGGCGTTGGTGGTTCATGACATAACTACTTAAACTATTCCTTATAGCCATTAATATAAAATTAAAAATATTATATTATATAATAATAATATATTACACAATTAAAGAACATGAATGGAGAAATTTTAATGCATCAAAACCAAAAAACAAAAAACTCCCAAAGAATATCCATATTTCATATTATTGGATAACATGATCAAGGGTCTATAAAATTCTAATCCTTTATTAAATGATCAAATAAATAAGATAAAACAAAATAGATCACACCCAAACTAAATGGACAACATGGATAGAATTTGACTAAGACATATAAAATTCTCCACATATATTTAAAAATTAAGAATATTTATAACAAAAAACTCCCACTAAAATTTTAAAATTAATAAAAAATAAATATAAAAAAATACTAAGACAACAACATACATTATTTAATAATTAAACTATGTGACCAAAAAATGGAATTTGAAAATTTAAAATAAAGTCCCCTTAAATGATACAATCAAACTTTTAAAAATATATATATAATAGTGTATGATCCATCATCAGATAAATCCCACTATATAAAATATTTACTACAGGGATAAACAAAACATATTATATATATTGAATGAATTTTTATGTATATTTGATGAACTAAATATAAATAGTTTATAAAAAGTCATATAATCAAATTATACCAAGTGATTTATAGTAAATAAAAAAATTAGCAAAATTAGTATATCCTATAAGAACATAGAAATAAATAAAATAATAAAGGTGGTACAAGTTGAAGAACCCAAAATAATATATGTGGGAATGAAGCATATAATAGGTATAATAAGAATCATATAGATCCATTCATAATCCGAACTATAGATGTGTTTTTCATATTAAAATTAAAAGTCCATTTTCTAATAATATCCTTCTTAGAATCAATGGACTATCTAAATATAAAAAAATTATATGAATAATGTACATATAATTAAATTATAAATAGTTAATAGATTAAATTATTATTGTATTACCGATCAAAGAATAATTAATTTATAATTTTTTTACATAACAAACATATCTAATAAAATTTTTATTCATTATCAAAATTGTAAGTGACATTAATCTACACATACATTATATTCCATTAGTGAATTTATCTTATACTTTATTTAATGATTCAATTTCATCATTTAATTTATAATTATATTTCTATATATCTTTTAAATCATCAAAAAAATATTCATTAATGGAGGAATAAATATTATATAACTTCCCATTCATTTCCATTAGCCTTTTCATCATATACATCACACGTATATGAGTCTTATCAATATTTTTATTTTTATTAGTAATAGATTTTTCATATTAAACTAATATTATATAATTTTCATGTAACACCTCATTTATTACACTATTACTTTCAATATAAAAGAATCTTATATATAGTGAATATAAATAAGATAACTCAATAGTCTAATACATTAATAAAATACCACAATTATTTTTATTGACCTTACAAAATGATTTTTAGAGTCAATCTACAAAATAATTCCATTTTAAACCAATGGAACAAATTGTTTTCCACTTATCGCACTTTTAATACTTCTATTTATTCTTCTCATTTAGATATTTAATCTTAAAATGATAAGGTTCAATACAAGAATAAAAAATATTATTTAACATTGAGTATTTTTTATCATCCTAGTTCTTACTAGTACTCTTATTTTTTATTTTCATTCTTATCTAGATTTTTTAATCATCGTCATCAGCCTATAAAACTTATTCTATTCATAAGATAAAAAATCAATACCATTAATGAATAATCAATAAGAATCCTTAGTTATAAAATAATTTCTTATCTTCTTATTATTATCATTATTATCATAAAAATAAAATATATATTACAATATTAAATTGAACCAATACATGCATATTTAAGCTACTATGTAAATTCTTGTTATTATTTGGTAACAACATGTAGGGAGGGGAACTACATTAGAGGATATATCAGAAATATTTTAACAATAACATCATTATTTATGGTCTCTACAAGAGTAGTCATGTTATTTAAAATCATTATTAATATTAGACACATCTTATAAAAAAATTCACTCTCTATAATTGGGAATTTTTATGGTCAACCAAGTACATATATATCATTATTCTCAATAAATTTACTATAAATTGATGTGTGACTTATACAAACATAAAAATACTCAATAAGATTTTATAAGTATAAAAATCTATAAAAATTTATATTTATTGAATAGTAATGATAACCCATAACTTTGTATTTCAAATTATACTTATTTGAATCATTTCGAGCCAATGTATCTAAAATTTATTCTAGAAACATATAAAGTGTCAACAAAATTTATTTTTATTCATTACAAATATTTTTTAGAATAAACTACTCCATTTCTTTATAATATCATTAATATGTACCATTAAAATATAGTGCCATAGTATATTTTCATTATCCATCATCTCTTGACTTGAATTAAGAAAAAAAAAATATTTCCCTTGGATGTTTTATGTTCATAGATAATGAATTACCATAAAATATTATTATCCTAAATAGATAACACTACCAAAAAATTGGGCAAGGCCAACGCCACCCCTCTATCCGCGCTAACGAAAAATCCCTGATAAAGGGGGGGTACCTTTATCAGTGCTAAAAAAAGTGCAGATAAATGTACCCCTTTATCAGCGCTTTTTTTAAAAGCGTTGATAAAGGGTTCGACATCAAAAAAAATTAATTAAAAATAATATATAAATATATAAATATATCAATATAGTTATATTGATATAAATATAATATATAATTTTTAAATATATTTTAGATAATTATAAATATACAATTACACTTAATATACTTAATATATAAGATATTTAGTGAAAATGGCTTATAAAAAAATTTAAAAACTATTTTTAATTAATAATTTTCTAATTATTATGGAGTAATAGTCATTTAATAACAAACTGAACACTAAAAAATTAAAAAAATTAAAAAAAGCCCAAAATATGTTGAAAACGCAACTCAAACTTCAAACGGCCATAACTTTTGATCCGGGTGTCTGTTTGAGCACTACCACATATCAAATCGAAGCATGCGACAAGCTCTACGTCGCTGTGACTGGGGGGCCATGATAAAGGTTTGTTGGAGGCCAAAAAGGCCCAGAAGGCCTCCGAAACTGAGTTTTGAGTTGGGGTACCCTGATTTTTTAACATTTTGTGGATTTTCAACCTCGTTTAAGGTGGGTTGTTGGATTTTTTTGGTGGGGACTAAATTTATTCCAAGGTATTACATTCATATTGATATTATGTTTTTGAAATTTTATAGTTTTCTATAATGCACTTCTATTTATAATCAAATATATAACTATATGTAAGTATTTTTTATATATTCACACCTAAAAATTTAATTTTTTAAATAAATAATTAAAAATATTTACCTATAAAATATATTAGCTTTATCTAAATAATAACTAATATTCATTTTATTTAAAATACCAATATATGAATATTTATATAACTATATATTAATATAACTATATATATATTAATATAACTATATATATTAATATAACTATAAATATATATTAATATAACTATAAATATATATATTAATATAACTATATATATATTAATATAACTATATATGTTAATATAAATATATATTACTATACAAATAAATATATCTAAATATATATATAAATAAATTGATATATCATAAATAAGAGAACAAATCAATATAGGGGAGTGGCAAAGGCTTTAGGTGTGTAGGGGGGAGGTCACGAGATCAAATACAGGTGGAGGTAGGGGCGTGCGCGTAAGGGAGATTTAGAAGGGCTAGCGCTGATAAAGGGTGTAGGTGGTGCGTGTGGGTGCAGGAGGAGAGGAAAAGTGCTGATAAAGGGGGGCTCAAGCACTGTAAAAAGACCCCCCCCCCCCCCCCCCCGTGATTGGAAATATTTTTTTAATTTTTTTTAAATTTTTAAATTTTGTTTTAATTTTTTTAGCTGTATCAACGCTAAAAAAAGCACTGATAAAAGGGTTCTTTATCAGAACTTTTTGGAGCACTGATAAAGGGGACCCCCCCCCCCCCCTTTAACTTCGTCAGCATTAACAACGCTTTTCTAGTGCTGTTAAAGGCCATTTTTAGCACTGATAAAAGCCATATTTGTAGTAGTGTAAGTAATGTAATAAAAATATATCCAACTAATATCCATCTCTTTCACTAATTGATTGGTCCCATGAAGTAGTGGTAGAAAATATAAGAGGTTGTTGAGCATTGAAAAATATATCTATGAGTAATTAAAAATGTTAAAAGATTTAATATATTGGATATTAGATAAGACAATTTATCCTAAAGAGATTAATTAGTTTAGTGTATAATTGAGGTATTGCTAAAAAAATAAGAAGTCATAGTGGATTTTTTTAGTGGTTCTTGAATTCTGTTCTCCCATATTCCCACTTCCAAATGTGGGATGTATATATATGCACTAAGAATAACATTTATAGTTAGATAAAATATATATAATACACCTTTAATGGAATTTATTACAAAAAATATACTCCTAACGTATCCCGTAAAAAACAAAACAATCATAGTTTCTCTTATTAATCATGGAGAAACAAACCCCAATTTTTGGTTTTTCATCTTACCGACATGAATAAAGAAACATACTGTTTATATGGGATTTTGTTACATATGTTTGTGAGTATGATATAACATTTTTTCATACTATAAATCATTTAATTAAATATCAAATAGATTTAAATAAATAAAAACCTGATATAGATATGATGAGGTTCATTTTATGGATGACTAATCATTCCTCCTCAATCCACCTTTTTAATTTTCTAAAAATCCACATTAGGAAGTGGTCACCATACATTCAAGTTTCAAAAGTTCAAACACCGATCAACCAAAGCTTAAAATTTGAAAATACATGAAGTTGGCCCCCTCGAATACCGTAGCTTCACGTGCCCACTACCAGCACATCCACAAACCAATATTCGATAAATCTCCAAACCCCGATCCAGGAACAATCACAATCAAACGACACCACATCACCAGCCTCCATCATTATTACATCTCCACTGTTGACACCATCATCGCCCCACCACCACCGGAACCGGTAACTGGAAAAGACAACCCGAGAAGAAGAGCCATAACAATCATCCATCTATCACTATAAAAACCATCACCTTCATCGTCACTTTCACCATCACCATCATAAAAACACCATTCAATACTACATTGTCATCACTTCACCCTCCTCATCAACATTCCATAAACAAAAATCATCAAAACTCAAAACTTCTTCACAATAAACACCAAGAGCCATCTGCTGGAGCCCAAAGACGCCGCCGTAAAAACCAGAACAGACAACCACATAAAACACTCCACCACCACACAAATTGACAAAACCATCGTAGATATAAAATTTCTTCAAAAATTACCAAAATAAATGTGAAACCGCAATTGAAACCCAGAAGAAGAAGAAGAAAATCCAACACATGACTCACCTCCTAGAACCCTGTCGGCCGCTCTACCAGCAAGACCCAAAGCCTCCTGGGAACCATTGCACCAGACCGACCTGGTGAGGAGAGATTGAACTGGAAGACAGAGCAGAGGTTGAGCAAACTGAGGCCGCCACAGAAGGAAGAACCAATGCAAGAACCTTTAAACATTCCAGAAATCCTCATCGACAGAACTTCACAGGAGGAAAGCACCTGAAATCACATGCCATCGATGAACAACATCTTGAAAGAACCACCACGACCCGGAACAAATCCAGCGATGGACGCGCCTCCTAAAACACCTTCAACCAATCGGACATCACATCCCAGATCCTCTTTTAAACCACTGTCACAAACTGAATGGGAGAGCCGCGAAGGTACTTGATGCCATATAAGAGTTCGAATCGAGCTTTAGCTCCACAAGAGAGACTCGATCTCGCCAATACCACCAAATCCTGCCATCAAAGCCATCACCAAGAGAGAAGAACACCGAGAAAACACTAGATGGAATGAGGAAGAAGCGAGAAAAGGGGGGAGACAAGGCGAAGCGTGGGCCTCCCCCTTCAAATCACCACTAGGGAAACCCTAGCGCGAGAGCGTGGTATTTTTTTTAAAGAAGACTGAAAATCATTGGTTGTTGATGATGTTCTTTTATAATTATGTATTATGTAATGACTTAGTGAATTTGATACAAAATATTAATTCAATTTTAATGTTTAGAAATTTATATTAATATTAATTTGAGATTGTTTTAGGGAATTAAATTAAAGAGAGGTTAAGAGAGTTTTGGCATAAGTTGTAATTATTAAAATTTATTCTTGAAGCACCACCAAGTAACTGGTGTACGATATCAGGTACCTATTTTGGATTCTAATGGATTAAGAAATATGATTAGGATAGTGGGTACCTAATATTCATGGATCATGTACATAGTAAGAACATGGGGTATTTTTTAAAAAACATATAAATTATAGTAATTGTATTATCAGGTATTGTTTTTCTTTTAATTTATGATTCCTCTTGTTTGGGATCATTTTTATTAAAAATGGAAAAATTATTATTTCCAAAACATATCCTTACTTAGTGTTATGAATTATCCATTTTTCAAGTAGGATATTTGATATTTTTATTTTTTACCTTTTTCTTGATAAGATATTCAATTACCCAATAATTTTTTCATGAATATAATGATGTTTAGCCATTATCATGATATAATTTTACAATTTTTAATGTATCTCATTTCAAAACTTTTATATTTTTTTAAGGACTTAGTTCACTAGTACTTATGTAGTTTTTTTTTCATATGAGTTATGTGGTATCCTTCTTCTCTTGGTGTTAATATTTTGAATATAGTTTCTATGTGAATTAATTTTTTGATTTAATGGTTTATAAAATTAAAAATGGTTAAAAATAATTTTTAACTACTAAATAATAGTTTTAAATGATTCTATGAATTTATTTCCATTTAAATAAGTGTTTATATATAATAAAAATAAAATTCCATGATTCAAATGTAGATTTAAAGGGTATAATGGAAAAGTAAATTATTTGAAAGATGTATTAATTAAAAGCAGTAATTATTTGAATGTTAATGTGTATTTTAATTCTTTTTTAACTATTGATATTGATGTGCTAAGTAATAAGAACTACTATATGAATTTTTATTGTGAACATATACATTTTAGTGAGTAGTTGTAAAGTGGAAACATGATGTTATGTGATTTTTTTTCCTAAATATACTATGAAGAAGATATAATTTTGAGGAATTTATTCCTATAAATTAGATTAATAATAGTGTAAAGTAATATAAAAAGTAAAAAATTGTAACTTAATTTTGTGTAATTTAGTGACATACTTAAGTGGTTTTTATATGATTGTTTTATATGTGTTATATTCTTTCTATAAATTGGGATTATTTTAATGAAAATTTCTTTTAGATTATTAGTTTTTTTAAGAGTTTTAAAAAGTGTTATTCAAGTAGAATATCTAGATGAGGAATATTGATATATTGTGAATGAAATTAAGTGGTTTTATATTTTTTCGTCTAACTATTTGTGATAAGAAAATTTACATTATTTTTAACACCTAGAGGGTTCATTGGGATAGACTTAGACATGATAAATTGATTTGGAATCCATGTTTTTAGCATGAAATTATGTTAGTACCATGTAATTATGTGGATCTATAAGTTTAAAACAAGAAATTATATGATCCCATGAGTTTATAATATGATATGATAATTATTCCTGTCTTTAGGTACTCAATTCAGTTGTGAGATCTTAGGTTCTATGATCATTAATCAAAGAAGGTTTGAGATTATATAGGTGTCTTCATTGACACTTATTACATTATTTAATTCTGAAAATAACTCCATTAAATCATGTATATATTTAAACTATTTACATATTATCAGGATTAACTCATTGAAATTTCATTGGTTATAGTGTAATATATTGGTAATTTTTTCATAATCAATATAGATGCACACGTCATGTTCATAAAAAACGTATAAATTATATTTCAGGTAAAGTCAAGAAGTATCTATAGCTTGGAGATGAAGTTATGAGATATCTTTTCATTTCGTACATTTTATTTTATACTTATGTTGATGGGGTTTCCACTTTTTTATTTATGTAATATTTTAATTTTATTATTCTTATATTCAATAGTGGTATTTAATTATGATTCAATATGGATGTTTGACTCATGTGAGAATGTTTGCTATTTTATTTTTGTATTATTAAGCATGTTATCATTGGTTTTCATGACATATTATTATTACAAGTTTTACTTTTAGATTTTTGATATGATTGACCATGGGATGGTAGAATACTCCTCCAAGAATTATTTATATAATCTAAGTAATAGTCTCCAACTTCTAGTGATTTGGGATTGAATATGAGAAAACATGACGCTGCACCTTGGTGGCATAGTCGTGTCAGGGAAAGGTGTTACACAATTAAGAAATATAGTATATTTATCTCCATTATTAACCTAATAGAATTTTATTTGAATGATAAATATTCTATATAATCTATCATTTTTCTCATTATCTCATTTTTGATTTCTAACACCCCATGTGTCATAATACAATAATGTTACGTTATCTTGTCTTATAAGAAACACCAAACAAAAATAAATTATGGAACATTATATAGCTGTTGAAATATAGACATAGAATTATTGATTAAAAAAAGTTTTTACTAAATTATTAAATAGAAAAAAGAGTAATAATAAAATTCATTATTAATACGAATTCATTGATAAGTTTAATTAATGTATAGAAATAACTTATAAGACTAGTTTTTATATTAAAATGTAACATTAAAAAGTTATATTTTTGTGTGATTTATTTTAGGAAACAAAAAATATCATGCAGAAAAGATATCGTCGATATTAATAATATTTTAAAACCAATTAAATTGGTTATTTTTAGGAAATAATAACAAGAACATTTAATATTTTAAAAAAATTAAAATTAAAACAATTTTCATTGTATTTTTTTATTTAATTTAAATTTTAATTTATAGATTTTGGGATTTGAATTTGAAAAAATTAATAACATTTTTGGATTCGGGGAAAAAATATTATTCTAGGATTAATTTTTGGGTTTTTTCTAAAAAGATTTATTTTTAGGTGAATAGTGAAAAATAAAAAATTGAAAATTTAGATCTTAAGTAATATTTTTATCAAAAATTGTTTACAATATGTTATATATTTATTATATTAAAATTAAATTATATAAATTTTAGAAACTAAATAAAATAAAATTTATTTAATATTTGGATTCAATAGTATGATGTTATGTAATAAGGAATTTTTTTATTGATAAAGGATAAATTACTTAGGTAAAAATGAGTTACCATTTTAAAAGATAAAATAGAAAAATTAATAAATTAAGATGTAAAATAATTGAAACTTGATAAAAAACATTTATTATTAAATTATTAGGAAATAACCTACCTTATCTCATCCTATAATCAATTATTTTCCATTTTTAGAGCCAATTGACATGTGAAACATGTGCTCTTTTAATATTATGTTGAAATATTTACAAAAATGTAATTCTCACCACTTATAAAAGTGGAATCTTTGCACCCCTTTAATAGAAGTCATAAAAGTTCCATTTCCTAAATACACCCTTATTCCTCCCCATATAATAATATTTTACCATCTTGATTATATTTATAAGATGTTTGCCTAATCCCTCCTAAAGTAATCCTCCAAAGAATCCAAAAGTTCTCAATTTTTACTACAATTTTTTTTGTTTACATCATTTCCTTTTTATCATTACATTTCAGACATATATTTACAAATATTAAATTATTAATTTTAAGATTTTTTATATTTTTTATTTTTAAATTATGGGAATAATCATTAACAAATTATCCCTTTTTCATTAATAAAATTGAAAATGTGACTCATATATACATGTGAACTACTGCCTCCATGAAGCAGCGTGTTTAGTTTTCCATCATATCCAAGTATTAGATGATCTAAAATAGGAATTAAGGATATATGTATTATTTAAAAATAATATTCAAAAATCATAAATTATAAACCATATTACTCTATTTTCTAGTTCTATTGAAAAAACATCAGAATCCATGAATATGTGTGGACTACTGCCTCCATAGAACATTACATTATATATTTCTGCGATAATATTAGTGGTTGGTTCTAGAAATTTATGGTTCTAAGAATGGTTTATCATAAGTTATAAATATTATTTTTATGAAATTATTTATGTTATCATAAGTAAAATTTGACAAGCTACTTGAAATATTCCCAATAAACAACCATTGTAAATCCAACTGTCCACAAAGAGCATACTAATAGGAAAAAATGATTTATTTATATTATGGAATAGCTTTATATATGTTTTATTAATCATATAATTCTTTCCAATTATAATATATTACACAAATTAACATAGAATATTATCATTATGCACCTTTTCTAATGATATTACAACTAAATCACATCATAATCATCCATTAATTATGGTATGTTCTTATTTGAGTTGTTTTAACAACATACAAGAAAAATGAAATAAATTTACGTAATTAGTGAATATAGGAATATAATATCTAGTAATACATGATCTAAATAATTAAATAATTTTTTTTTATTTTTAATGGTAATATAAAATTTTATTTCATTATCTAAGAAAACACCCTTCATTCGCTATGAATCATTGAAACCTATTCATCATCGATTTAATATTTTTTTTATAATAACACTAACTATCATGTAATCATATTATAAAATAAAAAAATAACATAAAATATATTTTAGTACCTTGAATTATCTTAAAATTATGAAATTTGGATGATGAATTTATTGATGACACTGTTGTTATGAAACTAGTTCAAATTGATCAAAATTTATTACACCCAAAATTGAAAATAGATAATAAATAACTAATATACATTAAGATAATAATAATAATTGATGTTAATATATATATATATATATATTAACTTTTTTCTTAAATTTTTTATTAACATAGTTATTTATGTTATGCAATATATTCAAAATATTTAGTGGGATTCAGGAAATAAGGTAAGGGTTTAGTGGTCACAATTCTGACTCTTTGAGACTTGTATATTTTGTGACCCATTTTTAGTTTTATATAGTGTTATTTTATATTATTCATGTAAATTTATTTTAATATATTTTTTATTTAATTCATGGGACATGAAATTCTAAATATAATACTTTTCTTCATTTGGATTTTGATTTAGGTGTTACCCAAGTCATAAGGGTTTTTTTCATAACTCAATATTCATTATTTTTGTTATAAGGCCTCCTATTGATCATAATTTTTCCATGAATATTTTCTTCCATCATAATATTATATTTCATGAATTACCTTATAACACAATTTATACTATTTTCTTTTGGGGTATTAATCTCATGGAAATCCATGACTACTTTTGTCTTTGCTAATCATCCATTATGTATTAGCATGAATTTTCTTCCAATTCCTTTACTATGTGAATATCCTACTTTTTCATTTCATTGAAGTTAATTAACCTATTTATCCCTACATTGATCAATTTTTTAAAATTATTAACTTAACCATATACCAATACTCTATATAGAGTTAGTTTGAGGGATTCTTAGAGAGAAATCTATTCAATTTATTTATTATAGAAGTATTGAAAAACCATATACTAATTATTTAATTACAGATATTTATTAACTACTTAACCAAGTTAATTCTAAATTAGTACTCATAGATTCCATATGTTGAATTTATTAGAATTAAATAATTGATGGGTTATCCTCGATATTATATAAACCCTTGATGCGTTGGTTGGCCTCATGAGACAAAAGGTTTGAGTATTCGGTGTATTCCTACCTAATGAAATCATGAAGCCTTTTTTGTAACCTAGATAATAATAATGATGTATTTGTTAGGGATTTTAGAAAAAAAATTGATGTATTCTCTTAGGCACAAATAGTAAATAACAAGATTTCTGGAATTATGAATTCCATCACCATGATTTTAATTATTGTTATCCATGTAATTAAACATATTGTTATGTCATCCATGGATTTATTTCAATATCATGTGTTTAGTTATATTGAATTACATTATTATTATTTATTAATTCCATATTTTTTATTCCCTAATATCTTTTAATATATGGTCTCCCTTGATGACCATTTTGGCTCATTATTCTTATATTTCCATTTCCATGGGTTATCAAGAATAGTGTCATACAACATATGTCTAGAAGTGAAGAATGTATAGAAGATTTTGTGGAAGATGTTTAAGACTTACCATCAGTTGGGTATTTTTTATAATGTAAAATAAATTACCATTAGATGATATATTAATGGGCATATTAGTTAATACATTTTTGAAATTATCAAAAATGTTAAACCTAAAATATATTTACTGTGTAAATATTTTTTATGTGTAAACGATCATATAGTTATTGATGTGTGTAAAAGATAGTGTTTAAATTATGTATGATACTCATATTAGATTCTGGGAGTCCAGATTTGGGGTGCTATAATTGGTATTATAGGAATGGTTTTTGAAAAAATTAGAGACTAGGATATTATTTATGAATAATAATATTATATTTTTAGATAACATTGTAGGTTTGTATACGGTACAACTTGGTATAGATGGGGTTTTACAATGAATAATGTTTGGATGTTATCTTCCATCCCTGGTGCATCAAACATTACCTTTCCTTCAGTAGTTTAGTCACTATGGGGTAAAATTGTTTATTTTTAATTTTTTAAATTAAATATTTATATGGTTAATTAATTTAGGGAAACATGTTCGTTGGGTGCCAACCATTTGACACTATACTACCCTAAGGAAATCATCAAAACATTTTCCACTTTTCACCACTAAACTAATAACTTCAAATGGTTTCCACTCTTGACTTTACAATGTGAAAAAAAGGAATAAAAACATTTTATTCCATTCTTATAGCGGTGGAAGGGTGAGAGTTAATTAGTTTGACTCTTGCCTAAGGATTCATATAAAACCGAATCCCCTCATCTGTTTTCTCAATTCAAATAACCTCTCTTTCCCTCTTCTATATAGTTAAAAAATACACTCACCTTCAGTGATATAGTTATTCAATCATCACAATTTTGAGTTATTTATCTTTTATTTTAGTTTCTATCTATTTTTAGTGTAATATTTTATTTAATATTAGTTAATTTTTAATATAATATATTATGTTGAATTATTTATAATTAAATATTATGAAATAGTATAGAATTATTAGTAAATTAATTTTCATGTATTAAATTGCATGTTTATTATATTTTATTAATTGTTTGAAATATTTTTTAATTGTGTGTTCAGAATTAGTTTTTAATAATAAACTCATAGTATAATGTTTAAATTTTTAGTATAATTAATTATCATAAATATTATTAAGTTGGATGATCAATAAAATTATATGTTTAATTATTATTATAATGTTGTAATTATTAATATAATGTGTTAATCATGAGTATTATTAATAAGTTTCATTATAATATAAATAATAATAGTAAAATGCATGTTTAATAAAGTTTTATTTTTAATTGTTAGTATAATGTTAGAGTTATCTATATAATTATTTATTAATATTTTTATAATATTAATACTAATGATTAATTTATTAAAAATATAATTGAATTTCATTTTTAATATTAGTAAATTTAATCCTTTATATTCTTGAGGCATGGTATAATGGTAATTATGATTAGTAAAAATTAATTTAAACTTCATGTATATAAGTCTAAACATAGAAAAACATCCTAAAATTTTGTTAACGTGAATATTCTATAAATTCATAGAAATAAAATCCCTTCTTTGATTCAAACAAGGGGATGTAGTCACTTTCTCAGATGCTCCTTGGGGTAATAACTCTAAAAAATCCTCAGGAATTAACTCCATCTTCACTCGGTGCACAATTAGTGGGTCAAACTTCACACTGAGTTTGAAACTCCTGAGGGATGTGGTTTGGGTGTTTTTGTTTCTCTTTAATCTAATATTCTCACACTAATTAATATCTGTAAATATTTATTTAGATGAACCATAGTTTAAAGTAAATTATAAAATATTTTAAAATCTTATTATTATTGTTTCAATTAGATATAATTCATAACTAAGTTATATAGTAGAAAAAATGACTACATATAAATTTTCAATGGTAAAATAATTGAAACTTAACATTGGGTTTTTTATAGTAGGAAACTAAATTGATTTGTAATTCTTAGAGTTTATAAAACATTGGAAGAATTATAGAGAAAAATACATCAATAGTTTAAAATAATAGTCAACTAAGTGATACAATATATCATATTCCAACATCTAAAATTTTAATATAGGTTGTGGCATATATCCTATCTAATTATTGATGATGGTGTCGAGGAACATGTATTTTCACTTAAAAAATATCAATATGAATATTAGATGATAGAGGCATATATCCCTATAACTACCATCTAAGATGTTCTATTGGAAGTGGAAGTTAGTCCATCACAACCACAAAATATATTCTCATATCCTTGAGTTACGTCATCTCATAGAGAGATTGAAATTTTTTGAGATAGTCTTTAACATGAGGTATATTTTATGTTTGAAAATTTTGATGATGATTAAAATTCATAAAAACGGAGATATTGAGGACACAGAACATGGATAAAGTGTTAAAGAGCATTCTAATATAATTTATATGTCATTAAACTGCCCTATGAATCATTCTCCTCTATTGGAGTCATGTCTAATAAATGGTATGGTGTTATTAAAATAATTTTATTGATAAATCATTACCCTCAGTAAAAATTTTCTAAAAATTATTAGTAGTAATAATCGAGGGTCAGATAAAGGTAATATGTATATTGGAGGAAGAGTATAATAGAAAGGATGTTATGAATACAATGATGAAATACTATTACATTGAGCTATATTAAAGTTCAGTGGTGAAATAATCAAAGGTTTAATTTTATATAATTAGATGTAATAAGTTTAATTAATATTTTCAAATGAATCTATGAGATATACTTCCTAAAAATTTCAAATGTTGGTGGATTTCAAGATTTACTCAACATACATATATAAACTCAAACCTGTCATAGCGTTACACAACTATAGATTTTGAATTCATTTTAACTTTAATATTAAAATGATAGGAGTATGTAAAAACATTCTTCTAGTTATGTTGGTGGAGGAAATAAATCAATAATATGGTTTTAATATTTTTTAATGGAATGATTTTAACACCCTTAGATTTTATGAAATATTGTTTTCAATTTAATTTAATCCTTTCAATATTTTATGTTTCAAGAAACATTGAAAATAACTCGTGTTATATGAAATCACTATGTTTGACTTGCATTTCACATAGCACCAAGATAATCATTCATTACACGCAACACTTAAATTATCTTTAAATATGAAAGAACCAATGTTTTTATTTTGTTAATCATAATGTTGTGTTCCTTCGATACCTTATGTTACACATAAGGTTGAGTTTTACAGAACTACAATATACTATTAACATTGTCATTAAAATATTGTTATAGATATTACCTAGCTGTTGGAATGGAAGTTATGAATAAGATTAAATAAATTTTTAAAATATTATTTACATGTGTATATAAAATGAATCATTTGGTTATCAATTAGTTATAAATGAAAGTATGAACTATTTGAAAATAAAGATATTCCTTTTCTAAGAAAACTATTTTCTATGTATAAACACAATTTTATCTCAATAAATTAAAAAAACACATTTGATGGATTTTTTTAATAAAATTTGTATATTATATATTAAATCAAAAAAAATTGACACTTACCCAATAGATTTCATAGGTATAAGATAAGAATAAATCCAATTTAAAGATTAAAAATATATATTTTTCAAAAGGTAATTTTACCGTCTTTTAGTGGAAAAACTATTTTAAATATACATTTTCAAAATTCTAGAATTTTTAATTGAAAAAATTAACTTCATTTTTGAAATTGGGATATCAAAATTTACTTTCAGTTAATTTTTGTTTTTTTCTAAGAGGTTTTATTTTCTGATGATTAGTGAAAAATAATAAATTTTAATTTAAAACATCTTTTCTATTTAATTTAATTTTATATTTTAATTATATTTTAATTGGTTTTAATGTATAATTAACTCAAATTTTTAAAAAATAAACCCAATTTATTTCATTGGAACCAATTTCACATTGAAATTGGATATAAAAACATTTCAATCTTTTGAACTTTTTTATTTTAAAAACCATCTTTCATGTCATGTGTATGGGATTAAATTATAAGTTAACTTATTTTAGTTATGTGTTATTAATTTAGAAAAAATGATTTCATATTTTTAATAGGAATAATTTATAATGTATAATATGGTAAAATACTTTTTTACCAAAAATATTAGTGAAAGTAATTAAAATTAATTATAATGATTAAGGTAAAAAAGCATTTACTTAATGGTTCAACTTTAACTTAAGGGATCAAATAACTAGACACATGTACAAAATAAATTTTCTGGAAATATTTCTATCATATAATCGCTTTTATAAAAAAATGACCATTATTTGAGACCCATAATATAAGGGATTCCTCACAATAGTGTTTACCTTTTTATATTTACAAGAATAGCATTCATCCTCCAATATAAATGGACCCCCCCCCCCCCCCCCCCCCGCTCACTTAACCCCACCTTTTAAGCCCTTTTTCACATAGATAACCTTCCAAAAAAACCCAAAAAATTAAATCCTTTCATCTTATAATCTTCTCATTTAGTAGAAATCCAACCAACGATCCCTTTGGCTCCAACCAAAAGTAGTTAGCCAAAGAATAGGTAGCATCCTTTAACAAGAACTTTTGTTTTATTCCTTTATACACCCCCTAAATTATTATTATTTCATGAATTTATAATAAACTTAGTATAATAAATAATTTTATATGTGTTTATGTTAATTTTTATACCTACACCTTCACACACTTCCATCAAAGGGGATATGAAATCATCATTCATGTTTACGGAGGACTACCACCTCATGAACTGATGTCATTCGTTCTTCTTTTTTCACCATTAAAGATAGGTAATAATGATTTAATTTATGTTTTAATATGATATGTATGATATTTATGATGTATTTATTCTTCTTTGATTATTATATAACACATATCTTCAGGTTTTTTATTTTGGGGAAATACTATAACTTCATTTGTGGATGTGTGAACTTCCACCTCCTTAAAACGGTGTGATTTGTTCACACTTTACATGGAATGTATTTAAGGATGGTTTTAGTGAAATTATATGATATATATGACCTAATAATTCTATTTTTATGATATTATATACTTATATTCATATATTTTATTTAATTTCTTTCTTTCAATATGATAAGAAAACGGAAACGATGTTCATGCGTACTTCCGGGCTACTGTCTCCATGAACAGTGTATTCCATTTCATATTTATATATTTAATAGATTTTTATAAAAACTTATATACTTAATATATATGATAATTATATCATTTTTTACATTTTATAAGTAAGTAAATAATGATTTTTGTAATAGGATCAAGAATAGCATGTCAAAACATATTCGAAAAACAAAGCGATTATTACCTGAAATGTAAATTTAACATTGAATTGTTAATAAAAGTGTAATATAAAGTCATAATAAAATAAAATATTGTATGTTATATATTTATATGGTTATATTTTAGATTTATAATAAACTTATATTTATTATACAGTAGGTTTTAACGTGTTTGAATAAATTCAAGACTTAAGGTATGAGTTTTCTTGTGTCACGTTTATTTATTTGAGATATATTCTATATTCACCACTTATTCATTTATGTGGTGTATATAATTCCCATGAATTTATTATATTATTATTATAATTAAATTTATGGGTATTTACATATTCATTTTTTGATATCTACTTCATGGTATTTATATTTCAAAATGTAACCAAATCGGTAAAGTAATCTTGTTTCAATTTTCCTTCTTCGAGAAACATTCCATGTTATGCACTTATATATTTATAAGAGGTGTATATAATGAACATTGGAATGTTATATAATTATTATAAATATTTTCATGACATTTTAATCTTTATGTAATGTTATTATCCCAATGTTATTATGATTCAAAGTATCCCAAGTGGTAAGAAATTATTGTTATAATCGGATCATTTATTGGGATTATTTACAATTATGCTTTCATTAATGAAATATTAGGATCCATATCATTAGTAATATCATTAGTTTTATTATCCTATGGTTATTTATGATATAATCAACTTATTTTTACATTTTCTTACTCTTTTACACTTAAGATAATTAAGAAAGTGCTTTTAATAAAATATGAATTTATCTCTCTCCTTGATCAAAAATTGGTGTTCCTTCAAAAACGTGTTTTCTAAAAATGTTTTAAAAATAATCAACTATTATCCTATGATATTTAAAATAAATGTTTTCCCATTTTGTACATTTTTATCAAAATTGTTTTTAAAAATGAATCTTCTTATTGTTTTCTGAGCGAGGCCCTTTTCTAAACTTATTATGACCTAAAAGGAATGTTTTGTATATTCGAATTTATCATTTTTCATGACCATAATTTCCTATATGTTTACTTAGAATGATTAAAAGATCAATTTTTTTTTAATAAAAATTGTTTCAAAATATTATGGAAATTATTTATTTATAAAGTAGTTTTGAAATAAAAAGGTTTTCAAAAATGTTTTATGTTCAGTAATTGATTTATATGATTTTAAAAGAATTCTTGATAATTTTTAATGGTTATTTTCAAACAAAAACATTTTTAAGATGTTTTATGACTTCAAAAAAGTTTTTTTTAAAATCATAAATTATATTTTCCTAAATAAATTTTTAAAATGGTTTTTAAACATTATTTTTCATGTTTCCAAATTGGTTTTCAAAGAAAAAGGATTTTGAAAGTGTTTTATTCTTTAAAAATAGATTTTAAAAGAATTTTTATTTACCTTAACAAATTCTCCAAGTTATCTTGCAAAATACTTCTCTAGTTAAGATGAAACACTTTAATATAGTTTATTATTTACTAGAGATATGATATAAAGACACTATTCCCATTATTTCTGTGAATGATATATTTTTAAGATGTCAAGTTGTTTATGAAACCTCTTTCTCTTCCACGAGTTATACCATGATAATTTTTTTTTTGAAATCCCCATAATTTCATAGGTTATTATATGATAAAATGATTATGAAACCTCTCTCTTTTCCATAGTTTATGATATGATGAAATGTTTATGATACTCATTTCATTTCATGGGTTATTATATAATGAATGTTTATGATATTGTGGAACACGTATGTATGATTTCATTATATGAGGGGTGGGGCCTATATCTCCACATATTAAATTCGGTAAAGATTTATACCTCGTGAGATAATTATGGGAAAAAATTGACGGTTTAATCCACAAATAGAAAAAGTTTGTCCTCGTGCACAATGGGAAATAAGTATGTCCTGATCGACAAAGGGAAACAGGTGTGTCCTAATCCAAAATGGGAAACATGTGTGTCCTAATCCAAAATGGGAAACAGGTGTATCCTAATCCACTATGGGAAATAGGTCTTTCTAGATCCACTATGTTAATAGTCTTGCTATTTAACTTTGAAACATTAAATTTTTTTATATATTTATGATGGTTCTACACTTATATGACATAAACATATAGTATGTGATTGATTTATGATGATTTATCACCCTTATGATTCATGTCTTATAAACTACCAATCTTTACTTTATGACTCGTATATATGATGTTTTATATGTGGTGAATGATATTAAAATATTATTATCATGTTCTCTTAACCTTATGTTGGTGTTATGCTAATGTATCTTCTTTATTTAACCTTACCAAGCATATGATCTCACCCTTTCTTATGTTTCCTTTTCCCAGGTTATGAAGAGAGGTTTTAGGAAGGAGTAATAAAGGAGAAGATATTTATGGGAGATATTGAAGATTTTTCACCAAATTAGAAGTATGTTTTCCATGTTTCCAAAGACACTAATCTATTATGGTCCTTGGGCTTGTACTTTTTTAATGTTTTGAATATTCAACTAAAATGATGTAATATCCAAGTTTGTTAATCTAAGGCCACTATAGAGAGTATATTATATGATACTAGACCATCATGAAAGTTTATAGGGACTACGCTGACTCATATCATGTTTTACCACAACCTATAGAACTGTTGTGTTATAATAATTATGTTTTCTAATAGAAAAAAATGGTTAAATATGTTTCCCAATGGAACCAAATTGACCAATAAAAGGTGGGTTTTTGATAGATTATTTTTGTAAATTATTACCATGTGTGAATTATTTTTGATATTATAAAATGTTTACCAAGAATGATGGAAAATATATGTATGGAATATATACTATAATTTTATTGATTATCTCCATAAAGAATAGAAATAATTCTCCTAGTCAATTGGAATTTTCTATTTTTGAGAATAAAAATTCTAATCTGGGAGATGCATAGACACTCTAACTTTTGGAATGCCACTTTCCTCTCATGAATACCTAGGTAGTGATGGCTGTAATGCCAGTCCCTCCCCCTCTTGAGGGGTAAGTACCTCAATCAACCTTTATGGGGGTCCTACCCTGATCATTCTCCCCCTTTTTTAATAGCATTTCTATTTCCCCATTACCACTTATCCCTTTAATCTCGAAAGTTCTAAACTTGTTTAATAGATTTCTACTAATCTTGATATCAACTTCAGAATTCACTGACACCACGTTCCTTCAAATCCTGACTATGGTAGCATGATTCAAACAATAGAGACTGTGAGTGGACTCATTAAACAAGTTCATTTTTGGTTCTTGGGTTTTAAAGGAATGAGAAACAATAGGTCTTTTTAACAACAGGAACATAATGATCCACTTCACTTAAGATAACAATTTTATCCAAGCCCATTCCATATACCCTCATTTTTACAACAGATCCCAATAATTCTTGTTTATGCGGTCATATGATTTCTATATGAAGCATAACTCCCCAGCCACAACGCTATGGGTTATATTTCTTGAACTCCCTATACATTTACAGAATAATTAATTATCTGTATGTTATTGAACTTATTTGGATTATTTCTCTATTATGATAGTAGAACTATGGTTGTTTTCCACCCAATTTCACCATGAATTTTGGTGGAAGTTGATATCTCAAGAGGTCTGGTCGAGTTTGTTTGGGTTACAATTAGGGAATTATTCCAATACAGGAAACCGGTTGTATTTTAGACATGGTTTTATTTATATTCATCATGAAAATGAATAATTCACTATATAGAAATGTGTCAGCATGGGCTCATGAATATCTATCAGAAGACAGATGCGGAAGGGTCGTGTATTTAGGCTAATGGTTTAGCACCAATTAATGATGTTGCTCTAAAGGAATGGTAGGGTTGTGATTGAAATTTTGTTTCCATGAATAAAGATTCAAGTTCTTATAATCCTGGTCCAAAGGTGGTGGATGTTTATGGTTGGATGAAACAGGATTTGGTAGAGAAAAATTCGGTTGTGCATGTCCTGGCTGGCTCAAAAGGGAATTCAAGGGTGTCCGCAACAAGGCAGTTTGACCCATGAAATATTTCATCCATGAATGTAATAAATGAGAAGGTTGTGAGAATTGGAAATATATTTAACCATAAAGAGGGAAATAGACAATTGAGGCACTGTGAACAGGCCTTAATGACAAGGGTATGTCTTCAATTTGTGGTCTAGGCTTGAAGGATCTTGTTCAATCCTGGGGATTATTTGTAGGACCAGGGGGTGAGGAGATATATACAATGGGTTTTTTGGACATAAATACTAATATCCCAAATCCCTCATATTTTTATTAGGTTGTTTTTATTTTATTTGATTCTAAATAGGAGGTAATGATGAAGGAATAAATTCCTTCTACCTCAATTCCTCATGAAAACTCTGTACATGAATCCCCTGTTGTATGTGAGGGCTGGTTGAAGGAACTAACTAAGGCAAGTCCCATCAGAAAATCTCCAAAAATAAATTTGGGAAATTATTTTGAATGTATGGAAGTCCAAGAACTTTTTCATGATTAATAGGGGGACAATATAAATGTTCAAGTCCCCTATAGGGAAGAATATGGGGATGACAGCTTCAGTCGACTCTAAATGGACAATGTTGAGGGGATGAAAGGTAGATGACTTCACAGCCCAAGGAGGAAAAAAGGGCAGAAGGGAACCTAAAACTCAAGGAGATTCATTGTGACTAAGGGAAATAAATCCAAAGTGCATAAGGACTATTACTAATTTACTAAACCTATGTAAACAAGTTCAGATAAAAAGGGTGTGGCCTACTAGTTTCCCGAATGTAAAGGCATTGGGAATGACCAATTTCATAGGAAGAAAATTAAGCTTCAATGTGAAAATATAATGGCATGAGATACTGGTCCAAATGGAAAAGATAAGTTTGGTGACATGATATAAGTTCCACCTCAGGAATCATGGCCTATTAAGAAGAGAATAACATGAAGGGTGGAAGTAGAAAAAAGAAAAATGATTGGAGCACATTGTTCACTCTAAAGAAGAATTGTTGGGAGGATTTTTCCATATCAAAGATAAAAAGGAGTATTTGAATAGAATTATTGAGATAATGGTTCAATTTTATCTAAATTAGGATCAACGAGTTTTTATTAACAAACAATAACACATTTTAGCTCTAATATTCAATAAAAGTAAGATCAACCTGGAGTAATATATCCATAATTGGGATAAGATGACCAATCAATTTGAATATCTTATTAATAATGATATGTATATAAAGTAAATTAACTTTAATTGGGGTTGTATAAGGTGTATTACTCCACTAATATTTGTCTCATATTTAATGGTTTTGTGTCTTCTTTCTGCACATAATGAATTTGAGTTTCAAACTTGTTTGGTTTCCAACTTTTCCTCAAAAGTGCTTCTTTGAAATAAAATTTTGATTTTAGATCAGTCTTCTAGGATTTGGTTCTTAGAATTCTTTATAGAATTTGTGACATGCATTATGTAAATATGTCTAATTTCTAATCGACATAGAGTTATCAAGAAATATTTATAGTCTCAGGGTCCTATGTACATACCACTATATATTGACTATTTATACAGTATTAGACATATCATAATAAACTTGTTGAATAGGTTCATGAATGATTCCATGAATAAATAAATCATCAATCATGGTGTGTATATGTTTTGATTACAAAGACCATTCTAATATAGAGTATACTATTTTATGTATTCCTATTTTTTATCCTTTTTTTATCATATGAACCTTAATAGTATAGGATGGAGGATCATTTTGGATGCTCCCATCAAGATAATCAGAAAATATATGGATACATGATATAAATTACAAAGGATGAATGATCATTGGCATATGAAGATGGGATGAGATATCGACCATTGATTACCAACATTGTGGAATACATTAATGGAGTCTTCAATGGATTTAGGATACTTCCTATAATAAGTAAATTGTAATATTAAATTATATATTAAATAGAAATAGAGAATATTGATTGAATTAATAGTTTCTTTAGATTTAATATAATTTTTTATAATTAACTTTTATGTCTTAGGTAGGAAATATATTATCCCATAGTTAAATATTTTTTTGGAAATAAGTAAATAGGATAAAGAGGGTCTGAAAAGAGAAATTTGATATAGAAGTTATTTTCAATACATGGTTAATTGTTTTCTTCAGGAAGATTATAAATTTATTTTTCATTAATTTGATGGTAATGGAAATAGATTTCATGTTAGGGAGTTCCATGATACTTGGGATGGTAGTAGTGGTGGTGTGCTTATGGTTTTACTATAGTAGATTTCTTGTTATTGCGGTAAATTCTTAGCATTATTATATCCTTAAACGTATGTGACTATAGTGTGTTCTAATTTACAATTATTTTTTTATCAATATTCTAGTACAATGTATCAATTAAAGTATTAGTGACTATTATATATCTCCATGGACGTGAATAGGTTAAAATTAAATAGTCAGTTTTCCAATTATTTCCCCCTCACTTCTATCAAATATGAATATAATGTGACCAAGAGGGAGGATGAAGTTGAACTATATATGGAATTCGATAGATTGGAAAAATATAGGTAATATTAAAGTAAATTTAGTTTATGTTTCCATGAAGGTCAAACCAACACATGTTGACCAATATGTTCAGGGTCATCATTATTCAATCCACAAGGTTGGTCTTGTATTATAATTGTTAATGTTAAAGTATTTTTAACCAATGATTTAAATGATTTTATAAATGAAAACATCATTTACTTTTATTATTGATTATCCATTTCTATTTTGACACCTCTCTTTACAAATTATTTGTTTAAAATAGTTTAGGAATTGATGAATATCTCGAGCATCGATGGAACTTCATCTTCATTACTATTAAAAATTAAATAAATTTATTTTATATATCATAAAACATATGCATCTCCATTACCTGAAGATATAGACATACAAAAAAAGGATAACTGACAATAACATAATATATTATATAAACTAAATGTTTTTATCTACTGTATGTTTTAAAAATAATTATGAAAATGTGATATATTTAGATAGATAAGGCTCTCTTACATGCCTAGTAGTGTCATGTCTCACATGAGGTGCATTCATGATGTCCTATGAAACATATTCCAGTTCAAAGATCTCATCACTTACATTATGAGGAACCTTTAACACCCATTGATAAATTTCTCTAGCATGATGGATTCTATAGAGTCACCATGTGTGGATTTAAGATGATTTATACTTTTTTTGTTACTATAGTGGTCTAAAGATAACCACAAGATACATACAATTTTCATCCTCTTAAGGGGAGATGATAGATAATTTAGAGGATGTGCAGTACATGTTGGGTCTACCTTTCCATGGAGAGGTATGAGTGATTCTATTGGATATTAGGCTATGGTTTTATATTATTTACTAAGATTTAATATCTTCAGTTGACCATGATTCTTCTAGGGTTTATAATTGCGTATGGGATGAATTAATGACTAATTTCCATAGATTCCAAATGGAGAAGATGAGTTGATGTTTATTTTACACACACATGCATATATTATACAATACGTCAAAGTATTAGTGACAGTTATATATCTCCATGGATGTGTATAGGTTAATATTAAATATTCAGTTTTCCAATTATTTCCCCCTAACTTCTATAAAATATGAATATAATGTGACCAAGAGGGAGGTTGAAGTTGAATCGTATGCGGAATTAGATAGATTTGGAAAATATAGGTAATATTAAAGTAAGTTTAGTTTATGTGTCCATGAAGGTCAAACCAACACATATTGACCAATATGTACAGGGTCATCATTATTCAATCCACAAGGTTGATCTTGTATTATAATTGTTAATGTTAAAGTATTTTTAACCAATTATTTAAATGATTTTATAAATGAAAGCTTCATTTACTTTTATTATTGATTATATATTTCTATGTTGACACCTCTCTTCACAAATTATTAGTCTAAAATAGCTTAGTCATTGATGAATAGTTCGAACACCGATGGAACTTCATTTTCATTACTGTTAAAAATTCAATAAATTCATTTTATTTATCATAAAACATATGAATCACCATTACCTGAAAATATTGACATACGAAAAAAGGATAATTGACAATAACATAATATAATATATAAACTAAATGTTTTTATCTACTATATGTTTTATAAATAATTATGAAAATGTTATATATTTAGAGAGTCAATGCTCTCTTACATTTCCAGTAGTGTCATGCCTCACATGAGGTGCATTCGTGATGACCTATGAAACATATTCCAGTTTGAAGATCTCATCACTTCCACTATGAGGAACCTTGAACACCCATTGTTCCATTTCTCTAGCATGATGCATTCTATAGAGTCACCATTTGTGGATTTAAGATGATTTATACTTATTTTATTACTACAGTGGTCTGAATATAACCACTAGATGCATACAATTGTCATCTTCTTAAGGGGAGATGATAGATAATTTAGAGGATGTGCAGTACATGTTGGTTTTACCATTCCATGGAAAGGTATGAGTGATTATATTGGATATTAGGCTATGGTTTTATATTGTTTACTGTGATTTCATATCTTCAGTTGACCATGATTCTACTAGGGTTTCTAATTACGTATGGGATGGATTAATGATTACTTTTCATAGATTCCAAATGGAGCTGATAAGTTGTTGTTGATTTGGCACACACATGCATATATTATACAATAGGTCAATGTATTAGTGACTGTTATATATCTCCATGGATGTGTATAGGTTAAAATTAAATATTCAGTTTTCCAATTATTTCCCCCTCACTTCTATAAAATATGAATATAATGTGACCAAGAGGGAGGATGAAGTTGAATCGTATGTGGAATTAGATAGATTTGTAAAATATAGGTAATATTAATGTAAGTTTAGTTTATGTTTCCACGAAGGTCAAACCAACACATGTTGACCAATATGTACAGGGTCATCATTATTCAATCCACAAGTTTAATCTTGTATTATAATTGTTAATGACAAATTATTTTTAACCAATTATTTAAATGATTTTATAAATTAAAACTTCATTTACTTTTATTATTGATTATTTATTTATATGTTGACACCTATCTTCACAAATTCTTAGTTTAAAATAGTTTAGGCATTTATGAATATCTCGAGCATCAATGAAACTTCATCTTCATTACTATTAAAAATTCAATAAATTCATTTTATTTATCATAAAACATATGCATCGCCTTTACCTGAAGATATAGACATACGAAAAAAAGGATAATTGACTATAACATAATATATTATATAAACTAAATGTTTTTATGTACTATATGTTTTATAAATAATTATAAAAATGTTATATATTTAGATAGATAAGGATATCTTACATTCCCAGTAGAGTCATGTCTCACATGAGGTGCATTAATAATGACCTATGAAACATATTCCAGTTCGAAGATCTCATCACTTCCACTATGAGGAGCCTTTAACACCCATTGTTCCATTTCTATAGAATGATTGATTCAATAGAGTCACCATGTGTGGATTTAAGATTATTTATACTTATTTTATTACTACAATGGTCTGAATATAACCACTAGATACATAAAATTTTCATCTTCTTAAGGGGAGATGATAGATAATTTTGAGGATGTGTAGTACATATTGTGTCTACCTTTCCATAGAGAGGTATGAGTGATTCTATTGGATATTAGGCTATGGTTTTATATTATTTACTGAGATTTAATATCTTCAGTCGACCATGATTCTTCTAGGGTTTCTAATTGCATATGGGATGGATTAATGATTACTTTTCATAGATTCCAAATGGATCTGATGAGTTGATGTGGATTTGACACACAGATGCATATATTGTGTTCTTCTATAGAAATGGGAATGAGAGTGTTTTACATACATCATTCCAAGATATTTCACACCACTCCCCATTGCATTTTACATGAATATGCTAGAGGACACTGGAATGTTTACATCATTGATTTGAGTTGTTTTAATGTTTTTTTAATAATATTATTATAACCTAATTTTACATTACTTTTTTTATCTAGTGTATTCAAGCTTGGTGTTATATATATATATATATATTTATATATATATCCTAAGGCATTGTATGTGTAGTTTTCAAATTATTTTTCAACCTATTATGGGAAAATGATGTGATTTAAATATTTTTTTTACATAAAAATTAAAATTATATTAATTTTATATGATATTATAATGAAAACTTATACATATTTCTTAATTTATAATTACTTTTCAGTTATAATTTCATGTTTCGTGAATCCCATATGTTGAGAATGTCTTGGTGACATTTACACCATACTACAAAGCTTTTGTTATAGACTTTGGAGCTATGTTTTCACTAATTCATTTTTATATCATTGAGTAAAACCATCTAGACCATGTGATTCCACAATATGGGTGCATGTAGAAAATCACAAATGAACCTCTCTATATTGAACAATATTACACTCATAGGTATGCATGATGTCGATTAGACATGCTATCATGCTTAGTAAATGAGTATTGGTACCTGTGTGGCCAATATAGTATTCTTAAGTTTTCACATTCCATAGTATGACTCGAACTATCAAATCTAGGGGAGTATGAATATTAATACATGAATCACACAATCATGTACCTTGTGTGACATTGGATAGACCTTAACTAGTATGTATGTTTACTACCTATTTCATTTTATATTTTATTTAAAATTTTATTTTAACTTGAATGTAATATTATTTGTAGCTAGATGGGATATAGAGGCTTATACATATCTCTAATACACCAGATAATGAAGTTTCCAATCAATATGTACTTTATAAAAATATGTTGGATGTCAGAGATCATCTTGATTCTTTATATGAGAGTGTCGATGATGAGGATCCACTAAAATACCTTTATACACATGCTTCCACAAAGGCATATAGAGATTCCAATGTGCCTGATGATACCATTGGGGATGATAAATAGTTACCCCCACTACCGCCACCAAACGGAGGATAGAGATAGGACAGTGGTAAGGATTAAGATATGAATTGGGAAAGAAATTCCTGAGAGAGGGTCTTGCAAAAACTCATGCACTACAGTTATAGGATATTGTATAGTAAGGAAAGGATATTATACATCATGCTAAGGATTTTTTAAATCTTGTAGCAGACATCCTTGGAACTCTAATAGGGTGGTACTTTTCTATAAAATCATAGTTTTTGAAATTCTCAGGCAATAGTTTCCCTTATGGGGATCTCTTTGATGTGTTATCATTATCATTATCTTGAAGGGACCCTACTGGGATACCTTAATTCTTGGTCTATGTCTCCACATTTTATTTTTGATAGTCCTATAGGAATCATTGTGAAGATTACCCCATTCATAAGTACAATAAGGTACCAAAAGTTCAATATATTGGGGTCCCAACAGTAGAAGAAAATCAGTACAAGGAGGAAGTAGTTCCATAAACATATCTAAACCTAGTAGAGGTAGAGGTAACACCAGATGATGATCACACTACTATATTTATCACACCTAAGTGGCATAGACATCACACCTGAGTTGGGCATGAGTTTTATACACCGAGTTATGGAATATAAAGATAAAGACATTGATTTTTTATGTGATACTTTTAAATATAAAAATTGTTAATTCATCAAGTCATTAATTGTCTTTTCTGTAAATATGAAAAATCTATATAACTGTGACATCCTAGAAATTTAATCATATTCTTCTTATAGTCAAAGTATAATAAATAGCATGTTTTATAATCTAAAAACAACTATAAAATGTTTTAATATAAAATTTTATGAAACTAAATAATTTTTTTTAATAAAAATAATTTTGGGTTAAGTTAAAATATTTAATTTATAAAATATTAATTTATCAAAAAATTGTGCTTTATTTTATCAAATGTAAATATAGTAAAAAAATTAAATGTTATAATTAAACAATATAAATTATGTTTTCTCTTAATATTTAAAAGTATTTTTTTTAATATACAATATTTCATTATTTATGGTCAATTATTAATATAAGTATAGTTAAAATAAACAAATATTAATTAAAAGCACCATTATATAAAAAATTATAGTTTTTTTAACACTGTTATTTTTTAATTTAATTTTATTTTTCAAGAAATTTAAATATAATATGGTTATTAAAATATTAATTTAGTAATGGTAATATTACTTATATATATTAATTTAATTGTTAACTATATTTAATTAGAAGAAGAATTAACTAAGATTGATTTTTGATAAAAAAATATAGACAGTGTATATTAAAAGTATATTAATTATTTTTTTAGAAAAATAATACTTTATATTTAAAAATTATCAATCCATTGGCTAGCCAAGAGACCACCTCAACCAGACACTTGTCGGACCCTAAGGGTCAACCAGGTGTGGGATGTGGTCTACCCTAACCAACCAATGATGGTAGAGGAGGAACCAAGCACCCGTGTATATGCAAGCTACTTGGTACATAGTACCCAAATGTTGTGGACAAGTCTTGCATGGGGTGCACTGGGTTACTGGTGTAACCATACAGGCCGACAAGGCTATGTGAGGCGGTTTGTGTGAGTGTGTCGAGATCCAACCCTAGTTTCATGTCTAAGAGACTAATGACATGGAATCACCTGTTAAGTGCTCCCTGAATGTTTGAGTTCCAAATGTGGTACATGCTCTCTATGTAACTATTCACATGCCCTAAAAAACACCATTTATGTCTGAACTATTCGATCAATTCTACACCACCCATATGATCAATTTTTTGTTCATCTTATGCTTCCTTCTTGACCTAGCCAAACCCTCGACATCATCCTTCTTCCTCCCAATGTACTAATTCATCCTTTATGATGAAAATCTTATGGTCTAATCTTGACATCACCATTTTCACAATGAACTCAAATTTATATAATCCTAAAACCATGAAAACCCTTTTTCCTACATTATTATTTAATTTCCCTTTCATCATTATTCCATAAATATATAAAAATTAAATCATCTTACTAATATTGTTGTTACCTACTTATCAAACCAAATCAGTTTGATGTTGTAAATTCCAAAAAAATACCATTGGTTTTTTCATTTTTTACGAAGATTCAAGAAGAATCCTTGAGGAAATTGAGAAAAATGAGTTAAATAATTATATATACACACAAATATAGCAATCATATTTAAAACTAACATTATCTACAGTTCAATTAAAATTCTATAACTTTTCATCTTCTCTTACATGTGATGTACCAGTAGTAGTGACAAAATACATATATAAAAATAAATATATTATCATTTTCAGTATTGGATTTCTCAACGAGCCATGAACATGAACCACACATTTTAAAGAATCGAGATCTATCTATCCCTAAATTCTTCGATTGGACATATACAACCACCTTCATGAGCCTTGGAATATAATAGAATAAAAGTTTATATAAACATATATTTAAATATAGATGAATATATACTAGAATCTTGAGGGTTCAAATATATATATAGGTAGCTTTATTTCCTAGTTTTCCATTCTTTTTGAAACCCATTTGACAGTTATAAACATGAGAGAGAAAAGGAGGATGAGAGGGGTAGAGTTCAAAAATATTATAATTGATGAAGAAGTGTGGAAAACCAGTATACCTTCAAAAATATCAGTAATTTAAGTCAAGGGGATTTCTTTATTTTCAAACATAATTATTTTCAAAAATGTATTACAGTATGGGTAATTTGTTTTAAACATTCAATTAATAGAAATAAAATTATTATTTTTATTTAAAAAAATTATTTATTTTAAAAACACTTTTGAAAAGTTATAATTTTATATCATAACTTTTTTCAAAATTATGTAGAAGGGGGTCATTAATATTTTTTTAGGAACCTCTTTATTTTCAGAATTTTAAAAGTAAAGAATAATTATTCAAGAGAGGTCTTATTTTCAAAATTATTTGTAATTATTTTCGAAACTCTATTTTTTATCAAGGTTATATTTTATTAAAAACCCTTATATAAGGGAATGTTGTAATTTTTAGAAAAATCTATTTTATGATCTAAAAACTGTAAATAAGAGAAATAAAATTTTAAAGTGTTTATATTTTCATTTTATGCATGAAATTTTCTTTAAAATTTATGTATTTCATCCATGATCATATATGTGTCTATATACCATAATTGTCATTCACGTTTCATGAATTTTAATACGATCATTTTTTAAGTTCAATTTCTAATGTTTTTATAAATATTGCCATTGAATTTGTGAAATTCATTTAAAATTATGGATTTATCTTAACACTTATGATGTTTTCTGAAAAATAGATTTTGATAATGTTTTAAATAAACTAAAATAATTTTATTCTTTGAAAATTATATACGTATTTTTTAAAGGATTTTAATAGTTTAAAAAGGATAAACAAAGTCTTGAAAAAAACTACTAAAATAATACTCAACACTTGGGTGTTGAATAAGTTGATATGGAATGGGGAGATCTCATGGACTCAATAGGTTGTTTTCCTAATATTGATATTCCTAGTGGCCTCATTTATTTCTTATAGTTTTCCATGTATCATTTTAATGCATAAAATTTATTCTTTTCAAAGGAATTTTAAGTAATAAGCTCAAATTTTATTTCAAGGGTATTTGATTTTAAAATAAAATAAGTTTTCAAAATGATATGTATTTTCAAAAGTTTTGAAATGGTATTTATTATGAATATTTTTTAAAAAACTATATTCATATTTAAGAAAAATATTTATAAATTTTTTTTATTTGATATAAAGTGAATTTTTTTCCAAAATGTTTTTATTCCTTCAAATAAAATGATTTTTCACTAGTTTTAAAAAAACCTACTGAGAAATTTTAAACGTATCTAATGTTTCTAAAATATTTTTCATAGAATCATTAGAAGTTATAAAGGTTTTTGGTATCATTTATGTAGATATAATATGTGAATATGGTAATTTTTTATTTATTGATTTTGTAAACTATGATATTTTGTATAGACTTTTCCGAATTGTCCCAAACCTAGAAAAGAAAAGTTCCTAGGGTGTATAAAGAACTATATATTTTCCAGTTACTTTTTATAAAAAAAATATATACAACATGTTTTTGTATGAGATCTAGAAGTGCGGGTATTGAGATATTATAATTGATATCAGATGAATGGTTTAGATAACTTTAGAGATTATGACATTTTCATTTGAGGATAATTTTCAAGTCAAATTCATCCCATCAAATTTTAATGATTTTTATGAGTATAGAATTTTAAAACACTATTTTTCCCAATCTGGAAGATGGAAATTCATAATTTCTTTGAACATGATAAAAATAATTGTGAGAGCACAATTCTTTTTAGGGGGAGGATGTAACATCCTGGAAATTAAATCATATTCCTTATTTTCTTAAATTATAATTAATATCTTATTCTATAATTTAAAAACAACTAATAAATTTTTTTAATATAATATTTTATGAAACTAAATGTTTTTCTTTAATCAAAATAATTTTTTGTCAAGTTAAAATATTATAATTAGAAAAGATTAATTTTTAAGAAAATGGTATTTTATTCTCTCAAATGTAAATATAATAATTTTTTATTAAATTTAATAATTAAACAAGATATTTTTTGTGTTCTCTTAATATTTAAAAAGATATGATTTTGAATATACATTATATCATAAATTATGATATTTTATAAATAAAAGTATAGCTAAAATAAAAATGATTATTTAAGATTACCTTTATATGAAAATTTATAGTTTTATATTTTAATAAAATTAGTTTTGAATATATTATTATTTTTAAACAAATATAAATATAATATGTTTAGTAAAGTAATACTTTAGTAAAGCCAATATAACTTATATAAAGTCATTTGAATGTTAAGTGTATTTAATTAGAAGAAGAATAAACTTATTAAAAATTTTTAGATAGAAATATTGAGGGATAACATATTAAATAAATATTGTATCTATTACAAGTATATTAATTATTATTTAAAAAAACTTATATTTAAAAAAATATATCCAATGGATAGACAAATTAACACCTCAACCAGACACTTGTGTTACCCTAGGGGTCGAACATGTGTGGATGACTATCTACCCTAACCAGCCCAGGCATGTATAGGAGGAATTGAGAACTTACACATAGGAAGGAAAATGGGTGTGTATCACCCACTAGTCATGGACATGGCACGCATGGGGTGTACTTGGTTGTCGGTGCAACCATTCTAGTGGAAATGGATATTTTAGGGAGTTTGTGTGAGTGTGTTTGAGATCCAACCTCAGTTCCATGGCTTAGAGGCCGATGAAATGGTATCACTAATTAAGCACTCTATAAATGTTTTATTTTTCTATGTGGGGAAAACTCTCTCATTCACTATTCAAATTTCATTAAAATGTCATTAATATATAGGAAATTTATTCAAGTTGATGTCAGCCATGAGATCAATTTATTGTTCATTTTTTACCTCTGACATGGCCTAGCCAAACCCTTGACATCATCATCCTTCGTCTTGAAGATATTATTTATCATTGATGATGTAGATCTTATCGTAAAATATTGACATCTATATTTTTACAACGAACCCAAAGTTATCAAACCCTAAAACTATGAGATCCCTTCAGCCTTTGTTATTATTTTACATCCATTTCATCTTAATTATTTCAATATATAAAAATTAAATCCTTTCATTAGTCTCATTTTTATAATCCTATAAAACCAAATCAATTTGATGTTGTAATATAAAAAAATACCGGTAGTTTTGTAAAATTTTAGGAAGCACCTAGAAGAATCCTAAATGAAACTAAGAAAAATGAGTTAAATAGTTATATATAAAATTTAATATAACCATAATATTTAAATATAAGATTATATATAGTTCATTTTTAGATTCTCCAACACATCATCTTCTCCACCTCAATATATAAAAATAGAAGTAACAATATATATATATATATATATATATATAATCTCTTTATCAATATCATCTTTCTTAGAAATCCGTGAATGTGAACCAACTATTTTGAATAATTGAGATCTACCTCTCTCTCTCTCTCAAATATTCTAGTGGATGTATACATCCACCACCATATTACTTGGAATATAATATCCAATATATATATTTATATACATGAAGATGTTCTAGAATATTCATGAGTAGACTATATATATTGGAATATTACTTTGTGGTGTTTTCATTCTTTTAAAAACCCATTCACCTATTGTAAATGTGAGAGATAAAATGTAGAAGAGAGAGAGGGAGTCAGAGAATAAAAGAATTGAAATGAAAAAGTGAGGAAAACAAATCTGCCTTCAAAATTTTCTTCAACTTAAGGTAAGGGGTATTTTATTTTCAAAATTCTATATTTTTAAAATTCTATTATAGTAAGGGTAATTTATTTTAACCATTTATATTATAGAATGAAAATTTTTCTTTTTTTAACAATTATTTAGAAAGAACCCCTTTTGAAAATTCATAATTTTATATTATAATTTTATTCCAAACACTACTACACAGAAGGCCTTTAATAGATCTATAATAAGTATTTTTCAGTTAATAAATATACTGAAAATAATTGCTCCCTTAAAATCCCTAGTCCATTATTAGTGCTAGAAAAGTGATAAAAAAGTGAACTTTTATCAGTGAAAAAAATTGATGATAAATGCTTACTTTATCAGATATAAAATAATGATGATAAAGGGGGTTCTTTATCAGTGCCAGTTTAGTGTTGATAAAGGATCCATTATCAAAACTTTTTTTAGTGATGATAAAGGGTTATTTTAACGGTTCCATTAAAAGCATTGATAAAGGGATATTTTATCAATGCTATTACTAGTACTAATAAAGGGGATTACTACTGATATTTTTTGGTAAGAATACAACATACTACAGTAGAAAAATATAGGTATAAAATAAATAATTTAATTGATATAATATTTACAACCAAAATACTAGATAAAAAACTATATTATGGACATTTAAAACATCAGTTTGTAAAATTACATCAGTAAGTACAATTTTTCATGAACATTCAAAAACATAACAGAAAAAATTCTTTGGCCCCCGAACACCATTCATGCAACTATTTTCCAAAAAAACCCCAAATTGAGAAAAAATAATTCACATATATGAGAAAAAAATCTTATATTAGAAATACTATAAATAAATAAATTAAACATAAAGTCTAACTTTTAAACTAAAAACATATACTTTGATTCATTCTAGGAACACCATCTATTGGATTGATTTTTGGTTGATTCTTACACATTACACCATGTCATGTTGTTCTCAAAAGAAAGTACTCTTCAATTAGCTCACATCTGTAGTGACAAAACAACCTCACTACAGGTGTGAGCCAATTCAAGATAACTTACTTTTTGAAAACAATTCTTCAACTTTCACACCATTTCTTGTTCATCTTCGAGCATTATCTCTAAGAAATTTGACTAAATAATTATTTAATAAAAATGAAAAATAAATTAATTAAGTAATTGGGTATAAAATGATAGGAAAAAAATATGATCTTTTTTGCTTAGTTTTTCCTATGTGATTTGTATTTTCAACTAAAATGGAACTTAAATATTGAAAACATGCAGTTCAAGTCATAACTATTGCATCATTCTTTGGATTGATGTGAATTAAATTTATACACATCACAAAGGAATTAGGGATCATTTTACAAAATTTTGAAAACTATCTGATATTGGTTGTTCAATTTTTTCTAGTGGTGTGTGTTTTGAACTAAAACAATACCTTTATAATGAACACCCACACTATGAGTATTATCAGCCACATCATGTGTCAGATTGATGTGAAGATGATTCTTACACATCACAAATGAATTACAGACTATTTTATTATTTTTTGAAAATAATCTGATCTCATTTTATCAGTTTTGGATATTTGATGTGTGTTTTAAACGAAAATGGAACTTTTGTATTAAAATATGCACTTTGAGTCATACTAACCACATAGTATATTAGATTGATGTCAGGTAAATTCTTACACATCAAACATTTTAATAAAGTTTGAAAAAAATATGATCTCGTTTTAACAGTTTTGGTGATGAGACACATTTTAAACAAAATAGATCTTTTTTATTGAAAACAAGCACTTCAATTCATAATAATCACATTGAGTGTTATAGTGATGTGTGATCAATTCCTACACATCTCAAATGACATATGAATCATTTTCATTAATTTTAAAGATAATATAATCTTGTTTGCTCAGTTTTTTCTATATGATGTGTTTTTAAATGAAAATGAAATTAATATTGAAAAGAAATATTTCAAGTCATATTGACCACATCATGTGTTGGATTGGCATGCAGTCAATTCATACACATGAAAAATAAATTATGGATTTTTTTCAAAAATTTTGAAAACAATTTGAGATTATTTTCCTGGTTTTGGCCATGTGACACATTTTTTAAGCTAAAATGGAACATTTATATAGAGAACACATACTGAGTCATACTGACCACATTAGGTGTTAGATTGATGTAGGGTGAATTCATATAAATCAAAAATGAATTATGGATTTTTCTTTAATGTTCAAAAATAGTTTGATCTCGTTTTATCAATTTTGACTATGATATATGTGTTTTAAACTAAAATGGAACTTTTGTATTGAAAAAATGAACTCTGAGTCATACCGAACACAACATGTGTCATATTGATGTGCGGTCAATTCCTATAAATGAAAAATGAATTATATATAGTATTTAAAAAAAATTATAAAAAATATGACCTCATTTTCTCAGTTTTGGTGTTGTGTCATTCACTTTAAACGAAAATGAAACTTTTTTATTGAATACACACATTTTGAGTCATATTGACTGCGTCATGTATCAGATTGATATAAAATAGATTCTGAATTGTAAAAAATTAATTATATATTATTTTGCTAAATTTTGAAAAAAAATATGGACACGTTTTCTTAATTTTGGTGGTGTGACATACACATTAAACTAAAATAGAACTTTTATATTTGAAACATGCATTTCAAGTCATATCAACCACATCAGGTGTCAGTTTGATGTGGGGTTAATTACAACATGTCAAAAATGAATTATGGATCATTATAATAATGTTTGAAAACAATTTGATCATTTACTTGGTTTTTTCTATGCAATGAATTTTAAACTAAATTGGTTATTATATATTGAAATCACCTACTTCGAGTCATAGTGACAGCATTGTGAATTGTATTGTAATGTGGTCATTTCCTTCACATTAGAATTGAATTATGTATTGTTTTCTAAATGTTTGAAAATAATTAGAGCTTATTTTCTTGGTTCTAGGTATGGGACATGTGTTTTTAACTAAAATGACACATTTATATTAAAACATTTATTTAGAGTCATACTAACCACATCATTTGTTTGATTGACATGTGATCGATTCTCACATGTCATGAAAGAATTATGGACCTTTTCCCTAATGTTTGAAGATAGTATAAAATCATTTTTTCATTTTTTTGACCATTTTATGTGTGTCTTAAAATAAAATGGAACCATTTTATTGAAACCATGCACTTTAATTCATACCAACCACATCATGTGTCAGATTAATGTACAGTCAATTCCTAAAAATCAAAAAAGAATTATGGTTTGTTTTATAAAATTTTGAAAACCATCTAAGATCTTTTTCTATATTTTGTTGATGTGAAATGCATTTCAAAATAAAATGAAGATTTTTTATTGAAAACACACACTTTGATTCATACCAACCACATCTGTTGTTGGATTGACTTGTGGTCAATTTATATACATTAAAAATTAATTATAGATAATTCTCCTAAATTATGAATACAATTAAAGATCATTTTATCAGTTTTGGATATGTGATTTTTTAAAAAATAAAATTTCACTTGTATTGAAAACACATACTTTGATTCCTACATACCACATCATGTGTCATATTGGTATGTGGTCAATTCATACATGTGAAAAATGAATTATGTATTGTTTTCCAAAAAAAATTAAACCAATATGAGATTGTTTGCTTTGTTTTGGCTACGTGACATGAATTTTCATTCTAAAATGGAACTTGTATATTGAAAACACAAACATGAACCCATACCAAACACATAGGATGTCAGATTAATATACGGTCCATTCCTACAGGTTACAAATGAATCATGGATCTTTTTCCTAATTTTTGAAAACAATCCAATCTCATTTTCTTAGTTGTGGTTATGTGATACATGTTTTATTCTAAAATGACACATTTTTATTAAAAATAAGAACTTTGAGTCGTATTGTCCTCATCGTGTGTTGGATTGATTTTTAGTCCATTCATACACCTGAAAAATGACTTATGGATCTTTTTCTTAAAGATTGAAGACAATTAGAGATCAATTTCTCAATTTTGGTGATGGAACAAATGTTTTAAAATATATTACACGTTTCTATTAAAAACAAGAATTTTGAATCATACTAACCACATCGTGTGTCATATTTCTATTTAGTCAATTCATACACATCAAAAATGAATTATTGATCATTTTTTAAATTTTGAAAACAATATGAACTTTATTTATTGGTTTTGATGATGTGTCATGAGTTTTAAACTAAAATAACACTTTTATATTGACAAGAAACATTTAGAGTCATAATGACCACATCAAGTGATGGATTAATGTGTGGTTAATTCCTATGTGTCAAAAAATAATTATGGATTATTTTTCTAAAATTTGAAAAAAAATATGATATAGTATTCTTAGTTTTGGATATGTGATGTGTTTTAAACAATAAGAAAACTTTTATATTGAAAACATATACTTTGAGTCACACTGACCGCATAGTTTTTTATATTGGAGTGTGGTCAATTCATGCACATGAAAAATAAATTATGGGTCATTTTCCAAAATTTTGAAAATAATATGAGCTTTCTTTCTTGGTTTTGGATATGTGGCGTGTGTTTTAATCTAAAATGGAACCTTTGTATTAAAAACACATACTGTCACGACCCCCTCACACCAAAGATGCCCCTCCTGAGCTGGAAATGGTGAAAGGTAGATAATGACCCCCGAGTCCCACCTCCAGTAGGCCCCGGGGTGGCGACAAGCACCAAGGGTATGAGTTTTCACAAATATGGAAGGCATTACCCTTTTTATTATTTGAGATCAGGAAATATGAAAAGTCAACCACCAAAAAGAAAAATAACAAGTTTATAGAAATAAACCCAATCCAATTCCACATGCATGTTAAAATAGTTCTGAAACAAGGTACAAGTACAAGAAAGCTCAAAAAGTACAATACCAAAAGAAACAAGAGTAAAGAAAACTGCAACAACTCCAACTATACCAACTAGTTGTGTCCCGCATGGACCTTGTAGTCCTCCTGGGAACCTGAAAGTAAACATATGGTGAGTATACAATTATACTCAGTAGGGAAACCAAAAGCTCTCGTGCACAAGTGGGGAGACATCCTAATGTCCCGTGAGAACAACAGAAGAAACCAAAACCTATCAAAGAATTCTATCCACCCAACCTCACTAGTCACACTCACCAAGTAACACAAGTCAATAGAGTATATTAGTAATGTTATCAAAGTATGGGTACCCCACACCACCTTCCCACTGGTTATTGAAGACATCCTATGCATCAGACCAATCCTGCCATTCTCACTGCAGTCCCACTGCCTCATCCCGCCCGCACACACCTGGGCCACATCCTCACGCAGTCCCACTGCCAAACTCTGCCCGCAAACAACTGGGCCACAACTGGCACACATAACCATGACTGCAAACACCTAGGCCAAAACAACCACCGCCATGACCAAAGACATCTGTGCTAGAAGATCTACTACCATGCCCGAAGACACCTAGGCCTCATCTCGAAGACACTTGGGAAACCACCTGCCCGCACACACCTAGGCCAGCCACCAGAGTACCCTGCCCAAAGATTCTTGGGCTAATAATGGACCTCAGGCCATCACATCCTGCCCGAAGATACTTGGGCTACCCATGAAAGGGAGCATAAAGGAGCTAATAACCAGCCACTAATAGAAGTGTTGGGAAAAACACCCTCCCCCATGAAATGGGGGTGTTTGGCACAAAGTGCTCAACATGGATGGGGTGCATAAGGAAACATAAAACATACAGATTTATATAAGTATAACAAACAATCATCCCATCCTAAGGCTTATACACAAAGATCTGAGTACGTGTCTTGGCACTGCTACTTCAAGAGTATGCACACAACAAACAATCCCAAAACCCCATTTAATGTTTTCATGTTTCAATAGCTTTAGTTATCAGTTTCTTAACTACTAGAAAACTATCAACAACCAAATTGGATCAAGCCGTCATAAAACATATCCCTTCCATCCACATATCAAGTTAGCGAAACACAAGCAACACAAAAAATTCCCTTCTTATTAACCAACCAACCCCATTGATTATTATTCTCATTCCATTACCATGATCCACCATTCATTAACTCTTCCACTTTTATTTATTATTCACAACCCAGAGTTTGTTCACATTCAAACCCATCCCTGCAGCCCTACTGCCAACAACCATAACCACAAACACACCTAAACTCGTACATCATCACCCCTTGATACCATTTATCACAGGCCCGCTTCCCATCACTAACATAGCATTCACACCAACCCACAACCAAGCAAACCGCAGCCCCACTACTCACCCCATCCACAAAAACCCACAAAACACCCCCCTTTCACATTAACAAACCCTAACCAGCACCCATAGGTTTATTATTTCAGTTTGTTCAACCGGAGTGATCACATAATGGTTCCAGGTATTTAATCATCCAACTTTACGTGATTAACCAATTTCCACATTCAATAACATTTTCATCCATAAGAAAAATCCAGAAGGAGATGGAAACATTTAATTGCTTAAGAAAAGGCCCCCAACGACCATGATTTTCAGTAGGCAGAAGCTCATTCAATTCACAACATAATATCACATGATATAAATAATGTTACTTTATTCAAAAAATTCCCATCCCCATTATATAATCCAGTTATTATCTTTATTAAACTGGTTCAAATGTGTTTCACGTAAACAAGAGGACACCCACCCCACATGATGCACAATCTAGAGAGACAAAGGTAAGATCCCTACCTCAACAGGTTCTGATGTCCTTCTACGAACACGACCACCAAAATCACAAGACTTCTCCCAAAACGAATGCACCCACCAAGGAAGTCGCGACACCACCGAATAAACAACGCAAGAAACTCCCTCAACATGGAGATCACATGCCGTAGCATGGAAAGAAAACGGGAGAAGTAGGATCGGAAAGAGAAAACAAGAACAGAGGTTTAACATACCTTTTTAGAGTCGTTCGTCAAAGACCATCGTTCCCGTCAATTATCAGTAGTCTCCTCGGCTGGAAACTGCGGAGGGGAAGTCGAAGAAGAGGGAACATAATAGGGTGTACGATTTTCTCCTCGCTGACATGATCCCACAATCACTGACGGATCGACGATCGAAGTCCGGATGAAGAAGTTAGGAGGAAGGACTCTAGGTCATCTGGGAGTGTCATCGTGCGGAGAAGAGAGGTCCTTAAATAACAAGTGACCCTCTCTTATATAGTCAAAAAAAGCTAAAACGGTATACAATGTCTATTAATGAATACACGACCTGACCGTACAGTTGTTACATTCTTTGACTGGTCAACACACGACACATCACGCGGTTTCCATGCGTTTAATGATAATAATAACTTCAATTAACAATAGGTGTTTAATTGACCCGAGACATGATTCATAAAAAGGTATTCATCATTTGTCTTAAAATGAATGTCATAATTTCAGGGTTACTCTGGTGCTGACGGTTTGTCAATCTGATACCTTATGAGGGAGATACGTTGGATACAAGATCCCATAATAATAATGATATTATTATTATTGGGTGTTTCGTGGACCCGAGCCACGAACCATAATTTAATATCCAACATTAGACTTGAATCTATCGTATCAATTATTGGATCACATCGCCACTGATGAGAAGTCAATCGAACGTCGCACACGGGAGTTATGACGGGTCACAGATTTAATAATAATATTAAATCTATTAATTCACAAGCGTTTCGAGTACCCAATCCGAAAAACCGAAAAAGACATCCAATATTGGACTCATAATTTCCGTCTCATAATCAAGGTCAAACTGCCGCAGACGGTTCATGAAATAGAGGTCGCACGAATAAGTTACGGTCGAAAAAGTGTTTTATTAATAAAAACAATAACATGATTATTATATTATTTAATTTAATTTAATTTAATTTCTTAAATCCTTATATCCAAAATCGACGCCCCACCAAAACAAAAGGCCCCTCTTTGAATCCATGTCAACCATGCCCCACACCTTGATTGATTCCCTTTTTTTAACTTATTTATTTTATTGCATTAAATTCTAAATCTTTATTTCCTTTAAATCTTTCTCTCTCCAATATCATTAATTCTTCCACAATTTTCACTCACTCCACAAATGTGGTACCTCCCCTTCCTCATTCCATGCCCAAAACGCCCCAACCTTAATTCCTTTATGGTTATTATTATTATTTTCTTTATTATTCCATCACTTTGTAATCTCTCTCCAATCTCACTTCAATGTCATTATTAATAAAATTAATATAAATAACACCCATCATTAATGTTATAATTTAAACCCATTAAATTAGATTACCATAATTATTATCATAATAAACTAAAACCATCCCATGAGACTCAAAACCATTTCATTTAATTGAATTAAATGACAAAAAAATTAATATAACTTACATATTCAACCCCTTTTTAATACATTTAATTTCATTAACCTCTCGCACATAGTTTTATGCCATCATTGTTATTTATTGTTTTTCAATAATAATAAAAATTCATCAACTTATTTTATTAACTCATCACCGTTATTATTTTTAATAATGATAATATTTACGCTCATCGCATTGACCACGTTAAACCACCCCGTTGGATATCTGAATCTGACCATGCCACGTCAATGCCGCATAACATCCAACAATTTAATTATTTAATTCTATTTATTTTTATTTCACACTAATTAAATTGAAACTACTTTTATTAAATTAAAACCATTCAATTTAATAAACCCAACATATTTTTATGCCACCATTATTATTATTATTTAACAAAATAATAATAATAACGAACTCACCTTTAATTTTATTAACGCACCACCATTCTTCTACTTTGCATCTTCATTTATTTGTTTGCAATAAATACAATGACTCATTTCATTGATTTCTCATTATTATTAATATTATGAAGAATATTAATAACACAACACCCATTATTATTATTCTGATTTAATTTCAACAATTACTCAATTAATAATAAACCCCATGTTTCATTTATCAACGTCTAATGGGTCACACACTTTCCCACTTCACATCATTAATAATAATAACACCCATTAAATCATTTTATCAGGATTATTCTCTTTTTTGTTTAATTAATCACACAAATTATGTCATCATCGTTATTATTTAACATATTTTTACATTATCATCAGATTAGAAATTATCATTATAACGCATGTCGTGTTGACCACATCGATTTCAATAAAGGAATGGTCCGGAGGGGTCCGAGCCATTACATCGGATACCTCTCAAAACATTATCATCCACGAAAATTAAAAACCAACCCAGAAAAGGAATGAATCCGAACAACCACCCAAAAAGATACCTCTCAGGGCTCTTGTCATGATAGGAAACAACCGACAACCCTAATCATATGAGTTAGGAATTACTTCTCCCATATCGAGATATTATCCGCTTTAGGCAGCACTGACTTGCCTGCACGGGTTTAATCGCAACCACATTAATGAATCTTGATTAGGAAGTAGGTCTTCCGACTTCCATATATTAGGATTTTCCAAACTTACACTGCCCCAATCACCATAAAAAACAACAATAAATTGCCCGAACACATGGCTTGAGGAATTCCTTCTCCCATGTTGAGATATTTTCTGCTTCAAGCGGCACTGACTCGCCTGCACGGGTTTAATCGCATCCACATTAATGCGTCTCGATTAGGGATCAGGTCCTCCTCTCCCCACATGTTAGGACTCTTCACACACTGTAGATGCCGAAAAAGTCCGTAACTCCTAGAAGAAGTTTCCAAATGAAAAATAGAAGTCATATTAGGAATTAGAGTCCTGGTCTGGAGGCCCGGGAAGTGCTGCGCGAAATTAAAGATGACTTGCGTGAAATAATGAGGTGTGCACGAAGAATTCCTAGGATTCGCGTAATCGAGCCGATGGTGCACGCAATTTTGCGCGCCACGGTTCCGCGCGGTGATGTTTTGTACACCGATGGTTCCCGGCGCGGAAGATTTCGTGCGCCGCTTAGATTTCGCGCCGGCTGATGCCTATAAATAGAAGGCAACCCCTGATGGTTTGGGGGTTTTGGAATTCAGAACGGCTCTCGTGCACGCAATTCAGACTCCCCCACGTGCAAGATGAATTCTAGGTAATTCCTATTTTTGTGAAACCTTGCCCCAGGGTTCGCCTTTGCGCGCAACTCCACTGGCTTAAGTGATATCGCTCACTCCTCCAGGTTCCTCCCATGCGTGAAATCTTTACCCCGTGCGTGCAATCCCCTCCTATGCACGCAATCTCCATCCTTTGCACGCAATCACGTCTCCGCGCAATCCTCTTGTCCTATTACGCGCCATCCCGGTGTTTTTCGCGCAAACCTTCTTTTTGCGCGCAACACCCAGGACCCCTTTACCTTGACACCCCTTGGCTTCCTTTCCAAGTCGGCACCTAATGTCTCCCCTACCGGGCATGTGTGCCATGCGTTTTTTTCCTGTACGGCCTTCCAGGATCGTATGAAGTAACCTCAAGGACCCTTGGGCAGTGTTTCCCGTTGCATTGCTCTGCCTTATGCTTCTCCGCATAGGCATGCTAACGGCTATTGCTTCTTCGCATAGCCACGCTAACGTGGACCCCTCAATGGTTCTCCCTGCGGCCCCCCTTCACAACGGCCTTGCCGATGCCTTCCCTCCCACAAGGGGTAATGGGAATTGGGCATGTAATCCCTAGGGGTGTGGAGAAACCCCACCCCGTCCAAGCTACAGGACGTTAAACTGCTAAGCACCTCGTCCTTAACACATGACGTTAAACTATGGTCCGACCCAGTGCATCGCACGCAGGGTCCCCCCATATCGGACATTTTTTATGCCTCTCGTCTCCATAGAAATGGAATCTTCCTCGCATGGAATGAGATCCTCCTTGTCGGAGTTGAATTTGTCCACGGGGGAAGGGCTGCCTCAGAGAGTAAGCCCCTAGCCTCTCCTATGGAAGGTTTCACCCATGCACCTCCGTACTTTCCCCTGCCAATTCCAGTGGAGTCCCTTTCCCACTGCGATTTGTCACACCACAGGCATCCATCCTGGAGTAAGCCCCAGAACCCAGGGCCGCTAACCACGTGTAAGCCCCTGTTTCCTCTTTGGGCCCCTCAACGTGTAAGCCCATTTCCGCTTCTCACGGGCGCACCCTTTGTGACGTGATCGTCTTGTCCCTGCTGCCTCTTGTTTCTCACACTGAGCATGACTCACATGGGCTTAGAGTGTGAATTGACCATGAAATCCTCTTATGGGCCGCCTCAGAGCATAATCCCTATACCAGTAAACTATGTGGACTTTGATCCATGCTAACGCATGGTACGTAGGAAGCCTCCACGAGGTTCAAGCCCACCACCCGGTCATTCCGACTTCTTCATGGGCGGCCTCAGAGCGTAAGACCCAAATTCCCTCGTCCCGCATGACATTAAACTGTATCCCTCATCCCCCATGATGTTAAACTGTATCCCTCATCTCACATGACGTTAAACTGTATCTCGTCCCGCATGACGTTAAACTGTATCTCATCCCGCATGACGTTAAACTGTATCCCTTTTCCTGCATAACATTAAACCGTATGCCTTCATCATGCATGACGTTAAACTGTATGTCGTCCCGCATGACGTTAAACTATATTCCTCGAACTACGTGGACTTTAATCCATGCTAACGCATGGTACGTAGGAAGCCTCCATGAGGTTCAAGCCAGTAACTCCATCACCCATCCTGATCCTTACCCAGGCCGCCACATCCCGGTGAGATCATACCACCCCATCCCACTCCATAGTATCCAGGAAGCTACCCATGTGCTGGCCCCAACATCGGTGTTCCCCCTAGGGTGTTCTCTAATCTGATCCACTCTCAGTGTTCCGATCCATCTCCACAAGACGTTAAACTCACAGCATACCCCATGTTAAACATAGGAAGCTGAGGAAAACCTCAGATGGTACACAATTACCTGGGTTCAATGTGGGATTCCTCGAGCTTCTGCGCCCTTGAGAAGCCCTGTGATAAGGGACAGAAGACAGACATGCCGATCCCCAGTGTCAAGACATGCCAATGACATCCCAACGTGACCATTCTCCTCACCGAAGGTTGCTTCCCCGACAAGACCCCTTGGAGTGTCTCGACGGAAGTAGTGTAATTAATTGGAATCCATACAGATATGGAGCTGGGAACGAGCTTCATGAACCCATATTAAATCTATGAGGGAGACCCAGACTAGGTGACGAGCTCCGAGGAGGAATCCACAGAAGAAAGAACCGACATCCCATCATCCTGGTTTCGATCAAGGAGCAGACGTCCTTGAACAAGGAACAGATGTCGCCCGCCTTTGGAAAGCGGGAATGTAGGGCAACAAGCCGCGCGTCCTCCCATGCGTGATGGGTACGCGTGCTCGCCCCAACATAAAAGTGTGGGAAACAAAAAATGGTCAACCCGACGTGAAGCTCTTCTCCTCAATATGGGGACAAGTAGCGTTCGGGGTGTCGGAAGATTAGCATGTCACCCGGTCCGGGTACCTATTACCGGGACGTGAAACCCGCCAGGGGTTGAGGCAGTCAGGATGTTGAGCACTCCATTCTACGACGTCGTCAGCATGGATCCCTCTCGCCGGCCACGGAAGAAGGAATGATGTTGGGATATTGGTTGTCGATTTATTTTCCTGTTAGTACTAATGGGTTCATCTCCCTACTTCCAGGAATCAGATCACTACATCTGGAGCTCGATCTCCATCTGCCCACCGGCACAGGGGTTGGGGCAGTACCGACGTGGCTACGCCGAGCGGTCCCGCCTTTTCCACAGTCACTTCGGCTCCGATTGCTACGATTGTCGGGCACTCACGCCCCATCCCCTTGTCAGAAATCATCCAGTGAAGGGTGATCAAAGACCTAGTTCATAGGTACGATGAGGAAGGGATCATACCCACCAGGGGAATGGCCCATTTGGATCTAGAGGCGGCTACGCCTCACCATCGTCGCTTCCCCCGAGGGCCGCGTAGGGATCTGCCGCTCCCCACTCCGACGTTCAACAGCTTCGGGAGCCTATCCCCGGAGCGCCTTGACACATCCCTCCCCTACACCAATGCGGTGGGGGATGTCCGGGTTTTCCCGATCGGAGACCCGTCCAAGGGGTTAACGGCAAGAGCACCCACCATGCTACATCGGCGCCGCCGCCCAACTCCCCGTGCCGAGGAGCAGGCAATCATCGTGCCCGCACCACCGGCTCCAACGCATCTGACCCGACGCCATCGTCGGGCGTGAGCAGAAGAAGATTCCCATCCAGGGGCACCAACGTCAGCAACCATTGTGGCCCGAGCCGCTGCTGACTCCTGTTACCAGACCCCCACAAACGTTGGGCAAAGGAAGTCACATGCCCGACTGGGATCGAGGCCTCGACCGCCCTGCAGCCAGGTTGGGACGACTCTCCTGGTCGCGGGCACAGGCAATGGCCACCGTGGACCAATCCGTAGTAGTGCCACCCACCATGAAGGCTCATTCCATGACACTAATCTGGAAAGTCGTAGGCTTCTCCGCGACAGCTACGCTCCGGGTATGACTCTTCCCAGCACCCACTGCACTGGGTATGAGGTCACTCCCCCTACCACTGTCCATGAGTATGGAGCCATTGCGTATCCGGCCGCTCACCCACATGGAGGTCCTCCACATGTCTCATTCAACATCTGTCCCGGTGCTCCTCGCACCCCGACCTTCAGTCCCCTCTCCCCCATCATTATTGCGGCCAGGGTACTCCTTGACGGAAATCATCCTTACCCTAAGGAGCCACCCAGGGGTAGGAAGGCGGGACGTCGTCATCGTAAGAGTAATTTCAGGGGAGTTCGGACGGAAATTAGACCAGTCCGTTTCTCATACTCTGAGGTGGAGTACGACTCGACAGTGGAACCTTCCCCCCAACCATTTGAATCGAGGGCAGGGATGGCGACGCGGCACATCGGTCTTGTACTCCCCAAATGCGAGATCCGTATGATTCCCTCCTCCCTCCGAAGTTATATCCAGGAGGACGAGGACTTGGCGTACCCCCAGGGGTCGAACCCGCAGTTATCACTGGCCTCCCCGGAAGCACCTTCCACCTCAGTTAGGGAGGGTGGGGAACTTTTCTGGGGACCGAAGGAAGAGTCACAACATGATACACCCTTGGAGAGCATCGATACTATGATAGGAGGCATGTTTTCCAGCCCATCCTATCATGACGTGGCATCCAAGGCACTGAAACCCTTGGAGGACGACTCAGGGATCGGCTGCCAATCAGAATGTTCTCCGTATTCCCCGCCGGCTAGCTCACCGGCTCGGCGGCCTACCTCGGCGCCGTTTCCAGCTCCACGACCATTCTAAGTTGATGAAAAAGGGTAGAAAGGGCCGGATCCCGAACTAGAGTCTTGGAGCTTCTAAACTGTCCTCGCAGCGGGCCACTTCCCCGAGAAGTTTTGGCCGTTCGCAGGATCAGATTTTGATATGCCAGAGTCACTCACCCCGGGAGAGTTTGAATGTTTCCGCCAGACTCTTCGGGCGACTCACTTCCGTCTTTTCCATCAGCTAGCACCTTATCCCGGGAGTCAAGCATATCTCGAGGATATTGGTGAGCAGTGTCGTCGGGTCGACCTGGATGCGCTCCCCACGGTTCGGCACCACAAGTCACTTGACCACCACGGGGCCCTCCAACAACAATGCGTCCAGAGTTCTCAAGTAATCTTCAAGGTTATCGAGGAATCCACTTCCCATGCGCACTTCCGCGGATGGGGGAGGTACGCTGCCCTTATTTTCTGTGCGATCCACCGACAACCCAACTCACTGGGCGGCCATGAGGAAATGTCACCAAGGGAAGTGGCGGTCAACATGGATGACCATTCATATGAGGGAAACGGTGTGAAGATCCTCGATGGGGACTCACCCCCTGAGGAAAATCCGCTACTAGACCCATCTGGGAGGATGACTCGCCAACAGAGGAGCCTCCTAGGTCTCCCTACACCCACTTAAGCCTTAACACTGAGCCGAAACATCGGCAAGGGTAAAGAGCATGTTAGGTATGTCCTGCTTACCGACCCATCTGACTCAGTACAGAAGGCATAAGAAGACCCCAAGAAGGCCAAGCTATGCCAACAGCTTGCTGAGAAAAAGAGGCTGGTTGATGAGCTCTTGGCCGAACGCATTGCAGAGCGGCGACCTGACTACGGTAACCTTAGGCCAGGACAACAGGGGAAAGAGCACCTACCCCTTGACAAGATTCCACCGGGAAACCACGACCATGTTGCATTCACTGATAGGGGAGAGGCTAGAGCATATGTCAAGAGGGTGCGGTATGCTTCGCTGAACCCTCCCGAGCGACGGGAGCACCTGGGGGACCCTGCTCGGTTTCCTCCCGCTTCCCCGAGAGTCACTCCGCTAGCTGCCCCATGAGCTACTGAGCTTGACTACTAGATTAAATAGCCTGGCAATGAACTTGTGGTTAGAGATCCCCGTAAGGACAGGAATCTGCGTCCGGACGATCTAATGGAGGTGCTCATATCCCACTTAGAGGCCATGGAAACTCGGCAGGTGGCAATCCCACCGGACGACAAGCCATACCCAGCATGGGTGGATGACATGTCGGCCCCGCCGGGATTTGGGAACCCCACTTGCACCCCCTTTAACGGGGTCGGGGACCCGCCACAGCACCTGGCCCACTTCAACTCAAGGTGCAATCCTATGTTAGGGACTCTGGTGCAGCAGGAGGATGCCAAGCTCCGTTTCTTCGTTCAAACACTAGAAGGACCAACATTCGTCTGGTACAGCCAGCTCCCTGTCAGATCTATGACTAGCTGTGAGGAACTTCGCCGGAAATTCCTCTACTAGTTCAGTTCCACAACCCAGATGATGAAAATCGCAGACCTCTTCAGGTGCAAACAAAGGCCCATTGAGCGAGTCGGGGACTTCGTCGCCCGGTGGAAGGGGCTCACGTACTCCCTTGACATGCCACTGACTCAGGGGAAATTACTAACAATGTGCGTAGTGAATGTCAAGGCAGAGCTGGTTCCTTCTCTGATCACTCAGAATTACCCTGGAGGGTTTTGGGACTTCTCGGACAAGGCTCAACGCCTCGAAGAAGCCCTACAACAGGCCAGTCAGGCACGCCCGCTGCCTCCTGTAATCCCTGCAAGGAGAGCTGCTAGAGTTGAGCCCACTGTAGTGGCCCAGATAGAGTCCCCCAGAGAGCTAGAGTTGCTACCAGTAAGACCAGCTTAGTAGCCTCATAGGGGTCCACCCCCACGGGCACAGCCTCCGGCCCAGCAGTGACCGCCCCAAAATCGGCGGGCGCCTCCGCATAACGCACTGCCACCACCGAGGCGTGATAACCAGGCTCCACCTCCTTGGCATGATCCTCCGGCCCCTGGTCATGGTTCCCCTCCAAGATCCCCCTTTCCAAACATAAGAAATCAAACTTACTCATTTGATGAGGCACAGGTCCCCGGTTATTTATATAGCGCCTTGGAGAAGAGGATCATGCGGCTTCCTGAGTGCCGGAATCCAGAAGAGGCGCATCTCACTGATCACCCTAGCTACTGCCCTTATCACCGAACCCTGGGGAACACCATCCAGCGATGCTATGTGTTCAAGGACTGGCTCCAAGACCAGATTGACAACAACATAGTCAGGTTGGGCCCAGCCCCGGTGCAAGTGGCAGGTGTCTTCATCACATCAGATGGAAGCAGCGGCAATGAGGATGAGTGGAAGTAGGTTTCCTACCGTGGGTCCCGAAAGTATAACGACTGGATGGCCCGCAGGATGGTCGCCAGTTCCCATTCCTTCATCCGTGCCCACCTGAGTCAGCCAGAGCCCTCAGAATCTGCGAGCGCCGCTTTGGCATCATCGTCCCAGCCTACCTCTTACCAGAAGTGCAAGCGGCGGCGCAAGAATAAAGAAACCACCCTTCCAATGCCGTCATCATCCCACACACTTGGCGATTTTATGCCCCCAGTGATGGGGATCCCTCCGAGACTCCGTCTGGTAGTGGATGACTCCTCAAGTGAAAGCCCGAGGTATTCTTCTGTTAACACCGTAGAGTTGTTAAATCCCCTTTTGACTCCCGACAATGAAGAACGCCAGGTGGACCTTCCCAATGTCCCCATCTGTCGCCAACATCGGCAGAGCCATGGCTATGTGAATCGTCGGGGCATGGTAGTCATCACCTCCATTCAGGTCGTGCACGCTACTGAGACCAGGTAGTAGGCCCGATACAGAGCTCATCACACGCGGCCCCCTCACCCAGTGTCGACAGGTTCGCCTCCACCACCGTTTGTGTCGCTGGATCAGGTGGTACCACCTCGGCTGTGCTGCAACCAGCCCTACCCTGCCACCGGCCAACTACAGCCTTCTAGTCCTAGCACGATAGCCACCTCCCGGGATTCGACTAGTGAATAGCGAGACATGCCTAGTACCAGACAGTCACCGGTTCCGCCGGTAGGGCCCGTCATGCCTCCAATCGCAGAGAGGCCTCCTGTAAGCTGAAGCTCACGTTTGGCTCGAAAGCATGATGTTCTAAAGCACCTGGCCAGAATTCCGGTAAGGCTTTCTATCCTTGAGGCCCTTCGTCTGTCGTTTGAAATGCTTGAGGTGCTCGCCGAATCACTAAGGAGCCCCCTTCAGTTTGAGACAGAGGTGGCGGTTGTAGAAGCCGTCCACACCGAGGTGATTGAGGACGCAAAATTTATGGCAGTTATCTCGTTTTATAGTGAAGATGATGAACTTCCAGTACAGGGTCACATTCACCCACTGTACATCACTGGCCAGTTCAATGGCATGGAAGTCCTCCGTTGTCTTGTTGACACCGGTTCCGGGATTAAACTAATCCCAACTCAGACACAGCAGAAACTGGGGTTGTCTGAGGATGATTTAACTCCCTCCAACCTCAGGATTCAGGGGTATGACAGGACTGAGAAAACTCCACTCGGCAATATTCGCTTGAAGACCCAGTTCGGCAGCTTAATTTCCAACACCAAATTCATTCTTGTCTCTCGGGACACCGCCTACAACACGTTGATGGGAAGGTCATGGCTTTACCTTCACACAGTGGTCCCCTCATCGTATCACTAGTGCCTCAAATACTCCCTTATGGGTCAAGTGGGCGTGCTCCAAGGAGATGTGTCTCCTTTTGTCTCTTATGAAGCCTGTTATCTGGACACTGACTATTACAAGCGCAAGGACAAGCAGATCCCAGCAGGTGAGGTTGAGCCCGCCACTATCACGAGTGATCCCTTGGAAGGTTTGGACGACACATATGTCTTCCCAATCCATCAGTTGGAGGCCACGAACCCCGACATGGGGCAGTGCTTCATTGTTTCGAGTACCATAGGAAGGCATATTTCTGGGTCCATGCAACAGCGGGAAATCACCTCGTACTCTTATACCAACTAGGCTCAAGTGATCCCCGATCCCCTTACCCCTGCACGATATCGGGATGTTAGGCTCCTGGAAATGGCAGTACGTCATACGTGTCTGTTTCGCCGGGCGGGAATCAACCAGCTCTAGCCAACGCGCCACTACTGATTTGATGTCATAAAGCATGGCCCCTTGGTCCGAAGGCCATATGGGATTGGATCAACCGCCTTTGTCTTCATGGTCTCCATAGTGCATGAGTCTCAGGACGTGATGACCTATGCCGCCCAAGCCGGCACCAGCTTCCCATCAGGGTTTGGCAGCCCAGAAACGGCTCCCCCCATGGATGATCCCTCCTCAAGTGGAGAGGAGGACATGGAAGATTCTCCTCCTACCTTTGAGGAGGGCATCCCCACCATGGTCGACGAGTTAGTACAGGTGAACCTCGGTAGAAAGGTGGACCCGAGACCCACATTGGTCAGTGCCGCTATGCCCCCCGATGAACGACAACAGTACGCAGACTTACTCAGACAGCATCGTGATGTGTTCGCTTGGAGTTATGACGAGATTCCAGGGCTAGATCCCTAGGTAGTCGTCCACCGCCTTGGCCTTCCAGCAAACCATCGTGGGTTCAAGCGGCATCCCCGGAAGATGCACCCCTCTCACGATGCCATGGTTGAGGCCGAAGTTGATAAGATCATCAAAGCCAACTTTGTTAAGGAAGTCCAGTACCCCAGGTGGCTAGCCAACATTATTCCAGTCAGGAAGAAGAACGGGCAAATCAGGGTCTGTATCGACTTCCAAGATCTCAATCGCCACTGTCTAAAGAATGATTTTCCCCTTCCCATGACCGAGTTGTTGATCGATGCCATGGCCGGGTTCCAAGCCCTCTCCTTCATGTATGGGTACTCCGGGTACAACCAGATCCAGATGGCCCCCGAGGATGAAGAGTTCACTACCTTCAGGGCCTACCAGGGTACTTTCTGCTACCAAGTTCTGCCCTTCGGCCTCAAGAATGTGGGCGCCACCTATCAACGGGCTATGCATCGCATATTCAAGCCGATTCTCGGGACACTGGTAGAATGCTATGAGGACGATCTGGTGGTTAAATATCGTCAGTGTCAGGACCATCTCAAAGACCTTAAGAAAGTGTTCGTCTTCCTCCGTTCTCGCCACTTGAAGGTGAACTCGTTGAAGTGTGCCTTCGGGGTCACCTCTGGAAAGTTTCTTGGATTCATTTTTAGGTACCGAGGCATCGAGATCGACCCCGAAAAAATCAAGGCCATTATTCAGATGCCTCCCCTGAATAATATTCAGGAGTTGAGAGGTCTTCAAGGCCACTTAGCCTATATACGCTAAATCATTGCGAATCTGGCCGAAAAGTGTAATCCCTTTTCACAGATCATGAAGAAAGGCACCACCTATGAATGGGATGAAGAGTGTCAGATCACATTTGAGGAAATCAAGTAGTATCTACTCCAACCTCCGGTCTTGATGCCACTCGTTTCCGGAAATCCACTAGTCCTTTACGTGACCGCCCTGGAGCGATCCGTCGGTGCACTTCTCCCCCAGAAGAAAAACGAGGGAACAGAGAATATCCTCTACTTCCTCAGCCGCATGCTCCTCGATAGAAAAATTAGATATTCTCCCATCGAGAAGAGCTGTCTGGCGCTCATATTTTCCATTCTGAAATGGTGGCACTACTTGCAGCACCACGAGGTACAGCTGATCTCTCGGGTAGACCCGTTGAAATACATCCGGATCTGACCTATGTTGACCAGCCGATTGGCGCGCTGGGAGGTGATCCTCTAGCAGTTCAACATCAGGTCCGTACCTCATAGGGCCGTCAAAGGACAGGCGTTGGCAGACTTCTTAGCTTCCCACCCAACCTCTACAGACCAGCCACTAGATCTAGGCTTTCCGGATGAGGCAATCCTCTTAGTCAATCACGCAATCCCATGCTTGCATATGTACTTTGACGGTGCCCCCCGGAGCCCCACCGGTAGGAGGATCGATGATCCTAGGCTCAACAGAGTGGGCCTGGGTGTCGTCTTCATCACCCTGGAGTAAGACGTTCGGCCATATTCATTACTTATGTCAGAAGGCTGCACCAACAATGAGGCAGAGTATCATGCCCTCATCACTGGCCTCGAGTTGGATCTCGAGATTGAAGTACCCCATATGTATGTAAAAGGGGACTTCGAGCTAGTCATAAAGAAGGTCAATTGTGACTATGCTGTCAGGAAGCCAGAACTTGTGCCATTGCTGAACTGCACCCTTCATGTAATGGATAAGTTCCCCTCCTGGCCAGAGGCCATTCACATTCCCCGGTCACAAAACAGTGGAGCAGATGCTTTGGCCAGCCTGGCCGCATCACTTGCGGAGCCCGAGTAGAATGACCTAATTATCCATGTGGCACAATAGAGAGTCATTTCTCCTATTATTATGGAGGGCGATCGTGTACCACGAGTGAACCATCTCACCCCTGCTGCCCCTACATCAGGATCCTCGGGGGCTTCAGGTGCGGTTATCGAGACGGTTCCTGACTGGAGGACGCCCTTGGTTGAATATCTCCATCACAGAAATATTCTGTCGGACCGAGCCGAGCACGAGCGAATCCGACGTCGTGCGCCGTTGTTCACCCTTCAGAGCGGTCCAAGTCTTGACAATCTCCTTTACAGTCATGGATTTGATGGTGTTCTCCTCCGTTTCCTTCAAGGAGTCTAGATCCCATGGGTCATGGAAGAAGTGCACGCTGGTTCCTGTGGCGCCCACCAGGCCGGGTTGAAGTTGTCCCACCAGATTCGGAGGTTGGGATACTTCTGGCCCTCCATGATCTACTATTGCATCGAATATGCCAAGAGGTGTCACACGTTCCATGCTCATGATAACTTTGTGCATCGTCCACTGGATCCTCTCCATACTACCATGTATTCTTGGCCCTTTGCAGTCTGGGGGTTGGATGTTGTAGGACCTTACCCGCCGGCGACGGCCCGCCAGTGCCGGTTCATCTTGACCGCTACTGATTTCTTCTCCAAGTGGGCAGAGGCAATCCCACTCAAGGAAGTCAAATCCTGTTCTATCGCTGACTTCGTGAGCTCCAATATCATCTATCGATTTGGAGTACCTCATGCTATCCTCACGGATAACAGAACCAACTTCCGAGCAGCCGAGATGAAGAAATTGTACGCCAAGTACAACATTCGCTCTAACCACACCTCCCGCTATCATGCGTAGGCGAATGGACAGATCGAGGCGTTTAACAAAACCCTCTCTATCATTCTGCAAAAGATGGTTGGTTAGAACAAAATAATTTGGCCGGACAAGCTCCCCAACGCCCTCTGGGCTTATAGGACGACGACTCATAACTCCACCCAAGTGACTCTGTATTCCCGAGTGTATGGAGCGAAGGCCATCCTACCCATCAAGATCCAGTTTCCCTCATTGCGCACGGTGGTCTACAACCAGCAAACACCGGATGGAGTTGCCGAAATCCGTCTAGCCAAATTGGAAGGGCTAGACAAAAGTAAGATTCGCTCATTACATAACTTGGAAAGGCATCAGAGCAGTATGACTCGAGCTTTCAATAAGAAGGTTCGCCTCTTCTCCTTCCTGCAAGGTGACCTGATGCTGCCTCTCAGAGCGCTGATGATTCTCGGCAGGAAACCATCCAAGTTGAAGCCCAAATGGGAGGGGCCTTTCATCGTCCATAAGGTCTATCCCAATGGTGCGTATTCCCTGGTGACTATGGATGGTGAGTGCATAACTCCTCCCTCCAACTCCAGGTTCCTCAAGAAGTACATTTCCTAGGTATGTATGGTCCTACATGACCTTAAATTGTACGGTCCCGCACGACCCTAAACTGCACCTTGGTCCGAGTTCTAAGACCTTAAACTAAGATCCTTACATGGTCCATCATGACCTTAAACTAAATTTTTTCCTAAATCTAGGCCCCCAATGGTCCAAGTTCTAAGACCTAAAACTAAGATCCTTTCCCCTTCCCACACGATGTTAAACTGTATTCCGTCCCACACGATGTTAAACTGTATTTCGTCCTACATGACGTTAAACTGCGTTTCAAAAAATATGTGTGGCTTGATTCCCATATTTATTGGATATGTAAGACCCCCGGAACACTTAGATTTCAGGTCCAGCCCCATCTCTTAGGAGATCCCACGATCTCTCGGTTGCCTTGGTCTTTTGACCTACCCTTCCCTCGGGAATCCGCCATCTTTTGGCCGCTCTTAGACTGAGCCCCTCGACCCTTTCCAGTGGTCTTCTAATGTGTTCATAGTACTATGGTGTAAGACTTGGAGTGTCAGATTCAACTTAGGCAAGTCTTCATCCGCTTTTCAAGATTCGTGTACCCCTTCATTCGGGCCGCACCCTCTTTCACAACCGGAGGGACCCCCAAGAACGGTCTGGATACAATGCCTAAGGGATCTCCTGCCGTCACGGGCCAACGCCCCTGAGGGTTTTGGGAAAAAAATTGATACAAATACCGTGTTGCGAATGTGGTCAGCAGTTGTTTCTCATTTGTTTTTCCCTACCTCTAGGCTAACGCGACGAGATGCTGTGTTGCAAACATGGTCAGCAATAATCGTCAGTCATCACGCCAGCTTCTTCAGGCCCTGAATGTTGGGTTCATGATTCACACTATGTTCCACCCCACCGTGTCAAGGTGGAATCTCGACACTCCTTGTACTAACCCTCAGTACACCCCCACACGTCAGACGGACCAAGCTACGTAACGATGTCTCTCGGGGCTCCCGCTATCTGAGCGCTAGAGTATGTGCTTGGGTTTCTTCTTTAGAGGTTGCATGCAGCTTGACCCTCATCCCCATGGGGAACGAGGAGTCACCCAGAGATTGTGTTTCAGGCCCAGCGTAGTTGGGAGTTATCATCTCTTTCCCCCCTAATTGTTGAACCCTCGTAGGCCCCTTTGGCCTGAGGCTCCTCTCTCGGAATCGCGCGCGGTGATGGTATGGGATTATTTCCTCGTTCACATTAGGTATGCTTTATCGCATCATGTGTGTTTCCCCAGGTCCCAGCCATCCGACCTTAAACTGTGCTTCCCGGTCCAAGCCATACGACCTTAAACTATTCTGCCTGGTCCAAGAAATACGAACTTAAACTATCCTGCCTGGTCCAAGCCATATGACCTTAAACTGTGCTGCCATGTCCAAGCCATACGACCTTCAACTGTGCTGCCATGTCCAAGCCATACGACCATAAAATGTGCTGCCTCTTCCAAGCCATACAACCTTAAACTGTGCTGTCAGGTCCAATCCATACGACCATAAACTGTGTCTCCTGGTCTAAGACATACGACCTTAAACAGTGCCACCGGGTCCTAGCCATAGGACCTTAAACTGTGGTGCCTGGTCCAAGCCATACGACCTTAAACTGTGCTTCCAGGTCCAACCACAAGACCATAAACGGTGATGATATCTTCCTGGCTACATGCCGTTAAGGCACTACCTCTCAAGAACTACACATGACTTGATTCTCATCCTTATGAGATACGTAGGAGTGCCTGGGAACTTCCCCACAGGCCCAGCCTCACTTTTCGTGTTCGGTCTCTCGGCCTAAACGTGTCCCTAGGAGCACATAGTAAGTAGGGCTTTTCCCCATTCACGATGGGTTTTGAAACCGCTTTACCGTGTGTATCTCGTTCCCCTTATTCTTTAGTCCGTGTTCTAAGACCGTAAACTAAGACCCTTGGCTTTTCAAGACTCGGTCTCTCTTGTGGGATTGTACAGTGTGGTGCGGGATTATGTCCTCCTTCACGTCAGGTTACTCGCCATACCATGCCTATCCCTAGATGAGATGTGTCCTCCGTCCCACACAACGTTAAACTGTATTTCATCCTACATGACGTTAAACTGCATTTCAAGAACTACGTGTGGCTTGATTCTCATCCTAATGAGATACGTAGGAACGCCCGGACATTTCGTCTTGGGTCCTGCCCCAGGGATTACCAAATCTCGTCCCTCCTTATTGTCGGCCCCTCGGCCTGACTTCTTGGGAAGTGGTGTAATCATGAAATCTACCCCGAATAAGTTTGAGATTCCCCATAGTAATAATGGGAAGTGGAAATTCTCTCACCAGAGAGGTCCTGTCTGAAAATTGGGACAATCTGTGATAAGGTTGGTACATCCGCCTAATGCGCCTCCTCCATGGTGGCGCAATTTCAAGAGTTTTGGACTCTGTTCGAAAAAACCACCACTCCACTTTCCACTCTTTGCGTGCCCCTTTATTCGGATCCTCATTCAGTTTAATGTTCGATGGGACCCCCTAACAGTATGGATGTTAGACCTACGGTCCGCCTACTGTCCTGGGCCAACGTTCCGGAGGACTGGTCATGTTTGACAGGACCCACTAATAGTATATATGATAGACTTTGGTCCTCCTGCTACCATAATATGGATGATAGACCTTTGGTCCGCCTATTGTAGCAGTATGGATGATAGACTTATAGTCTACTTGTTGTCATGGTCCAACGTTCGAGAAGACTGGCCTACGATATTTGAGTTAGGCCCCATGTTATGAACATGGTCAGCGGTCAGCCCTCATTTATTGTCTCCATTCTAGGACAACATGATATGGATGCTAGGTTTCTGCCACAGTTAACAGTTATCCTCCATCTTCGCTCCCCAGAGTGTTCTGAATTCGGGTAGTGTGATTCACCTTTCCTTTCCATCTCCATATGTTCGGATGGATTTTAATGCCCCCGGAATTGCCCCGCTCATGTGTCAAAGCGCATTGAGAAGGTGATATATTAATTGGTCGAAGGTCTTATCCTTAGAAATATAGGCCCAATTTCGGATTCCTGAAGCTTGGTTAATGCCCCATAGTTGGACGAAATGATAACATGAGTATCCTTTGCTTCTCATGTTGGGTGTGACCCACAGGAGCTTAGGGATGAGTTGTTATTCATTTAGGAATTATGGTTGAGCGTATTAAACCAAGGGTACAAATGAATGGATTTGTCCATGTAAAGTATTGAGATGATGAGCAGTACAAGAAGGAAGATCATGAGATGGCGAAAACAAATCCCCTAAGGGTTGGTGTGCTGGATCGATCCTTCCAACCCTGCTACCCTTTGGATGGTAGCCTCTAGGACAGCTTCTTTCTCCTTGCAGACTATATCCTCATCAGCCGCCGTAGAGCGCAACTCTCCAACCCTAGCTTGTGCCTGTGCCCGCTCGGTTTGAAGTATGGTCATCTACTGACTCGCCTCCATCAGTTGTTCCTACGCATCAGCTAGCTAGGCCACCAGTTGTTCCACGAGCTCAGAGCACGTCGCAGGGAAGGCCTCCTTCTCTGCCGTGTGCCCTTCGAGGTACCGAACTTCCTGCTCTGCCCTCAGCAACGCTTGGGAGTCCACCAATATTTCCCGATACTGGGCAACGTCGGTGCGCTGGCTGCTCTCGCGTATCCTCTCAACCATGTAATCACGGATTGTTAGATGAAGGCATAGAGCGTCAGCCCCTCCGCCGCACAGGAAACGTAGCCAGGTCTGGAGTGATCCCATCTGCCGCATCCAATCTGACTGGGGCTGTCTGAGAAAGTGCTGGATACACTTCCACCCTTTGCGCCATGTCATCTGGCTCTCCTCGGCCGCTTCTGAGTTTGATTCATCTATCTCCTCAGGGTCAGCAGGCCAGTACCCAAGAAAGGCAGCCAGTAGGTCGGCGGCAGGATCTGCCTCAGGGATTTCTTCATGAGGAATAGGATCCTCGACGTCCGGGAGATCTTCCTCTCTCACCCCGACAGCGACGGTGCCTCCGTCAGCCTCCTTCCTCGCCTCAAGAACAGCGCCGATGATGCCCGCTGCCCCCTGCTCACCGATTGCCAAGGATGACTCAGTGCGGGAAGCATGTTCTGAATGAGGTGGTATGTCAGCCACTGGTCCGCTCACGGAAGACCCAGGATTCGCAGCCTCACTAGCCTCCAATGTTGAGATCACTACGCAAAGAGTATGATGATTAGTTGTGATCTTTTGATAACAAGCACCAGTAGTGAAGCGTGAGACTCCCAGGAATCCAGAGCATCGACCTCCAGTATTCTGGCCGCTGTAGGAGCTGCCGTGATGGGAGACCCCTCTGCGCTTGTCAATTCAATGATGGGTGTCGGATCCCCATCCTGTCCCATCGGTTTCCTTCCTCCCTCCTCTAGTGGGGAATCCTGACCAACGCTTAGGCGCTTCTGAGTGCGGTAGAGAGAGGATTTGGAAGTTGAAAAAGATAATTGATGAAAAAGGGAAATTAATGAGGATAGAGACAAACCTCGAGTATCTCGGTTATGTCGAGATTAGAGCCTACAATTTCACCGCTCTCTCAGAGACTCCCTTGGTAGGTCGCCCCCTGTGACCCCTCACCTTCGGGTTCTCCTTCTTCTTTGTCTTCCCTTTCACCTTCGTCTTCTCTAGTCTCCTCCCCCTCCGAATCCTCGTCACTGTCGCCTTCTCCCAGTGGTATCACATCTGGATCATGATCCTGGTTGAGAATCACTTTCACTAGGAAAGGTGGCTCTGCACGCCGACCCCTTTGGCGTGCGTATGTGTCCATGGTCGTCAGATAAGCATGCCGCTGATGGAATTTTACCCGATCAGTAACTCGAACGGGCCCGACCTCTGGCAACTGGATCCCGTTTTTCATGATCTTCTGCCAAACGGCTTCAATGCTCAGCAATTGCCGCAGGGTCATCCAGGCCGACCACAGTGCTGAGAAAATTGCATCTTGGGAAGGTTCGAGCAGGTATCTTATCTGCTTCCTGGGAAGTTCCCCGACCGCCTCATGTGACCCCCCCCCCCCACGGGCAACGAGGTCGCAGCGGCACCGTGTGATGTGCCCACCGCTGAGGTCCCATCCTATGCATGCCTCGCTACCGGACGGGCCCCTGGTTCCCCCTTCTTGCGTCACCATGCCTCCTCACCCATCACCCAGTTTCCACGCGGGTATCCTCGAGTTTCCAGACTCGCTTACGTAAAATCCCCTCAGGGTACACAATGGTCCATTGCTCGGTATACTGAGTTGCTAGGCCAGCGTCGACCCCGGTGGGAGGAAGAGTGATGACGTCGCCAGAGCCGAAAGTGGTAAACATCAACCACATCTGGCGTAGAACGCATGGATTCATATCCTACCAGACGGTCGTGAATACCTTCTTCGACATTCGTTGGAGGCACCCAAATTTCCTGGCGAATTGGGATGGAACGTAAGGCTCGCAGATCACCTTCTCGTCGATCCGATCCATGAGCACCCCACCCCGAATTCTCTGGAAATACTCCCTCTTCTCCAGTGGGCCTCGCCCATTGTCCACCATATGGTCGACTGGGGTGGGGAATGGGCTGAAGTTGAAGTTGGTGTGGTTACCAATGCGGATTCTCACGCCCTCCTCATTGAGCGTCATCGGTGCCACCCCGGCGATGTTCAGAAAGGATGGTCGCATGCCATTGCCCTGAGGACGGATGGCGTTTGGGAAAGTGTACCCGCCGAGGTGAGCCGCCACCCAGCCATGGAAGATCTAGAAGGGGACACACACTCTCCGAGGCGACCCCCCTCGTGGGATGCGTCCCAGGATGGCATACATCTTGGCCAGTATAGGGATGCCCAAGTTGAATTGTTTGTTGGAGGCCATGGTGCCCGCCATCACCAGTGTTGCTGGACGGATGCCCATCCTTGCGTCCCGCACCAGCAGGAGCCACCCGCTCAGGAAGGCGGCAAGGAACCCGACATACCGAACGTTCGGGTCCTGAGCCTCGATGATGCTATAACCCCATGATTGGTATTTCCCCACCTCCAGGGTCCTCTAGTATGACCCATCCCTACTCCTCTGATCCGTGGTTGGGCACCGTTTCCCCGGTCCCGGCATCTTGATTGTTGGATCCTTCTCGAAGACCTGGCTGAACCCACCCTTGTAGGCAATGTCCTTCAGGAAGTCCTTAACCCCCAGCCTCTCTTTGGCCAGCTCCAGCAGGTGCCACGTCAGCATGGGAATATGTGACCTGTCTTCCTAGGTGTTCTTTAGAGGAACGAACCCATCGTATTGGGAGCCCTCCAGTGGGATATCTCCAATGCAGTGAATTTCCCAGAAACTGATGCTAACTTCCCCATAGTGAAGGTGGAATGTGTTGGTATCTTGAGACCACCTAATGAATAGCTTCTGCCCGAGCTCGGGTTGATGGTGGAAGTGGAACTGCGATGTCCTTACCGCCTCGAACATTCCAATATGCCGTAGTTCATCCCCAAACTGGTCGAAAGTATGGAAAACCCAGATCACCCAGGCCCACTTGCTGGTGAAGTTTCCCCCGGACCGCAGGTCCCAATCCTTCAGCCAGCCCTTTGTGTCATCCATGACGCTCTGACGAAATGTGCTCGCAAAGAGGGCCGGAAAATTCTATGCGACAGGATCGTCCACGGTAATGGTCCTAGTCCTCGGGTTCAGGACATATACGTCCATATGTATGGTTTCCCTAGTAGGATGGCCGTTGTTGGTAATGTTGTAGCAAGGAAGCTTGTCCTCCCGGGTCACCCATGACCGCAGTGTGTCCACCTCAAAGCCCGGCAGAGGCACCTCCTCCAGGATGCCGGAGTTCCATAGCGGGAGGTTGTCAGACAGGGGATACGTCTTCTGGGCTGGAGTCAGCAGATTGAACAAGGTCAGATTGTTGGAAACGATCACCTTAGTGCCATAAACCTCCTCGTTCACTGCCATTTCGGTCCTACGAGCAGCGGCTTCCCCCTCATCAACTCGGTTTGCAGCAATCTCAAATATTTCAAGAGTTTCACGAAATTAGGATGTAGTGCACGAGATCGGAGAGTGCTACGCGAAATCTGAAGTGGCGACGGGAAATCCCGGAGTTGGGCACGCAATTGGCACGCTAGGCATGGAATAGCCCGAGTAGGCGTGCAAGTACAGCTGAAATTTGGAAGGAATTACATGCTGCCAGAGCGTTTTTACGAGTAGACGCGGGAGAAATTTCACGTATGAGAGAGTTAAGCCTATCACGTGGAAAAGCTTCTGTATGGATTCAGGACCCAGCGCCCCTTTTTATAGGCCAGGTCGGGGTTCTGTGCCGCGTGGAAGGAGAATTCCGCACGGATCCGTCGTTTTGCATGCCACACTGGTTTTTGCGCGCTAAGTACCCAGGATAGTCCCTTCTTCGACGTTTCGGCGTTTCCCTCAGAAGTCGACCGTTGTGACCTCTCGCCGAACCAATTCCGAGGGGGTGCATTTATAGACGCCAAAAAAGTCCGTAACTCCCAGAGGAAGTTTTGAAATGACAAAGCGAAGTCATATTCGGAATCAGAGGCCAGGTCCGGAGGCTCGAGAAGTGGTGTGCGAAATTAAGGAGGACTTGCAACAAATAATGAGGTGCACGCGAAGTATTCCCTGGATTCGTGTATTCGATCCGATGGCGCGCGCAATTTTGTGCGCCCCGGTTCCGCGCGGTGAAGCTTTGCGCGCCGACGGTTCCCAGCGTGGAAGATTTCTCGCGCCGCCTAGATTCTGTGTCGGCTGATGCCTATAAATAGAAGGCGACCCCTAACGGTTTGGGGGTTGCGGAATTCAGAACGGCACCCGTGCGTGCAATTCATACTCCCCCGTGTGCAAGATGACTTCCAGGTAATTCCTTTTTTCACGCAACCTTGCCCAGGGGTTCACCTTTGCGTGCAAATCCACTGGCTTAAGTGATTTTGCTCACTGCTCTGGGTTCCTCCTTGCACGCAATCATCACCCCGTGCGCACAATCCCATCCTATGCGTGCAATCCCCATCCTTTGCGCGCAATCATGTCTCCGTGCAATACTCTGGTCCTATTGTGCGCCATCCCGGTGTTTTGCGCGCAAACCTTCTTTTTGCGCGTATCACCCAGGACCCCTTTACCTTGGCGCCCCTTGGATTCCTTTCCGTGCCGGCACCTGATGTCTCCCCTACGGGGCATGTGCTCCATGCGTTGTTTTCCTGTACGGCCTTCCAGGCTCGTACGAAGTAACCTCAAGGTCCCTTAGGTGGTGTTTCCCGTTGCGTTACTCTGCCTTATGCTTCTCCGCATAGGCATGCTAACGGCTATTGCTTCTTCGCATAGCCATGCTAATGTGGACCCCTCAATGGTTCGCCTTGCGGCCCCCCTTCACTACGGCCTTGCCGATGCCTTCCCTCTCACAAGGGGTAGAGGGCATTGGGCATGTAAGCCCTAGGGGTGTGAAGCGAACCCACCTCGTCCAAGCTGCAGGACGTTAAACTGCTAAGCACCTCGTCTTTAACACATGACATTAAACTGTGGTCTGACCCCATGCTTCGCACGCAGGGTCCCCCTAGCTCGTACATTTTTTACACTTCTCATATCCATGGGAATGAAATATTCCTCGCACAGAATGAGATCCTCCTTGTCGGAGTGGTGTTTCTCCACGAGAGAAGGGCTTCCTCAGAGCATAATCCCCTAGCCTCTCTTACAGAAGGTTTCACCCATGCACCTCTGTACTTCCCCCATGCCAAGGCTAGTGGAGTCCCTTTCCCACTGCACTTTGTTGCACCACGGGCCTCCATCCTGGAGTAAGCCCCGACACCCAAGGCCGCTAACCACGCGTAAGCCCCTGTTTCCTCTTTGGGCCGCTCAACGTGTAAGCCCTTTTCCGTTTCTCACAGACGCACCCTTTGCGACGTGATCGTCTGGTCCCTGCTGCCTCTTGTTTCTCACACCAAGCATGACTGGTGTTGGCTTAGAGCGTGCATCGACCATGACATCCTCTTATGGGCTACCTCAGAGCGTAATCCCCATACCAGCGAACTACATGGAATTTGATCCGTGCTAACGCATGGTACGTTGGAAGCCTCCACGAGGTTCAAGCCCACCACCTAGTCGTTCCGACTTCTTCACGTCGGTTAGCCAACACCATGGGCCGCCTCAGAGCCTAAGCCCCAAATTCCCTCGTCCCGCATGAAGTTAAACTGTATCCCTCGTCCCGCATGACGTTAAAATGTATCCCTCATCCCTCGTGAGGTTAAACTATATCTCGTCCCGCATGACGTTAAACTGTATCTCGTCTTGCATGACGTTAAACTGTATCTCCTCCCACATGACGTTAAACTGTATCCCTCATCCCGCATGACGTTAAACTGTATGCCTTCGCCCGTATGACATTAAACTGTATGTCGTCCCGCACAACGTTAAACAGTATTCCCCGAACTACGTGAACTTTGATCTGTGCTAACACATGGTACGTAGGAAACCTCCATGAGGTTCACGCCCGTAACTCCATCACCCATCCTGATCCTTACCCGGGCCTCCACATCCCAGTGAGATCATGCCACCCCATCCCACTCCATAGTATCCAGAAAGTTGCCCATGTGCTGGCCCCAACATCCGTGTTCTCCCTAGGGGGTTCTTCAATCTAATCCACTCTCAGTGTTCCGATCAGTCCGGTCCATCTCCGCAAGACATTAAACTCGTAGAATACCTATTGTTAAACATGGGAAGATGAGTAAAACCTCAGATGGTACACAATTCCCCGCATTCAATGTGGGATTCCTCGGGCTTCCGCGCCCTCGACAAGCCCTGTGATAAGGGACAGAAGACAGACATGTTGATCCCCAGTGTCAAGACATGCCAACGACACCCCAACATGAGAATTCTTCTCACCGAAGGTTGCTGCCCCGAAAAGACCCCTTGGAGCATCTCGACGGAAGCAGCGTAATTAACTGGCGTCCATGCAGATATGGCGCCAGGAATGAGCTTCACGAACCTGTCCTAAATCCATGAGGGAGACCCGGACTAGGTGATGAGCTCCGAGGAGGAATCCACGGAAGGGAGAATAGACATCCCATCATCTCGGTTTCGATCAAGGAGTAGACATCCCTGAACAAGAAATGGATTACACCTGACTTTGGAAAGCAGGAATGCGGGGCAACAAGTCGCGCGTCCTCTCATGCGTGACGGACACGCGCATGCGCCCCAGCGTAAAAGCGTCGGAAACACACACATTTAAAGGAAAGAGGGAAGTAATTTAGCATTATATACTCATGAAAAAAACAAGTTTCAGGCCCAAAGCATGTGCGAGAATGAGTTTCAACTAAGGATTGAGATGCTCTTGAATTGAAACAAAACATAAACAAGAGCATTTAAGTAAAACCAAAAACATCTCTCTCAATCTCTGGCCTGGCTAGGGTTGCCGCTTCTGTTGCATGCAACTGTCCGTGTCCCACTCCTCTACCTCTCTGTTGACATCTAGGTGCCATAGTTGTATGGTAAACAAAGAACACCTAAGCCCAAGTAGCGAAGAAATTTTTTAAAGTTATAATTTTATCATTTTATTTTGATTTCTTTCCCAGAACACCCAAATCAAGTAAAACACAAATCATGATGATGCATGTACCCTTCCTAGGGTCTCTTACCTGTAATCAATGTAGTCTCACTTGGTCGTTTGGTAGGCTCAGAGTCCTTGCATCGGATCACGGGGGGCCCTAAAATCCTGTGTCCTAGCCATTCATCCCTGGCCTATGTCACACACCAAGATCAGCCAACACTATTGCCCTACCATCCCATGCAATCCTCACTCTTCCTAACTCCATACTTCATCCTATCTTTCAACCATCCCCTCTAATACCATTCTGTCAGGACCCCCTCCCACCAAAGATGCCCCCCTGAGCTGGCAATGGTGAAAGGGAGATAATGACCCCCGAGTCCCGCCTCCAGTAGGCCACGAGGTGGCGACTAGCACCAAGGGTATGAGTTTTCACAAATATGAGAGGCATTACCATTTTCATTATTTGAGATCGGAAAATAGGACAAGTCAACCACCAAAAAGGAAAAGAACAAGTGTATAGAAATAAACCCAAACCAATTCCACATGCATGTTTAAATAGTTCTGAAACAAGGTACAGGTACAAGAAAGCTCAAAAAGTACAATACAAAAAGAAACAAGAGTACAACAAACTGCAACAACTCCAACTGTCCCGACTAGTAGTGTCCCGCACGGCCCTGGTAGTCCTCCTGGGAACCTAAAAGTAAACGTAGGGTGAGAATACATGTATACTCAGTAGGGAAACCTAAATCTCTCATGCACAAGTGGAGAGACATCCTAATGTCCCATGAGAACAACAGAAGAAACCAAAACCTGTCAAGGAATTCTATCCAACCAACCTCACCAGTCACACTCACCATGTAACACAAGTCAATAGAGTATAGTAGTAATGTTATCAAATTATGGGTAACCCGCACCACCTTCCCACTGGTTATTGAAGACATCCTACGCATCGGACCAATCCCGCTATTCTCACCGCAGTCCCACTGCCTCATCCCGCTCGCACACACCGGGGCCACATCCTCACGCAGTCCCACTGCCAAACCCCGCCCGCAAACACCTGGGCCACAACTGTCATACGTAACCACGACTGCAAACACCTAGGCCAGAACAACCACCGCCACGCCCGAAGACACCTGGGCTAGAAGATCTACTGCCATGCCCAAAGACACCTGAGCCTCATCCTGAAGACACTTGGGAAACCACCTGCCCGCACACACCTGGGCCAGCCACCATAGTACCCTGCCCAAAGATTCTTGGGCTAATAATAGACCTCAGGCCATCACAGCCTCCCCAAAGATACTTGGGATACCCAGGAAAGGGAGCATAAAGGAGATAATAAACAGCCACTAATAGAAGTGTTGGGAAAAACACTCTCCCCCATGAAATGGGGATGTTCGGAACTAAGTGCTCAACATGGGCGGGGTTCTTAATGAAACATAAAACATACAGATTTATATAAGTATAACAACCACTCAGCCCATCCTAAGGATTCTACACAAAGATCTGAGCACGTGTCTTGGCACTTCTACTTCGAGAGTATTCACACAACAAACAATCCCAAAACCCCATTTAATGTTTTCATGTTTCAAAAGCTTTAGTTATCAGTTTCTTAACTACCAGGAAACTATCAACAACCAATTTGGATCAAGCGTTCATAAAACATATCCCTGCCATCCACAGATCAAGTTAGGAAAACACAAGAAACACAAATAAGTCCCTTCTTATTAACCAACCAACCCCATTGATTATTATTCCCGTTCCATTACCATGCCCCACCATTCATTAAATCTTCCACTTTTATTTATTATTCACAACCCATGGTTCGTTCACATTCAAACCCATACCTACAACCCTTCTTCCAACAACCATAACAAAAAACACACAGAAACTCGTACATCATCACCCCTTGATACCATTTATCGCAGCCCCGCTGCCCATCACTAACATAACATTCACAACAACCCACAACCAAGCCAACCACAGCCCCATTGCTCACTCGATCCACAAAAACCCACAAAACACCCCCCCTTCACATAAACAAACCCTAACCAGCACCCACATGTTTATTATTTCAGTTTGTTTAACCGGGGTGATCACACAAGGGTTCCAGGTATTTAATCAGCCAACTTTATGTGATTAACCAATTTCCACATTCAATAACATTTTCATCCATAAGGAAAATCCAGAAGGAGAGGGAAACATTTAATTGCGTAAGCAATGGCCCCCAACGACCATGATTTTCAGTAGGCAGAAGATCATTCAATTCACAACATAATATCACTTGATATAAATAATGTAAATTTATTCACAAACTTCCCATCCTCATTATATAATCCAGTTATTATCTTTATTAAACCGATTCAAATGTGTTTCACGTAAACAAGAGGACACCCACCCCGCATGATGCACAATCTAGAGAGATGAAGGTAAGATCCCTACCTCAACAGGTTCCGATGTCCTTCTACGAACATGACCACCACGATCACAAGGCCTCTCCCAAAACGAATGCACCCACCAAGGAAGTCGTGGCACCAACGAATAAACAACACAAGAAACTCCCTCAATATGGAGATCACATGTTGTATCATGGAAATAAAATAGGAGAAGTAGGATCAGATGGAGAATACAAGAACAAAGGTTTAACATACCTTTTTAGAGTCGTTCTTCAAAGACTGTAGTTCCCGTCAATTATCAGCAGTCTCATCAGTTAGAAACTACGGAGGGGAAGTCGAAGAAGAGGGAACAGAATAGGGTGTACGATTTTCTCCTCGCTGACACGATCCCACAATCACTGATGGATCGACGATCAGAGTCCAGATGAAGAAGTTAGGAGGAAGGCCTCTAGGTCATCCGGGATTGTCATCGTGTGGAGAAGATAGGTCCATAAATAACACGTGACCCTCTCTTATATAGGCAAAAAAATGTTAAAATGGCATGCAGTGTGTATTAATGAATACAGGAACTGACCGTATAATTGTTACGTTGTTTGACTAGTCAACACACGACACGTCACGCAGTTTCCATGCGTTTAATGATAATAATAACTTTAATTAATAATAGGTGTTTAATTGACCCGAGAAATGATTCATAAAAACGTATTCATCATTGGTCTTAAAATGAACGTCATAATTTCAGGGTTACTCTGGTGCTGACGGTTCGTCAATCCGATACCTTATGAGGGAGATACGTTGGATAAAAGATCCTGTAATAATAATGATATTATTATTATTGGGTGTTTCAGGGACCCGAGCCACAAACCATAATTTAATATCCAACATTAGACTTGAATCAATCGTATTAATTATAGGATCACATCTTCACTGACGAGAAGTCAATCGAACGTCGCACGCGGGAGCTATGACGGGTCGCAGATTTAATAATAATATTAAATATATTAATTCACAAGCGTTTTGGGTACCCGATCCAAAAACCCGAAAAACAAATCCAATATTGGACTCATAATTTCCATCTCATAGTAAGGGTCGCACTGCCGTAGAAGGTTCATGAAACTGAGGTCGCACGAATAAGTTACGGTCGAAAAAGTGTTTATCAATAAAAACAATAACATGATTATTATATTATTTAATTTAATTTCTTAAATCCTTATATCCAAAATCCACGCCCCACCAAAACAAAATGCCCCTATTTGAATCCATGTCAACCACGCCCTACCCCTTTATTGATTTCCTTTTCTTAACTTATTTATTTTATTGCATTAAATTGTAAATCTTTATTTCCTTTAAATCTTTCTCTCTCCAATATCATTAATTCTTCCACAATTTTCACTCACTCTCCAAATGTAGTGCCCCCCTTCCTCATTCCATGTCCAACATACCCCAACCTTCATTCCTTTATGGTTTTTATTATTATTTTCTTCATTATTCCATCACTTTGTAATCTCTCTCCAATCTAACTTCAATGTCATTATTAATAAAATTTATATTAATAACACCCATAATTAATGTTCTAATTTAATCCCATTAAATTAGATTACCATAATTATTCTCATAATAAACTAAAACCATTCCATGATACTCAAAACCATTTCATTTAATTGAATTAAATGAAAAAAAAATTAATATAACTTACATATTCAACCCCTTTTTAATACATTTAATTTCATTAACCACTCGCACATAGTTTTACGCCATCATTGTTATTTATTGTTTTTCAATAATAATAACAATTAATCAACTTATTTTATTAAATCATCACCGTTATTATTTTTAATAATGATAATATTTATGCTCATCGCATTGACTATGTTAAACCACCCGGTTGGATATCAGAATCTGACCATGCCACGTCAATGTCGCATAACATCTGACAATTTAATTATTTCATTCTATTTATTTTTATTGCACACTAATTAAATTGAAACCACTTTTATTAAATTTAAACCATTCAATTTAGTGAACTCAACATATTTTTATGCCACCATTATTATTATTATTATTTAACATAATAATAATAATAACGAACTCACCTTTAATTTTATTAAGGCACCACCATGCTTCCACTGTGCATCTTCATTTATTTGTTTGCAATAAATACCATGACTCATTTCATTAATTTCTCATTATTATTAATATTATGAATAATATTAATAACACAACACCCATTATTATTATTCAAATTTAATTTTAACAATTACTCAATTAATACTAAACCACATGTTTCATTTATCATCGTCTAATGGGTCAAACACCTTCCCACTTCACATCATTAATAATAATAACACCAATTAAATCATTTTATAAGGATTATTCTCTTTTTAGTTTAATTAATCACACAAATTATGTCATCGTCATTATTATTTAACATATTTTCATGTTATCATCAGTATTTAAAATTATCATTATAACGCACGTTGTGTTGACCACATCAATTTCAATAAAGGAATGGGCCGGAGGGGTCCGGGCCATTACACATACATAGATTTATACTGACCCCATTGGATATCAAATTATCATGCAGTCAACTATTACATGTCAGAAAAGAATTATGTACCAATTTCTAAGAGATTTACAATAATCCAATCTTTTTTTCTTTGTTTTTTCTATGATATGTGTGTTTTAAACTAAAATAAATCTTTTGTACTGAAAACACGCACATCGAGTCATGACGACCACATCATGATTAAAATTGATGTGTGGTCAATTTGAACATGTCAAAAATGAATTATGGGTCATTTTAATAATTTTTAAAGACAATATAAACTTGTTTTATTTGTTTTTATGTGGTGAAATGTGATTTTGACTAAAAAGGAACTTTTTGTATGGAACAAATACACTTCTATTCATACCAACTACCTCAAGTTTCTGATTGACATGTGATTGATTCCTAAACATCACAAATGAATTATGTGTTATTGTCTTAAAGTTTTAAATAACTATTCCTTGTTTACTTAGTTTTGGATATGTAATGCATTTTAAACAAAAATGACACATATGTTTAAAACATGTACATTGAGTCATACTGGCCAGATCGTGTGTCAGATTGGCAAGTAGTCAATTCCTACAATTTAAAAATGAATTATGGATTGTTCTTCTAATGTTTAAAAACAATCTATGCTCATTTTCATTATTTTGGATATGTGACGTGTGTTTTAAAATAAAATGGAACTTTGATATTAAAAACAAGTATTTAGTGCCATACCAGCCACATTGGAGGTTGGACTAGTGTGTGGTTTATTCCTACACTTCACACATTAATTGTGGATCATTGTCCAAAATTTTGAAAACAATCCAAGATTTCACTCTTAGTGTTGGATATGTGATATTTATTTAAACTAAAATGACACTTTTGTAGTGAAAAGACTCACTTAGAGTCATTATAACAACATCTTGGGTCCATTTGATGTGTATTTAATTACTACACATCAAAAATTAATTATAAATAGTTTTAGTAAATTTATAAAACAGTTTGAGATCATTTTATTAGTTTGGATCATTTGAAGTATGTTTTGAAATAATTTGTAAATTTAACAACATAAGAATCAGATCAAAATGATAAAAATATTATCTAAAAAATTAGAAAAAATTATGGGAACACTAACTAAATATGTAATAGGAATTCAGATCTTCATGATGATAATATGAATTATGACACCATGTATTCTTATTATTCAATTATTATCAGATAAATTTCTTTCATTATACTTATCCTTTAGAAATAAATAAAAATAAAAATATATAATCATTATGATACTAATATTTCACATGTAACACCCCAATATTTCATAGTATGTTATCTCATTAAAGTAATTCAATAGCTTGCCCTACATGCAACACCGAGTTCAAGCACACCACAACTTACCACACTAACCGTTCAAAAAGAGGTTATGAATAGTATCAACTGCATGTTGAAGCTTATATACTCTATATAATTTTAACATCCATATTATGTGTTTCTTAGATATTATATAAGAACCAATTCATTTTTTCAGATAAAAGAAGTATTTTTCAAAAATTGTAATTTTATCGCCTTTTAATGGTGAACCCTTTTTAAAACCTATATTTGAAACTTTTATATATTCAATTTACTGAAATTAAATTTTTATTTAGAATCGAGGCATATAAATTTAGTTTAGATAAATTTTTGGTACTTTTCTGATAACTTTCATATTTTGATGAATAGTAAAAAAAATCATATGTTTTAATTGAAAAAACACCTTTTTTATTAGAAGTAATTTATAGTGATAAATTATGCATTTGAGTGGTTTAGAAGTATAATTAGATTTTATTTTTATCATTTAATAATATTTAGGTCCTTATAAGTAATTTCACATTTAAATTTGACATAAACACATGTCAATCTTTTGATAGTTTTTACTTTTTAAAAACCCACGTTTTGGTTTTGACAACGGGGATTAATTTTAAATTAATAAATTAAACTTATATGGTTTGAATTTGGTAAAATAGACTTCATTTTTTAATTCAGAATATCAAAGTTATGTTAGGTTAATGTTTTGGTAATTTTCTGAAAACATTCAATTTTTGATGAATAGTGAAAAACACTTCTTTATTATATAAAATTGATTTTTTATATAAATAAATAGTTATTTCATTTTAATTTATTTTAGATCAAAATAGATACATAATACCTAAATATGTTCAACATAATTCATTGGAGTCATTTTATAATAAGTTTATATATATGTAATTTTATCGTACATTTTATAGTCTTTTACCAACCTTCTAGGAGCATTTGCAAATTTGTATAAAACATAATTTTACCACCTATATGAGTTGAATTTAAAAAATAAAAGAGCCATGGTTAATATAATTAAGTAAAATATGGTTCAATAAGATGAAAATAATTTTTGGTGAATATTAACTTTTGACTTTTATTTACCAAGGTTAAAAGTAAATAGGGTAATTAGGGGTAAAAATGATATCATAATTACCCTAAGACATGTCCTAATTCTATTGGATAAGTATTATTCGACCAAAAAAGACCTTAGGAATAAAATATGATCATATTTGGTCCACTTTTATTAGATTAGTACATTTATTATTTTTTTATTTAAAGAAGATTTAAAAGAGTTATATTCAAAATTTAATAACTAAAACATTTTTAATATAGAGTTATAGATAATATAAATTCGACTATAAGTATTAATTATAAACATACAAATATTTCCTAAATAATTATATTTTATTTATAATTTTTAGACATTATATAATTTAATTTATTTATGACTCAATGATGACACAATAATTACCATAATAATGAAATATTAAAATAATTGATATTATAAATATCCAAATAAATGTAATTTTATACTTTTGATGAATTCGACTAATTTTATAGGTTAATATGACATGTTAGGATTGAACATATGAATTTATTTCTAAGTAATAATGTTTTTAGGACTTTAAGAAAAATAATTTATTAAATAATGTCAAAATTGACATAATTGAGTTTTTAAAACAAATACTAATTTATTGGTTGATATAATATTCCTAAAAATATAAGTTTTGGAAAAAGGGCCTTGATAATATTATATATATTATTAATGAACCTATTTGGGTTCTCTTGAAATTTTATAGTAAGTTTATTAACCATATAATATAAAACTACAAAGAGACATGGTAAATGTCAAACTATTTAACTAAGAGTTAAATCTAAAATACAAGGTTAAAATGATGACAAAACCCATTCTAAAACCTATTGGTTGAGAGGTTTTCGGCCCATCTCCACCTTATCGTTTAAATAATTCATTTTTGATCCATTATAAACTGAAAATGATTTTATTATAAAATATTATTTCAAGCTTGGCCCTCACCTCTCTTATAAAAGGGAACTTCCCCTTCTCTTCATTCCACACCTCAAAATCCTTTTTGCTCAGAAAAACCCTACCAAAATATCATAAAAACTTTCCTCCCTTAATCCTAGAGGCATCCCTTTGGTCATAAGTCCAACCTAAGTATCCCTTTTGATTATATCAAAAAGAATAACCTGAAGAAGAGGTAAATATTTCATCACCTCTTTCAAGTTCTTTTCTTCTACCAGTTCCTCTTTATTTTTTGTGTCCATTATAAAATAATTACTCAAGTATATTATATATACTATGATTTTATTATAAAAATGGTACAATCATATTCATTATTCTATCCATCCTATAAATGACAAAGTCACCATATGTGTGTACGTATGGATTACCGTCTACACGTCGTGGTGTAGTTTGTTATTCAAACACCTCATTATTTTTATGGTTATAATAATGAGTATAACTTATGTAAATAATAAATATAACAAGTTAATGACTCTTTATATATGATATACCATCCAATTACATACGATTTATCCATCAATATAAGGATTTATTTATATGGACATGAATTTTTTAAAATGATAATTATATTAAAAAATTTCAAAGTGGTATGGGACAATTTGATTCAAAACTATCTTTTAAATGACTTCGTTTATAGGACTTTTAAATGATTTCATGAAAAAGGTATATTTCTCTCAAATATTTTTACTGATCATTTTCAACTATGTCAACATGTTTTATTGGATATTATTCTTGATCGAGGTTGATTTATTATGATACAAATATTCTATATTGTATTAAAGGTTTTGTGATATGTGTGACTGTGGATGTGTTATTTTTACATCATTCATGGTTTATGGATAAATTATTGACATTTCGTATTCTAGTTTAAATATGATTGTTTATGTTATGTTTAACCCATTTCATATGAGGAATTCATTAGACTTAGAAAGTAACTGGTGGAGCCTGCTATAGCTCCTCAATGCATCGGTAGGTCACATGAGACAAACTAGTGTCTTGGCACAAGGCCTTGAAAAAATCTTATTTGTAGTCTTGGCACAAGGGCTTGACTATGTGGTTATGAAGTCTGGCATTATGCATTCCATCATTATGAATGTGGCTATATATATTGCATGTAATTATTCGACTAGTAGAGTATCCATGCGAATAAGTAAATGGTATTATTTGATTTTATCTTTTACATATTATGTTGAAGTTTAAGTTTAAAAGGATTTTGTTTTATTCTAATATATTGCCTTAAATGTTTATGCTTATTTATGAAAGTTTCTACTATATTGTTATCCTTACTGAGCATATAATCTCACCCCTTTCTATGTTTTATTTTTCCCCGGATGTGAAGAACAATTTTATGAATTATAAGCAAGGTTAATCTAATGGGTTAATGGAATTCTCAAAGGATCATTTATGTTGTGTTTTTATTTTCTAATGTGTAATGTAATTCTCATGTATGTAATCTAATTTACAGGACTGCTAAACTGATTGGTCTTTCAGGACTTGATTCCTTGTAATCATGCCAATTTATTAAAGTAATGCACCGAATCTGGGTAAGTGGGGTTAGGGAATTTCATAACATCACACATATATCTATAAGGTAATATCTTGTACTATATCCCAAAAATAATAGGTAATCACCTAAATTTTATGTTAGAAAACATTATGAAACTGTGTGCCTTTCCCACTCATCTCTAAACAAATTTACTTCTTCTTTTGAGTACAAATATTTTTGGGAATCTTCACAGTACTATGAAAATATAGAAAAATAAATGATTAAGAATTATTTTTAATGAAATTTTTATTAATTATTTTTTAAGAAAGTGATTCATTTTAAAAAACACCAAATAACAATTTATTAAATAAAAATGGATTACCTTAGTTTAAAAGATGGGATCATATTACAGTCTTTCTCATAAAGGTGCAGTAAATCATCCAGGAGGTCATCCATCCATGTAATATTCTGACTTACTCCTTTATTGGAAAGGTCATACACTATTATATTAACTTCATGATAGATGTGAGTGGTAATATGGTTCATTTCATGGAGTGCACAGAGAGAATCCATCCAACATGTGGTAATTTACTAGGCCATATGAATCACACCATTCCAAATAGCTTGCATTATTGTAGTCGAATCACTTTCAATCCAAATGTTGTTCCAAACCTGATGCTTAGAGAAGGAAATAACATGAATTATAGTCATCATTTCAGCCTCTATAGATAAAGAAATACCAAATCCTCTAAATAATCAGCCGAGGATCTGACCCAGATGATCCCTAAAGATGGTGCCACATCCCGCAGGGCCCGAATTGCCTTTAAAAGTGTCGTCCACATTGACTTTAATCCATCCAGAGAACAGAGATTGAAAGATAACATCAAAATTGTGTCATGGATGAATGAAATGGAATCAACCCATAGTCACCAAAGAATCATAAAGACTTTCAATGTATTTTTGCAACACCCCTTTTGATTCAAAGCAGCTTCATGGATAACAATGAGGGTACCCATCCGACATGCATTAGGGTTGACTGAGAAATTATTATGAAGAATCACATTTCTTTCATACCAAATTACATTATGAAGCTCAGAAACTGCAGCAAGAAATAATTTCTTGATTTGTTGTGATTTATCCATATCTACACAATTCTTTAGTTGATCATTTACAAAGTCAAGAATCAATAATCTACAATCAAAGATGTCAAAAATATAGTTCCAAAGAGAAATGGAAGTGGAATAAGAAAGAAATAAATGGTTATAATATTCTCTATGTTGATCATAGAGACAATATTTTGAGCAAATATGGATCCCAAAATATTACAGACAAGTATCATTAGGGACAATATTATATGAAATATTCCATATAAGAGTAAATATTTAAGGATTTATGTATATCTTATCAAAGATTTTTATCTAGATAAAATAATTTTCAGAATTATGAAAATGGTGGTTATAAAAAATTTTAAATCCAGCATACCATTATGTGAAGGCTCCTAGATTATAAAATCATGAACGGTAGAAAAAGGATAGTTTTCAATGACAGGAACAACATTCATAGGGTGATTATCAAGATGTGAATTAATAACATATCTAATAGTATTATTAATACTTTCCAAAGTTTGTTTAGTAGTGAAGCTAGTCTTTTGATGGAATTTTATATCTTTCAAAAATCAAAATATGTAAGATTTATAATCATTGTTTTTATTTTTTTGAATGCACTAAAAAATCATTAACCATAATTACTAAATTATTTTGAAATTTGTTTTGATAGTTGAATATTTCTATATATACCTTAATTTTTTCCACTTGAATAAATCCATAGGCTTGTTAATTTTTAGTCACTGAACTCATACCACGATTTAGCCTATATTTATATATTACCCTATCATAAAAAATATTATTAAAATAAAAATTGTAAAATATAATTAGAATTTTATTTATAAAATTTTGATTGTAATGCATTAAAAATTCATAATACACACCATGTGTGGTCAATTATATTGAAATACATTTATTCGGTCCAAAAAATAGACATTTAGGGTATCCAAATTCATTTTGATTAGTATCCAGTTCTTCCTAGAGAAACAAAAAATAGATAAGTAATGAAAAAGGAAAATATATTTTATATGATTAGATTTCAGAGTTTTACCCCTTCATTGTAGGAATTAAAAAGAATATATCTTGTGTTATTTTCTTCTCAAATACCTTTCTTAGATATTTTATCTATTATCAATTTCTTTCAATCATAATGAAATTTATTTCATAGAAACAATATAGGGATTAATGTATCCAAATATTTCTTTGTAGGGTTTTCCCTTTATAGAGTAGTAATATAAACTCTTGTCGAAAATAGGAATAATTATTAACATTAATGAACGTAGTAGATTATTTTGTGTACAAAATAGTTTTAAAAATCTACCTCGATTATGTATTCACAAATGAGGCTCCCAGTCATTCCATCAAGATAATATCATTTATACTCTTGAGATCAACCGCGTCTATAATGAAATTTCTGTATATTTATTATTCATAATGAATTTAGGACACATCTCCATATTTGAATATGGTATCTACATGAATTTTTAATGTTAATATATGCTACATTGGAACTATTGGGGACAAGGTACTCTTGGAAGGTCCTCTTGAACTCTTGGTTGACTCATTTGATTGTCTCGATCTAACATTTTGTCTCCCCATCATTTTATCCGTATATAATACAATACCTCACTTGATATATTTTTTCATCAATTGTTATAGGTTTTTTGATAGAAAAACTAATTTAAATAAATACCTAATGTATCTTTATAAGATTATATGGCCATTCTATAAAATTTCCAATATAATCATTGACCTTTGTAATATCAATATCATCAAGTGGAAGAGGCAACTCAATGCTCAACTCTTGAGTTACTTCAATCCCTACTCTCATGAGTTATTTTGGGAGTTATTTGTTGTGTATAATTTTTTATGGATATTATACACCGTACTCCTTGAAATAAGGTGATATGTGGGGTTTGATAGGTAAAAATCATGTAAAAATTCACCTTGCATAATTTTAGCAATATAAATTTATCTGAAGTTGTTCGATTATGATTTACGAGAATGAGTTATGAAATAATTAATTATCTCGAGTAAGGTATGCGGTTTTGGGGAATGACTAGCCTCAAAGCTATTGGGTTTGTTTGGTTCTTCATTTATTGATATTTGTTCCACTTCTAGTTCACTTTGATCCTTCCACATATATGGGTTAGCCAAATCAGACTAGACAATAATATCTTGAAAATAACCTATTTTCACCCACATTCATTTCATCATCTAATATGTATCTTATTTCAACTTTGCATTCTTATAATATGTTTGAGGTGACACTCTAAAACCTGTTCCTCAGATGCAACCATATTTTTCTGGCCCTTTCAAATCTACCAAAAGTAGTTTTTCATTGGGTACAGTCACTGTAGAATCTAGTGTCTAAATAATATAAAAAAAATATAAACATAAATAAATATATTTTTTTAATAAAGATATAAATTATAAATAATTACTATTATTTTATACTTACACATGTTTCTCATACTACTTTCATGTTTTCATCATCTAGTTTAAATTCTTTATTTACGCGGGCCACCATTCCTAGCACATGATGTGGGGTGGAAGTTGCTTTTGATTTTGATCCATCAATATAAATATAAATAAAAGATCATATGGTGTTACATATCATAGAAAAATATTATTGTACATTTAAAATACATACAATTTTATTCTCAAGTGAAGTGTGCCCCTTCCTTGTTTTTCAATAGAGATATATTTGGATTTTGTTTCATTTATTTATTACTAAATGAGTTTTCAAAATTTCATTTAAGGGTAGGTTTTAATGGTAGATTTAATTAAAATTGAAATTACCTTGTTATGGTGTGATATCAAGAAATGCATGTAAATGAATTAAAATGGTATTTTTTGGGTCTGCCTTAAAGGAAATGGTTATCATTTTTATTTTTCAAAGTGGATTCATTTATAAATGATTTAAAATGAAGGATTCCATTATTTATGCAATTAGATATTCACAACTCAAATGGGACTATTTACATGGGATTGGAGCATAGATATAGGCCCTAAAACCATTGCTGTAGTGTAAGACCATGGTTTACATAGACCATCACATGTATTTTAATTATAATGGGGTCTATATTGTGATCATGGTATTAGACTATGGTCCTGAATCCTCACCGACCATAAACCTTGTGGTTCATGGATATAGGATACCCATTATTTTTCAATGAAAAATATGTCCATGTTTTATTAGACTATGTTCATAGGAACATAATTCCACTTTCATTGACTGTGGACCTATACTTTCAAAAAAATTAAATAAATCCACTAAAATTTGTTCTCGGGGACACTTTTGTATTCCGTATAATGCCTTATAACTGACTTTATACTCAACACATGTATTAATACACACACACACAAACACACATAGATATATATTTTATTATACATTAAAATGATGAAAAAACCCCATTGAACCCTGGGATGAAATACTATGATCGAAGTGGGACATGTACATTTGTCCCACCTATGGACATAGTCCATGAAAAACATGACCCTAGAAATTTTAAAAACACCTACAACCATGATCCATGTGAAATGTTTCCATGTACCTTATCTCTACCATGGTCTACCATGTATTTCAATATATAATAATTTACAGTGAATGTCAAATATATTCATGGTCTTATAACTTTCTCATGCTATTCCTACCTATTTCACATTAAGGTTTGTAGTTTTTCACACCCACCTTCCTCCAATGTTTTAATTGACCATGGTTGTATGATGTCCTATCTCTATGACCCATATAAAATATTGTTATAGGATGTCACATTCATCAGTATGGACATTATTTAACACAAATTATAGAAATATGATGCCCTAATTCTATATTTTTTATGACCCTAGATATTGATCCATTGGAATAGTTCAAACTTCTAGTAGTCTAGCGCTAATTTATTTAAAATAAAAAAACATTATTTTTTACCACATATATATCAAGATTTTATGGATTGTCTATTTAATGGATTTGTATAGACTATATGGAGAGATACTCCACAGTCTGTTTTCTCACACCCTTCATTCACATTACAGTGTCTATGTGTGTCGGTAGCTCTTATGATTTATACAGGGTAGAATTTCCATTCAAATTGGTTACCTATCTCTTAGGTTTATATTGGTGAGTAGAGATGTTTAGTGAAACCATAGGTTACATGAATTCTTGGGAATGGTTTTTTTAGTTTATAGTTTATTTTGGATATCAATGTATTTGTCAAATTGGCATTTCATTATCTTTATATAGTTCTATTTTTTTATCTTGATATGTGTTTTTCAGGATGATGCTTTCATGTATTAAAAAATTGGCTGAATCATTGTATTTGAGATTATTAATTATTTGGTTTGTTAAGTTTTTTAATATGATTATTGATGTCTCATGGATATCTAATGAATGGAGGGTGCATGCTGGACTTTCAGTAGAACATATGATGGTCATTTTGACTAAATTTTTAGGGATAATCCTTTCCCAATGTGATTACATTATGTCCAAAAACCTTTTTTCAATCCATGGGTATCAGAAACTCCCATTGGGACTAGTGACAGGCCAGGTTGGGTAACACATTGGTTCAGCCAAAGATAGTTCATTACAATCATCCAATATGGAAAATTTGATACTATAGTTTAATGTTATACATCTAATACCATGGGTAAATTGGTGTTTAGTTTCATGAATATTTGACCAATAGTAGTAGAAGATAATGTTTATACAATTTAGGCCAAATGAGTGAGATGGTCTATCCTACTAGGGTTAAAAACCCTATTTTGAATGGAAATAATGATTCTAGTTTAGAATGAAAAAAAGAATTGTCCACATAGTTTAAGGTCACGGTTCTTAGAAAAAATAAAGTGTAGGAGTTTAAGGTCATATAGTTCTGACCATGGGGTGATATGGTATATTCAATTAGGGAATTGAAAACAAGACCTAAATATAAATCCTATTTCTAGTGTACACTACCTATGAAAATCATTACATAGTTTGACATCATGGTGCTTGGAGAATGGGATTCTGGATTATAAGTTCTTATCAATTGGATTATGGAGAACCTCATACAATGCCTATGGAATCTCTATTCTATGTTCAATCCTATCATTCCATTTATGAAAATATTCAAATCCCAATGATCTATTATGTTCAAACTGCTTGTATACATTATTTTTATCTAATTCACATATAATTGATTATTATTGTTTATTAGATCTAGGACTACCGTATAAACTGTGGTATAAAATATTCATAGTAATTAATCATATATTTTTTTATCATGGTTTTATATTTTAGGTCAGCATCACAGTCATCTTCCCAACTTATCAGTCAAACATGAACATCATTTGTGACTGCATATTCGACTCTACAAATATTTCATAACAAAAAAAACCTTATTTGAGATCAGTAGATGTTTTGAGGTATCTCCTATCATCATGAATTATTATATTCTTATAGAAAATTAAAAGTATTTAATTATTTATCTCTCCATTTATTACTGATATCACTTTTCTATAACATCTTCTAAATAATTTATCAGATCTGGTAACTACTACAAGTAGTTATGGTTAAGTCATGTTCTATAGTTTGGTTTCGTGACTACACAACTATTTCTGAACCTTTAATTTCCTAACTTCTTATTGATGAATTGGTTTTCTTCCACTTATAGTATTTTTAATCTATATTTTAATTACAATTGTTTTAAGATAAATATAAAAAACACTATTAATTATCTATTTTTTTTTCTTTTCAAAATGACTACCAATGTATAGACCTATGGTTTGAAGAGTTCCAAATAGATACAAAAAATATTTTTTTATGATTATTTCAAGGGTTGGTAGATGAAAATGGATTCCTCACATTCTGATAATATTTTTTTATTCTGAAAAATTCCTTGTATTTTTATATAAGCGCTTCCAAAAATAGTCTTAAGCTAATTTTTTTCAACCTAGTTATTAATTATTTAGTTTAGTGATTTGGATTGTTGCATTTGGTTATCTCCTATTACATTTGGTTATCTTTTATTGCATTTTCATGTTGAAATCATGTTTCTGTTGCATTTTTCCTCAGAAGATGCTGAAAGTTTTATTTGATAATTTTATGAAACTATTTTTTGATAGTTTAATGGTATCTAACATAAAAATTTGATAAATATTTGTGTTTTCAATGAAAATAGATGCATTTTTTATTCAAAAAACTTGATTTTATTCTGTTATAGTCTGATGTAGTTGTAGTATTAGTGATTTTTAGATATATTAATTTTATTTTGAGGGAATAGTATGTATTTTTGGTTACAAAACCTTTTAAACATATGAAAGAATCTCATGGATTGAGCATATTAACCTTGTATGGAACATAGGTGAGCTTATTTGTTGAGATTTCAACAGAGATGATGACTAAAAATTTCCCATTCAATATAGATAATTTTTTATGTTTTAATTTATTTCTATTTTGGTGTCAATTAATGTTAATATTTTTCATTGATTTATGGGTATGATATTTGGTTTTGTGTGGTGTAGATCATAGAGATTAAGGGTGTCGCATAGAAGCAAATTAAATTTTCTCACTGGAATTAAAGTTGACTTGATTTGTTAAGTTTTCAACATGGATGATGAATAAAAAAGTCTCATTCTCACATCATTTTTTACACTTTCATTTTTTTACACTTTCATTTTTTTTCAATTCATGATGATATTTTGAACTGATTTATGGGTATGATTTTTGGTTGTGTGCGGTGTAGATCTTGTAGCTGAAGGTTTTGTTATAATAGAAACTTGATGTTTCTCAATGGTACTGGAGTTGACTTGGTTTGTTTCATCCAATGGGATACTTGGGGGTGATGAAAGATCATTGGTGGAACTATTTTTCTACCATGTTGGGTGTTGGAGGATTACAGCCAAGAGACACCATTCCATTTTTTCTTTTTCTTTTTTTAGGGGGGAAGTGGGGAGACTGGTGGTTCATATATGGATCCTGGGTTATAACCCATGTATTGATTCATTACACAATTAATATAATTAATATTTTTCTAATTTTAAATATTTTTTAAACTATTCTTCATATTGATAATTAAAACAGCTGTATTATATAGGATAAATTAATAAATATAGGATGGAATTTTACTACAAATAAAAATTTTGAATTTTTTATGTAAATATAATTTATAAACATATGTTATATGCTGGTAATATTATTACCAACATTCATATTTGTTATATGACTCTATTGATAAACACTTTAACCAACATATAGTTTATTTGTTGGTATTATTAAAATTGTAATTGAACTATTTTATCTGTCACAATAAGATTTAGTAGCATAGTTTTTACTGAGAGCTTAATGATGATAACTTTTTTGTTGGTAAAATGTTATACCAAAGGAAAATTAACTTTTACCAATAGATATACTAGTGTTGTAAGAAGTTAATTATTTTTTAGTATATCTCAATTAGTGTGCGCATTTTTTTCCTCATGTTTAGTCCAACATTTATCTCTCTGGTCTATTCTATGACAAAAAATGTTGTTCCTACTCTACCAAACTAAATTTTTTTAATAACAATAATGTAAACATGAACAACATATTTGAGAAAGGTTTTATGCATGACCTATTGAAAACTTGAAGAACACTTTAACTCCATATTCATACTATTTTTTTTATATGATTAGTGTGCATCTATTTTTAATTTATATCCATTATATTAGGTTCATAAAATATTAATTTTGTACAAATAAATAAATAAATACACATAAGATATTCATAATCAAAGGATAATGTTATAGATAATTCCATTAAGGGGAACCCAACATTTGAATGCTATCAGTGATGATTCGTGAAAATTTATCATTTTACACAAGGGTGACATGAAAAGAAACAACCTAGGGTAAACATGTGAAAATTGCTTTAGGTTATTGATTTGATGTTGTGTTAGAAACAAATTATGGTTATTATAGTATGGTTTCTATAACCTTTATAGGGGGTCCAATAAGAGGGTGGATTTGAGTTTCATTCATTTCATCACATGGTTCGTGGTGGGCCTGATGGTCTTTCATTGACAGTCAGGGTGGAGAATTAAAAGAGTGGGAAATTTTAGGTGACTGTCACCTTTCAGTGGAAAAACGTCCCATATTGTTAATTCAAGGATCTAAAAAAATAGCGATAAATTGAAATCATACTAGGAATTTTCCCACTAACAATTATCATTCAACCCTTGATCCCTTTTCCCTTTAATTATGACATTTTAGCAATGATAGGTAGCCACTTAAATCATAAATGTTTCCTCTATCATTTATTCCCATTTACCATGTTATAATAAACATTATATCATACATCATGGGATTTCAAACCATTATTTCATGTATAATTATAAAATATCTTATTATCATTGTTAATAAAATAGATTTATTACTCAACTAAATCACTTGTAGACATATATTAATCTAATATTCATGAATATATATGATAAAAACAATTATCTATTATTGGATGGAAGTCTTCCCATGGAAATTATTGTTCCCTCTTTCCATTTAATTATGACATGGCTATCTAAATTTTTGTAAAAGTATCTCTCCTCAAAACATACAAGGTCATGTAATAACTGAATTATGACATAAGGTCGAGGAGCTTGCAATTTCATGAAATGAATAGGTTAAATTGTTATTAATGACAGAAGTGAAGTTGGATTGCATGTTAATCTCTCTCTTTTAGATTATTCTAGACCATGTATTATAGGGATGACAAAAAATATATTTGTAAATCACTTTTTCCTTATGAAGCATTATTAAATTTAGGTTAATGTTAAACTCATATCACTCATTATTTAATATTTAATATTTAATATTATATTTTATCAAAAAATTCACTGATATGGTATATCAAAAACCATTTCATATAAATGGGAGATACAATATTTAAGAAGAACCTTTTAATGGATAATAACCAATGAGTATGGTTTTAGAAACTAAGCATAACAATGGAAGGGGATCATACGAGGTGTTGAATCTTGAATGCCTATAAAGCATAATTGTCTTTTATTATCCAATCTCTCACTAGATTAGCTTAAAAAAGAAGCCATTCAACAAAAATTTGAGACATCAATGGTGGTGAGGTGATGATGAAGTGATAGGTGGAAGGCTTGTTGTCTCGATCAACTATGGGAGTGGAAGATGGGGAAAGGGTGGTCACCAAAGGGTTTCTTCTCAATGGTGGGTGGTTAGCCCAGGCTGAAGACAACGATGGTGGTGAGGCGGTCAATATAAAGTAATAAATAAATTACATGAGAGTATAACATGGTTTGTAGCAGGTATAAGCAAGATAGGTAATCAATTACACTAATAAAAGAGAGTAGTCGAAATAATAACATACCTTCAATTTGAGAGAATGATTCTTTCGAGAGAATGTTAAGGGGGAGTAGTAGTAGAGTTGAACATCCACAAGAGCTTGAATTGCATGATTGAAATCTATTTGGTTACGGTTCAATCTAAATTATTGGGAAGGTTTTTATCAACGCTTTTGAAAATGCTGATAAAAGATGTCTTTATCAATTCAAAAGTTTTATCACTAATAAAGACCTACTTAAATATTTGTAATAATATAATTAATTTAATTAAAATTTTTAAATGTATATAATTATAAAGAAAAAAATAAATATAAATGTATATAATTATAAATATGTTAAAGGAATTGTAAATATGCTTTTATAAATATAATTATTGATATGTATTTATAATTATAAATATAAATAATTATATTTCTAATTATATTTATAAATATTTGTATATAATTATAAACAAACTTATATAATTAATTAATTATTTATTTATTTAATATATATATAGTAAATACATTTTTTATTTAAATATATTTATTATAATTTTATAATTCTTTAAATATATAATGATTAATTTATAAATATATAAATACTTTTTTCAAAAATTATATTTGTTTATTTATAATTATAAATATATATTATTATGTATATAGTATATATGAATTTATAAAAATATTTATTTATAAATATTTATTTAGAAATATATTTTTAACATTATTAATGAATATATAATTTTAAATACATGAATGTTAAAGATGACTGAAATTGGATAATTAAAAATGAGTAGACTTTAAAAATATTTAAAAAATGGAAAAGTTTTATTAATTATACAAATTATTAAAAAAATAAAATATGGATATATATTTAAATAAAGTTGAATACATATTAAAAATATTAAAATATAGTGAATAAATATGTATAAATAAATATCAGAAAATGATTAAGTTGTAAAAAAATAAAAAAATATATTACAAATATTAAAAATGAATAAATAATACTAACTAAAATAATATTAAAAATAAAAAGATGAGATTTACTAAATAAAAACATAATATATTAAATATATTATGTTACTAAATGAAATTCTAAAATGGATATTAGAATTTGAATAAATTACATAAATATTATGTTTGTGTGATTCAATATAAGATTGCATTGATTAAATAAATATTAATGTGTGAAATTAATGTGTGTGTATATATATATATACAAGTTTGATATATGTTAAATTGAACAATATTAATTTATAATATGTAATGTTTATTATTGAAATAATTAATAATAATAATAATAAATAAAATTAAAAAACTAATAAATGTTATAAATAGTATAGATAATTTTAAAATAATTAAAAATTGATATTTGTATATGTTAAAATTTAAATGAATAAATAATAATTATATAAATTATAACCGTATTAGAAACATGAAGTGTTAATGAACAAACATGTATAAATAATTATTGGAAAATCGATAAAATTATAAAAATACTAAACAATGAAAAATAGAAAATGAATAAATTCTAAAAATATTAAATATATTAATAAATAATTATGTATAAAAACATTATATATGAATAAAATACAAAAATATTAAATAAATATATTTTAAAAATCTATTGAATTTATAAAATGTGAGTAAATACATAACATTATCAATAAATAAATTTTATTAAATGAGTGCATCATACGAATGAGTGAAATATAATTATATATATAATAAAGATATTGTGCGAAGAAAACCTCTAAACCATTTATTAAAACAAGGAAAAATAAAATAATAGAAGTGAATGCAGTCAAACAAAGAGACTTGCTCTCATCCAAAAAACTGGTTTAGTAATCATAATAATAATGATCATTCGCATAGTCATTGTCATGACCCATCCTAGTGGGACTTGTGCCACAAATCCCCAAGCCCTCCTCCAATAGGCCAAGGGCCGGCGACTACTGTCGAGAAGGCATATCACTGACATAGGAGGCCTTAGCCTAAGTACATGTACACATTAACACATCTTCAAGCCTAAAAAATACTGAAATGGGAAAACAAATAAACAACCATACATGTATACATCTAAATCCCATAACCATAGTATGAGATTAAGTAATGGAAAAATAAATACGACCAAATATAAGCCAACCACAAAGAGTCTGTAACACAAGTCCCGGATGAAAGTAAACAGACCACTTTCTGAAGCAACAGGAACACACCTCGGTCTATCTGGCCTCACTAAGCCCTGTCTAGTCCTAGTCCATATAGGACTATGTAAAAAGGTCAAGTGTCTACAAAAGACACAACACATGTGGGAAAATACCATGTAGGAGTGAGTATAACAATACTCTGTAAGACACATTGAAACCAAAAATCATAAAACAAATAAAAATACAGTCATTCTCTATAAAGGTATATGTCTATAACACATATAATAAGAATATATAGATATACTCAACAAAGACACACAGTTTAAAGGTAAGACACAATCTTAGTATACTAGTCCTAGGATTATAGCTCAAGGGATCCATAAAGAATTCATCTTATAGAACACATTACTAAGCATGATATCATTGATGATGTCTATCTGAGATATGTTAATCGTCAAATCTCATCACTATGAGTCTATGCTGACAGTCTGAAGAAAAACTATACATAGAAGAGGATCACTCTTAAGGCCATGGAGAAATACCAACAAACTCAATCTGAATTAACCTGCTTTATATTGGATCAAAATCCATGTATTTTTGGTCATTAAAATACCAAGAACTCTACCTATGGCACAAATATTAAAAAAATATCTCACTCCAGGCCTCATGGATGGATTCAGATGACTATCCAATAATTATTGCTAAAGGGATCGCAGTAATGAGATTATGAGATTATACCATACTAGCCCTTAGGGAAAAGGATATAGGGAACAGACCCTAACAAAAATTATCCAATTCACTGAGGATAAGATATCCAAGATATTTATAAAATAGTACACTGTGTGTATAATAGGTTACATTTTGTTTCCCTTGACCCTGGGTCCTACTCATGTAAACAGTCTATGTCTCAACCCATGTCCATGTAGTAGAGTACACGTCGTGTAGGTAACCCATGTACTCCACCCCGTGTCTATTTACTCTCTAAGGTATGCACTGAGTATCCAGGGAGGGACCACATGTTGTGTGACGTGGGTCACATGTCGTGTGATGTTTAAATTCCTTTAGAAACACTATCTGCTACTCAGGGTATTCCCACATAGTGTGTAAATCCGGTTTACATGCTGTGTAGATCAGGATTTTCCAGAATCCCATAAATGTTGTCTGCTCATTCTGAATCCTCTAACCTCCGATTTGGTGATCATTTCACCACAAGATTAAAGATCCCAACTCATCTAGGTCTCATTATCGTAATAAAATTTATTATGTCATCATATATGGTTATAAAATGGATCAAATTTACATTATTTTTTGTGCACCAAGGAATGAATAATGACGAAAAATTAGGTACCCTCCATCATCCAAATTTCTCTTTCTATGTCATCGCACCTATGTCGTGTCTTTCCGATCCCAAATATGTGATATCATATTATTACAACAAGAAATGGGTGCACAATGATCGATCGATCAATATTATTTGGGTCATTTTCCAAACTAAAAAACTACCATGACGAATGAAGAATGGGAGGAAGAAAATCACAAGAACATATTTGCTTAAAAACCCTCAATCGATATTATTGTCAATATCAATTCATTACCGTTAGAATGATGATCTAAATAATCACATCAAATTGATAATCTCCCTTCAAAGCCCCACAAAAATTACTCATCCCAAAAGATGATCAAACTATGCATCAATTTGTCCATTGATTGGTCCGCATTCATCGTTGAAATCAAGAATGGGGAATAAAATCAATTAAAATTCATGACTAACCTCGATTTGTTTCAATCGCTAAAGAAAAACATAGTAACAACACATTTGTTGGTGAGATTCTTTGAATATGTGGTACATCGATCATCGATCCATGATCTCATCGCTATTCAACTAAGAGAATTCATTGATGGTATCTCTAAGGGAACTCCAACATTTCAAGGGTTTTGCATTTAACCCTAAAAATTCTCCTTAACCGTATATTTAATGATTTCCAGTCATTATGTCAACACAAAACAAATAAAATCATTTCTTTTAATATTTTTATTCATTATCATGCCTATGGTGACTTTTCTTGAGAATACTAACACCAACTAATTTTATGTCGTGCCTATGGTAAACTTCACATTCTAACTTCAATGGTGCCCTCATATTTCTAATCTAAGCATCAATTTAAAAGTTATTCCACTTTCTCAAGAAAATTACGTGTGCGTGCTATTTGATATATTTAAATTTTTTTTCAAATATTTGTTTTGGGTACACCAAGGCTCTAAATCGTACCCCTTCTTAACACCTGGTCTCAAAAATAGTCCAAATAATATCCAAAAATTATACACAAAAAATCCAGGACATTACATTCTCCCATCCTTGGGGGTTTACATTCCTGAAAATCCAAAACAAGGGATACTTAACATGATGTGGGTACTGAGCACGAATTTGATCCTCCCACTCCCATGTGCTCTATTAAATATTCTCATGCTACTATTTTACATGCACAAATGGGATCGATCACCCATAGAGGATCCTCTCTTGATGATCCTCGATCTCTATCAGGTACTCAGCAAAGGTAGATCCATTCATAATGTCAAGATCACCCCTGTCGATAACGTGTGATGGGTCATTCACATACCTCCTTAGTTTTGACACGTGGAAGATGTTGTGTGCCCGTTCTAACTATGAAGGAAAAGCTAATTAGTACACCACCTCTCTACCTCTATGCAGTATCTGTAAATTTCTAATAAAACATAGAGATAGCTTGTCGTCCTGGCCAAATTTTTGTAATCCACATGGACGTGAAACCTGTAAGAACACATGGTCTCCTTCATCAAAATCCAAAGACTTTTTTCATCTATCTACAAAATAATTCTGATGGATCTGGGTTATTCCCATCAACTCTAGGTTGATTTGAACCTTCTTGGTAGTTTCTCGCACCAACTCTGTTACAATGAATGCTGACTCTCCTGAGTTAGTCTAGTAAAGCGGTGACTTGAAGAGTTTCCCTTACAAACCCTCAAATAGTGACATACCAATTGTGGAATGGTAGTTTTTTGTATTTCAACTCCCCTAGTGGTAGGTGATCCTCCCAACTACGGTTGAAGTCCAACAAGAAAGCTTGTATAGTTTTCTCTATAACCTGAATGGTCTACTCTGTATAGCCGTCATTGTGTGGTTGAAATGTTGTGTTCAAGTGTAATTAAGTCCCAAAATCCTCATGTAATCCCCTACAAAATCGGGATGTGAATCAAGCATCACTATCTGAAACGATCGTCGATGGAACTCCATGGAGTCAAACTATCTCCTAAACATAAACTCATCACATGCTCTCTACTAAACTCTGCTTCTAAATTTCTACGAAATGAACTAACAAGGTGAGTCAGTCAATGATAACCTAAATAGAATCCTATCACCAAGATGTATGTTTTAATCCTATCACGAAATCCCAGTATATCTCATCCCACTTCCACTCTCGAACCTCGAGGGGTTGAGATAAACCCACTGGAACTTGGTTCTTAGCCTTCACTTGCTGATAAGTAAGGAATCGAGAGACAAAATCTAAAACACCTTTCTTCATCCTTGATCACGAAAATCAATGTACGAGGCCCTGGTACATTTGTTTAGAACTGGATATACCATTAAATGAGATGTATGAAACTCTCTCATAACCTCCTCCCACAACTTCACCGGTACTATCATGTATCCTTTAAAAATAAAAACATGCTCCCCGCCTTTAGAAAATTCATCAGGCGCATGTCCAGTGGATATTCAAGCATGTAGGGTGTCATAATTGGTATCCCCTAGACATTCCTACCTAACTAGTTGTAAAATTTAAGGGGTAACAACCATTTACTGAAGGTAAGATTCTCCATCTCCATCCACCAAGGATAACTACAATGAGGCCAACTGCTCTAACACCACATTCAATTATTGTGAACAATATCTCTTGTTGAGATCACCTCCTACCATTTTCCCCTTCCCAAAAGTATAGAAAATCTTGAAGTCATAATCCTAGAAGAACTCTAGTCATCGCATCTTCCTCAAGTTAAGATATTTCTATGAGAAGATGTACTTTAGAGACTTGTGATCAGAAATGATGATAAACTGCTCACCCATAAAGTAGTGTCATCACATCTTCAAAGTAAAGTCCACCACTGTTAATTCAAGATCATTGGACTTTTAGTTATACTTGTGTGGTTTTAAATGGTGTGAACCATTGGAAATCACCACTTACCTATTCATTAGAACACAACCAATCCTATTCCTTGATGCATTTCAGAACATGACATACTCGACACCCTCCTCTGAAAATCTCATGCTGGGAGTGCTTGTCAAAATATACCTCAAATGATGAAAATATTGTTGGAACTTCTCTGTCTATAGGAAAAGATGACCTTCCGAGTCAAATATATCATAGTTGATGATATCTTAAAGAAATTAGATGTGAATCTCTGGTGATATCATGTAACCCCAAGGAAGATCCGTAGCTCTATCACACTCCTGGGTGGCTCCCAAGCTAACACGACTTCAACCATGGCTGGGTGCACTATCACTCCATCTGATGAGATAACATTTCCTAGAAAATGGAAAACTTGTATTCATAACTAGAACTTTGAAATATTTCTATAAATCTGTTTCTCTTAGAGTACGTCTAGAACCATCCTCAAGTGTATCGTGTGCTCCTCCTCGTAAGCCGAGTACATAAAGATATCACTGATGAAGAAAATCGCAAAATGGTCTAAGAAATTATAGAAGACTCTATTCATGAGTCCCATGAACACATCATGGGTGTTTGTCACACTAATGGGCATTATCAAGTACTCATAGTTACCATAGCGACATCTAAATGTCGTCTTCAGTATATCCTGGTCCCGCACTTGCAATTGGTGATTTCCTATCCTTATGTCAACCTTCGAGAACCATCGTTCCCCTCTCAACTGATCAAAGAGGTCATTAATCCTCGGCAGTGGATACTTTTTCTTCATGATCACCTGATTCAAGTGTTGGTAGTCCACACACAACCTCAAACTCTCATTTTCCTTTTTGTAAAACAAAATAGGGGCTACCTAGGGAGAAGAACTAGGTCTAACAAATCCATTACTCTACAAGTCCTCTAATTACACCCTCGATTTGTGATGCTCTATGGGATCCACCTGATATTCTAGTGTAGATATTAGTTCAGTCTTGGGGTGTACATCAATGTAGAAGTCTATCTCTTGGTGGGAAGATAACCCTATAACATCCTTGGGGAAGACATCCTCGTACTCCACCACCATTGTAGGAAACTAAGAACTCACAACATCCACTGCACCAAGGGTTAGGCTATCCAACTAATAAGTAATTGACCACAACCTCCTATGCTCGAGTCCATCCTGCACTATCTAGGTTTCCTTTTCACTATCAAAGGAAAACTCAGTTCTGTTATCGTTGACACACCGTACCCTTCACAAAAAACAATCAATCTAAGAATGAATTGTTGATAACCATTCCATACCAAGAATGAAATCGTAATGCCTCGATGTAGAAACCAATATATCTCAATGGAAAATATCCACTCCAAGAGTAAGGTCACGCTATTGACACCAGTGTGTGATAAAAAATCATCTCTAGAAGGAGTATCCAAACGCAAGGGCTCAACTGGAATCTCTAAGTCTCTAACAAGATATATAGAAACAATAGAATAACTAGAACCTATGTCTATTAGTACTACAGCTAAGGTAAAAAAGACACAGATCATACCTTGAATTATTCCTAGAGCCTCTGGGTCATAAGCTTTGACCACCTATAGTTTCCCCTTCCCTATCCTCCAGCACCCAGAGCCTGATGTAGACCACCTGGGGGGTAGTGGTGGAAAAATTTCAAAGATTTGGCCACTTCCTACTACAATATCAGATCATTAGGTCAATAAATAGGTTCAAAAAGATCAATAAATCAAGATTAGTCAAGTCATGGGCCAAATGAAAAACGTTCGCGATGAATGATGAACGGGGGGAAGAAAAGCACAAGAACACATTAGAGGAATAAAACTAAATTGATGTTTGTTTCAATATTAATCCATTTTCATTAGAAAAACAATTGAAATAATAATATCAAAATGATAATCTCCTATCAAAACCCCGTAAAAATAACCCATCCCGTAAGATGATCAAACTGCGGATCAATCTGGTCGTTGATTGGTCCGCGTTCATTGTAGAAATCAAGAACGGGTACGAAATAAATTAAAACTCAAACCCTACCTCGATGTACTGTAATTATGGAAAATGAATGTAGTTGCGGTGTGTTCTTTGATGAGATCCTTTGAATATGAGGTTTTTTGATCATCGATCCACATTCTTGTTATTATTTTCCCTAGATATTTCTCCAATTGTCTCTCCAAAGGCTCTCCAATATTTGCATTGGTATGCAGATAACCTTGGAAATTCTACTTAACAGTCTATTTAAATACTATCAATCATTGTGTCAACACAAAATGAATAAAATAATTTATTTTAATCATTTTATTCATTTACACGTCCTCAATGAGTTTCATACAAATGGCTCGTGCCGACTAATTTAATGTTGCACCTAAGGTAAACATCGCATTCTGAGTTCAATGATTCCGTTAGATTTCTGATATGAGCATCTATTTAAAAGTTATTCCACATTCTCAAAAAACTGTCTGCACGTGTTATTCAGTATATTTAATATTTTTTAAATATTTGTTTCAGTCACACTGGGCCTTGTAATATCACATCATATTAGTTCTTAGTCTCAAAAATGATCTATATAATATCCAAAAATAATACCCAAAAAATCTGATACATTACAATCATATTCAGATTCATCAGCGGTTTCTCACTCCGGCTGTGAGTTACATTGGTTGAGAATCCTATGGATCCCTTAATTGGGTCTTTCCTACTCCAAGTTGAGGTTGACATTTGGAGCCTTGGAAGAAGATCGGGTAGACACATTCCTTGGTGGATTAGAATAATCATTTTGTGGCCTTCTTTTTGGAGGATCACTTTTCCTTTTCCAATGATAGTATCCTAAAATGAAACATAGTTTTCTGATGGCCTTAGATGAGCGGTGTCCAATAAGACCAACCACTGCTCATTATCACTTTCATCATCCAAACTTTTACCCCACTTCCCAATTCCTGAGGAGTAGAATACATTTTGAATCTCCTAATGATAATTCATATACTGCTGAAGATCATCTTTTTTTGGACCCAATATCATGTGAAGCATGTCTGGAGAACTCCATTTCCCTCGGCTGCACCATACAACCTTACCCTTCAAGTTATGATGGAGCATCCTCCGGTGTGGCACACCAAACAAGAGTCATGTTTGCAGACTCCTACAACTCTGCACCAAATTTCCCTTGTTTGATTATGTGTGTGTCTATGTGTGATTAATTAATATACAATATATATATATATATATATATATATTAAATTCACTAAATTTAATTATAAAAAATTGTGTGTTGGCCCAGTAAAGCCCGTGAATGTGCAATAATATATGTTTAAATAAAAATAAATATATATTAATTATGTAAATTACAACTGTATTACAAATATTAAATGTTAAAAAAATTATTAAAAAATTTATTACTGAAATGTTTATTAATAAAAATGAATAAATTTAATATATATATATATATAGTAATAGATTTTTAATTAATTATTTAATTAGTATTTTGAGTATTTAATAAATTTAAACATCTTTATTAATTAATAACAGTGTATCAATTATTTAATTTTATATTTAATTAATATATTATTTATCATTATATATATTTATATTAAATTTAATAAATTTATTTATTAATAGTATATTAATTATTTAATTATATATATATATATATTATTAAATTTAATACATAAATATATATTAATAAATAGTATATTAATTTTTTAATTAGAAATTAATAAATTACAAAAAATATTAAAAATTATATTTCTTAAATATTTATTAATAAAAATAAATAAATTATATATATATATATTGTAATAAAGAGTATATTAATCATATATATAATTAAATAATTAATATAAGGCCCTTAATTAAAAAATGGGCTAACTGGCCACTACCTAGGTAGGTAGTAAGGTTAGCCTCCAAAAGCTATGGAAATGACATGAGGAGAATAGTGCCTAAAGAGGCGCACAAGTAGGATGGTGTGCAAGGGGTAGGAAGGTGGGCCAATGCATATAGGCACAACAAGTGAGGCCCAAGTGGTGTGTGTAAAGGGCGTCGAATTCCATAGTTTACTCGAACGAACAACAGCCACGAAATTGCTTATAAAGAAGAGCTAAGCCGCATGAGATTTCTAATGTGGGATGCACACCACGTATAACAACCCTTTATGAGCAGTTATTTTTGTATTGATAAAAGAGGCCTTTATCAATGATGTATTTAGCGCTGATAAAAGCTGTAACTACTTATTATGCATTCTGTAGTAGTGAAAATTATATCTAAGGAGATCACTGCTATTTTTTTGTTAACCTCTTTATTTTCGGAATTTCATAAGAAAAGCATAATTTATGCAAGAGAAATCTTATTTTCAAACTTCTATGTAATTATTTTTAAGACTCTATTTTACATCAATGTTACATTATCTTCAAAAGAATTCTATAAGGGAATGTTATTATTTTTAAAAAACTCTTGTTTTATGATCTGAAAAACCCTAAACAAAGGAAATTAATTTTTAAAGTGTTTATATTATCATTTTATAAATGAAATATTTAAAAATTATAAATTTCAACCATGATCATATATATGGTCATATACTATAATGATCATTTACATTTCATGCATATTAATAAAATCATTTTTTTAAGTTTAATTTCTAAAGTGTGTATAAATTTTTCTTTTGAATTTTATAAATTTTTCAGTAATTATGGATTTCTCATAACCCATATTGTGTTTTTTGAAAAAAAATTTGATAAAGTGTTGAAGAATTTAAAATTATTTTCTTCTTAAAAAATGATTAATGTAGTTTTAAATTTTTTAATGGATTATAAAGGAGAAGGACATACCTAATAAACATGTTTTCTTTAAATAAAACTCGACACTTCTGTATCAAATGAATTGATGAGAAATGTGGTGATCCCATGAACTCAAGGGGACGTTATCCTAATAGTGATAATTCTAATGGGATCATGGATTTCTAATGGCCTACCAAGTATGATTTTAATCTATAAAAGTTTTTATTCAATGGATTTTTAAAGGAGAAATCCAAAGTTTATTTCAAGGGTATTTGATTTTGAAATTAAATGGATTTTCAACATTATATGTATTTTCAAAAGGTTTGAAAGCATTCCTTAAGAATATTTTTGAATATTCATATTTTAGAAAATTATTTATGAAATGTTTTGTATTTGATATAAAGTAAAAAAGTTTTCAAAAGAGTTTTTTTGTATTTCAAAGAAAATAATTTTTTACTGGTTTTAAAACACTTTATTAAGAAATTTTATGCTCAACCTTTCTAAATGTGTTTTCATCGTTTATAGAGCTAGCATGAGTAAATTCAAATAGTTGTTTTATTAATTAATTATTTAATGTTTGACATTTTGTAAGAAATCTTCCTAATCAACCAAAACAATATCAGAACAGATAATCGGGTACGTAAATAAATTTATATTTTCTAATTAGTTTTTATATAAAAAAAAGACATTCAACGTGTTTTTTTACAGGATCTGAAAGCCCAGATCTTAGACCATTACAATAAATTTTTAAAATCACTTTAACAATTACAATAATGACATATATTCATAAAAACATGAGTAATATGTAAAAAATATGAAAATTCTACAAGGAAACTCCCACTAATGAAAAGATAGTTGTGATTCCTGATCTGAACGATCATCTGCTTCTTAAGAAATGGATTTCTCTTCTCCTCATTGGAAAATTTTTGTATCGACACCAGATCAATTTTAGTGCTTTGAAATTCTCTTTAAAAAATATATGGAGACTTGATAAGGGGTGGCTATTCGGGAGCTTGAACCAACCTTGGTGATATTTTAATTCTTTAATGTTGCCGATAAAAAATAGGTTATACCTGGATGAACCTGATTTTTTTATGATGAACTTATTATTATCAAAGAATTAATAAATAATCAAGATGTTCCTAATATGGAATTACTCTGGATTCGGATAAAGGGCATTCCATTTTCTAACTGCTACCTGAGTGTCATTAAGGTCGTTGGCGATGTCATTGGTGATTTCATTGAATGGGAAACATCATATTGTGGGGATTTCCCGTACATGAGAGGCAGTCCCCCCAAAGTAGCCTGGATCAATTAGGGGTTTTGGTTCATTAAAATTTGAAATGCTAAAACGATGTTTATAAATAGTTTAATACATGTAAACTGATAAAGATAAACCAGAAAGATTGCATTGCAATCAAAACATCAAATGAACATATTTAAATGAATTCAACAGTAGTGAACACACTAACATACAATGGTAATTACAACAATTCAACTGTTTCTAATGGAATTACAAGGAAACATCAGACAAAAAAAAGACTCAAAACAGCATCTATTAAACCATTTAAATTCAAGACATCCTTGAAAAAATACCAGAAGCAACAATTCAGTGATATACAAGTCGTATAAAATGCGGAAAAGTAAAGCAGTAAAAGGACACCAAGGATTTACGTGCTTCGGCCATAGGCCTATTTGCATAGGGTAGGATCATTATGGTTTTTACTACGAATGGTAAACAGTACAAGAGGAAACAAATGACATAACTCACAAGCTAAACTGTACATAAAACTGAAATAAGACGTGATAGAAAAACAAGTACCACGCACAAGCTTATAAAAAATCGACAAAGAAAAAATATAACCTGATCGAGACCCCCTTACCAAGGTTCGTTCATACCTTTGTTGATGAAGAATCTTGTAAATGGGTGCTCAAAATATCATCGCGGTGTCCATAAAATCTGATCCTCCATGATCAATGCTGGTGTCCAGATTTGTCACCATGTGTCGGTTGATGTCCAAAATCTTTTCATCCATCCAGATGCACTCTTGTGGTCCAAGACCGGTGCAGCCAAGCAGATTTTGTCATCCTGTAAGTTGCAGAACGCAAATCACAGCCTCTTTGCAATTTATCATTATGTCCTGCAATAATAAGAGGCCACCAAGAACATGTTGCAGCTTCTATATCATCTATGGAGTCCAATAAATTAATCTTGGAAAAGGCTTCTCCTCCAGTGAACAAAGGGTGCGTAGTTGGCTCACTTATTCACTGCCCTCCCAGATGAGGAAATCAGACATATCGATCAACAAAACTGGAATGGTATCCCAGATCTTCGTTGGTGCTGCTCCTCTGAAGGAATAAGAAACCACTAGGAGACCATCAATGAGCATCCTTGCACAACCGCAACTACCCCTCCTTCCTCGGCTCCCAGCGCTACTGCACTCTATTGAAGCTAGAAAAAACAAATTGACGAAATCTCCAGATCGGTGAAGAAGTCCAGGCCAACGCTCCCCTGTGGAATAATGACCGAAGCCGCGCTAGATCTTGAAGAACTCTTAATCGGGAGAGCTGCGTCGTCGCTCTCCCCTTTGAAATGAAGCACGCCAAATCAGCCAAAAAACCAAACGTTGGAGGGGAAAGAAAAAATTCTCAGATCTTTTCACGATGCTCTCTTCCACCATAACCCTCGCGCCTGGAATGAAGTCATTGTGCTCAAGCCTTCTCGGCGAAGAAGGAATAGAAAACCAGGGGAATTAGGTCGCATCACTCCCTCTCCACAAGACTATGCCCATTCTATTTTGGCCAAGACGAATTGCACTCACGGAGAATCGGCGCTACTCTAGATGATAGAGGAAGGATAGGCATTCAAAAAAAACTAGACAGGTGGATGGTGGAGCTCAAAGGGGAGGTTCGCCCAGGCCAGTTGCGTAACAAATTCTTAACAAAAAACGACATATTAAAATAGAATGAAATTTAATTGACAAAAAAATGTGAATATAAAATTCCCAAATCTCTACCTTGGGAATTAAAATTCATAAACATATTTAATATGAAGTAACACACTCCCCACCTTGAATATTAAACCAAAACCACATGATGATTCTGCACCACCTAACATCATCAACCTGGGCATATCTAATTTAGGAAACAATCTATGAGGTATGACCCAAATAGTCCCCGAACCAAGTATCAACTGTGACACATGTCGCCTGAAGTTGAATGATATTGAAAAGTTGATAAACATGTTCAGAATTAAACAATTCTAAACAAGTTCATGATAAAAGGTTTCATACCTGCACTTACCTGAGTCGCGCACTGAGATGATTCCTACGAGAAAGATGGGACCAGAAAATCACATGCCAACAGGTCCCCGAATTTTCTCACATGTCCCTGTAGAACACAAATAAATAGATCAGTATCAATCCTCACACAAAACATGGAAAAAGAAAAAAAAACCAGAGAAATTCACATAGAATGTAACTCAGTACAAAAATGTTCAATCATGAAAAACCACATAGAGAGAGAGAGAAAAATGACACAAAGCTCAAAAGCAAGCAAATTTCTCACCCAACTTGAATCTAATACAGATCCAGAAAACTATCCACCTGAAAAGAATACACTGCCTAAAACCGAGCAATATGGGAAGCCGCATCCAAAACCATGCCAACAAGAGAGGTTCCTCAACAACAGGGTACCACTACAAATCTCATGTAGTCCCAAGGGTCCTAAGGGAAAACTATAGACCCATGAGAACACCTGCGATCTAAGGGTATCATGCTACCGACCAAGAAAACCCATATCAGTCTAGCTTCCTAATGATGTCTAGGAACCACCAAATATCATTAAGGATATCTCAACATAACTTCCATGAAGCGTGATCGTCACAGAACCTATTCCCATGAAACTGTCACTCTAAACACTTCCCAGACCCAATCGCCACTCACAATAGGTCACATCCTAGAGAAACTAGCCCAAAACCATGACATACTAGAGGAACAAACCTAGAGAAAATTACGATCTCACTCTCCAAAGGCTAGAGGCAGCAACAAGAGAAACACAGAGAGGAGAAGCATGCATAGTAAATGAAACAACCCAAAAAGGTCTCCACATGAACCCACAAAGTCATAACAAGACCAAAGTACCATGCACCATCGGCTTTAAAACCGAGACACGCCACCCGAAAACTCTAACAGGAAGACTCTTGACACAGGGTACCAGAAGATCCTCAATAGTTGGATTCAGAATCTCCTCCATACGAGATGACTACCTAAACAAAATCCCAAAAGGAGACATCCTCACACAAAAGGAAAATTGAAAGGGAACATGAAATCAGTCCCATCATCCTAAGACAGCTCAAAGATGCGAGAACAAAGGCTTGGAGCCAGCTAGAAACTATGGGAAAACAAGCCACCGAAGGGCCACACATCTCAGTCTAGACTTACTAACGACACATGATTCCTAGGAAACAAAAAAAATCTACTAAACAGGGTCGAACAGTAAAAAAAAGCTTGGTGATCATCCAAGAGACACTTCACCCACAAGCTACCCAAACCTAAACACCGAACTCGCAACGAGACCGTACCAGGGGAAAACAGTCTTAAAGGATGCGGAGGAACCCAGTGTGACTAACATAAAATCATCTCTTAGGCAATAGGAAAACACTAGATACACAAGATATTAGAAAGACCTTTTTTCTAACTTGCTCTCAAATATAGGAAAACCTCTCATAGAACTCAATCCTACCATAAAACCACAGACACACATAGGGAGCAACTACCAAGAGGCATCTTTGAGGTTCAGACAGACAAAGGAAACAGTGAAACGATGAGGAAAAAAACTATCAACAATATAATGAAATTACATATCTAGAGAGATAAATACCTAGCTGAAGAAAACAATCAAAGCATGCAGTAAAAGGTAAAATCCACTAACAAAACATTTGAAAGAAATGAACAAACGATTTCAAATTTTAACAAAGAAAAACATAAAATCAACTACCCTTTGATACCACTTTGTTGCAGGGAGATCTAAACAGATGGAGATAAACCAGAAAGCTTTCATTGCTATCAAAACATCAAATGAACATATTCAAATGAATTCAACAGTACTGAACACACTAATATACAGTGGTAATTACAATAATTCAATGCTTGCAATTAGAATTACAAGGAAACATCAGACAAACCGAGAAAAAACAAGGCTCAAAATAGATTCTATTAAACCATTTAAATTCAAGACATCATTGAACAAATACAAGAAGCAAGGATTCAGTGATATACAATTCGAATAAAATGCGGAAATGTGAAGCAGTAAAAGGACACCAAGGATTTGTGTGCTTCGGCCATAGGCCTACGTGCACAAGGCATGATCATCATATTTTTTTACTATGATAAGTAAACAATAAAAGAGGAAAAAAATGACACAAATCACAAGATAAACTGGACATGAAACAAAAATAAGAAGCGATAGAAAAAAAGAAACACACATAAGATTATAAAAAATCGACAAATAAAAACTATAACCAGATCAATAACCCCTTACCGGGGTTCGGCCAAACCTTTGTCGATGAAGAATCTTGTAAATAGGTGCTTAAAACATCTTTGCGAAGTCCAGAAGGTCTTATCCTCCATGATCAACGCTGGTGTCTAGATACGTCACCATGTGCCAGTTGCTGTCCAAAATCTCTGCATCCATCCTAATGCACTCTTGTTGTCCAAGACCGGTGCAGCTAACCAAATTTTATCATCCTCCAAGTTCCAGAATGCAAATCACATCCTCTTTTCAATTGATCATTATGTCGTGCAACAATAAGAGGCCACAAAGAACATGTCATAGCTGCTACATCAACTAGGGAGTCCAATCCATTAATCTTGGATGAGGATGCTTCTCCAGCGAACAAAGGTTGCACAGTCGGGTCACTTAGTCGTTTCCCTCCCAGATGAGGAAACTAGGCTTATCGATCAACAAAACTAGAATGGTATCATCAATCTTTTCTGGTATATATCCTCCAAAAGAATAAGAAACCACCAGGAGACCATCCCCCACTAGCCTTGCACTACCGCGACCACCCAACCTTCCTCGGTTCCAAGCACTGCTGCACTCTGTTGAAGTATGGAAAAATTAATTGAAGAAATATCAAGATTGGTGAAGAATTCCAGGCCACCACTCCCCTGTGGAAAGTTGACAGCATCCGTGCCAAATATTGAAGAACCCTTGATGGGTAGAACTACGTCGCTGCTCTCCCCGTTGAAATGAAGCATGCCAAATCAGCTAAAAAACCATACGTTGGAGGGGAAAACCCAAATTATTAGGTCTCTTCACGATGCTCCCATACACCCTAACCCTCATGCCGGGAATGAATTTTCTGTGCAAAATCCTTCTTGGTGAAAAAGAAATAATGGACCAGGGGAATGGTGTCGCAGAACTCCCTCTCTGTAATATTGTTCCCACTCTCTTTTGGCCAAGCTGAATTGCACTCACGGAGAAGTGGCGCTGCACTGGATGATAGAGGTAGGCTAGGCATGCAAAGAAAACTGGACAGGTGGACGGTGGAGCTCAAAGGGGAGGTTCACCCAAGCCATCTGCGTAATAAATTCTTAATAAAAAAAGAATATTAAAATAGAATGAAATTTAATTGACAAAAAACAAGAATCTAAAATTCACACATCGAGTCCCAATTTATTGGGTTATCAGATTCAGATAAGAGTTTCCCTGCCCTCTAGTTGGTCACTTGTTCGTGTTGGAATTACTAACAAAAAACCCACGGGTCAAGCAGCCCGCGTTTGTTTTCTACGTCATTTATTTCATGTGGGTCCGTGTCATTTATTTTTTATTTGAATGAATTTAAATGCTATGCATTTAAGGATTTGGTATATCTTTGTACCGTCATAAATTCTCTGCATTTAAAGATTTGGTATGTCTTTGTACTGTCATAAATGCTCTGCATTTAATATTTTGGTCTTTCCTTATACCGTCATAGATTCTCTATATTTAATGTTTTGGTCTTTCTTTGTACCAACATAAATTCTAGGCATTTAATGTTGTGGGTCTATAAATTGATGTAATTGTAGTCAGAAATTTCAATTGTGAAATACAAAGCTTGAAATCTCCTTTGTGTTGTGTGCCAATTTTCTACCTCTTCCATTCTTCCTCTCATATTTCTCAGCTTGTGTAGCCAACAAAATGGTATTAGAGCCAAGTTACCAAGATCCTCCAATTTTTTTTAAGATGGTCGTAATCCAGTCGCAAGTTCCGAAGCTGTCTAAGGAAAACTACGAAAGGTGGTTCATCCAAATGAAGGTGTTATTTGGGTCACAAGAATTATGGGAGATCATTACCGATAGGTGTGTTGTACCCACTACGGCAGAAGAAGTTGCCTTCATGAATGAAGAAAAGACGACCCTCAAAAATCAAATAAAGAAAGACAACAAGGTGTTGTTCCTCCTCTATCAAGGATTGGATGAATCAACATTCGAAAATATTGTCGAAACAACATCAAGAAAGCAAGCTTGGGATACCCTTTCCACCGTCTTCAAAGGTGTTGATCAAGTGAAGTGGGTACGCCTTTAAACATTAAGAGCGGAATTGGAAGTGGCGCACATTAAAGAAGGTGAGAGCATCTCCGATTATTTCTCAAGATTTATTGTTATTTTTAACAATTTTAAAAGGAATGGTGAAAAATTGGAGGACATTCAAGTTATCGGAAAATCACTTCTATCTCTCACAACCATGTTAGAGCATGTGGTTGTGGAAATCGAAGAATCAATGGATTTGGAGAAACTTTCCATTGAAGAACTGATGGGGTCGTTGCAAGTGCATGAGAAACGGATGAAAAATAATACTGGTTCAATAATTAAGCATGCCTTGGAGTCCAAGTTGACTCTATAAGAACAAAATAATGGCCACACACAATGAGGCAGTCATCGTGGAAGAGGAAGAGGGCTTGGCTATTATCCAAGACATCAACAAGAGCAACAATATCCTACCAGCTTTCGTGGAAAAGGGAATGGTGGAGGACGATTCACGCATGGTCATGGAAATGCAAAGAACATTCAATGCCACAACTATAAGAAATTTGTCCATTATGCATCTGATTGTTGGAGCAAAGTGGATCATGATGAACGATCCAACTATGCTGAAGCATCTCATCATGAAGAAGAAGGTACCACACTCCTCCTCGCACAAGAAAAGGCAAGTGAACGCCCCGAAGTGTGGTATCTCGACACGGGTGCAAGAAACCACATAAGTGGTAACAAACAACTATTCGAGGAACTCACCGAAGAAGTTCGTGGCGACGTGAGTTTTGGAGACTCATCCAAGGTACTCGTGAGAGGAAAAGGTAAAATCAAAATCTATCTGAAGAATGGAGAGTCGAATTACATTTCTAATGTATATTACGTACCTAGTATGAAAAATAATATCATCAGTCTCGGCCAACTTCTTGAGAAGGGGTATGTCATACACTTGGAAAATCCTTCTTTGTCTATAAAAGATGCTCACAGGAGACTTGTCGCTCATGTCCAAATGGCGAAGAATCGCATGTTTTCACTGCATATCAACACAAAGGCCGAGGAGTGTCTCTTTGGGCTCATGAAGAATGATTCGTGGAGAGGGCATCTATGTTTTGGGAATCTCCACTTTAGTGGGATTAAACTTATATCCTCATCAAACATGGTGCGTGGCTTGCCAATGATTGAAGCTCCAAATCATGTGTGTGAGGCGTGTACACTTGGCAAGAAACAAAGGAACTCATTTCCAAGTGGAGTGTCTAGAAGAGCAACAGAACCACTTCAGTTGGTTCACACTGATATCTGCGGACCACTTAAAACACCATCACATGGAGGTAATAGATATTTTATTACCCTTATTGATGATTTCAGCAGAAAGTTGTGGGTGTATTGCATCAAAGAAAAATCTTCCTCTTTCATTGTATTTAAAATATTTAAAGCTCGTGTTGAAACTGAAAGTGGCCACAAAATCAAAGTACTCATATCTGAAATAGGTGAAGAATACACCTCAAATGCATTTCAAGATTTCTGTAGGGAACATGGCATCAAACAGCAATACACTACATCCTACATGCCACAACAGAATGGCATTGCAGAAAGGATGAACCGGACATCCTCGACATGATGAGGACTATGCTGAAGGATAAAGGCTTTCCAAAGAACTTCTGGGCAGAAGCAGTGGCATGTACTGCCTATCTTCTCAATCGGTGCCCAAAGAAGAGCATCAGAAACATTACACCACAATAGGCATGGAGTGGCTACAAATCGAGCGTAGCACACCTAAGAATCTTCAGGTGTGTTTCCTATGCTCAAGTTCCAGAAGCGAGAAGAAGGAAGCTTGATGATCATGGTGAAAAGTGCATCTTCATCAGCTATAGTGAAGATTCTAAAGCCTATAAGCTCTACAATCCACTAACCAATAAATTAGTGGTGAGTAGAGATGTGGTCTTTAGTGAGGAAGAAGCTTGGAAGTGGAATGATGAAGAACCAAACAAAGAGATTCCAGTCGAAACATAAGATCCTGAAGAAAGGCGTGATCATCAGGAGAAAACGCCAACAACACTTTCCCTGGGCACATCATCAATACACAGGAGTCCAGGAGGACATTCCATCCCTCCTGAAAGGACTCCATCAAGTCAAATTTGCCGAGCTCATCCTCACCCACGACGCCTATAAAAATGAAAAGCTTAAGAGACATTTATGAGAAAACTGAAGAGGTAAATATTTTTTGTCTATATGCAGATCATGTGCCTCTGACGTTTTAAGAAGCTATAAGGGAAGAATGTTGGAGAATGGCTATGGGAGAAGAAATTCGCTCCATAGAGAAAAATGACACATGGGAGCTAACCACACTTCCTAATAGCCAAAAATCCATTGGTGTCAAATGGGTGTACAAGATCAAGAGAAATGATAATGGTGAAATCGATCACTACAAGGCAAGGCTCATAGAAAAGGGGTACAAATAGAATTATGGGGTGGACTATGAAGAAGTCTTTTCTCCGGTTGCTTGCCTTGACACTGTGAGAATGATTATCTCCCTTGTTGTTCATCACAGTTGGATGATCTACCAATTGGATGTGAAGTCTGCATTCCTGAATGGAATTCTAGAGGAATAGGTCTTTGTAGACCATCCTGAAGGCTTTGTTATGCTAGGGGAGGATGAAAAAGTGTATCGACTGAAAAAATATCTTTATGGGTTGAAGCAGGCTACTCGTGCTTGGAATGCACGCATTGACAGCTATCTTCGAGAGAACGACTTCCCCAAATGTCCATATGAGCATGAAATTTACATCAAGAAGAATGTTCGTGGAGATATACTCATTGCATGCTTGTATGTTGATGATTTGATATTTACAGGTAATTACCGACAGATGCATTCAAAAGACTCAGAATGATGCTCGGAATGAAGCCGGTTTTTGTTTGAAGGGGAGTGTTGGAATTGAAAACAAAAAACCCATGGGTCAAGCAGCCCGCGTTTTTTTTTCTATGTCATTTACTTCATGAGGGTCCACATCATTTATTTTTTATTTGAATGAATTTAAATTCTATTCATTTAAGGATTTGGTATATCTTTGTACTGTCATAAATGCTCTGCAGTTAAAGATTTGGTATATCTTTGTACTATCATAAATTCTCCGCATTTAATATTTTGTTCTTTCCTTGTACCGTCATAGATTCTCTGTATTTAATGTTTTGGTCTTTCTTTGTACCAACATAAATACTAGGCATTTAATTTTGTGGGTATATAAATTGATGTAATTGTAGTCTGAAACTTCAATTGTAAAATACAAAGCTTGAAAGCTCCTTTGTGTTGTGTGCCAATTTTCTACCTCTTCCATTCATCCTCTCATATTTCTCGGCTTATATAGCCAATAGTTCATGGGATCTCTGTGAAGGCGGGATAGGAGAATCGATGCCTTTCTTCCTAAAACAAACAACTTCCTATTTTTTGCTATTTTTTTGGTGTGTTTGGTCATCTTTTAAAGGATTGTAACACAAAGATAGAGAACTCAGATTGGAAATTTGTATTGTAGTTTAGTCCTTGGATGGTTCATCCCAATCTCTAAACTTATCCTACTGATATCCTTGAGGATGTTTTTATTAATGCATTGTTTGAGCATGAAACTGGCCATTTGGATCCGCGGACCTTAGAGAAGGAGGCGAACTTTCCCATGCATGCTGGTATTGAGAGGTGACAAACACAGAAGTAGCTCATAATGGATAGAAAGGTGTGGATGAATATAACTTGCAAATGGGGGATCTTTTGGTATCAAAAGATAGTGCTTTTCCTATTCTAGTGGTGCTGGTTGTTCAGTCCGATAATAATCCTTGTGACTTTTCTAGTAGATCATTGTCTCAAGTATTTCCAAAAACAATATGAAGCCCTTCCAAAATAGGTTCATTCACTTCCAATGACTTCGGTTGGAACTTCTAGTACAGATGAAGTTCCCCAAATTTCTTTTTCTTCATCTAGTGTAGGGGAAGGGATTCTTGTATATTTCCGACCAAAACATCCATCTACCTAGAAAAGGAAAAACAAAGGGTCGTCAAATATTGCTTCTTCCCGGTCTATAATTTGTAACAGCTAGAGATTCCATGATGATTTTGTTGGGGATGATATTTCATGTAGCTCTAAGCAGTGTAAACAGGTGAATGATTAAATGTTCCAATTATTTGTGGAGCTCTAAGATTCTCCCTATGGGGGTGATAGAGACCTAAGCAGAGGGGAGTAAAGAGAATAAGGTGGATACTCTATAAGGGGTATAAGATTCATGATAGGGAGAGAATGCACATTTGGAATGTGGGGGGAAATGCAATGAGGTTATAAGAAGGGGATGCACTTTCGGATTGCATCCACTCCCTCGGACACACGACCTACTACAACTCGACTTCCACCACTGACAGACCCAGAGAACATGAGAGAAGGGACTTAGCATGATGGCGACACGCGGGCAGTACCAATACAAGGTGACGCCTCTCAAACACATCGTGAGAACCATCCACTTCCAGCGTTCCAAAAATCACACACAATCATGAAAGAGGCACGCAACTGGATGAGACGAGATGATGTTGTGCACCTTCTCATCTCGTTCGGTCAATGTGCGAATGAATTTCTCAAATTTCTCTCCCGGTTTTGAAACCAGAGGCACGCAACTAGATGTGACCATACACGAGATCGTTGGTTTCAATTGTGTTGGCCACTCCCATTATGGGAGTCTCCTTTGACGGTAGCACCTACTCAGGCAGCTGCAGATTCTCTCATGGTGGGCAGCAGGTCACTCATGGTTGGCAGCCGATGTGGTGGACTGCAGTAGGCGGCGGGAGGAAGATTCATGGGTAGCTGAACCACCCCACCAACCATAGAAGATATGGGTTTCCCTCTGTCTATTTAAACGGGATAAAATCCCATTGTTTGTAAGGGAAGAAATTGTGGTGTATATTTTGTAATCCTCCATTGAGAACTGGAGAGATAATAGAGAGAGGTCCTCCTTCTCCCGTGGATGTAGGTCATACGACCGAACCACGTTAAAATTCCGGTGTTGCTCCGTTCTTGCTCCTATTTTTTCTGTTTGAGGTACCACGCACCTCCGCTGTGCCCCAACAAGTGGTATCAGAGGTGAGGGGGAGAGAACGAAGGTGAACCGGTGAGGCGACGTCAAATTTTATGGTGGCTGGAAAATTGAAATTGGTCGGTAAATTTTTCCGAGGGCAGATTCGAGAAGAGGACGACGAGACGATTCAAACGGCGCAAACAGCGAAGAAAACGAAGTTGAAACGAAGGAGATATGGCCGGTCAAAGTTTGGTCAAACCCGCGGGTGAACAGTAACCTGTTCCGGAGAAGAAGGCACTCTTCACGCCGCCAGCGACAATTCCGGCAAGAGCTCCGGTGTGCCACGTCAGCGCCACGTCAGCGGGTGATCTGGACCGTTGAACATGTTTTGACAATATCTCGGTCAATTGGTGTCCGATTTCGGTGATCCAGGAGTCGATTCCGACTATTTTGACCATTACGGACACATCCGTATAGTTAGTGTTTGAAAATTCTCACTCTATCAGGTGGTTTCATAAGGGTGCATCATCGACGGTGGTGATCGCGTTTTGCGACGACGACGATGACGGGTGGTGGAGCACTTCAAAGATTTGACATCGAGAAGTTCGATGGTCGAAACAATTTCAGCTTATGGAAAAGCACAATGAAGGATCTTTTGGTGCAGCAGGGCATGATCAGACCGTTGATCAGAGAAAAGCCCGAGACAACCAGTGCCGATGATTGGGAAGAGCTCAAGATGCGGGTCGTCAGCACAATTCGGCTATGTCTGGCGAATGAGGTAAAGTATTCGGTGCTAGATGAGACATCACCGAAGGAGATCTGGAAAAAGTTGGAGCAACAATATATGGCGAAGTCGCTGACCAACAAGTTGTTCTTAAAGAAGAAACTATACCAATTGCGCATGGATGAGGGATCGGCTTTGTTGGATCACACCAACAAATTCAAAAAAATCCTCACACAGTTATTGAGGCTCGATGTGAAGGTTGAAGAGGAAGACAAAGCACTTTTACTTTTGTCAACACTACCAAGCTCATTTGATGGGCTTGTGACTGCATTGCTCGTGGGGAAGGAGACATTGAAGTTGGACGATGTGATGGCGTCGCTTCAAGATTCGGAGGAATTTCGAAGACCTTCGACGCATTCAGGCGAGAAAATCATGGCGATGTGAGATGATCGACGTGGGAGGAGCCGAAATCGGAAGTCATGAGGTAAAGAATGGCGGCCAAAATCCAGGGGACGTGATTTGAGCGAAATCACGTGTTTCTGGTGCAAGAAGAAGGGTCACTATAAAAGTGATTGTGGAGAGTGCAAACTGTACGTTTCTGGGAAGAAGAAAGTTGAAGAGGAGAATGTGAACATCACAGGATTATATGCAGATGATGAAATCTGTGTGACAACGGGAAGTGTGCACTCAGATGAGTGAGTTGAACGGGAAAAAGTGCAGTGTCATTACTGCAAACGATATGGGCATATGCAGAGGGAATGCCGATTTCTAAAGAGGAAGAATAAGCGGGCTCAAAATCCAAAGGAAGATGGATGGGTTCTGGATTCAGGGAGCTCAGCACACATATGTACGACGAGAGGTACATTTGATAATTTTCAGCTGGTGCAAGACTCGGTGAGACTTGGTGATGGGTCAATATGCGAGGTTCGAGGAGTCAGGACGGTGAAATTGAAGACACCCGATGGAGGAGTTCGTAAACTAGCTGACGTGAAATTTGTTCCGAGGATGAGACAGGAACTTGATATCATTGAGTAGGATCGATGCGAGAGGGTTAAAGATTTCCATAGTAGGTGGAGTGTTGGATGTCTCACGTGGGGATGCAATGATGTTTACTGGGAAGGATTCTCAAGGGTTGTATCATTTTATGGAGACCGTAGTCAGCCTGAGATCGAGTGAAGATGATGGAAGTGCCACGTCATCTGGTGTGAAGAAGAGTGTTCGATTTGCTGATGAAGTTTTCAGCACCTGCAAGGAGACTACAGGTCAAACTTCTACCCCAAATTAGTCATGAGGGGGAGATTTTTGGGGTCCACTCCCATTTTGGGAGTCTCCTTTGACGGCAGCACCTACTCAGGCGGCTGAAGATTCTCTCATGGTGGGCAGCAGGTCACTCATGGTTGGCAGCCGACGTGGTGGATAGCAGCAGGCGGTGGGAGGAAGATTCATTGGTAGCTGAACCACCCCACCAACCAAAGAAGATATGGGTTTCCCTCCATCTATTTAAACGGGATCAAATCCCATTGTTTGTAAGGGAAGAAATTGTGGTGTATGTTTTTTAATCCTCCGTCGAGAACTGGAGAGATAATAGAGAGAGGTCCTCCTTCTCCCGTGGATGTAGGTCATACGACTGAACCACGTTAAAATTCCGATGTTGCTCCATTCTTTCTTTTGTTTTGTGTGTTTGAGGAACCATGCACCTCTGCTGCGCCCCAACATCTATCGATAGCCCCCACACAATTTCGGATTAATTTCAAAGGGATGAGATCATAGCAAATTGCTTTTTGGAAAAATGTTCACTCTGGTGATGGACATGAGTGATGATGCTCGCCTCAATGGAATGGTGCAGTGCATGGACTGCATCAACATGATGATGGAAGACATGAAAGCTATGTAGGTAATATAGCCTCAATGATGGAGATCCTCAAGGAAGGATAGCGGTGTATGAAACAGAATGCACGAGATAAGAAATAATTTCATAATTTCTTTACAAGAGCTATGCTACGCCCTGAAACATATCCGTACCCGGAAGATGACCGGTAATCTTTGCTCATGGAAGAATCAGGTGCATTATTGGATGATAAAGGCGATGTGGAAAAATTAGACATTATGGTACCGTAGCTTGCAGTACTTCCACTGTTACCATAAGAGGCAGACTCCACGAGAATTAGAGCTGGTGATGCTGAGGGTGAAACAAGCCCGTCGGGCCATGATGACAAAATGGTTCTTGGGATGACGCTTGGGAAGCCTCTGGATTTGATGAAAAAACAAAAAACTAGTGACATGCTTGTGGAAAATGAAGGCACTAAGGGGCCGCACAAGGAGCACATGACTACTTCTGCATACATTTTCATCTTCCTAGGAGGAGGTTTGCTGAAGTATACTCTTAGAGGGTTCTAAGACTCAAGGTCTCGTCTATTTCCAGCCATATGGTTCCCCTCATACCGTGCTCGATTTTAAGATATCTAAATCCTCAAGATATATGATGGTAAGCACTTAGAACATGTCTACCAGAAGTATCCAAGAGAACATATGGGATTGATACGTCATGAAGTTCCCTGAGATATATGATCTCGCCATGACAGGGATTGTTGATATCACAACCAATTCTTGGTCCCAGGATTCCTCTTGAGGCATGATCCTTCTAGGAAAACTCACTCCTCAGGCCTTTATGTCATCGAGGACTCTTAAAATAGGTCCCACTAATTTGGGCTCTTCCCTAAGAGAAAATTCTTGTCAAAGATCATGATTTACATATAGAGTATTCTCCTCAGAGAATACCACAAACCCAATCTGTATTAACCTGCAATGTTGGGGATTCTTCTCAGAAAATACCATGAACCATACCAATGCAACTCATAATATAGGGGATTCTCTTCATAGAATACCACGAACCCTACTGATACGACCCATTAGATGGAGGATTAATGCCATGCGCTTGGAGGTCACATCAATACCCAAGAAATTCCATCAAGGGTGATAGAGTATCACTCCAATCCTAAGGAGGATGTCACAACCCTATCTCGAACTCTATCCTCTTGAGGGGATTACTGCACAGTGATGTGGACACAATACCATACTGAACCCTCAAGGAAAGAACCAAGGGGTAGCTTATCACCTACAATAGTACTCATTAAGAACCAATAAATCCATCTCTAAAGGACCACCTTATCGTGACGATCTCAAAGTCGTAAACAGCTCGTTAAATGGACTTACAGTTTGAAAGTGTGAATTAAGTTTTCTTAATTCAGAATAATAGTTTTTCATATTAAAATTATGTTTTAATATGTTTTCTTCTCATTATCCTTTTAATTTTTTTCATCCTTATGATTTTACTCCCATTGTTATAATGGTAAGCTGCTGTTTTGTTTTCTCATTACTTGACACGCTGGAAATCCATTGTGTTGGCCGATTGTTAGGAGTTCGTTGATTACTTTTGCCACCCGTTGTCATATGGCCATCCAACTGTGTTGTTTTTGTTTCACTATTTTGGATCGTGGCAGCCCTGTATTGGGCATTCTGTTATGGCTCATAGGGGGTTTTGACTACTCCGGTCTACCCTCTCAATTAGGGATCTCCTCTCTTCACTTTCTCGAGCAGTTCTTCCCTTGGTGAGTGTGATCGGTTCTTGCTACGATGAACCCCTATTGTGCCCTTGGTTCTTGGATTTTATTATTTTCTGTTTCCATGGTGTGAAATCAAGCCTGTAATTCTCCGTCAGCTTCATTGGAAATCCATCTCGTGGGGGTAATCGACGTCCTTACTATTTCGAAAGAAGTGTGGCTCTGTGCTTGAAAAAACTAGAAGTTCCAGCAGTGGCTATGGGGTGGAAGCACCATCAGATCTGGATGGATGCGAATTCTTCATCCGCTTGAAGAGATCAGGATCGACAGGATGGGTTTGGGTATGGCACTATATGTAGCAGCTGTTTGTTTTGCTTCTTTGTTCAAAATTTGTAATGTTTTCATTTTTTTGCATGTTGGTCTGTCTGTTGTAATATGTACCATTTTTCTTTGAGTGTTTTAATAAAATCATGGGTAAGGTAGTGTTATTGCTATGCAGTAGGTCCCAAAGGGGCCTAAGCACGTAAACCTTTGTGTTTTTGCGTTCTATTTCTTTTTCTTTGCATTCTTGTTGTTCCTCTTTGTAATTGTATCAATATTATGGAATGAATTCATTGATCTTGGAATCTTGGTTACTATGTTAATTCTTATGCACACACTGTACCCTTCACAAAAATTTATGGATCTTTTAGTGAAAAGGGGGTTGGTTGTGTTCGGGTCTGATCCAACCCATACCGACCCAAGGTCCGCCGACCCGACCTGTCGGGTCCAACCCAACCTTCTGGGTCCAACTCAACCCTCTAGGCCCATGAAGGGCATGGATCGCCAGCTCCAGTCCAACCCGCTCAAATGTAGGCTGGTTTGGTCCACCCTAACGTGGCAGCTGTCATACCATTTCTCGCTCCACGTGGTCGGCTGTTGAGCTGGCTGCTCCTCTTACACACAGTCCGCAAAACTGCATGCCAGCTGCTCCGACACATTGTCATGTCGCATCGCCGATCTGCACCGTCGAGGACCACCCTAGCTGTGACATCCCATCGCCACCCGTGTTTGTGACACCGTGGGACCCTCCACCACCGTTCATCAAGTCAGCGATCACCTTTTGTCGGGTGGCCACGCTGTTGCGCACCATAATCGGCGAATCCCCATCTATGGGCCTCCACCGTCATTGTGGTAGACTGTATTTTGAATTGGGAATACCTTTACAATCCTTGGGTCGTTTTCTTCAATATTGTTTGCTCCAAACCTTCTTGTCATCAATCCGGGGGTCTGACCACATTTAGAACCACCCAGAAAAACATGTCACGACCACGAGGGTCTGCTGATGAAGAATGTAAGAACAGATAGAGAAGAGAGCACAATAACACCCTTAGAACGGACCTTGACCATTTTCTTGTCGGACATGGTCCGTTTATGTTAGCAGGTTTATGAAGAAGAAACAAAAGAATATTTAACGAGATTCACCCCCTTTGATCCCGCATTTTAACCATCTCGCAAGAACGATCAAACTGCGGATCAACTTGTTCACGAGTTGGTCTGTGTTCGTCATTGGAAACAAGAATGGGGAAATGAATCATGAAGAAATAAACCTACAAACTATATTCAGTTTGATCATTGATTAAAAGTGATTGTGTTGTTTTCGTTCATCGATCCTCAATCCTCGATTCATCATCTCGTCTTTGTCCACCGTTCTCCAATGAGAGTATTTCTCCAAGGATCCTCTCTAGCACTCTGAGGGAAAGTCTCCAAGATCAATCACCCAATCATGTGTCTCTGCCAATGGTTAGAGAAGGAAAAAATATTTTAGCGTTTAAATATGTTTTAGTGTTGTTGTGTCACTATGTTTCAGCATCACTGGGTTGCTGCATCACAACACTACTATATTAAGTTAAAATGTTAACAATAAAATAATTCTTTCATATTATTTTATTCCTAAAACATCCAGAAACTAACTTCCACCATCGACCCGCGTCAGTCGATGTTAGGCTCTTCTTAAGGAAAACACTGCATTACAAACTCAACGATGGTCTTGGATTTTCAATCCAAGTTACAATTTTGAGTTATTAGGATTTTAAAATAAGATAATTTTATTTAATAATTTGATATACAGTTACGTCCTTTTGGGGTTTTTCCACATAAGACCCACACTGACTAAAGTTAAGTCATGCCTAGGGTAAATTCACTGCTCTGAGCTCAATGGTTCCCTTGAATTTCAGATCCTGGAACCCGTTTATAAGTTATTCCAGTTTTTCTGGAAAACGTTTCCTGCACGCTACTTAAAAGCTTAACATTTTTCGACATATCGTTTTTGGAACATTGGGTCACGAAATCCCACGCCATCCCAGTGCCTGGTCCCGTAATTTCCTAATAAATTTTTAAAAATTGAATCAAGAAAATATGACTCGTTACATTTCCCGACCTTATGGCTTTACATCCAAAAAAGGCCAAACATGATATACTCCAACAAAAGGTGAAAGTAAAGATCATGAATCTGAGCCTCTCTCTCCCATTAACTCTTATTAGGATCTCTGTATTGCCTCTAGACATGCAATAAGGGAAAAGATCAACCATGAAGGATCCTCAATCTTTATTGGGTACTCAACCCAAGTCACTCTAACGTCGATGTCCGGTTCTCCCTAGATTATATCATGCTAAGGGTTATGCATGAATATATTCAACTGTGACACATGGAAGACATTGTATACCCAATCCTACTTCAGGGTAGAGGTAAGTGGTATGTTACCTTGCCAACTCAATGCAATACCCGAAAAGAGTGACTATTAACCTTAGAGATAACTCTTTGCCCCAGAAAAATATTTTTAACCCTCATCAAGGTGAGATATAAAGGAAGACATGTGCTTCTTCCTCAAACTACAAAGTTCTCCACTGTCTGTTAGTATAAACATCAGATGGATCTATGCATTCTTCATCCACTCCTAGATGATCCTCACATTCTCTGAAATCGCCTCCTACAATCCCTTCAAAAGCTGGGATGTAAAGTGATTATCATGATCTGAAACAATTGTGGATGAAACATCATGGAGTCAAACTATCTCTTACATGTAGATGCATCCCAAGCTCTATACTAAACTCTGCACCTGGGTAGTTAGGAAGTTTTCCAACTCGGTGAGTCGATCAATGATCTCCCAGATGGTATCGTGTCTCCTAGACGTACATGGTAAACTTGTCATGACGTCTGCCTATATTACTTCCTAATTTCTTCCTAGTATCCCAAGAAAGATAAGAAGAAACCCCTACCAAGCATAGGGGGCTTGGAACAGTGAGTTGAAATACCATGAAACTGATTCAAACAAGCATTCAACTTTTATCTCAATAGTTAATCCAAGTATCAACTAATTCAATCATCCTCGATGTCCACCTTGACACCCACTTGCATATCTCTATGAATCTTGTCACTCTAGGTGTCCACTACTACAACTGTGTATCCTTTGAAAAGAGCGATGCACTCCCCATGTTTTGATTATCCATTAGGGGAATTCCCTGTAGACAACTGATCACTTAAAGACTCATAGTTGATATCATCGAGTTGTGCCTCCTCAAATCACTTTGAGAGTTTAGGTATAACAACCACTGATTTGAGGTATGCTGCATCATCTCTATATAGGAAGGATAACTGTAATGAGGCAAACTGCTCTGTTACCTCATTCTGCAACTACGAACTGGATCTATTACTGAGAGAATCCTCTACCATGTTTTCTTTACTAGAATTATAGACTCTCTCTCCAATTCATAGTCCTAGAGAAACTCTAGCTAACGCCTCTGTCTCAAGTTCAGAACCTTTTGAGAGAAGACATACCTAAGACTCATGTGGTCAAAGTAGAGGATAAAATGCTCACCGATAATGTAGTGTCACCACATCTTCAATGAGAAGACTAATGTTTCCAACTCAAGATCGTGGGTCATGTAGTTTTGCTCATGTGGTCTCAACTAACATGAATCATGGGAAATAATGGCTTTCCTTTTCATCAGGACACAACCAAGTCTGATCCCTAATGTATCCTAGAAAACTACTTACTCGACTCCCTCCTCTATCCAACTCAAGATCAGGGTGCTCGTCAAACTCTATCTTAACTACTAAAAATCCTGCAGGCACCATTCTATCCACACAAAAGGCATACCCTTTCGACTGATCAAAGTTTTCATTAATTCTTTGGAAGTGAATACTCATTCTTCACATTCACTTTGTTAAAGTGTCGATAATCCACACATAACCATGAACACAATGTCTTACTAATCCCTTCCTCTAAAAGTTTTCCAACTTCACCCTTATCTCACAAAGCTATGTGAAAGCCATCTGATATACTGATGCTGATATCGATTCCATCTCAGGGTGTAGAACAATGCAGAAGTCTATCTCCCTTTGGGGTGGTAAAGTTGGAAACATCTCCTAGAAATCCATCTTCGTACTCTGCCACTACTACTGGGAACTGCAAAATCATAACATTTACTGCCTTGAGGGTAAGGCTAGATGACTCAAGATTTATTGTTTGCACCCTCTAATGCTTGAATCTATCATGTACTACATGAGTTTCCTTTTTTTTGACCAATTCAAACCCCATTCCATCGTTGTGGACATACGTCACCATTTTCCCAAAAAAAGTCAATCTGAGCATAGACTGTTGATAACCAATCTATTCCAAGAATGATGTCATATGGCCTCGATGCTACCAACAAGAGGTTCCAATCGAAACTCTCACCTCCAGGGTTATATCACACTATCAGCACTAGTGTGATTATCGAGTTCCTACCTTAGGTATCTCTAGATATAAGGGCCTTTAAACAGTTTAACCATAAACTATAGGTCTCAAACATTATTCACACTACCACAAAACTAGTTTTCCATAATTACATCCTTTAAAAATGCTAAGAAAAGCACTGATAAAGTGGGAGCCTTTATTAGTGCTAAAAAAGTTCTAATAAATGAGACTTTTAACAGCACTAAAAAATCATTGTTAAAAGGGACCCTTTATCAACACTTTTTTTAGCGCTATTAGAAGGTTCCCCTTTATTAGAGATTTTTTAGTAGCATTTATAAAGGTGGGGATTTATTAGCGCTTTTTTCCTTGCATTGATAAATTTCAAAAAAAAAATCATGAAAAATAATATATTGTTATATAAGTATTTTTATATTGATATAAATATAATATTTTTTTTAAATATGTTTTAGGTAAGTATAAATAGATTATTACATTTAATATATAAGAAATTTAGTGAATTTGGATTAAAAATATTTTAAAAAATATTATTAATTAATAATTTTCTAATTATAATGGATTAATAGTCATTTATTGACATTTTGAAGATACAAAAAAATAAAAAAATAATAATAAAAGTTCTAAAATAAGTTTAAATGTAACTCAAACATCCAATGACCATAAATTTTTATCCAGGTGTCTGTTTGAGCTCTACGGAATATAAAATCGATTATTGCGATGGTCTCTACATGATAATGATCCAAGGGAACCTTATGTCACATTTTATGAGGCCCAAAAAGGCATAGAAGGACTCAAAAACTGAGTTTTTAGTCGGGATACCCAAATGTTTTAACATTAAAATGTGTATAACTTCTAATCCAGATGTCTTCTAGGCCTGTAAAACATATAATATAGAATATTGTTTCATTTTCATTGATTTTTCTGGTTGTAGAGTTTAAATAGACTTATGGATTTGAATTTATGGTCTTTTTAACATTCTATGCCTTTTCAGATACACATATATATGTATTTATTCGTAAATAGATATATATATGTGTGTGTGTGTGTTTTATATATGTATGTATGTATTTATTTAATTATTTATAAACACACATAAAAAACATATTTTATAAATTTATTTAAAACTAATCTTATAAATATATATTAATATAAAAATAAATATATTGATAGAAAATTATAACTATAACTATATATATATAAATATATATTTATATAATATATATATATATATATATATTAATATATGAATAAATATATCTGTATTAATATCACTAAATATATTTATATTAATATGAATCTGTATTAATATACAATAAATATAACTATATATATATATAAATAGATATATCTTCAAATGGAGAAAAAACTAAATGGATTAGTGGTAAAGGTGCAGGTGGGAAAGGGGGAGGTCTTGAGTTCGAGTTCTGGTGGAAGCAAAGGGTGAGTGGGTGCAAGTGGGAGGGGGTAGCATAGGAAAAGGAAACATGCAATGATACGAAGGTGGCTTCGCCTAGCACTGATAAAAGGGGAGGGGGGGGGGGGGGTCAACCACTGTTAAAAGTCCCCCCCCCCCACTTGAATTATATATTCTTTTTAAATTTTTTCAAATTTTTTACTTTTATCAGCACTTTAATAAATCAATGATAAAAGGGGCCTTTATCGGCACTTTTCGATGCACTAATAAAAGGGACCCCCTATCTTGTCCTCGATTAAAAATACTTTTTCTAATGCTATCAATGCTCTTTTCTAGCACTAATAAAGGCTATAGTTGCAGTGGTTTCATGACAAGGAAGAATGATTATCACCTGTTTCTATTAATATGGAAGCTAAGAGTTGACATAGACCGTACCTCAAATCATTCATGGATCCCTTGGGTCATATTCCTTGACCTCATACAGTCGTCCCTTCCCATATCCTCCAGCTCCCTGAGCCTGGTGTGGACCACATGGGGGTGGTGGTGGTAACAGGTTGAAATGTATACCATCTACTATTTCATGTCACTATCTCTGCCTCACTGCCCCATCCACCATTTTTGTATCAACAACACAATGGGATGGAAAATCTTTAGCGAGATGTCCCTTTCCATCACATGAAAAGCATTGCCTCTGTCTAGGCAGACTCGACCCACCTTATGAGCCCTATGCTATATATCCCATGTCTTGGGACCTCTTCTCCGAACATCTCACACATCCAAGTCTTTGATACTGACGTCGAATTTCTTCTCCCGAGGTCTCTGCTTTTTCTTTCCCACTGTTGACATCCACTGGTTGTATCTGCTCAGCCAATGTACTTTTAACCATTAAGGTTCTCTCTAGCACTCTAGAATAAGTAGGACTGCACAGGGTAAAAAATACTAGCTCAAATTTCCCTAGGAACACCTTTTTCAAAGGTCTGATCCCTGAAGCACTGGTCATATCATATTTATCGAGTTCCTGGAATGGTCAGTATGCCTCTATGAATACTCAACTACTAACATGTCGTCCTACTCAATTTGTAGAAGATCCCTGGAACCTATATCCCTAATATTTTATGGTGATATACCCATTCTCTGAGAAATATTATCAAACTCTATCCATGGGAGAGTCACCTCATTATAATATTGGGTAATATAAACCCCATCGTCACCCTACTGATCCATGTAGAAGGATCACTGCCAGGACCACCATATGATTTAATGGTGTCCTAACTGGATGGAAAACTCAGTCACCACCTCAAGCTAGTCCTTAGCGACATTTGAGTCAGTCTCAACTTGGAACCTGATGGGTATCTATCACTGAAACCCATGAAGCGACATCAGTCCTCGCATCTCATCCGTTGGTATTATGAGTACTACATGAAACTCTACAGATGGTGGTATATATTGTACACCACCCAAAGGTGTTATCTCTAGTACAAATCCCTATACCCATTCTCATCACCCCACAGATCATCCTTGTGATCACATGGTGGAATCCTGGGTGACTGTCTACATGGAAGAATCTTGAATCAAAACAAGATAAACCATTATCAATATAGTATACATGGTGATCTGACTTGATAAAGACATGGAAAACACAACCAATTCCTACACGATGCATGTACAATCATTTTTTCCTAAAACTACTGTTTTTATGTACCAATTTAAAGAACATAATTTCAGGTCCCGGTGTATGGATACGTTATCCGCCGCACCAACACTAGATTCCATGTCCTGAAAGATGAACTCAAAATAGTCAACACCATTTCCCCAAACCAAGCTGATAGACTATGAGTTCTTAAGGTAGAACCGACCTCCTCTTATACCACTATGTCACAACCCATCCCCCGGGGCTCATGTAATGACTACCCCAAATTCGCCTCCAATAGGCTAGGGGTTGGCGAGTAGTGCTGAGTAGGAATATCCCACAAATGGGAGGGATTTTCCTAAGAACCTCTACCCACAGACACAACTACAATCCAAAGATGTTGGAAAGTAAAAACACTATGTAAAGAAAATGAATGTATACCACTACAACCCAACAATAGAGTATGATAGAATGTCAAGAAGTAAAGTAGAACCATTCCAGAATAAAAGACCACCAAAAAGAAAGAGTTTGTGACACAAGTACTGAAGCTCATCCGTAGAAAACCCCACCAAATCCAACTTCAAGGTACAACACTGTACTTCTGTCTTTAACCCACCGAAACACACCTTAGTCATTTTGATCACACTAGGCCCCACCTAGTCCTTGACTTCCTAGAACACCATTAAAGAGTCAACCATCTGCACAAGACTCAAAACGTGTAGGAAAATACCATACAGGGGTTAGTAAAACAATACTCAATAGGGAACCCAAAAACACAAAGTAAAATACTACAAAAGAAACACCAATAACAAAATAGTCAGATCAACACAGGTATATGTCAACAACACATATAACAAGAACATACATGAATAGTCTTAAAGGACTCCAAGACTCAAGGTCTCATCCACTTCTATCCATATGGTTCCGCTCGTAGCATGCTCAATTCTAGGAGATCTCACTCCTCAAGTTATCTGATAGTAATCACATAGAACAAGTCTACCAAAAGTATCTGAGAGAACATCTGGTCTCAATATGTCATAAAGTTTCCTGAGACATCTGGTATCACTACAATACAGATTCTCGATATCACAGCCAATCCTTTGTCATAAGATTCCACTTGAGGCAATCTCATTCCGGAAGAACTCACTCCTTGAGCCTTGATGTCATCAGGGACTCTTACAAGATGTCCCGCTAATTTGGACCCCACCCAAAGAGAAAATGTTGGTTAAAGATCCTAATTTATTGATAGGGGATTCTCCACATAAAATACCGCAATCCTATTCTATATAAACCCAAAATGTAGGGAATTATTCTTATAGAATACCACAAACCCTACCTATAGGGCTCGTAATATAGGGGATTCTCCCCAAATAATACCTTTAACCTTATAGATATTGACTAATAGATGGAGGATTAAAACCTTGCACTCGAAGCTCACGTAAATACCCTATAAAATCCATCAGGGGTGATAGAGTATCACTCTAGTCCAAAGGAGGATTCCACAACTCTACCTGGGACTCTATCCTCTTGAGGGGATTGATGCCCAGTGATGTGGACAAAATACCATCACAAACCCTTGAAGAAATAACCAAGGGAAAGTTTTTCACCGACAACGGTCCTCATTGAAAACTCACAAATCCCTCTCAAAGGATAGCCTTGTCGTGAGGGTCCCAAAGCTACACATGGCTCGTCAAACTAACTTAAACTTTAAATGTTATGGGTCTTTTAGTGAAAAAGGGGTCGGCTGTGTTCGGATTCAGACCAGACCGTACCGACCCTGGGTCCGCTGACCCAACCCACATGGTCCGACTCGAGCCACGAGGCCCTAGAAATTCCTGGCTCACCAGCTCCAGCCTAGCCTGCTCAAATGTTGGCCAGTTCGGCCCACATGGACACAGAAGATGTCGTATCCCCACCAGTTCACTGTGGATGGTCATCGAGACAACCGCTTCTCCCGCATATGGTTTACCAGACCACATGTTTGCCCGTCTGATGCGGTTCCATGACTTGTCGCCAATCTGAACTTCCATGGATAGACCTAGCCATGGATTCACATCGCCGCCCGTAGCCACAGAGTCGTGGGCACCTCCATCACCGGTCGTCAAACCAGTGATCTCTTGCTATCAGGCGGTCGTGCCGCCGCATGCCGCCGCATGCCGCCGCATGCCACCGTTGCCCCTACCACTATAGGCTCCACTTTTATGGGCCACCACCATCATCGTGGTGACCTGTTTTTTTAACTAGGAATACTATCGTGATCCTTGGGTTTCCATATTCACTATCATGGGCTCAAAACCTTCTTATTGTCACTCTGGGGGTCCAGCCACAGTCAGAACCACCCGAAAAAACATGTCGCGGCCATGAGGGTCTGCCGACGAAGAACAAAAGAACGGTGAGTGAAGAGAGCACAAGAACACCCTTAGAATGGACCTTGCACTTGTTCATGTTGGCCTTGGCCCATTCATGTCATCAAGATTATGAAGAAGAAACAAAATAATATTTAACAAGATTTACCCCCTTGGATCCCACATTTTAACCATCTTGTAAGAACGATTGAACCACAGATCAACCTGTTCGTGGGTTGGTCTGCATTCATCATTGGAAACAAGAACAGGGAATAGAGAAATGAAGAATTAAACCCCCTACCTGTACTCAGTTTTATTTTTGATGAAGAGTTATTTCATCATAGTCATTTGTCAATCCTCGATTCATCATCTCATCATCGTCGTCCATTCACCAATGAGAGGATTTTTTCAAGGCTCTTCTCTAGTGCTCCTGGGGAAAGACTCTAGGATCTTTCACTCAATCCTCTGTCCCTACCATCCGTTAGATAAAGAAAATGGGGTTCACTATTTAAACACGTTTCAGTGTAGTCGTGTCATTTTATTATAGATTTTCTAAGTCGTTGCATCACATATTTACTTTATTATGTTGAAATGTTAAAAATAAAATAATTCTTTCAAATTATTTTATTCTTAAAACATACAAAAATTAACTATCACAGTTGACCCACACAGGTCGATGTCAGCTCCTTCTATGAAAAATACCTCATTTTGAACTCAGTGATGGTCTCAAATTTCCAATCTAGGTTACCCTTTATGAATTATTAGGATTTTAAAATAAAAAAATTTTATTTAATTATTTTATTTATGGTTACGTCCTTTTTGGGTTTTTCACTGAAGCCCTATGCATACTAAATTTAAGTCAAAGCTAGAGTAAAGACACTATTATGAGCTCAATAGTTCCATTGAATTTCTGATCATGGCACATGTATAGAAGTTATTTCATTTTTCAGGAAAATAAATCACACACGCTATTTAAAAACATAAATTTTTTTGACAGATCGTTCCAGGCACACAGGGCCTCAAGATCGCATGTCGTCTCAACGCCAGGTCCCATAATTTTCCTAATAATTTTTAAAAAATAGAATCAGAAAAATATGAGTCGTTAAATATAATCATCTAGGAAAATGCAATAAATTAATGTGGGTAAGAATATGACATAACTACTATACTTACAGGCCAAAGAGGGTGGTTATTTGGTCATCTTGTTCTCTTGATACTACTAGAATGAGGGCTTGTAAATTTATGAGATTCGATGATTTAGACTTCTTTTGGAGCTTCCGAATTAGTCACAAAGGCAAAAAATAATCTGAATAAAAGGATGTCATCAACACTACACCATATTAGCTATGATAGGAATCTGAGAAGGATGAAAGTATGGGACTAGATCTCTAATTAAGTATATCAACATCAAGGAAAACCAAGGGTTTTTATTTGAGAAAAATGAGAGTCGAACTAGGGAAAATCTGAGAGGGTTGAATGACTGATCCAACGCTTGAAGAGGTCATCAATTCCCCTAACAGAACACTAGTCCATTTAATAACCCATACAACCAGTGAGTGCCACGATGCAACACCAAACAGAAAAGAAAACGATGCACTTGAGTAAACCCACACACACTGATGGCATAGATGCAACTGGTGGAAACATTAATCAATGACCATAAGTCAACCCCAATCAGATTACTGAGTCAACTGGCACATGCCAATGGAAAGCACAAGAAGGGTGAGCTAATGGCCTATAAGAGAATCCCACATGAAAATCAAATAGCCTAGTGCACTTAACCACTCTAGAAAATAAATATAGTTGAATAATAATTTTGAAATAATTTTTTGTGCTTGTATATAAAAAATAATTTATATTGCAAAATAAAAACAAGAAAATTCAATATGAAAACACCTAAATTTACAAATCTCCACCATCTACAATTAAAGATTTAGATGTTATTTCACCTAAGGTTATTGAATGTGATCCAAATTCAAGTTGTTCAAAAATGGTATTTGAATTTAGATATTACCATATAGTTAGTCAAACTATCATCCATGTTTTTATCTGTATGTATCGTATTAACACATATGGTTCTAGATTCATTAACATCTCTAATAAAATGCAGTCTAAAAGATATGTATTTGGATTTCCCATGGGATACTAATTTTTTTTATAAATGTAGATAAGATTGACTATCACTATAAATATTAATAATAGAATAATAAATTTTGAGTTTTGAGACCATGCCACTAAGCCATAATGCTTCTTTAAAAGTCTTGGTCAATGCTATATATTCTGGCTTTATTTTTAAAAGAGAACCCGCTTTCTATATATTAATTTTCCAGGTTATAGGGAATCCAAAAGTAGTGAAAACATTCCCAATTAATGATTTTATAGTATTAATATTACCTTCATAGTCAGAATCTACATATCCAACAATAATTTCGGTAGTATCCGTATTTTCACCATAACATAAAGATAAATTTGCAGTGCATGACAAACACCAAAACTGCCACTTCAGAGAATGTCAATATGGCTTCCCTGGACTGTCTATAAATCTTCCAAGGATTCATATTGAAAAATATACATTCGGTCAAGTGAAAATCATGGAATACAAGACACTAAAAAAATGTTGTCATGAATGATTTTAGACATAAACTCAACATTAGCAGAATCAGTGGGTACTTGAGTTGATGAAAGTTTAAGATTTTGTCTAAATGGAATACTGACATGTTTTAGAGATTAAATTTTGAACCTTTTAAGAACTGTTAGAACATAAGAATGTTGTGAGAGAGATAAAAGTTTATTGATTCTATCCCAAATAATTTATACATCTAATTTTTTTTTAATCCCAAGATCCTTCATTTCAAAAATACATTTTAATTGAGATTTAATAGAAATAATATCCTCCATGTTATTAATCAAAATACTCATGTCATCAACATATAAAATAAGTAAAAGCACATTTTTTTAATTGAAATTAAATAAGTGAAATTTAAATTAAGAATAAAAGAGTCAAATTTTCTAAACGACTACCTTGTGAAATTTTTTAAATCATACAATGATTTATTTAAAAGAAAAATTTGGTCAGATTTAAATTATTTAGAATAACTATATGGTGGATTCTAGTATAATTACTCAATAATTTCATCATGAAGGAAGGTATTTTTTACATATATTTGTTCAATTTGAAGGTCAATATTAGAAACAAAAATAAGAAATGACCTTATAGATGAATGCTTTACAACTGATGAGAAAATCTCAGAATAGTTTATTCCTTCTCTCTGAAGGAATCCATTTGCAACTAAACTATGTTTAAATTTGATTTTCTTTTTAGTAGTTTTATCATTCTTACTTTTATAAATCCAATTACAACCAATTAATTTATCATTGGGGGGGGGGGTTATCAATGATTGACCAAGTGTGTTTTTTATTTAAGGTGCAGATTTATTCATCTATGGAAGTGATACACTATTTAGAATATTTTACATTAAGGGGATCCTTTTATGTTTTAGGATTATCATTAATAAGATCCTATGAAATCTTAAAATTTTAAGAATCCATATCATAATTCTAAATCGAGAAGGAGGTCTAGAGACCCTACTGACTCTATCAGGATTCAATTGGTAATCAACATTACTAGTTGGAGGATCACTATGTGAATCCGAATCAGAACTAAAGCTTAATTAAACTTGTTCCATAGGTTGAGGATCAGGTGGAGGAGGTTGTGTGACAACCTCAAATTGGGTTGATGGTTTGGTTTTATCAGCCCTATAAATGGATGCATCATCACTTTCAGGCATGACATATTTAGATTTAAGATAACAAGACTCATGAAACAACACATCTCTAGTAATTATGCATTTTTGGTAACTAGGTTTATCAACAAAGATTTTATAACCTTTGACGCCCTTGGGGTATCCTAAAAAAATACAAATAATATATCTAGGTTCTACTTTATCGGTCTTGATAAATTCATATGCAATGAATCTAAAGACTCTTATGTGATTACAAGATGATGGGTTTTTATTCCAAAGTTCATTTGGGGCTTTGAAATTATTGGTAGAGGATGAGAACCTATTATGAGGTAAACTTCTGTAGTGGAAGCCTCTTCCCTATAGTATTTAGGGAGACTTGATCATGAAATCATGCTTCAAAATCTCTCAAGAATAGTTCTATTCATTCTCTCAACAAGCTCATTCTGTTTGGGGGTTTCCAAAATTGTTTTTTGTCCTACAATACCCTTAGATTGAAAAAACTGAATAAAATTAGTAGAGAGGTATTCTGACCCATTATCAGTTCTCATTTTTTTATTTTCTTTCCAACCTAAATTTCTAAGAGGATTTTCCATGTATTTAAGGTTCCAAAAACGTCATATTTTTTTGAGTATGTAAATTCAAACCTCACTAGAGAATTCATCAATAATGGTAACAAAATAGGATCTTCCACCATGGGTGGTTCTTCCAACTGGTCCCTATAAATCAAAATGAATATATTCTAAGTGGAATACATCTTTGAAAGTAGGCCTATTGTAATTGAGTCTCTTAGATTTACCCATTACAAAATCCTCATAAAAGGGATGGTTACAAGGTGTAATTTCAATCAACATACCTTGTTTATTAATTTCCTCACATGACCTAATATTCTTGGATAAAATAGTGTATTATCAATATTAGTTGTATAAACACTACCAAACTATCTAGAATGGGTTTTCTTATTCATGAAATATAACCCATCATTAAGGTAAACCTTGATGATCGTTCTAGAGCCTCCATATATTTTGAGGCAACCCGGTTCAGGATTAAAAGTGAATCCATTTTGGTATATAATTCCTAAGGATATCAGGTTTTCATGGATGCTTGTAACCCACCTAACATCTAACAATGTAATGATAGAGTGTTCATCAAGTAATATTTAAACTAAACCTCTTACCATGACTTGAAACCTCTTATTATTTCTTAAAATAACATCTCTTAATACTCTTTCTATTAGACCAGGGAAAGACTCCCTAATGGGAAACATATGGAATGGGCAGCTTGAATCCAAGACCCACTCATGGGTGAGTTCATTATTGGTCACATTCAACACTTTAATATTTTCATAACAAGAATCAATTAAAAGGGAATAAATATTAGGTTCTTTATTGTCATGGTTTTATTTTATATTTTTACACTCAAGTCTAGTGTATATGGGCTTACCACAGTTGAAGAAAACAAATTTCCTCTCCCTATACTTAAACCTAGACTTGGGTTGTTTATTATTCTTGCCTTCATCCTTGTTATACACTTTCTTCCTTCCCCTAGATTGTGGTCTAAATCTTTTAAAAAGACTCTATAAATCATCTTTAACTCTTGGTTTAGAATGTAATCCTTTAAAGAAAAGGGTAGACTTAACCTCTTCTAGGGTTAGAAATTCACAACCATACATCATTGTCTCCACTAATGTGTTGTAGGAATTTTATAAGCAAATTAGAATAATTATTTATTTATCTTCATTACCAACAACAAAAATTATATTTTCTAAATATAACATGATTTTATTTAATTCATCCAAATTTGATTTAATTGTAATACCCTATTTCATTTTGAATGTAAAAATACAATGTTTCTTTTAAATTCCACCAAAAAGTGAAGTTTTTATAAAAAATTTCTCTAGTTTTTGAAATATACCAATAGTAGTTGTTTCATAAGAAACTTCTCCACAGAATTTATCTCCTAAATAAAGAAACAGAGAAGTGTGGGCCTTAACAAAAAACATCAGGGGATATATCATGATACATAGTGGAGGTATATCTGATTTCAAAAACAATAACAATAGGTTTGTTAGGCCCAAATAGGGGATCAATAAATCCTTCCTGAACCAGAAAGGTTCTCATATTAATCCATCATATATTGAAGTCATTGTTATGATCTACCATTTAAATTTTCAAACCTAGTTTTTTATGTTTATCCAATAGATCGAATGTCATGTTTTACTGCACAATGATATTCATATGGTCCCATGAACTAGTAAGGATCAGTGGATATTCATGACTATATAATTATGTATTATAATTAAAAAAATATTTATGGTTTCAATAACTTAAATTGAAATTAAAAGAGGGAGGAGGTGAATCAAGATGATATTTAAGTGCATAATTAAAATAGAAAATATATTAAAACAATAAATAGACTCGAAAGAAAAGGAGAACCCAATGAGGCTCTGATATCACTTTATTGGGGGAAGGTGAACTACCATAGATAATTTTTCATGAACCCAAAATGTTTTTTGGGTGTTTTATTCACAACATTTGAATCATGATAGAAAATAAACATTAAATATGAAAGAAATAAGAAATTATAAAATAGGAACACAAATATTTAATGTGATTTGGTACAATTTGGTCTTACATGAACTGAAATAATACCATCTATATTCCCATATTTATTAAGATATAAAAATAAGATGGTACAAGTTATACTCGAGTAGAAATACCCAAGAAATAGAAGTGTGCGATAAATGTTAACTTTAGAAGATAAAAATTTAGTAATTACTATATATACATATTGGAGAGGGTGGAAGTATGGATGTCATGTTCTCTTGACACAAATAGAATGAGGTCTCATGAATCTGTTGGATCAGAGGTCCCGGACATATTTTAGATATTTTGGATTAGTTACAAAGGACAAAATACTTTTAAAGGAAGGGAATTCATTAACACTCCACCATAAAATACTATGAGAGGAAGATGAGTGGGATAATAGGCTAAGACCATCACTCAAACGAAGTAGTGGAATAGCAAGGAGAACCAAGGTTTATCAACAGAGAAAATGAGAGCTAAACAAAGGAGAATACAAGTGGTTGAATGAATGAACCAAAACATACAGGGGTCATAAATCCTCCAAGCATGTTGTTACTCCTCAAAACAACCCATCCAACCAGAGAGTACCATGGGGTAAGGAAAAACAGAAAAGGAAATGGTGCACTTGAGTAAAACCAAAACTATGGAAAATAGAGATTCAATAGTTGGAAACATTAATCAATGGTCATGAGTTCACTCAATCTATATTATAGAGTCAACAAGTATGATCCAATATAAATCAAAATCAGGTCGATCCAGTAGCCTAGAACAGGAGCCCAAATGAAAATTAAAAATCCCTGTGCATTAAACAGTTCCCGCAAATGGATTGAGTAGAATAATAATTTCAAAATATTTTTTCATTCATTTCAGTAAAATAAAATTAATATGTAAAAAATAAAAAATATTCAATTAAATATGAAAATATTTAAATTCACAACTAGTTTTTTACTTTTATGGGTTGGATTGATATATTTAAACATCATAGGTTCTCTAAATTTTCACCTGTTTTCTCATATCATGGACTTATTTTTTGTGATATTTGTTTATTTAAAAATAATTTTGTCATTTTTAATTCTATAAAGTTTGAGACTATATAGATAGAAGAAAACGAGTGTGAGGAAATTATCAGTTCTACATGGGTGGTTTATGATATTCTAGTAAATATGTATCTTGGCTTGGTAATTTATAATATTATGAAGAATAAAAAATCAATTTATGGGGATATTGATAAGAAGATTGACCATATTGAGAAGTTTATCATAAGATGATTCTTGTTAGTTGTGTGTGGAAAGAATTTTTAATATTTCATATCAAAGACAATGCTAGTCAAATTCCCCCATGAAATATCCAAGATCAACATATATACATGCTTACACAATTAGGTATTAGAATTTGAATAATATTTATGGTAATGATGATTCAAATTATAAAAATAATGGAAAAGTAGTGAATTAAGATGAGATTAGAATGAATAAATTAAAGGAAACCAAATTTGATTCATGAAATAGTTTTAAAAGAGAATGTAAGAAAGTAGTATTGATAGATATGAGATTTGAATTTCTTCAGTACCTTTGGGGAATATGTGCACAATAAGAACACCACTCTCATACACAATTTATTAATTATTAAAAAAATATTTACAGAGTATAGGCTTAACAATAAAAAAATAGAAACAGAAGATTTGAAAAACTAAACCTACAAACAGAGGAACATGAATAAAACATACAATACCAAACTCTTGGGTCCATCCATCCTATTCTATTCAAGATTTTATTTGAAATTTGGGTAGATCCATTGAGATTTTCTTGGTGTAAAGTTTCACCTAGTTGTAGATGGAAGTTCTTAGATTTGGAACTCGACCACACATCTTCTCAAGAAAGGATGCTATCAAAAATCTGCCACATACTATACACTAGGGATATACAAGAAGGACGACATGGCCTAATAGAAAATATATGAACATGATGAACACATTGAAGGGTAGGTTTTCTCGAACTAGATCAGAACCAAACTAGGTATGTGAGAAGCACAAGATGTGAATGAGGTGAAGCGGCAGAGGCATCAGGATGATGAAACCCTCTAACAACCACAATGCCTCTAAATAGCTCACCCAACAAGAAAATTCCATACATATGTTGATCCAACACTACTTAATGAAGAAAGCGCCTTAAAATCAAGGAACATGGAAATCAAAGATTAAAAGTGAAGAAGAATAATTTATGACTAGAAACAATCCTGATGAAGATCACTAATTTGGAAAGCATGGGATAAAAGAAGAAAAAACAGACTGAATACAATAGCCCATTTGAGAGGCCCATAGGGTAATACAATGACACAGTGCATAGGAAATATCTAGTAAAACATATTTTAGAATTTTAATAATAAAAAAATTAAACATCTTTTCATGAATGATTATTAAAACTAATAAATGACATAATATAGAATGAGAATATTTCAAATTGAAAACACATAATTTTACAAATCTCAATGCTTTTAATTTTAAATTTTGAGTGTTCATTCAACCATAGTTATTTAATTGGATCCAAATTCATCCTATCTAAATAGTATTTAAATTTTGAAAATACCATAACTTTAGTCAAACTATCAGCAGAGTTATTATCAGTATGTATCTTATTGACACATACAGTTCTAGATTCAATAATGTCTCTAATAAAGTGTATTGTAATATCTATGTGTTTAGATTTACCATGACACACTAGATTTTTGGATAAATGTAAAGGATACTGGCTATAACTATAAACTATAATGATTGATTTACAAATCTTAAGTTCAAAAGCCAAACCCTTGAGTCATAAATCTTCCTTGACATCCTTAGTCAAGGTAGTGTATTCAAAATTTGTGGTTGAAAGAGAAACCACAGATTTCATGTCACATTTTTAGGATATGGGACCACCACATAAGGGGAAAAATACCTAGTCAATGACATTATGACATTAATTTTACCTATATAATCATTATCTACTTATCCAATAATCAATACAGTAGTGTCATCATTTTTACCATAACACAAAGACTGGGATGATGTACATGATAAGTATCGAAGAATCCACTTTAGGGCATGCCAATGTGGATTCCTAGGGTTATCCATAAATATTATAAGAGTACATATTGAGAAGGTAATCTCAATTCTAGTTCATATCATATATTATATAACACTCCCAACATTGTTATGATATGGTATTTTAGACATGTACTCTACATCAGTAGCAAAAGTGGGTGCTTGTGAGAATGAAATCTTAAAATGGTGGGAAAATTCTGAATATACAAGTTTTCGAGATTTAAAAAAATAACTTTTAAGAATATAGAGAACATAATCATTCCATGAAAGATACAACAGTTTATTGGTTATATCCCTATTAATTTATACAAAACGGTTTTGTTTTTATACCCTTAAATTCATCATTTCAAAAATTCATTTCAATTACAATTTATCAATTATAATGAGATAAATGTTATCACATATAATCATTATTTCATCTATATATAATAGAAGGTGAATCGTGTTTTTTTACATAATTTAAATTAACACAAAAATCATATTAGCTAATTTTAAAATAGTTATTAATAATAATTTAATAAAATTTTCTAGACCATGTACTAGAGGCTTGTTTTAAACCATATTTTGATTTATTTAAAAAGAGAAATTGGTTAGGTTAAAATTTTATATTATAACCATCAGGAGGTTTCATATTTAATGTTTCATTAAGGTCACCATTAAGGATGGTTTTTTTCACATCTAGTTTTTCAATTTGAAATTCATAATAGGCAGCAAAATCAAGCAGTATGAGTATAGAAGAGCCTTTTAAAACTGGTGAAAAGATTTTAGAATAGTCTATTACCTCTATTTGGAGGAATTCCTTAGAGGCTATTCAAGCTTTAAATTTTATTTTCTTTTCAGTTATATTATTCTAATTTAATTTCTAAATCCACTTACAACCAATTACATTATCATTGGAAGGTTTATCTATGATAGGCCATTTTGGATATTTATTTAAGTAGTTAGTCTCTTTATCAATAGAATAGATCCACAACATATAATCTCTTTCATTAATAGATTATATATAAGATTGAAGATAAACATCTATAAGATCCCATGCAACATGAAAGTAAAATTAAGCCATATCATATTGATTAAAATTAGAATGAGGTCTAGAGACTCTTCATCCTCTATCACTGGTCAACTAGTAATAGACATTGTTATGAGGATGTTTATTTTTTTAATCTGAATCAGAACATGAGCAAGATTAAGATCTGATCATAGGTTTAAGATCACGTTGAAGAGGTTGTGTAGAAGCCTCAAATTGGGTTGATGGATTGGTATATGCATCCCCGTCAATGGATGCATCATTACTATATTGTGTGACAACATTAGAATTGGGAGAATTGAATTTATGAAACACCACAACTCTACTAATTATAAATTTTTGGAATATATGTTTATCAATCCATAACTTGTAATCATTAACACCTTCAGGATACCCAACAAAAATACACTTGAGATCTCGATATTCAAACTTATTAGTCTAGTAATGGAAATATGTAGTACACCCAAATACTATTAGTTAATTATAAGAAGGTAGTTTGTAATTCATGAGTGTATTTTGGGACTTAAACTAATTATTAAAGGATGGTAAATAGTTTATAAGTTACACTACTGTGGTGGTAGTCTCTTCCTAGAAATATTTTTCCAAGCCTTAGCATGAAATGATGATTTAGACTCACTCATGGATAATTCTATGCATGCGTTCAACAATTCCATTCTTTTAGGGGGTCTCCCTAATAGTTTGGTCCCTTTAAATTCCCTTGGATTGTTTTAACCAAATGAATTGAGTAGAGAGGTATTCTAATACATTATTATATCTCATTGTTTTTATTTTCATTCATACTTGATTTTCAATAAGAATTTTCCTGGTTTTGAAGGTTTTAAAAACATCATATTTAATCTTGAGCATGTAAATCTAAACCTTTCTATAGAATTCATCAATTAAGGTAACAAAATAGTATCCTCCATTATGAGAGGTAGTCTTAGCTAGTTCCCATAAATCGGAATGAATGTATTATATAGGGAAACTATCTTTAAAGGAATACCTATTGAAAATAACTCTCTTCACTTTACCCATTATACAATTTTCAAAACAACAAAGGTTACTTTGTTTAATGTTGGTTAGAAACCCTTGTTTCTCAAGTTTCCCAAGACACTTGGAGCACACATTCCATAATATCATATGTCATAAAAAATTATTATCATTATTAGACACATATAAGTTACCCAACTGTCTATAATGGTTCTTCCCACTTAAAACATACAACACATTATCAAGGGAACCCTTAATGATATTTCAAGAGAGTTTTTTAGATTTTTTGTAAACTTATTAAGAAAAAAGTGAATCCCTTTTTCTCCAAATTCCTAAGGATATCAGGTTTCTATGGAGTTTATGAACCCACGTAAAATCTAACAAAGTGATTCTAGAGTAGTCATCTAGTTCTATTAAAATAGATACTCTTCGCATGACTTGGAACCACATATTATTTCCTAAAAGAACATCTCATTATACTCTTCTACTAAATCAATAAAGACTCTTATAGGGTCCTATATGGATTGAGAAACTAAAATCCAAGACCCACTCATGGGTGAGTTCATGGATATATGCATTTAATAATTTTTCAGTATCAAAAACCAAAATACACTAAAATAGACTATCCATTATGTTCTTTAATATCATAAATTTGTATAATTTTTTTCTAAAATTGGGTCTTCTGTTCCCTGTCTTGCCACAATGAATGAAAAAAAATCTAACATTATAATTTGACCTAAACATGAGATTTTTATTATTCATATTTTTTTCTTTAATATAGTTTTTTATTACCCCTATATTATGGGATAACCCTTATGAAACTTTTCTTAGACACAACCTTAACTCTAGGTTTAAAATTTAATTCACTAGAGAGAATATCATATTTAACCTCTTCTATGGTTAGAGAGTCACCACCATACATCATATTCTCTATTAATGTGTTTTACTCATTATATAATGAAATTTAAAAAAAATATTAATCCTCATATTAAATATTCACATTTATATTGGCTAAATCAATTTTGATTTTATTGAATTAATCAATTTGATATTTAATTGAAAAACCAAATTTCATTTTAAATGTAAACATGTAATGTTTCATATAATGTCTATCAACAAGTACAACCAGTCATATATAATTTCTCTAACTTAATCTATATACTAGAAACATTTCTTACATATGAAATTTATCTAATTACTTTTTCACCTAAATAAAGAAGTAGAAAACTATGTTTCTTAACAAGAATATCATAAGTGATATCTTAGTACATATTATAGGTCAACCCATTGGTAGACTAGGAAACAATGGGTTTTCTCGGTCCATAGAGGGAATCAATTATACCACGTTGAATAAGAATGACCCTCATTTTAATCTTCCATAAATTTAATTCATTACCACCACAAAAGTTTTCTATTAAAAAACTAGTCAAATTCATGTTTATCTGAAGGCACTTATACAAATATTTTGGGTACAACGCTAATCTTATGCCCCTATGAAATACCCAAGGTCAACAGATATACATGATTACTCAATTAGGTATTAGAATTTTAATAATATATATAGTTATGATGATTCAAATTATAAATAGAATGGAGAAATGGAAACTTAATATGAGATTTGAACATGGAAATTAAACAGAAACCACCCTCGATTCAAGAAATTGTTTCGAAATAAAAAATAAGAAAGTAGTAAATATGGACATGGTTTTTAACGTGCTTCGATCCCTTTGGGACCTACATGCATGGAAAGAACCCCACACACATACATATTTTATTATTTATAAAAACAAAATTTACATATTATAAGATTAACAAGAAAACAAAAAAACATAATATTTGAAAAACTAAAGCTGCAAATGAAGGAATTTAAATAAAAAACATACAATGCCAGATGATTCTATCTTCTCATCATATTATCTTCAAGAAGTTTTCAAGAAGATTTTTTGGATATTTTGATCTTTTCATGGAGGAAGTTATTGCCTGGACATATTTGAATTTTCAAAGATCAATAACTCGGCCACACATAATTATAAAGAAGGGTGATATCAAAATTCCGCCATAAACTACAAATTGAGTGTGTGTATATAAAGTGAAACAGGACCTAATTCTCGATCATAGATGATGATAAACACATTGAATGGTTAGGTTTCAATAACCATGGATAGAACCAAACCATGGTGGTGATAAGTGAAAAACGTTAATAATGAAAAGTGAAGGAGGAACAGGGGTGTTGAAACCCCCTGACAACCATAGTGACTTGAAATAGATTTAGCAACCATCAGATTCCATGTATCGAGAGCCAACATCACCTATAAAGGCACAAAATTTCCATATAATGTCCTTACCCTTTCTTCTCATTTACTCTTGGAAAATGTTGTGGTAGATGTTTCTAGAGGATGTACCAAGGAGTTTGGAGGTGTTTTTGAGGGAAAAGGTGGTGTTTTTAAATTCTGACAGTAGTTCCTAATGGTATCACTCAAAGGCAGTTCCTGACAGTATCTCCTAACGGTAGTAGATTTAGTAGGGTGGTAGATTATGATGGTTTCTATTAACATTATCTCTTTATGGTAGAAGACTTGGTCTAGTGATATAGCTTGATGGTATCTCTTGATGGTAGTTCCTAATTGTAGAAGACTTAGTCTAGCATAACACTAGATGGTAGCTCCTAAATGTTTCTCTAGACAGTAGCTATTGACGATAGCTCCAGATGGTAGATCCTGATAGTATAATACTTAGTCCGGTGGGATCTTGGGATCATGTTCATGAAAATTATTCATTTTACCCCATATATTTTTCTAGATGATGAGTCTCATATAAGACATCAACATGAAGCACTTCATCCTTCGATCTACACTACTACAAATATGCCCTTAATCAGCACTAAAATGGCCTTTAAGAGCGCTAGAAAAAGCGCTGTTAAATCCGTAGAAGATAAAGGGGGGGTAAACTTTATCAGGGATAAAAAAACGTTGATAAAGACTCCATTTATCAGCGCTAAAAAAAGCACTGATAAAAGGTGTCTTTTATTAGCGCTAAAAAAAGTGCTGATAAAAGTACCCCTTTATCAGCGTATTTTTTAGCGCTCATAAAGGGGTCCTATATTAGAACTTCTTTTATCAGCGCTTTCGTTTTAGCGCTGATAAAGGTCCCGTTTATCAGCGATTCTAAAAAAGCGATGATAAAAGCTAAAAAAAATTAAAAACATTAAAAAAAAATTAAAAAAATTACAAAAAAATTACAAAAAATTAAAAAAAATCATGTCAATCCGGGGGGCTCTTATAGCGCTTGAGCCCCAATTTTAATAGCTCTTTCCACTCCCTTCAGTGCCCTGAATGCACCCCCTCCACCCTATATCAGCGCTAGCCCCCCACATCCACCCCCATGTGCGCGCCTCTGCCTCCAGCAGGTTTTGAACTTGAGACCTCCCCCATGCGCGCCTAAGTCCTTACCACTACTCTATTTTAATTTGTTTACTATTTCATGATATCTCTATTTATAAATATATATAGTTATATTTATTCGTATAGTAATATATATTAATATTATTATTATATTTATAGTTATATTAATATATATATAGTTATATTAATAAATATATATATAGTTATATTAATAAATATATATATAGTTATATTAATATATATATATATAGTTATAATAATATATATATATAGTTATATTAATATATATATAGTTATATTAATATATATAGTTATATTAATATATGTATATAGTTATATTCATATATATATAGTTATTTTCATATATATATATAGTTATATTCATATATATATAGTTATATTCATATATATATATATATATTCATATATATATATATATAGTTATATTAATATATATATAGTTATATTAATATATATCTCTATTTATATATATATATAGTTATATTAATATATATATATATAGTTATATTAATATATATCTCTATTTATATATATATATTTAGTTATATTTATTCGTATAGTAATATATATTATATGAATATATATATATAGTTATATGAATATATATATTTATAGTGATATTAATATATATATTTATAGTGATATTAATATATATATTTATATTAATATTAATATATATATGTAGTTTTATTAATATATATATATAACTAGATTAATATATATGTATATAGTTAGATTAATATATAGGTATATAAATATTCATATATTTGTATTTTAAATAAAATGGATGTTAGTTATTATTTAGATAAAGCTAATATATTTTATATGTAAATATATTTTATTATTTACATTTATAATTAAATTTTTAGGTGTGAATATATAAAAAATATGTTCATATAGTTATATATTTGATTATAAATAGCAGTGCATTATAAGAAATAATGAAATTTAAAAGAAATAATATCAATATGAATGTAATACCTTGGAATAAATTCAGACCCCACCAAAAAAATCCAATAATACCCCTTAAACGAGACTGAAAATCCACAAAATCTTAAAAAATTGGGGTACCCCGACTAAAAACTCAGTTTTGGAGGCCTTCTGGGCCTCTTTTGGCCTTAAAAATCCCTTGACCGAGGTGTCTCCCCATCATAGTGACGTAGAACTCGTTGTAGGCTTCGATTTGATATGTGGTAGAGCTCAAATGGACATCCAAATCAAACGTTATGGCCGTTTGAAGTTTGAGTTGCGTTTTCAACATATTTTGGATCTTTTTTTAATTTTTAAAATTTTTTAGTCTTCAATTTGTTATTAAATGACTATTACTCCATATTAATTATCAAATTATTAATTAAAAATATTTTTAAATATTTTTATAAGCCATTTTCACTAAATATCTTATATATTAAGTATATTAAGTGTAAATGCACATTTATACTTATCTAAAATATATTTAAAAATTATATATTATATTTATATCAAAATAACTATATTTATATATTAATATATTTTTTTTAATTTTTTTTGAAGTCGAACCTTTATCAGCGCTACTAAACAAGAGCTGATAAAGGGAGTCCCATTATCAGCACTAAAAAAAGCCCTGATAAGGGGGGGGGGGACTTTATCAGCGCTTTTTTGAGCGCTGATAAAGGCCCCCCCTTTATCAACGCTTTTTCGTTAGCGCTGATAAAAGGGGGTGCTGGGAAAAAGTATTTTTGTGGTAGTTCTAGTATGCAATTACTCCCTTTAAATTTCTAACATATCTAGAGGACCAGAAGAAGGTGAAGGTGATCAGGAAGATGCACTCAAGAGGAGGTTTACCATGAGAGGGGATCTAGTAGGGTTCCTTAAGGATCATGGTTGTTAGTAGTAGGTTTAAGGCATCAGGTCCTTAATGGTTTTTACTACTAGGTATTCAAACTTAGTAGCTTCCCTTATGGCTTATTGCACTACTGGAAAACGGGGTTATACCCACGGTTTTCTAAAACTGTGGGTATAGGGATAATATGGGGACCTATACCCACGGTTTTGTCAAAACCGTGGGTATAGATTAATTTTAAAGACTAATACCCACAGTTTTGAAAAACTGTGGGTATAGGTGTTTTTTTTAAGACGTATACCCACGGTTTTGGCTAAATCGTGGGTATAGAGTGTATTTGTTTTGTGACCTATACCCACGGTTTCAAAGAACCCTGGGTATAGCTTTCCTGCCATAAAGCGGAAAACAATATGCGGGACAATGGAAGAAATTTGGCGGGAATACATTCTTGATTAATATAATTTTGAGAATAGAAATATTCAATAACAGAAACATTCTATCTGTGTCGGTTAAGCCGTTGTCTGTTATATCATCCAGTCCTGTGATCAAATCGCGGCTTTATCTATTTTTCTAATATCTAACTATTATTAATATAAGTATACTAATATATATATATATATATATATATATATATATCAAAAAGAATTTCCACAGCTCGGTTGGTTAGGTGCGGCGTTTTCCTTAGGCAGGTCCCCGGTTCGACCCCCAGCATTCTCGATTTTCAAACAGTGCACCAGGATTTTCAAAGCCCGCATTATTCAATTTATAAACAGCGCACGTGTATAATATTAATATATATAAATAGATATATGTCATTATAACAATTGAAATCTATTGCTCTGTTGGTGCGTTGGTAATGCACTGCTGGGAGTTAGTTCGTGAGGTGCGGGTTCAAACCCTTGAGGAGGCTGTTTTTTGAATTTTAATACCCCCACGGTTTTCAAACCATGGGGAATGTTGCATGCCACGTTGGCACAACGTTCTCCACACTTTAAGAAGCATATACCCACGGTTCAGCAAAACCTTGGGTATAGGTTGAAACACCTATACCGACACCTTTCCATCCCACGGTTCACAAAACCGTGGGTATAGGTTATACCCACGGTTTTGGGGGCTATACCCATGGTTTTGAACCTTGGTTGTAGGTCATTTTTCCAATAGTGTTGGCACCGGTGGTTTCCATGATTTTCCTAATGTATTGGTTAATGTCTGTTTAGTCTATGGGTTTATGCCCATCATCAGTATCAGTTACCAGTGGTTGCTCAGTTTTAGTTTGGAAGAGGTGGAAAAGTTCAATATCATCCTCAAAAATAGATTCCAATATGCTCATTTGATCATACGATGTTTCCAGATTATGCTCTAATGAGAGGTGAAAAGGTTGATAGAATCCAACATTGGGGTGCTCCTTGAGTTCATGGACCTCGAACTGAAAAACGTCATGGAAGTATAAATTATTAGGTAGGTGTAGGATCTAGGCATAGTCAATTGCATTAAGTGGAGGAGGCAAAGTCAGAGGGGATAGATATCATTCGAGGTATGCTCAGTTTTTCATCTACTCTCACTTAGTCCTTGATTGATTTAAAATCATCACACTCAATTTTTTCACCTCCTCTAGTTCATACTATAGGACTAGATGTAGAGAGGCTTCATGTTCCCTTGGTGTTGGCTAAGTTATTTTGAGGCCAGGCTGGCTTGTTTGATGTGTGTTGGGGGTGTAGATTGATGATGATTCTATATCAATTCCAAGTGGACCTTTTCTTGATTTATATTTAGTTATATTATGTCATCCTTTGAATCAAATAGTTGTATTCTGTGTGTGATGTTACTGACTTTTTCTAGAGAAGATTCATGTTCTCAAATGTGGATATGTAGTGTTCAATTTTCATTAGCGAGTAGAGTTATCATTTATTAAGTAGATGTGTAGATCCCATTATTTTATTGATTGTTTAATTTTATATGGAATCAGTGGGCACTAGTTTGGAGAAGGATCTCAGGGTTGTCTGGGATATATAATTCCATTATTGGTGTACTTGGGACTCTGTTGGGTGATGGTTGTGTTAATTTTTATGTTATTGTTCTATAGGGTTTATAAGGTTTGTGCAAGTGGTTATGTGTAAGAGAGGATACTTATGGATATGAGGGATATTTTGGACATTTTTTGGTTGATTTGATCGATTAACAGTGGTTTTTAGGATGTAATGATATCCTTGAGAGGTATCTCAAGGGATGGTTGTTTGGACATTTTCCCTCTTTCCTTTTGGGTTTGTTTTTATTCTTAAGGGAGACAATAGTTTCATAGGTATCTAATGTAATGGCTTAGAACTTCTGCGTAATGGCCCACACCTTCTGGTATATTACTTTGTAAGAAATATGGTGGTAGAGGTTCTCAAAGGAGGTCCTAAAGATTTTAAAGGTGTTTAGGAGGAAAATGGGGTTTTTATAGGATAGAGGTATCTATGGTTAGTTTCACCAGATGGAAACTCCTAAAGGTATCTCTTGATGGTAGCATACTTAGTCTAGTGGTAGCTTTTGATAACACTTTCTAATATGAATTTTTTGAAGGTATCTCCTGATGGATGCATAATTATTCTGGTGGTTTCTCCTAGTGATAGCTCATAATTATAGCAAAATTATTTTAGTGGAATCTCTTGATGTTATATCATTATGGGAACTCATAATGGTATCTCTTAACATAGATCCTGACAGTAGTAGACTTATTCTGGTGGTGTCTTCTGATGGTAGCTTCTTTCGATAGCTTCTAAGGGTAGAATCTGATGGTAGCTATCTTGGTCTGTAGGTAGCTTCTGGTGGTAGATTTTGATCGTATCATATGGTGGTAGCTTATGATGGTATATGTTGGTAGTAGTACCTGGAATAGCATGTACAAGTTTTTCCAAAATTTATTGTTTTTTCTTTTTACATTATTTTTTATGTAATATGGTTTAAAAGTCTTAATTAATGTAATTAAGATCTTTTTCTAATGTGGATATTTATTTCCTTCATTTTATAAAGTTTCATAGATTTTAAAAGGTCATTCCATATATAATTTAATGATATCCACATTAATGGTAAATTAAAATCATGTCAGTGATCTAAAATCATAATTATTTCATATCTGTTAATTCGAAAAAGAATATCTTTCATTAATTCATTACTACTATATTTTCATGACTAGTTGTGTTGATGAATTTTACTTTAGAGTTGTAAAACCCTATTTTCGGTGTTGGTTCATGTCTTTCCTATAGTGGTTATATCATTTGCGTGCAACCCCTATTTTGGTGTAACATATTGTGTGAAGCTTCATAATACTAGGTAGAGGATCCTTTGTATCTCTATATATTGTATTATATTAGAAAGGTATGTATTTGTTATCCTTGGGAATATGGTTTTCATCTAGTTTAATGAAGATAATTAACCAGTTTAATTGAAATTTTAGGGTAAGGGAATGATCCACATGTTTTATAGATTTTTTTGATACTATGATATTGAAGTTATCTATTCCTGTTGTACCACTAAAAATCATAGATGTTGGGAGAATTTGTTTTCACTATTTTTATGGTGTTACAGAATATCTATTTTTAGGATTGTTTGATATCACCCTGAATAGAATTGGTTAAACACTTATATCTGGTTAATAAAATGGTACACCTAGAGAATTCTACTTATGTGAGAATACCCATAAAATTGAAGTGGAATTGATGAAACTCCCCTTGAATAATTTAATAAATAATTACATGTGACTTACTATGGAAATTGATGTGATGTATTATTATGTCATTTTGTGTGTTTGTGCTATGGGGTAGTTTTGATGGAAAGTGGTTGTAATGTGGTGGTTGTGATGAGGAGGTTGATGTGGTTGTGATGGTGTTTGTATGGGCCTATTGGTATGAGGATGATGGGTTGTATATCATTTTGATATGTTGTGTTATGCTAGTTTTTATAATAGTAATGGAATTAAATAAATTATACTGTTGAAACCAAAATTGATGGGGATGGTTTGAAATAATGGTTAAAAATAATAATGAACACTCGAATTAAAGTGGGATGAGTAGTTTAAATGTTTAAAGTTTATATATGAATTAATGGGATTGAAAATGTGTAATAAAAATCTAGAAATTTGTAATAAATGGGATATTTTAAAGGAATTTAATGGTAATGTGAGATTTGATAAAATGAATTTAATTAAAAAAGAAGATGAAATGTGGCTTGGGTCTTGTGGGGTGATGTTATCAATTTAGTTTTGGTAGCATAAGTGGAACATGTTGTGAAGTGATATGGAAATTTTGTGAGTTGGGATGATGTTCTGGTTGTGAACCTATAGTTTGGGGATGTGTGCTATGATATTATATATATATATACACATTATATTTCCTTGGGATTCTTGATATGAAACCCACCCATTTTGAGCACCTAGTGCCAACTACCAATAGTTTTGGTGGTGTTTTTACCAACATCCTAGTGGTTATGATGGATTGATGGCCACCCACTCTTCCATGCTCCCTCTTCTAGGCAATGAAGACATGCATAGGTTATGATGTCCATATATAAAAAGTGAACTATTGTGAGGTGCTGTCCTAGGTTTCTTTGGGAGAGATGTGATGTGAAGACCCATGTGTTTTCATGTGAGATGATGAGATAGATTATGGTGGGGGTCATGCATGGTAGGAAGAGGGGAAAAGGTTGATGTCCTTCACACTCATGATACCCTAATGTTCTGGTTATGTCTACGATGTGATGTGGTAACCCAAGTGTCTATGGGAGGGATGGAATATGATGTGATGTGATGTTATACAGAAGAGGTGGGAGTTCCAAGATGTACGTTGTTGGGGTGTGATAGTGGCTAATCAATGGGAAAGTGGTGTGGGTTACCCTTTATTGATATGATCCATATTATATATTATTCATGGATTCATTATTTTAGGAGTGAAACATGGTGAGGATAGGAATGGTTAGTTGACCTTTTTAGGTATTTCTGGTTCTGCTATTTGCTCATGGGTGCATTAATATGATTCTTTCACATGTGTGTGAGATAATTTGGTTTTCCTCTTGAGTCTACTTTTATGATCACCCTATATATATAAATAATTTTTAAGTTGGTATATGCTAATCATTAATAGATCTTACACTTCCACTACTTTTTGTCTGTTTTTTATCTTTTACTTTTGGGTATTTACTTAAGAAACATTTACCTATACCTAATTTATTTATACATGCATTATGGGATGGTTTTGAATTCCGTATTTACATTATTTCATAGAGCTTCTTATGGTTGATTTTTCCTATATCCAAATAATTTTTTATTATAAAAAGTAATGCCTCCCATTTATGAGATTTTTATACCATCAATACAAGATTTCAACCCAAGTCCGACTAGATGAGGGACTCGGGAGTCATTATCTCTCTTCCTTCATCTTTAGAGGGAGTGGATCATGACATAGTCTAACTAAAAAATCACTTAAACCCCATGATACATAGATTAATAGGATTAAAATGAATTAAGAATAATATATGGATAGAAAAAAGCCTACTACATTCGCTAATTTAGAAAGTGTGGGATGAAGTTAGACACCAATAGGCCGAATACAGCATCCCAGAAGAGAGGCCCACATAGGAATACAATGGTCTAGTGCATGAAAGTGATCCATAAAAACATATTTTTGAATAGTAATAGTAATCCAAAATTATTAATTTTTTCATGTATGAATATTAAAAATAATAAAGGGAAGAATATATAATATTCATATTTAAAATTGAAAACATGTAATTTCTCAATTCAGCATATTGATAACTATCTTCATCATCTTTATAGGAATAGAGAGGCTTAATGGATAAGGAATTCAAGGGATATCAACATCAATGGGGATAATCACACTACTTTATTCCACCAAAAATATTTGACCAGCCATAGAAAGTATTTGATTACAAAGATGGTGGATGACCATGGGGTCATAGTGGATAGTAAAGAAGGTTTACAACAGATGAATATTGTTTTTTAAAAATTTTATAGCATATAGATCTGTGATATATGTTATGATATTCTTTAACATATTCACCCTTCTATTTATGAGTCCCTGAACACTTATCTAATCTAAGATATCCACTATGATGAAGTGGAAGCACCATTGAAGCAAATTCATGCAATGATGGATAGGGGAAAATGGTATCCACACACTATTTTTTTAATAGTATTGGAATATTATTGGGAAGTATGTTTTAAAGTTGATAGTAGGGATTTGGGAAGGTCATTCAGATATTAGGTATATTAATAAGACTATTATTACTATATTTTCTAAGGTTCACAATCCCTAAAATGTGAGGAATTTTAGACCTATTATCATTTGAAATGATATTTATAAAATCTTTTCTATGATTATTTCTAGTAATATCTATCGTTTAGGGTCGATAATTGTTTGTGAACAAGAAGATGAATTTTTTACTAACAAAATTTTCACTGATCATACCATTACTGAAAATCATTTGTTTCATACTATGAATAACAAATAAACAATGAATAATGGAATCATGGGGATTAAACAAGATATGTTGAAGGCATATGATAGGGTTAAATGAAATTTTATTTCCTTCATCCTTAATAATATATAGTTTTGTAGAAACCCTTCTAAAGTTAATCTAGATTGTGATTTTATTGGGGAGGAAATGGATCAGTCCCATGATAATAACTCGATTGCAATAAAATATTTTGTGAATATATATAAAAAATAGAATCACTGAAAAAAATACTTGGAAATAAATTGAGATACATATTTTAACAAGAAAAACCCCTATAAAAAGGAGGGTTAAAAATCACATGGAATCTCGAAAAAATTACACTATGAATCAGAGAGTAAAAAATTCAAGTAATTATCAAACTTGAATTGCACTGAGAGCACAAAAAAATATTTTAAATTCTTATTATTATTGGGTCAAACTGTGCACTGGGTTTGACACTCCTGGGGGTTGTGGTTTGGATGATTCCCATTCTCTTTACTCTAATAATCTCACACTAATTAATGTTTGTATATGTTTATATTTAAATGAACCATTGTTAAAAGTAAATGATAAAATATTTAAAATTGCAATTATTATTGTTTTAATTAGGTATAATTTATAACTATGTTTTATAGTAGATAGAAATATTACTACATATCATTTTTGAATGGTAAAATAATTGATACTTAACAATAAGTCAAATATATTTGATAGCTAAATTGAGTGGTATTTCCTAGTGTTTATAAAACTTTGGAATACTTCTTGAAAAGAATACATCAATAGTTAAAACTGATAGTTAACTAAGTGATACAGTATATCATATACCAACATATACAATTTAAATATAGGTTGTAGCATATAGAATATCCAATTATTGATGATGGTGCCCATGAACATGTATTTTCGCCTATAAAAGATCAATATGAATATTAAACGATAGTGGTGTATGTACCTATAACTACCATCAAATATGTTCTATTGGAAGTAGAAGTTAGTCCATCGCAACCTTAAAATACATTTTCATATCCTCGAGTTACGCCATCTCATATAGAGATTGGAGTTTTTAGTGAAAATACTCCACATGAGGTAGATTTTATGGGGGAAAATATTTTGGATGATGAAAATTCATAACATAAGGGAGATGTTGAGGGCATGGAATAAAGTGAAAATGTTGAAGAACATTCTAATAAGACCCATATATTGTCAAGATACGCTATGAATCATCTGCCTCCATTGGAATCATGTCCAATAGGATATATGGGGTTGTTATAATATTTTTTTTGATAAATCATTACCCTCAATAAAAAATTTCTAGAAATTATTAGTATCATGAATCGAGGGTTAGATAAACTTAATATGTACATTGGAGGGAGAGTCTAATAGAAAGGATGTTATGAATATAATGATCAAACAGTATCACATTAAGCAATATTATAGTTATATGGTGGAGGAATCGAAGAGATTATTTTATATAATTATATGTAATAAGTTTAATTCATATTTTCAAATGAATATATGCGATATACATGATAAATTTTTTAATTCTTGGTGGATTTCAAGATTTACTAAACATATAAGTATAAATTCAAACCTATCATAGGGTCACACAACCATATATTCTGAATTCATTTTAATTATTAATATTGAAATGATAAGAGTACGTAAAAACATATTTATAGTTCCATTGGTGGTGGAAATAAAACAATAATATTTTTTTTGATTTTTTAATAGAAGGATTTTAATACCTTGATATTTTATGAAATATTTTTATCAAATTTATTTATTCTTTTCGATATTTTTTGTTTTCTACAACATTGAATATTGCTTGTGTTATATGAAAGCACTATGTTTGGCATGTATTTCACACAACGCCAAGTTTGTCTCTCACTACACGCAACACTTATATTATCTTTTAGTACACACAACATTATTTTCGGCTTATTTTAAACACAATTTTCAGTTCCTTCAATACCTTGTCTTACACGCAAGGCTTAGTTTTACCTAAATACAATATACTATTAATATATTTATTAAAATATTATTATATTAACTACATAGCTGTTGGAATGGAAGTTGTGAATAAGATTAAATAAATTTTGAAAATAATATTTAAACATGTATATAAAATGAATCCTTTGGTTATCAATTAGTTAGAAATGAAAGTATGAACTATATAAAAATAAATAAATTCCTTTTCTAAGAAAAATATTTTCTATATACATTCAGAATTTTATCTCAATGAATTAAACAAACCAATTATAATGTATTTTTTAATAAAATTTATACATTCTATATTCTATAAATGTTTTTACACTTATCTAATATATTTTATTTGTATAAGATAAGAATAAATCAAATTTTATGAATAAAAATATGTGTTTTTCAAAATGGTAATTTTACCACCTTTTAATGGAGAACCTATTTGAAATAGAATTTTTTAAACAAATATAATTTTTAATTTGAATAATAAAGTTAATTTTTGAATTTTGGGTATCAAAATTTACTTTTGGTTAATTTTTTGTGTTTTTCTAAGAAGTTTCATTTTCTGATGAATAGTGAAAAACACTAAATTTTAATTGAAAACATCTTTTCCATTTAATTTAGTTTTATATTAAAAATATATTTTAAATTTTTTAAAGTATTTTTAATTTTATTATAAAACAATAAACTCAATTTATTTCATTGAAATTGTATATAAAAACATTTCAATCTTTTGAAATTTTTTACTTTAAAAACCTACTTTCATGTCATGTCTACAAGATTAATTTTAAATCAATTTATGTTGGTTATATTTTTTTAATATGGATAAAATTATTAAATATTTGTAATAGGAATAATTTATAATTTATAATATGGTAAAATTATTTTTTACCCAAAATATTAGTGAAAGTAATTAAAATTAATTACAATGAGTAAGTTTAAAATGAGTTTACTTGGTGGTTAAACATTAAATTAAGTTAACAAATAACCCAGAAACATGTAAAAAATACACTTTCCAGAAATATTTCTACTATATAATCCCTTTTATAAATAAATTATCATTATTTGAGACCAATAATATAATGGAGTCATCACAATAGTGTTACCTTTTATATTTACAAGAATATACCTCATCCTACACTATAGAAGGGAAACCCCACCCCCACTTAATAACTCCTATAAATCCCTTTTTATCATGAAACACCTTCCAAAATAACCTCAAAAATACATTAATTTCATCCTATAATCAACCTTTTGGGAAGAAATCCAACCAAGGATCCATTTGGTTCAAACCAAAATGAGTTACCCAAAGAAGAAGTAATATCCTTCAATAAGCACTTTTGTTTTATTCTTTTCTCCACCCCTCACTTATTATTATTTCATGATTGTATAATAAATATAGTATAATATATATTTTTTTATATTGTTATGTTAAGTTTTTTACCTAAACCAACACACACTTCCATCAAATGGGATATGCAATCATCATTTGTGTTTACAGTGGACTACCACCTCACAAACTGATGTCGTTCGTTCTTCCATTTCCACCTTAAAAGGTTACTAATAATAATGTAATTTATGTTTTATATGACATATATTATATTTATGATGTATTTATGACTCTTTAATTAATATATAACACATACCCTCACGATTTCTATTGTGGAGAAAAAATATTACTTCATTTGTGAACGTATGCATTTATATCTCCTTAAACAGGTGTGATTTGTTCACACTTTACATGGAATGTATTAAGGATGGATTTAGTGAAATTATATGATATATATGGAATAATAATTCAATTTAATGATATTATATACATATATAAATATATTTCATTTAATTTCTTTCTTTCAATACGATAAAAAAACGGAAACAACGTTCATGCGTACTTACAGGATACTGTCTCCATGAACAGTGTATTTCATTTCATATTTATATATTTAATTTATTATTATAAATATTTATATACAGGGTATATATGATAATTATATCATTTTTTTAATTATATAAATAATTAAATTTTGAACTAAGTAAAAGGATCATGAATAGCATGTCAAAAAATATATGAAAAACAAAGTGGTTATTACCTGAAACGTAACTTTAACATTAAATTATTAATAAAAAAGTAATATAAAGTAATAATAAAATATTATATGGTATGATATATATTAATATGGATATATTTTATATTTATAATAAAATTATATTTACTATACTATAGGTTTTATCATGTGTGAATAAATTCAAGACTTAAGGTAAGGATTTTCTCGTCTAACTTTTATTTATGCGAGATATATTCTATATTCACCACTTATTATTCTTCATAGTGTATATACTAACTATTAATGTATTATATTATTAATACCCATAAAATTATATGTATTTACATATCCATTCTATGATCTATCATTCATGGTATTTTTGGTTCAAAATTTTACCAAATCGGTAAAGTATTTTTGTCTCAATTTGCAATCTTGGAGACACATGACATGTTATGAACTTATATTTTTTATGAGGATCATATAATTACATTTTTCATTTAATATCATGAATATAATTATTTTAATTATATTTTAATCTTCATGTAATTTTATTCTCTTAGGGGGATTATGATTGAAAGTTACCAAATTGGTAAGAGTTTGTTGCTACAATCTCACCGTTTATTAGGATTGACTATGATTATGCTTCCATTTATGAAACATTATGATAAATATATCAAGTAATCTCATGCATATTTTTATCATATTTTCATTCATGATATATTCATGTAATGGTACCATTTTTCAACAATATGGTACTTAAGATATTTAAGAAGGTGTTTTCAAGAAATTACTACTTTATCTCTCTCTTATATTGGAAATATGTGTTCTCTCAAAAACATGTTTCCTTTAAAAAATTAAAAAAAAAGTTGTACTATTATCCTATGATATTTAAAATAAATTTTTACCTATTTTTTACCTTATTAACAAAATGGTTTTTATTAATTAATCTTCTTTTCACTTTTTGATCGAGACACTTTTCAAAATTTGTTATGACATAAAAATAATGTTCAACATGTATGGATTTATCTACCGTCATGATCGTCCATTCCTTGAAACTTCCTTTACAATTTTACATGATATTTTTTTTAAGAAAAATGTTTTCCTAATATTATATAAATAAGTTTTATAAATTTTATTATTAAATAAAAATGTTTTCTAAAAAATTTATGTTCAAAAAGTGTTCTAAATGATTTTAAAAGATTTATTTATAAGTTTTCAAGGTTATTTTAAATTAAATAGGGATTAAAAATGATTTATGATCCAAAAAAATTGTTTTTCGATGAAGAAAAAAAATCATCAAGAAATGTTTTAAATGAGTTTTAAATATTATTTTATAAGTTTCCAAAGTGGGTTTCAAAGAAAATTATTTTAAAGATGTTTTATGCCTTAAAAGTGATTTTCAAAGAAATCTTATTTCCCTTAAAAAATCTCCAAGTTATCTTCCAAAATCCTTCTCCATATAAGATTAAATGCTTTGATATAGTTTATTATTTTCTGTGAAAATGATCTAAGGACATCATTCTCATTCTTTCTTAGAATGGTTTATGTTTAAAATGTTATGTTGTCTATGAAACTCGTTTCTCTTAACCGTGTTATACCATGAAAAAAATTCTTATGAAACCCACTTCTATTTATGGGTTATTATATGAGTAAATTATTATGAAACCTATCAATTTTCCAAAGGTTATGATATGATGAAATTTTTATGATACATGTTTTATTTCATGGGTTAAAATATGATGAATTTTTATTATCTTATTGTATATGTATGTATGATTTCATTATATGGAAGTTGTGACCTATATCTCCCTCCATTACATTGGGTAAAGATTTATATCTCATGAAATAATGATGTTGAAAAGTCGACGAACATGATCCCCAAGGTGAAATAGGTGTGTCCTGATCCACATTAGGAAATAGGTGTGTCCTAGTCCACAAGAGGACATAGGTGTGTCCTGATCCAAAATAAGAAATAGGTGTGACCTGTTTCAAAATTGGAAATAGATTTTTCTTGATCCACTATGTGTAATAGTTGTTTCTTGATCATATATATTGGTGGTATTGGTAGTTAACCTTGAAAAATGAATTTATTTATTCTATATTTATGATGGTGATGCACTTATATAACATGAGATTATGGTACATAATTGATTTATAATGATTTATCACCATTATGATTCATGTATTATGAACATACAATCTTTATTACATGACTAATGTATATGATCTTTGATATGTATGGAATGATCTTAAAATGTTATTATCATGATATCTTACCCTTATGCTTGTTTTATGCTTTTGTATCTCCTTATTGAGCATCTAAGATCATTATTTATTATGTTTCCTTTCTCTAGGTTATGAATAAATTTTTTATGTAGGAGTACTAAAGGAGAAGATATTTATGGGATCTGTTGAATATTTTAACCAAATTAGAATAATTTTTCCACAATTTTAAAGACACTAAACTATTACATTACTCAATATGTATTTTTGTTATGGGATGAATATTTATCTAAAATGATGTAATATCCATGTATATTAATCCAAGGTCTCTATAGTTTTTATAAAAGGAAAGGTTTAGTCAAACATTGGAAATGAGGATGAGAAAACTTTAGTGAGATACCTAGTTATATTTATAAGGATATTTCTAGGGATTTCAATAAGGATAAGTCTAAGGATGAGTTATTGTTAATTAAAATGCCCTAGAATTTTGGTAAAGGATAGACTGAGTGGTTTCCTAGAAATATATCCCAATCTAGACACTACAAGTGGATGTGTCTCTCACACAGATGTACATGGGGGTAAAAACCCTGAAAACATCTTATTGAGCTAGACTCGATATTGAACTAGTGTATGACAATGGGCTTTAGTGCACACCTGGTTTGACACTCCCAGGGGATATGCTTTGTAAATTCATAAACTCTCTATGAAACATCATAGAATTTGACTATTAATGACCTAATATGAAACTAATTTTTATAGATTAATTTTTTTTTCATTATTTAGAAATTCTATGTATTTTTTCATGATTATATTATTTTCTTCTATGATAAGTGTTTCTCACATTATTCTTTATGGTCTTAGTCAATAGTAATAAGTTGAAGGAATTATGTTAACATTGAATGTTTCATATGTGTAAAGTATGTTTATTATGAAAATTAATGTCCTAAGTGAAAATATGATGAAGATAAATAGTAATATGGAATGAGTATTGGTTATACTGCTAAAAATAAAGAGATCATAAATGACATGTGGAAGGTGTGGGATATTCTAACAGTATTGTTTACATTAAATGTAATAAGCATGATTAATTTCTGTTTAAGGAACATATACACATGATTCATATTTCATATTATAGGAAAGGGTTATTAAGTAATTAGATGATGAATCCTAAGTAAATGTTTAAGAATAATGTTGTATGATTGAATTATTTATGTATTTGTATTAAAGAATTATGTTATATTAATTGTGAGATATATAAGGATTTTTTTAGCTTATGAATTTTTAAGAATATGTTTAATGGTTCTGATAAAATAGAAAACTGATTTAATGGAAAGGTGACATTAAATGGAAAAATGATTAAGGGAAGGTAACCCTTAATATATTAAAGATGTTGAGAAAATGGTGTTTTTTGTATAATGAGATGTTGGATAAGAATAAAGTAAATTGGATATAATTGGTTACCTAGGAAATAGATTAATTATTAACTGAAAATGTGTTTTATGCTATCATGGATGGAATTTATAGTATTCTTGGATTTAAGGAACATATCCAATAATAACTAGAATAAGAAATATTTCATGTCTTTAATAAAATTTTGTGGTAATTCAGGTTATAAAAATTTTAAAAAAAAATCATGAAAACAGTATTCCGATGTTTGGTTTGTAGAAGTAAAGATATAATTATGATATATGGGGATCAATTTTAATCTTGTTTTTATAAATTTAGTGACCTTCTATCTATTTATTAAGATTTTTATCTTTCAAAAGGGTTATAAGGTAAACCATTTATAGAAATTTTAAGTTAAACATTGGATGAGGTTTTAAATATTGATATATTATCCCGTTATATGAGTATTTATTCATATTGGATAACTTTTTCTAACCATTTTTTAATTTTATCTAAATATTTTTGGAATTACCTATCATTGTATTTATGAATATCATGATTTACTAATGCTTTAGGAATGACAAATTCACCTTTATTACTTGAAATAAGAGATGAAGTGAAAATTGATCAAAGCATAGCCCAAGGATGGGATTGTCAATATGAAATGTACTGAAATAAATTAAGTTTATATACTTGTAAAAAATAATTCAACATTAATAAAAGGATCATAAAGTAAATTTTTGCCTTTTTATCATCATTTTTTATGATATCAAGGACCATTTTCAAGCCTCTTTGGGTTATGGATTTATGATCATTAACTTTATCCTAACCATTTTAGCTATCACTCTTTTTAAAAACATGATTGTTATATTTCTCTTTCTTGTACATTTTTTCACTTTACACATATGTTCTCTTATGTGGAAAACTATTTATGATTTACTTTTGGTAACCATTATGGTTCCTAATTTCCCTTTTTAAAGAATTTTTTAGTATTCATTTGTACGATGTGGGTTTCTATGAAATTAACTTTCAAGTATTAAATCTTTGATAACCGAGAAAAATTTCAAGGGAAAAATCATTTTAATGGGGTTATAATGTAACACCATAATATTTTGTGAAATATTTTTTTCAAATTCATTTAATCTTTTCAATATTATCCATTTCACACAACATTGAATATAACTTGTGTAATATGAAAGCACTATGTTTGGATTTCAATTCATGCAATACCAATTTAATCTTTCCATAAACACGACACTTATATCATATTTTGGTACCCAAACACTTTTTTTTGTTTGTGTTACACACAATGACAAGTTCTTTTGATAGTTTTCATTATATGGAAGGCCAAGTTTTACATAACTATCATATACTATTATTATTGGTATTAAACTATTATTATAGTTATCACATAACCATTGGAATGGAAGTTACGAATAATTTTAACTAAAATTTTAAAATATGATTTAATCATTTATATAAAATTGATCCTTTGGTTACAAATTAGTTATAAATGAAAGTAATAACTATATTAAAATAAAATAAAAATTTCTAAGAAAACTATTTTTTAAAGTACAAACACAATTTAATCTCAATAAATTAAACATACCACTTTTGATGAATTTTTTAAATAAAATTTATATATTATATATTCAATAAAATTTTATAACACATATCCATTTGATTTTATAGGAGTAAGATAAGAATAAATCCATTTTTATGAATAAAAAGATGTATTTTTCAAAAAGGTAATTTATCGCCTTTTAGCGGAGAACCTATTTTAATTATAATTTTTGACCCTTTTATATTTTTTAATTTAAAAAATAAACTTACTTTTTTATGTTATTAATATAAAAATTTTCATTGGGTGAATGTTTTGTTTTTTTCAAAAAATATTCATTTTTTGATGAATAGTGAAACATGTTGAATTGTAATTGAAAACTGAATTTTCATTTAATTTATTTATGTAGTTAAATTATATTTTAATTTTTTTAAAAAATAATAATTAATCAAATTATAAAATAATAAACACAATTTAGGTCATTATAACCAATTTCACATTGAAATTAGATTTAAAAACACTTCAAACTTTTGAACTTTTTACTTTAAAACTCTGTTTTCCGGTCACATCTGCTAGATTAATTTTAAAAGTAATTTCTACCAATATTTTTTTTAGAATTTGTAAAAATTGATTCAATTTTTAGAATAAGAATAATTTATAATTTATAATAAGGTAAAATTAGTTTTTCACCAATAATATTTGTGAAAGTAATTAAAAATAATTACAATGATTAAGATAAAAACGAGTTTACGTAGTTGTCAAACATTGACTGAAGGGAAAAAATAACCTAAAAACATGTCCAAAATCTATTTTATGGACATATTTTGACCATATCCTCAATTATATAAAACTTTTACCATTATTTTAGAAATGTAATGTAATGGATACCTCTTCAATAGTGTTTACCTTTTTATATTTTGAAGAATGTCACTACTCTTCCACTACAAAAGGAAACTCACCCTCCCCCCCCCCCACTTATTAATACCTATAATGACCTTTTTATTGTACAAAAACTACCTATATAATCTCAAAAAATCCATAACTTTATCATAGAATCCTCCCTTTGGGCATAAAGCCATCCAAGTAATCCCGTTGGTGTAAATCAAAAGCAGTTACCCAGAGAAGATGTAACATCCTTTAACAAGAAATTTAATTTTGTTCCTTTATTCCCACCCTAAATTATTATTATTTTTTGATTATATAATATTCTAGGTATTCTAAATATACATATATTTTGTTATGTTAATAGTTATAATAACCCTTATACATGATTACATAAAATGGGATATGCAATCACTGTTCATGTGTACGACAGACTACTACCTCAAAAACTGATATTGTTCGTTCTACCATTTATGACTTTAAAGATTGTGAATAATAATTGAAATTATATTTTTATATGATATATATTATATTTATGGTGTTTTTATTATTCTTTAATTACTATATAACACATATCACCAAGCTTTCTATTTTGTGGAAATATGATAACTTCGTTTGTGAACGTGTGGACTACCACCTCCACAATGCGATGTGATTCATTCACACATTACATGGAATGTGTTTAGTATTATTTTAGTGAAATTATATTATATATATGAAATATTAATTCTAATTTATTGATATTAAAAACCTATATTTCATTTAATTTCTTTCATTCAATGTGATAAGAAAATAGAAACAACATTCATGCGTGCATATGGCCTACCATCTCTATGAATAATGTATTCCATTTAACATTTTAATCATTAATAAATTATTATAAACACTTATATACTGAATTTATATTATATTTATATCATTTTTTACTTTATATAAATAATTAAAATTTGATCAATGTAATGGTATCAAGAATAACATGTCAAAACATATAAAAAAACAAATCGATTATTACCTAAAACTAACTTTAACATTAAATTGATAATAAATAAATAATATATAGTCATAATAAAATCATATATGGTATTATATATATAAATATTTTTTTGTTATATGTATAATAAACTTATATTTATTATATTGGAGTTTTTAATGTGTATTAATAAAGGAAATACTTAAGGTAAGGGTTTTCTCGTCTCACTTTTATTTCTTTGAGATATATTCTATATTCACCACTTATTAATTTTTGTGGTGTATATAATTACCATGAATGTATTCTATGATTATTATCCTTATATTTATAAGTATTTAAATATTTATTTAATGATCTCTCTTTCATGGGATTTTTGGTTCAAAATGTTACCAAATCAGTAATGTAATCTTGTTTCAATTTGACTTCTTTGAGAAACATGTAATTTATGAACCTATATTATTCTAAGAGATGTATATAATGAACTTTGACATTTTATATAATGAATATAATTATTTTCATGATATTTTAGTTTTTATGTAATGTTATCCTCTCATGGGTATTATGATTCAAAGTTACAAAAGTGGTAAGAGTTTATAATATCATCATTTATCAAGATTGTTTATGATTATGCTTCCATTGATGATATATTGTGATCCATATCTCAAGGACTCTCATGAATTTTCTTATCCTTTTATTATTTATAATATATTTAACTTATGGTGAAATTTTTTCACTCTTTTTTACTTAAGATAATTAAGAAACTGTTTTTAATAAAATATCACTTTCTCTCTTCTTAGTCAGAAATTTGCGTTCATTCAAAATTTTGTTTTCTAAAAACGTTCTAATATTCTCCTATGATATTTAAAATAACTTTTTACCCATTTTTTTCTTTTTAACAAAATGTTTTTAAAAATAAATCTTCTTATTGTTTTCCAATCGAGGCATTTTTCTTAACATGTTACGGTGTAAACAGAATGTTCAACATATTCAAATTTATCCATCTTCATGATCATCATTTCATAGAAGTTTCAGTTGGATGTTTACAAGATCAATTTTTTTTAAGAATTTTTTTTCCAAATATTTTGTAAATTCATTATTTTTAAAGTGGTTTTCAAATAAAAAGGTTTTCAAAAAAAATTATGTTCAAGAACTGTTTTAAATGATTTTAAAAGATTACATTATAAGTTTTCATGGATATTTTAAAAGGAAAAGGTTTTCAATATGTTTTATAATTTTAAAAATAATTTTTCAAATCATAAAGTATATTTTCCTAAATAAATGTTTAATTTTTTTTAAAAACTTATTTTACAAGTTTTCGAAGTGGTTTTAAAATAAAATGATTTTGAAGATGTTGTATGCCTTAAAAGAGATTTTCAAGGAAAGGTTATTTTCCTTAAGATATGATCATAGTTTTCTTTCAAAATCCTTCTCTAGTTAATATGAAATACTTTAATATAGTTTGTGATTTACTAGGGATATGATCTAAGGACATCATTAACATTATTTCTATGGATGGTATATGTTTAGGATGTCACGTTATTTATGAAAACTATTTTTACTCCATGAGTTATACCATAATAAAAAGTTTATGAAACCCTCTTACTTTCATGGGTTATTATATGATTAAATTATTATTAAACCTATATTTCTTCTATAGGTTATGATATGATGAAATTTTTATGATACTCATTTCATTTCATGGGTAATAATATGATGTATGTTTATAATCTTGTGGCACATGTATGCATGATTTCATTATATGTGGGGTTGGTCCTATATATCCCTACAATACATTGGGTAAAGATTTATATCTCATGAGATAATTATTGGAAACAAGATGATGACTTTATCCGAAAGGGAATACAAGTTTGTCCTGGTGCATAATGGGAAATAGGTATGTCCTGATCCAGAAGTGGAAACAGGTGTGTCCTGATCCAAAATGGGAAATAGGTGTGTCCTAATCCAAAATGGGAAATGGGTGTTCCTTGGTCCACTGTGGGAAAAAGGTTATTCCTGATCCACTATGTTGATAGTCTTGGTAGTTAACCTTGATACATGAAATATTTTTCTATATTTATGATACTTCCACACTTTTATGGCATAAGCTTATAGTACATGACTTATTTATGATGATTTATCACCCTTATGATTCATGTGTTTTGAACTATAAATATTTAGTCTATGACTTATATATATTATCTTTTATATGCAGGGAATTATTTCCAAATGTTATTATCATGTTCAATTAACCTTATTCTCATTTTATGCTAATGTATCTCCTTTATTTACCCTTAAAGATCATCTGATATCACCCTTTCTTATGTTTCCTTTCCCCAGGTTATGAAGAATGGTTTTAGGAAGGAGTACTAAAGGCCAAGATATTTATGGGAGATATTGAATATCTTTCACCAAATTAGAAGGATGTGTTCCATGTTTCCAAAGACACTAAACTATTATGGTCATAGGGAATGTACTTATGTAATGTGATGAATATTCATCTAAAATGACATAATATCCATGTATATTAATTCAATGTCATTGTAAGGAGTGTTTTGTATGACAATAGACCATAATTAAAGTTTATGGGAACTACGATGACTCGTATCATGTTTTACCACAACCTATGGAACTTTTATGTCATAATAATTAGGTTTTCAAATGGTTAAAAATGGTTGAATAAGTTTCCTAATGGAACCAAGTTGACCAATAAAAGGTGGTGTTTGATAGTTCATATTGTAAATTATTACCATATCTGGATGATTTTAGATATTATAAAATATTTACATAGAATGATGGAACATTTATGTATGGAATTTATACTATAATTTTATTGATTATCTCCACCAAGACTTTATATCATTCTCCTGATCCATTGGACTTTTCTCTTGTTGAGAATAGAACTTTTCATCTGGGAGATGGACATGCACTCTACCTTTTTTAAGGCCCCCTTCATCTAACCTATAACTAGGTTGTGATAGTCAGAGTGCTAGTCCCTCTACCTCTGGAGGGGTAGGGACCTCAATAAACATTAATGGGGGTTCGACCCTACTCATTCTCACCCTTTTTAAATCTTGTTTACATTCCCCCTTTCTCGCATATCCCTTTAATCCCTAAAGTTCTAGACTTGTTTAATGGATATCCACTACTCTTGATCTCAGCTTAGGAATTCACTGACACCTCTTCCCTTCTAATACTAATGATGGTAGCATGATTATAATAATGTTGAACATGAGTGGACTCATTAGAAAAGTTCTTTTTTGGTTCTTGGGGTTTAGAGAAATGACAAAAAATGGGTCTTCTTGAAAATGTACACATAATGACCCACTTCACTTAAGATAATAATTTGATCCCAGTCAGGTCCATATCCCCTTATGTTTGTAATGGATCCCACTTATTCTTGTTTAGGTGTTCATATGTTTTCCACATGAAGTATGATTCCCCAACCACATCGATATGGGTTAGCTTTCTTTAACTCCCTCTCCCTTTTAAAAAGACAGATGTGGAGAGGTCATGTCTTTGTGCTAATGGTTTGGAACCTATGAATGATGCAGGTCTAAAAGAAAAATTGGTTTGTAATATAAATTTGGTTTCCATAAATAAATATTCATGTTACTTTATGCCTGATATGAAGGTGGTCGATGTTTATATTTGGCAGAAACAGGATTTGGCAGAGCACAATTCATTTGTGAAAGTCATGGCTAACTCGATAAGGAATTTGAGGGTGTCCACAATAAGGCAGTTGGACCCATGAAATATTGAATCCATGGATTTAATACATGAGGATGTTGTGCCAATTGGAAATTAAGTTAAACAAAAGAAGGGATATATATATTTGAGGCAGTGCAAACAGGACTTAAAGACAAGGATATGTCTTCAATTCTTGGTGTAGACTTGAAGGATCAGGTTCAATCTTGTGTATTTTTTGTAGGACCAGGGGGTGAAAAGATGTATGCAATGGGTTCTTTGGATCTAAATAATGATATCCAAAATCCATCATATTATTATGAGTATGTTTTTATTGGATTTGATTCTAAATAAGAGGAAATGATGAAGGCAACAAGTCCTTTTACCCACATTCCTCATGAAAACTCAGTACATGACTCCCTTGTTGCAGATGAGGGTGGGTAGAAGGCACTGAGTAAGCCAAGTACTAGTAGAATATATCCATCTCAAAATTTTGGAAATTATTTTGAAGGTATGGTTGTTTTAGAACTAGTTCATGATTAAGATGGGGACAATATGGAAGTTTAAGGCCTCTATGGGGAAGAATCTGGTGATGACAGCTTCAGTCAACTCTCAATGGAAAATGTTAAGGGGATGAATGGTAGATTACATAACAACCCAAGGAGTAAGAAGAAAAATTAGGGAACCTGATACTCAAGGATATGCATTGTGACTAAGGTAAATAAATATAAAGTGCATAAGGACTATTAACATTTACTAAACCGATGGAAACAATTTTGGATGAAAAATGGTGTGGCTAACTAGTTTTTTAAATTTAAAGGCAGCGGGAAGGACTAATTTCATAAGAAAAACATTAATCTTTAAGTTGAAAATATAATGGTGTGAGATACTATTCCTACGGAAAAATAGAAGTTTGGTGACATGATGGAACTTCCACCTCAGGATTGACGACCTATTGAGAAGAGAATAACAGGAAGGGTGGAAGTAGAAATTGAAAAATGTTTAGGGAACATTCTCCACTCTAAGGAAGAATTGTTGGAAGGAGTTGTCTATATCAAATCTAAAAAGGATGATGTGAATATAATTTATGATATAATGATTCAATTTGATCAAAATGAGGATCGAAGGGTTTGGATTTAAAAACAAGACGACATTCTTACACCAGAATTGAATAAAATAAGATCAACCTCGAGTAATATATCTATACATGGGATAATATAAATAGACACTTTAAAAATACTATTAAGAATGATCTGGAACATGAGTCTCAGCCTAGCTGGTGAGGTATCCTTAAGTGCATCCACAAGACCCATGTTCAAAACCATGTAGAGGCATATTTCCAGGGTACTGTAGCAGTACTATAGCGGGCACTTTAGCAGAACTATACACTATGCAGATTGTAGTAGAATAGTACATTGTACAGGTACTGTAGCATATTGCACACTGTACATGACTATAGTAGAACTTTAAATCGTGCGGTACTATAGCAGACACTATAGCAGTTACTATAGCAGGTACTGTTTTCTACTGTAGCAGCTGGAACTATTCACCTTGGGCCACCAGTTTGGGCTTGGAGTCCTTAAGGCTTTCGGGCCACCTAGGAATTTGGGTCAGTAGGGCTTTCGAGCCACCTTTAAGGCATTTGGGCCACCTCAGGGCCTTTTCACCACATGCAGTTTCCCCAGACAGACTACAAAAAAGGAGCATCCCCAAAAGAGGATTCAGAGCAAGTGCACTCACTAGAGTAGAGCCAAATGGATTTGTTTGAATGAGAGGGTATGTATATTCCATTGGGACTAGACTATTCTTGCATGGTAAGCCTATCTAGATGATCATGCGAAGGTGGAGAGCTACTATCTTCATGCAGATGCTGGGGAGGGGCAGTTCCTTGTAGTTAGTCCGGTTAAATTACATAATACCTTTGGGTCATGTAATCTGCTAAGCCTACGGGCCATGTAATCTTTAAGCCTATGGGCCTTGCAAGGGTTCCCCATCATTCCTTGAAAGGGGGTTATCAAAAATCAATAAAAATGAAGGCCTTCAGGCCATCCAGGCTTATTAAGAATGATCTGTATATAAAGGTAACTGCACTTTAATGGGGGTTATATTAGGTCTATGATTCCACTAATATTAGTCTTTTATTTAAAGATTTTTGTGTCTTCTCTCTACACTTAATTACTTTGAGTTTTCAACTTGTGTGATTTCTTTCTTTTCCTCAAAAGTGTTTCTTTGAAATAAAAAATTGATTTTCAGTTAGTCATTTGGGAGTTGGTTCCTAGAATTCCTCATAGAATTTGTGATGGGCGTTATAGAAATATGTCTAATTTATGATCGACATTGAGTGATCAAGAAATATTTATCGCCTTAGGGTCTTGTATACAGACCATTATATGTTGACTATTGATACAGGATTATAAATATCACAAGAAACATGAAGAATAGGTTCATGAATGATTCCCTATGGAAATAAATCATCAACAATGTTGTGTATATGTTTTTTTATAAAGACCAATCTAATATAGAATAGACTATTATATGTGTTCTCATTTTTATCCTTTTATTTAGAATATGAACCTTAAGAGTATTGGATGGAGGATCATTTTGGATGCTCTCATCGAGTTAATCAAGAAATATATGGCTATATGATGTAAATTCCAAAGGATGAATAACCATTAACATATGAAGATGGGATGAGATATGGACACATGATTACCAACATTGTGGAATACATTAATGGAGTCTTCAAGAGAGTTACGAAGCTTCTTATAATAAGTAATTATCAATATTAAATTATACATTAAATAGGAACAGAGAATATTTTTAGAATTAATAGTTTCTTTAGATTTAATATAATTTTTTAGAATTAACTTTTCTCTCTGGTGTAGGAAATATTTTATCCCATTGTTAAATATTTTGTGGAAAGATATAAATAGGATCAATAGGGTATGAAAAAAGGAATTTGATATAGAAAATATTTTCAATGTGTGATTAATTTTATTCTTCAAGAGGATTCCAAATTTATTTTCCATTCATTTGATAGTAATGGGAATTGATTTCATGTCAGGGAGTTCCATGATCCTTGGGATGGTACTATTGGTGGTGTGCTTATGGTTTTACTATAGTATATTTATTGTGATTGCGGTAACTTATAAGAATTTTGATATCCTTAAACACATGTTACTGTGGTTTTCTATTCTTTACATTTATCTTGGTATCAATATTCTAGTATAATTTGTAAATTAAAGTATTAGTGACTATTATATATCTCCCTGAAGGTGTATAGGTTAAAATTATATCTTCAGTCTTCCCATTGTTTCCCCCTAAATTCTATCAAAAATGAATATAATGTGAACAAGAGGTCGGTTGAAGTTGAATTGTATTTTGAATTAGATGGATTAGGATAGTAAAGTTAATCTTAAATGAAGTTTAGTTTATGTGTCCATGAATGTCAAACCCACACATGTTGACTTATATGCATAGGTTAATCATTATTCAATCCACAAGGTTGATCTTGTATTATAATTGCTAATGTTAAATTATATTTAACCAATGATGTGAATGATTTTATAAATGAAAACATCATTTACATTTATTATTGATTATCTATTTCTGTGTTGACACCTCTCTTCACAAATGCTTAGTTTTAAATAGTTTTGGATTTGATGAACAACTCAAGCATCGATGAAACACCATCTTCCTTAGTATTTAAAATTCAATAAATTTTTTTATTTATCATGAATCTTATGAATCACCATTATATGAAGATATAGACATAATCAAAAAAGATAATTGACAATAACATAAAATATTATATAAACTAAATGTTTTTCTACAAAATGTCTTATAAATAATTATGAAAATGTTATATATTTAGATGGATGAGGCTCTCTTACATGACTAGTAGTGTCATGACTCACAATAGCTGCATTAATGATGAACTATTCAACATCTTCTGGTTCAATGATCTCATCATGTCCACTATGAGGAAGCTTTAGCACCCATTATTCAATTTCTCTTACATGATGGATTATATGGAGTCTCTATGTGTGGATTTAAGATGATTTGTCCTTATTTTATTACTATAGTGGTCCAAAGACAACCAATAGATACATAAAATTTTCATCTTCCTTAGGGGAGATGATAGATAATTTAGAGGATGTGTAGTACATGTTGGACCTACCTTTCAATGGAGAGGAATGGGTGATTTTATAGGATATTAGACTTTGGTTTTACATCATTTTCTAAGAATTGATGTCTTAAGTCGACCAAGAATATTCCGGGGTTTCAAATTGCATATGGTATGGATTAAGGATCACTTTTTATAGATTCCAAATGGTATGGATGATTTGATGTTGATTTGACACACACATGAATATATTATACAATAGACCAAAGTCATGTTTTCTATTGAGTACACTACCCCTTTGGTACACATGATGTAATTACCTTTTCTTGAGGATCATGATAGGAAAACTACATACAGTTATGGATTTTCTATATTAGCTTATCTATATGTATGCCTCTATTTATCATAACAAGTATAGAAGCACCATATTAAAAAGATATTTCATTCTTATATAGAAATGGGCATGAGAGTGTTTTCCATACATCTTTCCAAGATATATCACCCCACTTCCCCATTTCATTTTACCTGAATATTCTAGAGGACACTGGTATGTTTATATTATTAATTTTAGTTGTTTTAAACTTTTAATAATATTATTATTATAAACTTATTATACATTACATTTTTTTATCTTGTGGACTCAAGCTCATCATTATATATATATACCTTAAAGCATTGTGTGTGTAGTTTTCGAATGATTTTCTAACCTAATATGATCAAATGATGTGCATTAAATATTAATTTTTTATACATAAAAATAGATTTTTTATAATTTTTATACTATATTATAATGATAAATTAGTTATGCTTTTTTCCTAATTTATAATTAAATTTTCAGTTATAATTTTAAGTTTCATTAATCCCATATAGTGATCATGTCTTGGTGATATTTCTACCATACTGAAATGCTTTGATTAGAGACTCTGGAGCTGTTTTTCTACTCATTCATTTTCATATCATTGAGTAGAATCATCTAGACCATGTGATTCAAAAATTTGGGTACATTACAATACCCCAGAATTCTGTGATTTTTTTGAAAGTAAATGGTATTATTTCAAGAAAAAGCGCTGAGACGGCGTGTGATTCCGAGGGCCATAGTGCCCAGAACGAACTGTCAAAAAATGTTATGTTTTAAATAGCGAATGTGAGATATTTTCTTTAAAAAGTGTATTAACTCTTAAAAAGTTTCCCGGATCAGAAATCTGAGTATCGTTGCGTTCAGGATGGCGAGTTTACCCTAGGTGTGACTTAACATTAGTCAGTGCAGGCCTCTAGTAAGAAAACTCAAAAATGGGATAATTGTAAATAAAATAATAAAATAAAATAATTTTATTTTTCAAATGCATATGACTCACTAATGGTGACTTGGATTAAAAATATGATACCATTTTTTATCTCATTAGGGTATGCTTTCCTTAGGTAGAGACTAATGTTGTCTGATGCGGGCCAATAGAGGCAGTCAATTCCTTGTCATAAATAAAATAATTAAGTAACAATTATTTTATTTTCAAATATTTATAACTTTTAAATGGTAACTCGGATTGGAAATCTGAGTGTAACGTTGAGCTCGTGAGGGTGTGTTACCCTTAGGAAATGCCTAACCTAAACTGGTGTGGGTCGAGGGTGAAAGATAGTTTTTAAACTTTTTGTAAGAAAATTAAAATGGATCGTGTGGTCGGTTTTGGAAACATCTAAATGGGTTCCTGGATAGAAAATCCAAGGGCACCATTCCATCATGAACATCGAAATTACCTATGAATGGACCTAACCTTGACCGGTGTGAGTTGAGGGAAAACGTTAATTTTCATACTTTTCGGAAGAGAAATAAAATAAATAAAAATATATTTTCTTTTCTTTTCCTCAAAATTGAGCGGTGGAATTCCATAACTGAGGTGTAGCGATGAGGTTCCAACGAACCAATTTAATGAGACTCTTTAACTAAAGTGAAACAGATATGTTGTTTCATTAATGAAATGACGTAGCAACGCGACGACGCGGCGTAATAGAAATGATGCGACACATTTCTCTATTAATTAGATAACATGTTGGAGAATCTAGGGGTGGGATTTCGCTGATGGATGGAGAATGTTTTTCTCTCAAATGAAGAATGCAGGAAAATTTCTAACAACATCGGAACACCTCAATGAACGGAACCAGTGCATGATGAACGCCAATGGATTTGAAGAACAGAACATGGATTTCTGCGAACGGATTGCTCCAGCGATGAACTCGATCATTGGTAGGGGTTGTTTGATTTGATTTCCTTCTCCTTGTTCTTCACTCTAAAATGACGAACGCAGACCAACCCAAAAACAAGTTGATCCACAGATCACTCATTCTTGTGGGAGTGTGGCTTTTTTGGGGATTCTTGTATTGGGATTAATTATTTGTCCGATTGAATTTCAATCCCAAAACTCCACTTGATTAAACTCTAATGAGGAGGGAACAGGATGAAAGGAACAAGGCCCGAACCCCTTCACCTTGTGAGTTCTTCATAGAAAAACCTTATAATTGACGGCATGTTGATACTGAGGCTGTATCGGTGAAGATGGCGACCTAAGAAGACTGTCAGCGTAGACATTTTGTGGAACAGACCACCGGAGCAGACCTGGTGGCCTGCGAAAAGCACCATCGGAACTGGCCATGGGTGTGTAGTGGTTTTCCACAACGGTGCGTTGAAGGAGGTTTTGTGGCTGGAGAAGGTCGTTGTGGAGTAGCAGGAGCCACCGGCTATAGCCAGTGGATGGTGGACGAGACGTGGCCAAATGACCGCATCAGGCAGAGTGACCTACACCACACAGTTCACAGTCCCTCACTGGCATGCGGTCTAGTGACTGCATGCAGGACCACCAGGGGCGTCCTGCTTGGGCATGCCGAAACAGACAACATTAGGCATCTAGGATGAGGGTGGTCGGTCCGCTGGTTACAGGTCAGAGCAGGGTGCGAAAGTCAGGCTGCTATGTGGCCCAGGCTAGTCAAGCAATATAACAACATGCCATTAAGGGGCCAAGTCTATGAACAGTCAATCCCACTGGTTTCGGGTCAGGCCGAATGAGACCGGGTCGTTGGGCCAGATGAGATTGGGTCGTTGGGTGACCCATTGGGCTAGACCCCCGGTCGAACTGGGTTAGGTCCAGCAAGGTCCAATGGTCCTGGCCCGGGTACTAGGTCAGACCAGTCTGGCATAGACGCAAATTGGTTTGGTTTGGTTGAACCAAACCAGTGCATGTGGGGCCCCTGGTCCAGGTTGGTTGGGTCTGTTCGGCTGGGCCCAGATGCAACCGACCCCTCTTTACTAAATACCAATTCCTCTCAAATCGTTCGTCTGATTGATGTGGTGTTTACAAAATTGGATCCCTCATGGTCAGGTGGATCTTTTGGAATACTCTAAGGAGGATTTCATGGAAGTTGGAATATGATGAATGGGTTAAGGAGTGGTTTTTTCCAGAATCAAATGCACTACGTGTAGAGATCCTACTACTGAATGAGACCCAAAAAACTACTGACAAGAGACCCTATGTGGATCAGCTATGATGGCTCGTTGGGAAGCAGATCTATGTGACCTAGTAGGCCCCTGATGGTTAGAATCTCTTTGTGACTTGGTAGACCCATGGTACTCATCGGGAAGTAGCACCTTAGTATGATGGCCAAAGTGGAATGTGGCTCTGTGTGAACTGACATGCCCATGGTGGGGAGAAGCTCTATGTGACCCAGCATACCCATGGTACTCATCAGGGATGAGTACCACAATAGTCCAAGTCTAGTGGTAAGCGGCTCTGTGTGACACGATAGGTCCACAGTGGGGAGCGGCACTATGTGACCCAACATAACTACAGTACTCATCATGGATACGTACCCCAATATCCCAAGGTGTTCAATTTTGCGACTTATGATCTTACTTTATATACTCTAGATTATACCTGCGTGATCTGACTCTTAGTGCACATGATGTACTCTGCTTTGTGGTGTACTTAGTGTACATGGATTACTCTCCTCATTGGTTTACTTAGTGTACTTGGCGTACTCTCCTCAGTGGTGTACTTATTATACAATGTGTACATTAGTTAATGGTGTACTTAGTGTACTTGGTGTACCCTCTTTGGTGGTGTACTTACATTACCTTGTACATACTCTCCTTTGTGGTCTTTCCTTTGGGGTTTGGGGTCCCTACTGAGTATTTTCTTACTCGCCCCTACACGGTCTTTTCTCACACGTGCCGTGTCTCATGTAGGTGATTGATGCTTTGATAGAAACCTTGGTGGTCCAGGACCAGGTGGTGCTTAGTGAGATGGGACAGATGAACAAACGCTTTGGCAGAGACCTTGTTGGTCTGAGACTAGGCAGCACTTAGTGAGAGAGGATGGACGGTCATACTACTACATCTATAGGCAGCTACCCTTCTCCTACCCGTGAGGTAGGGTCTCAGGCAGATGAACCGGGGTAGTTTTACATTCCTTTGTGGTTTAGGCTTGTATTATGTCCCCTTTGTACTTTCCTTTTTGGTTTTGGGATTGTATTCGGGACCCTTTGTACTTTCAGTTTGTGTTTTGTATGTGTGTACAGTTTTAAAGGAAAATGCCTTCCCTTTTTGGGATATGCCTTCTCTGGGTTAGTTTCCAACCCATGGCCTATGGAAGGTGGGCTTGGGGTTAGTCACGGTATGGACCATGGGGGGGACGAGTCATGAAAATGTTGTAGCAGAGGTGGTTTGTTCTACCTCAAATACTGAGAGTCTGGTGTTTTATTTTTGGGCAACATTTTTAAGTGTTTTGAGTTCAAATTTCAGATTCGGGGAGTCTAGTGTTGGTGCAGCAGCCGATGTATCCATACACCAGGACCTTGAATTCTTCTTTTCTGATCTATACATAAAAACACTAGTTCAATGCATCATATAGGAATTGAATGTTTACTCATGTTCTTATTTAATTAGAGTCAACTCACCAGGTATAATCTATTGATCATGGTTCATCTTGATTCTCTTTCAAGATGCCTCCATGAAGATTGCAATCGAGGATTCCAGTGCGTGACCATAAGGATGGTCCACATAGTGATAAGGATTTATTATAGGGACCTTTACCCGAGATGGAACCTTCAGGCAGTGTCCCAGCTTTACCACCACCCATTGGTCAGCAGTTACTACAGGAACTACCAGTAGAGGATGCATGTAGGCTCAGTGCCTTACACGATTTTTAGTGACAGAGACCCCTCATGTTCTAAGGCGAGTCTAACCCATACGTATCTAAGGACTCTCTTGAAGTGGTGACCGAGTTTTCAGTCTAGTTAGGAAACAATTAGATTATATGGTTGTCCTGTCAGTGATCCTTCTACATGGCTCAACAAGGCAATGATGGGGTTTAGATTGCCCAATCTTACAATGAGGTGAATTTTATACGGACAGAGCTTGAGAAAATCTCTCTGAGAAGGGGATATTTCCATAAAATATAAGGGATATGTGTGCCCAAGATCTTCTACTTATTTGGAAGGATGGCATGTTGGTAGATGAGTACCCATCGTGGCATATTGACCTTTCCAGGTACTCGATGGATACGAAACAATTAGTGCTTTAGGGCTCGGACCTCTGAGAGAGATGTGTTTAGGGACATCTAAGACAACTCTATTCCTATTTACATCCCTACTTATGTGAGGTTTATAAATAGAACCATTGTGGTTGAAAGTTTTTTGGTGGAGTAGATACAACTAGTCAATGCCAGCAGTGGGAAAGTAGGAAACTGGCGTCAGTATCAGAGACTTAGACTAGTATGAGGATGTATTCACAAATGATGTTCTAAGATTAACTCTTAATAGAGAGTTTGTTTTATGCTTTGATCTATACCCTAGGACAACATTGATATCTACACCTGCATATCGGATGGATCTCACCGAGCTTTGGGAGCTGAGGGTACAATTAGTGTACTTGCAGAGGAAGAGGTTTGTAAGGCCAAGCATTTCACTATGGGCAGCCCCAGTTTTTTTTAGATGGAAGCTTGAGGCTATGCGTGGACTTCTAGTGCCAAAACTAGGTGAAAATGAAGAAAAAGTATCATGTTCCAAGGATAGATGACCTCTTTGATCAGTTTAAGGGAGAGGGGCGGTTCTCAAAGATAGACCTCTGATTAGGATATCACCATATTTGATTGCGAGATGAGGACATTATAAAGGGGTCTTTCAGATGTTGTTATGGCCACTAAATGCACTTAGTGATACTGATTGGCATGACGAACTCCCCAGATATGTTCATGGGACTCATGAACAGAAGCTTCCAGCTATACCTAGACCAGTTTTAATGGTCTTCATTGAAGAAATCTTTGTGTATTCAGCCTTAGAGGAGGAGCATGTGATACACGTAAGGATGGTTATGGACACACTCCGAGAGCACCACCTCTATGGTAAGTTCTCAATGTGTGATTTTTGGATACTAAAGGTCCACTTCCTGTGACATGTCATCTTAGTGGATATAGTTATGGTGGATCCAACAGGGATAGAGGTAGTGATTTCTTAAGAGACACCCAAGAGAATTACTGAGGTGTGGAGTCTCCTTGTGTTGGCTTGCTACTATTGGATGTTTTTTTCCTGAATTCTCCAGAGTAGCATCACCCATGAAGGTAGTCACAAAGAAGAGAAATGTAATGACCCAAAGTTTCATTAATAGAAAATCCCTCTTGATCCAGTTAAATGTCTCTTTATAAAAAAATGTTTTTATAAGATGTCAACTTATTAGGTTTTATGTTAAGAATTGTGATCATTTTTAATATAGTTGTTGAACAGTGATCACATGATTAGTATAAATATAAGGCTTTAACGAACCCAATTTTACTCAGACAAAGGAAGTGATGGCCTCATCCAGTAGAATTGCCCCATACGAAGCCCATTTGTCGGAGCTCGGAAAAGAGGTGGCATCCTTTGGCTTCGCCCCTGACCAAGCCCAAGACGAGCTTCATTACGTCAAGCTCAAACGTGACCGTCTACGGGAAAAGTGGAAGTTGATTGAAATTACCACTCGAGCGATGCTATCCGAGCCACCCCAAGAGTCTGTCACCATCGCACACCTTACCCTTAGGTCTTATGCAGCTGTTTTAAGAGGTTATGTAACAAATAAGTAGTACTATGTTCATGTACGTTATTTTTTTTTATATAAAAATGAATATAATTTCTAGTCATTTTTGATACATTGTAAATAGTTTTTAAAGTACAAATGGTGTTTTTAGTTATTATTTAATTAAGAATTAAATTTTATTAAATTAAGGGATTTTTGAATTAAATAATATTTTAATAAAATATTATTATTTAATATTAAATTAATTTATATTAAATATAAATGATCTTATAATTTTTAATGCAATTAAAATGTTATATTAAGGTTTGAAAGCCATTTTTGTCAAAACTCGTGAATTTTCGATAAATGACTGTTTTTATTTTAAAAGTGAAAATTCACATATTTAGAAAATTATTTACATAAAATAAATTTTATTTTTGGAATCAGGACATCAAAATTATTTAACGGTGAGTTTTTCATAATTTTCTGAGACAGTCAAATTTTTGGGTAAAAATTAAATACCGTTTAAATATATAATGTGTTTTATGACATCAGAATGACCCAATGGTGATGTAATAAAATACTAAAATTCTTATGTTCGGCCAATATATGTTTTACCATTAAAATAAAGTGATTTTGGGTTTGTTTGACTTAGTTTTCAAAGCATTAATGAACCCCTCAAGACTTATTCAACACTTTCCCTTTTTAAATTAATTTCCATGGGAGTGTGACTCACCTCCACATAAGCAACCTTATTATTTTAATAAGTTAGGACCTTGTCCTGGTAAAATATTGTTTTCCTCTTTCCTTTTCCAGAATCCATGGGCAAAAACCATGGGATGGTTTGTGGTTTGGATTAATTTAATATAAGGGGTCCCAAACCAAAATAATATAGAATTCTCTCACCTTTCCTATATAAACCCACCCAAGCTCCCACTTAATCCTCACTAAAATCATTTGGGGTTCGTCCAACCTCTGCCCTACTCTCTTTGGAATCCTCCGAAGGTGCCCCAATATCCCAAGAAGCCTCTCACAATCCTCTTTCTAGCCTTTGAAAGCACACTTCTATGTAAGGGTTTTTTCTTCCTTTCTCATTTTTGTCAATTTTCTTTAAGTTGTATTGCCCTTTTAATTTCAATTATGAATGTTGGGGTATGGTTTCACACATCCCCCATACTTCCCTCTTATTTTTTGAATGATGGGAGACCCATTTCTCTCTCATTAAATGCCTCCCATGTACACCCGTTACTATGCCGAAATTCTGAAAGTAACTTCTCTCTCTTCTTTTACATTGAAGAAATACTTTTGTATCATGAATCTAAATTCCATTTCAATTGTTGGAACATGTATCTATATGACCTCCTTACTATACATTACATGTAAATATGATGAGGAACCACTTTCTCTCTCATCAACCATTTTTTATGAATTCTTATGTCACGCCGTTACGCTGCCGAAATCGCACTGATTTTCTAAGCCAATGTCATTGTGTAGTAAATAGAATGCACATTTCTCCATCATGGGTATTCACCTTTATGCACATTTACTTATTGATTATAAAGTTTCATGTATTAATTCCACATTACTTTATCGTGGAATAAATGATTATGTTTTATGAATCCATGTTTTATGATCCATGTGGCACACTTATGCATGAAATGAAATGTTTAAGAAGGGTGCGCCTTTATAGCACTCCAATGCATTGGGTAAAGTATAGTATCATGATACGTCATGTGCAATGAGTGTTGACTCCTTCTAATTCAAGTGCAATGAGGTTTTACTCATTCTTCATGTGCAATGAGGGTTTACTCATGCTCCATGTGCAATGAGCCTTGGCTCATGCTAATTCAATGTTAAGTGTTGTTGCCACATTTCCATGTCATGATTATCATGCTTTATCATTCCTTTATGTTCATGTTTATCTTAAGCTCTATTGACTTGCCTATTTCCTAACATGTATTGTACTCCTCATGTTATTCCATGTGTACTCCTTTACTGGGCTTTATAGCTCACCCTTTTCTTATGCATTTCCTCAGGTTATCCCATGCAATGCTAAGTACGAGGGAATGTAGTGGTCATGTAAAGGAAGTTTTCAATAAAGATGTTGTATTTCATGTTTTAAGTTTTTATTTAATGATCCTAAGACCCAAATACACTAAACCTCTCGATCTTCTTTGTTGTATCAAGTGATGTTTTATGTAATAAAGCATGTTTAAGTTGTAATAAAAAGCAGGGTTGTCATAGTTGGTATCAAAGGATAGGTTTTGTTATTTTTGGGATTAGAAACCCTAGTAAAGCCTTAGATACAAGACTAAGTATAATAAAAACATCCCTATGTTTTGGTAAATACTAAGTAAGTGGTTTATCAAACAAATACATCCCTGTCTGGATACGAGCAGGTAGAGGCAGCTCTGGCACAGATGTATCCAAGGGGTAAAACCCGAAAACACAGCTTTGAGCTAGACTTGAACAAGAAATGGTGCACGACAAAGGGCCTTGTTGCACTCTTGGTTACGACACTCCCGGGGGATATGTTTTGATAAATTCACAATCTTGTTATGAACCCTTATTAAGGGAAAAATGCCCCTAAGAATATATGTTAGAAAGTAGATCATGAAAAACCTAGATTGAATCCTATAGACTCATGTGTTGAAGAAATTAAAGTTTATTTATAAGTCATCAACTTTTGTCTTTGGATTACCCTTTATGTGTTACCCATAACTCTCCTTTTATTCCAGCCAATGGCCGGTAATAGGAGGACTCGAGCTAACAATTGTTGTGAAGATCAGTGTGATGACTGTACTAATGAGATGCCCAATCCAATGGGAGCGGGAATCGTGAACTTTGTCATGCTTCTCTCTCAGCTCACTCAAGTTTTGAATAGAAACACGGGTCAAGAGGAATGTCCAAACCCCCCTAAGAAGGAACAATTCACTTTCGAGAACTTCATGAGGAAAAGGCCTCCTACTTTTAGTGGATCATCCGATCCCACGATCGCTGAACAATGGATCAACTCCATTGAAAAGATCTTCTCCATCTTTCAATGTTCTGAACAAGAGAAGGTTCTCTTGGATGCTTATCGTATGGAGGGTAAAGATGATCAATGGTGGATGTTGATCAAAAATACGAAGCCTGAGGAGGATATCAGGGCTTTGGAATGGAAGGAATTCCGGAAGATGTTTTTCGATAAATATTTTCCGTGCACCCTCCGTCTTAAGATGGAAAGGGACTTCCTTTCCCTCAAGCAAAAAGATGACGAATCTGTGGGAGCGTACAAGGAAAACTTTACAAGACTTGCACGATACACTTCTGGATTTGTTGTTACCCTCGAATGCAAGGTTGACCACATCTTTGGTGGGCCAAAGCCTAGCTTGCAGAAAGAATTAGCGATCCGTGACTTTGACATCTATGAGGAAATTGTCTGATGTTCCCTCAAGGTCGAAATGGAGATCGGAGAATCACATGGGTATCATGGGGACAAGAATCGTAAGGTGGACTTCAATGCTGGTGGTCTGATGGATAAATCCAATGGTGCTAAGAAGTTCCAGCACCCCACTTTCCAAAAGTGAGGAAAGAAGCACCCTGGAAATTGCCTTAAGGGGATGAGAAAATGCTTCAGGTGTGGAAGAGAAGGGCACCTAGATATTAATTGTCGGCAAGAAGGACCTGCGGCTGTGACAGAGGAGAGGAATGCTCTCTTTAGAACCTCAACGCGTTGTTCAATTCTACAAATGCAAAGAACCGGGTCATTTTGCAAATCAGTTCCCTAATCTAAGGGTTATCAGAGGCAACCAACAACCTCCAAGACAGCAAGGAAGAGCTTTTGCCATCACTTCTACTGAAGTGAACCCCGACAATGAAGTGGTGACAGGTACACTAGTTATTCATTCAAGAATAGCGAACGTACATTTTGATTCAGGTTCTACACATTCTTTTATATCTCAAAATTTTAGTAGAACAATCCCAGCACCCCCACAAATCATGGAATTAATGATGTCGGTGAGTACGGAAAATGGGGAAATCATTGCATCCCTTGAATATAAGTCCTCCACTGTTATAATCTGTGGATTTAATTTCCCGGAAAATCTCGTCATACTCCCTTTGGTGGAATTTGATGCAATTCTTGGCATGGATTGGCTTTCCTTATATAGAGCCAACATAAATTGTCGGGAGAGGGAAATAACACTCTATATGGAGAATCAGCCCCCCGATTCTTTACAAGTGTCAGCAGGAAGATGAATCTCCTTTAGCTCCATCATCTCAAGCATGGATATTAATGCCCTATGAGCACGCGTATCTGGCTCAGATGATTGAGTCCAAGGAAGAAACCATCCTTGAAGAAATGCCTAGTGTGAGGGAATTCGCTGAAGTGTTTCTCGAGGAACTGTCTGGTCTTTCTCCAAGAAGAGATGTTGAGTTCTCAATTGAACTTATACCTGGGGCGCTAACAATATCCAAGACTCCATATAGAATGGCTATTGTTCAGCTTGAAGAGCTGAAGAAACAACTACAGGAGAATCTGGATAAAGGGTTTATACGCCCAAGTGCTTCACCATGGGGTGCACCAGTCCTCTTCGTCAAGAATAAGGATGGGTCAATGTGGATTTGCATCGATTATCATGAACTTAACAAAATCACGATAAAGAACAAGTATCCACCCCCACGAATTGATGAATTGTTCGATCAGTTGCATGGAGCACAATACTTTTCCAAGGTGGACTTGTGGTCGGGATATTATCAAGTAAGGGTGAAGAAGGAAGATATCCCCAAGACTGCTTTTCGTACAAGGTACGGGCACTATGAATTCATAGTAATGCCTTTTAGACTCACCAATTCTCCAACAATATTCATGGACTTGATGAATAGAGTCTTTAGAGATTACCTTGACAAATTTGTGGTAGTCTTTATAGTTGATATTCTAATATACTCCAAAACCTATGAGGACCATGAGGAGCATTTAAGAACTGTACTCGAGACTTTGCGTAAGGAGAAGCTCTATGAAAAGTACAACATGTGTGAGTTCTGGTTGAAGGAGGTCTCATTCTTGGGCCATATCATCACAAGAAATAGGATATCCGTGGACCCCTCCAAAATAGATGCAATTGTGGGATGGCTGAGGCCAACATCGGTAACGGATATCCGTAGCTTCTTGGGGTTAGCTGGATATTATCAACGATTTGTGAGAAATTTCTCACGATTTTCCAACCCTCTTACCAAGCTAACTCGAAAGAGAGTAAAGTTTTCTTGGAGTGATGAATGTGAAGAATGCTTCAAGGAGTTGAAACGGAGGCTTATCACTGCACCTGTGCTCACTTTACCCATAAGTGGAGAACTTTTTGGGGTATTCAGTGATGCCTCAAAGAAGGGATTAGGTTGTGTGCTGATGCAGAATGATAATGTGATATCCTATGCCTCAAGGCAGTTGAAAATCCATGAGTGAAACTATCCAACGCATGATCTAGAGTTGGCGGCTGTGATCTTTTCCTTGAAAATCTGGCGGCATTATCTCTATGGAGAGAAATGTGAGATATATACTGACCACAAGAGTCTTAAATATATATTTACACAGAAAGAGCTTAATATGCGCCAGAGAATATGGATAGAGCTCATCAAGGAATATGACTGTTCAATACATTACCACCCTGGAAAAGCGAACAAGGTGGCAGATGCCCTAAGTAGAAAGGATTCAGCGATTCTATCAATGATGAGAATTGAGAAGGATCCAATCTTCTTAGACTTGATGAAGATGGATGTGGTAATCATAAAGAAGGGAACATCATCAATACATTCACAAATGATTGCTCAACCATCTCTTTTGGAAAGGTTAAAGGATGCTCAAAAGGATGATGTAGGAATTCAAGAAAAAGTGGAGGCTATCAAAAAGGGGAAATCCTCGGAGTTTAATGTTAGTGAAGAAGGAATTGTGCGGTTTGGGAAAATACTATGGGTTCCATCAAGTCTGGAGCTGAAGAAGGAACTTTTGGATGTTGCACATAGTTCAAATTTCTCTATTCACCTAGGGAGCACAAAGATGTATCGAGATCTCCAAGAAAACTTTTGGTGGGATAATATGAAGAAGGAGATCGCTGAATATACATCAAAGTGCCTGGTGTGTCAGCAAGTGAAGGCAGAGAGGCAGAAGTCTAAGGGGATGATGCAACCATTGCCCATACCAGAATGGAAATGGGAGAACATCACCATGGACTTTGTCACTAGACTTCCAAGGACATCCAAAGGCAACAATGCAATCTGGGTTATTGTGGATCGTCATACAAAGACTGCACACTTCATTTCTATTCGAGAGGATTTCTCATTGGATCAACTGGCACAGATATATATCAGGGAAGTGGTAAGGTTGCATGGAGTACCACTATCTATTGTGTCTGACCGAGATCCAAGATTCACCTCTATGTTTTGGAAGAGTCTTCAAAATGCTCTGAATACTGAACTGAACTTCAGTACGGCCTATCATCCTCAAACTGATGGCCAATCTGAGTGGACTATTCAAACACTTAAGGATATGTTGAGAGCATGCTCAATGGACATTAAAGGAGGTTGGGATCAACATCTTCCTCTGGTTGAGTTATCTTATACTAACAGTTTCCACTCGAGCATCCAAATGGCACCATATGAAGCCCTGTACGGGAAAAGGTGCAGAACACTGGAATGTTGGGATGAGGTCGGTGAATGTAAGCTTCTTGGACCAGAAATGGTCGATGAAATGGTAGAAAATGTGAAAACCATTCAGCAGCATATCAAGGAAGCCCAAAGTTGACAGAAGAGTTATAAAGATAATCGTCGACGAGACCTTGAATTTAAAGTTGGAGACATGGTGTTTCTACGCATATCTCCATGGAAGAAGGTCATGAGGTTTGGGAAGAAAGGGAAGTTAAGTCTAAGGTACATCGGCTCCTTCGAGATTCTTGATCATGTTGGGGATGTGGCCTATGGACTAGCACTTCCACCTACTATGGCCAAGGTGCATGATGTATTTCATATATCCCACTTAAGGAAGTACATATCGGAACCTTCACATGTACTCTCTTCCGAGGTGGTACAATTGGAAGATGATCTTTCTTATGAGGAGAAACCGGTGAAGATCTTAGATCATAGAGAAAAAGTTCTACGAAATAAGACAATGCCCCTCGTCAAGGTGTTGTGGAGAAACCACAAGTTTGAAGAAGAAACTTGGGAGTTAGAGGATATGATGAAGCTGAGTTACCCACATTTGTTTTAGTGTGGGAAAAAGAAAATTTCGAGGGTGAAATTTCCTAAGGGGGGAATATTGTAACGACCCAAAGTTTCATTAATGGAAAAACCTCTTGATCTAGTTAAATGTCTCTATAAAAAAAATGTTTTTATAAGATTTCAACTTCTTTGGTTTTATGTTAATAATTGTGACTGTTGTTAATATAGTCGTTGAACAGTGATCACATGATTGGTATAAATATAAGGCTTTAACGAACCCAATTTTACTCAGACAAATGAAGCGATGGACTCATCTAGTAGAATATCCCCATACAATGCCCATTTGTTGGAGCTCAGAAAAGAGGTGGAATCCTTGGGCTTCGCCCTTGACCAAGCCCAAACCGAGCTTCATTATGTCAAGCTCGAACGTGACCGTCTACGGGAAAAGTGGAAGTTGATTGAAATTACCTCTCGAGCGATGTTATCCGAACCACCCCAAGAGTCTGTCACCATCGCACACCTTACCATTAGGTCTTATGCAGCTGTTTTAAGGGGTTATGTAATAAATAAGTAGTACTATGTTCATGTACATTATTTTTTTGTATTTAAAAATGAATATAATTTTTAGTCATTTTTTGATACATTGTAAATAGTTTTTAAAGTACAAATGGTGTTTTTAGTTATTATTTAATTAAGAATTCAATTTTATTAAATTAAGGGATTTTTGAATTAAATAATATTTTAATAAAATATTATTATTTAATATTAAATTAATTTTTATTAAATATAAATGATCTTATAATTTTTTAATGCAATTAAAATGTTATATTAAGGTTTGAAAGCCATTTCTATCAAAACTCGTGAATTGTCGATAAATGATGGTTTTTATTTTATAAGTGAAAATTCACATATTTAGAAAATTATTTAGATAAAATAAATGTTATTTTTGGAATAAGGACGTCGAAATTATCCAACGGTGAGTTTTTCATAATTTTCTGAGACAGTCAAATTTTTGGGTAAAAATTAAATACCGTTTAAATATATAATGTGTTTTATGACATCATAATGACCCAATGGTGATGTAATAAAATACTAAAATCCTTATTTTCTACCATTATATGTTTTACCATTAAAATAAAATGATTTTGGGTTTGTTTGACTTACTTTTCAAAGCATTAATGAACCCATCAAGACTTATTCAACACTTTGCCTTTTTTAATTAATTTCCATGGGAGTGTGACTCACCTCCACATAAGAAAACTTATTATTTTAATAATTTCGGACCTTGGCCTGGTAAAATATTATTTTCCTCTTTCCTTTTCCAGAAACCATGGGAAAAAACCATTGGATGGTTTGTGGTTTGGATTAATTTAATATAAGGGGTCCCAAACCAAAATAATAAAGAATTCTCTCACCTTTCCTATATAAACCCACCCAAGCTCCCACTTCATCCTCACTAAATTCCTTTGGAGTTCGTCCAACCTCTGCCATACTCTCTCTATAATCCTCCCAAGGTTCCCCAAGCTCCCAAGAATATTCTTACAAGCCTCTCTCTAGCCTTTGGAAGCACACTTCCAAGTAAGAGTTTTTTCTTCCTTTCTCATTTTTGTCAATTTTATTTAAGTTGTATTGCCCTTTTAATCTCAATTATGAATGTTGGGGTATGGTTTTGCACCTCCCCCATACTTCCCTCTTATTGTTTTAATGATGGTAGACCCCTTTCTCTCTAATTAAATGCCTCCCATGTACACCCGTTACTATGTCGAAATTCCAAAAGGAACTTCTCTCTATTCTTTTACATTGAAGCAATACTTTTGTATCATGAATCTAAATTCCATTTCAATTGTTGGGAAATGTATCTATATGACCTCCTTACTGTCCATTACATTTAAATATGATGAGTAACCCCTTTCTCTCTCATCAACCATTTTTTATGAATTCTTATGTCACACCGCTACGCTGCCGAAATCGCACCGATTTTCTAAGCCAATGTCGTTGTGTAGTGAATACCATGCCCATTTCTCCATCAAGGGTATTCAACTTTATGCACATTTAATTATTGATTATAAAGTTTCATGTATGAATTCCACATTCCTTTATTGTGGAATAAATGATTATGTTTTATGAATCCTTGTTTTATGATCCATGTGGCACACTTATGCATGAAATGAAATGTTTAAGAAGGGTGTGCCTTTATAGCGCTCCAATGCATTGGGTAAAGTATAGTATCATGATACGTCATGTGCAATGAGTGTTGACTCCTGATAATTCAAGTTCAACAAGGGTTTACTTGTGCTTCATGTGAAATGAGGGTTTACTCATGCTCCATGTGCAATGAGCCTTGGCTCATGCTAATTCAATGTTAAGTGTTGTTGCCACATTTCCATGTTATGATTATCATGATTTATCATGCCTTTATGTTCATGTTTATCTTATGATCTATTGAAATTCCTATTGCCTAACATGTATTGTACTCCTCATTTTATTCCATGTGTACTCCCTTACTGGGCTTTATAGCTCACCCTTTTCTTATGCATGTCCTCAGGTTATCCCAGGCAATGCTAAGTACGAAGGAATGTAGTGGTCATGTAAAGAAAGTTTTCAATAAAGATGTTGTATTTCATGTTTTAAGTTTTTATGTAATGATCCTAAGCCCCAAAGACACTAAAACTCTCGATCTTCTTTGTTGTATCAAGTGAAGTTTTATGTAATAAAGCATGTTTAAGTTGTAATAAAAAGCAGGGTTGTCATAAGAAAACCCTTCATGTGAACCAAAATATGCCAGTAGAGCTTTCAGCAGCTAAGGCAAAGCTTGACAAGTGCTCATATCATAAGGCTGTCAGAGGAGGACACTGACTACATGGTGTTCTGTGATGCATCAGGAACCGGGATTGGTTGTGTCCTGATATAGGGGAAAGTTGTGATTTCTTATGGCTCGCGAAAATTGAGACCGCATGAACAGAACAATGCAAATCTTGACCATGAGTTGGTAGTGGTAGTCTTCTCACTGAAGATGTGGTGACACTATCTTATGGGTGAATGATTCATTGTCTACTCTGAACACAAGAGTCTCAAGTATATCTTTTCTCAAAAGAATCTAAATCTGAGACAACGATACTAGCCAGTTTTCCTCCAGGACTATGAATTCGTGATAATCTATACTTTTAGGATTGAGAATGTGGTTTTTGGATTCTCTTAGTAGGAGATCAAGTTCACAGCTACTAAATGAGGCCTCAGATCAGTTAACCTCACTTTAGATATCCTTTGTTGATGTATATGAGGTATCTTATCTTCAATCGATGGTGGTTTCCCTTCCACTCCTATAGTAAGTTAGATAGGCAAAACTCTGAGATTCCAGTTGTGAGACCACACAAACCCAGATATCCATAAGGCATTCCCCTGATGGATATTCGAAAGGTGTGGAGCACATAATCCTTTTCATAGGATGCACCATAGTACCAATGGCATTGTGGTAGAAGGTGTTTAGGTAGTTCTATACATCCTCTTTGGCGGTGCATCCAAGTGAGGTGATGATGTACCAAGGCCTCTAACATCCATACTAGTGGTTGGGGATGAAGAAGTTAGTGGCAGAGTTTGTTTCCAGATGCCTCACTTGTCAACATGTGATGGTTAGGAACCAGGTTCCAGTAGGTTTGACAAAACCCCTTAGGGTACTGGAGTGGATGTAGGATGGAATATCGATGGACTTCATGATGGGTTTACCACATACGTCTAGGGGACACAATACCATATGAGTTATCATTAACTGAATCACTGAGCCAGCCTAATTCCTAACTACCCAAGAGTAGAGTTTAGTAGAGGGCTTAGGATGCCTCTACGTGCTCGAGATTAGATGACAGGGTGACTTTTGCAAAGTTTCTGGTACATATAGAAGATCAAATGGGTAGGATTCTTCATAGATGGTCGATTCATCTAGTTCATTTTCGTTAGCAGTACGGGAATCTCTAGGAGAGAACATGAGACCGGGAGGCTCAGAATCATTCCCAGTAACCACTTTTGTTTGTTTAACCCTTGTTTTGTCTTACAAGGATGTAAATCTCTAAAGGGGTAAGTAATGTAATACCTCAGAATTCCATGAATTTTTTTGAAAATTTAAATGGGATTATTTCAAGACTAGGCGCTAATATGAAATGCAATTCTGAGGCCCGGAGTTCCTAGAATGATCCCTCGAAAAAGGTTAAATTTTAAATAGCGCAAGTTATAATTTTTCATAAAAAAGTGAAATAACTCTTAAATGGTTTCCTAGATCAGAAATATGAGGGAACCATTTCATTTAGGATGGCGATTTTACCCTATGTGTGACTTAAGTTTAGTCGGTGTAGGCCTCCAGTGAGAAAACCCAAAAATGGCATAACGGTAAATAAAATAATTAAATAAAATTATTTTATTTTTAAAATTCTTATAACTCATGAATGGTGACTCGAATTAAAAATCTGAGACCACCGTTGAGCTTGTGAGGGTATGTCTTCCTTAGATAGAGACTAATGTTGGTCGGCACATGCTAATAGTGGAAGTTATTTTTTAGCCATAAATAAAATAATTAAGTAACAATTATTTTATTATCAAATTCGTATAACTTATAAATAGTAACTTTGTTAGGGCCAATAAGGGCCTATATACCCTGAGAGGGGGGGTGAATCAGGGTATGGATATTCTTTTTCAAAGTTCTTTCTACCCCGCTGGATCTTGACCTCTTTGTTACAAGGGTCACTTTGTTTGCACTTGTGTGTATGTTATGATCACTTACTTGCTCCTTTATCTGATGATGATTCCTTAAATGCTATGCATGAAAATTAACAGGCAGACACAGAGATTTTTACTTGGTTCACCGCTAAGGGCTACGTCCAAGGAGCATACGCCAACAAGTTGTCGGTTCGTACCAAATTCCACTAGACTTCACTAGCTGTGGATTACAATGTTCGGGCTAGATCACTTCTATGCCCAGGCTCACTGCCTATAAAAAGTTTAGGGTCAGCTCACTGCTTTCCCAAGGGTCACTCCCTGTTTCTCTCTCTATGGCTCACTGCCGGTGGAGAGGATCACCTTCTTCCTCTTCCTAAGCTCACTGCTCTTGGAAGGAATCCACTCACAGTTTATAGACCTGTAGGTCTCTTCATTTGCATGAATGAATGCATCTTCCTCTGTGTGTAGATGCTCTTTTGAAGTACAACTTTCACCCGCAGATGAATATCTCTTTGCACCGACGGTATCGGGCAAACATCCAGCTTCCACGCAGCCCGAAAAAAAACTGTTGGAACAAACCTTACTTGGCGCGCAAGTCAACCTCAGCGCGCAAGTATCGGCGCGCAAGTCACAACGGGCGCGCAAGTCCTCCTCAAACACTTGCGCGACTCAAGCTTCCTCAACTCCAAACTTGCGCGACTCTCTTCCTTTTACGCCCAAACCAATATTGGTGCGTAACTGCCAACCGGCGCGCAACTTCTAACACCGGCGCACAACTTCAACCACTGGCGCGCAAGTCCCACCTGCGCGACCACACACACCACTTGCGCGACCACCACACCTGCGCGACGGGAGCTCTCGTCTTGAACTCCGGTAAGAAATGAGGAGGGGTGGTCCGGTATTTATAGGCAATCTGACCACCCTGCGCGATGGCGCGCAAGTCACCTGCGCGACCCAATTTCGGCGCGCAAGTCTCCTCTCCTTTAGACACTTGCGCGACCAACTCCCAAACTTGCGCGAACCTATTTCCTTAGCCATATTTTGATCTTATGATCTTGAAAAACATGTGGCGCGCAAGTTTCCTATACTCCAAGTCCACGGCGCGCAAGTCCCTTTGCCAAAAACACTTTTCTTCATTTGCCGATTTTTAGGCCCAAAAATTTGGCAAACACTGGAAAACGGCGTCACCTTGTATCTGTTCTTTTGTACCGCATCCAGATCTTCCATTCCTTTTATCGACGTTCTTGAATCAAACATGGATCGTTGACCTCAGCTCTTGAACGCGACATTTCATCATGAAATCCTCTTTGTCAACAATCACAACTCAGATGTCCACTTTGTCAACAAACACAATCACCTCAAAAAGGCTTCAATGATACCTTGAGGGATTTTTGCCCAACAATCTCCCCCTTTGGGTTTGTTGACAACTCTTCCAAACAAAGATACGTCATTGATTCTTCAACCTCCATTCGCCGCATTGCGATTCTGATAGCGACCAAGGATTTACTCAACACATACTCTAAGCCCACATGAGCAATGCTCGGCGTGAGAAACAAGAGTAAATGAAAAGTTCATCAATGAATCACTTTGTCTCTAACATCCATTGTTGACACCAAACACTGTCCAACACCACTCTTCTGCTTTTATCACGATCCTCAGCTGTCGTGATATCTATTCTTTGATCGATCACTTCTAGCATCGTCAGATGTAATACGCTCCCCCTTTCTGCTCATAGCTTCAACACCTCTTTAGCCATACTTCCTGTGTTGTCCAAGCTAAGCTCTGGCTAAGCACGTTCAACTAGCTTCAACTCCCCCTATCTGGCTGCTCCACCTGTCAGCTTCTCCCCTTATCATTCATGATATATCAAATCTCCACATTGTCTCCCCCTTGAACAATCACTATTTTCTCCCCCTTTGTCAACGAACCCAAAGGTCACGCCTTTGTAGTCTGTAACATAGTAGAGAACACATTAGCACAGTAGAGAAAACACAGCATACCTCGGGGAGAGGGGGAGGGTCCCGCGTCCACACTATTTCAAGTGCGGGGAATCGACTGAACTCCCAGAGCTAGTCGATGCCTCTCAAAAGCTTCCTTGGGTAAGGCCTTTGTCAGAATGTCTGCAACCTGTAGCTCTGTAGGCACATACTCAAAATTCACGATGCCCTGCTCAACCTTCTCCTTGATGAAATGATACTTGATCTCAATGTGCTTTGTCCTGGAATGATGGACAGGATTTTTGCTAAGATTTATAGCACTTGAGTTGTCACACTGGATTCCGATCAGAGACTTCACTTCAACTCCCATATCTTCAAGCTGCTGTTTCATCCACAATAATTGTGTGCATGCTTGAGTGGCCGCTATATACTCAGCTTCTGCGGTGCTCAATGAAATGCAATCTTGTTTCTTGCTTAGCCAAGAAATACACAATCCACCAAGATAGAATGCACCACCTGACGTTGATTTTCTATCATCTGCTGAACCGGCCCAGTCTGCATCAGTATATCCTAATAACTCTGTCTGAGATTTGTCGTTGTATGTCAAACCGAAGTCCACCGTGCCCTTGATATACCGAAGTATTCTTTTCACTGCAAGCATGTGACTTTCCTTGGGATTACTCTGATATCTCGCTGCTTGGCATGTGGCGAAAACAATATCAGGCCTTGTTGTGGTTAAGTACAACAGACTTCCAATGATTTGCCTGTATTCTGTGATATTAACTGCCTTTCCATCCTCATCTTTTGATAATTTCATCCGGGTAGCAACCAGAGTCTTCATTTCCTTGGAATTATCCATTCCAAATCTTCTTAGAACCTCCTTGGCATATTTGTATTGAGAAATGAAAGTTCCATTCCTTCCTTGTGTCACCTGTAGACCAAGGAAAAACGTTAGCTCTCCAATCATTGACATTTCAAACTCATTTTTCATGAATTCGGAAAACTGTCTGCACTGAGCTTCATCTGATCCGCCAAAAATTATGTCGTCGACATACACTAGAACCATCATCCTTTGATTACTGTCATTGCTGAAATAGAGATTGTAATCAACTCCTCCACGCTGAAAACCAAGCTTCTTCAAGTACTGATCAAGCCTTGAGTACCATGCCCTTGGTGCTTGTTTCAGCCCATACAATGCCTTCTTCAGCCTGCAAACTTTGTTCTCATCCTCATGAATGAGAAAACCATCTGGCTGCTCAATATACACCTCCTCTTCCAGAACCCCATTCAAGAATGCGGATTTGACATCCATATGGAACACTTTGAACTTCCTTTGCACTGCGATGGCTAGACTCTCTTGTTCATCATCAGTGTCTTCTTCTAAGTCTGCATCTGCCACTTCTACTCCCCCGGAGTCTCTTATCGCATCCGTATTTTCAACAGATAACTTTTCACTGTGTCATTACTGTTAAGGCACTGTTGATATTCTCTCACAGCTTCTTGGTATCCTGAAAACGGTCAGCTGATACCACATTGTTAGAGAAAAATAAATAATCATGAAGTGCTTGACTATTGCTGCTTCTCCAGAAATGAGTATTCCCCCGTTCGAACACTCCTGATCTGACTTTTTCGGTTGAATGCTCCCCCTTGGTTGTGCACCACTTCCTGGGGTTAGGCCACTGTTTAAACCCATAAGCATTCGTTCATCTCCTACATCACATATTCTCAGCTTCCACCTAGAATTGAGCCATTAACAAAATCTCTAAGCCTACTGAGTTGAAACTCGGTGTAGGAAACAAGAGATAGAGTTAGTAACAGAATTTCTTCCTATTGTGATTCATTTCTCCCTTTCTTCTTCAGCTTTAGTACCAGATTTGAGTTCATTGAAATTCTGGAGCATCTCACTTCTTCACTTTGCATCCTTAGATTCCACTTCCCCTTGGATTGTATCTCCCTAAAACCTGAAACACACGGATCATCAGTTAATAGCATTTATATACATAGGGAGAGGGGTTTATTCCGGACTCCTCAAGATGAGGATTGTGGTTGATCCTGATGGGTCAACCCTTTGATTATTTCTTGGAGGGCATCACACTCCTTTCTTGCTTCCTCCAACTGCCTGACCAACTTCAACTGTTCTGGCCATATGACTAGGCATTCATTGCCTACATTCTGAGACTTTTTCTGATATGTAGATTTTGTAGGCTCGCCCTTTCTCACCGCTTGGGGTATAAACCCGCTAGTACACATTTCCTTCTTTGAGGTTCTACTAAAATTCCATTTTCCTTGATTATTTCTCTGAGTAGGAACCTCTCTATTTGGCATCTTCCATTTCTTCTTCTCCCATCTTAGGGGTCTTCCTCTTTCCTTCACTTCTCGCTGAGAAACATGACATGTGGATTTTTCAATGCGTTCTTTGCTAATCTGCCTTTTATCAGATTTATGAGTTGCCACCCTTTTTTTCATTGGTGGTGGGTCCTCTACTGAACGTTTATTCTTCTTTATCACAACTGGAGTAGATCTTCCCTTAATCTTCCAGGTTTGTTCACATTCCATCCTTGAGAGCTGTTGTGAGTACGATAGAGGAGGTGACTGATACACCTTTCGATCAGCTCCATGTGACTTCCCCGAGGCTCTAAGCCTATTCTTCTCCTTACCACATTGTCTCCCAGTACAGGCTTCTTTCTTGTACACTTCCTGTGGTGGAGATCCTTTTTCTTGTTCCTTTCCCTTTCCTGCTTTCTTCTTACTGCAATGTCTCGCCATGTGCCCATAGTGAGAACATATAAAACATTTTCCCTCAAAGGCATACCTCATTTCATCATCTCTCTGCTGAGATGTTGATGCACCTTGATTTCTTCTTTTGATATTGGGCTCTTGAGCTTCCTGACACGTACTCATTGTGTGTCCCATTCTTCCGCAGTAATAGCATCTAACATATGCTTTCCTCTGAGAGACTCTTCTCTCTGATTTGTCATTATACCTCTTCATGTTCTCAGATTTATTGATGTTTCTATTTTCACAGCCTGAGATGTACTCCAGAGCCTCTATACAGAAGCTTGATGTGTGTCCATGAACTCCGCAGAAATAGCACATATCATCACTCCTTGAAACTACCCTCATTGGCCTGTCTCCAGCACCTACAGGATTTTTCTTACCTTTGGAATTTTTCACTACATTTTTCTTATTAGCCATAGGAGTGGGATTATCATATCCAATTCCAGATTTTCCCAAAAAGGGTGACCTTTGGGAAGATACAATCCTTTCATGCTTCTCCTCTGATGCAGCATATTTGGACTTCATTTTATCATCACCTGCTGAAGGATAATCAAATAATAGGTGCAAGGCATCCTTCATTCTAGGCTTTCCTTCAGCATTGCCTTTCTCCATTTCCTTCTTCACTGATTTTAGCTCCTCTTCCAGCTTTTGAATCTTCATATCCCTTGATTCAAGTTTGACATCATTTTCTTCCTTGAGAAGCTTCCCTCTACTCATCTCATCTTCCAGTTCATGCTTCAACTCATCAACCATGTCATTTTGCTCCTTTACCTTCAATTTTTCAAGGGAAATAGAATTAGAGAAAAATGCATTCTCTTGCTGTAGTCTTTTATGCTTCTGAACTAGTTCAGATAGTTGTGTAGCCAAATCATCACTCTTGGATTTCAGATTCCGAACTTCATCGGACTCTTGATTCTCTTCATAATCACCAGCCTTTTGTTTTCCTTTCATTTTAGACAGCTTTTGTAGTTGCTCACCTTGAGAATCATTCTTCTCTGTTAGGTCAGTAACTATATCAATAAGCCTTTGATTTAAGCCTCTTAGCTTGTTGATCTCAGTTTCCAGATCATGGATCCGAATGCCTTTATATTTAATTTCCTCAGTGGATTTCTGATCCAATTCTTTAGCCTCATGGACAAATTCTACCTTTTTGTTCAGGCCATAAATCTCTCTTTTCTGTTCTTCAACCTTCAGCTTATACTCACTAACTGATTCTGAGTTCTCTGATGTTGATAACTTAAGTTTCTCAATTTCTTCCATCAGCTCAGACTTCTCTTCTTCTTGCTGCTGCATATAGAGTTTGGCATCGCGAACAATTTTGTTAGCTTTCTTGGTTTTGGCCCTCCAAACATCTATCTCTTCAAGAGAAGCCTCCAACTCAGCTCGCATATCAATTCTTCCTTCAATTTCTTCTTCTTCACCGTCAGTGGTTCCAACGTCACTTGGAAAGTCAGGTTCTTCACTCATTCCATCAGCATCATTGACTGAGTAAGTATTTTTGTAGTATGATTTATCCAAATCATTTTTCTGTTCACTACATGATTCCTTCAGTAAGCTGTTTGATTCTTTTAGTTGAATCACACTTTTTCCAAAAACACTTCCACACTGAGGGATACCACCTGACTTCTGATTCTTCTTTGAAGATTTTCTTTTTCCCATGGTAGACCGAGATAAGCGCAAACAATATCTTCAACTACACAGATTGACACACCAATTTAAAGCAAAAAAAATCTGATAGAAGCAACCAGTCCCTCTGATACCAATTGTTAGGGCCAATAAGGGCCTATATACCCTGAGAGGGGGGGTGAATCAGGGTATGGATATTCTTTTTCAAAGTTCTTTCTACCCCGCTGGATCTTGACCTCTTTGTTACAAGGGTCACTTTGTTTGCACTTGTGTGTATGTTATGATCACTTACTTGCTCCTTTATCTGATGATGATTCCTTAAATGCTATGCATGAAAATTAACAGGCAGACACAGAGATTTTTACTTGGTTCACCGCTAAGGGCTACGTCCAAGGAGCATACGCCAACAAGTTGTCGGTTCGTACCAAATTCCACTAGACTTCACTAGCTGTGGATTACAATGTTCGGGCTAGATCACTTCTATGCCCAGGCTCACTGCCTATACAATGTTTAGGGTCAGCTCACTGCTTTCCCAAGGGTCACTCCCTGTTTCTCTCTCTCTGGCTCACTGCCGGTGGAGAGGATCACCTTCTTCCTCTTCCTAAGCTCACTGCTCTTGGAAGGAATCCACTCACAGTTTATAGACCTGTAGGTCTCTTCATTTTCATGAATGAATGCATCTTCCTCTATGTGTAGATGCTCTTTTGAAGTACAACTTTCACCCGCAGATGAATATCTCTTTGCACCGACGGTATCGGGAAAACATCCAGCTTCCACGCAGCCCGAAAAAAAACTGCTGGAACAAACCTTACTTGGCGCGCAAGTCAACCTCGGCGCGCAAGTATCGGCGCGCAAGTCACAACGGGCGCGCAAGTCCTCCTCAAACACTTGCGCGACTCAAGCTTCCTCAACTCCAAACTTGCGCGACTCTCTTCCTTTTACGCCCAAACCAATATTGGTGCGTAACTGCCAACCGGCGCGCAACTTCTAACACCGGCGCACAACTTCAACCACTGGCGCGCAAGTCCCACCTGCGCGACCACACACACCACTTGCGCGACCACCACACCTGCGCGACGGGAGCTCTCGTCTTGAAATCCGGTAAGAAATGAGGAGGGGTGGTACGGTATTTATAGGCAATCTGACCACCCTGCGCGACGGCGCGCAAGTCACCTGCGCGACCCAATTTCGGCGCGCAAGTCTCCTCTCCTTTAGACACTTGCGCGACCAACTCCCAAACTTGCGCGAACCTATTTCCTTAGCCATATTTTGATCTTATGATCTTGAAAAACATGTGGCGCGCAAGTTTCCTATACTCCAAGTCCACGGCGCGCAAGTCCCTTTGCCAAAAACACTTTTCTTCATTTGCCGATTTTCAGGCCCAAAAATTTGGCAAACACTGGAAAACGGCGTCACCTTGTATCTGTTCTTTTGTACCGCCTCCTGATCGTCCATTCCTTTTATCGACGTTCTTGAATCAAACATGGATCGTTGACCTCATCTCTTGAACGCGACATTTCATCATGAAATCCTCTTTGTCAACAATCACAACTCAGATGTCCACTTTGTCAACAAACACAATCACCTCAAAAAGGCTTCAATGATACCTTGAGGGATTTTTGCCCAACAAACATAGATTGGAAATCTCATAGTACTGTTGAGCTCGTGAGGGGGTCTTACCCATAGGCAGAGTTTAACCTTGATCGACGTGGGTTGAGGGTGAAAGATAGTTTTTTAACTTTTTTCAGCGAATTAAAATGGTACGCATGCGCGGTTTTGGAAACTTCTAAATGGGTTATCGGATCAAAAATTCGAGGTTACCATTGAATTTGGAATGGACATATTTCCTAATAATAAACTTAACCTCTACTGACACAAGTTGATGGAAATAGTTAATTTTTAGACTTTTTGGAGGAGAAATAAAATAAACAAAAAAGTTATTTTCTTTTCTTTTCCTCACTATTGAGCGGTGACATGCCAACACAGTGGTGCAAAAATGAGGTGGTGGAAAACAACTAATTGTGACTCTTTAACTAAAGAGAAATAGATACACCATTTCATTAATGAAATAGCATAAGGACGCATCGATACAACATAACATAAATGCTACGATGCGTTTCTCTATTAATGAGATAACGAGTTGGAGAATCAGGGGTGGGATGTCTCTGATGGACAACAAATGTTTTTCTCTCCATCTAATAATGTCGATGAATCACTGGAAAAATAAACACACCTCGAATAATGGTCCCAGTATGCGATGAATGCCAACAGCTATGAAGAATTGAATATGGATTCCTGCGAATGGATCGCTCCAGCGATGAACTCGATCATTGGTAGGGGTTGTTTTGATTTTAATTCCATTTCCCCATTCATCATTCTAAAATTATGAATTCGTATCAACCCACAAATACGTTGATACTCAGATCGCTCATTCTTGTAGGAGGTTTCCTTTTTTTGGGATTATTTTATCGGGATTAATTGCTTATCTAATAGAACTTCAATCCTAAACCTCCCTTTCATTAAACTCTAATACGGAGGGCATGGGCTAACATGAACAAGGCCCGAACCCCTATTCCTTGTGATTTAGTCATGTTCAAACCTTCCAATTGATAGAAAATCAGTATTGAGGTCGTAGTAGGGAAGATGACGACCCGAAAAGACCGCAGGCGCAGATAGTTCGCGGAACAGACCACCAGACCGGACCCGGTGGCCCACAAAAAGCACCACCAGTGTCGGTGAAAACCTATGGTGGCCCTCCATGGATGCTTTGGGATGGTGGTGGCATTCCCCAAAGGTGTGCTGAAATAGGTTTCACAGCTGACTCAGGTCGTGGTAGAGCAGCAGGAGTCGTCGACAGCTGCTAGCGGCTGCCAAACGAGACGCGGCAAAATGGGCGAGTCAAGTGGAGAGGCCTAGTAAAGACATGAATATTAAATAAAATTTTTTTATAAAAAAGTATTTGGTATTATTACCAATCTATGAAAATTTACGGCACGTGATTCCGAGGCCCGAATATCCCGGAATGGAATTTTGAACTTTTTAAGGTATATTCAGTAAACATGCAGGCGACGATTTATATCTTTTGAACCAGTGCTTGGATTAAAAATATGAGAGAATTATTGAATCCCCAGTGCTAGGATTCTCTTAAGGGAAGCATAACTTCGACTAGAAAGGGTTGGATAAAAAGGTTAATTTTTGTACTTTACAAAAAAAATTACTCAATGTGTTATTTTATTTGTTTCTTTGTAACTGTTGAGCGGCAGTGGCAGGCCTACTAGGTTGTCTAACCATTTAATCGAATGTTACACATGGTTGTGTAACTAAAATATTGGTATAATTAATTAGTTAATTAATTGAATTTATTAATAAACCTCATTAATTGTGTGGTGGTTGATCTCCTCTTTTCATCTATTTAAACGATGCTCAGGCAGGGGTTTTTGGGACTAAAGGGAGGAACCTCTGACGAAGTGTTGGTGTTGTCTTCCACCAATGTAGAACGGAGATATGACGACCGTTGTAGGATTAGATGATGAGTGCCAAAGTACTTAATCTATCTCTTTTGTCAGCAGCACCCTCAAACGGGGACACTCCTTCTTAATCTGTAGCGGCTTCTGACAAACTCGAGGTAGGGGGACTTGTTTAATAGTTTTTATGATTCTTTTACCCGGATGATTTTGAAAACTTTCCCAGCATATAATTCTAACGCGGAGGGCATGTACCGAACTGAAAAAGTCCAAGAACCTCTTCCAACATTACTTTTATTGCATTCTTTGTGGGCGACCGACCAACACGACGACAACCAGTAGCAGCGGCCAACTCTTGTCGGCTGCGAGAAGGTGAAGGCGCCAGAAGGCGTTGTGGTAGATGAAGGGGGCGGTCATCCAATTCCGGTTGTGTGGACGATGTCATCACACTGTAGCAGCATGCCGCATAGGAGGGCTACTGCTTCGAGTCGCGGCAGACGAAGGGGGGTGGCCAACCATCGCCAACCATGTTGATGTCGGGCGGTGTGCCATGGCAGTGTGCTATGGAGTTGGTCGTATCTTCGATCCACGAAGGAGGGTGGACCCATGCCATGCGGGTCCTATGAGTGACTGGTACGAGGGGATTGGCCAGACGGAGTATCACCAACTGGCACTACTACTTTGAGACCAAACATATTTCTGTCTATTCGGGATGGGAGTGGACCCTCGCGCCCAGCCAGTGGGCCGGGCGGTTCCACGGCCCGGCGGGCTGTGACCAGACAGGTGGGCCAGCCAGAACCCACAACCCAGTGGGTCAGACCAAGCCCAATAGAACAGGGAAAAGCCCAACCCCTTTGTTCCAGGCCTAATAGACCGGGTTGGGTCAGTCCAATTGGGTCGAACCGGACCCAGACACCTTTCAGCCTAGTTATGCTTAAATGGGCATATCTCCTAAACTGGACATCTGTTTGATGAACTATCTATAACGCAGGAACCCTTAGGATGATACATTCCTTTAGAGATACTTTAATTGAGTTTTGGAGAAATTTGGAGTACAAACGGGTTTGATCAAACCCGAATCCAATAGGGGCCTCGAAACTAAAATGCCTATAACTTAAAGACAAGGTGTCCAGTTGATGCGCCGTCTATTGCATTGGAATCCTTATAACATGGAGGATTTATGGGTTACTTCTTTGTAGTAATTAGTTATTGTTGAAATATGACTGATGAATTGAGGAGCAGATCCTCCCAGAATCAAGCGTGCTTTGTACGGAATCCAGTGGCTAGCTGTTAGGCAGAGAATGAAGGGTGATCTTGTAGAGGTTAGTACATATTGATCATAGTGGTTCAAATCCTATGTGGGTCAGTGCTTAGAGATCCTTTGTGGGTCAGCTCATACTGATCCTCTATTGGTCAGATCCTTTGTGGGTCAGCGCTCAATGATCCTGTGTGGTTCAGCGCATACCGATCCTCTATGGGACAGATCCTATGTGGGTCAGCGCTCAGTGATCCTGTGTGGGTCAGCGCATACTAATCCTGTGTATGTCAGATCATGTGTGGGTTAGCAGTAGAGCCTCTTGAAAAAATAATATGATCTTAATTTATGACTAATCATCCGTGCATCTGTACTTATGTTATATACATGTTTTGATCTGACTTTTGATTTGTGTTTTGTGATTGAGATCATGCTTTGTGGATTTTCCTTTGTGGAATTTTGGGAGACCATCGAGGGTCTCAGGGTCCCTACTAGGTTTTATTATACTCAAACATTCATGGGCTTCACCCAAACCTTGTTGTGTCTTGTGTATACGATGGACAACTAGACTGAGTCTTAAGGATTCAAGGCTTAATGGTGCTCGTAGGTTATTGACAGATGGTGTACGGAGTTGACCAGTAGATGTCGAGATCTGAAGTGACAATTTGTACCTAAACGTCATGTAGGAACCTTAGAGGATGACCTCAAAAGCTATTTTTCCATTTTTTGTACAACCATTTGAGTTGGGATTTTATTCAGACCACCTTACTTTCATTATTCACTTTTATACTCACTAGTGGTTTTTAGTTTTGGTTGCACCGTTATTCCATTTTGTTTACTTTTGTGAAATGTTCCATGTCTGTGTGTGTACAGGTTTTTGAGGCAATGCCTTTTCATTTTAGGGATATGCATTTCTGATTCTAGTTTCCAACCCCTGGCCTATGGAAGACAAGCTTGGTGTAGTCACGACACGAGCCCCAAGGGACGGGTCATGAGAAAGTGGTATCAAAGGTGTTGGTTCTATTAGAATAACAAAGAGTCTATGTTTTCAACAAATAAATAGTGTTATGTTTCTTGAGTTCTGGTTTCATTTTGGGGAGTCCAGTATTGGTGCGGATGCTAACGTATCCATACACCATGACCATGAATTATGATTTCAAACTCGGTACATGAAAACACTGTTTTCATGTGTTTTGAAAATGTTGTTTTTCTTTTGATCTCTTTGAGTTAACTCATCAGGTATATCTTATTGACCATGGTGCACCTGTTTTCTTTTGGGATCCTACCACGTAGACTGCCATATAGGATTCCAAAGAGAGATCACGATGACAGCCCACCGAGTGATGGGGAATCGGTGCAGGGCCCTCTTACAGTGATGGCACCTTTAGGTGGTGTACCAGTAGAACCACCACTCGTAAGGAATCAGTTTCCTCCAGCCCCACCAGTATACTATGCATGATGACTGTGCTCATTGTATGAGTTCCAAAGATAGAGGTCTCCAAGTTTTTGAGGTGAGACAGATCCCCAAGTAGCCGAGGACTGGCTGGAAGTTGTGGCATGTGTTTTTATCATTGTTGAGACACCATCACATCAGATGGTGGTCTTAGCTACTAGCCTCTTCTAGGGAACAACAGGGAGATGGTGGAGCCTGATTCTCCAGATGCATGAGGAGGAAACACTTTCTTATTTAGACTTCAAGGGACTCTTTAGGGAAGAGTTCATACTAGTGAAACTATGCTCTGTGTGTATTCAGGAGCTACTACACTTACAGAAGGGAAACATGACAGTGGATCAATACTCGGTGAGATTCACTAACCTCTCTCACTACTCCACCAACATGGCACGATACCCTTTCTTCAAGTCATATACATATGGGTAGGGTCTCTGACAGGAGATCCTAGAATCAATGATATCACTCAATATCCTGATGTTGGATGGGGTGCTTGAGCGAGCACTATTGGTAGAGAGCTTCTTTGCTAAGCAGGAACCGATGGTGAGAGCCACCACTGGACGATAGGTAGCTGATTCATCTGAAGTAGGAATTAGGTAGATGATGTAGAGGTCCAAGAAGGCCAGACCTTCTAGAGGGTGACCCTAGGATGTAGGTTCAGAGCTCAAAAGATAGAGGGGTCGGTAGAGGAGAAGACTGTGGTTCACATGCAGTGGGAATGGTCACATGGCTTGCGACTACCCAATTCATCGTACTGATGATTAGCAGATGGTCGAGGTACCGTTCTCACAGTGGAAGAGATTTGATTGAGGAGGTCCGCTGGGCTACGTATATGTAAGAGGAACTAGATGAGCAGCAGGCGGTGGGTTGTGATTTGAGGTTCTACTCCCACCACCTCTAGGAGGTCCACCTTGACCTCGAGGAGAATGTGGAAAGAGACGATCTTAGCTTTAGGTAGATGATGCATATGATCACAGTGCTCCAGAGATGATTTGAGGTATAATCTATGTCTATTAAACCCTAGCTGTATTACTTATAGACACAGGTTTCGGTCACTCATTTATTACCATGACTCTCGTTTGGAACTCAGAAATTCTGATGGAGACGTTGGATCGATCCTTATAATTAGAGACTCCTACGTGAGAAGATTCGATGATTACACACTGGTAACGGCAGTGGGAGCTTACTCTAGGAGGCGAGAGCTTTGAATGGGATCTCATAGTAGCAGCATCGAGGCATTATGATGTCATCTTGGGTATGGACTAGTTATCCACGATCCATGCTCAGATTGATTATTTTATGTGAAATGTATTGTGTAACTATGAGGATGGGAGCAGGTTTTCTTTCAAGAGAAACAAGGGATCCTTTTTTACTCATGATGAACATTCTTGAAAGAGGGTGCAGCGAATCACCCATCATTTGGCTAGCCTTACCCTCGAAGCAGATGACAAGAGGAGCCCGAGTTATCCTATAGTAGTGGACCAGTATGTTGATGTCTTTCCTGATGATGTTTCGAGACTACCTCCTCATAGAGAGGTAGACTTCTAAATCAACCTATACCTTGATATGACACCGATATCTACACCAACATATCATATGGATCCTGCGGAGCTTCGTGAGTTGAGGGTAAAACTGGGAGAATTCCAGGTTAAGGGGTTTATAAGGCCCAATGTTTCTCCATGGGAAGCCCTAATTTTGTTCAACAAGAAGAAAGATGGATTTCTAAGGCTTTGTGTGGACTATCGGTGCCTGGATCAGGTGAATATGAAGAAAAAGTATCCTATTCTAAGGATTGATGATCTCTTCGACCGGCTAAAAGGAACACGGTGGTTTTCTAAGATATACATCAGATCAAGCTGTCACCAGCTCAGGGTATGGGATGTGGACGTACCAAAAATTGACATCAGATGTCAGTATGGCCATTACGAGTTCTTGCTGATTCTTTTTGGCATGACCAATGCTATAGTAGTGTTCATGAGGCTCATGAATAGAATCTTCTAGCCTTACCTTGATCGCTTCATGGTGGTCTTAATTAACAAAATCTTGGTGTACTCAGTGATGAAGGAGGAACATCCCATTCTTCTGCAGATAGTTCTAGTTATACTATGATACAACTAGGTTTATGGAAATATCTCTAATTTATGATTATAGATATGGAAGGTCCACTTCCTAGGGAACATTATCTAAGAGGTTGGAGTTGTAGTGGATCCAACAAAGATAGAGGCAACGCTTGCTTGGGAGCCACCTAGAAGTGTGACCAAGGTACGGGGTTTCCTGGGATTGGATGGGTACTACCAAAGATTTGTACCTAACTTTTCCAGGGTAACAGAACCCTTGTCAGCTTTGAAGAATAAGAAATAGCCTTTATTGTGGAATGAGAAGTACTAGCTGAGTTTCCATGAGCTGAGGTGGAGACTGACAAGTGCCCCCCATCTTGAGGCTACCAGAAGAGGGTTTTGGGTATGTAGTCTACAGCGACACATCAAGGACCAGAGTAGGATGTGTACTGATGCAAGAGCCAGTGGTGATCGCCTATGGCTCAGGGTTGTTGATACAACATGAGAAAAATTATGTTACCCATGACCTAGAGTTAGCAGCAATGGTATTTACCTTGAAGATGTGGCGACACTACTTGATGGGTGAACAGTTTACAGTCTACTCTAATAAAAATAGTATCAAGTATATCTTCTCACAGAAGGACATAAACCAGAGACAAAGGAGATGGATGAAACTTCTCCAGGACTATGACTTTTGGATAGTCTACACTCCTATTAATGGGAATGTGGTAGTAGACGCACTCAGCAGGAGGTTTAGTCTACAATTTATGAGTGAGGCGATGGAGTAGCTAGTTGTGTTGTGTATATCCTTCATGGATAGTGATGGATCATATTACCTATAGTCTATGATAGTTACTCCCCTACTTCTTTATCAAGTTAGGGAAGCACAACTTGGGGATGTTGACTGTGAGTCCCAACATGCTCAGATATCCATGGGACGGGCTCCTGAAGAATTTTATGAAGGTGGGGAGTATGTCATTATTTTCAAAGGATACACCATGGTACCAGTGACGCCGAACGAGGAGGTGTTGAGGGAGTTCCAAACATCCCCTGTGGCGTACATCTAGGTGTGGTTAAGTTGTACAAGGACCTCTAGTGGTAGTACTGATGGCCAAGGATGATGAAAGCAGTGGAAGAGTTTGTTTCGCGATGCCTCACTTTTCAGTAAGGGAAGTCCAAACACCAGGTTCCAACAGACCTGACTTAGAAACTTGAGGTGTCATAATGGAAGTGGGATGGCATCTCCATGGACTTTGTGATAGGGCTACGACGTACGTCCAGGGGCCACGATTCCATTTTGGTTATCGTTGATCGACTCACCAAGTCGGTCTATTTCCTACACATCTGAGGCTAGGATCAGTAGAGGTCCTGGGATGCATCTATGTACAGGGAGACTTTATGGCTTCCTCAGGTTCCATTGATGATCTTATCAGATCATGATTCTCATTTTACCTCTCAACTATGGAAGGTATTGAAGGAGGCATTCGGGACTCAACTACACTTGAGAACCGCCTTTCATCCTTAGATAGATGGTCAGATGGATAAGACCATGCAGATACTTGAGGACATACTTCGTTCTTGCATCCTAGATTTTGGCCGTAGTTGGGAGGACCAAATTCCACTGGTGGAGTTCTCATACAACAATAGTTATCACTCCACCATCAGGATGGATCTGTTTGAGGCCATGTACGGATGACCATGTAGATCACCTCTATGCTGGACAGACCTAGGGGAGTCATCACTTATAGGTCCATAGTTGGTATAGACTGCCACTAAAGAGGTGTATATCATCCAGTAGTGGATGAAGAGTACACCGAGCCAACAGAAGTCTTATGGTGATATGAGATGGTGACCCTTGGAGTTCGAGGAGGGAGATCATATCATCATACGGGTCTTGCCTCGACGAGGATTGTAGAGATTTGGATGAGGTGGAAGGCTATCTATGAAGTTCATCTGACCTTTCTTGGTCCTTGGTAGAGTAGGAAAGGTGGCATACCATCTATCTCTTCCCCCACAGATGCACCGGGTGCATAATGTTTTCCATTTGTCACAGCTGAGGAGGTACTTGCATGATCCATCGCACGTTATCAACTGGGGCGAGCTGGACATCGATGATAGGGAAACATTTTCTGTGTTTCCAATGGATATAGAGGATTGACAATAGAGGGTACTTCGTGGTCAATCTATTCCATTGGTGTGAGTTCAGTGGCATCACAGAAACATTTAGGAGAGCACATGGGAGTGGGAGACTCAGATACATGATCAATACCCCCATTTGTTTCCCTAGTTTTGTTATGGATTTCGGGAAAAAAAGACCTAAGATGGGGAGAATATAAGTACATAGAATTTCCAAATAATATATTTTTTAAAAATTATTTGGAATTATTATGAGTCCAAAAAAATTAATGGCACATGATTCTGAGGCCTGGAGGGCTCGAAATGGAATTTTGAACTTTTTTAAGGTACATTAAGTAAATGTACGGGCGGAGATTTATTTCTTTTGAACTGGTGCTCATATTAAAAATTTTAGGGCACTGTTGAATATGCAGTTTTGGGATTCACTTTTGGGAAGCTTAACTTCTACTGACAAGTGTCGGACAAAAAAGTTAATTTTTGGACTTTATAAAAAAATAACTCAATGAGTTATTTTATATGTTTCTTTGTAACTTTTGAGTGGCGGTGGAGGGATTATGGGTTTTTAGACCATTTAATGGTCGGTATCACTTGGTTTTCTAACCGGACTATTGGTATAATTAATAGGTTCATTAATTAAATATATTAATGAACCTCGTTAATTCTGTGGTGGGTTGATATCCTCTTTTCTCCTATTTAAATGATGCTCGAGCAGGGGTTTTTAGGACTAAAGGGAAAAACCTATGAAAAAGATTCGGTGACATATTCCACTAATGTAGAATAGAGCTTCGATGACCATTGGAGGATTGGATGACAAGCACTAAAGTATGCAAACCTTCTCCTTCATCTGCAACACCCTTGAAAATGGACACTCCTTCTTCATCTTTAGAGACTTCCAACAAACTCGAGGTTGGGGGATTTGTCTAAGAGTATTTTTGATTATTTTACCTTGATAATAGTAAAAATTTGCCCATATTATAATGCTAACACGGAGGGCACGATCCAAACCAAACAGGGCCTACACCCTCTGCCAACGTTACTTTGATTACTTTCTTCATGGGTGACCGACCAACACGGTGGAAACCAGTAGTGGCGGCTGGCTCTTGTCAGCCGCGAGAAGGTGACCACACCAGAAGGTGTTGTGGAAGATGAAGGGTTGATCAACCTTTAATGGCTGCATTGATGACAGCAGCATGTCGCAGAAGAGGTTCGCGGCTCTGAGCCGTGGCGCGCCATGGCAGCATGCTACAGAGGAAGTCCATGACTTCGTGCTGCAGTGGAGGGTAGACCCATGACCCACAGGTCCCGCGAGTGATTGGTCTAAGAAGACTAGCCTGCTAGAGCAGTGCCAACTGGCGCCACTGCTTTGAGACTGAACGAACATTTGTCCATTCGGGAGGGGAGCGTACCCCCGCACCTGGCCAGCGGGCTGGGCAGTTCCATAGCCCGGTTGGCTATGCCCAGCAAGGTGGGTCAGGTGGAAGCCACAACCCAGTAGAACTCATGGACCTATGGAACCCATGGCCCAGCAGGCTGGACCAGACCCTGCCAAACCAGGTCAGGGCCAGCAAGCCAAGTCGGGTCAGTTCGACTGGGTCAGACCGGACATGGAAACCTTTCATTATACTTAAATGTTCATGTCTCCAAAATTGGACATCCATTTGGAGAACTATATGCGACGCCAAAAACCTTAGAATGAGGAAGTCCTTTAGAGATACATCAATTGAGTTTTGGAAAAAGTTTGAGTATGGCCAGGTTGGATCGAACCCGAATCCAACCTGGCCCTAATCACTAATATGCCTATAACATACAGACCGGTCGTCCAGTTGATGCGCTGTCTACTGAGTTGGAACCCTTATAACATGATGGTTCATTACTTCTTCGTGAGACTTATTTCTGGTTGAAATAAAACTGATGGCTTGAGGAGTGGATCATCTTAGAATCATGCATTTTTTGTGCGGAATCCATTGGTTGGATGTGAGGTGGAGAATGAAGGGTGATCTTGTGGGGGTTAGTACTATCAAATTTGTGTGGATCAGATCCTATGTGATTAAGCACTTAGCGATTCTATGTGGGTTGGTTCATACTGATCCTGTTTGGGTTAGATATTGTGTGTGTCAGCACTTAGCGATCCTGTGTGGGTTAGCACATACCGATCTTGTGTGGGTAAGATCTTGTGTGGGTTAGTGCTTAGCGATCCTATGTGGGTCAGCGCATATTGATCATGTGTGGGATACATCCTATGCGAGTCAGCAATAGATCCACTAGGCAGAATAATCTGATCTATCTATAATACTAATAATTTTTACTTCTATAATTAAGTTATATATCATGTGTGAGATGACTTTTGATTTGTGTTTTATGATTGAGATCATGCTTTGTGGATTTTACTTTGTAGAATTCATGGAGACAATAGGGGGTATCAGGGTTCCTATTGGCTATTATTATACTCATCCCTACCCAGGATTCTCCCAAACATTGTTGTGTCTTGTGTAGATGATGGAAATTTAGACTGAGTCTTGAAAATTCAAGGCTGGACGGTTCTCAGAGGTGATTGAGAGATGGTGTATGGAGTTTACTTGTAGATTTGGAGAGTTGTGTTGACAAGACGTACCTACCCTTGAAGTAGGAACCTTTGCGGATGATCTCAGAAGCTATTTTCCCTTTTTTCTGTACTAGTATTTTTGTTGGGATTATATTCTGGCCCCTTTACTTTCGGTGCTCACTTTTACACTTAGTGGTGGTTTTTAGTTGTGGTTGTACCTTTTTTCTTCCATTGTGTTTACTTGCACGCAGTGTGCCTTGTCTTTGTGTTTACAGGCTTTTTAGCCAATGCCTTCACATTTTAGGGATATTCCTTTCAGTGATTTTCACAAACCCCTATCCTATGGAAGGCGGGTTTGGGGGTAGTCATGGCATGGGCCACGAGGGACAAGTTGTGATAATCCCACACCGCACAGGCTGTGGTCCATCGTGGAACGCGGTCCAGCAACCACGTGTGGGAACCCCAAAGGCGGCCGAGTTTGGCTAGTCGTGGTGCACTGAACAAGTTTTCATTAGGAATCTGGTATGAATGAGGTCAGTCTGCCAGTTGCGGACCAGACTGGGGCATGCAAGCTAGGCCGTTATGCGGCTCTGACCGAAATCAATGTTGGCCCTCTTCTATCGGCCAGGCTGGCGATATAACATTCGTGCTCTGACCAGGTTGGGCTATAAACAAGCTGGCTTGCCGATCTTAGGTAATGAAGAATGAGGCTGGGTCACCAGATGGGACTGGGTCACCAGTGACCCGATGGGCTGGACCCCCATCCAAATCGGTCCGAGTCCAGCAAGGCCCCGTGGGCCTGGCCTAGTGTCCAAACCGAACCGGGCTGGACCATATGCAAAATAGGTCATGTTAGTCAAACCAAACTAGGGAATGTGCAACCCCTAGACCAGGTTGTGTCTGACCGGGTCGAACTGGGCTCAGATGCAACCAACCCCGGTTTACAAAGACACCAATATCTCTCTAACCGTGCATTCGATTGATGATCAGGTTGAGGTGTTGAAACCATCGTGGGGAGGTGGATCCTTTGAAATACTATAAGAAGGATTTCATGGAAGTTGGAATATGTTTAATGGATTGATGATTGGTTTCTCTCGTAATCAAGCGCACTATGTGAGGAGATCCTACGACTGACTGAGACGTGAAGAATGCTGAAAAGTGACCCTATGTGGATCAACCACGATAGCCTTGTGGGAAGTGGATCTATGTGACCTAGAATTCCCATGGCGGGGAGTGGCTCTGTGTGACCCGGCCAACCCATGGTACTCATCAATAAGGAGTACGTCAGTACAATGACCAAGGTCTCCTCAGCAGTTTACTAAGTGTACTTGGTGTACTCTCTTCAGTGGTGTACTTATTGTACTTGGTGTACTCTCCTCAGTGGTGTACTAACAGTACCTTGTGAATACTCTCCTTTATGGTGTTTACTTTGGGGTTTGGGGTCTCTACTTAGTATTGTGTTTCTCACTCCTACACGGGCTTCGCCCGTACGTGTTGTGTCTCATGCAAGTGATCGACGCTTCGACGGACACCTTGGTGGTCCTGGACTAGGTGGTGCTCAGTGATACAAGATAGACATGTCCTTTGATGGAGACCTTGGTGGTCTGAGATTGGGTTATTCTCTATGAGATGGGATGGACGGGCACACTACTATGACTACAGGAAGCTACGCTTCACCTACCCTACAGAAAGTGTCTCGATCGGACGAACCAGGGTAGTTGTACATTACTTTGTGGTTTTGGTCTTGTATTATGTCCCATTTGTACTTTCAGTTTGTGTTGTGTGCATGTGTATATGTTTAAATGAAAATGTCTTACCTTTTGGTATTGACTTCTCAGTGCTAGTCATCATCCACTGGCCTATGGAAGGCGTGTAATGAACCTAGTAGGCCTAAATCCCAATGAACTCAGCCACACCTGAGCACTACCCTATGGAAGATAGTAGACTTCCATTTCTAGTTCAGTGGATGATGTATCCATACACCATGACCTTAAATTCGGCTTTTCAACTCTGTACATAAAAACACTGGTTTTATTTGTCATATAGGAATTGAGTGTTTCCTCATGTTCTTCTTTAATTAGTGTCATCTCACCAGGTATAATCTATTGACCATGGTTCATCTTGATTCTCATTAAAGATGCCTCCACGCAGACAGCGGTCCAGAATTTTAGTGTGTCACGATGAGGATGGTCCACATAGTGATAAGTCTTCGGTATAGGGACCGTTGACTGAGATTGCACCTTCGGGCGATGTCCCATATTTACCATCACCCGTTGGTCAGTAGTTACTACCAACACTATTGGTAGAGGAAACATGTAGACTCAATGTCTTACATGAGTTTCAGTGATAGAGACCCCTCATCTTATAAGGAGAGCCCAACCCATAGATGACTAAGGTCTATCATGAGGTGGTGATTGATTTTTCCATATAGTCAGGTCAACCTTAGATCATATGGTAGTCCTGGTAGTGAGCCTTCTACGTGGCTCAGCAGGGCGATGATGGGGTTTAGATTACCTAATCTTATGATGTGGTGACTTTTCCATGGATAGAACATGAGAACCTCTCACTAAGAATGGGATCCTTCCATAAAGCTAAGGGATATGTGTGCCCAATAGCTTCTATAGATTTGGCAGGATGACATGTCAGTTGTTGAGTATTCATCGAGGCGTACCGACCTTTTGAGGAACTCTATGAATATGATACGATCAGTGCTTTAAGACTTAGACCTCTGAGAAAGATGCGGTTAGGGACATCTGAGATAGCACTATTCCTTTGTACATGCCTACTTATCCTAGGGTTCTAGAACAAACAATTATGGTTGAAAGTTCTTTGTCTGGGCAGATACAACCATTGGATGTCAATATTGGGAAAGTAAGAAACTGATGCCAGTCTCATAGACTTGGGCGAGTACGAGGATGTATTTCTATAGGATGTTCCAAGAATACATCCTTGTAGAGAGGTAGATTTATTATTTGATCTTTACCCTAGGATGGCATCGATATCTACACCTTCATATAGGATAGATCCTACAAAGCTCTGGGATTTGAGGGCATAACTAGAAGAATTGTACAGAAAGGGGTTTGTAAGGCCCCAGATTTTGCCATGGGCAGCCCCAGTGTTGTTAGACGTAAGATTAAGGCTATGCATGGACTTTTAGTGCCTGAACTAGGTGACCGTGAAGAACAAGTATCCTATACCAAGGATTGATGAACTCTTTGATTAGAGGAAGGGTGAAACATGGTTCTCAAAGATGGACCTCAGATCCGGATATCACCATCTTCAATTGCGTGATGAGGACATCTCTAAGGTGTCTTTCAAATGTCACTAAAGCCTCTACGTGTACTTAGTAATCGCTATGGAAAATAGATGGACAGTGGCAGAGGGACTTCGCCGTGACTCCGGCTCATGATTTCTAAACATTTAATAGTGCTCCACATGAATTCTAGGTGGGTTGTGGGTTGTGGGAAAATTAATTTCTGGAAGGAGAACTGGGTTGGCTCACCGCTGGGGTTCCTAGGCTATTTGATCCTGATGATCTCATTTTCTTAGGAAAGCAATTTCAGGACATTTATTCAGGCCATCCTCACACCTGACAAGTTGAATGTGTTTGACGACATCACCTTGAATGACGAATAATACAAGCTCATCTTTATGGGGTCGGATTTGGGTACCTTCTCTGCTAAGGGGTACCACTCGGTGTCTTTGGCCCATGGCATTCCTGACCGATGGAGTGGAACTGTTTGGTACAGTGACCTTACGGTGAAATAAAAAATTCTTTTTTGGTGTCTTTGGAACAACTCTATTCCAACAGAGGAACAGTGACTTGGCGGCTACAGTATGAAGTTACCTGGGAGAGGCTTTTGGGTGGGGACATCGGGTATCCACACTTACCACGTTTCATGAACTTTGGTTATTGGGTTCTGAATATAACGCTTCAGAGAAGAAGGCACATACATTTTTTCTTGTTGCGAGCTGTTGGAGCATCTGGAATACTCAAAACCAATGCCGTCATGGGGGGGGGCACGTCCTACTCACACCCGACCATGATTGTTAGAACCATGTGCATTGCGGTCTAATTGGTTTCTCTAATCAAAGGATGGGTGGCTATTCTTACACTGAGAGTTTTCATGGCAGGTAATTCTGCTGCTCGCACCTTACAGGATGCTAACAGGCGAGGTAGATGGGTGAAGTGGAATCCTCCGAGTAGTGGGTTGAATCTAAACGTGGACGGGTCATGTGTGTCTGGTTTTATGAGGGTCGGGGGAGTGGTTTGTGATCCCCAAGGGGTAGTGATTATGGCATTCAATGATGGATTTGGAGTGGGATATTCCCTCATGGAAGAAGCTTCCGCGATGCTGAAAGGTATTGAGCTTTGTATCTTGTAAAAAATTAAGTTAGAATCAGTCGAGACCGACTTGGCTATCCTCCATGGTTCTCTACAGGTGAATTTCCAAATCCCTTGGACCATTGTCTATATCATTTGTAAGTGAAAACGTCTATTGGACCCATAGGTGATTATTAGTCACACACGGCGTGAGGGGAACATGGAGGCTGACTTCCCCGCTTTAGGAATTACTAATGGTGATAGTAATTTTTTGTTTTCTAGGTTGTGGTCTCTTCCACAGGCATGTGGTAACATTGTTAGGGAAGATGCTTTGGAACTCCAATACTTTAGACCTCCATAGGTTTGTTCTGTGTAAGGATTTTCCCATCTTTAAATAAAAATAAAAAGTTAATGTTGGATGGATGGATGTACATAGTGATATCGTTTAGTGTGAAGAAAACCCTAGTTGTGTTCATGGGAATCATGAATAAGAGATTCCAACCATACCTATATGGGTTTGTATTGGTCATCATTGATGACACCGTGGTGTATTCAACTATTGGGGAGGAGCACACGATACACCTAAGGATGGTTCTAGACACACTCTGAGAGCACCATATCTATAGTAAGCTCTCGATGTGTGAGTTCGGGATACAAAAATTCCACTACCTCGGACATGTCATTTCATAAGCTGGAGTTATGGTGGATCCAGCAAGGATAGAGGTGGTGCTTTCTTAGGATCCACCCAAGAGCATTACCAAGGTGCGAAGTATCCTTAGGTAGGTTGGGTACTATCAGAGGTTTTTACCCAACGTCTCCAGAGTAGTAGCACCCATGACGGCATTTAAAAAGAAGGAAAACCCCTTCATGTGGATAGAAAGATTCTAGCAGAGCTTTTAGAAACTGAGGTAGAGCTTGACAAGCTCTCATATCATGAGGCTTCTAGAGGAGGGCACCGACTACATGGTTTTCTGTGACGCGTCAAGAACTAGTCTTGGTTCTATGCTGATAGAGGGGAAATTAGTGATTTTATATGGCTCATGATAATTGAGATTGCATGAGCAGAACTATACAACTCGTGACCTTGATTTGGAAGTGGTAGTCTTTGCACTGAAGATGTGGTGACACTGCCTTGTGGGAGAACGATTCATCATCTACTATATCCACAAGAGTCTCAAGTATATCTTTTCTCAAAAGGATATGAATAAGAGACAAAGACATTGGCTAGTGTTCCTCCATGACTATAACTTCGAGATAGTCTATACTCTTGGGAATGGGAACGTTGTGGAAGATGCTCTCAGAAGGAGATCGAGTTCACAGATACTGAATGTGGCCTCAGAGAGGTTAGCCTTACTTACAATATCCTTTGTGGATAGAGATGAGGCATCTTATCTTTGGTTGAGGGTGGTTTCCCCTCCACTCATACGGTGAGTCAAGTAGGCGCAACTCAGAGATGTCAACTACGAGACCACACATGCCCTGATGTCCACAGGGCATTCCCATGATGGATATTTGAAAGGTGATGAGCACATAATCCTTTTCAGAGGATGAACCATAGTACAAATGGAGTTGTAGGAGGAGTGGTTGAGGGAGTCCCAAACATCCCCTTTGGAGGTGAATCTAGGTGAGGCGAAGATGTATCAAAAACTCTGACGTCCTTACTATTGGTCGAGAATAAAGAAGGCAGTGGCATAGTTTGTTTCAGATGCCTCATTTTTCAGCGAGTGAAGGTTGGGCACTAGGTTCCAATAGGTTTGAAACAACCCCTCGAGGTACCAGAGTGGATGTGGGATGGAATGTCGATGGACTTCATGATGGGTTTAACACGTACGTCCAGGAGACCCAATACCATAGGGGTTATTATTGACAGACTCACTGAGTGGGCCCACAACCTAACTACCTAGAATGAGAGTTTAGTAGAGGGATCAAGATACCTCTATGATCTAGAGATTTGATGACAGGGTGATGTATTTGGAGTTTTTGGTAGAGATCGAGGATCAACAAGGAAGGATCCTTTGGCGATGGTCGATTCCTCTGGTTCATGTTTGTTGGAAGCACGAGAATCTCCCGGAGAGCATATGGGTGCAGGATGCTAAGATTTATTCCCAGTAACCCCTATTGTTTTTTGAGAAATTGTTTTGTCTTACGAGGAAATAAATCCCTAAAGGGGGGAGTAAGGTAATACCCTATAATTTCATGAAATATATTTTTTTAAATTAAATGGGATTTTTTTTAGACCAAATGATGAGACAACGTGCGATTCTGAGGACCAGAGTACCTGGAATGATTCATCAAATGATGTTCAGTTTTAAATAGCGCACAAAAGCTGTTTTCCTGAAAAAGTGGAATAACTCTTAAATGGTTTCCCGGATCATAAATCTGAGAGAACCATTGCATTCGGTGTGGCAGTTTTACCCTAGGTGTGATTTAAGTTTAGTCGGCACATGCCTCTAGTGAGAAAACCGAAAAAAGGCATAACCATAAATAAAATAATAAAATAAAATTATTTTATTTTTCAATTGATTATAACTCACGATCGATGACTTGGATTGAAAATATCATACCACCACTGTGCTCATGAGGGTATTCTTTCTTTAGGACAAGAAAAACATTGTCCAGTGCGGGCCAAAAATGGAAGTTAATTTTTGTCCATAAATAAAATAATTGAGTAACAATTATTTTATTATAAAATCCTTATAACATATAATTGGTAACTCAAATTGAAAATCCGAGAATACCTTTGAGCTCGTGAGGGAGTGTTACCCTTATACGGAGCATAACCTTGACCAATGAAGGTCGATGGTGAAAGATATTTTTTGAAATTTTTTAAAGAAAATTAAAATGGATTGCAGGAATGGTTTTGAAAAAATCTAAATGGGTTCCTGGATTAAAATTTTGAGGGCACCATTGTGTCTGTAACAGTGACATTACCTAAGAATGGACCTAACAACAACTACCGCAAATCAAGGGAAAAAATTAACTTTCAGACCTTTCAGAAGAGAAATAAAATAAATAAAAAAGTTATTTTATTTTCTTTTCCTCACCATTGACTGGTGGCATGCCAGCACTGTGATGAAGAAGCAAGGTGGAGATGAAACTCTTTAATGAGACTCTTTAATTGAAGCGAAATAGATACGTTGTTTTGTTAATGAAACATTGTAACAATGTGGTGATGCTGCGTAACAGAAACACTACGATGCATTTCTCTATTAATGAGATAACAGGTTGGAGAATCAGGGAGGTGGAATTTCTCTGATGGATAGAGAAAGTTTTTCGCTCTAACGAATAACATCAGTGAATCGCTAGCGACATCGGCACACCTCGAAGAATGGGACCAGTGTGCAATGAATTCCAATGGGTTCGAAGAATGGAACATGGATTCATATGGACAGATCGATCCAGTGAAAACTCAATCATATGTAAGGGTTGTTTTGATTTGAATTCGTTTTCCTCATTATTCATTCAAAAATGAAAAATTTGGATCAACCCATGAACAAGTTGATCTATGGATCACTTGTTCTTGTGGGGGGTGAATTTTCATCGGATTATGGTATCAGTATTAATTATTTTTTTGATAGAACATCAATCCTAAACCTCTCCATGATTAAAATCTAATGCAGAGGGCATGGGCCGACATGATCAAGGCCTTAAACCCTCCACATTATGCCTTCTTTGTGGCAGAATCTTCTAATTGACAATAATCTGGTATAGAGGCCGTTGCAGGGAAGACAATGACTCGAGAAGACTATCTTCGTAGACGGTTCATGGAACGGACCACCAGAGTGGACTATGTGGCCTGTAGAAAGCACTGTTGACATGCTAGTGCTAGTGTGAGCTTACGATAGTGACCGTAGGTGAGTGGTGGCATGCCATGATAGCGCGCCGAAGGAGGTTTCACAGATGGTTCCAGACATGGCAGAGAAGTAGGAGCTGCCAACTGTGGTCGGGGGCTGGCGGATGAGACGTGGCCAAATGACCACTTTCGGCGGAGCTTCCAGCACTGCATGGGCTGTGGTCCCTAACTGGCATGCTTTCCATTGACCGCATGTGAGACCACTAGGGGTGGCCGAATTTAGTCGGCTATAACACGCAGAATCGGAATCCATTAGGCTTCTCGGAAAATGGAGGTCGGTCCTCTAGTTGTGGGCTATACCGAGGTGTGCAATCTGGGCCGCTGAGCATCCTGGGATTTGAACAAATCTGCCCGCCGATGGTGGGCCAGTCTGAATGAGACTGGGTCGTCGGGCGACCCGATGGGCTGGACCCCCAGCCGAACCGGGCCAGGTCTAGTAAGGCCCAATGGGCCTCGTCTAATGGCCATGCCGGACCCAACCATCCCAGACCCAAACTAGGTTGGGTTGGTTGAACCAAACCAGGGCATGTGGGGGGCCCAGTCCGGGTTGGTCAGGTCAGTCCGACCTTGTCATACCGGGCCCGGACGCAACCGACCCTAGTTTACTAAAACTCCAATATCTCTCAAATCAGGCATCCAATTGATGATCCGTTTGCAGTTTCGGAACCCTCATGATGAGGAATGTACTTTGTAATATTATAAATAGGATTTCATGGAATTTGGAATATGAAGAATGGATTTAGGATCATTTTCTCTCAGAATCAAGTGCACGATGTGCGGAGATCCTCTGACTGACTGAGACACAAAGACTACTAACAAGTGACCCTATGTGTATAAGCTATAATGGCCTAGTGGGAATTGGCTCTATGTGACCTGTTAGTCCCATGGTGGGGAGAGGTTCTATGTGACCTGGTAGACCCACGGTACTCATCGAGAAGGAGTAACTTAGAACAATGGCTAAAGTGGGAAGCAGTTCTATATGACCCGGCAAGACCATGGTGAGTAGTGGCTCCATGTGACCTAGCATACCCACTGTACTCATTAGGGAGGATTACCAGAGTAGTCCAAGGCTAGTGGGAAGTGGCTATGTGTGACCCGGTAGGCCCACGGTAGGGATAAGCTTTGTGTGACCTAGAATACCCACAATACTCATTAGGGAGGAGTACCCCAGCAGCCCAAGGTGTTCGATGTTGTGATTGATGGTCTTTCATTGTATACCCTAGATTATACCTCTGTGAGATGACTCTTAGTGTACTTGGTGTACTCTCCTCAGTAGTGTTCTTTGTGTACTTGGCCTACTCTCCTCAGTGGTGTACTTTGTGTAATTGGAGTACTCTCCTTTGTGGTGTACATAGTGTAATTAGTGTAATATCCTCATGGGTGGACTTAGTGTACTTGGTGTACTCTCCCCAATGGTGTACTTAGTGTACTTGGTGTAATCTCCTCAGTGTTGTACATAGTTTTCTTGGTGTACACTCCTCGGTGGTGTACCAACAGTACCTTGTGCATACTCTCCATTGTGGTCTTTCCTTTGGGGTTTTGGTTCCCTACTGAGTATTGTGTTAATCAACACTTCATGGGCTTCACTCGCATGTGTCGTGTCCCATGTAGGTGACTGATGCTTCGACTAAGACCTTGGTAGTTCAATACTAGGTGGTGATCAATGAGACAGGATGGAGGAAAGCTTTGACGAAGATCTTGGTGGTTTGGGACCAGGTGGTGCTCAGTGAGATGAGACAGACGAGTATACTACTACGGATATAGGTAGATACCCTTAAAATACCCTTTAGGAAGGGTCTCAATCAGATGGAACGGGGTAGTTTTACTTTACTTTGTGGTTTTGGGATTTTATTTTGGCCCCTTTTTTACTTTCCTTTGTGGTTTTTGGCTTGTATTCTGGTTACTTTGTACATACATTTTGTGTTGTGTGTGTGTACAGATTTAAAGTAAAATGCCTTCCCTTTTTGGGACATTCCTTCTTGGTGCTAGTCACCAGCCCCTGGCCAATGGAAGGTGGTCTTGGGGTTAGTCATGGCATGGGCCCTATGGGGGGGGGGTAGTTCGTGACATACTTGTAGAACATCACATGTGAACCGCTCTATATTGAACACTATTGCACTCATAGGTACACAAGATGTATATTGGACACACCATCATGCATAGTACATTGAGTCTTGGTACATGTGAGTCCAATATAGGATTTTTTTTAGTTTTCATATCCCACAATATGACTCTAGCTATCGAAATAGGGGAAGTATGAATATTAATGCAGGCATCACACAATCATGTACCTTTCATGCCATAGGATAGGTCTTAACTAGTAGCTATGTTTACTACCTATTTTATTTTTTATTTTATTTAAAATTTTATATTAACTTTGTAGTTAGATGGTTTAGAGAATCTTATAAATATCTCTAATCCAAAATAGATAGATGATTATAGTCAGGATGTACTTTATAGAAATAAGTTGGATATCAGAGATCATATTGATTCCTTATATGAGAGTGTCTATGATGAGGATCATCTAAAATTCCTTTATCAACATGATTCTATAGAGATATATGGGGCTTCCAATGTTCTTAATGATACCATTGGGGATGATAAATAGTTACCACCACTACCACCACCAAAATAATGATAGATTCTAGGACAGTGGTGAGGATTGAGATGAGAACTGGGCAAGCAATGCCTTAGAGTGGACCATGAACAAGCTCATGCACCACAATTATAGAAGCTTGTATAGTAAGAAAATGATCCTAAACATCATGAAATGGATATTTTAAATCCTTCTGCTGACATCCTTGTAACTCTAGAAGGGTGGTACTTTTATATATAATCATTGTTTTTTCAATTCTCAAGAAATAGTTTCCCCTACGAGGACCTCTTTGATGTGTTATCATTGGCCTTATCTTGAAGGGATCCTACTAAGAACCCTTAATTCATAAAATATGTCTCTATATGTGATGTCTGATAGTCCTATAAGCATCATAGTGAAGATTAACCCATTCATAAGTACAAAAAGGCACCAAAAGTTTAACATATTGAGGTACCAACAGTAGCAGCAAAGCAGTACATGGAGGAATTAGTCCCACCAACTTATGTGAACCCAATTGAGGTAGATGTAACATAAGATGATGATCACACTACTATATTTATCACACCTGAGTGGCATGGACATCACACCCAAAGTGGAAAATGGGTTTATACATTGAGTTGGGGAATAGAGATATAATGACGTTGTTTTTTCTGGTGTGAGACATTTTAATATTAAAATAGTTAATTTATCAAGTCATTAATTGTCTTATGTAGAATATAAAAAATTTATATAACCATAACATCCCATAAATTTATGAATATTTTTTTAAAGTATAACCAATAGCTTGTTTTATAATTTAAAAACTATTAAGAAATGTTTTAATATAATCTTTTATAAAACTAAATGTTTTTCTTTAATCAAAATAAGTTTAGGTTAGGTTAAAATATTCAACTTATAAAATATTCCTTTATAAATAAATAGTGGTTTATTTAATCAAATGTTAATATTTTAAAAAAATTAAATGTTATAATTAAACAAGATAAATTATGTTTTCTCTTAATATTTCAAAATATGTGATTTTGAGAATACATTATTTCATTACTTATGGTCAATTAATAATATAATTATAGTTAAAATAAAAAATATTATTTAAGAGTACCTTTATATAAAAAATTATATTTTTTGTTTTAATACTATTATTTTTTAATATTCAATTACTTTTCAAGAAACATAAATATAATATGGTTAGTAAAATAATACTTTGTTAATGGTAATATTACTTATATCTGGTCATTTGAATGTTAACTCTATTTAATTAGAAGAATAATTAACATAATGAAATTTTTGATAACAAAAATATAGACAGTGTATATATTAATTAAATATTGTATATATTATAATTATATTGATTATTGTTTTTAAAAAATATTACTTTATATTTAAAAATGGCCCAGCCATTGGCTAGCCAATAGACCACCTCAACCACACTTATGGGACTCTAGGGGTCGACCATGTGTGGGATATGGTCTACCCTAAACCACCAATGGTGGTAGAGGAGGAACCGAGCACCAGTGCATATGCAAGCTACTAGGTGTATAGCACCCACAGGTTATGGTCAGGGCTTGCGTGGGGTGCGCTGGGCCGCAGGTGTAACCATACAGGTCCGTAAGGCTGCACGGGGTGGTTTGTGTGAGTGTGTTAGGATCTAACCCTAGTGTCATGTCTAAGAGACTAATGACACATGATCGCCTATTAATCACTCCATGAATGTTTGATTTTCCAATGTGGGACTTGCTCTCTCTATCACTATTGACCTTCCCTTAAAAACCATTTATATCTGGACTATTTGATCAATTTTACACCACCTATTTGATCAATTCATTATTCTTCTTATAACTTCTGCTTGACCTCACCAAACCCTAGATATCGTCCATCTTCCTCCCAATGATCTACATCATCCTTGATGATGCAAATTTCATGGTCTAATCATGACATCACTATTTTCACAATGAACACAAAGTTATATAATCCTAAAATCATGAAAACCCTTTGGCATGCAGTATTCATTAATTTCCATTTTATCTTTATTTCATCAATCTAGTAAAATTAAATCATTTCATTAATCTTGTTGTTATTTTCCTATCAATCCAATTAAATTTGATGTTGTAAATTGAAGAAAAATACCAATGGTTTTTTCATTTTTCATGATGCTTCAAGAAGAATCCTTACTTAACTGAGAATGATGAGTTAAATAATTATATATACAAAAAATATACCACTCATATTTAAAACTAATATTATATACAGTTTAATTCAAATTCTCCAACTTGTCGCCTTCTCCTCTACATGATGTACTAACAGTAGTGATGAAATAAATATATAAATATATAAATATTATCTTTATTAGTATCATCTTTCTCAACTAGCCATGAACATGAACCACACCTTTTAAAGAATTGAGATCTCTCTCTCTCTATCTCTCTCGATTCTTCTTGTGGATGCTTACAACCACCTCCATGAGCCTTGGCATACAATAGAAGAAATATATATATATATATATATACATGAATATATACAAGAATCTTCAGGGCTTGACTATATATATAGAAAGCTTGTTTTTCATTCTTTTTGGAAACCCATTTGACAATTATAAACATGAGAGAGAAAATTACGGAGAGAGGGATAGAGACAAAAAATATTATAATTAATGAGGTGAGGAAAACTATTATACCTTAAAAAAATTAGTAATTTAAGGTAAGGGGTGTTTTTTATTTTCAAACATAAATATTTTTAAAAATCTATAACAGTATGGGTAATTTGTTTTAAACATTTATTTTCTAGAAATAAAATTTATCATTTTATTTAAAACTATTATTTTTTTATAAATAATTTTTAAGAGTTGTAATTTTATATCATAATTTTTTTTCAAAATTATATATAAGGGGATCATTACTATTTTTTTAAGAACCTCTTTATTTTTATAATTTTAGAAGTAAAGCATAATTATCTAAGAGAGATCTTATTTTCAAACTTCTATGTAATTATTTTCCAAACTATATTTTTTTATTAATGTTATATTATCTTAAAAACACTTATATAAGGGAAATTAATAATTTTTACAAGAATATTTTTTTATGATCTACGAAACCACAAATAAGGAAAATTAAATTTTAAAGTGTTTGTATTATCGTTTTATTCATGAAATATTCTTTAAAATTTATGTATTTCGTCCATGATCATAGATGTGGATATATAATATATTTATCATTAACAATTCTTGAATTTTAATATATTAATTTTTTAAGTTCAATTTCTTAAGTTTTTATAAATATTGCCTTTGAATTTATAAAATTCTTTTAAAATTATGGATTTATCCTAACCCTTATGATGTTTTCTGAAAAAACTATTTTGTTAAAGTATTAAAAAATTTAAAATTATTTCATTCTTTGAAAATGATCTATATATTTTTGAATCGATTTTAATAGTTTATAAAGGAGAAACAAAGGCTTGAAAAAAATACCAAAATAAAACTCAACACTTGGGTATTAAATAAATTGATGGGGAGGGGGCGATCCCACGACGTCAAGGGGGAGTTGTCCTAATATTGATACTACTAGTGGCCTCATTGATTTCTTATGGTTTTCCATGTATCATTTTAATCCACAAAATTTATTATATTGAAAGTATTTTTAAATGATAAACCCAAAGTTTATTTCAAGGGTATTTGGTTTTAAAATAAAATGGGTTTTCAAAATGATATGTATTTTTAAAAGCTTTAAAATAGTATTTCTTATGAATATTTTTGAAAACGATATATTCTTATTTAATAAAAATATTTATCAAATGTTTTTTATTTGTTATAAAGTGAATTTTTTTCAAAATAGTTTTATATTCTTTCAAATAAAATTATTTTCACCGGTTTTAAAACCAGTTACAATGAAATTTTATACTCATATAATGTTTATAAAATGATTTTTCTAGGATCATTATAATTTGTAATAGTTTTTACTATCATTTAAGGAGCTAGAACTTGTGAAGACAATTATTATTTTTTATTTATTAACTGTGTAAACTATGATATTTTATAAGGAATTTTATAATCCTCTAAAACCTAGACCGGAAAAGATCATCTGATGTGTGAAGAACTTTATATTTTCCAGTTAATTTTTATAAAAAAAATATAAAAAGTGTTTTTGTATGAGATCAATAAGTGTGGGTATTGGGAAATTATAATTGATATCAGACGAATGGTTTAGAAAAATTTGGAGATTAGGAAATTTTCATTCGAGGATATTTTACAATTCATAGGTATCCCATCAAATATTAATGATTTTTAAGAGTATAGAATTTTAAAACACTATTTTTCCAATCCAAAAATGGAAATTCATAATTTCTTTAAATAAGATAAAATAATTGTGAGAGAATAATTATTTTGATCAGAGAGGATGTAACATCCTAGGAATTTAATCATATTCTTATTTTATTTAAATTATAATAAATATATTATTTTATAATTTAAAAAAAACTAATAATTTTTTTTAATTTAATATTTTATGAGACTAAATTATTTTCTTTAATCCAAATAATTTTTGGTTAAGTTAAAATATTCAAATTATAATATATTAATTTTTATGGAAATTGTATTTTTTATTTTCTCAATTGTAAATATAATAAATTTTCAGTAAATGTTACAATTAAACAAGCTTAATTTTGTTTTCTATTAATATTTAAAAAGATATAATTTTGAATATAAAATATATCATAAATTATGATTATTTATTAATAAAAATATAGTTAAAATAAAAAATAATATTTAGAAGTACCTTTATTTGAAAATTTTTATTTAATGTTTTAATACTATTAGTTATGAATATATTATTATTTTTAAACAAATATAAATATAAAATTGTTAGTAAAATTTTACTATAGTAATTGTAATATAACTTAGATGTAGTCATTTGAATGTTAATGGTATTTAATTAGAAGAAGAATAAACTTATTGAAATTGTTGAGATAGAAATATTTTGGGTGTACATATTAAAAGAATATTGTAACTATTACAAGTATATTGATTATTATTTAAAACGACTTATATTAAAAAAAATTCTAGACAATGGATAGCCAAAGGAACACCTCAACTAGACATTTGTGTTACCCTGGGGGTCGACCATGTGTGGAGGATAGTCTACCCCAACCATCCCATGGATGTAGAGGAGGAACATGGAACTTACACATAGGAAGAAAAATCGGTGTGTACCACCCACTGGCCACGAACATGGAATGCATGGGGTGTACTGGCTCATTAGTGAAACTGTGCTAGTCGACATGGTTGTGTGAGGGAGTGTGTGTTAGTGTGTTCAAGATCCAACCACAGTTCCATGGTCGAGAGGGTGATGAAATGGGATCACTTATTAAGACCTCCATGAATGTCTGAGTTTCTGATGCGGGACACACTCTCTCATTCAGTGTTCACATTCCCTTAAAATTTTCATTAATAAATAGACCATTTGATCAAGTCAATCTCAACCATATGATAAATTTATTTTTGTTTTTTACCTCCTTCTTGACCTAGCTCAACCCGTGACATCATCATCCTTCACCCCGATGATATTTTTTGTCCTTAACGATGCAATTCTTGTTGTCAAAGATTGACATCACCATTTTGACAAAGAACCCAAAGTTATCAAACCCTAAAACCATGAGAGCCCTTCAAGCTATGTTATTATTTAACATCCCTTTCATCTTTATTCCTTCAATCTAAAAAAATACTTCTATTATTCTCATTTTTATCATATTATCAATCCAAATCGATTTGATATTGTAATATAAAAAAATACCAGTAGATTTGTCAAATTTTATGAATCATCAAGAAGTCTCTTCGATGAAACTGAGAAAGATGAGTTAAATACTTATACATACAATTGAATGTTCCCATCATATTTAAAACTATGATTATATATAGTTCATTTTCAGATTCTCCAACTCATTTTCTCCTCCTCCTCAATATATAATAGTAGAATATATATACATATATATTATCTCTTTATCAATATCTACTTGCTCAGAAAACTGTGAATGTGAACCAAGAATTTTAATGAAATGAGATCTCTCTCTCTCAATTCTTCCAGTGGATGTATCCATCAACCTCTCTATTCTTGGGAAGATAATAGTCTAAATGTATATATATATACATTAAGATGTACTAGAATATTCCAGAGTTGACTATATATATTGGAAGATTATTTTGGTTGATTTTCATTTTTTTAGAAACCCAGTTACCTATTGTAAATGTAAAGAGAAAATGAGGAAGAGATAGAGGAGTTCTGAAAATAGGATAATTGAAAATAAAAAGTGAGTAAAATCGGTCTGCCTTCAAAATTTTATTCAATTTAAGGTAAGGGGGTATTTTATTTTCAAACTTATATATTTTAAAAATTCTATTATAGTAAGGGTAATTTATTTTCAACTTTTATTTTATAGAAATATTTTTTTTATTTAAAAAAAATTATTTTTCGAGAACCCCTTTTTCAATGTCATAATGTTATATTACAATTTTATTTCAAAAACTACTACACAGAAAGAATTTAACAGCTCTATAATAAGGCTTTTTCAGTGCATAAACGTGCTGAAAATCAGAGATCCCTTAAAATCTCTAGGCCATTATTAGTGCTAAAAAATGGTAATAAAGGCCTATTTTATCAGTACTAAAAATTATTAATAAAGTATTACTTTATTAGAACTAAAAATATAAATGATAAAGGGGGGGTCTTTATCAATGTTATTTTAGTGTTGATAAAGGATCCATTATCAAAAAAATAGTGATGATAAAGGGTTATTTTATCAGTGCTATTACTAGCACTAATAAAGGGATATTTTATTAGTTTTATTACTTATGCTGATAAAGGGGAATACTAATATAATGTTTTGTTAAGAATACAACACACTATAGTAACAAAATATAAGAAGAAAATACAGAAATTAATTAAAATAAAATTTACAACACAAATACAAGATAAAAACCCTATATTATAGACATTTAAACATTATTTTGTACAATTACATGAGTAAGTACAATTTATCATGAACATTAAAAAACATATATTTTTTGTTTTATTTGGCCCCAAAACACTATTCATGCTACTAGTTTCCAAAAAAACTACCCCAGCTCGAGCACTATAACTCACATGTATTATAAAACAATACTTATGTTAGTAATACTATAAAGAAATAAATTAAAGAAAAAATGTAAATTTTAAACTAAAAACATATACTTTGAGTCATACCAGGAATACCATGTATTGGATTGATTTTTAGTTGCTTCTTACACATCACACCATTTCTTGTTGTTCTCAAAATCAAGTACTCTTCAATTATATCACATATGTTGCGATAAAAACTCCCTATGGATGTGATCCAATTCAAGGGAACATACTTTTTGAAAACAAGACTTCATCTTTCACACAATTTCTTGTTCATCTTCAAACATTATCTCTATGAAAATCCACTAAATAAGTATCTGACTAAAATAAAAAGTAAATTAATTAAGTAATTGTTGATAAAATAATGAAAAAACAATATTATCTTCTTTGCTCAGTTTTTCCTATGTGATTTACATTTTCAAATAAAATGGAACTTATATATTGAAAACATGTAGTTCAAGTCATAATGACAACATTGTGTGTCAAATTTATGTGCATCAAATTTATACACACCACAAATAAATTATAGATCATTTTCCGAAATTCTCAAAAAACAATATGATATTGTTTCTTCAATTTTTTCAAGTGATGTGTGTTTTAAACTAAAATGATACCTTTATAGCGAAAACCCATATTATGAGTATTATCATCCACATCGTGTTTCAGATTGATTTGAAGTTGATTCTTACACATCACAAATGAATTATGGACTATTTTACTAAATTTTGAAAATAATTCGAGCTCATTTTATCAGTTTTGGATATTTGATGTGTGTTTAAATCTAAAATGACACTTTTTTATTGAAACATGCACCTTGATTCATACTAACCATATCGTATGCCAGATTTATGTGAGGTCAATTCCAACACATCAAAAAAATTATAAATTTTGAAAAAATCTGATCTTGTTTTCACAGTTTTGGCGATGAGACACGCATTTTAAACAAAATGGATCGTTTTTATTGAAAACTTTCACTTTAAGTCACAATAACCACATCGAGTGTTATAGTGATGTGTGATCAATTTCTAATCATCTAAAATGAATTACAGATCATTTTCATAAATCTTAAAAACAATATAATCTTGTTTTATCAGTTTTGGCTATATGTTGTGTTTTTAAATTAAAATGACACTAATATTGAAAAGATGTACTTCGAGTCATACTGACCTAATCATGTGTCAGATTAGAGTGCGGTCAATTCCTACCCTTGAAAATTGAATTATTGATTTTTTTCAGAATTTTTGAAAACAATATGATCTTGTTTTCATGGTTTTGGCTATGTTATTCACATTTTAAACTAAAATGAAACTTTTATATAGAGAAAAAAAACATTGAGTCATATAAACCACAACAGGTTTCAGATTAATGTGCGGTGAATTCCAAAAGATCACAAATGAATTATGGGATTTTTTCTAAATTTTGAAAAAATTTGATCACATATTATTAGTTTTGACTATGAGATCTGTGTTTTAAACTAAAATGGCACTTCTAGTCATACCGAACACAATGTGTGTCAGATTGATGTGTTGTCAATTCCTGCACATCAAAAATGAATTATAGATAGTTTTTTAAAAAAATTAAAAAATGTGAGCTCATTTTCTTAGTTTTGGTGACGTTCCATACACTTTAAACTAAAATGGAACTTTTTTTATTGAAAATATGCATTTTGAGTCGTATCAACTGCATCGTGTATCGAATTGATATGAAATCGATTATGTCTTGTAAAAAATTAATTATAGATTCATTTCCTAAATTTTGAAAACAATATGGAATTGTTTTCTCAGTTTTGGTGATGTGACATGTGATTTAAACTAAAATGGAAGTTTTATATTAGAAACATGTATTTCAAGTCATATCGACCACATCAAGTGTTAGATTGATGTGTCGTCGATTACAACATGTCTCAAATGGATTATTGATCATTGTACTAATGTTTGAAAACAATTTTAGAATCATTTAATTGGTTTTTTCTATGTAATGAATTTTAAACTAAAATGTTACTTATATATTGAAAACATGTACTTCAAGTCATAGTGACAACATTTTGTGTCATATTGGAATGTGGTCAATTCCTACACTTTACAAATTAATTATTTATTATCTTCCAAATGTTTCAAAACAATTAGATCTTATTTTATTAGTTTTGTCTATGTGATATGAATTTTAAACTAAAATGACACTTTATATTAAAAACATGTACTTAGAGTCATACCGACCACATCAGGTGTTGGATTGACATGTGATCGATTCTTTAATGTCACAAATGAATTATTGACGTTTTTTCTAATGTTTGAAGATATTTTAAGCTCGTTTTTTCAATTTTGGCTATTTGATGTGTGTTTTAAACTAAAATGGAATCATTGTATTGAAAACTCACACTTTGATTCATACCCACCACATCATGTCTCAGATTAATTTACAATCAATTCATACACATCAAAAATTAAATATGGATTGTTTAAAAAAAATTAAAACAATCTCATCTATTTTTCCCTATTTTGATTATGTGGAACATCTTTTAAAATAAAATGGACCTTTTTTATTGAGAACACACACTTTGATTCATTCCAACCACATCATGTATCAGATTGACATGTGGTCAATTTATACACCCCGGAAATAAATTATGGATCATTGTCCTAAAGTATGAATACAATATAATATCATTTTCTCAGTTTTGGCTATGTGATTTGATTTAAAATAAAATGTCTCTTATATTGAAAAAACATATGTTGATTCACATTGACCGCATTATGTGTCTAATTGGTGTGCGATCAATTCATACATGTGAAAAATGAATTATGTATCATTTTCCAAAAAAAACCAACATGAGATCGTTTTCTTTTTTTGGCTATGTGACATGCGATTTCATTCTAAAATGGAACTTTAATATTTAAAACATGTAATTGAAACCATACCAAACACATAGAATGTCAGATTAATATATGTCTGGTTCCTAAATGTTACAAATGAATTATATATCTTTTTCCTAATTCTTGAAAACATTGCCATCTATATTTCTTAGTTTTTGCTATGTGATACATGTATTAATCTAAAATGACACCTTTTTATTGAAAATAATCTCTTTGAGTCATATTAGCCTCATCGTGTGTCAGATTGATGTGTGGTCAATTCTTACACCACAAAAATTACTTATAGATAATTTTCATATTGATTAAAGACAATACGAGATCTATTTCTCAGTTTTGGGGATGTGACCGCTGTTTTAAATTAAAATTGCACTTCTCAACTCAAAACATGAATTTCGAATCATACTAACCACATCGTGTGTCAGATTTACTTTTAGTCGATTCATATAAATCAAAAAATAATTATTAATTTTTTTAATAAAATTTGAAGACAATATGAATTTGTTTTCATAATTTTGGTGATGCGATATGCGTTTTAAACTAAAATAACACTTTTATATTGAAAAAAATAATTTAGATTCATAATGACAATATCATGTGACATATTGATGTGTGGTCAATTCTTATATGTCAAAAAATAATTATGGATTATTTTACTAAAATTTGAAAAAAAAAATATGAGATCATTTTCTTGGTTATGTAAATGTAATGTCTTTTAAACTAAAATTAAATTTTATATTGAAAAAATATATTTTAAGTTATACTGACCACATAGTTTTTCTAATTGGTGTGTTGTCAATTCATGCACGTGAAAAATAAATTATGGGTCTTTTTCCTAAATTTTGAAAACAATTTGACCATACTTTCTTGGTTATGTGATGTGAGTTTTAATATAAAATGGAACATTTACATTGAAAACACGTACATATAGTCATAATTATCACATCGCATTTCAGATTATCATGAAACCAATCATTACATGTCAAAAATGAAATATGTACCATTTTCTAAGAGTTTAAAAACAATCCAATATCATTTTATAGGTTTTTTCTATGAGATGTGTGTTTTAAACAAAAATAAAACTTTTGTATTGAAAACACACACTTCGAGTCATACCGACCATATAATGTGTCAAATTTATGTGTGGTAAATTCCAAGATGTCAAAAAAAAATATGGATCATTTTCATAATTTTTATAGACAATATAAGCTTTTTTCCTTTTTTTTGATGAGATGATATTCATTTTCAAATAAAATGGATCTTTTTGTATTGTAAACACACACTTATATTGATACCGATTACATCGAGTGTTGGATTGACATGTTATTGATTCCTACACATCACAAATGAATTAGGTATTGTTGTCCTAAATTTTTAAATAATCTTTTCTTGCTTACTTAGTTTTGGATAGGTGATCAAATTTAAAATAAAATGAGACTTATATTGAAAACACGTACTTCGTGTCATACTGGCCACATCCTGTGTCAAATTGGCATGCAGTCAATTCCTATAGATTAAAAATTTATTATGTATTATTATCTTGAAGTTTGAAAACAATCTATGCTCATTTTCTTCAATTTGGATATGTTACATGTGTTTTAAACTAAAATGGAACTTTCATATTAAAAAAACATATTTAGAGTCCTACCAACCACATTGGATGTTGGATTATTATGTGGTTGATTCCTACTATTCACAAATGAATCTTGGATCATTGTCCTAAATTTTGAAAATATTCCATGTTTTTTTCTCATTTTTGGATATGTGATATGTGTTTTAAACTAACATGAAACTTTTGTATTGAAAAAACTCAAATTGACTCATACTGACCACATCGTGTGTTATATTGATGTGTATTCAATTAATACACATCAAAAATGAATTATAAATAGTTTTACTAAATTTTTAAAAGAATATGAGATCTTTTTCTCGATTTTAAGCATGTGACGTATGTTTTGAACTAATGTGTAAATTTTAAAAAATAAGTATCAAATAAAAATGATAAAAATGTTATCTAAAGAATTATATAAAATGATGAGAACACTAAATAAATAAGTAATAGGAATTCACCTCTTCATGATGTTAGTATACATTATGACACCATGTATTCTTCTTTATAATTTCTAATCAAGTATATTTCCTACATTATACATATTCTTGATAAATAAATCAAAAATAATATATAATCATTTTGATTGAAATATTTCACATCCTAAGCATATCTATATGATAATAGCTTATACTATATCACAAACATAATAAGTAATCTCCTAAATTTATGTTAGAAAACATTATGACACTGTCTACTTTTCTAAATCATCTCTAAACAAATTTACATATTCTTTTGAGTACAAAGATTGTTTGAAATCATGACATTACTAAAAAAATATAGAAAAATAAATGATTAATAATTATTTTTAATGAAATTGTAATTACCTTTGAAAATTACTTGTTCGGGGATGCTTGTTTTCATATGTTATATGATTTCTTTTAAAATTTTTGAAATTTTTTTACTTATAATCATTTTTTTATCTTTCTTAATACAATAAAGAAGAATTTAACAAAATTACTAAATTATTTTGAAATATGTTTTGATAGTTGAATATTTCTATATATACTTTAATTTTTTCCATTTTAATAAATACATAGGCTTCTTAATTTTCATTCACCAACCTCATACCATGATTTAGCATATATTTATAGATGAAACTATCATAAAAAAAATCTTACTAAAAAATTGAAACATATAATTCTAATTTTATCTATAAAATGTTGATTGAAATGCATTAAAAATTCATAATACACATCATGTGTGGTCCGTTTTATGGAAATCCAGGCATTGGATCCAAAAAATAAACATTTAGGGTATCCAAATTCATTGTGATCAACATATATTTCTTCCTAAAAAATAAAAAATAGATAAGTAATTAAAAAAAGAAAAATATTTTTTATATGATTAGATTTTAGAGTTTTACCCCTACATTGTAGGCATCAAAAATAATCTATCTTCAGCTATTTTCTTCTCAAATTCTTTTCTTGGATATTATTCTTTATTATCAATTTCTTCTAACCCCAAAGAAATTTTGTATGCATAAACAATACATGGATTAATGAATCCAAATCATGTTTTGTAGGGTTTTACATTTATAGAGTAGTAATATAAACTCATGTAGAAAATAGAGATATTTATTAACTTTAATGGAAAAAGTAGTTTTGTTTTTAGAAATATATGTTATAAAAATGTATCTCACGTATGTATTCACAACAGAGACTCCCGGTCATTCCAACATTTGAATCTCATTTATAATATCGATATCAACCGCGTCTATAATGGAATTTCTAAATATTTATTCTTTATAATGAATATAGGACACATCTCCATCTTTTAATATGGTGTCTACATGATCTTTTAATGTTAATATATGCTATAGTGAAACCATCAAGGATAAGGTACTCTCAGAAGTTCCTTTTGTTTTCTTGGTTGATTCACTGGATTTTCTTGATCTAACCTTTTTTCTCCCCATTTTTTTATCCATATGTATTAAAATACCTCCCTTTATACCTTTTTTCATAAACTATTATAGGTTTATTATTTGAAAAAAATTATTAAATAAATACCTAATATATCTTCATAAGATTATATGTCCATTCAGTAAAAGTTACAATAGAATCATTGACCTTTGTAATATCTAAATCATGAAGTGGAACAGGATACTCAATGTTTGACTCTTGAGTTACTTGAATCCACACTCTCTTGTTGTCTTTTGGGAGTTATTTTTCATATAACATTCCTCAATAGATATTATACATCGTACCCCTTAAAATAAGGTGATTTGTGGGTGTTGATATGTTGAAATCATATACAACTTCACCTTGTATAATTTTACCAACATAAAGTTATCTAAATTTTTTCGATTCAAATTTATGAGAATGAGTAATGAAAAAATTTATTAGATTGAGTAAGGTATGCGGTTTTGGGGAATGACTAGCCTCAAATCTAGTGGGTTTCTTTGGTTCTTAATTTATTAATATTCGTTCCACTACTATTTCTCTTTGATCCTTCCATATATATTGGTCTTCCAAACCAGATCAGACAATAATATCTTGAAAATCATCTATTTTCATCTACATTTCTTTTATCATCTAATATGTATCTTATTGAAACTTTTTATTCTTGAAATATTTTTGAGGTGACACTCCAAAACCAACACCAATAATGCAACCATATTTCTTTTGCCATTTCAAAGCTACCAAAAGTAGTTTTTCATCAAGCACTATTTTGTTCAAATCATATTAAAAACATATGAACATAAATAGATATTTTTTTAATGCTAATATAAATTATAATGAATTACTGTTATATCATACTTACACATGTTTACCATACTTATTTTGTGTTTTCATCAACTAGTTTAACCAATTTATTTTCATGGGCCACCTTTCCTAGCACATGATGTGGGATGGAAGTTGCTTTAGATTTTGATTCATCAATATACAAATAAAAAAAGGATAATATATTGTTACATATCATGAATGAAAATATTATAGACTTAAAATACACATTGTTTTCTTCTCTAGTAATGTGTACCCCATCCTTGTTTTTCAATTGCGATACATTGGTTTTAATGCATGATGTTTCTTTTCAGCACACCTTTACTATTTCATAAATTAATAATTTTTGAATCAGATTAGATAAAATAAGTAATTTCAAATAATATATTATTGACTATAATTCATCTGAAACGATTTCTCATCGTGATGACTGATGAAACCATACCATGTTTCCTTATTTATAATGTGTGCATACATAACTGGTGGGTGGGGTTTTAGTTTCTCCTCAGCATACTTAAGATAAATCTTGGTAAGAACTGTCCAGAAACCTCTCTAGGATTTTCCAGTGGCCAAAAGAAATATTTCTTATGGAAATCATCTAAAAACTTCTACAAGTGATAATAAAAATTATATCAATGATTTATTATAATTTGTTTTGGTAAAATAGATATACTATTTCATAACATTACCTTAATATCTTCTTAAAGGGTTTTCTTTATTATAGGCTGGACTTGGCTCCAAAAACCTATATAAATTATCACATTCATTCTGATTATGACCCTAATATAACAAATGAAAATTAAATTATTGGGATCAATAGGTTGGCCCTATTATTTCCATCCATTCTCAAATTTTATAACCTTTCTTATTACCTTGATAATTTTAGTCAACACAACGATGCTATGTCATTATTTTTTTCATCAACATGTTATTGATCCCCTGATAATTTTATAGTTTTAACATCAACCATTTATTATTCCCTAAGATTGGTTACATTATCATTTTCAAAAGTCATTTTATACATGATTAGTCATACATTAAATTTTGATTCCATTAATATAGTATAGAACACATAATATAATGAGGAAAATAATAGTATAATAAAAAACCATTTAACATACTCATCGAACTCACTTTATTTTCTTTAAAGGTTGAAGGAATTTTCATCCTCTATTGAGAATCCAAATCCCCTATTTTTGTCCTCTCTAATGTAAAAGACTTTGTCTTTATTAGGACCAACATTAAATTATTGTGATCTCCTAATGAAAGGGTCATCCTCAATTGAATTTTAATCTAACCCTATAGTTGTTTTAGTCACCAGTAGGAAAATTGGCCAATTCTTGTTTACTAGATCTAGGACATAAAATTCCTAAACTTTTTATGATTCCATTATGAATGGATTTTTCATATAACCTTCCACGTTGATATTCACCTTCTTGAAACCCATTTCATCAACTTTCACTACACTCATATTGTCAACCCATTTGAAACGGAAATGAAGAACTTGAAAAGTTTTATAATACAACTTGTATATTTGTTTGATGATGTCAAAATATGTAATATTCACCTAAATTTGATATCAATCCTTGTAAATATTTATGTTCATCACTTCCTACATAAGCGTAAATCCATTGTTTTATATTATACAAGGTTCATAATGTTCTTTTGTATATAATTTATAATAAATAATTACAAAACTATTGTAAGAGATAACATTTCAATTTTGTCCCCGATCTAGTCATCGAAGTCATTTAGTAATTAAATTTTGATTTTTAGATAACTCCACATAAATATGATCTCATAACCATCTTATTAACACTTTATTATGTGTGTTTTGTATCCATCCTTCAACCATTGATGGATTCAAATGTCTAAGAATTTATTCGTGGGATTCAAAATATGTATTAACATCTTAACTATTATGTAAACTATAAAGGTGATCTTTCACCTTCTCTATGTTGGTAATTTTAACAACATATCTTCCAAAAATACCTTTTCCCATAAGGGGTCCATTGTGGAGATAATTGGGGAGATCGATGCTATCAATATATTATAGCTAATCAGTATAGAAATCAACAACTTCAATAATATATCATTCTACAATACAACCTTATGGATGTCTTAGATTCTTGACATACCCTTTCAAAATCATCATATACCATTCAATGGGTTACATCAATATATAATGGATAAGACCACATAGTTTAACCTCTCTAACCAAGTGAAACATCAGGTGGATCATTATATCAATGAATGATGGTAGGAAGAATATCTCCAATTAACATAATATGATTGTATCCTCCTTATTCATTATGGGAAACTTCATTGGGTCTTTAACTTTGTTGTATATAACTTTAAATAAAAGTAGAGTTTGGTTAATGTATGTCATACATTTTTAGAAAAAATTCAATATAAAGTGATGGGTCTAAAATATTGCATCAAAACATGTCAAGTTATTTTATTCCCTATGACTTCATTTAGTTATTTACATGAAATTCTTGATATTTCATGAGTACACCTATAGAACTTTTACACCATTAAGGAAAATGAAAGATTGCAATCTTTATAGTATTGATAGACTGTAAGCTTATAGAGGAAGAAAATCCCTCCTTTTACCCTTCACTGGTGCCCACTCTTCCCCTGTCCCCATGTTAATCAAGTTAGAACAAGCATTAATGTCATATTATTTTTTTCAGGAATATTTAGTAATGGTCCAATAAAAATATTAGATACATTTTTTCTATATACATGACAACAATAAAATTACTGACATAGAAAAAATTCCAATACGGTAATTCAAATTAAATTGATCTATTTTTACAACCTAATTTCATATGGTTTTTCAAAACCGGTTTACTAAAAGAAATTTCAATATCTTTTACATTATCAAATAGTTGATTATCCATTTGTGTATATGGTGTTGTGCCTTGATCAGTATTCCCATCAAATGTTGTCACCCAGCATCAATATTTATATTGTTAAGGTAAAACTTTATAATTTCCCAAAAACACAGTCTTAAAGGAATGCTTTAACTAAATTTAGTGTGTTCATTCTTCACAAATGAGATTCCCCAACATTCCTTTAATGTTATAACCTAACAAATTTCCATAAGTAGGAATGTCATTTATCATATCATACAAAATGGCCCTCAATGTGAATTATTTACTTTTATAATATTTATTCATTATAACAGTTGTATCCCACAAAAATTTCACATCTTTGATCAATGGAGACAAATAGATATCAATATCATTATTGGGTGTTTTTTTTCCAAATATAAGCAGAGACAACATAATGTATTTGTCCATTATGCATAACCATGGAAAAATTTATAATTTACCAACATAATTGGACATGTATTGTGAGTGCTACTCTATTCACAAAAAATATTTTTTCCATATGTAGATAATGCTATGTAGATAATGGTATATTGTAGTTTCTCAGCTCATTTACAAATTCAATTAATCATAACCAATTTTCTTCTACTAAGGAGAGTATGTTGGGTGACATATTTTCTCATAATTAATTCTTCTATCTTCGTGCCATGTCAATTGTCTCATGGATTCTTGAAATCCATATTGTCAACTAAAAAATATAATGATAGGAAAGTACCGTACATACTTTGAAGGACTTGATTCATCTTTATTGTATCAAATCGCTCCACACATAGGGTATTTTATGAGTGATTCATGTTCCTTACGAAACAATATTAAATCATTTGGATAAGAATTTATTTTTATAGAGACCATTCCCATTGAACATAGCATCCATATAGTGTTATATATTCGACAAAGTAGTTCATTTTCTTATCATAACATATTATTTAGGAGAACAAGTAGTTCTGTTAATATAATTTCGCTTCATCTGATGTCAGTTATCAAACTATTTAAATTCAATACATTTGGAAATGTTGTGCATTTAGTACAACATCTATACAATGGTTTCTTAGAATATCTTTTTATCTTCTCAAGCAACATAGGACAATCATGAAGGTCATCTTTAATTTCCATTTTCATTTCTTCTATATGATCTCCATCATTTACACTGGTGTTCATATCAAATGATCCATAAACCGCAATATCATCACTATAAAAAAATTCACTTTTACCAATAGAAAATTTGTGTCAAACAATATATCAATTGGTATAAATAAATTATTTCAATTGATATTAGGTTTTATTGGTATAAAATTTAAGTACCAGCATTTCTTTTTACCAAAAAATATAAATATTGGTATTAATTGTTTAAAACCAACATATAATTTACTAAAAATTAAATTTTTTACTTTATCATATTAATACTGACATTTTTTTCCAATAAATGAAACCATTTTTATTAATTATTATTTACAACAGTTTATTGAAAACATATAAATCTGTTAATAGTATTTTTTTAATACAAATAAATCATTTAACAATAATTTTTTTATTAGTAACAATTTACTAAAAAAATTATATTACAATTATAATAAAAATATATTGATATGGGAAGCAGTCATTTAAAAAAACGGAGAAATTAAATATATTATCCCACCTATGGCTGTAGCCACTCCCCACCCCAAGTTATGGCCTCCCAATCTTCATCGCTCGCCACCCACACTGTAGCAATTCACACCTGCACTCACACCCCCACTTCATCACACCCCACACCCACACCTTGATTATCTAAAACTATTCACTCCCCTGTCCACTACCGTTCGATTTTTTTTCCTCTTTCAACTACAGAGACAAGGTGTAGGGAGGTGCATGGAGTTAAACTCGTTTCTCATTCAATTCATCCATGTTTGGACCTCTTATCAGACATGTAGTTCCTCTATTGAATTTTTCATTTCCTAAAATCATGGGTATGTATTTTTTTAATCGAATTGAATTTAAGTTAGGGTTTTAGTGAAATTCATGTTAAATGAGATTTCATGTTCTTGTCCTTGAGGTTCTCTTTCCAGTGGTTAGATGGAAAAATTTCTGCCTTATGTTTCATGTTTTCATAGAGGTTTCCATGTCTTCAGGTAAATAATTTTTTTTAAAATGGTGGACATGTTCTAGTGAATTTTAAATTGTTTGAAATATTAAGATATTAATGAATCATAAATCACGGTATTTTAATCTAAATATAGTTTTCATGTGTCCTCCCCTTTTTTAAATGATTCCATTGGTCATGAAAGCATATTAATTTGGTGTCGTGTATGTTTTTGTACATTTTTTTTGTTTTTATAATTATGTGATTCATGATGTCTGAAGGGGTTGTTTTATGAAATGGTGTTTGAGGTGATGTTTGAGACAATACCTATGTTTTATATCAGTAACCATGTTTATTGGATGCTCACATCCATGGTTGGTTGGTCATGGGAACATGGTTTTTATGTTTGGAGGTCTTACTTAATGATAACTAAATTGACACAAACAATTCTAGGGTGTCATTGTTGGTTATTTTTTCCGGGGATAGTGGGGAGGTGTCATTTTGATGAGGCTGATGTAGAATAATTTTTTGGTGTGTGTTATCATTGGAAAATCTATGTCGGTTGTGGATCAATGTTTTTATATTATCATTAGGATCGTCACAAAATAGTACCTAAAGTGTATCCAATGACATTTTTATGATTATTGGTTGTTAATAGACATTTTAATTCCCTTCTTACCATATCCCCATATTCTTGTATGGCTAGTGGGATGATTTCAATTATTTTTTTGTCATATTGAATATCGAAATTATGATGCCATTTGGATTTTATTTATTTATTTATAGCTGGATGAGTTTTCAAAATTTTATTTAATGAAGGTTTTTAATGGTTGATTTAATTAAAAATGAAATTCCCTTATTATGGTGGGATATCAATAAATGTATGTAAATTGATTAAAATTGGTTGTTTTGGGTCTTCATTAGAGTAAATGGTTATCATTTTTATTTATCAAAGTGGATACATTTATAAATTATTTAAAATGAAGGATTTCATTTTTCATGGAATTTGATATTCATAACTCGAATGAGACTATTTACATGGGGTCAGAAAATAGATATAGTCCCAATAACCATAGTTTTAGTGTAAGACCATGGTTTACATATACCATGGAATGTATTGTCTTTACAATGGGGTCTATGTTGAGACCATATGGTCGTAGATTCTTAATGATCATAGTCCATGTGGTTCATGGATATAGGATACCCTTCAGTTTCCAAGGACAACTATATCCATGGTTTACTAGACCATGTTCATTGGAACCTAATGCCACAGTTAGTAAACAATGTCCCAATACTTCCAAAAAATTAAATAAATCCACTGATATTTGATCTCAGGACTGCTTTTTTATTCCATATAATAATTTATGACTGAACTTATACTCAACACATGTATTAATACACACACACAAAAACACACACAAATATATATATTATTAGAAATTAAAATGATGAAAAACCCCCATTGAATCCTAGGATGAATGACTATGATCGAAGTGGTCCATGTACATTTGTCCTACATATGGACATTTTCCAAGAAAAACATGGTGTTAAGAATTTCAAGAACACCTACAGCCATGATCCATGTGAAACATGGACATATACCCTATCTCTACCATGGTCTACAATGGATTTTCAAATATAATAAATTACAATCAATGTCAAATAAATTCATGGTATTATAACTTTATCATGCTCTTCCTACCTATTTTACAATAATGTTCAGAGTTTTTCACACCCAAGTTCCTCCATTGTTTTATTTGACCATGGCTGCAGGTTGACATATCTCCACGACCCCCATATACAATTTTTATAGGATTTAACATTATTCCCTATGGACATTTTTTAACACAAATTATGGAAATATGATGCTCTAAGTCTATAGTTTTTATGACCCTATATATAGATCCATGGTCATAGTTCAAATTTCTAGTAGTCTAGCGCTAATTTATTTAAAATAAAAAACATTATTTTTACCACATATATTTCTAGAATTTACAGATTGTATACTTAATTGATTTTTATAGAGTCTATGGTGAGATCCTCCATTGTCTGTTATCTCACAGCCTCTATTCACATTATAGTGTTTTTGTGTGTTGGTAGCTCTTATGATTTATACAGGGTACAATTTCCCTTTAGATTGGTTACCTTTATCTTAGGTTTGTACTGTTAGTAGAGATGTGTAATGAACCCACAGGTTTCAAGGAGTCAAGTCAATGGTTAAGATTGAGTTTATATTTCATTTTGGACATCGATGTATTGGTCAAATTGTCATTTCATTATCTTTATACTACTCTATTTTTTGTAGCTTGATATGTGTTTTTTCTGGATGATGCTTTAATGTATTAAAAAATAGGTTGAATCATTACATTACATATTATGAATTCTTTGGTTTGTTAATTTTTTTAATATGATTATTGATGTCTCATGGATGTATAATGAATGGAGGCTACATGCTGGACTTTCAATAGATGATATAATGGTAATTTTAAATACAATTTTAGGGATAATCATTTCACAATGTGATTCCTGGATGTCCAAGAACCATTTGTAAATTCATGGGTATCAGGAATGCCCATTGGGACTAGTGATAGGCCAAGTTGGGTAACACATTGGTTCGGCCTAAGATAGTTCATTACATTTATCCAATATGGAACGTTTGGTTCTAGAGTTTATAGTTATATATCTAATTCCAAGGGGGGTTTGGTTTAATGTAATTAAGATTTGACAAATACTAGAAGAAGATGGTGGTTATATAGATTAAGTCAAATGGGGGGAGATGGTCTATCCAATTGAGGTTAAAAACCAATTTTGAATGGAAATACTGATACTATTTTATAATTAACAAAAGAAAGGTCCATATAGTATAAGGTTATGGTTCTTAGACCGAAGGAAGTGTGCAAGTTTAAGGTCATATAGTTTTGACCTTTGGGTGAGATGGTCTATTAATTTAGGGAATTGTAATCTCAACCAAAATAGAAATCTCGTATCTAGTGTACACTACCTATGAAAATCATTATATAGATTGACATCATGGTGATTGGATCATGGGATTTTGGAGTAGAAGTTATTACATATTAGACTATGGGGAACTTATTTTTAAGGATGTACTTCTTGAAATTGGGCTATATGGTTCTTCTATTTAAGGACATATATCTAGAAAAAATTTCTATAGTTTGATGTTATACAATTGTTACTTTAGACCCAAAATAAAGAAATATGAAATACATATTTAGGAACCTCATAATGGCGGGAGGTGTGAAGATCAACCTATCAATGATGATCAATGTTTATACAAAATTGAGGAGAACTTGGGAGTAGTGATTTTCCCTTCCCATTTAGATTACAACATCTATGTTTTTCATCCAAGTATCTTTTCGGCACTCAATTCTAACTGTAAATCACCTTGGAATTATGATTGAATGCGATGTCTCTTGTTAAATGATATGGAAACTCAATTATAATTGAATTAGTGATTGTGAAACAATTATATATTATTTTCATTTTTGGATTCCAACTAGACTAGATTTTCCAAAGAACATTCTTCCATTATAACTTATTATTTATGGTTATCCTCAAAGAAAGTATTCGAATGAAAATGGGCAGCACAACCTCTATCCCATAATCTAGGGAGAAAGGATCCACTTGGATAGATGTATGATTTGTCATATGATATTCCCCCATGGATTTAAAGAGATTTCTACACCATCTCATCATCTTCAAATCCACTATATTCTACATAATGACAAAGATTACTTTCTTAAATTTTTTTATCTTTCCATTCACTTGTGAATGATAACAAAAAGTATAGTTAGACCATGTGTATAATTTAGTGGATAATTGGTTCATATTAGAGACTCGATGATGGTATAATTTCTTGGGAGTATGGTGTGAGGGATCTCATTTCAATTAATGATGGGGTAATTTAAAACATGATAAAAAAATATAGTCATCGACTCCTTGATGTTAATGGAATAATCCCATTATGATATGAGTTTGGTATCAGTAAAGATAAACTTGAATCATTGGGATATTGAAAACAAATAAGGGACCATGAAATCAATTCACCATTTATAAAAATTCTCAGTGTGAATTTTGGTATGATTAATCTTTGGAATATTATGCACAAATTTGGAATAAACTAGAAATTGATGAAACATTGGTGTGAATTTAATGTAGTAACAAACGATATTGCACCAAATATTGATGAATCAATAGATCTGGTGAGAAAAATTTAATATATTATGGATATCACCACATTATTTTGTATGAACATCATCTAATTCCTATGGAATCTTTATTCTATTTTCAATCCTAACTTTCCATTTTTGGAAATATTCAAATCTCGGTGATCTATTATGTGAAAACTGCTTGTATACAATATGTGAAACCAATGCTCAAATAATTTATTATTCATGTTTCTTAGATCTAGGTCTACTATATAAACTATTTTTTAAAATATTCATAGTAATTAATCATATATTTTTTTATTCATCATTTCCATTTTAATCCATCACTACAGTCATCTTCCCAACATATCAGTCACACATCAACATCATTTGTGACCGCATATTCAACTCTAAAAATATTTCACAACAAAGAAAACCCTATTTGAGATGAGTATATTTTTGGAGGTATCTTCTATCATCATGCATTATTATATTCCTAAGAAAAATTTAGTGAATAATTATTTCTCTTTCCTTTTTTTACTGATATCACTTTTCTATAACATCTTAAAAATAATTTATCATAACTAGTAACTACTAAAAGTAGGTATGGTTAAGTCATGTTATAAAGTTTTGTTTCTTTACTACACAACTATTTCTCTACCTTTAATTTCCTAACTGCCTATTGATTAATTGGTTTTCTACCACTTATAGTGTTTTAATCTACATTTTAATTGAAATTATTTTAGGATAGATATAACAAACACCATTGGTTCTCTGTTTCTTTTTTCTTTTCAAAATTCCTACCAATGTATAGAACTATGGTTTGAATAATTCCAAATAGAGACACAAACTATCTTTTTTAAATATGTTTTCACAGTTTTGTATACCAAAATGGATTCCATGTATTTTGATAATAATTGTATTATTTTGAAAAATTCTTTGTAGTCTTATATAAGTGCTTCCAAAAATAAGCTTAAGCTAATGTTTTCAAACCAAGTTATTAATTATTTAGGTTGTAGATCTGGATTTTTGCATTTGGTTATCTTTGGATTCATTTGCATGTTGAAATCATGTTGTTGTTTTAGTTTTCCTTGGAAGATGATGAACTTTTTATTTGATAATTTTATGAAACTAGTTTTGATAGTCTAGTGGCATATAACGTTGAAATTGAGCAGTATTTGTGTTTTCAATGAAAATAGAGGCATTTTTTATTAAAACCCTTGATTATCTTCTGTGTCAGTCTAATGTAGTGTTGTATTGGTGATTTTTTTAAATAATAATTTTATTTTTAGGTAATTTTATGGATTTTTGGTTAAAAATCCTTTTAAACATAAGACATAAGCTTATGGATTGAGCATATTGACACTTTATGGAACATGGATGGGCTTCTTTGTTGAGATGTAAACAGAGATGATCACTTAAATATTCCCATTCTATGTAGATCATTTTTTAATATTTTCATTTATTTCTATTTTGGTTTCAATCCATGTTAATATTTTTCACTAATTTGTGGGTATTCTCTTTGGTTTTGTGTTGTGTAGATAATGGATCAGAAGGGTGTTGCAGAGCAGTGACTTTAATTTCTTCACTGGTACTCAAGATGACTTGATTTTTTGAGTTAAAAATAGGGATGATTAATAAAAAATTATCATTCTATGCCCATCATTTTTTTACACTTTCATTTTTTTCAATTCATGATGATATTTTTCACTACTTTGTGGGAATGTTTTTTGGTTGTGTGTCGTGTATATCCACTAAAGGAAAATCACAATTTCGCAACAGTTATTTTTTGTATATGGCGGCGGTTTAAACCACCGCTATATGATTCTGATGCGGTTTTAGAAAACCGCCGCTAAATTAGGCTTCAGGAAACTATTGGCTGTGGTTAAAGTAGTTTAGTGGTAGTTTATGGGAATTGTCATAGTTTTCACATTTTTTCAATGGTTATATTGTTTTTCACGACGTTTTTTCCGAGAAAGGGATTACTTTTTTTAGTGGTGGTTTTAACAACCACTAAAAAAATAACGGCCTTCCCTGAAAAACCACCGCAAAAATGTGCGAAATATGGGACACTATAGCGACGGTTGAAACCGACACTAAATTTAAGGCCATAGTGGTGGTTAAAACTACCACTAATTGAAAAATACCGACATTTAGCAGTGGTTTTAACCACCGCTAGAAAGCAGATTTACAAAAAAAGAACCTGTTTCTAGAGCCCCTGTACTAGTTCCCTGAAAAAAAAACATTCCAAGAATACCAAAACACCAAAACAATACATAATATAGTCAAAATGAAAAGATATGTTTAACTAAGAACAACCAAATTCATCATTTAGTGAGTAAATGAATTCAGATAAACATATCACATTGCCATTATACCTTTAAACAAAAGTATAAACAAGAATGTATATCATATTTCATGAAAACTGTGCCAAGACTAGGTTCAACCTATTCCATCTATACCAGTTCCAACCCTGACATAACCATTCATATCAACATACATCCCACTATAATTGGTACTAACTATTATAAACACTCATTCCTCCCTACCCATACCTCATCAACAAATAGTCATCCCAAGATCACATAACATTATATATAAAAGCCTATATCCATAGAAATAAAAAGACAAGAAACAAAAAATAGAGTTAATTTTGAATCTAGTCCCTAAAATAACAATCTATCCATTTTACCCTTCATTGATTGTTTTTGATATATTATTTTATTGAGCGAATTCTTAGGTAGTTTGTTTTTGGGTTTTAGGCTTTATAGAGGCCTCTAAATGGTTGAATGATAGGAATATGGTCATGGGAAACCATGTGGTTCTCCCTAAAAAACCATGTGGCTTGGCTGAAGAAGGATACTTGGTGTGGCATTATTAGAACACAGTTAGAGATGATCATGAATCATTTACCTTGAAATATATGTGTCTCAGAATAGAGGAAAAAATACTTGTTAGCACACAATTTACCAAATGAGAATATTCATTCATTGACGATGTGCTAGAATATCATATTCAAATAAGGAATAATGGAGAGAAAAGAGTCTCAAGGAATGTAGAAAAGACAAATAGTATCATTAATACCAGGGAAAGTAGAAAATTTTAATGTTAAATATTTTAAAATGCTAGAAATAGAAATGTAGTGGTAAATGCATTGGGCTTGAAAATTTTGGATAAGTCATTATAATGAAAAAATGAATTTAGGAAAAATGAATCGTAAAAAATGAATCATCACAATAAAGAGTCAATATATATGGTTCTTACCACACTCGATAAATAAAGACATAAAAAGGAAATATTATAAATAAATAAAATAAATAAAAGGAAACATGAGAAATCAAGAAAATGTTAGGTAATGAAAATGTTTTGAGGAAACTATGTGCCACACATGATACATATACAAACCGATTGTTAAAATATTTGTCCAAAATATCAACAATACTTCTAATCACAGTGTGACAATGAATAAATATCATCACCCTCTCCACCTCCATCTCCACTTCCTACTACCACCTGTAAGAACATTATATTGAAAATTAAATATTGTTTCATATTTATATTTAAATTTAAACCCAATAAAAGTTTGAAAACTAAATGATTTGGAATTTTTGTGATTTACCTACTCACCAACAGTCGATGCAATACCACTAGGGGGATATCTTCTCATCTACTGACGTATATCAGTCAATGCTTTCTGCATAGCAAATATCTAAGCCCCCTGTTCTTGAAATGTGTTTCATAGAGAAACAATATCTCTCTGAGCATCTCCAAGTATGTAATGACTAAAAGTATTAGTAGATGAATCTGCAATCCCCAATGGCCTGAAAAATACCCCAGATGTTATGGGTCCCAAACCCATCCTGTTCACTCTACCAGGATGCTCCTTCCAAACGAATTTAGCAACCGAGTCATCCCGGGAGACTGAGCAGGAATGCCCAGGATTGGCATCCCAAAGTTTTTAAATTTTTACCTATAAATCAAATATCAATATATATTATCATAGTCAAAACTGATAATAAGTTATTATAATGAAAATATGAGTTCACACCCTAACTTCTTTGGTAGGCTCATTAACAAAACTTCGATTAGATTTTTTGTGAACATCTAACCAGACTTCTGTTCAGGATTCTTTGAGCCCTAAACTCTATGACTTCATTAAACAAAGATAAATCATCAATTTATTATATTAAACAGATAATATTTTCTTATAAATATTTAATCTATTGAAATGATTACCAGATTTGATCGGCTTCTAATAAATATTTTTGACCCCTCAGTGTGAAGGATGATTTTCTTAGCCTAGCTTGATGCATTATTTCTTGAGGGATCCTGAAATAAAAAAAATTAATAGTAATGTATTAAATGTCATATCCTATTTATATACATGTCTAAATGTAAAATGAGGTTAATATAATAATATATATTTAAATACCATCTACTTCTCATCACGATGCCTGTCAACAAAAACTTTCCACTATTATTTGGGTACCACATTGGGTAGCTTCTCATAAAATTTTTAGAAGGTCAACAAAGTATCGTGGAAATCACTCCACAATCTCCATTTTAAGTCATTCCATTTATCACCAAAAATTTTCAACTTCCTCTTTCATGCTATCACATCAGCAACTATAAAGTGAAAAAACATCTGTATACAGAAATTCATTTTGATCATATTAATAACATGAAATTAAATTACACCATAATGTATTAAAATTACCTTTATTTAGGAATCAAAAACTTAATTTTTCCAACTTGGAGGCATATGTCTCTAATCATCATAAGAAATATGAAGAGAAATGGGCTCTGCTGCCAGCTGTCCCAGAATTTGGCCAAGTAATCCCACAACGTCATCTGTAGGGAACCCATATGAATCAGATGGGACAACTATATTCTCTCCATTCATATTCCACACATCTTTACTTTTTATATTTTTCTCCATAGTTGCATTTGTTTCATATTAAATGAACAAACATTTAGTATAAAAGAAGTGCAATAAATTTATTTATATTAAAATTTGTACCTAAAGAAGTGGCCCTCCAGTATGCCCATGATGAACTAGAAATGGCGCGCCACCACCCCGCTACTAAGGCTGTTGAAGGGGGAGTCTATGAATCAGCTTATAAAGGGATGCTCACATAGTGTGGGACATATAGTTCAGGGGAAGATGGTGCAGTGGGCAGGTAGCTAGTGGCTTAGATGCCCTAGGGAGGGAGATATATGGATCGTCATCTGTCGTAGTAGTGGATGAAATAGTGTATCACTTCCTCATTGGCATTCCTATCATTTATTAAAATAAAATTAAGTTCAAATCATATATTTCCAAAAAATATGCAAAAAATAAAATTTAAAAATGATAATAGATGCCCAGTACTAACAAAAAAATATAAATAACACTGATAATGAATGACTGCACAAATGAAATAAGTGGTTGCTGAATAAATAAATAACTATAAATACAATCATTTTCCCTTCAATCATGTCAGTTTCCTAATCCATTACTTCATCCACTTCATTTATCCTTGCTAGACTAATATTTTCAATATCATGATGGACAAATAATTATTCTTCTTATTGTTGATGAGATTCAATTTCAGAGGTCAAATCTTCCACTTCATCACTAATATCATACAAATCTCTTTGTATTACATGAGTAACTACACTCCACCTTTCATCCACAATATCATTAATATAATATACCATTTTTTCTTGTAATGATAGGATACATGGATCATGTAGTTCATGATCACCAACATCTATCAAGCGAGAGAAGTTCAAAAAAGTAAATTGTAAGGAATCTCTTTTAATACCTTTGATAATATAGACCCAATTTAATTTGAATATAACAATTGAAAAATGAACGTGGTATTTTAATTCAATAATATCAGTCATCTTTCCATAGTATACCACTTCAGAAAATGTAAATATACCACGATTCTGTGTTTTCAAACCCCTTTCTTGATCGACTGTATGAAATCTAAATCCATTCATGTTGTTAGCGTCAAACATTATAACTTCTTTCAGAGGACTTCAAGTAAGAAACTTCAAATATTCTGACAACTCTACTCAAGTATCAGTATTGAGGATCTAAAAAAATAAATATACTTTATTATATTTATAAAATATATGTGTCAAACTAATATTCGTATTTATTGAAATATTTATGAACTTACACGATGTGTAAACCATTCTACCTGCTCTTTATTAATATATTACGTTATATCTTTCTCATTTCATGTTCAGACCCTCATTCGTCTCTTTGTTTGTATCCTAAAATCTTCTATAAATGGATATTCAATTTCACTATTCAACATCACATATCTATGTGCCTGTAATAATTCCAATTCTGTCAGTGTCACATTTGAGTTCCTCCTAACGAATCGGCCAATAGCAGGAAATATTTTTGATTTCTGATGTATTTGAGATTGAATCGATGTGTCTTCAACACATCAAACTTGATTAAATCTTTCCTCAATATAATCCAAGTATCTAGAAAAAAAGGTAAGACACTCCTTAGCCAAATAGCCTTCAGCAATATAGCCTTCTGGTTGAGCTTTATTTCTTATGTACGATTTCAAATGCCCAAGATATCTATGACATAAAATAAACATAATTATAAATTTAATTAAGTGCCAAAAAATGTTTACTTAACTGAAAAACATATAAATAAAGTACCTCTCAATTGGATACATCCATCGATAAGGAACGTGGCCTCCTAATTTAGCTTCTTCAACCAAATGCATAGTTAAATGCATCATAACAGTAAAAAAAACGGAGGAAATATCATCTCCATTGCACAAAGTGTTAATACAACCCTCCCTTAGAGGTTGTAAAGCTAAAATTGATGTAGAGGTTTCTCACATAGTTGTTTGAAAAATGTGTAGAATTGGATTACAAAAGCAATAACCTTTTCAGGTAATAATGTACGCAATGCCAATGGTAGTAACTGTTGTTACAAAATATGTGAATCGTGACTTTTCAATCCATGTAACTTATGATTATTCAAGTCAACACACCTTGATAAGTTACTTGAATACCATCCGATACCTTGAAATTCATTAAAAATTGATGGAATGTATATTTATCCCTATTTTTCATTGAAATTTTTTTCGGAACATACTTTTCATTCTCATCTGGCCAGATATCACGTTTTATGTTCATTACTTGTAAGTCTTTGCAAGAATTGAGATGATCCTTCGACTTTCCATGTTCATTAAGCAATGTGAAAATAAAATTTTCATTGACATTCTTCTGAATATGCATTGCATCAAGATTATGCCACAACAAATTAAATTCCCAATACTGAAGTTTAAAGAATATACTTTTTTTCTTCCATTGTTGCATTCTGATTTCACTTGACGATGCACTTTGAACCCATTTCCCACTATTACTCAAATGATGAACCTTCCAAAATTCTATTTCAACATTTTCAAGTTGTGTAAATATTTCAAAACTATTTAACAACTTTGGAGGTGGTCTATGATCAATGAAACTGTTAAATTTTTATTTATTCAGCAGAAATCTATGAGATGCATCGAGAAATCTTATATGGCACAAGAAGCACCATTTTCTACTATGAGGTAGCCATTTGGGCTCTAAATAAAAGTTACAAATAGGACAAGAAAACCCCATGTAAATGTTCCAACCAGATAAATTCTCATGCCCATGGAAGTCACTAAGGGTCCACATTAAAGAAACATGCTTTATGAACATTGTTTTAGAAAAAGCACCAAATGTCTCAACACTGTTGCTACATAACTCCGGTAATTATTCAATCAAAGGCTGCAAGTATACAACAATATCATTTCCCAGTATTTGTTTTCCAGGAATAGTCATCGAAATGATAAAATATGTTTGTTGCATACAAATCCATGGAGGCATATTGTAAGGGATAAAAAATGGGCAAATGTTATAACTGGTACTCAATATCACAAATGGGTTTAATCCATCAGTCGCCAATCCCAATCGAACATTCCTAAGATTAGATGAGAAATATGGATGTTATGAATAAAATTTCTTACATGATTTTTAATCTCTTGAATGTCTCATTAACCCATCATTGTTATTATCTACAGAATGTCACTTCATGGGTTCTGTGGTTTTCGATAACATGAATAATCTTTGTAATCGAGGCTTTAAAGGAAAGTAACCCAAAACATTTGTAGGTGTGTTCCCTTTCCTATACTTCATTAAAGTATGTTGATTCAGACTTCCAAAATCACCCATTGACTGCCATCTAGAAAAAGAACATGTTTTTGCAATTCTGTCTACTTGAATCTTCTCACCCAATAAAGCCTACAATCATTGGAACACACATTTATTTTTGTATAATTTAGACCAAGCATGTTAACAAATATTTTCCTATAATAAAAAGACTCAGGGATTTTTGATTTAGGAAATTCATCACAAAAAAATTCCAATATCCTAGATGTTTCCTTATTTTTAATTCCACATAGAAATTTTATATAGTAAAACTTCAGCAGAAAAGAAATATTTTAATATTTGAAACATCCACTATACAACTCTTGATTTCCATTGTCAACTAAATCATGAAACGTATTTTCCTCAGTAAAGTTTTCTCTTACATTTTCCTCCACATAATGAAGAGGAGGATTGTTAGGGCCAATAGGGGCCTATATACCCTGAGAGGGGGGGTGAACCAGGGTATGGATATTCTTTTTCAAAGTTCTTCATGCCCCACTGGATCTTGACCTCTTTATTACAAGGGTCACTTTGTTTGCACTTGTGTGTTTTTTATGATCACCTATTTTTTTCTTTGTCTGATGATGATGCTTTAAATGCAATTCAGGGAAGTAAGAAGGCAGACACAAAGATTTTTACTTGGTTCACCCTCACTGGGCTACGTCCAAGGAGCATACGCCGACAAGTTGCCGGGCGTACCAAATCCCACTAGTCTTCATAAGATGTGGATAAAAAATTTGGGATAGAGCACTTCTATTCCCAGTCTCACCGCCTTCACAAGGTTTAGGGTCAGCTCACTGCTTTCCCAAGGGTCACTCCCTATTTCTCTCTCTCTGGCTCACTGCCGGTTGAGAGGATCACCTTCTTCCTCTTCCTATGCTCACTGCACTTAGAAGGGAATCCACTCACAGTTTATAGACCTGTAGGTCTCTTCATTTTCATGAATGCATGCTTCCTTAACTATTTATGGATGCTCTGTTATATTCCAACTTTCATCCACTGATGAATACCACTTTTCCTCTTAACCACTGGGCAATTCCTTTGGAAACACCTTCGCAAAGAACCCTACTTCGCTAGGCTCCCAATTTCATGAAGCTCAAACAAGCCTTCGCGAAGCTCCTGCCTTTTCGCAAAGCTCTATCAAGAAGCACTCTCGCGATGCACAGACCTTCGCAATGCTTAGGCCGTCGCAGAGCTCCTGCCTCTCCGTGATGCTCACTGAGCCAACACGGGGCACACGCCTTTCGCGGAGCTAGAATTGCCGCCGCGAAGCTCCCCTTTCGCGAATCACACTGCCTTCGCGAACCACCTCTGTGAACTGAGAGTAATGGATTTTCTTTAAAAATTCTCTCTGCTTCTCTCAAGGGGGTCGGCCTCTATTTATAGGCGATTCCACCGACCCTCGAACTTTCCGCGCGAAGTCAACGCCACGTCATCTCAAATCGCGAAGCTTAGAAGTTTCCGCCGGAATTCTCTCCAAATCACGAAACACCACAGCAATTTTCCATTCGCGGAGCTTGACGTAGTCGGGAAGCATCACCGTCAACATTCCTTCACTCCTTCGCCGCGATGCTCCCTCACAAAGGCCTTCACCGCCGTGATGCACTTCAACTCTGCCGTTCGTGAAGCTTTGACGTAATCTCGAAGACTCACCGCCTCCATTCTTCTGGTCTTCACGATTTCTAAACCATTCATCCTATCTTCGCGAAATTCAGGCCTTTTCCATATTAAATTATGCTCTTCATGGAAATCCTATTTTCGCGATGCTCACCAAACTCCAAATTTTGGACCCCAAAAATTTGGAAAACACTGGGAAACAGCACCACCTTGTACTGATCTTTTTGTACCGCCTCCAGATCGTCCTTTCCTTTTTCATCGTTCTTTGTCAACAAAGATTGTCAACAAATTCTCAGGAACTCGACAATTCTCCATAGAAACCTGCATTGTCAACAAACACAATCAACCCAAAAATACTGCAATGTTACCTTGAGGGATTTTTTCCCAACAAGGATCCAATGATATGTTACAATCATAATCTGGTTGTGTTACAATCTCAAAAACATCACTTGTCACGTTGCAATTTGTAGCACCCTCATCTGGTTGTTTTATTATGTTTTTATGTTGATAGTGGTGTCTTGCATTGCCAAATGCATCATTTATTAGGTTTTTATTTCATTTTCCATTGTCGAAGAATTTGGGATCTCATTGTATGGGTCAACATCAAATATCAACCTTTATATAACGTTCGATTCTCTATGAAAAATCCAACACCAATATTGACCAGGGAATTGATTTAGTATTAAATGTTCATAAACTTCATCTCTCTTCAACCATTTTCTAAATTTACATTTAATACATGGAAATATTATTCTCCCTTCAACGAATTGATTTGAAATTGAAAAATCTAAAAACTTTTTCAAACCCTTAATATACTGAGGTGTGTTACTTAGTAATGTGATCCAGCTTTTATCCATGTATATCACAATATACCAACAAAATATTAAAAAATATTAAAACACATAGTTACTACTAAATAGGGAAAGAGATTAATATATACTAGTTGTAAAAATATATAAATAGGTTACATAAGGTTCTCCTATATAAATTCTTATGGTAAATCACCCACTAGAAAACTGAAGCATGAAAATTAAAAATATTCATAAAAGAAGACTAGAACAATGATCCTATCCTTGTAGTTTTTTGTATCTCGTGCACCACCAAAATAGATGGACAAACTAATGATTTCATTACATTGATATCATTAAGGTAAGGGCTTTATAAATCATTTAATAATTGAATATATGTTAGGAATATGAAATGGAAACAAAATATTCAAACTATATTTTTTTAAAACCTTCATTAAAAATTTCAATACACCCATAGAGAGGAGTCCCAAATCATTCTGAAGGAATGATACCTTTTTATAACAGTACAAAAATTTAATCTCCAAAAAAAAATTGAAAATAAAAAAATGTTAAATTTTACCCACAACTATAAATTCAACTTCTTTCATTAGCTATTATAAATTTAAAAAACCCACTATCATTTAAACTCTCATAAAGGGTAAAAATAAAATAATCCATAAATATTTTTCAGAACTAGTGGCTTTATTGATGTGAACAACAAAATTTATCTTTATAACAGAATTTATTTATTTCAAACATCAACCCTTTTAAAATATATATAAACAACACTTTTTCACTTCTAAATTGACCATTTTTAGATGTACAGTCCATGACGTTCAAATATACTTTTATAAATAAATCACTAACCATTTTTAAAACTAATATATTTTTTATATTTCATAATGAAATCATCCAATTCCAAGTACAATTCACAAAAAATATATATATTATAAAAAATTCTGGATTTATCATTTAAATACAAATACATCTTTCATTATATACTCCTTTTTGAAAAATCATAATATCCAAACAAAATGACAAATAAAAAAGGCATGTGATAAATCCAATCAAAATTCAATCCCCCTCAAAAATCCCAAGGGCCACATCAGATCATTTCCCTTTTCTATGAAATGATTCTAATGACCCTATAAGGAAGGGGTCTATGTAAAAAATCCAAATGGGATGAAAATTTATGCCATAATAGACCACATGGTTTGATGGTATGGAAGTTATTAATGCATTAATTTTTAAAACAAATATAAGAGCTTGAGTTAAGTCACTGCCCCATTTATTATGTTGTTTATAGAAAACAAAATTCCTTGATTCCATTACATTTTCACCATAAATCCAAATAAACCCCTATGAAACCCAATAAAATTAAAATTTGGATCTATACACCATAACTGGTAATCAATATGAATTTTCAAATTCAATATTAAAATCTCGACAACCCATAGTGTCTGAAGTTCCATAATAACTGGTGGTGATCAAGAACTCACTAATAAACTACTTCTAGAGTCCCAACAATAAAAATAACTCAATCAAACCCTAATGCACCCATATAAAAAAATATTTCATTTATAACTTCGGTCCCTTTTGGGAAACCAATGTTCGGATACCATTTTTAATAAACCTACCCTGGATGAGTTGATATGTTAGCCAAAACAATTTTCCATAAGGGATAAAGGGAATTCCCGATACCTATTGGATATAAACAAACTCAGGGGTATCAAGACCACAAACTTGAGAATGGTATAACCCTTATATGCTAATAATAAAAAAAAGATGAATATATTTAAAAATAATAATAACAATTCCAAGAATTATAATTCCTTGTAAGTGAGAAAATCTTAAATGAAATAGATGAATAATAAAATATATAATTATTAAACAATAATTCTTCCAAGAAAATAAAAATGAATTAAATATAATAGAAGTAAAACTTACACCTTGGAAAAATGGAAAGTACAACATACCAAGGGAAAAAATAAATAGAACCTGAACAGAACCTACATCACCACTAATGAACCATATCCACTAAATATATACCACTTATCCATAAATGGTCCAAACTAAGAATAAATGAATAAAAAAATAACTATGAACCTAAATGAGAAACCTAAGATCTACATACACCTAGATGTATCTGTATGGTGTGAACTAAACATTCCATGTGGGATATCCCTATGGAATCTTGGAAATTAATTTTATAAAACGTTTAATATATTCTAGTTTGAACTAAAATATTAATATAGATCTTTGACCTCCATGTAAAAATTAAACCATGTCATAATTCATTTCATGATTTTAAAACAACCATCATTTCTAATTTAAAACATGGGTTTGAAAAAACACTTTCATTATACATTAAGAAACATGAGAAAGCGTTCCTTTAAAATTATGGTTAAAAATAAAATTCTTATAATCACCCCAATTTTTATAACACATTAAAAAAATACCATTGATACAAAAACCAATAGGATTTTAATTTAATACCTCAATTTCCAAACCATTATATAATGTATTTTGAAAATAAACCAAAGGTGAACTCAATGGAAAATACAATCAATATCATACACCATGGTATCTAAAACAGAACATAAAATAATATCATACACTCATTGGTTTCTCAAAATTGTCAACAAGGGGATAAAAAAATGCAAAAAATTAGATACCTTAAAATGTAATAAAAATAAACATAGCATCTTGGGGAACTCACTAGGTATCAATTACCATACCTGGGATATGAGATATGGCTTCGATGGGTCAGCGACAATGGGCGGTGAGGTGTGTTGATGGGAAATGGGGCATGTTTATGGGTGGTGAGGTCACCGGTAGCACGGGTGGGGAGTCGATCTAGAGTTCAGGGCTCACCAGGAGGAGAAGACAGCGTCGAGGGGGTGGTGTATCACCGGGGTTGGGGAGAGAAGGAAGTGTCACAAGGGTCGGGGGATAAGGGGGGTTGGGGTTAGGTGGTGGGGGGAAGTTTCGGTGCTGTAAAAAAGGGGCGTTTAGCAACGGTTTTTAATAAACCACCACTAAACGCTTTAAAAAAAGGATTAGTGGTTGTTTATAAAACCGCCGCTAAAGGAAATTGTTGTTGTCGTGGTCTTGGATCTGAAGGGGTTGGAATAATAGTGACTTGAGGTTCCTCACTAGTATTGGAGTTGACTTGGTTTGTTTTCTCCAATGGGATACTTGGGGGTCATGAAAGATCTTTGGCGGAACTACTGTTCTACCATGATGGGTGTTGGAGGATTGCAACCAAGTTACACCATGCCCTTTTTTCATTTTTGGGGGGAGGGAGTGGGCAGTGGGGTGATGGGTGGTACATAGATTGATCTTAGATTTTTACCTATGTATTGATTCATTTTGTATTAAATTAGATTATTAATTTAAATAATCTTTTTATAATTTTTTAACATTTATGAAAATCATCTTTGGTTTGATAATTAAAATAGCTATTTTATATATGATAAATTAATAAATATAATATGTAATTTTATGAGAAATAATAATTTAGAATTTTTATGTAAATGTAATTTATAAACATATTTTATATGTTGGTAATATTATTACCAACAGATATATTTGTTATATAAATTTTTTGATAAACACTTGAAACAACATATTTATTATCTATTTTTATTATTATAATTATAATGTAACTATTTTATCTGTCACAATAACATTTAGTGAAAGATTTTTTACCGAAAATTTAGTGATATGACATTTTTTGTTGGTAAAACATTTTACCAAAATAAAATTTAATTTTACCAATAGATATACCCATGTTGTAAAAATATAATTATTTTGTAGTGCATCCCAATTAGTGTGTGCATTCGGTTTTTTCTCATGTTTAGTCCAACATTTATATCTCTGTTCTATTCTATGACAATTGAAATATTGTTCCAACTCTTCAAAACAAATTTTTTTTAATTACAAAAATGTAAGCATGACCAATATATTTGAGAAGGGTTGTATTCATTCACTATTGAAAACATGATGAAATCTTTTACTCCATCTTCATACTCATTTTTCATATAATTAGTGTTCATCCATTTTCAAATCATATTCATTGTATTATGTCCATAAAATATTAATTTTTTACAAAACAATAAATAAATACATATTAGATATTCATAATTTAAGGATAAAGTTATAGATAATTATAATAATGGAAACCCAATATTTGAATGTTATCAGTCATGATTCTTGACAATTTATCATTTTACTCAATTGAGACATCGAAAGAAACAACTTAGGGTAAACCTGTGGCTATTTGATTAGGTTCATTATTTGATGTTATGTTGGAAAAAATGGTGGTAATTCTTGGATGGTTTCTATAACCTTTATAGGGGGTCCAATAAGAGGGAGGATTTGAGGATTATTCATTTGGTCACCTAAAATGTGGTGGTCCAGGTGGTGTGTAGAGACCTGATTTTTTCCTTGTAACACATTGAAATATTTCTATATATATTTTCAGAGATGGGAGTTTAGACGAAATACAATTCAGAGTTTTGGTGTGCCCAAAATAAATTATATATAATTTAAGTATATTTTATAATGTGCATGAAACAAAAATAGGATAAATCTTAAACGGTTGCTCAGATCGAAAATATGAGGCCACATTTTAGTCTAGAACTCAGCGTTTACCTTATCCAGGGCATAACTTTCATCGGCACGGGACTCCTACGGACAATGTTATCAAGGAGAAGAATCGTAATTAAAAGTAACTATTTTACCCCTGAGGTCATGCTAAATAAATTTCTAATGGAGGATAGAATCAATAATCTGAGATCTTTTTTGAGTTTGTAAAGGGGTGTTTTGCCTAGCTGCAACATAAAATGAGAGGGTGCGATGGTTTCATATTCTGTACTATTTTGGAGATCTTATAATAGAATGTCTAGGGTTTGAGATTAGGGTTAAACTTAATCTCTTTCTATCTCTAAGAATCTATCTATCCTATAAAGAATGTTCTTCATCGTTCTTCGTCTGAACAAAGAGAAAACTCCACCAAATATTCAACAAATCGATGTAGGAGTGTTGTGGATGCATCTTCTACAACGAACAGTCAAATTGAGATAGGATTTGTTGTGTTTTGAGTTTTGATTCAAGTTTTAATTGAGTTTTTTTCCATAGCCTCTTTCTTTGTCTATTATAACCCCAAATCATCGATAGTTGAATGAATACAACCATCGATAAGCGTTTAGATCCATGTTCTTGGTCTGTTCTTCCAAGGGATTCATAGAAAACTTTTGGGCACACAAGATCACTAGTGGATCGACGATCCAAAGCCATTGCAGGGAAGGCGTCATCGCAAGGATCCCCGATCCCGCTGATGGAGGTTTGGTCAGGGATGCATGTTTTCCCTGAGGTTCATCAGGCCATTCATGATTGTGTGAAGGGTTGGCAAGGATGTATACTGCCTTTCCCTACCCCCATAGCTAGAGTGGGTACATAAAACATCCATGTGGCACAGTCGAGGTGATACGTACAAGATCCTACGCTTGTCATCGGTTGGGGTGAGTTAGACAGCGAGGATGGATCCACCTTTGCAGAGCACCCGATGGAGATTGATGATCAATAGGAGAACATCTTGCATGGATGGGCCATTCCCCTGGTTCATGACATCTGGCAGTACAAAAATGTGTAGGAGTGTTATTGGGAATGAGAGTGATAGATGCAGGCTCATTATCCTGATTTGTTTTTCAAGTTTTTTTCTTTTCAAAGATAAAAAACTTGAATGAGGGAATAATGAAGAGACCTGGTTTTCTCTTTATAACACATTGAAATTTTTCTATATAAATCTCCAGAGATAGGCCTTCAGACGACGTGCAATTCTGAGGCATGTTGTGCCCAGAATTAATTATATAAAATTTAATTATATTTTATATTGTGCAAGCAATAGAAACGAGATAACTATTAAATGAAAGCTCAGATTGGGAATATGAGGCCACAATTCAGTCTAGAATATGGCGTTTACCCTAGGGGGATTAACTATCATCGTTAAGGGACTCCTATAGAAAATGATATCTTGAGGAAAAATCATAAGTTATTGTAACTATTGTACCCCCAAGGTTGTGCTAAATAACATTCAAAAAGAGGCTCAAATCTGAAATCTGAGACCGCCGTTGAGTTTGGAATGGGGTGTTTTTCCTAGGCATGATGGTTTCAGATTCACTGTTATTTTGGAGCTTCTATAAATAGAATGTTAAGGGTTTGGATTAGGGTTAACCCTACTCAATTTCTATCACTAAGAAGCTATCTCTCTCTCCTCTCAAGATAATTCTTTGTCATTATTCACTGGAAAAAAGAGAAAACTTCTCAAAATCTTCAATGGATCGAAGCAGGAGCACTGTGGATGCATCACCTACAACGAATGGCCGAATCGAGGTAAGATTTATTGAGTTTTGAGTTCTGATTCAAGTTTTAATCAAGTTTTTGTCTATAGCCTCTTAATTGTTCTGTTCAACCCTCGTATCATTGATGGTAGAACAAACACAACCATTGATCCGCGTTTAAAACCTTTTTCTTGGTCCGTTCTTTGTGGGGATCCACCGAGAACTTTCGGGCGCACAAGATCAACGATGGATCAATGATCCAAATCCATTGAAGGGAAAGTGTCATTTCAAGGGTCCTTGATCCACTGAAGGATTCAAAATCAGGTGACTGGATTGCGCCTAGAAATCCGTGGAACAGGCCGTCGGGGCGCCACCGATGCGGCATCGAGCCTCTCCGTAAGCGGTCTGCGTAGCGGCGGCAGCGGTGTAGCGACGAGGCCGTACCATGGGGCATGGTGGTCAGACATGAGGGGTGCACCGTGAGACCATATGTGATGACTGGAGCCACTAACCTCATGGTCGGTCGGCCTCGTTGATGCTTCAGTGACCGAACTGTGGGTCGGACCCGCTGTCGGTAGTTGGTCAGATCCAGCGAACTGGGTCAGATCCTAGGTTGACTCGGGTCGGCTGTCAATTGATTGTCCATAGCCAACCGTGGTGGTCGACCATCATGACAGCTTTTTTGTCTAGTCAGTCGACCACGGGACAAACGACCGCGGACCGAATCGATAGTGAGTCGGTCCCCCGACCACGTGACCCCCTTCTGAAAACTTCCACTACTCGTAACTTTTAAACAAGACGTCTGTTTGACGTGTCATCTACGTCAGCATGTTCCTATCTTCGAGAAAAACCTTTTGTTGTAATTTTGATAATTTGAAGTTTGGTATTTGAATGTGGACACCACTTTGACCTGTTCAAGTTACTTATGGTGAAAAGGACACTTTTCACCGGTTACCCGTCTTGGGAAAATAAATAGCCTATCCCGCATGTTTTTTCCATATATAATGAAATGATGACCTTTATTTTGACATCCATGTTATGAAGCGATATGTTTCAAACTCAATACATTTTCAGGTGGTGTTCTACGGTAGTGGTGATCATGCAACGACAATAGTGACTTCAGAGTGGAAACCTCCGGTCGGGCTGGACATGGTTCCTCGGTGACACAAGAGTGGAACCCTTCAACTATGTTCGGCATGGATCATCAATGAAACTAGAGTGGAACCCTCCAGTCACTCTGGGAATTAGTAATTGATGAAACTGGAGTGGAACCCTTCAGTCGGGCTGGGAAAGGGTCCTCAACATTTTAATAACTTATCACGGATCAGTGACGAGGCGTGTTATGGCATAACCATGGACTCACGAGTAAAAGGATGCATTATCCACGAAGATGTTTCCTAGTGATTTGACATAAAAACATGTAGAAGATAAAGACTATTTCAAAGCGAATAGTATCAAGGTGTGGTGTTTGAGCCCCTTTGACTTGTAGTTGAGAAAAGACATGTGGACTTTGGGAATCAATGGTGGTTATTCCGGGAACGTTTTTCGAATATTTTCCTGATCTGAGCTTTGAAATGGAGATCCAATTTCTCCCTATTGTTTGGGTTTCTTTGGTTTGAGCATATATATATTTCCACCTTATCGTAGCACTCACTCCTTGGGTTCTGGTTACTCTCCTTCTAATAAAGGTGAAGACATGCGAGGTATGCTTTGTGATTTCCGTGTCTAGCTTATCATGGTTGTATGAGTCTACTCTCTTATTAGAGGTAGTTAAGACTCAATGATAATTTTACCTTCTCACCATCTCAATCTCTATGTTTTTTGATGAGATTACTTCACTTCCTTATTTGGATGAGTTGTACTCGTTTATTGTATTATTGTTCTGTCAGCTATACTTCCTTTCTTTTGTACCTCTTACTGCTCCCCCTCATTTTCGAGGAATCCTACTAAGTATGTTTATACTCACCCCTGCATGATATTTTCCCACACGTATTGTGCTTTATGAGGAAGATGAAAGGGTTTGATCGGAACATCAGGGAGTTTAGGATCGTAAGTTTCTGAACCGCATGTTGTGGTCAAAGTTTAGATTTCTAGAATAGGGAATCCTTAGTAGTTTTACTTTCAGTTTCTTATCAGGTTGGTACACAGTACTAGTTGGGCATGTATTTTTCTCCTTTTTCCTTTCTATTTAATTTATTGTACTCATACTGTTTAGTGTTCCATGCTTTCTTGGGTTTACTTTTATAGCAGGTTATATATTTTTCTTTCTCTCCCTCTGCACTTTGCATCAAGTTGGATGGATGTGTGTATAGAGGTACCTGGGAAAAGGCATCCCCGTGTTTGTTGTGCTTTCAGTGCTACTCGCCAACCCTAGCCTATGGACGAGGGCGTTGGGTAGTTGCAGCTCGGGCCCCGTTATGGGTTCGTTCATGAAATGGTGTTTCATTGACAGTCTGAGTGGAGAATTAAAGGAGTGTGAATATTTAGGTGACCATCTCCTATCAGTGGCCAAATGTCACATATTATTAATTCGAAGATCTAAAAATATAGCGATAAATTGAAATAATACTAGGAATTTTACCACTAACAATTATTGTTAAACACTTGATCCTTCTTTTCTTTAATTATGACATTTTACCAATGATAAGTAGCCACTTAAAGCACAAACGTTTCCTCTCATTTATTCCCAATGTTCTAATACACTTTACATCATAAATCAAGGTCTTTCAAACAAATATTTCATATATAATTATAAAATATCTTATTATTAATGTTAATAAACTAGATTTATTACTCAACTAAATCACTTGAAGACATATATTAATCAAATCATCACTAATAAATATGTTGGAAAAAAAATTATTTATTATTGTATGGAAGTATTCCCTTGGAAATTATCGTTCCCTCTTTCCATTTAATTGTGACATGGCTTTCTAAATTTTTGGAAAAGTATCTCTACTCAGAACATACAAGGTCGTGTAATAACCTAATTATGACATAGGGTCAAGGATCTTACAATTTCATGAAATGAATGGGTGAAACTGTTATTAATAAAAGAAGTGATGGTGTATTTCATTTTACTCTCTCTTTTGTAGATTATTTTGGACCATGTATTATAGGGATACCAACACATATATTTATAAATCATTTTGTCCCTATAAATCATTATTAAATTCAGGTTATTGTTGAACTCATATCATTCATTATTTAATTTTTAATATTGTGCATTATATTTTATAAAAAAAATACTAGATATGGTATATAAAAAACAATTTCATATATATGGGATAAATAATATTTAAAATGAATATTCAAATGGATAATAACCAAGAAAAATGGTATTAGAAACTAAGCACAATAATGACAGGGGATCATTATGGGTATTGAATCTCAAATGCTTGTGAAGCATAATTTCCCTTTATTGGACAATCTCTTACTGTCTTGGCATAAAAACAAGCCGTTCAACAAAAATTTGAGACAATGATGGTAGCGAGGTGATTAGGAAGGGAGAGGTGTAAGGCTTGTTGTGTTGATTGGCTAAGGGAGTGGAATATGGGGAAAGGGTGGTCACCAGAGGTCTACTTCACGATGGTGGGTGGTCAACCTGGGCTGAAGACAGTGACAGTGGTGAGGTGGTTAATAGAATGTTAAAAATAAAACATAAGAGAATATAACTTGGCTTGGAGAAATTATATGCAAGAGAGGTGATGGATGACACTGATAAAAGAGAGAGTAGTAGAAATAATAACATACCATAGATTTGAGATATTTGATTCTTCTGAGAGAGGTTTGAGGGGAAGTAGCAGTAAAGTTGAACTTCCGCAGGAGCTTGAATCGCACAAGGGAAATCTATTCAGTTATGGTTCAATTTAAATGACTGGGAAGGGTTTTATCAACGCTTTTGAAAAAGTGCGGATAAAAGATATCTTTATCAATGATAAAATTTTAGTGATGGTAAAGACCTAATTAATTATTTTTAATAATATAATTAATTTAATTCAAAATTTTAAATGTATATAATTAAAAATAAATAAATAAATATAAATGTAAATATGTTAAAAGAATTGTAAATATGTATTTATAAATATAATTATTGATATGTATTTATAGTTAAGAATATAAATAAATATATTTGTAAATATATTTATAAATATTTGTATATATTTATAAATATACTTATATAATTATATATATATGTAATTAATTAATATATATATATATAGTAAATATATTAATTATTTAAATATATTCATTATAATTATATAACTATTTAAATATATAATTAATTATTTATAAATATATAAATACTTTTTTAAAAAGTATATTTGTTTATTTATAATTATAAAAATATAATTTTATAAATATAATAAATATGCATTTTAAAAAATATGAATTTATAAATATTTATATTAAAATATATTTTTAACATTATTAATGAATATATAATATTAAATGCATAAAATTTAAAGATGGGTAAAATTGGATAATTTAAAATGAGTATACGTTAAAAATATTTAAAAAATGGAAAAGTTTTATTAATTGTACAAATTATTACAAAAAAATATGGATATATTTTGAAATGAAGATGAATATATATTAATAATATTAAAACATAATAAATAAATATGTATAAATAAATATCTGAAAATGTTTAAGTTCTGCAAAAATAAAAAATAAAGAATATTAAAAATAAATATATAATACTAATTAAAATGATATTAAAAATAAATAGATAAGATTTACTAAATAAAAACAAAATATATTAAATATAATATGTTACTAAATAAAATTCTATAATGGATATTAAAATTTGAGTAAATTAAATAAATATTAGGTTTCTGTGTATCTATATAAGATCTCGTTGATTACATAATTATTTATGTGTGAAATTAATGTGTGTGGGTATATATATACAAGTTTGATATATGTTAAATTGAGCAATATCAATATATAATATGTAATTTCTATTAATGAAATAACTAATAATAATAATGAATAAATTTAAAAAATGGATAATTGTTATTAAATATATAGATAATTTTAAAAAAAATTAAAAATGGATATTTATATATGATTAAATGAAAATTAATACATATTAATTATATAAATTATAACCATATTAAAAACATTAAATGTTAATGAAAAAACTTGTATAAATAAATATTGGAAAATCGATAAAATTATCAAAATATTGAACAATAAAAAATTAAAAGTGAATAAATTCTAAAAATATTAAATATATTAATAAATAATTATGTATAAAAAACATTCTATATGAATAAATTACAAAAATATTAAATAAATAAATATTCAAAATATATAGGTTATAAAAAAAGTATGTAAACACAAAATATTATCAATAAAGAAATTATATTAAATGAGTGCATCTTATGAACGAGTGAAATATAATTATATATATACAGAAAATATATTGTGAGAAGAAAAGCTCTAAACCATTTATTAAAAGAAATAAAAACACAATAAGAGAAGAGAATGTAGTTACACAAAGCGACTTGCTCTCATCCAGAAAACTGGGTTAGTAGTCATAATAAGAAGAATAATTCTCATAGTCATTGTCACAGCCCGTCCTAGTGGGGCCCATGCCACAGCACCCCAAGCCCGCCTTCAATAGTCCAAGGTTCGGTGACTACCACTGAGAAGGCATATCACTGAAATGGGAGGCCTTAGCCTAAGTATTTGTACACATGCACACAACTCCAAGCCTCTAAAATATTGAAATGAGAAAATAACTGAACAACCATGCCTGTATACATCTAGATCTCATAACCAGAGTACGGTAGGAAATAAAGAAAAGTAAACAAGGCCAAATATAAGCTCATCAGAAAGATTCTATAACACAAGTCAAAGTTAAAAGCAATGGGACTAATTTATGAAGTCGTAGAAACACACCTCAGTCTCTCTGACCTCACTAAGCACTGTCTATTCTTAGTCTATCTAGGACTCTGTTAAAAAGTCAATTGTCTACACAATACATGACATGTGCAGAAAAATCCTATGCAGGGGTGAGTATAATAATACTCAGTTGGACACCACGAAACCAAAAATAATTCATCAAATAAAAATATAATCATCTATACACAGGTTTATGTCTACAAAACATCTAACAAAAATATCCAGATATACTCAATAAATACACACAGTTTAAGGGTAAGTCACAATCGTAGTATATCGACCCCAGTATTCTAGATCAAGGGATCCATAGAGCATTCATCTTATAGAACACACTCCTGAGTCTGATAGCATGGACGACTTCTGTCTGAGAGGTTCTGATCGTCAGGTCTCATCACTAGGAGTCCATGCTAATAATCCATAGAGAAATGATACATAGATGAGGATCACTACTAAGGCCATGGGGCGATACCAACAAACTCAATTTGAATTAACCCTCTTTGTAGAGGATCGAAACTCGCATAATGTTGGTCATGATGATACCTATAACTCTACCTAGGGCACGAAGATGAATACATGATCCCACTCTAGACCTCACTGAGGTATTCTGATGACTCTATCCAAGAAGTCCTACTAAAGGAATCGTAGTACTGGGAGAAGGAGATGATACCATAATAACCCTAAAAAAAGGATATGGGGAACTCTCCCTAAAAAAATCATCCAAGTCACTTAGGAAAAAAGATCCAATCCATTTATCAAAGAGTACACGGTGTGTAGAAGAGGTTACATGCTATTTCCCTTGATCTCGATACCTTCCCGTGTAAACATTATGTTTCTCAAACCATGTCTGTATAGTGGAGTACACACTTAGTAGGCAACCCATTTACTCCACCTCATGTCTGTGTACCCTTTGAGGTACACACTGAGTATCTGGGGAGGGACCACATGCCGTGTGAAATGGGCCACATGTCATGTGAAATTTAACTTACTCTGAAAACCCTAGCATCTGATCAGGGGGTTTCCACAGGGTGTGCAAATCCGATTTACATGCTCTATAGATCGGAATATTCTAGAATCCAATATATGTTGTTCACTCGTTCTGGAACCTCTGATCTCCGATCTGGCAATCGTGTTTCTATAAGAATGAAGATCTCAACTCATCCAGGTCTCATCATCATTTAACAACTCATTCCATCATCAGATCAGCTCAAGAAATGGATCAAATCTCCATTCTTTTTTTTGTTCCAAAGAATGATGAATAACACAAAAATGGGTACCCTTCATCATCCAAATCACTCTGTCTCTTTCATCGCACCTCTATTATGACTTGCTGATCCCAGATCTGAGGTATCAGATCAATGCACTAATAAATGGTTGCAAAACAATCGATCAATTAGGATTATTAGAGTCACAACCCAAATTAAAAACGCTCGCAACAAATGATTAACGGGGTGAATAAAAGCGCAATAACATATTATATTAACAAACCTCGATCGATATTTGTGCCGATCTTGATACATTTCCATTAGAACAATGATTGATATAATCAAATCAAAATGATAATCTCCTGTTAAAGCCCTAAAAAAATAACTCCCATTGTAATATGATCAAGCTATTTATTATTCTGTTCATTGATCAGTCCACATTCATCGTAGAAATCAAGAATGAGGAATAAAATCAATTAAAACTCATGAACAACCACAATTCGGTTCAATCTATGAAGAATAATTTAGTTTCGACACATTCGCTGGCAATAATATTTGAATCTGAGGTGAGTTGATTGTCAATTCATGATCTCATCATCCTTCTCCTGAGAGAATTCTCTGATTGTATCTCCAAGGGAACTCCAACGTATCCATGGTTATGTGGATAACTATGGAAATGATCCTTATTAGTCTATTTAATGACTATCAATCATTGTGTCAATACAAAACTAATAAAATAATTAATTTTAATCATTTTATTCATTTCCTTTCCCACAATGACTTTTATAAAAACGAATCGCATTGACTAATGTCAAGTCGCGCCTACAGTAAACTTTGCATTCTGGTTTCCTTGGTGCCCTCAGAATTTTTGATCTGACCATCTAGTTAAAAGTAATTCCTCTTTCTCATAAAAATAGTGTGTGCAGTATATTTAATATATTTAATACATTTTTAAATTTTTTGTCTGGGAACACCATGCCTCTAAATCATATGCCTTCTTAGATCTTGGTCTCGAAAATAATCCATATAATATACACAAATAATACCCTGAAAAACACTACGTACTTGACACCCTCCTATGGAAATATGAAGATGGGAGCGCTCATCAAACTCTACCTCAAATGATGAAAATCCTATTGCTACTTATTTTTCCATAATAAAGTCTACCCCTTTCAAGTCAAAGATATTAGAGGTGTATATATCTAGTAGAAATAAATTATGAATCTCTAGTAATAGCCTACAAACCCAAGAAATCTCCACACCTCTATCACGCTCTTGGGTGGCTCTCATGATAACACTAATTTGACCTTGGATGGGTCCACTATCACTCTATCCACTAAGGTAACGTGTCTTATAAAGTGGACTGCATGTATCCATAACTAGCACTTTCATAGATTTTTGTAAATCTAGTGCTCTCGGAGTACGTCCAAAACCATCTTCAATTGTATCGTGTGCTCCTCCTTAGACGCAGAGTACATTAGGATATCGTCGATGAAGATGACCACAATCCGGTCTAAGTAAGGCTGGAAGACCTGATTCATGAGTCCTATAAACACAATAGGAGTGTTTGTCATGACAAAGAGCATCCGCAAGTACTCATGGTTACTAGAGCGACATCTGAATGTCGTCTTTGGTATATCATCATCCATCACTTGAAAATGGTGATATACTAACCTAAGGTCAACCTTGGAAAACCATCTAACCCCAATCAATTGATAAAAGACGTCATCAATCCTTGTTAGTGGGTACTTGTTCTTCATGGTCACCTAATTCATGCATCGGTTGTCCAGACACAACCTCATGATCCCATTTTCCTTTCTGGAAATAAAAACCGAGGCTGCACAGGGTAAAACACTGGGTCTAATAAGTGAATTCCTCTGTAAGTCCTCAAATTTGACCCTCAGTTCATGAACCTCTTAGAGATCCATATGATATAATGGTGCAGATATCGGTCCAGTGTCGGGGTGTAGATCAATGTGTAAGTCTATCTCTTGGTGGGGAGGTAAACCAAGAACATCCTTGGGGAAGACATCCTCATACTCTGCCACTATTTTAGAAAGGTGGGAAGTCACAACATCTATTACACAAAGGGTTAGACTATCCAATTGATGAGTAATCAACTACACCCTCCTATGCTTGAGTCCATCCTATACTGTCTGAGTTTTTTTTCGCTGACAATGGAAAATATAGTTTCATTATCACAAACACACTGTACCCTTCACCTAAAACAATCAATATGATAATGAACCATTGATAATAAGTCTATACCAAGAATGATTTCTTAAGGCCTCGATGCTGCTACCAAAGTATCCCAATGGAAAATCTCAACTCCAAGAGTAAGGTCACACTGTCGACACCAATGTGTGATTACTAAATCATCTCCTGTAGGATTCTCTAAATGCAATGGCTCAAATAGAATCCTTAAGTCTCTAACAAGATATGTGGAAATAGAGGAATGAATAACACCAGTGTCTATCAGTATTGTGGATAAGGTAAAAAAGATACAGATCATAATTTGAATTGTTCCTAGAGCCTTTGGGTCGTAAGCTTTGACAGCCTGCAATTGTCCCCTTCCCAATCCTCAAACTCTTGAAGCCTGATATGGACCACCTGGGGGTGGTGGTGGTAACATGTCATAGCATCGATCGCCTCCTACTACTCCCTATGCTCCTCTTCCACGTACGCCGCCTAATGAACCTACTTGTTCTCTTTGTTCCCTCTACCATGGTGGTCATCTATGATCTCTCTGTCAGTTTTACGGTGGGTTGGAAAATCTCTAGAAATATGTCCCTTATCGGTACATGAGTACCACTACCTCTCCCTGGGCTGACATGACCTACAATGAGAGACCTGAACCATATATCATCTATCTTGAGACCTCCTCCTAAAACTTATAACACGATCAGGTAGATGTGACTGATGTCAGCTCTCTGCTGCTGAGGTCTCTACTTTTTCTTTCCCACTACTAATTTTAAACCATATCCATCGAGTACCTAGAAAAGTTGGTAAACCTAAATGAATACTCAGCTAATTTCATGCTACCCTGATGAAGCTACAGAATCTCCTGGATACATATATCCCTCAGCATAGCTGGGGAGAACTCTTCTCTTAAGAGATGCTCCAACTCTGATCACAATAGAGTCAGATCGTTGTAAGACTAAATAAACCTCATCATCAACCTAGTAATCCATGAAGAAATATAACTACCAAGACCACCATTTGATCTAATGAGATCCTGATTATAAATAAAATTCAATTCACCACCTCAAGTGAGTCTTCAGTCACTTGTGGGTGGGGCTCGCCTCGGGACCTAAGGGTCTCTATCTCTGAAACTCATGAAGTGCGCTCAGCCTGCACACCTCATATGTGGGTATTGTGAGTACCATGTGATACTCTGCAGGTGGTATTGATGGTTCACCTACAAGAGGTAACATCTCAATAACTGATCCTTGTATCGATGCCTCATCACTGAGGGGATCATCCTTGTGATCATCATGTTTAATCCTAGCTGGTATACATCGCAGAGGCATCATGAAAGTAAACAAGATGTACCATAGTAAATGAGTATATCTGGAGAGCTGATTCAAGGACATGAAAAAAAACACATTAATATATGATGCATGCACTATTTTTTTTCTTGGAACTAAAGTTTTCATGTACCGAGTCGAAAAGTAGGTGATTAGAGTCCTGGTGTATGGATACGTCAGCCGTCGCACCAACACTGGTGTCCCGGACCTGAAAACCGAACCTGAAACACTTAACACTATTTCCCCAAACAAATATCACAGACTCCAGGTCCTCAAGTAAAATCAACACCGCAATGATATCACTCAGTCATGACCCATCCTAGTGGGGGTCGTGCCGCGACTCTCTAATTCCAACTTCAATAGGCCAGGGGCTGACAATTTGTGCCGAATAGGCATATCACTAACAAGGTACACCTTATCCTAAGTGTTTGTACACACACACACATCTCTAATCCTACAAAATGATGAAATGTATAAAAAATTAACAACCATGCATGCATAGATCTAAATCCCACAACCAGAGTACGACAAGAGGTAAAGGAAAAGTAAACAGTGTCAAATACAAGCCCACCAAAAAGAGACTGTTACCCAAGTCCAACATGAAAGTAATGGTACTACTATCTGAATCCAATGGAATACACTTCGTTCTTTCCAACCACACTAAGAACCATCCGGTCCTGGCCTGTCTTGGAATCTTTCAAAAGTTCGTTCGTCTGCACAAGACACCACACGTGCAGGAAAAGCCCATGTAGGGGTGAGTATAACAATACTCAGTAGGACACCCCGAAACCACACAGCATACGAAAAATGAAAATAAAGACATCTCTACACATGTATATTCCTACAACACATATAATAAGAATATTCAAAAATACTCAAAAAATACATGGTCTAAAGGTAAGTTGAAACCATAGTATACTTGCCCTAGGATTCTAGCTCAAGTGATCCACAAAGCATTCATCCTGAAGAACACACTCCAAGGTCTGATAGAATGGATGACGTATTTCTGAGATATGTTTCTCATTAGGTCTCATCATTAGGAGTCCACGCTGAGAGTCTAAAGATAAATGATGCACATATGAGGATCACTCCCAAGGCCATGGGGCGATACAAAAAAACTCAATCTAGATTAACCAACTATGTAGAGGATCGGAACGCGCGTACTGTTGGTCACGATTAATCCAAGAACTCTACCTAGGATGTGAAGAAGAATAGAGGATCCCACTTTGGGCTTCATAGAGGTATTTCAACGACTATATCCAAGAATCTCTACTGAAGGGATCGTAGTCCTAGGAGTAGGAGATGATACCGTACTAACCCTCAAGGAAAAGGATATGGGGAACACACCCTAATGAAACTCATCAAAGTCATCAAGTAAAATAGGTTAAAGCCATTTATAAAAGAGTACAAAATGTGTATAAGTGGTTTTATGTCGTGTCCCTTGACTCTGGGTCTTGCCCGTGTAAATGGATATGTGTCTCAACATGTGTCTTTGTAATGGAGTACATGTTGTGTAGGAAACCCCTGTTCTGCACCCTGTGTCTGTGTACTCTCTGAGGTATATGACAATTATTTAGAGAGGGAACACATGCCATGTGATGTTTAAATTCTTTTGGAAACCCTAGCCACCGCTATGGGGGCCACACGACGTGTAGATCCGGCTTACACGCTGTGTAAATCGAGATATTCTAAAATACCATATCTGTTATCTGCTTGTTTTGACGCCTCTAACCTTTGATATGGCAATAATTTCACCACAAGATTGATGATCCAAAATCATCCAGGTCTCTCGGCCATTTAATGACACGTTCCTTCGCCAAATCTACTTGGAAAATAGATCAAATTGTTGTTCTTCGTTGTGCACTGAAGAACACTGAATTATGTGAAATTGGGTATCCTCCATTGTCTGAATCGCTCTATCATTGTCGTCTCACCTTCTTCGTGCTGTCACAATCCTAGATATGCAATATCGGATCATTACATCAAGAAATAGGTGTACAATGATTGACTGATCAGGATTAGTCGAGTTGTGGGCCAAATGAAAAACATCCACAACAAACGATGAACAGGGGGAAGAAAAGCACAAAAACATATTAGAGGAACAAACCACAATCGATGTTCATGAAAATCTCGATCAGTTTTCATTAGAACAACAATATAAATAATCAGATCAAAATTATAATCTCCCCTTAAAACCCCACAAAAATAACCCATCCTACAAGACGATCAAACCGTGAATTCATCTGTTCATTGATTGGTCTGTGTTCATTGTAGAAATCAATAATGAGGCAGAAAATAAATTAAAACTCACACCCTACAACAATTTTATTCCATCATTGAAGAAGAATGTAATTGTAGCATGTGTGTTGGAGAGATCCTTTGAATCTGAGGTGTGTCAATCATCGATCTGTGATCTCGTAGTTGTCTGCCTTTGAGAATTCTCCAACATTCTCTCTAAGGGCTCTCCATCATTTCCAATGTTATGCAGCTAACCATGGAAATTCTATTTAACAGTCTATTTAAAGACTTTCAATTATCATATCAACACAAAATAAAACAAATAATTTCTTTTAATTATTTTATTCATTTTGACGTCCTCAATTACTTTTCTACAAATGGCCCACGCTGACTAATATTCAGTTTCACCTAAGGTAAACATTGCATTCTAAGTTCAACGGTGCCCTCAGATTTCTTATCCGAGCATCCATTTAAAAGTTATTCCACTTTATCAAGAAAATTGTGTGCCTGTGGTATTAAATATATTTGATATTTTCAATTATTTGTTCTGTGCACACTAGGCCTTGGAATAACATTTCATATCGGCATCTGTTCTCAAAAATATCTATATAATATCTAAAAAAATACATAAAAAATCTAATACATTACAATCATAATAAAATTCATCAGCGATTTCTCACTCCAAATATGAGTTACATTGGTTGAAAATCCTATGGATCCTTGACTTGGACCTTGACTACTACTGGGTGAGGTTGACCTTTGGAGCCTTCAAAGAAGATCTGGTAGACACATTCCTTGGCAGATTGGAATATTCATTTCGTGTCCTTCTTTTTGGAGGATCACACATTCCTTTTCCAATGATAGAATCATTAAAAGAAACATAGTTGTTTGAAGGCCTAAGATTAGTGGTGTCAAATAATACCAACTGCTGCTCTTTATCACTTTCATCATCTAAAATGTTACCCAACTTCCCAATTCTAGAGTCGAATACATTCTGAATCTTCTAATGATAATTCATATCCTACTAAAGATCAAATTGTTTAAACCCATCATCATATAAATGATGTCCTGAGAACTCCATTGTCTGTGGTTTCACAATACATCCTAGCCCTTTAGGCTGTGAAAGACCATGCTCTGGTGTGGAACATTGAACAAGATCCATGTTTGTAGACTCCTACAACTCTGCACTTGATGTCCTTTATTTGATTATGTGTGTGTTTTATTAATTAATATACAGTTTATTACTATATATATATATATATTAAATTTACTAAATTTAGTTATAAAAAATTGTTAGTTGGCCCGGTCCATCCTGTGAACTTGCATGAATATATATTTAAATAAAAATGAATATATATTAATTATGTAAATTACAACAGTATTAAAAATATTAAATGTTGAAAAATTATTAAAAAAGTTATTAATGAAATATTTATTCATAATAATGAATAAATTTAATATATATATATATAGTAATAAATAGTTAATTAATTATTTAATTAGTAGATTGTGTATTTAATAAAAGACAGGTATGGATGGGTGAACCTGATCTTTTTGCATCGACGCCTGATCAATTTCATTTCTTTGAAATTCACTTTACAAAATGTATGGAGACTTGATAATGGGGTGGCTATTCGAGAGCTTGAACCAGCCTTGCTGATATTTTAATTATTTAATGTTGTCAATAATAAATAGGTTATGGATGGGAAATCCTGATATTTTTATGATCAAAATATTATTATCGAACAATTAAAAAACAATCAGGATGTTCCTAATATGAAATTATTATAGATTCGGATAAAGGGATTTCCATTTTCTAACTGCAATCTGAGTGTAATTAAGGTCATTGGCAATGTCTTTGGTGATGTCATTGGTGATTTCATTGAATGGGAAACATCAAGTCCCATTTTATGGGGCTCTAAGATTCAGATATGTGTTCTTATACCCTCCAGTCGGTCACTTGTTCATGGGATCTTTGTGAAGGTGGGATAAGAGAATCAGTGTCTTTCTTCCGCATACAAATGGCTTCCCTTTTTCCTATTTATGTGGCGTTTTTAGTCATCCTCAAAAGGATTGTAACACAAATATTGCGAAATTAGATGAAAATTTGTATTGTAATTTGGGCCTTGGATGCATGTGAAATCTTCTTGTTTTTTGACACGTCTTTGATGGATAAGGAAAGAGATAGGTATAACTTGATAAATTCCCACAGTAGTGATTTGTCGGATATGACAAAGGAAACAGGGGAGGTTATGATGGGTCCTTCCAATCTCTCAACTTTTCCTACTGATATCCTTGAGGAATTTTTTATTAATTCATTGGTTGAGCATGAAACTGACCATTTGGATACTCGGACCTTAGAGAAGGAGGCGGGCTTTCCCATGCATGCTGGTATTGAGAGGCGACCAACACAGAAGTAGCTCACAGTGGATGAGAAGTTGATGAATCTAACTTGAAAATGGGGAATTTTTTGGTATCAAAAGACGATGATTTTCCTATTCTAGTGGGGCTGGTTGTTCAGTCCAATAAGCATCCTTGTGATTTTTCAGGCAGAACACTATTTAAAGTTGTTCCAAAACAATATGATGTCCTTCCAAAATAGGTTCTTTCACTTTCAATGACATTGGTTGGAACTTCAAGTACAAATGATGTTCCCCCAATTTCTTTTGCTTCTTCTAGTGTAGGGGAATAGATTCTTGTATATTTCCGACCAAAACATCCAGCTTCCTAGAAAAGGAAAAACAAAGGCCATGTAGATTTTTCTTGGGATGATATTTCACCTAGCTCCAAGCAGTTTAAATAGATGAATGATTAGATGTTCCAACTATTTCTGTTGGCGGAGGCTGGAAATGGCCAGTCCCTCCTAGAGCACTGAGTCTACTATGCTAGAAATATAGAGGGCTTCCACGACTCGGTGTGCCAAAAACTATCCGTCAAAAAATAGAATTAGGAAACTTTTAATCTTTACATTCTCCCAACCATAAGGCTTTATGTCCTAAAAAATCCAAAAAAGGTCCCCTCTAACAAAAGGTGAGAGTACAAAGCACGAATCTGAGAGTCCCGCTCCCATGTGCTCTTATTATGATCCTCTTATTGACTCCGGACACGCACCAAGGGAAAATATCATCCACAAAGGATCCTATACCTTTATTGGGTACTCAACCCAGGTCACTCCAATGTCGATGTCCAGTTCTCCATAGATTATGTCATGCAAAGGGTTATGCATAGATCTCCTCAACTGTGACACGTGGAAGACGTTGTGTACCCAGTTCTACTTCAGGGTAGAGCCAAGTGGTATTCTACCTCGCCAACTCTATGATGTACCCAAAATAGGGACTATTAACCTTAGAGATAACTTGAAACCCTAAAAATATATTTATAAACCTCATCGAGATGAGATCTAAAGGAAGACATGGTCCCCTTCCTCAAACTCCAATGGTCTCTACTGTCTGTTAGCATAATCATCGAATGGCTCTGTGCATTCTTCATCCACTCCAAGATGATCCTCACATTCTATTCAATTTCCTCATATAATCTCTTCAAAAATGGGGATTTAACGTGAGAATCAAGATCTGAAATAATCGTCGATGAAACATCATGGAGTCAAACTATCTCTTGCATGTAGAGGCATCCCAAGCTCTCTACTAAACTCTGCTCCTAGGTAGTTAGAAAGTGTTCGGACTCAGTGGGTCTATCAATAATCACCTATATGGAATCATTTCTCCTGGATATACGTGGTAAACTCATCAGGAAGTCCACCGATATTACTTCATAATTTCTTCCTAGTACCCCAAGAAAGGGAAGGTGAAACGCTACCAAGCATAGGGGTATTGGTACGGTGAGTTGAAAAACCATGAAACTGATTCAAACAAGAATTCAAATTTTATCTCAATAGTTAATCCTAGTTTCAACCCATTCTATTGTCCCTGATGTCCACTGTGACACCCAATTGCATATTCCTATGCATCTCTTCACTCTAGGTGTTCACTACTACCACCCTGCATTCTATGAAAATAACGATGCACTCCCCACATTTCAAGTGTCCATTATGGTCATTCCCTATAGAAAATTGAGAACTTAAAGACTCATAGTCGATATCATCGATTTGTGCCTCCCTAACTCACTTTAATAGTTTAGGGGTAACAACCACTGATTGGAAGTAAGATGCATCATCTCTATCCACGAAGGATAACTGTAATGAGGCCAACTACTCTATTACCTTATTCAGTAACTATGAACTAGATCTCCTGCTGAGAGAATCCACTACCATGTTTTCCTTACTAGGATTATAGACTATCTTTAAGTCATAGTCCTAGAGGAACTCTTTCCAACACCTCTGTCTCAAGTTCAGAACCTTCTGAAAGAACATATACTTGAGGCTCTTGTGGTATAAGAAGAGGATAAACTACCCTACCATCAGGTAGTTTCACCAATTCTTCAATAAGAAGACTAATGTTGTAAAACTCAAGATCGTGGGTCACGTTGTTCTTCTCATGTGGTATCAACTAATGTGAATCATAGGAAATATCCGCTTGCCTCTACATCAAGACACAACCATGTCAGGTCCATGATGTATCACAAAAAACTATGTATTCGACTCCCTCCTCTAGAAAACTCAAGATCATGGTGCTCTTAAAACTCTATCTTAACTGCTAAAAATCCTGCAGGCACCATTATATCCATGAAAAAGGCATCTCCTTTCAACTGATCCAACTGTTCATCAATGCTTTGGTAGTGGATACTCATTATCCACATTCACTTGGTTAATGTGTCGGTAATCCAAAGATAACCTTGAACACTAGGTCTTACTAAGACCTTCCTCTACAATTCCCCCACCTTCACCCTAAGCTCACGAAGCTCTAAAAAAGTCATATGATATACTGATGCTGATAACAGTTCCATCTCAGGGTGTTGAACAATGTATAAGTTTATCTCCCTTTGGGGGTGTAAACTTGGAAACATCTCCTAGAAAGGCATCCTCGTACTCTGCCACTACTCCCAAGAACTGAAATCTCATAACATATATTTCCCTGAGGGTAAGGCTAGTCGAATCAAGAGATATCAGTTGCACCCTCCTATGCATGAGTCTATCCCATGCTGCCAAGGTTCCTTTTTTGACAACCAAGGAAAACTCCATTCCATCACTAGAGACATAACTCACCCTTTATCCTAAAATAGTCAATTTGATCATGGACTTTCGATAACCAATCCATACCAAGAATGATGTTTTACATCCTTGATGGTACCACTAGGAGGTTCCAACCGAAACTCTCTCCTCAAGGGCCAGATAACACTATCGGCACTAGTGTAATTATCGAGTCTCCTTTAGTAGGTATCTCTAGACGTAAGGGCCAGTAAATAGTTTAACCAAAAACTCTAGGTCTCAGACGTGATTCATGTCAAGTAATAATGATTAGCACCTGTGTCTATTAATATGGAATCTAAGAGTATCCACATGTCGTACATCAAATCACTCATAGAGCCCTTGGGTCATTTGCCTTGACCGCATGCAGTTGTCCCCTCCCATGTTCTCTAGCTCCCTGAGCCTGGTGTGGACCACATGGGGGTGGTGGTGGAAACATGTTGAAATGTATACCACCTCCTATTTCATGTCACTATCTCTACCTCAGTATCCCAAACACCATTTCTCTATTACCATCATGATGTGCTTGAAATTTATAGCAAGATGTCCCCTGCCATCACATGAAAAGAAATGCCTCTCTCTAGGCAGACATGACCCACCCTATGAGCCCTGAGCTGTATATCCCATGTGTTTTTACCTCTTATCATAACCTCTCACATGTCCAAGTCTCTAAGACAGACATCATCTTCCTGCTCCTAAGGTCTCTAGTCCTTCTTTCCCACTACTGACATTCACTAGTTATATCTGCTCTGACAAAGGACTTTCAACCACAAAGTTTCTCTCTGGAACCCTAGAATAAGTAGGAATGCATATGCTAATAATTATGGATCAAATGTCCATAAGAAAACATTTCTCAAAGGTCTTATACCTGAATCACTAGCTGTATCATATTTATCAAGTTTATAGAAAGGTTTTTATGCCTTGATGAATACTCAGCTACTAACATGTCGTCCTACCAAAGCAATAGAAGCTCTTGGGAACATATAGCCCTTAGCTTTTATGGGTTTATCCCCCTTTTATAAGAATTTTATCAAACTCTATCCATTACAGAGTCACCTCATCGTAAGATCAGGTAATCTAAACCCCACAATCACCCTACTGAGCCACGTAGAAGGCTCACCGCCAGAACCACCATCTGATCTAATGGTGTCATGAATGGATGGAAAACTCAGTCACCACCTCAAGCCAGTCCTTAGCCACATGTGAGTTAGGCTCACCTTCGAACCTGAGGGGTCTCTGTCATTGAAACCCGTGAAGTGAACTTAGCCCACGCATCTTATCCTCTAGTATTATGAGTACCACATGCAACTCTACAGGTTGTGGTATATATGGTACACCAACCGGGGGTTCTATCTCTGGTACAAATCCCTATACCCATATCTCATCACCCCATAGATCATCCTTGTGATCATGTGGTGGAATCCTAGTTGACTGTCTACATGGACGCATCTTGAATAAAAACAAGATATACCACGATCAATAGAGTATACCTGGTGATATGAATCAATAAGGGCATGGAAAACACAACCCATTCCTATACGATGCATGTACATTCATTTTTCCTAAAACTAGTGTTTTCATGTACTAATTAGAAAAATACAATTTAGGGTCCCAGTGTATGGATATGTTGGCTGCCGCACCAACACTCAATTCCCTAGACTGAAAGACGAACTCAAAACACTCAACACCATTACCTCACCAAACTCATAGACACTAGGTTCTTAAAGTCAAACCGAACTCCTCTGACACCACAAAGTCACGACCTATCCCTTAGTTCCCATGTCATGACTACCCCAAATCTGTCTTCCATAGGCTAGGGGTTGGGGACTAGTTCCAAGTAGGCATATCCCAATAATTTGAGGCATTTTCCTAAGAACTTGTACACATGCACACAACTCCGATCCAATTATTCTTGAAAGTAAAAACACTAAGTAAAGAAAATGAATGCATACCACTACAACCTAAAAATAGAGTATGATAGAAAACAAAGGAAAGTAGAATTGGGATAGATTACAAGCCCACCAAAAAGAAAGAGTTTGTAACACAAGTACAAAGGCTAATCCATAGAAAACCCCACCTGATACAACTTCAAGCTACAACACTATACTACTGTCTTTAACCCACCAGAAACACCTCAGTCTATCTGATCACAGTAGGCCCCACCTAGTCCTGGTTTGCCTAGAGCACCATTAAATAGTCGACCATCTACACAAGACACAACACATGCAGGAAAATCCCATGCATGGGTGAGTAAAACAATACTCAGTAGGGCACCCTAAAATACAAAGTAAAAGACTACAAAGGAAACACTACTAAAATGAAATAGTCAGCTCAACACAGGTATATGTCAACAACACATATAACAATAACATACCTGATTACTCTTAAAGGATTCCAAGACATGAGGTCTCATCCACTGCTAGACATATGGTTCCGCTCATAGCATGCTCAATTCTAGGAGATATCACTACTCAAGTTATCTGATAGTAATCACAAAGAACAATTCTACAAAACGTATCTGAGAGAAAAAATGGTCTCGATACGTTACAAAGTTCCTTGTGACATCTGGTCTCGCTATGAGAAGGATTCTCAATATCACAACAAATCCTTGGTCACAAGATTCTTCTTGAGGCATTCTCATTCTGGGAGAACTCACTCCTCAAGCCTTGATGTCATCGAGGAATATTACAAGAGGTCCCAGTAATTTGGTCCCCACCCAAAGAGAAAATGCTGGCCAAAGATCATGATTTATAGATAGGGTATTCTTCTTAGAAAATACCAAAATTCTAATCTATATTAACCCCAAATGTAAAGATTTATTCTTAGATAATACCACAAACCCTACTGATATGGCTTATAATGTAGAGGCTTCACCCCAAACAATACCACGAACCTTACCGATATGGACCACTAGATGGAGGATTAACACCCTACATGCAGATATCACATCAATACCCAATAAAATCCATCAAGGGTGATAGAGTATCACTCCTGTCCCAATGAGGATTCCACAACTTTATCTGGGACTCTATCCTATTGAGGGGATTGATGCCCAGTGATGTAGACAAAATACCATACCAAACCCTCAAGGAAAGAACCAATGGGAAGCTTTTCACCTATGATGGTCCTCATTGAAAACTCACAAAGACCTCTCAAAAGGACTGACTTGTCGTTCGGGTCCCAATGCTGCACAAGGCTTGTCGAACAGACTTAAGGTTTGAATGTTATGGGTCTTTTAGAGAAAAAGGGGTCGGTTGTGTCTAGGTTTAGACTGACCTATACCGACCCAGGGTCCGCCGACCCAACCCTCCGGGTTCGACCCGACCCGTTGGGCCCGGGAAATGCCTGGCCCGCCAACTCGAGCTTGGCCCACTCAAATGTAGGTCGGTTCGGTCCACTTGGATGCAACGACTGTCACATCCCCACTAGTTCAACATGGATGGTTGTCGAGTCGGCCGCTTCTCCTACACATGGTCTATGGAACCACGTGTCTGCCGGTCTGACGCGGCACCATGCCATGTCGCCAATCCGAACTTCCATGTCAAGCCCTGGCTATGGATTCCCATCGCCGCTCATGGCCGCATTGTTGTGGGCACCTCCATCACCGGTCGTCAAGACTGCGATCGCCTGCTGTCCGGTGGTCATGCCACCATCATTCCTACCACCATCGGCTCCACTTCTACGGACCACCACCATCATTGCGGTGGCCCATTTTTCGAAAAAGGAATACCTTCACGATCCTTATGTTGCAATATTCACTATCGTGGGCTCCAAACACTCTTTTCATCACTCTAGGGGTCCTGCCACATTCAAAACCTCTTGGAAAAACATTACACGACCATGAGGGTATGCCGATGAAGAACATACAAATGAGGAGAGAATAGGGAACTAGAACACCCTTAGAATGGACCTTGTCCATGTTCCTGTCAGCCATGTCCCATTCATGTCAGCAGGATTATAAAGAAGAAACAAAAGAATATTTAACGAGATTCACCCCCATTGATCCCACATTTTAACCATCCCATAAGAACGATCGAATTTCAAATCAACCTATTCGTGGGTTGGTATGCATTCTTCATTGGAAACAAGCACTAGAAAATGAATCATTAAGAAATAAACCCCCTACCTAGATTCGGTTTTATAATTGATGAAGAGTGATTTCATCATTGTCATTTGTAGATCCTCAATTCATCGTCTCGTCATTTCCCACCATTCACCAATGAGAGTGATTTTTTCAAGTCTCTTCTCCAGTGCTCTCAAGGAAATTCTCTAGGGTCATTCACCCAATCCTTTGTCTCTGCATACAGTTAGGGAAGTAAAACATGTTTCAGTGTTTAAAAATGTTTCTGCATTGTCGTGTCATTAAATTATATCATTTCTAAGTCACTGCATTGTAGTTCTACTGTATTATGTTGGAATGTTAAAAATAAAATAATTCTTTCAAATTATTTTATTCTTAAAACATCCAAAAATTAACTTTCGTAGTCAACCCGTGTCGATCGATGTTAGGATTTGCCTAGGAAAAATACCTCATTATTAACTCAATAATGGTCTCATATTTCTAATATGATTTACCAAAAAATATTTGTTTTTATTAAGATAACACTTTTAAAGAAAAGCGTGAAACCAGAAAATAATCAAAGACATTCAAGCAAAATAATACATCATAGTTGAATCTATGATTTGCAGTTTAAGACTTTTAGAGACCTTACCTCTGAGGAGACTCCATTGAAGGACGGTAACCTGATCATCCAGATCATCTTTGAGTAGGTTTTCAAAATTATACACCATCTTTTCCCAGGTTTGGATGAGCTCTTCTAAATAGATCTTTTTCCCGCTGAAACCACGTGCCAGTGTTCTAAGTTGTTTTGGAGTCCAGTCACACTGCTCCTTGGAAAACATTCCCCTTATGTGCCTCACATTAAGCCTGTAAAACGCCTCCTTTGTAGTGATGACCTCCAGTCCCTTGTCCGTGAATTCCACATTACCATCAATAATGACTTCCCACTCATCACATTCCATCAATTCCTTCCCGCTCTGAAGGATACCATATTTTGAAAGTTCCTTCTCAGCATTTGTCATATAGATGAGAAACGATTCCCTTGCAGGGGGTTATAGTTCCTTAGTAGAGTTTGCCTCCACCTTCTTGGGAACCCTCTGAGGGAGCTTAGCTTTGCTTGAGGATCTGGTAACAGGAGGACTTGGCAAGAAAGAATAGTATTTATTTTCTCAGACTTTGAGAGTGCTGAATCAGCCCCTCTACATCGATGAGGGTGTTCTTCCCCTTCCTCGAAGAGGATCTTATATATTCATCCACAATTTCCACTTCTTTGGACTCAATGAGGGAGTTGGAATCAGTATACCTATCCTCCTGAGAAGCCTCAATCTCATCCCCTTCTTCAACCGCTTGATACTCTTCATTCCCCAAAACTGAAAATCGATTCTGAGATTGGATAACTGTTCCTTCGTATTTCACCATATCATCGTACGATATCTTAGCTGGCAAGTTATGCTCAGGCAGATCTAATCCTCTAGTCTGTACAAAACTACTCCCCATAAATTGGGGATGTTTATCCGCGTCTTCCCAAAGCGGACTTTGAGGATGTTCGCCCATACCCGAAGCCTTACAAGCAGCAATGCATGCAGGAATATTATTGGAAGAACTGGAAGAGACTAGCTGGTTGGCCAAAGCAGATTCCAAGGGAGGGACCCTCACCTCAACATCGGTATAAGGAGAGTTGGTCAACACCTGAACCTCACTGACCAGCACAACCTCCTCCGATCTTCTTGGAAAAGGGTTGACACCCAAATCATGCCTCAGATAGGAAAATACATCAGATACCCTCATCTCTGATACCTTAGAAATAGAACCCTTCATAGCGGTTGAAGATAACCCCAACTCTGGAACCAACGGAGCCTCCACAGGAGGACCCAGCTCTAACGGATCTACCTTGCTCACCTCCTCAACCCTGCCTGAATCGACCACAACCGGGGAAACGAGGTCTTCATTAGGCTTTGTTACAAGTGGTTGTCTTGGGATAGAAAAAACACCCTTTCCATGTTTTATGTCTGCGACGACAAGATGAAAGCAAGTGGCATATCCGTTGACAATTCACGCAAAATGCAGGCTAGGATTCAAAAAACACCGGTTGCTTCCATATGAAATCCTCTACAACCACAATCCAAATCCAGTCCACTAGAGGCTTGGAAAAATCAACTTCGATACAAATTCGGGGAGATATTGGGTGGAAAACAGTAGTAGTTCTACTGTCAGAACACAAATACCGGCCTACCATATTCCCTAGCATACAAATAATCGAAGGATTTTGGAACGAAAAAGGGAAATCAGGAAATCTTACCCATACAGTCGTAGTAGGCACAACACGGTTCACATTGAACTCGAAATACCACCAATATAGGTAGAATAAGCAGCCATTGAGGGCTCATGGAGCACTGGACCAGGCAGAGATTAGGTCATCCTCCAAAGAAAAACATATCATCAAGTGTCGCCTATCAAGAAGCCCAACCACCACTCATTCTTGAAGGCCCCAAGACTCAGACATGAAATGATTAAAGGAATCAACTGAAGGTAAAAGGTTCTTGAAGCACACGATGAGCATTAGCCTGTGAAGACCTGAGGCTTCAGTGAATTCTTTCATCGAAATCTCCAGCTGTGGCGAGCCATTGAAGAGGGTAGGAACTTTAGGTCCAAGGGGAATCGCTAGAAAAAAAGCTAGGGCATTAGGGTTATTGAACAGAGAAAAGGGTTAGGGCCATGAAGAGGAAGGACGAAGAGGATCAGCATCTCCTCTCTCCACCAGGGAGGTAGGGGTTGGAGCTACAGTCATCCCCGATTCGGGCATCGTCGTTGGAGCCGCTTATTCGAAAAATATACCCACCTTTGAGTTAACATTTATGAGTTAATAGGATTTTAAAATTAAATAATTTTATTTAATTATTTTATTTACGGTCACGACCTTTTTGGGTTTTTTCACAGAAGACCCACACTAACTAAAGTTAAGTCACGGATAGGGTAAATCCACTACTTTGAGCTCAATAGTACCCTTGAATTTTTGATCCTAGAACTTGTTTAGAAGTTATTCCATTTTTTAGGAAAACCACTCACACGTGCTATTTAAAAACATAACATTTTTCTATGGATCATTCCAGGCATAGTGGGCCTCGGAATCGCACGTCGTCTCAACACCAGGTCCCGTAATTTTCCAAAGAATTTTCTAAAAATAGAATTGGTAAAATCTGAGTCATTATATATAATTCTGCAGGAAAATGAAATAAATTTAAGTGGGAAAGAAATGTTAACTTTATAATAATAAAACTAAGTAACAACTATACTTACAGGCCAAAGAGGGTGGCTCTTTGGTCGTCATGTTCTCTTGATGCTGCAAGAATGAGGGCTTGTGAATTTATTAGATTCGATGATTTAGACTTCTTCTGGAGCTTCTGGATTAGTCGCAAAGGAAAAAAATATTCTAAAGAAAAGGACGTCATCAACACTACACTATATTGGCTATGAAAGGAAGTTGAGGATGATGAAAGTCTAGGACTAGATATCCAATGAAGAAGAGAAACGTCAAGGAGAACCAAGGGTTTTAATTAGAGAAGAATGAGAGATTAACTAGGGAGAATCTGAGAGGGTTGAATGACTGATCCAACACATGAAGGGGTCATTAGTTCCCCTAACACACCACTGGTCCTTTGAATAACCCAGCCAACCAATGAGTGCCATGATGAAACACCAAACATACAATAAAACGATGAAGTTGAGTAAACCAACACACATAGATGCCATAGATGCATTAGGTGGCAACAATAATCAATGACCAAAAGTCAACCCAAGTCAGATTATTGAGTCAATTGGCACAGGCAAATGGAAAGCACAAGAAGGCTAAGCTAATCGCCTAGAACATGATCCCACATGAAAATCAAATGTCCTAGTGAACTTAATAGGTCTAGAAAATGAATAGAATGGAATAATAATTCCAAAATAATTTTTCATGCATGTATACAAAACATAATTTATATTTCAGAAAAGAAAACAAGACCATTCAATATGAAAACACCTAAATTTACAAATCTCCATCATCTACAATTGAAGTTGAAGATGTTATTTCACCTAAGGTTATTGAATGGGAACCAAATTCACGTTTTTTAAATACTATTTGAATTTAGATAATACTATAGCTTTAGTCAAACTATATTCTATGTTTTTATTAGTATGTATCTTATTAACACATACAGTTCTAGATTCAATAACAGCTCTAATAAAATTCACTATAAAAGTTATGTATTTGGATTTACCAAGGGATACTAATGTTTTTGATAAATGAAGATCAGATTGACAATTAATATATATATTAATAATAGAATCATAATTTTTGAGTTCATAGACCAAGCCACTAATCCATAATTCTTCTTTAACATTCTCAGTCAATGCTATGTATTCTGATTTTATTTTTAAAAGAGAAACCACTTTCTATATATTACATTTACATGATATAGCGCATAAAAAAGTAGTAAAAACATACCTAGTTAATTATTTTATAGTGTTAATATTACCTTGATAGTCAGCATCAACATATCCAACAATAATTTCAGAAGTATCAGTATTTTCACAATAACACAAAAATAAATTTGTAGTGCATGACAAGAACCACAACTACCACTTCAGGGCATGCCAATATGGCTTCCCTATACTATCTGTAAATATTCCAAGGGTTCATATTGAAAAAGTTACATTAGGTCAAGTGAAAATCATGGAATACATGACACTACAAAAAATGTTTTTACGGTATATTTTAGACATAAACTCAACATTAGCAAAATCAGTGGGTGCTTAAGTTGATGAATGTTTAATTTTTTTCTAAATAGTATACTAAAAAGTTTAAGATATTAAAATAGTTACTTTTTAAGAACTTTTAGAACATAATCATGTTGTGATGGAGATATCAGTTAATTGGGTCTATCCCAAATAATTTATACATCTAGAATTTGTTTTTATTCTCGAGATCCTTCATTTTAGAAACACATTTTAATTGAGATTTAACATCAGTAATATCCTTCATGCTATTGAAAAAAATAATCATTTCATCAATATATAATAGAAGTTAAAACATTTTTTAATTGAATTGAAATAAGTAAAATGTATATTAAGAGTAAAGGAGTCAAATTTTATATACGAATACCTTATGGAATGTTTTAAATCATACAATGATTTATTAAAAAGGAAAATTTTGTTAGATTTAAATTCCTTAGAATAACTATAATGAGGGTTCAAGTATAATAACTCAACAAGTTCATCATGGAAGAAGGTAGTTTTCACACCTAGTTTTTCAATTTAAAGGTCAAAATTGACAACAAAAATAAGAAATGACCTTATAGATGAATGCTTTACAATGGGTGAGAGAATCTCAGAATAGTTTATTCCTTCTCTCTAATGGAATCCATTGGCAACTAATCTAGGTTTAAATATGATTTTAATTTTAGTAGTTTTATCCTCCTTCTTTTTATAAATCTGCTTACAACCAATTACATTAGCATTGAGGTGTTTATCAATGATTGAACAAGTGTGATTTTTATTTAAGGAGTGCATTTATTAATATATGGAAGAGATCCACTATTTATAATATTTTACATTAAGTGGATTCTTATAAGTTTTAGGATCATCATCAATAAGATCCTAAGAAATGTGAAAAGTATAAGAATCCATATCATAATGTTAAACTGAGAAGGTGGTCTAGGGACCCTTCTAACTCTATCAAGAGTCATCCGGTAATCAACATTACCAGTTGGAGGACAAGTATCAGAATCTGAATCTAAACTAGAACATAATTCAACTTGGTCCATAGGTTGAGGATCATGTGGTGGAGGTTGTACAACATCCTATAATTGGGCTTATGGTTTGGTTTCAGTAGCCCTATCAATGGATGCATCATCACTTTCTGGTGTGACAGATTTAGATTTAAGATAACAAGACTCCTGAAACAACACATCTCTTATAAAGATGCATTTTTGGTAATTGGGTTTATCAACCAAGAGTTTATAAACTTAGACTCCCTTGGGGTATCCCACAAAAATACACATAATATATCTAGGTTCTAGCTTATCAATCTTGATAAAGGCATATGCAGTACATTTAAATAATCTTAGGTGATTATAAGAGGGTGGTATTTTATTCCAAAGTTTTTTGGGGGCTTTGAAATTATTGGTAGAGGATGGGAACCTATTATGATGTAAACTTATGTAGTGTAATCCTCTTCCTTATAGGCTTTATGGAGACTTAATCATGAAGTCATGATTTGGACTCTCTCAAGAATAGTCCTATTCATTCTTTCAACAAGATCATTCTATTAGGGGATTTCCCTAATAGTTTTTTGTCATACAACACCCTCAGATTGACAGAACTGAATAAAATTAGTAGAGAGGTATTCTAACCCATTACCAGTTCTCATTTTTTTGATTTTCTTTCAAATCTAAAATTCTACGAGGCTTTTCTATGTTTTTAAGGTTCCAAAAACATCATATTTTTTGAGTATTTAAATCCAAACTTCACCAGATAATTCATCAATAAAGGTAAGAAAATATGAGCTTCCACCATGGGAGTTTCTTCCAACTGGTCCCTATAAATCCAAATGAATATATTCTAAGGGGAATCCATCTTTGAAAGTAAACCTATTGAAATTGAATCTCTTAGCTTTACCCATTACACAATCCTTATAAAACGGATGGTTACAAGGTGTAATACCATTCAACATCCCTTGTTTATTAATTTCCTCACATGCCCCAATCTTCTAGGCTACAATAGTGTATTATCATTATTAGTTGTATAAAAACTACCCAACTGTCTAGAATGGGTTTTCCTACTCATGACATATAACCCATTATCAAGGTATCCTTTCATGATAGTTTTAGAGACTATATATTTTTAGGCAACCCAGTTCAGGCAAAAAATTGAATCCCTTTTGGTATATAATTCCTAAGGATATCAGGTTTCCATGGATGATAGGAACCCACCTAACATCTAACAATGTAATGATAGAGTGTTCATAAAGTTATATTTGAACTAAACCTCTTAACATGACTTAACACCTCTTATTATTTCTTAAAATAACATCTCTTTATACTCATTCTACTAGACCAGGGAAAGACTCCCTAAAGGGAAACATATGGAATGGGTAGCTTAAATCCAAGACCCACTCTTGGGTTAGTTCATTATTGGTTACATTAAAAACTTCAAAAGTGTCATAAACTGAATCCACTAAAAGGGATTTGTAAGTAGGTTCTTTATTCTCATGGGTTTATTTTATATTTTTACACTCAATCTCTGGGCTTACCACAGTGGAAGCAAACAAATTTCTTCCCTATACTTAAACCTTGATTTGGGTTGTTTATTGTTCTTTAATTTATCCTTATTATACCCTTTCTTCCTTCCCCTATATATTTTTATAAATCTTGTAAAAATACACTGTGAATCATATTTAACTCTTGGTTTATAATGTAATCCCTTAATGAAAAGGGTAGAATTAACCTTTTCTATGGTTAGGGATTCACAACCGTACATCATTATCTCTAATAATGTGTTGTAGGAATTTTATAAGAAAATTAAAATAATTATGGATTTATCTTCACTACCAACAACTAAATTTGTATTTTCTAAATATAACATGATTTTATTGAATTCATCCAAATTAGATTTAATTGAAATACCCGATTTCATTTTGAATGTAAACATACAATTTTTCTTCTAAAGTATACCAAAAAGTGAAGTTGTTATAAAAAATTTCCCTAGTTTAAGAAATATACCAATAGTATTTGTTTAATAAGAAACTTCTCTAAGGAATTTATCACCTAAATAAAGAAGAAGAGAACTGTGGGCCTTAACAAGAACATCAAGGGATAGATATTTATACATATTATAGGTATATCTGATTTCAAAAACAATAACAATAGGTTTCTTAGGCCCAAATAGGGGATCGATAAATCCTTCCTGAACCAGAAAGGTTCACATCTTAACCCATCATATATTGAAGTCATTGTTACCATAGACCTTTTCAATTTTAAACCCTATTTTTTTAAGTTTATCCAATATATTGAATACCATATTTTTGTGCACAATGAAAAGCGTATGGACCCAATAACTAGCAAGGATCATAGGATATTTATTCATATAAAATTAAGTATTAGAATTCAAAAAATGTTTTAGGTTTCAATGAATTCAATTGAAAATAAAAAAGGGAGGAGGTGAATCAATATAATATTGAAGTACGTAATTAAAATAGAAAATATATTGAAACAATAAAAAAACTCAAATGAAAAAGAGAACCCAATGAGGCTCTGATACAACTTTATTGGGGGAAGGTACACTACCATATATAATTTTACATGAAACCAAAAAGGTTTGTTTTTATGTTTTGTTCACAATATTTGAATCAGGATATAAAATAAACATTAAACATGTAAGAAATAAGAAAGTAGAAAATAAGAACACAAGGTTTTAATGTGATTTGGTATGATTTGGTCCTACATGAACTGAAATAATACCACCCACATTCTCGCGTTTTATCAAGATTAAAAAACAAGATGGTACAAGTTATACTCAAGCTGAAATACCCAAGAAATATAAGTGTGCAAGAAATGTTAACGTTAGAAGATAAAAATGATGTAATATCTATATATACATGTTGTAGAGGGAGGAACTATGGATGTCAGGTTCTCATGACACTACTAGAATGAGGGCTTGTGAATCGCCTAGATCATAGGACTCGAACATATTTTAGATATTTTGGATCAATAAAAAAAGAAAAAAAATATTTCGAAGGAAGGTATTTCATTAACACTCCACCATAACATACTAAGAGGGGAAGATGAGTGGGATAATAGGCTAAGACCATCACTCTAATGATGCAGGGTAATATCAAGGAGAACCATGTTTTCTCACTAGAGAAAAATATAGAAAAACTAAGGAGAATCCGAGAGGTTTAATCAATGAACCAGCACATACAGGGGGTCATAAATCCTCCTAGCATGTCGTTACTCCTCAAAACAACCCATCCAACCAGAGAGTAGAATGGTGCAAGGACAAATAGAAAAGGAAACTGTTCACTTGAGTAAAACCGCAACTATAGAAAATATAGATTCAATTGTTGGAAACAATAATCAATGGTCATGGTTTCACTCAAGCTAGATTATTTATTCAGAAAGCATGAACCAATATATATCAAAATTAGGTCGATCCAGCAGCCTAAAACAGGATCCCAAATGAAAATTAAAAAACCCAGTACATTAAATAGTTCCCACAAATGGATTGAGTAGAATAATAATTCCCAAATATTTTTTCATTCATTTCTATAAAATAAAATTAAAATGGAAAAAATAAAAACAAGGCAATTAAATATTAAAATACCTAAATTCACAACTAGTTTTACACTTATATGGGTTTGATTGATATATTTAACCATCATAGGTTCTCTAAATTTTCACCTGTTTGCTCATATTATGGCCTTATTTTTCTTGTTTTTTGTTTATTCCATAATAATTTGGTCATTTTTAAGACTATAATGTCTGATAATATATAGATAGAGGAAAATGAGTGTGAGGAAATTATCAGTTCTACTTGGGTGTTTTATGATATTCTAGTAAATATGTATCTTGAGTTGGTAATTTAAAAAATTATGAAGAAGAAAATATATATTTTTGGGGATATTGATAATATTATTGACCATATTGAGAAGTATATCACAAAATGATTCTTGATATCTTTCTGTGGAAAGATTTGGGATATAATTCATATCAGGGACAATGTTAATCAAATGTCCCCAAGAAATGGCCAAGATCAACAGATATACATGATTACAAAATTAGGTATTAGAATTAGAATAATATTTATGGTAATGATGATTCAAATTATAAACATAATAGAAAAGTAGTGAATTAAGATTATATTGGAATGAAGAAATTGAAAGGAAGCCAAATTTGATTCATGAAATAATTTTGAAAGATAAAGTAATAAAGTTGTAAAGATGGACATGAGATTTGAATTGATTTACTCCCTTTGGGGAATATGTGCACAATAAGAACTCCAATCTCACACATAATTTATTAATTCTTAAAAAAAATATTTACATAGTATGGGATTAAACAAAAAACAACAGAAACAGAAGATTTAATAAACGAAACCTATAAATAGAGGAACTTGAATAAAAAACTTACTATACCAAACTCTTGGCCCCAACCATCCTGTTATCTTCAAGATATTATTTTAAATTTGGGCAGATATTTTGATATTTTCATGTTGTAAAGTCTCACCTAGTCATAGATGGATGTTCTTAGATTAGGAACCCAGTTTCACATCTTCTCAGGGAAAGATTCTATCAAAAATCCACCACGAACTGTACACTAGTGATGTACAAGAAGGACGAAAAGACCTAATGTAAAATCTTTGAAGATGATAAACACATTGAAGGGTAGGTTTTCTAGAACTATATCATAACAAAACTAGGTAGGTGAGAAGCACAAGGTGTGAATGAGGTAAAGCGGTTGGGGCATAGGGGTAATGAAACCATATGACAACCACAATGCCTCAAAATAGATTTCCCAACGAGAAAATGCAACACATATAGAGAGAATACAGTAATTAATAAAAAAAGAACCTAAAACTCAAGGTATATAGAAATAAAAGATTAAAATTGAAGAAGAATAAATTTTTGCAAGAAACAATCCTGATATAGATCACTGATTTGGAAAGTATAGGCTAAAGTCAGAGAAAATAGGCTAAATAAAAAATCCCAGAGGAGAAGCCCATAGGGGAATACAATGACCCAGGGCATATGAAAGATATAGTAAAAACTATATTAGAATTGTAATAATAAACCAAAATTATACATTTTTTCATGCATTTATACTAAAACTAATAAATGACATAATAAAGAATGAGAATATTTCAAATTCAAAACACCTAATTTCAAAAATCTGAATGAATTTAATTTCAAATTTTTGGTGTTATTTCACTTATAGTTATTTAATTGGAACCAAATTAATCTTATCTAAATAGTATTTAAATTTTGAAAATACCATAACTTTATTCAAACAATCATCATAGTTATTATCAGTATGTATATTTTTGAAACATACAGTTCTAGATTCAATAAAGTCTCTAATAATGTGTATTGTAATATATATGTGTTTATATTTACCATGAAACACTGGATTTTTGGATAAATTTAAAGGATATTAGATATAAATATAAACTATAATGATAGATTTACAAATATTAAGTTCAATATCCAAACCCTTGAGTCATAAATCTTTTTTGACATCCTCATTCACTATTGTGTATTCAACTTTTGTGGTTTAAATAGAAACCACAGATTTCATGTCACATTTCTAGGATATGGGACCTCCAAATAAGTGAAAACATACATAGTTAAGGACATTATGGAATTAATTTTACCTATATAATCATTGTCTACATATCCAATAGTCAAAATAGCAGTATCAACATTTTTACCAAAACACAAAGACTGGGATGATGTGCATGATAAGTACCAAAGAAGCCACTTTAGGGCATGCCAATGCGGATTCCTAGGGTTAAACATAAATCTCCTAAGAGTACATATTGAAAAGGTAATATCAAGTCTATTTCATATCATATAGGACATAACATTCCCAACAATGTTAGGATATGGTATTTTAGACATGTACTCTACATCAGTAGCAATAGTGGGTGCTTGCGAGAATGAAATATTAAACTAGGGAAAATGGTAAATTTACAAGTTTGAGAGATTAAAAAAATAACATTTAAGAACATACAGAACATAATAATTCAATGAAATATACAATAGTTTATTGGTTATATCCCTAATAATTTATAGACCAATACTTTATTTTTCTGCCCCTAAATCCTTCATTTCAAATATAAATTTCAATTACAATTTAAAAATTATAATAAGATACATATTATCACATATAATCAATATTTCATCTATATATAATAGAAGGTCAATAATTTTTTTTACATAATTTAAATAAATACAATCATCATATTATCTCATTGTTAAATAGTTATTAATCATAAAGTAATAAAATTTTCTATACCACGTACTAGAGGCTTGTTTTAAATCATGTATAGATCTATTTAAAAGGAAAAATTGGTTAGGTTAAAACTCCCTATTATAACCATCAGGAGGTTTCATATATAATTTTTTACTAAGTTCACCATTAAGGATGTTTTTTTTTTCACATCTAGTTCAATCCAAAACTCGTAATAGGAAGCGAAATCAAGCAGTAGAAGTATAGAAGAGCCTTTTACTATTGGTGAAAAGATTTTAGAATAGTATATTCCCTATATTTGGAGGAATTCCTTGTAGGATAGTCATGATTTAAACTTGATTTTTTTCAGATGTATTATTCTACTTTAATTTATAAATCCAGTTACAACCAATTACATTATCATTGGAAGGTTTATCTATGATATACCATGTTTGATATTTATTTAAGCAGTGAAACTCTTCATCCATAGAATAGATCCACTAAATATAATCTCTTTAATTAATAGCTTATATATAAGATTTAAGATCATCATCTACAAGATCCCACACAACATGAAAGTTAAATGAATCCATATCATATTGATTAAAATGAGGAGGAGGTCTAGAGACTCTTCTAGCTCTATCACTGGTCAACTGGTAATCAACATTTTTATGAGGATGTTAATTTTTTTAATCTGAAACAAATCTTGAGAAAGATTCAGCTCTAATCATAGGTTGAGGATTGCACTGAGGAGGTTGTGCAGAAGCCTAAAATGGGGTTGATGGCTTGGTTTGAGCATCTCCATCAATGTATGTATCATTAATATCTTGTGTGACAACTTTAGACTTGGGAAAATTGGATTCATGAAACACGACATCTCTAATAATTATACATTTCTTGTATCTATGTTTATCAATCCATAATGTGTACACATTAACACCTTCAGGATACCCAACAAAAATACACTTTAGATCTCAATGTTCATACTTATTAGTCTAGGAATGGAAATATATAGTACACCCAAATAATATTTGGTAATTATAAGAAGGTAGTATTAAATTCTTGACTTCTTTTAGGGACATAAACTAATTATCAAAGGATAGGAACCAATTTATAAGTTGAACTATCATGGTGGTATTCTATTCACAAAAATATTTTTCCAAGCCTAAGAATACAATAATAATTTGGACTCACTCATGGATAACATTATTCATACGTTCAAAAACTCCATTCTGTCAGGGGGTCTCCCTAATAGTTTGGTTCCTTTCAATTACCTTTGATCGGTTTAACCAAATGAAATAAGTAGAGAGGTATTATAATACATTGTTATATCTCATTGTTTTTATTTTCATTCCTAATTGATTTTCAACAAGAATTTTCCAGGTTTTTAAGGATTTGGATACATAGTATTTAATCTTGAGTATGTAAATCTAAACCATTCTAGAGAAGTTATTAATTATGTTAACAAAATAGGATCCCCCATTATGTGAGGTAGTCTTATCTAGTCCCCATAAATAAGAATGAATGTATTCTAAGGGGAATCTATATTTAAAAGTAGACCTTTTGAAAATAACTCTCTGTACTTTACCTATTATACAATTATCAAATCAATGAAGGTTACTTTATTTAATGTTGGTTAGAAACACTTGTTTATCAAGTTCCCCAAGACCCTTGGATCACACATTTTTTAATGTAATATGTCACAAAAAAAGTGTTATCATTTTTAGACACATATAAGTTTCCCAACAATCTAGAATGGTTCTTCAAATTTAAGACATACAACACATTGTCAAGGGAATCCATAATGATGTTTCTAATGACTTTTTTTGATTTTTAGGTAACCTTTTTAAGAAAAAAAATTGAATCCATTTTCCCCAAATTCCTAATGATATTAGGTTTATATAGAGTTTATGAACCCACCAAAAATCTAACAAAGTGATGCTATATAAGTCATCTAGTTCTATTAAAACAGAGACTCTTCACATGACTTGGAACCACCTATTATTTCCTAAAAGAACATATCTTTATACCCTTCTACCAAATCATGTAATGTCTCATAGAGGGTCACATATGTAATCAGAAACTAAAATCCAAGACCCATTCGTGGGTGAGTTCATGGATGAATACATTTAATAATTTTTCAGTATCAAAACCAAAATCCACTAAAATAGACTATCCAGTATGTTCTTTAATATCATTATTTTATATTATTTTTCTACAACTGGGTCTTGTGTTCCTTATATTACCCCAGTGAAATAAAAAAAAACCTTATCATTTGACCTAAACATGAGTTTTTTATTATTCTTAGTTTTATCTTTAATATAGACTTTTTATTACCCCTAGATTGTGGGATAACCCTTATGAAAAGACTCTTATAATAACCCTTAACTCTAGTTTTAAAATGTAATTACCTATATAGAATATCATATTTAACCACTTATATGGTTAAAGAGTCACCATCATACATCATTGTCCCTATTAATTTGTTTTACTCATTATCTAAAGAAATTGAAAAAACATCTTAATCCTTATCTTTAACATTCACATTTATATTGGATAAATCAAGATTTATTTTATTGAATTCGTCCATGTGGTATTTAATTGAAACACAAATTTTTATTTTAAATGTAAACATGTGATGTTTCATATAATGTCTATCAACAAGTACAAGCATTCGTATATAATTTCTCTAACTAAATTTTATACTAGCAACATTTCTTCCATATTAAACTTATCTAGGAACTTTTCACCTCAATAAACAAGTAGAAAACAATGGTCCTTAAGAAGAATATCATAAGTGATATCTTAGTACATAATATAGGTCTACCGATTGGTGGACTGGGTAAAAATGGGTTTTCTGGGGCCATAAAGGGAATAATTTATCCCATGATGAATAAGAAATAACCTCATCTTAATCTGTCATAAATTGAAGTCATTACCACCACAAAAAGTTTCTATTAAAAACCTAGTTGTAGTCATGTTTATCATAAGGCACTTATACCAATTTATTGGGTAAAAAGCTAATCGTATGCCCCTAAGAAATACCCAAGGTCAATGGATATGCAAGCTTACTCAATTAGGTAATATAATTTGAATAATATATATGGTTATGATGATTCAAATTATAAAAATAACGGTGCAATGGAAAATTAAGAAGAGTTTTGAACATGAAAATTAAATAGAATCCAATATCGATTCAATAACTTTTTTTGAAATAAAAAATAAGAAAGTACTAAATACGGACATGGTATTTAATGTGCTTTGATCCCTTTAGGACCTACATGAATGGAAAATACCCCACCCACATACATAGTTTATTATTTATAAAAACATGATTTACATAGTATAATATTAATAAGAAAATGAAAAAACAAAATATTTTAAAAACTAAATCTAGAAATGAAGGAACTGGAAAAAAACATACAATGTCAGATGCTTCAATTTTATCATCATGTTCTCTTCAATATGTTTTCATGAATATGATGCAAATATTTTTATATTTTTATGGAGGAAGTTCTCACCTGGTCATATTTGAATATTCTCAAATCAAGAACTTGACCACACATCATTATAAGGAAGAATGCTATCAAAATTCCATTATAAACTACACATAGAGGGTGTATAAAGAGTACAACAGGCCCTAATGCCTGATATTAGGGGATGATGAACACATTTATGGGTTAGGTTTCTAGAACTAGAGGTATAACCAGACCACGGTGGTGATAAGTGAAACATGTTAATAATGAAAAGTGATGGAGGCACATGGGTGTTGAAACCCCCTGACAACCATAGTGACTTGATATATATTTCCCAGCCATTAGATGCCATGTATCAGTATCCAACACCACCTATAATGGAAAAAAACATAAATATAATTTCCTTAACCTTTCTTCCCATTTCCTCAGGGAAAATATGGTGGTATATGTTCCTAAAGGAGGTACCAAGGTGTGTGGAGGTGTTTAGGAGGGGAAAATGTGGTGTTTTTAAATTTTGACAGTATCTCCTAATGGTAGAACTCAATGGTAGTTCGTGATAGTAGATCCTAACGATAATAGATTTAGTATGGTGGTAGATTCTGATGGTTTCTCTAAAAATTATCTCCTGATGGTAGTAGACTTAATCTAGTGATAACTCTTGATGGTATCTCTTGATGGTAGTTCCTGGCGGTAGGAGACTTAGTCTGGTGTAGTTCTAGATGGTAGCTCATCAATGTTTCTGTAGAAAGTTGATCTTGATGATAGATCATTATGGTATATCCTAATAATATAATACTTAGTCCAGTGGGATCTTGGGATCATGTTCAAGAATATTATGTATTTTACCCCATAGATTTTTCTAGATGAGGAGTCTCATCAGAGATGTCTTGAGGAGGCACTTAATCCTTCAATCTAGTATGCAGTTACTCCCTTTATATTTTCGATGTATCTAGAGGTCCAGAAGAAGGCTAAGGTCATCAGGAAGATGCACTCAAGAGGAGATTTACCACGAGAATAGATCTAGTAGGTTTTTCATGAATCAGGGTTTTCAGTAGTAGGTTCAAGGCATCAGGTCCTTCAAGGTTTTGACTACTAGGTAGTCAACCTCAGTAGCTTCCCTTCTGGACAATTGGGACCAATGGTTTCTATGATTTTACTAGTGGATTAGTTCATATGTGTTTAGTCTATGGGTTTATGTCCATCATCAATATCAGTTACTAGTGGTTACTCAGTCTTATTTTGGAAGAGGTGAACAAGTTCAATATCATCTTCAACAGCAGTTTCCAACAAGATCATTTCATCATAAGAGGTTTCAGACTTATGCTCTAATTAGAGGGGAAAAGGATGACATAGTCCATCTTTGGATTGTTCCTTGAGTTCATAGACCTTGGACTGAAAAATATAATGGAAGAAGAAATTAGTAGGGAGGTGTATGATCTGGGAATAGTCAATTGCATTAATTTGAGGTGGAAACATTAGAGGGTATAGATATCATTTGAGTTATTCTCATATTTTCATCTACTCTCTCTTGTTCCTTGTTTGATTTAGGAGCTTCAAACTCATTTTTTTCACCCACTCTAGTTCATACTCTAGGACTATATTTTCATAGGCTTCATGTTCCTTTGGTGTTGGATAAGCTCATTGGAGGCCAGACCAGCATATTTTTGTGTGTTGGGGGTTTATATTGATGATGATTCTATATCAATTTCATGTGGGGTTGTTCTTGCTTCATATTTAGTTGAACAATGTCATCCTCTGCATCGAATGGTTGTATTCTGTGGGTGATGTTACTAACTTATTTTGGATAAGAGTCTTGTTCTTAGATGTGGATGTCTAGTGGGAAGTTTTCATTAGCGAGTAGATTTATCAGTTGGGAATTAGATATGCAGATCCCATTATTTTCTTGATTCTTTAATTTTATATGGAATTAGTGGGCACTAGGGTGGAGGAGGCTCTTAAGGTTTTCGGAGAGATATAATTCCATTACTTGTATACTTGGGACTCTATTATGTGATGGTTGTGTCAATTTTTACCTTATAGTTTTGTGGTTTTTAAAATGGTTGTGCGAGTGGTTATGTGTAAGAGAGGATGCTTATGGCTATAAGGGATATTGTGGACATTTTTTGGTTGAAGTGATCGGTTAGAAGTGGTGTTTAGGATGTAATGATATCCTTGAGAGGTATCACAAGGGATGGTTGTTTGGACCTTTTACCTCTTTCTTTTTGGGTTGGTTTTGATTCTCAAGGGAGATAATAGTTTCATAAGTATCTAATGTAATGGCTCATAACTTCTATGTAACATCCCACACCATTTGGTCTATTACTTTGTACGAAATATGGTGGTAGAGGTTCTCGAAAGAGGTCCTAAGGAGTTTATAGGTGTTTAGGAGGAAAAGGGTTTTTTATAGGATAGAGGTATCTATGGATAGTTTCACCAGATGGAATCTCATGAAGGTATCTCTTGATAGAAACATACTTAATCTGGAAGTAGCTTTTGATAGTGGTTTCTAATGGATGCTCCTGATAGTATCTCTTGATGGTAGCATAATTTGACTGGTGTTTGCTCCTAATGGTAGCTCCGAGTGATAGCTCCTAATTTTAGAAAACTTATTTTAGGGGTATCTATGGATGTTATATCATGATTGGAACTCATATTGGTATCTTCTAACATAGATCCTGCTAGTAACAATCTTAGTATGGTGGTGTCTTATAATGGTAGCTTCTATCGATAGCTTCTAACAGTAGAATCTGATGGTAGTTGTCTTAGTTTGGAGGTATCTTCTGGTGGTAGTTTCTAATTGTATCATCTGTCATTAGCTTATGATGGTATATTTTGGTAGTAGTCCCTAGAATTAACATGTACTAGTTTTTCCACAATTTATATTTTTTCCCTTTTTACATTCTTTTTTATGTAAAATGGTTTAAAAGACTTAATTAAGGTAATTAAGAGCCATTTCAAATGTGGATATTTATTTCATTCCTTTTATAAAATTAAAGATATTTTAAAAGTTCTTTCTATATATATTTTAATGATATCCACATTAATGTTCAATTAAAATCATGTTAGTGATCTAAAATAATAATCGTTTCATATAAATTAATGTGAAAAAGAATATCTTTCCTTCATTCATTACTACTTTATTTTCAAGATTGGTGGTGTTGATTCCTTTTACTTTAGATTTGTAAATCCCTGTTTTGTTTTGGTTCATTTTTTTTCTATAGTGGTTATATCTTGTGTGTGTGACCCCTATTTTTGAGTAACACATTGTATGAGGCTTCATAATACCAAGTAGGGTATCCTTTATCTCTCTATATATTGTATCATACTGGAGGGGTATGTTTTTTTATACTTGGGAAGATGGTTTTCATCTAGTTTAATGAATATAATTAACCAATTTAATTGAAATTGTAGGGTAAAGAAATTATCCAATTGTTTTTATAGATTTTTTTGATACTATTATATTGAAGTTTTATATTATTGTTGTACTACTAAAAATCATGGATGTTGGGAGGATTTGTTTGCATGGTTTTTTTCGTGCTAAGGAATCTATATTTTTAGGATTTTTTGATATCACCCTGAATAGAAATGGTTAATCACTTATAACTATTTAATGAAATGGTTACCCCTATAAAATTATACATGTGTGAGAATACCCATAAAAGTGAAGTGTAATTGATAAAACTCCCCTTAAATAATCTAAAAAATAATAACATGTGAATTACTATGTAAAGTGATGTGGTGTATGATTGTGTCATTTTGTGTGTTTGTGTTATGGGGTAGTTGTCAGGGAAAATGGTTGTAATGTGGTGGATGTGATGAGGAGGTGGATGTGGTTGTGATGTTGTTTGTGTGGGCATGTTGGTATGAGGATGATGGGTTGTCTATCATTTTGATGTAATGTGTTATGATAGTTTTCATAATTGTAATGGAATTAAATAAATGATAATGTTGAAACCAAAATTGCTGGTGATGGTTTGTAATAAGGGTTCAAAATAAAAATTAACTCTCGAATTTAAGTGGGGTATGTAGTTTTGATGGTTAAGGTTTATATATGAATTAATGGGATGGAAAATTTGTAATAAAAAACTATAAATTTTGAATGAATGTGATATTTTAATGGAATTTAATGGTAATGAGAGATTTGAGAAAATGAATTTAATTAAAAAAGAATATGAAATGTTGCTTCTGTGTTGTGGGGTAGTGTTATGAATTTAGTTTTGGTAGCAGAAGTGGCATAGGTTGTGAAGTGACGTGGAAATTTTTGTGAGTGGGGATGATATTCTTGTTGTGAACCTGTAGTTTGGATTTGTGGTCTATGATATATATATATATTATTTCCTTGGGATTATTGATATGAAACCCACCCATTTTGAATACCTAGTTCCAACTACCAATAGTTATAGCGGTGTTTTTACCAACATCCTGGTGGTGAGGATGGATTGATTTCCACCCACTCTTCCATGCTCTCTCTTCTAGGTGATGATGACATGCATGGGTAATGATGGTCAGAAATAAAAAGTGATCTATCGTGAGGTGGTGTCCAAGGTTTTTTTGGGCGAGATGTGATGTGATGACCCATGTGTTTTCAGGTGAGATGATAAGATGGATTATGGTGGGGGTCATGCATGGTATGAGAAGGGAACAAGGTTGATTTCCTTCATGTTCACGATACCTTACAATTCTAGTAATGGATATGATGTGATGTGGTAACCCAGTTGTCTATGGGAGGGATGGAATGTGATGTGATGTGATGTCATACATAAGAGGTGGGAGTGTTGAGGTGTACGTTATTGGGGTGTGATAGTATCTAATCAATGGGAATGTGGTGTGGGGAACCCTTTATTGATATGATCCATATTATATTATTATTTATGGATTAATTATTTTATGAATGATACATGGTGAGGATAGGATAGGTTAGTTTATATGTTTAGGTATTTTTGGTTCTGCTATTTTCTCAGGGGTGAATTAGTATTCTTCTTTCACATGTGTGTGAGATACTTTGGTTTTCCTATTGAGTATACTTGTATGATCACCCAATATATATAAAATAATTTTCAGGTTTTTCTGTGTGTAATATTAATAGATCAGAACCTTTCATTACTTTTGTGGCAGTTCTTTAGCTTTTACTTTTGGGTATTTAATTCAGATACTTTTACCTGTACCTAATTTATTTATACATTCATTATGGTATGGTTTTTATTTCCTTATTTACATTATTTCATGGATGTTATTATGGTTGATTATTTCTATCTCCCAATACTTTTTTATTATAAAATTTAATTCCTTCCATTTATGAGATTTTTATACCTTCGATACTAGATTTCCACCCAAGTCCAACCAGATGAGGGACTTGGGAGTCATTATCTCCCTTCCTTCATCTTTGGAGGGAGGGGATCATGAATCATTCTAATTAAACAATCACCTAAAACCCATGATACGTAGATGAATAGTATTAAAATGGAGTAAGAATAATAGACGGCAAGAAAAAATCATAAAGAATTCACTAATTTGGAATGAGTGGGAAGAAGTTAGACAGGAATAGGTCGAATACAGAAGCCTAGAAGAGATGTCCGCAAAGGAATAGAATGGTCCAGTGCATAGAAAAGATCTAAAGAAAACATATTTTAGAAAAGTAATAGTAATCCAAAATTATAAATTTTTTCATGTATGCATATTAACAATAATAAAGGGAAGAATAAATAATATTCATATTTAAAATTGAAAACATTTAATTTCATAATTCATCCTCTTGATAATGATCTTCATCATCTTTATAGGAATAAAAAGGATTATTGGATAATGAATTCAATGTATATCCACACCAATGGGGGAATCACACTACTTTCTTCCACCAAAAATATTTGACCAGGCATAGAAAGTATCTGATTACCAAGCCGGTGGATGATAATGGGGTCATAGTGGATAGTAAAGAAGGCTTACAGTAGATGAATCTTGTTTTTTTGGAAATTTGTATAACATGTAGGTGTGTGATACATGTTATGATATTCATGAACATATTGAGCCTTCTATTTATGATTCCATGAATTCTTATATAACCTAAGATATACACCATGATGAAGTGGAAGCACCATTGAAGAAAATTCATGAAATGAATGCCATGGGGAAAATGGTCTTCATACGCTATTTTTTTAACGATATTGGAATATTATTGGGAAGTACGTTTTAAAGTTGATAGTAGGTATTTGGGAAGGTCATGAAGATATTAGGTTTATTAATAAGAATCTTATTACCCTATTTTTTAAGGTTCATAATACCAAAAATGTGAGAAATTTTAGACCAATTAGCCTTCGAAATGATATTTATAAAATCTTTTCTGATATTATTTCTGGTTATCTCTATTGTTTCTGATCAAGCATTGTTTGTGATCAAGAAGATGAATTTTTTACTAACTAAATTTTCACTGATAATACCATTATTGAACATGATGTGGTCCATACTATGAATAATAAATTGACAATGAATAATGGAATGATAGGGATTAAACAAGATATGTTGAAGGAATATGATAGGGTTAAACGGAATTTTTTTCCTTTATTGTTATTAATATATAGTTATGTAGATATTTTTCTAAAGTTAATCTTGATTGTGATTTTATTGGGGAATAAATGGATCAGTCACATGATAATAACTCGATTGTAATAAAATATTTTTTGAATCTCTATAAAAAATCACTGAAAATATATAGTTGGAAATAAATTGAGATACATATTTTAACATGAAAAACCACTTTAATGAGGAGGGTTAAAAAAATATGGAATCTCAAAAAAATTACACTATAAATCAGAGAGTAGACAAATCAAGTAATTATCGAACTTATATTGCAATGAGAGCACAAAAAAACTTATGTGAATACCACACCCTGATACACCTATTCCTTTTTCTAATAATAATCTCTTGATAATATTTCAACCTTCATATTTCAAAACTGAACACACTGTGTTATTGCAACACCTAAAATAAGCCATTACATGACCTAATTTTTTGCTTCTCGATGTAGCCCATTGCACACTGCTTCTCATGCCCAAAAAACTATCACCCATGTATCTCATCCTTTTATTCTCACACTATATGAAGAAAACCAACAACTCCTCTTTTCATAAATATATCCATGTGATAAGAAAAATATATCCCCGTTTTGAAAGACATGTGTGGTGGAGGTAAGATATATTGAATGTTTCAAAATCATAATAATCTCTCTTATTTCTATTTTAATCTCCTAAAAACACAATAAAGGATGGAATTATTAATGTTGAAGTCTTGGTTTGGGATTTTATATGAAATTTGATGTATTCTCTTTGGAATTAATAGTAAAGATCAATATGTATGTATTTATGCATTCCATCATAATGATTTCAGTTATTATTATCCATGTGATTATACATATTGTTTTTTCATCCATGGATTTATTTCAATATCATGTGTGTAGTTATATGTAATTACATGATTATTATTTATTAATTCCAAATTATTCATTCCCTAATATCTTTTAATATATGGTCTCCCTTGATGATCATTTTATCTCACTATTATTATTTTTTCCTTTCCTTTTTTTATGAAGAAAATTATTATACAACATATTTCTAGTAGTAAAGAATGTATTAATAATTTTTTGGAAGATTTTTAACACTTTCAATGGATTGGGTATTTGTTTTATAATGTAAAATAAATGTCTATTATATGAGAATGAAATGGGATTTATTATTTAATATATTCTCTAAATTTTCCAAAATGGAATACCTCTTAGAGAGGGACTCTTCAGCTTCTCTCTGATGACCTAGATCAAATGTTGCTAGACTCTACTCCCCCTCCCAATAAGAGGGGGGAGTTTCATGCCTTCATCTATATGGAAAGAGTAGACCCCCCTCAAACCTCATTATTCCCTTCCTGAGGTTCTATCTCTCAACAAAAGTCCCAAACCTCTTCTGAGAGGCTCCCAAACTTTCACTGCTTCCGGCAGAGCTCAATAGTACTTCGGACCTCTGCAAGCTTACCTTGGTTGTTCAATTCCATCTCCATCGGCCATCAGTTGAATTGTTTGAGTAGTTTCTCTTTGATTCATCGGAGCTACAGGAACCTGCGGTCGTTGGTTTTATTGACTGAAGGCATTTACTGATTCTCTTTGTATCTAAAGAAGACTTGATCACTACCTGGTGTAGGGTCCCTCGAAGATGCAATGTGTTGTCTTTCTTCCAATTTCACTGGAGCTTCGATTTTTATATGCAGTGTGACCCTTCGACAATCACGACCTAGGTAAGCCTTCCTGGACTTCCTCTCTCTTTTCAAAATTTTTTGATCCTTTGTGCAATATGAAACATTGTTGGGAGATATCATTGCCCTGATCATCACACTGAGGTTGTATACCATCCTATTTGTACGAGAATCTATGTAGAAGTTGATGTTGCAAGGTCACCAGTTTGTTGTATTTGGGTCATGGAAGAACAAGAATTTCATTCATAACAGGAGCATGTTTTTGAATCATGGATGTTTTATTGTGTGTTCTGCGGCTATTTTGGTCATCTGGCATCAGTTTTTCGTAGTTTTTGGGTGGGTGGATGCTCAAAAATGGTGAAGATAAAATCCATCATAGGTTGTGTTTCTACAGGTTTGGATCAGGCCTTGAGAACGGAGCTCACTGAAAATGGTTTTACATTGAGTATGGGTGAGATTTGGGACAATATTTGGGTGGGAGTCTCTCTAACTAGCAGTGGAGTGATGGAGTAGCATTTGGGTCAGGTTAAATTAAAGAGGGTGAACCAAGAAGATTTTATAGTGGCTCCTTCATGATCTTATATTATGAAACAGGTGTTGGTGTCCTTAAATCTGTTAGTGAGACAAATATTTGATAGATTGAGGAGTGATCTAGGTGTTGGACAATAGCCCTTGTCAAAGGACACTGCTAATTTGTGCCAATCAGGGCATGGTTCTACAAATCCTCTTGAATGCACAACTTGTGAGACTAGAGATATGCATGTTGTCCTGACATGAAATCGGTTCGAAGTATTAGTGGTCGAGGAGGTACCCCTTGTGGTTGAAGGATTGCACTCGGTTGAAGATGTTCAGACTTACTCCAAGAAAGGAGAGGCTGATGAGGGTGCAATGGAGAGGTTGTCATGTGAAGGTCTTAGTATCATGCCAGACACTCAATGTACTTCCCCAATTGATCAGAACAGGAAATCTCAGATGACGGAAGGATGGAGCTTAGCTATTGCAGAGGATGTGCTGGTGCAGAAGGATGATGGCTATAATGATTATGCTTCCATGAAGGTCACTGGTAAATGGAAAAGTATTTATGAAAGTGATTAAGAAAATAGTGGCGCTATCAGACACTCTTTCAGTGATATTTTTCAGAGTGGAAGAAGGAAGGTTTCTGAAAATGATTGCATTATGACTGCTCCACCAAGGAGAAAACCCAAGAAGGATTGTTCTCATCTACCCAATTTAGTGGCCACCAGGGCCTCATCTAATAAGGATAGTGGAGTCACCCCGGTGTCATGTATGCAATACTATAAGAAGAAGCCATCATTGGAGAAGTTGAATCTTAGAAAGAAGTATGAAAATATACTAAAGCAACATGAAACATCTTTAGAATGGGAATCAGCTACTATATAGGAAGCACCTTATTATGAATATGGATAATGGTATGATTATTATGACATGTAGTTTTATTATTTTGGTTGGAAGTGGTTAGTTGTGGGAAAGATGTTAACCTGTAGTCTTCTTTTCTGTTTACTGTACCTTTAACTTTTTTTTAATTAATGGTCAGGGGTTCTCCATTGACTAATCTTGCTGGGTAAATTCTCCAAAATGTTAAACCTAAAAGATCTTTTGTGTGTAAATATTTTCTTATGTGTAAAATATCATATAGTTATTGATGTGTGTCAAAGATAGTGTTTAACTTATGTATGATACTCACAACAGATTCTGGAAGTGTAGATTTTGGGTGCTCTAATTGGTATTAGTGGAAATTTTTTTGAAAACATTAGAGACTGGGATATTATTTATGAATAATAATATAATATTTTTAGATTCCACTATAGGTTTTTATATGGTACAACTCAGTATATATTGGGGTTTTACACTGAGTAATGTTTGGATGCTATCTTTCAGCCCTAATGTATTAAACATTACCTATCAATAAGTAGTTAAGTCACTCTGGGATAAATTTTTCATTTTGTATTTTTTAAATTAAATATTTCTAAGGTTGATAACTTTAGGGAAATGGGTTAGCTGGGTATCAAATTGTCTGACACTCAGCTACCCTGGGGAAAGTTTGAAACCATATTCCAAATTTTTCCACTAGACTAATTATGTCAAATTGTTGGTACTCTTCACTTTCCAATGGAAAAAAGGAAAAAAAACATTTGATTCCTTTCTTATGGTGGTGGAAGGGTGAGAGTTAATTAGTTTGATACTTGCCTAAGGATTCATATAAAACAACACCCCCAATCTATTTTTTAACATCAAATATCCTCTCATTCCCTCTCATATATAGTTAAAAAATACACTCACCTTTAGTACTACAGTTATTCCAATCATAAAATTTTTTAGTCATTTCTCTTTTATTTTAGTTTCAATCGATTTTTTAGTGTAATATTTTATTTAATATTAGTTAATTTTTAATATAATATATTTTCTGAATTCTTTATAATTAAATATTATTAAATAGTATTGAATTATTAGTAAATTAATAATCAAGTATTAAATTTCATGTTTATTATTTTGTTTTAATTATTTTAAATATTTTTAAAATTCATTTTTAATATTATTTTTTAATAATAAAATGATATTATAATGTTTAAATTTTTATTATAATTAATTATCATTTATATTATTCTGTTTAATGATAAATAAAAATGGACATTTATTTGTTATTATAATGTCTTAATTATTAATATAATGTATTAACCATGAGTAGTATTAATAAGTTTCATGTCTAATATAAATCGGAATATTAAAATGCATGTTTAATATAGTTTTATTTTTAATTATTAGTATATTGTTATAGTTATCAATATAATGCATTATTTATAATGTTATAATTTTATTACTAATGATTTATTTATTAAGAATATAATTGAATTTAATTTTTAATATTACTAAATTATATCCTTTAGATTCTAGAGGCAGGCTATAATGAAAATTATGATTAGAAAACATTAATAAAAAAATCATGGATACAAGTCTAAATAGAATAAAACAACCTAAAATTTGGGTAAAGTGAATATTGGATGGTTTCCTAGAAATTAAATCCCTTCCTAGATTCAAACAAGGGGATGTAGTCTCTAGCTCGGATGCTCCAAGTGGTAATAAACCTAAAATATTGACTCAGTATTAACTCCATATTCACTCAGTGTGCAATTATTGGGTCAAACTGCACACTAGGTTTGACACTCCTGGGGTTGTGGTTTGGATGATTCACTTTATCTTTACTCTAATTGTCTCACACTAATTAATATCTTTACATGTTTATTTTTAAATGAACCACGGTTAAAAGTAAATCCTAAAATATTTTAAATTCTCATTATTTTTGTTTTAATTAGATATAATTCATAAGTAAGTTTTATAATAGATAAAAATATGACTACATATCATTTTTCAATGGTCAAATAATTGATACTTAAGAATAAGTCAGTTGTAGTTGATAACTAAATCGAGTGGTATTTCCTAGAGCTTATAAAACTTTGGAAGACTTATAGAGAAAAATACATCAATAGTTAAAACTGATAGTGAACTGAGTGGTACAATATATCATATACCAAAATATACAATTTAAATATAGGTTGTGGCATATAGCATGTCCAATTGTTGATGATGGTGCCTAGGAACATGTATTTTCACCTCTAATAGATCAATCTGAATATTAAATGATAGAGGTGTATGTACCTATAACTACCACCAAAGATGTTCTATTGGTAGTGGAAGTTAGTCCACCACAACCTCAAAATACATTTTCAAATCCTCAGGTTACATCATCTCATAGATAGATTGAAGTTTTTAGTGACAATCCTCAACATGAGGTAGATTTTATGGTGGAAAATTTTGAGGATGGTGGGAATTCATAATAAAAGGGAGATGTTGGGGACACAAAATAAGGGGAAATGTTGAAGAACATTATAATATAATCCATATATCATCAAGATACCCTATGATTCATCTGCCTCCATTGGAATCATGTCTAATAGATTATATGGGGTTTTTATAATAATTTTATTGATAAATAATTAACCTGAGTAAAAAATTTCTATAAATTATTAGTAGCATGATCTGAGGGTCAGATAAAGGAAATGTGTACATTAGTGGAAGAGTCTGATATCAAGGATGTTATGAAGATAATGATGAAACAGTATCATGTTAAGTTATATTATATTTATGTGGTGGAGGAATTGAAGAGAGTATTTTGTATAATTAGATGTAATAAGTTCAATTCATATTTACAAATAAATATATAAGATATACTTGATAAAAAATTCAATTGTTGGTGGATTTCAAGAATTACTCAATATACATATATAAACTCAAACCTGTCACAGGGTCACACAACCATTGATTCTGAATTTATTTTAACTACTAATATTGAAATGAAAAGAGTATGTCAAAACATTAATCAAGTTCCATTGGTTGACGAAATAAAACGATAATATGGTTTTCAGATTTCTTAATGGAAGGAGTTTAACACCCTGATATTTTATGAAATATTTTTTTTCAAATTAATTTAATTATTTTGATATTTTGTGTTTCCCAAAACACTGACTATATCTTGTGTTATATGAAATCACTGAGTTTGGCTTGGATTTCACACAACACCATGTTAGGATTTCACTACACGCAACACTTAGATTATCTTTCAGTACACACAACACTATTTTTGGCTTGTGTTAAAGACAATTTTGAGTTCATTCGATACCTTGTGTTACACGCAAGTCCGAGTTTTACTGAAATACAATATACTATTAATGTTTTTATAAAAATATTATTATATTTACTACATACTTGTTGGAATAGAAGTTATGAATAATATTAAATAAATTTTTGAAATATGATTTACACATGTATATAAAAATAATCCTTTGGTTATTAATAAGTTAAAAATGAAAGTATGAAGTATTTGAAAATAATGAAATTACTTTTATAAGAAAACTATTTTCTATATAAAAACACAATTTTATCTCAATAAATTAAAAAAACCACTTTTGATGGATTTTTTTTATAAAATTTATATATTATATATTAAATAACTTTTTTGACACTTATCTATTATATTTGATTCGTATAAGATAAGAATAAATCAAATTTTATGAATAAAATGATGTGTTTTTCAAAAAGATAATTTCACCATCTCTTAATGAAGAAACAATTTTAAATAGAATTTCTGACAGATTTATAATTTTTAATGGAAAAAAATACAATTAATTTTTGAATTCGGTATATCAAAATTTACACAGGGTTAACTTTTTGTGTTTTTCTGATAAGTTTCATTTTCTGATGAATAGTGAAAACACTGAATTTTAACTAAAAACTAATTTTCCATTTAATTAAATTTTATATTTAAATTATATTTAAAATCTATTTTAATGTATTTTTTAATTTATTATAAAACAATTAGCCAAATTTATTTCATTTAAATGGGATTAAAAAACATTTCAATATTTAAACTTTTTACATTAAAAACCAGCTTTCATGTCATGTCTATATGATTAATTTTAAATTAATTTATATCAGTTGTGTGTTTATAATTTCGAAAAATGATTTTTTATTTTTAACAAGAATGATTTATAATTTATAATAAGGTCAAATTATTTTTTTATCGAAAATATTAGTGAAAGTTATTAAAATTAATTGCAACGAGTTTGATAAAACTGAGTTTACATAGTAGTTAAACTTTAAATTAAGGTACCATATAACCTAGACACATGTAAAATATACATTATATGGAAATATTTCTACCATTCATTTCCTTTTATAAAAAATTGGCTATTATTTGTGACCCATAATATATCAGAGTTCTCAAAAAAGTTTTACCCTTTTATATTTACAAGAATATCACTCATCCTCCACTATAAGAAGGACCCCCCCCCCACTTAATCACACCTATAAATCCCTTTGTCTCATGAAACCCCTCCCAAAATAATCCCCAAAATCATATCCTTTCATCTTATAATCATCCCTTTAGGCATAAATCCATCCAAGGATCCATTTGGTTCAAACCAAAATGAGTTACCCAAAGAAGAGGTAACATCCTTCAATAAGAAATTTTGTTTTATTACTTTCTCCAACCAATCAATTTTTATTATTTCATGATTTTATAATAAAAATATTATAATAAATATTTTTTTTATTTTTTTATTTTAAGTTTTTACCTCAATCTACACAAACATCCATTAAATGGAATATGCAATCATCATTTGGGTTTACGGTGGACTACCACCTCACAAACTGATGTCGTTAATTCTTCCATTTCTACCTTTAAAGGTTGGTAATAATGATGTATTTATGATTATTTAATTTTTATATAACACATACCTTCAGGATTTCTATTTTGGATAAATATTATAACTTCATTTCTGAACGTATGAACTCCTGCCTCCATAAACCGGTGTGATTTGCTCACACTTTACATGGAATGTAATGATGATAGATTTAGTGAACTGATATGATATATATGACATAATAATTCTATTTTTATGATATTATATACATATATACATATTTTGTATTTATTTTATTTCTTTAAATACGATAGGAAAATGAAAACGACGTTCATGCGTACTTACGGGCTACTAGCTCCATGAACGATGTATTTCATTTCATATTTATATATTTAATATATTATTATAACTATTTATATACTGAATATATATGATAATTATATCATGTTTTATTCATTTTATAAATATATAAATGGGGATCTAAGTAAAAGGATCATGAATAGCATGTCAAAACATATACTAAAAACAAAGCGATTATTACCTGAAATGTAACTTTTACATTAAATTATTAATAAACAGGTAATATAAAGATATAATAAAATAAAATATAGAATGATATATATGAATATGGTTATATTTTATATTTATAATAATATTATATTTATTATACTACAGGTTTTAACGTGTGCGAATAAATTCAAGACTTAAGGTAAGGTTTTTCTCGTCTCACTTTTATTTATATGAGATATATGCTATATTCACCACTTATTATTTTCTTGTGGAGTATATACTAAACATTAATGTATTATATGATTATTATCATTAAAATTATGGGTATTTACATATCCATTCTATGATATCTCATTCATTGTATTTTTGGTTCAAAATGTTACCAAATCGGTAAAGTATTTTTGTTTTAATTTACAGTCTTTGAGACAAATGTCATGTAATGCACCTATATTCTTTTATGATGATTATATAATTCCCATTTTTATTTTATATCATGAATACAATTATTTTTATTATATTTTAATCTTCATGTAATTTTATTCTCTCATGGGGATTATGAATCAAAGTTACCAAAGTGGTAAGAGTTTATTGCTACAATATCACCATTTATCGAGATTGTTTATGATTATACTTCAATTGATGATATATTATGAGACATATATCAAGTACTCTAATAAGTTTTTTTCTCATCTTTTCATTCATGATATATTCATGTAATAGTACCATTTTCAACTATTTGGTACCTAAGATAATTAATAAAGTGTTTTTAAGAAATTATAACTTTATCTCTCTCTTCGGTTGTAAATATGTGTTCTCTCAAAAAAATGTTTTTTAAAAAAATTAGAAAAAGTTTTACTATTATCCTATGATATTTAAAATAAATTTTTACCCATTTTGTACCTTCATAACAAAATGGTTTCTAAAAATTAATCTTCTTTTATTTTTCTGATCGACCCACTTTTCAAAACTTGTTACGACATAAAAGGAATGTTAACTGTGTATGGATTTATCCACCTTCATGATTGTAATTTCCTTGAATATTCATTTCCAAGTTTACAAGATATTTTTTTTAAGAAAAGTGATTTTTTAATATTCTATAATTGAGTTTTTTAATTTCGTTTTCAATGAAAAAGGTTTTCAAAAAAATTATGTTCAAAAAGTGATTTAAATTATTTTAAAAAAATTCATTTATAAGTTTTCAAGGTTATTTTCAATTAAAGAGGTTGTAAAAATGTTTTATGATCCAAAGAAATATAAAATAAAAAATGATATTTTCATCAAGAAAGGTTATAAATTATTTTAAAATATTATTTTATATGTTTCCAAAGTGGGTTTCAAAGAAAATTATTTTAAAGATGTTTTATGCCTTAAAAGTGATTTTCAAAAAAAGTTTATTTTCCTTAAAAAACTCTAAGTTATCTTCCAAAATCCATCTCCATATAAGATTAAATCGTTTGATATAGTTAATTATTACTTCTGATATGATCTAAGGAAATCATTCTCATTATTTCTCTGAATGGTTTATGTTTAAAATGTCAATTTGTTTACAAAACCTATTTATCTTACAAGTGTTATACAATAAATAAATTCTTATAAAACCCACTTTCATTCATGGGTTATTATATGAGTAAATGATTATGAATCCTATCTCTTTTCCATAGGTTATTATATGGTGAAATTTTTATGATACATGTTTCATTTCATGGTTTATTATATGATGAATGTTTATGATTTTGTTGTATATATATGTAGGAATTCATTATATGACGGGTGAAAACTAGATCTCACTTCATTAAATTGGGTAAAGATTTATATATCATGAGATAATGATGGGGAAATTTTGATTAACATGATCCATAAGGGGAAATAGGTGTGTCATGATCCTCAATGGGAAATTGGCATGTCCTAATCCACAAGAGGACATAGGTGTGTCCTAATACAAAATGGGAAATAGGTGTGACCTGATTCAAAATTGGAAATAGGTGTTTCTTGATCCACTATGTGAAATAGTTGTTTCTTGATCAAATATATTTGTGGTATTGGTATTTAACCATGGAACATGAATTTTTTATATATTTATGATGGTTCCACACTTATATGGCGTGATCTTATGGTAAATGATTGATTTATGATGATTTATCTCCATTATGATTCATGTATTATGAACTTACAATATTTCTTACATGAATAATGTATATGATATTGTATATGTACGTATTGATCTTAAAATTTTATTATCATGTTCTATTACCCTTATGCTCATGTTATGTTTCTATATCGCCTTTATTTACCCTTATTGAGCATTTGATCTCACTCTTTCTTATGTTTCCTTTCCATAGGTTATGAATAAATGTTTTAGGTAGGAGTACTAAAGGTGAAGATATTTATGGGATATGTTGAATATTTTCACCAAATTAGAATAATTTTTTCCTCATTTTTAAAGACACTAAACTGTTACAGTCCTCGACATGTACTTTTCTAATGTGATGAATACTTATCTAAAATGATGTAATATCCATTTATATTAATCCAGGGTCACTATAGTTGGTATCAAAGGAATGGTTTATTCATCCTTCGTAAATAAGTATGGGAAAACTTTGGTGAGATACCTAGTGATATTTTTAAGGATATTTCTAGGGATTTCTATAAGGATAAGTCTAAGGATTAGTTAATGTTAAGTAAAATGACAAAGAATTTTTGTAATGCATATAATGAGTGGTTTCCTAGAAATATATCCCTATCTAGATACTAAAAGTGGATGTGTATTTCGCACGGATGTACATGGGGGTAAAAACCCTTAAAATCATATTGAGCTAGGATTGATATTGAACTGGTGCATGACAACGAGCTTTAGTGCACACCTAGTTTGACACTCTCGGAGGACATGCTTTGGAAATTCATGAACTCTATATGAAGAATCATAGAATATGACTACGAAATACCTAGTATGGACATAATGTGTCATAGATTAATTTTTTTCAATATGTAGAAATTTGAAGTACTTTTTCATGATTATGTGATTTTATTCTATGATAAGTGTTTCTCGCATTATTCTTTATGGTATTAGTCAATAGTAGGAACTAGAAGGAACTGTGTAAACACTTAATGTTTCATATGTGTAAAGTATGTTTATAATGAAAATTAATGTCCTAAGGGGAAATCTCATGAAGAGAAATTGGAAGGTGGTATGACAATTGGTTATACTATTGAAAATAAAGAAATCATAAATGACATGTGGAAGGTATGGGATGTTATAATGGTATTTTTTACATTAAATGAAATAATCATGATTAAATTGAGTTTGAGGAACCTATATACATTATTTATATTTCATATTCTAGGAAAGGATTATTAAGTAATTATATTATGAAGCATAAGTAAAGGTTTAAGAATAATGTTGGATGATTGATTTATTTATGTATTTGGATTAAAGAATTATGTTATATGAATTGTGAGATATGTAAGGATGATTTAACTTGTGGATTTATACTAATATGTTTAATGGTTCTGATAGAATAGAAAACTAATTTAATGTAAAGGTGATATTAGTGGGAGAAAATTATTAAGGGAAGGTAACCCTTAATATATTATTGATGTTGAGAAAATATTGTTTTTTGGATAAAGAGATGTTGGATAAGAATAAAGTAAACTGGATAGTATTGATTACCTAGAAAATAGATTAATTATTTATTGAAAAAGTGTTTTATGCTATCATAGATGGACTTTATGTTATTCTTGGATTTAAGGAACATATCCAATACTCACTATAATAATAAAGCCTTCAAATCTTTAATAAGGTTTTATGGTAATTCGATTTTTTACCATTTTTCAAAACAACAGGATAAAGGTATTCCCATGTTGGGTTTGTAGCAGTAAAGAGAAAATTTATGATATATGGGGGATTTATGTTAATCTAGTTTTTAGAAATTTATTGACATTCTATCTATTTCTTAGGATTTTTTTCATTATAAAGGGTTATAAGGTTAACCATTTATGGAAATTTTAATTTAAACTTCGGATCAGGTTTTAAAGATTAAAGTATTATCCGACTATATGAGTATTTATTCATATTTTATAACTTGTTATAAACATTTTTTAATGTTATATAAATATAGTTGGAATTAACTATCATTCTATTTATGGATATCATGATCTACTAATTCTTTAGGAATGACAAATTCACCTTCATTACTTGAAATAAGAGATGAATTGAAATTGATCAAAGTATAGCCCAAGTGTAGGATTGTTCATATGAAATGGAATGAAATCAATTAAGTATATATACTTGGTAAAAATCATTCAACATTAATAAAATATCATGAAGTAAAATTTTGTCTTTTTATCATCATTTTTGATGCTATCAATGATCATTTTCAAGCCTCTTTGGGATATGGATTTATTATCATTAACTTTATCCTAACCATTTTATCTATCACTCTCCATAAAAACTTGATTGTTATATTTCCCTTCCATGTCCATGTTTTCACTTTCCACCTATTTTTTCCTATGTGAAAAACTAGTTAAGAGTTACTTTGGGTAACTGTTATGGTTCCAAATTTTTATTTTTGAAGAAAGTTTTAGTATTCATTTGTACGATGTGGGTTTCTATGAAAGTAACTTTCAAGTATTAAACATTTGATATCCGTGAAAATTTTCAAGGGAAAAAATTATTTTAAGGGGTTTATAATGTAACACCCCATGATTTTGTGAAATATTTTTTTCAATTTAATTTAATCTTTTCAATATTATGCATTTTTTACAACACTGAATATAGATTCTATAATATGAAAGCACTAAGTTTGGCTTTCAATTCACACATAACCATGTTAATATTTCACTAAACACAACACTTAGATTAGATTTTGGTACACAAAACACTATTGTTTTCTTGTGCTACACACAATGACGAGTTCCTTTGATAGTTTTCAATATATGGAAGGCTAATTATTATATAACTACCATATACTATTAATATTGGTATTAAACTATTATTATAGTTATCACTTAGCCATTGGAATGGATGTTACGAATAAGTTTAACTAAATTTTGAAAATTTTATTTAATCATTTATATAAAATTAATCATTTTGTTATCAATTATTTAGAAATGAAAGTAATAACTATTTGAAAATAAAGAAATTCCTTTTCTAATAAAACTATTTTTCTATGTACAAAAACAATTTTATCTCAATAAATTAAACAAACCAATTTTGATGAATTTTTTAATACAATTTATATATTATATATTCAATAAAATATTATGACATATATCCATTTGATTTTATAGGTGTAAGATAAAAATAAATCCAATTTTATGAATAAAAAAGATGTATTTTTCAAAAAGGTAATTTTACAACCTTTTAGTGGAGAACCTGTTTTAATTATAATTTTTGAAACTTTTCTAATTTTTAATTTAGAAAATAAACTTATTTTTTAAGGATATTAATATCAAAATTTACTTTGGGTGAATTGGTTGTGTTTTTCAGAAAATTTTCATTTTTTGATGAATAGTGAAACATGTTGAATTTTAATTGAAAACTGCTTTTTCATCTAATTTATTGATATATTTAAAAAAAATTAATTTTTTTAAAAGTATAATTAATTCAATTATAAAACAATAAACTCAATTACCATCCTTATGAACAATTTCACATTGAAATTGGATATAAAAACATTTCAAACTTTCGAACTTTTTACTTTAAAACTTTGCTTTCATGTCATTTGTATGAGATTAATTCAAAAATAATTTCTACCACTATTGTGTTTGAAATTTGGAAAAATGGATTCCATTTTTAAAATTATAATAATTTATAATTTATAATAAGGTCAAATTATTTTTTCACCAAAACTATTTGCGAGAGGAATTAACAATTATTAGAACGATTAAGATAAAAACGAGTTTACTTAGTTGTTAAACTTAGTCTAATGGGGCCAAATAACCTAAAAACATGTCCAAAATCCATTTTATGGACATAGTTATACCATATCCTCAATTATATTAAAAGTTTACCATTATTTTAGACATGTTATGTAAGGGAGACCTCTCAATAGTGTTTACCTTTATATATTTACAAGAATGTTGCTACTCCTCCACTACAAAAGGGAACTCACCCCCCCATTCATACCTATAAAGAATTTTTTATAGTAAAACAATACCTAGATAAGCTCAAAAAATCTCTACCTTCATCATATAATACTCCCTTTGGGAATAAAACCAACCAAGTAATCCCTTTATTGTAAGCCAAAAAGAGTTACCCCCAGAAGAGGTAACATCGTTTAACAAGCACTTTTATTTTATTCCTTTGTCCACACCATAAATTATTATTATTTAATTATTATATAATAACTTAGGTATCCTAAATATACCAATATTTTTTTTATTTTAATATTTATACTGACACCTACACATGCTTACATCAAATGGGATACGCAATCACTGTTTACGTGTACGGAGGACTACTTCCTCACAAACCGATATTGTTCATTCCAACATTGATTCCTTTAATGATTTTGAATAATAATGGAAATTAAATTTTTATATGATATATATTATATTTATGATGTATTTATTATTCTTAAATTATTACATAATACATATCAACATGCTTTCCTTTTTGTGGTAATATGATAACTTCGTTTATGAACGTGTGGACTACCGCCTCCTCAAAGTGATGTGATTCATTCACACATTACATGGAATGTATTAAGGATTATTTTAGTGAAATTATATTATATATATGACATATTAATTATAATTTAATGATATTATATACATATATTTAATTTACCTTCTTTCCTTCAATGCGATAAGAAAACAGAAACAATGTTCATGCGTGCATATGGCCTACCATATCCATGAATAATGTATTCTATTTAATAGTTCAATCATTCATATATTATTATAAATACTTATATACTGAACTTATATGATATTTATATCATTTATTACATTTTATAAATAATTAAAATTTGATCTAAGTAATGGGATCAAGAATAACATGTCAAAACATATAAGAAAAACAAATCGATTATTACCTGAAATGTAACTTTATCATTAAATTTTTAATAAATAGATAATATATAGTCATAATAAAATAATAAATGGTATGATATATATAAATATTTTTTTGGTATATGTATAATAAGCTAATATTTATTATATAGGAGATTTTAATGTATATTAAGAAGGTCAATACTTAAGGTAAGGGTTTTCTTGTCTCACTTTTATTTCATTGAGATATATTCAATATTCACCACTTATTCTTTTTTGTGGTGTATATAATTTCCATGAATTTATTCTATTATTATTATCCATAAATTTATGGGTATTCACAAATTCATTTTATGATCTCTCTTTCATGGGATTTGTGGTACAATTTGTTACCAAATTGGTAAAGTAATCATTTTTTAATTTGACTTATTTGAGACACATGTCATTTATGCACCTATATTATTCTTAGAAATGTATATAATGTCCTTTTACATGTTATATCATGAATATAATTATTTTCATGATATTTTAATTTCTATTTAATGTTATCTTTTCATAGGTATTATGATTCAATGTTACCAAAGTGGTAAGAGTTTATAATCTCACCGTTTATCGGGAATATTTATTATTATGCTTCCACTGATGAAATATTGTGATCTTTATCTCAAGAAATATTAGGAAATTTCTTATCCTATGATCATTTACAATATATTCAACATATGGTGACATTTGTTTCACTCTTTTTTACAAAAGATAATTAATAAATATTTATTAATAAAATACGACTTTATCTCTCTCCTCAGTCAGAAATTTGTGTTCTTTCAAAAACATGTTTTCTAAAAATTATTTCAAAATGTTCTACTATTCTCCTGTGATATTTAAAATAAATTTTTACCCATTTTTTACCATTTAAAAAATGGTTTTAAAAATGAATCTTCTTATTGTTTTCCAATCAATGCACTTTTCAAAACCTGTTATGGTGTAAAAGAAATGTTTTACATTTTCAAATTTATCCATCATCATGATTGTCATTTCTTATAAGTTTCCTTTGGAATTTTACAATATTAAATATTTTATGAAAAATATTTTCTAAATATTCTATAAATTAATTATTTTTATAGTGGTTTTCAAATAAAAATCTTTTCAAAATTGTTTTATGATCAAAAAGTGTTTTAAATGATTTTAAAAGATTCCTTTATCATTTTTCATGGTTAATTTAAAAGGAAAAGGTTTTCAAAATGTTTAATTATTTTAATAAATATTTTTTCAAATCATAAAGTATATTTTCCTAAATAAATTTTTAAATTTTTTTTAAAACTTATTTTAAAAGTTTCCAATGTGGTTTTCAAAGAAAATGATTTTGAAGATGTTTTATGCCTTAAAAAATATTTTCAAAGAAATGTTATTTTAATTAAGAAATGATCCAAGTTATATTTCAAAATATTTATCTATTTAAGATGAAATATATTAATATAGTTTGTGATTTACTATGGATATGATGTATGTATATCAATCCCATTCTTTCTCTGAATGGTATATGTTTAAGATGCCAAGTTATTTGTGAAACCTATTTCTCTTCCACAAGTTATACCATGATAAAAAGTTTATAAAACCCCCTTGCTTTCACGGGTTATTATATGATTAGATGATTATGAAACCTATCTATTTTCCATAGGTTGTGATATGATGAAATGTTTATGATACTCATTTAATTTCATGGTTATTATATGATGAATTTTTAAGATCTTGGGGACCAGGTATGTATGGTTTCATTATATGAATGGTGGGGCCTATATATACCTACAATAAATTGGGTAAATATTTATAACTCATGAGATATTGATGGGAAATGAGTTGACGGATTTTTTCATAAGGGGAAAAAAGTGTGTCCTAGTGTATAATGGGAAATAGTTATGTCCTGATCCACAAGGGGAAATAGGTGTGTCTTGGTCCAAAATGGGAAATATGTGTGTCCAAATACAAAATGGGAAATGGGTGTTTCTTGATCCACTATGGTGAACAGTTGTGTCCTGATCCACTATGTTGATGGTCATGGTAGTTAACCTTGACACATGAAATGGTTTTTTATATTTATGACTATTCCATACTTAAATTTCATAATCTTATAGTATGTCATTGATTTATAATTATTTATAACCCTTATGATTCATGTCATATTAATATCCAATCATTAGTCTATGAATCATATATATTATCTTTTATATATAGGGAATGATTTTAAAATGTTATTATCATGTTCACTTAATCTTATGCTCTTTTTATGCTAATGTATCTCCTTTATTTACCCTTATAGATCATCTGATCTCCCACTTTATTATGTTTTCTTTCCCCATGTTATGAATATTATTTTTAGGTAGGTGTACTAAAGGCCAAGATATTTACGGTAGATTTTAAATATATTTCACCAAATTATAAGGAAGTGTTCCATGTTCCAAAGACACTAAAATATTATGGTCATTGGGTATGTAATTTTGTAATGTGATGAATGTTCATCTTAAATGATGTAATATCCATGTATGTTAATCTAATGTCTCTATAAAGAGTGTTTTGTATGTTTGTAGACCATAATAAAAGTTTATGGGAACTGGGATGACTCACATCATGTTTTACCACAACCAATGGAACTTTTGTGTTATAATAATTTGGTAATCTAATAGTTACAAATGGTTGAATATGTTTCCCAATGGAACAAAGTTGGATAATAAAAGGTGGTGTTTGATAGATTATATTGTAAATTATTACCATGGGTGGATGCTTTTAGATATTCTAAAATACTTACCCAGGATGATAAAACATTTATGTATGGAATTTATACTATTATTTTATTGATTATCTCTATCTATAATGGAAATCATTCTAATGGTCCATTGGAATTTTTTATTGTTGAGAATATGACATTTCATCTAGGATATGGATGGCCACTCTCCCTTTTTGAAGGCCACTTTCCACTAACCTAGACCGAGGTATTAATGGCCGCAGTACTATTCCCTCACCCTCTAGAGGGGTAGGGACCTCAATCAACCTTCATGGGGGTCTGACCCTGGTCATTCTCACCCATTTCTAATCTTTTTACATTCCACCTTTCTCGCATATCCCTTTAATCCCTAAAGTTCAAAACTTGTTCAATGGATTTATGCTACTCTTTATCTCAAATTCATAATTCCCTGACAACTCATCCCTTATAATCCTTATGATGGTATCATGATTAAAATAATGGTGAACATGATTGGACTCATTAGAAAAGTTCATTTTTGGTTCTTGGGGTTTAGATAAATGGGAAAAATTAGGTCTTCTTGACAATGTGAAAATAATTATCCACTTCACTTAATATAAAATTTTGATCATAGCATAGTCCATGTTCCCTTGTGTTTGTAATAAATCCAACTTCTTCTTGTTCGGGTGGTCATATGATTTCCACATGAATCATGACTCTCTGACCACGATGATATGGGTTAGCTTTCTTGAACTCCCTCTTCATTTCAAGAAGATAGATGTTGATGGGTTGAGTCTTTTTGCTAATGGTTTGGAACCTATGAATGATGCATGTCTAAAGGAACAATTGGGTTATGATAGAAATTTTGTTTCCATAAATAAAGACTCATATTCTTTTAATCTTGGTCTGAAGGTGGTGGGTGATTATGGTTGGAAAAATCAGGATTTGGCATAGCACAATTCAGTTGTGAAAGTCCCAGCTAATTCAAAAGGGAATTTGAGGGTGTCCACAACAAGTCAGTTGGACCCTTGAAATATTGCACCTATATATTTAATACATTAGGAGGTTGTGCCAATTGGAAATGTATTTAACCAAAAGGAGTGGTATAGATAGTTGAAGCTGTGAAAACAGGCCTTAATGAGAAGGGTATGTCTTCAATTCTTGGTGTAGGCTTGAAGGATCGAGTTCAATATTGTGTATCTTTTGTAGGACCAAGGGGTGAGGAGATGTATTCAATGGGTTATTTGGATCTAAATACTGATATCCCAAATCCATCATCTTATTCAGATGTTGTTTTTATTGGAGTTTATTCTAAATAGGAGGCAATTATGAAGGTAGAAAGTCCTTCTACCCACATTCCTCATAAAATCTCAGTACATGACTCCCTTGTTGCAGATGAGGGTTGGATGAAGGCAATGAGTAGGCCAGGTCCCTCTAGAAAATCTCCAACTCGAAATTTGGGAAATTATTTTGAAGGTATGGAAGTCTAATAACTTGTTCATGATTAAGAGGGGGACAATATTAAATTTCAAGGCCTTTATGGGGAAGAATATGGTGATGATAGCTTCAGTCAACTCTCAATGGAAAATGTTAAGGGGATGTATGGTAGATGACTTCATAGCCCAAGGAGGAAAAAGAGGGTGAAGGAAACCTGATAATCAGGGAGATTCATCTTGACTAAGGGAAATAAATATAAAGTTATTAAGGACTAAATACTTTACTAAAATGATGGAAACAAGTTTAGATAAAAAGGGTATGGACAACTTGTTTCCTGAATGTAAAGGCACTGGGAAGGACCAATTTCATAAGAATAAAATTAATCTTCAAGGTGAAAATATAAAGGCATGAGATGCTATTCCTAAGGGAAAAGAGAAGTTTGGGGACATGAAAGAAGATCCACTTTGGGAAATAGGGGCTATTGAGAAGAGAATAATAGGAAGTGTGGAAGTAGAAAAATAAAAATGTTTGGGGCACATTCTCCCCTCTAAGGAAGGATTTTTGGAAGGATTTTTCCATATCAAATATACAATGGAGGATATGAATAGAATTTATGATATAATGATTCAATTTGATCTAAATTAGGATAAAAGGGTTTGGATTAACAAACAATGCCACATTCTAGTTCTGGGATTCAATAAAAGTAAGATCAACCAAGAGTAATATATCCATACTTGGGATAATTTTGTCAATAAATTTTAATATCTTGGTAAGAATGATTTTTATATAAAGGTAATTACACTTTAATAGGGGTTATATAAGGTGTATGATTCCACTAATATTAGTCTCTTATTTAATGATTTTATTGTCTTCTTTCTGCACTTAATGACTTTGAGTTTCAAACTTGTGTGGTTTTCTGCTTGTCCTCAAAAGTGCTTCTTTGAAATAAAAATTTTATTTTAAGTTAGTCATTGGGGATTTGGTTCTTGGAATTACTCATAGAATTTGTGATGGGCGTTATAGAAATATGTCTAATTTCTGATCAACATCGAGTGATCAATAAATATTTATAGTCTCAGGTTATTGTATACAGACCATTATATGTTGACTGTTGATACCATATTAGGCATATCCCAAGAAACTTGAAGAATAGGTTCGTGAATGATTCCATGAAGAAATAAATCATCAATAATTGTGTTTATATGTTTTCTTACAAAGACTATTCTAATATAGAGTAGACTATTATATGTGGTCTTATTTTTTATCCTTTTATTTATCATATGACTTTAATAGTATATGATGGAGGATAATTTTGGATTCTCTCATTGCGTTAATCATGAAATATATGGCTACATGATATAAATTCCAAAGTATGAATAGTCATTGGAATATAAAGATGGGATGAGATATGGACACATGATTACCAACATCATGGAATATATTAATGGAGTCTTTAAGGGTGTTATGAAGCTTCCTATAATAAGTAATTCATAATATTAAATTATGTATTTAATAGGAATAGATAATATTTTTAGAATTAAGAGTTTATTTATATTTAATATTATGTTTTATAATTAAATTTTATGTCTACTTTCGGAGATATTTTATCCCATAGTTAAATATTTTTTGGAAAGATGTAAATAGGCTGAAGAGGGTCTGAAAAGTGGAATTTGATATAGAAACTATTTTCAATGGGTGATTAATTGTATTCTTAAAGTGTATTACAAATTTATTTTCTATTCATTTGATAGTAATGGGAATATATTTCATGTTGGGGAGCTCCATGATTCTTGGGATGGTAGTAGTGGTGGTGTACTTATGGTTTTACTATAGTAGCTTTCTATTGTTTTCGCAAACTTCTAAGCATTATGATATCCTTAAAACATGTGAATGTGGTGTGTTATTCTTCAAAATTATCTTGGTATCAATATTATAGTATAATGTATCAATTAATATATTAGTGACTCCTATATATCTCCATGTATGTGTATAGGTTAAAATAAAATCTTCAGTCTTCCCATTGTTTCCCCCTCACTTCTATCAAATATTAATATAATGTGACCAAGAGGGAGCTCAAAGTTGAATCATATTCGAAATTAGATGGATTGGGATAGTAAAGGTAATATTAAATAAAGTTTATTTTATGTTTCCATGAAGTTCAAACAAATACATGTTGACTTATATGTATAGGTTAATCATTATTCAATCCACAAGGTTGATCTTGTATTATAATTTTTAATGTTAAAGTATTTTTAACCAAACATTTGAATGATTTTATAAATGAAAACATTATTTACTTTTATTATTGATTGTCTATTTCTGTGTTGACACCTCTCTTCACAAATTCTTAGATTAAAATAGTTTAGGCTTTGATGAACAAGTCAAGCATCAATGGAACTTCATTTTATTACTGTTAAAAAATCAATAAATTCATATTATTTATCATGAAACTTATGCATCACCTTTACATGAAGATATAGATATATGCAAAAAAAATAATTGAAAATAACATAATATATTATATAAACTAAATGTTTTCATATACTTAATTTCTTATAAATAATTATTAAAATATTATATATTTAGATAGAGGAGGCTCTCTTACATGCCATGTAGTGTCATGACTCACAATAAGTGCATTCATGATGATCTATTCAATATCTTCTAGTTCGAAGATATCATCACTTCCACTATGAGGAACCTTTATCACCCATTATTCCATTTCTCTAGAATGATGGATTCTATGGAGTCTCTATGTGTGGAATTAAGATGATTTATCCTTATTTTGTTACTACAGTGGTCTGAAGACAACCACTAGATACATAAAATTATCATCTTATTAAGGGGAGGTGCTAGATAATTTAGAGGATTTGCAGTACATGTTGGACCTACCTTTCCATGGAGAGGTATGAGTGATTTTATAGGATATTGGCCTATGGTTCAAATAATTTACTAATAATTGACTTCTTCAGTCAACCATGAGTCTTCATGGGTTTCAAATTTCTTATGGTATGCATTAATGATCACTTTTTATAGATTTCAAGTTGTGATGATGAGTTGATGTCAATTTTACACACACCTGCATATATTATAAAATATGTTGAAGTCATGTTTTCTATTGAGTACTCTACCTATTTGGTACACATGATGTACTTACCTTTACTTGAGGATCTAGATTAGAAAACTACATACAATTGGGGGTTTTCTATATTAGCATATCTGTATATATGCCTCTATTTATCATAAAAAATGAAGAAGCACCATATTAAAAAGTTATTTCATTCTTATATATAAATGGTCATAAGGGAGTTTTCCATACATCGTTCCAAGATATATAACCCCACTTCCCCATTTCATTTTACATGAATATCCTATAGGACACTGGTATGGTTACATCATAAATTTGAGTTGTTTCAAACTTTTACTAATAATATTATTATAAACAAATTATACATTAAATTTTTTATCTTGTGGAATCATGATCATTTATATATATATATATACCTTAAATCATTGTGTGTGTAGTTTTAGAATTATTTTTTATCCTAATATGATCAAATTATGTGAGTTAAATATTAATTTGTTTACATAAAAATTGAATTTTTATTAATTTTATATAATATTATAATGATAATTTAGTTATACAGCTGTCTTAATTTTTAATTAAATTTTCAGTTATAATTTTAGGTTTCATCAATCCCATATAGTGATCATGTCTTGGTGACGTTTCTACCATACTGCAAAGCTTTGATTAGAGACTCTGGAGCTGTGTTTCCACTCATTCATATACATATCATTGAGTGAAATCATATAGACCACATGATTCCAAAATTGGGGTACATTGCAATACCCCAAAATTCAATGATTTTTTTTTAATTAAGTGGGATTATTTAGAGACCAGGTGTTGAGACGGCATGCGATTTCGAGGCCCAGAGTGCCCAAAATGGTCCATTGAAAAATGTTAATTTTTAAATAGTCATGTGAGATTTTTTATTGAAAATGTGGAATAACTCTTAAAAAGTTTCCCAGATCATAAATTTGAGGACACTGTTCTATTCATGATAGTGGGTTTAATCTAGGCATGACTTAACATTAGTCAGTGAAGGCCTCTAGTGAGAAAACCAAAAAATGGCTTAACCATAAATAAAATTATTAAATAAAATTATTTTATTTTTCAAATGATTATAACTAACGAATAGTGACTCATATTAAAAATCTGAGACCACCATTGAGCTCTTTTGGGTATTCTTTCCTTAGGGAGAGACTAATGTTTCCCAACACAAGAAAATTGTGGAAGTTAGTTCCTTTCCATAAATAAAATAATTTAGTAACAATTATTTTATTCTAAAATCCTTATAACATCTAAATGGTAACTCGGATTGAAAATCTGAGAGTACCGTTGAGCTCGTGAGGGTATGTTACCCTTAGGAAAAGCTTAAACTCAATCGGTGTGGGTCGACGGTGAAAGATGGGTTTTGATCTTTTTTTAAGAAAATTAAAATGGCACGCATGCGCAGTTTTGGAAACATCTAAACTGGTGCCCAGTTTGAAAATCCAAGTGAACTATTGTATCTAGAACATCGAAATTACCAATGAATGGACCTACCCTCGACCGGCGTGAGTCAAGGGAAAACGTTAATTTTTGGACTTTTTGGAAGAGAAATAAAATAAATAAAAAATCCATTTTTTTATTTTCCTCACCGTTGAGCAGTGGCACGCCCGAACTGTGGTTCGGTGATGAGGCGGTGACGAACCACATTAATGAGACTCTTTAAATAAAATGAAACATATACGTTGTTTCATTAATGAAACAGTGTAACGACGTGGTGATGAAACATAATAGAAATTCCGTGACGTGTTTCTCTTTTAATGAGATAACGGTTTGGAGAATCAGGGGGTGGAATTTCTCTAACAGACGATGAATATTTTTCTATCTTTCAAATAACACTGGTGAATTGATAACGACATTGGCCCACCTAGAAGAATGGGGGTAGTGCACAAAAAATACCAATGGATTCGAATAACGGAGCATGGATTCCCACGGATGGATCGCTCCAGCTAAAAACATGATCACATGTAGGGGTTGTTTTCATTTCAATTCCTTTTCCCTATTATTCACTCAAAAATGAGAAACCCAGAACAACCCATGAACAGGTTGATCTACAGATCGCTTGTTCTTTTGGGAGGGTTCCTTTTCTAGGGATTCTGGTATCAGGATTAATTATTGGTCTGATATAACATCAATCCAAAACCTCCATTTGATTAAGATCTAATGAGGAGGGCGCGGGCTGACAAGAACAAGACCCAAACCGCTTTTACTTGTGAGTTATTCATGTCCAAACATTCGAATTCACAGCATGCTACTACTGAGGCCCTAGCAGTGAAGACGACGACTCGAGAAGACCGTCGGCATAGATGGTTTGTGGAACAGCCACTGGAGCGGACCTAAGGGCCTGCAGAAAGCACTGTCGGTGCCGGCCATGGGCGTGTAGAAGCTTTCCATGATAGTGCACTGAAGGAGGTATCGCATCTATCTTAGGTCGTGGTAGAGTAGCTGGTGCCACCGGCTATAGCCGGCGGACGGTGGAAGAGACGCGACTAAATGGCCGCATCAGACGGAGCGGCCCACACAGCACAGCTCGCGGTCCCTCACTGGCACGCGGTCCAGCGACCGCATGCGAGACCACCAGGGGTAGCCCGATTCACCATGCCATGTCACAACAAAACAAACTCTATTAGGCATCCGAGATGAGGGAAGTCATTCCAATGGTTGCGGTCCGGACCATGGCGTGCAAGTTAGTTCACTGCACGGTCTGGGTCGGGTGGGTGATATAACACCATGCTACTAAGGGTCCCAGGCTAGGAACAATCTTGCCTGACGGTTTTGGGCTGGGCTGGATGAGACTGGTTTTTCGGACCGGATGAGACTGGGTCATCGAGCGACCCAGCGGGCTGGACCCCCAGTCAAACTGGGCCGGTTCCAGCAAGGACCAATGGGCCTCACCCAGTGACCAGGCCGGCCGGTCCGGCCTGGACCCAAACTAGGTCAGGTTGGTCGAACCAAACCGCTGCATGTGAGGCCCCCAGTCTGGGTTTGTCAGGCCGGTCTGATCGGGTCAGACTGGGCTCAGACACAACCGGCCCCTCTTTACTAAAATGCCAATATCTCTCAAATCAGGAATCTGATTAATGAGCTATTTGGGGTATTGGAACCCTCGTGGTGAGACAGATCTTTTGGAATAATCTAAGGAGGCTTTCATGGAATATAGAATACGACGAATAGATTGAGCAGCGGTTTCTCTTGGAATCAAGTGCACTACGTGTAGAGATCCTACGACTAACTGAGGCCTGAAGAAAACTGACAAGAAACCCTATGGGGATCAACTATGATGGCCCAGTGGGAAGAGGATCTATGTGACCCAATAGGCCCTCGGTGGGGAGTGTCTTTATGTGACTTGGAAGAACCACAATACTCATCGAAAATGAGTACCTCAGTACGATGGAAAATGTGGGAAGCGGCTCTGTGTGACCCAGCAATCCCATGGTGGGGAGAAACTCTATGTGACCCAAGATACCCATGTCACTCATCAAGGATGAGTACCACAGCAGTCCAAGGCTAGTGGAAAGCGGCTCTGTGTGACCTGTCAGGCCCACGGTGGGGAGCAACTCTGTGTGACCCAGCATACCCACGGTACTCATCAGGGAGAAGTACCCCAGTAGCCCAAGGTGTTCAGTGTTGTGACTGATGGTATTACTTTATATACTCTAGATTATACCTGTGTGAGCTAACACTTATTGCACTTGGTGTACTCTCCTCTATGGTGTACTTAGTGTACATGGCGTAATCTCCATAGTAGTGTACTTAGTGTACTTGGCATAATCTCTTTAGTGGTGTACTGAGTGTACTTGGTGTACTCTCCTCATTGGTTTACTTAGTGTACTTGTTGTACTATCCTCGGTGGTGTACGTATAGTACCTTGTTTATACTCTCTTTCCTTGTATTCTCTTTAGGGTCTGGGGCCCCTACAAAGTATTGTGTTACTCACCCCTGCACAGGCTTCGCTCGCACATGTCGTGTCCCATGCAGGTGATGAACACATCGATGGAGACCTTGGTGGTCCAAGACCAGGGGTTTTCAATGATATGGGATGGATGGACGGATTCTTTGGAGGAGACCTTGTTGGTCCGAGACTAGGTGGTGCTCAGTGAGATAGGACGGACAGAAGTAATATTACGTCTATAGGCAGCTACCCTTTCCCTACCCTTTAGGTAGGGTCTTGAGCAGATGAACTAGGGTATTTGTACTTTCCTTTGTGGTATGGGCTTGTATTCTGGCCCCTTTTCACTTTCCTTTGTGGTTTTGGGATTGTATTCTGACTGCTTTTACTTTCAATTTGGGTTGTGTGCGTGTGTATGGGTTTAAGGTAAAATGCCTTCCTTTTTGGGATATTCCTTCTCAGAGCTAGTCTCCATCCCCTGGACTATGGAAGGTTGGATTGGAGTTATTCATGGCACGGGACCTGGGGGTATGAGTTGTGAAAAAGTGGTATCAGAGATGGTTGGTTCTACCTCAAAGACCAAGAGTCTATTGTTTTATTTTTGGGAAACAAAGTTAAGTATTTTGAGTCAAATTTCAGATTCCGGGAGTCTAGTGTTGGTGTCGCAGCTAACTTATTCATACACTAGTACCTTGAATTCTTCCTTTTGGATCTATACATAAAAACACTAGTTGAATTCATCATATAAGAATTGAGTGTTTCCTCATGTTCTTCTTGAATTAGGGTAAACTCACGAGGTATAATCTATTGATCATGGTTCATCTTGATTCTCTTTCAAGATGAATCCGCACAGGCTACGATCCAGGATTCTAGTGTATGACCACGAGGATGGTTCATATAGTGATAAGGCTTTATTATAGGAATTTTTGTCTGAGATGACACCTTTGAGCAGAGTCCTAGCTTTATCACCACCCATTGGTCAGTAGTTACTACCAGCGCTATCGGTAGAGGATGCATGTAGGCTCAGTGACTTACACGAGTTTCAGTGACAGAGACCCCTCATGTTCTAAGGTGATTCTAGCCCACAGGTGTCTAAGGATTGTCTTGAGGTGGTGACCGAGTTTCCCATCTAGTTAGGGAACAATTATATCAGATGGTAGTCCTAGCAGTGATCCTCTTATGTGGTTCAAAAAGGAAATGATGGGGTTTAGATTACCCGATCTTACGATGAGTTGAATTTTTGATAGACAGAGCTTGAGAACCTCTATCCAAGAAGGGTATATTTCTATAAAATATTAGGTATATTTTTTCTCAAGATCTTCTACAACTTTGACAGGATGACATGTCGGTGGCTGAGTATCCGTCGAGACATACTAACATTTCTAGTTACTCGATGAATATGATACGATCAGTGCTTCAGGGCTCGAAACTCTAAGAGAGATGTGTTTAGGGACATCTAAGACAACATTATTTCTCTTTCAATCCCTACTTATTCTAGGGTTATAGGGAGAACCATTGTGTTTGAATGTTATTTGGATGAGTATATACAACGAATGGATGTCATCATTGGGAAAGAAGGAAACTAACGTCAGTCTCAGAGACTTGGATGAGTATGAAGAAGTCCTCCCAGATGATGTTACAAGACTAACTCCTTGTAGAGAGGGTGATTTATGCTTTGATCTGTACCTTAGGATAACATCGATATCTACACCTGCATATCGGATGGATTTCAAAGAGCTCTGTGAGCTAAGGGTACAGTTAGAGGACTTGCAGAGGAAGGGGTTCGTATGAACTAGTGTTTCACCATGGGTAGCCCCAGTGTTGGTAGATGGAATATTGAGGTTATGTGTGGACATCTGGTTCCTAAACAAGGTGACCTTGAAGAAAAGGTATCCTCTACCAAGGATTGTTGACCTCTTTAATCAACTGAATAGAGAGGGATGGTTCTCAAAGATAGACCTCAGACTATGCTATCACCAGATTCGATTTCGAGATGAGGAAATTTTTAAGGTGGATTTGAGATGTCTCTATAGACACTATGTGTACTTGGTGATACTGATTGGTGTAACAAATTCCCCACCTGTGTTCATAGGACTAATGAACAGGAGCTTCAAGCTGTACCTAGATCAGTTTTTAATGATCTTCATTGATGACATCTTGGTATATTTGGCATTAGAGGAGAATCATGTGATACACCTAAGGATGGTTTTGGACACACTCTAAGAGTACCAGCTCTCTGGTAAGCTCTCAAAGTGTGATTTCTAGATACAAAAGGTCCACTTCCTGGGACATGTCATCTTAGAGGCTGAAGTTATGGTTGATCCAACAAAGATATAGGTAGTTCTTGCTTAGGATCCAACCAAGAGCGTTACTGAGGTGTGGAGTTTCCTTAGGTTGGTTTGGTACTATCGGAGGATTGTACCTGACTTATCCCGAGTAGAAGATCCCATGAAGGCATTGAAAAAGAAGGGAACACCCTTCGTGTGAACAAATAGATTCCATCAAAGCTTTTAGTAGTTGAGGCAGAGCTTGACAAGTTCTTATATCATGAGGTGGCCATAGGAGGACAATGACTACGTGGTGTTCTATGATGCATTAAGAACTGGGCTTGGTTGTGTCCTTATATCGGGGAAAGTAGTGCTTTATTATGCCTTGCAAAAATTGATATCGTGTGAATAGAACTATGAAACTCGTGACCTTGAGTTGGTATAGGTATTTTTCGCACTGAAGATGTGGTGACACTATCTTATGGGTGAATGATTCATCATCTAATCTGACCATAAGAGTATAAAGTATGTATTTTCTCAAAAGGATCTGAATTTTAGACAGCGACATTGGATAGTATTCCCCCAGGATTATGAATTCGAGATATTCTATACTCCTGGGAATGGGAACGTGGTGGTGGATGCTCTTAGTAGGATATCGAGTTCACAGCTACTTAATGAGGCCTCATAGCAGTTATCCTTGCTTCAAATATCTTTTGTGGATAGAGATGAGGTGGCTTATCCTTCATCGATGGTGGTTTCACCTCCACTCCAACAACGAGTCAGAAAGGAACAACTTAGAGATTTCAATTGCAAGACCACATGTTTATAGATGTCTATAGGGCATTCCCCCGATGGATATTAGAAAGGTGTGGACCGCATCATCATTTTCTGAGGATGCACCATAGTACCAATGGCGTTGTGGGAGGAGGTGTTGAGGGTGTACCATAAAACCCATTTGGCGGTACATCCAGGTGAGGCGAAAATTTACCAAGGCCTCCAATGACTGTATTGGTGGCTGAGGATGAAGAAGTCTGTGGTAGAGTTTGTTTTCCAGATGCCTCACTTGTCAGCAAGTGAAGGCTAGGCACTAGGTTCCATCAAGATTGACACAACCCATTGGGGTACCAGAGTGGGTGTGGGATGAAATATTGACAAAAATCATGATGGGTTTACCACATACGTCTAGGAGACACAATACCATATGGTTTATCATTAACCAACTCACTGAGTCTGCCCAATTCATAAATACCAAGGAGCAGAGTTTAGTAGATGGATCGGGGTTCCTCTATGTACTAGAGAATATATGACATGGTGACTTTTGTAGAGTTTTTGATAGAGATATAAGTTCAAAAGGGTATGATTCTTCATGGATAGTTGATTCCTCTATTGCATGTTCGTTGGTAGCACAAGAATCTCAAATAGAGAACATGGGAATGGGAGTCTCAGATTCATGCCTAGTAACCCCTTTTCTATGTTTTGAACAAATTTTGGCTTATGATGATATAAATCTATAAAGGGGGAGTAATTTAATACCCCAAAATTCCATGATTTTTTTAAAATATAAATGGTATTATTTCAAGACCAGACACTAAGACATCATGTGATTCTGAGGCCCAAAGTTCCTGAAATGATCCCTTGAAAAATGTTCAGTTTTAAATAGTCCAAGTGGGATTTTTTCATGAAAAAGTCAAATTACTCTTAAATATTTTTTTGAATCCGAAATTTGAGGGCATCATTGCATTCAGGATGGCAGGTTTACCCTCTTTGTGACTTAAGTTTATTCGGCGCATGCCTCCAGTGAGAAAACCGAAAAATGTCATAACTGTAAATAAAATTATTAAATAAAATTATTTTTTTATAACTCAAAAACAGTGACTCAGAATGAAAATATGAGACCACCATTGAGATCAGTAGGGTATTTCTTCCTTAGAAAGAGACTAATATTGGCTGGTTCTGTAAAATAGTGGAAGTTAGTTTTTGGCCGTAAATAAAATAATAAAGCAACAATTATTTTATTATAAAATCCTTATAACTTCTAAATAATAAGTTAGATTGAAAACATGAGATTATTTTTGATCTGGTGAGGGTGTGTTTCCCTTAGGCATAGTTTAACCTCGATCAGCAAGTTTCGAGGGTGAAAGATAGATTTTGAACTTTTTTTAAGTGAATTAAAATCATTCGCATATGCGGTTTTCGTAACATCTAAACGGATTCTCAGATTGAAAATTTGAGGTCACCATTGCGTCTAGAATGGAAAAATTACCTAATAATGGACTTAACCTCGATAGGCATAGGTCAAGGGAAAAAATTAATTTTCAGAATTTTTGGAAGAGAAATAAAATAAATAAAAAAGTTTTTTTTATTTCTTTTCCTCAATGTTGACCGGTGACACACCAACATTGTTGTGTGGCTATGAGGTGGCGGTGAACCACTTTAAAGAGACTCTTTAATTGAAGTGAAACATATACACCATTTCATTAATGAAACAATGTAATGACACAGTGATGTAGCATAATACAAATGCTACTGCACGTTTCTCAATTAATGAGATAACGGGTTGAAGAATCCTGGCATGGAATTTTTCAAACGGATGGAAAATGTTTTTTTCTCCAATGAATAATGGTGGAGAATCACTAGAAACATTTTAACACCTAGAAGAATAGGACTCGTGTGCGATGAATGGAAATGGCTTCAAAGAACGGAACATGGATTCTCGTGAACGGATCGCTCTAACGACGAACTTGATCACAAGTAGGGGTTGTTTTGATTTGAATTCAATTTCCCCATTCTTTATCCTAAAACAATGAACACAGATCAACCCATTAATAGTTTGATACGCATATCGCTCATTCTTGCGAGAGGGTTCCTTTTTTGGGAATCTTGTATCGGGATTAATAATTTGTCTGATAGAACATCAATCATAAACCTCTCATTCATTAAAATCTAATGAGGAGGGTGAAAACCGACATAAACAGAGCCTAAACCCCTCTTCTATGTATGTTATTCATGTCCAAACCTTCCATTTTATGGAAAGTCCGTACTGAGGCCGTATCAGGGAAGAAGGCGACCCGAGAAGACCATAGGCGCAGACAGTTCGCGGAACAGACCACCTAGACCTGGTGGCCAGCAAAAAGTACAACCGGCGCTGGTGACCGCCTGTGGTGGCCCTCCACGGTGGTTATAGGTGGGTTTAGGTGCACCCCGATGGTGCACCAAAGGAGGTGTCACGGCCGGCTTAAGTCGCAGCAGAGCAACATGAGCCGCAGGTAATGGCCAGTGGCTGCTAAACGAGACTCAGTCAAACATGCGAGTTAAGCAGAGCAGCCTGGTAAAGACCTGGATTTTCAATGAATTTTTTTTAAATTATTTGGGATTATTATGAGTCTATGAAAATTGACGGCACATTATTTCAATTCCCAGAGAGCCCATAAAGGAATATTGAACATTTTTTAAGGTACGTTCAGTAAACGTGCGGGTGATGATTTTTATCTTTAGAACCGGTGCTCAGATTAAAAATCTGAGGGCACTGTTGAATCCAAAGCACCAAGATTATCTTAAGGGAGTCATAACTTTTATTGGTATGGATGGGATGAAAATGCTAATTTTTGGACTTTATGAAAAAATAATAAAATTACTCAATAAGTTATTTTATCTATTTCTTTATAAATGTTGAGTGGCGGTGGTGAGATAGTTGGGTTATCTGACCATTTAATGGATGGTTACACTTGGTTGTGTAACCGCACTGTTGGAAGAATTAATAGGTTCATTAATTAAATTTATTAATGAACCTCATTAATTGTGTGGTAGGTTTATCTCCACTTTTCTTCTATTTAAATGAATCTTGAGTCGGGGTTTTTAGGAATATAGGGAGGAACCTATGAAGAAGTGTCGGAATTGTCTTCCACCAACGTAGAATGAAGCTTAAACAACCATTGGAGGATTCGATGATGAGTTCTAAAGGACATAAACCTTCTTCATCTGCAACATCCTCGAACATGGACACTCTCTCCTCATCCGCTGCAACTTCTAACGAACTCGAGGTAGGTGGATTTGTTTAAGAGGTTTTATGATTCTTTTACCATGATGATTTTGAAAACCTTCCAAATTGATAATGATAATGCGGAGGGCGCGGTCAGAACTGAACAAGGCCTGGACCCTCCGCCAATGTAAATTTGATTGTGTTCTTCATGGGTGACCGACCAACATGGCGGCAACCAGTAGCGGCGGCCAGCTCTTGCCGGCTGCGAGAAGGTGACAGTGCTAGAAGGAATTGTGATAGATGAAGGGGTGGTCATCCAATTCTAGCCCTGTTGATGATAGTGGCACACCACAGCAACGCACTATGGTGGAGTGTCATAGCTCCAAACCACAGCGGACGAAGGGGGGCAGCCGACCATCGTCGGCCACTTTGACGTCAGGTAGCGCATCACAGAAGTCCACCGCTGAAGAAGGTTAGGGCTTGGAGCTGCGGTGGAGAAAAACCCGCACCCCACAGGTCCCTCGAGTGACCAGTCTGAGCAGACCAGCTAGCTAGAGTTGTGCCAACTAGCGCCACTCTTTTGAGAATGAACAGACTTCTGTGAGTTCGGGAGGGGAGCAGACCCCCATGCCCGGCCAGCGCGCTGGGTGGTTTGGCAGCCCAACGGGCTGGCCCGAACCTATTGACCAATAGGTCAGACCTAGCCAAGCTAAACTGAGCAGAGCCCAACCCTTTCGTGCTGGGCTCAGTGGGTTGGGTCGGGTTGGACCGATTGAGTCGAACTGGACCCGGACCCCTTTCGGCCCAGTTACGCTTAATTGGGAATATCTCCTATACTGAATGTCTGTTTGACGAACCATCTACAAGGTCAGAACCCTTATGATGGGGTGATCCTTTCGAGATACTTCACTTGAGTTTTATAGAAAGTTGGTGTATGGCTGAGTTAGATCAAACCTGAATTCAATTGGGCTCTCGGCACTAAAATTCCCATAACTTACAAACTGGGTGTCCGATTGACGTGTCGTCTATTGCGTTGGAACCCTTATGACATGGTGGTTCTTCACATTACTTATTCATGGGACTTTGTTCCAGTGGAAAGATGGATGTTGTCTTGGGGAGCAGATCCTCCCGAAATCAAGTGTGCATTGTACAAAATACAATAGTTGGCTGTGAGGTGGAGAATAAAGGGTGATCTTGCAAAGGTTAGTACCTATCGATCTTGTGTGGGTTAGATATTGAGTGGGTCAGCACTCAACGATCTTGTGTGGGTCAACACATACTGATCTTGTTTGGTTCAGATCCTATGTGGGTCAGCGCTCAGCGATCTTGTGTGGGTTAACTCATACTGATCCTGTGTAGGTCAGAGCCTGTGTGCATCTGCACTCAACGATTCTGTGTGGGTCAGTACATACCGATCTTGTGCGGGTCATATCTTCTGTAGGTCAGCAGTAGATCCTCTTAACATAATAAGAAGATATAGCTTTACGACTAATCATTTTTACTTCTGTGCTTAAGTTATATACCTAGTGTGATCTAACATTTGATATGTTCTTTGTGATTGAGATCATGATTTGTGGTTTTTCCTTTGTGGAATTCTGGAAGACCTACAGGGGTCTTGGGGTCCCTATTGGGTATTATTGTACTCACCCTTGCACAGTCTTCTCCACCACCTTGTTGTGTCTTGTTCATACGACAGACAGCTAAACTGAGTCTTGAGGAGTTTGGTCTTGACGATGCTCGGAGTTGATTGACAAACGGTGTATGGAGTTAACTGATAGACGTGGAGAGCTACGGTGAAAAGTTATACCTACCCTTCAGGTAGAAACCTTGGAGGACGACCTTAGTAGGTGTTTCCCATTTTTTTATGTACTACCATTTTGGTTGGTCTTGTATTTTGGCCACTTTACTTTCAGTACACAATTTTACACTCAGTGGCATTGTAGTTGTGGTTGTGCCTTTCTTCTTTCTTCGTGTTTACTTGTGTGTAATGTTCCCTATCTCTGTGTGTATAGGTTTTGTTGAAATGCCTTCCCATTTTAGGTATATTCCTTTCTGGTGCTAGTCTCAAACCCTTGCCTATGGAAGGAGGGCTTGGGGTAGTCACGACGTGGGCCTTGGGGGACGGGTCATGACAAAGTGGTATCAAAGGGGTCATTTATATCAGTATAACTAAGAGTATATGTTTTAAATGGAGCAATAGTGTTATGTTTATGGAGTTTCGGTTTCAGTTTGGCGATTCCAGTGTTGGTGCGGCGGCTGACGTATCCATACACCATGACCTTGAATTATGATTTCTGACTCTGTACACGAAAACACTATTTGTGTGTGTTTTGAAAATGTTTTTTTTTCTTTTGATCTCTTTCAGTCAGATCACTATATATAACATATTGACTGTGGTGCACCTGTTTTCTTTCGGGTACTTCCATATAGGCTGCAAGCAAGGATTCCAAAGATAGATCACGATGATGGCCCACCGAGTGATGAGGCATTAGTTCATGGCCCTCTTATGGTGATGGAACCTTCGGGTGGTGTACCAGCAGCACCACCACTCATAGGGAAGTAGTTGCCACCAACCCCACCTACACATCAGATGGTGATCTTAGTTGCTAGCCTCTTCCAGGGAACCGTTGGGAGATGGTGGAGCCTAACGCTCCAGACGCAGGAAGAAGAAACACTTTCATGGTTGGACATTGAGGGCCTATTTAGGGTGGAGTTTGTACCAGTGACATTATGCTATGTGCATATTCAAGAGCTACTACACTTACAGTAGGGCGGCCTGATAGTGGCTCAGTACTCGGTGAGGTTCACTGACCTCTCTCAATAATCCAACGACATGGTATGAGACCCTTTCTTTGGGGACCAGACCTTTGACCAGGGACTTTGATGAGAGATCAGAGCATCGATGATATCACTCACTATCCTGACATAGGTTGGGGTGATTGAGTGACCACTATTGGTGGAGATATTCTTATCTGAGTAGGAATTGATGGTGAAAGCCACCACCAGATGACAGGTAGCTGATTCATTTGAAGCATTTAGTAGGTAGATGATGTAGCGGTACAAGGGGGAAAACCTTCCTAAGGGTGACCCCAGGATGTAGGGTCGGAGGTTCTGATCTCACGAGACAGAGGGGGTCAATAGAGGAGTATACTGTTCTTCACATACGACAGGTAGATACACATGGCTCGCAATTTCCCGACCCACTGTACTGTTGATCACTAGACGGTTGAGAAACTATTAAGGCAGAGGTAGAGGTTTGAGCGAGGAGATCCGCAGGGCAGTGGGTGTGGTAGAGGAGTTTTCCAAGTAGTAGGTGGTGGGTGGGGATTTGTGGTTCTACCACCCCACCTCTAGGAGGTCCACCCCGACCTCAAGTAGTGGGTGGACAGGGACAAGCTCAGCTTCAGGCATCTGAAGCCTACAACCATGGCACTATAGAGATGATTTGAGGTACGTTTTGGGCCTATTCCACCCCATCTGTAGTACTTATTGACACATGTTCTAGCCGCTCTTTTAATGCTACGACTCTTCTTTGGATATCAGAGATTCCGATGGAGTCGTTGGCTTTATCCTTACGATTGGAGACTCCTTCGGGCAGGAGTAAGGGGCATATAAGACCCTAGTGTTTCTCTTTGGGCAGCCCCGATTTTGTTCACCAAGAAGGCAGATGGGAGTCTGGGGCTTTGTGTGGATTATCGGTGCCTGAATCAAGTGACCGTGAAGAACAAGTATCTTCTGCTGAGAATTGATGATCTCTTCGACCAGCTGAAGGGAGCACGGTGGTTTTCAAAGATAAACCTTAGATCAATCTATCCCCAGCTCAAGGTAAGGGAAGTGGAAATACCAAATTTAGCCTTCATATGTCAGTATGGACATTATGAGTTCTTGGTGATGCCTTTCGTCATGACCAACACTCTAGTAGTGTTCATGAGACTCATGAACAGAATCTTCCATCCTTACCTTGATCTCTTTGTGGTGGTCTTCATTGATGACATCATGGTGTACTCAGTGGTGGAGGAGGAACATACCAGCCACCAATAAATAGTTCTGGATACACTCTGGGAGCACCATATTTATGGAATGCTCTCAATGTGCCAGTTCTGGATATGGAAGGTCCACTTCATAGGTTACATTCTCTCAGAGGATAGAGTTGTAGTGGATCCGAAAAAGATAGAGGAAGTTCTTTCCTAGGATCCACCCGGGAGTGTGACTGAGGTGTGGAGGTTTCTGGGGTTGGCTAGGTACTACCGAATATTTGTACCTTACTTTTACAGGGTAGCAGAACCCTTGTAATATTTGATGAAGAAGGAACATCTTTTCTTATGGATGGAGAAGTGAAATTAGTGTTTCCAGGAGATGAGGCGGAGACTAACGAGTTCCCCCATCATGAGGCTACCAGAATACGTCGTTAGGTTTTTAGTCTACTAAAATGCATCAGGGACTAGACTAGGATGTGTCCTAATTCATGAGTGAGTAGTGATTGCCTTTGGATCACGACAGTTGATAAAACATGATCCTAACTATGCGACCCATTACCTAGAGTTAGCACCAGTGGTCTTTTCCTTGAAGATGTGGCAGAACTTCTTGATGGGTGAAGGGTTAACTATCTACTCTGATCACAAGAGTATCAGGTATATCTTCTTACAGAAGGACTTGAACCTGAGACAGTGATGATGGCTGGAGTTTCTCTCGGACTATGAATTTAGGATATTCTACACTATAGTGAAGGGGAATGTATTAGAATATGTAATCAATAGTAGGTATGATCTAAAATTGATGAGTGAGGTGAAAAGGCAGCTATCTGCATTGCCAATATCCTTCATGGATAGTGATGGAGTAGCTTACCTCCAGTTTATGACAGTTACTCCCCCAATTCTTCAGTGATTTATGGAATCACAACTTTGGTACGTTGACTGCAAGTCATAACATGCTCATATATCCATAGGATAGGCTCTTAAAGGATTTCCTGAAAGTGGGGAGCGTGTCGTAATTTTCAGAGGACACACCATGCTACCAGTGATACTATGAGAGGAGGTGTTGAGGGAGTTCTACACATCCCCTTTGGTGGTACATAGTGGTGTGGAAAAGATATACTAGGACCTCCAGTGTTAGTAATAGTGGCCATGGATGAAGAAAGAAATAGTGGAGTTTGTTTCGCGATGCCTCACTTGTCAGTAAGTGAAGGCCGGGCACCAGGTTCCAGCAGGCTTGAATTAACCACTTGAGGTGATGGAATGGAAGTGGGATGTCATCTCCATGGACTTCGTGACAGGGCTACCATGTATGTACAGAGGCCATGATTCCATCTAGGTGATCATTGATTGACTCACCAAGTCGGCCAACTTCTGACCCATCCGAGAGCAGGGATCAATAGAGGGATTAGGATGCCTCTACATACAGAAGATTGTACAGCTTCACGGGGTTCCATCGATGATTATATCAGATCGCGATGCTCGTTTTACCTTCCATCTATGGAAGGGATTGCAGGAGGAATTCAAGACTCAGCTACACATGAGCACCACCTTTCATCCTTAGAAAAATGGTCAGATGGAGTGGACCAAACAGACACTCGAGGACATGTTTCATGCTTACGTCCAAGATTTTTGTCATAGTAGGGAGGACCACTTGCCACTGGTGGGGTTCTCATATAACAATAGTTATCAATCCACCATAAGCATGGCTCCGTTTGATTCCATGTAAGTGTGACCGTGCAGATCACGTCTATGCTGGATAGACCTAGGGGAGTCAGCACTTATGGGTCTAGAGTTGGTACGAGATACCACTAAGAATGTGCAGATCATCCAAGATCGGATTAAGAGTGGACAGATCCAACAGAATTCTAATGCCAATAGGAGACGGAGACCCTTGGAGTTTTAGGAGGGAGATCATGTCTTCCAACGGGGTCTCACCTAGATGAGGATTGTGTAGATTTGGCCGGGGAGGCAAGCTATCTCCAAGATTCATCAGACGTTTCCAGATCCTCAATAGAGTAAGCGAGGTGGAATATCGTCTAGCTCTTCCCCCACAAATGAACTGGATGCATAATGTTTTAAATTTGTCATAGTTGAGGTGGTATGCGCATGATCCATCACACGTTATCGACTGGGGAAAGCTAGACATCGACAATAGGGAGACATTTGAAGAGTTCCCAGGGGAGATAGAGGATTGACAGGAGCAGGTCCTTCATGGGTGGTCGATTCCTCTAGTGTGAGTTCGGTGGTAGCACAGAAAACTCTAGGAGAGAACGTGAGAGTGGGGGACTCATGTACGTGTTGTGTACCCCCATTTTTTCCCTAGTTTTGTTATTGATTTCAAGGAAAGAAATAACTAAGGTGGATAGAATTTAAAGACTTGGATTTTCCATATAATCTTTTTTAAATTATTTGGGTTTATTATGAGTCTTCAAAAATTGACGGCACATGATTCTAAGACCCGGATATACTAGACCGGAATTTTGAACTTTTTTTATGGTACGTTCAGTAAAAGTGCGGGTGGAGATTTCTATCTTTTGAAGCGATGTTCAAATTAAAAATTTGAGGGCACCGTTGAATCTGAAGCACTGGGATTCGCTTAAGGGAAGCTTAATTTAGACCAATAAGGGTCGAACAAAAAAGTTAATTTTTGGACATTACAAAAAATAATAATAATAAAACAACTCTACGAGTTATTTTATTGTTTCTTTGTAATTTTTGTGTAGTGGTGGTGAGGCCACAACTTTGTTTGAACATTTAATGGCCGGTTACACTTGGTTGTGTAACCGCACAATTGGGAGAATTAATAGGTTCATTAAATAAATTTATTAATGAACTTTATTAATTGTTTGGGGGTTAATCTTCTCTTTTCTATTATTTAAATGAACTCCAGGCATGTGTTTTTGGGACTAAAGGGAGGATCCTCTGATGAAGTGTTAGTGACACCTTCCACCATTGTAGAACGGAGCTTTGAAGACCATTGGATGATTCGATGATGAGCGCCAAAGGACGTGGAACTTTTCCTTTGTCTGCAGCACCCTCAAATGTGGACACTACTTCCTCATCCGCAGCGACTTCCAATGAACTCGAAGTAGGGGGATTTGTCTTAGATTTTCTATGACTCTTTTACCTTGATGATTTTGAAAACATTCCTATATTATAACACTAACACGGAGGGTGTGGGCCGAACCTAACAAGTCTTAGACCCTCCGCCAACGTTACTTTGATTGCGTTATTCTTGGGAGACCAACCAACATGGAAGAAACTGGTAGTGGTGGTCATCTCTTTTCTGAAACGAGAATTTGACGGTTCTAGAAGGCACCGTGGAGGATGAAGGGGGTGGTCAACCATCACTGGCCTCGTTGATGACAGTGGCGCGCTGCGGAGGAGGGTCGCGGCTTCAAGTCATGGCAAACGAAGGGGGCGGCTGGCCATCAATAGTCGCATTTACATCGGGTGGCGTGCCACAGAATCACATAGTGGATGAAGGCCAAAGCATCAATCCATGGTGGAGGAAATACTCGTGCCCCATGTCTCCCAAGAGTGACTGATCCGAGCGGACTGGCCAGCTGAAGTGGTGCCAACTGGCGCCACTACTTTGAGACTGAATGGACTTCTGTCCATTTAAGAGGGGAGCAGACCCCAACACCTAGCCAGTGTGCTAGGCAGTTCCATGGCCCGGTAGGTTGCGCCAAGCAGGGGGGTGGGCCAAACATGCGGCCCAGTGTGCCGAACCTGTATCCCACCGGGCCGAACTTGGGGCTCAGTGGGCCGAGCCCACTAAACAGCGGGCTGATCCCATGGCCCAGTGGGCCGAACCTGTCCTAGAAAAACTAGGATGAGCCCATCCCATTTGGGTCAGGACTAGTGGGCTGGGTCAGGTCAGTTTCACAGGGTTGGACCAGACCTGGACCCCTTTCAGCCAAGTTACGCTTAAATGGACATATCTCCTAAACCAGATGTCTGTTTGGCGAACAGTCTACAACGGCAGAACCCTTAGAAAGATGTGGTCCTTTAGAGATACTTAATTTGAGTTTTGGGGAAATTTTTAGTACATTCAGGTTGGATCGAACCTGAATCCAACCAGGACCACTATAGTAAAATGCCTATAACTTACAAACCGGGCATATGGTTGATGCTCTGTCTGTTGCATTGAAACCCTTATGACACAACAATAATTCAAGTTACTTTTTAGTGGGACTTTGTTCTGGTTGAAATACAATAGATGGATTTAGGAGTGAATCCTCATGGAATCAAGCGTGCTTTGTGTAGAATCCAATGGCTGGCTGTGAGGTGGATAATGAAGGGTGGTCTTATGGGGGTTAGTGCTTATTAATCCTATTTGGGTCAGATCTTGTGGGGTTCAGCGCTCAGTGATTCTATGTGGTTTAGTGCATATCGATCCTATATGGGTCAGATCCTGTGTGGGTCAGTGCTCAGTGATCTTGTGTGGGTCAACACATATCGATCTGGTGTGGGTCGGATCTTGTGTGGGTAAGCGCTCATCGATCCCGTGTGGGTTAGTGCATAATGATCATGTGTCGGTCAGATCCTATGTGGGTCAGTAGGAGAGCCACTTGATAGAATAAGATGGTCTAGCTTTACAATTAATCATCTGTACTTTTGTACTTAAGCTATATACCTGGTGTGAGATGACTTTTGATTTGTGCTTTGTGATTGAGATCATGCTTTGGGGATTTTCCATTGTTGAATTATGGGAGACTACCAGGGGTCTTGGGTCCCTATTGGGTATTGTTATGCTCAACCCTACATGGTCTTCGCCCAAACCGTGTTGTGTCTTGTGTAGATGACGGATAGCTAGACTGAGTCTTGAAAAGTCAAGTCCTGACGGTGCTTGGAGGTTATTGATAGATGGTGTACGGAGTTGACCGATAGATAAGGAGAGCTACACTGATAATTCATACCTACCCCTCAGGTAGGAACCTTTTCAGATGACCTTAGGTGCTATTTTCTCTTTTTCTATTCTACCATTTCATTTGGACATGTATTCTAGCCCCTTAACTCTCATTTATCATTTTTACATTTAGTGGTGGTTCTTAGGTGTGGTTTTACCCTTCTTCTTTCATTGTGTTTACCTGTGTGAAGTGTGCCCTATCTTTGTGTGTATAGGTTTTCAAGGCAATGTCTTCCCATTTTAGGGATATTCCTTTCGAATGCTAGTCTCCAACCCCTAGCCTATGGAAGGCTGGCTTGGGGTAGTCACAGAACGACCTCGGGGGATGGGTCGTGACAAGACTGCACCGCATGGGCTGCAGTCCCTCGTGACATGTGGTACAACGACTGCATGTGGGACCACCAGGGGCAGCCATATTTAGAAGACTGTGGAAAACTGAACTGATTTTTTTTGGCATCTGATCTGAATGAGGTCGGTTTTCCGGTTGTGGGCCAGACTGGGGTGTGCAAGCCAAGAAATCATAAGGCTCTGATAAGAATCAAAGGTCGGTCCGATGATATAACACTAGTTTATTGAGCGGACCGTTCTAGGAACAAACTGGCCTTCTGGTTGTGACTCAGGCCGGATGAGACCGGGTCGCCAAATTAGTCTGTGTCACCGGGCAACTCAATGGGCTGGACCCCCGGCTGATCCAGGCCGGGTCTAGTCTGGCCAAACCGGGCCATCCCAGAACCAATCTAGGTTGGGTCAGTCGAACCAAACTGGGGAATATGGGTCCCCCGGTCCAGGTTGGTTGGGTCGGTCCGACCGAGTCAGACCATGCCTATACGCAACCAGCCCCTATCTACTAAAACGTCAATATCTCTCTAATCGGGTGTCTGATTGACGATCCGTTTGCGGTGTTGGAACCCTCGCATGGAGGTGAATAGTTTTCAAAAATATAAGAAGGTTTTCATAGAATATGGAATATGGATAATGGGTTGAGGAGCGGTTTCTCTCAGAATCAAGTGCACTGTGTATGGAGATCCTACGACTGGCTGAGACCTAAAGATTGCTGAGAAGTTACCCTATGTGGATCAACCATGATAGCCCAGGGGAAGGCGGCTCTATATGACTCAAGAGGCCCATAGTGGGGAGTGGGTCTATGTGACCCGGTAGACCCTCGGTACTCATCACAAAGCAATACCTCAGCACGATGACCAAGGTATCCTCAACGATTTACTAAGTGTACTTGGTGTACTCTCCCCAGTGGTGTAATTAGTGTACTTGGTGTACTCTCCTCAGTGTTTTACTAATAGTACCTTGTTCATACTCTCCTTTTTGGTCATTCCTTTGGTTTTTGGGGTCCCTACTGAGTATTGGGTTACTCACCCGTACACGTGCTTTTCCTGCACGTGTTGTGTCCCATGCATGTGATCGGCGCTTCGATGGAGAACTTAGTCATGGCATAGGCCCTAGGGAGGATGGGTTGTGAAAAAAGTGGTATCAGAGGTGGTTTGTTCTACATAAAATTCATGGAGCCTATTGTTTTGTTTTTGGGAAACAATGTTAAGTGTTTCGAGTTCGAATTTCAGATTCAGGGAGTCCAGTGTTGGTGCGGTGGTCGACATATCCATACACCAGGACCTTGAATTCTTCTTTTCAACATAATACAAAAAAACACTAGTTTCATGCATCATATAAGAATTGAGTGTTTCCTTATGTTCTTCTTCAATTATAGTCATCTCACCAGGTATAATCTATTGACCGTGGTTCGGCTTGATTCTCTTTCAAGATGCCTCTATGCAGACAGTGAGCCAGGATTCTAGTGTGTGACCACGAGGATGGTCCACACAGTGATAAGGCTTCAGTATAAGGATCATTGACCGAGATGGCACCTTCAGGCGGTGTCCCAGCTTTACCATTTCTTGTTTTTCAGTAGTTAATACCGGTGCTATTGGTAAAGGAAGCATGTAGACTCCATGTATTACATGAGTTTTAGTGACAGAGACCCCTTAGGTTCCAATTCGAGCCCATCCCACATGTGACTAATGACTGGCATGAGGTGGGGACTGAGTTTTCCATCTAGTCAGGGCACCATTACATCAGATGGTAGTCCTAGTAGTGAGCCTTCTATGTGGCTTTGCAGGGTGATGACGTGGTTTAGATTACCTGATCTTATGATGTGGTGACTTTTCCAATGACAGAGCTTGATAACCTCTCTCCGAGAAGGGCTTCTTGCCATAAAAGCTAAGGGATATGTGTTCCCAAGAGCTTATAAAGGTTTGGTAGGATGATATGTCAGTAGCTGAGTATTCATCGAGGTGTACCGACCTTTCTAGGTACTAAGTGAATAAGATACCATTAGTGCTTTAGGGCTCATACCTCTGATGGATAGTGAATTTTTTTCTCTCCAATGAAGAATGCCAGTGAATTACAAGCGACATCGGCACACCTTGAAGAATGGGACCAGTGAGTGATGAATGCCAATGGATTCAAAGAACGGAACATGAATTCCCGTAGACGGATCAATTCGGTGAAAAACTCGATCATAGGTAAGGGTTGTTTTGAATGTAATTCCTTTTCCTCATTCTTCATTCTAAAACAACAAACACGGATCAACCCATGAAAAGGTTGATCCGCAGATCACTCGTTCTTGTGGGGGTTCCTTTTCTTGGGATTCTTATATCAAGATTAATTATTTGTATGATATAACAACAATCCTAAACCTATCCTTGATTAAAAATTAATATATAGGGCATATTCTAACACAGTCAAGGCTATAACCCTGCCACCTTATGCCTTCTTTGTGGCCAAACCTTTTAAATGATGGAAAGATGGTACTAAAGTCGTAGCAGGGAAGATGTCGACTCAAAAATGTTATCGGTGTAGACGGTTCATGGAACAAACCACCAAATCAGACCAGGTGGCATGAAGAAAGAACTACTAATGTGTTGATGCTAGTGTTTCCATGTGGTGGAGACTGTAGGAGAGTGGCAGTGTGCTAGGATGGCGCACCAAAGGAGGTGTCGCAGCCCGCTCAGGCCGCAGAGTAGCAGTAGGAGCCGCCGGAAGTGGCTGGTTGCTGGTGGACAGGACACGACCAAACTGCCGCATCTAGTGGAGTGGCCTGCACCGCACGAGTTGTGGTCCCTCATTGGCATGTAGTCTATTGACCACGTGTGGGACCACTAGGGGCGGCCAGATTCGTTCAGTTGCGGCGCGCTGAACCAGAATCCATTAGGCTTTCGAGATGAGGAAGGTTGGTCTGATGGTTGGATGCTAGAACAGGGCATGAAAGCTGGGACACTAAGCATCCTAGGCTAGGAACAAATCAGATCGCTGGTTGTGCGCCAATCCGAATGAGACTGGGATGCCGGGTGACACAACTGGCAGGACCCCCGGCCAAACCGGGCCAGGTCCAGTAATGCCCAATGGGCTTGGTCCAATGGACACGCTGGACCCCAAAGGCCCTGAACCAAACTAGGTCGGGTCGATCAAACCAAACCAGGGCATGTGGTGGGGGGGAGACGGGGATGGTCGGGTTGGTCCAACCCGGTCAGACCGAGCCTGGACACAACCAGCCCCTGTTTACTAAAACTCCAATATCTCTCAAACCGGGTATTCGATTGATGATACATTTGTGGAATTGGAACCATCATGGATATGAAGGTCTTTTAGAATACTCTAAGGAGGATTTCATGGATGTTGGAATGTGAAGAATGGATTGAGGATCATTTTCTCCCATAATCAAGTGAACTATGTGTGGAGATCCTACGACTGACTGAGACCCAAAGACTTCTGATAAGAGACCCTATGTGGATCAGCAATGATGACCTAGTGGAAAGGAACTCTATGTGATCCAGTAGGCCTTCTATGGGGAGAGGATCTGTGTGACCCGACAGACTAATAGAACTCATTGTGAAGGAGTGCCTCAGTATAATGACCAAAGTGGGAAGTAGCTCTGTGTGACCCGACATGCTCACAATGGGGAGTGGATCTATGTGACCTAACATACCCATAGTACACATCAAGGATGAGTACTAGAGCAATCCAAGGCTACTGGGAAGTGTCTCTCTATAACTCGATATGCCCACAGTGGGAGAAGCTCATTGTAACCCATCATACCCACAATACTCATCAGGGAGGATTACCCTAGTATCCCAAGGTGTTCAATGTTTTAACTAATGGTATTTCCTTCTATAATCAAGATTATACCATTGTAAGATTACTATTAGGTTACTTGGGGTACTCTCTTCAGTGGTGTAGTTAGTGTACTTGGTGTACTCTCCTCAGTGATATACTTAGTGTACTTGTCATACTCTCCTCAGTGGTGTATGTATTTTACTTCGCGTAATCTCCTTAATGGTGTACTTAGTGTACTTGGTGTACTCTCCATAGTGGTTTAATTAGTTTACTTGGTGTAATCTCCTCGGTGGTGTACATAGTGTACTTGGTGTACTCTCCTAAGTGGTGTACTAACAGTACCTTGTGCATACCCTCCTTTGTGGTCTTTCCTTTGTGGTTTGGGGTCCCTACTGATTATTTTGGTACTCACCCCTACATGGGCTTCCCCCTCACGCGTTGTGTCCCAAAAAGGTGATTGCTGCTTCGACGAAGACCTTGGTAGTCCACGACCAGGTGGTGCTCAGGGAAAAGAGATGGAGGAATGCTTCTACGGAGAACTTGGTGGTTTGGGACCTGGTGGTGCTCAGGGAAATGGGATGGATTTTTGTACTACTACGGCTACATGCAGCTACCATTCACCTACCCTTCAGGTAGGTTCTCGAGTAGATGGATTGTGGTAGTTTTACATTCCTTTGTGGTTTTGGGCTAGTATTATGGCTCCTTTTTACTTTTCGTTGTGGTTTTGGGCTTGTATTCTGGCTCCTTTCTACTTTTAGTTTGTGTTGTGAGAATGTGGACAGGTTTAAAGGAAAATTCCTTCCCTTTTTTGGATATTCCTTCGCGATGCTAGTCGTCAGACCCTATCCTATGGAATGCGGGCTTGGGGTTAGTCATGACACAGGCCCTACAAGGGTATGGTTCGTGACATACATGTAGAACATAACAAGTGAAATTATTTATATTTAACTCTATTGAACTCATAGGAACATCGTATGTCGATTGGCCACAGTATCATGCTTTGTAAATTTTGTTTTGGTACATATGTTGCCAATATAGTATTTTTTTTAGTTTTCATATCCCACAGTATGATTCCAACTCTTTAAATAGGGATAGTATGAATATTAATATAGGAATCATACAGTCATGTACCTTGCATGTCGTGGGATAGGCCTTAACTTATAAGTATGTTTACTACCTATTTTATTTTATATTTTATTTAAAATTTATATTAACTTTATAGTTAGATGAGTTAGAGAAGCCTATACATATCTCTAATACACAATATAAAGAAGATTACAGTCAATATGTACTTTATAAAAATAAGTTGGATATTAGATATCATCTTGATTCCATATATGAGAGTGTATATGATGAGGATCCATTGATTTTTTTTATCAAAATGCTTCCACAGATGTAGATGGGGATTCCAATGTTCATAATGATACCATTGGGGATGATAAACAGTTGGCACCAATACCACCCCCAAAAAGAGGATAGATATTAGGACAATGGTGAGGATTGAGATGAAAACTGGGCATGAAATGCCTTTGAGAGGACCATGCCCATGCTTGTGCACCCTAGTTATAGGATCTTGTATAGAAAGAAAATGATCCTACACAGCATGAAAAGGATATTGTAAATACAACAGTTGACATCCTTGGTACTCTATAAAGGTGGTGCTTCTCTATAAAATCATAGTTTTTCAATTCTTAGGAAATAGTTTCCCCTACGAGGACCTCTTTGATGTGTTATCATTGGAATTAGCTTCAAGTGATCCTACTAGGAACCATTAATTCATAAAATATGTCTCCAAATGTGATGTTTGATAGTCATATAGGCATCATAGTGAAGATTAACTTATTCATAAGTACAACAAGGCACCAAAAGTTTAACATATTGGGGTACCAGTAGCAGCAGCAAAGCAGTACACAGAGGAAGTAGTTCCACCAACTTATGTGAACCCAATTGAGGTAGAGGTGACATTAGATGATGATGAAACTACTATATTTATCACACCGTAGTGGTATAGATATCACACCTGAAGTGGGAAATAATTTTACACATCGAGTTGTGGAATAGAGAGATAAAGACATGGATTTTTTCTAGTGTGAGACATTTTAATATAAAAAAAGTTAATTTATCAAGTCATTAATTTTCTTCTATAGAATATGAAAAATCTATATAACTATAAAATCCCATAAATTTAAGTATATTTTTATTTTATTTAATGTATAATAAATATCTTGTTTTATAATTTAAAAACTACTAATAAATGTTTTAATAATCTTTCATAAAACTAAATGATTTTCATTAATCAAAATAAGTAATGTTAAGTTAAAATATTCCATTTATAAAATATTACATTATAAATAAATAGTGGTTTATTTTCTCAAATGTAAATATAGTAATAAAATTAAATGTTATAATTAAACAAGATAAATTATGTTTTCTCTTAATATTTTAAAACATATGATTTTGAAAATACATTGTTTCATTTATTATGGTCAATTATTAATATAATTATAGTTAAAATAAAAAAAATATTATTGAAAAGTACTTTTATATAAAAAATTATAGTTTTTTTGAATACTATTATTTCTTAATATAATATTACTTTTCAAGAAATATAAATATAATATGGTTAGTAAAATATTACTTTATTAATGGTAATATTACTTATATCTAGTCATTTGAATGTTAACTGTATTTAATTAGAATAATTATTAACTTAATGGAATTTTTGATAAAAAATTATAGACTGTGTATATATTAAATAAATATTGTATATTTTATAATTATATTGAATTTTTTTTTAAAAAATAATACTTTATATTAAAAAATGGCCCAAACATTGGCTAGGAAAGAGACCACCTCAACCACACTTTTGGGATGCAAGGGGTAAACCATGTGTGGGATGTGGTCTACCCTAACATGCCAATTCTGGTAGAGGAGGAATTCGGCACCAATGCATATATAAGCTACTGGGTGAATATCACCCATAGGTTATAGTCAAGGGTTTCATGTGGTGTACTGGGCCGCAGGTGTAACCATACATGCCGTCAAGGCTATGTGAGGCGGTTTGTGTGAGTGTGTCAGGATCCTACCCTAGTGTCATGTCCAAGAGACTAATGACACATGATCACCTATTAATCACTCGTTGAATGTTTGAGTTTCCAATGTGGGGCGTGCTCTCTCTATCATGATTGACCTTCCCTTAAAAACACTATTTATATATGGACTTTTTGATCAATTCCACACCACCCATATGAAAAATTAATTGTTAATATTATACCATTTTCTTGACATAGACAAACCATGGACATTATCCTTCTTCCTCCCAATGATCTACTTTGTCCATGATGATACAAATATCATGGTCTAACCTTGACATCACCATTTTTACAATGAACACTAACTTATATAATACTAAAACCATGAAAACCATTTTTCCTACATTATTATTTAATTTACCTTTTATCTTTATTCCTTCAATCTATAAAAATTAAATCATTTCATTAATTTGGTTGTTATCTTCCTGTCAAACCCAATCGGTTTGATGTTGTAAATTGAAGAAAAAATATCAATGGTTTTTTATTTTTTCATGAAGCTTCATGAAGAATCTTTAGTTAACTGAGAATAATGAGTAAAATAATTATGTATACGACCAAATGTAACAATCATATTTAAAACTAAGATTATCTATAGTTCAATTCAAATTCTCCAACTTTTCGCCTTCTCTTCCACATGATGTACCAGCAGTAGTGGTGAAATAAATATATAAATATATATATATATTATCTTTATTAGTATCATCTTGTTTGGAAAACCATGAACATGAACTACACATTTTAAAGAATCAAGATCTCTCTCTATCTCTCTCTCTTTATCTCTATCATTTCTTCAAGTGGATGTATACAACCACCTCCATGATCCTTAGAGGATAATAGAATAAATATATATAAAAATATATATTTAAATATATATTAATATATACAAGAATCTTTATGGCTTTACTATATATATAGAAATCTTGATTTTTGGGTTTTTCATTCTTTTGTAAACCCAGTTAACAGTTATAAAAATAAGAGATAAAATGAGGGAGAGAGCTAAAGAGTTAAAAAAATATTATAATTGATGAACTGAGGAAAACTAGTCTACCTTCATAAAATTTAGTAATTTAAGTTAAGGGGAGTTTTTTATTTTCAAAAGTAATTATTTTTAAAAATCTATTACAGTATGGGTAATTTTCTTTAAAATTTTATTTTATAGAAATAAAATTTATCATTTTATTTAAAAATATTATTTTTTTAAAAATATTCTTGAAAAGTTACAATTTTATTTCATAATTTTGTTTCAAAATTATATATAAGCGGATCATTACTATTGTTTTAAGAACCTCTTTATTTTCATAATTTTAGAAGTAAAGCGTAATTATCCAAAAGAGATCTTATTTTCAAACTTATATGTAATTACTTTCCAAACACTATTTTTTTTATCAAGGTTATATTGTCTTCAAAACCATTATATAAGGGAAGGTTATAATTTTTAGAAAAATCTGGTTTTATGATCTACAAAACCTTAAATAAGGGAAATTAAATTTTAATGTGTTTGTATTATCTTTTTATGAATGAAATATCCTTTAAAATTTATGTATTTCATCCATGATCAGAGATGTGGATATATACTATAATTATCATTAACAATTCATGAATTTTAATCTATTATTTTTTTAAGCTCAATTTCTAATGTTTTTATAAATATTTCCATTGAATTTATGATATTACTTTAAAATTATGGATTTATCCTAAACCTTATGATGTTTTCGGAAAAAAAGATTTTGATAAAGTATTAAAAAATTTAAAATTATTTTCATATTTGAAAATGATTTATGTATTTTTGAAAGGATTTTAATAGTTTATAAAAGATAAATGAAGACTTAAAAAAAATACTCAAATAAAATTCAACACATGGGTATTAAAAGAGTTGATGGGGAATGGGGTGATCCCATGGCCTCAAGGGGTCATTGTACTAATATTGATACTGCTAGTGGGCTCATTGATTTCTTATGGGTTTCCATGAATCATTTTAATCCACAAATTTTATTCTTTTTAATGGATATTTATAGGATAAATCTCATGTTTCTTTTAAGGGTATTTAATTTTAAAATAAAATAGGTTTTCAAAATGATATGTATTTTCAAATGTTTCGAAAGAGTATTTCTTATGAATATTTTTTAAAATGATATATTCATATTTAAGAAAAATATTTATCAAATGTTTTTTATTTGATATAAAGTGAAAAAATTTCAAAACAGTTTTATATTCATTGAAATAAAATGACTTTTAATTGGTTTTAAAACCCTTTAATGAGAAATTTCATACACATCTAATGTTTCTAAAATGTTCTTCCTAGGATCATTTGAAGTTCTAATGGTTTTTTGTATCATTTAATGAAATAGAATGAGTGAAGAAAATTATTTTTTTATTTATTAATTTTGTAAACTATGATATTTTATATGGAATTCCCTAATCCTCTAGAACCTATACTGGAAAGGATCCTCAGGTGTGTAAAGAACTGTATATTTTCCAGTTAATTTTTATTAAAAAAGTGATAAAGAATGTTCTTGTATGAGGTCCATAAATGTGGGTCTCGAGCAATTATAATTGATATCAAAGGAATGGTTTAGAAAACTTTGGTGATGAGGACATTTTCATTTGAGTATAATTTACAATTCATAGGTATCCCTTCAAATATTAATGATTTTTTAGAGTATGGAATTTTAAAACACTATTTTTCCAATCCAAAAGATGGAAATTCATAATTTATTTAAATAGGATTAAATAATTGTGAGCGAACAATTATTTTGAGGGGGGAGGATTTAATATCCTAGGAATTTAATCATATTATTATTTTAGTTAAATTATAATAAATATCTTACTTTATAATTTAAAACAAATATTAAAGTTTTTAATAAAATATTTTATGAAACTAAATGATTTTCTTTAATCCAAATAATTTTTGGTTAAGTAAAAATATTCAAATTATAATATATTAATTTTTAAGGAAATGGTATTTTATTTTCTCAAATGTAAATATAATAATTTTTTAGTAAATGTAATAATTAAACGAACTTAATTTTGTTTTCAATTAATATTTAAAAATATATGATTATTAATATAAATTATATCATAAATTATGATCCTTTATTAATAAAATTATAGATAAAATAAAAATTATTATTTAAAAGTAAATTTATTTTAAAATTTATATTTTTATGTTTTAATACTATTATTTTTGAATATATTATTATTTTTCAACAAATATAAATATAAAATGGTTAGTAAAATATTACTTTAGTAATTTTAATATGATTTATATGAAGTCATTTGAATGTTTAGTGTATTTAATTAGTAAAAGTATGAACTTATTTAAATTGTTTAGATGGAAATATTGAGGGTCCACCACTACTAGAATTCTAGGTATTTGCGACGGGCTATTTATGATGGGATCACATCGCAAATAATTTTTAGCGATGGGGTCCTGTCGTAAATTTCTCGTTGTGGAAAAAGGCTTCGTAAAAAGTATTATTTCCGACGGGCCCGTCGCAAATAATAGTTTTTGCAATGGGAAACTTCACTGTCGCAAATAAGTCTCGGATTATATACTTTATATATATATATATAAACTTTTTTACGATGGGCCCATTGCAAAAAGTATTTGCGATGGGCCCGTAATCCCATCGCAAATACTTTTTTGAAAAAAATATTTTGACTATTTGCGATGGGTCTGTCGCAAATAATATTTTGCGACGGGTCCCTAATCCTGTCGCAAATACTTAAAATAAATATTTAGACTATTGGAGACGGGAACCCATCACAACAAATCCTGTCGCAAATAATAAATAAATTTAATAGAATTATGATTAATGAAAAATTAATTTTAATATTATTAAAATAATTAAAACAAAAATATATTAAAATTATCAATATTCACAAAAAAAATATATAAAAATTCATAAAATATTATTATTATTATTATTATTATTAGTAAAATAAACAAACATTAAAAAATATAAAACTAAAAAATATATTTAATAAAATTATGATTAATGAAACAATAATATTAATATTATTAAAATAATAAAAAAATAAAAATTATTAAAATTCTCAATATTCACAAAAAAAATCATAAAATATTCAAAATTATATTATCTAATATTCACACCGATATAAAAGACAGAAACTATAAATAGTTCATATTACAACAAATGTTTAATTCAAATGTTTTTAACATAAAAAAATCACTGGGGGTATCTTCTGGATGAGGTGGAGGAGCTGAAGGAGATGGTGGAGGAAACATCATCCCCAAACTATGAGTCAGGCGGCGCATGTACTCCATCTGCTCCTGATTCTACTGTTGCCATCGACACATTTGCTCCTCGTGCTGCTGCTTCTGCTGCTCCTACTACTTCTACTACTCCTGCAGCTAACACATCTCTTCTTTCTGCTTCTGCAAACTCTCTATACGGTCATTCTGAGCTCGTAACTGCTCCTAACTATTCCTATATATTACTAACTATTCCAATTTATTACTAACTATTCCAATTTATTACTAACTATTATTATTTATTACTAATTATTACTATTTATTCCTATTTATTCTTATTTATTACAAATTATTACTAATTATTACTAATTATTACTAATTATTTTATAATTATTCCTATTTATTCCTAATTATTACTAATTATTCCTAATTATTACTAATTATTACTATTTATTACTATTTATTACTATTTATTTCTAATTAATCTTATCTATTCCTAATTATTAATATTTATTACTCTTCATTACTAATTATTACTAATTATTACTAATTTATTCCTAATTTTTACAAATTATTACAAATTATTACTATTTATTACTATATATTCCTATTTATAACTATTTATTCTTATTTATTCCTATTTATTCCTAATTATTACTAATTATTAATAATTATTAATAATTATTTCTAATTATTCCTATTTATTACTATTTATTCCTAATTATTCCTAATTATTACTATTTATTGCTAATTATTACTAATTATTAATAATTATTCCTATTTATTCATAATTATTCCTAATTATTTCTAATTTATTACTAATTATTGATAATTATTAGTAATTATTGCTAATTATTAGTATTTATTCCTAATTATTAGTAATTATTGCTAATTATTAGTATTTATTCCTAATTATTACTAATTATTCCTATTTTTTACTATTTGTTGTTATTTATTCCTGGTTATTGCTAATTATTCCTAATTATTGGTAATTATTCCTATTTATTTCTAGTTATTCCTTTTTATTGTTAATTTTTCATATTTCTAATTATTCTTATTTATTCTTAATTATTCCTATTTATTCCTGATTATTCCTATTTATTGCTAATTATTTCTATTTTTTCCTAAATATTCCTATTTATTCCTAATTATAGCTAATTATTCTTAATTATTCCAATTTATTAATAATTATTACAATTTATTACTAATTATTACAATCTATTACAAATTATTATTAATTATTACTAATCATTACTAATTATTACTAATTATTACTAATTATTACTAATTATTACTAATTATTACTGATTATTACTAATTATTAGTATTTTTTAATAAATATTACTAATTATTACTAATTATTACTAATTATTTGTATTTATTAATAAATATCACTAATTATTACTAATTATTACAATTTATTAGTAATTATAAATTTTTATTACTAATTATTACTGTTTATTACTAATTATTACAGGTTATTACTAATTATTACACTTTATTACTAATTATTACAAATTTTTACATTTTATTACAATTTATTACTAATTATTACAATTTATTACTAATTATTACTAATTATTACTATTTATTACAATTTATTACTAACTGTTACAATTTATTACTAACTATTACAATTTATTACTAACTATTACAATTTATTACTAATTAACACAATTTATTACTAAATAGCACAATTTATTACTAAATAATACAATTTATTACTAATTATTACAATTTATTACTAATTATTACAATTTATAACTAATTAATACAATTTATTAAAATTTATTACTAATTATTACTAATTATTACAATTTATTACTAATTAATACAATTTATTACTAATTAATACAATTTGTTAGTAATTATAATAATTTATTATTAGTTATTAAAATTTATTACAATTTATTACTAATTATTACAATTTATTACTAATTATTACAATTTATTACTAATTATTACAATTTATTACTAATGATTACAATTTATTACTAATTATTACTATTTATTACTAAATATTACAATTTATTACTAAATGTTACAATTTATTACTAATTATTACAATTTATTACTAATTATTACAATTTATTATTAGGTGTTACAAATTATTAGTAATTATTACAAATTATTACTAATTATTACAATTTATTACAATTTATTACTATTTATTACAATTTATTACTAATTATTACAATTTGTTACTAATTATTACAATTTTGTACTAATTATTACAATTTATTACTAATTATTACAATTTATTACTAATTATTACAATTTAATACTAATTTTTACAATATATTACTAATTATTAAAATTTATTACTAATTATTACAATTTATTACTAATTATTACAATTTATTACTAATTATTAGAATTTATTACTATTTATTACTATTTATTAATAATTATTGATATTTATTACTAATTATTAGTATTTATTCTTATTTATTACCAATTATTATTAATTACTACAAATTAATTATATACTTTACTATTTATCGTTAATAATAACTAATTAATACTAATTATTGAAAATTAATACCAAAAATTTCAATTTATTAGTACTAATAAATAGTCATGACAAAAAAATTTAAATTCAATTTAATTACAACTAATCAACAATAATAAAAATTTAAATAAAAAATTGAAATAAATAATAAATTAAATAAAACATAAATACCCTCAAACATGATTTTCTATTGATGTAGACGACTTCACAACTTCTTTGGGACCAAAAAAGTTCACTTAGAAAAATTTTCCCTCTGAAATTAGAGTTCAGAGAGAAACAAGATCTAGAAATTGGGAGGAATGAGAAGAAAAACTGATGGGGGTATATATAGGTTAGATTATTTGCGACGGGACTATTTGGGACGGGTTACCGGTCACAAATAGTATCTTTTGCGACGGGACCCATCGCAAATACCTATGCCTGCATTAATTACTGTCGGCGGTTAAAAAGTTATTTGTGATGGGTCCCGTCGCAAATAGTCCCTGCTGACACACCTTTTGCAATGGGAGGACATCCCGTCGCAAAATGTTATTAACTGCCACCGGGTATTTGCGACGGGGCCCGTCACAAATACTTTACTATTTGCGATGGGGGGATCCCCCGTCGCAAATAACCTTCGCGCGGTTTGGCACGCTATTTGTGCGAAACCTTTTCTGACGGGACATGAAATCCCGTCGCAAATAATTGGTTATTTGTGACGGGTTCTTACCCCCGTCGAAAATAACCTCTTGGACTGGCTTTTTGCGACGAGTTTTATTCCCGTCGCAAAAAATTCCTTTTCCCATAGTGCACGTATTAAATAAATATTGTATCTATTACAAGTATATTGATTATTTTTTAGAAAAATTATATTAAAAATTTGTCTAGCCAATGGATAGCCAAAGGCACACCTCAACCAGACATTTGTGTTACCCTAGGGGTCAACCATTTGTGGGTGATATTCTGCCCTAACAAGCCCATGGATGTAGAGGAGGATCTGAGAACTTACACATAAGAAGGAAAATTGGTGTGTAGCACCCACTGGTCACGAATAGGGCATGCATGAGGTGTGCTGGGTCGTCAGTGCAACTGTTCTAGTCGACATGGTTGTGTGAGGGAGTGTGTGTGAGTGTGTCCAAGATCCAACCCCAGTTCCATGGCCGAAAGGGTGATGAAATTGGATCACTTATTAAGCGCTCCATGAATGTTTGAGTTTCCGATGTGGGACACACTCTCTCAATCATTGTTCTCATTCCCTTAAAATGTTATTAATAAAAAGACCATTTGATCAAGTCTATGACATCTATTTTGTCAATTTATTGTTCTTTTTTTACCACCTGCTTGACCTAGCTAAACCCTAGACATCCTCATCCTTCCTCTAGATGATATTCTTTGTCCTTAACGATGGAAATCTTTTGGTCAAAGATTGACATCACCATTTTGACAACAAACCCAAAGTTATCAAACCCTAAACCCGTGAGATCCCTTCAAGATGTGTTATTATTTAACATCCCTTTAATCTTTATTTCTTCAATCTACAAAAAATAAATCATTTAATTAATCTCACTTTTATCATCCTATCAAACCAAATCAATTTGATGTTGTAATATAAAAAAAATACCAGTAGATTTGTTAAAATTTAGGAAGCATCAGAAAGAATCTTGGATGAAACTAATAAAGATGAGTTAAATATTTATATATACATTTGAATGTTTCCATCATATTTAAAACTATGATTATATATAGTTCATTTTCAGATTATCCAAATCCTCATCTTTTCCTCCTCAATATATACTAGTAGCAACAACAATATATATAATCTCTCTATCAATATCAGCTTGCTCAGAAAACCGTGAATGCAAACCAAGCATTTTGAAGAATTGAGATCTCTCCCGCTCTAAATTCTTCCAATGGATGTATACATCCACCTCCCTATTCCTTGTAAGATAATAGTCGATATATATATATATATACATGAATATGTCCTATAATCTTAAAGAGTTGACTATATATATTGGAAGATTTCATTGTGGGGATTTCAGTCTTTTAGAAACCTAGTTACCTATTGTAAATGTAAAGATAAAATGAGGAAGAGAGATAGGGAGTCTGAAAATAGGATAATTGAAAAGAAAACGTGAGGAAAACCGGTCTGCCTTTAAAATTTACTTCAATTTAAGGTATGGGGGTATTTTATTTTCTAAATTATATTATAGTAATGGTAATTTATTTTCAAATATTATTTTATAGAAAGAAATTTTTTTATTTTTATTTAAAACAATTATTTTGCAAGAACCCCCTTTGCAAAGTCATAATTTTATATTATAATTTTATTCCAAACACTACTACACACAAATCCTTTGACAAATCTATAATAAGGCTTTGTCAGTGCATAAATGTATTGACAATCAAAGCTCTCTAAAAATATCTAGGCCATTATTAGTGATAGAAAAATACTAATAAAGGTATATTTTATTAGTGCTAAAAATTATTGATAAAGGCTTACTTTATCAGCACTAACAATAGAAATGATAAAGGGGGTTCTTTATCAATTATAGTTTAGTGTTGATAAAGGATCCATTACCAAAAAAAAGTAGTGATGAGAAAGGGGTATTTTATGAGTGCTATTACTAGCACAGATAAAGGGGTATTATATTAGTTTTATTACTTGTTATGATAAAGGGGCATACTACTATATTTTTTTGTTAAGAGTACAACATACTACATTAACAAAATATAGGGGGGGGGAATAAAGAATTTAATTGAAATAAAATTTACAACACAAATACTAGATAAAGAACACTATAATATAGACTTTTAAAACATTGGTTTGTACAATTACATGAGTAATTACAATTTATCACAAACATTAAAAAACATAATTTTTTTGTTTTCATTGGCCCCCAAACACCATTCATGCTACTAGTTTCCAAATAAACTACCCTACCTCGAGAAAAAAATTCTCATTTATAAGAAAACAATTCTAATGTAAGTAATACTATAAAGAAATAAATTAAACAAAAAATGTCAATTTTAAACTAAAAACATATACTTTGAGTCATACCAAGAACACCATGTATTGGACTAATTTTTAGTTTCTTCTTACACATCACACCATTTCTTATTGATCTCAAAAGCAAGTAATCTTTAATTATCTCACATATATGGCGATAAAAAAACTCACTACAGATGTGAGACAATTCAAGAGAAGTTATGTTTTGAAAACAAGCCTTAAACTTTAACACCAATTCTTGTTCATATTCAAACATTATCTCTATTAAATTTGACTAAATAAGTATCAGATAAAAATGAAAAGGAAATTAATTACGTAATTGTGAATAAAATGATGGGAAAATAGTATGATCTTGTTTGCTTAGTTTTTCCTTTGTGATTCATGTTTTCAACTAAAATGGAAATTATATATTGAAAACACATAGTTCAAGTCATAATGACAACATCATGTGTCAAATTAATGTGTATCAAATTAATACACACAAAAAATGAATTATGTATCATTTTCCAAAAGTTTCAAAACAATCTGATCTTGTTTGTTCAATTTTGTCTAGTGATGTGCATTTTAAACTAAAATGATACCTTTATATTGAAAACCCATACTGTGAGTATTATCGGTGACATCATGTGTCGTATTGATGTGAAGTTGATTCTTACACATCACAAATGAATTATGGACTATTGTACTAAATTTTGAAAATAATTTGAGCTCATTTTATCAGTTTTGGCTATTTGATGTGTGTTTTAAAATAAACGGCACTTTTGTATTGAAACTTGCACTTTGATTCATACTGAACACATCGTATGTCATATTGATGTGAGGTCAATTCCTATACATCAAAAAAATTATAAATTTTGAAAACAATATGAGCTTGTTTTCATAGTTTTGGTGACAAGACACACATTTTAAACAAAATGGATCTTTTTTATTTAAAACATGCACTTCAAGTCACAATAACCACATTGAGTGTTATAGTGATGTGTGATCAATTTCTAAACTTCACAAATGAATTATTGATCATTTTCATAAATTTTAAAAACAATACAAGCTTGTTTTCTCCGTTTTTCCTATAAGTTGTGTTTTTGAAAGAAAATGACACTAATATTGAAAAGACGTACTTCAAGTCATACTGACCAAATCATGTGTTTAATTAGCATGCGGTCTATTCCTACACATGAAAATTGAATTATTGATTGTTTTCAAAATTTCCTAAAACAATTTGATCTTGTTTTCAGGGTTTTGTCCATGTGATGGACATTTTAAACTAAAATGGAACATTTATATGGAGAAAAAAATACTTGGAGTCATACATACCACATCAGGTGTCAGATTAATGTGTCGTGAATTCCAAAAACTCACAATTGAATTATGGATTCTTTTTTATAAATTTTGAAATTAATTTGATCACATTTTATCAGTTTTGATAATGATATCTAGGTGTTAATCTAAAATGTCACTTTGGTATTGGAAAAAATCACTTCTATTCAAACTAAACACAACATGTGTCAGATTGATGTGTAGTCAATTCCTACACATCAAAACGGAATTTTAGATAGTTTTTATAATAAATTAAAAAATCTATGACCTTATTTTCTTAGTTTTGGTGATGTGACATACACTTTAAACAAAAATGGAACTTTTGTATTGAAAACACAAATTTTGAGTCATATCTACCGCAACTTGTACCGAATTGATATGAAATCAATTATCACTTGTAAAAAATTAATTATAGATTCTTTTCCTAAATTTTGAAAACAATCTGGACTTGTATTCTCATTTTAGGTGACATAAAATGTGATTTAAACTAGAATGACTCTTTTATATTAAAAACATGTATTTCAAGCCATATCAACCACATCAGGAGCTAGATTGATGTGTGGTCAATTACAACATATTACAAATGGATTATTGATCAGTGTACTAATGTTTGAAAAAAATTGAGATCTTTTACTTGGTTTTTTCTATGTAATTAATTTTAAACCAAAATGGTACATATATATTGAAAATAGGTACTTAGAGTCATAGTCATGACATTGTGTATCGTATTGGCATGTGGTCAATTCCTAAACTTACCAAATTATTTTTTGTATTATTTTCCAAATGTTTCAAAACAATTAGAGCTTATTTTATTAGTTTTGGACATGTGACATGAATCTTAAACTAAAATGAAAACTTTATATTAAAAACACGTACTTAGATTCATACTAACCACATTGGGTGTTAGATCTATGCGTGATCGATTCATTCGTGTCAGAAATGAATTAAGGACCTTTTCCCTAATATTAGAAGACTGTCTAAGCTCGTTTTCTCAATTATGGATATTTGATGTGTGTTTTAAGCTAAAATAGAACCTTTGTATTGAAAACATGAAATTTTATTCATACCAAACACATCATGTGTCAAATTAATATGTGTTCAAGTCATACACATAAAATACGAATTATGTATTGTTATTTAAAATTTTGAAAACAATATAAGTTATTTTTCTTTATTTTTTTGATGTGACATATGTTTTAAAATAAAATGGACCTTTTGTATTTAAAACACAAACTTTGATTCATACCAACCACATCAGGTATTAGATTGACATGTGGTCAATTTAAACACATCAGAAATGAATTATGGATCATTGTCCTAAAGTCTAAATATAATATAAGATCATTTAATCAGTTTTGGCTATGTGATTTTATGTAAAATAAAATGTCGTTTATATTGAAAACACATACATTGATTCATACTGACCACATCAAGTGTCAAATTGTTGTTCAGTCAATTCATACATGTGAAAAATAAATTATGTATCATTTTACAAAACATTTAAACCAATATGAGATCGTTTAATTTTATAGGCTTTGTGACATGCATTTTCATTCTAAAATGGAACTTTAATATTGAAAACACATAATTGAAACCATAAAAAACGCATAGGATTTCAGATTAATATAAGTCCAATTATTACATGTTACAAATGAATTATGGATCTTTTTCCTAATTTTTGAAAAAAATCACATCTCATTTTCTTAGTTTTTTCTATGTGATACATGTTTTAATCTAAAATGAAAATTTTTTATTGAAAATGAGTACTTTGAGTCATATCAGCCTCATTATGTGTCGGATTGATGTGTGGTCAATTATTACACATCAAAAATGACTTATAGATAATTTTCTTAAAGATTGAATATGATACAAGACCCATTTCATAGTTCCGGCGATGTGACACGTGTTTTAAACTACAATTGAACTTTTCTATTGAAAACATGAATTTCGAATCATACTAACTACATCGTGTGTCAGATTTACATTTAGTCAATTCATACACATAAAAATGAATTATTAATCGTTTTTATAAAATTTAATGACTATCTAAACTTTTTTCCTTAGTTTTGGTGACGCGACATCTGTTTTAAACTAAAATAACACTTTTATATTGAGACAAATCATTTAGATTCATACTGTCCGTATCAGGTGATGGATTTATGTGTGGTCAATTCCTACATGTCAAAAAATAATTATGGTTTATTTTCCTAAATTTTGAAAAAACAATCTGATATCATTTTCTTGTTTTTGGATATGTGATGTGTTTTAAACTAAAATGAAACTTTTATATTGAAAACATATACTTTAAGTCATACTGAACACATAGTATTTTAGATTTATGTGTGGTTAATTCATGCACATGAAATATAAATTATGGGACATTTTCCTAAATTTTGAAAACAATATGACCTTACTATCATTGTTATGTGACGTGCATTTTAATCTAAAATGGAACCTTTACATTAAAAACACGTAATTAGAGTTATAAGGTGTAACACCCCAAATGATAAAAGGGTTAAATGACTAAATGATATGACTCATGTCAACAATGTGCACCTTCCTTTTCAGGAGCCTATCTGATTTGAACTCCACAGTTAAGCGTGCTTTTCCTGGAGTAGTGATCAGTATGAGTGACCTCCTGGGAAGTTTCTCAGGATTTGTGTGATTGAGGACATAACACACTGGAAAGGACATGTGTTGGCCTATGGGAACTATCATTATTCAGATAACCCGTTCAAGCACATGGGTGGGACCTAGGATGGGACCCACGTATCTGCGGGGCAACTGGTGGGTGGGACCCAATTGTCACATTTCCATGTTATGATTATCATGCTTGATCATGCCTTTATGTTCATTTTTTCTCTTGTTCTCTATTGATATGCCTATTGTCTAACATGTATTGTACTCCTCATGTATTCCATGTTTATTCCCTTACTGGGCTTTATAACTCACCCCTTTTCTTATGCTTGTCCTCAAGTAATCTCATGCAATGCTAAGTATGAGGAAATATAGTGGTCAGGTAAAGGAAGTTTTCAATAAAGATATTGTATTTCATGTTTTAAGTTGTTATGTAATGATCCTAAGCCCCAAAGACGCGAGACCTCTCGATCTTCCATGTTGCATCAACTGAATAGTTTATGTAATAAATCATGTTTATGTTTGTAATAAAGTCAGGGTTGTCATAGTTTCTATCGAAGGAAGGTTTAGTTATTTTTGGTATTAGGATTACAAAACCCTAGTAAAGCCTTAGATGTAAGACTAAGTATAATAAAAACATCCCTAAGTTTTGGTAAGTACTGAGTAAGTGGTTTATCAAACAAATACATCCATGTATGGATACGAGAAGGTGGAGGCGGCTCTAGCCAGATGTATCCTAGGGGTAAAACCCGAAAACACCACTTTGAGCTAGATTTGAATGGGAACTGGTGCACGACAATGAGCCTTTCTGCACTCTTGGTTACGACACTCCCGGGGGATGTTTTTTGATAAATTCACAAGCTTAGTATGAACCCTTATTAAGGGAATAAAAAAAATTCCCCTAAGAATATATGTTATAAAGTAGATCATGAAAAGCTTAGATTGAAGCCTATAGACTCATGAGTTAAGGAAAGAAAAGTTTATTTATAAGACATCAACTTTTTTCTTTGGATTAACCTTTATGTGTTACCCCCTAACTTTTCTTTTATTCCAGCCAATGGCCGGTAATAGAAGGACTCGGGCTAACAAATGATGTGAAGATCAGTGTGATGACTGTACTAATGTGATTCCCAATTCAATGGGAGTAGAATCACAAACTTTTTCATGCTTCTCTTTCAGATAACTCAAGATTTGAATAGAAACACAGATCAAGAGGAATTTCCTAACCCCCATAAGAAGGAAAAAGTCTCTATCGAGAGCTTCATGAGACAAAGGCCTCCTACGTTTAGTGGATCATCTGATCCCACAATCGCTGAACAATGGATCAACTCCATTAAAAAGATCTTCTCCATCCATCAATGTTCTAAACAAGAGAAAGTTCTATTGGCGGCTTATCGTATGGAGGGTGAAGCTGATCAATGGTGGACGTTGATAAAAAATATGAAGCCTGAGGAGGAGATCGAGTCGTTGGAATGGAAGGATTTTCGGAAGATGTTTTTCGATAAATATTTTCCGAGCACCATCCGGATTAAGATATAAAGGGACTTGTTTTCCCTCAAGTAAAAAGAAGAAGAATATGTTAGATAGTACGAGGTAAAATTCACAAGGATTGCACGATACGCTTCCGGCTTTGTCATTACCCCAGAATGCAAGGTTGACTGCTTCTTTGGTGGGCTGAAGCCTAGCCTGCGGAAAGCATTAGCGATCTATGACTTCAACAACTATGAGGAAATTGTCTGATGTGCCCTAAAGGATGAAATGGAGATCGGGGAATCACAGGGGTATCATGGGGACAAGAAGCGTAAGGTGAACTTCAATGCTAGCGGTCCGATGGATAAATCCAATGGTTCTAAGAAGATCCAGCACCCCACTTTCCAAAAGTGTGGAAAGAAGCACCCTGGAAATTGCCTCAAGGGGATGAGGAAATGCTTTAGGTGTAGTAGAGAAGGGCACCTAGCTGTTAACTGTCGGCAAGAAATACCCACAGCTGCGAAAGAGGAGAGAAACGCTCCATTCGAACCTCAACGTGTTGTTCATTGCTAAAACTCCAAATAACCGGGGCATCATGCAAATTAGTGCCTTAATCCAAAGGTTTTTAGAGGAAACCAACAACCTCCAAGGAAGCAAGGAAGAGCTTTTTCCATCACTTCTGCCGAAGTGAACCCCAAAAATGAAGTGGTGACAGGTATTCTAGTTGTTCATTCAAGAATAACGAACGTACTTTTTGATTCAGGTTCTACTCATTCTTTTATATCTCGAATGTTTAGTAGAACAATCCCAGCACCACCACAAATCATGGAAGTGAAGATGTCGGTGAGTACGGAAAATGGGGAAATCAGTGCATCCCATGAATGTAACTCCTCCCCTATCATAATATATGGATTGAATTTCATGGAGAACCATTTCATACTTCCTCTAGTGGAATTCGATTCAATTCTTGGCATGGATTGTCTTTCCTTATATAGAGTCAACAAAAATTGTCGAGAGAGGGAAATCACACTCCGTATGGAGAATCGACCCCCGATTCTTTACAAGTGTAAGGAGGAAGATAAATCTCTTTTAGCTCCATCATCTCAACCATGGATATTACTGCCCTATGAGAACATGTATCTGGCTCAGATGATTGAGTCCAAGGAATAAACCATCCTTGGAGAAATGCCTATTGTGAGGTAATTTGCTGAAGTGTTTCCCGAGGAACTGCCTGGTATTCCTCCTAGAAGAGATGTTGAATTCTCAATTGAACTTATACCAGGGGCGCTACCAATATCCAAGAATCCATATAGAATGGCTATCGTGGAGCTTGAAGAGATGAAGAAACAACTACAGGAGAATGTGGATAAAGGGTTTATACACCCAATTGCTTCACCATGGGGTGCACCAGTCCTCTTCATCAAGAATAAGGATGGGTCAATGCGGCTTTGCATAGATTATCGTGAAATTAACAAAATAAAAATAAAGAACAAGTATCCTCTTCCAAGGATCAATGACTTTTTCAATCAGCTTCATCGATCACAATAATTCTCTAAGGTATATTTTCAGTCGGGATATTATCGAGTAAGGGTGAAGAAGGAAGATGTCCCCAAGACTGCTTTTCATACAAGATATGGGCACTATGAATTCATAGTATTTCCTTTAAGGCTCACCAATTCTCCAGCAATCTTCATGGAATTCATGAATAGAGTCTTTAGAGATTACCTAGACAAATTTTTGGTAGTCTTTATAGATGATATTCTAATATACTCCAAAACCAAGGAGGATCATGAAAAGAATTTAAGAACTGTACTAGAGACTTTATGCAAGGAGAAGCTCTATGAAAAGTAAAGCAAGTGTGAGTTCTGGTTGAATGAAGTCTCATTCTTGGGCCATATCATCACAAGAAATGGGATATCTGTGGATCCCTCCAAAACAGATGCAATTGAGGGATGGCCGAGGCCAACATCGGTAATGGATATCCGTATATTCTTGGGGTTATCTAGATATTATAGACGATTTGTGAGAAACTTCTCACGATTATCCAACCCTCTTACCAAGCTAACTCGAAAGGGAGTAGAATTTGCTTGGAGTGATGAATGAGAAGAAAGCTTCAAGGAGTTGAAAAGGAGGCTTATCACTATGCCCGTGCTCACGTTACCCACAAGTGGGGAACTTTTTGTGGTATTTAGTGGTGCTTCGAAGAAGGGCTTAGGATGTGTGCTAATGCAAAATGATAAAGTTATATCTTATGCCTCAAGGAAGTTGAAAATCCATGAGCAAAAATATACAACACATGATTTGGAGTTGGCGGCTGTGATCTTTGCCTTGAAAATCTGGTGACATTATCTCTATGGGGAGAAATGTGAGATATATACTGATCACAAGAGTCTTACATATATATTCACATAGAAAGAGCTTAATATGCACCATATAAGATGGATAGATCTCATTAAGTATTATGACTATTCAATACATTACCACCCTGGGAAAGCGAACAAGGTGCCAGATTCCCTAAGTAGAAAGGACCCAACGATTCTATCAATGATGAGAATTGAGAATGATCCAATCTTCTTGGACTTGATGAAGATGGAATTGGGATTCATAAAGAAGGGAACATCATCAATCCTTTCACAAATTATTTCTCAACCGTCAATTTTGGAAAGGTTAAAGGATGCTCAAAAGGATGATGTGGGAATTCAAGAAAAAGTGGAAGCTATCGAAAAAGGGAAACCCTCGGAATTTAATGTTAATGAAGAAGGAATTGTGAAATTTGGAAAAATACTATGTGTTCCATCATGTCCGGAGCTGAAGAAGGAATTTTTGGACAATGCACATAGTTCAAATTTCTCTATTCAATCAGGGAGCACAAAGATGCATCAAGATCTCCGAGAAAACTTTTGGTGGGATAATATGAAGAAAAAGATCACTGAATATACATCAAAGTTCCTGGTGTGCCAGCAAGTGAAGGTAGAGAGACAGAAGTCTAAGGGGTTGATGTAAATATTTCCCATACCAAAATGGAAATGGGAGAACATCACCACGGACTTTGTCACTGGACTTCCAAGTACATCCAAAGGCAACAATGCAATCTGGGTTGTTGTGGATCGTCTTACAAAGACTGCACACTTCATTGCTATTTGGGAGGATTTCTCATTGGATCAACTGGCACAGATATATATCAGGAAAGTGGTAAGGCTGCATGGAGTACCACTATCTATTGTGTTTGACCGAGATCCAAGATTCACCTCTAAGTTTTGGAAGAGTCTTCAACATGCTCTGAATACTGAACTGAACTTTAGTATGGCCTATCATCCTCAAACTAATGGACAATCTTAGCGGACTATCCAAACACTTGAGGACATGTTGAGAGCGTGCTCAATGGACTTTAAAAGAGGTTGGGATCAACATATTCCTTTGGTTGAGTTCTCTTATAATAACAGTTTCCACTTGAGCGTCCAAATGTCACCATATGAAGCCTTGTATGGGAAAAGGTGCAGAACACCGGCATGTTGGGATGAGGTCTGTGAACGCAAGATGGTTGGACCAGAAATGGTCGAGGAAACAGTGGAGAAGGTGAAAACCATTCAACAGCATATCAAGGTAGCCTAGAGTCGACAAAATAGTTATGCAGATAATCATCGATGAAACCTTGAGTTTAAAGTTTGAGACATGGTTTTTCTACCCATATCTACATGGAATAATGTCATGAGGTTTGTAAAGAACGAGAAGTTAAGTCCAAGGTACATTGTCCCATTCAAGATTCTTGATCATGTCAGGTATTTAGCCTATCGACTAGCACTTCCACCTACCATGGCCAAAGTACATGATGTATTTCATGTATCCCTCTTAAGGAAGTACATATCGGACCCTACACATGTACTCTCTTCTAAGGTGGTATAGTTGGAGGATGATCTTTCTTATGAGGAGCAACCAGTGAAGATCTTAGATCATAGAGAAAAAGTTCTACGAAATAATACAATGCCCCTCATCAAAGTGTTGTGACGAAATTACAAGTTTGAAGAAGCGACTTGGGAATCAAAGGAAATAATGAAGCTGAGTTACCCATATCTGTTCTAGTGTGGGAAAAGGAAATTTCGAGGGTAGAATTTCTTAAGGGGGAATATTGTAACGACCCAAATTTTCATTAATGGAAATCCATCTTGATCTAATTAAATGTCTCTTTATGTAAAATGTTTATATAAAATGTCAACTTCTTTGGTTTTATGTTAAGAATTGTGACTGTTGCTTTTATAGCCATTGAACAGTGATCACATGATTCGTATAAATATAGGGCTTTAACAAAGAAAATTTACTCAGACAAAGGAAGTGCTGGCCTCATCTAGTAGAATTGCTCCAAACAAAGCCCATTTGTCAGAGCTTGGAAAAGAGGTGGCATCTTTGGGATTTTCTCTTGACCAAGACCAAGTTGAGCTTCGTCATGTCAAGCTTGAATGAGACCGTCTATGGGAAAAGTGGAAGCTGATAGAGATTACCACTCGATTGATGTTATCTGAGCCACCCCAAGAGTCTTTCACCATCGAACACCTTAACCTTAGGTCTTATTCCGATGTTTTAAGGGGTTATGTAACAAATCTCTAGTACTATGTTCATGTACATTATTTTTTTATATAATAATTAATATACTTTCTTGTCATTATTGATACATTGTAAATAGTTTTTAAAGTACAAATAATGTTTTTAGTTATTATTTAATTAAGATTTCTATTTTATTAAATTAAGGGATTTTTAAATTAAATAATATTTTAATAGAATATTATTATTATTATTATTAAATTAATTTTTATTAATTATAAATGGTCTTATAATTTTATAAATGCAATTGTAATTTTTATTAAGGTTTGAAACTACGGGAAAAAACGATTATTGTGACGGGGTATTTACGACGGGTCTTATTCTCGTCGCAACAACTCTGATGAAAAGGGTTTTTGCAACGTGAATATATTCACGTCGCAAATGGTCAGTTATTTGCGATGGAAATATAGGGTCCGTCGCAATTGTAATGGCCCGGTTTGCACGTCAAAACACAGGAAGAATATTTGCGACGAGTAGAAGGCTACCCGTCGCAAGTACCCGTTGGAGGTAAATAGTATTTGCGACAGGGAAATTTCCCCATCACAAACAAGTATTCACCCGGTATTATTTGCGACGGGCCCTGTCGCCAATACTGGCCGCTGTAAATCCTATTTGCGACAGTCACCTACCACCCGTCGCAAATACCCCACGGTAGTAAATACAGTTTTGCGACGGGACTATGTACCTGTAGCAACAGATAATCCAACGGGAGGTATTTGCGACGGGACCCGTTTCAAATACCGGTGGCGGTAAATATGAATTTGGGATGGGGATATCCTCCCGTCGCAAATACCGGTGACGGTAAATAATAATTTGCGACGGGGATATCCGTCCATCGCTAATGGTGTGGCATTAGCGACGGGCCCGTCGCAACAACTGTTTTACCCGCCGCCCGTAATTAATTCGGGCGAAGGTATTTGCGACGGGCCCCGTCGTGAATACCGATGGCGGTAAATAGAAATTTGCGACGGGGATAGCCGCTCGTCGCTAATGGTGGCTATTTGTGACAGGCCCGTCGCAAAAGGCCTTTTACCCGCCGCCTCTATTTAATGCGGGCGAAGGCATTTGCGACGGTCACCCGTCGTAAATGCGACCGTTGCAAATAATCTAACCTATATATACACCCCATCCGTTTTTTCCATAACATTCAGATCTCCATTCTTATATCTCTCATTTTCATATCTGAGCAGAATTTTTTTTTGTTTTAATTTTTTCTTTCGAGAAGAGGAAGGAAGGAATTAGAAGGTGCAGATTATTAAAGGTATTTATATTTTTTTAATTGTAAAATTATTCTTAATTGTTAATTTTATTTTTTTTAATATAATTTTTAGCTATATAATATAATTAGTTTATGTGCTTGTACCAAATAATCCTTGTCTGGATACGAACAAGTAGAGGCAGCTCTGGCACAAATGTACCTAGGAGTGAAAACTCTGACAAGGTGTTTCGAGCTTGACTCAGGGTAACCTGGTACACAACAACGGGCCATGCTGCACTCTTGGTTCAACACTCCCGGGGGATGTTTTGGTAATAATTAGAAATAAATATATAATTATCAAATAATTAAAAAATAATTAGATTTAATTAAAATAATTATCAAATGATTAGGAAATAATTAGATTTAATTGATTAGAAATAATTAGGAAACAATTAAAATAATTAGAAAACAATTAATAAGAAATAATTAGATTTAATTAAAATAATTATCAAATAATTAGGAAATAAATAGATTTAATTGATTAGAAATAATTAGGAAACAATTAAAATAATTTGGAAAAAATTAAAATAATTAGGAAACAATTAGATTTAATTAGGAAACAATTATATTTAATTAGGAAACAATTAATATAATTAGGAAACAATTGGTATAATTAGGAAACAATTGGTATAATTAGGAAACAATTGGTATAATTAGGAAACAATTGGTATATTTAGGAAACAATTGGTATAATTAGGAAACAATTGTTATAATTAGGAAAAAATTGGTATAATTAGGAAACAATTAGTATAATTAGGAAACAATTAGTATAATTATGAAACAATTAGTATAATTAGGAAATGTGATTGACCGCTCATCTATCTCAATTTTCCTTTCATTTTTGTGTTGAGGCTTGACAGGAAACTTCTACCTCCACATGTAATATCTACTTTTACTGTCAAAATTATCAACCTCCTTTCCAATATAGAGGTGAGGAGGTTTATAATTTTGACAGTAAAATCACATATTACATGTGGAGGCAGAAGTTTTCTGTCGACCTCAACACACAAATGAAAAGAAAATTGAGGTAGATGATCGGTCAATTACATTTGTTTGTCTATTCATTGATTGATTAACAACCCAACCTATATGCATATCTTCTCATTTCTAATTATTAACATAAATAGTAACATAAATAGTAACATAATATAAATTATTATATTACTCTGATATTAATAGTAAAATAATACTTATAATATAATTATTTTATTATTATATGTTTAATATTTATAAAAAAATATTATTATTATTAATATTATAAAAAATTTATAAAATATTACAATTATCAATATTTTCAACAAGTTTTTCTCTTTTCTTAACAGTTCAAATCTTAAAGGGTTGCCAATTTTCAAGTCATGCCCAATAAAAAGTTTGCATCAATAGTGTCTAATGCAAACTCTATAATTGTAATTGCTTGGTTGATCACCTCATAGGTAGCATTGCAATAGGACAAACTATGTAATGTCTTTCTCATTACTTGTGTTGTCCTATTGCAACACTACTTGCGATATGATCAACCAAGTTAGAACAATTACAGAGTTTAAATTGGTCAAGGTTGACCCAAAATTTTTATTGGGCATGACCTGAAAATTGACGACCCTTTAAGATTTGAACATGTTATGAATAAATAAAAATATGTTAGAAATATTGAGATTTGTAATAATTAATAATAGTTACTAATAAAATTAATCAAAAATCAAATAAATTCAAGTACATGGTTATAAATTGGCACAATTTCCAGCGGATTGACGACCACCTTTTGTTCAACATCTCATATCTTTGCTACTTTCTCCCACTGAAATCAGTATGAAAAATGTTCTCTAACGTATGTCAGAGAAAGTTTTTCATACTGATTTCAGTCGGGAGAAAGTTAAAAAGAGATGAGCCATGGATGATTGGTGGAGTAAAATAAATGTTAAATCTTTAGAAAATCAGTTTACTCAAAATAAATGTGGTTCCACTGAAGTGCAAGGAAATAAATTTTTCAGGACACTCCTCAAAACACATCTTTTTTTACAAAGAGACATGAATATTTTGGATGACACCCCACAGTTAAGGGTCACTGGTGACGATGTTGTCAATGATGTTACAACTGAATTTGAAATGACAAGAGATGATGACAGTGAAACTAATATGGAAATTGATGATGTTGATGAGGAAGATGAAGACATTGACATTGAAAACTATGAAGATGATGATGAAGATGAACATTGACACAGTAAAATGATGGTTTTAATCATAACAAATATATATCTATACATAATAATTATTTTCAACTGTTTGCTAATAACAATCATTTCATGTTTCAGATGGACTCGGAAAGGTTTCGTCAGTTGCTGGAGGCTGGTCTACCTATAGATGATGAGGTTCTTGAGTCATCTGACCCTAAGGCTGTTGGCACTACAGGGAGCACTCGGAGGGGACTTGGTCTTGCCAGACTGATGATTCCAGATCCTATCCCGGAGCGACGTCCACCTCTTGGATTCGATGTGCACACGTGGAGGTATGGTAACCTGTGTATTTTAGTTATCTTTCATTATAATTTATTAATATTCTAATTGTTTGATTATTTGTTCTTTCTCCATAGTTTTATGCATATAACTATTGGACAGGGGAGCGCTATCTTGCGCAATTATTTTCAGCCCTGGCTCACATGGGATCAGATTCCCGCTGATGTGCAGGCTGCCATGTTCGATCATTGGCTGGTACGTAATTAAATATTATTTATTTTGAAATTTAATTCATTAATAACTTTATATTAGGGTTTATGGTATCCCATCGATGAGAGCATGTGTGCCACTATCCACGCGGCATGGGTGGTGTCTATGCGTGACCGTTTCCGTCAGTTTCTGCATAATTTGAGAAAGACGGGTGTGAAGAAATCCAGAGTGATAGAATTTGATGAGTCCTATAGAGCCCACCGACCAGAGTACATTTCATCTCACGTTTGGGATGGATTATGTACACACTGGTTGGCTGGTGGGTTTCAAAGGAGATCTGCATTGGGTCGACAGAATCGGGGGAGACAAGAGGTGATGCATCGATCCGGTAGTCGTACATTAAATGCTCATAGAGAGCATCTGGTGAGTACTTTTTTTAATATTTTATACAACTTTAAATATAGACAGTTTATTTTATATTCATATAGGAAGCCGAGCAGCCCGGTATTTCGGCGTATGGCGTTTATCGTAGGATGTACACTGACCCGGCTACTGGAGAGATTAGAGGTGACCGCCAGTGTCATATTGTGGTCAGTATTATTTTCTTTTCAGTTTTCAAATTAAATGCATATAATATTTTCATTATATTAATTTCTAATTGAAACCTAAGAAGTCATATGAGGTCGTGACTTCTCAGACACAGGCTGAGAGTCAAGACGAGACGGGTGATCAGACTAGTGCCCACCATTTTGATGAGACGACATGGATTCAGGCAACCCAATATGGCTTTGAAAAGGGCCGAGTAGTTGGTATCTGCTCTCATTTGACTCCTGCAGCTTATTATGGTACTGCTGCGATGTCGACGTCCAGCTTGAGAGGAGATCATGGAGAGACATCATCTTCTGCCTCACAGTATTAGGAGCAACTGCGTGCTCAGAGTCATCTTATTGAGGATTTCCGTCAGGGGCAGGAGCAGATGCGTCAGCAGCACGATGAGAAAATGCATCGATGGCAGGAGCAGAGGCGTCAGCAGCAGGATGAGGATAGACGTCGATATGAGGAGCAACATAAGGAGTATATAGAGTATATGCGTCGTCTGACTCATAGTTTACGGATGGAGTTTCCTCCACCACCTCCTCCAGGTCCTCCAGGTCCTCTAGATTATCCACCTCCAGTGATTTTTTAGATGTAATAAAAAATTGAGTTCGTAGTTTATTGTCATATTAACTATTTACAATTCCTCTTTCATATTGGTACGAATATTATGTGATTTAATATGTTTATATTTTTTTTAATATATTATTACTAATTAGTATTATTTTTAATGACTTCTTATTTTAGTAATATTACATTTAATATTTTATATTTATTGTTAATATTGAGAAGTTTATAATTTTAAAATTTTATTAATATTAATAATATTAATATTATTTTTTCATAAATATGTCTGTTTATTTTAATAATAATATTAATATATTAATTATTTATATTAATATTATTAGTACAATTATTAATATTTTTTGATATTAATATTTCACAATATATAATATTATATTATTTATATTCATATTATTATTATTTTTTGATATTAATATTTTATAATTATATTATATATATATTTTATTATTAATATTATAATAATATAATATATTTATATTATTAATATTAATAATATTATTATATAGATAGTTTAATAATAATAATATTATATTAATTTTTTATATTCTTAATATTAGTATTATTATTTTATATTATATTATTTCTATTTATATTATTATTATTTCATATTAATATTTCATAATTATATTTTATATATTTTTTTATTTATATTATAATAATATATTTTTTTTATATTATTAATATTATTATTATTTTTATATAATATTATACGATTTGTATTAATTATTTTTTTTATTTTTTTTAATATTTGCGACGGGTACATTTGCGACGGGAATTCCCGTCGTAAATGTTTTTTACAGTACCATTTGCGACGGGACAAATACCCGTCAGGGAAACCTTTCTGCGACGGTCCGTCGCAAATAATTTCGTCGCAAGTATTTTTTTAAATTTCACATTTGCGACGGGATTCTGACCCATCGCAAATAATATATCTGCGACGCCCCGTTGCAAATAACTTTTTTATATATAAACGAAAACTTATTTGCGACGGGGGACAAATATCGTCGCAAATAATTTATTTGCGGCGGGACTGCCGCAAAAAACACCTATTTGCGACACTGTTTTCATCAACGGGCGATTTGGGACGGAGCCCCGTCGCAAAAGACATTTTGAGACCAGATCCCATCGCAAATCGCCCGTCGCAAATATTCAGTTTTCCTGTAGTGTGAAATCCATTTTGTCAAAACCCGTGAATTTTCGATAAATGTCGGTTTTTATTTTAAAAGTAAAATTTAACATATTTATAAAATTAATTATATAAAATAAATTTTATTTCTGGGATCAGGAGATCGAAATTATCCAATGGTGAATTTTTCATAATTTTCCGAGACAGTCAAATTTTTGGGTAAAAATTAAATACCGTTTGAATATATAATGTGTTTTATGAAATCATAATGACCCAATAGTGATGTAATAAAATAATATAAGCTTTATGTTCGGCAAATATATGTTTTAAAATTAGAATAATGTGATTTTGGGTTTGTTTGACTTATTTTACAAAGCATTAATGGACCCCTCAAGACTTATTAAACATCTTGTCTTTTTAAATTATTTTCCATGGGAGTGGGACTCACCTCCACATAAGCAACCCCGTTATTTTAAGAAGTTTGGACATTTTCCTTATAAAATAATTTTTTCCTCTCCCCTTTTCCAAAAACTATGGGCAAAAACCATGAGCAGATTTTTGGTTTGGATTAGTTTAATGTAAGGGGTCCCAAACCTAAATAATAGAGAATTCACTCACCTTTCCTATATAAACCCACCCAAGCTCCCACTTCCTCCTCACTAAAAGCCTTTGGATTCCGTCCAACCTCTACCCTACTCTCTCTATAATCCTCCAAAGGTGCCCCAAGCTCCCATGAAGCCTCTCTCAATCCTTTGGAAGCACACTTCCAAGTAAGGGTTTTTTTCCTTTCACTTTTTTTTGTCCAATTTTTTTAATATTTTTATGAACTTTTAATTTCAATTATAAATGTTGGGTTATGGTTTCACACCTCCCCCATACTGCCCTATTATTTTTTGAATTATGGGAGACCCCTTTCTCTCCCATTAAATGCCTCCCATGTACACCTGTTACTATGCCGAAATTCTGAAAAGAACTTCTCTCTCCTCATTTACATTCAAGTGATACTTTTGCATCATGAATATAAATTCCATTACAATTGTTGGGACATGTATCTATTTGACCCCCATTACTTTCCATTTCATGTATATATGATGAGACACCCCTTTCTTTCTCATGAACCATTTTTATGAATTCTTATATCACACTGTTATGCTGCAGAAATTGGACCGATTTTCTAAGCCAATGCCATTGTGTAGTGAATACCATGCCCATTTCTCCATCAAGGGTATTCACCTTCATGCACATTTAATTATTTATTATAAAGTTTCATTCCACATTTCTTTTTTGTGAAATAAATGATTATGTTTTATGAATCCATGTTTTATGATCCATGTGGCACACTTATGCATGAAATGAAATGTTCAAGAATGGTGTGCCCTTATAGCGCTCCAATACATTGGGTAAAGTATAGTATCATGATACATCATGTGCAATGAGTTTTGAATCATGATAATTCAAGTGAAACAATGGTTTACTCGTTCTTCACGTGTAGTGAGGATTTACTCATGCTCCCTGTGCAATGAGCCTTGGCTCATGCTAATTCCATGTTAAGTGTTGTTGCCACATTTCCATGTTATGATTATCATGATTTATCATGACTTTATGTTCATGTTTCTCTTGTGATATATTGATATTACTATTGTCTAACATGTATTTTACTCCTCATGTATTCCATTTTTATTCCCTTATTGGGCTTTATAGCTCACCCCTTTTCTTACGCATGACCTCAGGTTATCCCATGCAATGCTAAGTTTGATGAAATATAGTGGTCATGTAAAGGAAGTTTTCAATAAAGATGTTGTATTTCATGTTTTAAGTTATTATGTAATGATCCTAAGCCCCAAAGACACTATACCTATTGATCTTCCATGTTTCATCAAGTGAATAGTTTATGTAATAAATCATGTTTAAGTTTGTAATAAAAGCATGGTTGCCATATACGGACCACATCAGATGACTGATTATCATGAATCCAATTATTACATGTCAAAAATAAATTATGTACCATTTTCTAAGAGTTTAAAAACAATCCAATCTCATTTTCACTATTTTTTCTATGAGATGTTTGTTTTAAACTAAAATAAATCTTTTGTATTGAAAACACACACTTCGAGTCATACCGACCACATCATGTGTCGAATTGATGTGCGGTCAATTACTAGATGTAAAAAGTAAATTATGGATCATTTTTATAAATTTTAAAGACAATATAAGCATGTTTTCTTTATTTGATGAGGTTTTATGTGTTTTAGACTAAAATGGAACTTTTTGTATTGAAAACACACACTTCGGTTCATACCGTCTACATGAAGTGTTGTATTGAAATGTGATTTACTCCTACACGTTAAAAATGATTTATGTGTAATTTTACTAAAGTTTTAAATAATACTTTCTCATTTACTTAGTTTTGGATAGGTGATGAATTTTAAACGAAAATGACACTTATATTGAAAACAAGTAATTCGAGTCATACTGGCCACATCGTGTGTCGAATTGGGGTGAAGTCAATTTATAAAAATTCAAAATGAATTATGGATTGTTGTCCTAAAGTTTGAAAACAATCTATTCTCATTTTCATCATTTTGGATATGTGACATGTGCTTTAAACTAAAATGTAACTTTGATATTAAAAAAGTATTTAAAGTCATACCAACCACATTGGATGTTGGATTAGTGTGTGGTTTATTCGTACTTGTCACAAATGAATTATGGATAATTGTCATAAATTTTGAAAACAATCCAAGATTTTTTCTCAGTTTTGGCTATGTGATATGTGTTTTAAACTAAAATGACAATTTTGTATCGAAAACACTCTCTTTGAGTCATACTTACCACATCATGTGTCAGATTGATGTGTAGTCAATTACTAGACATAAAAAATGAATTATAAATTGTATTACTAAATTTTTAAAATACAATGAGATCATTTTCTTATTTTTGAGAAAGTGACGTGTGTTTTAAACTAATGTGTAAATTTAAAAAAAACTAAGCATCATATAAAAATAATAAAAATATTATCTAAAAAATTTGATAAAAAGATGAGAACACTAACTAAATAATTAATAGTAATTCACCTCTTCATGATGTTAGTATGCATTATGACACCATGTATTATTATTATTCATTTCTAATCAAATAGATTTCCTACATTATTCTTATCCTTGAGAAATAAGTCAAAAATAATATAAAATCATTATGATACTAATATTTCACATCCCAATCATATCAATAAGGTAATATCATGTACTATATCCAAAATATAATAGGTAATATCATAAATTTTATGTTAGAAAACATTATGAAACGGTATAATTTTCCCACTCATCTCTAGACAAATTAACTTGTTTTGAGTTTCTAGATTGTTGGGAATCTTGGCAGTACTAAGAAAATATAGACAAATAAGTGATTAAGAATTTTTTTAATGAAATTATAATTACCTTTGAAAATTACTTGTTCGAGGATGCTAGTTTTCTTTTGGTATATTATATCTTTCATAATTTTTCAAATGTATTATTCATAGTTGTTTTTTCTATTTCTTAATACAATAAAGAAGAATTGACCAGAATTGCTAAATTATTTTGAAATATTTTTTGGTAGTTTAATATTTATATATATACTTTAATTTGTTTCCATTTGAATAAATACATAGGCTTTAAAAATTCAGTCACCGACCTCATACCATGATTTAGACTGTATTTATAGATCACATGATCAAAACAAAAATATTCTTAAAAAACTGAAACATATAATTCTAATTTTATCTATAAAATGTTGATTGAAATGAATTTGAAATTAACAATACACATAATGTGTGGTCATTTTGATGGAAATACATGCATTGGATCCAAAAAATAATCATTTAGGGTATCTAAATTCATTGTGATCAGCATCCATTTCTTCCTAAAAACAAAAAATGGATAAGTAATTAAAAAAATGAAAATATATTTTATATGATTAGATTTTAGAGTTTTACCCCTACATTGTAGGCATAAAAAAGAATCTATCTTATATTTTTTTATTCTCAAGTTCCTTTCTTACATCTTCTTTTTTATTATAAAATTCTTCTAACCCCAATGAAATTTCTTCCGTAGAAACAATACAAGGATTAATTAATCCAAATCGTGTTTTCTAGGGTTTTCCCTTTATAGAGTAGTAATATAAACTCATGTAGAAAATAGAGATATTTATTAACTTTAATGAACATAGTAGATCATTTTTTGGAAATACAGGTTATAAAAATGTATCTCATGTATGTATTCACAACTAAGACTCCCGATCATTCCAACATGAGAATATCATTTATACTCTCAATATCAACCACGTCTATAATGACATTTTTAAATATTTCTTATTAAAATTGAATATAGGAAACATATCCATCTTTGGATATGGTGTCTACATGAACTTTTAATGTTAATATATGCTATAATAAAACTAGTAAGTAGAAGGTACTCTCGGAAGTTCCTTTTGTTTTCTTGGTCGATTCACTGAATTGTCTTGATCTAACCTTGTTTCTCCCCATTGTATTATCTGTATGTAATACAATTACTCACTTTAGACATTTTTTCATTAAATATTATAGGTTTTTTATTAGAATTTTTTTTTCAAATAAATATCTAATGTATCTTTATGAGATTATATGGCCATTCAATAAAAGTTGCAAAAGAATCTTTAACCTTTGTAATATCTAGATCTTCAAGTGGAACAGGCCACTCAATGCTTGCCTCTTGATCTAATTCAATCCCAACTCTCATGTAATATTTTGGGATTTATTTTTTATATATTATTCCTCTATGTATATTATACACCGTACCCCTTGCAATAAGGCGATATGTGGATGTTGATCTGTAGAAATCATGTACAACTTCACCTTGCATAATTTTTGCAATATAAAGTTATCTAAAGTTGTTCGATTCAAATTTATGATAATGAGTAATGAAAAAAATTTATTATATTGAGTAAGGTATGCAGTTTTTGGGAATTACTAGCCTCAAATTTTGTGGGTTTTTTGGTTATTCATTTATTAATATTTGTTCCACTACTAGTTTTCTTTGATCCCTTGATATATATTGGTCTGGAAAACTAGACCAGACAAAAATATATTTAAAATCATCTATTTTCACCTAATTTTTTTTCATCATTTGATGCGTGTCTTATTGAATCTTTTTATTCTTGAAATATGTTTGAGGTGACACTCCAAAACCCACACCTCTAATGTGACCATATTGCTCTAGGTGTTTCAAAGCTACCAAAAGTATTTTTTTCATCAGGAACTCTTGTGTCTAAATCATATAAAAAATATATAAACATAAATAGATATATTTTTGTAATACTTATATAAATAATAATGAATTACTATTATATCATACTTACACATGTTTCCCGTACTACTTTTGTGTTTTCATCAACTAGTTTAACCACTTTATTTGAACGGGCCACCTTTCCTAGCACATGATGTGGGATGGATGTTGCTTTAGATTTTGATTCATAAATATGCATATAAAAAAAGGATCATATATTGTTACATATCACAGAGAAATTTTATTATAAGTTTAAAATACATACCATTTTCTTTTCTAGTGAAGTGTACCTTATCCTTGTTTTTAAATAGGGATACATTGGTTGTAATTCATGTTGTTTATTATCAAAACACCTTTACTATTTTGTAAATTAATAAATTTATATCAAATTAGATAAAATATATAATTTCAAATAATATATTATCGACTATAATTCACCTGAAATGATTTATCATCACGATGACTGATTAAATCATTCCATGTTTCCTTTTTTATAATGTCTGCATACATAACTGGTGGGTGGGGTTTTGGTTTCCTCTCAGTATCCCTAAGATAAATCTTGGTAAGAAGTGTCCAGAAACATCTTTAGGATTTTCCTATGGCCCTAAGAAATATTTCTTATGGAAATCATCTAAAAAAACTCTACAAGTGATAATGAAAATTATATCAATGTCTCATTATATAATATTTTGGTAAAATAGAGATACTATTTCATAACATTACCTTAATATCTTATTAATGAGTTTCCTTTATTATATGCTAGATTTAGCTCCAGAAACCAATATCAATTATCACCTTCATTCTCATTGTGACTCCAATATATCTAATGAACATTAACTTATTGGGATACAGTTTTTGGTCGTACCAATTCCATCCATTCTCAATTTTTATACCCTTTCTTCTTGTCTTGATAATTTTAGTCAACACATCGATGCTTTGTCATTCTTTTTTTTCATCAACATATTGTTAATTCCATGATAATTTTATAGTTTTAGCATCAACCATTTATTCTTCTCTAAGATTGGTTACATCATCATGTGAAGAAGTCATTTTATACATGATTAGTCAGATATTTAATTAAAATTACATTAATACAGTATAGAACACATAATATTATGAGGAAAATAATAGTATACTAAAAACACTTTAACTTATTCATTGAATGATCTTTATTTTTTTAAAGGTTGAATGGATTTTCATACTCTATTGAGAATCCAAATACCCTCTTTTTGGTCCTCTATAATGTATAATAAATTTTCTACATTAGGACCACCATTAAATTATTGTGATCTCCCAATAGAAGGGTCATCCTCGATTGAATTTTAATATAACCCTATAGTTTTTTAGTCACCAGATGGAAAATTGACTAGTTCTTGTTTATTCGATATAGGACATAAAATAACTATACTTATTTGGATTCCATTATGAATGGATTTTCCATATACCCATCCACATTGAAATTCACCTTCATAAAACAAATTTCATCTACTTTCACAACAATCATATTTTCAACCCATTTGAAACGAAAAAGAATCACTTGAAATGTTTTATAATACAACTTTTATATTTGTTTGATGATGTCAAAATATGACGTATTCACATAAATTTGATTTCTATGCTTGGAACTAGGTATGTTCATCGCTTCCTACATAAGCGTAAATCCATCATTTTACATCGTACTATGTTCATAATGTTCTTATTGTATATAATGTATAACAAATAATTACAAAACTAGTGTAAGAGATAACATTTTTATTTGGTCCCATATCTAGCCATCTAAGTCATTCGGTAATTAAATTTTGACTTTCAGATAACTCCACATAAATATGATCTCATAACCATCTTATAAACCATTGATTAAGTGTGTTTTGTATCCATCATTCAACCCTTGATGGATTCAAATGTCTAAGCATTTCTTTGTGGGATTCAAAATATGTATCAATATCTTAACTATTATGTAAACATTAAAGGTGATCTTTCTCCTTATCTGTGTTGGTAATTGTAACAACATCTCTTCTAAAAATACATTTTCCCATAAGGGGACCATTATGATGATACTTTGTGTAATGAACCGGATTTTCCATGTAATTTTTTTTAATTATATGGAACAATTTCGAGGTTGCGAAATCTGAAGGCATTTGATTCCGATGCCCAGTGTGCCCAGAATAGAATTTTAAACTTTCTTAAGGTACATTCAGTAAACATGCCAATGGGAAATCATAAATTTTGAACTGGTGCTCGGAATTGAAATATGAGGGCACTGTTGAACTCCCAATGACATGATTCTTTTAAGAGAGCCTTAACCTTGACCGTAGTGGGTTGCGAGAGGAAGTTGGTTTTGGGGGTTTTCCTCGAGGATTAATAAAATAATTCTAATTTATTTAAAATATCTTACACCTCTCTTTTAGGTTTGGGTAGTGAATACCATAATGGGTGGTCGATCATTTAATATAGGACATTAAATACTCGATTACACAAAAATGTGTAACCACCCTACAACCAATTAAGGAGGTTCATTAATTGCACCAATTAATAAACCTCTCTTAATTTTTTGTTTTAAAGATAACTCCCATCTTCTCTATTTTTTTTAATTCGTTGGGAAAGAATAAGTGTTTTGGGAGAGGATGATTTTGGAGGAGCCTCTCAATGAAGAACGGGTCCATCAAGGAAGAACCGAAGATCATCATTTGAGCAGCATCGTTGGAGGCCTGCTTCAGGATTGTCAAACACCGACCCATCCTCAAACATGGGACACTCTCCAATGAATCATGAAGTCGGGTTTTGTCTTGTTTAAATATCAGGATTTTTTGAATAAATTATATTCTCCATTGTTAAAATTCTAACTTGGAGGGTGCGAGCCAAACGAACAAGGCCCAGACCCTCAACGACTCGTTTTATCATCGCATTCTACGCGGTTGAATTTTAAGGTTAGACAAAACCCAAATCTATGGGTCAAGTAGAGATGGAAATTACTCGAACAACCCATAGGTGTGCTCAAATGGAAAAAAAGACAACCAGAGCTCACCTGGTGGCCCACGGAAGACCATCGGCATGGCCCCGGTGTGGTAACAATGGTGACCAGTGCCGACAGGCTATGGTTGTGGATGGCACTGACTAGCCACAGAGAAGGTGGTGGCATTACGTCACACACCGTAGAAGGCTGAGGCCACAACTTTTCAGCTGTGGCGGTTGAGCAGGGTGACTGGCACCGGCCTTCCTCAAAGGCGGAGCGGCGCGTCGTCGCGCACCACTAAAGGTGGTCACGGATCGAAGCCGCAACGAAGGAAGGAAATGACTCCATGGGGTCCCACGAGAGACCAAGTGGTTCCACATGGTGCCGCCACTCCAAATCTCGAACGACTTAGCCATTCGGAAAAAAGGGGGGACATTTTCCCCCGTGCAAGCTAGGGTGGGCCCTACGCCCTCTTACGGTCTAGGTTGCGCCCTCCTGCAGGATGGGTTGAAACCTCATGCAGGATGGGACGTGCCCCCTATATTCTGGGTTTTCACCCCCCTGCGGGATGGACTTCCCCCCCCCCCCATGGGCTGGGTCGTTCCCCCTTGCAGGTTGGGTCGCGCCCCCAGCGGGCTCGGTCGGACCGTGGCCCAGTGGGCCGAGCCCACCGTGGCCTAGCCCTACTAGGCCGACCCCAGTCGGTTAAGGCTGAGCCTGTTCAGACCAAAATCATGTTAGCTCATCCCAGACTAGGTCGGGTCAGGTCGGTTTGACTGGGTCAGATCGGACCCAGACCCATCCAGGTCCAGTTTCTCTTAAAATGCCATAACTTGAATTTCAGACGTCTGTTTGAAGAACTATCTGTGGTGTTGGGATATTTGGATTGATACGGTCCTTTTGGTATAATTCACTTGAATTTTTGAAAATGTAGGAGTACAACCGAGTTGGATTGAAACTGAATCCAATTCGGCCCTCGGTTCTGAAACTCTTATAACTCGCAAACCAGGCATCTGATTGACATGTCGTCAGTCACCTTGGAACCCTTACGACATAAGGATACATTGTGTTAATCCTTTTTGGAGCTTAGTGGTGTTTGAGGTATGAAAAATATCTTGAGGAGTATATTCTATAGAACTGAAGTGCACAGGGTGCGGGGAATCCTATGGAAGATTGTCTTTGAATTAGCAACCCTATGTGGATCAACATCATAGAGTCCATGTGTGAATCAACATCATAAATACCTCACAGAAACTAGTTTTAGAGTAGACCATCAAGGATCATCACCTAGAGAGCCTAATTTGATCAGCACCTAGCGACCATGTGTGGATCCACATTCCAGCGACCCTGTGTGGATCAGCGTTCTAAAGACCCTATGTGGATCAATAGTAGTGTGACCCAATGAGGACCAGCCTTACAGTGGCCCGCCGTGTAACAGTGACATACATCCAAGAGTGGATCTATAATAGAACAACTTCTTTGTGGATCATTTGTGGATTTTATAAATGGAACAAGATGATATAGATTAAGACTAATCATCTATATTCCTGATCAATGAGTTGTATACCTGGTGTGATCTGACTATTTCATCGTGATTTGTGATTGAGGTATTTCTCTGTGGTTTTTCCTTTGTGGAACTCTGGGAGACCTTCGGGGGTATCAGGGTCCCTACTAAGTATTGTTATACTCACCCCTGCATGGGATTTTCCCCATACTGTGACGTGTCCTGTGCAGATGATGGAAAACTTTTACCGAGGTTTAAAATCCAAGACTGAACGTTGCTCAGAGGTGGACCTTTAGACGTGATGTCCCACAGTGATGATCGATCATGAGATATACATAACCTTTAATTAGAAACCTTGGCAGGTGATTCTAGGATCTGTTTTTCTATTTCTGTTGTAATTTTTAGTTGGGCTTGTATTCCAACCCCCTTTACTTACATTACTCACCCCTTTTACTTTCAGTACACATATTTTTACAACTGCAGTTTTACTATGTTGGTTGTGGTCGTTGTATTCTTGGTATGTGTGTTTTTAGGTTTAAAGGTAATTTCATCCCTTTCTTAAAGGATATTCTTTTTGGTTCTAGTCGCCAACCCCTAGCCTATGGAAGTCGGGCTTGGGGTAGTCATGGCACGGGCCCCGAGGGATGGGTCGTGACAAAGTGGTATCAGAGGAGTCAGTTCTACTAAATAACTAGGACTTTGATCTTTTCCTGGGTAATAGGGTTAAGTTTTATGAGTGTGGTTTTTAGTTTGGGGAATCCGGTGTTAGTATGGCGGCCAACGTATCCCTACACTAGGACCCTGAATTCTGAATTCCGACCAAGTACACGAAAATGCTGATTGCATGTGTTTTTGAAAAGTTTTTCCTTTTGATCTCTTTTGAGTCATCTCACCAGGTATAACTTAATGGTTATGATGCATCTAGTTTCTTTTAGGATGCCTCCATGTAGATAGCTAGCTAGGGTTCCAGTGAGAGTTTTCAATGACGTCCCACCAAGCGATGAGTCTTCGATTCAGGGCCCTCATACGGCAATAGTACCATCGGGTGGTGTACCAGAAGAACCACTACTCATTGGGTAGCTATTGCCACTATCCCCACCACCAGATAGTGCACGCCGACTAAGCACGTTGCACTATTTTCAGTGGCAGAGGCCTCCGAGGATTCGAGGCGAGATGGATCCACAAGCGACTGAGGACTAGCTGGAGGCTGTGGCTAGAGTTTTTCACCTGGTTGGGACACCAGCTGATTAGATAGTGATCCTAGCTTCCTGTCTTTTCTAGGGAGCAGCATGGAGATGGTGGAGATTGATTCTACAGATACACAATGAGGCGAACCTCTCCTAGGTATATTTCGAGGGCCTCTTCAACGAAGAGTTCGTTCCAGCGACTCTACGCTCTATGCGTATACGGGAGCTACTACACTTACATTAGGGTAGCCTAACCTTGGCCTAGTACTCAGCGAGGTTCACTTACTTCTCACACTACTCTACTGATAAGGTGAGGGACCCTTCCTTCAGGGCCTGGGCCTTCGAGCAGGGGCTCCGATGGGAGATCATAGCTTTGATGGTATCTCTCAGCATCCCAACACATGTTGGATTACTGGAGAAAGCACTCTTGGTGGAGAGATTTCTTGGAGAGGGGACACCAACATGAGAACCCACCACCGAGTGACACGTAGAAGAGTCATATGTGGTTGGTAGTAGGCAGATGACATAGAGGTCCAAGTGGACCAAACCAGCTAGTGGATGACCTCGGAACGTACGGTCAGAGGTCCGACGCTCACGAGGTAGAGTAGGATAGCAGAGGATAAGATTGTGCTTCACATGCGATGGGAAGGGTAACATGGATCACGACTGCCCGACCAGCTACACTGACGACCATAAGATTCTTGATAGATCTCCGAGGAAAAGATAGAGATTCGGTCAGGGAGGTCTATAGGAAGTAAGCGGATGTGGTAGAGTAGTTGTCCATGCCGAAGGCGGTGGGTGGCGATTCAAGATTCTACTGCCACCACCTCCATGTGATCAACCCTGACCACAAAGAGTAGGTAGACAGGGACGAGCTCAGCTTTAGGTAGCCGAGGCCTACAACCACGATGCTCCATAGATGATTCAAGTCATGATTTGTGTCTACTCCACCTTATCTGTAGTAATTATAGACATAGATTCTAGGCACTCTTTCATTTCCACAACCCTCGTTCCGAACTCGGAGATTCCAGTGGAGCCATTGGCTCAATCTTTATCGCTATAGACTCCTATGGGAGGGTATTTGATGATTACACACTGGTGTTGAGAGTGTGAGATTACTATAGGAGGTGAGAGCTTCAGATGGGATCTTCTAGTAGTGGTATCGAGGCCTTACAACATCATATTGGGTATTGACTGGTTATCCATAGTCCATGCTCAAATTGACTTCATTAGGTGCAAAGTGTGGTGTGTCCGTGAGGATGGGACCAGGTTTTCTTTCATTGTTGATAAGGGAACTTTTACAACATAAGATAGACTTACCTGGAGGAGGGTGAAACCGATCACACATCACTTGGCTAGCCTTAACCTCAGATCAGTTGATGTTGAGAGTCCGAGTTATCCTGTAGTGGTGGACCAATATGATGATGTCCTCCCAGATGATGTTTCGGAACTACCTCCTCACAAAGAGGTGGACTTATAAATTGACTTATACCCTGAGACGACACCAATATCTACACCAGCATATTGGATGGCTAACGTGGAGCTTCGTGAGTTACGGGTATAGCTGGAGGACTTGCAGAAGAAGGGGTTCATAAGGCCCAGTGTTTCTCCGTGGGTAGCCCCGATTTTGTTCACCAAGAAGGCATATGCGAGTTTGAGGATCTGTGTGGATTATCAGTGCCAGAACTAGGTGATCATGAAGAATATGTATCCACATATGAGGATTGATGATCTATTCGATTAGATGAAGGGAGATTGTTGGTTTTTGAAGATAGACCTCAGATCAGGCTATCATCAACTCAGGGTATGAGATGGGGATGTGCACAAGATGGCCTTAATATGTCAGTATGTCCACTATGAGTTAATTGTTATGCCATTCGGCGTGACCAATGCCTTTATAGTGTTCATGGGACACATGAACCGGATCTTCCAGCCATTCCTCAATCGCTTTGTGGTGGACTTAATTGATGAAATCTTGGTGTACTCAGTGATGGAGGAGGAGCATGCCTATCATCTGTAGATAGTTCTAGATACACTATGAGAGAACCAGCTTTATGGTAAAAATCTCAAAGTGCTTGTTCTGGATAAGGGAGGTCCACTTTCTAGGACATGTTATCTTGGAGGCTGGAGTTGTAGTGGATCTGGCGAAGATAGAGGTTGTGATTTCTTGGGAGCTACTCAAGAGTGTGACCAAGGTTTAGAGTTTCCTAGGGTTGGCTGGGTACAAATGGAGATTCGTACCTGACATTTCCCAAGTTGCGGTACCCTTTTCAGCATTGACAAAGAAGGGACAACCCTTCGTGTGGATGGAGAAATGCCAACAGAGTTTTCTAAAGCTGAGGTAGAGACTGACGAGTGCCCCCATCTTGAGGCTACCATAATATGGTGTTGGGTATGTAGTCTACTACGACACATCAGGGACCAGACATGGATGTGTCCTGATGTAAGAGTGAGAAATTATTGCTTATGGTTCATGATTGCTAAGATAGCATGAGCAGAACTACGCTACCCATGACCTAGAGTTAGCAATAGTGGTTTTCTCTTTGAAGATGTGGCGGTAATACTTGAGAGGTGAACGTTTTATAGTCTACTCTGATCCCAAGAGTCTCAGGTATATCTTCTCACATTAGGACCTAAACCTAAGATAGTGGATATGGCTAGATCTCCTCCTGAACTATGACTTTGAGATAGTCTATACTCCTGGGAAGGGGAAAATGGTAGTAGATTCACTTAGTAGGAGGTATGGTCTATAGTTTCTAAGTGAGGCAACAGAGCATCTAGCCATGTTGCAGATATCTTTCATGGATAGAGATTGAGATTCTTACCTCCAGTCCATGAAATTCACTCCCCCTCTCCTTCAGCGAGTTAGGTAGGCGCAGCTTGGGGACATTGACTGTGAGGCTCGGCGTTCTTAGATATCCTTAGAACAGGTACCTAATGGATTTTTTGAAGGTGGGGAGCACATCATCCTCTTCATGGGACACACCATGGTACCGGTGGGGCTACTGGAGGATGTGTTGAAGTAGTTCCATACGTCCCCTCTAGCGGTACATCCTGGTGTGGTGAAGATATACCAAGAGCTCTGGCGTTAGCACTGGTGGCCTGGGATGAAGAAATTCATGGTAGATTTTATTTCCTGATGCCTCACTTGTCAGCACGTGAATACCAAGCATGAGGATCCAGCAGGCTTAGCGCAGCCACTAGAGGTGTCATAGTGGAAGTGGGATGGAATTTCCATGGATTTTGTGATAGGGATACAACGTATGTCCATGGACCAGGATACCAACTGGGTGATCACTGACTGACTCACAAAGTTGGCCCACTTCCTACCCATCTGAGATTAGGGATCAGTAGAGGGCATGGTACGCTTCTACGTAGAGGATATTTTATGGATTCATGGGGTTCCATCGATGATCGTCTCTGATCGTGACACACGTTTTACATCCCAGTTGAGGAAGGTATTGTGGGAGGAATTCGGGACTCAGCTACATTTGAGAACCACCTTTCATCCTCAGATGGATTATAAGATGGAGCAGACCTTTCAGACACTGTAGGACATGCTTCGTGCTTGCATCCTAGATTTTGGCCGTAGTTTGGAGGATCAATTTCTCTTGGTTGAGTTATCGTATAACCACAAATATCACATCACCATTGGTATGGAACTGTTTGAGGCCTTTTATGGTCGACCATGCAGATCACCTCTATGCTGGACAGACCCAGGGGAGTCAACACTTATGTGTCCAGAGTTGGTATGGGCTACCAGTAAGATGTTGCAGATCATCTAGGAGGAGATGAAGACTGCACATAGTAGGCATAAGTCTTATGTTGATAGAAGACAGAGACCTTTTTAGTTCTATGAGGGAGACCAAGTCTTCCTATGGGTCTCACCTCAATGAGGTTTTTGGACATTTGGCCAGGGCGACAAGCTATCTCGGAGGTTCATCGGACCCTTTCAGGTTCTTAGAAGAGTTGGCGAGGTGGCTTATCTCCTATCTCTTCCCCCATAAATTCATTGAGTGCATGAAGTTTTCCACATGTTGTAGGTGAGGAAGTACGTTCATGATCCATTTCACATTATTGACTATGGTGAGATGGACATTAATGATGGGATGACGTTTACGGAGGTTCCAGTGGAGATTGAGGATCAATAGGAGCAGGTCCTTCATGGAAGATCGATACCTATGGTGCATATTCCCTGGCATCACCGGAACCTCCAGGAGAGAACATGGGAGTGGGAGGCTCAGATTTTTTCCCAGTACCCCCATTTGTTTCCTTAGTATATGTTGTGGATTTCGGGGATGAAAAGCCCTAAGGTGGGGAGAATGTAAAGACCGGAATTTTCCATGTAATTTTTTTTATTTATATGGAACTATTCTAAGGTTTTGAAATCTGACAGTGTTTGATTCAGATGCCCAGTGTTCCTGGAATGGAATTTTAAGCTTTCTTAAGGTACGTTCAGTAAACGTGTGATCGGGAAATCCTAACTTTTGAACTGGTGGCTGGAATTAAAATCTGAGGGCACCATTGAACTCGTGGTATCAGGATTTGCTTAAGGGAGCCTTAACCTCAACTACAGAGGGTTGTGAGAGGATGTTGGTTTTTGTGGTTTTTGTGGAGGATTAATAAAATAAATCTAAATTATTTTAAACATATTCCACCACCCTTTTAGGTTTTGGTGGCGGGGACCACAAGGGGTGGTCAGGTATTTAATGCAAGATATTAAATTCCCAGTTACACAAAAATGTGTAACCACCCTACATGTAATTAAGGAGGCTCATTAATTGCACCAATTCATGAACCTCTCTAAATTATATGTTGTAAATATAACTACCCTCTTCTCCATTTTTGGTTTTTGAATTCATTGGAAAAGTAGTGGTGTTTTTGTAAGAGAAGGATTTTGGAGGAGCCTCTTGATGAAGATCAGATCCATCAAGCATGTTCCAAAGATCATCGTTTGAGTGGCATCATTGGAGGCTTGCTTTGGGATCGATGAACACCGACCCATTTTTAAACACGAGACACTATCCAATGAATCATGAGGTAGGGTTTTGTATTGTTTAAATTTCAAGAGTTGTTGAATCAATTATCTTCTCCCTTGTTAAGATGCTAACACAGACGGTGCAGGACAAACGAACAAGGATCGATCCCTCCACCCCTCATTTTATCACTGTGTTCTGCACGGGTGAATTATTGGGTTGAACAGAACCCAAATCTGGTAGAAAACATGTGAAAGAGATGAACTGGGAATACCATTGGTGTGATAAAATGAAAAAAATGGAACACTAGAGCTCACCTGGTGGCCTGCGAAGGACTGTCGGTATGGCACCAACGTAGCTGCACCAGTGAACTACCCCGGAAGGCGATAGCGGCGGTCTGCACCAACTAGACACGGTGGTAGTAGAGCACCATCATGCACCGCAAGGGGAGGCCATATCGGTCAGTAGGCGGCCGACACTAGCTAGCCGTAGAGATGGTGGTGGTGTGCCGTCACGCACCGCAGGACGAGGAGTTAGTAGCTATTCAACCGCAGCAGTTGAGCAGGGTGACCGGCACTGGCCAGCCATGGAGGCGGAGCAGTGCACCATCGCGCACCACTAAAGGTGGTCGCAGGTTGAAGCCACAGTGGAGGCAAGGACCCACTCCCTGCGGGTCCCGTGTGTAACTAGGCGGCTCCACATGGCGCCACCGCTCCAAATCCATAATGTCTTAACCGTTCAGGAAAACGGGGGGACGTTTTTCCCCATGCTTATTAGGGTGGTCCCCGCACCCTCCTACGGGTTGGGTTGCACCCTCTTGTGGGCTAGGTTGCACCCTTCTACAGGCAGGGCCACACCCCACTTGTGGGTCAGGTCGTGCCCCCTGCTGGTCGGGCTGCACCCCTGCGAGCTAAGTCACTCCCATGTGGGCTAGGTCATTCCCTTTTGGCCCGGGCCACACTCCCCCAGTGGTTTGGGCCAGCCCAGGCCAGTTTGGGCTGGGCCGAGTCAGTCCGACCGAGTCGGACCGAACCCATACCCATCTAGGCCCAGTTTTTCTTAAAATGCCCTAACTTGAAGTCCAAATGACCATCTAAAAAACTATATGTGGTGATGGGATCCTTAGAGAAAGGTGGTCCTTTGGGTATACTCCACTCAAATTTTGGAGAAATTTGGAGTACTACAAAATTAGATCGAAACTGAATCCAACCGGGCCATCGGTACTAATACACTTATAATTCAGAGACCGGGCATCCAATTGACATTTCGTCTATTGTGTTGTAACCCTTGCAACATGGAGGTCATTTGGGTTACTACTTTGTGGAGATTAGTGGCAGTATAGGTATGACTGATATCTCGATGATCAGATTCTACGGAACTTGAGAGCACTGGGTGTGGGGAATCTTGTGGCTGGATGTCTTTGAAGTAGTGACCCTATGTGGATTAGCATCATAGAGACCCTATGTAGATCAGAATTGTAGCAACCTGAAGGGGACCAGTTTTAGAGCGTCCCGTCAAGGATCAGAACCTAGAGACTCTAAGTGGATCAGCACTTAAAAATCCAATGTGGATCAGCATTCCAACGACCCTGTGTGGATCATCATTTTAGTGACACTGTGTGGATCAGAATTCTAGCAATCGTGTGTGGATCAGCAGTAGCGTGACCCGATGAGGACCATCCTTATAGTGTCGCATTGTGGAACTGTGACTTGCATCCAAGAGTGGATCGATAATAGAACAACTTATTTGTGGATCAATTATGTAACTTCTAAGAGGAATAAGATGATATAGCTTAAGACTAATCATCTATATTCATGATCTCTGAGTTGTATACCTGGTGTGAGATAACTCTTTCTTCATGATTTGTGATTGAGGTCTTGCTTTTTGTTTTTTACTTTGTGGAACTCTGGGAGACCTTCAGGGGTCTCAGGGTCCCTACTAAGGATTATTATACTCACCCCTACACAAGCTTTTCCCAGAGCTTTTTATGTCTTGTGCAGATGATGTACAACTTTGATTGAGGTTTGGGATCCAAGACTGAATGGTGCTCGGAGGTGGACCTTTAGACATGATGTGCCATAGTGATGATCGATCGTGATTTGTACCTACCCCTTAGGTAGGAACCTTGGCGGATGATTCTGGGAGCTATTTTTTTGTTTCTATTGTAATTTTTAGTTGGTATTGTATTCTAGTGCCCTTTACTTATAGTAATCACCCCTTTTACTTTAAGTACACATCTTTTTACTACAGTAGTTTTACTATGTGGGTTGTGCTTGTTGTATTCTTGATCTATGTGTTTGTAGGTTTAAAGCCTATTCCTCCCCATTTTTCCAAGATATTCCTTTCGGTGCTAGTCACTAACCCATGTTCTATGGAAGGCGGGCTTGTGGTAGTCACGGCATGGACCCCAGGGGATGGGTCGTGAAATGTGGGTAGATCGATGCTATCAATAAATTATAACTAATAAGTATAAAAATCAACAACTTCTTGAAAAATATATCATTCTACAATACAAACTTCTGGATGGCTTAGATTCCTGACATACCCTTTCAAAATCATCATATATCGTTCAATGTGGTACATCAACCTATAACGGATAGGACCACATAGTTGAACCTCTCAACCAAGTGAACCATCAGGTGGATCATTATATCAAATAATTATGGTAGGAATAATACCTTCAATTCACATAATATGATTACATCCTCCTTATTCTTGATTGGAATCTTCATTGGGTCTATAAATTTATTGTTTATAGATTTCAAAAATAATAAGAGTTTGGTTAATGTATGTCATACATTTTTATAAAAAAATCAATATAAAGTGATGGGTCTAAAATCTTGCATAAAAAAATGTCAAGTGATTTTAGTCCCTATGACTTGATGTTATTTATTGACATGGCATTATTTATATTTGATGAATACACCTCTAGAACTTTTACACCATTAAGGAAAATGAAATATTTCAATTTTTCTTGTCTGGATAGAGTGTAAGCTACAAGAGGAAGAAAATTCTTTCTTATACCCTTCACTGATTCCAACTCATCCCTTATCCCCATGTCAATCAAGTTCAAACTTTAATTAATGTCATATTTTGTTTTTTCAAGAACATTTAGTAATGGGACATGTAATGCCCTGACCCCAGTTACCTAGAGTCGGTGCATTATTACATAACATTGGCATGATCACAAGAAAGATCAAATCTCGAAAGACTGATTGGTTTAGTATCCTTGGAAACAATAGATATATTCATAAAGTTTTACATTACATCATAAAGTAAAAAACAACTACAACAACATTGTCTTTATATCCCACACTCATATCCCCACATACTATCCCTGCAGGTCATTCATAAATTACATCTTCACATCCTGGAAAAAATAAAACATAGAAAAGGGGTGAGCTCAAATGCCCAGTAAGGATAACAATATAGCGGAAACTTTCATAAATAAGAATAAACATTTAAGGAAATGTATAACTTAAAACAAAAGCCTTTTAAACTTGAACTTCAATATAGTATGGAAAAAATAAAATGAAATAATTCCATTTACTTATTCACATGGATATTCTACTAATCGAATAATCACATGCAATATCAATTACCACTTTCATAATGATGGAATGCATAATGCCAGACTATCATAACCACATAGACAAGGCCTCGTTCCAAGACTAAAAATAATATTTTTCCAAGGACTTGTGCTAAGGCCTTGTTCCAAGACACTAGTTTGTCTCATGATACCTACCGATGCATCGAGGAGCTATAGCGGTCTCCACTCGTCACATATTAATTCAGATTCATTCCCATATGAAAAGGTTTAAACATAACATAAACATTCATATTAAAACTAGAATACGAAATGTCAATACATTCACTATAAACTATGAACGGTATAAAAATAGAACATCCACAGTCAAACATATCACAAAACCTTCAATACAATATATAAGTTTTGTATCATAATAAATCAAATTCAAATAAGTGTAAAATCCATCAAAGGATGTTGACATAGATGAAATCAAAACTCTTTTTAGAGAAATATCTCTTTCTATTTTGAAATCATTTAAGAGTCATATATTTATGAAATAAAACATTTTATTTGAAAATATTCTTATAATATTGTAAGGGAAGCTTCGACGATTTTATATCGGCGGAAAATAACCGCACCCGCCTTATAAGTTAAAAAAACATTCTTACCTTAATTTTTTCGAAAAGGTTAAAAAGCACCTTGTTTGGAAAACGATGGAAAGATTCATTTATAAACCACTTATAAAAAGTCAAACAAGGGTATAAATGACTTTAACCCATATTCTTGTAAATATTAAAAATGTTTTTAAATACATTTTTAAGAAACATGGATGTGGATGATAAAGAGATCCCAGTAGATTATTACGTATAAACAACCTCGAATAATGAAGAGATTGTGAAATAAACCCTTACCTTGTACTTTTTCTTGGTTGGGGTAGGTTAACCTCCTGTATAATGGTGAAATAATTGTTATTAAATTATACAAGAATCATATACATTAATATGATATCATATATGATCTTTTAACATTACTTTGTTAATAATATCTTAGTATTATCATTGTTTCGGGTGTTAACTTACTCATTTTCTTTTATATGTTTTGTTACGTAAGACATGTTTGTAATGTATAGTTTGTATCTTAATCATATATATAATGATATAAAGTCCTTAGATACTATTATTAATCATCAAATGAGAATTATACTTGAATGGATATGATGGAGAATGAATCTCATCGCGTTCGTGGAGACGGTAGTCCGTACGTACGCACGAGCGACAATATCATTCTTTTGATATTAAAATAATATATAAATGGATGGTATAACATATATACAGAATAATTATCAAGTTATATTTATTATTTACATGAGTTAAACATCATTATTATACCCATTCAAATAATAATTTATTGAAGAACAATTACACCACGACGTGGAGACGGTAAGCCGTACGTACGCACGTATGGTGACATGTTATTCAAAGGATGGACAGAAAACTGAATATGGTTGTACCATATTTATAATAACATCACAGTATATATAAGATATTGGAGTTATTATTTTAGAATGGTAATAACATAGAAGGAAGAAGCGGAAGAAGAAAGGTACTTGGAAAAGGGTGGTGAAATCATTACCTATTCTTTGGGTTCTTCCTTTTGATTTTGATCAAAATGGATCCTTATGTTGGCTTTATGACTAAAGGAAGGCCTCTAGGATGAAGTGACGGAAGTTGAGAGAGTATTTGGGCAGAGGTTGGCCGAAACAAAAGGCTTTGAAGGTGTGAAGTAATGAGAAGGGGGAGTTCCCTTTTATAAGAGGGGTGAGGGGCACCTTTGGAAAAGATAGAAATATTAATTTATAATAAATTCATATTCGGTTTCTAATGTCTCCAAAGTGGATTATTAAAAGGTTAAGGTGGGGATAGGTCGAAAACCATTCATCCAATAGAATTTAGACAGGTTTGGGTTACTATATTAACCTTATCGTTTAGTTTTAACTCTTAGTTAATTAGTTTGACATTTACCATGTCACTTTGTATTTTTATATTATATAGTAAATAAAATTACTATATACATCCAAGATACCCCCAAGTGGTCCATTACTTATACACCTATCATGATATAAGTCTCTTGATCGAACCTTAGATTTTTAGGAATTTAATATCAATTATTAATATAATATTTGTTTTAAAAACACTTTTATGTCAATTTTGACACTATTCAATAGTTGATTTTTGTGAAACTTATAACAGAATGATTACTTCGAACAAAGTCAATTAAAGAAATCCTAATATGTCATATTATCCTATAAAATTATTTTAATTCATTAAAAGTCTCAAATTATATTTATTTGGGTATTTATAATATTAATTATTTTAATTTTTCACTATTATGGTAATTACTGTATCATCATTGTGTCATAAATAAATTAATTTATTTAATGTCTAAAAATTTAAAATAAAATATCATTATGTTGGAAATCTATATATATTTCTAATAAATATTTATAGTCGAAAATCCAACATATATAACCCTATGTAAAATTTTTTTTTCTAAAAGATATATGCTTGTGTCATTTTTGTATTCATTTTAACTTAATTAAAATAAAGTGTCCCTATCACTTACAACTGGCACCATGAGGTCCCAAAATCGACCGAAAGATGCCTATGGTCAAACCGGTATCATCCAATAAGGTTAGGACATTTTTTAGGGTAATTTGTTATTATTATAATATTATTTTTTAACCCTTATTTACTGGATTTACCTTTTAACCATGGTAAATAAAATATTTACCGAAGTAATTATTCAAAATTTCTATAAAAAAAAGTTACCTATTTACACAATTTGAACATCCTGATTCCAAATATGGAATCTATTTTTCTAAATTCAAAACACAGAAGTGGCAGAAATTAATTTAAAATTAATTCCCGCTGTCAAAACAAAGAGCGTGTTTTTAAGATATAATAACTATCAAAAGATTGATACTTGTTTATATTCGATTTAATAGTGAAATTAGGTCCAATGACCAACATTGTATTAAATGGTAAAAATATATTCTAAATATAATTTAAAAGAACTCAAATTCATAATTTATCAATATAAATTATTTCGATTAAAAAAGTTGTTTTTAATTAAAATTTAGTAATTTTCACTATTCATTAAAATATTAAAGTTATCCGAAAAGTACCAAAATTTCACCTTAGGCTAAATTTGATATTCTGAATCCAAAAATGAAGTCCATTTTGAAATATAAAATATATATAATTTCAAAAGGTAGGAATTACTATTTATAACGGCTAGTTTGATTAGTTATGGTGTGTTAGAACTCGGTGTTGCGTACAACACACGCTATCACATTATTCCAAGAGAAGCGTACCGTAGAAGCTTGGGGTGTTACATTCTCCCCTCCTTCAAATAATTTTGTCCTTGAAATTTCTAGAATATTATTGCATGAAAAGACTCGGGTGGTTCTTCATCATAAGTTCCTCGGGTTCCCACGTTGCCTCTTCCATCTTATGGTTTCTCCACAAAACTTTTACCAAACGCGTCGTCCAGTTTCTCAGTACTTGTTCTCTTGTATCAAGAATCCTGACGGGATCTTCACAAGAAGATAGATCAGCTTCCAGTTCTAATTCTTCATAGGTGAGTACATGCGTTGGGTCAGGCATGTATTTCCTCAATAGAGATACGTGGAACACATCATGAACTTTGGAGAGACTTGGCGGCATTGCCAATCGGTAAGCTACAGCCCCAATTCATTCTAGAATTTCGAAAGGTCCGATGTACCTGGGACTCAATTTACCTTTCTTACCAAAATGTATGACTCCCTTCCATGGAGATACCTTCTGGAAAACATGATCACCGTCTTGAAATTTCAAATCCTTCCTTCGATTATCGGTATAGCTCTTTTGCCTCCTTTGAGCTGCTTTGATGTGGTTTTGGATTACATTCACCTTTTCCATCATTTCCTCCACCAGTTCTGGGCCTACAAGTTTTCTTTCACCAACGTCATCCCAACAGGTTGGTGTGAGACATCTCTTTCCATATAACACTTCATATGGTGCCATCTGAATACTCGAATGGAAGCTATTGTTATAGAAAAATTCTACCAAAGGTAAATATTGATCCCACATACCCTGAAAGTCATGTGAACAAGATCTCATCATGTCTTCTATGGTTTGAATAGTCCATTATGATTGTCCGTCTGTCTGAGGGTGGTAGGCAGTGCTCAAATGAAGTTCAGTATCCAGGGATTTCTGAAGACTCTTCCCGAATCATGAAGTAAAACGGGGATCACGATAAAAAAAAATCGATAGGGGTACCCCATGAAGTCTCACAACTTCATTAATATATAGTCTTTCTATACTTTCCAGTGGTAGATCTTCTCTTATAGCAAGAAAATGTGCTGACTTGGTAAGACGATCAACAATAACCCATATTGCATCGTTCCTTCTAGGAGTCTTTGGTAGTCCCATGACAAAGTCCATCGTAATATTGTCCCATTTCCACTCCGGTATGGGAAGAGGTTGCATGACTCCTCCAGGCTGTTTCCTTCCAGCTTTCACTTGTTGACAAACCATACATCTTGACACAAAATCAGCAATCTCCCTCTTCATGTTGTCCCACCAAAAACTTTCCTTCAAATCTCTATACAATTTGGTGCTCCCAGGGTGTATAGAGAAATTGGAACTATGAGCATCATCCAGCAATTCCCTTTTTAGATCAGGTATATCGGGAACACAAAGCCTCTTCATGAATTTCAGAATTCCATCTTCATACACAAAGTCTCTCAATATCCCATCATTCACAGCTTTAATCTTCTTTTGAAATTCTTCATCATCGGTCTGAGAACTCTAAATTCTTTCTAGTAATGATGGTTTGGAAACCATTTGAAAAATCATTGATGTTTCACCTTCACTGGTTATTCCCATGTCCATCTTCACTAGATCCATGAAAATTGGATCCCTTTCAATTCTCATATTGTTCAAAACTACATGGTCTTTTTTGCTCAAAGCATATGCCACCTTGTTTGCCTTCGCCGGGTGGTAGTGTAGCGTACAATCATAATCCTTGAGTAATTCAATCCATCTCCTTTTCCTCATGTTGAGTTCTTTTTGTGAGAAAATATACTTCAAACTCTTGTGATCAGTATAAATCTCACATTTTCACCATAGAGTTAGTGCCTCCATATCTTCAAAGCAAAGATCACAACTGCTAACTCGAGATCATGAGTAGGATAGTTTTGTTCATGAATTTTCAACTATCGTGATGCATAAGCAATAACCCTATCATTCTGCATAAGGACACAACCAAGTCCTTTCTTCGATGCATCACTATAAATAACGATCCCATCATTCCCCGATGGTAGAGTCAATATAAGAGCATTGACTAATCTTCTCTTCAGTTCTTCGAAACATTCTTCACACTTTTTTGTCCAAACAAATTTAACCCCTTTACTTGTGATCTTCGTTAATGGGTTAGACAACCGAGCAAAATTCTGGACGAAACGTCGATAATAACCTGCTAAACCAATAAAACTACGTACCTCAGTTATATTCATAGGTGCTGGCCATTATTGGATTGCCTTGGACATAGAAGGATCAATAGAGATTCTATCTTTAGAGACAATATGGCCAAGAAATGAAATCTCCTGAAGCCATAATTCACACTTTCTAAACTTCCCATATAATTCATGTCTTCTCAGAGTCTTCAAGATAATGCGCAAGTGAATTTCATGATCTTCGTAGCTTTTTGAGTATACCAAGATATCATCAATAAATACCACCAAAAATTCATCGAGATACTCCTTGAAAACTCTATTCATTATATCCATGAATACAGAGGGTGAATTAGTCAATCCAAAAGGTATTATAGTAAACTCGTAATGCCCGTACCTAGTTCGAAATGATGTCTTCGGAATGTCTTCCTTCTTCACACACAACTGATGGTATCCAGATCGAAGGTCAATATTTGAAAAGTATTGAGCTCCATCTAGTTTGTCAAATAAATCATCAATGCGAGGTAGGGGATACTTGTTCTTTATTGTTATAGCATTGATCTCCCTGTAGTCGATACATAACCTCATAGATCCATCTTTTTTTAAACAAAAAGAACAGGGGCTCCCCATGGAGAAACACTAGGGTGAATAAATACTTTATTAATAAATTCCTCTAGTTGTTTCTTTAGTTTGACTAATTCTACAGTGGTCATTCTATAAGGGGTCTTCGATATATGCCTTGATCCAGGAATTAAATCAATGGAAAACTCAACTTCTCATTCTGGAGGATGTCCAGGTAAATCTTCTGGAAATACATCTACATATTCTTTCACAACAGGTACATCCTCTATTTGAACATTCCTTTCCTCACCCATAGTTATTTCATTCTCTTCCTACTCAATAATTGAATTTCGTTGAGCTACTGGGGGTGGATCTAGATAAGAATTAGGTGGTGATAATTCTGCTCTAATGATAAGGTGTTTCTTTATCATCATCATCAAGAATCGTAACCGCTTTATTCTTACAATAAATCTTCGCATCATAGTCCGAAATCCAGTCCATACTGAGGATCATATCAAACTCAATCATAGGTATGACGATGAGATCAGCAGATAAAGAACATTTATGTGATCTAATGGGGATTGACTCACAAAACTTTGTTGCATTGATACTTCCCTTATGAGTTTTAACTAACTACTCCCTTGTTAAATCAAATTGGAAATATCTAATTTTCTTAGAAAACTGGGAAGATATGAAACAATGCAATGATCCAGAATCAAATAATGCATTTTCTAAACTTGAGGAAACCATTAAATTACCTGCCACCACGTCTTTCGGAGCTTCTACCTTAGCAGTAGTGATAGCATAAGCTTGGCCTTAATCCCTTAGAATTTTCTGAGGTAAGTTCGCCTGACTCTTAGGACATTCATTTTCATAATTCCCCATCTCCATGGAATTATAACACTGAAAATTGGTAGCTTCCTTCTTCCCTTTGCAATCACGATCTTCGTGGCCTTTTTCACCACACTTGTAACAGACTCCCGTTCCCTTCAAGAAAGTACCGAGGTGTTTCTTCCCACATTTACCACAGGATGGATATTCAACATTTCCCTTCTTCCACTTATTTCCATTCCCAGATTGATCAACAGATCTCTTCTTCTCTTGCTTTGCTTTAAAGTCATAAGACTTAGAGAATTCCTTTTCGGTCTTGATAGCACATGAGACAATGTCTTCGTACGATGAGAAGGATTGTGATACTAATGCTCGATGGAGAAATGGTTTTAACCCATCAAAGAAATGATCAATCTTACTTCTTGGGTTACGTATATAATCTCCATCATACCTTTCTAACCTTGTAAAGTTAGCCTCATACTTTGTGACATTCTCATCCTCCTTTTGTCTCAGACTCAGAAACTGCCTTTCCATATCTGCTCGATGGTCGCGAGGGAAGTATTTTTCTAAAAACAGGTCTTTGAACTCCCTCCATTCCATATTTGATACTTCATCATCTTCCTTCGTATTTTTAATCATTGAACACCATTGATCAGCATCTCCAGTGAGGCGGTAAACTGCCATTATAACTTTTTCCCTTTCACTACTCCCCAAAGCCTGAAATATTTTATCTAGGGAAAATATCCATTGCTCAGCGATTAAGGGATTTGTACTCCCATTGAATGTTGGTGGTTGTTGCCTCATGAAGCGATCTAACATTGATCCTCCACGTTGTGGATCAGGGTGCTCCATACGGGTAAGGTTATTATTCATAATCTGAGTAAGTTGTCCCATTATGGTGATTAGCTGATCGGCACCAGTTGCATCACCAGTTCCACTATAATTATCTTGAGCAGGAGGGAAATCCCTACATGGAGTGTGTGAATTTATATGGTTTCCATTTCTTCCACTAGGCTCCATTTCTAAATAATGTCATAAACTAGATCAGTTTATGAATCAAAATACATAATCCCATACTTATAAAACACTTAACATAAATTGAACTATTTATGGATATATAATCCAGAATCATAAAAATGTTTTCTTTGAGGAAGTATATACTCATAAACCCTTCATAATGATTTGTAAAGAAAATGAGAGTTATCGTCAGCATATCCCCCAGGAGTGTCATAACCAAGAGTGCAGCAAGGCCCGTTGTCGTGCACCAGTTCTCGTTCGAGTCTAGCTCAAAGCAGTGTCTTCGGGTTTTACCCCTAGGTACATCTGTGCCAGAGCCGCCTCTACCTGCTAATATCCAGACAGGGATGTATTGCTCAGAAAACTCAAAAAATCTCTACAAAACCGAAATACTAGGAAGTTCATCTATACTAATCCTAAAAGTTCATCTTAGGTCTATGTGCTCTAATCAGAGTTTATCTAAATCTAACTTCCAAGGTTTGTACTAAACTTCCTCCGATACCAACTATAACGCCCCGACCCCAGTTACCTAGAGTCGGTGCATTATTACATAAAATTCTCATGATCACAAGAAAGATCAAATCTCGAAAGACTGATTGGTTTATTAGCCTTGGAAACACTAGATATATTCATAAAGTTTTACATTACATCATAAAGTGAAAAACTACTACAACAACATAGTCTTCATATCCCACACTCATATCCCCACATACTATCCCGACAGGTCATTCATAAATTACTTCTTCACATCGTGGGAAAAATAAATCATAGAAAATGGGTGAGCTCAAATGCCCAGTAAGGATAACAATATAGCGGAAACTTTCATAATTAAGAATAAACATTTAGGGCAGTGTATAACTTAAAACAAAAGCCTTTTAAACTTGAACTTCAACATAGTATGGCAAAAATAAAATGAAATAATTCGATTTACTTATTCACACAGATATTCTACTAATCGGATAATCACATGCAATATCAATTACCACTTTCATAATGATGGAATGCATAATACCAGACTATCATAACCACATAGCCAAGGCCTCATGCCAAGACTACAAATATGATTTTTCCAAGGCCTTGTGCCAAGAAACTAGTTTGTCTCATGAGACCTACCGATGCATCGAGGAGCTATAGTAGACACCACCCGTCACATATTAAGTCCAATACATTCCCATATGAAAAGGTTTAAACATAACATAAACATTAGTATTAAAACTAGCATACGAAATGTCAATACTTTCACCATAAACTATGAATGGTATAAAAATAGCACATCCACAGTCAAACATATCACAAAACCTTCAATACAATATATAAGTTTTGTATCATAATAAATCAAATTCAAATAAGCGTAAAATCCATCAAAGGATGTTGACATAGATGAAATCAAAACTCTTTTTAGAGAAATATCTCTTTCTATTTTGAAATAATTTAAGAGTCATATATTTATGAAATAAAACATTTTCTTTGAAAATATTCTTATAATCTTGTAAGGGAAGCTTCGATGATTTTATAACGGCGGAAAATAACCGCACCCGCCGTATAAGTAAAAAAAACATTCTTACCATAATTCTGTCGAAAAGGTTAAAAAGTACCTTTTTTGGAAAATGACAGAAAGATTCCTTTATAAACCACTTATAAAAAGTCAAAAAAGGGTATAAATGACTTTAACCCATATTCTTGTAAATAGTAAAAATGTTTTGAAATACATTTTTAAGAAACATGGATGTGGATGATAAAGAGATCCCAGTATATTATTATGTATAAACAACCTCGTATAATGAAGAGATTGTGAAATAAAACCTTACCTTGTACTTTTTCTTGGTTGGGGTAGGTTAAACTCCTATATAATGGTGAAATAATTTTTATTAAATTATACAACAATCATATACATTAATATGATATCATATATGATCTTTTAACATTACTTTGTTAATAATATCTTAGTATTATCGTTGTTTCGGGTGTTAACTTACTCATTTTCTTTTATATGTTTTGTTACGTAAGACATGTTTGTAATGGATAGGTTGTATCATAATCCTTTCCAGAATGATATCAAGTACTTATATAATATTATTAATCATCAAATGAAAATTATACTTGAATGGATACGATGGAGAATGAATCTCATTGCGTTCGTGGAGACGGTAGTCCGTACGTACGCACGAGTGACAATATCATTATTTTGATATTAAAATAATATATAAATGGATGGTATAAAATATATAAAGAATAATTATCATGTTATATTTATTATTTACATGAGTTAAACATCATTATTATACCCATCCAAATAATAATTTATTGATTAAGAATTACACCACGACGTGGAGAGGGTAAGCTGTACGTACGCACGTATGGTGACATGTTATTCAAAGGATGGATAGAATATTGAATATGGTTGTACCATATTTATAATAAAATCACTGTATATATAAGATAATGGAGTTATTATTTTATAATGGTAATAACAAATAATGAAGAAGTGGAAGAAGAAAGGAACTTGGAAAAGGGTGGTGAAATCATTATCTCCTCTTTGGGTTCTTTTTTTTGATTTGATCAAAAGGGCTCCTTAAGTTGGCTTTCTGACTAAAGGAAGGCCTCTAGGATTAAGTGAGGGAAGTTGAGAGAGTATTTGGGTAGAGTTTGTCCAAACCAAAAGGCTTTGGATGTGTGAAGTAATGATATGGGGGAGTGCCCTTTTATAAGAGGGGTGTGGGGCACCTTTGGAAAAGCTAGAAATATTAGTTTATAATAAATTCATATTCGGTTTCTAATGGATCCAAAGTTGATTATTCAAATTTTAAGGTGGGGATAGGTCGAAAACCATTCAACCAATAGACTTTAGACAGGTTTGGGTTCCAATATTAACCTTATCTTTTAGTTTTAACTCTTAGTTAATTAGTTTGACATTACCATGTCACTTTGAATTTTTATATTATATAGTTAATAAACGTACTATATAAATATAAGAGACCCCAAAGTGGTCCATTAATGATACACCTATAATTATATAAGTCTCTTGGCTGAACCTTATATTTTTAGGAATTTAATATCAATTAATAATATAATATTTGTTTTAAAAACTCTTTTATGTCAATTTTGACACTATTCAATAGTTGATTTTTGTGAAAATTATAACAAAATGATAACTTATAAAAAAGTAAATTAAATCAATTATAATATGTCATATTAAAATATAAAATTATTTTAAATCATTAAAAGTCTCAAATTATATTTATTTGGGTATTTATAATATCACTTATTTTAATTTTTCACTATTATGGTAATTACAGCATCATCATTGTGTCATAAATTAATTAAATTATGTAATGTCTAAAAATTATAAATAAACTATAATTATTTAGGAAATCTTTTTATCTTTCTAATGAATATTTATAGTCGAAAATCAAACATATATAACCCTATGTAAAAATTGATTTTCTAAAAGATATATTCTTGTGTCATTTTTGAATTCATTTTAACTTAGTTAAAATAAAGTGTCCCTATCACTTACAAGTGGCACCATGGGGTCCCAAAATCGACCCAAAGATGCCTATGGTCGAACATGTATCAACAAATAAGGTTAGTACACGTTTTAGGGTAATTTTTTGTTATTATAATATTATTTTGTAACCCTTATTTACCGGATTTACCCTTTAACCATGGTAAATAAAATATTTACCGAAATAATTATTCAAAATGTCTAAAAATAAACGTTACCTATTTACAAAATTTGAACATCCTGATTCCAAATATGGAATCCATTTTACCAAATTCAAAACACAGAAGTGGCAGAAATTTATTTAAAATTAATTCCCCCTGTCAAAACAAAAAGCGTGTTTTTAAGATGTAATAACTATCAAAAGATTGATACTTGTTTATGTTTGGTTTAATTGTGATATTATGTCCAATGACCAAAATTGTATTAAATGGTAAAAATATATTATAAATATACTTTAAAACCACTCAAATTCATAATTTATCAATATAACTTATTTCAATTAAAAAAGTTGTTTTTAATTAAAATTTAGTAATTTTCACTATTCATCGAAATAATAAAGTTACCCGAAAAGTACCAAAATATTACCTTAGGCTAAATTCGATATTCTGAATCCAAAAATGAAGTCCATTTTGAAATATAAAATATATATAATTTCAAAAAGTAGGTATTACTATTCTTAAGGGCTAGTTTGATTAGTTATGGTGTGTTAGAACTCGGTGTTGCATACAACACACGCTATCACATTATTCAAAGAGAAGCGTACCGTAGAAGCTTGGGGTGTTACAGGAAAATAGTAATATTAGATAGATTTTTTTTCTATATGCATTAAAAAATGAAAATTTATTACCTAGAAACAATTATAATAAAATAATTTAAAGAAAATTGATTTGTTTTTACAACCTAATTTCATATGGTATTTCAAAAATGGATTACCAAAAATAGATTCAATATCTTTTACTTTATCAAATAGTTGATTACTCATTAGTGGAGTTGTTATTGTACCTTGATCAGTATTCCCATTGAATTTTGTCATCCAAGATAAGTATTTATATTGTCAAGGTAAAACATTATAATTTCCAAAAAACAAAGTCTTCGGGGAATGTTTTAACAAAAATGAGTGTGTTCATTCTTCACAAATGAGATGCCCCAAAATTCCTTTAATGTTATATCCTAACATATTTCCATAAACAAGAAAGTCATTTATCATCCCATAAAACATGGCCCTCAATGTGAATTCTTCACTTCTATAAGATTTATACATTATAAGACTTGTATCCCACAAAAATTTCATATCTTAGATAAATGGAGACAAATAGACATCAATATAATAATTGGGTTGTTGTTTTTCAAATATAAGCAGAGAAAACATAATGTATTTTAACTTTATGCATAACCATGGAAAAAAGTTATAATTTAACAACATAACTGGACATATATTATGAGTTCTACTCTATTCACCAAAAGGATTTATTCCATAAGTAGATACTGTTATGTTGATAATGGAAGATTGAAGTTTCTCGGCTCATTTCCAAATTCAATTAATCATAATCAATTTTCTTCTACTGAGTAGAGTATGTTGGATGACACAGTTTCTCATCTTTAATTCTTGTATCTACATTACATGTCAATTGTATAATGGTTTCTTGACATCCATATTATCTTCTAAACCATAGAATGATAGGAAAGTACCATACATATTTTGAAGGACTTGATTCATCTTTCTTATATTAATTCACTCCACACATAGGGTATTTTATGAGTGATTCATGGTCCTTACGAAACAATATTAATTCATTTGGATAAGCATTTATTTTTGTAGAGATCATTCCCATTGAAAATAGCATTCATATAGTATTATATATTTGAAAAACAAGTTTATTTTCACGTCATAACATATTATTTAAGAGAACAGGTAGTTTTGTAAAACTAGTGTCGCTTCATCCAATGTTAGTAATCAAACTATTTAAATTCAATACATTTTAAAATGTTGTGTATTTAGTATAACATGTATACTATGGTTTATTATAATATCTTTTTATCTTCTCAAGCAACATAGGACAATAACTAAGTTCATCTTCAATTTCTATTTTTATTTCCTCTATAAAATCTCCATCATTTACACTAGTGTTCATATCAAATGATCCATAAACTGAAAAATCATAACTTCAAAAAAAATTACTTTTAATAACCGAAAATTAGTGGAAAAAAATATATTTGTTAGTATAAATGAGTAATTTCAATAGATGATATGTTTTATTGTTATCAAATTCAAGAACCAATATTTCTTTTTACCAACAAATATAACTGTTGTTATTAATTATTTAATACCAACATATACTTTACTAACAACTAAATTTGTTACTTTATAATATTAATACTGACATCTTTTTCCCAATAAATTAATCCATTATTATTAATTATTAGTTACAATAGTTTATTTAAAACATATAAATTTGTTAAAAGTATTTATTTAGTACAAAAAAATCATTTAAAAATAATTTTTTTCTAAATAACATTATATTAGAAAAATATATTTCTATTATAAAAAATATATCGATATGGGAATCAGTCATTTAAAAAAAGGAAAAAATTTAATATATTATCTCACCTATTTTTATAGCCTCTCCCTGCCCTAGGTGATGGCCTCCCAATCTTCGTCGCTCGCCACCCACACTATAGCGATTCTCACCTGCACTCACACCGTCGGTTCATCACACCCCACACCTAGACCCTCGATTATCTAAAACTATTCGTGCCCCCATCCTATGGTGTTTGGTTGTTGTTTTTCCTCTTTCAACTATAGAGACGAGGTGTAGGGAGGGGCAAGAAGATAAACTCATTTCTCATTCAATTCATCCATGTTTGGCCCTCTTATCTGATATGTACTTCCTCTCTTGAAGTTTTCATTACCTAAAATCATGGGAATATATTTTTTGAAATGAATTGAATTTAAGTTAGTGTTTTAGTGAAATTCATATTAAAATATATTTCATGTTATTATCCCTGAGGCTCTCTTTAAAATGGTTAGATGGAAAATTCTGGCCTTATGTTTCAATTTTCAAAGAAGTTTCCATGTTTTCAAGTAAATTATTTTGATTAAAATGGTGTTCATGTTCTAGTGAATTTTAAATTGTTTTAATTATTAAGATATCAATGAATCATAAATGGTATTCTTGTAATCCATATGTAGTTTTCATGTGTATTCCCCTTTGGTAAATGGTTTAATTGGTCATGAAACCCTATTAATTTGAATCCATGTATGTTTATTATACCTTTTTTTTGTTTTTATAATTATGTGATTGATGATTAATGAAGGGTTTGTTCTATGAAAGGGTGTTGGAGGTGATGTGTGAGACAATACCTATGTTTTATATCAGTAACTATATTGATTGGATTCTCACCTCCATGGTTGGTTGGTCATGGGAACCTGGTTTTCTTGATTAGAGGTCTTACTTATTGATAACTAAATTGATACATGGGAAGCTTGGGTGTCCCTGGTGGTTTTGTTTTCAGGTCTAGTGGGGAGGTGTCTTTCTGATGAGGCTAATGTAGAATAATTTTTTGTGTGTGTTATTATAGACAATGTATGTCAATTGTTGATCAGTGTTTTTATATTATCATCAAGACTGGCACATAATGGAACCTAAAGTGTATCCACCAACATTTTCATGATTAGTGGTTTTTCATAGACATTTGAATTATCTTTTTATCATATCCCTATATTCTTGTATGGCTAGTGGGATGATTTTAATTATTTTATTATCTTATTGAATATTGAAATTATGATGCAATTTGGATTTTGTTACATTTATTTATTACTGGTTTAGTTTTCAAAATTTAATTTAAGGATGGTTTTTATGGTTGATTTAATTAAAATTGAAATTCCCTTGTTATGGTGGGATATTAAGAAATTTATGTAAGTGGATTAAAATGGGTTTTTTTGGGTCTTCCTTAGAAGAAATGGTTTTCATTTTCATTTATCAAAGTGGAAACATTTATAAATGATTTAAAATGAAGGATTCCATTATTTCTGGAATTAGATATTCACAACTCGAATGAGATTGTTTACACGGGGTTAGACCACAGATATAGGCTCAAAAACCATGGTTGTAGTATAAGACCGTGGTTTACATAGGCCATGGCATGTGTTTTTGTTACAATGGGGTCTATGTTGTGACCATATGGTCGTAGATCCTCAACGACCATAGTCCATGGGTTTCATGGATTTAGGATACCCTTAATTTTCCAATTACAACTATGTTCATGGTTTATTGGACCATGTTCATAGGCACCTAATTCCACATTCAGCAACTATGGCCCTATCATTTTAAAAAACTAAATAAATTCACTGAGATTTGATCTCAAGACCCCTTTTTTATTCTATATAATGCTTTATGACTGACCTTCTATTCAATACTTGTATTAATACACACACAAAAAAACACACAATATATATATATATATATATTATTAGACATTAAAATGATGAAAAAATACCATTGAATCCTGGGATGAATGATTATGATCAAACTGGACCATGTACATTGGTCCCACTTGGACATTTTCCAAGAAAAACATGGCTCTAGGAATTTCAAGAACACCTAAAGATGTGATCCATGTGAAATGTGGCCATATATCCTATCTATACCATGGACTACCATATATTTTCCTATATAAAAATTTAAAATCAATGTCAAATAAATTCATGGTCATAGAACTTTCTCATGCTCTTCCTAATTATTTCACATGAAATTTTGGTGTTTTTCACACACACCTTCCTCCACGGTTTTAATTGACCATGGCTATCGGTTGGCCTATCTCAGAGACCCACATAGAGAATTGTTGTAGGATTTCACATTCATTCCTATGGAAATTTTTAACAAAAATTATTGAAATATGATTCCCTAATGCTATAGTTTTTATGACCCTCGATATAGATCCAAGGTCACAGTTCAAATTTCTAGTAGTCTAGTGCTAATTTATTTAAAATAAAAAACATTATTTATTACCACATATATATCAAGAATTTAAATATTTTCTATTTAATTGATTTGTATAGAGTCTATGGAGATATCCTCCACAGTATTTTATCTCACACCCACCATTCACATTACAGTTTTTGTGTGTGTTGGTAGATCTTATGATTTATACACGGTACAATTTCCCTTCAGATTGGTTACCTTTATCTTAGGTTCATATTGGTGAGTAGAGATATGTAGTGAACCCATAGGTTTCAGGGAGTCAGGTTAACAGTTAAGTTTGAGTTTATATTTTATTTTTTACATCGATGTATTGGTCAAATTGTCATTTCATTATCTTTATACAGCTCTATTTTTGGTAGATGGATATGTGTTTTTTCTGGATGATTTTTTAATGTATTAAAAAATAGGTTGAATCATTACATTACATATTATGACATCTTTGGTTTGTTAATTTTTTTTAATATGATTATTGATATCTCATAGACGTCTAATGAATGCATGGTGCATGCTGGACTTTCAATATAAGATCTAATGGTCATTTTGACTACAATTTTAGGGAGAATAGTTTCACAATGTTATTCGTTGATGTCCAAGAACCATTTTTCAATCCATGGGTATCGAGAATTCCCATTGGGACTGGTGACTAGCCAAGTTGGGTAACGTGTTGGTTCAACTTAAGATATTTCATTACATTCATCCAATATGGAATGTTTGGTTATAGAGTTTATAGTTATACATATAATAAGAAGGGGGAATTTGTGTTTAATGTCATGAATCTTTGACAAATAGTAGTAGAATATGAAGGTTATACAGATTAATCCAAATGGGGTGAGATGGTCTATCCAGCTGAGGTTAAAACCTAATTCTGAATGGAAATTCCGATTCTAGTTTAGAATGACAAAAGAATGTCCCACATATTATAAGGTCATGGTTGTTAGACGAAAAAAAGTGTGAGAGTTTAAGGTCATTTAGTTATGACCATGGGGTGAGATGGGGTATTCATTCATGGAATTTTAAACTTGGCATAAATTGAAATCCCATTTCTATTGTATACTACCTATGAAAATCATTACATAGTTTGACATAATGGTGCTTGGAGCATGGGTTTTTGGAGTATAAGTTCTTATAGATTGGACTATGGGGAACATCTATTTAAGGATATACAACATGACATTGGACTATGGGGTTCTTCTATTTAAGAAAATACATCAAGGAAAAATTTCTATTGTTTGAAGTTGTACAATTGGGAATTTAGACCCAAAATAATGATATATTAAATACACATTTAGGAACTTCACAGTGGTGGGAGGTGTGAAGATATCCCCATAAAATATAATCAGTGTTTATACACTATTGAGGAGAATTTGGGAATGGTAAAGGGCCCTTCCCATTTAGTTTCCAACATCTGTGTTTTTCATCCAAGGATCTTTTCTGCACTCAGTTCTAATAGTAAATCACATTGGAATAAGAGTGAAAGTGATGTCTCTTGTTAAATTATATGGACACTTAATGACAATAGACTTAGTGATTGTGAAACAATTATATCTTATTTTCATTTTGGGCTTCCAACTTGAATCTATTGTCCTGATAACTTTTATCTGGAATTAACTTATTATAGATGGCTATCCTCAAAGATGGTAGTTGAATGAAAATGGGAAGCACAACCTCTATCCCATAATCTAGGGAGAAAGGAGTCACTTGGAGGGATGTCTTATTTGTCATTTGATATGCCCACATGGATTTAGAGAGCTTTTTACACCATCTCATCATCTTCTAATCCGCTATATTCTATATAATGAAATATATTACTTTCTTAAATTTCATTATCTTTCCATTCACTTGTGAATGATAACAAAATTTATAGTTGGACCATGTGTATAACTTATCGGATAAATGGTTCATATTAGAGACTCTATCATGGTACTATTTTTTGGGAGTATGGTGTGGGGGATCCCATATCAATTAATGATGGGGTAATTCAGAAACATGAGAATAAATATAGTCATGAACTCCTTGATGTTAATGGATTCATCCCATTATGATATGAGTTTGGTATCAATAAATATGAACTTGAATAATTGGTCTATTGAAAACAAATAAGTAACCGTGAAATAAATTCACCATTTAAAAAAAATTCCCAGTGTGCATTTTGGAATGATTAATCTTTGTAAGATAATGCACAAAGTTGGAATAAACATGACATTGATGAATCTTTGTGGTGGATTTTAATGCAGTAACAAAAAATATTGTACCAAAATTTGATGAATCTATAGACATGGGGAGAAATATTTAATATAGTATGTATATCACCACATTATCCAGTAATAACATCCTATAATTCCTATGGAACCCCTATTATATGTCCAATCCTAACATTTTATTTATCCAAATATTCAAATCTCGATGATCTATTATGTGCAAAATGCGTGTATATATTTTGCGTAACCAATGCTCGTATAATTGTTTATTCATGTTTCTTATATCCAGGTCTACTATATAAACTATTGTATAAAATATTCAAAGTAATTAATGATATATTTTTTTATTCAATGTTTTCCATTTTAGGTCAGAACCACAGTCATCTTCCCAACTTATCAGTCAGACATCAACATCATTTGTGACTGCATATTCGACTCTACAAATATTTCATAACAAAGAAAACCTGATTTGAGATTAGTAGATGTTTTGAGGTGTCTTCTATCATCATACATTATTATATTCTTACATAAAATTAAGTCTTTAATTATTTATATTTCCTTTTTTACTGATATCACTTTTCAATAAAATCTTCTAAACAATGTATCATAACTGGTGACTAATACAAGTAGTTATTGTTATGTTGTGTTCTACAGTTCTGTTTCATGACTACACAACTGTTTCTCTACCTTTAATTTCCTAAATTCTTATTGATGTATTGGGTTTCTTCCACTTATACTAGTTTTAATCTACATTTTAATTGTAATTGTTTTAAGATAGATATAACAAACTCCATTGGTTCTGTTTTTTTTTCTTTTAAAAATTCATACCAATGTATAGACCTATGGTTTGAAGAATTCCAAATAGAGAAAAAGAATATTTTTTTAATGATGTTTTCAATGCTTGGTAGACCAAAATGGATTCCTTGAATTTTTATAATAATTTTATTATTCTGAACAATGCTTTGTAGTCTTATATAAGTGCAGTCAAAAATAGGATTAAGCTAATGTTTTTAAACCAAGTTATTAATTCTTTAGGCTAGCGCTCTAGATTGTTGCATATGTTTATATTCTGTTTCATTTTCATGTTGAAATAATGTTGTTGTTTTATTTTTCCTAGGAAGATGTTGATAGTTTTATTTGATAATTTTGTGAAACTATTTTTGATATTCTAGTGGCATCTAATGTTAAAATTGAGCAATATTTGTGTTTTAAATGAAAATAGATGCATTTTTTATTAAAACCCTTGATTTTATTCTGTTCCAATTTAATGTAGTTGTAATATTGGTGATTGTTAGATATATGAATTGTATTTAGATGAAATTTTATGGATTTTTGGTTACAAACCCTTTTAAACATATGAAAGAAGCTCATAGATTGAGCATATTGACCTTGTATGGAACATAGATGAGCTTCTTTGTTGACATGTCAACAGAGATGATGATTGAAAAATGAAAATTATATGTATATCATTTTTAATATATTCATTTATTTCTATTTTGGTTTCAATTCACGTTAATATTTTGTACTGATCTATGGGTATTCTCTTTGGTTGTGTGTGGTATAGATCATAGAGTTGAAGGGTTTCACAGAACCACGACTTAAATTTCCTCACTGGTACTAAAGATGGCCTGATTTGTTGAGTTGTCAACAGGGATGATGAATCAAAAATTATCATTCTATACACATCATTTTTTTACACTTTAATTTTTTTTCAATTCATGATGATATTTTTTCCTGATTTGTGGGTATGCTTTTTGGTTGTCTACGGTGTAGATATTGGAGATGAAGGGTTTGGCATAATAGAGACTTGAGGTTCCCCATTGGTATTGGAGTTGAATTTGTTTTTTTCTTCCAATGGTCTACTTGGGGGTGATGAAAGATTTTTGGCAGAACTATTCTTCTGCCATGATGGGCGACAGAGGATTGCAGCCAAGATACACCATGCCCTTTTTTTATTTCTTGGGGGGGAGGGAGTGCGAAGTGGGGTGACTGGTGGTGCACAGATGGATCTTTGATTTTTACCTATTTATTGATTCATTTTGTATTAAATTCCAATATTAATATAAATAAACATTTTCTAATTTTTAACATTTATGAAAATCATGTTCGGTTTGATAATTAAAATAGGTGTATTATATATGGTAAATTAATAAATATAATATGGAATTTTACGCGAAATAAAAATTTAGAATTTTTATGTAAATGTAATTTATAAACATATATTATATGTTGATAATATTATTACCAACAGATATATTTTTTATATGATTTTTTTTGATAAACACTTTTACCAACATATTTATTATCTATTGGTATTATTATAATTATAACATACGTATTTTATCTATTGCAATAACATTTCAAGGCATTGTTTTACTGATAGTTTATTTACATGAAATTTTTTATTGGTAAAACTTTTTACCAATTGAAAATGCAATTTTACCAACAGATATACCCACTTGAAAAAAGATAATTATTTTGTAGTGAATCCCAATTAGTGTGTGAATTCGGTTATTTATCATGTTTAGTCCAACATTTATACCTCTGGTCTATTCTATGACAAATAAAATATTGTTACAACTCTTCCAATCTAATTTTATTAATAACAAAAATGTAAACATGAAAAATAGATTTGATATGGGTTGTATTCATGCTCTATTTAAAACTTGATGAACTCTTTAACTCCATATTCATACTTTTTTTTCATATGATTAGTGTGCATCCATTTTCAATTCATATTCATTTTATTATGTTCAAAAAATATTAATTTTTTACAAAAAAATAAATAAATACGGATAAGATATTCATAATAAAAGGATAATGTTATAGATAATTCTAATAAGGGAAACCCATCATTTGAATGTTATCAGTGATAATTCTTGACAAGTAATCATTTTACTCAATGGAAACATGAAAAGAAACAACATAGGGTAAACATGCGGCTATTGGTTCTGGTTCTCGATTTGATGTTGTGTTGGACAAAATGGGGGTAATTCTAGGATGGTTTCTATAACCTTCCAGGGGGGTCCAATAAGAGGGAGGATTTGAGGATTATTCATTTCGTCACTTCGTACGTGGTGGGCCAAGTTGTGTGTAGAGACCTGATTTTTTCCTTGTAACACTTTGAAATATTTCTATATATATTTTCATAGATAGGCATTCAGACAATATGCAATTACGTGTTCTGGTGTTCCCATAATAAGTTATATAAAATTTAAGTATATTTTATAATGTTCATTAAACGAAAATGGGATAAATCTTAAACAATAGATTGGATCGGAAATCTGAGATCATGGTTGAGTTTGTAACACGGCATTTACCCTAGGCGGGGTATAACTTTCATCGGCATGGGACTCCTATGGAAAATGCTATCCAGGGGAAGAATCGCAGTTAAACGTAACTATTTTACCCCTAAGGTCATGCTAAATAACTTTCAAATGGAGGCTCAGATCAGAAATATTAGATCTTTGTTTAGTTTGGAAAGGGGTTTTGGCGAGGATGTCTACCGCCTTTTCCTTCCCCCACTGCTGGAGAAGGTGCATGAAATCTTCCACGTGGCGTATCTGAGGTGATATATTCAAGATCCTATGCACATCATCAAATGGGGTGATTTAGACATTGAGGATGGATCCACCTTTGCGGAGCACCCAGTGGTGATTGAGGATCAGTAGGAGCGAACCTTTCATAGATGGGCCATTCCACTGGTTCATGTCTTGTGGTAGCACAAAATTGTGTAGGAGAGTAATTGGGAATGAGAGAGCTAGATGTGGGCTTAGTATTCCAATTTTTTTTCTAGTTATTTCTTTTTGAAGCTAAAAAAACATGGATGGAATAATGTAGAGACCCAGTTCTTTCCTTGTAACACTTTGAAATATTTCTATATAAATTTCCAGACCGAGGCATGGTGTGCCCAAAATAAATTATATAAAATTTAAGTATATTTTATACTGTAAAAGAAATAGAAACCGGATAACTCTTAAATGGAAGCTCTACTATCAAATATGAGGCCACTGTTGAGTCTTGAATATAGAGTTTACCCTAGGGGCATAACTATCGTCACCGCAGGACTCCTATAGAAAACACTATCTAGGGGTAGAATCGTAATTAAACATAACTATTATACCCCTAAGGTATTTCTAAATTACATTCAAATAGAGGTTGGAATCTGAAATTTGAGACCACCGTTGAGTTTGGAATGTGGTGTTTTTCCTAGATGCGATAGTTTCAGATTCCACGTTATTTTCGTGCTCCTATAAATAGAATGTTAAGGGTTGGGATTAGGGTCAACCCTAATCCCTTTCTATCTCTAAGAATATCTCTCTCTATCTCTCCTCTCAAGATCATTCTTCATCATTATTCACCAGAACAAGGAAACAATTCACCAAATTTTCAACGAATCGAGGCAGGAGCACTGTGGATGCATCGCCTACAACAAACAGCCGGATCAAGGTAAGATTGGTCTTGTTTTGATATCTGATTCAAGTTTTAATCAATTTTTTGTCCATATCCTATTTATTTGTCAATTAAAACCCTAAATCATCGATGGTATCATGAACACGTCCATCGATACGCATTTAAAATCTTGTTCTTTGTCCGTTCTTCGTGGGGATCCACCGACAAATTTGGGCGCACAAGATCACTAATGGATCGATGATCCAGATCCATCGCAGGGAAGGTGCCATTGCAAGGGTCCCTAATTCGTAGAAGGATTCATGATCAGGTTACCGGATTTCAGTCAAGAATCCATGGAAAGGGATGTTGGGGCACCGCCAACGCGACGGCGGGCCGCTCTACGTGCGGTCTACGGAGTGATGGTGGCAGGGCCGCGATGTAGCCGCACAATGTGGCCCATTGGTTGGTCAGGTGGGGCTGCACCGCGCGACCCCAAGTGCAGACCAACACCGCTAACTTCACAGCCAGTCAGCTGTATTGATGCCTCGGCAACCGAACCTTGGGTTAGACCTGCTGTCGGCAGCAGGTTGGATCCAGCGAATCGGGTCAGATCCTAGGTCGACCCAGGTCGGCCACCATTCGATCGTCCACATTCGACCATGGTGTTCTACTGTCGCAGCATCTATCATGGCCAATCAATTGACCTTGGGGAAAATGACCACGGAACAAACTGACCGCGAATCAGTCCCCTGACCCCGAGACCCCTTCTGAAAACTTCAACCGCCCGTAACTTTTAAACTATAGATTCGTTTGACACTTCATCTATGGAGGTGTGTCCCTATCTTCGAGACGGAACATTTGAGGTAAGTTTAATAATTTGAAGTTAATGGATGGAATACAGACCCCACTTTTACCCATTCAAGTGTCTTACAGTGAAAATCACCCTTTTCACTAGTTGCTCGTTTGGGGCAAATAAATAGCCTATCCCGCATGCTTTTTCATGTAGAAAGAAATTATTAACTTTGTTTCGACATCCATGTTATGAAGCAAGACATTACGAACTCGATGCATTTTTAGGCGATGTTCGACGCTAGTGGTGATCATGAAATGACAACAGTGACTTTAGAGTGGAACCCTTCAGTCGGGATGGACATGGGTCCTTGATGACACTAGAGTGGAACCCTTTAGAGGAGTTGGGCATGGGTCATCGATGACACTAGAGTGGAACCCTCCAGTCGGACAGGGCATCGGTCATCGATGACACTAGAGTGGAACCCTCTATCTGGGCTAGCCAAGGGTCCTCAACTTTGTAACAAATTTGAACATATATATATTTACACCCTATCACTACACCCACTTCTTGGTTTCTGTTTACTATCCTTCTAAGAGAGGCGAAGATGTGTGGGGTATGCCACGTGATTTCCATGTCTATATTCTCATGGATGGATGAGTCTAATCTCCTATTATAGGTAGTAAAGACTTGATGAGAAGTTCACCTTCTTATCATCTCTAGCTCCTTGTGTCTAGATGATCATACTTCACTTTCTTATTGGGTTGAGCTGGACTCATTTACTGTATTATTTTTCTATAAGATGTACTTCCTTTCCTTTTTACCTCTTACTGCTCCCCCTCCTTTTTCAGGCATCCTACTGAGTATGTTTATACTCACCCCTACATGGTCTTTTCCAACACATATTGTGCTTTAAGCAGACAATGAATAGGTTTGATTGGGACATTAGGGAGCTCAGGATCGCAGGTGCCTAGACAACAGGAGGTGGTCAGAGTTTGGATTTCTAGAATAGATCATCCTCAGTAGTTTTAATTTCAGTTTCCTATCAAGTTGGAACATTGTACTAGTTGGGAATGTATTTTTCTCTTTTTTCATTTTGGTTTACTTTACTGTACTCATACTGTTTAGTGGTCCATGCATTCTTGGGTTTACTATTAAAGTAAGTTGCATCTTTTATTTTCTCTCTCTCTCTCTCCACTTTTCATCAAGTTGGATGGATATGTGTATGGAGGTAGTTAGGAAGAGGCCTCCCAGTGTTTTTTGTGCTTTCAGTGCTAGTCGCCAACCTTGGCCTATGGAGGTGGGCTTAGGGTAGTTGCAGCTTGGGCCCCATTACGGGTTAGGTTGTGACATGGTGTTTCATTGACATTCTAAGTGGAGAATTAAAGGAGTGGGAAATTTTCTATGACCATCACCTGTCAGTGGCCAAATGTAACATATTATTAATTTGAAGATCTAAAAATTTAGTGATAAATTGAAATCATACTAGGAATTTGACCACTAATAATTATCATTCAATACTTGATCCTTATTTCCTTTAATTATAACATTTTACCAATGATAAGTAGCCAATTGAAGCGTAAATGTTTTCTCTCTGATTTATTCCCAATGTTCTAATACACTTTGCATCATAAATCAAGGGCTTTCAAACCATTTTTTCATGTATTATTATAAAATATCTTATTTTCAATGTTAATAAACTAGATTTCTTACACAACTAAATCACTTGTAGAAATATATTAATCAAATCATCACTAATAAATATGTTGGAAAACAAAATTTATTTATTATTGGATGGAAGTATTACCTCATAAATTCTCGTTCTCACTTTCCATTTAATTATGACCTGGATTTCTAATTTTTTGTAAAAGTGTCTCTCCTCAGAACATACAAGGTCATATAATAACCGAATTATGACACAGGGTCAGGGAGCTTGCAATTTCATGAAATGAATGGGTGAAACTATTATTGATAACAGAATTGAAGTTATATTGCATGTTAATATCTCTTTTGTAGATTATTCTAGACCATGTATTATAGGGATACCAACAAATATATTTGTAAATAATTTTATCCCTATAAAGCATTATTAAATTCAGATTATTGTTGGACTCATATCACTCATTCACTAATTTTTAATATTGTGCATTATATTTTATAAAAAAATTCTCGGATATGGTATATCAAAAACCATTTCATATATATGAGAGATACAATATTTAAGAAGAACATTTTAATGGATAATAACCAATGAAAATGGTATTAGAAACTAAACATAGCAATGGAAGGGGATCATATTGGGTGTTGAATCTTGAATGCCTGTGAAGCATAATTTCCCCTTATTAGCCAATCTCTCACTATCTTGGAAAAAAAGTTTATTCAACAAAAATTTGAGACAATGATGGCAGTGGGGTGATCAGGAAGGGATAGGTGGAAGGCTTGTTGTGATGATCGGCTAAGGGAGTGAAAGATAGGGAAAGGGTGGTCACCAGAGGTCTGCTTCACTATGGTGGGTGGTCAGCCCGAGCTAAAGACAGTCATAGTGGGGAGGTTTTCGATAGAAAGTAAGAAATAAAGGATAGGAGAATATAACATGGTTTGGAGAAAGTATATGCGAGAGTGGTTATCAATGAAACTGATAAAAGAGTGAGTAGTGGATATAATAACATACCATAGATTTGAGAGATTTGATTCTTCTGAGAGAAAGTCGAGGGGGGGGGGGCAACAACAGAGCTAAACTTCCATGGGAGCTTGAATGGGATGAGGGAAATCTATTCAGTTACGGTTTAATTTAAATGATTGGGAAGGCTTTTTTCAATGCTTTTAAAAAATCATTGATAAAAGATGTCTTTATCAATGCTAATGTTTTAGTGATGATAAAGACATAATTAATTATTTTTAAGAATATAATTAATTTAATTCAAAATTTTAAATGTATGTAATTTATAAATAAATAAATAAATGTAAATTTAAATATGTTAAAATAATTATAAATAAGTATTTATAAATATAATTATTGATATGTATTTATAATTATAAATATAAATAAATATATTTGTACATATATTTATAAATATTTGTATATAATTATAAATATGGTTATATAATTATATATAAATATATTTAATTAATATATATATATATAGTAAATATATTCATTATTTAAATATATTTATAATAATTTTATATTTATTTAAATATATAATTATTTATTTATAAATATATAAATACTTTTTTTAAATTATATTTGTTTATTTATAATTATAAATATATAACTTTATGAATATAGTAAATATGCATTTATAAAAATATGAATTTATAAATATTTATTTAAAAATATATTTTTAACATTATTAATGAATATATAATATTAAATTAATGAAAATTAAAGATGGGTTAAATCGGATAATTAAAAATGAGTAGTCTTTAAAAATATTTAAAAAATTGAAAAATTTTATTAATTATACAAATTATTATAAAAATAAATTATGGATATATATTGAAATGAAGATGAATACATATTAATAATATTAAAACATAATAAATAAATATGTATTAACAAATATATGAAAATGATTAAGTTCCAAAAAAATAAAAAATAAAAAATATTAAAAATGAATAAATAATACTAATTAAAATAATTTTAAAAATACAAAGATAAGATTTAATGAATAAAAAATAATATATTAAATATATTATGTCACTAAATGAAATTCTAAGATGGATATTAAAATTTGAGTAAATTACATAAAAATTAGGTTTGTGTGTTTCGATATAAGATCTCATTGATTACATAAATATTTATGTGTGAAATTAACGTGTGTGTGTGTGTGTGTCTACAAGTTTGATATATGATAAATTGAGCAATGTTAATATATAATATGTAACATCTATTAATGAAATAAATAATAATAAGAATGAATACATTTAAAAAATGGATAATTGTTGTTAATTATATATATAAATTTAAAAAAAATCAAAAATGGATATTTATATATATTAAAATGAAAATGAATACATATTAATTATATAAATTATGACCATATTAAAACATTAAATGTTATTGAACAGACATGTATAAATAAATATTGGAAAATCGATAAAATTATAAAAATATTGAACAATGAAAAATTGAAAATGAATAAATTCTAAAAAAAAAATATATATATTAATGAATAATTATGTATAATAAACATTACATATGAATAAATTACAAAAAATATTAAATAAATGAATATAAAAATGTATATATTATAAAAAAAGTATGTAAACACAAAACATTATCAATAAATAAATTATATTAAATGAGTTCATCTTACGAATGAGTGAAATTTAATTATATATATACAGAAAAGATATTGCGAGAAGTAAAGCTCCAAACTATTTATTAAAAGAAAGAAAAAGAAAATAAGATAAGTGAATGCAGTTAAACAAAGAGACATGCTATCATCCAGAAAAATAGTTTAGTAATCATAATAAGAAGAATCATTCTCATAGTCATTGTCACAAACCGTCCTAGTGGGACTCATTCCACAACTCCCCAAGCTAGCCTCCAATAGGCCAAGGGTCCGAAAATACTGCCAAGAACGCATATCATTGACACAGGTGGCCTTAGCCTAAGTACATGTACTCATGAACACATCTCCAAGCCTATAAAATGCTGAAATGAGAAAACACCTAAACAACCATGGATGCATACATCTAAATCTCATAACCAGAGTACGGTTGGAAATAAAGTAAAAGTAAAGAAGGCCAAATATAAGATCACCACAAAGAGTTTGTAACACAAGTGAAACCGGAAAGTAAAGGGAACACCTTCTGATGTTGCTGGAACACACCTCCTTCTGTCCGGCCTCACTAAGCACTATCTGTTCTTAGTCCGTCTAGAACTCTGTTAAAAGGTCAGTTGTCTACACAAGATATGACACGTGCGGAAAAATCCCATGCAGTGTGAGTATAATAATACTCAGTAGGACACCAATAAACCACAAAGAACACATCAAAGAAAAATATAGTCATCTATACACAGGTATATGTCTAAAAAACATATTAAAAAAATATCCAGATATACTCAATAAATACACACATCTTAAGGGTATGTCCCAATCGTAGTATACCGACCACAGGATTCTAGCTCAAGGGATCCATGAAGCATTCATCCTATAGAACATACTCCTTAGTCTGATAGCATGGATGAAGTTTGTTCGAGAGGTGCTGATAATTAGGTATCATCACTAGGATTCCACGCTAATAGTCTGCAGAGAAATGATACATAGATGAGGATCACTACTAAGGCCATGGGGAGATACCAACAAAATCAATCTGAATTAACCCTCTTTGTAGAGGACCGACACCCATGTACCATTGGTCACGATGATACCAAGAACACTACCTAGGGCACAAAGATGAATAAAATATCTCACTATGGGCCTCATGGTGGGATTCTGACGACTCTATCCAAGAAGTCTTTTTAAGGGATCGTAGTACTAGGAGTAGGAGATGATACCATACTAACCCTCAGGGAAAAGGATATGGGGAAGACACCCTAGAAAAACTCATCCATGTCACTTAGGATAAGAGATCCAAGCAATTTATAAAATAGTATACAACATGTAGAAGAAGTTAAACACCGTTTTCCTTGATCTTGGGTCCTACCCATGTAAACAGTTTGTGTCGTAACCTATGTCTGTATAGTGGACTACACACTGTGTAGGAAACCCATGTACTCCACCTCGTGTCTGTGTACTCTCTGAGGTACACTCTGAGTATCTGTGGAAGGACCACATGTCATGTGACAGGGGTCACATGTCGTGTGATGTTTAACTTCCTCAAAAGACCCTAGCCACTGCTCAGGGGGTTCCCACATGGCTTGTAAATCTGGTTTAGACACTATGTAGATCAGGATTTTCTAGAATCCCAGATCTGTCATTCACTCATTTGGGAACCTCCGATCTCTAATATGGCAATTATTTCACCCCAAAAATAATTATCCCAACACATCTAGGTCTCTTCATCATCAAACAACTCATTCCTTCATCAGATCTTCTCAGAAAATGGACCAAATCATAGTTCTTTCTTGTGTGCCAATGAACGCCAAATGACGCAAAATTGGGTAACCACCATCATACAAATTACTCTGTCTCTATTGTCACACCTATTTCATGCCATATTGATCCCAGATATGTGATATCAAATCATTACACCATGAAAAGGGTGCACAAAGATCAATTGGTCAGGATTATTCAAGTCATAACCCAAACAAAAAACGCCCGAGTCGAACGATGAACGGGGGGAAGAAAATCACAAGAACATATTATATTAACAAACCTCGACCGATATTTGTGTCGATCTTGATCCATTTACATTATAACAATGATTGAAATAATCAAATCAAAATGATAATATCTCTTTAACGCTTGGAAAAAATAACTCACCCTGCAAGATGATCAAACTGCGGATCAATCTATTCATTGATCAGTCTACATTCATCGAAGAAATCAATAATGGGGAATAAAATCAATTAAAACTCATACCAAACCTAAATTCGGTTCAATTGATGATGAATAACGTAGTTTTGGCCCCTTCGCTTTCAAGATTATTTGAATCTGAGGTGCATCAGTTGTCGATTCATGATCTCATCATCCTTCGCCTGAGAGAATTCTCCAATGATCTCTCCAAAGGAACTCCAACGTTTCCAGGGTTATGTGGATAACTCTGAAAATTCTCCTTAACAGTTTATTTTATGATTTTCAATCATTGTGGTGACACAAAATGAATAAAATAATTGATTTTATTCATTTTTTTCATTATCTTTCCCATAGTGACTTTTCTACAAACAACTTGTGTCGACTAATGTTAGGTTGTGCCTATAGTAAACGTCATATTCTAATTTCAACGGTGCCCTAAAATTTTTTTATCTGAGAATCAATTTAATTGTTATTACACTTTATAATAAAAACTATGTGTGTGTTCTATTTTATATATTTAATATATTTTAGAATATATTTTTTGGGCACACCAAGCCTCTGAATCATACGCCTTCTTAGAGCTTGGTCTTGAAAATAATCCATATAATACCCAAAAATAATACAAAGAAAATCCAAAACATTAGATTCTCCCCACCTTGGAGATTTACATCCCCAAGAAGCTAAAACAAGGGCAACTTAAAAAGATGTGGGTATTGAGCATGAATCTAAGACTCATACTCCCATGTGCTCTCCTGAGGATTCTCATGTGGCCACTGGACATGAACCAAAGAGATCAATCACCCACAAAAATTTTATTTATTACTGATCCTCGATCTATATCAGGTACTCAGAAAAGGTAGCTTAATTCTCAATGTTTAGCTCACCCCAGTTGATAACGTGTGATGGGTCAGGCACGCACCTCCTTAGTTGTGACCCATGGAAGGCATCATGTATACTGTCTAATAGAGATAAATCTAATCAATATGCCACTTCTCTAACTCTACATTGTATCTAGAAATGTTTAATAAAACTTGGAGATAGCTTTCCACCTGGACAAATATCTATAATCTGCATCGAGTTGAAACTTGTAAGAACACATGATCTCCTCCCTCGAACTCCAAAGACCTATTTCGTCTATCTGCATAAAACTTCTCATAGATTTGTGTAGTTCTCAACCACTCCAGGATGATCTGTACCTTCTCAGTAGTTTCTCACACTAACTCTGGGACCATCAGTGCTGACTCTCCGGAGTCAGTCCAAAAAAGTGGTGACTTGCAGATTCACCCATAAAAAGCCTCAAATAGTGACATACCGATGGTGGAATGGAATTTTTTGTTGAACAAAAACTCCACTAGTGGTAGGTGATCTTCCCAACTACAGATGAAGTCCAACATGCAAGCTTGTAGAATTTCCTCTAGAACCTGAATGGTATGCTCTGTCTAGCCATCATTTGGGGGGTGAAACGTTGTTCTCAGGTGTAACTAAGTCCCAAAAGCCTCTTTTAATACCTTACACAACTTGGATGTGAATCGATCATTGTGGTCTGAAATGATTGCTGATGGAACTTCATGGAGTCAAACTATCTCCTACACATAGATTCATTATATGCTCTCTACTGAACTCTACTTCTAAATTTCTTAGAAGTGAACCGAATTGGTGAGTTGGTCTACGATCACCCACATGGAATCATATCACCTGGAAGTATGTGGTAAGACTTTCATGAAGTCCATGGATATTTCATTCCACTTCCACTCAAACACATCAAGGGGTTGATCTGAACCTGTTGGAACATAGTATTCAGCCTTCACTTGTTGAAAAGTAAGGCATTGAGAGACAAACTCTAAAGCTCCTTTCTCCATCCCTGACCACCAAAACTGACGTATGAGGTCCGGGTATATTTTTTCATAGCTGGATGTACCACTAAATGAGAATTATGAAACTCTCTTAGAACCTCATCCCACAACTTGATAGGTATTATCATGCATCATTTAAAAAGATCAACATGCTCCCCGCCTTTAGAAAATTTATCAGGAGCATATCCAGTGGATATTCGAGCATGTAGGGTATCACAGTTGTTATCCCCTAATTATGCCTACCTGACTCGCTGTAAAATTAAAGGGGTAATAACCATCGATTGGAGGTAAGATGTTTCATATCCATCCACCAAGGATAAGTGAAATGAGGCCAACTGCTCTAATTCATCATTCAGTTGTTATGAACAAGATCTCTTGTTGAGAGAATATACTACCACATTCCCCTTACTATAAGTATAGAAAAATTTGAATTCATAATCCTAGAAGAACTCTAGTCATCGCCACTGCCTCAATTTAAGATATTTCTATGAGAAGTTGTACTTGAGAAACTTTTGATCAGAACATATGATAAACTAATTTCACATCAGGTCGTGTCACCGCATCTTTAAAGCGAAGAACGCTACTACTAAATCAAGATCAGGGGTCATTTAATTCTACTCATGTGGTCTCAATGGGAATGAACCATAGGTAATCACTACTTACCTTTTCATTAGATCAAAACTGAGTCTATTCTCTGATACATTTCAAAACACTACGTACTCGACACCCTCCTCTGGAAATCTAAAGAAGGGAGTGCTTGTCAAACTCAACCTCAAATGATGAAAATCATGTTTATACTTCTTTGTCCATACTAAAGGATTCCCATTTCAAGCCAAATCTATCATAGGTTCTAATATCCAGGATAAATCTAATATGAATATCTGGTAATAGCATACAAACCCAAGGAAGCGCCGAACTTCTATCACGCTCTTCGGTGGCTCTCGAGATAACTCTACTTCAAACTTGGTTGGGTCCACAGTCACTCCAGCTGTTGAGATAACATGTCCTAGAAAGTGGACCACCTGTTTCTATAACTGGTAGTTTAAGATATTTCCATAAAGTTGGTGCTCTCAGAGTATGTATAGAACCATCCTCAAGTGTATCATGTGCTCCTCCTTAGATGCTGAGTACATAACGGTATCATTGATGAAGACAACCACAAACCAGTCTAAGAAAGGCAAGAAGACCTAATTCGTGAGTCCAATGACCACAATAGGGGTGTCTGTCATGCCAAAGGGATCACCAAGTACTCATGATAAACAGAGTTACATCTGAATGTTGTCTTCGGTATATCCTCATCCCACATTTGAAATTGGTGATATCGTAACCTAAGTTAATCCTTTGAGAAGCTTCACACCCCTCTCAATTGGTCAAATAGGTCATCTATCCTAGGTAGTGGATACTTGTTCTTCACGGTCACCTAATTCAAGATTTGGTAGTCCACACACAACCTCATTATATCTTTTTCCTTACTGGAAAACAAAACTGGGGTTACCTAGGGTGAAACAATGGGTCTAACAAATTCTTTCCTCTGTAAGTCCTCCAATTTCACCCTCAGTTCATGAACCTCTTCAAGGTCCATCTGATATACTGGTGATAATATTGATCTAATCTTGGGTGTAGATCAATACAGAAATATATCTCTAGGTGGGGAGGTACACCTAGAACATCCTTTGGGGATACATCCTCATACTCTTCCACCATTGTATAATGTTGGGAACTCACAACATCCATGACACAAAGGGTTAGGCTATCCAACTGATGAGTAATCGACTTCACCCTCCTATTCTTGAGTACATCCTGCACTGCTTGGGTTTTCTTTTCAGTGATAAAAAAAACCTAGTTCCATTATCGCGGACACACTACTCTCTTCACCTAAAACAATCAATCTAAGAATGAAATATTGATAACAATTCCATACCAATAATGACGTCGTAAGGCCCCGATGCTGCTACCAAGAGATCCCAATGTAAAATCTTGACTCCAAGAGTAAGGTCACACTGTCGACACCAGTGTGTGATTACTAAATCATCTACAGTAGAAGTCTTGAAACATAAGGGCTCAAGTGGAATATGTAAGTCTCTAACAAGATATGTGGGAATAAAGTAATGACTAACACCTATATCTATCAGTACTACAACTAAGGTAAAAAAGACACAAATTGTACCACGAATTGTTCCCTAAGCCTCTGGTTTGTATGCTTCGAATGCCTATAGTTGTCCCCTTCTCTATCCTCCATCTCTCGAAGTCTGATGTGGACCACCTAGGGGAGGTGGTGGTAACATGTCATAGCGTCGATCACCTCCTGATGCTCTCCCAGCTCCTCTTCCTTGTACACTGCCTAATGAACCTACTTGTTCTTTCTACTGCCACTACCATGGTGGCTCATCTATGATCTCTCTGTCAGTTATACGGTGTGTTGGACAATCCCTCAAAATATGTCCACTATTGTAACATAAGTACCACACCCTCTCTCTGGGATGATAGAACCTACCATGTGAGCCCTGAACCATGGATCCTCTATCCTGAGACCTCCTCCTAAATTGTCTAACACTTCTAGGTACATGGGACTGATGTCATCTCCCTACTACTGAGGTCTCTTCTCTTTCTTTCCCACTTCTAATCTCAAACCATATCCATCGAGTACCTAAAGGGGTTGGTAAACATCAATGAATACTCAGCTAATTTCATTCTACCCTGTTGAAGCTACAGAATCTCTTGGATACATACATCCCTCAACAAAGCTAGAGAGAACTCCTCTCTAAAGAGATGCTCAAAATCTGATCATGGTAGAGTTGGATCATCGTAAGACTAACTAAAACTCACCATTGCCCTACTAATCCATGAACAATGATCACTTCCAAGACCACCATTTGATCTAGTGAGATCCTGATTATAAGAAAAATTCAAGTCACCGCCTCAATTCATTCCTTAGCCTCTTGTGTGTTAGGCTCGCCTCAGGATATAAGGGGTCTCTGTCTCTGAAACTAATGAAGTGTGCTCAGTCTACACACTTCATTTGCTAATATTGTGAGTACCATATGATACTCTGTAGGTGGTATAGATGGTGCACCGCCTGGATTTAACATCTCAAAAACTGGTCCTTGTACCAATGCTTCATCATTGAGGGGATCATCCTCATGATCATCATGCTGAAATCCCAGTAGGTATACATGTTGGAGGCTTCCTGAAAGTAAACAAGATGCACCATGGCCAATGAGTATATATGGGGAGCTGATTCATGGACATGAAAAACACAACACATTCCTATATGGTACTTGTACCATTTTTTTCCCTGGAACCAATTTTTTCAGGTACTATGTCAAAACATAGGTGATCAGAGTCATGGTGTATGGATATGTAAGCTGCCACACCAGCACTAAAGTCCCTAACATGAAAACTGAACCCGAAACACTTAACACTATTTCCCCAAACCAATATCATAGACTCTAGGACCTCAATTAAAATCAACACCGCTCTCATATCCCTCAGTCACAACCCGTCCTAGTGGGGGTCGGGTCGTGACTCTCTAAGATCACCTCCAATAGGCCAGGGTATGGAAACTAGCACCGAAGAGGCATATCACTGACATAGGAGGGCTTAGCCTAAGTGTTTTTACAGATGCACACATCTCCAAGCCTATAAAATGCTGAAATGTAAAAATAAATGAACATACATGCATGAATACATCTAAATCCCACAACCAGAGTACGATAAGAAGTAAAGGAAAAGTAAAAAAAGTCAAATACAAGATCACCACAAAGAGTTTGTAACATAAGTCCAACTTGAAAGTAAAGGAACTACTATTTGAAGCCATTGGAACACACTTCGGTCTGTCTGACCTCACTGAGCATCGTTCAGTCCTGGACTATCTAGGAATCTGTCAAAAGGTCGATCATATGCACAAGACACTACACATACAGGCAAAGCCCGTGCATGGGTGAGTATAATAATACTTAGTAGGACACCCTGAAACCACAAAGCACACAAAAAAGAAAAATACAGTCATCTCTACACATGTATATGTCTACAACACATATAAAAATAATATTTAGATAGACTCAACAAAGACACACAGTCTAAAGGTAATTCACAATTATAGTATAACTACCCTCAGATTCTAGCTAAAGTGATCCACAAATCATTCATCCTGAAGAACACACTCCTAGGTCTGATAGAATGGATGATGTCTTTTCCAGAGATGTTTCTCATTAGGTCTCATCACTAAGAGTCCATGTTGATAGTCTAAAGAGAAATTATGCACATATGAGGATCACTACCAAGGCCATGGGGCGATACAAACAAACTCAATCTGGATTAACCCACTATGTAGATGGTATGCACCTGCATACTGTTGGTCACAATGATACCATTAAATATCCCTGGGATGCAAAGATGAATAGAGGGTCCCACTTTGGTCCTCATAGAGGTATTTCAATGACTATATCTAAGAAGTCCTGCTGAAGGGATCGTAGTCCTAGGAGTAGGAGATGATATCTTACAACCCTTAAGGAAAAGGATATGAGGAACTCACCCTAACGTAACTCATCCAAGTCATCGAGGATAAGGGATTCAATACATTTATAAAAGAGTACATGATGAGTAGAATAGGTTTCATGTTGTGTCTTTTGACCCTGGGTCCTGCCCATGTAAACGGTCTGTGTCTCAACATGTGTCTCTATAGTAGAGTACATGTCATGTAGGAAACCCGTGTACTCCACCCCGTGTCTGTGTACTCTCTAAGGTACATGCCAAGTATTCGGGGAGGGACCACATGCCATGTGATGTTTAAATTCCTGTTAAAACCCCAGTCACCACTCGTGGGGGAACATGGTGTTTAAACCCGTCTTACACACCATGTTGATTGGGATATTATAGAATCCTAGATCTGTTATCTGCTTGTTCTGACGCCTCCAACCTTGGATCTGGTGATCGTTTCACCACAATATTGATGATCCAAACTCATTTTGGTCTCTTAGTCATTGAATAACATGTTATTTCATCAGATATTCTTGGAAAATAGATCAAATCATTATTCTTCATTGAGCACTAAAGAACATGGAATTACATGAAATTGGGTATCCTCCATTGTATGAATCTCTATGTCTTCATCATCGCACCTTCTTCATGTTGTGAAAATACTAGATCTGTGATATCAGATCATTACGTCCAGAAATAGGTGTACAATGATTGATTGATCAAGATTAGTAGAGTCGTGGTCCATACAAAAAATGTTTGCGATGAACGATGAACAGGTGGAAGAAAAGATCAAGAACATATTAGAGGAACAAACCTCAATCGATGTTCATTCCAATCTCGATCATTTTTCAATAGAATGACAATAAAAATAGTCAAATCAAATTTATAATCTCCCGTTAAAACCCTGAAAAAATAACCCATCCTGTAAGATGATCAAACCATGGATTAATATATTCATTGATTAGTCTGTGCTCATCATAGAAATCAAGAACAAGGAAGAAAATAAATTAAAACTCACACCCTACCTCAATTTGGTACCTTCATTGAAGAAGAATGTAATTATAGCACGTTCGTTGGTGAGATCCTTTGAATGTGAGGTGTGTTGATCGTCGATCCATGATCTCGTCATCATTAGCCTTAGAGAATTCTCAAACAGTCTTTCCAAGGGCTCTCTAACATTTCTAGTGTTATGCAGCTAACCTTGGAAATTATCCTCAATAGTGTATTTAAAGACTTTCAAACGTTGTGTCAACACAAAATGAGTAAAATAATTTATTTTAACTATTTTATTCATTTTGACGTTCAATGAGTTTTTTACAAAAAACCCACATCGACTAATATTAAGTTGCGCCTGAGGTAAACATTACATTCTAAGTTCAACGTTTCCCTTGGATTCCTGATTCGAGCATCTGTTTAAATGTTATTCCACATTCTCAAAAAGAAATGTGTTCACGTGCTATTAAATATATTGGATATTTTCAATTATTTGTTCTGGGAACACCTATACTTGGAATCACACATCATATCAGCATCTGATCTCGAAAATAATCTATATAATATCCTAAAATAATACACGAAAAATTCGAGACATTACAATAATATTCCAATTAATCAGTGATTTCTCACTCCAACTAAGAGTTCCATTGGTTGAGAATCCTAAGGATCCCTGACTCGGACCTTTCTTATTATGGGGTGAGGTTAACCTTTGGAGCCTTGGAAGAAGATCTGGTAGACACATTCCTTGGTGGATTGGAATAATCATTTTGTGGCCTTCTTTTTGGTGGATCACTCTTTTCTTTACCAATGATAGCATCTTTAATGGAATCCCAATTCTCTAAAGGCCTAAGATTAGCGGTGTCCAATAAGACCAACCACTTATCTTTATCACTTTTCATCATCTGAAACGTTACCTCGCTTCCCAATTCCTAAGCAGAATACATTCTGAATCTCCTGATGATAAATCATATCCTACTGAAGATTAGATTGTTTGGACCCTCCATCATATTAATCGTGTCTAGAGAACTCCATTGCATGTTCTTTCACCATACAACCTTTCCCATCAGGCTTTGAAGGAGCATCCTCTAGTGTGGCACACCGAGAAAGAGACATGTTTGGAGACTCTTACAACTCTGCACTAGATGTCCCTTATTTGATTATGTGTGTGTGTGATTAATTTACATACAGTTTATTAATATATATATATATATATATATATTAAATTTACTAGATTTAATTATAAAAAATTGTGGGTTGGCCCGGTCCAACCCGTGAACTTGCATAAATATATGTTTAAATAAAAATAAATATATATTAATTATGTAAATTTCAAAAGTATTTAAAATATTAAATGTTAAAAAAATTATAAAAAAAGTTATTATTGAAATTTTTATTAATAAAACTGAATAAATTTAATATATATATATATACAGTAATAAATAGTTAATTAGTTAATTTAATTAGTATATTAAGTTTAATAAATTTATAAATTTTTATTAATTAAAAGAAATGTATTAATTATTTAATTTTATATTTAATTAAAATACTATTTATCACTATATATATTTATATTAAATTTAATAAATATATTTAATAATATTATATTAATAATTTAATTATATATTTACATATAATTTATTAAATTTAATACATAAATATATATTAATAAATAGTATATTAATTATTTAAATAGAATTTAATAAATTGCAAAATATTAAAAATTATATTTATGAAATATTTATTAATAAAAATGAATAAATTATATATATAGGAATAAAAAATATATTAATCATATATATAATTAAATTTTTATTATATGAGCTTTAATTAAAAAAATGGGCTAACTACCAAGCCAATGAAGGCACCTCATGTAAGCCACTACCTAGGTGGGTAGCATGGTCAACCTCCCCCAGCTATGGTAGTGACATGAGGAGAACAGTGTATAAAGAGGCACCCAAGTAGGATGGTGTGCAAGGGGTGGGCAGGTGGGTCAATGCGTGTAGGCACAACATGTGAGGCCCAAGTGGTACATGTAATGGGTGTTGAATTCCATAGCCGACTCAAACAAATAGCGGCCTTGAAATTGGTTATAAAGCAGAGCTATGTGGCATGAGATTTCTGATATGGGATGCACACCATGTACAACAGCCCTTTATAATCACTTATTTTAGCATTGATAATGGATGTATTTATCAATGATTTATTTAGCACTCATAAAGGCTGCTGCTACTTATTATGCATTCTTTAGTTGTGAAAATTATATGTAAGGGGATCATTTTTATTTTTGTATGAACCTCTATTTTCATTATATCATAAGTAAAAAATAATTTATGAAAGAGAAATATTATTTTCCAACTTTTATGTAATTATTTTCAAGACTCTATTTTACATTATCCTGAAAACCACTCTATAAGGGAATGCTAATATTTTTTAGGAAACACTTTTTTTATGATCTAAAAAACCCAAAATAAAGGAAATTGATTTTTAAAGTGTTTATTTTATCATTTTATACATGAAATAATTAAAAATTATGGATTTCACCCATGATCATAGATATGGTCATATACTGTAACAATCATTGACATTTCATTCAAATTAATATAATCATTTATTTTAAGTTCAGTTTCTGAAGTGTGTGTAAATTTTTCCTTTGAATTTTAGAAATTTTTCAATAATTATGGATTTGTCATAACCCATATTCTGTTTTTTGAGAAACAATTTTGCTAAAGTTTTAAAGAATTTTAAATTACTTTCTTCATTTAATATGATTAATGTAGTCTTAAATGGGTTTTAATTAATTATAATGGAGAAATACATACCTAATAAAAATGTTTTCTTAAAATAAAACTCAGCAATTGGGTATCAAATGAATTAATGAGAAATGTGGTGATCCCATGAACTCAAGGGGGAATTGTCCTAATAATGATTCTTCTAATGGGCTCATGGATTTCTTATAGTATACCAAGTATCATTTTAATCTATAAAAGTTTTTATTTTCAAAAAAAAATAAAGGAGAAATCCAAAGTTTATTTCAAGGTTATTTGATTTTGAAATTAAATGGGTTTTCCAAATGATATGTATTTTCAAAAGTTTTTAATGTGTTTCTTATAAATATTTTTGAAGATTCATATTTCAGAAAATTATTTATCAAATGTTTTGTATTTGATATAAACTAAAAAAGTTTTCAAAATAGTTTTGTAATATTTCAAAAAAAATAATTTTTTACTGGTTTTAAAACACCTTTTTAAGAAATTTTGTGTTCACCCATTTTAAAGGTGTATGGTATCGTTTAAGGAGGTAGTGTGAGTGAATCCAAATAGTTGTTTTATTTATTAATTGTTTAATGTTTGATATTTTGTAAGAAATCGTTCTAATCCTCAAAAACATTAATCAGAAAAGATAATCATCTACGTAAATAACTTTATATTTTCTAATTACTTTTTATATAAAAAAAGACATACAACATGTTTTTATACAGGATCTGAAAGCCCAGATCACATACCATTACAATAACTTTTCAAAATCACTTTAACAATTACAATAATGTCATATTTTCATAAAAACACAATTAATAAGTAACAAAAAAAATCTACAAGGAAACTTCCACTAATGAAAAGATAGTTGTGTATCCTGATATAAATGATGATCTGCTTCTTAAGAAATTGATTTCTCTTCTCCTCATTGGAATTTTTTTGCATCGATGCCAGATCAATTTCAATGCTTTGAAATTCACTTTAAAAAATGTATGGAGACTTGATAAGATCGTGGATATTTGAGATCTTGAACCAACCTTGCTGATATTTTAATTCATTAATGTTGCTGCCAAAAAACTGGTTATGGATGGACGAACTTGATCTTTTTATGATCATATTATTATTATCGAAGAATTAACAAACAATAAAAGTGTTCCTAATATGGAATTATTCTATATTCGGATAAAGGGCATTCTATTTTCTAACTACAATCTAAGTTTAATTAAGGTTGTTGGAGATGTTGTTGGTGATTTTATTGAATGGGAAACATCGAGTCCCATTTTATGGGTCTCTTAGATTTAGCTAAGAGTTCCTCTACCATCCAGTCGATCACTTGTTCATGGGAACTTTTTGATGGTTGGATAAGAGAATCAGTTTCTTTCTTCTGAATACAAATGGCTTCCCTTTTTTGGAAATTTTTGTGGTGTGTTTTGTCATCTTTAAAAGGATTGTAACACAAATATTGAAAACTCATATGGGAAATTTGTATTGCAGTTTGGTCCTTGGATGCATGTGAAACCTTCTAGTTTTTCGACACGTCTTTGATGGAGAAGGAAAGAGATAGTTATAACTTGATAAATTCTCACATGGGTGATTCATCAGATATGACAAAGGAAATAGAGGAGGTTATGATGGGTCCACCCAATCTCTCACTTTTACTGTTGATATTCATGAGGATTTTTTTCTTAATTCATTGGTTGAGCATGAAACTGACCATTTGGATCCTCAGACCTTAGAGAATGTGAATTTTTATATTACTCTTTTGTTTATTAAATGCCTTTTAATTTTTTTAATATGTTTTTTTTGTTGAGAATATGTTTTACACAGCCGGCAAGGACGCACCACCCACCCATTATCCACCATCCACATGTGTCGTCAAATACACATCTACTATATATTCTAATTATCGATTTATCCCCTAACATGTTTCACCCTTCCAATTCTCTAGACCCTTTTTTCATTTTGTGTCATTCCCCTACGCCACCACATCCCACCTTCGTTCCCGTTCTATTCTATTCTCACCCTCCCACTCCCGCTCTTTCTCCCACTCGGGTTTCACCTCATCGTGAACTACAATCCTTGAAAACCCATTCCATCATAGTTTTCATTCTCCTGGTTATGCTACACACTTTCATCCTTATTCTCCAATTTTCTCCTTCTCCTGGATTCAGGTCACCTTTCCACCATGTTCCACATCTCGCACCCGCTCCGGTTTCACCTCTATGCGACCTAGGGTTACCCGGAAACCCCTACCGATGTCATCGTCTTCCCCCTAGTTTCCCTGCAATCCAACATGCTTATACTCTACCTTTCTCCTTCTCACAGTTTGACATCACCTCTCCATTGTGTACCTTTTCCCTGTAGTGATTTACTTCCAATTATCTCTGGCTCGCAAGTTAGTTCAAATCCACTAAATGAATGGTTGTGCTTTCCTACCACAAGCCTCTTATATTTGGGTTCCTACTCATGAGTCCTCAGATGTCCTACTGTTGATGCATATCACTGCTGGCGTCGGGCTACAACTATCTACTTAAAGTTATTTTGTTAACAAAATCTCCATCACTTTTCATTCCCTCCTTCCATTTTCATTCCCTCCTTCCATACGTGCTTATACAAGGTATTTACCTATACTGCTCTTAGGGTTCCCACACAACATTGATGTCCCCTCCTACTACAAATACCACAAATATAGAGCCGGACTCCTTCTCGCAACTTCACTCCTCTCATACTTGGGATCCTACTCGCGATCCACCTCATCACCTCCTATGACTCCTGAATATCACAACTGGCATCTAGCTCTACGTAATTATTTCAAATGATTTTGGTAACTACCTATACAATTTCACTACATCCCCCTCATGGATTCTATCCAGTCCTAACATTTCCCATAGAATAACCTTGTAAATAGACTCTTGTAGAATATTCAGGAATTTTTTCACAGTCAACCTATACACCGTCATTTTTTGTAGCCTTCTCTTCTGCTCAATCTGCGTGCAATAAAAATTTCTTCCAAACTTGGCTACACATTAAATATTAAGAATTTTTCATATGTGTCATCAATATTTAGTATACCCCATTTCATAAGAATATTCCAGCAGTTGCAACTACATATATGATTCTCTGATTTAGAAAAACTGAGTCAACTTCTTCGTGTCTATTTAAACATCTGCATTTTGTACAAGAATTTACATCTTCACGTTATTTTTATAGCACTGTTAAGAAAAAAATATTTTATTCAATACATAACTCGCCCTATTTCTATCATACATATTTTTCGGTCCTATTTCTATAAATGTGTTTAATTACATGTTCAATTGCTTACATATTCAATTTACTGGGACTATCACTACTTCCTATGTATTCTCCCTCAATCCTATAGACTTTGTATTTTTTTGAGATTTCTTCTACAGTAATCCAGTCTTCACTTTGTTCCTGGTGTTATGTGTAAATGCATTCTAGATTTTTTTATTTGTTTTTTCTCTGATGTCAACTTTCTAGGATGTTTTTCTTCTTCTGTTTTCTAATCTGTGGAATCTATTGATTTTAGGAGATGATATTGTATCTAAGAACAAGTTTTCATAATATTTTAAGAGTTTTGATCCTATTGTTTTTTTACCAACTAATTCTTCAACATGATTTAATTTAGGGTTAAGAACTCATAAATTTTATATATTTTACAACTCAAGGGGTTAATGATACATTGATAATAACCTAATTCTTGAGTTTTACTTGACATTACTTGAATTTGGCTTCAATGGGAAGGTATGTGTTGTTTTGGTTGTTTTTTCCTGTGCATAAATGTCCAATTTCTAATGTTTTTTTTCAACAAGCAAGGTTTCCTTTTTCATTCTCAAAAATTAATGCTTCATTTCCTTCAGTTTTTTTTTATTTTTTGTTGGCTTAAATTGAACTTGCTGAACATGATTGGTATACCCATATTTTTTAGTTTTTAAGATTTTTAATCAATTTTAATATCTTTGTAAATTTTGAACTATCCACGTTATTTTCAATAATCGTTTTTTAGATTTGTAAGGTGGTCATTCATTTTTGTTGTCTGTTTTCCCATATTTTTGAGATGTCATTGGACCATCATCCTCTTTGGTTGATCCTGCTGTTATTTTACCAACTAATACTTCATCTGGATTTGATTTATAGGTAATGAATAAACAATTTTATATTATTTAAAACTAAATGGGTTAATAATATAGCAATAATATTTTTCATCTTGAGTTTGAATTAATAATACTTCAATTAGACTTCAATGGGCATGTATGAGTTGTTTTGGTTGTTTTTACCTTTGCATAAATGTACAATTTCCAATGTTCAAAATTTTCTTTAGAAGAGTTAATGGAATAAAACCCTCATTCATGTTTGAAGATGAAATAGATGGGTGATCATTCCCACAGTGGTCCATACTAGAAGTTGGATGATAAGGGACGGGTTCAAAACCCATATGATATCAACTTCAACTATATATAATAAATCTTGGTGACTTCTTCATATGTGTCACCCAGTTATGATTCCATGTCACGAAAAAAAAAGATATCCAAACTCCAAAAACGTGGAAACCCATAGCTCTCGGTATCCTTCAAATAAGTCCAATCGTGTTTTCAGCCATGTCACAAGCCTTATTTCTCCTACTTTTTGTAGTAGAAATGAGTAGAAAAAAATGTTGATCAGCACTACTAACACCCCCCCTTCAACTTGAAATAGTAATTGAGCTAATATAGCATAACAATCATGTATTTAAGGTAGTTATGGACCAACTTATTTGCAAAAACATAAAAAAATGATTTCAGCAGCTCCAGTTATGTGGAAGTTCAGGGTTGTGTATGCAGCCATGTCACAACACACAAGCTTATTAATATATTACCAACAAGGTTGATGATAGTTTAAAAATTTATTGTCAGATGAAAACATTCATACATATCAACATGGATATTTTGAGAGGAATAAAACCATCATTGGTTCCTTCACTATCTTGGGTTTTTCTATTTCTTTTCACTAGAGTATATTCATTATTTCGGTTAAAAAATGGTTGTCTTATAGATGTAATTATTTTCATTCCTCGTGTATTTTTTACTATCTTTTGAATGATATTGTTTAATAGAAATTAATGTACAAAATGAAATTTCCTACATATTATTTTGTTATGGTTCCATAACATTAATATTAATTTTCAATATGTCTTTGTTATAGCATGAAATAAGTAGCCTTTTTAAGTTGTCATTTCAATATATATACATATACCTAGAATGTTTAACCATGAAACATTATGTGGTTTATTGTTTTTAATTCTCCTTTATAGGCTTAATGAAACTACTAATATTTATTATCATTTATTTCTTGCGTAAGATTAGTTATGTAACTCTAACATAGTGTAGTTTAATAATATCTCAGCTCCACTAGATGTTTAGGAGTCAGCCATAATAATGAAATTGGATTAGTTACAAAAATGAAATTTTTTTTCTTCACTAAGGTATTAAGATATTTATCTTCATTGTCTTTTATTTTCATTACATCATTGGAGTGGATATTTATCTTCATTGTCTTTTATCTTCATCGTGAATCCAACAAGATAGCTGATGGTCTTGCCAACAAGGGAGTTCCTCATGATGTCATCTGGAGGGATGACCTCCCTCCTGATCTACTCCCCTTTTTTATTAGAGATACCAACACACTGCCTTATTTTTGTCTTATGTAATCTTTCTATGTACTCTTTCTTGATTTAAAAAATTTCTGTGTTCTGGTCTTTGACCATAACATAACCATTAAAAAATCACATTAACTATATCATTAAAACAAAATGCATTGGTTCTTCTTATTTAAAATTGGTAAACATCAGATTTCCGCTTTAATGATTACATTTGACAAACAAAATTCTATTTATTCATTGAATTCATTTGTTGATGTAAAAAAATATGTTGAGTGAGATTGATGATGATGACACGGTCAAACTAAATGTTAAAAACTTTAGAGATACTACGAAAACAAAAAGCCAAGTCAATGATGTGTATCCCCATTTTAAGGAAATAATAAACAAAAAACTGACAAAAATTACTGAAATGTGATGTTGAAATTTGAAGGTAATGGAAAAACATTATCAACTCTCTTATTTTCAAATTATATGTTACATTTATTATTCCACAATTAACTCTACTATTATTATAGTATACATAAAACATATAAAAGCACATATAAGCCGTAATTTTATCCTTTCTACTGATAAATGAATGTACAGAATTTTATCCTTTTTGTATCTTTTTACATCATGTTTTTTCTTCTCATTCAATTTCATTTATAATATATGATACATTTTTTTATTTTTCATTACATTTAATTATTATCTATAACTAAATCTGTAATTTTAACATATTTTTAACTACTTATCATCATTATCTATCACTAATGTTGTAATTTTAACATATTTTTGACTAATTTGTGCATGGATGTGATTGATTTCAATATGAAAATTCAAGACAATCACTTATCTATTTCACTAATTTGGTGGCAATAAAATGATACTCATGTACAATTTATTTACATTTTTCATCTGTTCATTGAAATTCAAAAAAATTTGGACTGATTTGTGGACTGTGGTTTTAGGCTTGTAGAAGGAAAAATTGGGAAAGGACCTCTCTCCAAAAATTTGTGCTAGAGGAAAAAATCAATAACCTCCTCGAACAAGTAGAGGAACATTAAGAAGAAAGAATAGTGCATGTAGCATAGCCATGACTAAGAAATTTGTAGGTACTTAATGCTAAGAAAAAATTGCTGATTCAACAACTGTAGACTGAAAAAGTGTTGATGCTTGCTCTAGAGAAAATGATTGATCTTTGTGAGATCCATGGATATTTTCTTGTGGGAAATTATGCTACTGAGAGAACTTAATTTCACATCATAGGCAAGAAACATATCAGTTATGGAATGGTAAGGTATTTCATTATGTGGTAAGTCTTTTATGATTTTTATGGCATTAACTTTATACTAAAACAACAACAATGCTTCTAAATAATGCCCCTTTCAAACATATATATGAACATAAATGTTTTAGTTAATGATTATTATACCTAACTATTGGTATATTAATGAATATATATCTTCAGTTTAGCAGGGAAACTAGTGATGCTACTATTTTGAACAAAGGAAATTCCACTGACCTATATTGAAACAAGAATGTCATGTGGAATACTACTACTTCCAGATAATGAATTTACTCACATCCATTAAGAAAAGGAAATTTTCAACAAAGTAGAATACTTTCTTGCTATCATATAACTATACATGATAAAAGAATATTTGTTCTATAAAAAATCGATAATTTAGTTATGGTTTCTCTAACGATCTAGTTGTCTAGGTCCAACAAAATGATAATCTTATATGTTGATGTTCTTGTTCTTGAAGGTGTTATCTGTGAATCTAGTATGAGGGAAAAAATTTGGTATGAAGCTTTGTGGTAAAGTTGAGGTTTGGTTGAATCAAAACATCAAATTTTATAGGTTAGAACATGTCAAAATCATACTTTTTCTCTGTTTTTGACTCCATTTATATATGCATGTGGTAGTCCTTTGAAATCACTTACACATGTATGATTGACTCTATTTAATTTTTATTCATCTATGCATATTTGAAGTTCTATAGAATGATTTGATCTACCTGTGTCCAATACTCTTGCGATTTGTATATCTTGACTTTTTCATTATTTTGATCTCAGCTAACAGATCCAAGAGTCCTATAATTTATACATGGGGTGAAAATATACTTTTCAGTAGTGAGACAAACCAGAGGATCTGAATTTGATTTGGTAGGAACAACATACCTTCTTGAGGACCTATTTCTGAGATGGTAGAAGGGAAACAAATTCGAGGCCTCTTTGTAATGTTGTGGAGATGTTGAAGATATTGTAAGATCCAGCAAAAAATTGTCTTCCATGGCTTCTCACTCCATTTAAGTGATTGCGTTTTCTGCTTCTCAAAGACTCAACTGAGAGTCCTTATCATATTTGACAATGAATCTTTATGTAAATAAGTAATTTCATATTTAAATCTTATTATCCAATTTTTTTCCTCCAATAGTCTATCTTTTATTCATTCATTTTATAACATCCTTAATTTACACTTTGTGATCTCTACGTCCCTTTTGTCATATTATTTCATATATGCGATTAATAGTTTCACACTATTTTCTTTTTTTTCCTGAACATCCCACTCATTCAATTTATTATTATTTTATTTATTATCACATTTTTAATTTTTATTATTTCAACAACTATCTTATCTGTGATTTATCTTTCATTATTTATTTCAGTTCCCACATTTTACTTATTGTGAATGAAATTTTAAATAAATTCAAATATTCTTCCTCAAAATTTAAAAATTCATACACTTTTACTCTTTTCTTTTTCTTTTTCAACTTTTAGAATGGTGTTTTTATATTCTATGCATTCCTATTCCATTATCATTACACCATTACTTTCTATTTAAAATTTAGTCAACATTACTTTTCTCTTATCAACTTTTATAAATATTAATATTTTATTAAAATAGAAACCATTAATCAATGATGTCATGAAATAGATTGTGTGAGTAATAGCTTTTTGTAATGTCATCAGCCCTGATTTACTCTCCAAGGGTCTTCAAATTTGTGGTGCTTCATTCGTAGGGAAGAGCAGCAACAACATCCAGTATTACTGATTTGTAAAGAAAGAGTATCACGCTTCTTAAGATTCAAAGGTCCTATGTAGACCTGGTTCGTCTCTCCCCTGGCGGAGAGATATTAGAAAGATCTCATAGTCCTCTGGGATTCGGCTTGGTAGAGACCCTAATCTTTACCAGGTAGGCATCCTCTTATTGGTTGGACCAAGAAGGGTGTGCAGAAGAATTTGGGGTTTTCTAAAGAGAAACCCCTGCTATGGAGATTCCTTTAACCTTGTGGGAGATCTGAGAGAGAATAACCCTGACGTGGGGTATTATTGTACACCCCGAGGGTGATAGCCGTGGAGCGACAGATCTATTCAGTGATAAAGATCTGTTGCACCTTGAGTATTTTACTCTTAATGATGATCTCTTTTAGTGATGAGTTCCTTTTGTGCATCCAGTTCTTGACAAGTCAGATATCGGATCTTTGGAAACAAGGTTCTATAGCGCGACACCTTCCTGGAGTTTCTTGACCCGGATCCAATTTTTTTGAGTGTGGTGGCAGTTTCTTCAATAGGAATCCACGGTTCTTGTTTTCTTTCAAAATTGAACCACGCTAGGTTCTTAAATTGTTCTCTAAGTGACATGGGAGATAGGATGGATGCTCTCTTGGTTCTTCTTCATCCCGATGAATCAAAGCCAAATGGAAATTCAGAGTAGCGTGTGGACTGTTTGCAAAGTGCAGGAGCCTGTTCATACTCAATTTCCAGACCCTACTCCTATTCATGCATGCATCATATGTGTGCGGTTCATGATGTCAAATAGTGGAACAATTTGTTCAGTAGTAGAAATTGAGTGAGGGAAGCCACAGAAGTGACTTGTCTATGGAAGAACTTTGGACAATGGTGACATCCTGTTCTTGGATCGAGAGGGTGATAGACTCGACGATCAGATTGAGTAGTTTGTGATGACGAACTTGGACAACAACATTTATCATTTATGACCAGACATGATGGATTTAGCGACATGTTTTAAGTGGATCATTGCAAGATTATTCCTTGACAAAGGTGAGACCGAGCCCTGGTAAGGGGGTCTTGGTCCGGTTTATTATTATTATTATTATTTGTTTTTTTATGTAATTATTGCACCTGTTGTTTGTCTTTTATCATGTGTGTCATGATTTTTTATGGTCCTATTTTCATTCCTTGTAATGTTTCCTTGTATAGTGAAAAACCATGATGATCCAGCCCCATGAACACAAGCCTATAACCAAAGAAAGTAAACCTTTGGTGTCCCTTTTACTGCTTTACTTTTCTACATTTAATTCAGCCAATAATTATTGAACACCATTTTTTATTGTGTTAATTATAGAATCTATTTGAGCCTTGGTTTGGCTTGGTTTTATCATTGTTGTTGCCTCCTTAATTTCTCATTTTTCTGTTTTTATTAAATTAGTGTCGTACAGTTTTTATATTCTATTTAATGAGAAATATTGCATGCTTGGATATTTTAATTTCCACTTCCAGTGTGTTTTTCACTGTTGTTGATTCCTTTGAATATTCCTCTTTGATTGGGAAGTTGCAGTGAAAACATGTTTTCTATTTATCAATTTTCTTGTAATAAATTTAATATAAATATCATTTTTGTATTTCAGATTTTAACAAATCAAAACACCCAATAGATCCAGGATATTTCGTTGGGACTACCTCTCATGCAGGGGAACTTCCCGCAACAAAGTGGTATCAGATCCTAATTGGGTTTAAGTTTTTCATTGTTAAAATTTGAAATTTATTGTTCATTTATTTAAAATGTTTTTAGTGGCTTTTACCTGTTGCACCATGCTTTGATTGTTTTATTCAGCTAGGTTGTTTTCTCTCTTAAGTTGTAATTTCATTCTACTATTGATAGTTTGTTTCCTCATTGTTTCACTGTTTCCTTTGCCTGTCTGAACCTCAAATATTCCTCTTGGTAGTTGTTAACTATGTGCGTATATGGTTTTGGGGTCGGAATGGGTTCTATGTGAGGTTTTCATATGTTTGAGAGCCTGTTAGTAGTAAGGTCTTGGCAGGATCTTGTGTCTCTAGTGTCTACCTTTTTCCTAGGAGATGAGCTTATGTTAGCTTCACTGTGTTCCTCCACATCCTTTAGGACTGTTTTCTCCGGGTGTGGTCCCATTGCAAGTTCGGTGTTTAGGTTTGGGAAGCTTGTGGGTGCATTGTCACTTGGCTGATCACAAAGCTTCTTTGTTTACTATTCGACCATGTTTAGTGGATTTATTTGGTTTCTCGGGAACCATCTGCTGTTAGTAAGTCTAGACTTGGATCTGTGGCCATTATTGTCTTGTTTTCATCTAGTTTCTAGCTAGATCCCAACCTTTTTTTCTTTCATATTAGAGCTATCTTAGGATTTTGGGACTGCATTCATGTGTCCTTCCAGTTTCCCTTTTGTGTGAGGATATCTCCTTTTGGGGTTTTGTTTAGGTAGTCGTCTCCTATGGTGGAGATTCAGAATCCATCTATTAAGGATCTTCTGGTGCCTTGCGTCAACATTCTTCATGTTAGAGTCTTCATAGGGCGTGTATCGGTTTTCAAACCGATGGTGTTTGTTGATTTGGTCCTATATGTCTTTGTTGGTTTTGGTGGAGACCTATTTGAGTTGTTTCATTTACTATGAATGCTTCCCAACTCTTTGTTTCTCATGTTTCAAACTCTAGCCTTAGGAGAGTGAGCTGATAATTATCTCTGGGTTTGTTCCTCTAGTGTGTCCTGGTTTTGGGAAAGTTTCTCTAGGTTGTGACCCTTTATGAGTGGTTATTCGGCCTCGAAAGTGTTTAGAGTGACGGTGTCATGTGAATAAGTTCAGTGATGATTGATCTTTTTGTCGGTTTTGTTGGTATCTCTTTAGTGATATTAGGAAGTTCCTAGATATTGTTAGGAATCTCGATTGAGATGGGTTTTCTTGGTCAGTTGTGTGCTTCCCTAGACCGCCTGTGTTCTTATGGTTCTAGAGTTTTCCCTTATGACTCTTGGGACTACATGGGATTTGAAGTGGTACCCTTTTGTTGAGGAACCTATTTTATTGGCTTGGTTTAGGATGTGGTTTCCCCATTTTCATGGTTCTAGGTTGCATTTTATCCTCAGGTGGAGAGTTTTATGAGTCTGTTTTAGATTCAGGTTGAGTGAGCAATTTTCTTGCTTTTGAGGTTTGTGTCTTTTTTTCTCTCTCTCTATGTTGTTTTTCATGATTGGACAGTTTTGTACTGAGTTAAATTCTATGTGAATTTATCTGATATTTGTTTTTCCATGTTTTTTGTGAGGATGTATACTAATCTTTTTTTTTGCAGGAATAGGTGAGATGACTCGGGGACCTGTTGGCATGTGATTTGCAGGTCTTGTCTTCCTCATTGGCATTGTCTTAGAGTGCGACTCAGGTACGTGCAGGTATAAAACTTTTATCATGAAGTTGTTTATAATTGTTTAATTATTAACATGTTTATCATCTTTTCAATATCATTCAATTGTAGGAAATATGTGTCACAGTCGATGCATGGTAGGAGGCTATTTGGGTCATTCCCCATAGGTTGTTTCTTGTTTAGGATATACCCATGTTGATGATAGTGTTAGGTGGTGCATAATCATCATGTGGTTAGGAGTTTTAATTTGTAATGTGGAGAGCGTGTTGCTGCATATTAATTTTTTTCATGCATTTTAATTTCCAAAGTGGAGATTTTTGAATTTTTGTATTACTTTGTTGTTAATTAAATGCCTTTTAATTTTTTTAATATGTGTTTTTATGTTGAGAATCTGTTTTACATAGCTGGAGAGGGTGCACCGCCCATCCATTCTCCACTGTCCATGTGTTCCAACAAATACACATTTGTTCTAATGTCATCAATCCTGATTTACTCTCCACGGGTCTTCATATTTGGGGTGCTTCATTTGTATCGAAGAGCAGTTACACCATCCAGTATTCTTGCTTCATAAAGAAAGAGCATCATGCCTCCTATGGTTCAACGGTCCTGTACAGACCAGGTTCGGATCTCCCCTAGCAGAGAGATATCAGCAAGAGCTCCTGGTCCTCAGGGATTCATATTGGTAGAGACCCTAATATTCACTGGGTAGTCATACTCTTGTTGGTTGGACCGAGAAGGGTGTGAAACAACATTTGGGGATTTCTGAAGAGAGACCCATGCTCGGGATATTCCTTCAACCTAGTGGGAGATCTGAGGGAGAAGAACCCCAACATGGGGTATTCTTGGTTTCCCTGGGGGTGATAGCAGTAGTTCGACAGATTTGTTCAGCGATAAATATTTTCTGCACATTGAGTATTTACCTCTTGACACCGACCTCCTTCAGTGATGAGGCCCTTTTGCGCATCCGGTTCTTGATGAGTCGGATATTGGATCTTCGGCAACAAGGTCCTACAGTGAGACACCTTCCTAGAGTTTCTTGTCCTAGATCCAATGTTTGGGTGTGGCAGCACATTCTTCAACAGGAATCCACGGTTCTTGTTTTCTTTCTAAATAGATCCACACCAGGTTCTTAAATTGTCCCCCAAGTGACATGGGACAGAGGCTGTATTCTCTCCTAGTTCTCCTTCATCCTGAAGAATCAAAGCCAAATGGAACTTCAGCACAGTGTGTGGACTATTTGAAAAGGTTATGAGCCTATTCACACTCAATTTCCAGAACCTTCTTCTATTTTTGCATGAATCGTTTCTGTGTGGTTCTTTATATCGAATAGCGGAACAACGTGGTTAACAGTAGCAATGGAGCATGGACAGCAGGGGAAGTAACTTGTCCATGGAAGCACCTTGGACAACGGTGACATCCTGTTCATCGATCAAGAGGGTGAAAAACTTGATGATCAGATGGAGTATTTTGTGAAGATGAACTCGGGAAACAATGTTGATCATTGAGGATTGGATTTGTTGGATTTAGTGACATGTTTTTAGCAGATCGTTGCAGTATTCTTCCTCGAAAAAGGTGAGGATGAGCCCCGGTAAGGGGGTCTCAGTCTGGTTTATTATTATTATTTTTCCTTTGTTTTTTATGTAAGCCTTTCACTTACTGTTTGTCTTTTATCTTGGGTGTCGTGATTGTTTCTGGTCCTATTTTTCATTCCTTGTAATATTTCCTTGCATAGTGAAAACCCATGATGATCCTGCCCCATGCACATAGGCATATGGTTGAAGCATGTAAATCTTTGGTGTCCCTTTTACTACTTTACTTTTCCACATTTAATTAAACCTATAATCTCTGAACGTAATTGATTCTTATGTTAAATAATGAATCTATTTGAGCCTTGGTTTGGCTTGGTTTTATCATTGTTGTTGTTGCCTTAATTTATTATTTTTCTGGTTTTATTAAATCAGTGTAGAATTGTTTTTGTGTTCTGTTTAATGAGAAATATTGCAAGCTTGAATATTGTCATTTCCATTGCCAATGTGTTTTTCAATATTGTGGATTGATTTGAATATTCCTATTTGATTGGGAAGTTGTAGTGGAAACATGTTTTCTGTTTATCAATTTTCCTGTAATAAATTGAATATAAACATCATTTTTGTATTTTGGATTTTAATGAACCAAAACACCAAATAGATTCAAGATATTTTGTAGGGACTACCTGTCACATAGGGGCACTTGCCACAATAGAGAAAGAGGTAGACTTTCCCATGCATGCTGGTATTAATAGGTGACCAACATAGAAGTATCGCATAGTTGATGGGAAGGTGTGGATGAATCTAACTTGAAAATGGGGAATCTTTTGGTCTCAAAAGAAAATTCTTTTCTTGTTCTTGTGGGGCTGGTTATTCAGTTCAATAAGAATACTTGTGATTTTCCCAGTAGATCACTATTTCAAGTTGTTTCAAAAACAATCTGAAGCCCTTCCAAAATTGGTTCTTTCACTTCCAATGACTTCAGTTGGAACTTCTAGTATAGATGATGTTCCCCCAATTTCTTTTGCTTCTTCTAGTGTAGGGGATGAAATTATCTTATATTTCCAACCAAAACATCCAGCTACCTAGAAAAGGGAAAAAAGAGTCGAAAAATATTGCATCTTCCCAGTCTATAATTTGTAACAACAAGAGAGTCTATGAAGATTTGGTTGGGGATGATATTTCCCCTAGATCTAAGTAGTGTAAACAGGTGAATGATCAAATGTTCCAATTATTTTGGAGCTCTAAGACTCTCCCTATGGGGGTGATAGAGACCTAAGCAGAGGGGAGTAAAGAGAATAAGGGGGATAATCTATAAGGGGCATAAGAGTCATGATAGGGGGAGAATGCCCAGTTGGCATGTGGGGGGTAATGAAAAGAGGTTATAAGAAGGGGGAGTGGTTGGAGAGTGGCGGGTAAAGATAATATGATTCTGTTGAGCTACCAATTGGCTAGGGACTTCGACCCTTAGGCTAGGGAAAGAGAACTATTTCACCTCTGGAGACTTCTTCTTCCCCAATCTTTCTTCCTTATTTCTTCATACTTTCTACACTTGTAATTCTATTTCTGCTCATTTTATAGAAAAAAGTAGCATCCTAAAGATTCTATATTGATGTGGTATCCATCAATTGGTCCAATATTCCACTATGCCTCTTTGCTCGAAGGAGATGCACTTTCAGATTGCATCCACTCCCTCAGACATGTGACCTATTGCAACTCGACTTCCACCACTAATGGACCCAGGGAACATGAGAGCAGGGACTCAGCATGATGGAGACATGTGGGAAGTAACAAAATAATGTAACATGACTCTCAGACACATCGTGAGAACCATACACTTCCAACGTGCTAGAAATCACACACAATCGTGACAGAAGCACGCAACTGGATGAGACGAGATGATGTTGTGCACTTTCTCGTCTCGTTCAGTCAATGTGTAACTAACTTTCTCAAATTTATCTATCGGTTTTCAAATCAGAGGCATGAAAATGCACACGACCATACCCCAGATCATCGGTTTCTGTTGATATCCCCCACACAATGTCAGATTTATTTCAAATGGACGAGATCAAAGTGAATTTCTTTTTGGATAAATGTTCACTCTGGTGATGGAAACGAGTGATGATGCTCAACTTAATGGAATAGAAGAGTGCATGGATCACATCAACACGATGATGGAAGACTCGAAATCTAGGAAATCTCACTCTTCAAGCTATGTGATATTAATCCCATAGAACATGTCCACCAAAATTATCTGAGAGAACATCTGGAATGGATACGTCATGGTGTTCCTTGAGACATCTAGTCTTTCTAAGACAAGTATTCTCAATGTCACACCCAATTCTTGGTCACAGGTGTCTGCTCAAGGCATGCTCCTTCCAAGAGAACTCACTCCTCGATCCTTGATGTCATCGGGGACTCTTACAAGAGGTCGCACTAATTTGGGCCCCGCCTGAAGAGATTACGTTGTTCAAAGATCAAGATTTACATATAGGGGATTCTCCTCAAAGAATATTTTCAATCCAATCTGTATTATTCAATAATATAGGGGATTATTATTAGAAAATACCATGAACTCTGCCGATGTGACTCAAAATGTTAGAGATTCTCCTTAGATAATACCACGAACCCTTTTGATATGTCCCACTAGATGGAGGATTAATGCCATGCACTCGAGGGTCACGCCAATACTCAAGAAACTACATCAAGGGTGATAGAGTATCACTCCAGTCCCAAGGAGGATGTCACAACTCTATCTCAGACTCTATCCTCTTGAGTGAATTATTGCCTAGTGATGTGGACACAATACCGCACCGAACGCTCAAGTAAAGAACCAAGGGGAACTTTATCACCTACGATAGTCCTCACTAAAAACCAATAAAGCCATCTCAAAAGGACCACCTTATCGTGATATTCCCAACACCATAAACGGCTCATAAAATAGACATACAGTTTGAATGTTATGAGTATTTTTGTGAAAAAGGGGTCAGTTGGGTCCGGGTCCAGTCCAATGCAACCTTCTGGGTCCGACTCAACCCTCTGGGGCCCAGGTAGGGCCCAAACATCCAGCTCCAGCCCAGCCCACTCGAACGCAGGACGGTTCGGTCCACCCTAACGTAGCAGCTGGCATACCACTCCCGGCTCAATGTGGTCGACCGTCGAGCTGTCCAATCCTCCCACACTCGGTCCATGTGACCGCATGCCAGCCAGTCCGACATCGCGTTGTGCTACATCACCGATCAGCAGTACTGAGGCCCACCCTAGCCCAGATTCCTATCGCTACCCATGGTTACGCCACCGTGCGCCCCTCTACCGCCGATCATCAAGTAAGTGATTGCCTGTTGTCAGATGGCCATGCTACTTCACACCACAGTCGGCGAATCCCCTTTTATGGGCCTCCTCCATCATTGTGGAGGCCCATTTTTCGAACTGGGAATACCTTCATGATCCTTGGGTCATCGTCTTCACTGTTGTAGTCTCCAAACCATCTTGTCATCACTCCGGGGGTCCGAACACATTCAGAACCACCCGGAAAAACATGCTTCAACCATTAGGGTCTGCTGATGAAGAATGTAAGAATGGGGATAGAAGAGAGAATAAGAACACCCAGAAAAACATTCAGTGATTTCGTGTCACTATTTTGCAGCATCACTAGGTTGCTGCTTCACAACGCTACTATATTGTGTTGAAATGTTAAAAATAAAATAATTCTTTTAAATTATTTTATTCTTAAAACATCCAAAAATTAACTTTTTTAGTCAATCTGTGTCGGTCTATGTTTGGATATTCCTACGGGAAACACCTCATTATGAACTCAAAAATGGTCTCAGATTTCCAATCCAAGTAACCATTTATGAATTATTAGGATTTTAAAATAAAATATTTTTTTTAATAATTTTATTTATAGTTACATACATTTTGGGATTTTCCATATAAGACCCACACTGACTAAAGTTAAGTCACACTTATGGTAAATCCACTTCTCCGAGCTCAATGGTTCCCTTGAATTTATAATCATGGAACCCGTATAGAATTTATTACACTTTTTAAAGACACAACTCACGCGTGCTACATAAAAACTTAACATTTTTTGACGGTTCATTTCGAACACACTAGGTCACAGAATCCCATACCATCCCAGTGCATGGTCCCATAATTTCCCAAGAATTTTCATAAAAGAGAATCAGGAAAATATGACTTGTTACATTCTCCCGACCTTTAGGCTTTACATCCACAAATAGTTAGACAAGGTCTACTCCAACAAAAGTCGAGATTATAGATCATGAATCTGAGCCTCCCGCTCCCATGTGCTCTCATTATGATCCTCGTATTGCCTCCGAACACGCACTAAGGGAAAAGATCAACCAAAAATGATCCTCAATCTTTATTGGGTAATAAACCCAAGTCACTCCAATGTCGATGTCCAGTTCACCCTAGATTATTTCATGCAAAGGGTTATGCACGAATATCTTCAATTGTGACACGTGGAAGGCATTGTCTACCCAGTCCTACTTCAGGGTATATCCTAGTGGTATGCTACCTCACCAACTCTACGCATTACCCGAAAGAGGGTCTATTAACCATAGATATAACTTTTTTCCCCAGAAAAATATCCATAACCCTCATCAAGGTGAGATAAAAAGGAAGACAGTGTATCCTTCTTTGGACTCCAAAGGTCTCCACTGTCTTTCAGCATAAACTTTGGATGTATCTATGCATTTTTCATCCACTCCTAGATGATCCTCAAATTCTCTACAATCACCTCTTACAATCCCTTCCAAAACTGATATGTAAAGAGAGAATCATGATCTAAAACAATTGTCGATGAAACTTCATTGAGTCAAATTATCTCCTACATGTAGTGGAATCCCATGTTTTCTTATAAACTCGGCTCCTTGGTAGTTAATATGTGGTCCAACTCGGTAGGTTGATCAATGATCACTCAGATGGTATCGTGTCTATTAGACGTACATGGTAAACTCATCATGAAGTCCATCGATATTACTTCCTACTTTATACCTAGTACCCCAAGAAAGAGAAGGAGAAACCCCTACCAAGAATAGGGGGCCTAACATGGTGAGTTGAAAAACCATGAAACTGATTCAAAAATGTGTTCATCTTTTATCTCAATAGGTAATCCAAGTTTCAACCCGTTCCATCATCCCCAATGTCTACATTGAAACCCACTTGCATATCCCTATATATCTCATCACTCTAGGTGTCCACTACTACAACCATGAATCCTATGAAAAGAACAATGTGATCCCCACATTTCGAGTATCCATTAGGGACATTCCCTGTTGACAACTGAGCACTTAAATACTCATAGTCGATATCATCGAGTTTTTCCTCCCTACTCACATTAAGAGTTTAGGGGTAACAACCACCGATTGGAGGTATGATGCATCATCTCTATCCATGAAGGATAACTATAATGAGGCCAAATGCTTTGTTACCTCATTCAGAAAATATGAACAGGATCTCGTGCTGAGAGAATACACTACCACATTTCAATTACCAGGAATATAGACTCTCTCTAAGTCATAGTCCTCACAGAACTCTAGACAATGACTCTGTCTCAAGTTCAGAACCTTTGGATAATAGATATACTTGAGACTCATTTGGTCTAAGAAGAGGATAAACTAACCGCCCATCTGGTTGAGTAACCACATTTTAAATGAGAAGATTAATGTTTTCAACTTGAGACTAAGGGTTGCATAGTTTTTCTCATGTGGAATCAACTAATGTGAATCATAGGAAATCACCACATGCCTCTGCATCAGGACACAACCATGTTTGGTCTCTAATGTTTCATAGAAAACTATGTACTTGACTCCCTCTTCTAGAAAACTCAAGATTAGGGTGCTCGTCAAACTCTATCTTAACTGCTGAAAAGCCTGCAGACACTATTCTATCCACGTGAAAGGTGTCCCCTTTCAACTGATCAAAGTTTTTATCAATGCTTTGGTAGTGGATACTCGTTCTCTACATTCACATGGTTAAAGTGTCAGTAATACACACATAACCTTGAACACTGGGTCTTACTAAGCCCTTCCTTTACATGTCCTCCACCTTCACCTTCATCTCATGAAGCTCTGCGAAAGCCATCTGATATAATAATGATGATCCAGTTCTATCTCGGGGTACAGAAAAATGCAGAAGTCTATCTCCCTATGGGGAGGTAAACCTAGAAACATCTCCTAGAAAGCCATCCTCGTACTCCACCACTACTGTTGGGAACTGCAAACTCATAACATATATTTCCCTGAGGGTAAGGCTAGCTGACTCAAAAGTGATTGGTTTCACTCTCCTATGCATGAGTCTATCCCATGCTTCGTGGGATTCCTTTTTTTTCTAACCAAGGAAAAACCCATTCCATCATTGCGGACATACCTCACCCTTTTACAAAAATAGTCAATCCAAGCATAGACTGTCAATAACCAATTCATGCCAAGAATGATGTCCTAAGACCTCGACGCTAACACCAAGAGGTTACAAAAAAAACTGTCTCCTCAAGGGTCAGATCAAAATATTGGCACTAGTGTGATTATCGAGTCTCCTTCAATAGGAATCTCTAGACATAAGGGTCAGTAAACAGTATAACCAGAAACTTTAGGTCTCAAACATGATTCGAACTTCCACAAAACTGGGTTTCTGCATCGCCACCCTTTAACAGTGCTAAGAAAAGCGCTGATAAAGGGTGGCCTTTAACAGCCCTAATAAAGCGCTCTTAAAAGGGACCCTTTATCAGTGCTGTTTTTTATCACTGATAAAAGGCCCTTCTTTATTAGTGATTTTGTTATCACTGTTAAAGGGGTCCCTTTTATAAGCGCTTTTTTTAGTAGTGCTGATAAAGTGAGAATTTTATCAGTTCTTTTTCCTAGCATTGATAAATTTCAAAAAAATCATGAAAAATAATATATTTATATATAATTATATTTATATTTATATGAATATAATATTTATTTTTTAAATATGTTTTAGATAAGTATAAATAGACTATTAAATTTAATATATAAGAAATTTAGTGAAAAATGATTTCAAATATTTTAAAAAAAATTATCAATTAATAATTTGATAATTACAATCAATTAATAATAATTTAGTAACAATTTGAAGACACAAAAAAAATAAAAAAAAAAGATCTAAAATAAGTTGAAAATGTAACTCAAACTTCAAACGGTCGTAACTTTTGATTCGTGTGTCCGTTTGAGCTCTACAACATATAAAATCGAATCTTGCGATGAGCTCTATCCAAAAGTGACTAAAGGAAACCTTCTTTCACATTTTTAAGGCCTAAAATTTCCCATAAGACCTCCACAACTGAGTTTTTAGTCAGGATACCCTAATTTTTTAACATTAAAATAGGTTTAACTTCCAATACGGATGTTCTCTAGGCCTATATCACATATCATATTGAAGATTGTTTCATTTCATCGATTTGATTGGTTGTGGACTTGAAACGGACCTCTGGATTAGAAGTTATAGTTGTTTTAACATTCTATGGATTTTCATATACACCTATATATGTATTTATTCACATATATATATATATGTGTGTGTGTGTGTGTGTGTGTGTTGTATATATGTATGTATGTGTTTATTTGTTTATTTATTTATAAAAACACATAAAAAAATATTTTATAAATGCATTTAAAACAAATCTTATAAATATATATTAATATACAAATATATATACAGATAAAAAATTATAACAAATATATATATATATAAATATATATAAATATATATAAATAGATATAAATATTAGAATAAATAAATATATATATATATATATATATTAATATATGAATAAATATATGTGTATTAATATAACTAAATATATTTATATTAATATGAATCTATATTAATATACAAATAAATATAACTATATATATATAAATATATATATCATTAAATGAAGAAAAAAAACAAAATGGATTAGTGGTAAAGGTGAATGCGCACAAGGGGGGAGGTCTCGGGTTTGAGTTCTAATGGAAGAAAAGGGTGCACATGTGCAAGTGGGAGGGGGTTGCGCAGGCAAAGGCAGCATGCAGTGAGAGGGAGGGGGATCTACCTAGCACTGATAAAAGGGGGTAAATCATTGTTAAAAGCTCCACCCCCACCCAAATTATATATTATTTTTAATTTTTAATTTTTTTTAATTTTATCAGCACGAAAAAAGTGTGGATAAAGGACCTTTTTATCACCACTTTTTTTAGCGCTAATAAAAGACCCCTTTTATCATAACTTTTTTTAAGTGCTGATAAAAGGGGAATTTATCAGCACTTTTCAGAACATTGATAAAAGGGACCCCCTTTATCTTCACCTCGATTAACAGCGCTTTTCTAGTGCTGTTAATGCCCTTTTCTAGTGCTGATAAAGGCCATATTTACATTAGTGTCGTGATAAGGAAGAATGATTAGAATTTGTGTCAATTAATATGGAAGCTAAGAGTAGGCACAGACCATACCTCAAATCATCCCTGGATCCCTTGGGTTATATGAATTGACCACATGCAATTGTCCCTTCCCATGTCCTCCAGCTCCCTGAGCCTGGTGTGGACCACATGGGGGTGGTGGTGGTAACATGTTGAAATGTATACCACCTCCTATTTCATGTCAGTGTCTCTATCTCAGTGGCCCATCCACCATTTCCCTATCAACAGCATGATGGGATGGACAATCTCCAGCGAGATGTCCCTTGCCATCACATGAAAATAATTACCTCTCTCTAGGTGGACTCAACCAACCCTATGAGCTATGAGCTATATATCCCCTATATTGGGACCTCTTCTTAGAACATCTCACACGTCCAAGTCTCTTAGACTAACATCGGCTTCCTACTCCCGAGGTCTCTTCTCCTTCTTGCCTACTGCTGACATCCACTAGTTGTATCCACTCAGCCAAAGTAATTTCAACCACAAAGGTTTTCTCTAGCACTCTAGAATAAGTAGGAATGAACAGGGTAAAAATTCTAGCTCAAATTTCCCTAAGAAAACCTTTCTCAAAGGTCCAATCCCTGAAGAACTAGTTGTATCGTATTTATCAAGTTTCAGGAAAGGTTGGTATGCCTCGATGAATAATCAGCTACTGGCATGTTGTCCTACCAAATCTATAGAAGATCTTTGGAACCTATATCCCTTAGATTTTATGGTGAGATCCCCCTTCTCTGAGAAAGTTCTCAAACTCTATCCATGGCTGATTCACCTCATCATAATATCGGTTAATCTAAACCCCACCATCACCCTACTTAGCTACATATAAAGTTCACCACCATGACCACCATCTAATCTAATGGTGTTCTGACTGGATGAAAAACTCAGTCCCCACCTCAATCCAGTCCTTTTTTACATGTGAGTCAAGATCACCTTAGAACTTTAGGGGTATCTATCACAGAAACCCATGAAGTGTGCTCAGCCCGCGCATCTCATCCGTTGGTACTACGAGTACTACATGGAACACTATAGGTAATGGTATATATGGTACACCACATGGAGGTGCTATATCTGGTACAAATCCCCATACCCATATCTCATCACCCCATAGATCATCCTCGTGATCATGGGGTGGAATCTGGGCTGACTGTCTACATGGAAGCATCTTGAAACAAAACAAGATGCACCACAATCAATAGAGTATACTTGGTGATCTGACTCAATAAGTACTTGGAAAACACAACCCATTCCTATACGTTGTATGTACAATAGTTTTTCACTGAAACTAGTGTTTTCATATACCAAGTCAAAAAATAGGATTTAGGGTCCCGATGAATGGTTACTTTGGATGTCGCACCAACACTGGATTCCATGGCCTGAAAGAAAAACTCAAAACACTCAGTGCCATTTCCCCAAACCAAACTCATAGACTCTAGGTTCTTAAGGTAGAAATGACATCCTCTTATGCCACTATGTCACAACCCATCCCTCAGGTAACGTTTCATGACTACCCCAAATCTGCCTCTGAAAGGATAGGTGTTGGAGATTAGTGACGAGTAGGCATATCCCACAAATGGGAGGCATTTTCTTAAGAACCTGTACACACGCACACTACTCCAATCCAAAAACTCTAAAAAGTAAAAACACTAATTAAAGAAAATGAATGCATACCACTACAACCCAATAACAATGTATGATAGAAAGCAAAGAATTAAAGTAAAACCGGGAGAGAATTAAATACCACCAAAAATAAAGAGTCTGTAACACAAGTACAGAAGCTCATCCATAGAAAACCCCACCTAATCCAACTTCAAGCTACAACACTGTACTACTATCTTTAACCCACTGGAAGACACCTCAGTTTGTTGGATCACACTAGGCCCCACCTGGTCCTAGACTTCCTATAATACTGTTAAATAATTGACTATTTTCATAAGACACAACACGTGCAGGAAAAGACCATGCAGGGGTGAGTAAAACAATACTCAGTAGGGCACCCCAAAACACAAAGTAAAATACTAAAAAGGAAACACCGCTAAAAAGAAATAGTCAGCTCAACACAGGTATATGTCAACAAAACTTATAACAAGAACGTATAGGAATACTCTTAAAGGATTCCAAGACACAAGGTTTAATCCACTGCTAGCCATATGGCTCCACTCGTAGCATGCTCGATTCCAGGAGATCTCACTCCCCATGTTATCTGATAGTAATCACATAGAAAATTTCTACTAAAAGTATCTGAGAGAACATATGGTCTCAATACATCACAAAGTTCCATGAGACATTTGGTCCTACTGTGATAAAGATTCTCGATATCACAATCAATCCTTGGTCACAAGATTCCGCTCTAGGCATGCTCATTCTGGGAGAACTCACTCCTCGAGCCTTGATGTAATCAGGGACTCTTACAAGAGGTCCTGCTAATTTGGTCCCTTCCCAAAGAGAAAATTTTGGTCAAAGATCATGATTTATAGATGGGGGATTATCCTCAAGAAATACCGCAATCCTAATCTATATTAACCCAAAATGTAGGGAATTATTATCAGATAATACCACAAACCCTAACGATACAACTCGTAATATAGGGTATTATCCCTAACGAATACTGCAAACCTTACTGATATGGACTACTAGATGGAGGATTAACACCCTACACTCAAAGGCCAGGTCAATACCAAATAAAATCCATCAGGGGTGATAGAGTATCACTCCCTTCCCAAAGAGGATTCCACAGCTCTATCTGGGACTCTATCCTCTCGAGGTGATTGATGCCCAGTGATGTGGACACAATACCGTACCAAACCCTCGAGGAAATAACCAAGGGGAAGATTCACACCTATGATGCTCCTCATTGAAAACTCAAAAAACCCTCTCAAAAGGACTACCTTATTGTGAGGGTCCCAACACTGCACATATCTCATCAAATGAAAATACATTTTGAATGTAATGGGGCATTTAGTGAAAATGGGGTCGGTTGTGTCTAGATTTAGACTGACCCGTACCAACCCAGGGTCCACCGACCCAACCCGCCAGGACCGATCCAGCCCGCTAGGTCCAAGAAATGCCTGGCTCGCCAGCTCATGCTCGGCCTGCTCAAATAGAGGCCGGTTTAGTCCACTTGGACGTAGCAGCTGCCACATCCCCACCAGTTCAACGTAGACGGTTGTCGAGCCAGCTGCTTCTCCTACACATGGTCTTCTAGACCGCATGTTAGTCGGTCCAACACGGTGCCATGTCGTGTCACCAATCCACACTTCCATAGCCAACCCTGGTCGTGGATTCCCATCATCGCCCACACTCACACTGTCGTGGGCCCCTCCATCTTAGGTCTTCAAGACAATGATCTCTTGCTATCAGGAGGTCAGACCGCCACATGCCATCATCGTCCCTACCACCACCTGATCCACTTCTACGGGTCAACACCATCGTCATGGTGGCACGTTTTTCGAACCAGGAATACCTTCACGATCCTTGGGTTTCCATATTCACTATCGTGGGTTGAAAACCTTCTTATTATCACTCCGGGGGTCTATCCACTTTCAGAACCACCTGGAAAAACATTTCGTGACCATGAGGGTCCATCGACGAAGAACATAAGAACTGCAAGTGAAGAGAGCACAAGAACACACATAGAAAGGACCTTGGACTTGTTTGTGTCGACCTTGGCCCATTTATGTCAACAGGATTATGAAGAATAAACAAAATAATTTTTAATGAGATTTACCCCCTTTGATCAAACATTTTATCCATCCTGTAAGAATGATCGAACCGTGGATCAACTTGTTCATGGGCTGGTCTGCATTCGTCATTGGAAATAAGAACGGGAAAATGAATCAGGAAGAAATAAACCCCCTTCCTATATTCAGTTTTATCATTGATGAAGATAGATTTCATTTTCATCATTTATTGATCCTCAATTCATCATCTTGTCGTCGTCCACCATTCTCCAATGTGAGGATTTTTATAAGGCTCTTCTCCAGTGCTCCTGGGGGAAGTCTCTAGGATCATTCACCCATTCCATTGTCTCTATCAATGGTTAGAGAAGGAAAATGTGTTTTAGTGTTTAAACATGTTTCAGCATTGTCGTTTCATTAAATTATAGAATTTCTAAGTCATTTAATCACAGAACTACTATATTATGTTGAAACGTTAAAAATAAATAATTCTTTCAAATTATTTTACTCTTAAAACATCCAAAAATTAACTTTCACAGTCGACCCACGCGGGTCGATGTTAGGCTCGGTCTCAGAAAAATACCTCATTATAAACTCAATGATGGTCTCAGATTTTCATTCCGAGTTACTATTTATGAGTTATTAGGATTTTAAAATAAAATATTTTATTAAAATATTTTATTTACAGTTATTTATTTTTTGGGTTTTTTCATCGAAGACCCACACTAACTAAAGTTAAGTCACGACTAGGGTAAGGCCAATGCTCTGTGCTCAATAGCGCCCTTGAATTTCTGATTTTGGCACATTTTTAGAAGTTATTCCATTTTTTCAGGAAAACCACTCACACACACTATTTAAAAACTTAACTTTTCTCAATGGATCATTTCAGACACACCGGGCCTCGTAATCTCACGCCGTCTCAACTCCTAGTCCCATAATTTTCGAAAGATTTTTTTAAAATATAATTAGTAAAATCTTATATGTTACATATAATACTACAAGAAAATGCAATAAATTTAAGTGGGAAAGAAATGTTAACTTTTGAACAAGAAAATTAAGTAAGTACTATACTTACAATCCAAAGAGGGTGGCTCTTTGGTCGTCTTGTTCTCTTCATGGTGTTAGAATGAGGGCGTGTGAATTTATGAGATTCAATGATTCAGACTTCTTATGGAGCTTCTAGATTAGTCACAAAGGAAAAAAATATTCTAAAGAAAAGGATGTCATCAACACTACACCATATTTTCTATGATAGGATGTTGAGGATGATGAAATTCTGAAACTGGATCTCTAATGAAGAAGAGAAACATCAAGGCAAACCAAGGGTTTTCATTAGAGAAAAACGAGATTCGAACTAGGGAGAATCTAAGAGGGTTGAATGACTGAGCCAATACATGCAGGGGTCATCAATTACCCTAACACACCACTGGTCCTTTGAATAACCCATCCAACCAGTGAGTTCCATGATGAAACAAAAAATATAAAAGAAAACATGCACTCGAGTAAACCCACAAACATTGATGGCATAGATGCAATATGTGGCAACATTAATCAACAACTAGAATTCAACCCATGTCGGATTATTGAGTCAGTAGGCATAGGCCATTGGAAAGAATAAGAAGGATGATCTAATGGCCCAGAACAGGATCCCACATGAAAATCAAATGGCCTACTTAACATAAAAGGTCTAGAAAATGAATAGAGTGGAATCAGAATTACAAAATAATTTTTTTGGCTTGTATATAAAACAAAATTTATATTACAGAATAAAAACAAGACAATTCAATATGAAAACACTTAAATTTAAAAATCTCCACCATCTACAATTGAAGTTTTAGATGTTCATTCACCTAAATTTATTGAATTGGAACCAAATTCAAGTTGTTTAAATAGTATTTTAATTTATATAATATCATATCTTTATTCAAACCATCTTCTAGTTTTTTATCAGTATGTATCTTATTAACACATACAGTTCTAGATTCAATAACATATCTAATAAAATGCAATCTAAAAGATATGTATTTGGACTTACCATGGGATACTAATTTTTTGGATAAATTTATAGAAGATTGAATATCACTATAAATAGTAATGATAGAATCATAAAGTTTGAGTTCAGAGACCAATCAACTAATCCATAATGCTTCTTTAACAGTCTCTTCCAATGTTATGTATTCTTGATTTTATTTTTAAAAGAGAAACCCCTTTATATATATTAATTTTTTAGGATATAGGGAATCCAAAAGAAATAAAAACATGACCAATTAATGAATTTATAATGTTAATATTACCTTCATAGTCATCATCTACATATCCAACAATAATTTCTATAGTATCAGTATTTTCACCATAACACAAAGATAAATTTGTAGTGAATGACAAACACCACAACTGCCACTTCAAGGCATGCCAATATGGATTACCTGGACTGTCCATAAATCTTCCAATGGTTTATATTGAAAAATATACATTAGGTCAAGTAAAAATCATGGAATATATGACACTACGAAAATTGTTGTCATGAGATATTTTTGACATAAACTAAACATTAGCAGGATCATTGGGTGCTTGAGTTGATGAAAGTTTAAAATTTCATCTAAATGGTATACTAACAAGTTTTAGAGATTAAAATAGGTACCTTTTAAGAAATTTTAGAACATAATAATGTTGTGAGAGAGATAACAGTTTATTGGATCTATCCCAAATAATTTATACATCTAGAATTTTTTTTTATTCCCAAGATCCTTCATTTCAAAAATTCATTTTAATTTGAGATTTAACAACAATAATATCCTTCATGTTACTGAACAAAATAATTATGTCGTCAATATATAATAGAAGTTACATCACGTTATGTTTAATTGACTTTAAATAAGTGAAATGTATATTAAGATTAAAAGAGTGAAATTTTCTGTGCAACTACCTTCTGGTATGTTTTTAATCATATAATGATTTATTTAAAAGGAAAACATTGTTAGATTTAAATTCTTTAGAATAACTATAAGAAGGATTCAAGTATAATTACTCAATAAGGTCTTCATGAAGGAAGGTAGTTTTCACATCTAGTTGTTCAAGTTGAAGGTCAATATTGGAAACAAAAATAAGAAATGACCTTATAGATGAATGATTTACAACTGGTGAGAAAATCTTAGAATAGTTTATTCTTTCTCTCTGAAGGAATCCATTGGAAACTAATCTAGGTTTAAATTAGATTTTCTTTTTAGCAGTTTTATCCTCTTTCTTTTTATAAATCCACTTAAAACCAATTACTTTGGCATTGGAGGGTTTATCAATGATTGGCCAAGTGTGATTTTTATTTAAGGTGTGAATTTATTAATCTATGGAAGAGATCCACTATTTAGAATATTTTACATTAAGGGGCTTCTTATAAGTTTTAGGATCATCATCAATAAGATCCTAAAAAATGTAAAAAGTATAAGAATCCAAATCATAATGAAAAACTGAGAAGGAGGTCTACATTCCCTTCTAACTCTATCAAGATTCAACTGGTAATCAACATTAATAGTAGGAAGATAAGTATCTGAATATAAATCAGAACTAGATATTAATTCAACTTGGTCCATAGGTTTAGGATCATCATCACTTTTAGGTGTGACAGATTTAGATTTAATATAACAAAACCCCTAAAACCACACATCTCTACTAATTTTTCATTTTTGGTAACTGGATTTATCTACCAAGAGTTTATAACCTTTGACACCCATGGGGTATCCCACAAAAATAAACCTAATATATCCAAGTTCTAACTTATCAATCTTGATAAAGGCATATGCAGTGCATCTAAAGACTCTTGAGTGATTATAATAGAGTGGTTTTTTATTCCAAAGTTCTTTTGGGGATTTGAAATGATTGGCAGAGGATGGGAACCTATTATGAGGTAAAATTATATAGTGGAAGCCTCTTACCTATAGGATTTAGGGGGACTTGATCATGAAATCATGCTTCAGACTCTCTCAATAATAGTTCTATTCAATCTCTCAACAATATCATTCTGTTGGGGGGTTTTCTTAATAGTTTTTTTGTCTTACAACACCCTCAGATTGAAAAAACTGAATAAAATTAGTAGAGAGGTATTATAACCCATTATCAGTTCTCATTTTTTTTATTTTCTTTCCAACCTATATTTCTACGAGGCATTTCCATGTTTTTAAGGTTCCAAAAACATCATATTTTTTAGTATGTAAATAAAAACCTCACTAGAGAATTCATCAATAAAGGTAAAAAATAGGATCTTCCACCATGGGAGGTTCTTCATACTGGTCCCTATAAATCAAAATGAATATATTATAAGGGGAATCCATCTTTGAATTTAGACCTATTGAAATTGAATCTCTTACCGTTACCCATTACACAATCCTTGTAAAAGGGATGGTTACAAGCTGTAATATCAGTCAACATCCCTTCTTTATTAATTTCCTTACATGGCCCAATATTATAGGCTACAAAAATGTATTATCAATATTATTTGTATACACACTACCCAAATATCTATAATGGGTGTTACTATTCATGAAATATAACCCATTTTCAAGGTAACCCTTGCTGATAGTTCTGGAGCCTCCATATATTTTTAGGCAAACCAGTTCAGGCTTAAAAGTGAATCCCTTTTGGTATAAAATTCCTAAGGATATCAGGTTACCATGGATGATAGGAACCCACCAAACATCTAACAATGTAATGATAGAGTGTTAATCAAGTTATATTTAAACTAAAGATCTTACCATGAATTGAAACCTCTTATTATTTCTTAAAAGAAAATCTATTTATACTCTCTCTACTAGACCAAGGAAAGACTACCTAAAGAGAAACATGTGGAATGACAGCTTGAATCCAAGACCCACTCAAGGGTGAGTTCATTATTGGTCACATTCAACACTTCAACAGTGTCATAATAAGAATCCACTAAAAGGGACTAGTTAGTAGGTTCTTTATTATCATGGTTTTATTTTATATTTTTACACTCGTGTCAAGTGTGTCTGGGCTTACCACAGTGGAAGTAAACAAATTTCCTTTCCCTATACTTAAACCTAGACTTGGGTTGTTTATTATTCTTGTCTTTTTCCTTATTATACCCTTTATTCATTCCCATATATTGTGGTCAAAATCTTTTAGAAATACTATATGAATCATATTTAACTCTAGGTTTAGAATTTAATCCCTTAAAGAAAAGGGTAGACTTAACCTCTTCTAGGGTATGTGATTCACAACCATAAATCATTGTCTCTACTAATGTCTTGTTGGAATTTTATAAGAAAATTAAAATAATTATGGATATATCTTCATTACCAACAACAAAATTAATATTTTCTAAATCCAACATGATTTTATTGAATTCATCCAAATGGTATTTAATTGAAATACCAGATTTCATTTTGAATGTAAACATACAATGTTTCTTCTAAATTCTACCAACAAGTGAAGTTGTTATAAAAAATTTCTCTAGTTTAAGAAATATACCAACAGTATTTGTTTCATAAGAAACTTCTCTAAGGAATTTATCACCTAAATAAAGAAGTGGAGAACTGTGGGCTTTAATAAGAACATTAGGGGATAGATCATGATACATAGTAGAGGTATATCCAATTTCAAAAACAATAATAATAGGTTTCTTAGGCCCAAATAAGGGATCAATAAATCCTTCCTAAACTAGAAAGGTACACATCTTAATCCATCGTTGATTGAAGTCATTGTTACCATTGACCTTTTCAATTTTCAAACCTAGTTTTTTTATGTTTATCCAATAGATCAAATACTAAGATTTTGTTCACAATGATAAGCGTATGTCCCCAAGAACTATTGAGGATCAGTGGATATTCATGCCTATAAAATTAAGTATTATAATTTAAAAAATGTTTTAGGTTTAAATGACTTCAATTGAAAATAGAAAAAGGGGGAGGTGAATCAAGATGAGATTGAAGTGCATAATTAAAATAGAAAATATATTAAAATAATATACAGACTTGAATGAATAAGAGAACCCAATGAGGCTTTGATACCACTTTATTGGGGGAAGGTACACTACCATAAATAATTTTGCATGACCCAGAAAGGATTGTTTGTGTTTTTTGTTCACAATATTTGAATCATGATAGAAAATAAACATTAAAGATGAAAGAAATAAGAAATTGTAAAATGAGAACACAAGGATTTAATGTTATTTGGTAAAATTTGGTTCTAAATGCACTAAAAGAACACCACCCAAATTTTATTAAGATAAAAAAACAAGATGGTACAAGTTATACTCGAGCTGAAATACCCAAGAAATAGAATTTTGTGAGAATTGTTAACTTTAGAAGATGAAAATGATGTAACTACTATATATACATGTCGGAGAGGGTAGAACTATGGGTGTCATGTTCTCTTGACACTGCTAGATTGAGGGCTCGTGAGTCTCCTATATTAGATGACTCAAACATCTTTTAGATATTTTGGATCAGTCACAAAGGCCAAAAATCTTTCTAAGGGAACTCATTAACACTCCACCATAAAATACTACAAGAAGAAGTTGAGTGGGATAATAGGCTAAGACCATCAATCTAATGAATCAAGGGAATAGTAAAGAGAACCAAGGTTTATCACTAGAGAAAATGAGAGCTAAACTAAGGAGAAGTCGAGAGGTTTAATGAATGAACAGACACATACAGGGGTCATAAATCCTCCTAGCATGTTGTTACACCTCAAAACAACCCATCCAACATGAGAGTACCATGGTGCCAGGACAAACAGAAAAGGAAACAGTGCACTTGAGTAAAACCACAACTATGGAAAATAAAGATTCTATAGTTGGAAACATTAATCAATGTTCATGAGTTCACTCAAGCAAGATTATCGAGTCAGCAAGCATGATCCAATATAAATAAAAAACATGTTGATCAAGCATCCTAGAATAGGATCAAAAATGAAAATTAAAGACCTAGTGCATTAAATAGTTCCCAAAAATGGATTGAGTAGAATAATAATTCCAAAATATATTTTCATTCATGTCTATAAAATAAAATTAAAATGGGAAAAATAAAAAAAGGAAATTAAATATTAAAATACCTAAATTCACAACTAGTTTTTTACTTCTATGGGTTGGATTGATATATTTAAACATCATAGGTTCTCTAAATATTCACATGTTTTCTCATATCATGGATTTATTTTTCTTCATTTTTTTATTCAAGAATATGTTTTTCATTTTTAAGACCATAAAGTTTGAGAATATACAGATAGGGTAAAACAAGTTTTGAGGAAATTATTAGTTCGACTTGGGTGGATTATGATATTCTAGTAAATATGTATCTTGAGTTAGTAATTTATAATATTATGAAGAAGAAAAAATATATGTTTGGGGATATTGATATGTATATTGACCATATTGAGAATTATATCACAAAATTATTCTTATTACCTATGTGTGGAAAGATTTTGGATATAATTCATATCCGAGACAATTCTAATTGAATGCCCCCAATAAATATCCAAGATCAAAAGATATACATGCTTACAGAATTAGGTATTAAAATTATAATAATATTTATTGTAATGATGATTCAAATTATAAATAGAATGGACAAGTAGTGAATTAAGATGACATTGGAATGACGAAATTAAAAAGAAACCAAATTTGATTCGTGAAACAGTTTTGAAAGAGGAAGTAAGAAAGTAGTAAAGATGTACAAGAGATTTGAATTTATTTAGTCCCTTTGTGGAATATTTGAACAAAAAGAACACCACTCTCACACACAATTTATTAATTCTTTAAAAAATATTTATAGAGTGTAGGCTTAACTAGAAAACAACAGAAACATAATATTTTACTAAATCAACCTAAAAATGGAGGAACTTGAATAAAAAACTTATAATACCAAAGTCTTGGATCCATCCATTATATTCTATTCAAGAATTTATTTGAATGTTAGGAAGATCTTTTGAGATTTTCATGGAGGAAAGTCTCATCTACTTGTAGATGGAAGTTCATAGATTAGGAACTCAGCCGCACATCTTCTCAAGGAAGGATGCTATCAAAAATCCACCATGAACAATACACTAGGGATGTACGCGAAGGATGACATGACCTAATTGAAAATCTATGAAGATGATGAACATATAAAAGGGTAGGTTTTCAAGAACTATATCTGAACCAAACTAGGTAGGTGAGAACCACAAGATGTGAATGAGGTGAAGTGGTAGAGGCATAGGGGTGATGAAACCCTCTGACAACCACAATGCCTCAAAACAGCTCGCTCAACTAGAAAATGCCACACATATATGGAGCAAATACAAATTAATGAAATAAGAACCTAAAACACAAGGTACATGAAAATAAAAGATTAAAAGTGAATAAGAATTATTTACAGCTAGAAACAATCCTGATGTAGTTCACTGATGTAATGACCCGCCAATTCTCATTGGCTTGAGAGTTCAATGAGTCATTACTAGACCTTAAATGATATACCCAAGATGTCAAAGGCTGGAAATAAATGCTGAAGTGTTTCAAATACAAGTGGGATATGATTTAACCTTTAAGAAATAAACCAATAAACCTACAAACCATCACACCGAATGTTCGGTGGATTCTGCTTCATGAACTGGATGGTATAATCCACATTCCTTGGTTCATTTCTCTGATTCCCCGTATCCACAACATGAAATTCCTGGACAATACTCTGAACCAGCTGTTGGTTCACCCATGGTTCAGGTGAAACCACATTCTCCACAACATCTTCGGTTTGGTTTTGACAACGCCTACCGGGTTCCATTTTCTAAACTAACAACAAACTCCATCAATCTCACTCTCTAGCAACTGATGGCTTAGCATTTCAAATTATATCACATCAAATATCACAACATTGTTTTCCAAAAAATCCTTTTTCCCATGTTCAAATATTTTTGAAACCACTTCACATGCTTTTGAAAATTAAACCATTTTCTAAATATGATAATCATTTGCTTTTTCAAAATCTTTCATTTGAAAATCAATTCCATACTTTTCAAAAATGAACACGTTTTTTCACAACATGAATCATTTCTTGAAATGATGTATGCACTCATACTGGGAAGTCATTCCTCTATAATGCATTTCATGCTTGTCTCATTGGTGAAACCCATGACAATGAGATTTCAAAATCCTAGAAGTGTCTCCAAACACTTATTTACCCAACTCCCAGGTAACTTGAAGTTCAGCATAAAAGGGTTAGCTATATCCTTTTATGCTATACATTCCAAGTTCCAACATTCCTAAGCCTTGCTACCATCTTGACTCAAGGAATATACCACAACGAATTTCAACTCAAAATCCGAGAATCAACTCCAAAGCACCGAACAAGATGATACCACTTGTAATGACCCACCAGTTCTCATTGGGTTGAGAGTTCAACGAGTCATTACTAGACCTTAAGCAACATCCCCAAGATTCAAAAGGCTGGAAATAAATGCCGAAGGGTTTCAAATACAATTTGGGGATGATTTACCCATTAATAAATAAACCAATAAACCTAAAAACCATAACCAAACATTCACTATATGATTCTTGAATGAATTAAAGACAACCCAACATATTTATGTATCTCAAAACCATATCAAAGTATGAAACTACAGAAGAATAACCAAGTATCAAAGTACACAAAAAATAAATGATATAAGACTCTCAAAAGACCAAAAGACTCCATGCTTCACAGGCTTCAAGCTCCACAATCACCAAACAACCCAAACATCATGAGGTGGTGCTAAATACATGTGAAACATTACCTTTACCCTTGTCCCGGAAGATAGCATTCGCAAAATCACCAAAGTTCCAAAGTAGGGGTGATTATAAAACTCAGTAGGTTTTCCCCAGTGAATTCCCTACTCATGCCACTAGGATAGAAGAGTTAGCAACGATTATATAAAATGGTTTATGTAAAAAAAATTCTCAAAAGCAGTTTATAACTAAATATAAACAAGTTTTGAAAACCATTCATTACCAAAACCATAAAAGTGCAATTAAAACCAATTTTTCCAACAAGATATTTTTCTAGAAAAATAACCACAAAATTTTTACAACCATTTCCCAATATACCTATATCTGTATACCCAGCCATTACTCAAACCCATGCAACCAACCATGCATGATACGTTATGATAGTTATATACTCATGAGCAGTTTCTCATTGATCTACCAAGTCATCATAAGGTAATTGCTTTTCATGTTCCATTAATCCTTTGGAACTAAGAACAAGGTCATATTTCAACCAAGCCTCATATATTCAATATGAACACACAACACATATGCCCAATGATCAAGCCAAAATAAACCTGTCAATAAAAACACCTTTTAATTGAAAACTATTTCCATCAAAACCATTTCAATTCCAAACCATTTCAACTCCAAACCATTTCAATAAAACTCCATTTTTATTGAAAACCATTCCTATTGAAAATACCTTTTTCATAAACCATTTAGCAATTGCAGAAAATCTATAATTTAAAATCTTTATTTTAAATTAAACCCCCTTTTGCACAACTATTCACAAAGATCGCACAATTTCACAAAAACCACAAATCATCACAAATGAATATCTTTCCCTAAATTTGAAAATAAATAAAACAATTTGAATATAAGACAATCAATTCTATCAATAGGATTTGAGAGAGAAGCCACCTGCCTTGAAGGTTTTGACGAAAACCACAACGAACGAAGAACACACAAGAAAACTGGGTTGATTCTTCAAGAACCCACCATAGATCTCTTTTCCTAGAAAGAACCATAACAAACCTCATCATATTTGGCATCCAGAAACTTAGATATAACCATAATAGGCGTATATCTATGAATCCAAGAGAATGGGAGAATTAGATCTTAGAAATCGTTCAAGAACGATGACGAACGATCACATACCTCAAGAATATGACTTTAATTCACCATGGAAGGCCTTCGGATCACCACCAAAACACTTGGGAGAGGTTATCCTACCTTCTAGGGAGATTGATCCCGATTTATGGCCTCTTAAGAGGTAAAACAATCCATTTAGATGCAAAAATATTTGAGGTCTAGTTTTTTAGGATCTCATTTTAGTGCCTATATGGTTAGTTCACACAGTTTGACAAATCGTGCACTAACCGTGTGTTAGCCACTACCTCAGTAGACCCTCACACGGCCTCCTTGCACGATCTCCCGAACTGTGCTCCAATTGTGTGGGATCCACTTCCCCAAAAGTGTCAACTATGCATGGTTTGGCCACACTGTTAGACAAATTGTGTGCCGTCCGTGTGACTTCCCCTTTGCCTCAAAACTTCATTCCAAGTTCTCCAGACTCTATCATTCATCACCATTTACTTTATAACCAAAAAATAATTAAGTAAATGTTACATACCCAAAACTGGAGGTACTTCTTTCTCCTCACCATTGGTCTTTCTTTCCTTGGAAAGTATACAACCCTTGCTGGCCAAAAATTAGTTCTGGCCACTGCTCTTTCATTTCCTTCTTGCATTCCCAAGTCTCTTCTTGAATCTAACCATGTTTCCATAAAACCCGAACATGGATGATGATTTTCCCATGCAATAATTTCTCTTGTCTATCCATGATCCGCACTGGAATATGTAACAGTGATGCATCTGGTTCTAGCTCAACGTGATTCCATCTAATCACATGGTCAGGATTATGGTGATACTTTTTCAACTGGGATACATGGAACACACTACGCACCAAACTAAACCACGGTGTTAATACCAACCAATATGACACCTCTCCAACCCGTTCTAGTATCTCAAAAGGGCCAATGTATCAAGGAGATAACTTTACATGCTTCCCAAAACGATGATGTCCAAGCCTTAGAGAGATCCTCAAGAAGACATGATCACCCACAACGAATGACAATGGTCTTCGATGGTGATATGCATAAGATTTCTGATGACTCTAAGCTGTCTACATTCTATTTCTAATCAACTGGATCTTCTCTATTGTTTCTTGGATAAGGCTTGGCCTGAATAATGAATTTTTACCTGTTTCCACACATCATAGTGGATAATGACAAGGAATCCCATACAATGCTTCAAATGGATCCATGCATATTGAGGCTTGATAGCTGTTATTGTATGAGAACTCCACTAAGGGTATATGATCCTACCATGAGCCACCAAAACATTACACAGGCCTGTAACATGTCTTCCAATGTTTGTATCATTCGCTCAGATTTCCCATCCATTTGAGGATGATACGCGGTGCTTATAGTAAACTATGTTCTAAGGGATTATTATAATGATTTCCAGAAATGATATGTGAACCTTAGATCTCAATCTGAGACTATAGACACTGGTACACCATGCCTATTTACCACTTCTCGGATATAGATTTTTGAAAGATCCTCCACTGTATGAGTTTCATGAATAGGGATGAAATGGGCCGACTTGGTTAGACGATCCACTATCACCCAAATGGAATCGTGTTTCCGGACCATTCTTGGAAGACCTGTAACAAAATCCATTTCTATATAATCCCATTTACATAGTAGGATGGTAAAATATTGTAATATACCAGCTGGTCTCTGATGCTCTTCTTTAACCTGCTGACAAGTTGAGCACTACGAGACGAACTCAGCCACCTTCCTTTTCATGACGCTCCACCAAAACTGCACCTTCAACTCCTTATACATATTCGGTGTACCTATATGTACATCCCATCTTCAATGGTGGTAAGCATGAAGGATTTTTTTCTGAAAAACAATAGGTACAACCATCCGATCTATGAAACACAAAACTAAACCCCCATCAAGTTTCCAGCCATCAATGGTCTCCCCACCATTGAGTTTTGAACTTACAACTAGACATTCTTCATCAGATGTTTGTGCTTCTTTGATCATTTTTACTAAACCAGGAATAAGCATAGCTGAAAGTAAAACTGCAACATCACCTCGGTCTTCACATTCCACTTGCATGTCGGCTAAGACCAACATCAACTTCCATTCATCTGAAGCTTCTTTCGCCAACTGAGCATATGAATTTCTACTCAATGCATCCACCACCAAATTTCCTTTCCCCGGTGTTTACATCAAGTCAATGTCAAATATTTGGAGATACTCCATCCACCTCCTTTTCCTTAGATTCAAATCTCTTTGTGAGAAAATGTTTTTCATGCTTTTTTGATCCGTAAAAATAGTAAATTTATCACCCAAGAGATAATGTATCCATGTTTTCAAAGCATGAACGACTGCAGCTAACTTCAAATCATGTGTTGGGTAATTATTCTCATGCACCCTAAACTACCTTGAACCATAAGCAACCACGTGATCTCTTTTCATGAGAACACAACCCAACCCTAATCCTAAAGCATCACAATACACCACATACCCCAGTCCTGATTTTGGAAAGGTCAAGATAGGTGCCGAAGTAAGGTGAGCATTCAGTTCATGGAAAGACTTCTGACATTCTTATGTCCATTGGAATGGAGAATTATTCTTTGTTAGAGCTATCATTGGTGAATATTGTCATGAGAAATCATGCACAAAGCATCGGTAGTAACCAGATAGACCAAGAAAACTTCGTATCTTGAACACATTCTTTGGTTCTTGCCCAAAGATAAAAGCTTCTATCTTTTCAAAATCAATAGAAACAACTTTATCAGAAATGACATGGCCAAGGAAATGTACTTCCTGTATCCAAAAATCACACTTTGATAATTTGGCATACAAACAATGATATCTCATGATTTGTAACACTGCTTCCAAGTGCACCTCATGATCATCCCTTGTCTTTGAATAGACCAAAATGTCATCCACAAACACCACAAAAAAAGAATCTAGATATTTTTGAAATATTTGATTTATCAATTCCATGAAGACTGATGGTGCATTTTTTGACCGAAAGGCATTACTACATATTCATAGTGGCCATATCTACTTCTGAAAGTCGTCATTGGAATATCCTCTTTCTGAACTCTCAATTGGTGATATCTAGATCTCAAGTCAATCTTGGAGAACCAATAAGCTCCCCTCAATTGATCAAATAGATCATCAATGCGTGGAAGTGGATATCTATTCTTTATCGTAACTTGGTTAAGCTTACAATAATCAACACATAGCCGAAGAGTTCCATCTTACTTCTTCACGAACAAAACTGGTGCTGCCCAGGGAGATGTACTTGGTTGAATGCAAACTTTTCTTTAGAGCTCCTATAACTGCACTTTAAATTCCTGTAACTTTGTTGGTGCCATCCTATATGATGGATTGGAAATAGGACTGGTCCCTGGAAGGAGATAAATCATAAACTCCACTTCCCTTAGAGGTGGTAACCTTGATAATTTCTTGGGAAAGACATCTAGAAATTTATCCACAACAGTTGGAAAACTATTTTCCTCGATCTCTTCCATTGATGCCAAATTCAACACTACTAATGGGTAAGATATCATTCCCACCATTGGTTCCAACAAGCTTATTGCACCTTTCTTTACATTCCTCTCTCCTCTAAGGAGATGCTCGATACTATCCTCAGTCATGAAACTAATTGTTCTACTATAATAGTCGATTTGAGACTTGAACATTTTCAGCCAATCCATACCTAGGATTACATCATAGAAATCCATATCCAACCTCGAGAAGTCCTGTTTTAACTCAGCTCCATAAATAGTTATATCACATGATCTACACACAAATTCTTGACATTCTCTTTCAACAAGAGGGGTTTTCAGTTTCAAAACAGAAGGCATCATTTCCATTTTTAAACATAGAAAGTCAACAGCATGAGAAGAAATGAAGGAATGTGATGCACCAGTATCGAACAACACTTTTACAAATGTATAATTTAAAAGAATTGTATCACTTACTGTAGATGGTCCAGCCTGATCATCGACAACCATCTGCTCAGCTCCATATAATTTCTTTTTCACTATATTGTTCTCCTTGTTTCCTTACTGTGGTTTCTCTGGTTGAGGAGTGATGGTATTTATAGAATCACAATGGCTATCTCTTCTCTACTAACAAGACTGATTATGTTTTCCTCATCTAGTTGAACCATATGACGCCTGTGATAGCTGAGAAGTGTCTCGAGCACCTGACCTTGGAGCACTGCGACAATAGCACTGAAGATGTCCCATATTGTTATAATTATGACATGATTTGGGCTGTGTCATACAATATCTATTTATTTGGTCAAGCGAACCACATTAAAAACAACCTGCTTTGCTCTGGGGTCGTGGAGGAAGGTTTACAAATGCAGTCGTCTGGTTCTGATTTTCACTTGCACTGTGGAAATAGGTGTCCCTTTTCCACTTGTTCCCAGTGGTTGAGTTCCTACCATTTCTTGTAGGTATCATCATTCCTCCTCTTATCGATCCTGAGATATCACGTTCAACAACAGTCGCTATGTTCACCATATCTTTATAATCCGTAATACAGAGAACCGCAATCTTCGATCGAATCTTATACCTTATCCCTTGATTCGAATATGTGTGCCATCAAGGACACACTTTACACAACCTTTGGTGAAAAAAGGACTAAATTCATGAACTTATCCACATACTCTATGACAGAGAGGCTCTCCTATTGTAGGCTGAAGAAGTCTATCCTTTTCTGTATTTTGAACATGTGAGGATAGAATTGTTTATTGAACAATTCTTCAAAATCCTCCCATGTAAGGCCTTCATCCAATTTATCCTTCACCACTAAATCCCACCATTGACATGAAATATCCTCAAGCATATATGTCTCTAACTTGACCTTGAGTTTTGATGGTGTGCCAATGAAATTGAAGATACAATTCATCATACTTAGCCACACATTCGCGTTCTTGGGTTTAGCATCACACCAAAATATTGGTGGATTCTGATTCATAAACTGGATGGTATAATCCATATGCCTTGGTTCATTCCTCCGATTCCCTGTATCCATAACACAAAAAGCCTGGATATTACTCTAAACCATCTCTTGGTTCACTCGTGGTTCAGGTGAAACTACATTCTTCACTGCTTGTTCAGGTTGGTTTCGGTGATGCCTACTGGGTTCCATTTTCTAAACTAACAACAAACTCCATCAATCTCACTCTCTAGCAACTGAAGTCTTAGCATTTAAAATTCTATCACATCAACTATCACAACATTTTTTTTGAAAACATCATTTTCCCCTTGTTCAACTATTTTTTAAACCACTTCACATAATTTTTAAAATTAAACCATTTTCAAAATATGATAATCATTTGCTTTTTCAAAATCATTCATTTGAAAACCAATTCCAAACTTTTCAAAAATGAACAATTTTTTTCAAAACATGAATCATTTCTTGAAATGATGTATGATCTCTTAGTGGGAATTCATTCCTCTATAATTCATGTCATGCTCGTATCATTGGATAAACCCATGACAGTGAGATTTCAAAATCCTAGAAGTGTCTCCACACACTTATTTACCCAACTCCCAGGTAACTTGAAGTTCAGCATAAAAGGGTTAGATACATCCCTTTATGCTATACATTACAAGTTCAGACATTCCTACACCTTGATACCATCTCGACTAAAGGAATATACCACAACGAATGTCAACTCTAAATCCGAGAATCAACTCCAAAGGACCTAACAAGCTGATACCACTTTTAATGACCCACCAATTCTCATTGGCTTGAGAGTTCAACGAGTAATTACTAGACCTTAAGCGAAATCCCCAAGACGCCAAAGGCTGTAAATAAATGCGGAAGGGTTTCAAATAAAAGTTGGTGATGATTTACCCTTTAAGAAATAAAACAATAAACCTACAAACCATAACCAAACATTCACTATATTATGCTTGAATGAATGAAAGACAACCCAAAATCTTCATGTATCTCAAAACCATATCAAAGTATGAAACATCAAAAGAATAACCAAGTATCAAAGTACATAGAAAATAAATGATACAAGAATCTCAAAAGACCACAAGACTCCATGATCCACAAGCTTCAAGCTCCACAATCACCGAACAACCCAAACATCACGATGTGGTGCTAAATACGTGTGAAACATTACCTTTACCCCTGTCCCGAAAGATTTCATCTGCAAAAGCACTAGAGTGCCAAAGTAGGGGTGAGTATAAAACTCAGTAGGTTTTCCCAAATGATCCCTACTCATTCCACTAGGATAGAAGAGTTAGAAACAATTATATAAAATGGTTATATAAAAAACTTTCTCAAAAGCAGTTTATAACTAAATATAAACAAGTTTCAAAAACCATTCATTACCAAAACCATACAAGTGCAATTGAAACCAATTTTTCCAGCAAGATATTTATCGAGAAAAATAACCAAACAATATTTACAACCATTTCCCAATATCCCAATATCGGCATACCCAACCATTACTCAAACCCATGCAACCAACCATGCATTCTATGTTATGACTGTTCCATACTCATGAGCGGTTTCTCGTCGATCTACCAATTCATCACAATGTAATTGTTTCTCATGTGCCATTAATCCTTTGGCACCGAGCACAAGTTAATATTTCAACCAAGCCCCATATATGCAATATGAACACACAACACATATACCCAACGATCAAGCCAAAATAAACCTTTCAATAAAAACACCTTTTTATTGAAAACTATTTCCATCAAAACCATTTCAATGCCAAACCATTTCAACTCCAAACCATTTCAATAAAACTCCATTTTTATTGAAAACAATTTCTATTGAAAATTACTTTTTCATAAACCATTTATAAATTCTATAAAATCTTTAATTTAAAATCATCATTTTAAATTAAACCCCATTTTTCACAATTATTCACCAAGATCACTCAATTTCACAAAAACCATAAATCATCACAAATGAATACTTTTCCATGAATTTCACAATCAATAAAACAATTTGAACATATGACAATAAATTCTAGCAAGAGGAGTCGAGAGAGAAGCCACCTGCCTCGAATGTTTTGACGAAAACCACAACGAACGAAGAACACACAAGAAAACTGGGTTGATTCTTCAAGAACCCACCATAGAACTTTTTTCCTAGGAAGATCACAACCAAATATCATCATATTTGGAATCCAAACACTTAGATATACCCATAACAGGCTTAGATCTATGAAACTAAGAAAATATGAGAATTTGATGTAAGAAACCGATCAAGAACGATGATGAACGATCACATACCTCAAGAATCTGACTTTGATTCGCCATGGAAATCCTTCGGATCAACTCCAAAACGCTTGAAAGAGGTTCCCCTACCTTCAAGGGAGAGTGATCCCGAGTTATGGCTACTTAGGAGAGAAAATTATCCATTTAGAGGCAAAAACGTTTGAGGTCCACTTTTTTATGATCTCATTTAAGTGCTCCTACGGTTAGTTCGCACAGTTTGAAAAACCGTGTGCTAACCGTGCGTTAGCCACTGCCTCGGAAGACCCTCACACGGTCTCCTGAACTGTGCTCCAATTGTGTGGGAGCCACTGCCTCAAAAGTGTCAACTACACATGGTTTGGCCACACTATCAGACAAATCGTGAGCCGTCCGTGCGACTTCCCCTTTTCCTCAAAACTTAATTCCAAGTTCTCCCGACTCTCTCATTCATCACCCTTAACTTTATAACCAAAAAAGTAATTAAGTAAGGGTTACATAACAAAAACCGGGGGTACTACAACTAATTTGGAAAGCATGGGCTAAAGGAAGAAAAAACAGGTTGAATACAATAGCCCATAAGAGAGGCCTATAGGGGAATACAATGACCCAGTGCATAGGAAAGATCTAGTAATTCATATTTATAATTGTAATAATAATCCAAAATTATAAATTTTTTCAATAACTTATATTAAAAATATTAAATGACATAATACAAGTTGAGAATATTTCAAATTGTAAATACATAATTTCTCAAATCTCAATGATTTTAATTTTAAATTTTTGGTGTTATTTAATTTATAGTTATTGTGTTGGATCCAAATCCATCCTATATAAATAGTATTTAAATTTTTAAAATACCATAGAATTAGTCCAACTATCAGTAGAGTTATTATCAGTATGTATCTTGTTGACACTTACAGTTCTAGATTCGATAATGTCTCTAATAAAGTGTATTGTAATATCTATGTGTTTAGATTTACCATGACACACTGGATCTTTGGATAAATGTAAAGTATATTGTCTCTCACTACAAACTATAATGATAGATTTAAAAAAATTAATTTAAAAATCCAAACACTTTAATCATTAATCTTCCATGGCATCCTCAGTCAATGTAGTGTATTCAACTTTTTTGATTGAAAGAGAAACCACAGATTTTGTGTCACATTTCTTGGATATGGGACCTCCACATAAGTGGAAAAATACCAAATTGATGATATTATGGAATTAATTTTACCTATATAATCATTATCTACATATCCAATAATCAATATTGTAGTATCGACATTTTTACCATAACACAAAGACTGGGATGATTTGCCTGATAATTATCGAAGAAGCCACTTTAGGTTATGCCAATTTGGATTCCTAAGGTTAGACATAAATCTCATTAGAGTGCATATTTAAAAGGTAATATCAAGTCTAGTGCATATCATATATTACATAACACTCACAACAATGTTATCATATGGTATTTTGGACATGTACTATACATCAATAGCAATAGTGGGTCTTTGTGAGAATGAAATCTTAAAATTGTGGGAAAATGGTGAATTTACAAGTTTGAGAGATTCAAAAAAATATCTTTTAAGAACATATAGAACAGAATATTTCCATTAAAGATACAATAGTTTATTGGTTATATCCCTAATAATTTATACACTAAGGATTTTTTTTCTACCCCTAAATCCTTCATTTCAAAAATACCTTTCAATTATGATTTAACAATTATAATGAGATACATGTTATCACATATAATCAATATTTCATATATATTTAATATAAGGTTAATCATTTTGTTTTTATACATAATTGAAATAAACACAAAAAACATATTAGATCATTATAAAATAATTATTAATCATAAAGTAATCAAATTTTCTATACCACATACTAGAGGATTGTTTTAAACCATATATTGATTTATTTAAAAGGAAAAATTGGTTTGTTTAAAACTTTTTATTATAACCATCAGGAGGATTCAAATATATTTTTTCGTTATGGTCACTATTAAGGATGTTTTTTTTCACATCAAGTTCTTCAATGTGAAAGTCGTAATAGGCAAAGAAATCAAGTTGTAGGAGTAGAGAAGAGATTTTTAAAAATAGTGAAAAGATTTTAGAATAGTCCATTCCCTCTATTTGGAGTAATACCTTATAAGCTAGTCAAGATTTAAACTTGATTTTCATTTCATATGTATTATTATAATTTAATTTATAAATCTAATTGCAACCAATTACATTATCATTGGAAGGTTTATCTATGATAGACCATGTTTTATATTTATTTAATTAGTTCATATCTTCATCCATAGAATAGATTCACTACATATAATCTCTTTCATTAATAGATTATATATAATATTGAAGATCATCATCTACAAGATCTGACACAACAAGAAAGTAAAATGAATCCATATCATATTTATTAAAATGAGAAAGATGTCTAGATAATCTTCTACCTCTATCATTGGTCCTCTAGTAATCTACATTGTTATGAGGATGATCATTTTTTTAATCTAAATCCGAACATGGTAAAGATTTAGCTTCAATCATAGGTTGAGGATCACGTTGAAGAAATTGTGAAGAAGCCTCAAATTGGTTTGATGGATTGGTATGAGCATCCTCATCAATGGATGTATCATTACTATCTTGTGTGATAACTTTATACTTGGGAGAATTGGATTCATGAAACACCACATCTCTACTAATTATACATTTTCGGTGTCTATGTTTATCATTTCAAAACATGTAAACATTAACACCTTCAGGATACTCAACAAAAATACACTTGAGATCTTGATGTTCATACTCATTAGTTTTGGAATGGAAATATGCAGTACACCCAAATACTATCAGGTAATTATAAGAATGTAGTTTGTAATTCCCAATTTCTTTTAGGGACTTAAACTAATTATCAAAGGATGGGTACCAATTTATAAGTTACACTACCTTGGTGGTAGTCTCTTCCCAAAAAATATTTTTCCAAGCCTAAGCATGCAATAATGACTTGGACTCTCTCATGGATAACTCTATTCATACTTTGAACAACTCCATTCTGTCAAGTGGTCCCCCTAACATTTTGGTTCCTTTAAATTATCTTATATTTCTTTAACCAAATGAATTAAGTAGAGAGGTATTATAATAAATTATTATATCTCGTTGTTTTTATTTTCATTCCTACTTTATTTTTAACAATAATTTCATAGGTTTTGAAGATTTTGAAAACATAATATTTAATCTTGATTATGTATATCTAAACCTTTCTAGAGAAGTCATCAATTAAGGTAAAAAAATTGGATTCTACATTATGCGAGGTAGTCTTATCTAGTACCCATAAATTAGAATGAATGTATTCTAAGGGTAAACTAGCTTTAAAGGTATACCTCTTGAAAATAACTCTCTTTGCTTTACCCATTATACAATTTTCAAAAAAAAAGTATGTTACTTTGTTTAATGTTGGCTAGAAACCCTTGTTTATCAAGTTCCCGAAGACCCTTGGACCACACATTCCTTAATGTGATATTTCATAAAAATTATTATCATTATTAGACACATATAAGTTACCCAACTATCTAGAATGGTTCTTCCCATTTAAAACATACAACTCATCATCAAGGGAACCCTTAATGATATTTCTATAGACATTTTTATATTTTTAGGTAACCTTATTAAGAAAATAAGTGAAGCCCTTTTTCTCCAAATTCTTGAGGATATTAGGTTTCTATGGAGTTTATGAACCCACCTAAAATATAACAAATTGATGCTAGAGTAGTAATCTAGTTATATTAAAACAGAGACTCTTCCCATGACTTAGAACCACCTTTTATTTCTTAAATAACATCTACCTATACCCTTCTGCCAAATCACAAAAATACTCCTAAAGGTTCACATATGGATTGAGAAACTAAAATCCATGACCCAATCATGGGTGAGTTCATGGATGGATATATATAATAATTTTTCTGTATCCAAACCAAAATCCACTAAAATAGACTATCCAGTATGTTCTTTAATATCAGTATTTTATATTATTTTTCTACAATTGGGTCTTGTGTTCCATATCTTACCACAAAGAAAGAAAAAAATATAACCTTATAATTTGACCTAAACATGAGTTATTATTATTATTATTACTTTTATCTTTAATATAGTCTTTTTATTAAACCTAGATTATGGGATAACCCTTATGAAGAGACTCTTAGAGTCACCCTTAACTCTAGGTTTAAAATGTAATTCTCTAGAGAGAATATCATATTTAACCTCTTCTATGGTTAGAGAGTCACCATTAAAAATCATTGTATCTATTATTGTATTGTACTCATTATATAAAGAAATTTTTAAAAAATATTAATCCTTATCTTCAATATTAACATTTATATTGGCTAAATAAAGCTTGATTTTATTAAATTCATCCATGTGGGATTTAATTGAAACACAAAATTTCATTTTAAATGTAAACATGCAATGTGTAATATAATGTCTATCAACAAGTACAAGCAGTCATATATAATTTCTATAACATAATATATATACTAGAAACATTTCTTCTTTATGAAACTCATCTAAGTACTTTGTCACCAAAATAAATAAGTAGAGAACTATGGTCCTTAACAATAATATCATAAGTGATATCTTAGTTCATAGTATAGGTCTAACCATTAGAGGACTGGATAAAAATTCATTTTCTCAGGCCATAGAGGTGATCAATTAACTGATGATGAATATGAAAGACCCTCATTTTAATCTTCCATAAATTAAAGCCATTACAAAAAAAACACTATTAAAAACCGAGTTGAAGTCATGTTTATCTAAAGGCACTTATATCAATTTGTTCGGTACAACACTAATCGTATGCCCCGAAGAAATATCCAAGGTCAACGAATATGAACACTTACTCAATTAGGACTAGAATTTGAATAATATATATAGTTAGGATGATTCAAATTATAAACATAATGGAGAAATGGAAAATTAAAAATATATTGGAACATCAAAATTAAATAGAAACCAGCATCGATTCAAGAAATTGTTTTGAATTAAAAAATAAGAAAGTAGTAAATATAGACATGGTATTTAACATGCATCGATCCCTTTGGGCCCTACGTGCATGGAAGGAACCCCACCCCCATACATAGTCTATTATTTATGAAAACATGATTTTCATAGTATAATATCAACTAGAAAACAAAAAATATAATATTTTAAAAACAAACACTAGTGAAAAAACGTTTTTTATGTTGGTTATTTTTCATTTTTCACATCGGTTTTTGGTCGACGTTATTATAGGAGACGTTATAAATATTTTTTTTACATCACTTATTTTAAAATCGACATAAAAAAAATAAATCCTAAGTGTTTTTCATGTCGGTTCGTAAAAACCCGAGATAGATAACGCTTCACAATCATGATTTACTACCTTGGTTTTTTAAATAACTAACTTATTATATAGTTTATTACATCAGTTATGTAATAACCGACATAATAAAATTCACCTCTGAAGCATTTTTTTCATTGGTTATTAAAAAATCGATGTGAACACAAGTCTATCATGTCGGCTATTTTTATAACCGACGTGATAAACCAGTCTTCAAATCATTTTTTTAACGTCAGTTATTGTTTAACAGACGTGAAAACATATATACTACATCAGTTATTGAATAACCAACATAAAAAACCATTCTCATGATTTTATAATGTCAGTTATAAAATAACAGAAGTAAATACCAATTTTTTTTAATAAAATCGTTCAACCATTACTATACTCTGCCAAAGAAGACCTAAAACAGGCATAAAATATACCAAAACCATACCAAAACCAAACCAGAATACATAATAGAAAAACATCAGAACTAGAACAAAATAAGAAGAACCAAATAAAAATTCAAAATTCACATACATAACATTAAAAGATTATAATGGCAACTAAAAAAACCTAAAACTCCTTGGACATCCCCTACCCCCATGGATAGCCCCCCACCCCACTGGACAAGTCCCCCACCCCCTAGAAACCCAACCAACACCTGGACACACCCTACCCCCTGGACACCCCCCCTAGACACCCCCCACCCCCTGGACACCCTACCACCCCTGGACACCCTCCCACCCACTGGACACCCCCACCCCCTAGGCACCCCTACCCCCTGGACACCCTCCCACTCCCCTGGACACCCACTCCCCCTGGACACACCCTCTACCCCCTAGACAACCCCCACCCACCCACCCCCCCTAGACACCCTCCCACCCCTTGTACACCCCACCCCCTGGACACCCTCCCACCCCCTGGACACCCCCCCACCCCCTGGACACCCCCCGCCCCCTCGACACCCCTACCCCCTGAACAGCCCCCACCCCTGGACACCCTCCCACTAACCATGACACCCCCACCCCATGGACACCCCACCCCCTACACACCCCCACCCCTGGACACCCCCACCCCCTGGACATCCCTCCCACCCCCATGGACAACTCCCCAACCCCAAGACACCACCCCACCCCACTGGACAGAACCCCCCCCCCCCACCCCTGGGCACCCTACCACCCCCTAGACAACAACCCACCCCACTAAACACCTGCCCACCCCTGGAAATTTCCACCCCCTAGACAGTCCCACCCCCTAGACACCACCCCCTAGACACCCCTCCCCCTGGACAGCCTCCCACCCCCTTGACACCCCCCCACCCCATAGACACCGCCCCACCCCATTGGACATCCCCCACCCTCGAACACCATCCCACCCCCTACCCCCTTGGACACCCTCACACCCCCTAGAAACACCCCCCCATGAACATCCCCCAACCCCTGGACACCCCCACCCCCCTGGACACCCCTACCCCTTGGACACCCCCCAAACACCACCCCACCCCCCATGGACATTCCCCCACCCCCTGGAAACCCCCCCCTTGGATATCCCCCACCCCCTAGACAGCCCCTACCCCTTAGACACCACCCCACCCCACTAGACACCCCCCACCCCCTAGACACCCTCCCATCCACCTACACCCTTGGACACCCTCCCACCCCCTAGACACCTCCCCACCCCCACGGACAACCCCCACTGAACACCCCCTCCCCCACCCTACCCCCTAGACCCCCTAGACCCCCCCCATCCCCACCCACCCTTAGACACCCCACCCCCCATGAAACCATTACTATGCTCTGCCAAAGTATGAAACAAGCAGAAACCAAACCAAAAGCAGACCAAAAACAGACCATAATACATAACATAAATACATCAGAACTAGGCCAAAACAAGAATCACCAAAGAAAAAATTAAACATTCACATACATAACATTCAAAACATACAATGTCAAATAAAAAACCTAAAACCCCTTGGACAGTTCCTACCCCCATGGATATCCCCCCCCCCAACCCCACTTGACAGCCCCCACCCCCTAGGACACCCTCTAACCCACTAGGCATCCCCCCACCCCCGGGACTCCCCCCACCCCACCCCTCTGGACACCCCATACCTTCTTGGACAACCCCCCATGGACACCCCCTACCCCCTGGACACCCCCACCCCCTGGACACCCCCTCCACCCCCCTGTACAACCCCCACCCCCTAGACAGCCCCACCCCCTTGGACAGCACCCCACACCTGAAAACCCCCCACCCCACCCCCTAGACACCCCCTACCCATGGACCTCCCTCCCACCACCCCTGGATATCCCCCACCCCCTGGACACCCTCCAAGCCCCTAGACACTACCCCACCCCACTGGACACCCGACCACCCCCCTGGACACCCCCCACCCCCTGGACAACCCCCCACACCCCTAGACACCACCCCCTGGACACCCCCACCCCCTAGACATCCCCCCACACACACATTAATGTAATTTCACACACACATGATAGAACACACATGGTAGCAACAAACATCATAGAACCTTTGTGATATCACTCTGTTTCTGACAATTTCGTCGGGGCGCACGCATTCGTCTCTTTTTGGGGAGATGACGACACTGTTTGTTGCCCCGAATTCCCAATTTCCAAAGGCAGGTGACATCCATCGCTTATTCTAGGACGTTTTCTCATTGATCAAAATGGGATGATGGGATGTCGGTCCTTCTTTCCGTGGATTCCTCCTCGGAACTCTTCACCTAGTCTGGGTCTCCATTATAGACTTAAGATTTTTTTCTTAAACTCTTCCTAGTTCCATATCCTCATGGACACCATTTAATTACACTGCTTCTTTTGGGACATTCCAAGGGGTCCAGTCAGGGCAGCAACCTTCATTCAGGGGAGTACTCACGTTGGGCATCACTGGCTTGTCTGGGTGCTGGTACACTGGAGCGTCTGTCTTCTATCCCTTATTATAGGGATTCTTGAGGGCACGGAAGCCCGAGGTATCCCACATAGAACGCGGGGAATCATATTCCATGGTAATGTATCTAAGGTTTTCCTCATCTTCCCATGTTTAACACAGGGTATTCCACAAGTTTAACGTCTGGCGGAGATGGATCAGACTGATCAGAACACTGACTAGAGTGGATCAAATGGGTGCAACCCCCGGAGGGAACACTGAAGTTGGGTCCAACGCGTGGTTGACCACCTGGTTACTGTCAAGGGGAATGGGGTATTAGGTGGAATGATCCCACCGGGATGTGGCAGCCTGGGTAAGAATCAGGATAGATGATGGAGCGGTTGAATTAATTGGATGGTGAATGGGATGGAACTGCCATGAGGATGATGATAGTTTTGGGTCCGAGCCTCGAAGAGGCTTCCTACGTATCCATGTGGTAGGGAATCAAAGTCTATGTATTTCATATGCTGATGGCTTATCATCAATTGGGGTTCCAATGACGTACCTCTAAATGGAGTGACAACCTCTTGCCGTTGGAAGAGGTTGACAATGGCTTACTGCTGAATAGAGTGAAAACGACTTTCCACTGAAAGGGGAAAATGTGGAATATATATTAACATCATGCAGGACGGGGGTGGACCGACGTGAAGTGGCTGGGACCATTGGTTATTGGGATTGAACCTCAATGAGGCTTCCTATGTACCCTGTCTTGGCAAGGATCAAAGTCTATGTAGTTTGGGTATGGGGCAGGAGTCGGTGAACCGACGTGAGTGGGGACCTGGGTCCATGTGGATGGTGGGATTGAACCTCAGGGAGGCTTCCAACGTACCTTGTCATGGAAAAGATCAAATACCACGTAGTTTAGGGGGGAATTTGGGGCTTACGCTCTGAGGCGGCCCAAGGTGTTGGTGAACCGACGTGAATGGGGTCGGAGTGACCAATGGGTGGTTGGCTTGAACCTCATGGAGGCTTCCTACATACCTTGACTTATCAAGGATAAAAGACCATGTAGTTCATGTTATGGGGGCTGGGTGAACTGACGTGAAGATGGTTGGGACCAATGGATGGTGGTGGGCTTGAACCTCATGGAGGATTCCTACATACCCTGCCTTGGTAATGATCAAAGTATTCATAGTTCGGATGGTGTGGGGATTATACTCTAGGATGACCAGAGTGTTGGTGAACTGACGTGAAGGGGGTCAGAATGACTGGGTGTTAGTCTTGAACCTCATGGAGGATTCCTACGTACCCTGCCTTGGAAAGGATCAAATACCTCGTAGATCATGTTGGGTTTGGTGAACTGACATAAAGGGGGTCAGAACGACCAGGTGTTGGGCTTGAACCTCATGGAGGTTTCATACGTACCCTACCTTGGCAAGGATCAAATATCTCATAGTTCAGGTGGCATGGGGATTACACTCTCGACTACCCAGAGAATATTTCATGGTCGGTGCTCAATCTAACCCCACATGAGTCATGCTCGGTGTGAGAAACAAGAGGTAGTAGAGACCTGATGATCACGTCGTGAAATGTGCGTCCGTGGGAAGTGGAGTGGAGCTTCCACGTAGTAAGTATCACAAAGAGGAAACATGGGCTTACACATGGTCCGCATCCCAGAGAGGAAACATGGGCTTACGCATGGTTAGTGGCCCAGGGAGATGGAGATTGGGACTTACACCAGGATGGAGGCCCGATGGCGACAAAGCCCAGCAGGAGAGGTTTTTGGCACCGGATAAAGGAGTGGTCTGGTGTCCATTCCCCCCTGGTCCTTGGGACCGAAGAATAATGGAAGAGCAGGGATGTTGCCTCCTACAAGAAAGATACGTGATTACACCAGGGTGGTTTACCTTTCCCCACGGACAGACATTGCTCTGATAAAGAGGATCTCATTCCATGCGAGGAATGATCTCACTCCTGTGGAGACCAATGGGAATGCATAATGTCCAAGGTGGGGGCACCCCGCGTGCAAGGCACGAGGTGAGGCCACCGTTTAATATCATGTGCTGAGGACGATGGTGCTTGGCAGTTTAATGTCCTACAGCTTGGACGAGGTGGGTTTGCTCCGCACCCCTAGGGCTTACATAACCGGTACCCTCTGCTCCTTGGTGAAGAGAAGGGACAGGAAACGCCATGGATAAGGGGTGTCATGGAGTGAACCATTGGGGGTCCACATTAGCGTGTCTATGCAAAGAAGCAATATCCATTAGTGTTCCTATGAGAAGAAGAATGAGGCGAAGAAATGAAACGGGTGGTATCATCTTAGGGACATTGGAGTTGTTTCGTGCGAACCTAGGAAGCCGCACAAGAAAAGAGTATATGGAGAAGGTGATTTGGGCGTGGTAGGAACCCAAAAATGATTCCCGAGAGAGAGAAATAATAGGTACACAAGGTGGGAGGCTTGCGCACAAAAGGGACTATTGCGTGAAAAAGGGTCGGGCCGACGTGAAATGGAGCGGCGTGCACAAAAAAGGCCACAGCGGTGCGCAAATGAGGCGCGCACGTGAAAAAGGTTGGGGTGGCGCGCAAAAGGAATTACACGCTGAAGACCTGATCGTGCGCAGTTTGAAAGAATTGACATGGGGGAAGGGGCTCGATGGGATTCAGAAAAGGATCAAGCCCGAGTCGTCACGCGAAAAGGCAGACCCCCGGGAGACCTGGTGCAAAAAATTTAGTACCTGTGAGCCATATTTTTTCTCACGCGGGAGTGGAATTTCACAAAGGGGAGATGGTTTAGATTATTTGGCCCAGAAGTTAAAGGGGTGGCCTGCTATTTATAGAAACTTGGGATCGCGTGTCCGCACGAAAAACAAGCCGGCACGAAATATTGCATGCCCGGCGTTGGTAGCGTGTAAATCAACCGTGTGGGGTGGTGGCATGAAATACTTCGTTCCCGCGCGGAAAACTCTCATGAATCTTTGAGTTTTTCACACGAGACATATTTTTATCCTACAACAGAGAATTTTTTTCGCACCGTCCCTCTGGGCCCCCTGGAATGGATCGCCAGTTCCAAATATGGATTCTCTTTTTCTCGCCCAAACCTTCCTTAGCCCTTCAGCGTTTTTCAGCTTCTACAAATTCCCCCCTCAGAATCAGACCAGCGAGGGGCCACAATGGTTGATGTCTAAGGGAAACACTGAAATGAGACTCCCAAGTGCTCGCGCGTTCTTAAAACTGGAGTGGTGCGAAAAACTGATACGGAGCGTGTAATCTGCTTTTCACACGAGCGTGGAAACTGCTCACAAAACCTACAAAATACCCTGTAGGTCCCCCCTTCTGGATGGATTTTCTCGCACAATAATCTAGGAGCTCTTGTGCATGAAAAAAATATCCTCCTCCTGCGTGAAAAACATTTCGGTTGCTCGTAATTCGCCAAGGTCGGTCGTTGTTTTATGCACCAACCTGAGATTTTCCACGCTAACTTCCGATTTTTCATTCTAGCCACTAATTTTCCGTGCCCGCCACTAATTTTTTGTGCCATCAACTATTTTTTTGTGCATCAACTTCTCAAAACCTTTCTGGATTGAGATGGATGCCAATTCAGCTGACGTTGAGAGGGAAGCTGCATCCGCTACTCGAAGGGATGAGATGGTCACCAACCCTAAGGTTTATGGTTCTCAAAGGATCGTATCCAACAACCATACTATCTTCAACATGTTGACCCCAGTGTAGAAGGAGTATGCACTACCTTCCAACCTTTCGATATGGGACTTTGGTATCTTAGAGGAGGTACCCGTGCCATGATTTGTGGTCGACACACCGTAGACATGGGTGACCCGTGAGGATGACCTACCCAATTATACCATCACCTACAACAGCCAGCCTACCAGAGAAACTAGGCACATGGACATTTATGTCTTGAATCCCAGGACCAGGACCATCTCGGGGAGTAACCCTATGACGGAGAATTCTCCGGCCCTTTACGCAAGAACCTTCCTTCAGATTGTTATTGACTAGACCAAAGGATGGATGTAGGATTGGGATCTGCAGTTTGGAGGCAATTTCACCAGGGAATGGGCCTGGTCATATGGGGTTCTCTAGACATAAGATAAGTTTGGGGCCAAACTGCAGCACATCGGTTTGTTTGAGGTGGTGTGGATGTCACAGTTTCACTTCTATCGCCAGCCTGAGCTTAGGGCAGAGCTATTTACTCGATGGTCCCCTGATACCAATACCTTTCATCTTCATCAAGGAGAATATGGTATCAGCCTTTGAGACATTAATTTTATCAGGGGTATGCCTTTGGATGGGCACAAATACGATGAATTCCTCCCGCCAAAGAACATATGGGGAGACGGATCATGAACCCTTATGCTAACATGGAACCTGCTGAAGCTGGCTAAGGAGAGGATGAGGGTCAAGTATTTTTTGAAGGACATTGCTTACAATAAATGGTTTAGCTTGTTACTACAAAAAGATCTGAAAGTCAAGATGTCGGGGCGAGGGAGACGATGTCTGATCGCGGAACAGAGGAGGAAATGTGGATCATACTAGAGGATCCTGGAGGCGGGAGACTGTCAGTCATGGGGCTTCATCATAAACAAGATTCGGGACCCAAACGTGTGGTATGATGGGTTTCTTTCCTCATTCCTGAGTGGGTGGCTCCTACCGGTGAGGGATGCAAGGATGGGAGTTCGTCCAGCGACCCTGGTGATGGCCAGCATCATGGCCTCCAATCAAAGATTCAATCTAGGAGTCCCTATGTTGGATAATCTGTATGCCATTATGGGACACATTTCGAGAGGAGGGTCACCGAGGAGGATTTGTGGCCCCTTACAGATCTTTTAGGGCTGGTTCGCGGCCCATTGTGGCAGGTATACCTTTCCGAATGCCATTCGTCCTCCAGGTAATGGACTACAACCTTCCTTGCTGAACATCATCGGGGCCATGCCGTTGACACTCAATTTGGAGGGTGTAAGTATCAGAATCAGAAATCATGCCAACTTCACTTTCAGCCCATTCCCTACCCTGATTGTCCAGATGATAGATAACGGGAAAGGATCAATGGAGAAAAGGGAATACTTCCAAAGCATCAGAGGTGGGTTGCTCATGTCCCGGATTGATGGGAAAATCTTTTGCGAGCCCAACGTACCATCCAGGTTCTCTGGGTAGTTTGAATGCCTTTAGAGTATGCTACAGAATGTGCACACAGATGTTCGAGAGTAAAGGCACCCTTGCGTTCTTCTCCAAATGTGGTTGATGTTCACGTCCTAAGGTTCTAGCAATGTGATCTCCTTTCATCCCTCCGGAGTTGATGCTAGCATCTCAAATGAATATGTCGAGCATTGGGCCATAGCGTACCCTGAAGTAATTTTGAAGAATTGAGTTTGGAAACTCAAGGTAGCCAGTGTAGAACCTGGGTGGCGGGATAGTAAACATGGTGCTATTGGGGGGGAAAGGTTGGAAGCTTGTCGGGCAACTGGGCCCGCAGAGGTCAGGACTTCAGTAGTGGGGATGTCACATAGCACAGTTGGGACCACATTGCCTTGGGGGAGATGGGTTCATGTAGCGGCCAGGAAACTCCCAGGGAAGTAGAGAAGGTATCTGATTCAACCTTCCAATGACACAATCTTTCCGGCTCTGTGGTCATCCTGGATGACCCTGTGATAGTCGATGGGTACTGAAGCTCTTTGGAAAAAGATAGTACGATATGGATTCCATCTGTCAGAGGTCAGACTCATTCTTATTGTTGACAGGGTGAAATTTCATCGTCCACCTTCATATCTGATGGCCATGGACATGTATTTACACTAACAGGGTCAGCATGAGGATACATCTTTCATGGTGAAAGTAATGCTCTTCCAGGAGCATGATCCAGAAAAGATGTCGTGAGAGGATGACGACAGTGATGATGAACCGGAGGGTACTGAGACGGAAGGGGAGGAATAAGTAGAAAATGAAGGATGGGGTACAGAAGAAGAGGATTCTAAAGTTGGAGGGTCTTAGGGGTCGTCCCACCAAGGGAGTCTCTGGGAGAGTGGCGATATTTTCGGCTCTGATGTGGATATAACTGAGTTGGTTGAGGTACGTCTCATCCCTTGTTTATCTTTTCCCATCATCATTTTTTGTAACCCTCAATTAGATCTCCTTATCCTGTTCAAGAGAATATGGGCACCAACCAAGGGTCTCCATTCGAAGGGGAGGAGGCGTCGGTAAAACAAGGTGGGGAGCCGATGTCCATTATTTAGCTGATGAGTGCTAAGGTATCCCCCATAATGGCAGCTCCTGTAGCGGCTAGATCACCGGAGGCTGATGCTTTGGGCTCCTGTAAGTTCATTACTTCAACCCCAGTATTCACTATCAAAGATCTCAATTGATCAGGGTGTTCATTTTTTGTGCATTAATCACAGCCTTGGAGGCTCGTCGGGCCGCCGAACCCGGGTCATCCACAATTGATTCAACTACAAATGTGTTGTACCAAACTTCTCAAAATGAGCCGTCCCCAACACTCAGTGAGCAAAGGGCTATCGACATAAGTGGTACCAAGGTCGGGGAAGGGTCAGAAGTTGTCGAAGAAACTACCAGGACTGAGGCAAAAGAGGAAGATCGCCCAGGCTTTGAAGAGCCTAACCCCTTGGGAACAACACTCGAAGAGGACCCTGTTGTTAGCTTGTTGGATGATTTCCCTGACTATTGGCCTGCAGACCCTGAGGAGATTGATTATTAAGACTCTGAGGCGGCCGAGGAGAGTTAGATGAAGCGACACAAAGGGTGGAAGTGCATCAAGCGCTTTCTCGGTCAACCTTATATGGAATGGCTAAAGATGATGTGGTCACTCCACACCTGGCTGCACTTTCTCTGTGTTGGAGGTGTGGATGCTCGATGCCTTCATTCGACGGTCCGTAACTACATAGTTTAGAAGCTGCGCGAGAGCAGCCGATGCTCCGAGATTGCCCAGTGTCGAGAGGGGTCAAGGAGTACCCAACCATTCATAAAGGAAGAACAAGAAGCCCAAAACCTTCAAGAATCTGTGAAGGAAAAGTATATATTTATTGAAAACTATTCTGAACTTGTGGAGCAGTTGAGGGACCAACAAGAAGATGCCCAAGAGAAACTAGTGGAAGCGGGTCACCAAATTACCGCACTTCAAACTGAAAAGGTGCTAGCATGGGCTAGGGTCAGTGGACTGCGCTCTGCGGATGCTGATTAAGAGAGAGTCCTTTGGGGGCAGGAAGCAATACTAGAGGAGACCATCCAAAAGGTAGTGGTGCTGGAATGATCCTTCCAAGAAGCTGAACCTTAAGGGCCCTATTTTTTCCAAACTCATAATCTCATTTATCCCTACTAATTCTTATTCTAAACTACATGTATGGATAAATTTATTTACTTTTCATTTGTTTTAACACATTCAACCACAATCCTGAAACAAATAGCAACCCATTATTAAGCTAATGTGGGTCGCACCTAATGTGAGAAAAAAAGGATGTTCATACTATTACTTCGCTTGATCGTGGGAGCGTTAATCAAGCTCCAGACTTTCAAGATTCGAACATCCAATCCGGATTCTCTAGAAGAGATGAGGGAGGTCCAAATGAGGAAGTGGGCCTCAAAACAATTGACATATCATCTTCCCAGTGTGCTCTAGTGCACAAGCGGGGTAACACCAGGGGCATTAGAATCAATCCGAACATAGGGGAATAAAAAATGTAAATCATGATACCCCAGATTCAGAACACTGAAGGGGTGGCATGACAATAAAGGATAACTATTAACCATTTTTGAAACACAGTATCTATACTGTATTAGCCTGAAATGGGGATGAAAAATGAAGATCGACTGCTGATCGTGTTCGAAACACTGGTCCTGACTCAGAATGTCATCTGTTAGTCTTCCAGGATGTTGGACTAGGATAATAGGCAATCCATGGGATGAGTATCCATACTGTTAGGGGGCTCCTTTTGACGTGAAAGAGGATGGGGTCCGAATAAGGGTCACACAAAGCATGTAATGTGGAGTGATGTTTTGTTCAAACAGAATCCAATACTCTTGAAATTACACCACCGTGGTGGGACCATGTTAGATGGGCGCATCAGTCTGATCATGGATCATTACTTCTTTAAGACAAGACCTCTCTGGTGAGGGAGCTGTTGCTTCCCAATGTCATCATGGGGCATCCCGAACATGTTTGGGGAAAAGCTGCAGTTGCATGGTTCCTCACAAGGGGTCAGGCGAGGGGGATGAAAATGAGGAGGAATAGGATTTATGATTCATGGGGCTGGACCTGAGGGGAAATTCCTAGGTGTATCTACATATCCCATAAGGATGGGAATCAATCCATACGTAGTTATTAAGATGTTTCATGCAGTTTAATGTCTTGCGGAAAGGATACAGAGTGGTCTTAGATTGTGGTCATAGAGCTCGGACCATGGACGGTAGAAAACGCGGGAGACACCTAGTAGGGTAATTATAAAACCAGACATGAATGGGAACCTGGGGTCCCGACCACCACATGTTCCCCTGGAAGGTTTTAGGTCAAGGGACTGGAAACGAGAGTTAAGCTGGGCTCATGGGGGAAGTTCTCAGGCATTCATATGTATCTCATGAGAATGAGAATTAAGCCATACATAGTTTTAAGGGGTGTCATGGTAAGGTACCAATGCCAGAGATAAAAGGGGTGTGCGGGTGTGGCCCTCGCACCCAAAGAAGTGGTATTTGATGTATCTTGTTTGTCCTTCAAGGTGAATGTTTTTTTTGTGAAGTGATAGGCCTAGGATAGAAATTCCCGACATCGACACAAGAATCAAGCCGTATGAAGGTGTTGAAAAATGGTATGGTGGGTGACCGATACCGAACATGGTTTCCCCTTGAGTGAGGACATCACGATGTAGTGTCGTTTTTCGTCGTGTGGCTAGAACAATAATTTCATAGTTTAGGGTCATGTGATGGGACTAGGTGTGCATTTTAATGCCATGTGTCACAGACTTAGTAGAGATCAGGCTAAAGGAGAATGTGCATGGTGCAATAAAACATACTTGAAGTGGACGAGGAAGTAATACCATACCACACTGTACGCGCTTCTGATAAATACACCTCGGGACAATGGGCAAAAATAGAGGTAAGAGGGTAAGGGGCAGGAGAAACTAGATCCCAATTGAGCTAGACCCAAAAACGAGACGTCTGGGTGTTCCTTCGTATCGCAAAAGGAAGGGAATCAAGCCACACATAGTTCTAAAATAGATCTTATTTTATTGTCTTAGACCTCGTACCATGGAGAAGGGAAGTCAGCGCAGAGCACTGAAGGACAGCTTTATCATGGCTTTGTCCTCCTAACGTGCAAATGCACACTGAGGGATAGTGTCAGGAGTGTCAAAATTTCACTTGGACATGATGGGGTGGACATTGATGTGAATCATGTAACCAAAGTTAAAGTCCTAAAGGGGCTGGCATGATGATGGAGGATGAATGTTGACCTTGTTCGAAACACAGCACCCATATCGCATTAGCTTGTAATGAGGACAAACAAATGAGTGTCAGTCGCGGACCATATTTGCAACGTGGGACTTGTATCTATTTTTTGTCTAAAACCCTCGAGGATATTGTCCTATGATGGTAGGATAGCCCTTAGGCCTAGAATCCATGCCATTTGGGGGTCCCCTCGGGTGTGGAAGATTACAGGAGCCCAAATGAAGGGGAACACGAAGCCTAAAAAATGGGGGAAAGCATGTCCATGAAAAATACGACACTCCAAACGCTGAACCAGAGTGCTCTTAGATGGGTTGGTGAACCACCAAAGAGGATCTAGGAGGGTTCTCAACTTGAGAGTATCCAATTTGAAGGGGTGAGTATAGAATAAGTGGATACATAACTCTCAGGAGGGAGAGGTACGTGGCGTGGCCATTACAACCCAACGTGAATGAGGACATAAGTATAATCCACACCATATACTCCACTCCTCGAGAAAGGGTAGGCTACAGGGCCAAGGTGAAAGGGATATTTCTTAAAGACGGGGTTGGACCTGAGGTCTAGACTTTCGGGCGGTCCTACGTATCTCATGAGGATGGGAATCAAGCCGCACATAGTTCTTGAAGGACATGAAATTTAACGTCATGTAGTGAGGACGTACATGGGTAAGATACCCTACATACATGAGGTGTATGACATGACTAATGTCCTGATGTTAATGAGGACATAATCTGATAACACACAATACAATTCCTTGTAAGAACTTGGGCTGGGGCCCGAGAAGGCCAAGGGGCCGGAAAAGATCAGGGGCCTAAGGCTGGGCCTCATTCAGAAAGGCCCGACCAGTTTGCAGTTTGAAGTCTTGCAGTGAGGATGAGTATAAATAAGGTATCTCATATAGGGATGTGTACAAAATGACGAGTAACCCGATGTGAATGAGTACATAATCCCACACCACACCATATAATCCCATAATAGAGAAACTAGGCTGAGGGCCCGAAACTGGGCACGTGAAGCACGATAGGGCATGTGATCATGGTATGGATGATAGATGAAGGGAAGGATGCCTTAAGAGGATATGTGTGGCATGGAGAAATAGCCTAACATGAATGAGGACATAAGTCCGCTCCACACCACATAACCCTAAATGAGAACTTGGGCCAGGGGCCTGAAAGGGCCAAGGGGCCCGAAAATGCCAAGGGGCCTGAGGTCGGGCATCTTGACCAATGGTAGTAATAAGACCTCTCGTGAGATCACCACCTCATCATAGATCCTAATCCCATGTGAGCAGTGCTCGGTGTGGGAAACAAGTAGCCGGATTCGGCTCTCCCTGCCATACAAGGGTCTAGTAGCTGGCATCGCCTAAGGGGATTTCATCACATGGATATACAATGTGGTAGAATGAACCACTGCACTCGATGTTTGGGACATCTTAGGGTGGATAATGACAAAAAAGGATATCAATTCACCATGTTTGAAACATAGCATCCTTATAGTGACCTAGAATGGGAACAACAAATGAGCATCAACCGCTGACTATATTCATAGTGTGGGACTTGTATCAATTTGTTGCTCAACACCCTTGAGGGCGTTGGCCCGAAGTGGTAGAAGAGCCTTTTGGCCTCGCATCCCTACCATTTGGGGGACCTTCTGGATGGAGAGGATGGTGGAGTCCCAATCAAAGGTATGGGTGAAGCATAGTTGTACCCATACATTTTAAATTCAAGAAGGGTGGTGACATAGGAGGACACCTTTGGGGAGTGTGACGTACGGTATAATTGAGATGATCTCGACGTGTATTGATGAAAAAACTTTCACCACACTATATGTCTTGACCCAAGGGGAGATTATGGCATTTGGGATGGGCCAATAGATGAAATGTTTGGGCATTCCTACGTATCCCATGCAGATGTGAATCAAGATGTACATAGTTATTGAAGGCCATGCAGTTTAACGTCATGCAGTGAGGACGTGGGAGGATAGAAGAATGGGGAGCGGTCACGTGGTGTGACCATTATAATCCTAGCATGAGTGGGGCTAAGGAATCCTGCACCATATCATGCAAGGATCCTCCGAGAGAACTATACCCTAGGGGGATAGTCAAAGAGAAGAGTTTGAGGCTGGGCTCAAGATGAAACGTTTGAGCATTCTTATGTATCCCATGCGGATGGGAATCAAGTCACATGTAGTTATAAGGGTGCAGTTTAACGTCTTACAGGATGATTCACAGTTTAAAGTTATGTACGAATGAACAGTTTAAGGTCATGCTGGACCAAACAGTTTAGGGTCAGGTCGGACCATCTGGCTTGGGAAAAGTATTGCTTGAGAAACTTAGCATTGGTGGGAGGAGTTATACGCTCACCATCCATGGTCACTGGGAGTATTCTCCATTGGGGTAAACCCTGTGAATTATGTAAGGTTATTCCTATTTGGGCTCCAACTTGGGTGGTTTCTTTCCAGGGATCATTGGTGCCCAGAGGGCCAGTACCAAGTCTCCTCCTAGGAAAGAGCATAGGCGAACCTTTTTGTAGAAGGCTCTAGCTATCTTATTATGATGCCTTTCCAGATTGTGCAGGGCACGAAGCCTATTCTCGTCAAGTGATTCAAATTCATCCATATGAATTTTGCCTACCTTGTCTGGCGCTTGATGGTCATAGACCACTGTGCGTAACGAAGGCAGCTAGATCTCGATGGGTAGGATGGCCTTAGCACTGTACACCAGAGAGTATGGGGTTACCTAGGTGGAATTACAAGTCATCGTATGATAAGCCTAGATGGAGTTTGGGAGCTTGTCAGGAAAACTCTTCTTATTCTGACCAACAATTTTATGCAAAATGTTAGACAAGGTTTTGTTGAACGACTCAATCTTCCCATTTTCTTGCACGTGATAGTAGGAGGTATGGTTTGAATGGATGTTGTACTTGGCATTCAATTTCTTCAGCTCAGTTTCTCAGAATTTGGTGCCGTTATCGGTGAGGACAGTGTGAGGGACTCCAAACTGGTAGATTATTTTGGAGCTTATGAAGTCAACGATAGAACGGGCCTTGACCTCCTTGAACGGAACTGCCTCTTCCCACTTGGAAAAGAAATCTGTGGCGGTCAGGATGAACCTAAACTGGCGAGCTATTGCCAGTGGATATTATAACATCCCACCTTTTATCACATAAACTTTCATTACATTATAAAAAACCGAGGATCTTTAAGGTTTAGTGTCTTGGAAACCAGGAACTTAAAACATGACAACATAAAACATTCTTCTTAAACACTTGAAAGGATTCTTCATTTCTTTAGCCTAAGTTTATTACTACATCTCATAACCTGGGAACATACATCAAATTAAAGGGTGAGCAGAATTCTTATTAAGGGAATCAAGGGAAACATTTTACATGTGAACTTGAGATACATCAATAAAGTCATGAAAAATAACATTAAGGAATGAGAAAGAGGTCAGGAGGAATATCATAATAAAAATAACGTGTTTCATAACTTAAAGATATGGCTACAAAATTTAACTTAGACAGTCATATCTATATCACCAAGTTCCATCCCCAAGTTTTCATTAAAAAAAATTACCACGGTTATTCACCAAGGTATCGTCAAAATGGTCATCTCTAGAGATTTAATCTTTACCCAATTCATTAGAGCGCTATTAGGGAGCACCCTTAATTTTTATTTATTATCATGTGATCCACATATATCATCATAAAAAATTTCATAAATAACCCATATATCATAAAATAAATGGGTTTCATTTCATAATCATAACGTCTTAAAACATGCTTTTAAGACATTATCTTTATGTCCCTTTATACCCACGGAAAAGGAAAGCGGGTTTCAAGTATGTAAATCCAGAATTAAAATAGAAAATTTTTATATATATATGTGAATACCCCTATAGAAGAAGGATCATTGAGTAATCACTTAATAAAATAAAATAATTTGAGTCAAAGAGAGTGACATTTTGAGACGAAAATTCTACAGCATAACGGCTATGTTACAGGGTTTTAGAAAACGTTGAAAAGAGAGGGGACATGGGTAACCCACTAATAAATGATCCATAAAACAATAGAGGGACAGAATATAAAGGATATGGGAGATAATACCCCAACATATGAAAAGGAACTTGAAAGACTTTACATGAAAATATAACATGGAAATGAGAAGGGTGAAAGAATCCCTTACAAAAATTCGGCAGCCTAACAGTGCCACTTAAACATTATTAAAATGAATTGATGAGGGAAAGATGGGGTGTCTCATCATTTGAACATAAAAATTATAGTAAGGTGAATTTAAAATAACATCCTCTAACATATTAACATGGATCAGAAAAGAAATGAAATAAAAAAGAGTACTTGAAAAGAAGGAGAGAGGTAAGATCCCATACCTAAAAACGTAACTCTTAAAACTTGAAGGTCGGGACCTTGAGGGATTAGGGGAACCCTAGGAGTACTACATGGGAGGTAAAGAGACCATAAATTCTTTTGGGAGTATTTTCAAATGAAATGAGTGAGGGAAAGGCTTGGTATTTATAGAAGAAGTGAGGGGACAAAGCATTAATTGCCAAGGGACACCTCATCGGTGGTATTGGAAAAACCATGGGCTTGACCATGGTATTCTCCCATGGTATTGGCCTCTTGGGACACATAATACCTTATATTACTTTTCAGAAGTCGATCAGAATGATTACATAATTATTACATCCTTAATGATGTCATTAAACACTTGAAACTAAGAACTGTATTTTCACTATTCACAGAAAATTCAACTTTCTCATAAAAAAACCAGAAAATTCACCTTAACCAAATATCAATGCTCTGATTTCCAAAATGAACTCCATTTTATAAAAATATTTTTATAATTATTTTTAATTTAATTTTTAAATAAAAAAACATTATTCACCCAAAAAAACTAATACTTGACTAATAATTTATGAAATAGTTATTTACCTATTTTATTGAATCACATTACTTAATCAAGGTACCTAAATTATATTAATACTTTTTAAGTGAGATTACTAATCCATTTTCTCACATTACTAATCCTAAGTGTAAAATCATTATTCATAATTTACTATTCATCAAAAATTATGTCGATCTTATTAGACTCTAAATTTCATACTGAACACAACTGTAGAAGACCATTTTTTGAAAATTATTACACATTTTTAATTATTTAATGTTTACATAAATATTTTAAAATATCCTTTTTTTCAAAATTCATCAATAATATACATCTTATATTTATCCGAACACTTGAGATTCACATACTTCACCATAAGAAGAAATCAAAATTTTTATTTAAATCAAAGGATTACACAAGGCAGTTACAATCTCATTAAATAGCCCCTTATAACACCAACATAGGACCTAAGAGTAAGGTTTTATAGGGTGATAGAATCTTCGGGCGGCATGGCCAACATTTCCTGAGTTGTGATTTCTATCATCTTGAACTTCTCACGAAGGCGATTCCATTTCAGCTTCACACGATGTAGTTTGGCTTGGGTTTGGTCCAAAGCAAAGCCCAAAGGTGCTACCTCCTTCCCGAGTTCCATCCGATGGGCTTCGATCGGACCGAGACTAATGGATGGGGCCATCAAATCTTTTTTCTATATTAATTAATCAAGATAAACTGTATTTATAGAAAATAATTGTAACATTTAGTTTCCAATGGTCATATTGACCAACGGTCATATAACAGTTGAAACCCAATGGTCCCATTTTAATTATACTAATTTTATTAAATGAAAAATAAAATAACCCACCAATAAATGGGAACGAAATTTACTCAAAGATTTTGGGTTGTTACAACTTTCCACCTTAAGAAATTGCATCCTCACAATTTTAAAATTGGGCTTGGATATTTCATTGAAAGTACCACATCAAAAAAAGAGTCAGTAAAACTATTAATTTAAAATAATGAAAGGGAAGTACAGAGGTCACCTGAGATAACCCATACTTGGATTCCATGTAGGAAAATGTGGATATGAAAGAGAAAATAAATGGTCAAGTTCTGATGGAGAGTGATAGAAAACATGATTAAGAGAAAATTAACCACAAGAAGATCACAAACTTAAGATGTGTTAAACGACCTTTGATTACCCAGTAGGAAACGTAATCCAACAACGTTTTTTTACGTTCCTTTTCATAATTTTGAGGAAATATTTTACTACATAGAATAAAAACATAAGGAAATATGTTTACCATCAAGTAGAGTTTCATCCTTTAATAAGTTTCTACCAAGACTAATCTTTTCTCCAAACAATGATCATTTCAAATGACTTGGTCTCATCAAAAGCACAAGAATCATATTCTAGAGAATCACATAATACAAAAAAGAATAACTATATATTTCCCTTGTCTTTAATCATCCACTAAAACTAAAAAGGGTTGTACGAGATCATATAACCCCGAAAAAGGATAATCATTTACAAACAAAATATGACTATTAATCTCCAAAATTTAACAAAAGTACCCAAAGTTCCAGAAAGACCATTCAATACAAAATCAACCTTAAATTTATTCAGAATAATCCAAACTATGATTGGAACTCAAACTCATAAGGATTTAATCATAGAGTCTTCCCTAATAAATCTTAAAATTTATCTCCAAATAACATCGACTACTATTAAAGTCTCATAATAAAGTTTAATTATCCTATTCACATATTCTCTATGCTAGGTTCATCATTTTCCAGAAATAACCCAAATCACCATATGTCCACAATAAATACATAAATTCTTTAAAAAAATCAACCATTCCTCCTCAATTTGAATCCTGTAGTATTTTTTTCCCTTAGGCTTATAGTACTCCAAAAGAGAAAATGTTGGCCAAAATAACTTTATCATTTAATCACCAAATCATTTTCCTATACAAAGGATATCCATTTGACAAAACATAAGTTTCCAAAATCAACTTATTCTTGATCCATAAAAATAGCAGGTGCATTAGTCAGTCCGAATGGCATAACAACAAACTCATAATGCCCATATCTTGATTAGAAGGCATTTTTTTTGGAATATCATCATTATTCACCCTCAATTGATGATAACCAGAACTAAGATCAATCATAGATAATAATTAAGTCCCATGAAGCTTGTCAAATAAGTCATCAATTCTTGGAAGAGAGTATTTTTTATTCACTGTGATCCCATTCATTTCTCTATAATCAATGCATAGCTGCATCGATCCATCCTTCTTTTTCACAAAGAGGACTGGTGCTCCCCGAGGAGACACACTTGGTCGGATAAACCCATTCTCCAAAAGGTCTTGTATTTTTTTCTTTAATTATTCTAGCTCTACATTTTCTATCCTATAGGGGGTCTTTGACATCAGATGATATCCAGGTACGAGCTCAATGGATAACTCTACCTCTCTTTCTGGGGGAGGTCCGGGTAACTCCTCAGGAAATATGTCAACGTATTCCTAGAAGATTGGGGACATTTTCTAAAATAATAAATCCTTTGTGATAAACTTATTTCATTTACGAGTCTTTTACCTAAAAATGATTTTATTTCATAAAACATCATGCTTAGACAATTACATTTTTCTATAATACCTTCATAATGATTCATAAAAAGCTTGTGATTAACCAAACATATCCCCCGGGAGTGTCGTAACCAAGAGTGTAGCAAGGCCTTTTGTCATGTACCAGTTATTGTTCGAGTCTATCTTAAATTGGGTTTTTCAGTTTTTACCCCTATATACATATGTGCCAGATCCACCTCTACTTGTTCGTATCCAGACAGGAATTTATTTGTTTGGAAACCACTTACTCAATACTTCAACAAAATACCAGGATGTTTTCCTATATTTAATATTTTAATTAGTAAGCCTTGTAAAGTTTTCAAATCCTAATTTTCACAAATAACTAAACCATCCTTTGATACCAACTATATCATCACGCCTTTTTATCACATAAACTTGTATTACATTATACAAAACCGAGAATCTTTAAGGTTTAGTGTCTTGGAAACCAATAACTTAAAACATGAAAACATAGAATATTCTTCTTAAACAATTAAAAATATTCTTCATTTGTTCATCCTATGTTCATTACTGCATCTCATAATCTGGGAACATACATCAAAGGAAAGGGTGAGCAGAAGGCCCAGTAAGGGAAACAAGGGAAAAAATTTACATGTGAACTTGAGAAACATCAATAAAGTCATGAATAATAACTTTAAGGCATGAGAAAGAGGTCATGAGGCATATCATAATAAAAATAACGTGTTTCATAACTTGAAGATGTGGCTACAACATTTAACTTAGACAATTATTTTTGTACCACCAAGGTCCATCCCCAAGGTGTCATTAAAAAAATTACCAAGGTTATTCACCAAGGTATCGTTAAAATAGTCATCTCAAGAGATTAAATATTTACCCAATGCATTGGAGTGATATCAGGGCGCACCCTTAATTTTACTTTATTATCATGTGATCCACATATATCATCATCTAAAATTTCATAAATAACACATATATCATAAAAGAAATGGGTTTCATTTCATAATCATAACGTTTTTAAAACTTCTTTTAAGACATGATCTTTATGTCCCTTTAAACCCACGGAAAAGAAAAGAGGGTTTCAAGTAAGTAAATCCATAATTAAAATAGAACATTTTTATATATATGTGAATAAACCTATAGAAGAAATATCATTGAGTATTCACTTTATAAAATAAAATAATTTGAGACAAAGAGAGAGACATTTTGAGATGAAAATTCTGCAACATAACGACTATGTTACAGGGTTTTAGAAAATGTTGAAAAAAGAGGGGACATGGGTCACCCACTAATAAATGATCCATAAAATAGTAGAGGGACAGAATATAAAGTATATAATAACATGTTAATGAAATTTGAAAGACATACCATATGAAATAAAAAACTTGAAAGGAAGACAAAAATAAGATTTCTCTAATGAAAATTCGGCAGCCTAACAGCGTCACTTAAAACATCAAAAAAATGAATTGATGAGATCAAATTGGGTATCTCATAATGTGAACATAAATAGGGAAGTATTATGGATATGAAATATCATACCCCAACATATGAAAATGAACTTGAAATACTTGACATGAAAATATAACTTGGAAATGATAAGGGTGAAAGAATCCCTTACAAAAATTCTGCAGCCTAACAGCACCACTTAAACATTCTTAAAATGAATTGATGAGGGAAAGAGGGGGTGTATCATAATATAAAAATAAAAATTACTGTAAGTTGAATATAAAATAACATCCTAAAACATATGAACATGGAGCATAATATAAATGACATAAAAGAGAGTACTTGAAAAGAATGAGAGAGGTAGGATCCCTTACCATAAAACGTAACTCTTAAAACTCAAAGGTCAGGACCTTGAGGGATTGGTGGAACCTTGGGAGGACACCTTGGGAATTAAAGAGACCAGAACTTTGTTGGGGAGTATTTGGAAATGAAATGAGTGAGGGAAAGGCTTGGTATTTATAGGAGAAGTGAGGGGACAAAGCATTAATGGCCAAGAGACACCTCATCGGTGGTATTGGAAAAACAATGAGCTTTACCATGGTATTTTCCCTTGGTATTGGCCACATGGGACACCTCATACCTTATCTTACTATTCATAAGTCTACCAGAATGATTACATAATTATTAAATCCTTAATGATGTCATTAAACACTTGAAACTAAGAACTGTATTTTCACTATTCACCGAAAATTCAACATTCTCATAAAAAACCCACAAATTCATCTTAACCAAATATCAAATCTCTGATTTCAAAAATGAACTCCATTTTTTGAAAATAATTTTCTAAATAATTTTATTTTAATTTTAAATAAAAAAACACTATTCACCCAAAAAACTAATGCTTGACTAATAGTTTCCGAAACGGTTATTTACCTATTTTATTGAATCACATTACTTAATCAAGGTGATTAAATTGTATTAATACTTTATTTAAGTGATATTACTAATCCATTTGGTCACATTACTAATACTAAGCGTAAAATCACTATTCATAATTTACTATTCATCAAAAATTAAGTTGATCTTATTAGACTCTAAACTGCATACTGAACACAACTATAAAAGACCATTTTTTAAAAATCATTACACATTTTTAATTATTTGATGTTTACATAAATATTTTAAAATATCCTTTTTTCTAAAATTCATCAACAATATACATCCTATATTTATCCAGACACTTGAGATTCATAAACTTCACCATAAGAAGAAATCAAAATTTTTATTTAAATCAAAGGATTACACAAGGCAATCACGGTCTCGTTACATAGCCCCTTATAACACCAACATAGGACCTAAGAGTATGGTGTGCTAGGGTGATAGAATCTTGGGGTGGCTCGGACAACATTTCCCGAGTAGTGATTTCTATCAGCTTGAACTTCTCACAAAGGCGATTCCATTCCAGCTTCACACGATGAAGTTCGGCTTGGGTTTAGTCCAGTGCAAAGCCCAAAGGTGCTACCTCCTTCCCGAGTTCCATCAGATGGGATTCGATCAGCCTGAGACTACTCGATGGGGCCATCGAATCTTATTTCTTTATTAATTAATCAAGATCACTTGTATTTATAGAAAATAATTGTAAAATTTATTTTCCAACGGTCATATTGGCCAATAGTCATATAATAGTTGAAACCCAATGGTCTCATTTTAATTATACTAATTTTATTAAATGAAAAATAAATAACCCACCAAAAAAAGGAACGAAATTTACTCAAAAATTTCGTGTCGTTACAGATATGGTCCCACGACATCGATTCCCCACACCAAGAACGGCCAAGAGTACTTGGTGGAGTGGAGAGATTCTGGCAGCCGATGCAAGAAGTTAGCATGAATTTGTCACGCGTGACATCTCTTGGAGAACTCGATGCAATCATGGATCATAGAGGGCTAGAATTACCCCAGTCTATGGATCAGATGGGATAGCTTTGGCCCAGTCTGGTGAGCCCCATAGGAACCGGCGTGAACCTCCTGTATGACCTGAGAAATCTCAACTCCTTGGATGCAATGGAGTAGAACACCATCGAACCCGTGCTTATATAGGATCTTCTCAAGACTAGGACAACTTTGGAGGGTAAACTACAACGTGTGGCATCGGATTCGCTCACGCTTGGCCCAAACAGCTAGGAGGTAACCATTTTGGAGATACTCGACAAAGGGAGCTCTCTATTCAGGAGTCGCTTCAACTACTACATCTGAGGAACATGGGGGTCCTGGCGTGGAGGCTTCTGCGGTAAGGTGGATTACTCATATGTCATCATCATCATCTCGGGTGATGGGAGCAATGACTCTCTGATGTGCCACATGTATAATTAGAGAATCCTGCTCGGGTTCTGTAAGTGTTTAAGCTAGGGCGGCCAGGGCATCGACTCGACTATTGTGAGATCGAGGGACATGAGTAACTTCTGGCTGATATGGAAACTGGGCCATTAGCTGGAGGGTGTTCTCCAACAATGGTATGAGCTCTGGCTTTCTGACAACATAGTCACTGTTTATTTTCTTGATGACTAGTTCAGAATCCCCTTTCACAAGCAAATGGGGCACATCAATCTCGAGGGCTAGCTCAAGGCTAGTGATAAGAGCCTGATACTCTGCCTCATTGTTGGTGCATCCTTCCGAAAATAGGAATGAGTAAAGAAGGATGGCTTGCTCCGGGGTAATAAAGACAATACCCAGGCCTACCCTATTGATCCTGGGATCATTGAGCCTCCTGCCGGTGGGGCTCTGGGAAGCACCATCAAAGTGCATCTGCCAACAAGGGATGGCATGATCTACCGAGAGAATTGCCTCATCGGGAAAATATAGGTCCAGGGACTGGTTCTCTAGGGATGGATGGGAATAAAGGAAGTATTCTAATGTCCGTCCCTTGATATCCTTCTGAGGGACAAAATTGATGTTGAAATGCTGGAGTATTACCACCCATCGTGCTAGATAGCCGGTCAACATGGGGCAGTTTAGAATGTACTTCAGCGAGTCTACCCAAGACACCAGCTATACCTTGGGGTGCTGTAGGTATTGTCGTAACTTTTTAATGGAAAATACGAGTGCAAGTCAGCTTCTTTCGATGAGGGAGTATTTCGTCTACGCATCTATGAGCATATGACTGAGATAGTAAAGGTTGTTTTCTGTCCCCTCATTGTTCTTCTGGGCGAGAAGGGCACCAAGAGATCGTTCCAGGGTAGTCACGTACAAGATCAGTGGTTTTCCGGAGATGGGTGGAATCAAGACTAGAGTCTGGAGCAGATACTACATGATTTCTTTGAATATGGTCTGGCACTCTTCGTCCCATTCGTAGGCAGAGCCTTTCTTCATGATCCAGGAAAAGGGCTTACACTTTCCAGCCAGATTCGCAATGAATTTGCATATGTAGTCTAAGTGGCCTTGGAATCCTCAAATCTCCCGAATATTGCTTGGGGAAGCATCTAAATAATGGACTTGATCTTCTCTGGGTCGATCTCGATTCCCCAATACTTGGCAACAAATCCAAGAAACTTCCCAGAGGTGACTCCGAAGGCACACTTCAACGGGTTCATCTTCAGGTGGCGGGAATGGAGGAAGACAAACTCTTTCTCAAGGTCCTTGATATGGTCCTAGAACTAGAAATATTTGACCACCATATCGTCCACATAGCATTCCACCAATGTCTTAAGGATTGTCTTGAATATGCGGTGCAAGTCCCGCTGATAGGCGACACCTGCATTCTTTAAGATGAAGGGAATAACTTGGTAACAAAAAGTACCTTGGGGCACTGTGAAAGCTGTGAAATATTCATCCTTGGGGGCCATCCGGATTTGATTATATCCATAGTACCCTTCCATGAAGGAGAGGGCCTAAAACCCAGTTGTAGCATCAATTAACAATTCTATCACTGGAAGGGGAAATCATCCTTCGGACAGTGATAGTTGAGATCCCGGAAGTCGATGCAGACACTGATCTGTCTGTTCTTCTTCCTGACTGGCACAATGTTGGCTAAAAACTTGGGGTATTGGAAATCCTTATCGAAGTTGGCTCTGATAAGCTTGTCAATGTTTTCCTCGACCATGGCACCGTGAGAATGGTGCATCTTTCTTGGAGGCTGTTTGAACCTGCGATGATTTGTCGGGAGACCGAGGAGGTGGACGACTACCTGAGGACCTAGTCCTAGAATTTAATTATAACTCAAGGTAAACACATCGCGGTGTTGTTTAAGGAATTACACGTACCACTTTTTCTCTTCGAGGGACATGTCAGCAGTGATCAATGTGGACCTCAGATCTACCTTGCTACCAAGGTTCACCTGTACCAGTTCATCGACCGTGGCAGGGATGCCTTCTTCGAAGGAAGGGGGAGCGTCATCCAAATCCTCTTCTTCACTTGTGGAGGAGGGGTCCCCAGTAAGAGAATCTTCCTATGGGTTGGCAGATCCTGATGGGAGGATGGTACCAGCCTGGGCAGCAGTGGATGGCATATCGGGAGATTTATGTGCTGCTAAAACCATAACAATGAAGGCAGTCGATCCGATTCCATATAGTCTTTGGCCCATGGGGACATTCTTGATGATGTCAAAGTAATAGTGGCGCATCATCTTGAGCTGGTTAATTCCATCTTGGTGAAACAGACACGTATGATATACTGTCATTGCCATGGGGCAGATATCTCGATACTGTATGGGGGTAGGAGGTTCCGAGATCACCTGAGCCTAATTTGTACAGTAGTATAAGGTGATTTTCGTCCGTCGCTTAGACTTGGGAATATTCTTAACTCTTGTACCAGAGACAACAAAACATTTCCCCATGTCAGGGGTTGTGGCCTCCAATCGATGGATCAAGAAGATGTAGACGTCATCTAGACCTGCCCAGGGGTTAGTTGCAATAATGGTGGGCTCAACCTCACTTTCTTGAATCTTCTTATCCTTGCTCTTATAATAGTCATTATCCAGGTAGCGGGCTTCAAAAGAGGAGAAAGTAGATGATTCACCTTGAAGTACACCTACTCGACCATTAAGTGAGTACTTGAGGCACTGGTGATACGACGAGGGGGCCACCACATGTAGGTGGAGCCATGGTCTTCCCATCAATTCATTCTACGTGGTGTCCTAGGAGACAATCATAAACTCAGTGTTGGGAACTAGGCCTCCGAACTGCGTCTTTAATTGGATCTTGTTGACTATGGTCTAATAGGTCCTATCATATCCCTAGATCCTTATGTTGGAAGGAGTCAGGTCATCTTCGGATAATCTCAGCTTTCGCAGTGTCCGAGTTGGGATAAGGTTAATCCTGGATCTGGTGTCAAAAAGACAGCGGCGAACCTCCATGCCATTAAATTGGTCGGTGATATATAGTGGGCATATTTGCCCCTATATGGGAGTGCCTTAATCCTCTCTAGAGAATTAAATGATGTCCTGGTATTCATAATTCTCAAATGCTTCATCATGAAAGGCTTTTGCATCTGCTACCTCCGTCTCAAATTGGAGGGGGCTACTTAAAGCCTCAGTGAGGGCCTCACGCATATTTGGCGATGGGAGAAGGGCCTCAAGGATGGAAATCCTTACTGGGATTCTAGAAAGGTGCTTGAGGACATCATATTTCTGTTCCAGGTGTGAACTTCTTCTTGCAGGAGGTCACTCTGTGATAGGAGGTATTGTGGGCCCCACCGGTTGGATTGGCGGCTGGCTAGTGCTGGGCATGTCCCACCATTCACTAGTCAAAGCCTGGAGAGTAGCTTCCAGATGAGGACCAGATTACTGAGATCGGCATGTGGCAGGGCGAAGCTAGTCGCGTCATGGTCGAGGTAGCTCTTCCAGATCTAGTAGCACAAACGGAGGGGGAGCCAGGCCTGATGACATAGGATAAAAAGGCTACGCATGCTAAGATCTATGTTGGGCCTATTATCTGGTATCAGTTGCATGCATGGCCTGGATGGAGGTTCCAACTGATGTGCCCTGACAACCTATATGGCTGCTGCTCCACCGACATTGACGTCAGCTGGGGACGTTGGGGAGGTTCGCCTGGAACTACCCATCATTGGGAGTCATATAGAGGTATACCAAATCCACGGTATTAACAGAGACATACCCTTTAATATCACTTGAAGATTCATATACTACTGGGTGAATTTTGGGAGGAATCTGCAACTCAGATATCATGAAGTCATTGAGAGTGCGGGATGACGATGGTATTGGTGGGACGCATTTCTTTTCCTTTCATCACCAATGATTTCTCTTCTGGGAAGAGGTCGACTGAGATGATGATGCAGAAGTAGTGGATGCAGCTTCTGAAGGCCCCAGATGATTTAGTCATGCACTAGTGATACCATGGGCATGAGCAACCATTTTTTGAGCCATCCAGTCATCATACTTCTGGGACCCACGGTTAGAAACCTGGTGCCACTCACCTTCACTGTCGTCACTACTGTCTGGACTTACAAAGACACCTGGCACTTGTGTCGGGGTAGGGCCCTTTCTGAAGATGTTTTTATTAACCTGGTCTTGAAGCCACTCTTTAAACACATAGCACTTCTTGAGGGTGTGCCCCAGGATCCGATGATAGGGGCAATAGTTGGGGACATCACTGAGGTTCACCTCTTCTGGCCTTCTGTGCTCATTAAAACGCACGATCCCTTGTTCCAAGGCACTTATGAAATGGTCGGGGACCTGATTCTCATTGAATGAGTAGGTCCAGTTTCTTCTGTCTAGAAAGGGGGCCCTTGGAGCCTGGCCCTGGCGAGGAGATGAAGGGGCCTGTCGAGGAGCCGGATCCTGATTGTCCCTCCTGGGCGGTAGTGGTGCATTCTACAGAGGCGCTTGCCGATTATGAGGTGGACGCTGCTGATCCGGAGGTTGTGCCTGAGGTGGAGGGCCTCTGTGAGGCTGTGGAGCTAGTTCCACTAGTAGCAATTCTGGTTGCCTAGGGGCTTCTATTTGGGCCATAGTGGCAGGCTCGACTTTGGCAGCCCTCCTTGCTGGAATTACAGGGGCAACAGACATGCCCGGAAGGCATGTTACAGGGCTTCCTCCATGTGCTGGGCTTTATCGGAGATGTCTTAGAATCCTCCAAGGTAGTTATGGGTTATTAGAGAGGGAACTATCTCTCTCTTGACATTTCCCAAATATATCATTAGTAATTTCTCCTCAGTCGGTGGCATGTCAAGGGAGTATGTGAACCCATTCTACTTGGCGATAAAGTCTGTGACTCGCTCGTCAGGCCTTTGTTTTCACTTGAAGAGGTCTGTGATGTTGGTTTTCTAGGTGGTGGAACTGAACTGATAGAGGAATTTCCTGTGAAGGTCCTCCCAGCAGGTTACGGATCCGACGGGGAGCTGGCTATGCCAGAAAAATGTCGGTCCTTCCAATGTTTGAACAAAATAGTGGAGCTTGGCAGCCTCCTGCTGTGATGGATTCCCTAACATGGGCTCACACCTTGATTTGAAGTGGTCTTGGTGCTGCAGTGGGTCCCCCATCTCGTTAATGGGGGAGAAGGTGGGATTCCCAAAACCCGGAGGTGCCGAGATATCATCCACCCATACCGGATATGGATTACCGTCAGGTGGGATTGCCACCTATTGTGTTTCCAATGCCTCAATTCAGGCTATGAGCACCACCATAGGATCATCTGGGAAGGGGTCCCAGTCTTGATGGGGATCCCTAACTACGATCGCGTTGGTGGGTTCTTAAAAACAGTAAACAGGATCAGTGGATCGTGGACCGGCTGGTGGAGTGGCATGCAGGGCAGCTGGGGGAACTCGAGCTGAATTCCTTGGATTGTCGCGCCATTCAAGAGGGTTTGGTGAGGAATACCATGCCCTTTTTCCATGAGCTCTAGCTTCAACCCTGACTGCGGGAGCAGCATGATCAGGGTTGCCTAGGGGCAGCTCGCCGAGGGTAAGTTGTTCCTGCCCCTACTGTACTAGCCTAGGATTGATGTAGTCAGGTCATCGCTCTACAATGTGATCATCCAAGAGTTCGTCGACCAACTTCTTCTACTCAACAATATGTTGGTGCAATGTGGCCTTCTCAGGTTCTTCCTCCGTCTTCTACATTGTGGCGGACGGGTCAGAGTGCTTGGCAGCTCTGACGTACTCTTTTCCCTTACCAGAATTCCTATTGAGTACCAATGCTTCGGTGGGCGTAGGGAGACCTAGTAGGTTCCTCTGCTAATGATTAATCCTCCTCAATGGGTCCAATAGTGGTGGAACACCCTCAGGGTTTAAGTATCCATCTAGAAGCTCTAGATCATCCTCCTCATCCACCATGTCGGCCATGTTGACTCTGACCGTTCCTGGGGGCATGTCATCGATATCACCTAGCGAGTCGGGTTGCGGCCTGATAGGACTGAAGAGGAGGGTAGAATACTACCACCATCCATTTATTTGAACGTGGGGGGGGGGTATCCTCCTTGATAATTTTATAGAGTACCTTGAAACTCTGGATTTATTATTGTCGTAGGACATTACAGTGGCCTGGTGACTTGGGGCGTTGGGCCACAGGGAGTGCGGCCAAATCGACCACACAACATTGCTCGGTGATGTCTTCAAAATTCATTTGGCTCTTGGGATCAACCACATACTGATGATAAAGACTAAAGTGTGTCACCCATAGGGTGTGACAGAAACACTAAACTTCTCCCAGGGTGAGGGATTCCAGTATGTAGAAATTCGATGCTGCCACAGGCCAGAACTTCTAGGGGAAGTGGTCCATTTTTAGGATTTTCTAGAAACTCCTCAGCTCAGATTTAGGGTCTGGCCATTGGTTACCCCATTCTTCAACTATGGGTGGCTGAGGAACTGGCAGCGGTACTATGGAATACTGCTGGGATAGAAGGATGGCTAGTGGAGAGTACGGAGAACGGGCTGACTGGACGCCAAATCTCGGGTTGTCCTCCGAAGAGTGTAGCGACCTGGACATTAAGTCGCGATAATACGGGTTGACAACAGTCGTTCCTGGCTCAGAAGATAGGGCTATCGGTGATGGGTCGCATTGCTGGTTGCCAGCCATTGGTCCCCAGAATTGCTCTTTGTGATCTCTTGTCGAGGTAGAGAGTGCTTCCGGTGACGATAGTGGTGATTTCATGACCATAACCTATGGGTTCACCATATTTTTATCATCCTGGATATAACAGCGAAGGGAGGTGGGAATCCCATGGACCTCGCATTCTTGGAGCACCAGGCTGATGTGCCTCATCCCTGCCCCGACCCTTGACTTGGATGAGCGAGAGGAGGGTTCCCACGTTGAGTCATACTCTGCCTTAGAGTCTGAGAAGCAGACTGGTCTAATATCTATCTGGACCTCTCCCAAATTCCTCTTATGGTGGTGGCGACCCGCCTTCCTTCCCCTGGGTGGCTCCTCAGGACAGGGCAGATTTCTGACACGGGGTCCTTCAATTGCACTTGTGCTGTGGCGGAGAGGGTTTCCACCCGAGAAAGATGGGGTGTGAGGAGAACCAGGATAGATGTCAAAGGGGACACGGGGAGGAACTCCATGGGTAGAACTAGAGAAAGAAAGACCTCTGCTGGAGCTGGAAGATGCATGGGGAGGACCTCCATGCTTGTTTTCCTATGCGACCTCAGTATGATGATGGTCCTTGTACCGGTCTAGCTGAACACAGGCAAGACCCCCCGTGCTGGGTACGGGTGGAGAAAGGCTGGCCTTCACCCCTCTGGTAGCCAAGGTGAGGATGAACTTCACCATATGCTGAGAGTACATGGGGAGGATCCCCACGTTGTAGAGAGACTAGATGGGAAATGTCCCTACACCGGTAGTCGGGGTAGGAGGATGACTCTATACCCTGTGTAATGGGAACGGGAGAGGCTTACATGTTGAGTATCACTGCCACGGGGAAGACCTTCATTTGGATTGGGGTGGCCCGGGGAAGACAACCATGTCGATCCTCGAGGCAGGGAAGGCCCATGCTTTCCATGGTAGTGGTATGGGGAGGACCTCTGTACTGGGTGAAATCGCTGCGGGTTGGCTCGCGGTGGCCACTTCTTGTGCCAGTGACCAAGAGAGTCATCCCAGCCTACATGTGGGGTGGTTGGGGCCTCGATCACGATCGGGTGTATGAGTGTCCCTGCTCAGTGTATGCAGGGAACTGATGATATGCATCGGCGGTGGCTCGGTCCATGGTAGCCGTCGACGTTGAAACCCCTTAGCAGGCATCCTCCTCAGCTTTTGCCCGACCCTAGCATCGAGTCAGAAGAAATGGGGCTAGTGGTGCAGGTATGTAGCTTACCTACTCCTCTTCCAGCAAGACCGGGCGGCGGCGCCGACACGGCCAGGTGGGAGCCCTCGCTGGGAGCTCCAAAAATGGGACTCTGACCGGGATGGGCCAGATGTCACCTACCTCATCAGCGTAAGGCAGGGAGTCATCAAAGCGTTCTGGGGAAAGGACCCTAAAACAGTTGTATGTCGGGGTGGGGAGCAATGGCTCCCTATGTGGACCTCAGGGGCAGCATTGACAGTGAGGCACATACGCCTCCAAATCTAGGCAAGCCATATCTCGGGTCGGGATTATGCCATCCTCCTCATAACGGCACACAAGGTCGTTGATCACCCTTATTTGGATGACCTCGGACGGGGAGAGGGGGTGTCGGTGCCCTATGGTCAAAGATGTAGTGGCTGTCGTGGAAGAGGTGAAGCCACATGGAATGGTCATGCTAATGCTACCCTTTACCTTACGTCGAGGGGAAGGCGTTGATTGTGTCCCTGAAGAAGAAACTTGATTCATGAGAGTAGGGAGATTAACTCGTCAGTGTTGAAAGAAAAAGGAACCGACAAACAATTCCCCAGTGTCATCCCGTCTTCCATGGCCGGTAAGAGGGATCCACGCTGACAATGTAACAGAATGGGATATCCAACGTTCTACTGCACCAACTTTTGGTGATTTTCACGCCAGACCCTCCATTTTCTTATCTGGACCAGGCACTGGGTAGCTGGATCGAGTGACACGTCAATACATTGATGCCTCGAACACTACCAGTCTCCATTTTGAGGAGAAGAATTTCGTGTTGGGTTCAGAATTTCTGTTACTAACACTTTCTTCGGGGCATGTGTGACCTTATTTTTTTGGGGGGACAGAGGCACTGTCTGTTTCCCCACATTCCCGCTTTCCAAATGCGGGTGGCATCCATCTCTTATTCAGGTACGTTTGCTCCTTGATTGAAACAGGATGATGGGATGTCGATTCTTACTTCTGTGGATTCCTCCTCGGAACTCTTCACCTAGTCCAGGTCTCCCTTATAGACTTAAGACGTTGTTCGTGAAACTCTTCATAGTTCCATATCTTCATGGACACCAGTTAATTACACTTCTTCGGTCAGGACATTCCAAGGGTTCCGGTTATGCCAACAACCTTTAGTCAAGTTAGTAGTTACGTTGGGCATCACTGGCGTGTCTGGGCGATGGAAAACTGGCGCATCTTCCTTCTGTCCCTTATTATATGAATTCTCGAGGGTGAGAAATCCTGAGGCATCCCACATCGATCATGGGGAATCATATTCCAAGGGCATGTATCTGAGGTTTTCCTCAACTTCCCATGTTTAACACATGGTATGTCATAAGTTTAATGTTCGGAGGAGACGGATCAGACTGATCAGAACACTAACTAGAGTGGATTAGATGGGTGAAACCCCTAGAGGGAACACTAACATTGGGGCCAAAACATGGTTGAACTCTCGGTTACTATCGAGGGGAATGTGGTATGAGGTGGCATGATCCCACCAGGATGTGGTGGCCCGGGTATGAATCAGGATGGATGATGGAGCGGTTGAATGAAGTGGATTGTGAATGGGATGGAACTACCATGAGGATGATGATATTTTTGGGCCTGAACCTCGAAGAGGCTTCCTACGTATCTTTGTGGTAGGGAATCAAAGTCTACGTAATTAATTGAATGCCGGATTACCGCCAATTTGGGTTCTAATGGATTACCACTGAATGGAGTGACAATAGCTTTACGCTGGAAGAGACTGACAATGACTTATCGTTGAATGGAGTGACAACGACTTAATATTGAAATGGGGACAAAAAGTGGAATACAATTTAACATAATGCAGGATAGGGGTGGAACGACGTGAAGTGGATGGAACCATTGGTTGTTGGTCTTGAACCTCAGGGAGGCTTTCTACGTACCATCCTTGGCAAGGATCAAAGTCCATGTAGTTTGGGTATGGGGTAGGAGTTGGTGAACTGACATGAGTGGAGACCTGGGGTCCAGGTGGATGGTGGGCTTGAACCTCATGGAGGCTTCCAATGTACCTTGACTTGGAAAAGTTAAAATACCACGTATTTTAGAGGGGAATTTGGGGCGTACGATCTGAGGCGGCCCAAGGTGTTGGTGAACCGATGTGAATGGGGTCGGAGTGACAAATGGGTGGTGGGGTAGAACCTCGTGAAGGCTTCTTACGTACCTTGCCTTATCAAGGATCAAAGACCACATAGTTCATGTTATGAGGTCTTGGTGCACCGATGTGAAGATGGTCAGGACCAATGGATGGTGGCGGGCTTGAACCTCAGGGAGGCATCCTATGTACCCTGCCTTGGAAAAGATCAAAGTCCTCGTAGTTCGGATGGTGTAGGGCTTATACACTAGGTTTCCCAGAGTGTTGGTGAACCGACGTGAAGGGGGTTGGAATGACCGGGTGTTGGGATTGAACCTCGGGGAGGCTTCCTATGTACCATGTCATGGCAAGGATCAAAGACCTCATAGTTCAGATTGGGGTTGGTGAACCGACATGAAGGGGGTCGGAATGACTGGGTGGTGGGAATGAACGTCGTGGAGGCTTCCTACGTACCCTACGTTGGAAAGGATCAAATACCTAGTAGTTCAGGTGGCATTGGGCATACACTCTAGGCTTCCCAGAGAATATCTCATGGTCAGTGCTCACTCTAAGCCCATGTGAGTCATGCTCAATGTGAGAAAACAAGAGGTAGCAGAGACCTGACAATCACACTACAAAAGGTGCATCTGTGGGAAGTAGAGTGGGGCTTACACGTAGTTAGCATCGCAAAGAGGAAATATGGGCTTACGCATGGTCCGCAACCCAGAGAGAAAATAGGGTCTTATGCATGGTTAGTGGACTAGGGATATAGAGATTGGGACTTACTCCAGGATAGAGGCCCAATGGAGACAAATCCCAACGAGAGAGGTTTTTGGCACCGAATAAAGGAAGATTCCACTGTCCATTACCCCTATTACTTGGGATAGAAGAAGAAAGGAGGTGCGAGGATGGGGCCTCATACAAGAAATCTAGGGGCTTACACTAGGGTGGTTTCCCTTTCCCCATGGACAGACGCCGCTCTGATAAATAGGATCTCATTCCATGTGAGGAATGATCTCACTCCCATGGAGACCAGTGGGTGTGCATAATTTCCAAGTTGGGGGAACCCCATGTGCGAGGCACAGGGCAAGGTCACAATTTAACATCATGTGTTGAGGACGATGGTGCTTGGTAGTTTAATGTCTTGCATCTTGGGGGAGGTGGGTTTGCTCTGCACCCCTAAGACATACATAACTGGTACCCTATGCTCTTTGGTGAAGAGAAGGGATATGAAACGTCATGGCTAGGGGGTGTCATGGAGAAAACCATTGGGGGTCCACGTTATCATGGATATGTGAAGAAGCAATATCTGTTAGAGTGCCTATGCGAAGAAGCATGATGCGAAGCAACACAATAGGCAGTATCGTCCAAGGGACATTGATGTTGCTTCGTGAAAACCTAAGAGGTCTCATGGGAAAATAGTATATGGAGAAGGTGCTTTGGGTGCAGGAGGTGCCCGAAAATGATGCCCAGAAGAGGGACATCACGGGCGCACCAGGCAGGAGGCATGCACGGGAAAGGGACAGTTGCACGAAAAAGGGTCGGGTCGGCGCGCAATGGAGCGGCGTGTGCAAAAAAGGACGAGGCGACACGTAATTGAGGCATGGGCACGAAAAAGGACAGGGCGGAACACAAAAGGAATTATGTGCTGAAGACCTGATCGCGTCCAATTGGAAAGAATTTCGCACGGGGGAAGGGGCTCGATGGGATTCAGACAAGGATCAGGCACGAGTGGTCGCGTGCAAAGGAGGACCCTCAGGCGACCTGGCATGAAAAATTCTGTACCTGAGAGCCATCTTTTTTGCATGCAGAGGAGAGGAATTTCATGAATCAGAGATGGTTCAGATTCTTCGGCCCGGAAGTTGAAGGGGTGGCCTTCTATTTATAGGCACTCGAGATTGTGGGTCCGTGCAAAAAACAAGCCAGCATGAAATATTGCACGCCCGACATCGGTAGCGTGTAAATCAATCGTGCGAGGCGGTGGCATGAAATGTTCCATGCCCATGTGGAAAACTCTCGCAAATCCCGGTGTTTTTCATGAGCAACATATTTTTTTGCGCAATTGAGAATTTTTTTCACACCGCCCCTCCGCCCCCCCAGAATGGATCGCCGGTTCCAAATATGGCTTCGCTTTGTCGCGCCTGAACCTTCTTCTACCATTGAGCATTTTTCAGTGTATACACAGTCCCATGGTTTATTTTACTAGAAACGAATTTAGCATGGTATAAAAGAATATTATGACACTTACCATGATATCAAGAACAAGGATAGAAAAATAACATCTCAAAACATAATATTAAATTACCCTAATATGTGTCATAATTGTATTTGTTGATACATGTCTGAACATGGGCATCCTTGGGTTGATTTTAGGACCCCATGGAGCCACTTGAGAGCGATAATGACACTTTATATTAATTAATTTAAATTAAAGACAAAAATGACAAAAGCATATATCTTTTAGTAAAACAATTTTTACATGGGATTATATAAATTATATATTCAGCTATAAATAATCATTATAAAGATAAAACTAGTTTATAAATAAAACTATTTTATTTATAATTTTTAGATATTAAATAATTAAATTTACTTATGACACAATGATTATGCAGTAATTGCCTTATTAATGAAAGAATCAAATAAATGGTATTGTAAATATTAAAATAAATATAATTTGAATGTTTTAATGCCATACATGAATTTTATAGGTGCATATGACATGTTATGATTGATTCAATGTATTTGGTTCGAATTAATCAAGTTGTGATGACTTTCACAAAAACCAAATACTAAGTAGTGTCAAAGTTGACATAAATGAGTTTTTAAAAAAAATATTATATTATTAAATTATATAATAGTCCTAAAAATACATGGTTTTGAAAAAGATCTTATATAATGATAGTTATATCATTAATGAACCACTTTAGGTTCTCTAGGCATTTTTTAGTATGTTTATTAAGCAATTATTATAAAAATACAAGATTACATGGTAAATGATAAACTATTTAACTAAGACTTAAATCTAAAAGATAAGGTTAATATGGGGACCCAAACCTGTCTAAAACCTATTGGTCGAGAGGTTATTGAACCATACACACCTAATTCTCTAAATAAATCATTTTGTAGCCATTATAAACCGAAAATGAATTTATTATAAAATAATATTTCAATCTTTTTCTAAGGTGCCCCTCACCTCTCTTATAAAAGGGAACTTCCCCTTCTCTCAAAATCACACCTCCAAAGCCATTTGGATCAGCCAAAACCTACCCAAATATCCTCCCAATTTCCCTAAATTAAACTTAGAGGCCTTAGTTTGATCATAAAGCCAACCTATGGATCCCTTTTGATCAAATCAAAAGGAATAACCTAAAGAAGTGGTAAATATTTCATCACATCTTTCAAAGTTCTTTTTCTTCTTCCACTTCCTATTTCTTTGTTTTTTTCCATTAAAAAATAATAAATCCAGTATATTCTATATACTATGATGTTATTATAAAAAATTTACAACCATATTCATTATTCTATACATCATATGAATGAAAAATTTACCATATATGCGTACATGCGGCTTACCATCTCCACGTCATGGTGTAGTTTGTTATTCAAACACTTCATTATTTAGATGGGTATAATAATGAGTATAACTGATGTAAATAATAAATATAAAATGATAATGATTTTTTATATATGATATAACATCCAATTACATACAATTTTACCATCAATATAATGATATTGTCACTCGTGCGTACATATGAATTACCGTCTCCACGACGTGATGAGATTCATTCCCACGTTCACTATTCAATGATGATTATAAAAATATATATTATTAATAAGTATGTAATATATGACATAATAATTCTACTAGATATATATATATATACTTACACATTTCTTATTCACTTACTTCCATTCAATACGATATGAAAACGGAAACAATGTTTTTGCGTATATACGACCTACCATCTCCATAAACAGTGCCTTCAATTTCATATATATATCTATTATAAATATTTATATTCTAAATATAAATGATATATAAATCATGTTTTATATTCTGGAAGTATTTAATCATGATCTAAATGATACGATCAAGAATAACAAGTTAAAACACGTACGACAAAGAAAGCGATTATTACCATAAATGTTAATTTAATAGGGAAATTGTTATTAAATGTGTAGTATAAAGTCATAAATGAATCATGTATGACATAATAAATATGAATATTGTTCTGGTATAATTTAATAACATATTTGGTCATTATATAAGAGTTTAAACATACCCTCAACCAAAGTAAATTGCAAGGTAAGGGTTAATTTCACAATCTCTTTATTATCTGAGGTTGTTTTTATGTGAGTATCTATTGGGACATATTTATCATCAATTTACATGTTTATTAAAAGATTTTTCAAATGTATTCTTTTTAAGGGACTCTTTTACTAAAACATCATTTTAAATTTTTTAATGATTTATTCTTCTAAACAGTTCTCATTAATGTCCATGTTTTCAAAATGGTTTTAAGGAATTATTTATATAGACATGAATGTTTTAAAATTTTAATTCCTTTCAAAAGATTCAAAGTGTTATGGGAAAATTTTATTCAAAAATATATTTAAATTTCCCCCTTTCTAAATTGTGTGACTTTTTAATGTTTTCATGAAAAAAGGATATTTCTCTCAAAGAGTTTTACAAATCATTTTCAGCTATGTCAACATACTTTGATGGATTTTAAACTTGTTAGAAGTTGATTTATTATGATAAAAATATTCCATATTTTATTGAAGGTTTTTTGATATATTTGACTATGGATGTGTTATTTTTTTACCATTCATGGGTTAGGGTTAATTTATTGACATTTCGTATGTCAGTTTTAATACGAATGTTTATGTTATGTTTAAACAATTTCATATAAGGAATGCATTGAACTTATTATGTGATGGGTGGAGCTCGTTATAGCTCCTAGATGCATTGGTAGGTCTCATGAGACACACTAGTGTCTTGGCACAAGGCCTTGGCAAAATTTTATTTGTAGTCTTGGCACAATTCCTTGACCATGTGGTTATGAAGTCTGGCATTATGCATTCCATCATTATGAAATTAGCTATTGATATTTAATGTGATTGTTTTACTAGTAGAATATTCATGTGGATAAGTAAATGGAATTATTTGATTTATATTGGCCATATTATACAGAAGTTAATGTTTTAAAGGATTTTGTTTTAGCCTTATACATTTCCTTAAATGTTTATGCTTATTTATGAAAGTTTCCACTATATTGTTATCCTTACTGAGCATCTGAGATCACCCCTTTATTATGTTTTATTTTCCCATGATTCAAATAAGGGTATTATGATTGATAAGTAGGGTTAAGCTAGGGGATTAATGGAGTTCTAAAAGGATCATTTATGTTGTGTTGTATGTTTGAAATTGAAATGTAACGTTCATGTATGTAATCTATTTTCCAAGACTGCTAAATCGATCAGTATTTCAGGACTTGATTCCTTGTAATCATGCCAATTTATGAAAATAATGAACCGACTATGGGCTACTAGGTTCAAGGCATTAGATTTGGTATCAGAGGAAGTTTAGAAACAACCTTGGAAATATATTTAGATAAACTTTGATTAGAGAAAATTACCCTAAGATAGACTTTGAGGATTAGTATAGAAGAACATCCTAGAATTTTGGTAATGTATAGATTTTGCGTATTTACCAAGAAATATATCCCAATCTGGATATGAGCAGGTAGAGGTGGATCTGACAGAGATGTACCTAGGAGTGAAAACTCTAACAAGGATTTTCGGGCTTGAACCAGGGTATCCTGGTATAACACAATGGGTCTTACTGCACTCTTGGTTATGAATCTCCCAGGGGATATGCTTAAGATAATTCAAATTTTTATTACAATACATTATGAAGGATTTAGGAGTAAATACTTCCTCAAAGAAAACATTTTATGATTATAGATTATATGCATAATCTTTTCAATTTATGTTAGGTATTTTACATGTTTGGAATTATGTACTGTGATTCATAAACTAACCTATTGTATGCCATTGTTTATAAATGGAGCCTAGTAGAAGGAATGATAATTCCAGCAATCTGCATGATTGAATAATTAAGAAGGATCATATCTTTCATGGTATTAAGGCAAAATTTAAAAGGTAAATAATCTCCCACGTATTCTCATCATATGAATAAATAATATCATTTGTTAATAAGATAATTAAATAATTCTATAAGTCCTATGGATTTGAAAGGAAGCAAGAGAAGAAAAGGATGGAAGAGAGAAAGATGGATAAAGGGAAGAGGGGAAAGAAGGTTTTTTCCATATGTGATAATTGTGGAAAGAATCACCTTGGTAAATGCTTGAAGGGAATGGGAGTTTTTTATAAGTGTGGATAAAAAGGACACCAAGTATGAGATTGCAAGGGTAAGAAAAAGGTTTCAAATGTGCAATGCTTTATCTACAAGGAGTTTGGACACTACGTGAATCAATTTCAAAATCATCAGAGTATACACCAAATGCTGCTATTGGATAATAATATAGTTATTATACTATCAAAGATGAAGTGGAGTGATTAGATTTCTTATGTTGTTATTAAATTATTATGTCATTTTTGTATTTTATTAATGATGTATATGTTATAAGAATTATAGAGTATATATAAGTATTGTGTTGTAGTACTATTTCGTTAAGGACTTGAGATTGCGTGGAACCATGAAAAGTGACTCAATAGTAGGTTAAATTTTTTCGGAAATATATGTTTGAGAGAAAGATAAACCATAATAGGGTTCTAATATTGAGGTAATGATTTTGGAATAATATATGTTTGATTTGGATAAATTATATTGGATATTCTTGACTACCTTGAAACTAATTAATGATTTTTATATTCTATCATTGTTGATGTTTACAAAATTTTTGGATAGAAGGAGTATATCTATTATTCTATAAACAATAAGGGATCATGAATGTAATAAATAAGGTTTTATGGTAATTCAGGGTGTTACAGTGTTTTAAAAGAATACATGATGTAGGTATTCACAAGTTATTTCTTGGAAAAAGGATCTTCATTGTGTTTCCCTTCCTTATAAATTTTGTACTGTGAGTTCGGATAGAATTATTTTGGATAAGTCAAAAGGTTGGAATCAATTATGTTTGACATTGGATACTGTTATTAAGGTTAAATCATTTCTTGAGATTATTTTTTGGATTTTTATAAAAAGGATAACCCGGAGGTCGGGCGGCAACCCGTTGTGTATGTCAAGGTTGCGAGACTTGAACCTACAACCGAAGGGTGAAAAGAGCGGACCACCTACCATTGTAATATGTGATGTACTGGCAAAATAGAATTATAAATTCATTATTTTTGGAATCCTATACGATTAGGATAAATAGAATATTTTTGAATTCTATTATCTTTTGGAGTGAAAGATGAGTTTGTGGTTGGAATTAGTTGAAGGATGAAACTCTACTTTTCAACTATATTTTTTCACTTATTCTATGAATAATTTAATTCTTAAACATTAGGGAAGGGATCTTAAATCCAAAATTTTTTTATCCTAATACCTTATGTTTTATTGAACTAACAATATTTTAAATCATCATAGATTGATGGCTTTGAAGCCCTCAAATTTTACACTTGATTGTGATTGATGACCTTAATACCTACCTATAAATATTTACGTTTTTCCTCCAATTATGTATCTCTAATTGACACCAATGTTCTCCTAATCGAGATCATAATTTTTTGGTGACTTTTTATTCTCTTTCCCTCTTATTAAGACTAAATTTTATTAACCCAATTTCTGATGTGGTTTTTTTTACAAAGACATTTTTCTATTTTTAACCTTTTATTTTTGAAGAAAAATTTAAAATTGATAGGATGAAATTTATTGAAGGAGGGGATAATTTAACACCCCAAGATTTCATAGCACATTATCTCATTAATGTAATTCAATATCTTGCGCTACACACAACACTGAGTTCGAGCGCACCACAACTTACCAAACTACCAATTTAAAAGGAGGTTATGAATAGTATTAACCACATTTTAAATTTTATATATCCTATATAATTTTAACATTCATATTTTGTGTTTCCTAGACATAATATAAGACAAATTCAATTTTTAAGATAAAAGTGGTATTTTTCAAAAATACAGTTTTTCAGCCTTTTAATGGAAATTAATTTTTAAATCCAATATTTGACACTTTTATGTATTCAATATAGTGAAATTAAATTCTTATTTAGAATAGGGACATAAAAATTTAGTTTGGCTAAATTTTTGGTACTTTTCTGATAACTTTCATATTTTAATGAATAGTGAAAAAAATACTAAATTTTAATTTTAAAACATCTTTTTTAATCGAAATAATTTATAGTGTTAAATTATACATTTGAGTGGTTTTTAAAGTATCATTAGACTATATTTTTATCATTTAAGGTAATTTAGGTCCTTGGATGTAATTTCACATTTAAACTGGACATAAACAAGTGTCAATCTTTTGATAGTTTTTATTTCTTAAAAACACGCTTTCTGTTTTAATAGAGGGAATTAAATTTAAATTAATTTATGCCACTTCTGTGTTTTGAATTTGGAAAAATAAATTCCCTATTTAGAATCAAGAGGTCCAAATTGTGTAAATAGGTATCTTTTTTTAGACATTATGAATATTTACTTCAGTAAATAGTTTATTTACCATGGTTAAAGGGTAAGTCCGGTAAATTAGGGTAAAAAATAATATTATAATAATAATAAATTATCCTTACATTTGTATTATTTCTATTATTTGATACATGTACGACCATGGGAATCCTTGGGTTGATTTTAGGACCCCATGGATCCACTATAGAGTGATAATGACACTTTACATTAATTAATTTAAAGTAAATACAAAAATGACATAAACATATATCCTTTAGTAAAAAAATTTTTACATGGGGTTATATAAGTTATATTTTCGACTATAAATTCTCATTATAAATCGAAAAAGATTTCATACATAATTATATGTTATTTTTTAATTTTTAGTCATTAAATAATTAAATTTATTTATGACATAACGATGATGCAGTAATTACCTTATTAATGAAGGAATCAAATAAAGGGTATTGTAAATATTAAAATAAATATAATTTGAAATTTTTGATGCAATACACGAATTTTATAGGTGAATATGAGATTCTATTATTAATTCAATGTATTTGGTTCTAAGTAATCAAGTATTGATGACTTTCACAAAAACCAAATACTAAATAGTGTCAAAAATGACATAAATGAGTTTTAAAAACAAATATTAAATTATTAAATTATATAATAGTTCTAAAAATATAAGGTTCTTCCAAAGAACATATATAAATATATTTATATCGTTAATGAACCACTTGAGGTTATCTTGTCATTTTATAGTAATTTTATTAACCAATTATTATAATAATACAAGAATACATGGTAAAAGTTTAACTACTTAACTAAGAGTTAAATCTAAAAGATAAGGTTAATATGGTGAACGAAACCTATCTAAAACCTATTGGTTGAGATATTTTAGAACCATAACCACCTTATCCTATAAATAAATTATTTTTGAGCCATTATAAACCGAAAATGAGGTTATTATAAATAATATTTCAATCTTTTCCTAAGGTGCCCCTCACCTCTCTTATAAAAGGGAACTTCCCCTTCTCTCAAAATACCACCTCCAAAACCATTTGTCTACGGAAAAACCTACCAAAATATACTCCAAATTTCCCTCAATTCAACCTAGAGGCCTTATTTTGATCATAAAGCCAACCTAAGGAGCCATTTTGATCAAATCAAAAGGAAGAACGTGAATAATAGGTAAATATTTCACCACCTCTTTCAAAGTTATTTTTCTTCTTCACTTCCTCTTTATTTGTTGTTTCCATTCTAAAATAATAACTCTAGTATCTTATATATACTGTGATGTTATTATGAAAATGGTATAACCATATTCATTATTTTATGCATCATATGAATGAAAAATTCACCATACGTACGTACGTAGAACTTACCGTCTCCACGTTGTGGTGTAGTTTTTTTAAGAATGTGAGGGGAGAACACCTTTTATTGAACAAATAAAGACTCCTTTTAAGGATTGGGAAACGGAGTAACCCATTACAAGAATCAAGTTATTTAATAAAACTTTCGCTCATCCGTACATACAGATACTATCGCTCGAGCGTACGTACGGATTACCGTCTCCAAGATGCGATGAGATTCATTCCCACGTTCAACATTCAACGATGATTATAAAAATATATATTATTAATAAGTATGTAATATATGACATAATAATACTAATGGATATATATATATATGTATGTATGTATGTACTTACATATATCTTATTCACTTACTTCTGTTCAATATGATATGAAAACTGAAACAACGTGTATGTGTAAGTACGGTCTACCGTCTCCATAAACGGTGCCTTACATTTGATATATATATATCTATTATAAATATTTATATTCTAAATATATATGATATATAAATAAATTTTAATATTCTGTAAGTATTTAAATCACGATCTAAATTATACAATCAAAAATAACAAGTTAAAACACATACGATAAAGAAAGCAATTATTACCCAAAATGGTAATTTAACATGGAAATAATTATTAAATGGGTAGTGTAAAGTCATACATGAATAATGTATGATATAATAAATATGAATATGGTTATTTTATAATTTAATAACATACTATGGTCATTATAAAAGAGGATAAATATACCCTCGACCAAAGGAAAGTGCAGGGTAAGGGTTAATTTAACAATATCTTTATCATCCAAGGTTGTTTTTACGTGAGTATATACTGGGACATATTAATTATCCATAAAAATGCTTAATAAAAGTGTTTTGAAAGGTATTTTTTAAGGGACTCCTTACTAAAGAATCATTTTAAATGTTTTAAATATTTATTCTTCTAATCCTTTCTCATTAATGTCCATGTTTTCCAAATGGTTTTAAGGATTTATTTATATGGATATGAATTTTTTAAAATGTTAATTCCTTTAAAAAGATTCAAAGTGGAATGTGACAATTTGATTCAAAAATATCATTAAATCTCTTCCTTTATAAATTGTGTGGCTTTTTAATATTTTTAGGAAAAATGGATATTTCTCTCAAAGAGTTTTACAAATCATTTTCATCTATGTCAATATCCTTTGATTGACTTTAAACTTGTTTGAAGTTGATTTATTATGATACAAATATTCCATATTTAATTGAAGGTTTTGTGATATATTTGACTCTGGATGTGTTATTTTTATACCATTTATGGTTTAGGGTTAAATTATTGACATTTGACATGCTAGTGTTAATATGAATTTTTATGTTATGTTTAAACCTTTTCATATGAGGAATGTGTTGGACTTAGTAAGTGACAAGTGGAGCCCGTTATAGCTCCTCGATGCATCGGTAGGTCTCATGAGACAAACTAGTGTCTTGGCACAAGGACTTGACAAATTATTATTTGTAGTCTTGGTATAAGGCCTTGACTATGTGGTTATGAAGTTTAGAATTATGCATTCCATCATTATGAAATTGCTTATTGATATTGCATGCGATCATTCAACTAGTATAATATCTATGTGAATAATTAAATGGAATTATTGGATTTATGTTGGCCATATTATGTAGAAGTTTATATTTTAAAGGCTTATGTTTTAGTCTTATACATTTCTTTAAAGTTTAATTATTATTTATAAAAGTTTCCGCTATATTGTTATCCTTACTGAGCATCTGAGATCACCCCTTTCTCATGTTTTATTTTCCAAGGATTCAAAGAAGTGCATTCTGATTGATAAGCAGGGTTAAGATAGGGGAGTAATGGAATTCTCAAAGGATCATTTATGTTGTGTTGTATGTTTGAAATAGAAATGCAACGTTCATATGTGTAATCTATTTTCCAAGAATGCTAAACTGATCGGTCTTTAGGGACTTGATTCCATGTAATCATGCCAATGTACTAAAATAATGCACCGACTATGGGCTTCTGGGGTTGGGGATTTACAGGAATATAGTGGTCTAGAGTATAGAAAATATCTAGAAAAACATATTTTATAATAGTAATAGAAAACCAAAATTATGCATTTTTTCATGTTTTTATATTAAAAATAATAAAGGGAGGAATAAATAATATACATATTTAAAATTGAAAACATGTAATTTCACAATTCAGCCTCTTTATAATGATATTCATCATCTTTATAGGAATAGCGAGGCTTACTGGATAATTAATTCATGGGGTATCCCCATCAATGGGGGGAATCAAACCACTTTCTTCCACCAAAAATGTTTGACCAGGCATAGAAAGTATCTGATTACCAAGATGGTGGATGAGCATGGGGTCATAGTGGATAGTATAGAAGGATTACAGTAGATTAATCTTGTTTTTTTGGAACTTTGTATAACACAGAGGTGTGTTATGTATGGTATAATATTCTTGAACATATTGAGGCTTCTATTTATGAGTCCATGAATGCTTATCCAACCTATGATATCCACCATGATGAAGTGGAATCACCATTGAAGAAAATTCATGCAATGAAGACCATGGGAAAAAATGGTCTCCATGCCCTATTTTTTTTAAAGGTATTGGAATATTATTGGGAAGTATGTTTTAAAGTTGATAGTAGGTATTTGGGAAGGTCATGTAGATATATGGTTTATTAATAAGACACTTATTACTTTATTTCCTAAGGTTCATAATCCCTAAAATATGAGGAATTTTAGACCTATTTTCCTTTGAAATGAAATTTATAAAATATTTTCTATGAATCTTTTCGGTCATCTCTATCATTTTTGGTTGAGAATTATTTGTGATCAAGAATATGAATTCTTTATTGTTAGAATTTTCACTGATAATACCATTATTGAACATGATGTGTTCCATAATATGAATAATAAATCAACAATGAATAATAAAATGATGGGGATTAAAAAAGATATGTTTAAGGCATATGATAGGGTTAAATGATATTATCTTTCATTCATCCTTAATAATATATAGTTCTCTATAAATTTTTCTAAAGTTAATCTAGATTGTGATTTTATTGGGGAGGAAATGGATTAGTCCCATGATAATTACTCGATTGAAATGAAATATTTTGTGAATCTCTATAAAAAATAGAAGTAATGATAATAAATACTTGGAAATAAACTGAGATACATATTTTAACATGGAAACCCTCTATAATGAGCAGGGTTAAAAATCATATGGAATCTCGAAACAAATTACACTATCAATCATAGAGTAAAAAATTCAAGTAATTTTTGAACTTGAATTGTAATGAGAGAAAAAAAACAATGTGATTACCACACCCTAATACACATATTAATTTTCTCTAATAATAATCTCTTAATAATATTTCATCCTTCAGATATCAAAACTAAACACATGGTGTTATTGCAGCACCTTAAATAAGCCATTATATAACCTGATTTTCCACTTCTTGATGTATCCCCCTGTACACTGCTTCACATGACCAAAAACTATCTCCCATGTATCTAATCCTTTTTTCTCAAACTGTATGAAGAACCCCTAGTACATATCTTTTCATAAATATATCCATGTGATAAGAAAAATATATCCCCATTTGGAAAGTCACGTGTGGTGGAAGCAGGAGATATTGAATGTTTCAAACTCATAATAATCTTTCTTATTTCTATTTTAATCTCTTAAAAAACAATACAGGATAAAAATATTAATTATTATGTATTGGTTGGGGATTTTATATAAAATTTGATGTATTCTCTTAGGCATAAATAGTAAAGAACAAGATATCTGAATTTATGCATTCCATCACAATGAGTTCAATTATTGTTATCCATGTCATTATACATATTGTTATGTCATCCATGGATTTATTTCAATCTCATGTGCTTAGTTATATGTAATTACATGATTCTTATTTATTAATTCCAAATTATTCAATCCCTAATATCTTTTAATATATGGTCTCACTTGATGATCATTTTGGCTAACTGTTCTTATTTTTTTCATTCCCCTAGGTTATGAAGAAAAGTATTATACAACATATTTCTAGAATTAAAGAATGTATAGATAATTTTGTGGAAGATTTTTAAGACTTACAATGGATTGGTTTGTTTTTTATAATCTAAAATAAATTTCCATTATATGAGAAAGAAATGGGATTTATTAGTTAATTCATTCTCTAAATTCTCTAAAATGTTAAACCTAAAAGAAACTCTGTGCATATATATTTCCTTATGTGTAAAATATCATATAGTTATTGATGTGTGTCAAAGCTAGTGTATAACTTAAGTATCATACTCACATCTGATTCTCAATGTATAGATTTTGGTTGCTATAATTTGTATTATTGGAAAGGTTTTTGAAAACATTAGAGACTGTGATATTATTTATGAATAATAATATTGTATGTTTAGATACAACTAGAGTTTTATATATGGTACAACTTGGTATATATTGGGCTTTTACACTGAGTAATGTTTGGATTATATCTTTCATCCCCAGTGAATTAAACATTACCTTTCCATTGGTAGTTTAGTCACTCTAGGGTAAAATTGTTCATTTTAGATTTTTTAAATTATATATTTCTAGGGTTGATAAATTTAGAGAAAAGGGTTTTCTAGGTATCAAATTGTTTGACACTCGGCTACCCTGGAGAATGTGTCAAACCATTTTACAATTTTCGCAACTAGAAAAATAATGTCAAATGGTTGGCACTCTTTAATTTCTGATGGGAAAAGGGGAATAAAAACATTTGATTCCTTTCTTATAGTGGTGGAAGGGTGATATTTAATTAGTTTGATGCTTGCCTAAGGATTACTATAAAACAACATCCCCCCATCTATTTTCTAACATAAAATATCCTCTCCTTCCCTCTCCTATATAGTTAAAAAATACACTCACCTTTAGTGCTACAGTTTTTTCCAATCAACAAAATTTTGAGTTATTTCTGTTTTATTTTAGTTTCTATCTATTTTTTGTGTAGTATTTTATTTATTATTAGCTAATTTTTAATATAATATATATTTTGAATTATTTATAATTAAATATTATTAAATTGTTTTAAATTATTAGAAAATTAATTTTCAATTATTAAATTGCATGTTTATTATTTTGTTTTAATTATTTGAAATATTTTTAAAATGCATTTCTAATATTAGTTTCCAATAATAAAATGATAGTATAATGTTTAAATTTTTACCTCAATAAATTAAAAAAACCACTTTTGATGGATTTTTTTAATAAAATTATAGATTATATATTCAATAAATTTTTTTAACACTTATCTAATAGATTTGATTGGTATAAGATAAGAATAAATCAAATTTTATGAATAAAAAGAAGTATTTTTTCAAAAAGGTAATTTTACCATCTTTTAATGGAGAACCAATTTTAAATATAATTTTGGACATATTTATAATTTTTAATTGAAACAATAAAGTTCATTTTTGAATGTGGGATTTCAAAATTTACTTTGGGTTAATTTTTGGTGTATTTTTGAGAAGTTTCATTTTCTGATGAATAGTGAAAACAATGAATTTTAATTGTAAACTATTTTTCATTAAATTTACCTTTATATTTAAATTATATTTTAAATTTGTTTTAAATTATTTTTAATTTTATTATAAAACAATAAAATCAATTTATTCCATTGAAATTGGATATAAACACATTTCTATATTTTGAACTTTTTACTTTAAAAACATGCATTCATGCCAGGTCTACGAGATTAATTTTAAATTTATTTATGTCATTTATGTGTTTTTAATTTGTAAAAAATTATTCCATATTTTTAGTATTAATAATTTGTAATTTATAATGAGTATAAATTATTTTTTTACAAAAAATACTAGTGAAAGTAATTAAAATTTATTACAACAAGTAAGTTAAAAATGAGTTTACTTGGTGGTTAAACTTTAAATTAAGGGACCAAATAGCCTAGAAACATGTACAAAATAAATTTTCCAGAAATAGTTCTCCCATATAATCTCTTTTAAAAAACATTTACCATTTTTGAGACCCATAATATAACAGATTTCTCACAATAGTGTTACCTTTTTATATTTACAAGAATATCACTCATCCTCCACTATAAAAGGGAACGCCCCCCCCAACCACTTAATCACACCTATAAAGAACCTTGCCTCATAAAAAACCAACTAAAATAACCTCCAAAATCCACTCCTTTAATCCTATAATCACACCTTTGGGAAGAAGTCCAACCAAGGATCCATTTGGTTCAAACCAAAATGAGTTACCCAAAGAAGAGGTAACGTCCTTCAATAAGCACTTTTGTTTTATTCCTTATACACCCCCTCAATTGTTATTATTTCATGATTGTATAATAAACATATTATAATAAATATTTTTATATTTTTTTATGTTAAGTGTTTTACCTAAACTTACACACACTTCCATCAAATGGGATATGGAATCATCATTCGTGTTTACAGTAGACTACCACCTCACAAACTGATGTCGTTTGTTTGTCCATTTCCACCATTAAAAGTTGATGATAATGATATAATTTATTTTTTATATAATATATATTATATTAATGATTTATTTATGATTATTTAATTATTATATAACACATACCTTCATGATTTCTATTTTGGGGAAATACAATAACTTCCTTTGTGAACGTATGAACTTCTGCCTCATTAAATCGGTGTGATTTGTGCACACTTTAACTAGAATGTATTAAGGATTGATTTAGTGAAATTATATGATATATATATATATATGACATAATAATTCCATTTTTATGATATTATAAACGTATATACATATGTTTCATTTACTTTATTTCTTTCAATATGATAGGAAAATGGAAATAACGTTCATGGGTACTTATGGGCTATTGTCTCCATAAACAATGTATTTTATTTCATATTTATATATTTAATATATTATTATAAATATCTATATACTAAATATATATGATAATTATATAATTTTTTTCATTCTATAAATAATTAAATCGTGATCAAAGTAAAAGGACCATGAATAGCATGTCAAAACATATATGAAAAACAAAGCGGTTATTACCTGAAATGTTACTTTAACATTAAATTAATAATAAACAGGTAATATAAAGTAATTATAAAATAAAATATGGTATTATTATATGAATATGGTTATATTTTATATTTATAATAAAATTAAATTTATTATACTATAGGTTTTAACATGTGTGAATAAATTTAAGACTTAAGGTAAGGGTTTGCTCATCTCACTTTTATTTATGTGAGATATATGATATATTCACCAATTATTATTTTATATGGTGTATATACTAACCATTAATGTATTATATAATTAATATCCTTAAAATTATGGGTATTTACATATCGATTCTATGATATATTTTTCATGGTATTTTTGGTTCAAAATGTTACCAAATCGGTAAAGTATTTTTGTCTCAATTTGCAGTCTTTGAGACACATGTCATGTTTTGAACCTATATTATTTTATGAGGTTTATATAATTAACCTTTTCATTTTATATCATGAATATAATTATTTTAATAATATTTTAATATTCATGTAATTTTATTCTCTCATGGGGATTATGATTCAATGTTACCAAAGTGGTAAAATTTTATTGCTACAATCTCACCGTTTATTGGGATTTTTTATGATTTTGCTTCCATTGATGAAATATTATGATAAATATATCAATTAATATCATGTATTTTATATCATCTTGTAATTCATGATATATTCAAGTAATGGTACCATTTTTCAACTCTTTGGTACTTAATATAATTAAGAATGTTTTTTATGAAATTACAACTTTATCTCTCTGTTCTGTTGGAAATCTATATTCTCTCAAAGACACGTTTTCTAAAAAAAATTGAAAAAAAGTTGTAATATTCTCTTATGATATTTAAAATAAATTTTTAACCATTTTTTACCATTTTGACAAAAAAAATTTAAAAATTAATCTTCTTTTCATTTTCTGATCGAGATAGTTTTCAAAACATGTTACGGTATAAAAGGAATGTTCAGTATGTATGGATTTATCCACTATCATGATCGTCATTTCCATGAAAATTCCGTTTAAAGTTTACAAGAAAAATTTTTTATAAGAAAAATGTTTTACTAATATTCTATAAATGATTTTTTAGTTTGGGTTTTAAAGAAAAATGTTTTCAAAAAAAATTATGTTCAAAAAGTGTTTTAAATGATTTTAAAAGATTCATTTGTAAGTTTTCAAGGTTGTTATCAATGAAAGAGGTTTTAAAAAAAATTATGACATAATTTTTTTTTCAAAGAAGAAAAGTTATTTTCATCAAGAAATGTTTTGAATTATTTTTAAATGTTATTTTATAAGTTTCCAAAGTGGGTTTTAAAGAAAATAATTTTAAACATGTTTTATGCCTTAAAAGTTATTTTCAAAGAACGTTTATTTTCCTTAAAAAATCACTAAGTTATCTTTCAAAATACTTCTCTATATAAGATTAAATCCTTTGATATAGTTTATTATTTACCTCAGATATGATTTAAGGACTTCATTCTCATTCTTTCTCTGAATGGTTTATGTTTAAAATGTCAAGTTGTTTATGAAACCTGTTTCTCTTACACATGTTATACCATGAAAAAATGCTTATGAAACCCACTTCCATTCATGGGTAATTATATGAGTAAATGATTATGAAACCTATATATTTTCCATTATAAAAAATAAACTCAATTTAGGTCATTATAACCAATTTCACAATGGAATGGGATACAGAAACATTTCAAACTTTTGAAATTTTTACTTTAAAACTCTGGTTTCCTGTCACGTCTGTGGGATTATTTAAAATGAATTTCTACCAATATTGTGTTTGGAATTCAAAAAAATGGATTCCATTTTTAGAATTATAATAATTTATAATTTATAATAATTTCGAATTATTTTTTCACCCAAAATATTTGGGAAATTAATTAAAAATAATTATAGAGATTAAGATAAAAACGAGTTTACTTAGTTGTTAAACTTTTACTAAAGGGGCCAAATAACCTAAAAACATGTCCACCGTCCATTTTATGGACATATTTCGACCATAGACTCAATTATATTAAATTTTTAACATTATTTTAGACATGTTATGTATGAAAGACCTCTCAATAGTGTTTACCATTTTATATTTACAAGAATGACACTACCTCTCCACTACAAAAGATAACTCACCCCTCCCCCACTTATTCATAACTATAAAGACATTTTTATAGTAGAAAAACTACCTAGATAAGCTAAAAATATACCAAAATTCATAATAGAATCCTCCCTTTGGGCATAAATCCATCCAAGTAATCCCTTTGGTGTAAACCAAAAGGAGTTTCCCAAATAAGAGGTAACATCCTTTAACAAGCACTTTTATTTTATTCCTTTATCCACATCCTAAATTCTTATTATTTAATGATTATATAATAAACTAGGTATCCTAAATATATTAATATGTTGTTATGTTAATAATTACACTGACATCTACACATGCTTACATCAAATGGGATACGCAATCAGAGTTCATGTGTACGGTGGACTACTGCCTCACAAACCGATATCGTTCATTCTACCATTGATTCTTTAAAAGATTGGGAATAATAACAAAAATTATATTTTTATATGATATATATTATATTTATTATGTATATATTCTTTTTTAATTATTATATAACACATATCATCATGCTTTCCATTTTGTGTAAATACAATAACTTCATTTCAGAACGTGTGGACTACTACCTCCTCAAAGAAATGTGATTCATTCACACATTACATGGAATGTATTAAGGATAATTTTAGTGAATTTATCTTATATATATGAAATATTAATTATAATGTAATGGTATTATATACATATATTTCATTTACTTTCTTTCTTTCAATGTGATAAGAAAACAGAAACAACGTTCATGCGTGCATATGGCCAACCACATCCATGAATAATGTATTCCATTTAATTGTTCAATCATTCATAGATTATTATAAATACTTATATACTGAATTTATATGATATTTATATCATTTTTTAAATTCTATAAATAATTAAAATTTTATCTATGTAAGGGGATCAAGAATAACAAGTCAAAACATATTAGAAAAACAAATCAATTATTACCTGAAACGTAACTTTAACATTAAATTGTTAATAAAGAGATAATATATATTCATAATAAAATAATATATGGTATAATATAAATAAATATATTTTTTTGGTATATGTATAATAAACTTATATTTATTATATATGAGATTTTAATGTGTATTAAGAAAGTCAATACTTAAGTTAAGGGTTTTCTCATCTCACTTTTATTTCCTTGAGATATATTCTATATTCAGCACTTATTCTTTTGTATGTTGTATATAATTCCCATGAATGTATTATATGATTATTATACTTAAAGTTATGGGTATTTACATATTCATTTTATGATCTCTCTTTCATGGTATTTGTGGTTCAAAATGTTACCAAATCAATAAAGTAATCTTATTTAAATTTGACTTCTTTGAGACACATGTCATGTATACACCTATATTCTTCTAAGAGATGTATATAATAACCTTTGACATGTTATATCGTGAATATAATTACTTTCATGATATTTTAATTTTTATTTAATGTTATCCTCTCATGGGTATTATGATTCAAAGTTACCAAAGTGGTAAGAGTTTATAATCTCATAGTTTATCGGGATTGTTTACGATTATGCTTCCATTGATGAAATATTGTGATCCTTATCTCAAGGACTCTCATGAACTTTATTATCATATAATTATTGTCAATATATTCAACTTATAGTGACATTTTTTCACTCTTTTTTACTTTTGATAATTATGAAAGTGTTTTTAATAAAATATGACTTTATCACTCTCCTCTATCAGAAATTTGTGTTCTTTCAAAAAATTATTTTCTAAAAATGTTTTAAAATGATATAATATTCTCCTATTATATTTAAAATAATGTTTTATGCATTTTTTACCATTTAAAAATGGTTTTAAAAATAAATCTTCTTATTGTTTTCCAATCGAGGAACTTTTCTAAACATGTTAGGGTGTAAAGGGAATGTTCGGCATAATCAAATTTATCCATCGACATGATCATCATTTATTAAAAGTTTCCTTTTAAAGTTTACAAGATAAATTTTATTAAAGAAAAATGGTTTCTGAATATTCTGGAAATTCATTTTTTTAATGTGTTTTTCAAATAAAAAGGTTTTCAAAAATATTTTATGTTCAAGAAGTGCTTTAAATGATTTTAAAAGATCCCTTTATAAGTTTTCATGGTTATTTTAAAAGGAAAAGGTTTTCAAGATTTTTTATGATTTTAAAAAATATTTTTTCAAAACATAAAGTATATTTTCCTAAATAAATGTTTAAAATTGGTTTTAAAACTTATTTTACAAGTTTCCAAAGTGGTTTTCAAATAAAATGATTTTGAAGATGTTATATGCCTTAAAAATATAATTTTAAAGGAAAGGTATTTTCCTTATTAAATGCTCCAATTATTATTTCAAAATACTTCTCCATTTAAGATTAAATACTTTAATATAGTTTTTGATTTACTAAGGATATGATCTAAGGACATCATTCCAATTATTTCTCTGAATGATATATGTTTAATATGTCAAGTTATTTATGAAACCTATTTCTATTCCACAAGTTATACTAGGATAAAAAGTTTATGAAACCCCCTTACTTTCATGGGTTATTATATGATTAAATTATTATGAAACCTGTCTATTTTTCATAGGTTATGAAATGATGAAATGTTTATGATACTCATTTCATTTCATGGGTTATTATATGAAGAATTTTTATGATCTTGTGGCACATGTATGTATGATTTCATTATATGAGGGTTGGGGACTATATATCCCTATAATAAATTGGGTAAAGATTTATATATCATGAGATAATTATAGGAAACAAGTTGACGGATTTATCCATAAGGGGAAAAAAGTGTTTCCTGGTGCATAATGAGAAATAGGTATGTCCTGATCCACAAGGGGAAATAGGTGTGTCCTGATCCAAAATGGGAAAAAGGTGTATCCTAAAATAAAATGGAAAATTGGTGTGTCTTGATCCACTAGGGAAATAGGTGATTACTTATCCACTATTTTGATAGTATTGGTAGTTAACCTTAACACATGAAATGGTTTTCTATATTAAGGATAGTTCCACACTTATATGGAATAAGCTTATAGTACATGAATGATTTATGATGATTTATCACCCTTATGATTCATGTCTTATGAACATTAAATATTTAGTCTATGACTCATATATATGAACTTTTATATGTTGGGAATGATTTTCAAATGTTATTATCATGTTCACTTAAAGTTATGCTCATGTTATGCTAATTTATCTTATTTATGTACACTTACTAAGAATCTGATCTCACCCTTTCTTATGTTTCCTTTCCCCAAGTTATGAATAAAGGTTTTAGGTAGGAGTACTAAATGATAAGATATTTATGGGAGATATTGAAGATCTTTCAACAAATTAGAAGTAAGTGTTCCATGTTTCCAAATACACTAAACTATTATGGTCATTGGGCATTTAGTTTTTTAATGTGATGAATATTTATCTAAAATGATTTAATATCCATATATGTTAATCCAAGGTCACTATAAGGAGTGTTTTTTATTATAGTATACCATAATGAAATTTTATGGGAATTGGAATGACTCATATCATGTTTTACCACAACCTATTGAACTATTGTGTTATAATAATTAGGAATTATCATGGTTAAAAATGGTTGAATATGTTGACCAATGGAACCAAGTTGACCAATAAAAGGTGTTTTTTGATAGATTATATTGTAAATTATTACCAAGTGTGGATACTTTTAGATATTATAAAATGTTTACCTACAAAGATGTAAAATTTATATATGGAATGTATACAATAATTATATTAATTATCTCCAACAATAATTGAAATAATTCTCCCCATCCATTGGACTTTTCTATTATTGAGAACATAACTTTTCATCTGGGAGACGGATAGGCACTCTCACATTTTGAAGGCCACTTTCCTCTAACCCAGACCAAGGTTGTAATGGCTTCAGTGCCATTCCCTCCCACTCTAGAGGGTTAAGGACCTTAATCAACCTTTATGGGAGTCCGACTCTACTCATTCTCACCATTTTCTAATATTTTTTACATTCCCACTTTCTCGTATATTCCTTTAATCCCTAAAGTTTTATACTTGTTTAATGGATTTTCTATACTCTTGATCACAGCTTCGAAATTCACTAACACCTCATCCCTTCTAATCCTTAATATGGTAGCATGATTAAAATAATGGTGAACATTATTGGACTCATTATAAAAGTTTTTTTTGGTTCTTAGGGTTTATAGAAATGAGTAATAGTAGGTCTTATTGACAATGTGCACATAATGATCCACTTCACTTAAGATAACAATTTGATCCTAGCCTAGTCCATATCCCCTTGTGTTTTCAATGTATCCCACTTCTTCTTGTTTGGGTGGTCATATGATTTCCACATGAAGCATGACTCCCAACCACGGTGATATGGGTTAGCTTTCTTGAACTTCCTCTCCCTTTCCAGAAGACAAGTGTGGAGGGTTTAAGTATTTGTGCTAATGGTTTGGAACTTATGAATGATGAAGGTCTAAAAGAAAAATTGGATTGCAATTGAAATTTTGTTTCCATAAATAACGATTCATTTTCTTTTAAGCCTGATCTGGAGGTGGTGTATTTTTATAGTTGGCAGAAACAGGATTTGGCATAGCATAATTCGGTTGTGAAATTCATGGCTAACACAAAAAGGAATTTGAGGGTTTCCACAACATGACAGTTGGACCCTTGAAATATTGCATCCATTTATTTAATACATGAGGGGGTTGTACCAATTGTAAATGGATTTAATCAAAGTTAGGGATATATATTGTTGAGGTAGTGTGAACATTCCTTAATGACAAGGATATGTCTTCAATTATTGGTATAGGCTTGAAGGATGGGGTTAAATTTTGTGTATTTTTTGTAGGACCAGGGGGTGAGGAGATAAATACAATGGGTTATTTGGACCTAAATACTGATATCCAAAATCCATCATCTTATTCTGATATTCTAAATATGAGGCAATGATGAAGGCAACAAGTCCTTCTACCCACATTCCTCATAAAAACTTAGTAAATTACTCCCTTGTTGAAGATAAGGGTTGGTTGAAGGCACTGAGTAGGCCAAGTCCTAGTAAAAAATATTCAACTCTAAATTTGGGAAATTATTTTGAAGGTATAGAAGTCTAAGAACCAGTTCATGATTAAGAGGCAGACAATATTGAAGTTCAAGGCCTCTATGGGAAAGAATCAAGTGATGATAGCTTCAGTCAACTATCAATGGACAATGTTAAGGGGATATAAGGTATATGACTTCACAACACAATGAGTAAGAAGGGGACAAAGGTAACCCAAAACTCAGGGAGATGCATCGTGACTAAGGGAAATAAATCTATAGTGTGTGAGGACTATTAATACTTTACTAAACTGATCGAAACAATTTCAGATAAAAAGGGTGTGTCTAACTAGTTTCATGAATGTAAAGGCACTAGGAAGGAACAATTTCATAAGAAGAACATTAATCTTTAAGGTGAAAATCTAATGGTGTGATATGTCTGTCCTAATGGAAAAGAGAAGTTTGGTGACATGATGGAAGTTCAGCCTTAGGAATTAGGGCCTATTGAGAAGAGAATAAAAGGAAGAGAGGAAGTAGAAAAATAAAAATGTTTGGGGCACATTCTCTACTCTAAGGAAGAATTTTTGGAAGGAGTTGTCCGTATCAAAGCTACAAAGGAGTGTGTGAATATAATTTTGGATATAATGATTCAATTTGATCAAAATAAGGATCAAAGGGTTTATATTAACAAACAAGGATTCATTCTAGCTCCATTATTCAATAAAAATAAGATCAACCTGGAGTAATATATCCATACATGGGATAATATGGCCAATCACATTGAATATATTATTAAGAATGGTTTGTATATAAAGGTAACAGTACTTTAATTGGGTTATATAAGGTGTATGATTCCACTAATATTAGTCTCTTATTTAATGATTTTTTGGTCTTCTTTCTGCACTTAATGGCTTTGAGTTTCAAATTTGTGTGGTTTCCGACTTTTCCTCAAAAGTGCTTCTTTGAAATTAAACTTTTATTTTTAGTTTTTCATTTGGGAGTTGGTTCTTAGAATTCCTTATAAAATTTTTGATGGGAATTATAGAAAGATGTCTAATTTCTAATCAACATCAAGTGATCAAGAAATATTTATAGTCTCAAGGTATGGTATACATACCACTATATGTTGATTTTTGATTCAGTATTAGACATATCACAAGAAACATGTATAATGGGTTCATGAATGATTCTATGGAGAAATAAATCATCAACAATGGTGTGTATATGTTTTTTTACAAAGACCATTCAAATATAGAGTAGATTATTATATGTGTTCTTATTTTTATCCTTTTATTTAGCATATGAAACTTAATAGTATAGGATGGAGGATCATTTTGGATTCTCTCATCGAGTTAATCAAGAAATATATGGATACATGATGTAAATTCCAAAGTATGAATATTCATAGACATAAGAAGATGGGATGAGATATGGACAAAAGATTACCAACATTGTGGAATATATTAATGGTTTCATCAAGGGAGTTAGGAAGCTTCCTATAATAAGTAATTCATAATATTAAATTATATATTAAATATGAATAGAGAATACTTTTAGAATTAATAGTTTCTATAGATTTAATATAATTTTGTAGAATTAACTTTTATATCTAGTGCACGAAATAATTTATGACATAGTTAAAAATTTTGTGGAAAGATGTAAATAGGCTAAAGAGGGTCTGAAAAGAAGAATTTGATATAGAAACTATTTTCAATGTGTGATTAATTATATTCTTCAAGAGGATTCCAAATTTCTTTTCCATTCATTTGATAGTAATGGGAATAGATTTCATGTTAGGGAGTTCCATGATCCTTGGGATTGTAGTAGTGGTGGAGTGCTTATGGTTTTACTATAGTAGCTTTCTTGTGATTGTGGTAACTTTTAAACAATATGATATCCTTAAACACATGTGAATGTGGTGTGTTCTTCTTTACAATTATCTTGGTATCAATATTCTAGTATAATGTATCAATTAAATTATCAGTGACTAATATATGTCTCCATGGATTTATATAGGTTAAAATTAAATCTTTAGTCTGCCCATTGTTTCCCCCTCACTCATATCAAGTATGAATATAATGTGACCAAGAGGGAGGTCAAAGTTGAATTTTATTTGGAATTAGATGTATTGGGATAGTAAATTTAATCTTTAATGAAGTTTAGTTTATGTGTCCATGAAGGTCAAACCAACACATGTCGACCTAAATGTATAGGTTAATCATTATTAAATCCACAAGGTTGATCTTGTATTATACTTGTTAATGTTAAACTATTTTTAACAAATTATTTGAATGATTTTATAAAAAAAAACTTAATTTACTTTTATTATTGACTATATATTTCTGTTTTGACACCTCTATTCACAAATGATTAGTTTAAAATAGTTTAGGATTTGATGAACAACTTGAGAATCAATGGAACTTCATCTTCATTAAAATTAAAAATTCAATAAATACAATTTATTTATCATGAAACTTATGAATCACCTTTACATGAAGATATAGACATATGCAAAAAAGATAATTTACAATAACATAATATATTAACTAAATGTTTTTATCTACAGAATATCTTATAAATAATTATGAAAATCTTATATATTTTGATGGTGGAGTCTCTCTTACATTCCCAGTAGTGTCATGACTGGAAAGAGGTGAATTCATGGTGACCTATTCAAGATCTTCTATTTTCAAGATCTCATCACTTCCACTATGAGGAACCTTTAGCACCCATTATTCCATTTCTCTATTATTATGGATTCTATGGAGTCTCTTTGTGCGGATTTAAGATGATTTATCCTTATTTTATTACTATAGTGGCCCAAAGACAACCACTAGATTTATAAACATTTCATCTTCCTAAGGGTAGAAGGTATATAATTTAGAGGATGTGCAGTATATGTTGGACCTACCTTTCCATGGAGAGGTATGAGTGATTTTATTGGAGATTGGCCTATGGTTTTACATCATTTACTAATAATTGAAGTCTTCGGTCGACTATGAATCTTCCAGGGTTTCTAATTGCATATGAGATGGATTAATGATCACTTTTTAGAGATTCCAAATGGTTTTGATGAGTTGATGTTGATTTGACACACACATTCATATATTATACAATACGTCAAAGTCATATTTTCTATTGAGTACTCCACCTATTTAGTACACATGATGTACTTACCTTTACTTGAGTATCTTGATAGAAAAAATACATAAAATTGGGGTTTTTCTATATTATCATATCTATATATATTCCTCTATTTGACATAACAAGTGGAGAATCACCATATGAAAAATATATTTCATTCTTCCATAGAAATGGGAATGAGAGTGTTTTCCATACATCATTCCAAGATATATCCCCTAACTTCCCCATTTCATTTCGCATGAATATCCTATAGGACACTAGTATGTTTACATCATTAATTTGAGTTGTTTTAAACTTTTACTAATAATATTATTATAAAGTAATTATACATTACCTTTTTTATCTTATATACTCAAGATCATAGTTATATATATATATACCTTAAAGAATTATGTGTGTATTTTTTGAATGATTTTCTAACCTAATACGATCAAATTATGTGACTTAAATATTAATTTTTTAACATAAAAATTGAATTTTTATTAATTTTATACAATATTATAATGATAACTTAGTTATACTGTTGTCCTAATTTATAATTACATTTTCAGTTATAATTTTAGGTTTCATCAATCACATATAGTGATCTTGTCTTGGTGACATTTCTACTATATTGCGAAGCTTTGATTAGAGACTCTAAAGAGGTGTTTCCACTCATTTGTTTTCATATCATTGAGTAGAATCATCTAGACCATGTGATTCCAAAATTTGGTTACATTGTAATACCCCAAAATTTCATGATTTTTTTAAAATTAAATGAGATTATTTCGAGACCAGGAGCTAAGACGGCGTGCGATTCTGAGGCCCATAGTGCCCGGAATGATCTGTCGAAAAATGTTAAGTTTTAAATAGAAAACATGAGATATTTTCTTGAAAAAGTGAAATAACTCTTAAAAAGTTTCCTGGATCAGAAATACATGGGAACTGGTGTGTTTAAGATGGCAGTTTTACCCTAGGCCTAACTTAACTTTAGTAAGTTCAGACCTCTAGTGAGAAAACCCAAAAATGGCATAACTGTAAATTAAATTATTAAATAAAATTATTTTATTTTTCAAAAAGATTATAACTCACGAATGGTAACTTCAATTGAAAATATAAGACCACCTTTGATCTTGTTAGGGTATTCTTTCTTTAGGAAGAGACTAATGTTGTCCGACATGGGCCAATAGTGGAAGTTAGTTCTTTGTCATAAGTAAAATAATTAAGGAATAATTATTTTATTTCCAAATCCTTATAAATTCTAAATAGTAACTCAGATTGGAAACCTGAGTGTACCGATGAGCTCATGACGACGTGTTACCCATAGGCAAATCTTAACCTCAACCGGCGCGGGTTGAGGGTGAAAGATAGTTTTTAAACTTTTTTAAGTGAATTAAAATGGTGCGTGTATGCGGTTTTGGAGACTTCTAAATGGGTGTCTAGATTAAAAATCCAAGGGCACCATTGCATCTTAAACATTGACATTACCTATTAATGGTCCTAACCATGATCGGCATGATTCAAGGGAAAAAGTTAATTTTTATACTGCTTAGAAGATAAATAAAGTAAATAAATAAGCTATTTTATTTTATTTTCCTCACTATTGAGCGGTGGCATACCAGAACTGAGGTGTGGCAATGAGGTGGAAACAAACCATTTGAATGAGACTCTTTAACTAAATAAAAAAAGATGTGTTGTTACATTAATGAAACAGTTTAACGATGCGGTGACACAATGTTATAGAAACACCGTGACACGTTTCTCTATTAATGAGATAACAGGTTGGAAAATATGGTGGTGGAATTTCTGTAATAGATGAAGAATATTTTTCTATCAAACATATAATTCTGTAGAATCACTAATGAACTTGGCACACCACGAAGAATGGGACTGGTGCATGACAAATGCCAATGGCTTCGAGGAACAGAACATGGATTCCTGCGGACGGATCGCTCTAGTGATGAACTCGGTCATATGTAGGGTTTGTTTTTATTTGAATTCTTTTTCCCTGTTCTTAACTCTAAAATGATGAATGCAAACCAACCCATGAACAGGTTGATCAGTGGATCACTCGTTCTTGCGGGAGAGTGCCTTTTCTCTAGATTCTTATATTGGGATTAATTATTTTTATTATAGAACATCAATCCTAAACATCCCTTTGATTAAACTCTAACGAGGAGGGTGTGGGCCGACAAGAACAAGGCCCAAACCTGTTTTCCTTGTGATTTATTCATGGACAAACCTTCAAATGTATGACATGCCAGTACCGAGGCTGTAGCAGCCAAGACAGCGACCCAAGAAGACCGTCGGCATAGGCGGTTTGCAGAACGGACCAATGGAGTGGACCCAGTGGCCCACGGAAAGCACTGCTGATGCTGACCATGGGTGTCAGGTGTCTTTCCATGACGGTGTGCTGAAGGAGGTTTCGCAGCTTGCTTGGGCCATGGTAGAGCAGTAGGAGCTGCCGGCTTCAGACGGTGGATGGGAGGCGGCCAAATGGTCGTGTTAGTTGGAGTGGCCCACACTGTGTGGTTCGCAGTCCCCTGATGGAACTCCTTCCAGAAATCATGTGAGGGACCACTAGGGGTGGCCTGCTTTGGCACACCAAATAGATCCCATTAGGTGTTTGGGTTGAGAGAGGTCGGTCTGCCGGTTGCAGGCTCGACCATAGCGTGCAAGCTGGGCCACCACGCAGCCCGGGCCATACGGGCGATATAATACCAGCCCACTAAGGGGCCCAAGCTAGGAACAATTTGGCCCTGATGGTTGCGGGCCAAGCTGAATGATATTGGGTATTTAGGCCAGATGAGATTGGGTCGTCAGGCGACCCGGTAGGCTGGACCCCAGGTCGAACCGAGTCGAGTCCAACAAGGACCAATGGGCCTTGACCGACGACCAATCCAGACTGGTTCGGCCTAGACCCAAACTGGGTCGAGTTATTCGAACCAAACTAGTGCATGTGGGGCCCTTGGTCTAGGTTTGTCGGGTCAGTCTGACCGGGTTGGACAGGGCCCGGAATCAACCAGACCCTCTTTACTAAAACACCAATATCTCTCAAATCGGGTGTCTAATTGACGAAATGATTGCGGAATTGTAAACCTCGCAGAGAGGTGGATCTTTCGGAATACTCTAAGGAGGATTTCATGGATGTTGGAAATGAAAAATGGATTGAGGATTGGTTTCTCCCAGAATCAAGTGCACTACATGTGGAGATCCTATGGCTGACTGAGACCTAAAGACTGCCGAAAAGTGACCCTATGTGGATCAGTTATGATTCCCTAGTGGGAAGCAGCTCTGTGTGACCTGGTAGGACCATGGGGGAGAGCGTATCTGTGTAACTCGGCAGAACCATGGTACTCATCAAAAATGAGTACCTCAGTACGATGCCCAAAGTGGGAAGAGGCTCTGTGTGACTTGGCAGACCCTTGGTGGGGATCAGCTCTATGTGACCCATCATTCCCATTGTAATCATCAGGGATGAGTACCACAGTAGTCCAAGACTAGTGGGAAGCATCTTTGTGTGACCCGGAAGGCCCCGGGTGAGGAGGGAGTCTGTGTGACCCAGCATACCCACAGTACTCATTATGGAGCAGTACCCCAGTAGCCCATGGTGTTCAGTGTTGTGACTGATGTCCTTAATTTATATACTCTAGATTACACCAGTGCGAGCTGAATCTTAGTATACATGGCGTAATATCCTCCATGGTGTACTTAGTGTACATGACGTACTCTCACCAGTGGTGTACTTACTGTACTTGGAATACTCTCTTTAGTGGTGTACTTAGTGTACTTGGCGTACTCTCCTCAGGGGTGTACTTAGTGTACATGGTGTACTCTCCTCGGTGGTGTAATTACAGTACCTTTCCCATACTCTCCTTTGTGGTATTTTCTTTTGGTTTTGGGGTCCCTAGTGAGTATTGTGTTTCTCACCCCTGCACAGGCTTTGCTCACACGTTTTTTCCCCATAAAGGTGATCGATGCTTCAATGAAAACCTTGGTGGTCCAAGACCAGGTGATGCTCAGTGAGATTGGACAGACGGATGGACACTTCAGTAGAGACCTTGGTGGTCTGAGACTAGGTGGTACTCTGTGAGATATGATAGAAGGGCATACCACTATAGCTACAGGCACATACCCTTCACTTGTCCTTCAGGTATGGTCTTGAGTAGACAAACATGGATATTTATACTTTACTTTATTTTTTGGGCATGTATTATGGCCCCTTTGTACTCTCCTTTGTGGCTTTGGTCTTGTATTCTGGACCCTTTATATTTTTAGTTTGTGTTGTGTGCATGTTTACAGGTTTAAAGGAAAATGCCTTCCATTTTTTTGATATGCCTTCTCAGAGTTAGTCACCAGCACCTAGCCTATGGATGGTGGGCTTGGGGTTAGTCACAGCATGGGACCTGGGGGTGATTCATGAAAAAGTGGTTTCAGAGGTGGTTGGTTCTACCTCAATGACTGAGAGTTTGTTGTTTTATTTTTTGGGAACAGTGTTAAGTATTTAGAGATTGAATTTCAGATTTCAGGAGTCCAATGTTGGTGCAAAAGCCGACGTATCCATACACCAAAACCTTAAATTATTCTTTTTGGATTTATACAAAAAAAACTGGTTGAATGCATCATATAAGAATTGAGTGTTTCCTCATGTTTTTCTTGAATTAGAGTTAACTCGCCATGTATAATCTATTAATCATGGTTCATCTTGATTCTCTTTCAAGACGGCTCCATACATACTGTGATCCAGGATTCCAGTGTGTGACCACGAGGATGGTTAACATAGTGATAAGGCATCAATATAGGGACCGTTTCCTGATATAGAACCTTCAGGAGGTGTCCCAGCTTTACCACCACCCATTGGTCAGCAGTTACTACCAGCGTTACCCGTAGAGGATGCATGTAGGCTCAGTGCCTTACATGATTTTTAGTGATTGAGATCCCTCATGTTCTAAGGCAAGTCTAACCCACATGCAGCTAAGGACAATCGTGAGGTGGTTACTGAGTTTTCTGTCTGGTTAGGGAATAATTAGATCAGATGGTAGTCGTAGCAGTGAGCCTTCTACGTGGCTCAGTAAGGAAATGATGGGGTTTAGATTACTGGATCATACGATAAGGTGAATTTTCCATGGAAATAGCTTGAGAACCTCTCTCCGAGAAGGGGATATTTCCATAAAATCTTAGGGATATGTGTTCCCAAGAGCTTCTACATATTTGTAATGATGGCATGTCTGTAGCAGAGTATCCATCTAGGCGTACTGACCTTTCCTGGTACTCGATGAATATGATAAAATGAGTGCTTCAGGGCTCAGACCTAAGAGAGATGTGTTTAGGGAAAATTGAGAAAACACTAATCATATTTACATTCCTACTTATGCTATGTTTCTAGGGAGAACCATTGTGGTTGAACGTTCTTTGGATGATACGATACAATTAGTGGATGTGAGTAGTGGGAAAGCAGGAAACTGATGTCAATCTCAGAGACTTGGATGAGTACGAGGATGCATTTTCAAATGATGTTCCAAAACTACCTCCTCATAGAGAGGTTGATTTAAGCTTTGATTTGTACCCTGGTAAAGCATCTATATCTACACCTCCATATCAGATGGATCTCGCAGTGCTCTGGGAGTTGAGGGTATAGTTAGAGGACTTGCAGAGGAAGGGTTTCATAAGGCCCATCGTTTCTCAATGGGTAGCCCCAGTGTTGGAAGAAGGAAGCTTGAGGCTAGGCATGGACTTCCGACGCCTGAAGTAGGTGACTGTGAAGAAAAAGTATCCTTTACTAAGGATTTATGACCTCTTCGATTAGCTTAAGGGAGAGAGATGGTTCTCAAATATGGGCCTTAGATTAGGTTATCACCAGCTTTGATTGCGAGATGAGGACATTTCGAAGGTCGCTTTCTGATGTTGCTATGACCACGACGTGTACTTAGTGATACCTATTTTCATGAAGAATTCCCCATATATGTTCATGGGACTCATGAATGGGAGCTTCCAGTCATACCTAGACTAGTTTTTAATGGTCTTAATTAATGGCATCTTGGTGTATTCGGTGTTAGAGGAGGAGCATGAGATACACCTAAGGATGGTTCTAGACAGACTCTGAGAGAACCAGATCTACGATAAGCTCCCTAAGTGTGATTTCTAGATATGAAAGGTCCACTTACTGGGACATGTCATCTCGTAGTCTAGAGTTATGGTGGATCTAGTAAAGATAGAGGCGTTTCTTGCTTTGTAGCCACCCAAGAGCGTTACTGATGTGTGGAGTTTCCTTGGGTTGTAATGGTAATATATAAAGTTTTTACCTAACTTCTACAGAGTTGAATCACCCATGAAGGCATTGAAAAATAAGGGAAAACCCTTTGTGTAGAAAAAAAAGATTCCAGTAGAGCTTTTAGCAGCTGAGGCAGATCTTGACAAGTGCTCATATCATGAGGCTACCAGTGGAGGGCAATGACTACATGGTGTTCTATAATGCATCAGGAACCGGTCTTGGTTGTGTCCTCATACAGGGGAAAGTAGTGATTTATTATGGCTCACAAAAAATGATACCACATGAATAGAACTATGAAACTCATGACCTTGAGTTGGTAACGGTAGTCTTCGCACTAAAGATGTGGCGACACTATCTTATGGGTGAATGATTCATCGTCTACTCTAACCACAAGAGTCTCAAGTATATCATTTCCCAAAAGGATCTGAATTTGAGATAACAACACTGGCTAGTGTTCCTCCAGGACTATGAATTCAAGATAGTCTATACTCTTGGGAAGGGGAATGTGGTGGTAGATGCTCTCAGTAGGAGATTAAGTTCACAGCTACTGAACAAGGCCAAAGATTAGTTAGCCTTTCTTCAGATATCCTTTGTGGATTGAGATGAGGTAGCTTATCTTTAGTAGACGGTGGTTTCCCCTCCAATCTGACATTGAATTAGAGAGGCGCAACTTAGAGATGCCAGCTACGAGACCACACGTGCCCAGATGTCCATAGGGAATTCCCCTAATGAATATTAAAAAGGATGCACCATAGTACCATTGGAGTTGTGGGTGGAGGTGTTGAGGGAGTTCCATACATCCCCTTTGGCAGTGCATCAAGGTTAGGAGAATATGTACCAAGTCCTCTAACATCTGTACTGGTGGTCGGGGGTGAAGAAGGCAGTTGAAAAGTTTGTTTCCAGATGCCTCACTTGTCAGCAAGTAAAGGTTAGGCACTAGGTTCCAGTAGGATTGACACAACCCCTTGGGGTAACAAAGCGGAGTGGGATGGAATATTGATGGACTTCGTGATGGGTTTACCACATACATCCATGAAACAAAATACCGTATGGGTTATCCTTAACTGACTCACTGAGTCGGCCCAGTTCCTAACTACCCAGGGGCAGAGTATAGTAGAGGGATTAGGATGCCTCTATGTGCTAGAGATTAGATGACAGGGAGACTTTGGTATAGTTTCCGGTAGAGATAGAATATCTATAGGGGGATTCTTCATAGATGGTTGATTCCTATGGTGCATGTTCATTAGAAGCATGTGAATCTCTAGGAGATCACATGGGAGCAGGAGGCTCAAATTTGTGCCCAGTAACCCCTTTTTTTGTTTAGCCCTTTTTTTGTATTATGAGGACGTAAATCCCTAAAGGGGGGAGTAAGGTAATACCCCATAAATCCATGATTTTTTGTTTGAAAATTTAAATGGGATTATTTCAAGATCAGGTGCTAATATGACGTGCGATTCCGAGGTCCAGAGTTCCCAGAATGATCCCTTGAAAAATGTTATGTTTTAAATAGATCAACTGATAAGTCTTCATGAAAAAGTGGAATAACTCTTAAATGGTTTCCTAGATCATAAATCCAAGGGAACCTTTATGTTTAGGATGACAGTTTTACCCTATGTATGAATAAATTTTAGTTGGTTCAGGCCTCTAATGAGAAAACCTGTAAATGGAATAACTGTAAATAAAATTATTAAATAAAATTATTTTATTTTTAAAATGATTATAACTCAAGAACGGTGACTCAGAATGAAAATTTGTGCCCACCATTGAGATTGTGAGGGTATTTCTTCTTTTGGAAGAGACTAATGTTGGCCGTCACAGGCTAACAGTGGAAGTTAGTTTTTTCCGTAAATAAAATAATTAAGTAAAATTTATTTTATTATCAAATCCTTATAACATTTAAATAGTAACTCAGATTGGAAATCTGATAGTACTATAGAGCTCGTCAGGGTGTGTTACCCTTAGGCACAGTTTAACATCAATCGGCATGGGTTGAGGGTGAAAGATAGTTTTTGAAGTTTTTTTAAGCGAATTAAAATGGTCTGCGTGCACAATTTTGGAAAATTCTAAACGGGTTCCCATATTGAAAATTCGAGGTCACCGTTGCATCCGAAATGGAAACATTACCTAATAATGGACTTAACCTAGACTGGTGAAGGTCAAAGGAAAAAGTTAATTTTCTGAATTTTTTGAAGATAAATAAATTAAATAAAAAAGTTATTTTATTTTTTTCCCTCACTATTGAGTGGTGACACGCCAACATTGTGGTGCGGTGACGAGGTGGAGGAGAACCACTTTAATGAGACTATTTAACTGAAGTGAAATAGATATGAAATTTTATTAATGAAATGGCGTAATTACGTAGCATAAAAAATGCTACGATGCGTTTCTCTATTAAGGAGATAACGGGTTGGAGAATCAGGGGGTGGAATTTCTCTGACGGATGAAAAATGTTTTTATCTTCAATGAAAAATGCTAGAGAATCACTAGAAACATTAGAACACCTCTAAGAATAGGATCGGTGTGTGACAAATGCCAATGGATTTGAAGAACAGAACATGGATTCTCGTAAACAGATCGCTCTTGAAATAAACTCAATCAAAGGTAGGGTTTGTTTTGATTTGTATTCCATTCCCCCATTATTCATTCTGAAATGAAGAATGTGGTTCAACCCATAAACAGGTTGATACACGGATCGCTCGTTCTTGCGGGAGGGTGCCTCTTTTTGGGATTCATGTATCTGGATTAATTATTTTTCTAATTGAACTTCAATCCTAAATGTCCCCTTCATTAAAATCTAATGCGGAGGGCGCGGGCTGACACAAACAAGGCATGGACCCCTCATCTTTGTGAGTTATTCATGTTCAAACCTTCCAATTGACTACAAGTCAGTACCGAGGCTATATTAGGGAAGACAGTGACCAGAGAAGACCACAGGCATAGACGGTTTGCAGAACAGACCACCGGAGCAGACCCTGTGGCCCGTAAAAAGAACCACAGGCGCCAGCGACTGCCTTTGGTGGACCTTTGTGGTGGATGCGGGTGGTTGGTGGCACACCCCAATGGCGTGTCGAAGGAGGTGTTGTGGTTGGATTAGGTCACAACAGAGCAGCAGGAGCCACTGGCAGCGGCCAGCGGCTACCAAACGAGACGCGGCCAAACGGGCGAGTCAGGATGAGCAGCCCAGTAAAGACACCTATTTTCCATATATATATTTTTAAATTATTTCGGACTATTACAAGTCTAAAAAAATTTATGGCATGTGATTTCGAGGCTTGGAGAGCCCGAAATGGAATTTTGAACTTTTTTTAATATACTTTCAGCAAACGTATGGGTGGTGATTTCTATCTTTTGAACTGGTGCTCGGATTAAAAATACGAGGGCACCATTGAATCTGAAGTGTCATGATTATTTTAAGGGAAGATTAACTTTGACCATTGAGGGTCAGATGAAAAAGTTAAATTTTTTACTTTAAAAAAAATAACTCAACAAGTTATTGTATTTGTTTCTTTTTAACTGTTGAACGGTGGTGGTGGGACCGCTGGGTTGTCTGGCCATTTAATGGATGGTTACAATTGGTTGTGTGACTGCATTATTGGTTGAATTAATAGGTTCATTAATTAAATTTATTAACGAACCTAACTAATTGTGTCGTGGGTTGATCTCCACTTTTCTTCTATTTAGACAAATCTCCGGTACGGGTTTTTTGGACTAAAGGGAGGAACCTCTAACGAAGTGTTAGCGACGTCTTCCACCAACGTAGAATGGATCTTCGACGACAATTGGAGGATTTGATGATGAGAACCTAAGGACATAAACCTTCTCCTTCGTCTGCAGCACCCTAAAATTTGGTCACTCCTTCCTCATCCGTAGTGACTTCCAATGAACTCAAGGTAGGGGGATTTGTTTAAGAGATTCTACGATTCTTTTACCTTGATGATGTTGAAAACCTTCCCAAATTATGACGCTAATGTTGAGGGTGTGGTCCAAACCGAACAAGGCATGAACCCTCCACCAACGTAACATTGATTGCGTTCTTCGTGGGTGACCGACCAACACAGCGACAATAAGTAGAGGCAGCCGAATCTTGCCGGCTGCGAGAAGGTGACAACGCCAGAAGTTGCTGTAGCGGATGAAGGGGGATATTGTCCAAAGTCGGTCGTGTTGACGACGTCAATGCACCATGGTAGCGTGCCGCGGAAGAGGGTCACAGCTCTGAGCCATGACAAATGAATGGGGGAGGCTAACCATCATCGGCCATGTTGATGTCAGGTGGCACGCCACTGCATTGCTCCGCAGAGGAAGGTCGCAGATTCGAGCTACGGAAAAGGACATACCCACGCATTGCGGGTCCTGTGAGTGACCGGTCTGAGTGAACTGGCCAGCTAGATCTGTACTAACTAGCATCGTTGCTTTGATACTGAATAGACTTCTATTTGTTCATGAGCGGAGAAGACCCATGTGCCCAGCCAGTATGTTGGGCGGTTCCACGGCCTGGTGGGCCATGTCCAGTTGGGTAATCCAGACCAAACCTGTGGCCCAGTGGGTCCGACCAGGCCCAGCCGAACCGGGAAGAGCCCAGCCCCTTCGGGCCGGGTTTGACTGGACCCAGACCCCTTCGGCCCAGTTAAGCTTAAATGGGCATATCTTTTAAACAGATGTCCATTTGAGGAACCGTCTGCAACGTCAGAACCCTTAGGACAAGGTGGTCCTTTTGATATTCTTCACCTGAGTTTTAGGGAAAGTTGGATTATGGCTGGATTGGATCAACCCCGAATCCAACCAGGCCCTTGGCACTAAAATTCCTATAACATACAGACCGAGCATCTGGTTGGCGTGCCATCTATTGCGTTGGAGCCCTTATAAAATGGAGGTTCTTTGGATTACTTCTTCATGGTAATTTGTGCTGGTTGAAATATGGCTGATTTCTTGAGGAGCGGATCCTCCTGAAATTAAGTGTGCTTTGTGCAGAATCGAATGGATGGCTATGAGCTGGAGAATAAAGGGTGATCTTGTGGGGGTTAGTACCTATCAATCATGTGTGGGTCATATCCTATGCGGGTCAGCACTCAGCAATCCTATGTGTTTCAGCGCATACTGATCTTTATGGGTCATATACTATGTGGGTCAGCACTCAGTGATCCTGTGTGGGTCAGCGCATACTGATCCTGTGTGGGTCAGATCCTGTGTGGGTCAGTACTTAGTGATCATGTGTGGGTCAGTGCATACCAATCCTGTGTGGGTCAGATCATGTCTGGGTCAACAGTAGAGCCTCTTGAGAGAATAAGATGATCTATCATTATGACTAATCATCTGTACTTTTTTACATAAGTTATATACCTAGTGTGAGCTGACTTTTGATTTGTGATTTGTGGTTGAGATCATGCTGTGTAGATTTTCCTTTGTGAAATTCTGGGAGACCATCGAGGGTCTCAGGGTCCCTATTGTGTATTTTTATACTCACCCCTACATGGGCTTCGCCCGCACCTTATTGTGTCTTGTGTAGATGACAGAAAGCTAGACTGAGTCTTGAGAACTCAAGACTTGATGGATCTCAGGGGTGATTGACAGACTGTGTATGGAGTTGACTGGTAGATGTGGAGATCTACGGTGACACGTTTTAAGTACCCTTCAAGTAGGAACCTTGTCATACAACCCCATTATCTTTTTTCCCTTTTTTTACTACCATTTTAGTTGGGATTTTATTCTGGCCACTTTACTTTCAGTACTCACTTTTACACTCAATGGTGGTTTTTAGTTGTGGTTGTACCTTTCTTTTTCCATTGCGTTTACTTGTGTGAAGTGTGCCCTATCTGTGTGTGTACAGGTTTTTAGGAAATTTCTTCCCATTTTAGGGATATGCCTTTCCAGTACTAGTCGTCAACCCCTGGTCTATGGAAGGTGGGCTTGGGGTAGTCATGGCACGGGCCTCGGGGGACGATTCATGACAAAGTGGTATCAAAGGGGTCAATTATATCAGAAGAAATAAGAGTATATGTTTTAAATGGAGTAATAGTGTTAAGTTTCTTGATTTTGGGTTTCAGTTCAGGGAGTCCAATGTTGGTGCGGTGGGCAACGTATCCATACATCAGGACCCTGAATTCTAATTTCCGACTTGATACACGAAAACATTGTTTTCATGTGTTTTGAAAATGTTTTTTTTTCTTTTGATATCTTTGATTTATCTCACCAGGTATAACTTATTGACTATGGAACACCTATTTTCATTCAAGATACCGCTACAAATAATTTTAGCTAGGATTCCAAAGAGAGATAATGATGACGGCCCACCGAGTGAAGAGTCATCGGTGCAGGGCCCTCTTACGGTGATGACACCTTCAGGTGGTGTACCAGCAGCGCCACCACTTGTAGGGAAGTAGTTTCCACAAGTCCCACCAGCAGACCGTGCACACCGACTGAGCACGTTTCACGAGTCCCAGAGACAGAGGTCTCTGAGGTTTCAAGGCATGACAAATCCCCAAGAAGCTAAGGACTTGTTGGAGGTTGTGGAATGGGTTTTTCTCTTAGTTGAGACACCATCACATCAGATGGAAATCCTAGATTCTATCCACTTTCAGGGAATAGTAGGGATATGGTGGAGTCTGATGCTTTAGATGCATGAGTAGGAAACACTTTCCCAGTTGGACTTTGATGGAATCTTTAGGGAATATTTCGTACCAGTGACACTACACTTTGTGCGTATTTATGAGCTACTTCACTTAAAGTAGGGTATCCTGACAGTGGCTTAGTACTCGGAAGGATTCACTGACCTCTCTCACTACTCCAGTGACATGTTACAAAGACCTTTCCTTAGGGCCTAGGACTTTGATCAAGGTCTCTGATGGGATATCATAGCATCGAAGATATCACTCAATATCCCTGCACAGGCTGGGGTGCTTGAGCGAGCACTATTGGTAAAGATCTTCTTAGCTGAGCAAGCACAGGTGGTGAGACACACCACCAGATGATAGGTAGACAAGTCATTTGAAGCAAGTAGTTGGCAGATGACATAGAGTTCCAAGTGTGCCAGACCTTCTAGAGGCCAACCCCAGGATGTAGGTTTGGAGGTGCGGAGCTCACGAGACAGAGGGGGTTAGCAAAGGAGCAGACTAAGATTCACATGCAGCGGGCGGGGTCACATTGCCCGCAACTACTAGACCCGATGTACTGATGATCAATAGACGATCGAGGTACTGCTGAGGAAAAGGTAGATATTTTAGTAAGGAGGTATATAGGGAATCATACGTGGAAGAGGAGCTGTACGATAAGAAAGCGGTGGGCGGCGATTTGAGGTTCTACCACCACCACCTCCTGGAGGTCCACCCCGACCTCAAGGAGCAGGTGGACAAGGATGAGCTCAGCTTCAGGAAGCTGAGGCCTACGATCATGGAACTCCATAGATGATTCAAGGTATGATCTATGTCTATTTTACCCAAGATGAAGTACTTATAGACACAGGTGTCTGTCACTCTTTTATTGCCACAACTCTCGTTTGGAGATCAATAATTCTGATGGATCCATTTTCTCAATCCTTACTATTAGAGACTTCTACGAGAGAGGATTCAATGATTACACACTAGTTTTAGTAGTGTGAGATTACTCTAGGAGGCGAGATCTTCAGCTGGGATCTCCTAGTAGCAGCATCGAGGCCTTATGATTTCATCTTGGGTATGGACTGGTTATCCATGGTCCATGCTTAGATTGATTGTTTCAGGTGCAAAGTGTGGTGTAACCATGAGGATGGGACCATGTTTTCCTTCACTAGCAAGAGGGGAACCTCTGTGTCTTAGGATAAACTTTCTCGAAAGAGGGTGCAGCTAATCACTCTTCAGTTGGCTAGCCTAACCCTCTGAGTAGATGATGAGAGGAGCCCGAGTTATCCTGTAGTGGTGGACTAGTATATTGATGTCATTCTTGATGATGTTATGAGACTACCTCCTCATAGAGAAGTAGAATTCTACATTGACCTATACCTTAGCATGACAATGATATCTACATTATCATATTAGATGGATCCCATGGAACTTCATGAGTTGAGGGTAAAACTAGAGGACTTGTATGGTAAGTGGTTTATAAGGCCTCATTTTTCTCCATGGGAAGCCCCAATTTTGTTCACCAAGAAGGCAGATGGAATTCTGAGGCTTTGTTTGGAATATTGGTGCCTGAATTAGGTGACAGTGAAGAACACGTATCCTATACTGAGGATTGATGATCTCTTCATCTAGAAGAAGGGATCATAGTGGTTTTCAAGGATAGACCTCAGATCAAGCTATCACCAGCTCAGAGCAAGGGATGTGGACGTACCAAAAATAGTATTTAGATGCTGGTATTGACATTACGAGTTCTTGGTGATGCCTTTCGGTGTGACCAATGCTCCGTCAGTGTTCATGGGACTCATGAACATAATCTTCTAGCCTTACCTCAATCGCTTCATGGTGGTCTTCATTGATGACATATTGGTGTACTCGGCGACAAATAATGAACATGCCACGCACCTATAGATATTTCTGGATACACTCTAAGAGAACTAGCTTTATGGAAATATCTCAATGTAATAGTTCTGGATATGAAAGGTCCACTTCCTAGGGTACATTATCTCGGAGGCTAGAGCTGTAGTGAATCCGACAAAGATATAGGGAATGCTTGCATGGGATCCACCCAGGAGTGTGACTGAGGTGCAGAGTTTCCTGGGATTGGCTGACTACTACCAAAGATTTAAACCTAACTTTTCGAGGGTAGCATCACTCTTTTCATCTTTGATGAAGAAGGGACAACCCTCTTGTGGATGGGAAAGTGCCAGCAGAGTTTCCAAGAGCTGAGGTGGATATTGATGAGTGCCCACATCTTAAGGCTACTAGAAGAGGGAGTTGGGTATGTAGTCTACTGAGATGCATCATGGATCGGACTAGGATGTTTCTTGATGAAGGAGAGAGCGTTGATTGCCTATGTCTCATGATAGTTGAGACAACACGATCATAACTTCACTACCCATGACATGGAGATAGCAGTAGTGGTCTTTGCGTTGAAGATGTGGCGGCACTACATGATGGGTGAATGGTTTACTGTCTACTCTGATCACAAGAGTCTTAGGTATATCTTCTCATAGAAGGACCTAAACCATAGATATCAGCGATGACTAGAGTTTCTCTAGGACTATGACTTTAGGATAGTCTACAATCCTAGGAAAGGTGATGTAGTAACAGACACACTCATCATGAGGTCTGGTCTACAAATGTTGAGTGAGGCGACATAGCAGCTAGCTGCGTTCCAGATATCCTTTGTTGATAGTGATGGTGTATCTTACCTCTAGTCTATGATAGTTACTCCTCCACTTCTTCAGCGATTTAGGGAATCATAGCTTGGGTACATTGACTGTGAGGCCCAACGTGCTCAAATATCCACAGGACGGCTCCTGAAGGATATTCTGAAGTTGGGGAGCACGTCATCCTTTTTAGAGGGCGCACCATGGTACCCGTGATTCTACAAGAGGAGGTGTTGAGGGATTTCCACACATCCCATTAGTTGGTGCATTATGGTGTGGTGAATATGTACAAGGACCTTTGGCATTAGTACTAGTGGCCAGTGATAAAGAAAGAAATGACAAAGTTCATTTCACGATGCCTCACTTGTCAGCAAGTAAATGTTGAGCACCAGGTTCCAGCAGGATTCAAATAGCCACTAGAGGTTCCAGAATGGAAGTGGGATGGAATCTCTATGTACTTCATGACAGGGCTACCACTTACATAAATAGGACCCTATTCCATCTGGGTGATCGTTGACCGACTCACCAAGTCGGCCCACTTCCAACCCATCTGAGAGCAGGGATCATTAGAGGGCATATGAAGCCTCTACATACAAGAGATTATACTACTTCACGGGGTTCCATCGATGATAGTCTCATATTGAAATACTAATTTACCTCCCAGTAATGGAAGGGGTTGTAGGAGGAGTTCAGGACTCAGTTGTGCTTAACCACTACCTTCCATCCTTTGACAAATGGTCAGACGGAGCAGACCATACTGTCACTCAAGGGCATTCTTCATGCATTAATTCTAGATTTTGACCATATTTTGGAGTACCACCTGTAACTGGTTTAGTTTTCATAAAACAATAGTTATCACTCCACCATCGTCATGGCTTCGTTTGAGTACATGTATGAGCAACCATGCAAATAACCTCTATGCTAGACAGACCTTGGGGAGTCAGCACTTATGGGTCTAGATTTAGTACAGACTACCACTGATAAGCTGCATATCATCTAGGAGAAGATGAATACTTCACAAATCCAGTAGATGTCTTATTCCAACAGGATGCGGAGACCCTAGGAGTTTGAGGAGGGAGATCATGACTTTTTAAAGATCTCACCTCGACAAGGATTACTGAGATTTGGCTGGGGTGACAAGTTATCTCCAAGGTTTATCAAACCTTTCTAGATCCTTATCATAGTAGGAGAGGTGTTGTACAATATAGTTCTTCCCCCACATATGCATCTGGTGCTTAATGTTTTCCTTGTTGTCAGCTGAGGAGGTACGTGCATGATCCATCGCATGTTATCGACTGTGGTGAGTTGGACATCGATGATGGGGAAATGTCTACAGAGTTCACAGTAGAGATAGAGGATCAACAGGAGTGGTTCCTTCATGTTCTGTTGATTCCTCTGGTACGAGTTTGGTGGCTGCACAGAAACCTCCAAGAGAGCATGGGGGAGGGGGAGACTCAGATACATGCTCAATACCCCCCATTTGTTTCCCTAGTTTTTTTATGGCTTTCAAGGACAAAAAACCCTACAGTAGGGATAAAGTAAAGACCATTATTTTCCATATATTTTTTTAAAAAATTATTTGGGATTATTATGAGTCTTTTAAAATTGACGGCACGTGATTCTGAGGCCCGGAGAGTCCAAAACGTAATTTTGAACCTTTTTTTAAGCTACGTTCAGTAAAATTGCAGGTGGAAATTTCTATCTTTTAAACTAGTACTCAAATTAAAATTCCATTGGAATTTTTGAATCTTCAGTGCTTAGATTTGCTTAATGGAAGCTTAACTTCAATCGGCAAGGGTCGGACGAAAAAGTTAATTTTTGGACATTACAAAAAAATAAAAAAAATAACTCAATGAGTTATTTTATTTGTTTCTTTGTATCTGTTGAGTGGAAGTGGTGGGGCCACTGGGTTTTCAGAGCATTTAATGACCATTGAAACTTGGTTTTGTAACCGCACCATTGGGAGAATTAATAGGTTCATTAATTAAATTTATTAATGAACCACATTAATTGTGTGGTGGGTTGATCTCCTCTTTTCTCCAATTTAAACGAAGCTCAGGTAGGGGGTTTTGGGACTAAAGGGAGGAACCCCTAACGAAGTGTCATAGACACCTTCCACCAATGTAGAATGGAGCTTTGACGACCGTTGGAGGATTCAACTATGAGAACCAAAGGACGTGAACCTTCTCCTTCATGTGTATCACCCTCGAACGTGGACACTCTGTCCGCATCCGCAGAAACTTCCAACAAACATGAGGTAGGGGGATTTGTTTTGTAGTTTTTATAATTCTTTTACCATGATTATATCAAAAAAATTCCCATATTATAACGCTAAAATAGAGGGTGCGGGCCAAACCAAACAAGGCCAAGACCCTCTACCAACAATACTTTGATTGCGTTCTTCAGGGGCGACCGACCAACACTACGGAAACCGGTAGCAGCAGCCGACTCTTGCTATTCGGGAGAAGGTAACAGCACCAAAAGGCTCCGTGGAGGATGAAGGGGGTGGTCGTCCATCGCCGACCATATTGATGACGGAAGCGCGCCACAGTAACGCACCATGGATAAGGGCCGCGACTCCGAGTCATGGAAAATGAAGGGGCGCGACTGGCCCTCACTGACCGAATTGACGTTGGGCGGCACATCGTGGAAGCACACTGTGGAGGAACGTCGCAGCTTCACACCATGGTGGACGGAGGACCTGTGCCCCACGGGTTCTGCGAGAGAGTGGTCTGAGCGAACCAGCCAGCTGGAGCAGCACCAACTGGCACCACTACTTTGAGAATGAATGAACTTCTGTCCATTCGAGAGGGGACGGAACCCCCGCACCCAGTCGGTGGTCCGTGCCCAACTAGGTAGGATAGGCCAAACCCACAGCCCAACAAGTCGAGGCCACGTCACAGCGGGTTGAGACTGCGGCCCAGCGGGCCGGACTAGGACAGCCAAATCGGGCCAAGCCAAGTGCCTTTATGCTGGGCCCCATGGGCTGGGTCGGGTCGGTTCAACCAGGTCGGACCGGACCCAGACCCCTTTCGGCCCAGTTACACTTAAATGGGAATATATCCTAAAGAAGACATCCATTTGGAGAACCGTCTCTAGTTCCAAAACCCTTATAAAGAGGTAGTCCTTTCGAGATACTTCACTTGAGTTTTAGATAATGTTGGAGGAAAGATGGGTTGGATAGAACCAAAATCCAACCAAGCCCTCGGCACTACAATGCCTATAACTTACAGACCAAGCATCTGGTTGACGCATCTTCTATTCAGTTGGAACTCTTATGACATGGAGGTTCTTCATGTTACTTCTTAGTGGGACTTTGTTCTGGTTGAAATAAAATCTATGGCTTGGGGATTGGATCCTCTTGGAATCAAGTGTGCCTTTTATGGAATCAAATAGATGGCTGTGAGGTGGAGAATGAATGGTGATCTTGTGGGAGTTAGTACCTATCGATCATGTGTGGGATAGATCCCGTGTGGGTCCACGCTTAGAGATTCTGTGTGGGTTAGTGCATACCAATCCTATGTGGGTCAGATCTTATGTGGGTCAGTGCTCACCAATCCTATGTAGGTCATTGCCTACTAATCCTGTGTAGGTCAGATCCTATGTGGGTCAGTGCTCAACGATCCTGTGTGGGTCAGTGCATACCAATCCTATGTGGGTCAGATCCTGTGTGGATCAGTAGTAGAGACACTTGATAGAATAATATGATCTAGCTTTACGAGTAATCATCTGTACTTATGTACTTATTTTATATACCTCGTGTGAGATGACTTTTGATTTGGTCTTGGTGATTGAGATCATGCTTTGTGGATTTTCCATTGTGGAATTCTGGGAGACCATCAGGGGTCTCGAGGTCCCTATTGGGTATTTTTATACTCACCCCTACACTGGTTTATCCCAAACCATACTGTGTCTTGTACAGACATTGGACAACTAAACTGGGTCTTGAGGATTCAGGGATTGACGATGCTCGAAGGTGATTAGCAGACGGTGTATGAAGTTGACTGGTAGACGTGGAGAGCAGCGGTGACAAATTGTACCTACCCTTCAGGTAGGAACCTTGAAGGATGACCTTAGGATCTCTTTTCCCTTTTCATGTACTACCATTTCAGTTGGTCTTGTATTCGGGCCCCTTTACTTTGAGTAGTCACTTTTATACTCAGTGGTGGTTTTTAGTTGTGGTCGTACCTTTCTTCTTTTGTTGTGTTAGTTGTGCGTGGTGTGCCCTATCTTTCTGTGTACAACTTTTTGAGGTAATTCCTTCCCACTTTAGTGATATTCTTTTCCAGTGATACTTGCCAACCCCTAGCCTATGGAAGGCATGCTTTGGGTAGTCACAGAACGGGCCCCAGGGGACAAGTCTTGACAAGCCCGCACCACACGGGTTGCGGTCCCTCGTGGCATGCGGTCCAATGACTGTGTGTAGGACCACTAGGGGCGGCCAACTTCGGTCATATGTGGAACACTGAACTGGTTTCCATTAGGCATCTGGGCTGAATGAGGTTGGCCCGCCAGTTGCGGGCAGGACCGGGGCACACAATCCAAGCCACTACGCATCTCCAACAGGAATCAAATTCAGCATGCTTCTGTGGGCCAGTACAATGATAAAACACTGATCCACTGAGCAGACCACTATTGGAACAAACCGTCCCACTGGTTGTTTTTCAGGCCGGATGAGACTGGGTTGCTGGATGAGACCAGGACGTTAGAAAACCTGACGGGCTGGACCCCCGACCGAACCTGGGTAGGTCCAGAAAGGCCCAATGGGCCTAGACTAGTGGTAAGGATGTACCGGGTCGTCCAAGACCCAAACTAGGCTGGGTTGGTCAAACCAAAATAGTGAATGTGGGGCCCTTGGTCCGGGTCGATCGGGTAGATCTGACCGGGTCAGACTGAGCCCGGACGCAACTGACCCATGTTTACTAAAACTCCAATATCTCTCTAACCAGGCATCCAATTGATGATATGATTATGTTTTTAGAACCCTGGATGGGAGGGGAATCTTTTTTAATAATCTAAGGAGTCTTTCATGCAAGTTGGAATATGGTTAATATCTTGAGGAGTAGTTTTTCCTTGAATCAAGCGCACTACGTGCGGAGATCCTATGACTGACTGAGACCCAAAGAGTGCTGACAAGTGACCATGTGTGGATCGACCATGATAGCATAGTGGGAAGAGGCTTGGTGTGACTCGGAATCCCCCTGGTAGGGAGCAGATTTTTGTAACCTAGCAGACCCATGGTACTCATCGAGAAGGAGTGCCTCAGTACGATGACGAAGGTCTCCTCATTGGTTTACTATGTATTCTTGGTGTACTCTCTTTAGTGGTGTACATAGTGTACTTTTTGTACTCTCCTTAGTGGTGTAATCATAGTACCTTGTACATACTCTCCTTTGTAGTATTTCCTTTGGGTTTTTGGTTCCCTATTGAGTATTGTGTTACTCACCCCTACACAGGCTTCTCCCACACGTGTTTTGTCCCATGAAAGTGACTGACGCTTCAATAAAGACCGTGGTGGTCCAAGACCTGGTGGTTCTCAGTGAGACAGGATAGATGAATGCTTCTATGTAGACATTGGTGGTCTGAGACTAGGTCGTTCTCTGTGAGACGGGACAGAAAGACATACTACTACGACTACAGGCAGCTACCCTTCACCTACCCTACAGGTAGGGTCTCGATCGGATGGACTGCGGCAGTTGTACATTCCTTTTTGATTTTGGTCTTGTATTCTAGACCCTTTATAGTTTTAGTTTGTGCTATGTGCATGTGTACAGGTTTAATGTCAAATAACATACCTTTTGGGATATGCCTTTTTGGTGCTAGTCGTCACCCACTGGCCTATGGAAGGTGGGTTTGGGGTTAGTCATAGCACATGCCTTGGGGGGACAGGTCATGAAAAAGTGGTATCAGAGGTGGTTCATTCTACCTAAAATACTAGTAGTCTATTGTTTTGTTTTTGGGAAACACTGTTAAGTGTGTCAAGTTCAACTTTCAGATTTGGGGAGTCTGGTGTTGGTGCGGCAGCCGACATATCCATACACCATGACCTTGAATTCTGTTTTTCAACTCTATACATAAAAACCTGGTTTCATACATCATATATGAATTGAGTGTTTCCGCATGTTTTTCATGAATTAGAGTCATCTCACCAGGTATAATCTATTGATTGTGGTTCATCATCATTTTTTTCAAGATGCCTCCATGTAGACAGCGAGCCAGGATTCCAGTGTGTGACCACGAGGATGGTCCACATTGTGATAAGGCTTCATTATAGGAACCATTGACCGAGATATCACCTTCAGGTGGTTTCCTAGCTTGTCCATTGCTCGTTGGTTAGTATTTACTACTGTCACTATTGGTATATGACTCATTTAGACTCAATTTTTTACACAAGTTTCAGTGACAGAGACCCCTCAGGATCTAAGGAATGTCTGGCCCATAGGCGACTAAGGAGTGGCTTGAGGTGGTGACTGAGTTTTCCATCTAGTCAGGGCACCATTAGATCAGATGGGAGTTCTAGTAGTGATCCTTCTACGTGGATCAACAAGGTGATGATGGGGTTTAGATTACCTGATCTTATGATATGGTGACCTTTTCATGGACAGAGCTTGAGAACCTCTCTCTGAGAAGGGGCTCTTAACATAAAATCTAAGGGATATGTGTGCCCAAGATCATGTAAAGCTTTGAAAGTATGGCATGTCATTAGTTGAGTATTCATCGAGGCATACTGACCATTCCAAGTATTCGATGAATATGATATAATCAGTATTTCAGGGATCAGACCTCTGGGCGAGATATGTTTAGGGACATCCGAGACAACACTATTCCTTTTTTACATACCTACATATGTTAGGGTGCTATCAAGAACCATTGTGGTTGAAAGTTCTTTTTCTGAGTAGATACATCCAGTGGATGTCAGTAGTGAGAAAGTAGGAAACCGATGTCAGTCTCAAAGACTTAGATGAGTATGAGGACTTATTTCTATAGGAATATCCAAGACTACCTCTTCATAGAGAGGTAGATTTGTGATTTGATATGTACCCTGGGATGAAATTGATATCTACACCTGCATATTCAATAGATCCCACAGAGCTTTGGGAGATGAGGGTACAGTTAAAGGACATGCAGAAGAAGGGGTTTGTAAGGCCTAGCTTTTCACCATGGGCAGCCCCAGTGTTAGTAGATGGAAGATTGAGGCTATGAATAGACTTTCAGCACCTGAACTAGATGAAAGTGAAGAAAAAGTATCATATACCAAGGATTTATGACCTCTTAGAAAAGTGGAAGGGATCAGGATGGTTCTCAAAGATGGATCTCAGATCGGGCTATCACCAGCTTCAATTGTGATATGATGACATCTTTAAGGAAGCTTTAAAATGTTGTTATAGCCACTACATTTACATAGTGATGTCGTTTTCGGTGAAGAAAACCCTAGCTGTGTTCATGGAACTCATGGATAGAAGCTTCCATCCATACCTATATGAGTTTGTAGTGGTATTCATTGATGAAATCTTGGTGTATTCATCATTGGAGGAGGTGCATGTGATAAACCTAAGGCTGGTTATGTATACACTCTAAGAGAAAACATATCTACAGTAAGCTCTCTATGTGTCAGTTCTAGATACAAAAAATCCACATCCTGGGACATGTCATTTCATAGGCCGGATTATAGTGGATTCAGCAAAGACAGAGGCAGTTCTTTCTTAGGAGCCACCAAAGATCATTACTGAGGTGAGGAGTTTTCTTGGGTTGGCTGGGTACTATGGGAGGTTTGTACTCAACTTATCTATAGTAGAATCACCCATGATGTCATTGAAAAAGAAGTTAAAACCCTTCCTGTGGATAGAAATATGCCAGTATATCTCTTAGAAACTAAGGCAGAGCTTGACAAGTGCTCATATCTTGAAGCTGCTAGAGGAGGGAACCGACTACATGGTGTTCTGTGATGCATCAAGAACTGGGCTTGGTTGTGTCCTATTACAGGGGAAAGTAGTGATTGATTATGGATCATGACAATTGAGACCGCATGAATAGAACTATGCAACTCATGACCTTAAGTTGGTAGCGGTAGTATTTTCATTGAATATTTAGCGACACTACCTTATGGGTGAATGATTCATCATCTAATCTAACCACAAGAGTATCAAGTATAACTTTTCTCAAAAGGATCTAAATCTGAGACGACGACATTGGCTAGTTTTCCTCCAAGACTATAAATTCAAGATATTTTATACTCCTTGTAAGGGGAATGTGGTGTCAGATGCTCTCAGTAGGAGATTGAGTTCACAGCTACTGAATGAGGCCTCAGAGAAGTTAGTCTCCCTTCAGATATCCTTTGTGGATAGAGATGAGGCATCTTATCTTTAGTTGAGTGTGGTTTCCCCTCCACTCCTACAGTGATTCAAGGAGCCACAACTTAGATATGTCAAATGTGATACCACACATGCCCAGATGTCCATAAAAAATTCCCCTGATGGATATTTGAAAGGTGTGGAGAACATCATCCTTTTCAAAGGATGCACCATAGTACCAATGGAATTGCGGGAGGAGTGGTTTAGGGAGTTCCATACATCCCCTATGAAGGTTCATCTAGGTGATCCGAAGAAATATCAGGACCTGTGACATCCTTATTTTTGTTTAGGGATGAATAATGTAGTGGCATAGTTTGTTTCTAGATGCCTCACTTGTCAATAAGTGAAGGATGGGCACCAAGTTTCAGCAAGTTTGACACAACCCCTCGGGGTATCAGAGTGGATGTGGGATGGAATATCGAAGGACTTCATGACTGGTTTAACATGTACTTACAAAAGACACGATACCATATGGGTTATCATTGACCGACTCACCGAGTGGGCCCACTTCCTAAGTACCCAGGAGAAGAGTTTAGTAGAGTGGTTGGGATGCCTCTACGTGCAAGAGATTTGATAATGGGGCGACTTTTGTGGAGTTTTCGGTAGAGATCAAGGATCGATAGGGGATGATACTTCTGGGAAGGATGATTCCTTTGGTTCATGTGTGTTGGTAGCACAGAAATCTCTAGGAGAGCACATGGGAGCGGGATGCTCATATTGATGCCCAGTAAGCCCTTTTATTTGTTTAGCCCTTGTTTTGTCTTATGAGGACATAAATCCATAAATGGGGGAGTAATGTAATACTCCATAATTCCATGAAATATTTTATAAAAATTAAATAGGGTTATTTCAAGACCAAACGCTGAGACGACGTGCGATTCCGAGGACCAGAGTACCCGGAATGATCTATTGAAAAATGTTCCGTTTTAAATAGCATACATGACCAGTTTTCATAAAAAAGTGGTATAAATATTAAATGGTTTTCCATATTATAAATATGAGGGCATTGTTGAATTCAAGATGGTGGGTTTACTCTAGGTGTGACTTAAGTTTAGTTGGAATAGTCCTCTAGTGTGAAAACCCAAAAATGACATAACTATAAATAAAATAATTAAATAAAATTATTTTATTTTTCACATGATTTTAACTCATGAACGGTGACTTGGATTGAAAATATGAGACCGTTGTTGAGCTCAAGAGGGTATTATTTTTTTAGGCAGAGACTAATGTTGGGCATCACGGTCCATTAATGGAAGATAGTTTTTGGCCATAAATAAAATAATTAAGTGACAATTGTTTTATTAAAAAATCCTTATAACATATAAATGGTAACTCTGACTAGAAATATGAGAGTACTGTTGAGCCCGTGGGGGCGTGTTACCCTTAGGTGGAGCTTAACCTCGACCGACTGAGGTTGATGGGGAAAAATAGTTTTTGAACTTTTTTTAATAGAATTAAAATGGAATGCGTGCATGGTTATGGAAACTTCTAAATGAGTTCCTGGATTAAAAATTCGAGGGAACCATTGCATTTGTAACAACGACCTTACCTAATAATGGAACTAACCTCAACTAAAATGGTTCAAGGGAAAAAATTCATTTTTGAACTTTTTGGAGGAGAAATAAAATAATTTAAAAAGTTATTTTATTTTCTTTTCCTCACCGTTGAGCGATGGCACACATACAATGCGATGAGGAAATGAGTTGGTGATGAACCAAATTAATGAAACTCTTTCAATTAAGTAAAATAGATATGTTGTTTCATTAATGAAATATCATAACGACGCGGCGGCGCAGCGTAAAAGAAACGATGACACAAATTTCTCTATTAATGAGATATGAGGTTGGAGAATCAGGGGGTGGAATTTATTTGACGGATGGTGAAAGCTTTTATCTCCAATAAAGAATGCTATTGAATCTCTGGTGACATCAACACACCTCAAAGAATGGGACCAGTGCACGACCAACACCAACGGCTTAGAAGAACGAAACATCGATTCCCGTAGATGGATCTATCCAGCAACAAACCCGATCATAGGAAACAGTTGTTTTGATTTTGAATTCTTTTTCCTCATTAATTATTTTTTTGATAGAACATAAATCCTAAACCTCTCCTTGATTAAACTCTAATGCAGACGGCATGATCCGACATGATCAAGGCCTGAACCCCTCTGTCTTGTGCCTTTATTGTGTCTAAATCGTCTAATTGACTGCAAGGTAGTAATGAGGATGTAGCAAGGAAGACAGAGACTCGAGAACACTGTTGGTGTAGAAATTTTGCGAAACAGACCATTAAAGTGGAATAGGTGTCCCATGGAAAGCACTGTTGGTGTGTCGGTGCCAGTGGTGTCCTGTGGTGGCAACTACGAGCGAGTGGCGGTGTGCCAATATAGTTCCACAAAGGAGGTGTCACGGTGGGATCGGGACGCAGAGGAGCAGTAGGATCTACTGACAGTGGCTGGTGGCTGGAAGATGAGACAGAGCCAAATGACCGAGTTAGGCAGAGCGGCCCGTAACACATGAGTCGCGGTTCCTCATTGGCATGTGGTCCATTAGCCGCTTGTGGGACCATCTGGGGTGGCCGGATTCGGTTTTTTGTGGCATGATGAACATGACACCATTAGGCTTCCAGACTGAGGGAGGTTAGTCTGCTGGTTGCAGGCTAGAACAGGGCGTGCAGCCCTAGCCACCGAGCATCTTGGGCTAGGAACAAATTGGCCAGCCAATTGCGGGCGAGTCCGAATGAGACTGGGTCGCTAGGTGACCCGACGGGTTGGACCCCCAGCCGAATAGGACCAGGTCCTGTAAGGCCCAATAGGGATGGTCTAGTGGCCATGCCAGACCTGGTAGGCCTAGACCTGAACTGGGTCAGGTTGGTCAAACCAAACCAGGGCATGTGGGGGCCCCAGTCCAGGTTGGTTGGGTCGATCCGACCAGTTCAAACTAGGCTCAAACCCAACTGGGCCCCATTTACTAAAATGTCAATATATCTAAAATCAAGTATCCAATTAATGATCTTTTTGCATAATTGGAACCCTCACGGCGAGGCGGGTCTTTTGGAATACTCTAAAAAGGCTTCCATGGAAGTTGGAATATGAATAATGTCTTGATGATCATTTTCTCCCAAAATCAAGCGCATTATTTGCAGAGATCATACGACGGATTGAGACCTGAAGACTGCTGACAAGAGACCCTGTGTGGATCAACTACGATAACCTAGTGGGAAGTGGATCTATGTGACCAGGTAGTCCATTTTGTAGATCAGTGTTGTGTGACCTGAAAACCCCACATTACTCATCAGGAATAAGTACCTCAGTATGATGGCCAAAGTGGGAAGCAGCTCTGTGTGACCCAGTAGGCCCACAATGGGGAACGACTCTATGTGACCTATCATACCCATGGTACTCATCAGGGATGACTACCAAAGCGGTGCAAGGTTAGTGGGAACTGGCTCTGTGTGACCCGACAGGGCCATGGTGGGGAGCAGCTCTATGTGACCCAGCATACCCACAATACTAATCAGAGAGGATTACCCCAGAAACCCCTTGGTGTTCAATGTTATGAATGATGGTCTTTCTTTCTATACTCTAGATTATATATGGGTGATATGAATCTTAGTGTACTTGGTTTACACTCTTCAGTGGTGTACTTAGTGTACTTGGGGTACTCTCCTCAGTGGTGTACTTAGTGTACATTGCGTACTCTCCTCAGTGGTGTACATAGTGTACTTGGAGTAATCTCCTCAATGGTATACTTACTGTACTTGGTGTACTCTCCTCAATGGTGTACTTAGTGTACTTGGTGTACTCTCCTCAGTGGTGTACATAGTGTACTTGGTGTACTCTCCTTGGTAGTGTACTGATAGTACCTTGTGAATACTCTCATTTGCGGTCTTTCCTTTGGGGTTTGGGGTCCTTACTGAGTATTGTGTAACTCACCCCTATACGGGCTTCTCCCACACGTGTCGTGTCCAATGCAAGTGATTTACACTTTGATGGAGAACTTGGTAGTCTAGGAATAGGTGGTTCTTAGTTAGACGAGATGGATGAACGCTTCGACAGAGACCTTGGTGGTTTGGGACCAGGTGGTGCTCAGTGAGATGAGACGGACGAGCGTACTACTATAGATACAGGTAGTTACCCATTACCTACCCTTCAGGTAGGGTCTCGAGCAAATGGACTAGAGCAGTTTTACTTTCCTTTGTGTTTTTCGGCTTGTATTCTGGCCCCTTTGTACTTTCCTTTGTGGTTTTGGGCTTGTATTCTGGATACTTTTTACTTTCAGTTTGTGTTGTGTGCGTGTGTACAAGTTTAAAATAAAAAGACTTCCCTTTTTGGGATATGTCTTCTCAGTGCTAGTCACCAGCCACTAGCCTATAGATGGCAGGCTTGGTGTTAGTCACGACACAGGCCCTGCAGTGGGATGGTTTGTGACATACATGTAGAACATCACTAGTGAACTGCTCTATATTGAACACCATTGCACTCATTGGTACGTAGGGTGTCGATTGGCCACACTATCATGCTTAGTACATTGAGTATTGGTGTATGAGTGGCCAATATATTATTTTTTTCAGTTTTCATATCCCACAGTATGACTCCATCTATCAAAGTAGGATAAGTATGAATATTAATACAGGCATCACACAATCATGTACCTTTCATGCCATGGGATAGGCCTTAACTAGTAGGTATGTTTACTAACTATTTTATTTTTAATTTTATTTTATTTTTTATTTAAAATTTTATATCAAAATTGTAGTTAGATGGGTTAGAGAAGCTTAGACACATCTCTAATCCGCAATAAAATGAATATTACAGCCAATATGTACTTTATAGAAATAAGTTGGATATCAAAGATCATCTTGATTCCTTATATGAGAGTTTCTATGATGAGGTTCCACTGAAATTCTTTTATCAACATGATTCTATAGAGGTAGATGGGGATTAAAATGTTCCTATTGATACCATTGAAAATTATAAACATTTACCACTACTACCACCACCAAAAGGAGGATAGATACTAGGACAGTCATGAGGATTGAGATAAGAACTGGGAAAGTAATTCCTTAGAGAGGACCATGCACAAGCTCGTGCACCGTAGTTATAGTATCTTGTATACAAAGAAAAGGATCCTATACATCATGCAAAGGATATTTTAAATCCTATATTTGACATCCTTGGAACTATAGAAGGGTGGAACTTTTCCATAAAATTATATTTTTTGCAATTCTCAGGAAACAGTTTCCCCTACAAGGACCTCTTTGATGTGTTATCATTGGCATTAGCTTGAAGTAATCCTATTGGTAACCCTTAATTATTCAAATATATCTCCACATGTGATGTTATATAGTCCTCTAGGAATCATAGTGAAGATTAACCCATTCATAAGTACAACAAGGAACCAAAAGTTTAACATATTGAGGTACCAGTAGTAGCAGCAAAGCAGTACATGGAGGCAGTAGTTCCACCAACTTATGTGAACCCAATTGAGGTAGAGGTAACATAATATGATGATCGAACTACTATATTTATCACACCTAAGTGGCATAGACATCACACCCAAAGTGGGAAAGAGATTTATACACCGTGTTATGGAATATAGGGATAAAGATGTCGATTTTTTTCTGATATGAGACATTTTAATATAAAAATATTTAATTTATAACGTCATTAATTGTCTTATATATAATATAAAAAATTATATATAACTATAACATCCCATAAATTTAAGAATATTCTTATTATAGTTAATGTATAATAAATAGCTTGTTTTATAATTTAAAAACTTAAAAGAAATGTATTAATATAATATTTTATAAAACTAAATGAGTTTCTTTAATCAAAATAAGTTTTGGTTAAGTTAAAATATTCAATTTAAAAAATATTAATTTTTAAATAAATAGTGGATTATTTTCTAAAATTTCAATATAGTAAAAAAATTAAATGTTATAATTAAACAAGATAAATTATGTTTTCTCTTAATATTTTAAAATATATTATTTTCAAAATAAATTATTTCATTACTTATGGTCAATTATTAATATAAGTATAGTTAAAATAAAAAATATTATTTAAAAGTAACTTTATATAAAAAATTATAGTTTTTTGTTTTAATACTATTATTTTTCAATTTACTATTACTTTTCAAGAAATATAAATATAATATGGTTAGTAAAATATTACTTTAGTAATGGTATTATTACTTATATCTAGTCATTTTAATGTTATCTGTCTTTAATTAAAGGAATAATTAACTTAATGTAATTTTTGATAAAAAAATATAGACGATGTATGTATTAAATAAATATTCTATATATTATAATTATATTGATTATTGTTTTTTAAAAATAATTATTTAAATTTAAAAATGGCCTAGCCATTGGCTATCCAAGAGACCACCTCAACCACACTTATGGGACCATAGGGGTTGACCTTGTGTGGGATGTGGTCTACCCTAACCTGCCAATGGTGGCAGAGGAGGATCTAAGCACCATTTCATATGAAAGCTACTGCGTTCATATCACCTGTAGGTTATGTACAGAGCTTACATGGGGTGAGATGGGCCGCAGGTGTAACCATACAGGTCGGTAAGGCTGGGCGAGGCAGTTTGTGTGAGTGTGTCGAGATCCAACCCAAGTGTCATGTCAAATATACTAATGACACAAGATCACCTATTAATCACTCCCTGAATGTTTGAGTTTCCAATGTGGTATGCGCTCTCTCTATCACTATTAACCTTCCCTAAAAAACACCATTTATATCTGGACTATTTGATCAATTTCACACCACCCATCTTATCAATTTTTTTGTTTGTTGGATACCTTCTTCTTGATCTAGCCAAACCCTCAACATAGTCCTTATTTATCCCAATGATATACTTCGTCCTTGATGCTTCAAATCTCATGGCCTAATCATGAAATCACCATTTTCACAATCGACACAAAGTTATATAATCCTAAAACCATGAAAACCCTTTGTCCTGTATTATTCTTTTATTAACCTTTCATATGTATTCCTTCAATCTATAAAAAATAATCATTTCATTAATCTCATTGTTATCATCCTATCAAACCAAATCGGTTTGATGTTGTAAATTGAAGAAAAAATACCAATGGTTTATTCATTTTTCATGAAGCTTCAAGAAGAATCCTTACTTAACTGAGAATAATGAGTTACATAATTATATATATGACCAAATGTACCAATAATATTTAAAACTTAGATTATCTACAGTTCAATTCAAATTCTCCAACATGTCACCATATCCTCCACATGATGGACCAGCATTAGGGATGAAATAAATATATAAAAATACAAATATTATCTTTATTATTATTGACTTTCTTAGCAATCCATGAACATGAACCACACATTTTAAAGAATCGAGATCTCTCTCTCTGTCTCTCTCGATTCTTATAGTGGATGTATATAACCACCTCCATGAACCTTGGAAGATAATAGAAGAATATATATATATATATATACATGAATATATACTAGAATATTTAGGGCTCGACTATATATATAGAAAGCTTTCTTTCCGGGTTTTCCATTCTTTTGGAAACCCAGTTGACAGTTATAAACATGAGAGAGAAAATGAGAGAGAGAGAGGGATAGAGTTAAAAAATATTATAATTGATGAAGTGAGGAAAACTAGTCTACCTTCAAAAAAATAGTAATTTAAGGTAAGGGGAGTTTTTTATTTTCAAACTTATATATTTTCAAAAATCTATTACAGTATGGGTAATTTTTTTTATACTTTTATTTTATAGAAATAAAATTTATCATTTTATTTAAAACTATTATTTTTTTTAAAACCATTTTGAAAAGTTATCATCTTATATCATAATTTTGTTTCAAAATTATATATAAGGGGATCATTACTATTTTTGTAAGAACCTCTTTATTTTCATAATTTTATAAGTTAAGCATAATAATCCAAGGGAGATCTTATTTCTAACTTCTATGTAATTATTTTTCAAACTCTATTTTTTATCAATTATATATTATCTTCAAAAACCTTATATAAAGGAAAGTTATAATTTTTAGAAAAATATGGTTTTATGATCTAAAAAACCCTAAATAAGGGAAATTAAATTTTAAAGTGTTTGTATTATTGTTTTATGCATGAAATCATCTTTAAAATTTATGAATTTCATCAATGATCATAGACGTGTCTATATACTATAATTATCAATAAAAATTCATGAATTTTAATATATTAATTTTTTTTTGTTCAATTTCTAAAGTTTTTATAATATTGCCTTTGAATTTATGAAATTATTTTAAAATTATGGATTTATCCTAACCCTTATAATGTTTTCTGAAAAGAAGATTTTGATAAAGTACTAGAAAATTTAAAATTATTTTCTTTTTTGAAAATGATCTATGTATTTTTGAATAGATTTTAACCATTTATAAAGGTGAAAAATGGATTGAAAAAATACTAAAATAAAACTCAACACTTGGGTATTAAATAAGTTGATGGGCAATGGGGTGATCCCACGACCTCAAGGGGGCATTGCCCTAATATTGATATTGCTAGTGGCCTCATTGATTTCTTATGGTTTTCCATGTAGCATTTTAATCCAAAATAATTATTCTTTTGAAAGGGTTTTAAAGGATAAATCCAAAGTTTCTTTCAAGGGTTTTTTATTTTAAAATAAAATGGGTTGTCAAAATGATATGTATTTTGAAAAGGTTCGAAATAATATTTATTATGAATGTTTTTGAAAATGTTGTATTCATATTTGGGAAGAAAATTTACCAAATTTTTTGTATTTGATATAAAGTGAAATGTTTTCAAAACAGTTTTATATTCTTTCAAATAAAATTATTTTTCACTAGTTTTAAAACCCCAAACTGAGAAATTTCATACGCATGTAATGTTTCTAAAATGTTTTTCCTAGGATCATTAGAATTTTGAAAGGTTTTTGGTGTCATTTAAGGAGATAGAATGTGTGGAGAAATTTTTTTTTTATTTATTAATTGTGTAAACTATGATATTTTATATGGAATTTCTTAATCCTTTATAACCTAGACCGAAAAGGATCCTTAGGTGGGTAAAAAACTGTATATTTTCTAGTTACTTTTTATAAAAAAAGATATAAAACATGTTATTTTATGAGATCCATAAGTGTGGGTCTTGAGTTATTATAATTGATATCAGAGGAATGGTTTAGAAATATTTGGATATGAGGACACTTTCATTTGAGGATAATTTATAATTCATAGGTATCCCTTCAAATATTAATGATTTTTAAGAGTATATAATTTTAAGACACTATTTTCCCAATCCGAAAGATGGAAATTCAGAATTTCTTTAAATAGGATAAAATAATTGTGAGAGAACAATTATGTTGAGGGGGGAGGATGTAACATCTTAGAAATTTAATATTATTATTCTTTTAGTTAAATTATTATAAATATCTTACTTTATAATTTAAAAAAAACTAATAATTTTTTTAATATAATATTTTATGAAACTAAATGATATTGTTTAATCAAAATAATTTTTTTAAGTTGAAATATTCAAATTATAATATATTAATTTTTAGGGAAATGGTATTTTATTTTCTCAAATGTAAATATAATAAATTTTTAGTAAATGTTAAAATTAAAAAGATTAATTTTTTCTATTAATATTTAAAAATATTTGATCTTGAATATACATTATATCATAAATTATGATCCTTTATTAATACAAGTATAGTTAAAATAAAAATTATTTTTTAAAAGTACATTTATTTGAAAATTTATAGTTTTATGTTTTAATCTTATTATTTTTGAATATATTATTATTTTTCAACAAATATAAATATAAAATGGTTAGTAAAATATTACTTTAAAAATTGTAATATAACTTATATTTATTCATTTTAATGTTAAGTGAATTTAATTATAATGAACTAATTAAAATTTTCAGGATAGAAATATTGAGGGTGCACATATTAAATAAATATTGTATCTATTACAAGTACATTGATTATTATTTTAAAAAACTTATATTAAAAAATTGTCTAGAAAATTGATAGCAAAGGAACACCTTAACAATACATTTTTTTTACCCTAGGGGTTGACCATGTGTGTGTGATAGTCTACCCTAACCATCCCATGTATGTAGAGAAGGAACTGAGAACTTACACATCGGAAAGAAAATTGGTGTATAGAACCCACTGGTCATGAACATGGCATGCATGGGGTGTACTAGGTCGTCGTTGCAACTGTGCTAGTCAACATGGCTATGCAAGGGAGTGTGCGTGAGTGTGTTCAAGATCCAACCTCAGTTCCATGGCTGAGAGGGTGATGAAATGGGGTCACTTATTTAGCACTCCGTGAATGTTTGAGTTTCTGATGTGGGACACACTCTCTCATTCACTTTTCACATTCCCTTAAAATGTCATTAATAAATAGACCATTTTATCAAGTCTATGACAACCATCAGATCAATTTATTGTTCATTTTTTACCTTTTATTTGACCTATCTAAACCCTCGACATCATCATCCTTCCTCATGATGATATGCTTTGTCCTTAACAATGCAAAGCTTGTGATCAAAGATTGACATCACCATTTTGACAACGAACCCAAAGTTATCAAACCCTAAAACCATGAGAGCCCTTCAAGCTGTGTTATTATTTAACATACCTTTCATCTTTATTAATTAAATATAAAAAAGATAAATCCTTTCATTAATCTCATTTTTATCATCCTATCAAACCAAATTTATTTGATGTTTTAATATAAAAAAATACTAGTAGATTTGTCAAATTTTATGAAGCATCAAAAAGACTCCTTCATGAAACTGAGAAAGTTGAGTTAAATAGTTATATATACAACTGAATGTGCCCATAATATTTAAAACTAAGATTATATATAGTTAATTTTTAGATTCTCGAACTCATTGTATCCTCCTCCTCAATATATACTAGCAGCAGCAACAAAATATAAATAAATATATATATATATATATATAATATCTCTATCAATATCGGCTTGCTCAAAAAAAAGTGAATGTGAACCAAGCATTTTGAAGAATGGATATATATATATCTCAATTATTCCAGTGGATGTATACATCCACCTCCCTATTCCTTGTAAGATAATAGTCAAAAATTTATATATATACATGAAGATGTTCTAGAATCTTCAGGAGTTGACTATATATATATTGTAAGATTGCATTGTGGGGTTTTTCATTCTTTTAAAAACAGATTTACCTATTTTAAATGTAAAGAGAAAGTGAGGAAGAGATAGAGGGAGTCTGAAAATAGGAGAATTGAAAATAAAAAGTGAGTAAAATCAGTCTGCCTTCAAAAAGAATTTCAATTTAAGGTAAGGGGGTATTTTATTTTCAAACTTCTATATTTTCAAAATTCTATTATAGTAATGTTAATTTATTTCCAACTTTTATTTTATAGAAAGAAATTTTTTATTTTTATTTAAAATAATTATTTTGAAAGAACCCCTTTTCAAATTCATAATTTTATATTATAATTTTATTCCAAGCACTACTACAGAAAAAGCCTTTAACTACTCTATAATAAGGCTTTTTCAGTGCATAAATGTGTTGACGATCAGAGCTCCCTTAAAATCTCTAGGCTATTATTAGTGCAAGAAAAATGCTAATAAAGGTCCATTTTATCAGTGATAAAAATTATCGATAAAGTCTTACTTTATTAGCACCAAAAATAGCAATGATAAAGGGTGTTATTTATCAATGCTAGTTTAGTGTTGATAAAGGATCCATTATTAAAAAATTTAGTGATGATAAAGAGTTATTTTATCAGAGCTATTACTAGCAATAAAAAGGTATATGTTATTAGTGTTATTACTAGTGATGATAAAGGGGAATACTACTATAATGTTTTGTTAAGAATAAAACACACTAAAGTAAAAAATATAGGGAGAAAATACAGAATTTTATTGAAAATAAAATTTACAAAACAAATAATAGATAAAAACACTATATTATAGGCATTTAAAACATCGCTTTGTACAATTAAATGAGTAAGTAAAATTTATCATGAACATTAAAAAAAAAAAAATTGTTTTCTTTGGCCCCCAAACACCATTCATGATACTATTTTCCAAACAAACCACCCCAGCTCGATCAAAAAAATTCACAGGTATAAGAAATCAATTCTTATGTTAGTAATACTATAATGAAATAAATTTAAAAAATGTCAATTTTAAACTAAAATCATATAATTTATGTCATAACAGGAGCACCATGTATTGGATTTATTTTTAGTTACTTCTTACACATCACACTATTTCTTTTTGTTCTCAAAAGAAAGTACTATTCAATTATCTCGCATATATGGTGATAAAAAACTCACTAAGGATGTGATCCAATTAAAGAGCACTTACTTTTTGAAAACAAGCCTTCAAATTTCACACCATTTCTTATTCATCTTCAAACATTATCTCTATGAAAATTTACTAAATAAGTATCAGATAAAAACGAAAAAATTTAATTAAGTAATTGTGGATAAAATGATAGGAAAACAATATGATCTTGTGTGCTCAGTTTTTCCTATGTGATTCACGTTTTCAATGAAAATGGCACTTATATATTTAAAAAACATAGTTCAAATCATAATGACAACATCGTGTGTCAAATTGATGTGAATAAAATTTATACGCACTACAAATGAATTATGGATCATTTTCCTAAAGATTTAAAACAATCTGATCTTTTTTTTTAATTTTGTCTAGTGATGTGTGTTTTAAACTAAAATGATACCTTTATAGTGAAAACCCAAACTATTAGTATTATCGGCCACATCGTGTGTTAGATTTATGTGAAGTTGATTCTTACACATCACAACTTAATTATGGTCTATTATACTAAATTTTCAAAATAATCCGAGCTCGTTTTATCAGTTTAGGCTATTTGATGTGTGTTTTAAACTAAAATTAAACTTTTTTATTGAATCATGCACTTAGAAGCATACTAACAACATTGTATGTCAGATTGATGTGAGGTCAATTCAAACACATAAAAAAATTATAAATTTTGAAAACAAATTGAGATTTTTTTCATAGTTTTGGTGACGAGACTCACATTTTAAACAAAATGGATCTTTTTTATTGAAAACATTCACTTCAAGTCACAATAACCACATAGAGTGTTATAGTGATGTGTGATCAATTTCTAAACATCTCAAATGAATTATGGTTCATTTTCATAAATTTTAAAAATAATATAATCTTTTTTTCATAGTTTTGGCTATATGTTGTGTTTTTAAATGAAAATGACACTAATATTGAAGAGGCGTACATTGAGTCATACTAGCCAAATAAGGGGTCAAATTAGCGTGAAGTCAATTCATATATATGAAAATTTAATTATGGATTGTTTTCAAAAAATTTGAAAACAATTTGATCTTGTTTTCATGGTTTTGGCTATGTGATGCACATTTTAAACTAAAATGGGCCTTTTATATGGAGAAATCATACTTAGAGTCATATAAACCACATCGGCTGTCGGATTAATGCGTAGTGAATTCCAAAAAATCACGAATGAATTATCGATTTTTTTCTAAAGTTTGAAAACAGTTTGATCTCATTATATCAGCTTTGACTATGAGATCTGTGTTTCAAACTAAAATCGCATTTTTGTATAGAAAAAATGCACTTCTAATCATAACTGAACACAAAATACGTTAGATTGATGTTTGGTCAATTACTACATGTCAAAAAGGAATTATAGATAGTTTTTAAAAAAAATTAAAAAAAATATGAGCTCATTTTCTTAGTTTTGGTGATGTGACATACACTTTAAACTAAAATAGAACTTTTGTATCGAAAACACGCATTGTGAGTCACATCGACCGCATCATGTATCAAATTGATATGAAATAGATTTTGACTTGTAAAAAATTAATTATAGACACTTTCCCTAAATTTTGAAAACAATAGGGACTTGTTTTCTCAGGTTTGGTGATGTGACAAGCGATTTAAACTAAAATGGCACCTTTATATTAGAAACATGTATATCAAGTCATATCGACCACATTAGGTGTCAAATTGATGTGTGGTCAATTACAACATGTCACAAATGGATTATTGATCATTGTACTAATGTTTGAAAACAATTTGAGATATTTTACTTGGTTTTTTTCTATGTAATGAATTTTAAACTAAAATGGTAATTATATATTGAAAACACGTACTTCAAGTCATAGTGATGACATTGTGTGTCCTATTGACCTATTATCAATTCTTACACTTACCAAATGAGTTATGTATTATTTTCCAAATGTTTCAAAACAATTAGAGCTTATTTTATTGGTTTTGTCTATGTGACATGAATTTTAAACTAAAATGACACCATTATATTAAAAACACATACTTAGAGTCATATCGACCACATCGGGTATTGGATTGACGTGTGATTGATTTTTCCATGTCACGAATGAATTATAGAATTTTTTGCTGATTTTTGAAGATAGTCTAAGCTCATTTTCTCAATTTTGGATATTTGATGTGTGTTTTAAACTAAAATGGAACCTTTGTATTAAAAATAGACACTTTTATTCATACCCACCACATCATGTGTCAGATTATTGTATGGTCAATTGACACACATGAAAAATTAATTATGGATTGTTTTCTAAAATTTTGAAAACAATCTAAGCTATTTTTCTCTATTTTGTTAATGTGACACATGTTTTAAAATATAATGGAACTTTTTTATTAAAAACACACACTTGGATTCATACCAACCACATCAGGTATCAGATTGACATGTGGTCAATTTATACACATCAGAAATGATTTATGGATCATTTTCTTGAAGTCTACATACAATATTAGATCATTTTCTTAGTTTTTGCTATGTGGTTTTATTTAAAATAAAATTTCTCTTATATTTAAAACATATTCGTTGATTCATACTGACCACATCATGTGTCAAATTGGTTTACGGTCAATTCATACATGTGAAAAATGAATTATGTATCGTTTTCCAAAAAAATTAAACAAATATGAGATCATATTATTTTTTTGGCTATGTGACATGCGTTTTCAATCTAAAATGGAACTTTAATATTGAAAACATTTAATTGAAACCATACCAAACACATAAGATGTATGATTAATATACATCAAATTACTATATGTTACAAATGAATTATGGATCTTTTTCCTAATTTTTTAAAACAATACCTTCTCATTTGCTTAGTTTTTCTTATGTGATACATGTTTTAATCAAAAAGTACACCTTTTTATTGAAAATAGGTTCTTTGAGTCATATCAGCTTCATCGTGTGTCAGATTGATGTGTGGTCACTTATTACACCTCAAAAATGACTTATGGATCGTTTTCTTAAAGATTGAAGACAATACGAGATCCATTTCTATGTTTTGGTGATATGGCATGTGTTTTAAACTAAAATTTCACTTTTATATTGAAAACATGAATTTCTAATCATACTAACCACATAGTTTGTTGGATTTACATTTAGTTGATTCATACACATCAAAAATGAATTATTGCTCGTTTTTATAAACATTGAAGACAATCTAAACATTTTTCCTTGGTTTTGGTGATGCGACATGTGTTTTAAACTGAAATAACACTTTTATATTGACAAAAACCATTTATATTCGTACTGACAAATCAGGTGATGAATTGATGTGTGGTCAATTCCTACATATCAAAAAAGAATTATGGATTATTTTCCTAAAATTTGAAAAAAAAAATCTGAGATTTTTTTTTGTTTGGGATATGTGATGCGTTTTAAACTAAAATGAAACTTTTATATTGAAAATATATAATTTAATCCATACTAACCACATAGTTTTTCTGATTGGTGTGTGGTCAATTCATGCACATGAAAAATAAATTATGGTTCATTTTCCTAAATTTTGAAAACAATATGACCTAACTCTCTTAGTTATGTGATGTGCATTTTAATCTAAAATGAACCTTTACAATGAAAACACTTACTTAGAGTCATATTGACCACATCGGATGTCAGATTTCCATGAATGCAATTATTACATGCCAAAAATTAATTATGTACAATTTTCTAAGAGTTTAAAAACAATCTAATCTCATTTTTTCTATTTTTTCTATGAGATGTGTGTTTTAAACTAAAATAAAACTTTTGTATTAAAAACACACACTTCAAGTCATACCGACCACATCATTTATCGAATTTACGTGTCGTCAGTTATTAGATGTAAAAAATAAATTATGGATCATTTTCATAAATATTAAATACAATATAAGATTGTTTTATTTGTTTTGATGAGGTGATATGCGTTTTAGACTAAAATGAAACTTTTTTGTATTGAAAACATACCCTTCGATTGATACAAACTACATCGATTGTTGGATTGACATTTGATTGATTCCTACACATCACAAATGTATTACATGTCGTTATCCTAAAGTTTAAAATAATAATTTCTTGCTTACTTAGTTTTGGATAGGTGATTCCTTTTAAACAAAAATGACACTTATATTGAAAACATGGACTTTGAGTTATACTAGCCACATCCTGTGTTGAATTAGTGTGAATTAAATTCATACAAATTAAAAATGAATTATGTATTATTTTTCTAAATTTTAAAAACAATCTATGCTCATATTATTTATATTGGATATGTGATGTGTGTTTTAAACTAAAATATAACTTTCATATTAAAAAAAGTATTTAGAGTCATACCAACCACATTGGATATTGGATTATCATGTGGTTTAATCCTACTTGTCACAAATGAATTGTGGATCATTGTACTAAATTTTGAAAACAATCCAAGATTTTTTTTCTCATTTTTGGCTATGTGATATGTGTTTTAATCTAAAATGACACTTATGTATTGAAAACACTCACTTTGAGTCATACTGACCACATCATGTGTTGGACGGATGTGTAGTCAATTACTACACATAAAAAATGAATTATAAATAGTTTTAATGAATTTTTAAAACAGTATGAGATCGTTTTATCAGTTTTGATCATGTGACGTATGTTTTGAACTAATGTGTAAATTTAACAAAATAAGCATAAGATAAAAGTGATAAAAATATTATCGAAAAAATTAGATAAGATTATAAGAACACTAACTAAATAATTAATATAAATTCACCCCTTCATGATGTTAGTATACATTATGATACCATGTATTCTTATTAATCATTTCTAATCAAATATATTTCCTACATTTTACTTATCCTTGATAAATAAATCAAAAATAATATATAATCATTATGATAATAACATTTCACATCTCAGTCATATCAATAATATGATAGATTGTACTATATCCCAAACATATTAGGTAATATCCTAAATTTTATGTTAGAAAACATTATGACACTGTGTACTTTTCCCACTCATCTATAAAAAAAATTACTTCTTATTTTGAGTACAATTTTTTTTTCAAATCTTGGCAGTACTAAGAAAATATAGAAAAATTAATGATTAATAAATATTTTTAATGAAATGGTAATTAAATTTGAAAATTACTTGTTCGAGGATGCTAGTATTCTTATGGTATATAATATCTTTCAAAATTTTGAAAATGTATTATTCATAATCATTGTTTTTATCTTTCTTAATACAATAAAGAAGCATTGACCAGAATTACTAAATTATTTTGAAATATGTTTTGATAGTTGAATATTTCTATATATACCTTAATTTTTTCCATTTGAATAAATACATAGGATTCTAAATTTTTAGTCACCGACCTCATACCATGATTTATCCTATATTTATTGATCACACTATCATAACAAAAATCTTATTAAAAAAACTGAAACATAAAATTTGAATTTTATCTATAAAATATTGATTTTAATGCATTAAAAACTCACAATACACATCGTGTGTGGTCAGTTTAATGGAAATCCGCGCATTGGATCCAAAAAATAAACATTTAGGGTATCCAAATTTATTGTGATCAATATCCATTTCTTCCTAAAAAACTAAAAATAGATAATTAATTATAAAAAGAAAAATATATTTTATATAATTAGATTTTAGAGTTTTACCCTTCCATTGTAGGAATAAAAAAGAATCTATCTTCTATTATTTTCTACTCAAATTCCTTTCTTAGATATTCTTTTTATTATCAATTTCTTCAAACCCCAAAGAAATTTCTTCTGTAGAAACAATACGGGAATTAATGAATCCAAATCGTGTTTAGTAGGGTTTTACCTTTATAGAGTAGTAATATAAACTCATGTAGAAAGTAGGGATATTTTTTATCTTTAATGAACAAAGCAGTTCATTTTTTGGAAAGGAAGGTCATAAAAATGTATCTTATGTATGTATTCACAACTAAGACTCCTGGTCATTCCAACATGAGAATCTCATTTATAATCTCGATATCAACCACGTATTTAATGAAATTTCTAAATATTTCTTCTTCATAAGGAATATAGGACACATCTCCATCTTTTAATATGGTGTCTACATGAACTTTTAATGTTAATATATTCTATAGTGGAACTAGCAAGGACAAGGTACTCTCAAAAGTTTATTTTGTTCTCTTGGCTGATTCACTGGATTTTCTTGATCTAACATTTTTTTCTCCCCATTGTTTTATCTTTTTGTAATACAATACCTAAATTTAGACCTTTTTTCATAAATTGTTATAGGTTTTTTATTTTAAAAAAATGTTAAATAAATACATAATGTAACTTTATAAGATTATATGGCCATTCTGTAAAAGTTACAATAGAATCTTTGACCTTTGTAATATCTAGATCATCAAGTGGAACATGATACTCGGTGCTTGAATCTTCAGAAACTTCAATCTCCACTCTCATGTGGTCTTTTGAGATTTATTTTTTTGTAACATTCCTCTATGGATATTATGAATCGTACCCCTTTCCATAAGTTTATATGTGGGTGTTGATATCTAGAAATCATGTAAAACTTCACCTTGTAGAATTTTAGCAATATAAAGTTATCTAAACTTTTTTAATTCATATCTATGAGAACGAGTAATGAAAAAATTGATTATCTCGAGTAAGGTATGTGGTTTTTGGGAATGACTATCCTCAAAGCTGGGAGGTTTCTTTGGTTCTACATTTATTAATATTTTTTCCATTGCTAGTTCACTTTGATCCTTCCATATATATTAGTCTGCCAAACCAAACCAGACAATAATATCTTGAAAATTATCTATTTTCAACTATATTCCTTTCATCATATGATATGTATCTCATTGAAACTTTGTATTCTTAAAATATATTTGAGGTGACCCTCCAAAACCCACACCTCTAATGCGACCATATTGCTCTGGCCATTTCAAAGCTACCAAAAGTAGTTTTTCATCAGGCACTCTTGTGTCTAAATAGTATAAAAAATATATAAGCATAAATAGATATATATTTTTAATACTGATATAAATTATAATGAATTACTATTATATCATACTTACACATGTTTCCCATACTAGTTTGGTGTTTTCATCAACTAGTTTAACCACTTTATTTACATGGGTCACATTTCCTATCACATTATGTGGGATGGAAGTTTCTTTACATTTTGATTAATCAATATGAATATAAATAAAGGATCATATATTTTTACATATCACAGAAAAAAATTATTATAGATTTAAAATACATACCATTTTCTTCTCTAGTAAAGTGTACCCCGTCCTTGTTTTTCAATAGGGATACATTGGTTTTAATGCGTGTTGTTTATTTTCATCACACATTTATTGTTTTATAAATTAAAAATTTTGAATCAAATTCGATAAAATAAATATTTTCAAATAATATATTATCAACTATAATTCACCTGAAAATATTTCTCATCACGATGACGAATGAAATTATTCCATCTTTCCTTATTTATAATCTGTGTTTACATAACTGGTGGGTGGGTTTTTAGTTTTCCCTCATCATCCCTAAGATAAAACTTGTTAAGAAGTGTCTAGAAACCTCTCTAGGATTTTCCAATGGCCCTAAGAAATATTTCTTATTAATGTCATCTATAGTTTTTTCAGTCACCAATAGGAAAATTGACCAATTCCTGTTTATTGGATCTAAGACAAAAAAATACCTATACTTATTATGATTCAATTATGAATGGATTTTTCATATACCCTTCCACATTGAAATTCACCTTCCTGAAACCCATTTCATTAACTTTCACTACACTCCTATTGTCAACCCATTTGAAATAGAAAATAAGCACTTGAAATGTTTTATAATACAACTCGTATATTTGTTTGATGATGTCAAAATATGACATATTCACATAAATTTAATTTCTATCCTTTGAAATCGGTATGTTCATCACTTCCTACATAAGCATAAATCCAAAATTTTACATTGTACAATGTTCATAATGTTCTTTTTGTATATAATGTATAATAAATAATTACAAAAACAGTGTAAGAGATAACATTTTCATTTGTTCCCCTGTTTATCCATCTATGCCATTCGGTAATTAAATTTTTATTTTCAGATAACTCTACATAAATATGATCATGTTACCATTTTATAAATTGTTTATTAAGTTTGTTTTTCATCCATCCTTCAACCCTTGATGGATTTAAATGTCTAATCATTTCTTTGTGGGATTAAAAATATGTATCAACATCTTAACTATTATGTAACCTATAAAGGTGATCTTTCTCCTTCTCTATGTTGGTAATTGTAACAACATCTCTTTCAAAAATCCCTTTTCCCATAAGGGTCCATTTTGATTATACTTTGGGAGATCGATGCTATCAATATATTATAGCTAATCAGTATAGAAATCAATACCTTCTTCAATAATATATCATTCTACTGTAAAGCCTTCTATATGGCTTAGATTCTTGACATACCCTTTCAAAATCATCATATACCATTCAATGGGGTACATAAATCTATAACATATAGTACCACATATTTTAACCTCTCTAATCAAATGAACCATCAGGTGGATCGTTATATCAAAGAATGATGGTAGGAATAATATCTTCAATTCACATAATATGACTACATCCTCTTTATTGATGATTGGAAACTTCATTGGGTCTATAACTTTACTATATATGGATTTCAAAAATAAGATGAGTTTTGTTAATTTATGTCATACATTTTTAGACAAAATTCAATATAAAACGAATGGTCTAAAATCTTGCATCAAAACATGTCAAGTGATTTTAGTCCCTGTGACGTCATGTTAGTTATTGACATGAAATTATTGATATTTGATGAATACACCTCTTGAAATTTTACATCATTAAAGAAAATGAATGATTGAAAATTTTATTGTCTAGATAGAGTGTAAGCTTCTAGAGGAAGAAAATTCCTCCTTTTACACTTCACTGGTTCTAACTTTACCCCTATCTCCATGTAAATCAAGTTCAAACTAGAATTAATGTCATATTTTGGTTTTTTGGAACATTTTGTAATGGTCTAATAGAAATATTAGATACATTTTTTCTATATGCATGACAAAAAAAATATTTTTGACGTAGAAAAAATTCCATTACAGTAATTCAATGAAAATTGATTTGTTTTTACAACTTAATTTCATATGGTTTTTCAAAAATGGTTTACCAAAAATAGTTTCAATATATTTTACCATATCAAATAGTTGATTACTCATTAGTGGTGATAGTGTTGTTCCTTGATCAATATTCCCATTGAATGTTTTCACACAAGATCAATATTTACTTTGTCAAGGTAAAACATTCTAATTTCCCAAAAACAAAATCTTAGAGGAATGTTTTAACTAAAATGATTGTTTTCATTCTTCACAAATGAGATTCCCCAACATTATTTTAGTGTTATATCCTAACAAATTTCCATAAGTAGGAAAGTCATTTATCATCCCATACAACATGGCCCTCAATGTGAATTCTTCACTTCTATAAGATTTGTACATTGTAACATTTATATCCCACAAAATTTTTATATCTTCGATCAATAGAGACAAATAGGCATCAATATCATTATTGGGTTGTTTTTTGTCTAAATATAAGCAGAGACAACATAATGTATTTGCGCTTTAGGCACAACCATGGAAAAATTTATAATTTACTAACATAACTGGACATGTATTGTGAGTGATACTCTATTCACCAAAATGATTTATTCCATATGTAGATAAAACTATGCAGATAATGGAAGATTGAAGTTTCTTGGATCATTTCCATATTCAATTAATCATAATCAATTTGATTCTACTAAGGAGAGTATGTTGGATGATATAGTTTCTCATCTTTAATTCTTGTATCTGCATGCCATGTCAATTGTCTCATGGTTCCCTGATATCCATATTTTCGTCTAAACCATAGAATGATAGGAAAGTACCCTATATATTATGAAGGACTTAATTCATCTTTCTTATATCAATTCACTCCACACATAGGGTATTTTATGAGTGATTTTTGGTCTATACGAAACAATATTCAATCATTTGAATAAGCATTTATTTTTATAGAGATCATTCCCATTGAACATAACATTCATATAGTGTTATATATTCGACAAAGAAATTCATTTTCTTATCATAACATATTATTTAAGAGAACAAGTAGTTCTTTAAATCTATTGTCGCTTCATCTGATGTCAGTTATCAAACTATTTAAATTAAATACGTTTGAAAATGTTGTGTATTTAGTAAAACATGTATATAATGCTTTCTTAGAATGGATTTTTAACTTCTCAAGGAACATAGGACAATAATGAAGGTTATATTTAATTTCCATTTTTATTTCTTCTATATGATCTCCATCATTTACACTAGTGTTCATATCAAATGATTCATAAACCACAATATCATCACCACAAAAATTACTTTTACCAACATAAAATTAGTTAAAAACATTATATCTGTTGGTATAAATGAGTAATTTCAGTAGATAATATGTTTTATTGGTATAAAATTCAAGTACCAACATTTATTTTTACCAAAAAAATATAACTATTGTTATTAACTATTTAATACTAATATATACATTACTAACAATTAAATTAGTTACTTTATCATATAAATACTGAATTTTTTTCCCAATAAATTAATCCATTTTTATTAACTGTTATTTAAAACAGTTTATTGACAACATATAAATTTGTTACTAGTATTTATTTAGTACAAACAAATCATTTAACAATAATTTTTTTATTAGTAACAATTTATTAAAAAAATTATATTACTATTATAAAAAATATCTATATGGGAATAAATCATCTAAAAAAGGAAAAAATTAAATATATTGTCTCACTTATGCTTGTAGCCGCTCCTCTCCCCAAGTGATGGCCTTCCGATCTTCATTGCTCGCCACCCACACTGTAGTGATTCTCACCTACACACACACCCCCGCTTCATCACACCCAACACCCACACACTTGATTATCTAAAAATATTCACCCCCCCCCCTCGTCCACTGGTGTTCGATTGTTTTTTCCTATTTCAACTATAGAGATGAGGTGTAGGGAGGAGCATGGAGATAAACTCATTTCTTATTAAATTTTCCCACCTTGGGCCCTCTTATCAGATATGTACTTCCTATCTTGAAGTTTTCATTACCTAAATATCATGGGTATATATTTTTTGAATTGAATTGAATTTAAGTTAGGGTTTTAGTGAAATTTATATTAAAATAGATTTCATGTTCCTATCCATAAGGTTCTCTTTCAAATGGTTAGATGGAAAATTCTGGCCTTATGTTTCAATTTTTCAAAGAAGTTTCCATGTTTTCAAGTAAATAATTTTGATTAAAATGGTGTTCATGTTCTAGTGAATTTTAAATTGTTTGAAATATTAAGGTATTAATGAATCATAAATGGGGTCTTATAATCCAGATATAGTTTTCATCTGTCTTCCCCTTTTGTAAATTGTTTCATTGGTCATGAAACCTTCTTAATTTGATTCCATGTATGTTTATTATACCTTTTTTTGTTTTTATAATTATGTTATTGATGATGTATGAAGGGGTTTTTCTATGAAAGGGTGTTGGAGGTGATGTGTGAGAAAATACCTATGTTTTATATCAGTGACTATATTGATTTTATGCTCACCTCCATGGTTGGATGGTCATGAGAACCTGGTTTTCATGTTTGGAGGTCTTACTTAATGATAACTAAATTGATACATGCGATGCTAGGGTGTCCCTGGTGTTTATTTTTTCTAGGGATAGTGGGGAGGTGTCATTCTGATGAAGTTGATATATAATAATTTGTTGGAGTGTGTTATTATTAGAAAATGTATGTCAGTTGTTGATCAATGTTTTTATATTATCATTAGGACCATCACAAAATAGTACCTATAGCGTTTCCACTGAAATTCTCATGATTAGTGGTGGTTCATAGACATTTTAATTCTCTTCTTATCATATCCCTATATTCTTGTATGTCTAGTTGGATGATTTGAATTATTTTATTATCTTATTGAATATTGAAATTATAATTCCATTTGGATTTTTTTTATTTATTTATTGCTGGATGATTTTTTAAAAATTCATTTAATGATGGATTTTGATGGATGATTTAATTAAAATTTAAATTCCCTTGTTATGGTGGGATATCAAGAAATGTATGTAAATGGATTAAAAATGGTTGTTTTGGGTCTTCCATAGAGGAAATGGTAATAATTTTGATTTATCAAAGTGGATACATTTATAAATGATTTAAAATGATGGAATCCATTATTTATGGAATTAGATATTCACAAATCAAATGGGACTATTTACATGGGGTCGGACCATAGATATAGGACCAAAAACCATGGTTGTAGTGTAATACCATGGTTTATATAGACTATGGCATGTATTGTCATTGAAATGGGGTCTATGTTGTGACCATATGGTCGCAGATCCTCAACGATCATAGTCCATGTGGTTCTTGGCTATAGGATACCCTTTATTGTCCAATGATAACTATGTCCATGGATTACTGGACCATGTTCATAGGCACCTAATGCCACAGTCAGCAAATATGGCCATATCCTTTCAAAAAATTAAATAAATCCACTAAGATTTGATCTTAGGACCTCTTTTTATTCTATATAATGCTTTATGACTAACCTTCTACTCAACACGTGTATTAATACATGCACACAAACACACAAAAATATATATATTATTAGACATTAAAATTATGGGAAAACCCCCAATAAATCCTGTGATAAATGACTATGATCAAAGTAGGCCATGTACATTGGTCCCACATATGGAAATTTTCCAAGAAAAACATGGCCCTAGGAATTTCAAGAACACCTACACCCATGATCCATGTGAAACATGGCCATATACCCTATCTCTACTATGGTCTACCATGGATTTGTCTATTGTTATAGGATTTCACATTCATCCCTATGGAAATTTTTTAACACAAATTATGGAAATACAATGCCCTAAGGCTATAGTTTTTATGACCCTGGATATAGATACATAGTCATAGTTCAAATTTCTAGTAGTCTGGTACTAATTTATTTAAAATAAAAAACAGAATTTGTTACCACATATCTATCAAAAATTTACATATTGTCTATTTAATGGATTTGTATAGAGTGTATGGTGAGATCCTCCATAGTTTGTTATCTCACTCCCTCCATTCACATTATAATGTTTTTGTGTGTTGGTAGATTTTATGATTTCTACAAGGTATAAATTTCCTTCAGATTGTTCACATTTATATTAGATTCATATTGGTGAGTAGAGATGTGTAGTGAACCCATAGGTTTTAAGGATTCAGGTCAATGGTTCAGTTTGAGCTTATATTTTATTTTGGACATCGATGTATTGGTAAAATTTTCATTTCATTATATTTATACAGCTCTATTTGTTGTAGCTTGATATCTATTTTTTCTGGACGATGCTTTAATGTATTAAAAATAGGTTGAATCATTACATTACAAATTATGACTTATTTGGTTTGTTAATTTTTTTAATATGATTATTGATGTCTTAGGGACGTCTAATGAATGGAGGGTGTATGAGGGACTTTCAATAGATGATCTAATGGTCATTTTAACTACAATTTTAGGGAGAATCCTTTCACAATGTGGTTCCCGGATTTCCAAGAACAATTTGTCAATCCTTGGGTATTAGGAATGCCCATTGGGACTAGTGATAAGACAAGTTGGGTAACGCGTTGGTTCAGCCTAAGATAGTTCATTACATTCATCCAATATGGAACATTTGGTTCTAGATTTTATAGTTATACATCTAATACCAAGGGGGAATTGGTGTTTAATGTCATTAATATTTTACCAATTATAGTAGAAGATGATGGTTATAGAGATTAAGACAAATGGGGTGAGATGGTCTATCCAACTGAGGTTAAAAAACCTATTTTGAATGGAAACCCCGATTCTAGTTCAAAATGACAAAAGAAAGGTCCATATAGTATAAGGACAAGGTTCTTAGACTAATGGAATTGTGGGAGTTTAAGGTCATATAGTTTTGACCTTTGGGTGAGATGGTCTATTCATTTAGAGAATTTTAAACTCGACCTAAATAGAAATCCCAATTCTAGTGTACACTACCTATGGAAATCATTATATAGTTTGACATCACGGTGCTTGGAACATGGGGTTTTGGAGTATAAGTTTCTTACGTATTGGACTATAGGGAACTTCTATTTTTAAGGATATACAGCTTGAAATTGAACTACGGGGTTCTTCTATTTAAGGACATACATCTAGGAAAAATTTCAATAGTTTCAAGTTATAGAATTGGGACTTTAGACCCAAAATAAAGAAATATGAAATACATATTTAGGAACCTCAAAATGGTGGGAGGTGTGAATATCTCCCCATCAATGATGATCAATTTTTATACACCATTGAGGAGAACATGGGAATGGTAAAGGGACCTTCCCATTTAGTTTCCAACAACTTTGTTTTTCATCGAAGTATCTTTTTGGCACTCAATTCTAATAGTAAATCACCTTGGAATAATGGTTAAAGGTGATGTCTCTTGTTAAATGATCAGGAAAATAAATTACAATTGACATAATGATTGTGAATTAATTATATATTATTTTCATTACCGGATTCCAACTAGGAAATATTGTCCTGAGAACTTTTATCTGTAATTAACTTATTATAAATGGCTATCCTCAAAGATGGTAGTTGAATGAAAATGGGAAGCACAGCCTCTGTCCCATAATCTAGGGAGAAAGGAGTCACTTGGATGGGTGTATGATTAGTCATATGATATGACCACATGGATTTAGAGAGATTTCTACACTATCTCATCATCTTCAAATCCACTATATTCTACAGAATGACAAAGATTGCTTTCTTAAATTTCATTATCTTTCCATTCACTTGTAAATGATAACAAAAGGTATAGTTGGACCATGTGTATAACTTAGTAGATAAATGGATTATATTAGAGACTCAATGATGGTACTATTGTATGGTAGTATGGTGTGAGGGATACCATGTTAATTAATGATGGGGTAATTCAGAAACATGAAAAAATAATGTAGTCATGAACTCTTTGATGTTAATGGATTCATCCCATTATGATATGAGTTTGGTATCAGTAAAGATGAACTTGAATCCTTATGCTATAAAAAAAATAAGGAACCATGAAATCAACTCACCTTTTATAAAAATGATCATTGTTCATTTTGGTATGATTAATCTTTGGAAGATAATGCACGAAGCTAGAATAAACCTGACATTAATGAATCGTTTTGGTGAATGTATTATAGTAACAACTATATTGTACCAAATTTTAATGAATCTATAGATCTGGTGATAAATATTTAATGTAGTATGGATATCACCACATTATCTAGTACAAACATCATATAATTCCTTTATAATCTCTATTCTATGTTCAATCCTAACATTCCATTTATGGAAATATTCAAATCCTGGTGATCCATTATGTACAAACTGCTTGTATACATTATCCATAACCAATGATCATATAATTGATTATTAATGTTTCTTAGATCCATGTGTACTATATAAATTATTGTATAAAATATTCATAGTAATTAATCATATATATTTGTTTATTCAACATCTTCCATTTTAGGTCAGCACCGCAGTTATCTTCCCAACTTATCAGTCAGACATCAACATCATGTGTGACTGTATATTCGAATCTAAAAATAGTTCATAAAAAATAAAACCCTATTTCAGATCAGTTGTTGTTTTAAGGTATCTTTTTCCATCATGCATTATTATATTCTTAAATAAAATTAAGTTATTAATTATTTCTCTTTCCTTTTTTTACTAATATCACTTTTCTATAACATCTTCTAAACAATTTATCAGAACTGGTAACTACTATAAGTAGTTACGGTTAAGTCATGTTCTATAGTTATGTTTCCTAACTACACAACTGTTTTTCTAACTTTAATTTCCTAACTGCTTATTGATGTATTGGTTTTTGGCCACTTATAGTAGTTTTAACCTATATTTTAATTGCAATTGTTTTGAGATAGATATAAAAAACACCATTGGTTCTCTGTTTTTTCTTTTATTTTCAAAATGCATACCAATGTATAGACCTGTGGTTTGAATAATTCCAAATAAAGACACAAACTTTTTTTAATGATTCTCTCAAGGTTTGGTAGTCCAAAATGGATTCCTTTCATTTTGATAATAATTGTATTATTTTGAAAAAAAAATAGTCTTATATAAGTGCTTCCAAAAATTGGCTTAAGCTAATGTTTTTAAACTAAGTAATTAATTCTATAGGTTGAAGCTATGGATTGTTGCATTTGGTTATATTCTATTTCATTTTCTTTTTGAAATCATGTTGTTGTTTTAGTTTTCCTAAGAACATGTTGAAAGTTTTTTTTGATAATTTTATGAAACTATTTTTGATAGTTCAGTGGAATCTAACGTTGAAATTGAGCAGTATTTGTGTTTTCAATGAAAATAGATTCATTTTTTATTAAAATACTTGATTTTATTCTCTTAAAATCTAATGTAGTTGTAGTATTGGTGATTTTTATAAATATTAATTGTATTTTGAGGTAATTTTAAGGATTTGTGGTTAAAAACCCTTTTAAACATATGAAATAAGCTCGTGGATTGAGGATATTGACCTTGTATGGAACATAGATGAGATTCTTTGTTGAGATTCCAACATAGATGATGACTGAAAAATACCCATTCTATGTAGATTATTTTATAATATTCTCATTTATTTCTCTTTTGGTTTCAATTCTTGTTAATATTTTGTACTGGTATGTGGGTATGCTCTTTGGTTGTGTGTGGTGTAGATCATGGAGTTGAAGGGTGTCATAGAGAAGCGACTTAAATTTCCTCACTGGTACGGTAGATGACTTTATTTGTTGAGTTGTAAATAGAGATGATGAATCAAAAATTCTCATTCTATGCACATCATTTTTTTACACTTTCATTTTTTTCAATTCATGATGATATTTTTCACTAATTTGTGGGTATGCTATTTGGTTGTGTGTGGTGTAGATCTTGGAGTGGAAGGGTTTGGAATAATAGTGACTTGAGGTTCCTCACTGGTATTAAAGATTACTTGGTTTGTTTCTTCCAATGGGCTACTTGGGGGGTGATGAAAGAACTTTGGTGGAACTATTCTTCAGCCATGATGGGTGTCGGAGGATTTCATCCAAGAGACACCATGCCATTTTTTCATTTTTTGGGGGAGAGGGAGTGGGTAGTGGGGTGACGGGTGGTGCAAAGATGGATCTTGGATTTTTACCTATGTATTGACTCATTTTGTACTAAATTTCATTATTAATATAAATAATCTTTTTCTAATTTTTAAAATTAATTAAAATTATCTTCGGTTTGATAATTAAAATAGGTGTATTATATATGGTAAATTAAAAAATATAATATGGAATTTTATGAGAAATAAAAATTTATAATTTTTATGTAAATGTAATTTATAAACATATATAATATATTGGTAATATTATTACCAACAGAAATATTTGTCATATGAATTTGTTGATAAACACTTTTAACAACATATTTATTATCTATTGGTATTATTATAATTGTAACATAACTATTTTATCTGTCGCAATAAAATTTAGCAACAGAGTTTTTACTAACAATTTAGTGAAAGTACATTTTTTGTTGGTAAAACGTTTTACTAATAGAAAATGCACTTTTACCAACAGATATACCCATGTTAGAAAGAACTAATTATTTTATAATTCATCCCAATTAGTGTGTGCATTCGATTTTTTACCATGTTTAGTCCAACATTTATAGGTCTGGTCTATTCTGTGAAAAATCAAATATTGTTCCAACTCTTCCAAACTAATTTTTTAATAAAAACAATGTAAGCACAAACAATATATTTGAGAGGGTTTGTATTCATGCTCTATTGAAAACTTGATGAACTATTTAACTACATCTTCATACTCTCTTTTCATATGATTAGTGTGCATCTATTTTCAATTCATATCCATTCTATTATGTTCATAAAATATTAATTTTGTACAAAAAAATAAATAAATACAAATAAGATATTCATAATCAAAGGATAAAGTTATAGATAATTCAAATAATGGAAACTCAACATTTGAATGTTATCAGAGATGATTCTTGAAAATTTATCATTTTACTCAATGGAGACATGAAAAGAAACAACTTAGGGTAAACATGTGGCTATTGGTTTAGGTTCTCGATTTGATGTTTTGTTCAAAAAAATAGTGGTAATTCTAATATGGTTTCTATACCCTTTCTTGGGAGTCTAATAAGAGGGAATATTTGAGGTTTATTCATTTCGTCACTTGGATTGTGGTGGGCCAGGTGGTGTGTAGAGACCCAATTTTTTTCCTTGTAACACTTTAAAATATTTCTATATATATTTTCAGAGATAGGCATTTAAAAGACATGAAATTCTGAGTTCTGGTGTGCCCATAATAAATTATATAAAATTTAAGTATATTTTATAATGTTCATGAAACAAAAATGGGATAAATCTTAAACGGTAGCTCGGATCGGAAATATAAGGTCATGGTTGAGTCTGGAACGCGGTGTTTACCCTAGGAGGGGCATAACATTCATCGACGCGGGACTCCTATGGAAAATGCTATCCATGGGTAGAATCGTAATTAAAAATTACTATTTTACCCCAGAGGTCGTGCTAAATAACTACCAAATGGAGGCTTAGATCAGAAATATTAGATCGTTGTTGAGTTCTTAAATGGGTGCTTTTCTTAGTTGCGACATAAAATGAGAGGGAGTGACGATTTTAGATTATGCGCTATTTTGGAGCACCTATAAATAGAATGTTGAGGGTTTGGGATTGGGGTTATCCCTAATCCCTTTCTCTCTCTAAGAATATCTCTCTCCACTCAAGAGTGTTCTTCATCGTTCTTCACTTGAATTAAGAGAAAAATCCTCCAAATATTTGGCGGATCGAAGTAGGAGTGTCGTGGAGGCATCTCATACAATGAACGGTCAGATCAAGATAGGATTTGTTATGTTTTGAGTTTCAATTCATGTTTTAATTGAGTTTTTGTAAATAGCCTCTTGTTTTTTCTGTTTTAACCCCAAATCATTGATGGTCGCATGAATATGGCCATTGATAAGCATTTAGAACCTTGTATTTGGTCCATTCTTCATGGGAATCCACGGACAACTTTTGGGTATGCAAGATCATAGGTGGATCAACAATCCGAAGCCATTGCAGGGAAGGCATCATCGCAAGGATCCCCGATCCCACTGAAAGAGGTTTGGCCAGGGAGGAAAGTTTTCCCCAAGGTTCATCAGTCCATTCAATATCATGCGAAGGGTTGGTGAGGATATCTACTACCTTTCCCTACCCCACAAATCAAGCGGGTGCCCGACATCTTCCACATGTCACAGCTAAGGTGATACGTACAAGATCCTACACACATCATTGACTTGGGTGAGTTGGACATCGAGGATGGAACAACCTTTGCGGAGCACACAGTGGTAATTGAGGATCGTCCAGAGAGAACCTTTCATGGATGGGTCATTCCCCTAGTTCATGTCATATGGCTGCACTGAAATGTGAGGAGAGTTATTGGGAATGAAAGAACTAGATGCGGGCTCAGTATCTCGATTTGTTTTTCTATTTTTTTCTTTTCAAAGATAAAAAAACATGAAGAGGGAATAATGTAGAGACCCAGTTTTTTCCTTTTAACACTTTGAAATATTTCTAAATAAATTTTCAGAGATAGGCGTTCAGAAAATGTGCAATTCCGAGGAATGGTGTGCCCAGAATAAGTTATATAAAATTCATGTATATTTTATACTATTCAAGTATCATAAACAGGATAACTCTTCAATGGAAGCTTGGCTCACAAATCTAAAGCCATGGTTGAGTCTGGAAAACAGTGTTTACCCAAGTGGGGCATAACTATAATCTTTGTAGGACTCCTATAGAAAACACTATCTAGGGGCATAATCATAATTAAACGTAACTATTATACCCCTGAGGTCATGCTAAATAACATTCAAATAGAGGCTTAGATTTAAAATTTGAGACCGCCGTTGAGTTTGGAATGGGGTGCTTTTCCTAGGTGCGATGGTTTCAAATTCTACATTATTTTGGAGCTCCTATAAATAGAATTTTAAGGGTCGGGATTGGGGTTAACCCAAATCCCTTTATCTCTCTATGAATCTCTATCTCTCTCCTCTCAAGATAATTCATCATCGTTCTTCTCCAGAACAAATAGCAAACTCCACCAAATCTTTAACTGATCAAATTAATAGTGCTTTGGATGCATCGCCTACAACGAACAACCAGATTGAGGTTGGATTTGTCACATTTTGAGTTCCAATTCAAGTTTTAATCAATTTTTTGTCTATAGCCTCTTTCTTTGTCCATTCAAACCCTGAATCATCAATGGTAGCGTGAACATGGCCATTCATCTGTGTTTAAAACCTTATTCTTGGTCCGTTCTTCGTGTCGATCCACCGACAACTTTTGGGCGTGCAAGATCACTAGTGGATCGACGATCCAAATCCATTGTAGGGAAGGTTTCATCTTAAGGGTCCCCAATACACTGAAGGATGTATGATCAGGTGACTGGATTGTGCCCAAAAATCCATGGAACGGGCTTTCAAGGCTCAGCCGACATGGCGGGGGGCCGCTCTGCACGCGGTCCGCGGAGCGGCGGTGGCGGTGTCATGACGTTGAATCACCGTGTGGCCCAGCGGTCGACCAGGTGGGGTTGTTTCGCATGACCCAAAGTGACGACTAGTGCCGCTAACCTCGAGGTTAATTAGCCACATTGACACGTCGGCGACCGAACCATTGGTCGGACCCGCTGTCAGCAGCGGGTCAGATCTAGAGAACCAGGTCGGATCCTAGGTCTACCTGGGTTGGCTGCTGATCGACCGTCCACAGCCGACCGTGGTGATTGACCATCGCGGCAGCTGTCGTGGACAGTTGGTCGACCACAGGGCAAACGACCGTGGACCGAACTGACCACAAGTCAGTCGCCCAACCCCAGGACCCCCTTCTGAAAACATCAACTGCCCATAACTTTTTAACCGAACATCAGTTTGATGCTTCATCTATTGTGGAGTGTTCTTATCTTTGATATAGACCTATTGAGGTAAGTTTTAGAATTTGAAGTTTGGGGTTGGAATGAAAACCCCACTTTGACCCGTTCAAGTGTCGTGTGGTGAAAAACACCCTTTTCACCAGTTTCCCATTTTGGGAAAATAAATAAATTATCCTGTATGTTTTTTCATGTAGAAAAAAATGATTACCTTTGTTTCGACGTCCGAGTTATGAAACAAGACATTCCAAATTTGACACATTTTCAGGTGACGTTCGACTGTAGTGGTGATCAGGCAACGACAATAGTGACTTCAGAGTGGAACCCTCTAGTCGGGCTAGACATGGGTCCTCGATGACACTAGAGTGGAACCCTTCAGCCGAAATGGGCATGGGTCTTTGATGACACTAGAGTGGAACCCTCCAATCGGGATGGGCATCGGTCATCGATGACACTAGAGTGGAACCCTCAAGTCAGGTTGGGAAAGGGTCCTCATCATTTTTAACAACTTACTATGGATGGGCGATGGGTGTAACCATGGACACATAAGTAAAAGGACGCTTTCTCCCCCAAGATGTGTCCTGGTGACATGACCTAAAACTGTGTGCATGAGAAAGACCCATCCAAAGAGAATAGTATCAAGGTGTGGTGTTTGAGCCCCTTTGACTTGTAGTTGAGAGTAGACGTGTGGACTTTGGGCATCGATGGTGGTTACTCCTGGAACTTTTTGCGACTCTTTAACTCAGTTGAGATTTGAAATAGAGATCCCTATACTCCCTCTCATTTGGGTTTCTTTGGTTTGAGGATATATATAGTTACACCCTATCACAGCACCCACTCCTTGGGTTCTGGTTACTCTCCTTCTAAGAGAGGAAAAATGTGTGGGGAATGCTATGAACTTTCTGTGTCTAGTTTCTTATGGTTGGATGAGTCTACTCTCTTATTAGAGGTAGTGAAGACTCGACAAGAAGTTCACATTCCCACCGTCTCAAGATCCTTGTGTCCGGTTGAGATTACTTCACTTCCTTATTGGGTTGAGTTGCACTCATTTACTATATTATTATTCTATCAGCTATGCATCCTTTCCTTTGTACCTATTACTGCTCCCCCTCTTTTTTGAGGCGTCCTACTGAGTATGTTTATACTATCCCCTGCATGGGCTTTTCCTACACTATACAGACGATGAACAGGTTTGATCGGGACATCAGGGAGCTCGGAATCGCATGTACTTGGACCGCGTGTGGTTGTCAAAGTTTGGATTTCCAGAACAGGGCATCCTCAGTAGTTTTATTTTCAGTTTCCTGCCAGGTTGGGACACTGTACTTGTTGGGTGTGTATTTTTTCCCTTTTTCCTTTCTGTTTACATTACTGTACTCATACCATTTAGTGGTCCATGCATGCTTGGGTTTACTTTTATAGCAGGCTGTATCTTTTACTTTCTCTCTCTCTGTACTTTGCATCAAGTTGGATGGATGTGTGTATAGAGGTACTTAAGAAAAGGACTCTCTGTGTTTGTTGTGACTTCGGTTCTAGTCCCCAACCCTGGCCTATGGAGGCAGGCTTGGGGTAGTTGCAGCTCAGGCCCCATTACGGGTCATGTAACGCCCCGACCCCAGTTATGGGAGTTGGTGCATTATTTAAATACATTGGAATGATTACAAGGAATCAATCCCCAAAATACCGATTAGTTTAAAAGTCTTGGAAAATAGATTACATACATGAACATTACATTACACATTAGAAAATAAAACACAACATAAATGATCCTTTGATAACTCCATTAATCCCATAGCTTAACGCTGCTTATCAATCATAAAATACTTCTTCATATCCTGGGAAAAATAAAACATTGAAAGGGGTGAGCTCGGATCCTCAGTAAGGATAACAATATAGCAGAAACTTTCATAAATAAGCATAAACATTTAAGGCAATATATTAGACTAAAACAAAAGCCTTTTAAACTTAATATAGTAAAGATAAAATCAAATAATGCCATTGAATTATACGCATGTATATTCTACTATTCTAATAATCACATTCAATATTAATAGCCACTTTCCTAATGATGGAACACATAATGCCAGACTTCATAAGCACATAGTCAAGGCCTTATGCCAAGACTACAAATAAGATTTTGTCAAGGCCTTGTGCCAAGACACTAGTTTGTCTCATGAGACCTACCAATGCATCGAGGAGCTATAGGGGGCTCCACCCATCACTTAGTAAGTCCAATTCATTCCTCATATGAAAATTTTTAAACATAACATAAACATTAGTATTAAAACTAGAACACAAAATGTCAATAATTTATCCATAAACCATGAATGGTGTAAAAATAACACATCCATAGTAAAACATATCATAAAACCTTCAATACAATATGGAATATTTGTATCATAATAAATCAACCTTGATCAAAAATAATATCCCATAAAGGATGTTGACATAGTTGAAAATGATCAGTAAAAATCTTTGAGAGAAATATCCCTTTTCCATGAAATCATTTAAAATTCATATAAAGGAATTAATTTAAAAGATAGTTTTAAATTAAAGTATCTCATACCACTTTGAAACGTTTGAAAGGAACTAATATTTTAAAACATTCATGTCCATATAAATAAATCCTTAAAACCATTTTGAAAACATGGACATTAATGAGAAAGGTTTAGAAGAATAAATCTTTAAAACATTTAAAATGTTGTTTTAGTAAAAATTAACTTAAAATAATCCCTTTGAAAACTCTTTTATGAAACATTTACATGGATAATAAATATTTCCCAGTAGATACTTACCTAAAAACAACCTCAGATAATAAAAAGATTGTGAAATTAACCCTTACCTTGCACTTTCCTTTAGTCGAGGGTACGTTTAACCTCCTGTATAAAGACTGTAGTATGTTATTAACTTATAAAAAAACCATATTAGTATTTATGATATCATATATGATTCATTTATGACTTTATACTACCCATTTAATAATAATTTCCATGTTAAATTAACATTTTGGGTAATAATCAATTTCTTTATCGTGCGTGTTTTAACTTGTTACTCTTGATTGTATCAATTAGATCATGATTTAAATAATTCTAGAATATAAAAAATGATTTATATATCATATATATTTAGAATATAAATATGTATAATAGATTTATATATGAAATGGAAAACACCGTTTATGGAGACGGTAGGTCGTACGTATGCATAAATGTTGTTTTTTTTTCATATCATATTGAACATAACTAAGTGAATAAGATATATGAAAGTACATAAATATATATATATATATATATCCAGTAGAATTATTATGTCATATATTACATACTTATTAATTATATATATCATATAATCATCGTTGAGTGGTGAACGTGGAAATGAATCTCATCGCGTAGTGGAGACAGCAATCCGTACGTACGCACGAGCAAAAATATCATTATATTGATGGAGAAATTGTATGTAATTGGATGTTATATCATATGTACAGAATAATTAACATGTTATATTTATTATTTACATCATTTACACTAATTATTATACCCATAAAAATCATGAAGTGTTTGAATAACAAACTACACCATGACTTGGAGATGGTAATCCGTACGTGCACACGTATGGTGGCATTGTCATTTATAAGATGGATAGAATAATGAATATGATTGTACCATTTTTATAACAACATCACAGTATATAGAAGATACTAGAATTATTATTTTAGAATGTAAACAACAAAGAAAGAGGAAGTGGAAGAAGAAAAGAACTTGAAAGAGGTGATGAAATATTTACCTCTTTTTCGGGTTCTTTGTTTTGATTTGATCAAAAGGGATCTTTAGGTTGGATTTATGACCAAATAAAGGCCTCTAGGATGATGTAAGGAAAGTTGGGAGGATATCTGGGTAGGGTTTTGCCGATCCAAAAGGCTTTTCAGGTGTGAAATTAAGATAAGGGGAAGTGCCCTTTTCTAAGAGAGGTGAGGATCACTTTAGGAAAAGTCTGAAATATTATTTTTTTAAGAAAATAATTTTTTGTTTATAATGGATAAAAATGAATTATTTAAAGGCTAAGGTGGGGATGGGTCTAAAACCTCTCAACCAATAGGTTTTAGACAGGTTTAGCTCATCATATTAACCTTATATTTTAGATTTAACTATTAGTTAAATAGTTTGACATTTACTATGTCTCTTTGTATTTTTATATTATATGGTTAATAAACTTACTATAAACTTCCTAGAGAACCCCAATAGGTTCAATAATGACATATATAATATTATTAAGTCCCTTAAGCAGAACCTTTGATTTTTAGGAATATTATATCAACCAATAATATAGTATTTGTTTTAAAAACTCAATTATGTCAATTTAATATTATTTAATAAATGGTTTTTATTAAAGTCCTAACAACTTTAATACTTCAAAATAAATTCATATTTTCAATCTTAACATGTAATATTAACCTATAAAATTAGTTTAATTCATCAAAAGTCTCAAATTACATTTATTTGGATATTTATAATATCAATTATTTTAATATTTCATTATTAACGTAATTACTGTGTCATCATTGTGTCATAAATAAATTAAATTATTTGATGTATAAAAATTATAAATAAAATATAATTATGTATGAAATATTTTTATATTTCTAATTAATATTTATAGTAGAATTTATATTATGTATAACCCTATATTAAAAATGGTTTAGTTATTGAACTTTGAATTTAACTCTTTTAACTCTTTTTTAAATAAAATAATAATAAATGTCCTAATCTAATCCAAGTGGACCAAAGAGTTTCATATTTTATTCCTAAGGTTTTTTTGGTCGAATTATACTTATCCAATAGAATTAGGACATGTGTTAGGGTAATTATGATATCATTTTTTCCCTTAATTACCCTATTTACTTTTAACCGTGGTAAATAAAAGTCAAACGTTACTATTCAAAAAAAATATCTTCATCTTATTGAACCACATTTTACTTACCAATATTAACAGTTTCTCTTAGAATTTTGAAATTCAACTCACAGAAGCGGTAAAATTAAGTTTTATACAAATTTGTAAATTTTCCTAGAAGGTGGGTAAAAGACTGTAAAATGTTCGATAAATGTTTATATATATAAACATATTATAAAATGAATCCAATGAATTACGTTGAACATATGTAGGAATTATGTATCTAATTTGACCTAAAATAAATTAAACTAAAATAACTAATTATTTATATAAAAATTCAGTTTTATATAATAACGTAGTGTTTTTCACTATTCATCAAAAATTGAAATTTTTCAAAAAAATACTAAAACTTTACCCTAAGATAATTTTGATATTCTGAATTCAAAAATGAATTATATTTTACCAAATTCAAAACATATAAGTTGAATTTATTAATTTAAAATTAATTCCCATTGTCAAAACCAAAAAGTGGGTTTTTAAAAAGTAAAAACTATCAAAAGATCGATATGTTTTTATGTCAAATTTAAATGAAAAATTATTTATAATGACCTACATTGTATTAAATGATAAAAATATAATCTAATTATACTTCCAAACCTTTCAAATTCATAATTTATCACTATAAATTACTTCGATTAAAAAAAGTTGTTTTCAATTAAAACATAGTATTTTTCATTATTCATCAAAATATGAAAGTTATCAGAAAAGTACCAAAAATTTATCTAAACTAAATTTTTATGTTCTTCTTCTAAATGAAAATTAAATTTCATTAAATTTAATATATAAAAGTGTCAAATATTGGTTTATAAAAGGGTTCTCCATTAAAAGGCGGTAAAATTACATTTTTTGAAAAATATTTCTTTTATCTGAAAAAAAGAATTTGTTCTTATATTATGTCTAAGAAACACATAATATGGATGTTAAAATTATATAGAGTATATATGATTCAAAATTCAATTAATACCATTCATAACTTCTTTTTGAACGGCTAGTTTGGTAAGTTGTGGTGTGCTTGAATTTGGTGTTGTGTGTAGCGCAAGCTATTGAATTACTTTAATGAGATAACATACTATGAAATCATGGGGTGTTACAAGTTGGGTTGTGACATGGTGTTTCATTGAAAGCCTGAGTGGAGAATTGAAGGAGTGGGAAATTTTAGGTGACCATCACCTGTCAGTTGCAAAATGTCACGTATCATTAATTCTAAGATCTAAATATACAGTGATAAATTGAAATCATACTAGGAATTTGACCACTAACAATTATCGTTCAACCCTTGATCCTTCTTTCCTTTAATTATGACATTTTACCAATAATAATTAGCCACTTAAAGCACAAATTTTTCCTCTCTCATTTATTCCCAATGTTCTAATAAACTTTACATCATAAATAAAGGGCTTTCAAACCATTATTTCATGTATAATTATAAAATATCTTATTGTCAATATTAATAAACTTGATTTATTACTCAACTAAATCACTTGCAGACATATATTAATCAAACAATCACTAATAAATATGTTGGAAAACAAAATTTATTTATTATTGGATGGCAGTCTTCCCTCGGAAATTTTCGTTCTCTCTTTCCATTTTATTGTGATCTAGTTTTCTAAATTTGTGTAAAAGTATCTCTCCTCAGAACATACAAGGTCATGTAATAACTGAATTATGACAAAGGGTCGCAGAGCTTGAAATTTCATGAAATGAATGGGTGAAACTATTATTGATGACAGAAGTGAAGTTGGATTGCATTTTACTCTCTTTTGTAGATTATTCTAAACCCTGTATTATAGAGATACCAACAAATATATTTGTAAATCATTTTGCCCCTATAAATAATTATTAAATTCATGTTATTGTTTAACTCATATCACTCATTATTTAATTTTTAATATTGTGCATTATATTTTATCAGAAAATTCTCAGATATGGTACATCAAAAAACATTTCATATATACGAGAGATACAATATTTAAGAATAACATTTATCGGATAATAACCAATGAAAATGGTATTAGAAAATAAGCATAGAAATAGTAGGGGATCATACTGGGTGTTGAATCTTGAATGCCTGTGAAGCATAATTGCCCATTATTGTCCAATCTCTCACTATCTGGGCATAAAAACAAGTTATTCAACAAAAAATTGAGACAACAATGGTAGTGAGGAGATCAAGAAGGGAGAGGTGGAAGGATTGTTGTGTTGATCGGATAAGGGAGTGGAAGATAGGGAAAGGGTGGTCACCATAGGTTTGCTTCGTGATTGTGGGCGGTCATCCCAGGCTGAAGACAACGATAGTGGTGAGGCAGTCAATAGAAAGTGAGAAATAAAGTATAGGAGAACATAACATGGTTTGGAGAAAGTATATGCGAGAGAGGTGATCCATGACACTGATAAAAGAGAGAGTAGTAGAAATAATAACATACCATAGATTTGAGATATTTGATTCTTCTGAGAGAAGGTCTAGGGGGCAGCAGCAGAGCTAAACTTTCGTGGGAGCTTGAATGGCACGAGGGAAATCTATTCGGTTACGGTTCAGTTTAAATCATTGGGAAGGGTTTTATCAATGCTTTTAAAAAGGCACTGAAAAAAGATGTCTTTATCAATGCTAAAGTTTTAACAATGATAAAGAACTAATTAATTATTTTTAATAATATAATTAATTTAATTCCAGATTTTAAATGTATATAATTATAAATAAATAAATAAATGTAAATGTAAATAAGTTAAAAGAATTGTAAATATGTATTTATAAATATAATTATTGATATGAATTAATAATTATAAATATAAATAAATATATTTGTAAATATATTTATAAATATTTGTATATAATTATAAATATGCTTATATAATTATATATATATATATATAGTAAATATATTCATTATTTAAATATATTTATTATAATTTTCTAATTCTTTAAATATATGATTATTTATTTATATATATATAAATACTTTATTTAAAGTATATTTGTTTATTTATAATTATAAATATATAATTTTATGAATATAATAAATATGAATTTATAAAAATATTAATGTATAAATATTTATTTAAAAATATATTTTTAATATTATTAATGAATATATAATATTAAATTCATGAAAATTAAAGATGGGTGAAATTGGATAATTAAAAATGAGTAGACTTTAAAAATATTTAAAAAATTGAAAAGTTTTATTAATTATAAAAATTATTAAAAAAATAAATTATGAATATATATTGAAATGAATATGAATACATATTAAGAATATTAAAACATAATAATTAAATATGTATAAATAAATATCATAAAATGATTAAGTTCCAAAAAAATAAAAAATAAAAAATATTAAAAATGAATAAATAAAACTAATTAAAATAATATTAAAAATACAAGGAAAAGATTTACTAAATAAAAACATAATAAATTAAATATATTATGCTACTAAATGAAATTCTAAAATGGACATTAAAATTTGAGTAAATTACATAAATATTTGGTTTGTGTGTTTCGATATAAGATCTCATTGATTACATAAATATTTATGTGTGAAATTAATGTGTGTGTGTGTGTGTGTGTGTGTATACAAGTTTGACATATGTTAAATTGAGCAATGTTAATATATAATATGTAATTTTTATTAATGAAATAAATAATAATAAGAATAAATAAATTTAAAAAATGAATAATTGTGATTAATTATATAGATAATTTCAAAAAAAAATTAAAAATTGATATTTATATATATTAAAATGAAAATAAATACACATTAATTATATAAATTAGAACCATATTAAAAAAATTAAATGTTATTGAACAAACATGTATAAATAAATATTGGAAAACCGATAAAATTATAAAAATGTTAAACTATGAAAAATCAAAAATGAATAAATTATAAAAATATTATATATATTAATGAATAATTATGTATAAAAAACAATATATATGAATAAATTATCGAAATATTAAATAAATAAATATTCAAAATATATAGATTATAAAAAAAATTAAGTAAAAACAAAACATTATCAATAAATAAATTATATTAAATGAGTGCATCTTACAAATGAGTGAAATATAAATATATATATATACAGAAAAGATATTGCAAGAACAAAAGCTCTAAACTATTTATTAAAAGAAAGAAAAAGAAAATAATAGAAGTGAATATAGTTAAACAAAGAGACTTTCTCTCATCCCGAAATCCAGCTTAGTAATAATAATAAGAAGAATCATTCTCATAGTCATTGTCACGACCCGTCCTAGTGGGGCCAGTGCCACAACTCCCCAAGCCCGCCTCCAATAGGCCAAGGGTCTGTGAATACTGTGAAGAAAGCATATCACTGACATGGGAGGCCTTAGCCTAAGTACATGTACCCATGCACACGTCTCCAAGCCTATAAAATGCTGAAATAAGAAAACAACTGAATAACCATGCATGCATACATCTAAATCTCATAACCAGAGTACGAGAGGAAATAAAGAAAAAGTAAACAGGTCTAAATATAAGCTCACCACAAAGAGTTTGTAACAAAAATCAAACCTGCAATTAAAGAGACCACTTTATTTATTCACCGGAACAATCCTCAGTCGGTTCGTCCTCACTAAGCATTGTCTGTTCTTAGTCCGTCTAGGAATCTATTAAAAGGTCAATTGTCTGCACAAGACACGACACGTGTGGAAAAATCCCATGCAGGGTGAGTATAATAATACTCATTAGGACACCACGAAACCACAAATCATACATCCAAGAAAATATAGTCATTTATACACAGGTATATGTCTATAAAACATATAACATAAATATCTAGATATACTCAATAAAGACACATAGTTTAAAGGTATGTCACAATCGTAGTATACTGACCCCAGGATTCTAACTCAAGGGATCCATGAAGAATTCATCCTATAGAACATACTCTTGAGTCTGATAGCATGGATGACGTCTGTCTGAGAGGTGCTGATCATCAGGTCTCATCACTAGGAGTCCACGCTAATAGCCCGTAGAGATATGATACATATATGAGGATCACTACTAAGTCCATGGTGTGATACCAACAAACTCAATCTGAATTAACCCACTCTATAGAGGACAGACATCTGTGTATCGTTGGTCACGATGATACCAATAACTCTACCTATGGCACGAAGATAAATATAGGATCTCACTATGGGCCTCATGGAGGGATTCTGACGACCCTATCTAGGAAGTCCTGCTGAAGGGATCGTAGTCTTGGGAGTAAGAGATGATACCATACTAACCCTCATGGAAAATGATATGGGGAACACAACCTAAAAAAACACATCCAAGTCACTTAGGATAAGAGATCCAATCCATTTATAAAAGAGTACACAGTGTGTAGAAGAGGTTACACGCTGTTTCCCTTGACCCCAGGTCCTGCCCATGTAAACGGTATGTGTCTCAACCCATGTATATATAGTGGAGTATACACTGTCTAGGAAACCCATGTACTCCACCCCATGTATGTGTACTCTCAATGGTACACACCCAATATCCTAGGAGGGACCACATGTCATGTGACCTGGGTCACATGTCATGTGACGTTTAAATTCCTCTGAAAACCCTAGCTGCCACACAGGGGGTTCCCAGAGGGTGTGTAAATTTGGTTTACACGCTGTGTAGATCGGGATTTTCTAGAATCCCAGATCTATTTTTCGCTCATACTGGCACCTCCAATATCCGATATGGAAATCATTTTTCCACAAGAATAAATATCCCAACTCATCCATGTATCGTCGTCATCAAACAACTCATTCCTTCATAAGATCTGCTAAAAAAATGGATCAAATCACCATTCTTTTTTTGTGCCAAAGAATGCCAAATAACACAAAATTTGGTACTCTCCATCCTCAAAATCACTCTATATCTTTCATTTCACCTCTGTAGTTCCATGTCGATCCCAAATCCGTGATATCAAATCATTGCACCAAGAAATGGGTGTACAACAATCTATCAATCGGGATTATTCGAGTCGTGACCCAAACGAAAAATGCCTGCGACGAATGATGAATGAGGGGAAGAAAAGCACGAGTGTATATTAGGTTAACAAACCTCGATTGATATTATTGTCGATATCGACCCATTTCCATTAGATTGATGATTGAAATAATCAAATCAAAAGGATAATCTCCCATTAAAGCCCCTCTAAAATATCTCACCCCATAGGACGATCAAACCGTGGATCAATATGTTCATTTATCGGTCTGTATTCATCGTAGAAATCAATAACATGGAATAAAATTAATTAAAACTCATTTCCAACCTCGATTTGGTTTAATCGATGAAGAATAATGTAGTTTTGGTGCATTATTTGGTAATATTCTTTGAATCTGAGGTGCGTCGATTGTTGATTCAAGATCTCATCATCCATCACCAGAGAGAATTCTCCAATGGTCTCTCCTAGGGAACTCCAACGTTTCTATAGTTATGCGGATAACTTTGTAAATTCTTTTTAACAGTCTATTTAATGGCTGTTAATCATTATGCCAACAAAAAACAAATAAAATAATTAATTTTATTCATTTTATTCATTTCCTTTCCCGCAGTGACTTTTCTACAAATGACTCGTGCTAACTAATGTTACATTACACCTATGATAAAATTCTCATTCTAATTTCAATGGTGCCCTCAAAATTTTTTATCTGACCATCTATTTAAAAGTTATTCCACTTTCTCAAAAAAATTGTTCATGTTTTCTATTTAATATATTTAATACATTTTCAAATATTTTTTGTGGGCACACCAAGCCTCTGAATCATACGCCTTTTTAGCACTTGGTCTTGAAAATAATCTGTATAATATCAAAAAATAATATAAGGAAAATCTAAGACATTACATTCTCCCCACCATGGCGTTTTACGTCCCCAAAAAGACAAAATAAGGGCTACTTAAAAAGATGTGGGTATTGAGCATGAATCTGAGCCTCCTGCTCCCATGTGCTCTCCTGAAAATTCTCATGCGACCACTAGACATGCACCAAAGAGATTGATCACCCACGAAGGTTCCTCTATTGCTGATCCTTGATCTCTACCAGGTACTCAGCAAAGGTAACTGAATTATCGATTTCTAGCTCACCTCAGGCGATAACGTGTGATGGGTCAGGCGCGTACCTCCTTAGTTGTGACATGTGGAAGGCTTCATGTACCCAGTCTAACATAGTTAAAGATAATCAGTATTCCACCTCTCTAACTCTACATAGTATTTGTAAAGGTTCAATAAATCTTAGAGATAACTTGTCACCTGAGCCAAATCTCTGTAATCCAGGTTGAGTTGAAGCTCATAAGAACACATGATCTCCTTCTTAAAACTCCAACGACCTCTTTCATATGTCTGCATAAAAATTCTGAAGGTGCTGTGTAGTTCTCAACTACTCCAAGATGATCTGCACCTTCACAGTAGTTTCTCGTTCCAACTCTGGGATCATGAGTGTTGACTCTCCCGGGTCAGTCCAGCAAAGTGGTGACTTGTAGAGTCACACTTACAAAGCCTCAAATAGTGACATACCGATGGTGGAATAATATTTTTTATTTTACACAAACTCTAATAGTGGTAGGTGATCCTTCCAACTATGGATGAAGTCCAATATGAAAGCTCGCAACATAACTCCAGAACCTGAATGGTCTGATCTGGCTGGACATCATTTGGGTGTTGAAAATCCATGCTCAAGTGTAACTGAGTTCCAAAAACCTCTTGTAATCCCTTAAACAACCAAGATGTTAATAAAGCATTGTGGCCTTAATTGATTTTTTATGTAACTTCATGGAGTCAAACTATCTCCTGAACATAGAGTCATTCCAAACTCCCTACTTAAATATGCTTCAAAATTTCTAAGAAGTTAACCGACTTGGTGAGTCGATCTACAATCACCCACATGGAATCATATCACCTGGACATATGTGGTAATACCATCATGAATTCCATGGATATTTCATCCCTCTTCGACTCTAACACCTCAAGGGGTTGAGCTAAACCTCTTGGAACTTAGTTCTTAGCCTTCACTTACTGACAAGTAAGGCATCGGGAGACAAACTCTAAAACTTCTTTCTTCATCCCTGACCACCAAAAACCACATACGAGGTCCTAGTACATTTTTCCACACCTGGATATACCACTAAATGAGATGTATGAAACTCTCTCAGAACCTCCTCCCACAATTTCATTGGTACAATCGTGCATCCTTTAAAAATAACAACATGCTTCCCACCTTTAGAAAATAAATTATGAGCATGTCTAGTGGATATTCGAGCAAGTAGATTCTCACAATTGGCATCCCCTAATTGTTCCTACCAGACTTACTGTAAAATTTAAGGGGTAACGACCATTGATTGGAGGTAAACTGTTCCATCTCCATAAACCAAGGAAAAGAGCCACAAGACCAACTGCTCTAACGCCTCATTCAATTATTGTGAACAAGATCTCTCATTGAGAGCATTTGCTACCATGTTCCCCTTCCCATAAGTATAGACAATCTCGAAGTAATAATCCTGAAATAACTCTAGTCCTTGTCTCTTCCTTAATTTAAGATATTTCTATGAGAAGATGTACTTGAGACACTAGTGATCAAAACAGATGATAAACTACTTTCCCATCAGGTAATGTCACCACATCTTTAAAGCAAAGACCACCACTTCTAACTCAAGAGAATGGGTCATATAGTTTTTCTCATGTGGTATCAACTGGCATGAACCATAGGAAATCACCACTTACCTTTTCATTATAACACAATCAAGTCTGGTCCATGATAAATTGACAAATACTACGTACTCGACACCCTCCTCTAGCAATCTCAAGATGGGAGTGCTCGTCAAACTCTACCTCAAATGATGAAAATCATGTTTCCACTTCTTTGTCTATACGAAATACTACTCCTTTCAAGTAAAAGATATCATAGGTGCTGATATCCTGGAGAAATCAAATATGAATCTATGATAATAGCCTACACAGATTATCTACACCTCTATCACGCTCTTGGGTGGCTCTCATGATAACACTACTTCAACCTTGGATGGGTCCACTGTCACTCCATCCGCGGAGATAATGTGTCCTAGAATGTGGACCACCTCTATCAATAACTGGAACTTTAAGAGATTTATATAAAGTTAGTTCCCTTATAGTACATCCAAAACCATCCTCAAGTGTATCATGTTCTCCTACTCAGACGCCGAGTACATAAGGATATCATCGATGAAGACAACCACAAACCAGTCTTAGAAAGGCTGGAAGACAAAATTCATGAGTCCCATGAACACAACAGAGGTGTTTGTCACACCAAAGGGCATCACCAAATACTCATGGTGACTAGAGAAACATCTGAATGCCGTCTTCAGTATATCCTCATCTGAAATTTGAAATTGGTGATATCCTAACCTAAGGACAACCTATGAGAACCATAGAAACCCTCTCAATTGATCAAAGAGGTCATCTATCCTTGATAATGGATACTTTTTCTTCACGGTCACCTATTTCAACCATCGGTAGTCCACTCACAACCTCAAAGTCCCGTCTTCGTTTATGGAAAACAAAACTAGGGCTACCCAGGGTGAAACATTGGGTCTAACGAATTCTTTCCTCTCTAATTCCTCCATTTTTACCCTTAGTTCATGAACCTCTTCGAGATCTATTTGATATCCTGGTGTAGATATTGATCCAGTCCTAGGTTGTAGATCAATGCGGTAGTCTACCTCTTGTTGGGGAGGTAAACATATAACATCCTTGGGGAAGACATCCTACACTACAACAAAAATTGGTTTTAGCGGCGGTTTTTTAGTGGCGGTTTTGGTAACTACCGCTAAACCTTTTTTTAAAATGGTTTCACAATGGTTTATTATAAACCACTACAAAACATTTTTTTTAACGCTGCCAACCCTTCCCCCCCACCCCAATCCCTCTTCTCCCCGCTTCCCCCGTGACCCTGACCCCCCGTGACCCCCACCACCCCCGCAATGCCGGTGACCCCGCGACCCCGGTGACCCCGGCCCCCCGTGACCCCTGTGACCCCGCGAATCTAGCGACCCCGCGACCCCGGAAACCCTGGCCCCCCGCGACCTCAGGTGGTATTGAAGATTTTTCTCCTATACTTTATGTATTATATGCGTATGTGGTTGTTCCAATTTACATCTTTACTTTTTTTGTGTTCATGAGTAAGAAAAGTGAGATTAGGACTCTGATTGATGTATGAAGCCCTCTAAGGACTCTGTTGGGTCCATTTATGTTTGAGATCGTACCTAGGTCTATCCTTGGGTTGTGAAAACCCCTTAAGGTTGGTGAAATATTTTTTAAAATGTTGCAATAATGTAATTATGAAAGTGAATGGGTAGAGAATTGTAAGTTGGTATGTAGTCATGGTTAATGGGATATTTGAAATATGGAATTGGTATTTTTTGAAATGCCTAGTTGGATTCTGAAATAGATTAAAATAAACATTTTTAACTTTGATTTGGTTATGGTTTTCCATGAAGGAAAACAATGCTTTGAAAGTGGGTATTGTTTTGAAAGGAGGTGTTGACCTCAATGTTATAAGAAAAAATGGGTTATCTTAATAGATTTCAAATGGTGATTAGAAATGAGGGTGTGGTTCCCCTTTTTTGAAAATGATTTAAAATCCCCTTTTATGGTTGTAAATAGAAATGGAATTCTTGGGACATGTTGAGTTTTTAAAAGAGGAAGAATCTTTTTTTTGAAAGGTCGAATCAAGATTATTTCAATTGAGTATCTTGAATTTTTTTTATTCCATGATTTGATTTTAAAGATATGTTGAGAACATAGTCATTCAAATGATATATGGGTTAGTGAGATAGAACCCCTGACAATTAGGTTGGCACGTTAACTTGTTTTATTAAATGAAATAAGTTATAAATGTGTTTTGTTGATGACATAACAAAAGGGGCATTTGGTATAATGTGATTGTGTTAAATGGGTTAAGGTATGGAATTGATATATGTGATAAATGAGTTGCGATTGTAAATGGAATATATGTTAATGGGTAATTCATTATAAATGGGATATAAATATTCAGTTATAAGAATGATCATTGAAGTATATTGATATAATATATTATTTCATTCTTGGATGGTAACCTAGAGAAATCATTTGGAAAGATGTTGGTGTGTCAATCCACTATGATATAAAGTGTTACATTTTATGTTTCATTATTAGCAATCAAATTTTTTAACACTAACTAGTCCTTGATTTTTCCAACCAAAATTATTATATATTTAATTCTAACTATATTTAGAACTAAATCCCAAGTGAATTCATGAAGATCTCTATATAGATATGTGAACACTACCTAATAATCTTGGTGGACTATACCAGCTTTAAATCTCACCATGTAGTTCATACAAAAGATTAAATCAATGAAATACATGTATATGATCTAAATAAACTATATAAATTATACTGCAATAATAGTAATGTATAATTCTATTCATTTCAATCCTACTCACTACCACTATCTATTAGGTGTGTTCATAACACATTATATAAACTACATGTGTTACACCATGATGTTCCTCGCCATGCCATGATTAGTGGTAAAGTCCATTATTGAGTGATTTTGATTATGTACCTTTGTAGATGACTCAATGGATACTCCAACTCAAATCCTATCATTCCTAAAACATATCAAGAGTGACTAGATGTTTTGGATTAAACTAATGGCACTATTTAAATCAAAATAATATGATAATTGATATTTTTCTTGAACTCTGATTTTGAAATTGGAAATTAAATAATAGAGAATGAATATTTGTGTTGTGCATATTGTGTAAAACATAAAATGGTATATTATTTTAGATAAGTAAAGAGAGGGGGTAATATAAGAAAGGGAGAAATAAAAAAATAAGGATTTATATTAATTAAAAAATGGAAGTGAAGAGGAATCTGTAGAATGTGATTATTAATGTATTTCTTAGAAAAAATGGTGTACTATGATTGAGAAGTGAATTCCAAAGATTGATCGTATTTTTTTATGACCATAAGTGCATTTATACATCAAAATATCTCACCCCACTTCCCCCGCTTCCCCCAGCCTCCGGCTTCCCCCACGACCCCGGCGACCCCGCGACCCTGGCGACCCCGCAACCCCGGTGACCCTGCGACCATAAGTGCATTTATAATGTAAGTTGGAATGTTTGTTTGAAAGTAATAAGAATTTTACCAGTACGGTAAGCTGACCTGGCACCAATATCTACCAGAACTTAGATGAAAATGATGTAAGGAAACTCGTTTAGCTTGTATCACTGATTGAGCATGGGAAATCCCGAGTGGTGGAGTCTATGATGGAAATGGAAAGCCAGTGCGAATATGATGCAGTTTCCCAGGTGTCTTTGGGAAATATGAGATGGATAGTTACACACAGGGTGCATGGTATGATTTAGTTGACTAGGTTTATTTAGGTGGGATTATATATAAGGGATTGAAGCACTTGGACATATGAAATTGGAGTTTAGTTCAAATAGGGTTGGCTGATAAAAATGTTGGTGTCCATATGTGTGTTCCAATATCCTTCATGTTATAACCCAGTGAGTTACACATAATTCTTGGTTCCCATTGATGATTACATAGTGTGTCCCATTTCCTACCTCGATTGAACCCATAGACCTTTCTTTTTTAATTCGGAACCATTTCTTGGTGGATGTTTATATAGTTATTTAGTAATATCTTGGTTCTTATTTATGTTCATTTCTTGTTTTATTTATTTTTTGGGTCTAATTTTTACTATATAATGTGTTAAATCTACCCATGTTTTATATAGGAATTGTAGATTTTTTACTAAAATGGATAAATCATGTGATTTATGTATTTTAAAACATCTATATGTGAATAATAAACTCTAGAACTATATTTAAAATAAGTATTTTTGAATATTTTTTATAAAATGAATTACAAAATATATCTAGTACTATTTATATCACACTTTTCATACATATTCATGTGTGTGTGTAACTTATATCTTTTCATTCTAATTCTAAGATTGTGATTTCTAGTTATTTGTTTCCTCTTGTTCCATTAATGGACATTAGAATGTTGTGACTTTTGGAGGATCACATGGAGATGTTTTGAGTTGTGAATATGGTTGTGAATTTTTTTGGGAAATTTTATTGTGAGATAGTTCAACTAGTTTTATTTTGTATTTAAATTTTATTTGTATTTTCTTTCTCTATATGCTATCCAAACTAGATGATTTTTCATTAATATGTATAGTCTTGGATGAAAGTAATCACTTTCATTGAATATTATGTTTTTGTAATCTTACACTATCATATATATGAATATCTTTCTCTATTTAGTAGTAACTATGTGTATTAATTTTTTTATTATTGTGTAGGAACATTGTGATATACATGGATAAAAGCTGGATCACATTACTGAGGAACACACCTCAGTATGATAAGGGTTTGAATGAGTTTTTTGATTTTTCAATGTCTAATTGATCCGTAGAAGGGATAATAAGATTTCCATGTCCTAAATGTAAATTTACAACATGTTTGAAGAGATAATAAGTTTATGAACATTTAATACTGAAGTAATTCCCTGGTCAATATTTGTGTAGGGTTTGGCATGGAGAATCAAACGTTATAGAAAGATTGAGTACTAATTTTAATCCATAGAATGAGGTTCCAAGTTTGTCAAAAATGGAAAATGAAATGAAAAACTTCATAAATGATGCTTTAGGCACTACAAGACACCACTATCAGCATCAAAACATATCAGAACAACTAGAAGAGGGTGCTACAAATTGCAACGTGAGAAGTGATGTTTTTGAGACTATAACACAAGCAGATCAAGATTGTAACATATCATTGGATCCTCCTCTTGATTTTGTGGAGCCAAATTTAAGAGAAAACATCACTGAGAAAAATGCATTTCATGGTTTATTTGATGATGGAAATCAAGATTTTTATAGTGGGTGTTTGAAATATTCAAAGCTTTCATTTCTAATGAAGTTTTACCATATCAAATTTCTATGTGGAATTTAAAATAAGGAACTGTCCATGATATTGGAATTGATTCATGATGCATTTTCTGAAGAAAACATCCTAGAATATTTTTATGATATGAAAAAAGTTATTAACAAGCTTGGTCTGAATTATAAAAAAATTCATGTGTGTCTCAATGATTGTATGATTTATTGGGGAGAGGATTCAAGTAGAAAAAATTGCAAGAAATGTTCTTCTTCTAGATGGCAGTCAAAGGGTGATGTTGGAAGTCTGAATGAACATAATTTCATGGAGAAGAAGAAAAGGAACACACCTGCAAAGGTTTTGCGTTACTTTCTCTTGAAGCCACAATTGCAAAGATTATTCATGTCATCAAAAACCGCGGAACGCATGAAGTGGAATTCTGTAGATAAAAAAAATGATGGGTTAATGAGACATCCACGATATTCCCAATCATGGAAGAAATTTGATTCAATACATCTAGATTTCTCATCTGATCCTAGGAATGTTTGATTGGGATTGGTTGCCGATGGATTCAACCCATTTTTGACTTTGAGTACCAGTTATAGCATTTGGCCAGTTGTTTTGATCCCTTATAATCTGCCTCCGTGGATGTGTATTCAACAAACATCTTTTATCATTTCGATGATTATTCCTAGAAAACAAATTCCTGGGAATGATATTGATGTATACTTGCAGCCTTTGATTGATGAATTGCTGTAGTTATGGAGCAACGATGTTGATACATTTGATGCTTCTTCTAAAACAATGTTCATAATTCATTCTTCTTTAATGTGAACCATTAGTGAATTCCATGGGATTGGGAATTTATCTGGTTGGAACACTTACATGGGTTTGGATTGTCCGGTTTGTAACTTTGATTTTGAGCCCAAACGACTACCTCACATTAGAAAATGGTGCTTCTTCTGCCATCGAATATTTCTCAATGCATCTCATAGATTTTGGCTGAACGGATCAAAATTTAATGGTTCCATTGATCGTAGACCACCTCCAAAGTTGTTAACTAGTTCTGAAATATTTACACAGCTTGAAAATGTTGAAACAAAATTTGGGAATGTTCATCATTTGAATGATATCCAAAAACGGGTCTGAAGTGCATCGTCAAGTGAAATCAGAACGCAACAATAGAAGAAAAAAAGTATATTATTCAAACTCCAGTATTGGGAATTTAATTTGTTGTGGAATAATCTTTATGTGATGCATATTGAGAAGAATGTCTATGATAATTTGATTTTCACATTACTTAATCATCATCGAAAGTCGAAGGATCATCTTAATGCTCGCAAAGACATACAAGTAATGAACATAAAACGTGCTATCTGGCCAGATGAGAATGAAAAGTATGCTCTGACCATTTTTTCAATGAAAAATAGGAATAAAGATATATTCCTTCGAATTTTAAAGAATGTGAAGGTATCTGATGGGTATTCTAGTAACATATCGAGGTGTTTTTACTTGAGGAATCGTAAGTTACATGGATTGAAAAGTCAAAATTCACATATTTTGTTACAACAGTTACTACCATTGACATTGCGTATATTATTACCTGAAAAAGTTACAGCTGTTATACTCCAATTCTACACATTTTTCAGGAAATTATGTGAGAAATCTCTACATCCATTTCAGCTTGACAACCTCCATGAGAGGTTTGTATTGACCCTTTTTGCAATGGAGATGATCTTTCCTCCGTCGTTTTTTACTGTCATGATGCATTTAACTGTGCATTTGGTTGAGGAAGATAAATTAAGAGGCCTCATACATTATCGATGGATGTATCCAATTGAGAGGTATTTTATTTATATGTTTTTTTCATTTAAGTAAACAAATTTGGGCATTTAAATAAATGCATAATAATATTATTTTATTTCCCAGATATCTTGGGAATTTGAAAGCATACGTGAGAAATAAAGCTCAACCAGAAGGCTCTATTGTTGAAGGCTATATGGATGAGGAGTGTCTTACCTTTTGTTCCAGATATTTGGATGATATTGAGACAAGATTTAATCAAGTTGGACATGTTGACGACACATCAAATCAATCTCAAATGCATCAAAAATCAAAAATATTTCCTGCTATTGGCCGATTAGTGAGGAGGACCTCAAATGTGACACTGACAATATTGGAATTATTACAGGCACATAGATATGTGCTACTAAATAGTGAAATTTTAGATCCATTTATTGAAGAGTTGAGGATACAAACAAAGAGAAGAATGATATGCCAAACACGAAATTAGAAAGATATGATGAAATCTGTGAATAAAGATCTTGTATAATGGTTTGTAGGATGCGTAAGTTCATAAATATTTCAATAAATACGAATAATAGTTTGACACATACATTTTTTAAATCAATTATATTATATTTCTTTTTTCAGATCATGAATACTGATACTTGAGTAGACTTGTCAGAATATTTGTAGTTTCTTTCTATAGGTCCTATAAAACAAGTTAGAAAGTTCGGCTCTTATAATGTGAATGGATTTAGATTTCGTACAGTCGATTGAGAATTGGGTTTGAAAACAAAGAATAGTGGTATATTTACATTTTCTAAAGTGGGATACTATGGAAAGCTGCATGATATTATTGAATTAAACTACCACAGACATTTTTTGTTGTTTTATTCAAATGCAAATGGGTCGATATTATCAGAGGTGTTAAAAGAGATTCCTTGCAATTTACTTCTGTGAACTTCTCTTGATTGATGGATGTTGGTGATCATGAACTCCATGATCCATATATCTTAGCATCATAAGAAAAAATGGTATATTATGTGAATGATGTTGTGGATGAAGGGTGAAGTGTATTTTTTTCACTTAATACAATGAGATTTGTATGATATGGGTGATGAATTGGAATATTTGACATCTGAAATTGAATTTCATCAACAATAAGAAGCAGAATTATTTGTCCATAATTATATTGAAAATATTAGTCTAGAAATGATGAATGAATTGGATAAAGTAATGGAGTAGGAAACCGACATGATTTAAGTGGAAAATGATTGTATGTGCATTTATTTATTCATTCAACAACCACTTGTTTCATTTCTGCAGTCATTCATTATCATTGTTATATATATTTTGTCTGTTAGTACTAGGCATCTATTATCAATTTTAATTTTTTTTCATAATTTTTTTGAAATATATATTCTGAACTAAATTTTATTTGATTAAATGACAGGAATTCCAAGGAAAAAAGAAGCACACTATTTCATCTAGTTCTATGATAGATGACGATCCATCTGGCTCCCTCCCCACGACATCTAAGGCACCAGCTGCCTACACCCCTACACTATCTCCCCATTCACCATCTCTTAAACCATCTGTGGGTGTCCCATTAGAGGCTGAGTCATCGACTCCCTCTTCAAAAGCCTCATTAGTGGGGCGGTGACATGCCACTTCCAGTTCATCACGGACATACTGGAGTGTCACTGTCATAGGTACAAATTTTAATTAAATAAATTTATTGCATTTTATTTATACTAATTGTTTTCTCATTGAAGATGAAAAAAATGAAACCGTGGAAAAAAACATTAAAAGTTCAGATGTTTTTAATATGAATGACGAGAATATATTCATGCCATTTTATTCTTATGGGGTTCCTACAGATGACGTCATGGGGTTACTTGGCCATATTTTAGGCCAGTTGGTAGTGGAGCCCATTTCCCTACATATTTCTTATGATGATTGGAGACATATGCCTCATATCTGGAAAAATGAAGTATTTGATTCCCAAATAATGGTAATTTTATTACATTATGGTTTAATTCAATTCCATGTTACTAATATGTTCAAAATAAATTTCAATATACATATGTTCTTTCACTTTACAGTTGCTGATGTGATAGCACGGAAGTGGATGTTAAAAAATCTTGGTAAGAAATGGAAAGATTTCAAATGGAGATTGCGGTGTGATGTCAACGATACTTCATCGATCGTGCAACAAATGTATGAGAAGCTACCCAGTGGGGTACCGAAAGAATAGTGGAATGTTTTTGTTGACAGACATCGTGATGAGAAGTGGATGGTATTGAAATATATATTATTATATGATCCAAATTTTACATTTATACAGTTATATGAAGAGGAGATGGCATTGAATACATTACTGTTAAATTACATTTTATTTATTTCAGGATATCTCAAGACTGAATGCATCAATCTGGGATAAGCAAGTCATCCCTCACAATACGGGCTCCAAAAGCTTTTCTAAAAGCCGAATGACATTGGTAATCTTTTAATTATTTTAAATATTTATAAGACAATGTCATCTATTTAATATATTGAATTATTTATTTGTATTTTCTTAATATAGTCACAGAGTTTAGGCTATGAAGCATCCTGAACTGAATTGTGGTTGGATGTTCACAACAAATCAGATCACTACTAGAAAAATAACCTATATCCATGGACCTATAGCCATGGTTTAGTTGGTCTGTGGATATAGGTTAAGATATAGCCATGATTATTAGAAAACCGTAGTTTTAGAATATATAAATCCATGGTAAAAAAGATCCCAAGGAAATAGTGATTCCTCCCTCATCGTGACTCATCTCCCTCATCACGACTCATCTCCCACCCATAATCCCCTCCCTCGTTGCGACTCATCTCATCTCCCACTCGTAATCCCCTCCCTCATCATGAATCATCTCCCACCTCGAAACCATCCTCCCTCATCATCGACCGATCGATTATCCCTCGGCCGATCCTCGCGGGATTCTCCATTTGGTTCGTCCATCGCTCACGCAATCCATCCCATCCCCTTCATCACGCGTCCCTCTCCTCCACTACCTTCATCTGGTGTTCCTCCTCAAATCGGTGCGTCGGCTGAACCAACACCTTCCATGAGTGGGATCCATGCGAGTTGACCCTTGCACTTTATGTGAAGATTACTACAGTTACTCCTTCACAAAAGCTGCTTTACAAAGCAATTAATACTATCACCAGTGATCGTTCGACCATACCTCTACAGTCGATGGTGATTTTCAATGTTCTTCCCCCTACTACGAACGTTTCAATTGCTAAAAATACATTTTTTTCATATTAATAACTGTGTTAATATTTTTCATTATAGGTATTTCTTTTCCAGTATTACTCACACTGCTATTAAATTCCTAGGGTTTGAATGAGTAAGTATGCTGAATTAAACCTTATTGTATTTTGTTTACACATAGGTAAATAATTCTCTTACTATGTTGTGTATACATATTAAGGATAAAAAAATTATTTCATTTTTTGTTTAAATTTTTTATTGATCATATTACTATATTTATACACTAAGTGTATTTTTTGCCAACAACAACCACTTATGTTAGTGAATTCCCCTGTCTTCTAGTATTACTGATCACAGATATCAGTACCTTTTTGTTGCAGTAGCTCATCATAAAAAATATTTCAATGATATATTCTAATTTTAGACCCATGAAAGTGATTCATTATTCATTAATTAATCAATGTGAAACGTACTCACTGATTCTGATTATCATGGGTCCAAATTTTTCTCTCATGAAAATGATCTATAGTTCCATTTATTTTCTTATTGTGAATGGTATTTATGGAAACATTAATTTAAGTCCTAATGAACATATAATTTCATGCCCGTTGTATTTTAAATTTCCTGGTCTCTTGATGCTAAAGGATGAAAGGAGTTGGCCTTCAATTGCACCATTACCATCATATGGAATAGGGAGAGAGTATCCCAAAGAGAGGTTAACAAGCTTTATCCATGCAAGAAAAGTTAAGGATGTGATAATTACTGGTGAGTACAGACAGAATCCCTAAACATGAAATTTCCTTAAGATCAAATAATGTTAGGAAAGCATTTTATTCTCTTCTTTGATCAGTATTTGACAAAGATATCTTCACTACACCATAAAGGAATAAATCCAGCCCAATGTAGGATTCTTTAGGGTGGGGTTTTGGGTAAATAAATATATTCAAGTATCACTTAACCCTACCCTTGAATTTTTGTCAACTGTTTGGTGGGTATCATCATCATCCCTTATATATGGTGTGTTATTCACGAAGAAGGGTACATCTTGTACACTTAGTTAAGGCTGAGTGATAGAGTGAAAAAAATAAGCGGTTTTTGTTTAATTTCTTAAACTGTTAATCACAAGAAATAAGTGTTGTAAATAGTTTCAGATTTGTTCTCAAATAGAGCCTTAAATAAGCGACGAAGAAATATTTTTCAGTAAGCAATCTAGAAATACTTATACAGAAGCATGTATAATAGGTGATAAGTGATGGAAGTGAATTTCAATAAGTTTTACCAAACTCAATATAAATGGGATGTCATATATTTGATTTTAAAACATGATGATGCATGAAAAATGTGTTCTTGTCATATCTTTAACCTCCCCCCTATCCTCCCAGATTTAGGTTCATTACCTTTTTGAGTTTTAGGTGAGAATGGGACAATCGATGGACAGGTAGATGATGTTTGGTGGAACATAAGGAGGTGAAGAACATTGCAATTCACTAGACCTCATCTTATTAAATTCATGCATTCTCGGGACATCATCATTTCATATGTGACATTTCGGAAAGAAATGATGAAAATAATCTTGGGGATTAATATAGATCAAGAAAATTGAAGTAATATGAAGATAAAATAAATAAATTTAATCATCCATAGGAATAATGTTTTTCCATATCATCCATATTAAAATAAATTTTGATGACAAGATGAAGTTCTTTCTAAACTTGTTAAGCTAGCTAGGTGAAAGAAATATTTCCAGATATAACTCCAAAGAATTTAGAAATTTGATTCCTCCTGTAAACATGCATGTCCTTGCTACAATAAAGCATAGATTCCCTCCAACTAATGGATTGCCTTGACGCAGATTCATAATGCTCGAAAATACACTTGATGAAAGAAAGTTATCGGTCATCATTTTAACAAAAAATGAGAATTTCATCAACATAAAACAAGTGGGTGGGTTCTCTTATCTTTCTAGTGGCCTTAATTGGTGATAAAGCCCCAAATCTGTAGCTTTTAGGAGGCATTTTATATTTTAATCCCTGATAATTCCAAATAAAAAAGTTGAGGGAGAATCCCCCTATCTCACCCATTGGGTATGACCGAAGTATCTTTTGTGAGACCCACTAATAATGAAAGAGATTCTTGATCTGTAGACAAGGTCTTGAATAAGCTTAATAAATATGGTTGAGAAACCAAAACTATCAAGTACTTAAATAGTGAAATCCTAGCTAAGAGTGTCAAAATATTTAGAGATGTCAATATTTAAATCAATATTTCTAGGCTTGGATCTCCTCCATAATATATTCACACATTCAGAGTTAGTATATAAATAATCCTTCACTTCCATTTATAAGCACCAACTAATTTAGAGAAACAATGGAACTTACAATAGCCCCCAAAATTATAATAGTCACCTTACTGATGATCTTATGAAGATTATTTTTCACAATGATAGGCTTATAGTCTCAAACATCACGGTAATGTACAACCTTTGGAATAATGGTTATTAATTGAGAGTTGTTACCTAAAAGAAGAAATTCTAGTCTAAAAAATTATTGAACAACTTGTACAAGTTCCAAATGAGTCACATCCCAAAATTGAATTAAGAAGTGATTAGAGAATCTATCCAGGTCAGCTACACTATCCTTATTATGAGATAAAAGTACCTATTTAATTTCATCTTTGGTAGGTAAGGTAGTGAGAAAGGAATTCTTACTCAAGACTTGCAATATTAAATAGAGGTTAAAAGTGACTGAAGAAGGCATTGGATATACTCCCCTAATTATTAAGAGTCTATCTATTCACCTTAATGATGGTGAACTTTTTTATATTCCTTATTTTCTTATTTATGGTGTGAAAAAATCGAGTGTTTCTATCACCCTATTTAAACCATATTAAATGAATATACTTTATAAGAATCCTCTTATGTGTAAGAATGAGCTTGTTAATCTCAAATTTCAGTAGAAATTCCCCAAATGAGGGGGTATCAAGGTTAGAAGAACTGTTTTGAAATTTCAAAATATCATCCACAATTTACTTGATTTACTCATTAAATTTGGTGAATTTATCCCCGGTCTATCCTTTGATAGAATATTTAGTATCTTTAAGCTTTAACATGAGCCTTTAGAAATCATTTCCTGCAATATCCTCATCCATTTCAATTGTACAATTTCACTCCATTCCTTAATATGGATCCAAGCATTATTGAATTTAAAAGGGATAGCATGTATCATTACATTAGTGGATAAACAAAATATATGTGGGTGGTGATCTGAGTAAACATTGTGAAGATCTATACAGGGTAAGATAGAATCCATATCAAGGCCATTAAGGTAAATAAAGGCCTTATCAATCCTACTAGACTGCCTTCTATTAACAGTGTGTCTGGTCTAGGTGAACTCAGCTCCTTAAGAATAAATTTCATAAAAGATTCCATGATCAATTGATCTCTAAAAGTCTATGGCTACAAAATGAAAAAAATTATATAGCTTTATTTCATCAAGACAAAGAATTGAATTAAATTCCCCTAATAGTAACCAATTACAAGATGGAGGCACTGCTGTAGAGACTACTTTTGGGAAGACTGTCATTGCTACTTTTTTATCGGATTGATTGTTCATTTTTTGTCACCCCATTTTTTTAAGTTATTTTTTATGCCTCTGGATTCCATGAATTATTTCTTTTTTCACCATTGGTTTTGTAACTTTTTTTTATGCTGGTTTGGTTCTATGCATACAGCATTAGCGGAAATCCATGCTATCATTTTTGGAAATTGATGCTCAAGATGGTCGAATTGATTGGAGTCTAACAATATAGAACATTATTATTTTTTGGTTTCTCTAAATTCTGAAATATATATCCTATATTATCCCCTTCTCCTTTTCTCTAGGTATGTTGCTTTGATCACTAGTACATTCTGAAAATGTTCTATAGAACTTCTTGTTTTTTTTCAAATTTTTCTCTTGTGGATCCCTCTTTGGTTCTTCCAGTTTTGGAATCTGGCTTCCATATGGATCTTGAGTCGGTTAGTAATACTTATTCCTTATTCAATTATAGAAGAGTTAAATGAGTTTTGCATGTTATTTTAAAACCATATGTTGGAAATCATAGACATGTAGCTTCTCACATATTACAACCACTCACTAGTTGAAAACTCATGTAACATCAGTGGCCTTTTCTGGGAGATCATATTTATTCTCTTCCTTGTCTAATTCTTATGCAAAGTTAGATGATTTTGTTGTTGTCGATGCATACATTGATCTCTTGACAATTTCATTATCCAATTCCATTCTTGGTATGGATGCCAATGATCCTCTTCAAACATTGGGAACCATGAAATTTATTGGTTCCATATTTTCCAGTGTAAGAACTAGATTTCATAAAGAAAACATGATATATGTGCTTTTACATGGAGAAGAAAACTTCTATTTCATTTGAGCATTGTTATAGATATCTGCCCTGGAAGATGAAAATTATGGTTTATCATTCATGCCAATGATCTAATTTTCTGAATGGCTAGATGAGTTCTTGTGTCATCTATTTTCTTTACTTCTATACTTGGAACCAAATAGTGTTATGTAAGTGTTTATGCCTCTTTTTTCTGTCCCTTTCTTCAATCATTCATGTATTATTCTAATATTTAGTTATGAATTATCTAGTTATTAAGTAGTTTGTGGTATTGTAGAAGTTAAGGGCTACACTCTTCATCGGTTTTAGGAAAGTTCCTGATTGGGGATGGTCCCTATTATTTTTTCATGCTGAAAATCCTGCTTGGGAAGCTCTCTCAAAGTCTCTATAGTCAGGTATGTCCTGTAATTGAAGATTTTTCAATCTAGTAGGTTCAAGAATCCATTTTTCTTCATTTTTTAAGTTGATTTAATCTTTGGAAAATCTATATAATTACCTAAAGCGTGTAAAATATGTCCTTTTTTCTGTCTACAGTTGACACACTGATCACATATATATAAGAAGTCATTATATCTCATTTTTTCCCACTATTTTCTTCAAGGTGGTTTCTTATGATGAGTTCGGTTCTATCCACCACCATCGATGACAATGAGTTCAACATCGGATTTGGGTAAGGTTTATTCTGTTTTTATTCTTTGGCCCAATTTTAATTAGGGAATTTTTGATTTTTGGGTTCCTTATATTTTTGAAGTGGGTTTTGGATTTCGTTGAGGTGGATTCGAGTCACCGTTGATGAAGGCTTACATGTGTATTCAAAGGTAGGCATATGCATATATAAGTTCCCCCTTTATATATATTCACTCATGGCAGTATAAATATATTTATTGGGGCTATGTGTGCATATATATGGATATGAAAAATGCATACATTTGTAAGTGTAAAGGGGTATATGCAAGTATAAATATATATCTAAGGACCCCCTTTTGTGTATTTGGCCATGAAAATATGTACATAAGGGCTAGGTGTCCTTATATATATGTGAAGTTGCATATGCATGCAAGTGAAAAAAAGGAAGATTCGAGCTGTCGTCGTCAAAAGAAAATGCACCTTGAGGTTGAGGTAGGGTCCCTCCCCTAGCCTATTTAATTCAAGAATGTTTTAAATTGCATTTAGTTTCCTTCTTAATTCTGCATGTTTATATTAAATTGCAATTCTTGAATAAGTGTTAGTTAAGATAATTGTTTCATTTGATAAATAAGTCATGGTTTTGTAATAAAACCCCTCCAACGGAGGTGCGCTGTCTGCAAAAACTCACAGTGGTATACCTTGCTTAACATTATTGCATTGATGTTTTCCTTATACTTGATGTCATTGTTAGTCATAAAGAACACATCATACTTGACCCTTTTTATATCCCTGTAGGGGGTTTCCCTCTTTTTATTAAAATGGTTGTTTGAACCAAGACACTCTTTAAGTGTCGTTAGACTTTTAGGATGGGTCCCATGTTGTGTGACCATGTCACATGGCATGTGATATTTAAATCCATCCAAAAGCCCAGTTCCACAGCCCAGGGGTCCCACAGTACAAGTAATGTTATATTACATGTTATGTAACCTGTGATTTTCCTGATCCCATGGGGTATTATTTCCTCTAGGTATTCCTACACATTGCTAGATCTCCAAACCTCACCGAATTAGATATATCAGGGGTCATCCAATCCTCTAGTCATCATAGATTAACTTTCATTTCTTTAAATCTTATGAGAAAACATCCTCTAATGTCATCCATATCATCCTATTTGAAACTAAGTGGAAGATGATGCCCCTCAGATTTCGCTGGATCGGGCCAACACGTTGTGGTCACACCGCGGTCACGCCACGGTCACGCCGCAGTAATGCCATGATTTGGCCCTACTCTAGCCACATCCAGCCCACACCAACCCCCTCCCACCTTCATTTCAGCCCGCTGCCACCAGCATTACAGCCCGCAACAGCCCCCCTGCCACCTTTGAATCAGCCCGCACCATCCCCCCAGCACCTGCAACCAGCCCCCTTCCACTTGCATTCGAGCCCTCACCGAATTAGGTATATCAGGGGTCATCCAATCCTCTAGTCATCATAGATTAGCATTTATTTCTTTAAATATTCTGAGAAAACATCCTATCATGTCATCCATATCATCCTATTTGAAACTAAGTGGAAGGTGTTGCCCCACGGATGTCGCTGGAACAGGCCAACACGCTGCGGTCACGCCGCGATCACGCCGCGGTCACACCGCAATAATGCCAAGATTTGTCCCTGCTCCAGCCACATCTAGCCCACACCATCCCCCTTCCACCTTCATTTCAGCCTGCTGCCACCAGCATTCCAGCCCGCAACAGCCCCCCTTCCACCTTCTAATCAGCCCGCACCATCCCCCTAGCACCTGCAACGAGCCCCCTTCCACCGGCATTCCATCCCCCTTCCACCTGCATTCGAGCCCGCACCAGCCCCCAGCCACCTGCAATCCAGCTCACACCATTTAGGGCATGCCCTTTGGATTAAATAATGATGACACTACATACCAACACTACACACATTATATCATTAATACCTTCTTAGAAATAATAGATGAATGATTTTGTTAATGACATGGTTATCAAATCTCAATAGAGACACTACGGCAAAAGAGACATTTAGCGGCGGTTTAAACCGCCGCCAAATCGATTGGCGGCGGTTTTCAAAAACCGCCGCTAAATCGTGCGTCGGGAAAGAATTCGCGGCGGTATTTTAGTGGCAGTTTAAACCGCTGCTAAATGATTCAGCGGCGGTTTTTTTATTTTTTTATTTTTTTTTATTTTTGTTATTTTTTTATTTTTTTTTTATTTTTTTATTTTTAATTTTATATATATATATTTATTTATTTATTTTTTTTTATTTATTTATTTATTTATTTCATATTTATTTATTTATTTATTTATTTTATCTATTTATTTTATCTATTTATTTATTTTATATATTTTATCTATTTATTTTATTTATTTATTTATTTTTATTTATTTATTTATTTTTCGTATTTATTTATTTTATTTCATATTTATTTTATTTCATATTTATTTTATTTATTTTATTTAATTTATTTCATATTTATTTTATTTATTTATTTTATTTATTTTTTTTCGTATTTATTATTTATTTTTTTATTTCATATTATTTTATTTACTTTATATATACATGCATGCACATCCCATGCACATGCACATGCATGCCCATGCAATATAAAAAAATTCTCCGTCTGGTGAGATTTGAACCCCTAAACCTCTTGCATATTTTCCAAAGACTTTACCACTCCAGCAAGCTCGCCATGTGGTTAATAAACAGAATTTAATATACTTATATATATTAATTGAAAAAACAAATAATACATAAATAATAGATATAAACTCGATAATAATAAATAATAAATAATAAATAAGGAATAATAAATAATAAATAATAAATAATAAATAATAAATAATAAATAATAAATAATAAATAATAAATAATAAATAATAAATAATAAATAATAAATAATAAATAAATATAAATAATAAATAATAAATAAATATAAATAATAAATAAATATAAATAATAAATAAATATAAATAATAAATAATAAATAATAAATAAATAATAAATAATAAAAAATAAATAATAATGAAATATAAATAATAAATAATAAATAATAAATAATAAATAATAAATAATAAATAAAGATAAATAATAAATAATAAATAATAAATAATAAATAATAAATAATAAATAATAAATAATCAATAATCAATAATCAATAATCAATAATCAATAATCAATAATCAATTATCAATAATCAATAATCAATAATCAATAATAAATATTAAATAATCAATAATCAATAATGAATAATAAATAATAAATAATAAATAATAAATAATAAATAGTAAATAGTAAATAATAAATAATAAATAATAAATAATAAATAATAAACAAATATAAATAATAAATAATAAATAAATATAAATAATAAATAATAAATATATAATAATAAATAATAAATAATAAATAATAAATAATAAATAATAAATTAATATAAATAATAAATATTTATAAATAATAAATAATAAATAATAAATAACAAATAATAAATAAATATAAATAATAAATAATAAATAATAAATAATAAATAATAAATAAAGATAAATAATAAATAATAAATAATAAATAATAAATAAAGATAAATAATAAATAATAAACAATAAATAATAAATAAATATAAATATTAAATATTAAATAAATATAAATATAAATAATAAATAAATATAAATAATAAATAATAAATAATAAATAATAAATAATAAATAATAAATAAATATAAATAATAAATAAATATAAATAATAAATAAATATAAATAATAAATAATAAATAATAAATAAATATAAATAATAATTAATTAATAATAAATAATAAATCATAAATAAAGATAAATAATAAATAAGAAAAAAGAAATAATAAATAAAGATAAATAATAAATAATAAATAATAAATAATAAATAATAAATAAATAATAAATAATAAATAATAAATAATAAACAATAAACAATAAGTAATAAATAAATATAAATATAAAAATAAATAATTAATAATTAATAATTAATAATTAATAATTAATAATTAATAATTAATAAATATAAATAATAAATAATAAATAAATATAAATAATAAATAATAAATAATAAATAAATATAAATGATAAATAAATATAAATAATAAATAATAAATAATAAATAATAAATAATAGATAATAAATAATAAATAAATATAAATATTAAATAAGAAATAAGAAATAATAAATAATAACTAATAAAGGAAACACATGAAAAAATATGAAAAGACGTGATAAGGGATGAAAAATCATGAAAATGCATGAAAAAGGATGGAGAAGCATATGAAGAATGAGACATTAGAAAGAATGAGAATGCATGAAAACTCGTGACAACTCTAGAAAACTCCTTAATAATTCAACATAATCATCATAATAACCCACAAAAAAACCATTGATAAAGATAACAAGTCATGGAAACCCAAATAAACAATAATAAATGGAGCTACCGTTAAAACCCGTCAAAACGGTCATAAAGAGACAAAAACATTGGACTCACATTAATAGAGATAACTTATGATCTGAGAGTCCGTTTTAGATCCACGACCTGCCAAATCAAAGATCCTGAAACGATCTTCAACCTGAAAGGTGAAAGAGTCCGAATGGACAGGCGGATCGGAAGTTATGACCATTTAAAAAAAAGCTGACGGGGAACGGGTGCTAGAAACGAGGCATTGAAAAACATAACAAACCCGATACCCACTAAAAATGCCAAAAGTCTCAAATTACATTTATTTGGATATTTATAACATCAATTATTTTAATATTTCATTATTAACGTAATTATTGCGTCATCATTGTGTCATAAATAAATTAAATTATTTGATGTCTAAAAATTATAAATAAAATATAATTATGTATGAAATATTTTTATATTTCTAATTAATATTTATAGTCGAATTTATATTATGTATAACCCTATATTAAAAATGGTTTAGTTATTGAACTTTGAATTTAACTCTTTTAACTCTTCTTAAAATAAAATAATAATAAATGTCCTAATCTAATCCAAGTGGACCAAAGAGTATCATATTTTACTTCTAAGGTTTTTTTGGTCGAATTATACTTATCCAATAGAATTAGGACATGTGTTAGGGTAATTATGATATCATTTTTACCCTTAATTACCCTATTTACTTTTAACCGTGGTAAATAAAAGTCAAAAGTTACTATTTAAAAAATATATCTTCATCTTACTGAACCACATTTTACTTACCGATATTAACAGTGTCTCTCATATTTTTGAAATTTAACTCACAGAAGCGGTAAAATTAAGTTTTATACAAATTTGTAAATTTTCCTAAAAAGTGGGTAAAAGACGGTAAAATGTTCGATAAAAATTTATATATATAAACATATTATAAAATGAATCCAATGAATTACGTTGAACATATGTAGGAATTATGTATCTAATTTGACCTAAAATAAATTAAACTAAAATAACTAATTATTTATATAAAAAGTCGGTTTTATATAATAACATAGTGTTTTTCACTATTCATCAAAAATTGAAATTTTTCAAAAAAATACTAAAAATTTACCCTAAGATAATTTTGATATTCTGAATTGAAAAATGAATTCTATTTTACCAAATTCAAAACATAGAAGTTGAATTTATTAATTTAAAATTAATTCCCATTGTCAAAACCAAAAAGTGGGTTTTTAAAAAGTAAAAACTATCTAAAGATCGATATGTGTTTATGTCAAATTTAAATGTAAAATTATTTATAATGACCTACATTGTATTAAATGATAAAAATATAATCTAATTATACTTCCAAACCTTTCAAATACATAATTTATCACTATAAATTACTTCGATTAAAAAAAGTTGTTTTCAATTATAACATAGTATTTTTCATTATTCATCAAAATATGAAAGTTATCAGAAAAGTACCAAAAATTTATCTAAACTAAATTTTTATGTCCTGCTTCTAAATGAAAATTAAATTTCATTGAATTTAATATATAAAAGTGTCAAATATTGGTTTATAAAAGGGTTCTCCATTAAAAGGCGGTAAAATTACATTTTTTGAAAAATATTTCTTTTATCTGAAAAAATGAATTTGTTCTTATATTATGTCTAAGAAACACATAATATGGATGTTAAAATTATATAGAGTATATAAGATTCAAAATACAATTAATACCATTCATAACTGCTTTTTGAACAGCTAGTTTGGTAAGTTGTGGTGCGCTTGAATTTGGTGTTGGGTGTAGCGCAAGCTATTAAATTACTTTAATGAGATAACGTACTATGAAATCTTGGGGTGTTATAAGTTGGGTTATGACACGGTGTTCCATTGACAGCCTGAGTGGAGAATTGAAGGAGTGGGAAATTTTAGGTGACCATCACCTGTCAGTTGCAAAATGTCACGTATTATTAATTCGAAGATCTAAATATACAGTGATAAATTGAAATCATACTAGGAATTTGACCACTAACAATTATCATTCAACCCTTGATCCTTATTTCCTTTAATTATGACATTTTACCAATAATAATTAGCCACTTAAAGCACAAATTTTTCCTCTCTCATTTATTCCGAATGTTCTAATAAACATTACATCATAAATAAAGGGCTTTCAAACCATTATTTCATGTATAATTATGAAATATATTATTGTAAATATTAATAAACTTGATTTATTACTCAACTAAATCACTTGCAGACATATATTAATCAAATCATCACCAATAAATATGTTGGAAAACAAAATTTATTTATTATTGGATGGCAGTCTTCCCTCGGAAATTTTCGTTCTCTCTTTCCATTTAATTGGGATCTGGTATTATAAATTTGTGTAAAAGTATTTCTCCTCAGAACATAAAAGGTCATGTAATAACTGAATTATGACAAAGGGTCGCGGAGCTTGAAATTTCATGAAATGAAAGGGTGAAACTATTATTGATGACAGAAGTGAAGCTGGATTGCATTTTACTCTCTTTTGTAGATTATTCTAAACCATGTATTATAGGGATACCAACAAATATATTTGTAAATCATTTTTTCCCTATAAAGAATTATTAAATTCATGTTATTGTTTAACTCATATCACTCATTCTTTAATTTTTAATATTGTGCATTATATTTTATCAGAAAATTCCCGGATATGGTACATCAAAAAACATTTCATATATACAAGAGATACAATATTTAAGAAGAACATTTATTGGATAATAACCAATGAAAATGGTATTAGAAAATAAGTATAAAAATAGTAGGGGATCATACTGGGTGTTGAATCTTGAATGCCTGTGAAGCATAATTGCCCATTATTGTCCAATCTCTCACTAGGTTGGCATAAAAAACAAGTTATTCAGCAAAAAATTGAGACAACGACGGTAGTGAGGAGATCAAGAAGGGAGAGGTGGAAGGATTGTTGTGTTGATCGGATAAGGGAGTGGAAGATAGGGAAAGGGTGGTCACCAGAGGTTTGCTTCGTGAATGTGGGTGGTCATCCTAGGATGAAGACAACGATTGTGGTGAGGCAGTCAATAGAAAGTAATAAATAAAGTATAGGAGAACATAACATGGTTTGGAGAAAGTATATGCGAGAGAGGTGATCCATGACACTGATAAAAGAGAGAGTAGTAGAAATAATAACATACCATAGATTTGAGATATTTGATTCTTCTGAGAGAAGGTCTAGGGGGCAGCAGCAGAGCTAAACTTTCGTGGGAGCTTGAATGGCACGAGGGAAATCTATTCCGTTACGGTTCAATTTAAATGACTGGGAAGGGTTTTATCAACGCTTTTAAAAAGGCACTGAAAAAAGATTCCTTTATCAATGCTAAAGTTTTAACAATGATAAAGAACTAATTAATAATTTTTAATAATATAATTAATTTAATTCAAGATTTTAAATGTATATAATTCTAAATAAATAAATAAATGTAAATGTAAATAAGTTAAAAGAATTGTAAATATGTATTTATAAATATAATTATTGATATGTATTTATAATTATAAATATAAATAAATATATTTGTAAATATATTTATAAATATTTGTATATAATTATAAATATGCTTATATAATTATATATATATATAGTAAATATATTCATTATTTAAATATATTTATTATAATTTTATAATTCTTTAAATATATAATTATTTATTTATATATATATATATACTTTATTTAAACTATATTTGTTTATTTATAATTATAAATATATAATTTTATGAATATAATAAATATGAATTTATAAAAATATGAATTTATAAATATTTATTTAAAAATATATTTTTAACATTATTAGTGAATATATAATATTAAATTCATGAAAATTAAAGATGGGTGAAATTAGATAATTAAAAATGAGTAGACTTTAAAAATATTTAAAAAATTGAAAAGTTTTATTAATTATAAAAATTATTAAAAAAATAAATTATGAATATATATTGAAATGAATATGAATACAAATTAAGAATATTAAAACATAATAAATAAATATGTATAAATAAGTATCATAAAATGATTAAGTTCCAAAAAAATAAAAAATATAAAATATAAAAAATGAATAAATAATACTAATTAAAATAATATTAAAAATACAAGGAAAAGATTTACTAAATAAAAACATAATTAATTAAATATATTATGTTACTAAATGAAATTCTAAAATGGATATTAAAATTTGAGTAAATTACATAAATATTTGTTTTGTGTGTTTCGATATAAGATCTCATTGATTACATAAATATTTATGTGTGAAATTAGTGTGTGTGTGTGTGTGTGTGTGTGTGTATACAAGTTTGACATATGTTAAATTGAGCAATGTTAATATATAATATGTAATTTTTATTAATGAAATAAATAATAATAAGAATAAATAAATTTAAAAAATGAATAATTATTATTAATTATATAGATAATTTCAAAAAAATTAAAAATGGATATTTATATATATTAAAATGAAAATGAATAAATATTAATTATATAAATTAGAACCATATTAAAAAAATAAAATGTTATTGAAGAAACATGTATAAATAAATATTGGAAAACCGATAAAATTATAAAAATGTTAAACTATGAAAAATCAAAAATGAATAAATTATAAAAATATTATATATATTAATGAATAATTATGTATAAAAAACATTATATATGAATAAATTATCGAAATATTAAATAAATAAATATTCAAAATCTATAGATTATAAAAAAATTAAGTAAACACAAAACATTATCAATAAATAAATTATATTAAATGAGTGCATCTTACAAATGAGTGAAATATAAATATATATATACAGAAAAGATATTGCAAGAAGAAAAGCTCTAAACTATTTATTTAAAGAAAGAAAAAGAAAATAATAGAAGTGAATATAGTTAAACAAAGAGACTTGCTCTCATCTCGAAATCCATCTTAGTAATCATAATAAGAAGAATCACTCTCATAGTCATTGTCACGACCCGTCCTAGTGGGGATAGTGCCACAACTCCCCAAGCCCACCTCCAATAGGCCAAGGGTCTCTGAATACTACCAAGAAAGCATATCACTGACATGGGAGGCCTTAGCCTAAGTACATGTACCCATGAACACATCTCCAATCCTATAAAATGTTGAAATAAGAAAACAACTGAATAACCATGCATGCATACATCTAAATCTCATTACCAGAGTACGAGAGGAAATAAAGGAAAAGTAAACAGGTCTAAATATAAGCTCACCACAAAGAGTTTGTAACAAAAATGAAACCTGCAAGTTAAGAGACCACTTTCTGAATTCACAGGAACAATCCTCAGTCAGTTCGGACTCACTGAGCATTGTCTGTTCTTAGTCCGTCTAGGAATCTGTTAAAAGGTCAATTGTCTGCACAAGACACGACACGTGTGGAAAAATCCCATGCAGGGTGAGTATAATAATACTCATTAGGACACCACGAAACCACAAATCATACATCCAAGAAAAATATAGTCATTTATACACAGGTATATGTCTATAAAACATATAACATAAATATCTAGATATACTCAATAAAGACACACAGTTTAAAGGTATGTCACAGTCGTAGTATACTGACCCCAAGATTCTAACTCAAGGGATCCATGAAGAATTCATCCTATAGAATATACTATTGAGTCTGATAGCATGGATGAAATCCGTCTGAGAGGTGCTGATCGTCAGGTCTCATCACTATGAGTCCACACTAATAGCCCGTAGAGATATGATACATATATGAGGATCACTACTAAGTCCATGGTGTGATACCAACAAACTCAATCTGAATTAACCCACTCTATAGAGGACCGACATCTATGTATCGTTGGTCATGATGATACTAAGAACTCTACCTATGGCACGAAGATAAATATAGGATCTCACTATGGGCCTCATGGAGGGATTCTGACGACCCTATCTAGGAAGTCCTGCTGAAGGGATCGTAGTCTTGGGAGTAAGAGATGATACCACACTAACCCTCAGGGAAAAGGATATGGGGAACACAACCTAACAAAACGCATCCAAGTCACTTAGGATAAGAGATCCAATCCATTTATAAAAGAGTACACAGTGTGTAGAAGAGGTTACACGCTGTTTCCCTTGACCCCAGGTCCTGCCCATGTAAACGGTATGCGTCTCAACCCATGTCTATATAGTGGAGTATACACTGTCTAGGAAACCCATGTACTCCACCCCATGTATGTTTACTCTCAATGGTACACACCCAATATCCTAGGAGGGACCACATGTCATGTGACCTGGGTCACATGTCATGTGATGTTTAAATTCCTCTGAAAACCCTAGCTGCCGCACAGGGGGTTCCCACAGGGTGTGTTAATCCGGTTTACACACTGTGTAGATCGGGATTTTCTAGAATCACAGATCTATTGTTCGCTCATACTGGTACCTCCAATCTCTGATCTGGAAATCATTTTTCCACAAGAATAAAGATCCCAACTCATCCATATCTCATCGTCATCAAACAACTCATTCCTTCATCAGATCTGCTCAAGAAATGAATCAAATCACCATTCTTTTTTTTAGAAAAAGAATGCCGAATAACACAAAATTTGGTACCCTCCATACTCAAAATCACTCTGTATCTTTCATTTCACCTATGTAGTGCCATTTCGATCCCAAATCTGTGATATCAAATCATTGCACCAAGAAATGGGTTCACAACAATCTATCAATCAGGATTATTCGAGTCGTTACCCAAACGAAAAATGCCTGCGACGAATGATAAATGAGGGGAAGAAAAGCATGAGTCCATATTAGGTTAACAAACCTCGATTGATATTATTGTCTATCTCAACCCATTTCAATTAGATCGATGATTCAAATAATCAAATCAAAAGGATAATATCCCATTAAAGCCCCTCTAAAATATCTCACCCCATAGGACGATCAAACCGTGGATCAATATGTTCATTTATCAGTCTGTATTCATCGTAGAAATCAATAACATGGAATAAAATTAATTAAAACTCATTTCCAACCTCGATTCGGTTTAATCGATGAAGAATAATGTAGTTTTGGTGCATTCTCTGGTAATATTCTTTGAATCTGAGGTGCGTTGATTATTGATTCAAGATCTCATCATCCTTCACCAGAGAGAATTCTCCAATGTTCTCTCCTAGGGAACTCCAAAGTTTTTATTATTATGCGGATCACTTTGTAAATTATTTTTAACAGTCTATTTAATGGCTGTTAATCATTAGGCCAACAAAAAACAAATAAAATAATTAATTTTATTCATTTTATTCATTTCCTTTCCCACACTGACTTTTCTACAAATGACTCGTGCTAACTAATGTTACATCACACCTATGATAAAATTCGCATTCGAATTTCAATGGTGCCCTCAAAATTTTTGATCTGACCATCTATTTAAAAGTTATTCCACTTTCTCAGAAAAATTGTTCATGTTTTCTATTTAATATATTTAATACATTTTCAAATATTTTTTATGGGCGCACCAAGCCTCTGAATCATACACCTTTTTAGCGCTTGGTCTTGAAAATAATCCGTATAATATCCAAAAATAATATAAGGAAAATCTAAGACATTAAATTCTCCCCACCTTGGGGTTTTACGTCCCCAAAAAGAAAAAATAAGGGCTACTTAAAAAGATGTGGGTATTGAGCATGAATCTGAGCCTCCTACTCCCATGTGATCTCCTGAAAATTCTCATGCGACCACCAGATAAGCACCAAAGAGATTGATCACCCACAGAGGTTCCTCTCTTGCTGATCCTTGATCTCTACCAGGTACTCAGCAAAGGTGACTGAATTATCGATGTCTAGCTCACCTCAGTCGATAACGTGTGATGGGTCAGGCGCGTACCTCCTTAGTTGTGACATGTGGAAGGCTTCATGTACCCAGTCTAACAGAGGTAAAGATAATCAGTATGCCACCTCTCTAACTCTACATAGTATTTGGAAAGGTTCAATAAATCTCAGAGATAACTTGTCACCTGAGCCAAATATCTGTAATCCAGGTTGAGTTGAAGCTCATAAGAACACATGATCTTTTTCTTAAAACTCCAAATACCTCTTTCGTATGTCCGCATAAAACTTCTGACGGTGCTGTGTAGTTCTCAACAACTCCAAGATGATCTGCACCTTCATAGTAGTTGCTCGTTCCAACTCTGGGATCATGAGTGTTGACTCTCCCGGGTCAGTCCAGCAAAGTGGTGACTTGTAGAGTCACCCTTACAAAGCCTCAAATAGTGACATACCGATGGTGGAATAATATCTTTTGTTTTACACAAAATCCAATAGTGGTAGGTGATCCTTCCAACTATGGATGAAGTCAAATATGAAAGCTCGCAACATTCCTCCAGAACCTGAATGGTCTGATCTGGCTGGCCATCATTTGGGTGGTGAAAAGCTATGCTCAAGCGTAACTGAGTTCCAAAAACCTCTTGTAATCCCTTAAACAACCAAGATGTTAATAAAGCATTGTGGCCTTAAATGATTTTTTATGTAACTTCATGGAGTCAAACTATCTCCTGAACATAGAGTCATTCCAAACTCCCTACTTAAATCTGCTTCTAAATTTCTAAGAAGTGAACCGACTTGGTGAGTCGATCTACGATCACCCACATAGAATCATATCACCTGGACATATGTGGTAATACCATCATGAAGTCCATGGATATTTCATCCCACTTCGACTCTGAAACCTCAAGGGGTTGAGCTAAACCTCTTGGAACTTAGTTCTTAACCTTCACTTACTGACAAGTAAGGCATCGAGAGACAAACTCTAAAACTCCTTTCTTCATCCCTGACCACTAAAAACTACATACGAGGTCCTGGTACATTTTTACACACCTGGATATACCACTAAATGAGATGTATGAATCTCTCTCAGAACCTCCTCCCACAATTTCACTGGTACTATCATGCATCCTTTAAAAATAACAACATGCTCCCCACCTTTAGAAAATAAATTATGAGCATGTCTAGTGGATATTCGAGCATGTAGGGTCTCACAATTGGCATCCCCTAATTTTGCCTACCATACTAACTATAAAAGTTAAGGGGTAACGACCATTGATTGGAGGTAAACTGTTTCATCTCCATCAACCAAGGATAAGAGCCACGAGACCAACTGCTTTAACGCCTCATTCAATTGTTGTGAACAAGATCTCTTGTTGAGAGCATTTGCTACCACGTTCCCCTTCCCAGAAGTATAGACAATCTCGAAGTAATACTCCTGAAATAACTCTAGTCCTTACCTCTACCTCAATTTAAGATATTTCTATGAGAAGATGTACTTGAGATACCAGTGATCAAAACAGATGATAAACTACTTGCCCATCAGGTTATGTCACCACATCTTTAAAGCGAACACCACCACTTCTAACTCAAGAGAATGGGTCATATAGTTTTTTCTCATATGTTATCAACTGGCGTGAACCATAGGAAATCACCACTTACCTTTTCATTATAACACAATCAAGTCTGGTCCATGATAAATTTCAAAATACTACGTACTCGACACCCTCCTCTAGCAATCTCAAGATGGGAGTGCTCGTCAAACTCTTCCTCAAATGATGAAAATCATGTTTCCACTTATTTGTCTATATGAAATACCACTCCTTTCAAGTAAAAGATATCATAGGTGCTGATATCCTGGAGAAATTAAATATGAATCTATGATAATAGCCTACACAAATTATCCACACCTCTATCACGCTCTTGGGTGGCTCTCATACTAACACTACTTCAACCTTGGATGGGTCCACTTTCACTCTATCCGCGGAGATAATCTGTCCTAGAATGTGGACCACCTCTATCAATAACTGTCACTTTAAGAGATTTATATAATGTTGGTGCCCTTAGAGTACGTCCAAAACCATCCTCAAGTGTATCATGTTCTCCTCCTCAGATGCCGAGTACATAAGGATATCATCAATGAAGACAACCACAAACCAGTCTTAGAAAGGCTGGAAGACCGAATTCATGAGTCCCATGTACACAGCAGAGGTGTTTGCCACACCAAAGGGCATCACCAAGTATTCATGGTGACTAGAGCAACATATGAATGTCATCTTCGGTATATCCTCATCCGACACTTGAAATTGGTGATATCCTAACCTAAGGCCAACCTATGAGAACCATAGCAACCCTCTCAATTGATCAAAGAGGTCATCGATCCTTGATAATGGATACTTTTTCTTCATGGTCACCTGATTCAACCATCGGTAGTCCACTCACAACCTCAAACTCCCGTCTTCATTTATGGAAAACAAAACTAGGGCTACCCAGGGTGAAACATTTGGGTCTAACGAATTCTTTCCTCTCTAATTCCTCCAATTTCACCCTTAGTTCATGAACCTCTTCAAGATCTATTTGATATCCTAGTGTAGATATTGATCCAGTCCTAGGTTGTAGATCAATGCGGTAGTCTATCTCTTGGTGGGGAGGTAAACCTATAACATCCTTGGGGAAGACATCCTCCACTATAACAAAAATTGGTTTTAGTGGCGGTTTTTTAGCGGCGGTTTTGGTAACTGCTGCAAAACCTTTTTTTAAAATGGTTTCACGACGGTTTATTATAACCCACTACGAAACATTTTTTTTAACGCTGCCAACCCTTCCCCCCCACCCCAATCCCGCTTCTCCCCGCTTCCCCCGTGACCTTGACCCCCCGTGACCCCCACCACCCCCGCAATGCCGGCGACCCCGCGACCCCGGTGACCCCGGCCCCCCGCGACCCCAGTGACCTCGTGAATCTGGCGACCCTGCGACCCCAGCAACCCTGGCCCCCCGTGACCTCAGGTGGTATTGAAGATTTTTCTCCTATACATTATTTATTATATGCGTATGTGGTTGTTCAAATTTACTTCTTTACTTTTTTTGTGTTCATGAGTAAGAAAAGTGATATTAGGACTCTGATTGATGTATGAAACCCTCTAAGGACTCTGTTGGGTCCATTGATGTTTGAGATCGTACCTAGGTCTACCCTTGGGTTATGAAAACCCCTTAAGGTTCGTGAAATATTTTTTAAAATGTTGCAATAATGTAATTATGAAAGTGAATGGGTAGAGAATTGTAATTTGGTATATATTCAAGGTTAATGGGATATTTGAAATATGGAATTTGTATTTTTTGAAATACCTAGTTGGATTCTGAAATGGATTAAAATAAACATTTTTCACTTTGATTTTGTTATGGGTTTCCATGAAGGAAAACAATGTTTTGAAAGTGGGTATTGTTTTGAAAAGGAGGTGTTGACCTCAATGTTATAAGAAAAAATGGTTTATCTTAATAGATTTCAAATGGTGATTATAAATGAGGGTGTGGTTCCCCTTTTTTGAAAATGATTTAAAATCCACTTTTATGGTTGTAAATAGAAATGAAATTATTGGGACATGTTGAGTTTTTAAAAGAGGAAGAATATTTTTTTTAAAGGTAGATTCAAGATCATTTCAATTGAGTATCTTGAATTTTGTTTTATTCCATGATTTTATTTTAAAGATATGTTGAGAACATAGTCATTCAAATGATATATGGGTTAGTGAGATAGAACCCCCCGACAATTAGGTTGGCACGTTAAATTGTTTTATTAAATTAAATAAGTGATAATTGTGTTTTATTGATGACATAACATAAGGGGCATTTGGTATAATGTGATTGTGTTAAATGGGTTAAGGTATGGAATTGATATATGTGATAAATGAGTTGCGATTGTAAAAGGAATATATGTTAATGGGCAATTCATTATAAATGGGATATAAATATTCAGTTAAAGGAATGATCATTGAAGTATATTGATATAATATATTATTTCATTCTTGGATGGTAACCTAGAGAAATCATTTGGAAAGATGTTGGTGTCTCAATCCACTATGATAGAAAGAGTTACATTTTATGTTTCATTAGCAGCAATCAAATTTTTTAACACTAACTAGTCCTGGATTTTTCCAACCAAAATTATTATATATTTAATTATAAATATATTTAGAACTAAATCCCAAGTGAATTCATGAAGATCTCTATATAGATATGTGAACACTACCTAATAATCTTGGTGGACTATACCAGCTTTAAATCTCACCATGTAGTTCATACAAAAGATTAAATCAATGAAATATATGTATATGATCTAAATAAACTAGATAAATTATACTGCAATAATAGTAATGTATAATTCTATTCATTTCAATCCTACTCACTACCATTATCTATGAGGTGTGTTGATAACACATTTTATAAACTACATGTGTTACACCATGATGTGCCTCACCATGCCATGATTAGTGGTAAAGTCCATTATTGAGTGATTTTGATTATGTACCTTTGTAGATGACTCAATGGATAGTCCAACTCAAATCCTATCATTCCTAAAACATATCAAGAGTGACTAGATGTTTTGGATTAAACTAATGGCACTATTTAAATCAAAAGAATATGATAATTGATATTTTCTTGAACTTTGATTTGGAAATTGGAAATTAAATAATAGAGAATGAATATGTGTGTTGTGCATATTGTGTACAACATAAAATGGTAGATTATTTTAGATAAGTAAATAGAGGGGGAAAGAGAAGAAAGTGAGAAATAAAAAAATAAGGATTTATATTAATTACAAAATGGAAGTGAAGAGGAATCTTTAGAATCTGATTATCAAAGTATTTCTTAGAAAAAATTGTGTACTATGATTGAGAAGTGAATTCCAAAGATTGATCGTATTTTTTTATGACCATAAGTGCATTTATACATCAAAATATCTCACCCCACTTCCCCCGCTTCCCCCAGCCTCCGGCTTCCCCCATGACCCCGGCGACCCCGCGGCCCTAGCGACCCCGCAACCCTGGTGACGCCGCGACCATAAGTGCATTTACAATGTAAGTTGGAATGTTTGTTTGAAAGTAATAAGAATTTTACCAGTACGGTGAGCTGACCTGGAACCAATATCTACCAGAACTGAGATGAAAATGATGGTAGGAAAATTGTGTAGTTGGTATCACTGATTGAGCATGGGAAATCCCGAGTGGTGGAGGCTGTGAAGGAAATGGAAAGCCAGTGCGAATATGATGCAGTTTCCCAGGTATCTTTGGGAAAGATGAGATGGATAGTTACACACAGGGTGCTTGGTATGATTTAGTTGACTAGGTTTATTTAGGTGGGATTATATATAAGGGATTGGAGCACTTGGACATATGAAATTGGAGTTTAGTTCAAATAGGGTTGGCTGATAAAAATTTTGGTGTCCATATGTGTGTTCCAATATCCTTCATGTTATAACCCAGTGAGTTACACATAATTCTTGGTTCCCATTGATGATTACTTAGTGTGTCCCATTTCCTACCTAGATTGAACCCATAGACCTTTCTTTTTTAATTAGGAACCATTTCTTGGTGGATGTTTATATAGTTATTTAGTAATATCTTGGTTCTTATTTATGTTCATTTCTTGTTTTATTTATTTTTTAGGTCTAATGTTTACTATATAATGTGTTAAATCTACCCATGTTTTATATAGGAATTGTAGATTTTTTACTAAAATGGATAAATCATGTGATTTATGTATTTTAAAACATTTATATGTGAATAATAAACTCTAGAACTATATTTAAAATAAGTATTTTTGAATATTTTTTGTAAAATGATCTACAAAATATATCTAGGACTATTTATATCACACTTTTCATACATATTCATGTGTGTATGTAACTTATATCTTTTCATTCTAATTCTAAGATTGTGATTTCTAGTTATTTGTTTCCTCTTGTTCCATTAATGGACATTAGAATGTTGTGACTTTTGGAGGATCACATGGAGATGTTTTGAGTTGTGAATATGGTTGTGATTTTTTTGGGAAATTTTATTGTGAGATAGTTTAACTAGTTTTATTTTGTATTTAAATTTTATTTGTATTTTCTTTCTCTATATGCTATCCAAACTAGATGATTTTTCATTAATATGTATAGTCTTGGATGAAAGTAATCACTTTCATTGAATATTATGTTTCTATAATCTTACACTATCGCATATATGAATATATTTCTCTATATAGTAGTAACTATGTGTTTTAATTTTTTTATTATTGTGTAGGAACATTGTGATATACATGGATAAAAGCTGGATCACATTACTAAGGAACACACCTCAGTATGTTAAGGGTTTGAATGAGTTTTTTGATTTTTCAATTTCTAATCGATCCGTTGAAGGGAGAATAAGATTTCCATGTCCTAAATGTAAATTTAGAACATGTTTGAAGAGAGAATAAGTTTATGAACATTTAATACTGAAGCAATTCCCTGGTCAATATTTGTGTAGGGTTTGGCATGGAGAATGGAACGTTATAGAAAGATTGAGTACTAATTTTAATCCATAGAATGAGGTCCCAAGTTTGTCAACAATGGAAAATGAAATGAAAAACCTCATAAATGATGCATTAGGCACTGCAAGACACCACTATGAGCATCAAAACATATCAGAAAAACTAGAAGAGGGTGCTACAAATTGCAATGTGACAAGTGATGTTTTTGAGACTATAACACAAGCAGATCAAGATTGTAACATATCATTAGTTCCTCCTCTTGATTTTGTGGAGCCAAATTTAAGAGAAAACGTCACTGAGAAAAATGCATTTCATGGCTTATTTGATGATGGAAATCAAGATTTGTATTGTGGGTGTTTGAAATATTCAAAGCTTTCATTTCTACTGAAGTTTTACCGTATCAAATTTCTATGTGGAATTTCAAATAAGGAAATGTCCATGATATTGGAATTGATTCATGATGCATTTCCTGAAGAAAAAATACTATAATTTTTTTATTATATGAAAAAAGTTATTAACAAGCTTGGTCTGAATTATAAAAAAAATGCATGTGTGTCTCAATGATTGTATGCTTTATTGGGGAGAGGATTCAAGTAAAAAAAATTGCAAGAAATGTTCTTCTTCTAGATGGCAGTCAAAGGGTGATGTTAGAAGTCTGAATGAACATAATTTCATGGAGAAGAAGAAAAGGAACACACCTGTAAAGGTTTTGTGTTACTTTCCCTTGTAGCCTCAATTGCAAAGATTATTCATGTCATCAAAAACCGTTGAACACATGAAGTGGAATTCTGTAGATAAAAACAATGATGGGTTAATGAGACATCCACGATATTCCCAATCGTGGAAGACATTTGATTCAATACATCTAGATTTCTCAGCTGATCCTAGGAATGTTCGATGGGATTGGTTGCCGATGGATTCAAAGCATTTTTGACTTTGAGTACCAGTTTAGCATTTGGCCAGTTGTTTTGATCCCTTATAATCTGCCTCCGTGGATGTGTATGCAACAAAAATCTTTTATCATTTCGATGATTATTCCTAGAAAACAAATTCCTGGAAATGATATTGATGTATACTTGCAGCCTTTGATTGATGAATTGCAGTAGTTATGGAGGAATGGTGTTGAGACATTTGATGCTTCTTCTAAAACAATGTTCATAATTCATTCTGCTTTAATGTGAACCATTAGTGACTTCCCTGGGATTGGGAATTTATCTGGTTGGAACACTTACATGGGTTTGGATTTTCCGGTTTGTAACTTTGATTTTGAGCCCAAATGGATACCTCACTGTAGAAAATGGTGCTTCTTCTGCCATCGAAGATTTCTCAATGCATCTCATAGATTTTGGATGAACGGATCAAAATTTAATATTTCCATTGATCGTAGACCACCTCCAAAGTTGTTAACTGGTTCTGAAATATTGACATAGCTTGAAAATGTTGAAACAAAATTTGGGAATGTTCATCATTTGAATGATAGCAGAAAACGGGTCCGAAGTGCATCGTCAAGTGAAATCAGAATGTAACAATAGAAGAAAAAAAGTATATTATTCAAACTCCCGTATTGGGAATTTAATTTGTTGTGGAAGAATCTTGATGTGATGCATATTGAGAAGAATGTCTATGATAATTTGATTTTCACATTACTTAATGAGCATCGAACGTCGAAGGATCATCTTAATGCTCGCAAAGACATAAAAGTCATGAACATAAAATGTGATCTCTGGCCAGATGAGAATGAAAAGTATGCTCCGACCATTTTTTCAATGAAAAATAGGAATAAAGATATATTCCTTCGAATTTTAAAGAATGTGAAGGTATCTGATGGGTATTCTAGTAACATATCGAGGTGTGTTTACTTGAAGAATCGTAAGTTACATGGATTGAAAATTCAAAATTCACATATTTTGTTACAACAGTTACTACCATTGACATTGCGTATATTATTACCTGAAAAAGTTACAGCTGTTATACTCCAATTCTACACATTTTTCAGGAAATTATGTGAGAAATATCTACATCCATTTTAGCTTGACAACCTTCATGAGAGGTTTGTATTGACCCTTTTTGCAATGGAGATGATCTTTCCTCCATCGTTTTTTACTGTCATGATGCATTTAACTGTGCATTTGGTTGAGGAAGATAAATTAGGAGGCCTCATTCATTATCGATGGATGTATCCAATTGATAGGTATTTTATTTATATGTTTTTTCATTTAAGTAAACAAATTTTGGCATTTAAATAAATGCATAATAATATTATTTTATTTCCCAGATATCTTGGGAATTTGAAAGCATACGTGAGAAATAAAGCTCAACCAGAAGGCTCTATTGTTAAAGGCTATTTGGATGATTAGTGTCTTATATTTTGTTCCAGATATTTGGATGATATTGAGAAAAGATTTAATCAAGTTGGACGTGTTGACGACACATCAAATGAATCTCAAATGCATCAAAAATCAAAAATAATTCCTGCTATTGGCCGATTAGTTGGGAGGACCTCAAATGTGACACTGACAATATTGGAATTATTACAGGAACATAGATATGTGCTGCTAAATAGTGAAATTTCAGATCCATTTATTGAAGAGTTGAGGATACAAACAAAGAGATTAATGAGATTCCAAACACGGAATTAGAAAGATATGACGAAATCTGTGAATAAAGATCTTGTGTAATGGTTTGTAGGATGCGTAAGTTCATAAATATTTCAATAAATACGAATATTAGTTTGACACATACATTTTGTAAATCAATTAAATTATATTTCTTTTTTCAGATCATGAATACTAATACTCGAGTAGACTTGTCAAGAATATTTGTAGTTTCATTCTATAGGTCCTATAAAACAAGTTAGAAAGTTCGGCGCTTATAATGTGAATGGATTTAGATTTCGTACAGTCGATTGAGAATTGGGTTTGAAAACACAGAATAGTGGTATATTTACATTTTCTAAAGTGGGATACTATGGGAAGCTGCATGATATTATTGAATTAAACTACCATAGACATTTTTTATTGTTTTATTCAAATGTAAATGGGTCGATATTATCAGAGGTGTTAAAAGAGATTCCTTTCAATTTACTTTTGTGAACTTCTCTTGCTTGATGGATGTTGGTGATCATGAACTGAATGATCCATATATCTTAGAATCACAATAAAAAATGGTATATTATGTGAATGATTTTGTGGATGAAGGGTGGAGTGTATTTGTTCACGTAATACAAAGAGATTTGTATGATATGGGTGATGAATTGGACGATTTGACATCTGAAATTGAATTTCATCAACAATAAGAAGCAGAATTATTTGTCCATCATTATATTGAAAATATTAGTCTAGAATGGATGAATGATGTGGATGAAGTAATGGAGCAGGAAACCGACATGATTTAATGGGAAAATGATTGTATGCACAATTATTTATTCATTCAGCAACCACTTGTTTCATTTCTGCAGTCATTCATTATCATTGTTATATATATTTTGTCTGTTAGTACTAGGCATCTATTATCAATTTTAATTTTTTTTTGCATAATTTTTTTGAAATATATATTCTGAACTAAATTTTATTTGATTAAATGACAGGAATTCCAAGGAAAAAAGAAGCACACTATTTCATCTAGTTCTATGATAGATGACGATCCATCTGGCTCCCTCCCCACGGCATCTAAGGCACCAGCTGCCTACACCCCTACACCATCTCCCCCTTCACCATCTCTTACACCATCTGTGGGTGTCCCATTAGAGGCTGAGTCATCGACTCCCTCTTCAGAAGCCTCATTAGTGGGGCGGTGACATGCCACTTCCAGTTCATCACAGACATACTGGAGTGTCACTGTCATAGGTACAAATTTTAATTAAATACATGTATTTCATTTTGTTTATACTAATTGTTTTCTCATTGAATATGAAAAAAATGCAACCGTGGAGAAAAACATTAAAAGTTCAGATGTTTGGAATATGAATGACGAGAAGATATTCATGCCATTTGATTCTTATGGGGTTCTTACGGATGACGTCATGGGGTTACTTGGCCAGATTTTAGGCCAGTTGGTAGCGGATCCCATTTACCTACATATTTCTTATGATGATTGGAGACATATGCCTCATATCAGGAAAAATGAATTATTTGATTCCCAAATAATGGTAATTTTATTACATTATGTTTTATTTCAATTCCATGTTACTAATATGTTCAAAATGAATTTCTATATATAGATGTTCTTTCACATTACAGTTGTTGATGTGATAGCATGGAAGTGGACGTTGAAAAATCTTGGTAAGAAATGGAAAGATTTCAAATGGAGATTGTGGTGTGATGTCAACGATACTTCGTCGAACGTGCAACAAATTTATGAGAAGCTACCCAGTGGGGTACTGAAAGAATAGTGGAATGTTTTTGTTGACAGACATTGTGATGAGAAGTGGATGGTATTGAAATATATATTATTATATGATCCTAATTTTACATTTATACAGTTATATGAAGAGGAGATGTCATTTAATACATTACTGTTAAATTTCATTTTATTTATTTTAGGATATCTCAAGACAGAATGCATCAAACTGGGATAAGCAAGTCATCCCTCACACTACGGGATCCAGAAGCTTTTCTAAAAGCCGAACGATATTGGTAATCTTTTAATTATTTAAAATATTTATAAGACAATGTTATCTATTTAATATATTGAATTGTTTATTTGTATTTGCTTTATATAGTGACAGAGTTTAGGCCACGAAGCATCCTAAACTGAATTGTGGTTGGATGTTCACAAAAAATCAGATCACTACTAGAAAAATAACCTATATCCATGGACTTATAGCCATGGTTTAGTTGGTCTGTGGCTGTAGGTTAAGATATAGCCACGATTATTCGAAAACCGTAGTTTTAGAATAGATAAAGCCACGGTAAAAAAGATCCCATGGAAATAGTGATTCCTCCCTCATCGCGACTCATCTCCCACCCGCAATCCCCTCCCTCGTTGAGACTCATCTCATCACCAACCCGTAATCCCCTCCCTCGTCATGACTCATCTCCCACCTCGAAACCATCCTCCCTCATCATCGACCGATTGATTCTCCCTCGGCCGATCCTCGCTGGATTCTCCATTTGGTTCCTCCATCCCTCAAGCAATCCATCCCATCCCCTTCATCACGCGTCCTTCTCCTCCACTACCTTCGTCTGGCGTTCCTCCTCTAATCGGTGCATCGGCTGAACCAACACATTCCATGAGTGGGATCCATGCGAGTTGACCCTTGCACTTTATGTGAAGATTAATACAGTTACTCCTTCACTAAATCTGCTTTACAAAGCAATTCATACTATCTCCAGTGATCATTCGACCATACCTCTACAGTCGATGGTGATTTTCAAGGTTCTTCCCCCTACTACGAACGTTTCAATTACTAAAAATATATTTTTTTCATATTAATAACTGTGTTAATATTTTTCTTTATAGTTATTTATTTTCCAGTATTACTCACACTACTATTCAATTCCTAGGGTTTGAATGAGTAAGTATGCTGAATTAAACCTTATTGTATTTTGTTTACACATAGGTAAATAATTCTCTTACTATGTTGTCTATACATATTAAGGATAAAAAAATTATTTCATTTTTTGTTTAAATTTTTTATTGATCATATTACTATATTTATACACTGAGTGTATTTTTTTCCAACAACAACCACTTATGTTAGTGAATTCCCCTGTCTTCTAGTATTACTGATCACATATATCAGTACCTTTTTGTTGCAGTAGCTCATCATAACAAATATTTAAATGATATATTCTAATTTTAGACCCATGAAAGTGATTCATTATTCATTAATTAATCAATGTGAAATGTACGCACTGATTCTGATTATCATGGGTCCAAATTTTGCTCTCATGAAAATGATATACAGTTCCATTTATTTTTTTATTGTGAATGGTATTTATGGAAACATTAATTTAAGTCCTAATGAACATATAATTTCATTCCCATTTTATTTTAAATTTCCTGGTCTCTTGATTCTAAAGGATGCAAGGAGTTGGCCTTCAATTGCACCATTACCATCATATGGAATAGGGAGAGAGTATCCCAAAGAGAGGTTCACAAGCTTTATCCTTGCAAGAAAAGTTGAGGACGTGATAATTACTGGTGAGTACAGACAGAATCCCTAAACATGAAATTTCTTTAAGATCAAATAATGTTAGGAAAGCATTTTATTCTCATCTTTGATCAGTATTTGAACAAGATATCTTCACTACACCATAAAGGAATAAATCTAGCCCAATGTATGATTCTTTAGGGTGGGGTTTAGGGTAAATAAATATATTCAAGTATCACTTAACCCTACCCTTGAATTTTTGTCAACTGTTTGGTGGGTATCATCATAATCCCTTCTATATGGTGTGTTATTCACGAAGAAGGGTACATCTTGTACACTTAGTTAATGCTGAGTGATAGAGTGAAAATAATAAGCGGTTTTTGTTCAATTTATCAAACTGTTAATCACAAGAAATAAGTGTTGTAAACAGTTTCAGATTTGTTCTCAAATAGAGCCTTAGATAAGTGACGCATAAATATTTTTCAGTAAGCAATCTAGAAATACTTATACAGAAGCATGTATAATAGGTGATAAGTGATGGAAGTGCATTTCAATAAGTTTTACCAAACTCAATATAAATGGGATGTCATATATTTGATTTTAAAACATGATGATGCATGAAAAATGTGTTCTTGTCATATCTTTCACCTCCCCCCTATCCTCCCAGATTTAAGTTCATTACCTTTTTGAGTTTTAGGTGATAATGGGACAATTGATGGACAGGTAGATGATGTTTGGTGGAACATATGGAGGCGAAGAACATTGCAATTCACTAGACCTCATCTTATTAAATTCATGCATTCTTAAGACATCATCATTTCATATGTGACATTTCAGAAAGAAATGATGAAAATCATCTTGGGGATTCATATAGATCAAGTGGGTGGGTGCTCTTATCTTTCTAGTGGCCTTAATTGGTGATAAAGCCCCAAATCTTTAGCTTTTAGGAGGCATTTTATATGTTAATCCCTGATAATTCCAAATAAAAGAATTGAGGGAGGATCCCCCTATCTCACCCATTGGGTATGACCGAAGTATCTTTTGTGAGACCCACTGATAATGAAAGAGAGTCTTGATCTGTAGACAAGGTCTTGAATAATCTTAATAAATATGGTTGAGAAACCAAAACTGTCAAGTACTTAAAAAGTAAAATCCTAGCTAAGTGTGTCAAAATATTTAGAGATGTCAATATTTAAATCAATATTTATAGGCTTGGATCTCCTCTATAATATATTCACACATTCAGAGTTAGTATATAAATAATCCTTCACTTCCATGTATAAGCACCAACTAATTTAGAGAAACAATGGAACTTACAATAGCCCCCAAACTTATAATAGTCACCTTACTGATGATCTTATGAAGATTATTTTTCACAATGATAGGCTTATAATCTCAAACATCAAGGTAATGTACAACCTGTGTAATAATGGTTATTAATTGAGAGTTGTTACCTAAAAGAAGAAATTATAGTCTAAAAAATTATTGAAAAACCTGTACAAGTTCCAAATGAGTCACATCCCAAAATTGAATTAAGAAGTGATTAGAGAATCTATCCAGTTCAGCTGTACTATCCTTATTATGAGATAAAAGTACCTATTTAACTTCATCCTTGGTAGGTAAGGTAGTGAGAAAGTAATTCTTACTCAAGACTTGTAATATTAAATAGAGGTTAAAAGTGACTGAACAAGGCATTGGATATACTCCCCTAATTATTAAGAGTCTCTCTATTCACCTTAATGATGGGGAACTTTTTTATATTCCTTATTTTCTTATTTATGGTGTGAAAAAATCGAGTGTTTCTATCACCCTATTTAAACCATATTAAATTAATATACTTTATAAGAATCCTCTTATGTGTAAGAATGAGCTCGTTAATCTCAAATTTTAGTAGAAATTCCCCAAATGAGGGGTTATCAAGGTTAGAAGAACTGTTTTGAAATTTCAAAATATCATCCACAATCTACTTGATTTACTCATTCAATTTGGTAAATTTATCCCTGGTCTATCCTTTGATAGAATATTTAGTAGCTTTAAGCTTTAACATGAGCCTTTAGAAATCATTTCCTTCAATCTCCTCATCCATTTCTATTGTACAATTTCACTGCATTCCTTAAAATGGATCCAAGCATTATTGAATTTAAAAGGGATAGCATGTATCATTTCAATAGTGGATAAACAAAATAGAAGTGGGTGGTGATCTGATTAAACATTGTGAAGATATATACAGGGTAAGATAGAATCCATATCAAGGCCATTAAGGTAAATAAAGGCCTTATCAATCCTACTAGACTTCCTTCTATTAACAGTGTATCTGGTCTAGGTGAACTCAGCTCCTTAATAATAAATTTCATAAAATATTACATGATCGATTAATCTCAAAAAGTCTATGGCTACGACATGAAAAAAGTTATATAGCTTTATTTCATCAAGACTAAGAATTGAATTAAATTCCCCTAACAGTAACCAATTACAAGATGGAGGCACTGCTGTAGAGACTACTTTTGGGAAGACTGTCATTGCTACTTTTTTATCGGATTGATTGTTCGTTTTTTGTCACCACATTTTTTTAAATTATTTATTATTCCTCTGGATTCCATGCATTATTTCTTTTTTCACCATTGGTATTGTAACTTTTTTTATGCTGGTTGGTTCTATGCGTACAGCATTAGCAGAAATCCATGCTATCATTTTTGGAAATTGTTGCTCAAGATGGTCGAATTGATTGGAGTCTAACAATATAGAACATTATTATTTTTTGGTTGCTCTAAATTCTGAAATATATATCCTATATTATCCCCTTCTCCTTTTCTCTAGGTATATTTCTTTGATCATTAGTACATTCTGAGAAAGTTCTATAGAACTTCTTGTTTTTTTTTCAAATTTTTCTCATGTGGATCCCTCTTTGGTTCTTCCAATTTTGGAATCTGGCTTCCATATCGATCTTGAGTATGTTACTAATACTTCTTCCTTATTCAATTATAGAAGAGTTAAATGAGTTTTGTATGTTATTATAAAACCATATGTTGGAAATAATAGCCATGTAGCTTCTCACATATTACAACCACTCACTAGTTGAAAACTCATGTAACATCAGTGGCCATTTCTGGGAGATCATATTTCTTCTCTTCCTTGTCTAATTCTTATGCAAAGTTAGATGATATTGTTGTTTTTGATGCATACATTGATCTCTTGACAATTTCATTATCCAATTCCATTCTTAGTATGGATGCCAATGATCCTCCTAAAACATTGGGAACCATGAAATTTATTGGTTCCATATTTTCCAGTGTAAGAACTAGATTTCATAAAGAAAACATGATATATGTGCTTTTACATGGAGAAGAAAACTTCTATTTCATTTGAGCATTGTTACAGATATCTTCCCTGGAAGATGAAAATGATGGTTTGTCATTCATGCCAATGATCTAATTTTCTGAATGGCTAGATGAGTTCTTGTGTCATCTATTTTCTTTACTTCTACACTTGGAACCAAACAGTGTTATGTAAGTGTTTATGCCTCTTTTTCTGTCCCTTTTTTAAATCATTCATGTATTATTCTAATATTTAGTTATGAATTGTCTAGTTATTAAGTAGTTTATGGTATTGTAGAAGTTAAGGGCTACACTATTCATAGGTTTTAGGAACGCTTCTAATTGAGGATGGTCCCTATTATTTTTTCATGCTGAAAATCCTGCTTGGGAAGCTCTCTCAATGTCTGTATAGTCAGGTATGTCCTGTAATTGAAGGTTTTTCAATCTAGTAGCTTCAAGAATCCATTTTTCTTCATTTTTTAAGATGATTTAATCTTTGGAAAGTCTATATAATTACCTAAAGCGTGTAAAATATGTCCTTTTTTCTGTCTACAGTTGACACACTGATCACATATATATAAGAAGTCATTATATCTCATTTTTTCCACTATTTTCTTCTAGGTGGTTTCTTATTATGAGTTCGGTTCTATCCACCACCATCAATGACAATGAGTTCAACATCGGATTTGGGTAAGGTTTATTGTGTTTTTATTCATTGGCCCAATTTTAATTAGGGAATTTGTGATTTTTGGGTTCCTTATAATTTTGAAGTGGGTTTTGGATTTCGTTGAGGTGGATTCGAGTCGCCGTTGATGAAGGTTTACATGTCTATTAATAGGTAGGCATATGCATATATAAGTTCCCCCTTTATATATATTCACTCATGGCAGTATGAATATATTTATTGGGGCTATGTGTGCATATAAATGGATATGAAAAATGCATACATTTGTAAGTGTAAAGGGGTATATGCATGTATAAATATATATCTAAGGACCCCCTTGTGTGTATTTGGCCATGAAAATATGTACATAAGGGCTAAGTGTCCTTATATATATGTAAAGTTGCATATGCATGCAAGTGGAAAAAAGGAAGATTCGAGCTGTCGTCGTCAAAAGAAAATGCACATTGAGGTTGAGGTAGGGTCCCTCCCCTAACCTATTTAATTCAAGAATGTTTTAAATTGCATTTAGTTGCCTTCTTAATTCTGCATGTTTATATTAAATTGCAATTCTTGAATAAGTGTTAGTTAAGATAATTGTTTCGTTTAATAAATAAGTCATGGTTTTGTAATAAAACCCCTCCAACGGAGGTGCGCTGTCTGCAAAAACACACAATGGTATACCTTGCTTAACATTATTGCATTGATGTTTTCCTTATACTTGATGTCATTTTTAGTCAAAAAGCACACATCATACTTGACCCTTTTTATATCCCTGTAGGGGGTTTCCCTCTTTTTATTAAAATGGTTGTTTGAACCAAGACACTCTTTAAGTGTCATTAGACTTTTAGGATGGGTCCCATGTTGTGTGACCATGTCACATGGCATGTGATATTTAAATCCATCTGAAAGCCCAATTCCACAGCCCAGGGGTCCCACAGTACAAGTAATGTTATAATACATGTTATGTAACCTGTGATTTTCCTGATCCCAAGGGGTATTATTTCCTCTAGGTATTCCTACACATTGCTAGATCTCCAAACCTCACTGAATTAGATATATCAGGGGTCATCCAATCCTCTAGTCATCACAGATTAACTTTCATTTCTTTAAATCTTATGAGAAAAAATCCTCTCATGTCATCCATATAATCCTATTTGAAACTAAGTGGAAGATGCTGCCCCTCAGATTTCGCTGGACCGGGCCAACACGTTGTGGTCACGCCGCGGTCACGCCACGGTCACGCCGCAGTAATGCCATGATTTGGCCCTACTCTAGCCACATCCAGCCCACACCAACCCCCTCCCACCTTCATTTCAGCCCGCTTCCACCAGCATTACAGCCCGCAACAGCCCCCCTGCCACCTTTGAATCAGCACGCACCATCCCCCCAGCACCTGCAACTAGCCCCCTTCCACCAGCATTCGAGCCCTCACCGAATTAGGTATATCAGGGGTCATCCAATCCTCTAGTCATCACAGATTAGCATTTATTTCTTTAAATATTCTGAGAAAACATCCTATCATGCCATCCATATCATCCTATTTGAAACTAAGTGGAAGATGTTGCCCCACGGATGTCGCTGGAACAGGCCAACATGATGCGGTCACGCCATGGTCACGCCACAATAATGCCAAGATTTGTCCCTGCTCCAGCCACATCCAGCCCACACCAGCCCCCTTCCACCTTCATTTTAGCCCGCTGCCACCAGCATTCCGGCCCGCAACAGCCCCCCTTCCACCTTCTAATCAGCCTGCACCATCCCCCCAGCACTTGCAACCAGCCCCCTTCCACCAGCATTCCATCCCCCTTCCACCTGCATTCGAGCCCCCACCAGGCCCCAGCCACCTGCAATCCAGCTCGAACCATTTAGGTCATGCCCTTTGGATTAAATAATGATGACACTACATACCAACACTACACACATTATATCATTAATACCTTCATAGAAATAATAGATGAATGATTTTGTTAATGACATGGTTATCAAATCTCAATAGAGACACTACGGCAAAAAAGGCATTTAGCGGCAGGTTTTTTTGGTTTCGCGGCGGTTTTCAAAACCGTCGCAGAACGTTTCGCGGCGGTTTTTTTATTTATTTATTTTTGTTATTTTTGTTATTTTTTTTGTTTTGTTTTTATTTTTTTATTTTTAATTATATATATATATATATATTTATTTACTCATTTATTTATTTCGTATTTATTTATTTATTTATTTATTTTATCTATTTATTTTATCTATTTATATATTTTATTTATTTTATCTATCTATTTATTTTATTTATTTATTTTATTTATTTATTTATTTTTCGTATTTATTTATTTTATTTCATATTTATTTTATTTATTTTATTTCATATTTATTTTATTTATTTAGTTTATTTATTTAATTTCGTATTTATTTTTTATTTCTTTTGTATTTATTTTTTTATTTATTTATTTATTTCGTATTATTTTATTTACTTTATTTATCCATGCATGCACATCCCATGCACATGCACATGCAAGCCCATCCAATATAAAGAAATTCTGCTTCTGGTGAGATTTGAACCCCTAACCACTTGCATATTTTCCAAAGACTTTACCACTCTAGCAAGCTCGCCATGTGGTTAATAAACAGAATTTAATATACTTATATATATTAACTGAAAAAACAAATAATACATAAATAATAGATATAAACTTGATAATAATAAATAATAAATAATAAATAATAAATAATAAATAAGGAATAATAAATAATAAATAATAAATAATAAATAATAAATAATAAATAAATATAAATAATAAATAATAAATAAATATAAATAATAAATAATAAATAATAAATAATAAATAAATATAAATAATAAATAAATATAAATAACAAATAATAAATAAATATAAATAATAAATAATAAATAATAAATAAAGATAAATAATAAATAATCAATAATCAATAATAAATAATCAATAATCAATAATCAATAATCAATAATAAATAATCAATAATAAATAATCAATAATCAATAATCAATAATGAATAATAAATAATAAATATTAAATATTAAATATTAAATATTAAATAAATAAATAATAAATAATAAATAATAAATAATAAATAATAAATAATAAATAATAAACAAATATAAATAATAAATAATAAATAAATATAAATAATAAATAATAAATAATAAATAATAAATAATAAATAATAAATTAACATAAATAATAAATATTTATAAATAAAAAATAAAAAATAAAAAATAAAAAATAAAAAATAAAAAATAATAAATAAATATAAATAATAAATAATAAATAATAAATAATAAATAAAGATAAATAATAAATAATAAATAATAAATAATAAATAATGATAAATAATAAATAATAAATAATAAATAATAAATAATAAATAATAAATAATAAATAATAAATAATAAATAATAAATAAATATAAATAATAAATAATAAATAAATATAAATAATAAATAATAAATAAATATAAATAACAAATAATAAATACTAAATAAATATAAATAATAAATAAATATAAATAATAAATAAATATAAATAATAAATAATAAATAATAAATAAATATAAATAATTAATAATAAATAATAAATAATAATTAAAGATAAATAATAAATAATAAATAATAAATAATAAATAAAGATAAATAATAAATAATAAATAATAAATAATAAATAATAAATAATAAATAATAAATAATAAATAATAAATAATAAATAATAAATAATCAATAATCAATAATGAATAATAAATAATAAATAATAAATAATAAATAATAAATAATAAATAATAAATAATAAATAATAAATAATAAATAAATATAAATATAAATATAAATAATAAATAATAAATAATAAATAATAAATAATAAATAATAAATAATAAATAAATATAAATAATAAATAATAAATAAATATAAATAATAAATAATAAATAATAAATAATAAATAATAAATAAATATAAATGATAAATGAATATAAATAATAAATAATAAATAATAAATAAGATATAATAAATAATAAATAATAAATAATAAATAAATATAAATAATAAATAAGAAATAAGAAATAATAAATAATAACTAATAACTAATAAATAAATATAAATAATAAATAATAAATAATAAATAAACATAAATAATAAATAAATATAAATAATTAATAAATATAGATAATAAATAATAAATAACCAGTTACAAATAATAGATAATAAATAAATTAAAGTATATTATAAATAATAAATAATAAATAATAAAGGAAATACATGAAAAAGTATGAAAAGACGTGATAAGGGATGAAAAATCATGAAAACACATGAAAACGGATGGAGAAGCATATGAAGAATGAGACATTAGAAAGAATGAGAACGCATGAAAACCCGTCAAAACGGTCATAAAGAGACAAAAACATTGGACTCACATTAACAGAGATAACTTATGATCCGAGAGTCTGTTTTAGATCCACGACCTGTCAATTCAAAGATCCTGAAACGATCTTCAACCAGAAAGGTGAAAGAGTCCGAATGGACAGGCGGATCGGAAGTTACGACCATTTAAAAAAAAGCTGACGGGGAATGGGTGCTAGAAACGAGGCATTGAAAAACATAACAAACCCGATACCCACTAAAAAGGACAAAAGTCTCAAATTACATTTATTTGGATATTTATAATATCAATTATTTTAATATTTCATTATTAACGTAATTACTGCGTCATCATTGTGTCATAAATAAATTAAATTATTTGATGTCTAAAATTTATAAATAAAATATAATTATGTATGAAATATTTTTATATTTCTAATTAATATTTATAGTCGAATTTATATTATGTATAACCCTATATTAAAAATGTTTTAGTTATTGAACTTTGAATTTAACTCTTTTAACTCTTATTTAAATAAAATAATAATAAATGTCCTAATCTAATCCAAGTGGACCAAAGAGTATCATATTTTATTCCTAAGGTTTTCTTGGTCGAATTATACTTATACAATAGAATTAGGACATGTGTTAGGGTAATTATGATATCATTTTTACCCTTAATTACTCTATTTACTTTTAACCGTGGTAAATAAAAGTCAAAAGTTACTATTCAAAAAAATATCTTAATTATTGAACCACATTTTACTTACCGATATTAACAGTGTCTGTTAGATTTTTGAAATTCAACTCACAGAAGCGGTAAAATTAAGTTTTATACAAATTTGTAAATTTTTCTAGAAGGTGGGTAAAAGACGGTAAAATGTTCGATAAAAATTTATATATATAAACATATTATAAAATGAATCCAATGAATTACGTTGAAAATATGTATGAATTATGTATCTAATTTTACCTAAAAAAAATTAAACTAAAATAACTAATTATTTATATAAAAAGTCGGTTTTATATAATAACGTAGTGTTTTTCACTATTCATCAAAAATTGAAATTTTTCAAAAAAATACTAAAAATTTACCCTAAGATAATTTTGATATTCTGAATTCAAAAATGAATTCTATTTTACCAAATTCAAAACATAGAAGTTGAATTTATTAATTTAAAATTAATTCCCTTTGTCAAAACCAAAAAGTGGGTTTTTAAAAAGTAAAAACTATCAAAAGATCGATATGTGTTTATGTCAAATTTAAATGTAAAATTATTTATAATGACCTACATTGTATTAAATGATAAAAATATAATCTAATTATACTTCCAAACCTTTCAAATTCATAATTTATGACTATATATTACTTCGATTAAAAACAGTTGTTTTCAATTAAAACATAGTATTTTTCATTATTCATCAAAATATGAAAGTTATCAGAAAAGTAACAAAAATTTATCTAAACTAAATTTTTATGTCCTGCTTCTAAATGAAAATTAAATTTCATTAAATTTAATATATAAAAGTGTCAAATATTGGTTTATAAAAGGGTTCTCCATTAAAAGGCGGTAAAATTGCATTTTTTTTAAAATATTTCTTTTATCTGAAAAAATGAATTTGTTCTTATATTATGTCTAAGAAACTCATAATATGGATGTTAAAATTATATAGAGTATATAAGATTCAAAATTCAATTAATACCATTCATAACTGCTTTTTGAACGGCTAGTTTGGTAAGTTGTGGTGCACTTGAATTTGGTGTTGCGTGTAGCGCAAGCTATTGAATTACTTTAATGGGATAACGTACTATGAAATCTTGGGGTGTTACAAGTTGGGTTGTGACACGGTGTTTCATTGACAGCCTGAGTGGAGAATTGAAGGAGTGGGAAGTTTTAGGTGACCATCACCTGTCAGTTGCAAAATGTCACGTATTATTAATTCGAAGATCTAAATATACAGTGATAAATTGAAATCATACTAGGAATTTGACCACTAACAATTATCGTTCAACCCTTGATCCTTCTTTCCTTTAATTATGTCATTTTACCAATAATAATTTGCCACTTAAAGCACAAATTTTTCCTCTCTCATTTATTCCCAATGTTCTAATAAACTTTACATCATAAATAAAGGGCTTTCAAACCATTATTTCATGTATAATTATAAAATGTATTATTTTCAATATTAATAAACTTGATTTATTACTCAATTAAATCACTTGTAGACATATATTAATCAAATCATCACTAATAAATATGTTGGAAAAAAATTTATTATTCGATGGCAGTCTTCCGTCGGAAATTCTCGTTCTCTATTTCCATTTAATTGTGATCTGGTTTTCTAAATTTGTGTACAAGTACCTCTACTCAGAACATACAAGGTCATGTAATAACTGAATTATGAGAAAGGGTCGCGGAGCTTGAAATTTCATAAAAGGAATTGGTGAAACTATTATTGATGACAGAATTGAAGCTGGATTGCATTTTACTCTCTTTTTTAGATTATTCTAAACCATGTATTATAGGGATACCAACAAATATATTTGTAAATCATTATGTCCCTATAAAGAATTATTAAATTCATGTTATTGTTTAACTCATATCACTCATTCTTTAATTTTTAATATTGTGCATTATATTTTATTAGAATATTCCCAGATATGGTACATCAAAAAACATTTCATATATACGAGAGATACAATATTTAAGAAGAACATTTATTGGATAATAACCAATGAAAATGGTATTATAAAATAAGCATAAAAATAGTAGGGGATCATACATGGTGTTGAATCTTGAATGTCTGTGAAGCATAATTTCCCATTATTGTCCAATATCTCACTAGCTTGGCATAAAAAACAAGTTATTCAACAAAAAATTGAGACAACGATGGTAGTGAGGAGATTAAGAAGGGAGAGGTGGAAGGATTGTTGTGTTGATCGGATAAGGGAGTGGAAGATAGGGAAAGGGTGGTCACCAGAGGTCTGCTTCGTGATTGTTAGTGGTCATCCCAGGATGAAGACAACGATAGTGGTGAGGTAGTCAATAGAAAGTAAGAAATAAAGTATAGGAGAACATAACATGGTTTGGAGAAAGTATATGCGAGAGAGGTGATCCATGACACTGATAAAAGAGAGAGTAGTAGAAATAATAACATACCATAGATTTGAGATATTTGATTCTTCTGAGAGAAGGTCTAGGGGGCACCAGCAGAGCTAAACTTTCGTGGGAGCTTGAATGGGACGAGGGAAATCTATTCGGTTATGGTTCAATTTAAATGACTGGGAAGGGTTTTATCAACGTTTTTAAAAAGGCACTGAAAAAAGATGTCTTTATCAATGCTAAAGTTTTAACAATGATAAAGAACTAATTAATTATTTTTAATAATATAATTAATTTAATTCAAGATTTTAAATGTATATAATTATAAATAAATAAATAAATGTAAATGTAAATAAGTTAAAAGAATTGTAAATATGTATTTATAAATATAATTATTGATATGTATTTATAATTATAAATATAAATAAATAAATTTGTAAATATATTTATAAATTTTTGTATATAATTATAAATATTCTTATATAATTATATATATATAGTAAATATATTCATTATTTAAATATATTTACTATAATTTTATAATTATTTAAATATATAATTATTTATTTATATATATATAAATACTTTATTTAAAGTATATTTGTTTATTTATAATTATAATTATATAATTTTATGAATATAATAAATAATAATTTATAAATATTTATTTAAAAATATATTTTTAACATTATTAATGAATATATAATATTAAATTCATGAAAATTAAAGACGGGTGAAATTGGATAATTAAAAATGAGTAGACTTTAAAAATATTTAAAAAATTGAAAAGTTTTATTAATTATAAAAATTATTAAAAAAATAAATTATGAATATATATTGAAATGAATATGAATACATATTAATAATATTAAAACATAATAAATAAATATGTATAAATAAATATCATAAAATGATTAAGTTCCAAAAAAATAAAAAAATAAAAAATATTACAAAAGAATAAATAATACTAATTAAAATAATATTAAAAATACAAGGAAAAGATTTACTAAATAAAAACATAATAAATTAAATATATTATGTTACTAAATGAAATTCTAAAATGGATATTAAAATTTGAGTAAATTACATAAATATTTGGTTTCTGTGTTTCGATATAAGATCTCATTGATTACATAAATATTTATGTGTGAAATTAATGTGTGTGTGTGTGTGTGTGTGTGTATACAAGTTTGACATATGTTAAATTGAGCAATGTTAATATATAATATGTAATTTTTATTAATGAAATAAATAATAATAAGAAAAAATAAATTTAAAAAATGAATAATTGTTATTAATTATATAGATAATTTCAAAAAAAATAAAAATGGATATTTATATATATTAAAATGAAAATGAATACATATTAATTATATAAATTAGAACCATATTAAAAAAAATTAAATGTTATTGAACAAACGTGTATAAATAAATATTGGAAAACCAATAAAATTATAAAAATGTTAAACTATGAAAAATCAAAAATGAATAAATTATAAAAATATTATATATATTAATGAATAACTATGTATAAAAAACATTATATATGAATAAATTATCGAAATATTAAATAAATAAATATTCAAAATCTATAGATTATATAAAAAAATTAATTAAACACAAGACATTATCAATAAATAAATTATATTAAATGAGTGCATCTTACAAATGAGTGAAATATAAATATATATATACAGAAAAGATATTTCAAGAAGCAAAACTCTAAACTATTTATTAAAAGAAAGAAAAAGAAAATAATAGAAGTGAATATAGTTAAACAAAGAGACTTTCTCTCATCCCGAAATCTAGCTTAGTAATCATAATAAGAAGAATCATTCTCATAATCATTGTCACGACCCGTCCTAGTGGGGCCAGTGCCACAACTCCCCAAGCCTGCCTCCAATATGCCAAGGGTCTGTGAATACTGCCAAGAAAGCATATCACTGACATGGGAGGCCTTAGGCTAAGTACATGTACCCATGCACACGTCTCCAAGCCTATAAAATGCTGAAATAAGAAAACAACTGAATAACCATGCATGCATACATCTAAATCTCATAACCAGAGTATGATAGGAAATAAAGGAAAAGTAAACAGGTCTAAATATAAGCTCACCACAAAGAGTTTGTAACAAAAATCAAACCTACAAGTAAAGAGACCACTTTATGAATTCACAGGAACAATCCTCAGTCGGTTCAGCCTCACTAAGCATTGTCTGTTCTTAGTCCGTCTAGGAATCTGTTAAAAGGTCAATTGTCTGCACAAGACACGACACGTGTGGAAAAATCCCATGCAAGGTGAGTATAATAATACTCATTAGGACACCACGAAACCACAAATCATACATCCAAGAAAAATATATTCATTTATACATAGGTATATGTATATAAAACATATAACATAAATATCTAGATATACTCAATAAAGACACATAGTTTAAAGGTATGTCACAATCGTAGTATACCGACCCCAGGATTCTAACTCATGGGATCCATGAAGAATTCATCCTATAGAACATACTCTTGAGTCTGATAGCATGGATGACGTCCGTCTGAGAGGTGCTGATCGTCAGGTCTCATCACTAGGAGTCCACGCTAATAGCCCGTAGAGATATGATACATATATGAGGATCACTACTAAGTCCATGGTGTGATACCAACAAAGTCAATCTGAATTAACCCACTCTATAGAGGACCAACATCCGTGTATCGTTGGTCACGATGATACCAAGAGCTCTATCTATGGCATGAAGGTAAATATAGGATCTCACTATGGGCCTCATGGAGGGATTCTGACGACCCTATCTAGGAAGTCCTGCTGAAGGGATCGTAGTCTTGGGAGTAAGAGATGATACCATACTAACCCTCAGGGAAAAGGATATGGGGAACACAACCTAACAAAACACATCCAAGTCACTTAGGACAAGAGATCCAATCCTTTTATAAAAGAGTACACAGTGTGTAGAAGAGGTTACACGCCGTTTCCCTTGACCCCAGGTCCTGCCCATGTAAACGGTATGTGTCTCAACCCATGTCTATATAGTGGATTATACACTGTCTAGGAAACTCATGTACTCCACCCCATGTATGTGTACTCTCAATGGTACACACCCAATATCCTAAGAGGGACCACATTTCATGTGACCTGGGTCACATGTCATGTGATGTTTAAATTCCCCTAAAAACCCTAGCTGCCGCACAGGGGGTTCGCATAGGGTGTGTAAATCCGGTTTACACGCTGTGTAGATCAGGATTTTCTAGAATCCCAGATCTATTGTTCGCTCATACTGGCACCTCCAATCTCCAATCTGGAAATAATTTTTCCACAAGAATAAAGATCCCAACTCATCCATATCTCGTCGTCATCAAACAACTCATTCCTTCATCAGATCTGCTCCGAAAATGGATCAAATCACCATTCTTTTTTTTGTGCCAAAGAATTCCGAATAACACAAAATTTGGTACCCTCCATCCTCAAAATCACTCTGTATCTTTCATTTCACCGCTGTAGTGCCATGTCGATCCCAAATCTGTGATATCAAATCATTGCACCAAGAAATGGGTGTACAACAATCTATCAATCGGGATTATTTGAGTCGTGACCCAAACGAAAAATGCCTACAACGAATGATGACTGAGGGGAAGAAAAGCACGAGTGCATATTAGGTTAACAAACCTCGATTGATATTATTGTCGATCTTGACCCATTTCCATTAGATCGATGATTGAAATAATCAAATCAAAAGTATAATCTCCCATTAAAGCCCCTCTAGAATATCTCACCCCATAGGATGATCAAACCATGGATCAATATGTTCATTTATCGGTCTGTATTCATCGTAGAAAAAAATAACATGGAATAAAATTAATTAAAACTCATTTCGAACCTCGATTCGGTTTAATCGATGAAGAATAATGTAGTTTTGGTGCATTCGCTGGTAATATTATTTGAATCTGAGGTGCGTCGATTGTTGATTCAAGATCTCATCATCCTTCACCAGAGAGAATTCTCCAACGGTCTCTCCTAGGGAACTCCAACATTTCTATTGTTATGAGGATAACTTTGTAAATTATTTTTAATAGTCTATTTAATGCCTGTTAATCATTATGCCAACAAAAAACAAATAAAATAATTAATTTTATTCATTTTATTCATTTCCTTTCCCGCAGTGACTTTTCTACAAATGACTCGTGCTAACTAATGTTACATCACACCTATGATAAAATTCGTATTATAATTTCAATGGTGCCCTCAAAATTTTTGATCTGACCATCTATTTAAAAGTTATTCAACTTTCTCAGAAAAATTGTTCACGTTTTCTATTTAATATATTTAATACATTTTCAAATATTTTTTGTGGGCACACTAAGCCTCTGAATCATACGCCTTTTTAGCGCTTGGTCTTGAAAATAATCCGTATAATATCCAAAAATAATATAAGGAAAATCTAATACATTAAATTCTCCCCACCTTGTGGTTTTATGTCTCCAAAAAGACAAAATAAGGGCTACTTAAAAAGATGTGGGTATTTAGCATGAATCTGAGCCTCCTGCTCCCATGTGCTCTCCTGAAAATTCTCATGCGACCACCAGACATGCACCAAAGAGATTGATCACCCACGGAGGTTCCTCTCTTGCTGATCCTTGATCTCTACCAGGTACTCAGCAAAGGTAACTGAATTATCTATGTCTAGCTCACCTCAGTCGATAACGTGTGATGGGTCAGGCACGTAACTTCTTAGTTGTGACATGTGGAAGGCTTCATGTACCCAGTCTAACATAGGTAAAGATAATCAGTATGCCACCTCTCTAACTCTACATAGTATTTGGAAAGGTTCAATAAATCTCAGAGATAACTTGTCACTAGAGCCAAATCTCTGTAATCCAGGTTGAGTTGAAGCTCATAAGAACACATGATCTCCATCTTAAAACTCCAAAGACTTCTTTCGTATGTCCGCATAAAACTTCTAACGGAGCTGTGTAGTTCTCAACCACTCCAAGATGATCTGCACCTTCACATCAGTTTCTCGTTCCAACTCTGGGATCATGAGTGTTGACTCTCTCGAGTCAGTCCAGCAAAGTGGTGACTTGTAGAGTCACCCTTAAAAAGCCTCAAATAGTGACATACCGATGGTGGAATAATATATTTTGTTTTACACAAACTCCAATAGTGGTAGGTTATCCTTCCAACTATGGATGAAGTACAATATGAAATCTCGCAACATTCCTCCAGAACCTGAATGGTCTGATCTGGATGGCCATCATTTGGGTGGTGAAAAGCTATGCTCAAGTGTAACTGAGTTCCAAAAACCTCTTGTAATCCCTTAAACAACCAAGTTGTTAATAAATAATTGTGGCCTTAAATGATTTTTGATGTAACTTCATGGAGTCAAACTATCTCCTGAACATAGAGTCATTCCAAACTCCCTACTTAAATCTTCTTCTAAATTTCTAAGAAGTGAACCGACTTGGGGTGTCGATCTACGATCACCCACATGGAATCATATCACCTGGACATATGTGGTAAGACAATCATGAAGTCCATGGATATTTCATCCCACTTCGACTCTGACACCTCAAGGGGTTAATCTAAACCTCTTTGAACTTAGTTCTTAGCCTTCACTTACTGACAAGTAAGGCATCGAGAGACAAACTCTAAAACTCCTTTCTTCATCCATGACCACCAAAAACTACATACAAGGTCCTGGTACATTTTTCCACACCTGGATATACCACTAAATGAGATGTATGAAACTCTCTCAGAACCTCCTCCCACAATTTCACTGGTACTATCGTGCATCCTTTAAAAATAACAACATGCTCCCCACCTTTAGAAAATCAATTATGAGCATGTCTAGTGGATATTCGAGCATGTAGGGTCTCACAATTGGAATCTCCTAATTGTGCCTACCAGACTTACTATAAAATTTAAGGGGTAACGACCATTGATTGGAGGTAAACTGTTCCATCTCTATCAACCAAGGATAAGAGCCACGAGACCAAATGATCTAATGCCTCATTCAATTGTTGTGAACAAGACCTCTCGTTGAGAGCATTTTCTACCACGTTCCCCTTCCCGGAAGTATAGACAATCTTGAAGTAATAATCTTGAAATAACTCTAGTCCTTGCCTCTGCCTCAATTTAAGATATTTCTATGAGAAGATGTACTTGAGACAGTAGTGATCAAAACAGATGATAAACTACTTGCCCATCAGGTAATGTCACCACATCTTTAAAGCGAAGACCACCACTTCTAACTCCAGAGAATGGGTCATATAGTTTTTCTCATGTGGTATCAACTGGCGTGAACCATAGGAAATCACCACTTACCTTTTCATTATAACACAATCAAGTCTGGTCCATGATAAATTGAAAAATACTATGTACTCGACACCCTCCTCTAGCAATCTCAAGATGGGAGTGCTCATCAAACTCTACCTCAAATGAAGAAAATCGTGTTGCCACTTCTTTGTCTATACGAAATACTACTCCTTTAAAGTAAAAGATATCATAGGTGCTGATATCCTGGAGAAATCAAATATGAATCTATGATAATAGCCTACATAGATTATCCACACCTCTATCACGCTCTTGGGTGGCTCTCATGCTAACACTACTTCAACCTTGGATGGGTCCACTGTCACTCCATCCGCGGAGATAATGTGTCCTAGAATGTGGTCCACCTCTATCAATAACTGGCACTTTAAGAGATTTATATAAAGTTGGTGCCCTTAGAGTTCGTCCAAAACCATCCTCAAGTGTATCATGTTCTCCTCCCTAGACGCCAAGTACATAAGGATATCATCGATGAAGACAACCACAAACCAGTCTTAGAAAGGCTGTAAGACCAAATTCATGAGTCCCATGAACACAACAGAGGTGTTTGTCACACCAAAGGGAATCACCAAGTACTCATGGTGACTAGAGCAACATCTGAATGTCGTCTTTGGTATATCCTCATCCGACAATTGAAATTGGTGATATCCTAACCTAAGGCCAACCTATGAGAACCATAGCAACCCTCTCAATTGATCAAAGAGGTCATCGATCCTTGATAATGGATACTTTTTCTTCATGGTCACCTGATTCAACCATCGGTAGTCCACTCTGAACCTCAAACTCTTGTCTTCGTTTATGGAAAACAAAAATAGGGCTACCCAGGGTGAAACATTGGGTCTAACAAATTCTTTCTTCTCTAATTCCTCCAATTTCACCCTTAGTTCATGAACCTCTTTGAGATCTATTTGATATCCTGGTGTAGATATTGATCATGTCCTAGGTTGTAGATCAATTCGGTAGTCTATCTCTTGGCGGGGAGGTAAACCTATAACATCCTTGGGGAAGACATCCTCCACTACATCAAATATTGGTTTTAGCGGCAGTTTTTTAGCGTCGGTTTTGGTAACTACCGCTAAACCTTTTTTTAAAATGGTTTCGCGATGGTTTATTATAAACCACTACGAAACATTTTTTTTAACGCTGCCAACCCTTCCCCCCACCCCAATCCCGCATCTCCCCGATTCCCCAGTGACCCCAACCCCCCGTGACCCCCACCACCCTTGAAATGCCGGCGACCCCGCGACCCCGGTGACCCCGGCCCCCCGTGACCCCAGCGACCCCGCGAATCTGGCTACCCCGCGACCCCGGCAACCCTGGTCCCCCGTGACCTCAGGTGGTATTGAAGATTTTTCTCCTATACTGTATGTATTATATGCGTATGTGGATGTTCCAATTTACTTATTTACTTTTTTTGTGTTCATGAGTAAGAAAAGTGAGATTAGGACTCTGATTGATGTATGAAACCCTCTAAGGACTCTGTTGGGTCCATTGATGTTTGAGATCGTACCTAGGTCTACCCTTGGGTTATGAAAACCCATTAAGGTTGGTAAAATATTTTTTAAAATGTTGCAATAATGTAATTATGAAAGTGAATGGGTAGAGAATTGTAAGTTGTTATGTATTCAAGGTTAATGGGATATTTGAAATATGGAATTGGTATTTTTTGAAATGCCTAGTTGGATTCTGAAATGGAATAAAATAAAAAAATTTCACTTTGATTTGGTTATGGGTTTCCATGAAGGAAAACAATGTTTTGAAAGTGGGTATTGTTTTGAAAAGGAGGTGTTGACCTCAATATTATAAGAAAAAATGGGTTATCTTAATAGATTTCAAATGGTGATTAGAAATGAGGGTGTGGTTCCCCTTTTTTGAAAATGATTTAAAATCCCCTTTTATGGTTGTAAATAGAAATGAAATTCTTGGGACATGTTGAGTTTTTAAAAGAGGAAGAATCTTTTTTTTGAAAGGTGGATTCAAGATTATTTCAATTGATTATCTTGAATTTTGTTTTATTCCATGATTTTATTTTAAAGATATGTTGAGAACATAGTCATTCAAATGATATATGGGTTAGTGAGATAGAACCCCCGACAATTAGGTTGGCACGTTAACTTGTTTTATTAAATGAAATAAGTGATAAATGTGTTTTGTTGATGACATAACATAAGGGGAATTTGGTATAATGTGATTGTGTTAAATGGGTTAAGGTATGGAATTGATATATGTGATAAATGAGTTGTGATTGTAAATGGAATATATGTTAATGGGTAATTAATTATAAATGGGATATAAATATTCAGTTATAGGAACAATCATTGAAGTAGATTGATATAATATATTATTTCATTCTTGGATGGTAACCTGGAGAAATCATTTGGAAAGATGTTGGTGTGTCAATCCACTATGATAGAAAGAGTTACATTTTATGTTTCATTAGCAGCAATCAAATTTTTTCAACACTAACTAGTCCTTGATTTTTCCAACCAAAATTATTATATATTTAATTCTAACTATATTTATAACTAAATCCCAAGTGAATTCCTGAAGATATCTATAAAGATATGTGAACACTACCTAATAATCTTGGTGGAATATACCAGCTTTAAATCTCACCATGTAGTTCATACAAAAGATTAAATCAATGAAATACATGTATATGATCTAAATAAACTAGATAAATTATACTGCAATAATAGTAATGTATAATTCTATTCATTTCAATCCTAATCACTACCACTATCTATGAGGTGTGTTGATAACACATTTTATAAACTACATGTGTTACACCATGATGTGCCTCGCCATGCCATGATTAGTGGTAAAGTCCATTATTGAGTGATTTTGATTATGTACCTTTGTAGATGACTCAATGGATACTCCAACTCAAATCCTATCATTCCTAAAACATATCAAGAGTTACTAGATGTTTTGGATTAAACTAATTGCACTATTTAAATCAAAAGAATATGATAATTGATATTTTTCTTGAACTCTGATTTTGAAATTGGAAATTAAATAATAGAGAATGAATATTTGTGTTGTGCATATTGTGTACAACATAAAATGGTAGATTATTTTAGAGAAGTAAATAGAGGGGGTAAGAGAAGATAGGGAGAAATAAAAAAATAAGGATTTATATTAATTACAAAATTGATGTGAAGAGGAATCTTTAGATTGTGATTATCAAAGTATTTCTTAGAAAAAATGGTGTACTATGATTGAGAAGTGAATTCCAAAGATTGATCATATTTTTTTTATGACCATAAGTGCATTTATACATCAAAATATCTCACCCCACTTCCCCCGCTTCCCCCAGCCACCGGCTTCCCCCACGACCCCTGCGACCCCGCGACCCTGGCGACCCCACAACCCCGGTGACCCCGCGACCATAAGTGCATTTATAATGTAAGTTGGAATGTTTGTTTGAAAGTAATAACAATTTTACCAGTAAGGTAAGCTGACCTGGCACAAATATCTACCAGAACTGAGATGAAAATGATGGTAGGAAACTCGTGTAGTTTGTATCACTGATTGAGCATAGGAAATCCTGAGTGGTGGAGGCTGTGAAAGAAATGGAAAGCCAGTGCGAATATGATGCAGTTTCCCAGGTGTCTTTGGGAAAGATGAGATGGATAGTTACACACAGGGTGCTTGGTATGATTTAGTTGACTAGGTTTATTTAGGTGGGATTATATATAATGGATTGGAGCACTTGGACATATGAAATTGGAGTTTAGTTCAAACAGGGTTGGCCAATAAAAATTTTGGTGTCCATATGTGTGTTCCAATATCATTCATGTTATAACCCAGTGAGATACACATAATTCTTGGTTCCCATTGATGATTACTTAGTGTGTCCCATTTCCTACCTAGATTGAACCCATAGACCTTTCTTTTTTAATTCGGAACCATTTCTTGGTGGATGTTTATATAGTTATTTAGTAATATCTTGGTTCTTATTTATGTTCATTTCTTGTTTTATTTATTTTTTGGGTATAATGTTTACTATATAATGTGTTAAATCTACCCATGTTTTATATAGGAATTGTACATTTTTTACTAAAATGGCTAAATCATGTGATTTATGTATTTTAAAACATCTATATGTGAATAATAAACTCTAGAACTATATTTAAAATAAGTATTTTTGAATATTTTTTATAAAATGAATTACAAAATATATCTAGGACTATTTATATCACACTTTTCACACATATTCATGTGTGTGTGTAACTTATATCTTTTCATTCTAATTCTAAGATTGTGATTTCTAGTTATTTGTTTCCTCTTGTTCCATTAATGGACATTAGAATGTTGTGACTTTTGGGGGATCACATGGAGATGTTTTGAGTTGTGAATATGGTTGTGATTTTTTTTGGGAAATTTTATTGTGAGATAGTTCAACTAGTTTTATTTTGTATTTAAATTTTATTTGTATTTTCTTTCTCTATATGCTATCCAAACTAGATGATTTTTCATTAATATGTATAGTCTTGGATGAAAGTAATCACTTTCATTGAATATTATGTTTCTGTAATCTTACACTATCATATATATGAATATCTTTCTCTATTTAGTAGTAACTATGTGTTTTAATTTTTTTATTATTTTGTAGGCACATTATGATATACATGGATAAAAGTTGGATCACATTACTGAGGAACACACCTCAGTATGTTAAGGGTTTGAATGAGTTTTTTGATTTTTCAATTTATAATCGATCCGTTGAAGGGAGAATAATATTTCCATGTCCTAAATGTAACTTTAGAACATGGTTGAAGAGAGAATAAGTTTATGAACATTTAATACTGAAGAAATTCCCTGGTCAATATTTTTGTAGGGTTTGGCATGGAGAATCGAACATTATAAAAAGATTGAGAACTAATTTTAATCCATAGAATGAGGTCCCAAGTTTGTCAAAAATGGAAGATGAAATGAAAAACCTCATAAATGATGCATTAGGCACTACAAGACACCACTATCAGCATCAAAACATTTCAGAACAACTAGAAGAGGGTGCTACAAATTGCAACGTGACAAGTGATGTTTTTGAGACTATAACACAAGCAGATCAAGATTGTAACATATCATTGGATCCACCTCTTGATTTTGTGGAGCCAAATGTAAGAGAAAACTTCATTGAGAAAAATGCATTTCATGGTTTATTTGATGATGGAAATCAATATTTGTATAGTGGGTGTTTGAAATATTCAAAGCTTTCATTTCTACTAAAGTTTTACTATATCAAATTTCTATGTGGAATTTCAAATAAGGAAATGTCCAAGATATTGGAATTGATTCATGATGCATTTCCTGAAGAAAAAATCCTAGAATATTTTTATGATATGAAAAAAGTTATTAACAAGCTTGGTCTGAATTATACAAAAATGCATGTGTGTCTCAATGATTGTATGCTTTATTGGGGAGAGGATTCAAGTAGAAAAAATTTCAAGAAATGTTCTTCTTCTAGATGGTAGTCAAAGGGTGATGTTGGAAGTCTGAATGAACATAATTTCATGGAGAAGAAGAAAAGGAACACACCTGCAAAGGTTTTGTGTTACTTTCCCTTGAAGCCTCAATTGCAAAGATTATTCATGTCATCAAAAACCACCGAACACATGAAGTGGCATTCTGTAGATAAAAACAATGATGGGTTAATGAGACATCCACGATATTCCCAATCGTGGAAGACATTTGATTCAATACATCTAGATTTCTCAGCTGATCCTAGGAATGTTCGATTGGGATTGGTTGTCGATGGATTCAACCCATTTTTGACTTTGAGTACCAGTTATAGAATTTGGACAGTTGTTTTGATCCTTATAATCTGCCTCCATGGATGTGTATGCAACAAACATCTTTTATCATTTCGATTATTATTACTAGAAAACAAATTCTTGGAAATGGTATTGATGTATACTTACAGCCTTTGATTGATGAATTGCAGTAGTTATGGAGCAACGGTGTTGAGACATTTGTTGCTTCTTCTAAAACAATGTTCATAATTCATTATACTTTAATGTGAACCATTAGTGACTTCCCTGGGCTTGGGAATTTATCTGGTTGGAAAACTTACATGGGTTTGGATTTTCCGGTTTGTAACTTTGATTTTGAGCCCAAATGGCTACCTCACAGTAGAAAATGGTGCTTCTTCTGCCATCGAAGATTTCTCGAAGCATCTCATAGATTTTGGCGGAACTGATCAAAATTTAATGGTTCCATTGATCGTAGACCACCTCCAAAGTTTTTAACTGGTTCTGAAATATTTACACAGCATGAAAATGTTGAAACAAAATTTGGGAATGTTCATCATTTCAATGATAGCGGAAAACGGGTCCGAAGTGCATCGTCAAGTGAAATCAAAACGCAACAATAGAAGAAAAAAATTATATTATTCAAAGTCCCGTATTGGGAATTTAATTTGTTGTGGAAGAATCTTGATGTGATGCATATTGAGAAGAATTTCTATGATAATTTGATTTCCACATTACTTAATGAGCATCGAAAGTCGAAGGATCATCTTAATGCTCGCAAAGACTTATAAGTAATGAACATAATACGTGCTCTCTGGCCAGATGAGAATGAAAAGTATGCTCCGACCATTTTTTCAATGAAAAATAGTAATAAAGATATATTCCTTCAAATTTTAAAGAATGTGAAGGTATCTGATGGGTATTCGAGTAACATCTCGAGGTGTGTTTACTTGAAGAATCGTAAGTTACATGGATTGAAAAGTCAGAATTCACATATTTTGTTACAAAAGTTACTACCATTGACATTGCGTATATTATTATCTGAAAAAGTTACAGCTGTTATACTCCAATTCTACACATTTTTTAGGAAATTATGTGAGAAATATCTACATCCATTTTAGCTTGACAACCTCCATGAGAGGTTTGTATTGATCCTTTTTGCAATGGAGATGATCTTTCCTCCATCATTTTTTACTGTCATGATGCATTTAATTGTGCATTTGGTTGAGGAAGATAAATTAGGAGGCCTCATTCATTATCAATGGATGTATCCAATTGAGAGGTATTTTATTTATATGTTTTTTCATTTAAGTAAACAAATTTTGGCATTTAAATAAATTCATAATAATATTATTTTATTTCCCAGATATCTTGGGAATTTGAAAGCATATGTGAGAAATAAATCTCAACCAGAAGGCTCTATTGTTAAAGGCTATTTGGATGAGGAGTGTCTTACCTTTTCTTCCAGATATTTGGATGATATTGAGACAATATTTAATCAAGTTGGACGTGTTGACGACACATCAAATCAATCTCAAATGCATCAGAAATCAAAAATATTTCCTGCTATTGGCCGATTAGTTGGGAGGACCTCAAATGTGACACTGACAATATTGGAATTATTACAGGCACATAGATATGTGCTGCTAAATAGTGAAATTTCAGATCCATTTATTGAAGAGTTGAGGATACAAATAAATATAAGAATGAGAGTCCAAACACAAAATTAGAAAGATATGACGAAACTTGTGAATAAAGATCTTGTATAATGGTTTGTAGGATGCGTAAGTTCATAAATATTTCAATAAATACGAATATTAGTTTGACACATACATTTTGTAAATCAATTAAATTATATTTCTTTTTTCAGATCAGGAATAATGATACTCGAGTAGACTTGTCAGAATATTTGTAATTTCTTGCTATAGGTCCTATAAAACAAGTTAGAAAGTTAGGTGCTTATAATGTGAATGGATTTAGATTTCTTACAGTCGATTGAGAATTGGGTTTGAAAACACAGAATAGTGGTATATTTACATTTTCTAAAGTGGGATACTATGGAAAGATGCATGTTATTATTGAATTAAACTACCACAGACATTTTTTGTTGTTTTATTCAAATGCAAATGGGTCGATATTATCAGAGGTGTTAAAAGAGATTCCTTGCAATTTACTTATGTGAACTTCTCTTGCTTGATGGATGTTGGTGATCATGAACTGCATGATCCATATATCTTAGAATCACAAGAAAAAATGGTATATTATGTGAATGATGTTGTGGATGAAGGGTGGAGTGTATTTATTCACGTAATACAAAGAGATTTGTATGATATGGGTGATGAATTGGAAGATTTGACATCTGAAATTGAATTTCATCAATAATAAGAAGCAGAATTATTTCTCCATCATTATATTGAAAATATTAGTCTATAAAGGATGAAATAATGGAGCAGGAAACCGACATGATTTAAGGGGAAATGATTGTATGTACAATTATTTATTCATTCGGCAACCACTTGTTTCATTTCTGCAGTCATTCATTATCATTGTTATATATATTTTGTCTGTTAGTACTAGGCATCTATTATCAATTTTAATTTTTTTTTGAATAATTTTTTTGAAATATATATTCTGAACTAAATTTTATTTGATTAAATGGCAGTAATTTCAAGGAAAAAAAGAAGCACACTATTTCATCTAGTTCTATGATAGATGACGATCCCTATGGCTCCCTCCGCACGGCATCTAAGGCACCAGCTGCCTACACCCCTACACCATCTCCCCCTTCACCATCTCTTACACCATCTGTGGGTGTCCCATTAGAGGCTGGGTCGTCTACTCCCTCTTGAGAAGCCTCATTAGTGGGGCGGTGACACGCCACTTCCAGTTCATCACGGACATACTGGAGTGTCACTGTCATAGGTACAAATTTTAATTAAATAAATTTATTGCATTTTGTTTATACTAATTGCTTTCTCATTGAAGATGAAAAAAATACAATTGTGGAGAAAAACTTTAAAAGTTAATATGTTTGTAATATGAATGACGAGAAGATATTCATGTCATTTAATTCTTATAGGGTTCCTACGGATGACGTCATGGGGTTACTTGGCCAGATTTTAGGCCAGTTGGCAGCGGAGCCCATTTCCCTACATATTTCTTATGATGATTGGAGACATATGCCTCATATCTGGAAAAATGAAGTATTTGATTCCCAAATAATGGTAATTTTATTACATTATGGTTTAATTCAATTCCATGTTACTAATATGTTCAAAATAAATTTCTATATACAGATGTCCTTTCACTTTATAGTTGCTGATGTGATAGCACGGAAGTGGACGTTGAAAAATCTTGTTAAGAAATGGAAATATTTCAAATGGAGATTGTGGTGTGATGTCAACAATACTTTATCGATCGTGCAACAAATATATGAGAAGCTACCCAGTGGGGTACTGAAAGATTAGTGGAATGTTTTTATTGACATACATCGTGATGAGAAGTGGATGGTATTGAAATATATATTATTATATGATACTAATTTTATATTTATACAGGTATATGAAGAGGAGATGGCATTGAATACATTAATGTTAAATTTCATTTTATTTATTTCAGGATATCTCAAGACAGAATGCATCAAACTGGGATAAGCAAGTCATCCCTCACACTACGGGCTCCAAAAGCTTTTCTAAAAGCCGAACAACATTGGTAATCTTTTAATTATTTTAAATATTTATAAGACAATGTTATCTATTTAATATATTGAATTGTTTATTTGTATTTGCTTAATGTAGTCACAGAGTTTAGGCCACGAAGCATCCTGAACTGAATTGTGGTTGGATTTTCACAAAAAATCAGATCACTACTAGAAAAATAACTTATATCCACAGACCTATAGCCATGGTTTAGTTGGTCTGTGGCTATAGGTTAAGATATAGCCACGATTATTAGAAAACCGTAGTTTTAGAATAGATAAAGCCACGGTAAAAAAGATCCCATGGAAATAGTGATTCCTCCCTCATCGCGACTCATCTCCCTCATCGTGACTCATCTCCCACCCGCAATCCCCTCCCTCGTTGCGACTCATCTCATCTCCCACCCGTAATCCCCTCCCTCGTCACGACTCATCTCCCACCTCGAAACCATCCTCCCTCATCATCGATCGATCAATTCTCCCTCGGCCGATCCTCGCTGGATTCTCCATTTGGTTCCTCCATACCTCACGCAATGCCTCACATCCCCTTCATCACGCGTCCTTCTCCTCCACTACCTTCGTCTGGCGTTCCTCCTCTAATCGGTGTGTCGGCTGAACCAACACCTTCCATGAGTGGGATCCATGCGAGTTGACCCTTGCACGTTATTTGAAGATTACTACAGTTACTAATTCACAAAAGCTACTTTACAAAGCAATTCATACTATCTCCAGTGATCGTTCGACCATACCTCTACAGTCGATGGTGATTTTCAAGGTTCTTCCCCCTACTATGAACGTTTCAATTGCTAAAAATACATTTATTTCATATTAATAACTGTGTTAATATTTTTCTTTATAGGTATTTCTTTTCCAGTATTACTCACACTGCTATTCAATTCCTAGGGTTTGAATGGGTAAGTATGTTGAATTAAACCTTATTGTATTTTTTTTACACATTGGTAAATAACTCTCTTACTATGTTGTGTATACATATTAAGGATAAAAAAATTATTTCATTTTGTGTTTAAATTTTTTATTGATCATATTACTATATTTATACACTGAGTGTATTTTTTTCCAACAACAACCACTTATGTTAGTGAATTACCCTGTCTTCTAGTATTACTGATCACAGATATCTGTACCTTTTTGTTGCAGTAGCTCATCATAACAAATATTTTAATGATATATTCTAATTTTAGACCCATGAAAGTTATTCATTATTCATTAATTAATCAATGTGAAACGTACTCACTGATTCTGATTATCATGGGTCCAAATTTTTCTCTCATGAAAATGATCTACAGTTCCATTTATTTTCTTATTGTGAATGGTATTTATGGAAACATTAATTTAAGTCCTAATGAACATATAATTTCGTGCCCATTGTATTTTAAATTTCCTGGTATCTTGATGCTAAAGGATGCAAGGAGTTGTCCTTCAATTGCACCATTACCATCATATGGAATAGGGAGAGAGTATCCCAAAGAGAGGTTCACAAGCTTTATCCAGGCAAGAAAAGTTGAGGATGTGATAATTACTGGTGAGTACAGACAGAATCCCTGAACAAGAAATTTCCTTAAGATCAAATAATGTTAGGAAAGAATTTGATTCTCATCTTTGATCAGTATTTGAACAAGATATCTTCACTACACCATAAAGGAATAAATCCACTCCAATGTATGATTCATTAGGGTGGGGTTTAGGGTAAATAAATATATTCAAGTATCACTTAACCCTACCCTTGAATTTTTGTCAACTGTTTGGTGGGTATCATCATCATCCCTTCTATATGGTGTGTTATTCATGAAGAAGGGTACATCTTGTAAACTTAGTTAAGGATGAGTGATAGAGTGAAAAAAATAAGCAGTTGTTGTTCAATTTCTCAAACTGTTAATCACAAGAAATAAGTGTTGTAAATAGTTTCAGATTTGTTCTCAAATAGAGCCTTAAATAAGCGACGCAGAAATATTTTTCAGTAAGAAATCTAGAAATACTTATACAGAAGCATGTATAATAGGTGATAAGTGATGGAAGTGCATTTCAATAAGTTTTACCAAACTCAATATAAATGGGATGTCATATATTTGATTTTAAAACATGATGATGCATGAAAAATGTGTTCTTGTCATATCTTTCACCTCCCCCCTATCCTCCCAGATTTAGGTTCATTACCTTTTTGAGTTTTAGGTGAGAATGGGACAATTGATGGATAGGTATATGATGTTTGGTGGAACATATGGAGGCAAAGAACATTGCAATTCACTAGACCTCATCTTATTAAATTCATGCATTCTCAGGACATCATCATTGCATATGTGACATTTCGGAAAGAAATGATGAAAATCATCTTGGGGATTCATATAGATCAAGAAAATTGAAGTAATATGAAGATCAAATAAATAAATTTAATCATCCATAGGAATAATGTTTTTCCATATCATCCATATTAAAATAAATTTTGATGACAAGATGAAGTTCTTTCTAAACTTGTTAAGCTAGATAGGTGAAAGAAATATTTCCAGATATAACTCCAAAGAATTTAGAAATTTGATTCCTCCTATAAACATGCATGTCCTTGCTATAATAAAGCTTAGATTCCCTCCCACTAATGGATTATCTTGACGCAGATTCATAATGCTCGAAAATCCACTTGATGAAAGAAAGTGATCGGTCATCATTTTAACAAAAAATGATAATTTCATCAACATAAAACAAGTGGGTGGGTGATCTTATCTTTCTAGTGGCCTTAATTGGTGATAAAGCCCCAAATCTGTAGCTTTTTGGAGGCATTTTATATGTTAATCCCTGATAATTCCAAATAAAAAAGTTGAGGGAGGATCCCCCTATCTCACCCATTGGGTATGACCGAAGTATCTTTTCTGAGACCCACTAATAATGAAAGAGAGTCTTGATCTATAGACAAGGTCTTGAATAAGCTTAATAAATATGGTTGAGAAACCAAAACTTTAAAGTACTTAAAAAGTGAAATCCTAGCTAAGAGTGTCAAAATATTTAGAGATGTGAATATTTAAATCAATATTTCAAGGCTTTGATATACTCTATAATATATTCACACATTCAGAGTTAGTATATAAATTATCCTTCACTTCCATGTATAAGAACCAACTAATTTAGAGAAACAATGGAACTTACAATAGCCCCCAAACTTATAACAGTCACCTTACTGATGAGCTTATGAAGGTTATTTTTCACAATGATAGGCTTATAGTCTCAAACATCAAGGTAATGTACAACCTTTGGAATAATGGTTGTTAATTGAGAGTTGTTACCTAAAAGAAGAAATTCTAGTCTAAAAAATTATTGAACAACCTTTACAAGTTCCAAATGAGTCACATCCCAAAATTGAATTAAGAAGTGATTAGAGAATCTATCCAGTTCAGCTGCACTATCCTTATTATGAGATAAAAGTACCTATTTAATTTCATCCTTGGTAGGTAAGGTAGTGATAAAGGAATTCTTACTCAAGACTTTCAATATTAAATATAGGTTAAAAGTGACTGAACAAGGCATTGGATATACTCCCCTAATTATTAAGAGTCTCTCTATTCACCTTAATGATGGTGAACTTTTTTATATTCCTTATTTTCTTATTTATGGTGTGAAAAAATAGAGTGTTTCTATCACCCTATTTAAACCATATTAAATGAATATACTTTATAAGAATCCTCTTATGTGTAAGAATGAGCTCGTTAATCTCAAATTTCATTAGAAATTCCCCAAATGAGGGGGTATCAAGGTTAGAAGAACTATTTTGAAATTTCAAAATATGATCCACAATCTACTTGATTTACTCATTCAATTTGGTGAATTTATCCCTGGTCTATCCTTTGATAGAATATTTAGTAGCTTTAAGCTTTAACATGAGCCTTTAGAAATCATTTCCTTCAATCTTCTTATCCATTTATATTGTACAATTTCACTGCATTCCTTAAAATGGATCCAAGAATTATTGAATTTAAAAGGGAGAGCATGTATCATTTCATTAGTGGATAAACAAAATAGAAGTGGGTGGTGATCTGAGTAAACATTGTGAAGATATATACAGGGTAATATAGAATCCATATCAAGGCCATTAAGGTAAATAAAGGCCTTATCAATCCTACTAGACTTCCTTCTATTAACAGTGTATCTGGTCTAGGTGAACTCAGCTCCTTAAGAATAAATTTCATAAAATATTCCATGATCAATTAATCTCTAAAAGTCTATGGCTACGACGTGAAAAAAATTATATAGATTTATTTCATCAAGACTAAGAATTTAATTAAATTCCCCTAACAGTAACCAATTACAAGATGGAGGCACTGCTGTAGAGACTACTTTTGGGAAGTCTGTCATTGCTACTTTTTTATCGGATTGATTGTTCATTTTTTGTCACCCCATTTTTTTAAGTTATTTATTATGCCTCTGGATTCCATGCATTATTTATTTTTTCACCATTGGTGTTGTAACTTTTTTTATGCTAATCTGGTTCTATGCATACAACATTAGCGGAAATCCATGCTATCATTTTTGGAAATTGTTGCTCAAGATGGTCGAATTGATTGGAGTCTAAAAATATAGAACATTATTATTTTTTGGTTGCTCTAAATTCTGAAATATATATCCTATATTATCCCCTTCTCCTTTTCTCTAGGTATGTTGCTTTGATCATTAGTACATTCTGAGAAAGTTCTATAGAACTTCTTGTTTTTTTTTCAAATTTTTCTCATGTGGATCCCTCTTTGGTTCTTCCAATTTTGGAATCTGGATTCCATATGGATCTTGAGTCGGTTAGTAATACTTCTTCCTTATTCAATTATAGAAGAGTCAAATGAGTTTTCATGTTATTTTAAAACCATATGTTGGAAATCATAGCCATGTAGATTCTCACATATTACAACCACTCACTAGTTAAAAACTCATGTAACATCGGTGGCCTTTTCTGGGAGATCATATTTCTTATCTTCCTTGTCTAATTCTTATGAAACATTAGATGATTTTGTTGTTGTCGATGAATACATTGATCTCTTGACAATTTCATTATCCAATTTCTTTCTTGGTATGGATGCCAATGATCATCTTAAAACATTGGGAACCATGAAATTTATTGGTTCCATATTTTCCAGTGTAAGAACTATATTTCATAAAGAAGACATGATATATGTGATTTTACATGGAGAAGGAAACTTCTATTTCATTTGAGCATTGTTACAGATATCTTCCCTGGAAGATGAAAATGATGGTTTATCATTCATGCCAATGATCTAATTTTCTGAATGGCTAGATGAGTTCTTGTGTCATCTATTTTCTTTACTTCTACACTTGGAACCAAACAATGTTATGTAAGTGTTTATGCCTATTTTTTCTATCCCTTTCTTCAATAATTCATGTATTATTCTAATATTTAGTTATGAATTGTCTAGTTATTAAGTAGTTTATGGTATTGTAGAAGTTATGGGCTACACTCTTCATTAGTTTTAGGAACTTTCCTGATGGAGGATGGTCCCTATTATTTTTTCATGCTGAAAATACTGCTTGGGAAGCTCTCTCAAAGTCTCTATAGTCAGGTATGTCCTGTAATTGAAGGTTTTTCAATCTAGTTGCTTCAAGAATCCATTTTTCTTCATTTTTTAAGATGATTTAATCTTTGGAAAATCTATATAATTACCTAAAGTGTGTAAAATATGTCCTTTTTTCTATCTACAGTTGACACACTGATCACATATATATAAGAAGTCATTATATATCATTTTTTCCACTATTTTCTTCTAGGTGGTTTCTTATGATGAGTTCGGTTCTATCCACCACCATCGATGACAATGAGTTCAACATCGGATTTGGGTAAGGTTTATTCTGTTTTTATTCTTTGGCCCAATTTTAATTAGGGCATTTGTGATTTTTGGGTTCCTTATATTTTTGAAGTGGGTTTTGGATTTTGTTGAGGTGGATTCGAGTCGCCGTTGATGAAGGCTTACATGTGTACTAATAGGTAGGCATATGCATATATAAGTTCCCCCTTTATATATATTCACTCATGGCAGTATGAATATATTTATTGGGGCTATGTGTGCATATATATGGATATGAAAAATGCATACATTTGTAAGGGTAAAGGGGTATATGCAAGTATAAATATATATCTAAGGACCCCCTTGTGTGTATTAGGCCATGAAAATATGTACATAAGGGTGAGGTGTCCTTATATATATGTGAAGTTGCATATGAATGCAAGTGGAAAAAAGGAAGATTCGAGCTGTCTTCGTTAAAAGAAAATGCACCTTGAGGTTGAGGTAGGGTCCCTCCCCTAGCCTATTTAATTCAAGAATGTTTTAAATTGCATTTAGTTGCCTTCTTAATTCTGCATGTTTATATTAAATTTCAATTCTTGAATAAGTGTTAGTTAAGATAATTGTTTCGTTTGATAAATAAGTCATGGTTTTGTAATAAAACCCCTCCAACGGAGGTGCGCTGTCTGCAAAAACTCACAGTGGTATACCTTGATTAACATTATTGCATTGATGTTTTCCTTGTACTTGATGTCATTGTTAGTCATAAATCACACATCATACTTGATCCTTTTTATATCCCTGTAGGGGGTTTCCCTCTTTTTATTAAAATGGTTGTTTGAACCAAGACACTCTTTAAGTGTCGTTAGACTTTTAGGATGGGTCCCATGTTGTGGGACCATGTCACATGGCATGTGATATTTAAATCCATCCAAAAGCCCAGTTCCACAGCCCAGGGGTCCCACAGTACAAGTAATGTTATATTACATGTTATGTAACCTGTGATTTTCCTGATCCCATGGGGTATTATTTCCTCTAGGTATTCCTACACATTGCTAGATCTCCAAACCTCACCGAAATATATATATCAGGGGTCATCCAATCCTCTAGTCATCACAGATTAACTTTCATTTCATTAAATCTTATGAGAAAACATCCTCTCATGTCATCCATATCATCCTATTTGAAACTAAGTGGAAGATGCTGCCCCTCAGATTTCGCTGGACCGGGCCAACACGTTGTGGTCACACCGCGGTCACGCCACAGTCACGCCGCAGTAATGTCGTGATTTGGTCCTTCTCTAGCCACATCCAGCCCACACTAACCGCCTCCCACCTTCATTTCAGCCCACTGCCACCAGCATTACAGCCAGCAACAGCCCCCCTGCCACCTTTGAATCAGCCCGCACCATCCCCCAGCACCTGCAACCAGCCCCCTTCCACCTGCATTCGAGCCCTCACCGAATTAGGTATATCAGGGGTCATCCAATTCTCTAGTCATCACAGATTAGCATTTATTTCTTTAAATATTTTGAGAAAACATCCTATCATGCCATCCATATCATCCTATTTGAAACTAAGTGGAAGATGTTGCCCCACAGATGTCGCTGGAAGAGGTCAACACGCTGCGGTCATGCCGCGGTCACGCCGCGGTCACGCCGCGGTCACGCCGCGGTCACGCCGCGGTCACGCCGCAATAATGCCAAGATTTGTCCCTGCTCCAGCCACATCCAGCCCACACCAGCCTCCTTCCACCATCATTTCAGCCCGATGCCACCAGCATTCCAGCCCGCAACAGCCCCCCTTCCACCTTCTAATCAGCCCGCACCATCCCCCCAGCACCTGCAACCAGCCCCCTTCCACCAGCATTCCATCCCCCTTCCACCTGCATTCGAGCCCGCACCAGCCCCCAGCCACCTGCAATCCAGCTCGCACCATTTAGGTCATGCCCATTGGATTAAATAATGATGACACTACATACCAACACTACACACATTATATCATTAATACCTTCTTAGAAATAATAGATGAATGATTTTGTTAATGACATGGTTATCAAATCTTAATAGAGACACTACGGCAAAAAAGGCATTTAGCGGCGTTTTTTTTTCGTTTCGCGGCGGTTTAAACCGTCGCTAAATCAATTGGCGGCGGTTTTCAAAAACCACCGCTAAATCGTGCGTTGGGAAACTATTCGTGGCAGTTTTCAAAACCGTCGCAGAACATTTCGAGGCGGTTTTTTAGCAGCGGTTTTTTTATTTTTTTATTTTTTTTATTTTTTTTATTTTTGTTATTTTTTATTTTTTTTTATTTTTTTTATTTTTTATTTTATATATATATATATATATATATATATATATATATATTTATTTATTTATTTATTTAGTTATTTATTAGTTAATTTATTTATTTATTTTGTATTTATTTATTTATTTATTTTATTTTATCTATTTATTTTATCTATTTATTTATTTTATATATTTTATATATTTATTTTATTTATTTATTTATTTTTTGTATTTATTTATTTTATTTATTTTATTTCATATTTATTTTATTTCATATTTATTTATTTTATTTATTTTATTTCATATTTATTTTTTTTATTTAGTTTATTTATTTAATTTCGTATTTATTATTTATTTATTTTATTTCGTATTTATTTTATTTATTTATTTATTTATTTATTTATTTCGTATTATTTTATTTACTTTATTTATTCATGCATGCACATCCCATGCACATGCACATGCATGCCCATGCAATATAAAGAAATTCTGCGTCTGGTGAGATTTGAACCCCTAACCTCTTGCATATTTTCCAAAGACTTTATCACTCCAGCAAGCTCGTCATGTGGTAAATAAACAGAATTTAATATACTTATATATATTAATTGAAAAAACAAATAATACATAAATAATAGATATAAACTCGATAATAATAAATAATAAATAATAAATAAGGAATAATAAATAATAAATAGTAAATAATAAATAATAAATAATAAATAATAAATAAATAATAAATAATAAATAATAAATAATAAATAATAAATAATAAATAAATATAAATAATAAATAAATATAAATAATAAATAATAAATAATAAATAAATATAAATAATATATAATATATAATAATTAAATATAAATAATAAACAATAAATAATAAATAATAAATAAAGATAAATAATAAATAATAAATAATAAATAATAAATAATGAATAATAAATAATAAATAATCAATAATAAATAATCAATAATAAATAATCAATAATCAATAATCAATAATCAATAATAAATAATAAAAAATCAATAATCAATAATCAATAATGAATAATAAATAATAAATAATAAATATTAAATATTAAATATTAAATATTAAATAAATAAATAATAAATAATAAATAATAAATAATAAATAATAAATAATAAACAAATATAAATAATAAATAATAAATAAATATAAATAATCAATAATCAATAAATAAAAATAATAAATAATAAATAATAAATAATAAATAATAAATAATAAATAATAAATAATAAATAATAAATAATAAATAATAAATAATAAATAAAGAGAAATAATAAATAATAAATAATAAATAATAAATAATAAATAATAAATAATAAATAATAAATAATAAATAATAAATAAATATAAATAATAAATAAATATAAATAATAAATAAATATAAATAATAAATAATAAATAATGAATAAATATAAATAATAAATAATAAATAATAAATAATAAATAAAGATAAATAATAAATAATAAATAATAAATAATAAATAAAGATAAATAATAAATAATAAATAATAAATAATCAATAATAAATAATCAATAATCAATAATCAATAATCAATAATAAATAATCAATAATAAATAATCAATAATGAATAATAAATAATAAATAATAATTAATAATTAATAATTAATAATTAAATAAATAATAAATAATAAATCATAAATCATAAATCATAAATCATAAATAATAAATAATAAATAATAAATAAATATAAAAATAAATAATAAATAATAAATAATAAATAATAAATAATAAATAATAAATAATAAATAATAAATAATAAATAATAAATAATAAATAATAAATAAATATAAATAATAAATAATAAATAATAAATAATAAATAATAAATAAATATAAATAATAAATAATAAATAATAAATAAATATAAATGATAAATAAATATAAATAATAAATAATAAATAATAAATAATAAATAATTAATAATTAATAAATATAAATAATAAATAAGAAATAAGAAATAATAAATAATAAATAACCAGTTACAAATAATAGATAATAAATAAATTAAAGTATATTATAAATAATAAATAATAAATAATAAAGGAAACACATGAAAAAGTATGAAAAGACGTGATAAGGGATGAAAAATCATGAAAACGCATGAAAAAGGATGGAGAAGCATATGAAGAATGAGACATTAGAAAGAATGAGAACGCATGAAAACTCATGACAACTCTGGAAAACTCCTTAATAATTCAACATAATCATCATAATAACCCACAAAAAACAATTGATAAAGATAACAAGTCATGGAAATCCAAATAAACAGTAATAAATGGAGCTACCTTTAAAACCCGTCAAAATGGTCATAAAGAGACAAAAAACATTGGACTCACATTAACGGAGATAACATATAATCTGAGAGTCCGTTTTAGATCCGCGACCTGTCAAATCAAAGATCCTGAAAATATCTTCAACCTGAAAGGTGAAAGAGTCCGAATAGACAGGCGGATCGGAAGTTACGACCATTTAAAAAAAATCTGACGGGGAACGGGTGCTAGAAACGAGGCATTGAAAAACATAACAAACCTGATACCCACTAAAAAGGCCATAACATATGATCTAGGAGTGCATGTGGGCGCCGCGACCAGTCAAACTGAAGCTCATGGAACGAGCTATGATCTGGCAGGTGGAGAGGCCGAACTGACACGCGGATCGAAAGTTAGGTCTGTTTGAAGACAAGTTTGACGGGACACCGGTGACGGAAACAGGGTTTTGGAGGCCTTAGAAGGGGTTTTTGGGGTCAAAAAGCACGACAGAAGCTAGCTTCTTTCAATTTGGTGCGTAGCTCTCTTCGCTGCCTTCGATTTGATATGTGGTAGAGCCCAAACGGACACCCGGAGCGAAAGTTATGGTCGTTTGAAGTTGGAGAACTTTTTTCAACTTTCTTATAACTCTAATATCATCCACACCTTAGACCGTCTCACGGTTTTGATCATATGTGCCTCTAGATCTCTTCATGATCTTCGATTTGACTGGTCGTGGCGCTTCAACGGACGCCCGGATCAAAGGTTATAGTCGTTTTAGTGATTTCGAGGTTTCTCGGGTTTTTTTATTTTTTCATTTCATTTCGCGGCGGTTTTACTGAAACCGCCGCTAATCATCGAATAAAATTAAAAAAAATAAAAAAAAATAAATTTTTTTTTGCCGTTTAGCAGCGGTTTTTTCGCGGCGGTTTTAAAAACTACCACGAAATGCCGGCCCGAAACGCATTTCACGGCGGTTTTTAAAACCGCCGCTAAATGGCATTTTTCTTGTAGTGAGATGTGATTATTTCAAAGATCTTGAAACAATATTTAACAAGTTGTAGTAGCACAACCTAAACATGAATCTGGAAAAATGTGTTTTCAGAGTAATGCTAGGGAAATTCGATAGATTTGTGGTGTGATACCATGAAATTGAGTTTGAATCTAAAAATACAAGTTCAGTTTTATCAATTTCATTCCCTTAGATTCTTAAATAATTGAGGGGGCTCTAGGGGAACCTTTATTACATTTATAACTTCATAGCTAACCTGGATGACATGTCTCTACGCTTCACCATGTTAATGAAGAAGGGAGTGACCTTCCATTTCGATGAGGAATTCCTTGAAGCCTTTGAGATTCTAAATAATTACATACTGCACTGAACAGTATTTATTCCATTGGTGGAAGGAATTCCACTCATCTTATTTGTGGCCTTCATAAATTGATTTCTCAGTGTTTTCATTGCACATAAGAATGATGCAGGGAGTGAAACAAGTGTCTATTACATTAGTAAAATGATGTTAGGTACTAAGACACAATATTATGATGTTGAGAAAAACTACCTCACACTCATCTTCCCAATTAAAATATGAGGCTTTACTTGAATCCTTACAAAGTTCACATTTTCACTCGTATTGAACCGCTCAAGTACATCCTTAGCTGCCCTATGTTGACTGGGAATTGTTCCCTATGATTAGTCACTTTATGAAAACATGATATCTAGTTCATATCATATAAGTTAGTGAAAGGGAAGACCCTATCTAATTTCCTCATGTCACATCCTTCCCAAGAAAGTATACTACTAGAAATAAAACTTCTAGATTAGAAGGTTTTCCATTCCCATGAAGCTCCCCGAACACAGGATATGTATTTTTTTCTGCCTCCTAGATTCCTATCAACAAAAGTATAGAGAACCCAAAGATTATCTGTGTATGTCCATGGATTGTATTACTTTCTCTAGACAAAGTAATTTTTCTATAATCTTTCTCACTATCTAATGGATGGAAAAATAATTAGATAGAATATGAATCCCTAATTTCTATCTTGGAACTAGCACTATAGCTGAAAATAGACTACCTAAATATCATATGAGATTCAAAGATAATGATAAAATATGTGATGATGAATATGGAATAAAAAAGGATGAACTGGCCCCTCTCACTGGCTATGTTTGAAGATTGATGGAAGATTTCCATTTTGAACCCACATTGTATCTTGTACCCTATTAGAAAATGATTTTAATGATGTAATGTCTAATGAAATCGTAGTTTTAGATGACCCTGATCAGTATGAGGTTTTCTACCACATTATGCATCAAAGGATGGTCTCATAAATCATCATTTGTGACATGGAGGAAATCAATCAGATCAAAACTTCCCTAGTTCTTGATGAACTGATATCCACCCCTAGATTGCAGGTGCCCATAATTGATTATCTTCAAAATGGGACCCTCCTGATATAGCGAGTTGGAAGGGAATAAATTTGGCATTAGGCATAGAGCTTTACACTTCTGGATGGCCCAAAAAAAAAATCCTTCTACAATATGGAAAATGAGACCAACTTCTTCTATAGATAGTTCAAGAAAGTGTACCAGGAGTATACCATTGAGTCTAACTGATAGAAGCCAAGAGATGCTGAAAACTAGGCTGCTGTGAGATGTTGTTTGGAAGGGGGAATAATAAAAGGGGGATATTGTTTTTTAGAAAACAGATCTTCTATGTAGATACAGGGGCAGCGAACATCGGCCTCGCGGTGCGACCACGGGGAGTCCTTTCTTCAACTGTTCGTCTTTTTTCCTACTATAAATTCTACTCGTTATTGTAGTAGAAATCAACAGGAACTCTTGTTTTTCTTCTCTCTCTATCTTGAACACCTATCACTAACCACTCATACTGCTATCATGTACCAACAAATGGACATATTCAGGCCTCCAATAAGTCTCTATCGAATAAGTAGTAGAAGATGGTTGAAAAAAAGAATAAGTCCTAGACAGACAAGCTCTTACATGACTTATGGGCCTACCATACCACCATGTGAACTACTACCCAAGAGGCACCGTACACAAAACTGAGCTATTTTTTCCCATTGAAGTCCAGTTTCCATCGCTACAAATAGCTATCTGTGGAAAACTCTACATTTGGGCTAGACCTATATAGGTAATAACCCGTTCATGAACTACATGTGGGTTTAATTCTCCCATGACATGATACATAGTGACACCCATATCTATTGTCTTGGGTCCAGCCACAATATTTTATTTTCATGCTATGGAACCTATATCCTTTATGCATGACATTAAACTATATGGTTTTTTAAGAACTATGTGTGGTTTGATTCCATTCATCACACGATATGTAGTGATTCATGAAGCTCCCATCCTTGGTCCAGCTACAAAAATAAATAGGAAAAATATCCCCCTCTATATATGGGTCAGACCTACATAGATAGTTTCCCATTCAAGAACTATATGTGGATTTATTTATGTTATCAAAGGATATAGAATGACACCCAAATCTCCAATCTTGTGTCTAGCTACAATAATTAATGGGAACAATTCCCCTATCTATGTATGGGGACGACTTGTATAGATAGTTTCCCATTCAAGAAATTCATGTGGCAATATTTCTTTCATTAAAGGATATTTGGGTCTGATTGGATCTCCAATCTTGGGTCCATTTACAACAATCAACATGAAAATGATCCCTCCCTGCATACGAGTTAGACCTCCATAGGTATATTTTATACAAGAACAACATAAAACATTATTACTTCCATCATAGGATAAATATGGAAAAATAAATATTTAATAATGGGTTCAATCACAGCATGTAAGATGATAAAAATGTAGTTCCAAACATCATACATACTGTACCTATGTAGTAATCCATCTAAGACCCACTCTCGCACAACTTAACAAACTTCCTAGTTTTCCCCTGTTTCTCCCACTGATCATTTATCATGTGAGATCAGGGAACCTAGCTTGCTAATATGGAAAATGATAAGGGGGACCATTTAGATTAGAAAAAATGACTTTACTACATGATGTTATACTATATGAAAAATCTCCTTACCACATAAAATTAAACTATGAGGAAAATATCTTGTCACATGATGTTAAGATGTATGATAGATACATCCCCACTACATGATGTTAAAATGTGCAATCCATCATACATCATCATTCTTTTTCAAAGTACCACAAGATCCTAGAACCAATCAACCAGAGAATGGGGTGCCTCTATTATCTTGTTGAGTACCTTAACCCATAAACCACCTTTCATTACTTGAGTGACTTGGGTTTCCAATAATATCCCATTAACCCTAAAAGGGATATATATCTCCATTTTTTATCTTAGTTTAATTGCATAAGGGATTTAAACTAGCAACTAGAAAAAATATTAGCCCTGAAATAAGGACATTCTAATCTTTGTGAGCCTCATGTCAATGTAGAAGAACCCAACACCTTAGAGTGTTCTGGGCCATCCTTGGTATGATTGTCTCATACCATTAGTCATGACCCAATAAACATGATCCATGATTTACAACATTTTCACCTACTTCTAAAAAGGAATCACCACACCAACCACCATCCCCCATCCAAACACTCATTCCAGCCCTATGCTACCTTGAAAAACACTCATCCCTTCCCCGCAACCAACATCAACCAACCAGACCAGCATCCCTATCAAAACAAATCCTAGTGTGAAAGACATCTAGACAACCATGCCAACTAATGGCCGCTAAACCAACACCTACTTGCACAAAAACCCTAAACCACACTAGATCCAACCACAATAAGCACCTATAGTAGACACAACACCCAAAATATTAGCTAGAAACCAAATCATCCACAGACCACCATCTGGTCCCATCCATCACCATCTGAACACCTTGCATCAAAGTGGACCACCCCACCATAAGAAAGTCTAAAAAACTCGAAGTCAACTAGTACCATCCATCCAAAGTGCCCCACATCACCCATGCCTAACCCATCATACAACCTAAAGAATCCCCAAGCAGTCCCTGATTCAAATGTGAGCTAATACCCATCCTGAATCCAACACCTCTAGACCCACTAAGTAGTCAACATGCACCCACCCTAGAAAGAGAACCAACCAGCTACCAGAAACATGCTTCCCAACCTGCAACATCCAGCATCTTAAGGGAATTTTAGAAAATCCACCATAGAAATCCCTACACCATCAACAACCAGAATACACAAGATGGGGAAACCGAGCATAAGCCAACTGGACTTACTCCAAACCACCACCTGAAGACCCACCCCAAACTATATCCACCACACTAGACAATCAAGGGAACCAGAAGCCTAAAATAGTAATCCAAAACAAAAAAGAAACACTAGAAAGCCAACCCCTATGCACCCAAAACATGTTACCAACCATAGTATAAATCACAAACCAACCAGCACCATGAACCATGTAAGTGTATCATGTACTACACCATGTAGAAAAATCCAAAATGAAACACCCACAGCTGAAACCCATCTTCAAAGGTCCTATAATTCCAAACAGAAACACGAAACTCACAACCGCACCTCCTAAATTCTCCACAAGAAACCTATAACCCCACTATGAGAATCCTTGTATGTCTTTATTGGATAAACCCACCATCTCCCAGCCTCAACCTTAAGAAGTATCCAAAGTAGGGGGGGCTGCTGTCTAGGGGGGTCTAGGGGGGCTGCTCCAGGGGGTCCAGTAGGGGGATGCAGGTTTCTGTCCAGGGGGGCTGCTATCCAGGGGGTCCGGGGGGGGGCTGCTGTCCAGGGGGTCCAGTAGGGGGGGTTCTGTCTGAGGGGGCTGCTGTCCAGGGGGTCCAGGGGGGCTGCGGGTTTCTGTCCAGGAGGGGCTACTGTCCATGGGGGTCCAGTAGGAGGGGGGAGGGGGGGGTCTGTCCGGGGGGGATGCTGTCTAGGGGGTCCAGGGGGCTGCCGTTTTCTATCTAGGGGGGTTGCTGTCCGGGTGGGGCTGCTGTCCGAGGGGCTGCTGTCCAGGGGGGCTGCTATCCAAGGGGGTCCAGCAGGGGGGGCTGTTGTCCAGGGGGGATGCTGTCTGGGGGGCTGCTATACAGGGGGGTCCAGCAGGGGGGGAGGGCTGCACTATTCTTGTTTATTGAGTTATATTATTTGTGAATATTCTAAGATGTTTTCTTTTACCATAATTTTAGGGGATGATCACTACTATGTTCTACCTTGTGTTTTAGGTACTTTCGAGATTGTTACAGACTTCTTTGATAGTTTTCCTTATCGGGAGACTCATGTAAGTGCAGTTATGTGTTTTTTTATATTTGGATTTGTTTAATTATTATTATGTAAGTAGCTTTCGTGTATAATTTAATTTGGAGGGGACTGGCAGGGGGGAATGGGGAAACTGGCAGGGGGGGACTGGAAGGGGGTGCAAGTGGGGGCTGGTAGGTGGTGAAAGTGGGGGTTGGCAGGGGTAGGGGGGAGGGGAAACAGGCGGGGTTGGGGGAGGGGGGCACGACTGGGGGGTCTGGGGGGGGGGGGGGGTCTAGGGTCTATCCAGGAGGGTGGGGGTGGCTGTCCAGGGGAGTGGAGATCTGAGCTATCCAGGGGGATCTGTCCAGGGTCTGGGGGGTGTACAGGGTATTGGGGGGGTATGGGGGGTGGTTTTCTAGGGGAATGGGGATCTGAGCTATCCAGGGGGATCTGTCCAGGGTCTGGGGGTGTCCAGGGTCTCGGTGGGGGGGGGGGTGTCCAGGGTTTGTCCGGGGGGTGTCCAGGGTCTCGGTGGGGGGGGGGGGTGTCCAGGGTTTGTCCGGGGGGTGTCCAGGGTATGGGGGGGTGTCCAGGGTCTGTTTGGGGGGGTGTCCAGGATCCGTCTAGGGGGGTGTTCAGGGTCTGTCTGGGGGGGGGGGGGTTCTAGGGTCGGGGAGGGGGGGATTTATAGGTTCTGGGGGTGTCTAGGGTCTATCTAAGGGGGGGGGGGGGGGGTCCAGGGTATGTCCAGGAGGGGGGCTGTCTAGGGGGGAGGGGGCTGTCCAGGGGAAGGGGTGTGTGTAGGGTGGTGGTGTCCAGTGTCCATGAGGGAGGGGTCTGAAGGAGGGGTCTGTCCTGGGGGGGGTGCAAGGGGTGTCCAGCAGGGGGGCTGTCCAGGGGGGTCTGTTCAGGGGGGTGAGTGGGGTCTGTCAAGGGTGGGAAGGGGGGCTGCAGAGGGAGGGGTGCATGGGGGATTTAATGTACAGGTGGGGTGTATGGGGGAGAGCGGGGGGATTTTCAGGGGCGGTGGGGAGGATTCAAGGGCCCAACACCAGCTGAACAATGCTTGTTTTTTTACTGAATGTGTAGGCCTATAGCCACGGTTTTAAACCATAGCTATAGGTCTACAGCCATGGTTCCTAACCATGGATCTATGTATATATCCACAGTTTCAACCATGGATCTAGGAGATGAGTGCTTTCAGCCTATGGCACAGGTTGAAAACCGTGGATTTAGGGTTGTTGCCACGGTTTGAACCATGACTATAATTTTATAGCCACGATTCAAACCGTGTCTAAAGGGATCTAGCCATGGTTGGGAATCGTGGCTATATGTTTTACCATATAGCCATGCCAATACGAGCCACGGTTGTGGGAACCGTGGCTATAACTTATAGACACGGTTTTTGGGCCTATAGCCACGATTTAAAACTGTGGCTATAGCTTGATTTTGTAGTAGTGGATGGAAGTTTTGTTAATGAGCCTGCCAAAGAAGTCGGGGTATCAAGTCAATTTCTTATTATAAAAACTTATTATCAGTTTTTACTATGTTAATATATATTGATATTTGATTTATTGGTAAAAATTAAATAACTATGGGATGCCAATCCTGGGCAGTCCTACTCAGTTTCCCAGGATGACCCAGTTGCTAATGTCCTTGGGAAGGAGCATCCTAGTAGAGTGCACGGGATGGGTTTCAGACCCGTACCATCTGAGGTCTTTGTCTTACCACCAGGGATTTCAACTGCACCTACTTCTGGTTATAGTCAGTCCATTCCCGAATATGCTTAGAGGGAGATTGCTTCTCTATGAACCAAAGTTCAAGATCAGGGGGCTCAGATATCCGCTTTGCAGATAGCGATGAATGATATACATCAGAAGATGAGCAGATATGCCCCCGGTGGTAGTGCATTGACTGGTGGTAAGCAGGTAAATCACAAATAAGCAAAATCATTTAGTTTTCAAACATTCATTGGTTTTAAGTTTTAATATAAATATGCAAAAATATTTAATTTTCAATATAATGTTCTTACAGGTGATAGAATAAAGTAGAGATGGAGGTGGAGAGGGTGACGATGGTGGAGATGGTGATGATGCATCATCGGACAATGAGTAGTTGTATTGTTGATGGGTTGAACAAATATGGGAAAAATTGGTTTGTATATGTACCATGTGTGGCACATAGTTGCCACCAAAAAATTTCATATCCTAACATTTTCTTGATTTCTCATGTCTCCTTTTATGCATTTTATTGATTTCTGATGTTTCCTTTTATGTCTTGATTTCTTGAGTGTGGTATACATCATTCTAGTTAGGCCTATGTTTGAATTGGTATTCAAGATTTTATATGACTAGGAGTTAAACCCATTGTTTTTATACATGGATATTCCCACATTTTCCATTCAATATTTATCCCCTTAGTTATCTCACAACCCATTTAACCATAAAAGTTATGATAAACCACTTATTCCATTTTGACATGCTAAAAATATCTATAATTTGTTTAATCTCATAAACCCTTCAATTTATCATTTAATAACTAAATTCACATGTTCAAGAGATTGGTACACCACATGGGTGGCCATAAACCCAGTCCACTCTTCATCAATATATCCAAAAACATCCCTGAAAGTTCCAACACATCATTGAGTTGATGTTATTTTATGATATTTTGTCTGGTTTGATTTGTTTTTTAGGGCAGTGGTGCAGTGGAAGAAGAAAATTTATATTTTTTTTCTGGTCATCTTTTCACGGCGGTTTTAACCACTGCTAATAGTATACAGGAAAGACAATACATATGGTTTTAACCATTGAGAAATGTAATTATTTTTACGTTTTGTGGCGGTTTTAACCGCCGCTACAGAGTCGCATCACCCGCATACATTCCACGACGGTTCTCATAACTTTAGCGGCAGTTTTACGGCCACTGGATTTAATTTGTTAGCGGTGGTTATAACCACCGCTAATAAAAAAAATCATGGCCTCTTAAAAACCTCCGCTAAAGTGATGAGAACCGCCGCAAAATGAGGCAGCTACGACAGTTTTCTTAGACCACCGCTAAATGGAAAAAATCGCTGCTAATGGTTTTCTGATGCCAAATTTAGCGGCGGTTTCTGTAAACTACTACCAAATGATGTAGCGGTGGTTTAAACCGCCGCTTAACACAAAAATAACTGCCGCTAAAAGGAGGTTTTCTTGTAGTTCTTGTACTATATCACTATTTTAGAAATCTAGAAACTCACAACATCCATTACACCAAGGGTTAGGCTATCCAACTGATGAGTAATCGACTACACCCTCCTATGGTTGAGTCTATCATGCACTGCCTGGGTTTCATTTTTTCCAACAAAGGAAAACCTAGTTCTATTATCATGGACACATTGCACCCTTCTCCTAAGACAATCGATCTGAGAATGAACTATTGATAACAATTCCATACCATGAATGACGTTGTAAGGCCTCGATGCTACTACCAAGAGATCCCAATGGAAAATCTCGACTCCAAGAGTAAGGTCACACTGTCAACGCTAGTGTGTGATTACTAAATCATCTCCAGTAAGAGTCTCCAAACACAAGGGCTCAACTGGAATCACTAAGTCTCTAACAAGATATGTGGTAATAAAGGAATGACTTAAACTCGTGTCTATTAGTACTACAACTATGGTAAAAAAGACACAGATCGTACCTCGAATTGTTCCCGGAGCCTCTGAGTGATAAGCTTCGACTGCCTACAGTTTTTCCTATCCCTGTCCTCCAGCCCTCGAAGCCTGACGTGGACCACCTAAGGGTGGTGATGGTAACATGTAATAGAGTTGATCACCTCCTACTACTCTCCCAACTCCTCTGCCAAATATGCTGCCTAACGAACCAACTTGTTCTTGTTGTTGCCTCTACCATGGTGGCTCGTCTATGATCTCTATGTCAGTTGAACAGTTTCTTGGACAATCTCTAGAAAGATGTCCCCTATCATCACATGAGTACCACTGCCTCTCTCTGGGCTGACAAGACCTACCATGTGATCCCTAAACCAAAAATCCTCTATCTTGAGACCTCTTCCTGAAACGTCTAACACGTCCAGGTCCATGGGACTGATATCGGCTCCCTATTGTTGAGGTCTCTTCTATTTCTTTCCCACTAATAATATGGAACCATATCCATCGAGTACCTATAGAGGTTGGTAAACCTCAATGAATACTCATCAAATTTCATGCTACCTTGTTGTAGTTATAGAATCTCCTAGATACATACATCCCCTAGCATAGCTGGGGAGAACTCCTCTTTAAATAGATGCTTAAACTCTGATCACAGTAGAGTCGGATCGTCATAAGACTAACTAAACCTCACCATCACCCAACTAATATTTAAGGAAGGCTCTCTACCAAGACCACCATTTGATCTACTGAGATCCATATTTTAATGAAAATTCAAGTCAGCAACTCAAGTCAGTCCTCAATTACTTGAGGGTCGGGCTCGCCTTGGGACCTAAGGGGTCTCTGTCTCTAAAACTCATGAAGTGCGATCAGCTTGCACACCTCATCTGCGGGTATTGCGAGTACCAAGTGATACTTTGTAGGTGGTATAGATGGTGCACCGCCTGGAGGTAACATCTCATGAATCGGTCCATGTATCGACGCCTCATCACTGAGGGGATAATCCTCATGATCATCATGCTAAATCCTAGCTGGTATACATCATAGAGGCATCTTGAAAGTAAACAAGATGTACCACAGTCAATTAGTATATTTGGAGAGTTGATTCAATGACATGAAAAACAAAACACATTCTTATATGATTCATGTAACATTTTTTTCCTAGAACCAATGTTTTCATATACCGAGTTGAAAATTAGGTGATCGATTCCCTGGTGTATGGATACATCAGCCGCCGCACCAACACTGGAGTTCCTGACCTAAAAACCGAACCTAAAACACTTAACACTATTTCCCCAAACCAATATCACAGACTCCAGGCCCTCATGTAAAATCAACACCACTCTAATATCACTTAGTCACAACCTGTCCTAGTGAGGGTCATGTCGTGACTCTCTAAACCCACCTCCAATAGGCTAGGGGATAACAACTAGTATAGAAGAGGCATATCACTAACATGAGAGGAATTAACCTAAGTGTTTGTACACACGCACACATCTCCAAGCCTAAAAAATTCTGAAATGTAAAAACAAATGAACAACCATGAATTCATACATCTAAATCCCACAACCAAAGTATGATAAGAAGTAAAGTAAAAGTAAACAGTGTAAAATACAAGCCCACCACAAAGATTCTGTAACACAAGTCCAACCTAAAATTAAAGGGACTACTATCTAAAGCTGTTGGAACACACTTCAGTATATCCGACCTCACTAAGCATCGTCTGGTCCTGGCCTGTCTAGAAATCTGTCAAAAGGTCGATTGTCTGCACAAGAAACCACATGTGCAGAAAAAGCCCTTATAGGGGTGAGTATAATAACACTCAGTAGGACACCCCAACACCACAAATCAATCAAAAAAGGAAAATACAGTCATCTCTAAACACGTATATGTATACAACACGTATAACAATAATATTCAGATATACTCAACAAAGAAACATAGTCTAAAGTTAGGTCGCAGCTATAGTAAACCAGCCCTAGGATTTTAGCTCAAGTGATCTACAAAGCATTCATCCTGAAGAACCCACTCCTTGGTCTGATATAATAGATAATGTCTTTCTGAGAGATGTTGCTCATTAGGTCTCGTCACTCGGAGTCCATGCAGATAGTCTAAAGAGAAACGATGCACATATGAGGATCACTCCCTAGATCATGGGGCGATACAAAATCAATCTTGATTGACCCACTATGTAGAGGATCATTGCCCGCATACTATTGGTCCTGATGATTCCAAGAAATCTACCTAGTACGCGAAGATGAATAGAAGATCCCACTTTGGGTCACATAGAGGGATTTCAATGACAATATCCAAGAAGTCCTATAGAAGGGATCATAGTCCTAGGAGTATGAGACGATGCCATACTAACCCTCAAGGAAAATGATATAGGGAATAAACCCTAAAGAAACTCATCCAAGTCATCAAGTATAAGAGATTAAATCCATTTATAAAAGATTACATGATGTGTATAAGAGGTTACATGTCGTGTCCCCTGACCCCGGGTTCTGCCCATATAAATGGTATGTATCTCAACATGTGTCTGCGCAGTGGAGTACATGTCGTGTAGGCAACCTGTGTCTGTGTACTCTCTGAGGTACACGACAAGTATTCAGAGAGGAACCACATGTCGTGTGATGTTTAAATTCTTTCGAAAACCCTATCCACTACTCGGGGGCCACACGATGTGTAGATCTGGCTTACACACCTTGTAGATCGGGATATGCCAGAATACTAGATCTATTATCTACTCTTTCTGACACCTCTAACCTTCGATTTGGCAATCGTTTCTCCACAAGATTGAAGATCCAAACTCATCCTGGTCTTTAGTTCATTGAATAACATGTTCCTTCATCATATCTTCTTGGAAAATAGATCAAATCTCCATTCTTCGTTGTGCACTAAAGAACACTGAATTACGCAAAATTGGGTATCCTCCATTGTTTGAATAGTTCTGTCTTCATCGTCGCACCTTCTTTGTGTCGTGACAATCCTAGATCTGTGATATCGGATCATTACGTCATGAAATAGGTGTACAACGATCTATTTATTAGGATTAGTCACATTGCGGGCCAAATGAAAAACGTTCGCGACGAATGATGAACAGGTGGAAGAAAAGCACAAGAACATATTAGAGGAACAAAACTCAATAGATGTTCATGTTAATCTCAATTAGTTTTCATTATAACAACAATCGAAATAATAAAATAAAAATTATAATCTCCCATTAAAACTCCTCAAAAATAACCCATCCCGCAAGACGATCAAACCGGAAATTAATCTGTTTGTTGATTGGTCTGTGTCCGTCGTAGAAATCAAGAACGGGGAAGAAAATAAATTAAAACTCACACCCTACCTGAATTTGGTTCCATCTTTGATGAATAACATAATTTCTACGTGTTTGTTGGAAAGATCCTTTGAATATGAGGTGTGTCGATCGTCGATCCACGATGTCGTTGTCGTCTGCCATAGAGAATTCTCCAACAGTCTCTACAAGGGCTCTCCAATGTTTCTAGTGTTATGCATCTAACCATAGAAATTCTCTTTAACAGTCTATTTAAAGACTGTCAATCGTCATATCAACAAAAAACAAATAAAATAATTTATTTTAATTATTTTATTCATTTTGACGTCCTCAATGAGTTTTCTACAAACAGCTCGTGCAGACTAATATTAAGTTGCGCCTAAGGTAAAAATTTTATTCTGAGTTCAACGGGGCCCTCATATTTTTGATTCGAGCATCCATTTAAAAGTTATTCCACTTTATCAAGAAAACTATGTCCCCGTGCTCTTAAATATATTTGATATTTTTCAATTATTTGTTTTGGTCACATCGGGCCTTGGAATTACACGTCATATCAGCGTCCAATCTCGAAAATAATCTATATAATATCTGAAAATAATACACGAAAAATATGAGACATTACAATCATAATCAGATTCATCAGTGATTTCTCACTCCGACTGTGAGTTACCTTGGTTGAGAATCCTAAGGATCCCTAACTTTGACCATTCCTACTACGGGGAGAGGTTGACCTTTTGGATCCTTGGAAGAAGATATGGTAGACACATTCCCTAGCGGATTGGAATAATCATTTCATGGCCTTCTTTTTAGAGAGTCACTCTTTCCTTTTCCAATGGTATCATCTTTAAAAGAAACACAATTGTTTGAAGTCCTGATATTAGCAGTGTCCAATAAGACCAACCGCAGCTCTTTATCACTTTCATCATCTGAAATGTTACCCCACTTCCCAATTCCTGAGCAAAATACATTCTGAATATCCTGATGATAATTCATATTCTACAGAAGATCAGATTGTTTGGACCCATCATCATATGAAGCATGTCCTGAGAACTCCATTGTTTGTGGTTGCACCATACAGCCTTGCCCTTCAGGCTGTGAAGGAGAATCCTCTGGTGCGGCACACCAAACATGGTCCATGTTTGCAGACTCCTCCAACTCTACACTAGATGTCCCTTATTTGATTATGATTGTGTGATTAATTAATATACAGTTTATTACTATATATATATATATATATTAAATTTACTAAATTTAATTATAAAAAATTGTGGGTTGGCCCAGTCCAGCCCATGAACTTGCATGAATATATGTTTAAATAAAAAAGAATATATATTAATTATGTAAATTACAACAATATTAAAAATATTAAATGTTAAAAAATTATTTAAAATGTTATTAGTGAAATGTTTATTAATAAAAATGAATAAAATTTAATATATATATATATACACACATAGCAATAAATATTTAATTAATTATTTAATTAGTATATTGAGTATTTAATTAATTTATACAGTTTTATTAATTAAAAACAATGTATTAATTATTCCATTTTATATTTAATTAATGTAATATTTATCACTATATAAATTTATATTATATTTAATAAATTTGTTTATTAATAGTATATTAATCATTTATTTATATATATATATTTAATTTATTAAATTTAATACATAAATATATATTAATAAATTGTATATTAATTATTTTGTTGGAAATTAATAAATTATAAAAATATTAAAAATTGAATTTATGAAATATTTATTAATAAAAATGAAAAAATTATATATATATATATATAGTAATAAAAATATATTAATCAAAAATTTAATAAAATAATTAATATATGACCTTTAATTAAAAAAATGGGCTAACTGTCAAGCCAATGAAGGCACCTCATGCACGCCAAGTTCAACCTCCACCAGTTATGGTAGTGACATGGGGAGAATAGTTCCTAAAGAGGCGCACAAGTAGGATGGTGTGCAAGGGGTGGGCAGGTGGGTCAATGTGTGTAGGCACGACACGTGAGGCCCAAGTGGTGTGTGTAATGGGCGTTGAATGCCATAGCTGACTCAAATGAACTGAGGCCACGAAATTGCTTATAAAGTAGAGCTAAGTCGCATGAGATTTTGGATGTGGGATGCACACCACGTACAGAATCCATTTACAATCACTTATTTTAGCATTGATAAAAGCGACATTTATCAATGATTTATTTAGAACTAATAAAGGCTGTTGCTACTTATTTTGCATTCTGTAGTAGTAGAGATTATATGTAAGGGGATCATTTCTATTTTTGTATAAACCTCTATCTTCATAATTTCATAAGCAAAACATAATTTATGAAAGAGAAATATTATTTTCAAAGTTTTATGAAATTATTTTGAAGACTCTATTTTACATTATCTTCAAAAAACTCTCTATAAGGGAATGCTAATATTTTTAGAAAACTCTTGTTTTATGACCTATAAAACCCTAAACAAAGGGAAATTGATTTTTAAAGTATTTATATTATCATTTTATACACGAAATATTTAAAAATTATGAATGTCACCCATATTCATAGATATGGTCATATACTACAATGATCATTGACATTTCATGCATATTAATAAAATCATTTGTTTTAAGTTCAATTTATGAAGTGTGTGTAAATTTTTTCCTTTGAATTTTAGAAATTTTCCGATAAGTATGGATTTCTCATAACCCATATTATGTTTTTTGAGAAACAATTTTGCTGAAGTTTTAAATAATTTAAAATTATTTTCTTCTTTGAAAATGATTAATATAGTTTTAAATGGTTTTTAATTGATTATAAAGTAGAAAGACATACCTAATAAAAATGTTTTCTTTAAATAAAACTCACCAGTTCAGTATCAAATGAATTGATGAGAAATGTGATGATCCCACGAACTCAAGGGGATGTTGTCCTAATAGTGATACTGCTAATGGGCTCATGGATTTCTTATGGTCTACCAAGTGTCGTTTTAATCTATAAAAGTTTTTATTTTCAAATAAATTTTAAAGAAAAAATCCAAAGTTTATTTCAAGGGTATTTGATTTTGAAATTAAATGGGTTTTCAAAATGATATGTATTTTCAAAAGTTTTGAAAGTGTTTCTTATAAATATTTTTGAAGATTCATATTTCAGAAAATTATTTATCAAATTTTTTTTATTTGATATAAAGTAAAAAAGTTTTCTAAATAGTTTTATAGTATTACAAATAAAATGATTTTTTACTGGTTTTAAAATAACTTATTAAGAAATTTTATGCTCACCCCTTCTAAAGGTGTTTAGTATCGTTTAAGGAGATAGCGTGAGTGAATCCAAATAGTTGTTTTATATATTAATTGTTTAATGTTTGATATTTTGTAAGAAATATTCCTAATCCTCCAAAACATAAATCAGAAAATATACTCGGGTACATAAATAACATTATATTTTCTAATTACTTTTTATATAAAAATAGACATACAACATGTTTTTGTATAGGATCTTAAATCCCAGATCTCAGACCGTTACAATAATTTTTTGAAATCATTTTAACAATTAAAATAATGTCATATATTCATAAAAACACGAGTAATAAGTAAAAAAACAAGAAAATTTCTACAAGGAAACTCCCACTAATGAAAAGATATTTGTGAATCCTGATCTGAATGATGATCCCCTTCTTAAGAAATATATTTCTCTTCTCCTCATTGGAAAATTATTTCATTGACACCAGATCAATTTTAGTGCTTTGAAATTCAATTTACAAAATGTATGGATACTTGATAAGGGGTGGCTATTCGGGAGCTTGAACCAACCTTGCTGATATTTTAATTCTTTAATGTTGCCAAAAAAACAGGTTATGGATGGATGAACCTGATCTTTTTAAGATCAACTTATTATTATCGAAGAATTAAAAAACAATCAAGATGTTCCTAATATGGAATTATTTTGGATTCGAATAAAGGGCATTCCATTTTCTAACTACAATCTGAGTGTAATTAAGGTCGTTGGCGAGGTCATTAGCGATGTCATTGGTGATTTCATTGTATGGGAAACATCAAGTCCCATTTTATGGGGCTCTCTAATTCATCTATGTGTTCCTCTTACCTCTAGTCGGTCACTTGTTCATGGGATCTTTGAGAAGGTGGGATAGGAGAATCGATGCCTTTCTTCTGAATGCAAACAGCTTCCCTTTTTTTCTGTTTTTGTGGCGTGTTTGGTCATCTTCAAAAGGATTGTAACACAAAGATTGCAAACTCAGATGGGAAATTTGTATTACAGTTTGGGCCTTGGATGGGTCCTCCAAATATCTCAACTTTTCCTGCTGATATCCTTGAGGAATTTTTTATTAATTCATAGGTTGAGCATGAAACTAACCATTTGGATCCTAGGACCATAGAGAATGTGAATATTTATGTTACTTTGTTGTTAATTAAATGCATTTTAATTTTTTTAATATGCGTTTTTCTGTTGAGTATCTGTTTTACATAGCTGAAAAGGGTGCACCACCCATCCATTCTCCACCATCCATGTGTGCCATAAAATAAACATTTGTTGTAATGTCATCAGCCCTAATTTACTCTCCACTAGTATTCATATTTGAGGTACTTCATTCGTAGGGAAGAGCAGCGCGCCTCCTAAGGTTCAACAGTCCTATGCAGACCTTGTTTGTTGGTCCTTGAGGATTTGTCTTGGTAGAGACCCTAATCTTCACCGGGTAGGTAGCATCTTGTTGGTTGGACTGAGAATGGTGTGCAGCAGCACAAGGGGGTTTCTGAAGAGAGACCCCTAGAGTTTTTTTATTTACATTTTTTCAAAAAAAATTTGAAAATACATCTAGGTAAAAAAAATATTTTTTACCCCTCAAAGGTGGAACCTGGTGTGCCGTCTTTGGGGGTTTTTTCGCCCAGGTCAAGGCGACACATGGGTTGCCTCCTTTGCCCAAAAATAAACCGCAAAGGCGGCACACCAGGTGCCGCCTTTGCATAAATATTTTTTTGTTTTGTTTTGTTCTATATATATATATATAACAAACCTTTTCAGAAAAGTTTTTCTACTATTTAATATCCAGTAGCACTACTATTACAGCAGTCTGAATTCTGATAGAAACCCTCACCCTGGACTCTCTTTTATAAGGGGTCTTGCCCTGGAATTCATACTGCATTTCTAATGTGGGATTCTGGTTCTTTTTTTTCTGCACAGTATATTCTGTGTTTCTGATGTGGGATTCTGTTTCAATTACGCGACTTTGAAAGACTATAAAACATAAAATATAAGACCAACATAAATGAAACTTTAAACATTGATTAAACATATAAGGAATAGTTAAAAAAATAATTTCATAAAAAATGTTGATAAAAATTAATTTATAAGCTTTCAAAACCACCTACTTGAAACTTAAACATATTTCAAGTATGTGACTTTAAAAGATTATAAAAGATAAAATATAAGACCAATATAAATTAAACTTTAAACATTTATTAAACATATAAGAAATATATTAAAAAAATAATTTCATAAAAAATGTTGACCAAAAACAACTTATGAGATTTCAAATTCATCAACTTGAATCTTACAAATGTTTCAAGTTCCCGAATTTGAAAGACTACAAAACATAATCTATAAGACCAATACAAATGAAACTTTAAACATTGATTAAACATATAAGAAATAGTTGACAACAAAAAAACATCCTAAAAATGTCCATAAAAATTAATTTATAATCTTTCAAAACCGTTTACTTGAAACTTAAAAATGTTTCAAGTATGCGAATTTGAAAGAATATAAAACATAAAATATAAGACCAACATAAATGAAACAATAAAAAATGATTAATAATATAAGGAATATTTGAAAACCAAAATAAGTTCCTAAAAAATATTGATGAAAATTAATCTATAAGCTTTCAAAACCGCCTACATGAAGCTTAAAAATGTTTCAAGTACGCGACTTTGAAATACTATAAAACGTAAACTATAAGACCAATATAAATGAAACTTTAAACATTGATTAAAAATATAATAAATAGTTGAAATAAAAAAATAATTTTATCAAAATTGTTGATTATAAATAATTTATATGCTTTCAAAAGCACCGGCTTGAAACTTAAAAAAGTTTCAAGTATGTGAATTTGAAAGATTATAAAATATAAACTATAAAAAAAATATAATTGAAACTTTAAACATTAGTTGAAAAAATAATAAATAGTTGAAAACAAAAATAATTTCATAAAAAATGTTGATGAAAAATAATTTATAAGCTTTCAAAACCGTATACTTGAAACTTAAAAATGTTTCCAGTGCGTGACTTTGAAAGACTATAATTATATTATTAATTAACTAATTAATTATTATATAATTAATATTTATATTAATAATTAACTAAATAATTATTATATAAGTAATAATTATTGAGTAATAATTTATAATTAACAATTAATAATTAATAATTTAATGAATATTTATAATTAATATTTATATTACTAATTAACTAATTTATAATTAATAATTACTTATTAATAATTAATAATTACTAATTAATAATTATAATTAATAATTATAATGAATATTTATATTACTAATTAACTAATTAATAATTAATAATTAATAATTACTAAATAATTACATATAATTATTAATTATATTACTAATTAACTAAATAATTATTATATATGTAATAATTATATTACTAATTAATTATTATATAATTAATAATAATATTACTAATTAACTAAATAATTTTTATATAATTAATTATTAATAATTACTAATTAATAATTATAATGAATAATTATAATTAATAATTATATTACTAATGAACTAATTAACTATTATATAATTAATAATTATATTACTAATTAAGATGGATTGACCTAAAAATGATTCTGCTTTTTCGATGTGGGATTTAGGTCCTCCCTTTCCTACGCAGTACATTCTGCCTTTCCGATGTGGGATTCTGTTTCAAGTACGTGAATTCAAAAGTCTATAAAATAAAAAATATAACAACAATATAAATGAAACTTTAAACATTTATTAAACATATAAGAAATAATTGAAAATAAAAGGAATTTCCTAAAAAATGTTGATGAAAAATATTTTATAATAATTATATTACTAATTAACTATTATATAATTAATAATTATATTACTAATTAACTAATTAATTATTAAATATTTATTATATGTTTAATCAATGTTTTAGGTTTCAATTATATTACTCATATATTTTATGTTTTATATTCTTTCAAATTCGCGTACTTGAAACAGTTTAAGTTTCAAGTAGATGGTTTTGAAAACATATAAATTATTTTTCACCGACATTTTTTAGGAAGTTATTTTTATTTTCAACTATTTATTATATGTTTAATAATTTTTTAAAGTTTCATTTATATTGGTCTTATAATTTATATTTTATAGTTTTTCAAAGGCACGTACTTGAAACATTTTTCAGTTTCAATTAGGAGGTTTTGAAAGCGTATAAATTATTTTTCATGGATATTTTTTACAAATTTTTTGTTTTTTTCAATTATTTATTACATTTTTTACCAATGTTTAAGGTTTCATTTATATTGGTCTTATAGTTTATATTTTATTGTCTTTCAAAGTCACGTACTTGAAATATGTTTAAGTTTCATGTAGGTGGTTTTGAACGATTGTAAATTATTTTTTATCAACATTTTTTATGATATTGTTTTTGTTTTTAACTATTTCTTATATTTTTAATCAGTTTTTAAAGTTTCATTCATATTGGTCTTATAGTTTATATTTTATAGGCTTTCAATGTCACGTACTTGAAATATGTTTAAGTTTCAAGTAGGTGGTTCTGAAAGCTTATAAATTAATTTGTATCAAAAAATTTTATGTAACTATTTTTGTTTTCAACTATTTATTATATGTTTAATCAGTTTTTAAAGTTTAATTTATATTGGTCTTATAGTTTATGTTTTATAGTCTTTCAAAGTCACGTACTTGAAACAGAATCACAAATCGGAAACGCAGAATGTACTGCGCAAGAAAAGGAGAACCAGAATCCCACATCGGAAATGCAGTATGGTTTTCAGGGCAAACCCCCTTATAAAAGGGAGTCCTGGGTGAGGGTATCAGTTAGAATCTAGACTGTTGTAATGGAAGAACCACTAGATATTAAATAGCAGAAAAATTCTGCTGAAACATTTTGGTTTATATATATATATATAACAAAAAAAAACAAAAAACAAAAATAAAAAATTTCAAAAAACATTCTGCAAAGGCGGCACACCATGTGCCACCTTGCACTGGGCGGAAAACCCTCCAAAGGTGGCACACCAGGTTCCGCCTTTGGGAGGTAAAAAAATAAATTTTTTTACCCTAGAGGTATTTTCAATTTTTTTTTAACAAATGTAAAAAGAAAACTCGAGACCCCTAGTATGGAGATTCCTTCAACCTAGTGGGAGATCTTAGGGAGAAGAACTCCGACGTGGGGTATTCATGTTTTCCCTAGGGGCGATAGCAGTGGAGCGATAGATCTATTCTTCGATAAAGATCCGCTGCACCTCGAGTATTTACCTCTTGACGACGACCTCCTTTAGTGATGAGGTCCTTCTGCGGATCCGGTTCTTGACGAGTCGAATATCGGATCTTCGGAAACAAGGACCTGCAGCGAGACACCTTCTTGGAGTTTCTTGACCCTGATCCAATGTATTGGGTGTGGTGGCACGTTCTTCAACAGGCAACCACTGTTCTTGTTTTCTTTCCAAATTGATCCACACTGGGTTCTTAAATTGTTCTCCAAGTGACATGGGACAAAGGCTGGATGCTCTCATGGTTCTCCTTCATCCCGAAAAATCAAAGCCAAATGGAAATTCAGCACAACATGTTTTTGGATATTAAACCCATATTCCATGGACGGTGGCAAACTTCTACTGCGCCAATAGAGGATTGATGAATTCAAAGATTGTTTCTTGATGTGTTTGGCAATGAAGTATTGGGCAACACCTACTACAACATATATGAAGACTTTTATTTTTTGTTTTCTTTCCATTTGGTTTGTTGTGTGGATGTATCTTTATAAATAGGGAGGGTTGTGTGCATTGTATTTCATCAGTAGAGAGAAATAAATAAACACCGTGGTTCTGCTGATATATAGTTGTGTTGTGCGGTTTGTGTTATCGCTGCCCTCGATCCTCCATCACATGTGGACTGTTTGTTGAGGTCATGAGCATGTTCACAATCAATTTCTAGACCCTAATCTTGTATGTGCCTGCATCGTTTGTGCATGGTTCTTGATATCGAACAGCAGCACAATGTGGTTAGTTGTAGTAATGGAGCGTGGGCAGCAGCATAAGTGAATTGTCCGTGGAAGCACCTTGGACAATGGTGAAATCCTGTTCTTAGATCGATAGGGTGACATACTCGATGATTGGATGGAGTAGTTTGTGATGATGAACTTGGACAACAACTTCGATCATTGAGGATCAGACTTGCTGGATTTAGCGACATGTTTTGAGCTGCTCATTGCAGGATTCTTCCTCGACAAAGGTGAGATCGAGCCCTGGTAAGGGGGTCTCAGTCCCGTTTATTATTTTTATTTTTCTTTTTTAGATTTTGTATGTAATCCTTGCACCTGGTGTTTGTCTTTTATCTTGTGTGTCGTGATTGTTTTTGGTCTTTTTTTACATTCCTTGTAATGTTTCCTTGCATAGTGAAAAACCATGATGATCCTGCCCCATGCACATAGGCCTATGGTCGAAGCACATAAATCTTTGGTGTCCCTTTTAAAACCTTAATTTTCCACATTTAATTTGACAATTAATCGTTGAACGTCATTTCTTCTTGTGTTAATTATAGAAGCTATTTGAGCCAAGGTTTGGCTCGGTTATATAATTTCTACTATTGCCTTAATTTCTCATTTTTATGGTTTTATTAAATCAATGTTGTACAGTTTTTGTGTTCTGTTTAATGAGAAATATTGCAAGCATGAATATTGTAATTTCCATTTTCAGTGTGTTTTTCACTGTTTTTGATTCATTTTAATATTCCTCTTTGATTGGGAAGTTTCAGTGCAAACATGTTTTTTGTTTATTAATTTTCCTATAATAAATTGAATATTAACATTATTTTTGTATTTCGGATTTTAACGAACCAAAACACTAAATAAATATGGGATATTTCATGGGGACTACCTCTCACACAGGGGAGCTTCCCACAACAAAGTGGTATCAGAGCCTAATTGGGTTTAAGTTTTTCTTTGTTAAAATATGAAATCAATTTTTCATTGCTTTCAAATGTTTTGTTAGTGGTTTTTACCTGTTGCAACATGCTTTGATTGTTTTTTTCAGCTAGGTCGTTTTCTCTCTTAGGCTTTAATTTTATTCTGTTGTTGATATTTTGTTTCCTCGTTGTTTCACTGTTTCCTTTTCCTGTATGAATCTCAAAGATGCCTCTTTGTAGTTTCTACCCATGTGTGTCTGTGGTTTCAAAGAAGGAAAGGGTTCTATGTGAGGTTTTCCTATGTTTGAGAGCTATTTAGCAGTAAGGTCTTGGTAGGATCTTCTGTCTCTAGTGTATGCCTTTTGCCTATGATATGAGATTATGTTAGCTCCATTATATTCCTCTTCATCCTTTAAGACTTTTTTCTCTGGGTATGGTCCGGTTGTGAGTTCAGTGTTTAGGTTTGGGTAGCTTGTGGGTGCAGTGTCGCTTGGCTGATCACCAAGCTTCTTTTTTTACTCTTCAACCCTATTTAGCGGCATTGTTTGGTTTTTCGGGAATCGTGTTCCATTAGTAAGTCTATACTAGGATGTGTGGTCATTATTGGCTTGTTTTCCCCTAGTTTTTAGCTAGCTCCCATCCTTTCGTTCTTGCGTCTTAGAGTTGTCATATGATATTGGGACTACTTGCATGTGTCCTTGTAGTTTCACTTTTATGTGAGGATGTCTCCTTTTGGGATCTTGTTTATGCAGTCATCTCCTATGGTGGAGATTTTGAATCCATATGTTAAGGATCTTCTGGTGCCTTGCGTTAAGAGTGTTCATATTAGAGTCTTCAGGCAACGTGTCTCAGTTTTAAAGCTGATAGTGTTTGGTGCTTTGGTCCTATATGTCTTTGTGGGTTCAGGTGGAGACCTCTTTGGGTTGTTTCATTTACTATGCATGGTTCCCCTATCCACATTTCCCCCGTTGCTGCCTCTAGCCTTAGGAGAGTGATAAGATAATTATCTCTGGGTTTATTCCACTGATGTGTCCTGGTGTTGGACTAGTTTCTCTAGGTTGTGACTCATTACGAGTGGTGATTGACCCTTAGAAGTGTTTATAGTAAAATTTTCATGTGAATAGGTTTGGTGACGATCGATCTTCATGGCGGTTCTATCGGTATCTATTTAGTTATATTAGGAGGTTCCTAGATATCGTTAGGAAGCTAGACTGAGAGGTGTTTTCTTGGTCGGTAGCGTGCTGTCTTTGGATCGTTGGTGTTCTCGTGGGTCTAGAGTTTTCCATTATAACTCTTGGGATTGCATGGGATTTGAAGTGGAACCCTGTTGTTGAGTAACCTCTTTTGTTGGATTGGTTTAGGATGTGGTTTCCCCTTTTGCACAGTTCTAGGAAACGTCTTCTCCTTAGGTGGAGAGTTTTAGGAGTCTGTTTCAGATTCAGGTAGAGTAAGAAATTTTCTTGCTTTTGAGCTTTGTGTATTTTTTTGCTCTCTCTCTATGTTTTTTTTCATGATTGGACTATTTTGTGTTGAGTTACATTCTATGTGAATTTCTCAGAGCTTTGTTTTTCCATGTTTTATATGAGGATGTATACTGCTCTGTTTATTTGTGTTCTACAGGAAAAGATGAGCTGACTAGGGGACCTGTTGGCATGTGATTTGATAGTCCTGTATTCCTCATTTGCATCGTCTCAAAGTGCGACTCAGGTAAGTGCAGGTATGAAACTTTTACCATGCAGTTGTTTAGAATTGTTTAATTCTGAACATGTTAATCATCTTTTCAATATCATTCAACGTCGGGCGACATGTGTCACTGTTGATGCATGGTAGGGAGACTATTTGGGTCATACCCCATAGGTTGTTTCCTATTTAGGGTATACACAAGTTGATGATAGTGTTTGGTGGTGCATAATCATCAAGTGGTTATAAGTTTTAATTTTCAAGGTGGAGAGTGTGTTGTTGCATATTAAATTTGTTTATACATTTTAATTTCCAAGGTGGAGATTTGGGATTTTTTATATTAATTTTTTGTTAATTAAATTCCTTTATCTTTTTTAATATGGATTTTTCTGTTGAGAATATATTTTACACAGGTAGAAAGGGTGCACCGCTCGTCCATTCTCCTTCGTCCACGTGTGACATCAAATACACATTTGTTTTAATGTCATCAGCCATGATTTAATCTCCATGGGTATTCAGATTTGGGTTGCTTCATTAGTAGGGAAGAGCAGCGACACCATCCAGTATTCCTGCTTTGTAAAGAAAGTGCAGTTTTCCTCTTAAGGTTCAGCGGTCCTGTGCAGACCTGGTTCGGCTCTCCCCTAGTGGAGAGATATCAGCAAGAGCTCCTGGTCCACGGGGATTCGGCTTTGCAGAGGCCCTAATCTTCACCGGGTAGGTAGCCTCTTGTTGGTTGGACTGAGAAGGGTGTGCAACAACATTTGGGGGTTTCTAAAGAGATACCCCTGCTATGGAAATTCCTTCAACCTTGTGTGAGATCTGAGGGAGAAGAACCCCGATGTGGGGTATTCTTATTTTCCTTGGGGGCGATAGCAATGGAGCGAAAAATCTATTCAGTGATAAAGCTCCATTGCACCTCGAGTATTGGCCTCTTGACGACAACCTCCTTTAGTGATGAGGTCCTTCTACGCATATAGTTCTTGATGAGTCAGATATCGGATCTTTGACAACAAGGTCATGTAGCGTGACACCTTCATGGAGTTTCTTAACCTGGATCCAATGTTTTGGGTGTGGTGGCACATTCTTCAACAGGAATCCATGGTTCTTATTTTATTTCTAAATTAATCCATGCCAGGTTTTTAAATTGTTCTCCAAGTGACATGGGACAGAGGCTGGATGCTCTCCTGGTTCCCCTTCATCCTAACAAATCAAATCGAAATGCAAATTCAGCACAGTGTGTGGACTATTTGCAGACAACAGGAGCCTGTTCACACTCAATTTCCAGACCCTTCTCCTGTTCGTGCATGCATCGTTTGTATGCGGATCTTGATATCGAAGAGTGGAACAATGTGGAAAACAGTAGAAATGGAGTGTGGGCAGCAGCGGAAGTGACTTGTCTGTGGAAGCACCTTGGACAACAGTGACACCCTGTTATTGGATCGAGAGGGTGATAGACTCAACGATGAGATGGAGTAGTTTGTGATGATGAACTTGGATATCAACATTGATCATTGAGGATCAGTCTTGATGGATTCAACGACATGTTTTCAGCAGCTAGTTGCAGGATTCTTCCTTGACAAAGGTGAGACTGAGCCCTGGTAAGGGGGTCTTGGTCTGATTTATTATTATTATTTTTCTTTTGTTGTTTTTTTATTTAAGACTTTCAAATGTTGTTTGTCTTTTATCTAGTGTGTCGTGATTATTTCTGGTCCTATTTTTCATTCCTTGTAATGTTTCCTTGCATAGTTAAAAACCATGACGATCTTTCCCCGTGCGCGTAGGCCTATGGTCGAAGAACGTAAATATTTGGTGTCCCTTTTACTACTTTACTTTACCTCATTTAATTTGACATGTAATCACTGAACGTTATTGCTTCTTGTGTTAATTATAGAAGCTATTTGAGCCTTGGTATGGCTCGGTTTTATCATTGTTGTTACTGCCTCAATTTCTCATTTTTCTGGTTTTATTAAATTAGTGTTGTATAGTTTTTGTGTTCTGTTTAATGAGAAATATTGCAAGCTTGAATATTGTAATTTCCATTTCCAGTGTGTTTTTCACTGTTGATTCATTTGAATACTCCTCTTTGATTGGGAAGTTGCAGTGCAAACATGTTTTCTGTATATCAATTTTCCTGTAATAAATTGAATATAAACATTATTTTTGTATTTCATATTTTAATGAACCAAAACACCCAATAGATCCAGGATAATTTTTGGGGACTACCTCTCACGTAGTGGTGCAAGCTGAAATAGAGAAGGAGGAAGACTTTCTCGTTCATGCTGGTATTGAGAGTCGACGAACACAGAAGTAGATCATAGTGCATAGGAAGGTGTGGATGAATCTAACTTGCAAATGGGGAATCTTTTGGTATCAAAAGACAATGATTTTCCTGTTCTAGTGAGGATGGTTGTTCAGTCCGATAATAATCCTTGTGATTTTTCCAATAGAGAACTGTTTCAAGTTGATCCAAAAACAATCTGAAGCCATTCCAAAATAGGTTCTTTCAATTCTAATGTCTTCAGTTGGAACTTCTAGTATAAATGATGTTCCCCCAATTTCTTTTTCTTATTCTAGTGTAGGGTAATGGATTCTTATATATTTCCGACCAAAACATCCAGCTACCTAGAAAAGGAAAAACAAAGGGTAGACAAATATTGCTTCTTCCCAGTCTATAATTTGTAACAGAAAGAGAGTCCATGAATATTTTGTTGGGGATGATATTTCACCAAGATCTAATCAGTGTAAACAGGTGAATGATCAAATGTTCCAATTATTTATTGAGCTCTAAGATTCTCTCTATGAGGGTGATAAAGACCTAAGCAGAGGGGAGTAAAGAGAATAAGGGGGGATACTCTATAAGGGGCATAAGAGTCATGATAGGGGTAGAATGCATGGTTGGCATGTGGGGGGTAATAAAAGAGGTTATAAGAAGGGGGAGAGACTGAATAGTGAGGGTAGAGATAATATGATTCCATTGAGCTACCATTTGGCTAGGGACTTCGACCGTTAGTCTTGGGTATGAGAACTATTTTTCCTCTTGAGACTTCTTCTTCCCCCCATCCTTCTTCCTCATTTCTTCTTACTTTCTCCACCTGTAATTCGGTTTCTGCTCATTTTATAAAAAAAGTAGCATCCTCAAGTTTCTTTGATGATGCAGTATCTATCAATTGGTCTAACTTTCCACTATGCCTCTTTTATTAAAGGAGATGCACTTTCAAATTGCATCCACTCCCTCAGACATGCAACTTATTGCAACTCTACTTCCACCACTAATGGACCCATGGAATGTGGGAGCAGAGACTTAGCATGATGGAGACACGCGGGCAGTACCAGAACAAGGTGACATGCCTCTCAGACACATCATGAGAACCATCCGCTTCTAGCATGCCAAAAATCACACACAATCATGATAGAGGCACGAAAATGGATGAGATGAGACGATGTTGTTCACTTTCTCATCTCTTTCAGTCAATGTGTGACTGACTTTCTCAAATTTCTATTCTGGTTTTCAAAACAGAGGCACACAACTGGACGCGACCATACCCGAGATCGTCGGTTTCTGTCGATAGCCCCCACACAATTTCAGATTTATTTTAAAGGGATGAGATCATGGAGAATTTTTTTTTGTAAAAATGTTCACTCTGGTGATGGACAAGAGCAATGAAACTTGCCTCAATAAAATATAGTGCATGGACCGCATCAACACAATGATGGAAGACTTGAAAGCTAGGAGATCTCACTCCTCAAGCTATCTGATATTAATCACATAGAACAAGTCTACCAAAAGTATCTCAGAGAACATATGGTCTTGATACGTCATGAAGTTCCCTAAGATATCCGGTATCGCTAAGATTATGATTCTTGATGTCACGCCCAATTCTTGGTCACATGATTCTGCTCGAGGCATGCTCCTTCAAGGAGAACTCACTCCTCAGGCCTTGATGTCATCGGGGACTCTTACAAGAGGTCCATCTAATTTAGTCCCCACCCAAAGAGAAAACACTGGACAAAGATCATGATTTACATATAGGGGATTCTCCTTAGAGAATATCACAAACCCAATATATATTAACCTGCAAAATAGGGGATTCTTCTCAAAAAATTCCATGAACCCTACCGATGCAACTCATAATATAGGGGATTCTCCTTAGAGAATACCATGAACCCTACTGATACGGCCCACTAGATGGAGGATCAACTCCATGTGCTCGAAGGTCACATCAATACCCAAGAAACTCCATCAAGGGTGATAGAGTATCACTCCAGTCTCAAGGAGGATGTCATTACTCTATCTCACACTCTATCCTCTCGAGGGAATTACTGCCCGGTGATGAGGACTCCATCCTATCATGAGAGTCCCAACACCGTAAATGGCTTGTCAAATAGACTTATGGTTTGAAAGTTATGATTATTTTAGTGAAAAAGGGGTTGTTTAGGTTCGAGTGCAGTCCGACCCATACGGACTCGGGGTCCGCTGACTCGACCTGTCGGGTCCGACCCAGCCTTCCAGGGCCGACTCGAACCCTTGAGACCAGGCAGGGCCCGGACCGCCATCTCCAGCCCAGAACACTTGAACACAGGCCAATTTGGTCCACCCTAATACAGTAGCTTCCATACCACCCCCAGCTCAACGCGATCGGTCGTCGAGCTGGCCGCTCCTCCCCCACATTGTCTGTGGGACCACATTCCTGTCAATGTAACACAATATTGTGCCGCATCAATGATCTACTCTATAAAGGCCCACCCTAGCTGCAACTTCCCATCGCCGACCGTGGCTACACCACCGTGGTCCCCTCCATCGTTGATCATCAAGTCAGTGATCGCCTACTGTCGGGTGGCCACTCTGTTGCGCAGCACAGTCAAAAAATCCCCTTCTATGGGCCTCCACCATCATTGTGGTGGACCTTTCTTTGAATTGGGAATACCTTCACGATCCTTGGGTCGTCGTCTTCACTGTTGTGGGATCCAAACATTCTTGTCATCACTCTTGGGGCTCAGCAACATTTAGATCCACTAGGAAAAACATGTCCTGGCCATGAGGGTCCACTGATGAAGAATGTAAGAACAGGGAGAGAAGAGAGCATAAGAACACCCAGAAAAACATTTAGTGTTTTCGTGTCACTATGTTGCAGTATCACTGGGTCGTTGAATCACAACGCTACTATATTATGTTGAAACGTTAAAAATAAAATAATTCTTTTAAATTATTTTGTTCTTAAAACATCCAAAAATTAACTTTCGTAGTCGACCCGCGTCGGTCGATGTTAGGCTCTTCCTAAGGAAAAAACCTTATTACTAACTCAACAATGGTCTTAGATTTCCTATCCAAGTTACCATTTATGAGTTATTAGGATTTTAAAATAAAATAATTTTATTTAATATATTAACTTACAGTTACATCCTTTTTGGGGTTTTCCACATAATACCCACACCGACTAAAGTTATATAGCGCTTATGGTAAATTCAGTACTCTAAGCTCTATGGTTCCCTTGAATTTCTGATCATTTCACCCATTTAGAAGTTATTCCACCATTTCAAGAACACCGCTCAAACATGATACTTAAAAAAACATAATATTTTTCGATGGATCATTTTGAGCACACCGAGTCGCAGAATCGCACGCTATCCCAACGCCTGGTCCTGTAATTTCCCATTAATTTTCTAAAAATATAATCAGGAAAATATGAATCATTACATTCTCCCATCCTTAAGGCTTTACATCCTCAAAAAGTCAAAAAAGGTCTACTCCAATAAAAGGTGAGAATATAGAGCACAAATATGAGAATCCCACTCTCATGTACTCTTATTATGATCCCTATATTTCCTTCAGACACGCACCAAGGGAAAAGATCAACCATGAATGATCCTCGATCTTTATTGGGTAATCAACCCAAGTCACTCCAACGTCGATGTCCAGTTCTCCCTATATTATGTCATGCAAAGGGTTATGCACGAATCTCATCAACTGTGACACATGGAAGATGTTGTATACCCAGTCCTACTTCGGGGTAGATCCAAGTGGTTTCCTACCTCTCCAACTCTACGCAGTACCCAAAAGAGGGACTATTAACATTAGAGATAATTTTCTGCCCCAGAAAAATATCTGTAACCCTCATCGAGGTGAGATTGAAAGGAAGACATGGTCTCCTTCCTCAAACTCCAAAGGTCTCCACTATCTATCAGCATAAACTTCTGATGGATTTGTGCAATCTTCATCCACTCCTAGATGATCCTCACATTCTCTGCAATCAACTCCTACAACCCCTTCCAAAACATGGATTTAAAGCGAGCATCATGATCTGAAACAATCTTCGATGAAACTATAGGGAGTCGAACTATCTCTTGCATATAGAGGCATCCCAACCTCTCTACTAAACTCTTCTCCTGGGTAGTTAGGAAGTGTTCTGACTTAGTGATTCAATCAATGATCACTCAAATGCCATCGTTCCTTCTAGACGTACATGGTAAACTCGTTACAAAGTCCACCAATATTACTTCATACTTTCTTCCTAGTACCCCAATAAAGAGAAGGAGAAACCCCTACCAAGCATAGGGGGCTTGGTACGGTGAGTTAAACAACCACAAAACTGATTCAAACAAGTTTCTAGCTTTAATCTCAACATGTAAGACCAATTTCAACCTATTCTATCATCCCCGATGTCTGCCTTGACACCCACTTGCATATCCCTATGAATCGTGTCACTATAGGTGTCCACTACTACAACTGTGCATCCTCTTAAAAGAACGGTGTGCTCCCCACATTTCGAGTATCCATTAGGGGAATTCCCTATGGACAACTGAGCAGTTAAAGACTCATACTCTATATCACTGAGTTGTGCCTCCCTGACTCACTTTAAGAGTGTAGGGGTAACAACCATTGATTAGAGGTATGATGCATTATTTCTATCCATGAAGGATAACTGTAATGAGGCCAACTGCTCTGTTACCACATTCAACAACTATGAACTGGATCTCATACTGAGATAATACACTACCATGTCTCCCTTACCAGGATTATAAACTCTCTCCAAGTCATAGTCCTAGAGGAACTCTAGCCAACACCTCTGTCTCATGTTTAGAACATTAAGAGAGAATATATACTTGAGACTCATTTGGTCTAAGCAGAGGATAAACTACCCACCCACCAGGTAGTGTCACCACATTTTCAACGAGAAGACTAATGTTTTCAACTCAAAGATTGTGGGTCACGTAGTTCTGCTCATGTGGTATCAACTAACATGAATCATAGGAAATCACCGCTTACCTTTTCATCAGGACACAACCAAGTCTGTTCCCTGGTGTATCATAAAAAACTATTTACTGGACTCCCTCATCTAGAAAACACAAGATTAGGGTGCTCATCAAACTCTATCTTAACTATTAAAAATCCTGCAGGCACTATTCTATCCATGTAAAAGGCATACCCTTTCAACTAATCAAAGTTTTTATCAATGCTTTGGTAGTGGATACTCATTCTCCACATTCACTTGGTTAAAGTGTCGGTAATCCACACATAACCTTGAACACTAGGTCTTTCTAATCCCTTCTTTTACAAGTCCTCCACCTTCACCTTCAGATCACGAAGCTCTATGAAAGCCATCTGATATACTAATGATGATATCGGTTCCATCTCAGGGTGTAGAACAATGTATAATTCTATCTCCCACTAGGGAGGTAAACATGGAAACATCTCCTAGAAAGGCGTCCTCATAGTCTGCCACTACTGTGGGGAACTGCAAACTTATAACATCTATTTCCATGAGGGTAAGGCTAGCTGACTCAAGAGTGATCGGTTGCACTCTTCTATGAATGAGTCTATCCCATGATTCTTAGGATTCCTTTTTCGCCGACTATGGAAAACCCGATTTCATCACTGCAGACATAACTTACCCCGTTTCCAAAAGCAGTCAATCTGAGCATGGATTGTCGATAACCAATATATACCCAGAATAATGTCATAATACCTCGACTCTACCACCAAGAGGTTCCAACTGAAACTCTCACCTCAAGGGTCAGATCACACTATCGGCACTAGTGTGATTATCAAGTCTCCTTCCATAGGTATCTATAGATGCAAGGGTTAGTAAATAGTTTAACCAGAAACTCTAGGTCTCATACATGATTCACACTACCACAAAACTGGGTTTTCGCAGGGTCACCCCTTAATAGTGCTAAAAAAACGCTGATAAAGGGGGGGGGGGGGGCTTTAACAGCACTAAAAAAATGTTTTTAAACGGGACCCTTTATCAGCTATTTTTTTAGTGTTGATAAAGGTCCCCCTTTATCAGTGCTTTTTTAGCATTGTTAAAGGGGTCCCCTTTATCAAGGCTTTTTTTAGTAGCGTAGATAAAGGGGGGCATTATCAGATATTTTTCCTAACGGTGATAAATTTAAAAAAAATCATGAAAAATAATATATTTATATATATGTATATTTATATTGATATAATTATAATATGTATTTTTTAAATATGTTTTAGATAAGTATAAATAGACTGTTACTTTTAATATGTAAGAAATTTAGTGAAAATTTATTAAAAATATTTTAAAAATATTATTAATTAATAATTTTCTAATTATCATTGATTAATAATCATTTAATAACAATTTGAATCCATAAAATATCAAAAATAATAATAATAAAATATCTACAATAAGTTGAAAATGTAACTCAAACTTTAAAAGACCATAAATATTGATTCGAGTGTCTGTTTGAGCTCTACATCATATCAAATCGAAGCTTGCGATGAGCTCTATGTGCTAGTGACCCAAGGGAACCTTCTGCCACATTTTTTTGAGGCCCAAAAAGACCTAGAATGCCTCCAAAATAGATTTTTTAATTGGGATACCCCGATTTTTTAACATTAAAATAGGTATAACATCTAATCAAGATTTCCACTAGGCTTGTACCACATATCATATCGAATATTGTTTCATTTTCTTCTATTTTATTGGTTTTGGAGTTAAAACAGACTTTTGGATTAGATGTTATTGTCATTTTAACATTCTATGGCTTTTCAGATACACATATATATGTATTTATTAGTGTGTATATATATATATATTTGTGTGTGTGTGTTGTATATATGTATGTTTGTATGTATGTATTTATTTATTTATAAAAAAACATAAAAAATATATTTTATAAATGTATTTAAAATTAATCTTATAAATATATATTAATATACAAATAAATATACAGATAAAAAATTATAACTAAATATATATATATATATATATATATATTAATATAAGAATATATATATATATATATGTATTAATATAACTAAATATATTTATATTAATCTGAATCTATATTTATATACAAATAAATATAACTATATATATATAAATAAATAGATATATCATTAAATGGAGAATAAATCTAAATGGATTAGTGGTAATGGTGAAGGCGCACAAGGGGGGAGGTCTCGGGTTCGAGTTATAGTGGAAGTAAAGGGTGCACGGGCATAAGTGGGAGGGGGTAGTGCAGGTAAAAGAAGCATGTAGTGAGAGAGAGGGGGATCCGCCTAGTGATGATAAAAGGGGGGGACAAGTGCTGTTAAAAGCTCTACCCCCGCATTATATATTCTTTTTAAAATTTTAAATTTTTTTTTACTATAATCAGCATTTAAAAAAATGCTGATAAAAGGGGACCTTTATCAGTGCTAAAAAAAGCGCTGATAAAGGACCTTTTATCACCAACTTTTTTAGCACTTATAAAAGACCCCTTTTATCAGCTCTTTTTTAAGCATTGATAAAAAGGACCTTTATCAGCGCTTTTTAGAGCATTGATAAAAGGGGCCCCCTTTATCTTCGCCTCGATTAACAGATCTTTTCTAGCACTGTTAATCCCCTTTTCCAGTGCTCAGAAAGGCCAAATTTGCAGTAGTGTCATGACAAGGAAGAATGATTAGCACCTATGTCTATTAATATGGAAGATGAGAGTAGATACAGACCATACCTCAAATCATTCCTGGATCCCTTGGGTCATATGCCTTGACCGCATACAGTTGTCCCTTCGCATGTCCTCCAACTCCCTGAGCCTGGTGTGGACCACATGGGGGTGGTGGTGGTAACATGTTGAAATGTATACCACCTCCTATTTCATGTCATTGTCTCTATCTCGGTGGTTCATCCACCATTTCCCTATCAACTACACAATGGGCTGGACAATCTCTAGCGAGATGTCCCCTGCCATCACATGAAAAGAATTGCCTCTCTCTAGGCGGACTGAACCCACCCTATAAGCCCTGAGTTGTATATCCCCTATCTTGGTACCTCTTCTTAGAACGTCTCACATTTACATGTCTCTGAGACTGACGTCGGCTTCCTACTCCTAAGGTCTCTTCTCCTTCTTACCCACTACTGACATCCACTGGCTGTATCTGCTCATCCAAAGGAATTTCAACCACAACAGTTTGTCGTAACACCCTAGAATAAGTAGGAATGCACAGGGTAAAAATTCTGGCTCATATGTCCCTATAACACCTTTTTCAAAGGTCTAATCCCTAAAACACTAGTTGTATCATATTTATCGTGTGCCAGGAAAGGTCGGTATGCCTCGATGAATACCCAGCTAATCTATATTAACCAAAAATGTGGGAAATTATTCTCAGATAATACTACAAACCCTACTAATACAGCTCGTAATATAGGGGATTCTCCCCAAATAATACCAGAAACCTTATTGATATGGACTACTAGATGGAGGATTAACACCCTGCACTCAGAGGTCACATTAATACTGAATAAAATCCATCAGGGGTTATAGAGTATCACTCTAGTCCCAAGGAGGATTCCAAAACACTATCTGGGACTCTATCCTCTTGAGGGGATTGATGCCCAGTGATGTGAACACAATACCGTACCAACCCCTCAAGGAAAGAACCATGTGGAAGCTTCACACCTATGATGGTCCTCATTGAAAGCTCAAAAATCCCTCTAAAAAGGACAACCTTGTCGTGAGGGTCCCAACGCTACACATGGCTCATCAAACAAACTTACGGTTTGAATGTTATGGGTCATTTATTGAAAAAGGGGTCGGTTGTGTCCAGATTCGGACTGACTTGTACTGACCCAGGGTCCACTGACCCAACCTGCCAGTTCTGACTCGATCAGGCAGGCTCGGGAAATGCTTGGCTCACCAGCTCCAGCCCAGCCCACTCAAATGCAGGCCCGTTCGGTCCACATGGACACAGCGGCTGCCGCATCCCCACTAGTTCAACGCAGACGGGTTGTCGAGTCATCCACTTCTCCTACACATGGTCTTTCGGACCGTGTGTCTGCTGGTCCGACGTGGTGCCATGCATGTCGCTAATCCACACTTCTGCATCCATCCCTAACCATGGATTTCCATCACTGCCCATGGCCGCACTATCGCATGCCCCTCCATCACTGTTCATCAAGCCAGTGATCGCCTGATGTCAAGCTTTCGTACCGCCACACGCCACCATCATCCCTACCACCGCCTGATCCACTTTTACTGGCCACCACCATCGCTTTGGTGGCCCGTTTTTTGAAATAGGAATACCTTCACGATCCTTGGGTTTCCATCTTCACTATAGTGGGCTCCAAACCTTCTTATTGCCACTCTGGGGGTCCAGCAACATTTAGAAACACCCAGAAAAACATGTCACGACCATGAGGGTCAGTCAACGAAGAACATAAGAATGGGGAGTGAGAGAGCACAAGAACACCCTTTGAACGGACCTTGGCCTTTTTGTGTCTGAATTGGCCCGTTTATGTCAGCAGGATTATGAAGAAGAAACATAAGAATATTTAAGGAGATTCACCCCCTTTGAAACCACATTTTAACCATCCCATAAGAACGATCGAACCGCAGATCAACCTAGTCATGGGTTGGTCTACATTCGTCATTGGAGATAAGAACGGGGAAAGGAATCATGAAGAAATAAACCCCCTACCAAGATTCAGTTTTATCATTGACGAATAGAGATTTCATTGCCATATTTTATAGATCCTCGATTCATCGCCTCGTCATCATCCACCATTCACCAATGAGAGGATTTTTCCAAGGCTCTTCTACAGTGCTCCCGGGGAATGTCTCTAGGATCATTCACCCAATCCTTTGTCCCTTCCAATGGTTAGAGAAGGAAAACGTGTTTCAGTGTCATGTTTCAGCATTTTCATGTCATTAAATTATAGAATTTCTAAGTCCCTGCATCACAACTACTATATTCTGTTGAAAAATTAAAAATAAAATAATTCTTTCAAATTATTTTATTCTTATAACATCCAAAAATTAACTTTCACAGTCGACCTGCACCAGTCGATGTTAGGCTCTGTCTAAAAAAATACCTTATTATGAACTCAACAATGGTCTTAGATTTCCAATCTGAGTTACCATTTATGAGTTATTAGGATTTTAAAATAAAATAAAATAATTTCATTTCATTTCATTATTTATTTTTGGTTACATCCTTTTTGGGTTTTTTCACAGAAGACCCATGTTAACTAAAGTTAAGTCACTACTAGGGTAAAGCCACTGCTCTGAGCTCAATAGTTCCCTTAAATTTCTGATCCTAGAACATGTTTAGAAGTTATTCTATTTTTTTGGAAAACCAATCACATGCACTATTTAAAAACTTAACATTTTTTGACGGATCGTTCCGGGAACACTGGGCCTCAGAATCACACGCCGTCTCAACAACTGGTCCCATAATTTTCCAAATAATTTTCTAAAAATAAAATAAGTAAAATATGACTTTTTACATATAATATTGCAAGAAAACACAATAAATTGAAGTGGGATAGAAATGTTAACTTTAGAACAAGAAAATGAAGTATCTACTATACTTACAGGACAAAGAGGGTGGCTCATTGGTTGTCTTGTTCTTTTCATGCTGTTAGAATGAGGGCTTGTGAATTTATGAGATTCGATGATTTAGACTTCTTCTGGAGCTTCTGGATTAGTCGCAAAGGAAAAAAATATTCTAAAGAAAGGGACAACATCAACACTACACTATATTGGTTATGAGTGAAAGCTAAAGAGGATTAAAGTATAGGACTTGATTTATAATTAAGAAGAGAAACATAAAGTTGAACCAAGGGTTTTCATTGGAGAAAAATGAGATTTGAAATAGGGAGAATCTACGTGGGTCGAATGACTGATCCAATGCATGAAGGGGGCATCGATTCCCATAACACACCAATGGTCCTTTTAATAACCTAGCCAACTAGAGAGTTCCATGATGAAACAACAAATAAAAAAGAAAATGATGCACTTGAGTAAACCCACACACACATATGGCATAGATGAAACAGGAGGAAACACTAATCAATGACCAAAATTCATCCCAAGTTCGATTACTGAGTCAACAAGCACATGCCAATGGAAAGCACAAGAAGGCTTAACTAATGGCCAAGAACAGGATCCCATATAAAAATCAAATGTCCTAGTGCACTTAACAAGTCTAGAAAATGAATAGAGTGGAATAATAATTCCCAAATAATTTTTCATGCTTGTATATAAAACATAATTTATTTTGTAGAATAAAACCAAGATAATTAAATATGAAAACACCTAAATTTTTAAATCTCAACCATCTACAATTGAATTTGTAGATGTTCTTTCACATAAGGGTATTGAATGGGAACAAAATTTGTGTTTTTTAAATAGTATTTGAATTTAGATAATACCATAGATTTATTCAAACTATCATCTTGGATTTTATCAGTATGTATCTTATTAACACATACAGTTCTAGATTCAATAACATATCTAATAAAATACAGTCTAAAAGATGTATATTTGGATTTACCATGGGATACTAATTTTTTTGATAAATTTAGAGAAGATTGACTATAACTATAAATAGTAATGATAGAATCAGAAAGTTTGAGTTCAGAGACCAATCCACTAATCCATAATGCTTCTTTAACAGTCTCGATCAATGCTATGCATTCTAATTTTATTTTTAAAAGAGAAACCACATTCTATATATTTCTTTTCTGGGATATAGAGCATCCAAAAGCAGTAAAAACATGCCCAATTAATGATTTTATAGTGTTAATATTATCTTCATAGTCATCATCTACACATCCAACAATAATTTCCATAGTATCAGTATTTTCACTATAACACAAAGATAAATTTGAAGTGCATGAAAAACACCACAACTGCCACTTCAAGGCATGCCAATATGGATTCCTTGGACTGTCTATAAATATTCCAAGGGTTCATATTGAAAAAGATACATTAGGTCAAGTGAAAATCATGGAATACATGACACTACAAAAAATGTTTTCATGGGATATTTTAGACATAAACTTAACATTAGCAGAATCAGTGGGTGCTTGAGTTGATGAAAGTTTAAAATTTCATCTAAATAGTATATTAACATGTTTTAAAGATTAAAATAGGTACCTTTTATGAAATTTTATAACATAATCATGTTGTGAGAGAGATAACAATTTATTGGCTCTATCCCAATTAATTTACACATCTAGAATTTATTTTTATTCCAAAGATCCTTCATTTCAAAAATACATTTTAGTTGAGATTTAACAGAAATAATATCCTTCATGTTATTGAATAATATAATCATGTTGTCAATATATAATAGAAGTTAAATCACATTGTTTTTAATTAACTTGAAATAAGTGAAATGTATATTAAGAATAAAAGAGAAAAAGTTTTCTATAAGACTACCTCGTGGCATGTTTTAAATCATAAAATGATTTATTTAAAAGGCAAACTTGGTTAGATTTAAATTATTTAGAATAACTATAAGGAGGCTTCGAGTATAATTACTCAATAAGGTCATCATGAAGGAAGGTAGTTTTCACATCTAGTTGTTCAATTTGAAGGTCAATATTGGAAACAAAAATAGGAAATGACCTTATAGATGAATGCTTTACAACTCGTGAGAAAATATTAGAACAGTTTATTCCTTCTCTTTGAAGGAATCCATTGGCAACTAATCTAGGTTTAAATTTGATTTTATTTTTAGCAGTTTTATCCTCCTTCCTTAAATAAATCCACTTACAACCAATTACATTAGCATTTGGGGGTTTATCAATGATTGAACAAGTGTGATTTTTATTTAAGGTGCACATTTATTCATCTATGGAAGTGATCCACTATTTAGAATATTTATATTAATGGGATTCTTATAAGTTTTAGGATCATCATCAATAAGATCTTAAGAAGTGTGAAATGTATAAGAATCCATATCATAATACTAAACCAAGAAGGAGGTCTAGGCACCCTTCGAACTCTATCAAGATTCAACTGGTAATCAACATTACTTGTAGGAGGATCAATATCTGAATCTGAATCAGAACTAGTGCTTAATTCAACTTGGTCCGTAGGTTGAGGATTAGGGGGTGAAGGTTGTACAACAACCTCAAATTGGGTTGATGGTTTGGTTTTAGCAGCCCTATCAATGGATGCATCATCACTTTTAGGTGTGATATATTTTGATTTAAGATAACAAGACTCATGAAGCCACACATCTCTACTAATTATGCATTTTGGGTAACTGGGTTTTTCAACCAAGAGTTTATAACCATTGACTCAGTTGGGGTATCCTACAAAAATACACAAAATATATTTAGGTTCTAGATTATCAATCTTGATAAAGGAATATGCAGTGCATCTAAAGACTGAAAGTTAACTTTTTTATTATCAAAACACTTTTGAGGAAAGGTGAGAAACTGGAGGATCCAAACATTACAACCATTAAAAACATGAAATATGATAGCCCAGATCAAGACTATAGGATCCACCGCACCCTAAAGACTATATCATGATGACAATATTTCACCATTGCATGACCACTCGGCTAACTATCCCATTCCAGGTTGCACGGGCCTAGTACCGACGGTAGAGCGATACCCTCTTGAACTTCCAAATCCGAATGGCATGCTCAGGAGAAAACTTCCTTCTCTAATCCTCATATGATGCATATCCATGTTGTGTACTGGTTACAAACATATCCAAAATGTAACAATCAATCAAGAACATAAATTCAGCCTCAAATTGCAGACTCCCTTTGTTATTCACAACTTCTCTAATTGATGGCCAGGAGACATTAAATCCTTCATCGTTTTCATGTTCCATTGCAATTCAGTTTTTATTTTCAACAGATAAAATCTTTGGGTGAGATCCATTGGCTTCATCCAAGCCTAGAGAATCAATAACCACGTTACAATCATCCAAAAACGTAGACCAACCAGAGCAGTATACCCAGATGCACAAAAAATGAGGAAATCGAATCCAAAACCTTAACTTGATTCAAGATCTCATGGGTTGAAATCCATCACCTTAACCAGCCACACAAAGGCCAACATGTCAGAAAGATGGTCCCGCTTCATTCCAGGCTAGAAATCCTATCACCACCTCCAAAATCGCACTCAAATCCCACAGTGAATCTCCCAACGCGCCCTCAGTAGACACTAAAATGTGGTTGCAACCCACATAAATGGGGCTTGACCAAGAACCTTCACCGCGTCACCGATAACATCCCTATCAGATTTTAGGATAGAGCAAGGAGGCCAGACAACAGTGAAATCGTCGGTATGATTGATTTCGCGATGTCGTGAGCCGCAAGTCACGAGCTGCCGAGCAAACCGAGGGGAGAATGCCACCGACCTGGGACAGAGAAGATGATGTCAGTGACAGGGGTAAACCCTAGTGTCATGGAGCCCCTTACAGGCTCATCATCAGGACCCTCTTGTCCCCATCCTAAAATTCTAAATCCTTCCTTCTATTTTCCTCATCCATCTAAAGACTCTTAAGTGATTATAAGAGAGTGGTTTTTTATTCCAAAGTTCTTTCGGGGATTTGAAATGATTGGTAGAGTATGGGAACCTATTATGAGGTAAACTTCGGTTGTGGAAGCCTCTTCCTTGTAGGATTTAGGGAGACTTGATCATGAAATCATGCTTTAGACTCTTTCAAGAATAGTTATGTTCATTCTCTCAACAATCTCATTCTGTTGGGGGGTTTCCCTAATAGTTTTTTGTCTTACAACACCCTCATATTGAAAAAACTGAATAAAATTAGTAGAGAGGTATTCTAACACATTATCAGTTCTCATTTTTTTTATTTTCTTTCCAACCTAAATTTCTACGAGGCTTTTCCATGTTTTTAAGGTTCCAAAAAACATCATATTTTTTTGAGTATGAAATTACAAACCTCACAAGAGAATTCATCAATAAAGGTAACAAAATAGGTGATTCCACCATGGGAGGTTCTTCCTACTGGTCCCTATAAATCAAAATGAATATATTCTAAGGGGAATCCATATTTGAAAGTAGACCTATTAAAATTGAATCTCTTAGTTTTACCCATTACACAATCCCAGTAAAAGGGATGGTTACAAGGTGTAATATCAGTCAACGTCCCTTTTTTATTAATTTCCTCACATGCCCCAATATTCTAGGCTACAATAATGTATTATCAATATTAGTTGTATACACACTACTCAACTGTCTGGAATAGGTTTTCCTATTCATGAAAAATAACCCATTTTCAAGGTAACCCTTGATGATAGTTCTATAGCCTACATATACTTTTAGGCAACCCAATTTAGGTTTAAAAGTGAATCCCTTTTGGAATATAATCTATAAGGATATTAGGTTTCTATGGATGCTAGGAACCCACCAAACATCTAGTAATGTAATGATTGAGTGTTCGTCAAGTTATAGTTAAACTAAACCTCTTACAATGACTTGAATCATCTTATTATTTCTTAAAAGAAAATCTATTTATACTCTTTCTACTAGATCAGGGAAAGACTCCCTAAAGGGAAACATATGGAATGGGAAGCTTGAATCCAAGACCCACTCATGGGTGAGTTCGTTATTGATCACATTCAACACTTCAATAGTTTCATAACCAGAATCCACTAAAAGGGACTGGTTAGTAGGTTATTTATTCTCATGGTTTTATTTTATATTTTTACACTCGAGTCTAGTGTGTCTAGGCTTACCACAGTGGAAGAAAACAAATTTCATTTCCCTATAATTAATCCTAGACTTGGGTTGTTTATTATTCATGCCTTTTCCCTTGTCATACCCTTTCTTCCTTCCCGTATATTCTGGTCCAAATCTTGTAAAAAGACACTATGAATCATCTTTAACTCTAGGTTTAGAATGTAAAAACTTAATGAAATGGGTAGACTTAACCTCTTCTAGGGTTAGGGATTCACAACAATACATCATTGTATCTACTAATGTGTTGTAGAAATTTTAAAAGAAAATTAAAATAATTATGTATTTATCTTCATTACCAACAACAAAATTTATATTTTCTAAATCTAACATGATTTTATTGAATTCATCTAAATGGTATTTAATTGAAATACCAGATTTCATTTTGAATGTAAACATACAATTTTTCTTCTAAAGTCTATGAACAAGTTAAGTTGTTATAAAAAATTTATCTAGTTTAAGAAATATTCCAATAGTAGTTATTTCATAAGAAACTTCTCTAAGGAATTTATCACCTAAATAAAGAAGCGGAGAACTGTGTGACTTAACAAGAACATCCGGGGATAGATCTTGACACATAGTAGAGGTATATCTGATTTCAAAAACAATAACAATAAGTTTCTTAGGCCAAAATAGGGGATCAATAAATCCTTCCTGAACCAGAATGTTACACATCTTAATCCATCGTAGATTGAAGTCACTGTTACCATCTACCTTTTGAATTTTTAAACCTATTTTTTTATGTTTATCCAATAGATCAAACACCAATATTTTGTTCACAATGAGAAGTGTATGGCCCTAAGAACTAGTGAGGATCAGTGGATATTCATGCCTATAAAATTAAGTATTAGAATTCAAAAAATGTTTTAGGTTTCAATGACTTCAATTGAAAATAGAAAAGGGGGGAGGTGAATAAAGATGAGATTGTAGTACATAATTAAAATAGAAAATATATTAAAATAATAAACATACATGAAAAAAAAGTGAACCCAATAAGGCTCTGATACCACTTGGGAAGGTACACTGCCATAGATAATTTTTCATGACCCAGAAAGTATTGTTTGTGTGTTTTGTTCACAATATTTGAATCATGTTAGAAAATAAACATTAAAGATGAAAGAAATAAGAAAGTATAAAATAAGAACACAAGTATTTAATGTTATTTGGTATGATTTGGTCCTACATGCACTGAAAGAACACCACCCACATTCCCACATTTTATTAAGATAAAAAAACATGATGGTACAAGTTATACTCGAGCTGAAATACCCAAGAAATAGATGTTTGTAAGAAATGTTAACTTTAGAAGATGAAAATGATGTAACTTCTATATATACATGTCGGAGAGGGTAGAACTATGGATGTCATGTTCTCTTGACACTGCTAGACTGAGGTCTCGTGAATCTTCTGGATTAGAGGTCTCAAACATCTTTCAAATATTTTGGATCAGTCACAAAGACCAAAAATCTTTCTAAGGAAGGGAACTCATTAAAACTCCACCATAATATACTAAGAGAGGAAGTTTAGTGGGATAATAGGCTAAGACCATCACTCTAATGAAGTAAGGGAATAGAAAGGAGAACCAAGGTTTCTCACTAGAGAAAATGAGAGATAAACTAAGGAGAAGTCAAGAGGTTGAATGAATGAAAAGACACATACAGGGGTCATAAATCCTCCTAGCATGCTATTACACCTCAAAACAACCCATCCAACATGAGAGTACCATGGTATAAGGACAAACAGAAAAGGAAACAATGCACTTGAGTAAAAACACAACTATTGAAAATATAGATTCAATAGTTGGAAACATTAATCAATGGTCATGAGTTAATTCAATCTAGATTATCAAGTCAACAAGAATGAGCCAATATAAATCAAAAGTAGGTTAATCCAACATCCTCGAATAGGATCCCAAATGAAAATTAAAGAGCCCAGTGCATTAAATAGTTCCTGCCAATGGATTGAGTAGAATAATAATTCCAAAATATATTTTCATTCATGTATATAAAATAAAATTAAAATGGAAAAAATAAAAAAAGAAAATTAAATATGAAAATACCTAAATTCACAACTAGTTTTTTACTTATATGGGTTGGATTGATATATTTAAACATCATAGGTTCTCTAAAATTCCACATGTTTGCTCATATCATGGCCTTATTTTTCTGGATTTTTGTCTATTCAAGAATAAGTTTGTCATTTTTAAGACTATAAAGTTAGATAATATATACATAGAGAAAAATGAGTGTGAGGAAATTATCAGTTCTACTTGGGTGGTTTCTGATATTCTAGTAAATATGTATTTTGAGTTGGTAATTTATAATATTATGAAGAAGAAAAAATATATGTTTGGGGATATTGATAAAAAGATTAACCATATTGAGATGTAGATCAAAAAATGATTCTTGTTAGCTATGTGTGGATAGATTTTGGATATAATTATTATCATGGACAATGATAATTGAATGCCCCAAAGAAATATCAAAGATCAACAGATATACATGCTTACACAATTAGGTATTAGAATTAGAATAATATTTATAGTAATGATGATTCAAATTATAAACAGAATGGAAAAGTAGTTAATTAAGATGAGATTGGAATGAAGAAATTAAAAATAAACCAAATTTGATTCATGAAACAGTTTTGAAAGAGGAAGTAAGAAAGTAGTAAAGATGGACATGATATTTGAATTAATTTAGTTCCATTGTAGAATATTTTCACAAAAAGAAATCCACTCTCACACAAAATTTATTAATTCTTAAAAAAATATTTACAGAGTGTAGACTTAACTAGAAAACAACAAAAACATAAGATTTCACAAACTAAACCTACAAACAGAAGAACTTGAATAAAAAACATACAATACCAAACTCTTGGGTCCAACCATCTTGTTATCTTCAAGATTTTATTTGAATGCCGAGAAGATATTTTGAGATTTTCATTGTGGAATGTCTCACCTAGTCATAGATGAAAGTTCTTAGATTAGGAACTCATCCGCACATCTTCTCAAGGAAGGATGCTATCAAAAATACACCATGCACTGTACACTAAGGATATACATGAAGGATGACATGACCTAATGGAAAATCTATGAAGATGATGAAAACATAAAATGGTAGGTTTTCTAGAACTATATCTAAACCAAACTAGGTAGGTGAGAAGCACAAAATGAGAATGAGGTGAAGTGGCAGAGGCATAGGGGTGATGAAACCCTCTGACAACCACAATGCCTCAAAACAGCTCACCCAACTACAAAATTCCACACATATAGGGATACTATACTACTTAATGAAGCAAGAACCTAAAACTAATGTCACATGGAAATCAAATATTAAAAGTGAAGAAGAATAATTTACATCTTGAAATAATCTTGATGTAGATCACTGATTTGGAAAGTGTGGGCTAGAGGCAAAAAAAAGACAGGCTGAATACAACAACCCAAAGGAGAGGCCCGTAGGGGAATTCAATGTCCCAGTGCATAGGAAAGATCTAGTAAAACATATTTTAGAATTGTAATAATAAACAAAAATTATACATTTTTTCATGAATGTATATTAAAACTAATAAATGAAATAATACAAAATGAGAATATTTCAAATTGAAAACACCTAATTTCCGAAATCTTAATGATTTTAATTTTAATTTTTTCGTGTTCCTTCACCTATAGGTATTGAATTGGATCTAAATTCATCCTATATCAATAGTATTTAAATTTTGAAAATACCATAACTTTAGTCAAAATATCAGTCGATTTATTAATAGTATGTGTCCTGTTGACACATACAGTTCTAGATTCAATAATGTCTCTAATAAAGTGTATTTTAATATCTATGAGTTTAGATTTACCATGAAAGACTGGATATTTGGATAAATGTAAAGGATATTGGTTATCACTGTAAACTATAATGATAGATTTACAAATCATAAGTTAAAAAGCCAAACACTTGAGTTATAAATCTTTCTTGACATCCTCAGTCAATGCGGTGTATTCAACTTTTTTGGTTGAAAGGGAAACCACAGATATCGTGTCACATTTCTAGGATATGGGACCTCGACATAAGTGGAAACATACCCAATTAATGACATTGTGGAATTAATTTTACCTATATAATCATTATCTACATATCCTATAATTAATAGAGCAGTATCAACATTTTAACCATAACACAAAGACTGGGATGATGTGCATGATAAGTACTGAAGAAGCAACTTTAGGTCATACCAATGTGGATTCCTAGGGTTATCCATAAATCTCATAAGAGTACATATTGAAAATGTAATATCAAGTCTAGTGCATATCATATAGTACATAACACTCAATACAATGTTAGTATGCGGTATTTTAGACATGTACTTTACATCAGTAACAACAATGGGTGCTTGTGAGAATGAAATATTAAAATGGTGGGAAAATAGTGAATTTAAAAGTTTGAGAGATTCAAAAAAATAATTTTTAAGAACACAACGAACATAATAATTCCATGAAAGATAAAATAGTTTATTGGTTATATCCCTAATAATTTATACACTAAGGATTTTTTTCTACCCCTAAATTCTTCATTTCAAAAATACCTTTCAATTAAGATTTAATAATTATAATGAGATACATGTTATCACATATAATAAATATTTCATCTATATATAATATAAGGCAAATCATATTATATTTTTACATAATTGAAATAAACACAAGCATCATATTAGCTCATTGTAAAATTATTATTAATCATAAAGAAATCAAATTTTCTATACCACGTACTAGAAGATTGTTTTAAACCAAATATTGATTTATTTAAAAGGAAAAAAATTAGGTTAAAACTCTTTATTATAACCATCAGGATGTTTTGTATATAATTTTTTGTTAAGGTCACTATTTAGGATGGTTTTTTCACATCCAGTTGTTCAATGTGAAAGTCGTAATAGGTAGTGAATCAAGTAGTAAAAGTATAGAAGAGCCTTTTACAACTAGTGAAAGGATTTTAGAATAGTTTATTCCCTCTATTTGGAGTAATACCATGGAGGATAGTCAAGAATTAAACTTGATTTTCCTTTCAACTGTATTATTCTACTTTAATTTATAAATCCACTTACAACCAATTACATTATCATTGGAAGGTTTATCTATGATAGACCATGTTTGATATTCATTTAAGTAGTGCATCTCTTAATCCATTGAATAGATATACTACCTATAATCTCTTTAATTAATAGATTATATATAATATTAAAGATCATCATCTACAAGATCCCATGCAACATGAAAGTAAAATGAATCCATATCATGTTGATTAAAATGATCAAGAGGTCTAGAGACTTTTCTACCTCTATTGTTGGTCAACTAGTAATCAACATTGTTATGAGGATATTCATATTTTTTAATCTGAATCAGAACTTGAGAAAGATTCAGCTCTGATAATTGGTTTAGGATCACGTTGAGGAGGTTGTTTAGAAGCCTCAAATTCGGTTGATGGCTTTGTATAATCATCCCCATCAATGGATGCATCATTATTTTCTTGTGAGATAACTTTAGACGCAGGAGAATTGGATTCATGAAACACCACATATTTACTAATTATACATTTTTGGTATCTATGTTTATCAATCTATAACTTGTAAACATTAACACCTTTAGGATACCCAACAAAAATACACTTGAGATCTCAATGTTCAAACTTATTAGTCTAGGAATGGAAATATGCAGTACACCCAAATACTATTAGGTAATTATAAGAAGGTAGTTTTTAATTCCCGAGTTCATTTAGGGACTTAAACTAATTATAAAAGGATGGGAACCAATTTATAAGTTACACTACCATGGTGGTAGTCTCTTCCCAAAAATATTTTTCCAAGCCCAAGCATGCAATAATGATTTGGACTCACTCATGGATAACACTATTCATAGGTTCAACAACTCCATCTTTCAGGGGGTCTCCCTAACAGTCTGGTTCCTTTCAATTCCCTTAGATTTGTTTAACCAAATGAAATAAGTAGAGAGTTATTATAATACATTATTATATCTCATTGTTTTTATTTTCATTCCTACTTTATTTTTAATAAGAATTTCCTAGGTTTTGAAGGTTTTGAAAACATCATATTTAATCTTGAGTATGTAAATCTAAACCTTTATAGAGAAGTCATCAATTAAGGAAACAAAATAGGATCCTCCTTTATGGGAGGTAGTATTATCTAGTCCACATAAATCTGAATGAATGTATTCTAAGGGGAAACTAGCATTAAAGGTAGACCTATTGAAAATAACACTCTTTACTTTTCCCATTATACAATTTTCAAAACAATGAAGGTTACTTTGTTTAATGTTGGTTAGAACCCCTTGTTTATCAAGTTCCCCAAGACCGTTGGAGTACACATTCCTCAATGTGATATGTCATAAAACATATTATCATTATTAGAAACATATAAGTTACCCAACTATCTAGAATGGTTCTTCCCATTTAAAACATACAACACCTTTTCAATGGAACCCTTAATGATATTTCTATATACTTTTTTTAGATTTTTAGGTATCCTTATTAAAAAAAAGTGAACCCTTTTGCTCCAAATTCCTAAGGATATCAGGTTTCTATGGAGTTTATGAACCCACCTAAAATATAACAATGTAATGCTAGAGTATTCATCTATTTCTATTAAAAAATAGACTCTTATCATGACTTAAAACCTCTTATTATTTCATAAAATAACATCTCCCTATACCCTTCTACCAAATCAAGGAAATAATCCTAAAGGTTCACATATGGAATGAGAAACTAAAATTCAAAACCCACTAATGGGTGAGTTCATGGATGGATACATTTAATAATTTTTTAGTATCAAAACCAAAATCCACTAAAATAGATTGTCCAATATGTTCGTTAATATCATTATTTTATATTATTTTTCTACCATTGGGTCTTGTGTTTCCTATTTTACCACAATGAAAGAAAAAAAATATAACCTTATAGTTTGACCTAAACATGAGTATTTTTATTATTATTACTTTTATCTTTAATATAGTTTTTTAATTACCCTTAGATTATGGGATAACCCTTATGAAAGGACTCTTATAGTCACCCTTAAATCTAGGTTTAAAATGTAATTCCCTAGAGAGAATATCATATTTAACCTCTTCTATGGTTAAAGAGTCAACACTATACATCATTTTCTCTATTAATGTGTTGTAATCATTGTATAAAAAAGTTTAAAAAATATATATTAATCCTTGTATTCAATATTCACATTTATATTGGCTAAATCAAGCTTGATTTTATTGAATTCATCCATGTTGGATTTAATTGAAACACCAAATTTCATTTTAAATGTAAACATGTGATGTTTCATATAATGTCTATCAAAAAGTGCAAGAATTAATATATAATTTCTATAACATAATCTATATACTAGCTACATTTATTCCTTATAAAACTTATCTAAGAACCTTTTCACCTAAATAAAGAAGTATAAAACTATGGTCCTTAACAAGAATACTATAAGTGATATCTTAGTACATAGTATAGGTCCACCAATTGACGAACTGGGTAAAAATGCGTTTTCTTAGGCCATAGATGGAATCAATTAACCCATGATGAATAAGAAAGACCCTCATTTTAATCTTACATAAATTGATTTCATTACCACCACAAAAGTTTTCTTTTAAAAACCTAGTTGAAGTCATGTTTATTCGAAGGCACTTATACCAATTTGTTTGGTACAATGCTAATCTTATGCCCCTAAGAAATACCCATGGTCAAAGGATATGCACACTTAATAAAATAGGTATTAGAATTTTAATAATATATATGATTATGATGATTCAAATTATAAATATAATGGAGCAATGGAAAATTAAGAAGAGATTCAGACATTAAAATTAAACAGAAACCAACATCGATTCAAGAAATTGTTTTAAAATAAAAAATAAGAAAGTAGTAAATATGGACATGGTATTTAACGTTCTTTGATCCATTTGGGACCTATGTTCATGGAAAGAACCCCAACCACATACATAGTTTATTATTTATAAAAACCTGATTTATATAGTATAATATTAACAAGAAAACAAAAAAAAACATAATATTTTAAAAACAAACACTAGTGAAAAAAACATTTTTACGCCGGTTACTTTTCATTTTTTACATTGGTTTTTTGCCGAAATTATTACAGGAAATGTTATAAATATTTTTTTTACGTTGGTTATTTTAAAATCGACATAAAAAACATAAATTCGAAGCATTTTTTCCTATCAGTTCCTAAAAAACTGACGTGGAAAACGATTTGGAGTCGTGATTTATTACATCAGTTTTTTTAAACAACTGACGTATTATATATTTTATTATGTTGGTCATTACATAACCAATGTAATAAACTACACCACCGATGCATTTTTCGCATCGGTTTTTAAAAAATTGATGTAAAAAAACAAGTCTATCATGTCAGTTATTTTCAGAACTAGAAAAAAACAAGAAGAACCAAAGAAAAATTAAAAATTCACATACATAACATTCAAAACATGCAATGTCAACTAAAAAACCTAAAACCCCTTGGAAATCCCCTACCCCCATGGACATCCCCCCACCCCACTGGACATGTCCCCCACCCCCCAGGACACCCTCCCACCCCCTAGAAACCACTCCACCCCCTGCACACTCCCCTGGACCCCCCGCCCCCTGGACACCCCCTACCCCTACACACCCTCCCACCTCCCTGGACACCCCCACCCCCTGGGCACCCCTACCCCCTAGATAGCCTCCCATGCCCCTGGACACCCTCCACCCCTTTGACACACCGCCTACCCCACTAGACACCCACCCACCCACCCACCCCCCCTAGACACCCTCCCACCCCTTGTAATGGAACAGGGTTTTGGGGTCCATTACTTGGTGAAAATCTGATGTTTGAGGTGTTCTGGGGGGTTTAGAAGGCCATCTCAGCTTTTCGGTGAAGCTTAAGACTCCTAGTGGTGGACTTAGCCTACCAGTGGCCTCGGCCTACCGGTCGCTCCACCTACCGGTGGCTCGGCCTACCGGTACCAGTGACCTTGGGGTACCGGTAGCTCTCGCCTACTGGTGGCCTTGGTGTAACGGTGACCTCTCCATGAATTTTTCCAGTAACATCTCCTTTTTCCGTGAATTGGTTTTTAAACCGTGTTTTGACCCCTTTAAGCCTGTTTTAAAGCCCATTAATGGCGTTTAATTAAATGATTGGTGAGGTACCCTCCTTAAATGAAAAACCATGTGTTTTGGTCATGCCTTTAACCGCGTTTTCAGAAATTCCTGGTCAAGGAGGTGTGCGTCGATTTTAACCACCCTGAAGGGAGGGGACCTTTAAAGTTGGACATATGGGGTGGGCCCACTGCGTGGTCAACCCACAATTCCGCTTCTTCTGCGGTTTCGAGTTTTTCTCTCCATATCTTAACCGTCTTGGGAATTTTGTATCTCAACCTTTATAACCTAAAGGATTCTCTTCTCGCTGGTTTTCTATTTTTCTCAGGCTATGGTCGAAGTACCCTTCCTCCCAACAAGTTATACACCTGTTGTGAAATTTTCGTTGATCGCGTTTCGTAGAATTCCTACTACTCATGATTTACAGTTTCCACAGGAGGACGTAACTTCGATCCTTGATCAATCAGGTAGGAATCTTACCTTTGTCTCTCCTCCTTTTGTATCATGTGGGTTGGGTGTTCTATGGTTCCCACGAGGCAGTTAATCAATTCTGTAATGAAGATAATAACCGGTTAAAGAACTGGGATGAGGAAGTTTGTTAATGTTGTTACATGATTTTTATCCATGTTTTCCCTATTATGTTTTTATGAATTGAATGGGATTTGGAATACTAAAAATCATGGCCGTTGGGGGGCTTTGTTTGTGGACCTATGCTATGCTCTGTTTTATGATTTGTCTGGTGTTTGGGAATCATGTATGAATTGGTTAAACACTTAAACTCTGATGTTGAATATGAATGCCCATAACCTTGTGTAATCACCCCAGTTGAACTAAATAATATAAAAGAATGAATTGTGAACGTTGGGATGGATCAGTTATGGATGGGTGAACAGCGGGGTTGTGAATGGTGTGGTTGGAATGGAATGAGTTGTTGTGTGGCTGTGGTGGTGTTTGGCAGCAGGGTTGCAGGTTGGGTTGTGAACATGAATAAGTGGAATGTTAATAAAGAACTGGGTGGAATGGTAATGAATTAATGTGGGATAATAAATGATTTTTTGGGTTTTTCTTTGGTTCAAATACATTGATGGATCTCACTGATCCCTTTGTTGTTGTGACTTTACAAGAGAACCGGGTGTGAATGCTTAAATTACCCGATGGTTTTCCTTCCTGCATTATTGTTGTTTTATCTTTATTTTTTCATGTTAGTTTCCCAATAGTGAAGGGATTAACTCATACTGAAATGTTATAAAATGATAACTTGAATAGGGAAACTGGGAACTGTTTTTTGTGTGCCTGTTTTTTGAGGCAGCAGTGCTTGTGCACCTTCTTGTATCTATTTGAGGAGACATAGGATGGGCTATGTGTTGATATATATATGTAACTATATGTTTTGTGTTTAGTCACACACCACCCACATTGGGAACTTAGTGTCGGACACCCCATCTTATGGGGATGGGCGTTTCCCCCTACTTACTCTCCTTCCTGCTCCCTCTTCCCCCGGCTATGATGGCTGGAGGTGACCTTACACCCAAGAATCTTTGCGTAGGTTTATATTGGTGTGTTGTTATCCCATGACTCTTCGGGCAGGTTGTTTTCCCAAGAATCTTCGGGATGATGCCCAGGTGTTTTCGAGCAGGGGTTCTGGTTACGGTTTGTTTTCCCAGGTGTCTTCGGGATGAGGCCCAGGTGTATGCGGGCAAGGATGTGTGGTTGTGAGGCCCAGGTGTGTTTGGGCAGGGATGTGGATGGTTATGAGGCCCATGTGTGTGTGGGTAGGAAGAGTGTGGTAGCGTCAGGACGTTTGTCTTTAGGGATGAGCAGCTAGCTGGTGGTGGAAATGGTGGTGTGGGGTACCAAAATGTTTTGTTCTTTACTATTACATTACTGCTTGTGTTATTTGGTGAGTATGGCCGGTGAGGTGGTATGGATAGATTCCTTGATAGATGTTGGTTCTTCTACTTCTCATGGGACATTAGGATGTCTCCCCACTTGTGCACGAGAGCTATAGGTTTTCCTAGTGAGTATACTTTGTTTGCTCACCCTACGTTTACTTTCAGGTTTCCAGGAGGACTTTGGAAGCTGTGTGGGACCATACTAGTTTGGACGTTGGAGTTGTTGTTGGTCGTTGTGGGTTTCTGCTTAGCCTTTTTCCTTCCTGTTTGGTTTTGTACTTTGGAGTTCTTGTACTTTGTTCAGTTTTATTATTAAATCATGCATGTAGTTTGGTTTTCTTTTGAGTTTTCTATACATGGTGGTGTTTGGTGTTGACTCATTCTTTCTCCCAATCCTGGTTAACTAAAAAGGGTAATACCTCCCATATTATGAAAATGTTATACCCTTGGTTCTAGTTGCCAATTCGGGGCCTATTGGAGGTGGGACTCGGGGGGTCATTATCTCGTCTCTGACTTAAGGAAGGAAGGGCGGGGCCTTTGTCGTCCCTTCCATCGTCTTTCCAAAGGCGGGTCGTGGCAGAATGGTATTAGAGGTGATGGTTGAGGGATAGGATGTAGTATAGAGTTAGGCACAGTGAGGATTACATGGGATGGTAGGGAAACAATGTTAGGTGATCTTGGTTCGTGAAATAGACTAGGGATGACTAGCTAGGACACGGGATTTTAGGGCCCCCTGTGATCTGATGAAAGGACTCTAAGCCTATCAAACTACCTTGTGAGACTACACTATTTACAGGGTAGAGACCCTAGGAAAGGTGCATGCATCATAATGACTTGTGTTCCTGTGTTTCATGGGTGTGTTGGGGATTTAAAATGAATAAGAAGTCTAAGAAAATTTAAGAGCAATATTCTACACTACTCGGGCTTAGGCATTCCTTATTTACCTTGAATCTATGGAACCTGGATGTTATCTACGAGTGAATAGGGCGTTTGAGGCCCAACGGATCGAGGCAGTTGACCAGTAGAGGGTTGACCGAGATGAGGAGGACGACTTGTGGCAGAGGACTATGTGCTCCTTCCAGCGACAAACCCTCGAGAAGTACGAGGGCAGAGTTTCTGAATCAGTGACAAAAGGATGGCTTGAGGATATAGCCATCACCTTCTCTTTGATCCGTGCTCCGAGGGAGTACTAGGTTTTGTTGGCCGTCAGCCAGCTGAGAGGAGAAGCGCGTCAGTGGTGGATGCTTTTCCTGGGAGAGAAGACATAGGTAGAGGTTTCATGGACTGGTTTCGAGATGGAATTCGGTGAGGAGTTCCTCTCCTCTACGGCGAAGGATGAGAAGAGACAGGAGTTTCTCTCCCTTCATCAAGGAAACATGTCAGTGAGGGAGATGGGGATCAAGTTCAAAGATCTCTTGTGCTTTGCTCTGAATCTCTTTCCGAATGAGGAGTCTCGGGAAAGATAGTTAGAGGAGGCACTCCGTCCTTCTCTTCAGTACGCTGTCACTCCATTCACCCTTCTGACGTACCTAGAAGTACAGAAGAAGGCCGAGATAATAGAGAGGATGCACTCCAAGGGGGGCATGCCACGAAAGGGGAACCAGTTGGGTTCATCAAAGGGGAAGGTGATCAGCAGCATGTCTCCAGTGACATGGTCTTCCAGGTTTCGACCAGCAAGGAGTAGGCCTCATCAGTTCCAGTTCCAATATTCTGGCCCTCGCCCCTTTCCCACAGGTCCAGGACCAAAGTATTTCTCTTGCGGAGTTTTCGTGCACATCCAGAGTAGGTGACCGACTCAAGCTCCACATGGTGAAGTTGGGCAGTTTCAGCACACACCTCAGCAGCATCCGTTGCCGGCGAGGCCTTTCCAGTAGCAGCATCAGGACCTTGGCCCTCCGAGGGACGACACCGCAGGAGGAGACCGACACCAGGGTGCTCCTCAGGGACATTGACCAGGGCGTGGTCGGGGAGGTGTTCGACAACATTGAGGAAGGGGAGCTGGGCGTGGATAGTTGCACGCCACAGAGTTAGTAGCTCTGGTAGGACCAGAGGTCATTCGAGGTACGATCAGTCTTTTCAGCACTCTTGTTTCTGCCTTGTTTGATTCGGGAGCTTCTCACTCCTTTATTACGCCCTAATTAGCCTGTAACACCCCAAGATTTTATAGTGTGTTATTTCTTCAAAATAATTCAATAACTTTTACTACACACAACACCAAGTTCAATCGCACCCTGACTTACCAAACAAGCTGTTCAAAAGAGGTTATGAATAGTGTCAACTAAATTTTAAACTTTATATAATCCTTATAATTTTAGAATCCATATTATGAGTTTCTTAGACATAATGTAAGAACAAATTCATTTTCAGTATTTCACTTTTACCAAATTTTAATAGTGAACCCTTTTTAGATACTATATTTTAAACTTTTTGACTAAATGGGGACATCAAAAATTTAAAATGAAACATCCCAAGCTTCCACGGTACGCTAGCGTGTGTTGTACGCAACACCGAGTTCTAACACACCGTAACCAATCAAACTAGACGCTATGAATAGTAATACCTACTTTTTGAAATTATATATATTTTATATTTGAAAATGGACTTCATTTTTGGATTCGGAATATCGAATTTAGCCTAAGGTGAAATTTTGGTACTTTTCGGATAACTTTCATATTTTGATGAATAGTGAAAATTACTAAATTTTAATTAAAAACAACTTTTTTAATCAAAATAATTAATAGTGATAAATTATACATTTGAGTGGTTTTAAAGTATATTTAGAATATATTTTTACCATTTAATATAATTTTGGTCATTGGACATAATTTTACAATTAAACCGAACATAAACAAGTGTCAATCTTTTGATAGTTATTATCTCTTAAAAACACGCTTTTTGTTTTGACAGCGGGAATTAATTTTAAATTAATTTCTGCCACTTCTGTGTTTTGAATTTAGGAAAATGGATTCCATATTTGGAATCAGGATGTTCAAATTGTGTAAATAGGTAACTTTTATTTTTAGACATTTTGAATAATTACTGCGGTAAATATTTTATTTACCATGGTTAAGGGTAAATCCGGTAAATAAGGGTTAAAAAATAATATTATAATAATACTAAATTACCCTAAAACATGTCTTAACCCTATTGGTTGATACATGGTCGACCATGGGCATCTTTGTGTCAATTTTGGGACCCCATGGATCCACTTGTAAGTGATAATGACACTTTATTTTAATTAAGTCAAAATGAATACAAAAATGACACAAGCATATATCTTTTAGAAAAACAATTGTTACATAGGGTTATATAAGTTGGATTTTAGATTATAAATATTCATTAGAAAGATAAAACGATTTCCTACATAATGAAATTTTATTTATAATTTTTAGACATTAAATAATTTATTTTATTTATGACACAATGATGATGCAGTAATTACTATAATAGTGAAAAATTAAAATAATTGATATTATAAATACCCAAAAAAATATAATATGAAACTTTTAATGAATTAAACTAATTTTATAGGATAATATGATATATTAGGATTGATTTAATTGACTTTTTTCGAAGTAATCAATCTGTTATGAGTTTCACAAAAATCAACTATTGAATAGTGTCAAAATTGACATAAAAGAGTTCTTAAAACAAATATTATATTATTAATTGATATTAAATTCTTAAAAATCTAAGGTTCGGCCAAGAGACTTATATCATGATAGGTTCATCATTAATGGACCACTTGGGGGGTCGCTTGGATGTATATAGTAAGTTTATTAACCATATTATATAAAAATACAAAGAGACATTGTAAAAGTGAAACTAATTAACTTAGAATTAATACTTAAAGATAAGGTTAATATAAGTACCCAAACCTGTCTAAATTCTATTGGTTGAGTGGTTTTCGACCTATCCCCACCTTAACCTTTGAATAATCAACTTTGAAGCCTTTAGAAACCGAATATGAATTTATTATAAATTAATATTTCTAGCTTTTCCAAAGGTGCCCCTCACCCCTCTTATAAAAGGTCACTCCTCCTTCTCATTTCTTCACACCTTCAAAGCCTTTTGGTTCGTCCAAACTCTGCCCAAATACTCTCCCAACATCCCTCACTACAACCTAGAGGCCTTAGTTTGATCAGAAAGCCAACCTAAGGATCCCTTTTGATCAAATCAAAAGGAAGAACCCGAAGAAGAGGTAATGATTTCACCACCCTTTTCTAAGTTCCTTTCTTCTTCCACTTCCTCTTTCTTTGTTCTTACCATTCTAAAATAATAACTCCAGTATCTTACATATACTGTGATGTTATTATAAATATGGTACAACCATATTCAGTATTCTATCCACCCTTTGAATAACATGTCACCATACGTGCGTACGAACGGCTTACCGTCTCCACGTCGTGGTGTAATTATTATTCAATATAATATTATTTGGATGGGTATAATAATGATGTGTAACTCATGTAAATAATAAATATAACATGTTAATTATTCTGTATATATGATATACCATCCATTTATATATTATTTTAATATCAAAAGAATGATATTGTCGCTCGTGCGTACATACGGACTACCGTCTCCACGAACGCGATAAGATTCATTCTCCATCGTATCCATTCAAGTATAATTATCATTTGATGATTTAAAAATGATGTTTAAGGAATGTATATCATTCTGGATATGAATAAGATACAACAACCATGGCTTATGTAACAAAACATATAAAAGAAAATGAGTAAGTTAACTCCCGAAACGACGATAATTCTAAGATATTATTAACAAATCAATGTTAAAAGATCATATATGATATCATATTAATATATATGATTCTTGTATAATTTAATAACAACTATTTCACCATTATACAGGAGGTTAACCTACCCCAACCAAGGAAAAGTACAAGGTAAGGGTTATTTCACAATCTCTTCATTATCCGAGGTTGTTTATATGTAATAATCTACTGGGATCTCTTTATCATCCACATCCATGTTTCTTAAAAATGTATTTCAAAACATTTTTACTATTTACAAGAATATGGGTTAAAGTCATTTATACCTTTTTTTGACTTTTTATAAGAGGTTTATAAAGGAATCTTTCCGTCGTTTTCAAAACAAGGTCCTTTTTAACCTTTTCGACAGAATTGAGGTAAGAATGTTTTTTTTAACTTATACGGCGGGTGCGGTTATTTTACGCCGTTATAAAATCTTCAAAACTTTCCTTAAAAGCTTATAAGAATATTTTCAAAGAAAATGTTTTATTTTATATGGATCTTAAATGATTTCAAATTAAAAGGAGATATTTCTTTAAAAAGAATATTGATTTCATCTATGTCAACATCCTTTGATGGATTTTAAGATTATTTGAAGTTGATTTATTATGATACAAAACTTCTATATTGTATTGAAGGTTTTGTGATATGTTTGACTATGGATGTGCTATTTTTATACCATTCATAGTTTATGGTGAAATTATTTACATTTCGTATGCTAGTTTTAATACGAATGTTTATGTTATGTTTAAACCTTTTCATATGGGAATGCATTGGACTTAATAAGTGACGGGTGGAGCCCGCTATAGCTCCTCGATGCATCGGTAGGTCTCATGAGACAAACTAGTGTCTTGGCACAAGGCCTTGACAAAATCTTATTTGTAGTCTTGGCACGAGGCCTTGGCTATGTGGTTATGATAGTCTGGCATTATGCATTCCAACATTATGAAAGTGGTTATTGATTTTTGCATGTGATTATTCGATTAGTAGAATATCCATGTGAATAAGTAAATGGCATTATTTCATTTAATTTATGCCATACTATGTTAAATGTTCAAGTTTAAAAGGCTTTTGTTTTAGTTATACATTGCCTTAAATGTTTATTTTTATTTATGAAAGTTTCCTCTATATTGTTATCCTTACTGGGCATTTGAGCTCACCCCTTTTCTATGTTTTATTTTTCCCAGGTAGTGAAGAAGTAAATTATGAATGACTTGCAGGGATATTATGAGGGGTTAATAGTGTGGATATGAAGACTTTGTTGTTGTAGTAGTTTTTCACTTTGAAATGTAATGTAAAACTTTATGATTATATCTAGTGTTTCCAAGGCTACTAAACCAATCGGTCTTTCGGGATTTGATCTTTCTTGTGATCCTGCCAATGTTATGTAATAATGCACCGACTCTGGGCAGCTGGGGTCGGGGCGTTACAGTTGGTATCAGAGGAAGTTTAGTACAAACCTTGGAAGCTAGATTTAGATAAACTCTGATTAGAGAACGTAAACCTAAGATGAACTTTGAGGATTAGTATAGAAGAACATCCTAGAATTTTGGTATTGTAGAGATTTTGTGAGTTTTCCGAGCAATACATCCCTGTCTGGATACGAGCAGGTAGAGGCGGCTCTGGCACAGATGTACCTAGGGGTAAAACCCGAAAACACCGATTTGAGCTAGACTCGAACGGGAACTGGTGCACGACAACGGGCCTTGCTGCACTCTTGGTTACGACACTCCCGGGGGATATGCTTAGGATAACTCTCATTTTCATTACAAATCATTATGAAGGGTTTATGAGTATATACTTCCTCAAAGAAAACATTTTTATGATTATGGATTATATCCATAAATAGTTCAATTTATGTTAAGTGTTTTATAAGTATGGGATTATGTATTTTGATTCATAAACTGATCTAGTGTATTCCATTGTTTAGAAATGGCGCCCAGTAGAAGGAATGAGAACTCCAGAAATGCACATGATCCAAAGAGAAGGAAGGATCATATCTTTCATGGTCTTAAGCTAGAATTTATAAGAGAAATAGTCTCCCATGTATTATCATCATATGAAGAAATAATATCATGTGTTGATAAGATAAGTAAAGAGTTTACTGAGTCCTATGGCTTTGAAGGGAAGCAAGAGAAGAAAAGGATAGAAGAGAGAAAGATAGATAAAGGGAAGAGGGAAAAGAAGAATTTTCCCATATGTGGTAACTGTGGAAAGAAACACCCTGGAACTTGCCTGAAAGGAATGGGAGTTTGTTATAAGTGTGGAGGAAAAGGGCACAAAGTACATGACTGCAAGGGTAAGAAAATGGTTTCAAATGTACAATGCTTCATTTGCAAGGAGTTTGGACACTACGCGAACCTATGTCCCAGTCATCAGACTATGACGCAAATGATGCTATTGGATAATAATCAAGTTATGATACTACCACAGATGAAGAGGAATGATTAGAGTTCTTATGTTGATTATGTCAATTGAGTTTTGTATCAACAATGTACTTGTTATAATAATTATGGAGTATATAAGGATTGTACTGCAGTACTATTTCATTAAGGACTTGAGATTGTGTGGAACAAAGAAAAGTGACTCAATAGCAGGATAAATTTTTGGAAAATATATGGTTGAGAGAATGATAAACCATAATATAGTTCTGATACCGAGGTAGTGATTTTCGAATAATACATGATTATTTTGGAAAAATTATATTGGATATTCTTGACTACCTTGGAACTGATTAATGATTTGTATATTCCATCATTGTTGGGGTTTAAAACATTTTTGGATTGATGAAGTATATCCAGCATTCTATATGGAATAAGGGAGCATGAATGTAATCAATAAAGAATATGATAATACATGATGAAGGTATTCATATGCTATTACAGGGTAAAAAGGATCTATATTATGTTTAACTTCCTTATAAATGTTAGACTGTGAGTTTGGATAGAAGTATTTTGGATAGTTCTAGTTTGTATTATTTTGGATTTCCATAAAAGGACAACCCGGAGGTCAGGCGGCAACCCGTCGCGTCCGGCAAGGCCGCAAGACTTGAACCCGCAACCGAAAGGCGACAAGGGTGTACCACCTACCACTATCCCACGAGATGTCCTGGATTAAATAAAGTAGTTTTTTTAAATGATCTGGTAGATGAATTATAAATTCGTTTATTTTGGAACCTTCAATGAATAGTATAAATAGATTTTTTTTTTACGAGTGAATGATGAGTTTTTGGTAGAAATTTATTAAGGGATAAAACTCTAATTTTAAAGTAAGTATATCTCCTTATGATCTTAGCCAATCTCATAAATAAATTCCTCATCATTAAGAAAAGGAACTTAGAACAAAAATGCTGTCCTAGATATCATCTCTAATTTATGGCTTTGGGATTGTTGGCCTTTTCATAGCCATGTTCTCTACCACTCTCCATCAGATAATTGATGGTTAGATTTCTCCTCCATATCCATGTTTTCCTACATGGAACCCTAGTATGTGTTATTTTCGGTAATCTTCATACTTTCCACTCTTTATTTTAAATAGAGGCATCATTAATTCATTTTTCGATGTGGGATTTCAACTAAGATATTTTGAAACGTCAAAAATGTGTTATCCCAATACCCTATATTTTGTTGAACTGATGGTACTTCAAATCATCATAGATTGATGAGTTTAAAGACCTCAATTTTATACTTGTTTGTGATTGATGACCTCAATCACTACCTATAAATATTTACGTTTTCCCTCCAATTATATGTCTATAATTGCCACCAATGTTCTCCTAATAGAGATCATAATTTGGTGGTGATCCTTTCATTTCTCTTTTCCTCATATTAAGACTAAATTTTAGTAACCCAATTTCCGATGTGGGTTTTCCCACAAAGATATTTTCTATTTTCAACCTTTTATTTTCGAAGAACAATTTCAAATTGCGAGGACGCAATTTATTGAAGGAGGGGAGAATGTAACACCCCAAGATTTTATAGTGTGTTATTTCTTCAAAATAATTCAATAACTTTTACTACACACAACACCAAGTTCAATCGCACCCTGACTTACCAAACAAGCTGTTCAAAAGAGGTTATGAATAGTGTCAACTAAATTTTAAACTTTATATAATCCTTATAATTTTAGAATCCATATTATGAGTTTCTTAGACATAATGTAAGAACAAATTCATTTTCAGTATTTCACTTTTACCAAATTTTAATAGTGAACCCTTTTTAGATACTATATTTTACACTTTTTGACTAAATGGGGACATCAAAAATTTAAAATGAAACATCCCAAGCTTCCACGGTACGCTAGCGTGTGTTGTACGCAACACCGAGTTCTAACACACCGTAACCAATCAAACTAGACACTATGAATAGTAATACCTACTTTTTGAAATTATATATATTTTATATTTGAAAATGGACTTCATTTTTGGATTCGGAATATCGAATTTAGCCTAAGGTGAAATTTTGGTACTTTTCGGATAACTTTCATATTTTGATGAATAGTGAAAATTACTAAATTTTAATTAAAAACAACTTTTTTAATCAAAATAATTAATAGTGATAAATTATACATTTGAGTGGCTTTAAAGTATATTTAGAATATATTTTTACCATTTAATATAATTTTGGTCATTGGACATAATTTTACAATTAAACCGAACATAAACAAGTGTCAATCTTTTGATAGTTATTATCTCTTAAAAACACGCTTTTTGTTTTGACAGCGGGAATTAATTTTAAATTAATTTCTGCCACTTCTGTGTTTTGAATTTAGGAAAATGGATTCCATATTTGGAATCAGGATGTTCAAATTGTGTAAATAGGTAACTTTTATTTTTAGACATTTTGAATAATTACTGCGGTAAATATTTTATTTACCATGGTTAAGGGTAAATCCGGTAAATAAGGGTTAAAAAATAATATTATAATAATACTAAATTACCCTAAAACATGTCTTAACCCTATTGGTTGATACATGGTCGACCATGGGCATCTTTGTGTCAATTTTGGGACCCCATGGATCCACTTGTAAGTGATAATGACACTTTATTTTAATTAAGTCAAAATGAATACAAAAATGACACAAGCATATATCTTATAGAAAAACAATTGTTACATAGGGTTATATAAGTTGGATTTTAGATTATAAATATTCATTAGAAAGATAAAACGATTTCCTACATAATGATATTTTATTTATAATTTTTAGACATTAAATAATTTATTTTATTTATGACACAATAATGATGCAGTAATTACTATAATAGTGAAAAATTAAAATAATTGATATTATAAATACCCAAAAAAATATAATATGAAACTTTTAATGAATTAAACTAATTTTATAGGATAATATGATATATTAGGATTGATTTAATTGACTTTTTTCGAAGTAATCAATCTGTTATGAGTTTCACAAAAATCAACTATTGAATAGTGTCAAAATTGACATAAAAGAGTTCTTAAAAAAAATATTATATTATTAATTGATATTAAATTCTTAAAAATATAAGGTTCGGCCAAGAGACTTATATCATGATAGGTTCATCATTAATGGACCACTTGGGGGTCGCTTGGATGTATATAGTAAGTTTATTAACCATATTATATAAAAATACAAAGAGACATTGTAAAAGTGAAACTAATTAAATTAGAATTAATACTTAAAGATAAGGTTAATATAAGTACCCAAACCTGTCTAAATTCTATTGGTTGAGTGGTTTTCGACCTATCCCCACCTTAACCTTTGAATAATCAACTTTGGAGCCTTTAGAAACCGAATATGAATTTATTATAAATTAATATTTCTAGCTTTTCCAAAGGTGCCCCTCACCCCTCTTATAAAAGGGCACTCCTCCTTCTCATTTCTTCACACCTTAAAAGCCTTTTGGTTCGTCCAAACTCTGCCCAAATACTCTCCCAACATCCCTCACTACAACCTAGAGGCCTTAGTTTGATCAGAAAGCCAACCTAAGGATCCCTTTTGATCAAATCAAAAGGAAGAACCCGAAGAAGAGGTAATGATTTCACCACCCTTTTCTAAGTTCCTTTCTTCTTCCACTTCCTCTTTCTTTGTTCTTACCATTCTAAAATAATAACTCCAGTATCTTACATATACTGTGATGTTATTATAAATATGGTACAACCATATTCAGTATTCTATCCACCCTTTGAATAACATGTCACCATACGTGCGTACGAACGGCTTACCGTCTCCACGTCGTGGTGTAATTATTATTCAATATAATATTATTTGGATGGGTATAATAATGATGTGTAACTCATTTAAATAATAAATATAACATGTTAATTATTCTGTATATATGATATACCATCCATTTATATATTATTTTAATATCAAAAGAATGATATTGTCGCTCGTGCGTACGTACGGACTACCGTCTCCACGAACGCGATAAGATTCATTCTCCATCGTATCCATTCAAGTATAATTATCATTTGATGATTTAAAAATGATGTTTAAGGAATTTATATCATTCTGGATATGAATAAGATACAACAACCATGGCTTATGTAACAAAACATATAAAAGAAAATGAGTAAGTTAACTCCCGAAACGACGATAATTCTAAGATATTATTAACAAATCAATGTTAAAAGATCATATATGATATCATATTAATATATATGATTCTTGTATAATTTAATAACAACTATATCACCATTATACAGGAGGTTAACCTACCCTAACCAAGGAAAAGTACAAGGTAAGGGTTATTTCACAATCTCTTCATTATCCGAGGTTGTTTATATGTAATAATCTACTGGGATCTCTTTATCATCCACATCCATGTTTCTTAAAAATGTAATTCAAAACATTTTTACTATTTACAAGAATATGGGTTAAAGTCATTTATACCTTTTTTTGACTTTTTATAAGAGGTTTATAAAGGAATCTTTCCGTCGTTTTCAAAACAAGGTCCTTTTTAACCTTTTCGACAGAATTGAGGTAAGAATGTTTTTTTTAACTTATACGGCGGGTGCGGTTATTTTACGCCGTTATAAAATCTTCAAAACTTTCCTTAAAAGCTTATAAGAATATTTTCAAAGAAAATGTTTTATTTTATATGGATCTTAAATGATTTCAAATTAAAAGGAGATATTTCTTTAAAAAGAATATTGATTTCATCTATGTCAACATCCTTTGATGGATTTTAAGATTATTTGAAGTTGATTTATTATGATACAAAACTTCTATATTGTATTGAAGGTTTTGTGATATGTTTGACTATGGATGTGCTATTTTTATACCATTCATAGTTTATGGTGAAATTATTTACATTTCGTATGCTAGTTTTAATACGAATGTTTATGTTATGTTTAAACCTTTTCATATGGGAATGCATTGGACTTAATAAGTGACGGGTGGAGCCCGCTATAGCTCCTCGATGCATCGGTAGGTCTCATGAGACAAACTAGTGTCTTGGCACAAGGCCTTGACAAAATCTTATTTGTAGTCTTGGCACGAGGCCTTGGCTATGTGGTTATGATAGTCTGGCATTATGCATTCCAACATTATGAAAGTGGTTATTGATTTTTGCATGTGATTATTCGATTAGTAGAATATCCATGTGAATAAGTAAATGGCATTATTTCATTTAATTTATGCCATACTATGTTAAATGTTCAAGTTTAAAAGGCTTTTGTTTTAGTTATACATTGCCTTAAATGTTTATTTTTATTTATGAAAGTTTCCTCTATATTGTTATCCTTACTGGGCATTTGAGCTCACCCCTTTTCTATGTTTTATTTTTCCCAGGTAGTGAAGAAGTAAATTATGAATGACTTGCAGGGATATTATGAGGGGTTAATAGTGTGGATATGAAGACTTTGTTGTTGTAGTAGTTTTTCACTTTGAAATGTAATGTAAAACTTTATGATTATATCTAGTGTTTCCAAGGCTACTAAACCAATCGGTCTTTCGGGATTTGATCTTTCTTGTGATCCTGCCAATGTTATGTAATAATGCACCGACTCTGGGCAGCTGGGGTCGGGGCGTTACATAGCCCATGCTCTGGGTCTGGATGTCAGGAGACTTTTTGTGCCCCTAGTGTTTAGAACACCAGTTGGGGGTCATAATAGTGTATCTTACTTTTTCCGGGGATGTAGACTGATGTTGGGACCGCATCAGTCCAGTGGAGACTTTCTTTCCTTGCACATGCATCAATACGATGTCATTCTTAGAATCAACTGGTTATTCTCCATGCATTCCATCATCAACTGATATCAGAGAAGTATTGAATTCTCTAACGAGGATGGACGGTGTGTGGCTTTTGTTGGGGAGCAGAGTTATCAGGTGGGGAGTCGACATGTAGAGCCACTCCTTTCTATATTAGACGGGGTGTCAGTGGAGTCGGCGGACGCAGGAATGATGGATGTCCCAGAGGTCATAAGAGAATTCCCTAATGTATTTCCCAATGAGGATGTGACTCTACCCCCTCTACATGACGTTGAGTTTGGGATATACTTGCAGTCTGGTGCCCACCCGATCTCGATGGATCCTTATCGTATGGCACCTTCTGAGTTGCAGGAGTTGCGGATTCAGATTGACGATCTGATGGAAAAGGGATTTTTTCGACCCAGCGTGTCGTCGTGGGGTGCTCCAGTTTTTTTCGTAAAGAAATCAGATGGTAGTCTATGGCTGTGCATAGACTACCGATGGTTGAATCAGGTGATGGTCAAGAATCGTTACCCCCTCCCAAGGATATATGATCTATTCGACTAGCTGAGGGGAGCAGGTTGGTTCTCTAAGATCGATCTGTGGTCTGGATACCACCAGTTGAGAGTTAAGGAAGGTGATATCTTGATGACGGCTTTCAGGTGCAGATTTGGACACTTTGAGTTCATGTTCATGCCGTTTGGCGTTATGAACTCACCATCTATGTTCATGAACCTCATGAACTCTGTCTTCCAAGAGTTTTTGGACCAGTTCAGTGTAGTGTTCATCGATGACGTCCTTATCTACTCAAGATCAGAGGAAGAGCACATTGAGCATCTTAGGGTAGTTTTGGGAGTCCTTCAACACCACCATCTTTATGGGAAACTGTCTAAGTGCAAGTTCTTGACATGAGAATTACATTTCTTTAGACACATAGTGTATCAAAAGGGAATAGCAGTAGACCCGTCGAAGGTCGAGGCAGTCGTTTCATGGGCAGTACCCAAGAATGTTGCAGAAGTTCATAGTTTCCTGGGTTTGGCAGTCTATTACTGGAGGTTTGTTCCCAACTACTCTCGAGTTGCAGCTCCATTGACAACTTTTACTAGAAAGCTCTAGGCCTTCGTGTGGAGTGACCAGTGCCAGACAGCTTTTTGGCTACCTAAAGGAGAAGCTGGTTAGTGCTCCAGTACTCAGATTACCAGAGGAAGGGATATTGTTTGAAGTTTTCTGTGATGCTTCTTTCCTTGGGTTGGGATGTGTGCTGATGCAGTAGCGAGGAGTGATCTCTTTTGGGTCTAGGTAGTTACGTCCTCATGAATGTAATTATTCCACCCATGATCTATAACTTGCAGCCGTGGTGTTTGAATTGAAGTTGTGGCGGCATTATCTCATTAGAGAGCACTTTGTGGTCTTCTCAGATCACAAGATCTGGGGTTATGTCTTTTCCCAGTGGGATCTGAACTTGCGGCAGTAGAGATGGGTTGAGTTCCTCCAAGACTACGACATCGAGATATCTTATACTGAGGGAAAGGGTAATGTTGTGGCTGATGCCCTGAGTAGGAAATCACAGAAGGAAGTAGTTTGGGAATCTGAAGATTCTTGGAGAGCGATGGAAGAGTTAGCGGCCTTGCATTTGGATGCGACGGTGGAAGGTGGAAGAGGTCGTCTGTTTTAGATGACTGTAGTTTCCTATTTAGTGGTGTAGGTGGAAGAGTCTCAGTGGGGGGACTCGGAGGTAGAAGTGATGTGAGATCATGTTTATCAGGGAAATGCTCCTGAGGGATGGTCTGAGGATGGTCAGCATCAGATGTTTTTTCTTGGGAGGCTGTTTGTTCCGGGGATGATACATAAAGGAGTTCTCCGTGAGTTCCATGGCTCAGCCTTATCGATACATCCTAGGGTCTAAAAGATGTACCAAGGCCTGAGGGGATAGTTTTGGTGGCTCAGGGTAAAGCGGGAAGTGGCAGAGTTTGTGGCTAAGTGCCTAGTGTGCCAGCAAGTGAAGGCTGAACACTGTTTCCCTAGAGGGTTGTTGCAGCCTTTAGAAGTTCCCAAGTGGAAGTGGGATGACATCTGAATGGACTTCATCACAAGGATAACTAGGGCTCAAGGAGGCTATGATTCCATCTGGGTAGTGGTGGATCGGTTGACAAAATCATCTCACTTCTTCACAATTAAGGAATCGAGCCTGGTGAGTACCTTAGCCCAGAGGTACGTCGATGAGGTGGTGTGGTTGCACGGGATTCCGAGATCTATGGTATCTGATCGAGACACGTGATTTACCTCACGAGTATGGAGGGGATTACAGCATGCCTTTGGCCCCCAGCTATGCCTTAGGACTACTCTCCACACTCAGACAGATGGGTAGACAGAATGAATGATCCAGACATTGGAAGACATGCTGCGGGCAGGTGTTCTAGATTTTGGGGGATCATGGGTATGACACTTGCCTATGGTGGAGTTTTCTTATAAAAATATCTTCCACTCCACTATTGGAATGACACCGTTTGAGGCCTTGTATGGAAGGTCATTCCGTTCACCCATTTTCTGGACAGAGATTGGGGAAGCAGTTGTTCCTGGGCCAGAAGTGGTGCAGGGCACCACTGAGAAGGTTCAGCTCATGCATGAGAGGATAAAGGCAGCCCCGGACCGGCAGAAGTTCTATGTTGATCGTAGGAGGAGGCCCTTGTAGTTTGAGGATGGAAATCATGTTTTCTTGAATGTTTCCCCTCGACGTGGGCAGCAAAGGTTTTCGAAGGGGAGTAAGCTCTCCCCTAGGTTCATCGGACCTTTTGAGGTGCTGGGACGAGTTGGTGAGGTGGCATATCAGCTGGCGTTGCCACCTCAGTTGGAGAAAGTTCACAACATCTTTCAACTCTCCCAGCTTCGTCGATATCTACACGACGACTCCCATGTCATTGATTGGGGAGAGTTATATGTCTAAAACGATGCGACCTTCATAGAAAGACCGATCAAGATTGAGTATCGTAAAGAGAAAGTGCTTCGTGGATGAACCATCCCCTTGGTTCGTGTGTTGTGGAGGCATGGTGTCCTCGGGGAGAGCACTTGGGAGCGGGAGGCCCAGTTGCGCGCTCAGTACCCAGAGCTCTTTTGACTTCTTTTTTGTTTTGTTTTGAGTTTTGTTGAGATGTTTTACCTTGTGCTTTAGTATATAAAATTCTTGTTTTTCTTAGCTATTAGATGATATGTTCCCTATTCTCGGTGTGTGTTCGAATTTGTGATGATGATAAAACCTAACTACTAGTCAGGATGCATTAATGTGGATGTGGATTAAACCCGTTTGGGCAAGTCAGTGCCGCCTAAAGTAGATAATATCCCGACATGTAAGAAGGGACTCCCTGACTCATGTGTTGGACAATGTGATCCTTGTGCTCGTTGTGGATGTTTGGGGTTGAAAAATCTTGTGGGAGTACTCTTGGATTTAGGGGGGGTTCTGTTCCAGCTTTCGAACAACTCAGGGGTTTTCCCCTGAGAAGTATCTTTAGAGGGTGGTTAATTGGACCCCTCTTTTCCCTTTTCTGGATTGTTCTTATATTCTCAGGGATGAGAATAGTTTGAGAAGTATCTGATGTAATGGCCAAGGGTTTTGGGGTCCATTACTTCGTGAAAATATGATGTTTGATGTGTTCTGGGTGGTCTGGAAGGCCATCCCAGCTTTTCGGTGAAGCTTAAGACTCCCAACGGTGGCCTTGGCCTACTGGTGGCCTCGACCTACCAGTAGCCTCAGCCTACCTCTGGCCTCAGCCTACCAGTCGCCGCGAACTACCGTTAGCTCGGCCTACTGGTAGCTCGGCCTACCGGTGGCCTCATCCTACCGGTCGCCTCGGCCTACCAGTGGCCTTGGCCTACCGGTGGCTCGGCCTACCGGTAGCTCGGCCTACCGGTGGCTCAGCCTACCGGTAGCTCGTTTTATCGGTACCGGTGACCTTGGGGTACCAGTATCTCTCGTCTACCGGTGTCCTTGGTGTAACGGTTACCTCTCCACGGATTTTTCCAGTAGTGCCTCCTTTTTGCATGAATTATTTTTTAAACCGTGTTTTGACCCCTTTAAGCCTATTTTAAAGCCCATTAATGGCGTTTAATTAAATTAATGGTGAGGTACCCTCTATAAATGAAAAACCATGAATTTTGTTCATGCCTTTAACCGCGTTTTCAAAAACTCCTGGTCAAGGAGTTGTGCATCGGTTTTAATTGCCCCAAAGGGCGGGGCCCTTTTAAGTTGGATGTGTGGGGTTGGCCAGCCGCGTGGTCAACCCACGATTCCGCTTCTTCCACAGTTTTGAGTTTTTCTCTCCATATCTTAACCATAACGAGAATGTTGTATCTCATCGTTTATAACCTAAAGGATTCTCTTCTCGCTAGTTTTCTCTTTTTCTCACCCTGTGCTCGGAGTACCCTTCCTCCCGACGAGTTGTACCCTTGTTGCGAAGTTTTCCTTGATCGCATTCCATGGATTTCCTACTACTCCTGATTTGCTATTTCCATTTGAGGATGTAACGTCTATCCTTTATCAATTAGGTAGTAATATTACCTTTTTCTCTCCTCCTTGTGTATCATGCGGGGTGGGAGTTCTATGGTTCTCACGGGGTAGTTAATCAATTCTTTAATGAAGATAATAACTGGTTAAAGAACGTGGACGAGGAAGTTTGTTAATGTTGTTACATGATTTTTATCCATGATTTCCATATGATGTTGTTATGAATTTAATGGGCTTAGGACTACTGAAAATCACAGCCATTGGGGGCCTTTGTTTTTACACCTATTCCATGCCCTCTTTTATGCTTTGTCTGGTGTTTGGGAATCATGTATGAATTGGTTAAACACTTAAACTCAACTGTTGAATATGAATTCCCATAACCTTGTGTGATCACCCTAGTTGAACTAAATAATATAAAATAATGAATTATGAACATTGGGCTGGATTAGTTATGTATGGGTGAACAACGGGGCTGTGAATGGTGTGGTTGGAATGGCATGAGTTGTTGCCTGGCTGTGGTGGTGTTTGGCAGCAGGGTTGCAGGTTGGGTTGTGAACATGAATAAGTGGAAAGTTAATAACAAACCGGGTGGAGTGGTAATGAATTAATGTGGGATAACCAATGGTTTTTTGGGTTTTTCTTTGGTTCCAGTACTTTGAGGGATCTCACTAATCCATTTGTTGTTGTGACTTCACAAGAGAACCATGTGTGAATGCTTAAATTACCTAATGGTTTTCCTTCTTACTTTATTATTGTTTTATCTGTATTTGTGCCTATTAGTTGACCAGTAGTGAAGGGATTAAATCACACTGAACTGTTATGAAATGATTACTTGAATAGGGAAACCGAGAACTGTTTGTTGTGTTCCTGTTTTCTGAGGTAGCAGTGCTTGTGCACCTGCTTGTATCTGTTTGAGGAGCCATAAGTTGGGCTGTGTGTTGATATATATATATATATGTAACTATATGTTTTGTGTTTAGTCTCACCCCACCCACATTTGGAACTTAGTGTGGGACACCCCATCTTATGGGGAAGGGAGTTTCCCCCTAGTTACTCTCCTTCCTGCACCCTCTTCCCTCGGCTGTGATGGATGGAGGCGACCTTACACCCAAGACTCTTTGGGTAGGATTTGATTGGTGTGTTGTTATCCTAGGACTCTTCGGGAAGGTTTTTTTCCCAAGAATATTTGGGATGGGGCCCAGGTGTTTTCGGGAAGGGGTTCTGGTTACAGTTTGTTTTCCCAGGTGTCTTCAGGATGAGGCCCAGGAGTGTGCGGGCAGGGATGTGTGGTTGTGAGGCCCAGGTGTGTGCGGGCGGGGATGTGGATGGTTATGAGACCCATGTGTGTGCGGGAAGGAAGAGCGTGGTAGCGTCATGACGTTTTCCATTAGGGATGAGCAGGTAGCTAGTGGGGGAAATGGTGGTGCAGGGTACCCAAATGTTTTGTTCTTTACTATTAAATTACTGCTTGTGTTATTTGGTGAGTCTGGCCGATGAGGTGGGATGGATAGATTCCTTGATAGATGTTGGTTCTTCTTATTCTCACGGGAATTTAGGACGTCTCCCCACTTGTGCACGAGAGCTATAGTTTTTCATACTGAGTATACTTTTTATGCTCACCCTACGTTTACTTTCAGGTTGCTAGGAGGAATTTGGAGGTCGTGCGGTACCATACTAGTCTGGATGTTGGAGTTTTTGTTGGTCACTGCTGGTTTTTGCTTAGCCTTTTTCCTTCCTGTTTGGTTTTTTTACTTTGGATTTCTTGTACTTTGCTCAGTTTTATTATTAAATCATGCATGTAGTTTGGTTTTCTTTTGAGTTTTCTATACATGGTGGTGTTTGGTGTTGACTAATTCTTTCTCCCAATCCTGGTTAACTAAAAAGGGTAATGCCTCCCATATTGTGAAAATGTTATACCCTTAGTGCTAGTCGCCACTCCGGAGCCTACTGGAGGCAGGAATAAGGGGGGTCATTATCTTGTCTTCGACTTGAGGAAGGAAGGTCGGGGACCTTTGCCGCCCCTTCCATCATCTTGCCGAAGGCGGTTCATGACACCCCTAGACACCCCACCCCCTGGCCACCCCCTACCCCCTGGATAGCCCCCCACCCCCACCCCCTGGACACCCTCCCACCCCCCTCAACACCTCCACCCCTGGACACCCCCACCCCCTAGACACCCCACCCCCTAGACCTTCCTTCCACCCCCATGGACAACCCCCACCCCTAGACACCATCCCAGCCCACTGGACATCCCCCCTTATACACCCTCCCACCCCCTAGACTCCACCCCACCCCACTGGACACCCGCCCACCCCCTAGACACCCTCACCCCCTGGACTGTCCCCATCCCCTAGACACCACTCCCTAGACACCCCCGCCCTTTAGACAGCCCCACACCCCCTGGACAGCCCCCACCCCCTAGACACCACCCGACCCCACTGGACAGGCCCCCACTCCTGGAAACCCTGTCACCCCTACCCCTTTTGGCACCCTCTCACCCCCAAAAAACCCACCCCACCCCCATGGACAGCCCCCACCCCCTGGACACCCCACCCCATGGACACCCCCTACCCCTTAGACACCCCCCAGACACCACCCCACCCCCCATGGACATCCACCCACCACCTAGACACCCCCACCCCAGGACACCCCTTACCCCTTGACAACCCCCACCCCTAGACATCCCCCACCCCCTAAACACCACCCCACCCCACTAGACAGCCCCCACCCCCTAGACACCCTCTCACCCTCTACACCCTTGGACATCCTCCCACCCCCTAGACACCTACCCACCCCCCCTGAAAATCCCCCCACCTCATGGACACCCCCACCCCCTGGAAATCCCCTGCCCCTTGGACACCCCCACCCCCCTTTAACACCCTCACCCCCCATGAAATCATCACTAAGATCTGACAAAGTATGAAACAAGCAGCTCAAATGGCTCGAAGGCCTTATTTTTTATTTTAATATGGATAATCCCCCTTTTAAGGGTTTAAGGGGAACCCAAACATGGCCCGTAGGCCTAAGGAACAAGGCTTGACTGACCCGCAATACATGGTCCGACGGCTCAGAGGCAAATCGTGCCCATTACATGACCTGTATGCCCAACCCACTAGAACCTCCCATCCCCATATTATATTTCATTGATCACCTAGCTCCCCAAATTGAATTTATGATTAGATAGCATTTCCCTGTATAAAGCTACATGGTTCCTGGTCCCAATGGCGGCTGCCATACCCTCTCATTCTTCCAATCTGGTTAGCTCTGCTTCTGGTGGCTGCTACTGTTATTGCTCTAATCCTCTTCTAGGTCCTATTCTATATGAACTGGTACACACCATAAATAACATTCAAAACTCACAATGTCAACTAAAAAAACCTAAAACCCCTTAGACAGTCCCTACCCTCATGGACAGCCCCCCCCACTCGATAGCCCCCACCCCCTAGGACACCCTCCCACCCCTGGAAACCCCCCACCCCCTGGACAGCCCCTACCCCTTGAACACCCCAACCCCCTTGGATAGCCCCCCCCCCCCCCTCTTGGACACCCCCTACTCCCTGGACACCCCCACCCCTAGACACCGCCCTCCAACCCACTAGAAATCCCCACCCCCTTGGACACCACTCCACCCCCTAGACACCCCCCTGAACTCCCCAACCCCTTTGGACCTTTATCCCACCCCCTGGACATCCCCCACCCCCTAGACACCACCCCCTAGACACCCCCACCCCATGGAAAGCCCCCCCCCCTCCCCCACATACACATGAAAGTACATGCACACACACATGATAAATCACACATGGTAGCAACAAAAATCATAGAACGTACATGATATCACTCCCATGGTTTATTTTACCAGAAAAAATTTTAGCATGGTATAAAAGAACACTATGACACCTAGAAAGATAGCAAGAACAAAGATAGAAAAATAACATCTCAAAACATAAGTTTAGGGCATCACAAAAAATAAAAAATGAAACCGATGAGTGTGAGGATTACATGAGTGTTGTGAGTCGACTTGATAGATTTGGTGATAATAAAGATGAGGAATGATGTTGGAAAAATGAGGTTGGAGGGAACTACTTCAAAGTATACTTTCTAGGTTTTCTATTCGAGGATTACTTGAGTGTTGCAAGTCGACTTGTTAGATCTGGAGATAATAAAGATGATAAACTGTTTTTTATGTTTATAACATCGATTATTTAATAAATGACATAGAAAATCCTTTATCACATCGGTTATTTTATAATCGATGTGATAGATGGAATTTTACCACGTCAGTTATTTTATAACTGACTTGATAAATCGCCGAGATTTGATTTATCACATCAGTTATTTTATAACCGATGTGATAAAGCACCCAGATTTGATCTATCACTTCATTTATAAAATAACCAATGTGGTTAATCTAATCTCTGTATTTTTTACGTCGGTTTTGAAATAACCAAAGTGAAAACCCAATTTTCCCAGCTTTTCACATCGGTTATATAGAACCGACGTGAAAAATGATGACATGTTAAACATTTTTTACACTAGTTTAATTATGCAAATTAAGGAACTAGAATAAAAATCATACAATTCTAGATGCTTCAATATGGTAATCATGTTATCTTTAAGATGTTGTTAAGTGGATGGTGCAGATATTTTGATCTTTTAATGGAGGAAGTTCTCAATTGGTCAGATTTTAATATTCTCATACCAAGAACTCATCCACACATCATTATAAGGAAGAATGATATCAAAATTCCACCATAAACTTCACATCTAGGGTGTATAAAGAGTACAACAGGCCCTAATTCCTGATCTTAGAGGATTATGAACACATTGAAGGGTTAGGTTTCTATAACCAGTGGTAGAACCAAACCATGGTGGTGATAAGTGAAATATGTTAATAATGAAAAGTGATGGAGGCACATGGATGTTGAAACCCCCTAAAACCATAGTGACTTTAAATAAATTTCCCAACCATTATATGCCATGTATCAGGAGCCAACACCACATATAAAGGCACAAAATTTCCATATAATGTCATTAACCCTTCTTCCCATTTCCTCATGGAAAATATGGTGGAAGATGTTCCTTGAGGATGGTACCAAGGAGTTTGGTGGTGTTTAGGAGGGAAAAGGTGGTGTTTTTAAATGATGACATTAGCTCCTAATGGTAGCACTCAATAGTAGTTCCTAACATTAGCTCCTAACGGTAGTAAATTTAGTATGGTGGTAGATTCTGATGGTTTCTCTGAACATTATCTCCTGATGGTAGAAGACTTAGTATAGTGATATCTCTTGATGGTATCTCTTGACGGTAGTTCCTGACGGTAGGAGACTTAGTCTAACATAGCTCTAGATGGTAGCTCTTTGATGTTTATACAGAATGTAGCTCTTGTCAATAGCTCCTGATGGTAGATACTGATAGTATAATACTTAGTCTGGTGGGATCTTGGGATAATGTTCAAGGACATTATGTATTTTACCCCATAAGTTTTTCTAGATGATGAGTCTCATCTAATACTTCTTGAGGAGGTACTTCATTCCTCGATCTAGTATGCAGTTACTCCCTTTACATTTCCAGCGTATCTAGAGTACCAGAGGAAGGAAAAGGTGATCAGAAAGATGCACTAAAGAGGATGTTTACCATGAGAGGGGATCCAGTAGGGTTCCCCAAGGATCGGGGTGATCAGTAGTAAGTTCAAGAAATCAGGTCCTTCAAGGTTTTGACTACCAAGTAGTCAACCTAAGTAGATTCTCTTCTGGACTATTGGCACCAGTGGTTTCCATTATTATTCTAGTGGATTAGTTCGTGTGTGTTTAGTCTATTGGTTTATGTCCATCATTAGTTTCTATTACTAGCGGTTGCTCAGTCTTAGTTTGGAAGAGGTGGAAAAGTTCAATATCATCGTCAGTAGTAGTTTCCAACAATCTCATTTCATCATACAAGGTTTTAGGGTTATTCTCTAATGAGAGGGGAAAATGTTGATAGAGTCCAACCTTGGGGTGTTCCTTGAGTTCATGGACCTCACACCGAAAATGGTCATGGAAGCAAAAATTATTAGGGAGTTATAGGATCTGGGCATAGTCAATTGCATTAAGTGGAGGAGGCAGCATCAGAGGGGCTAGATATTATTCAATGTATGCCCAGATTTTCATCTACACTCTCTTGTTCCTTGTTTGGTTTAGGTGCTTCACACTCATTTTTTTCACCTGTTCTAGTTTGTACACTAGGACTAGATGTAGAGAGACTTAATGTTCCCCTAGTGTTGGCTAAGCTAGTTGGAGGCCAGACCGGCTTGTTTGATTTTTGTTGGGGGTGTATATTGATGATGATTCCATATCAATTCCATGTGGACCTGTTCTTGATTTATATTTAGTTGTATGATGTCATCCCCTACATCGAATTCTTGTATTCTGTGTGTGATGTTACTGACTGCTTCTAGAGGAGAGTCATGTTCTCATATATGGATGTCCATTGTGGAGTTTTCATTAGTGAGTAGAGTTATTATTTGGGAATTAGATGTGTAGATCCCATTCTATTCTTGTTTGTTGAATTTTATATGGAATCAATGGGTACTAGGGTAGAGGAGGATCTCAGGGTTGTCGGGGAGATATAATTCCATTATTTGTGTACTTGGGAATCTATTGTGTGATTGTTGTGTCAATTTTTATCTTATAGTTGTGTGGGGTTTAAAAGTTTTGTGCAATTAGTTATATGTAAGAGAGGATGCTTGCGGCTATGAGGGATATTTTTGACATTATTTTGGTTGATGTGATCAGTTAGCAGTGGTGTTTAGGATGTAATTATATCCTTGAGAGGTATCTCAAGGGGTGGTTGTTTGGACCGTTTCCCTCTTTCCTTTTGGGTTGGTTTTGATTCTCGGGGGAGATAATAGTTTCATAGGTATCTGATGTAATGGCTAAGAACATCTGTGTAATGGCCCACACCTTTTGGTCTATTAATTTGTAAGAAATGTAGTGGTAGAGGTTCTTTAAGGAGGTCCTAAAGAGTTTAGAGGTGTTTAAGAGCAAAATGGGGTTTTTATAGGATGGAGGTATCTATGGATAGTATCACCATATGAAATATATTGAAGATAGCTCTTGACGGCAGCATACTTAGTTTGGAGGTAGCTTTTTATAGTGGTTTCTAATGGTAGATCCTGACAGTATCTCCTAATTATAGCATAATTAGTCTGGTGATTGCTTCTAATGGTAGCTCCTAGTGATAGATTCTGATTGTATAAAACTTATTTTAGTGGTATCTTATAATATTATATCATGATGGGAACTCATAATTTTATCTCTTAACATCGATCCTGACAGTAGCAGACTTAGTTTGGTGGTGTCTTCAGATGGTAGCTTCCGCCGATAGCTTCTAACGGTGGAATCTGTTAGAAGCTATCTTAGTCTGGAGGTAGCTTCTGGTTTTAGCTTCTGATGGTATCATCTGGGGGTAGCTTATGATGGTATATGTTGGTAGTAGTACTTGGAAGTAGCATGTACCAGTTTTTCCAAAATTTATAGTTTTTTCCTTTTTACATTCTTTTTTATGTAAAATGGTTTAAAAGTAATAATTAAGAAAATTAAGATCCATTTCAAGTTTGGATATTTATTTCCTTCATTTTATAAAATTATATTGATTTTAAAAGTTCCTTACATATATAATTTAATGATATCCACATTAATGGTCAATTAAAATCATGTTTGTGATCTAAAATCATAATTGTTTCATATCTGTTAATTCGAAAAAGAATATATGTCTTTCATTCATCACTACTTTATTTTAAAGAATGGTGGTGTTGATTCCTTTTACTTTAGACTTGTAAAACCCTATTTTCGGTGTTGGTTCATATTTTTCCTATAATGGTTCTATCTTATGTGTGAAAATCCTATTTTGGTGTAACACATTGTGTGGGGATTTATAATACTGGGTAGGGGATCCTTTGTCTCTCTATATGTTGTATCATACTGGAGGGGTATGTTTTTGTTGTCCTTGGGAAGATGGTTTTCATCTAGTTTAATGAATATAATTCACCAGTTTAATTGAAATTGTAGGGTAAGGTAATGATTCACATGTTTTTATAGATTTTTTATGATACTATGATATTGAATTTATCTATTCCTGTGGTACCACTGAAAATCATGGATGTTGGTAGCATTTATTTACACTGTTTTTCTGGTGTTAAGGAATCTCTATTTATAGGATTATTTGATATCGCCCTAAATAGAATTGGTTAATCACTTATATCTGGTTAGTGAAATGGTTACCCTAGAAAATTCTACTTGTGTGGGAATACCCATAAAAGTGAAGTGGAATTGATGAAACTCCCCTTGAATAATTTAAAAAATAATGACATGTGACTTACAATGGAAAGTGATGTGATATATGATTGTGTCATTTTGTGTGTTTTTACTATGGGGTAGTTTTGATGGAAAGTGGTTGTAATGTGGAGGTTATGATGAGGAGGTAGATGTGGTTGTGATGGTGTTTGTGTGGGCCTATTGGTATGAGGATGATGGGTTGTCTATCGTTTTTATGTGTTGTGTTATGATAGTTTTCATAATAGTAATGTAATTAAATAAATGATAATGTTGAAAACAAAATTTCTTGGGATGGTTTGTAATAAGGATTAAAAATAATAATGAACACTCGAATTATAGTGGGTTGTGTAGTGTAAATGGTTAATGTTTATATATGAATTAATGGGATGGAAAATGTATAATAACAATATAGAAATTTGGAATGGATGGGCTATTTTAATGGAATTTAATGGTAATTTGAGATTTGAGAAAATGAATTTAATTAAAAAACAAGATGAAATTTGGCTTGTGTCTTGTGGGGTGATGTTATGAATTTAGTTTTGGTAGCAGAAGTGGCATAGGGTGTGAAGTGATGTGGAAATTTTGTGATTTGGGATGATGTTCTTATTATGAACCTGTAGTTTGGGGTTGTGTGCTAGGATATTATATATATATATATATATATATTACTTCCATGGGATTCTTGATATGAAACCCACCCATTTTGAGCACATGGTTCCAACTACCAATAGTTTTGGAGGTGTCTTTACCAACATCCTGGTGGTGGGGATGGATTGATGGACACCCACTCTTCCATGCTTCCTCTTCTAGGAGATGATGAAATGCATGGGTTATAATGGCCATAAATAAAAAGTGAACTATCATGAGGTGGTGTCCTAGGTTTCTTTGGGCGATATGTGATATGATGAACCCTGTGTTTTCAGGTGAGATGTTGAGATGGATTATGGTGGGAGTCATGCATGGTAAGAGGAGGGAACAAGGTTTATGTCCTTCATGTTCATGATACCCTTCTATTCTGGTTATGGATATGATGTGATGTTGTAACCCATGTGTCTATGGGAGGGATGGAATGTGATGTGATGTGATGTGATGTCATATAGAAGAGGTGAGAGTGCTGAGATGTACGTTGTTGGGGTGTGATAGTGGATAATAAATGGGAAAGTGGTGTGGGGTAACCTTTATTGATATTATTCATATTATATTATTATTCATGGATTCTTTATTTTATGAGTGATACATGGTGAGGATAAGATTGGTTAGTTGACCTGTTTATGTATTTTTGGTTCTGTTATTTTCTCATGGGTGCATTAGTATGATTCTTTCACAATTGTGTGAGATACTTTTGTTTTTCTCTTGAGTATAATTGTATGATCACCCTATATATATAAAATAATTATCAGGTTGGTCTATGCTGAAGAATAATAGATCAGACCCTTTCACTACTTTTGTGTCAGTTATTTATATTTTACTTTTGGGTATTTACATCAGAGACTTTTACCTGTACTTAATTTATTTATACATGCATTATGGGATGGTTTTGGAATCCTTATTTACATTATTTCTTGGAGCTTCTTATGGTTTATTATTCATATCTCCAAAAAAAATTTATTATAAAAGGTAATGCCTCCCATTTATGAGATTTTTATACATTTGGTACTAGATTTCAACCCAAGTCCGACTAGATGAGGGACTCAGGGGGTCATTATCTCTTTTCCTTCATCTTTAGAGGGAGGGGATCATGACACAAGATAATTAAAAAATCACCTAAAACCCAAGATACGTAGATGAATAGGATTAAAATGGAGTAATAATAATAGACGGCTAGAAAAAATCCTACTGCATTCGCTAATTTGGAAAGAGTGGGATGAAGGTATACGTGGATAGGCTGAATACAGCAGCCCATAAAAGAGGCCCACATAGGAATACAATGGTCCAGTGCATAGAAATGATCCAGAAAAACATATTTTATAACAGTAATAGTAAACCAAAATTATGCATTTTTTCATGTATGCATATTAAAAATAATAAAGGTAAGAATAAATAATATGCATATTTAAAATTAAAAACATGTAATTTCACAATTTTGCCTCTTGATAATGATCTTCATCATCTTTATAAGAATAGATAGGCTTACTGGATAATGAATTCAAGGGATTTCCCCATCAATGGGGGGACTCACACTGCTTTCTTCCACCAAAAATATTTGACCAGTCATAGAGAGTATCTGATTACCAAGCTGAAGGATTTTCATGGGGTTATAGTGGATTGTAAAGAAATCTTACAATAGATTAATCTTGTTTGCTTCTTGAAATTTGTATAGCACGGAGGTGTGTGATGTATGTTATAATATTCTTGAACACATTGAACCTTCTATTTATGAGTCCAAGAACGCTTATCTGACCTAAGATATCCACCATGATGAAGTGAAAGCACCATTAAAGAAAATTCACGCAATGAAGGCCAAGGGGAAAAATGGTCCCCACATGCTATTTTTCAACGATATTGGAATATTATTGGGATGTATGTTTTAAAGTTGATAGAATGGATTTGGGAAGGTCATACAGATAATAGGTTTATTAATAAGGCTCTTAATACTCTATTTCCTAAGGATCATAATCCCTAAAATGTGAGGAATTTTAGACCTATTATCCTTTGAAATAAAATTTATAAAATCTTTTCTATGATTATTTCTGGCCATCTCTATCGTTTCTGGTCGATCATTGTTTATGAGCAAGAAGATGAATTTTTTACAAACTGAATTTTCCCTGATAATACCATTATTGAACATGATGTGATTCAATATAAGGAATAATAAATCAACAATGAATAATGGAATGATGGGGATTAAACAAGATATGTTTAAGGTATATGATAGGGTTAAATGGAATTTTCTTTACTTTATCTTTAATAATGTATAGTTTTGTATAAATTTTTCTAAAGTTAATCTAGATTGTGATTTTATTGGGGAGGAAATGGATCAGTCCCATGATAATAACTCGATATAAATAAAATATTTTTTGAATATTTATAAAAAATAGAATCACTAAAAATAAAAAGTTGGAAATAAATTGAGATAAATATTTTAACATGGAAAACCCCTATAATGAGGAGGGTTAAAAAGCATATGCAATCTCGAAAAAATTACACTATGAATCAGAGAGTAAAAAATTCAAGTAATTCTTGAACTTGAATTGCAATGAGAGCACAGAAAAACCTATATGAATATCACACCCTAATACACCTATTATTTTTCTATAATAATAATCTCTTGAAAATATGTCAACTTTCAAATATCAAAACCGAACACCCGGTGTTATTAGAGCACCTTAAATAATCCATTACATAAACTGATTTTCCACTTCTCGATGTAGCCCAGTACACACTACTTCTTATGCCCAAAATCTATCACCCATGTATCTGATCCTTTTTCTCAAACTGTATGAAGAATCCCTAATACTCCTATTTTCATAAACATATTCGCGTGATAAGAAAAATATATCCCCATTTTGAAAGTCATGTGGGGTGGAAGCAGGAGATATTGAATGTTTCAAACTCATAATAATCTCTCTTATTTCAATTTTAATCTCCTAAAAAACAGAATAAAGGATGAAACTATTAATGATTATGTCTTTGTTGGGGATTTTATATAAAATTTGATGTATTCTATTAGGCATGAATAGTAAATAACAAGATTTTTTCATTTATGCATTCCATCACAATGATTTCAGTTATTGTTATCCATGTGATTATACATATTATTATGTCATCCATAGATTTATTTCATCATCATGTGCTTAGTTATATGTAATTACATGATTCTTATTTATTAATTCCAAATTATTCATTCCCTAATATCTTTTAATATATGGTCTCCCTTGATAATCATTTTATCTCATTGTTCTTATTTTTTCATTTCCCTAGGTTATGAAGAAAATTATTATACAACATATTTCTAGAAGTAAATAATGTATAGATAATTTTCTGGAAGATGTTTAAGACTTAAATTGGATTGGTTATTTTTTTTATAATGTAAAATAAATGTGCATTAGATGAGAAAGAAATGGTCTTTATTAGTTAATTCATTCTCTAAATTCTTCAAAATTTTAAAACTAAAAGATCCTTTGTGTGTAAATATTTCCTTATGTGTAAAATATCATATAGTTATTCATGTGTGTCAAAGATAGTGTGTAACTTATGTATGATACTCACATCGGATTCTAGAAGTATAGATTTTGGGTGCTATAATTGGTATTAGTGGAAAGGTTTTTGAAAAGATTAGAGACTATGATATTATTTATGAATAATAATATTATATTTATACATACCACTATAGTTTTTTTATATGGTACAACTCAGTATATATTGGGGTTTTAAACTGACTAATGTTTGGATGCTATATTTTATCCCTGGTGTATCAAAAATTGCATTTCCATTGGCATTTTAGTCACACTGGGGTAAAATTGTTAATTTTGGATTTTTTAAATTAATTATTTCTAGGGTTGATAAATTTAGGGAAACAGGTTAGCTGGGTATCAAATTGTTTGACACTCGGATACCCCGAGGAATGTGTCAAACCATTTTCCAATGTTCACACCTAGATTAATAATGTCAAATGGTTTACACTCTTCACTTTTTGAGGGGAAAAAAGGAATAAAAACATTCGATTCCTTTCTTATAGTGGTAGAAGGGTGAGAGTTAATTAGTTTGATGCTTGACTAAAGATTCCAGTAAAACGACATCCCCCCAACTATTTTCTAACATCAAATATCCTCTCCTTCCATCTCCTATATAGTTAAAAATACACTCACCTTTAGTGCTACAGTTTTTTCAATCATCAAAATTTTGAGTTATTTCTATTTTATTTTATTTTATATCTATTTTTAGTGTAATATTTTATTTAATATTAGTTAATTTTTAATATAATATATTTTTGGAATTATTTATAATTAAATATTATTAAATAGTATTGAATTATCAGTAAATTAATTGTAAATTATTAAATTTCATGTTTATTATTTTGTTTTAATTATTTGAAATATTTTTAAAATGCGTGTTTAATATTAGTTTTTAATAATAAAATGGTAGTATAATGTTTATATGTTTTGTATAATTAATTATCATGAATAATATTAAGTTGAATGGTCAATAAAATTGGATGTTTAATTGTTATTATATTGTTTTAATTATTAATATAATGTGTTAATCATGAGTAGTATTAATAAGTTTCATGTTTAATATAAATAGGAATATTAAAATGCTTGTTTAATAATGTTTTATTTTTTATTATTAGTATATTATTATAGTTATCAATATAATGCTTTATTTATAATGTTATAATTTTATTACTAATGATTTATTTATTAAGAATATAATTTCTTTTTTAATATTAGTAAATTACATCCTTTAGATTCTAGATGTAGGATATAGTAGAAATTATGATTAGAAAACATTAATGAAAACTTCCTGGATATAAGTCTAAACATAGGAAAAATCCTAAAATTTTGGTAAACTGAATATTGTATGGTTTCCTAGAAATGAAATCCCTTCTTGGATTTAAAGAAGGGGATGCAGTCTCTATCTCGGATGCTCCAATTGGTAATAATCCTATAAAAAATTGACTGAGTATTAACTCCATCTTCACTCGGTGCACAATTAGTGGGTCAAAGTGCACACTGGGTTTGACACTCTTGGGGGTTGTGGGTTGGATGATTCACTTTTTCTTTACTCTAATAGTCTCACACTAATTAATAACTTTAGATGTTTATATTTAAATGAACCATGGTTAAAATTAAATGATAAAATATTTTAAATTATTGTTATTATTGTTCTAATTTTATATAATTCATAACTAAGTTTTATAGTAGATAAAAATATGACTACATATCATTTTTCAATGGTCAAATAATTGATAATTAACAATAAGTCAGTTATAGTCAACAACTAAATTGAGTGGTATTTCCTAGAGTTTATAAAACTTTGGAAGACTTCTAAAGAAAAATACATCAATAGTTAGAACTAATAGTTATCTAAGTGATATATTATATTATATACCAACATCTACAATTTAAATATAGGTTGTGGAATATAGACTATCCAATTATTAATGATAGTGCCTAGGAACATGTATTGTCACCTGTAAAAGATGAATATGAATATTAAATGATAGAGGTGTATGTACCTATAAATACCATCAAAGATGTTCTATTGGCAGTGGAAGTTAGTTCATCACAACCTCAAAATAAATTTTCATATCCTAGAGTTACGTCATCTCATAGAGAGATTGAAGTTTTTAGTGACAATCCTCAACATGAGGTAGATTTTATGGTGGAAAATTTTGAGGATGATGAAAATTCATAACAAAAGGGAGATGTTGAGGACACAAAATAATGAGAAAATGTTGAAGAACATTCTAATATGATCCATATATCGTCAAGATACCCTATGAATCATCTGCCTCCATTATAATCATGTCTAATAGAATATAGGGGGGTTTTATAATAATTTTATTGATAAATCATTACCCTCAATAAAAAATTTCTAGAAATTATTAGTAGCATGAATCAAGCGTCAGATAAAGGTAATATGTACATTGGAGGATGAGTCTGATAGCAAGGATGTTTTGAAGATAATGATCAAACAGTATCACATTATGCAATATTATAGTTATGTGGTGGAGGAATCGAATAGAGTATTTTATATAATTATATGTAATAAGTTCAATTCATATTTTCAAATGAATATATGAGATATACTTGATAAAAATTTCAATTGTTGGTGGATTTCAAGATTTACTCAACAAACATGTATAAACTCAAACCTGTCATAGGGTCACATAACCATAGATTCCGAATTCATTTAAACTATTAATATTGAAATGATAAGAGTATATAAAAACATTCTTCTAGTTCCATTGGTGGAGGAAATAAAATGATAATATGGTTTTCATATTTCTTAATGGAAGGATTTTAACACCCTGATATTTTATGAAATATATTTTTTCAAATTAATTTAATCTTTTTGATATTTTGTGTTTCCCACAACACTGAATATAGCTTGTGTTTTATGAAAGCACTATGCTTCACTTGGATTTCACACAACACCAAGTTAGTCTTTCACTACACACACCAGTTAGATTATCTTTCAGTACACACAAAAATATGTTTGGATTGTGTTAAACACAATATTGAGTTCCTTCAATACTTTGTGTTACACGTAAGGCTGAGTTTTACCGAAATGAAATATACTATTAATATTTTTATTAAAATATTATTATATTTAATACATAGTTTTTGGAATGGAAGTTATGAATAATAGTAAATAAATTTTGAAAATATTATTTACACATGTATATAAAATTAATCCTTTGGTTATCAATTAGTTATAAATGAAAGTATGAACTATTTGAAAATAATGAAATTCCTTTGCTAAGAAAACTATTTTCTATATAAAAACACAATTTTATCTCAATAAATTAAACAAACCGATTTTTATGGATTTTTTTAATCAAATTTATATATTATATATTCAATAAATTTTTCTGACACTTATCTAATAGATTTTATTGGTATAAGATAAGAATAAATCAAATTTTATGAATAACAAGATGTATTTTTGAAAAAGGTAATTTTACCGTCTTTTAATAGAGAACCTATTATATATATAATTTTTGATACATTTAAAATTTTTAATTGAAAAAATAAAGTTCATTTTTGAATATGAGATATTAAAATTTACTTGGGTTAATTTTTGGTGTTTTTTTGTGAAGTTTCATTTTCTGATGAATAGTGAAAAACACTGAATTTTAATTGAAAACTAATTTTCTATTTAATTTAATTTTATATTTAAAATATATTTTTAATTTTTTTTAATTATTTTTTAATTTTATTATAAAACAATAAACCTAATTTATTTAATTGAAATTGGATATATAAACATTTCAATCTTTTGAACTTTTTACTTTAAAACCCTGCTTTCATGTCACGTCTACATGATTAATTTTAAATTAATTTATTTCAATTATGTGTTTTTAATTTGGAACAAATGATTCCATATTTTTAATAGGAATAATTTATAATTTATAATAAGAACAAATTATTTCTTTACCAAAAATATTAGTGAATGTAATTAAAATTAATTACAACGAGTAAGTTAAAAATGAGTTTACTTAGTGGTTAAACATTAAATTAAGGGACAAAATAACCTAGAAACATGTAAAAAATACATTTTCCGGAAATATTTCTACCATATAAACACTTTTATAAAATATTTACCATTATTTGAGACCTATAATATAACAGAGTCCTCACAATAGTGTTACCTTTTTATATTTACAAGAATATCTCCACTATAAAAGGGAACCCCCTCACTTAATCAAACCTATAAATCCCTTTGTATCATGAAAACCCTTCCAAAATAACCTCCAAAATCCACTCCTTTCATAATATAATCACCCCTTTGGGAAAAAATCCACCCAAGGATCCATTTGGTTTAAACCAAAAGGAGTTACCCAAAGAAGAGGTAACATCTTTCAATAAACACTTTTATTTTATTCCTCTCACCACCCCCTTAATTATTATTATTTAATGATTGTCTAATAAACATATTATACTAAATATTTTTATATTTTTTATGTTAAGTGTTTTACGTAAACCTACACACACTTCCATCAAATGGGATATGCAATCATCATTCGTGTTTACGGTGGACTACCACCTCACAAATTGATGGCGTTCGTTCTTCCCTTTCCACCTTTAAAGGTTGGTAATAATGATGTAATTTATGTTTTATATTATATTTATTATATTTATGATGTATTTATGATTTTTTAATTATTATATAACACATAACTTCATGATTTATATTTTGGGGAAATAATATAACTTCATTTGTGAACGTATGAACTTATGCCTCCTTAAACAGGTGTGATTTGTTCACACTTTACATAGAATGTATTAAGGATGGATTTAGTGAAATTATATGATATATATGACATAATAATTTTATTTTTATGACATTATATACATATATACATATATTACATTTACTTTCTTTCTTTCAATACGATTGGAAAATGGAAACAACGTTCATGCGTACTTACGGGTTACTGTCTCCATGAATGGTGTATTTCATTTCATATTTATATATTTAATATATTATTATTAATATTTATATACTGAATATATATGATAATTATATCATGTTTTTCATTCTATAAATAATTAAATTTTGATCTAAGTAAAAGGATCATGAATAACATGTCAAAACATATATGAAAACAAAGTGGTTATTACCTGAAATGTAAATTTAACATTAAATTATTAGTAAATAGGTAATATATAGTAATAATAAAATAAAATATGGTATGATATATATGAATATGGTTATATTGTATATTTATAATAAAATTATATTTATTATACTGTAGGTTTTAATGTGTGTGAATAAATTCAAGACTTAAAGTAAGGGTTTTCTCGTCTCACTTTTATTTATGTGAGATATATGCAATATTCACCACTTATTTTTTTTGGTGTATATAATAACAATTAATGTATTATATGATTATTATCCTTAAAATTATGGGTATTTACAAATAAATTCTATGATCTCTCTTTCATGGTATTTTCGGTTCAAAATGTTACCAAATCGGTAAAGTACTTTTGTCTCAATTTGCAGTCTTTGAGACACATGTTATGTTATACACCTATATTATTTTATGAGGTTTATATAATTGCCATTGTCATTTTATATCATGAATATCATTATTTTAATTATATTTAAATATTAATGTAATTTTATTCTCTCATGGGGATTATGATTTAAAGTTACCAAAGTGGTAAGAGTTTATTACTACAATCTCACCATTTATAGGGATTGTTTATGATTATGCTTCCATTGATGAAATATTATTATACATATATCAAGTAATCTCATGTATTTTTTTCTGATCTTTTAATTCATGATATATTCAAGTAATGGTACTAATTTTCAATACTTTGGGACTTAATATAATTAAGAAAGTGTTTTTAAGAAATTACCACTTTATCTCTCTCTTCGGTTGGAAATCTATGTTATCTCAAAAACCTGTTTTCTTAAAAAAAATTAAAAAAAAGCTGTACTATTATCTTATGATTTTTAAAATACATTTTACCCATTTTTTACCTTTTTAACAAAATGGTTTTTAGAAATTAATCTTTTTTTCATTTTTTGATCGAGACACTTTTTAAAACATGTTATGGAATAAAAGGAATGTTCAGTATGTATGGATTTATCCACCTTCATGATCGTCATTTCCTTGAAACTTCCTTTTCAAGTTTACATGATCAATTTTTTCTAAGAAAAATGTTTTTCTAATATTCTATAAATGATTTTTTTAATTTAGTTTTCAATGAAAAATGTTTTCATAAAAAATTATGTTCAAAAAGTGTTTTAAATGATTTTAAAAGTTTTATTTATAAGTTTTCAAGGTTATTTTCAATAAAAGTGGTTTAAAAATGTTTTATGATCCAAAAAATTGTTTTTTAAAGAAGAAAGGATATTTTCATAAATAAATATTTAAAATTATTTTTAAATATTATTTTATAAGTTTCTAAAGTGGGTTTCAAAGAAAATAATATTAAATATGTTTTATGCCTTAAAAGTGATTTTTAAAGAAAGTTTATTTTCCTTAATAAAATCTTTAAGTTATCTTCCAAAATCCTTCTCTGTATAACATTAAATACTTTGAAATAGTTTATGATTTACTACAGATATGATCTAAGGACATCATTGTCATTCTTTCTCTAAATGGTTTATATTGAAAATTTTAAGTTGTTTATGAAACTCATTTCCCTTACACAAGTTATACCATGAAAAAACACTTATGAAACCCACTTCCATTCATGGGTAATTATATGAGTAAATGATTCTGAAACCTCTATATTTTACATTATAAAACAATAAACTCAATTTAGGTCATTATAACCAATTTCACATTGAAATTGGATATAAAAATATTTCAAACTTTTGAACTTTTTTACTTTAAAACTCTGTTTTCCTGTCACGTCCGTGAGATTAATTTAAAATTAATTTCCACCACTATTGTGTTTGAAATTTTGAAAATTGGATACCATTTTTAGAATTATAATAATTTATAATTTATAATAAGTTCAAATAATTTTTTCATGAAAAATATTTGCAAAAGTAATTAAAAATAAGTACAGTGATTAAGATAAAAACGGGTTTACTTAGTTGTTAGACTTTGACTAAAGGGTCCAAATAACCTAAAAAAATGTCCAACATACATTTTATGGACATATTTTAAACATATCCTCAATTATATTAAAATTTTACCATTATTTTAGACATGTTATATAAAGAAGACCTCTCAATAGCATTTACCTTTTTATATTTACAAGAATGTCACTACCCCTCCACTACAAAAGGGAACTCACCCCCCACTTAATGATACCTATAAAGAACTTTTTATAGTAAAAACACTACCTAGATAAGCTCAAAAAATCCCTAAATTCATAATAGAATCCTCCCTTTGGGAATAAATCCATCCAAGTAATCCCTTTGGTGTAAACCAAAAGGAGTTACCCAAAGAAGAGGTAACATCCTTTAATAAGCACTTTTATTTTATTCCTTTATCCACACCCTAAATTATTATTATTTAATGACTATATAATAACCTAGGCATCCTAAATATACTGATATTTTGTTCTGTTAATATATACACTGACACCTATACATGCTTACATCAAATGGGATATGCAATCACTGTTTATGTGTACGACGGACTACTGCCTCACAAACCGATATCATTCATTCTACCATTGATGCCTTAAAAGATTGAGAATAATAATAAAAATTATATTTTTATATGATATATATTATATTTATGATGTATTTATTGTTTTTTAATTATTATATAACACATATCATCATGCTTTCCATTTTGTGGAAATACGATAACTTCATTTGTGAACGTGTGGACTACCACATCCTCAAAGCGATGTGATTCATTCACACATTACATGGAATTTATTAAGGATTATTTTTGTGAAATTATATTATATATATAACATATTAATTATAATGTAATGATATTATATACAAATATTTCATTTACTTTCTTTCTTTCAATGTGATTAGAAAATAGAAACAACGTTTATGCGTGCATATGGCCTACCATCTCCATGAATAACGTATTCAATTTAATAGTTCAATCATTAATAGATTATTATAAATACTTATATACTCAATTTATATGATATATATATATCATTTTTTACATTCTATAAATAATTAAAAATTTATCTAAGTAAAGGGATAAAGAATAAAATGTCAAAACATATAAGAAAAACAAATCAATTATTACCTGAAACGTAACTTTAAAATTAAATTATTAATAAATAGATAATATATAGTCATAATAAAATAATATATAGTATGATATATATAAATATTTTTTTTAGATGTATAATAAACTTATATTTATTATATAGAAGTTTTTAATGTGTATTAAGAAAGTCAATACTTAAGGTAAGGGTTTTCTCATCTCACTTTTATTTCTTTGAGATATGTTCTATATTCACCACTTATTCTTTTTTATGGTGTATATAATTCCCATGAATGTATTATATGATTATTATACTTAAATTTATGGGTATTTACATATTCATTTTATGATCTCTCTGTCATGGGATTTGTGGTTCAAATGTTACCAAATCGGTAAAGTAATCTTGTTTCAATTTGACTTCTTTGAGACACATGTCATTTATGAAACTATATTATTATAAGATATGTATATAATGACCTTTGAGATGTTATATCATGAATATAATTATTTTCATGATATTTTAATTTTAATTTAATGGTATCCTCTCAGGGGTATATGATTCAAAGTTACCAAAGTGGTAAGAGATTATAATCTCATCATTTATCGGGATTGTTTATGATTATGCTTCCATTGATGAAATATTATGATCAATATATCAAGGAATCTCAATAATTTTATTATAATATTATTATTTACAATATATTCAACTTATGTTGACATTTTTCACACTTTTTTACTTAAGATAATTAAGAAAGTGTTTTTAATAATATATGACTTTTTCTCTCTCTTCTGTCATAAATTTGTATTCTTTCAAAATATTTTTCTCTAAAAATGTTTTAAAAATGTTATAATATTCTCCTACTATATTTAAAATAATTGTTTACCAATTTTTTACCTTTTTAAAAAAATGGTTTTAAAAATTAATCTTCTTATTATTTTCCAATCGAGGAACTTTTCTAAACTTGTTACGGTGTAAACGGAATGTTCGACATAATCAAAATTTTCCATACTCATGATCATAATTTATTAGAAGTTTCCTTTGTAATTTTACAAGATTATTTTTTTTAAGAAAAATGGTTTCAAAATATTCTTGTAAATTCATTATTTTTATAGTGGGTTTAAAATAAAAAGGTTTTCAAAAATATTTTATGTTAAAGAAGTGTTTTAAATACTTTTAAAATATTCCTTTATATGTATTCATGGATATTTTCAATGGAAATTTTTTTCAAGATGTTTTATGATTTTAAAAAGGATTTTTTCAAATCAAAAATTATATTTTCCTAAATAAATGTTTAATTTTTTTTAAAACTTATTTTACATGTTTTCAAAGTGGTTTTCAAAGAAAATTATTTTGAAGATCTTTTATGTCTTAAAAAGATATTTTCAAAAAAGGTTATTTTTCTTAAGAAATGCTCTAAGTTTTCTTTCAAAATACTTCTCCAATTAAGATTAAATACTTTAATATAGTTTTTTATTTACTGGGGATATGATCTAAGGACATCATTCACATTATTTCTCGGAATGGTATATGTTTAAGATGTCAATTTATTTATGAAACCTATTTCTCTTCCACGAGTTATACCATTATAAAGATATTATGAAACCCCCTTACATTCATGGGTTATTATAAGATTTAATGATAATGAAACCTGTCTCTTTTTCATAGGTTATAATATGATGAAATGTTTATGATACTAATTTCATTTCATGAATTATTATATGATGAATGTTTATGATCTTGTGGAATATGTGTGTATGATTTCATTATATGATGGTTGGGGTAAATATATCCCTACAATACATTGGGTAAAGATTTATATCTCATGAGAATTTTATGGGAAACAAGTTGACAGATTTATCCATAAGGGGAAAAAAGTGTTTCCTAGTGCACAATGGGAAATAGTTATGCCCTAATCCACAAGGGGAAATAGGTGTGTCCTAATCCAAAATGGGAAATAGGTGTGTCCTAATCCAAAATGGGAAATGGGTGTGTCTTGATCCACTATGGGAAATAGGTTTGTCCTGATCCACTATGTTGATGTTCTTGGTATTTAACCTTGACACATGAAATGGTTTTCTATATTTATGATAATTCCAGACTTATATGGCATAAGCTTATAGTACGTGATTGATTTATGATGATTTATCACCCTTATGATTCATGTCTTATGAACTTACAATATTTACTCTATGACTCATATATATGATCTTTTATATGTAGGGAATTATTTTCAAATATTATTATCATCTTCACTTAATAGTATGCTCATGTTATGCTAATGTATCTCATTTATTTTACCTTATTGAGCATCTGATCTCACCCTTTCTTATGTTTCCTTTCCCCAAGTTATGAAGAAAGGTTTTAGGTAGGAGTAATAAAGGCTAAGATATTTATGGGAGATATTGTAGATCTTTGACCAAATTATAAGGAAGTGTTCCATGTTTCCAAATAACTTAATCTATTATGGTCATTGGGCATGTACTTTTTTAATGTGTGGAATATTCATCTAAAATTATGTAATATCCATGTATGTTAATACAAGGTCACTATAAGGAGTGTGTTGTGTAACAGTAGACCATAATTAAAGTTTATGGGAATTTGGATGACTCATATCATGTTTTACCACAACCTATGGAACTGTTGTGTTATAATAATTAGGTTTTCTAATGGTTACAAATAGTTGAATATATTTCCCAATGGAACCAATTTGACCAATAAAAGGCGGTGTTTGACATATTGTATTATAAATAATTACCATGTGTGGATGCTTTTAGATATTAAAACATGTTTACCTATAATGATGGAACATTTATGTATGGAATGTATACTATAATTTTATTGATTATCTCCACCCATAATGGAAATAATTCTCCCGGTCCATTGGACTTTTCTATTGTTGAGAATATAACTTTTAATCTTGGAGATGGATAGTCACTATCCCTTTTTTAAGGCCACTTTCCTCTAACCCAGACCTATGTAGTGATGGTCGTAGTGCCAGTCCCTCCCCCTCTAGAGGGGTAAAGACCTCAATAAACCTTCTTGAGGGTCTGAACCTACTCATTATCACCCTTTTATAATCTTTTTTACATTCCACCTTTCTCACATATCCCTTTAATACCTAAAGTTCTAGACTTGTTTAATGGATTTCTGCTACTCTTGATCTCAGCTTCAGAATTCACTGACACCTCATCCAATCTAATCCTGAAAATAGTAGAATGATTAAAATAATGGTGAACATGATTGGAATCATTAGAAAAGTTCATTTTCGGTTCTTGTTGTTTAGAGAAATGAGTGATAGTAGGTCTTCTTGACAATGTGCACATAATGGTCTACTTCACTTAGGATAACAATTTGATCCTAGTCTACTCTATATCCCCTTGTGTTTGAAATGGATCCCACTTATTCTTGTTCAGGTGATCATATGATTTCAACATGAAACATGACTCCCCAACCATGGCAGTATGTGTTAGCTTTCTTGAACTCCCTCTCCCTTTCCAGAAGACAAATGTGGAGGGGTCACGTCTTTGTGCTAATGGTTTGGAACCTATGAATGATGAAGTTATAAAGGAACAATTGGGTTGTGATAGAAATTTTCTTTCCATAAATAAATATTCATGTTCTTTTAAGCCTGATCCAAAGGTGGTGGGCGTTTATGGTTGGAAGAAACAGGATTTGTCAGGGCACAATTCAGTTGTGAAAGTCCTGTTAAAATCAAAATGGAATTTGAGGGTTTCCACAGCAGGGCAGTTTAACCCTTGAAATATTACATCCATGGATTTAATAAATGAGGAGTTTATTCCAATTGTAAATGGAGTTAACCAAAAGGAGGTGTATATATAGTTGAGGTAGTGTGAACAAGCCTTAATGATAAAGGTATGTCTTCAATTATTGGCGCAGGCTTGAAGGATCAGGTTCAATCTTCTGTATTTTTTGTAGGACCAGGGGGTGAGGAGATGTATACAATGGGTTATTTGGACCTAAATAATGGTATCCCAAATCCATCATCTTATTCTGAGTTTTTGTTTATTGTAGTTGATTCTAAATAGGAGGCAATGATGAAGGAATCAAGTCCTTCTACCCACATTCCTCATGAAAACTCAGCACATGACTCCCTTGTTGCAGATGAGGGCTGGTTGAAGGCACTGAGTAGGGAAATCCCCAATAGAAAATATCCAACTCTAAATTTGGGAAATTATTTTGATGGTATGGAAGTCTAATAACTGGTTCATTATTAATAGGGGGACAATATTGAAGTCCAAAACCTCTATGGGGAAGAATCTGGTGATGACAGCTTCAGTCAACTCTCAATGGACAATGTTAAGGGGATATAAGGTAGATGACTTCACAACCCAAGGAGTAAGAAGGGGAAAAAGGGAACCCGATACTCAGGGAGATGCATCGTGACTAAGGTAAAAAAATCTAAAGTGTTTAAGGATTATTAATACTTTACTAAACCGATGGAAACAATTTTGGATAAAAAGGGTGTGGCCAACTAGTTTCCTGCATGTAAAGGCACTGGGAAGGACCAATTTGATAACAAGAACATTAATCTTCAAGGTGAAAATCTAATGGCATGAGATTCTTGTCCTAAGGGAAAGATAAATTTGGTGACATGATGGAAGTTCCACCTCAAGAATTAGGGCCTATTCTGAAGAGAATAATAGGAAGGGTGGAAGTAGAAAAAAAAATTTTTTTGAGGCACATTCTCCACTCTATGGAAGAAGTTTTGGAAGGAGTTGTCCATATAAAAAATACAAAAGAGTATGTGAATAGAGTTTATGATATAATGATTCAATTTGATCAAAATGAGGATCAAAGGGTTTGGATTAACAAACAAGGTTTCATTCTAGCTCCATGATTCAATAAATATAAGATCAACCTAGAGTAATATATCCATACATGGGATAATATGGCCAATCAATTTGAATATATTATTAAAAATTATATGTATATAAATGTAACTGCACTTTAATGGGGGTTATATAAGGTGTATTATTCCACGGGTATTAGAATCTTATTTAATGATTGTTGGGTCTTATTTCTAAACTTAATGACTTTGAGTTTCAAACTTGTGTGGTTTTTGGATTTTCCTCAAAATTTTATTTTATGTGTCCATGAAGGTCAAACCAACACATGTTGACCTATATATATTGGTTAATCATTATTCAATCCAAAAGGTTGGTCTTGTATTATACTTGTTAATGTTAAAGTATTTTTAAACAATGATTTGAATGATTTTATAAATGAAAAATTAATTTAATTTTATTATTGATTATCTATTTCTATGTTGACATCTCTCTTCACAAATTCTTAGTTTAAAATAGTTTAGGATTTAATTAACAGATCAAGCATCGATGGAACTTCATCTTCATTACTGTTAAAAATTCAATAAATTAATTTCATTTATCATAAAACATATGAATCACCTTTACATGAAGATATAGACATACGAAAAAAAGATAATTGACAATAACAAAATATATTATATAAACTAAATATTTTTATCTACCGAATGTCTTATAAATAATTATGAAAATGTTATATATTTTGATGGAGGAGGCTCTCTTATATGCCCAAAAATGTCATGACTCACAAGAGGTGAATTCATGATGACCTATTCAACATCTTATGGTGCAAAGATCTCATCACTTCTACTATGAGGAACCTTTAGCACCCATTATTCCATTTCTATAGCATGATGGACTCTATGGATTCTCTTTGTGTGGATTTAAGATGATTTATCCTTATTTTATTACTACAGTGGCCCGAAGACAACCACTAGATACATAAACTTTTCATATTCCTAAGGGGAGATGGTATATAATTTAGAGGTTGTGTATTACATGTTTGACTTACCTTTCCATGGAGAGGTATGAGTGATTTTATAGGAGATTGGCATATGCTTTTACAACATTTACTAAGAATTTATCTCTTTAGTCAACCATGAATCTTACAGGGTTTCTAATTGCATATGGGATGGATTAATGATCAATTTTTATAGATTCTAAATTGTTCTGATGAGTTGATGTTTATTTTACACACACATGAATATATTATACAATAGGTCGAAGTCATGTTTTCTATTGAGTACTCTAACTCTTTGGTACACATGATTTACTTACCTTTACTTGAGGATCTAGATAGGAAAACTACAGAAAATTGGGGGTTTTCTATATTATAATATCTATATATATGCCTCCATTTAGCATAATAAGAGGAGAAGCACCATATGGAAAATCTATTTCATTCTTCTATAGAAATGGTCATGAGAGTGTTTTCCATACATCATTCCAAGATATATCACCCCACTTTCCCATTTCATTTTATATGAATATCCTATAGGACACTAGTATGTTTACATAATTAATTTGAGTTGTTTTAAACTTTTACTAATAATATTATTTTTGACTAATTATACATTACATTTTTTATCTTGTGGACTCAAACTTGGAGTTATATATTTATATATACCTTAAAGCATTGTGTGTGTAGTTTTTGAATGATTTTCTAACCTAATATGATCAAATGATGTGAGTTAAATATTAATTTTTGTACATAAAAATTGAATGTTTATTAATTTTATACAATATTATAATGATAAATTATTTATACTATTTTCTTAATTTATAACTAATTTTTCAGTTATAATTTTAGGTTTCATCAAATCCATATAGTGATCATGTCTTGGTGATATTTCTACCATACTGAAAAGCTTTGATTAGAGACTTTGGAACTATGTTTCCACTCATTCATTTTCATATCATTGAGTAGAATCATCTAGACCACGTGATTCCAAAATTTGGGTATATTGCAATACCATATAATTCCATGAATTTTTTTAAAAAATTTAAATGATATAATTTTGAGGCCAGGCACTGAGACGGCGTGCTATTCTAAGGCCCATAGTGCCTAGAACGATCTATCGAAAAATGTTAAGTATTAAATAGTTCACATAATATGGTTTCTTGAAAAAGTGGAATAACTCTTAAAATGTATCCCGGATCAGAAATCCAAAGGAATTGTTGCATTTAGGATGGCAGGTTTACCCTAGGTGTGACTTAGCTTTAGTCAGTTCAGGACTCTAGTGAGAAAACCAAAAAATGGAATAACCATAAATAAAATAATTAAATTATTTTATTTTATTTTCCAAATGATTATAACTCACAAACGGTGACTCAGATTGAAAATCTGAGACCGCCTTTGAGCTAGTGAGGGTATGCTTTCCTTAGGTAGAGACTAATGTTGTCCGGTACAGGCAAATAGTGGAAGTTAGTTCTTTTCCGAAAATAAAATAATAAAGTAACAATTATTTTAGTGTAAAATCCTTATAACTTCTAAATTGTAACTCAAATTGAAAATATGATAGTGTCTTTGAGCTCGTGAGGGCGTGTTACCCTTAGGAAAATCTTAACCTAAACCGGCACAGGTTGAGGGTGAAAGATAGTTTTTGACTTTTTTTAAGCGAATTAATGTGGCGCATGTGTGTGTTTTTGAAAACTTCTAAACGGGAAATCAGATTAAAAATCCAAGGGCACTATTGTGTTCATAACATTGAAAATACCTATGAATAGACCTAACCTATAACGGCGCGAGTTGAGGAAAAAGTTAATTTTCAGACTTTTTGGAAGAGAAATAAAATAAATAAAAAGGATATTTTATTTTCTTTTCCTCACTGTTGAGTGGTGGCATGCCATAACTGAGGTGCGGTAATTAGGTAGCGACGAACCACATTAATAATACTCTTTAGCTAATGAAAAATAAGATATGTTGTTTTATTAATGAAACATTGTAACAACATGGTGACACAATGTAATAGAAATGTCGCGATGCGTTTCTCTATTAATGATATAACAGGTTGGATAATCTGGGGGTGGAATTTCTCTGAAGGATGGAAAAGGTTTTTCTCTCTAACAAAGAGTGCTGGAGAATTGTTAATGACATAAGAACACCTCAATGAATGGGATCGGTGCATGGTGAATGCCAATGGCTTCGAAGAACAGAACATGGATTCCCGCGGATAGATCGCTCCAGCGACGAACTCGATCATGGGTAGCGGTTGTTTTGATTTAAATTCCTTTTCCCTATTCTTCACCCTAAAATGATGAACGCAGACCAACCCATGAACAGGATGACCTGCAGATCTCTTGTTCTTGTGGGAGAGTGCCTTTTCTTGGGATTCTTGTATGTGGATTAATTATTTTTCTTATAGAACTTCAATCCTAAACCTCCCTTTGATTAAACTCTAATGAGGAGGGTGAGGGACAACAAGAACAAGGCCTGAACCCCTTTTCCTTGTGATATACTCATGGCCAAACCTTCAAATTTATGGCATGTCGGTATTGAGTTTGTAGCAGTGAAAAAGGTGACCCGAGAAGACTGCCGGCGTAGATGGTTTGTAGAACGGACCTGATGGCCCGTGGAAAGCACCGCCAGCACTGGCCACTGGCATGTGGCATCTTGCCACGACGGTGTACTGAAGGAGGTGTCGTGGCCGGCTCAAGTTGTGGCAGAGCAGCATGAGCTGCCGGCTACAGCCGGTGGATGGTGGATAAGATGCAACCAAATGACCGTGTCAAGCGGAGCGGCCCGCACTGCACAGTTTGTGGTCCCTCACTGGCACACGGTCCAGTGACTGTTTTTGGGACCACCAGGGGTGGCCCGCTCTGGCACACCAAAATGGAATCCATTAGGCATTTGGGTTTAGGGAGGTCGGTCCACTGATTGTGGGCCATAACAGGGCGCGCAAGCCGGGTCGCTATGCGGCCCGGGCCAGACGGGTGATATAACACCATGCCACTAAGGGGTCCATGATAGGAACTATATGTCCCGATGGTTATAGGTCGGGCTGAATGAGACCGGGTCATCGGGCCAGATGAGACTGGGTCGTCGGGCAACCCAGTGGGCTGGACCCCCGGTTGAACCGGGCCGAGTCCAGCAAGGACCAATAGGCCTGGCCCGGTGACCAAGCCAGACTGGTCCGGCCTCAACCTGAACTGGGTCGGGTTATTTGAACCAAACTGGTGCATGTGGGGCCCCTGGTCTAGGTTGGTCCGGTCGGTCTGACCGGGTTAGACCGGGCTCAGACGCAACCGGCCCCTCTTTACTAAAACACCAATATCTCTCAAATCAGGCATCCATTTGACAAGCTGTTGGTGGAATAGAAAACCTAGTGGGGAGGAAGATCTTTTGGAATACTCTAAGGAGGCTTTCATGAAAGTTTTTATATGATGAATGGCATGAGGAGAAGTTTCTCTCAGAATCAAGTTCACTACGTGTAGAGATTCTACAGCTAACTGAGACGTGAAGACTAATGAAAAGAGACCCCATGTGGATTAGCTATGATGGCCCAGTGGGAAGATTCTATGTGGGACCCAGTAGGCCGATGGTGGAGAGTTTCTATGTGTGACTCGACAGACCCACGGTACTCATCGGGCAGGAGTACCTCAGTATGATGTCCAAAGTGGGAAGAGGCTTTGTGTGACCCGGCCAGCCCATGGTGGGGAGAAACTCTATGTGACCCAACATACCCATGGTAATCATCAGGGATATGTACCACAATATTCCAAGGCTTGTGGGAAGCAACTCTGTGTGACCTGGAAGGCCCACGGTGGGGAGCGGCTTTGTGTGACCCAACATACCCACAGTACTCATTAGGGAGAAGTACCCCAGTAGCCCAAGGTGTTCAGTGTTGTGACTGATGGAATTACTTTATATAATCTAGATTATACCTGCATGAGATGACTCTTAGTGTACATAGATTACTCTCATCTATGGTGTACATAGGGTACATGGTGTACTCTCCTCGGTGGTGTACTTAGTGTACTTGGAATACTCTCTTCAGTGGTGTACTAAGTGTACTTGGTGTACTCTCCTCAAAGATGTACTTAGTGTACTTGGTGTTCTCTCCTCGGTGGTGTACTTACAATACCTTGTTCATAATATCCTTTGTGGTGTTTCCTTTGGGGTTTGGGGTCCCTGTTGAGTATTGTGTTACTCACCCCTGTGCGGGCTTCACTAGCATGTTTCGTGTCCCATGCAGGTGATCAATGCTTCGATGGAGACCTTGGTGGTCTTGGACCAGGTGGTTCTTAGTGAGATGGGATGGACAGAAAGATGCTTCGGTGGAGACCTTGATGGTCTTAGACTAGGTGGTTCTCGGTGAGATAGGACAAATGGGTGTATTACTACAACTACTGGCACCTACCCTTCACCTACCCTTCAGGTAGGGTCTTGAGCGGACAAACCAGGATAATTGTACTATTCTTTGTGGTTTGGGATTGTATTATGGACCCTTTTTACTTTACTTTTTGGTTTTGGGCTTGTATTCTTCCCCCTTTGTATTTTCAGTTTGTGTTGTACGCGTGTGTACAGATTTAAAGGCAAATGCCTTCCCTTTTTGGGATATGCCTTCTCAAAGCTAGTCACCAGCCCATGGCCTATGGAAGGTGGGATTGGGGTTAGTCGCAACATGGGACATGGGGGGGGGGAGTCGTGACAAAGTGGTATCAGAGGTGTTTGGTTCTACCTCAAATATCAAGATTCTGTTGTTTTATTTTTGGGCAATAATGTTAAGTGTTTCGAGTTTGAATTTCAGATTCGAGGAGTCCAGTGTTGGTGCGGAAACTGATGTATCCCTACACAAGGGCAATAAATTCTTCTTTTTGGATATATACATAAAAACACTATTTGAATGCATCATATAGGAATTGAGTGTTTCCTCATGTTCTTCTTGAATTAGGGTCAACTCACTAGGTATAATCTATTGATCCCGGTTCATCTTGATTCTCTTTTAAGATGATTTCATACAGACTGCGATCTAGGATTCCAATGCGTAACCATGAGGATGGTCCACATAGTGATAAGGCTTCAATATAAGGATCATTTCCTGATATGGAACCTTCAGGAAGTGTTCCAAATTTACCACCACCCTTTGGTTAGCAGTTACTACCGGCTCTATAGGTAGAGGATGCATGTAGGCTCAGTACCTTACACAAGTTTCAGTGATATAGACCCCTCAAGTTCTGAGGAGAGTCTGACCCATAGGCCTCTAAGGACCGTCTTGGGGTGGTGACTGAGTTTTCTGTCTTGTTAAGGAATAATTAGATCAGATGGTAGTCCTGATAGTGAGCCTTCTACATGGCTCAGTAATCCAATGATGGGGTTTATGTTACCTGATCTTATGATAAGGTGAATTTTCTATGGAAAGAGCTTGAGAACCTCTCTCTGATATGGGGATATTTCCATAAAATCTAAGGGATATGTGTTCCTAATAGCTTATACGAATTTGGAAGGATGACATGTCAGTATCTGAGTATTCATCGAGGCATACTTACCTTTCCAAGTACTCAATGAATACGATACAATCAGTGCTTCAGGGCTCAGACCTCTAAGAGAGATGTGTTTGGAGACATCTGAGACAACATTATTCATCTTTACATCCCTAAATATTCTAGAGGTTCTAGGGAGAACCATTTTGGTTGAAAGTTCTTTGGATAATAAGATACAACCAATGGATGTCAGCAGTGGGAAAGTAGGAAACTGACATCAGTCTCAGAGACTTGGATGAGTACGAGGATGTCTTTCCAGATGATGTTCCAAGACTACCTCCTCATAGAGAGGTTGATTTATTCATTGATATGTACCATGGGACAACATCGATATCTACACCTCCATATGGGATGGATCTCGCAGACCTCCGAGAGCTGAGGATACAGTTATAGGACTTGCAGAGGAAGGGGTTCATAAGGCCAAGCGCTTCGCCATGGGCAGCCCCAGTGTTGATAGATGGAAGCTTGAGGCTATGGATGGACTTATGGTTCCTAAACTAGGTGACCGTGAAGAAAAAGTATCATTTACCAAGGATTGATGACCTCTTTGATTAGATGAAGGGAGAGGGATGGTTCTCAAAGAAAACCCTCAGATTAGGTTATCACAAACTTGGATTGCGAGATGAGGACATTTTGAAGGTGGATTTTAGATGTCTCTATGGACACTACGTGTACTTAGTGACACTGATTGACATAAAGAACACCCCAGCTATGTTCATGGGACTCATGAATAGGAGCTTCCAGCCGAACCTAGACCGGTTATTAATGGCCTTCATTGATGGAATCTTTGTGTATTCGGTGTTAGAGGAGAAGCATGTGATACACCTAAGGATGCTTCTGGACACACTCTAAGAGCACCGGATCTATGGTAATCTTTCTATGTGTGATTTTTGGATATGAAAGTTCCACATCCTGGGACATGTCATATCAGAGGCTGGAGTTATGGTGGATCTAGAAATGATAGAGGCGTTTCTTGCTTAGGAGCCAACCAAGAGCGTTACTAAGGTGTGGAGTTTCCTTGGGTTGTCCTAGTACTATAGGAGGTTTTTACCAGACTTCTCTAGAGTAGAATCACCCATGAAGGCATTAAAAAGAAGGGAAACCCCTTTTTGTGAAAAAAAAAGACGCCAGTAGAGCTTTTAGCAGCTGAGGTAGATCCTGAAAAGTTCTCATATCATGAGGCTACTAGAGGAGGGAACCGACTACATGGTGTTATGTGATGCATCAAGAACTGGGCTTGGTTGTATCATGATACAGGGGAAAGTAGTGATTTCTTATGGCTCATTAAAATTAATATTTCATGAATAGAACTATGCAAATCATGACCTTGAGTTGGTAACATTAGTCTTCACACTGAATATGTGGCGACACTATCTTATGGGTGAATGATTCATTGTCTACTTTGACCACAAGAGTATCACGTATATCTTTTATCCAAAGGATCTGAATTTTAGATAGTGACATTAGCTAGTGTCACTCTTGGACTATGAATTTGAGATAGTATATACTCTTAGGAAGCAGAACGTGGTGGGAGATACTCTCAGTAGGATATCTAGTTCATAGCTACTGAATGAGGCCTTAGAGTAGTTAGCGTCGCTTCAGATATCCTTTATGGATAGAGATGAGGTAGATTATCTTCAGTAGATGGTGGTTTCCCCTAAACTCCTACCATACACTCCTATAGTGAGTCATAGAGGCACAACTCAAAGATTCCAGATTCCAGCTGTGAGACCACACATGCCTAGATGTCCATAGGACATTCCCCTGATGGATATTTTAAAGGATGCACCACAATACCAATGGCATTGTGGTAGGAGGTGTTGAGGGAGTTCCATATATCCCCTTTGGCAGTGCATCCAGGTGAGGTGAAGATTTACCAAGGCCTCTGACATTTATACTAGTGGGCAGGGATAAAGAAGGCAGTGGCAGAGTTTGTTTACAGATGCCTCACTTGTCAGCAATTTAAGGCAAGGCACCAGGTTCTAGTAGGTTTGACACAACCCCTTGGGGCACCAGAGTGGATGTGGGATGTAATATTGATGGACTTCGTGATGGGTTTACCACATACATCCATAATACACAATACCCTATGGGTTATCATTAACCAACTCACTAAGTCAGCCCAATTCCTAACTACCCAGGAGCAGAGTATAGTAGAGGTCTCGAGATGCCTCTATGTGCTAGAGATTAGATGACTGAGAGACTTTTGCGGAGTTTCCGGTATAGATAGAACATCGAAAGTGGAGTATTCTTCATAGATGGTTGATTCCTATGGTGCATGTTCATTAGTAGCACAAGAATCTCTTAGAGAGCACATGGTAGCAGGAGGTTCAAATTCATGCCCAGTAACCCCTTTTGTTTGTTTAGCCCTTGTTTTGGCTTACGAGGACGTAAATCCCTAAAGGGGGGAGTAAGGTAATACCCCATAATTTCATGTTTTTTTTTGAAAATTTAAATGGGATTATTTCAAGACTAGGCGCTAAGATGAAATGCGATTCCGAGGCCCGGAGTGCTTAAAATGATCCCTCAAAAAATGTGAAGTTTTAAATAGTGAAAGTGTGCAGTGTTTATGAAAAAGTGGGATAAAATTTAAATGGTTTCCCGTATTAGAAATATGAGGGCATTGTTACGTTCAGGATGGCGGGTTTACCCTATGTGTGACTTAATTTTAGTCGGCATAGGCCTCTGGTGAGAAAACCTAAAAATGGCATAACCATAAATAGTATTTAAATCAAATTATTTTATTTTTCAAATGCTAATAACTTAATAATGGTGACTCAGATTGAAAATATGAGACCACCATTGAGATTGTGAGGGTATTTCTTCTTTAGGCCGAGACTAATGTTGGCCAAAGCAGGCTAATAGTGGAAGTTAGTTTTTTCCCGTAAATAAAATAATGAAGTAAAATTTATTTTATTATCAAATCTTTATAACTTCTAAATAGTAAATCTGATTGGAAATATGAGAGTACCGTTGAGCTCATGAGGGAGTGTTACTATGAGGCAGAGTTTAACCTCAATCGGCATGGGTCGAGGGTGAAAGATAGTTTTTGAACTTTTTTTAAGCGAATTAAAATGGTCCGCGTGCATGGTTTTGGGAACTTCTAAACGGGTTCCCAGATTGAAAATTCAAGGTCACCATTGCATCCAAAACAACAACAATACCTAAGAATGGACTTAACATCAACCGAAGTAGGTCAAGGAAAAAATTTATTTTTCAAGATTTTTGGAAGAGAAATAAAATAAATAAAAATGTTATTTTATTTTATTTTCCTCACTATTGAGCAGTGACATGCCAACACTGTAGTGTGGAGATGAGGTGGCGGTGAACCACTTTAATGAGACTCTTTAACTGAAGTGAAATAGATATGTTGTTTCATTAATGAAACAACATAATGACGCAGCGATGCATCATAACAGAAACACAATGATGTGTTTCTCTATTAATGAGATAACAGGTTAGAGAATTAGGGGTGGAATTTCTCTGACGGACGAAAAATGTTTTTCTCTCCAACGAAGAATGCCAGAGAATCAATAGTAACATCGACACACCTCAATGAATGGGACTGGTGCGTGATAAACACCAATATATTTGAAGAATGGATCATGGGTTTCCGCGAACGAATCGCTCCAACGACAAACTCGATCACATGTAGGTGTTTTTTTTATTTTAATTCCATTCCCCCATTCTTCATTATAAAACAAAAAACGCAGATCAACAGACAAACAGGTTGATACGCTGATCACTCATTATTGTGGGAGGGTTCCTTTTTTTGGGATTCTTGTATCAGGATTAATTATTTGTCTTATAAAACTTCAGTCCTAAACCTCCCCTTCATTAAACTCTAATGCGGAGGGTGTAGGATGAAACAAAAAAATGAATTAACCCCTCCTTCTTGGGAGTTCTTTATGGTCAAACCTTCCAATTGACGGAAAGTCAATACCGAGGTCATATCAGGGAAGACGACGACTTGAGATGACTGCATGCACAGACGGTTCATAGAACATACCACCAGAGTGGACCTAGTGGCCCGCAAAAAGCACCACAGGCACCAGTGACCACCTGCAGTGGCCCTCTTTTGTGGATGTGGGTGGGTGGTAGCGCGCCCCAAGGCTTTCGAAAGGAGGTGTCACAGCTGGATCAGGTTGCGATAGAGCAAAAGGAGCCACCGGCAGCAGCTAGTGGCTGCCAAACGAGACGCAACCAAATGAGTGAGTCAGGCCGAGCGGCCCAGTAAAGACCCGAATTTTCCAAATATTGTTTTAAATTATTTTGGATTATTAAGAGTCTACAAAAATTTACGGCATGTGATTTTGAGGCATAGAGATCCCAGAACAGAATTTTGAACTTTTTTTAAGGTATGTTCAATAAACGTGCAGGCGGCGATTTCTATCATTTTGATAGGTGCTCAGATTAAAAATATGAGGGCACTGTTGAATCCATAGTACTAGAATTAACTTAAGAGAATATTTACTTTGACCTCTAAGGGTCAGATGAAAATTTTAATTTTTGGACTTTTCAAAAAAAAACTCAATGAGTTATTTTATTTGTTTCTTTGAAACTATTGAGCGGTGGTGGCAGTACCGTTGGGCTGTCTAACCATTTAATGGTTGGTTACACTTGGTTTTGTAACCGCACTATTAGAAGAATTAATAAGTTCATTAATTAAATTTATTAATGAACCTCATTAATTGTGTGGTGGGTTGATCTCCTCTTTTCTTCTATTTAAACGAAGCTCGGGTTGAGGTTTTTTGGACTAATGGGAGGAACCATTGAAAAAGTGTCAATGAATTCTTACACCAATGTAGAATAGATATTTTATGACCATTGGAGGACTCGATGATGAGCACCAAAGTACATAAACCTTCTCCTTCGTCCGTAGCACCCTCGAATGTGGACACTCCTTCCTTATCCGCGACAACTTCCAACGAACTCGAGGTAGGGAGATTTTTTTAAGAGTTTTTATGATTATTTTACCTTAATGATGTTGAAAAAATTAAAAGATTAAAATGATAACATGGAGGGAATGGGCCAAACTGATTAGGGCCCGGACCCTTCGCCAACGTAACTTTGATTGTGTTCTTCTTGGGTAACCGACCAACACGACACCAACTAGTAGCAGCGGCTGACTCTAGCCGGCTGCGAGAATGTGACAACACTAGAAGGAGATGTGGCAGATGAAGGGGGTGGCTGTCTAATGCTGGCTATGTTGACGATAGCGGCGCACTGTGGCAGTGCACAGTTAAAGAGGGTCGTAGCTCTGATCCATGACAGACGAAGGGGGGCAGTCGACCATCGCTGGTCGCGTTGAATTTGGGTGGCGCGCCATGGTAGTGCACTGCATAGGAAGGTCGTGGCTTCTAGCTGCAGAAGAGGGAGGACCCACACATCGTGGGTCCTTTGAGTGACTGGTACGAGTGAACTAGCCAGCTGGAGTTGTGCCAACTAGTGCCGCTGCTTTTAGACCGAACGGACTTCTGTCCGTTCAGGAGGGGAGCTAACCCCCACGCCCAGCCAGTAGGTTGGGTGGTTCTGTGGCCCGGAGGGCCATGCCCAATCGGGAAAGAAAGGATGAACTCACAGACCAGCAGGTCGGACCAAGCCCAGTCGAACTGGGTAGAGCCCAACCCCTTCGGACTAGGCCCAGTGGGCCAGGTCGGAATGGACCTGAACCCCTTTCGGCCTAGTTACGCTTAAATGGTCATATCTCCTAAATTGGATGTCTGTTTGATGAACCATTTGTGACGCCAAAACCCTTAGGATGAGGAGGTCCATTCAAGATATTTAACTTGAGTTTTGGAGAAATTTTGAGTATGACTAGGTTGGATCCATCCTGAATCCAACAGGTCCCTTGGCACTAAAATTCCTATAACTTACAGAACATGCGTCCGGTTGACGCATCGTCTGTTGTGTTGGAACCCTTATGAAATGGCGGTTCTTTCGGTTACTTCTTCATGGGACTTCATGACGGTGGAAATATTACTTATTTTTTGAGGAGCATAACCTCCCAGAATACGCATTCTTTGTTCAGAATCTAGTGGGTGGCTGTGAGGTGGAGAATGGACGGTGATCATGTGGGGGTTAGTACCTATAGATCCTCTATGGGTCAGATCCTATATGGGCCAGCGCTCAATAATCGTGTGTGGGTCAGCACATACCAATCTTGTATGGGTCAGATCTTGTGTGGGTTAGTGCTCAGTGATCCTATGTGGGTCAGCGTATACTGATCTTGTGTGGGTCAGCGCTCAACGATCCTGTGTGGGTCAGCGCATACTGATCCTATGTGGGTCAGATCCTGTGTTGGTCACTAGAAAAGCCTCTTGATAGAATCAAATGATTTATCTTTACGACTAATCATATGTACATTTGTACTTCATTTATATACCTAGTATGAGCTGACATTTGATTTGTGCTATGTGATTGAGATCATGCTTTGTGGATTTTCCTTTGTGGAATTTTGGGAGACCATCGGGGGTCTTGGGGTCCCTATTAGGTTTTTTTATACTCACCCATGCACGGGCTTCACCCGAACCTTGTTTTCTCTTGTTTAGATGACGAACATCTAGACTGAGTATTGAGGATTCAGTTATTGACGGTGCTCGGAGGTGATTGACAGACGGTGTACGAAGTTGACCGGTAGATGTGGAGAGCTGCGGTGATAAGTTTTACCTACCCTTAAGGTAGGAACCTTGGAGGATGACCATAAGATATTTTTTCCCTTTTTGTTGTACTACTATTTTAGTTAGGCTTGTACTCTGGCCAATTTACTTTCAGAACTCACTTTTACACTCAATGGTGGTTTTTAGTTGTGGTTGTACCTTTCTTCTTCTATTGTGTCTACTTGTATGCAATGTTTCATGTCTGTTTGTGTATAGGTTTATGAGGAAATTCCTTCCCATTTTAGGTATATTCCTTTCCGGTGCTAGTCGCCAACCCCAAGCCTATGGAAGGCGGGCTTGGGGTAGTCACATCATGGGCCCCAGCGGATGGGTCATGACAAAGTGGTATCAAAGGGGTCAGTTCTATCAGAATAACTAAGAGTATATGTTTTTAATGGAGTAATAATGTTACGTGTCTTGAGTTTGGGTTTCAGTTTGGGGAGTCCAGTGTTAGTGCGGAGGCCAACGTATCCATATACCAGGACCCTGAATTCTGAATTCTGGCTTAGTACACGAATACACTATTTGTGTGTGTTTTTAAAATTTTGTTTTTCTTTTGATATCTTTGATTCAGATCACCAGGTATAACTTATTGACTGTGACACACTTGTTTTCTTTCTGGATACCACCACGTAGACTTCCAGCTAGGATTTCAAAGAGAGATCATGATGACGGCCCACCATGTGATGAGGCATCGGTGCAGGGCCCTCTTATAGTGATGGAACCTTCGGGTGGTGTACTTTAGCACTAGTACTTGTAGGGAATCAGTTGACACAAGCCCCACCAGTAGACCGTGCACGCCGAATGAGCGCGTTGCACGAGTTTCAGAGACAGAGGTCTCTGAGGTTTCAAGGCGTGACAGATCCCCAAGTAGATGAGGACTGGATGGAGGTTTTGGAAATGGTTTTTCTCTTAGTTAAGACACCATCACATCAGATGGTGATCCTAGCTGCTAACCTCTTCTAGGGCACAACAGGGAGATGGTGGAGCCCGACGCTCTAGATGCATGGGGAGTCAACACTTTCTTGGTTGGACTTCGAGGAGCTACTGCACTTAAGGTAGGGAATCCTAACAGTGTCACAATACATGGTGAGATTCATTGAAATCTCTCACTACTCCACCTACATGGTACAAGACCCTTTCCTCAGGTCCCAGACCTTTGAGTAGGGCCTCCGACTGGAGATCAGAGTGTCAATGATATAACTCAACATCCCGACGCAGGCTGGGGTTCTTGAGAGTGCACTATTGGTGGAGATATTCTTAGCAGAGCAAGAACCGATGGTGAGAGACACCACCAGACAAAAGGTAGCCAAGTCATCTATAAGAGGTAGTAGGTAGATGACACAGAGGTATTAGCGGGCCAGACCTTCCAGAGGGTGACCCTAAGATGTTGGGTCAGAGGTGCAGAGCTCACGAAATAGAGGGGGTCAGTAGAGGAGCAGACTATACTTCACATGTTGCGGGTATGGTCACAGGGATCATGACTACCCGACCCACCATGTTGATGATCAACAGATGACCAAGGGACCACTGAGGCAGAGGTAGATATTAGAGTGAGGAGGTCTGCAGAGCATCATACGCAGTAGATGAGATGGCCGAGCAGCAGGCGGTGGGCGACGATTTGAGGTTCTACTGCCACCACCTCTAGGAGTTCCACCCCGACCATAAGAAGCAGGTGGATAGGAACGAGCTCAGATTTAGGCAGCTGAGGCCTATGCTCTCGGCACTCCAGAGATGATTCAACGTATGATCTGTGTCTATTTCACTCTAGCTGCAATACTTATAGACACATGTGTTCGTCACTCTTTTATTACCACGACTCTCATTCAGAGCTCAGAGATTTCAATAGAGTCATTGGCTCTATACTTACGATTAGAGACTCCTAATAGAGAGGATTCGATGATTACACACTAGTATCAGTAGTGTAAGCTTACTCTAGGAGGTGAGAACATCGGATGAGATCACCTTGTAGCAACATCGAGGCCTTACGATGTCATCTTGGGTATGAACTGGATATCTATGGTCCATGCTCAGATTGATTGTTTTAGGTGCAAAGTGTGGTGTAACTATGAGGATGGGACCAGGTTTTCCTTCACTAGTGAGAAGGGAACCATTGTGGCTCAAGATAAACTTTCTTGAAGGAGGGTGCAGCTGATCACTCATTAGTTCGCTAGCCTTACCCTTAGAGTAGATGATGAGAGGAGCCCGAGTTATCATATAGTGGTGGACCGGTATGTTGATGTCTTTCCTGATGATGTTCTCAGAATACCCCCTTATAGAGAAGTAGAATTCTATATCGACTTGTACCTCAGGACGACACTGATATCTACACCATCATATCAGATGTCTCCCATGGAGCTTCGTGAGTTGAGGGTACAGCTGGAGGACTTGCAGGGTTAGTAGTTTATAAGGATCATTGTTTCTCCATGGGAAGCCTCAATTTTGTTTGCCAAGAAGGCAGATGGAAGTCTGAGGCTTTGTGTAAACTATCGGTGACTGAATCAGGTGACCATGAAAAACAAGTATCCTATACTGAGGATTGATGACCTCTTCGACTGCCTGAAGGGAACATGGTGGTCTACTGGGATACATCAGGGATCAGACTAGGATGTGTCCTGATGCATGAGTGAAAGATGATTACCTATGTATCATGGTAGTTTAGACAACATGAGTAGAACTACGCTACCCATGAACTGGAGCTAGAAGTAGTGGTCATTTCCTTGAAGATGTGCCAGCACTACATGATGGGTAAATAGTTTACTATCTACTCTGATCACAAGAGTCTTGGGTATATCTTCTCACAGAAGGACCTGAACCAGAGATAGCGGAGATGGCTGGAGTTTCTCCAGGACTATGAATTTAAGATAGTCTACACTCCTAGGAAGGGTAATGTAGTAGCAGATGCACTCAGTAGGAGGTCTGGTCTACAGTTTCTGAGTAAGGTGATAGAGCATCTAGCTACATTGTAGCTATCCTTTTTGGATAGTGATGGAGCATCATACCTCTTTTTTATGATAGTTACTCCCCCAATTCATCAGTGATTTAGGGAATCATAGCTTGGGGACATTGACTATGAGGCCTAAAATGTTCAAATATCCATAGGATAGGATCCTGAAGGATTTTCTAAAGGTGTAGAGCATGTCATCTATTTCAGAGGACGCACCATGGTACTGGTGATGCTATAAGAGAAGGTGTTGAGGGAGTTCCACACATCCCCTTTGGCGGTACATCCTAGTGTGTCAAAGATATACCAAGACTTTAGGAATTAGTACTGGTGGCTATGGATGAAGAAAACAGTAGTGGAGTTCGTTTCACAATGTATCTCTTGTCAGAAAGTGAAGGTTGAGCACCAGGTTCCAATGGTCTTTACTTAACCACATGAGGTACTAGAATGGAAGTGGTATGGAATCACCATGAACATCGTGATAGGTCTATCCTTTACATACATGGGACACGATTCCATCTGGGTGATCGTTGACTGACTCACCAAGTTGGCCAACTTCCAACCCATCTGAGAGAAGGGATCAATAGAGGGCCTCTGAAGCCTCTATATACAGAATATTTTATAGCTTCATGGGGTTCCATCAATGATCACATCATAACGCAATGCTCATTTTACCTCCCAGCTATGGAAGGGATTGCAGGAGGTGTTTGGGACTTAATTTCACGTAACCACTTCCTTTCATCCTTAGACAGATGGTCAGACAGAGCGGATCATATAGACACTTGAGGACATGCTTTGTGCTTGTGTCGTAGATTTTGGCCACAGTTGGGAGGACCACCTATTACTGGTGGAGTTCGCATACAACAATAGTTATCACTCCACCATCAGCATGTCTCTGTTTGAGTCCATGTACGAGTGACCATGAAAATCACCTCTATGCTGGACAGACCTAGGAGAGTCAGCACTTATGGGTCCATATTTGGTATGGAATACCATAGAGAAGGTGCAGATCATCCAAGAGCGGATGAAGACTGCACAAAGCCAGCAGAAGCCTTATAACGACAGGATACGAAGACCGTAGGAGTTTGAGGAGAGATATCATACCTTATTATGGGTCTCCCCTTAGCAAGGATTGTGGAGATTTGGACGGGGCGACAAGTTATCTTCAAGGTTCATCAGACCTCTCCATATCTTTAACAGAGTAGGCGAGGGGGTGTACCGTCTAGCTCTTTCCCCACGGATGCACTGGGTGCATAATGTTTCCCATGTTGTCAGTTGAGGAGGTACGTGTATAATCCATCGCACATTATCAACTGGGGAAAGCTGGTCATCGATGATGGGGTGATGTTTGTGGGGTTCCCCATAGAGATAGAGTATTGACAGGAGTGGGTCCTTCATGTGCGGTTGATTCCTCTGGTGCGAGTTCAGTGGCATCATAGAAACCTCTAGGAGAGAATGTGGGAGAGGGAGACTCATATACATTCTCAATACCCCCATTTGTTTCTCTAATTTTCTATATAATTTTTTTTAAATTATTTGGGATTATTATGAGTCTGTGAAAATTGACAGTACATGATTTCGAGGCCCAGAGAGCCCGAAAGAGAATTTTGAACTTTTTTTAAAGAACGTTCAGTAAACTTGTTGGTGGAAATTTCCATCTTTTGTACCAGTGCTCAGATTAAAAATCCAAGGGAACTATTAAATCTGAAACATCGAGATTCGATTAACGGAAGCTTAACTTCGACCAGAAAGGGTTAGATGAAAATTTTAAGTTTTGGACTTCACAAAAAATAATAATAATAAAATAACTCAATGAGTTATCTAATTTGTTTCTTTGTAACTGTTGAGCAGTGGTGGTGGGTCCACTGGGTAGTTAGACTATTTAATGATCAGTTAAACTTGGTTTTGTAACCGCACAGTTGGGAGAATTAATAGGTTCATTAATTAAATTTATTAATGAACCTCATTAATTGTGCAGTGGGCTGATCTCCTCTTTTCTCTTATTTAAACGAATCCCAGGCAAGGGTTTCTAGGAATAAAGGGAGGAACCTTTGACGAAGGTTTGGCGACACCTTACACCAATGTAGAATGGAGCTTCGATGATCGTTGGAGGATTTGACAATGAGATCCAAAGGATGTAAACCTTCTCCTTCATTCGCAGCACCCTCGAACGTGGACACTCCTTCCGCATCCGCAGAGACTTCCAACAAACTCTAGGTAGGGGGGTTTGTTTAAGAGTTTTATGATTCTTTTACATTGATGATGTCGAAAACCTTTCCATGTTATAACGCTAACACGAAGCATGCGGGCCAAACCAAACAAGGCCCGAACTCTCTGCTAACGTTACATTGATTGTGTTATTCGTGGGCGACCGACCAACACGGAAACAACCAGTAGCGGTGGCTAGATCTTGCCAGCAGAGAGATGGGGATGATGCCAGAAGGCTCCATGGAGAATGAAGGGGGTAGCCGGCCATCACCATCCACGTTGATGACGGCAGCGCGTCGCGACAGTGCGCCATGGAGGAAGGTCACGACTCCGAGACGTGGCGAATGAAGGGGGGTGGCCGACCATCACCGACCGTGTTGACATCGGGCGGCATGCCATGGCAGCATGTCATGGAGGAATATCGTGACATCAAGCCAAGTTGGAGGGCAGACCTGTGCCCTGTGGGTCCTGCGAGTGACTAGTCTGAGCAGACCAGCCAGCTGAAGTGGTGCCATCTTCCACCACTACTTTGAGACCGAATGGACTTTTGTCCCTTCGGGAGGGGAGCAGACCCTCGCACCCAGCCAACGGGTCGCGCCAAGCTGGGTGGACCGGGTCGAACCCGCATCCCAGCGGGCCGAGCCCATGGCAGAACGGTCTGAGCCAACGGTCCAGTGGGCCGGACCAGGCCCAGCTAAACCGGGCCAAGCCTAGCCCCTTCGAGCTGGGTCCTGTGGGCTGGGTTGGGTCAGTTCGACCGGGTCGGACCGAACCCGGACCCCTTTTGACCTACTTACGCTTAAATGGGCATATCTCATAAACCAGACATCCATTTGGTGAACCATCTATAGCACTGGAACCCTTAGGACGAGTTGGCCCTTTCAAGATACTTCACTTGAGTTTTAGAGAAATTTGGAGTACGTCCTGGTTGGATCGAATCTGAATCCAACCAGGCCCTTGGCACAAAAATGCCTATAACATACAGACCGAGAATCCAGTTGACGCATTGTCTATTGCGTTGGAACCCTTATGAAATGGAATTTCTTCCAGTCATTTTTTAGTGGGACTTTGTGCTGGTTGAAATATGATAGATGGCTTGAGCAGTGGATCCTCTCGGAATCAAGCATGCTTTGTGCGGAATCTAATGGCAGGCTGTGAGGTGGAGAATGAAGGGTGATCTTGTGGGAGTTAGTACTTATCGATCCTGTGTGGGTCAGATCCTATGGGGGTTAGTGCTTATAAATTCTATGTGGGTTAGTGTATACCGATCATGTGTGGGTCAGATCCTGTGTGGGTCAATGCTTAGCGATCCTGTGTGGGTCAACACATACCGATCTTGTGGGATTCAAATCCTATGTGAGTCAGCACTCAGTGATCCTATGTGGGTCAGTGCATACCAATCCAGTGTGGGTCAGATCCTGTATGGTTCAGTAGTAGAGCCACTTGAAAAAATAATATGATCTAGCTTTACGATTAATCATATGTACTTATATACTTAAGTTTATACCTGGTGTGAGATGACTTTTGATTTGTTCTTTGTGATTGATATCATGCTTTGTGGATTTTCCTTTGTGGAATTCTGGGAGACCATCGGGGGTCTCGGGGTCCCTATTGAGTTTTTTTATACTCACCCCTACATGGTATTCACCCAAACCATTTTGTGTCTTGTACAGACGACAGACAGCTAGACCGAGTCTTGAGGAGTTAGGGTTTGACGGTGCTTGGAGGTGATTGATAGATGGTGTACGAAGTTGACCAGTAGATTTTGAGAGCTGCGGTGACAAGTTGTACCTACCCTTTAGGTAGGAACCTTAGCGGATGACCTCATGAGCTATTTTCCCCTTTTCTATACTAACATTCCAATTGGTCTTGTATTTTGGACACTTTAATTTTAGTACTCACTTTTACACTTAGTGGTGTTTTTTATTTGTGGTTTTACCTTTTTTATTCTATTGTGTTAGTTATGCATATTTTTCCATGTCTTTGTGTGTACATGTTTTGAGGAAATGCCTTCCCATTTTAGGGATATTCCATTCTGGTGCTAGTCAACAACCCCCACACTATGGAAGGTGGGATTGGGGTAGTCACGACACAGGCCCTGGGGGACGGGTCGTGACAAGACCGCACCACATGGGATGCGGTCCCTCATGGTACGTGGTCCAACGACTCCATGTGGGACCACCAGGGGCAGTCGTCTTTGGATGGACATGGTGCACTGAACCGGTTTCCATTAGGAATCTGGGATGAATGAGGTCGGTCCTCCGGTTGCGGGCCAGACCAGGGCGCGCAAGCCAGGCCGCTACGTGCCTCTGACCGAAATCAAAGTTTGCCTGCTTCTGCAGACCAGTAGTATGATAAAACACTGGACCACTATGCGGACCAAGCTTGGAACAAACTGGCCTACTGGTTTTGGGTCAGGCCTGATGAGACGGGGTCGCTGGATGAGACCGGGTCGCCGGGTGACCCGACGGGCTGGACCCCCAGCCGAACCGGGCCAGGTCCAGCAAGTCCCAATGGGCCTGGCCTAGTGGTCAGGCTGGACTGGGCCGGCCCGGAGCTGAACTAGGTTGGGTCAGTCAAACCAAATTTGGGAATTTGGGGCCCCCAGTCTAGCTTGTTCGGGTTAGTCCGACCGGGTCGGACTGGGCCCATACACAATCGGCCCCTGTTTACTAAAACTCCAACATCTCTCTAACTGGGAGTCTGATTGATGAGCCATTTGAAGTGTTGGAACCCTCGAGGGGAGGAGTATCTTTTGGAATACTCTAAGGTGGATTTCATGGAAGTTGGAATATGGTTAATGTCTTGATGAGCGGTTTCTACCTGAATCAAGTGGACTACATGTGGAGATCCTACGACTGACTAAGATCCAAAGACTGCCGATAAGTGACCCTGTGTGGATTAACCATGATAGCATATTGGGAAGTAAATCTAGGTAACTCAGAAGGCCCCTGGTAGAGAGCGACTCTGGGTGACCAGGCAGACCCATGGTACTCATCAAGAAGCAGTACCTCAATAAAATGACCAAGGTATCCTTAGTGGTTTACTAAGTATACTTGGTGTACTCTCATCAGTGTTGTACTTAGTGTACTTGGTGTACTCTCCTCAGTGGTGTAATCCCAGTACCTTGTGAATTCTCTACTTTTTGGTATTTCTTTTGGGGTTTGGGGTCCCATGTGAGTATTGTGTTACTCACCCCTAAACAGGCTTTTCCCACATGTGTTGTGTCCCGTGAAAGTGATCGACACTTCAACGGAGAGCTTGGTTGTCCAGGACCAAGTGGTTCTGAGTGAGACAGGATAGACAGATGCTTCGATGGAGACCTTTTTGATCCAAGACTAGGTCGTGCTCTGTGATACGGGACATATGGGCATACTACTACGGCTACACGCAGCTACCCTTACCCTACCCTATAGGTATGGTCTCGATCGGACAGACTGGGGAAGTTGTACATTCCTTTTTGGTTTTGGTCTTGTATTCTAGCCCCTTTATACTTTTCGTTTTTGTTTTGCGTTGGTGTACAAGTTTAAAGAAAAATTCCTTACCTTTTGGGATATGTTTTCTTGGGACTAGTCGTCAACCACTGGCCTATGGAAGGAGATCTTGGGGTTAGTCACAGCATGGGCCCTAAGGGGGACGGGTCCTGACAAAGTGGTATCAGAGGTGGTTCGTTCTACCTAAAAGACTGGGATTCTGTTGTTTTGTTTTTCGGACAAATTGTTAAGTGTTTCGAGTTTGGATTTGGGAATTGGGGAGTCCAGTGTCGTTGCGGCAGCCAACATATCCATACACCAGGACATTGAATTCTTCTTTTGAACTCTATACATAAAAACACTGTTTTCATGCATCATATAGGAATTGAGTGTTTCCTCATGTTCTTCTTGAGTTAGAGTTATCTCACCAGGCATAATCTATTGAACATGGTTTATCTTAATTCTCTTTCAAGATTCCTCCATGCAGATAGTAATCTAGGATTCCAGTGTGTGACCATAAGGATGGTCCACATAGTGATAAGGATTCGTTATAGGTACAATTACCCAGAGATGGCACCTTCGAGTGGTGTCCTAGCTATACCATCACCCGTTGGTTAGTAGTTACTATCGACACTATCTGTAGAGGACGCATGTAAAATCAATGTCTTACACGAGTTTCGGTGACAGAGACCCCTCAGGTTCCAAGGAAAGCCTGACCCACAGACGACTAAGGACTGGCTTCAGGTGGTGACCGAGTTTTCCATCTAGTCAGGGAACCATTAGAACATATGGTTGTTCTGGTAGTGAGCCTTCTACGCGACCCAACAAGGCGATGACGAGGTTTAGATTACCCGATCCTATGATCTGGTGACTTTTCCATGGATAGAGCTTGAGAATGTCTCTCTAAGAAGGGGATCATGCCATAAAAGCTAAGGGATATGTGTGCCCAAGAGCATCTATAGCTTTGGTAGGATGACATGTCGGTATTTGAGTATTCATCGAGGCATATCGACCTTTCCAGGTACTCGATGAATACGATATGATCAGTTCTTCAGGGCTCAGACCTCTGACTGAGATATGTTTAGGGACATCTGAGACAACACTATTCCTTTGTACATACCTACATATTCTAGGGTGATATCAAGAACCATAGTGGTTGAAATTTCTTTGGATGAGTAGATACATCCAATGGATGTCAGCAGTGGGAAAGTAGGAAACTGATGTTAGTCTTAGAGACTTGGATGAGTGTGAGGACGTATTTCCAGAGGAAGTTTCAAGACTACCTCATCGTAGAGAGGTAGATTTATGCTTTGATCTGTACCCTGGGATGACATTGATATCTACACATTCATATCGGATAGATCTTGCAGATCTTCGATAGATGAGGGTATAATTAGAGGAATTGTAGGGGAAGAGGTTCGTAAGGCCCAACGTTTCGCCATGGGTAGCCCCAATGTTGGTAAACAGAATATTGAGGCTATGCATGGACTTTCTGCACCAAAACTAGGTGACCATGAAGAAAAAGTATCCTATACCAAGGATTGATGACCTCTTATATCAGAGGAAGGGAGCAGGATGGTTCTAAAATATGGACCTTAGATCAGGCTGTCACCAGCTTCAATTGCAATATGAGGACATCTCTAAGGTGTCTTTCAAATGTCACTATGGCCACTATGTGTACTTAGTGATGTCTTTTTTTGTGAAGAACACCCTAGCTATGTTCACGGAACTCATGAAGAGGAACTTTCATCTGTACCTATACGGGTTTGTAGTGGTCTTCATTGATGACATCTTGGTGTATTTAGTATTAGAGGAGGAGCACATGATACACATAAGGATGGTTCTGTACACACTCTAAGAGCACTATCTCTACGATAAGCTCCCTAAGTTTCAATTCTGGATACAAAAAATCCACTTCCTGGGATATGTCATTTCATAGGCTAGTGTTATGGTGGATCCAGCAATGATAGAGTTGATGCTTTCTTAGGAGACACCCAAGAGCATTACTGAGGTGTGGAGTTTCCTTGGGTTGGCTAGGTACAATCTGAAGTTTGTAACTAACTTATCCAAAGTAGCATCACTCATGATGGCATTGAAAAATAAGGTAAAACTTTTCCTGTGGATAGAAAGATGCCAGTGGAGCTCTTAGAAAATGAGGAAAAGCTTGAAAAGTGTTCATATCATGAGGCTACTAGAGGAGGGCACCGATTACACGGTGTTCTGTAATGCATCAAGAACTGTGCTTGGTTTTGTCCTCATACATGGGAAAGTACTGATTGATTATGGCTCATGAAAATTAAGACTTTATGAAGATAACTATGCACCTCATGACCTTGAGTTGGTAGTGGTAGTCTTTGTACTGACGATGTGGCGACACTACCTTATGGGTGAACAATTCATCGTCAACTCTAACCACACGAGTCCCAAGTATATACTTTCTCAAAAGGATCTGAATTTGAGATAGCGATGTTGGATAGTGTTCCTCCAGGACTCTGACTTTGAGATAGTCTATACTCCTCGGAAGGGGAATGTAGTGGTAGATGGTCTCAGTAGGAGATCGAGTTCACAGCTACTGAATGAGGCCTCAGAGAAGTTACCTTCGCTTTAGATATTCTTTGTGGATAGAGATGAGGTAGCTTATCTTCAGTCAAGGGTGGTTTCCCCTCAACTCCTACAACGAGTCAAGGAGGCACAACTCAGAGATGTCAAATGCGAGACCACACATGCCTAGATGTCTTTAGGGAATTCCACTGATGGATATTCAAAAGGTGGGGAGCACATCATCCTTTTCAAAGGATGCACCATAGTACCAATGGAATTTTGGGAGGAGTGGTTGAGGGAGTTCCATACATCCCCTTTGAAGGTGCATCCAGGTGAGAAAAAAATGTATCGGTACCTCTGACATTCTTACTGTTGGTCGGGGATGAAGAAGGTAGTGGTAGAGTTTGTTCTTAGATGCCTCACTTGTCAGCAAGTGAAGGCTGGGAACCATGTTTCAGCAGGTTTGACACAACCCCTCAGGGTACCAGAGTGGATGTGGGATCGAATACCATTGGAATTTGTGATGGGTTTAACACATACGTCTAGGAGACACAATACCACATGGGCTATCATTGACCGACTCACCTAGTGGGCCGACTTCCAAACTACCTAGGAGTAGAGTTTAGTAGAGGGTTGGGATGACTCTACATGCTAGAGATTTGATGAAGGGGTGACTTTTGTGGAGTTTTCGGTAGATATAAGGATAGAAAGGGGAGGATCCTTTGGGGATGGTTGATTCCTTTGGTTCATGTTCATTGGCAGCACGAGGATCTCTAGGAGAGCACATGGGAGTGGGAGGGTCAGATTCATTCCTAGTAAGACCTTTTGTTTGTTTAGCCCTTGTTTTTTCTTACGAGGACATAAATCTATCAAGGGGAGAGTAATGTAATATACCAAATTTCCATGAAATATTTTTTAAAAATTAAATGGGATTATTTTGAGACCAAATGATGAGACGACGTGCGATTCCAAGAACCAGAGTACCTGAAACGATCCATCGAAAAATGTTCAGTTTTAAATAGCACACATGAGAAGTTTTCCTGGAAAAGTAGAATAACTCTTAAATGGTTTCCTAGATCATAAATCTGAGGGAATTTTTTCATTCAGTATGGTGGTTTTACCCTAGGCGTGACTTAAGTTTAGTTGGCACAGGCCTCTAGTGAGAAAACTCGAAAATGACATAACTATAAATAAAATAATTAAATAAAATTATTTTATTTTTCAAATGATTATAACTCATGAACGGTGACTTGGATTGAAAATTTTAGACCACCGTTGAGCTCATGAGGGTATTATTTCCTTAGGCAGAGACTAATGTTGGCCAACGTGGGCCAACAATGGAAGTTAGTTTTTGTCCATAAATAAAATAATTAAGTAACAATTATTGTATTATCAAATCCTTATAACATATAAATGGTAACTCGGATCGGAAATCTGAGAGTACTGTTGAGCTCGTGAGGGTGTGTTACCCTTATGCAGAGCTTAACCTTGACCGAAATAGGTCGATGGTGAAAGATAGTTTTTGAACTTTTTTTAATCAAATTAAAATGGCGTGCGAGCATGGTTTTGGAAAATTCTAAATGTGGTTTCAGATTGAAAATTTGAGGGCACCATTGAGTCTGTAACAACGACATTACCTAATAATGGACCTAACCTTAACTAGCGTAGATCAAGGGAAAAAGTTCTTTTTCAAAATTTTCGGAAGAGAAATAAAATAAATAAAAAAGTTATTTTATTTTCTTTTCCTCACCATTGAGCGATGGAATGCCAGCACTGTGGTAAGGAAATGAGTCGGTGATGAACCAATTTAATGAGACTCTTTAACTAAAGCAAAATAGATACGTTGTTTCATTAATGAAACAACGTAACGATGCGGAGACACAACATAACAAAAATGCTACAGCGCATTTCTCTATTAATGAGATAACAGGTTGGAGAATCAGGGGGTGGAATTTATCTGATGGATGTCGAAACTTTTTCTCCCCAAATAATAATGATGTCGAATCTCTAGAGACATCGGCACACCTCGAAGAATGAGACCAGAGCACGATGAATGCCAATGGATTTGAAGAATAAAACATGGATTCCCACAGACCGATCGATCCAGCGACAAAATCGATCATAGGTAAGGGTTGTTTTGATTTCAATTCCTTTTCATCATTCTTCATTCTAAAATGAATAATGCAGATCTACCCATGAATAGGTTGATCTATGTATCACTTGTTCTTGTAGGGGTTTCCTTTTCTTGGAATTCTTGTATCAGGATTAATTATTTGTCTAATAGAACATCAATCCTAAACCTCTCCTTGATTAAAGTCTAATACGGAGGGCGAGGGCCAACACAATCAAGGCCTGAACCCCTCCACCTTGTTCCTTCTTCGTGGCTGAATCTTCTAATTGACGGCAAGCCGATACCGAGGCCATAGTAGGGAAGATGGAAACTCGAGAAGACTATCAGTGTAGATGGCTCACAGAACAGACCACTGAAGTGGACCGGGTGACCCACAGAAATCACCACTGGCGGGTAGGTTTTGGTGATGGCATGTGGCGGCAATCACGAGCGAGTGGCGGCACACAAAGATGGCACGCTGAAGGAGGTTTCGTGGCAGGTTCGAGCCGTAGAGGAGCAATAGGAGCCGCCGACAGTGGCCGGTGGCTGGAGGATGAGACGCGTCCAATCGACCGTGTTAGGCAGAGAGGCTTTCACCTCACGGGTCGCAGTCTCTCATTGGCATGTTGTCCATTGATCGCGTGTGGGACCACTAGGGGTGGCCGGATTCGGTCGGCCGCATCGTACCAAACCGAACACCATTTGGCTTCTAGGCTAAGGGAGGTCGGTCCACCAGTTTCGGGCTGAACCGAGGAACACAAGCTGGGCCACTGAGCATCCTGGGATAGGAACAAATTGGCTCACCAATTGTGGGTCAGTTCGAATGTGACTGGGCCGCAAAGTGACACGACGGGCTGGACCCCCGACCAAACAAGGCCAGGTTCAGTAAGGCCCAATGGGCCTGGTCTAGTGGCCACAACAGACCCAGTTGACCTAGAATCTAACTAGGTCATGTTGGTTGAACCAAACCAGGGCATGTGGGGCCCCCAGTTTCGGTTGGTTGGGTCGGTCTGACCAGGTCAAACTGGGCCTGAACCCAACCGACCCCCATTTACTAAAACACCAATATCTCTCAAACTGGGCATCCGATTAATGATCTGCTTGCAGAGTTGGAACCCCCACGATGAGGCAGGTATTTTGGAATAATATAATGAGTCTTTTAGGGAAGTTGGAATACTAAGAATAGCTTGAGTATCATTTTCTCCCAAAATCAAGCGCAATATGTGCAGAGATCCTTCAACTGACTGAGACACAAAGACTGCTGACAAGAGACCCTGTGTGGATCAGCTACGATGGCCTAGTGGGAAGAGGCTCTATGTGACCAGGTAGGCCCACGGTGGGGAGCATTTCGGTGTGACACAACAGACCCATGATACTCATCAGGAAAGAGTACCTCAGTACGATGGCCAAAGTGGGAAGCAACTCTATGTGACCCCACAAGCCCACAGTGGGGAGCAGCTCTGTGTGACTCAGTATACCCACAAAACTCATCAGGGATGACTACCAGAGTAGTCCAAGGCAAGTGTTAAGTGGATATATGTGACCTGATAGGCCCACAGTGGGGATCAGCTCTGTGTGACCCAACATAGCCACAGTACTCATCAGGAAGGAGTACCCCAGCAGCCTAAGGTGTTCAATGTTAAAAATGATAGCATTTATTTCCATACACTAGATTATACCTATTTGATATGACACTTAGTGTACTTGGTGTACTCTCCTCAGTGGTGTACTTAGTGTACTTGGAATATTCTCCTAGATGGTGTACTTAGTGTACTTGGAGTAGTCTCCTCAGTGGTGTACATAGTGTACTTGGTGTAATCTCCTCAATGGTGTACTTAGTGTACTTGGTGTACTCTCCTCAGTGGTGTACTTAGTGTACTTGGTGTACTCTAATCAGTGGTGTACATAGTGTACTTGGTGTACTCTCCTCAGTGGTGTACTGACAGTACCTTGTGCATACTCTCCTTTGTGGTATTTCCTTTGGGGTTTGGGTTCCCTACTAAGTATTGTGTTACCCACCCCTACACGGGCTTCACCCACACATGTCATGTCCCATGAAGGTTATTGAAGCTTCGATGGAGACCTTGGTAGTCAAGGACCAGGTTGTGCTCAGTGAGATGGGATGGAAGAATTCTTCAACAGAGACCTTATTGGTTAGGGACCATGTAGTGCTTAGTGAGACGAGAAAGATGGGCGTACTACTATGGATACAGACAGCTTCCCTTCACCTACCCTTCAGGTAGGGTCTCTATCAAATGGACCTAGGCAGTTTTACTTTCCTTTGTGGTTTTGGGCTTGTATTCTAGCCCCTTTATACTTTCCTTTGTGGTTTTGAGCTTGTATTCTGGCTCCTTTGTACTTTCAGTTTGTGTTGTGTGCGTGTGTACCGGTTTAAAGGAAAATGCCTTCCATTTTTGGGATATGCCTTCTCATTGCTATTCACCAGCCCCTGGCCTATAGAAAGTGGACTTGGGGTTAGTCACAGCACAGGCCCTACAGGGGGACAGTTCGTGACATACATGTAGAACATGACCAATGATCCTCTCTATATTGAACACTATTGCACTCATAGGTACACATAGTGTCGATTGGCCACACTATCATGCTTAGTAAATTGATTATTGGTATATGTGTGGCTAATATAGTATTTTTTCAGTTTTTATATCCCATGGTATGACTCCATATATAGAAATACGGGAAGTATGAATATTAATAAAGGCATCACACAATCATGTACCTTGCATGCCATGGGATAGGCCTTAACTAGTAGGTATGTTTACTACCTATTTTAATTTATATTTTATTTAAATTTTTATATTAACTTTGTAGTTATATGGGTTAGATAATCTTATACATATCTCTAATCCACAATAGAAAGAAGACTACAGTCAAGATGTACTTTATATAAATAAGTAGGATATTAGATATCATCATTATTCCTTATATGAGAGTGTCTATGATGAGGATCCACTAATATTCCTTTATCAACATGATTCCATAAAGGTAGATAGGGATTCCAATGTTCCTGATGATACCATTAGAGATGATAAATAGTTACCACTACTACCACCACCAAAATGAGGATAGATACTAGGACAGTCGTGAGGATTGAGATGAGAAATGGGCAAGTAATGCCTTAGAGAGGACCATGAACAAGCTCGTGCACCACGGTTATAGGATCTTGTATAGAAAGAAATGTATCCTACATATCATGCAAAGGAAATTTGAAATCCTACAACTGACATCCTTAGAACTCTAGAAGGGTTGTACTTTTCTATAAAGTCATAATTATTGCAATCTCAGAAAATAGTTTCCCCTATGAGGACCTCTTTGATGTGTTATCATTGGCATTATCTTGAAGGGATCCTATTGGGAACCCATAATTATTCAAATATACCTATTTATGTGATGTTCGATAGTCCTCTAGGAATCATAGTGTAGATTACCCCATTCATAAGTGCAACAAGGAACCAAAAGTTTAACATATTGAGGTACTGGCAGTAACAGCAAAGTAGTACATGGAGGCAGTAGTTCCACCAACTTATGTGAACCCAATTGAGGTAGAGGTAACATATGATGATGATTAAACTACTATATTTATCACACCTAAGTGGCATAGACATCACAAGAGATGTGGGCAAGAGGGTTATACACTGTGTTGTGGAATAGAGAGATAAAGACGTTGATTTTTTTCTGGTGTGAGACATTTTAATATAATAATAGCTAATTTATCAAGTCATTAAATGTCTTCTATAGAATATTAATTATATATCTATAACTATAACATCACATAAAATTAATAATATTCTTATTTTAGGTAAATTATAATAAATATCTTGTTTTATAATTTAAAAACTACAAATAAATGTTTTAATATAATATTTTATATAACTAAATGATTTTCTTTAATCAAAATAAGTTTTGGTTAAGTTAAAATATTAAATTTATAAAATATTACTTTATAAATAAATAGTGGTTTATTTTCTCAAATGTAAATATAGTAAAAAAATTAAATTTTATAATTAAACAAGATAAAATAGGTTTTCTCTTAATATTTTAAAAGATATGATTCTGAAAATACATTATTTCATTACTTATGGTCAATTATTAATATAAGTATAGTTAAAATAAAAAATATTATTTAAAATTACCTTTATATAAAAAATCATAGTTTTTTGTTTTAATACTATTATTTTTTAATATACGATTACTTTTCAAGAAATATAAATATAATATGGTTAGTAAAATATTACTTTAGTAGTGGTAATATTACTTATATCTAGTCATTTGAGTGTTAACTGTATTTAATTAAAAGAATAATTAACTTAATGTCATTTTTTATATAAAAAATATAGACGGTGTATATATTAAATAAATATTCTTTATATTATAATTATATTGATTATTGTTTTTAAAAAATAATACTTTATATTTAAAAATGGAACAATGATTGGCTAGCCAAGAGACCACCTCAACCACACTTATGGGACCCTAGGGGTCGACCATGTGTGGGATGTGGTCTACCCTAACCCGCCAATGGTGGCAGAGGAGGAACCAAGAACTAGTGCATATGCAAGCTACTAGGTGCATATCACCCACAGGTTACAGTCAGAGCTTGCATGGGGTGCGCTGGGCCGCAGGTGTAACCATACAGGTCAATAAGGGTGCGCGAGGCGGTTTGTGTGAGTGTGTCGGGATCCAACCCTACTGTCATGTCCAAAATACTAATGACATAGGATCATCTATTAAGCACTCCATGAATGATTGAGTTTCAAATGTGGTATATGCTCTCTCTATCACTATTGACCTTCCCTTAAAAACACAATTTATATCTGGACTATTTGATCAATTCCACACAACCCATCTGATCAATTCATTGTTCTTCTTATACCTTCTTCTTGATCTATAAAAACCCTTGACATCAGCCTTATTTCTCCCAATGATCTAATTCATCCTTGATGTTTCAAATCTCATGGTCTAATCTTGTCATCACCATTTTCACAACAAACACTAAGTATTATAATCCTAAAACCATGAAAACCATTTGGCCTTCATTATTCTTTAATTTACCTTTCATATTTATTCATTCAATCTATAAAAATTAAATCATTTCTATAATCTCATTGTTATCATCCTATCAAACCAAATCGGTTTGATTTTGTAAATTGAAGAAAAAATACCAATGGTTTTTTCATTTTTCATGAAGCTTCAAGAAGAATCCTTACTTAACTGAGAATAATGCATTAAATAATTATATATACGACTAAATGTTCCAATCATATTTAAAAATAAGATTATCTATAGTTCAATTCAAATTCTCCGACTTGTCGCCTTCTCCTCTACATGATGTACCAGTAGTAGTGATGAAATAAATATATAAATATAAATATATTATCTTTATTAATATCATCTTTCTCAGCAAGCCATGAACATGAACCATACATTTTAAAGAATTGATATCTCTCTCTATCTATCTATCTCGATTCTTCTAGTGGATGTATAGAACCACCTCCATGAGCCTTGGAAGATAATAGAAGAATATATATATATATATACAAATATATAAATATACATGAATATATACTAGAATCTTGAGGGCACGACTATATATATAGAAATCTTGCTTTTTGGGTTTTCCATTCTTTTGGATACCCAATTGACAGTTATAAACATGAGAGAGAAAATGACGGAGAGAGGGATAGAGTTAAAAAATATTATAATTGATGAAGTGAGGAAATTTAGTCTACCTTAAAAAAATTATTCATTTATGGTAAGGGGGTTTTTATTTTCAAACATAAATATTTTCAAAAATCTATTACAGTATGGGTAATTTGTTTTAAACTTTTATTTTATCGAAATAAAATTTATCATTTTTTTAAAACTATTTTTTTTAAACCATTTTGAAAAGTTATAATTTTATATCATAATTTTGTTTTAAATTATATATAAGTGGATCATTACTATTTTTTAAGAACCTATTTATTTTCATAATTTTATGAGTAAAGCATAATTATCCAAGAGAGATCTTATTTCCAACTTCTATGTATTTATTTTCCAAACTCTATTTTTTATCAATTTTATATTATCTTCAAAACCCTTATATAAGGGAAAGTTATAATTTTTAAAAAAATCTGGTTTTGTGATCTACAAAACCCTAAATAAGGGAAATTAAATTTTAAAGTGTTTGTATTATCATTTTATGCATGAAATATTATTTAAAATTTATGTATTTCATCCATGACCATAGATGTGGATATATACTATAATTATAATTAACAATTCATGAATTTTATTATATTATATTTTTTAGTTCAATTTCTAAAGTTTTCATAAATACTACCTTTGAATTTATAAAATTCTTATAAAATTATGGATTTATCCTAACCCTTATAATTTTTTCTGAAAAAAAGCTGTTGATAAAGTATTAAAAAATTTAAAATTATTTTCTTATTTGAAAATGTACTATGAATTTTTGAAAGGATTTTAATAGTTTATTAAGGGGAAACAAAGGCTTTAAAAAAATACTAAAATAAAACTCAACACATGGGTATTAAATAAGTTGATGGGGAATGGGGTGATCCCATGACCTCAAGGGGGTGTTTCCCTAATATTGATACTATTAGTGGCCTCATTAATTTCTTAGGGTTTTCCATGTATCATTTTAATCCTCAAAATTTATTCTTTTGAAAGGATTTTAATGGATAAATCCAAAGTTCTTTTCAAGGGTATTTGATTTTAAAATAAAATGGATTTTCAAAATGATATGTATTTTCAAATTTTTTGAAAAAATATTTCTTATGAATATTTTTGAGAATTCTATATTCATATTTAAGAAAATTATTTATCAAATTTTTTTTATTTGATATAAAGTGAAATTTTTTCAAAATAGTTTTATATTATTTCAAATAAAATTATTTTTCACTGGTTTTAAAAACCCTTATTGAGAAAATTCATACTCATTTAATGTTTCTAAAATGTTTTTCCTAGGTCATTAGATGTTCTAAAAGTTTCTGGTATCATTTAACATGTTAGAACGTCTGAAGAAAATTATTTTTTTATTTATTAATTTTATAAACTATGATATTTTATATGGAATTTCCTAATCCTTTAGAACCTAGACGAGAAAGGATCCTCGAGTGTGTAAAGAACTGTGTATTTTCCAGTTACTTTTTATAAAAAAAGATATAAAACATGTTTTTGTATGAGATCCAGAAGTGTGGGTCTCAGGATATTTCAATTGATATTATAGGAATGGTTTAGAAAACTTTGGATATAATGACATTTTCATTTTAGGATAATTTAAAATTCATAAGTATTTCTTCAAATATTAATGATTTTTAAGAGTATATAATTTTAAAACACTATTTTCCCAATCCAAAATATGGAAATTCATAATTTATTTAAATAGGATAAAATAATTGGGAGAGAACAATTCTTTTGAGGGGGGAGGATGTAACATCCTAGGAATGTAATCATATTATTCGATTAGTTAAATTAAAAAAATATCTTACTTTATAATTTAAAAACAACTAAATTTTTTTTAATATAATATTTTATGAAACAAAATGATTTTATTTAATCAAAATAATTTGTGGTTAAGTTAAAATATTGAAATTATAATATATTAATTTTTAAAGAAATGGTATTTTATTTTCTCAAATGTAAATATAATAAATTTTTAGTAAATGTTAGAATTAAACAAGATTAATTTTTTCTATTAATATTTAACAAGATATGATTTTTAATATATATTATATCCCAATTTATTATCCTTTATTAACACAAGTATAGTTAAAAGAAAAAATATTATTTAAAAGTACCTTTATTTTAAAATTTATAGTTTTATATTTTAATACTATTAATTTTGAATATATTTTTATATTTCAACAAATATAAATTGTAGATACCCGAAGCCTGGCGTACATGGACATTACATTACATTTGCGTAATACTTAGTACATAACAAAAAAACACACACACAAGGATCGTAATAGTTTAGTGTCTTTGGAAACTCGGAACGTAATCTTTTAATCGTGGTGAAAGATCTTCAATATCTCGCATAAAGAAATTCCCTTTTTTTCTTACCTAAAACCTTTCTTTATATCCTGGGGAAAAGAAAACATAAAAGGGTGAGCTCAAACGCTCAGTAAGGGTAAACAAAAGAAATATAAATCACATCAAGCACATAACTTTTGGAAATCTTAACCTGCAAAAGAGGTCATAATTTCATAACATGGGATAAATCATGGCAGTGAAATGTAATCACAATAATCATAACTTAAAACATGAAACTTTGTGTCATACACACATAATCATAGATAATCATTTCTTGTTAGTCAAGACTCATTGCCAAGACTATCTTAGTGGACAAAGTCCCTTTCTGAACCGAGTCACCCTCATTCCAGTCCTGTTTCACTGAACCGGTATAACCTAGCGTTCCAGCCATGTCTATCTCATGAGATAAAAAATCTTTACCCAATGCATTGGAGGGAGATATAGGTCCCACCCATCTCATAATGATACCATTCTTATGTGTGCCACAAAATCATAAATCATACATCATTGCATAACCCATGTAATACAAATGGGAATCTTAAACATCATGAAATCATAAAACAATTCATATAAGATAAAGGAATTCATAAAAATAATTCCATCACAACATGATCAAATCATCGTATTAATTGGGATAAAAACATAACCCTTTATTATCTTAGATGGAAAATAATTTTTATAAAACACTTGAACTCCATTCTTGAGGAAAATATCCTTTCTTCTTCAAAAACATTTTTCCTTTCTTAACATGTCATACGACTTTAATCTAAAACAAGGTGATTAAAAATAAACTTGAAAACTTGTAAAGGAAACTTCTATGAAATAATGTTTTAAAAATCCATTCATGCCGTATAAGGTAAAGAAAAACAATCTTCGTACTTTTGTCGGAAAAGTCAAAAAAGTACCTCGTACAAAAAACGACAAAAGATTCCTTTCATATATTTTACTAAAAACTCACCGAAGGGTAAAATAGGATTTAAACAATTGTAGGTGAATGGAAATAATATTACATATTGAGGAAACATGGATGTGGATGATAAAATACACCCCAGTAAATGCCGAAGTATAAACAATCTCGGATAAAAATGAGATTGTGATATTTCCCTTACCTTGGGTCCGATTTGCTTCGTAAGTGTCCGAACCTCCTGTATAATGATTTAAATAATGTCATTGACTTATTACAGAATCATATTAATTGTTATTATATCATATATGGTTCACTTATGACTTTATATTACCCGTTCTTTTGTAAATTCCATGTTAAAGAGCGTTTTGGGTAAAATTGTTTCATTTGTCGTCCGTGTTTTGACTTGTAATTATTCATATGATTACTTAGATAATGATTAATTAATTCAAGAATATAAAACATGATTTATATATATATATTCCGAATATACATATATATAATAAATCAGTAAATGGAAAGAAATACACCGTTCATGGAGACGGTAGTCCGTACGTACGCATGAACGCTATTTTCGTTTCCTTATTGAATTGAATGGAATTAAGTAGATGAAATAAATATAAATATAAATAAATCCAGTATCATTGTTATTTCATATATTTCATTAGTTCTTATTATATATACTTTATAATCATTCATGAATGGCTAATCATTGAGAATGAATCTCATCGCGTCGTGGAGACGGTAGTCCGTACGTACGCACGAGCGATGATATCGTTCCCATGGTCGTGGAATTGTGTTGAAGTGTATGTATAATATTTCAGTATCAATATTAATTTATAATAATCATATATAGTTACTCATTACACCATTATACCCATCCAATTAGGGTGGTGGCGAAAAATAGGTTACACCACGGCGTGGAGACGGTATTCCGTACGTACGCACGCGCGGTGATTTCCTTTTTCCGTAGGATGGATAGAAGGTTAATTAGAGTTGTTTCATATTTATAATAACATATAAGTATATAAGAAATACTGATGTTATTACTTTATCATGAAACAACTAATGAATAAGAATTTGAAGAAGAACGAAATTGAAAAAGATCGGTAATGGATATTACCTCTTTTTGACGCGCCTTCACTTAACCTCCACTTAAAGAACTAAGGATGGTCTTTGAGGATGACCAGGACCTCTAGGATGATACTAGGGAAGTGGAGAAGAGATTTTTGCAGGGTTTGGACGAGCTTGAATGCTCAAATTTGTGTGATGAGGAGAGGGAGGAGGTGTCCTTTTATAAGGGAGGAGAGGGGCACCTTAGGAATATCTCAAAATATTATTTTATATTAAAGTGAAAATCGGTTTATAATGGTTCCAAAGGGTCTTATTTCTAAGATAAAGTGGGGATGGGTCTAAATAATATCAACCAATAAGATTTAGACAAGTTTAGGTTATTATTTTAACCTTATCAATTAGATTTAACTCTAAGTTAAATAATTTAACTTTTACCGTGTCTTTTTTTTTTCTTACACTATATGGTTAATACACTTACTATAACATGCCAAACGAACCCCAAATCGTTTATTATTAATATATATATCCTTATCTAAGTCATTTGGCCGAACCTACGATTTTTGGGAATAAAATAACAATTAATAATATAATATTTGATTTAAAAACTATTTTGTGTCAATTTTGACACTATTTGATATATGATTTTTGTGAAAGTCATAACAGAATTTTATGTTCGAACCAAGTTGATTACATCAACAATAATTTATCATAGTAACCTATAAAATTAGTGGGATTCATAAAAAGTCTCAAATTACATTTATTTTGGTCTTTATAACATCAATTATGTCAATATTTCATTAATAAGATAATTACTGCATCATCATTGTGTCATAAATAAATTAAATTATTTAATGTCTAAAAATTACAAATAAAATACCATTATGTAGGAAATATTTATAGCTTTATAATTAATATTGATAGTCTAATTTATCTTATGTATTACCCCATATTAAAAATGATTTACTTATTAAACTTTGATTTTAACTATTTTAACCCTTCTTTAAATAAATTAATAATAAATGTCCTAATCTAATCCAAGTGGGCCTTAATGGTCATATTTTATTCCTAAGGTTGTTTTTGGTCGAATTAAACTTATCCAATAGAATTAGGACATGTGTTAGGGTAATAGTAATATAATATTTACCCTTAGTTACCCTATTTACTATTAACCGCGGTAAAAAAAAGTAAAAAGTTATTATTCACCAAAAAATTATTTTTATCTCATTGAACCACATTTTACTTACTGATATCAACTGTGTCTGTTGGATTTTCGAAATTCCATTAATAGAAGTGGTAAAATTATGTCTTATGCAAAATTCAGTTTTTAAACTACCACTTAGTGGTTTCACTATTCATCAAAAATTGAAGTTTTTCAGAAAAATGCCAAAATTTCACCCTAAGCTATAATTGATTTTCCGAATTCAAAATTGATTTCTATTTTAAAAAATTCTTAACATATAAGTTACATTAATTAATTTTATAATTAATTTCCGCTGTCACAACAAATAGCGTGTTTTTAAGAGATAATAACTATCAAAATATTAACACTTGTTTATGTCTGGTGTAAATGTGAAATTACATCCAATGACCAACATTGTATTGAATTGTAACAATATATTCTAAATATACTTTAAAACCACTCAAATTAATAATTTATCACTATTAATTTTTTTGATTTAAAAAAGTTGTTTTTAATTAAAATTTAGTAATTTTCACTATTCATCAGAATATGAAAGTTATCCGAAAAGTACCAAAATTTCACCTTAGGCTAAATTCGATACTCCGAATCCAAAATTGAAGTCCATTTTGAGGGTTAAAACTTCTAAAATTTTAAAAGGTGGTTATTACTATTCATAACGGTTAGTTATAATAATATTTTAATAGCATATCGTTGTTTAGTGAAACTCAGTATTGCGTACTACACACGCTATCGAGGAAGGTCACGATTGCGTGTAATGCAAGGCAAGTCAAGGATGTGTGTTGTGAAAACTCCTTTTGGTGTAGCGTACAACACAAGACATTAATAAAATTAAAAATAATATTTTTCATAAAATCTCGGGCTGTTACATTCTACCCCCCTTAAAATGAATTTCGCCCTCGAAATTCGTCGGGGTTATAAATGGTTTACTATTCGAAAGTTTCTTTAATAGAAACCCACATCGTAAAAAGGAATACCAAAACTTGGCTTTAAAAACTAAAGTATGAAATGTAACGATTACCCAAATAAACTAATCACTGGGTTTCCACATAGGTGAAAATATAGATATGGAAGAGAAATCTAACCATCATGTTCTGATGGAGAGTGGTAGAGAACATGGCTATGGAAAAGCCAGTAATCACAAATCCATAGATTTGTGATGATATAAGGTACCATCTGATTCATCAGGTATAAGATCACTAGGACAACATTTTTGGTTTTCAAGATCATTTCCCTAAAGTTGAAAATTTGAATTAGAATAAATACTTACTTTATTTTGGTACAATCTCACTGTTGTTCGTGCCTTGAACAATTTCCACTTCATCTCTTAAATAAATGAAGTTGAATTTGTTATTCTTGAAGTGTTAGCAGATCGGGTCATTCCATCTGTCTCAAACAAAAGGTTAGCAAAAATTATATACATAAGACGATCTATAGTGAGATTAATAATATATGGTTCCTAAAATGGACTTATACTTCATATATCATATGCTTAATATAATAAAACTAGTTTCTACTAAACATGGACTTTCTGTAGGCCATTGGTAGGCAATAAAGGCCAGTCGCACTTTGGTTGTGGGTTCGATTTCCACAGCCTGGTCTGACGCGATGGGCTTTCACCTGTCCTGCAGGTTGTCCTTTTTCTAAAACTATATTACTATAACATCCCATCAATAATATCGCAAAACTTCTATCCTTAAACAATACTAACTTATGTCCAACATAATCCATTCCAATCTTTAGGCTTATCCATAATACTGCAGTCCACTCTCATAACATAGTGAAAACGATTACCAGAGATTTAACACCATCGTCGATCCCCATATATCATAAGATATGTTTTGTTGGTCACATTCCAAACATTCAAAGTCCTTAATCATGTATTCTCTTGAATAACTTAGTGAAAACATGAATGCAGTTAAAAGTTAACACCTTCCACATACCAAAATCCTCAAAATTCTATATACTCAAACCATGATATCACTTAGTCCTTATATCAATCATGAGCTCATGAATACTGTTAAACATTTCATTTTCTCGTTTTCCCTTCATTATGCGCATATCATCTTATTTCCAAAAAATATCTCAATCACTTTGAATACCACATTAGACCAACACATAAATATTCCAATACTTTATGATACCACATTATTTTTGAATCCCATTATATAAACACTTAATCATTCCACCACATCGTTGTCATATTCACCATCGCCAATAGTGATCGCATGTGACTTCCCTTTGTCCTTTGCCTTCAGTGGTTGCTCATGTTGATCATCACTAACCCTTGGATTAGGGCATTTATTAGCATAATGCCCCATTTCCTTGCACTTGAAGCATTGAAGTGTTGGTGGTGCATTCTCTGTAGTGTTTTCTTTATTCACATCATTAGAATCCCTTTTTCCATTACTTCAACACTCAGCTGCTCGATGACCTTCTTTTCCACACTTAAAACTTTTTCTAGTCCCTTTAAGACAATCTCCACCATACTTCTTTCCACACTTTGTGCATAAGGAAACATTCATCTTCTTTTCACCATTATTCTGAGATTTCTCCTTGAACTCCATCTTTCGTTTCTTGTCAAAACCATGAGATGGATATGTAACACCAACTTCCATTTCTACCTTGATAGAACAACGCACAATTTCTTCATAGCTACTGAAGTCTCTTATAGCTAATTCCCTTCGAAGACTTGGTTTTAAGCCACTGAAAAATCGATCAACTTTACTTTCAGGTTGGATGATAATGCCAGATGCATACCTTGCAAGTCTTGTAAAATTCGCTTCGTATATACCAACAGATTCATCAACCTTTTGCTTTAGTTCAAAAAACTCCTTCTCCATCTTTGTTCGAAGAATACGAGGGAAGTACTTATTGAAAAATATGTTCTTGAACTCGTCCCATTCCATGGACTCAATTTCATCTCTTTGCCTCGTATTCTTGATAAGATTCCACCATTGATCAGCTTCACCTTCTAAACGATATACTGCTAAGATGACTTTATCATGTTCAGAACATTGAAGAACTGAAAATATCTTTTCAGTGGTACTGATCCATTGTTCACCAAAAAGTGGATTAGAAGACCCACTGAAAGAAGGTGGACGTTGCCTCATGAAGGACTCAATAGAATATTGTTCCCTTATGTTCTCATTTGGAAGTCCAGAATGATTCATAGCTTGTGTAAGTATAGCAATAAGATTTTGCACTCCATCTCCCATAACATTTGTTTGTTCAGGAGGACAATCATTGCATTGTCCATTGCATTGATCAACACGGTTCCTTTGGGTTCCAGCCATCGTCTAAAATCCAAAAAGAATAGTGTGAGAGGCAAAAATCATGCTAGGGAAAAAACATAATAAAGGGGGAGTACCTTCAATATCTAACATCTTAGGTTTAATTCTATGATCGTTAGCATAATTCTAGTACTATAACCTATACGTATACTTAACCTTAGGGACATCCCTAGACATACCTTAGAAATATCTCTAGGGATCTCACTAACATTTTCGCATCCTAGTTTCCAAAGGTTGACTAAACCTTTCCTCTGATACCAACTGTAGAGACCTGAAGCCTGACGTACATGGAAATTACATTACATTTGCGTAATACTTTGTACATAACAAAAAAACACACACACAAGTATCGTAATAGTTTAGTGTCTTTGGAAACTCAGAACGTAATCTTCTAATCATGGTGAAAGATCTTCAATATCTCCCATAAAGATCTTCCCTTTTTTTTCTTACCTAAAACCTTTCTTTATATCCTGGGGAAAAGAAAACATAAAAGGGTGAGCTCAAACGCTCAGTAAGGGTAAACAAAAGAAATATAAATCACATCAAGCACATAACTTTTGGAAATCTTAACCTGCAAAAGAGGTCATAATTTCATAACATGGGATAAATCATGGCAGTGAAATGTAATCACAATAATCATAACATAAAACATGAAACTTTGTGGCATACCCACATAATCATAGAGAATCATTTCTTGTTAGTCAAGACTCATTGCCAAGACTATCTTAGTGGACAAAGTCCCTTTCTGAACCGAGTCACCCTCGTTCCAGTCCTGTTTCACTGAACCGGTATAACCTACCGTTCCAGCCATGTCTATCTCATGAGATATAAAATCTTTACCCAATGCATTGGAGGTAGATATAGGTCCCACCCATCTCATAATGATACCATTCTTATGTGTTCCACAAAATCATAAATCATACATCATTGCATAACCCATGTAATACAAATGGGAATCTTAAACATCATGACATCATAAAACAATTCATATAAGATAAAGGAATTCATAAAAATAATTCCATCACAACATGATCAAATCAACGTAATAATTGGGATAAAAACAGAACCCTTTATTATCTTAGATGGAAAATATTTTTGATAAAACACTTGAACTCCATTCTTGAGGAAAATATCCTTTCTTCTTCAAAAACATTTTTCCATTCTTAACATGTCATACGAATTTAATCTAAAACAAGGTGATTAAAAATAAACTTGAAAACTTGTAAAGGAAGCTTCTTGGAAATAATGTTTTAAAAATCCATTCATGCCGTATAAGTTAAAAAAACATTCTTCGTACTTTTTTCGGAAAAGTAAAAAAAGTACCTCGTACAAAAAACGACAAAAGCTTCCTTTCGTATATTTTACTAAAAACTCACCGAAGGGTAAAATAGGATTTAAACAATTGTAGGTGAATGGAAATAATATTAAATATTGAGGAAACATGGATGTGGATGATAAAATACACCCCAGTAAATGCCAAAGTATAAACAATCTCGGATAAAAATGAGATTGTGATATTTCCCTTACCTTAGGTCCGATTTTCTTTGTAAGTGTCCGAACCTCCTGTATAATGATTTAAATAATGTCATTGACTTATTAAAGAATCATATTCACTGTTATTATATCATATATGGTTCACTTATGACTTTATATTACCCGTTCTTTTGTAAATTCTATGTTAAAGAGCGTTTTGGGTAAAATTGTTTCATTTGTCGTCCGTGTTTTGACTTGTAATTATTCATATGATTACTTAGGTCATGATTAATTAATTCCAGAATATAAAACATGATTTATATATATATATTCAGAATATACATATATATAATAAATCAGTAAATGTAAAGAAATACACCATTCATGGAGACGGTAGTCCGTACGTACGCATGAACGCTGTTTTCATTTCCTTATTGAATTGAATGGAATTAAGTAGATGAAATACATACAAATAAACATAAATCCAGTATCATTATTATTTAATATATTTCATTAGTTCTTATTATATATACTTTATAATCATTCATGAATGGTTAATCATTGATAATGAATCTCATCGCGTCGTGGAGACGGTAGTCCATACGTACGCACGAGCGATGATATCGTTCCCATGGTCGTGGAATTGTGTTTAAGTGTATTTATAATATTTCAGTATCAATATTACATTATAATAATCATATATAGTTACTCATTACACCATTATACCCATCCAATTAAGGTGGTGGCGAAAAATCGGTTACACCACGGCGTGGAGACGGTATTCTGTACGTACGCACACACGGTGATTTCCTTTTTCCGTAGGATGGATAGAAGGTTAATTAGAGTTGTTTCATATTTATAATAACATATCAGTATATAAAAAATACTGATGTTATTACTTTATCATGAAACAACTAAATAAGAAGAAGTTGAAGAAGAAAGAAATTGAAAAAGATCGGTAATGGATATTACCTCTTTTTGACGCGCCTTCAATTAACATCCACTTAAAGAACAAAGGATGGTATTTGAAGAATACCAGGACCTCTAGGATGATACTAGGGAAGTGGAGAAGATATTTGGGCAGGGTTTGGCTGAGATTGAATGCTAAAATTGGTGTGAGGAGGAGAGGGAGGAGGTGTCCTTTTATAAGGGAGGAGAGGGGCACCTTAGGAATATCTCAAAATATTATTTTATATTAAAGTCAAAATCGGTTTATAATGGTTCCAAAGGGTCTTATTTCGAATCTAAAGTGGGTATGGGTCGAAACCCTATCAACCAATAATATTTAGACAAGTTTAGGTTATTATTTTAACCTTATCAATTAGATTTAACTCTAAGTTAAATAATTTAACTTTTACCGTGTCTTTTTTTTTCTTACACTATATGGTTAATACACTTACTATAACATTCCAAACGAACCCCAAATTGTTTATTATTAATATATATATCCTTATCTAAGTCATTTTGCCGAACCTTAGATTTTTAGGAATAAAATAACAATTAATAATATAATATTTGATTTAAAAACTATTTTGTGTCAATTTTGACACTATTTGATATATGATTTTTGTGAAAGTCATAACAGAATTATATGTTCGAACCAAGTTGATTAAATAAACACTAATATATCATAGTAACCTATAAAATTAGTGTAATTCATAAAAAGTCTCAAATTACATTTATTTTGGTGTTTATAACATCAATTATGTCAATATTTCATTAATAAGATAATTACTGCATCATCATTGTGTCATAAATAAATTAAATTATTTACTGTCTAAAAATTACAAATAAAATACCATTATGTATTAAATCGTTTTAGCTTTCTAATGAATATTTATAATTGAATTTATCGTATGTATAACCCCATATTAAAAATGATTTACTTATTAAACTTTGATTTTAACTATTTTAACCCTTCTTTAAATAAATTAATAATAAATGTCCTAATCTAATCCAAGTGGGCCTTAATGGTCATATTTTATTTCTAAGGTTGTTTTTTGTCGAATTAAACTTATCCAATAGAATTAGGACATGTGTTAGGGTAATAGTAATATCATATTTATGCTTAGTTACCATATTTACTATTAATCGCGGTAAAAAAAAGTAAAAAGTTACTATTCACCAAAAAATTATTTTTATCTCATTGAACCACATTTTACTTACTGATATCAACCGTGTCTGTTGGATTTTCTAAATTCCATTCACAAAAGCGGTAAAATTATGTTTTATGCAAAATTCAGTTTTTAACCTATCACTTAGTGGTTTCACTATTTATCAAAAATTGAAGTTTTTCAGAAAAATGCCAAAATTTCACCCTAAGCTATAATTGATATTCCGAATTCAAAAATGATTTCTATTTTACAAAATTCCTAACATATAAGTTACATTAATTAATTTTATAATTAATTTCCGCTGTCACAACAAATAGCGTGTTTTTAAGAGATAATAACTATCAAAAGATTAACACTTGTTTATGTCTGGTGTAAATGTGAAATTACATCCAATGACCAACATTGTATTGAATTGTAAAAATATATTCTAAATATACTTTAAAACCACTCAAATTAATAATTTATCACTATTAATTATTTCGATTAAAAAAGGTTGTTTTTAATTAAAATTTAGTAATTTTCACTATTCATCAGAATATGAAAGTTATCCGAAAAGTACCAAAATTTCACCTTAGGCTAAATTCGATACCCCGAATCCAAAAATGAAGTCCATTTTGAGAGCTAAAATTTCTAAAATTTTAAAAGGTGGTTATTACTATTCATAATGGCTAGTTATAATAATATTTTAATAGCATATCGTTGTTTAGTGAAACTCAGTATTGCGTACTACACACGCTATCGAGGAAGGTCGCGATTGCGTGTAATGCAAGGAAAGTCAAGGATAAGTGTTGTGCAAACTCCTTTTGGTGTAGCGTACAACACAAGACATTAGTAAAATTAAAAAGAACATTTTTCATAAAATCTTGGGCTGTTACATAAATATAAAATGGTTAGTAAAATATTAATTTAGTAACTATAATATAACTTATATGTTGTCATTTGAATGTTAAGTGAATCTAATTAGAATTAACTATTTGAAATTATTGATATATAAATATTTAGGGTGCACATATTAAATAAATATTGTATATATTACAAGTATATTGATTATTATTTTAAAAAAACTTTTATTAAAAAAATTTCTAGCCAATGGATAGCCAAAGGAACACCTTAACCAGACATTTGTGTTACCCTAGGGGTCGACTATGTGTGGGTGATAGTCTACCCTAACCAGCTCATGGATGTAGAGGAGGAACTGAGAACTTACACATTGGAAGGAAAATGGGTGTGTAGCACCCACAGGTCACGAATAGGGCATGCATGGTGTGTACTGGGTTTTGGGTGCAACTGTGATAGTCGACATGGCTATGCGAGGGAGTGTGTATGAGTGTGTTCAAGATACAACCCCAGTTCCATGGCCGAGAGGGTGATGAAATGGGATCACTTATTAAGCTCCCCATGAATGTTTGAGTTTCTGATGTGGGACACACACTCTCATTCACTTTTCACATTCCCTTAAAAATGTCATTAATAAATAGACCATTTGATCAACTCTATGACAACCATCTGATCAATTTATTGTTCGTTTTTTACCTCCTGTTTTACCTAGAGAAACCCTCAACATCATCATCCTTCCTCCTGATGATATGATTTGTCCTTAATGATGCAAATATTGTTTTCAAAGAAAGAAATCACCATTTTTACAATGAACCCAAAGTTATCAAACCCTAAAACCATGAGATCCCTTCAATCAATGTTATTATTTAAAATCCCTTTCATCTTTATTCCTTCAATCTACCAAAAAAACCTTTCATTAATCTCATGTTTATCATCATATCAAACCAAATTGATTTGATGTTGTAATATAAAAAAAATACTAGTAGATTTGTCAAATCTTATGAAGAATCAAGAAGACTCCTCGATGAATCTGAGAATTATGAGTTAAATAGTTATATATACAACTGAATGTTCCCATAATATTTAAAACTGAGATTATATGTAGTTCATTTTTAGATTCTACAACTCATCGTCTTCTCCTCCAATATATACTAGTAGTAGCAAAAAAATTAATTAAATATATATATATATATATAATCTCTCTATAAATATCGGCATGCTTAGAAAACCATGAATGTGAACCAAGAATTTTGAATAATTGAGATATCTATCTCTCTCAATTCTTCCAGTGGATGTAAACATACACCTCTCTATTCCTTGGAAGATAATAGTCTAAATGTATATATATACATGAAGATGTTCTAGAATCTTTAGGAGTTGACTATATATATTAGAAGATTTCATTATGGGGTTTTCATTATTTTAGAAACCCAATTACCTATTGTAAATGTAAAGAGAAAATGAGGAAGAGAGAGAGTGAGTCTGAAAATATGATAATTGAAAAGAAATAGTGAGTAAAATTGGTTTTCCTTCAAAATTTTCTTCAATTTATAGTAAGGGGGTATTTTATTTTCAAACTTTTATATTCTCAAAATTCTATTATAGTAAAGGTAATTTATTTTCAACTTCTATTTTATAGAAAGAAATTTTTTATTTTTATTTAAAATAATTATTTTGAAAGAACCCCGTTTTCAAAGTCATAATTTTATATTAAAATTTTATTCCAAACACTACTACACACAAATCCTTTAACAGCTCTATAATAACGATTTTTTCAGTGCATAAACATGCTGGAAATCAGATCTCCCTTAAAATATCTAAGCCATTATTAGTGATATCAAAATTCTAGAAAAGGTCTATTTTATCAGTGCTAAAAATTATCGATAAAGGCTTACTTTATTAACACTAAAAATAACGATGATAAAGGGTGTACTTTATCATTCCTAGTTTAGTGTTGATAAAGGACCCATTATCAAAAAATATTAGTGATGATAAAGGTTTATTTTATTAGTGCTATTACTAGCACTGATAAAGGGATATTTTATTAGTGTTAATACTAGTGATGATAAAGGGGCATACTACTATAATTTTTTCTTAAGAATACAACACACTACAATAAAAAAATATAGGGATAAAATACAGAATTTAATTGAAATAAAATTTACAAAAAAATTACTAGATAAAAAAACTATATTATAGACATTTAAAACATCGGTTTTTACAATTACACGAGTAAGTAAAATTTATCACGAACATGAAAAAACAAAAAAAAATTGTTTTCTTTGGCCCCCAAACACCATTCATGCTACTAGTTTCCAAACAAACTACCCCAGCTTGATCAAAAGAATTCACATGTATAAGAAAACAATTCTTATGTTAGTAATACTATAAAGAAATAAATTAAACAAAAAATGACAATTTTAAACAAAAAACATATATTTCGAGTCATACCAGGAACCCCATGTATTGGAGTGATTTTTAGTTGCTTCTTACACATCACACCATTTCTTGTTGTTCTCAAAAGCAAGTACTCTTCAATTATATCACATCTATGGTGATAAAAAAATCACTACGGATGTGAGCCAATTCAAGAGCACTTACTTTTTAAAAAAAAATCCTTCACCTTTCACACCATTAATTTTATATCTTCAAACATTATATCTATGAAAATTGACTAAATAAGTATCAGATAAAAATGAAAAAGAAATTAATTAAGTAATTGTGGATAAAATTTTGGGAAAATAATGTGATCATGTTTTCTCAGTTTTTCCTATGTGATTCGCGATTTCAATTAAAATGGAACTTATATATTGAAAACACATAGTTCAAGTCATAATGACAACATCATGTGTCAGGTTGATGTGCATTAAATATATACACACCACAAATGAATTGTGGATAATTTTCCTAAAGTTTCAAAACATTCTGATCTTGTTTGTTGAATTTTATCTAGTGATGTGTGTTTTAAACTGAAATGATACCTTTATTGTGAAAACCCGAACTATGTGTATTATCAGCCACATCGTGTGTCATATTGATGTGAAGTTGATTCTTACACATCAAAAATTAATTATGGACTATTTTACTAAATTTTAAAAATAATATGACCTTGTTTTGTCAGTTTTGTCTATTTGATGTGTGTTTTAAACTAAAATGGCACTTTTATATTGAAATAGGAACTTCGATTCATACTGACCACATCGTATGTCAGATTGATGTCAGGTAAATTCCTACACATCAAATAAATTATAAATTTTGAAAACAATCTGAGCTTTTTTTCATAGTTTTGGTGATAAGAAACACATTTTAAACAAAATGGATCTTTTTTATTGAAAACACGCACTTCAAGTCACAATAACCACATCGAGTGTTATAGTGATTTGTGATCAATTTCTAAACATCTAAAATGAATTATGGATCATTTTCATAAATTTAAAATACAATATAAGATTTTCTTCTTAGTTTTAGCTATATGTTGTGTTTTTAAATGAAAATGACACTAATATTGAAAAGACATACTTTGAGTCATACTGACCAAATCATGTGTAGGATTAGCATGCGGTAAATTACTACACATGAAAATATAATTATGGAATATTTTCATAATTTTTGAAAACGATTTGATCTTTTTTTCATGTTTTTGGCTAATTGATGCACATTTTAAACTAAAATGGAACTTTTATATGGAGAAAACATACTTATAGTCATAGCAACCACATCGTGTGTCGGATTAATGCATGGTGAATTCCAAAAAATCACAAATTAATTATCGATTTTTTTCTAAAGTTTTAAAACAATTTGATCTCGTTTTATCAGTTTTGATTATGAGATCTATGTTTCAATCTAAAATGGTAGTTTTGTATAGAAAAAATGCACTTATAGTTATACCGAACACAACATGTGTTAGAATGTTATGTGGTTAATTCCTACATTTCAAAAAGGTATTATAGATAGTTTTTAAAAAAATTTAAAAAAAATATGAGCTTATTTTCTTAGTTTTGGTGATGTGACATACACTTTAAACTAAAATGTAACTTTTGTATTGAAAACACACATTTTGAGTCATATCTACTGCATCATGTATCGAATTGATATGAAATCTATTTCGACTTGTAAAAATTTTATTATAGATTCTTTTCTTAAATTTTAAAGACAATATGGACTTGTTTTATCAGTTTTAGTGATGTGACAAGTAATTTAAACTAAAATGGAACTTTTATATTAGAAACATGTATTTCAAGTCATATCGACAACATCATGTGTCAGATTAATGTTTGGTCGATTAAAAAATGTCACAAATGGATTATTGATCATTGTACTAATGTTTGAAAACAATTTGAGATCGTTTACTTGTTTTTTTCTATGTAATGAATTTTAAACTAAAATGGTACTTATATATTGAAAACACGTACTTCAAGTCATAGTGATGACATTGTGTGTCCTATTGGAATGTGATAAATTCCTAAACTTACCAAATGAATTATATATTATTTTACAAATTTTTCAAAACAATTAAATCTTATTTTATTGGTTTTGGATATGTAACATGCATTTTAAACTAAAATGACACCTTTATATTAACAACATGTACTTAGAGTCATATCGACCACATCGGGTGTTGGATTGATGTGTGATCGATTCTTTCATGACACAAATGAATTATGGACCTTTTATCTGATGTTTAAAGACATTTTAAACTTGTTTTTTCAATTTTGGCTATTTTATGTGTGTTTTAAACTAAAATGGAACCTTTGTATTGAAAACACACACTTTTATTCATATCTACCACATCATGTGTCAGATTAATGTACGGTCAATTCATACACATGAAAAATGAATTATGGATTGTTTTCTAAAATTTTGATAAAAGTTTAAGATAGTTTTCTCTATTTTGTTGATGTGACACACGTTTTAAAATAAAATGAACCTTTTGTATTGCAAAAACACACATTGATTCATACTAACCACATCAGGTATCAGATTGACTTGTGGTCAATTTATACACATCATAAATGAATTATGGATCGTTTTCCTAAAGTCTGAATACAATATAAGATCGTTTTCTCAGTTTTGGATATGTGATTTGAATTGAAATAAATATTCTCTTATATTGAAAAACCATACGTCGATTCATACTGACCACATCATGTGTCAAATTGGTTTACAGTCAATTCATACATTTGAAAAATTAATTATGTATCATTTTCCAAAAAAATTAAACCAATATGAGATTGTTTTCTTTTTTGGCCTTGTGACATGCGTTTTGATTCTAAAATGGAACTTTAATATTGAAAACACTTAATTGAAACCATAACAAACACATAGGATGTCAGATTAATATACATTCAATTCCTACATGTTACAAATGAATTATGGATCTTTTTCCAAAAATTTTAAAACAATCCCATCTCATTATCTTTGTTTTTTCTATGTGATACATGTTTTAATCTAAAATGAAACCTTTTATTGAAAATAATCACTTTGAGTCATATTATCCTCATCTTGATATTGTCTCGATGGTGGAGGAGTTCGGCGACGACTGCTTCTGGACCTCATCTCGGAGGTAGCATTCGGTGTCGGCTTCGGCGCCGTTTCGGTGTGGCTTGAGCTATCTCTAGATCTCTCTCATCTTGGCGATGTCGCAAATCGGCCCCGACTCTGGTGGTCTGTATCGCGGCTTGGAAGCGGTGAAACTCGACAGGCTCTGGCGGTCTGGATCTTGGCATCAGCTTCTGGTGGATGGATCTCGGACTGGCATCAGCTCAGCAATTTTTTCATCCGCTGCTTCGGTGCGTGTCGAGAGGTTCGGCGATGGATTCTGGGTTCAGGATTTGTCTCGGATGTCTTTCAGATTCAGATACGTTCAGATGAGGCTCAACTTCTTCTATAAAGCAACTCGGAGGGGGGAGGTTTGTTTTCAGTTTTCCTGGTTTGATTTCAGTTCTCTTTTGATGTTCTTGTGGCAGTGTTGTGGCTTGAAGGGCCTCTAGTTTCCTTTTGGACCCTTCTACATCTTACAGTTCGACTGATTTGGATGCTGGGGTGGGTTCTTCCATGGTTTCGATCGGATTCGCTTCAGCCCAGAGTAGCATTGCTGGCTCAGATCTTCCCGGTTCCCCTCAACGGTGATGCTCCATCAACGTATTGTTCGATTTTCCAGTCCTGAGTGAAGAAGATTTGTCTTCATTTTCCTTGGTTTGTCCTCCTTTTCGGGTTGATGCAGATATGTTTGAAGTGTACCTTGTGGTCGCGATGAGTCTCTTCTGGTCTCAGTTCCAGCGGTGATTTGGATCTCTTGCAAATGAATTTTTCACGTTGGAATGGTTGATTTATGCAATCTCCACCTTTGGATTAATGTGTGGAAGTTTATTTTTTGTTTGGTTTGATCCTGGAGGTGGGATGGTGTAGCTGGTCTCGATCACTTGGAACAAGCCTAAAGGAGGATTTAGAGTCGGCGGTTCATCTTTGCAGTGCTTTTTGGATTTGGTTGTTTGAGAGGGTATGACTTCTGTCATCGGATCGGGCCTATGCTTTGACACATGACACTTGCTTGCCGGTTATCCTTGAATTGTTGGAGTGCTTCAAATTGTGTTTATGCTGGGGTGGGGTTTGCTCTGGTTTTCATTCTGGTTTTCCCTCTCTTTGTCCTTCGGATGTGTTTGTCCAAAGTCCATGAAGTCCATTGGGTTTCCCCCTTCTTCCCTAAAAGGGGGATTTATCAATAATTAAAAAATATTTTAAGGCCTTCGGGCCATTGGATGGATAATTTTATTAAAGATTGAATCCAATACGAGATCCATTTCTCAGTTTTGGTGATATGACTTGTGTTTTATACTAAAATTGCACTTTTCTATTTAAAACATGAATTTTGAATCATAATAACCACATCGTGTGTCAGATTTACATTTATTCAATTCATACACATCAAAAATGAATTATTGATCGTTTTTATAAATTTATAAGACAATCTAAACTTTTTTCTTGGTCTTGGTGATGCGACATGTGTTTTAAACTAAAAAAATAATTTTATATTGACAACAATCATTTAGATTCATACTGACCATATCTGGTGATGAATTGATGTGTGGTCAATTCCTATATTTCAAAAAATAATTATGGATTATTTTCCTAAAATTTGAAAAAAAAAATCTAATCTCGTTTTCTTGGTTTTGGATATGTGATGTGTTTTAAACTAAAATGAAACTTTTATATTGAAAACATATACTTTAGGCCATACTGACCACATAGTTTTTCAGATTGGTGTGTTGTCAATTCATGCACATGAAAAATAAATTATGGGTCATTCACTACAACACATCCGCTGTTTAGAGGCTGTTCATAGAACCTCCGCTAAACCTTTTTTAAAAAAGGTTTCACGTCTGTTTATAATAAACCGCCGCGAAACCCTGGTTTTTTTACAATCGGCTCTTCCCCCCTCCCCAACCCTCCTCACATTTCTCCCAGCCCCCCGCTTCCCCCGCGACCCCGGCCCCCCGCTTCCCCCGGCGACCCGGTGACCCCGCGGCCCCGGCGACCCCGCGACCCCGGTGACGCTGCTTCCCAGACGACCTATACAAAACCCTAAGGTTGGTTTTTATAAATTCAAACTAAACTTGAGTTAGTTTAATCCCATAAATTGAAACATTAATAGGTGTTATTAGTTCCAACCCTTATGTAATGATAGTTAATCATTTCCTTGATATTCTCCATTAAATGAGAGAATGAGAGTTATTCATTGGCCTCATGGGTAGGAACTTATTTTCTAAAATGGAACTTAGGTTTTATGGGTGTTCATATGGTGTTTTTAATCATTTTAGGGGTGTTATATTCACATAATTATTCATTTTAGTGGGTTATGCATTCCTAGAGCATGATCAGGCACCTAATAGGTATTATGAAAATTCATTATATTTTGTAATGAAAGGATAGGTATGTCATCAGTTGGATTATAATTAGTTCAGAATAATGAAACTCTAGTATATATTTTTTTAGATCATTGGATATAAGGATGTATAAGGATGATGTGAATATGGATATTATTGAAGAATTTTTCATTTCATTGGTAAATCATAGGGATGATGCATCGATAAACTTGTTTCCCATTGATTTATTGAATGGAAAAATGATCCATACAAGTATGGTTGAAATTATTAAATCATTGAGCTATTAAATTTTTATCATGTGTAATATCCAAGTTAGAGAGAATTTGAATTTAAAGGAAATATGATTCAACATAATGTTAGGGAAGATTTTATAAAATCATCTAGTGTCATAAAACAATGAGTCAGTTTAGTTTTGGATTTTATTCTATATGTTATAGTGAACATGTACATGCCTTAGGAGGAGGTTCACACATATGTATGATGGTGAATCGTATCAAGCATGCATCCAAGTGGTTGGTTACATATCTTTTTGAATATCTCTTGGAGTAAGATTTAGACTATGTCCAGAACCCATAATCGGTGGTGGTGGGATCATGTGTCATTTTATGAGTTCTCAAATTTAGTAAATGTTGACTATTACACTCCTAAGGCAGGAATCATAACATTTAATAGGTTTAGTGTGCCATTCCAAGTAGAGGGAACACAATAGTACATTAACTATTGTATATGGTAAGCACTGATTTTTGAATTCCAATGGGGTTGGTAAATGAGAAATGATTTAGTTATTATAAGGAAGAAACATGTTGATGTGGTTGGTGGTGTACACAACCCTTTAATTTTATGCTCATGCACTCTGATTATGTCATCATATTCATGTAATATTTTATACTCACTAATAAGATTTTATTTTTAATGAAAATTTTTACCTTTTATGAGAATTTTAGATCAACCTTATTATGATTTATTTTCCTTAGCTCCCCCTGGCTGGACAACACCCCTGCTGAAGCCCACCACCTGGATGGACATCCCCCTAGCTTCCCCCCTAGCTGGACAACCCCCCTGCTGGAGCCCTTCACCCATGGCTGGACAGCTCCCAGCCCCCCATCTCCCCCTAGCTGGACATCCCCCATCCCCCGGATGGATAGCCCCCCAGCCCCCTAGATGGACAACCCCCCCCCCCCCCCCCGACTGGACAGCCCCCCATCTCCCCCTGGCTAGACAACACCCCCTGCTGGAGCCCCTCCCCCTTGGCTAGACAGGCCCCTGGACTAGACAACCCCCCGGACTGGACAACCCCCCCCCCCCCCCCCCGGCTGGACAACCCCTCCCCCATAGCTGGACAACCCCCCTGTTGGAGCCCCGAACACACATACAATCATAATCAGCACATCATTCATGTCAATACAAAGCATCCCCCATAGGGTCAAAATCCATAACTATAAAATATAACAAACGAGGCTCACATAGGACTCACACATTCATTAAACTTGATGTTTAAATTTAGCCTTTAAATGTTCCAAGAACGAATGTAATGAAATATATCGAATCAAATAAATCCTTTATGTCGTGTTCTTAGATTTGACCCTAGAGTAATGGTAGTTTAAACATTTCTTAATTAGTTCCCTTGAAATGGGAATATGATCATTATATGTAGGCCTATTTTTCTATTGCTTGGACTGAAATGATAAGACCTTAAGCCTAGGGAACGTTTAGGCATTACCCCCTTATAGGGTCGATGTTGTATGTTTTTGTAATGGGCTTTCCAAAGGTAGGTAATTCCATTATAACTTAAAATCTGTGATAATTTTTATAAGGAGTTTTAGACATGAGGTGCATTTCATGTTCAACTTGGTCTTAATTATAACACATAGTTTCTAAAATGACACCTAGGTAGGATAGGTGGTCCTGAAAAATTTTGACCCTTTTTTTAGGAATGTTCATCATGTAACGACTAGTTTATATCGGATTGAAATTCCTAGGTAATTTTAAACCATATATAAGGTTGTTTGACCATTCTTCTTCACTGTTATCAGTGTTGGATGACTCAAGGGGTCGTTAGCATGCTTTATAGTTATACAGGATAGTACAAATCTACACAAGTATTTCTTATGGACCATTGTATACCAAGATTCATAGGTCTGATAATACAATGGATAGTATAAAGTATTTTCCATTTTGATTTTGAAAGTTCATGGCACTATATATTGATACATGTGGTAACTGTCATGTTTCAAAAACTGATTATGAAACCATATGTATTCAGTGGAAATAGTTCAATCAATTATCATCTATGATTTAATCTCCACTTATCTATGAGGTTGAGATACCCAGGTGTTAATAAAAAATCTATGTTATTCCAAATTTCTGGATGATTTCATAAAAATGATAAAGTGATTTGATATACTAATCTGTTATTATTGTCTTATATACTTTATGTCCTAGAACATGTTGATATAACTTAGAGGAGTGTCATGTGTACATTCAAAATTGAGTCTAATCTAGAATTACTTTTAGAATATAGTTTTTATCTCTTCATTTTAATGATGGTTAAATTGGGGAGGACCATTTGATATTGGTTGATGTTTATTTTGAATTACCATGGGGGTGTATACATTAGAAATGTGTCAGTTCTTGCAATGTAACCCACTTATGGAATGATTGGGTATGCATGCCACCTATTTAGACATCATTAGTTAGTGATGAAATTAAATGGTTAGGCTTGAGGAATAAAAATACACATCTTATGGTAAACCCATCATATTCAGGTAGTGATGATTATTATGTGGGAGCAGTGGATCTCTTCTAATGAGGTTAACCTATTGTTGTTTTATTATCCTTCCCTTTGCATAGTTTGACATAATTAGTTTTAAATCCATTATAAAACCAACAAATTTATGTTACAGAATTATAAATTCAATGAAAACATTTATAACCACTTTAAACAATTTTAAATGGACACATGGGAATTTTCATAAGCACTTGTCATGTGGGTTCCTTCAAATGAGAGGGATGAAAGGGAGAACGAGTTTGTTTGAGAGGGGGGAGGGGGTCAATGAACTATTTTTATTTTGGAAGGTATGACTTTCCTTAGGCTTGAGTCTGGGAGCATTCCTTTGAGTGGTGACTAGGGTTACACATACATGGTTGATAGTGTTCTAGGTTTGGTTTTATTTTTGGGGATGTTTAGGTTTCAGCCTATCCACCCTTTTTATCATGTTGGTTATCATGTTCTATAATGTACTCGATTAATTTATATTTATTTTATGTGATGGTATGGTTCATGAGTTTTTTATTATTATTACTACATTTTATGTTATCTAGATGTTTCATTGTTATTGAAACTATCTATATTGATCATGGGAATCTGATATAAGGATGGGTGATACTGGATTTTCCATTTGGAATATGTGATGTCACTACAACAAAACCGCTGTTTAGCTGCGGTTGTTTAGCGGTGGTTCTTTGAATATATTTATTGATTGTTTTAATGCTATTTTATGAAATTCTTTTTTTTGTGTAGGCACATTGTGATATACATGGATAAAAGTTGGATCACATTACCAAGGAACACACCTCAATATGTTAAGGGTTTGAATGAGTTTTTAGACTTTTCAATTTCTAATCGATCCGTTGAAGGGAGAATAAAATGTCCATGTCCTAAATGTAAATTTAGAACATGGTTGAAGAGATATGAGGTTTATGAACATTTAATACTGAAGCAATTCCCTGCTCAATATTTGTGTTGGATTTGGCATGGAGAATCGAACGTTACAGAAAGATTGAGAACTGATGTTAATTCATAGAATGAGGTCCCAAGTTCGTCCACAATGGAAAATGAAATGTAAAACCTAATAAATGATGCATTAGACACTACAAGACACCACTATCAGCATCAAAACATATCAGAACAACCAGAAGAGGGTGCTACAAATTGCAACGTGACAAGTGATGTTTTTGAGAGTGTAACACACGCAGATCAAGATTGTCACATATCATTGGATCCTCCTATTGATTCTGTTGAGACAAATGTAAGAGGAAACTTCACTGAGGAAAATGCATTTCATGATTTAGTTGATGATGAAAATCAAGAGTTGTATAGTGGGTGTTTGAAATATTCAAAGCTTTAATTTCTGCTGAAATTGTACCATATCAAATGTCTATGTGGAATTACAAATAAGGCAATGTCCATGATATTGGAATTGATTGGTGATGCATTTCCTGAAGCAAAAATCTCAGAATCGTTTTATGATATGAAAAAAGTTTTTAACAATCTTGGTCTGAATTATACAAAAATACATGTGTGTCCCAATGATTGTATGCTTTATTGGGGAGAGGATTCATGTAGACAAAATTGCAAGAAATTTTCTTCCTCTAGATGGCAGGCAAAGGGTGATGTTGGAAGTCTGAATAAACATAATTTCATGGAGAAGAAGAAAATGAGCACACCTTCAAAGGTTTTGTGTTACTTTCTTTTGAATCCTCGATTGCAAAGATTATTCATGTCATTGAAAACCGCCGAACACATGAAGTGGCATTCTGTAGAAAATAACAATGATGGGTTAATGAGACATCCACGAGATTACCAATCATGGAAGACATTTGATTCATTACATATTGATTTCTCAGCTGATCCTAGGAATGTTCGATTGGGATTGGCTGCTGATGGATTCAACCCATTTGGGACTTTGAGTACCAATTATAGCATTTGGCCAGTTGTTTTGATCCCTTATAATCTTCCTCTGTGGATGTGTATGAAACAAACATCTTTTATCCTTTCAATGATTATTCTTGGAAAAAAAATGCCTGGAAATGATATTGATGTATACTTGCAGCCTTTAATTGACGAGTTGCAGGAGTTATGGAGCATCGGTGTTGAGACATTTGATGCTTCTTCTAAAACAATGTTCAAAATGCATGTTGCTTTAATGTGGACCATTAGTGACTTCCCTGGGCTTGGGAATTTATCTGGTTGGAACACTTACACGGGTTTGGCTTGCCCCGTTTGTAACTTTGATTTTGAGCCCAAATGGATACCTCGCCGTAGAAAATGGTGCTTCTTGTGTCATCGAATATTTCTCGATGCATCTCATAGATTTCGGCTGAACAGATCAAAATTTAATGGTTCCATTGATCTTAGACCACCTCCAAAGTTGTTAAATGGTTTTGAAATATTGAAACAGCTTGAAAATGTTGAAACAAAATTTGGGAAGGTTCATCATTTGAATAATAGAGGAAAACAGGTCTGAAGTGCATCGTCAAGTGAAACCAGAACGCAACAATGGAAGAAAAAAAGTATATTCTTCAAAATTCCATATTGGGAATTTAATTTGTTGCACCATAATCTTGATGTGATGCATATTGAGAATAATTTCTGTGAAAATTTGATTTTCACATTGCTTGATGAGCATGGAAAGTTGAAATATTATCTCAATGCTCGCAAAGACTTACAAGCAATGAAAATAAAACACGATCTCTGGCCAGATGAGAATGAAAAGTATCCTCCGGCAATTTTTTCAAAGAAAAATAGGGATAAAGATACATTCCTTCAAATGTTAAAGAATGTTAAGGTATCTGATGGGTATTCAAGTAACATCTCGAGGCATGTTGACTTGAAGAATCGTAAGTTACATGGATTGAAAAGCCACGATTCACATATTTTGTTACAACAGTTACTACCATTGGCACTGCGTACATTATTACATGAAAAAATTACTGTTTTTGTACTCCAGTTCTGCACATTTTTCAGAAAACTATGTGAGAAATCTCTACATCCATTTAAGCTTGACAACCTCTAGGAGAGGTTTGTATTGACCCTTTGCGCAATGGAGATGATCTTTCCTCCTTCCTTTTTTACTGTAATGATGCATTTAACTGTGCATTTGGTTGAGGAAGCTAAATTAGGAGGCCTCGTTCATTATCGATGGATGTATCCAATTGAGAGGTACTTTATTTATATGTTTTCTAGTTAAGTAAACAATTTTTGGTACTTAATTAAATGCATAATTATGTTTATTTTATTTCACAGATATCTTGGGCATTTGAAATCATACGTGAGAAATAAAGCTAAACCAGAAGGCTCAATTGCTGAAGGCTATGTGGATGAGGAGTGTCTTACCTTTTTTTCTCGATACTTGGATGATATTGAGACAATATTTAATCGAGTTGGACGTGTTGACGACACATCGACTCAATCTCAAATACATAAAAAATCCAAAATATTTCCCGCTATTGGCCGATCAGTTGGGAGGACTTCAAATGTGACACTGACTGAATTGGAATTATTACAAGAACATAGATATGTGATGCTGAATAGTGAAATTGAAGATCCATTTATTGAAGAGTTGAGGATACAAACAAAGAGACGAATGAGAGGCCGAACACGAAATGAGAAAGATATAACGAAATCTGTTAATAAATAGCTTGTAGAATGGTTTGCACAACGTGTAAGTTCATAAATATTGCAATAAATATGAACATTAGTTTGACACATACATTTTGTAAATCTAATAAAGTATATTTCTTTTTTCAGATAATGAATACTGATACTCGATCAGAGCTGTCAGAAGATTTGATGTTTTTTTCTATAGGTCCTCTAAAAGAAGTTAGAAAGTTCGATGCTTATAATGTGAATGGATTTCGATTTCGTACAGTCGATCGAGAAGTGGGTTTTAGAACACATAATAGTGGTATATTTACATTTGCGGAAGTGGAATACTATGTAAAGCTACATGATATTGTTGAATTAAACTACCACAGACATTTTTCGATTGTTTTATTCAAATCTAAATGGGTCAATATTATCAGAGGTGTTAAAAGAGATTCCTTGAAATTTACTTCTGTGAACTTCTCTCGCTTGATGATTGTTGGGGATCGTGAACTGCATGATCCATATATCTTAGCATCGCAAGAAAAAATGGTATATTATGTGAATGATGTTTCCGATGAAGGGTGGAGTGTAGTTTCTCACGTAATACAAAGAGATTTGTATGATATGGGTGATGAAGTGGAAAATTTGACCTCTGAAATTGAATTTAATCAGCAACATGAAGTAGAATTATTTGTCCATCATGATATTGAAAATATTAGTCTAGTAATGATGAATGAAGTGGATGAAGAAATGGAGAAGGGAACCGACATGATTGAAGGAGAAAATGATTGTATGTACAATTATTTATTTATTCAGCAACCACTTGTTTCATTTCTGCAGTCATTCATTATCATTGTTATATATATTTTGTCTGTTAATACTCCATCTATTATCATTTTTATTTTATTTTTATGCATAATTTTTTTGAAATATATATTCTGAACATAATTTTATTTGATTAAATGACAGGAATGCCAAGGAAGAAGCGGTACATTATTTCATCCAGTTCAGCGACAGATGACGATTCATCTAGCTCCCTCCCCATGACATCTGAGGCACTAGTTTCCGACACCCCTGCACCATCTCCCCCTGCACCATCTCTCACACCATCTTTGGATGTCTCAGTAGAGGGTGAGTCGTTGACTCCCCCTTCAGAAGCCTCAGCAGTGGGGCAGTGACGCACCCCTTTCAGTTCATCCCGGTCATACTGGAGTGTCACTGTCATAGGTACAAATTTTAATTAAATAAATTTATTTCATTTTGTTTATACTAATTGTTTTCTCATTAAAGATGAAAAAAATTCAACCATGGAGAAAAACATAAAAATTTCAGATGTTTGGAATCTGAATGGAGAGAAGATTGTTGTGCCATTTGATTCTTACGGGGTCGCTACGGATGATGTCGCGGGGTTACTTGGCAAGATTCTAGGCTAACTGGCTGCAGATCCCATTTCCCTTCCCATTTCATATGACGACTAGAGACATATGCCTCCAAGCTGGAAAAATGAAGTGTTTGATTCTCAAATCAAGGTAAATTTATTACATTATGGTTTAATTGAATGTCATGTTACAAATATGTTCAAAATGAATTTCTGTATACAAATGTTCTTTCACTTTACCATTGTTGATGTGATAGCATGGAAGTGGATGTTGAAAAATATAGGTAAGAAGTGGAAAGATTTTAAATGAAGATTATGGTGTGATGTCAATGATGCTTCGTTGACCGCGCTGCAAATGTATGAGAAGCTACCCAGTGGGGTACCAAAAGAGTAGTGGAAAGTGTTTGTTGACAGGCATCGGGATCAGAAGCGGATGGTATTGAAATATATATATTATTATATTATCCTCATTTTATATTTATACATGTATATGAAAAGGACATGACATTCAATACATCTTTCCTTAAATTTAATTTTATTTATTTCAAGACCTCTCAAGACAGAATGCATCAAACCGAGCGAAGCAAGTCATCCCGCACACTGCAGGCTCAAAAAGATTTTCTTGAGGCCAAACGACATTGGTAATATTTTAATTAGTTTAAATATTTATAAATATTATCTGTTTAATATATTGAATTGTTGATTTATCTTTGATTAATGCAGTCACAGAGTTTAGGCCATGAAGCATCCAGAACTGAACTATGGTTGGATGTTCACCAGAAATCAGATGGATGTTTTGTTAATGAGCCAGCTAAAGAAGATGGGGTATGAAGTCAATTTTTTGTCATAATAACTTATTATCAGTTTTTATTATGTTAATATATATTGATATTTGATTTATAGGTCAAAATTAAAGAACTACGGGATGCCAATCCTACGCATTCCTACTCTATCTCCCAAGATGACCTGGTTTCTAAAGTCCTTGGGAAGGAGCATCCTGGGAGAGTGCGCGGGATGGGTTTGGGACCCGTGCCATCTGAGGTTTTTAGCAGGACATCGGGGATAGCTGCTGTATCTACTCCTGACTTTAGACAGCCCATACCCGGAGATGCTAAGAAAGATATTCTTTCTTTATGAAACACAATTCACCAGCAGGGGGATCATATATCTGCATTGCAGAAAGAGTTGACAGAAATACGTCAGCAGATGAGCAGATATGCCCCCGGTGGGAGTGCATCGATTGGTGGTATGCAGGTAAATCACAAAAAATCAAAATAATTTAGTTTTCTAACTTTCATTGGTTTTAATTTTTAATATAAATATGAAACCGTATTTAATTTTCAATATAATGTTATTATAGGTGACAGCACAAAGTGGAAATGAAGGTGGAGAGGGTGACGATGCATCATCAGACCCTGAGTAGTTGTTTTGTTGATGTGTAATATGGAAACAGTTGTCTTGTAGATGTAACATTTGTGGCACATAATTTCCACCAAACATTTTCATGTCCTAAAATTTCCTTGATTTCTCATTTTCCTTTTATGCATTTTATTGATTTCCGATGTTTCTTTTTATGTCCTGATTTCTCGAGTGTGGTATACATCATTCCATTTAGGCTTGTGTTTGAATTGGTAGTCGAGATTTTGGATGATTAGGAGTTAAACCCATTGTTGATCTGTTGAACAAATTGGGTCATTTCATAGTGATCATGGGGATAGTGTTGTGGACACTTTGGTGAGGTAAAATATTTCCAAACTTATCTTCTATCTTTAGGAATAAATTGTTTGACTAGCCTACTAAGAACTTTTCTAAGGGTCCTATATTATTATTTTTATATGTGTTTGGTTATGACTACTTTATTACTTATGGTTATGAGGAATGGGAACATGGGGGAAATCTCTTTAAAGAAGAACAAACTAAATAAAGATAGTAAACTAGTTAAGAGTAAATTAGAAGGAAAAAAGTGAGTCGCTTGTACTTTATGGATTTTCATGATATTACTATGCGTTGAATCTTATTGATTGATAATTTATGATATGGATTACTTCTTGTTTTTATCATTTAAGAAACTCTCGACCATTATAATAAGATAATTTTTTAAAGATGGTAGTAAAAAAAATTTGGAAACTAGAATATAATAATTTATATTACTATTGATCATTGAGGTTTAATGTTGTACTTGTTGTTTTCTAGACATCAAGTGATTTGGGCTGAACTTTTTGGGTTTAATTGGTGAGAATAAGAATGGATTTTTAGTGTGTAATTCTCTAATGCATCCTGGTATCTATCCCTAAGAATACTATTCTCATCTATCTCACTTCACCTAGAAACAAAAGTCTCAATAACTTAAATGAAATTCTTGAAGTTCTTTGACTCTTTTTCAAAAAAAAGGTTCTTATTCATGAAGTTATCTACATGAATGGTCTAGGTATCATGAAGTTTCTCTCATGGAATTAGAAGTCAGGTAAGAGTAATGTATCACAAGAACTAAGGATAAAAATATTATCAATGTGTAAAATTCATGTCATATTTGAAAAGATAGGTACAAAGAATCATACATGAAAGGTTAGTATCCCCCTCAAAACCCCTCTTCTTATTTATAGGCCTATGTTAGAGAAGAGTTTCCTGAGAAGGAGGCCCATATTTCCAGTTTTTAGCAGTTCCTCTCCTTCATCAACTCTCATTATGAGGGAGAAATTATTTGACATCAAATAAATCACTCATTACAGGAGATATTATATAAGAAATTGAAATATTGAGGTAAATCCATGAAAAAAATGGATCAAAATCAACATAAGGATTCATGATGGACTAAACCTTCACACACAAAATGGTTCTCCATGATGGTATATAAGGCATCATAAAAGATGACACACATAAATGATGACAACCATTTCACAATGTATGTCTACTCGTGAAGGTCTCCATCATTCATGAAACGTACCTCATAGGTGGTAACATTAATTAAAAGTATCTTATCACCTAAAAATCACATATAAATACCTAACATCATTTGACATTTAATGGAATTAAAAAATTGAAGATTTTTTAGAAGCTCTAAAATTTTTAAATGTAAACCATCATCAGGAAAACAGATGATTGACCCCTATATGTTGTTATCTTTCATGAACAACCACCCTTGAGCTCTTGAAACTCAACACCATGGTTGTGATAACTCTCACAATGATTGAAGATATTTTTGATATTAGTAAAACCCCTTACACTTCTTATGGTTTTGTGGGAAATTTTTCATTCACAAAACATGTCCTATAGGAACTAAGGCATTACCCCAAGGCTAGGGAACCCAGTTTCACAAATCTCTAACCTTTAAGAAATAGCTAAACTTTAAAAAACCCTTTCACTTCATGTAACCATCCATATTCATGAAAATCAGATAACATTTCCAAACTTCATTCCTCCTTTCATAAAACCCATCATCATGAAGGTTGATTTCTCAATTGTCTTATACCATTCAAATTTGGTTCATTCATGGCCAGATCTTCCACATGACTAGTATCATCAACCCTCATTTCTGGTTTGATTTGTTTTTCAGGGAAGTGGTGTAGCAGAAACAGAAAATATATTTTTTTGTTTCTGGGTAGTTTTTAGCGGTGGTTTAAACCGCCGCTAAATCATAATTGGCGGCGGTTTAAACCGCCGCTAAACGTGAATTTTAATTTACCTTTAGCGGCGGTTATAACCACCGCTAAATAGTCGCATCAGCTGCCTCATCCCACGGAAGTTCCGATGGCTTTAGCGGCGGTTTTATGGCGGCTAGATTTTAGTTTATTCGCGGCGGTTATAACCGCCGCAAATAAAGGGATACCGAAGGCTCGTGAAACCGCCGCTAAATTAAGAAAAACCGCCGCGAAATGAGACAGCTACGACGCTTTCCTCAAACCACCACAAAACGCAAATAACCACCGCTAATAGTCTGCTGATACCTTATTTGGCCGCGTTTTATAAAAATTGCCGTCAAACGGTATAGCGGCGGTTAAAACTGCCGCTAAACGGCGGTTCTGCTGTAGTGATTTTCCTAAATTTAGAAAACAATATTACCTTACTTCCTTGGTTATGTGATGTGCATTTTAATATAAAATGGAACCTTTACATTGAAAACACGTACTTAGAGTCATACTGACCACATCGGATGTCAGATTATCATGCAGCCAATTATTACATGTCAAAAATGAATTATGTACAATTTTCTAAGAGTTTAAAAACAATCAAATTTCATTTTCTCTTTTTTTCTATGAGATTTGTAACACCCCAAGATTTTATAGTGTGTTATTTCTTTAAAGTAATTCAATAACTTGCAATACACGGAACACCGAGTTCAAGCGCACCACGACTTACCAAACTAGACATTAAAAAGCGGTTATAAATAGTATTAATTGAATTTTTAACTTTATATAATCCTTATAATTTTATATTCCATATTATGAGTTTCTTAGACATAATTTAAGAACAAATTCATTTTTTCATATAAAAGAATTATTTTTCAAAAAATGCAATTTTACCACCTTTTAATCGCGAACCCTTTTTAAATACAATATTTGAAACTTTTATATATTCAATTTGACAAAATAAACTTCTTCTTTAGAATCGGGACATAAGAATTTAGTTTCAATAAATTTTTGGTGTTTTTCTGATAATTTTCATATTCAGGTGAATAGTGAAAAATACTATATTTTAACTGAAAACAAATTTTTTAATCAAAATAATTTATATTGTTGAATTATACATTTTAATGTTTTGGAAGTATAATTAGATTATATTTTTACCCTTTAATTCAACGTTGGTCATTGGAATTAATTTCACATTTAAATTATACATAAACAAGTGTCAATCTTTTGATAGTTATTGTTTCATAAAAACACGCTATTTGTTTTAACAACGAGAATTAATTTTAAATTAATAAATGAGACTTATGTTTTTTGAATTTTATAAAATAGACTTCATTTTTGGATTCGGAATATTGAAATTGCCCTAGGGTAAATTTTTGGTATTTTTCTGAAAATGGTCAATTTTGATGAATAGTGAAAGAACACTGAGTTATCGTTTAAAACCATATTTTTATTTAAATAATTATTTATTTTATTTTAATTTATTTTAGGAAAAAATAGATACATAATAACTATATAAATTCAATGTAATTCATTGGAGTCAGTTTATAATAATTTTAGATATATAAAAATTTTATCGAACATTTTACCGTCTTTTACCCACCTCCTAGGAGCATTTGCATATTTACATAAAACTTAATTTTACTGCTTCTGTGAGTGGAATTTCAAAAATCCTAGAGACACGGTTAATATAAATCAGTAAAATGTGTTTCAATAAGATAAAAATATTTGTTGGTGAATAGTAACTTTTTACTTTTATTTACCACGGTTAAAAGTAAATAGGGTAATTAAGGGTAAAAATGATATTAATATTACCATAAAACATGTCCTAATTCTATTGGACAAGTTTATCTCGACCAAAAACAACCTTATAAATAAAATATTATCATTTAGGTCCACTTGGATTAGATTAGGATATTTATTATTATTTAATTCAAAAAAGAGTTAAAAGAGTTAAAATCAAAGTTTAATAACTAAAACATTTTTAATAAAGGGTTATACATAAGATAATTTGGATTATAAATATTAATTATAAATATAAAAAATATTTCATACATAATGGTATTTTTTTTATAATTTTTATACATTAAATAATTTAATTTATTTATGACACAATGATGATGCAGTAATTACCGTATTAATGAAAGATTAAGATAATTGATATTATAAATACCCAAATAAATATAATTTGAGACTTTTTATAAATTAAAATAATTTTCTAGGTTAATATGAAATATTAGGATTGGTTATATGAATTTATTCGAAGTAATAATGTTGTTATGAATTTATCAAAAACAAATTACCCAATAGTGTCAAAATTGACATAAAAGAGTTTTTGAAACAAATATTATATTATTAATTGATATTCTATTCTTAAAAATATATGGTTCGGCCAAAGGACTTATATCATGATATTTTTATCATTAATGGACCACTAGGGGTCTATTGGAAGTTTATAGTAAGTTTATTAACCATATAATATAAAAATACAAAGAGACATGGTAAATGCCAAACTAATTAACTAAGAGTTAAAACTAAAATATAAGGTTAATAAAGTGACTCAAACCTGTATAAAACCTATTGGCTGAGTGTATTTAGACCCATCCCCACCTTATCATCTAAATAAATCAATTTGGATCCATTATAAACCGAATATGAATTTATTATAAAATAATATTTTAAGTTTTTTCCTAAGGTGCCCCTCACCCCTCTTATAAAAGGGCACTCTCCCTTATCTCTAATTCAAACCTTCAAATCCTTTTGGCTAGGCCATCCCCTGCCTAAATATTATCTCAACTTCCCTAAATTCATCCTAGAGTCCTTAGTTTGATCAAAAATCCAACCTATGGAGCCCTTTTGATCAAATCAAAAGGAAGAACCCGAAGAAGAGGTAAGGTTTTCACCACCCTCTTTCAAGTTCCTTTCTTCTTCCACTTCTTCTTTCTTTGTTATTTCCATTCTAAAATAATAAATCTAGTATCTTCTATATACTGTGATTTTATTATAAATATGGTACAACCATATTCAGTATTCTATCCATCCTTTGAATGACATGTCACCATACGTGCGTACGTAGGGCTTACCGTCTCCACGTCGTGGTGTAATTGTTATTCAATTCATTATTATTTGGATGGGTATAATAATGAAGTGTAATTCATGTAAATAATAAATATAACATGATAATATTTCTGTATATATGATACACCATCCAATTATATATTATTTTAATATCAAAAGAAGTATATTGTCGCTAATGCATACGTACGGACTACCGTCTCCACGAATGCGATGAGATGCATTCCCCATCATATCCATTCAAGAATAATTTTCATTTGATGAATAAAAATAATTTTTAAGGACTTGATATTATTCTGGATATGAATAAGATACAACATATGGATAAAAAACACGTCTTATGTAACAAAACATATAAAATAAAATGAGTAAGTGAACGCCTGAAAAGATGATAATACTAACATATTATTAACAACGAAATATTAAAAGATCATATATGATATCATATTTATGTATATGATTATTGTATAATTTAATAACAACTAGTACTTACCCATGCGTTCGCACTACATTACCTTGAATGCTTATTTTCAAGAAGACAAAACTATATTTAAAAGTTAATAATGAACATGAAGATTGAATATACTGAAAAAATTTGTGATACTTAATATTGAACTGTAATCGGAAAAAATATAGAGAATTGAAAACATAGGAAAATAAGAAAAATAAAATAACATAGGAGAATATGTAAGAGAATATTGAAAACATATTGGAGAATATATGAAAATATATAAGAAAAACACAAGTATTCCATCACTGTACAAAATAACTCATCCTTTCTTAATACAATCAAAACCTGTGAAATTGGGCCATCACCAATGCATTTCATCTATGCCTCACCAATATGAGATTGGTTGGAATCATCCTTGTATAACACATCATAAGAATACCTGAATAGGTAGCATAAGAATACAACATAAGAATATATACAGCATAAGAATATATACAGTATAAGTATAAAACATAAGAATATCCGAATATGCAGGAGTATTAATTTCACCAAAAAATTGACATGAATGAAATATCCAACTGAAAAAGAACATTCAAATGTACATGAATAAAACAAAATAAGTATATAAAGTATAGTATGTAAATGTTAATAAATGAAAATAACATTCAGAGTGGCACATAGGATGGGCGTGATCACATAAAACAGCTCCATGGATGCATCAAGGCCTCTTACAATACGAAGACCTACAGAGGTAATTCAGACATAAATATGAATATTAATATTGAATATATTTAAAAATCAAATGATTGGTACATAATAATGGAATATAAGTTAGAGGAATTGTTGAGAAATCATAAACATAGTAGAAAATATTTTGTTGAATTAATAAAAAATACAGATTTATATTTGGAATTCATGATGGAGAAATCAATTACATGAATGACAAAATGATTCATATGGATAATTAAAATTTGATCATTATAATATTTAATGTTGGAAGTAAAAGTCATGTAACTAAAAATAATGAAATCAAAGGGCTACATAAGCAGGTTGGGTGATGGTGAGTGAGGCTGAAGTAAAAAAGAGGTAAAGGGTCTAACTTCACCATGACCATCAGTCGAGCACCTTTCATGCAATGTCTTGATCCCAGGACATAGGCTACAACTTCAAAACTCTATTGGTCTCCACTGATGTGACATGGCCTCCCTAACAGACAACTGTGGTGGTGCAATAGGTTCATAGACCATAGAAATAAATTCCATTATGAATTGGAATATGATGAACAATATTGGTGGACATTGGATGATAATGGAATGTAATTAACAATGAACAAGCATGAAAATGGACCTTGTTGCATGAAACCCTTAAAATTAAAGCCTTCCATCTACGTATTTTTCCTGCAGCAAAACATCATTCAAAATAAACAAAAGGGTTACAACACTTCCAAAAAATGAGTATAGTCATTATTTTTATTATGATAAGAATTTTTATAAATCGGAACAGTTGTGATAGAGTAAACTTAATGTATAAATAATGTACTAATCACAATAGGTAAAACATACCAATTGATAATGAAGGCATGGAGGAACCTGTGTCACTAAAATGTTTTAAATCTAATTGAAAATAGGCTATACCACTTGCATGGAATTTCATGTTAGTAATGTGGGTAATTTGTAAATTGAATTGATGTATTACAAAAAGGAAACATAATTTAACATGTTAATAAATTTTCTAACATCAATAATCGTTTGTCCCTTGCTCGAGAGTTGCTTAAATTCCCAAAATATGAGCTATAGTAAAATACTTCCAGTAATGGGGGTATCAAACCAAATCATGAATGGAACATCATGGGTGAATTATGACCATAATGTCTTAGAAAAGGTGAATAACATAACCTATGAATGTCATTGAGATTTATACACTCTTAGTTACCCTTATTACTAGTAGTAATATCATAGTCAAGTGTATAGGAGCACAAGATTACAACAAAACATGTTGATGAAAAAGGGAGAAAAATCACCTTTCTTCAGTCATGTCCATGTCTTTCATGGCTGATCAATATGATCCTGAAAAGTTGGATCCATACCAGGGAGTGCTTCAGATTAGAACAAGATTTAAACAAAACATGCTGAAGAAAAAGGAAGAAAAGTCACCTTTTTTCTTCCATTTCCATGTCTTTCATGGCCTGATCAATCGGATACTTAAAAGTTGGATCCATACCAGGGAGTGTTGCAGATATTTTCTCATTGATGTTCGTTACAGCACGACTCAATAGTGCTAAAATAGATCTATATTTATATACCCAATACATATAAGTTACAAAAAACATATGCAAACCTTCATATTTACAAACGTCTTCTTTCTATGAAATTTCTGTTAAAAAAATATATTGTTAAAAATATGAATAGAAATTTTTCAGTTCGTGGTACATGTAAGTTATATGAAATATTCAAACCAGAATATTTACAAACTTATACATTATAAAAAAATACTATTAAAAATGAATATATATTGTTAACAAATATGAACTTATATATTCCAGTTTACAAATTCTAATAGAGATGAACTGAGAAGTTCAATATGAATTTGTATATTAAATAAATATGAACAATAGATCCTCAAAACAACTTCAATAACATTATAAAATGATGCAAAAAAACCATATCATTACTGCTGAAATATGTAAATTAAACAGTAACTCAATGGCATGAGGATAACATACCATAATTAGAATGACCGCCACTTCATCATCTATGAATCAACAAATAGATGGATAAATTGACATTAGTGATGAATAAAACATTGAATGAATTCTAATTCAAAAAATAATGAAATTCAAGGAAATACCTCTATGTATGGTAGTGAAACCTCATCAACCAATTAACCTAGTAGTGAGACCTCATCCACCAAGTAGTCACTTGTATGAGTATAGTCATTATTTTTATTATGATAAGAATTTTTACAAATCAGAACAATTGTGATGGAGTAAACTTAATGCAGAAACAATGTACTAATCACAAGAGGTAAAACATACCAATTGACAATGAAGGCATGGAATAACATGTGTCACTGAAAAATATTAAATCTAATTGAAAATAGGCAATACCACTTACATTGAATTTCATGTTAGGAATGTGGGTAATTTGTAAATTAAATTGATGTATTACAAAAAGGCAACATAATTTAACACGTCAATACATTTTCTAACATCAAGAATAGTTTTTCGCTTTCTCGAGAGCTGATTCAATTCCCAAAATATGAGCTATAGTAAAATAATTCTAGTAATGGGGGTCTCAAACCAAATCATGAATGGAACATCATCGGTGAATTATGACCAGAATAACTTAGAAAAGGTGAATAACATAACCTATGAATTTCATTGAGATTTATAAACTTTTAGTTTGCCTTGATTGATAGTAGTAATACCATAGTCAAGTGTATAGGAGCACAAGATTACAACAAAACATGTTGATGAAAAAGGGAGAAAATCACCTTTCTTATGTCATGTCCATGTCTTTCATTGCTAATCAATCTGATCATGAAATGTTGGATCCATACCAAGGAGTGCTTCATATTAACACAAAATTTAAACAAAACATGTTGAATAAAAAGGGAGAACAGTCACCTTTTTTTGTCATGTCCATGTCTTTCATGGCCTGATCAATCTGATACTAAAAAGGTGGATCCATACCAGGGAGTACTGCAAATATTTTCTCATTGAAGTTTGTGAAAACACGACTCATTAGTGCTAAAATAGATCTATATTTATAGAAATAATACATATAAGTTACAAAAAAATATGCAAAACTCTATATTTACAAACATATTTTTTCTATGAAATTACCGTTAAAAACAGATATTGTTAAGATTATGAATCGATATTTTTTAGTTCCTAGTAAATGTAAGTTATAAGATATATTCAAACCAGAATATTTACAAACCTATACATTAGAAAAAATTACTATTAAAAATTAATATATATTGTTAACAAATATGAACTTATATATTCTAGTTTAGAAATTCGAATGGATATGAATAGAGAAGTACAATATGAATTTGTATATTAAATAAATATGAAAAAAAGATCCTCAAAACAGCTTCAATAACATTATAAAATGATGAAATAAAACCACACCATTACTGCTAAAATATGTAAATTAAAGAGTAATTCAATGGCATGAGGAGAACATACCATAATTCAAATGACCACCACATCATCATCTATGAATCAACAAACAGATGGATAAATTGACATTAGTGATGAATAAAAATTGAATTAATTCTAATTCAAAAAACTATTAAATTCAAGGAAATACCTCTATGTATAGTAGTGAGACCACATCCACTAATTAACGTAGTAGTGAGACCTCATCCACCAAGCAGTCACTTGTATGAGTATAGTCATTATCTTTATTATGATAAGAACTTTTACAAATCTGAACAGTTGCGATGGAGTAAAATTAATGTAGAAACAATTTACTAATCACAAGAGGTAAAACATACTAATTGACAATGAAGGCATGGAGGAACTTGTGTCACTGAAAAATTTTAAATCTAATTGAAAATAGGCTATACCACTTGCATGGAATTTCATGTTAGGAATGTGGGTAATTTGTAAATTGAATTGATGTATTATAAAAAGGAAACATAATTTAACACATTAATACATTTTCTAACATCAATAATAGTTTTTCCTTTGCTCGAGAGTTGATTCAATTCCCAAAATATGAGCTATAGTAAAATACTTCCTGTAACGGGGGTCTCAAACCAAATCATGAATGAAACATCATTGGTGAAAAACTATTCCCTGATATTGTTGGAGTCACACCCATTTTAGTAACCTAATATGTCCATCAAATGAATCACTTCATAAAAAAATCATTAAGAGCCACATAAAATAATTCATCAAAATAACGCTGTTAAAAAAACATCGGTGAAAAATTTTTAAGTAATTAATTGCTATAAGTTATTGAAAACTTAAGGAAACACTTGCTTCAAGTAAATAACCAAACCATGGGTTGTGATACATTGTCTTGGTTTCTTGGTGTAAAAATAAAACCAATGGAAGTAACTATATATATGAATAAAAAATATTAATCACTGGAAATACAAAAATCAAGAGTAGCAGCCAAACTCACATATGAGCATGCATGAAAGTGCATTCTTGCAAAGGGAATTGTGTTCTTACTAAGGAAAAAACAAGAATGATTTTATAATCTACAAGGGAAATTCAATTACAGTATATGATAATGAAATATAAACCTCAATATAAACTGCAATATGAAGTTATATTGAAACAGCTATTAAAATAGGAATGTAAACTGTGACTTCAGAGCTTTTAGTAATTGGGAATCTGGTCTACTAAAATAAATACAAATATAAACAGTATAATAAAACATGACTCTATGAATACATATCAAAAAATAACCTTCAATGCACTAAATCTGAGGAAGTATTGATAATTAGACGTATTAAGCACATAGCCACCAATAACCAATTCAAATGTTTTCACAGGATACAATAGCCTGCAACAATAACTTGAATCCTCCCTAAATAACAAATTCATTCAAATCGTGATCACAATAAAAGAGAATCTCAAACATACCATCTATGAGGCGTGCACCAATGATCCAAAAATACCTGAAAATATAGTAAAATATATGTTATAAAATGGAAAATGTAAAATAATGGCAAGAATAGAAAAACTGAAATTTACAAATTAAACAATTTTAATTAAAAAATTAATATACATAACTAATTGATAATCCACACAAAACATTAAAATGGTCCAGTTGATTATAGTTTACAACAAACCTGTACTATGTGGGGACAATGGTGAAGGAAGTAGGATGGTGTTAAGAGTTGGGAGAGCTTACATAATAGATTGGCATGTGATTCAGAACAATAATCGAATAAACGAATAAATAAAAGTTTAACAACAGGATGGAAAATTATAATGAATAAGAAAATGGAAATGGATAGGTACCTATTGATGTGTCGACCTTATTCTCAATCACATAACTTAATCTATTATCAGGACACTTCTCTAGCTACTTTAGGTGGCAACAATCAGGCCGAAAAGATCCTCCCCCTCATTTTTCAATGGTATCTAATTCCTGGGCATCACCATGTAAAAATAGTCATACCACAATTAGATTTAGATAAATAATAATGGTTGATAGATATGATTTCCACTATACCTATTTAATTAATGCTTAGTATAGTAGAGTGGTATGAATCTAAAATAAGTGGAGTAGTACACCAACCTGATTACATGAAACTCAAGAGTGGGTTATTCCAGTTAGTCCAGGTTCCTTGATCATAAAGCTTCACATTCATGTATATCTCTCATGCTTCATGTAAACCCAAATATTAATAACAGGACAATGATGCATAAAATTAAGAATCACATATCCCCATTTGTTATATTCCAACTCAAAGAATATAATCAATTAACAGATCTAAAAACAAAGATAAAACTCATGAACTTCTTCCAAAAACATAAATCATGGAAAATATCATGTAAAAATTTGAAATTATATATAGATAAATTTCAGCATACAATGGTGGATGAAAAAATATGATGCTCACATTAGAGTAAAAATTGTAGTCAACATTGTAAATTGAGGATACCATCACTGGCTCTAGGTGATAATGACATCTTGGATCCTCTTAGTGTGCATCCTGAAGATGTTGGTATAAATGGAATAATATTTTGAAGAAATTTTATTCTTGTAAAAGTGAAATTATAGTGAATATTTAAAGTTTTAGAATGAAAAAAAAACCGAGCAGTTTAAGGTGAACAAAATTGAAATAACACAACCTGTTTTTCATTATTTTCTGAGTTGTCTTTTTTGAAGCCTTACCTCTGTACATTCCAATAGTGCTTGCATGTTTGTATTGTTTATATTTTTATTTAATTTTCAAGGAGTTGAACATAATAAAGTTATGCATTACTACGATCAGAGTACATATAATTTATCTTCGAAACCCAAATAATATGTCTATTGTGCATGTAATCTCTGAAAAATATAAGGAAACAAATGAAATATATATTAAACATACACTAATGGAACTCGTAATCAAAAATATGAATTGAATAATATTAACTTCCCCAATAGTACAGATGACTTTTATGCAATGAGTAAATAAATAAAAACTCTGCTAAGAATGATTGTTGAAGAGAAAAGAGCCGAGAAGATTATGGGTAGGGTGAAATGGGGCACCATAATAAGAGATGTATACTATTAATGCTTTAGTAAATAATTTTTAAATTCAATTAGATCAGGGAGGAAAGTAGGAAGAACACTTAGATGACATAAGGAATACATACCTGCAATGCACTCAATCTGAGGAAGTATTGATAATTTGAAGTATTAAACACATACCACCAATAACCGGTTCAAAATTTTCGTGGTATACAATAACCTGCAACAATAACATGAATACCCTCTAAATAACAGATTCATTCAAATCACGATGACAATGGAAGAAAATCTCAAACATACCAATTATGAGGAATGCACCAATGATCCAAAAATACCTGAAAATATAGTAAAATATATGTTAAAAAATTAAGAATGTAAAATATTGGTAGTGCTCGTTCGCATTATTGTTATAGCTGTGGAACTTTTGCACAATACTGTTTGAAATTTCATACCTCTAGCTTTGGGATTCTGTAACTGCAGTATCTTCATGAATCATTTGAATTTCTAAAGATAGAGCCACTTTTAAACTCACATTAATAATCTACCCTGCCCAAGAATCATTCTTGACATTTATATAAATGTTCTTAGTGTGTGAAATGAATCATTGACCAAATTTTCAAACGGTTTGATTCTGAAAAAGAATAAAAAATAGATCCAGAACCTAATGCATAATATAATGTTTTTAGTATTTACCTTGAATTTTCTTGTTGATGACTCATAAGAAAGATATGTATTCCTTCAAGGAGTAAACGCAAGAAGAAACAAATATAGCAGTAGTTTTCACAATTTTAACAACACCAGCATCACCCTGATACTTCAAATCAGTGGGTTAGCGTTGGATTGGGATGCAGAGTGAGGCGAACCCCTTCTGTTTCCATAAAATGTTTGGTGAATCGGATTAGGATAACATAATGAAGATCCAACAGAAACCATGGCTCCAATTCCTTACGAAGCCCACTTAAAATATGTAAGATCTTCAAATCATCAAACATCAATGGTATTGACAAGTATAATAAGTAAAATATTAAAATTAAGAGCACAATCAAAGAACATGAGTAAACCCAAACAACAGGGAAACACTGAAAACTGTCGTCTCTTCTTCTTCATGGTTGGACCCTAAGCAAGAAATACAGTGCTGATATAAACACAGAAGACACATGCGGAGATAGAGAAGAATGAGTTGGTGCAGCCATAGGTGGGGGAGGCCGAGTAGGTGGGGGCAGAGTAGGATACAATAATTTTTCATCAAACCCAGCCAACCAGACTAGATGTCACTGCATCAACTTGTGAAATAGACAATGATAATGCACAAAAAAAATTACTATAAAAAAGTAGTTCCTTTGAAATCACAATCATCAAGTGATTAGGGGGATTACCATTTGGCACTATAATAGGGATAAATTTCATGTTTGAGGATGCATTAGAGACAAATGACAAGTTGTATTGAAGTAAAATAGGATGTGTTAAACCCTATATTAGGAGACGATGGATAAGTCGACTGTGGTATGGAGGGCATAGAGAAACTGGTTGGATGAAAGTCGAATTACCCTAAAGAGATGGCTACTGCACATTTCGTTTGAGGGAGTGGAGAAGTAGTAAAAATGTTGTGGGTGTCGTAACAATAGCCGACTGAAATCGCGAGTTGGAGATTCCGAAGTAGGGAATGGAGGATACAACAGTAAAAATTTAGTTGGTACCTTAGCAATACCTGATGGAAATCATGAAGCAAATGAGCCATAGACGTTGGAGTCGAAGACGGAGGATCCAAAAAAGGAGGAATCGCAGATGGATGAGCTGAAGACGGAGGATATGAGGGAAGAGGAGCCGAAGCCGAAGGAGACGATGGAGGATTATGCAGAGTCAGAGGCGCGGCTGGAGAGGGGGTTTGAATAGGGGAGTGAGAGATGGGATTTAGGGAGGGGGGATTTGGGGAGCGGTTCAAGAACCATATAGTGGGTAGAGAGGAATCGGGGAGGGGTGGGAGAAGCGACAGAAAATCCCGAGCGTGGGTGGGAGGTTTTTTCAATATTGGTGGAGGGATACATGATGTGGGGTGATGTGGCTAATTAGGAATAAGACACATGTCTGGAGGAAATCTTGCTTTAGTATATATATAGATGATTTAACTATTATACAGGAGGTTAACTTACCCTTGACCAAGGAAAATTACAAGGTAATGGTTTATTTCACAATCTCTTCACTATCTGAGGTTGTTTATACATAATTATCTACTCGGACCTCTTTATCATCCACATCCATGTTTCTTAAAAATGTATTTCAAAACATTCTTACTATTTTACAGAATATGGTTTAAAGTCATTTATACCCTTGTTTTACTTTTTATAAGATGTTTATAAAGGAATGTTTCTATCGTTTTCCAAACAAGGTCCTTTTTGACCTTTTCGACAGAATTAAGGTAAGAATGTATTTTTTTAACTTATACGGCGGGTGCGGCTATTTTCTGCCGTTATAAAATCGTCGAAGCTTCCCTTACAAGCTTATAAGAATATTTTGAAAGTAAATGTTTTATTTTATATTTATTTAAAAATGAATATTTTAAGAATTTGTGAAAGGTACTCTTTATCAAGATCATAATTTTAAATGTTTTAAAGATTTATCTTTCTAAATATTTTTAATTAATGTCCATGTTTTCAAAATGATTTTAAGGATTTATTTATATGGACATGAAAGTTTTTAAATGATATTTTTTTTCAAAAGTTTCAAAGTGGTATGGGACACTTTGATTCAAAAATCTCTTTTAAATTTCTTCCTTTATAAATGTGTGACTTTTCAATGATTTCAAAAAAGATATATTTCTCTCAAATAGTTTTGATTTCATCTATGTCAATATCCTTTGATAGATTTTAAGATTATTTGAAGTTGATTTATTATGATACAAAACTTCCATATTGTATTGACGGTTTTGTGATATGTTTGACTGTGGATGTGTTATTTTTATACCATTCATGGTTTATGGAGAAAGTATTGACATTTCGTATGCTAGTTTTAATACGAGTGTTTATGTTATGTTTAAACATGTTCATATGAGGAATGAATTGGACTTAGTAAGTGATGGGTGGAGCCCACTATAGCTCCTCGATGAATCGGTAGGTCTCATGAGACAAACTAGTGTCTTGGCACAAGGCCTTGACAAAATCTTATTTGTAGTCTTGGCACAAGGCCTTGACTATGTGGTTACGATAGTCTAGCATTATGCATTCCATCCCTATGAAAGTGGTTATTGATATTTAATGTGATTATTCGACTATTAGAATATCCATGTGAATATGTAAATGGAATTATTTCATTTTATCTTTGCGATATTATGCTGAAGTTCAAGTTTAAAAGGATTTTTTTTAGTTATACATTGCCTTAATTATTTTTGTTTATTTATGAAAGTTTACACTATATTTTTATCCTTACTGAGCATCTGAGCTCACCCTGTAACTCCCTACCCCTACCTCATTGGCTTGAGGAAGCGGTGAGGGCTACTTGGCCTTAATCGACGTTTCCAATACGCCAAAGGCTGGCAATAAATGCTGAGGGCTTCAAGATCAAGTTGGGGAATGATTTTCCCTTAATACAAAACCATCCACTAACAGCCACTATATGATGCATGTCAAATAAACACCCAAACATGTATTCCCAAAAACAACCAAGTTGTTCCACAATAAAACCCCAAACCAATACAACTAGAAATGTCCACCAACATCAGAGTACAAGAGGAAACTAAAAAACAAAAGCACCATGATCCATGACACCTCCACAGCTCCACACCCAGCTCCAAGCTCCAAGCTCTACCAAGACATCACAATGCATCACTAAAGGAGGTTGATGTCTTACCTTTTACCACGTCATGGTACACGACATCTGCAAAGACACCAACGTGCCAAAGTAGGGGGTGAGTACTAAAACTCAGTAGGTTTTCCCCAAATGACTTCCCTACACATGCCAATAGGATAAAACCATTAGCACATTTATATAAAACAGTTTATATAAAATAAATCACAAGTGCAACCATTTTCATAAGCCAAACATGCCCTTACCAAGCCATCTTTCCCAAACCAAGAAACCAAGGGAAATCCAAACAAACATGCCACAATACATGTCATCATTTACACATTAGAACAACAATTTCCATCTTGCAAAGCAATGAACAACAAGCAACCAAAACGGTGGGACTTCCACCAAACCCGTTCACCTATTTACACCAAAACAATCAAAATGGTGGGACTTCCACCCAACCCGTTCACCCATTTACAACTAGAATTAATTCCTGACCACTACTCATATGGTGGTTCTTTTGACCACTATCCATCCCCTTTTTATACTGATAATTCTCGACCACTTCCATCCAACATTTCAATCAAACCAAACCAGGTATAAACCCACCAAGGTCACAACAACATGCAATCAACCAATTCCATTGCATATCAATCCACTTCAATAAATCACCCATTTATTGAAAACCATTTTGCATTCCAAGAAAAATTTCAATAAAATTACCCTTTTATTGAAAACCATTTCCATCAATCATTTTCACAAATCAACCATATCATCCCATTTTAAAATCTCCATTTTAAAATCCACAACAATAGTATTTCACCACAAAACCCTCTTTTTCCCAAACCCCAAAACATCAACCAAGGGATCTCTAACCAATTTCACACATCAACCACAACTAATTTCAAGCACCAAAAATTAATTTTAACAAAAACCATTATCTCTAACCAAGTGGAGTCGAGAGAGAAGCCACCTACCTTTAGGGTTCCCAAGAAATCGACCCACGGACAACCGCACCTCAAATATGGAAAACGCACCACCGAAATCTCTCTAGATCCCTTCCCCTAACATCCAAAATCCTTAATATTAACATCCAAGGAAACTGCAACCCTAGATATACACACAACAAGTGTATATCTAGAAAAACAAGAAAAAGAGAGATGTAGATCTAGAGGAAAACACAAGAGAATCAAGAGGAGAGACTTACCCAGAAGAAACCACCTTCAAAATGCCTTGAAACCCCTTTGAAACGCTTCCAAATCGAATGGGAGAGCACCCTTAACCCCTGATAACCCAAAATCCTGAGTGAGGCTTGAGTGGGAGGAAGATTGGAGTGTTTTAGGTTAAGCCTGAGGGAGCCTGAAACTTATAACCCTATTTTTAATTGGCCGCATGGTTAGCCCACACGTTTTGAAAAACCGTGCGCTAACCGTGCACACGCTACTGCCTCTAGAGAAAGGGTCCGCATGGTTTCCTCACACGGTTTGGAAAACCTTGAGTAGGTCGTGCGAAAGCTACTGTCTCCCTTTCATGGTTTCTTGGGGATTCCGCACGGTTTCCACTACCTTGCTCAAACCGTGCACCCCTTTAAAAGCCTTTAAACTCATCCAAAACCATTCCAAACTCTCTGAAACTCTTCCCAACTCATCCCATGTACTTTAAATACATAAAAATGCATAAATAGAAGCCACATACCTCAAACCGGGGGTGCTACATTCTCCCCAACATTGGAATTTCCATCCTCAGAAAGTAGTGAACCTGCCCTTTGCCGAAAGAGCTCGGGCCACTGCTCAACCATTTATTTCTCCTGCTCCCAAGTATCCTCTTGAATATGAACATGTTGCCACAAAACACGAACTAAACTGATGCTTTTACTATGAAAGACTTTCTCTTGCCTATCCAAAACATGCACTAGCACGTGCACCAACGAATCATCCAGTTCTAGCTCAATATGATCCCATAAAATCACATGGTCACGATCCGGCTGATACTTTTTCAACTGTGAAACATAAAACACATTGTGCACCGCACTGAACCTAGGTGGAAAAGACAAATGATAAGACACCTCACCAACCCACTCAAGAATCTCAAAAGGCCCAATATACCTTGGAGATAACTTTCCTTGCTTCCCAAACCAACGATGTCCCAACCTAGGAGAGATCCTCAAGAAAACATGATCACTCACCTCGAACGACAACGACCATTGATGATGATCCGCATATGATTTTTGAAGACTATAAGTTGTCTCCATTCTCTTCCAAATCAACTTGATCTTCTCCGTAGTCTCCTGGACAAGGCTCGGTCCAACCATCGAGGACTCACCCATTTCCACCCAACATAGTGGAGAAAGACATGGCTACCCATACAATTCTTCAAAAAGATCCATCTTTATGGATGCGTGATAACTGTTATTGTACGAGAACTAAACCAATGACAGGTGCTCCACCAACGAGCCACCAAAATCCATGACACAAGCCCGCAACATATCCTATAGAGTTTGTATCGTCCTTTTGGATTGACCATCCGTCTGAGGGTGATACACGGTACTCATTGTCAACTGTGTCCCCAGGGCTTACTGCAAGGATTTCCAGAAAATAGATGTAAATCTCAGATCTCTGTCTGATATAATTGAAACTGGAACACCATGCCTCTTTACCACCACCCAGATATAGATTATTCACAAATCCTCCACCGTATGAGATTCATGAATCAGGATGAAATGGGACTACTTTGTTAGCCGATCCACTATCACCCAAATGGCATCATGCTTTCTGACCATTCTTGGGAGACATGTGACAAAATCCATCGCTATTGGATCCCACTTACAAACAGGGATTGGTAAAGACTGCAACATTCCTTCTAGCCTCTAATGCTCTGCCTTGACCTGCTGACAAGTCAAGTATCTCGAAAAAAACTCAGCCACACTTCTTTTCATACCAGCCCACCATAACTGTGCCTTTAGCGCTTTATAAATTTTCTGATTTCCAGGATGAACAAACCACCTGGAATGATGATACGCCCTGAGAGGATCCTCTTGAAACACAACTGGTACAACCATCCGATTCTGAAAACACAAAATTGAATCTCCATTCAGTTTCTAACCCTAAATGGTCTCCCCGCCATTGTGTCTCGACCCCATGGTCACACACTCAGAATCAGATATCTGTGCCTCTCTAACCCGGCCAACCAAGTCAGGAATCAACAAAACTGGAAAGAAGACCGCTCTATCACCCTGGTCCTCACATTCCAACCGCATATCGACTATAACAGACATCAATTCCCACTGGTCCGATGCCTGTTTTACCACCGGAGAATATGATTTTCTACTTAATGCATCTGCCACCGAATTTCCCTTACCTGGTGTGTACATAAATTCAAAATCAAACATCTGGAGATATTCCATCCATCTCCTTTTCCCCAAGTTTAAATCCCTTTGTGAGAAAATATGTTTGAAGCTCTTGTGATCTATATATACCGTAAATTTCTCACCAAAGAGATTATGACACCATACTTTCAAAGCATGGACCACCGCTGCCAACTCCAAATCGTGATTTGGGTAGTTCTTCTTAGGCACTCTCAACTGTCGTGATCCATACTCAACCACATGATTCTCTTTCATGAGAACGCACCACAACCCTGATCCCTATGCATCACAGTACACCACTTACCCTTTTCCTGATTTTGGAAAAACCAAGATTGGTGCTGATGTAAGGAGACCCTTTATCTCCTCGAAACACTGATGACACTATTCATTCCACTGGAATGGAACATTTTTTCTTCTCAAAGTTGTCAGCGGCGAAGCCAAACATGAAAAATCATGAACAAAACGCCGATAATACCCAACTAGACCAAGAAAACTCCGTATCTCAAACACATTCTTTGGTGGTTTCCATGAGATAACAACCTCTATCTTTTCTGTATCCACTGAAACACCCCTTTCAGAAATCACATGGCCAAGAAAACGAACTTCATGTATCCAAAAGTCACACTTTGACAATTTGGAATACAATAGATGATCCCTCAAGATCCCCAGCACTGTCACCAAGTTCTTCTAATGCTCCACCCTTGTCTTCGAATAAACCATGATGTCATCTACAAACACCACCACAAATGAATCTAGATATCTATGAAATATCTGATTCATCAATGCCATGAACACCGCTGGCACATTCGTTAGACCAAAGGTCATAACCACATATTCATAATGACTGTATCTACTTCTGAAAGCTGTTTTGGAAATATCCTCCATTCTCACCCGCAATTGATGATATCCCGACCGTAGTTCGATCTTGGAGAACCACTGGGCTACCCTCAACTGGTTGAAAAAATCATCAATTCGTGGAAGTGGATATATGTTCTTTATCATAACTTGGTTAAGTATATGATAATCAACATAGAGCCTCAAATTTCCATCCACCTTTTTAAAAAACAACACTGGTGCCACCCACAGAGACGAGATTGTATGGATAAACCCTTTGTTTTCCAACTCTTCCAACTGGACTTTCAATTCCCGCAATTCAACTCGTGCCATCTGGTAAGACGGAAGTGAGATAGGACTGGTCCCCGGAAGGAGATCAATTGTAAACTCCACTTCTCTTACGGGAGGTAACCCATAGAATTCTTTAGGAAAAACATCCATGAACTACTCTACCACTACTGGAATAACACTATTCTCAACACCCTCTACTGATTCCAACGACAACACCGCCAACTGATACGATAACGTACCCACTACTGGTGCCAACAAACCCGTTGCACCCTGCCTTTCATGCCTCTCTCCTCTAAAGAGATGTCTAACACTATCGTGTGTTGTAAAAGCCATTGTTCGTGCATCAAAATCAATGTGGGCCTTAAATGCCACCTGCCAATCCATTCCAAAGATTACATCATACCCATCCATCTCAAGCATTGAGAAATTCCACATGATCTCAACCTCGCCCAAAACTATACAACATGCTCTACACAAGAAGGCTCGACACTCTCTTCGAGCCAGAGGAGTTTGAAATTTTAAAACCAAGGGAATCATTTCTACCCTTAAACCCAGCAAATCAACCACACATGCAGCAATAAAATAGTGTGAATCACCCTTATCAAACATCACTTGCATCAAAGTAGAATTCAAAAGAATAGTACCTCGTACCGTGGATGGTCCCAACTGATCATCCACCACAACCTAATCATCTCCAAATAACGCCTTGGTTTCCACACTCTTCTCTTTATTGCCCTGCTAAGGCGCCATGGTATTCTGAGAATCACCATGACCCAATTTACTCTACTGTCGAGGGGTATATTGTTGCCCCCGTCCTGTCAAAGCATACGACGTCTACGTTCTCTGAGGAGTGTCACGCGCACCCGACCTTGGAGAATTCTGTCAATAATGCTACAGATGCCCCATCTGCTTACAATTATGATATGCTCGAGGTTGTGTCGTACAATCCCGCTTGATGTGGTTCGTAGAACCACACTGAAAACATCCCGTCTTGCTCTGGGGCTTCAGAGGCAGATTTACTGATCCTGTCTTCGGATTATATGCCATATTTTCACCCTGGAAAAAAGGGTCCCTCCTCCTCTTGAACCCAGCATTAGAGTTCCCACTATTCCCCATGGGTACCACCATGCTTCCTCCGCCCGGAGCGCCCAACAGATCCCGTTCAGCCATCGAGGCTCTATTCACCATCTCTGTGTAATCATCTATACACAGCACTGCTATCTTTGAACGCATTTCTTGCCTTAATCCTGCTTTAAAGATCCTTTCCTTCAACTATGTGCTACCCGCCACCTCAGGTGAAAACCTCACTAAGTTCATAAACATAGCTGCATACTCCGTCACAGACATAAACTCTTGCTTCAAACTGAAGAAATCAGTTGTACGCTGAATTCTGAATGTATGTGGGTAGAATTATTTATTAAACAATTCCTCAAAGCCTTATCACATCATACCCTGGTCCGTCCCAACTTGGACTACCAACTCCCACCACTAAAGGGCAAGATCTTCCAACATATACGTGGCCATCATCACTTTCAAATCTACCAGTTTTTTCAAGAACTCGAAGATCTTATTTATTCTATTCAATCATGCTTCTACCCTCTCCAGCTCTGAATCACCCATGAAGATGGGTGGATTCTGCTTTTGAAACTGAACCACATGATCCACATGACTTGGTTCATCCATTTTGTTTCCACTTTCAACAGCTTGGAAAGCTTTCACTATGTTTTGCACTGGCTACTGGTTCACTTGAGGCTCAGGTGCTACCACATTCTCAGTAGCCTCCTCCGGTTGGTCTCTACGACGCCTACTCAATTCCATTTCTATAAAAAGAAAAACAAATGAGTCTGTAACACCCCAAGCTTCTACGGTACGTTTCTCTTTGAAATAATGTGATAGCGTGTGTTGTACGCAACATTGAGTTCTAACACACCACAACCAATCAAACTAGCTCTTATGAATAGTAATACATACTTTTTGAAATTTTATAAATTTTATCTCTCAAAATGGACTTCATTTTTGGATTTGGAGTATCTAATTTAGCCTAAGGTGAAATTTTGGTACTTTTCGGATAACATTAATATTTTGATGAATAGTGAAAATTACTAAATTTTAATTAAAAACAATTTTTTTAATCAAAATAATTAATAGTGATAAATTATGAATTTGATTGGTTTTAAAGTATATTTAGAATATATTTTTACCATTTAATACAATGTTGTTCATTGGACATAATTCCACAATTAAACCAAACATAAATAAGTATCAATCTTTTGATAGTTATTATATCTTAAAAACACGCTTTTTGTTTTGACAGCGGGAATTAATTTTAAATTAATTTCTGCCACTTATTTGTTTTGAATTTGGAAAAATGTATTGAATATGTGGAACCAAGATGTTCAAATTGTGTAAATAGGTAACTTTTATTTTTAGACATTTTGAATAATTACTTCGGTAAATATTTTATTTACCATGGTTAAAGGGTAAATTCGGAAAATAAGGGTTAAAAAATAATATTATAATAATAAAAAATTACCCTAAAACATGTCCTAAACTTATTGGTTGATACATGTCCGACCATGGTCATTTTTGGGTCGATTTTGGGACCCCATGGTTCCACTTGTAAGTGATAGGGACACTTTATTTTAATTAAGTTAAAATGAATACAAAAATGACACAAGCATATATCTTTTAGCAAAACAATTTTTACATAGGGTTATATATTTGGATTTTCGACTATAAATATTCATTAGAAAGATAAAACGATTTCCTACATAATGTTTTTTTATTTATAATTTTTAGACATTAAATAATTTAATTTATATATGACACAATGGTGATGCAGTAATTACCATAATAGTAAAAAATTAAAATGATTGATATTTTAGATACCCAAATAAATATAATTTGAGACTTTTTATGAATTAAACTAATTTTATAGATTAATATAACATGTTAGGATTGATTTAATTAACTTTTTTAGAATTAAACATTTTGTTATGATTTTTACAAAAATCAATTATTGAATAGTGTCAAAATTGACAAAAAAGAGTTTTGAAAACAAATATTATATTATTAATTGATATTAAATTCCTAAAAATCTAAGGTTTGGAAAAGAGACTTATATCATGATAGGTTTATTATTAATGGACCACTTGGGGGTCTCTTGAATGTTTATAGTAAGTTTATTAACCATATAATATAAAAATACAAAGAGACATTGTAAAAGTGAAAATAATTAACTAAGAGTTAATACTTAAAGATAAGGTTAATATAGTAACCCAAACCTGTCTAAATTCTATTGGTTGAGTGATTTTAGACCCATACCTACCTTAAAATTTAAATAATCCACTTTGGATCCATTAGAAACCGAATATGAATTTATTATAAAATAATATTTCTAGCTTTTCCAAAGGTGCCCCTCACCCCTCTTATAAAAGGGCACTCTCCCTTCTCATTAACTCACACCTTAAAAGCCTTTTTCTTCCACCAACCTCTGCCCAAATACTCTATAAACTTCCCTAAATTCATCCTAGAGTCCATCCTTTAGTCATAAAGCCAACCTAAGACCCCTTTTGATCAAATCAAAAGGAAGAACCCGATGATGAGGTAATGATTTCACCACACCTTTTCAAGTTCCTTTCTTCTTCCACTTCTTCTTTCTTTGTTATTACCATTATAAAATAATAACTCCAGTATATTATATATAATGTGATGTTATTATAAATATGGAAAAATCATATTCAGTATTCTATCCATCCTTTTAATAACAGGTCACCATACGTGCGTACGTACGGCTTACCGTCTCCACGTCGTGGTGTAATTGTTATTCAATAAATTATTATTTGGATGGGTATAATAATGATTTATAATTCATGTAAATAATAAATATAACATGATAATAATTATGTATATATGATATACCATCCAATTATATATTATTTTAATATCAGAAGAATGATATTGTCGCTCGTGTGTACGTACGGACTACCGTCTCCACGAACGCGATGAGATTCATTCTCCATCGCATCCATTCAAGTCTAATTCTCATTTTATGATTAATAATAGTATATAAGGATTTGATATCATTCTGTATATGATTAAGATAAAACCTATCCATGACAAACACGACTTACGTAACAAAACATATAAAAGAAAATGAGTAAGTTAACACCCGTAACAACGATAATACTAAGATATTATTAACAAATCAATGTTAAAAGATCATATATGATATCATATTAATGTATTTGATTCATGTATAATTTAATAAAAATTATTTCACCATTATATAGGAGTTTAACCTACCCCCAACCATGGAAAAGTACAAGGTAAGGGATATTTCACAATCTCTTCATTATCCGAGGTTGTTTATACGTAATAATCTACTGGGATCTCTTTATCATCCACATCCATGTTTCTAAAAAATGTATTTCAAAACGCATTTACTATTTTAAAGGAATATGGGTTAAAGTCCTTTATACCCTTGTTGGAATTTTTATAAGAGTTTTATAAAGGAATCTTTCCATCATTTTCCAAACAAGGTGCTTTTTAACCTTTTCGACAGAATTAAGGTAAGAATGTTTTTTAACTTCTACGGCGGGTACAGCTATTTTCTGCCATTATAAAATCGTTGAAACTTCCCTTACAAGCTTATAATAATATTTTCAAAGAAAATGTTTTATTTTATAAATATATGACTCTTAAATGATTTCAAAATAGAAAGAGATATTTCTCAAAAAAGGGTTTTTTTTCATCTATGTCAACATCCTTTTGATGGATTTTATGCTTATTTGAAGTTGATTTATTATGATACAAAACTTCTATATTGTATTGAAGGTTTTGTGATATGTTTGACTATGGATGTGTTATTTTTATACCATTCATAGTTTATGGATGAATTATTTACATTTCTTATTTTAGTTTTAATACGAATGTTTATGTTATGTTTAAACCTTTTCATATGGGAATGCATTGGACTTAATATGTGACGGGTGGAGCCCGCTATAGCTCCTCGATGCATCGGTAGGTCTCATGAGACAAACTAGTGTCTTGGAACAAGGCCTTGGAAAAATCTTATTTGTAGTCTTGGCACGAGGCCTTGGCTATGTGGTTATGATAGTCTGGCATTATGCATTCCATCATTATGAAAGTGGTTATTGATATTGCATGTGATTATTAGATTAGTATTATATCCATGTGAATAAGTAAATGGAATTATTTTATTTTATTTTTTCAATACTATGTTGAAGTTCAAGTTTAAAAGGCTTTTTTTAAAGGTTGGGGCCGAAGCCTCATTTTTATTATTAAAGCAAAGCAAAGACCTCTTTAACTGGGTAGAGGGAGACCCATTACATATCCCGAAGGCCCAGTGGGCATTTAGCCCATTACATGACCCGTAGGCCCATTTTTTTTGGCCAAAGCCCATTCTATGTTTTATTTTTCCCAGGATGTGAAGAAGTAAATTATGAATAAACTCCAGGGATATTATGAGGGGATAATAGTGTGGTCTATAGAGACAATATGTTGTTGTAGTAGTTTTTCACTTTATGATGTAAGGTAAAACTTTATGAATATATCTAGTGTTTCCAAGGCTACTACACCAATCGGTCTTTTGAGATTTGATCTTTCTTGTGATCATGCCAATGTTATGTAATAATGCACCGACTCTAGGTAACTGGGGTCGGGGCGTTACAGTTGGTATCAGAGGAAGTTTAGTACAAACCTTGGAATCTAGATTTAGATAAAATCTGATTAGAGCACGTAGACCTAAGATGAACTTTGAGGATTAGTATAGAAGAACTTCCTAGAATTTTGGTATTTTAGAGATTTTGTGAGTTTTCCGAGAAATACATCCCTGTCTGGATACGAGCAGGTAGAGGTGGCTCTGGCACAGATGTACCTAGGGGTAAAACCCGAAAACACTGCTTTGATCTAGACTCGAACGGGAACTGGTGCATGACAACGGGCCTTGCTGCACTCTTGGTTACGACACCCCCGGGGGATATGCTTAGGATAACTCTCATTTTCTTTATAAATCATTATGAAGGGTTTATGAGAATATACTTCCTCAAAGAAAACATTTTTTTATGATTATGGATTATATCCATAAATAGTTCAATTTATGTTAAGTGTTTTTTGAGTATGGGATTATGTATTTTGATTCATAAACTAATCTAGTTTATGCCATTGTTTAGGAATGGTGCCTAGTGGAAGAAATGGAAATTGTATCAATGCACTCACTCCATGTAGGGATTTCCCTCCTGCTCAAGATAATTATAGTGGAGCTGGTGATGCAACTGGTGTCGATCAGCTAATCACCATACTGGGACAACTCACTCAGGTTATGACTAATAACCTTACCCGTATGGAGCACCCTGATCCGCAGCGTGGAGGATCAATGTTAGATCAATTCATGAGGAAAAAACCACCAACGTTCAATGGGAGTAAAAATCCCTTAGTATCTGAGCAATGGATAAATTCCCTAGAGAAAATATTTCAGACTTTGGGGAGTAGTGAAAGGGAAAAAGTTATCATGGCAGTTTACCACCTCACTGGAGATGCTAATCAATGGTGGCCATTGATTCAAAACACAAAAGAAGATGATGAAGTATCAAATATGGAATGGAGGGAGTTCAAAGATCTGTTTTTAGAAAAATACTTTCCTCGTGACCATCAAGCAGATATGGAAAGGCAATTTCTGAGTTTGAGACAAAAGGAGGATGAGAATGTCACAAAGTATGAGGCAAACTTTACAAGGTTATAAAGGTATGCTGGAGATTATATATGTAACCCAAGAAGTAATATTTATCATTTCTTTGATGGGTTAAAACCATTTCTCTGTCGAGCATTAGTCTCACAATCCTTCTCATCGTACGAAGACATTGTCTCATGTGCTATCTAGACAGAACAAGAATTCTCTAAGTCTTATGACTTTAAAGAAAAGAAAGAGAAGAAGAGATATGCTGATCAATTTGGGAATGGAAATAAGGGGAAGAAGGGAAAGGTTTAATATCCATCCTGTGGTAAATGTGGGAAGAAACACCCCGGTACTTGCTTGAAGGGAATGGGCATCTGTTACAAATGTGGTGAAAAAGGCCACCAAGCTCGTGATTGCAAAGGGAAGAAGGAAGCTGCCAATGTTCAGTGCTACAATTGTAGGGAGATGGAACATTATTCAAATGAATTTCCTAATCTTCAGGGGAACTTACCTCAGAAAAGGCCAAGGGATCAAGGCCAAGCTTTTTCTATCACTACTGCTGAGGTAGAAGGTCCAAAAGACGTGGTGGCATGTAATTTAATGGTTTCCTCAAGTTTAGAAAATTAATTATTTGATTCTATATCATCGAATTGTTTCATATCTTCCCAGTTTGCTAAGAAAATTAGATATTTCCAATTTGATTTAACAAGGGAGTTGTCAGTTAAAACTCCTAAGGGAAGTATCATTGCAACAAAGTTTTGTGAATCAGTCCCCATTAGAGCACATAAATGTTCTTTATCCGCTGATCTCATCGTCATACCTATGATTGAATTTGATATAATCCTCGGTATGGATTGGATTTCAGATTATGATGCGAAGATTTATTGTAAGAAGAAGGAGGTTACGATTTTTGATGATGATGATAAGGAACACCTTATCTTTAGAGCAGAATCGTCACCACCTAATTCTTATCTAGATCCACCCCCAGTAGCTCAACTAAATTCAATTATTGGGGAGGAAGAGAATGAAATGACTGTGGGTGAGGAAAGGAATTTTCAAATAGAGGATGTACCTATTGTGAAAGAATATGTTGATGTATTTCCGGAAGATTTACCTGGACATCCTCCAGAACGAGAAGTTGAGTTTCCCATTGATTTAATTCCTGGATCAAGGCCTATATCGAAGAACCCTTATAGAATGGCCACTATAGAATTAGTTGAACTAAATAAACAACTATAGGAATTGAGTAATAAAATATTTATTCACCCTAGTGTTTCTCTATGGGGAGCCCCTGTTCTTTTTGTTAAAAATAAAGACGGATCTATGAGGTTATGTATCGACTATAGGGAGATCAATGCTATAACAATAAAGAACAAGTATCCCTTACCTTGTATTGATGATTTATTTGACCAAATTCATGGAGCTAAATACTTTTCAAAGATTGACCTTTGATCTGGATACCATCAGTTGTGTGTAAAGAAGGAAGACATTACGAAGACAGCATTTCGAACCAGGTACGGGCATTACGAGTTTACTGTAATGCCTTTTGGATTGACTAATTCACCATCTGTATTCATGGATCTGATGAATAGAGTTTTCAAGGAATATCTCGATGCATTTGTGGTGGTATTTATTGATGATATCTTGGTATACTCCAAAATCTATGAAGATCATGAAAAACACTTTCACATTATCCTGAAGACTCTGAGAAGACATGAATTATATGGGATGTTTGGCAAGTGTGAATTCTGGCTTCATGAGATTTATTTTCTTAGCCATATTGTCTCTAAAGATGGAATCTCTATTGATCTTTCTAAGACCAAGGCAATCCAAGAATCACCAGCACCTACGAATATAACTGAGGTACGTAGTTTTATTGGTTTAGCAGGTTATTATCGACGTTTCGTCCAAATTTTTTCCCGATTGGCTAACCCATTAACGAAGATCACACGTAAAGGGGTTAAATTTGTTTGGACAAAAGAGTGTGAAGAATGTTTTGAAGAACTGAAGAAAAGATTAGTCAATGCTCATATATTGACTCTACCACCGGGGAATGATGGGTTCGTTATTTATAGTGATGCATCGAAGAAAGGACTTGGTTGTTTCCTTATGCAGAATGATAGGGTTGTTGCTTATGCATCACGACAGTTGAAAATTCAAGAGAAAAACTATCCTACTCATGATCTTGAGTTAGAAGCTGTGATCTTTGCTTTAAAGATATGGAGGCACTACCTCTATGGTAAAAAATGTGATATCTATACTGATCACAAGAGTTTGAAGTATATTTTCTCACAAAAGGAACTCAACATGAGGCAAAGGAGATGACTTTAATTACTCAAGGATTATGATTGTACGATACACTACCACCCGGGGAAAGTAAACAAGGTGGAAGATGCTTTGAGCAGAAAAGATCATGGAGTTTTGAACAATATGAGAATTGAAAGGGATCCAATTTTCATGGATCTAGTGAATATGGACATGGGAATAACTAGGGAAGGTGAAACATCAATTCTTTTTCAAATGGTTTCCAAACCATCTTTACTAGAAAGGATTAAGAGTTCTCAGACCGATGATGAAGAATTTTAAAAGAAGATTAAAGCTGTGAATAATGGGAGATTGAGAGACTTTGTGTATAAAGATGGAATTTTGAAATTCGGGAAGAGACTTTGTGTTCCCGATATACCTGAACTAAAAAGGGAATTTTTGGATGATTCTCATAGTTCCAATTTCCCTATACACCCTGGGAGCACCAAAATGTATAGATATTTGAAGGAACATTTTTGGTGGGACAACATGAAGAGGGAGATTGCTGATTTTGTGTCAAGATGTATGGTTTTTCAACAAGTGAAAGCTGGAAGGCAGCATCCTGGAGGAGTCATGCAACCTCTTCCCATACTGGAGTGGAAATGGGACAATATTATGATGGACTTTGTCATGGGGCTACCAAAGACTCCTAGAAGGAATGATGTAATATGGGTCGTTGTTGATCATCTTACCAAGTCAGCACATTTTCTTACTATAAGAGAATATCTACCACTGGAACGTCTAGAAAGACTATATATTAATGAAGTTGTAAGACTTCATGGAGTACCCTTATCGATTTTTTTAGATCGTGATCCCCATTTTACTTCAAGATTCTGGAAGAGTCTTCAGAAATCCCTGGATACTGAACTTCATTTGAGCACTTCCTACCACCCTCAAACAGACAGACAATCAGAAAAGACTATTAAAACCTTATAAGACATGTTGAGATCTTTCTCACTCGACTTTCAAGGTATGTGGGATCAAAATTTACCTTTGGTAGAATTTTCCTATAACAATATCTTCCATTCAAGTATTCAGATGGCACCATATGAAGCGTTATACGGAAAGAGATGTCGCACACCAACCTGTTGGGATGACGTTAGTGAAAGAAAACTTGTAGGCCCAGAACTGGTGGAGGAAATGATGGAAAAGGTGAAGGTAATCCAAAATCACATCAAAGTAGCTCAAAGTAGGTAGAAGAGCTATGCTGATAATCGAAGGAAGGATTTGGAATTTCAAGTCGGTGATCATGTTTTCCTGAAAGTATCTCCATGGAAGGGAGTCATAAGTTTTGGTAAGAAAGGTAAATTGAGTCCCAGGTACATCGTACCTTTCAAAATTCTAGAACGAATTGGGGCTGTAGCTTACCGATTGGCAATGCCGCCAAGTCTCTCAAAAGTTCACGATGTGTTCCACGTATCTCTATTGAGGAAATACATGCTTGACCCAACACATGTACTCACCTATGAGGAATTAGAACTGGAACCCGATCTGTCTTATTGCGAAGAGCCCGTCAAGATTCTTGATATGAGAGAACAAGTACTGAAAAACTGGACGATGTGTCTGGTAAAGGTTTTGTGGAGAAACCATAAGATGGAAGAGGCAACATGGGAACCTGATGAACTTATGATGAAGAACAACCCGAGTCTTTTCATGTAGTAGTATTATAGAAATTTTGAGGATGAAATTATTTTAAGGAGGGGAGAATGTAACACCCCAAGATTCTACGGTACGTTTCTCTTTGAAATAATGTGATAGCGTGTGTTGTACGCAACATCGAGTTCTAACACACCACAACCAATCAAACTAGCCGTTATGAATAGTAATACCCACTTTTTGAAATTTTATAAATTTTATCTCTCAAAATGGACTTCAGTTTTGGATTCGGAGTATCAAATTTAGCCTGAGGTGAAATTTTGGTACTTTTTGGATAACTTTAATATTTTGATGAATAGTGAAAATTACTAAATTTTAATTAAAAACAGCTTTTTTAATCAATATAATTAATAGTGATAAATTATGAGTTTGATTTGTTTTAAAGTATATTTAGAATATATTTTTACCATTTAATACAATGTTGGTCATTGTACATAATTCCACAATTAAACCGAACATAAACAAGTATCAATCTTTTGATAGTTATTATATCTTAAAAACACGCTTTTTGTTTTGACAGCGGGAATTAATTTTAAATTAATTTCTTCCACTTCTGTGTTTTGAATTTGGAAAAATGGATTTCATATTTGGAATCAGGATGTTAAAATTTTGTAAATAGGTAACTATTATTTTTAGACATTTTGAATAATTACTTCGGTAAATATTTTATTTACCATGTTTAAAGGGTAAATCCGGTAAATAAGGGTTAACAAATAATATTATAATAATAACAAATTACCCTAAAACGTGTCCTAACTTTATTGGTTGATACATGTCCGACCATGGGAATCTTTGGGTAGATTTTGGGACCCCATGGTGCCACTTGTAAGTGATAGGGACACTTTATTTTAATTAAGTTAAAATGAATACAAAAATGACACAAGCATATATCTTTTAGCAAAACAATTTTTACATAGGGTTATATATGTTGGATTTTCTACTATAAATATTCATTAGAAATATAAAAAGGTTTCCTACATAATGGTATTTTATTTATAATTTTTAGACATTAAATAGTTTAATTTATATATGACACAATGGTGATGCAGTAATTACCATAATAGTGAAAAATTAAAATGATTGATATTTTATATACCCAAATAAATATAATTTGAGACTTTTTATGAATTAAAATAATTTTATAGGTTAATATAACATGTTAGTATTTATTTAATTAACTTTATTTGAATTAATAATTCTGTTATGAGTTTTACAAAAATCAATTATTGAATAGTGTCAAAATTGACATAAAAGAGTTTTTTAAAACAATATTATATTATTAATTGATATTAAATTCCTAAAAATATAGGGTTCATCCAAGAGACTTATATCATGATAGGTGTATCATTAGAGGACCACCTGGAGGTCTCTTGGATGTTTATAGTAAGTTTATTTACCATATAATATAAAAATACAAAGAGACATTGTAAAAGTGAAACTAATTAACTAAGAGTTAATACTTAAAGATAAGGTTAATATAGTAACCCAAACCTGTCTAAATTATATTGGTTGAGTGGTTTTCGACCCAACCCCACCTTAACCTTTAAATAATCTACTTTTGAGCCATTATAAACCGAATATGAATTTATTATAAAATAATATTTCTAGCTTTTCCAAAGGTTCCCCTCACCCCTCTTATAAAAGGGAACTCTCCCTTCTCATTAACTCACACCTTCAAAGCCTTTTGGTTCGGAAAAACTCTGCCCAAATACTCTCTAAACTTCCCTAAATTCATCCTAGAGGCCTTCCTTTAGTCATAAATCCAACATAAGATCCCTTTTGATCAAATCAAAAGGAAGAACCCGAAGAAGAGGTAATGATTTCACCACCCTTTTCCAAGTTCCTTTCTTCTTCCAATTCTTCTTTCTTTGTTATTACCATTATAAAATAATAAATCTAGTATCTTATATATACTGTGATGTTATTATAAATATGGTACAATCATATTCAGTATTATATCCATCCTTTGAATAACATGTCACCATATGTGCATACATATGGCTTACCGTCTCCACGTCGTGGTGTTATTGTTATTCAATAAATTATTATTTGGATGGGTATAATAATGATTTACAATTCATGTAAATAATAAATATAACATGATAATAATTCTGTATATATGATATATAATCCAATTATATATCATTTTAATATCAAAAGATTGATATTGTCGCTCATGCATACGTACGGACTACCGTCTCCACGAACGCGATGAGATTCATTCTCTATCGTATCCATTCAAGTATAATTCTCATTTGATGATTAATAATAGTATCTAAGGACTTGATATAATTCTGGATATGATGAAGATACAACCTATCCATGAAAAACACGACTTACGTAACAAAATATATAAAAGAAAACGAGTAAGTTAACACCCGAAACAACGATAATACTAAGATATTATTAACAAATCAATGTTAAAAGATTATATATGATATCATATTAATGTATATGATTCTTGTATATTTTAATAACAATTATTTCACCATTATACAGGAGGTTAACCTACCCCCAACCATGTAAAAGTACAAGGTAAGTGTTATTTCACAATCTCTTCATTATCCGAGGTTGTTTATACGTAATAATCTACTGGGATCTCTTTATCATCCAAATCCATGTTTCTTAAAAATGTATTTCAAAACGTTTTTACTATTTTAAAGGTATATGGGTTAAATTCATTTATACCCTTTTTTGACTTTTTATAAGAGTTTTATAAAGGAATATTTCCGTCATTTTCCAAACAAGGTTCTTTTTAACCTTTTCGACAGAATTAAGGTAAGAATGTTTTTTAACTTATACGGCTAGTATGGATATTTTCTGCCGTTATAAAATTGTCGAAGCTTCCCTTACAAGCTTATAAGAATATTTTCAAAGAAAATGTTTTATTTTATAAATATATGAATCTTAAATGATTTCAAAAGAGAAATAGATATTTCCCTAAAAAGAGTTTTGATTTCATCTATGTCAACATCCTTTGATGGATTTTATGCTTATTTGAAGTTGATTTATTATGATACAAAACTTCTATATTATATTGAAGGTTTTGTGATATGTTTGACTGTGGATGTGTTATTTTTATACCATTCATAGTTTATGGATGAAGTATTTACATTTCGTATTCTAGTTTTAATACAAATGTTTATGTTATGTTTAAACCTTTTCATATGGGAATGCATTGGAATTAATATGTGACGGGTGGAGCCCGCTATAGCTCCTCAATGCATCGGTAGGTCTCATGAGACAAACTAGTGTTTTGGCACAAGGCCTTGGAAAAATATTATTTTTAGTCTTGGAATGAGGCCTTGGCAATGTGGTTATGATAGTCTGGCATTATGCATTCCATCATTATGAAAGTGGTTATTGATATTACATGTGATTATTCGATTAGTAGAATATCCATGTGAATAAGTAAATGGAATTATTTCATTTTATTTTTTCCATACTATGTTGAAGTTCAAGTTTAAAAGGATTTTGTTTTTAGTTATACATTTCCTTAAATGTTTATTCTTATTTATGAAAGTTTCCGCTATATTGTTATCCTTACTAGGCATTTGAGCTCACCCCTTTTCTATGTTTTATTTTTCCCAGGATGTGAAGAAGTAAATTATGAATGACCTACAGGGATATTATGAGGGGATAATAGTGTGGTCTATGGATACAATATGTTGTTGTAGTAGTTTTTCACTTTATGATGTAATGTAAAACTTTATGAGTATATCTAGTGTTTCCAAGGCTACTAAACCAATCGGTCTTTCGAGATTTGATCTTTCTTGTGATCATGCCAATGTTATGTAATAATGCACCGACTCTAGGTAACTGGGGTCGGGGCGTTACAGAGTCTCACTTCCGTAGACATCACAAAATTCCATTTCAAATCACATTACATAGTACTAGCACAATAAGGCTTTCCACAAGTTCACATTTCCCATGTTCCACCATTTTGTAAACCGAACCATTTTCAAAATACCATAGTTATTCCCATTAAAGTTTTACACAAAACCATTTCTCAATTCAGCCCATAAATCATTATGCCCCAATGAAATATGCATCCTAGAGGGAAGTCATTTCTACCATGAATGTCATGCTCATCTCATTGGCTACACCCACGAAAATGAGATATCCAATACCTATAAGTGTTTCCAAAACACGTATGTACCCAACTCCCTAGTAACTTGAATTTCAGCATAAAAAGGTTAGCTACGTCCTTTTATGCTATACATTCCAAGTTCCGACATTCCTATGCCTTGCTACCATCCAGACTCAAGGAATATACCACAACAAATGTCCACTCCAAATCTGAGAATCAACTTGAAAGGACCAAACAAACTGATACCACTTGTAACACCCCGCCCCTAAGTCATTGGCTTGAGGAGGTGGTGAGGGCTACTTGGCCTTAAGCGACATTCCCAAGACACCAAAGGCTGGAAATAAATGCTGAGGGCTTCAAGATCATGTTGGGGAATAATTTTTCCTTAATAAAAAACCAACCAAACCATCCACTAACAGCCACAATATGATGCATGTCAACTAAACACCCAAACATGTATTCCCAAAAACAACTAAGTTGTACCACAATACAACCCCAAACCTATACAACTAGACATGTCCACCAACATCAGAGTACAAGCAGAAACTAAACAACCAAAGCACGACGAGCCATGAAACCTCCACAGCTCCCCACCCAACTCCAAGCTCTAAGCTCTACCAAGACATCAAAACACACCACTAAAGGAGGTTGATTCCTTACCATTTCCCACGTCATGGTACACGACATCTGCAAAGACACCAACATTCCAAAGCAGAGGGTGAGTACTAAAAATCAGTAGGATTTCCCCAAATGAATTCCCCACACATTCCACTAGGATAAAACCTTTATTAAAATTATATAAAACAATTTATATAAAATAAATCACTTGTGCAACCATTTTCATAAGCCAAACATGCCCTTACCAAGATATTTTTCTCAAACCAAGCAACCAAGGGAAAGCCAAACAAACATGCCACAAGCCATGTCATCATTTACACATTAGCACAACAATTTCCATCTTTCAAAGTAATAAACAACAAGAAACCAAAATTGTGGGACTTCCACCCAACCCGTTCACCCATTCACACTAAAACAATCAAAACGGTGGGACTTCTTCCCAACCCGTTCACCCATTCACAACTAGCGGTACTTCCTGACCACTACTCATATGGTGTTTCTTCTGACAATTATCAATCCCCTTTTTATAGTGAGACTTCCCTCCCACTTCCATCCAGTATTTCAATCAAACCAAACCAAGAATAAACCCACCAAGGCCACAACAACATGCAATCAACCAATTCAATTTCATATCAATCCACTTCAATAAATCGCCCATTTATTGAAAACCATTTTCCATTCCAAGAAACATTTCAATAAAACTACCCTTTTATTGAAAACCATTTCTATAAATCATTTTCACAAATCAGCCATAGCATCCCATTTTAAAATCCACAACAGTAGCATTTTACCAGAAAACACTCTTTTCCCAAAAATCCCCAAAACATCAACTAAGGGATTTCTAACCAATTTCGCACATCAACCAAAATTAATTTCAATCACAACAAATTAATTGTAACCAAAACCATTAGATCTAACCAAGTGGAGTCCAGAGAGAAGCCACATACCTTTAGGGTTCCCGAGAAATTGACCCACGAACAACCGCACCTCAAATCCGGCTAACGCACCACCGAAACCTCTCTAGATCCATTCCCCTAACATCCAAAAGCCTTAATATTAACATCAAAGGAAACTAAAACCCTATATCTACACAAAACAAGTGTAGATCTAGAAAACCAATAAAGAGAGGGATGTAGATCTGAAGGAAAACACAAGAGAAACAAGATGAGAGACTTACCCGAGAGAAACCACCTTCAAATTGCCTTGAAGCCCCTTTGAAACGCTTCCAAATCGAGTGGGATAGAACCCTTAACCCATGAGAACCCAAAATCCCAAGTGAGGCTCAAGTGGGAGGAAGATTATAGTGTTTTAGGTTAAGCCTGAGGGATCCTGGAACTTATAACCCTATTTTTAAGTGGTCGCACTGTTAGCCCGCACGGTTTGGAAACCCATGCGCTAACCGTGCGCACGCTACTGCCTCGAGAGCAAGGGTCTGCACAGTTTCCTCGCACGGTTTGGAAAATCATGAGTAGGCCTTGCAAAGCCTACTGTCTCCCTTACACGGTTTCCTGGGGAATCTGCACGGTTTCCACTAACCACGCTCAAACCGTGCACCCCTTTAAAAGCCTTCAAACTCATCCAAAACCATTCCAAACTCTCCCAACCTATTCCCAACTAATACCATGCTCTTTAAACACATAAAATGCATAAAATAGGCCACATAACTCAAACTGGGGGTGCTACACAGCCCTTTCAATGTTTAATTTTTCCCAGGATGTGAAGAAGTATTTTATGAATAACCTGAAGGGATAGTCTAAGGGGATATGAGTGTGGAATATGGAGAATATTTTTTTTTTATTTTTCACTTTATGATGTAATGTAAGACTTATGAATGTATCTAGTGTTTCCAAGGCTACTAAAATAATCAGTCTTTCTAGACTTGATCTTTTGTGATCAAGCCAATGTTAAGTAAAAATGCACCGACTCTGGGTAACTGGGGTCAGGGCATTACAGTTGGTATTATAGGAAGTTTAGTACAAAATTTGGAAGCTAGATTTAGATAAACTCTGATTAAAACACATATCCCTAATATAGACTTTGAGGATTAGTATAGAATAACTTACTATAATTTTGGTATTGTATAGATTTTGTGGGTTTTCCAAGCAATACATCCCTGTCTGGATACGAGCCGGTAGAGGCAGCTCTGGCACATATGTACCTAGGGGTAAAAACCAAAAACACGTCTTTGAGCTAGAATCTAATGAGAACTGGTGCACGAAAATGGTCATTGCTACACTCTTGTTTACGACACTCCTGGGATATATGCTTAGGATAATTCTCATTTTATTTACAAACCATTATGAAGGGTTTATGTGTATATAATTCCACAAAGAAAGCATTTTTATGATTATGGATTATATCCATAAACTGTTCAATTTAGGTTAAGTGTTTTATAAGTTTGGAATTATGTATTTCGATTTATAAACTAATCTTGTGTATTCCATTGTATAGAAATGGAGCTCAGTAGAAGGAATGTGAACTCCAGCAATACGTATGATCCAAGGAGTAATAAGGATCATATATTTCATGGTATTAAGCCAAAATTTATAAGGGAAATAGTCTCCCATGTATTCTCAACATATTAAGAAATAGTATCATGTGTTAATAAGATAACTAAAGAATTATCTGAGTCTTATGGCTTTGAAGGGAAGCAAGAGAAGAAAAGGATGGAAGAGAGAAAGATGGATAAAGGGAAAAGGGAAAAGAAGAATTTTATCATATGTGATAACTGTGGGAAGAAACACCTTGGAACTTTCATGAATGGAATGGGAGTTTGTTATAAGTGTAGAGAAAAAGGACACCAATTACGTGATTGCAAGGGTAAGAAAAATGTTTCAAATGTACAATGATTCATCTTTAAGGAGTTGGGACACTACACAAACCAGTGTTCAAATCATTAGAGTATTCCCCAAATGATGCTATTGGATAATAATAAAGTTATGATACTACCACAGATGAGGAGGAATGATTAGAGTTATTATGTTGTTATTAAAGAATTATGTCATTTGAGTGTTGTATCAATGTTGTACTAGTTATAGTAATAATGGAGTATATAAGGAGTGTACTGCAGTACTATTTCATTAGGGAATTGAGATCGTGTGGAACCAATAAAAGTTACTCAATAGCAGGTTAAAATTTTGAAAAATATATGATGATATAAACCATAATATTGTTCTGATATCGAGGTAGTGATTTTGGAATAATACATGATTGATTTGGATAAATTATATTGGATATTCTTGACTACCTTGAAACTGATTAATGATTTGTATATTCCATCATTATTGGAGTTTAAAACATTTTTGGATAGAAGTTGTATATCCAGTATTATATAAGGAATAAGGGATCATGAATGTAATCAATAAGGTTTTATGGTAATTCAGGATGTTGCAGTGTTTTAAAAGAATACATGATGAAGTTGTTCACATGTTATTACGTGGGAAAAAGAATCTTCATTGTGTTTACCTTCCTTATAAATTTTGGACTATGAGTTTGGAAAGAAGTATTTTGGATAATTCTAGTTTGAGATTATTTTTGGATTACCATTAAAGGACAACCCAGAGGTCGGGCGAAAACCTGTCGCGTCCGGAAAGGCTGCGAGACATGAACCCGCAATCGAAGGCCGACAAGGGTGTTCCACCTACCACTGGCCCACGTGATGTCCTGGATTGAATAATGTAGTTTTTTTAAAAGGTCTGGTAGATGAATTAGAAATTCATTTTTTTGTAACCCTATACAAATAGGATAAATGGAATTTTTGTTAAGTTCTATTATCTTTTAGAGTGAAAGATGAGTTTGTGGTAGCAATTAGTGAAAGGATGGAACTATACTTGTCAAGTATATATATATATATATATATATATTCTTTTCTTATTCTATAAAGAAATTAATTCTTAAACATTAGGTAAGGGATCTTAAAACTAAAAATGTGTTATTCTAATACCTTATGTTTTGTTGAACCAATGATATTTTAAATCATCATAGATTGATGGCTTTGAGGCCCTCAAATCTACAATTGTTTGTGACTGATGACCTCAATCACTCTCTATAAATATTTACGTTTTTCCTCCAATTATGTGTACCAAATTGTCACCAATGTTCTCATAATCGATATCATAATTTGGTGGTGACCCTTTCATTTCTCATTTCCAATTATTATGACTAAACTTTATTAACCCAATTTCTGATGTGGGTTTTCCCACAAATATATTTTATATTTTAAACCTTTTATTTTAAAAAAACAATTTCAAATTGTGAGGATGAAATTTATTGAAGGAGGGAAGAATGTAACACACCATGATTTTATAGTGCTTTATTTATTCAAAGTAATTCAATAACTTGCAATACACGCAACACTGAGTTCAAGCGCACCATGAATTACCAAACTAGCCGTTCAAAAGCGGTTATGAATAGTATTAACTGAATTTTGAACTTTATAAAATCCTTATATTTTTATAATCCATATTATGAGTTTCTTAGACATAATGTAAGAACAAATTAATTTTTTTTCAGATAAAAGAATTATTTTTCAAAAAATGCAATTTTACCGCCTTTTAATGGCGAACCCTTTTTAAATCCATTATTTGAAACTTTTATATATTAAATTTGACAAAATACACTTCTTCTTTATAATTGTGACATAATAATTTAGTTTCAATAAATTTTTGGTGTTTTTCTGATAACTTTTATATTCGGGTGAATAGTGAAAAATAATGTATTTTAACTCAAAACAACTTTTTTAATCAAAATAATTTATAGTGTTGAATTATAAATTCTAATGTTTTGGAAGTATAATTAGATTATATTTTTACCCTTTAACTCAATGTTTGTCATTGCAATTAATTTCTCATTGAAATTATACATGAACAAGTGCCAATCTTTTGATAGTTATTGATTCATAAAAACACGCTATTTGTTTTTACAACGAGAATTAACTTTAAATTAATAAGTTAAATTTATATTTTTTGAATTTGTTAAAATATACTTCATTTTTTGATTTTTAATATCGAAATTATCCTCGGGTGAATTTTTGGTATTTTTCTAAAAACGTTCAATTTTTTATGAATAGTGAAAGAACACTGAGTTATTGTTTAAAACCAGCTTTTTATTTAAATAATTATTTATTTTATTTAAATTCATTTTAGGTCAAAATAGATACATAATATCTATATAAATTAAATGTAATTTATTGGAGTCATTTTATAATAATTTTAGATATATAAAAATTTTATCGAACTTTTTACCGTCTTCTACCCACCTTCTAGGAGCATTTGCATATTTACTTAAAACATAATTTTACCGCTTCTGTGAATGGAATTTCGAAAATCCGAGAGACACGGTTAATATCAAGGTGTAAAATTTGGTTCAATAAGATAAAAATAATTTTTGGTTAAAAGTAACTTTTTACTTTTATTTACCACGGTTAAAAGTAAATAGGGTAATTAAGGGTAAAATTTATATTAATATTACCCTAAAACATGTTATAATTCTATTGGCCAAGTGTATCTCGACCAAAAAAACCTTAGGAATAAAATATTATCATTTAGGTCCACTTGGATTAGATTAGGACATTTATTATTATTTAATTCAAATAATAGTTAAAAGAGTTAAATTCAAAGTTTAATAACTAAAACAATTTTAATATAGGGTTATACATAAGATAAATTCGATTATAAATATTTATTAGAAATATAAAAAGATTTCGTACATAATGGTATTTTATTTATAATTTTTATACATTAAATAAGTTAATTTATTTATGACACAATGATGATGTATTAATTACCGTATTAATGAAAGATTAAGATAACTGATATTATAAATACCCAAATAAATATAATTTGAGACTTTTTATGAATTAAAATAATTTTATAGGTTAATATGACATATTATTATTGGTTATATGAATTGTTTTCGAAGTAATAATGCTGTTTTGAATTTATCAAAAACAAAATACCCAAAAGTTTCAAAATTGACATAAAAGAGTTTTTAAAACAAATATTATATTATTAATTGATATTCAATTCCTAAAAATCTAAGGTTCAGGAAAAGGACTTATATCATGATAGGTTTATCATTAATGGACCACTGGGGGTATATTGAAAGTTTATAGTAAGTTTATTATCCATATAATATAAAAATACAAAGAGACATGATAAATGTCAAACTAATTAACTAAGAGTTAAAACTAAAAGATAAGGTTAATAAAGCAACCCAAACCTGTATAAAACATATTGGTTGAGTGTATTTAGACCCATCCCCACATTATCCTCTAAATCAATCAATTTCGAGCCATTATAAACCGAATATGAATTTATTATAAAATAATATTTAAATTTTTTCTTAAGGTGCCCCTCACCCCTCTTATAAAAGGGAACTCTCCCTTCTCTCTAATTCACACCTTCCTTTTGGATTGGCCATACCCTACCCAAATATTCTATCAACTTCCCCAACTTCAACATAAAGGCCTTATTTTGATCAAAAATCCAATCTATGGAACCCTTTTGATAAAATCAAAAGGAAGAACCCGAAGTAGAGGTAATGTTTTCACCACCCTCTATCACGTTTCTTTCTTCTTCCACTTATTCTTTATTTGTTATTTCCATTATAAAATAATAACTCCAATATCTTCTATATACTGTGATGTTATTATAAATATGGTACAACCATATTCAGTATTATTTCCATCTTTTGAATGACATGTCACCATACGTGCGTACGTACGACTTACCGTCTCCACGTCGTGGTGTAATTGTTATTCAGTACATTATTAATTGGATGGGTATAATAATGAAGTGTAATTCATGTAAATAATAAATATAACATGATAATGATCCTGTATATATGATAAACCATCCAATTATATATTATTTTAATATCAAAACAATGTTATTGTCGCTTGTGCGTACGTACGGACTACCGTCTCCCGCAACGCGATGAGATTCATTCCCCATCGTATCCATTCAAGACTAATTTTTATTTTATGATTAAAAATAATGTTTAATGACTTTATATCATTCTGTATATGAATAATATACAACCTATGGATAAAAAACATGACTTATGTAACAAAACATATAAAATAAAATGAGTAAGTGAACACCTGAAAAGACGATAATACTAAAATATTATTAACAATGAAATATTAAAAGATCATATATGATATCATATTTATGTATATTATTATTTTATAATTTAATAACAATTATTTAACTATTATACAAGAGGTTAAACTACCCTCGACTAAGGAAAATTACAAGGTAAGGGTTTATTTCACAGTCTCTTCATTATCCGAGGTTGTTTATACGTAATTATCTACTGGGACCTCTTTATCATCCACATCCATGTTTCTTAAAAATATATTTCAAAACATTCTTAATATTTTAAATAATATGGGTTAAAGTCATTTATAACCTTGTTTTACTTTTTATAAGAAGTTTATAAAGGAATCATTCCGTTGTTTTCCAAACAAGGTCCTTTTTTACCTTTTCAACAGAATTAAGGTAAGAATGTATTTTTTTAACTTATACGGTGGGTGCGACTATTTTACGCCATTATAAAATCATCGAAGCTTCCCTTAAAAGCTAATAAAAATATTTTTAAAGTAAATTTTTTATTTTATAATGATTTAAAAATGGATATTTTAAGAATTTTTGAAAGGTACTCTTTATCAAGATCAGAATTTTAAATGTTTTAAAGATTTATCTTTCTAAATCTTTTTATTAATGTCCATGTTTTCAAAATGATTTTAAGGATTTATTTATATGGACATGAATATTTTGAAATGATATTTCTTTTCAAAAGTTTCAAAATGGTATGGAAAACATGGATTCAAAAATCTCTTTTAAATTATTTCCTTTATAAATGTGTAACTTTTCAATGATTTCAAAAAAGAGATATTTCTCTCAAATAGTTCTGATTTCATCTATGTAAACATCCTTTGATGTATTTTAAGCTTATTTGAAGTTGATTTATTATGATACAAAACTTCCATATTGTATTGATGGTTTTGTGATATGTTTGACTATGGAAGTGTTATTTTTATACCATTCATGGTTTATGGAGAAAGTATTGACATTTTGTATGCTAGTTTTAATACAAATGTTTATGTTATGTTTAAACCTATTCATATGAGAAATGAATTGTACTTAGTAAATGAAGGGTGGAGCCCGCTATAGCTCCTCGATGCATTGGTAGGTCTCATGAGACAAACTAGTGTCTTGGCACAAGGCTTCACAAAATCTTATTTGTAGTCTTGGCATAAGGCCTTGACTATGTGGTTATGATAGTCTGGAATTATGCATTCCATCCTTATGAAAGTGGGTATTGATATTTCATGTGATTATTCGACTAGTAGAATATCCATGTGAATATGTAAATGGTATTATTTCATTTTATCTTTTCCATATTATGCTGAATTTCAAGTTTAAAATTCTTTTTCTTTAGTTATACATTTCCTTAAATGTTTATGTTTATTTAACAATGTTTTTGCTATATTTTTATCCTTACTGAGCATTTAAGCTCACCCCTTTCAACATTTTATTTTTCTCAGGACGTGAAAAAATATTTTATGAATGACCTGTAGGGATATTCTTAGGGGATATGAGTGTGGGCTATGGAGACTATGTTGTTGTAGTTTTTCACTTTATGATGTAATGTCAGACTTATGAATGTATCAAGTGTTTCCAAGGATACTAAACAAATCGGTCTTTCGAGACTTGATATTTTGTGATCATGCCAATGTTAAGTAAAAATTCACCGACTCTGGGTAACTAGGGTCGGGGCGTTACAAGATGTGTGTTTCAAACTAAAATAAAACTTTTGTATTGAAAACACACACTTCAGGTCATACTAACCACATCATGTATCAAATTTATGTTCGGTCAATTCTTAGTTTTCATGTTTAAATTTTGGGTCATTTTCATAAATTTTAAATATAATATAATCTTGTTTTCTTTTTTTTATGAGGTGATATGCGTTTTATACTAAAAAGGAACTTTTTGTATTGAAAACACACACTTCGATTGATACCGACTACATTGAGTGTTGGATTGGAATGTGATTGATTCCTACATGTCACAAATTAATTATGTGTCATTGTCCTAAAGTTTTAAATAATAATTTCTCATTTACTTAGTTTTGGATAGATGATGCATTTTAATCTAAAATGAAACTTATATTGAAAACATGTACTTTGAGTCATACTGGCCACATCCTGTGTTTAATTGGCATGCGGTCAACTCCTAAAAATTAAAAATGAATTATGGATTGTTGTCCTAATGTTTGAAAACAATCTATGCTCATTTTCTTCATTTTGGATATGTGACATGTGTTTTAAACTAAAATGGAACTTTCATATTAAAAAAAGTATTTAGAGTCATACCTACCACATTGGATGTTGTATTAGTGTGTGGTTGATTTCTACTTGTCACAAATTAATGGTGGATCATTGTTCTTAATTTTGAAAACAATCCAAGATTTTTTTCTCAGTTTTGGCTATGTGATATGTGTTTTAAACTAAAATGACACTTTTGTATTGAAAACACTCACCTTGAGTCATACCTACCACATCGAGTGTCTTATTGATGTGTAGTCAATTACTACACATCCAAAATGAATTATAAATAGTTTTACTAAATTTTTAAAATATTATTAGATCGTTTTCTCAGTTTTGATCATGTGACGTATGTTTTGAACTAATGAGTAGATTTAACAAAATAAGCATCAGATAAAAATAATAAAAATATTATCTAAATAAAGTTGATAAAATGATGAGAACACTAACTAAATAAGTAACAGGAATTCACCTCTTGATGATGTTAGTATACATTATGACACCATGTATTCTTCTTATTCATTTCTAATCAAATTGATTTCCTGCATTATACTTATCCTTGAGAAATAAATCAAAAATAATATAAAATCATTATGATAATAATATTTCACATCCGAAGCATATCTATAAGAAAATAGATTGTACTATATCCAAAACATAATAGGTAATATCCTAAATTTTATGTTAGAAAACATTATGACATTGTGTGCTTTTTCCACTCATCTCTAGAAAAATTACATCTTCTTTTGAGTACAAATATTGTTGGAAATCATGGCATTACTAAGAAAATATAGACAAATAAGTTATTTAGAATTTTTTTAATGAAATTTTAATTACCTTTTAAAATTACTTGTTCAAGGATGCTAGTTATATTATGGTATATGATATCTTTCAAAAATTTGAAAATGTATTATTCATAATCGTTGTTTTTATCTTTCTTAATACAATAAAGATGCATTGACCAGAATTACTAAATTATTTTGAAATATGTTTTGATATTTGAATGTTTCTATATATACCTTAATTTGTTTCCATTTGAATAAATACATAGGATTCTTAATTTTCAGTCACCGACCACATTCCATGATTTAGCCTATATTTATAGACCACAATATCATAAAAAATCATATTAAAAAAACTGAAACATATAATTCGAATTTTATCTATAAAATGTTGATTGAAATGAATTACAAATTCACAATACACATCATGTGTGGTCAGTTTTATGGAAATTCATGCATTAGATCCAAAAAATAAACCATTAGGGTATCCAAATTCCCTATGATCAGCATTCATTTCTTCCTAAAAAACAAAAAATAGATAATTAATTAAAAAAGAAAAACATATTTTAGATGATTAGATTTTAGAGTTTTACCCCTGCATTGTATGCATAAAAAGAATCTATCTTCTGTTATTTTCTTCTCAAATTCCTTTCTCAGATGTTCTTTTTTATTATCAATTTATTCTAACCCCAAAACATTTCTTCTGTAGAAACAATACAGGGATTAATGAGTCCAAATCGTGTTTTGCAGGGTTTTCCCTTTATAGAGTAGTAATATAAACTCATGTAGAAAATATGGTTATTTTTTAACTTTAATGAACATAGTAGATCATTTTTTGGACAGACATGTTATAAAAATGTATCTCATGTAGTTATTCACAACTTAGACTCCTGGTCATTCCAACATGAGAATCTCATTTATACTCTCGATATCAACTATGGTTGTAATGAAATTTCTAAATGTTTCTTCTTCATAATGAATATAGGACACATATCCATCTTTAAATATGGTGTCTACATGAACTTTTAATCTTAATATATTCTATAGTGGAACTAGAAAGGAGAAGGTACTCTCGGAAGTTCCTTTTGTTTTCTTGGTCGATTCAATGGATTGTCTTGATCTAACCTTTTTTCTCTCCATTTTTTTATCTGTCTGTAATACAATACCTCAATTTAGACCTTTTTTTATCAAATATTATAGGTTTTTTATTAGAAAATATTTTCTAAATAAATACCTAATATATCTTTATAAAATTATATGGTCATCCTATAAAAGTTACAATAGAATCTTTGACCTTTGTAATATCTAGATCATTAAGTGGAATAGGCTACTCGGTGCTTGACTCTTGAGCTACTACAATCCCCACTCTCATGTGGTCTTTTGGGATTTATTTTTTGTGTATCATTACTCTATGTATATTATACATTGTACCCCTTTAAATAAGGTGATATGTGGGTGTTGATATGTTGAAATCATGTACAACATCACCCTGCATAATTTTAGCAATATAAAGTTATCTAAAGTTGTTCGATTCAGATTTATGAGAATGAGTAATGAAAAAATTGATTAGCTCGTGTAAGGTACTCGGTTTTGGGGAATTACTAGCCTCAAATTTAATGGGTTTCTTTGGTTATTCATTTATTAATATTTTTTCCACTACTAGTTCGCTTTGATCCTTCCATATATATTAGTCTGCCAAACCAGACCAGACAATAATGTCTTCAAAATCATCTATTTTCACCTACATTCCTTTCATCATCTGATATGTATCTTATTAAAACATTGAATTCATGAAATATGTTTGAGGTGACACTCCAAAACCCACACCTCTAATGCGACCATATTGCTCTGGCCATTTCAAAGCTACCAAAAGTAGTTTTTCATCAAGTACTCTTCTGTCTAAATCATATAAAAACATATAAACATAAATAGATATATTTTTTTAATAGTGATATAAATTATAACGAATTACTATTATATCATACTTACACATGTTTCCTATACTACTTTTGTGTTTTTTTCAACTAGTCTAACCAATTTATTTACATGGTCCAACTTTCCTAGCACATGAAGTGGGATGGAAGTTTCTTTAGATTTCGATTCATCAATATCCATATAAACAAAGGATATTATATTGTTACATATCATAGAAAAATTTTATTATAGATTTAAAATACATACCATTTTCTTCTCTTGTAAAGTGTACCCCATCCAAGTTTTTCAATAGGTATACATTGGTTTTAATGCATGTTGTTTATTTTCATCACACCTTTATAGTTTCATAAATTAACAATTTTAAATCAAATTAAATAAAATGAATAATTTCAAATAATATATTAGAAACTATAATTTATTGGAAACTATTTCTCATCATGGTGACAAATGAAATCATTCCATATTTCCTTATTTATAATGAGTGCATACATAACTGGTGGGTGGGGTTTTAGTTTCCCCTCAGCATCCCTTTAATAAAACTTGGTAAGAAGTGTCTAGAAACCTCTCTAGGATTTTCCAATGGCCCAAAGAAATATTTCTTATAGAAATCCTCTAAAAAAATCTACAAGTGATAATGAAAATTATATCAATGTTTCATTATATAATTTTTTTGGAAAAATAGAGATATTATTTCATAACATTACTTTAATATCTTCTTAAAGGGTTTCCTTTGTCATAGGTTGGACATGGTTCTAGAAACCTCTAGAAACCTATATCAATTATCACATTAATTCTCATTTTGACCCCAATATAACTAATGAAATTGAATTATTTGGATCAAGAGGTTGGATGTATTAATTCCATCCATTCTCAAATTTTATTCCCTTTCTTCTTGCCTTGATAATTTTAGTCAACACACTAATGATATGTCATTCTTTTTTTTCGTCAACATGTTGTTGATCCCTTGATAATTTTATAGTTTCAACGTAAACCATTTATTCTTCCCTAATATTGGTTACATCATCATGTGGAGAAGTCATTTTCTACATGATTAGTTAGACATTTAATTAGGATTACATTAATACAGTACAGAACACAAAATATTATGAAGAAAATACTAGTGTACTAAAAAACGCTTTAACTTACTCATTGAACTCTCTTTATTTTCTTTAAAGGTTGAAGGAATTTTAATCCTCTATTCAGAATACAAATCCCATATTTTTGGTCCTCTATAATTTATAATACTTTTTCTACATTAGGACCACCATTAAATTATTGTGATCTCCTAATGAAAGGGTCATCTTCAATTGAATTTTAATCTAACCCTATAGTTGTTTTAGTCACTAGTAGGAAAATTGACCAATTATTGTTTACTGAATCTAAGACATAAAATACCTATACTTATTATGATTCAATTATGAATGGATTTTTTATATACACTTTCACATTCAAATTAACCTTCATGAAACCCATTTCATTAACTTTCATTGCACTCCTATTGTCAACCCATTTGAAACGGAAAAGAAGCACTTGAAATTTTTTATAATACAAATATTATATTTGTTTGATGATGTCAAAATATGACATATTCACATAAATTTTATTTCTATTCTTGGAACTAGGTATGTTCATCATTTCCTACATAAGTGTAAATCCATCATTTTACATCGTACTATGTTCATAGTGTTCTTTTTGTATATAATGTATAATAAATAATTACAAAACCAGTGTAAGAGGTAACATTTTCATTTGGTCCCCTATCTAACCATCTAAGTCATTCAGTAATTAAATTTTTATTTTCAGATAACTCCACATAAATATGATCTTGTAACCATCTTATATACCGTTGATTAAGTGTGTTTTGCACCCATCCTTCAACCCTATATGGATTCAAATGTCTAAACATTTCTTTTTGGGATTCAAAATATGTATCAACATCTTAACTATTATGTAAACTATAAAGGTGATCTTTCTCCTTCTCTGTGTTGGTAATTGTAACAACATCTCTTCAAAAAATCCCTTTTCCCATAAGGGGTCCATTGTGATGATACTTTGGGAGAATGGTGATATCAATATATTATAGATAATCAGTATAGAAATCAACAACTTCTTCAATAATATATCATTCTATAGTACAACATTATATATGGATTATATTCTTGACATACCATTTCAAAATCACCATATACCATTCAATGGGGTACATCAATCTATAACGGATAGGACCACATAGTTGAACCTCTCTAACCAAGTGAACCATCAGGTGGATCGTTATATCAAAGAATGATGGTTGGAATAATATCTCCAATTCACATAATATGACTGTATTCTCCTTATTCGTGATTGGAAACTTCATTGGGTCTATAACTGTACTATATATAGATTTCAAAAATAATCTGAGTTTGGTTAATGTATGTTATACATTTTAAGACAAAATTCAATATAAATCGATGGGTCTAAAATATTTCATCAAAACATGTCAAGTGATTTTAGTCCCTATGATGTCATGTTATTTATTGACATGAAATTATTGATATTTGATGAATACACCTCTAGAAATTTTACACCATTAAGAAAAATGAAAGATTGCAAATTTTCTTGTCTGGATAGAGTGTAAGCTGTTGGAGGAAGAAAATTCCTCCTTTTACCCTTCACTGGTTCTAACTCTTCCCCTATACCAATGCCAATCAAGTTCAAACTAGAATTAATGTAATATTTGTTTGTGAGGAACAATTAGTAATGGTCCAATAGCAATATTAAATACATTTGTTTTCTATATGCATGAAAATGAGAAAATTTATGATGTAGAAACAATTCCAATATGGTAATTCAAAGAAAATTGATCTATTTTTACTACATAATTTCATATAGTTTTTCAAAAATGGTTTACCAAAAAGAGTTTCAATATGTTTTACTTTATCAAATAGTTTATTACCCATTAGTGGAGATGTTGTTGTGCCTTGATCAGTATTCCCATCAAATGTTGTCATCCAAGATCGGTATTTATATTATCATGGTTTCTTGAAAACCATATTGTCATCTAAACCATAGAATGATAGTGAAGTATCATAAATATTTTGAAGGACTTGATTCATCTTTGTTGTATCAATTCACTCCACACATAGGGTATTTTATGAGTGATTTGTGGTCCTTATGAAACAATATTCAATCATTTGGATAAGCATTTATTTTTATAGAGATCATTACCACTGAACACAGAATTCATATAGTGTTATATATTCTACAAAGAAGTTAATTTTATTATCATAACATATTATTTATAAGAACAAGTAGTTTTTTAAATCTAGTGCTTCTTCATCTGATGTTAGTTATCAAACTATTTAAATTCAATACATTTGAAAATGTTGTGTATTTAGTACAACATGTATACAATGGTTTCTTATAATAGATTTTTATCTTCTCAAAAAACATAGAACAATCATGAATTTCATCTTCAATTTCCATTTTTATTTCTTCTATACGATCTCCATCATTTACACTGGTGTTCATATCAAATGATCCACAAACCGAAATATCATCACTACACAAAAAATTCTTTTACCAATAGAAAATTGGTGGAAAAAATTATATCTGTTTCTATAAATGAGTAATTTCAATAGATATTATGTTTTATTGGTATAATATTCAAGTTCCAACATTTATTTTTACCAATAAATATAACTATTTTTATTAATTGAATAATACCAATATATACTTTACGAAAAATTAAATTTGTTACTTTATCATATTAATACTGGATTTGTTTTCCAATAAATGAATCCATTTTTATTCATTGTTATTTACAACAGTTTATTGAAAACATATAAATTTTTTAATAGTATATATTTAGTACAAACAAATAATTTAACAATATTTTTTTATTAACAATTTATTGAAAAAAATTACTATTATAAAAAATATATTGATATGGGAATCAATCATTTAAAAAAAGGAAATATTTAAATATATTATCTCACCTATGCCTATAGCCACTCCCAACCCCAGGTGATGGCCTCCCGATCTTTATCGCTCGCCACCCACATCATAGCGATTCTCACCTGCACTCACAGCCCCGGTTCATCACACCCAACACCCACACACTTGATTATCTAAAACTATTCACGCCCTTGTCCACTGGTGTTTGATTTTTTTCCTCTTTCAACTATAGAGATGAGGTGTAGGGAGGGGCATGGATATGAACTCATTTCTCATTTAATTCTTCCATGTTTGGCCCTCTTATTAGATATGTACTTCCTCTCTTGAATTTTTCATTACATAAAATTATGGGTATATATTATTGTACCTTTTTTTGTTTTTATAATTATTTGATTGATGATGTATGAAGGGATTGTTCTATGAAAGGGTTTTGGGGGAGATGTGTGAGACAATACCTATGTTTTATATCAGTGACTATGTTGATTTGATGCTCACCTCCATGGTTGGTTGGTCATGGGAACCTAGTTTTCATTTTTGGAGGTCTTACTTAATGATAACTAAATTGATACATGCGATTCTAGGGTGGCCATGGTGGTTCTTTTTTCCTTGGATAGTGTGGAGGTGTCATTTTGATGAGGCTGATGTAGAATAATTTGTTGGTGTGTGTTATTATTAGACAATGTATGTCATTTGTTGATCAATGTTTTTATATTATCATTAGGACCATCACAAAATAGTATCTAAAGTGTCTCCACTAACATTTTCATGATTAGTGGTTGTTCATAGACATTTTAATTCCCTTTTTATCATATCCCCACATTCTTGTATGGCTATTGGGATAATTTGAATTATTTTATTGTCATATTGAATATTGAAAGTATGATGTAATTTGGATTTTTTTTCATTTATTTACTGCTGGATGAGTTTTCAAATTTTCATTTAAGGATGGTTTTTAATGGTTGATTTAATTAAAATTGAAATTCCCTTTTTATGGCGGGATATCAAGAAATGTATGTAAATGAATTCAAATGGGTTTTTTTGGGTCTTCCTTAGAGGAAATGGCTATAATTTTGATTTATCAAAGTGGATACATTTATAAATGATTTAAAATGAAGGATTCTATTATTTATGGAATTAGATATTTACAACTCGAATGAGACTATTTACATGGGGTCGGACCATAGATATAGGCTGGAAAACCATGGTTGTAGTGTAAGAGCATGGTTTACATAGACAATGGTAGGTATTGTCATTACAATGGGGTCTATGTTGCGACCATGTGGTTGTAGATCCTCAACGATCATAGTCCATGTGGTTCATTGCTATAGGATACCCTTCATTGTTCAATGATAACTATGTCCATGGTTTACTAGACCATGTTCATAGGTACCTAATGCTACAGTCAGCAACTATGGCCCTATCCTTTCAAAAATTTAAATAAATCCACTGAGATTTGATCTCAAGACCTCTTTTAAATTCCATATAATGCTTTATGACTAACCTTCTACTCAACATGTGTATTAATAAATGCACACAAACACACACAAATATATATATTATTAGACATTAAAATGATGAAAAAAAACATTAAATCCTAGGTTGAATGACTATGATCAAAGTGGGCCACATACATTGGTCCCATATATAGACATTTTCCAACAAAAACATGGCCCTAGGAATTTCAAGAACACTTACAACCATGATCCATGTGAAACGTGTCCATATACCCTATCTCTACCATGGTCTACCATGGATTTTCCAATATTACAATTTACAATCAATGTCAAATAAATTCATGGTCTTAGAACATTCCCATGCTCTTCCTATATATTTCACATGAATGTTTGGATTTTTTCACACCCACCTACCTCCATGGTTTTAATTGATCATGGTTAAAGGTTGTCTTATGTCCACGATCTACATAGACTACTATTATAGGATTTCACATTCATCCCTATGGACATTTTAAATAAAAAATTATGGAAATATGATTCCCTAAGGCTATAATTTTTATGACCCTGGATATAGATCCATATTCGTAGTTCAAATTTATAGTAGTTTTGTGATAATTTATTTAAAATAAAAACATTATTTTTTACCACATATCTATCAAGAATTTACAGATTGTCTATTTAATGGATTTTTATAATCTATGTTGAGAACCTCCATAGTCTGTTATCTCACACCCTCTATTCACATTACAATGTTTGTGTGTGTTGGTAGCTCTTATTATTTATACAGGGTACAATTTACCTTCAGAATGGTTACATTTATTTTAGGTTCATATTGGTGAGTAGATATGTGAAGTGAACCCATAGGTTACAAGGAGTCATGTTAATAGTTCAGTTTGAGTTTATATTTTATTTTGCACATTGATGTATTTTTCAAATTGGCATTTCATTATCTTTATACACCTCTATTTGTTGTAGATGGATATGTGTTTTTTCTGGATGATGCATTAATGTATTAAAAAATAGGTTGAATCACTACATTACAGATTATTACTTTTTGGTTTGTTAATTTTTTTAGTATGATTATTGATGTCTCATGGACGTCTAATGAATGGAGGGTGCTTATTGGACTTTCAATAGAAGATCTAATGGTAATTTTAACTACTATTTTAGGGAGAATCCTTTCACAATGTGATTCCTTGATGTCCAAGAACCATTTGACAATCCATGGGTATTAGGAATGCCCATTAGGACGAGTGACAAGACAAGTTGGGTAACGCGTTGGTTCAGTCTAAGATAGTTCATTACATTCATTCAATATGGAACATTTTGTTCTAGATTTTATCGTTATAAATCTAATACCAAGGGGGAATTTGTGTTTAATGTCAAGAATAATTTACCAATAGTAGTAGAAGATGATGGTTATAAAGATTAAGCCAAATGGTGTGAGATGGTCTATCCAGCTGGAGTTACAAAACCTTTTTTGAATGGAAATCCTGATTCTAGTTTAAAATGACAAAAGAAAGGTCCACATAGTATAGGTTCATGGTTCTTAGACCAAAGGGAGTGTAGGAGTTTAAGTTCATATAGTTTTGACCATTGGGTGATATGGTCTATTCATTTATAGAATTATAAACTCGACCTAAATAGAAATCCCATTTCTAGTGTACACTACCAATGAAAAGCATTACATAGTTTGACATCATAGTTCTTGGAACATGGGGTTTTGGATTATAAGTTCTTACATATTGTACTATGGGGAACTTATATTTAAGGAAATACAACTTGAAATTGAACTGTGTGGTTCTTCTATTTAAGGACATACATTTGGGAAAGTTTTCTATAGTTTGAAGTTATAGAATTGGGACTTTAGACCCTAAATAAAGATATATGAGATACATATTTAGGAACCTCAAAATTATGGGAGGTGTGAATATCTCCCCATAAATTCTAAACAATGTTTATACACCATTGAGGAGAACTTGGGAATGGTGAAGAGCCCTTCCCATTTAGTTTCCATCATCTGTGTTTTTCATCCAAGTATCATTTCAGCACTCAATTCTATTAGTAAATCACCTTCGAATAATGAGTAGAGGTGATTTCTATTGTTAAATGATATGGACACTCAATTACAATTGAATTAGTGATTGTGAAACAATTATATATTATTTTTATTTTGGGCTTCCAACTAGACTAGATTGTCCTGAGAACTTTTATCTGGAATTAACTTATTATAGATGGTTATCCTAAAAAATGGTAGTTGAATTAAAATGGGTAGAACAACCTCTATCCCATAATCTAGGGATAAAGGAGTCACTTGGATGGATGTATGATTTTTCATATGATATGCCCACATGGATTTAGATAGATTTCTACACCATCTCATCATCTTCTAATCTATTATATCCTATAGAATGACAAAGATTACTTTCTTAAATTTCATTCTCTTTCCATTCACTTGTAAATGATAACAAAAGGTATAGTTGGACCATGTATACAACTTAGAAGATAAATGGTTCATATTAGAGACTCGATGATGGTACTATTGTTTAGGAGTATGGTGTGAGGGGTCCCATGTCAATTAATTATGGGGTAATTCAGAAACATGAAAAAAATGTAGTCATGAACTCCTTGATTTTAATGTATTCATCCCATTATGATATGATTTTGGTATCAGTAAATATGAACTTGAATCATTGGTCTGTGGAAAAAATAAACAACCATGAAATCAATTCACCATTTTTAAAAATTCTCAGTGTGCATTTTGGTATGATTAATCTTTGGAAGATATTTCCCAAAGCTGGAATAAACATGACATTGATGAAACTTTGTGGTGAATTTAATGTAGTAACAAATATATTGTACCAAATTTTGATGAATCTATATATCAAGTGAGAAATATTTAATATAGTATGGATATAACCATATTATCCAGTATGAACATCATATAATTCCTATGGAATATCTATTCTATGTTCAATCCTAACATTCCATTTATGGAATTATTCAAATCTCAGTGATCTATTACGTGTAAACTGCTTGTTTACATTATGCGTAACCAATGCTCATATAATTTATTATTCATGTTTCTTATATCCAGATCTACTATATAAACTATTGTATAAAATATTCATATTAATTAATCATATATATTTTTTTATTCATCATTTTGCATTTTATGTCTGCACTATAGTCATCTTCCCAACTTATCAGTCAGAAATCAATATCATTTGTGGCTGCATATTCGACTCTACAAATATTTCATAATAAAGAAAACCCTATTTGATGTCATTATAATTTCCTAGGTATCTTTTATCATCATTAATTATTATATTTTTAATAACAATTAAGTCTTTATTTTTTTCTCTTTACTTTTTTACTGATATCACTTTTCTATAACATCTTCTAAAAAATTTATCAAAACTGGTAACTACTACAAGTAGTTATGGTTAAGTCTTGTTCTACAGTTCTGTTTCTTGACTACACAACTATTTCTCTACCTTTAATTTCCTAACTTATTATTGATGTATTGGTTTTCTTGCACTTATAGTAGTTTTATTCTACATTTTAATTGCAATTATTTAAAGATAGATATAACAAACACCATTGGTTCTCTATTTTTTTTTCTTTTCAAAATTCATACCAATGTATAGACTAATGGTTTGAAGAATTCCAAATAGAGACACAAATTATTTTTTTAATGATGTTTTCAAGGTTTGGTAGACCAAAATGGATTCCTCTAATTTTGATAATAATTGTATTATTCTGAACAATGCTTTGTATTCTTATATAAGTGCTGCCAAAAATAGGATAAATCTAATGTTTTTAAACCTAGTTATTAATTATTAAGGTTGGAGCTCTGGATTTTTTCATTTGGTTATATTTTGTTGCATTTTCATGTTGAAATCATGTTATTGTTTTAGTTTTCCTAGGAAGATGCTGAAAGTATTATTTGATAATTTGATGATAATATTTTTGATAGTCTAGTGGTATCTAACATTACAATTGAGCATTATTTGTGTTTTCAATGAAAGTAGATTCATTTTTTACTAAAACCCTTGATTTTATTCTATGCTAGTCAAATGTAGTTGTAGTATTGGTGATTTTTAGAAATATTAATTGTATTTTGAGGTAATTGTAGGAATTTTTGGTTAAAACCCCTTTTAAACATATGAAAGAAGCCCATGGATTTAGCATATTGACCTTGTATGAAACATAGATGAGATTCTTTGTTGAGATGTCAAGAGAGATGATGACTGAAAAATGCCCATTCTAGGTAGATCATTTTTTAGTATTTTCATTTATTTTTATTTTTGTTTCAATTCATGTTAATATTTTGTACTGATCTGTCGGTATACTCTTTGGTTGTGTGTGGTGTAGATCATGGAGTTGAAGGGTGTCATAGAGCAATGACTTAAATTTCCACACTGGTACTGTAGATGACTTGTTTTCTTGAGTTTTAAATAGGGATGATGAATCAAAAATTATCATTCTATACACATCATTTTTTTACACGTTCATTTTTTTTCAATTCATGATGATATTTTGCATTGATTTGTGGGTATGCTTTTTGGTTGTGAGTAGTGTAGATCTTGGAGCTGACGAGTTTGGAATAATAGAAACTTGAGGTTCCTCACTGTTATTGGAGTTGACGTAGTTTGTTTCTTCCAATGGGATACTTAGGGGTGATGAAAGATCTTAGGTGAAACTATTCTTCTGCCATGATGGGCGTCGTAGGATTGCAACCAAGAGACACCATGCCCTTTTTTCATTTTTTGGGGGGAGGGAGTGGGCAGTGGGGTAACAAGTGGTGCATAGATGGATCTTGGATTTTTACCTATGTATTGATTCATTTGGTATTAAATTCCATTATTAATATAAATAATCTTTTTATAATTTTGAACATTTATAAAAATCTTCTTTGGTTTGATAAATAAAACAGGTGTATTATATATGGTAAATAAATCAATATAATATGTAATTTTACGAGAAATAAAAATTTAGAATTTTTATGTAAATATAATTTATAAACATATATTATATTTTGGTAAAATTATTACCAACAAATATATTTTTTATATGAATTTGTTGATAAACACTGTGACCAACATATTTATTATCTGTTGGTATTATTATAATTGTAACGTAACTATTTTATCTGTCGCAATAACATTTAGCGATAGTGTTTTGATCGACGGTTTAGTGACATGACATTTTTTGTTGGTAAAACATTTTACCAATAGAAATTCACTTTTACAAACAGATATTCCCTTATTGGAAAAAGATAATTATTTTTTAGTGCATCCCAATTAGTGTGAACATCTGGTTTTTTATCATGTTTAGTCCAACATTTATATCTCTCGTCTATTCTGTGACCAATCAAATATTGTTCCAACTCTTCCAAACTAATTTTTTTAATAAAAACAATGTAAGCATCAACAATAGATTTGAGAAGGGTTGTATTCATGCTCTATTGAAAACTTGATAATCTCTTTAACTCCATATTCATACTCTTTTTTCATATGATTAGTGTGCATCCATTTTCAATTCATATCCATTCTATTATGTTCATAAAATATTAATTTTTTACAAAAAAAATAATTAAATACAAATAAGATATTCATAATTTAAGGTTAAAGTTATAGATAATTCTAATAAGGGAAACCCGGTATTTGAATGTTATCAGTGATGATTCTTGAAAAGTTATCATTTTACTCAATAGAGACATGAAAAGAAACAACATGTGGTAAACATGTGGCTATTGTTTCAAGTTCTCGATTTGATGTTGTGTTGGACAAAACAGTTGTAAATCTAGGATGGTTTCTATAAACTTTATATGGGGTCCAATAAGAGGGATGATTTGGGGTTTATTCATTTCATCACTTGGTACGTGGTGGACCAAGTGGTGTGTAGAGACCCAATTTTTTCCTTACACCTTTGAAATATTTATATATATATTTTAAGAGATATGCATTCAAACAACATGAAACTCTAAGTTCTGGTGTGCCCATAATAAATTATATAAAATTTAAGTATATTTTATAATGTGGATGAAACGAAAATGGGATAAATCTTAAATTGTAGATCAGATCAGAAATATAAGGCCACAGTTGAGTCTGGAATGCGGCGTTTACCCTAGGTGGGGCATAACTTTCATCAACACGGGACTCCTATGGAAAATGCTATCCAGGGGCAGAATCACAATTAAATGTAAATATTTTGAATCTCAAATGCCCGTGAAGAATAATTTCCCTTTATTGGCCAATCTCTCACTGGCTTGGCATAAAAAACAAGTCATTTAATGAAATTTTGAGACAGTGATGGTAGTGAGGTGATCAGGAAGGGAGAGGTGGAAGGCTTATTGTTTCAATCGACTAAGGGAGTAAAAGATATGGAAAGGGTGGTCACTAGAGGTCTACATCGCGATAGTCGGTGGTCAGATCGGGCTGAAGACAGCAATAGTGGTGAGGCGGTCAATAGAAAGTAAAAAATAAAGGATAGAAGAATATAGCATGGTTTGAAGAATGTATATATGATAGAGGTGATCGATGACACTGATAAAAGAGAGAGTAGTAGAAATAATAACATACCATAGATTTGAGAGATTTGTTTCTTCTGAGAGAAGGTTGAGGGGGATCAGTAGTAGATTTAAACTTCCGTAGGAGCTTGAATGGCACGAGGGAAATCTATTCGGTTACGGTTCAATTTAAATGATTGGGGAGGGTTTTATCAACGCTTTTGAGAAAGCACTGATAAAATATGTCTTTATCAATGATAAAGTTTTAGCGATGATAAAGACCTAATTAATTATTTTTAATAATATAATTAATTTTATTCAAAATTTTAAATGTATATAATTATAAATAAAAAAATAAATGTAAATGTAAATATGTTAAAAGAATTGTAAATATGTATTTATAAATATAATTATTGATATGTATTTATAATTATAAATATAAAAAATTTATTTGTAAATATATTTATAAATAATTGAATATAATTATAAAAATGCTTATATAATTATATATATATATATATATATATATATTTAATTAATATATATATATAATAAATATATTCATTATTTAAATATATTTATTATAATTTTATAATTCTTTAAATATATAATTATTTATTCATAAATATATAAATACTTTTTTTAAAGTATATTTGTTAACTTATAATTATAAATATATAATTTTAAGAATATAATAAATATGCATTTATAAAAATATGAATTTATAAATATTTATTTAAAAATATTTTTTTAACATTATTAATGAATATATAATATTAAATTCATGAAAATTAAAGATGAGTGAAATTGGATAATTAAAAATGAGTATACTTTAAAAATATTTAAAAAATTGAAAAGTTTTATTAATTAAACAAATTATTATAAAAACAATTATGGATATATATTGAAATGAAGATGAATACATATTAAGAATATTAAAACATAATAAATAAATATGTATAAATAAATATCCGAAAATGATTAACTTCCAAAAAAATAAAAAATAAAAAATATTAAAAATGAATAAAAAATACTAATTAAAATAATATTAAAAATAAAAAAGATAATATTTACTCAATAAAAACACAATATATTAAATATATTATGTTACTAAATGAAATTATAAAATGGATATTAAAATTTGAGTAAATTATATAAATATTAGGTTTTTAGGTTTCGATATAAGATCTCGTTGATTACATAAATATTTATGTGTGAAAAAAGTAGATAATTGTTATTAATTATATAGATAATTATAAAAAAATAAAAAATGGATATTTATATGTGTTAAAATGGAAATGAATACATATTAATTATATGAATTTTAACCATATTAAAAACAGTAAATGTTATTGAACAAACATATATAAATAAATATTTGAAAATCGATAAAATTATAAAAATATTGAACAATGAAAAATTGAAAATGAATAAATTCTAAAAATATTAAATATATTAATGAATAATAATGTATAAAAAACATTATATATGAATAAATTATAAAAATATTAAATAAATAAATATTCAAAATCTATAGATTATTAAAAAAAGTAAGTAAACACAAAACATTATCAATAAATTATATTAAATGAGTGCATCTTACGAATTAGTGAAATATAATTATATATATACCGAAAAGATTTTGTGATAAGAAAAGCTTAAAATTATTTATTAAAAGAAAGAAAATGACAATAAGAGAAGTGAATGCAGTTAAACAAAGAGACTTGATCTCATCCAGAAAACCGGTTTAGTAATCATAATAAAAAGAATCATTCTCATTGTCATTGTCATGACCCGTCTTAGTGGGGCTCGTGCCACAACTCCCCAAGCCCGCCTCCAATAGGCCAATGGTCCGTGAATACCGCTGAGAAGGAATATCACTGACATGGGAGGCCTTATCCTAAATACATGTACACATGCATACATCTCCAAGCCTATAAAATGATGAAATGAGAAAACAACTGAACAACCATGCATGCATACATCTAAATCTCATAACTAGAGTACAGTATGAAATAAAGGAAATGTAAACAGGGCCAAATATAAGATCACCACAAAGATTATATAACAAAAGTCAAACTTGAAAGTAAAGGGACCACTTTCTGAAGTCGCAAGAACACACCTCAGTCTGTCTGGCCTCACTAAGCACTGTCAGTTCTTAGTCCGTCTAGGAATCTGTTAAAAGGTCAATTGTTTGCACAAGACATGACACGTGCGGAAAAATCCCAAGAAGGGTGAGTATAATAATACTCATTAGGACACCAAAAAACCAAAAATCATACATCAAAGAAAAATACAGTCATCTATACACAAGTATATGTCTACAAAACATATAACAAAAATATCCATATATACTCAATAAAAACAAACAGTTTAAAGGTAAGTCACAATCATAGTATACCGACCCTAGGATTCTAGCTCAAGGGATCCACAAAGCATTCATCTTATAAAACATACTATTAAGTCTGATGTCATGGATGACATCCGTCCGAGAGGTGCTGATCATCAGGTCTCATCACTAGGAGTCCACGCTAATATCCCATAGAGAAACGATACATAGTTTAGGATCACTACTAAGGTCATGGGGTGATACCAGCAAACTCAATCTGAATTAACCGTCTTTGTAGAGGACCGACACCCACGTATTGTTGGTCATGATGATACCAATAACTCTACCTAGGGCATGAAGATGAATATAAGATCTCACTCCAGGCCTCACGGAGGGATTCTGAGGACTCTAACCAAGAAGTCCTGCTGAAGGGATCGTAGTCCTGGGAGTAGGAGATAATACCATACTAACCCTCAGGTAAAGGATATGGGTAAATCACCCTAAAAAAATCATCCAAGTCACTTAGGAAAATAGATCCAATCCATTTATAAAAGAGTACATAGTGTGTAGAGGAGGTTACATGTCGTTTCCCTTAACCCCGGGTCCGGCCCCTGTAAACGGTCTGTGTCTCAACCCATTTCTGTATGGTGGAGTACACACTGTGTAGGCAACCCATGTACTCCACCCCATGTATTTTTACTCTCTAAAGTACATTTCTAGTATCTAGGGAGGTACCACATGTCGTGTGATGTTTAACTTCCTTCTAAAACCCAAGCCGCCACTCAGGGGGTTCCGATAGGGCGTGTAAATCCGATTTACACACTGTGTAGATCGGGATTTTCCATAATCCCAGATCTCTTGTTCGCTCATTTTGGCACCTCCAATATCTGATTTGGTGATCCTTTTGCCACAAGAATGAAGATCCCAACTAACCCAGGTCTTGTCGTTGTCGAACAACTCATTCCGTCATCAGATCTGCTTAGAAAATGGATCAAATCGCCATTCATTTTTGTGTGCCAAAGAATGCTGAATAATGAAAAATTGGGTACCCTCTATCATCCAAATCGCTATGTCTTTGTCGTCGTACCTTTATCGTGCCATGTCGATCCTAGATCTGCGATATAGGATCATTGCACCATGAAATGGGTGCACAACAATCGATCGATTGGGATTATTCGAGTCGTGGCCCGAACGAAAAATGCCTGCGATGGATGATGAATGGGGGGGGAGAAAAGCATGAGATCATATTAGATTAGAAAACCTCAATTGATATTTGATTCGATCTTGATCCATTACCATTAGAATGGTGATTGAAATAATCAAATCAAAATGATAATCTCCCATTAAATCCCAACAAAAATTACACACCCCTCAAGACGATCAAACTATGGATAAATCTGTTCATTGATTGGTCCGCATTCATTGTAGAAATCAAGAATAGGGAATAAAATCAATTAAACCTCATTCCCAACCTTTATTTGGTTCAATCGATGAAGAATAACATAGTGGAGGTGTGTTCTCTCGCAAGATTCTTTGAATCTGAGGTGTGTCGATTGTCAATTCATGATCTCATCGTCCTTCAACTGAGAGAATTCTCTGATGGTTTCTCCAAGGGAACTCCAACATTTCCAGGGTTATGTGGATAACTCTTTAAATTCTCCTTAACAGACTATTTAATTATTTTCAATCATTGTGCCAACACAAAACTAATAGAATAATTATTTTTATTCATTTTATTCATTTCCTTACCCACAATGACTTTTCTACAAATGACTCGTGCCAACTAATGTTAATTCATGCCTACGGTAAACTTTGCATTCTGATTTCAACGGTGCCCTTAGATTTTTTGATCTGAACATCTATTTAAAAGTTATTCCACTTTCTAATAAAAACTATGCATGCGTGCTATTTAATATGTTTAATACAATATCAAATATTTTTTTGGCACACCAAGCCTCTCAATCGTACGCCTTTTTAGCTCTTGGTCTCGAAAATAATTCATATTATATCCAAAAATAATACACAGAAAATCTGAGACATTAAATTCTCACCACCTTGGGGTTTTACGTCCCCAAAAAGCCAAAACAAGGGCTACTTAAAAAGATGTGGGTATTGAGCGTGAATCTGAGACTTCTGCTCCCATGTGCTCTCCTGAAGATTCTCATGCGACCACCAGACATGCACGAAAGAGATCGATCACCCACAGAGGTTCCTCTCTTGTTGATCCTTGATCTCTACCAGGTACTTAGCAAATGTAGCTTCATTATCGATGTATAGATCACCCCATTCGATAACGTGTGAAGGGTTAAGCACATACCTCCTTACTTGTGACATGTGGAAGGAATCATGAACCCAGTCTAACATAGGTAAAGATAGTCAGTATGCCACCTCTCGAACTCTACACAGTATCTGGAAAGGTTCAATAAAACTCAGAGATAACTTGTCACCCAGGCCAAATCTTTGTAATTCACATAGAGTTGAAACTCATAAGAACACATGATCTCCTTCCTCGAACTCCAAATACCTCTTTCGTCTATCTGCATAAAATTTATGTCAGCTATGTGTAGTTCTCAACTACTCTAGGATGATCTTCACCTTCTTAGTAGTTTCTCACACCAACTTTGGGATCATAATTGTTGACTCTCCTGGGTTAGTCCAGTAAAGTGGTGACTTGAAGATTCTCCCGTAAATAGCCTAAATGAGTGACATACTGATGGTAGAATTTTATTTTTTTTTGTACACAAACTTCAATAGTGTTAGGTGATCTTCTAAACTACAGATGAAGTTCAACATGCAAGCTCACAACATTTCCTCTAGAACATAAATAGTCTACTCTGGTTGGCCATCATTTGGGGGGTGAAACGCTATGCTCAACTGTAACTAAGTTCCAAAATCCTCTTGTAATCCCTTAAATAATGAGGATGTGAAGAAAGCATTGTCGTCTGAAATGATAATTGATGGAACTTCTTGTAGTCAAACTATCTCCTGAACATAGAGCCATTACAAGTTCTCTACTGAACTCTTCTTCTCAATTTCTAAGAAGTGAACCGACTTGGTGAGTCGGTCTATGAACACCCACATAGAATCATATCACCTGGACATACGTGGTAATACCATCATGAATTCCATGGATATTTCATCCCACTTCCACTCTGAATCCTAAAGGGGTTGAGCTAAACCTATTGGAACTTAGTTCTCAGCCTTCACTTACTGACAAGTAAGGAATAAAGAGACAAAATCTAAAACTCCTTTCTTTATCCCTGACCACCAAAATTGATGTACGAGGTCCTGATAGATTTTTCGACACCTGGATGTACTACCAAATGAGATTTATGAAACTCTCTTAGAACCTCCTCCCACAACTTCACTAGTACTATCATGCATCCTTTAAAAGAAAAACAAGCTACCCACCTTTAGAAAATCCATCAGGAGCATGTCCAGTGAATATTTGAGCATGTAGGGTCTCACAATTGGTATCCCCTAATTGTGCCTACCTGACTCGCTATAAATGTTAAGAGGTAACGACCATTGATTGGAGGTAAGCTACTCCATCTTTATCCACCAAGGATAAGTGCAACGAGGCCAACTACTCAAACACCTCATTCAGTTGTTATGAACAAGATCTCTTGTTAAGAGCATCTGCTACCACGCTCCCCTTCCCAGAAGTATAGACAATCTCAAATTCATAATCCTGAAAGAACTATAGTTATCATATCTACCTCAATTTAAGATATTTCTATGAGAATATGTACTTGAGACACTTGTGATCATAACAAATGATAAAATGCTCGCCCATCTGGTAGTGTCGCCACATCTTCAAAGCAAAGACCACCACTGCTAACTCAAGAGCATGGGTAATGTACTTCTGCTCATGTGGTCTCAACTGGCCTGAACTATAAGCAATCACCACTTATCAGTTCATTAGAACCAATCGAGTCTGGTCCTAGATAAATTGCAAAACACTACGTACTCAACACCCTCCTATGGAAATCTCAAGATGGGAGCACTCTTCAAACTCTACCTCAAATGATGAAAATCATGTTGCCACTTCTTTGTCCATATGAAAGACTTCCCATTTCAAGTTAAAGTTGTCATAGGTGCTGATATCCAAGAGAAACCAGATATGAATCTCCGGTAATAGACTGCAAACCCAAGGAAGCTCCAAACCTCTATCACGCTCTTGGGTGGATCTCATACTAACACTACTTCAACCTTGGCTAGGTCCACTATCACTCCAGCTGCTGAGATAAAGTTTCCAAGAAATTGGTTTTCATGTATCCATAACTGGCACTTTAAGAGATTTCTGTAAAGATGATGCTCTTAGAGTATGTCCAAAACCATCCTCAAGTGTATTGTGTGCTCCTCATCAGACACCGAGTACAGAAGGATATTGTCGATGAATACAACCATGAACCGGTCTAAGAAAGGCAGGAAGATGTGATTCATGAGTCTCATGAACATAGTAGGGGTGTTTGTCGTGCCAAAGGGCATCACCAAGTACACATGGTGACCAGAGCGACATCGTAATATCGTCTTCGATATATACTCATCCCGCACTTGAAATTGGTGATATCTTAACCTAAGGCCAACCTTTGAGAACCAACACGCACATCTCAATTGATAAAAGTAGTGATCGATTCTCAGTAATGGATAATTTTTCTTCACAGTCACCTGATTCAAGCATCGACAGTCCACTCACAACCTCAAGCTCTCATCTACCTTTCTGGAAAACAAAACCAGGGCTACCCAAGGTGAAACACTAGGTCTAAAAAATTCTTTCCTCTGAAAGTCCTCCAATTTCACCCTTAGTTCATGAACTTCTTTGAGATCCATCTGATATGCTGGTGTGGATATCGATCTAGTCCCGGGGTGTAGATCAATGTATAATCCTATCTCTTGGAAGGGAGGTAAACCTAGAACATCCTTTGGGAAGACATCCCCATACTCTGCCACCATTGTAGAAAGATGGGAACTCACAAAATCCTTTACACCAAGTGTTGGGATATCCAACTGATGAGTAATAGACTACACCCTCCTATGATTGAGTCCATCTTTCACTTCTTGGGTTTCCTTTTTTCTGAAAATGGAAAACCTAGTTCCATTATCACGGACACATTGCACCCTTCGCCTGAAACAATCAATCTGAGAATGAACTGTTGATAAAAAGTCCATACTAAGAATGACATTGTAAGGACTCGGCGCTACTACCAAGAGATCCCAATGGAATATCTCGACTCCAAGAGTAAGGTCACACTGTCGAAACAAGTGTGTGATTACTAAATCATCTCATGTAGGAGTCTCCAAATGCAAGGGCTCAACTGGAATCTCTAAGTCTTTAACAAGATATATGGAAATAAAGGAATGACTAACACTTGTGTCTATCAGTACTGCAGTTATGGTAAAAAAGACACAGATCGTATCTCAAATTGTTCTTGGAGCCTATGGGTCATAAGATTTGACTTCCTGCAGTTGTCCCCTTCCCTATCCTTCGGCTCTTGAAGCCTGATGTAGACCACCTGGGGGTGGTGCTGGTAACATGTCATAGCGCCAATTGCCTCCTGATGCTCTCCCAGCTCCTCTTCCACGTACGCCACCTAACGAACCTACCTGTTCTTGTTACCGCTTCTACCATGGTGGTTCTTCTATGATATCTATGTCAGTTGAATGGTGGGTTGGACAATCTCTAGCAAGATGTACCCTATCGTCACATGATTACCCCTTCCTCTCTCTAGGATGAAAAGACCTACCATGTGAGCCCAAAACCATGGATCCTCTATCCTGAGACCTCCTTCTAAAAAGTTTAACACATCCAGGTCCATGGTACTGATGTCAACTCCCTACTACTAAGGTCTCTGCTCCTTCTTGCCCACTTCTAATCTCGAACCATATCCATAAAGTACCTAGAGAGGTTGGTAAACCACAATGAATACTTAGCTACTTTCATGCTACCCTACTAAAGCTATAGAAGCTCCTGGATACATGCATCCCTCATAATATTTGGGGAGAAATCCTCTCTGAAGAGATTCTCAAACTCTGATCACGGTAGAGTCAGATCGTCGTAAGACTAACTAAACCTAACCATCACCCTAATAATCCATGAAGAAGGCTTGATGTCAAGACCACCATTTGATCTGATGAGATACTGATTATAAAGAAAATTCAAGTCACCAACTCAAGTCAGTCCTCAATATCTTGTGGGTCAGGCTCACCTTGGGACCTAAGGGGTCTCTGTCTCTAAAACTCATGAAGTGCGCTCAGCCTGTGCACCTCATCTAATGGTATTGTGAGTACCATGTGATACTCTATAGGTGGTATGGATGGTGCATCGCCTGGAGGTAAAATCTCAAGAACTGGTCCTTGTATCGACGCCACATCGCTGAGAAGAGTATCCTCATGATCATCATGCTGAATACTTGATGGTATACATCGCGGAGGCATCCTAAAAGTAAACAAGATGTACCGCAGTCAATGAGTTTATATGGAGAGCTGATTTAAGGAGATTAAAAACACAACACATTCCTATATGATGCATGAACCATTTTTTTCTCAGGAACCAATGTTTTTATGTATCGAGTCCAAAATTAGGTGATCGGAGTCCTGGTGTATGGATACGTCAGCCGCTGCACCAACACTAGAGTCCCTGGCCAGAAAACTGAACCCGAAACACTTAACAATGTTTCCCCAAAACAATATCACAGACTCCAGGTCCTCAAGTAAAATCAACACCACTCTGATATCACTCAGTCAGTACTTTTCCTAGTGGGGGTCATGCCACGACTCTCTAATCCCTCCTCCAATAGGCCAGGGACTGACAACTAGCACTGAAGAGGAATATCACTAGCATGGGAGGCCTTAGCCTAAGTGTTTGTACACACACACACATCTCCAAGCAAACAAAATTCTGAAATGTAAAAACAAATGAACAACCATGCATGCATACATCTAAATCACATAAACATAGTACGACAAGAAGTAAAGGAAAAGTAAACATAGTCAAATACATACCCACCACAAAGAGTCGGTAACACAAGTCCAACCTGAAAGTAAAGTTACTACTATATGAAGCCAATGGAACACACTTCGGTCTGTCTGACCTCACAAATAATCGCCCGGTCCTGGCCCATCTTGGAATCTGTCAAAAGGTTGATCATCTTTACAAGACACCACATGTGCAGGCAAAGCCCGTGCAGGGGTGATTATAACAATACTCACTAAGACACCCTAAAACCACAAAGAATAAGAAAAAAGGAAAATATAGTCAACTCTACACGCGTATATGTCTACAACACATATAAAAATAATATTCATATATACTCAACAAAGACACACAGTCTAAAGGTAAGTCGCAGCTATAGTATACCATTTCTAGGATTCTAGATCAAGTGATCCAGAAAGCATTCATCCCGAAGAACACACTCCTGGGTCGGATAGAATGGATGATATCTTTCCGAGAGATGTTGCTCGTTAGGTCTCATCACTAGGAGTCCACGCTGAAAGTCTAAAAATAAACGATGCACATATGAGGATCACTCTCAATGTCATGGGGTGATACAAACAAACTCAATCTGGATTAACCCACTATGTAGAGGATTGACACCCACATACTATTGGTCACGATGATACCATGAACTCTAACTAGGATGTAAAGATGAATAGATGATCCCACTTCGGGCTTCACAGAGGGATTTCAAAGACTATATCCAAGAAGTCCTACTGAAGGGATCATAGTCCTAGGAGTATGAGAGGATACCATACTAACCCTCAAGAAAAAGGATATGGGGAATTCACCCTAACAAAACTCATCCAAGCAATAAAGGATAATAGATTCATGCCATTTATAAAAGAGTACACGATGTGTAGAAGAGGTTACATGTCGTGTCCCTTGACCTCGGGTTCTGCCTGTGTAAATGGTCTGTGTCTCAGTATGTGTCTGTGTAGTGGAGTATATGTAATGTAAGAAACCCATGTACTCCACCCCGTGTCTGTGTACTCTCGGAGGTACACGCCAAGTATTTGGGGAGGGAACACATGACGTGTTATGTTTAAATTTCTGTAAAAACCCTAGCCGCTACTCGGGGGGACACGACGTGTAGATCCGGCTTACACGCCGTGTAGATCGAGATATTCCAGAATCCCTGATCTATTATCTGCTCATTCTGATGCCTCCGACCTTCGATCTGGTGATTGTTTTGACACAATATTGAAGGTCCAATTTCATCAAGGTCTCTCGGTCACTAAATAACACGTTCCTTTGTCATATCTTCTTGGAAAAAAGATCAAATTTTCATTCTTCGTTTTGCAAGGAAGAACACCAAATTACGCGAAATTGGGTGTCCTCCATTTTATGAATAGTCCTGTCTTCATCGTCACACCTTCGTTGTGTCGTTAAAATCCAAGATCTATGACATCGAATCATTACATCAAGAAATATGTGTACAATGATTGATTTATTAGGATTAGTTGAGTCATGAGCCAAACGAAAAATGTCTACGACAAACGATGAATGGGTGGAAGAAGATAACAAGAACATATTAGAGGAACAAACCCCAATTTATGTTCATGTCAAGCTCAATCAGTTGTCATTAGAGAAACAATCAAAATAATCAAATCAAAATGATAATCTCCCGTTAAAACCCCACAAAAATAACCCATCTTGCAAGACAATCAAACCGTGGATTAATCTGCTCATTGATTGGTCTATGTTCATTGAATAAATCAAGAACAGGGAAGAAAATAAATTAAAACTCACACCCTACCTCAATTTGGTTCCATCATTGAAGAATAACATAATTACAGTGCATTCTTGGGCGATATCCTTTGAATTTGATGTGCGTCGATCGTCGATCCACGATCTTGTCTTCATCCGCCTTAGAGAATTCTCCAACAGTATCTCCAAGGGCTCTCCAATGTTTCTAGTGTTATACAGATAACCATGGAAATTATTTTTAATAGTCTATATAAAGACTTTCAATCACTGTGTCAACACAAAACAAATAAAATAATTTATTTTATTTATTTTGACGTCCTCAATGAGTTTTCTACAAATGGCCCGCGCCGACAAATATTAAGTTGCTCCTAAGGTAAAATTTTCATTCTGAGTTCAACGGTGCCCTTAGATTTCTATTTCGGGCATCCGTTTAAAAGTTATTCTATTTTCTCAAGAAAACTGTGTGCTCGTGCTATTAAATATATTTTATATTTTTCAATTATTTGTTTCAGGCACACCGAGCCATGGAATCACACGTCATATTAGCATCCAATCTCAAAAAAAAATCTATATAATATCTAAAAATAATACACAAAAGAATTTGAGACATTACAATCATAATGAGATTCATCAGCGATTTCTCACTCCGACTGTGAGTTACCTTGGTTGAGAATCCTAAGGATCCCTGACTTGGACCTTTCCTGCTACGGGGTGAGGTTGACCTTTGGAGCCTTGGAAGAAGATCTGGTAGCCACATTCCTTGGTGGATTGGAATAATCATTTTTTGACCTTATTTTTGGAGGGTCACTATTTCCTTTTCCAATGATAGCATCTTTAAAAGAAACACAATTGTTTGAAGGCCTGAGATTAGAAGTGTCCAATAATACCATCTGCTGCTCTTTATCACTTTCATCATCTGAAATGTCACTTCCCAATTCTTGAGCAAAACACATTTCGAATCTCTTGATGATTTTTTTGGACCCATCATCATATGAAGCATGTCCTGAGTACTCCATTTTCCGTGGTTGCGCCATACAGCCTTGCCCTTCAGGCTGTGAAAAAGAATCCACTAGTGTGGAACACCAAACAAGTATATATATATATATATATATATATATATATATATTAAATTTACTAAATTTAATTATAAAAAATTGTGTTTTTGCTCAGTCCAACCCGTGAACTTGAATGAATATATGTTTAAATGAAAAATTATAAATATTAATTATGTAAATTACAACAGTATTAAAAATATTAAATGTTAAAAAAATATTAAAAATTTTATTACTGAAATGTTTATTAATAAAAATGAATAAATTTAATATATATATATAGTAATAAATAGTTAATAAATTATTTAATTAGTATATTGAGTATTTAATAAAAAACAGGTTATGGAAGGACGAACCTGATCTTTTTACATCGACACGTGATCAATTTTAGTGCTTTGAAATTCAATTTACAAAATGTATGGAGACTTGATAAGGGGGTGGTTATTCGAGAGCTTGAACCAACCTTGCTGATATTTTAATTCTTTAATGTTGCTGATAACAAAAGGTTATGGATGGACGAACCTGATCTTTTTATGATCAACTTATTATTATCGAAGAATTAACAAAAAATCAGGATGTTCCTAATATGGAATTATTCTGGATTTAGATAAAGTTAATTCCATTTTATAACTACAATCTGAGTGTAATTAAGGTTGTTGGTAATGGCATTAGCGATGTCATTGGTGATTTCATTGAATGGAAAACATCGAGTCCCATTTTATGGGGCTCTCAGATTCAGCTAAGTATTCATCTTCCCTCCAGTCTTTCACTTGTTCGTGGGATCTTTGTGAAGGTGGGATAAGAGAATAAGTGCCTTTCTTTCGAATACAAATGACTTCCCTTTTTTTCTATTTTTGTGGTGTGTTTGGTTATCTTCAAAAGTATTGTAACACAAATATTGCGAACTCAGATGGGAAATTATTATTACAGTTTGGGCCTTCGATGCGTGCGAAATATTCTAGTTTTTAGACATTTCTTTGATGGAGAAGGAAAGAGATAGGTATAACTTGATAAATTCCCACACTGGTGATTCGTCAGATATGACAAAGGAAACAAATGAGGTTATGACGGGTCCTCCCAATCTCTCAACTTTTCCTGCTGATATCCTTGAGAAATTTTTTATTAATTCATTGGTTGAGAATGAAACAGACCATTTGGATCCTCGGACCTTAGAGAAGGAGGTAGGATTTCCCATGCATGCTGGTATTGAGTGGTGACCAACACATGGAAGACGTTGTGTACTGAGTCCTACTTAGGGGTAGATCCAAGTGGTATACTACCTCACCAACACTATGAAGTACCCAAAAGAGGGACTATTAACCTTAGATATAACTTGTCATCCCAGAAATATGTTTGGAACCCTCATCGAGGTGTGATCTAAAGGAAGACATTGTCTCTTTCCTCGAACTCCAAAGGTCTCCGCTGTCTGTCACCATAAACTTCGGATGGCTCTGTGCATTCTTCATCCACTCTTACATGATCCTCACATTCTATACAATCACCTCCAATAATCTCTTCCAAAAATGGGAATTAAAATGAGAATCAAGATCTGAAACAATCATCGATGAAACATCATGGAGTCAAACTATCTCTTGCATGTAGAGGTATCCCAAGATCTCTACTAAAATCTTCTCCTAGGTAGTTAGGAAGTGGTCTGACTCAGTGATTCAATCAATGACCACCTATATGGAATCTTGTCTCCTAGACATACATGGTAAACTCGTCGTGAAGTCCACCGATATTACTTCCTAATTTCTTTCTAGTACCCCAAGAAAGGGAAGGTGAAACCCTACCAATCATAGGGGGATTGGTACGGTGAGTTGAAAAACCATGAAACTGATTCATACAAGCATTCAACTTTTATCTCAACAGTTAAGCCCAGTTTTAACCCATTCTATCATCCCTGATGTCCGCCTTGACACCAACTCGCGTATTCCTATGCATCTTGTCACTCTAGTTGTCCACTACTACAACTTTCCATTCTCTAAAAATAACGATGTACTACCCACATTTCACGTTTCCATCAAGGGAATTCCCTATTGAAAACTGATCACATAAAGACTCATAGTCAATATCTTCAATTTGTGCCTCCCTAACTCACTTTAAGAGTGTAGGGGTAACAACCACCGATTGGGGGAATGTTGCATCATCTCTATCCACAAAGGATAATTGTAATGAGGCAAACTACTCTATTACCTCATTTAGTAACAATGAACTAGATCTCCTCCTGAGAGAATTTGGTACCACATTTTTCTTACTAGGATTATAGTCCATATTTAAGTCAAAGTTCTAGAGGAACTCTAGACAACACCTCTATCTCAAGTTCAGAACCTTTTGAGAGAAGATATACTTGAGACTCTTGTGGTATAAGCAGAGGATAAACTACCCTCCCATCAGGTAGTGTCACCACTTATTCAATGAGAAGACTAATTTTGAAAACTCAATATCATGGGTCATGTAGTTCTGCTCATGTGGTCTGAACTAATGTCAGTCATAGGCAATAACCACTTGCCACTGCATCAGGACACAACCAAGATTGGTCCCTGATGTATCACAAAAAACTACATACTCAACTCCCTCCTCTAGAAAACTCAATATCATGGTGCTCTTCAAACTCTATATTAACTTCTAAAAAGCCTATAGGCACCATTCTATCCATGCAAAAGGCATCCCCTTTCAACTGATCCAAGTGTTCATCAATGCTTTGGTAGTGGATACTCATTCTCCACATTCACTTGCTTAAAGTTTCGGTAATCCACACATAAACTTGAACACTAGGTCTTACTAAGACCTTCCTCTACAAGTACTCAACCTTCACCCTTGTCTCATGAAGCTCTTAGAAAGCCATCCGATATACTAATGCTGATAACGGTTCCATGTCAGAACAATGCATAAGTCTATCTTCTTTTGGGGAGGTAATCCTAGAAACATCTTCTGGAAAGGAATCCTCGTACTCTGCCACTACTCCTATGAACTGAAAACTCATAACATATATTTACCTGAGGGTAAGGCTAGCTAACTCAACAGATATCAGTTGCACCCTCCTATGCATGATTCTATCCCATGCTACCTAGGTTTCCTTTTTCGCCGACCAAGGAAAACCCCATTCCATCACTACAGACATAACTCACCCTTTATCCTAAAATAGTCAATCCGAGCATGGACTGTTGATAACCAATCCATACCAAGAATGATGTCGTAAGGCCTCGACGCTACCACCAAGAGGTTCCAACCGAAACTCTAACCTCAAGGGTCAGATCACACTATCAGCACTAGTGTGATTATCAAGTCTCCTTTGGTAGGTATCTCTAGACGTAAGGGCCAGTAAATAGTTTAACCAAAAACTCTAGGTCTCAGATGTGATTCATGATAAGTAATAATGATTGGCATCTGTGTCTATTAATATGGAAGCTAAGAGTAGACATATTTCATACCTCAAATCATTCCTAGAGCCCTTGGGTCATTTTCCTTGACCGCATGCAGTTGTCCCTTCCCATGTTCTCCAAATCCCTGAGCCTGGTGTGGACCCCATGGGGGTGGTGGTGGTAACATGTTGAAATGTATACCACCTCCCATTTCATGTCACTATCTCTACCTCAGTGGCCCATCCACAATTTCTCTATCAGCAGTACAATGGTCTTGACAATCTATAGCGAGATGTCCCCGGCCATCACATGAAAAGCATTGCCTCTCTCTAGGTGGACTCAACCAAACCTATGAGCCCTGAGCTGTATATCCCCTATATTGGGACCTCTTCTCATAACGTCTCACATTTCCATGTATCTGAGACAGATTTCGTCTTCTTTCTCCCAAGGTCTCTTCTTCTTCTTTCCCACTACAAACATCCACTAGTTGTATCCGCTCAGCCAAAGGACTTTCAACCACAAAGGTTCGCTCTATCACCCTAGAATAAGTAGGAATGCATAGGGAAATAATTATGGCTCAAATATCTATAAGAACACATTTCTAAAAGGTTTTATCCATGAATCACTAGTCGTATTGTATTTATCGAGTTCCTAGAAAGGTTGTTATGCCTCGATCAATACTCAGTTACGGACATGTCGTCCTACCAAAGATATAGAAGCTCTTGGGAACCTAGAGTCGTTAGCTTTTATGGTGATATCCCCCTTTTCTGAAAATATTTCTCAAACTCTATCCATGGGTGAGTCACCTCATCATAAGATCAGGTAATCTAAATCCCACCATCACCCTATTGAGCTGCGTAGAAGGCACACCACCAGGACCACCATGTGATTTAATGGTGACTTGATAGGATAGAAAACTTGGTCCCCACCTCAGGACAGTCCTTAGCCACATGTGAGTCAGGATCACCTTCGAACCTGAGGGGTCTCTATCACTGAAACCCATGAAGTGAGCTTAGCCCGCGCATCTCATCCGCTAGTACTATGAGTACCACATGAAACACTATAGGTGGTGGTATATATGGTACACCACCTAGAGGTTCTATCTATGGTACAAATCCTTATACCCATATCTCATCACCCCACAAATCATCCTTGTGATCATGTGGTGGAATCCTGGCTGAATATCTACATTGAAGCATCTTGAAGAAAAATAAGATAAACCATGATCAATAGAGTATACCTGGTGATCTGACTCAAGAAGGACATGGAAAATATAACCCATTCCTATATGATAAATGTACATTCATTTTTCCCTGAAACTAGTGCTTTCATGTACTAAGTCGAAAAATAGAATTTAGGGTCCCGGTGTATGGATACATTGGCCTCTGCACCAACACCGGATTCCCTAGCCTGAAAGACGAACTCAAAACACTCAACACCATTACCCCAAACCAAACTCATCAACTCTAGGTTCTTAAAGTTGAACTGACCTCATCTGACACCACTCGGTCATGACCCGTCCCTCAGGGACTATGTCATGACTACCCCAAATCCATCTTCGATAGGCTAGGGGTTGGTGACTAGTTCCAAGTAGGCATATCCCAAAAATGGGAGTCATTTTTTTAAGAACTTGTACACACGTACACAACTCCAATCCAAAGATTCCGAAAAGTAAAAACACTAAGTAAAGAAAATGAATGCATGCCACTACAACCCCATAATAGAGTATGATAGAAAATAAAGAAGTAAATTAGAATTGGGCCAGAATACATGCCCACCAAAAAGAAAGAGTCTGTAACACAAGTTCTGAATCACATCTGTAGAAAACCCCACCTCATCCAACTTCAAGGTAGAACACTGTACTACTATCTTTAACCCACTGGAACACACCTCAGTCCGTCTGATCACACTAAGCCCCACCTGGTTCTGGTCTTCCGAGAACACCGTTAAATATTCGACCGTCTACACAAGATACAACACATGCGGGAAAATCCCATGCAGGGGTGAGTAAAACAATACTCAGTAGGGCACCTTAAAACACAAAGTAAAATACTACAAAGGAAACACTGCTAAAAATAAATAGTTAGCTCAAAAAAGGTATATGTCAACAACACATATAAAAAGAACATACATGATTACTATTAAAAGATTCCAAGACATAATGTCTCATCCACTGCTAGACATATGGTTCCTCTCATAGCACGCTCAATTCCAGGAGATATCACTACTCAAGTTATCTGATAGTAATCACATAGAACAAGTCTACCAAAAGTATTTGAGAGAAAAAATGTTCTTGATACATCACAAAGTTCCATGTGAAATATGGTCTCTCTACGATAAGGATTCTCAATATCACAACCAATCCTTGGTCACAAGATTCTTCTCGAGCCATGCTCATTCTGGGAGAACTCACTCCTCGGTGTCCGCCTCCATGAGGTCTAGGTACTGAGCACCTCAAGTAACCTGCATCCTCGATGCCCCGATACCCACGACACCTCAAGTAAATCACATCCTTGATGCCCTGATGCCCACAACACCTCAAGTAACCCGCATCCTTGATTCCCTAATGCTACACATCTCATACACAGCAATATATTCTAAGCAGATAAGGAAAGCAGTAAAAGGTAGTGCATAACAACTACCCTTACTCCCCCTCACCGCAACCCATGCCCCATGGAATCCCGGACTCATGGCCTCTTTACCCTCTCAACTGAGCCAAGTATCAAAAAGTACCTCGGGCCATACCCGTCTCGACAACACACATTGCCTCAAACCAACGACCGAGTCGCCCAAACCTGAGAGTTACACTGCCTTAGTCATAATACCCGCCTTCTCTCATAAGAGTCAGACCCAATATCCCCCCATGCAATTTTTACAAAATATAAAGCATGGAATACACATTTCACAACTATAAATTCTATCAGTAATTTCACCAATTTACATTTCAAGCATATCAAGCATGGTAATTGATTTTTTTTCACATAGCATTATCACTTCACAAAGAATACATGCAATTATGAAATTGAAATACCCTAAAAATGTGCCTATCAAAAGCCCAAAACAATCCCTTCTATACTGGGCCAAGGTTTAATCCTCCCTTACCATACTGGGTCAAGGGTCACATCTCACAATCAAGAACATCACACATCAAGTGAGCCACTGAGGTGGAAATCATATAAACTGTAATATGAGTAAAAGCAAACAACAATTCCCACCCAAGGCAACTTGGTCCATCCCTCGTACCTGGGGCTGCAGGCACCCAAGCACAAGCTGGGAACCCAGTTCCAGTGACAACAACTTATCTCCAGTCTACCATATCCCAAATAGTAAAACCATAAGAAATAAAAGAGAAGTCTCAATCTCATTAGTATCCAGAAAAACACTGCTACTAAATCCTTGTAAATAACTCCTCTGATACCACTTTGTAACGACCTGGACCCGACCAGCCACCCAAACAGTTCCGAACGGGTCGGGTGTCACTACCATAGGCGCACCTCCATGAATGCCAAAAGCTGTTGACTAGCAGTGAGGGTCTGAATAGGTATAGTGGGGAGGTTATACCCTCTTGGAGGAATAAAATGGTACTGGTCTGAGTATAATACTAAAATATGCAGCGGAAATAAATGACTCAGCAGACTCGAACCAGACCCGCAGAGCGGAAGCATATCCAATATCAATAAACAGTGGAAGCAATATAGAAAACAACTACAGTGGAAAGTAAACATAACAACATTCCAGCAATCAACTACAACAACTACTGTAAACAACCAAGCATGAATCCAAAGTAGGTCATACATAATTTAGTATAAAAAGGGAACCAATGTCTAACCAATAGTAGCTACAACAAGTAAGAATGCTGATACAGAAAAGTAAACACAACAAAGTAAACCCCAGCTAGGTATGACCTCAAGGTCCGTACCATCTCTATGCAACAACTAACGCAGCCCAACTCCTGAAGCTAGCCTCTTTCCTACACGTAAATCCATAAAGTCTGCATGCATCCCGAAGGGCCCGTGCAGGGTGTCAGACAAAACTCAGTAGGATACCACCCAATGGTGCGTACCAAATATATGTGTTTAAGAAGTTATGAATTTACAAGGAAATCAGTAATCAGTACAATGCACAAATAAACACAAACTCCACTGGTGCTCAATAACCACCATGGAGTGTCACCTGCTTCGACCAACACCGAAATCTCTGTCATGTAACCCGACACCATGTTCCACCTGACACCTCGTGTCTCAAGTACCAATGTCCCGAAGGTACGCCCAAAATAGTAACCCGACACCATGTGCCACCTAACACCTCGTGCCTCCTAACACCTCGTGCCTCAAGTACCAACATCCCGAAGGCATGCCCAAGAATAGTAACCCGGCACCATGTGCCTCCTGACACCTTGTGTCTCAAGTATCGACGTCCCGAAGGCACGCCCAAGAATAGTAACCTGGCACCATGTGCCTCCTGACACCTTGTGTCTCAAGTACCGACGTCCCGAAGGCACGCCCATCCCCTGAAGGCTCCTCACATCCCATGTGGCTTTCTACGGAAAGCACCCTCAACTAGAATACCTAACCACAACTACAGGGGCCTCTACCCACAAGAGTGGTCAAAACCACCTCATCACGGAGTATCTCAGTGTGCACACTACTCAATGTCCCGGGTGAGTGGTAATCACCAAAATAGTCCTAAGCCACCAACACGTTTGACACCTCCTGTCTCTGCGACCATGTCGCTCAAGTCTGATGGCATCGCCATACTAGTATCCTGGGCCATTCCCAACCTGACAGTCGTACTTCCTCAATCTGACATCCATGACACCCAATACCGTGGTCAAAACCACCCAAAGTAACCCGGGGAAATCCCCAACCCGTGATCATCATCACTCAAGCGTAACTGGGCCAAGCCCAACACAACCCAAAAGGGTCCAGCAGATGAAATTCAGCAATTTCATATATAACATATTCAAACAGAAAACATAACCAGGAAAAACAACTAAATAGATGAATTGCACTATGCAAGGTTTTGTCCCATACCAGCACTAAGGTCTTAAATTCCTCCAACAATTATAACAGGCTTAAATAAATTAAACTAAATAGTTTAACACTTTAATATTTCAACTAAAACCATTTTCGCATTCCCCGGCCAAAATACCCCGATGAGAAACGGACCCTCACCCGGCCCACTCACGCAAACTAGTAACCGTGGATACCCAAAGGCATCCCAAAGGTCCCATAAGCAATTCATTATGAAAAGGCAGATAAAATGGGTCCCGCTCAAAATACCCGAAAACGTGCTGAAGGCCGCATCACCCAAACAACAACGAAAACACAAAATGAGGTATGCACCACCTAACTAAGACTCGCACGATGCTACTCCTCTGGTAACACCCGCCAATTCGGTCTAAAATGCGGTAGATCGAGGGGGTTCCAACACATCCAACGGTGATCGAATCTGACTACGGATGAAGAACCGGGAGAATATTGAAGATCTGGCCGACTTGGGGGAGGGGGTTCTGTCCATAACCTCAAAATGAGGCTACTTCCCATTTTAAGCGAAAAAAGAAAGTACATGGAATGTACTTTAGGACTACACGCCATGTATTTTTCATTTAACTGTTCATAAGATGGTAGGATTCCGCCGACTTACTTTCCGAACCTGCCGACATGAGTACAAGGCATGTACCTATGGGTACACGGAGTGTACTTGGTTTCCCTCCTCTTCCTCGCCGACTTACCCACATGCCATGTATATCCCTCATACATGGATAGACTACACGGCATGTCCAAAGGGAACACGGCATGTCCTTGGTTCCACCTGTCCAACAGAACTCCACGCCATGTATATCCACCACACGGTCGGGGTCACACAGCGTGTTTAAAACTACACATCCTGTAGTAAGAAACTACTACACGGTCATCACACGACATGTACTCGGCGAGCACACGACCGGTCACTCGCCTACACATACATGGTGGGTAGTCTATAAATTTCAAGGAACTTCCCATCTTCTCTAGTTTCCTTAGAAACCCGTCAGAAATTCAAACAGGGTCGGGATTTTGACCTGTTCTGAAAACCCGGGTTCTTACAAACTACCCACCTTAAAGTAGCTCATCCCTGAGCTACCAAACAAAACCCAAAGATAGTACCGAACATACCACCTCGATCAAAATAACCCGGACTTCCCTGGTCGCAAGGGTCCCGGCTAAGTTCATCAAGGGGGTCTCCCCACCTTAGGAACTGCCTAACTCGGTATCAACCCAACAAAACTCAATGAATACACGGTTTACTAACCTGTTTTCTGGATGCATAGTCCTCCCGTGATTCATTGTCACCCCTGCACCTGATTGGTGCTCCTCTGTCACTCCCGACACCCAACATATCCCACACCGCATTGGTGTCCGCCTCCATGAGGTCCCGATGCTGAGCACCTCATGTAATCTGCATCCTCGATGCCCCGATGCCCACGACACCTCAAGTAACTCGCATCCTCGATGTCCTGATGCCCATGGAACCTCAAGTAACTCACATCCTCAATGCTCTGATGCTACACATCTCATACATATATACAACAATATATTCTACGCAGATAAGGAAATTAGTAAAAGACAGTGCATAACAACTACCCTTACTCCCCCTCACCGCAACCCATGCCCCACGGAATCCCGGCCTCACGGCCTCCTTACCCGCTCAACAGAGACAAGTATCAAAAAGTACCTTGGGCCATGCCCATCCTGACAACACACGTTTCCTCAAACCGATGACGGAGTTGCCCAAACCTAACAGTTACATTGCCTCATTCATAATACCTGCCTACTCTCATAAGAGTCATACCCAATATCCCACCACATTCAATTTTTACAAAATATAAAGCATGGAATACACATTGCACAATAAAAAATTCTATCAGAAATTTCACCAATTTTCATTTCAAGCATATTAAGAATGGCAATTGATTTTTTTTCACATGGAATTATCACTTCACAAAGCATACGTGCAATTATGAAATTGAAATACCCTAAAAATGTGCCTATCAAAAGCCAACAACAAGCCTTTCCATACCAGGCCAAGGTATAATCCTCCTTTACCATACCAGTTAAATGGTTACATATCACAATCAAGAACATCACACATCAAGTGAGCCAGCTAGGTGGAGATCATATAAATCGTAATCTAAGTAAAAGCAAACAGTAATTCCCACCCATGGCAACTTGGTCCATCCCTCGTACCTGGGGCTGTAGGCACCCAAGCATATGCTGGGAACCCAGTTCCAGTAACAAAAAATTATCTCCAGTCTACCATATCCCAAATAGTAAAACCAGCATAAATAAAAGAGAAGTCTCAATCTCATTAGTAGCCAGAAAAACACTGCTATTAAATCCTTGTTAAGAACTCCTCTAATACCACTTTGTAACGACCCGGACCCGACTAGCCACCCGAACAGTGCCGAACGGGTCGGGTGTCACTACCTTAGGCGCAACTCCCCTGAATGGAAAAGGCTGCCGACTAGCAGCGAGGGTCTGAATAGGTATAGTGGGGAGGCTATACCCTCTCGGAGGAATATAATGGTACTGGTCCGAGTATAATACTAAAATATGCACCGGAAATAAATGACTCAGAAGACTCAATCCAGACCCGCAGAGCGGAAGTATATCCAATATCAATAAACAGTGGAAGAAATATAGAAAAAAACTGCAACAGAAAGTAAACATAACAACATTCCAGCACTCAACTACAACAACTACTATAAACAACCAAGCATTCATCCAAAGCAGGTTAGACATAACTGAGTATAAAAAGGATGCCAATGGCTAACCAACATTAGCTACAACAAGTAATCATGGTGATACAGAAAATTAAACATAACAAAGTAAATCCCACCTAGGTATGACCTCAAGGTCCGCACCATCTCCATGAAACAACTAACGTATCCCAGCTCCTGAAGCTGTCCTATTTCCTGCACGTAAATCCATTAAGTTTGCACGCGTCCCGAAGGGCCCATGTAGGGTGTGATACAAATCTCAGTAGGATACCATCCAACGGTGCGTACCAAATATATGTGTTTAAGAATTTATGCATTTACAAGGAAAGCAGTAATCAGTATAATGCACAAATAAACAAAAACTCCACTGGTGCTCAATAGCCACCATGGAGTGTCACCTAAATCGACCAACGACAGAATCTCTGTCATGTAACCCAACACCATGTGTCACCTGACACCTCATGTCTCAAGTACCGACATCCCAAAGGCACACCCAAAATAGTAACATGGCACCATGTTCCTCCTGACACCTCGTGCCTCAAGTACCGATGTCCCGAAGGCACGCCCAAGAATAGTAACCTGGCACCATGTGCCTCCTGACACCTTGTGTCTCAAGTACCGACGTCCCGAAGGCACGATCAAGAATAGTAACTCGGCACCATGTGCCTCCTAATACCTTGTGTCTCAAGTACCGACGTCCCGAATGCACGCCCATCCCTAGAAGGCTCCTCACCTCCCATGTGGATTTCTATGGCAAGCACCCCCAAACAGAATACATAACCGCAACTACAGGGGCCTCTACCCACACGAGTGGTCAAAACCACCTCATCACGGAGTATCTCTGTGTGCACACTACTCAATGTCCCGGGTGAGCGGTAATCACCAAAATAGTCCTAAGACACCAACACGTCTGACACCTCGTGTCCCTGCGACCATGTCGCTCAAGTCCGATGGCATCGCCATCCGTGTATCCTGGGCCATGCCCAACCTGACAGTCATACTGCCTCAAGCCGACGTCCATGACGCCAAATCTTGTGATCAAAACCACCCAAAGTAACCCAGGAAAAGCCCCAACTTGTGATCATCATCACTCAAGCGTAACCAGGCCATGCCCAACACAACCCAAAATGGTCCAGCGGATGCAATTCATCGATTTCATATATAACATATTCAAACAGAAAACATAACCTGGAAAAATAACTAAATAGTTGAATTGCACTACGCAAGGTGTTATCCCATACCAGCACTGAGGTCTTAAATGCCTCCAACAATTATAACAGGATTAAATAAATTAAACTAAATAGTTTAACACTTTAATATTTCAACTAAAACCATTTTGGTGTTCCCCGGCCAAAATTCCCCGATGAGCAACGACCCCTCACTCGGCCCACTCACACAAACTGGTAACCGGGCATACCCAAAGGGATCCCATACGTCCCATGAACAATTTAGTATGAAAAGGAAGATAAAACGGGTCCCGCTCCAAATACCCAAAAACGCGCTGAAGGCCGTGTCACCCAAACAACCACGAAAACACAAAATGTGGTATGAACCACCTACCTAAGACTCGCACGATGATACTCCTCTAGTAACACCCTCCAATTCGGTCTAAAATGTGGTAGATCAAGGGGGTTCCAATGCACCCAATGGTGATCGAATCCAACTTCGGACGAAGAACCGGGAGAAGATTGAAGATCCGGCCGACTTGGGAGAGGGGGTTCTGTCCAGAACCTCAAAACGAGGATACTAACCATTTTAAGTGAAAAAAGAAAGTGCACGGCATGTACTTTAGGACTACACGCTGTGTATTTTTCATTTAACTGTTCTTAAGACGATAGGATTCTGCCGACATACTTTTCGAACCTGCCGACATGAGTACACGACGTGTACCTATGGGTACACGGTGTGTACTTGGTTTCCCTCCTCTTCCTCGCAGAATTACCCACACACCATGTATATCCCTCATACACGGATAGACTACACAGAATTTCCAAAGGGAACATGATGTTTCCTTGGTTCCACCCGGCCAACATGCTTACACGCCATGTATAGCCACCACACGATCGGGGTCACACTGCTTGTTTAAAACTACATGCCACATAGTAAGAAACTACTACACAGCCATCACACGGCATGTACTCGATGAGCACACGGCCAGTCACTCGCCTACACATACACGGTGTGTAGTCTATAAATTTCTATAAACTTCTTATCTTCTCCAGTTTCCTCAGAAACTAGTCAAAAGTTCAAACAGGGTCGGGATTTTGACCCGTTCTGAAAACCAGGGTTCTTACAATGTTGTGTACCAAGTCCTACTTATGGGTATATCCAAGTGGTATTCTACCTTTCCAACTCTATGAAGTACCCAAAAGAGGGACTATTAACAATAGAGATAACTTGTCCCCCCAGAAATATATTTGTAACCCTCATCGAGGTGTGATCTAAAGGAAGACATTGTCTCCTTCATCGAACACCAAAGGTCTCCACTGTCTGTCAGTATAAACTTCGGATGGATCTGTGAATTCTTCATCCACTCCTAGAAGATCCTCACATTCTATGCTACCGCATCCAACAATCTCTTCCAAACTGGGATTTAAATTGAGAATCGAGATCTGAAACAATCGTCGATGAAACTTCATGGAGTCAAACTATCTCTTGTATGTAGAGGTATCCCAAGCTCTCTACTAAACTCTTCTCCTGGTTAGTTAAGAAGTGGTATGACTCAGTGATTCAATCAATGACCACCTATATGGAATCGTGTCTCCTAGACATACATGGTAAACTCATCATGAAGTCTTCCAATATTAATTCTTAATTTCTTTCTAGTACCCCAAGAAAGGGAAGGTGAAACCCTACCAAGCATAGGGGGATTGGCACGGTGAGTTGAAAAACCATGAAACTGATTCAAACAAGCATTCAACTTTTATCTCAATAGTTAAGCCCATTTTCAACCCATTCTATCATCCCTGATGTCCTCCTTGACACCAACTTGCATATTCCTATGCATCTTTTCACTCTAGTTGTCCACTACTACAACTGTGCATTCTATGAAAAGAACGATGCACTCCCCACATTTCAAGTGTCCATAAATGGAATTCCCTATAGACAACTGATCACTTAAATACTCATAGTCAATATCATCAATTTGTGCCTCCCTAACCCACTTTAAGAGTGTAGGGGTAACAACCACCGATTGGGGGAATGTTGCATCATCTCTATCCACAAAGGATAATTGTAATGAGGAAAACTACTCTTACCTCATTTAGTAACAATGAACTAGATCTCCTCCTGAGAGAATCCTCTACCACGTCTTCCTTACTAGGAGTATATTCCATCTTTAAGTCATAGTCCTAGAGGAGCTCTAGACAACGCCTCTATCTCAATTTCAGAACCTTCTGAGAGAAGATATAATTGAGACTCTTATGGTATAAGCAGAGGATAAACTACCCTCCCATCAGGTAGTGTCACCACTTCTTTAATGAGAAGACTAATTTTGAAAACTCATGATCGTGGGTCGCGTAGTTTGGCTCATGTGGTCTGAACTAATGTGAATCATAGGCAATCACCACTTGCCTCTTCATCAGGACACAACCAAGTTTGGTCCCTAATGTATCACAAAAAACTACATACTCGACTCCCTCCTCTAGAAAACTCAAGATCAGGTTGCTCATAAAACTCTATATTAACTTCTAAAAATCCTACAGGCACCATTCTATCCATGAGAAAGGTGTCCCCTTTCAACTGATCCATGTTTTCATCAATGCTTTGGTAGTGGATAATCATTCTCCACATTCACTTGGTTAAAGTGTCGGTAATCCACACATAAACTTGAACACTAGGTCTTACTAAGCCCTTCCTCTACAAGTACTCCACCTTCACCCTTAGCTCATGAAGCTCTTAGAAATCCATCTGATATACTGATGCTGATAATGGTTCCATCTAAGAACAATGCCTAAGTCTATCTTCCTTTGGGGAGGTAAACCTAGAAACATCTTCTAGAAAGGCATCCTCGTACTCTGCCACTACTCCTAGGAACTGCAAACTCATAACATATATTTACCTGAGGTTAAGGATCGCTAACTCAAGAGATATTGGTTGCACCCTCCTATGCATGATTCTATCCCATGCTACCTAGGTTTTATTTTTCGCCTACCAAGGAAAACCCCATTCCATCACTACAGACATAACTTACCCTTTATCCTAAAAAATTCAATCCGAGCATGGACTGTCGATAACCAATCCATACCAAGAATGATGTCGTAAGGCCTCGACGCTACCACCAAGAGGTTCCAACCGAAACTCTCATCTCAAGGGTCAGATCACACTATCAGCACTAGTGTGATTATCGAGTCTCCTTCAGTAGGCATCTCTAGAAGTAAGGGTCAGTAAATAGTTTAACCAAAAACTCTAGGTCTCAAATGTGATTCATGACAAGGAAGAATGATCATCACCTGTGTCTATTAATATGGAAGCTAATAGTAGACACATTTTTTACCTCAAATCATTCCTAGAGCCCTTGGGTCATTTTCCTTAACCGCATGCAGTTGCCCCTTCCCATGTTCTCCAGCTCCCTGAGCCTAGTGTGGAACCCATGGGGGTGGTGGTCGTAACGTGTTGAAATGTATACCACCTCCTATTTCATGTCACTATCTCTGCCTTAGTGGCCCATCCAAAATTTCCCTATCAGCAGCACAAAGGTCTTGACAATCTATAGAGAGATGTCCCATGCCATCACCTGAAAAGCATTGCCTCTCTCTAGGCGGACTCAACCAACCCTATGAGCCCTGAGCTATATATCCCCTGCCTTGGGACCTCTTCTCATAACTTCTCACATGTTCATATCTCTGAGACTGATGTCGTCTTCCTTCTCCCAAGGTCTCTGCTCCTTTTTTCCCACTACAAACATCCACTAGTTGTATCTGCTCAACCAAAGGACTTTCAACCACAAAGGTTCTCTCTAGAACCCTAGAATAAGTAGGAATGCATAGGGCAATAATTATGGATCAAATGTCTATAAGAACCCATTTCTGAAAGGTTTTATCCCTGAATCACTAGTCGTATCGTATTTATCGAGTGCCTAGAAAGGTCGTTATGCCTCGATGAATACTCAGTTACTGACATGTCGTCCTTCCAAAGCTATAGAAGCTCGTGGGAACCTATAGCCCTTAGCTTTTATGGTGAGATACCCATTTTATGAGAAATTTTCTCAAACTCTATCCATGGGAGAGTTACATCATCATAAGATCAGGTAATCTAAACCCCTCCATCACCCTACTGAGCCGTGTAGAAGGCACACTGCCAGGACCACCGTCTAATTTAATGGTATCTTGACTGGAAGGAAAACTTGGTCCCCACATTAATCCAGTTCTTAGACACATGTGAGTTAGGCTCACCTTCTAACCTGAGGGGTCTCTATCACTGAAACCCATGAAGTGATCTTAGCTTGCGCATCTAATCCGCTAGTACTATGAGTACCACATGAAACTCTACAGGCGGTGGTGTATATGGTACACCACCCAGAGGTGCTATCTATGGTACAAATCCCTATAACCATATCTCATCACCCCATAGATCATCCTTGTGATCATGTGGTGGAATCCTGGATGAATATCTACATGGAAGCATATTGAATAAAAACAAGATAAACCACGATCAATAGAGTATACCTGGTGATCTGACTCAAGAAGGACATGGAAAACATAACCCATTCCTATATGATGCATGTACATTAATTTTTCCCTGAAACTAGTTCTTTCATGTACTAAGTCAAAAAATAGAATTTAGGGTCCCGGTGTATGGATATGTTGGTCGCGGCACCAACACTAGATTCCCTAGCCTGAATGACGAACTCAAAACACTCAACACCATTACCCCAAACCAAACTCATAGACTCTAGGTTCTTAAAGTCGAACCGACCTCCTCTGACACCACTCGGTCACAACCCGTCCCTCAGGGCCCATGTCATGACTACCCCAAATCCATATTTGATAGGCTAGGGTTGGTGACTAGTTCCAAGTAAGCATATCCCAAAAATGGGAGTCATTTTTATAAGAACTTGTACACACGCACACAACTCCAACCCAAAGATGCCGGAAAGTAAAAATACTAAGTAAAGAAAATGAATGCATACCACTACAACCCAATAATAGAGTATGAAAGAAAATAAAGAAGTAAAGTAGAATTAGGCCAGAATACATGCCCACCCAAAGAAAGAGTATGTAACACTTGTTCTGAATCACATCAGTAGAAAACCCCACCTAATCCAACTTCAAGGTAGAACACTGTACTACTATCTTTAACCCACCGGAACACACCTCAGTCCATCTGATCACACTAAGCCCTACCTGGTCCCGGTCTAGCTAGAACACCATTAAATAGTCGATCGTCTACACAAGATACAACACATGCGGGAAAACCCTTGTAGGGGTGAGTGAAACAATACTCAGTAGGGCACTCTAAATCACAACGTAAAATACTAAAAAGGAAACACTGCTAAAAAGAAACAGTTAGCTCAAAAAAGGTATATGTCAAAAACGCATATAATAAGAACATAAATGAATACTATTAAAATATTCCAAGACATAAGGTCTCATCCACTGCTAGAAATATGGTTCCAATCATAGCATGCTCGATTCCAGGAGATATTACTACTCAAGTTATCTGATAGTAATCACACAGAACAAGTCTACCAAAAGTATTTGAGAGAAAAAATGGACTTTATACGTCACAAAGTTCTGTGTGACATCTGGTCTCGCTACGATGAGGATTCTCAATATCACAACCAATCCATGGTCACAAGATTCTGCTCAAGGCATGCTCATTCCGGGAGAACTCACTCCTCGATCCTCGATGTCATCGAGGACTCTTACAAGAGGTCCCACTAATTTGATCCCTACCCAAAGGGAAAATGTTGGTCAAAGATCATGATTTATAAATAGGGGATTCTCCTTAGAAAATACCACAATCCTAATCTATATTAAACCATAATGTAGGGAATTATTCTTAGATAATACCAAAAACCCTGCTGATATGGCTTGTAATGTAGGGGATTCTCCCCAAAGAATACCTCGAACCTTTTCGATATGGGACACTAGATGGAGGATTAACACCCTGCACTTAGAGATCATGTAAATACCCAATAAAATCCATCAAGGGTGATAGAGTATCACTCCAGTCCCAAGGAGGATTCCACAACTCTATCTGAGACTATATCCTCTTGAGGGGACTGATGCCCAGTGATGTGGACACAATACCATACCAAACCCTCAAAGAAAGAACCAAGGGGAAGCTTTTCACCTATGATAGTTTTCATTGAAAACTTGCGAAGACCACTCAAAAGGACTGTCTTGTCATGCGGGTCCCAACGCTGCACATGGCTCGTCAAACAGACTTAAGGTTTGAATGTTATGGTTCTTTTAGTGAAAAGGGGGTCAGTTGTGTCTAGATTTAGACCGACTTGTACCGACCCAGGGTCCTCCGACCCAACCCACCGAGTCTGACCCGACCCACCGGGCCTAGGAAATTCCTTCCCACCAGCTCCATCCTGGCCCGCTCAAATGTAGGTCAGTTCGGTCCACTTGGATGCAGCGGCTGCCGCATCCCTGCTAGTTCAATGTGGACGGTCATCGAGTCAGCTACTTCTCCCACACATAGTCTACGGGACTGCATGTCTGCCAGTCCGATGCGGCACCATGCCATGTCGCCAATCCACACTTCCATGGCAAACCCTGACCGTGGATTCCCATTGCTGCTCATGGCCGCATTGTCATGGGACCCTCCATCACCGGTCGTCAAGCCAGTGACCAGCTGCTGTCAGGCAGTCATGCTGCCGTGAGCCACCATCGTGCCTACCACTGTCGGCTCCAATTCTATGAGCCACCACCATCGTTGTGGTGGCCCATTTTTTGAACAAGTAATTCCTTCATGATCCTTCAATTGAAATATTCACTATCGTGGGATCCACACCTTCTTATCTTCAGTCTGGGGGTCAAGCCACATTCAAAACCACCTGGAAAAACATGTCATGACCATGAGGGTCCGCTGATGAAGAACATAAGAACGGGGAGAGAATAAGGCACAAGAACACCCTTAGAATGGACCTTGTCCTTTTTCATGTCGGCCTTGGCCCATTCATGTCAGAAGGATTATGAAGAATAAACAAAATAATATTTAACGAGATTCACCCCATTTGATCCCACATTTTATTCATCCCATAAGAACGATCGAATTTCAGATCAACCTGTTCGTGGGTTGGTCTGCATTCGTCATTGGAAACAAGAACTAGGAAATGAATCATGAAGAAATAAACCCCCTACATAGATTCAGTTTTATCGTTGATGAAGAGTGATTTCATCATGATAATTTTTCAATCCTCGATTCATCGTCTCGTCATTGCCCACCATTCTCCAATGAGAGGATTTTTCCAAGGCTCTTCTCTAGTGATCTTGGGGAAATTCTCTATGGTCATTCACCCAATCCTCTATCCCAGCCAACAATTAGTGAAGGAAAAATGTTTTAGTGTTTAAACATGTTTGAGCATTATCATGTCATTAAATTATAGAATTTCTAAGTAGCTGCATTATAGTTCTACTGTATTATGTTGAAACGTTAAAAATAAAATAATTCATTCAAATTATTTTATTCTTAAAACAACCAAAAATCAACTTTTGCAGTCGACCCGCACTGATCAATGTTAGGCTTTGTTTAAGAAAAATACCTCATTATGAACTCAATGATGGTCTCAGATTTCTAATATAAGTTACCATTTATGTTTTATTAATATTTTAAAATAAAATAATTTAATTTAATTATTTTATTTATGGTTATGTCCTTTTTGGGTTTTTTCACAGAAGACCCACACTGACTAAAGTTAAGTCATGGCCAGGGTAAAGCCACTGCTTTGAGATCAATAGTTCCCTTGAATTTCTGATCCTGACACATGTTTAGAAGTTATTCCATTTTTTCAGGAAAACTACTCACACGTGCTATTTAAAAAATTAACATTTTTCAACAGATCGTTCCAGACACACCAGGCCTCAGAATCGCACGTCGTCTCAACGCCAGGTCCCATAATTTAAAAAAAACTAAAAATATAATTGGGAAAATTTGAATCGTTACATATAATCTTGCAGGAAAATGAAATAAATATAACTGGGAAAGAAATTTTAACTTTAGAATAAGAAAATGAACTAACTACCAATCTTACAGGCCAAAGATGGTGGCTCTTCGGTCATCTTGTCCTCTTGATGCTGCTAGAATGTGGGCTTGTGAATTTATGGGATTTGATGATTTATACTTCTTTAGGAGCTTCTAGATTAGTCGTAAAGGCAAAAAAATATTCTGATGAAAAGGATGTCATCAACACTACACTATATTGGCTATGAGAGGAAGATGAAGATGATGGAAGTCTAGGACTAGATATCCAATGATGAAGATAAATATCAAGGCGAACTAGGGGTTTTAATTGGATAAAAATGAGAGACGAACTAGGGAGAATCTGAGGGGGTTGAATGACTGTGCCAACACATGTAGGGGTCATCGATTCCCCTAACACACCACTGGTCCTTTGAATAAACCATCCAACTAGTGAGTTCCACAATGCAAAACCAAACAGAAAAGGAAATGATACACTCGAGTAAACCTAAACACACAAATGAAATAGATGCAATAGGTGGGAACATTAATCAACAACCGGAAGTCAACCCAATTCAGATTACTGATTCAATTGGAACAGGCAAATGGAAAGCATAAGAAGGCCGAGCTAATGGCCTAGAACAGGATCCCACACGAAAATCAAATGTCCTAGTGCACTTAACAAGTCTAGAAAATGAATAGAGTGGAATAATAATTATTAAATAATTTTTCATGCTTGTATACAAAACATAATGTATATTTCAGAAAAAAAAACAAGACAATTCAATATGAAAACACCTAAATTTACAAATTTCCACCATCTACAATTGAAGTTGAAGATGTTATTTCACCTAAGGTTATTGAATGAGAACTAAATTCAAGTTGTTTAAATAGTATTTGAATTTAGATAATACCATAGCTTTAGTCAACCTATCATCTAGGTTTTTATCATTATGTATCTTATTAACACATATGATTCTAGATTGAATAACATCTCTAATAAAATGCACTCTAAAAGATATGTATTTGGATTTACCAAGGGATTCTAATTTTTTTTGATAAATGAATATTAGATTGATTATCACTATAAATATTAATAATATAATCATAAAGTTTGAGTTCAGAGACCAATCCACTAAGCCATAATGCTTCTTTAACATTCTTGGTCAATGCTATGTATTCTGATTTTATTTTTAAAAGAGAAACCACTTTCTATATATTACTTTTACAAGATACAGCACATACAAAAGTAGTAAAAATATGCCCAATTAATTATTTTATAGTGTTAATATTACCTTCATAGTGAGAATCAACATATCCAACAATAATTTCTATAGTATTAGTATTTTCACCATAACACAAAAATAAATTCACAGTGCATGACAAGCACCATAGATCCCACTTGAGGGCATGCCAATATGGATTCCATGTACTTTCTATAAATATTCCAAGGGTTCATATTGAAAAAGATACATTAGGTCAAGTGAATTTCATGGAATAAATGACACTAAAAAAAATTTTATGGGATATTTTAGACATAAACTCAACATTAGTAGAATTAGTGGGTTCTTGAGTTGATGAATGTTTAAGTTTTTTCTAAATGTTATACTAAATTTTTTTAGAGATTAAAATAGGTACTTTTAAGAACATTTAGAACACAATCATGTTGTGAAGGAGATAATAGTTTATTGAGACTATCCCAAATAATTTATACATCTAGAATTTGTTTTTATTCTCGAGATCCTTCATTTCAGAAACACATTTTAATTGAGATTTAACATCAATAATATCCGTCATGTTATTGAACAAAATAATCATATCATCAACATATAATAGATGTTAAAGAATGTTTTTTAAATGACTTGGAATAAGTGAAATGTATATTAATAATAAAAGAGTCAATTTTTATATACGACTACATTGTGGCTTGTTTTACATCATACAATGATTTATTTAAAAGGAAAACATGGTTAGATTTAAATTCATTAGAATAAATTTAAGGAGGATTCAAGTATAATTACTCAATAAGGTCATTATGATGGAAAGTAGTTTTCAGATTTAGTTTACTAATTTGAAGGTCAATATTGACAACAAAAATAAGAAATGACCATATAGAATAATGCTTTACAACTGGTGAGAGAATCTCAGAATAGTTTATTCCTTCTCTCTGAAGGAATCCATTGGAAATTAATCTAGGTTTAAATTTTATTTTTTTAGTAGTTTTATCCTCCTTCCTTTTGTAAATTCACTTACAACAAATTACTTTAGAACTGGGGTGTTTATCAATGATTGAACAAGTGTGATTTTTATTTAAGATGTGCATTTATTAATCTATGGAAGAGATCCACTATTTAGAATATTTTACATTAAGTTGCTTCTTATAAGTTTTAGGATCATCATCAATAAGATCCTAAGAAACGTGAAATGTATAAGAATCCATATCATAATGTTAAAATGTGAAGGAGGTCTAGGGACCCTTCTAACTCTATTAAGAGTCAACTGGTAATAAACATTACCAATTAGAGGACCAATATCTAAATCTAAATCAAAACTAGAACTTAATTCAACATGGTCCATAGGTTGAGGATCAGGTGGTGGAGGTTGTACAAAAACCTAAAATTGGGTTAATGGTTTGGTTTCAGTAGCCCTATCAATGGACACATCATCACTTTCTGGTGTGACCAATTTAGATTTAAGATAACAAGACCCATGAAACAACACATCTCTTCTAAATATGCATTTTTGGTAATTGGGTTTATCAACCAAGAGTTTATAACCTTTGACTCTCTTGGGGTATCCTACAAAAATACACATAATATATCTTGGTTCTAGCTTATCAGTCCTGATAAAGGCATATGCAGTGCATCTAAAGAATCTTAAGTGATTATAAGAGGGTGGTTTTTTATTCCAAAGTTATTTTGGGGCTTTGAAATTATTGGTAGATGATGGGAACCTTTTATGAGGTAAACTTATGTAGTGGAGTCCTCTTCCCTATAGGATTAATGGAGACTTAATTATGAAATCATAATTCATACTCTCTCAAGAATAATCCTATTCATTTTTTCAACAAGATCATTCTATTGGGGGATTTTCCTAATATTTTTTTGTCTTACAACACCCTGAGATTGAAAAAAACTGAATAAAATTAGTAGAGAGGTATTCTAACCCATTATCAGTTTCATTTTTTTGATTTTATTTCTAATCTAAATTTCTACGAGGATTTTCCATGTTTTTAAGGTTCAAAAAACATCATATTTTTTAGTATGTAAATCCAAAATTCACTAGAAAATTCATCAATAAAGGTGACAAAATAGGAGCTTCCACCATGGTAGTTTCTTCCAACTGGTCCCTATAAATCAAAATGAATATATTCTAAGGGGAAGCCATCTTTGAAAGTAGACCTATTGAAATTGAATCTCATAGCATTTCCCATTACACAATCCTTATAAAATGGATGGTTACTAGGTGTAATATCAGTCAACATCCCTTGTTTATTAATTTCCTCACATGCCCCAATCTTCTAGGCTACAATAGTGTATTATCAATATTAGTTTTATACACACTACCCAAATATCTAGAATGGGTTTTCCTATTCATGACATATAACCCATTATCAATGTAACCTTTGATGATATTTCTAGAGCCTCCATATATTTTTAGGCAACCCGGTTCAGGCTTAAAATTGAATCACTTTTGGTATATAATTCCTAAGGATATCAGGTTTCCATGGATGATAGGAACCCACCTAACATATAACAATGTTATGATAGAGTGTTCATAAAGTTTTATTTAAACTTAACCTCTTACCATGAATTAACACCTCTTATTATTTCCTAAAATAACATCTCTTTATACTCATTCTACTAGACCAGGGAAAGAATCCCTAAAGGAAAACATATGGAATGGGTAGCTTGAATCCAAGACCCACTCATTGGTGAGTTCATTATTGGTCACATTCAACACTTCAACAGTGTCATAACCAAAATCCACTAAAAGGGACTAGATAGTAGGTTCTTTATTCTCATGGTTTTATTTTATATTTTTACACTCAAGTCTAGTGTGTCTAGGCTTACCATAGTGGAAGCAAACAAATTTACTTTCCATATACTTAAACCAAGACTTGGGTTGTTTATTTTTCATGAATTTATCCTTATTATACAGTTTCTTCCTTCCCCTATATTTTGTTCTAAATCTTGTAAAAAGAATCTATGAATCATATTTAACTCTAGGTTTATAATGTAATCCCTTAAAGAAAAGGGTAGACTTAACCTCTTTTAGGGTTAGGGATTCACAACCACACATCATTGTCTCTACTAATGTTTGTTGGAATTTTAAATGAAAATTAATATAATTAAGGATTTATCTTCACTACCAACAAAAAAAATTTTATTTTCTAAATCTAACATGATTTTATTGAATTCATCCAAATCAGATTTAATTGAAATACAAAATTTCATTTTAAATGTAAACATACAATTTTTCTTCTAAAGTCTACCAACAAGTGATGTTGTTATAAAAAATTTATCTAGTTTAAGAAATATACCAATATTATTTGTTTCATAATAAACTTCTATAAGGAATTTATCAACTAAATAAAGAAGCGGAGAAATGTGGGCCTTAACAAGAACATCAAGGGATAGATCATGATACATTGTAGAGGTATATCTAATTTCAAAAACAATAACAATAGGTTTCTTAGGACCAAATAAGGGATCAATAAATCCTTCCTGAACCAGAAAGGTTCACATCTTAATCCATCATAGTTTGAAGTCATTGTTACCATTGACCTTTTCAATTTTAAAACCTAATTTTTTATGTTTATCCAATAGATCGAATACCAAATTTTTGTGCACAATGAGAAGCATATGGCCCCAATAACTATCAAGGATCAGAGGATATTTATGCCTATAAAACTAAGTATTATAATTCAAAAAATGTTTTAGGTTTCAATGAATTCAATTGAAAATAAAAAATGGCTGAGGTGAATCAATATGAGATTGAAGTGCGTAATTAAAATAAAAAATATATTAAAACTATAAAAAGACTCAAAAGAAAAAGAGAACCCAATGAGGCTTTGATACAACTTTATTGGCGAAAGGTACACTACCATAGATAAATTTTCATGAACCCAAAAAGGTTTGTTTGGATGTTTTGTTCACAATATTTGAATCATGATATAAAATAAACATTAAAGATGCATGAAATAAGAAAGTAGAAAATAGGAACACAAGGATTTAATGTTCTTTGGTATGATTTGGTCCTACATGAACTGAAAGAACACCACCCACATTCCCACATTTTAGTAAGATTAAAAAACAAGATGGTACAAGTTATACTCGAGCTGAAATACCGAAGAAATAGAAGTGTGCGAGAAATTTTAACTTTAGAAGATAAAAATAAATTAACTGCTATATATACATGTTAGAGAGGGTGGAACTATAGATTTCATGTTCTCTTGACACTAAATCACTTGGATCAGAGGACTCAAACATATTGTAGATATTTTGGATCAATCCAGAAGGAAAAAAATATTTCGAAGGAATGGATTTCATTAACACTCCACCATAATATACTATGAGAGGAAGTTGAGTGGGATGATAGGCTAATACCATCACTATAATGAAGCAGGGGAATATCAAGGAGAACCATGGTTTCTCACTAGAGAAAAAGAGAGCTAAACTAAGGAGAATCTGAGAGGTTTAATGAATGAACCAACACATATAGGGGTCATAAATCCTCCTAGAATGTTTTTACTCCTCAAAACAACCCATACAACTAGAGAGTACCTTGGTTCAAGGAAAAATAGAAATGGAAACAGTTCACTTGAGTAAAACCGCAACTATAGAAAATATAGATTCAATAGTTGGAAACATTAATCAATGGTCATGAGTTCACTCAAGCTAGATTATTGAGTCAGCAAGCATGAGCCAATATACATCAAAATTAGGTCGATCCAGCAGCCTAGAACCAGAGAACAAATGAAAATTAAAAAACCCAGTGCATTAAATAGTTCCCACAAATTGAATGAGTAGAATAATAATTCCAAAATATTTTTTCATTCATGTATATAAAATAAAATTAAAATGAAAAAAATAAAAACAAGGCAATTAAATATAAAAATACCTAAATTCACAACTAGTTTTTTACTTCGATTGGTTCAATTGATATATTTAAACATCATAGGTTCTCTAAACATTCACCTTTTTACTCATATCATGGCCTTATTTTTCTTGATTTTTGTTTATTCTAGAATAATTTTTTCATTTTTAAGACTATAATGTCTGAGAATATATAGATAGAGTAAAAAAAGTGTGAGGAAATTATTAGTTCTACTTGTGTGTTTTATGATATTCTAGTAAATATGTATATTGAGTTGGCAATTTAAAATATTATGAAGAAGAAAAAATATTTTTTTTGGGATATTGATAAAAATATTGAACATATTGAGAAGTATATCACAAAATTATTCTTGTTAGCTATGTGTGTGAAAAGATTTGGGATATAATTCATATCAGGGACAATGTTAATCAAATGCCCCCAATAAATGTCCAAGATCAACAGATATACATGATTACACAATTAGGTATTATAATTCGAATAATATTTATGGTAATGATGATTCAAATTATAAACGTAATGGAAAAGTATTGAATTAAGTTTATATTTTAATGAAGAAATTGAAAAGAAACCAAATTTGATTCATGAAACAATTATGAAAGAGAAAGTAAGAAAGTAGTAAATATGGACATGATATTTGAATTTATTTATTTCCTTTGGGGAATATGTTCACAATAAGAACACCACTCTCACCAAAAATTTGTTAATTCTTAAAAAAACATTTACAGAGTATAGGCTTAACTTGAAAACAACATAATCATAAGATTTGACAAACGAAACCTATAAATGGAGGAACTTGAATAAAAAACTTACTATACCAAACTCTTGGGCCCATCCATCCTGTTGTCTTCAAAATTTTATTTGAAATTTGGGTAGATATTTTGAAATTTTCATGGTGTAAAGTCTCACATAGTCATAGATGGATGTTATTACATTAGAAACTCGGTTTCACATCTTCTCAAGGAAGGTTGCTATCAAAAATCCACCACGAACTATACACTAGTGATGTACACGAAGGACGATAAGACCTAATGGAAAATCTTTGAAGATGATAAACACATTTAAGGGTAGGTTTTATTGAACTAGATCATAACCAAAATTGGTAGGTGAGAAGCACAAGATGCAAATAAGGTAAAGCCGTAGAGGCATAAGGGTGATGAAACCATCTGACAACCACAATGCCTCAAAACAGCTTTCCCAACTAGAAAATTCCACACATATAGGGAGCCAAAAAAAATTAATGAAACAAGAACCTAAAACTCAAGGTAAATAAAAATAAAAGATTAAAAGTGAATAAGAATAACTTATGGCAAGAAACAATCATGATGTAGATCACTGATTTGGAATGTGTTGGCTAAAGGCAGAAAAAACAGGTTAAATACAACAGCCCAGAGGAGAGTCCCATAGGGGAATACAATAAACCAGGGCATAGTAACGATATAGTAAAACATATTTTAGAATTGTAATAATAAACCAAAATTATACATTTTTTCATGCATGTATACTAAAACTAATAAATTACATAATAAATAATGAGAATATTTCAAATTGAAAACACCTAATTTCACAAATCTCAATGAATTTAATTTTAAATTTTTGGTGTTCTTTCACCTATAGTTATTGAATTAGAACCAAATTCATCTTATCTAAATAGTATTTAAATTTTGAAAATACCATAACTTTATTCAAACAATCATCATATTTATTATCAGTATGTATCTTGTTGATACATACAGTTCTAGATTCAATAATAACTATAATAAAGTGTATTATAATATATATGTGTTTATATTTACCATGAAAAACGGGATTTTTGGATAAATGTAAATGATATTGGCTATCACTATAAACTATAATGATAGATTTACAAATCTTAAGTTCAAAATTCAAACCCTTGAGTCATAAATCTTCCTTGACATCCTCATTCAATGTTGTGTATTCAACTTTTTTGGTTGAAATAGAAACCACAGATTTCATGTCACATTTCTAGGATATGGGACTTCCACATAAGTGGAAACATACCTATTTAATGAAATTATGGCATTAATTTAAACTATATAATAATTATCTACATATCCAATAATCAATATAGTAGTATCAACATTTTTTACCGTAACACAAAGACTGGGATGATGTGCATGATTAGTACCGAAGAAGCCACTTTAGGGCATGCCAATGTGGATTCCTAGGGTTAACCATAAATCTCATAAGATTACATATTGAAAAGGTAATATCAGGTCTAGTGCATATCATATAGCATATAACATTCCCAAAAATGTTAGCATATGGTATTTTAGACATGTACTCTACATCAGTAGCAACAATGGGTGCTTGTGAGAATGAAATCTTAAAATGGTGGGAAAATGGTGAATTTACAAGTTTGAGAGATTCAAGAAAAATAACTTTTAAGAACATACAGAACATAATCATTCAATGAAATATACAATAGTGTTTTGTTTATATCCCTAATAATTTATACACTAATGATTTATTTTTCTTCCCCTAAATCCTTTATTTCAAATATAAATTTCAATTATGATTTATGAATTATAATGAGATACATGTTATCACATATAATCAATATTTCATATATATATATATAATATAAGTTCAATCATGTTTGTTTACGTACTTGAAATAAACACAAGCATCATATTAGCTCATTGTGAAATAGTTATTAATCACAAAGTAATCAAATTTTCTATACCACATACTAGAGACTTGTTTTAAACCATGTATTGATTTATTTAAAGGGAAAATTTAGTTAGGTTGAAACTCTTTATTATAACCATCAGGAGGTTTCGTATAAATTTTTTCGCTAAGGTCACCATTAAGGACAGTTTTTTTCACATCTAGTTCAATCTGAAAGTCGTAATAGGAATCGAAATCAAGAAGTAAGAGTATAGAAGAGACTTTTAGAATTGGTGAAAAGATTTTAGAATAGTGTATTCTTTATATTTGGAGGAATACCTTGGAGGCTAGTCAAGATTTAAACTTGATTTTATTTTTAGCTGTATTATTCTACTTTAATTTATAAATCCAGTTACAACCAATTACATTATCATTGGAAGGTTTATATATGATAGACTATGTTTGATATTTATTTAAGTAGTGCATCTCTTCTTCCATAGAATAGATACACTATATATAACCTCCTTCATTAATAGATTATATATAATATTGAATATAATCATCTACAATATCCCCCATAACATGAAAGTTAAATGAATCCATATCATATTGATTAAAATGAGGAGGAGGTCTATAGACGCTTTTAGCTCTATCACTGGTCAACTGGTAATCAACATCGTCATGAGGATGTTCATTTTTTTAATCTGAATTAGAACTTGAGAAAGATTTATCTCCAATCATAGGTTGAGGATATTGGTGAGGAAGTTGTGTAGAATCCTAAAATTGGGTTGATGGATTGGTATGAGCATCCCCATCAATGGATGCATCATTACTATCTTGTGTGACAACTTTACACTTGGGAGAATTAGATTCATGAAACACTACATCTCTACTAATTATACATTTTTTGTACATATGTTTATCAATCCATAACTTTTAAACATTAACACCTTCAGAATACCAAACAAAAATACACTTGAGATCTCAATGTTCATACTTATTAGTCTATAAATGGAAATATATAGTACACCCAAATACTATTAGGTAATTATAAGAATGTAGTTTGTAATCCCTGAGTTCTTTTTGGGACTTAAACTAATTATCAAAGGATGGGAAACAATTTATAAGTTACACTATCGTGGTGTTATTCTCTTCCCAAAAATATTTTCTTAAGTCTAAGAATAAAATAATGATTTGGACTTACTCAGGGATAACTCTATTCATACGTTCAACAACTCCATTCTGTCAGGGGGTCTCCCTAATAGTCTGGTTCCTTTCAATTACCTTATATTGGTTTAACTAAATGAAATAAGTATAGAGGTATTCTAATACAATATTATATCTCATTATTTTTGTTTTCATTCCTAATTGATTTTCAACAACAATTTTATAGGTTTTTAAGGTTTTGAATACATCATATTTAATCTCGGGTATGTAAATATAAACCTTTATAGAGAAGTTATTAATTAAGGTAACAAAATAAGATCCTCCATTATGGTAGGTAGTCTTATCTAGTCCCCATAAATTAGAATGAATGTATTCTAAGGGGAAGATATATTTAAAGGTCGACCTATTGAAAATAACTCTCTTTACTTTACCCACTATACAATTATCAAAACAACGAAGGTTACTTTGTTTAATGTTGGTTAGAAAACCTTGTTTATCAAGTTCTCCCAACCCTTGGAGAGCACATTTTGTAATGTCATATGTCCCAAAAAATTGTTATCATTATTAGACACATATAATTTACCCAATAGTATAGAATGATTCTTCCCATTTAAAACATACAACACATTCTCAAGGGAAACCTTAATGATATTTCTAGAGGATTTTTTATATTTTTAAGTAACCTTATTAAGAAAAAAAATTGAATACAATTTTCTCCAAATTTCTAAGGATATAAGGTTTCTATGGAGTTTATGGACCCACCTAAAATCTCACAAAGTGATGCTAGAGTAGTCATCTAGTTCTATTAAAACAGAGACTCTACACATGACTTAGAACTACATATTATTTCCTAAAAAACATCTCCTTATTCCCTTATACCAAATCAAGGAAAGACTAATATAGGAAAAATATGGAATGAGAAAATAAAATCCAAGACCCACTCATGGGTGAGTTCATGGATGGATAAATTTAATAATTTTTCAGTATCAAAACCAAAATCCACTAAAATAGACTATCTAGTATATTCTTTAATATCAGTATTTTATATTATTTTTCTACAGCTGGGTCTTGTGTTCCCTATATTACCACAGTGAAAGAAAAAAATATAACCCTATAATTTGACCTAAACAAGAGTTTTTATTATTCTTAGTTTTATCTTTAATATAATCTTTTTTTAACCATAGATTGTGGGATAACCCTTATGAAAAGACTCTTATGCTCACCCTTAACTCTAGTTTTAAAATTTAATTCCCTAGATAGAATATCATATTTAACCTTTTTTATGGTTAGATAGTCACCACCATACATCATTGTCTCTATTAATGTGTTTTACTCATTATCTATAGAAATTGAAAAAAAAAATCATAATCCTCATATTTAATATTCACATTTATATTGGATAAATAAATCTTTATTTTATTGAATTCATCAATGTGGTATTTAATTGAAACACCAAATTTTATTTTAAATGTAAACATGTGATGTTTCATATAATTTCTATCAATAAGTACAAGCAATAATATATAATTTCTCTAACTTAGTCTATATACTAGAAACATTTCTTCAATATGAAACTTATCTAAGAAATTTTTCACCTCAATAAATAAGTATAAAACTATGGTCCTTAACAAGAATATCATAAGTGATATCTTAGTACATAATATAGGTCTACTGATTGGTGGACTGGGTAATAATGGGTTTTCTCGGGCCATAGAGGGCATAATTTAACCCATGATGAATAATAAAGCCCCTCATTTTAATCTGTCATAAATTGAAGTCATTACCACCACAAAAGTTTTTGATTAAAAACCTAGTTGAAGACATGTTTATCCTAAGGCACTTGTACCAATTTATTGGGTACAAAGATAATCATATGCCCCTAAGAAATACCCAAGGTCAATGGATATGCACGCTTACTCAATTAGGTATTATAATTTGAATAATATATATGGTTGTGATGATTCAAATTATAAACAGAATGGTGCAATGGAAAATTATAAAGAGATTTTAACATGAAAATTAAATAGAAACTAACATCTATTAAAGAATTTTTTTTGAAATAAAAAATAAGAAAGTAGTGAATATGGACATGGTTTTTAATGTGCTTTGATCCCTTTGGGACCTACATGAATGGAAAATACCCCCACCCACATACATAGTTTATTATTTCTAAAAACATGATTTACATAGTATAAGATTAACAAGAAAACAAAAAAACATAATATTTGAAAAACTAAAGATGGAAATGAAGGAACTTAAAAAAACATACAATGTCAGATGCTTCAATTTGGTCATCATGTTCTCTTCAATATGTTGTCAAGAATATGATGCAAATATTTTCATATTTTTATGGTTGAATTTATAACCTGGCCATATTTTAATATTCTCAATTCAATAACCTGACCACACATCATTATAAATAAGGGTTATATCAAAATTACACTATAAACTACACATCGAGGGTGTATAAAGAGTACAACAGGCCCTAATGCCTGATATTAGAGGATGATGAACACATTGAAGGGTTAGGTTTCTAGAACCAGAGGTAGAACCAAACCATGGTGGTGATAAGTAAAACATGTTAATAATGAAAATTGATAGATTCATAGGAGTGTTGAAACCCCCTTTCAACCATAGTCACTTGAAATAGATTTCCCAACCATTAGATTCCATGTATCGGGATCCAACACCACCTATAAAGGCACATAAATTCCATATAATGTCCTTAACATTTCTTCCCATTTCCTCATAGAAAATATGGTGGTATATGATTCTAGAGGAGTTACCAAGGAGTTTGGAGGTGTTTAGGAGGTAAAATGTGGTGTTTTTAAATTCTGATAGTATCTCCTAATGGTATCACTCAATGGTAGTTCTTTACAGTAGATCCTAACTGTAATAGATTTAGTATGGGGGTAGATTCTGATGGTTTCTCTAAACATTATCTCTCGATGGTAGCAGACTTAATCTAGTGATAGCTCTTGATGGTATCTCTTGATGGTAGTTCCTGATGGTAGGAGACTTAGTCTAGTGTTTCTCAAGATGGTAGCTCCTGAATGTTTCTCTATAAAGTTGAACTTGATGATAGCTCCTGATGGTATATCCTGATAGTATAATACTTAGTCTGGTGGTATCTTGGGATCATGTTCAATGACATTATTTATTTTACCACATAGATTTTTCCAGATGTGAAGTCTCATCAGAGATGTCTTGAGGAGGCACTTAATCATTAGATATAGTATGCAGTTACTCCCTTTATATTTTATATGTATCTAGAGGACTAGAATAAGGCGAAGGTGATCATGAATATGCACTCAATAGGATATTTACCATGAGAGGAGATCTAGTAGGTTCCTCAAGGATTAGGGTTGTCAGTAGTAGGTTCAATGCATCAGGTCCTTCAAGGTTTTGACTACTAGGTAGTCAACCTCAGTAGCTTCCCTTCTGGACTATTGGCACCAGTGGTTTCCATGATTTTACAAGGGGATTAGTTCATGTGTGTTTAGTCTATGTGTTTATGTCCATCATCAATATCAATTACTAGTGGTTGCTCAGTCTTATTTTGAAAGAGGTGAACAAGTTCAATATCAACCTCAACAACAGTTTTCAATAAGCTCATTTCAGTATAATAGGTTTTAGACTTATGCTCTAATGAGAGGGGAAAAGTTTGATAGAGTCCAACTTTGGATTGTTCCTTGAGTTCATGGACCTCAAATCGAAAAAGGTCATGGAAGAAGAAATTAGCAGGGAGGTGTATGATCTGGGAATATTCAATTGCATTAAGTAGAGGAGGCATCGTTAGAGGGGATAGATATCATTTGAGGTATTATCATATTTTCATTTACTCTATCTTGTTCCTTGTTTGATTTAGGAGCTTCAAACTCATTTTTTTACCCGCTCTAGATCATACTCTTGGTCTAGATATAGAAAGTATTCATGTTCCCTTGGTGTTGGATAATCTAATTTGAGGCCAGAGCAGTTTTTTTGATGTGTGTTGGGGGTTTATATTGATGACGATTCCATATCCACGTGGACCTGTTCTAGCTTCATATTTTCTTGAATGATTTCATCCTCTGCATCGAATGGTTGTATTATGTGTGTGATGTTACGAACTGCTTTTGGAGAAAAGTCTTATTCTCATATGTGGTTGTACAATGTGCAGTTTTCATTAGTGAGTTGATTTATCATTTGGGAATTAGATGTGTAGATCCCATTCTTTTCTTGATTGTTGAATTTTATATGGAATCAGTGGGCACTATGGTGGAAGAGGCTCTTAGGGTTGTCGGAGAGATATAATTACATCATTTGTATACTTGGGACTCTATTGTGTGATGGTTGTGTAAATTTTTACCTTATAGTTTTGTGGGGTTTAAAATGGTTGTGAAAGTGGTTATGTGTAAGAGAGGATGCTTATGGCTATATGGGATATTGTGGACATTTTTTTGGTTGATGTGATCAGTTAGCAGTGGTGTTTAGGATGTAATGATATCCTTGAGAGGTATCACAAGGACTGGTTGTTTGGACCTTTTACCTCTTTCCTTTTGGGTTGCTTTTGATTATCAAGGGAGACAATATTTTCATAGGTATCTGATGTATTGGATCATAACTTCTGTGTAACAGAACACACCTTTTGTTCTATTACTTTGTATGAAATATGGTGGTAGACATTCTCAAAGGAGGTCCTAAAGAGTTTAGAGGTGTTTAGGAGGTAGAGGGGTTTTTTATAGGATAATGGTATCTATGGATAGTATTACCATATGGAAGCTCCTGAAGGTAGCTCTTTATGGAAACATAATTAGTCTAGAAGTAGCTTATGATAGTGGTTTCTAATGGAAGATCCTGATAGTATCTCTTGATAGTAGAATAATTTGTCTGGTGGTTGCTCCTAATGGTAGATCCTAGTGATATCTCCAAATTGTAGAAAACTAATTTCAGTGGTATCTCTAGATGTTATATCATTATGGGAACTCATAATGGTATCTCTTAACATAGATCCTTCTAGTAAAAAACTCAGTCTGGTGGTGTCTTATGATGGTAGCTTCTATCGATAGCTTCTTACAGTAGAATCTGATGGTACTTGTCTTAGTCTGGAGGCAGCTTCTAGTGGTAGTTTTTTATGGTATCATCTGGCAGTAACTTATGATGGTATATGTTGGTAGTAGTACCTAGAATTATCATGTACTAGTTTTTCCAAAATTTATATTTTTTCCCTTTTTACATTCTTTTTTATGAAAAATATTTTAAAAGACTTAATTAGTGGAATTAAGAGCCATTTAAAATGTGGATATTTATTTTATTTCTTTTATAAAATTAAAGATATTTTAAAAGGGACTTCCATATATAATTTAATTATATCCACATTAATGGTCAATTAAATTCTTTTTGTGATCTAAAATCATAATCGATTCATATATATTAATTCAAAAATGAATATCTTTCCTTTATTCATTGCTAATTTATTTTCAAGATTGGTGGTGTCGATGCCTTTTAATTTATATTTGTAAAACCCTATTTTTGGTTTTGGTTCATGTTTTTTCTATAGTGGTTATATCTTGTGCGTGCGACCCCTATTTTGGTGTAACAAATTGTGTGAGGATTCATAATACCAATTAGGGGATCATTTATCTCTCTATATATTGTATCATACTGGAGGGGTATGTTTTTTTATACTTGGGAAGATGGTTTTCATCTAGTTTAAAGAATATAATTAACCAATTTAATTGAAATTGTTGGGTAAGGGAATGATCCACATGTTTTTATATATTTTTATGATACTATGATATTGAAGTTTTTTATTCTTGTTGTACCACTGAGAATCGTGGTTGTTGGGAGCATTTGGTTGCAATGTTCTGTTTGTGTTAAGGAATCTCTATTTTAAAGATTGTTTGATAATAACATGTGAATTACTATGGAAAGTGATGTGGTGTATGATTGTGTCATTTTTTGGGATTGTACTATGGGGTAGTTTTCATGGAAAATGATTGTAATGTGGCGGTTGTGATGAGGAGGTGGATGTGGTTGTGATGGTGTTTGTGTGGGCCTGTTGGTATAAGGATGATGGGTTGTCTATCATTTTGATGTGATGTGTTATGCTAGTTTTTATAATAGTAATGGAATTAAATAAATGATAATGTTGAAACCAAAATTGCTTGGGATGGTTTTTAATAAGGGTTCAAAATAATAATGAACACTCGAATTAAAGCGGGCTATGTAGTTTAAATGGTTAAAGTTTATATATGAATTAATGGGATGGAAAATGTGTAATAACAATCCATAAATTTAGAATGAATGGGATATTTTAATGGAAGTTAATAGTAATGTGAGATTTGAGAAAATTAATTTAATTAAAAAAGAAGATGAAATGTGGTTTGTGTGTTGTGGGGTGGTGTTATGAATTTAGTTTTGGTAGCAGAAGTGGAATAGGTTGTGAAGTGACATGGAAAATTTGTGAGTTGGGATGATGTTCTTGTTGTGAACCCATATTCTGGTTTTGTTTTCTATGATATATATATATATACACACACATATATATATTATTTCCTTGGGATTATTGATATTAAACCCACCCATTTTGAGAACCTAGTGCCAACTACCAATAGTTGTGGCGGTTTTTTTACCAACATCATGGTGGTGAGGATGGATTGATGGCCACCAACTCTTCCATGCTCTCTCTTCTACGTGATGATAACATGCATGGGTTATGATGGCCAGAAATAAAAAGTAAACTATCGTGAGGTGGTGTCCTGGGTTTCTTTGGGTGAGATGTGATGTGATGAACCATGTGTTTTCAGGTGAGATGATGAGATGGATTATGGTGGGGGTCATGCATGGTAGGAGGAGGGAACAAGGTTGATGTCCTTCATGTTCACGATACCCTACTATTCTGGTTATGGTAATGATGTGATGTGGTAACCTAGTTGTCTATGGGAGGGATGGAATGTGATGTGATGTGATGTCATATAGAAGAGGTGGGAGTGCGGAGATGTACGTTGTTGGGGTGTGATAGTTTCTAATCAATGGGAAAGTGGTGTGGGGTACCCTTTATTGATATGACCCATAGTATATTATTATTCATGGATTCATTATTTTATGAGTGATACATGGTGAGGATAAGATTGGTTAGTTGATATGTTTAGGTATTTTTTGTTCTGATATTTTCTCATGGGTGAATTAGTATGCTTCTTTCACATGTGTCTGAGATACATTGGTTTTCTTCTTTAATATACTTTTATGATCACCCCATATATATAAAATAATTTTCAGGTTGGTCTGTGCTGAATATTAATATATCAGACCCTTTCATTACTTTTGTGTTAGTTCTTTAGCTTTTACTTTTGAGTATTTACTTTAGAGACTTTTACCTGTACCTAATTTATTTATACATGAATTATGGGATGGTTTTTCTTTCCTTATTTAAATTATTTCATGGATCTTATTATGGATGATTATTTCTATCTCCCAATATTTTTTTATTATAAAATTTAATGCCTCCAATTTATAAGATTTTTATACCTTCGGTACTATATTTCAACCCAAGTCCAACTAGATGAGGGACTCTGGAGTCATTATCCCTCTTCCTTTATATTTGGAGGGAGGGGATCATGACACAATCTAATTAAAATATCACCTAAAACCCATGATACATAGATGAATAGGATTAAAATGGAGTAAGAATAATAGACGACTAGAAAAACTCCTACTGCATTCGCTAGTTTGGAAGGAGTGGGATGAAGGTAGACACGAATAGGCCGAATATAACAGCCTAGAAGAGAGGCCCACATAGGAATTCAATGGTCTAGTGCATATAAAAGATCTAGTAAAACATATTTTAGAAAAGTAATATTAATCCAAAATTATAAATTTTTTCATATATGAATATTAAAAATAATAAAGGAAAGAATAAAGAATATGCATATTTAAAATTGAAAATATGTAATTTCATAATTCAGCCTCTTGATAATGATCTTCATCATATTTATAGAAATAAAAAGGCTTACTGGATAATGAATTCAAGGGATATCCACATCAATGCTGGGAATCACACTACTTTCTTCCACCAAAAATATTTGACCAGGCATAGAAAGTATCTGATTACTAAGCTAGTGGATGATAATGGGGTCATAGTGGATAGTAAAGAAGGCTTACAGTAGATGAATCTTGTTTTTTTTTGGAAATTTGTATATAACAGAGGTGTGTGATATATGTTATGATATTCTTGAACATATTGAGGCTTCTATTTATGGTTCCATGAATGCTTATCTAGCCTAAGATATACACCATGATGAAGTGGAAGCTCGATTGAAGCAAATTCATGAAATGAAGGCCATGGGGAGAAATGGTCTCCACACGCTATTTTTTTAACAGTATTGGAATATTATTTGGAAGTATGTTTTAAAGTTGATAGTAGGGATTTGGGAAGGTCATGCAGATATTAGGTTTATTAATAAGAGTCTTATTACTCTATTTTCTAAGGTTCATAATACCTAAAATGTGAGGAATTTTAGACCTATTAGCCTTTGAAATGATATTTATAAAATCTTTTCTATGATTATTTCTAGTTATATCTATTGTTTATAGTCAAGCATTGTTTGTGAGAAAGAATATTAATTTTTTAATAACAGAATTTTCACAGATAATACCATTATTGAACATGATGTGTTCCATACTGTGAATAATAAATTGACAATGAATAATGGAATGATTGGGATTAAACAAGATATGTTTAAGTCATATGATAGGGTTAAATGACATTTTCTTTCCTTCATCATTAATAATATATAGTTATGTAGAAATTGTTCTAAATTTAATCTTGATTTTGATTTTATTAGGGAGGAAATGGATCAGTCCCATGATAATAACTCGATTGTAATAAAATATTTTGTGAATCTCTATAAAAAAAATCACTAAAAAATAGTTGGAAATAAATTGAGATACATATTTTAACATGGAAACCCACTTTAATGAGGAGGGTTAAAAAAACATATGGAATCTCAGAAAAATTACACTATAAATCAAAGAGTAAAAAATTCAAGTAATTATCGATCTTGAATTGCAATGAGAGCACAGAAAAACCTATGTGAATACCACAGCCCGATACACCTATTCCTTTTCTCTAATAATAATCTATTGAAAATATTTCAACCTTAAGATATCAAAACCGAACACACTGTGTTATTTCAGCACCTTAAATAATCCATTGCATAACCTAATTGTCTACTTCTCGATTTATCCCACTGCACACTGCTTCTCATGCCCAAAAACTATCACCCATGTATCTCATCCTTTATTCTCACACTGTATGAAGAAAACCTACTACTCTTTTAATAAATATATCCATGTGATAATAAAAATATATCCCCATTTTGAAAGTCATGTGTGGTGGATGTAATAGATATTGAATGTTTCAAACTCATAATAATCTCTCTTATTTCTATTTTAATCTCCTAAAACACAATACAAGATGAAATTATTAATGATGAAGTCTTGGGTGGGTATTTTATCTAAAATTTGATGTATTCTCCTTGGAATGAACAGTAAAGAACAAGATGTATGCATTTATGAATTCCATCACAATGATTTCAGTTACTGTTATCCATTTGATTATACATATTGTTATGTCATCCATGGATTTATTTCAATCTCATGTGTTTAGTTATATTTCATTACAAGATTATTATTTATTAATTAAAAATTATTCATTCCCTAATATCTTTTAATATATGGTCTCTCTTGATGATCATTTTATCTCACTGTTCTTATTTTTTCATTTCCCTTTGTTATGAAGAAAATAATTATACAACATATTTCTAAAAGTAAAGAATGTTTAGATAATTTTTTGGAAGATGTTAAACACTTACAATGGATTGGGTATTTTTTTATAATTTAAAATAAATTTCCATTAGATGAGAAAGAAATGGGAATTATTATTTAATTCATTCTCTAAATTCTCCAAAATGGAATACTGATTAGAGAGGGACTCTCCGGATTCTCTCTGATGACCTAGATCAAACGCTGCTAGACTCTGCTCCCCCATCCCAATCAGAGGGGGGGTTTCACTCATTCACTCGTATGGGAAGAGTAGACCCCCCTCAAATCCCCTTCTTCCCTTCCCTAGGATCTCCCTCTCGCCGAACATCCTAGACCTCTTCCAAGAGGCTCCCTATCTTTCACTACTTCCGGCGGAGCTCAATAGCAATTTAGACCTCTGCAAGATTACCTTGGTGGATTGATTCCATCTCCATTATCTTTCAGTTGAATTTTTTGAGCAGTTTTTCTTTGATTCATGGGAGATATAGGAATGTGTGGTCGTTGGTTTTCTCGACTGGAGGCATTTCATGATTCACTTTGGATCTAAAGAAGGCTTGATCATTGCCTGGTGCAGGGCCCCTCAAAGATGCAACGGGTCGTCTTTCTACCTGTTTCATTGGTTCTTATATTTGTATATGTGGCGTGACCCTTCAACAATCACGACCTAGGTAAGCCTTCCTGTTCTTCCTCTCTCCTTTCAAAAACTGTCGATCCTGTGTGCAATAGGAAACATGGTAGGGATATATCTTTTCTCTGATCATCACAATGAGGTTTTATGCCATCTTATTTGTCCGATAATCTATGTAGAAGTTGGCATTTTAAGGTCACTGGTCCGTTGTATTTGGTTCATGGATGAACAAGAGTTTCGTTGGAAACAGGAGCATGTTTTTGAATCGTGGATGTTTTATTGTGTGTCCTGCGTCCATTTTGGTCATCTGGCATCAGTTTGTTGCAGCGGTAGGGTGGGTGGCTGCTCACAAATGGTGAAGAAAAAATCCATTGGAGGTTTTGTTGCTACTTTTCTAGATTAGGCCTTCAGAATAGATCTCACAGAAAAATGGTTTGACGTTTATTAGGGGTGAGATTGGGGACAATATTCAGGTGGGAGTCTCTCTAACTAGCAGTGAAGTGATGGAGGAGCATTTGGTTCAAGTTCAATTGAAGAGGGTGAACTAGGATGATTTTACACTGGCTCCTGTATGCTCTTATGGTATGAAACTAGTGCTGGTGTCCTCAAATCTTCCAGTGAGACAAATATTTGATAGATTGAGGAGTGATCTGGGTGCTGGAAAGCAGCCCTTGTCAGAGGAAACTGCTGATTTGTGCCAATCAGGGCCTGGTTCTACAAATCCCCTTTAATGCATAGCTTGTGAGGCTAGGGAAATGAAAGTTGTCACGACATGAAATCAGTTCGAAGGATTGGAGTTCGAAAAGGTACCCCTTGTGGTTGAAGGAGTTCACTTGGTTGAAGATTTTCATATTGACTACATGAAAGGAGAGGCTGGTGAGGGTGAAATGGATAATGTGTCATGTGGTGGTCTTGGTATCACGCAACACTCTCAATGTCTTTCTCCAATTGATCAGAACAGCCAATCTTAGATGATGGAAGGAGGGAGCTTAGATGTTGCATAGGATGTGATGGTGTGGAAGGATGATGGCTTTAATGATTATGCTTCTGTGAAAGTCACGGGTAAATGGGGAAATATTTCTGAAAGTGATAAGGAAAATAGTGTTTCTTTTAGACCCTCTTTCAGTGATATTGTTCAGAGTGGAAGAAGGAAGGTTTCTGAAAATGGTGGCGCTATGACTGCTCCACCAAGGAGAAAACCCAAGAAGAACTATTCTCATCTACCCAAGCCAGTTCCCAGCAGGGCCTCATTTAAGAGGGAAAGTGGAGTCACCCCGGTGTCACGTATGCAATACTATAAGGAGCAGCCATCATTGGAGAAGTTGAATCTTAGAAAGAAGTATGCTAATATACTGAAGCAACAGGAAATGTCTTTAGAATGGGAATCATCTACTGAAGAGGAAGCCCCTTATTATGTATATGGAGAAGAATACAATTATTATGACATGTTTTATTGTTTTTGTTGGAACTGGTTGGTTGTGGGAAAGATTTTTTCATGCAGTCTTCTTTTCATTTTACTATACCTTTTTCTTTTTTTAATAAATGGCCATGGGTTCTCCTTTGACTGATATTGCTGGGTAAATTCTCCAAAATGTTAAACCTAAAAGATCCTTTGTGTGTAAATATTTCCTTATGTGTAAAATATCATATAGTTATTAATGTGTGTCAAAGATAGTGTGTAACTTATGTATGATACTCACATTGGATTCTGGAAGTGTAGATTTTTGGGTGCTATAATTGGTATTAGTGGAAAAGTTTTTGAAAACATTAGAGACTAGGATATTATTTTTGAATAATAATCTTATATTTTTAGAAACAACTATAGGTTTTTATATGGTATAACTCAGTATATATTAGGGTTTTACAGAGTAATTTTTGTATGCTATCTTTCAGCCCTGATGTATTAAACATTACCTTTCCATCAATAGTTTAGTCACTCTAGGGTAAAATTGTTCATTTGGGATTTTTTAAAATTAAATATTTCTAGGGTTGATAAATTTAGGGAAATGGGTTATCTGGGTATCAAATTGTTAGACACTCAGCTACCATGAGGAAATTGTCAAACCATTTTCAAATTTTCTCCACTAGACTAATAATGTCAAATGGTTGTCACTCTTCACATTCCAATGGAAAAAAGGAATAAAAACATTTGATTCCTTTCTTATGGTGGTAGAAGGGTGAGAGTTAATTAGTTTGATACTTGCCTAAGGATTCCTATAAAATATAATCCCCCAATCTATTTTATAACATCAAATATCCTCTCATTCCCTCTCCTATATAGTTAAAAAATACACTCACCTTTAGTACTAAAGTTTTTCTAATCATCTAAATTTTGAGTTATTTCTCTTTTATTTTAGTTTATATCTATTTTTGTGTAATATTTTCTTTAATATTAGTTAATTTTTAATATAATATATTTTCTGAATTCTTTATAATAAAATATTATTAAATAGTATTGAATTATTAGTAAATTAATTATCAACTATTAACTTTCATGTTTATTATTTTGATTTAATTATTTAAATTATTTTTAAAATGAATTTTTCATATTAGTTTTTAATAATAAAATGATAGTATAATGTCTAGATATTTAGTATAATTAATTATCATTAATATTATTAAGTTTAATGATAAATAAAATTTGATGTTTATTTGTTATTATAATGTTATAATTATTAATATAATGTTTTAATCATGAGTAGTATTAATAAGTTTCATGTTTAATATAAATCGGAATATTAAAATTCATGTTCAATAAAGTTTTATTTTTAATTATTAGTATATTTTTATAGTTATCAATATAATGCTTTATTTATAATGCTATAATTTTATTACTAAAGATTTATTTATTAATAATATAATTAAATTTCATTTTTAATATTAGTAAATTAAATCCTTTAGATTCTAGAGGCAGGCTATAATGGAAATTCTGATTAGAAAACGTTAATAAAAACTTTATGGATATAAGTCTAAACATAAGAAAACAAACTAAAATTTAGGTAAAGTGAATATTATATGGTTTCCTAGAAATGAAATCCCTTCCTGGATTCAAACAAGGGGATGTAGTCTCTAGCTCGGATGATCCTAGTGGTAATAAACCTACAAATTGACTAAGTTTTAACTCCATATTCACTCAGTGCACAATTAGTGGGTCAAACTGCACACTGGGTTTGAAACTCTTGGGGGTTGTGGTTTGGATTATTCACTTTCTCTTTACTCTAATTTTCTCTCACTAATTAATATCTTTAGACATTTATATTTAAATGAACCATGGTTAAAAGTAAATCCTAAAATATTTTAAATTATTATTATTGTTTTTTTAATTAGATATAATTCATAACTAAGTTTATAATAGATAAAAATATGACTACATATAATTTTTCAATGGTCAAATAATTGATACTTAATAATAAGTCAGTTATAGTCGATAACTAAATTGAGTGGTACTTCCTAGATTTTATAAAACTTTGGAATACTTGTAGAGAAAAATACATCAACAATTAAAACTGATAGTTAACTAAGTGATACAGTATATCATATACCAACATATACAATTTAATTATAGGTTGTGGAATATAGCCTATCCAATTATTTATGATGGTTCCTAGGAACATGTATTTTGACCTGTAAAAGATCAATATAAATATTAAATGATAGTGGTGTATATAACTATAACTACCACCAAATATGTTCTATTGGCAGTGGAAGTTAGTCCATCACAGCCTCAAAATACATTTTCATATTCTCAGGTTACGTCATCTCATAAAGAGATTGAAGTTTTTAGTGAAAATACTCAACATGACGTAGATTTCATGGTGGAAAATTTTGAGGATGGGGAATATTCATAACAAAAGGGAGATGTTGGGGACACAAAATAAGGGGAAAATGTTGAAGAACATTATAATATGATCCATATATCATCAAGATACCCTATAAATCATCTCCCTCCATTTGAATCATTCCTAATAGAATATATGTGGTTGTTATGATAATTTTATTAATAAATCATTAACCTTAGTAAAAAATTTCTAGAAACTATTAGTAGTATGAATTGAGGGTCAGATAAAGGTAATGTGTACATTGGAGGAAGAGTCTGATATCAAGGATGTTATGAAGATAATGATCAAACAATATCACATTAAGCAATATTATATTTATGTGGTGGAGGAATAGAAGAGAGTATTTTGTATAATTAGATTTAATAAGTTCAATTCATATTTTAAAATGAATATATGAGATATACTTGATAAAAATTTCAATTGTTGGTGGATCTCAAGATTTACTCAACATACATGTAAAAACTCAAACTTGTCAGAGGGTAACAAAACCATAGATTCTTAATTTATTTCAACTATTAATATTGAAATGATAAGAGTATTACAAAACCTTATTATAGATTCATTTGTTGAGGAAATAAAATGATAATATGGTTTTTAGATTTCTAAATGGAAGGAGTTTAACACCCTGATTTTTTATGAAATATTTTTTCAAATTAATTTAATTATTTAAATATTTTGGGTTTCCTATAACACTGAATATATCTTATGTTATATGAAATCACTAAGTTTTTCTTGGATTTCACAAAACACCATGTTAGGCTTTCACTATATGCAACACTTAGATTATCTTTCAGTACACACAACACTATTTTTGGCTTATGTTAAACACAATGTTGAGTTCCTTCGATACCGTGTGTTACACGCAAGACCGAGTTTTACCGAAAGACAATATTCTATTAATATTTATATTAAAATATTGTTATATTTACTACATAGTTGTTGGAATGGAAGTTATGAATAAGATTAAATAAATTTTTAAAATATGATTTACACGTGAATATAAAATGAATCCTTTGGTTATTAATAAGTTAGAAATGAAAGTATGGAGTATTTGAAAATAATGAAATTACTTTTCTAAGAAAACTATTTTTTATATACAAACACAATTTTATCTCAATAAATTAAAAAACCACTTTTGATGTATTTTTTTAATAAAATTTATATATTATATATTAAATAATTTTTTTTACACTTATCTATTATATTTGACTTGTATAAGATAAGAATAAATCAAATTTTATGAATAAAAAGATGTATTTTTCAAAAAGGTAATTTTATCGTCTTTTAATGGAGAAACTATTTTAAATAAATTTTTTTACACATATATAATTTTTAATTGAAAAAAATAAAGTTCATTTTTGAATTCGGTATATCAAAATTTACTTTGGGTTAATTTTTGGTGTTTTTCTGAGAAGTTTCAGTTTCTGATGAATAGTGAAAAACACCGAATTTTAATTGGAAACTAATTTTCCATTTAATTTAATTTTATATTTAAATTATATTTTAAATTTGTTTTAAAGTATTTTTAATTTTATTATAAAACAATAAACCCAATTTATTTCATTGAAATAGGATATAAAAACATTTCAATCTTTTGAACTTTTTTACTTTAAAAACCAGCTTTCATGTCACATCTAGAGGATTAATTTTAAATTAATTTATATCAGTTATGTGTTTTTAATTTGGAAAATTTTATTTTTTATTTTTAATAAGAATAATTTATAGTTTATAATATGGTCAAATTATTTTTTACCGAAAATATTAGTGAAATTTATTAAAATTAATTACAACGAGTAAGTTAAAAATGAGTTTACATAGTTGTTAAACCTTAAATTAAGGGAGAAAATAACCTAGAAACATGTAAAAAATACATTTTCTGGAATTATTTCTACCATGAAATACCTTTTATAAAAAATTGACCATTATTTGAGACACATAATATAATGGAGCCCTCAGAATAGTGTTACCTTTTTATATTTACAAGAATATCACTCATCCTCCACTATAAAAGGGACCCCCCATTTAATCACACCTATAAATTCCTTTGTCTCATGAAACCCCTACAAAAATATCCTCCAAATCCAATCCTTTCATCCGATAATCATCCCTTTATGCATAAATCCTACCAAGTATTCATTTGGTTCAAACCAAAATGAGTTACCCAAAGAAAAGGTAACATCCTTCAATAAGAACATTTGTTTTATTACATTCTCCACCCACTAAATTTTCATTATTTCATGATTTTATAATAAACATAGTATACTAAATATTTTTATTTTTTTTTATGTTAAGTTTTTTACCTAAACATACAGAAAAATTCCATCAAATGGGATATGCAATCATCATTCGGGTTTACGGTGGACTACCACCTCACAAACTGATGTCGTTCCTTCTTCCATTTCCACCTTTAAAGGTTGGTAATAATTATGTATTTATGATTTTTTTAATTATTATATAACCCATACCTTCATGATTTCTATTTTGGGTAAATACTATAACTTCATTTGTGCACGTATGAACTTCTTCCACCTTAAACCGGCATGATTTGTTCACACTTTACATGGAATGTATTAAGGATGGATTTAGTGAAATTATATGATATATATGACATAATAATTATATTTTTATGATATTATATACATATATACATATATTTCATTTATTTTCTTTCTTCAACTATGATAGGAAAATGAAAACAACGTTCATGCGTACTTACGAGCTATTGTCTCCCTGAACGGTGCATTTAATTTCATATTTATATATTTAATATATTATTATAAATATTTATATACTGAATATATATGATAATTATATCATGTTTTTTCATTTTATAAATAATTAAATGGTGATATATATAAAAGGATCATGAATAGCATGTCAAAACATATACGATAAACAAATCGTTTATTACCTGAAACGTAATTTTAACATTAAATTATTAATAAACAGGTAATATAAAGTCATAATAAAATAAAATATGGTATGATATATATGAATATGGTTATATTTTATATTTATAATAAAACTATATTTATTTTACTATAGGTTTTAATGTGTGAATAAATTCAAGGCTTATGGTAAGGGTTTTCTCATCTCACTTTTATTTATGCGAGATATATTCTATATTCACCACTTATTATTTTTTGTAGTGTATATAATAAACTTTAATGTATTATATGATTATTATCCTTAAAATTATGGGTAGTTACATATCCATTCTATGATATCTCTTTCATTGTATTTTTGGTTTAAAATGTTACCAAATCGGTAAAGTATTTTTTTCTCAATTTGCAGTCTTTGAGACACATGTCATGTTATGCACCTATATTATTTTATGAGTTTTATATAATTCCATTTTTTATTTTATATCATGAATATAATTATTTTAATTATATTTTAATCTTCATGTAATTTTATTCTCTCATGAGGATTTTGATTCAAAGTTACCAAAGTGGTAAGAGTTTATTTCTAAAATCTCACCGTTTATTGGGATTTTTTATGGTTATGCTTCCATTAATGAAATATTATGACATATATATCAAGTACTCTAATGTATTTTTTTCTCATCTTTTTATTCATGATATATTCAAGTAATAGTACCATTTTTCAACAGTTTGGTACTTAAGATAATTAATAAAGTGTTTTTAAGAAATTACAACTTTATCTCTCTCTTAGGTTGGAAATATGTGTTCTCTCAAAAACATGTTTTCTTAAAAAAATTAAAACAAAGTTGTACTATTATCCTATGATATTTAAAATACATTTTTACTCATTTTTTACCTTTTTAACAAAATGGTTTTTAAAAATTAATCTTCTTTTCTTTTTCTGATCAAGACACTTTTTAAAGCTTGTTACGACATAAAAGAAATGTCCAGTTTGTATGGATTTATCCACCTTCATGATCACCATTTCCTTGAAACTTCATTTCCAGGTTTAGAAGATAATTTTTTTTAAGAAATTTGTTTTCTTAATATTCTATAAATAATTTTTTTTAATTTTTTTTTCATTGAAAAATGTTCCCAAAAAAACTATGTTCAAAAGGTGTTTTAAATGATTTAAAAAAATTATTTATAAGTTTTCAAGGTTATTTTCAATGAAAGTTGTTTTAAAAATGTTTTATGATCCAAAAAAATATCAAATAAGAAAATATATTTTCACCAAGAAATGTTTTTAATTATTTTTAAATATTATTTTATATGTTTCCAAAGTGGGTTTCAAAGAAAATGATTTTAAATATGTTTTATGCCTTAAAATTGATTTTCAAAGAAAGTTTATTTTTCTTAAAAAAATCTCAAAGTTATCTTCTAAAATCCTTCTACATATAAGATCAAATAGTTTGATATTGTTTATGATTACTAAAAATATTATCTAAGGAAATCATTCTCATTCTTTCTCTGAATGGTTTATGTTTAAAATGTCAATTTTTTATGAAACCTATTTCTCTTACACATGTTATACAATGAAAAAATTCATATGAAACCCACTTCCATTCATGGGTTATTATATGAGTAAATTATTATGAAACCTATATATTTTTTATAGGTTATGATATGATGAAATGTTTATGATACATGTTTCATTTCATTGATTATTATATGATGAATATTTATGATCTTTTTGTATATATATGTATGATTTCATTATATGACGGGTGAAAACTATATCTCCCTATGTTAAATTGGGTAAAGATTTATATCTCATGAGATAATGATGGGGAAAATTTGATAAACATGATACACAAGGGGAAATAGGTGTGTCCTGATCCATAATGGGAAATTGGCATGTCCTGATCCACAAGAGGACATAGGTGTGTCCTAATCCCAAATGGGAAATAGGTGTGACCTGATTTAAAATTGGAAATAGGTGTTTATTGATCCACTATGTGAAATAGTTGTTTCTTGATAAAATATATTTTTGGTATTGGTAGTTAACCTTGGAACATGAATTTTTTTCTATATTTATGATGGTGCCACACTTATATGGAACAAGATTATGGTACATGATTGATTTATGATGATTTATCTATATTATGATTCATGTATTATGAACTTACAATCTTTATTACATGACTAATGAATATGATATTGGATATGTACGGAATGATATTAAAATGTTATTATCATGTTCTCTTACCCTTATGCTCATGTTACACTTCTATATCTCTTTTATTTACCCTTATTGAGCATCTGAGACCACTCTTTCTTATGTTTCCTTTCCCTAGGTTGTGAATAAATGTTTTAGGTAAGAGTACTAAAGGTGAATATATTTATGGGATATGTTGAATATTTTCACCAAATTAGAATAATTGTTTCCACATTTTCAAAGACACTAAAATATTACAATCCTTAACATGTACTTTTGTAATGTGATGAATATTTATCTAAAATGATCTAATATACATGTATATTAATCCAGGGTCGCTATAGTTGTTATCAAAGGAATTGTTTAGTCAAACTTTGGAAATAAGGATGAGAAATCATTGGTGAGATACCTAGCAATATTTCAAAGGATATTTCTCGGGATTTCTATAAGGATAAGTCTAAGGATGAGTTAATGTTAAGTAAAATGACCTGGAATTTTGGTAAAAAAATATAGTGAGTGGTTTCCTAGAAATATATCCCAATCTACATACTAAAAGTGGATGTTTCTCTCACACGGATGTACATGGGGGTAAAAACCTGGAAAAAATAATATTGATCTGGACTTGATATTGAACTGGTGCATGACAATGGGATTTGGTGCACATCAAGTTTGACACTCTGGGGGGACATTCTTTGGAAATCCACAAATCTCTATGAAGCATCATATAATATGACTAAAAATGACCTAGTATGAACCTAATGTTTCATAGATTAATTTTTTTTCATTATGTAGACATTCTATGTAATTTTTCATGATTATGTGATTTTATTCTATGATAAGTGTTTCTCACGTTATTATTTATAGTTTTAGTAAATAGTAGGAACTAGAAAAAACTGTGTCAACATTTAATGTTTCATATGTGTAAAGTATGTTTATTATGAAAATTAAGGTCCTAAGTGGAAATCTCATGAAGAGAAACAGGAAGGTGGTATGAGAATTGGTTATACTGCTGAAAATAAAGAGATCATAAATGACTTGTGGAAGGTATGGGATGTTATAATAGTATTGTTTATATTAAATGTAAAAATCATGATTAAATTGAGTTTGAGGAACCTATATACATTATTCATATTTCATACTCTATGAAAGGGTTATTAAGTAATTTGATTATGAAGCCCAAGTAAAGGTTTAAGAATAATGTTGGATGATTGAATTATTTATGTATTTGGATTAAAGAATTATGTTATATGAAATGTTAGATATATAAGGATTGTTTAACTTGTGGATTTATAATAATATATTGAATAGTTTCGATAGAATACAGAACTAATTTAATGGAAAGGTGATATTAATGGGAAAAAATGATTAAGGGAAGGTAACCCTTAATATATTACTGGTGTTGAGAAATATTGTTTTTTTAGATAAAGAGATGTTGGATAAGAATAAAGTAAATTGGATAGTATTGATTACCTATGAAACAGATTAATTATTTATTGAGAAAGTGTTTTATGCTGTCATGGATGGATTTTATGGTATTATTGGATTTAAGGAACATATCCAATAATCACTCGAATACGAAATCCTTCATATCTTTAATAAGGTTTTATGGTAATTCGTGTTTTTACCATTTTTTTTAAAAAACAAGATAAAGGTATTCCCATGTTTAGTTTTTAGCAGTAAAGAGGTAATTTATGATATCTGGAGGATCTATGTTAAGCTAGTTTTTAGAAATTTAGTGACCTTCTTTATATTTATTAGGATTTTTTTCATTCTAAAGGGTTATAAGGTTAACCATTTATGGAAATTTTAAGTTAAACTTCAGATGAGGTTTTAAAGATTAAAGTATTATCCCACTATATGAGTATTTATTCATATTGGATAACTTGTTATAACCATTTTTTAATGTTATATAAATATAGTTGGAATTAACTATCATTCTATTTATTGATCTCATGATCTACTAATGCTTCCGGAATGAAAAATTCACCTTCATTAATTGAAATAAGAGATGAAGTGAAAATTGATCAAAGCACATCCCAAGGGTGGGATTGTGCATATGAAATGGAATGAAATCAATTAAGTATATATACTTGTGAAAAATAATTCAACATTAATAAAAGTATCATGAAGTAAAATTTTGTCTTTTTATCGTCATTTTTTATGATATCATTGATCATTTTCAAGCCTCTTCGGGATATGGATTTATGGTCATTAACTTTATCCTAAAAATTTTCTATATCACTTTCCATAAAAACTTGAGTATTATATTTCCCTTCCATGTCCATGTTTTCACTTTACACCTATTTTATCCTTTGTGTAAAACTAGTTATGAGTTACTTTGGGTAACCGTTATGGTTCCAACTTTTCCTTTTTAAAGAAAGTTTTAGTATTCATTAGTACGATGTGGGTTTCTATGAAAATAACTTTCAAGTATTAAACATTTGATATCTGAGAAAAACTTCAAGGGAAAAATTCATTTTAAAGAGTTTATAATGTAACACACCATGATTTTGTGAAATATTTTTTTCAAATTAATTTAATCTTTTCAATATTATTCATTTCACGCAACACTAAATATAGCTTCTGTAATATGAAAGCACTAAGTTTGGATTTCAATTCACACATCGCCAAGTTAATATTTCACAAAACACAACACTTAGATTAGATTTTGGTACACACAACACTATGTTTGATTGTTCTACACACAATGGCGAGTTCCTTCGATATTTTTCATTATATGGAAGGCTAATTTTTAGATAACTACCATATACTATTAATATTGGTATTAAACTATTATTATAGTTATCACTTATCCATTAAAATGGAAGTTACGAATAAGTTTAAATAAATTTTGAAAATAATATTTAATCATTTATATAAAATTAATCATTTGGTTATCAATTATTTATAAATGAAAGTAATAACTATTTGAAAATAAAGAAATTCCTTTTCTAATAAAACTATTTTTCTATGTACAAACACAATTTTATCTCAATAAATTAAAAAAACCAATTTTGATGACTTTTTTAATAAAATTTATATATTATATATTTAATAAAATATTATGACACATATCCATTTGATTTGATGGGTGTAAGATAAGAATAAATCCAATTTAATGAATAAAAAAGATGTATTTTTTAAAAAGGTAATTTTACCACCTTTTAGTGGAGAACCTGTTTTAATTATAATTTTTGACACTTTTATACTTTTTAATTTAAAAACTAAACCTAATTTTTGATGATATTAATATCAAAATTTACTTTGGGTTAATTTTTTGTGTTTTCCAGAAAATTTTCATTTTTTGATTAATAGTGAAACATGTTGAATTTTAATTGAAACTGCTTTTTCATCTAATTTATTTATATAGTTAAATTATATTTTAATTTTTTTTAAAATTATCATTAATTCAATTATAAAACAATAAACTCAATTTACATCATTATAACCAATTTCACACTGAAATTGGATATAAAAACATTTCAAACTTTTGAACTTTTAACTTTAAAACTATGCTTTCCTATCATGTCTACGAGATTAATTTAAAATTAATTTCTACCAATATTGTGTTTCCAATTTGTAAAAATGGATTCCATATTTAAAATTAGAATAATTTATAATTTATAATAAGGTCAAAAAAAATTTCACCAAAACTATTTTCGAAAGTAATTATAAATTACTACAACAATTAAGATAAAAATGAGTTTACTCAGTTGTTAAACTTAGAATAAAGGGGCCAAATAACCTAGAAACATGTCCAAAATTAATTGTATGGACATATTTAGACCATATACTCAATTATATTAAAATTTTACCATTATTTTAGACATTTTATGTAAGGGGGACCTCTCAATAGTGTTTACCTTTTTATATTTACAAGAATGTCACTACTCCTCCACTACAAAAGGGAACTCACCCCCCCCCCCCTTATTCATACCTATAAATACCTTTTTCTAGTAAAAAATACCTAGATAATCTCAAAAAATTCCTACCTTAATCATATAATCCTCCCTTTGGGAAAAAATCCATCCATGTAATCCCTTTGTTGTAAACCAAAAGGAGTTACCCACAGAACAGGTAACATCCTTTAACAAGCACTTTTATTTTATTCCTTTGTCCACACCCTAAATTATTATTATTTAATTATTATATAATAACCTTGGTATTATAAATATACCAATATGTTTTTTATTTTAATAGTTATACCAACACCTACACATGCTTACATAAAATGGGATACGCAGTCACTGTTTATCTGTATGAAGGACTACTGCCTCACAAATCGATATTGTTCATTCTACTATTGATGCCTATAAATATTGTGAATAATAATGGAAATTACATTTTTATATGATATATATAATATTTATGATGTATTTATTATTATTTAATTATTATATAACACATATCAACATACTTTCCATTTTTTGGAAATAGGATAACTTCGTTTGTGAACATGTCGACTACCGCATCCTCAAAGCGATGTGATTCATTCACACATTACATGGAATGTATTAAATATTATTTTAGTGAAATTATATTATATACATATTAATTCTAATTTAATGATATTATATACATATATTTCATTTACCCTCTTTCTTTCAATGTGATAAGAAAACCAAAACAGCGTTTATGCGGGCATATGGTCTACCATCTCTATGAATAATGTATTCTATTTAATAGTTCAATCATTTATAAATTCTTATAAATAATTATATACTGAATTTATATGATATTTACATCATTTTTTACATTCTATAAATAATTAAAATTTTATCTAAGTAAGGGGATCTAGAATAACATGTCAAAACATATAAGAAAAACAAATCGATTATTACCTGAAATGTAACTTTACCCTTAAATTATTAATAAATAGATAATATATCATCATAATAAAATCATATATGGTATGATATATATAAATATGTTTTTTGGTATATGTATAATAAACTTATATTTATTATATATGAGATTTTAATGTGTATTAAAAAAGTCAATACTTAAGGTAGGGGTTTTCTCGTCTCACTTTTATTTCTTTGTGATATATTATATATTCACCACTTATTCTTTTGTGTGTTGTATTTAATTTATATGAATGTATTATATTATTATTATCCTTAAATTTATGGGTATTCACATATTCATTTGATGATCTCTCATTCATGGGATTTGTGGTTCAAAATGTTACCAAATTGGTAAAGTAATCATGTTTCAATTTGACTTCTTTGAGACACATGTCATTTATGCACCTATATTCTTCTAAGAGATGTATATAATGACCTTTTACATGTTATATCATAAATATAATTATTTTCATGATATTTTTATTTTTATTTAATGTTATCCTCTCATAGGTATTATTATTCAATGTTACCAAAGTGGTAAGAGTTTATAATTTCATCGTTTATTGGGAATATTTATGATTATGCTTCAATTGATGAAATATTGAGATTCATATATCAAGGACTCTTAGGAATTTTCTCCTCCAATGGACCAAGGGCCTTCAATTTTTTTTTATTATATGATAAAACCCTCTTTTAAGGGATAAAGGGGGTGGAAATCCAAAGACATCACGGACATAGGGCAATAACACTCGAAGGATAAAAAGAGTAAAACCAGAATGACAACACTGAACTACTCCTCCCCAATGTTTGATCATGAAGAATCTCTCCACCATTGCAAGGAAAATCAGCAAGCAAGTGTCCTTGTCAAAGCACATGCCTTATCCGATGGTTGACATCATACCCTCTCAAACAAACAAATCCAAAAAATCTTCAAAGGTGAATCGCCAGCTCTGGAACCTCCTCTGAAGTCTATTCATGAAGTCATCCAGATCACAAAATTACCATTCTCGAACAACAAAACATTCAAGCAGACAGAACCACCTTACTGCAACACTCAAAAGATCATAAAAACAAAGAAAATCAAACCCTTAAAAACAACATCAAACCAAGATACCATCACCACCATTTCCTTCCCACCATTTCCATCCCAATCCAGAAACATAAAACCCAAAGCCACCCTCATATCACACGCAAAAGTCCGCAAGAGACTACCCCAACAATGATCCATTAGCACAAAACAAGAAGAAGCAACCCCCTGCCACATCAGAACTGGAAAACACACAGATCCGGAGCCAACGCAAAGAGATAGGGCCTCGAATCCGAGCAGAAGAACCTCCACAGCCAGAGGCATCAACCCCAATGCCATCACAGACCTCCGCAACAGATCCAACCTAGAACAGTGCCAACACAGGTCACCAAAGAAGTCCCAGCGCACCAAATCGACTAAATCTTCCACAGAAAGATTCCAACTACCACATCTGACCACCGGTAGCCGAAGCCTCCATCGAGAGAGCCGAGGCCGACGCGGGGAACACCTACTCCCAAAATATGACTTTATCTCTCTCCTCAGTCAGAAATTTTTGTTCTTTCAAAAACATGTTTTCTAAAAATGTTTTAAAAATTTTCTATTATTCTCCTATGATATTTAATGAAAATTCCCCATTTTTTACCTTTTAAAAAAATGGTTTTAAAATTTAATCTTCTTATTATTTTCCAATAAATACAATTTTAAAAACTTGTTAAGGTGTAAAATAAATGTTTTCCATTTTAAAATTTATCCATCATCGTGATCATCATTTCTTATAAGTTTCCTTTTAAAGTTTACAAGATCAACTTTTTTTTAAGAAAAATGGTTTCTAAATATTCTCTAAATTAATTATTTTTAAAGTGGTTTTCAAATAAAAATATTTTCAAAAATGTTTTATGCTCAAAAAGTGTTTTAAATGATTTTATAAGATTCATTTAGAAGTTTTCATGGTTATTTTCAAAGGAAAAGGTTTTCAGGATGTTTTTTCAAATCATAAAGTATATTTTCCTAAATAAATGTTTAAAATGGTTTTTAAAACTTATTTTAAAATTTTCCAAAGTGGTTTTCAAATAAAATGATTTTGAAGATGTGTTATGCCTTAAAAATAGATTTTCAAAGAAATTTTATTTTCCTTAAGAAATGATCCAAGTTATATTTCGAAATACTTCTCTATTTAAGATGAAATACATTATTATAGTTTGTGATTTACTGGGTATATGATCTAAGGAATTCATTCCCATTATTTTTCTAAATTGTATGTGTTTAAGATGCCAAGTTATTTATGAAACATGTTTCTCCTCCACAAGTTATACCATGATAAAGAATTTATGAAACCCCCTTACTTTCATAGATTATTATATGATTAAATGATTATGAAACCTATCTCTTTTCCATAGGTTATGATATGATGAAATTTTTATGATACTCATTTAATTTCATTGTTTATTATATGATGAATGTTTAAAATCATGTAGAAAATTTATGTACGATTTCATCATATGAAGGGTGGGGCCTATATATACCTACAATACATTGGGTAAATATTTATAACTCATGAGATAATTATGGGAAACAATTTGATGGATTTATTCATAAGGGGAAACAAGTGTGTCCTGGTGTATAATGGAAAATAGGTATGTCCTGATCCACAAGGGGAAATAGGTGTGTCCTGCTCTAAAATGGAAAATAGGTGTGTCCTAATCCAAAATGGGAAATTGGTGTTTCTTGATCCACTATGGGGAATAGGTGTGTCCTGATCCACTATGTTGATGGTCTTGGTAGTTAACCTTGACACATGAAATGGTTTTCTATATTTATGATAGTTCTAATCTTATATGTCATAAGCTTATAGTACGCAATTGATTTATGATGATTTATCACCCTTATGATTCATGTCTTGTGAACTTCCAATCTTTAGTCTACGACTCATATATATGATCTTTTATATACAGGGAATGATTTTTAAATGTTATTATCATGTTCATTTAATCTTATTCTCATGTTATGCTAATGTATCTCCTTTATTTACCCTTACTGATCATCTGATCTCACCCTTTATTATGTTTCCTTGCCCCTAGTTATAAAAATGGTTTTAGGTAAGAGTACTAAAGGAAAAGATATTTAGGTTAGATTTTGAATATATTTAACCAAATTAGAAGGAAGTGTTCCATGTTTCCAAAGAAACTAAACTATTATGGCCATTGGGTATGTACTTTTTTAATGTGTTGAATATTCATATAAAATGATGTAATATCCATGTATGTTAATCTAAGGTCACTATAAGGAGTGTGTTTTAGGAAAGTATACCATAATGAAAGTTTATTGGAACTGGGATGACTCACATCATGTTTTACCACCACCTTTGGAACTGCTGTGTTATAATAATTAGGTAATCTAATTGTTACAAATGGTTGAATATGTTTCCCAATGGAACCAAGTTGACCTATAAAAGTTGGTGTTTGATAGATTATATTGTAAAATTTTACTATGTGTGGATTCTTTTAGATATTATAAAATGTTTACCTAGAATGATAAAACATTTATGTATAGATTGTATACTATAATTTTATTGATTATCTCTACCTATAATGGAAATAATTCTCCAGATCCATTGAACTTTTATATTGCTGAGAATATAACTTTTCATCTGGGATATGGATGGGCACTCTGCCTTTTTGAAGGACACTTTCCTTTAACCCAGATCTAGGTATTAATGGTTGTAGTTCTAGTCCCTCACCCTCTAGAGGGGTAGGGACCTCAATCAACCTTCATGGGGGTCTGACCCTGCTCATTCTCGCCCATTTCTAATCTTTTTTACATTCCCCCTTTCTCGCATATCCCTTTAATCCCTAAAGTTCAAGACTTGTTCAATGGATTTCTGCTACTCTTGATCTCAACTTCATAATTCACTGACAACTCATCCCTTCTAATCCTGATGATGGTATCATGATTAAAATAATGGTGAACACGAGTGGACTCATTTTAAAAGTTCATTTTTGGTTCTTGGGGTCTAGATAAAAGAGAAAAAGTAGGTCTTATTAACAATGTGAACATAATTATCCACTTCACTTAAGATAACAATTTGATCCTAGCCTTGTCCATGTCCCCTTGTGTTTGTAATAGATCCAACTTCTTCTTGTTTGGGTGGTCATATGATTTCCACATGAAGCAAGACTCCCTGACCATGGTGATATGGGTTAGCTTTCATGAACTCCCTTTCCCTTTCCAGAAGACAGATGTTGAGGGGTTGAGTCTTTGTGCTAATGGTTTGGAACCTATGAATGATGCATGTATAAAGGAAAAAATGGGTTGTGATAGAAATTTTGTTTCCATAAATAAAGATTCCTTTTCTTTTAATCCTGGTCTGAAGGTGGTGGGTGTTTATGGTTGGAAGAAATAGGATTTGACAGAGCACAATTCGGTTGTAAGAGTCTTAGCTAACTCAAAAGGGAATTTGAGGGTGTCCACAATAAGGTAATTGGACCCTTGAAATATTTCATACATAGATTTAATACATTATGATGTTGTTCCAATTGGAAATGGATTTAACCAAAAGAAGCAGTATAGATAGTTGAGGCAGTGCGAACATGCCCTAATGACAAGGGTATGTCTTCAATTCTTGGTGCAGGCTTGAAGGATCAGGTTCAATCTTATGTATTTTTTGTAGGAACAAGGGGTGAGGAGATGGTTTCAATTGGTTCTTTGGACCTAAATACTGATATCCCAAATCCATCATCTTATTCAGAGGTTGTGTGTATTGAATTTGATTCTAAATAGGAGGCAATGATGAAGGCAACAAGTCCTTCTACCCACATTCCTCATGAAAGATCAGTACATGACTCCCTTGTTGCAGATGATGGATGGTTGAATGCATTCAGTAGGACAAGTCCCTATAGAAAATCTCCAAATCTAAATTTGGGAAATTATTTTTAAAGTATGGAAGTCTAAGAACTGGTTCATGATTAATAGGGGGACTATATTTAAGTTCAAGGCCTCTATGTGGAAGAATCTAGTGATAACAGCTTCAGTCAACTCTCAATGGACAATGTTAAGGGGGTGTAAGGTAGATGACTTCACAACCCAAGGAGGAAGAATGGGAAGAAGGGAACCCAATACCCAGGGAGATTCATCTTGACTAAGGGAAATAAATCTAAAGTGTGTCAGGACTATTAATACTTTACTAAACTGATGGAGACAAGTTAAGATAAAATTGGGTGGACAACTTGTTTCTTGAATGTAAAGGCACTGGGAAGGACCAATTTCATAAGAATAACATTAATATTCAAGGTTAAAATATAATGGCATGAGATTCTAGTCCTAAGGGAAAAGAGAAGTTTGGTGACATGATGGAAGTTTCACATCAGGATACATGGGCTATTGAGAAGAGAATAATAGGAAGGGTGGAAGTAGAAAAAGAAAAAAATTGGGGCACATTCTCCCATCTAAGGAAGAATTTTTAGAAGTATTTATCCATATAAAATCTACAAAGAATTATGTGAATATAATTTATGATATAATGATTCAATTTGATCTAAATGAGGATCAAAGGGTCTGGATTAACAAACAAGGCCACACTATAGTTCCGGGATTCAATAAAAGTAAGATCAACCTGGAGTAATATATCCATACTTGGGATAATATTGCCAATCAATTTGAATATCTTATTAAGAATGATTTTTATATAAAGTTAACTTCACTTTAATAGGGGTTATATAAGGTGTATGATTCCACTAATATTAGTATCTTATTTAATGATTTTTGTGTCTTCTTTCTGCACTTAATGACTTTGAGTTTTAGACTTGTGTGGGTTTCTGATTTTCCTCAAAAGTAATTCTTTGAAATAAAAATTTGATTTTCAGTTAGTCATCGGGGAGTTGGTTCTTTGAATTCCTTATAGAATTTGTGATGGTAATTATAGAAATATGTCGAATTTCTGATCGACATCGAGTGATCAAGAAATATTTTTAGCCTCAGGGTCTTGTATACATACTACTATATGTTTACTATTTATACAGTATTAGACATATCCCAAGAAACATGTATAATAGGTTCATGAATGATTCCATGAAGAAATAAATCATCAAAAATGGTGTTTATATTTTTTCTTACAAAGACCATTCTAATATAGAGTAGATTATTATATGTGTTCTTATTTTTTATCATTTTATTTAGCATAGGACCTTAATAGTATAGGATGAAGGATTATTTTGGATGCTCTCATCGAGTTAATCAAGAAATATATGGCTACATGATATAAATTCCAAAGTATGAATAGTCATTGGCATACGAAGATGGGACAAGATATGTACACATGATTACCAACATCATGGAATACATTAATAGAGTCTTCAAGGGAGTAAAGAAGCTTCCTATAATAAGTAATTCACAATATTAAATTATATATTTAATAGGAATAGATAATATTTTTATAATTAATTGTTTCTATAGATTTAATATAATGTTTTAGAATTGACGTCTATGTCTATTTTAGGAAATATTTTATCCCGTAGTTACATATTTTGTGGAAAGAGGTAAATAGGCTGAAGAGGGTCTGAAAAGTGGAATTTGATATAGAAACTATTTTCAATGTGTTATTAATTGTATTCTTCAAGAGGATTACAAATTTCTTTTCCATTAATTTGATAGTAATGGGAATAGATTTCATATCGGGGAGTTCCATGATTCTTGGGATGGTAATAGTGGGGGTGCTTATAGTTTTACTATAGTAGCTTTTTTGTGATTTCGGTAACTTCTAAGAATTATGATATCCTTAAAAACATGTGAATCTGGTGTGTTCTTCTTTATAATTATGTTGGTATCAATATTATAGTATAATGTATCAATTAAAGTATTATTGAATCCTATATATCTCCATGGATGTGTATGGGTTAAAATTAAATCTTCAGTCTGCCCATTTTCCCCCCCTCATTTCTATCAAATATGAATATAATGTGACCAAGAGGGAGGTAAAAGTTGAATCATATTCGGAATTAGATGGATTAGGATAGTAAATGTAATCTTTAATTAAGTTTAGTTTATGTGTACATGAAGGTAAAACAAACACATGTTTACCTATATGTATAGTTTAATCATTATTCAATCCAAATAGTTGATCTTGTATTATACTTTTTAATGTTGAAGTATTTTTAACCAATGATTTGAATGATTTTATATATGAAAACTTCATTTAATTTTATTATTGATTATCTATTTCTGTGTTGACACCTCTCTTCACAAATTCCTAGTTTAAAATAGTTTAGGATTTGATGAACAACTCATGCATCAATGGAACTTCATCTTCATTACTATTAAAAATTCAATAAATTAATTTTATTTATCATGAAACTTATGCATCACCTTTACATGAAGATATAGACATATGAAAAAAAGATAATTGAAAATAACATAATATATTTTATAAACTAAATGTTTTCATCTACTGAATTTATTATAAATAATTATAAAAATGTTATATATTTGGATGGAGGAGGCTCTCTTACATGCCCAGCAGTGTCATGACTCATAAGAGGTGCATTCATGAAGAACTATTCAATATCTTTTGGTTCGAAGATGTCATCACTTCCACTATGAGAAACCTTTAGCACCCATTATTCCATTTCTCTAGCATGATAGATTCTATGGAATCTCTATGTGTGGATTTAAGATGATTTATCCTTATTTTATTACTACAGTGGTCCGAAGACAACAACTAGATACATTAACTTTTCATCTTCCTAAGGGAAGATGGTAGATAATTTAGAGGATGTGCCGTACATGTTGGTCCTACCTTTCCATGGATAGGTATGAGTGATTTTATAGGATATTGGCCTATGGTTTTACATTATTTACTAAGAATTGATTTCTTCAGTTGACCATGAGTCTCCCAGGGTTTCTAATTTCATATGCTATAAATTAATGATCACTTTTTATAGATTCCAAATTTTGATGATGAGTTGATGTTGATTTGACACACACATACATATATTATACAATAGGTTGAAGTCATGTTTTCTATTGAGTACTCTACCTATTTGGTACAGATGATGTACTTACCTTTACTTGAGGATCTAGATTGGAAAACTACATAAAATTGGGGGTTTTCTATATTAGCATATATGTATATATGCATATAATTAGCATAACAAGTGGAGAAGCACCATATTAAAAAGATATTTCATTCCAAGATATATCACCCCACTTCCCCATTCCATTTTACATGAATATCATATAGGACACTGGTATGTTTACATCATTAATTTGAGTTGTTTCAAAATTTTACTAATAATATTATTATAAACTAATTATACATTACATTTTTTTATCTTGTGAACTCAAGCTTAGTTTCATATATATATATATACCTTCAAGCATTGTGTGTGTAGTTTTTGAATGATTTTTTAACCTAATATGATCAAATAATGCGAGTTAAATATTAATTTTTTACATAAAATTAGAATTTTTATTAATTTTATACAATATTATAATGATTACTTAGTTATACAGTTGTCCTAATATTTAATTACTTTTTCAGTTATAATTTTAGGTTTCATCAATCCCATATAGTGATCATGTCTTGGTGACATTTCTACCATACTACAAAGCTTTTATTAGAGACTCTAGAGTTTTGTTTCCACTCATTCATTTACATATCATTGAGTAGAATCATATAAAACCCATGATTATAAAATTTGGTTACATTGAAATACCCCGGAATTCCATAATTTTTTTTAAAAATTAAATTGGATTATTTATAGACCAGGCGCTGAGACGGCATGCAATTTCGAGGCCCAGAGTGCCCAGAATGATTTGTCGAAAAATGTTAAGTTTTAAATAGTGAATGTGATATTTTTTTCTTGAAAAAGTGGAATAACTCTTAAAATTTTCTTGGATCAGAAATCTAAGGACACTGTTGCCTTCAAGATGGTGTGTTTACCCTATGCGTGACTTAACTTTAGTCACTGCAGGCCTCCAATGAGAAAACCCCAAAATGGCATAACCATAAGTAAAATTATTAAATAAAATTATTGTATTTTTCAAATGATTATAACTCATGAATGGTGACTTAGATTGAACATATGAGGCCATCGTTGAGATCTTTAGGGTATGCTTTCCTTAGGAAGAGACTAACATTGTCTGGCATGATCCAATAGTGGAAGTTAGTTCTTCACCATAAATAAAATAATTTTGTAACAATTATTTTATTCTGAAATCCTTATAACTTCTAAATGGTAACTCGGATTGGAAATCTGAGATTACCATTAAGATCATGAGGGTATGTTACCCTTAAGAAAAGCTTAACCACAACCGGCGCGGGTCGAGGGTGAAATATAGTTTTTGATCGTTTTTAAGCAAATTAAAATAGAGCGCATGCACAGTTTTGGAAACTTCTAAACGGGTGGCCGGATTGAAAATCCAAGTGCACTTTTACATCTAGAACATCGACATTACCTATGAATATACCTAACCGCGACCGGTGTGAGTCGAGGGAAAACGTTAATATTCGGACTTTTTGGAAGAGAAATAAAATAAATAAAAAGGTATTTTATTTTCTTTTCCACACCGATGAGTTGTGGCACACCAAAAATGTGGTGCGGCGATGAGGCGGGGACGAACCACATTAATGAGACTCTTTAACAAAAGAGAAACATATATGTTGTTTCATTATTGAAATAGATTAACGACGTGGCGATGCAGCATAATAGAAATGTCGGGATGCATTTCTATATTAATGAGATACTAGGTTGGAGAATTAGGGGGTGGAATTTCTCTGAAGGACGGTGAATATTTTTTCTCTCCAACCAAGAATGCTGGGGAATCGCTAATGACATCAACACACCTCGAAGAATGGGAGAAGTGTGCGACAAACACCAATGGATTCAAAGAACGAAGAATGGATTCCCATAGACGGATCACTCCAACGACGAACTCGATCACAGGTAGGGGTTGTTTTGATTTGAATTCCTTTTCCCTATTCTTCACTCTAAAATCAAGAACGCAGACCAACCCATGAACAGGTTGATCCACGAATCGATTGTTCTTGTAGGAGGGTTCCTTTTCTTAGGATTCTGGTATCAGGAATAATTATTTGTCTGATATAACATCAATCATAAAACTCCCTTTTATTAAGCTCTAATGAGAAGGGAATGGGCTGACAAGAACAAGGCACAAACCCCTTTTCCTTGTGAGTTATTCCTAGTCAAACCTTCTAATAGACAGTATGCCGATACTGAGGTTGTATTAGTGAATACGATGACCTGAAAAGACCACCGGCGTAGACGGTTTGTGGAAATGACCACCAGAACGGACCTCGGGGCCCGCAGAAAGCACAGCCACCGGCCACGGGCGTGTGGTGGCTTTCCACGATGGTGCACTGAAGGAGGTATCATGACCAACTCAGGCCATGGTAGAGTAGCAGGAGCCACTGGCTATAGCCGACGGATGGTGGAAGAGACATGGCCAAACTGCTACGTCAGGTGGAGCGGCCCGCACCGCGTGGCTCACAGTCCCTCGCTGGCATGTGGTCTAGTGACCGCATGTGAGACCACCAAGGACATACCGCTTCACTATTCCACGGGACACCAAAACAGACTCTATTAGGCATCTGGTCTGAGGGAGGTCGGTCTGCCAGTTGCAGGCCGGACCAAGGCGCACAAGTTGGGCCGCTACGTGGTCCGAGACGGGTGGGCGATATAACACCAAGATACTGAGGGTCCCAGGCTAGAAAAAAACTATCCTAACGGTTTTGGGCTGGGCCGGATGAGACTGGGTTGTCGGACCAGATGAGACTGGGTCATCGAGCGACTCAGCGGGCTAGACCTCCGGTCAAACCGGGCCGGTTCCAACAAGGACCAATGGGCCTCGCTCGGTGATTAGGCCGCATAAATTCGGATTAGACCCAAACTGGGTATAGTTGGTTGAAAAAAACCGGTGCATGTGGGGCCACCAGTCCGGGTTGGTCAGGTCGGTCTGATCAGGTCAGACCGGGCCCGGACGCAACATGCCCCTCTTTACTAAAACACCAATATCTCTAAAATCAGGAATCTGATTAACGAGTTGTTTGAGGTATTGGAACCCTTGTGGTGAGTCATATATTTTGGAATAATCTAAGTCAGATTTCATATAAGATAGAATACAAAGAATGGATTGAATAGTGGTTTCTCTTAGAATCAAGTGCACTACGTGTAGAGATCCTACGGCTAACTAAGACCCGAAGACTGCTGACAAGCGACCCTATGCGGATCAGCTATGATGGACCAGTGGGAAGTGGATCTATGTGACCTGAAAGGCCCATGGTGGGGAGTGCCTCTATGTGACTCAGCAGACCCATGGTACTCATCGGGAAGGAGTACTTCAGTACGATTTCCCAAGTGGGAAGTGGCTCTGTGTGACCCAGCCAGCCCATGGTGGGGAGAAGCTCTATGTGACCCGGGATACCCATTTTAATCATCAGGTATGAGTACCACAATAGTCCAAGACTAGTGGGAAGTGGCTCTATATGACCCGTCTGGCCCACAGTGAGGAGCGACTCTATGTGACCCAGTATACCCATGGTACTCATCAGGGAGAAGTACCACAGTAGACCAAGGTGTTCAGTGTTGTGAATGATGGTCTTACTTTCTATACTCTAGATTATACCGGCGTGATCTGACACTTAGTGTACTTGGAGTAGTCTCCTCTGTGGTGTACTTAATTTACATGGAGTACTCTACTCAGTGGTGTACTTAGTGTACTTTTCATACTTTCCTTAGTGGTGTACTTAGTGTACTTGGCATACTCTCCTCAGTGGTTTACTTAGTGTACTTGGTGTACTCTCCTTGGTGGTGTACTTATAGTACCTTGTGAATACTCTCCTTTTTGGTCTTTCCTTTAGGGTATGGGGTCCCTACTGAGCATTGTGTTACTCACCCCTAAACAGGCTTCGATCGCACGTGTTGTGTCCCATGCAGGTGACCAACGCTTAGATGGATACCTTGGTGGTCCTGGACAAGGTGGTGTTCCATGAGATGGGACAGACGGACGGACGCTTTGGAAAAGACCTTGGTGGTTCGAGACTAGGTGGTTCTCAGTGAGATATGACGGACATAACTAATATTATGGTTATAGGCTGCTATCATTCCCCTCCACTTCAGGTAGGGTCTTTAGCAGACGAACTTGGGTAATTGTACTTTCCTTTGTGGTTTGGGCTTGTATTCTGGCCCCTTTGTACTTTTAGTTTTCGTTGTGTGCGTGTGTATAGGTTTAAAGGAAAATTCATTCCTTTTTAGGATATGCCTTCTTAGAGCTAGTCGTTAACCCCAAGCCTATGGAAGGTGGGCTTGGGGTTAGTCATGGCATGTGACCTGGGGGGATGATTCATGAAAAAGTGGTATCAGATATGGTTGGTTCTACCTCAAAGACCAAGAGTCTATTGTTTTATTTTTGGAAAACTGTGTTAAGTGTTTTGAGTACAATTTTAGATTCAGGGAGTCTAGTGTTGGTGTGGGAGTGGACGTATCCATATACTAGGACCTTGAATTCTGTCTTTTGTCACTATACATAAAAACACTAGTTGAATTCATCATATAGGAATTGAGTGTTTCCTCATGTTCTTCTTGAATTAGTGTCAACTCACCAGGTATAATCTATTGATCATGGTTCATCTTGATTCTCTTTCAAGATTTCTCCACACAGACAACGATCCAGGATTCTAGTGTATGACCATGAGGCTAGTCCACATAGGGATAAGGCTTTAGTATAGGGATCATTTCCTGATATGACACCTTCGAGTAGTGTCCTAGATTTACCACCACCCATTGGTCAATAGTTACTACCGACACTATCGGTAGAGGACGCATGTAGGCTCAGTGCCTTACACGAGTTTTAGTGATAGAGACCCCTCAATTTATGAGGTGATTCTGACCCACAAGCATCTAAGTATAGTCTTGAGGTGGTGACCGAGTTTTCCGTCTAGTTAGGTAACAATTATATTAGATGGAAGTCCTAGCAGTGAGCCTTCTACGTGGCTCAGCAAGGCAATAATGGGGTTTAGATTACCCAATCATATGATGAGGTGAATTTTTTGTAGACAGAGCTTGAGAAACTCTCTCCAAGAAGGGGATATTGCTATAAAATTTAAGGGATATGTGTTCTTGAGATCTTCTACAGTTTTTATAGGATGACATATCGGTAGCTGAGTATCCATCGAGGAATACTATCCTTTCCAATTACTCAATGAATACGATGTGATCAATGCTTCATGGCTCGAACCTCCAATATAGATGTGTTTAGGGACATCTGAGACAACATTATTCCTCTTTACATCCCTACTTATTATTTGGTTATAAGCATAACCATTGTGGTTGAAAGTTCTTTGGATGAGTAGATACAGCCAGTGGATGTTAGCAGTGGGAAAGCAGGAAACCGACATCAGTCTCAGAGACTTGGATGATTACAAGGACGTCTTTCCAGATGATGTTCCAAGACTACCTCCTTATATATAGGTTGATTTATGCTATGATTTGTACCCTGGGATTGCATTGATATCTACACCTTCATATCGGATGGATCTTGAAGAGCTACGGGAGATGAGGGTACAGTTAGAGGACTTGAAGAGGAAGGGGTTCATATGGACTAGTGTTTCACCATGGGTAGCCCTAGTGTTGGAAGACGGAAGCTTGAGGCTATGTGTGGACTTCCGTCACCTAAACTAGGTGACCGTGGAGAAAAAGTATCATCTACCAAGGATTGATGACCTCTTTGATCAGTTGAATGGAGAGTGATGGTTCTCAAAGATAGAACTTATATTAGGCTATCACCAGCTTCGATTTCAAGATGAGGACATTTTGAAGGTGGATTTCAGAGGTCGTTATGGCCACTATGTGTACATAGTGATACTAATTGGTGTGATGAACGACCCACCTGTGTTCATGGGACTCATGAACAATAGCTTCCAGTCGTACCTAGATTAGTTTTTAATGGTCTTCATTGATGACATCTTGGTGTATTTGGCGTTAGAGGAGGGGCATGAGATACACCTAATGATGGTTTTGGACAAACTCTGAGAGTATCAGCTCTATGGTAATCTCTCAAAGTGTGATTTATAGATACAAAACGTCCAATTCCTGGGACATGTCATCTTAGAGGCTAGAGTTATGGTGGATCCAACAAAGATATATGCAATGCTTGCTTAGGATCAACCCAAGAGCGTTACTAAGGGGTGGAGTTTCCTTAGTTTGTCTTGGTACTATCATAGGTTTATACCTGACTTATACAGAGTAGAAGCACCCATGAAGGCATTGAAAAAGAAATTAAAACCCTTCATGTGAACAAAAAGATGCCAGCAGAGCTTTTAGCAGCTGAGGCAGAGCTTGACAAGTGCTCATATCATGAGTCAGCCATAGGAGAGAAATGAATACATGGTGTTCTATGATGCATCTGGAACTGGGCTTGGTTTTTTCATGATATAGGGGAAAGTAGTTCTTTATTATGGATTGTGAAAATTGAGACCGCATGAATAAAACTATGCAACTCATGACCTCGAGTTGGTAGTGGTAGTCTTCGCACTAAAGACGTGGTGACACTATCTTATGGGTGAACTATTCATTGTCTAGTATAACCACAAGAGTCTCAAGTATATCTTTTCTCAAAAGGATCTTAATTTGAGATAGCGACATTGGATAGTATTCCCCCAAGACTATGAATTCAAGTTAGTCTATACTCCTGGGAATAGGAACGTCGTGGTAGATTCTCTTAGTAGGATATCGAGTTCACAACTAATGAACGAGGCCTCTAATCAGTTAGCCTCACTTCAGATATCTTTTGTGGATAGATATGAGGTATCTTATCTTCAGTCGATGGTGGTTTTCCATCCAATCCTACAGCGAGTCAGAAAGGCACAACTCAGAGATGCTAGTTGCAAGACCACACATGCCTCGATGTCTATAGGGAATGCCCCTGATGGATATGAGAAAGGTGTAGAGCACATCATCCTTTTTAGAGGATTCACCATAGTACCAATGTAATTGTGGGAGGAGGTGTTGAGGGAGTCCCATAAAACCCCTTTGGTGGTGCATCCAAGTGAGGCGAAGATGTACCAAGTCCTCAAATGTCTGTACCGGTGGCCAAGGATGAAGAAGGCAGTGGTAGAGTTTGTTTTCAGATGCCTCACTTGTCAATAAGTGAAGGCTAGGAACCAGGTTCCATCAAGTTTGACACAACCCCTTGGGGTACCATAGTGGGTGTGGGGTGGAATATCGACGAACTTCCTGATGAGTTTACCACATACGTTTAGGAGACACAATACCCTGTGGGTTATCATTAACCGTATCACTATGTCAGCCCAATTCCTAAATTCCAAGGACCAGAGTTTATTAGAGGGATCGGGTTTCCTCTATGTACTAGAGATTAGATGAAAGGGCGACTCTTGCAGAGTTTTCAATAGATATTGAAGATCGAAAGTGGAAGATTCTTCATGGACATTTGATTCCTATGGTTCATGTTCGTTGGCAGCACGAGAATATCCAATAGAGTGCATGGGATTGGGAGTCTCAGATTTGTTCCCAGTAACCCCTTTTCTATGTTTAGCCCATGTTTTATCTTATGATGATATAAATACCTAAATGGGGGAGTAATTTAATACCCCAAAATTCCGTGATTTGTTTTGAAAATTTAAATGGGATTATTTCAAAACTAGGCACTGAGACAACGTGCGATTCCGAGGCCTAAAGTGCACGGAATGATCCCTAAAAAATATCATGTTTTAAATAGTGAAAGTGATATTTTTCATGAAAAAGTTGAATAACTCTTAAATAGTTTCTTGGATTAGAAATCTGAGGGCATCGTTGTATTCAGGATGGCGGGTTTACCCTATGTGTGACTTAAGTTTAGTCGGTGCATGCCTCCAGTGAGAAAACTTGAAAATGGAATAACCGTAAATAAAATTATTAAATAAAATTATTTTTTTTATAACTAATGAATGGTGACTCAAAATGAAAATATGAGACCACCGTTGAGCTCAGTAGGGTATATCTTCCTTAGAAAGTGACTAATATTGGCCGACGTGGGAAAATAGTGAAAGTTAGTTTTTGGCCGTAAATAAAATAATTAAGTAACAATAATTTTATTTTCAAATCCTTATAACTTCTAAATAATAACTCATATTGAAAATTTGAGAGTATTACTGTGCTGGTGAGGGTTTTTTTCCCTTAGGTGGATTTTAACCTCAATTGGTGTGGGGTGAGGGTGAAAGATAGTTTTTGAACTTTTTTTAAGCGAATTAAAATTGCCCACATGCGCGGTTTTCGTAACTTCTATACATGTTCCCAAATTGAAATTTTAAGGTCACCATTGCGTCCAAAACGGAAAAATTACATAACAATGGACTAAACCTCAATCGACGCAGGTTGAGGGAAAAAGTTAATTTTTAGAGTTTTAGAAGAGAAATAAAATAAATAATTTTTTTTCTTTTCCTCAATGTTGACCAGTGACACACCAGCATTGTTGTGCGGTGATGAGGCGGCGGTGAAACACTTTAATGAGACTCTTTTAACTGAAGCAAAACATATATGTCATTTCATTAATGAAACAGTGTAATGACGCAGCGATGCAACATAATAGAAATGCTATGATGTGTTTCTCAATTAATGAGATAACGGGTTGGAGAATCATGGGATGTAATTTCTCAAATGAATGAAAAATGTTTTTTCTCTCCAATGAAGAATGTTGGAGAATAACTACAAACAATGTAAAACCTCGAATAATGGGACCGGTGCACGATGAATTCCAACAGATTCAAAGAACGGAACATGGATTCCCGTGAACGGGTCACTCTAGCGATGAACTCGATCACAGGTAGGGGTTGTTTTGATTTTAATTCCATTTCCCCATTCTTTATTCTAAAATGATGGACGTAGATCAACCCATGAACATGTTGATATGCGGATTGCTCATTCTTGCGAGAGGGTGCCTTTTTTGGGATTCTTGTATCAGGATTCATCATTTGTCTGATAAAAAATCAATCCTAAACCTCTCATTCGTTAAACTCTTATGAGAAGGGTGCAGGATGACATGAACAAGACCCGAGCCCCTCTTACTTGTACGTTCTTCATGTTCAAACCTTCCATTTTATGGAAAGTCGGTACTGAGGCCATATTAGGGAAGACAACAACCTAAGAAGACTGCAGGCACAGATAGTTCGTAGCACAGACCACCAGAGCGGACCTGGTGGCCAGAAAAAAGTACCACCAGCGACAGTGACCGCCTGTGGTGGCCCTCCAATGTGGCTACAGGTGGGTGGGGTGTACCTCGATGGTGCACCGAAGGAGGTGTCGTGGCCATCTCGAGTCGCGGTAGAGTAGCAAGAGCCACCGGCAGTGGCCAGTGGCTAGAAAATGAGACTCGGTCAGATGGGCGAGTTAGGCGGAGCGGCCCAATAAAGACCTGGATTTTCAATACAATTTTTTTAAATTATTTTGGATTATTACAAGTCCCTGAACATTGACGGCACATGATTCAAAGGCCCGAAGAGCCCATAACGGAATATTGAACTTTTTTAAAGGTATGTTCAGTAAATGTGTGGGCGGTGATTTCTATCTTTTGAACCAGTTCTATGATTAAAAAACTGAGGGAACAGTTAAATCTGTAGCGCCGAGATTCTCTTAAGGGAAGCTTAACTTTGATCGGTAAGGGTCGGATGAAAAAGTTAATTTTTGGACTTTATAAAAAAACAACTCAATGAGTTATTTTATCTATTTCTTTATAACTGTTGAGCGGTGGTGGAGAGATATCTGGGTTGTCTGACCATTTAATGGTTGGATACACTTGGTTTTGTAACCACACTATTGGGAGAATTAATAGGTTCATTAATTAAATTTAATTAATGAGCCTCATTAATTGTGTGGTGGGTTGATCTCCTCTTTTCTTCTATTTAAATGAAGCTCGAGTAGTGGTTTTTGGGACTAAAGGGAGGAACCTCAGATGAAGTGCCAACAATGTCTTCCACCAATTTAGAACGGAGCTTCGATGACCGTTGGAGGATTCGATGATGAGTGCCAAAGGACGTAAACCTTCTCCTTCATCCGCATCACCCTCAAACATGGACACTGCTTCCTCATCTGCAACAACTTCCAAAAAACTCGAGGTAGGGGAATTAGTTTAAGAGTTTTTATGATTCTTTTACCTTGATGGTGTTTAAAACCTTCCAAACTTATAATGCTAATGCATAGGGCATGGATAGAATCAAACCAGGCCCAGACCCTCTTCCAACGTAACTTTGGTTGAGTTCTTCATGGGCGACCGACCAACATGGAAACAATCGGTAGCGGCGGCCGGTTCATGTTGTCCGCGAGAAGGTGATGGTGCTAGAAGGCGTTGTGGTGGATGATGGGGGAAGTCGTACAATTCCGGATCTATTGACAATAGTGGCACACGAGGCAACGCGCTGTGGTGGAGGGTCGCAGCTCCAAACCACGGTGGATGAAGGGGGGGCAGCTGACCATCGTCAGTCGCATTGGCGCCAGGCAGCGGATCACGGAAGTGAACTATGGAGGAATGTCAAGACTTTGAGTCATGGTGGAGACAAACCCACTCCCCACAAGTCCCTCGAGTGATCGGTCTGAGCGGACCAGCTATTTGTAGTTGTTCTAACTTGCGCCACTACTTTGAGAATGAACGGACTTCTGTTAGTTCAGGAGGGGAGAAGACCCCCATTCCCGGCCAGCACGCTGGGAGGTTTGGCATCTCGGTGGGCTAGTACGAACTTGCGGACCAGCAGGTCAGACCTAACCCAGCTGAACTGGGCAGAGCCCAACCCCTTTGGGCAGGGTCCACATGTTGAGTCAGGTCGGACCGACCAAGTCGAACCGGACCCAGACCCCTTTCGGCCCAATTACGCTTAAATGGGCATATCTCTTATACTGGACGTCCATTTGACGAACCGTCTATGACACCAGAACCCTTAGGATGAGGTGGTCCTTTAGAGATACTTTACTTGAGTTTTAGAGAAAGTTTGAGTATGTATGAGTTGGATCAAACCTGAATCCAACCGGGCCTTTGGTAATAAAATTCCTATAACTTACAGACCGGTCGTCCGGTTGACGCACCGTCTATTGCATTGGAACCCTTATGAAATAGCGATTCTTAAAGTTACTTCTTCTTGGGACTTCGTGCTAGTTGAAATACACCCGATGGATTGAGGAGATGATCCTCCCAAAATCAAGCGTGCTTTGTGCAGAATCAAATGGATGGCTATGAGGTGGAGAATAAAGGGTGATCTTGCAGGGGTTAGTACCAATCGATCTTGTGTGGGTCAGATCCTGTGTGGGTCAACGCTTAGCGATCCTATGTGGGTCAACACATACTGATCTTTTATAGGTCAGATCCTGTGTGGGTTAGCACACAATGATCCTGTGTGGGTCAGATCATACCGATCTTGTGTGTTCAGAGCCTGTGTGGGTCGGCGCTCAGCGATTCTGTGTGCGTCAGTACATACTGATCTTGTGCGGGTTAGATCCTATGTGGGTCAGCATCATATCCTCTTGACATAATAAAAAGATATAGCTTTACAACTAATCATTTTTACTTCTGTGCTTAAGTTATATACCTAGTGTGAGTTGAGTTTTATTTGTTCTTTATGATTGAGATCATGCTTTGTGGATTTTCCTTTGTAGAATTCATTGAGACCATAGGGAGTCTTGGGGTCCCTACTGGGTATTTTTATACTCACCCTTGCACGAGATTCTCCATCACCTTGTTGTTTCATGTGTAGACGACAGACAGCAAGACTGAGTCTTGAGGAGTTTGGGCATAACGGTGCTCGAAGGTTGTTGACAAACGGTGTATGGAGTTAATCGGTAGACTTGGAGAGCTGTGGTGAAAAGTTATACCTACCCTTCAGATAGGAACCTAGGAAGATGACCTCAAGAGATTTTTTCCATTTTTTCTGTACTACCATTTCATTTGGTCTTGTATTCTGGCCACTTTACTTTCTATATTCACTTTTACACTCAGTGGCAGTTTTTAGTTGTGGTTGTACCTTTCTTCTTTTGTTGTGATTACTTGTGCGCAATGTGTCATGTCTCTGTGTGTAAAGATTTTGAGGCAATTCCTTCCCATTTTAGGGATATGCCTTTTCGATGATAGCCTCCCACCCTTGCCTATGGAAGGAGGGCTTGGGGTAGTCACGGCGCGGGCCCCGGGGGACAGGTTGTGACAAAGTGGTATCAAAGGGGTCAGTTCTATCAGAATAACTAAGATTATATGTTTTCAATGGAGCAATAGTGTTAAGTGTTTGGAGTTCGGGTTTCAGTTCAGGGAGTCCAGTGGTGGTGCGGTGGCTGACGTATCCACACACCATGACCCTGAATTATGATTTCTAACTCCATACATGAATACACTATTTGTGTGTGTTTTGAAAATGTTGTTTTTCTTTTGATCTCCTTGAGTCATATCACTAGATATAACTTATTGACCGTGGCACCCCTATTTTCTTTCAGGATACTTCCATGTAGACTATAAGTGAGTATTCTAAATAGATATCATGATCACGACCCACCAAGTGATGAGGCATCAGTGCATGGCCCTCTTACGGTGATGGAACCTTCGGGTGGTGTACCAGTAGTAGCACCACTCATAGGGAAGCAGTTGAAACCAACCCCACCAACACATCAGATGGTGATCCTAGCTACTAGCCTCTTCTAGGGCATAACAGGGAGATGGTGGAGCCTGACATTCCAGATGCATGAGGAGGCAACACTTTCCTGGTTGGACATCAAGGGCCTCTTTAGGGTGGAGTTTGTACTAGTGAAAGTATGTTATGGGTGTATTCAGGAGCTGCTACACTTACAGCAGGGCAGCCTGATAGTGGCTCAGTACTCGGTGAGGTTCACTGAACTCTCTCACTACTCCACCGACATGGTACGAGACCCTTTCTTTAGGTCCAAAACCTTTGACCAGGGTCTTCGATGAGAGATCAGAGCTCCGATGATATCACTCACTATCCTAACACAGGTTGGGGTGCTTGAGTGAGCACTATTGGTGGAGAGCTTCTTATCTGAGTTAGATTTTATGGTGAGAGCCACCACCAGATGACATGTAGATGATTCATCTGAATCAGGTAGTAGGTAGATGATACAGAGGTACAAGGGGCCAGACCTTCCTAAGGGAGACCACGGGATGTAGGGTCGGAGGTGTCGAGATCACGAGATAGAGGGGGTCGGTAGAGGAGTAAATTTTTCTTCATATAGGGTAGGCAGAGACACATGGATCATGATTTCCCGACCCACTGTACTGATGATCACTAGATAGTCAAGGGACCGCTGAGGTAGAGGCATAGATTTGAGTGAGGAGGTCCATAGGGAAGTGTACATGGCAGAGGAGTTGGCTGAGCAGGAGGTGGTGGGTGGTGATTTTTCATTCTACCACCCCCACCTCTAGGAGGTCCACCCCGACCTCAAGGAGTGGGTGGACAGGGACGAGCTCAGTTTCAAGAAGCTGAGGCCTACAATCATGGCACTCCATAGATGATTTGAGGTACGTTCTGTGTCTATTCCACCCTAGTTGTAGTACTTATAGACACAAGTTCCAGTCACTCTTTTATTACTATGACTCTCGTTCGGATCTCGGAGATTCTGATGGAGTCTTTGTCTTGATCCTTAGGAATAGAGACTTTTTCGGGTAGTAGTAAGAGTTTTATAAGACCCTAGTGTTTCTCTATGGGCAGACCCGATTTTGTTCACCATGAAGGAAGATGAGATTCTTGAGGCTTTGTGTGGACTATCGACGCCTGAATCAGGTGACCATGAAGAATAAGTATCCTCTGTTGAGAATGGATGATCTCTTTGAGCAGTTGAAGGGAGCATGGTGGTTTTCAAAGATAGACCTTAGATCATGCTATAACCAGCTCAGGGTATGAGAAGTGGACGTACCAAAAATAGCCTTCAAATGTCAGTATGGCCATCACGAGTTCTTGGTGATGCCTTTTGGAATGACCAATGCTTTGGTAGTGTTCATGAGACTCATGAATAGAATCTTCCATCCTTTTGATTTCTTTGTGGTGGTCTTCATTAATGACATCTTTGTGTACTCAGCGGAGGAGGAGGAACATGCCATGCACCAACAGATAGTTTTGGATACACTCCAAGAGAACCAGATTTATGGAAAGCCTCGAAGTGCAATTCTGGATATGGAAGGTCTACTTCTAGGGGAACATTATCTTGGAGGCTGGAGTTGCAGTGGATCTGATAAAGATAGAGGTAGTGATTTCTTGGGATCCAACCAGGAGTGTGATTGAGGTGTGGAGTTTCTTGGGATTGGTTGGGTACTACCAGAGATTTGTACCTAAATTTTCTAGGGTATCATCACCCTTGTCATCTTTGACGAAGAAGGGACATCCTTTCTTGTGGATGGAGAAGTTCCAGTAGAGTTTTCAGAAGTTGAGGCGGAGAATAACAAGTGCCACTATCTTGAGGCTACTAGAATAGGGTATTGGGTATGTATTCTACTACAATGCATTAGGGACCAGACTAGGATGTGTCCTGATTCAGGAGTGAGTGATGATCGCCTATGTCTCATGGCAGTTGAGACAACATGAGCATAACTACGCTACCCATGACCTAGAGAGAGAACCAGTGGTCTTTTCCTTGAAAATGTGGCAGCACTACTTGATGGGTAAATGGTTTGATGTCTACTCTGATCACAAAAGTATCAGGTATATCTTCTCATAGAAGGACCTGAACCTGAGACAGTGACGATGGATGGAGTTTCTCTAGGACTATGACATCATGATAATCTACACTCTAGTGAAGGGTATTGTAATAGCAGACACACTCAGTAGTAGGTATGATCTACAGTTGATGAGTGAGGTGACAAAGTAGTTAGATAAGTTGTAGATATCCTTCGTGGATAGAGATGGAGTAGCTTACCTCCAGTCTATGATAGTTACTCCCCAACTTCTTCAGCGAGTTATGGAAGCATATCTTGGGGACTGTGACTGCAAGGCCCGATGTTCTCAGATATCCATAGGATGGGCTCCTAAAGTATTTTCTGAAGGTGGGGAGCATGTCATACTTTTCATAGGACGCAGTATGATACTAGTGATAATATGAGAGGATTTGTTGAGGGCGTTCCACACATCCCCTTTGGCAGTACATCCTGGTGTGTAAAAGATTTACCAGGACCTCCAGCATCAGTACTGGTGGCCATGGATGAAGAAAGAAGTGGTGGAGTTTGTTTCATGATGTCTCACTTGTCAACAAGTGAAGACTGAGCACCAGGTTCCAGCATGCTTACCTTAGCGACTTGAGGTTCCGGAATGGATGTGGGATGTCATCTCCATGGACTTCGTGATAGGGCTACCAGGTACGTACAAGGGCCACGATTCTATCTATGTGATTGTTGAACGACTCACCAAGTCGTCCAAATTCCTACCCATCTGAGAGCAGGGATCAATAGAGGGATTGGGACGCCTCTACGTACAGAAGATTTTATAGCTTCACGGGGTGCCATCGAAGATCATATCATATCACAATGCTCATTTTACCTTCCAGTTATGGAAGGGATTGTAGGAGGCATTCAAGACTTACCTGTGCTTGAGAATCGCCTTTCATCCTTATACAAATGTCCATATGGAGTGGACCAAACAGACACCCGAGTACATGATTTGTGCTTGCATCCTAGATTTTAGTCATAGTAGGGAGGACCACCTGCCACTTATGGAGTTCGCATAAAACAATAGTTATCAATCCACCATCAGCATTGATCCATTTGAGGACATGTACGAGTGACCATAAAGATAACCTCTATGCTAGACAGACCTAGGGGATTCAACACTTATGGGTCTAGAGTTGGTACAGGCTACCATTGAGAATGTGCAGATCATCCAATATCAGATGAAGAGTGAATAGATATGGAATTAGTCTTATTCCAATAGGAGACGAAGACCCTTGGAGTTTGAGGGGGGAGATGATGATTTCCTACAGGTATCACCGAGACAAGGATTGTGGAGATTTGGACGGGGTGGTAAGCTATCTGCAAGTTTCATCAGACGTTTCTAGATCCTCAGCAGAGTAGGTGAGGTGGCGTATCATCCAGATATTCCCCCACAGATGAACCGGATGCATAATGTTTTCAATGTGTCATAGTTGAGGAGGTACTTTCATGATCTATCACACGTTATCGATTGGGGAGATCTGGACATTGACGATGGGAGACGTTTGAGGAGTTCCCAGTGGAGATAGAGGATCAACAGAAGTGGGTCCTTCATGGGCGGTCGATTCCTCTAGTGTGAGTTCTGTGGGAGCACAGAAACCTCTAGGAGAGAACATGGGAGTGGGGGACTCATATATGTGATGAATACCCTCATTTGTTTCCCTAGTTTTGTTATGGATTTTGGGAAAAAAAATAACTAAGGTGGGGAGAATTTAAAGACCTGTATTTTACATATAATTTTTTAAAATTATTTGGGTTTATTATGAGTCTTCAAAAATTGACGGCACATGATTCTGAGGCATGGAGACCCTGGAACGGAATTTTGAACTTTTTTTATGGTACGTTAAGTAAACATGAGAGTGGAGATTTATATCTTTTGAACCGGTGTTTAGATTAAAAATCTGAGGGCACCATTGAATCTGAAGCATCAGGATTTTCTTAAGGGAATATTAACTTCTACTGACAAGGGTCGAACAAAAAAGTTAATTTTTGGACATTACAAAAAATAATAATAATAATAATAAAATAACTCTACGAGTTATTTTATTTTTTTCTTTGTAATTTTTGAGTAGTGGTGGTGAGGCTACAGGGTTTTCAGACCACTAAATTTTTGGTTACACTTGGTTGTGTAACCGCACCATTGGGAGAATTAATAGGTTCATTATTAAATTTGTTGATGAACCCCATTAATTGTGTGGTGGGTTGATCTCCTCTTTTCTCCTATTTAAACAAAGCTCGGGAATGGGTTTTGGGACTAAAGTGAGGAACCTCTGATGAAGTGTCAGTGATGACTTCCACCAATGTAGAATGGAGCTTCAATGACCGTTGAATGATTCGAAGATGAGTGCCAAAAGATGTGAACCTTTTCCTTTGTCCGCAGCACCCTCAAACGTGGACAATACTACTTCATCCGTAGTGACATCCATTGAACTTGAGGTAGGGGGATTTGTCTAAGAGTTTTTATGATTCTTTTACCTTGATGATTTTGAAAACATTCCTATATTATAACACTAACGCGGAGGGTGTGGGCCGAATCGAACAAGGCTTAGACCCTCCCACCAACGTTACTTTGATTGTGTTCTTCTTGGGCGACTGACCAACACGGCAGCAACCCGTAGCGGCGGCCGGATCTTGTCTATGGTGAGACGGTGATGGTTCTAGAAGGCACCGCAAAGGATGAAGGGGGTGGCCGACCATCCTTGTCCATGATGACGAAGGTGGTGTGCCGTGGAGGAGGGCTGCAGCTTCAAGATGTGGTGAATGAAGGGGGCGGTTGGAAATCGACGGCCGCATTGACACTGGGTGGCGAGCCATGGAAGCACACAGTGGTTGAAGTCTATAGCTTCAAGTCATCGTGGAGGGAAGACCAACTCCCCGTGTATCCCGTGAGTGACTAATCCGAGCAGACTAGCAAGCTGGAGCGGTGCCAACTGGTGCCCCTGCTTTGAGACTGAATGAACTTCTATCCATTCAGGAGGGGAGCAGACCCCCACACCTGGTCAGTGGGCCAGGTAGGTTTTTGGCCCGGTAGGCTGCACCTAGTAGGGGTCAGTCCAAACCTGTGGCCCAGCGGGCTGAACCCGTAGCCCAACAGGCTGAACCAAGCCTAGCCAAACTGGGCCGAGCCCAGCCCCTTTGGGTCAGGACTACTGGGCCGGGTCGGGTCAGTTTGACTGGGTCAGACCGGAATCAGACCCCTTTCAGCAAAGTTACGATTAAATGGTAATATCTTCTAAACTGTACGTCTGTTTGATGAACTATCTATAGCAAAAAAACCCTTAGAAAGATGTGATCCTTTTGAGATACTTCACTTGAGTTTTGGAAAAAGATTGAGTACGGTCGGGTTGGATCGAACCTGAATCCAACCAGACCCTCTACACTAAAATGCCTATAAATTAAAGACTGGGTGCCTGGGTGATTCTCTATCTGTTGCGTTGAAACCCTTATGACACAACAGTTCTTCAAGTTACTTTTTTGTGGGACTTACTGTTGGATGAAATATGACAGATGTCTTGAGGAGTGAATCCTCACTGAATCAAGCATGCTTTGTGTGGAATCCAATGGATGGCTATGATGTTGAGAATGAAGGGTGGTCTTGTAGGGGTTAGTACTTATCGATCCTATGTGGTTCAGATCTGTTGTGGGTTAGCGCTCTACAATTCTATGTGGTTTAGTGCATACCGATCATGTATGGGTCAGATCCTGTGTGGGTCAGTGCTCATCGATCTTGTGTGGGTCAGTGCATATCAATCCGGTGTGGGTTAGATCATGTTTGGGTCATCACTCATCAATACTGTGTGGGTTAGTGCATACTAATCCAGTGTGAGTTATATCATGTGTGGGTCAGTAGCAGAGCCACTTGATAGAATAAGATGATTAGATTTACAACTAATCATCTGTGCTTTTATACTTAAGTTATATACCTGGTGTGAGATGAATTCCGACTTGTGCTTTGTGATTAAGATCATGCTTTGGGGATTTTCCTTTGTGGAATTATGGGAGACCATCGGGGGTGTTGGGGTCCCTATTGGGTATTGTTATACACACCCCTACAAAGGCTTCGCCCCAACCTTGTTTTGTCTTGTGCGGATGACAGACATCTAGACTGAGTCTTGAGGAGTCAAGGCTTGACGTTGCTTGGAGGTGATTGACAGATGGTGTACGGAGTTGACCGATAGATTTGGAGAGCTATGGTGATAATCCATACATACTCTTTAGGTAGGAACCTTGGCGGATAACCTCATGAGCTATTTTCCCTTTTTCTATTCTACCATTTCATTTGGGATTGTATTCTGGCCCCTTTACTTTCAGTACTCACTTTTACACTCAGTGGTGGTTTTTAGGTGTGGTTGTACCTTTCTTATTTCATTGTGTTTACTTATGTGAAGTGTGACCTATATTTATGTGTACATGTTTTTGAGGCAATGTCTTCCCATTTTAGGGATATGCCTTTCCAATGCTAGTCTCCAACCCCTAGCCTATGGAAGGATGGCTTGGGGTAGTCACGGAACGGCCCCGAGGGATGGGTCGTGACAAGCACGCACCGCACGGGCTGTAGTCCCTCATAGAACGCAGTCCAGTGACGACGTGTGGGACCACCAAGGGAAGCCATCTTTGGACGACTGCGGAATACAGAACCGGTTTCCATTAGGCATCTGGTCTGAATGAGGTCTATCTGCCAGTTGCAGGCCGGACCTGGGTGCGCAAGCTAGGCCATTACGCGACTCTGATCAGAATCAAAGTCAACCCGATTCTGCGGGATGGGCCGGAGATAAAACACTAGGTCGTTGACTAGACCGTTCTAGGAACAAACTGTCCTGCTAGTTGTGAGTCAGGCCGAATGAGACCGGGTCACGGAATGAGTCCGAGTCACTGAGAGACTCGATGGACTGGACCCCCAGCCGAACCGGGCTGGGTCTAGCAAGGCCCAATGGGCCTGGAAACGGGCCATCCCAGAACCAAACTAGGTTGGGTCGGTCAAACCAAACAGGGGAATATGGGGCCCTCAGTCCAAGTTGGTTGGGTCGGTCCGACCGGGTCAGACCATCCCGGACGCAGCAGATCCCTGTTTACTAAAACATCAATATCTCTCTCATCGAGCGTCTTATTGACGAGATGTTTATAGTGTTGGAACCCTTTAGGGGAGGAGAATATTTTTGAATAATATAATAAGTATTTCGTGGAAGTTGGAATATGGTTAACTCCTTGAGGAGTGGTTTCTCTCGGAATCAAGCGCACTACATGTGGAGATCCTACGACTGACTGAGACCTGAAGATTGATGACAAGTCACCCTATGTGGATCAACCATGATAGCTCAGTGGGAAGTGGCTATATGTGACTTGAAAGTCCCATAGTAGGAAGCGACTCTATGTGACCCAGTAGACCCATGGTACTCATCACAAAGGAGTACCTCATCACGATGACCAAGGACTCCTCATCGATTTACTAAGTGTACTTGGTGTACTCTTCTTAGTGGTGTACTTAGTGTACCTGGTGTACTCTCCTCAATGTTGTACTAATAGTACCATGTTCATACTCTCATTTTTGGTCTTTCCTTTGGTTTTTGGGGTCCCTACTGAGTATTGTGTTACTCACCCCTGCACGGGCTTTTCCTGCACGTGTTGTGTTCCATGAAGGTCATCGACGCTTCGATGGAGACCTTAGTCACGGAACGGGTCCTGAGGGGGGATGGGTCATGAAAATGTGGTATTAGTGGTGGTCTGTTCTACCTAAAAGTCTTGGATCCTATTGTTTTGATTTTGGGAAATAGTGTTAAGTGTTTCGAGTTCGAATTTCTGATTTAGGGAGTCCAGTGTTGGTGCGGTGGCCGATGTATCCATACACCAGGACCTTGAATTCTGATTTTCAACCTAGTACTTAAAAACACTAGTTTCAAGCATCATATAGGAATTGAGTGTTTCCTCATGTTCTTCTTCAATTATAGTCATCTCACCAGGTATAATCTGTTGATCATGGTTCATCTTGATTCTTTTTCAAGATGCCTCCACGTAGAAAGCGAGCCAGGATTCTAGTGTGTGACCATGAGGATGGTCCACATAGTGATAAGGCTTCAATATAAGGACTGTTGATCGAGATGGAAACTTCAGGAGGTGTCCCAACTTTACCATCACCCGTTGTTCAACAGTTAATACCAGTGCTATCGGTAGAGGATGCATTTAGACTCGATGTATTTCACGAGTTTCAAAGACAGATACCCCTCAGGTTTTATGTCGAGCCCATCCCATAGGCGACTAAAGACTGGATTGAGTTGGTGACAGAGTTTTCCATCTATTCAGGGAACCATTAGATTAGATGGTATTCCTGGTAGTGGGCATTCTCTGTGGCTTAGCAGGGAGATGATGGGGCTTAGATTACCTGATCTTACGATGTGGTGACTTTTCTGTGGACAGATCTTGAGAACCACTCTCTGAGAAGGACCTCTTGCCATAAAATCTCAGGGATATGTGTGCCCAAGAGCTTTTAAAGCTTTGGTAAGATGACATGTCAGTAGCTGAGTATTCATCGAGGTATACCTACCTTTCCAGGTACTCGATGAATACGATACGATCAGTGCTTCAGGGCTCGAACCTCTGATGGATGGTGAAATTTTTTCTATCCAACAAATAACTTCAATGAATTACTAGCGACATTGGAACACCTTGATGAATGGGACCAATGTGCGATGAATTCCAATGGATTCAAAGAACAAAACATGGATTCCCGCATACGGATCGATCCAGTGACAAACACAATCATAGGTAAGGGTTGTTTTGATTTTAATTCATTTTCCTCATTCTTCATTCTAAAACGACAAACACAGATCAACCCAAAAACAGGTTGATCTGTTGATCACTCATTTTTGTGAGGGTTCCTTTTCTTGGGATTCTTGTATTGAGATTATTTATTTGTCTAATATAACATCAATCCTAAACCTATCCTTGATTAAACATTAATACAGAGAGCACATGATCACAAGATCAAGGCCAAAACCCCACTACCTTATGCCTTCTTTGTGGCCGAACCTTCTAATTGACAGCAAGCTGGTACTAAGGCTGTAGCAGGGAAGATGACGACTCAAGAAGCTCGTCAGTGTAGACGGTTCATGGAACGAACCACCAAAGAAGATTAGGTGGCCTTCAGAAATCACTACTAATGTGTCAATGCCAGTGTTGGCATGCAGAGACGACTACAGGAGAGTGGCGGTGTGCCAGGATGGCACACCGAAGGAGGTTTCGCGGCCATCTCGGGCTGCGAAGGAGCAGTAGGAGCCGCCCGCAGTGGCCGGTTGCTGGCGGACGAGACACGGCAAAAAAGACGCATCTGGTGGAGTATCCCACACCACACAGGCTATGGACCCTCATTTTCATGCAGTCCATTGACCACGTGTGGGACCTCTAGGGGAAGCCAGATTTGGTCAGCCGTGGCGTACTGAACTGGAATCCATTAGGCTTTCGAGATGAAGAAGGTTGGTCTGATGGTTGCATGTTGGACTGGGACATGCAAGTTGGGCATCTGATAATCTTGGGCTAGGAACAAATCACTCCACCAGTTACAGGCCAGTCCGAATGAGTCTGGGTTGCCGAGCGACCCAATGGGCTGGACCCCTGGCCGAACCGGGCAAGGTCCAGTAAGGCCCAATGGGCTTGGTCCAGTGGCCACACAGGACCCAGACGGCCCAGACCCAAACTAGGTCGGGTCGGTCGAACCAAACAAGGGAATGTGGGGGGGGGAAGTCCGGGTTGGTCAGGTTGGTCCAACCCGGTTAGACCGGGCCCAGACACAATTGACCCCTATTTACAAAAATGTCAATATCTCTCAAACCGGGTATCTGATTGGTGATCCTTTTACGGTTTCGGAACCCTCACAGTGAGGAATGTCTTTAGGAATACTCTAAGGAGGATTTAATGGATGTTGGAAAACGAATAATGGATTGAGGATCATTTTATCCCATAATCAAGCGCACTATGTGTGGAGATCCTACGACTGACTGAGACCCGAAGACTTCTGACAGCCGACCCTATGTGGATCAGCTACGATGACCTAGTGGGAAGAGGCTCTATGTGATCCAGTAGGCCCGTGGTGGGGAGAAGATCTGTGTGACTCGGTGGACCAACAGAACTCATCGGGAAGGAGTACCTCAGTATGATGGCCAAAGTGGGAAGCAGTTCTGTGTGACCCGGCAGGTCCATGATTGGGAGTGGATATGTGTGACCTTGAATACCCATGGTACTCATCAAGGATGAGTACCAGAGAAGTCCAAGGCTACTGGGAAGTGTCTCTATGTGACTCGATAGGTCCACAGTGGGGAGAAGCTCATTGTAACCCAGCATACCCACAGTACTCATCAGGGAGGAGTACCCTAGTAGCCAAAGGTGTTCAATGTTGCGACTAATGGTATTTGTTTCAATAATCTAGATTATACCTGTGTGAGATGAATCATAGTATACTTGGGGTACTCTCTTTAGTGGTGTACTTAGTGTACTTGGCATACTCTACTCAATGGTGTACTTAGTGTACTTGGCGTACTCTCCTCAGTGGTGTACATAGTGTACTAAGAATAATCTCCTCAATGGTGTACTTAGTGTAATTGGTGTACTCTCCTCGGTGGTGTAATTAATGAACTTAGTGTAATCTCTTCAGTGGTGTACATAGTGTACTTGGTGTACTCTCCTCAGTGGTGTACTGATAGTACCTTATGCATACCCTCCTTTGTGGACTTTCCATTGGGGTTTGGGATCCCTATTGAGTATTATGTTACTCACACCTACACGAGCTTCACCCTCCCATGTCATGTCCCATGAAGGTGATTGACGCTTCGATGGAGACCTTGGTAGTCCACGACCAGGTGTTTCTCAGTGAGATGAGATGGTGTAATGCTTTGAAGGAGACCTTGGTGATTCGGGACCAGGTGGTGCTCAGTGAGACGGGACGGACGGGCGTACTACTACGGCTACATGCAGCTACCCTTCACCCACCCTTCAGGTAGGGTCTCGAGAAGATGTAATGGGGATGTTGTACTTTTTTTTGTGGTTTTGGGATAGTATTATGGCTCTTTTTTTACATTCCGTTGTGGTTTTGGGCTAGTATTCTGGCTCCTCTGTACTTTCAGTTTGTGTTGTGTGCGTGTGTACAGTTTTAAAGGAAAATGCCTTAACATTTTGGGATATTCCTTCATGATGCTAGTCATTAGCCCCTATCCTATGGAAGGCAGGCTTGGGGTTAGTCACAGCATAGTCCCTATGGGGGTACGATTCATGACATATATGTAGAACATAACAAGTGAACCACTCTATATTTAACACTATTGAACTCATAGGAATGCATGATGTCGATTTTCCACACTATCATGCTTAGTAAATTGACTCTTAGGCATGCCATGGGATATGACTTAACTAGTATGTATGTTTACTACCTATTTTATTTTATATTTTATTTAAAATTTAATATAACATTTATAGTTAGATGAGTTAGATAAGCTTATACATATCTCTAATCTACAATAGAAAGAATATTATACTCAAGATGTACTTTATATAAATAAGTTGGATATCAGAGATCATCTTGATTCCTTATATTAGAGTATCTATGATGAGGATTCATTGAAATTAATTTATCAAAATGATTCCACAGAGGTATATAGGAATTAAAATGTTCATAATGATACAATTGGGGATGATAAATAGTTAGCACAACTACCACCACCAAAAGGAGGATAGATACTAGGACAGTGGTGAGGATTGAGATGAGAACTGGGCAAGAAATGCCTTTGAGAGGACCATGCCCAAGCTCGTACACCCCAGTTATAGAATATTGTATAGAAAGAAAAGGATCATAAACAGCATGCAAAGGATATTGTAAATCTGGCAGTTGACATACTTGTAACTCTATAAGGTTGGTTCTTTTCTATAAAATCATAGTTTTTCAATTCTTAGGAAACAGTTTCTCCTACGAGGACCTATTTGATGTGTTATCATTGGCATTAGCTTGAAGTGATCCTACTAGAAACCCTTAATTAATCAAATATGTCTCCACATGTGATGATCGATAGTACTATAGGCATCATAGTGAAGATTACCCCATTCATAAGTGCAACAAGGAACAAAAAGTTCACAATATTGTGGTACCAGTAGTAGCAGCAAAGCAATACAAAGAGGAAGTAGTTCCACCAACTTATATGAACTCAATTGAGGTAGAGGTAACATAAGATGATGATCACACTAATATATTTATCACACCTGAGTGGCATAGACATCACACCCAAAGTGGGCAAGAGGTTTATACACCAAGTTGTGGAATAAAGAGATAAAGATGTTGATTTTTTCTGGTGTGAGACATTTTAATATAAAAATAGTTAATTTATCAAGTCATTAATTTTCTTCTATATAATATAAAAAATATATTTAACTATAAAATCCCATAAATATAAGAATATTCTTATTTTAGTTAATGTATAATAAATATCTTGTTTTATAATTTAAAAATTACTAATAAATGTTTTAATATAATATTTTATAAAACTAAATGATTTTATTTAATCAAAATAATTATTGGTTAAGTTAAAATATTCCATTTACAAAATATTACATTATAAATAAATAGTGGTTTATTTTATCAAATGTAAATATAGTAAAAAAAAATTAAATGTTATAATTAAACATGATAAATTATGTTTTCTCTTAATATTTTAAAAGATATGATATTAAAAATACGTTATTTCATTACTTATGGTCAATTATTAATATAAGTATAGTTAAAATAAAAAATATTATTTAAAATTACCTTTATATAAAAAATTATAGAGTTTTGTTTTAATACTATTATTTATTAATATACTATTACTTTTAAAGAAATATAAATATAATATGGTTAGTAAAATATTACTTTAGTAATGGTAATATTACTTATATCTAGTCATTTGAATGTTAACTATATTTAATTATAAGAATAATTAACTTAATGTAATTTTTGATAAAAAATATTTATGGTGTATATATTAAATAAATATTGAATATATTATAATTTATTGAAAATTGTTTTATAAAAATAATACTTTATATTTAAAAATGGCCCAGTCATTGGCTAGCCAAGAGACCACCTCAACCACACTTATGGGACCTTAGGGGTCGACCATGTGCAGGATGTGGTCTACCCTAACCTGCAAATGGTTGTATAGGAGGAACTGAGCACCAATGCATATGCAAGCTACTGGGTGCATATCACCCACAGGTTACGGTCAGGGCTTGCCTGGGGTGTGTTGGGCCGCAGGTGTAACCATACAGGCTGACAAGGCTGCATGAGGTGGTTTGTGTGAGTGTTTCAGGATCCAACCCTAGTGTCATGTCCAAGAGACTAATGACATAGGATCACCTATTAAGAACTCCCTAAATGTTTGAGTTTATAATGTGGGACGTGCTCTCTCTGTCATTATTGACCATCCCTTAAAAACACCATTTATATCTAGACTATTTTATCAATTCCACACTACCCATCAGATCAATTAATTTTTCATCTTATACCTTTTTCTTGACCTAGACAAACCCTGGACATCATTCTTCTTCCTCCCAATGATCTACTTCGTCCTTGATGATGAAAATATCATGGTCTAATCTTGACATCACCATTTTTACAACGAACACTAAGTTATATAATCCAAAACCCATGAAAACCCTTTTTCCTACATTATTATTTAATTTCCCTTTTATCTTTATTCCTTCATTCCCTAAAAATTAAATCATTTCATTAATTTAGTTGTTATCTTCCTATCAAACCGAATCGGTTGGATGTTGTTAATTGAAGAAAAAATACCAATGTTATTTTCTTTTTTGATGAAGTTTCAAGAAGAATCCTTATTTAATTGAGAATAATGATCTAAATAGTTATATATATGACCAAATGTACCAATAATATTTAAAACTAAGATTATCTACAATTCAATTCAAATTCTCCAACTTTTCGCATTCTCCTCCGCATGATGTACAAGTATTAGTGATGAAATAAATATATAAATATAAATATATTATCTTTATTAGTATCCACTTGTTCAGAAAACCATGAACATGGACCACACATTTTAAAGAATCGAGATCTATCTATCTCTCTATCTCTCTTGATTCTTCAAGTGGATGTATACAACCACCTACATGAGCCTTAGAAGATAATAGAATGAAAATATATAAATATATATATTTAAATATACATGAATATATACTAGAATCTTCAGGGCTTGACTTTATATATAGAAATCTTTCTTTTTGGGTTTTTCATTCATTTGGAAACCCAGTTAATAGTTATAAACATGAGGGAGAAAACGATGGGGAAAGGGATAGAGTTAAAAAAAATATTATAATTGATGAAGTGAGGAAAACTAGTCTACCTTCAAAAAAATTAGTAATTTAAGGTAAGGGGAGTTTTTTATTTTCAAACTTAATTATTTTCAAAAATCTATTATAGTATGGGTAATTTGTTTTAAACTTTTATTTTATAGAAATAAAATTTATCATTTTATTTAAAACTATTCTTTTTAAACCTTTTGAAATGTTATAATTTTATATCATAATTTTCATTCAAAATTATATATAAGGGTATCATTGCTATTTTTTTAAGAACCTCTTTAATTTCATAATTTTAGAAGTAAAGCATAATTATCCAAGAGAGATATTATTTTCAAACTTCTATGTAATTATTTTTCAAACTATTTTTTTTATCATGGATATATTATCTTCAAAACCCTTATATAAGGTAAAGTTATAATTTTTAGAAAAATCTGGTTTTATGATCTACAAAACCCTAAATAAGGGAAATTAAATTTTAATTTGTTTGTATTTTCATTTTATGAATGAAATATTCTTTGAAATTTATGTATTCCATCCATGAACATAGATGTGGCTATATACTATAATTATCAATAAAAATTCATGAATTTTAATATATTATTTTTTTAATTTCAATTTCTAAAGTTTTTTATAAATATTGCCTTTGAATTTATGAAATTATTTTAAAATTATAGATTTATCCAGACCCTTATGATGTTTTCAGAAAAAAAAAGATTTTGATAAAGTATTAAAAAATTTAAAATTATTTTCATATTTGAAAATGATCTATGTATTTTGGAATTTATTTTAATAGTTTATAAAGGATAAATGAAGGCTTCAAAAAAATACAAAAATAAAACTCAACACTTAGGTATTAAATAAGTTGATGGGGAATGGGGTGATCCCACGACCTCAAGGGATCATTGTCCTAATATTGATACTGCCAGTGGCCTCATTGATTTCTTATGGTTTTCCATGTATCATTTTAATCCAAAAATTTTATTTTTTTGAAATTATTTTTAAAGGATAAATCCAAAGTTTCTTTCAAGGGTATTTGATTTTAACATAAAATGGGTTTTCAAAATGATATGTATTATCAAAAGTTTCGAAACAGTATTTCTTATGAATATTTTTTAAAATGATATATTCATATTTAAGAAAAATATTTATCAAATGTTTTTTATTTGATATAAAGTGAACAATTTTCAAAATAGTTTTATATTAATTCAAATAAAATGACTTTTCATTGGTTTTAAAACCCTTTTATGAGAAATTTCATACTCATATAATGTTTCTAATTTTTTTCCTAGGATCATTTGAAGTTCTAAAGGTTTTTTGTATCATTTAAGGAGCTAGAACATGTGAAGACAATTATTTTTTTTATTTATTAATTGTTTAAACTATGATATTTTATATGGAATTTCTTAATCCTCTATAACCTAGACTGTAAAGGATCCTCAGCTGTATAAAGAACTATATATTTTCCAGTTACTTTTTATTAAAAAAAAAGATAAAAAACATGTTTCTGTATGAGATCCAGAAGTGTGGGTCTCGGGCTATTATAATTGATATTAGAGGAAGGGTTTAGACAACTTTGGTGATGAGGACATTTTCATTTGAGTATAATTTACAATTCCGAGGTATCCCTTCAAATATTAATGATATTTGAGAGTATAGAATTTTAAGACACTATTTTCTCAATACAAAAGATGGAAATTCCGAATTTCTTTAAATAGGATAAAATAATTGTGAGAGAATAGTAATTTTGAGGGGGATGATGTAACATCCTAGGAATTTAATCATATTCTTCTTTTAGTTAAATTATAATAAATATCTTACTTTATAATTTAAAAAAAACTAATAAAGTTTTTAATAAAATATTTTATGAAACTAAATGATTTTCTTTAATCCAAATAATTTTTGGTTAAGTTAACATATTCAAATTATAATATATTAATTTTTAGGGATATGGTATTTTATTTTCTCAAATTTAAATATAATTCTTTTTAGTAAATGTTATAATTAAACAAGCTTAATTTTTTTTCTATTAATATTTAAAAAGATATGATTTTGAATATACATTATATCATAAATTATGATCCTTTATTAAAAAAGTATAGTTAAAATAAAAAATATTTTTTAAAAGTAAATTTATTTTAAAATTTATATTTTTATGTTTTAATACTATTATTTTTGAATATATTATTATTTTTCAAAAAATATAAATATAAAATGGTTAGTAAAATATTAATTTAGTAATTATAATATAACTTATATGTAGTCATTTGAATATTTAGTGTATTTCATTAGAAGAATAATGAACTTATTTAAATTTTTTAGATAGAAATATTGAAAGTGCACATATTAAATAAATATTGTATCTATTACAATTATATTGATTATTATTTAAAAAACTTATATTAAAAAATTGTCTAGCCAATGGATAGCCAAAGGCACACCTCAACCAGACATTTTTGTTACACTAGGGGTAAACCATTTGTGGGTGATATTATACCCTAACCATCATGAAATGCACGGAAGATTGTCACCTATCGACCGGTCAAAGTTCTGGTGCTCTGCTAATGTGTATAGCAGCACTCAGGTCGAATCCTCGGTGATGATACTTTGTAATAGTCATTTGATTTTAGTTGATTGTATTATGATTAGGGGGGTTTGTTTGCAGAACTTAATTGAAATGATTGATTGAATATAATTGATTTAACAAATTGATAAATATTGGGGTGAGTTCATTATTAGGGAGTTAAGCTTGTGATATCCTTGATCTTTTCTTTATATTGCATTTAAATTAACACCCACTTCACAAGTTGATGTCGATTAGAATTCCTAAGTGTTAAAGCTTTAATCCACGGCTTAACTTAACTAGGATTCTAAAATAAATCAGTACTTGTTTATGGTAGTGTATTTATGGTTCCAATAATCCGTGGAAACCACATGCTAAAAAGAAGATGTCATTAAACCATGACATATTAAGTCCAATATACACGATGTTAAATTAACGAATACTCATTGAGAAAATACTCTCAATCACTTAACATCCCTAAATTTTGACTCACCCCAATGAAATATTTACTCAGCCATTTGGGTGTTTAATATTATTGTTATAATAATTATGATGATAAAATAAGAATAGAAGAAAAAGAAAGGGATTAGAAAAGAGTGGTACGTCGAACACACACACACGAATAATGATGATAATTAAAAACGGATTTTTGATTGAATGAGGAAGCAAAATAAGGGAAAGAGATTCAACTATATTTAAGCTATTTTGAGAACATAAATATTATACTACATAAGGTAGATAATAATAAGAGATATTGAAGAAGTAACTTGCATTAAAACATAATTACAAAGAAAGAGACTTACAAAATTACAAAAATGAAGAACACGAAATTAAGTGAAAACAAAGAGAGGAGGAAAGGTCTCTCAAGTAAAAACATGAGTATGGAAGATCCTATGAAGTATTTGGAAAGGCTTTGGTCGTGCCAATATTTTCTCCTCTCTTCTGAAATGTCGACCCCTCTCAAGGAGATAAGGGGAGAGTATTAATAGCCCAAGGAGTGGACTGTTTGAATTCCAAATCTGTCCCTCCACTTGCATCTCCAATTTGGATATTCATACAGCCTAATCTTGAGAAATATCCTTCTTCAAAGTTTTATATAATAAAGTTTTCCGACTACTCTCAAAATTTGGAGTCATTTGGACTTAAGGACCAAAAGGTATGTCCGGTTGATTAAACAAAGATAAACTGTCCATTTCAATCCAGTCTTTTTAAAGTCCAAAATGTGAAAATGTTTTTGAATAGGAAGATGCCTTCAAATACGAATTATTTCTTCAACAAAGTCGGCCACATATATCTCCTCTTTCACACTGAAGAATCTCAGCTCGATTGTATGCTTACATCATGAGATATGTCATGCATACAATGCTGATTTTAATTCTCATCCAGAATAGTGGGCTAGATTCTTCATTTGGGCACCTTGTATTTGTTATTGGGTTCTAAAATTTTTATCATGGACTCCTTGAAATGTACTCTGAACTTGGGAGGATAATTAAGGTACTTGGACTTCTGGATTGAGCCCAGTAAATCAATCTGCATGAATAGTCCAGTTTCTTCACAGATTCATTTTTCTTGTTTGTGAGGACCATATGACCCTTCAAATGGCAGAATTGGCTCATGGTACCTTCTAATGAAATGTTGTATATTTAAATGAGAATCCTAAAAAAGAAGAACCATACAATTTAGATCAATATAGTGATAGTTATTATTAAAACAGTAAACTGACTCAATTGGACTACTTCTAAAAATGCTCAAAAATTATACTTAATATTAAAACATTAATATTTCACACAAATTATGAACTTTTCATATAAAATAAGTAAAGTGAGTATATAATAAGTCATGAAAATATTAATAACATCAAATACCCCACACTTAGTTTTTTCCATGTCCTCATGTGCAACAAATATAAAAACATGACAAAATCATTTTCACTCACCAAAAAATATTAAAATTTTGTTTTCTCCATTCAGGGGAGGTTTAGACTATTTCACTCATCCATTTTGAAATCCACCACTAGTTGTTACAGAAACAATGTTCCAAAACTAATTCATTTTTTCATGCTCAAATTTAGAAATGGAAAATGTGGACACTCAAAACTCACACCTCTTAAGATGATAAAATTCATTTGTGGAGGTTCACTCTTTCACAAACCAAAAGTGAAAATCATAGAGTTTGTAAGAACTCTCAGCTTCCACTCCCTATCCAAAGTGCTCAAAAATCAAGAGGTCTTTTGAAGGGGGTTTTTTGTGGCTATGTTATGGTAGGAATATAATGTCCAAGAGAGAGAATAAGAGTGTTAAAATACCAACATAGAAAAACAATGCACATTTTTTTGAAATAAAACATGGAAGGAAATGAAAACACATATTTACAAGGGAATGATTTTGTGAAGAAAGAAACAATAGAGGAAGAAAATATGAAGGGGATGAGAAGATGAAATATTTACAAACCACCAAACGTCTCCCAATGATATAAGAATATAATGCAAGTGTTCTTTTTTTTCTTTTTTTTCTTTGTTTTTTCGAAAGTTGACCTTGAGATAGATCTCACACTCATATACCAACCCATGTTTGATCTCCTCATTACACTAATTTTAATAGTTATAACAAGTTCAAAGGTTGAGGAAGATTGATTTTTGACCTACCCAAGACACAACCCATTTTTTCTTTTTCTTTTTTGATTTTTTTAAAATTTTGATTTTTTTTTGAATTATTTTTGAACACTTCTCAATATCATTTGTACAATAGATTCCCAAATCCCACTGAATTACAACCTCCCCCCCACAATAAAATGGATGCTTTCCCTCAAGTAGATGATAACTAACCGGAAAGTAAGGAAATGATACCCAAAAATGAAATCCATTCCCCCCCACACTTAAATTTCAAAAAAATATGCAATGAAAATCCATGTTGATATTGGGTGGGAAAAAGGTATTGGGCTTGTAATGTGGATATCAAAGAAAAGGTTTTCATAGTATCAAAGGGGCTTTCAAAAGGAGGATTAATGTAAGGGAAATGGGAGACTATTTGGATATTGTGATTCTCATGTGGTTCAGAAAATACCTCTATCATATTAATGCACACTAAGGTAGAAAATTCAGCTCGAAGGTCCAAAAACTCAAGACTCACAAATGGGGGTGAAAACACACATTTTGAAAATATGGATATAGGTGTCCTTGGCATGAAAGTAAATTTTTGTTCTCACGGTTGGGGAAAATCATTTTCCAAATCAAAAATTGAAAATTCAAAATGTGTTGGTTTTGACACAAAATTCTTTATCCAAAGTCATAATGAAAATACAAAATTTTTGAGATGAAAACATGTCTGTTAACTCCCCAAAATGGTTGTATAAAATTTCAAAACTCGATGGTGAGTAAGCATGACTTATATATTTTTTGTATTTTTTTAAGTGGTTGTTTTTTTTGTTTTTTTTAGTTTTTTAGGTTTTTATATTTTTTTTGTTTTTTTTTATAAAGATACACCCACACAAAAGAGAAAGTGAAAAAGAAAGGTTTTGATAAATAATGTGGTAAAAAAAATAAAGAGAGAGGGAAAAGAAGAAAGAGGAAGAGAGAGGAAGAGATAGAGAGAGTTAAAGGGAAAGAGGTGCCCCCTGGTTTGGATTTGGCAGGTCACCTTCTCCATCTAGTGGTAGGTCAGCTAGAGAAGTTGGGGATCCAGTAGAAGTCGATGTTGATCCAGGATTGTGCTACCTCTCATGGTTATGCTTTAACCAATGTACATTAACCGTGAATGTCCTTTTGGAAGAGGGGTCTTGGACTTGCACTACACCAAATGGGTAAACGTTAGTAATAACAAAAGGACCTTCCCAACGAGAATTAAGCTTACCTGGGTGAAGCTGAAATCGAGAATTGAAGAGAATTACCTTTTCACCTTCATGAAATACCTTTCTCAAGATGTGTTTATCATGGAGTGCCTTGTATTTTTCTTTGTAGAGATTAGAATTCTGATAAGAATCAAGTCGAAACTCCTCCAGTTCATCCAATTGCAACAATCTTTCTTCACCAGATTTTTCACAATCAAAATTACAGGTTTTCACAGCCCAAAAAGACTTATGTTGGATTTCAAATGGTATGTGACACGCTTTACCAAAAACTAGCCTAAAAGGAGACATCCCAATGTGTGTTTTATAGGCAGTTCGATAAGCCCAAAGTGTTTCACCAAGTCTTTTAGGCCAGTCTTTTCTGGTGGGTTTTACAATTCTCTCAAGCACTCTTTTCGCTTCTCTATTAGAAAGTTCAGCCATGCCATTTGTTTGGGGGTTATATGCAGTTGAAGTTTTATGTACAACCCCATTCTTTTTCAGAATAGATTCCATGGTTCTATTACAAAAATGGGTTCCTAAGTCACTGATCAAGGCACGTGGTGTTCCAAATCTTTGGAAGATGTGGGTCTTTAAGAACTCACTAACAGTATGAGCATCATCCTTCCTAGTGGGTTTGGCCTCAACCCACGTTGAAACATAATCGACCGCAAGAAGAATGTATGAGAATCCATTGGAAGGGGGAAATGGTCCCATGAAATTGATACCCCAAACATCGAAGACCTCATAGAAAATTAAAGGCTTTTGGGTCATTTCATTTCTCTTGGAAACTATGCCAAACTTTTGGAAAGTGGGACATGATTGAAAGAAATCATGTGAGTCCTTGAAGAGTGAAGGCCAGAATAATATAGAGTCTAGGACCTTTCGGGAGGTCCTTTGTGGTCCAAAGTGGCCACCTCTGGGAAGTGAGTGATAGAATTCTAATATGGAAGAATGTTCATTTTCATCGACACATCTCCTTATTACCATGTCAGCCCCAGTTTTCCAAAGTTTATTTTCTTCCCAAAAATAGTATTTTGAATCACTTTTCAACTTCATTTTTTGTTCTTTTGACAACTTTTTAGGAAAAATGCCAGAAACCAAATAATTTACAATTGGGGAATACCATGGTATTTTTGGAGTGAGAGATGAAAGGTGCTCAGTGGGGAATTTAGGATCAATGATTTCTGAATGAGAAGAATTAGAAATTCTACTCAAGTGATCATCCACAGGGTTTTCTTTTCAAGGTCTATCTTTGATTTCAATGTCAAACTCTTGGAGCATTAGGATCCATCTTATTAGCCTCGGTTTGGAATCACTTTTCTTGAGTAAGAACTTTATAGCAGAATGATCTATGAAGATTATGATTTTGGCACCTAAGAGATAGGGCCAGAATTTATCTAAGGCAAAAATCACTGCTAAAAGTTCTTTTTTAGTGACAGTGTACTGAGATTGAGTTTCTTCCAATGTTTTTGAGGCATAATAGATGACATGAGTAATTCTGTCTCTTCTTTGACTAAGAACAGCCCCAAAAACTCTATCAAAAGCATCACACATTAACTCAAAGGGTAAGGACCAATCAGGGGGTTGGATTATTGGGGTAGTTGTATGAGAAGTTTTGAGTTCAACGAAGGATATCATGCAAAACTCATAGAAATGGAAGGTGACATCATTTTGGAGTAACATAGTGAGTGGTAGGGCAATCCTACTGAAGTTATGGATGAATCTCCGATAGAAACCGGCATGACCGAGAAATGAATGGATGTATCAAACAGAGTTGGGTTCAGGAAGTGATTGGATCACTTCAATTTTGGCAGGATCAACTTCAATACCAACTTTTGAAACTATGTGCCCTAGAACAATCCCATTTGCAACCATGAAGTGACATTTTTCAAAATTTAACACAAGGTTGAACTTGACACACTTTTGGAGGACAAGAGAGAGTGAATTCAAACAAGATTCAAATGAATCACCATAAATGGTGAAGTCATCCATGAATACTTCCATGCAGTGTTCAATGAATTTAGAAAAGATACTCATCATACATCTCTGGAATGTTGCAGGATCATTGCAAAGTCCAAAATACATTCTTCTATATGCATATGTTCCAAAGGGGAATGTGAAAGTAGTCTTTTCTTGGTCCTGAGGTGAGATTGGGATTTGAAAATAGCCGGTGTATCGATCAAGAAAGCAATAGTATGACTTTTCGGCCAGTCTTTCTATCATTTGATCAACGAATGGAAGAGGGTAGTGATATTTTCGGGTTTCAGCATTCAATTTTCGATAATCGATGCATACACGCCATTTGTTCTTCACTCGAGTTGTGACTACCTCCCCATGTTCATTTGTGAAAACAGTTATCCCATCCTTCTTTGGTAGAACCTGAATTGGACTAACCCATTCACTATCATAAATTGGGTAGATAATACCAGCTTGAAGAAGCTTGGTGATATCTTCCCTAACTACCTCAAGGATGAGTGGATTGAGTCTTCTTTGTGGTTGTCTAATTGGTTTGGATGACTCCTCCAGATGGATGTGATGCATGCAAAGGGTAGGGTTGATTCCTAGTATGTCATCTAGGGTCCAACCTAAGGCCTTTTTGTTTTACTCTAACACTTGAACAATTTTGGACTCCTCAGTTTCAGTAAGTGAAGAAGAGATAATGATAGGATAAGAGTGATCATGGAAAAGGAATGCATATTTCAGGTGTTCAAGAAGAGGTTTCAGATATGTCTCATATTTTATTTCTGGGTTAGACATCTCAAGAATGGATGAAGGGATTTTAGTTGCTTCAGATTCATTTTTCTTAGTACTGTCCAAGGTGGAGCAGTAGAGATCAGAGTTGACGTGGGATTCAAGATAGTTTTCAAGTTCCTCTAGATTGATGGAGTCTATGAATGAGAGGTCCACATCAACTTCACCATTTATGACTTGGTTAATCATGGTGCAGATTTCACAAGATCTTTTATCATCATAACAGGATGAACATGATGGAATGGGGTTAAATTGACTCTTAGAAGTGTCCTCAGAAGCATGGATTGAAAATGCAGAGTGGTCCTCAGATGGGTATCGCATGGCTTGGAAAATGTTGAATTTGACCAGTTGGTCACCGAATTCCATGGATAAGACGCCAAAATGGACATCAATCTTGGTTCTCGCAGTCATGAGGAATGGCCTTCCTAGAATTAGGGGAGATTGAGAAGAGTTCGTCTCACCTTCCATTTCAAGGACATATAAATCAGTAGGTAAGATAAGATCATTGACTCTGACAAGGGCATCCTCAATTATTCCCTCAGGACTAGCTGTGCTTCGATTGGCTAATTGAATGACAACACTCGTTGGGTGTAAAGGACCTAGACCAAGGTTGGAGAATATGGATATGGGCATCACGTTAATTGAGTCTACTAGGTCTATGAGTGCATCATCAAAGTTCAAACATCCAATTTGGCATGGAACTGTAAAGTTCCCTGGATCTTTGCACTTTATGGGAATAGACTTCTGGGTGGAAACATTTTCTAAGTTCCTAAGTTGCTTCTTGTGTGTACACAACTCTTTAAGAAACTTGGCATACTTAGGAATTTGTTTTATGTCATCTAAGAGGGGAATGTTGACTTCAAAACGTCTAAACATGTCGAGTATTTCAGGATCAGGTTCAAAGGACTTCCTTGGTTTAGAAACAGCTTGAGGAAAAGTAATTGGATTCCTAAGTGGAATGGAAGGAGGTGAGGGAATGGATTCAGGTTCCTTTTCAATTTTCTTTTTCTTTTAATTTTCTAGGTCAACATTCAAAGGAGGGTTTGAGGATTTATCTTGAGGCATAGAAAGTTGATTTCCTGATCTAAGTGCAATTGCACTTACATTACCATTGGGGTTGGGTAATGGTTGAGCTGGGATTTGGGAAGAATTTGATTGTTGTTGCTGGCTCAGGTGGGATGCAAGTTGACCTATTTGAGTTTCAATGTTTTTAAGGCTAGAACGCGTGAAGGAGGCAAGATCTTCCACTGCACTTTCCCATGGTTTCTTGGAAGAAGAGGCTTGTCCCTAGTTGGGATTGCCTTGATTTTGGTTCTTGGGAAATCGATTGTATTGGTTTTGGAATTGGGAAGGCTCACTAGGATAATGGAATCCAGGAGGAGTATTGTTCCTTTGAGGTTGAGGAAAAAAAGGATAAGTTTGATGGAAGTTACCACCACCTTGACCATATTGGAATTGGTTTGGGTTTTGAGGAGGGATTTGAGGGGGATGAGAGACGGGATTACTATACCTCAGGCCTTCATTATATGAAGAAGAGAAGGGCTCAGAGTGAGGTTGGTTGAAGTTTCTAACAAACTGACCTGATAGTTGAGGATTGGTGTTCCGCTGAGCATATGCTGCATTGAGCTCCATTGGCCCAGATGAATCGGATTGATCCTCTTGAAGTTGTGGACATGTGTCAGTTGGATGAGATGGAGAGTTGCAGATTCCATAGTTTTTGACAGGTCCAGGAAACATTGATTGTGGGGAAGACGAGGTTGGAGATTTTGTAGCCACAGCTAGTTGTCGCACAAGACCTGTAAGTTCACTCATCCACTCGGTCATCTTGTTCGGATTCATTGATTGATTATCTTGGGCTTGTTTTACTTGATAATGTGCTCGAGTATGGAATTGTTGTGTGTTTGCAGCCATGTTACTTATGAGATCTCTTGCAGCTGCGAGAGTTTTATCAACAAGAGCACCGCCACTTGCAGCATCAATGAGAGTTCTCTCTATAGACAATAACCCCTCATAGAAGTATTGGATCAAGAGTTGGTCAGGGATTTGATGGTGTGGGAAGGTTGCAATAAGCTTTTTGAACCTCTCCCTGTACTCATGGAGTGATTCACTTGGGAATTGACTTATACCACTTATTTCATTTCGGATAGAAGCAGTACGAGAAGCAGGAAAGAATTTCTCTAAGAAGAGTCGCTTCATGTCATTCCATGTAATTATGGAACCAGGAGGTAGGTAGTAGAGCCATGACTTGGCAGTGTCAGCTAGGGAAAAAGGGAATGCTTGGAGTTTGATTTGTTCTTCAGAAACCCTTTAGGCTTCATGGTAGAGCACACTACTTGGAACTCTTTAAGGTGGAGATGTCGATCCTCACCGGCTAGCCCATGAAAATGAGGGAGAAGATGAATCAAACCCGATTTGAGTTCTAAGTCAGCTTATATGTTTGGATATTGAATACCAAGAGGTTGGTAATTCATATCAGGGGTAGCGAGTTCTTTAAGGGTTTTTTCTCTAGGATTGGCCATTTCAAATTCAACTGGTTGGATGAGGACAGGTTCTTGAATAATTTTAGTATCTGTGATGTTCCTCCTAATTTGGCGAAGTGTTCACTCAATTTCAGGGTCAAAAAAATCCGAGGGATTGTTTGGAAAGCTACGGGGCATTCAGAGAGATTTTGGAATAAAGAGGAATACGAGTTTTCTTTGTATTTTTTCCTTTTATGATTTTTATGAGAAGACGGGTTTTTCTTTGTTTTTTTTTCAATTTCTTTTTCAAATTTTGTTTTTTTGGGGGTTTTTTATTATAATAACCATAAACTAACGAAATATTAAAGCACCATCTCCGGAAACGGCACCATTTGAAATGCACGGCCGATTATCGCCTATTGACCGGTCAAAGTTCGGGTGCTCTGCTAATGTGTATAGCAGCACTCGGGTCGAACCCTCGGTGATGATACTTTGTAATAGTCGTTTGTTTTTAGTTGATTGTATTTTGATTAGGGGGTTTGTTTTTAGAGCTTAATTGAAATGATTGATTGACTATAATTGATTTAACAAATTGATAAATATTTGAGTGAGTTCATTATTAGGGAGTTAAGCTTGTGATATCCTTGATCTTTGCTTTATATTGCATTTAAATTAACACCCACTTCACAAGTTGACGTCGATTAGAATTCCTAAGTGTTAAAGCTTTAATCCAAGCCTTAACTTAACTAGGATTCTAAAATCAATCAGTACTTGTTTATGGTAGTGTATTTATGGTTCCAATAATCCATGTAAACCACATGCTAAACAAAATATGTCATTAATCCATGACATATTAAGTCCAACATACACAATGTTAAATTAACGAATACTCATCGAGCAAATACTCTCAATCACTTAACATCCCTAAATTTTGACTCACCCCAACGAAATATTTACACATCCATTTGGGTGTTTAATATTCTGGTTATAATAATTATGATGATAAATTAATAATAGAACAAAAATAAAGGGATTAGAAAAGAGTGGTACGTCGAACACACACACACGAACAATGATGATAATTAAAAACAGATTTTTGATTGAATGAGGAATCAAAATAAGGGAAGTATATTCAACTATATTTAAACTATTTTAAGAAAATAAATATTAAACTATAGAATGTGGATGATAATAAGAGATATTGAAGAAGTAACTTGCATTAAAACAGAATTACAAAGAAAGAGACTTACAAAATTACAAAAATGAAGAACATGAAATTAAGTGAAAACAAAGAGAGGAGGAAAGGTATCTCAAGTGAAAACATGAGTATGGAAGATCCTCCCAAGACTTTGAAAAGTATTTGGTCGTTCAAATATGTTCTCCTCTCTTCTGAAATGCCAACCCCTCTCAAGGAGAGAAGGGGAGAGTATTAATAGCCCAAGGAGTGGACTGTTTGAATTCCCAATCTGTCCCTCCATTTGCATCGCCAATTTGGATATTCAGACAACTTAATATAGAGAAAGATCCTTCTTCAAAGTTGTAGATAATAACGTTGTACGACTAATCTCAAACTTCGGAGTCATTTGGACTTAAGGATCAAAAGTTATGGCTAGTTTATTAAACAAAGATAAACTGTCCATTTCAATCCAGTCTTTTTAAAGTCCAAAATGTGAAAGGGTTTTTGAATAGGAAGATTCCTTCAAATCCGAATGATTTCTTCAAAAAAGTCGTCCAACTATATCTCCTATTTTACACTGAAGAATAGCATCTCTACTGTATTCTTACATCATGAGATATGTCATGCATACTATACTGATTTTAATTCTCGTCCAGAATGGTGGGCTGAATTTTAAAGCTTCATCTGGGCCCCTTGTATTTGCGATTGGGTTTTGAAATTTTTATCATGTACTCCTTGAAATGTACTCCGAACGTGGTAGGAGAATTAAGGTATTTGGACTTCTGGATTGAGCCCAGTAAATCAATCTTCATTAATAGTCCAGTTTCTTCACAGATTCTTTGGTCTTGTTTGTGAGGATCATATGACCCTTCAAATGGAAGAATTGGCTCATGGTACCTTCTAATGAAATGTTTTATATTTAAATTAGAATCCTAAAAAACAATAACCATACAATTTGGATCAGTATAAGGATAGTTATTATTAAAACAGTAAACTGACTCAATTGGACTACTTCTAAAAATGCTCAAAAATTATACTTAATATTAAAACATTAATATTTCACACAAATTATGAACATTTCATATAAAATCAGAAAAGGGAGTATATAATAAGTCATGAAAATATTAATAACATCACATCCCATGGATGTAGAGGAGGATCTGATAACTTACTCATAGAAAGGAAAATTGGTGTGTAGCACCCACTGGTCATGAATAGGGCATGCATGGGGTGTACTAGGTTGCCAGTGCAGCTGTTCTAGTCGACATGGTTGTGCGAGGGAGTGTGTGTGAGTGTGTTAAAGATCCAACCCCAGTTCCATGGCTGAGAGGGTGATGAAATGGGATCACTTATTAAGCTCTCCATGAATGTTTGATTTTCCAATGTGGGACACACTCTCTCATTCATTGTTCACATTCCCTTAAAATGTTATTAAAAAATAGACCATTTGATCATGTATATGACATCCATATGATCAATTTATTGTTCTTTTTTTACCACCTGCTTGACCTAGAAGAACCCTCAACATCCTCATACTTCCTCCTGATGATATTATTTTTCCTTAACGATGCAAATCTTGTGGTCAAAGATTGAAATCTCCATTTTGACAACAAACCCAAAGTTATCAAACCCTAAAACCATGAGAGCCCTTCAAGATGTGTTATTATTTAACATCCCTTTCATATTTATTTCTTCAATATACAAAAAAATAAATCATTTCATTAATCTCACTTTTATCATCCTATCAAACCAAATTGATTTGATGTTGTAATATAAAAACATACCAGTAGATTTGTCAAAATTTAGGAAGCATCAAGAAGAATCATCAATGAAACTGAGAAATATGAGTTAAATAGTTATATATACAACTTAATGTGCCCATAATATTTTAAAAAAATATTATATATAGTTCATTTTTAGATTTGCAAACTCATCATCTTCTCCTCCTCAATTTATACTAGTAGAAACAATAATATATATAATCTCTCTATCAATATTAGCTTGCTTAGAAAACCGTGAATGTGAACCAAGCATTTTGAAGAATTGAGTTCTCTATTGCTCTCAATTATTCCAATGGATTTATACATCCACCTTCCTATTCCTTGTAAGATAATAGTTGAAAAGTATATATATATATACATGAATATGTTCTAGAATCTTCAGGAGTTGACTATATATATTGGAAGATTTCTTTTCGGGGTTTTCACTCTTTTAGAAACCCAGTTACCTTTTGTAAATGTAAATAGAAAATGAGGAAGAGAGAGAGGGAGTCTAAAATATGATAATTGAAAAGAAAACATGAAGAAAATTGGTCTAACTTCAAAATTTTCTTTAATTTAAGGTTAGGGGGTATTTTATTTTCAAAATTATATTATAGTAAGGGTAATTTATTTTCAACTATTATTTTATAGAAAGATATTTTTTATTTTTATTTAAAACAATTATTTTGCAAGAACCCCTTTTGAAAAGTCATAATTTTATATTATAATTTTATTCCAAACATTACTACACACAAAGCCTTTAACAGCTCTATAATAAGGCTTTTTCAGTGCATAAACATACTGACAATCATAGCTCCCTTAAAATATCTATGCCATTATTAGTGCTAGAAAAATGATAATAAAGGTCTATTTTATCAGTGAAAAAAAATTATTGATAAATTCTTACTTTATCAGCAATAAAAATATCAATGATAAAGGGGGTTCTTTATCTATTCTATTTTAGTGTTGATAAAGGATCCATTATAAAAAAAATAGTGATGATAAAGGGTTATTTTATCAGTGCTATTACTAGCACTAATAAAGGGATATTTTGTTAGTGTTATTACTAGTGCTGATAAAGGGGCATACTAATATAATTTTTTGTTTAGAGTAAAACACACTACAGTAACAAAATATAGGGAGAAAATAAAGGATTTAATTGAAATAAAATTTACAACACAAATACTAGATAAAAACACTATAATATAGACATTTAAAACATTGGTTTGTACAATTACATGATTAAGTACAATTTATCACAAACATTAAAAAACATAAAATTTTTGTTTTCTTTGGCCCCCAAACACCATTCATGCTACTAGTTTCCAAATAAACTACCCTAGCTCAATAAAAAAAATTCTCATGTATAAGAAAACAATTATTATGTCAGTAATACTATAAAGAAATAAATTAAACAAAAAATGTCAATTTTAAAATAAAAACATATACTTTGAGTCATACCAAGAACACCATGTATTGGACTGATTTTTAGTTACTTCTTACACATCCGACCATTTCTTATTGTTCTCAAAAGAACGTACTCATACATTATCTCACATCTATGGTGATAAAAAAACATACTACAGATGTGAGACAATTCAAGAGCACTTACTTTTTGAAAACAAGCCATCAACTTTCACGCCATTTCTTGTTCATATTCAAATATTATCTATATAAAAATTGACTAAATAAGTATCAGATAAAAATGAAAAGGAAATTAATTATGTAATTGTGGATAAAATGATGGGAAAATAGTATGATCTTGTTTTATTAGTTTTTCCTCTTTGATTCATATTTTCATCTAAAATGTAACTTATATATTGAAAACATGTAGTTCAAGTCATAATGACAACATCGTGTGTCAGATTGATGTGTATCAAATTTATACACACCACAAATGAATTATGTATAATTTTCCAAAAGTTTCAAAACAATCTGATCTTGTTTGTTCAATTTTGTCTACTGATGTGCGTTTTAAACTAAAATGATACCTTTATCGTGAAAACCCAAACTATGAGTATTATCGGCCACATCCTGTGTCATATTGATCTGAAGTTGATTCTTACATATGAAAAATGAGTTATGGACTATTGTACTAAATTTTGAAAATAATTTGAGCTTGTTTTATCATTTTTGGCTATTTGATTTGTGTTTTAAGATAAAATGGCACTTTTGTATTGAAACATGCACTTTGATTCATACTGACCGCATCGTATGTCAGATTGACGTGAGTTCAATTCCTATACATCAAAAAATTATAATTTTTGAAAACAATCTGAGCTTGTTTTCACATTTTTGGTGACGAGACACACATTTTAAACAAAATGGATCTTTTTTATTTAAATTATGCACTTAAAGTCACAATAAACACATTGAGTGTTATTGTGATGTGTGATCAATTTCTAAACATCTCAAATGATTTATGGATGATTTTCATAAATTTTAAAAACAATATAATATTTTTTGATCAGTTTTGGCTATAAATTGTGTTTTAAAATAAAATGACAGTAATATTTAAAAGACGTACTTCGAGTTATACTGATCAAATCATGTGTTGAATTAGCGTGCGGTATATTCCTACACATGAAAATTGAATTATGGATTGTTTTCAGAATTTTTAAAACAATTTGATCTTGTTTTCATGGTTTTTTCTATGTGATGCACATTTTAAACTAAAATGGAACATTTATATGGAGAAAACATACTTATAGTCATACAGACCACATAGGGTGTTGGGTTAATGTACGGTGAATTCCAAAAAATCACAAATGAATTATGAATTATTTTTTCTAAATTTTGAAAATAATTTGATCTCATTTTATCAGTTTTGATAATGAGATCTGTGTTTTAAACTAAAATGGCACTTTGGTATTGAAAAAAATCACTTCTAGTCATACTGAACACAACATGTGTGAGATTGATGTGTAGTCAATTCCTACACATCAAAAAGGAATTATTGATAGTTTTTTTAAAAAATAAAAAACAATATGAGCTCATTTTATTAGTTTTGGCGATGTGACATACACTTTAAAGAAAAAAATTAAACTTTTGTGTTGAAAACACACATTTTGAGTCATATCAACCGCATCATGTGTCGAATTGATATGAAATCGATTCTAACTTGTAAAAAATTAATTATAGATTCTTTTCCTAAATTTTCAAAACAATATGGACTTGTTTACTCATTTTTTGTGATATAAATTGCGATTTAAACTAGAATGGAACTTTTATAATAGAAACATGTATTTAAAGCCATATCAACCACATCAAGAGTCAGATTGAGGTGTGGTCAATTAAAAAATATCAAAAATGGATTATTGATCATTGTACTAATATTTGAAAAAAATTGAAATCTTTTACTTGGTTTTTTATATGTACTTAATTTTAAACTAAAATGTTACTTATATATTGAAAATAGGTACTTTGAGTCATAGTGATGACATTGTGTATCGTATCGGCATGTGGTCAATTCCTAAACTTACCAAATGAATTATGTATTATTTTCAAAATGTTTCAAAACAATTAGACCTTATTTTATTGGTTTTGTCTATGTGAAATACATTTTAAACTAAAATGACACCTTTATATTAAAAACATGTAATTAGAGTCATACTGAACACCTCGGGTGTTAGATTGATGTTTGATCAATTCATTCATGTCACAAATTAATTATGGACCTTTTCCCTAATGTTTGAATATTGTCGAAGATCATTTTCTTAATTTTGGCTATTTGATGTGTGTTTTAAGCTAAAATGGAACCTTTGTATTGAAAACACGCACTTTGATTCATACCCACCACACCATGTGTCATATTATTGTACGGTCAACTCATACACATCAAAAATTAATTAAGTATTGTTTTCTAAAATTTTGAAAACAATCTAAGTTATTTTTCTCTATTTTTTTGATGTGACACACGTTTTAAAATAAAATGAACCATTTATATTGAAAACACACACTTTGATTCATACCAACCACATCAGGTATCAGATTGACATGTGGTCAATTTATACACATGAGAAATGAATTACAGATCATTGTTCTAAAGTCTAAATACAATATAAGATTATTTTCTCGGTTTTGGCTATGTGATTTGATTTAAAATTAAATGTTGCTTATATTGAAAACACATGCATTGATTCATACTGACCACATCATGTGTCAAATTGTTGTGCGGTCAACTCATACATATGAAAAATAAATTATGTATCATTTTCCAAAAAAATTAAACCAATATGAGATCATTTGATTTTTTGTCTATGTGACATGCATTTTCATTCTAAAATGGAACTTTAATATTGAAAACATGTAATTGAATCCATACCAAACACATAGGATGTCAGATTAATATTCGTTCAATTCCTACATGTTAGAAATGAATTATGGATCTTTTTTCTAATTTTTGAAAACAATTCAATCCCATTTTCTTAGTTTTTTCTATGTGATACATGTTTTAATATAAAATTACACTTTTTTATTGAAAATAAGAACTTTGAGTCATCTTAGCCTCATCGTGTGTCGGATTGATGTTTGGTCAATTCTTACACCTCAAAAATGACTGATGGATAATTTTATTAAATATTGAAGATCATATGAGATCCATTTCTTAGTTTTGGTGATGTGACACATGTTTTAAACTATAATTGAACTTTTCTATTGAAAACATGAATTTTGAATCATACTAACTACGTCATGTGTCGGATTTACATTTATTTTATTCATACACATCAAAAATGAATTATTAATCATTTTTATAAAATTTTACGACAATATGAACTTTTTTCCTTAGTTTTGGTGATGTGACATGTGTTTTAAACTAAAATAGCACTTTTATATTGACAACAATCATTTAGATTCATAATGGCTATAACAACCCATACTTTACATACATTGTTATTACTTCAAAATTGACGCATACTTATTACAACATATAACAAAACCATGAAAGGACCGTATAGGTATAGTGTCTTTAGAAACTGGGAAACATAAAAAACTGGTTCATAAAGCGTCTACACTGTCTCCCATTTATTTCATCATATCTGTAGTCCCTTTTGGAATATCTTACTTAATAAGCTTCTTCCTGACCTGGGGAAAGAAAACATACAAAAGGGTGAGCTTAAATGCTCAGTAAGGGTAAACAAAAGAAATATCAATCACATCATATTCATAAGAACATAACATTTTGGAAATCTTAACCTGCAAAAGAGATCATAATATCATAACATGGGATAAATCATAGTAGTGAAATGTAATCCCAATAATAATAACATAAAACATGAAACTTTGTGGTGTACACATATAATCATAGAGAATCATTTCTTATTAGTCAAGACTCATTTCCAAGACTATCTTAGTGGACAAAGTCCATTTCTGAACCGAGTTCATTCCTCGTTTCAGTCCTGTTTCACTGAACCGGATTAACCTGCCGTTCCAGCCATGTCTATCTCATGAGATATAAAATCTTTACCCAATGCATTGGAGGGAGATATAGGTCCCACCCATCTCATAATGATACCATTCTTATGTGTGCCACAAAATCATAAATCATACATCATTGCATAACCCATGTAATAAAAATGGGATTCTTAAACAACATGACATCATAAAACAATTCATATAACATAAAGGATTTCATAAAAATAATTCCATCATAACATAATCAAATCAATGTAATAATAGGGATAGAAACATAACCATATATTATCTTAGATGGAAAATAATTTTGATAAAACACTTGAACTCCATTCTTGAAGAAAATATCCTTTCTACTTCAAAAACATTTTCCTTTCTTAACATGTCATAAAATTTTAAAGTAAAAGAATTTGATTAAAAATAAACTTGAAAACTTGTAAATTAAGCTTCTTGGAAATAATTTTTTAAAAATCCATTCATTCCGTATAAGTAAAAAAACATTTTTCTCGTACTTTTGTCGGAAAAGTCAAAAAGTACCTCGTACGAAAAATGACAAAAGATTCCTTTTATATCTTTTACTAAAAACTCACCAAAGGGTAAAATTGGATTTAAACAATTTTAGGTGGATGTAAACAATATTACATATTGAGGAATCATGGATGTAGATGATAAAATACACCCCAGTAAATACCAAAGTATTAACAATCTCGGATAAAATGAGATTGTGATATTTTCCCTTACCTTAGGTCCGATTTGCTTCGTAAGTGTCTAAACCTCCTGTATAATAATTTAAATAATGTTATTGACTTATTCCAGAATCATAATTATTGTTATGATATCATATATGGTCATATTTTTAGCTTCTTATTAGTAATATTTCATTACTACTTGTTATTCGGGTGTTTATTACTTTTTGTTCTTATGCGTGTTTGTCGAATAAATTCTTATTATTCTCTTTAGGTTATAGATACCTCATTTACAGAATGGTATTAGTATAATATATATCATATTCATTCATTCAATTTATTTATATAATCATTATGCAATGAAGATCATTTAGAACGAATCGCATCACATCGTGGAGACGGTATTCCGTACGTACGCACAAGCGATGATATCATTCCCATGATCGTGGAATTGTATTGGAGTGTATGTATACTATTTCAGAATCAATAAAACTTTACAATAATAATATATATTCATTACTTTCACCCTTATACCCATCCAGGTAAGGTGGTGGTGGAAAATAGATTACACCACGGCGTGGAGACTGTATTCCGTACGTACGCACACGCGGTGATTTCGTTTTCCGTAGGATGGATAAGAGGTGAAATAGGGTTGTTTCATATTTATAATAACATATCAGTATATGAGTGATACTGATGTTATTACCTCATAATGAAACAACTAAATAAGAGGGAGTAGAAGAAGAATGGAACTTGAAGAAAACGGTAGAAGGTATTACCACTTTCTCGAAGTGCCTCCTCTAAACTTTCTCTTAAGGCACTAGAGTTGGTCTTTTGATAAGACCAGTACCTATAGTAGGTTTATAAGGAAGTGGGGAAGTGAAATGGGCAGGGTTTGGCCGATCTTGAAGGCTCAAAGTGGTGTGAGGAGGAGAGGGAGGAGGTGCCCTTTTATAAGGGAGGAGAGGGGCACCTTTGGAAATATAAGAAATATTAGTTTATATTAAATCCCAACCCCACTTAAAAACTTCCAAAATGACTCATATCCCAAGCTTAGATGAGATATGGTTGTAATACCATAAACCAATAAAATTTAGACATGTTAGGAATTTATTTGAAACATTATCAACTTGATTTATCCTTATTTATCAATTTAATTTTATTTCTGGTAATAATATTCTAAATTTTAAATTATTATAAATAATTACATATGTGTTGTGAATTCTCCATAATTTGAAATTTTATGACATTGTAGACTATATAACTTTTAATCTATAATTTTTAAATATTTTTGTGATTTTTAAACAATTTTATAATATGTTATTTTTATAAAATAACAATGGTGTCAATTTTGACACTATTAATTTATTTGAATTTTAAAAAATATATATAAAGAAGATATGTTAAAAATAAAAGCTTTAATAGATTCATAAAATGTCATATGTATCTATAAAATTAGTGTATCACATTAAATAGTTCATATAATATTTATTTTAATATTTTTAAAACAATTTATTTGATATTTTAATTAATAAAATAATTTGAACATCATTATTGTGTCATAATTAATGATAACTATTTAATCCCTAAAAATTATAAATAAATTCCTATGATGTAGATAATTGTATTAGATTTCTGGAGACTATTCATGTTCGAAGTTTAATTAAGTTTATCACCAAATTAAAATTATTATATTTATAAGATTTAAGAAAGTGACATGTTGTCACATTCTTTGGTTTTAATAATAATTAAATTATTTTAATGGAAAAAAGTCCATTAAATGAATCTAATCCGACCCTTAGGTGATATGGGTCGATGTTTAGTCATCCAATAGGATTTTGGCAGGTGTTAGGGTAATTTTATAATCTTATATTTACCCTTAATTACCCGATTTACCTTTAACTATGGTAAATAAAATTTACCGTAGTTACTATTCATAATGCTCAAAAATAAAAAGTAGTCTATTAACATAATTTTGACCCTATGATTCTGAATATGGAATCCATTTTTCAAAATTCAAAACATATAAGTTGTAGTAATTAATTTAAAATAAATCATGTTGTTAAGAAAACGGGATTTAGAAGTTAAAACATTGCCAAATATTGAAATGTTTTTACCTATGAATTCAATGTGAAAGTAATGCTAATGACATACATTATATTAAATGGTAAAAATATATTATATTTATACTTTAAAACCATTCAATATTATAATTTATCCATATAAATTATCTCAATGAAAAAAGTTGTTTTTAATTAAAAATTAGCGTATTCTTACTATTCATCAAAATATGAAAGTTGTCAAAAATTTATCAAAAATTTATCCAAAGTAAATTTTTATACCCTGATTCAAAAAAAGAATTTTATTTTGTCAAATTAAACTTATAAACATGTCAAAACTAGATCTAATGTGGGTGCGCCATCAAAAGGCGGCAAAACTGCATTTTTTGAAAAATACTTCTTTAATCCAAAAAAACTGATTTTGATTTTATACCTCATTCTAGAAAATGTATAAGTTGAATTAAAATGTTATAAAATTCAAAATTCAGTTAATACTATTCATAACGGCTAGTTTTAATAGTATTTTAATAGCATATCATTTTTTAGTGAAACTCGGTATTGCATACGACGCAAGCTATCGAGGAAGGTCGCGTTTGCGTGTAAAGCACGCCAAGCTTGTGTTGTGTGTAGTGAAAGATTCATTTGATGATTTATATAACATAAAAACAAAATATTTCTCAAAAAAGTATCAGGTGTTACATTCTACCCCCCTTAAAATGAATTTCGCCCTCAAAATTCGTCACTTTGTAACAAACAGATGAGGATACCTCTCCCTCATCATATCCTCAAGCTCCCATGAAGCTTCTTCTAATTGGTGGTTCCTCCATAAAACTTTCACCAAGTGAGTGGTCTTGTTTCATAGGAATTTTTCGCTATGATCCAGAATCTCTATCGGCTGTTCTTCATAAGAAAGATCTTGCTCCAGCGGTACAACTTCGGAGGTGAGTACATGTGAAGGATCAGGTATGTACTTTCTTAGGAGATATACATGGAACACATCATGAACTTGAGAGAGATTCAATGGAAGCGTCAATTGGTAAGCTACCTTTCCAACACGATACAGTATTTCGAAAGGACTGATATATCTAGGGCTCAACTTTCCCTTCTTTCCAAATCTCAAGACCCACTTCCAGGGAGATATTTGTAAGAACACTTTATCACCCACTTCAAACTCTAGGTCTTTTCTTCGGTTGTCGGCATAACTTTTTTGTCGACTCTGAGATGCTCTTATGTGTTGTTGAATAGATCTGACCTTTTCTGCCTTCTCATCAACAAGATCAGGTCCTAATAGCTTTCTTTTCCCAACTTCATCCCAGCAAGTTGGAGTCCTGCATTTATTTCCATAGAGAGCTTCATAAGGAGCCATCTGAATACTGGAGTGAAAGCTGTTATTATAAGAAAATTCCACCAAAGGTAGGTGTTGATCCCAAACACCTTTGAAATCCATAGAGCAAGCTCTCAACATATCTTCTAGAGTTTGAATTGTTCACTCAGAATGACCATCTGTCTGAGGATGATAAGCAGTGCTGAAACTAAACTCTGTATCCAGAGTATGCTGAAGACTTCACCAAAACATCGAAGTAAATCTCGGATCCCGATCAGATATAATGGAAAGTGGTACTCCATGCAATCTTACCACTTCCAGCACATATATCCTGGAAAGCTGATCAAGATAACAATCTTCTCTAATATAAATGAAGTGTGACAACTTCTTAATACGATCAACTATAACCCAGATAGCATTATTGCCTTTGGATGTTTTAGGAAGTCCGGTGACAAAGTCCATAGTGATGTTTTCCCATTTTAATTTGGGTATGGGTACTGGTTGTAACATTCCCTTAGACTTCTGTCTCTTAGATTTAACTTGCTGACAAACCAAGCATCGAGAGACATATTTAGCAACATCTCTTTTAATTTCATCCCACCAGAAGTACTCTTTAAGGTCCCTATACATCTTCGTGCTTCCAGGATGAATAGAGAATGAAGAACTATGAGCCTCATCCAGCAGCTCCTTTAATTCGGGGATGGGAGGAACACAAACCTGATTCCTGAACTTTATTATCCCATCACAATCAAGGTTGAATTCATGAACATTTCTCACCTTTTTTTGTAACTCGGCATCTTCTTTCTGTGCCTCTTTAATCTTCACATGTATAGATGGTTGAACATTCATTTGAGAAAGATAATATTTTTCCCCTTCCATTATAATTACAAGATCCATCATTTGTAAATCCATAGATATTGGATCTTTTGTGATCCTCATCATTGATAAGCTAGCATGGTCTTGTTGACTTAATGCATCTTCCACCTTGTTTTCTTTCCTAGGGTGGTAATGAATTGAGCAGTCGTAATCCTTAATCAGCTCCAACCATCTTCTTTGACGCATATTCAGCTCCTTTTGTGTGAAAATATACTTTAAACTTTTATGATCAGTATAAATATCACACCTTTCACCATAAAGGTAATGCCTCCAAATCTTTAATGAAAATATTACCGCAGCTAACTCTAAATCATGATTTGGGTAATTTTGCTCATGGATTTTCAACTATCGTGAGACATAAGCTATCACTATATCATTTTGCATGAGAACACATCCTAGTCCCTTCTTGGATGCATCACTGTAGATCACAAACCTTTCTCCACTACAAGGAAGTGTGAGTATAGGTGCACTGGATAACCTTCTTTTCAACTCCTTGAAATTCTCTTCACATTCATCCGTCCACATGAACTTAACTCATTTTTGAGTCAACCTGGTGAGTGGATTAGATAATCGTGAAAAATCTTTCACAAAACGTTGATAATATCCAGCCAAACCAAGAAAACTTTGGATCTCAGTTACTTTTGTTGGTCTTGACCATCTTTGGATAACCTCTGTTTTTTCTAGATCCACAGATATCCCCTCTTTTGAGATTATGTGACCCAAAAATACAACTTTTTGAAGCCAAAATTCACACTTGGTAAATTTGGCATAAAGCTTCTCCTTTCTCGGGGTCTTCAATATAATTCTCAAGTGATCTTCATGTTTTTCCTTGCTCTTTGAATAGACAAGAATATCGTATATAAAGACTACCACAAATTGATCAAGGTAGTCTCTAAAGACTCTATTCATCAGATCCATGAAGATAAAAGGGGCATTAGTAAGACCAAATGGAATCACTATAAATTCATAGTGTCCATACCTTGTACAGAAAGTCGTATTTTGTATATCCTTCCTTTTGACCCTTAATTGATGATACCCTGAACGAAGACCAATCTTGGAAAAGTATTGAGCTCCGTGTAGTTGGTCAAATAGGTCATCAATGCGTGGGAGAGGATATTTGTTCTTGATAGTGATCTTGTTAAGTTCTCGATAATCAATGCAGAGTCTCATTGATCCATCTTTCTTCTTAACAAACTTAACAGGTGCTCCCCAAGGTGACACACTGGGGCGTATGAATCCCTTATCAAGATTCTATTGGAGTTGCTTCTTCAATTCCTGCAACTCAATTGGGGTCATTCTATAAGGTGTCTTTGAAATAGGCAAAGCACCCGGTACGAGTTCTATTAAAAACTCAACTTCACGATTTGGTGGAAGACCCAGCAATTCCTCTGGAAAGACATCATAAAACTCCCGTACAATGGGAATATTCTTAATTGTGAGTTTCTCACCAATAATTTGAGATAAATAACCTTCATTAAGTGAAATCAAGACCCATAAGATGGAAGAAATTTCCACTAGAAGGTTTGTTCTTCCTTGCATTGATAGACGATCATAGATTGATCTGGAATATGAAATGTGACTTCCCTTATTTGGAAATTGATATAAGCTCCATATAAAGAAATCCAATCCATGCCAATAATCACATCAAATTCCACTATAGGAAGGATCACAAGATTTGCAAGAAGCACTTTCCCACAAACTTCAATCGGGGAAGAATTATAAACTTTTGATGCGAATGTTGTGCCATTAGGTGTTGTCACAGCTAACTCAACATCTAATTGTTGAGGTAAAATGGTGATACCCTTAGAAAAATCTTCATAAATAAAAGAGTGGGTGGATCCAGAATCAAATAAAAGATTTGCTACTTTAGAGTGGATGGTAAGTGTAACTTTCACCACATCGTTATTGTACTCCACATCGCTGATAGAAATTGCATGTAACTTTCCTTTTTTCTTTAGCCTTAAGATTTTGTTGATGTCGACCATCATCATCAACCCTTGGATTTGGGAATTGATTGGCATAATGACCCATCTCCTTGCACTTGAAACATTGAAGTGTAGTAGGTTCATTCTGTGTGTCCCTTCCTTTGTTTGCATCATTAGACATCTTCTTCCCATCATTGTGGCATTCAAATGCCTGATTAACTTCCTTTCCACATTTGAAACATTTACTTGTCCCTTTAAGACAACTCCCTCCATGTTTCATTCCACACTTTGAGCATAATGGAAAGCACATCTTCTTTTCAGTGTGCTCTTTAGATTTTCCTTTGAATTCCATTTTACTCTTCTTATAAAACCCATATGACTGATGGGTTACTCCAATCTCCATCTCGACTTTCAGAGCACATCGAACGATTTACTCATAGCTATTGAAGTCCCTTATGGCTAACGCCCTTCGAAGACTTGGTTTTAAGCCACTAAAGAATTGATCGATCTTACTCTCAGGTTGGATAATAATACCAGAAGCGTACCATGAAAGTCTTGTCAAATTTGCTTCATAGGTACCAACAGATTCATCATCCTTTTGCTTCAGTTCAAGAAAATCTTTCTCCATCTTTGTTCGGAGAATACGAGGGAAGTACTTATTGAAAAATAAGTTCTTGAACTCGTCCCATTCCATAGACTCAATTTCATCCCTTTTCCTCGTATTCTTAATAATATTCCACCATTGATCAGAATCTCCTTCCAAACGATACACGAATAGGATGAATTTATCATGTTTAGAACAATAAAGAACTTAAAATATCTTTTCATTAGTACTAATCCATTGTTCAGCAACTAATGGATCAGTAGACCCGCTGAAAGAAGGTGGACGCTACCTCATGAAGGATTCAACAGAATGTTTCTCCTTCCTATGCTCGTTTGGAAGTCCTGCATCATTCATAGCTTCAAAAATTTGCATGATAATGGCTACAAGATTTTTCATTCCAGCTCCCATAACGTTTGGTTGATCAGGGGGACAATCATTGCATTGCCCGTTGCATTCCGCATTAACACGGTTCCTTCGGGTTCCAGCCATTGACTAAAACCAAGAGGAATAGTGTGACCAACACTAATTATAATAGGAAAACCACATAATCAAGAATAAAATTTCACACTTAAGGTCTTATCCTAGGTTATTCATGGTCATTTATAAAACACTAAGATTGTGTTCTATGCTTAGACTTTTCCTTAGGGTTCTTACTAAGGCTTTCACATCCTAGTTTCCAAAGGTTGACTATACCATTCCTCTGATACCAACTATAATGACCCATACTTTACATACATTGTTATTACTTCAAAATTGAAGCATACTTATTACAACATATAACAAAACCATGAAAGGACCATATAGGTATACTGTTTTTAGAAACTGGGAAACATAAACAACTGGTTCATAAAGCGTCTACACTGTCTCCCATTTGTTTCATCATATCTATAGTCCCTTTTGGAATATCTTACTTAATAAGCTTCTTCCTGACCTGGGGAAATAAAACATACAAAAGGGTGAGCTCAAATGCTCAGTAAGGGTAAACAAAAGAAATATCAATCACATCATATTCATAAGAACATAACATTTTGGAAATCTTAACCTGCAAAAGAGATCATAATATCATAACATGGGATAAATCATAGTAGTGAAATGTAATCCCAATAATCATAACATAAAACATGAAACTTTGTGGTGTACACACATAATCATAGAGAATCATTTCTTATTAGTCAAGACTCATTTCCAAGACTATCTTAGTGGACAAAGTCCATTTCTGAACCGAGTTCATTCCTCGTTTCAGTCCTGTTTCACTGAACTGGTTTAACCTGCCGTTCCAGCCATGTCTATCTCATGAGATATAAAATCTTTACCCAATTAATTGGAGGGAGATATAGGTCCCACCCATCTTATAATGATACCATTCTTATGTGTTCCACAAAATCATAAATCATACATCATTGCATAACCCATGTAATAAAAATGGGATTCTTAAACAACATGACATCATAAAACAATTCATATAAGATAAAGGATTTCATAAAAATAATTCCATCACAACATAATCAAATCAATGTAATAATAGGGATATAAATAGAACCCAAAATTATCTTATATGGAAAATAATTTTGATAAAACACTTGAACTCCATTCTTGAGGAAAATATCCTTTCTACTTCAAAAACATTTTCCTTTCTTAACATGTCATACAATTTTAAAGTAAAAGAAGTTGATTAAAAATAAACTTGAAAACTTGTAAAGTAATCTTCTTGGAAATAATTTTTTAAAAATCCATTCATGTCGTATAAGTTAAAAAAACATTTTTCCCGTACTTTTGTCGGAAAAGTCAAAAAGTACCTCGTATGAAAAACGACAAAAGATTCCTTTTATATCTTTTACTAAAAACTCACCGAAGGTTAAAATTGGATTTAAACAACTGTAGGTGGATGGAAACAATATTACATATTGAGTAATCATGGATGTGGATGATAAAATACACCCCAGTAAATACCAAAGTATAAATAATCTCGGATAAAATGAGATTGTGATATTTTCCCTTACCTTAGGTCCGATTTGCTTCGTAAGTGTCTGAACCTCCTGTATAATGATTTAAATAATGTTATTGACTTATTCCAGAATCATAATTATTGTTATTATATCATATATGGTCATATTCTTAGCTTCTTATTAGTAATATTTCATTACTACTTGTTATTCGGGTGTTTATTACTTTTTGTTCTTATGCGTGTTTGTCGAATAAATTCTTATTCTTATCTTTAGGTTATAGATACCTGATTTCCAGAATAGTATTAGTGTAACATATATCATATTAATTCATTCAATTTATTTATATAATCATTATGCAATGAAGATCATGTAGAACGAATCGCATCACATTGTGGAGACGGTATTCCGTACGTACGCACGAGCGATGATATCGTTCCCATGATCGTGGAATTGTATTGGAGTGTATGTATACTATTTCAGAATCAATACCAATTTAAAATTATCATATATATTCATTATGTTCACCCTTATACCCATCCAAGTAAGGTGGTGGTGGAAAATAGATTACACCACGGCGTGGAGATGGTATTCCGTACGTACGCACGCGCGGTGATTTCGTTTTCCGTAGGATGGATAAGAAGTGAAATAGGGTTGTTTCATATTTATAATAACATATAATTATATGAGTTATACTGATGTTATTACCTCATAATGAAATAACTAAAGAAGATTGAGTAGAAGAAGAATGAAACTTGAAGAAAACGGTAGAAGGTATTACCTCTTTCTCGAAGTGCCTCCTTTAAACTTTCTCTTAAGGCACTAGAGTTTGTATTTTGATAAGCCCAGTACCTATAGTAGGTTTCTAAGGAAGTGGGGAAGTGAAATGGGTAGGGTTTGGCCGAGGTTTAAGGCTCAAATTGGTGTGAGGAAGAGAGAGAGGAGGTGCCCTTTTATAAGGGAGGAGAGGGGCACCTTTGGAAATATAAGAAATATTAGTTTATATTAAATCCCAACCCCACATAAAAACTTCCACAATGACTCATATCCGAATCTTAGATGAGATAGGTTTGTAATCTCATCAACCAATAAAATTTAGACATGTTATGAATTTATTTTAAACATTATCAACTTGATTTATCATTATTTATCAATTTAATTTTATTATTGGTAATAATATTCTAAATTTTAAATTATTATAAATAATTACATATGTGTTGTGAATTTTACATAATTTGACACTTTATGAAATTTTAGACCATATAAATTTTAATCTATAATTTTTAATTATTTTTGTGATTTTTAAACAATTTTATAATATGTTATTTTTATAAAATAACAATGGTGTCAATTTTGACACTATTCATTTATTTGAATTTAAATAAAATATATACAGATGATATGTTCGAACTAAATGCTTTCATAGATTCATAAAATGTCATATGTATCTAGAAAATTAGAGTAGCACATTAAGTAGTTCATCTAATATTTATTTTAATATTTTTAAAACAATTTATTTGATATTTTAATTAATAAAATAATTCCAACATCACTATTGTGTCATAATTAATGATAGATATTAAATTCCTAAAAATTATAAATAAATTCCTATGATGTAGATAATTGTATTAGATTTCTGGAGACTATTCCGGTTCAAAGTTTCATTAAGTTTATCACCAAATTAAAATTATTATACTTATAAGATGTAAGAAAGTGACATGTTGTCACATTCTTTGGTTTTAATAATAATTAAATTATTTTCATGGAAGAAAGTCCATTAAATGAATCTAATACGACCCTTAGGTGATATGGGTCTACTTTTAGTCATCCAATAGGATTTTGGCAGGTGTTAGGGTAATTTTATAATCTTATATTTACCCTTAATTACCCGATTTACCTTTAACTATGGTAAATAAAATTTACCGTAGTTACTATTCATAATGGCCAAAAATAAAAAGTAGTCTATTAACATAATTTGGACCCTATGATTCTGAATATGGAATCCATTTTTCAAAATTCAAAACATATAAGTTGCAGTAATTAATTTAAAATAAATCCCATTGTTAAGAAAATGGGTTTTAGAAGTTAAAACATTGCCAAAGATTGAAATGTTTTTACCTATTAATTAAATGTGAAATTAATGCTAATGACATGCATTATATTAAATGGTAAAAATATATTCTATTTATTCTTTAAAAGCATTCAATATTATAATTTATCTATATAAATTATCTCAATGAAAAAAGTTGTTTTTAATTAAAAATTAGCGTATTTTTACTATTCATCAAAATATGAAAGTTATCAGAAAAATATCAAAAATTTATCCAAAGTAAATTTTTATACCCTGATTCAAAAGAAGAATTTTATTTTGTCAAATTTAACTTATAAACATGTCAAAAACTAGATTTAATGTGGGTGCTCCATCAAAAGGCGGCAAAACTGCATTTTTTGAAAAATACTTCTTTTATCTAAAAAAACTGATTTTGCTTTTATACCTCATTCTAGAAATTGTATAAGTTGAATTAAAATGTTATAAAATTAAAAATTCAGTTAATAATATTCATAACGGATAGTTTTAATAATATTTTAATAGAATATCTTTTTGTAGTGAAACTCGGTATTGCATACGACGCAAGCTATCGAGGAAGGACGCGGTTGCGTGTAAAGCAAGCCAAGCTAGTGTTGGGTGTAGTGAAAGATTTATTTGATGATTTATATAACATAAAAACAAAATATTTCTCATAAAATTCTCGGGTGTTACACTGGCCATATCAGGTGATGGATTTATGTGTGGTCAATTCCTACAAGTCAAAAAATAATTATGGATTATTTTCCTAAAATTTGAAAAACATCTGAGATCGTTTTCCTGGTTTTTGGATATGTGATGTGTTTTAAACTAAAATGAAACTTTTATATTGAAAACATATACTTTATGTCATACTAACCACATAGTTTTTTAGATTTTTGTGTGGTCAATTCATGCACCTGAAAAATAAATTATGGGCCATTTTCCTAAATTTTTAAAACAATATGACATTACTTTCTTGGTTATGTGATGTGCATTTTAATCTAAAATAGAACTTTTACAATAAAAACACGTACTTAGAGTCATACAGACCACATCGGATGTTGGTTTATCATGCATATAATTATTACATGTCAAAAATAAATTATGTACCATTTTATAAGAGTTTAAAAACAATCCAATTTCATTTTCTCTATTTTTGCTATGAGATGTGTGTTTTAAACTAAAATAAAACTTTTGTATTGAAAACACACACTTTGAGTCATACCAACCACATCATGTGTAAAATTGATGTGCGTTAAATTCCTAGATGTCAAAAATAAATTATGGATCTTTTTAGAAATTTTAAACACAATATATGATTGTTTTTTTTGATGATGTGTTATGAATTTTAGACTAAAATGGTACTTTTTTTTTATTGAAAACACACACTTTGAGTCATACCGACTACATCGAGTGTTGGATTGAAATGTGATTGATTCCTATGAATCACAAATTAATTCTGTGTCATTTTCCTAAAGTTTTAAATAATCCTTTCTCATTTACTTAGTTTTGGTTATGTGGTGAATTTTAAACAAAAATGACACTTATATTGAAAACATGTAATTCGAGTCACACTGGCCACATCCTGTGTCGAATTGGCATGCAATAAATTCCTAAAAATTAAAAATTAATTATGGATTGTTGTCCTAAAGTTTGAAAAAAAATATGCTCCTTTTCATCATTTTGGATACGTGACGTGTGTTTTAAACTAAAATGGAACTTTCATATTAAAAAAAGTATTTAAATTCATACCAACCACATTGGATATTGGATTACTGTGAGGTTGATTCCTACCTATCACAAATGAATTGTGGATCATTGTCTTAAATTTTAAAAACAATCCAAGATTTTTTCTCAGTTTTGGCTATGTGATATGTGTTTTAAACTAAAATGAAAATTTTGTATTGAAAACACCCTCTTTGAGTCATACCGACCACATCGTGTGTAAGATTGATGTGTAGTCAATTACTACACATCAAAAATGAATTATAAATAGTTTTACTAAATTTTTAAAATAGTATGAGATCATTTTCTCAATTTTTAGCATGTTATGTATGTTTTGAACTAATGTGTAAATTTAAAAAAATAATCATCATATAAAAATAATAAAAATATTATCTAAAAAATTTGATAAAATGATGAGAACACTAACTAAATAAGTAATAGTAATTCACCTCTTCATGATTTTAGTATACATTATAACACCATGTATTATTATTATTCATTTATAATCAAATAGATTTCCTACATTATACTTATCCTTGATAAATAAATCAAAAATAATATAAAATCATTATGATACTAATATTTTACATCCCAAGAATATCTATAAGGTAATAGCTTGTACTATATCCAAAATGTAATAGGTAATATCCTAAATTTTATATTAGAAAACATTATGACACTGTGTACTTTTCCCCCTCATCTCTAGAAAATTTTACTTCTTATTTTGAGTTCATATATTGTTGGAATTATTGGAAGTACTAAGAAAATATAGACAAATAAATGATTAAGAAATTGTTCTAATGAAAGTGTAATTACCTTTGAAAATTACTTGATAGAGGATGCTATTTTTCTTATGGTATATGATATGTTTCAAAATTTTGAAAATGTATTTTGCATAATCGTTTTTTATATTTCTTAATACAATAATGAAGCATTGACCAGAATTACTAAAATATTTTGAAATATGTTTTGATAGTTGAATATTTCTATATATACCTTAAATTTTTCCATTTGAATAAATACATGGGCTTTATAATTTTTATTCACCGACCTCATATCATGATTTTTCCTATATTTATAGATCACACTATTAAAACAAAAATTCTTATTAAAAAAACAGAAACATATAATTCTAATTTTATCTATAGAATTTTGATTGAAATGAATATTAAATTCACAATACACATCATGTGTGGTAATTTTTATGGAAATCCATGCATTGGATCCAAAAAATAAACATTTAGGGTATCCAAATTCATTGTGATCAGCATCCATTTCTTCTTAAAAAACAAAAAATAGATAAGTAATAAAAAAATAAAAATATATTTTATATGATTACATTTTAGAGTTTTACCCCTAAATTTTAGGAATAAAAAAGAATCTATCTTCTATTATTTTCTTCTCAAATTCCTTTCTTAGATTTTGTTTTTTTTATCAATTTCTCCTAACCCCAAAGAAATTTATTCCGTAGAAACAATACAGGGATTAATGAATCCAAATTGTGTTTTCTAGGGTTTTAGCTTTATAGAGTAGTAATATAAACTCATGTAGAAAATAGGGATATTTATTAACTTTAATGAACATAGTAGATCATTTTTTGGGCAGACAGGTTATAAAAATGTATCTCATGTATGTATTCACAACTAAGACTCCTGGTCATTCCAACAGGAGAATCTCATTTATACTCTCAATATAAACCACGTCTATAATGACATTTCTAAATATTTATTCTTCATAATGAATATAGGACACATCTCCATATTTAAATATGGGGTCTACATGAACTTTTAATGTTAATATATGCTACAATAAAACTAGAAATGAGAAGGTACTCTTGGAAGTTCTTTTTGTTTTCTTGGTTGATTCAATAAATTTTCTTGATCTTACCTTTTTTCTCCCCATTGTATTATCCGTATGTAATAAAATACCTAACTTTAGACCTTTTTTCATCAACTGTTATAGGTTTCTTATTATAATTTTTTTAAATAAATACCTAATGTACCTTTATAAGATTATATGGCCATTCTATAAAAGTTGTAGTAGAATCTTTAACCTTTGTAATATCTAGATTTTCAAGTGGAACAAGATACTCGATGCTTGAATTTTGATCTACTTCAATCCCCACTCTCATGTGGTCTGTTGGGAGTTATTTTTTGTGTATCATTCCTCTATGGATGTTATACACCATACCCCTTGCAATAAGGTGATATGTGGGTGTTGATATGTAGAAATCAAGTACAACTTCACCTTGCATAATTTTAGAAATATAAAGTAATCTAAAGATGTTCGATTCAGATTTATGAGAATGAGTAATGAAAAAATTGTTTAGCATGAGTAAGGTATGTGGTTTTATGGAATTACTAGCCTCAAATCTAGTGGGTTTCTTTGGTTCTTCATTTATTAATATTTCTTCCACTGCTAGTTCTCTTTGATCCTTCCAAATATATTGGTCTGCCAAACTAGACCAGATGATAATATCTTTAAAATCGTCTATTTTCACCTAAATTCCTTTCATCATTTGATATGTATCTTATTGAAACTTTGTATTCCTGAAATATATTTGAGGTGACACTCCAAAACCCGCACCTCTAATGCGACCATATTGATCTGGCTGTTTCAAAGCTACCAAAAGTAGTTTTTCATTAGGAACTCTTGTGAATAAATCATATTAAAAATATATAAACATAAATATATATATATTTTTAATACTTATATAAATAATAATGAATTACTATTATATCATACTTACACATGTTTCCCATACTACTTTTATGTTTTCATAAACTAGTTTAACCACTTTATTTACATGGGCCACCTTTCCTCGCACATGATTTGGGATGGAAGTTGATTTATATTTTTATTCATCAATATGCATATAAACAAAGGATCATATATTGTTACATATCACAGAAAAATTTTATTATAGATTTAAAATACATACCATTTTCTTCTCTAGTGAAATGTACCTTATCCTTGTTTTTCAATATGGATACATTGGTTGTAATGCATGTTGTTTATTTTCATCACACCTTTACTATTTCGTACATTAATAATTTTGAATCAAATTAGATAAAATAAATAATTTCAAACAATATATTATCGACTATAATTCACCTGAAATTATTTCTCATCGTGATGACTAATGAAATCATTCCTTGTTTCCTTTTTTATAATTTGTGCATACATAACTGGTGGGTGGGATTTTAGTTTCCTCTCAGCATCCCTAAGATAAATATTGGTAAGAAGAATCCAGAAACCTCACTAGGATTTTTCAATAGACCTAAGAAATATTTCTTATGGAAATAATCTAAAAAAACTCTAAAAGTGATAATGAAAATTATATCAATGTTTCATTATATAATATTTTGGTAAAATAGAGATACTATTTCATAACATTAACTTAATATCTTCTTAAAGCATTTCCTTTATTATAGGCTGTACTTGGATCCAGAAACCTTTATCAATTATCACCTTCATTCTCATTGTGACCCCAATATAACTAATGAACATTGAATTATTGGTATATAGAGGTTGGTTGTACCAATTCCATCCATTCTCAAATTTTATACCCTTGCTTATTGGCTTGATAATTCTAGTCAACACACTAATGCTATGTTGTTCTTTTTTTCATCAACATGTTATAGATCCACTTATGATTTTATAGTTTCGGCATCAACCATTTATTCTTTCCTAAGATTGGTTACATCATCATGTGAAGAATTCATTTTCTATATGAGTAGTCAGACATTTAATTTGGATTACATTAATACAGTATAGAACACATAATATTATGAGGAAAATAATTGTATATTAAGAAACACTTTAACTTACTCATTGAATTCTCTTTATTTTCTTTAAAGTTTGAATGGATTTTCATCCTATATTGAGAATCCAAATCCCATATTTTTGGTCCTCTCTAATGTATAATACATTTTATACATTAGGACCACCATTAAATTATTGTTATCTCGCAATGAAAGGGTCATCCTAAATTTAATTTTAATCTAACCCTATAGTTGTTTTAGTCACCAGTTGGAAAATTGAACAATTCTTGTTTACTGGATCTAAGACATAAAATACCTATACATATTATGATTCCATTATGAATGGATTTTTCATATACCCTTCCACATTTAAATTCACCTTCATAAAACCCATTTCATCTACTTTCACTACACTCCTATTGTCAACCCATTTGAAATGGAAAATAATCACTTGAAATGTTTTATAATATAACTTTTATATTTGTTTGATGATGTCAAAATATGACGTATTCACATAAATTTTATTTCTACCCTTGGAACTAGGTATGTTCATCGCTTCCTAAATAATCTTAAATCCATAATTTTACATCGTATTATGTTCATAATGTTTTTATTGTATATAATGTATACTAAATAATTACAAAATCAGTGTAAGAGATAACATTTTCATTTGGTCACCTGTCCAGCCATCTAAGTAATTCAGTAATTAAATTTTGATTTTCAGATAACTCTACATAAATATTATCTCATAACCATCATATAAACCATTGATTAAGTGTGTTTTGTATCCATCCTTCAACCCTTGATTGATTCAAATGTCTAAGCATTTCTTTGTGGGATTCCAAATATGTATCAACATCTTAACTATTATGTTAACTATAAAGGTGATCTTTCTCCATATATGTGTTGGTAAATGTAACAAAATCTCTTCCAAAAATACCTTTTCCCATAAGGGGTCCATTGTGATCATACTTTGTGTAAAGACCCGGATTTTCCATGTAATTTTTTTTAATTATATGGAACTATTTTGAGGCTGTGAAATCTGAAGGCGTTTGATTCTGATGCCTGGTGTGCCTAGAATGGAACTTTAAACTTTATTAAGGTTCAATCAGTAAACATATGAGTGGGAAATCATAGCTTTTAAACTGGTTCTCAGAATTTAAATATGAGGGCACCATTGAACTCACAGTGCTAGGATTTTCTTAAGGGACACTTAACCTTGACCATAGTGGGTTGTGAGAGGAAGTTTGTTTTTTCGGTTTTCATGGAGGATTAATAAAATAATTATAATTTATTTTAAATATCTTCCACCTCTCTTTTAGGTTTTGGTGGTGGGGACCACAAGGGGTGGTCAAGCATTTAATTTTGGACATTAAATTCCTGGTTACACAAAAATGTGTAACCACGTGCAATTAAAGAGGTTCATTAATTTCACCAATTAATGAACCACTCTTAATTTTTTGTTGTAAAGATAACTCACCTCTTCTCTCTTTTTAGTTTTTTAATTCATTGGGAAAGAAGTGGTGTTTTTGGGATAGGAGGATTTTGGAGGAGCCTCTTGACGTAGAACAGATCCCTCAATCAAGAACTGAAGATCACCGTTTGAGCAGCATCGTTGGAAGATTTCTTCGGGATCGACGAACACTGACCCATCTTTAAACATGGGACACTCTCCAACGACTCATGAGGTAGGGTTTTGTCTTGTTTAAATTTAATTATTTTTTGAATCAATAATATTTTACCTTCTTAAGATGCTAATATGGAGGGCGCGTGCCAAACGAACAAGGCCCGGACCCTCGGCAACTCATTTTATCGTTGCATTCTACATGGGTGAATTTTCAGGTTGGACAAAACCCAAATATGAGGGTCATGTAGTGAAAGAGATGACCTAGGAAGCCCATAGGTGCAATAAAATGGAAAAAACAGACCATCAGAGGTCACCTAGTGGCCCGCGGAAGACCGTCGGCGTGGCACCTATGCGGAAGCACCGGTGACCGGTGCCAGCAGGTGATAGCGGCGGCTGGCATCGGCTGACCACAGGGAAGGTGGAAGTGTGTCGTCATGCACCATAGAAGGAGGAGGTCACAGATTTTCATCCATGGTGGTTGAGCAGGGTGACTGGCACGGGCATGCTATAAAGGCAGAGCGACACGCCATCGCACGCCGCTAAAGGTGGTCACGGCTAGAAGCCATGACGAAGGCAGGAAACCACTCCTTGGGGTCCCATGGGAGAACAGGGAGCGCCACATGGTGCCACCACTCCAAATCCTGAACAGATTATCCATTTGGGAAAAAGGGGGGACGTTTCCCCCCGTGCCAGCTAGGGTGGGCCCTGCGCCCTCTTGTGGGTTAGGTTTCACCCTCCTACAGGCTGGGTTGCTACCTCCTATGGACAGGGTATCACCCCTATGTGGTTTTGGTTTCACCCCCCCTATGGGACGGATCGTGCCCCGCCCCTAATGAGCTGGATCGTACCCCTGTAGGTCGGGTCGTGCCCCCCAACTGACTTGGTTGGACCGCAGCCCAGTGGGCCGATCCAACCATGGCCTAGCCCCACCGAGCCAGCCCGAGCCGATTTGGGCTGAGCTGGTTCAGACCCGAACCATGTTAGGTCAACCCAGACCGGGTCGGGTCGGGTCGAGTCGGTTCGACCGGGTCGGACCGGACCCGGACCCATCCAGGCCCAGTTTCTCTTAAAATGATATAACATAAAGTCCAAAAATTTGTTTGATGAACTGTTTATGGCGTTGGGATATTTGGAGTGAGACAGTCCTTTTGGTATAATTTACTCGAATTTTGGAAAAAGTTGGAGTATAGCCGGATTGGATCGAAATTGAATCCAACCATATCCTCAGTACTAAAATTCTTATAACTCAGAAACCGGGCATCTGATTTACATGTCGTATGTCACCTTGGAACCCTTACGACATGGAGATCCTTTAGGTTACTCCTTTGTGGAGATTAGTGGTGGTTGACGTATAACCAATATCTCTAGGTACAGATTTTATGGAACTCATGTGCACCGAATGTGGGGAATCCTGTGGAAGGTTGTCTTTGAAGTAGCAACCCTATGTGGATTAGCATCATAGAGACCCTGTGTGGATCAAAATCATAGCTACTCAACGGAGACTAGTTTTTGAGCATCCCATCGAGGATCATCACCTAGAGAGACTGAGTGGATCATCACCTAGCGACCCTATGTGGATCAGCATTCCAGTGACCCTGTGTGGATCAACATTCTAGTGACCCCATATAGATCAAAATTAGAACGACCCAATGAGGACAAGGCTTAGAGTGGCCCATCGTGGAATAGTGACTTACATCTAAGAGTGGATAAATAATAGAACAACTTATTTTTGGATAAATTTTGGAACTTCTAAATTGAATAAGATGATATAGATTAAGACTAATCATCTATATTCCGGATCTCTATGTTTTATAACTCGTGTGAGATAACTATTGCTTCGTACTTTGTGATTGAGGTATTTCTTTGTGGTTTTACCTTTGGGGAACTATGGGAGACCTTCGAGGGTATTGGGGTCCCTACTGAGTATTATTATACTCACCCCTGCATGGGCTTCACCCGTACCTTGTGGTGTTATGTGCAGATGATGGACAGCTTTGACAGAGGTTTAGGATCCAGGACCGAATAGTGCTCGGAGGTGGACCTTTAGACGCGACGTTCCACAATGATGACCGATCATGAGCTATAACTACCCTTTAATTAGAAACCTTGGAGGGTGATTCAAGGATCTGTTTTTCTGTTTCTGTTGTACTTTTCATTTGGGCTTGTATTCTGGCCCCAATTACTTAGATTACTCGCCCCTTTAAATTTCAGTATACATCTTTTTACTACTGTAGTTTTACTATATGGGTTGTGCTCTTTGTATTCTAGGTCTATGTGTTTGCGGGTTTAAAGGCAATTACATCCCGTTCTTCAAGGATATGCCTTTCGATGCTAGTCGACAACCCCTATCCTATGGAAGGCAGACTTGTGGGTAGTCACGGCATGGGCCCTGGGGGACGGTTCTTGAAAAAGTGGTATCAAAGGAGTCAATTCTACCGAAGAACTAGGACTCTGATATTTTCCTAGGTAATAGTGTTAAGTGTTATGAGTGTGGTTTTCAGTTTGGGGAATCTAGTGTTGGTGTGGCGGCCAACGTATCCATACACCAGGACCCTGAATTTTGAATTCTGACTCAGTACACAAAAACACTGATTGCATGTGTTTTTTAAAAGTTTATCCTTTTGATCTCTTTTGAGTCAACTCACCTGGTATAACTTATTGGTCATGGTGCATCTATTTTCTTTTAGTATGTCTCCACGTAGATAGCTAGTCATATTTCCAGTGAGACATTGCGATGATAGCCCACCAAGCGGAAAGGCTTCAATGCAGGGCCCTCTTACAATGATACTACCATCAGGTGGTGTACCAGAAGCACCACTACTCGTTGGGTAGTTGTTTCCACTAGCCCCACCACCAGATAGTGCACGCTGACTAAGTGTGTTGCATGAGTTTCAGTGGAAGATGCCTCTAAGTCTTTGAGGTGAGACAGATCCATAGGCGACTGAGGACTGGCTGGAGGCTGTGGATAGAGTTTTTCGCCTGGTTGGGACACCAGTTGACCAGATAGTGATCCTATCTTCTAGTATTTTCTATGGAGCAGTATGGAGATGGTGGAGTTTCATACTCTAGATACATGATGAGGAGACCCTCACCTGGGTAGATTTTGAGGTCCTCTTCAGGGAAGAGTTTTTTCCAGTGACTCTATGCTCTATGTGTATATAATAGCTGCTACACTTACATTATGGTAGCCTAATCATGGCCCAGTACTCGGCAAGGTTCACCGACCTCTCGCGCTACTCTACTGACATAGTGCATGACCCTTTCTTTAGGGCCTAGACCTTCGAACAGGGACTCCGATGGGAAATCATAGTTTTTATGGTATGTCTTAGCATCCCGACACATGTTGGAGTACTGGAGAGAGCACTCTTGGTGGAGATATTTCTTGCTGAGGGTACACTGATAGCAGAACCCACAACCGGGCGACACATAGTAGAGTCATCTACGGTTGATAGTAGGCAGATGACACAGAGGTCCAAGGGGACAAAACCATCTGGTGGATGACCCCATAACATAGGGTTAGAGGTGTGAGGATGACGAGGTAGAGCAGGCCAGAAGAGGAGAAGACTGTGCTTCGCATGCGATGGGAAGGGTCACATGGCTCACGACTACCCGACCAGCCGCACTGACGATGAGAAGATGCTTGAGGGATCACCAAGGCAAAGGTAGAGATTCGATCAGGGAGTTCTGTAGGAAGCAGGCAGATGTGGAAGAGGATATATTCATGCAGAAGGAAGTGGGTGGCGATTCAAGGTTATACTGCCACCACCTCTAGGTGGTCCACCCCAACCACAGGGAGTAGGTTGACAGGGATGAGCTCAGCTTCAGGCAGCAGAGGCTTACAACCACGGTGCTCCATATATGATTCAAGGTATGATCAGTGTATACTCTACCTTATCTTCAGTACTTATAGACATAGGTTCTAGTCACTCTTTCATTGCCATGACCCTCATTCGGATCTTGGAGATTCTGATGGATCCATTGGCTCGATCCTTATAGCTATAGACTCTTATGGGAGGGGATTCGACAATTACACACCGGTGTTGATAGTGTGAGATTACTCAAGGAGGTGAGAGCTTCAGATGTGATCTTCTAGTAATGGCATTGAGGCCTTACGACATCATCTTGGGTATTGACTGGTTATCCACAGTCCATGCTTAGATTGACTGCATTAGGAAAAAATTGTGGTGTGTCCGCAAGGATGGGACCAGGTTTTCTTTCACTGGTGAGAAGGGAACTTTTGCAGCATAGTATGGACTTACCTGGATAAGGGTGAAACTGATCACACATCATTTGGATATCCTTAACCTTAGATAGGTTGATGTTGAGAGTCCGAGTTATCCTATAGTGGTGGACCAGTATACTGATGTCTTCCCAGATGATGTTTTGGGACTACCTTCTCACAGAGAGGTGGACTTATACATCCACTTATACCCCAAGATGACACTGATATTTACACCAGCATATCAGATGGCTCCCGTGGAGCTTCATGAGTTACGAGTGTAGCTGGAGGACTTGCAGAAGAAGGGGTTCATAAGGCCTAGTGTTTCTTAATGGCTAGCCCTGATTCTGTTCGCCAAGAAGGCAGATGGGAGTTTGAGGCTCTGTGTGGATTATTGGCACCTGAACTAGGTGACTGTGATGAATAAGTATCTACTTCTGAGGATTGATGATCTATTAAATTAGATTAAGGGAGATTGTTGGTTTTTGAAGATAGACCTCAGATCAGGCTATCATCAGCTTGGGTTTCGAGATGAGGATGTGCAAAAGATGACCTTCAGATGTCGGTATGTCCACTATGAGTTATTGGTTATGCCATTCGATGTGACCAATGACCCTATAGTGTTCATGGGACTCATGAACAATATCTTCCTGCAATAACTCAATTTCTTCATGGTGGTATTCATTGATGACATCTTGGTGTACTCAGTGATGGAGGATGAGCAAGCCTATCATCTGCAGATAGTTCTAGCTAAACTCTAAGAGAAAAAACTTTATGGTAAGATCTCAAAGTGATAGTTATGGATACGGGTGGTCCATTTTATAGGACATGTTATCTCATAGGCTAGAGTTGTAGTGGATCCAGTGGAGATAGAGGTTGTGATTTCTTGGGATCCACTCAAGAGTGTGACCAAGGTGCGGAGTTTCCTAGGGTTGGCTGGGTACAACTGGAGATTCTTACTTGACTTTTACAGAGTTTTGGTACCCTTATCAGCATTGAAAAAGAAGGAAAAACCCTTTGTGTGGATGGAGATATGCCAACATAATTTTTAGGAGATGAGGTAGAGACTGACGAGTGCCCCCATCTTGAGGCTACTAGAAGAGGGTGTTGGGTATGAAGTCTACTACGAACCGTCATGGACCATACATGGAAGTGTCCTGATGCAGGAGTGAGTAGTGATTGATTACGGTTCATTAAATTTGAGACAACATGAGCAGAATTATGCTACCCATGACCAGGAGTTAGAAGCAGTGGTCTTCTCCTTGAAGATGTGGAAGCAATACTTGATGGGCGAACATTTTATAGTCTACTCTAATCACAAGAGTCTCAGTTATATCTTCTCACATTAGGAATTGAACCTAATATAGTGGAAATGACTAGAGTTCCTCCTAGACTATGACTTTGAGATAGTCTATAATCCTGGGAAGGAGAACGTGGTAGAATATGCACTCAACAGGAGGTCTGATCTACATTTTCTGAGTGAGGCGATAGAGAATATTGCCACGTTGCAGATATCTTTCATGGATAGAGATGGAGCAGCTTACCTCCAATCCATGACAGTCACTCCCCCACTCCTTCAGCGAGTCAGGGAGGTGAAACTTGGGGACATTGACTGTGAGGCTTGGCATGCTTAGATATCCTTATGACAAGCACCTGATGTATTTTTTGAAGGCGGGGAGCATATCATCCTCTTCAAAGGATGCCCCATGGTACCGATGGGGATACGGGAGGAGGTGTGGAAGGAGATCCATATGTCCCCTCTAGAGGTACATCCTAGTGTAGTGAAGATATACGAAGAGATCTTGCATCATCACTAGTGTTCAGGGATGAAGAAAGTATTGGTAGATTTTATTTCCTGATGCCTCACTTGTCAGCAAGTAAAGACCAAGCATCAGGTTCCAGCAGGCTTAGCGCAGCCACTAGTGGTGTCAGAGTGGATGTGGGATGGAATTTCCATGGATTTTGTGATAGGGCTACCACATATTTCCATGGACCATGATACCAACTGGGTGATCGCTGACTGACTCACCAAGTCATCCCACTTCCTAACCATCTAAAATTAGGGACCAGTAGAGGGCTTGGGATACCTCTATGTATATGAGATTTTATGGCTTCATGGGGTGTCATCAGCGATCGTCTCTGATCGTGATGCACATTTTACATCCCAATTGTGGAGGGGATTGTAGGAGGCATTCGAGACTCAGATACATTTGAGAACCACCTTTCATCCTCAGACGGATGGTCAGACAGAGCAAACCATTCAGACACTGGAGGACATGCTTCGTGCTTGCGTCCTAGATTTTGTTCGTAGTTGGGAGGATCAATTGCCTTTGGTGAAGTTCGCATATAACAACAACTATCAATCCACCATCGGTATTGAACCATTTGAGGCCTTGTACGGTCGACCATGCAGATCACCTCTATGCTGGACAGACCCAGGGGAGTCAGCACATATGGGTCTAGAGTTGGTACGGGCTACCACTGAGAAGTTGCAGATCATCTAGGAGTGGATAAAGACTGTACAGAGTAGGAAGAAGTATTATGCTTATAGGAGAGATATACCTTTTTAGTTTGAGGAGGGAGACCATGTCTTCCTATGGGTCTCACCTCAATGAGGTTTGTGGAGATTTGTCCAGGGCGTCAAGCTATCTCTGAGGTTCATCAGACCCTTTCAGGTTCTTAGCAGAGTTGGCGAGGTGGCATATTGCATAGATCTTCCCCCAAAGATGCATCGAGTGCATTAATTTTTCCACGTGTAATAGCTAAGGAAGTACATGCATGATTCATCACATGTTATAGACTATGGAAAGATGGACATTAATGATGGGATGACGTTAACAGAGGTTCTAGTGGAGATTGAGGATCAATAGGAGAAGGCCCATCGCGGAAGATCGATACCTGTGGTTCATGTTCCCTGGCATCACAAGAACCTCCAGGAGAGCACATGGGAGTGGGAGGCTTAGATTTGTGCCCATTACCCCCATTTGATTCCTTAGTCTATGTTGTGGATTTCGGGGATGAAAAGACCTAAGGTGGGGGGAATGTAAAGACTGAGATTTTCCATGTAATTATTTTTATTTATATGGAACTATTCTGAGGTTGTGAAAGCTGACAGTGTTTGATTCTGATGCCTGGTGTGCCCAGAACAGAATTTTAAAATTTCTTAAGTTACGTTCAGTAAATGTGCGAGCGAAAAATCCTAACTTTTTAACTGGTGCCCAGAATTGAAATCTGAGGTCACCATTGAACTCGCAGCATTGGGATTTGCTTAAGGGATCTTTAACCTCGACTGTAGTAGGTTGCGAGAGAATGTTGGTTTTTGTGGTTTTTGTGGAGGATTAATAAAATAAATCTAAATTAATTTAAATATCTTCCTCCTCTATTTTAGGGTTTGGTGGCAGGGAGCACAAGGGGTGGTCCAGTATTTAATGCAGGACATTAAATGCCCAGTTATACAAAAATGTGTAACCACCATTAATGCAATTAAGGAGGCTCATTAATTTCACCAATTAATAAACCTCTCTAAATTATATGTTGTAAAGATAACTCCCCTATTATCTATTTTTGGTTTTTGAATTTGTTGGCAAAGTAGTGGTGTTTTTGGGAGAGGATTATTTTGGAGGAGCCTCTTGATGAAGAACAGATCAATCAAGCATGTTCCAAAGATCATCATTTGAATGGAATCATTAGAGGCTTACTTTGGGATCGACGAACACAAAACCATCTTCAAACACGAGACACTCTCCAATGACTCATGAGGTAGGGTTTTCTCTTGTTTAAATTTCAAGAGTTGTTGAATAAATTATCTTCTCCCTTGTTAATATTATAACATGGAGGGTGTAGGCCAAACGAACAAGGCTCGGTCCCTCTTCCACTCATTTTAACATTGAGTTCTATGAGGGTGAATTATCAAGTTAGACAGAACCCAAATCTGATGGAAAAACAGTGAAGGAGATGAACCGGGAAGCCCATATGTGTGATCAGATGGAAAAATGGAAAACTAGAGCTCACCTGGTGGCCCGTGAAAGACCGTCGGCATGGAAACAGCATAGCAACACCAGAGAATAGCGCCGGTAAGAGATGATGGCGGCCGGCACCAACCGGTCGTGGTGGTAGCGGTGCACCATCGTACTCCGTAAGAGGAGGCCATAGCAGTCAGTAGGCGACTGACACTAGCCGACCATAGAGATGGTGGCAGCGTGCTGTCACGCACCACATGATGAGGACGTCGTAGCTTTTCAACTGCGGTAGTTGAGCAGGGCGGTCGGCATCGGCTGACCACATATGCCGAGCAGCGCGTTGTCGCGCACAGTTGAAGGTGGCCACGACTCAAAGCCGCAGTGAAGGAAGGGACCCACTCCCTACAGGTCCCATGGGTGACCAAGTGGCGCCACATGGCTCCGTCACTCCAAATCCTAAATGGAATAGCCATTCGGAAAAACGGGGGGACGTTTCCCCCATGCTTTCTAGGGCGGGGCCCGCACCCTCTTGTGGGCTGAGTTGCACCCTACTGCGGGCTAGGTTGCTCCCTCCTATGGGTGGGGCCACACCCCCCTGTGGGCTGTTCCACGCCCCTGCAGGCCGGGCCGTGCTCCCCCAGTGGTTTGGGCTAGCCCATGATAGTTCGGGCTGGGTCGGGTCAGTCTGACCGGGTCAGACTGAACCCAAACCCATCCAGGCCCAGTTTCTCTTAAAATGCAAAAACTTGATGTCCAAATGTCTGTTTGAAAAACCATCTTTGGTGATGGGATCCTTGGATCAAGGCTATCCTTTTGGTATAATCCACCAAAATTTTGGAGAAATTTAGAGTACTGTCAAGTTGGATCGAAACTAAATCCAATCGGGCCCTCGGTACTAATATTCTTATAACTCAGAGACCGGACATCTGATTGACACGCATTCTATCGCGTTTGAACCCTGACGACATGGCTATCCTTTGGGTTAATATTTTTTGGAGCTTAGTGGTAGTATAGGTATGACTGATATCTCGAGGATCAGATTCTACGGAACTCAAGAGCACCACGTGCGGGGAATCTTGTGGTTGGCTGTCTTTGAAGTAGTGACCATGTGTGGATCAGCATCATAGCAACCCTATGTAGATCAGAATTGTAGCTACCTGAAGGGGACCTGTTTTAGAGTGTCCCATCAAGGATAAGCACCTAGAGACCCTAAGTGGATCACCAACTAGCGACCCTATGTGGATCATCATTCCAGTGACCCTGTGTGGATCAACATTCTAGTGACCCTGTGTGGATCAGCATTCTAGAAACCCTGTGTGGATTAGCAGTAGCGTGACATGATGAGGAATATCCTTACAGTGTCCCATTTTTGAACAAAAACTTACTTCCAAGAGTGGATCTATAATAGAAAAACTTCCTTGTGGATAAATTGTGGAACTTCTAAAAGGAAGAAGATGATATAACTTAAGACAAATCATCTATATTCCTGATCTCTGAGTTGTATACCTGGTGTGAGATGACTATTTCTTTGTGCTTTTTGATTGAGGTCTTTCTTTGTGGTTTTTTCTTTTGTGGAACTCTGGGAGACCTTTGGTGGTCTCAGGGACCCTATTGAGTATTGTTATACTCACCCCTGCACGGGCTTTGCCCACACCTTTTTCTGTCTTGTGCAGACGACGTACAACTTAGATTGAGGTTTGGGAGTCAAGACTGAACGATGCTCGGAGGTGGACCTTTAGAAGTGACGTGTTGTAGTGATAATCGATCATGAACTATACCTACCCTTCAGGTAGGAACCTTATCGGACGATTCTGGGAGCTGTTTTTCAGTTTCTATTGTAATTTTTAGTTGGGATTGTATTCTGGCCCCAATTACTTATAGTACTCACCCATTTTACTTTCAGTACATATCTTTTTACTACTGCAGTTTTACTATGTGGTTTGTGCTCGTTTTATTCTTGGCCTGTGTCTTTGTAGTGTTAAAGCCAATGTCTTCCCGTTTTTCAGGGATATTCCTTTCGGTGATAGTCTCTAACCCCTACCCTATGGAAGGAAGGCTTGGGGTAGTCACAGCACGGGCCCCAGGGGATGGGTCGTGACACTTGGGTAGATCTATGCTATCAATATATTATAACTAATCGGTATATAAATCAACAACTTGTTCAATAATATATCATTCTACAAAACAACCTTCTGGATTGTTTAGATTCTTGACATACCATTTCAAAATCATCATATATCATTCAATGTGGTACATCAATCTATAACGGATAAGACCACATATTTGAACCTCTCTAACCAAGTGAACCATAAGGTGGATCATTATATCAAATAATAATGGTAGGAATAATATCTCCAATTCACATAATATGACTACATCCTCCTTATTCGTGATTGGAAACTTCATTGGGTCTATAACTTTACTGTATATAGATTTCAAAAATAAGAAAAGTTTGGTTAGTGTATGTCATACATTTTTAGAAAAAAATAAATATAAAGTGATGGGTCTAAAATATTGCATAAAAAATGTCAAGTGATTTTAGTCCCTATTACTTCATGTTATTTATTGACATGACATTCTTGATATTTGATGAATACACCTCTAGAACTTTTACACCATTAAGGAAAATGAAATATTGCAATTTTTCTTGTCTGGATAAAGTGTAAGGTACTAGAGGTATAAAATTCCTTCTTTTACCATTCACTGGTGCCAACTCTCCCCCTATCCTCATGTCAATAAAGTTCAAACTATCATTAATGTCATATTTTGTTTTTTCAAGAACATTTAGTAATGGGAAAATAGCAATATTAGATACATTTTTTTCTATATGCATGACAAAATGAAAATTTCTTACGTAGAAACAATTCCAATATAGTAATTTAAAGAAAATTGATCTATTTTTACAACCTAATTTTATATGGTATTTCAAAAATGGTTTAAAAAAATAGATTCAATATCTTTTACTTTATCAAATAGTTGATTACCCATTAGTGGAGTTGTTGTTGTGCCTTGATCAGTATTCCCATTGAATGTTGTTATCTAGGATAAGTATTTATATTTTCAAGTTAAAACTTTCTAATTTCCCAAAAACACAGTCTTCGAGGGATGTTTTAACTAAAATGAGTGTGTTCATTCTTCACAAGTGAGATGCCCCAACATTCCTTTAATTTTATAGCCTAATATATTTTTATAAATAAGAAAGTCATTTATCATCCCATACAACATGGCCCTCAATGTGAATTCTTCACTTATATAATATTTATACATTTTAAGACTTTTATCCCAAAAAAATTTCATATCTTAGATAAATGAATACAAATAGAAATCAATATCATTATTGGGTTTTTTGTCAAATATAAAGAGACACAACATAATGTATCAGCGCTTTATTCATAACCATGGAAAAAAGTTATAATTTATCAACATAACTGGACATGTATTGTGAGTGATACTCTGTTCACCAAAAGAATTTATTCTATAAGTAGATAACTCTATGTAGATAATGGAAGATTGAAGTTTCTCGACTCATTTACTAATTCAATTAATCATAATCAATTTTCTTCTACTGAGGAGAGTATGTTGGATGACATTGTTTCTCATTTTTAATTCTTGTATCTACATGCCATGTCAATTGTCTCATGGTTTCTTGACATCTATATTATCTTCTAAACCATATAATGATAGGAAAGTACCATACATATTTTGAAAGACTTGATTCATATTTCTTGTATCAATTCACTCCACACATAGGGTATTTTATGAGTGATTCACGGTCCTTACGAAACAATATTCAATCATTTGGATAAGCATGTATTTTTATATAGATCATTCCTATTGAACATATCATTCATAGAGTGTTATATATTCGAAAAAGAAATTATTTTCATATCATAACATATTATTAAGGAGAACAAGTAGTTTGGTAAATCTAGTGCCTCTTCATCCAATGTTAGTTATCAAACTATTTAAATTCAATGCTTTTGAAAATGTAGTGTATTTAGTATAACATGTATACAGTGGTTTCTTAGAATATCTTTTTATCTTCTCAAGAAACATAGAAAAATCATGAAGGTCATATTCAATTCCTATTTTTATTTCTTATATACAATCTCCATCATTTACACAGGTGTTCATATCAAATTATCCATAAACTGAAAAATCATCACTTCAACAAAATTTACTTTTACCAACATAAAATTAGTGTAAAACAATATATTTGTTGGTATAAATGAGTAATTTCAATATATGATATGTTTTATTGGTATACAATTCAAGTACCAAAATTTCTTTTTACCAAAAATATAACTGTTGTTATTAATTTTTTAATACCAACATATACATCACTAACAATTAAATTTGTTACTTTATCATATTAATACAAACATCTTTTTTTCCAATAAATGAATCCATTATTATTAATAATTATTTACAGTAGTTTATTTACAACATTTAAATTTGTTACTAGTATTTTTTTAGTACAAAAAAATCACTTAACAATATTTTTTTTTATTAGTAACAGTTTATTAAAAAAATTATGTTACTATTATAAAAAATATATCGATATGGGAATCAGTAATTTAAAAAAAATTAAATATATTATCTCACCTATGCCTATAGCTTCTCCCCGCCCTAGGTTATCGCCTCCCAATCTTCGTCTCTTTCCACCCACACTGTAGCGATTCTCACCTACACTCACACCCCTAGTTCATCACACCCCACACCCACACACTCGATTATCTAAAACTATTAACGTCCCCATCCACTGGTGTTTGGTTTTTTTCCTATTTCAACTATAGAGATGAGGTGTAGTGAGGGGCATGGAGATAAACTCATTTCTCATTCAATTCGTCCATGTTTGGGCCTCTTATCTGATATGTACTTCCTCTATTGAAGTTTTCATTACCTAAAATCATGGGTATATATTTTTTGAATTAAATTGAATTTAAGTTATGGTTTTAGTGAAATTCATATTAAAATAGATTTCATTTTCTTATCCCTGAGGCGCTCTTTCAAATGGTTAGATGGAAAATTCTGGCCTTATGTTTCAATTTTTCAAAGAAGTTTCCATGTTTTCAAGTAAATCATTTTGATTAAAATGGTGGTCATGTTCTAGTGAATTTTAAATTGTTTGAAATATTAAGATATCAATGAATCATAAATGGGATTCTTGTAATACATAAGTAGTTTTCATGTGTCTTCCCCTTTTGTAAATGGTTTCATTGGTCATGAAACCCTATTAATTTGATGTCGTGTATGTTTATTATACTTTTTTTTTGTTTTTATAATTATGTGATTGATGATGTATGAAGGGGTTGTTCTATGAAATGGTGTTGGAGGTGATTTGTGAGACAATACCTATATTTTATATCAGTAACTATATTGATTGGATACTAACCTATATGGTTGGTTCGTCATGGGAACCTAGTTTTCATGTTTGGAGGTCTTACTTAATGATAACTAAATTGATACATGTGATGCTTGAGCGTCCCTGATGGTTCTTTCTTCTAGGTCTAGTGGGGAGGTATCATTCTGATGAGGCTGATATAGAATAATTTGTTGGCGTGTGTTATTATTAGACAATGTATGTCGATTGTTGATCAAAGTTTTTATATTATCATTAGGACTGTCATAAAATAGTACCTAAAGTGTATCCACTAACATTTTCATGATTTGTGGTTGTTCATAGACATTTTAATTCCCTTCTTATCATACCCCTATATTCTTGTATGGCTAGTGGGGTGATTTGAATTATTTTATTATCTTATTGAATATTGAAATTATGATTCCATTTGGATTTTGTTTCATTTATTTATTATTGGATGAGTTTTCAAAATTTCATTTAAGGATGGTTTTTAATGGCTGATTTAATTAAAATTGAAATGCCTTTATTATGGTGGGATATCAAGAAATGTATGTAAATGGATTAAAATGGGTTGCTTTGGGTCTTCCTTAGAGGAAATGGTTATCATTTTGATTTATCAAAGTGGAAACATTTATAAAGGATTTAAAATGAATGATTCCATTATTTTTAGAATTAGAAATTCACAACTCGAATGAGACCATTTACATGGGGTCAGACCATAGATATAGGCTCAAAAACCATGGTTGTAGTGTAAGACCATGGTTTACATAAACCATGGCATGTATTTTCATTACAATGGGTTCTATGTTTCAACCATATGGTTGTAGATCCTCAATGATCATAGTCCATGTGGTTCATGGATATAGGATACCATTCATTTTCAAATGAAAACCATGTCCATGGTTTATTGGACCATGTTTATAGGCACCTGATTCCACATTCAGAAACTATGGACCTATACTTTCAAAAAAATTAAATAAATTAACTAAAATTTGACCTCAAGACCCCTTTTTTATTTCATATAATTCTTTATGACTGACCTTCTATTCAATAATTGTATTAATACACACACACACAAAAACACACAAATATATATATTATTATAAATTAAAATTATGAAAAAAACCCATTGAATCTTGGGATGAATGATTATGATCAAACTGGGCCATGTACATTGGTCCCACATATGGACATTTTCCAAGAAAAACATGGCCCTAGGAATTTCAAGAACACCTACAGCCATGATCCATGTGAAACATGGCCATATACCCTATCTCTACCATGGTCTACCATATATTTTCCTATATAAAAATTTACAATCAATATCAAATAAATTCATGCTCTTAGAACTTTCCCATGCTATTCTTACCTATTTCACATGAAATTTTGGATTTTTTCACACCCACCTTCCTCCATGGTTTTAATTGACCATGGCTATAGGTTGGCCTATCTCCACGACCCACATATACTATTGTTATAGGATATCACATTCATTCCTATAGTCATTTTTAACACAAATTATTGAAATATGATGCCCTAAGTCTATAGTTTTTATGACCCTGTATATATATCCAAGGTCGTAGTTCAAATTTCTAGTAGTCTAGCGCTAATTTATTTAAAATAAAAAACATTATTTTTTACCACATATATATCAAGAATTTAAATATTGTCTATTTAATGGATTCTTATAGAGTCTATGGAGATATCCTCTATAGTATGTTATCACCCACGCACCATTCAAATTACAGTGTTTGTGTGAGTTGGTAGATCTTATGATTTATTCAGGGTAAAATTTCCCTTCAGATTGGTTACCTTTATCGTTGGTTCATATTGGTGAGTAGAGATGTGTAGTGAACCCATAGGTTTCTAGGAGTCAGGTCAATGGTTCAGTTTGAGTTTATATTTTATTTTGGACATTGATGTATTGGTCAAATTGGCATTTCATTATCTTCATAAAGCTCTATTATTTGTAGATTGATATGTGTTTTTTCTGTAATATGGTTTAATGTATTAAAAAATATGTTGAATCATTACATTACAGATTATGAATTCTTTGGTTTGTTAATTTTTTTAATATGATTATTGATATCTCATTGATGGCTAATGAATGTAGGGTGCATTCTAGACTTTCAATATAATATCTAATGGTCATTTTAACTATAATTTAAGGGATAATCCTTTCACAATGTGATTCCTTGATGTCTAAGAACCATTTTTCAATCCATGGGTATCAGTAATTCCCATTGGGACTAGTGACAGGCCATGTTGGGTAACATGTTGGTTCAACCTAAGATAGTTCATTACATTCATCCAATATGGAACGTTTGGTTCTAGAGTTTATAGTTATACATCTAATACCAAGGGGGAATTTCTGTTTAATGTCATGAATATTTGACCAATAGGAGTAGAAGATGATGGTTATATAGATTAAGAAAATGGGGTGAGATGGTCAATCCAGCTGAGGTTAAAAACATATTTTGAATGGAAATCCTGATTCAAGTTTAGAATGAAAAAATAAAGGTCCACATAGTATAAGGTCATGGTTCTTATACCAAAGGATGTGTAAGAGTTTAAGGTCAAATAGTTTTGACTACGGGATGAGATGGTTTATTCATTTAAGGAATTTTAAACTTGACGTAAATATAAATCCCATATCTAGTGTATACTACCTATGAAAATCATTTCATAGTTTGACATCATGGTGCTTGGAGAATGGGGTTTTGGATTATAAGTTCTTACATATTGGACTATGGGGAACTTCTATTTAAGGATATATATCTTGAAATTGGACTATGGGGTTCTTCTATTTAAGGAAATACATCTTGGAAAAATTTCTATTGTTTGAAGTTGTATAATTGGGACTTTAGACCCAAAATAAAGATATATGAAATACACATTTATGAAACTCACAATGGTGGGAGGTGTAAAGATCTCCCCATCAAATATGATCAGTGTTTATACACCATTGAGGAGAACTTGGGAATGGTGAAGTGCCCTTCTCATTTGGTTTCCAACATCTGTGTTTTTCATCCAAGGATCTTTTCTACACTCAATTCTAACAGTAAATCACATTGGAATAAGAGTGAAGGTGATGTCTCTTGTTAAATTATATCGACACTCAATGAAAATTGACTTAGTGATTGTGAAAAAATTATATCTTATTTTCATTTTGGGATTCCAATTTGACTAGATTTTCATAAGAACTTTTATTTGGAATTAACTTATTATATATGGCTATCCTCAAAGATGGTAGTTGAATGATTAGGGGAAGCACAGCCTTTGTCCCATAATATAGGGAGAAAGGAGACACTTGGATGGATGTATGATTTTTCATATGATATTCCCACATGGATTTAGAGAGCTTTCTACACCATATCATCATCTTCTAATCCACTATATTCTATAGAATGATAAAGATTATTTTCTTAAATTTCTTTATCTTTCCATACACTTGTGAATGAAAGCAAAAAATTATAGTTGGACCATATGTATAACTTAGTGGATAAATGATTCATATTAGAGATATGATGATGGTACTATTTTTTGGGATTATGGTGTGAGGGATCATATATAAATTAATGATGGGGTAATTCAGAAACATGATAAAAAATGTAGTCATGAACTCCTTGATGTTAATGGATTCATCCAATTATGATATGAGTTTGGTATCAGTAAAGTTGAACTTTAATCATTGGGCTATTGAAAACAAATAAGGAACCATGAAATCAATTCACCATTTATAAAAATTATCAGTGTGCATTTTGGAATGATTAATATTTGTAAGATAATGCATGAAGTTGGAATAAACCTGACAAAGATGAATCTTTGTGGTGAATTTAATTTAGTAACAAACTATATTGTACCAAATTTTGATGAATCTATAGATATGTTGAGAAATATTTAATATAGTATGGATATCACCACATTATCGAGTACGAACATATTATAATTCCTATGGAATCCCTATTCTATGTTCAATCCTAACATTTTATTTATCCAAATATTCAAATCTCGACGATCTATTATGTGAAAACTTCTTGTATACATTATGCTTAACCAATTCTCATATAATTGATTATTCATGTTTCTTAGATCCAAGTCTAATATATAAACTATTGTATAAAATATTCATAGTAATTAATGATATATTTTTTTATTAAATGTTTTCCATTTTAGGTCAGAACTACATTCATCTTCCCAACTTATCAGTCATACATCAACATCATTTGTGACTTCATATTCGACTCTACAAATATTTAATAACAAAGAAAATCTTATTTGAGATTAGAATATGTTTTGAGGTATCTTCTCTCATAATTAATTATTATATTCTTAAAGAAAATTAAGTCTTTAATTATTTCTCTTTTCTTTTTTACTGATATCACTTTTCTATAACATCTTCTAAATAATTTATCAGAACTTGAAACTACTACAAGTATTTATGGTTAAGTTTTGTTGTATAGTTATGTTTCTTGACTACACAACTATTTCTCTACCTTTAATTTCCTAAATTATTATTTATGTATTGGTTTTCTTCCACTTATAGTAGTTTTAATCCAAATTTTAATTGCAATTGTTTTAAGATAGATATAACAAACACTAGTGGTTATATTTTTTTTCTCTTCAAAATGCTTACCAATGTATAGGCCTATGGTTTGAAGAATTCCAAATAGAGATACAAACTATTTTTTAATGATGTTTTTAATGTTTGGTAAACCAAAATGGATTCCTTTTATTTTTATAATAATTGTATTATTATGAACAATGATGTATAGTATTATATAAGTTCTATCAAAAATAGTCTTAAGATAATGTTTTTAAACCTAGTTATTAATGCTTTTGGTTGGAGCTCTAGATTGTTGCATTTGGTTATCTTCTGTTTCATTTGCATGTTGAAATCATGTTTTTGTTTTTTTCCTAGGAATATGATGAAAGTTTTATTTGATAATTTTATGAAACTATTTTTCATAGTATAGTATCATCTAATGTTGAAATTGTGCAGTATTTTTGTTTTCAATGAAAATAGATGCATTTTTATTAAAACCCTTGATTTTTTTGTGCTTGTCTAATTTAGTTGTAATATTGGTGACTTTTAGAAATATGAATTTTATTTTGATTTAATTGTATGGATTTATGGTTAAAATCCCTTTTAAACATATGAAAGAAGCTCATGGATTGAGCATATTGACCTTATATGAAACATAAATGAGCTTCTTTGTTGAGATGTCAACAGAGATGATGACTGAAAAATGCCCATTCTATGTAGATAATTTTTAATATTTTCATTTATTTCTATTATGGTTTCAATTCATGTAAATATTTTTTACTGGTCTATGGGTATGCTCTTTGGTTGTGTATGGTGTAGATCATAGAGTTTAAGGGTGTCGTAGAGCAGCGACTTAAATTTCCTCACTGGTACTGAAGATGACCTGATTTGTTGAGTTGTCAATAGGGATGATGAATCAAAAATGCTCATTCTATACACATCATTTTTTTACACTTTCATTTTTTTCAATTCATGATGATATTTTCCCCTGATTTGTGGGTATGCTTTTTTGTTGTGTGCGGTGTAGATCTTGGAGAAGAAGGGTTTGGCATAATAGATACTTGAGGTTCCTCACTAGTATTGAAGTTTAATTGGTTTTTTTATGACAACCCAACTTTTTATTTCAAACATAAACTTGATTTATTACATAAACATCACTTGATACAACATGGAAGATCGATAGGTCTAGTGTCTTTGGGGCTTAGGAACATTAAATAACAACTTAAAACATGAAATATGACATCTTTATTGAAGACTTCCTTTACATGACCACTACATTCTCGTGTACTTACATTTGCATTTCATAACCTGAGGACATGCATAAGAAAAGGGTGAGCTATAAAGCCCAGTAAGAAAATAATCCATAAATAACATGAGGAATACAATACATGTTAGACAATAGGTATATCAATATATCACAAGAGAAGCATAAATGATAAAGCATGATAATCATAACATGGAAATGTGGCAATAACAGTTAACATGGAATTAGCATGAACCAATGCTCATTGCACATGGAGCATGAGTAAATACTCATTGCACATGAAGCACAAGTAAAACCACATTTCACTTTAATTATCATGATTCAACACCCATTTCACATGAAGTATCATGATACTCTACTTTACCCAATGCATTGGAGCGCTATAAGGGCTCACCCTTCTTAAACATTTCATTTCATGCACAAGAGTGTCACATGGATCATATAACATGGATTCATAAAACATAATCATTTATTCCATGATAAAGGAACGTGGAATTCATACATGAAAATTTAAAATCAATAAGTAAATGTTCATAAAGGTGAATAGCCTTGATAGATAAATGGGCATGGTATTCACTACAGAATGACATTGGCTTGGAAAATCGGTGTGATTTCGGTAGCGTAACTTCGTGACGTAAGAATTCATAAAAAATGGATTATGAGAGAGAAATGGATGTCTCATCATATGTACATAAAATGGACAGTAATTGGGTCATATAGATACATGTCCCAACAATTGTAGTGTAATTTATATGCATAATACAAAAGGATTACTTGGATGTAAAAGAAGAGAGTGAAATTTTTTCGGAATTTCGACATAGTAACAGGTGTACATGAGAGGAATTTATTGACAGAGAAAGGGGTATCTAATTATTCAAACACAAAGAGGGAAGTATGGGGGAGGTGTGAAACCATACCCCAACATTTATAATTGAAATTAAAAGAGCATAACTACATTAAGAAAAATGGAAAAAAATGAGAAATGAAGAAAAAACCCTTACTTGGAAGTGTGCTTCCAAAGGCTTGAGAGAGGCTTGAAAGAGGATTATTGGGAGCTTGGGGAACCTTGGGAGGATTATAGAGAGAGGAGGGAAGATGTTGGACGAACTAAAATGGATTTTAGTGAGTAGAAAGTGGGAGCTTGGGTGGGTTTATATTGGAAAGGTGAGGGAATTCTTTATTATTTAGGGTTGGGACACCTCATATTAAACTAATTCAAACCACAAACCAGCCCATGTTTTTCCCCATGGTTTTTTCCAAAGGGGAGTGGAAAACAATATTTTATAAGGCCAAATTCCTAACTTCTTAAAATAATGGGGTTTCTTATGTGGAGGTGAGTCACACTCCCAAGGAAAACAATTTAAAAATACAAGATGTTTAATAAGCCTTGAAGGGTACATTATTGCTTTGTAAAATAAGTCAAAAAAACCTAAAATCACATTATTTTAATGTTAAAACATATATTGGACGAAAAAAAAGGCTTATATTATTTTATTACATCACTATTGGGTCATTATGATGTCATAAAACACATTATATATTTAAACGGTATTTAATTTTTACCCAAAAAATTTAACTGTCTCAGAAAATTATGAAAAATTCACCTTTTAATAATTTCGACGTCCTGATTCTAGAAATAATATTAATTTTATTTAAATAATTTTCTAAATATGTTAATTTTCACATTTAAAATAAAAACGACATTTATTGAAAATTCATGGGTTTTGACAAAAATGGCATTCAAACCTTAATAAATATTTCAATTGCATTCATAAAATTATATATGATAATTTATATTTAATGAAAATTAATTTAATAATAATAATAATATTTTATTAAAAAATTTTTTAATACAAAAATCCATTAATTCAACAAAATATACTTCTTAGTTGAATATTAACTAAAAACACTATTTGAACTTTAAAAACTATTTACAAGGTTACAAAAATAACATGAAAATATATCCATTATTATATAGAAAAATAATGTACATAACCATAGTACTAGGGAGTTGTTATATAACATCTTAAAATAGCTGCATAAGGCCTAAGGGTAAGGTTTGCGATGGTGACATACTCTTGGGGTGGCTCGGATAACATTGCATGTGTGGTGATTTCTATCGACATCCATTTCTCTCGTAGGCGGTCCCGCTCGAGCTTGACATGATGAAGCTCGGCTTGGGATTGGTCAAGAGAGAATCCAAATGATTCCACCTCTTTTCCATGCTCCGAAAAATGGGCTTCATATGGAGAAATTCTACTGGATGAGGCCATTGCTTCCTTTTTCTAAGTAAATTGAATTCGTTAAAGACCTATATTTATACTAATAATGTGATCACTATTCAATGACTATATTAGAAACGATCAAAATTCTTAACATAAAATAAAAGAAGTTGACATTTTATATAAACATTTTACATAAAGAGACATTTAATTAGATCAAGAGGGATTTCCATTAATGAATGTTTGGGTCGTTACAATCTTCCCCCCTTAAGAAATTTCACCCTAGAAATTTCCTTTTCCGACACTAAAACAAATGCGAGTAACTATGATTCATTACTTCCTCTGATTCCCAAATCTCTTCTTGAAACTTGTGGTTTCTCCATAACACCTTGATGAGGGGAATTGTCTTATTTCGTAAAACTTTTTCTCTACGGTCTAAGATCTTCACTGGTTGATCCTCATAAGAAAGATCATATTCTAACAGTACCACCTCTGAAGAGAGTACATGTGAAGGGTCCGGTAAGTACTTCATTAAGAGAGATACATGAAAGACATCATGCACTTTGGCCATGGTAGGTGGAAGTGCTAGTCTATAGGCCACAACCCCAACATGATCAAGAATCTCGAAGGGGCCGATGTACCATGGACTTAACTTCCCTTTCATTCCAAACCTCGTGACCTTATTCCACGGAGATATGCATAGAAAAACCATGTCTCCAACTTTAAACTCAAAGTCTCATCAATAGTTATTTGCATAACTCTTCTGTCGACTCTGGGCTGCCTTTATATACTGCTGAATGGTTTTCACCTTCTCCACCATTTCTTCGACCATTTCTAGTCCAAGCAGCTTACGCTCACCGACCTCATCCCAACATGCCGATGTTCTACACCTTTTTCTATAAAGGGATTCATATGGTGCCATTTGGATTCTCGATTGGAAACTATTATTATAAGAGAACTCAACCAGAGGAAGATGTTGATATCATCCTCCTTTAAAGTCCATTGATCATGCTCTCAACATTTCCTCAAGTGTTTGGATAGTCCGCTCGGATTGGCTATCAGTTTGAGGATGATAAGTCATACTGAAGTTCAGTTCAGTATTTAGAGCATGTTGATGACTCCTCCAAAACATAGAGGTGAATCTTGGATCTCGATCAGACACAATAGACAGTGGTAATGCATGTAGCCTTACCACTTACCTGATATATATACATGCCAATTGATTCAATGATAAATCCTCCTAAATAGAAATGAAGTGTGCAGACTTTGTAAGATGATCCAAAACACCCTAGATTGCATGATTTCCTTTGGATATCTTCGGAAGTCCGGTGACAAATTCCATGGTTATGTTCTCCCATTTCCATTCTGGTATGGGCAATGGTTTCATCATCCCCTTACACTTCTTCCTCTCTGCCTTCACATGTTGACACACCAGGAACGTTGATGTATATTCAGCGATCTCCTTCTTCATATTATCCCACCGACAATGCTCTCATATATCTCGATACATCTTTGTGTTTCCTGGGTGAATAGAGAAATTTGAACTATGTGTATCATCCAAAAGTTCCTTCTTCATCTCCAGACTTGATGGAAGACATAGTCTTTTCCCAAATCTCACAATTCCTTCATCATTAACATTAAACTCCGAGGATTTCCCTTTTCCGATAGCTTCCACTTTTTCCTGAATTCCCACATCATTCCTTTGAGCATCCTTTAACCTTTCCAAAAGTGATGGTTGAGCAATCATTTGTGAAAGTATTGATGATGTTCTCTTCTTTATGATTCTCATGTCCATCCTCATCAAATCTAAGAAGATTGGATCCTTTTCAATTCTCATCAATGATAGAATTTCTGGGTCATTTCTACTTAGAGATTCTTCCACCTTGTTATCTTTACTAGGGTGGTAATTAATTGAGTAGTCATAGTCATTGATAAGCTATAACCATCTTCGTTGGTTCATATTCAACTCTTTCTGTGTGAATACATACTTGAGGATTTTGTGGTCTGTATATATTTCACACTTCTCCCCAAAGAGATAATGCCGCCATATTTTCAAAGCAAATATCACTGCAACCAGCTCTAGGTCATGTGTTGGATAGTTCTGTTCATGAACTTTCAATTGCCTTGAAGCAAAGGCAATGACTTTGTCATTTTTCATCAACACACATCCCATGCCCTTCTTCAAAGCATCACTAAAAACCATGAAAAGTTCTTTACTTGTGGGTAAATTGAGCATGGTTACAGTGATAAGTATCCTTTCAACTCCTTGATGCTTTCTTCGCATTCATCACTCCAAGAAAACTTTACTCCCTTTCGATTTATCTTGGTAAGAGGGTTTGAAAATCATGAGAAATTTCTCAAAAATCATCGATAATATCTAGCTAACTTCAAGAAGCTGCAGATATCTATTACTGATGTTGGCCTTGGACATCCCTCAATTGCATCTGTTTTGGAGGGATCCACAGATATCCCATTGCTTGTAATGATATGTCCCAAAAATGATACCTCCTTTAACTAGAACTCACACTTTCTGTACTTGGCATAGAGCTTATCCTTCTGCAAGGTATCTAGTAAAGTTCTTATATGCTCCTCATGATCCTCCTTGGTTTTAGATTATATCAGAATATCAACTATAAAGACTACCAAAAATTTGTCAAGTTAGTCTCTAAAGACTCTATTCATCAAGTCCATAAAGATTTCTGGAGAATTAGTGAGTTCAAAATGCATTACTATGAATTCATAGTGCCCGTATCTAGTACGAAAAGCAGTCTTGGGGATATCTTCTTTCCTCACCCTTACTTGATAATATCCCAACCGCAAATCCACATTAGAAAAGTATTGTGCTCCACGCAGCTGATCAAACAAGTCATCAATTCGTGGGAGAGGATACTTATTCTTTATCATGATTTTGTTAAGCTCATGATAATCATTGAAAAGGTGCATTGATCCATCCTTCTTCTTGATGAAGAGGACTAATGCACCCCATGGTGAAGCACTTGGGAGTATAAACACTTTATCTAGATTCTCCTTTAGTTGTTTCTTCAGCTCTTCAAGCTCCAAAACAGCCATTCTATATAGAGTTTTGGATATTGGAAACACCCCCGGTATATGTTCAATTGATAATTCATCATCTCTTCTAGGAGGAAGACCAGGCAATTCCTCGGGAAACACTTCAGAAAATTCCTCACAATAGGCATGTCTTCAAGGATGTTTTCTTCCTTTGACTCAATCATATGAGCCAGATATGCGCGCTCAAAGGGCAGTAATATCCATTCTTGAAATGGTGAATCTAAATAAGATTCATCTTCCTCCTTGCACTTTTAAATAATCGGTGGTCGATTCTCCACATAGAGAGTGATTTCCCTCTCATAGTAATTTATGTTGGCTCTATACAAGTAACCCCAATCCATGCCAATAATTTCATCAAATTCCACCAGAGGGAGTATGATGAGGTTTTCCGGGAAGTTCAATCCACAGATTATGACAGGGGAGGAGTTATGCTCATGGGATGCAATATTCAACCCATTTTCCATACTCAACGATATCTTCACTTCCATGATTTTTTGGTGGTGATGGTATTGTTCTACTAAACTTTTGAGATATAAAATAATGCGTAGAACCAGAATCAAAAAGTACATTCTCTATTCTTGAATGAATAGATAGCATACCTGTCACGACTTCATTGTCAGGGTTCACTTTGGCAGTTGTGATGGAAAAAGCTCGCCCTTGCTGCCTTGGAGGTTGTCGGTTGCCTCTGCAAAACCCTTGGCTTAGGGAACTAATTTTCAAGATGCCCCGGTTCATTGCAATTGTAGCAATGAATCATTTGTTGAGGTTCGAACAGATTGTTCCTCTCCTCTATTGCAGCTGCGGGTCTTTCTTGCTGATAGTTTACAGCCAGGTTCCCTTCTCTCCCACACCTAAAGCATTTTCTTGTACCCTTCAGGCAATTTCCAAGATTCTTCTTTCTGCACCTTTGGCAAGTGGGGTGCTGGATCTTCTTAGCACCGTCAGATTTATCCATCGGACCACCAACATTGAATTTCACCTTAAGTTTCTTATCCCCATGATACCCCTGAGATTCTACAATCTATATTTCAACCTTGAGAAAAAATCAGACAATTTCCTCATAGCTGTCGAAGTCACGGATTGCTAGTGCTTTCAGCAAGCTAGGTTTCAGCTCACCAAAGAAGCGGCCAACCTTGAATTTGGGGGTAATGAAAAAGATGGAAGTATATCGTGCAAGCCATGTGAATTTTTCCTCGTATGCTTCAACAGATTCGTTGTCTTTTTTTCTTGAGGTTAAGTAAGTCCCTTTCCATCTTAAGCTGGAGGGTGTGTGGAAAATATTTATCAAAAAACATCTTCTGGAAATCCTTCCATTCCAATTCCTCGATCTCCTCCTCAGGCTTTGTATTTTTTATCAATGTCCACCATTGATCAGATTCACCCTCCATATGATAATAATCCAGGAGAACCTTCTCTTGTTCAGAACATTGAAGGATGGAGAAGATCTTTTCAATGGATTTGATCCATTGCTCAACGATTGAGGGGTCAGATGATCCATTAAAAGTTGGAGGCCTTTGTCTCATGAAGCTCTCGATAGCGACTTGTTATTTCTTAGGGGGGGTTGAACATTCCTCTTGACCCATGTTTCTATTCAAATCTTGAGTTAGCTGAGATATAGGTGTGACAAATTTCGTGATTCCCTCTCCCATTGGATTGGGCATCTCATTAGTACAGTCATCACATTGATCTTCACATCGGTTGTTAGCTCGAGTCCTCCTATTACTAGCCATTGGCTGGAATAAAACGAAAGTTAGGGGTAACACAAAAAGGGTAATACCTGGAAAAAACTAATTACTTATAAATAACTCTATTTTCCTTAACATATTAATCTACTGGCTTCAGTCTATGTTATCCATGATCTAATTTCTATCATATATTCTTAGGGAATTTATTTTGTCCCTTAATAATGGTTCATACTAAGCCTGTGAATTTACCAAAGAATATCCCCTGGGAGTGTTGTAACCAAGAGTGCAGCAAGGCCCATTGTTGTGCCCCAGTTCCCATTTGATTCTAGCTCTAAGCGGTGTTTTCAGGTTTTACCCCTAGGATACATTTGTGCCAGAGCCACCTCTACCTACTCGTATCCAGACAGGGATGTATTTTCTTGATAAACCACTTACTCAATAACCACTAAAACTTAGGGATGTTTTGTATTATACTTAGTCTTTTCTTTAAGGCTTTACTAGGGTTTTCTAATCCTAATCCCAAAAATAACTAAACCTCCCTCTGATACCAACTATGACAACCCTTCTTTTTATTTCAAACTTAAACTTGATTTATTACATAAACTTAACTTGATACAACATGGAAGATCAAGAGGTCTAGTGTCTTTAAGGCTTAGGAAAATTACATAACAACTTAAAACATGAAATACAACATATTTATTGAAAACTTCCTTTACATGACCACTACATTTCCTCATACTTACCATTGCATGGGATAACCTAAGGACATGCATAAGAAAAGGGTGATCTATAAAGCCCAGTAAGGGAATAATAATGGAATAACATGAATAATACAATACATGTTAGAAAATAGGCATACCAATAGAGATCAATAGAATCATAAATAATAAAGAATGATAATCATAACATTGAAATGTGGAAACAACACTTAACATGGAATTAGCATGAGCCAAGGCTCATTGCACATGGAGAATGAGTAAATACTCATTTCACATGAAGCACAAGTAAAACCTCATTGCAATTGAATTAGCATGATTTAACACCCATTTCACATGATGTATCATGATACTATACTTTACCCAATGCATTGGAGCGCTATAAGGGCGCACCCTTCTTAAACATTTCATTTCATGCATAAGTGTGCCACATGGATCAAATAACATGGATTCATAAAACATAATCATTTATTCCATGATAAAGTAATATGGAATTAATACAAGAATATTTATAATAAAAAAGTAAATTTGCATAAAGGTGAATACCCTTGATAGAGAAATGGGCATGGTATTCACTATAAAATGACACTGGCTTGGAAAATCGGTGCAATTTCGGTAGCGTAACGGCGTGATGTAAGAATTCATAAAAAATAGTTGATGAGAGAGAATGGGGTGTCTCATCATATATACATGAAATTGAAAGTAAGGGGTTCATATAGATACATGTCCCAATAATTGTAATGGAATTTAGATTCATAATACAAAATGATTTCTTGGATGTAAAAGAATAGAGAAAAATTTCTTTCAGAATTTCAGTATAGTAATAGGTGTACATGGGAGGCATTTATTGGGAGACAAAGGGGTCTCTAATAATTCAAACATAAATAGGGAAGTATGGGGGACGTGAGAAACCATATCCCAACATTTATAATTGAAATTAAAAGAGCATAACAACATTAAGAAAATTGGAAAAAATGAGAAAGGAAGAAAAAACCCTTACTTGGAAGTGTGATTTCAAAGGCTTAAGAGAGGCTTGATAGGGGCTTCTTGGGAGCTTGGGGAACCTTGGGAGGATTCTAGAGAGATTAGGGAATAGTTTTAACAAACTCTAATGGCTTTGAGTGAGGAGGAATTGGGAGCTTGGGTGGGTTTATATAGGAAAGGTGAGGGAATTCTTTATTATTTAGGGTTGGGACACCTCACATTAAACTAATTCAAACCACAAACCAGCCCATGGGTTTTTCCCATAGATTTTGATAAAGGGGAGTGTAAAAAAATATTTTATAAGGCCAAAGTCTGAAATTCTTAAAATAATGGGGTTTCTTATGTGGAGGTAAGTCACACTCCCAAGGAAAACAATTTAAAAAGACAAGATGTTTAATAAGCCTTGAAGAGTCCATTAATACTTTGTAAAATAAGTCAAAAAACACCAAAATAACATTATGTTAATGGTAAAACATATATTTTCCGAACATAAGGCTTATAGTATTTTATTACATCACTATTGTGTCATTATGATGTCATAAAACACAATATATATTTAAACGGTATTTAATTTTTACCCAAAAATTTGACTCTCAGAAAATTATGAAAAATTCACCGTTAGATAATTTCAACATCCTGATTCCAGAAATAATATTCATTTTATCTAAATAATTTTCTAAATATATTAATTTTCACATTTAAAATAAAAACGACATTTATCAAAAATTCATGGGTTTTGACAACAATGGCTTTCAACCCTTAATAAAAATTACAATTGCATTCATAAAATTATAAGATCATTTATATTTAATAACATTTAATTTAATAATAATAATAATATTTTATTAAAAATATTATTTAATACAAAAATCCATTAATTCATCAAAATATACTTCTTAGTTGAATATTAACTAAAAACACTATTTGAGCTTTAAAAACTATTTACAAGGTAACAAAAATAACATGAAAATTTATTCATTATTATATAGAAAAATAATGTACATAACCATAGTACTAGGGATTTGTTACATAACCCCTTAAAACAGCCACATAAGACCTAAGGGTAAGGTGTGTGATGGTGACAGACTCTTGGAGTGTCTCGGATAACATTGCACGCGTGTTGATTTATATCAACTTTCACTTCTCTCGTAGGCGGACTTGCTCGAGCTTGACATGATGAAACTCGTCTTGGGCTTAGTCAAGAGCGAAGGCCAATGATGCCACCTCTTTTTTGAGCTCCAAAAAATGGGCTTCATATGGAGCAATTCTACTAGATGAGTCCATCACTTCCTTTGTCTGAGTAAATTTGATTTGTTAAAGCCCTATATTTATACTAATCATGTGATCACTGTTCAACTGCTATATTAGAAACGGTCACAATTCTTAACATAAAATCACAGAAGTTGACATTATATAAAACATTTTACATAAAGAGACATTTAATTATATCAAGTGGTATTTCCATTAATGAATATGTGGGTCATTACATTTGTCATCCAATGGGATACTTGGGGTGATGAAAGATCTTTGGAGGAACTATTCTTCTTCCATGACGGGCATCGAAGGATTTTATCCAAGAGACAACATTTCCTTTTTTCATTTCTTGGGGGGAGGGAGTGGGAAGTGGGGTGACAGGTGGTGCATATATCGATCTTGTATTTTTACCTATGTATTGAATCATTTTGTATTAAATTCCATTATTAATATAAATAATCTTTTTATAGTTTTTCACATTTATGAAAATCATATTCAGTTTGATAATTAAAACAGGTTTTTTATATATGGTAAATTAATAAATATAATATGGAATTTTATGAGAAATAAAAATTTAGAATTTTTATGTAAATTTAATTTATAAACATATATTATATGTTTATAATATTATTATTAAAATATATATTTGTTATATTATTTTGTTGATAACCACTTTTACCAACATATTATTATCTGTTTGTATTATTATAATTATAACATAACTATTTTATTTGTTGTAATAACATTTAATGATAGATTTTTACTGATAGTTTAGTGACGTGACATTTTTTGTTGGTAAAACGTTTTACCAATAGAAAGTGAACTTTTAACAATATATATACCCATTTTGAAAAAGCTAATTATTTTTTAGTGCATCACAATTAGTGTGCGCATTTGGTTTTTTATCATGTTTAGTCCAATATTTATATCTCTGGTCTATTCTGTGACAAATCAAATATTATTCCAACTCTTACAAACTAATTTTTTTAATAAAAACAATGTAAGAACAAACAATAGATTTGAGAAGGGTTGTATTCATTCTCTATTGAAAACTTGATGAACTCTTTAACTCCATCTTCATACTCTTTTTCATATTATTAGTGCGCATCCATTTTCAATTCATATTCATTCTATTATGTTCATAAAATATTAATTTTTTACAAAAAAATAATTAAATATATATAATATATTCATAATCAAAGGATAAATTTATAGATAATTCTAATAAGGTAAACCCAACATTTGAATGTTATCAGTGATAATTCTTGACAATATATCATTTTACTCAATGGAAACATGAAAAGAAACAACTTAGGGTAAACATGTGGCTATTGGTTCAGGTTCTCGATTTGATGTTGTGTTTGAAAAAATGGTGGTAATTCTAGGATGGTTTCTATAAACTTTCTAGGGGGTCCAATAAGAGGGATGATTTGAGGATTATTCTTTTTGTCACTTTGTACGTGGTGGGCCAAGTTGTGTGTAGAGGACTTGATTTTTGCCTTGTAACACTTTGAAATATTTCTATATATATTTTCATAGATAGGAATTCAGACTACATGCAATTACGATTTCTGGTGTGCCCAAAATAAATTATATAAAATTTAAGTCTATTTTATAATGTGCATGAAACGAAAATGGGAAAAATCATAAACGGTAGCTCATATTAGAAATTTGAGGCCACGATTGAGTCTGTAACAAGACATTTACCCTAGACAGGGTATAACTTTCATTGGTGTGGGACTTTGGTGGAAAATGATATCCAGGGGGAAAATCGTAGTTAAACGTAACTATTTTACCCCTAAGGTCATGCTAAATAACTTTCAAATGGAGGATCAGATCAGAAATCTGAGATCTTTGTTGAGCTCGTAAAGGGGTGTTGGTGAGGATGTCTACCACCTTTCCCTTCCCCACAACTGGAGCGGGTGTATGAAATCTTCCACATGTCGTAGATGAGGTGATATATACAAGATCCTACACATGTCATCGACTGGGGTGATTTGGACATCGAGGATGGAGCCACCTTTGCAGAGCACCGGGTGGTGATTGAGGATCGAAAGGAGATAACCTTTGGTGGATGGGATATTCCCCTTTTTTGTGTCTTGTGGCAGCACAGAAATGTGTAGGAGATTAATTGGGAATGAGAGAGCTAGATGCAGGCTCAGTTTCCCAATTTTTTTCTATTTTTTTCTTTTCAAAGATAAAAAAACTTGGATGGAATAATGCAGAGAACCGATTTTTTCCTTGTAACAGTTTGAAATATTTCTATATAGATTTCCAGACTAAGGCATGGTGTGCCCAAAATAAATTATATAAAATTTATGTATATTTTATATTGTGAAAGCAATAGAAATAGGATAACTCTTAAAAAACAGCTCGACTCTCAAATCTAAGGCCACATTTGAGTCTGGAATACAACATTTACCCTAGAGGGGCATAACTATCGTCATCGCGAGACTCCTATAGAAAACTCTATCTAGGGGTAGAATTGTAATTAAATGTAACTATTATACCCCTTAGGTATTTCCAAATAACATTCAAATAGAGTCTCGAATCTGAAATCTGAGACCACCATTGAGTTTGGAATGTGTAGTTTTGAATAGACGCGACAGTTTCAGATTCCACGTTATTTAGGAGCTCCGATAAATAGAATGTTAAGGGCTGGGATTAGGGTTAACCCTAATCACTTTCTCTCTCAAATATTCTCTCTATCTCTCTCCTCTCAAGATCATTCTTCATCGTTCTTCACCAGAACAAGGAAAAAATCCGCCAAATTTTCAACAGATCGAAGTAGGAGCACTGTGGATGCATCGCCTATAACAAACAGTCGGATCAAGGTAGGATTTGTCACGTTTTGAGTTCTGATTCAAGTTTTAATCAATTTTTTGTCCACAACCTATTTCTTTGTCTATTCAAACTCTGAATCATCGATGGTAGCACAAACATGTCCATCAATCCACATTTAAAACCTTGTTCTTTTTCCATTCTTTACAGGGATCCACCAACAACTTTGTGTGCACAAGATCACATATAGATCGATGATCCAAATCCATTGCAGGGAAGGTGCCATTGTAAGGGTCCCTGATCCACTGAAGGATTCATGATCGGGTGACCGGATTTTACTCCTTAATCCATGGAACGGGCTATCGGGGCACCGCCAACGCAGCGGTGGGCCGCTCCGCGTGCGGTCCACGGAGCGACGGCAGCGGTGCCGCGATGTGGACGCACCATGTAGCCCAATGGTTGGTTAGGTGGGGTTGCACCATGTGACCCCAAGTGTTGACCGGCACCGCTAACTTTACAGCCGGTCAGCTGCATTGATACCTCAGCGACCAAACCTTGGGTCGGACCCGCTGTTGGTAGTATGTCGAATCCAGCGAACTGGGTCAGATCCGAGGTCGACCTAGGTCGGCCACCGTTCGACCATCCACAGTTGACCATGGTGTTAAACTATTGCAGCAGCTATCGCAGCCAGTCAGTCGACCTTGGGGCAAATGACCGCGGATCGAACCAACCGCAAGTTAGTCCCCTGACCCCGAGACCCCTTCTGAAAACTTCAACCGCCCGTAACTTTTAAACTGGAGATCCATTTGATAGGTCATCTATGGTGGTGTGTCCCTATCTTTGAGATGGTCCTGTTGAGGTAAGTTTGATAATTTGAAGTTCAGGGATGAAATGCGGACCCCACTTTGACCTGTTCAAGTGTCTTACGGTGAAAATCACCCTTTTCACCGGTTTCCCATTTGGGGAAAATAAATAGCCTATCCAGTATGTTTTTTTCATATACAAAGAAATGATGAACTCTATTTCGACATCCAAGTTATGAATCAAGACATTCCGAACTCGATGCATTTTTAGGCGTTGTTCGAAGACAGTGGTGATCATGAAATGACAATAGTGACTTTAGAGTGGAACCCTCTAGTCGGGCTGGACATGGGTCCTCGATGACACTAGAGTGAAACCCTTCAGTAGAGATGGGCATGGGTCATCAATGACACTGGAGTGGAACCCTCCAGTTGTACTGGGCATCGCTCATCGATGAAACTGGATTAGAACCCTCAAACCGGGCTAGGAAAGGTTCCTCAACATTGTAACAACTTTGAGCATATATATATTTACACCCTATCATAGCACCCACTCCTTGGGTTCTGGTTACTCTCCTTATAATAGAGGCGAAGAAGTGTGGGGTATGCCACATGATTTCCATGTCTAGCTTCTTAGGGTTGGGTGAGTCTAATATTCTATTAGAGGAAGTGAAGACTCGATGAGAAGTTCACCTTCTTATCGTCTCTATCTCCTTGTGTCTGGATGATCTTACTTTACTTTCTTATTGTGTTGAGCTACACTCGTTTATTGTATTATTTTTCTATCAGTTGTACTTCGTTTCCTTTGTACCTCTTACTGATCCCCCTCCTTTTCTGAGCATCCTACTGAGTAAGTTTATACTCACCCCTACATAGTCTTTTCCTTCACGTATTGTGCTTTATGTAGACAATGAACAGGTTCGATCAGGAAATCAGGGAGCTCAGGATCGTAGGTGCCAAGACAACATACGGTGGTTAGATTTTGGATTTCTATAATAGAGCATCCTCAGTAGTTTTACTTTCAGTTTCCTATCAGGTAAGGACAATGTACTAGTTGGGCATGTACTTTTCTCCTTTTTCCTTTCTGTTTACTTTACTGTACTCATACTTTTTAGTGGTCCATGCATTCTTGGGTTTACTTTTATAGTAAGTTGCATCTTTTACTTTCTCTCTCTCTCTACACTTTTCATCGAGTTGGCTAGATGTGTATATAGAGGTACTTAGGAAAAGGCCTCCCAGTGTTTTTTGTGCTTTCATTGTTAGTCGCCAACCCTGGCCTATGGAGGTGCGCTTGGTGTAGTTACAGCTTGGGCCCCGTTACAGTTCGGGTCGTGACATGGTGTTTCATTGACAGTCTGAGTAGAGAATTAAAGGAGTGGGAAATTTTAGGTGACCATCACCTGCCAGTGGCCAAATGTCACATATTATTAATTCGAAGATCTAAAAATACAGCGATAAATTGAAATCATACAAGGAATTTGACCACTAATAATTATCATTCAACCCTTGATCCTTTTTTTCCTTTAATTATGACATTTTACCAATGATAAGTAGCCAATTAAAGCATAAATTTTTTCTATCTCATTTATTTCCAATGTTCGAATACACTTTACATCATAAATCAAGGGATTTCAAACAATTATTTCATGTATAATTATAAAATATCTTATTATCAATGTTAATAAACTAGATTTCTTACTCAACTAAATCACTTGCAGACATATATTAATCAAATCATCACTAATAAATATGTTGTAAAAAAAAGTTATTTATTATTGGATGGAAGTATTCCCTCAGAAATTCCCATTCTCTCTTTCCATTTAATTGTGACCTATCTTTCTAGATTTGTGTAAAATTGTCTCTCCTCAGAACATACAAGGTCATGTAATAACTGAATTATGAAACATGGTCGGGGAGCTTGAAATTTCATGAAATGAATGGGTGAAACTATTATTGACGATAGAATTGAAGTTCGATTACATGTTACTCTCTCTTTTGTAGATTATTCTAGACCATGTTTTATAGGGATACAAACAAATATATTTGTAAATCATTTTTCCCTATAAATCATTATGAAATTAAGATTATTGTTGAACTCATACCACTCATTCTTTAATTTTTAATATTGCACATTATATTTTATCAAAAAATTCTATGATATGGTATATAAAAACCCATTTCATATATATGGGAGATACAATATTTAAGAAGAACATTTTAATGAATAATAACCAATGGAAATGGTATTAGAAACTAAACACAACAATGGTAGGGGATCATACTGGGTGTTGAATCTTGAATGAAAGTGAAGCATAATTGCCCATTATTGGCCAATCTCTCACTGGCTTAGCATAAAAATAGGTCATTCTACAAAAATTTGAGATAGCGATGGTATTGAGGTGATCAGGAAGGGAGAGGTGGAAGGCTTGTTGTTACGATCGACTAAGGGAGTAGAAGATAGGGAAAGGGTGGTCACCAGAGGTCTGCTTCACGATGGTGGGTGGTCAGCCCGGGCTAAAGACATTAATAGTGGTGAGGCTGTCAATAGAAAGTAAGAAATAAAGGATAGGAGAATATAACATGGTTTGTAGAAAGTATATGCGAGATAGGTGATCAATGACATTGATAAAAGAGTGAGTAGTAGAAATAATAACATACCATAGATTTGAGAGATTTGATTCTTCTGAGAGAAGGTCGAGGGGGAGCAGCAATAGAGCTAAAATTCCGCAGGAGCTTGAATGGAACGAGGGAAATCTATTCGGTTACAGTTCAATTTAAATTATTGTGAAGGGTTTTATTAATGCTTTTAAAAAATCACTGATAAAATATTTCTTTATCAATGCTAAAGTTTTAGCGATGATAAAGACTTAATTAATTATTTTTTATAATATAATTAATTTAATTCAAAATTTTAAATGTATATAATTATAAATAAATAAATGTAAATGTAAATATGTTAAAAGAATTGTAAATATGTATTTATAAATATAATTATTGATATTTACTTATAATTATAAATATAAATAAATATATTTATAAATATATTTATAAATATTTGCATATAATTATAAATATAGTTATATAATTATATATAAATATATTTAATTAATATATATATATAATAAATATATTCATTATTTAAATAAATTTATTATAATTTTATATTTCTTTAAATATATAATTGTTTATTTTTAAATATATAAATACTTTTTTAATGTATATTTGTTTATTTATAATTATAAATATATAATTTTATGAATATAATAAATATGCATTTATAAAAATATGAATTTATAAATATTTATTTAGAAATATATTTTTAACATTATTAATGAATATATAATATTAAATTCATGAAAATTAAAGATGGGTGAAATTGGATAATTAAAAATGAGTAGACTTTAAAAATATTTAAAAAAATTGAAAAGTTTTATTAACTATAAAAATTATTAAAAAAATTATGGATATATATTGAAATGAAGATGAATACATATTAATAATATTAAAACATAATAAATAAATATGTATAAATAAATATCTCAAAATGATTAAGTTCCAAAAAATAAAAAATAAAAAATAAAAAAATGATTAAATAATACTAATTAAAATAATATTAAAAATACAAAGATAAGATTTACTAAATAAAAAAATAATATATTAAATATATTATGTTACTAAATGAAATTCTTAAATGGATATTAAAATTTGAGTAAATTACCTAAAAATTAGGTTTGTGTGTTTTGATATAAGATCTCATTGATTACTTAAATATTTATGTGTGAAATTAATGTGTGTGTAAATATATACAAGTTTGATATATGTTAAATTGAGCAATGTTAATATATAACATGTAACATATATTAATGAAATAAATAATAATAAGAATGAATAAATTTAAAAAATGGATAATTGTTATTAATTATAAATATAATTTTAAAAAAAAATAAAAATGGATATTTATATATATTAAAATGAAAATGAATATATATTAATTATATAAATTATAACCATATTAAAAAATTAAATTTTATTGAACAAAAATATATAAATAAATATTGGAAAATCGATAAAATTATAAAAATATTGAACAATGAAAAATTGAAAATGAATAAATTCTAAAAACATTAAATATATTAAGGAATAATTATATATAAAAACATTATATATAAATAAATTGCAAACATATTAAATAAATAAATATTCAAAATCTATAGATTATAAAAAAAAGTAAGTAAACACAAAACATTATCAATAAATAAATTATATTAAATGAGTTCATCTTACTAATGAGTGAAATATAATTATATATATACAGAAAAAATATTGCAAGAAGTAATGCTCCGAACTATTTATTAAAAGAAAGAAAAAGAAAATAAGAGAAGTGAATGCAATTAAACAAAGATACTTGCTCTCGTCCATAAAACAAGTTTAGTAATCATAATAAGAAGAATCATTCTCATAGTCATTGTCACAACCCATCCTATTGGGCTCGTTCCACAACTCCCCAAGCCCACCTCTAATAGGCCAAGGGTCCTCCAATACTACTAAGAAGTCATATCACTGACATGAGAGGCCTTAGCCTAAGTACATGTACTCATGCACACATCTCCAAGCCTATAAAATGCTGAAATGAGAAAACAACTGAACAAAAATGCATGCATACATCTGAATCTCATAACCAGAGTACGGTAGGAAATAAAGGAAAAGTAAACAGGGCCAAATATAAGCTCACCACAAAGATTTTGTAGCACAAGTCAAACCTGAAAGTAAAGGGACCACCTTCTGAAGTCGCAAGAACACACCTCCGTCTGTCTGACCTCACTAAGCACTGTCTATTCTTAGTCCATCTAGGACTCTATTAAAAGGTCAATTGTCTGCACAAGACATGACACGTGTGGAAAAATCCCATGCAGAGTGATTATAATAATACTAAGTAGGACACCATGAAACCATAAAGCACACATCAAAGAAAAATATAGTCATTTATACATAGGTATATGTCTAAAAACATGTTACAAAAATATCCACATATACTCAATAAAGACACACAGCTTAAAGGTAAGTCACAATCGTAGTATACCGACCCCTGGATTCTAGATCAAGGGATCCATGAAGAATTCATCCCATAGAACATACTTTTGAGTCTGATAGCATGGATGACATCTGTCCAAGAGGTGTTAATTGTCAGGTCTCATCACTAGGAGTCTATTCTAATAGTCCGCAGAGAAATAATACATAGATGAGGATCACTACTAAGGCCATGGGGCGATACCAACAAACTCAATATGAATTAACCCTCTTTGTAGAGGACCGACACCCATGTAACATTGGTCAGGATGATACCAAGAACTCTACCTAGGGAACGAAGATGAATACAAGATCTCACTCTGGGCCTCACGGAGAGATTCTGGCAACTATATCCAAGAAGTTCTATTGAAGGGATCGTAGTTCTGGGAGTAGGATATGATACCATAATAACCCTCATGGAAAAGGATATGTGGAACACACCCTAAAAATCATCCAAGTCACTTAGTACAAGATATCCAAGCCATTTATAAAAGATTACACAACATGTAGAAGTGGTTACACACCGTTTCCCTTGACCCTGGGTCCTGCCCATGTAAACAGTTTGTGTCGCAACCCATATATGTATAGTGGACTACACACTGTGTAGGCATACCATGTACTCTACATCATGTATTTTACTCTCTGAGCTACACTCTAAGTATCCGTGGAGGGACCACATGTCATATGATAGGGGTCACATGTCATGTGATGTTTAACTTCCTCCAAAACCCCTAGCCGCCACTCAGGGGGTTCCCACAAGGCTTGTAAAACCGGTTTACATGTTGTGTAGATCAGGATTTTATAAAATCCCAAATCTATTATTCTCTAGTTCTAGAACCTCTGATCTCCGATATGGCAGTCATTTCTCCACAAGAATGAAGATCCCAACTCATCTAGGTCTCTTCGTCATTGAACAAATCATCCCATCAGTAGATTTTCTCAGAAAATGGACAAAATCGTCGTTCTTTATTGTGTGCCAAAGAACGCCAAATAACACAAAATTACGTACCCTCCATCATCCAAATTACTCTATCTCTGTCATCACACCTCTTTCATGCCATGCTGATCCTAGATCTGTGATATCGAATAGTTACACCAAGAAATGGGTGCACAAATATAAATTGATCGGGATTATTCAAGACACAACCCAAATGAAAAAAACTTGAGACAAATGATGAATGGGGGGTAATGTACAAGAAAATATTATATTAACAAACCTCGGTCGATACTCATTTCAATTTAGATCCATTTCTATTATAAAAATGATTGAAATAATCAAATCAAAATGATAATATCTCATTAAAGCCCTGCAAAAATAACTCACCCTACAAGACGATCAAACTATGGATCAATCTATTCATTGATCGGTCTGCATTCATCGTATAAATCAAGAATAAGGAATAAAATCAATTAAAACTCATGCCAAACCTTGATTCGGTTCAATTGATGAAGAATAACGTAGTTTCAGCTTGTTCTCTAGAAAGATTCTTTGAATCTGAGGTGCATCGATTTTTGATTCATGATCTCATCATCCTTCACCTAAGAGAATTCTCCAATGATCTCTCCAAAGGAACTTCAACATTTCCAGGCTTATGTGGATAACTCTGAAAATTATATTTTACAGTTTATTTAATTATTTTCAATCATTATGGGAACAAAAAACGAATAAAATAATTAATTTTAATCATTTTATTCATCTTCTTTCCCACAGTGAATTTTATACAAACGACTTATGCCGAATAATGTTAAGTCATTCCTACGGTAAACTTCACATTCTGATTTCAACAGTGCCCTCATAATTTTTTATCTGAACATCTATTTAAATGTTATTCCACTTTCTTTTAAAAAATATGTGTGTGTGCTATTTAATATATTTAATACATTTTCAAATATATTTTTTGGGCACACTAAGCCTCTGAATCGTATGCCTTCTTAGTGCTTGGTCTTAAAAATAATCCATATAATATAAAAAAATAATACACAGAAAATCTAAAACATTACATTCTCCCCACCTTGGAGATTTACATCCCCAAAAGGCTAAAACAAGGGAAACATAAAAAGATGTGGGTATTGAGCAAGAATCTAAGCCTCCTACTCCCATGTTCTCTCCTGAAGATTATCATGCGGCCACCAGACATGCACCAAAGAGATCAATCACCCACATAGGTTCCTCTCTTACTGATCCTCAATCTTATTAGGTACTCTGCAAAGGTAGCTTCATTCTCAATGTTTAGCTCACCCCAGTCGATAATGTGTGATGGGTCAGGCACGTACCTCCTTAGTTGTGACATGTGGAAGGAGTCATGTATCCAGTCTAAAAAAGGTAAACCTAATTAGTATTCTACCTCTCTAACTCTACATTGTATCTAGAAAGGTTCAATAAAACTTAGAGATAGCTTACCACCCGGGAAAATCTCTGTAATCCGCATCGAGTTGAAACTTGTAAAACCACATGATCTCCTCCCTCGAACTCCAAAGACATCTTTCATCTATCTACATAAAAATTCTCATGGATCTGTGTAGTTCTCAACCACCCCAATATGATTTGTACCTTCTCAATAGTTTCTCACACCGACTTTGGTACCATGAGTGATGCCTCTCTCGAGTCAGTCCAACGAAGTGGTGACTTGCAGATTCACCCGTAAAAAGACTCCAATAGTGAAATACCAATGGTGGAATGGAATTTTTTGTTCTACACAAACTCCACTAGTGGTAGGTGATCTTCCCAACTATGGATGAAGTCCAACATGCAATCTCATATCATTTCCTATAGAACCTAAATGGTATGCTCTATCTGGACTTCATTTGGGGGGGTGAAATGTTGTGATCAAGTGTAATTGATTCCCAAAATCCTCTTGTAATCCCTTACACAACTAGGATGTGAAGCAATAATTGTGCTCTAAAACAATCATATATGGAACTTCATGGAGTCAAACTATCTCCTGCATGTAGATTCATTCTAAGCTCTCTACAAAACTCTTCTAAATTTCTAAGAAGTGAACCGACTTGGTGAGTCGGTCTACGATCACCCACATGAAATCATATCACCTGGATGTATGTGGTAAGACTTTCATGAAGTCCATGGATATTTCATCCCACTTCTACTCTAACACCACAGGGGTTGATCTAAACCTGTTAGAACTTAGTTCTCAGCCTTCACTTGCTGAAAAGTAAGGCATCAAGAGACAAACTCTAAAACACCTTTCTTCATCCCTGACCACCAAAACTAATGTATGAGGTCCTGGTATATTTTTTGACTCCTGGATGTACCACTAAATGAGATGTATGAAACTCTCTCAGAACCTCCTCCCATAACATGACAGGTACTATCGTGCATCCTTTAAAAAAAATAACATGCTCCCTACCCTTATAAAATTTATCAGGAGCATATCTAGTGGATATTTGAGCATATAGGGTATCATAGTTGTTATTTTCTAATTGTACCTACTTGACTCACTAAAAAATTGAAGGGGTAATGACCATCGATTGGAGGTAAGTTGTTTCATATCCATCCACCAAGGATAAGTGAAATGAGGCCAACTTCTATAATGCCTCATTTAGTTGTTGTGAACAAGATCTCTTCTTGAGAGCATCTTCTACCACATTCCCCTTCCCAGAAGTATAGACAATCTTGAAGTCATAATCCTGGAAGAACTCTAATCATTGCATCTGCCTCAATTTAAGATATTTCAATGAGATAATATACTTGAGACACTTTTTATCGGAATAGACTATAAACTACTTGCCCATCAAGTAGTGTCACCACATCTTTAATGCGAAGACCACTACTACTAACTCAAGATCAAGGGTCATTTAGTTTTTCTCATGTGGTCTCAATTGGAATGAACCATAGGCATTCACAACTTACCTTTTCATTAGAACACAGCCGAGTCTGTTCCCTGATACATTTCAAAACACTACGTACTCGACACCCTCCTCTAGAAATCTCAAGAAGGGAGTGCTTGTCAAACTCTACCTCAAATGATGAAAATCATGTTTCCACTTCTTTGTCCATACGAAAGGCTTCTCCATTCAAGTCAAAGATATCATAGGTTCTAATATCCGAGAGAAATCTGATATGAATATTTCGTAATAGCCTACAAACCCAAGGAAGGTTTGAACCTCTATCACACTCTTGGGTGGATCTCGTTATAACACTATTTCAAACTTAGTTGGGCCCACTGTCTCTCTAGCTGCTGAGATAACATGTCCTAGAAAGTGGACCGCCACTTTCTATAACTGGAAGTTTAAGATATTTCCATAAATTTGGTGCTCTCGGAGTATTTACAGAACCATCCTCAAGTGTATCGTGTGGTCCTCCTTAAATGCTGAGTACATAAGGATATCATCGATGAAGACAACCATGAACCAGTCCAAGAAAGGCTAGAAGACCCGATTCATGAGTCCAATGAACACAACAGGGGTGTTTGTTGCCCCAAAGGGCATCACTGAGTACTCATGGCGACCAGAGCGACATCTAAATGTCGTCTTCAATATATCCTCATCTCGCACTTGAAATTGGTGATATACTAACCTATGGTAAACCTTTGAGAACCATCACACCCCTCTCAATTGATCAAATAGGTCATCGATCCTAGGTAGTGGATACTTGTTCTTCACGGTCACCTAATTCAAGTGTTGGTAGTCCACACCCAACCTCATTCTCCCCTCTACCTTTCTGGAAAAACAAAACTGGGGCTACTGGGGGTGAAACACTGGGTCTAACAAATTCTTTCCTCTGCAAGTCCTCCAATTTCACCCTCAGTTCATGAACCTCTTTGAGATCCATCTGATATGCTGGTGCGGATATTGGTCCAATCTAGGGGTGTAGATCAATGCGGAAATATATCTCTTGGTGGGGAGGTAAACCTAGAACATCTTTGGGGAAGACATCCTCATACTCTTACACCATTGTAGAATGTTGGTAACTCACAACATAAATTACACCAAGGGATAGGCTATCCAACTGATGAGTAATCAACTACACCGTCCTATGTTTGAGTCCATCCTACACTTCTTGGGTTCTCTTTTCACCGACAAAGGAAAACCTAGTTCCATTATCATGGACACACTACACCCTTCGCCTAAAACAATAAATCTATGAATGAACTATTGATAACAATTCCATACCAATAATGTCATCGTAAGGCCCCAATGCTGCTACCAAGAGATCCCAATGAAAAATATTGACTCTAAGAGTATGGTCACACTGTCGACACCAGTGTGTGATTACTAAATAATCTCCAGTAGGAGTCTCCAAACACAAGGGCTCAACTGGAATCTATAAGTATCTAACAAGATATGTAGAAATAAAGGAATGACTAACACTTGTATCTATCAGTACTATATATAAGGTAAAAAAGACACATATTTTACCTCGAATTGTTCCATCAGCCACTGGTTCATAAGCTTCAATTGCCTCCAGTTGTCCCCTTACCTATCCTCCAGCTCTCGAAGCCTAACATGGACCACCTAGGGGAGGTGGTGGTAACATGTCATAGTGTCGATGGCCTCCTACCGCTCTCCCGTCTCCTTTTCCATGTACACCGCCTAACGAACCTACTTGTTATTTCTTTTTCCTCTACCATGGTGGCTCATCTATGATCTCTCTTTCAGTTGTACGGTGGGTTTGACAATCTCTCAAAAGAAGTCCCCTATCGTTACATGATTACCAATGCCTCTCTCTAGGCTGACAGGACCTACCATGTGAGCCCTGAACCATGGATCCTATATCCTGAGAGCTCCTCCTAAAATTTCTAACACTTTTAGGTCCATGGGACTGATTTCATCTCCATGCTGTTGAGGTCTCTTCTCTTTCTTTCCCACTGCTAATCTCGAACCATATCCATCGAGTACCTAGAGAGGTTGGTAAACATCAATGAATACTTAGCTAATTTCATGCTACCCTGTTGAAGCTACAGAAGCTCTTGGATACATACATCCCTCAGCATAGCTAGAGAGAACTCCTCTCTGAAGAGATGCACAAACTCTGATCACAGTAGAGTCAGATCATCATAAAACTAACTAAAACTCACCATCTCCCTAATAATCTATGAAAAATTATCGCTTCCAAGACCACCATTTGATCTACTGAGATCCTGATTATAAGGAAAATTCAAGTCACCACCTCAAGTTAGTCCTGAGTCTCTTGTGGGTTAAGCTCGCCTCAAGACCTATGGGGTCTCTGTCTCTAAAATTCATGAAGTGCGATCAGTCTACACACCTCATCTTCTTATATTGTGAGTACCATGAGATACTTTGTAGGTGGTATAGATGGTGCACCACCTGGAGGTAACATCTCAAGAATTGGTCCTTGTACCAATGACTCATCGTTGAGGGGATCATCCTCATGATCATCATGCTGAAATACCAAAAGGTATACATCGTGGAGGCTCCCTGAAAGAAAAAAATATGTACCACATTCAATGAGTATATATGGATATCTGATTCAAGGATATAAAAAACACAACACATTCCTATATTATGCATGTACCATTTTTTTCCATGGAACCAATGTTTTCATGTATTGAGTCGAAAAGAAGGTGATCAGAGTAATGGTGTATGGATATGTATGCCACCACACCAACACTAAAGTCCCTAGCCTAAAAACTAAACCTGAAACACTTAACACTGTTTCCCTAAACCAATCTCACAGACTCTAGAACCTCAAGTAAAATCAAAACCACTCTCATATCACTTAGTCACAACCTGTCCTAGTGGGGGTCGGGCCGTGAATCTCTAAGACCGCCTCCAATAGGCCGGGGGATGGAAACTAGCACTGAAGAGGCATATCACTGACATGGGAGGCCTTAGACTAAGTGTTTGTACACACACACACATCTCTAAGTCTATAAAATTCTGAAATGCTAAAAATAAATGAACAACCATGCATGAATACTTCTAAATCCCACAAACAGAGTATGATAAGAAGTAAAGGAAAAGTAAAAAAAGTTAAATACAAGCCCACCACAAAGAGTTTGTAACATAAGTCCAACCTAAAAGTAAAGGGCCTACTATCTGAGGCCGCTGTAACACACTTCGGTCAGTCTGACTTCACTAAGCATCGTCCGGTCATGGACCATCTAGGAATCTGTCAAAAGGATGATCGTCTGCAAAAGACATCTCACGTGCAGGCAAATCCCATGCATGGGTGAGTATAATAATACATAGTAGGACACCCTAAAACCACAAAGCATACAAAAAAGGAAAATGCAGTAATCTATACACATGTATATGTCTAAAACACATATAAAAAGAATATTCAGATAGACTCAACAAAGACACACATTCTAAAGGTATGTCACAATTATAGTATACCTGCCCTAGGATTCTAACTAAAGTGATCCACAAAGCATTCATCCAGAAGAAAACACTCCTGGGTCTGATAGAATGGATGACATCTTTTTTAGAGATGTTTCTCATTAGGTCTCATCACTAGGAGTCCACACTGATAGTCTAAAGAGAAACGATGCACATATGAAGATCACTACCAAGGCCATGGGGCGATACAAACAAACTCAATCTGGATTAACCCACTATGTAACTGATCTGCACCCGCGTACTGTTGGTCATGATGATACAATTAAATCTACCTAGGAAATGAAGATGAATAGAGGATCCCACTTTGGGCCTCATAGAGGTATTTCAACGACTATATCCAAGAATTTCTACTGAAGGGATCGTAGTCCTAGGAGTAGGGGATGATATCGTACTAACCCTCAAGGAAAAGGACATGGGAATGCACCCTAACAAAACTCATCTAATTCATCAACGATAAGAGATTGAATACATTTATAAAAAAGTACATGATTAGTAGAAGAGGTTTCATGTCGTGTCCCTTGACCCTGGGTCCTTCCCATGTAAACGATCTGTGTCTCAACATTTGTCTATGTAGTAGAGTACATGTTGTGTAGGCAACCCGTGTACTCCACCCCGTGTCTGTGTACTCTTTGAGGTATGCGCCAAGTATTTGGGGAGGGACCACACACTGTTTGATGTTTAAATTTCTGCGAAAACCCTAGTCGCTGCTCGGGGGGAACACGGTTTGTAGATTTGTATTACACACCATGTAGATCGGGATATTCCATAATCCCAGATCTGTTATCTTCTCATTCTGACACCTTTGACCTTGGATCTGGTGATCATTTCACCACAAGATTGAAGATCCAAACTCATTTTGGTCTCTCGGTCATTTAATAACATGTTACTTCATCATATATTCTTGGAAAATAGATCAAATCGCCGTTCTTCATTGTGCACTAAATAAAACTGAATTACATGAAATAGGGCATCCTCCATTGTATGAATCGCTCTGTCTTCGTCATCGCACCTTCGTCCTATCATGAAAATTCTTGATCTGCGATATCTGATCATTAAGTCAAGAAATTGATGTACAATGATCGATTGATTAGGATTAGTAGAGTCGCGGGCCAAACGAAAAATGTCTGCGACGAACGATGAGTGGGTGGAATAAAATCTCAAGAACATATTAGAGGAAAAAACCCCAATCGATGTTCATGCCAATATCGATCAGTTTTAATTAGAATGAGAATCAAAATAATCAAATCAAAATGATAATCTCCCATTAAAACCCTGAAAAAATAACGCATCCTACAAGACGATAAAACCGCGGATTAATCTATTCATTTATTGGTCGGTGTTCATCATATAAATCAAGAATAAGGAAGAAAATAAATTAAAACTCACACCCTACCTCAATTTGGTACCATCATTGAAGAAGAACGTAATTATAGCACGTTCATTAGTGATATCCTTTGAATCTGAGGTGTGTTGATCGCCGATCCACAATCTCATCCTCGTTAGCCTTAGATAATTATCCAACAGTCTATCCAAGGGATCTCTAACATTTTTAGTTTTATGCAGCTAACCTTGTAAATTCTCCTCAATAGTCTATTTAAAGACTATCAATTGTCGTGTCAACACAAAATGAATAAAATAATTTATTTTAACTATTTTATTCATTTTGACATCCTCATTGAGTTTTCTACAAATGGCTCGTGCCGACTAATATTAAGTTGCGCCTGAGGTAAACATTGCATTCTGAGTTCAACGTTGCTCTCAGATTTTTGATCTGAGCACCTGTTTAAATGTTATTCCACTTTCTCATAAAAACTGTGTGCATGTGCTGTTAAATATATTTGAAATTTTCAATTATTTGTTTCGGGAACACCGGACCTTGGAATCACACATCATATCAGCATCTGATCTCGAAAATAATCTATATAATATCTGAAAATAATACACCAAAAATCTGAGACATTACAATAATAATCCAATTCATCATCGGTTTCTCACTCCAACTACGAGTTACATTGGTTGAGAATCCTAAGAATCCCTGACTTGGACCTTTACTGCTACGAGGTGAGGTTGACCTTTAGAGCCTTGTAAGAAGATCTGGTAGACACATTCCTTGGCGGATTAGAATAATTATTTTGTGGCCTTATTTTTGGTGGATCACTCTTTCCTTTACCAATGATAGAATCTTTAAAAGAAACCCAATTCTCTAAAGGCCTGAGATTAGAAGTGTCCAATAATACCAAATACTGCTATTAATCACATTCATCATCTGAAATGTTACCCCACTTCCCAATTTTTAAGCAGAATACATTCTGAATCTCCTTATGATAATTCATATCCCATTGAAGATCAGATTGTTTGGACCCTTCATCATATGAATCATGTCCTGAGAACTCCATTGCATGTGCTTTCACCATACAGCCTTTCCCTTCATGCTATGAAGGAGCATCCTCTGGTGTGGCACACCGAACAAGGGACATGTTTGGAGACTCCTACAACTCTGCACTAGATGTCCCTTATTTGATTATGTGTGTGTGTAATTAATTAATATATAGTTTATTAATATATATATATATATATATTAAATTTACTATATTTAATTTAAAAAATTGTGGGTTGTCCTGTTCCAGCCTGTGAACTTTCATGAATATATGTTTAAATAAAAATAATTATATATTAATTATGTAAATTACAAAAGTATTAAATTATTAAATGTTAAAATAAATTATTAAAAAAGTTATTAATGAAATGTTTATTAATAAAAATGATTAAATGTAATACATATATATAGTAATAAATAGTTAATTAATTATTTAATTAGTATATTGAGTTTAATAAATTTATACATTTTTATTAATTAAAAACAATGTATTAATTATTTAATTTTATATTTAATTAAAATACTATTTATCACTATATATATTTATATTAAATTTAATAAATTTATTTATTAATAGTATATTAATCATTTAATTATATATATATATATATATATAATTTATTAAATTTAATACATAAATATATATTAATAAATAGTATAAATAATTATTTAATAAGAAATTAATAAATTAAAAAAATATTAAAAATTGTATTTATGAAATATTTATTAATAAAAATGAATAAATTATATACATAGTAATAAAAAATATATTAATCATATATATAATTAAAATATTAATATATGACCTTTAATTAAAAAAATGGGCTAACTGCCAAGCCAATGAAGGCACCTCGTGCAAGCCACTGCCTAGGTGGGCAGCATGGTCAACCTCCACTAGCTATGGTAGTGATAGGAAGAGAATAGTTCCTAAAGAGGTACACAAGTAGGATAGTGTTCAAGGGGTGGGTAGGTGGGTCAATTCATGTAGGCACGACATGTGAGGCCCAAGTGGTGTGTATAATGGGCGTTGAATGCCATAGCCGACTCGAACAAATAGCAGCGATGAAATTGCTTATAAAGTAGAGCTATGTGGAATGAGATTTTTGATGTGGGATTCGTGCCATGTACAACATCCCTTTATAATCACTTATTTTAGCATTGATAAAGGCCGCATTTATCAATGATTTATTTAGCACAGATAAAGGCTGCCCCTACTTTTTATGCATTCTATAGTAGTGAAAATTATATGTAAGGGGATCATTTCTATTTTTGTATGAACCTCTATTTTCATAATTTCATAAGTAAAACATAATTTATGAAAGAGAAATATTATTTGCAAACATTTATGTAATTATTTTCAAGTCTCTATTTTATATTATCTTTAAAACCTTTCTATAAGGGAATGCAAATATTTTTAGAGAACTCTTTTTTTAGGATCTACAAAACCCTAAACAAGGGAAATTGATTTTTAAAGTGTTTATATTTTCATTTTATAAATGAAATATTTAAAAATTATTAATGTCACCCATGATCATAGATATGGTCATATACTATAATGATCATTGACATTTCATGCATATTAATAAAATCATTTGTTTTAAGTTCAATTTTTGAAGTGTGTGTAAATTTTTCATTTGAATTTTAAAAAAAATTCGATAATTATGGATTTCTCATAACCCATATTACATTTTTTGAGAAAATTTTTTTCTAAAGTTTTAAATAATTTAAAATTATTTTCTTCTTTGAAAATGACTAATGTAGTTTTAAATGGTTTTTAATTGATTATAATGGAGAAAGACAAACCTAATAAAAATGTTTTCTTAAAATAAAACTCGCCATTTGGGTATCAAATGAATTGATGAGAAATGTGGTGATCCCACAAACTCAAGGGGTCGTTGTCCTAATAGTGATACTGCAAATGGGCTCATGGGTTTCTTATAGTCTACCAAGTATTATTTTAATCTATAAAAGTTTTTATTTTCAACAAAATTTTAAAGGATAAATCCAAAGTTTATTTCAAGGGTATTTGATTTTGAAATTAAATGGGTTTTCAAAATGATATGTATTTTCAAAAGTTTTTAAAGTGTTTCTTATAAATATTTTTGAAGATTCATATTTCAGAAAATTATTTATCAAATGTTTTTTATTTGATATAAAGTAAAAAAAAATTCAAAAGAGTTTTATAATATTTAAAAGAAAATTATTTTTTCCTGGTTTTAAAACACCTTATTAATAAATTTTATTCTCACCCCTTTTAAAGGTGTTTGGTGTCATTTAAGGAGCTAGTGTGAGTGAAGCCAAATAATTGTTTTATTTATTAATTGTTTAATGTTTTATATTTTGTTCGAAATCATTCTAATCCTCCAAAACATAAATCAGAAAAGATAATCAGGTACTTAAATAACTTTATATTTTCTAATTACTTTTTATATAAAAAAAGTCATACAACATGTTTTTGTACAGGATCTGAAAGCCCAGATCTCAGACCATTACAATAACTTTTCAAAATCACTTTAACAATTACAATAATGCCATATATTAATAAAAACACAAGTAATAAGTAAAAAAACAAGAAATATTCTATAAGGAAACTCCCACTAATGAAAATATGGTTGTGAATCCTGATCTGAACGATGATTAGCTTCTTAAGAAATGGATTTCTTTTCTCCTCATTGGAAAATTTTTGCATCGACGCCAGATCAATTTTAGTTCTTTTAAATTCACTTTACAAAATACATGGATACATGATAAGAGGGTGTCTATTTGGGAGCTTGAACCAACCTTGCTGATATTTTAATTATTTAACGTTTCCGATAAAAAATAATTTATGGATGGATGAACCTGACCTTTTTTATAATCAACTTATTACTATCGAAGAATTAACAAACAATAAGGATGTTCCTAATATGGAATTATTCTAGATTCCGATAAAGGGAATTCCATTTTCTAACTACAATATAAGTTTAATTAAGGTTGTTGGCGATGTTGTTGGTGATTTCATTGAATGGGAAACATCGAGTCCCATTTTATGGGGATCTCATATTAAACTAAGAGTTCCTCTTCCCTCCAGTCAATCACTTGTTCGTTGGAACTTTGTGAAGTTGGGATAGGAGAATCACTGTTTTTCTTCTGAATACAAATGGATTCCCTTTTTGGATATTTTTGTGGTGTGTTTGGTCATCTTCAAAAGGATTGTAACACAAACATTTTGAACTCTTGTTCTCTTCTATTCTCACCATCCCACTCCTGCTCCTGCTCTCGCTTGGGTTTCACCTCATAATGACCTACAATCCTCAAAAACCCTTTCCATCGTACTTTTCATTCTCCCAGTAATGTTTCACTATGTCATCCTTCTTCTCCAAGTTTATCCTTCTCCTGGCTTCAGGTCACCTTTCCACCTTGTTCTGTATCTCATACCCACTCCAGTTTCACCTCTATGCGTCCTAGGGTTACCTAGAAACCCTTGCTGATGTCGTTGTCCTCCCCCCAGTTTCCCTATAGTCTGACATGCTTCAACTCTATCTTGCTCCTTCTCACGGTTTGACCTCACCTCTCCATCGTGTACCTTTTCCCAGTTGTGATTTACTTCCAATTATCTCTAGCTCGCAAGTTCATTCAGATCCACTGAACTACTGGTTGCGCTTTCCTACCACAAGCCTCCTCTATTGGGGTTCCTACTCATGATTCCTCAGATGTCCTATTATTGACGCATATCACTGCCAGCGTCGGGCTACAACTATCTCCTTCAAGCGATTTCGGTAACAAAATCTCCGCAATTTTCATTCCCTCCTTCCATACCTACCTATGCAAGTTATTTACCTATACTGCTCCTAGGGTTCCCACACAACATTGATGTCCCATCCTACTATAAATCCCACAAATATAGATCCTTCCTCTTTCTCACGACTTCACTCCTCTCATACATGGGATCCTACTCACAATTCACTTCATCGCCTCCTATGGCTCCTGAAAATCACGGCTAGCGTCCTACTCCAGGTAATTCCTTCAAATTATTTCGGTAACTACCTATACAATTTCACTGCATCCCCCTCATGGATTCTATCTAGTCTTAACATTTCTTGAAGATTAACCCTTGCTACATACTCCTATATAATATTCAAGAATTTATTCACAGTCAACCTCTACACTATCAATTGCAGTAGCCATCTCTTATGCTCAATCTGTATATAATAAAGTTTTCTTCTAAACATGACTACACTTTAAATATTAAGAATTTTTCATGTGTGTCTTCAATATTTATTATACCCCATTTCATAAGAATTTTCCAACAGATGCATCTACATATATGATTCTATGATTTAGAAAAACCAATTCAACTTCTTCATGTCTGTTTAAACATATGAATTTTGTACAAGCTTTCACATCTTTATGCTCCACCACATTATTCTGTATAGAACTGTTAAGCAAAAAAAATTATTCAATACATAACTGGCCCTATTTCTATCATACATATTTTTCATTCCTATTTCTATAAATGTGTTTAATTACGTGTTTAATTACATACATAGTCAACTTACTGGGACTATCACTACTTCCGATGTATGCTCCTTCAATCCTATAGACTGTGCATTTTTTTTAGATTTCTTCTACAATAAACCAGTCTTCACTTTGTTCCTGGTGTTATGTGTAAATACATACTGAATTTTTTGCTTTGTTTGTTCTCTGATGTCAACTTTCTAGGATTTTTTCCTTCTTTTGGTTTCTGATATAAGTAATCTATTGATTTTAGGAGATGGTTTTGTATCTAAGAACAAGTTTTCACATCGAATAGTATGTTTTTTAAAAACAAGTTTTCATAATATTTTAAGGGGTTTGATCCTATTGTTTTTTTACCAACTAATTCTTCATCTTGATTTGATTTATGGTTAAGGAATCGTCAATTTTATATTGTTTACAACTAAAGGGGTTAATAATAAATTGATAATCACATACTTCTTGAGTTTTACTTGATAATACTTGAATTTGGCTTCAATGGGCAAGTATGAGTTGTTTTGGTTGTTTTTGCCCGTGCATAAATGTTCAATTTCTAATGTTTTTTTTCAGCGAGCAAGGTTTCCTTTTTCATTCTCAAAACTTAATGCTCCATTTCCTTAGGTTTTTTGTTATTTTTTTTTGGATTAAATTGAACTATCTAAACATCTATGGTATACCCAGATTTCTAGTTTTTAAGAATTTTAATCAATTTTTAAATCTTTGTAAATTTCAAACTATCCAGGTTATTTTCTTTAATAGTTTTTTAGATCTGTAAGGTGGTCATTCATTTTTTTGTCTGTTTTCCCATATTTTTGAAATGTCATTGGACCATAATCCTCTTTGGTTTATCCTGTTGTTATTTCACTAACTAATACTTCATCTGGATTTGATTTACAGGTAACGACTAAACAATTTTATATTATTTAAAATTAAATGTGTTAATAAAATAGCGATAATCTTTTGCTTCTTGAGTTTGACTTAATAATACTTGAATTAGACTTCAATGGACATGTATGAGTTGTTTTGGTTGTTTTTAACTTTGCATAAACGTCCAATTTCCAGTGTTCACAGTTCTCTTTTTCATTTTAAAAATTTAATGCTCACATTTCCTTAGGTTTTTTTTGTTATTTTATGTTAGATTAAATTGAACTTGTTGAATATGTTTGGTAAACCCATTTTTTTTAGATTTTATGTATTTTAATGAAATTGATAATCTTTTTTAATTTATAACCATCATGGTTATTTTCTTTAATTAATTTTTTATATTTGAAACATGGCCATTTATTATTGTTGTATACTTTGCCCCATTTTTGAAATTTCAATGGACCAAGGTCATGTTTAGTTGATCCTTCTATTTTTTACAAACTAATTCTTTATCTTGATTTGATTTATGGTTAAGGACTCAATAATTTTATATTTTTTACAACACAATGGGTTAATGATACAATGATAATCATTTTCTTCTTCCGCTTGACTTGGAAATACTTAAAATTGACTTAAATTGGTAGGTATGATAGGTATTGGTTGATTTTTCCTCTGCATAAATGCTCAATTACTAATGTGTTCTTTCAGTGTGCAAGGTTTACTTTTGTATTTTCAAAACTTATTGCTTGAATTTCCTTTGATTAACTGTTATTTTATGCTGACTTAAACTAAACATTCCAAACATGTTTGCTAAACCAAGTTTTTCCAATTATTAAAAATTTGAATGAATTTACATATCTTTGTAAATTTCTCACTATCTAAGTTAAATTTCAAATGTGTTTTTTCATCATTCAAGGTTGTCTTTGGCATTTTTAGAATTTATTGCATGCATTGCCTTTGATTTACTATTACTTTATTTTGGATGAAATTTAACTTTCCGAACATGTTTGGTATACCCAGATTTTCTAGTTTTTAAGCATTTTAATGAAATTACATAACTTATGATGGTTATTTTGTTTAATAATTTTTTATATTTTAAAGGTGTTCATTCAATATTGTGGTATTTTTTCCCACATTTTTTAAATATATGGACCAAGGTCCTATTTTGTTGGGTGGAAGTCGATTGCAAAAATTGATAGGAAAAAAGGAAAAAATATGTGTTTTGTTTACAATGTAGAGTAATTTAAAAAAGATATTGCTGATTATAATCAGTTTCTCACTAAATATCAATCGATATTTCCCAAATACTTGGTATTGGTCCAAACATTTGATTTGGTTCCTAATTATTTTGCCGTAAAAGATTGATTTTGATGAAGATAAAGATAATTATAATGTCGAGGAGAATGATGGTATGTAGATTAGGAAGACATTTTCTATTATAGTCTTTATAAATGAATTCCAATAACATATGTTCAATGGATGATGCTGATCATTGGTTATTGCATATGATTCGTTCTATGATTGATTGCACCAACCTATGTTATGTTCATTGGATGATGATGATCATTGGTTATTCTACCATGGAGGTTTATTCTTTGATTATCCACTTATTAACATGTATTCTATTTGGATTTTGTTGTTTTAAAATGAAAATTCAGTTGAAATTTTGTTCAGTAGTGAATTTTTTTGTTAATGAATTTGTTTGCAGGCATGTCACAACACACATGTTGTAGTAACTGGTTTTTACATCAGTCTCTTACACCTTAGCATCTATAACAAAGGTAGATTCTCCTTCATGGACTACCTTGATGCATCCAAGACTCACAATCACAGTTTCATAGTTTCTTCCTAAAATATAAAAAATCCATCACCCCTCATACAACTAGAGGTTGATATTGTGGATCTGAATTACCTGTAAACATGCATAGTGGATCCAATCCTGACATAAGAAAATTTTTTCAATAGGTTGTTTTGATATATCCAATTTGACATATATTTTTGGGGCAACAAGATGACACCAAGATAATCATATAATATCAATTTAAAAAAACCATAGGATTGCCTAAGGATTTTAAAATAGTTGGATTCTGAAAAGGGATCGAAAAAACTAGAACAGAAACCTAGATGGGTTAAACAGAGGGGTCTTGCCTCATAGAAAACTTATATATCCATCTTAATAGGGAGGTGTATTTTCCATCAATGTGCCATTAGGCTTTCGACTGTGTGATATCCAGACTGTCTACATCTTCCAAGTGTAGCATCATGTGCCTTGAGGTCAGAAACCCACCAATCACACGATTATTCAAAACCCAAAATCTATTAACCATTATATCAAAGTAAACCAACAAATATAGATTATAGAAAATGTGATCCACTATAAAGATATTAATGAGATCCAATGATTCATTTAACTCAAGTAGGGAAATCAGAATACACACCCCTTTGATTTACGATGGGACCATGAAGCCAATCGAGATAAAAGGGAATATAGGAAATTATTTAGGGGAGTTAATGGAATAAAACCCTCATTAACGTTTGAAGATGAACTAGATGGGTGATCATCCCACCGGTGGTCCATACTGGAAGTTGGATGAGAAGGCACGGGTTCAAAACCCCTATGAAATCAACTTCAACTATATATAATAAATCTGGGTGACTTCTTCATATGTGTCACCCAGCTATGATTCCATGTCACGCAAAAAAAAGATATCCAACCTCCAAAAACGTGGAAACCCACAGCTCTTTATATCCCTCCAATATGTCCGATCATGTTTTCATCCATGTCACAAGCATTATTTCTCTTGCTTTTATAGCAGAAATGAGTAGAAAAAATGCAGATCGACACTACTAACACCCCCCCTTCAACTTGAAATAGTAATTGAGCTAATCTATCATAAAAATCATGTAGTTAAGGTAGTTATCGACCAACCTATTTTCAACATCATAAAAAATGATTTCATCAGCTCCAATTATGTGGAAGTTCACGGGTGTGTATGCAGCCATGTCGCAACACACGTGCTTATTAATATATTACCAACAAGGTTGGTGATGGTTTAAAAATTTAGTGTCAGATGAAAACATTCATATCAACATGTATATTTTGAGAGGAGTAAAACCATCATTGGTTCCTTCACTATCTAGGGTTTTTCTATTTCTTTTCACTTGAGTATCTTCATTCTTTCAGTTAAAAAAATGGTTTTCTTATAGATGCAATTAGTTTCGTTCCTCGTGTGTTTTTTACTATCTCTTGAATGGTATTGTTTAATAGAAATTATTGTAAAAAATGAAATTTCCTATATGTTATTTTTTTATGGTTCCATAACAGTGATATGGAGTTTCAATATGTCTTTGTTATATCATGAAATAAGTATCCTTTTTTAGTTTTCATTTCAATATATGTACATATACCTAGAATGTTTAACCATGCAACATTATGTGGTTTCATGTTTGTAATTCTCCTTTATAGGCTTAACGAAACTAATAATATTTATTATCATTTATTTATTGGGTAAAATTAGTTATGTAACTCTAACATAGTGTAGTTTTATAATATCTCAGTTGCACTGGATGTTTAGGAGTCATCCACAATAATGACATTGGATTTGTTACAACAACAACAAATTTTTTCTCCACTAAGGTATTAAGATATTTATCTTCATTGTATTCTATCTTCATTACATAATTGGAGTAGACATTACTGATTTTTTTTACTTTCATTTACATTAACTATATCATTAAAACAAACTGCATTTTTTTCTTATCATTTCAAATTGGTAAACATCATATTTTCGCTTTAATGGTTATATTTGTCAACATTTTTTTATACTTATTCATTGAATTAATTTTTTGTTGTAAAAAAATATGTTGAGAGATTTTTATGATGATGACGCGGTCCAACTTAAAAACTCTAGAGATACTGCGATAACAACAAGCCAATATAATGATGTGTATCCCCATTTGAAGGAAAAAATAAAGAAAAGAACCGACAAACTTTACTAAAATGTGATGCTTCAATTGCGATGTAATGGAAAAACATTATCAAATCTCTTATGTTCAAATTATATGTTATATTTATAATTCCACATTTAACTCTACTATTATTATAGTATACATAAAACCTATAACATCACATATAAGCCAAAATTTTATCCTTTCTACTAATAAATGAATGTATAGAATTTTATCCTTTTTGGATCTTTTTATATAATGTTTTTTCTTTTCATTCAATTTCATTTATAATTTATGGTACATGTTTTTATTTTTAATTCCTTTTAATTATTATCTATCACTAAATCTGTAATTTTTACATATTTTTAACTACTTATCATTATTATCTATCACTAAATCTATAACTTTAAAATATTTTTGGCTAATTTGTGCATGGTTGTGACTGATTTAAACATTAAAATTCAAGACAATCACTTCTCTATTTCACTAATTTGGTGGCAATAAAATGATACTCATGTATGATTTTTTACATTTTTCATCTGTTCATTGAAATTCAACAATTTTTGGACTAATTTGTGGACTGTGGTTTCAGGTTTGTAGAAGGAAAAACTAGGAAAGGACCTCTCTCTAGAAAGTTGTTCTAGAGGAAAAAATCAATAACCTCCTAGAAAAATTAAAGGAACTTCAAGAAGCAAGAATAGTGGATGCAACATAGCCACAACTAAGAAATTTTTAGGTACTTAATGCTAAGAAAACTTTGCTGATTCAACAACTATAGACTAAAAAAGTGTTGATGCTTGCTCTATAGAAAATGACTAATCTTTGTGAGATCCATGGATCTTTTCTTATGGGAAATGATGCTACTTAGAGAACTAAATCTTATATCACAGGAAAGAAACATATCGGTTATGTCATGGTAAGGGGTTTCATTATGAGGTAAGACTTTTCTGATTTTTTGTGGAATTAACTTTATACTACAACAAAAACAATACTTCAAAATGATTCCCCTTTAATACATATTTATGAACATACATGTTTTAGTTAATGATTAGTATACACAACAATTGGTATTTTAATGAATATATATCTTCTGTTTAGCAGGGAAACTAGTGATGCTACTATTTTGAACAAAGGAAATTCCACTGACCTATATTGAAACAAGAATGTCATGTGTAATACTAATACTTCCTGATAATGAATTTACTCACATATGTTAAGAAAAGTCCATTATCAACAAAGCATAATACTTTCTTACTATCATGTAACTTTACATTATAAAGAATATGTGTTCTATAAGAAAATCGGTAATTTAGTTATGGTTACTCTAATGATCCAGTTGTCTGGGTACAAAAAAATGAGAATCTTATATATCGATGTTCTTGTTCTTGCAGGTGTTATCTGAAAATCTGGTATGAGGGAAAAAAATTCTGGTATGAAGCTTTGTGGTAAAGTTGATGTTTGGTTGAATCAAAACATCAAATTTTACAGGTCAGAACATGTCACAAACATAATTTTTATATGTTTTTGAGTCCATTTATATATGAATGTGGCAGTCCTTTCAAATAACATACACTTGTATGATTGAATCTATTTAATTTATATTCATCTTTGCATATCTAAAGTTCTATAGAATGATTTCATATACCTGTGTCCAATCCTCTTGCAATTCGTATATCTTGACTTTGCCATTATTTTGATCTCAGCAAACATATCCAAGAGTCCTGTAATTTATCCATGGGGTGGAAATATACTTTGCAGTAGCAAGAAAAACCGGAGGAGCTAAATTTGTTTCTGTAGGAACAACATACCCTCTTGAGGACTTGTTTCTAAGATGGTAGGAGGGAAACAAATGCGAGGCCTCTTTGCAATGTTGAGGAGATGATGAAGATGTTGTAAAGTCCAGCACAAAATCTTTTGCCATGGCCTCTTACTCCATTTAAGTGATTACTTTTACTACTTCTCGAAGACTCAATAGAGAGTCCTTATCATATTTGACATTGAAACTTTATGTAAATAAGTAATTTCGTATTTATATATTATTATCCAACTATTTTCCTCCAATAGTCTATCTTTTAGTCATGCATTTTATAACATCTTACATTTACATTTTGTGATCTCAATTTCCTTTTTTTATATTATTTCATATATGTGATGAATAGTTTCACTCTATTTTCTTTTCTTCTCGAACATCCAACTCATTCAATTTATTATTATTTTCTTTATTTTCACATTTTTAATTTTTATTATTTTAACCGTTATCTTATCTATGATTTCTATTTCATTTTTTATTTTAGTTCCCACATTTTAGTTATTGTGAATGAAATTTTAAATGAATTCAAACCTTCTTCCTCAAAATTTAAAAATTCATATACTTTTACTGTTTTCTTTTTATTTGTCAACTTTTTTAATGGTGTTTTCATATTCTATGCACTCCTATTCCATTATCATACACCATTACTTTCTAATTTAAAATTTATTCAACATTACTTTTTATTCTCAACTTTTATAAATATTAATCTCTTATTAAAAGAGAAACCATTATTCGATGACATCGTGCAATATCATGGGTGAGTACTAGTTTATTGTAATGTCATCAGCTATGATTTACTCTCCAAGGACCTTTAAATTTGGGGTGCTTCATTCGTAGGGAATAGCAGCGACACCATCCAGTATTCCTACTTCGTAAAGAAAGAGTAGCGTGCCTCCAAAGGTTCAGAGTTCATGTGCAGACCTAGTTCGTGTCTCCCCTGGAGGAGAGATATCAGCAAGAGCTCCTAGTCCTCCGAGATTCGGCTTGGAAGAGACCCTAATCTTCACCGGGTAGGCATCCTCTTTTTGGTTGGACTTAGAAGGGTGTGCAATAGCATTTGGGGTTTTCTAAAGAGATACCCCTGCTATGGAGATTACTTTATCCTTGTGGGAGATCTAAGGGAGAATAACCCTAACGTGGGGTATTCTTGTACGACCCAGGGGTGATAACAGTGGAGTGAAAAATCTGTTTAGTGACAAAGATCCAATGCACCATGAGTATTTGCCTCTTGAAGATGACCCCTTTCAGTGATGAGGTCCTTTTGTGCATCCAGTTCTTGAAAAGTTGGATATCAGATCTTCATCAACAAGGTCCTATAGCGTGACACCTTCTTGTAGTTTCTTGACCAGTATCCAATGTTTTGAGTGTGGCGGCAGGTTCTTCAATAGGAATCCATAGTTCTTGTTTTCATTCCAAATTGAACCATTCTAGGTTCTTAAATTTTTCTTCAAGTGACATGGGATAGAGGCTGGATTCTCTCCTGGTTCTTCTTTATCTTGATGAATCAAATCCAAATGAAAATTTAGTGCAGCGTGTGGACTGTTTGTAAAGGGAAGGAGCCTGTTCATACTCGATTTTCAGACCCTACTTCTATTCATGCATGCATCGTTTGTGTGTGTTTCTTGATAGAAAAAAGTGGTACAATGTGTTCATAAGTATAAATGGAGCATGGGCAGCAGCAGAAGTGAATTGTCTATGGAAGAACCTTGGACAATGGTGGAATCCTGTTCTTGGATCAAGAGGGTGACAGACTCGACGATCATATGGAGTAGTTTGTGATGACGAACTTGGATAGCAATGTTGATCGTTGATGATCAGACTTGCTAGATTCAGCGACATGTTTTCAGTGGCTTGTTGCAGGATTCTTCCTTGACAAAGGTGAGACCTAGCCCTAGTAAGGGGGTCTCGGTCTAGTTTATTATTATTATTTTTCCTTTGTTGTTTTTTATGTATGTCTTGCACCTGTTTTTTGTCTTTTATCTTGTGTGTCGTGATTTTTTATGGTTCTATTTTTCATTCCTTGTAATGTTTCCTTTAATAGTGAAAAACCATGATGATCTTGCCCCGTGCATGTAGGCCTATGGCCGAAGCATGTAAATAATTGGTGTCCCTTTTACTACTTTACTTTTACGCATTTAATTCAGCCTATAATTTTTGAACATCATTTCTTCTTGTGTTAATTATAGAATCTATTTGAGCCTTGGTTTGGGTCAGTTTTATCATTATTGTTGATGCATTAATTTCTCATTTTTATGGTTTTATTAAATCAGTGTTGAACAGTTTTTGTGTTCTGTTTAATGACAAATATTGCAATCTTGAATATTGTAATTGCCACAGCTAGTGTTTTTTTCACTATTGTTGATTCATTTGAATATTCCTCTTTGATTGGGAAGTTACAGTGCAAACATGTTTTCTATTTATCAATTTTACTATAATAAATTGAATATAAAAATCATTTTTGTATTTTGGATTTTAACGAACCAAAACACCCAATAGATCTGGGATATTTTGTGGGTCCCACCTCTCGTGCAGGGGCGCTTCCCGCAACAAAGTGGTATCAAAGCCTAATTGGGTTTAATTTTTTCTTTGTTAAAATTTGAAAGTGATTTTTCATTTCATTCAAATGTTTTTTTAGTGGATTTTACCTGTTGCAGCATGCTTTGATTGTTTTATTCACCTAGGTCATTTTCTCTCTTAGGCTGTAATTTCATTCTTCTATTGATAGTTTGTTTCCTCATTGTTTCATTGTTTCTTTTGCTTGTATGAACCTCAAAGATGCCTCTTGGTAGTTTCTACCTATGTATGTCTAGGGTTTTGGGGTATAAATGGGTTCTATGTGAGGTTTGATTATGTTTGAGAGATGGTTAGTAGTAAGGTCTTGGAAGGATCTTGTGTCTCTAGTGTCTGCCTTTTGCCTAGGAGATGAGATTATGTTAGCTTTATTGTGTTCCTCCGCATCCTTTAGGACTCTTTTCTCTAGGTATGGTCCTATTGTGAGTTTGGTGTTTAGGTTTGGAAATCTTGTGGGTGCAGTGTCGCTTGGCTAATCACAAAGCTTCCTTGTTTACTATTCAACCCTGTTTAGTAGCTTTGTTTGGTTTCCCAAGAACCGTGTGCTATTAGTAAGTCTATACTAGGATTTGTGGCCATTATTGGATTGTTTTCCCTTAGTTTCTAGCTAGCTCCCAACCTTTTGTTCTTTTGTCTTAGAGTTGTCTTAGGATTTTGGGACTGCTTGCATGTGTCCTTGCAGTTTCCCTTTTGTGTGAGGATATCACCTTTTGGGATCTTGTTTAGGTGGTCGTCTCCTATGGTGGAGATTCTGAATCTATCTATTAAGGATCTTCTGGTTCCTTATGTCGAGAGTATTCATGTTAGAGTCTTTCGGCGGCGTGTCTCAGTTTTAAAGCCGACAGTGTTTGGTGCTTTGGTCCTATATGTCTTTGTGGGTTCAGGTGGAGGCCTCTTTGAGTTGTTTCATTTATTATTCATGCTTCCCCACTCTGTGTTTCCCCTGTTGCTACCTCTAGCCTTAGGAGAGCAAGCTGATAATTATCTCTAGGTTTGTTCCTTTGGTGTGTCCTGGTTTTGGGCTAGTTTCTCTAGGTTGTGACCCATTATGAGTGGTTATTGGTCCTTGAAAGTGTTTAGAGTGATAGTGCCATTTGACTAGGTTTGGTAATGATTGATCTTCATGGTGGTTCTATCAGTATCTCTTTAGTGATATTAGTCAGTTCCTAGATATTGTTAGGAAGCTAGACTGAGATGGATTTTCTTGGTCGGTTGCATGTTTCCCTTGGATCACCTGTGTTCTCGTGGTTCTGGAGTTTTCCCTTATGACTCTTGGGACTTCATGGGATTTGAATTGGTACCCTATTTTTGAGGAACCTCTTTTTTTGGCTTGGTTTAGGATGTGGTTTCCCCTTTTTCACTATTCTAGGCAGCGTTTTCTCCTCTGGTGGAGAGTTTTATGAGTCCGGTTTAGATTCAGGTTGAGTGAGCGATTTGCTTGCTTTTGAAGTTTGTGTCTTTTATTGTTCTCTCTCTTTTTTTTCATGGTTGGACTATTTTTTACTAATTTACATTCTATGTGAATTTCTATGAGCTTTTGTTTTGCATGTTTTATGTGAGGATGTATACTGATCATTTTATTTGTGTTCTGCAGGCACATGTGAGCTGACTCGGGGACTTGTTGGCATGTGATTTACTGGTCCCATCTTCCTCATTGGCATCGTCTCAGAGTGAAACTTAGGTAAGTGAAGGTATAAAACTTATATCATACAATTGTTTATAATTGTTTAATTATGAACATGTTTATCATCTTTTCAATATCATTCATATTCAAGTGATATGTGTCACAGTTGATGCATGGTAGGGGGACTGTTTGGGTCATTCCCCATAGGTTGTTTCTTGTTTAGGATATAACCAAGTTGATGATAGTGTTAGGTGGTGCAGAATCAGCATGTGGTTAGGAGTTTTAATTTGCAAGGTGGAGAGTGTATTGTTGCATATTAAATTTTTTCATGCATTTTAATTTCCAAGGTGGAGATTTGTGAATTTTTATATTACTTTGTTGTTAATTAAATGCCTTTTAATTTTTTTTAATATGTGTTTTTCTGTTGAGAATCTGTTTTACACAGCTGGAAAGGGTACACTGCCCATCCATTTTCCACCACCCACATGTACCATCAAATACACATTTGTTGTAATGTCATCATCCTTAATTTACTCTCCATGGGTCTTCAGATTTGGGGTGCTTCATTCGTATCGAAGAGAAGTAACACCATCCCGTATTCCTACTTCGTAAAAAAGAGCAGTGTGCCTCCTAAGGTTCAATGGTCATGTGTAGACCTGGTTCGGCTCTCCCCAGGTGGAGAGATATCAGCAAGAGCTCCTGGTCCTCAGGGATTCGGCTTGACAGAGACCCTAATCTTCACTGGGTAGGAAGACTCTTGTTGGTTGGACAAAGAAGGGTGTGCAATAGCATTTGGGGATTTTTGAAGAGAGACCCCTACTATAGGGATTCCTTTAACCTAGTGGGAGATCTGAGGGAGAAGAACCCCAATGTGGGGTATTCTTGTTCACCCAGGGGGTGATAGCAGTAGAGTGACAGATCTGTTCAGTGATAAAGATTCACTACACCTCGAGTATTTTCCTATTTACAATGACCTCCTTCAGGGATGAGGTCCTTCTGCGCATCTGGTTCTTGATGAGTCAGATATCGGATCTTTGGAAACAAGGTCCTATAGTGTGACACCTTCCTAGAGTTTCTTGACCTAGATCCAATGTTTGGGTGTGGCGTACATTATTCAACGGGCATCCACGGTTCTTGTTTTCTTTCTAAATTGATCCATGACAGGTTCTTAAATTGTTCTCCAAGTGACATGGGACAGAGGCTGGATTATCTCCTAGTTCTCCTTCATCTGGAAGAATCAAATACAAATGGAAATTCAGCACAACGTGTGACTATTTTCAGAGGGTAGGAGCCTATACACACTCAATTTCTATACCCTGCTTATGTTTTTCCATGCATCGTTTGTGCTCAGTTCTTGATATCGAACAGCGGAACAACATGGTCAGTAGTAGAAATGGAGCATGGGCAGCTGGGGAAGTGACTTGTCCATGGAAGCAACTTGGACAACAGTGACATCCTGTTCTTGGATCAAAAGGGTGACAGACTCAACGATTAGATGGAGTAGTTTTTGATGAATAACTTGGACAGCAACGTTGATAATTGAGGATCGAACTTGCTGGATTTAGCGACATGTTTTCAGTAGCTCGTTGCAGGATTCTTCCTTGATAAAGGTGAGACCGAGCCCTAGTAAGGGGGTCTTAGTCCAGTTTATTATTATTATTATTTCTTTTTTTTATTTAAGCCTTTCACCTGCTATTTTTCTTTTATCTTGTGTGTCATGATTGTTTCTAGTCATGTTTTTCATTCCTTGTAATGTTTCCTTCCATAGTGAAAAACCATGATGATCCTGCCTCGTGCACGTAGGCCTATGACCGAAGCATGTAAATCTTTGGTGTCTCTTTTACTACTTTACTTTTCTGAATTTAATTCAACCTATAATCACAGAACGTCATTACTTCTTGTATTAATTATAGAAGCTATTTGAGCCTTGGTTTGGCTTGGTTTTTTCTTTGTTGTTGCTGCCTTAATTTCTCATTTTTCTGGTTTTATTAAATCAGTGTTGTACTATTTTTGTTGCAAGCTTGAATATTGTATTTTCCACTGCTATTGTGTTTTTCACTATTGTCGAATCATATGAATATTCTTCAATTATTGGTAAGTTTTAGTGCAAACATGTTTTCTATTTATCAATTTGCCTCTAATAAATTGAATATAAAAATCATTTTTGTACTTTGGATATTAATGAAACAAAACACCCAATAGATCTGGGATATTTTGTGGGGAATACCTCTCGCGCAGGGGCGCTTCTTGCAATAGAGAAGGAGGCAGACTTTCCCATGCATTCTGGTATTAAGAGGCAACCAACACAGAAGTAGCACATAGTGGATGGGAAGGTGTGGATGAATATAACTTGCAAATGGGGAATCTTTTGGTATCAAAGGAAAATGCTTTTCTTGTTCTAGTGGGGCTAGTTGTTTAGTCCGATAAGAATCCTTGTGGTTTTTCCAGCAGAGCATTGTTTCAAGTTATTCCAAAAACAATCTGAAGCCCTTCCAAAATTGTTTCTTTCACTTCCAATGACTTCAGTTGGAACTTCTAGTACAGATGATGTTCTCCCAATTTCTTTTGCTTCTTCTAGTGTAGGGGAAGAAATTCTTGTATATTTACAACCAAAACATCTAGCTACCTAGAAAAGGAACAACAAAGGGTCACCAAATATTGCTTCTTCCCAGTCTATAATTTGTAACAGCAAGAGCGTACATGAAGATTTTTCTAGGAATGATATTTCACCAAGCTCTCAGTAGTGTAAACAAGTGAATGTTCAAATGTTCCAATTATTTTGGAGCTCTAAGATTCTTCTTATCGGGGTGATAGAGACCAAAGCAGAGGGGAGTAAAGAGAATAAGGGGGGACACTCTATAAGGGTCATAAGATTCATGTTAGGGGGAGAATGCACGTTTGGCATGTGGGGGTAATTAAAAGAGGTTATAAGAAAGGGGAGCGGCCAGAGAGTGGTGGGTGGAGATAATATGATTCTATTGAGCTACCATTTGGCTAGGTACTTCGACCATTAGGCTAGGGCAGGAGAACTATTTCTCCTCTCGAGACATCTTATTCCCTCCATCCTTCTTCCTCATTTCTTCTTACTTTATCCACCTGTAATTCTGTTTCTGATCATTTTATAAAAAAAGCGATATCCTCAAGTTTCTCAACTGATGTAGTATCCATAATTTGGTCCAACTTTCCACTATTCCTCTTTTCTAAAAGGAGATGAACTTTCATATTGCATCCACTCCCTCAGACACACGACCTATTGCAACTCGACTTCCACCACTAATGGACCCAGGGAACGTGGGGGCAGGGACTCAGCATGATGGAGACATGTGAGAAGTACCAAAAGAAGGTGACACACCTCTCAGAAACATAGTGAGAACCATACACTTCCAGTGTGCCAAAAATCACACACAATCATGACAGAGGCACGCAACTGGACGAGATGAGACGATGTTGTGAACTTTCTCATCTCGTTCGGTCAACGTGCGACTAACTTTCTCAAATTTCTCTCCCAGTTTTCAAACCAGAGGCACGAAATTGCACGCGAACATGCCGGAGATCTTTGGTTTCTATTGATAGCATCCACAAAATGTCGTATTGATTTCAAAGGGATGAGATCAAAGTGAATTTCTTTTTGGAAAAATGTTCACTCCTATGATGGACACGAGTGATGACGCTCGCCTCAATGGAATAGAGCAGTGCATGGACCGCATCAACATGATGATGTAAGACTTGAAAGATAGGATATATCACTCCTAAAGCTATGTGATATTAATCACATAGAACAAGTCTACCAAAAGTATCTGAGAGAACATCTGGTCTTCATACGTCATGATGTTCCCTGAGACATCTGGTCTTTCTAAGACAAGGATTCTCGATATCACACCCAATTCTTGGTCACATGATTTTGCTCGAGGCACGTTCCTTCCGGGAGAACTCACACCTCGGGCCTTGATCTCATCAAGGACACTTATAAGAGGTCCGACTAATTTGGGCCCCACCCAAAGAGAAAACGTTGTTCAAAGATCATGATTTACATATAGGGGATTCTCCTCAAAGAATACTACCAACCCAATCTGTATTAACCTACAATATAGGGGATTATTCTCAGAAAATACCATGAAACCTACCGATGTGACTCATAATGTTGGGGATTCTCCTTAGAGAATACCACAAACCCTACCGATATGACCCACTAGATTGAGGATTAACGCCATGCGCTCGAAGGTCACATCAATACCCAAGAAACTCCATCAAGGGTGATAGATTATCACTCCAGTCCTAAGTAGGATGTCACAAATCTATCTCGGAATCTATCTTCTCAAGGGGAGTACTTCCTAGTGATGTGGACACAATACCATACCGAACCCTCGAGGAAAGAACCAAGGGGAACCTTATCACCTACGACAGTCCTCACTAAAAAACAACAAAGCCATCTCAAAAGGACCACCTTATCGTGAGATTCCCAAAACCATAAACGGCAAGTCAAATGGACTTACGGTTTGAAAGTTATGAGTATTTTAGTGAAAAAAGGGATCAGTTGGGTCTGGGTCCGGTCCGACCCAACAGTCCAGGTCCTACTCAACCCTCTGGGGCCCAGATAGGGCCCAGACCGCTAGCTCCAGCCTATCCCACTCGAACGCAGGCCGGTTCAGTCCACCCCAATGTGGCGGCTGCCATACCACTGCCTGCTCAATGCAGTCGGTTGTTGAGCTGGACGCTCCTCCCACAGGTGGTCCGTGGGACCGCATACCAGCCGGTCTGATACAACGTTGTGCTACATCACCGATCCACACCGCTGAGGCCCACCCTAGATGTAGATTCCTATATATTTCCATGGTTGCGCCACTGTGGGACCCTCCACTTCTGATCATCAAGTCAGTTATTTCCTACTGTCGGGTGTCCACGCTGCTTCGCACCACAGTCGGCGAATCCCCTTCTATGGGCATCCTCCATCATTGTGGTAGCCCATTTTTCAAACCGGAGAATACCTTCATGATCCTTGGGTTGTTGTCTTCACTATTGTAGGCTCCAAACCATCTTATCATCACTTCGGGGGTCCGTCCACCTTTAGAACCACCTAGAAAAACATGCCGCGACCATGAGGGTCTACTGAGGAAGAATGTAAGAATGGGGAGAGAAGAGATCATAAGAACACCCGGAAAAAAATTCAGTGATGTCGTGTCACTATGTTGCAGCATCACTGCGTCGCTGCATCACAATTCTACTATATTGTGTTGAAACATTAAAAATAAAATAATTCTTTCAAATTATTTTATTCTTAAAACATCCAAAAATTAACTTTCGTAGTCGACCCGTATCGATCGATGTTAGGCTCTTACTAAGGAAAACACCTCATTACAAACTCAATAATGGTATCAGATTTCCAATCCAAGTTTCCATTTATGAGTTATTAGGATTTTAAAATAAAATAATTTTATTTAATAATTTTATTTACAGTTACATCCTTTTTGGGTTTTTCCACATAAAACCCACACCAACTAAAGTTAAGTCACTCTTATGGTAAATTCAATACTCTGAGATCAATGGTTCCCTTTAATTACTGATCATGTCACCCATTTAGAAGTTATGCCGCTTTTTCAGAAACACAAATCATGCTTGCTACTTAAAAACTTAACATTTTTTGACGGGTCGTGGAATCGCACGCCGTCCCAGTTCCTGGTCCCATAATTTCCCAAGAATTTTCGAAAAATAGAATCATAAAAATATGACTGGTTACATTCTCCCGACCTTAAGGATTTACATCCTTAAAAAGTCAAACAAGATTTACTCCAACAAAAGGTGAGATTATAGAACATGAATCTGAGCCTCCCGCTCCCATGTGCTCTTATTATGATCCTCGTATTACCTCTGAACACACACTAAGGGAAAAGATAAACCACAAAAGATCCTCAATCTTTATTGGGTAATCAATCCCTGTCACTCCAAAGTCAATTTCTAGTTCACCCTATATTATGTCATGTAAAAGGTTATGCACGAATCTCTTCAACTGTGACACATAGAAGGCATTGTGTACCCAGTCCTACTTTAGGGTAGAGCCTAGTGGTATGCTACCTCGCCAACTCTATAGAGTACCTGAAAGAGGGACTATTAACCTTAGAGATAACTTTCCACCCCGGAAAAATATCCATAACCCTCATCAAGGTGAGATTAAAAGGAAGACATAGTATCCTTCCTCAACTCCAAATGTCTCTATTGTCTGTCAGCATAAACTTTGGATAGATATGTGCATTCTTCATCCACTCCTAGATGATCCTCACATTCTATACAATCACCTCCTATAATCCCTTCCAAAACTAGGATGTAAAGTGAGAATCAGGATCTAAAACAATTTTTGATGAAACTTCATGGAGTCAAACTATCCCTGGCATGTAGAGGCATCCCACGTTTTCTACTAAACTCTACTCCTAGGTAGTTAGGAAGTGGTCCAACTTGGTGATTTGATCAATGATCACTCAGATGGTATCGTGTCTCCTAGACGTGCGGGGTAAACTCCTCACAACGTACATCGATATTACTTCCTAATTTCTTCCTAGTTCCCCAAGAAAGAGAGGGAGAAACCCCTACCAAGAATAGGGGGCTTGACACGGTGAGTTGAAAGACCACAAAACTGATTCAAAAAAGCGTTCAACTTTTATCTCAACAAGTAATCCCAATTTCAACCCGTTCTATCATCCCCAATGTCTGGCTTGACACCCACTTGCATATCCCTATACATCTCATCACTCTAGGTGTCCACTATTAAAACCATGTATCCTCTGAAAATAAATATGCGCTCCCCACGTTTTGAGTATCCATTAGAGACATTCCCTATTGAAAACTGAGCACTTAAAGACTCAGAGTCGATATCATCGAGTTTTTCCTCCCTGACTCACTTTAAGAGTGTAGGGGTAACAACCACCGATTGGATGTATTCTGCATTATCTCTATCCATGAAGGATAAATGTAATGAGGCCAAATTCTCTATTACCTCATTCAGAGAATATGAACTGGATCTCATGCTGAGAGAATATGCTACCACGTTTCCCTTATCAAGAGTATAGACTCTCTCTAAGTCATAGTCCTAGAGGAACTCTAGCCAATGCCTCTGTCTCAAGTTTAGAACCTTCAGAGAGAAGATATAATTGAGTCTCATTTGGTCTAAGCAGAGGAAAAACTACCCACCCATTAGGTAGTGTTACCAAATTTTCAATGAGAAGACTAATGTTTTCAACTCAAGACCATGGGTTGAATACTTTTTCTCATGTCGGATCAACTAATGTGAATCATAGGCAATCACCACTTGCCTCTTCATTAGGACACAACCAAGTTTGGTCTCTGATGTATCACAAAAAACTATGTACTTGACTACCTCCTTTAGAAAACTCAAGATCAGGGTGCTCGTCAAACTCTGTCTTAACTAATAAAAAGCATGTAGGCACTATTATATCCATGGAAAAGGTGTCCCCTTTCAAATGATCAAATTTTTTATCAATGTTTTGGTAGTGGATACTCATTATTCACATTCACTTGGTTAAAGTGTCGGTAATACACACATAATATTGAACATTAGGTCTTACTAAGCCCATCCTTTATAAGTCCCCAACGTTCACCTTCATGTCACGAAGCTCTGTGAAAGCCATATGATATACTGATGATGATATCAATTCCATCTCAGGGTGTAGAACAATGCAGAAGTCTATCACCCTATGGAGAGGTAAATCTGGAAACATTTTCTGGAAAGGCATCCTCGTACTCCACCACTACTTCTGGGAACTGCAAACTCATAACATATATTTCCATGAGGGTAAGGCTAGATGACTCAAGAGTGATTAGTTTCACTCTCCTATGCATGAGTCTATCACATGCTTCCTGGGATTCCTTTTTTTTCGACCAAGGAAAACCCCATTCCATCACTACGGACATTCCTCACCCTCTTTCCAAAAACAGTCAATCCGAGCATGGACTGTTGATAACCAATCCATACCAAGAATAATGTCGTAAGACCTCGACGCTACCTCCAAGAGGTTCCAACATAAACTCTCACCTCAAGGGTCAGATCAAAATATCGGCACTAGTGTGATTATCGAGTCTCCTTCCATAGGTATCTCTAGACGTAAGGGTCAGTAAACAGTTTAACCAGAAACTCTAGGTCTCAAATATGATTCACACTACCACAAAACTAGGTTTCTATAGCTCCACCCTTTAACAGCGCTAAAAAAAGCGTTGATAAAGGAGGGCCTTTAACAGCACTAATAAAGCGCTGTTAAAAGGAACCCTTTATCAGCGCTATTTTTTATCGCTGATAAAGGCCCCCCTTTATCAGTGCTTTTTTTAGAACTGTTAAAGCGGTCCCCTTTATCAGCACTTTTTTTAGTAGCTTTAATAAAGGGGGACTTTATCATCGCTTTTTCCTAGCACTGATAAATTTCAAAAAAAAATGAAAAATAATATATTGTTATATATGTGTATTTATATTGATATAAATATAATATGTATTTTTTAAATATTTTTTAGATAAGTATAAATAGACTATTAAATATAATATATAAGAAATTTAGTGAAATTTGATTTCAAATCTTTTAAAAAATATTATTAATTAATAATTTACTAATTATCATATATTAATAATCATTTAATAACAATTTGAAGACACAAAAAAATCAAAAAAAATCTAAATAAGTTGAAAATGTAACTCAAACTTCAAACGACCATAACTTTTGATGTAGGTTCTTGTTTGAGCTCTACATCATATCAAATCGAAGCTTGTGATGAGATCTATCCACAAGTGACTAAAGGAAAACTTCTTTCACATTTTTCAAGGCCCAAAAAGGCCCAAAAGACCTCAAAAACTGAGTTTTTAGTCAGGATACCCCGATTTGTTAACAGTAAAATAGGTTTAACTTCTAATACAGATGTCCTCTAGGCCTGTACCACATATCATATCGAAGATTGTTTCATTTTCTTCGATTTTACTGGTTATGGAGTTGAAACGAGCTTCTAGATTAGAAGTTACGGTCATTTTAACATTCTATGGATTTTCATATACACATATATATGTATTTATTCATAAATAAATATATATATATATATATATATATATCTGTGTGTGTGTGTGTTGTATATATGTATGTATGTATGTATGTATGTATGTATTTATTTATTTATTTATTTATAAACACACATAAAAAACATATTTTATAAATGTATTTAAAATTAATCTTATAAATATATATTAATATACAAATAAATATACAGATCAAAAAGTATAAATAAAATATATATATATATATAAATAGATATATATATATATATATATTAATATAAGAATATATATATATATATATTAATATATGAATAAATATACATGTCTTAATAAAACTAAATATATCTATATTAATATGAATCTATATTAATATACAAATAAATATAACTATATATATAAATAGATATATCATTAAATGATGAAAAAAACTAAATGGATTAGTGGTAAAGCTGAAGGCGCGCAGGGGGGGAGGTCTCGGGTTCAAGTTCTAATGGAAGCAAAGGACGTGCAGGCGCAAGTGGGAGGGGGTAGCACGGGTAAAGGCAGCATGCAGTGAGAGGGATGGGGATCCTCCTAGAACTGATAAAAGGGGGTCAAGAACTGCTAAAAGATCCCCCACCCCACCCACATTATATTATTTTTTTATTTTTTTTATTTTTTTTGACTTTTATCAGCACTAAAAAAGTGCTGATAAATGGACTTTTTATCACCTCTTGTTTAGTGATGATAAATGACCCCTTTTATCAGATCTTTTTTAAGCACTAATAAAAGGGGCCTTTATCAGTGCTTTTCATGGCATTGATAAAAGGGACCCCCTTTATCTTCTCCTCAATTAACAGTGCTTTTCTAGCGTTGTTAATGCCTTTTTTTAGCACTGATAAGGGCCATATTTGTAATAGTGTCGTGAAAAGGAAGAATGATTAGCACCTATTTATATTAATATGGAAGCTAAGAGTAGACACATACCGTAACTCAAATCATTCTCAGAGCCCTTGGGTCATATGCCTTAACTGCATGCATTTGTCCCTTCCCATGTCCTCCAGCTCCCGGAGCTTGGTGTGTACTACTTGGGGGTGGTGGTGGTAACATGTTGAAATGTATACCACCTCCTATTTCATGTCATTGTGTCTATTTTAGTGGCCCATCCACCATTTCCCTATCATCATCACGATGGGATGGGAAATCTCTGGTGAGATTTCCTCTGCCATCACATGAAAAGAAGTGCCTCTCTCTAGGCAGACTCAACCCACCCTATGAGCCATGAGCTGTATATCCCCTGTCTTGGGACCTCTTCATAGAACATCTCACACTTCCAAGTCTTTGATACTGACATCAGCTACCTAATCCCGAGGTCTCTACTCCTTCTTGCATGCTGCTGACATCCACTGTCTATATTCGCTCATCCAAATGAATTTCAACCATAGAGGTTCGCTCTAGCACCCTACAATAAGTAGGAATGCATAGGGTAAACATGTTGGCTCAAATGTCCCTAATAACACCTTTCTCAAAGGTCCAATCCCTGAAGCACTAGTCATATCGTATTTATCAAGTGTCAGTAAAGGTCGGTATGCCTCGATGAATACTTAGCTTCTAACATGTCATCCAACCAAATCTATAGAAGCTCTTGGGAACCTATATCCCTTAGATTTTATGGTGAGATCCCCCTTCTTTGAGAAAGGTTCTCAAACTCTATCCAGGGTAGATTCACCTCATCATAAGATCAGGTAATCTAATCCCCGTCATCACCCTATTGAGCCATGTAGAAGGTTTACCGCCAGACCACCATTTGATCTAATGGTGTCCTGACTGGATGGAAAACTAAATCACCACCTCAATCCAGTCCTTAGACACATGTGATTCAGGATCTCCTTGGAACTTGAGGGGTATCTGTTACTGAAACCCATGAAGTGAGATCAGCTCGTGCATCTCATCCACTGGTACTATGAGTACTACATGCAACTCTATAGGTAGTGGAATATATGGTACCATACCTGGAGGTTCTATATCTGGTAAAAACCCCCATACCCAAATCTCATCACCCCACGGATCATCCTCATGATCACGTGGTGGAATCATGGATGACTGTCTACATGGAATCATCTTGAGGAAAAAAAGATGTATTATGATCAATAGAGTATACCTGGTGATCTGACTCAATAAGTACATGGAAAACACAACCCATTTCTATAAGATGTATGTACAATAGTTTTTCCCTGAAACTAGTGTTTTCATATACCAAGCCAAAAAACAGAATTTAGGATCCCGATGTATGGATACTTTGGATGTCGCACCAACACTGGATTACATGGCCTGAAAGACAAACTCAAAACACTCAACTCTATTTCCACGAACCAAACTCATAAACTCTGGGTTCTTAAGGTAGAACTGAACTCCTGTGATACCACTATGTCATGAACCGTCCCTCAGGGAATGTTTCATGACTACCTGAAATCCTCCTCTGATAAGATAAGGGTTGGCGACTAGTGTCGAGTAGGCATATCCCACAAAGGGGAGGCATTTTCCTAAGAACCTGTACACATGCACACAACTCCAATCCAAAGATGGTGAAAAGTAAAAACAATAAGTAAAGAAAATGAATGCATACCACTACAACCCAAAAAGAAAGAGTCTGTAACACAAGTACAGAAGCTCATTTGTAGAAAACCCCACCTAATCCAACTTCAACGTACAACACTGTACTACTGTCCTTAACCCACCAGAACACACCTCAGTCTATCTGATCACACTAGGCCCCACCTGGTCCTGGTCTTCCTGGAACATCGTTAAATAGTCGACCGTCTGCACAAGACACAACACGTGCAAGCAAAGCCCATGCATAGGTGAGTAAAACAATACTTAGTAGGGAACCCCAAAAAAGTAAAAGACTACAAAGGAAACACCGCTAAAAAAAATAGTCATCTCAACACAGGTATATGTCAACAACACATGTAAAAAGAACGTATAGGAATACTCTTAAGGGATTCTAAGACTCAAGGTCTAATCCATGACTATCCATATGGTTCTGCTCGTAGCATGCTCAATTCCAAGAGATCTCACTCCTCAAGTTATCTGATAGTAATCACATAGAACAAGTCTACCAAAAGTATCTGAGAGAATATATGGTCTCAATAAATCACAAAGTTTCCTAAGACATCTGGTCTTGCTATGATAAAGATTCTTGATATCACAATCAACCCTTGGTCACAAGATTTCGCTCGAGGCATGCTCATTCTGGGAGAACTCACTCCTCGAGCCTTGATGTCATCAGGGACTCTTACAAGAGACCCAGCTAATTTAGTCCCTGCCCAAAGATAAAATACTGGTCAAAGATCATGATTTATAGATATGGGATTATCCTCAGAAAATACTACAATCCTGATCTATATTAACCCAAAATGTAGGGAATTATTCTCAGATAATACCACAAACCCTAACAATATGGCTCGTAATGTAGGGGATTCTCCCCAAAGAATACCACAAACCTTTCTGATATGGACCACTAGATGGAGGATTAACACCCTACACTCAGAGGTCACGTAAATACCCAATAAAATCCATCAGGGGTGATAGAGTATCACTCTAGTACCAAGGAGGATTCCATAACTCTATCTGGGACTCTATCCTCTTGAGGTGATTGATGTCTAGTGATGTAGACATAATACCATACCAAACCCTCGAGGAAAGAACCAAGGGGAAGCTTCACACCTATGACGGTCCTCATTGAAAACTCACAAATCCCTCTCAAAAGGACTGCCTTGTCGTGACGGTCCCAACACTGCACATGTATCATCAAACGAACATACGGTTTGAATGTAATGGGTCATTTAGTGAAAATAGGGTCAGTTGTGTCCGGATTCGGACCGACCCGTACCGACCCAGGGTCTGACGACCCAACCCACCAAGTCCAACCTGACCTGTCGGGGCCAGGAAATGCCTGGCTCGCAAGCTCCAGCCTGGCCTGCTCAAATGCAAGCCGGTTCGGTCCACTTGGACGCAGTAGCTGCCGCATCCCCTCTAATTCAACACAGACGGTTGTCGAGACGACTACTTCTCCCGCACATGGTCTTCCAGACCATATGTCAGCCAGTTCGACATGACACCATGTCGTGTTTCCAATCCACAGTTTCACGTCCATCCATGTCCATGGATTCCCATCATCGCCTATGGCTGCACTATCGTGGGCCCCTCCATCATCGGTTGTCAAGCCAGCGATCGATTGCTGTCAGGTGGTCGTACCACCACGCACCACCTTCATCCCTACCACCACGTGATCCACTTCTATGGGCCACCACAATCATCGTGGTGGCCCGTTTTTCGAACCATGAATACCTTCACGATCCTTGGGTTTCCACATTCACTATCATGAGCTCCAAACCTTCTTATTGTCACTCTAGGGGTCCAGTCACATTCAGAAAAACCTGGAAAAATATGTCACGATCATGAGGGTTTTTCGATGAAGAACATAAGAACGGGGAGTGAAGAGAGCACAAGAACACCCTTAGAACGGACCATGTCTTTGTTTGTGTCGGCCTTGTCCCATTTATCTCAGCAGGATTATGAAGAAGAGACAAAAGAATAATTAATGATATTTTCCCCCTTTGATCCCACATTTTAACCATCCCGTAAGAATGATCAAACTGCGGATCAACCTGTTCATGGGTTGGTCTGCATTCATCATTGGAAATAAGAATGGGTAAAGGAATCATGAAGAAATAAACCCCCTACCTAGATTCAGTTTTATCATTGACAAAGAGAGATTTCATTTCCGTCATTTATCGATCTTTGATTTATCGTCTCTTTATCGTCCACCATTCGCCAATGATAGGATTTTTCCAAGGCTCTTCTCTAGTGCTCCTGGTGAAAGTCTCTAGGATCATTCACCCAATCCTCTATCCCTGTCAATGGTTAGAGAAGGAAATTATGTTTTAGTGTTTAAACATGTTTCAGCATTGTCTTCTCATTAAATTATTGAATTTCTAATCTGTTTCATAACATAACTACTATATTATGCTGAAACATTAAAAATAAAACAATTCTTTCAAATTACTTTATTCTTAAAACATCCAAAAATTAACTTTCGTAGTCGAACCACGCCAGTCGATGTTAGGATCTATCTAAGAAAAATACCTCATTATGAACTCAATGATGGTATCAAATTTCCATTTTGAGTTACCATTTATGAGTAATTAGGATTTTAAAATAAAATAAAATAATTTAATTATTTTATTTACGGTTATGTCCTTTTTGGGTTTTTTCACAAAAGACCCGCACTGACTAAAGTTAAGTCACGACTAGGGTAAAGCCACTACTCTGAGCTCAATAGTGCCCTTGAATTTCTGATCATGTCACATGTTTAGAAGTTATTCCATTTTTCTAGTAAAACCACTCACACACCCTGTTTAAAAACTTAACATTTTTTGACGGATCGTCTCGAGAACACTGGGCTTCTGAATCTCACACTGTCTCAACTCCTAGTCCCATAATTTTCCAAAGAATTTTCTTAAAATAGAATTAGTAAAATCGTAATCGTTATATATAATCCTACAAGAAAATGAAATAAATTGAAGTGGGAAAGAAATGTTAACTTTAGAACAAGAAACTGAAGTAACTAATATACTTACAGGCCAAAGAGGGTGTCTCTTTGGTCATCTTGTTCTCTTCATGCTGTTAGAATAAGGGCTTGTGAATTTATGAGATTCGATGATTCAGAATTCTTCTGGAGCTTCTGGATTAGTCGCAAAGGAAAAAATTATTCTAAAGAAAAGGACATCATCAACACTACACCATATTGTCTATGAGAGGAAGTTGAGGATGATGAAAGTCTAGGACTAGATCTCTAATGAAGAAGAGAAACACCAAGGCGAACCAAGTGTTTTCATTGGAGAAAAATGAGATTCGAACTAGGAAGAATTTGAGAGGGTCAAATGACTGAGCCAACGCATGCACGGGTCATCAATTCCCCTAACAGACCACTGGTCCTTTGAATAACCCATACAACCAGTGAGTGCCACGATGCAATAAAAAATAGAAAAGTAAACGATGCACTCAAGTAAACCCACACACACAGATGACATAGATGCAACAGGTGGAAACATTAATCAACAACCAGAATTCAAACCATGTCGGATTACTGAGTCAACAGGAACAGGCCAATGGAAAGCACAAGAAGGTTGATCTAATGGCCTAGAACAGGATCCCACATGAAAATCAAATGTCCTAGTAAACTTAACAGGTCTAGAAAATGAATAGAGTGGAATAATAATTCCGAAATAATTTTTCAGTCTTGTATATAAAACATAATTTATATTGCATAATAAAAACAAGACAATTCAATATGAAAACACCTAAATTTAAAAATCTCCACCATCTACAATTGAAGATGTAGATGTTCTTTCACCTAAGTTTATTGAATGGGAACCAAATTCAAGTTTTTTAAATAGTATTTGAATTTATAAAATACCATATATTTATTCAAACTATCTTTTAGGTTTTTATCATTATGTATCTTATTAACACATACATTTCTAGATTCAATAACATATTTAATAAAATGCAGTCTAAAAGATATGTATTTGGATTTACCATGGGATACTAATTTTTTTTATAAATTTAGAGAAGATTTAATATCACTATAAATATTAATTAAAGAATCATAAAGTTTGAGTTCAGAGACCAATCCACTAATCCATAATTCTTCTTTAACAATCTCGGTCAATGCTATGTATTCTGATTTTATTTTTAAAAGAGAAACCACTTTCTATATATTACTTTTCCATGATATAGGGAATCCACAAGAAATAAAAACATGCCCAATTAATTAATTTATAATGTTAATATTACCTTCATAGTCAGCATCAATATTTCCAACAATAATTTTCGTAGTATCAGTATTTTCACCATAACACAAAGATAAATTTGCAGTGCATGAAAAAAACAACAACTGCCACTTCAGGGCTTACCAATATGGCTTCCCTAGACTGTTCAAAAATCTTCCAAGGGTTCATATTGAAAATGATACATTATTTCAAGTGAAAATTATGGAGTACATAATACTACAAAAAAATTTGTCATGGGATATTTTAGACATAAACTCAACATTAGCAGAATCATTGGGTTCTTGAGTTGATGAAAGTTTAAAATTTCATCTAAATGGTATAATAACAAGTTTTAGAGATTAAAATAGGTATCTTTTAATGAATTTAATTCTTGTCTCATTGGCTAAACCCATGACAATAAGATTTCAAAATCCTAGAAGTGTCTCCAAGCACTTATTTACCCAACTCCTAGGTAACTTGAAGTTCAGCAAAAAAGGGTTAGCTACGTCCTTTTATGATATACATTCCAACTTCCGACATTCCTATGCCTTACTACAATCTCGACTCAAGGAATATACCACAACGAATGTCAACTCCAAATCTGAGAATCAACTCCAAAGGACCGAACAAGCTGATACCACTTGTAATGACCCGCCAATTCTCATTGGATTGAAAGTTCAACGAGTCATTACTAGACCTTAAGAGACATCTCCAAGATGATAAAGGCTATAAATAAATGCCGAAGGGTTTCAAATACAAGTGGGGGATGATTTACCCTTTAAGAAATAAACCAATAAACCTACAAAAAATAACCAAACATTCACTATATGATGGATGAACGAATGAAAGACAAGCCAACATCTTCATGTATCTCAAAACCATATCAAAGTATGAAACATCGGAAGAATAACCAAGTATCAAAGTACACAGTGGATAAATGATATAAGAATCTCAAAAGACCACAAGACTCCATGATCCACAATCTTCAAGCTCCATAATCACCGAACAGCCCAAGCATCATAAGGTGCTGCTAAATACGTGTGAAACATTACCTTTGCCCATGTCCTGGAAGATAACATCTACCAAAGCACCAAAGTACCAAAACAGGGGTGAGTATACAACTCAGTAGGTTTTCCCCAATGACTTCCCTACTCACTCCACTAGGATAGAATAGTTAGCAATAATTATATAAAATGGTTTATATAAAAAATTTCTCAAAAGCAATTTATAAATAAATATAAACAAGTTTCAAAAACCATTCATTACCAAAACCATACAAGTGCAATTGAAACCAATTTTTCCAGCAAGATATTTTTCCAAAAAAATAAGCAAACAATATTTACAACCATTTCCGAATATCCCTATATAGGCATAACCAACGATTACTCAAACCCATGAAAACAACCATGCATGCTACGTTATGACAGTTCCATACTCATGAGCGGTTCCTGGTTGATCTACCAAGTCATCACAAGGTAATTTTTCCCCATGTGCCATTAATCCTTTAGCACTGAACACAAGGTCATATTTCAACCAAGCCCCATATATGAAATATGAACACATAAAACATATTCCCAATGATAAAGCCAAAATAAACCTTTCAATAAAAACACCTTTTTATCGAAAACTATTTCTGTCAGAACCATTTCAATGCCAAACCATTTCAAATCCAAACCATTTCAATAAAACTCCATTTTTATTGAAAACCATTTATATTGAAAAATATTTTTTCATCAACCATTTATAAATTCTAGAAAATCTATAATTTAAAATCATCATTTTAAATTAAACCCCCCTTTTGCACAACTATTCTTCAAGATCGTGCAATTTCACAAAAACCTTAAATCATCAGAAATGAATATTTTTTCATGAATTTCACAATCAATAAAACAATTTGAATCTAATCCAATCAATTATTGCAAGAGGAGTCGAGAGAGAAGCCACATACATCAAAGGTTTTGACGAAAACCCCAATGAACGAAGAACACAAAAGAAAACCGGGTAGATTCTTCAAGAACTCGCCTTAGATCTATTTTACTAGAAAGACTAAGACCAAATATCATCATATTTGGCATCCAAACACTTAGATATACCCATAACGGGTGTAGATCTAAGAAACCAAGATAAAAGAAGAAGTAGATCTAAGAAACAAATCAAAAACGATGATGAACGATCACATACCTCAAGAATCCGGCTTTGATTCGCCAAGGAAAGCCTTTGGATCACCTCCAAAACACTTGGGAGAGGTTCTCCTACCTTGAAAGGATATTTATCCTGAGTTATGGAATCTTAGGAGAAAAAACTGTCCATTTAGAGTAGAAAATGTGTGTGATCCACTTTTTTAGGATCTCATTTAAGTGCCCTCACGGTTAGTTCGCACAGTTTGACAAACCGTGCGCTAACCGTGTGTTAGACACTAACTTGACAGACCCTGGCACAGCCTCCTTGCACGTTCTCCCAAACCGTGCTTCAACAGTGTAGGGGTCACTACCTCAAAAGTTTCAACTACGCATGGTTTGGCCACATGGTTAGACAAACCATGCGCCGCCCGTGCGACTTCCCCTTTGCCTCAAAACTTCATTCCAAGTTCTCCCGACTCTCTCATTCATCACCCTTAACTTTATAACCAAAAAAAGCATTAAGTATGCCTAGAGGAGAGGCCCATAGGGGAATTCAATGACCTAGTGCATAGGAAAGACCTAGTAAAACATATTTAGAACTGTAAAAATAAACCAAAATTATACATTTTTTCATGAATTTATATTAAAACTAATAAATGACATAATACAGAATGAGAATATTTCAAATTGAAAATACATAATTTCCCAAATTTCATTGATTTTAATTTTAAATTTTTGGTGTTCTTTAACTTATAGTTATTGAATTGGATCCAAATTCATCCTACATAAATAGTATTTATATTTTAAAAATACCATAACTTTATTCAAACTATCAACGAAGTTATTATCAGTATGTATCTTGTTGACACATACAGTTCTAGATTCAATAATGTCTCTAATAAACTGTATTGTAATATCTATGTGTTTAGATTTACCATGACACACTGGATTTTTGGATAAATGTAAAGGATATTGGCTATCACTATAAACTATAATTATAGATTTACAAATCATAATTTAAAAATCCAAACACTTGAGTCATAAATCTTCCTTGGCATCCTCAGTCAATGCAATGTATTCAAATTTTTTGGTTGAAAGAGAAACCACATATTTCATGTCACATTTCTAGGATATGGGACCTCCACATAAGTGGGAACATACCCAATTAATGACATTATGGAATTAATTTTACCTATATAATCATTATCTACATATCCAATAATCAATAGAGCAGTATCAACATTTTTACCATAACACAAAGACTGGGATGATGTGCATGATAAGTATCGAAGAAGCCACTTTAGGGCATGCCAATGTGGATTCATAGGGTTATCCATAAATCTCATAAGATTACATATTGAAAAGTTAATATCAAGTCTAGTACATATCATATTGTACATAACACTTCCAACAATGTTAGCATATGGTATTTTAGACATGTACTCTACATCAGTAGCAACAGTGGGTGCTTGTGAGAATGAAATCTTAAAATGGTGGGAAAATGGTGAATTTACAAGTTTGAGAGATTAAAAAATATAACTTTTAAGAACATATATAACATAATCATTCCATGAAATATACAATAGTTTATTGGTTATATCCCTAATAATTTATACACTAAGGATTTGTTTTTCTACCCCTAAATCCTTTGTTTCAAAAATACTTTTCAATTTTGATTTCACATTTATAATGAGATACATGTTATCACATATAATCAATATTTCATCTATATATAATATAAGGTGAATCATGTTGTTTTTTTACATAATTGAAATAAACACAAACATCATATTAGCTCATTGTAAAATATTTATTAATCATAATGTAATAAAATTTTCTATACCACTTACAAGAGGATTGTTTTAAACCATATATTGATTTATTTAAAAGGAAAAATTGGTTAGGTTAAAACTCTTTATTATAACCATCAGGAGGTTTCATATATAATTTTTTGTTGAGGTCACCATTAAGTATGGTTTTCTTCACATCAATTTTTTCAATGTAAAAGTCATAATAGGTAGAGAAATCAAGCAATAGGAGTATAGAAGAGCCTTTTATAACTGGTGAAAAGATTTTAGAATAGTTTATTCCCTCTATTTGGAGTAATACCTTGGAGGCTAGTCAAGATTTAAACTTGATTTTCTTTTTAAATGTATTATTATACTTTAATTTATAAATCCACTTACAACCAATTACATTATCATTGGAAGGTTTATCTATGATAGACCATGTTTGATATTTATTTAAGTAGTTTATCTCTTCATCCATAGAATAGATCCAATACATATAATATCTTTAATTAATAGTTTATATATAAGATTGAAGATCATCATCTACAAGATCCCATGCAACATGAAAGTAAAATGAAGCAATATCATATTTATTAAAATGAGCAAGAGGTCAAGAGACTATTCTATCTCTATCACTAGTCAACTGGTAATCAACATTGTTCTGAGGATGTTCATTTTTTTGAATCTAAATCAGAACTTGAACAAGATTTAGCTCCAATCATAGGGTGAGGATAATGTTAAGGAGGTTCTACAAAAGCCTCAAATTGGGTTGATGTCTTGGTATGAGCATCCCCATCAATGGATGCATCATTACTATCTTGTGTGACAACATTAGACTTGGGAGAATTGGATTCATGAAACACCACATCTCTACTAATTATACACTTTTGGTATCTATGTTTATAAATCCATAACTTGTAAAAATTAACACCTTCAGGATACCCAACAAAAATACACTTATCGATGTTCAAACTCATTAGTCTAGGAAAGGAAATGTGCAGTACACCTAAATACTATCAAGTCATTATTAGAAGGTAGTATTTAATTCCCAAGTTCTTTTAGGGACTTAAACTAATTTTCAAAGGATGGGAACCAATTTATAAGTTACACTAACTTGGTGGTAGTCTCTTCCCAAAAATATTTTTCCAATCCAAAGCATGAAATAATTATTTGGACTCACTCATGGATAACTCTATCATACGTTCAACAACTCCATTTTATCAGGTGGTCTCCTTAACAGTATGGTTCCTTTTAATTCCCTTAGATTGGTTTAACCAAATGAAATAATTAGAGAAGTATTATAATAAATTATTATATCTCGTTGTTTTTATTTTCATTCCTACTTTATTTTCAACATGAATTTCATTGGTTTTGAAGATTTTGAAAACATCATATTTAATCTTGAGTATGTATATATAAACCTTTCTAGAGAATTCATCAATTAAGGTAACAAAATTGGATTCTCCATTATGGTAGGTAGTCTTAGCTAGTCTCCATAAATTAAAATGAATGTATTATAAGAGGAAACTATCTTTAAAGGTATACCTATTGAAAATAACTCTCTTTACTTTACTCATTATACAATTTTCAAAAAAATGAAGGTTACTTTGTTTAATGTTGGATAGAAACCCATGTTTATCAAGTTCCCCAAGACCCTTGGAGCACACATTCCTTAATGTGATATGTCATAAAAATTATTATCATTATTAGACACATATAAGTTACCCAACTATCTAGAATGGTTCTTCCCATTTAAAACATACAACTCATTGTCAAGGGAACCCTTAATGATAATTCTATATAATTTTTTATATTTTTAGGTAACCTTATTAAGAAAAAAATGTGAATCCCTTTTTCTCAAAATTCCTAAGGATATCAGGTTTCTATGGAGTTTATGAACCCACCTAAAATATAACAAAGTGATAATAGAGTACTCATCTATTTCTATTAAAACAGAGAATCTTTCCATGACTTAGAACCTCCTATTGTTTCTTAAATAACATCTCCATATACCCTTCTACCAAATCAAATAAATACTCCTAAAGGTTCACATATGGAATGAGAAACTAAAATCCCAGACCCACTCATGGGTGAGTTCATAGATGGATACATCTAATAATTTTTCAGTATCAAAACCAAAATCCACAAAAATAGACTGTCATGTATGTTCTTTAATATTGGTATTTTATATTATTTTTCTACAATTGGGTCTTGTGTTCCCTATCTTACGACAATCAAAGAAAAAAAATATAACCTTATAATTTGACCTAAACATGAGTTTTTTATTATTCTTATTTTTATCTTTAATAAAGTCTTTTTATTATACCTAGATTGTGGGATAACCCTTTTGAAAATATTCTTAGAGTCACCCTTAACTCTAGATTTAAAATGTAATTCCCTAGATAGAATATCATATTTAACATCTTCTATGGTTAGAGAGTCACCACTATACATCATTATCCCTATTAATGTATTGTACTCATTATATAAAGAAATTTAAAAAAAAATATTAATCCTCATCTTTAATAATCACATTTATATTGGCTAAATCAATCTTGATTTTATTGAATTAATCCATGTGGGATTTAATTGAAACGCCAAATTTCATTTTAAATGTAAACATACGATGTTTAATATAATGTCTATCAACAAGTACAAGCAGTCAGATATAATTTCTCCAACATAATCTATATACTAGAAACATTTCTTCCTTATGAAACTCATCTAAGAACTTTTTCACCAAAATAAATAAGTATAAAACTATGGTCCTTAACAAGAATATCATAAGTGATATATTAGTACATAGTATAGGTTTACCCATTAGAGGACTGGATAAAAATGTGTTTTCTCAGGCCATAGAGGGGATCAATTAACCCATGATGAATAAGAAAGACCCTAATTTTAATCTTCCATAAATTGAATTCATTACCACCACAAAATATTTCTATTAAAAACCTAGTTGAAGTCATGTTTATCTAAAGGCACTTATACAAATTTGTTGGGTACAACGCTAATTGTATGCCCCTAAGAAATACCCAAGGTCAACAGATATGAACACTTAATCAATTAGGTATTAGAATTTGAATAATATATATGGTTAGGATGATTCAAATTATAAACATAATGGAGAAATGGAAAATTAAAAAGATATTGGAACATAAAAATTAAATAAAAACCAGCATCGATTCAAGAAATTGTTTTGAAATAAAAAAATAAGAAATTAGTAAATATGGACATGGTATTTAACGTGCATCAATCCCTTTGGGACCTACGTGCATTGAAAGAACCCCACCCACATACATAGTTTTATTATTTATAAAAATATGATTCTCATAGCATAATATTAACAAGAAAAAGAACATAATATTTTAAAAGCAAACACTGGTGAAAAAAATGTTTTTTACGTTGGTTATTTTTCATTTTTTACATTGGTTTTTGGCTGATGTTATTATAGGAGATGTTATAAATATTGTTTTTTATGTCGGTTATTTTAAAACTGACGTAAAAAACATAAATCCTAAGCATTTTTCATGTCGGTTCCTAAAAACCCAACATGGAAAATGCTTCAGATTCGTGATTTATTACATAGGTTTTTTAAATAACTGACGAATTATATAGTTTATTATGTCGGTTATTACCTAACTGACGTAATACACTACACCTCTGAAGCATTCTTCACATCGGTTATTAAAAAACAATGTGAAAAACAAGTCTATCACGTCGGATATTTTTATAAATGACGTGATAAACCAGTCTGCAAAGCATTTTTTAACGTTGATTATTGTTTAACCGACGTGAAAACATATATACTACATCAGTTATTAAATAATAGACATAAAAAACCATTTTCGTGATTTTATTATGTCGGTTATAAAATAACAGACGTAAAAACCAATTTTTTTTAATAAAATCATTCAACCATTACTATGCTCTGCCAAAGAAGACCTAAAACAAGCAGAAAAAAGACCAAAACCAGACCAAAACTAGACCAGAATACATATAAAACATCAGAACTACAACAAAACAAGAAGAACCAAATAAAAATTAAAAATTCACATACATAACATTCAAAACTTACAATGTCAACTAAAAAATCTAAAACCCCTTGGACATCCCCTACCCCCATGGACACCCCCCCACTGGACAAGTCCCCCACCCCCTAGGATACCCTCCCACCCCCCTGAACGCCCCCCCTCAATAACCCCCCCACCCCACCCCACCCATTGGACACCCCCTTGGGCAGCCCCTCCCCCCCCCACCGCCTGGACACCCCCTACCCCTGGACATCCTCCCACCCCCTGGACACCCCCCACCCCTGGACACCCTACCACCCCCTGGACACCCCCCACCCCCTAGGCACCCCAACCCCCGACACCCTCTCACTCCCATGGACACCCCCACCCCCTGGACACACCCCTACCCCCTAGGACATCCCCGACCCACCCACCCCCCTGGACACCCTCCCACCCCTTGGACACCCCCACCCCCTAGACACCCGCCCACCCCCTGGACACCCACACCCCCTGGACCCCCCTACCCCCTGTACAGCCCCCCTGGACACCCTCCCACCCACACCCCCTGGACAACCCCTCCACCACTTGGACAGCCCGCCACCCCCTGGACACCCCCCACCCCCTGGACACCCCACCCCCTAGACACCCCCACCCCCTAGAACTCCCTCCCACCCCCATAGACATCCCCCACCCCCTAGACACCACCCCACCCCACTGGACAACACCCCCCACCACCGGACACCCTCCCACCCCCTAGACACCACCCCCACCCCACTGGACACCCGCCCACCCCCTAGACACCCCCACCCCCTAGAAACCACCCCCCTGGACACCTCCCACCCCCCTGGACAGACCCACCCCCTGGACAACCCCCCCCCCCACCCCCTATAAACCACCCCACTTCACAGGAAAACCCCCACCCCCTGGAAACCATCCCACTCCCTACCCCCTTGGACACCCTCCCACCCCATAGAAACCCACCCCACCCCTATGTACATCCCCCACCCCCTGGACACCCCCACCCCCTAGACACCCCAACCCCTTGGACCCCCTCCCCCCTAGACACCACCCCATCCCCCATGGACATCCCCCCACCCCCTGGACACCCCTACCCCTTGGACAGCCCCTCCCCCCCCCCTTGACAGCCCCCACCCCCTAAACACCACCCCACCCCACTAGATAGCCCCCCCCCCCCCCCACCCCCTGGACACCCTCCCATCCCCCTACACCCTTGGACACCCTCTCACCCACTAGACACCTCCCCACCCCCATGGAAATCCCCCCACCCCCTAGACACCCCCACCCCACCCCCTAGACACCCCCACCCCCACCCCCCTTGGACACCCCACCCCCATGATACCATTACTATGCTCTATCAACGTATGAAACATGCAGAAACTTGACCAAAAGTAGACCAAAACCAGACCATAATACATACCAGAAAAACATCAGAACTAGACCAAAACACGAATAACCAAAGAAAAATTAAAAATTCACATACATAACATTCAAAACATACAATTTCAACTAAAAAACATAAAACCATTGGACAGCCCCTACCCCCATGGATATCCCCCCCCAAGACACCCTCTAACCCCCTAAACCCCCCCACACCACCCCACCCCACCCCTAGACACCCCCACCCCTCTGGAAACCACCTACACCCTTGGATATCCCCCCTAGACACCCCTGACCCCATGGAAACCCCTCCACCCCCTGGACACCCCCTCTACCCCCCTGGACAGCCCCTACCCACCTAGACAGCCCCCAACCCCCTGGAAACCACCCCAACCCCAGGAAACCCCCCACCCCCTAGACACCCCCACCCCATATACACCACCTACCCCTTGGACCTCCCTCCCACCACCCCTGGACAGCCCCCACCCCTTATACACCACCCCACCCCACTGAACAGCACCCACCCCCTGGACACCCTCCAACCCCTATACACCACCCCACCCCATTGGACACTCGGCCACCCCCCTAGACACCCCCACCCCTTGGACATCCCCTACCACCCTAGACACCACCCCTCGAGACACCCCCACCCCCTAGAAAGCCCCACCCCCCCACTTCCACCTCCCCACACACATGAAAGTACATGCACAGACACATGATAGAACACACATGGTAGTAACAAAAATCCTAGAACTTGCATGACATCACTTCTATGGTTTATTTTACCAGAAAAGAATTTAGCACGGTATAAAAGAACACTATGACACTTTCCATGATAGAAAGAATGAGGATATAAAAATAACATCTCAAAACATAAGTTGAGGGCGTCACGAAAAAATAAAAAATGAAACTGAGGTGTATGAGGATTACTTGAGTGTTGCGAGTCGGCATGATAGATCTAGTGATAATAAAGATGATGAATGATTTTGGAAAAATAAGGTTGTAGGGAACCACTTGGAAGGATACTTTCTAGGTTTTTTGTGTGAGAGAGATGAGTCACAGGTTGCCCGATCGAAGAAAACAGAATGATAGAATACGGGGTGCGATCAATCATTTAAAAGCTTTATCACATAGGTTATTTAATAACAGACATGATAAACTATTTTTTTATGTTTAAAATTTCAGTTATTTAATAACCAACATAGAAAATCCATTATCACATCGGTTATTTTATAACCAATTTGATAGATGGAATTTTATCAGGTTGGTTATTTTATAACCAACATGATAAATCACCGAGATTCGATTTATCACGTCAGTTATTTTATAACCAATGTGATAATGTGTCCATATTCGATATGTCATGTTAGTTATAAAATAACTGACGTGATAAATGTAAGGAATGATGCTATAAAAATTCCACCATAAACTGCACATCGAGGGTGTATAAAGAGTACAATAGGCCCTAACCTTTCTTCCCATTTCTTCAAGGAAAATATGGTGGTATATGTTCCTAGAGGATGTACCAAATAGTTTGGAGGTGTTTAGGAGGGAAAAGGTAGTGTTTTTATATGATGATAGTAGCTCTTAATGATTCCACTCAATAGTAGTTCCTAACAGTAGCTCCTAACAGTAGTAGATTTAGTATGGTGGTAGATTCTGATGGTTTATATAAACATTATCTCTCAATGGTAGTAGACTTAGTATTGTGATAGCTCTTGATGGTATCTCCTTATGGTAGTTCCTAACAGTAGGAGACTTAGTCTAGCGTAGCTCTAGATGGTAGCTCCTGAATGTTTCTCCAGATAGTAGCTCTTGACGATAGCTCCTGATGGTAGATCCTGATGGTATAATACTTAGTCTGGTAGGATCTTGGGATCATGTTCAAGGACATTATGTATTTTACCCAATATCTTTTTCTAGATGAGGAGTCTCATTTGAGACATCTTGAGGAGGCACTTCATCCTTCGATCTAGTATGCAGTTACTCCCATTACATTTTCGGCATATCTAGGGGACCATAAGAAGGTGAAGGTGATCCGGAAGATGTACTCAAGAGGAGGTTTACCATGAGAGGTGATCCAGTAGGGTTCCTCAAGGATTAGAGTGTTCATTATTAGGTTCAAGGAATCAGGTCCTTCAAGGTTTTGACTACTAGGTAATCGACCTCAATAGATTCCCTTCTGGCCTATTGGCACTAGTGGTTTCCATGATTTTCCTAGGGGATTAATTGATGTGTGTTTAGTCTATGGGTGTATGTACATCATTAGTTTTTGTTACCAGTTGTTGCTATGTCTTAGTTTGGAAGATGTGGAAAGGTTAAATATCATCCTCAACAGTAGTTTCCAACAACCTCATTTCATCGTATGAGGTTTTAGGGTTATGCTCTAATGAGAGGGGAAATGCTGATAGTGTCTAACCATGGGGTGTTCCTTGAGTTCATGGACCTAGGACTGAAAATCTTCATAGAAGTAGAAATTATTAGGGACTTGTAGGATTTGGGTATAGTCAATTGCATTAAGTGGAGGAGGAAGCGTCCGAGGGGCTATATATCATTCGAGGTATGCTCAGTTTTTCATCTACACTCGCTTATTCCTTGTTTGATTTAAGAGCTTCACACTCATTTTTTCACCCTCTCTAGTTTTTACTCTAGGACTAGATGTATATAGACTTCATGTTCCCTTGGTGTTGGATAATCTAGTTAGAGGACAAACCGGCTTGTTTGATGTGTGTTGAGGAAGTAGATTGATGATGATTCAATATCAATTACATGTGGACCGGTTCTTTCTTCATATGTAGTTGTACAATGTCAACCTCTACATCGAATGGTTGTATTCTGTGTGTGATGTTACTAACTTCTTCTGGAGGAGATTCATGTTCTTAGATGTGGATGTCCAGTGTGCAGTTTTCATTAGTGAGTAGAGTTATCAGTTGGGAAGTAGATGTTCATATCCCATTCTTTTCTTTATTGTTGAATTTTATATGTAATCAATGGGAAATAGGGTGGAGGAGGCTCTCAGGGTTATCGGGGATATATAATTCCATTGTTTGTGTGGTTGGTACTCTATTGTGTGATGGTTGTGTCAATTTTTATCTTATAGTTGTTTGAGGTTTAAAAGGGTTCTGCAAGTGGTTATGTGTAAGAGAGGACGCTTATGGTTATGAGGGATATTTTGGAGATTTTTTTGTTGATGTGATCAGTTAGTAGTGGTGTTTAAGATGTAATGACATTATTGAGAGGTGTCTCAAGGGATGGTTTTTCGGAACTTTTCCCTCTTTCCTTTTGGGTTGGTTTTGATTCTCAAGGGAGATAATAGTTTCATAGGTATCTGATGTAATGGCTCGGAACTTATTTGTAACGGACCACACCTTATGGTCTATTAATTTGTAAGAAATATGGTGGGAGAGGTTCTCGAAGGAGGCCATAAGGAGTTTAGAGGTTTTTAGGAGTAAAATGGGTTTTTCATAGGATGGAGGTATCTATAGATAGTATCACCATATAGAAGATCCTGAAGGTAGCTCTTGATAGTAGCATACTTAGTCTGGAGGTAGCTTTTTATAGTGGTTTCTAATGGTAGCTCCTGACGGTATCTCTTGATGGTAGCATAATTAGTCTAGTGGTTGTTTATAATGGTATCTCCTAGTGATAGCTCCAGATTATAGAAAACTTATTTTAGTGGTATCTTATGATGTTATATCATGATGGGGACACATAATGGTATCTACTAACATAAATCTTGATAATAGCAGACTTAGTTTGGTGGTTTCTTCTGATGATAGCTTCTGTCGATAGCTTATAACGGTAGAATCTGATGGTAGTTGTCTTGTTCTGTAGGTATATTCTGGTTGTAGCTTCTGATGGTATCATCTGGTAGTAGCTTATGATGGTATATGTTGGTAGTAGTACCTGGAAGTATCATGTACCAGTTTTTCCAAAATTTATAGTTTTTCCTTTTTACATTATTTTTTATTTAAAATGGTTTAAAAAAATTAATTAAGGGAATTAATATCCATTTCAAATGTGGTTATTTATTTCATTCATTTTATAAAATTATAGAGATTTTAAAAGGTCCTTCCATATATAATTTAACGATATTCACATTAATGGTCAATTAAAATCATTTTTGTGATCTTAAATCATAATTGTTTCATATTTTTTAATTTGAAAAGGAATATTTATCCTTTATTCATTACTACTTTATTTTCAAGAATGGTGGTGTTTATGCCTTTTACTTTAGAGTTGTAAAACCCTATTTTCAGTGATGTTTTTCCTATAATGGTTCTATCTTGTGCTTGAAACTCCTATTTTGGTGTAACACATTGTGTGAGGCTTCATAATACTAGGTAGGGGATCCTTTGTATCTCTATATATTGTATCATACAGGAGGGGTATGTTTTTTTAATCCTTGGGAAAAAAAATTTCATCTAGTTTAATGAAGATAATTAACCAAAATAATTGAAATTGTAGGGTAAGGGAATGATCCACATGTTTATATATTTTTTTTGATACTATGAATTTGAATTTATTTATTCCTATTGTACCACTGAAAATCATGGATGTTGGGAGTATTTATTTGAACTATTTTTGTAGTTTTAAGGATTCCCTATTTTTGGGATTATTTGATATCACCCTAAATAAAATTGGTTAATCACTTATATCTGGTTAATGAAATGGTTACCCCTGGAAAATTCTACTTTTGCGAGAATGCCCATAAAAGTGTAGTGGAATTGATGAAACTCCCCTTGAATAATTTAAAAAATAATTAGATGTGACTTACTATGGAAAGTGATGTGATGCATGATTATGTCATTTTGTATGTTTGTACTATGGGGTAGTTTTGATGGAAAGTGGTTGTAATGTGGCGGTTCTTATGAGGAGGTGAATGTGGTTGTGGTGGTGTTTGTGTGGGCCTATTGTTATTAGGATGATGGTTTGTCTATCGTTTTGATGTGTTGTGATATGCTAGTTTTAAAAATAGTAATGGAATTAAATAAATGATAATGTTGAAACCAAAATTTCTTGGGATGGTTTGTAGTAAGGGTTAAAAATAACAATGAACACTCGAATTAAAGTGGGATGTGTAGTTTAAATGGTTAAAGTTTATATATGAATTAATGGGATGGAAAACGTGTAATAATAATCTATAAATTTGGAATGGATGGGACATTTTAATGGGATTTAATGGTAATGTGAGATTTGAGAAAATTAATTTAATTAAAAAAGAAGATGAAATGTGGCTTGTGTCTTGTGGGGTGATTTTAGGAATTTAGTTTTGGTAGCAGAAGTGGCATAGGTTATGAAGTGACATGGAAATTTTTTGAGTTGGGATGATGTTCTTGTTGTGAACCTATATTTTGGGGTTGTGTGATAGAATATAATATATATATATATATATATTATTTCCTTGGGATTATTGATATGAAACCCACCCATTTTGAGCACATAGTGCCAACTACCAACAGTTTTGGAAGTGTTTTTACAAACATCCTGGTGGTGAGGTTGGATTGATGGCCACTCACTCTTCCATACTCCCTCTTATAGGATATGATGACATACATGGGTTATGATGGCTAGAAATAAAAATTGAAATATCATGAGGTGGTGTCCTAGGTTTCATTGGGTGAGATGTGATGTGATGACCCATGTGTTTTCAGGTGAGATGTTTAGATGGATTAATGTGGGGGTCATGCATGGTAGGAGGAGGGAACAAAGTTGATTTCCTTCATGTTCATGATACCCTACTATTCTGGTTAGGTATACGATGTGATGTGGTAACCCAGGTGTCTATGGGAGGGATAGAATGTATGTGATGTGATGTCATACAGAAGAGGTGGGAGTGACGAGATGTACGTTGTTGGGGTGTGATACTAGCTAATCAATGGGAAAGTAGTGTGGGTACCCTTTATTAATATGATTAATATTATATTACTATTCATGGATTCATTATTTTATGAGTGATACATGGTGAGGATAGGATTGGTTAGTTGACTTGTTTAGGTATTTTTGGTTCTGTTATTTTCTCATTGGTGCATTAGTATGATTCATTCACATGTGTGTGCAATAATTTGGTTTTCCTCTTGGGTGTAATTGTATGATCATCCTATATATATATATAATAAATTTCTGTTTGGTATGTGCTGAATATTAATAGATTAGACCCTTGCACTACTTTTGTGTCAGTTCTTTAGCTTTTACTTTTGGGTATTTACTTTAGAGACTTTTACCTATACCTAATTTATGTATACATTCATTATGGGATGGTTTTAGTTTTCCTTATTTACATTACTTCATGGATCTTATTATGGTTTATTTTTCCTATCTCCCAATATTTTTTTATTATAAAAGGCAATGCCTTCCATTTATGAGATTTTTATACCATCGGTACTAGATTTCAACCCAAGTCCAATAGATGAGTGGCTCAGGGGTCATTATCTCTCTTCCTTCATCTTTTGAGGTAGGGGATCATGACACAGGCTATTTAAACAATCACCTAAAACCCAATATACGTAGATGACTAGGATTAAAATGGAGTAAGAATAATAGATGGCTAGAAAAACTCATACTACATTCACTAATTTGGAAAGAGTGGGATGAAGGTAGACATTGATAGGCCGAAGATAGCATCCTAGAAGAGAGGCCCACATAGGAATTTTAACCCCCATGATTTCATTGTACATTATCTCATTAAAGTAATTCAATAGCTTGTGCTACACGCAACACTGAGTTCGAGCGCACAACAACTTACCAAACTAGCCGTTCAAAAAGAGGTTATGAATAGTATTAACCACATGTTAAATTTTATATATCCTATATAATTTTAACATTCATATTTTGTTTTTCTTATACATAATATAAAAAATTCAATTTTTAAGATAAAAGAGGTATTTTCCAAAAATATAGTTTTTTCACCTTTTAATGATGAACCCTCATAAAATCCAATATCTGACACTTTCATATATTTAATTTAGTGAAATTAAATTCTTATTTATAAAATTGACATAAAAATTTAGTATGGATAAATTTTTGGTACTTTTCTGATAACTTTCATATTTTAATGAATAGTGAAAAATACTAAATTTTAATTAAAAACAACTTTTTTAATCGAAATAATTTATAGTGATAAATTATACATTTGAGTGGTTTTAAAGTATCATTATACTATATTTTTATCATTTAATATAATTTAGGTCATTGTATGTAATTTCACAATTAAACTGGACATAAAAAAGTGTCAATCTTTTTATAGTTATTATTTCTTAAAAACACACTTTCTGTTTTAACAATAGGAATTAATTTTAAATTAATTTATGCCAATTCTCTATTTTGATTTTGTAAAAATGGATTAAATATTTGGAATCAGGAGGTCCAAATTGTGTAAATAGTTAACTTTTATTTTTAGACATTATGAATATTTACTTCAGTAAATATTTTATTTACCAGGGTTAAAGGGTAAATCTGGTAAATTAGGGTAAAAAATAATATTATAATAATATTAAATTACCATAACATGTGTACTATTCCTATTTTTTGATACATTTCCGACCATGGGCATCCTTGGGTTGATTTTGGGACCCCAGGGAGCCACTTGAGAGTGATAATGACACTTTATATTAATTAATTTAAAGTAAAGACAAAAATGACATAAACTTATATCTTTTAGTAAAACAATTTTTATATGTAATTAAATAAAGTATATTTTCAACTAGAAATACTCATTATAAAGATAAAACTATTTTATACATAATTATATTTTATTTATAATTTTTAGACATTATATAATTAAATTTATTTATGACACAATAATGATGCAGTAATTACCTTATTAATGAAAGAATCAAATAAATAGTATTGTAAATATTAAAATAAATATAATTTTAAAGTTTTGATTGAATATATGAGTTTACTAGGTGAATATAACATGCTAGGATTGATTCAGTGTATTTTTTTAGAATTAATCAAGTTGTGATGACTTTCAAAAAAACCAAATACTAAATAGTGTCAAAATTGACATAAATGGGTTTTTAAAACAAATATTATATTATTAAATTATATAATAGTCCTAAAAATATATGGTTCTGACAAAGAACTTATATAATGATAGGTATATCATTAATTAACCACTTGAGGTTCTCTTGTCATTTTATAGTAACTTTATTAACCGATTATTATAATAATACAAGAATACATGGTAAAAGTTAAACTATTTAACTAAGAGTTAAATATAAAAGATAAGGATAATATGGTGAACCAAACCTATCTAAAACCTATTGGTTGAGAGTTTTTCAACCCATACCCACCTTATCCTATAAATAAATATTTTTTGATCCATTATAAACTGGAATAATTTTATTATAAAATAATATTTCAATATTTTCCTAAGGTTCCCCTCACCTCTCTTATAAAAGGGCACTTCCCCTTCTCTCAAAATAACACCTACAAAGCCATTTTTCTCAGCCAAAACCTACCCAAATATCCTCAAAATTTCCCCCAATTCAACCTAGAGGACTTATTTTGATCATAAATCCAACCTAAGAAGCCATTTTGATCAAATCAAAAGGAAGAACCTAAAGAAGAGGTAAATATTTCATCACCTCTTTCAAAGTTATTTTTCTTCTTCCACTTTCTCTTTCTTTGTTGTTTCCATTATAAAATAATAACTCCAGTATATTCTATATAATTTGATGTTATTAAAAAATGGTAAAACCATATTCATTATTCTATCCATAATATGAATGACAAAGTCACCATACGTGTGTACATACGGTTTACCGTCTCTACATCGTGGTGTAGTTTGTTATTCAAAAACTTAATTATTTGGATGGGTATAATAATGAGTATAATTGATGTAAATAATAAATATAAAATATAAAATATTCTTTATATATGATATACCATCCAATTACATATGATTTCACCATCAATATAATGACATTGTCGCTCATGCGTACGTATGGATTACCATCTCCACGACGCGTTGAGATTCATTCCCACGTTCACCATTCAATGATGATTATAAAAATATATATTATTAATAAGTATGTAATATAAGACATAATAATTCCAATGGATATATATATATATATCTGTGTGTGTGTGTGTACTGACATATTTTTTATTCACTTACTTCTGTTCAATACGATATGAAAACAGAAACAGCGTTTATGCGTATGTACGGCCAACCATCTCCATAAATGATGCCTTCCATTTCCTATATCTATCTATTATAAATATTTATATTCTAAATATATATTATATATAAATCAAGGTTTATATTTTGGAAGTATTTAATCATGATTTAAATGATACGATCAATAATAACAAGTTAAAACACGTACGATAATGAAAGCGATTATTACCCAAAATGTTAATTTAACATGGAAATAATTATTAAATGGGTAGTATAAAGTCATAAATGAATCATGTATGATATAATAGATATTAATATAGTTCTGGTATAATTTAATAACATACTATGGTCATTATACAAGAGATTAAACGTACCCTCGACCAAAGGAAAGTTCAAGGTAAGTGTTAATTTCACAATCTCTTTATTATCTGAGGTTGTTTTTACGTGAGTATATACTGGGACATATTTATTATCTATTTCCATGTTTAATAAAATATTTTTCAAAGGTATTCTTTTGAAGGTACTATTTTACTAAAACATCATTTTAAATTTTTTAAAGATTTATTCTTCTAAACCTTTCTCATTAATGTCCATGTTTTCAAAATGGGTTTAAGGATTTGTTTATATAGACATGAATGTTTTAAAATGTTAATTCCATTCAAAAGTTTAAAAGTGGTATGGGACACTTTTATTCAAAAATATCTTTAAATGTCTTCCTTTCTAAATTGTGTTCCTTTTTAATGTTTTCATGAAAAATAGATATTTCTCTCAAAGATTTTTACAAATCATTTTCATATATGTCAATATCCTTTGATGGATTTTAAATATGTTTGAAGTTGATTTATTATGATACAAATCTTCCATATTTTATTGAATTTTTTGTGATATATTTGAATGTGGATGTGTTATTTTTATACCATTCATGGTTTAGGGTTAAAGTATTGACATTTTGTATGCTAGTTTTAATATGAATGTTTATGTTATGTTTAAACCATTTCATATAAGGAATGCATTGGAATTAGTAAGGGATGGGTGGAGCCCGTTATAGCTCCTAGATTCATTGGTAGGTCTCATGAGACAAACTAGTGTCTTGGCACAAGGCCTTGACAAAATTTTATTTGTAGTCTCAGCACAAGTTCTTGACTATGTGGTTATGAAGTCTGACATTATGCATTCCATCATTATGAAATTGGTTATTGATATTTCATGTGTTTATTCTACTAGTAGAATATCCATGTGAATAATTAAATGGAATTATTTGATTTATATTGTCCATATTATACAAAATTTTATGTTTTAAAGGCTTTTGTTTTATTATTATACATTTCCTTAAATGTTTATGCTTATTTAGGAAAGTTTCCACTATATTGTTATCCTTACTGAGCATCTGAGCTCACCCTTTTCTTATGTTTTATTTTCCCCAGATTCAAAGAAGTGTATTATGATTGATAAGTAGGGTTAAGCTAGGGGATTAATGGCATTATCAAAGGATAATATATGATATGATGTATGTTTGAAATTGAAATGTAACATTCATGTATATAATCTATTTTCCAAGACTGCTAAACTGATTAGTCTTTCGAGACTTGATTCCTTGTAATCATGCCAATGTATTAAAATAATGCACTGACTCTGGGCTACTGGAGTCGAGGCATTACAGTTGGTATCAAAGGAATTTTAGCAACAACCTTGGAAATAGATTTATATAAACTCTGATTAGAGAAAATTACCCTAAGATATACTTTTAGGATTAGTATAGAATAACTTATGATAATTTCGGTAATGTAGAGATTGTGTGTATTTTCCAAGAAATACATCCCTTTCTGGATACAAGTAGGTAGAGGCGGCTCTAGCACATTTGTAACTAAGAGTAAAAACTCCGAAAAGGAGTTTCGGGCTTGACCCAGGGTATCCTGGTACACGAAAATGGGCCTTGCTGTACTATTGGTTACGACACTCCCAGGGGATATGCTTAGGATAATTCACATTTTCATTACAATCCATTATGAAGGATTTAGGAGTAAATACTTCTTCAAAGAAAAAATTTTATGATTATATATTATATTCATAATCTTTTCAATTTATGTTAGGAATTTTACATGTTTGGAATTATGCATTGTGATTCATAAACTAACCTAGTGTATGCCATTGTTTAGAAATGGCACCTAGTAGAAGGAATGAGAATTCCAGCAATACGCTTGATCGAAAAATTAAGAAGGATCATATATTTCATGGTATTAAGACAACATTTAAAAGGTAAATATTCTCTCACATATTCTCATCATATGAAGAAATAATATCACGTGTTAATAAGAAAAGTAAATAATACTCTGAGTCCTATGGCTTTTAAGGGAAGTAAGAGAAGAAAAGGATAGAAGAGAGAAATATGGATAAAGGGAAGAGGGGATAGAAGGATTTTTTCATATGTGATAACTATGGAAAGAATCACCTTGGTAAATTCTTGAAGGGAATGTGAGTTTGTTATAATTGTAGAGAAAAATGACACCAAGTATGAGATTGCAAGGGTAAGAAAAAGGTTTCAAAAGTACAATTCTTCATCTACAATGAGTTGGGACACTATGTGAATCAATGTCCAAATCATCAGAGTATACCTCAAATGATGCTATTGGATAATAATCTATTTATTATACTACCGAAGATGAAGAGGAGTGATTAGATTTCTTATGTTGTTATTAAATTATTGTGTCATTTGAGTATTGTATTAATGATGTACAAGTTATAAGAATTATAGAGTATATATAAGGATTGTATTGTAGTACTATTTTATTAAGGAATTGAGATTGTGTGGAATAAAGAAAAGTGACTCAATAGCAGGTTAAATTTTTTGGAAAATATATGGTTGAGAGAAATATAAACCATAATAGGGTTCTGATACCGAGGTAGCGATTTTGGAATAATATATAATTTATTTGGATAAATTATATTGGATATTCTTGACTACCTTGAAACTAATTGATGGTTTTTATATTCCATCATTGTTGGAGTTTACAAAATTTTTGGATATAAGGATTATATCCAGTATTCTATAAGTAATAAGGGATAATGAATGTAATCAATAAGTTTTTATGGTAATTCAGGGTGTTTCAGTATTTTAAAAGAATACATTATGAAGGTATTCACATGTTATTTCATGGAAAAAAGGATCTTCATTGTGTTTACCTTCTTTATAAATTTTGGACTGTGAGTTTGGATAGAAGTATTTTGGATAAGTCTAAAGGTTGGAATCAATTAAGTTTGACATTGGATACTATTTTTAAGTTTAAATCATTTCTTCATATTATTTTTTGGATTGTCATAAAAAGGACAACCCGGAGGTTGGGCAACAACACGTCGCATCTGTCAAGGTCATGATACTTGAACCCACAACCAAAGGGTGACAAGGGTGGATTACCTACCAATGGCATACATGATGTCCTGGTTTGTATAAGGTATATTTTTTAAATAGTCTGACAATGAATTATAAATTCATTATTTTTGGAACCCTATACGATTAGGATAAGTAGAATATTTTTTAATTCTATTATCTTTTGGAGTGAAAGATGATTTTGTGGTAGGAATTAGTTGAAGGATGAAACTATACTTGTCAATAATATTTTTCTCTTATTCTATGAATAAATTAATTCTTAAACTTTAGGGAAGTGATCTTAAAACTAAAAATGTGTTATCCTAATACCTTATGTTTTGTTGAACTAACGATATTTTAAATCATTGTAGATTGATGGTTTTGAGGCCCTCAAATTTTACACTTGTTTTTTATTGATGACCTCAATCACTCCCTATAAATATTTACATTTTCCAACCAATTATGTATCTCTAACTGACACCAATTTTCTCATAATCGAGATCATAATTTGGTGGTGAATTTTTATTCCCTTTCCCTCTTATTAAGACTAAATTTTATTAACCCAATTTCCGATGTGGGTTTTCTACAAAGGTATTTTTCTATTTCTAACCAATTATTTTTGAAGAAAAATTTCAAATTGAGATGATGCAATTTATTGAATTAGTGTAGAATGTAACACCAAAATATTTCATAGTACTTTATCTCATTAAAGTAATTCAATAGCTTGCGCTACACGCAACACTGAGTTCGAGCACACCACAACTTACCAAACCAGCTATTCAAAAATAGGTTATGAATAGTATTAACCAAATTTTATATTTTATATATCCTATATAATTTTAACATTAATATTTTGTGTTTATTATACATAATATAAGAAAATTTCAATTTTTAAGATAAAAGAGGTATTTTTCAAAAAAATATAGTTTTTCCTCCTTTCAATGGAGAACCCTTTTTAAATCCAATATTTGACACTTTTATATATTAAATTTAGTTAAATTAAATAATTATTTAGAATAGGGACATAAAAATTTAGTTTGGATAAATTTTTTGTACTTTTCTGATAACTTTCATATTTTAATGAATAGTGAAAAAATACTAAATTTTAATTAAAAACAACTTTTTTAATCGAAATAATTTATAGTGTTAAATTATACATTTGAGTGGTTTTAAAGTATAATTATACTATATTTTTTATCCTTTAATATAATTTATGTCATTGGATTTAATTTCACATTTAAACTAGACATAAACAAGTGTCTATCTTTTGATAGTTATTATTTCTGAAAACACGCTTTCTGTTTTAACAGTGGGAATTAATATTAAATTAATTTATTCCACTTCTGTGTTTTGAATTTGGAAAAATAGATTTCATATTTGGAATCAGTAGGTCCAAATTTTTTAAATAGGTAACTTTTATTTTGAGACATTATGAATATTTACTTCAGTAAATATTTTATATACCATGGTTAAAGGGTAAATCCAGTAAATTAGGGTAAAAAAATAATATTATAATAATAATAAATTACCCTAACATGTGTTATATTTCTATTATTTGATACATGTCCGACCATGGGAATCCTTGTATCTATTTTGGGACCCCATGGAGCCACTTGAGAGTGATAATGACACTTTATATTAATTAATTTAAAGTAAAGACAAAAATGACAAAAACATATATCCTTTAGTAAAACAATTTTTACATGGGGTTATATAAGATATATTTTCTACTATAAATACTAATTATAAATATAAAAGTATTTACTACATAATTATATTTTATTTATAATTTTTAGACATTAAAAAATTAAATTTATTTATTATATAATGATGATGCAGTAATTACCTTATTAATGAAAGAATCAAATAAATGGTATTTTAAATATTAAAATAAATATAATTTGAAAGTTTTTATGCCATACACGAATTTTCTAGGTTAATATGACATTTTATTATTGATTCAATGTATTTTTTTCTAAGTAATCAAGTTTTGATGACTTTCACAGAAACCAAATACTAAATAGTGTCAAAATTGACATAAATGAGATTTTAAAACAAATATTATATTATTATATTATATAATAGTCCTAAAAATATAAGGTTATACCAAATAACTTATATAATTATAGTTATATCATTAATTAACCACTTGATATTATCTTGGCATTTTATAGTAAGTTTATTAACCAATTATTATAATAATACAAGAATACATGGTAAAAGTTAAACTATTTAACTAAGAGTTAAATCTAAAAGATAAGGTTAATATGGTGACCCAAATATATATAAAACCTATTGGTTGAGAGGTTTTCGACCCATAACCACATTATACTATAAATAAATCATTTTGGAGCCATTATAAACTGAAAATTATTTTATTATAAAATAGTATTTCAATCTTTTCCTAAGGTGCCCCTCACCTCTCTTATAAAAGGGAACTTCCCCTTATCTCAAAATCACACCTCCAAATCCATTTGTATAGGACAAAACCTACCCAAATATCCTCCCAATTTCCCTAAATTCAACCTAGAGTCCTTATTTTGATCATAAAGACAACCTAATGAGCCATTTTGATCAAAGAAAAAGGAAGAACCTGAAGAATAGGTAAATATTTCATTACCTCTTTCAAAGTTCTTTTTCTTCTTCACTTCCTCTTTCTTTTTTGTTTCCATTACAAAATAATTACTCCAATATCTTCTATATACTTTGATGTTATTATAAAAATGGTACAACCATATTCATTATTCTATCCATCATATTAATGACAAAGTCACCATACGTGCGTATGTACAGCTTACTGTCTCCACGTCTTGGTGTAGTTTTTTTTAAGAAAGTGAGGGGAGAACCCATTTTATTGGACAAAGAAAGACTCCTTTTGAATACTGGGAAAAGGAGGAACCCATTAAAAGAACCAAATTATATAATTATATTGTCTCTCATGCTTACGTACGGATTATCGTCTCCACGATGCGATGAGATTCATTCCCACGTTCACCATTCAACAATGATTATAAAAATATATTTTATTAATAAGTATGTAATATATGAAATAATAATGCTACTGGAGATATATATATATATATGTGTGTGTGTGTGTGTGTGTGTTTGTGTAATTACATATATCTTATTCACTTACTTCCATTCAATATGATATGAAAATGGAAACAACGTTTATGCGTAAGTACGGTATACCGTCTCCATAAACAGTGCCTTACATTTCATATATCTATCTATTATAAATATTTATATTCTAAATATATATGATATATAAATCAAGGTTTATATTCTGGAAATATTTAATTCATGATCTAAAGGATACGATCAAGAATAACAAGTTAAAACACGTACGATAAAGAAAGAAATTATTACCCAAAATGTTGATTTAACATGGAAATCGTTATTAAATGGGTAGTATAAAGTCATAAATGAATCATGTATGATATAATAAATATGAATATGTTTCTGGAATAATTTAATAACATACTATGGTTATTATACAAGAAGTTAAATGTACCCTCGGCCAAAGGAAAGTGCAAGGTAAGAGTTAATTTCATAATATCTTTATTATCCGAGGTTGTTTTTATGTGAGTATCTAGTGGGACATATTAATTATCCATGTAAATGTTTAATAAAAGAGTTTTCAAAGGTATTATTTTTAAGGAACTATTTTACTAAAACATCATTTTAAATTTTTTAAAGATTTATTCTTCTAATGCTTTCCCATTAATTTCCATGTTTTCAAAATGGTTTTAAGGATTTTTTTTATATGGACATGAATGATTACAATGTTAATTCCTTTAAAATGTTTCAAAGTGGTATGGGACACTTTTATTCAAAAATATCTATAAATTTCTTCCTTTATAAATTGTGTGACTTTTTAATATTTTCATGAAAAATGGATATTTTTATCAAAGTGTTTTACAAATCATTTTCATCTATGTCAACATCATTTGATGGATTTTAAACTTGTTTGAAGTTGATTTATTATGATAAAAATCTTCCATATTGTATTAAAGGTTTTCTGATATATTTGACTATGGATGTGTAATTTTTATACCATTTATGGTTTAGGGTTAAAGTATTGACATCTCGTATGCTAGTTTTAATATGAATGTTTATGTTATGTTTAAAAAATTTCATATGAGGAATTCATTGGACTTAGTAACTGACGAGTGGAGCCTGTTATAGCTCCTCGATGCATCGGTAGGTCTCATGAGACAAACTAGTATCTTGGAACAAGTCCTTGAAAAAAATTTATTTTTATTTTTGGCACAAGGCCTTGACTATGTGGTTACGAAGTCTGGCATTATTCATTCCATGATTATGAAATTGGATATTAAAATTTCATTTGATTGTTAGACTAGTAAAATATCCATCAGAATAAGTAAATGTCATTATTTGATTTATGTTGGCCATATTATGCAAGAATTTTATGTTTTAAATGCTTATGTTTTAGTCTTATAAATTTCATTAAATTTTTATTCTTATTTATGAAAATTTCCGCAATATTGTTATCCTTACTAAGTATCTGAGGTCACCCCTTTCTTATGTTTTATTTTACCAGGATTCAAAGAAGTGTATTATGATAGGGGATTATTGGAATTCTCAAAGGATCATTTATGTTGTGTTGTATGTTTGAAATTGAAATGTAACATTCATATATGTAATCTATTTTCCAAGACTGCTAAATGGATCGGTCTTTCAGGACTTGATTCCTTGTAATCATGCCAATGTATTAAAATAATGCACTGACTCTGGGCTTTTGGGGTCAGGGCGTTACAGGAATACAATGTTCTAGTGCATAGAAAATATCCAGAAAAACATATTTCATAATAGTAATAGTAAACCAAAATTATTCATTTTTTCATGTATTCATATTAAAAATAATAAAGGGAAGAATAAATAATATGCATATTTCAAATTGAAAAGTTGTAATTTCACAATTCAGCCTCTTGATAATGATCTTCATCATATTTATAGGAATAGAGAGGCTTACTGGATAATGAATTCAAGGGATATCCACATAAATGGGGGGAATCACACTACTTTATTCCACCAAAAATGTTTGACCAGGCATATAAAGTATCTGATTACCAATTTGGTGGATGATAATGGGGTCATAGTGGATAGTAAAGAAGGATTACAGCAGATTAATCTTGTTTTTTTTAATTTTTATAGCATAGAGGAGTGTGATGTATGTTATAATATTCTTGAACATATTGAGTCTTCTATTTATGAGTCCATGAATGCTTATCTGACCTAAGATATCCACCATGATGAAGTGGAAGCACCATTGAAGCAAATTCAATCAATGAAGGCCATAAGGGAAAATGGTTTCCACACACTATTTTTTTAATGGTATTGGAATATTATTGTGAAGTATGTTTTAAAGTTGATAGTAGGGATTTGGGAAGGTCATGAAGATATTAGGATTATTAATAAGACACTTATTACTCTATTTCATAAGGTTAATAATCCCTAAAATGTGAGTAATTTAAGACTTATTAGACTTTGAAATGAAATTTATAAAATATTTTCTATGATTCTTTCTAGTCAACTCTATCATTTCTGGTTGAGCATTATTTGTGAGCAAGAAGATGAATTTTCTACAAACAGAATTTTCACTAATAATACCATTATTAAACATGATGTGTTCCATACTATGAATAATAAATCGATAATGAATAATAGAATGATGGGGATTAAACAAGATATGTTGAAGGAATATGATAGGGTTAAATGAAATTTTCTTTCCTTCATCCTTAATAATATATAGTTCTATAGAAATTGTTCTAAAGTTAATCTAGATTGTGATTTTATTGGGGAGGAAATGGATCATTCCCATGATAATAACTCGATTGAAATAAAAAAATTTGTGAATCTCTATAAAAAATAGAAATATTTAGAAATAAATTGATATACATATTTTAACATGGAAAACCCCTATAATGATGAGGGTTAAAAATCATATGGAATATTGAAAAAATTACACTATGAATCAGAGAGTAAAAAATTCGAGTAATTATTGAACTTGAATTGTAATGAGAACACAAAAACAACTATGTGAATACCACACCCTAATACACCTATTAATTTTATCTAATAATAATCTCTTGATAATATGTCAACCTTCATATATCAAAATTGAACACACGGTGTTATTACAACACCTTAAGTAAGCCATTACAAAACTTGATTTTCCACTTCTCGATGTATCCCATTGTACACTGCTTCATGCCCAAAAACTATCACCCATGTATCTGATCCTTCTTACTAAAACTATATGAATAACCCCTAATACTCCTCTTTTCATAAATATATCCATTTGATAAGAAAAATATATCCCCATTTTGAAAGTCATGTGTGTTTGAAGCAGGAGATATTGAATGTTTCAAACTCATAATAATCTCTCTTATTTCTATTTTAATCTCCTAAAAAACACAATAGAGGATCAAACTATTAATGATGATGTCTTGGTTGGGGATTTTATATAAAATTTGATGTATTCTCTTAGCCACGAATAGTAAAGAAGATGTCTGCATTTATGCATTCCATCATAAGGATTTTAGTTATTGTTATCCATGTGATTATACATATTGTTATGTCATCCATGGATTTATTTCAATCTCATGTGCTTATTTATATGTAATTACATTATTCTTATTTATTAATTCCAAATTATTCATTCCCTAATATCTTTTAATATATGGTCTCTCTTGATGATCATTTTATCTAACTGTTCTTATTTTTTCATTCCCCTAGGTTATAAAGAAAAGTATTATACAACATATTTCTAGAAGTAAAGAATGTATAGATAATTTTTTGGAATATTTTTAAGACTTATAATGGATTGGGTAGTTTTTTATAATGTAAAATAAATCTCCATTAGATGAGAAAGAAATGAGCTTTATTAGTTAATTCATTATCTAAATTCTCAAAAATCTTAAACCTAAAATATCCTTTGTGTGTAAATATTTCCTTATGTTTAAAATATCAAATATTTATTGATGTGTGTCAAAGCTAGTGTGTAAATTATGTATGATACTCACATCGGATTCTGGAAGTATAGATTTTGGGTGCTATAATTGGTATTAGTGGAAAGGTTTTTGGAAAACATTAGAGACTGTGATATTATTTATAAATAATAATATTATATTTTTTGACACCACTATAGTTTTTTATATGGTACAACTCGGTTTATATTGGGGTTTTACACTGAGTATTGTTTGGATGCTATCTTTCAGCCCTAGTACATCAAACATTACCTTTCTATTGGTATTTTAGTCACTCTGGGGTAAGATTGTTCATTTTAAAAAATTTAAATTATATATTTCTAGGTTTGATTGTGATACCCCATGAATTTGTGTTTCATTTAATGGTAATTTCTATGTTTTTATGTTGTCTATTACCTAAACAAACTTATCTCTTATGAAAAAATAATAATATGATGCAATGTAATAAGCACACGAAATGGATGCAAGGATTTTTATTCAAATAAGAACACCATCGTGATTACAATACACCGAGATAAAATGAAAAAATCAAGCTAACCAAAGATACTTATTAAAAATCCTATCAAGATTATAGGAAGACCACCCAAAACAATGAGAACCCCGAGAATGAAATAAGGTTCTTTTGTATCCATCATAACGAACATGAGAATATCCAAATCCACTACAGCTACACTAAGCACCAATGGTACAATGAGAACCATTTTTCCTCCTTTGAGTTTTACGGATCTCTTAGTCTTGGTTTTATACGGTAATAATCTGACCATTTCCCCGAATGACCATGGAATCCTAATGGCTGTAAATATAGCCATTTTCCATGTTAGTTAATTAATTGAAAACTTATAAGTATATTTTAATTCTCTAAACAATTAGGTTATTAATTGAAAATTTATGAAACTACTCCTAACCATGAGCTTTAGGAGAAAATAATGAAATGTTTTGAATTATACATTGGTGTTTTTAAAATTTAATAAATAATTCAGAACATGTTGCAATTAATTCAAGTGTGTTGTAAATATTTTCATTGAATGTATTAAACTATGTTTAAATTCTTGTTAATTGAATTATATTTTTAATTAAACTAATTTTTATACCACTACAACACTATTATAAGAATTATCATTCGGTTTATAACTTTTAATGTTAAAGGATTAGTATTTATAGACAACGTTAGAGAATACCTTTCAGATAATGTTTAATTTGAAAATATTAACCTTATAATAAAATCCATGTATAAAAGGAGAATTTCTATATAGTGTTATTTTCTATTAAAACTTCATATTTTTGTAGTTAGGTTATATAAAAAACTAGGCCTACTAGGGCCATCCCTTTTATGGCTAGGCCAAGGGAGGTAGCACACGCTGGGTGGCTAAGCCTAGCCCACATCCCATGCCTGGGCCAGCCTGAGTTTGGCCATAGGTCACCTGATAGGCGCAAATGAGCATTGGGAGCGAGCGCATGAGCGCGCAGCGTGGGCACAAGCCGTGGAGAGCGTGGGTAAGCCAAAACCTGTGGGGGGAGTGGTATCCTGTGTATAAGTCCCCCTAGGTGTGTGTTGTGTGATTTCTACATATGGAATAGGAGGCTTGGGATTAAAAGGGAGGGGAAATCATCTTGTTGTTTCGATGTGAAAAGCGATTTTTCGGACAAAACAAGATCGCAGTCGTCGGATATCATGGCACGTGATCGGGGTCGTTGATCCTGATCCCGTATTTGATATTCAGAAACTACAGCATATCACCACATTAAGGTGGACTGTTTGATCAACCTTGTATCTAATCTCGGTTGTCTGAGAGTTTTAAAACAGTGCATCGTCTCTTGGTCGTCTGATCAAATCTGAGTCTCTCATTCTTTTTAAAACCCGCAGACGCGACCCTTGAATTCTAGGCCGAACTGATCTTGGATATTGAAATTTCTCCCAGTATTCCACCACAACATTTTCTACTTCCTTCTGCGGCGTGCCTTATACTAGTACCCTACTTACCCCTTTTTACCATTTTCTCCACTCTTGTAGCCACCGGACCCTTCATTCACTCGGTTTCCACAAGGATCGTCCGTTGGTTTCTTTTTGAAGGCCACTTAGGCCTCAGATCACATGAAATCTGTATTAAATATATATATATATATATATATATATATAATGTATAGTTTTAGTTATATAAGAACATCCAAGGCATCCGGATAACCCTCTCGGTTCTTTGTAAGTCTCTAGTAGACCTCAACGAGTCCTCTGGAATATCCAGTGCCTTCCTGAGCTCTACCTCCTCTTCTTCAAGTTAAGGTAGGGGAGTAAGATTTTTCTTTCTTGTTTGGTTTTATGTTTTGTGTATATATGTATATACACTTTTAATATTAGATACATTTCCTTATGGTTTGAGTTTATTTCTTCTTTCAAGCGTTTCAAGATCTTAAGCTATAGGACCCTAAGTACGAACGACCCATGAAAATTTTATTTTGTGCCTCAAACTTATAATCGGTTATATATATATATATATATATATATATATATATATATATATTTGTGTGTGTGTATATGAAATTATGTAAGTATAAAACACCCGACTCTCTGATTTTCATAAACCACATAATCCAGATTAAGGATTTTTGAGTTTGAAATGTGAGATAATAAAGGACTAAAATGCATGGAGACACTTTGTGTAGGAAATCTTTACATATAATCATGTACATTCTTATATATGAGCACACATATTATAATTGTGGTTTTTAAAACAATTCAATATTTGTACCCAAGAAATTAAATCAATGTTTTAATTAATTTACAAGTGATAAACCAACATAGAATAAGAATCTTGCATATACTTGTGGTGTGTAATCAGGTATGTGGGTACAGATGAATGAATTCCAACTTTGACTTCCATTTTCTTTTATAAAATTCTATGGTTTGCGAATAAAGTACTAAATATACGTTTCAAATGTTTTTGGCTTGACCTATCACTACTTTTATGCATGCCCCGGTGAATGAATACTTTACACAACATGAAACCCTAATCATGGTCTTCCAAATGTTTTTTTATTATGCTTAGTTCATGAGTATAGATATTGGAATCTCGTGACTTTATATTCATGTGTACTAATTACTCTTTACTCATTATATTAAATGATAGTGTTTAAGGTTGAATTGTATACTTTCAAGTTTAAACATGTAGTGTTTGAGATAATGTGAGTTTAGTACCTCACGTGAAATGTTAAGTTACCCCTTTGTTTATTATGTTAAGTTCACCTCATTATTTAATCATGAATGTTCTTTAATAATATGGTTCTAGATTTTGTCATTTTATATGGACAAGTTGGTACTTATTTTCTTAACTTATGTACCAATTAATGGCTTAACCACACAATTCATTGTTTTGTGCTAGACTCACTATATATTCTTAAAAGTGGATGATTGTAATATTAAACTTATATGTCCTATTCAAAGTTTATGGATTTAACTGTTCAAGGTGGTGTGGGACACCTTGAATAAAATGTAAGGTGAAATAAGAAACCAAGTAGTTTGTACACTTAGTTTGATATGTGATATGTAATTTAATAAATCAAAGTGGGATATACACTTTGATTTAGAGGTATGAGGAATGCATTGGACTTATTATGTGATGGGTGGGGCCTGCTATAGCCCCTCGATGCATTGGTATGTCTCATGAGACAACTAGAAGTGGAATTGGCCGAGGCCTTTTCCCATTTATGAGTTATGGATTTTTGTCGAGGCCTTAATCACTTGACGTCTTGGCCGAGGCCTTGACACAGTCCGACATATGCTTTTTTCTCATTAAGACTATGTAAATTAAATTAACCAAAGGATTATTCGACTAGTAGAATATTCCTGGTTAAAGAACTTATGTTTATGAGAATCAGAGGAAGTATAAGTATGGAATATTATTATGCATTATTCAGAGATTTTTATGGCCAGTGTATGTTACACAAGTGTAAAAGATGAAATTGATGTCATTATCTTTAAGTGCAACTCTGATTATGCATTGCACTTAGTTATTAATCTTGTACTTTCATTTCTACATAAAATGTCTTTTGTTTTTTATCCTGAATGATCAATTCCTTAATTGAACTATGTCAATCTTATCATGTTTTAAATTGTGAACTTATATCTCTTATAATAGTCGTCATGGAATAATTTTTGTGCTACAGCTCTTTTAAGAAAATGTTTTATGGAATTTTTAAAGAATGATTTCAAAAGTTATTTTGGGTATAGTATGTTATTTTTAAACCCCTTACTAGGCATTCGTATGCTCACCCTATGTTTTTTATTAAAATTTTCAGGAATGGGTTTTTACTAAAGAAATTTTCAAACGTAGATGGTTTCTTAGAGCCTGAATTGAATACGATCCTTTGTATGGCACCGGCTCTGGATACTCGGGAGTTGGGGTGTGACATTGATAAATTTAGGGAAACGGGTTAGCTGGGTATTAAATTGTTTGACACTCAGCTACCCTGAGGAATTTTCCAAACCATTTTCTAATTTTCACCACTAGACTAATAATGTCAAATGGTTCGCACTCTTTACTTTCCGATGGGAAAAAGAGAATAAAAACATTTGATTCCTTTCTTATGGTGGTGGAAGTCTGATATTTAATTAGTTTTATGCTTTCCTAAGGATTCCTATAAAAAAACATCCCCCATCTACTTTATAACATCAAATATCCTCTCCTTACCTCTCCTATATAGTTAAAAAATACACTCACCTTTAGTGCTATAGTTTTTCCAATCTTCAAAATTTTGAGTTATTTTTCTTTTATTTTAATTTCTATCTATTTTTTAGTGTAATATTTCATTTAATTTTAGTCAATTTTTAATATAATATATTTTTGAATTATTTATAATTAAATATTATTAAATAGTATTAAATTATTAGTAAATTAATTTTCAAGTATTAAATTACATGTTTATTATTTTTTTATAATTATTTTAAATATTTTTAAAATGCATGTTTAATATTTGTTTTTAATAATAAAATGATAGTATAATGTTTACATTTTTAGTATAATTAATTATCATGAATATCATTAAGTTGAATGATCAATAAAATTAGATTTTTAATTATTATTATAATGTTTTAATTATTAATATAATGTGCTAATCATGAGTAGTATTAATAAGTTTCATGTTTAATATAAATAGGAATATTAAAATGCATGTTTAATAAAGTTTTATTTTTAATTATTAGTATATTGTAAAAGTTATCAATATAATTATTTATTTATAATTTTATAATTTTATTACTAATGATTTATTTATTAAGAATATAATTGAATTTTATTTTTAATATTAGTAAATTACATCCTTTAGATTCTAGAGGCAGGCTATAATGGAAATTATGATTAGAAAATATTAATGAAAACTTCATGGATATAAGTCTAAACATAGGAAAAAATCCTAAAATTTGGGTAAAGTGAATAATGTATGGTTTCCTAAAAATGAAATCCCTTCTTAGATTCAAACAAGGGGATGTAGTCTCTAGCTCAGATGCACCTAGTGGTAATAACCCTAAAAAATTGATTGAGTATTAACTCCATCTTCACTTGGTGCACAATTAGTGGGTAAAACTACACCTGGGTTTGACACTCTTGGGGTTGTGGTTTGGATAATTCACTTTCTCTTTACTCTAATAGTCTTACACTAATTAATATCTTTAGATGTTTTTATTTAAATGAACCATGGTTAAAATTAAATGATAAAATATTTTAAATTTTTATTATTATTTTTTTAATTAGATATAATTTATAATTAAGTTTTATAGTAGATAAAAATATGAGTACATATCATTTTTCAATGTTCAAATAATTGATACTTAAAAATAAGTCAGTGATAGTTGACAATTAAATTGGGTGGTATTTCCTAGAGTTTATAAAACTTTGGAAGACTTCAAGAGAAAAATACACCAACAATTAAAATTGATAGTTAACTAAGTGATACATTATATTATATACCAACATCTTCAATTTAAATATAGGTTGTGGCATAGAGCCTATCCAATTATTGATGATGGTTCCTAGGAACATGTATTGTCACCTATAAAATATCAATATGAATATTAAACGATAGAGGTGTATGTACCTATAACTACCATAAAAAATGTTCTATTTGTAGTGGAAGTTAGTTTATCGCAGCCTCAAAATAAATTTTCATATCCTCGAGTTACGTCATCTCATAGAGAGATTGAAGTGTTTAGTGACAATCCTCAACGTGAGGTAGATTTTATGGTGGAAATTTTTGAGGATGATGAAAATTCATTACAAAATGGAGATGTTGAGGACACGAAATAAGGAGAAAATGTTGAAGAACATTCTAATATGATCCATATATCATCAAGATACCCTATGAATCATCTGCCTCCATTGGAATCATGTCTAATAGAATATATGGGTTTTTTATAATAATTTTTTTGATAAATCATTACCCTCAATAAAAAATATATAGAAATTATTAGTAGCATTAATTGAGGGTCAGATAAAGGTAATATGTACAATGGAGGAAGAGTCTGGTGGTAAGGATGTTATGAAGATAATGATCAAATAGTATCACATTAAGTGATATTATAGTTATTTTATGGAGGAATCAAAGAGAGTATTTTATATAATTAGATGTAATAAGTTCAATTCATATTTTCAAATGAATATATGAGATATACTTGATAAAAATTTCAATTTTTTTGGATTTCAAGATTTACTCAATAAACACGTAGAAACTCAAACCTATCACAGGGTCACACAACCATAGATTCTAAATTAATTTTAACTATTAATATTAAAATGATAAGAGTATGTAAAAACATTCTTCTAGTTATATTGGTGGAGGAAATAAAACAATAATATGGTTTTCAAATTTCGTAATGGAAGGATTTTAACACCCTGATATTTTATAAAATATTTTTTTTTTTCAAATTAATTTAATCATTTCCATATTTTGTGTTCCTGCAACACTGAATATAGCATGTGTTATATGAAAGCACTAAGTTTGGCTTGGATTTCACACAACACCAAGTTAGTCTTTCACTACACGCAACACTTAGATTATATTTCAGTATGTACAACACTATGTTTGGCTTGTGTTAAACACAATGTTGAGTTCCTTCTATACTTTTTGTTATAAGCAAGGCCGAGTTTTACCAAGATACAATATACTATTAATATTTTTATTAAAATATTATTATATTTACTACATATCTTTTGGAATAGAAGTTATGAATAATATTAAATAAATTTTGAAAATATGATTTACACATGTATATAAAATTAGTCCTTTGGTTATCAATTAGTTATAAACGAAAGTATGAACTATTTGAAAATAATGAAATTCATTTTCTAAGAAAACTATTTTCTATATACAAACACAATTTTATCTCAATAAATAAAAAAAACCACTTTTCATGGATTTTTTTAATAAAATTTATATATTATATATTCAATAAATATTTTTGACACATATCTAACAGATTTTATTGGTATAAGATAAGAATAAATCAAATTTTATGAATAAAAAGATGTATTTTTTAAAAAGGTAATTTTACCGTCTTTTAATGGAGAACCTATTTTAAATATAATTTTTGGAAAAATTTATAATTTTTAATTGAAAAAATAAAGTTCATTTTTGAATGTGGGATATCAAAATTTACTTTGGGTTAATTTTTATTTTTTTCTGAGAAGTTTCGTTTTCTAATGAATAATGAAAACTCTGAATTTTAATAAAAAACTAATTTTCCATTAAATTTAACTTTATAATTAAATAATATTTTAAATTTGTTTTCAATTATTTTTAATTTTATTATAAAACAATAAAACCAATTTATTCCATTGAAATTGGATATAAAAACATTTCAATATTTTGAACTTTTTACTTTAAAAACATGCTTTCATGTCACGTCTACAGAATTAATTTTAAATTAATTTATGTCGGTTATGTGTTTTTAATTTTTAAAAAAGGATTCCATATTTTTAATAAGAATAATTTATAATTTATAATAATTAAAAATTATTTTTTTACCAAAAATATTAGTGAAAGTAATTAAAATTAATTACAACAAGTAAGTTAAAAACGAGTTTACTTAGTGATTAAAATTTAAATTAAGGGGCCAAATAACCTAGACACGTGTACAAAATAAATTTCCTAGAAATAGTTCTACCATATATTCCCTTTTATAAAAACTTTAACATTATTTAAGACCCATAATATAACGGAGCCCTCATAATAGTGTTACCTTTTTATATTTACAATAATATCACTCATCCTCCACTATAAAAGGGAACCCCCCCCCCCCACTTAATCACACCTATAAAACCCTTTGTCTCATGAAACCCCTTCCAAAATAACCTCCAAAATCCACTCCTTTCGTCCTATAATCACACATTTTGTCAGAAATCCAACCAAGGATCCAATTGGTTCAAACCAAAATGAGTTACCCAAAGAAGAGGTAACATCCTTAAATAAGCACTTTTGTTTTATTCCTTTATCCACCCCCTCAATTTTTATTATTTCATGATTGTATAATAAACATATTATAATAAATATTTTTATATTGTTTTATGTTAATTGTTTTACCTAAACCAACACACACTTCCATCAAATGGGATATGCAATCATCACTCCTGTTTACGATGGACTACCACCTCACAAACCGATGTCGTTTGTTCTTCCATTTCCACCTTTTAAGGTTGATAATAATGATGTAATTTATGTTTTATATTATATATATTATATTTATGATTTATTTATGATTATTTAGTTATTATATAACACATACCTTCATGATTTCTATTTTGGGGAAATACTATAACTTCATTTGTGAACGTATGAACTTCTGCCTCCATAAACCAGTGTGATTTGTTCACACTTTTCATGGAATGTATTAGGATGGATTTAGTGAAATTATATGATATATATATGACATAATAATTCTATTTTTATGATATAATATACATATATACATATATTTCATTTACTTTCTTTCTTTCAATATGATAGGAAAATGGAAACAACGTTCATGCATACTTACGGGCTATTGTCTCCATGAACAGTGTATTTCATTTCATATTTATATATTTAATATATTATTATAAATATTTATTTACTGAATATATATGATAATTATATAATTTTTTTCATTCTATAAATAATTAAATCATGATCTAAGTGAAAGGATCATGAATAGGATGTCAAAACATATATGAAAAACAAAGCGGTTATTACGTAAAATGTAACATTAACATTAATTTATTAATAAATAGGTAATATAAAGTCATTATAAAATAAAATATAGTATGATATGTATGAATATGGTTATATTTTATATTTATAATAAAATTACATTTATTATACTGTAGGTTTTAACGTGTGTGAATAAATTCAAGACTTAAGGTAAGGGATTTCTCGTCTCACTTTTATTTACCTGAGATATATGCTATATTCACCACTTATTATTTTTTGTGGTGTATATACTAACCATTAATGTATTATATGATTATTATCCTTAAAGTTATGGTTATTTCATATCCATTCTATGATCTCTCTTTCATGGTATTTTTGGTTCAACCTGTTACCAGATCGGTAAAGTATTTTTGTCTCAATTTGCAGTCTTTAAGACACATGTCATGTTTTGAACCTATATTCTTTTATGAGGTTTATATAATTACCTTTTTCATTTTATATCATGAATATCATTATTTTAACAATATTTTAATATTCATGTAATTTTATTCTCTCATGGGGATTATGATTCCAAGTTACCAAAGTGGTAAGAGTTTATTGCTACAATCTCACCGTTTATTGGGATTGTTTATGATTATGCTTCCATTGGTGAAATATTATGGTACATATATCAAGTAATATCATTTATTTTTTTACCATATTTTAATTCATGATATATTCTATTAATGGTACCATTTTTCAACACTTTGGTACTTAATATAATTAAGAAAGTGTTTTAGGAAATTACAACTTTATCCCTCTCTTCAGTTGGAAATATATGTTCTCTCAAAAACATGTTTTCGTAAAGAAAAATTAAAAAAAAGTTGTATTATTATCATATTATATTTAAAATACATTTTTAACCATTTTATACCTTTTTAACAAAATGGTTTTTTTTTAAATAATCTTCTTTTCATTTTCTGATTGAGACACTTTTCAAAACATGTTATGGCATAAAATGAATGTTCAGTATGTATGGATTTATCCACCGTCATGATCGTCATTTACTTGAAACTTCCTTTGAAAGTTTACAATATCAATTTTTTCTAAGAAAAATGTTTTCCTAATATTCTATAAATAAGTTTTTTTTAATTTGGTTTTTAAATAAAAAAAATTTCAAAAAAATTATGTTTAAAAAGTGTTTTAAATGATTTTAAAAGATTCATTTGTAAGTTTTCAAGGTTACTTTCAATGAAAGAGGTTTTAAAAATGTTTCATGATCCAAAAAAAAATTTCAAAGAAGAAAGGATATTTTCATCATGAAATTTTTTAAATTATTTTTAAATATTATTTTATAATTTTCCAAAGTGGGTTTCAAAGAAAATAATTTTAAACATGTTTTTTGCCATAAAAGTGATTTTCAAAGAAAGCTTATTTTCCTTAAAAAATCTCTAATTTATCTTTCAAAATACTTATCTATATAAGATTAAATCATTTGATATAGTTTATTATTTACTACAGATATGATCTAAGGACATCATTCTCATTCTTTCTCTGAATTGTTTATGTTTAAAATGTCAAGTTGTTTATGAAACTTGTTTCTCTTACACATGTTATACCATGAACAAATACTTATGAAACCCACTTCCATTCAGGGGTTATTATATTATTAAATTATTATAAAACCTATATATTTTCCATTATAAAACAATAAACTCAATTTAGGTCATTATAACCAATTTCACATTGAAATGGGATATAAAAACATTTCAAACGTTTGAACTTTTTACTTTAAAACTCTGATTTCCTGTCACGTCGGTGGAATTAATTTAAAATTAATTTTGAACAATATTGTGTTTTTAATTTGGAAAAATGGATTCCATTTTTAGAATTATAATAATTTATAATGTATAATAAGTTCAAATTATTATTTCACCCAAAATATTTGTGAAAGTAATTAAAAATAATTACAGCGATTAAGATAAAAATGAGTTTACTTAGTTGTTAAAATTTTACTAAAGGGTCCAAATAACCTAAAAATATGTACAAAATCCATTGTGTGGACATATTTTGACCATATACTCAATTATATTAAAATTTTACCATTATTGTAGACATGTTATATAAGGAAGACCTATCAAAAGTTTTTACCTTTTTATATTTACAAGAATGTCACTACTCCTCTAATAAAAAGGGAACTCACCCCCCCCCCCCCACACACACACACTTATTAATAACTATAAAGACATTTTCTAGTAGAAAAACTACTTATATAAGCTCAAAAAATCCCTAAATCCATAATATAATCTTCCCTTTGGGCATAAATCCATCCAAGCAATCCCTTTGGTGTAAACCAAAAGGAGTTGCCCAAATAATAGGTAACATCCTTTAATAAGAACTTTTATTTTATTACTTTATCCACACCCTAAATTCTTAATATTTCATGATTATATAATATCCTAGGTATCCTAAATATATAAATATGTTGTTATGTTAATAGTTACACTGACACCTACACATGCTTACATCAAATGGGATACGCAATCACTGTTCATGTGTATGGTGGACTACTGCCTCACAAACCGATATCGTTCATTCTACCATTAATTCCTTAAAAGATTGGGAATAATAATAAAAATTATATTTTTATATGATATATATTTTATTTATGATGTATTTATTCTTTTTTAATTATTATATAACACATATCATCATGCTTTCCATTTTGTGGAAATAAGATAACTTCGTTCGTGAACGTGTGGACTACCGCCTCCTCAAAGCGATGTGATTCATTCACACATTACATGGAATGTATTAAGGATAATTTTAGTGAAATTATATTATATATATTAAATATTAATTATAATTTAATGATATTATATACATATATTTCATTTACTTTCTTTCTTTCAATGTGATAAGAAAATAGAAACAACGTTCATGCATGCATATGGCCAACCATCTCCATGAATAATGTATTCTATTTAATAGTTCAATCATTAATATATTATTATAAATACTTATATACTGAATTTATATAATATTTATATCATTTTTTACATTCTATAAATAATTTAAATTTTATCTAAGTAAGGTTATTAAGAATGAAAATTCAAAACATATAAGAAAAACAAATCAATTATTACCTTAAACGTAACTTTAATATTAAATTGTTAATAAATAGATAATATATAGTCATAATAAAATAATATATGGTATAATATATATAAATATATTTTTTTGGTGTATGTATAATTAACTTATATTTATTATATAGGATATTTTAATTTGTATTAAAAAGTCAATACTTAAGTTAAGGGTTTTCTCATCTCACTTTTATTTCTTTGAGATATATTATATATTCAGAAATTATTATTTTGTATGGTATATATAATTCCCATGAATATATTATATTATTATTGTACTTAAATTTATGGGTATCTACATATTCATTTTATGATCTCTCTTTCATGGGATTTTTGGTTCAAAATGTTACCAAATCGGTAAAGTAATCTTGTTTCAATTTGACTTCTTTGAGACACATGTCATTTATACACCTATATTCTTCTAAGATATGTATATAATGACCTTTGACATGTTATATCATGAATATAATTATTTTCATCATATTTTAATTTTTATTTAATGTTATCCTCTCATGGGTATTATGATTCAAAGTTACCAAAGTGGTAAGAGTTTATAATCTCATTGTTTATCAGGATTGTTTACGATTATGCTTCCATTGATGAAATGTTGTGATCCATATCTCAAGGAATCTCATGAGTTTTATTATCATATGATTATTTACAATATATTTAAATTATGGTGACATTTTTTCACTCTTTTTTACTTAAGATAATTAAGAAAGTGTTTTTAATAAAATATGACTTTATCTCTCTCCTCTATCAGAAATTTTTGTTCTTTCAAAAACTTATTTTCTAAAAATGTTTTAAAAATGTTCTAATATTATCATATGATATTTAAAATAAATTGTTACCCATTTTTTACCTTTTTATAAAAATGTTTTTAAAAATGAATCTTCTTATTATTTTCCAATCAAGGAACTTTTCTAAAGTTGTTACGGTGTAAACGGAATGTTCGGCATAATCAAATTTATCCATCATCGTGATCATCATTTATTAGATGTTTCCTTTGTAAGTTTTCAAGATCAACTTTTTTTAAGAAAAATGGTTTCCAAATATTCTGGAAATTTATTATTTTTAAAGTGGTTTTCAAATAAAAAGGTTTTCAAAAATATTTTATGTTCAAGAAGTGATTTAAATAATTTTAAAAAATTCCTTTATAAGTTTTCATGGTTATTTTAAAAGTAACAGGTTTTCAATATTTTTTATGATTTTAAAATATATTTTTTCAAATCATAAAGTATATTTTCCTAAATAAATGTTTAAAATGGTTTTTAAAACTTATTTTACAAGTTTCCAAAGTGGTTTTCAAAGAAAATTATTTTGAAGATGTTTTATGCCTTAAAAAGATATTTTCAAAGAAAGGTTATTTTCCTTAAGAAATTCTCCAATTATTTTTCAAAATCCTTCTCCAGTTAAGATGAAATACTTTAATATAATTTGTGATTTACTGAGGATATGATCTGAGGACATCATTCCAATTATTTCTCTGAATGGTATATGTTTAAGATGTCAAGTTATTTATGAAACCTGTTTCTATTCCACAAGTTATACAATGATAAAAAGTTTTTGAAACCCCCTTACTTTCATGGGTTATTATATGATTAAATGATTATGAAACCTTTCTCTTTTCCATAGGTTATGATATGATGAAATGTTTATGATACACATTTCATTTCATGGGTTATTATATGATGAATGTTTATGATCTTATGAAACATGTATGTATGATTTCATTATGTGAGGGTTGGGGCCTATATATCCCTACAATACATTGGGTAAAGATTTATGTCTCATGATATAATAATAGGAAACAAGTTGACGGATTTATCCATAAGGGGAAATAAGTGTTTCCTGGTGCATAATGGGAAATAGTTATGTCCTAGTCCACAATGGAAAACAAGTGTGTCCTGATCCAAAATGGGAAATAGGTGTTTCCTAATATAAAATGGTAAATGGGTGTGTCTTGATCCTATATGGGAAATAGGTGTGTCCTTATCCACTATGTTGATGGTCTTGGTAGTTAACCTTGATACATGAAACGGTTTTCTATATTTATGATAATTCCACACTTTTATGGCATAAGCTTCTAGTACATAATTGATTTATGATGATTTATCACCCTTATGACTCATGTATTATTAACTTTAAATATTTAGTCTATGACTTATATATATGATCTTTTATATGTAGGGAATGAATTTCAAATGTTATTATCATGTTCACTTAACCTTATTCTCATGTTATGCTAATATATCTCCTTTATTTACCCTTACTGAGCATCTGATCTCACCCTTTCTTATGTTTCATTTTCCCAAGTTATGAAGAAATTTTTTAGGTAGGAGTACTAAAGGCTAAGATATTTATGGGACAAATTGAAGTTATTTCACCAAATTAGAAGGAAGTGTTCCATGTTTCCAAATACACTAAAATATTATGGTCATTGGGCATTTACATTTTTAATGTGCTGAATATTAATCTAAAATGATTTAATATCCATATATGTTAATCCAAGGTCACTATAAGGAGTGTGATTTATGATAGTAGACCATAATGAATGTTTTTGGGAACTAGGATGACTCATATCATGTTTTAACACAACCTATGGAACTTTTGTGTTATAATAATTAGGTTTTCTTATGGTTACAAATGGTTGAATGTGTTGCCCAATGGAACCAAGTTGACTAATAAAATGTGGTGTTTGATAGATTATATTGTAAATTATTACCATGTCTAGATACTTTTATATGTTATAAAATTTTTACCTAGAATGATGTAACATTTATGTATAGAATGTATACTATAGTTTTATTGATTATCTCCACCCAGAATTGAAATCATTCTCCCGATCCATTGGACTTTTATATTGTTGAGAATATAACTTTTCATCTGGGAGATGGAAAGGAACTCTAACTTTTTGAATGCCACTTTCCTCAAATCCAGACCTAGGTGGTGATGGCTGCAGTGCCATTCCCTCCCCCTCAAGATGGGTAGGGACCTCAATAAACCTTCATGGGGGTCCGACCCTGCTCATTCTCACCCTTTTATAATCTTTTTTACATTCCCCCTTTCTCGCATATCCCTTTAATCCCTAAAGTTCTAGACTTGTTTAATGGATTTCCTCTACTCTTGATCTCAGCTTCAGAATTCGCTGACACATCATCCCTTCTAATTATGACGATGGTAGCATGATTAAAATAATGGTCAACATGATTGGACTCATTAGAAAAGTTTATTTTTTGTTCTTAGTGTTTAGAGAAATGATCAATAGTATGTCTTCTTGACAATGTGCACATAATGATCCACTTCATTTAAGACAACAATTTGATCCTATCCTAGTCCATATCCCCTTGTGTTTGTAATGGATCCCACTTCTTCTTGTTTGGGTGGTCATGTGATTTCCACATGAAGCATGACTCCCGACCATGGTGATATGAGTTAGCTTTCTTGAAATCCCTCTCCCTTTCTAGAAGAAAAATGTAGAGGGTTCAGGTATTTATTCTAATGGTTTGGAAGCTATGAATGATGAATGTCTAAAAGAAGAATTGGGTTGTGATAGAAATTTTGTTTCCATAAATAAATATTCATGTTCTTTTAAGCCTGATCTGAAGGTGGTGGATGTTTATAGTTGGCAGAAATAGGATTTGGCATAGCATAATTCGGTTTTGAAAGTCCTGGGTAACTCAAAAGGGAATTTGAGGGTTTCCACAACAAGGCATTTGGTCCCTTGAAATATTGCACCCGTGGATTTAATACATGAGGAGGTCGTGCCAATTGTAAATGGATTTAACCAAAATGAGGGATATATATAGTTTAGGTAGTGTGAACATGCCTTAATGAAAAGTTTATGTCTTCAATTATTGGTACAGTATTGAAGGATTGGGTTCAATCTTGTGTATTATTTGTAGGACCAGGGGGTGAGGAGATATATACAATGGGTTCTTTGGACCTAAATACTGATATCCCAAATCCATCATCTTATTCTGAGGTTGTGTTTATTGGATTTGATTCAAAATAGGAGGCAACAATAAAGGCAGTAAGTCCTTCTACCCACATTCCTCATGAAAACTTAGTACATGACTCCCTTGTTGCAAATAAGGGCTGGTTGAAGGCACTGAGTAGGCTAATTCCTAGTATAAAATATCCTAATCTAAATTTGGGAAATTATTTTGAAGGTATGGAAGTCTAAGAATCAGTTCATGATTAAGAGGGGGAACATGTTGAAGTTCAAGGCCTCTATGGGGAAGAATCTAGTGATGATAACTTCAATCAACTCTCAATGGACAATGTTAAGGGGATATAAGGTAGATGAATTCACAACACAAGTATTAATAAGGGGAATAAGGGAACCCCATACTCAGGGAGATTCATCGTGACTAAGGGAAATAAATATAAAGTGTGTAAGGACTATTAATACTTTACTAAACCGATTGAAATGATTTCAGACAAAAAGGGTGTGGCCAACTAGTTTCCTGAATGTAAAGGCACTCAGAAGGACCAATTTCATAACAAGAACATTAAGCTTCAAGGTGAAAATATAATAGCGTGAGATGGTTTTCCTAAGGGAAAATAGAAGTTTGGTGACATGATGGAAGTTCCACCTTAGTAATTAGGGCCTATTGAGAAGAGAATAATAGGAAGGGTGGAAGTAGAAAAATGAAAATTTTTGGGGCACATTATCCACTCTAAGGAATAATTTTTGGAAGGAGTTGTCCATATCAAAGCTACAAAAAAGTACGTGAATATAATTTATGATATAATGATTCAATTTTATCAAAATTAGGATCAGAGTTTTTGTATTAACAAACAAGGATTCATTCTAGCTCCATGATTCAATAAAAATAAGATCAAACTGGAATAATATATCTATACATGGGATAATATGGACAATAACTTTGAATATATTATTAAGAATGATCTGTATATAAAGGTAAATGTACTTTAATGGGGTTATATAAGGTGTATGATTCCACTAATATTAGTCTCTTATTTAATGATTTTTGGGTCTTCTTTCTGCACTTAATGACTTTGAGTTTTAAAATTGTGTGGTTTATGGCTTTTCCTTAAAAGTGATTCTTTGAAATAAAAATTTTATTTTTAGTTAGTCATTTGGGAGTTGGTTTTTAGAATTATTCATAGAATTTGGGATGGGAATTATAGAAATATTTCTAATTTCTAATCGACATCAAGTGATCAAGAAATATTTATAGTCTTAGGGTCTTGTATATAGACCACTATATGTTGGTGGTTGATATAGTGTTAGAAATATCACAAGAAACTTTTAGAATGGGTTCATGAATGATTCCATGAAGAAATAAATCATCAACAATGGTGTGTATATGTTTTTTTTACAATGACCATTCTAATATAGAGTAGACTATTATATGTGTTCTTATTTTTTATCCTTTTATTGAGAATATGAACCTTAATAGTATAGGATGGAGGATCATTTTGGATTCTCTCATTGAGTTAATCAAGAAATATATGGCTACATGATGTAAATTCCAAAGGATGAATAGTAACAGGCTTAGGAAGATGGGACTAGATATGTACATAAGATTACCAACATTGTGGAATACATTAATGGTGTCGTCAAGGAAGTTAGGAAGCTTCCTATAATAAGTAATTCATAATATTAAATTATATATTAAATATGAATAGAGAATATTTTTAGAATTAATAGTTTCTTTAGATTTAATATAATGTTGTAGAATTAACTTTTATGTCTAGTACAGGAAATATTTTATCCCATAGTTAAATATTTTGTGGAAAGATGTAAATAGGATGAAGAGGGTCAGAAAAGAGGAATTTGATATAGAAACTATTGTCAATGTGTGACTTTCTGGCCTATTCCTGCTTTGATTTTTGTTTCCTTTTGACTTTTGGATCCTGGTAGGCCGTTTGGCCTGTTCTGTTAAGATGTCTTTCATCTGTGTCTGTAATGGGTTTCTCCTTATTCCCTCGAAAAGGAGTTTCTTTATTTTTCAATAAACGGGGGCTTTCCCCCTTTACCTTTAAAAAAAATATTCTATTATAATGTATCAATTAAACTATTAGTGACTGATATATATCTCCATGGATGTGTATAGGTTAAAATTAAATCTCTATTCTGCCCATTGTTTCCCCCTCACTTCTATCAAGTATGAATATAATGTGACCAAAAGGGAGGTCAAAGTTGTATTGTATTTGGAATTAGATGGATTGGTATAGTAAAGGTAATCTCAAATGAAGTTTATTTTATGTGTCCATGAAGGTCAAACCAACATATGTTGACCTAAATGTATAGGTTAATCATTATTCAATCCACAAGGTTGATCTTGTATTATACTTTTTAATGTTAAAGTATTTTTAACAAATGATTTGAATGATTTTATAAACAAAAACTTAATTTACTTTTATTATTGATTATCTATTTCTGTTTTGACACCTCTCTTCTCAAATGCTTAGTTTAAAATATTTTAGGCTTTGATGAATATCTCAAGCATCGATGGAACTTCATCTTCAATACATTTAGAAATTCAATAAATACATTTTATTTATCATGAAACTTATGAATCACCTTTATGTGAAGATATAGACATACGAAAAAAAGATAATTGACAATAACATAATATATTATATTAACTAAATGTTTTTATCTACAGAATTTCTTATAAATAATTATGAAAATGTTACATATTTAGATGGAGGAGTCTCTCTTACATGCCCAGCAGTATCATGAATCACAAGAGGTGAATTCATGATGACCTATTCAACATCTTCTGGTTTGAAGATATCATCACTTCCACTATGAAGAACCTTTATCACCCATTATTCCATTTCTCTATAATGATGTATTCTTTGGAGTCTCAATGTGTGGGTTTAAGATTATTTATCCTTATTTTATTACTACAGTGGCCCGAGGACAACCACTAGATATATAAACTTTTCATCTTTCTAAGGGTAGATGGTAGATAATTTAGAGGATGCGCAGTACATTTTGGACCTACCTTTCCATGGAGAGGTATGAGTGATTTTATAGGAGATTGGCCTATAGTTTTACATCATTTACTAAGAATTGATGTCTTCCATCGACCATGAATTTTCCAGGGTTTCTAATTGCATATAATATGGATTAATGATCGCTTTTTATAGATTCCAAATGGTGCTGATGAGTTGATGTTGATTTGACACACACATGTATATATTATAAAATAGGTCGAATTCATATTTTCTATTGAGTACTCTACCTCTTTGGTACACATGACGTACTTACCTTTACTTGAGGATTTAGATAAAAAACTACATAAAATTGGTGGTTTTCTATATTAGGATATCTATATATATTCCTCTATTTAGCATAACAAGTGGAGAAGCACCATATGAAAAATATATTGCATTCTTCCATATAAATGGGCATGAGAGTATTTTTCATACATTGTTCCAAGATATATCACCCCACTTCCCCATTTCATTTTACATGAATATCCTATAGGACACTAGTATGTTTACATCATAAATTTGAGTTGTTTTAAACTTTTACTAATAATATTATTATAAAATAATTATACATTACCTTTTTTATCTTATAGACTCAAGATCAATGTTATATATATATATACCTTAAAGAATTGTGTGTGTAGTTTTCGAATGATTTTCTAACCTAATATGATCAAATTATGTGAGTTAAATATTAATTTTTTTACTTAAAAATTAAATTTTTATTAATTTTATAAAATATTATAATGATAACTTATTTATACTATTGTCCTAATTTATAATTACTTTTTCAGTTATAATTTTAGGTTTCATCGATCCCATATAGTGATCATGTCTTGGTGACATTTCTACCATACTGCAAAGATTTGATTAGAGACTTTAGAGATGTGTTTCCACTCATTCCTTTTCATATCATTGAGTAGAATCATCTAGACCATGTGATTCCAAAATTTGGGTACAATTCAATACCCCAGAATTTCATGATTTTCTTTAAAAAATTAAATAGGATTATTTTGAGACCAGACGCTGAGACGACATGCGATTCTGAGGCACATAGTGCCCGGAAATCTATCGAAAAAATGTTAAGTTTTAAATAGTAAACATGATATTTTTTCTTGAAAAGGTGGAATAACTCTTAAAAAGTTTACCGGATCGGAAATTCAAGGGAACCGGTGAGTTTAGGATGGCAGGTTTACCCTATGCGTGACTTAACTTTAGTTAGTTCAGGCCTCTAGTGAGAAAAAAAAATGGAATAACCATAAATAAAATTATTTTATTTTTCAAAGTGATTATAACTCACGAAAAGTGACTCGGATTGAAAATCTAAGACCACCTTTGAGCTCATTGGGTTATGCTTTCCATAGGCAGAGACTAATATTGTCCGGTAGGGGCCAATAGTAGAAGTTAGTTCTTTGCCATAAATAAAATAATTAATCAATAATTATTTTATTTCCAAATTCTTATAACTTCTAAATGGAAACTCGGATTGGAAATCTGAGAGTACCGATGAGCTCGTGAGGTTGTGTTACCCTTAGGCAAATCTTAACCTCAACCGGTGCAGGTTGAGGTTGAAAGATAGTTTTTTAACTTTTTTTAAGCGAATTAAAATGGCGTGTGTACGCGGTTTTGGAAACTTCTAAACAGGTTCCTAGATTAAAAATCCAAGGGAATCATTGCATCTAAAACATCGACATTACCTATGAATGGACCTAACCTCGACCGGTGTGATTCTAGGGAAAAAGTTAATTTTTGGACTTTTTGGAAGAGAAATAAAATAAATAAAAAAGCTATTTTATTTTCTTTTTCTCACCGTTGAGTGGTGGAATTCCAGAACTGAGGTTCATATATAAGGCAGCGATGAACCACTTTAATGAGACTCTTTAACTAAAGCAAAAAATGGTGTTTCATTAATGAAACAGTGTAGAAACGCGGCGACGCAATGTAATAGAAACATGTAACGCATTTATCTATTAATGAGATAATAGGTTGGAGAATCTATGGGGATGAATTTCTCTAACGAATGGAGAATATTTTTCTATCTAACAAATAATGATGTAGAATCGCTAACGACCTCAGAAAACCTCAAATAATGGGACTGGTGTGCGATGAATGCCAATGGCTTCGAAGAACGGAACATGGATTCCCGTGGATGGATCGCTCTGGTGACGAACTCGATCACAGGTAGGGGTTGTTTTGATTTGAATTCTTTTTCCATGTTCTTCACTCTAAAATGAAGAATGCAAACCAACCCATGAACAGGTTGATCCATGGATCGCTTGTTCTTGCGGGAGGGTGCCTTTTCATGGGATTCTTGTATTGGGATTAATTATTTTTCTTATATAATTTAAATCTTAAACCTACCTTCGATTAAACTCTAATGATGAGGGTGAAGGCTGACAAGAACAAGGCCCAAACCCCTTTTCCTTGTGATTTATTCAGGGTCGAACCTTCAAATTGACGACATGCCGGTATCGAGGCCGTAGCAGCCATGTTAGTGACCCGAGAAGACCGTCACCGTAGACGGTTTATAGAACGGACCAACAGAGCAGACCTAGTGGCCTGCGGAAAGCACCGCCGGTCCATCCATGGGTGTGTGGCGGCTTTCCACAATGGTGCCCTGAAGGAGGTGCTGCAGCTGGCTCGGGCCATGGTGGAGCAGCAGGAGCCACTGGCTACAGTCGGCAGATGGTGGATGAGAGGCGGCCAAATGACCGCGTCAGGAAGAGCGGCCCTCACCATGCGGCTCATAGTCCCCCACGAGCATGTGGTCTATCGACCATGTGTGGAACCACCAGGGATGTCCCGCTTCGGAAAATCGAAACGGATTCCATTTGGCATCTGGGTTAAGATAGGTCGGTCTACAGGTTGCAGGCCGGACCAGAGCGTGCAAGCCGGGCCGCTACGCGGCCCGGGCCAGACGGGAAATATAACACTAGGCAACTAAGGGGAACATGATGGAAACTATCTGGCCCAACGATTGCAGGCCAGGATGAATGAGATTGGGTCATCGGGCCAGATGAGACTGGGTCGTCGGGCGACCTGGAGGGTTGGACCCCCGGTCGAACCAGGCTGAGTCCAGCGAGGACTAATGGGCCTGGCTCGATGACCAGGCCATACCGGTCTGGCCTAGACCAAAACTGGGTTGAGTCATTTGAACCAAACTGGCGCATGTGGGGGCCCCGGTCTGGGTTGAACAGGTCGGTCCGACCGGGTTAGACTGGGCCTAGATGCAACCGGCCTCTCTTTACTATAACTCCAATATCTCTCAAATCGGGCGTCCAATTGATGAGCTGTTTGCGGAATTAGAAACCTCGTGACGAGGAGAATATTTTGTAATAATATAAGGATGATTTCATGGAAGTTGGAATATGACTAATGTATTGAGTAGTGGTTTCTCCTAGAATCAAGCGCACTACGTGTGGAGATCCTACGGCTTCCTGAGACCCAAAGACTACTGACAAGTGACCCTATGTGGATCAGCTATGATGGCCTAGTGGGAAGCGGCTCTATGTGACCTGGTAGTCCCATGGTGGAGAGAATCTCTGTGTGACTCAGCATACCCAGGGTACTCATCGAGAAGGAGTACCTCAGTACAATTCCCAAAGTGGGAAGAGGATTTGTGTGACCCAGCAGGCCTATAGTGGGGAACATCTCTATGTGACCCAGCATACCCATGGTAATAATTAGGGATGAGTATCAGAGTAGTCCAAGGATAGTGGGAAGTGGATTTGTGTGACCTGGCTGGCCCACAGTGGAGAGTAGCTCTGTGTGACCCAGCATACTCACAGTACTCATTAGGGAGAAGTACCCCAACAGCCTAAGGTGTTCAATGTTGTGATTGATGGCCTTAATTTCTATACTCTAGATTATACATGTGTGAGCTGACTCTTAGCATACATGGAATACTCTCCTCAGTGGTGTACTTATTGTACATGGTTTACTCTCCTTAGTGGTGTACTTAGTGTACTTGGTGTACTCTCCTCAGTGGTGTACTTAGTGTACTTGGCGTAATATCCTCAATGGTGTACTTAATGTACTTGGTGTACTCTCCTCGGTGGTGTACTTAAAGTACCTTGTGCATACTCTCCTTTTTGGTCTTTCCTTTTGGGTTTGGGTTCCCTGCTGAGTATTGTGTTACTCACCCCTGCACGGGATTTTCTCGCACATTTTGTGTCCCGTACAGGTGATCAACACTTCTACAAAGACCGTGGTGGTCCAGGACTAGATGGTGCTCAATGAGATGGGACTGATGGATGGATGCTTTGGCAGAGACCTTGGTGGTATGAGACTGTGTGGCACTCTGTGAGATAGGACGGACGAGCATACTACTACAGCTATAGGCACCTACCCTTCACTTATCCTTCAGGTAGGGTCTCGAGCAGACAAACCAGGACAATTGTACTTTCCTCTATGGTTTGGGCTTGTATTCTGGCCCCTTTGTACTTTCCTTTATGATTTTGGGGTTGTATTCTAGCCCCTTTATATTTTCAGTTTGTGTTTTGTGTGTGTACAGTTTTAAAGGAAAATGCCTTCCCTTTTTGGGATATTCCTTCTCATAGCTAGTCGCCAGCCCATAGCCTATGGAAGATGGGCTTGGGGTTAGTCATGGCACGGGACCTGGGGGGATGATGTTGGAACTGGGCATGCAGCGGAAGCCCCAAATAGGTGGGTTTTAAAAAAAATCACCGACGGTCGATGTAAACTTTTCGACGTCGGAGAAGAGCAGCCCGGTCTTAACCGAGGACCGAGCGTGGAGGATTTTAAGCACAAAATTGAACCATAAAATACCTGGTTTAAATCCAAATCTACGCATGACATCTGCTCATTTTTGGCAATCACTGCTCGAAGAATCCAAAGTCTAATTCCTCTAGATCGTCCGCACGTGATTAAAGGAATCCGCGGAAGCGCCGTTCGTCGTAATCCGGGTGCTAGAGCGGATTTGTGACGATGCCTTCGACGCTCCAACGACCACTGCATCGCATCACTAGCGATGCCCGAGAGAGAGCTCCATTCGAGCTCCTTGGATCCAGAGCATCTCCCTCTAGAATGTGGGAGAGAGGAGAGGAGAGATAAACTCCATGAATAGTATTTGGAAAATGCCCCTCCTCTTCTATTTATAGTGCTCAATTAAAATACCCGGTATCACCTTGTCGGCACCGAATACTTAACACACTATTAACGACATTTTATTAATACTAAACTGAGCCATAAATATTATTATAATTTACTTTTAATATATTAAAATATATTACATGATAATAATTAGGTCATTAACCCGACTCGTCACTCCCAAAAATATTAATTAAACCTTGAATAATTTAATATTCGTCAATTAATATTTTTTCATGTATTTACTTAAAACTCATAAATACATTTAATAAATAAATTCAATACTCATTATTCTAAACTTGAATAATATGAATATATTTATTGCATTGGTGATCGTTTAACTTTGGACAAATCCCGGACCCCTGTGGTGGAGCCCACAATGTCCAAAAATCCTATTCAACTAAATAGGGAATATTATTGAATACGCTATTGTGTGTGACCCTCTAGGCCCTTATTTCGACAGCCGTGAATAGTATTCATAGACCAAAAGCGGGATCTAGCAACCCATCATGGCCCCTGAAGAAATAAGGATTGTCATAGCAGCAACAACCAACCTATGAACACACATTGTGTAATATAATCTCTTTGTCTATAATATCTCATAAAGCAGGGCACACTCTCGTGTCATCGCCCTTTTCTTGCTTTATTGTTTGTTGATGTAACTGGATGGATTTACCCTCGACTACCATGGCCATGGTCTTATAAAGGTACTACCATCCATATCAACATGGCCAGAGATATATTACTTCCATAACCCAGAAGCGACAAATCCTTTCTTGACCATTCAACCAATGTCATGCCACCAATGACTCACCCGACACAAACTACCTCGCTACGACTTCATTGCCATGGTTTTCGTCTTGCATCAAAGTACGCAATCAAATGACACACATTGGTAATGATCTCAATTCAAGAGACTATTAAAAATGATCGTAGATAGGAACATCCATTGACACCCGAAACATGTGGTGTTCTTATTGGCGGGTCAGTCCTCATGATCTCACTACTAGAGATCACCAAGTGTGAACTTCATGAGAAGTAGTCTCAATTCTTATGAGCCCCCAGCACCTGATGGTCATACATATACTATGTCCAATTAGTAAGATGTATCTAAACCATAGAACATATATATTTAAGATTAATGTCATAGTATCTATAGGTTCTCATTATAGCCTGGGAACTGCTATAACCTTTTGATACAACAATTAATCTTTGGACATTACCATTTGAATAGTGGATACATAAAATTCTACACTATAATGGTATGATGACATCATGCATGGCTTATTGTATACACAATATGGTAATCAAAATCACTGAGTAGTTGGGTCTAGGGCACCCACTATCTCAACACTCCCACTTGCACTAGAGACAACTTGCTAACCAAACTTATTAGATACTCACATGATAAGCATCATGTTTCTACTGAGTAAAGGCCTGAGATACTAGGTCTACCATGGTTCCTCCAAGTGGCTATTCTACTATAGCGACCTCATCTCTTTGATTAAAACTTCTCAAGAGATGGTATCCCGAGTATATCCCTTTTGTCCATTGTCATAACAAGACATCTTGGCTAGAAATAATATCATAATTTATATTATGATAATACTTTTCTCACCACGTGAGATTCCAAGAACTAGAACAAATTTTTTCATATCTGCTTCTTAGTTTCCTTAGAAGCTGCAACATAATCGGTCTTTGTAGGTATGGCTAACACTGGATTATATGAGCTTATATCGCTCATCGTCTCTAACTACAATACTTGATCACTATTGGGATTAATGATTTAAAATTTTGATTTATGAGGAGAGAGAAAATATTAATGGAGGGATTTTCTCAACATTAATGGAGGATTTTCTCCCAACATTAATAAAGAGTTATTCCCAATATTAATTGATGAAATAATGCTGGAATTGTAAATGTTGACGCATTAATTGGAAATATGGACACGATGTCTATATAAGAGGATGTTGTAGCATGTTTTGGAGTGTGGGCTGATAAACATATAGCCACCAAGAGAGAGAGAAAAAGGGGTTGTCGCGTTTGCAGTAACCGGTGCGAAGCGAAGATGGTGATCACGAAAACGATGGTGTTTCAGTGACGATGATTGAAGACGACGATGATGACAGTTCCATGTATCGAAAGTCCTCTTGGTTACAGAGATCAAGCGACGTGTCCCGGTTGTGATGATCGGTGGTATGAATCAAAATGGTACGTTCATGGGTGTCAATGTTGCGTTGTAAAAGGCCTTCGGGTGTGATGTTAAAAATCCTCTAGGTGTGTTGTAAAATGCCTTCAGGTGTGGTGTGATAAAATGCCTTCGGGTGATAAAAGGACTTCAGGTGAAATCTCCTCCTCTTGTGTGTTTTCTGCAACGACTACTTCCATTGCGGCACCGGGCTTCGAGCCCCAACAATCACATTGATCTATGGAAGACTAGTTTGTGTTATTAAAAACTAGTATCCTTTCTTCTCCACTTACCATGTACATATCTTTTGTACTTTCTAAATTACAATTAGATAGTTCTGACTACATCCCTTGCAGTGCTCCTGGATATAACTGATATTTGCCTATTGTAAAATATACCTTGGCAATATCAGTTCTTGTACATATCATGTCATACGTGATTGATCCATCGCTCTGACGTATGGATTTCAACTCACCACATTTATCTCTTTCCATGTCACGGGCAGGTCAACCTGGAGAGATTATGCCCTGTGACATAGGCAAAAATTCATCTCTTGAATTGTTCCAACATGTATTTTTCAATACAATGTCACTATATGTACGATTGACTAGGACCAAGAAACCTATAGATCTACCTTAGTAGATCATGTTCCCTAGAATATAGGTTGCTACTTTAATTCAATCATTGGAGAGTAAATTTCATTTTGGTCTTAACTAACTGTTAGACCAATGTCTGTTTTCATATGTTACCGAACATATTTCTTATTGTAAAACCTTAGTGCTCCCACTAACCTCTGGTAGACACATGGAAAAAATAATTTTAAATGTATATACTATGACCATGTTTCTTACGTTAATCATAAACCGTATTTCAGTAACTTGCAACCTTTATTAGCATTCTGTTATGTGATCGGCCCTATTTTGGTTGCGTCATATAGAAACCATCCACAATTGGTGGTCCTGACATCCAATGATAAATAAATTGATCATAGATATTATCTATGATAAGTAAAATTCTAATGGATTTATGCATAACAACTTTGTGAAACCAATCGAGCCTTATTGGTACTACACTTGCACCATATATGTATCAACTCACTTGAATACCCACTGGAGTATTCAAAATAATATCCCCTTTTCACTTTGATACATGGAATTCATTAATTTAATTTTAGTTAGTCTTATCAATTTTATCTAATTGTCATATACTGCTTAATTGTAGGAAATATTATTCACATTGAATAATAGATCATCGACCATGGTGAATATAAAAACCATCACCATGGTTTTATCCTTTCTACGCAGTATGTGTTTCTGGAACATACTTTGTTCCACATGCACTTGTGGAACTAGTTCCTATGCCAACTACTTGTGCATTTTGAGAATTGACTAAACACAATTCAATATAGCTCCCACTATCTCTAATAGAGATGTTCACCCTTATATAGAAGTGTAGTCTATTTCTTGACTACCTACTCTTCTATATTAGGGATTTATGTAACATCCTAAACAACTATTAGGATTATTACACTAAATGCACAGTGTGTCTGTCTTGACGCTAGTTTGTTTATGTCCTAACAAACTCTTTGCATCCAAACACATGTTCTTATGACATAATGGGTTTACATCATACTATGAATCGTATGATATCTATTTGTCATTATATTTGGCATATGGTTGTGGGATATCGCTATTATTTGCAAAGAATTTCATGAAATATAATGGAATTTTCTGCTAGTTCCAACATTGATATTACTTACATCAATACTTTGATGTATAAAATGTGCATTTAGGAATTACTCCACGCTACATTTTTTTGATCAATGTTGATATATAAGACTTCATCATCAATCCTCCCCATTAACATCAATGTTGTGGTGTCAATAAGGTAATGTGCATTTAGGAATTGCTTTACGCTACATTATCATGATTGATGAATGCATGGTCGAGATATTCTTTAGTATCCCTACCCGAAGCAACTCATATCTCCTGACCATAAAAATACTTCACTTTGATATTCCTTAATTACTTAAAAGAATTTTATGAAGTATAAATACCTCTAACTTATACTTGGAATAGTTTACACTTTTGTGTTGAACTATTTCCAAAAGCTTTGTGACATACCTTTATTTCTAAAGGCTCATTTGTCCAAACTAAATACATCAATAATACCATAAGTATTTAGTTGTTCCAAGCCTAAATACCATACCCGGTATATTCATGATGTCTATTTTTAGTATTACTTGACAAAGAATTATCCTATCACAACTGGGTATAAGTCTTACATTTATATTCATCACTAATTTCCTATGATTCATGTATTACTGAACTAGTGATTGAGCTTACCAAAAACTACATTCATTGCAGAAACTGAAAGAATGACTCCTTGCGTCCAAGGACACATGAGATTAATGTTTGTGGTTATACTCAACAATATTTCAACATGAATCTTTCACTTGGAAATTAAAGAAGTCGTGTACTTCTCACCACTGTCCTAGGTATCACCCTTTCACAGCCACTTGGAGAATACACCTGACTACTAGTAATGTTTCTATACTTACATGGTTATTGTATTTAAATACACATATGTAAAAAGCATATAGTATTAAATACCCAAGTAGTACATTGATGAATATGCCTGATGTATAAGCGACAACTTGCTTCTTTAAATCAGTTTATTGGTTTTAAACATCCATAGTATTAATTTATAATATGAAATATAAATAACCTTTGTTAATACCTCATTAATTGAAGGACATCACAAATATTTCATTGGAATTAAATGCCTTTGACCTTTTCACATTGTCTTTTAATTTATCTGCCATAAAAATTAAATCTTAATTGTCTTTTATTCTTATTCACTTGGCGAACCTTACCTAAATTTGTAATGAATCATTTACTCAATACTTGTTCGTTTTGTAACTTAAAACGAGACTTGAGTAATGTGGTGAAAATGATATTTAGATATCATGATCGATCTTTCAATTTACACATGCCGGTGTAAACTTCGCCTTATTCATATCATTGTTTCACTTTCTCCTTGCAAACATCTCGAAGATGAGACTTTGTGTTATATCATCTATGTCCTGGTGTAGTGACCGCAACTAACACCGGACATTGATGAAAGCATAATGATATAACTATAATATGCTTAGTACATTAGTCTCCTGTAAGCATTTTCACCCTCTCTTCTTGATGTAGTTTAACAGTGTTGGGGACACTGACACCTTGAGTTTCCTATATCATATTACTATGCACACGTGCCTATACTATTCATGGATACTTGTGTCGTTGTGGACATTTAATTTTTCCAATATTTATCGCAGTTTTATTCTTGTAGTATAACTTACCATTTTTCTACAAAAATAAATTTTAGAAGATGAGTGCCTTTTATCTGTATTACCGGTTTAGAAATTTTTATTAATTACTTAAATCATTTAATGTCTCCCACAATTTTATCGGATTCTAGGAACCCTCTGTGCTAGAATCGGAATACTCTGTCACTTGAGTATTCTAGTGGCAAGGATCCTGGAACCACCCTTCATAGTCTACAAGCTAAGGCTACGCCACCACTTGGAGGGTTCTAGGTAGGCTTTTGGCTGGCCGACTGCATTAACTTGTGGTTCCTTGATCTATTGAGTGAATTCCCAGCTTCTTAAAATCAAAATTTTATTTACTCAATGCTTTCCTCTAAAATGATAGCAAGTTAGTTGTGGCTAATCATTACTAGCACTTTAGTTAAGTCGAACCATAATTCTTGTAAGGACTCCCCAGTAGTAAGAGGCACCCTCAGCTAAGGCATGAACGACACCTTAAACAGCTGGTTTTGTCCAAATTTGAATGAAGGAAGGCTATTTAGACTTAATATATCTTTGAGGGTTTTATTATTTTTAGTGTGACGAAAGAAATACTTTTCTATTTTTATAAGCACGTACTATGTGATCGCACTCACAAATGACCGTGCAAGAAATAAAAATTTCAACGCATCACATGTTTATTTTATCTTGCATGATTGTTTATTATTATACTATGTGATCGCATAATAAATTACACATGCACAAAAATAATAAACCATGCAGAAATAAAATGAACACCTGATCATGAGCCGATACTTTTGGTTGATCTGTTGAGTGAATAATGGACTAACCGAAACCCTAAGGGTATATACCTTTAGTCGCATGGCTTGCAACTTGAATAGCAATGTCTTCTCATCCAATGTGTCCAACTCCTATCTGGTGTGTCACCATCACTTGGCGTGAAATGCATCACCGGTTGTCTCATCATTATACAATTGTACTCGCACGCATGCGAGGGGGTCTCGGGGTATAAATATACAACTCTGAGAATGGGCGCGCAGGACCTTATACATATAATGACTCTGAGATGACACGCAGATCCACCTTTTATATAAAAATAATTATTACAAAACCACATGAAATAATTAAATAAATAAATAAATAAATAAACATCAGACATGCATTGGTAGGTCGACGGCTCATGACCAGAATATATGCACTAAACTCACATATATTAAATAAATGCAGAATTAAAAATTAAATTTGCATTAAAAATAAACTTGACGACATTTTAATTGAATTAAAAATTTCACTCTAATTTTTAATCCAATATTTACGTCATTCGGTTCCAATTTAATTAATTTAATTTTAAAACTAAAATTAAATTAATTAACTAATTTAATTTATTAGCAAATAAATTAATTACGCCTCTTTAATTTAAACCAAAGTTAATATTTAATTAATTTAATTCTGAACCGAAATTAAATTAATTAATTTAATTAACTTCTAATTCAAATAAAAATTTCCCGAGCCTCATAAACCTCGGGAAGGGCCTATGTGGGTCAGGGCGAACCTACGCAGGCCCATCCCGGGTAGTGTCGACCCCGTGCTGGGGCTTTCTGGGTCGGGCAGGTCAATCTTTTCCCATTCTGGACTGAGCAGACCTACCTAGAGAAGTTTCGGAGCAGCGAATGTTACCTACCCGTAATGGGGATCGGGAGGCAGCCGGAACGAGGCCGGTCTGGGATGGTGTAGGCTAGCTGAGAGCGGAATGGCGCGCCGCTCTGCCTAAGGGAGGAGGCCGGTCTATAACACCGTGCAGAGGCGGTGGACGGGTGGATGGATACATCCTGACGGGGCTGTCCGCGACCGTGGGGCACCGTATCGAGGCGAGCAAAGTGGTGCAATGAGGCTAAGGGGTGCACCGGTGGAGGGAGCCAGCCGGGCAACACTGTCCGCAGCTAGCAGGAGTGCCAGAAGGAGCAGAGGCACGTTGGCAGTGGCCTGGGATTTCCCACTGATCGGTGAAGGAAGTTTTCACCAGAGAGAGGCGGTAACCGCGGGTACATGGGGGCACCGGCTGGTTGAAGAGGGGAGGAGGCGGTCGTGGTGCCTGCTGAGAGAGGAACAGTGGGTATCCGTGAGGGAGGAGGAAGCGCCCAGGTCCTGTACGCTACAGTGATTCTCCATGAGGGAGGGAGGCCAACTGGTGCAAGGGGCCTCGACGGGGCCTCGGTGCAACGGCCTGCTGCATGGAGCCTTCAGACTTAGTGCACCGCGCGGGAGTAGGGATGGCCATGAGAAGATGTGCAGATGGTCGTCGGGGAGATGGTCGGGGCGTGCTGCTGCGCGACAGGGTGAGGGAGGGCGGCATGGAAGTGTGCTGCTACTACAGCGCCTAGCTACACGCTGATCCGCCAGTCTAGGGAGGCGTCTTGCGGCGCACAAAGGGAGCCCGGGCTGCTCAGCGCGCTACAGTGCGCCGGGGAGAGGAGGGGAGAGTTCCCCTCTTTCCCATTTTTTTCTTTTAAACTTTATTTTGCAAGTCCACCCCAACACCCTTTTTTTAACATTTTAGACTTGCTTTTGCAAGTCTTTCTTTTCTCCTCCCCCCCCCCTTTTTTTACAAGTCTTTCATCCCTTTTAAAAAAATATCTAAATCCTATATTAGGCTTTGGAAACATAAAATTAATATTATAATAAAAATATTATTATAATAAAATTAGTATTATTATTATAATAAAATCAATTAATTTTATTATAATAATAATAATACAATTAATTTTAATAAGTTAATATCAAAAAAATATTTTCCGGTGATTATTTCGACCACGGGATTTCTGGTCGAAATACGAAACATCACTGAAATTTAATCTCGAATACAAATTCGAAACTTCGAATGGCGGCAGACTGGCCATCTGATGTCCAATTCGGATTTCATCTATGGCGTTGGGACCGTATCGACACCCTCTTTAAGAATTAATGAAAATTTAATTTTCTTTAGCTTAAAATGAACACGAATCTCTCTGATACCACTTATTGGAATTGGGCATGCAGAGGATGCCCCAAATAGGTGGGTTTTAAAAACATTTCACCGACGGTCGACGTAAGATTTTCGACATCAGAGAAGAGTAGCCCGGTCTTAGCCGAGGACCAAGTGTGGAGGATTTTAAGCACAAAATTGAACCGTAAAATACCTAGTTTAAATCCAAATCTGTGCACGACGTCTGCTCATCGTTGGCGATCGCTGCTCGAAGAATCCAAAGTCGAATTCCTCTAGATCGTCCACACGCGCTTCAAGGAATCTGCGGGAGCATTGTTCGTCGTAATCCGGGTGCTAGCGCGGATTTGTGAGGATGCCTTCAACGCTCCAACGACCACTGCATCGCATCGCTAGTGATTCCCGAGAGAGAGCTCCATCCAAGCTCCTTGGATCCAGATCATCTCTCTCTAGAATGTGGGAGAGAGGAGAATAGAGATAATTCCATGAATAGTATTTGGAAAATGCCCCTCCACTTCTATTTATAGTGCTCAATTAAAATACCTGGTATCGCCTCGCCGATCCCGAATACTTAACACGCTATTAACGACATTTTATGACTACTAAACTAAACCATAAATATTATTATCATTTACTTGTAATATATTAAAATATATTACATGATAATAATTAAGTCATTAACCCGACTCGTCGCTCCCATAAATATTAATTAAACCTTGAATAATTTAATATTCATTAATTAATATTTTTCATGTTTTTACTTAAAACTCGTAAATACATTTAATAAATAAATTCAATACTCATTATTCTAAACTCCAATAATATGAATTTATTTATTGCATTGGTGATCGTTTAACTTTGGAGAAATCCCGGACCCCTGTGGTGGGGCCCACCATGTCCAAAAATCATATTCAACTGAATAGGTCAGATTCTTGAATACGCTATTGTGTGTGACCCTCTAGGCCCTTATTTCGACAGCCGTGAATAGTATTCATAGACCAAGAGCAGGATCTAGAAACCCATCTTGGACCCTGAAGAAATAAGGATTGTCACAGCAGTGACAACCAACCTACAAACATGCACTGTGTAATATAATATCTTTGTCTATAATATCTCATAAAACAGGACGCACTCTCGTGGCATCACTCTTTTCTTGCTTTATTGTTTGTTGATGTAACTCGATGGATTTACCCTCAACTACCATGGCCATGGTCTTATAAAGGTACCACCATCCATATCAACATGGCCAGAGATATATTACTTCCATAACCCGGAAGCGAAAAATCCTTTCTTGACCATTCAACCAATGTCATGCCACTAATGACACACCCGACACAAAATACCTTGCCACGACTTCATTTCCATGCTTTTCGTCTTGCATCAAAGTACGCAATCAAATGACACACATTGGTAATGATCTTAAGTCAGGAGACCATTACACATGATCATAGATAGAAGCATCCAATGACACCTGAAACATGTGGTGTTTCTATTTGTGGGTCAGTCCTCATGATCTCACTACTAGAGATCACCAAGTGCGAACTTCATGAGAAGAAGTCTCAATGCTTATGATCCCCCAGCACCTGATGGTCAGACATCTACTATGTCCAATTAGTAAGATGTATCTAGACCATAGAACATATATATTTAAGATTAATGTCATAGTATCTAGAGGTTCTCATTATAGCACAGGAACTACTATAACCTTTCGATACGACAATTAATCTTTTGAAATTACCATTTGAATAGTGGATGTAGAAAAGTCTACACTATAATGGTAAGATGACATCATGCATAGATTATTTTTTACACTATATGGTAATCAAAATCACTAAATATTTCGGTCTAGGGCACCCACTAATTCAACAGATGAGTCATGAAAAATTGGTATTAGAGGTGATTGGTTCTACCTCAAAGACCAAGAGTCATTTTTTTTATTTTGGTGCAACATTGTTAAGTGTTTCAAGTTTGAATTTCAGATTCGAGGAGTCCAATGTCGGTGCAAAAGCCGACGTATCCATACACCAGGACATTAAATTATTCTTTTCGGCTCTATACATAAAAACACTGGTTGAATGCATCATATAGAAATTGAGTGTTTCCTCATGTTCTTCTTGAATTAGAGTCAACTCACCAGGTATAATCTATTAATAATAGTTCATCTTGATTCTCTTTCAAGATGCCTCCATGCAGACTGTGATCTAGGATTCCAGTGTGTGACCACGAGGATGTTCAACATAGTGATAAGGCTTCAATATAGGGACTGTTTCCCAATATGGCACCTTCAGGAGGTGCCCCAACTTTACCACCACTCATTGGTCAGCAGTTACTACCAGCGCTACCCATAGAGGATGCATGTAGGGTCAGTGCCTTACACGATTTTTAGTGATAGAGACCCCTCAAGTTCTAAGGAAAGTCTGACCCATAGGTAGCTAAGGACTATATTGAGGTGGTGACCAAGTTTTCTTTCTAGTTAGGGAATAATTAGATCAGATGGTATTCCTAGAAGTGATCCTTCTACGTGGCTCATTAAGGAAATGATGGGGTTTAGATTACCTGATCTTATGATAAGGTGAATTTCCTGTGGAAGGAGCTTGAGAACCTCTCTCCGAGAAGGGGATATTTCCACAAAATCTAAGGGATATGTTTGCCCAATATCATCTACATCTTAGGAAGGATGACATGTCCATAGTTGAGTATCCATTGAGGCATACTGGCCTTTCCTGGTACTCAATTAATATTATACAATCAGTTCTTCAGTGCTCGGAACTCTAAGAGAGATGTGTTTAGGGACATTTGAGACAACACTATTCATTTTTACATCCCTATTTATGCTAGGGTTCTAGGGATAAACATTGTGGTTGAAAGTTATTTGGATGATAAGATACAACCAGTGGATGTGAGTAGTGGGAAAGTAGGAAACCGACGTCAGTCTTAGAGACTTGGATGAGTACAAGGATGTATTTGCAAATGATATTCCAAGACAACCTCCTCATAGAGAGGTTGATTTAACCTTTGATCTATAACTTGGGATAACATCGATATCTATGCCTCCATATCGGATGGATCTCGCAGTGCTCTGGGATTTGAGGGTACAGTTAGAGGACTTGTAGAGGAAGGGGTTCACAAGGCTCAAAGTTTCGCCATGGACATCCCCAATGTTGGAAGATAGAAGCTTGAGGCTATGCGTAGACTTTAGATGCCTGAATTAGGTGACCATGAAGAAAAAGTATCATTTACCAAGGATTGATGACCTCTTAGATTAGCTGAAGGGAGAGAGATCATCATCATCATCATGTAATTTTATAAAAAGGATAGGGATGAATAATACAAAAAAGAGAAGCACGAAAGGAAACCTCTCGCCCACCACCAACCAAAAAGAAAATATGGAGGCCTGAAATGATACAACCCTAAAGTATCCTATTTAATAAAGTCAATACCATTAGGTTTAATACTTACCACATAGTATAGAAACACCTTCTCTGTGCCATTAAGGACCACTGAGTCCAAGCAGTGAGCAACCTTCTTCCCCTTTCTCCAGGTGTGAAGGATTCGAAGGTTTTTCTTAATTATGCTTTTACATTTACTTATGACATAGAAAATTGACCAAGGGACTTCACCATCCTCCTCCAAGGAATTGTAGACAATTAAGGAGTCTGTTTCAATTTCAGATACCTCCCACCCCTGCTGCCAGCAAAGCCTAAGACCCGTAAGCATTGTCATTGCCTCTGCTTGAAGGGAAGATCCATGGCCCAGGCTAGTTGAGAATGATAAGAAAACCAAGCCTTTACTATCCCTCACCACACATCCTCCGCGAATGCACCCCTGGACACAAGAGCTGTCGGTATTGAGCTTCAAGCCACCTGAGGGAGGTCACCAGCATACCCATTTGCTTTTACTATTTCTAGAGGTAAAGTCCTAGAAGGTGGATTTCAGATGTCGCTATGGCCACTACGTGTACTTAGTAATACCAATCGGCGTGAAAAATTCCCCAACTGTGTTCATGGGACTCATGAATTGGATCTTCCAGTCGTACCTAGACCCATTTTTAATGGTCTTTATTGATGGAATCTTGGTGTATTCGACGTTAGAGGAGGATCATGAGATACACCTAAGGATGGTTCTGGACACACTCCGAGAGCACCAGATCTATGGTAATCTCTCTAAGTGTAATTTCTAGATATTAAAGGTCCACTTCCTGGGACATGTCATCTCATAGGCTGGAGTTATCATGGATCTAGTAAAGATAGAGGCGTTTCTTTCTTAGTATCCACCCAAGAGCGTTACTGAGGTGTGGAATTTCCTTGGGTTGGCTTGGTACTATAGGAGGTTTGTAATTGACTTCTCCAGAGTAGAAGCACCCATGAAGTAATTGACAAAGAAGGGAAAACCCCTTGTGTGAAAAAAAAATATTCCACTAGAGATTTTAGCAGCTGAGGCAGAGCTTGAAAAGTTCTCATATCATGAGGCTGCCAGTGGAGGGCACTGACTACAGGGTGCTCTATGATGCATCAGGAACTAGGCTTGGTCATGTACTGATATAGGGGAAAGTAGTGATTTCTTATGGCTCGCAAAAAATTATACCGCGTGAACAGAACTATGAAACTCATGACCTTGAGTTGGTAATGGTAGTCTTCTCACAAAAGATGTGGTGACACTATCTTATGGGTGAATGATTCATCATCTACTCTGACCATAAGAGTCTCAAGTATATATTTTCTCAAAAGGATCTGAATTTTAGATAGAAACATTGGCTAGTGTTCTTCTAGGACTATGAATTCGAGATAGTCTATACTCTTGGGAATGAGAACGTGGTGGTAGATTCTCTCAGTAGAAGATCAAGTTCACAGCTACTGAACGAGGCCTCAGAGTAGTTATCCTCACTTCATATATCTTTTGTGGATTGAGATGAGGTAGTTTATCTTTAGTAGATGGTGTTTTCCCCTCCACTCCTACAGTGAATTAGATAGGCACACCTCAAAGATGCCAGCTGCGAGACCACACGTGCTCAGATGTCCATAGGGCAGTCCCCTGATGAATATTACAAAGGATGCACCATAGTACCAATGGCGTTGTGGGAGGGGGTGTTGGGGAGTTACATACATCCCCTTTGGTGGTGCATCTAGGTGAGGAGAAGATGTACCAAGGCCTTTGACATTTGTACTGGTGGCCGGGGATAAAGAAGGTAGTGGAAAAGTGTGTTTTTAGATGCCTCACTTGTAAGCAAGTGAAGGCTAGGCACTAGGTTCCAACAGATGACACAACCCCTTGGGGTACCAAAGAGGATGTGGGATGGAATATCAATGGACTTCGTGATGGGTTTACCACATATGTCCATGAGACAAAATACTGTATGGGTTATCATTAACTAACTCACTGAGTTGTCCCAGTTCCTAACTACCCAGGAGCAGATTATAGTAGAGGGCTTGTGATGCCTCTACGTGCTAGAGATTAGACGACAGTGATACTTTTTTAGAGTTTTCTTTAGAGATAGAAGATTGATAGTGGAGGATTCTTCATAAATGGTCGATTCCTATGGTGCATGTTCATTAGTATTAGAGTAATCTCCAAGAGATCACATAGGAGCGGGAGGCTCAAATTCATGCCCAGTAACACTTTTTGCTTGTTTAGACCTTATTTTGGCTTACGAGGAAGTAAATACCTAAAGGGGGGGTAATGTAATAACCCATAATTCCATGATTTTTTTTGAAAATTTAAATGGGATTATTTCAAGACTAGGCACTGAGATGACTTGCGATTATGAGGCCCGGAGTGCCTAGAATTATCCCTAAAAAAATGTTAAGTTTTAAATTGATCAAGTGAGTAGTCTTTATGAAAAAGTGGAATAACTCTTAAATGCTTTATCAGATCAGAAATATGAGGACACAATTATGTTCAGGATGGCAGTTTTACCCTATGTATGACTAAATTTTAGTTGGAACAGACCTCTAATGAGAAAACCTGAAAATGGAATAACTGTATGTAAAATTATTAAATAAAATTATATTATTTTTAAAATGCTTATAACTCAAGAATAGTGACTTGAATTGAAAATTTGAGACCACCGTTGAGATCATGAGGGTATTTCTTCCTTAGGTAGAGACTAATGTTGGACAGCACAGGCTAATAGTGGAAGTTAGTTTTTTCCCATAAATAAAATAATTAAGTAAAACTTATTTTATAATAAAATCCGTATAAATTCTAAATAGTAACTCAAATTGGGAATCTAAGAGTATTGTTGATCTCGTGAGGGCATGTTACCCTTACGCACAGTTTAACCTCTATCGGCATGGGTCGAGGGTGAAAGATAGTTTTTGAACTTTTTTTAAGCGAATTAAAATGGTCTGTGTGCACAGTTTTAGAAACTTCTAAATGGGTTCCCAGGTTGAAAAATCAAGGTCACTGTTGCGTCTAGAATGAAAACATTGCCTAAAAATGGACTTAACCTCGACTGATGCAGGTCGAGGGAAAAATTTAATTTTCAGAGTTTTTGGAAGATAAATAAAATAAATAAAAAAGTTATTTTATTTTCTTTTCCTCACTCTTGAGCGGTGACACGCCAATACTGTGGTGCGGCGACGAGGTGGCGGCAAACCAATTTAATGAGACTCTTTAATTGAAGAGAAATATATATGCTATTTCATTAATGAAATAGCGTAATGACACAGCGGCGTAGCATAATAGAATCACTAAGATGCGTTTCTCTATTAAAGAGATAATAGGTTGGAGAATCAGGGGGTGTAATTTCTCTAATGGATGACAAATGTTTTTATCTCCAATGAAAAATGACAGAGAATCACTAGCAAAATCGAAAAACCTCTAAGAATAGGATTAGTGTGTGACAAATACCAATGGGTTCAAAGAACAAAACATGGATTCCCGTGAACGGATCGCTCCAGCGATGAACTCGATCATAGGTAGGGGTTGTTTTGATTTGAATTCCATTCCCCATTCTTCATTCTAAAACGAATAACGTGTATCAACCCACGAACATGTTGATACGTGGATCGTTCATTATTGTGGGAGGGTGCCTCTTTTTGGGATTCATGTATGGGGATTAATTATTTGTCAGATAGAACTTCAATCCCAAACGTCTCCTTCATTAAACTCTAATGCGGAGGGCACGGGCCGACACGAACAAGGCCTGAACCCCTCCTCCTTTTTCGTTCTTCATTGAAAAACCTTCCAATTTATGGAAGGTCAGTACCAAGGCTGTATTAGGGAAGAAAACAACCCAAGAAGACCACAGGCACAGAGGGTTTGTGGAACAGACCACCGGAGAGGACCCGGTGGCCCATAAAAAGAACCACAGGCGCCAACAACTGCCTGCGGTGGACCTCTACAGTGGATATGGGTGGGTGGTGGTGCATCCTAATGGCATGCCGGGTGTCGTGGCTGGCTCAGGTCACAGCAGAGCAGCAGGAGCCACCAGTAGCGGCCAGCGGCTGCCAAATAAGACGCAGCCAAATGGGCGAGTCAGGCTGAGTGGCCCAGTAAAGACCCATATTTTCTATATATTTTTTTAAAATTATTTGGGCTTATTAGGAGTCTAAAAAAATTATGGCATGTGATTTCGAGGCCAGTAGATCCCAAAACAAAATTTTGAACTTTTTTTAAGGTATGTTCAGCAAACGTGCGGGTAGCAATTTCTATCTTTTGAACCAGTGCTCGGATTAAAAATATGAGGGCACTATTGAATCTGTAGTGTCAAGATTTTCTTAAGGGAAGTGTAACTTTGACTTTCAAGGGTCGGATAAAAAGGTTAATTTTTTGAATTTATAATAAAATAAAATAAATAACTCAACAAGTTATTTTATTTGTTTCTTTGTAACTGTTGAGTGGTGGGGGTGGGAATGTTGGGTTGTCTGGCCATTTAATGGATGGTTACACTTGGTTTTGTAACCGAATTGTTGGTATAATTAATAGGTTCATTAATTAAATTTATTAACGAACCTCATTAAATGTGTGTTGGGTTGATCTCCTCTTTTATTCTATTTAAAAAATGCTCGGGTAGGGGTTTTGAGGACTAAAGGGAGGAACCTCTAACGAAGTGTTGGAGACATATTCCACCAATGTAGAATAGAGCTTAGACGACCATTGGAGGACTCGATGATGAGCACCTAAGGATGTAAACCTTCTCCTTTGTCTGTAGCACCCTCGAATGTGGACACTCCTTCCTCATCTGTAGTGACTTCCTACGAATTCGAGGTAGGGGGATTTGTTTAAGATTTATTATGATTCTTTTACCTTGATGATGTTGAAACCCCACCAAAATTATAATTCTAACGTGGATGGTGTGGGCCAAACTGAACAAGGCCAAGACCCTCCGCCAACGTAACTTTTATTGTGTTCTTCATGGGTGACCGACCAACACAGCAGCAACCAGTAGAGGCGGCCGACTCTTGCTGGCTGTGAGAAGGTGAAAGCGCCAGAAGGAGTTGCGGCGGATGAAGGGGGTAGTCTTCCAAATCCAGTCACATTGACGACGTCGATGCACTGCGGTAGGGAACCGCGGAGGAGGGTCGTAGCTCTAAGCCACGGTAGGGGTGGCTAGCCATCGTCGGCCGCATTGACGCCAGGCGGTGTGCCACGGAAGTGCACCGCGGAGGAAGGTCGTGGCTTTGAGATGCGGAAAAGGGTAGACCCACAAATCACGGGTCCTATGAGTGACTAGTTCGAGTGAACCGGCCAGCTAGAGCGGTTCCAACTAGAGTCGTTGCTTTGAGACCAAACGGACTTCTGTCTGTTCATGAGGGGAGTGGACCCCCGTGCCCGGCCAGTATGTTGGGAGGTTCCGCAGCTCGGCAGGCCGTGTCCAGTCTGGAAAGCCAAACCAAACTCATGGCCCAGTGGGTCCGACCAGGCCTCGTCGAACCGGGTAGAGCCCAGCCCCTTCGGGCTGGGTCGGTTCGTTCCGACCGGGTCTGACTGGACCCGAACCCCTTTCGGCCGAGTTACGCTTAAATGGGAATTTCTCCTAAACGGGTGTCCATTTGACGAACCATCTGCGATGTCAAAACCCTTAGGATGAGGTAGTACTTTCGAGATACTTTACCTAAGTTTTGGAGAAAGTTGGAGTATAGTTGGATTAGATCAAACCCGAATCCAACCGGGCCCTTTTCACTAAAATGCCTATAACTTATAGACCGGGCATCCGGTTGACACGCCATCTATTGAGTTGGAACCCTTATAAAATGGTGGTTCTTTAGGTAACTTCTTTGTGGGACTTTGTGTCGGTTGAAATATAACTGATGTCTTGAGGAGCGGATCCTCCCGGAATTAAGCGTGATTTGTGTGGAATCCAGTGGCTATCTATGAGGTGGAGAATGAAGGGTGATCTTGTGGGGGTTGATACCTATAGATCCTATGTGGGTCAGATCCTGTGTGGGTCAGTTCTCAACAATACTATGTGGGTCAGTGCATACCGATCTTGTATGTGTCAGATCCGATGCGGGTCGATTCTCAGTGATCCTGTGTGGGTCAGCGCATACTGATCCTGTGTGGGTCAGATCCTGTGTGGCTCAGCGCTAAGTGATCCTATGGGGGTTAGTGAATAACAATCCTATGTGGGTCAGATCTTGTGTGGGTCAACAGAAGATACTCTTGACAGAATAAGATGATATATCTTTATGACTAATCATCTGTACTTCTGTACATAATTTATATACCTAGTGTGAGATGACTTTTGATTTGTGCTCTGTGATTGAGATCATGATTTGTGTATTTTCCTTTGTGGAATTTTGGGAGACCATTGGGGGTATCAAGGTCCCTATTGGGTATTTTATACTCAACCCTAAATGGGATTTTCTTGCAACGTGTTGTGTCTTGTGCAGATGATAGAGATCTAGACTTATTCTTGAGGAGTCGTAACTTGATGGTGCTCGGGGGTGATTGAAAAATAGTGTATGGATTTGACCGGTAGACGTGGAGAGTTGCAGTGACACGTTTTACCTACCCTTCATGTAGGAACCTTGGCGGATGACCCTGATATCTTTTTTCTCTTTTTTTGTACTACTATTTTAGTTAGTATTTTATTCTTTCCACTTTACTTTTAGTACTCACTTTTACACTCAGTGGTGGTTTTTAGTTGTGGTTGTACCTTTCTTATTATGTTTTGTTTACTTGTGTGCAATGTGCCCTATCTGTGTGTGTATAGGTTTTTGAGGAAATTCTTTCCCATTTTAGGGATATTCCTTTCTAGTGAAAGTCTCCAACCCCTGGTCTATGGAAGGTAGGCTTGGGGTAGTCACGACACTGGCCCTGGGGGACAGGTCATGACAAATTGGTATCAAAGGGGTCAATTATATCAGAAGAACTGAGAGTCTATGTTTTAAATGGAGTAATAGTGTTAAGTGTCTTCAGTTTGGGTTTCAGTTGGGGGAGTCTAGTGTTGGTGCGGTGGCCAACATATCCATACACCAGGACCCTGAATTCTGATTTCTAACTTGATACATGAAAACACTGTTTTCATGTGTTTTGAAAATGTTGTTTTTCTTTTGATATCTTTGATTCGTCTCACTAGGTATAACTTATTGACTATGGAACACCTATTTTCTTTCAGGATACTTCAACATAGAATTCTAGCTAGGATTCCAAAGAGATATCATGATGACAGACCACCGAGTGAATAGGCATTGGTGCAGGGCCCTCTTACAGTGATGGAACCTTTGGGTGGTGTACCATCAGCACCACCACTCGTAGGGAAGTAGTTTCCAAAAGTCCCACTAGTAAACCTTGCATACCAAACGAGTGTGTTTCATGAGTTCCAGAGACACAAGTCTCTGAGGTTTTGAGGAAAGACAGATCCCCAAGTAGTTGAGGACTGGTTGGAGGTTGTGGCGTGGGTTTTTCTCTTAGTTGAGACACCATCACATCAGATGGTGATCCTAGCTACTAGCCTCTTCCAGGGCACAGTAGAGAGATGGGGGAGACTGATGCTCTAGATTCATGAGGAGGAAACACTTTCCTGTTTGGACTTCAAGGGCCTCTTTAGGGAAAAGTTCATACTAGTGACACTACGCTTTGTGCTTATTCAGGAGCTACTGCACTTAAAGTAGGGCAGCCTGACTATGGCTTAGTACTCTGAGAGATTCACTAACCTCTCTCACTACTCCACCAACATGGTACGATACCATTTCCTCAAGGCCCAAACCATTGATCAGGGTCTCCGATGGGAGATCAGAGCATCGATGATATCACTCAATATCCCGATGCAGGCTGGGGTGCTTGAGCAAGCACTATTGGTGAAGATCTTCTTAGCTGAGAAAGCACCGATGGTGAGAGACACCACCATATGATAGGTATCCAAGTCATTTGCAGCAAGTAATAGGTAGATGATGTAGAGGTCCAAGTGGGATAGAACTTCTGGAGAGCGACCCCAGGATGTAGGGTCGGAGGTGTAGAGCTCACAAGACAGAGGGGGTTAGAAAAGGAGTAGACTATGCTTCACATGTAGCGAGCAGGGTCACATGGCTCACGACTGCCCAACCTGCTGTACTGATGATCAATAGATAGTCTAGGGACTACTGAGGAAAAGGAAAATATTTGAGTGAGGAGGTCTGCAGGGCAGAATACGTGGTAGAGGAGCTGTCCGAGAAGTAGGCGGTGGGCGGCGATTTGAGGTTCTACCACCACCACCTCCATGAGGTCCACCCCGACCTCAAGGAGAAGGAGGACAGGGACGATCTCAACTTCAGGCAGCTGAGGCCTATGATCATGGCACTCCAGAGATGATTCAAGCTATAATCTATGTCTATTTTACCCAAGCTGCAGTACTTATAGGCATAGGTGTTTGTCACTCTTTTATTTTCACAGCTCTTGTTTGGAGCTCAGAGATTCCTAGGATCTATTGGCTCGATCCTTACAATTTGAGACTCCTACGAGAGAGGATTCAATGATTACCCACTAGTGTCAGCAGTGTGAGATTACTCTAGGAGGTGAGAGCTTCAGCTGGGATCTTCTAGTAGCAGTGTCGAGGCCTTACGATTTCATCTTTGGTATGTACTGGTTATCCATGTTCCATGCTCAGATTGATTGTTTTAGGCGCAAAGTGTGGTGTAACCATGAGGATGAGACCATTTTTTCTTTCAATAGAGAGAATGTAACCATTGTGGATTAGGATAAACTTTCTCAAAAGAGGTTACAGCTGATCACTCATCAGTTGGTTAGCCTTACCCTCTAAGAAGATGATGATAGGAGCCCGAGTTATCCTGTAGTGGTAGACCGATATGTTGATGTCTTTCCTGATGATGTTTCGGGACTTCCTCCTCATAGAGATTTAGACTTCTACATTGACCTATACTTTAGGATGACACTAATATCTACATTATCATATCAGATGGCTCCCACGAAGCTTCGTGAGTTGAGGATACAGCTGGAGGACTTATAGGGTAAGTGGTTTATAAGGCCCAGTGTTTCTCTATGGGAAGCCCTGATTTTGTTCTCCAAGAAGGTAGATGGAATTCTAAGGCTTTGTGTGGACTATCGGTGCCTGAATCAAGTGACCATGAAGAACAACTATCCTATACTGAGGATTTATGATCTCTTCAACCAGAAAAAGGGAGCATGGTGGTTTTCGAAGATAGACCTCAGATCAGGCTATCACCAGCTCAGGGTACGGGATGTGGACGTACCAAAAATAGGCTTCAGATGCTGGTATGGCCATTACGAGTTCTTGGTGATGCCTTTTGGCATGACCAATGCTCTTTTAGTGTTCATGGGACTCATTAACAGAATCTTCTAGCCTTACCTCAATTGCTTCATGGTGGTCTTCATTGATGACATCTTGGTGTACTCAGCGACGGATGAGGAACATGCCATGCACCTATAGATAGTTCTGGATACGGAAGGTCCACTTCCTAGGGAACATTATCTTGAAGGATAGAGTTGTAGTGGATCTGATAAAGATATAGATAATTCTTGCTTGGGAGCCACCCCAGAGTGTGACCGGGGTGTGGGGTTTCCTGGGATTGGTTGGTTACTACCAAAGATTTATACCTAACTTTTACAGGGTAGAACCACCCTTTTCATCTTTAATGAAGAAGGGACAGCCCTCTTGTGGATGAAGAAGTGTCGGCAGAGTTTCCAAGAGCTGAGGCAGAGACTGATGAGTGCCCACATCTTGAGGCTACTAGAAGAGGGTGTTGGGTATGTAGTATACTAAGATGCATTAGGGACCGGACTAGGATGTGTCCTGATGTAGGTGAGAGCGGTGATTTCCTATGTCTCATGATAGTTGAGGCAACACAAGTATAACTACACCACCCATGACCAGGATTTAGCTGCAGTGGTCTCTTCCTTGAAGATGTGGCCACACTACATGATGGGTGAACGGTTTATGGTCTACTCTAATCATAAGAGTCTCAGGTATATCTTCTCACAAAATGACCTAAACCAGAGATAACATCGATGGATTGAGTTTCTCTAGGAATATGACTTTATGATAGTCTACACTCCTGAGAAGGGGGATGTAGTAGTAGACTCCCTCAGTAGGAGGTCTGGTCTACAGTTGTTGAGTGAGGCGATAGAGCAGCTAGCTTTGTTGCAGATATCCTTTGTGGATAGTGATGGAGCATCTTACCTCTAGTCTATGACAGTTACTCCCCCACTTCTTCAGTGAGTTAGAAAATCACATCTTGGGGACATTGACTGTGAGTCCTGACGTGCTCAAATATCTATAGGATGGCTCTTGAAGGATTTTCTAAAGGTGGGGAGCTCATCATCCATTTTAGAGGACGCACCATGGTACCAGTGATACTAAAAGAGGAGGAGTTGAGGGAGTTCCACACATCCTTTTTAGTGGTACATCATGATGTGGTGAATATGTACAAGGACCTTATACATTGGTACTAGTGTCCAGGGATGAAGAAAGCAATGGTGGTGTTCGTTTCGCGATGCCTCACTTGTCAGCAAGTCAAGGCTGAGCACCACATTCTAGCAGGCTTCACTTAGCCACTTGAGGTGCCAGAATGGAAGCGGGATGGAATCTCCTGGGACTTCATGATTGGGCTACCATGTATGTACATGGGACATGATTCCATCTGGGTGATCGTTGACCGACTCACCAAGTTGTCCCACTTCCAACCCATCCGAGAGTAGGGATCAGTAGAGGGCCTGGGAAGACTCTACATACAGGAGATTGTACTGCTTCATGGGGTTCCATCAATGATCGTCTCATATCACAACACTCATTTTACCTCCTAGAAATGGGAGGGATTGCAGGAGGTGTTCGAGACTCAACTGCACTTAACCACTTCCTTTCATCCTTAAATAGATGGTCAGACAGAGGGGACCATAAAGACACTTGAGGAAATGCTTCATGCTTTCATTCTAGATTTTTACTTCCATTGGGAGGACCACCTATCACTGGTGTAGTTTGCATACAACAATAATTATCACTCCACCATCAGCATGGCTCCATTTGAGTCCATGTACGAGCGACCATGAAAATAACATCTATGTTGGATAGACCTAGGGGAGTCAGCACTTATGGGTCTAGATTTGGTATAGACTTCCACTAATAAGATACAGATCATCCAAGAGTGGATAAAGACTACACAAAGCCCGCATAATCCTTATTCTGACACGATACGGAGACCCTAGTAGTTTGAGGAGAGAGATCATTCCTTCTTATGGATCTCACCTCAACAAGGATTACAGATATTTGGCTGGGCGACAATTTATCTATAAGGTTCATCATACCTTTCCAAATCCTTAGAAGAGTAGGTGAGGTGGCGTACCATCTATATCTTCCCCCATAGATGCATCAGGTGCATAATGTTTTCCATGTTATTAGCTGAGGAGGTACGTTCATGATCCATCACACGTTATCGACTGGGGAGAGTTGGACATTGATGATGGGGTAATGTTTACAGAGTTCCTAGTAGAGATAGAGGATCAACAGGAGCAGGTCCCTCATGTGTGGTTGATTCCTCTGGTGCGAGTTTGGTGGCAGCACGGAAACCTCCAGGAGAGCATGTGGGAGCGGGAGACTCAAATACGTGCTCAATACCCCCATTTGTTTCCCTAGTTTTGTTATGGGTTTTGAGGAGAACAATCCCAAAGGTGGGGATAATTTAAAAACCTTGATTTTCAAAATAATTTTTTTTAATATTATTTTGGATTATTATGAATCTGTGAAAATTGAAGTCATGTGATTTTGAGGCCCGGAGAGCCCAAAACGTAATTTTGAACCTTTTTTAAGGTACGTTCAGTAAACTTATGGGAGGTGATTTCTATCTTTTGAATCAATTCTCAGATTAAAAATACAAGGGAATTCTTGAATCTGCAGCACCGATAATCACTTAATGGAATCGTAACTTAGACCAGAAAGGGTTGGACAAAAAAGTTAATTTTTGGACATTACAAAAAAATAAAAAAATAACTCAATGAGTTATTTTATTTGTTTCTTTGTAACTGTTGAGCGGTGGTGGTGGGGCCACTGGGTTGGCAAACCATTTAATGAACAGTTAAACTTTGTTTTATAACCACACCATTGGGATAATTTATAGGTTTATTAATTAAATTTATTAATGAACCACATTAATTGTGTGGTGGGTTTATCTCCTCTTTTCTCCTATTTAAACGATGCTCAGGCAGGGGTTTTTGGGACTAAAGGGAGTAACCTCTGAAGAAGTGTCGGCAACACCTTCCACCAATGTAGAATGGAGCTTTGATGACCGTTTGAGGATTCGACTATGATCACCAAATGGCGTGAACCTTCTCCTTCATGCGCAGCACCCTCGAACATGGACACTCCTTCTCTATCCGCAACGAAGTCCAACGAACTCGAGGTAGGGGGATTTATTTAATAGTTTTTATGATTCATTTACCATGATTATTCTGAAAAACTTCCAATATTATAAAGCTAACATGGAGGGTGCGGGTCAAACCAAACAAGGACCAGACCCTCTGCCAACATTACTTTGATTTCGTTCTTCATGGGCAACCGACCAACACGGCGACAACCAGTAGCGGCTGCTAGCTCTTACTAGTCTGGAGAAGGTGAAGGAACCAAAAGGCTCTGTGGAGGATGAAGAGGGTGGCCAGAAATCGCCGGCTGCGTTGATGATGGCGGCACACCGTGGCAATGTGCCAGGGAGAAGGGTCGCGACTCCTAGTCATGGAGAATGAAGGGGGTGGCCAGCCATCACTGACCACATTGACATCGGGAAGTGCCCTGCGACAGCACACCATGGAAGAAGTTTATGGTTTCAAGCCACGGTGGAGGGAGGACCCGCACCCCATGGGTCCCATGAGTGACTGGTCTAAGCAAACTGGCTAGATGGAGCAGTGCCAACTGGCGCCGCTACTTTCAGACTAAATAGACTTCTGTCCATTCGGGAGGAGAGCGGACCCCCGCACCAGGTCAATGGGTCGTGCCCAGTTGGGTGGGCTGGGCCAAACCTGTGGCCCAGTGGGCCAAGGCCACGACACAGTGGGCTGAGCCCGCGGCCCAATGGGCTGGACTAGGCCCATCCAAACCGGGCCAAGCCTAGCCCCTTTCAGGATGGGCCCCATGGGCTGGGTCGGGTCAGTTCGACTGGGTCGTACCTGATCCAGACCCCTTTCGGCCCAGTTACGCTTAATGGGCATATCTCCTAAACCGGTCGTCCATTTGGTGAACCATATTTGGAGCCTAAACCCTTAGGAAGATTTGTTCCTTTCGAGATAATTCACTTGAGTTTTTGAGAAAGTTAGAGTATGTCCAGGTTTGATCAAACCTAAATCCAACCAGGACCTCAGCACTAAAATGGCTATAACTTACAGACTAGGCATCTGGTTGAGGCATCGTCTATTGCGTTGTAACCCTTATGACATGGAGGTTCTTTGGGTTACGGATTATTGGGAATTCGTGCTGGTTGAAATACAATCGATGGCTTGAGGAGTGGATCCTCTCAAAATCAAGTGTGCTTAGTATGGAATCCAGTGGCTCGCTGTGAGGTGGAGAATGAATAGTGATCTTGTGGGGGTTAGTACATATCGATCATGTGTGGGTCAGATCCTGTGTGGGTCCACACTTGGAGATTCTATGTGGGTCAGTGCATACCAATCCTTTGTGGGTAAAATCCTGTGTGGTTTAGCACTCAGTGATCCTGTGTAGGTTAGCGCATACTGATCCTATGTGGGTCAGGTCCTGTGTGGGTTAGTGCTCAATGATCCTGTTTGGGTCAGCGCATACCAATCTTGTGTGGGTCAGATATTGTGTGGATCAGTAGTAGAGCCACTTGAAAGAATAATATGATCTAGATTTATAAATAATCATCTTTACTTTTGTACTTAAGTTGTATACCTCATGTGAACTGACTTTTGATTTGGGATTTGTGATTGAGACCATGCGTTGTGGATTTTCCTTAATGGAATTCTGGGAGACCATTTTGGGTCTCAGGGTCCCTATTGGGTATTGTTATACTCAACCCTACACAGGATTTTCCAAAACCATATTGTGTCTTGTACAGAGGATGGACAACTAGACTGATTCTTGAGGATTCAGGGAATGATGGTGCTCGAAGGTGATTGAAAGACGGTGTACGGAGTTGACCAGTAGACGTCGAGAGTTGTAGTGACAAGTTGTACCTACCCTTGAGGTAGAAACCTTGGTAGATGACCTCAGAATCTCTTTTACCTTTTTTGTACTACCATTTCAGTTTGGCTTGTATTCTGGACCATTTACTTTGAGTACTCACTTTTATACTCAGTGGTGGTTTTTAAGTGTGGTTGTACCTTTCTTCTTCTATTGTGTTAGTTGTGTGCAGTGTGCCTTGTCTTTTTTTGTACAAATTTTTGAGGAAATTCCTTCCCACTTTACGGATATTCCTTTCTAGTGCTAGTTTTCAAACCCTAGCCTATGGAAGGCGGGCTTCGGGTTGTCACAGCACGGGCCCTAGGGGATGGGTCGTGACAAGCCCGCACCACACGGGTTGCGGTCCCTCATGGCATGTGATCCAATAACTATGTGTAGTACCACTAGGGGTGGATAACTTCAATCATAAATGGCACACTGAACCAGTTTCCATTAGGCATCTAGGCTGAATGAGGTCGGTCTGCTGGTTGCGGGTGGGACCAGGGCCCGCAAGCCGAGCCGCCACTCAGCTCTGACCGGAATCAAATTTAGCCCGCTTTTGTGGGCCATCCCAGCAATAAAACACTGATCCACTGAGCAGAACAATCTTGGAACAAATCGGCCCACTAGTTTTTGGTCTGGCCGGATGATATTGGGTCACTGGATGAGACCGGGTCGCCGGGAAACCCGACGAGCTGGACCCCGGGCCGAACCGGGCCAGGTCCAACAATGCACAATGGGCCTATCCTAGTGGTCAAGATGGATGGGGTCGGCCTAGACCCAAACTAGGTTGGGTTGGTCAAACCAAACTAGGGAATATAGGGCCCCTGGTCTGGGTTGGTCAGGTCGGTCCGGCCGGGTCGGACCGAGCCCGGACGCAACCGACCCCTGTTCACTAAAACTCCAATATCTCTCTAACCGGGCATCAAATTGACAATATGTTTATATTTTTGGAACCCTATATGGGAGGGGAATATTTTTTAATAATATAAGGATTCTTTCATGGAATTTGGAATATGGTTAATATCTTGAGGATCAGTTTCTCCTTGAATCAAGCGCACTACATGCAGAGATCCTACGACAGACTGAGACCCGAAGATTGCTGACAAGTGACCCTATGTGGATCAACCATGATAGCATAGTGGGAAGAGGCTTTGTGTGACTCAGAAGTCTCCTGGTAGGGAGTGGATATGTGTGACCCAACATACCCATGGTACTCATCGAGAAGGAGTACCTCTATACGATGACCAAGGTCTCCTCAGTGGTTTACTAAGTATACTTGGTGTACTCTCCTCAGTGGTGTACTTAGTGTACTTTTTGTACTCTCCTCAGTGGTGTAATCACAGTACCTTGTGCATACTCTCCTTTGTATTATTTCCTTTAGGTTTTGGGATCCCTATTTAGTATTGTGTTACTCACCACTACACGGGCTTCGCCAACACATGTTGTGTCCCGTGAAAATGATTGACACTTCGATAAAGACTTTAGTGGTCTTGGACCAGGTGGTTCTTAGTGAGACAGGACAGACGTATTCTTCAACAGAGACATTGGTGGTCTTATAATAGGTCGTTCTCTATGAGACAGGGCAGACATGCATACTACTACGGCTATAGGAAGCTACCCTTCACCTACCCTATAGGTAGGGTCTCGATTGGACAGACTGGGGCAGTTGTACTTTCCTTTTTAGTTTTGGTCTTGTATTATGTTCCCTTTGTACTTTTATTTTTTGTTGTGTGTGTGTGTACAGTTTTAAAGGAAAATACCTTACCTTTTGGGATATACCTTCTCGGTGCTAGTCGTCACCCATTGGCCTATGGAAGGCAGGTATGGGGTTAGTCACAGCATGGGCCTTTGTGGGGACGGGTCATAAAAAAGTTTTATCATAGGTGGTTCGTTCTACCTAAAATACTGGGACTCTATTATTCTGTTTTTGGAAAACATTATTAAGTGTGTCAAGTTTGACTTTCAGATTTGGGGAGTCCGGTGTTGTGCGGCAGCCGACGTATCCATACACCATGACATTGAATTCTTCTTTTCAACTCTATACATAAAAAACCTGGTTTCATGCATCATATAGGAATTGAGTGTTTCTTCATGTTCTTCATGAATTAGAGTCATCTCACTAGGTATAATATATTGATCGTGGTTCATCTTCATTCTATTTCAAGATGCCTCCACGCAGACAACGAGCTAGGATTCCAGTGTGTGACCATGAGGATGGTCCACATAGTGATAAGGCTTCGTTATAGGGATTGTTTACTGAGATGGAACCTTTGGGTGGTGTCCCAGCTTTACCATTTCCCGTTGGTTAGAATTTTCTGCTAGCGCTATCGATAGAGGACGCATTTAGACTTAATGTCTTACACGAGTTTCAGTGACAGAGACCTCTCAGGTTCCAAGGTAAGCCCGACCCACAAGAAACTAAGGAATGGCTTGAGGTGGTGACTGAGTTTTCCATCTAGTCAGGGCACCATTAGATCAGATGGTAGTTCTGGTAGTGAGCCTTCTATGTGGCTCAGCAAGGCGATGATGAGGTTTAGATTACCCGATCTTATGATATGGTGACTTTTTCATGGATAGAGCTTGAGAACCACTCTCTGAGAAGGGTCTCTTGACATAAAATCTAAGGGATATGTGTCCCCAAGAGCATCTACAGCTTTGGAAGGATGAAATTTCAGTAGATGAGTATTCATCGAGTAATACCGACCTTTCTAGGTACATGATGAATATGATATGATCAGTGCTTTAGGGCTCAGACCTCTGAGCGAGATATGTTTAGGGATATCCGAGACAACACTATTCCTTTGTACATATCTACATATGTTAGGGTTCTAGCAAGAACCATTATGGTTGAATGTTCTTTGGCTGATTAGATACATCCAGTGGATGTCAGCAGTGAGAAAATAGGAAACTGATGTCAGTCTCAGATACTTGGATGAATATGAGGATGTATTTCCAAAGGAAGTTCTAAGACTAAATCCTTATAGAGAGGTAGATTTACGCTTTGATATCTACCCTGGGATGACATCGATATCTACACTGGCATATTGAATTTATCCCACAGAGATTTGGGAGATGAGGGTACAGTTAAAGGACTTGTAGAGGAAGGGGTTCGTAAGGCCCAGCGTTTCTCCATGGGCAGCCCCAGTGTTAGTATATGGAAGATTGAGGCTATGAATGGACTTTTTTCACCTGAACTAGATGACCATGAAGAAAAGGTATCTTATACCAGGGATTGATAACCTCTTATATCAGTGGAAGGGAGCAGGTTGGATCTCAAAGATGGACCTCAGATCAGGCTATCATTAGCTTCAATTGCGATATGAAGACATCTCTAAGGCGGATTTCAAATGTTTATATGGACACTACATGTACTTAGTGATGTCGTTTTCTATAAAGAACACCCTAGATGTGTTCATGGGACTCATGAATATAATCTTCCATCCAAACCTATACAAGTTTGTAGTGGTCTTCATTGATGAAATCTTGGTGTATTCAGCATTGGAGGAGGAGCACGTGATACACCTAAGGATGGTTCTGGAAACACTCCAAGAGCACCATCTCTACGGTAAGCTCTTGAAGTGTCAGTTCTAGATAAAAAAAATCCACTACTTGGGACATGTCATTTAATAGGATGGAGTTACGTTGGATTCAACAGAGATACAGGCTTTGCTTTCTTAGGAGCCACCAAAGAGCATTACTGAGGTGCGGAATTTTCTTGGGTTGGTTGGGTACAATCAGAGGTTTGTACCTGAATTATCTAGAGTAGCAGCACCCATGATGGCATTTAAAAAGAAGTTAAAAACCTTCCTATGGATAGAAATATTCCAGTAGATCTCTTAAAAACTAAGGTAGAGCTTGACAAGTGCTCATACCATGAGGCTGCTAGAGAAGGGCACCGACTACATGGTGTTCCGTGATGCATCAAGAACTTGTATTGGTTGTGTCCTAATATAGGGTAAAATAGTGATTTATTATGGATCATGACAATTGATACCACATGAATAGAACTATTCAACTCATGACCTTGAGTTGGTAGCGGTAGTCTTTGCACTGAAGATTTGGTGACACTACCTTATGGGTGAACGATTCATCATCTACTCTAACCACAAGAGTCTCAAGTATATCTTTTCTCAAAAGGATATGAATCTGAGATAACGACATTGGATAGTGTTCCTCCAGGACTATGAATTCAAGATAGTCTATACTCTTGGTAAAAATAACGTGGTGGCAGATGCTCTGAGTAAAAGATTGAGTTCACAGCTACTAAATGAGGCCTCAGAGAAGTTGGACTCACTTCAGATATCCTTTATGGATAGAGATGAGGTAGCTTATCTTCAGTTGAGGGTGGTTTCCCCTCCACTCCTACAGCGATTCCAGGAGGCACAACTTAGAGATGTCAAATGCGAGACCACGCATGCTCAGATGTCCATAGGGAATTCCCCTGATGGATATTTGAAAGGTGGGTAGAACATCATCCTTTTCAGAGGATGCACCATAGTACCAATAGCATTGTGGGAGTAGTGGTTTAGGGAGTTCCATACATCCCCTTTCAAGGTGCATCTAGGTGAGGCGAAGACATATCAGTACCACTGACATCCTTACTATTATCTGGGGATGAAGAAGGTAGTGGCAGAGTTTGTTTCTAGATGCCTCACTTGTCGGCAAGTGAAGGATGGGCACTAAGTTCCAGCAGGTTTGACACAACCCCTCAGGGTATCGAAGTGGATGTGGGATGGAATATCGATGGAATTAATTATGGGTTTAACATGTATTTCCAGGATACACAATACCATATGGGTTATCATTGACCGACTCACCAAGTGGTACCACTTTCTAACTACCAAAGAGAAGATTTTAGTGGAGGGCTTAGGATGCCTCTACGTGCTAGAGATTTGATGATGGGGTGAATTTTGTGGATTTTTCGGTATAGATCTAGGATCGGTATGGGAGGATCCTTCTGGGAAGGTTGATTCCTTTGGTTCATGTTCGTTGGTAGCATGGGAATCTCTAGGAGAGCATATGGGAGTGGGAGGCTCAGATTCATTCCCAGTAAGCCCTTTTGTTTGTTTAGCCCTTGTTTTGTCTTACGAGGACATTAATCCCTAAATGGGGGAGTAATGTAATACCCCATAATTCCATGAAATATTTTTTAAAAAATTAAATGGGGTTATTTTGAGACAAAACGCTAAGACGACGTGTGATTATGAGGACCAGAGTACCCAGAATGATCCATTGAAAAATGTTTAGTTTTAAATAGTGTACGTGACCAGTTTTCCTAAAAAAAGTGGAATAACTTTTAAATGGTTTTCTATATCATAAATCTGAGGTCACTGTTGTGTTCTAGATAGCGGGTTTACCCTAGGTGTGACTTAAGTTTAGTTGAAACAGGCCTCTAGTGAGAAAACCCAAAAATTACATAACCGTAGATAAAATAATTAAATAAAATTATTTTATTTTTCAAATGATTATAACTCATGAATGGTGAATTGGATTGAAAATATGAGACCACTGCTGAGCTCATGAGGGTATTATTTCCTTATTTAGAGACTAACATTGGCCAGCACGGTCCAACAATGGAAGTTAGTTTTTGGCCATTAATAAAATAATTAAGTAACAATTATTTTATTAACAAATCCTTATAACATATAAATGGTAACTCGGATTGAAAATCTGAGAGTATTGTTGATCCCTTGAGGGCATGTTACCCTTATGTGGAGATTAACCTCGACCGACACAGGTTGATGTGAAATAAAGTTTTTGAACGTTTTTTAATCGAATTTAAATGGAACACATGCACGGTTTTGGAAACTTCTAAACGGGTTCCCAGATTGAAAATTTGAGGGCACTATTGTGTCTGTAACAACGAAATTACCTAAGAATATACCAAACCTCAACTGACATGGATCAAGGTAAAAATTTATTTTTTGAACTTTTCAGAAGAGAAATAAAATAAATAGAAAAGTTATTTTATTTTCTTTTCCTCACCGTTGAGTGATGACACGCCAGAACTGCGATAAGGAAATGAGTTGGTGATGAACTACTTTAATGAGACTCTTTCACTGAAGTGAAATAGATACGTTGTTTTATTAATGAAATAGCATAACGATGTGGTGATGCAGTGTAAAAGAAACACTACGACACGTTTCTCTATTAATGAGATAAAAGGTTGGAGAATCTGGGGGTGGAATTTATCTGACGGATGGTGAAAGTTTTTCTCTCCAATGAAGAATGTTATTGAATCTCTAGAGACATCGACACATTTCGAAGAATGGGACCAGTGCGCGATGAACACCAATGACTTTGAAGAACGGAACATAGATTCCCACAGATGGATCGATCCATCCAAAAACTCGATCATAGGTAAGGGTTGTTTTGATTTGAATTCCTTTTCCTCATTCTTAATTATAAAATTACGAATGTGGATCAACCCATGAAAAGGTTGATTTGTGGATCACTCATTCTTGTAGGGGATGCCTTTTTCTTGGTATTCTTGTATCGAGATTAATTATTTGTCTGATAGAACATCAATCCTAAACCTCTCCTTGATTAAACTCTAATGCAGAGGGAACGAGCCAACATGATCAAGGCCTGAACCCCTCTGTCTTGTGCCTTATTTGTGTTCGAATATTCTAAATGACTACAATCTAGTACTGAGGCTATATCAGGGAAGACAGAGACTCGAGAAGACTGTCGGTGCAGATGGTTCACAGAACAGAAAACTAAAGCTGACCAGGAGGCCCATAGAAAGCATTGTCGGTGTGCCGGTGCCAGTGTTGGCTTGTGGTAGCAACTGCGGATGAGTGGTGGTGTGCCAAGATAGTTCCCCGAAGGAGGTTTCACGGCTAGCTTGGGCCACAGAGGAGCAGTAGGAGCCGTCGAAAGCGGTTGGTGGCTGAAGGATGAGATGCGGCCAAACGATCGCGTTAGGCGGAGCAGCCCGCACCACACGGGCCGCAGTTCCTCATTGGCATGCGGTTCATTGACTGCTTGTGGGACCACCAGGGGTGGCTGGATTCGGTCAGTTGCAGCGTGCTGAACTAGACATCATTAGGCTTCCAGATTGATAAGGGTCGGTCCACCGGTTGCGGGCTAGATCGGGGCACGCAAGAGAGGCCACTAAGCATCCTGGGATATGAAAAAATCGGCCATCTGATTGCGGGCCAGTCTGAATGAGACTGGGTTGCCGGGTGACCCGGCGGGCTAGACCCCCTGGCCGAGTTGGACCAGGTTCAGTAAGGCCCAATAGGCCTGGTCTAGTGGCCATGCCGGACCCAGTGGGCCCAGACCTGAACTGGGTCAGGTTGGTCAAACCAAACTGGGGCATGTTGGAGCCCCAGTCCAAGTTGGTCGGGTCGGTGCGACCTGGTCAAACTAGGTCCAGACCCAACCATCCCCCATTTACTGAAATTCCAATATCTCTAAAATTGGGCATCCAATTAATGATATGTTTGAAACTTTGGAACCCTCACGGCAAGTCAGGTCTTTTGGAATACTCTAAAATTGCTTTCATGGAAGTTGGAATACGAAGAATGTCTTGAGGATCATTTTCTCCCAAAATCAAGCGCACTATATACAGAGATCCTACGACGGATTGAGATCCAAAGACTATTGACAAGAAAACCTGTGTGGATTAGATATGATAGCCTAGTGGGAAGCGTCTCTGTGTGACCAGGTAGGCCCACGGTGGGGAGCAGTTCTGTGTGACCTGGCAGACCCACGGTACTCATCGGAAAGGAGTACCTCAGTACGATGGACTAAGTGGGAAGAATCCCTGTGTGACCCGGTAGGCCCACAGTGGGGAATAGCTCTGTGTGACCTAGCATACCCACGGTAATCATCAGGAATGACAAACGGAGCAGTCCAAGGCTAGTGGGAAGTGGCTCTGTGTGACCTTGCAGACCCACGGTGGGGAGAAGCTCTGTGTGACCCAACATACCCACAGTACTCATTAGGGAGGAGTACCCCAGTATCCCAAGGTGTTCAATGTTACAAATTATGGTCTTTATTTATATACTTTAGATTATATAGGTGTGAGCTAACTCTTAGTGTACTTTGTGTACACTCCCCAGTGGTGTACTTAGTGTACTTGGCATACTCTCCTCAGTGGTGTACTTAGTGTACTTGGCGTACTTTACTCAGTGGTCTACATAGTTTACTTGGCGTAATCTCCTCAATGGTGTACTTAGTGTACTTGGTGTAATCTCCTCAGTGGTGTACTTAGTACACTTGGTGTACTCTCCTCAGTGGTGTACATAGTGCACTTGGTGTACTCTCCTCGATAGTGTACTGATAGTACCATGTGCATACTATCCTTTGTGGTCTTTTCTTTGGGTTTTGGGGTCCCTACTGAGTATTGTGTTACTCACCCCTGCATGGGCTTCACCCAAAAATGTCATGTCCCGTGCAGGTGATTGACGCTTCAACGAAGAACTTGGTAGTCTAGGATGAGGTGGTGATCAATGTGACGGGATGGACGAATGCTTCGACGGAGACCTTGGTGGTTCGGGACCAGGTGGTGCTTAGTGAGATGAGACGGATGAGCGTACTACTACGGATACAGGTAGCTACCCTTTACCTACCCTTCAGGTAGGGTCTCGAGCAGATGGAACAGGGAAGTTTTAATTTCCTTTGTGGTTCTTGACTTGTATTCTGGCCCCTTTTTACTTTCATTTGTGGTTTTGGGCTTGTATTCTGTCTCCTTTTTACTTTCAGTTTGAGCTCTGTGCGTGTGTACGGATTTAAAGGAAAATGACTTCCCTTTTTGGGATATGACTTCTCGGTGCTAGTCACCAGCCCCTAGCTTATAGAAGGAGGGCTTGGGGTTAGTCACGGAACAGGCCCTGCAGGGGGATGGTTTGTGACATACATGTAGAACATCACTAGTGAACCGTTCTATATTGAACACCATTACACTCATAGGTATGCATGGTGTCGATTGGCCACACTATCATGCTTAGTACATTGAGTCTTGGTATATGTGGGGCCAATATAGTATTTTTTTCAGTTCTCATATCCCACAATATGACTCCATCTATCGAAATAGTATAAGTATGAATATTAATACAGACATCACACAATCATGTACCTTGCATTCCATGGGATAGGCCTTAACTAGTAGGTATGTTTACTACCTATTTTATTTTATTTTATTTTATTTTTTATTTTATTTTTTATTTTTTATTTTTTATTTAAAATTTTAGATTAACTTTGTAGTTATATGGGTTAGAGAAGCTTATACATATCTCTAATCCACAATAAAATGAATATTACAGTCAATATGTACTTTATATAAATAAGTTGGATATCATATATCATCTTGATTCTTCATATGAGAGTGTCTAGGATGAGGATCCACTGAAATTCCTTTATCAACACTCTTCCATAGAGGTATTTGGGGATTTTAATGTTCCTGATGATACCCTTGGAAATGATAAAAAGTTACCACTACTACCGCCACCAAAAGGAGGATAGATACTAGGACAATCATGAGGATTGAGACAAGAACTGGGCAAGTAATGCCTTAGAGAGGACCATGCACAAGCTCATGCACCGTAGTTATAGGATCTTGTATATAAAGAAAAGGATCTAACACATCATGAAAATGAAATTGTAAATCCTATAGTTGACATACTTGGAACTCTATAAGGGTGGTACTTTTCTATAAAATCATAGTTTTTGCAATTATCAGGAAATAGTTTCCCCTACAAGGACCTCTTTGATGTGTTATCATTGGCATTAGCTTGAAGGGATATTACAAGGAACCCTTAATTATTCAAACATATCTCCGCATGTGATGTTAGATAGTCCTCTAGGAATCATAGTGAAGATTACCCATTCATAAGTACAACAAGGAACCAAAAGTTTAACATATTGAGGTACCAATAGTAGCAGCAAAGCAGTACATGGAGGCAGTAGTTCCACCAACTTATGTGAACCCAATTGAGGTAGAGGTAACATAATATGGTGATCAAACTACTATATTTATCACACCTAAGTGGCATAGACATCACACCCAAAGTGGTCAAGAGTTTTATACACAATGTTGTGGAATAGAGAGATAAAGACATTGATTTTTTCTAGTGTGAGACATTTTAATATAAAAATAGTAAATTTATCAAGTCATTAATTGTCTTATATATAATATGAAAAATATATATATAACTATAACATCCCATAAATTTATGAATATTCTTATTGTAGTTAAATTTTAATAAATAGCTTGTTTTAAAATTTAAAAACTACAAAGAACTGTTTTAATATAATCTTTTATAAAACTAAATGATTTTCTTTAATCAAAATAAGTTTTGGTTAAGTTAAAATATTCAATTTAAAAATTATTACTTTATAAACAAATAGTAGTTTATTTTCTCAAAGGTAAATATAGTAGAAAAAAATAAATGTTAGAATTAAACAAGATAAATTATGTTTTCTCTTAATATTTTATAAGATATGATTTTGAAAATATATTATTTCATTACTTATGGTCAATTATTAATATAAGTATAGTTAAAATAAAAAATATTATTTAAAATTACCTTTTTATAAAAAATTATAGTTTTTTGTTTTAATACTAGTATTTGTTTATATATTATTACTTTTCAAGAAATATAAATATAATATGGTTAGTAAGATATTACTTTAGTAATGGTAATATTACTTATATCTAGTCATTTGAATGCTAACTGTATTTAATTAAAAGAATAATTAACTTAATGTAATTTTTGATAAAAAAAATATAGACGGTGTATATATTAAATAAATATTCTATATATTATAATTATATTGATTATTTTTTAAAAAAATAATACTTTATATTTAAAAATGGCTCAGCCATTGGCTAGCCAAGAGACCACCTCAACCACACTTATGGGACCCTAGGGGTCGACCTTGTGTGGGATGTGGTCTACCCTAACCCGAAAATGGTGGTAGAGGAGCAACTAAGCCCCAGTGCATATGAAAGCTATTGGGTTCATATCACTCGTAGGATATGGTTAGGGCTTGCATGGGGTGTGTTGGGCCACAGGTGTAACCATACAGGTCGGTAAGGTTGTGCGAGGTAGTTTGGGTGAGTGTGTCGAGATCCAACCCTAGTGTCATGTCCAAGATACTAATGATACAAGATCACCTATTAAGCACTCCCTGAATGTTTGAGTTTCCAATGTGGTATGTGCTATCTCAATCACTATTAACCTTCCCTTAAAAACACCATTTATATATGGACTGTTTGATCAAGTTCACACCACCCATCTAATCAATTCATTGTTTATCTTATACAATCTTCTTGATCTAGCCAAACCCTTGACATCGTCCTTCTTCCTCTCAATGATCTACTTCATCCTTGATGTTGCAAATCTCATGGTCTAATCTTGACATCCCCATTTTCACAACGAACACAAAATTATATAATCCTAAAACCATGAAAACCCTTTGGCCTACATTATTATTTTATTTACCTTTCATCTTTATTCCTTCAATCTATAAAAATTAAATCATTTCATTAATCTCGTTGTTATCATTCTATCAAACCAAATCGTTTTGATGTTGTAAATTGAAGAAAAACTACCAATGGTTTTTTCATTTTTCATGAAGCTTCAAGAAGAATCCTTAATTAACTGAGAATAATGAGTTAAATAATTATATATAGGACCAAATGTACCAATCATATTTAAAACTAAGATTATCTACAATTCAATTCAAATTCTCTAACTTGTTGTCTTCTCCTCCACATGATGTACCAGCAGTAGTGATGAAATAAATATATAAAAATATATATATTATCCTTATTATTATCGGCTTGCTTAGCAAGCCATGAACATGAACCACACATTTTAAATAATCGAGATCTCTCTCTCTCTATCTCTCTCGATTCTTCTAGTGGATGTATACAACCACCTCCATGAGCCTTGAAAGATAATAGAAGAATATATATATATATATATACATGAATATATACAAGAATCTTCAGGGCTTGACTATATATATAGAAAGCTTGCTTTCCGGGTTTTCTAATCTTTTAGAAACCCAGTTGACAGTTATGAACATGAGAGAGAAAATGAGGGAGATAGGGATAGAGTTAAAAAAATATTATAATTGATGAAGTGAGGAAAACTAGTCTACCTTCAAAAAAAATCAGTATTTTAAGGTAAGAGGAGTTTTTTTTCAAACTTAAATATTTTCAAAAATATATTACAGTATGGGTAATTTTTTTTCTACTTTTATTTTATAGAAATAAAATTTATCATTTTATTTAAAACTATTATTTTTTTAAAAAAACCCTTTTTAAAAGTTATAATTTTATATCATAATTTTGTTTCAAAATTATATATAAGGGGATCATTACTATTTTTTTAAGAACCTCTATAGTTTCAAAATTTTATAAGTAAATCATAATTATCCAAGAGAGATCTTATTTCCAACTTCTATGTAATTATTTTCCAAGCTCTATTTTTTATCAATTTTATATTGTCTTCAAAAACCTTATATAAGGTAAAGTTATAATTTTTAGAAAAATATGGTTTTATGTTCTACAAAACCCTAAATAAGGGAAATTAAATTTTAAAGTGTTTGTATTATCATTTTATGCATGAAATCTTCTTTAAAATTTATGAATTTCATCCATGATCATAGATGTGTCTATATACTATAATTATCATTAACAATTCATGAATTTTAATATATTAATTTTTTACGTTCAATTTATAATGTTTTTATAATATTGCCTTTGAATTTATGAAATTCTTTTAAAATTATGGATTTATCCTAACCCTTATAATTTTTTCTGAAAAAAATATTTTGATAAAGTATTAAAAAATTTAAAATTATTTACTTCTTTGAAAATTATCTATGGATTTTTTAAAGTATTTTAATAGTTTATAAAGGAGAAACAAAGGCTTAAAAAATACTAAAATAAAACTCAACACATGGGTAATAAATAAGTTGATGGGGAATGGGGTGATCCCACGACCTCAAGGGGGAATTTCCATAATATTGATACTGCTAGTGGCCTCAATGATTTCTTATGGTTTTCCATGTATCCTTTTAATCCAAAAAAAATATTGTTTTGAAAGTATTTTTAAAGGATAAATCCAAAGTTTCTTTCAAGGGTGTTTGATTTTAAAATAAAATGGGTTTTCAAAATGATATTTATTTTCAAAAGTTTCAAAATAATATTTGTTATGATGTTTTTTGAAAATCCTATATTCATATTTAGGAAAATTATTTATCAAATGTTTTTTATTTGATATAAAGTGAAAATTTTTTCAAAAAAAAATTTTATTCTTTCAAATAAAATAATTTTTCACTGGTTTTAAAACCCCTTACTGAGAAATTTCATACTCATGTAATATTTCTAAAATGTTTTTCCTAGGATCATTAGAAGTTATAAAAGTTTTTGGTATCATTTAAGGAGATATAACGTGTGAAGAAAATTATTATTTTTATTTATTAATTGTGTAAACTATGATATTATATATGGAATTTTCTAATACTCTATAATCTAGACCAAAAAGGATCCTTATGTGTGTAAAGAACTGTATATTTTCTAGTTACTTTTTATAAAAAAAGATATAAAACATGTTTTATGAGACATAGAAGTGTGGGTCTTGGGCTATTATAATTGATATCAAATGAATTGTTTAGAAAAATTTTGATATGAGGATATTTTCATTTGAGGATAATTTACAATTCATAGGTATCCCTTCAAATATTAATGATTTTTAAGAGTATATAATTTTAAAACACTATTTTTCCAATCCGAAATATGGAAATTCTATTTTTCTTTAAATAGGATAAAATAATTATAAGAGAACAATTATTTTGAGGGGGGAGGATGTAACATCCTAAAAATGTAATAATATTATTCTTTTAGTTAAATTATAACAAATATCTTACTTTATAAATTAAAAACAACTAATACATTTTTTAATATAATATTTTATGAAACTAAATTATTTTATTTAATGAAAATAATTTTTGTTTAAGTTGAAATATTCAAATTATAATATATTAATTTTTAAGGAAATGTAATTTTATTTTCTCAAATTTAAATGTAATAAATTTTTAGTAAATGTTAAAATTAAAAAAGCTTAATTTTTTTCTATTAATATTTAAAAAGATATGATTTTCAATATACATTATATCATAAATTATGATCCTTTATTAATAAAAGTATAGTTAAAATAACAATTATTTTTTAAAAGTACCTTTATTTGAAAATTTATAGTTTTATGTTTTAATCTTATTATTTTCTAATATATTATTATTTTTCAACAAATATAAATATAAAATGGTTAGTAAAATATTACTTTAATAATTGTAATATAACTTATATGTAGTCATTTGAATGTTAAGTGAATTTAATTATAATGAACTAATTGAAATTGTTGAGATAGAAATATTGAGGGTGCACATATTAAATAAATATTGTATCTATTGCAAGTATATTGATTATTATTTAAAAAAACTTATATTAAAAAAAATTCTAGAAAATGGATAGCCAAAGGAACACCTTAACCAGACATTTGTGTTACCCTAGGGGTTGACCATGTGTGAGTGATAGTCTACCCTATCCAGCCCATGGATGTAGAGGAGGAACTTAGAACTTACACATAGGAAGGAAAATGGGTGTCTAGCACCCACTGGTCACGAACAAGGCATGCATGGGGTGTACTGGGTCGTCGATGCAACTGTGCTAGTCGACATGGCTGTGTAAGGGAGTGTGTGAGAGTGTGTTCAAGATCCAACCCCAGTTCCATGGCTGAGAGGGTGATGAAATGGGATCAATTATTTAGCGCTCTGCGAATGTTTGAGTTTATGATGTGGGACACACTCTCTCATTCAATTTTTACATTTTATTAAAAATGTCATTAATAAATAGACCATTTGATCAAGTCTATGACAACCATCTGATCAATTTATTGTTCATTTTTTACCTCATACTGGACCTAACTAAACCCTCGACATCATCATTCTTCCTCCTGATGATATTCTTTGTCCTTAATGATGCAAATCTTGTGATCAAAGATTGGCATCACCATTTTCACAACAAACCCAAAGTTATCAAAACCTAAAACCATGGTAGCCCGTCAAGCTATGTAATTATTTAACATTCCTTTCATCTTTATTCCTTCAATATACAAAAAATAAATCCTTTCATTAATCTCATTTTTATCATCCTATCAAACCAAAATTATTTGATGTTGTAATATAAAAAAATACCAGTAGATTTTTCAAATTTTAGGAAGCATCAAGATGACTCCTCGATGAAACTGAGAAAGATGAGTTAAATAGTTATATATACAACTGAATGTGCCCATAATATTTAAAAATAAGATTATATATAGTTCATTTTTAGATTCTCCAACTCATCATCTTCTCCTACTCAATATATACTAGTAGCAGCAACAAAATATAAATATATGTATATAATCTCCCTATAAATATTGGCTTGCTCAGAAAACTGTGAATGTGAACCAAGCATTTTGAAGAACTGAGATATCTCTCTCTCTCAATTCTTCCAGTGGATGTATACATCCACCTCCATATTCCTTGGAAGATAATATTCGAAATGTATATATATACATGAAGATTTTATAGAATCTTCCGGAGTTGACTATATATATTGGAATATTTCTTTGCGGGGTTTTCATTCTTTTAAAAACCCAGTTACCTATTGTAAATGTAAAGAGAAAATGAGGAATAGAAAGGGAGAGTCTGAAAATAGGATAATTGAAAAGAAAAAGTGAGTAAAATCAGTCTGCCTTCAAAAAAAATTCAATTTAAGGTAAGGGGGTATTTTATTTTCAAACTTCTATATTTTCAAAATTCTATTATAGTAAGGGTAATTTATTTTCAACTTTTATTTTATGGAAATAAATTTTTTATTTTTATTTAAAATAATTTTTTTTAAAGAACCCCTTTTTCAAAGTCATAATTTTAAATTATAATTTTATTCCAAACACTACTACAGACAATGCCTTTAACAACACTATAATAAGGCTTTGTCAATGCATAAACGTGGTGAAGATCAGAGCTCCCTTAAAATATCTAGGCCATTATTAGTGAAAGAAAAATGATAATAATGGTCTATTTTATCAGTGCTCAAAATTATCGATAAAGGATTACATTATTAGCCCTAAAAATAGCGATGATAAAGGGTGTTCTTTATCAATGCTAGTTTAGTGTTGATAAAGGATCCATTATCAAAAAAAGTTAGTGATGATAAAGGGTTATTTTAACAGAGATATTACTATCACTAAAAAGGGATATTTTATTAGTTTTATTACTAGTGATAATAAAGGGGCATACTACTATAATGTTTTGTTAAGAATACAACACACTACAGTAACAAAATATAAGGAGAAAATAGATAATTTAATTGAAATAAAATTTACAAAACAAATACTAGATAAAAACACTATATTATAGACATTTAAAACATTGGTTTGTACAATTACATGAGTAATTAAAATTTATCATGAACATTAAAAAACAAAAAAAAAATGTTTTCTTTGGCCCCCAAAAACCATTCATGCTACTAGTTTCCAAAAAAACCACTCCATCTCGATCAAAATAATTCACATGTATAAGAAAACAATTCTTATGTTAGTAATACTATAAAGAAATAAATTAAACAAAAAATGTCAATTTTAAACTAAAAACATATATTTAGAGTCATACCAGGAACACCATGTATTGGATTGATTTTTAGTTTCTTCTTACACATCACACCATTTCTTGTTGTTCTCAAAATAAAGTACTCTTCAATTATCTCACATCTATGGTGATAAAAAACTCACTACAGATGTGAGACAATTAAAGAGCACTTACTTTTTGAAAACAAACCTTCAAATTTCACACTATTTCTTGTTCATCTTCAAAAATTATCTCTATGAAAATTTACTAAATAAGTATCAGATAAAAACTAAAAGGAAATTAATTAAGTAATTGTGGATAAAATGATAAGAAAATAGTATGATCTTGTTTTCTTAGTTTTTCATATGTGATTCACGTTTGCAACTAAAATAGAACTTATATATTGAAAACATGTATTTCAAGTCATAATGACATCATCGTGTGTCATATTGATGTGAATCAAATTTATACACACTATAAATGAATTATGGATCATTTTCTTAAAGTTTCAAAACAATCTGATCTTTTTTGTTCAATTTTGTCTAGTGATGTGTGTTTTAAACTAAAATGATACCTTTATAGTGAAAACCCACACTATGAGTATTATCGGCCACATCGTGTATCAGATTGATGTGAAGTTTATTCTTACCCATCACAAATTAATTACGGACTATTGTACTAAATTTTGAAAATAATTCGAGCTCTATTTATCAGTTTTGGCTATTTGATGTGTGTTTTAAACTAAAATGGAACTTTTGTATTGAAACAAGCACTTTGATTCATACTGACCACATCGCATGTCAGATTGATGTGAGGTTAATTCCAACACATCACAAAAATTATAAATTTTGAAAAAACAAAATTGATCTTGTTTTCACAGTTTTGGTGATGAGACACACATTTTAAACAAAATGGATCTTTTTTATTGAAAACATTCACTTCAAGTCACAATAACAACATTGAGTGTTATAGTGATGTGTGATAAATTTCTAAACATCTCAAATGAATTATGGATCATTTTCATAAATTTTAAAAACAATATAATATTTTTTTTCTCAATTTTGGATATATGTTGTGTTTTTAAATGAAAATGACACTAATATTGAAAAGACGTATTTTGATTCATACTGACCAAATCATGTGTCGGATTAGTAGGTGGTCAATTCCTACACATGAGAATTTAATTATGGATTGTTTTCAGAATTTTTGAAAACAATTTTATCTTGTTTTCATGGTTTTGGCTATGTGATGAAAATTTTAAACTAAAATGGAACTTTTATATGGAGAAAACATACTTAGAGTCAGATTGACCACATCAGTTGTCGGATTAATGCGTAGTGAATTCCAAAAAATCACGAATGAATTATCGATTTTTTTATAAAGTTTGAAAACAATTTGATCTCATTTTATCAGTTTTGACTATGAGATCTATGTTTCAAACTAAAATGGCACTTTTGTATAGAAAAAGTGCACTTCTAGTCATACCAAACACAATGTGTGTCAGATTGATGAGTGGTCAATTACTACATGTCAAAAAGGAATTATAGATAGTTTTTAAAATAAATAAATAAAATATGAGCTCATTTTCTTAGTTTTGGTGATGTGACATACACTTTAAACTAAAATGGAACTTTTGTGTTGAAAACTTGCATTTTGAGACACATCGACTGCATCGTGTATCGAATTGATATGAAATCAATTTCGACTTGTAAAAAATTAATTATAGATTCTTTCCCTAAATTTTGAAAACAATATGGAATTGTTTTCTCAGTTTTGGTGATGTGACATGCGATTTAAACTAAAATGAAACTTTTATATTAGAAACGTGTATATCAAGTCATATCAACCACATTAGGAGTCAGATTGATGTGTGGTTGATTACAACATGTCAATAATGGATTATTGATCATTGTAATTTTTTTTGAAAATGATTTGAGATCGTTTACTTGGTTTTTTCTATGTAATGAATTTTAAACTAAAATGGTACTTATATATTGAAAACACGTAATTCAAGTCATAGTGATGACATTGTGTGTCATATTGGAATGTGATCAATTCCTACACTTACCAACTAAATTATCTATTATTTTCCAAATGTTTCAAAACAATTAGAGCTTATTTTATTGGTTTTGTCTATGTGATATGAATTTTAAACTAAAATGACACCATTATATTAAAAACACATAATTAGAGTCATATCAACCACATCAAGTGTTGGATTGACGTGTGATCGATTCTTTTATGTCACAAATGAATTATGGATCTTTTCCCAGATTTTTGAAGATATTCTAAGCTCATTTTCTCAATTTTGGATATTTGATGTGTGTTTTAAACTAAAATGGAACCTTTTTATTGAAAACACACACTTGTATTCATTCCCACCACATCATGTGTCATATTATTGTATGGTCAATTCATACACATGAAAAATGAATTGTGGATTGTTTTCTAAAATTTTGAAAACAATCTATGCTATTTTTCTCTATTTGGTTAATGTGACATGCATTTTAAAATAAAATGGACCTTTTGTATTGGAAACACACACTTTGATTCATACCAACCACATCAGGTATCAGATTGACATGTGGTCAATTTATACACATCAGAAATGAATTATGGATCATTTTCCTAAAGTCTGAATACAATATAAGATCATTTTCTTAGTTTTGGATATGTGATTTGATTTAAAATAAAATTTCGCTTATATTGAAAACACATTTGTCGATTCATACTGACCACATCATGTGTCAAATTGGTTTACAGTCAATTCATACATGTGAAAAATGAATTATGTATCATTTTCCAAAAAAATTAAATCAATATGAGGTCGTTTTCTTTTTTTGGCTATGTGGCATGCGTTTTCATTCTAAAATGGCACTATAATATTGAAAACATGTAATTGATACCATACCAAACACATAGGATGTCAGATTAATATACATCCAATTTTTATATGTTACAAATGAATTGTGGATCTTTTCTTAATTTTTGAAAACAATCCCATATCATTTTCTAAGTTTTTTCTATGTGATACATGTTTTAATAAAAAATGACACCTTTTTATTGAAAATAATCACTTTGATTCATATCAGCCTCATCGTGTGTCAGATTGATGTGTGGTCAATTATTACACCTCAAAAATGACTTATGTATAATTTTCTTAAATATTGAAGACAATACGAGATCAATTTCTCATTTTTGTTGATATGACATGTGTTTTAAACTAAAATTTCACTTTTCTATTGAAAGCGTGAATTTCAAATCATAATAACCACATCGTTTGTTAGATTTACATTTAGTCGATTAATACACATCAAAAATGAATTATAGATCATTTTTATAAATCTTGAAGACAGTCTAAACTTTTTCCCTTGGTTTTGGTGATGTGACATGTGTTTTAATCTAAAATAGCACTTTTATATTGAAAAAAATCATTTAGATTCATACTGACCATATTAGGAGATGAATTGATGTGTGGTCAATTTCTACATGTCAAAAAAGAATTATGGATTATTTTCCTAAAATTTGAAAAAAAAATCTGAGATCATTTTCTTGGTTTTGGATATGTGATGTGTTTTAAACTAAAATGAAACTTTTATATTGAAAACATATACTTTAAGCCATACTGACAACATAGTTTTTCAGATTTGTCTGTGGTTAATTCATGCACATGAAAAATAAATTATGGGTCATTTTCATAAATTTTGAAAACAATATAACCTTACTTTATTAGCTGTGTGATGTGCATTTTAATATAAAATGGAACCTTTACATTGAAAACACGTACTTAGAGTCATACTGACCACATCGGATGTCGGATTATCATGAAACCAATTATTACATGTCAAAAATTAATTATGTACCATTTTATAAGAGTTTAAAAATAATCCAATCTCATTTTCTCTATTTTTTCTATGAGATGTGTGTTTTAAACTAAAATAAATCTTTTTTATTAAAAACACACACTTCGAGTCATACCGACCACATCATGTGTCGAATTGATGTGCAGTCAATTCTTAGATGTCAAAAATAAATTATGGATCATTTTCATAAAATTTTAATATGATATAAGCTTGTTTTTTTTGATGAGGTGATAAGAGTTTTAGACTAAAATGGAACTTTTTGTATTGAAAACACACACTTCGATTCATACCGACTACATCGAGCGTTGGATTGACATTTGATTGATTCCGACATATCACAAATGAATTACATGTCATTGTCTTAAAGTTTTAAATAATCCTTTCTTGTTTACTTAGTTTTGGATAGGTGATGCATTTTAAACTAAAATGAAACTTATATTGAAAACATGTGCTATGAGTTATACTGGTCACATCCTATGTCGAATTGGCATGCATTCAATTCTTACAAATTAAAAATGAGTTATGGATTGTTGTCCTAAAGTTTGAAAACAATCTATGCTCATTTTCATTATTTTGGATATGTGACGTGTGTTTTAAACTAAAATGGAACTTTCATATTAAAAAACATATTTAGAGTCATACCAACCACAATGGATGTTGGATTAGTGTGTGGTTGATTCCTACTTGTCACAAATGAATTGTGGATTATTGTCCTAAATTTTGAAAACAATCCAAGATTTTTTTCTCTATTTTGGCTATGTGATATGTTTTTTAATCTAAAATGACATTTTTTTATTGGAAACACTCACTTTGAGTCATACCGACCACATTTTGTGTGGGATTGATGTGTAGTCAATTACTACACATCAAAAATGAATTATAAATAGATTTACTGAATTTTTAAAAGAGTATGAGATTGTTTTCTCAGTTTTGAGCATGTGATGTATGTTTTGAACTAATGTGTAAATTTAACAAAATAAGCATCAGATAAAAATGATAAAAATATTATCGAAAAAAATTAGATAAAATGATAACAACACTAACTAAATAAGTAATAGGAATTCACCACTTCATGATGTTAGTATACATTATGATACTGTGTATTCTTCTTATTTATTTCTAATCAAATGGATTTCCTAAATTATACTTATACTTGAGAAATAAATAAAAAATAATATACAATCATTATGATACTAATATTTCACATCCCAAGCATATCAATAAAATTATATCTTGTACTATATCCCAAACATAGTAGATAATCTCCTAAATTATATGTTTGAAAAAATTATGACATTGTGTACTTTTCCCACTCATCTCTAAACAAATTTACTTCTTCTTTTGAGTACAAAATTTTTTGGAAATCTTGGTAGTACTAAGAAAATATAGAAAAGTAAATGATTAATAATTATTTTTAATGAAATTGTAATTACCTTCGAAAATTACTTGTTCGAGGATGCTAGTTTTTTATGGTATATGATATCTTTCAAAAAATTTAAAATGTATTATTCATAATCATTGTTTTTATCATTTTTAATACAATAAATGAGAATTGACCAGATTTACTAAATTATTTTGAAATATGTGTTGATACTTGAATATTTATATATATACCTTAATTTTTTTCCATTTGAATAAATACATAGGCTTATTAATTTTCAGTCACCGACCTCATACCATGATTTAGCTTATATTTATAGATCACACTATCATAAAAAAAATATTATTAAAAAAACTGAAACATATAATTCGAATTTTATCTATAAAATTTTGATTTCAATGCATTACAAATTCAAAATACACATCATGTGTGGTCAGTTTTATGTAAATCCATGGATTGGATCCAAAAATTAAACAATTAGGTTATCCAAATTCATTGTGATCAACATTCATTACTTCCTAAAAAACAAAAAAAAAGATAAGTAATTAAAAAAAGAAAAATAGATTTTATATAATTAGATTTTAGAGTTTTACCCTTGCATTGTAGTCATAAAAAAGAATCTATATTATGTTAATTTCTTCTCAAATTCCTTTCTTAGATATTCTTTTTTATTTTCAATTTCTTCTAACCCCAATTAAATTTCTTTCGTAGAAACAATACAGAGATTAATGAATCCAAATCAAGTTTTTCAGGATTTTTCCATTATAGAGTAGTAATTTAAACTCATGTAGAAAATAGGGATATTTATTAACTTTAATGAACAAAGTAGTTCATTTTTTGGAAAGACAGTTTATAAAATGTATCTTATGTATATATTCACAACTGAGACTCATGGTCATTCCAACATGATAATCTCATTTATAATCTCGATATCAACCACGTCTGTAATGATATTTCTAAATATTTCTTCTTCATAAAGAATATAGGACACATCTCCATCTTTTAATATGGTGTCTACTTGAACTTTTAATGTTAATATATGCTACAGTGGAACTAGCAAGGAGAAGGTACTCTCGAAAGTTCCTTTTGTTTTCTTGGTCGATTCACTGGATTTTTTTTATCTAAACTTTTTTCTCCCCATTTTTTTATTTGTCTGTGTAACACCCCGAACCCAGTTACCCAGAGCCGGTGCATTATTACATAACATTGGCATGATCACAAGAAATATCAGGTCTCGAAAGACCAATTAGTTTAGTATCCTTGGAAACACTAGATACATTCATTACATCAAAAAAACATCTTGTCTTCATATCCCCTCATATTATCCCTTCAGGTCATTCATAAATTACTTCTTCATAATCCTAGGAAAAATAAAAAAAAATTGAAAGGGGTGAGCTCAGATGCTCAGTAAGGATAACATTATAGCATAATCTTTCATAGATAAGCATAAACACTTAAGGCAATTTATAACTAAAACAAAAGCCTTTTAAACTTGAACTTCAGCATAAAATGTCAAAGATAAAATGAAATAATTCCATTTACTTATTCACATGGATATTCTACTAGTCGAATGATCACATGCAATATCAATAACCACTTTTATAATGATGGAATGCATAATGTCAGACTATCATAACCACATATCCAAGGCCTCGTGCTAAGACTACAAACAAGATTTTTCCAAGGCCTTGTGCCAAGACACTAGTTTGTCTCATGAGACCTACCGATGCATCGAGGATCTATAGCGGGCTCCACCCGTCACTTATTAAGTCCAATGCATTCCTCATATGAACAGGTTTAAACATAACATAAACATTCGTATTAAAACTAGCATATGAAATGTCAATACTTTAACCACAAACCATGAATGGTATAAAAACAGCACATCCACAGTCAAACATAACTCATTCGATACAATATGGAAGATTGTATTGTATCACATTAACCTCAATCAAGAATATTTAAGGATGTTGACATATATGAAAATAATCATCAAAACTATTTGAGTGAAATATCCCCCTTTTTCTTGAAATCATTTAAAAGCCACACTATTTGTCAAGAAGCCATTTAAAAATAGATTTTTGAATCAAAGTGTCCAATACCACTTTGAAACTTTTTTAAAAGGAGTTTTAATTTTAAAACTTTAATGTCCATATAAATAAATCCTTAAAACCATTTTTAAAACATGGACATTACTGGGAAAGATTTAGATGAATAAGTCTTTAAAACATTTAAAAATGGTATTTTAGTTAGAGATTCTAACCAAAAGAGAGACACTTGAATACAAATAATTGAGGTAATCAAAACTTTGTAATATAATGAGAATAAAGGGATTTATTATATACTATGTAAAAGTACATTATATACACCACATAAAAGTGATTTGGTGTATAACAACAAAGAAGTCTCAATGGAATTTAAGTTGAGATGAAATCTCTCATAAAGGTCGTATCCTTAGGTTAAGGATAAATCAATGACATAATTATGTGTGAAAAATATAAATACATTAAATATGATTGGATATTAAGTGTAAAACAATCAAAGGACATTCACACATATTATTGTAAAAACAACACCAATGAATTGCATGTTTAACTCAACAAATGGAGAATGAGTTAAAATTACTCTTATCAAATTCATATCAATGACTTGAGAAATTATCAATGGATTGATTATGTGTATCAAAAGTATATCCACAGGAAGGGGAGTGGAAATTATGACATAATAAAATGAATAGTGATTCCACACATAATCTTGGGGTAATATAATCAATGAAATATGCATAAAGCCAAATGAGTGGAAATTGAAATTTCAAATTCCCTTATCGATTAGGTAACTTACGAAACATACACCCATGAAAGAAGGATCATACCATGATGATGTAAATACCCATAAATTAAATTATATTACACAATTAATACAATCATGGTCAGTACACATACACCACATGCAATAATTAAGTGGTGAACAATGGAATTCTCACGAAATTAAGAGTGAGTTAAGAAACCCATTACCTTGTACTTTTCCTTGGTTGGGGTAGGTTAACCTCCTTTATAATGTTGAAATAATTGTTATTAAATTATTCATGAATAGTATACATTAATATGATATCATATATGATCTTTTAACAATGCTTTGTTAATAATATCTTAGAATTATCGTCGTTGCAGGTGTTAACTTACTCGTTTTCTTTTATATGTTTTGTTACGTAAGCCATGTTTGTCATGGATAGGTTGAATCTTATTCATATCCAGAATGATATCAAGTCTTTAAACATTATTTTTAAATCATAAAATGATAATTATACTTGAATGGATACGAAAGAGAATGAATCTCATCGCGTTCGTGGAGACGGTAGTCCGTACGTACGCACGAGCGACAATATCATTCTTTTGATATTAAAATAATATATAATTGGATGTTATATCATATATAAAGAATAATTATCATGTTATATTTATTATTTTAATGAGTTACACATCATTATTATACCCACCCAAATAATAATATATTGAATAACAATTACACCACGACGTGGAGACGGTAAGTCGTACGTACGCACGTATGGTGACATGTTATTCAAAGGGTGGATAGAATACTGAATATGGTTGTATCATATTTATAATAAAATCACAGTATATATAAGATACTGGAGTTATTATTTTAGAATGGTAATAACAAATAAATAATAAGTGGAAGAAGAAAGGAACTTGAAAAGGGGTGGTGAAAACATTACCCCTTCTTCGGGTTCTTCCTTTTGATTTGATCAAAAGGGCTCCTTAGGTTGGCTTTCTGATCAAACTAAGGCATCTAGGTTGTATTGAGGGAAGTTGAGAGAGTATTTGGGCAGGGTTTTGTCGAACCAAAAGGCTTTTAAGGTTTTAAGAAATGAGAAGGAGGAGTGCCCTTTTATAAGAGGGGTGAGGGGCACCTTTGGAAAAGCAAAAACTATTAATTTATAATAAATTCATATTCGGTTTCTAATGGCTCAAAAGTTGATTATTCAAAGTTTAAGGTGGTTATAGGTCGAAAACCATTAAACAAATAGAATTTATACAGGTTTGGGTCACTATATTAACCTTATCTTTTAGTTTTAACTCTTAGTTAATTAGTTTGACATTTACCATGTCACTTTGTACTTTTATATTATATAGTTAATAAACTTACTATATACATCCAAGAGACCCCCAAGTGGTCCATTAATGATATACCTATCATGATATAAGTCTCTTGGCAGAACCTTAGATTTTTATGAATTTAATATTAATTAATAATATAATATTTGTTTTAAAAACTCTTTTATGTCAATTTTGACACTATTCAATAGTTGATTTTTTTTGAAACTCATAACAGAATGATTACTTCAAAAAAAGTCAATTATCTCAATAATAATATGTAATATTATCCTATAAAATTAGTTTAATTCATTAAAAGTCTTAAATTATATTTATTTGGGTACTTATAATATCAATTATTTTAATTTTTCACTATTATGGTAATTACTGCATCAGTATTGTGTCATAACTATATTAACTTATTTAATGTCTAAAAATTATATATAAAATATCATTATGTATTAAATCTTATTATCTTTCTAATGAATATTTACAATCGAATTTATCTTATGTATAACCCTATATTAAAAATGTTTCAGTAAATAAACTTTGATTTTAACTCTTTTAACTCTTCTTTGAATTAAATAATAATAAATGTCCTAATCTAATCCAAGTGAACCTAAATGATAATATTTTATTCCTAAAGTTTTTTTTGGTCGAGATACACTTGTCCAATAGAATTACGACATGTGTTAGGGTAATATTAATATCATTTTTACCCTTAATTACCCTATTTACTTTTAACCGTGGTAAATAAAAGTAAAAAGTTATTATTCACCAAAAATTATTTTCATCTCATTGAACCAAATTTTACTTCTTTATATTAACCTTGTCTCTCAGATTTTCGAAATTCCATTCACAGAAGCAGTAAAATTATGTTTTATGAAAAATTCAGTTTTTTTTAACTACCACTTAGTAGTTTCACTATTCATCAAAAATTGAAGTTTTTCAGAACAATGCCAAAATTCACCCTAAGCTATAATTGATATTCCGAATTAAAAAATGATGTATATTTTACAAAATTCTAAACATATAAGTTGTATTAATTAATTTTATAATTAATTTCTGCTGTCACAACAAATAGCGTGTTTTTTAGAAACAATATATATCAAAAGATTGACAATTGTTTAGGTCCAATTTCAAAGTGAAATTAATTCTAATGAAAACCATTGGATAAAATGGTAAAAATATATTCTAATTATACTTTAAAACCACTCAATAATATAATTTATCACTATAAATTATTTTGATTGAAAAAGTTTTTTTTAATTAAAATTTAGTAATTTTCACTATTCATCAAAATATAAGTTTTATCCGAAAAGTTCCAAAATTTCACCCTAGGATAAATTCTATATTCCAAATCCAAAAATGAAGTCCATTTTGAGAGATAGAATTTATAAAATTTCAAAAAGTAGGTATTACTATTCATAACAGCTAGTTTGATTGGTTGTGGTGTGTTAGAATCTCAAAGTTGCGTACAATGCATGCCATTGCATTATTCAAAGGGAAAATTACCGTGGAAGCTTGGGGTGTTACATTATCCCCTCCTTCAATAAATTGCGTCCTCTCAATTTTTAAAATTGTGCTTGGGAATATAATGGAAAGTCCCACATCGGAAAAAGAGTCAATAAAACTATCACTTTAAAAGAAAGAAAGAGAGGTATAAAGGTTAACCAAGATAACCCATACTCAGATTCCATGTAGGAAAACATGGATATGGATGATAAAATAAGTGTCAAGTTCTGATGGAGAGGGATATAAATCATGATCAGGAGAAAGTTAACAATAAGAAAACCACAAACTTGTGTTGGGACAAACGGCCATTAGTCTCCTAGTAGGAAAGTAAACGGACAACAATTTTTTGTTTTAAATTACATTACATAAGGATGAGGAATTAATTTATGATATTGACTAAGAATATAAAGATATATACTTACATTTTATGTAGAGTTTCATTCTTTAATAAATTTCCACCACTAACTCATTTTTTTTAAACGATGAGTATTCAAGAAGACTTGGTCACACTGGAAGAGCTAGAATAAACTTCTATAGAATCACATGATCCATGCAGGATGAACTATATATTTAATTGTATTTAGAGATTAATCAAAACCAAAATGGTTAGTACAAGATCTAATGATCCCCCAAAAGGATATTCCTTGAGAGAAATAAACACTAATCTTAATTTCCAAAATTAAACCAACAATACCCCAAAGTTAAATAAATACCATTCAATAATCAATTGTCCTTAAAATCCCTCAATATAATCAAAACTAATACTGAAAACCAAAACTTATTAAGAATGTAGTCTTCCACATTAAATTCTATCTCCAAATGACATTAATTACTCTTAAAGTCACATACTTAAAAGTAATTAACCTAATCATTTCCATAAATAACCCAAATCATTATAAATCCACAATAAAAACATAGATAAAAATCCACCATTACTCCTCAAATTAAATCCTATACTATTCTATTTTCCTTGGGCATATAGTGTTTACACCAAAGCGAACAACTTCCAAAATAACATTTATCACTTAATCACCAAATCATTTTCCTATACTAAGGGTATTCATTTGATAAGACATAAGATCCCAAATCAAATTATTGTTGATCAATAAAATCATTTAACTAAAAATAATAGTCACACTAACCAGGGACTTCACATAGTCCAGTGATAGGCGATAAATCCCAATCGCACTTTGGTTGTGGATTCGATTCCCACAGCTTTGTCCGACGCAACGGGTTGTCACACGGTCTACATGTTGTCCTCTTTCAAAAACTATATTTTATAACATTACCAAAATTAGATAAATTCCATCACATAATTTAACCACAAATGTTATCTCATACCTTGCATTTTCATCCCAAATTATAATAATTTGTAATTGCCTCAAACCCAGTGATCATATAAAACCAAATGGTTATTTATAACTATATCCACAAGAGAAAAGATAATTCTTCTATAAATATAATTCTCACATGGTAAATGTTAGGGTTACAAATACAAGAGAAAATTATTCCAAAGTAAACCCTTCAATAACGATCACTAATAATTTTTAAACATTTATCCAACCATTTATTTCCACATAGCTTCTTCTCTGACCAAGAAAATATCCTATAGAATAGGACATTCACTCGGGTAATGGCCAGGTCCCCTACATTTATGGAAAATGACTGTAAATGGATTCTTGGGACCATTTTTATCTTCTTCCAGAGTACTCTTCATTTTTCTTCAGCAATTCTTCACTTTATGTCCTTCCTTCCCGCACATAAATCATTTCTTTATCCCATTGAGACACTTTCTTGGGTGTCTCCTTCCACATTTCCTGCATGATGGAAATTGAGGATTTCTTTCTCCATAGTCTCTACTACTGGAGCTCTTGTCATTCATCACCTTTCTCTTCTTTGTTGAGTCTGGTAATTGGTTAATATATATATTGTTGATCATATTTTTGGGAAATTGATTTGGCATAAAGACAATATCTTTTAAACCTATCAACATTCCATTTTGTTGCTCATTGCCACCACCGTTCCCACCTTGTACATCATTCTCAAAGTCACTATGACTTACTTGGAATCCAGCCATTGACTAAAACCATAAAGCATTGTGTGAGTAATAGTAGTCATACAATCATTTAGAGATTAACATGTCACCATATTCTCAATTTGAAACACATTAGGATTAACCAAGGTCATTTACTCTCATCTTATATATATCATAATTTAAATCGGTTTGTAAAGAAAAGTTAAATTATCCTAAGCATATCCCCCAGGAGTGTCGTAACCAAGAGTGCAGCAAGGCCCGTTGTCGTGCACTAGTTCTCGTTCGAGTCTAGCTCAAATTGGTGTTTTCGGGTTTTACCCCTAGGTACATCTGTGCCAGAGCCACCTCTACCTGCTCATATCCAGACAGGGATGTATTGCTCAAAAAACTCACAAAATCTCTACAATACCAAAATTCAAGGAATTTCTTCTATACTAATCCTCAAAGTTCATTTTAGGTCTACGTGCTCTAATCAGAGTTTATCTAAATCTAGCTTCCAAGGTTTGTACTAAACTTCCTCTGATACCAACTGTAATGACCCGACCCCAGTTACCCAGAGTCGGTGCATTATTACATAACATTGGCATGATCATAAGAAAGATCAAGCCTTGAAATACCGATTAGTTTAGTAGCCTTGGAAACACTAGATACATTCATTACATCAAAAAAACATCTTGTCTTCATATCCCCTCATACTATCCCTGCAGGTCATTTATAAATTACTTCTTCATAATCCTGGGAAAAATAAAAAAAATGAAAGGGGTGAGCTCAGATGCTCAGTAAGGATAACATTATAGCATAAGCTTTCATAGATAAGCATAAACACTTAAGACAATTTATAACTAAAACAAAAGCCTTTTAAACTTGAACTTAAGCATAAAATGGAAAAGATAAAATGAAATAATTCCATTTACTTATTCACAAGGATATTCTACTAGTCGAATAATCACATGAAATATCAATAACCACTTTCATAATGATGGAATGCATAATTCTAGACTATCATAACCACATATCCAAGGCCTCGTGCCAAGACTACAAACAAGATTTTGCCAAGGCCTTGTGCCAAGACACTAGTTTGTCTCATGAGACCTACCGATGCATCGAGGAGCTATAGCGGGCTCCAACCGTTACTTATTAAGTCCAATTCATTCCTCATATGATCAGGTTTAAACATGACATAAACATTCGTATTAAAACTAGCATACGAAATGTCAATACTTTAACCACAAACCATGAATGGTATAAAAATAGCACATCCACGGTCAAACATAACTCATTCGATACAATATGGAAGATTTTATTGTATCACATTAACCTCAATCAATAATATTGAAGGATATTGACATAGATGAAAATAATCATCAAAACTATTTGAGAGAAATATCCCACTTTTTCTTGAAATCATTTAAAAGTCACACTATTTGTCAAGAAGCCATTTAAAAATAGATTTTTGAATCAAAGTGTCCAATACCACTTTGAAACTTTTTTAAAAGGATTTTTAATTTTAAAACTTTAATGTCCATATAAATAAATCCTTAAAACCATTTTTAAAACATGGACATTAATGGGAAAGATTTAGATGAATAACTCTTTAAAACATTTAAAAATGGTATTTTAGTTAGAGATTCTAACCAAAAGAGAGACACTTGAATACAAATAATTGAGGTAATAAAAACTTTTTAATATCATTAGATCAAAGGGATTCATGATATACTATGTCAAAGTACATTATATACACCACATAAAAGTGATTTGGTGTATAACAACAAAGAAGTCTCAATGGAATTTAAGTTGAGATGAAATCTCTCATAAAGGTCGTGTCCTTAGGTTAAGGATAAATCAACGACATAATTATGTGTGAAAAATATAAATACACTAAATATGACTGGATATTCAGTGTAAAACAATCAAAGGACATTCACACATATTCTTGTAAAAACAACACCAACGAATTGGATGTTTAACTCAACAAATGGAGAATGAGTTAAAATTACTCTTATCAAATTCATATCAATGACTTGAGAAATTATCAATGGAGTGATTATGTGTATCAAAAGTATATCCACAGGATGGGGAGTGGAAATTATGACATAATCAAATGAATAGTGATTCCACACATAATCTTGGGGTAATATAATCAATGAAATATGCGTAAAGCCAAATGAGTGGAAATTGAAATTTCAAATTCCCTTATCGATTAGGTAACTTACGAAACATACACCCATGAAAGAAGGATCATACCATGATGATGTAAATACCCATAAATTAAATTATATTACACAATGAATACAATCATGGGCAGTACACATACACCACATGCAATAATTAAGTGGTGAACAATGGAATTCTCACGAAATTAAGAGTGAGTTAAGAAACCCATTACCTTGTACTTTTCCTTGGTTGGGGTAGGTTAACCTCCTGTATAATGTTTAAATAATTGTTATTAAATTATTCATGAATCATATACATTAATATGATATCATATATGATCTTTTAACATTGCTTTGTTAATAATATCTTAGAATTATTGTCGTTTCAGGTGTTAACTTAATCGTTTTCTTTTATATGTTTTGTTACGTAAGCCATGTTTGTCATGGATAGGTTGTATATTATTCATATCCAGAATGATATCAAGTCCTTAAACATTATTTTTAAATCATCAGATCATAATTATACCTGAATGGATACGATAGAGAATGAATCTCATCGCGTTCGTGGAGACGGTAGTCCGTACGTACGCACGAGCGACAATATCATTCTTTTGATATTAAAATAATATATAATTGGATGGTATATCATATATACAGAATAATTATCATATTATATTTATTATTTTTATGAGTTACACATCATTATTATACCCACCCAAATAATAATATATTGAATAACAATTACACCACGACGTGGAGACGGTAAGCCGTACGTACGCACGTATGGTGACATGTTATTCAAAGGGTGGATAGAATACTGAATATGGTTGTACCATATTTATAATAACATCACATTATATATAATATACTGGATTTATTATTTTATAATGGTAATAACAAAGAAAGAATAAGTGGAAGAAGAAAGGAACTTGAAAAGGGGTGGTGAAAACATTACCCCTTCTTCGGGTTCTTCCTTTTGATTTGATCAAAAGGGCTCCTTATGTTGGCTTTCTGATCAAACTAAGGCCTCTAGATTGTATTTAGGGAAGTTTAAAGAGTATTTGGGCCGGGTTTGTCCGAACCAAAAGGCTTTGAATGTGTGAATAAATTAGAAGGAGGAGTTCCCTTTTATAAGAGGGGTGAGGGGCACCTTTGGAAAAGCTAAAAATACTAATTTATAATAAATTCATATTCGGTTTCTAATGGCTCCAAAGTTTATTATTAAAAGTTTAAGGTGGGGATAGGTCTAAAACCATTCAACCAATAGAATTTATATAGGTTTGGGTCACTATATTAACCTTATCTTTTAGTTTTAACTCTTAGTTAATTAGTTTGACATTTACCATGTCACTTTGTATTTTTATATTATATAGTTAATAAACTTACTATATACATCCAAGAGACCCCCAAGTGGTCCCTTAATGATATACCTATCATGATATAAGTCTCTTGAACGAACCTTAGATTTTTATGAATTTAATATCAATTAATAATTTAATATTTGTTTTAAAAACTCTTTTATGTCAATTTTGACACTATTCAATAGTTGATTTTTTTGAAACTCATAACAGAATGATTAATTTGAAAAAAGTCAATTAAATAAATCCTAATATGTCATATTATCCTATAAAATTAGTTTAATTCATTAAAAGTCTTAAATTATATTTATTTGGGTATTTATAATATCAATTATTTTAATTTTTCACTATTATGGTAATTACTGCATCATCATTGTGTCATAAATATATTAAATTATTTAATGTCTAAAAATTATAAATAAAATATAATTAGGTAGGAAATATTATTATATTTCTAATTAATATTTACAATCTAATTTATCTTATGTATAACCCTATATTAAAAATGTTTTAGTAAATAAACTTTGATTTTAACTCTTTTAACTCTTCTTTGAATTAAATAATAATAAATGTCCGAATCTAATCCAAGTGGTCCTAAATGATAATATTTTGTTCCTAAGGTTGTTTTTGGTCGATATAAACTTTTGTAATAGAATTAGGACATGTGTTATGGTAATATTAATATCATTTTTACCCTTAATTACCCTATTTACTTTTAACCGTGGTAAATAAAAGTAAAAAGTTACTATTCACCAAAAATTATTTTCATCTCATTGAACCAAATTTTACTTCTTGATATTAACCGTGTATCTTGGATTATCGTAATTCCATTCATAGAAGCGGTAAAATTATTTTTTATGAAAAAATCAGTTTTTTTTTAACTACCACTTAGTAGTTTCACTATTCATCAAAAATTGAAGTTTTTCAGAACAATGCCAAAATTTCACCCTAAGCTATAATTGATATTCTGAATTCAAAAATGATGTCTATTTTACAAAATTCTAAACATATAAGTTGTATTAATTAATTTTATAATTAATTCCCGGTGTCACAACAAATAGCGTGTTTTTAAGAAACAATATATATCAAAATATTGACAATTGTTTAGGTCCAATTTCAAAGTGAAATTAATTCTAATGAACACCATTGGATAAAATGGTAAAAATATATTCTAACTATACTTTAAAACCACTCAATAATATAGTTTATCACTATAAATTATTTTTATTTAAAAAGTTTTTTTTAATTAAAATTTAGTAATTTTCATTATTCATCAAAATATATGTGTTATCCAAAAAGTTCCAAAATTTCACCCTAGGATAAATTCGATATTCCGAATCCAAAAATGAAGTCCATTTTGAGAGATAGAATTTATAAAATTTCAAAAATTAGGTATTACTATTCATAATGGCTAGTTTGATTGGTTGTGGTGTGTTAGAATCTCGAAGTTGCGTACAATGCACGTCATTGCATTATTCGAAGGGAAACGTACCGTGGAAGCTTGGGGTGTTACAGTCTGTAATAAAATACCTCACTTTAGTCCTTTTTTCATAAATTGTTATAGGTTTTTTATTTTAAAAAAAATTGGTAAATAAATACCTAATGTAACTTTATAAGATTATATGGCCATTTTATAAAAGTTACAATAGAATCTTTGACCTTTGTAATATCTAGATCATCAAGTGGAACAAGATACCCAGTGCTTGACTCTTGAGAAACTTCAATCCCCACTCTCATGTGGTATTTTGAGAGTTATTTTTTGTGCAACATTCCTCTATGGATATTATGCACTATACCCCTTGAAATATGGTGATATGTGGGTGTTGATATTTAGAAATCATGTACAACATCACCTTGTATAACTTTAACAATATAAAGTTATCTAAAGTTGTTTGATTCATATTTATGAGAATGAGTAATGAAAAAATTTATTATCTCGAGTAAGGTATGTGGTTTTGGGGAATGACTAGCCTCAAAGCTAGTAGGTTTATTTGGTTCTTCATTTATTAATATTTGTTCCACTGTTAGTTCGCTTTGATCCTTCCATATATATTGGTCTTTAAAACCAGACCAGACAATAATATCTTGAAAAACATATATTTTCACCTATATTCTTTTCATCATCTGATATGTATCTTATTAAAAAAATTTATTCTTGAAATATGTTTGAGGTGACACTCAAAAACCCACACGTTTTATGTGACCATATTGCTCTGGCCATTTCAAAGCTACCAAAAGTAGTTTTTCATCAGGCACTCTTGTGTCTAAATCATATAAAAACATATAAATATAAATAGATATATTTTTGTAATACTGATATAAATTATAACGAATTACTATTATATCATACTTACACATGTTTACCATACTACTTTTGTGTTTTCATCAACTAGTTTAACCACTTTATTTACACGGGTCACCTTTCCTAGCACATGATGTGGGATGGAAGTTGCTTTAGATTTTGATTCATCAATATGCATATAAATAAAGGATCTTATATTGTTACATATCACAGAAAAAAAAATATTATAGATTTAAAATACATACTATTTTCTTCTCTAGTAAAGTGTACCCCATCCTTGTTTTTCAATAGGGATACATTGGTTTTAATGCATGTTGTTTATTTTCATCACACCTTTATTGTTTCATAAATTAACAATTTTGAATAAAATTTGAAAAAATAAATAATTTCAAATAATATATTTTCAACTATAATTCACCTAAAAAGATTTATCATCGCGATGATTGATGAAATCATTCCATGTTTCCTTATTTATAATGTGTCCATACATAACTGGTGGGTGGGGTTTTAGTTTCCCCTCAGAATCTCTAAGATAAAACTTGGTAAGAAGTTTCCAGAAATCTCTCAAGGATTTTCCAATGGCCCTAAGAAATATTTCTTATGGAAATCATCTAAAAAACTCTTAAAGTGATAATGAAAATTATATCAATGTTTCGTTATATAATTTTTTGGTAAAATAGAGATACTATTTCATAACATTACCTTAATATCTTCTTAAAGGGTTTCCTTTATTACAGGATAGACTTGGCTCTAGAAACCTATATCAATTATCACATTCATTCTCATTGTGACCCCAATATAACTAATGAACATTGAATTATTGGGATCAAGAGGTTGGTCGTATTAATTCCATCGATTCTCAAATTTTATACCCTTTCTTCTTTACCTGATAATTTTAGTCAACACACTAATGCTATGTCATTCTTTTTTTGTCAACATGTTGTTGATCCAATAATAATTTTATAGTTTCAACATAAACCATTTATTATTCCCAAATATTGGTTACATAATCATGTGCAGAAGTCATTTTCTACATGAGTAGTCAGAAATTTAATTTGGATTACATTAATATAGTATAGAACACATAATATTATGAGGAAAATAATAGTATACTAAAAAACACTTTAACTTACTCATTAAACTCTCTTTATTTTCTTTAAAGGTTGAAGAGATTTTCATCCTCTATTGAGAATCCAAATCCCCTCTTTTTGGTCCTCTCTGATGTATAAGACTTTGTTTACATTAGTACCACCATTAAATTATTGTGATCTCCCAATGAAAGGTTCATCCTCAATTGAATTTTAATCCAACCCTGTAGTTGTTTTAGTCACCAGTAGGAAAATTGACCAATTATTGTTTATTGGATCTAAGACATAAAATACCTATACTTATTATGATTCAATTATGAATGGATTTTTCATATACCCTTCCGCATTGAAATTCACCTTTATGAACCCATTTCATCAACTTTCACAGCACTCCTATTGTCAACCCATTTGAAACAGAAAAGAAGCACTTGAAATGTTTTATAATACAACTCGTATATTTGTTTGATGATGTCAAAATATGACATACTCACATAAATTTGATTTCTATCCTTGGAACTGGGTATGTTCATTGCTTCCTACATAAGCATAAATCCATCATTTTACATCGTACTATGTTCATAATGTTCTTTTTGTATATAATGTATAATAAATAATTACAAAACCAGTGTAAGAGATAACATTTTAATTTGGTCCCCTATCTATCCTTCTAAGTCATTCGGTAATTAAATTTTTATTTCCAGATAACTCTACATAAATATGATCATGTAACCATCTTATAAACTATTGATTAAGTGTGTTTTGCATCCATCCTTCAACCCTTGATGTATTAAAATGTCTAAGTATTTCTTTGTGGGATTAAAAATATGTATCAACATCTTAACTATTATGTAAACAATAAAGGTGATCTTTCTACTTCTCTATGTTGGTAATTGTAACAACATCTCTTCCAAAAATCCCTTTTCCCATAAGGGGTCCATTTTGATGATACTTTGGGAGATCAATGCTATCAATATATTATAGCTAATCAGTATAGAAATCAACAGCTTCTTCAATAATATATCATTCTATAATACAGCCTTCTATATGGATTAGATTCTTAACATACCCTTTCAAAATCATCATATACCATTCAATGGGGTACATCAATCTATAACAGATGGTACTACATAGTTGAACCTCTCTAATCAAATGAACCATTAGGTGGATCATTATATCAAAGAATGATGGTAGGAAGAATATTTAAAATTCACATAATATCACTACATCCTCTTTATTCATGATTGCAAACTTTATTGGGTCTATAACTTTAATATATATAGATTTCAAAAATAAGCTGAGTTTGGTTAATGTATGTCATACATTTTTAGAAAAAATCAATATAAAGCGACTGGTCTAAAATCTTGCATCAAAACATGTCAAGTGATTTTAGTCCCTATGACATCATGTTAGTTATTGACAAGAAATTATTGATATTTGATGAATACACCAATAGAAATTTTACATCATTGAGGAAAATGAAATATTGAAAATTTTCTTGTCTGGATAGAGTGTAAGCTTCTTGAGGAAGAAAATTCATTCTTTTACCCTTCACTGGTTCCAACTCTTCCCTTATCCCCATGTCAATCAATTTCAAACTAGCATCAATGTCATATTTTGTTTTGTCAAGAACATTTAGTAATGGTCTAATAGCAATATTATATACATTTTTTCTATATGCATGACAAAAAGAAAATTTCTAACATAGAAACAATTCCAATACGGTAATTTAAAGAAAATCGATCTATTTTTACAACCTAATTTCATATGGTTTTTCAAAAATGGTTTACCAAAAATAGTTTCAATATCTTTTACTTTATCAAATAGTTGATTACCCATTATTGGAGATGGTGTTGTTCCTTGATCGGTATTCCCATCGAATGTTGTCATCCAAGATTGGTATTTATATTATCAAGGTAAAACATTCTAATTTCCCAAGAACACAATCTTCAAGGAATGTTTTAACTAAAATAATTGTTTTCATTCTTCACAAATGAGGTTCCCCAACATTCCTTTAGTGTTATATCTTAACAAATTTCCATAATTAGGAAATTCATTTATCATCCAATACAACATATCCCCCAATGTGAATTCTTAACTTCTGTAATATTTATACATTATAACACTTGTATCCCACAAAAATTTCATATCTTTGATCAATGGATACAAATAGGCATCAATATCATTATTGGGTTGTTTTTGTCCAAATATAAGAAGAGACAACATAAGGTATTTGCGCTTTATGCATAACCATGGAAAAAATTATAATTTACCAACATAATTGGACATGTATTGTGAGTGCTACTCTATTCACCAAAATGATTTATTTCATATGTAGATAACGCTATATAGATAATGGAAGATTGAATTTTCTCAGCTCATTTCTAGATTCAATTAATCATAATCAATTTTCTTCTACTAAGGAGAGTATGTTGGATGATATAGTTTCTCATATTTAATTCTTGTATCTATGTGCCATGTCAATTGTATCATGGTTTCTTGACATCCATATTTTCTTCTAAACCATAGAATGATAGGAAATTACCATACATATTTTGAAGGACTTGATTCATATTTCTTGTATCAATTCACTCTACACATAGGTTATTTTATGAGTGATGTGTGGTACTTATGAAACAATATAAAATCATTTGGATAAGCATTTATTTTTATATAGATCATTCCCATTGAACATAGCATTCATATAGTGTTATATATTAGACAAAGAAGTTAATCTTCTTATCATAACATATTATTTAGGAGAACAAGTAGTTCTTTAAATCTCGTGTTGCTTCATCCGATGTCAGTTATCAAACTATTTAAATTCAATATGTTTGAAAATGTTTTGTATTTAGTACAACATGTATATAATGGTTTCTTAGAATATATTTTTATCTTCTCAAGAAACATAGGACAATCATGAATGTCATCTTTAATTTCCATTTGTATTTATTCTCTACGATCTTCATCATTTACACTAGTGCCCATATCAAATGATTCATAAACCACAATATCATCACTAAAAAAATTACTTTTACCAATAGAAAACTAGTGCAAAACATTATATCCATTTGTATAAATGAGTAATTTCAATAGATATTATTTTTTATTGGTATAAAATTCAAGTACCAACATTTCTTTTTACCAAAAAATACAACTATTGTTATTAATTGTTTAATACCAACATATACTTTACTAACAATTAAATTTGTTACTTTATCATATTAATACTGACATTTTTTTCCAATAAATGAATCAATTGTTATTAATTTTTATTTACAACAGTTTATTGACACCATATAAATTTGTTACTAGTATTTATTTAGTACAAAATAATCATTTAACAATAATTTTTTTATTAGTAACAATTTATTAAAAAAATTATATTACTATTATAAAAAATATATCGATATGGGAGTAGATCATTTAAAAAAGAAAAAATTAAATATATTATCTCATTTATGCTAGTAGCCGCTTCTCGCCCCAAGTGATGGCCTCCCGATCTTCATTGCTCGCCACCCACACTGTAGTGATTCTCACCTACACTCACACCCCTCATTCATCACACCCAACACCCACACACTTGATTATCTAAAACTATTCATGCCCCCATCCACTGGTGTTCGATTGTTTTCTTCTTCTTTCAACTATAGAGATGAGGTGTAGGGAGGATCATGGAGATAAACTCATTTATCATTCAATTCATCCATGTTTGGCCCTCTTATCAGATATGTACTTGTTATCATGAAGTTTTCATTACTTAAAATCATGGGTATATATATTTTTAATTGAATTGAATTTAAGTTAGGGTTTTAGTGAAATTCATATTAAAAAGGATTTCATGTTCGTGTCCTTGAGGCGCTCTTTCAAATGGTTAGATGGAAAATTCTGGGCTTATGTTTCAATTTTTCAAAGAAGTTTCCATGTTTTCAAGTAAATAGTTTTGATTAAAATGGTGTTAATGTTCTAGTGAATTTTAAATTTTTTGAAATATTAAGATATTAATGAATCTTAAATGGGGGTCTTGTAATCTGGATATAGTTTTCATGTGTCTTCCCCTTTTTTAAATTGTTTCATTGGTCATGAATCCCTATTAATTTTATGCCATGTATATTTATTGTACCTTTTTTCTTTTTATAATTATGTGATTGATGATGTATGAAGGGTTTGTTCTACGAAAGGATGTTGGAGGTGATGTGTGAGACAATACCTAGGTTTTATATCAGTGAATAAGTTGATTTTATGGTCACCTCCAGGGTTGGTTGGTCATTCGAACCTGGTTTTCATGTTTAGAGGTCTTACTTAATGATAACTAAATCGATACATGCGATTCTAGGGTTTCCCTGGTGGTTCTTTTTTCCAGGGATAGTGGGGAGGTGTCATTCTGATGAAGTTGATGTATAATAATTTGTTGGTGTGTGTTATTATTAGACAATGTATGTCAGTTGTTGATCAATGTTATTATATTATCATTAGGACCATCACAAAATAGTACCTAGAGTGTATCCACTGACATTTTCATGATTTGTGGTTGTTCATAGAAATTTTAATTCACTTCTTATTATAACCCCATATTCTTGTATGGATAATGGGATGATTTGAATTATTTTATTATCTTATTTAATATTGAAATTATGATTCCGTTTGGATTTTGTTTCATTTATTTATTGATGGATGAGTTTTCAAAATTTCATTTAAGGATGGTTTTTAATGGATGATTTAATTAAAATTGAAATTCCCTTGTTATGGTGGGATATCAAGAAATGTATGTAAATGGATTAAAATGGGTTGTTTTGGGTCTTCCTTAGAGGAAATGGTTATAATTTTGATTTATCAAAGTGGATACATTTATAAATTATTTAAAATAAAGGATTCCATTATTTATGGAATTAGATATTAACAACTTGAATAAGACTATTTACATGGGGCCAGACCATAGATATAGGCCCAAAAACCATGGTTATAGTGTAAGACCATGGTTTTCATAGACCATGGCATGTATTGTCATTGCAGTGGGGTCTATGTTGTGACCATATGGTCGTAGATCCTCAACGATCATAGTCCATGTGGTTCTTGGCTATAGGATATCCTTTATTGTCCAATGATAATTATGTCCATGGTTTACTGGACCATGTTCATAGGCACCTAATGCCACAGTCAGAAACTATGGCCATATCCTTTCAAAAAATTAAATAAAGCCACTGAGATTTGATCTTAGGACCTATTGCTTATTCCATATAATGCTTTAAGACTAACCTTCTACTCAACATGTGTATAAATACATGCACACAAACACACACAAATATATATATTATTAGACATTAAAATAATGAAAAAACCCCATTAAATCATGGGATAAATGACTATGATCAAAGTGGGTCATGTACATTGGTCCCACATATGGACATTTTTCAAGAAAAACATGGCCCTAGGAATTTGAAGAACACCTACAGCCATGATCCATGTGAAACATGGCCATATACCCTATCTCTACCATGGTCTACCATGGATTTGTCTATATAACAATTTACAATCAATGTCAAATAAACTCATGGCCTTAGAACTTTACCATGCTCTTCCTACCTATTTCACATGAGATTTTGGAGTTTTTCACACCCACCTTCCTCCATGGTTTTAATTGACCATGGTTGTAGGTTGGCCTATCTCCATGACCCACATAGACTATTGTTATAGGATTTCACATTCATCCCTATGGACATTTTTTAGCACAAATTATGGAAATATGATGCCCTAAGGCTATAGTTTTTATGACCCTGGATATAGATCCATGGTCATAGTTCAAATTTCTAGTATTCTAGCACTAATTTATTTAAAATAAAAAACATTATTTTTTACCACATATATATAAAGAATTTATATATTGTCTATTTAATGGATTTCTATAGAGTCTATGGTGAGATACTCCATAGTTTTTTATCTCACTCCCTCTATTCACATTACAATGTTTGTGTGTGTTGGTAGATTTTATGATTTATACAGGGTGCAATTTCCCTTTAGATTGGTTACATTTATATTATATTCATATTAGTGAGTAGAGATGTGTAGTGAACCCATAGGTTTCAAGTAGTCATTTCAATGGTTTAGTTTGAGTTTATATTTTAATTTGGACATCGATGTATTGGTCAAATTGTTATTTCATTATCTTTATAATGCTCTATTTTTTGAAGCTTGATATGAGTTTTTTCTAGATGATGCTCTAATTTATTAAAAAATAGGTTGAATCATTACGTTACGAATTATGACTTCTTTGGTTTGTTGGTTTTTTTAATATGATTATTGATGTCTCATGGACATCTAATGAATGGAGGGTGCGTTCTGGACTTTCAATAGAAGTTCTAATGGTCATTTTAACTACAATTTTAGGGAGAATCCTTTCAAAATGTGATTCTTGGATTTCAAAGAACCATTTTTCAATCCATGGGTATCGGGAATGCCCATTGGGACTAGTGATAGGCCAGGTTGGGTAACACATTGGTTCATCCTAAGATAGTTCATTATATTCATCCAATATGGAACATTTGGTTCTAGAGTTTATAGTTATACATCTAATACCAAGGGGGAATTTGTGTTTAATGTCATTAATCTTTGACCAATAGTAGTAGATGATTATGGTTATAGAGATTAAGCCAAATTGGGTGAGATGGTCTATCCAGCTGGGGTTAAAAAAACCTATTTTGAATGGAAATCCCGATTCTATTTTAGAATGAAAAAAGAAAGGTCCACATAGTATAAGGTCATGGTTCTTAGAAAAAATGAATTTTGTGAGTTTAAGGTCATATAGTTTTGACTGTTGGGTGAGATGGTCTATTCATTTAGAGAACTATAAACTCAACCTAAATAGAAATACTATTTCTAGTGTACACTACCTATGAAAATAATTACATAGTTTGACATCATGGTGCTTAGAACATGGGGTTTTTGAGTATAAGTTATTACATATTGGACTATAGGGAACTTCTATTTTTAAGGATATATAGCTTGAAATTGAACTACGGGGTTCTTCTATTTATGGAAATACATCTAGGAAAAATTTCTATAGTTTGAAGTAATAGAATTGGGACTTTAGACCCAAAATAAAGATATATGAAATACATATTTAGTCACTTGTATTGATGTATGATTTTTCATATGATATTCCCACATGGATTTAGAGATCTTTATACACCATATCATCATCTTTTAATCCACTATATTCTAAAAAATGACAAATATTACTTTCTTAAATTTCTTTATCTTTCCATTCACTTTTAAATGATAACAAAAGGTATAGTTGGACCATGTGTATAACTTAGAAGATAAATGGTTCATATTAGAGACTCAATGATGTTACTATTTTTTGGGAGTATGGTGTGAGGGATATCATGTCAATTAATGATGGGGTAATTCAAAAACATGACAAAAAATATAGTCATGAACTCCTTGATGTTAATGGATTCATCCCATTATGATATGAGTTTGGTATCAGTAAAGATGAACTTGAATCATTGTGCTATTGAAAACAAATAAGGAACCACAAAATCAATTCACCATTTATAAAAATGATCATTGTGCATTTTGGTATGATTAATCTTTGAAAGATAATGCACGAAGTTGGAATAAACCTGACATTGATGAAACTTTGTGGTGAATTTAATGTACTAACAACTATATTGTACCAAATTGTGATGAATCTATAGATCTGGTGAGAAAGATTTAATATATTATGGATATCATCTCATTATCCATTATGAAAATCATATAATTCCTATGTAATCTCTATTATATGTTCAATACTAACATTCCATTTATGGAAATATTCAAATCATGGTGATCTATTATGTACAAACTACTTGTATACATTATCCGTAACCAATGCTCATATAATGGATTATTCGTGTTTCTTAGATTCCGGTCTAATATATAAAATATTGTATATAATATTCATAGTAATTAATCATATATATTTGTTTATTCATCATTTTCCATTTTAGGTCAGCACCACAGTCATCTTCCCAACTTATCAGTCAGACATCAACATCATTTGTGACTGTATATTCGACTCAACAAATATTTTATAACAAATAAAACCCTATTTGTGACCAGTAAATGTTTTAAGGTATCTTCTATCATTATGAATTATTATATTCTTAAAGAAAATTAAGTCATTAATTATTTTGATTTCCTTTTTTTACTAATATCACTTTTCTATAACATCTTCTAAACAATTTATTAGAACTGGTAACTACTAAAAGTAGTTATGGTTAAGTCGTGTTCTACAATTTTGTTTCCTGACTACACAACTGTTTCTCTACCTTTAATTTCCTAACTTCTTATTGATGTATTGGTTTTCTTCCACTTATAGAAGTTTTAAGCTACATTTTAATTGCAATTGTTTTAAGATAGATATAACAAACACCATTGGTTATTTGTTTTTTTTAAATGCCTACCAATGTATAGACCTATGGTTTGAAGAATTCCAAATAGAGACACAAACTATTTTTTAATGATTTTTTCAAGGCTTGGTAGACCAAAATGGATTCCTTTCATTTTGATAATAATTGTATTATTCTAAACAATGCTTTGTAGTCTTATATAAGTGCTGCCAAAATAGGCTTAAGCTAATATTTTTAAACCAAGTTATTAATTCTATAGGTTGGATTTATGGATTGTTTCATTTGGTTATATTATATTGCATTTTCATGTGGAAATCATGTTGTTGTTTTAGTTTTCCTAGGAAGATGTTGAAATTTTTATTTGATAATTTTATGAAACTATTTTTAATATTTTAGTGGCATCTAACATTGAAAGTGAGCAGTATTTGTGTTTTTAATGAAAATAGATGCATTTTTTATTAAAACCCTTGATTTTCTTCTATTCCAATCTAATGTATTTATAGTATTGGTGATTTTTAGAAATATTAATTGTATTTTGAGGGAATTTTATGGATTTTTGGTGACAAACACTTTTAAAAATATGAAAGAAGCACGTCGATTGAGCATATTGACCTTGTATAGAACATAGATGAGCTTCTTTGTTGAGATATCAACAGAGATGATGACTGAAAAATTACCATTCTATGTAGATCATTTTATAATATTTTCATTTATTTATATTTTGGTTTCAATTCATGTTAATATTTTGTACTGATCTGTGGGTATGCTCTTTGGTTGTGTGTGGTGTAGATCATGGAGTTGAAGGGTGTCGCATAAAAGTGACTTAAATTTTCTCACGGGTACTGAAGATGACTTGATTTTTTGAGTTTTCAATAGAGATGATGAATCAAAATTTCTCATTCTATGCACATCAATTTTTTACACTTTCATTTTTTTCAATTCATGATGATATTTTTCACTAATTTGTGGGTATTATTTTTGGTTGTGTGCGGTGTAAATATTGGAGTTTAAGGGTTTGGAATAATAGTGACTTGAGGTTCCTCACTGGTATTGGATTTTACTTGGTTTTTTTCTTACAATGGGCTTCTTGGGGGTGATGAAATATCTTTGTCGGAACTATTCTTCAGCCATGATGGGCGTCGGAGGATTGCAGTCAAGAGACACCAAGCCCTTTTTTCAATTTTTGGGGGGGAGGGAGTGGGTAGCGGGGTGAAGGGTGGTGCATAAATGGATCTTGGATTTTTACCTATGTATTGACTCATTTTGTATTAAATTTCATTATTAATATAAATAATCTTTTTCTAATTTTTAACATTTATTAAAATTTTCTTTGGTTTGATAATTAAAATAGGTGTATTATATATGGTAAATTAATAAATATAATATGGAATTTTATGAGAAATAAAAATTTATAATTTTTATGTAAATGTAATTTATAAACATATATTATATGTTGGTAATATTATTACCAACAGATATATTTGTTGTATGAATTTGTTGATAAACACTTTGACCAACATATTTATTATCTGTTGGTATTATTATAATTGTAATGTAGCTATTTTATCTGTCGCAATAAAATTTAGAGACCCAATTTTTTCCTTGTTACACTTTGAAATATTTCTATATATATTTTCAGAGATAGGCGTTCCAAAGACATGCAATTACGATTTCTGGTGTGCCCATAATTAATTATATAAAATTTAAGTATATTTTATAATGTGCATGAAATGAAATTGGGATAAATCTTAAATGGTAGCTCGGATCGGAAATACAAGTTCATGGTTGAGTCCGGAACGCAGCGTTTACCCTAGGTGGGGCATAACTTTCATCGGTGTGGGACTCCTATGGAAAATTCTATCCATGGGCAGAATCATAATTAAATGTAACTATTTTACCCCTGAGGTCATGCTAAATAACTATAAAATGGAGACTCATATTAGAAATATGAGATCATTTTTGACTTCGTAAAGGGGTATTTTTCCAAGGTGCAACATAAAATGAGAGGGTGCGATGGTTTTGGATTCTACACTATTTTGGAGCTCCTATAAATAGAATGTTGAGGGTTTGGGATTGGGGTTAACCCTAATCCCTTTCTCTCTCTAAGAATATCTCTCTCCACTCAAGATCTTTCTTTATTGTTCTTCACTGGAATGAAGAGCAAACTTCGCCAAATATTTGGCGGATCAAAGTAGGAGTGTCGTGGAGGCATCTCTTACAATGAATGGTTGGATCAAGATAGGATTTGTCATTTTTTGAGTTCTTCTTCAAGTTTTAATTGAGTTTTTTTTTCATAGACTCTTTCTTTGTCTATTATAACCCTGAATCATTGATGGTCACACGAATATGGCCATCGATAAGCGTTTAGAACCTTGTTCTTGGTCCGTTCTTCAAGGGGATCCAGTTATAACTATTGGGCATGCAAGATCACTGGTGGATCGACGATCCGAAGCCATTGTAGGGAAGGCGTCATCGCAAGGATCCCTGATCCCACTGACGGAGGTTTGGTTGGGGAGGTAAGTTGTCCCCGAGGTTCATCGGGTCGTTCGAGATCGTGAAAAGGGTTGGCAAGGATATCTACTGCCTTTCCCTACCCCCATAGCTCGATCAGGTGCACAACATCTTCCACGTGTCGTAGCTGAGGTGATACGTACAAGATCCTACGCAAGTCATTGACTGGGGTGAGTTATATGACAACCCTGCTTTTTATTACAACTTAAACATGATTTATTACATAAAACTTCACTTGATACAACAAAGAAGATCGAGAGGTTTAGTGTCTTTGGGGCTTAGGATCATTACATAAAAACTTAAATCATGAAATACAACATCTTTATTGAAAACTTCCTTTTCATGACCACTACATTCCTTCGTACTTAGCATTGCATGGGATAACCTGAGGACATGCATAAGAAAAGGGTGAGCTATAAAGCCCAGTAAAGGAGTACACATGGAACAACATGAGGAGTACAATACATGTTATACAATAGTCATATCAATAGGGAAAAAGAAAAACATGAACATAAAGGCATGATAAAGCATGATAATCATAACATGGAAATGTGGCAACAACACTTAACATGGAATTAGCATGAGCCAAGGCCCATTGCACATGGAGCATGAGTAAATCCTCATTGCATATAAAGCACGAGTAAACCCTTGTTGCACCTGAATTATCATGAGTCAACACTCATTGCACATGACGTATCATGATACTACACTTTACCCAATTCATTGGAGTGCTATAAGGGCGCACCCTTCTTAAACATTTCATTTCATGCATAAGTGTGCCACATGGATCATAAAACATGGATTCATAAAAAATAATCATTTATTCCACGATAAAGGAATGTGGAATTCATACATGAAACTTTGTAATAAATAAGTAAATGTGCATAAAGGTGAATACCCTTGATGGAGAAATGGGCATGGTATCCACTACACAATGGCATTGGCTTAGAAAATCGGTGTGATTTCGACAGCGTAACGGCGTGACATAAGAATTCATAAAAATGGATGATGAGAGAGAAAGGGGTTCCTAATAATATTTACATGTAATGGAAAGTAATGAGGCCATATATATACATGTACCAACAATTGTAATGGAATTTAGATTCATGATACAAAATTATTGCTTGAATGTAAAAGAAGAGAGAGAAGTTTCTTTCGGAATTTCGGCATAGTAACAGGTGTACATGGGAGGCGTTTAATGAGAGAGAAAGGGGTCTCCCGTAATTAAAAAAATAAGAGGGAATTATGGGGGAGGTTATAAACCATACCCCAACATTCATAATTGAAATTAAAAGGGAAATACAACTTAAATAAAATTGATAAAAATGGGAAAGGAAGAGAAAACCCTTACTTAGAAGTGTGCTTCCAAAGGCTAGAGAGAGGCTTGTGAGAGGCTTCATGGGAGCTTGGGGCACCTTGGGAGGATTATAGAGAGATAGGGTCAGAGGTTGCAAGAACTCTAAAGGTTTTTAGTGAGGATGAAGTGTGATCTTGGGTGGGTTTATATAGGAAAGGTGAGAGAATTCTTTATTATTTAGGTTTGGGACCGCTTATATTAAATTAATCCAAACCACAAACCATACCATGGTTTTTCCCATGGTTTTTGGAAAAGGGAAGAGGAAAACAATATTTTATAAGGCCAAAGTCCGAACTTCTTAAAATATTAGGGTTGCTTATGTGGAGGTGAGTCACACTCCCATGGAAATTAATTTAAAAAGGCAAGGTGTTGAATAAGTCTTGAGGGGTCCATTAATGCTTTGAAAAGTAGGTCAAACAAACCCAGAATCACATTATTTTAATGTTAAAACATATATTGGCCAAACATAAAGATTATAGTATTTTATTACATCACTATTGGGTCATTATGATGTCATAAAACACATTATATATTTAAACGGTATTTAATTTTTACCCAAAAATTTGACTGTCTCAGAAAATTATGAAAAATTCACCGTTCCATAATTTCGACGTCCTGATTCCAAAAATAACATTTATTTTATCTAAATAATTTTCTAAATATTTGAATTTTTACTTTTAAAATAAAAACCTACATTTATCGAAAATTCACGGGTTTTGACAAAAATGGCTTTCAAACCTTAATAAAAAATTTAATTGCATTAATAAAATTATAAGATCATTTATATTTAATAAAAATTAATTTCATAATAATAATATTATTTTATTAAAATATTATTTTATTAAAAAATCCCTTAATTTAATAAAATAGATTTTTTAATTAAATAATAATTAAAAACACCATTTGTACTTTAAAAACTATTTATAATGTATCACAAATGACGAGAAATTATATTCGTTATTATATACAAAAATAATGTACATGAACATAGTACTACTTATTTGTTACATAACCCCTTAAAATAGCCACATAAGACCTAAGGGTAATGTGTGCGATGGTGACAGACTCTTGGGGTGGCTCGGATAACATCGCTCGAGTGGTAATTTCAATCAACTTCCACTTTTCCCGTAGACGGTCACGTTCGAGCTTCACAAGATGAAGCTCAGGTTGGGTTTGGTCAAGGGCAAAGCCCAAAGATTCCACCTCTTTTCCGAGCTCTGAAAAATGGGCTTCGTATGGTGCAATTCTACTGGATGAGGCCATCGCTTCCTTCTAAGTAAATTGGATTTGTTAAAGTCCTATATTTATACTAATCATGTGATTACTGTTCAACGGCTATATTAGCAATGGTCAAAATTCTTAACATAAAACCAAAGAAGTTGACATTTTATAAAAACATTTTATATAAAGAGACATTTAATAAGATCAAGAGGGATTTTCCATTAATAAAACTTTGGGTCGTTACAATATTCCCCCCTTAAGAAATTCCGCCCTCGAAATGTTCCTTTTCCCACACTAAAACAAATGTGGGTAACTCAGCTTCATCATATCCTCTGACTCCCAAGTCGCTTCTTCAAACTTGTGGTTTCTCCACAACACCTTGACGAGGGGAATTGTCTTATTTCGTAGAACTTTTTCTCTATGATCTATGATCTTTACTGGTTTCTCCTCATAAGAAAGATCATCTTACAATTGTACCACCTCAGAAGAGAGTACATGTGAAGGGTCTGGTATGTACTTCCTTAGGAGGGATACATGAAAGACATCATGTACTTTGGCCATAGTAGGTGGAAGTTCTAGTCGATAGGCCACAGCCCCGACACGATCAAGAATCTCGAAGGGGCTGATGTACCTTGGACTTAACTTCCATTTCTTTCCAAACCTCATCACCTTCTTCCATGGAGATATGCGTAGAAACACCATGTCTCCAACTTTAAACACAAGGTCTCGTCGACGATTATCTGCATAACTCTTCTGTTGACTCTGGGCTACCTTTATATGCTGATGAATGGTTTTCACTTTCTCCACCATTTCCTCGACCATTTCTGTTCCAAGTAGCCTACATTCATCGACCTCATCCCAACATGTCGGTGTTCTGTACCTTTTCCCATATAGGGCTTCATATGGTGCCATTTGGATGCTCGAGTGGAAACTGTTATTATAAGAGAACTCAACCAGGGGAATATATTGATACCATTGTCCCTTAAAGTCCATTGAGTATGCTCTCAACATTTCCTCAAGTGTTTAGATAATATGCTCGGATTGGCCATCAGTTTGAGGATGATGGGCCATACTGACGTTCAGTTCAGTATTCAGAGCATGTTGAAGACTCTTCCAAAACATAGAGGTTAATCTTTGATCTCGGTCAGACACAAAAGATAGTGGTACTCCATGCAACCTTACCACTTCCCTGATATATATTTGTGCCAGTTGATACAAAGATAAATCCTCAAGAATAGCAATGAAGTGTGCAGTCTTTGTAAGACGATCCACAACAACCCAGATTGCATTGTTGCCTTTGGATGTCCTCAGAATTCTGGTGACAAAGTCCATGGTGATGTTCTTCCATTTCTATTCTGGTATGGGCAATGGTTGCATCATCCCCTTAGACTTCTGCCTCTCTGCCTTCACTTGCTGACACACCAGGCACTTTGATGTATATTCAGCGATCTCCTTCTTCATATTATCCCACCAAAAGTTTTCTCGGAGATCTCTATACATCTTTGTGCTCCCTAGGTGAATAGAGAAATTTGAACTATGTGCATCATCCAAAAGTTCCTTCTTCAGCTCCAGACTTGATGGAACACACAGTCTTTTCCCAAACCACACAATTCCTTCTTTATTAACATTAAACTCTAAGGATTTCCATTTTTTGATAGCTTCCACTTTTTCCTGAATTCCCACATCATCCTTTTAAGAATACTTTAACCTTTCCAAAAGAGATGGTTGAGAAATCATTTGTGAAAGGATTGATGAAGTTCCCTTCTTTATGATTCCCACGTACATCTTCATCAAGTCTAAGAATATTGGATCCTTCTCAATTCTCATCATTGATAGAATTGTTGGGTCCTTTCTGCTTAGGGCATCTGCCACCTTGTTCGCTTTCCCAGGGTGGTAATGTATTGAATAGTCATAATCCTTAATGAGCTCTATCCATCTTCTCTGGAACATATTAAGCTCTTTCCATGTGAATATATATTTAAGACTCTTGTGGTCAGTATATATCTCACATTTCTCTCCATAGAGATAATGCTGCCAGATTTTCAAGGCAAAGATCACCGCCGCCAACTCCAGATCATGCGTTGGATAGTTTTACTCATGGATTTTCAACTGACTTGAGGAATAGGATATCACTTTATCATTCTTCATCATCACACAGCCTAAGCCCTTCTTTGAAGCATCACTGAATACCACAAAAAGTTCCCCACTTGTGGGTAAAGTGAGAACGGGCGCAGTGATAAGCCTCCTTTTCAACTCCTTGAAGCTTTCTTTGCATTCATCACTCCAAGAAAACTTTACTCCCTTTCGAGTTAGCTTGGTAAGATGGTTAGACAATCATGAGAAATTTCTCACAAATCGTCGATAATATCCAGCTAACCCTAAGAAGCTATGGATATTCGTTACCAATGTTGGCCTCGACCATCCCTAAATGGCATCTGTTTTAGAGGGGTCCATAGATATCCCATTGCTTGTGATGATATGACCCAAGAATGAGACCTCCTTCAACCAGAACTCACACTTGTTGTACTTTTCTTACAGCTTCTCCTTGCGCAAAGTCTCTAGTACAGTTTTTAAATGCTCCTCATGATCCTCCTTGGTTTTGGAGTATATTAGAATATCATCTATAAATACTACCAAAAAAAATTCAAGGTAATCTATAAAGACTCTATTCATAAAGTCCATGAATATTGTTGGAGCATTGGTGAGTCTGAAAGGCATTACTATAAATTCATAGTGCTCGTATCTTGTATGAAAAGCAGTCTTGGGGACATCTTCCTTCTTCACCCTTAATTGATAATATCCCGACCGTAAATCCACCTTGGAGAAGTATTGTGATCCACACAGCTGATCAAACAATTCATTGATTCTTGGGAGAGGATACTTGTTCTTTATCGTGATTTTTTTAAGTTCACGATAATCGATTCAAAGCTGCATTGACCCATCCTTCTTCTTGACGAAGAGGACTGGTGCACCCCATGGTGAAGGAATTGGGCGTATAAACCCTTTATCTAGATTCTCCGGTAGTTGTTTCTTCATATCTTCAAGCTCGAAAACATCCATTCTATATGGAGTCTTGGATATTGGTAGCGCCCCAGGTATAAGTTTAATTGAGAACTCAACATCTCTTCCTGGAGGAAGACCAGGCAGTTCCTCGGGAAACACTTCAGCGAATTCCCTCACAATAAGCATTTCTTCAAGGATGGTTTCTTCCTTGGACTCAATCATCTGAGCCAGATACGTGTGCTCATAAGGCAGTAATATCTATTCTTGAGATGATAGAGCTAAAGGAGATTCATCTTCCTCCTGACACTTGTAAAGAATCGGGGGTCGATTCTCCATATGGAGTGTGATTTCACTCTCCCGACAATTTATGTTGGCTCTATATAAGGAAAGTCAATCCATGCCATGAATTGCGTCAAATTCCACCAGAGGGAGTATGACGAGGTTCGCTGGGAAATTCAATCCACAGATTATAACAGGGAAGGACTTATATTCATGGGATTCAATGATTGCCCCATTTTCCGTACTCACCAACATCTTTACTTCCATGATTTGTGGTGCTGCTGGGATTGTTCTAATAAACTTTCGAGATATAAAATAATGCGTAGAACTTGAATCAAAAAGTATGTTCGCTATTCTTTAATGAATAACTAGAGTACCTGTCACCACTTCGTTTTCGAGGTTCACTTCGTCAGAAGTGATGGAAAAATCTATTCCTTGCTGTATTGGAGGTTGTTGGTTGTCTCCGAAAACCCTTGGATTAGGGCACTGATTTGCAAAATGAATCGGTTCTTTGAATTTTTAGCATTGAACAATGCGTTGAGGTTTGAATGGAGCATTCCTATCCTCTGTCGTAGTCGTGGGTCTTTCTTGCCGATAGTTAATTGCTAGGTTCCCTTCTCTTCCACACCTGAAGCATTTTCTTGTCCCCTTAAGGAAATTTACAGGGTGCTTCTTTCCGCACTTTTGGAAAGTGGGGTACTGGATCTTCTTAGCACCATTGGATTTATCCATCGGTCCACCAGCATTGAAGTCCACCTTATGCTTCTTGTCCCCATGATACCCATATGATTCCCTGGTCTCCATTTTGACCTTGAGGGCACATCGGACAATTTCCTCATAGCTGTTGAAGTCACGGATCGCTAATGCTTTCCGCAATCTAGGCTTCATCCCACCAAAGAAGTGGTCAACCTTGCATTCGGGGGTAATGATAAAGTTGGAAGCGTATCGTGAAATCCTTGTGAAGTTTTCCTCGTACGCTCCAACAGATTCTTCATCTTTTTTCTTGAGGGAAAGGAAGTCCCTTTCCATCTTAAGCTGGAGGGTGCATGGAAAATATTTATCGAAAAACATCTTCCGGAAATCCTTCCATTCCAACGCCTCGATTTCCTCCTCAGGCTTCGTATTTTTTATCAACGTCCACCATTGATCAGCTTCACCCTCCATACGATAAGCCGCCAGGAGAACCTTCTCTTGTTCAGAACATTGGAGGATGGAGAATATCTTTTCAATGGAGTCTATCCATTGTTCAGCGATCGTGGGATCGGATGATCCACAAAAAGTAGGAGTCCTTTGTCTCATAAACCTCTCGATAGCGACTTGTTCTTTCATAGGGGGGGTTGAACGTTCCTCTTGACCTGTGTTTCTATTCAAAACTTGAGTTAGCTGAGAGATAAGCGTGACAAAGTTCGCGATTCCTTATCCCATTGGATTGGGCATATCATTAGTATAGTCATCACACTGATCTTCACAACGGTTGTTAGCTCGAGTCCTCCTATTACCAGCCATTGGCTGGAATAAAAGGAAAGTTAGGGGTAACACATAAAGGGTAATCCAAAGACAAAATTTGATGACTTATAAATAAACTTTTATTTCCTTACTCAAGAGTCTATAGGCTTCAATCTAGGCTTTTCATGATCTAATTTCTAACATATATTCTTAGGGGCATTTTTTTAAATTCCCTTAATAATGGTTCATACTAAGCTTGTGAATTTATCAAAACATATCCCCCGGGAGTGTCATAACCAAGAGTGCAACAAGGACCGTTTTCATGCACCAGTTCTCGTTCGAGTCTAGCTCAAAGCGGTGTTTTCGGGTTTTACCCCTAGGAAACATCTGTGCCAGAGCCGCCTCTACCTACTCGTATCCAGACAGGGATGTATTTGTTTGATAAACCACTTAATCAGTACTTACCAAAACATAGGGATGTTTTTATTATACTTAGCCTTGTATCTAAGTATTTACTAGGGTTTCCTAATCCCAAAAATAACTAAACCTATCATCTGATACCAACTATGACAACCCTACTTTTTATTACAACTTAAACATGATTTATTACATAAAAAATCACTTGATACAACAAAGAAGATCAAGAGGTTTAGTGTCTTTGGGTCTTAGGATCATTACATAAAAACTTAAAACATGAAATACAACATCTTTATTGAAAACTTCCTTTTCATGACCACTACATTCCTTCGTACTTAGCATTGCATGGGATAACTTGAGGACATGCATAAGAAAAGGATGAGCTATAAAGCCCAGTAAGGGAGTACACATGGAACAACATGAGGAGTACAATACATTTTATACAATAGGAATATCAATAGGGCATAAGAAAAACATGAACATAAATTCATGATAAAGAATGATAATCATAACATGGAAATGTGGCAACAACACTTAACATGGAATTAGCATGAGCCAAGGCCCATTGCACATGGAGCATGAGTAAATCCTCATTTCACATAAAGCATGAGTAAACCCTCGTTGCACTTGAATTAGCATGAGTCAACACTCATTGCACATGACGTATCAGGATACTACACTTTACCCAATGCATTGGAGCGCTATAAGGGCGCACCCTTCTTAAACATTTCATTTCATGCATAAGTGTGCCACATGGCTCATAAAACATGGATTCATAAAACAAAATAATTTATTCCACGATAAAGGAATGTGTAATTCATACATGAAACTTTTTAATCAATAAGTAAATGTGCATAAAGGTGAATACCCTTGATGGAGAAATGGGCACGGTGTCCACTACACAATGGCATTGGCTTAGAAAATCGGTATGATTTCGGCAGCGTAACGGCGTGACATAAGAATTCATAAAAATGGATGATGAGAGAGAAAGGGTTTACTCATAATATTTACATGTAATGGACAGTAAGGAGTACATATAGATACATGTCCCAAAAATTGTAATGGAATTTAGATTCATGATACAAAATTATTTTTTGAATGTAAAAGAAGAGAGAGAAGTTTCTTTCGGAATTTTGGCATAGTAATGGGTGTACATGGGAGGAATTTAATGAGAGAGAAAGGGGTCTCCCATCATTAAAACAATAAGAGGTAATCATGGGGGAGGTTCGAAACCGTACCCCAATATTCATAATTGAAATTAAAAGGGCAATACAACTTAAAGAAAATTGACAAAAATGGGAAAGGAAGAAAAAACCCTTACTTGGAAGTGTGCTTCCAAAGGCTAGAGAGAGGCTTGTGAGAGGCTTCTTGGGAGCTTGGGGAACCTTGGGAGGATTTTATAGAGAGTAGGGCAGTGGTTGGATGAACTCCAAAGGTTTTTAGTGAGGAGGAAGTGGGATCTTGGGTGGGTTTATATAGGAAAGGTGAGAGAATTCTTTATTATTTAGGTTTGGGACCCCTTATAATAAATTAATCCAAACCACAAACCATACCATGGTTTTTGCCCATGGTTTTTGGAAAAGGGAAGAGGAAAACAATATTTTATAAGGCTAAAGTCCGAACTTATTAAAATATTAGGGTTTCTTATGTGGATGTGAGTCACACTCCCATGGAAATTAATTTAAAAAGGCAAGGTGTTGAATAAGTCTTGAGGGGTCCATTAATGCTTTGAAAAGTAAGTCAAACAAACCCAAAATTACATTTTTTTAATTTTAAAACATATATTGGCCGAAATTAAAGATTATAGAATTTTATTACATCACTATTGGGTCATTATGATGTCATAAAACACATTATATATTTAAACGGTATTTAATTTTTACCCAAAAATTTGACTGTCTCAGAAAATTATGAAAAATTCACCGTTGGATAATTTTGACATCCTGATTCCAAAAATAACATTTATTTTATCTAAATAATTTTCTAAATATGTGAATTTTCACTTTTAAAATAAAAACCGACATTTATCGAAAATTCACGGGTTTTTGACAAAAATGGCTTTCAAACCTTAATAAAAATTTTAATTGCATTCATAAAATTATAAGATCATTTATATTTAATAAAAATTAATTTCATAATAATAATATTATTTTATTAAAATATTATTTAATTCAAAAATCCCTTAATTTAATAAAATATATTTCTTAATTAAATAATAATTAAAAACACCATTTGTACTTTCAAAACTATTTACAATGTATCAAAAATGACGACAAATTATATTCATTATTATATACAAAAATAATGTACATGAACATAGTACTACTTATTTGTTACATAACCCCTTAAAATAGCCGCATAAGACCTAAGGGTAAGGTGTGCGATGGTGACAGACTCTTGGGGTGGCTCGTATAACATCGCTCGAGTGGTAATTTCAATCAACTTCCACTTTTCCCGTAGACGGTCACATTCGAGCTTCACAAGATGAAGTTCAGCTTGGGTTTGGTCAAAGGCGAAGCCCAAAGACGCCACCTCTTTTTCGAGCTCTGAAAAATGGGCTTCGTATGGTGCAATTTTACTGGATGGGGCCATTGCTTCCTTCTGAGTAAATTGGATTTGTTAAAGTCCTATATTTATACTAATCATGTGATTACTGTTCAACGGATATATTAGAAACGGTCAAAATTCTTAACATAAAACCAAAGAAGTTGACATTTTATAAAAACATTTTATATAAAGAGACATTTAATAAGATCAAGAGGGATTTTCCATTAATGAAACTTTGGGTCATTACAAGTTAGACATCGAGGATGGAACCACCTTTGTGGAGCACCCGGTGGCAATTTAGGATCATCAAGAGCGAACCTTTCATGGATGGGCCATTACCCTAGTTCATGTCTTATGGTAGCACAGAAATGTGTAGGAGAGTTATTAGGAATGAGAGAACCAGATGCGGGCTCAGTATCTCAATTTTTTTTTCTAGTTTTTTATTTTCAAAGATAAAAAAACATAAAGGTGGGAATAATGTAGAGACCCATTTTTCTCCTTTTAACAATTTGAAATATTTCTATATAAATTTTCAGAGATAGGCATTCAGACAATGTGCAATTCCAAGGCATGGTGTGCCCAGAATAAATTATATAAAATTCAAGTATATTTTATACTATAAAAGCAACAGAAATATGATAACTCTTAAACGGTAGCTTGGCTCGCAAATCTAAGGCCACGGTTGAGTCTGGAATATAGCATTTACCCTAGTGGGGCATAACTATCATCATTGTAAGACTCCTATAGAAAACGCTATCTAGGGGTAGAATAGTAATTAAAAGTAACTATTATACCCCTGAGGTCATGCTAAATAACATTCAAATAGAGGTTCGGATATAAAATATGAGACCGCCATTGAGTTTTGAATGGATTTTTTTTCCTAGGAGCGATGATTTCGGATTCCACATTATTTTGGAGATCCTATAAATAGAATGTTAAGGGTTGGGATTAGGGTTAACCCTAATCCCTTTCTCTCTCTAAGAATCTCTCTCTCTCTCTCCCCTCAAGAGCATTCTTTATCGTTCTTCATCGGAACAAAGATAAAACTCCACCAAATCTTCAATGGATCGAATCAAGAGCGTTGTAGACGCATCGACTACAACGAACGACCGGATCGCGGTTGGATTTGTTGCATTTTTAGTTCCGATTCAAGTTTTAATCAAGTTTTTGTATATAGCCTCTTGCTTTGTCCGTTCAAACCCCGAATCATTGATGGTATCACGAACATGGCCATTGATCTGCATTTAAAACCTTATTCTTGGTCTGTTCTTCATGGGGATCCACCGACAACTTTTGGGCGCACAAGATCACCAGTGGATCAAAGATCCAAATCCATTGGAGGGAAGAAATCATCGTAAGGGTCCCAAATCCACTGAAGGATTCACGATCAGGTGATTGGATTGCACCCAGAAATCCGTGGAACGGGCTGTCAGGGCGCCGCCGACACGGCGGCTGTTCACAGAGCGGTGGTGGCAGTGTCGTGACGTGACCGCACCACATGGACCATCGGTCAGTCATGAGGTCTTGCGTCGCACGACCCCAATTGATGACCAGCGCCGCTGACCTCGAGGTCGGTCATCCGCGTTGACACGTCGGTGACCGAACCATTGGTCAAACCCACTGTCATCAGTGGGTCAGATCCAGCGAACTGGGTCGGATCCTAGGTCGACCCGGGTTGTCCGTCGATCAATCGTACATAGCCGACCGTGGTGGTCGACTATCGTGGCAGCTTTCATGGCCAGTTGGTCAACCATGGGGCAAACAACCATGGATCGAATCGACCGCAAGTCTGTCCCCCAACCCTAGGACCCCCTTCTGAAAACTTCAACCGCCTGTAACTTTTAAACCATACGTCTGTTTGATGCTTCATATGTGACTGTGTGTTACTATCTTTGAGATAGAACTTTTGAGGTAAGTTTCAGAATTTGAAGTTTGGGGTTGGAATGCAGACCCCACTTTGACCCGTTTAAGTGTCTTGTGGTGAAAATCACCATTTTCACTGGTTGCCCATTTTGGGAAAATAAATAGCATATCCTACATGTTTTTCCATGTAGAAAGAAATGATGACCTCTATTTCAACATCCGAGTTATGAAACAAGACATTCCGAATTTGACACATTTTCAAGCAGTGTTCGATGACAGTGGTGATCAGGAAACGAAAATAGTGACTTCAGAGTGGAACACTCCAGTGGGGCTGGACATGGGTCATTGATGACACTAGAGTGGAACCCTTCAGCCGAGCTGGGCATGGGTCATCGATGACACTAGAGTGGAACCCTCCAATCGGGATGGGCATCAGTCATCGATGACACTGGAGTGGAACCCTCTAGTCGGGTTGGGAAAGGGTCCTCAACTTTGTAACAACTTACTACGGATTAGTGATTGTCGTTACCTTGGACTCATAAGTAAAAGGATGTTATCTCCACCAAGATGTGTCCTGGTGATGTGACCTAAAATCGTGTGGACGAGAAAGACCTGTCCAAAGCGAATAGTATCAAGGTGTGGTGTTTGATCCCCTTTGACTTGTAGTTGAGAGAAAACATGTGGAATTTAGGCACCGATGGTGGTTACTCCTGGAACTTTTTGTGACTCTTTACCTAAGCTGGTCTTAGAAATGGAGATCCCCTTACTGCCTCTCATTTGGGTTTCTTTGGTTTGAGCATATATATAGTTATACCCTATCGCAGCACCCACTCCTTGGGTTCTGGTTACTCTCCTTCTAAGAGAGGTGAAGACGTGTAGGGTATGCCATGTGATTTCCATGTCTAGTTTCTTATGGTTGGATGATTATACTATCCTATTAGAGGTAGTAAAGACTCGATGAGAAGTTCACCTTCTCACTGTCTCAAGCTTCTTGTGTCTGGATGATCTTACTTCACTTCCTTATTGGGTTGAGCTGCACTCGTTTACTATATTATTGTTCTATTAGCTGTACTTCCTTTATTTTGTACCTCTTACTACTCCCCCTTCTTTTAGAATCGTCCAACTAAGTGTGTTTATACTCACCCCTGTATGGGATTTTCCCACACTATACAGACGACAAACATGTTTGATCGGGACATCAGGGAACTCAGAATCGTAGGTGCCTGGACTGCGTATGGTGGTCAAAGTTTGGATTTCCAGAACAGGGCATCCTCAGTAGTTTTACTTTCAGTTTCCTGTTAGGTTGGGATACTATACTATTTGGGTGTGTATTTTTTCCCTTTTTACTTTTTGTTTACTTTACTCTACTCATACCGTTTAGTGTTCCATGCATTATTGGGTTTACCTTTACAGTAGGTTGCATATTTTACTTTCTCTCTCTCTTTACTTTACATCAAGTTGGCTGGATGTGTGTATAGAGGTACTTAGGAAAAGGCCTTCCAGTGTTTGTTGTGCTTTCGGTGCTAGTCACCAACCCTAGCCTATAGACGCGGGCTTGGGTTAGTCGTAGCTCGGGCTCCATTATGGGTCATGTAATGCCCCGACCCCAGTTATGGGATTCGGTGCATTATTTTAATACATTGGCATGATTACAAGGAATCAAGTCCCAAAAGACTGATCATTTTAGCAGTCCTAGAAAAGATATTACATACATGAACATTACAATACACATTAGAAAATAAAACACAACATAAATGATCCTTTGAGAACGCCACTAATCCCTTAGCTTAACCCTGCTTATCAATCATAAAATACCTCTTCACTTCCTGGTAAAAATAAAACATAGAAATGGGTGAGTTCAAATGCTCAGTATGGATAACAATATAGAGGAAACTTTTATAAATAAGAATAAACATTTAAGGAAATATATTAGACTAAAACAAAAGCCTTTTAAACTTAAAGTTCAGCATAATATGGTAAAGATAAAATCAAATAATTCCATTTACTTATTCGCATGGATATTCTACTAGTTGAATAATCACATTCAATATCAATAGCCAATTTGATAATGATGGAACACATACTTCTAGACTTCATAACCACATAGTCAAGGCCTTGTGTCAAGACTAAAAATAAGATTTTGTCAATTCCTTGTGCCAAGATACTAGTTTGTCTCATGAGACCTACTGATGCATCGAGGATCTATAGTGGGCTCCACCCTTCACTTACTAAGTCCAATTCATTACTCATATGAAAAGGTTTAAACATAACATAAACATTTGTATTAAAACTAGCACACAAAATGTCAATACTTTATCTATAAACCATGAATGGTGTAAAAATAAAACATCCACATTCAAACATATCAAAAAACCTTCAATACAATATGGATGTTTTGTATCATAATAAATCAACCTCGATCAAGAATAATATCCCATAAAGGATGTTGACATAGTTGAAAATGATCAGTAAAAATCTTTGAGAGAAATTTCCCTTTTTCATGAAATCATTTAAAAGTCATATAAAGGAATTCATTTAAAATATAGTTTTGAATCAAAGTATCCCATACCAATTTGAAACTTTTGAAAGGAATTAACATTTTAAAACATTCATGTCCATATAAATAAATCATTAAAACCATTTTGAAAACATGGACATTAATGAGAAAGGTTTAGAAGAATAAATCTTTAAAACATTTAAAATGATGTTTTAGTAAAACGTAACTTAAAATAATCCATTTGAAAACTCTTTTATGAAACATGGACATGGATAATAAATATTTCATATTAGATACTTACATAAAAACAACCTCAGATAATAAAGATATTGTGAAATTAACTCTTACCTTGCACTTTCCTTTAGTTGAGGGTACGTTTAACATCCTATATAAAGACCGTAGTATGTTATTAAATTATACAAGAACCATATTAATATTTATGATAGCATACATGATTCATTTATGACTTTATACTACCCATTTAATAATAATTTTCATATTAAATTAACATTTTGGGTAATAATCGCTTTCTTTATCGTATGTGTTTTAACTTGTTACTCTTGATTGTATCACTTGGATCATGATTTAAATAATTCCAGAATATAAAACATGATTTATATATCATATATATTTAGAATATAAATATGTATAATAGACGTATATATGAAATGGAAAACACCATTTATGGAGATGGTAGGCCATACGTGCACATAAATGTTGTTTCTGTTTTCATATCATATTGAACGGAACTAAGTGAATAAGATATATGTAAGTAAAAAAACACACACACACACACATATATATATATATACATTATAATTATTATGTAATATATTACATACTTATTAATGATATATATTTTATAATCATCGTTGAATGGTGAACGTGGAAATGAATCTCATCGCGTCGTGGAGATAGTAATCCGTACGTACGCACGAGTGACAATATCATTATATTGATGGATAAATCATATGTAATTGTATGGTATATAATATATTCAGAATCATTAACATGTTATATTTATTATTTACATCATTTATACTCATTATTATACCCATCCAAATAATGAAGTGTTTGAATAACAAACTACACCACGATGTGGAGACGGTACTCCGTACGTACGCACGTATGGTGACTTTGTCATTTATAGGATGGATAGAATAATGAATATGGTATTACCATTTTTATAATAACATAAAATTATATAGAATATACTAGAATTATTATTTTATAATGTAAACAACAAAGAAAGAGGAAGTGGAAGAACAAAAGAACTTGAAAGAGGTGATGAAATATTTACCTCTTCTTCGGGTTCTTTATTTTGATTTGATCAAAAGGGATCCTTAGGTTGGTTTTCTGACCAAAGGAAGGCCTCTATGACAAAGGGAGGAAAGTTGGGAGGATATTTGGGTAGGGTTGGTCCGATCCAAAAGGCTTTGTAGGTGTGAATTAAGAGAAGGGTAAGTTCCCTTTTATAAGAGAGGTGAGAGTCACTTTAGGAAAAGCATGAAATATTATTTTATAATAAAATACTTTTCAGTTTCAAATGGCTAAAAAATAAAATATTTAAATTATAATATGGGTATGGGTTGAAAACCTCTCAACCAATAGGTTTTAGACCGGTTTAGATAATCATATTAACCTTATCTTTTAGATTTAACTCTTAGTTAAATAGTTTGATATTTACTATGTCTCTTTGTATTTTTATATTATATGGTTAATAAACTTACTATAAACTTTCTATAGAACCCCAATAGGTTCATTAATTAAATATATAATATTATTAAGTCCCTTTTTAATAACCTTAGATTTTTAAGAATATTATATCAACCAATAATATAGTATTTTTTTTAAAACTCAATTATGTCAATTTTGATACTATTTAATAAATGATTTTTTTAAGTCCTAAAAACTTTATTACTTCTAAATAAATTCATATGTTCAATCCTAACATTTCATATTAACCTATAAAATTATTGTAATTAATCAAAAGTCTAAAATTAAATTTATTTGTATATTTATAATATCAATTATTTTAATATTTCATTATTAAGGTAATTAATGCGTAATCATTGTATCATAAATAAATTAAATTATTTAATGTATAAAAATTATAAATAAAATATAATTATGTAGGAAATAGTTTTATCTTTCTAATTAATATTTATAGTAGAATTTATATTATGTATAACCCTATATTAAAAATGGTTTAGTTATTAAACTTTGAATTTAACTCTTTTAACTCTTCTTTAAATAAAATAATAATAAATATCCTAATCAAATCCAAGTGGACCCAATAGGATCATATTTTATTCCTAAGGTTGTTTTTGGTCTAATTATACTTATTCAATATAATTATGATATGTTTTATTATAATTATGATATCATTTTTACCCTTAATTACCCTATTTACTTTTAACCGTGGTAAATAAAAGTCAAAAGTTACTATTCACCACAAATTATTTTCATCTTATTGAACCAAATTTTACTTACTTATATTAACTTTTTCTCTAGGATTTTTGAAATTGAACTCACAGAAGTAGTAAAATTAATTTTTATACAAATTTGCAAATTCTCCTAGAAGGTGGGTAAAAGACAGTAAAATGTTCGATAAAATTTTATATGTATAAACTTATTATAAAATGACTCCAATGAATTACATTGAACATATATAGGTATTATGTATCTATTTTAAACTAAAATAAATTAAAATAAAATAACTAATTATTTAAATAAAAAGTCGGTTTTATATAATAACGTAGTGTTTTTCACTATTCATCAAAAATTGAAAGTTTTCAGAAAAATACCAAAACTTTACCCTAAGATAATTTTGATATTCATAATTAAAAAATAAAGTCTATTTTACCAAATTCAAAACATAGAAGTTGAATTTATTAATTTAAAATTAAATCTCATTGTCAAAACCAAAAAGTGGATTTTAAAAAAGTAAAAATTATCAAAAGATTGTCATGTGTTTATGTCAAATTTAAATGTAAAATTACTTATAATGACCTAAATTGTATTAAATGATAAAAATTTAATCTAATTATACTTCAAAACCATTCAAATTCATAATTTATCACTATAAATTATTTCGATTAAAGAAAGTTATTTCAATTAAAACATAGTATTTTTCACTATTCATCAAAATATGAAAATTATCAGAAAAGTACCAAAAATTTATCTAAACTAAATTTTTATGTCCCGCTTCTAAATAAAAATTTAATTTCATTAAATTTAATATATAAAAGTGTCAAATATTAGTTTTTAAAATGGTTCACCATTAAAAGGTGGTAAAATTACATTTTTTGAAAAACACTTCTTTTATCTAAAAAAATGAATTTGTTCTTATATTATGTCTAAGAAACACATATTATGGATGTTAAAATTATATAGAGTATATAAGATTTAAAATTCATTTAATACCATTCATAACTGCTTTTTGAACGGCTAGTTTGGTAAGTTGTGGTGTGCTCGAAATCGGTGTTGCGTGTAGCGCAAGCTATTGAATTACTTTGATGAGATAACGTACTATAAAATCTTGGGGAATTATAGGTCAACTCACGACATGGTGTTTCATTGACAGTCTGGGTGGAGAATTAAAGGAGTGGGAAAGTTTAGGTGACCATCACCTGTCAGTGGCCAAATGTCACATATTATTAATTCAAAGATCTAAAAATACAGCGATAAATTAAAATCATACTGGTAATTTGACCACTAACAATTATCGTTCAACCCATGATCCTTATTTCCTTTAATTATGACATTTTAAAATGATGAGTAGCCACTTAAAGCATAAATGTTTCCTATCTCATTTATTCCCAATTTTCTAATACACTTTACATCATAAATCAAGGGCTTTCAAACCATTATTTCATGTATAATTATAAAATATCTTATTATCAATGTTAATATACTAGATTTTTTACTCAACTAAATCACTTGAAGACGGATATTAATCAAATCATCACTAATAAATAAGTTGGAAAAAAATTATTTATTATTGGATGGCAGTCTTCCCTCAGAAATTTTCATTCTCACTTTCCATTTAATTGTGACATGGATTTCTAAATTTGTGTAAAATTATCTCTCCTCAGAACATAAAAGGTCATGTAATAACTAAATTATGAAAAAGAGTGGGGGATCTTGAAATTTCATGAAATGAATGGGTGAAACTATTATTGATGATAGAAGTGAAGTTGGATTGCATTTTACTCTCTTTTGTAGATTATTCTAGACCATGTATTATAGGGACACCAACAAATATATTTGTAAATCATTTTTTCCCTATAAATCATTATTAAATTTGGGTTATTGTTGAACTCATATCACTCATTCTTTAATTTTTAATATTGTTCATTATATTTTATCAGAAAATTCACAGATATGGTATATCAAAAATCATTTCATATATACGGGAGATACAATATTTAAGAAGAAAATTTTAATGGATAATAACCAATGAAAATGGTATTAGAAACTAAGCACAGCAATGGTAGGGGATCATACCGGGTGTTGAATCTTGAATGCCTGTGAAGCATAATTTCCCATTATTGGCCAATCTCTCACTGGCTTGGCATAAAAAACAAGTCATTCAACAAAAATTTGAGACATCGATGGCAGTGAGGCGATCAAGAAGGGAGAGGTGGAAGGCTTGTTGTGTCGATCGGCTAAGGGAATGGAAGATAGGGAAAGGGTGGTCACCAGATGTCTGCATCGTGATGGTGGGTGGTTAGCCCGGGCTGAAGGCAACGATAGTGGTGAGGCAGTCAATAGAAAGTAAGAAATAAAGGATAGGAGAATATAACATGGTTTAGAGAAAGTATATGCGATAGAGTTGATCCATGACACTGATAAAAGAGAGAGTAGTGGAAATAAAAACATACCATATATTTGAGAGATTTGATTCTTTTGAGAGAAGGTCGAGGGGGAGCAGCAGCAGAGCTAAACTTCCATGGGAGCTTGAATGGCACGAGGGAAATTTATTCTGTTACGGTTCAATTTAAATGATTGGGATAGGTTTTATCAATGCTTTTAAAAAAGCACTAACAAAAGATGTCTTTATCAATGCTAAAGTTTTAGCAATGATAAAAACCTAATTAATTATTTTTAATAATATAATTAATTTAATTCAAAATTTTAAATGTATATAATTATAAATAAATAAATAAATGTAAATTTAAATATGTTAAAATAATTGTAAATATGTATTTGTAAATATAATTATTGATATGTATTTATAATTATAAATATAAATAAATATATTTATAAATATTTGTATATAATTATAAATATGCTTATATAATTATATATATATATATATAATTAATTAATATATATATATATATAGTAAATATTTTCATTATTTAAATATATTTATTATAATTTTATAATCTTTAAATATATAATTATTTATTTATATATATATATAAATACTTTATTTAAAGCATACTTGTTTATTTATCATTATAAATATATAATTTTATGAATATAATAAATATGCATTTATAAAAATATGAATTTATAAATATTTATTTAAAAATATATTTTTAACATTATTAATGAATATATAATATTAAATTCATGAAAATTAAAGATTGGTGAAATTGGATATTTAAAAATGAGTAGACTTTAAAGATAATTAAAATTTTGAAAAGTTTTATTAATTATAAAAATTATTAAAAAATAAATTATGGGTATATATTGAAATTAAGATGAATACATATTAAGAATATTAAAACATAATAAATAAATATGTAGAAATAAATATCATAAAATGATTAAGTTCCAAAAAAATAAAAAATAAAAAATATTAAAAATGAAAAAATCATACTAATTAAAATAATATTAAAAATACAAGGATAAGATTTAATAAATAAGAACATAATATATTAAATATATTATATTACTACATGAAATTCTAAAATGGATATTAAAATTTGAGTAAATTACATAAATATTAGGTTTGTGTGTTTCGATAAAAGATCTCATTGATTACATAAATATTTATGTGTGAAATTAATGTGTGTGTGTGTGTGTGTGTGTGTGTATACAAGTTTGACATATGTTAAATTGAGCAATGTTAATATATAATATGTAACATCTATTAATGAAATAAATAATAATAAGAATGAATAAATTTAAAAATGGATAATTGTTATTAATTATATAGATAATTTTAAAAAAAATAAAAATGGATATTTATATATATTAAAATGAAAATGAATAAATATTAATTATATAAATTAGAACCATATTAAAAAAAATTATATTTTATTGAACAAACATGTATAAATAAATATTAGATATCGATAAAATTATAAAAATATTGAACTATGAAAAATTAAAAATGAATAAATTCTAAAAATATTATATATATATTAATGAATAATTATGTTTAAAAAAATTATATATGAATAAATTATAGAAATATTAAATAAATAAATTTTCAAAACCTATAGATTATAAAAAAAGTAAGTAAACACAAAACATTCTCAATAAATAAATTATATTAAATGAGTGCATCTTACGAATGAGTGAGATATAATTATATATATACAGAAAAGATATTGCGAGAAGCAAAGCTCTGAACTATTTATTAAAAGAAATAAAAAGAAAATAAGAAAAGTGAATACAGTTAAACAAAGATACTTTCTCTCATCCAGAAAACCAATTTAGTAATCATAATAAGAAAAATCATTCTCATAGTCATTGTCAAGACCCATCCTAGTGGGGCTCGTGCCACAACTCCCCAAGCCCACCTCCAATAGGCCAAGGGTCTCCGAATACTACTGAGAAGGCATATCACTGGTATGGGAGGCCTTAGCCTAAGTATATGTACACATTCACATATCTCCAAGCCTATAAAATGCTAAAATGAGAAAACAACTGAACAACCATGCATGCATACATCAAATTCTCATAACCAGAGTACGGTAGGAAATAAAGGAAAAGTAAACAAGGAAAAATATAAGCTCACCACAAAGATTTTGTAACACAATTAAAACATGAAAGTAAAGGGACCACTTTCTGAAGTCGCAGGAACACACCTTGGTCAGTCCGACCTCACTAAGCATTGTATATTCTTGGTCCTTCTAGGAATCTGTTAAAAGGTCAATTTTCTGCACAAGACACAATACGTGCAGAAAAATCCCATACAGGGTGAGTATAATAATACTCAGTAGGACACCATGAAACCACAAAGCATACATCCATAAAAAATATAGTCATCTATACACAGGTATATGTCTACAAAACATATAACATAAATATATAGATATACCCAATAAAGACACATAGTTTAAAGGTAAGTCACAATCATAGTATACCGACCCCAGGATTCTAGCTCAAGGGATCCATGAAGTATTCATCCTATAGGACATACTCCTGAGTCTGATATCATGGATGACGTCTGTCTGAGAGGTGCTGATTGGCAGGTCTCATCACTAGGAGTCCACGCTAATAGCCCATAGAGAAATGATACATAGATGAGGATCACTACTAAGGCCATGGGGTGATACCAACAAACTCAATCTCAATTAACCCTCATTGTAGGGGACTAGCATCTGTGTAATATTGGTCACAATGATACCAAGAACTCTACCTAGGGAACGAAGATGAATATAGGATCTCACTTCAGGCCCCACGGAGGGATTTTGACGACTCTATCCAAGAAGTCCTGCTAAAGGGATCGTAATCCTGGGAGTAGGAGATGATACCATACTAACCCTCAGGGAAAAGGATATGGGGAACGCACCCTAAAAAACTCATCCAAGTCACTTAGGATAAGAGATCCAATCCATTTATAAAATAGTACACGGCGTGTAGAAAAGGTTACACACTGTTTCTATTGACCCCAGGTACGGCCCGTGTAAACGGTCTGTGTCTCAACCCATGTCTGTATAGTGGAGTACACACTGTGTAGGCAACCCATGTACATCACCCCATGTCTGTGTAATCTCTATGGTATACGCCCAGTATCATGGAAGGGACCACATGTCGTGTGACATGGGTTACATGTCGTGTGGTGTTTAATTTCCTCTGAAAACCCTAACTGCTGCACAGGGGGTTCCCATAGGTCGTGTAAATCTGGTTTACACACTGTGTAGATCGGGATTTTCCAAAATCACAAATCTGTTGTACGCTCATTCTGGAACCTCCGATATCTGATCTGTAAATCTTTTTGCCACAATAATGAAGATCCCAACTCATCCATATCTCTTCTTCATTGAATAATGTTGGATCTGAATCTACAGATTATACACAAGAGGGGGGTGAATTGTGTCTTTTGCAATTTTTCGGTAACTCTTTGATTGAACGAGTTCTGTCCTCTATACTTTATCAGATTTGATCATGCAGTGGAATAAGTAAAAACAAGAACACAAAGATGTATAGTGGTTCGGGGAACAGAAGTCCCCTAGTCCACTCCACCAACGCTCAACTCCACGAGCTTGGTGATTTTCACTATCCGGTCCTCTTTTCCACAGACCAGTTCACAACTGAGTATAGGCAGTTGACACCTTTATAATCTTCAGGCTAACAAAGCCTTCTGGTTCAAACACGAACCTACACAACTTAGTACAATAATATGGTTACTCAAGATAAATAGAATTTTTAACAAAAACTTTTCCAGTTGATCTTCACAATTGCAATAGAAAGAAATTGACAGCAGATGAATCGTAGTCTCTAGAAATATTGATTTTCAACTCGAAGCAGTTATGAGTTGATCCGGTTGAAATAGATATAGATATATAGTTCACAACATCAAAAGTAGTCAATCCACATTAGATATTCGATGTAGAACAGGTGAATCTTCTATCGAGTTCTTTCTTCTTAAACAAACAGAGATTTGATGCTCCTATTGAATCAGCAGAACTGGGTGCTTTTTTCAGTCTCTATTTTCCACCTTTTTGATAATAGATTTATTACCATACATGCTTGTACCTGGTGTTTTAGAGAAAACATATATAATAAATCTGATCATATCTCTTGCACATTTAGATCCATAAAAGTCTCCTTTTAATTCGCGATATTCAAAAATTTGAATTTACAGAGAGGTCGTAACTTTCCTTAAGACTCGACATAAAAAGATACTTTTAATTCTATCTTAAATCCATTGATAAAACGGATTTGAATCAGTCAAAGTCGTATTTTAGAAATGACTTTAAATCCAGCTTGAAATCCGCCCAATAATCAGCTTGTTGATCGCTGCATAAAAATATCGTCTTTCAAAATTTCTGACGCCAAAATTAAGGTTGATGACGTGGCCTCCAAACGTAGGGTTGAGGACATAGTCTTCAAACATAAGGTTGAATCATAAACTTAGGGTTCATGTTACTTTCTCAAAATGTATGGTTGATCTTAAATGTAGGGTTGATCATCCATATTTTTTCTTCAACTCTCAAACGTACGGCAAAAGATCCATACTTTTACTTGATCCATACTTTTCCAAGAATGTATGGTTGTTCGCAAAAGTAAGGTTGATGAAACATACTTTTGAGAAACAAACGTAATGTTTAGTACTTATGTACGGTTCTCCTTTCATACTTTGTTGATAACATATGGTTGTTTAATCATACTTTTCTCTTATCTCAAAAAGTATACACGGTTTTCATCCTCATGCTAAGTTTATCCACGTAAGGTATGAACAGTGATTCCAGAACACGCTAAAGTAGATTCTGTGCTACATTTATCCACATAAGGTATGAACAGTGATTCCAGGATGTGCTTAAAGAAGATTCCAAACAAGTAATAAATTCTCATTATTTCAAGAGTAAAATAAATTAATAAATTTCTGAAAAATACTAAATAAAATCATTAGAAAATAACTAAGGGTATTTGTGAGCATCAAAATTATCATAAAGAGACAGAGTATTATTTTCAATAATCTCCCCCTTTAAATAACATTATTATATATTGTTGAAAACAATAATTTTATCAACAATATCCCCCTTTTTGATGACCAAAAAACCCATAAGATAATAAAATTATTTAAACAAAATTAAATTTCAAAATTAGTTACATAAATTTTTGAAAAAAAAAATTAAAAAAAAATTCATTATTCCTTAAATTTATCCATTTTTAACTTCTCCACAAAAAAAATTCTCATGTAATTCTCCCCCTAAATAAAAATATGATGTTGTATGTATCCAAATTCTCCCCCTTTTTTGATATCAAAAAGAATAAAAAAACATGGATTTTAACACTTTTAGTATTGCACTGAACTATTAGTAAATGCTATAATGAACTGTTTAATAGTAAATTTATCTGATATACTGGCATATGTTAACATAAAAAAGTAATAAACAAATAGAGAAAGAAAAAAATAAACAATGAAGGAAATTTTCATTCAAAAAAAGTAGTATATACATGACAATGATATACACAGAAATCAAGGTTTGTGTAAGATAGGCAACAGGTTCTATCTCCTCTGGATTGCAGACTTGATTTCTGTAAACTGTTCCTAGAGTCTCTTCATCATCCCATCTCCAAGTTTGATAATGATCTATCTATTCTCTTGAGTCATGTGAATATCCTCGATTAAATTGACTCTGAAAAACTCATGAATCCTTTCCTCTTTTTCGAAAAACACTGACAGATTCTCTGATAACTAATTTAATAGGATTCTGATCGATGGCTCACTAGATGTCAGTTGATCCACTAAAAACTTCTGATTGTCCAGCAACACTGATAAAGGAGCATTGTTACATTGAATATCTTGTAACCTGTCATTCATGTTTCTCATCGCAGTTGTGATAGCTTGAAACCTTCTGATTAAATCTGGTGAAGTACCTGATCCACTAACAAAATTATTTGAAACTGCTACAAATTGGTTCTCCATAAAAAACTTCAGATCTAATAAATCTGACTTCATAACCATTTCAGATTTCAATTGAGCAATTGTAGTCAGCATATCCTCTTTAAACATTTCAACTTCTTTCCTTGAGACTGTACTCTCTTTTAGATTTTGAAATCTCAATTTTTCAAAGGTTATGGAATTTCTTAGAGTAACATTCTCATATTCTAACTGATACACCTTTTTGTACAGTTCTTCAACTTCTTTCTTCCTTGAATTAGAGGCACCCTGTGCTTGATTCGCATTATCAGGATCTGGATGATGCAGCAGTACCAAAGGTAATGATTCAGCATCAGGTTTATCTTTTTCTTTGTCCTGAGTAGGTTGGTCCACATATTTTTCCTTAGATTCCACAGACTCCTCCACAGAAAAATCCTCTTGAAGCACTTCTGTGTGAGCTTCAGAAGCATGCTCAACACAAACATCAGCATCTTATCCTTCCACTGGAGTTTCGATAACAACATTTTCAGGAGTTTCCTGAGGTCTGGCCACTTCCCCACCAGGAACTGCCTCCTTATCTTGGTTTTGTTGAAGTGTAACTTCAACATCAGCTACAATCTGTTCCTGATTCTCCCTTTCAGATTCTTCTTGAGATCCTGATCCCTCCACTGGTCAAAGATAAGGAGGCAGTTCCTGGTGGGGAAGTGGCCAGACCTCAGGAAATAACAACTTCCATGGTCTTATCAATAACAGCTTATATTACAAAAGAATAAGTAAATAAAGCTTCTATTGTTGTTTCCAATACAGGGGAAGTAATTTCCTCATTAAAAAATATAGTTCTTTGATATTAAAGTCCCTCCTGACTTCTTTCTTCTTCAGAATCTTCCACTTAAAATCGGATCCTTCTTGATACATTGCTGGCTCTTGATTCATCTTGTCCCTCCTTGGACTTAGCAGGTTGAGCCTGAGCACTCTCTGAGTCTTCATCATCTCCTACTGGCAAAATTTTTCCTTTAATGGTGCTCCAGAAATATCCAATCTTCCTTAAAGTTCCAGCATTAAACACATTACTGTGATGACAGTTTACTCGGGCATCCACTAATCTCACCATGTCTTTCTTAAGAAGCAGTTTAGAAATAAATCGACCGAAAGGATAGAAGTTCATCTGGGCATCGCTTTGACAGCAGTAATTGAGATACCTTATCATATACCTTGGGAAGTTCAACTTGATATCACTTAACAGAAGATACATTATGTACATATCAGGGTACAAAATCTTTTCCATTTTTACCATTCTTGGAGCTATTCTAGTCTGAATAAATTTGACCAAAATTTTCCGATCACGCTCCAAATCCTTGATAAAAATTTTCTTTATAGACTTAGTACCAAAAAGAAAAGACACGATGTCCTCGGATTTATGCACAGAATCTCCAATATTTTTCAAATCGAAATGAAAAACTCCCTCATGAGGGAAGTTGAGAATCTGACCAATCTCTACGGATGAGATTGAGAAATCCATATCCTCTATCTTAGCCATCATACTGTCTTCGGTATCTCCCAGACTAAACTTTACAGATTTGAAGAAGTATCTAAGTTCTACTTCATACGGAAATTCCGTATTTTCACTGTTGAACATCTGTTCAAGATTCTAAAACGACAGCACTTGCTTCAACAACAGTTTTGTCTAAAATAACCAGTCAAGATCAATTACCTTTCCCTGTAAGATTTTTCTTCCCTTGGAGCGTTGTCTCTTGGCATTTCTTGGCTCGGCTTCACTGGATCTTTTATTTCTTACCATCTCTGCGAGAATCTCTGAAGGTTTGAAGGTTAGGGTTTCAGAGGTTCAAAGATTAGGGTTTAGGAGCAGAAGTGCGATTTTCGGATTTCGAAAGGGTTTTGATAGAAGTGAAAAGGTTTAGAAGTTGAAAAGTCTCTGACAGCCTTGATTCTCGTGTAATCACTAATCATTACATATATTTAAATAAAATTTGCATATGTTGAAAGAAAAAAATCTTAAACAGTATTAAAAAAATTAAAAAAAAAAATAAATGTAAATAAAAATAAAAAATGTTTAAAATTAAATAAACCTAGATCCCCCTTAATAAAATCAAACCTTGCAGTGGGAAGTGGTTTAGTAAAAATATCTGCTAATTGAATTTCAGTATTTATAAATTCTAAAAATATATCTTTTTTAATAACATGATCTCTTAAAAAGTGATGCCTTATATCAATGTGCTTAGTTCTAGAATGACTAATAGGATTTTTTGAAATATTAATTGCACTTGTATTATCTCATAAAATAGGTGTATTATTAAAATTCAATCCAAATTCCATAAGAATTTTTTTCATCCACAACACTTGTGCACATCAACTTCCAGTAGAAACATATTCTGCCTCGGCTGTTGACAGGCCAACTAAATGTTTTTTCTTACTAGACCATGATACTAAAGACTTTCCTAAAAAGTGACATGTTCCTGATGTACTTTTTCTATCTAATCTACAACTTCCAAAGTCAGCATCTGAATATGAAATCAAATTAAAATCAGAATTTTTAGGATAAAGAAGATATTGAAAAATAGTTCCTTTTAAATATCTAAAAATTCTTTTAACAGCAGTTAGATGAGATTCTTTAGGATTTGATTGAAATATAGCATAAAGACATACTGAATACATTATATATGGCCTGCTAGTAGTAAGATATAACAAACTACCAATCATACCTCTATATAACTTGTTGTCAACTAATTTCCCAGTTTCATCCAAATCAAGTTTTATATTAGTACACATAGGAGTTGTAAATGGCTTGCTGTTTTCAAGTTCAAATTTCTTAAGTAAATCAGTAATGTATTTTCTTTGATTTAAAACATTTAGAAAATATTTTTGAAATATTTGAAGACCCAAAAAGAAATTTAATTCTCCCATAATACTCATTTCAAATTCTTCTTGCATTAATTTTAAAAATTCATGACAAAGAGTTTTATTATTTGATCCAAATATTACATCATCAACATAAATTTGAACCAATAAAACATTATTTTTCACAGTTTTCTTAAAGAGTGTTGGATCTTCCAATCCAACAGTAAAGTCATTTTTCAAAATAAAAGAACTTAATCGTTCATACCAAGCTCTAGGTTCTTGTTTAAGGCCATAAAGAGCTTTAGTAAGTTTAAAAATAGAATCAGGTTTTTGAGAGTTTTCAAAACCAGGAGGTTGCTCAACATAAACTTCCTCCATTAAATAACCATTTAAAAAGGAAGATTTAAAATCCATCTGAAATAATTTAAAATTCATATAAGATGTGTAGGATAAAAGGATTCTAATAGATTCAAACCTAGCTACAAGTGAAAAAGTTTCATCATAATCTATTCCTTCTTCTTGATTATATCCTTTAGATACTAATCTTGCTTTATTTCTAGTTATTGCACATTTTTCATCTTGTTTATTTCTAAAGACCCATTTGGTTCCTATTATAGGATAATTATTAGGTATTTCCACTAATTCACAAACTTCAGTTCTTTTAAACTGGTTTAATTCATCCTGCATTGCTATTACCCAGATTTCATCATCTAAAGCTTCTTCTATAGTCTTGGGTTCTTGTTGAGATAGGAAGGTAGAGAATTCCACTAGGTTTCCTAAGTTTCTTCTAGTTTGAACACCAATTTCTAGGTCACCTATTACAGTTTCTAAAGGGTGATTCTTTAGGGTTCTAGTATATCTAGGTAATATATTTAAAGGTTCTTCAGTATCATGTTCCTCTGAACTGGACTGAATATATTTTATATCATTTTCAAAATCATTCTTTAAGTTCTCAAGTCTCATGTTATCATTAGAGTCAAGTTCATCCATTTGATATGTCCTTTTCTCAAAGGGATCAGATTCATCAAATTTCACATGAACTGATTCTTCAAAAATCCTTGAATTCTTATTTTAAACTCTATAAGATTTGGAGGTAGCAAAATATCCTAAGAAAATACCTTCATCAGATTTTGGATCGAACTTACCAAGATTATCCTTGGTGTTTAAGATGTAAAACTTGCATCCAAAAACTTTAAAGTAGTTATCTTTATGTTTTATGTTATTTCATAGTTCATAGGGTGTCTTTTTCAAAATAGGTCTAATTAAAACTCTATTAATTATATAGAAAGATGTATTCATAGCTTCGGCCCAAAAATATATAGGTAGGATATATTCATTTAACATAGTTCTGTCCATTTCTTGAATTGTTCTATTTCTCCTTTCTACAGTCCCATTCTGTTGAGGTGTTTTGGGTGTAGAAAAGGTGTGTTTAATACCCATATTTGTTCAGAAGGAATTAAATTCCTGATTTTCAAATTCTCTACCATGATCACTTCTAAATGAAATTATTTTAAAACCTTTTTCATTTTGAACAGCTTTACAAAAACTTTCAAATAAGGTAAAAGCTTCATTTTTAAATTTCAAAAAGAAAATCCATGTAAATATTGAATAGTCATCAACTAAAACATATACATATAATTTAATAGCCAAGCTTGCTACTCTGGAAGGTCCAAAAAATCCATATGAATAAGTTCTAGAGGTTTAGATGTAGCAATTTTGTTAACAGATTTGAAGGATGATTTGTGTTGCTTGCCAAGTTGACATGCATCACAAAATCTGTCACTTTCAAATTTGAGACTAGGTAAATCAAAAACTAAATATTTCTTAGATAATTTATGTAAAACATATACATTGCAATGTCCAAGTCTCCTATGCTAGATCCAAGATTCACTTACTTTAGCAGTCAAGCAGATTACTTGCTGTTTACACAAGGAATTTAAATCCAAAGTATAGACATTATCAGTTCTTAGTGGTTTAAATTTAAACAGTTTATCTTTAGAAATAGTACAGCAATTGTCAGTGAAATCAACAGTATATCCATCATCACAGAGTTGGGAGATACTTATCAGGTTTTGTTTCAATCCTTGTACATAAAGTACTTTGTTGATTGAGACTGTTTTTCGATCTCCAATAGTTCCAATGCCAATGATTTTTCCTTTGGCATTGTCACCAAATGTGACAATTCTTCCTTCCTTTTGAGTGAGTGAAGAAAAATTCAATGAGTTTCCACTCATATGTATTGATCATCCACTGTCCATGTACCATATATCTTTTCTACTCTACTGGCCTGCTACCTGAAAAGACATTCAAAAAAATTGCTTTGGTACCCATATTCTGTTGGGTCCAGGGGTGTTAGCTAGCAATGATCTGGGTATCCAGATTTGCTTTGTTCTTTTAAAATCAGCTGAATCATATAAGTCTTTTGAAACATAGGCTTTCTTAATACCACAAATTTGAGGTTGTCTTAAGAAATAGTTTTTAGCTATATATCCCTTTGTCCCACAAAAGTTACAATTAACCCTTTTAGAGCTAGGAATAAAATAATTTTTATATAATTTAGGTTTTTCTCCTTTACTCCCAATTCCAAATCTTTCCTTTTTAATGACAGTTTTTCCAATAATTTCATTTAAATTATTATCTCCTTTTGTAAAAACCAATGCAGCCTTTTTGTAAGATTCTACTTCATTCTGTAGTGTTCTTATTCTTGATTCAAAATTAATATAGTTAGTGTTAATAGAATTGTATTTATCTGTTAATTCCTTATGTTGTTTCATTAGTTTATCTCTTTAATCTGAAACATCTTTATGTATGTTATTTAGTGACTTGTGTTTTTTAAATAGTGATTCATATCTTTCTTCAAGCATATTGCAGTAGGCTACAAGTTTTTCATTCGTGTATTTTGATTCAGAATTTAATTCATTGTTTGAGTCAGAGGAGTAATATGAGTGTACCTCATCAGTTTCTACCATGAAACACATGTTTGCATTTAGATTGACTTCTTTTTTTTTCTGAGCTTGATTCGGGAGAGCTACTGGAATCTTCAGATACACTCCAAGTGGCTTTCATAGCTTTCTTGTCTTTTTGCTCAAAGTCATTTCTTTTGAAGAATTCCTTCTTCTTTGAATCTTTCAATTGTGGGAAATCTGGTCTGATATGCCCCCATATTCTTGCATTCATAACATCTTACTTCCTTATTATCTCTCTTAAAGGATTTTTTGAAGCCTCTTTTCTTGTTGTAGAATTTTCTAAATTTTCTGGCTAGCTGAGCCAGTTCTTCATCTGAGTTAGATGAGTTAGAGATTTCTGATTTAGCTTTGACTTCTCTATTCTTCATCTTTATATTCTTTTTTGTGAAGTTACCTTCAAGGAAATATATTCTCTTTTGATGTAGAGCTTATGTTCATTTTCATCATCTTACACTTCAGCTTCATACATCAGTGTACCAATCAGCTCTCTCATGGTTAGATCTTTGATAGGTGTTGATTTTCTGATTGCAGCAGAGATACCATTCCATCGAGTAGGAAGTACCCTTAGAACTTTTAATGCTTGATTAGCATTGTTGATAGGTTCTCCTTGAGATGTTATATTATTGACAATTTCTATCAATCTACCATTCATTTGGGTAATGCTTTCACCTTCGAAAATTCTGAAAGTATCAAATTTCAATTTGGAAGTTTCATATCTCATTTGTCTCACATTATCTTTTACTTCATATGCCATGGTTATTGTTTGCCACATCTCATATGTTGTGGGGAACTGAGATACTATATTAAATTCATATGGTCTTAGACCGCAGATAATTGCATTCATAGCCTTCGAATTCATATCGTACTCTACCTCTGTAGCAGCACTCCATGTCTCAGGATTTTCAGGAATTTCATAAGGAGTCAAAATCTTTGAATAGACTTTATATCCGAGGTTTTTCAGATATATTATCATGCGCGATTTCCAACAGCCATAGTTTTCTTCATTAAAATATGGTTCTCTGATCATTGACATCCCTTCTCTTGTGTCAGTCCTGATGCTTTGTTGTATAATCTTTAAATGATTCTTGCTTGATAAGCCTCTATTAGAATCTCCTCCTCTGATACCGATTGTTGTATCTGAATCTACAGATTATACACAAGAGGGGGGTGAATTGTGTCTTTTATAATTTTTTGGTAACTCTTTGATTGAATGAGTTATGTCCTCTATACTTTATCAGATTTGATCGAGCAACGGAATAAGTAAAAAAAAGAACACAAAGATGTATAGTGGTTCAGGGAACAGAAGGACCCTAGTCCACTCCACTAACGCTCAACTCCATGAGCTTGGTGATTTTCACTATCTGGTCCTCTTTTCCAAAGACCGGTTCACAACTGAGTACATGCAGTTGACACCTTTACAATCTTTAGGCTAACAAAGCCTTCTGGTTCAAACAAGAACCTACACAGCTTAGTAAAAGAAGTTGGTTACTCAAGATAAATAGAATTTTTAACAAAAACTTTTCCAGTTGATCTTCACAATTTCAACAGAAAGAAATTGACAGTAGATGGATCGTAGTCTCTATAAATATTGATTTTCAAGTCGAATCAGTTCTGAGTTGATCCGGTTGCAATAGATATATAGATATAGTTCACAACATCAGCAGTAGTGGATCCACAGTAGATATTCGATGTAGAATAGGTGAATCTTATATCAAGTTCTTTCTTCTTAAACAAACAGAGCTTTGATGCTCCTATTGAATCAGCAGAACTGGGTGATTTTTACAGTCTCTATTTTTCACCTTTTTTATAATAGATTGATTACCATACACGCTTGTACCTAGTGTTTCAGAGAAAACATATATAATAAAGCTGATCATATCTCCTGCACATCTAGATCCATAAAAGTCGCCTTTTAATTCGCGATATTCAAAAATTTGAATTTATACAAAGGTTGTAACTTCCCTTAAGACCCATCATAAAAAACTCCTTTTAATTCGATCTTAAATCCATTGATAAAACGGATTTGAATCAGTCAAAGTCATATTTTAAAAACTACTTTAAATCCGTCTTGAAATCCGCCCAATAATCAGCTTGCTGATCGCTGGATAAAAATATAGTCTTTCAAAATTTCTGATGCCAAACGTAAGGTTGATGATGTGGCCTCCAAACGTAGGGTTGATGACATAGTCTTCAAATATAAGTTTTAATCATAAACGTAGGGTTTATGTTACTTTCTCCAAACTTAAGTTTGATCTTAAACGTAGGGTTGATCACCCATACTTTTTCTTCAACTCTCAAACGTACGGAAAAAGATCCATACTTTTACTTAATCCATACTTTTCCAAGAATGTATGGTTGTTCAAAAAAGTAAGGTTGATGAACCATACTTTTGAGAAAAAAACGTAACGTTTAGTACTTATGTATGGTTCTCCTTCCATACTTTGTTGATAACGTATGGTTTTTTAACCATACTTTTCTCTTATCTCAAAAATTATACACGCTTTTCATCCTTACGCTACGTTTATCCACGTAAGGTATGAACAGTGATTCCAGAATGCGCTAAAGCAGATTCTGCACTACATTTATCCACGTAAGGTATGAACAGTGATTCCAGGACGCGCTTAAAGAAGATTCTGAACAAGTAATAAATTCTCGTTATTTCAATAGTAAAATAAATTAATAAATTCCTACAAAATACTAAAGAAAATCATTAGAAAATAACTAAGGGTATTTGTGAGAATCAAAATTATCATAAAGAGACAGAGTATTATTTTCAATAATCTCCCCCTTTAAATAACATTATTATATATTGTTGAAAACAATACTTTTCTCAACAAATAACTCATTCCATCATCATATATACTCAGAAAATGGATCAAATCTCCATTCTTTTTTGTTTGCCAAAGAACGCCGAATAACGCAAAATTAGGAACCCTCCATCCTCCAAATCACTCTATATCTATCATCGCACCTCTTTCGTGCCATACCGATCCCAGATCTGTGATATCGGATCATTGCACCAAGAAATGGGTGCACAATGATCTATCGATTGGGATTGTTCAATTCATGACCCAAATGAAAAATGTCTGTGACGAATGATGAATGAGGGGAAGAAACGCACAAGAGTATATTAGGTTAACAAACCTCGATCAATATTTTTTTCGATCTTGATCCATTTCCATTAGAAATATGATTGAAATAATCAAATCAAATGGATAATCTCCCATTAAATCCCCGCAAAAATAACTCACCCCATAAGATGATCAAACTGTGGATCAATCTGTTCATTGATCGGTCCGTATTCATCGTAGAAATCAAGAATGGGGAATAAAATAAATTAAAACACATTACCAACCTCGATTCGGTTCAATTGATGAAGAATAATGTAGTTGTGGTGCGTTCTCTACAAGATTCTTTGAATCTGAGGTGCGTCAATTGTCGATTCACGATCTTGTCGTCCTTCTCCTGAGAGAATTCTCTGATGGTCTCTCCCAGGGAACTCCAACGTTTCTAGGTTTATGCGGATAACTCTGTAAATTCTCCTTAATAGTATATTTAATGATTTTTTATCATCATTCCAACACAAAAGAAATAAAATAATTCATTTTATTCATTTTATTCATTTCCTTTCCTGCAATGACTTTTCTAAAAATGACTCATGCCGACTAATGTTAAGTCACACCTACGATAAACTTTGCATTCTAATTTTAACAGTGCCCTCAGAATTTTTGTTCTGAACATCTATTTAAAAGTTATTCTACTTTCTCAGAAAAATTGTGCATGTGTTCTATTTAATATATTTAATACATTTTCAAATATTTTTTTGGGCACACCAAGCCACTGAATTGTATGCCTTTTTAGCGCTTGGTCTCAAAAATAATTCATATAATATCCAAGAATAAAATACAGAAAATCTGAGACATTACATTCTCCCCACCTTGGGGTTTTACGTCCCCAAAAATCCAAAACAAGGGATACTTAAGAAGATGTGGGTACTGAGCATGAATCTGAGCCTCCTGCTCCCATGTTTCTCCTAAAAATTCTCATGTGACCACTAGACATGCACCAAAGAGATCGATCACCCATGGAGGTTCCTCTCTTGTTGATCCTCGATCTCTACCAGGTACTCAGCAAAGTTAGCTTCATTGTCGATGTCTAGCTCACATCATTCGATAACATGTGATGGGTTAGGAACATACCTCCTTAGTTGTGACATGTTGAACGTATCTTGTACCCGGTCTAATAGAGGTAAAGCTAATCAGTATGCCACCTCTCCAACTCTACACAGTATCTATAAAGGTTCAATAAAACTCGGAGATAGCTTGTCGCCTGGGCCAAATCTCAGTAATCCACGTCGAGTTGAAACTCGTAAGAACACATGATCTCCTTCCTCAAACCCCAAAGACCTCTTTCATCTGTCCGCATAAAACTTCTGAAGGCATTGTGTAGTTCTCAACTACTCCAATATGACTTGCACCTTCTCAGTAGTTTCTCATACCAACTCTAGGATTATGAGTGCTGACTCTCCCAGGTCAGTCCAGCAAAGTGGTGACTTGAAGAGTCACCCGTATAAAGCCTCAAATAGTGACATACCGATGGTGGAATGGTATTTTTTTGTACACAAACTCCACTAGTGGTAGGTGATCCTTCCAACTATTGATGAAGTCCAACATGCAAGCTCGCAACATTCCTCTAGAACCGGAATGGTCTGATTGGGCTAGCCATCATTTCGGTGGTGAAACGCTATGCTCAAGTGTAACTGAGTTCCAAAAGCCTCTTGTAATCCCTTACACAACCAGGATGTCAAGCAAGCATTGTGATCTGAAATGATCGTTGATGGAACTTCATGGAGTCAAACTATCTCCTGAACATAGAGTCATTTCAAGCTCCCTACTGAACTCTACTTCTAAATTTATAAGAAGTGAACCGACTTGGTGAGTCAGTCTATGATCACCCACATGGAATCATATCACCTAGATGTATGTGGTAATACCTTCATGAATTCAATGGATATTTCATCCCACTTCCTCTCTGACACCTCAAGGTATTGAGCTAAACCTATTGGAACTTAGTTCTTAGCCTTCACTTACTGACAAGTAAGGCATCGAGAGACAAACTCTAAAACTCCTTTCTTCATCCCTGACCACCAAAACTGACGTACAAGGTCCTGGTACATTTTCCACACCTAGATGTACCACCAAATTAGATGTATGAAAATCTCTCAGAACCTCCTCCCACAACTTCACTGGTACTATTGTGCATCATTTAAAAAGAACAACATGCTCCCTACCTTTAGAAAATCCATTAGGAGCATCTCCAGTGCATATTCAAGCATGTAGGGTCTCAAAATTGGTATCCCCTAATTGTGCCTACTTGAATCACTGTAAAAGTTAAGTGGTAACGACCATCGATTGGAGGTAAGATGTTCCATCTCCATCCACCAAGGATAAGTGCAAAGAGACCAACAGCTCTAACACCTCATTCAGTTGTTTTGAACAAGATCTCTCATTGAGAGCATCGGCTACCATGTTCCCCTTCCCAGAAGTGTAGAAAATCTCAAATTCATAATCCAAAAAGAACTCTAGTCTTCACCTCTACCTCAATTTAAGATATTTATATGTGAATAAGTACTTGAGACACATGTGATCAGAATAGACGATAAACTGCTCGTCCATTAGGTAGTGTCACCACATCTTCAAAGCGAAGACCAACAATGCTAACTCAAGAGCATGGGTCATGTATTTCTTCTCATGTGGTCTCAACTGGCATGAACCATAGGCAATCACCACTTACCTTTTCATTAGAACACAATCGAGTTTGGTCCATGATACATTGAAAAATACTACGTACTCGACACCCTCCTATGGTAATCTCAAGATGGGAACGCTCATCAAACTCTACCTAAAATGATGAAAATCATGTTGCCACTTCTTTTTTCATACGAAAGACTACCCATTTCAAGTAAAAATATATCATAGGTGCTGATATCCAGGAGAAATCAGATATGAATCTCTGCTAATAGACTACAAGGAAGCTCCGCACCTCTATCACACTCTTGGGTGGCTCTCATGCTAACACTACTTCAACCATGGCTGGGTCCACTATCACTCCATCCACAGAGATAATGTGTCCTAGAATGTGGACCGCCTGTATCCATAATTGGCACTTTCAGATATTTCTATAAAGTTGGTGCTCTCAGAGTACATCCAAAACCATCCTCAAGTGGACCGTGTGCTCCTCCTCAGACGACGAGTACATAAGGATATCATCGATGAAGACAACCACAAACCGATCTAAGAAAGGTTGGAAGACATAATTCATGAGTCCCATGAACACAGTAGGGGTGTTTATCACGCCAAAGGGCATCACCAAGTACTCATGGTGACCAGAGCGACACCTGAATGTCATCTTCGGTATATCCTCATCCCGTACTTGAAATTGGTGATATCCTAACCTAAGGTCAACCTAAGAGAACCATCACACCCCTCTAAATTGATCAAAGAGGTCATTGATCCTCAGTAATGGATGCTTTTTCTTCACGATCACCTAATTCAAGAATCGTTAGTCCACTCACAACCTCAAAATCTCGTCTTCCTTTCTAGAAAACAACCTCAAAATCCCATCTTCCTTTCTAGAAAACAAAACCTGGGCTACCCAGGGTGAAACACTAGGTCTAACAAATTATTTCCTCTGCAAGTCCTCAAATTTCACCCTTAGTTCATTAAACTATTTGAGATCCATCTGATATGCTGGTGCAGATATTGATCTAGTACCTGGGTGTAGATCAATGTGGAAGTATATCTCTTGGTGGGGAGGTAAACCAAGAACATCCTTGGGGAATACCTCCTCGTACTTTGTCACCATTATAGAAATATGGGAACTCACAACATCCATTACACTAAGGGTTAGGCTATCCAACTGATGAGTAATCGACTACACCCTCCTATGCTTGAGTCCATACTGCACTGCTTGGGTTTCATTTTTGCCGACAAAGGAAAACCTAGTTCTATTATCGTGGACACATTGCACCCTTGGCCTAAAACAATAGATCGAGAATGAACTATTGATAACAAGTCCATACCAAGAATGACGTTGTAATTCCTCGACGCTACTACCAAGAGATCCCAATAGAAAATATCGACTCCAAGAGTAAGGTCACACTATTGACACCAGAGTGTGATTACTAAATCATCTCCGGTAGGAGTATCCAAACACAAGGGAACAACTGAAATCTATAAGTCTCTAACAAGATATGTGGAAATAAAGGAATGACTAACACTTGTGTCTATCAGTACTGCAGCTAAGGTAAAAAATACATATATCATACCTTTAATTATTCCCAGAGCCTCTGAGTCGTAAGCTTCGACTGCCTGCAGTTGTCCCCATCCCTATCCTCTAGCTCTCGAAGCCTGACATAGACCACCTGGGGGTGGTGGTGGTAACATGTCATAGTGATGATCACCTCTTGCTACTCTCCCAGATCCTCTACCACGTATGCTGCATAACGAACCTACTTGTTCTTATTGCTTCCTCTACCATGGTGGCTCGTCTATGATCACTCTTCCAGTTGAAAAGTGGGTTGGACAATCTCTAGCAAGATTTCCCCTATCATCACATGAGTACCATTGCCTCTCTTTAGGCTAACATGACCTACCATGTGAGCCCTAAACCAAAGATCCTCTATCCTGAGACCTCCTCCTAAAACATCTAACACGTCTAGGTCCATGGGACTGATGTCGTCTCCCTACTGTTGAGGTCTCTGCTCCTTCTTTCTCACTACTAATCTCGAACCATATCCATTGAGTACCTAGAGAGGTTGGTAAACCTTAATGAATACTCAGAAAATTTCATGCTACCCTATTGTAGATATATAATCTCCTAGATACATACATCCCTCAGTATATATGGGGATAAATTCTCTTTAAAGAGATGCTCAAACTTTGATCACGATATATTCGGATCGTCATAAGACTAACAAAACTTCACAATCACCCAACCAATCCATAAAGAAGGCTCACTACCAAGACCACCATTTTATCTAATAAGATACTGATTATAAAGAAAATTCAAGTCACCAACTCAAGTAAGTCCTCATTCTCTTGTGGGTCGAGCTCGCCTCGGGACATAAGGGGTCTCTGTCTCTAAAACTCATGAAGTGCGCTCAGCCTGCGCACCTCATCTGCTGGTATTGTGAGTACCATGTGATACTCTGCAGGTGGTATGGATGGTGCAATGCCTGGAGGTAACATCTCAATAACTGGTCCATGTATCGATACCTCATCACTGAGGGGATCATCCTCATGATCATCATGCTAAATCCTAGCTGGTATACATCACAGAGGAATCCTGAAAGTAAAAAAGATATACCACAGTCAATTAGTATATCTGGAGAGTTGATTCAAGGACATGAAAAACAAAACACATTCATATATGATTCATGTACCATTTTTTTCTTCGAACCAATGTTTTCATGTACCGAGTCAAAAAGTAGGTGATCAGTGTCCTGGTGTATGGATATGTCAGCCGTCGCACCAACACTAGAGTCCCTGACCTGAAAACCAAACCTAAAACACTTAACACTATTTCCCCAAACCAATATCACATACTCCAGGTCCTCAAGTAAAATCAACACCACTCTGATATCACTTAGTCACGACCTGTCCTAGTGAGCGTCATGCCACGACTCTCTAAGCCCACCTCCAATAGGCCAGGGGATGAGAACTAGTGCCGAAGAGGCATATCACTAACATGGGAAGCCTTAGCCTAAGTGTTTGTACACACGCACACATCTCCAAGCCTACAAAATGATGAAATGTAAAAACAAATGAACAATCATGCATGAATACATCTAAATCCCACAACCAGAGTACGATAAGAAGTAAAGGAAAAGTAAACAGAGTCAAATACTTGCCCACCACAAACAGTTTGTAACACAAGTCCAACCTGAAATTAAAGGGACTACTATCTGAAGATGTTGGAACACACTATCTGACCTCACTAAGCATCGTTCGGTCTTGGCCTATCTAGGAATCTTTCAAAAGGTCGATCGTCTACATAAGACACCACATGTGTAGGCAAATACCATGTATGGGTGAGTATAACAATACTCATTAGGACACCCCGAAACCATAAAGCATACAAAAAAGGAAAATACAGTCATCTATACACATGTATATGTCTACAACACATATAACAAGAATATTCAGATATACTCAACAAAGACACATAGTCTAAAGTTAAGTCGCAATTGCAGCATACCAGCCCTAGGATTCTAGCTCAAGTGATCCACAAAGCATTCATCCTGAAGAACACACTCATGTGTCTGATATAATGGATGACATCTTTCCAAGATATGTTTCTCGTTAGGTCTCATCACTAGGAGTCCACGCTGATAGTCAAAAGAGAAACGATGCACATATGAGGATCACTCCCAAGGTCAGGGGGCGATACAAACTCAATCTTGATTAACCCACTATGTAGAAGATCGGAGCCCACGTACTGTTGGTCATTATAATACCAAGAACTCTACCTAACATGTGAATATGAATAGAGGATCCCACTTTGGGCAACATATAGGGATTTCAACGACTATATCCAAGCAGTCCTATAGAAGGGATCGTAGTCCTAGGAGTATGAGACGATACCGTACTAACCCTCAAGGAAAAGGATATGAGGAATGCACCATAACGAAACTCATCCAAGTCATTGAGGATAAAAGATTCAATCCATTTATAAAAGAGTACACGATGTGTAGAAGAGGTTACATGTCATGTCCCTTGACCCCGGGTTCTGCCCGTGTAAATGGTCTGTCTCTCAACATGTGTTTGTGTAGTGGAGTACATGTCATGTAGGCAACCCGTGTACTCCACCCCATGTCCATGTACTCTCTGAGGTACATGCCAAGTATTCGGGGAGGGACCACATGCCGTGAGATGTTTAAATTCTTGCGGAAACCCTAGCCGCTACTCGAGGGGGCCACACGACGTGTAGATCTGGCTTACATGCCGTGTAGATCAGGATATGCCAGAATCCCAGATCTATTATCTACTCATTCTGACACCTCTGACCTTCGATTTGGTGATTGTTTCACCATAATATTGATGATCAAAACTCATCCAGGTCTCTAGGTCATTGAATAACACGTTCCTTCGTCAGTTTTACTTGGAAAAAAAATCAAATCGTCGTTCTTCATTGTGCACTGAATAACACCGAATTACACAAAATTGGGTATCCTCCATTATATGAATAGTTTTTTCTTCGTCATCACACCTTTGTTGTGTCATGACAATCCTAGATCTGCGATATCGGATCATTGCGTCATGAAATAGGTGTACAATGATCGATTGATTAGGATTGGTCAAGTCATGGGCCAAACAAAAAACATCTGTGATGAATGATGAACGGGTGGAAGAAAAGCACAAGAACATATTAGAGGAACAAACCTCGATCGATGTTCATGTCAATTTTGATTATTTTTCATTATAAAAACAATCGAAATAATCAAATCAAAATGATAATCTCTCGTTAAAACCCTGCAAAAAAAACCCATCCTGCAAGATGATCAAACCACGGATTAATTTGTTCGTTGATTGGTCTATTTTTATCATAGAAATAAAGAACAGGAAAGAAAATAAATTAAAAAACACACCCTACCTCAATTTGGTTCCATCATTGAAGAATAACATAATTGCAGTGCGTTTGTTGGTGAGATCCTTTGAATATGAGGTTCTTTGATCGTCAGTCCAAGATCTCATCGTTGTCTGCCTTAGAGAATTCTCCAATAGTCTCTCCAAGGGCTCTCTAACATTTTTAGTGTTATGCAGATAACCTTGTAAATTCTCCTTAATAGTCTATTTAAATACTTTCAGTCATCGTGTCAACACAAAAAGAATAAAATAATTTATTTTAACTATTTTATTCATTTTTATGTCTTCAATGATTTTTCTACAAATGGATCTCGCTGACTAATATTAAGTTGCGCCTATGGTAAACTTTTCATTCTGAGTTCAACGGGGGCCTCATATTTTTGATTCGAGCATTCATTTAAAATATATTCCACTTTATCAAGAAAACTGTGTGCTTGTGCTATTAAATACATTTGATATTTTTCAATTATTTGTTTTGGGCACACCAGGCCTTGGAATCACACGTCATATCAGCATCTAATCTTGAAAATACTCTATATAATATCTAAAAATAATACACAAAAAATATGAGACATTACAATCATAATCAGATTCATCAGTGACTTCTCACTCCGACTACGAGTTACCTTGGTTGAGAATCCTAAGGATCCCTGACTTGGACCATTCCTACTATGGGGTGAGGTTGACCTTTGGAGCCTTGGAAGAAGATCTGGTAGACACATTCCTTGGTGGATTGGAATAATCATTTCTTGGCCTTCTTTTTAGAGGGTCACCCTTTCCTTTTCCAATGATAGCATCTTTAAAAGAAACACAATTGTTTGAAGGTCTGAGATTAGTAGTGTCCAATAAGACCAACCGCTGCTCTTTATCACTTTCATCATCCAAAATGTTACCCCACTTCCGAATTCCTGAGAAAAATACATTCTGAATCTCCTGATGATAATTCATATCCTATTGAAGATCAAATTGTTTGGACCCATCATCATATGAAGCATGTCTTGAGAACTCCATTGTTCGTGAGCCTTGCCCTTCAAGCTGTGAAGGATAATCCTCTGGTGGGGCACACCAAACAAGATCCATGTTTGCAGACTCCTACAACTCTACACTAGATGTCTCTTATTTGATTATGTGTGTGTGATTAATTAATATATAGTTTATTACTATATATATACATATATATTAAATTTACTAAATTTAATTATAAAAAATTGTGGGTTGGATCAGTCCAGCCCGTGAACTTGCATGAATATATGTTTAAATAAAAAAGAATATATATTAATTATGTAAATTACAAAAGTATTAAAAATATTAAATGTTAACAAAATTGTTAAAAAAGTTATTAGTGAAATTTTTATTAATAAAAATGAATAAATTTAATATATATATATATACACACATAGTAATAAATAGTTAATTAATTATTTAATTAGTATATTGAGTATTTAATAAATTTATACAGTTTTATTAATTAAAAACAATGTATTAATTATTTCATTTTATATTTAATTAATATACTATTTATCACTATATATATTTATATTAAATTTAATAAATTTATTTATTAATATTATATTAATAATTTATTTATATATGTATAATTTATTAAATTTAATACATAAATATATATTAATAAATAGTATATTAATTATTTAATTAGAAATTAATAAATTACAAAAATATTAAAAATTGTATTTATGAAATATTTATTAATAAAAATGAATAAATTATATATATATAGTAATAAAAAAAATATTAATCATATATATAATTAAATAATTAATATATGACCTTTAATTAAAAAGAATGGGTTGACTGCCAAGCCAATGAAGGATCCTCGTGCAAGCCACTACCTAGGTGGGTAGTAAGGTCAACCTCCACCAGTTATGGTAGTGACATGAGGATTATAGTGCCTAAAGAGGCGCACAAGTAGGATGGTGTGCAAGGGGTGGGCAGGTGGGTCAATGCGTGTAGGCACGACACGTGAGGCCCAAGTGGTGTGTGTAATGGGCGTTGAACACCATAGCCGACTTGAATGAACAACAACTGCAAAATTGCATATAAAGCAGAGCTAAGTTGCATGATATTTTCGATGTGGGATGCACACCACATACCATAGCCCTTTAGAATCACTTATTTTAGCATTGATAAAAGCGACATTTATCAATGATTTATTTAGCACTGATAAAGGCTACTACTACTTATTATGCATTCTGTAGTAGTGAAAATTATATGTAAGGGGATCATTGTTATTTTTGTATGAACCTCTATTTTCATAATTTCATAAGCAAAACATAATTTATGCAAGAGAAATATTATTTTCAAACTTTTATGTAATTATTTTCAAGACTCTATTTTACATTATCTTCAAAACCTTTCTCTATGGGAATGCTAATATTTTTAGAGAACTCTTGTTTTATGATCTACAAAACCCTAAACAAGGGAAATTGATTTTTAAATTATTTATATTATCATTTTATAAATGAAATATTTAAAAATTGTGAATGTCACCCATGATCATAGATATGGTCATATAATATAATGATCATTGACATTTTATGCATATTAATAAAATCATTTGTTTTAAGTTCAATTTTTGAAGTGTGTGTAAATTTCGTCTTTGAATTTTAGAATTTTTTTGATAATTATGGATTTCTCATAACCCATATTACGTTTTTTGAGAAAAAAATTTACTAATGTTTTAAAGAATTTAAAATTATTTTCTTCTTTGAAAATGATTAATTTAGTTCTAAATGGTTTTTAATTGATTATAAAGGAGAAATACATACCTAATAAAAATGTTTTCTTAAAATAAAACTCAGCAGTTCGATATCAAATGAATTGATGAGAAATGTGGTGATCCCACAAACTCAAGGGGACGTTGTCCTAATAGTGATACTGGTAATGGAATCATGGATTTCTTATGGTCTACCAAGTATTATTTTAATCTATAAAAGTTTTTATTTTCAACAAAATTTTAAAGGAGAAATCCAATGTTTATTTCAAGTGTATTTGATTTTGAAATTAAATGGGTTTTCAAAATGATATGTATTTTCAAAAGTTTTGAAAGTGTTTCTTATAAATATTTTTGAAGATTCATATTTCAGAAAATTATTTATCAAATTTTTTTTATTTTATATAAAGTAAAAAAGTTTTCAAAAAGAGTTTTATAGTATTGAAAATAAAATGATTTTTTACAGGTTTTAAAACACCTTATTAAGAAATTTTATGCTCACCCCTTCTAAAGGTGTTTGGTATCATTTAAGGAGCTAGCGTGAGTGGATCCAAATAGTTATTTTATTTATTAATTGTTTAATGTTTGATATTTTGTAAGAAATCTTCCTAATCCTCCAAAACATAAATCAAAAAAGATAATCGGGTACGTAAATAACTTTATATTTTCTAATTGCTTTTTATATAAAAAAAGACATACAACATGTTTTTGTACAGGATTTGAAATCCAGGATCTTGAGCCATTACAATAACTTTTCAAAGTCACTTTAACAATTATAATAATGTCATATATTCATAAAAACAAGAGTAATAAGTAAAAAAACAATAAAAGTTCTACAAGGAAACTCCCACTAATGAAAAGATAGATGTGAATCCGATCTGAACGATGGTCTGCTTCTTAAGAAATGGATTTCTCTTATCCTCATTGGAAAATTTTGGCATCGACGCCAGATAAATTTCAGTGCTTTGAAATTCACTTTACAAAATGTATGGAGACTTGACAAGGGGGTGGATATTCAGGAGCTTGAACCAACCTTGCTGATATTTTAATTCTTTAATGTTGCTGATAAAAAACAGGTTATAGATGGACAAACCTGGTATTTTATGATCAAATTATTATTACTGAATAACTAACAAACAATCAAGATGTTCCTAATATGGAATTATTCTGGATTCGGATAAAGGGAATTCCATTTTCTAACTACAATCTGAGTGTAATTAAGGTCATTGGCGATGTCATTAGAAATGTCATTGGTGATTTCATTGAATGGGAAACATCGAGTCCCATTTTATGGGGCTCTTAGATTCATCTAAGAGTTCCTCTGTCCTCTAGTCAGTCACTTGTTCATGGGATCTTTGTGAAGGTGGGATAGGAGAATCGGTGCCTTTCTTCCGAATACAAACAGCTTCCCTTTTTTGCTATTTTTGTGGCATGTTTGGTCATCTTCAAAAGTATTTTGACACAAAGATTGTGAACTCAAATGGGAAATTTGTATTGTAGTTTAGGCCTTGGATGGGTCCTCCCAATCTCTCAACTTTTCCTGGTGATATCCTTGAGGAATTCTTTATTAATTCATTGGTTGAGGATGAAACTGGCCATTTGGATCCCCGGACCATAGATAATGTGAATTTTTATGATACATTACTGTTAATTAAATGCCTTTTAATTTTTTTAATATTCATTTTTCTGTTGATTATATGTTTTACACATCTAGAAAGGGTTTATCACTCATCCATTCTCCACTGTCCACATGTGCCATCAAATACACATTTTTTGTAATGTCATCATCCCTGATTTAGTCTCCACGGGTCTTCATATTTGAGGTACTTCATTCATAGGGAAGAGCAGCGACACCATCTAGTATTCCTGCTTCGTAAAGAAAGATCAGTGCGCCTCCTAAGGTTCAGCGGTCTTGTGCAGACCTGGTCCGGCTCTCCCCTGGCAGAGAGATATCAGCAATAGCTCCTGGCCCTCAGGGTTTCGGCTTGGCAGAGACCCTAATCTTCACCGGGTAGGTAGCCTCTTGTTAGTTGGACCGAGAAGGGTGTGCAACAACACTTGGGGGTTTCTAAAGAGAGACCCCTACTATAACGATTCCTTCAACCTAGTGGGAGATCTGAGGGAGAAGAACCCCGGTGTGGGGTATTGTCGTTTGCCTTGGGGGTGATAGCAGTGGAGCGACAGATCTGTTCAGTGATAAAAATCCGCTGCACCTCAAGTATTTTCCTCTTGAAGATGACGTCCTTTAGTGATGTGGTCCTTTTGCGCATCCTATTACTGATGAGTCATATATCGGATCTTCGGCAACAAGGTCCTGCAGTGAGACACCTTCTTGGAGTTTCTTGACCTGGATCCAATGTTTTGGGTGTGGCGGCACATTCTTCAATAGGAAACCATGGTTCTTGTTTTCTTTCCAAATTGATACATGTCAGGTTCTTAAATTTTTCTCCAAGTGACATGGGACAAAGGATGGATGCTCTCGTGGTTCTCCTTCATCCTGATGAATCAAAACCAAATAGAAATTCAGTGCATCATGTGGACTATTTGTAGAGGGAAGGATCTTGTTCACACTCAATTTCCAAACCCTGATCTTGTTTGTGTGTGCATTTTTTGTGCGTGGTTCTTGATATCGAATAGAAGAACGGTGTGGTCAGCAGTAACAATGGAGTGTGGCCAATAGAGGAAATGAAATTTCCATGGAATCACCTTGGACAACGGTGACATCCTGTTCTTGGATTGAGAGGGTGACATACTTGATGATCAGATTGAGTAGTTTCTGATGACTAACTTGGACAACAATGTTGATCATTGAGGATCAGACTTGCTGGATTCAGCGACATGTTTTCAGTAGCTCGTTGCAAGATTCTTCCCCGACAAAGGTGAGACTGAGCCCTGGTAAGGGGGTATCGATCCGGTTTATTATTATTATTATTCATTTTTTGTTTTTTATGTAATCCATGCACCTGTTGTTTGTATTTTATCTTCTGTGTTGTGATTGTTTCTGGTCCTGTTTTGCATTCCTTGTAATTTTTACTTGCATAGTGAAAAACCATGATGATCCTGCCCCGTGCACGTAGGCCTATGGATGAAGCACGTAAATCATTGGTGTCCCTTTTATAGGTTTACTTTTCCACATTTAATTTGACCAGTAATCATTGAATGTCATTTCTTCTCATGTTAATTATAGAATCTATTTGAGCCTTGGTTTGGCTTGGTTTTATCATTGCTAATGTTTCCTTAATTTCTCATTTTTTTTGGTTTTATTAAATCAATGTTGTACAGTTTTTGTGTTCTATTTAATGAGAAATATTAAAAGATTGAATATTGTAATTTCCACTTCTAGTGTGTTTTTCACTGTTGTTGATTTATTTGAATATTCCTCTTTGATTGGGAATTTTTAGTGCAAACATGTTTTCTGTTTATCAATTTTACTATAATAAATTTAATATAAACATATTTTTTTTATTTTGGATTTTAACGAACCAAAACACCCAATAGATATGGGATATTTCATGGGGACTACCTCTCGTGCTGGGGTTCTTCCCACAAAAAATTGGTATCAAAGACTAATTGGGTTTAATTTTTTTCTTTGTTAAAATTTTAAATTGATTGTTCATTGCTTTCAAATGTTATGTTAGTGTCTTTTACCTATTGCAGCATGCTTTGATTGTTTTTTTCATCTATGTCGTTTGCTCTCTTAGGCTCTGATTTCATTCTATTGTTGATAGTTTGTTTCGTCGTTGTTTCACAGTTTCCTTTGCCTGTATGAACCTCAAATATGTCTCTTGGTAGTTGTTACCTATGTGGGTCTATGGTTTCGGGGTAGGAATGGGTTCTATGTGAGGTTTTCCTATGTTTGAGAGCTGGTTAGCAGTAAGGTCATGGTAGGATCTTGTGTCTCTAGAGTCTGTCTTTTTTCTAGGATATGAGCTTATGTTAGCTCCATTGTGTTCCTCTGCATCCTTTAGGACTGTTTTCTCTGGGTATGGTCCCGTTGAGAGTTTGGTGTTTAGTTTTGGGTAGCTTGTGGGTGCAGTGTCGCTTGGCTGATCACCAAGCTTCTTTGTTTACTGTTCGACCCGATTTATCAGCCTTGTTTGGTTTCCCGGGAACCGTGTGCCATTAGTAAGTCTAGACTAGGATGTGTGGCCATTATTGGCTTGTTTTCCGGTAGTTTTTAGCTAGCTCCCAACCTTTTGTTCTTGCGTCTTAGAGCTGTCTTAGGATATTGGGACTGCTTGCATGTGTCCTTGTAGTTTCCCTTTTGTGTGTGGATGTCTCCTTTTGGGATCTTGTTTAGGCGGTCATCTCTTATGGTGGAGATTCTGAATCCATCTATTAAGGATCCTCTGGTTCCTTGCGTCGCGAGTCTTCCTATTAGAGTCTTCAGGCGGCGTGTCTCGGTTTTAAAGCCGACAATGTTTGGTGCTTTGGTCTTATATGTCTTTGTGGGTTCAGGTGGAGACCTCTTTGGGTTATTTCATTTACTATGCATGGTTCCCCTCTCCATGTTTCTCTTGTTTCTACCTCTAGCCTTAGGAGAGTGAGGTGATAATTAGCTCTGGGTTTTTTCATCTGGTGTGTCCTGGTTTTGGACTAGTTTCTCTAGGTTGTGACCCGTTATGAGTGGTGATTGGGCCTCAGAAGTGTTTAGAGTGAAAGTGTCATGTGAATAGGTTTGGTGATGATCGAGCTTCATGGTGGTTCTATCGGTATCTCTTTAGCGATATTAGGCGGTTCCTAGATATCGTTAGGAAGCTAGACTGAGATGGGTTTTCTTGGTCAGTAGCATGCTGCCTTTGGATCACTGGTGTTCTCGTGGGTCTAGAGTTTTCCCTTAGGACTCTTGGGACTGCATGGGATTTCAAGTGGAACCCTATTGTTGAGGAACCTCTTTTGTTGGCTTGGTTTAGGATGTGGTTTCCCCTTTTGCACAGTTCTAGGTAGTGTATTCTCCTTAAGTGGAGAGTTCTTTAAGTCTATTTTAGATTCAGGTAGAGTGAGAAATTTTCTTGCTTTTGAGATTTGTGTCTTTTGTTTATCTCTTTCTATGTTGTTTTTCATGATTGGATTGTTTTGTACTGAGTTACATTATATGTGAATTTCTTTGAGCTTTGTTTTTCCATGTTTTATGTGAGGATGTATACTGCTCTGTTTATTTGTGTTCTGCAGGCACAGATGAGATGACTCGAGGACCTGTTGGCATGTGATTTTATGGTCCCGTCTTCCTCATTGGCATCATCTCAGAGTGTGACTCAGGTAAGTGCAGGTATGAAACTTTTACCATGCATTTGTATAGAATTGTTTAATTCTGAACATGTTTATCAGCTTTTCAATATCATTCAACTTTGGGAGACATGTGTCACAGTTGATGTGTGGTAGGGGGACTGCTTGGGTCATACCCCGTAGGTTGTTTCCTATTTAGGATATACCCAAGTTGATGATAGTGTTAGGTGGTGCATAATCATCATGTGGTTAGGAGTTTTAATTTTCAAGGTGGAGAGTGTGTTGCTGCATATTAAGTGTGTTCATACATTTTAATTTCTAAGGTGTAGATTTGGGAATTTTTATATTAATTTTTTGTTAATTAAATGCCTTTTAATTTTTTTAATATGTGTTTTTCTATTGAGAATATGTTTTACATAGCTATCAAGGGTGCACCACCCATCCATTCTCCATCGACCATGTGTGCAGTCAAATACACATTTTTTGTAAGGTCATCATCCCGGATTTACTCTCCATGGGTCTTCATATTTGGGTTGCTTCATTTGTAGAGAAGAGCAGTGACACCATCCAGTATTCCTACTTCGTAAAGAAATTGTAGCATTCCTCCTAAGGTTCAGCGGTCCTGTGTAGACCTGGTTCAGCTCTCCCTTGGCGGAGAGATATCAGCAAGAGCTCCTGGTCCTCGGGGATTCAGCTTTGCAGAGACCCTAATCTTCACCGAGTAGGCAGCCTCTTGTTGGTTGGACCGAGAAGGGTGTGCAGCAGCATTTGGGGGTTTCTGAAGAGAGACCCCTGCTATGGAGATTCCTTCAACCTTGTGGGAGATCTGAGGGAGAAGAACCCCGCTGTGGGGTATTATTGTTTTCCTATGGGGAGATAGCAGTGGAGCAATAGATCTGTTCATCGATAAAGATCCATTGCACCTCGAGTATTTGCCTCTTGACGATGACCTCCTTTAGTGATGAGTTCCTTCTGCACATCCAGCTCTTGACGAGTTAGATATCAGATCTTCGACAACAAGGACCTATAGCATGACACCTTCCTGGAGTTTCTTGACGTAGATCCAATTTTTTGGGTGTGGCAGCACATTCTTCAATAGGCAGCCACAGTTCTTATTTTCTTTCCAATTTGATCCACACTAGTTTTTTAAATTGTTCTCCAAGTGACATGGGATAGAGGTTGGATGCTCTCCTAGTTCTACTTCATCCTAATGAATCAAATCCAAATGGAAATTCAGCATAGTGTGTAAACTATTTGTAGAGGGCAGGAGCCTGTTCACACTCAATTTCTAGACCCTACTCATGTTTGTGCATGCATCGTTTGTACGCGGTTCTTGATATTAAATAGAGGCACAACGTGGAAAACAGTACCAATGGAGCATGGGAAGCAGTGGAAGTGACTTTTCCGTGGAAGAACCTTGGACAACGGTGACACCCTGTTCTTGGATTGAGAGGGTGATAGACTCGACGATCATATAGAGTAGTTTGTGATGATGAACTTGGACATCAATGTTGATCATTGAGGATCAGACTTTCTAGATTCAGCAACATGTTTTCAGTAACTCGTTTCAGGATTCTTCTTCGAAAAATGTGAGACTGAGCCCTGGTAAGGGGGTCTTGGTCCAATTTATTATTATTATTTTTCCTTTGTTGTTTTTTTATTTTATCCTTGCACCTACTGTTTTTCTTTTATCTTGTGTGTCATGATTGTTTCTGGTCCTTTTTTTCATTCCTTGTAATGTTTCCTTGCATAGTGAAAACCCATGAAGATCAAGCCCCATGCACATATGCCTATGGCCGAAGCACGTAAATATTTGGTGTCCCTTTTACTACTTTACTTTTCCACATTTAATTCAACCTGTAATTGTTGAACTTCATTGCTTCTTGTGTTAATTATAGAATCTACTTGAGCCTTGGTTTGGCTTGGTTTTATCATTGTTGTTGCTGCCTTAATTTCTCATTTTTCTGGTTTTATTAAATCAATGTTGTACAGTTTTTGTGTTCTCTTTAATGATAAATATTTCAAGCTTGAATATTGTAATTACCATTGCCAGTGTTTTTTCACTGTTGTTTATTCATTTGAATACTCCTCTTTGATTGGGAATTTGCAGTGCAAACATGTTTTCTATTTATCAATTTTCCTGTAATAAATTGAATATAAACATCATTTTTGTATTTAGGATTTTAACAAACCAAAACACCCAATAGATTCAGGATATTTTGTGGGGACTACCTCTCGCGTAGGGGTTCTTCCCACAATAGAGAAGGAGGAGGACTTTCTCATGCATGCTGGTATTGAGATCCGACCAACACAGAAGTAGCTCATAGTGTATGGGAAGGTGTGGATGAATCTAACTTGAAAATGGGGAATCTTTTGGTATCAAAAGACAATGATTTTCCTATTCTAGTGGGGCTAGTTGTTCAGTTCGATAAGAATTCTTGTGATTTTTCAAGTAGAGCACTATTTCAAGTTGATCCATAAACAATCTGAAGCCCTTCCAAAATAGGTTCTTTCACTTCCAATGACTTCAGTTGGAACTTCTAGTAAAGATGATTTTCCCCCAATTTATTTTGCTTCTTCTAGTGTAGGGGAAGGGATTCTTGTATATTTCCGACTAAAACATCTAGCTACCTTGAAAAGGAAAAACAAAGGGTCGACAAATATTACTTCTTCCCAGTCTATAATTTATAACAGTAAGAGAGTCTATGAAGATTTTTCTGGGGATGATATTTCACCTAGCTCTAAGCAGTGTAAACAGGTGAATGATCAAATGTTCCAATTATTTGTTGAGCTCTGAGATTCTCTCTATGGGGGTGATAGAGACCTAAGCAGAGGGGAGTAAAGATAATAAGGGGGGACACTCTATAAGGGGAATAAGAGTCGTGATAGGGGGAGAATGCACAGTTGGCATGTGGGGGTAATGCAAAGAGGTTATAAGAAGGGGGAGCGACTGGAGAGTGGGGGTGAAGATAATATGGTTCCTTTGAGCTACCATTTGGCTAGGGACTTTGACCATTAGGCTTGGGTAGGAGAACTGTTTTCCCTCTTGAGAATTCTTCTCCCCCCATACTTCTTCCTCATTTCTTCTTACTTGTTCCACCTGTAATTCTGTTTCTGCTCATTTTATAAAAAAAGTAGCATCCTCAAGTTTCTTTGCTGATGTGGTATCCATCAATTGGTCCAACTTTCCACTACGCCTCTTTTCTCAAAGGAGATTCACTTTCAGATTGCATCCACTCCCTCGTACACGTGACTTATTGTAACTCTAATTTCACCACTGAAGGACCCAGGGGATGCGGGAGCAGGGACTCAGCATGATGGAGACACGCGGGTAGTACTATAACAAGGTGACATGCCTCTCAGACACATCGCGAGAACCATCCGCTTCTAGTATTCCATAAATCACACACAATCATGATAGAGGCATGCAACTAGACGAGACGAGATGATGTTGTGCACTTTCTCATCTGATTCATTCAATGTGCGACTGACTTTCTCAAATTTCTCTCTCGGTTTTCAAAACAGAGGCATGCAACTGGATGTGACCATACCCAAGATCATCAGTTTCTTTCGATAGCCCCCACACAATTTCAGATTGATTTCAAAGGGATGATATCATGGAAAATTTATTTTTGTAAAAATGTTCACTCTGGTGAAGGACACGAGCAATGACGCTCACCTCAATAAAATAGAGTAGTGCATGGACCACATCAACACGATGATGGAAGACTTGAAAGCTAGAAGATCTCACTCCTCAAGCTATCTGATATTAATCATGTAGAACAAGTCTACCAAAAGTATCTGAGAGAACATCTGGTCTTGATACATCATGAAGTTCCCTGAGACATATGGTCTCTCTAATATTAGGATTCTCGATGTCACACCCAATTCTTGGTCACAGGATTCCGCTCGAGGCACGCTCCTTCTAGGAGAACTCACTCCTCGGGCCTTGATGTCATCAGGGACTCTAACAAGAGGTCTTGCTAATTTGGTCCCCACCCAAAGAGAAAACACTAGTCAAATATCATGATTTACATATAGGGGATTCTCCTCATAGAATACTGCAAACCCAATCTATATTAACCTGCAATATTAGGGATTCTTCTTAGAAAATACCATGAACCCTACCGATACAACTCATAATGTAGGGGATTATCCTTAAATAATACCACAAACCCTAATGATATGACCTAATAGATGGGGGATTAATGTCATGTGCTCGAAGGTCATGTCAATACCCAAGAAACTCCATCAAGGGTGATAGAGTATCACTCCAGTCTCAAGGAGGATGCCATAACTCTATCTCGGACTTTATCCTCTTGAGGGGATTACTACCCAGTGATGTGGACTCTATCCTCTCGTGAGAGTCCCAATGCCATAAATGACTCATCAAATGGACTTAAGGTTTGAAATTTATGAGTCTTTTAGTGAAAAAGAGGTTGGTTAGGTTTGGGCCTAGTCTGACCCATACCAACCCGAGGTCAGCTGACCCGACCTGTCGGGTCCGACCCAACCTTCCGGGTCCGACTCGAACCTCTGGGCCCAGGCAGGGCCCAGACCACCAACTCCAGCCCAGCCCACTAGAACACAGGCTGGTTTGGTCCACCCTAATGTAGCGGCTACCGTACCACCGCCAGCTCAACACGGTCGGTCGTCGATCTGGCCGCTCCTCCCGCACGCGGTCCGTGGGACTGCATGCCAGCCGGTCCAACACAGTGTTGTGCTGCATCACTGATCTACACCATCTAGGCCCACCCTAGCCGCAGCTTCCCGTCATCGACCATGGCCGCACCACCGTGGGCCCCACCATTGCCGATCGCGAAGTTGGTGATCACCTACTTTCGAGTGGCCACTCTGTTGTGCACCACATTTGGCGAATCCCCTTCTATGGGCCTCCACCATCATTGTGGTGGCCCATTTTTTGAACTGGGAATACCTTCACGATCCTTGGGTCGTCGTCTTCACTTTTGTGGGATCCAAACCTTTTTGTCATCACTCTAGGGGTTCATCCACATTCAGAACCACCAGGAAAAACATGTCACGACCATGAGGGTCTGCCAGTAAAGAATGTAAGAATGGGGAGAGAAGAGAGCATAAGAACACCCAGAAAAACATTCAGTGTTGTCGTGTCACTATGTTGCAGTGTCATTGGGTCATTTCATCACAATGCTACTATATTATGTTGAAATGTTAAAAATAAAAAAAAATCATTCAAATTATTTTTTTCTTAAAACATCCAAAAATTAACTTTCGTAGTAGAATCGTGTCGGTCGATGTTAGGCTCTTCCTAATGAAAACACCTCATTACTAACTCAAAAATGGTCTCATATTTCCAATCCAAGTTACCATTTATGAGTTATTAGGATTTTAAAATAAAACAATTTTATTTAATAATTTTATTTACAGTTACATCCTTTTGGGGGTTTTCCACATAAGACCCACACCAACTAAAGTTAAGTCACGCTTATGGTAAATTCACTACTCGAATCTCAATGGTTCCCGTGAATTTCTGATCATGACACCCATTTAGAATATATTAAACTTTTTTAGGAACACTCCTCATGCATGATACTTAAAAACTTAATATTTTTTTATGGATCATTTTGAGCACACTGGGTCGCAGAATCGCACGTCGTCCCAATGGCTGGTCCCGTAATTTCCCAAGAATTTTCTAAAAATATAATCAGGAAAATATGACTTGTTACATTCTCCCAACATTAAGGCTTTACATCCTCAAAAAGTCAAACAAGGTCTACTCAAACAAAAAGTGAGAGTATAGAGCACGAATCTGAGCCTCCCACTCTCATGTACTCTTATTATGATCCATGTATTGCCTCCAAGGGAAAAAATCAACCACGAAGGATCCTCAGTCTTTATTGGGTAATCAAACCAAGTCACTCCAACGTTGATGTCCAGTTCTCCCTAGATTATTTCATGCAAAGGGTTATGAACGAATCTCCTCAACTATGACACGTGGAAGGTGTTGTGTACCCAGTCCTACATCGGGGTAGATCCAAGTGGTATGCTACCTCACTAACTCTATGCAGTACCCAAAAGAGGGACTATTAACCTTAGAGATAACTTTCTGCCCTAGAAAAATATTTTTAACCCTCATTGAGGTGAGATCGAAAGGAAGACATGGTCTCCTTACTCAAACTCCAAAGGTATCCACTATCTATCAGCATAAACTTCAGATGGATCTGTTCATTCTCCATCCACTCCTAGATTATGCCCACATTCTTTGCAATCACCTCCTATAATACCTTCCAAAACTTTGATGTAAAGCGAGCATCATGATCTGAAACAGTCGTTGATGAAACTTTAGAGATTCAAACTATTTCCTGTGCATAGAGGCATCCCAAGCTCTCTACTAAACTCTACTCCTAGGTAGTTAGGAAGTGTTCTGACTCAGTGAGTCGATCAATGATCACTCAGATGCTATCGTGTCTTCTATACGTACGTGGTAAACTCATCAAAAAATCCACCGATATTACTTCTTACTTTCTTCCTATTACCCCAAGAAAGAGAAGGAGAAACCCCTACCAAGCATAGAGGGATTGGAATGGTGAGTTAAAAAACCACGAAACTAATTCAAACAAGTGTTCAGCTTTTATCTCGACAGGTATGCCCTGTTTCAACCTGTTCTATCATCCTCGATGTCCGCCTAAACACTCACTTGCATATCCCTGTGAATCATGTCACTCTAGGTTTCCACTACTACAACTGTGCATCCATTTAAAAGAACAATGTGCTCTCCACATTTTGAGTATCCATTAGAGGAATTCCCTATAGACAACTGAGTACTTGAAGACTCATTGTAGATATCATCGAGTTGTGCCTCCCTGACTCACTTTAAGAGTGTAGGGGTAACAACCACCTATTGGAGGTATGCTGCATCATTTCTCTCTATAAAGGGTAACTGTAATGAGGCCAAATGCTCTGTTACCTCATTCAGCAACTACAAACTGGATCTCATGCTGAGAGAATACACTACCACGTTTCCCTTACCAAGAGTATGGAATATCTCCAAGTCATAGTCCTAGAGGAACTCTAGACAATGCCTTCGTCTCAAGTTTAGAACCTTAAGAGAGAAGATATACTTGAGAATCATTTGGTCTAAGAAGAGGATAAACTGCCCACCCATTAGGTAGTGTCACCACATTTTCAATGAGAAGACTAATGTTTTCAACTCAAAGACTACGGGTCATGTAGTTCTACTCATGTGGTCTCAACTAATGTGAATCACAGGAAATCACCACTCGCCTTTGCATCAGGACACAACCAAGTCTGGTCCCTGATGTATCATATAAAACTATGTACTCAGCTCCCTCCTCTAGAAAACTCAAGATCAGGGTGCTCATCAAAATTTATCTTAACTGTTAAAAAGCCTGCAAGAACTATTCTATCCACGCGAAAGGCGCCCCCTTTCAACTGATCAAAGTGTTTATCAATTTTTTGGTAGTGGATACTCATTCTCCACATTCACTTGGTTAAAGTGTCGGTAATCCACACATAACCTTTAACACTAGGTCTTACTAAGACCTTCCTTTATAAGTCCTCCACCTTCACCTTCTACTCATGAAGATCTACGAAAGACATCTGATATACTGATGCTAATATCAGTTCCATATTAGGGTGTAGAAAAATGCAAAAGTCTATCTCCCAGTGGGGAGGTAAACCTGGAAACATCTCTTAGAAAGGCGTCCTCGTACTCTGCCACTACTGCAGGGAACTGCAAACTCATAACATCTATTTCTTTGAGGGTAAGGCTAGCTGACTCAAGAGTGATCAGTTGCACTCTTCTATGCATGAGTCTATCCCATGCTTCTTGGTATTCCTTTTTTTTCTGACCAAAGAAAACCCCATTCCATCGCTGCAGACATACCTCACCCCTTTTCCAAAAACAATCAATCTAAGCATGGACTGTTGATAACCAATCCATACCCAGAATGATGTCGTAAGACCTTGATGCTACCACCAAGAGGTTCCAATTGAAACTCTCGCCTCAAGGGTCATATCACACTATCGACACTAGTGTGATTATCAATTCTCCTTCTATAGTTATCTCTAGATTCAAGGGTTAGTAAATAGTTTAACCAGAAACTCTAGGTCTCAAACATGATTCTCACTACCACAAAACTAGGTTTCCACAACGCCACCCTTTAACAGCACTAAAGAAAGCACTGATAGGGGGCTTTAACAGCGCTAAAAATCACTATTAAAAGGGACCATTTATCATCTCTTTTTTTAGTGCTGATAAAGGTTCCCCTTTATTAGTTCTTTTTTGGCGCTTTTAAAGGAGTCCCCTTTATCAGCACTTCTTTTAGTAGCGCTGATAAAGGGGGGCTTTATTAGTGCTTTTTCCTAACACTGATAAATTTCAAAAAACATCATGAAAAATAATATATTATTATATATGTATATTTATATTGATATAAATATAATATGTATTTTTTAAATATGTTTTAGATAAGTATAAATAGACTGTTACATTTAATATGTAAGAAATTTAGTGAAAATTGATTTAAAATATTTTAAAAATATTATTAATTAATAATTTTCTAATTATGATCGATTAATAATCATTTAATAACAATTTGAATCCATAAAAAATCAAAAAATAATAATAAAAGATCTAAAATAAGTTGAAAATGTAACTCAAACTTCAAACGGCCATAACTTTTGTTCTGGGTGTCTTTTTGAGCTCTACATCATATCAAATCAAAGCTTACGGTGAGATCTATGTGGTAGTGACCCTAGGGAACCTTCTCTCACATTTTTTGAGGCCCAAAAAGACCCAAAATGCCTCTAAAACTGATTTTTTAACCGGGATACCCCGATTTTTTAACATTCAAATAGGCATAACTTCTAATATGGATGTCCTCTAGGCTTGTACCACATATCATATCAAATATTGTTTAATTTTATTCTATTTTACTAGTTTTGGAGTTGAAACGGACTTCTAGATTAGATGTTATGGTCGTTTTAACATTCTATGTCTTTTCAGATACGCATATATATGTATTTATTCGTAAATATATATATATATATATATATATATATATATATCTGTGTGTGTGTGTGTTTTATATATGTATGTATGTATTTATTTATTTTTTTATAAACACACATAAAAAATATATTTTATAAATGTATTTAAAACTAATCTTATAAATATATATTAATATACAAATAAATATACGGATAAAAAATTATAACTAAATATATATATATAAATAGATATAAATATATATTAATATATGAATATATATATATATATATGAATATATATATATATGAATAAATATATATGTATTAACATAACTAAATATATTTATTTTAATATGAATCTATGTTAATATACAAATAAATATAACAATATATATATATATAAATAAATATATCATTAAATGGAGAAAAAACTAAATGGATTAGTGGTAATGGTACAAGTGCACAAGGGGGGAGGTCTTGGGTTCGAGTTCTAGTGGAAGTAAAGGGTGCGTGGGTTAAGTGGGAGGGGGTAGCGCAGGCAAAAGTAGCGTGTAGTGAGAGGGAGGGGGATCCGCCTAGTGCTGATAAAAGGGAGGGTCAAGAACTGTTAAAATCTCCCCCCCCCCCTGTATTATATATTCTTTTTAATTTTTTTAGTTTTTTTTACTATTACCAGCGTTTAAAATAACACTAATAAAAGGGGACCTTTATCAGCGCTAAAAAATCACTGATAAAGGACCTTTTATCACCGTTTTTTATCACTTATAAAATACCCCTTTTATCATCTCTTTTTTTAAGTGATGATAAAAGGGGCCTTTATTAGCGCTTTTTAGAGCATTGATAAAAGGTACCCCCTTTATCTTCATCTCGATTAACAATGCTTTTCTAGCACTATTAATGCCCTTTTCTAGTGATCATAATGGCCATATTTGCAATAGTGTCATGACAAGGAATAATGATTATCACCTGTGTCTATTAATATGGAAGATAAGAGTAGACATAGACTGTACCTCAAATCATTCCTGGAGCCCTTGGCTCATATGCCTTGACCGCATGCAGTTGTCCCTTCCCATGTCCTCCAACTCTCTGATCCTGGTGTGGACCACATGGGGTGGTGGTGGTAACATGTTGAAATGTATACCACCTCCTATTTCATGTCATTGTCTATGTCTCAGTGGCCCATCCACCATTTCCCTATCAACAACATGATGGACTGGACAATCTCTAGCGAGATGTCCCCTGCCATCACATGAAAAGAATTTCCTCTCTCTAGGTAGACTCAACCCACCCTATAAGCCTTGAGCTATATATCCCCTATCTTGGGACCTCTTCTTAGAATGTCTCACACGTCCAAGTCTCTGAGACTTACGTCGAATTCCTACTCCTAAGGTCTCTACTCCTTCTTGCCCGCTCCTGACATCAACTGGCTGTATCCGCTTAGACAAAGTAATTTCAACCACAAAGGTTCGCTCTAGCACCTTAGAATAAGTATGAATGTACAGGGTAAAAATGCTAGCTCAAATGTCCCTAAGAAAACCTTTCTCAAAGGTTTCGTCACTGAATCACTAGTTGTATCGTATTTATCAAGTTCTAAGAAAGGTCAGTATGCCACGATGAATACTCAACTAATCTATATTAACCAAAAATGTAGGGAATTCTTCTCATATAATACCACAAACCCTACCAATACGGCTCGTAATATAGGGGATTCTCCACAAAGAATACCACAAACCTTACTGATATTGACTACTAGATGGAGGATTAACACCCTGCACTCAGAGGTCATGTCAATACCCAATAAAATCCATCAGGGGTTATAGAGTATCAATCTAGACCCAAGGAGGATTCCACAACTCTATCTAGGACTCTATCCTCTCGGGGGGATTGATGCAAAGTGATGAGGACACAATACCGTACCAAACCCTTGAGGAAATAACCAAGGGGAAGCTTCTCACCAATGATGGTCCTCATTGAAAACTAACAAAGCCGACAGCCTTATCGTGAGGGTCCCAACTCTACACATGGATCATCAAACGAACTTATAGTTTGAATGTTATGGGTCATTTAGTGAAAAAGGGGTCGGTTGCCTCTGGATTTGGACTGACCCATACCGACCCAGGGTCCGCCGACCCAACCCTCCAGCTCCGACCCGACCTACTAGGCTTGGGAAATGCTTGGCTCGCCAGCTCTAGCCCAACCCACTCAAATACAAGCAGGTTCAGTCCACTTGGACACAGCGGCCGCCGCATCCCCACTAGTTCAACATAGACGGTTGTCGAGTCGGCCACTTCTCCTGCACATGGTCTTCCAGACCATGTGTCTGCCGGTCCGACGTGGCACCATGCCGTGTCACTAATCTACACTTCCACAACCAGCCCTGACCATGGATTCCCATCGCCGCCTGCAGCCGCACTGTCTTGGGCCCCTCCATCACCGGTCATCAAGCCAGCGATCGCCTGTTTTCAAGCGGTCATACCACCACATACCGCTGTCGTCCCTACCACCGCCTGATCCACTTCTATGGGCCACCACCATCATAGTGGTGGCCCATTTTTTTGAACCAGGAATACCTTCACTATCCTTGGGTTTTCATCTTCACTATCGTGGGCTCCAAACCTTCTTATTGTCACTCTGGGGGTCCAGTCACGTTCAGAACCACCCGGTAAAACATGGAGCGACCATGAGGGTCCGTCGATGAAGAACATAAGAACATGGAGTGAAGAGAGAACAAGAACACCCTTAGAATGGACCTTGGCCTTTTTTGTGTCGGCCTTGGCCTGTTTATGTCAGTAGGATTATAAAGAAGAAACAAAATAATATTTAATGAGATTCACCCCCTTTGATCCCACATTTTAACCATCCCATAATAATGATCGAACTATGGGTCAACCTGTTCATGGGTTGGTCTACATTCGTCATTGGAAACAAAAACGGGGAAAGGAATCATGAAGAAATAAACCCCCTACCAAGATTCAGTTTTATCATTGACGAAGAGAGATTTCATTGCCGTCATTTATCGATCCTTGATTCATCGTATCATCATCAACCACTATTCACTAATGAGAGGATTTTGCCAAGGATCTTCTCCAGTGCTCTCAGGGAAAGTCTCTAGGATCATTCACCCAATCCTCTAGCCCTACCAATGGTTAGAGAAGGAAAACGTGTTTCAGTGTTTAAACATGTTTCAGCATTGTCATGTCATTAAATTATAGTGTTTCTAAGTCCCTTAATCGCAACTCTACTATATTACATTGAAATATTAAAAATAAAATAATTCTTTCAAATTATTTTATTCTTAAAACATCCAAAAATTAACTTTTGTAGTCGACCCATGTCGGTCGATGTTGGGATTTGTCTAAGAAAAATACCTTATTATGAACTCAATGATGGTTTCAGATTTCCAATCCGAGTTACCATTTTTTAGTTATTAGAATTTTAAAATAAAATAATTTTATTTATTTATTTATTTATAGTTACGTCCTTTTAGCATTTTTTCATAGAAGACTCATGCTGACTAAAGTTAAGTCACGGCTTGGGTAAAGCCACTGCTCTGAGCTCAATAGTGCCCTTGAATTTCTGATCCTGGAACATGTTTAGAAGTTATCCCATTTTTTCAGGAAAACCAGTCACAAGCGCTATTTAAAAACTTAACATTTTTTGAAGGATCGTTCCGAGAATATTGGGCCTTGGAATCGCATGCCATCTCAACACCTGGTCCCATAATTTTCCAAAGAATTTTCTAAAAATAAAATCAGTAAAATCTGAGTCGTTACATATAATCCTGCAATAAAACACAATAAATTGAAGTGGGAAAGAAATGTTAACTTTAGAACAAGAAAATAAAGTGACTACTATACTTATAGGACAAACAGGGCAGCTCTTTGGTCATCTTGTTCACTTCATGCTGTTAGAATGAGGGCTTGTGAATTTATGAGATTCGATGATTTAGACTTCTTTTGGAGCTTTGGGATTAGTTGAAAGGCAAAAAATATTCTGAAGAATGGGACGTCATCAACACTACACTATATTGGCTATGAGAGGAAGCTAAGGAGGATGAAAGTATGGGACTAGATCTCTAATTAAGAAGAGAAACATCAAGTCGTACCAAGGTTTTTCATTGGAGAAAAATGAGATTTAAACTAGGGAGAATCTAATAGGGTCGAATGAATGAGAAAACACATGCAGGGGTCATCAATTCTTATAATACACCACTGGTCCTTTGAATAACCCAGCCAACCAGTGAGTGCCATGATGCAACAACAAATAAAAAATAAAACGATGCACTCGAGTAAACCCACACACACAGATGGCATAGATGCAATGGGTGGAAACATTAATCAATGAACAGAATTCTTCCCAATTCGAATTACTGATTTAACAGGCACAGGCCAATGGAAAGCATAAGAAGGATTATCTAATGGCCAAGAATAGGATCCCAAATGAAAATCAAATGTCCTAGTGCACTTAACAGGTCTAGAAAATTAATAGAGTGGAATTATAATTCCAAAATAATTTTTCATGCTTGTATATAAAACATAATTTATATTGTAGAATAAAACCAAGACAATTCAATATGAAAACACCTAAATTTACAAATCTCTACCATCTACAATTGAATTTTTATATGTTCTTTCACCTAAGGTTACTGAATGGGAACCAAATTCAAGTTTTTTAAATAGTATTTGAATTTAGATAATACCATAGATTTATTCAAACTATCATCCAGGTTTTTATTAGTATGTATCTTATTAACACATACAGTTCTAAATTCAATAACATATATAATAAAATGCAGTCTAAAAGATGTGTATTTGAATTTACCATGGGATACTATTTTTTTGATAAATGTAGAGAATATTGACTATCACTATAAATAGTAATGATAGAATCATAAATTTTGAGTTCAGAGACCAATCCACTAATCCATAATGCTTCTTTAACAGTCTTAGTCAATGCTATGCATTCTAATTTTATTTTTAAAAGAGAAACAACTTTATATATATTTATTTTCTGGGATAAAAGGCATCCACAAGCAGTAAAAACATGCCCAATTAATGATTTTATAGTGTTAATATTCTCTTCATAGTCAGCATCTACATATCTAACAATAATTTCCATAGTATCAGTATTTTCACCATAACACAAAGATAAATTTGCAGTGCATGACAAACACCACAACTGCCACTTCAGGGCATGCCAATATGGCTTCCTTGGACTGCCCATAAATCTTCCAAGGGTTCATATTGAAAAAGATACATTATTTTAAGTGAAAATCATGGAATACATGACACTACAAAAAAAAATTCATGGGATATTTTAGACATAAACTCAACATTAGAAGAATCATTGGGTACTTGAGTTGATTAAAGTTTAAAATTTCATTTAAATGTTATATTAACAAGTTTTAGAGATTAAAATAGGTACCTTTTATGAACTTTTAGAACATAAGAATGTTGTGAGAGAGATAAAAATTTATTGGCTTTATCCCAAATAATTTATACATCTAGAATTTGTTTTTATTCCCAAGATCCTTCATTTCAAAAATACATTTTAATTGAGATTTAACAGCAATAATATCCTTCATGTTATTGAAAAAAATAATCATGTCGTCAACATATAATAGAAATTAAATAACATTATTTTTAATTAACATGAAATAAGTGAAATGTATATTAATAATAAAAGAGTCAAATTTTCTATAAGACAACCATGTGGCATGTTTTAAATAATATAATGATTTATTTAAAAGGAAAACTTGGTTAGATTTAAATTCTTTAGAATAACTATAAGGAGGATTCAAGTATAATTACTCAATAAGGTCATCATGAAGGAAGGTAGTTTTCACATCTAGTTGTTCAATTTGAAGGTCTATATTGGAAACAAAAATAATAAATGACCTTATAGATGAATGCTTTACAACTGGTGATAAAATCTTAGAATTTTTTATTCCTTATCTCTAAAGGAAACCATTAGAAACTAATATAGGTTTAAATTTGATTTTCTTTTTAATAGTTTTATCCTCCTTCCTTTTATAAATCCACTTATAACCAATTATTTTATCATTGGTGGGTTTATCAATGATTGACCAAGTGTGATTTTTATTTAAGGTGCACATTTATTCATCTATGGAAGAGATCCACTATTTAGAATATTGATATTAAGGGTCTTATTATAAGTTTTAGGATCATCATCAATAAGATCCTAAGAAATGTAAAAATTATAAGAATCCATATCATAATGATAAACCGAGAAGGAGGTCTAGGTACCCTTTTAACTCTATCAAGATTAAACTGATAATCAACATTACTAGTAGGAGGATCAATATATGAATCTGAATCAGAACTAGAGCTTAATTCAACTTGGTCCATAGGTTGAGGATTAGGTGGTGGAGGTTGTACAACAACCTCAAATTAGGTTGATGGTTTGGTTTCAGCAGCCCTATCAATGGATGCATCATCACTTTTAGGTGTTACAGATTTAGATTTAAGATAACAAGACTCATGAAACCACTCATCTCTACAAATTATGCATTTTTGGTAACTGGGTTTATCAACCAAGAGTTTATAACCTTTGACTCACTTGGGGTATCCCACAAAAATACACATAATATATCTAGGTTAAAGATTATCAATCTTGATAAAGGCATATGCAGTGCATCTAAAGACTGAAAGTTAACTTTTTTATTATCAAAACACTTTTGAGGAAAAGTGAGAAACCACAGAATCCAAACATTACAACAATTAAAACCATGAAAGATGATAACCCAGATCAAAACTACAACATCCACCCCTCCCTAGAGACTATATCATGATGAAAAGCTTTCACCATCGCATGAACACTCGGCTAACTATCTTGTGCAAGGTTTCACGGGCCTGGTACCGATGGCAGATCCATACCCTCTCGAACTTCCAAATCCAAATGGCATGCTCAGGAGAAAACTTCCTACTCTGATCCTCATCTGATGCAAATCCATGTAGTGTGCTGGTTACAAACATATCCAAAATTCAACAATCAATCAAGAACATAAATACAGCCTCAAATTGCATACTCCCTTTGTTATTCACAGATTCTCTAATTGATGTCTAGGAGACATTAAATCCTTCATCGTTTTCAAGTTCCATTTCAATTAAGTTTTTATTTCCCATAGATAAACTCTTCGGGTAAGAGCCATTGGCTTCATCCAAGTCCGGAGAATCAAGAACCATGTTACAATCTTCCAAAAATGTAGACCAACCAGAGCAGTATACACAGATGCACAAAAAATGAGAAAATCGAATCCAAAACCTTAACTCAATTCAAGATCTCATGGGTTGAAATCCATCACCTTAACCAGCCACCCAAACACCAACATACTGGAAAGATGGTCCCACTGCATTCCAGACCCTCAATCTCGTTTCCGCCTCCAAAACCGCACTCAAAGCCCACATTGAATCTCCCAACACGCCCTCAATAGACACCGAAACAAGGTTGCAAACCACATAAATGGGGCTCGACCATGAACCTTCACCACGTTGCCAATAAAATCCCTGTCAGATTTGGGGATAGAGCAAGGAGGCCAAGAAACATTGAAATCGTCGGTATGATTGAGTCTGCGATGTCGCAAGCAGCATGTCACAAGCCACCAAGAAAACCGAGGGGAAAACACCACCGACCTGGGATGGAGAAGATGAAAGCGGCGACAGGGGTAAACCCTAGCATCGTGGAGCCCCTTATGGGCTCATCATCGGGACCCTCTTGTCCCCAACCTGAAATTCTAAATCCTTTATTCTATTTTCCTCATCCATCTAAAGACTCTTAAGTGATTATAAGAGAGTGGTTTTTTATTCCAAAGTTCTTTCAGGGATTTAAAATGATTGGTAGAGGATAGGAACCTATTATGAGGTAAACTTTTGTAGTGTAAGCCTCTTCCCTATTGGATTTAGTGAGAATTGATCATGAAATCATGCTTCAGACTCTCTCAATAATAGTTCTATTCATTCTCTTAATAATATCATTCCGTTGGGGGATTTCCCTAATAGTTTTTTTTCTTACAACACCCTCATATTGAAAAAACTGAATAAAATTAGTAGAGAGGTATTCTAACCCATTATCAGTTCTCATTTTTTTGATTTTCTTTCAAAACTAAATTTCTACGAGTGTTTTCCAAGTTTTTAAGGTTCTAAAAACATCATATTTTTTGAGTATGAAAATATAAACCTCACTAGATAATTCATCAATAAAGTTAAAAAAATAGGAGCTTCCACCATGGTAGGTTCTTCCTACTGGTCCTTATAAATCAAAATGAATATATTCTAAGGGGAATCCATCTATGAAAGTAGACCTATTGAAATTTAATCTCTTAGCTTTACCCATTACACAATCCTCGTAAAAGGGATGGTTACAGGGTTTAATATCAGTCAACATCCCTTTTTTATTAATTTCATCACATGCCCCAATATTCTAGGCTACAATAATGTATTCTCAATATTAGTTGTATACACACTACCCAACTGTCAAGAATGGGTTTTCCTATTCATGACATATAACCCATTTTCAATTTAACCCGTGATGATAGTTCTAGAGCCTCCATATATTTTTAGGCAACCCGGTTTAGGCTTAAAAGTGAATCCATTTTGGTATAGATTTCCTAAGGATATTAGGTTTACATGGATGCTAGGAACCCACCTAACATCTCATAATGTAATGATAGAGTGTTCATCAAGTTATATTTAAACTAAACCTCTTACCATGACTTGAAACCTCTTATTATTTCTTAAAAGAACATCTCTTTATACTCTTTCTCCTAGACCAGGGAAAGACTCCCTAAAGGGAAACATATGGAATGGGAATCTTGAATCCAAGACCCACTCATGGGTGAGTTCATTATTGATCACATTCAACACTTCAATAGTGTCATAACCTGAATACACTAAAAGGGACTAGTTAGTAGGTTATTTATTCTCATGGTTTTATTTTATATTTTTACACTTGAGTCTAGTGTGTTTGGGCTTACCACAGTGGAAGAAAACAAATTTCCTTTCCCTATAATTAATCCTAGACTTGGGTTGTTTATTATTCTTGGCTTTATCCTTGTCATACCCTTTCTTCCTTCCCATAGATTGTGGTCAAAATATTATAAAAAGACTCTATGAATCATCATTAACTCTAGGTTTAGAATGTAAAACCTTAAAGAAAAGGTTAGACTTAACCTCTTCTAGGGTTAGGGATTTACAACCATACATCATTGTATCTGCTAATGTGTTGTAGGAATTTTATAAGAAAATTAAAATAATTATGGATTTATCTTCATTACCAACAACAAAATTTATATTTTCTAAACATAACATGATTATATTGAATTCATCCAAATGGTATTTAATTGAAATACCAGATTTCATTTTGAATGTAAACACACAATGTTTCTTCTAAAGTCTACCAACAAGTGAAGTTGTTTTAAAAAAATCTCTAGTTTAAGAAATATACCAATATTAGTTTTTTCATAAGAAAAATCTCTAAGGAATTTATCACCTAAATAAATAAGCGGAGAACTATGGGCCTTAACAAGAACATCAGGGGATATATATTGATACATGGTAGAGGTATATCTGATCTCAAAAACAATAACAACAGGTCCCTTAGGCCCAAATAGGGGATCAATAAATCCTTCCTGAATCAAAAAGGTACACATATTAATCCATCATAGATTGAAGTCATTGATACCATCGACCTTTTCAATTTTCAAACCAAGTTTTTTTATGATTATCCAATAGATCAAATACCAAGATTTTGTTTACAATGATAAGCGTATGGCCCCAAGAACTAGTGAGGATCAGTGGATATTCATACCTATAAAATTAAGTATTATAATTCAAAAAATGTTTTAGGTTTCAATGACTTCAATTGAAAATATAAAAGGGGTAGGTGATCAAGATGTGATTGAAGTGAATAATTAAAATAGAAAATATATTAAAATAATAAACACACTTGGAAGAAAAATAGAACCCAATGAGGCTCTGATACCACTTTATTAGGGTAAGGTACACTACCATAGATAATTTTTCATGACCCAAAAAGGTTTTTTTGGGTGTTTTGTTCACAATATTTGAATCATGATAGAAAATAAACATTAAATATGAAATAAATAAGAAAGTATAAAATAAGAAAACAAGGATTTAATGTGATTTGGTACGATTTGGTCCTATATGTACTGAAAGAACACCACCCACATTCCCACATTTTATTAAGATAAAAAAACAAGATGGTAAAAGTTATACTCGAGCTGAAATACCCAAGAAATAGAAGTGTGTGACAAAATGTTAACTTTAGAAGATGAAATTGAAGTAAATTATATATATACATGTCGGAGAGGGTGGAACTGTAGATGTCATGTTCTCTTGACACTGCTAGAATGAGGGCTCGTGAATCTCCTGGATCAGAGGACTCGAACATCTTTTAGATATTTTGGATCAGTAACAAAGGCCAAAAATCTTTCTAAGGAAGGGAATTCATTAACACTCCACCATAACATACTACGAGAGGAAGCTGAGTGGGATAATAGGCTAAGACCTTCACTCTAACGAAGCAGGGGAATAACAAGGAGAACCAAGGTTTCTCACTAAAGAAAATGAGAGCTAAACTAAGGAGAAGTCGAGAGGTTGAATGAACGAATAGACACATACAGGGGTCATAAATCCTCCTATCATGCTGTTACACCTCAAAACAACCCATCCAACTTGAGAGTACTGTGGTGCAAGGACAAATAGAAAAAGAAACAGTTCACTTGAGTAAAACCACAACTACGGACAATATAGATTCAATAGTTGGAAACATTAATCAATGGTCATGAGTTCACTCAAGCTATATTATCGATTCAGCAAGCATGAGCCAATATAAATCAAAATTAGGTTGATCCAGCAGCCTAGAACAGGATCCCAAATGAAAATTAAAAATCCTGGTGCATTAAATAGTTCCTGAAAATGGATTGAGTAGAATAATAATTCCAAAATATATTTTCATTCATGTCTATAAAATAAAATTAAAATGGAAAAAAAAAGGAAATGTGAAAATACCTAAATTCACAACTTGTTTTTTACTTATATGGGTTGGATTGATATATTTAAACATCATAGGTACTCTAAATTTTCACCTTTCTGCTCATATCATGGCCTTATTTTTCTTGATTTTTGTTTATTCAAGAATAATTTTTTCATTTTTAAGACTATAAAGTTTGAGAATATATAGATAGAGTAAAATGAGTGTGAGGAAATTATCATTTCTACTTGGGTGGTTTATGGTATTCTAGTAAATATGTATCTTGAGTTGGTAATTTATAATATTATGAAGAATAAAAAATATATGTTTGGGGATATTTATAAGAACATTGACCATATTGAGAAGTAGATAAAAAATGATTCTTGTTATCTATGTGTGGAAAGATTTTGGATATAATTATTATCAGGGACAATGCTAATAGAATTCCCCCAAGAAATATCCAAGATCAACAGATATACATTCTTACACAATTAGGTATTATAATTAGAATAATATTTATAGTAATGATGATTCAAATTATAAACAAAATGGACAAGTGGTTAATTAAGATGAGATTGGAATGAAGAAATTAAAAAGAAACCAAATTTGATTCATGAAACAGTTTTGAAAGAGGAAGTAAGAAAGTAGTAAATATGGACATGATATTTGAATTTATTTAGTCCCTTTTTGTAATATTTGCACAAAAAGAAAACCACTCTCACACATAATTTATTAATTCTTAAAAAATATTTACAGAGTGTAGGCTTAGCTATAAAACAACAGAAACAAAATATTTGACAAACTAAACCTACAAACGGAAGAACTTGAATAAAAAACTTACAATACCATTCTCTTGGGTCCATCCATCATGTTATCTTCAAGATTTTATTTGAAATTCGGGAAGATCATTTGATATTTTCATGGTGGAAAGTCTCACCTAGTTGTAGATGGAAATTCTTAGATTAGGAACTCGGCCACACATCTTCTCAAGGAAGGATTCTATCAAAAATCCACCACGAACTATACACTAGGGATATACGCGAATAATGACAGGACCTAATGAAAAATCTATGAAGATGATGAACACATAGAATGGTAGGTTTTATAGAACTAGATCTAAACCAAACTAGGTAGGTGATAAGCACAAAATGTGAATGAGGTGAAGTGGTAGAGGCATAGGGGTAATGAAACCCTCTCACAACCACAATGCCTCAAAACAGCTCACCCAACTAGAAAATGCCACACATATAGGGAGCCAATACTACTTAATGAAACAAGAACCTAAAACTCAAGTTATATGGAAATCAAAGATTAAAAGGGAAGAAGAATAATTTACAGCTAGAAACAATCTTGATGCAGATCACTGATTTGGAAAGTGTGGGCTAAAGTCAAAAAAAAATAGGCTGAATACAACAACCCAGAGGAGAGGCCCGTAGGGGAATACAATGACCCAGTGCATAGGAAAGATCTAGTAAAACATATTTTAGAATTGTAATAATAAACCAAAATTATACATTTTTTCATGCATGTATATTAAAACTAATAAATGACATAATATAGAATGAGAATATTTCAAATTGAAAACACCTAATTTCCGAAATATCAATGATTTTAATTTTAAATTTTTGGTGTTCTTTCACCTATAGTTATTGAATTGGATCCAAATTCATCCTATATAAATAGTATTTAAATTTTTAAAATACCATAACTTTAGTCAAACTATTAGTCGATTTATTATCAGTATGTATCTTGTTGACACATACAGCTCTAGATTCAATAATGTCTCTAACAAAGTGTATTGTAATATCTTTGAGTTTATATTTACCATGACACACTGGATTTTTGGATAAATGTAAATGATATTGGATATCACTATAAACTATAATGATAGATTTACAAATTTTAAGTTAAAAAGACAAACACCTGAGTCATAAATCTTCCTTGACATCCTCAGTCAATGCGGTGTATTCAACTTTTTTGGTTGAAAGAGAAACCACATATTTAATGTCGCATTTCTAGGATATGGGACCTCCACATAAGTGGAAACATACCAAATTAATGACATTGTGGAATTAATTTTACCTATATAATCATTATCTACATATCCAATAATCAATAGAGTAGTATCAACATTTTTACTATAACACAAAGACTGGGATGATGTGCATGATAAGTACTGAAGAAGCCACTTTAGGGTATGCCAATGTGGATTCCTAGGGTTAGCCATAAATATCATAAGATTATATATTGAAAATGTAATACCAAGTCTAGTGCATATCATATAGTACATAACACTCCCAACAATGTTAGCATGTGGTATTTTAGACATGTACTCTACATCAGTAGCAACAGTGGGTGCTTGTGAGAATGAAATCTTAAAATGGTGGGAAAATGGTGAATTTAAAATTTTAAGAGATTCAAAAAAATAACTTTTAAGAACATACAGAACATAATCATTACATGAAAGATACAATATTTTATTGTTTATATCCCTAATAATTTATACACTAAGGATTTGTTTTTCTACCCCTAAATCCTTCATTTCAAAAATACCTTTCAATTGCGATTTAACGATTATAATGAGATACATTTTATCACATATAATCAATATTTCATCTATATATAATATAAAGTGAATCATATTGTTTTTTTACATAATTGAAATAAACACAAGTATCATATTAGATCATTGTAAAATAGTTATTAATCATAAAGTAATCAAATTTTCTATACCACGTACTAGAGGATTGTTTTAAACCATATATTAATTTATTTTAAAAGAAAAAGTTGTTAGGTTAAAACTCTTTATTACAACCATCAGGAGGTTTCGTATATAATTTTTTGTTAAGGTCACCACTATGGATGGTTTTTTTCACATCTATGTTTTCAATGTGAAAGTCATAATAGGAAGAGAAATCAAGTGGTGGAAGTATAGAAGAGACTTTTACAACTAGTGAAAATATTTTAGAATAGTTTATTCCCTCTATTTGGAGTAATAACTTGGAGGCTAGTCAAGATTTAAACTTGATTTTATTTTCAATTGTATTATTCTACTTTAATTTATAAATCCACTTACAACCAATTACATTATCATTGTAAGGTTTATCTATGATTCACAATGTTTGATATTTATTTAAGTAGTGCATCTATTCGTCCATTGAATAGATCCACTACATATAATATATTTAATTAATAGATTATATATAATATTTAAGATCATCATCTACAAGATCCCACACAACATGAAAGTAAAATGAATCCATATCATATTGATTAAAATGAGAAAGTGGTCTAGAGACTCTTCTACCTCTATTGTTGGTCAACTGGTAATCAACATTGTTATGAGGATGTTCATTTTTTTTAATCTGAATTAGAACTTGATCAAGATTCAGTTCCGATCATAGGTTGAGGATCATGTTGAGGAGGTTGTGTAGAAGCCTCAAATTGGGTTGATGGCTTGGTATGATCATCCCCATCAATGGATGAATCGTTACTATCATGTGTGAAAACTTTAGACGTGGGATAATTGGATTCATAAAACACCACATATCTACTAATTATACATTTTTTTATCTATGTTTATCAATCCATAACTTGTAAACATTAACACCTTCAGGATACCCAAAAAAAATACATTTGAGATCTCGATGTTCAAACTTGTTAGTCTAGGAATGGAAATGTGTAGTACACCCAAATACAATTAGGTAATTATAAGAAGGTAGTTTGTAATTCCTGAGTTCTTTTAGGGAATTAAACTAATTATCAAAGGAAGGGAACCAATTTATAAGTTACACTACTGTGGTGGTATTCTCTTCCCAAAAATATTTTTCCAAGCCTAAGCATGCAATTATGATTTGGACTCACTCATGGATAACTCTTTTCATTGGTTCAACAACTCCATTCTATCTGGGGGTCTCTCTAACAGTCTGGTTCCTTTCAATTCCCTTATATTGGTATAACCAAATGAAATAAGTAGAGAGGTATTATAATACATTATTATATCTCATTGTTTTTATTTTCATTCCTACTTGATTTTCAACAATAATTTCCCAGGTTTTGAAGGTTTTGAGAACATCATATTTAATCTTGAGTATGTAAATCTAAAACTTTATAGAGAAGTCATCAATTAAGGTAACAAAATAGGATCCTTCTTTATGGGAGGTGGTATTAGCTGATTCCCATAAATCAGAATGAATGTATTCTAAGGAGAAACTAGCTTTAAAGGTAAACCTATTGAAAATAACTCTCTTTACTTTTCCCATTATACAATTTTCAAAACAAAGAAGGTTACTTTATTTAATGTTGGTTATAAACCCTTGTTTATCAAGTTCCCCAAGACCCTTGGAGCACACATTCCTTAATGTGATATGTCATAAAAATTATTATCATTATTAGAAACATATAATTTACCCAACTATCTAGAATGGTTCTTCCCATTTAAAACATACAACAACTTTTCAAGGGAACCCTTAACGATATTTCTATAGACTTTTTTATATTTTTAGGTAACCTTATTAAGAAAAAAAAGTGAACCCTTTTTCTCTAAATTCCTAAGGATATTAGGTTTCTATGGAGTTTATGAACCCACCTAAAATATAACAAAGTCATGCTAGAGTAGTCATCTATTTCTATTAAAATAGAGACTCTTCTCATGACTTAAAACGTCCTATTATTTCTTAAAATAACATCTCCATGTACCCTTCTACCAAATCAAGGAAATAATCCTAAAGGTCCACATATGGAATGAGAGACTAAAATCCAAGACCCACTTGTGGGTGAGTTCATGGATGGATACATTTATTAATTTTTCAGTATCAAAACCAAAATCCACTAAAATAGACTATCCAACATGTTCTTTAATATCAGTATTTTATATTATTTTTCTACAATTGGGTCTTATGTTCCCTATTTTACCACAATGAAAGAAAAACATATAACCTTATAATTTTACCTAAACATGAGTTTTTTATTATTCTTACTTTTATCTTTAATATAGTTTTTTAGTACCCCTAGATTGTGGGATAAACCTTACGAAAATACTCTTAGAGTCACCCTTAACTCTAGGTTTAAAATGTAATTCCCTATAGAATATCATATTTAACCTCTTCTATGGTTAAAGACTCACCACTATACATCATTGTCTCTATTAATGTGATGTAATCATTGTATAAATAAATTTAAAAATAATATATTAATATTATTCTTCAATATTCACATTTATATTAGATAAATAAAGCTTGATTTTATTGAATTAATCCATGTGGGATTTAATTGAAACACCAAATTTCATTTTAAATGTAAACATGTGATGTTTCATATAATGTCTATCAAAAAGTACAAGCAGTAATATATAATTTCTATAACTTAATCTATATACTAGAAAAATTTATTCCTTATAAAACTTATCTAAGCACTTTTTCACCTAAATAAAGAAGTATAAAACTATGGTCTTTAACAAGAATACCATAAGTGATATCTTAGTACATAGTATAGGTCTACCCATTGGCGGACTGGGTAAAAATGTGTTTTCTCAGGCCATAGATGGAATCAATTAACCCATGATGAATAAGAAAGACCCTCATTTTAATCTTCTATAAATTAAAGTCATTACCACCACAAAATTTTTCTATTAAAAACCTAGTTTAATTCATGTTTATCCGAAGGCACTTATACCAATTTTTTGGGTACAACGCTAATCGTATGCCCCTAAGAAATACCCAAGGTAAACGGATATGAACACTTAATCAATTAGGTATTAGAATTTGAATAATATATATGGTTATGATGATTAATATTATAAATAGAATGGAGCAATGGAAAATTAAGAAGAGATTGGAACATGGGAATTAAACAGAAACCAACATCGATTCAAGAAATTGTTTTGAAATAAAAAATTAGAAAGTAGTAAATATGGACATGGTATTTAACGTACTTTGATCCCTTTGGGACCTATGTGCATGGAATGAACCCCACCCACATACATAGTTTATTATTTATAAAAACACAATTTACATAGTATAATATTAACAAGAAAAAAACATAATATTTTAAAAACAAAAACTAGTGCAAAAAACATTTTTTTACGTCGGTTATTTTTCATTTTTTACGTCGGTTTTTGGTCGATGTTACTACAGGAAACTTTATAAATGTTGTTTTTTTTTATGTTGGTTATTTTAAAACAAACGTAAAAAAACATAAATCCGAAGCGTTTTTCACATCGGTTCCTAAAAACTGACGTGGAAAATGCTTTGGAGTCGTGATTTATTACGTTGGTTTTTTTAAATAGTCGACGTATTATATAGTTTATTACATCAGTTATTACATAACCAATGTAATAAACTGCACCTCCGAAGCATTTTTCACATCGGTTATTAAAAAACCGATGTGAAAAACAATTCTATCACGTCAGATATTTTCAGAACTAGAACAAAACAAGAAGAACCAAAGAAAAATTAAAAATTCACATACATAACATTAAAAACTTACAATGTCAACTAAAAAAACCTAAAACCCCTTGGACATCCCCTACCCCCATGGACAACCCCCCCCCCCCCCCACCCCACTAGACAGGTCCCGCACCCCCCACGACACCCTCCCACCCCCTGGAACCCCCCCCCCCCACCCCCCTGCACACTCCCCCAGACACCCCACCTCCACCCCCCTGGACACCCCCTTGGATAGCCCCCCCTCCCCCTGGACACCCCCTACCCCCTGAACACCCTCCCACCCCTTGGACACCCCCACCCCCTGGGCACCCCTACCCCCTGGACACCCTCTCACGCCCTTGGACACCCCCCCACCCCCTGGACACACTCCCTACCCCCCCCCCCCCATACACCCCCCACCCAATCCCCAGACACCCTCCCACCCACTAGACACCCCCACCCCCTGGACACCCCCTACCCCCTAGACATCCCCCCACCCCTCCCCCTAGACACCCTACCACCCCCCCCCCCCCCCGTACACCCCTACCCCCTAGACACCCCCTCCAGCCACCTGGACATCCCCCCACCCTCTAAACACCCTCCCACCCCCCTCAACACCCCCACCCCCTGAACACCCCCACCCCTGGACACCCCCCCACCCCCTGGATACCCCCACCCCCTAGACCTCCCTTCCACCCCCCATGGACAACCCCCACCCCCTAGACACCACCCCACCCCACTGGACAGCCCCCTAGACACAGTCCCCCCCAGACTCCACCCCACCCCACTGAACACCCGCCCACCCCCTAGACACCCCCACCCCCATGAACTTCCCCACCCCCTAGACACCACCCCCCTGGACACCCCCCACCCCCTAGACACCACCCGACCCCACTAGACAACCTTCCACCCCCTGGACACCCCCACCCCCCTGGACACTCCTACCCCTTAGATAGCCCCCCCCCCCCAACACCACCCCACCCCCTGGACACCCCCACCCCCTGGACACCCCCTACCCCCTTAGACAGCCCCCCCCCCAGACACCACCCCACCCCCCATGGACTTTCACCCACCCCCTAGACACCCCCACCCCCCTGGACACCCCCTACCCCTTGGACAGCCCCCACCCCCCTAGACAGCCCCCTACCCCTTAAACACCACCCCACCCCACTGGACACCCCCCCCCTGGACACCCTCCCACCCCCTACACCCTTAGACACATTCCCACCCCCTAGACACCTCCCCACCCCCCATGGACACCCCCCAACCTCCTAGACACCCCCACCCCCTGGACACCCCTTGCCCCTTGGACACCCCCCCCCCACCCACCCCCCTTGGAGACCCCCACCCCCATGAAACCATTACTATGCTCTGCCAAAGTATGAAACAAGCAGCCTGAATGGCCCAAAGGCCTTCCTTTTATTTTATTATGGATAATATCCCTTTTAAGGGTTGAAGGGGAACCCGAACATAACCTTTAGGCCCAAGGAACAAGGCTTGACTGACCCGCAATACATGACCCAAAGTCCTAGAGGCAAACCATGCCCATTACATGACCCATAGGCCCAACCCACTAGAATTGACCCTCCCCATATTCTATGTCATTGATCACCTAGATCCCCACCTTTAATTGCTGATTGGCTAGAATTGCCCCATATAAAGCTACACGGTGCCTGTTCCCGATGGTGGCTGCCATACCCTCTCATTCTTTCAATCCAGTTATCCCTACTTTTGGTGGATTATACTCTTATTGCTCTGATCCTCTTCAGGGGCCTGTTCTATGTGAACTGGGCTACTCCATATATAACATTCAAAACTTAAAATGTCAACTAAAAAAACTAAAACCCCTTAGACAGTCCCTACCCCCATGGACAGCCCCCACCCCACCCCCCGGAAACCCTCCCACCCCCTGGAACCCCCCCCCCACCCCACCCCCACCCCCTAGAAACCCCCCTTGGACATCCCCCCACCCCCTGGACAACCCTACCCCCTTGGACACCCCCCCTTGGACACCCCCCCTCAGAAACCCCCTACTCCCTGGACACCCCCACCCCCTGGACACCCCCCCCCCTCCAACCCCCTGGATAGTCCCCACCCCCCTAGACAGCCCCAACCCCCCTTGGACACCACTCCACCCCCTAGACACCCCCCCCCCCCCCACCACCACCACCACCACCACCACCACCCCCCCTGGACACCCCCCCCCCCGGACTCCCCCTACCACTTGGACCTCCCTCCCACCCCCTAGACACCACCCCACCCCACTGGTCATCCCCCCCTGGACACCCTCCCACCCCTAGACACCACCCCACCCCACTGGACACCCACCCACCCCCTGGACACCCCCACCCTCCTAGACATCCCCCCACCCCCTAAACACCACCCCCTGGACACCCCCTGCCCCCTAGAAATTCCCCCCACACACACACACATGAAATTACACGCACACACACATGATAGAACACACATGGTAGCAACAAAAATCATAGAACTTACATGATATCACTCCCAAGGTTTATTTTACCAGAAAATAATTTAACATGGTATAAAATAACACTATGAAACTTACCATGATAGCAATAACAAAGATAGAAAAATAATATCTCAAAAAATAAGTTTAGGGCATCGCGAAAAATAAAAAATGAAACTGAGGTGTGTGAGGCTTACTTGAGTGTTTCGAGTCGACTTGATTGATCTGGTGATAATAAAGATGATTAATGATGTTGGAAAAATAAGGTTGGAGGGAACCACTTCAAAGAATACTTTCTAGGTTTTTTGTGTGAGAGAGACGAGTCGCAGGTTACCCGATCGAAGAAAACATAATGATAGAATACGGGGCACGATCAATCATTTAAAAGCTTTATCACATAGGTTATTTAATAACCGGAATGATAAACTATTTTTTATGTTTATAATGTCGGTTATTTAATAACTGACACAGAAAATCCTTTATCACGTTGGTTATTTTATAACTAATGTGATAGATGGCATTTTATCACATCGTTTATTTTATAAATGACATGATAAAGCACCCAGATTCGATCTATCATGCCAGTTATAAAATAACCAACGTGATAAATCTAATATCGGTATATTTTACATCGATTATGAAATAACCAAATTGATAAACCAATTTTCCCAACTTCTCACATCAGTTACATAGAACAGACATGAAAAACACCGACATGTTAAATGTTTTTTACACTAGTGTAATTCTGAAAATGAAGGAACTAAAATAAAAAACATACAATGCTAGATGCTTCAATCTAGTCATCATGTTATCTTCAAGATGTTTTTAAGAAGATGATGTAGATATTTTGATCTTTGTATGGAGGAAGTTCTCGCCTGGTTAGATTTTAATATTCTCATATCAAGAACTCAGCCACACATCATTATAAGGAATGATGCTATCAAATTCCCACCATAAACTTCACATCAAGGGTGTATAAAGAGTACAACAGGCCCTAATTACCTATCTTAGAGGATGATGAACACATTGAAGGGTTAGGTTTCTATAAACAGAGGTAGAACCAAACCATGGCGGTGATAAGTGAAATATGTTAATAATGAAAAGTGATGGAGGAACAGAGGTGTTGAAACCCCCTGAAAACCATAGTGACTTCAAATAGATTCCCCAACCATTAGATGCCATGTATTGGGATCCAACACCACCTATAAAGGCACAGAACTTCCATATAATGTCCTTAACCTTTATTCCCATTTCCTCATAGAAAATATGGTGGTAGATGTTCCTTGAGTAGGTACCAAGGAGTTTTGTGGTGTTTAGGAGGGAAAGGTGGTGTTTTTAAATGATGACAGTAGCTCCTAATGGTAGCACTCAACAGTTGTTCCTAACAGTAGATCCTAACAATAGTAGATTTAGTATGGTGGTATATTCTGATGGTTTCTCTGAACATTATCTTCTGATGGTAGTGGACTTAGTATATTGATAGATCTTAATGGTATCTCCTGATGGTAGTTCCTAACGGTAGGAGACTTAGTCTAGCGTAGCTATATATGGTAGCTCTTGAATGTTTCTCCAGATAGTAGCTCTTGACGATAGTTCCTGATGGTAGATCCTGATAGTATAATACTTAGTCCAGTGGGATCTTGGGATCATGTTCAAGGACATTATGTATTTTTTTCCCATAGCTTTTTCTAGATGAGGAGTCTCATCTAAGATGTCTTGAGGATGCCCTTCATCCTTCTATCTAGTATGCAGTTACTCCCTTTACATTTCTAGCATATCTAGAGGACCAGAAGAATGTAAAGGTGATCAGGAAGATGCACTCAAGAGGAGGTTTACCATGAGAGGGGATCTAGTAGGGTTCCCCAAGGATCAGGGTGGTCAGTAGTAGGTTCAAGGCATCAGATCCTTCAAGGTTTTGACTACCAGGTAGTCGACCTCAGTAAATTCCCTTCTGGCCTATTGGCACCAGTGGTTTCCATGATTTTCCTAGGGGATTAGTTCTTGTGTGTTTAGTTTATGGGTTTATTTCCATCATCAGTTTATATTACTAGTGGTTGCTCAGTCTTAGTTTGGAAGAGGTGGACAAGTTCAATATCATCCTCAGCAGCAGTTTCCAACAAGCTTATTTCATCATACGAGGTTTTAGGTTTATTCTCTAATGAGAGGGGAAATGCTGATAGAGTCCTACCATGAGGTGTTCCTTGAGTTCATGGACCTCAGACCGAAAAAGGTCACTGAATCAAAAATTATTAGGGAGTTGTAGGATTTGGGAATATTCAATTGCATTAAGTGGAAGAGGCAGCGTCAGATGGGCTAGATATCATTCGAGTTTTTCTCAAATTTTCATCTACACTCTCTTGTTCCTTATTTGATTTAGGTGCTTCACACTCATTTTTTCACCTGCTCTAGTTTGTACTCTAGGACTAGATGTAGAGAGACTTCATGTTCCCTTGGTGTTGGATAAGCTAGTTGGAGGCCAGACCGTCTTGTTTGATGTGTGTTTGGGGTGTAGATTGATGATGATTCCATATCAATTCCATGCGGACCTATTCTTGCTTTATATTTAGTTGTACGATGTCATCCTCTACATCAAATTCTTGTATTCTGTGTGTGATGTTGCTGACTGCTTCTAGAGGAGATTCATGTTCTCATATGTGGATATCCAGTGTGCAGTTTTCATTAGTGAGTAGAGTTATCAGTTGGGAAGTAGATGTGTAGATCCCATTATTTTCTTGATTGTTGAATTTTATAAGGAATCAGTGGGTACTAGGGTAGAGGATGCTCTCAGGGTTGTCGGGAGATATAATTCCATTATTTGTGTACTTGGGACACTATTGTGTGATGGTTGTGTCAATTTTTATCTTATAGTTGTGTGGGGTTTAAAAGGGTTGAGCAAGTGGTTATGTGTAAGAGAATATGCTTATGGCTATGAGGGGTATTTTGGACATTATTTTGGTTGATGTGATTGGTTAGTAGTAGTTTTTAGGATGTAATGATATACTTGAGAGGTATCTCAAGGGATGGTTGTTTGGACCTTTTCCCTCTTTCCTTTTAGGTTGATTTTGATTCTCAAGGGAGATAATAGTTTCATAGGTATTTGATTTAATGGATTGGAACTTCTGTGTAACATCCCACACCTTGTGGTCTATTACTTTGTAAGAAATATAGTGGTAGAGGTTCTTGAAGGAGGGCCTAAGGAGTTTAGTGGTGTTTAAGAGGAAAAGTGTTTTTTTATAGGATGGACGTATCTATGGATAGTATCACCATATGGAAGCTCTTGAAGGTAACTCTTGACGACAGTACACTTAGTCTGGAGGTAGATTTTTATAGTGGTTTCAAATGGTAGCTCCTAATGGTATCTCCTAATGATAGCATAATTAGTCTGGTGGTTGCTTCTAATGGTAGCTCCTACTGATAGCTCCTGATTGTAGAAAGCTTATTTTAGTGGCATATTTTGATGTTATATCATGATGGTAACTCATAATGGTATCTCCTAACATATATCATGATAGTAATAGACTTAGTTTGGTATTGTCTTCAGATGGTAGCTTCTTCCGATAGCTTCTAACGGTAGAATCTGATAGTAGCTCTCTTAGTCTGGTGGTAGCTTCTAGTTTTATCTTCTGATGGTATCATCTGGTGGTAGCTTATGATGGTATATTTTGGTAGTAGTACCTAGAAGTAGCATGTACCTATTTTTCCAAAATTTATAGTTTTTTACTTTTTACATTCTTTTTTATGTAAAATGGTTTAAAAGACTTAATTAAGGTAATTAATATCCATTTAAAATTTGGATATTTATTTCCTTCATTTTATAAAATTAGAGAGATTTTAAAAGGTCCTTCCAAATATAATTTAATGATATCCACATTAATGGTAAATTAAAATCATGTTTGTGATCTAAAATCATAATTGTTTCATATCTTTTAATTCGAAAAAGAATATATGTCCTTCATTCATCACTACTTTATTTTCAAGAATGGTGGTGTTGGTGCCTTTTACTTTAGAGTTGTAAAACCCTATTTTCGGTGTTGGTTCATGTTTTTCCTATAGTGGTTCTATCCTGTGTGTGCAAATCCTATTTTGGTGTAACACATTGTGTGGGGCTTTATAATACCGGGTAGGGGATCCTTTCTCTCTCTATATATTATATCATACTGGAGGGGTATTTTTTTGTTATCCTTGGGAAGATGGTTTTCATCTAGTTTAATGAAGATAATTCACCAGTTTAATTGAAATTGTAGGGTAAGGGAATGATTCACATGTTTTTATATATTTTTTTGATACTATGATATTGAATTTATCTATTCCTTTTGTACCACTGAAAATCATGGATATTGGTAGCATTTATTTGCACTGTTTTTGTGGTGTTAAGGAATCTCTATTTTTAGGATTATTTGATATCACCCTGAATAGAATTGGTTAATCACTTATATCTGGTTAATGAAATGGTTACCCCTAGGAAATTCTACTTGTGTGATAATACCCATAAAAGTGAAGTGGAATTGGTGAAACTCCCCTTGAATATTTTAAAAAATAATGACATGTGACTTACTATGGAAAGTGATTTGATGTATGATTGTTTCATTTTGTTTGTTTGTACTATGGGGTAGTTTTGATGGAAAGTGGTTGTAATGTGGAGGTTGTGATGAGGAGGTGGATGTGGTTGTGATGGTGTTTGTGTGGGCCTTTTGGTATGAGGATGATGGGTTGTCTATCATTTTGATGTGTTGTGTTGTGCTAGTTTTCATAATAGTACTGTAATTAAATAAATGATAATGTTGAAACCAAAATTTCTTGGGATGATTTGTAATAAGGGTTAAAAATAATAATGAACACTCGAATTAAAGTGGGATATGTAGTTTAAATAGTTAAAGTTTATATATGAATTAATGGGATGGAAAATGTGTAATAATAATCTAGAAATTTGGAATGGCTGGGCTATTTTAATGGAATTTAATGGTAATGTGAGACTTGAGAAAATGAATTTAATTAAAAAAGAAGATGAAATGTGGCTTGTGTCTTGTGGGGTGATGTTATGAATTTAGTTTTGGTGGCAGAAGTGGCATAGGTTGTGAAGTGATGTGGAAATGTTTTGATTCGGGGTGATGTTCTTGTTGTGAACCTATAGTTTGGGGTTTTGTGCTAGGATATATATTTTTTTCCATGGGATTCTTGATATGAAACCCACCCATTTTGAGCACATATTTACAACTACCAATAGTTTTGGAGGTGTCTTTACCAACATCCTGGTGGTGAGGATGGATTGATGGCCACCCACTCTTCCATGCTCCCTCTTCTAGGAGATGATGACATTCATGGGTTATGATGGCCATAAATAAAAAGTGAACTATCATGAGGTGGTGTCCTAGGTTTCTTTGGGTGATATGTGATGTGATGAACCATGTGTTTTAAGGTGAGATGACGAGATGGATTATGGTGGGGGTCATGCATGGTAGGAGGAGGGAACAAGGTTGATGTCCTTCATGTTCATGATACCCTACTATTCTGGTTATAGATACGATGTGATGTGGTAACCCATGTGTCTATGGGAGGGATGGAATGTGATGTGATGTGATGTCATATAGAAGAGGTGGGAGTGCCGAGATGTATGTTGTTGGGGTGTGATAGTGGCTAATCAATGGGAAATTAGTGTGGGGTACCCTTTATTGATATGATTCATATTATATTATTATTCATGGATTCATTATTTTATGAGTGATACATGGTGAGGATAGGATTGGTTACTTGACCTGTTTAGGTATTTTTGGTTCTATTATTCTCTCATGGGTGTATTAGTATGCTTCTTTCACATGTGTGTGAGATACTTTGGTTTTCCTCTTGAGTATAATTGTATGATCACCATATATATATAAAATAATTTTCAGGTTGGTCTGTGCTGAACATTAATCGATCAGACCCTTGCACTACTTTTGTGTCAGTTCTTTAGATTTTACTTTTGGGTATTTACTTCAGAGACTTTTACCTATACTTAATTTATTTATACAATCATTATTTGATGGTTTTGGTTTCCTTATTTACATTATTTCCTAGAGATTTTTATGGTTTATTATTCTTATCTCCCAAAATTTTTTATTACAAAAGGTAATGCCTCCTATTTATGATATTTTTATACATTCGGTGCTAGATTTCAACCCAAATCTGACCAGATGAGGGGCTTTGGGGTCATTATCTCTCTTACTACATCTTTGGAGGGAGGGTATCATGACACAGGCTAATTAAACAATCACCTAAAACCCAAGATACATAGATGACTAGGATTAAAATTGATTAATAATAATAGATGTCTAGAAAAACTCCTACTACATTCACTAATTTGGAAAGAGTGGTATGAAGGTAGACATGGATAGGCTGAATACAGCAGCCCAGAAGAGAGTCCCACATAGAAATACAATGGTCCAGTGCATAGAAAAGATCCGAAAAAATATATTTTAGAATAGTAATAGTAAACCAAAATTATTCATTTTTTCATGTATGCATATTAAAAATAATAAAGTGAAGAATAAATAATATGCATATTTAAAATTGAAAACATGTAATTTCACAATTCAGCCTCTTGATAATGATCTTCATCAACTTTATAGGAATATAGAGGCTTACTGGATAATGAATTCAAGGGATATCCCCATCAATGGGGGGAATCACACTGCTTTCTTCCACAAAAAATATTTGACCAGGCATAGAAAGTATATGATTACCAAGTTGGTGGATGAGAATGGGTTTATAGTGGATAGTAAAGAAGGATTACTACAAATTAATATATTTTTTTGTAAATTTGTATAGCATGGAGGTGTGTTATGTATGTTATAATATTCTTCAACATATTGAGCCTTCTATTTATAAGTCCATGAATGCTTATCTGACCTAAGATATCCGCCATGATGAAGTGGAAGCACCATTGAAGAAAATTCATGCAATGAAGGCCAAGGGGAAAAATGGTCTCCACATGATATTTTTTAACGGTATTGGAATATTATTGGGAAGTATGTTTTAAAGTTGATAGTAGGGATTTGGGAAGGTAATGCAGATATTAGTTTTATTAATAAGACTCTTATTGCTCTATTTCCTAAGGTTCATAATCCCTAAAATGTGAGGAATTTTAGACCTATTAGCCTTTGAAATGATATTTATAAAATCTTTTCTATGATTATTTCTGGTCATCTCTATTTTTTCTGGTCAAGTATTTTTTGTGAGCAAGAAGATGAATTTTTTACTAACAAAATTTTCACTGATAATACCATTATTGAATATGATGTGTTCTATACTATGAATAATAAATCGACAATGAATAATGGAATGATGGGGATTAAACAAGATATGTTAAAGGCATATGATAGGGTTAAATGACATTTTCCTTACTTCATCCTTAATAATATATAGTTCTGTATAAATTTTTCTAAATTTAATCAAGATTGTGATTTTATTGGGGAGGAAATGGATCAGTCCCATGATAATAACTAGATTGAAATAAAATATTTTTTGAATCTTTATAAAAAATAGAAGCACTGAAAATAAATAGTTGGAAATAAATTGAGATACATATTTTAACATGGAAAACCCCTATAATGAGGAGGGTTAAAAATCATATGGAATCTTGAAAAAATTACACTATGAATCAAAGAGTAAAAAATTCAAGTAATTCTTGAACTTGAATTGCAATGAGAGCACAGAAAAACCTATATGAATACCACACCCTAATACACCTATTAATTTTCTATAATTATAATCTCTTGAAAATATTTCAACCTTCAAATATCAAAACGAAACACTCGGTGTTATTGCAGCACCTTAAATAAGCCATTACATAACCTGATTTTCCACTTCTTGATGTATCCCACTACATACTGCTTCTCATGCCCAAAATCTATCACCCATGTATCTGATCCTTTTTTCTCAAACTGTATGAAGAACCCCTAATACTCCTCTTTTCATAAAAATATCCATGTGATGAGAAAAATATATCCCCATTTTTAAAGTCATGTGTGGTGGAAGAAAGAGATATTGAATGTTTCAAACTAGTAATAATCTCTCTTATTTCTATTTTAATCTCCTAAAAAACACAATATAGGATGAAACTATTAATTATGATGTCTTGGTTGGGGATTTTATATAAAATTTGATGTATTCTCTTAGGCATGAATAGTAAAGAACAAGATGTCTACATTTATATATTCCATCACAATGATTTCAATTATTGTTATCCATGTGATTATACATATTGTTATGTCATCCATGGATTTATTTCAATATCATGTTCTTAGTTATATATAATTACATGATTCTTATTTATTAATTCCAAATTATTCATTCCCTAATATCTTTTAATAAATGGTCTCCCTTGATGATCATTTTAGCTCACTGTTCTTATTTTTTCATTTCCCTAGGTTATGAAGAAAAGTATTATACAACATATTCCTAGAAGTAAAGAATGTATAGATAATTTTTTGGAAGATGTTTAAGACGTGCAATGGATTGGGTATTTTTTTATAATGTAAAATAAATATCCATTAGATGAGAAAGAAATGGGCTTTATTAGTTAATTAATTCACTAAATTCTCCAAAATGTTAAACCTAAAAGATCCTTTGTGTGTAAATATTTCCTTATGTGTAAAATATCATATAGTTATTAATGTGTGTCAAATCTAGTGTGAAACTTATGTATGATACTCACATCAGATTCTAGAAGTACAGATTTTGGGTGCTATAATTGGTATTAGTGGAAAGGTTTTTGAAAACATTAGAGACTATGATATTATTTATGAATAATAATATTATATTTTTACATACCACTATAGTTTTTTATATGGTACAACTCAGTATATATTGGGGTTTTACACTAACTAATATTTGAATGCTATCTTTCAGCTCTAGTGCATCAAACATTGCCTTTCCATTGGTAGTTTAGTCACTCTGGGTAAAATTGTTCATTTTGGATTTATTAAATTAAATATTTCTAGGGTTGATAAATTTAGGGAAATGGGTTAGCTGGGTATCAAATTGTTTGACACTCGGCTACCCTAAGGAATGTGTCAAACCATTTTCCAATTTTCACCACTATACTAATAATGTCAAATGGTTGGCACTCTTCAATTTTCGATGCGAAAAAGGGAATAAAAACATTTGATTCCTTTCTTACGGTGGTGGAAGGGTGAGAGTTAATTAGTTTGATGTTTGTCTAAGTATTCCTATAAAACGACATCCCCTCATCTATTTTCTAACATAAAATATCCTCTCCTTCCCTCTCCTATATAATTAAAAAATACACTCACCTTTAGTACTACAGTTTTTCCAATCATCAAAATTTTGAGTTATTTCTATTTTATTTTAGTTTCTATCTATTTTTTAGTGTAATATTTTATTTACTATTAGTTAATTTTTAATAAAAAATATTTTTTGAATTATTTATAATTAAACATTATTAAATAGTATTGAATTATTATCAAATTAATTTTAAAGTATTAAATTGCATGTTTATTATTTTGTTTTAATTATTTGAAATATTTTTAAAATGCGTGTTTAATATTAGTTTTCAATAATAAAATGATAGTATAATGTTTAAATTTTTAGTATAATTAATTATCATGAATATTATTAAGTTGAATGATCAATAAAATTGGATGTTTAATTGTTATTATAATGTTTTAATTATTAATATAATGTGTTAATCATGAATAGTATTGATAAGTTTCATATTTAATATAGATAGGAATATTAAAATTCATGTTTAATAAAGTTTTATTTTTAATTATTAGTATATTGTTATAGTTATCGATATAATGATTTATTTATAATGTTATAATTTTATTACTAATGATTTATTTATTAAGAATATAATTGAATTTTATTTTTAATATTAGTAAATTAAATCCTTTAGATTCTATAGGTTGGATATAATGGAAATTATGATTAGAAAACATTAATGAAAACTTCATGGATATAAATCTAAACATAGTAAAACATCCTAAAATTTGGGTAAAGAGAATATTGTATGGTTTCCTAGAAATGAAATCCCTTCATGGATTCAAACAAGGGGATGTAGTCTCTATCTCAGATACTCCAAGTGATAATAACACTAAACAAATTGACTGAGTATTAACTCCATCTTCACTTGGTGCACAATTAGTGGGTCAAACTGCACACTAGGTTTGACACTCTTGGGGGTTGTGGTTTGGATGATTCACTTTCTATTTACTCTAATAGTACCACACTAATTAATATCTTTAGACGTTTATATTTAAATGAACCATGGTTAAAATTAAATGATAAAATATTTTAAATTATTATTATTGTTTTAATTATATATAATTCATAACTAAATTTTATAGTAGATAAAAATATGACTACATATCATTTTTAAATGGTCAAATAACTGATACTTAACAATAAGTCAGGTATAGTCGACAACTAAATTGAGTTGTATTTCCTAGAGTTTATAAGACTTTGGAAAACTTCAAGAGAAAAATACAACAATATTAAAACTGATAGTTAACTAAGTGATATAGTATATTATATACCAACATCTATAATTTAAATATAGGTTGTAGCATATAGCCTATCCAATTATTAATGATGGTGGCTAGGAACATGTATTGTCACCTGTAAAAGATCAATATGAATATTAAATGATAGAGGTGTATGTACCTATAAATACCATCAAATATGTTCTATTGGTAGTTGAAGTTAGTTCATCATAGCCTCAAACTAAATTTTCATATCCTTGATTTGCATCATCTCATAGAGAGATTGAATTTTTTAGTGACAATCCTCAACATGAGGTAGATTTTATGGTGGAAAATTTTGAGGATGATGAAAATTCATAACAAAAGGGAGATCTTGAGGACACAAAATAATGAGAAAATGTTGAAGAACATTCTAATATGATCCATATATCGTCAAGATACCCTATGAATCATCTTCCTCCATTGTAATCATGTCCAATAGAATATATGGGGTTTTTATAATAATTTTATTGATAAATCATTACCCTCGATAAAAAATTTCTAGAAATTATTAGTAGCATGAATCGAGGGTCAGATAAAGGTAATATGTACATTGGAGGAAGAGTCTGATAGCAAGGATGTTATGAAGATAATGATCAAACAGTATCACATTAAGTGATATTATAGTTATGTGGTGGAGTAATCGAAGAGAGTATTTTATATAATTATATGTAATAAGTTAAATTCATATTTTCAAATTAATATATGAGATATACTTGATAAAAATTTCAATTATAGGTGGATTTCAATATTTACTCAACAAACATGTATAAACTCAAACCTATCACAGGGTCACACAACCATAGATTCTGAATTCATTTTAACTATTAATATTGAAATGATAAGAGTATGTAAAAACATTCTTCTAGTTCCATTGGTGGAGGAAATAAAACAATAATATGGTTTTCAGATTTCTTAATGGAAGGATTTTAACACCCTAATATTTTATGAAATATTTTTTTCAAATTAATTTAATCTTTTCGATATTTTGTGTTTCCCAAAACACTGAATATAGCTTGTGTTATATTAAAGCGCTAAGTTTGGCTTGGATTTCACAAAATACCAAGTTAGGATTTCACTGCACGCAACACTTAGATTATCTTTTAGTACACACAACACTATGTTTGGATTGTGTTAAACACAATGTTGAGTTCCATCAATACCTTGTGTTACACGCAAGGGTGAGTTTTACCGAAATAAACTATACTATTAATATTTTTATTAAAATATTATTATATTTACTACATAGTTGTTGGAATGGAAGTTATGAATAATATTAAATAAATTTTGAAAATATTATTTACACATGTATATAAAATTAATCCTTTTTTATCAATTAGTTAGAAATGATAGTATGAACTATTTTAAAATAATGAAATTCCTTTTCTAAGAAAATTATTTTCTATATAAAAACACAATTTTATCTCAATAAATTAAAAAAACAACTTTTTATGGATTTTTTTAATAAAATTTATATATTATATATTTAATAAATTTTTTTGACACTTATCTAATATATTTTATTGGTATAAGATAAGAATAAATCAAATTTTATGAATAAAAATATGTATTTCTCAAAAAGCTAATTTTACCATCTTTTAATAGAGAACCTATTTTAAATTTAATTTTTTGATAAATTTATAATTTTTAATTGAAAAAATAAAGTTCATTTTTGAATGTGGGATATCAAAATTTACTTTGGGTTAATTTTTGGTGTTTTTCTAAGAAGTTTCATTTTCTGATGAATAGTAAAAAACACTGAATTTTAATTGAAAACTAATTTTCCGTTTAATTTACTTTTATATTTAAATTATATTTTAAATTTGTTTTAAAGTATTTTTAATTTTATTATAAAACAATAATCCCAATTTATTTCATTGAAATTGGATATAAAAACATTTCAATCTTTTGAACTTTTTACTTTAAAAACCTGCTTTCATGTCACGTCTACATGTTTAATTTTAAATTAATTTATGTCAGTTATGTGTTTTCAATTTGGAAAAAATGATTCCATATTTTTAATAGGAATAATTTATAATTTATAATAAGGACAAATTATTTTTTTACCAAAAATATTAGTGAAAGTAATTAAAATTAATTGCAACGAGTAAGTTAAAAACGAGTTTACTTAGTGGTTAAACTTTAAATTAAGGGACAAAATAACCTAGAAACAAGTACAAAATACATTTTCCAGAAATATTTATATGATATAAACTCTTTTATAAAAAATTTACCATTATTTGAGACCCATAATATAGCGGTGTCCTCACAATAGTGTTACCTTTTTATATTTACAAGAATATCTCTACTATAAAAGGGAACCCCCCCCCCCTCTCAATCACACCTATAAATCCATTTGTATCATGAAACCCCTTCCAAACTAACCTCCAAAATACACTCCTTTTATACTATAATCACCCCTTTGGGCAGAAATCCAACCAAGGATCCATTTGGTTTAAACCAAAATGAGTTACCCAAAGAAGATGTAACATCCTTTAATAAACACTTTTGTTTTATTCCTTTCTCCACCCCCTCAATTATTATTATTTCATGATTGTATAATAAACATATTTTACTAAATATTTTTTTATTTTTTTATGTTATTTTTTTTATCTGAACCTACACACACTTCCATCAAATGGGATATGCAATCATCATTCGTGTTTACGGTGGACTACCACCTCACAAACTAATGTCGTTCGTTCTTCCATTTCCACATTTAAAGGTTGGTAATAATGATTTAATTTATGTTTTATATTATATATATTATATTTATGATGTATTTATGATTTTTTAATTATTATATAACACATAACTTCATGATTTCTATTTTGGGGAAATACTATAACTTCATTTGTGAACATATGAACTTATGCCTCCTTAAACCGGTGTGATTTGTTCACACTTTACATGGAATGTATTAAGGATGTATTTAGTGAAATTATATGATATATATGAAATAATAATTATATTTTTATGATATTATATAAATATATACATATATTTTATTTACTTTCTTTCTTTCAATATGATTGGAAAATGGAAACAACGTTCATCCGTACTTATGGATTATTGTCTCCATTAATGGTGTATTTCATTTCATATTTATATATTTAATATATTATTATAAATATTTATATACTGAATATATATGATAATTATATCATGTTTTTCATTCTATAAATAATTAAATCGTGATCTAAGTAAAAGGATCATGAATAACATGTCAAAACATATATGAAAAACAAAGCGGTTATTACCTGAAATGTAACTTTAACATTAAATTATTAATAAATAGGTAATATAAAGTCATTATAAAGTCATTATAAAATAAAATATGGTATGATATATATGAATATGGTTATATTTTATATTTATTATATTTTAGGTTTTAATGTGTGTGAATAAATTCAAGACTTAAGGTAAGGGTTTTCTAGTCTCACGTTTATTTATGTGATATATATGGAATATTCACCACTTATTATTTTCTATGGTGTATATAATAACCATTAATGTATTATATTATTATTATCCTTAAAATTATGGGTATTTACATTTCCATTATATGATCTCTCTTTCATGGTATTTTCAGTTCAAAATGTTACCAAATCGGTAAAGTATTTTTGTCTCAATTTGCAGTCTTTGAGACACATGTCATGTTATGCACCTATATTCTTTTATGAGGTCTATATAATTAACTTTGTCATTTTATATCATGAATATCATTATTTTAATTATATTTTAATATTCATGTAATTTTATTCTCTCATGGGTATTATGATTCAATGTTACCAAAGTGGTAAGAGTTTATTGCTACAATCTCAACGTTTATCAAGATTATTTATGATTATGCTTCCATTGATGAAATATTATTATACATACATCAAGTACTCTCATGTATTTTTTTCTCATCTTGTAATTCATGATATATTCAAGTAATGGTGCCATTTTTCAACACTTTGGTACTTAATATAATTAAGAAAGTGTTTTTAGGAAATTACAACTTTATCTCTCTCTTCGGTTGGAAATCTGTGTTATCTCAAAAAGATGTCTTCTTAAAAAAAATTAAAAAAAAGTTTTCCTATTCACCTATGATATTTAAAATACATTTTTACCCATTTTTTTACCTTTTTAAAAAAATGGTTTTTAAAAATTAATCTTCTTTTCATTTTCCGATCGAGACACTTTTCAAAACATGTTATGGCATAAAAGAAATGTTCAGTATGTATAGATTTATCCACCGTCATGATCGTCATTTACTTGAAACTTCCTTTGTAAGTTTACAAGATCAATTTTTTCTAAGAAAAATATTTTCCTAATATTCTATAAATGAGTTTTTTTAATTTAGTTTTCAAAGAAAAAGGTTTTCAAAAATATTATGTTCAAAAAGTGTTTTAAATGATTTTAAAAGATTTATTTATAAGTTTTCAAGGTTATTTTCAATGAAATAGGTTTTAAAAATGTTTTATGATCCAAAAAATTGTTTTTAAATAAGAAAGTATATTTTCAGAAATAAATATTTTAAATGATTTTTAAATATTATTTTATAAGTTTCCAAAGTGAGTTTCAAAGAAAAAAAATTTAAATATGTTTTATTCCTTAAAAGTGATTTTTAAAGAAAGTTTATTTTCCTTAAAAAAATCTCTAAGTTGTCTTCGAAAATCCTTCTCCGTATAAGATTAAATCCTTTGATATAGTTTATGATTTACTACAGATATGATCTAAGGACATCATTCTCATTCTTTCTCTAAATGGTTTATGTTTAAAATGTCAAGTTGTTTATGAAACCCATTTCTCTTACCCATGCTATACCATGAAAAAATGCTTATGAAACCCACTTCCATTCATGGGTTATTATATGAGTAAATGATTATAAAACCTCTATATTTTCCATTATAAAACAATAAACTCAATTTAGGTCATAATAACCAATTTCTCATTGAAAATGGATATAAAAATATTTCAAACTTTTGAACTTTTTTACTTTAAAACTATGTTTTCCTGTCACGTCTGCGAGATTAATTTAAAATTAATTTTTATGACTATTGTGTTTGGAATTTGGAAAATTGGATTCCATTTTTAGAATTATAATAATTTATAATTTATAATAATTTCAAATTATTTTTTCACCAAAAATATTTGCAAAGGTAATTAAAAATAATTACAGCGATTAAGATAAAAATGATAATTATTTTTAATTAATTTCGAAAATATTTTTGGTGAAAAAATAATTTGAACTTATTATAAATTATAAATTATTATAATTATAAAAATGGAATCCATTTTTCCGAATTCCAAACACAATAGTGGTAAAAATCAATTTTAAATTAATCTCGCAGATGTGACAGGAAAGAAGAGTTTTAAAGTAAAAAAGTTCAAAAGCACGAATCTGTGCACGGACACCTCAAGGAATTCATCACTCTGCATGAAATTAGACAATGGATGATTTGTGGTGGAAGCAAATCCTGAGGCATTTTAGCAACAATCAAAATTCTGTAAGTACTCAGTCTTGGGTCGCATTTCATATCTGAAGGGTGATAAGCCATGGCCGGCTATGGAGCTCAAACTGAGGATCTCACATTTATGGGGCTTCAACGTTTGGAAGCTTGTTCCTATCAAGCATGGGTATTTTCATATCCTGTTAATCTCATAGGAGGAGCTCGACCGCGTCTAGAATATTGGCAATGTCCAGCTAAAACCAGGGCTTCTTTGCCTCTCCGAATGGGATTTTGCCTTCAACCCTCACACCCACAAAAATACAATAGCGCAAATCTGGGTGAGACTCCATGGATTGAATTTATTTTTTTGGAATCCCAAAATTCTAAACGACATTGTATCCTCCATCGGAACCCCACTGAAGATAGATCATCAGATGATTAATGTTGATCTTAGTATGTACGTGAGGGTGATGGTGGAAGTCGATCTCGAAAACAAGCTACCGGATATGATTGTGTTCAATGCTAATGAGTACAAAGAAGAGGTTCGTTTGGAGTATGAACACCGACCACCCTTCTGCAAGCTATGTAAGATAGTCGGTCACTCCCTTCAGAATTGTTGTGTGATGAAGAGCCAGGTGAAAAGTATGGAAGATCAGTCTAAGGAGGATGGTTGGACTCAGGTTAGAAAGAAGAAGAAGGATCATGCCGTCTCCTCTAGGAATCATGAAACTACCATGAAAAAAATCGGAAAAATGGGTGAAAAAGTTACCCCATTTGGGGGAGACCTTCGGTGCTAAGTGGTATGATTTGGTAGAGGAAGAGGAGTCCGAGATTTTTGATGTAGTGTTAATGGCTGAGATTGAGACTATAGTGTGGATAATTTTCGAGCAGTCTTTGGATTCGACTGATAACACAGATTCATGCCATCGCATGTTGGGTGATGGTCTGCAGGAAGAGTCTCAGGTGGACTTGACCGATAGCAAGGCTCTCACTACACTGGTGGTCTCAAATGGAAATCTCTTAAACTCTGATGGGGCTGATCCAGGTAAGCAGACTATGGGTGCAGTTTCAGGTAACTCTTCTAACTCAAACATTTGTATTGATAATGCTTCTATAGCTACAGTGGGTACACAACCCATTGTTATGCCTGTTGACCCTTAAAATGACTCTCAAACACAACCTAATCAGGCTGATTTGAGTTCAAGGGATCCCGCTATGTCTATGATTTCAGATGTTAAATCTGATAAAATACATCTTGACACTTCAGTACAGGTTTTACCTACTAAGGATTCCGTGGTTTTAGTCTCAAATGATCTGATAGTGGCAGTTGGATCTATGGCCACTGTGGATGTCTCCTCAGGCACACCTGATTCCATTAAATCTGATTTTCTAACTCCAAGAGATTTCCCAAAGACTCCACATGTACCTGTAATTTATTTGGAAAAAATCAAGGTGCTGATATTACAAGTGCTTCTTATTTATCTGTTGCCTCTTCTATGAGTAAAAAGGAAAAGAAATCAAGCCCTACCTCCTCACATGATTCAAGAAGGTCAACAAGAAAGAATCCCTACCTCCTCTGATGTTGTACATGTTTTTTCACTATGATTTATTCTAAGAATATATATCAAGAGTGAAGAGCCCTTTGGCATGACCTTCTTTCCCTCTCTAGAGTTATTCAGGACCCTTGGTTTGTGATCATAAATTTCAATGACATTATTTCTCTGAGTGAAAAAATTGGACCATCACACTCTTCTATTTCCTCAAGATAATTTAAATCTTCTATTGAGGATTGTGATCTTATCAAAATCAAACTCACTGGTGCTAACTATACTTGGTACAGAAAGTGTCTCAATAGGGTAGTGGCTAGAAAACTTGACAGGTCTTTCACTAATACTGCTGCCCTTGATAAATGGGATTCCATATCTAGTATTACCTTACCCAAGATCAACTCTGATAATCACCCCATTCTAGTCACTCTCTACACTAAAGGCTTTAAGTCTCCTACCCCTTTTAAATTTAACAATTCTTGGGCTACGGATCCGGAATGTTCTAAAATGATAAAAGACATTTGGGATGGCATGAGACATCAAAATGATCCTTTTTCTTGCATTAACAAATTAAAACTCCTAAAGCAGTGTCTCAAGGGTTGGTGCAGCTCCAAAACAATTCATATTGACAAGGACATCTCCTCTCTTGAGAATGACCTTATTCACATTCAAAGTTCCAACACCTGCTAAGATTTTTCTCTTGATCCTTAGATTGAAATTAGTGTTTCCTTAAAGCTCCACTCTCTGATGAAACTCAAATATAACATGCGAAAGCAAATTTTCAAAACCAAATGGCTTTAGGATGGCTACAGGAATACTAAGTTCTACAATTCTCTCCAAAGAATTAGAAAAGTCAGTAGGCCCCTAGCATGTCTTAGAGTTGATGACATCCTTCTTGACACTGAGGATGCTATTTCCAATCATGTTGTTGATTATTTTCATAATTTTTTCAATGGTCCGTAGGTTTGAAAAGATCTTCTTTCATGATATCATTACAAATATGGTTACTTTTGAAGACAATGTACATCTCTTAAGCATACCTCTAGATCATGAAATCAAGGACACTGTTTTTAGCCTTAACCCTGATAGTGCCCTGGGACCTGATGGTTTCAACAATGGTTTCTTCCAACATTAATGGGATATAATTCATTTTGATGTTTACAACCTAGTCAAATCCTTCTTTTCCACTGATCTCCTACCACATGGGATAAATGATCAATTCCTTACTCTTATTTCTAAAGTGGAAAATACCGCTGAGATTCACCTTTTCCGGCCTATTGCGCTCATCAACACCATTTATAAAATTATTTCCAAACTCCTCGCTAACAGACTTACCTCCATTTATAATAAAATAATTTCTTGGAACCAATTTGGCTTCATTAAAGGAAGTTCTATTCAATATTTCATCTACCTTTCCTCAGAATGCACTAATATGCTGAATAAAGTCACTAGGGGAGGTAGTGTGGCCATTAATCTTGACATCAAGAAGGCTTTTGACACCATGGATTGGGGCTTCATCTTAAAATTTCTCAAAAGCTTTGGGTTTAATGATTCTTTTACTAATATGATAAGCACCCTGTTCAATTCGGCCTCCATTTCTATGCTGGTCAACGGGGCTCCTAAAGGATACTTTAAATGCACCAAGGGAGTTGGGTAAGGTGATCCTCTTTCTGCAATCCTTTTTTCTATTGCCGAGGATTATTTGAGTAGACTTCTCATGATCCATGTGGATCAAAACAAGAGTAATCCCATCCAGGCTGCTAGAAACATAAATATTCCTACCCATCTTTTATATGTCGATGATATTTTTTTTTAAAGGTGATAAAAGGAACATTAAAAAAAATAAAAGTGCCATGGCTCATTATGAAGAAATTTCGGGTCAAGCGATTAGTTGGTGTAAATCCTTTGTCTTCTTTGGGAAGAATTTTTCCCCTAATAGAAAAAGTTTCATCATCAATTAATTAGGTATCAAGGAAGGATTCTTCCCTTTCACATATCTTGGTGTTCCTATCTTTTGGGGAAGGCCCAAAACCATTTACTTCCACAGCATTTTTGATCAAATTACCAACCAAATTTCGACTTGGAAGGGTAAATCTCTATCTATGGCTGGTATAATTTGTCTTGTTAAATCTACAATTGTCTCCAAAATGGTTTACTCGATGATGGTTTACAATTGGCTTGCTGGTCTTCTTAAGAAAATCAATGCTCTCATTAAAAGTTTTGTTTGGACTGGTAGTACGATTGAAATAAAGCTTGTGAACATACCTTGGGTCACTTGTTGTAAACCTCTGGACAAGGGTGGTCTGGGAATTAAAAATCTTAAGCTTTTTAATGATTCTCTCCAAGCCAAGATGACTTGGAAGCTAATTCATAACAATTCTGATTCCTCTACCTTTCTCAAGAATCATTTTATCACCAAGATTAAGGATGGTAATAGGAATTACATCACTTCTTCCATCTGGTCGTCCATTATAAAATCCTTCATTAGCATAATGAACAACTCTAGATGGATGGTTAGCGCTAATTCCTCTATGAACTTCTGGCTAGATAATTGGACTGGTGTCCCCTTAATCTCCATGTTGACTTTCAACACTCCTCCTGATAACACCAACTCTACTACTAGGGATGTTCTTATTTCCCATGATATCACCCTCCCTAATCACATCAGTCATATCATTGATAATTATCCTTTCTCCAACACCGATGACTTCCTCATTTGGGAGCCTGCTTTTAATGGAGTCATTGACTCCAAAAGTTTCTATAAAAATAATTTCATTAATTCCGATTCCATCCTTAGTTGGTTGAAATATTTTAGCAAGACTTGGATCAAACCCTCAAGACTTACTCTTATTTGGCGTATTTCCCATAATAGGGTCCCCACTGAAGTGTGTCTTCAATCTTTTGGGATACCTCTTTGCTCTAGATGTCACCAGTGCAATCAACACCAATAGGATTCTAGTCATTTTTTTTGTCTTGTGCTACAACTGCAGCTCTTTGGAATTACACTCTTGACATTTTTGGTTGTAGATGGTCACTTCTTGATACTATCAACTTTCAATTGCAGCATTCTGTTAATCGGTATTTTTCTATGCAGATCAAGAATATTTTTTTGACTGTGGTGGCGGAACTCCTACACGTGATCTGGTATGATAGAAATAATTTTATTCATAATAATTTCTCATTCCGTATCACTGTAGGTAGGAAGTGTATTCTCATTGCCATCAAGGATTCTGCCTCTCTCTAGAAATCTCACTGTGAAAATTCTTTTGGTGATTTTTAGATCCTTCACCGTCTTAGGATTGCAGGTTCTTACAGGCATCCTCAACGCACCCTTGAAGTATTCTGGAAAGCTCCACTTCCAAGATGGATCAAGGTGAATGTCGATAGTGCATCGAGAGGGAACCCAGGTCCGGAAAGTTGTGGAGCCATTTTTAGAGACCATATTGGTAGGTTTCATGGCTTCTTCTTCAGTGATTGCGGTACGGCCTCGGCTTTGGAAGTGAAAATTTTGGGAGTGATTCATGCTGTGGAATTTTCCAAACAAAAGAGTTGGACCAAGCTGGGGGTTGAAAGTGATTCAACCACTATTTTCCAGGCTATCTGGAAGGGGGTGGTGCACCTTTCCTGGCCGCTTACTTCTAGATGGATGAATTTTCTTGCTTAGCTCACGGAACTCAACTACATTGCCACTCATGCTTTCCTAGAAGCGAACATGGTTGATGATAGTCTTGCCAACAAGTGGATCAATCAGGGTATTACCTGGCTAGATGATTTTCCTAGTGATATGCTCCCATATTATGAAAAGTATTGTAATAAGATTCCATCTTTCAGGATTTTGTATCTCTTTTTTATTTCTTGATCAATAAATTGTGCCATGGCCTTTGACTGAGGCACCACCCTTTTAAAAAAAATATAAAAACAAGTTTACTTAGTTGTTAAACTTCGACTAAAGGGGAAAAATAACCTAAAAACATGTAAAAAATCCAATGTATGGACATATTTCAAACATATCCTCAATTATATTAAACTTTTACCATTATTTTAGAAATTTTATATAAGTAAGACCTCTCAATAGTGTTTACCTTTTTATATTTACAATAATGTCACTACTCCTCCACTACAAAAGGGAACTCACCCCCCACACACACTTAATCATACCTATAAAGAACTTTTTATAGTAAAAAACTACCTATATAAGCTCAAAAAATCCCTACCTTCATAATAAAATCCTCCCTTTGGTCATAAATCCATCCAAGTAATCCCTTTGGTGTAAACCAAAAGGAGTTACCCAAAGAAGAGGTAACATCCTTTAACAAGAACTTTTATTTTATTCCTTTATCCACACCCTAAATTCTTATTATTACATGATTATATAGTAACCTAGGTATCCTAAATATACTGATATGTTGTTATGTTAATAGTTACATAGACACCTACACATGCTTACATCAAATAGGATACGCAATCACTGTTCATGTGTACGGTGGACTACTGCCTCACAAACCGATATCGTTCATTCTACCATTGATGCCTTAAAAGATTGGGAATAATAATAAAAATTGTATTTTTATATGATATATATTATATTTATGATGTATTTATTCTTTTGTAATTATTATATAACACATATCATCATGCTTTCCATTTTGTGGAAATACGATAACTTCATTTGTGAACGTGTGGACTACCGCCTCCTCAAAGCGATGTGATTCATTCACAAATTACATGGAATGTATTAAGGATTATTTTAGTGAAATTATATTATATATATGACATATTAATTATAATTTAATGATATTATATAAAAATATTTCATTTACTTTCTTTATTTCAATGTGATTAGAAAACAGAAACAACGTTCATGCGTGCATATGGCCTACCATCTCCATGAATAATGTATTACATTTAATAGTTCAATCATTCATATATAATTATAAATACTTATATACTCAATTTATATTATATTTATATCATTTTTTACATTCTATAAATAATTAAAATTTTATCTAAGTAAGGCGATCAAGAATAACATGTCAAAACATATAAGAAAAACAAATCAATTATTACCTGAAATGCAATTTTAACATTAAATTATTAATAAATAGATAATATATAGTCATAATAAAATAATATATGGTATGATATATATAAATATTTTTTTTATGGTAGATGTATAATAAACTTATATTTATTATATAGGAGTTTTTAATGTGTGTTAAGAAATTCAATACTTAAGGTAAGGGTTTTCTCATCTCAGTTTTATTTCTTTGAGATATATTCTATATTCACCACTTATTCTTTTGTATGGTGTATATAATTCCCATGAATGTATTATATTATTATTATACTTAAATTTATTAGTATTTAATTATTCATTTTATGATCTCTCTTTCATGGGATTTTTGGTTCAAAATGTTACCAAATCAGTAAAGTAATCTTGTTTCAATTTGACTTCTTTGAGACACATGTCATTTATGAACCTATATTCTTATAAGAGATGTATATAATGACATTTTACATGTTATATCATGAATATAATTATTTTCATGATATTTTAATTTTTATTTAATGTTATCCTCTCATGGGTATTATGATTCAAAGTTACCAAAGTGGTAAGAGTTTATAATCTCATCGTTTATCAGGATTGTTTACGATTATGATTTCATTGATGAAATATTATGATCCATATCTCAAGGACTCTCATGAATTTTCAAATACTATGATTATTTACAATATATTCAACTTATGGTGACATTTTTTCACTCTTTTTTACTTAAGATAATTAAGAAAGTATTTTTAATAAAATATGACTTTATCTCTCTCCTCTATCAGAAATTTGTATTCTTTCAAAAACTTATTTTCTAAATTTTTTTTAAAAATGTTATAATATTCTCCTATGATATTTAAAATAAATTTTTTCCCATTTTTTACCTTTTTAAAAATAGTTTTAAAAATGAAACTTCTTATTGTTTTCCAATCGAGGCACTTTTCTAAACTTGTTACGGTGTAAAGAAAATGTTTGGCATAATCAAATTTATCCATCCTCATGATCATAATTTATTAGAAGTTTCCTTTGGAAGCTTACAAGATCAAATTTTTTTAAGAAAAATGGTTTCCAAATATTCTATAAATTCATTATTTTTAAAGTGATTTTCAAATAAAAATATTTTCAAAAAAAATTTATGTTCAAGAAGTGTTTTAAATGATTTTAAAAGATTCCTTTATAAGTATTCATGGTTATTTTCAAAGGAAAAGGTTTTCAAGATTTTTTATGATTTTAAAAAAGATTTTTTCAAATCATAAAGTATATTTTCCTAAATAAATGTTTAAAATGGTTTTTAAAACTTATTTTACAAGTTTCCAAAGTGGTTTTCAGAGAAAATGATTTTGAATATGTTTTATGCCTTAAAAAGATATTTTAAAAAAAGGTTATTTTCCTTAAGAAATTCTCTTAGTTTTCTTTCAAAATCCTTCTCCAGTTAAGATGAAATACTTTAATATAGTTTGTGATTTACTGGGGATATGATCTAAGGACATCATTCCCATTATTTCTCTGAATGGTTTATGTTTAAGATGTCAAGTTATTTATGAAATCTATTTCTCTTCCACGAGTTATACCATGATAAAAAGTTTATGAAACCCCTTTACTTTCATAGGTTATTATATGATTAAATGATTATGAAACCTGTCTCTTTTCCATAGATTATGATATGATGAAATGTTTATGATACTCATTTCATTTCATGGGTTATTATATGATGAATTTTTATGATCTTGTGGCACATGTATGTATGATTTCATTATATGAGGGTTGGGGCTAATATATCCCTATAATACATTGGGTAAAGATTTATATATCATGATATTTTGATGGGAAACAATTTGATGGATTTATCCATAAGGGGAAACAAGTGTTTCCTAATACATAATTGGAAATAGGTATGTCCTGATCTATAAGTGGAAATGGGTGTGTCCTAATCCAAAATGGGAAATAGGTGTGTCCTAATCCAAAATGGGAAATGGGTGTGTCTTGATCCACTATGGGAAACAGGTGAGTCCTGATCCACTATGTTGATGTTCTTGGTAGTTAACCTTGACACATGAAATGGTTTTCTATATTTATGATAATTCCACACTTATATGGCATAAGCTTATAGTACGTGATTGATTTATGATGATTTATCACCCTTTTGATTCATGTCTTATGAACTTCCAATATTTACTCTATGACTCATATATATGATCTTTTATATGTAGGTAATTATTTTCAAATATTAGTATCATCTTCACTTAATAGTATGTTCATGTTATGCTAATGTATCTCCTTTATTTTCCCTTACTGAGCATCTGATCTCGCCCTTTCTTATGTTTCCTTTCCCCAAGTTATGAAGAAAGGTTTTAGTTAGGAGTACTAAAGGCTAAGATATTTATGGGAGATATTGAAGATCTTTGACCAAATTATAAGGAAGTGTTCCATGTTTCCAAATACACTAAACTATTATGGTCATTGGGCATGTACTTTTTTAATGTGTGGAATATTCATCTTATGTAATATCCATGTATGTTAATCCAAGGTCACTATAAGGAGTGTGTTGTGTAACAGTAGACCATAATTAAAGTTTATGGGAATTGGGATGACTCATATCATGTTTTACCACAACCTATGGAACTGTTGTGTTATAATAATTAGGTTTTCTAATGGTTACAAATGGTTGAATATATTTCCCAATGGAACCAATTTGACCAATAAAAGGTGGTGTTTGATATATTATATTATAAATTATTACCATGTGTGGATGCTTTTAGATATTATAAAATGTTTACCTATAATGATGGAACATTTATGTATGGAATGTATACTATAATTTTATTGATTATCTCCACCCAGAATGGAAATAATTCTCCCGGTCCATTGGACTTTTCTATTGTTGAGAATATAACTTTTAATCTTGGAGATGGATAGCCACTCTCCCTTTTTTAAGGCCACTTTCCTCTAACCCAGACCTATATAGTGATGGCCGCAGTGCCAGTCCCTCTCCCTCTAAAGGGGTAGGGACCTCAATCAACCTTCATGGGGGTTTGACCCTGTTCATTCTCACCATTTTCTAATCTTTTTTACATTCCCCCTTTCTCACATATCCCTTTAATCCCTACAGTTCTAGACTTGTTTAAAGGATTTCCGCTACTCTTGATCTCAGCTTCAGAATTCACTGACACCTCATCCCTTCTAATACTAACAATGGTAGCATGATTAAAATAATGTTGAACATTATTGGAATCATTAGAAAAGTTCATTTTTGGTTCTTATGGTTTAGAGAAATGATCAATAGTAGGTCTTCTTGACAATGTGCGCATAATGGTCCACTTCACTTAAGATAACAATTTGATCCTGGACTAGTTCATATCCCCTTGTGTTTGAAATGGATCCCAATTCTTCTTGTTCAGGTGGTCATATGATTTCCACATGAAACATGACTCCCCAACCACAGCAGTATGGGTTAGCTTTCTTGAACTCCCTTTCCCTTTCCAGAAGACAAATGTGGAGGGGTCACATCTTTGTGCTAATGGTTTGGAACCTATGAATGATGAAGGTATAAAGGAACAATTGGGTTTTGATATAAATTTTGTTTCAATAAATAAAGATTCATATTCTTTTAAGCCTGATCCGAAGGTGGTGTATTTTTATGGTTGGAAGAAACAGGATTTGGAAGAGCATAATTTGTTTATGAAAGTCCTGGCAAACTCAAAAGGGAATTTGAGGGTTTCCACAACAAGGCAGTTGGACCCTTGAAATATTTCATCCATGGATTTAATACATGAGGATGTTATGCCAATTTGAAATGGATTTAACCAAAATAAGGGATATATATAGTTGAGGTAGTGTGAACAGGCCTTAATGAAAAGGGTATGTCTTCAATTTTTGGTGCAGGCTTGAAGGATCGGGTTCAATATTGTGTATTTTTTGTAGGACCAGGGGGTGAAGAGATGTATAAAATGAGTTATTTGGACCTAAATACTGATATCCAAAATCCATCATCTTATTCTGAGTTTGTGTTTATTATAGTTGATTCTAAATAGGAGGCAATGATGAAGGCAGCAAGTCCTTCTACCCACATTCCTCATGAAAACTCAGTACATGACTCCCTTGTTGCAGATGAGGGCTGGTTGAAGGCATTGAGTAGGCCAAGTCCCAGTAGAAAATATCTAACTCTAAATTTGGGAAATTATTTTGAAGGTATGGAAGTCTAAGAACTAGTTCATGATTAAGAGGGGGACAATATTGAAGTTCAAAGCCTATATGGGGAAGAATTGGGTGATGACAGCTTCAGTCAACTCTCAATGGACAATGTTAAGGGGATATAAGGTATATGACTTCACAACCCAAGGAGTTAGAAGGGGTATAATGGAAACCAATACTCAGGGAGATTCATCATAACTAAGGGAAATAAATCTAAAGTGTATAAGCACTATTAATACTTTACTAAACCGATGGAAACAATTTTGGATAAAAAGGTTGTGGCCGACTAGTTTCCTGAATGTAAAGGAACTGGGAAGGACCAATTTCATAACAAGAACATTAATCTTCAAGGTGAAAATCTAATGGCGTGAGATTCTTTTCCTAAGGGAAAAGAGAAGTTTGGTGACATGATAGAAGTTACACCTTATGAATTAGGGCCTATTATGAAGAGAATAATAGGAAGGGTGGAAGTAGAAAAATAAAAATGTTTGGGGCACATTCTCTACTCTAAGGAAGGATTTTTGGAAGGATTTTTCCATATCAATGCTACAAAAGAGTATGTGAATATAATTTATGATATAATGATTCAATTTGATCAAAATGAGGATCAAAGGGTTTGTATTAACAAACAAGGTTGCATTATAGCTCCATTATTCAATAAAAATAAGATCAACCGAGAGTAATATATCCATACTTGGGATAATATGGCCAATCACTTTGAATATCCTATTAAGAATGATATGTATATAAAGGTAACTGCACTTTAATGGGGGTTATATAAGGTGTATGATTCCACTAATATTAGCATCTTATTTAATGATTTTTGGATCTTCTTTCTGCACTTAATGACTTTGAGTTTCAAACTTGTGTGGTTTCTGGATTTTCCTCAAAAGTGCTTATTTAAAATAAAAAAATTATTTTTAGTTAGTCATTTGGGAGTTGGTTCTCAGAATTCCTCATAGAATTTCTTATGGGCATTATAGAAATGTGTCTAATTTCTAATCAACATCGAGTGATCAAGAAATATTTATAGTCTCAGGGTCTTATATACAAACCACTATATGTTGACTATTGATACAGTATTAGACATATCACAAGAAACATGCAGAATAGGTTCATGAATGATTCCATGAATAAATAAATCATCAAAAATAGTGTGTATATGTTTTTTTACAAAGACCATTCTAATATAGAGTAGACTATTATATGTGTTCTTATTTTTTATCCTTTTATTTAGCATATGAACATTAATAGTATAGGATGGAGGATCATTTTGGATGATCTCATCGAGTTAATCAAGAAATATATGGATACATGATGTAAATTTCAAAGGATGAATAGCCATCGGCATAGGAAGATGGGACTAGATATGGACACATGATTACCAACATTGTGGAATACATTACTGGTGTCGTCAAGGGAGTTAGGAATCTTCCTATAATAAGTAACTCATAATATTAAATTATATATTAAATATGAATAGAGAATATTTTTAGAATTAATAGTTTATTTATATTTAATATAATGTTTTAAAATTAACTTTTATGTCTAGTGTAGGAAATATTTTATCCCATAGTTAAATATTTTGTGGAAATATTTAAATAGGCTGAAGAGGGTCTGAAAAGAGGAATTTGATATAGAAACTCTTTTCAATGTGTGATTAATTGTATTCTTCAAGAGGATTACAAATTTATTTTCCATTCATTTGATAGTAATGGGAATAGATTTCATGTCAGGGAGTTCCACAATCCTTGGGATGGTAGTAGTGGTGGAGTTCTTATGGTTTTACTATAGTAGCTTTCTTGTGATTGTGGTAACTTCTAAGCATTATGATATCCTTAAACATATGTGATTGTGGTGTGTTATTATTTAAAATTATCTTGGTATCAATATTCTATTATAATGTATCAATTAAAGTATTAGTGACTGATATATATATCCATCGATGTGTATAGGTTAAAATTAAATCTTCAGTCTGCCCATTGTTTCCCCCTCACTTCTATCAAGTATGAATATAATGTGATCAACAGGGAGGTCAAAGTTGAATCATATTTAAAATTAGATGGATTGGGATAGTAAAGGTAATTTTAAATGAAGTTTATTTTATGTGTCCATTAAGGTCAAACCAAAACATGTTGACCTATATATATAGGTTAATCATTATTCAATCCACAAGGTTGATCTTATATTATACTTGTTAATGTTAAAGTATTTTTAACCAATGATTTAATTGATTTTATAAATGAAAACTTAATTTACTTTTATTATTGATTATCTATTTCTGTGTTGACACCTCTCTTCACAAATGCTTAGTTTAAAATAGTTTAGGCTTTGATGAACAGCTCGAGCATCGATGGGACTTCATCTTCATTGCTGTTAAAAATTCAATAAATTCATTTTATTTATCGTGAAACTTATGAATCACCTTTACATGAAGATATAGACATACACAAAAAATATAATTGACGATAACATAATATATTATATAAACTAAATATTTTTATCTACTGAATGTCTTATAAATAATTATGAAAATGTTATATATTTAGATGGAGGAGGCTCTCTTACATGCCCAACAGTGTCATGACTCACAAGAGGTGAATTCATGATGACCTATTCAACATCTTATGGTTCAAAGATCTCATCACTTCCACTGTGAGGAACCTTTAGCACCCATTATTCCATTTCTAGAGCATGATGGATTCTATGGAGTCTCTATGTGTGGATTTAAGATGATTTATCCTTATTTTATTACTATAGTGCCCCGAAGACAACCACTAGATATATAAAATTTTCATCTTCCTAAGGGGAGATGGTAGATAATTTAGAGGATGTGTAGTACATGTTGGACCTACCTTTCCATGGAGAGGTATGAATGATTTTATAAGAGATTGGCCTATGGTTTTACAACATTTACTAAGAATAGATGTCTTCAGTCGACCATGAATCTTCCAGGGTTTCTAATTGAATATGGGATGGATTAATGATCACTTTTTATAGATTCCAAATGGTGCTGATGAGTTGATGTTGATTTGACACACACATGCATATATTATACAATAGGTCGAAGTCATGTTTTCTATTGAGTACTCTACCTCTTTGGTAAACAAGATGTACTTAGCTTTACTTGAGGATATAGATAGGAAAACTACATACAATTGGGGGTTTTCTATATTAGCATATCTATATATATGCCTCAATTTATCATAATAAGTGGAGAAGCACCATATGAAAAAGATATTTCATTATTCTATAGAAATGGGCATGAGAGTGTTTTTCATGCATCATTCTAATATATATCACCCCACTTGCCCATTTAATTTTACATGAATATCCTATAGGACACTAGTATGTTTACATCATTAATTTGAGTTGTTTTAAACTTTTACTAATAATATTATTATGGACTAATTATACATTACATTTTTTATCTTATGGAATCAAGCTCGGCGTTATATATATATATATATATATATATATATATATATATATATATATATATATATATATCTTAAAGCATTGTGTGTGTAGTTTTCGAATGATTTTCTAACCTAATATGATCAAATTATGGGAGTTAAATATTAATTTTTTTACATAAAAATTGAATTTTTATTAATTTTATACAATATTATAATGATAACTTAGTTATACTATTTTCATAATTTATAATTAATTTTTTAGTTATAATTTTAGGTTTCATCAATTCCATATATTGATCATGTATTGGTGACATTTCTACCATACTGCAAAGCTTTTATTAGAGACTCTGGAACTATGTTTCCACTCATTCATTTTCATATCATTGAGTAGAATCATCTAGACCATGTGATTCCAAAATTTGGGTATATTAAAATACCCCATAATTCAATGAATTTTTTTAAAAAAATTAAATGTTATTATTTCGAGACCAGGCACTGAGACGGCGTGCTATTCTGAGGCCCATAGTGCCTGGAATGATCTGTCGAAAAATTTTAGGTTTTAAATAGTGCACATGAGATGTTTTCTTGAAAAAGTGGAATAACTCTTAAAAAGTTTCCCGGATCATAAATCCAAGGGAACTATTGCATTTAGGATGGCAGGTTTACCCTAGGCGTGACTTAGCTTTAGTCAGTTCAGGCCTCTAGTGAGAAAACCCAAAAATGGAATAACCGTAAATAAAATAATTAATAAAATTATTTTATTTTTCAAATGATCATAACTCACGAACGGTGACTCGGATTGAAAATATGAGACCACCCTTGAGATAGTAAGGGCATGCTTTCCTTAGGAAGAGACTAACGTTGTCCGACATGGGCCAATAGTGGAAGTTAGTTCTTTTCCAAAAATAAAATAATAAAGTAACAATTATTTTATTGTAAAATCCTTATAAATTCTAAATGGTAACTCAAATTGGAAATCTGAGAGTACCATTGAGCTCATGAGGGCGTGTTACCCTTAGAAAAATCTTAACCTCAACCGACGTGGGTTGAGGGTGAAAGATATTTTTTGAAATTTTATAAGCAAATTAAAATGGTGCGCGAGCGCGGTTTTGGAAAGTTCTAAACGGGTACCCGGATTAAAAATCCAAGGGAACCATTGCGTTCGGAACATCTACATTACCTATGAATGGACCTAACCTCAACCAGCGTGAGTCGAGGAAAAAAGTTAATTTTTGGACTTTTCGGAAGAGAAATAAAATAAATAAAAAGGATATTTTCTTTTCTTTTCCTCACCATTGAGCAGTGGCAGGCCAGAACTAAGGTGCGGTGACGAACCAATTTAATGAGACTCTTTAACTAATGAAAAAAAGATATGTTGTTTCATTAATGAAACAGCGTAACAATGCAGTGACACAATGTAATAGAAATGTCGCAATGTGTTTCTCTATTAATGAGATAATAGGTTGGAGAATCTGGGGGTGGAATTTCTCTGATGGATGGCGAAGGTTTTTCTATCTAACAAAGAATGCTGGAGAATCTCTAATGACATTGGCACACCTCGAAGAATGGGACTGATGCACGATGAATTCCAATGGCTTCGAAGAACAGAACATGGATTATTGTGGACGGATCGCTCCAGCGATGAACTCGATCACGAGTAGGGGTTGTTTTTATTTGAATTCCTTTTCCCTATTCTTCACTCTAAAATGATGAACGCAGACCAACCCACGAACAGGTTGATCCGCAGATTGATCATACTTGCAGCAGGGAGCCTTTTCTTGGGATTCTTGTATAGGGATTAATTATTTTTCTTATAGAACTTCAATCCTAAACCTCCATTTGATTAAAATATAATGAGGAGGGTGTGGGCCGACAAGAACAAGGCATGAACCCCTTCGCCTTATGATTTACTCATGGACAAACCTTCAAATTGACGGCATGTCAGTACCGAGGCCGTAGCAGCGAAAAAGAAAACTTGACAAGACTGCTGGCGTAGACGGTTTGTGGAACGGACCACCAGATCGGACCCAGTGGCCCGCGGAAAGCACCATCGGCGCCAGCCACAAGTGTGTGGTAGCTTTCCACGATGGTGTGTTGAAGGAGGTGTTGCGGCCAGCTCGAGCTGTGGCAAAGAAGCAGGAGTCGTCGGCTACAGCCGGCGGATGGTGGATAAGACGCGTCCAAACGGTCGCGTCAAGTGGAGTGGCCCGCACCGCGCGTTTTGCAGTCCCTCACTGGCATGTGGTCCAATGACTGTGTGCGGTACCACCAAGGGTGGCCTGCTTCGGCACAACAAAATGGATTCCATTAGGCGTCTGGGTTGAGGGAGGTCGGTCTGCTGATTGCGGGCCCAACCAGGGCACGCAAGCCGGGCCACTACTTAGCCCAAGCCAGACAGGCGATATAACATCAGGCCACTAAGGGGACCAGGATAGGAACTATCTAGTCCGACGGTTGCAGGTCGGGCTGAATGAGACCGGGTCATCGGGCCAGATGAGACAGGGTCGTCGGGCGACCCGGCGGGTTGGACCCCCGGTCGAACTGGGCCGAGTCCAGCAAGGACCAATAGGCCTGGCCCGGTGACCAAGCCAGACCGGTCCAGCCTAAACCCAAACTGAGTTGGGTCATTCGAACCAAACTGGTGCATGTGGGGCCCCTGGTCTAGGTTGGTCCAGTCGGTCCGACCGGGTTAGATCGGGCCTGGACACAACCGGCCCCTCTTTACTAAAACACCAATATCTCTCAAATCAGACGTCCGATTGACGAGCTGTTTGCGGCATAGGAAACCTCGTGGAGAGGCAAATATTTTGGAATACTCTAAGGAGGCTTTCGTGAAAGTTGGAATACGACGAATGGATTTAGGAGCGGTTTCTATCAGAATCAAGCGCACTACATGTAGAGATCCTACAACTGACTGAGACCTGAAGACTACTGACAAGAAACCCTATGTGGATCAGCTATGATGGTCTAGTGGGAAGCAGCTCTGTGTGACCCAGTAAGCCATAGTGGAGAGTGTCTCTGTGTGACTCAACAGACCCATGGTACTCATCGGGAAGGAGTACCTCAGTATGATGGCCAAAGTGGGAAGAGGCTATGTGTGACCTGGCAGGCCAATGGTGGGGAGTAGCTCTGTGTGACCCAACATACCCATGGTAATCATCAGGGATGAGTACCACAGCACTCCAAGGCTAGTGGGAAGCGGCTCTATGTGACCCGATAGGACCGCGGTGGGGAGCAGCTCTGTGTGACCCAACATACCCACAGTACTCATCAGGGATAAGTACCCCAGAAGCCCAAGGTGTTCAGTGTTGTGACTTATGGCCTTACTTTCTATACTCCAGATTATACCTGTATGATCCGACTCTTAGTGTACTTAGTTTACTCTCCTTTGTGGTGTACTTAGGGTACATGGAGCACCCTCCTTAATGGTTTACTTAGTGTACTTGGAGCACTCTCCTCAATAGTGTACTAAGTGTACTTGGCATACTATACTCAGTAGTGTACTTAGTGTACTTTCCTCTGTGGTGTACTTAGGGTACATGGCGTACTCTCCTTAGTGGTTTACTAAGTGTACTTGGCATACTCTCCTAAGTGGTGTACTAAGTGCTTCAGGGCTCAGACCTCTAAGAGAGATGTGTTTAGGGACATATGAGACAACACTATTCATCTTTACATCCCTACTTATTCAAGGGGTTCTAGGGAGAACCATTGTGGTTGAAAGTTCTTTGGATGAGAAGATACAGCCAGTGGATGTCAGCTGTGGGAAAGTAGGAAATCGACGTCAGTATCAGAGACTTGGACAAGTAAGAGGATGTCTTTCCATATGATGTTCCAAGACTACCTCCTCATAAAGATGTTGATTTATGCTTTGATCTATACCTTGGGACAACATCGATATCTACACCTCCATATTGGATGGATCTCGCAGATCTCCGGGAGCTGAGGGTACAGTTAGAGGACTTGCAGAGGAAGGGGTTCATAAGGCTCAGCGTTTATCCATGAGTAGCCCCAGTGTTGACAGATGGAAGCTTGAGGCTATGCGTGGACTTATGGTGCTTGAACTAGGTGACCGTGAAGAAAAAGTATTATTTACCAAGGATTAATGATCTCTTCTATTAGCTAAAGGGAGAGGGATGGTTCTCAAATATGGACCTCAGATTAGGTTATCACCAACTTTGATTGCGAGATGAGGACATTTCAAAGGTGGCTTTTAGATGTCGTTATGGCCACTACGTGTGCTTAGTGATACCGATTGTCATGAAGAACACCCCAGCTGTGTTCATGTGACTCATGAATAGGAGCTTCCAGCTGTACCTAGATTGGTTTTTAATGGTCTTCATTGATGGCATCTTGGTGTATTTGACGTTAGAGGAGGAGCATGCGATACACCTAAGGATGGTTTTGGACACACTCTGAGAGCACCAACTCTATGGTAAGCTCTCTAACTGTGATTTCTGGATATGACAGGTCCACTTCCTGGGACATGTCATCTCATAGGATGGAGTTATGGTGGATCCAGCAAAGATAGAGACGTTTCTTACTTAAGGACCACCCAAGAACGTTACTGAGGTGTGGAGTTTCCTTGGGTTGTCTTGGTACTATAGGAGGTTGGTACTTGAATTCTCTAGAGTAGAAGCACCCATGAAGGCATTGAAAAATAAGGGAAAACAATTTGTGTGGAAAAAAAGATGCCAGTAGATATTTTAGCAGTTGAGGTAGAGCTTGACAAGTACTCATATCATGAGGCTTCCAGAGGAGGGAACCGACTACATGGTGTTCTATGATGCATCAGAAACCGAGCTTGTTTGTGTCCTCATATAGGGGAAAGTAGTGATTTCTTATGGCTCGTGAAAATTGATATTGCATGAACAGAACTATGCAGCTCATGACCTTGAGTTGGTAATAGTAGTCTTCGCACTGAAGATGTGGAGAAACTATCTTATGGGTGAATGATTCATTGTCTACTCTGACCACAAGAGTCTCAAGTATATCTTTTCTCAAAAGGATCTGAATTTGAGACAGTGAAATTGGCTAGTGTTCCTCTGGGACTATGAATTTGAGATAGTCTATACTCTTAGGAAGCGGAACGTGGTGGGAGATTCTCTCAGTAGGAGATCAAGTTCACAACTACTGAACGAGGCCTTAGAGTAGTTATCCTCGCTTCAGATATCCTTTGTGAATAGAGATTAGGTAGCTTATCTTCAGTCGATGGTGGTTTCCCCTACACTCCTACCCTACACTCCTACAGTGAGTCAGAGAGGCACAACTCAAAGATGCCAGCTGCGAGACCACCCATGCCTAGATGTCTATAGGGCATTCCCCTAATGGATATTCGAAAGGATTCACCATAGTACCAATGGCATTGTGGGAGGGGGTTTTGAGCGAGTTCCATATATCCCCTTTGGCGGTGCATCTAGGTGAGGCAAATATGTACCAAGGCCTCTTACATCTGTACTGGTGGTCAGGGATAAAGAAGGAAGTGGAAGAGTTTGTTTCCATATGCCTCACTTGTCAGCAAGTGAAGGCGAGGTACCAGGTTCTAGCAGGTTTGACACAACCCCTTGGGGTACCAGAGTGGATGTGGGATGGAATATTGATGGAATTCATGATAATTTTATCACATACGTACATAAGACACAATACCGTATGGGTTATCATTAACCGACTCACTAAGTCAGCCCAATTCCTAACTACTCAGGAGCAGAGTATAGTAGAGGGCTCAGGATGCCTCTATGTGCTAGAGATTAGACAACAGGGAGACTTTTGCGGAGTTTCTGGTAGAGATAGAAGATCGACAGGGGAGGATTATTCATAGAAGGTCGATTCCTATGGTGCATGTTCATTAGCAACACAGGAATCTCCAAGAGAGCACATGAGAGCGGGAGGTTCAAATCCGTGCCCAATAAACCCTTTTGTTTTTTTAGCCCTTGTTTTGGCTTACGATGACGTAAATCCATAAAGGGGGGAGTAAGGTAATACCCTATAATTCCATGATTTTTTTTTGAAAATTAAAATGGGATTATTTCAAGACTAGGCACTAAGATGACATGCGATTCCAAGGCCCGGAGTTCCCAAAATAATCCCTCAAAAAATGTTAAGTTTTAAATAGCACGAGTGAGTAGTATTCATGAAAAAGTGGAATAACTTTTAAATGGTTTCCCGAATTAGAAATATGAGGGCACTGTTGAGTCCAGTATGGCGGGTTTACCCTATGTGTGACTTAATTTTAGTCGGCGCAGGCCTCCAGTGAGAAAACTCGAAAATGGCATAACCATAAATAAAATTATTAAATAAAATTATTTTATTTTTCAAATGCTTATAACTTAAGAAAGGTGACTCAGATTGAAAATCTGAGACCACCGTTGAGATCGTGAGGGTATGTCTTCCTTAGGCAGAGACTAATGTTGGCCAACACAAGCAAATAGTGGAAGTTAGTTTTTTGTCATAAATAAAATAATTAAGTAAAATTTATTTTATTATCAAATCCTTATAACTTCTAAATAGTAAGTTGGATTGGAAATCTGAGAGTAATGTTGAGCTCGTGAGGGAGTGTTACTCTTAGGCAGATTTTAACCTCAATCGGCATGGGCTGAGGGTGAAAGATAGTTTTTGAACTTTTTTAAGTGAATTAAAATGGTCCGTGTGCATGGTTTTGGAAACTTCTAAATGGGTTCCCAAATTAAAAATTAGAGGTCACCGTTGCATCTGGAATGAAAATATTACCTAAGAATGGACTTAACCTCAACCGGCGGAGGTCGATGGAAAAAGTTAATTTTCACGCTTTTTGGAAGAGAAATAAAATAAATAAAAAAGTTATTTTATTTTCTTTTCCTCACTATTGAGCGGTGACATGCCAACACCGTGGTGCAGCGATAAGGTGGTGGAGAACCACTTTAATGAGACTCTTTAACTGAAGTGAAATAGATATGTCATTTCATTAATGAAACAACGTAATGAAGTAGTGATGCAGCATAATAGAAACACTACGATGCGTTTCTCTATTAATGAGATAACAGGTTGGAGAATCAGGGGGTGGAATTTCTATGACGGATGACAAATGTTTTTCTCTCCAACAAAGAATGATGGAGAATCACTAGCAACATCGACACACCTCAAAGAACAGGACCGGTGCGTGACAAACACCAATGGATTTGAAGAACTGAACATGGATTCCTGTGAACGGATCGCTCCAGCGACAAACTCGATCACAGGTAAGGGTTGTTTTGATTTGAATTCCATTTCCCCATTCTTCATTCTAAAACAAATAACTCGAATCAACCCATGAATAGGTTGATACGCTAATCACTCATTCTTGCGGTAGGGTTCCTTTTTTGGGATTGTTGTATCAGGATTAATTATTTGTCTTATAGAACTTTAGTCCTAAACCTCCCCTTCATTAAACTCTAATGCAGAGGGCAGGGGCTGAAACGAACAAGGCCTGAACCCCACATCCCTGTGTGTTCTCCATGGCCAAACCTTCCAATTGAGGCAAGTCAGTACCGAGGTTGTATTAGGGAAGACAGTGACCTGAGAAGACAGCAGGCACAGACGGTTCGCAGAACATACCACCAGAGCGGACCTGGTGGCCCGCAAAAAGCACCACAGGTGTCAATGACCGCATGTGGTGGAACTATGTGGTGTATGTGGGTGGGTGGTAGCACGCCCCAATGGTGTGACAAAGGAGGTGTCGCGGCCGGATTGGGTTGCGACAGAGCAGCAGGAGCCACCGGCAGTGGCCAGCAGATACCAAACGAGACGTGGTCAAATGGGTGAGTCAGGCTAAGTGGCCCTGTAAAGACCTGTATTTTCCATATATATTTTTTTTAAATTATATGGGATTATTATGAGTCTAAAAAAATTGACGGAATGTGATTCTGAGGCCTAGAGAGCCCAGAATGAAATTTTGAACTTTGTTTAAGGTATGTTCAGTAAACGTGCGGGCGGTGATTTCTATCTTTTGAACCGGTGCTCAGATTAAAAATATGAGGGCACTGTTGAATCCACAGTACTGGGATTTACTTAAGAGAATATTAAATTTTACTTCCAAGGGTCAGATGAAAAAGTTAATTTTTGGACTTCACAAAAAAAATAAAAAAATAACTCAACAACTTATTTTATTTGTTTCTTTGTAACTATTGAGCGGTGGTGGCAGGACCGCTGGGTTGTCTGACCATTTAATGGCCGGTTACACTTGGTTGTGTAACCACACTATTAGGAGAATGAATAGGTTCATTAATTAAATTTATTAACAAACCTCATTAATTGTGTGGTGGGTTTATCTCTTATTTTCTTCTATTTAAACGAAGCTCGTGTAGGGGTTTTTGGGACTAAAGGGAGGAACCTCTAACAAAGTGCCAGCGACATCTTCCACCAACGTAGAATAGAGCTTCGACAGCCATTGGAGGATTCGATGATGAGCGCCAAAGGACGTAAACCTTCCCCTTCATCTGCAGCACCCTCGAATGTGGACACTCCTTCCTTATCTGCGGTGACTTCCAATGAACTCAAGGTAGGGATATTTGTTTAAGAGTTTTTATGATTATTTTACCTTAATGATGTTAGAAACCTTCACAAATTATAATGCTAACGTGGAGGGCGTGGGCCAAACTGAACAAGGCTTGGACCCTCCTCCATTGTAACTTTGATTGTGTTCTTCATGGGTGATCGACCAACACAGCACCAACCAGTAGCGGTGGCTAACTCTTGTCAGCTGCGAGAAGGTGACAGCACCAGAAGGTGTTGCGGAGGATGAAGGGGGTGGTCGTCCAATTCCGACTGCATTGATGATGGTGGTGCACTACAGAAGCGTACCGTAGAGGAGGGTCGTAGCTTCGAGCTGTGGCAGACGAAGGGGGGCAGTCATCCATCGCTGGCCGCGTTGACGTCGGGTGGCGTGCCACAGCAGTGTGCCACAGAGGAAAGTCTCGGCTTCAAACCACAGTGGAGGGCAGACCCGCGCATCGCGTATCCCGTGAGTGACCGGTTCGAGTGAACCGGCTAGCTGGAGCGGCGCAAACTAGTGTCTCTTCTTTTAGACTGAATGGACTTTTGTCCGTTCAGGAGGGGAGCGGACCCTCACGCCCAGCCAGCAGGTTGGGCGGTTCCGCAGCCCGGCGGGCCGTGCCCAGTCAGGTAAGCCAGGACAAACCCATGCCCCAGCAGGTCGTACCAAGCCCAACTGAACCGGGCAGAGCCCAGCCCCTTCGGGTTAGGCCCAGTGGGCCGGGTCAGACCGGCCCCGAACCCCTTTCGGCCCAGTTATGCTTAAATGGGTATATCTCCTAAGTCGAACATTCGTTTGACGAACCATCTATAACGCCAGAACCCTTAGGATGAGGCAGTCCTTTTGAGATACTTCACTTGAGTTTTTGAGAAATTTGGAGTACGGCTAGGTTGGATCCAACCTGAATCCAACCGGGCCCTTGGCACTAAAATGCCTATAACTTACAGACCAGGCGTCCGGTTGACGCGCCATCTATTGCGTTGGAACCCTTATGAAATGGCGGTTCTTTGGGTTACTTATTCATGGGACTTCATGCCGGTTGAAATATGACTGATGGCTTGAGGAGCGTATCCTCCCAGAATTAAGCAAGCTTTGTGCAGAATCCAGTGGCTGGCTATGAGGTGTAGAATGGAGGGTGATCTTGTGGGGGTTAGTACTTATCGATCCTGTGTGGGTCAGATCCTGTGTGGGTCAGCACTTAGCAATCCTGTGTGGGTCAGTGCATACCGATCCTGTATGGGTCAGATCCTGTGTGGTTCAACGGTCAGTGATCCTGTGTGGGTCAGCATATACTGATCTTGTGTGGGTCAGATCCTGTGTGGGTCAGTGCTCAGCGATCCAGTGTGGGTCAGCGCATACCGATCCTGTGTGGGTCAGATCCTGTGTGGGTCACCAGCAAATCCTCTTGACAGAATAAGATGATTTATCTTTACGACTAATCATCTGTACTTTTGTACTTAAGTTATATACCTAATGTGAGCTGACTTTTGATTTGTTCTATGTGATTGAGGTCATGCTTTGTGGCTTTTCCTTTGTGGAATGTTGGGAGACCATCGGGGGTCTTGGGGTCCCTATTGGGTATTTTTATAATCAGCCATGCACGGGCTTTGCCCGCACCTTGTTGTGTCTTGTGTAGACAACGGACATCTAGACTGAGTCTTCAGGAGTCAAGGTTTCACAGTGCTCAGAGGTGATTGACAGATGGTGTATGGATTTGACCGGTAGACGTGGAGAGATGTGGTGACACATTTTACCCACCCTTAAGGTGGGAAACTTAGCGGATGACCTTGGGATATTTTTTACCTTTTTTTGTACTACTATTTCAGTTAGGCTTGTATTCTCGCCAATTTACTTTTAGTACTCACTTTTACACTTAGTGGTAGTTTTTAGTTGTGGTTGTACCTTTATTCTTCTGTTGTGTTTACTTGTGTGAAATGTGCTCTATATGTGTTTGTATAGGTTTTTGAGGAAATTCCTTCCCATTTTAGGGATATGTATTTCTGGTGCTAGTCGCCAACCCCTGGCTTATGGAAGGTGGGCTTGGGGTAGTCATGGCATAGGCCCCGATGGACGGGTCATGACAAAGTGGTATCAAAGGGGTCAGTTCTATTAGAATAACTAAGAGTCTATGTTTTCAATGGAGTAATAGTGTTAAGTGTCTTCAGTTTGGGTTTCAGTTCGGAGAGTCCAATGTTGGTACGACGGCCAACGTATCTATACACCAGGACCTTGAATTCTGATTTCTGACTCATTACATGAAAACATTGTTTGTGTGTGTTTTTAAAATGTTTTTTTCCTTTTATATCTTTGATTCAGCTCACCAGGTATAACTTATTGATTGTGGCACACCTGTTTTCTTTCAGGATATCGCCATGTAGACCTCTAGCTAGGATTGCAAAGAGAGATCATGATGACGGCCCACCGAGTGATGAGGCATCGGTGCAGGGCCCTCTTACAGTGATGGCACCTTCGGGTGGTGTACTAGCTGCACTACCACTTGTAGGGAATCAGTTTCCACAAGCCCCACTAGCAGACTGTGCATGTCGACTGAGCACATTGCATGAGTTTCAGAGACAGTGGTCTATGAGGTTTCAAGGTGAGACAGATCCCCAAGTAGCTGAGGACTAGATAGAGGTTGTGGCATGGGATTTTCTCTTAGTTGAGACACCATCACATCAGATGGTGATCCTAGTTTCTAGCCTCTTTCAAGGCACAACAAGGAGATGGTGGAGCCTAACTCTCCAGACACATGAGAAGTCAACACTTTCTTGGTTAGACTTCAAGGAGCTACTGCACTTAAAGTAGGGTAGCCTGATAGTGGCTTATTACTTGGCAAGATTCACTGAACTCTCTCACTACTCCACCAACATGGTACAAGACCCTTTCTTCAGGGCCCAGACCTTTGAGTAGGGTCTCCTACGGGAGATCAGAGTGTCAATGACATCACTCAATATCCCGATGCAGGCTGGGGTGCTTGAGAGAGCACTATTGGTGGAGATCTTCTTAGCTGAGCAAGCACCGATGGTGAGAGCCACCACCAAACAACAGGTAGCCAAGTCATCTATATCAGGTAGTAGGTAGATGACACAGAGGTCCAAGTGGGCTAAACCTTTCGAAGGGAAACCCCAAGATGTAGGGTCAGAGGTGCAGATCTCACGAGACAGAGGGGTTAGCAGAGGAGCAGACTGTGCTTCAAATGTTGCGGGCAGGGTCACATGGCTCATGACTGAACTGATGATCAACATACGGTCAAGGGACCCCTGAGGCAGAGGTATATATTTGAGTGAGTAGTTCTATAGAGCGGCATACATGGAATATGAGTTGGCCGAGCAACAGGCGGTGGGCGGCGATTTGAGGTTTGACTGCCACCACCTCCAGGAGGTCCACCCCGACCTCAAGGAGCAGGTGGATAGGAATGATCTCAGATTCAGGCAGATGAGGCCTACGATCACGGTGCTCCCGAGATGATTCAAGGTACGATCTGTGTCTATTTCACTCGAGCTGTAGTACTTATAGAAATAGGTTTCTGTCACTCTTTTATTACCACGACTCTCATTCGGAGTTTGAAGATTCCGATGGAGCCATTGGCTCGATCCTTATGATTAGAGACTCCTACTGGAGAGGATTAGATGATTACGCACTAGTGTCAGTAGTGTAAGCTTACTCTAGGAGGTGAGAGATTCGGCTGGGATCTCCTAGTAGCAGCATCGAGGCCTTATGATATCATCTTGGGTATGGACTGGTTATCCATGGTCCATGCTCAGATTGATTGTTTTTTGTGCAAATTGTGGTGTAACCATGAGGATGGGACCAGGTTTTCCTTCACCAGTGATAAGGGAACCTTTTTGGCTTGGGATGAACTTTCTTGAAGGAGGGTGCAGCTGATCACTCATCAGTTGGCTAGCCTTACCCCTAGAACAGATGATGAGAGGAGCCTGAGTTGTCCTATAGTGGTGGACCGTTATGTTGATGTCTTTCCTGATGATGTTCTTGGACTGCCTCCTTATAGAGAAGTAGACTTCTATATCGACTTGTACCTCGGGACGACACTGATATCTATACCATCATATTAGATGGCTCCCACGAAGCTTCATGAGTTGAGGGTACAGCTAGAGGACTTGCAGGGTAAGTGGTTTATAAGGCTTAGCGTTTCTCCATGGGCAGCCTCGATTTTGTTCGCCAAGAAGGCAGATGTAAGTTTGAGGCTTTGTGTGGACTCTCGGTGCCTAAATTAGGAGAACTTGAAAAACAAGTATCTTATACTGAGGATTTATGATCTCTTCGACTAGATGAAGGGGGCACAGTGGTATACTGAGATGCATTAGGGACCGGACTAGGATGTGTCCTGATGCAGGAGCAAGCGGTGATTGCCTATGGATCATGGTAGTTGAGACAACACGAGCATAACTACGCTACCCATGACCTGGAGTTAGCAGTAGTGGTCTTTTCCTTAAAGATGTGGCGTCACTATATGATGGGTGAACGGTTTACTATCTACTCTAATCACAAGAGTCTTAGGTATATATTCTCACAGAAGGACCTGAACCTGAGATAACGGTGATGGCTGGAGTTTCTCTAGGACTATGACTTTAGGATAGTCTACACTCCTGGGAAGGGGAATGTAGTAGCCGATACACTCAGTAGGAGGTCTGTTCTACAGTTTTTGAGTGAGAAGACAGAGCAGCTAGCTACATTGTAGATATCTTTCATGGATATTGATTGATCATCTTACCTCCAGTATATGATAGTTACTCCCCCACTTCTTCAGCGAGTAAGGGAATCATAGCTTGGGGACATTGACTATGAGGCCTGACGTGCTCAAATATCCATAGGACAGGCTCCTAAAAAAATTTCTTAAGGTGGGGAGCACGTCATCTATTTCAGAGGATGCACCATGGTACCAGTGATGATATAAGATGAGGTGTTGAGGGAGTTCCACACATCCCCTTCGGCGGTACATCCTAGTGTGGAAAAGATGTTCCAGGACCTTCGGCATTAGTACTGGTGGCCAGGGATAAAGAAAGCAGTGGCAGAGTTCATTTTACGATGTCTCACTTGTCAGCAAGTGAATTTTGAGCACCAGGTTCCAGTAGGCTTCACTTAACCACTTGAGGTACCAAAATGGAAGTGGGATATCATCTCCATGGACTTTTTGATAGGGATATCATGTACGTACAGGGGACACGATTCCATCTGGGTGATCGTTGACTGACTCACCAAGTCAGCCCACTTCCAACCCATCTAAGAGAAGGGATCAGTAGAGGGCCTGGGAAGCCTCTACATACAGAAGATTTTACAGTTTCATGGGGTGCCATCGAAGATTGTCTCATATTGCGGTGCTCATTTTACCTCCCAGATATGGAAGGGATTGTAGGATGTGTTCAGGACTCAACTGCACTTAACCACTGCCTTTTATCCTTAGTCAGATGGTCAGACAGAGCGGATCATATAGACACTCGAGGACATGCTTCGTGCTTGTGTCCTAGATTTTTCCCGCAATTGGGAGGACCACCTGTTACTGGTGGAGTTTGCATACAACAATAGTCATCACTCCACCATCATCATGTATCTGTTTGAGGCCATGTACGAGTGACCATGAAAATCAACTCTATGCTGGACAGAACTTGGAGAGTCGGCACTTATGGGTTTCATATTTGGTATGGACTACCACTGAGAAGGTGAAGATCATCCAAGAGCGGATGAAGACTGCACAAAGCCGGAAGAAGTCTTATGCTGACAGGATATAGAGACCCTAGGAGTTTGAGGAGGGAGATCATGTCTTCTTATGGGTCTCACCTCAACAAGGATTGTGGATATTTGGTCAGGGTGATAAGTTATCTCTGAGGTTCATCGGACCTTTCCATATCCTTAACAGAGTAGGCGAGGGGGTGTACCGTCTAACTCTTCCCCCACAGATGCACCGGGTGCATAATGTTTTCCATGTTGTCAGTTGAGGAGGTACGTGCATGATCTATCACACGTTATCAACTTGGGTGAGCTGGTCATCGATGATGGGGTGACGTTTGCGGAGTTCCCAGTGGAGATAGAGGATCAACAAGAGCGGGTCCTTCATGTGCAGTCGATTCCTCTGGTGCGAGTTCGGTGGCAGCACGGAAACCTCCAGGAGATCACGTGGGAGCGGGAGACTCATATGCGTGCTCAATACCCCCATTTGTTTCCCTATTTTTGTTATGGATTTCGGGGAAAAAAATCCCTAAGGTGGGGAGAATGTAAAGACCCAGATTTTCCATATAATTTTTTTTTAAATTACTTGGGATTATTACAAGTCTGTGAAAATTGACAGCACGTGATTCTGAGGCTCGGATATCCCGAAATAGAATTTTGAACTTTTTTTAAGGTACGTTCAGTAAACTTGTTGGTGGCAATTTCTATTTTTTGAATCGGTGCTCAGATTAAAAATCCAAGCACACCATTGAATCTGCAGCGTCGAGATTCGCTTAACGGAATCTTAACTTCGACCAGCAAGGGTCAGATGAAAAAGTTAATTTTTAGACTTTACAAAAAAAAATAACTCAATTAGTTATTTTATTTGTTTCTTTGTAACTATTGAGCGGCGGTGGTGGGGCCGCTGGATTTTCAGACCATTTAATGACCAGTTAAACTTGGTTTTGTTACCGCACCATTGGGAGAATTAATAGGTTCATTCATTAAATTTATTAATGAACCTCATTAATTGTGTATTGGGTTGATCTCCTCTTTTCTCTTATTTAAACGAAGCTCGGGAAAGGGTTTTTGGGACTAAAGGGAGGAACCTCTGATGAAGTGTCGGCGACACCTTCCACCAATGTAGAATGGAGCTTCGATGACTATTGGAGGATTCAACGATGACCACCAAAGGATGTGAACCTTCTCCTTCATCCACAGCACCCTCGAACATGGACACTCCTTCCGCATCCGCAACGAATTCCAATGAACTCGAGGTAGGGGTATTTATTTAAGAGTTTTATGATTCTTTTACATTGATGGTGTTGAAAACCTTCCCATATTATAATGATAACACGGAGGGTGTGGGCTGATCCAAACAAGGATCAGATCCTCTGCTAACGTTACTTTGATTGCGTTCTTTGTGGGCGACCGACCAACACAGTAGCAACCAGTATCGGCGGCTAGATCTTGCCAACCGAGAGAAGGTGACGGGCACCAGAATGCTCAGTGGAGGATGAAGGGGGAAGCTGGCCATCACCAGCCGCGTTGATGACGACAGCACACCGTGGAAGCACCCCACAGAGGAGGTTCGTGGCTCCGAGCCGTGGCAAACAAAGGGGGGTGGTCAACCATCACCGGCCGCATTTACATCGGGCGGCACGCCATGACAACATGCCGTGGAGGAAGGCCACGACTTCAAGCCACGGTGGAGGGAAAACCCATGCCCCGCGGGTCCCGCGAGTGACTAGTCCGAGCAGACCATCCAGTTGGAGCGGTGCCAACTCGCACCAATGCTTTGAGACCGAATGGACTTCTGTCCATTCAGGAGAGGAGCGGACCCCCGTGCCCGACCAGTGGCTCGCGCCCAACTGGGTGGGTCGGGCCGAACCCGCAGCCTAGCGGGCCGAGCCCATGGCACAGAGGCCCGATCCCTTGGACCAGCAGGCCAAACCAGGCCCATCCAAACCAGGCCAAGCTCAGTCCCTTCGGGCTAGGCCCAGTGGGCCGGGTCGGGTTAGTTCAATCGGGTCGAACCGGACCCATACCCCTTTCGGCCCAGTTACGTTTAAATGGGCATATCTCATAAATCGTACATCCATTTGGCGAACCGTCTTCAACGCCAGAACCCTTAGGACGAGGTGGTCCTTTCGAGATACTTCACTTGAGTTTTAGAGAAAGTTTTATTATGGATGGATTGGATCAAACTTGAATCCAACCAATCCTTTGACACTAAAATGCTTATAACTTACAGACTGGGCATCCGGTTGACGCGTCGTCTATTGTGTTGGAACCCTTATGACATGGCGATTCTTCATGTTACTTTTTAGTGGGATTTCGTTCCAGTTGAAATATGAAAAATGGATTGAGGAGTGGATCCTCTCGGAATCAAGCGTGCTTTGTGCGGAATCCAGTGGTTGGATGTGAGGTGGAGAATGAAGGGTGATCTTGTAGGGGTTAGTACTTATCAATCCTGTGTGGGTCAGATCCTATGGGGATTAGAGATTATCAATTTTTTGTGGGTTAGTGCATATCGATCCTATGTGGGTCAGATCCTGTGTGGGTGAACTCTTAGCGATCCTGTGTGGGTCAGCGCATACCGATCCTGTATGGTTCAGATCCTATGTGGGTCAGTGCTCAGTGATCCTGTGTGGGTCAGTGCATACCAATACTGTGTGGGTCAGATCCTGTATGGGTCAGCAGCAGAGCCACTTGATAGAATAATATTATCTAGCTTTAGGATTAATCATCTGTACTTCTATACTTAAGTTATATACCTGGTGTGAGATGACTTTTGATTTGAGCTTTGTGATTGAGATCATGCTTTGTGGATTTTCCTTTGTGGAATTCTCGGAGACCATCAGGGATCTCAGGGTCCCTATTGAGTATTTTTATACTCACCCCTACACGGGCTTCACCCAAACCATGTTGTGTCTTGTACAGACGACGGAAATCTAGACTGAGTCTTGAGGAGTCAGGGTTTGACGGTGCTTGGAGGTGATTGACAGACGGTGTACGGAGTTGACCGGTGGATGTGGAGAGCTGTGGTGACAAGTTGTACCTACCCTTCAGGTAGAAACCTTAGTGGATAACCTCAAGAGCTGTTTTCCCTTTTTCTGTAATACCATTTTAGTTGGGCTTGTATTCTGGCCCCTTTACTTTCAGTACTCACTTTTACACTCAGTTTTGGTTTTTATTTGTGGTTTTACCTTTATTATTCTGTTGTGTTAGTTTTGCGCAGTGTGCCCTGTCTGTGTACAGGTTTTTGAGGCAATGTCTTCCCATTTTAGGGATATTCCTTTCTAGATCTAGTCGCCAACCCCTAGCCTATGGAAGGTGTTCTTGGGGTAGTCATGGCACGGGCCCCAGGGGATGGGTCGTGACAAGCCCGCACCGCATGGGATGTGGTCCCTCATGGAAAAAAGTCCAATGAATACATGTGGGACCACCAGGGGAGACTGGATTTGGCTGTCCATGGTGCACTAAACTGGTTTATATTAGGCATCTGGGCTGAATGAGGTTGGTATGTCAGTTGCGGGCCAGACCGGGGCGCGCAAGCGAGGCCGCTACGCAGCTCTAACCGAAATCAAAGTTGGACCACTTCTGCGGGTCAGGACGGTGATAAAACACTGGACCACTAAGCAGACCAAGCTTGGAACAAACCGGCCTACTGGTTGTGGTCCAGTTCTGATGAGAATGGGTCACCGGATGAGACTGGGTCATCGGGCAACCTGACGGGCTGGACCCCCGGCCGAACCAGGCCAGGTCCAGCAAGGCCCAATGGGCCTGTCCTAGTGGTCAGGCTGGACCAAGCCGGCCCCGAACCAAACTAGATCAAGTCGGTAAAACCAAACTGGGGAATGTGGGGCCCTCGGTCCGGGTTGGTCGGGTCGGTCTGACTGGGTCGGACTGGGCCCAGATGCAACCATCCCCGTTTACTAAAACTCCAATATCTCTCTAACCGGGAGTCTGATTGACGATCCATTTGTGATGTTGGAACCCTCGAGGGGAGGAAGATCTTTTGGAATAGTCTAAGGGGGTTTCATGGAAGTTAAAATATGGTTAATGTCTTGAGGAGCCGTTTATCCCTGAATCAAGTGCACTACGTGCGGAGATCCTATGACTGATTAAGACCCGAAGACTGCTGATAAGTGACCCTGTGTGGATCAACCATGAAAGCATAGTGAGAAGTGGCTCTGTGTGACTCGGAAGGCCCCTGGTAGAGAGTGGTTCTGGGTGACCTGGAAAACCCATGGTACTCATCGAGAAGGATTACCTCAATACAATGACCAAGGTCTCCTCAGTGGTTTACTAAGTATACTTGGTGTACTCTCCTCAGTGGTGTACTTAGTGTACTTGGTGTACTCTCCTCAGTGGTGTAATCACAGTACCTTGTGAATTCTCTCGTTTGTGGTCTTTCTTTTGGGGTTTGGGGTCCCAAGTGAGTATTGTGTTACTCGCCCCTAAACAGGCTTTTCCCACATGTGTTGTGTCTCGTGCAAGTGATCAACGCTTCGACGGAGAGCTTGGTGGTCCAGGACTAGGTGGTGCTCAGTGATACAGGATAGACGGATGCGTCGACAGAGACCTTAGTGGTCCAAGACTAGGTTGTGCTTTGTGAGACGGGATGGACGGGTGTACTACTATGGCTATAGGTAGATACCCTTCACCTACCCTATAGGTAGGGTCTCGATCGAACGGACCAGGGCAGTTGTACTTTCCTTTTTGGTTTTGTTCTTGTATTATGGACCCTTTATACTGTTAGTTTGTGTTGTGTGTGTGTGTATGGGTTTAAAGTAAAATTCCTTACCTTTTGGGATATGCCTTCTCAGTACTAGTCATCAGCCACTAGCATGTGGAAGGAGAGCTTGGGGTTAGTCACAGCATGGGCCCTGGGGGGGTCCTGACAAAGGGTATCAGAGGTGGTTCGTTCTACCTAAAAGATTGGGAATCTGTTTTTTTTTTTGGAAGCATTGTTAAGTGTTTATAGTTTGACTTTCGGATTCGGGGAGTCCAGTGTTGGTGCGGCAGCTGACGTATCCGTACACTAGGACCTTGAATTATTCTTTTCAACTCTATACATAAAAACACTAGTTTCATGCATCATATAGGAATTGAGTGTTTCCTCATGTTCTTCTTGAATTAGAGTCATCTCACCAGGTATAATCTATTGAACGTGGTTCATCTTGATTCTCTTTCAAGATGCCTCCACGCAGACAGCAATCCAGGATTCTAGTGTGTGACCACGAGGATGGTCCACATAGTGATAAGGCTTCATTATAGGGACCATTGACCGAGATGGAACCTTCACGCAGTGTCCCAGCTTTACCATCACCTGTTGGTCAGTAGTTACTATCGGCGCTATCGGTAGAGGATGCATGTAGACTCAATGTCTTACACAACTTTCAGTGACAGAGACCCCTCAAGTTCCAAGGAAAGCCTGACCCACAGGCGACTAAGGACTGGCTTGAGGTGGTGAATAAGTTTTCCATCTATTCAGGGAACCATTAGATAAGATAGTAGTCCTAGTAGTGATCTTTCTATGTGGCTCAGCAAGGCGATGACGGGGTTTAGATTACCCGGTCTTACGATCTGGTGACTTTTCAGTGGACAGAGCTTGAGAATCTCTCTCTAAGAAGGGGCTCTTTCCATAAAAGCTAAGGGATATGTGTTCCCAAGAGAATCTACAGCTTTGGCAAGATGACATGTTGGTAGTTGAGTATTCATCGAGGCATACCGACCTTTCCAAGTACTCGATGAATACGATATGATCAGTTCTTTAGTCTCAGACCTCCGAGTGAGATATGTTTAGGGACATCTGAGACAACACTATTCCTTTGAACATACCAACATATGCTAGGGTGCTAGCAAGAACCATTATGGTTGAAAGTTCTTTGGCTGAGCAAATACATCCAGTGGATGTCAGTAGTGGGAAAGTAGGAAACCGATGTTAGTCTCAGAGACTTGGACGAGTATGAGGACGTATTTCCATAGGAATTTCCAAGACTACCTCCTCGTAGAGAGAGAGATTTATGCTTTGATATGTACCCTAGGACGACATAGATATCTAAAAATTCATATCAGATAGATCCCGCATATCTTCGGGAGATGAGGGTACAATTAGAGGACTTGTAGAGGAAGGGGTTCGTAAGTCCCAACGTTTCGCCATGGGTAGCCCCAGTGTTGGTAAACAGAAGATTGAGGCTATGTGTGGACTTTTGGCACCTAAACTAGGTGGGCATGAAGAAAAATTATCCTATAACAAGGATTGATGACCTCTTAGATCAGCGGAAGGGAGCGGGATGGTTCTCAAAGATTTACCTCAGATCAGGCTATCACCAGCTTCAATTGCGATATAAGGACATCTCTAAGGCGGCTTTCAAATGTCGATATGGCCACTACGTGTACTTAGTGATATCATTTGCTATTAAGAACATCCTAGTTGTGTTCATGGGACTCATGAATAGGAGCTTGCATCCATACCTATATGGGTTTGTAGTTGTCTCCATTGATGACATCTTGGTGTATTCAGTATTGGAGGAGGAGCACATGATACACCTAAGGATAGTTCTGGACACACTCCAAGAGCACTATCTCTATGGTAAGCTCTCGAAGTGTCAATTCTGGATACAAAAAATCCACTTCCTGGGACATGTCATTTTATAGACTGGAGTTACACTGGATCCAACAAAGATAGAGGTGGTGCTTTCTTAGGAGCCACCCAAGATCATTACTGAGGTGTGGAGTTTCCTTGGGTTGGTTGGGTACTATAGAAGGATTGTACCTGACTTATCCAGAGTAGCAGCACCCATGATGGCATTGAAAAAGAAGGGAAAACCCTTCTTGTGGATAGAAAGATTCCAGTGGAGCTCTTAGAAACTGAGGCAGAGCTTGAAAAGTGCTCATATCATGATGCTACTAGAGGAGGGAACCGACTACATAGTGTTCTATGATGCATCAAGAACTGGGCTTGGTTGTGTCTTAATATAGGGGAAAGTAGTTATTTATTATGGATTGTGAAAATTGAGACCGTATGAATAGAACTATGCACCTCATGACCTTGAGTTGGCAGCGGTAGTCTTTGCACTAAAGATGTGGCGACACTACCTTATGGGTGAATGATTCATCGTCAGCTCTAACCACAAGAGTCTCAAGTATATATTTTCTCAAAAGGATCTGAATCTGAGATAGAGATGTTGGCTAGTGTTCCTCTAGGACTCTAACTTTGAGATAGTCTATACTCCAGGGAAGGGGAATGTGGTGTTAGATGCTCTTAGTAGGAGATCGAGTTCACAGCTACTGAATGAGGCCTCATAGAAGTTAGTCTCGCTTTAGATATCCTTTGTGGATAGAGACGTGATAGCTTATCTTCAGTCAAGGGTGGTTGCCCCTCCACTCCTACAGCGAGTTAAGGAGGCACAACTCAGAGATGTCAAATGTGAGACCACACATGCCCAGATGTCCATAGGGCATTCCCCTGATGGATATTCGAAAGGTGGGGATCACATCATCCTTTTCAGAGGATGCACCATAGTACCAATGGCATTGCGGGAGGAGTGGTTGAGGGAGTTCCATACATCCCCTTTGAAGGTTCATCCAGGTGAGGCGAAGACGTATAAGGACCTCTGACGTCCTTACTGTTGGTCGGAGATGAAGAAGGCAGTGGAAGAGTTTGTTTCTAGATGCCTCACTTGTCAGCAAGTGAAGGCTGGGCACCAAGTTTCAGTAGGTTTGACACAACCCCTTGGGGTACTGGAGTGGATGTGGGATCGAATATCGATGGAATTCATGATGGTTTTAACAAGTAAATCTAGGAGACACAATACCATATGGGCTATCATTGACCGACTCACTGAGTGGGCACGCTTCCTAACTACCCAGGATCAGAGTTTAGTAGAGGGTTGGGATGCCTCTACGTGCTAGAGATTTGATGAAGGGGTGACTTTTGTGGAGTTTTCGGTAGAGATCAAGGATGAACAGGGGAGTATCCTTCAGGGATGGTTTATTCCTTTGGTTTATGTTTATTGATAGCATGGGAATATCTAGGAGAGCACATGGGAGCGGGAGGCTCAGATTCGTTCCCAATAAGCCCTTTTGTTTGTTTAACCCTTGTTTTGTCTTACGAGGACATAAATCCCTAAATGGGGGAGTAATGTAATACCTCAAATTTCTAAGAAATATTTTTTTAAAATTAAATGGGATTTTTTTTGAGACCAAACGCTGAGACGACGTGCGATTCCGAGGACCAGAGTACCCAGAATGATCCATCGAAAAATGTTTAGTTTTAAATAGCGCACATGAGCAGTTTTCCTAAAAAAGTGGAATAAATCTTAAATAGTTTCCCATATAATAAATCTGAGGGCATCGTTGCATTCAGTATGGCGGTTTTACCCTAGGTGTGACTTAAGTTTAGTTGGCGTAGGCCTTTAGTGAGAAAACTCGAAAATGACATAACCGTAAATAAAATAATTAAATAAAATTATTTTATTTATCAAATGATTATAACTCACGAATGGTGACTTGGATTGAAAATCTAATACCACCATTGAGCTCATGAGGGTATTATTTCCTTAGGAAGAGATTAACATTGGCCAGCACGGGCCAATAATGGAAGTTAATTTTTGGCCATAAATAAAATAATTAAGTAAAAATTATTTTATTATCAAATCCTTATAACATATAAATGGTAACTCGGATTGGAAATCTGATAGTATTGTTGAGCTCATGAGGGAGTGTTACCCTTAGGCGGAGCTTAACCTCAACTGACACAGGTCGATGGTGAAAGATAGTTTTTGAACTTTTTTTTAATCGAATTAAAATAGCGCGCGTGCATGGTTTTGGAAAATTCTAAACGGGTTCTCAGATTGAAAATTTGAGGGAACTATTGCATCTGTAACAGCAACATTACCTAATAATGGACCTAACCTCAACCAACGCGGATCGAGGGAAAAAGTTCATTTTTGAAATTTTCATAAGAGAAATAAAATAAATAAAAAAGTTATTTTATTTTCTTTTCCTCATTGTTGAGCGATGGCATGCCAGCACTGCGATGAGGAAACGAGTCGGCGATGAACCACTTTAATGAGACTCTTTAACTGAAGTGAAATAGATACGTTGTTTCATTAATGAAACATCGTAACGACATAGCGACGCAGCGTAATAGAAATGCTACGACGCGTTTCTCTATTAATGAGATAACAGGTTGGAGAATCAGGGGGTGGAATTTATCTGACGGATGGCGAAATTTTTTCTCTCCAATGAAGAATGATGCTGAATCGCTAGCGACATTAGCACACCTCGAAGAATGGGACCAGTGCACGACGAACGCCAATGGCTTCAAAGAATGGAACATGGATTCCTGTAGACAGATTGATCCAACGAAAAACTCGATCATAGGTAAGGGTTGTTTTGATTTCAATTCCTTTTCCTCATTCTACAATCTAAAATGACGAATGCGGATCAACCCACGAACTGGTTGACCTATGGATCACTCGTTCTTATGGGGGTTTCCTTTTCTTAGGATTCTTGTATCGGGATTAATTATTTGTCTAATATAACATCAATCCTAAACCTCTCCTTGATTAAACTCTCATACGGAGGGTGAGGGCCGACATGATCAAGGCCCGAACCCCTCCGCCTTGTGCCTTCTTTGTGGTCGAATCTTCTAATTGACTACAAGCCGGTACCGAGGCCATAGTAGGGAAGATTATGACTCGAGAAGATCATCGGTGTAGACGGTTCACAGAACGGACCACTGAAGCGGACCAGGTGACCCACCAAAAGCACTGCCGGCAGGCCGGTGCTAGTGCTGGCATGTGGCAGCAACCGCGAACGAGTGGCGGCGCACCAAGATGGAGCGCTGAAGGAGGTTTTGTGGACGGCTCGAGCCGTAGAGGAGCAGTAGGATCTGTCGACAGCAGCCGGTGGCTGGCGGATGAGACATGGCCAAATGACCGCATTAGGCGGAGAGACCCGCACCACACGGTCCACGGTCCCTCATTGGCATGTGGTCCATTGATCGTGTGTGGGACCATCAGGGGTGGCCGGATTCGGTTGGTCACAGCGTGTCGAACCGAACACCATTAGACTTCCAGGATGAGGGAGATCGGTCCACCAGTTACAGACTGAACCAGGGCGCACAAGTCGGGCCACTAAGCATCCTAGGCTAGGAACAAATTGGCACGCCGATTGCAGGCCAGTCCGAATGTGACTGGGTCGCCAAGCGACCCAACGGGCTGGACCCCCGGCCGAACCAGGCCAAGTCCAGTAAGGCCCAATGGGCCTGGTCCAGTGGCCATGCCGGACCCGGTTGGCCCATACCCGAACTAGGTCAGGTCAGTCGAACCAAACCAGGGCATGTGGGGCCCCAATATGGGTTGGTTGGGTCGGTCCGACCAGGTCAAACCAGGCCCGGACCCAACCGGCCCCCGTTTACTAAAACGCCAATATCTCTCAAACCGAGCATCCGATTAACGATCTGTTTGCAGCATTGGAACCCTCATGATGAAGCGGATCTTTTGGAATACTCTAAGGAGGTTTTCAAGGATGTTGGAATATGAAGAATAGCTTGAGGATCATTTTCTCCCAAAATCAAGCGCACTATGTGCAGAGATCCTACGACTGATTGAGACCCAAAGACTGCTAACAAGCGACCCTGTGTGGATTAGCTACGATGGCCTAGTGGGAAGTGGCTCTATGTGACCAGTTACTCCCACGATGGGGAGCGGTTCGGTGTGACCCAGTAGACCCATGGTACTCATCAGGAAGGAGTAACTTAGTATGATGGCCAAAGTGGGAAGCATCTCTATGTGATCCTGCAAGCCCACGGTGGGGAGCGAATCTGTGTGACCCATCATACCCACATCACTCATCAGGGATGACTACCAGAGCAGTCCATGTCTAGTGGGAAGTGGCTCTGTGTGACCCGGCAGGCCCACGGTGGGGAGCAGCTCTGTGTGACCCAGCATACCCATAGTACTCATCAGGGAGGAGTGCCCCAGTAACCTAAGGTGTTCAATGTTGCAAATGATGGTCTTGAATCCTATACTCTAGATTATACCTGTGTGAGCTGACTCTTAGTGTACTTGGTGTACTCTCCTCAGTGGTGTACTTAGTGTACTTGGAATACTCTGCTCGATGGTGTACTTGGTGTACTTGGTGTACTCTCCTCAGTGGTGTACATAGTTTACTTGGCGTAATCTCCTCAATAGTGTACTTAGTGTACTTGGTGTACTCTCCTCAGTGGTGTACTTAGTGTACTTGGTGTACTCTCCTCGTGGTGTACATAGTGTACTTGGTGTACTCTCCTCAGTGGTGTACTGACAGTACCTTGTTCATACTCTCCTTTGTGGTCTTTCCTTTAGGGTTTGAGGTCCATACTAAGTATTATGTTACTCACCCCTTCATGGTCTTCGCCCACACGTGTCATATACCGTGGAGGTGATTGACGCTTTGACGGAGACCTTGGTAGTCCAGGACCAGGTGGTGCTCAGTGAGATGGGATGGATGAACTCTTCGACGGAGACCTTGGTGGTTCTGGACTAGGTGGTGCTTAGTGAGACGAGATGTATGAGAGTAATACTATGGATATAGGAATCTTCCCTTCACCTACCCTTTAGGTAGGGTCTTGAGTAGATGGATCGGGGCAGTTTTACTTTCCTTTGTGGTTTTGGGCTTGTATTCTGGCCCCTTTGTACTTTCCTTTGTGGTTTTGGGCTTGTATTCTGGCTCCTTTGTACTTTCAGTTTGTGTTGTGTGCATGTGTACAGGTTTAAAGGAATATTCCTTCTCATTGATAGTCACCATACTCTGGACTATAGAAGGTGGGCTTGGGGTTAGTCACAACACAGGCCCTATGGGGGGACAGCTCGTGACATACATGTAGAACATCACCAGTGAACCAATCTATATTGAACACCATTTCACTCATAGTTACACAGGGTGTTGATTGTCCACACTATCATGATTAGTAAATTGAGTCTTGGTATATGTGTGGCCAATATAGTATTTTTTCAGTTTTCATATCCCACGGTATGACTCCATCTATCGAAATAGGGGAAGTATGAATATTAATAAAGGCATCACACAATCATGTACCTTGAATGCCATGGGATAGGCCTTAACTAGTAGGTATGCTTACTACCTATTTTATTTTATATTTTATTTAAAATTTTATATTAAATTTGTAATTATATGGGTTAGATAATCTTAGACATATCTCTAATCCACAATAGAAAGAAGATTATAGTCAAGATGTATTTTATAGAAATAATTTGGATATCATAGATCATCTTGATTCCTTATATGAGAGTGTCTATGATGAGGATCAACTGAAATTCCTTTATCAACATGATTCCATAGAGGTAGATGGAGATTCCAATGTTCTTGATGATACCATTAGGGATGATAAATAGTTACCACTACTACCACCACCAAAAGGAGAATAGATACTAGGACAGTCGTGAGGATTGAGATGAAAAATGGGCAAGTAATGCCTTAAAGAGGACCAAGCACAAGCTCGTGTACCACAGTTATAGGATCTTGTATTGAAAGCAAAGGATCCTACATAGCATGAAAAGGAAATTTTAAATCCTGCAGATGACATCCTTGGAACTCTAGAAGGGTGGTACTTTTCTATAAAATCATAGTTTTGGAAATTCTCAAGAAACAGTTTCCCCTACGAGGACCACTTTGATGTGTTATCATTGGCATTATCTTGAAGGGGTCCTATTGGTAACCCTTTATTCTTCAAATATACCTCCTTATGTGATGTTCGATAGTCCTCTAGGCATCACAGTGAAGATTACCCCATTCATAAGTGCAACAAGGAACCAAAAGTTTAACATATTGAGGTACCAGCAGTAGCAGCAAAGCAGTACATGGGGGCAGTAGTTCCACAAACTTATGTGAACCCAATTAAGGTAGAGGTAACATAAGATGATGATCAAACTACTATATTTATCACACCTAAGTGGAATAGACATCACACCCGAAGTGGGCAAGAGGTTTATACACCATGTTGTGGAATAGAGAGATAAAGACGTTGATTTTTTTCTGGTGTGAGACATTTTAATATAAAAATAGTTAATTTATCAAGTCATTAATTGTCTTCTATAGAGTATGAAAAATATATATAACTATAACATCCCATAAATTTAAGAATATTCTTATTTTAGTTAAAGTATAATAAATAGCTTGTTTTATAATTTAAAAACTACAAAGAAATGTTTTAATATAATATTTTTTAAAACTAAATGATTTTCTTTAATCAAAATAAGTTTTGGTTAAGTTAAAATATCCAATTTATAAAATATTACTTTATAAATAAATAGTGGTTTATTTTCTCAAATGTAAATATAGTAAAAAATTAAATGTTAGAATTAAAGAAGATAAATTATGTTTTCTCTTAATATTTTGAAAGATATGATTTTTAAAATACATTATTTCATTACTTATGGTCAATTATTAATATAAGTATAGTTAAAATAAAAAATATTATTTAAAAGTAACTTTATATAAAAAATTATAGTTTTTTGTTTTAATACTATTATTTTTTAATATACTATTACTTTTCAAGAAATATAAATATAATATGGTTAGTAAAATATTACTTTAGTAATGGTAATATTACTTATATCTAGTCATTTGAATGTTAACTGTATTTAATTAAAAGAATAATTAACTTAATGTAATTTTTGATAAAAAAAAATATATACAGTGTATGTATTAAATAAATATTCTATATATTGTAATTATATTGATTATTGTTTTTTAAAAATAATAATTTATATTTAAAAATGGCTCAGCCATTGGTTAGCCAAGAGACCACCTCAACCACACTTCTGGGACCCTAGGGTTCGACCATGTGTGGGATGTGGTCTACCCTAACCCGCCAATGGTGGAAGAGGAGGAACCGAGCACCGGTTCATATGCAAGCTACTGGGTGCATATCACCCGCAGGTTACGGTTAGGGCTTGCATGGGGTGTGTTGGGCCGCAGGTGTAACCATACAAGTCGGTAAGGGTGCATGAGGCGGTTTGTGTGAGTGTGTCGGGATCCAACCCTAGTGTCATGTACAAGATACTAATGACATAGGATCACCTATTAAGCACTCCCTGGATGTTTGAGTTTCCAATGTGGTATGTGCTCTCTCAATCACTATTGACCTTCCCTTAAAAACACCATTTATATATGGACTATTTGATCAATTCCACACCGCCCATCTGATCAATTCATTGTTCATCTTATACCTTCCTCTTGATCTAGCCAAACCATCGACATCATCCTTATTCCTCCCAATGATCTACATCATCCTTGATGTTGCAAATATCATGGTCTAATCTTGACATCAGCATTTTCACAACGAACACAAAGTTTTATAATCCTAAAACCATGAAAACCCTTTGGCCTCCATTATTCTTTAATTTACCTTTCATCTTTATTCCTTCAATCTATAAAAATTAAATCATTTCATTAATCTCATTGTTATCATCCTATCAAAATAAATCGGTTTGATGTTGTAAATTAAAGAAAAAATACCAATGTTTTTTTCATTTTTCATGAAGCTTCAAGAAGAATACTTACTTAACAGAGAATAATGAGTTAAATAATTATATATACGACCAAATGTACCAATCATATTTAAAACTAAGATTATCTACAGTTCAATTCAAATTCTCCAACTTGTCGCCTTCTCCTCCACATGATGTACCAGTATTAGTGATCAAATAAATATATAAAAATATATATATTATCTTTATTAGTATCAGCTTTCTCGTCAAGCCATGAACATGAACCACACATTTTAAAGAATCGATATCTCTCTCTATCTATCTATCTCGATTCTTCTGGTGGATGTATACAACCACCTCCATGAGCCTTGGAAGATAATAGAAGAATATATATATATATATATATATATATATATTTAAATATATATATTTAAATATACATGAATATATACTAGAATCTTCATGGCTTGACTATATATATAGAAAGCTTACTTTCTGGGTTTTCTATTCTTTTGGAAACCCAATTGATAGTTATAAACATGAGAGAGAAAATGAGGGAGAGAGGGATAGAGTTAAAAAATATTATAATTGATGAAGTGAGGAAAATTAGCCTACCTTCAAAAAAATTATTAATTTAAGGTAAGGGGGTTTTATTTTCAAACTTAAATATTTTCAAAAATCTATTGCAGTATGGGTAATTTATTTTAAACTTTTATTTTATAGAAATAAAATTTAACATTTTATTTAAAACTATTATTTTTTTTCAAAAAACCCTTTTGAAAAGTTATAATTTTATATCATAATTTTGTTTTAAAATTTTATATAAGGGGATCATTACTATTTTTTTAAGAACCTCTTTATTTTTATAATTTTATAAGTAAAGCATAATTATCCAAGAGAGATCTTATTTCCAACTTCTATGTAATTATTTTCCAAACTCTATTTCTTATTAATTTTATATTATCTTCAAAACCCTTATATAAGGGAAAGTTATAATTTTTAGAAAAATATGGTTTTATGATCTACAAAACCCTAAATAAGGGAAATTAAATTTTAAAGTGTTTGTATTATCGTTTTATGTATGAAATCTTATTTAAAATTTGTGAATTTCATCTATAACCATAAATGTGGCTATATACTATAATTATCATTAACAATTCATGAATTTTAATATATTAATTTTTTTAAGTTCAATTTATAAAGTTTTTATAAATATTGCCTTTGAATTTATGAAATTATTTTAAAATTATGGATTTATCCTAACCCTTATAATGTTTTCTAAAAAAAAGATTTTGATAAAGTATTAAAAATGTTAAAATTATTTTCTTCATTGAAAATGATCTATATATTTTTGAAAGGATTTTAATAGTTTATAAAGGAGAAACAAAGGCTTGAAAAAATACAAAAATAAAACTCAACACTTGGGTATTAAATAAGTTGACGGGGAATGGGGTAATCCCATGACCTCAAGGGAATGTTGCCCTAATATTGATACTGCAAGTGGCCTCATTGATTTCTTATGGTTTTCCATGTATCATTTTAATCCACAAAATTTATTCTTTTGAAAGGATTTTAAAGGATAAATCCAAAGTTTCTTTCAAGGGTATTTGATTTTAAAATAAAATGGGTTTTCAAAATGATATGTATTTTCAAAAGTTTCGAAATAATATTTCTTATGAATATTTTTGAGAACGCTATATTCATATTTAAGAAAATTATTTATAAAATGTTTTTTATTTGATATAAAGTGAAATTTTTTCAAAACTATTTTATATTCTTTCAAATAAAATGATTTTTCACTGGTTTTAAAACCCCTTAGTGAGAAATTTCATACTCATGTAATGTTTCTAAAATGTTTTTCCTAGGATCATTATAAGTTTTAAAAGTTTTTTGTATCATTTAAGGAGCTAGAACGTGTGAAGAAAATTATTTTTTTATTTATTAATTTTGTAAACTATGATATTTTATATGGAATTTTCTAATCCTCTAGAACCTAGACAGGAAAGGATCCTCGGGTGTGTAAAGAATTGTATATTTTCCAGTTAATTTTTATGAAAAAATATATAAAACTTGTTTTTTTATGAGATCCAGAAGTGTGGGTCTCAGGATATTATAATTGATATCAGAGCAATGGTTTAGAAAACTTTGGATATGAGGATATTTTCATTTGAGGATAATTAACAATTCATAGGTATTCCTTCAAATATTAATGATTTTTAATAGTATATAATTTTAAAACACTATTTTCTCAATCCGAAAGATGGAAATTCAGAATTTCTTGAAATAGGATAAAATAATTGTGAGAGAAAAATTATTTTTTTGGGGGAGGATATAACATCCTAGGAATGTAATCATATTATTCTTTTAGTTAAATTATAATAAATATCTTACTTTATAATTTAAAAACAACTAATAAATTTTTTAATATAATATTTTATGAAACTAAATGATTTTCTTTAATCAAAATAATTTTTGGTTAAGTTAAAATATTCAAATTATAATATATTAATTTTTAAGGAAATGGTATTTTATTTTCTCAAATGTAAATATAACAAATTTTTAGTAAATGTTAGAATTAAACAAGATTAATTTTTTTCTATTAATATTTAAAAAGATATGATTTTGAATATACATTATATCATAAATTATGATCCTTTATTAACACAAGTATAGTTAAAATAAAAATTATTATTTAAAAGTACCTTTATTTTAAAATTTATAGTTTTATGTTTTAATACTATTAGTTTTGAATATATTATTATTTTTCAACAAATATAAATATAAAATGGTTAGTAAAATATTAATTTAGTAACTGTAATATAACTTATATGTAGTCATTTGAATGTTAAGTGAATTTTATTAGAAGGAACTAATTGAAATTGTTGAGATAGAAATATTGAGGGTGCACATATTAAATAAATATTGTATATATTACAAGTATATTGATTATTATTTAAAAAAACTTATATTAAAAAAACTTCTAGCCAATGGATAACCAAAGGAACACCTTAACCAGACATTTGTGTTACCCTATGGGTCGACCATGTGTGGGTGATAGTCTACCCTAACCAGCCCATGGATGTAGAGGAGGAACTCATAACTTACACATAAGAAGGAAAATGGGTGTGTAGTACCCACTAGTCACGAACAGGGCATGCATGGGGTGTACTAGGTCGTCGGTGCAACTATGCTAGTAAACATGGCTATGCGAGGAAGTGTGTGAGAGTGTGTTCAAGATCCAACCCCAGTTCCATGGCCAAGAGGGTGATGAAATGGGATCACTTATTAAGCGCCCCACGAATGTTTGAGTTTTTGATGTGGGACACACACTCTCATTCACTTTTCACATTCCCTTAAAAATGTCAATAATGAATAGACCATTTGATCAAGTCTATGACAACCATATGATCAATTTATTGTTCATGTTTTACCTCCTGTTTGACCTAGCTAAACACTCGACATCATCATCCTTCCTTATGATGATATGATTTTTCCTTAACGTTGCAAATCTTATGGTCAAAGATTGAAATAGCCATTTTGACAACAAACCCAAAGTTATCAAACCCTAAAACCATGAGATCCCTTCAAGCTGTGTTATTATTTAACATCCCTTTCATCTTTATTCCTTCAATCTACAAAAAATAAATCCTTTCATTAATCTCATTTTTATCATCCTATCAAACCAAATTGATTTGATGTTGTAATATAAAAAAATTCTAGTAGATTTTTCAAATTTTAGGAAGCATCAAGAAGACTCCCCGATGAAACTGAGAAAGATGAGTTAAATAGTTATATATACAACTTAATGTGCCAATCATATTTAAAACTAAGATTATATATAGTTAATTTTTAGATTCTCCAACTCATCATCTCCTCCTCCTCAATATATACTAGTAGCAGAAAATATATATATATATATATATATATATATAATCTCTCTATCAATATCGGCTTGCTCAGAAAACCGTGAATGTGAACCAAGCATTTTGAAGAATTGAGATATATCTCTCTCTCAATTCTTCCGGTGGATCTATACATCCACCTCTCTATTACTTGGAAGATAATAGTCTAAATGTATATATATACATGAATATGTTCTAGAATCTTTAGGAGTTGACTATATATATTGGAAGATTGCTTTGCGGGGTTTTAATTCTTTTAGAAACCCAGTTACCTATTGTAAATGTAAAGAGAAAATGAGGAAGAGAGAGAGGGAGTCTGAAAATAGGAGAATTTAAAAGAAAAAGTGAGTAAAATTGGTCTGCCTTCAAAATTTTCTTCAATTTAAGGTAAGGGGGTATTTTATTTTTAAACTTCTATATTTTCAAAATTCTATTATAGTAAGGGTAATTTATTTTAAACATTTATTTTATAGAAATAAATTTTTTATTTTTATTTAAAATAATTATTTTGCAAGAACCCCTTTTTCAAAGTCATAATTTTATATTATAATTTTATTCCAAACACTACTACACACAAAGCCTTTAACAGCTCTATAATAAGGATTATTCAATGCATAAACGTGCTAACAATCAGAGCTCCCTTAAAATATCTAGGCCATTATTAGTGCTAGAAAAATGCTAATAAAGGTCTATTTTATCAGTGCTAAAAATTGTCGATAAAGTCTTACTTTATTAGCACTAAAAATAGTGATGATAAAGGGTGTTCTTTATCAATGCTAGTTTAGTGTTGATAAAGGATCCATTATCAAAAAAATTAGTGATGATAAAGTGTTATTTTATCAGTGCTATTACTAGAACTGATAAAGGGATATTTTATTAGTGTTATTACTAGTGATGATAAAGGGGCATACTACTATAAAGTTTTGTTAAGAATACAAAACACTACAGTAAAAAAATATATGGAGAAAATATAGAATTTAATTGAAATAAAATTTACAACACAAATACTAGATAAAACACTATATTATAGACATTTAAAACATTGGTTTGTATAATTACATGAGTAAGTAAAATTTATCACAAACATTAAAAAACATAAAATTTTTGTTTTCTTTGGCCCCCAAACACCATTCATGCTACTAGTTTCCAAACAGACTACCCCATCTTGATCAAAATAATTCACATGTATAAGAAAACAATTCTTATGTTAGTAATACTATAAAAAATAAATTAAACAAAAAATGTCAATTTTAAACTAAAAACATATACTTTGAGTCATACCAAGAACCCCATGTATTGGATTGATTTTTATTTGCTTCTTACACATCACACCATTTCTTTTTGTTCTCAAAATCAAGTACTCTTCAATTATCTCACATCTATAGTGATAAAAAAATCACTACAGGTGTGAGACAATTCAAGAGAAATTACTTTTTGAAAACAAGCCTTCAACTTTCACACCATTTCTTATTCATCTTCAAACATTATCTCTATGAAAACTGACTAAATAAGTATCAGATAAAAATGAAGAAGAAATTAATTAAGTAATTGTGGATAAAATGATGGGAAAACAATATGATCTTGTTTGCTCAGTTTTTCATATGTGATTCACGATTTCAACTAAAATGGAACTTATATATTGAAAACACATAGTTCAAGTCTTACTGACAATATCGTGTGTCAGATTGATGTGCATTAAATTTATACACACCTCAAATGAATTATGGATCATTTTCCTAAAGTTTCAAAACAGTCTAATCTTGTTTGTTCAATTTTGTCTAGTGATGTGTGTTTTAAACTAAAATGATACTTTTATAGTGAAAATGCACACAATGAGTATTATCAGCCACATCGTGTGTCAGATTGATGTGAAGTTGATTCTTACACATCACAAATTAATTATGGACTATTTTACTAAATTTTGAAAATAATACAAGCTTGTTTTATCAATTTTGGCTATTTGATGTGTGTTTTAAACTAAAATGGCACTTTTGTATTGAAACTTGCACTTTGATTCATACTGACCACATCTTATATTGGATTGATGTGAAGTCAATTCCTACACATCACAAAAATTATAAATTTTGAAAAAAAAAATTGAGCTTGTTTTCGCAGTTTTGGTGAAGAGACACACATTTTAAACAAAATGGATATTTTTTATTGAAAACATGCACTTCAAGTCACAATAACCACATCGAGTGTTATAGTGATTTGTGATCAATTTCTAAACATCTCAAATGAATTATGGATCATTTTCATGAATTTTAAAAACAATATAAGCTTTTTTTCTCAGTTTTGGCTATATGTTGTGTTTTTAAATGAAAATGACACTAATATTGAAAAGACGTACTCTGAGTTATACTGACCAAATCATGTGTCGGATTAGTGTGCGGTCAATTCCTACACTGAAAATTTAATTATGGATTATTTTCAGAATTTTTGAAAACGATTTGATTTTGTTTTCATGTTTTTGGCTATATGATGCACATTTTAAACTAAAATGGAACTTTTATATGGAGAAAACATACTTAGAGTCATAGTGACCACATTAGGTGTCGGATTAATGCACAGTGAATTCCAAAAAATCACAAATGAATTATCGATTTTTTTCTAAAGTTTGAAAACAATTTGATCTCTTTTTATCAGTTTTGACTATGAGATCTATGTTTCAAACTAAAATGGAAGTTTTGTATAGAAAAATGCACTTCTAGTCATACCGAACACAACGTGTGTCAGATTGATGTGTGGTCAATTCCTACATGTCAAAAAGGAATTATAGATAGTTTTTAAAAAAAATTAAAAAAAAAATATGAGCTCATTTTCTTAGTTTTGGTGAGGTGACATACACTTTAAACTAAAATGTAACTTTTGTATTGAAAACACACATTTTGAGTCATATTAACCGCATCGTGTATCGAATTGATATGAAATCGATTCCGACTTGTAAAAAATTAATTATAGATTATTTTCATAAATTTTGAAGACAATATGGACTTGTTTTCTCAGTTTTGGTGATGTGACATGCGATTTAAACTAAAATGGAACTTTTATATTAGCAACATGTGTTTCAAGTCATATCTACCACATCAGGTATCGGATTGATGTGTGGTCGATTACAACATGTCAAAAATGGATTATTAATCATTGTACTAATGTTTGAAAACAATTTGAGATCGTTTACTTGGTTTTTTCTATGTAATGAATTTTAAACTAAAATGGTACTTATATATAGAAAACATGTACTTCAAGTCATAGTGACGACACTGTGTGTCGTATTGGCATGTGATTAATTCCTACAATTACCAAATGAATTATATATTATTTTCCAAATGTTTCAAAACAATTAGAGCTTATTTTATTGATTTTGGCTATGTGACATGCATTTTAAACTAAAATGACCCCTTTATATTAAAAACATGTACTTAGAGTCATATCGACCACATCGGGTGTTGGATTGACGTGTGATCGATTCTTTCATGTCACAAATGAATTATGGACCTTTTATCTGATGTTTGAAGACAGTCTAAGCTTGTTTTCTCAATTTTGGCTATTTGATGTGTGTTTTAAACTAAAATGGAACCTTTGTATTGAAAACACACACTTTTATTCATACCCACCACATCATGTGTCAGATTAATGTATGGTCAATTCATACACATGAAAAATGAATTATGGATTTTTTTCTAAAATTTTGAAAACATTCTAAGCTATTTTTCTCTATTTTATTGATGTGACACACATTTTAAAATAAAATGAACCATTTGTATTGGAAACACGCACTTTGATTCATACCAACCACATCAGGTATCAGATTTACATGTGGTCAATTTATACACATCATAAATGAATTATGGATCATTTTCCTAAAGTTTGAATACAATATAAGATCATTTTCTCAGTTTTGGCTATGTGATTTGATTTAAAATAAAATGTCACTTATATTGAAAACACATATACTGATTCATATTGACCACATCATGTGTCAAATTGGCTTACAGTCAATTCATACATGTGAAAAATGAATAATGTATCGTTTTCCAAAAAATTTAAACCAATACGAGATCGTTTGATTTTTTTGGCTATGTGACATGCATTTTCATTCTAAAATGGCACTTTAATATTGAAAACACGTAATTGAAACCATACCAAACACATAGGATGTCAGATTAATATACATCCAATTCCTACATGTTACAAATGAATTATGGATCTTTTTCCTAATTTTTTAAAACAATCTCATCTCATTTACTTAGTTTTTTCTATGTGATACATGTTTTAATCTAAAATGACACCTTTTATTGAAAATAAGCAATTTGAGTCATATCAGCCTCATCGTGTTTCAGATTGATGTGTGGTCAATTATTACACCTCAAAACTGACTTATGGATAATTTTCTTAAAGATTGAAGCCAATACGAGATCCATTTCTCAGTTTTGGTGATATGACACGTGTTTTAAACTAAAATTGCACTTTTCTATTGAAAACATGAATTTCGAATCATACTAACCACATCATGTATCGCATTTACATTTAGTTGATTCATACACATCAAAAATGAATTATTGATTGTTTTTACAAATTTTGAAGACAATCTAAACTTTTTTATTAGTTTTGGTGATGCGACGTGTGTTTTAAACTAAAATAACACTTTTATATTGACAACAATCATTTAGATTCATACTGACCATATCAGGTGACGAATTGATGTGTGGTCAATTCCTACATGTCAAAAAAGAATTATGGATTATTTTCCTAAAATTTGAAAAAAAATCTAAGATTGTTTTCTTGGTTTTGGATATGTGATGTGTTTTAAACTAAAATGAAACTATTAATGAAACTTTTATATTGAAAACATATACTTTAATCCATACTGACCACATAGTTTTTCATATTGGTGTGTGGTCAATTCATGCACATGAAAAATAAATTATGGGTCATTTTCCTAAATTTTGAAAACAATATGACCTCACTTTCTTGGTTATGTAATGTGCATTTTATTCTAAAATGGAACCTTTACATTGAAAACATGTACTTAGAGTCATACTGACCACATCAGATGTCGGATTATCATACAGCCAATTATTACATGTCAAAAATGAATTATGTACCATTTTCTAAGAGTTTAAAAACAATCCAATCTCATTTTCTCTGTTTTTGCTATGAGATGTGTGTTTTAAACTAAAATAAAACTTTTGTATTGAAAACACACACTTCGAGTCATACCGACCACATCATGTGTCAAAATGATGTGCGGTCAATTCTTAGATGTCAAAATTAAATTATGGATCATTTTCATAAATTTTAAATACAATATAATCTTTTTTCCTTTGTTTTGATGAGGTGATATGCGTTTTAGACTAAAAGGGAACTTTTTTGTATTGAAAACACACACTTTGATTCATACCGACTACATCGAGTGTTGGATTGAAATGTGATTGATTCCTACACGTCACAAATGAATTACGTTTCATTATCCTAAAGTTTTAAATAATCATTTCTCATTTACTTAGTTTTGGATAGGTAATGCATTTTAAACTAAAATGACACTTATATTGAAAACATGTACTTTGAGTCATACTGGCCACATCCTGTGTCGAATTGGCATGCAGTAAATTCCTAAAAATTAAAAATGAATTATGGATTGTTTTCCTAAAGTTTGAAAACAATCTATGCTCATTTTCTTCATTTTGGATATGTGACGTGTGTTTTAAACTAAAATGGAACTTTCATATTAAAAAAAGTATAAAGATTCATACCAACCACATTGGATGTTGGATTAGCGTGTGGTTGATTCCTACTTGTCACAAATGAATTGTGGATCATTGTCCTAAATTTTGAAAACAATCCAAGATTTTTTTTCTCAGTTTTGGCTATGTGATATGTGTTTTAAACTAAAATGACACTTTTGTATTGAAAACACTCACTTTGAGTCATACCGACCACATCGTGTGTCGGATTGATGTGTAGTCAATTGCTACACATCAAAAATGAATTATAAATAGTTTTACTAAATTTTTTAAACAGTATGAGATCGTTTTCTCAATTTTGATCATGTGACGTATGTTTTGAACTAATGTGTAAATTTAACAAAATAAGCATCAGATAAAAATAATAAAAATATTATCTAAAAAAGGTTGATAAAATGATGAGAATACTAACTAAATAAGTAATAGGAATTCACCTCTTCATGATGTTAGAATACATTATGACACCATGTATTCTTCTTATTCATTTCTAATCAAATAGATTTCCTACATTATACTTATCCTTGAGAAATAAATCAAAAATAATATAAAATCATTATGATACTAAAATTTCACATCCCAAGCATATCTATAAGGTAATAGCTTGTACTATATCCCAAACATAATAGGTAATATCCTAAATTTTATGTTAGAAAACATTATGACATTGTATACTTTTCCCACTCATCTCTAGATAAATTTACTTCTTTTGAGTACAAAGATTGTTGGAAATCTTGGCAGTACTAAGAAAATATAGACAAATAAATGATTAAGAATTTTTTTTAATGAAATTTTAATTACCTTTGAAAATTACTTGTTTGAGGATGCTAGTTTTCTTATGGTATATGATATCTTTCAAATTTTTGAAAATGTATTATTCATAATCGTTGTTTTTATCTTTCTTAATACAATAAAGAAGCATTGACCAGAATTACTAAATTATTTTGAAATATGTTTTGATAGTTGAATATTTCTATATATACCTTAATTTGTTTCCATTTGAATAAATATATAAGCTTCTTAATTTTCAGTCACCGACCTCATACCATGATTTAGCCTATATTTATAGATCACACTATCATAACAAAAAACTTATCGAAAAAACTGAAATATATAATTCGAATTTTATCTATAAAATGTTGATTGAAATGCATTACAAATTCACAATACACATCATGTGTGGTCAGTTTTATGGAAATCCATGCATTGGATCCAAAAAATAAACATTTAGGGTATCCAAATTCATTGTGATCAGCATCCATTTCTTCCTAAAAAACAAAAAATAGATAAGTAATTAAAAAAATAAAAACATATTTTATATGATTAGATTTTAGAGTTTTACCCATGCATTGTAGGCATCAAAAAGAATCTATCTTCTTTTATTTTCTTCTCAAATTCCTTTCTTAGATATTCTTTTTTATTATCAATTTCTTCTAACCCCAAATAAATTTCTTCTATAGAAACAATACAGGGATTAATGAATCCAAATCGTGTTTTGTAGGGTTTTCCCTTTATAGAGTAGTAATATAAACTCATGTAGAAAATATGGATATTTATTAACTTTAATGAACATAGTAGATCATTTTTTGGACAGACATGTTATAAAAATGTATCTCATGTATGTATTCACAACTGAGACTCCCGGTCATTCCAACATGAGAATCTTATTTATACTCTCGATATCAACTATGTCTGTAATGACATTTCTAAATATTTCTTCTTCATAATGAATATAGGACACATATCCATCTTTGAATATGGTGTCTATATGAACTTTTATTGTTAATATATGCTATAGTGGAACTAGCAAGGAGAAGGTACTCTCGGAAGTTCCTTTTGTTTTCTTGGTCGATTCACTAGATTGTCTTGATCTAACCTTTTTTCTCCCCATTGTTTTATCCGTCTGTAATACAATACATCACTTTAGACCTTTTTTCATCAACTATTATAGGTTTTTTATTAGAATTTTTTTTTAAAATAAATACCTAATTATCTTTATAAGATTATATGGTCATTCTATAAAAGTTACAATAGAATCTTTGACCTTTGTAATATCTAAATCATCAAGTGGATCAAGCTACTCGATGCTTGACCCTTGAGCTACTTCAATCCCCACTCTCATGTGGTCTTTTGGGATTTATTTTTTGTGTAGCATTCCTCTATGGATATTATACACTGCACCCCTTTCAATAAGGTGATATGTGGGTGTTGATATGTTGAAATCATGTACAACTTGACCTTGCATAATTTTAGCAATATAAAGTTATCTAAAGTTGTTCGATTCAGATTTATCAGAATTAGTAATTAAAAAATTGATTATCTCGAGTAAGGTATGCGTTTTTGGGGAATGACTAGCCTCAAAGTTAGTGGGTTTCTTTGTTTCTTCATTTATTAATATTTGTTCCACTACTAGTTCGCTTTGATCCTTCCATATATATTGGTCTGTCAAACCAGACCAGACAATAATGTCTTAAAAATCATCTATTTTCACCTACATTCCTTTCATCATCTGATGTGTATCTTATTGAAACTTTGTATTCTTGAAATATGTTGGAGATGACACTCCAAAACCCACACCTCTAATATAACCATATTGCTCTGTCTATTTCAAAGCTACCAAAAGTAGTTTTTCATCAGGTACTCTTGTGTCTAAATCATATAAAAACATATAAACATAAATAGATATATTTTTGTAATAGTGATATAAATTATAACGAATTGCTATTATATCATACTTACACATGTTTCCCATACTGCTTTTGTGTTTTCGTCAACTAGTCTAACCACTTTATTTACACGGACCACCTTTCTTGGCACATGATGTGGGATGGAAGTTGCTTTAGATTTTGATTCAACAATATGCATATAAATAAAGGATCATATATTATTACATATCACAGAAAAATTTTATTATAGATTTAAAATACATACCATTTTCTTCTCTAGTAAAGTGTACCCCATCCTTGTTTTTCAATAGGGATACATTGGTTTTAATGCATGTTGTTTATTTTCATCACACCTTTACTATTTCATAAATTAACAATTTTGAATCAAATTAGATAAAAATAAATAATTTCAAATAATATATTATCGACTATAATTTACCTGAAATGATTTCTCATCGTCATGACAGATGAAATCATTCCATGTTTCCTTATTTATAATGTGCACATACATAACTGGTGGGTGGGGTTTTAGTTTCCCCTCAGCATCCCTAAGATAAAACTTGGTAAGAAGTGTCCAGAAACCTCTCTAGGATTTTCCAATGGCACAAAGAAATATTTCTTATGGAAATCATCTAAAAAAACTCTACAAGTGATAATGAAAATTATATCAACATTTCATTATATAATTTTTTGGTAAAATAGAGATACTATTTCATAACATTACCTTAATATCTTCTTAAAGGGTTTCCTTTGTCATAGGCTGGACTTGGCTCTAGAAACCTATATCAATTATCACATTCATTCTCATTGTGACCCCAATATAACTAATGAACATTGACTTATTGGGATCAAGAGGTTGGCCGTATTAATTCCATCCATTCTCAAATTTTATACCCTTGCTTCTTACCTTGATAATTTTAGTCAACACACTGATGCTATGTCGTTCTTTTTTTCATCAACATTTTGTTGATCCTTTGATAATTTTATAGTTTCAACATTAACCATTTATTCTTCCCTAAGATTGGTTACATCATCATGTGCATAAGTCAATTTCTACATGATTAGTCAGAAATTTAATTTGGATTACATTAATACATTATAGAACACATAATATTATGAGGAAAATACTAGTATACTAAAAAACACTTTAACTTACTCATTGAACTCTCTTTATTTTCTTTAAAGGTTGAAGGGATTTTCATCCTCTATTGAGAATACAAATCCCCTCTTTTTGGTCCTCTCTAATGTATAAGACTTTTTCTAAATTAGGACCACCATTAAATTATTGTGATATCCCAATGAAAGGGTCATCCTCAATTGAATTTTAATCCAATCCTATAGTTGTTTTAGTCACCAGTAGGAAAATTGACCAATTATTGTTTACTGGATCTAAGACATAAAATATCTATACTTATTATGATTCAATTACGAATGGATTTTTCATATACCCTTACACATTGAAATTCACCTTCATGAAACTCATTTCATCAACTTTCACAGCACTCCTATTGTCAACCCATTTGAAACGGAAAAGAAGCACTTGAAATGTTTTATAATACAACTCTTATATTTGTTTGATGATGTCAAAATATGACATATTCACATAAATTTGATTTCTATCCTTGGAACTAGGTATGTTCACCAGTTCCCACATAAGTGTAAATCCATCGTTTTACATCGTACTATGTTCATAATGTTCTTTTTGTATATAATGTATAATAAATAATTACAAAACCAGTGTAAGAGATAACATTTTCATTTGGTCCCTTGTCTAGCCATCTAAGTCATTTGGTAATTAAATTTTGATTTTCAGATAACTCCACATAAATATGATCTTGTAACCATCTTATAAACCATTGATTAAGTGTGTTTTGCATCCATCCTTCAACCCTAGATGGATTCAAATGTCTAAGCATTTCTTTGTGGGATTCAAAATATGTATCAACATCTTAACTATTACGTAAACTATAAAGGTGATCTTTCTCCTTCTCTATGTTGGTAATTGTAACATCTCTTCCAAAAATCCCGTTTCCCATAAGGGGTCCATTGTGATGATACTTTGGGAGATCGATGCTATCAATATATTATAGCTAATCAGTATAGAAATCAACAACTTCTTCAATAATATATCATTCTACAGTACAACCTTCTATATGGCTTAGATTCTTGACATACCCTTTCAAAATCATCATATACCATTCAATGGGGTACATAAATCTATAACGGATAGGACCACATAGTTGAACCTCTCTGACCAAGTGAACCATCATGTGGATCATTATATCAAAGAATGGTGGTAGGAAGAATATCTCCAATTCACATAATATGACTGCATCCTCCTTATTCATGATTGGAAACTTCATTGGGTCTATAACTGTACTATATATAGATTTCAAAAATAAACTGAGTTTGGTTAATGTATGTCATACATTTTTAGACAAAATTCAATATAAAACGACGGGTCTAAAATCTTGCATTAAAACATGTCAAGTGATTTTAGTCCCTATGATGTCATGTTAGTTATTGACGTGACATTATTGACATTTGATGAATACACCTCTAGAAATTTTACACCATTAAGAAAAATAAAAGATTTCAATTTTTCTTTTCTGGATAGAGTGTAAGCTATTGGAGGAAGAAAATTCCTCCTTTAACCCTTCATTGGTGTCAACTCTTCCCCTATCCCCATGTCAATCAAGTTCAAACTAGCATTAATGTCATATTTTGTTTTGTCATGGACAATTAGTAATGGGCCAATAGCAGTATTAGATACATTTTTTTCTATATGCGTGACGAAAAGAAAATTTCTGACGAAGAAACAATTCCAATACGGTAATTCAAAGAAAATTGATCTATTTTTACAACCTAATTTCATATGGTTTTTCAAAAATGGTTTACCAAAAAGAGTTTCAATATCTTTTACTTTATCAAATAGTTGATTACCCATTAGTGGAGATAGTGTTCTGCCTTGATCGGTATTCCCATCGAATGTTGTCATCCAAGATCGGTATTTATATTATCAAGGTAAAACTTTCTAATTTCCCAAAAACATAGTCTTCGAGGAATGTTTTAACTAAAATGATTGTGTTCATTCTTCACAAATGAGATTCCCCAAAATTCCTTTAATGTTATAGCCTAACAAATTTCTATAAGCAGGAAAGTCATTTATCATCCCATACAATATGGCCCTCAATGTGAATTCTTCACTTCTATAAGATTTATACATTGTAACACTTGTATCCCACAAAAATTTTATATCTTCGATCAATGGAGACAAATAGACATCAATATCATTATTGGGTTGTTTTTGTCCAAATATAAGCAGAGACAACATAATGTATTTGCGCTTTATACATAACCATGGAAAAAAATTATAATTTACCAACATAACTGGACATGTATTGTGAGTGCTACTCTGTTCGCCAAAAGAATTTATTCCATATGTAGATAATGCTATGTAGATAATGGAAGATTGAAGTTTTTCCAAATTCAATTAATCATAATCAATTTTCTTCGACTAAGGAGAGTATGTTGGATGACATAGTTTCTCATCTTTAATTCTTATATTTGCGTGCCATGTCAATTGTCTCATGGTTTCTTGACAACCATATTGTCGTCTAAACCATAGAATGATAGGAAAGTATCATACATATTTTGAAGGACTTGATTCATCTTTCTTGTATCAATTCACTCCACACATAGGGTATTTTATGAGTGATTCGTGGTCCTTACGAAACAATATTCAATCATTTGGACAAGCATTTATTTTTATAGAGATCATTACCATTGAACATAGCATTCATATAGTGTTATATATTCAACAAAGAAGTTCATTTTCTTATCATAACATATTATTTAGGAGAACAAGTAGTTCTTTAAATCTAGTGTCGCTTCATCTATATCAGTTATCAAACTATTTAAATTCAATACATTTGAAAATGTTGTGTATTTAGTACAACATGTATACAATGGTTTCTTAAAATAGCTTTTTATCTTCTCAAGCAACATAGGACAATCATGAAGGTCATCTTCAATTTCCATTTTTATTTCTTCTCTACGATATCCATCATTTACACTGGTGTTCAAATCAAATGATCCATAAACCGCAATATCATCACTACAAAAAAAATTACTTTTACCAATAGAAAATTAGTGGCAAACATTATATCTATTGGTATAAATGAGTAATTTCAATAGATATTATGTTTTATTAGTATAAAATTCAAGTACCAACATTTATTTTTACCAACAAATATAACCATTGTTATTAATTGTTTAATACCAACATATACTTTACTAATAACTAAATTTGTTACTTTATCATATTAATACTAACATTTTTTTTGCCAATAAATGAATCCATTGTTATTAATTGTTATTTACAACAGTTTATTTACAACGTATAAATTTGTTACTAGTATTTATTTAGTACAAACAAATCATTTAACAATATATTTTTTATTAGTAACAATTTATTAAAAAATATTACTATTATAAAAAATATATCGATATGGGAATCAGTCATTTAAAAAAAAGAAAAAATTAAATATATTATCTCACCTATGCCAGTAGTCGCTCCCCGCCCCAGGTGATGGCCTCCCGATCTTCGTCGCTCGCCACCCACACTGTAGCGATTCTCACCTGCACTCACACCCCCGGTTCATCACACCCAACACCCACACACTTGATTATCTAAAACTATTCACACCCCCCGTCCACTGGTGTTTGATTGTTTTTTCCTCTTTCAACTATAGAGATGAGGTGTAGGGAGGGGCATGGATATGAACTCGTTTCTCATTCAATTCGTCCATGTTTGGCCCTATTATCAGATATATAGTTCCTCTTTAAAAAATTTCATTACATAAAATCATGGGTATATATTATTGTACCTTTTTTTATTTTTATAATTATTTGATTGATGATGTATGAAGGGGTTGTTCTATGAAAGGGTGTTAGAGGTGATGTGTGAGACAATACCTATGTTTTATATCAGTGGCTATGTTGATTTGATGCTCACCTCCATGGTTGGTTGGTCATGGGAACCTAATTTTCATGTTTGGAGGTCTTACATAATGATAACTAAATTGATACATGTGATGCTAGGGTGCCCCTGGTGGTTCTTTTTTCCAGGGACAGTGGGGAGGTGTCATTCTGATGAGGTCGATGTAGAATAATTTTTTGGTGTGTGTTATAATTAGACAATGTATGTCGGTTGTTGATCAATGTTTTTATATTATCATTAGGACCCTCACAAAATAGTACCTAAAGTGTATCCACCGACATTTTTATGATTAGTGGTTGTTCATAGACATTTTAATTCCCTTTTTATCATATCCCCACATTCTTGTATGGCTAGTGGGATGATTTGAATTATTTTATTATCATATTGAATATTGAAATTATGATGCCATTTGGATTTTGTTTCATTTATTTATTGCTGGATGAGTTTTCCAAATTTCATTTAAGGATGGTTTTTAATGGTTGATTTAATTAAAATTAAAATTCCCTTGTTATGGTGGGATATCAAGAAATGTATGTAAATGGATTAAAATGGGTTGTTTTGGGTCTTCCTTAGAAGAAATGGTTATCATTTTGATTTATAAAAGTGGATACATTTATAAATGATTTAAAATGAATGATTCCATTATTTATGGAATTAGATATTCACAACTCGAATGAGACTATTTACATGGGGTCGGACCATAAATATAGGCCCAAAATCCATGGTTGTAGTGTAAGAGCATGGTTTACATAGACAATGGTAGGTATTGTCATTGCAATGGGGTCTATGTTGCGACCATATGGTCGTAGATCCTCAACGATCATAGTCCATGTGGTTCATGGCTATAGGATACCCTTCATTGTCCAATGACAACTATGTCCATGGTTTACTAGACCATGTTCATAGGTACCTAATGCCACAGTCAGCAACTATGGCCCTATCCTTTCAAAAAATTAAATAAATCCACTGAGATTTGATCTCAGGACCTCGTTTTTATTCCATATAATGCTTTATGACTAACCTTCTACTTAACACGTGTATTAATACATGCACACAAACACACACAAATATATATATTATTAGACATTAAAATAATGAAAAAAACCATTAAATCCTGAGATGAATGACTATGATCAAAGTGGGCCATGTACATTGGTCCCACATATGGACATTTTCCAAGAAAAACATGGCCCTAGAAATTTCAAGAACACCTACAGCCATGATCCATGTGAAACGTGGCCATATACCCTATCTCCACCATGGTCTACCATGGATTTGCCTATATTACAATTTACAATCAATGTCAAATAAATTCATGGTCTTAGAACTTTCTCATGCTCTTCCTACCTATTTCACATGAAAGTTTGGAGTTTTCACACCCACCTTCCTCAATGGTTTTAATTGACCATGGTTGTAGGTTGGATTATCTCCACGATCCACATAGACTAATGTTATAGGATTTCACATTCATCCCTATGGACATTTTTTAACACAAATTATGGAAATATGATGCCCTAAGGCTATAATTTTTATGACCCTGGATAAAGATCCATGGTCGTAGTTCAAATTTATAGCAGTATAGCACTAATTTATTTAAAATAAAAACATTATTTTTTACCACATATCTATCAAGAATTTACAGATTGTCTATTTAATGGATTTGTATAGTCTATGGTGAGATCCTCCATAGTCTGTTATCTCACACCCTCCATTCACATTACAATGTTTGTGTGTGTTGGTAGCTCTTATGATTTATACAAGGTACAATTTCCCTTCAGATTGGTTACATTTATCTTAGGTTCATATTGGTGAGTAGATATGTGTAGTGAACCCATAGGTTGCAAGGAGTCGTGTCAATGGTTCAGTTTGAGTTTATATTTTATTTTGGACATTGATGTATTGGTCAAATTAGCATTTCATTATCTTTATACAGCTCTATTTGTTGTAGCTTGATATGTGTTTTTTCTGGATGATGCTTTAATGTATTAAAAAATAGGTTGAATCATTACATTACAGATTATAATTTCTTTGGTTTGTTAATTTTTTTAATATGATTATTTATGTCTCATGGACGTCTAATGAATGGAGGGTGCATGTTGGACTTTCAATAGAAGATCTAATGATCATTTTAACTACTATTTTAGGGAGAATCCTTTCACAATGTGATTCCTTGATGTCCAAGAACCATTTGTCAATCCATGGGTATCGGGAATGCCCATTGGAACTAGTGACAGACCAAGTTGGGTAATGCGTTGGTTCAGCCTAAGATAGTTCATTACATTCATCCAATATGGAATGTTGGGTTCTAGAGTTTATAGTTATACATCTAATACCAAGGGGGAATTTGTGTTTAATGTCCTGAATCTTTGACCAATAGTAGTAGAAGATGATGGTTATAGAGATTAAGCCAAATGGGGTGAGATGGTCTATCCAACTGGGGTTAAAAAACCTATTTTAAATGGAAATCCTGATTCTAGTTTAGAATGACAAAAGAAAGGTCCACATAGTATAAGGTCATGGTTCTTAGACCAAAGGAAGTGTGGGAGTATAAGGTCATATAGTTTTGACCGTTGGGTGAGATGGTCTATTCATTTATAGAATTGTAAACTCAGCCTAAATAGAAATCACGTTTCTAGTGTACACTACCTATGAAAATCATTACATAGTTTGACATCATAGTGTTGGGAACATGGGGTTTTAGAGTATAATTTCTTACATATTATACTATGGGGAACTTCTATTTAAGGATATACAACTTGAGATTGAACTACGGGGTTGTTCTATTTAAGGACATACATCTAGGAAATTTTTTTATAGTTTGAAGTTATAGAATTCGGACTTTAGACCCAAAATAAAGATATATGAGATACATATTTAGGAACCTCACAATGGTGGGAGGTGTGAATATCTCCCCATCAATGATGATCAATGTTTATACACCATTGAGGAGAACTTGGGAATGGTGAAGGGCCCTTCCCATTTAGTTTCCAGCATGTGTGTTTTTCATCCAAGTATCTTTTCATCACTCAATTCTAATAGTAAATCACCTTGGAATAATGAGTAAAGGTGATGTCTCCTGTTAAATGATCTGAACACTCAATTACAATTGACTTAGTGATTGTGAAACAATTATATCTTATTTTCATTTTGGGATTCCAACTAGACTAGATTGTCCTGAGAACTTTTATCTGGAATTAACTTATTATAGATGGCTATCCTCAAAAATGGTAGTTGAATGAAAATGGGCAGCACAACCTCTGTCCCATAATCTAGGGATAAAGGAGTCACTTGGATGGATGTATGATTTGTCATATGATATGCCCACATGGATTTAGAGAGCTTTATACACCATCTCACCATCTTCTAATCCACTATATTCTACAGAATGACAAAGATTACTTTCTTAAATTTCTTTATCTTTCCATTCACTGGTAAATGATAACAAAAGGTATAGTTGGACCATGTATACAACTTAGCAGATAAATGGTTCATATTAGAGACTCAATGATGGTACTATTTTTTTGGATTATGGTGTGAGGGATCCCATGTCAATTAATGATGGGGTAATTCAGAAACATGACAAAAAAAATGTAGTCATGAAATCCTTGATGTTAATGGATTCATCCCATTATGATATGAGTTTGGTATCAGTAAAGATGAACTTAAATCATTTGGATATTGAAAACAAATAAGGAACCATGAAATGCTCAGTGTGCATTTTGGTATGATTAATCTTTGGAAGATAATGCACAAAGCTGGAATAAACCTGGCATTGATGAAACTTTGTGGTGAATTTAATGTAGTAACAACTATATTGTACCAAATTTTGATGAATCTATAGATCTGGTGAGAAAGATTTAATATAGTATGGATATCACCGCATTATCCAGTATGAACATCATATAATTCCTATGGAATCTCTATTCTATGTTCAATCCTAATATTCCATTTATGGAAATATTCAAATCCCGGTGATCTATTATGTGCAAACTGCTTGTATACATTATGCGTAACCAATGCTCATATAATTGATTATTCATGTTTCTTAGATCCAGATCTACTATATAAACTATTGTATAAAATATTCATAGTAATTAATCATATATATTTGTTTATTCGTCATTTTCCATTTTAGGTCAGCACCACAGTCATCTTCCCAACTTATCAGTCAGACATCAACATCATTTGTGACTACATATTCGACTCTACAAATATTTCATAACAAAGAAAACCCTATTTGAGATCAGTATATATTTTGAGGTATCTTCTATCATCATGCATTATTATATTCCTAAATAAAATCAAGTCTTTAATTTTTTTTCTCTTTACTTTTTTTACTGATATCACTTTTCTATAACATCTTCTAAACAATTTATCAGAACTAGTAACTACTACAAGTAGTTATGGTTAAGTCGTGTTCTATAGTTTTGTTTCTTGACTACACTACTGTCTCTCTACCTTTAATTTCCTAACTTCTTATTGATGTATTGGTTTTCTACCACTTATAGTAGTTTTAATCTACATTTTAATTGCAATTGTTTTAAGATAGATATAACAAACACCATTGGTTCTCTGTTTTTTTTTCTTTTCAAAATGCCTACCAATTTATAGACCTGTGGTTTGAAGAATTCCAAATAGAGACAAACTATTTTTTTTAATGATGTTTTCACGGTTTGGTAGACCAAAATGGATTCCTCATATTTTGATAATAATTGTATTATTCTGAACAATGCTTTGTAGTCTTATATAAGTGGTGTCAAAAATAAGCTAAAGCTGATGTTTTTAAACCTAGTAATTAATTATTTAGGTTGGAGCTCTGGATTGTTGCATTTGGTTATCTTCTGTTGCATTTGCATGTTGAAATCATGTTGTTGTTTTAGTTTTCCTAGGAAGATGCTGAAAGTTTTATTTGATAATTTGATGAAACTATTTTTGATAGTCTAGTGGCATCTGACGTTGAAATTGAGCAGTATTTGTGTTTTCAATGAAAATAGATGCATTTTTTATTAAAACCCTTGATTTTCTTCTGTGCCAGTCTAATGTAGTTGTAGTATTGGTGATTTTTAGAAAGATTAATTGTATTTTGAGAGAATTGTATGGATTTGTGGTTACAAACCCTTTTAAACATATGAAAGAAGCTCATGGATTGAGCATATTGACCTTGTATGGAACATAGATGAGCTTCCTTGTTGAGATGTCAACAGAGATGAAGACTGAAAAATTCCCATTCTATGTAGATCATTTTTTAATATTTTCATTTATTTCTATTTTGGTTTTAATTCATGTTAATATTTTGTACTGATTTGTGGGTATGCTCTTTGGTTGTGTTTGGTGTAGATCATGGAGTTAAAGGGTGTCACAGAGCAACGACTTAAATTTCCTCACTGGTACTGAAGATGACTTGATTTGTTGAGTTGTTAACAGGGATGATGAATCAAAAATGTTCATTCTATGCACGTCATTTTTTTACACTTTCATTTTTTCAATTCATGCTGATATTTTGCACTGATTTGTGGGTATGATTTTTGGTTGTGAGGTGTAGATCTTGGAGCTGAAGGGTTTGGCATAATAACGACTTGAGGTTCCTCACTGGTATTGGATTTGACTTTGTTTCTTCCAATGGGCTACTTGGGGGTGATGAAAGATCTTTGGTGAAACTATTCTTCTGCCATTATGGGCATCGGAGGATTGCACCTAAGAGACACCATGCCCTTTTTTCACTTTTTTGGGGGGGAGGGAGTGGGAAGTGGAGTGACGAGTGGTGCATAGATGGATCTTGGATTTTTACCTATGTATTGATTCATTTTGTATTAAATTCCATTATTAATATAAATAATCTTTTTCTAATTTTGAACATTTATGAAAATCGTCTTCGGATTGATAATTAAAACAGGTGTATTATATATGGTAAATTAATCAATATAATATGGAATTTTATGAGAAATAAAAATTTAGACTTTTTATGTAAATGTAATTTATAAACATATATTATATGTTGGTAATATTATTACCAACAGATATATTTGTTATATGAATTTGTTGATAAACACTTTGACCAACGTATTTATTATATGTTGGTATTATTATAATTGTAACGTAACTATTTTATCTGTCACAACAATATTTAGCGACAGAGTTTTTACCGACAGTTTAGTGACATGACATTTTTTTATTGGTAAAACGTTTTACCAATAGAAAATGTACTTTTACCAACAGATATACCCATGTTGGAAAAAGCTAATTATTTTGTAGTACATCCCAATTAGTGTGCACGCCCGGTTTTTTATCATGTTTATTCCAACATTTATATCTCCGATCTATTATGTGAAAAATCGAATATTGTTCCAACTCTTCCAAACTAATTTTTTTAATAACAATGTAAGCATGAACAATAGATTTGAGAAGGGTTGTATTCATGCTCTATTGAAAACTTGATGAACTCTTTAACTCTATTTTCATACTCTTTTTCATATGATTAGTGTGAATCCATTTTCAATTCATATCCATTCTATTGTGTTCATAAAATATTAATTTTGTACAAAAAAATAAATAAATACAGATAAGATATTCATAATTGAATGATAAAGTTAAAGATAATTCTAATAAGGAAAACCCAACATTTGAATGTTATCAGTGATGATTCTTGACAAGTTATCATTTTACTCAATAGAGACATGAAAAGAAACAACTTAGGGTAAACATGTGGCTATTGGTTCAGGTTCTCAATTTGATGTTGTGTTGGACAAAACAGTGGTAATTCTAGGATTGTTTCTATAACCTTTCTAGGGGGTCCAATAAGAGGGAGGATTTGAGGTTTATTCATTTCGTCACTTGGTACGTGGTGGACCAGGTGGTGTGTAGAGACCCAATTTTTGCCTTGTAACACTTTGAAATATTTTTATATATATATATTCAGAGATAGGCATTCAGACAACATGCAATTCCGAGTTCTAGTGTGCCCATAATAAATTATATAAAATTTAAGTATATTTTATAATGTGCATGAAACGAAAACAAGATAAATCTTAAACGGTAGATCGGATTGGAAATATGAGGCCACAATTGAGTCCGAAACGCGGTGTTTACCCTAGGTGGGGCATAACTTTCATCGACGTGGGACACCTGTGGAAAATGCTATCCAGGGGCAGAATCGTAATTAAATGTAACTATTTTTTCCCTGAGGTCGTGCTAAATAACTTTCAAATGGAGGCTCGAATCAAAAATCTAAGATCGTTGTTGAGTTTGTAAAGGGGTGTTTTTCCTATGTGCGACATAAAATGAGAGGGTGCGGCGGTTTCGGATTCTGCGCTATTTTGGAGCTCCTATAAATAGAATGTTGAGGGTTTGGGATTAGGGTTAACCCTAATCCCTTTCTCTCTCTAAGAATCTCTCTCTCCTCTCAAGAGCGTTATTCATCGTTCTTCGTCGAAACGAAGAGAAAACTCCGCCAAATCTTCAGCGGATCAAAGTAGGAGTGTCGTGGACGCATCTCCTACAACGAACGGTTGGATCGAGATAGGATTTGTCATGTTTTGATTTCTAATTCAAGTTTTAATTGAGTTTTTGCCAATGCCTCTTGCTTTGTTTGTTATAACCCCAAATCATCGATGGTCGCACGAATACGGCCATCGATAAGTGTTTAGAACCTTGTTCTAGGTCTGTTCTTCACGGGGATCCATCAACAACTTTTGGGCACGCAAGATCACGGGTAGACCGACGATCCGGAGCCATTGCAGGGAAGGTGTCATCGCAAGGATCCCTGATCCCGCTGACGGAGGTTTGGCTGGGGAGGCAAGTTGTCCCCAAGGTTCATCGGGTCGTTCGAGATCGTGTGAAGGGTTGGCGAGGATGTCACTAGTGCAGAAAACATTTTTAACGTCACCATTTTTTACGTCGGTTATATATAACCGACGTGAAAATCTGTGATACGTGGTTTTTTACGTCGGTTATTTTATAACCGACGTAAAAAATACGAAGAGTAAGTTTTTTACATCGGTTATTTTAATAACCGACGTAAAAAACGAGGTATCTTCGAATTTTTTACGTCGGTTATTTGATAACCGACGTAAAAAAGGCAGAATCTGAGGCCTTTTTTACGTCGGTTATTTGATAACCGACGTAACAACCTAACCCGCAGAATTTTTAACGTCGGTTATACTATAACCGACGTAAAAACTGTGGTTTCTGATGTGTTTTTTACATCGGTCATAGAATAACCGACATAAAAAACCAACACGCGGCTTTTTTTACGTCAGTTATAAAATAACCAACGTAAAAAAAGCGGTATCTGATACATTTATCACGTCGGTTATTATAATAACCGACGTTATAAATGTAATAAAAATAGTTTATAACGTCGGTTATTTAATAACCGACGTTATAAAACATTTAAAAAATTAACACGCCCCATGGATTGTCATTTATGATTTTTCGATCGACAGACCGGCGACTCGTCTCTCTCGCGCGGAAAACCCTAATCGACTCTTCGATCTCGTTTCGTTAAACTCGTTTTTCCATCATCGTTTATCATCTTTACTCTCCTCAGATCTATCATCTCCACTCGCAACACTCAGGTAAGCCTCCCACGACTTTATTTCGTTCGTTTTTTTCCCGAATAGTCTATATTTACATTTTGCGATTTTTTTGTTTAAACTATGTAAGATTCTTCGATTTCGAACCCTCTTACCTCGTTTTTCCATCATCATCTTATTTATTATCACCAAATCTATTAGATCGACTCGCAATATTCACGTAAGCCTCACCTACTTCTATTTCGTTTGTTTTTGTTTCGCGAATGCCCGACATTGATAGTAATTTTTGTTGTCATTGACAACTAATGATCTCATTCACCTATATTACTGCAATTTATATGTAAACCATTGTGATACACTCATTCTGTGTACCAGTGTGATTTATTTTATAAGTATATATGGTTTTTCATGGTGGAATGTTTGTTTTGGATCCTTGGTTGTTTCTATTTTGGGTATCACTTTTTGTTGTTCCATAATCTATTTGCGTCGCTTATTTTCGTGGACTATTATAAGTCTTCGTATGTTATTAAAACCCGATTCATTGCACAATAGAGCATTTTAGACTAGTAGGAGATACAATTCATGGTTCTCATTTTGAATAATGGCATGATACCAAAACTAGTAGCTTGAGGTTAAAATCCCTAGATATGCCAAAACTAGTAGCTTGAGGTTAAAATCTCATGGTTCTGGGGGCTGTCAAGAGGGTTGGTGGCTGTCCAGGGGGTTGGGGGCTGTCCAGGGTGTCCATGGAGGTGGGGGGGCAGTCCAGGGGTGTGTGTGGGGAGGGGGGTCCAAGGGGGTGGGGGCTATCCAAGGGGGTGGGGGCTATCCAAGGGGGTGGGTGGGGGCTGTCCAAGGGGGTGGGGGCCTGTCCAGAGGATTTGGGGGGTTGTCCGGGGGTGGGGGTGTCCAGAGGGTTGGGGGTGTCTAGGGGGTGTCCGGGGGTAGGGGGTGGGGGTGGTGTCCAGGAGGGGTGGGGGTGCTGTCTAGAGGGGTGGGGGTTGTCCAGGGGGTGGGGGCTGTCTAGAGGGGTGGGGGTTGTCCAAGGGGGTGGTGGTGTCCAGGGGGTGTCCAAGGGGGTGGGGGTGGTGTTCAGAGGGTTCGAGGGGCTGTTCAGAGGGTTGGGGGTGTTCAGGGTGTCCATGGAGGTGGGGGGGCAGTCCAGGGGTGTGGGGGTCCAAGGGGGTGGGGGTGTCGAAGGGGGTGGGGGTTGTCCAAGGGGGTGGGGGTCTGTCCAGAGGGTTTGGGGGGTTGTCCGGGGGGTGGGGGTTGTCCAGAGGGTTGGGGTGTCCAGGGGGTGTCCAAGGGGGTAGGGGTGGGGGTGGTGTCCAGGAGGGGTGGGGGTGCTGTCTAGAGGGGTGGGGGTTGTCCAAGGGGTGGGGGCTGTCCAGAGGGGTGGGGGGCTGTCCAGAGGGTTGGGGGTGTCCAGGGGGTGTCCAGGGGGTGTCCAGGGGGTGTCCAGGGGGTGTCCAAGGGGGTCGGGGTGGGGTGGTCTTCAGGAGAGGTGGGGTGCTATTTAGAGGGGTGGGGTGTTGTCTAGAGGGGTGGGGTTGTCCAGGGGGTGGGGGCTGTCCAGAGGGGTGGGGGTTGTCCATGGGGGTGGTGGTGTCCATGGGGTGTCCAAGGGGGTGGAGTGGTGTTCAGAGGGATCGGGGGGTTGTCCAAAGGGTTGGGGGCTGTCCAGGGTGTCCATGGAGGTGGGGGGCAGTCCAGGGGTGTGTGTGGGGAGGGGGGTCCAAGGGGGTGGGGGCTATCCAAGGGGGTGGGTGGGGGCATGTCCAGAGGATTTGGGGGGTTGTCCGGGGGTGGGGGTGTCCAGAGGGTTAGGGTGTCTAGGGGGTGTCTAGGGGGTGTCTAGGGGGTGTCCGGGGGTAGGGGTGGGGGTGGTGTCCAGGAGGGGTGGGGGTGCTGTCTAGAGGGGTGGGGGCTGTTCAGGGGGTGGGGGCTGTCTAGAGGGGTGGGGTTGTCCAAGGGGGTGGTGGTGTCCAGGGGGTGTCCAAGGGGGTGGGGGTGGTGTTCAGAGGGTTCGAGGGGCTGTCCAGAGGGTTGGGGGTGTCCAGGGTGTCCATGGAGGTGGGGGGCAGTCCAGGGGTGTGGGGGGGTCCAAGGGGGTGGGGGTGTCGAAGGGGGTGGGGGCTGTCCAAGGGGGTGGGGGCCTGTCCAGAGGGTTTGGGGGGTTGTCCGGGGGGTGGGGGTCGTCCAGAGGGTTGGGGTGTCCAGGGGGTGTCCAAGGGGGTAGGGGTGGGGTGGTGTCCAGGAGGGGTGGGGGTGCTGTCTAGAGGGGTGGGGGCTGTCCAAGGGGTGGGGGCTGTCCAGAGGGGTGGGGGCTGTCCAGAGGGTTGGGGGTGTCCAGGGGGTGTTCAGGGGGTGTCCAAGGGGGTCGGGGTGGGGTGGTCTTCAGGAGGGGTGGGGTGCTATTTAGAGGGGTGGGTGCTGTCTAGAGGAGTGGGGTTGTCCAGGGGGTGGGGGATGTCCAGAGGGGTGGGGGTTGTCCAAGGGGGTGGTGGTGTCCATGGGGTGTCCAAGGGGGTGGAGTGGTGTTCAGAGGGGTCGGGGGGTTGTCCAAAGGGTTGGGGGCTGTCCGGGGTGTCCATGGAGGTGGGGGGCAGTCCAGGGGTGTGTGGGGGGTCCAAGGGGGTGGGGGTGTCGAAGGGGGTGGGGGTTGTCCAAGGACTGGGGGTGGGGGCTGTCCAAGGGGGTGGGGCTTGTCCAAAGGGTTTGGGGGTTGTTCGGGGGGTGGGGGCTGTCCAGAGGGTTGGGGGTGTCCAGGGGGGTGTCCAAGGGGGTGGGGGTGGGGGTGGTGTCCAGGAGGGGTGGGGGTGCTGTCTAGAGGGGTGGGGGTTGTCCATAGGGGTGGGGGCTGTCCAAGGGGGTGGTGGTGTCCAGGGGGTGTCCAAGGGGGTGGGGGTGGTGTCCAGGGGGTGGGGGCTGTCCAAGAGGGTGGTGGTGTCCAGGGGTGTCCAAGGGGGTGGGGGTGGGGGTTGTCCAAGGGGGTGGTGGTGTCCAGGAGGTGTCCAAGGGGGTGGGGGATAAGTGTCAGTTTGGATTGACTACTGCATCGTGGTTTATGAGATTATGACATGATGATTGTATTGTTTCATGGATATTAGTGTTATAGTATGATTATATTTGGTTATATATATTTTGACCAGTCATCGACTATGAGAAAATTATGGGTTATGGGGGAGACCATACCGTGGTTTTCAAATATGCGTAGTTATCCTGACCCCATTGTGCAGTGATGATTGACTTTACATTGTGATTTTCTCCATCTGAGTTTTTATTTTAAATTTGATTTGATTCTCAGGTTTACTCCATTTTCTCTAATTTGTTATCAACCATTGGAGGCCTCATGGTTTTCTTTGATTCAATGGAATTTAAAATTGTTATATCTAACTATATTTTCTTTTTAAAATCATATTCAAGCATATTTTTTTAAATACGCATAGATTTGTTTTATATTTCAAAATTGTTTTACATTCAAATTATGATTTTTTTTCATATAAACATATATTTGTCTTATCTTAAAAAGATGTATAATTTTGATATTTGTTATGGGTAATAATGAGTCGAAGTTGGATTACGGCACATCGAATGAGCAATGAATATGAGAAAGGTGTTGATGCCTTTTTGGAATTTGCTAAACGAAATGTTCCAAGTAGTGACATTTTTTCTGTCCATGCCTGAAATGTTTGAATATGAAGAAGTTGAAAAGTAGAGAGATAAAAGATCATCTGATTTGTCATGGTTTTAATCCAAGTTACAGCTCTTGGATTTGGCATGGTGAAACTGGACGGAATGTCACTGATGATGATGATTCGCAAGATGGTAACTCTGATGGAATTGAAGAAATGATTCACGATATTGCAGCAGAACAAATTGAGATAGAACCGACAGTTGCACGTCTATATGGTGATGCTGAAAAACCATTATATCCTGGTTGTACAAATTTTACGGTCTTTTCGGCGGTGTTAAGATTGATTAACCTGAAGGCGAAACATGGATGGAGTGACAGAAGTTTTACAGAGATGCTACAATTGATGAAAGACATTCTTCCAAAAGATAACGATCTTCCAGATTCACATTATAAGGCCAAGAAAATATTATGCCCGATGGGATTGGGATACAAGAAAATGCATGTATGTCCGAATGACTGTATTATATATAGGAAGGAATATGAATTTCTGTCAGAGTGTCCTAAATGTGGAACATCACGGTATAAGGTTAAAGAAAAATCACAGGCTGGTGTAGAGATTACAAAAATCTCTTCAAAGATATTTTGATATCTTACTATAATTCATCGTTTCAAACGTTTATTTTCTAATTCACATGATGTAAAAAGGTTAAGATGGCATGCTGATGAGTGGTTATGTGATGGAAAAATACGTCATCTAGCTGATTGTCCACAATGGAAGAAAATTGATGAGCAGTATTCTACATTTGGAAATGAAATTAGAAATCTCAGACTATGGTTGTGCACAGATGGAATGAATCCATACTGAACCCTCAGTAGCATACATAGTTCATGACCTGTTTTATTGGTAATTTACAACCTCTCTCCTGAAGTTTGTATGAAGCGCAAATATGTCGTGTTGAGTATAATGATCTCTGGTCCGAAGCAACCCGGCAATGATATTGATGTTTACTTGTCACCGTTGATTGATGATTTGAAACTTTTATGGGTTGATGGTATTAGGGTGTATGATTCTTATAAAATGGAATATTTTCAACTACATGCAGTCCTTTTGTTCACTATAAATGACTTCTCAACATATGGAAATTTGTCTGGATACAGTGTTAAAGGGCATAAAGCATGTCCAATTTGCGAACAACAGACGTCATATTGTCAATTGCATCATGGGAGGAAAACAGTGTACATGGGTCATCAAAAGTTTTTGCCTACGGATCACCCTTATAGAAGACTAAAAAATGCATTCAATGGCTCACAAGAATTTGATATTGCTCCAAAACCTGTATCCCCTGATCTGTATTTTGAGAGGGTGAAAAACTTTGATGTGACATTGGGAAAGACACAGAAATCTGGTAATGATAGACATATTTGGAAGAAAATGTCAATATTTTTTGAGCTACCATATTGGAGATATCATGAAGTTAAACATAATATTGATGTCATGCACGTGGAAAAGAATATCTGTGATTGTTTGATTGGAACATTGTTAGATATTAAAGGAAAGACAAAAGATGGGTTGAATGCAAGATTAGACTTACTATCAATGGGAATACGTTTGGAGTTAGCTCTCACTCCTAAAGGAAGACAAACATTTCTTCCCCCGGCTTGTCATACATTATCGAAGAAGGAGAAAATTAACTTTTGTCAGTGTCTTCATGATATCAAAGTGCCTCAAGGTTATTCTTCAAATGTAAAAAATTTTGTCTCATTAAAAGACTTGAAGTTGATAGGTATGAAATCACATGATTGTCACCTCATGATACAACAAATTCTACCAGTTGAATTGCGTGGAATATTGCTCATCCGTGTCAGATAGACTATAATGAAGTTGTGTTATTTTTGCAATTCAATTTGTAATAAGGCGATTGATGTGAATGCTTTGAACATTTTGGAAAAGGATGCAATTTTTATACTTTGTCAATTGGAAATGTATTTTCCTCTAACTTTTTTTGATATAACGGTGCATTTAATGATTCATCTGGTTCGAGAAATAAAGTTTTGTGGACCTATATATCTTCGTTGGATGTATCCTTTTGAAAGGTATATGAAAATATTGAAGGGGTGTGTTAAGAATTCATATCGACCTGAAGCCTCCATTATTAAAAAGTATATTTCTGAGGAGGTTGCAGAGTTTTGTACGAGCTACTTGGCTGCGACGCAGCACATAGGTTTGCTTCCATCTCGCCATGAACGAGTTAATAATGAGGGAAAGGAGATTCGTGGCTTGAAAGTCAAATCATTGTCAGCTGAACAGATGAAGAAGTTAGAATCATACATCTTGAATAACATAGATGATGCTCAACCGTATATCACATTGCATATTAATGAGTTGAAACAATGTCATCCAAAGAAGAAAGAAATGTGGATTTTGAATGAGCACAACAAAACATTTTTTGTCATGGTTTAAAAAGACTTTGCTTGGTAGATCGGATGTATCAGAGACATTAAAATGGATAGTGGGTGGTCCATGTTTAAATGTGATTACATGGTCCGGTTATGATATTAATGGCTATACATTTCATACAAAAGCTCAGGACAACAGAAGTGCAGTTCAGAATAGTTGTGTATTGGTGTTTGCAAAAGCAATGCATTTTTCAAGTGCTAAGGACAAAAACTCAATTTCTACATCAAGTGCATATTATGGAGTGATTGAAGACATATGGGAGGTTGATTACTTTAAAATTAAAGTTCATGTTTTTAACTGTAAATGGTTTATCGGTAACAACAGTGTCAGACACGATGAATTTGGAATGACACTTGTTAATCTGAATAAATTGGAAGACACAGCTGGTTCTTTTATAATGGCAACACATGCAAAACAAATTTTCTATGTAGTAGATCAATCAGATATGCGGTGGGCTGTTGTTTTACAAGGGAAAAAACAATATGTTGGTGATGATGAACTTATGAAGATGCTGATTTATGTGAGATCCCTACTTCCATGGAAAGATTAACAGAACATAATGATGAGCATGTTGAAGACATGGTTTGTGCCATAAGGAACGATCACGACGAAGGAATTTGGGGAAACAATCCATTTGTACATTCCTAAAAATACAGGTAACATATGTTTATTTCTTGTTTACATTTAATTTTTTCATAAAATGTTAGATATTGTAAGTTTTTTCTTTATTAAAACATGTATTAAAACAAAATAAGTATAAGTTTTTGTTTGTTTTAAGTTTGTTTAGTTTACTTTATCATGTTTACCATTACATGAATTATATATCTATTAAATTTATTCAGTGACAATTACTTTACCATGTTTACCAGGTTTACCATGTTTACCATGCTTATCATCTTGACCATCTTGGTCATCTTTACCATTATTTAACATGCTTACCATATTAACAATGTTTACTATTACGTAACTTAGTACAATTTTCTATTTTCTGATTACAGTAGTATTAAAATATTTGAATTTGTATATTTGTGAACTAATGTTTGTTTTTTTTGATTTGAAGGATAATGACAGATCATTCAGTTGATGAACAACATGATTCTGGAGATGAACATATTGGTCATACCTCTGGGGAGGAACATTCACATGCTCCTCTTAATGTTCCTCAATCTTCCTCATGTGCTCCTATTACGACAAAGAGTTCAAGAGTTGGTAAATGTGGGTGCACACGTTTACCAAAATTAGCACTTGCCCGTACGCAGGATCAGAGGATACTCGTTGAGTTTGATGATGATGATATTCCTAGAGGTCCAAATGCAAAAGATTTTAAGAGTTTTGTATCAACTCAGGCTAAGAGCAAAGTAAGCATTTTGTATGATGACTGGAGAAGTGTGGAGAAAGCGATAATCTCTCAGTTGTAGGAGACGATTTTGGTAAGATCTTTTGCTATTGTTTGACTATTCTTTAAATGTTTCTAGTATATATAATATGTTTAACCTCTTCTTTATCAGGTGACATTTGATATTCCTGACACTGGAGGAGTCAGGAAGAAATGATTATCGATGGCTGTCAGGAGATGGAGGGATTTCAAATCAACCCTCTCATCTGATTTCATTTTTTGTCATAGGAGTCATGACAATCCATGTCGTATATATCCTTTTATAGATGAAGACACATGGAGACGGTTTGTTGAAAGTAGAAGAAAAGAGTCATTTTTTGTAAGGGCAGTGTAAACTTTTATAAACTTTCTTATATAAATGGTCTTATTAATGTTTTGTTAATGATTTCTTATTCTTAATTTACAGCAAACAAGGAAAGCTAATCAGGAGATCCAATCTAAAAATGTATACCCTCATAGTTTATCTCGGGGAGGGTATGCATTTTTGGAAGAACAAATGATGGCGGAAAAATTTCAAAAACTAAGAGCTGAGTCTTCAAGCTCTGGGGAGGTGGCCCCTCCATCCCCACCATCTAGACATGAAAAATGGAAGAGAGCTCGGATGGGCAAAAAAGGGCAATATCTTTCGGAAGAATCAAGAATCGTAGCTGAGAGGATTGTAAGATATCTATTTTATTTATTTAAGTTAACTATTTTCTTCATATAATTTCAATCATTACAGAAATGTTCAATTAATTAATGCAGGACTCTCTTGAGGAGCAGAGCTCACAAGGGGCATTTACAGCTACTGGGAGGCAAGATATTTTATCTGTAGCATTGGGAAAGCCCAAACATCATGGTCGTGTAAGAGGATATCTGGCAGGTGTATCGGTAAGAAAAGTGTTGTCATGTTCTTCAACTTCTAACGTTGAGGGTGTTTATAAAAAAAATAGAATCCTTGGAGGCTGAAGTTCATAATATTAATGCGACGATGGATGAAAAGATTAGAGCATCGGTACAGTCTATGTTTACAGACATGCAAAGACAATTTCAGACTGCAGCTCTCACTCCTCTGCCTCCCCCTGCAGACCCCATTATTTATCATCCACCTCCGCCAGTAGCTCTCACTCCCCCACCTCAGCCTGCGGACCCCATTTTTATCCTACCCCTCCGCCGCAGCTTCCTACTTATTGCGAGTTGTATGTTGATGATCCTTAACATCATATAGTTTCATATGGGTTGGTATATTGTATAGGAGATACAGTTCATCATCAACAATTAGAGGTAGAGAATCAGAGGGTCACTGTACAGGATATTATAGATAGATCAGCTCGAGTACCATTACCTACAGATGAGGTGACGACAGTTGGACATAGTATCAGCAATTTTTTAATTTGGTCATCCAGATTTCTTCGACTCATTACCATAGAGGTATGAATGTTATATCTTTTATTTTATTTTTTTATTAAAGTTGTTTTATCATTTGAAAACTAATATATTTTTCTATTTATTTTTACAGGAATACTTCAAAGGTAAAGAAATACTGTATAGACAACAACAAAGACAAATGGCTATGACATCAGATACAGATTCTAGTAGTCTTGACAGATTGTCAAGATATTCAAATTTGTTGGCGGGTCATTATGAGTTTCCAATGGAAGCTCATGTTTGTGGCCGTGCAATAACTGTGGGGATTATGAAAACGGATATCATGGAGCTTGTTACTGGAGATAAGTTGGACATCAACGTGGTGCAAATTTTTTCCATGCAAGTCTTAACACATTTTCCCTGCGTTATATTTATTAAAAATGTATACTTATGTCTGTTTTGTATTAGGTATCTTTATAACATTTGTGAGAGGAATGAGCTGACAGATGTATATGGATTCATGGACCCGCAATTGATTTCCCCTGAAGCATGTACATTGGATGAGGAACAAAGAATGTTTTATATTGCTGAAAGACTTGAACAGAATATAGTCACACAATGTTGGATGATGCCTTTTTGTGAGAGGTTTGAAACACCTCTCTCAAAGAGTTCATTATCTTTTAACATAAAAAACCACTAACCTTAAATTTTCTTTTATCAGTGATCATTTGATGTTAGGGGTTTTTTGCCCAAGGGAGAAAAGGCTTTATTGGATATGCTCTGTCCATGATGATGTGCGGGAAGGTTTTAAGAATATATTGGAAAAGTAAGTTTCAATTTCTCAATAGTTTTATATATTATAATGAATTTTAAATTTACCCCATTTGTATTATTTTCTAACAGGGGATGGGTCTACTTTCGAAAAAACACAAAGAAAAGGAGTGCAAAGATCAAATATGTAAATGCGAAGGTAAATATCCATTTATAATTTGTACTTTTTGATTTATTACATAAAAATAATATATTGAATTTACACATTCAAACAGAATTGTCATGAACAACAAGGCGTCATCGAATGCGGATATTATATGTTAAGATGTATGTATGAAATAATAACAACTGGGACAGTTGTGAACTTTGACCTGGTAAGATTTCCTTTTAAACTTTGTCATAATATTTCAATTTGATTTATTCATTATACACGTTAACTGTTATCCTTTTCATTTGTAGCTATTTGATGACCCTCAACCCTATACTGCTCAAGACATCAAACACTTACAAGTGGAGTGGTCAAATTATTTTACAGGTCTGATTGAATTTTAGTTGTTTGTAGTGTAAAATGTAATTTTGAATATCGTCGTTGTAATTGTGTATTTGGAAGTTGTTTAGGTTGGATTTAGTTTTTTTTAAAGTTGACAGTGTAAGTTTTGAATGTTATATATGTGAATGTTTTAATTTTGTTCTACTTCTTGTTTTGGTCTACTTATGATGGTTTTTCTGGTATGGATTCTGGTCTGGGGGGGAGGGGTTCCAAGGGTGTGGGGGGTGTTCAGTGGGGTGGGGGTGTCCAGGGGTGTGGGAGGGCTGTCCGGTGGGGGGGTCTCGGGTGTCCGGTGGGGGGGTCCAAGGGGGGTGGGAGCGTTTCCAGGAGGGTGGAAGGGCTGTCCAGGGGAGTGGGAGGTTGTCCAGGGGGTGTCCAGGGGTGTGGGGGTGTCTTGTGGGGTGAGGGGGGTTTCCAGGGGTGTGGGAGGGCTATCCAATGGGGTGGGGGGGCTGTCCAGTGGGGTGGGGGGGGGGGGGTCCGGGGTGTCCATGGGGATGGGGGGGCAGTCCAGGGGGTGGGAGAGTAGGCGCCGCCATCCCTCGAGGGGATGAACGCCGCTGGAAGGTATTCATCACTCCCACATGTGAAACATTTTGAGAGTTCAAGCTTCGCATGTGGGAGTGATGAGTACCTTCCAGCGGCGTGCCCCCCGAGGGGGTGTCCAGGAGGGTGTCCAGGAGGGTGGTGGTGTCCAGGAGGGTGGGGGGTTGTCCAGGGGGTGGGGGTGTCCAGGGGTGTGGTGGGGGCAGTCCAGTGGGGTGAGGGGGTTCTGGTCTGTTTTTTGTAACTTTTTGGTATGTTTTAGGGGTGTGGGAGGGCTGTCCAGGGGTGTGGGAGTGCTGTCCAGGGGGGGTGGGGGTATACAGGAGGGTTGGGGTTGTCCAGGGGTGTGGGGGGTTGTCCAGGGGGTGGCGGGGATGTACAGGGGTGTGGGGGCTGTCCAGGGGGTCGGGGGACAGTCCAGGGGTGTGGGGGTGTCCAGGGGTGTGGTGGGGGATGTCCAGTGGGGTGAGGGGGGCTGTCCAGGGGGTGGTGGGGCAGTCCAGGGGGTGGGGGGTTGTCCAGGGTTGTTGGGGGTTGTCCATGGGTAGGGGCAGTCCAGGGGTGTGGGGGTGTCCAGAGGTGTGGGGGGTTGTCCAGGGGGTGGTGGGGAAGTCCAGGGGTGGGGGTGTCCAGGGGTGTTGGGGCCTGTCCAGAGGGTGGGGGCTGTCCAGGGGTGTGGGGGGTGTCCAGGGGTGTCATAGGGTGTCTAGGGGTGTGGTGGGGGCTGTCCAGTGGGTTGAGGGGGTTCTGGTCTATTTTTGGTAACTTTTTGGTCTGTTCAGGGGTGTGGGAGTGTTGTCCAGGGGTGTGGGAGTGCTGTCTAGGGGGTGGGGTATACAGGAGGGTGGGGGGATGTCCAGGGGGTGGTGGTGATGTCCAGGGGTGTGGAGGGTGTCCAGGGGTGTGGTGGGGGCAGTCCAGTGGGGCGAGGGGGTTCTGGTTTGTTTTTGGTAACTTTTTGGTCTGTTTCAGGGGTGTGGAAAGGTTGTCCAAGGGTGTGGGAGTATTGTCCAGGGTGTGGGGGTATACATGAGGATGGGGGTTTGTCCCGGGGTGTTTGGGGATGTCCAGAGGGTCGGGGGGCAGTTCAGGGGTGTGGTGGGGGCTGTCCAGTGGGGTGAGGGGGTTGTTCAAGGGGTGGTGGGGGGTTGTCCAGTGGGGTAAGTTTTAAATGTTATCAATGTAAATGCTTAATTTTTCTTTGGTTCTTGTTTTGGTCTACTTCTGTTTTTGTGGTACGAATTCTTGATTTGGTTTCTGGTTGTTTTTGGGGAGAGCAGAGGACTGCATTCCATTTAAAAAAAATTGGTCTTCCACGTCGGTTATTTTATAACCGACAAGATAAAGGAATGGGGAAGGGTTTATCACGTCGGTTATTTGAATAACCGACGTGATAAACACCTGTGGAATGGTTCATCACGTCGGTTATTTAATAACCGACGTTATAAAAATCCCTCGCACTATTTTATCGCGTCGGTTATTATATAACCGACGTGATAAACCCCCCCCCCCCCCCCTCCCGGTTTATCACGTCGGTTATAACCGACGTGATAAACACCCCCGCACTGGTTTATCACGTCGGTTATATAATAACTGACGTGATAAACCCACCCCCCTGGTTTTTGCACGTCGGTTAATTAATAACCGACGTGATAAACACCGCGATGTTATGTTTTTTACGTCGGTTATTTAAAAACCGACGTAAAAAACAATATTTATAACGTTGTCCGTATTAACGTCGGCTAAAAGCTGACGTAAAAAATGAAAAATAACCGACATAAAAAACGTTTTCTGCACTAGTGTGTCTACCGCCATGCCCTACCCCCACAGCTCGAGCGGGTGCACGACATCTTCCACGTGTCGCAGCTGAGGTGATACGTACAAGATCTGACGCACGTCATTGACTGGGGTGAGTTGGACATCGAGGATGGAACAACCTTTACGGAGCACCCGGTGGCAATTGAGGATCGACAAGAGCGAACCTTGCATGGATGGGTCATTCCTCTAGTTCATGTCCTATGGCAGCACAGAAATGTGCAGGAGAGTTATTGGGAACGAGAGAATCAGATGCGGGCTCAGTATCCCGATTTGTTTTTCTAGTTTTTTCTTTTCAGAAATAAAAAACTTGAAGGAGGGAATAATGTAGAGACCCGGTTTTCGCCTTGTAACACTTTGAAATATTTCTATATAAACTTCCAGAGATAGACATTCAAACAACGTGCAATTCTGAGGCATGGTGTGCCCAGAATAAATTATATACAATTTAAGTATATTGTATATTGTGCAAGCAACAGAAATGGGATAACTCATAAACGGCAGCTCGGCTCGCAAATCTGAGGCCACGGTTGAGTCCGGAATACAGTGTTTACCCTAGGGGGCATAACTATCGTCGTTGCGGGACTCCTATAGAAAACACTATCTAGGGGCAGAATCGTAATTAAACGTAACTATTATACCCCTGAGGTCATGCTAAATAACATTCAAACAGAGGCTCGGATCTGAAATTTGAGATCGCCGTTGAGTTTGGAATGGGGTGTTTTTCCAAGGCGTGACGGTTTTGGATTCTGCATTATTTTGGAGCTCCTATAAATAGAATGTTAAGGGTTGGGATTAGGGATAACCCTAATCCCTTTCTCTCTCTAAGAAGCTCTCTCTCTCTCTCCTCTCAAGAGCATTCTGCATCGTTCTTCACCGGAACAAAGAAACTCCACCAAATCTTCAACGGATCGAATCAGGAGCGTTGTGGACGCATCGCCTACAACAAACGGCCAGATCGAGGTGGGATTTGTCGTGTTTTGAGTTTCGATTCAAGTTTTAATCAAGTTTTTGTCCATAGCCTCTTGTTGTGTCCGTTCAAACCCCGAATCATCGATGGTATCACGAACACAGCCATTGATCCGCGTTTAAAACCTTATTCTTGGTCCGTTCTTCGTGGGGATCCACCGACAACTTTTGGGCGCGCAAAATCACTGATGGATCGACGATCCAAAGCCATTACAGGGAAGGCGTCGTCGGAAGGGTCCCCGATCCACTGAAGGATTCACGATCAGGTGGCTAAATTGCGCCCAGCAATCCGTGGAACGGGCTATCGGGGCGTCGCCGACACGGCGGCAGGCCGCTCCACATGCGGTTCGCGGAGCGGCGATGGCGGTGTCGCGACGTGGCCGCACCACGTGGCCCAGTGGTCGGTCAGGCGAGGTTGCGCCGCACGACCACAAGTGATGACCAGCGCCGCTAACCTCGAGGTCGATCGGCCGTGTTGACGCGTTGGCGACTGAACCGTTGGTCGGACCCGCTGTAGGCAGCGGGTCGGATCCTAGGTCGACCCGGGTCGGCCACCGGTCGACCATCCACAACCGACCGTGGTGGTCGACCGTCGTGGCAGCTGTCGCGGCCAGTCAGTCGACCGTAGGGCAAACGACCGCGAACCGAACCGACCGTGAGTCGATCCCCCGACCCTAGGACCCCCTTCTGAAAACTTCAATCGCCCTTAACTTTTAAATCGAACGTCCGTTTGACACATCATATGCGGCGGCATGTTCCTATCTTCAAGACAGGCCTTTTGAGGTAAGTTCGAGAATTTGAAGTTCGGGGTTGGAATGCGGACCCCACTTTGACCCATTCAAGTGTCTTACGGTGAAAAGCACCATTTTCATCGATTGCCCGTTTTGGGCAAATAAATAGCATATCCCGCATGTTTTTTCATGTAGAAAGAAATGATGACCTCTGTTTCGACATCCGAGTAATGAAGCGAGACATTCTGAATTCGACACATTTTCATGCGGTGTTCGACGGCAGTGGTGATCTGGCAACAACAATAGTGACTTCAGAGTGAAACCCTCTAGTCGGGTTGGACATCGGTCCTTGATGACACTAGAGTGGAACCCTTCAGCCGAGCTAGGCATGGGTCATCGATGACACTAAAGTGGAACCCTCCAATCGGGTTGGGCATCAGTCATCGATGACACTGGAGTGGAACCCTCCAGTCGGGCTGGGCAAGGGTCCCCAACTTTGAAACAACTTACTATGGATCAGTGATTGGCGTAACCTTGGACTCACGAGTAAAAGGACGCTTTCTCCACCAAGATGTGTCCTGGTGACGTGACCTAAAACCGTGCGGACGAGAAAGACCCGTCCAAAGCGAATAGTATCAAGGTGTGGTGTTTGAGCCCCTTTGACTTGCAGTTGATAGCAGACGTGTAGACTGTGGGTATCGATGGTGGTTATTCCTGGAACTTTTTGCGACTCTTTACCTGAGTTGAGCTTTGAAATGGAGATCCCCTTACTCCCTCTCGTTTGGGTTTCTTTGGTTTGAGCATATATATAGTTACACCCTATCGCAGCACTCACTCATTGGGTTCTGATTACTCTCCTTCTAAAAGAGGCGAAGATGCGCGGGGTATGTCATGTGTTTTCCGTGTCTAGCTTCTCATGGTTGGATAAGTCTACTCTCCTATTAGAGGTAGCGAAGACTCGAGGAGAAGTTCACCTTCTCACCGTCTCAAACTCCTTGTGTCTGGATGAGCTTACTACACTTCCTTATTGGGTTGAGCTGCACTCGTTTACTATATTATTGTTCTATCAGTTGTACTTCCTTTCCTTTGTACCTATTACTGCTCCCCCTCCTTTTCGAGGCGTCCTACTGAGTATGTTTATACTCACTCATGCATGGGCTTTGTCTGCACTATGCAGACGACGAACAGGTTTGATCAGGACATTAGGGAGCTCAGAATCGCAAGTGTCTGGACCGCGTGCGATGGTTAGAGTTTGGATTTCCATAACAGGGTGTCCTCAGTAGTTTTACTTTCTGTTTCCTGTCAGCTTGGGACACTGTACTAGTTGGGCATGTATTTTTCCCCTTTTTCCTTTATGTTTACTTTACTGTACTCATACCGTTTAGTGGTCCATGCATGCTTGGGTTTACTTTTACAACATGTTGTATCTTTTACTTTCTCTCTCTGTGTACTTTGCATCAAGTTGGCTAGATGTGTGTATAGAGGTACTTAGGCAAAGGCCTCCCTGTGTTTGTTGTGCTTTCGGTGCTAGTCGTCAACTCTGTCCTATGGAGGCGGGCTTGGGGTAGTTGCAGCTCGGGCCCTGTTACAGGTCGGGTCGTGACATGGTGTTTCATTGATAGTCTGAGTGGACAATTAAAGGAGTGGGAAAGTTTAGGTGATTGTCGCATGTCAATGGCCAAATGTCACGTATTATTAATTCGAAGATCTAAAAATACAGCGATAAATTGAAATCATACTGGGAATTTGACCACTAACAATTATCGTTCAACCCTTGATCCTTCTTTCCTTTAATTATGACATTTTACCAATGATAAGTACCCACTTAAAGCATAAATGTTTCCTCTCATTTATTTACAATGTTCTAATACACTTTACATCATAAATCAAGGGCTTTAAAACCATTATTTCATGTATAATTATAAAATATCTTATTATCAATGTTAATAAACTAGATTTCTTACTCAACTAAATCACTTGCAGACATATATTAATCAAATCATCACTAATAAATATGTTGGAAAACAAAATTTATTTATTATTAGATGACAGTCTTCCCTTGGAAATTCTTGTTCTCGCTTTCCATTTAATTGTGACCTGGCTTTCTAAATTTGTGTAAAAGTATCTCTCCTCAGAACATACATGGTCATGTAATAACCGAATTATGACACACGATCGAGGAGCTTGCAATTTCATGAAATGAATGGGTGAAACTATTATTGATGACAGAAGTGAAGTTGGATTGCATGTTACTCTCTTTTTTGTAGATTATTCTTGACCATGTATTATAGGGATACCAACAAATATATTTGTAAATCATTTTGTCCCTATAAAGCATTATTAAATTCAGGTTATTGTTGAACTCATATCACTCATTCTTTAATTTTTAATATTGTGCATTATATTTTATCAAAAAAATTCTTAGATATGGTATATCAAAAATCATTTCATATATATGGGAGATACAATATTTAAGAAGAACATTTTAATGGATAATAACCAATGAAAATGGTATTAGAAACTAAGCACCGCAATGGTAGGGGATCATATTGGGTGTTGAATCTCGAATGCCCGTGAAGCATAATTCCCCTTTATTGGCCAATCTCTCACTGGCTTGGCATAAAAAACAAGTCATTCAACAAAAATTTGAGACAACGATGGCAGTGAGGTGATCAGGAAGGGAGAGGTGGAAGGCTTGTTGTGTCGATCGGCTAAGGGAGTGAAAGATAGGGAAAGGGTGGTCAATAGAGGTCTACATCGCGATGGTGGGTGGTCAGCCCGGGCTGAAGACAGCGATAGTGGTGAGGCGGTCAATAGAAAGTAAGAAATAAAGGATAGGAGAATATAACATGGTTTGGAGAAAGTATATGCGAGAGCTGATCGATGACACTGATAAAAGATAATAGAAATAATAACATACCATAGATTTGAGAGATTTGGTTCTTCTGAGAGAATGTCAAGGGGGAGCAGCAGCAGAGCTAAACTTCTGCGGGAGCTTGAATGGCACGAGGGAAATCTATTCGGTTACGGTTCAATTTAAATGATTCGGAAGGATTTTATCAACACTTTTGAAAAAGCGCTGATAAAAGATGTCTTTATCAATGCTAAAGTTTTAGCGATGATAAAGACCAAATTAATTATTTTTAATAATATAATTAATTTAATTCAAAATTTTAAATGTATATAATTATAAATAAATAAATAAATGTAAATGTAAATATGTTAAAAGAATTGTAAATATGTATTTATAAATATAATTATTGATATGTATTTATAATTATAAATATAAATAAATATATTTGTAAATATATTTATAAATATTTGTATATAATTATAAATATGCTTATATAATTATATATATTTATTTATTTAATATATATATATAGTAAATATATTCATTATTTAAATATATTTATTATAATTTTATAATTCTTTAAATATATAATTATTTATTTATAAATATATAAATACCTTTTTTAAAGTATATTTGTTTATTTATAATTATAAATATATAATTTTATGAATATAATAAATATGCATTTATAAAAATATGAATTTATAAATATTTATTTAAAAATATATTTTTAACATTATTAATGAATATATAATATTAAATTCATGAAAATTAAAGATGAGTGAAATTGGATAATTAAAAATGAGTAGACTTTAAAAATATTTAAAAAATTGAAAAGTTTTATTAATTATACAAATTATTAAAAAAAAATTATGGATATATATATAAATGAAGATGAATACATATTAAAGTCTACTCAATATATTTAATATGTATTTATCTTCATTTCAATATATATCCATAATTAAAAATACCAAGAACTCTACCTGGGGCACGAAGATGAATACAAGATCTCACTCCGGGCCTCACAGAGGGATTCTGAGGACTCTATCCAAGAAGTCCTGCTGAAGGGATCGTAGTCCTGGGAGTAGGAGATGATACCATACTAACCCTCAGGGAAAAGGATATGGGGAACGCACACTAACAAAACTCATCCAAGTCACTTAGGACAAGAGATCCAATCCATTTATAAAAGAGTACACGACGTGTAGAAGAGGTTACACGTCGTTTCTCTTAACCCCGGGTCCTGCCCGTGTAAACGGTTTGTGTCTCAACCCGTGTCTGTATAGTGGAGTACACACTGTGTAGGCAACCCATGTACTCCACCCCATGTATGTGTACTCTCTGAAGTACACGCCGAGTATCCAGGGAGGGACCACATGTCGTGTGACATGGGTCACATGTCGTGTGACATGGGTCACATGTCGTGTGATGTTTAACTTCCTCCGAAAACTCTAGCCGCCACTCAGGGGGTTCCCACAGGGCGTGTAAATCTGGTTTACACGCTGTGTAGATCGAGATTTTCCAGAATCCCAGATCGGTTGTTCGCTCGTTCTGGCGCCTCCAATCTCCGATCTGGCAATCGTTTTGCCACAAGAATGAAGATCCCAACTCATCCAGGTCTCGTCATTGTCGAACAACTCATTCTGTCGTCAAATCTACTTAGAAAATGGATCAAATCTTCGTTCTTTTTTGTGTGCCAAAGAACGCTGAATAACGCAAAATTGGGTACCCTCCATCATCCAAATCGCTCTGTCTCTGTCGTCGCACCTCTGTCGTGCCATGCTGATCTTAGATCTGCGATATCAGATCATTGCACCATGAAATGGGTGCACAACGATCGATCGATTGGGATTATTCGAGTCGCGACCCAAATGAAAAACACCTGCGACGAACGATGAACTGGGGGAAGAAAAGCACGAGAGCATATTAGATTAACAAACCTCAATCGATATTTGTGTCGATCTCAATCCATTATCATTAGAACGACGATTGAAATAATCGAATCAAAATGATAATCTCCCATTAAAGCCCCACAAAAATAACTCACCCCTCAAGACGATCAAACTGTGGATCAATCTATTCATTGATCGGTCCGCATTCATCGTAGAAATCAAGAACGGGGAATAAAATCAATTAAAACTCATGCCCAACCTCGATTCGGTTCAATTGATGAAGAATAATGTAGTTGTGGTGTGTTCACTGGCAAGATTCTTTGAAACTGAGGTGCGTCGATTGTCGATTCACGATCTCATCGTCCTTCACCTGAGAGAATTCTCCGATGGTTTCTCCAAGGGAACTTCAACGTTTCCAGGGTTATGCGGATAACTCTGAAAATTCTCCTTAACAGTCTATTTAAGGATTGTCCATCATTGTGCCAACACAAAACAAATAAAACAATTAATTTTATTCATTTTATTCATTTCCTTACCCGCAGTGACTTTTCTACAAACGACTCGCGCCGACTAATGTTAAGTCGCACTTACGGTAAACTTTGCATTCTGATTTCAACGGTGCCCTCAGAATTTTTGATCTGAACATCTATTTAAAAGTTATTCCACTTTCTCAGAAAAAATGTGCATGCGTGCTATTTAATATATTTAATACATTTTCAAATATTTTTTTGGGCGCACCAAGCCTCTGAATCGTATGCCTTTTTAGCGCTTGGTCTCGAAAATAATCCATATTATATCCAAAAATAATACATGGAAAATCTGAGACATTACATTCTCCTCACTTTGGGGTTTTACGTCCCCAAAAAAGCCAAAACAAGGGCTACTTAAAAAGATGTGGGTATTGAGCACGAATCTGAGTCTTCCGCTCTCATGTGCTCTCCTAAAGATTCTCATGCGACCACCGTACATGCACAAAATAGATCGATCACCCACGGAGGTTCCTCTCTTGCTGATCCTCGATCTCTACCAGGTACTCAGCAAAGGTAGCTTCATTCTCGATGTCTAGCTCACCCCAGTCGATAACGTGTGATGGGTCAGGCACGTACCTCCTTAGTTGTGACACGTGGAAGGCATCATGTACCCAGTCTAACGGAGGTAAAGCTAATCAGTATGTCACCTCTCCAACTCTACACATTATCTGGAAAGGTTCAATAAAACTCGGAGATAACTTGTCGCTCGGGCCAAATCTTTGTAATCCACATCGAGTTGAAACTCGTAAGAACACATGATCTCCTTCCTCGAACTCCAAAGACCTCTTTCGTCTGTCGGCATAAAATTTCTGACGGTTATGTGTAGTTCTCAACTACTCCAGGATGATCTGCACCTTCTCGGTAGTTGCTCGCACCAACTCTGGGATCATGAGTGCTGACTCTCCTGGGTCAGTCCAGCAAAGTTGTTGCATAGTCGCCCGTACAAAGCCTCAAATAGTGACATACCGATGGTGGAATGGTATTTTTGTTGTACACAAACTCCACTAGTGGTAAGTGATCCTCCCAACTACAGATGAAGTCTAACATGCAAGCTCGTAGCATTTCCTCCAGAACATAAGTAGTCTGCTCTGGTCGGCCATCATTTGGGGGGTGAAACGCTATGCTCAAGTGTAACTGAGTTCCAAAAGCCTCTTGTAATCCCTTACACAACCAGGATGTGAAGCGAGCATTGTGGTCAGAAACGATCATTGATGGAACTTCATGGAGTCAAACTATCTCCTGAACGTAGATTCATTCCAAGCTCTCTACGGAACTCTGCTTCTAAATTTCTAAGAAGTGAACCGACTTGGTGAGTCGGTCTATGATCACCCCACATGGAATCATATCACCTGGACGTATGTGGTAAGCCCGTCATAAAGTCCATGGATATTTCATCTCACTTCCACTCTGACACCTCAAGGGGTTGAGCTAAACCTATTGGAACTTAGTTCTCAGCCTTCACTTACTGACAAGTAAGACATCGAGAGACAAACTCTAAAACTCCTTTCTTCATCCCTGACCACCAAAAGCGACGCACGAGGTCCCGGTACATTTTTCCACACCTGGATGTACCGCCAAATGAGATGTATGAAACTCTCTCAGAATCTCCTCCCACAACTTCACTGGTACTATCGTGCGTCCTTTAAAAAGAACAACATGCTCCCCACCTTTAGAAAATTCATCAGGAGCATGTCCAGTGGATATTCGAGCATGTGGTGTCTCACAATTGGTATCCTCTAATTGTGCCTACCTGACTCGCTGTAAAAGTGAATGGGTAACGACCATCGATTTGAGGTAAGCTGCTCTATCTCCATCCACCAAGGATAAGTGCAACGAGGCCAACTGCTCAAACGCCTCATTAAGTTTTTGTGAACAAGATCTCTTATTGAGAGCATCTGCTACCACGTTCTCCTTCCCATAAGTATAGACAATCTCGAAGTCATAATCCTGAAAGAACTATAGTCATCGTATCTACCTCAATTTAAGATATTTCTATGAGAATATGTACTTGAGAAACTTGTGATCGGAACAGACGATAAATTGCTCGTCCATCTGGTAGTGTCACCACATCTTCAAAGCGAAGACCATCACTGCTAACTCAAGAGCATGGGTCATGTACTTCTGCTCATGTGGTCTCAACTGGCGTGAACCATGGGCAATCACCACTTACCTTTGCATTACAACACAGCTGAGTCTGGTCCCTAATACATTGCAAAACACTACGTACTCGACACCCACCTCTGGCAATCTCAAGATAGGAGCGTTCATCAAACTCTACCTCAAATGATGAAAAGCATGTTGCCACTTCTTTGTCCATACGAAAGACTGCCCCTTTCAAGTTAAAGCTATCATAGGTGCTGATATCCAGGAGAAATCAGATATGAATCTCCGGTAATAACCTGCAAACCCAAGGAAGCTCCGCAGCTCTATCACGCTCTTGGGTGGCTCTCATGCTAACACTACTTCAACCTTGGCAGGGTCCACAGTCACTCCAGCCACTGAGATAACGTGTCCTAGAAAGTGGACCGCATCTATCCATAACTGGCACTTTAAGAGATTTCTGTAAAGCTGGTGCTCTCGGAGTACATCCAAAACCATCCTCAGACGCCGAGTACATAAGGATATCATCGATGAATACAATCACGAACCGGTCTAAGAAAGGCTGGAAGACGTGATTCATGAGTCTCATGAACACAGCAGGGGTGTTTGTCGTGCCAAAGGGCGTCACCAAGTACTCATGGTGACCAGAGCGACATCTGAATGTCGTCTTCGGTATATCCTCATCCCGCACTTGAAATCGGTGATATCCTAACCTAAGGTCAGCCTTTGAGAACCATCGCACCCCTCTCAATTGATCAAAGAGGTCATCAATCCTCGGTAATGGATATTTGTTCTCCACAGTCACCTGATTCAAGCGTCGGTAGTCCACTCACAACCTCAAGCTCTCGTCTGCCTTTCTGGCAAACAAAACCAGGGCTACCCAGGGTGAAACACTAGATCTAACAAATTCTTTCCTCTGCAAGTCCTCCAATTTCACCCTCAGTTCATGAACCTCTTCGAGATCCATCTGATATGCTGGTGCGAATATCGATCCAGTCCCGGGGTGTAGATCAATGCGGAAGTCTATCTCTTGGCGGGGAGGTAAACCTAGAACATCCTTTGGGAAGACATCTCTGTACTCTGCCACCATTATAGAAAGCTTGGAACTCACAACATCCATTACACCAAGGGTTGGGCTATCCAACTGATGAGTAATCGACTACACCCTCCTATGCTTGAGTCCATCTTACACTGCATCGGTTTCCTTTTCGCCGACAAAGGAAAACCTAGTTCTATTATCACGGACACATTGCACCCTTCGCCTAAAACAATTGTTGGGCAAAAATCTCTCAAGGTATCATTGAAGCATTTTTGAGGTGATTGTGTTTGTTGACAAAGTGAGCATCTGTGTTGTGTTTGTTGATAAAATAAACCATGACGTACAAATTTGTTGATAAAGGGGATTTCAGTGTTGCATGTCGAGTTCAAGGAATGTGGTTAACGATCCATGTTTGATTCAAGAACGTCGACAAAGGAACGGTCGATCTGGAGGCGGTTCAAAAAGGACAGATACAAGGTGGCGCTGTTTTCCAGTGTTTGCCAAATTTTTGGACCTCAAAATTGAAAAATAGAGAAAAGTGTTTTTGGCAAAGGGAGTTGCGTGTCGATGTCTTGGAGGCTTGGAAACTTGCGCGCCATATGTTTTTCAAGATCAGAACATCAAAATATGACAAAGGAAAACGGGGCGCTCAAGTTTTGGGTATGGTCGCGCAAGTGACTTGCGCGACAGAGACTAGGGCGACTGGACTTGCGCGCCGAGAGAAAACTTGTGCGTCGGCGCTCAGGGTGTCCAAACGCCTATAAATAGAGGTCGACCCCTCCTCATTCGGGGTGAGTTCAACACTTGGAGAAAATCAGAGCTCCCGTCGCGCAGGTGTAGTGGTCGCGCAAGTGGTGGTGTGGTCGCGCAAGTATAAAGATATTCAGAAGTTGCGCGTCAGTGGATTGTTTCGCGCCCAAAGTGGTTTGGGCGAGAAAGGTTGTGAGTCTCCCAAGTTTAGAGTTGAAGAATGGGGTGTCGCGCAAGTGGTTTGGTGACACTTGCGCGCCAGGTTTTGAAGAAGCGCGACAGTTGATAGTTGCGCGCCAAAATTGGTTTGGGCGTAGAAGGGTGTGAGTCACGCAAGTTTGGAGTTGAAGAAGCGAGCGTCACGCAAGTTTGGAGTTGAAGAAGCGAGCGTCGCGCAAGTGGGTGAGGTGAACTTGCGCACCGGCTTGGAGAAGCGTGCTAGGTATGGTTGAAGCACGCCAGTCATTTTAGGGTTGCGCGAAAGCTGGAAGATTGTCTGATACCTTCGGTGCAAAGTGAGATTCATCTACGGGTGAAAGTTGGACTTCAATATAGCATCTGCATACAACAGAGGATGCATTCATTAATGATAATGAAGAGACCTACAGGTCTATAAACTGTGAGTGGATCCTTTCCAGAGCAGTGAGCAAAGGAAGAGGAAGAAGGTGATCTTCTCCACCGGCAGTGAGCCAGAGAGAGAAACAGGGAGTGACTCTTGGGAAAATAGCGAGCTGACTCTAAACATTGTAAAGGCAGTGAGCCTGGGAATAGAAGTGATCTATCCCAAACTTTGTAAACAGCGGTGTGCTTTTAGTGGATTTGGTACATCGGCACATTGCCGGTGTATGCTCCTTGGACGTAGCCCAGTGATGGTGAACCAAGTAAAAATCATGGTGTCTTGTGCATGCTTTAGTTTTTGTTTATATTGTGCTACAGGAAAGAGAGAGAAGACAAGATCAATAGGGGCAATTGTTTTAATCTGTCATACCCTGATTCACCCCCCCTCTCAGGGTATCTAACCTAGTATACCTAACAACAATCAATCTGAGAATGAACTGTTGATAACAAGTTCATACTAAGAATGACGTTGTAAGGCCTCGACGCTACTACCAAGAGATCCCAATGGAAAATCTCAACTCTAAGAGTAAGGTCACACTGTCGACACCAGTGTGTGATTACTAAATCATCTCCAGTAGGAGTCTCCAAACGCAAGGGCTCAACTTGAATCTCTAAGTCTCAAACAAGATATGTGGCAATAAAGGAATGACTAACACTTGTGTCTATCAGTACTGCAGCTAAGGTAAAAAAGACACAGATCATACCTCAAATTGTTCCCGAAGCCTCTGGGTCGTAAGCTTCGATTGCCTGCAGTTGTCCCCTTCCCTATCCTGCAGCTCTCAAAGCCTGACATGGACCACCTGGGGTGGTGGTGGTAACATGTCATAGCGTTGATTGCCTCCTGCTGCTCTCCCAACTCCTCTGCCACGTACGCCACCTAACGAACCTACTTGTTCTTGTTGTCGCCTCTACCATGGTGGCTCGTCTATGATCTCTCTGTCAGTTGAACGGTGGGTTGGACAATCTCTAGCAAGATGTCACATATCGTCACATGAGTACCACTGCCTCTCTCTAGGCTGACAAGACCTACCATGTGAGCCTTGAACCATAGATCCTCTATCCTGAGACCTCCTGAAACGTTTAACACGTCCAGGTCCATGGGACTGATGTCGACTCCCTACTGTTGAGGTCTTTGCTCCTTGTTCACTGCTAATCTCGAACCATATCCATCGAGTACCTAGAGAGGTTGGTAAACCTCAATGAATACTCAGCTACTTTTATGCTACCATGTTGAAGCGACAGAAGCTCATGGATACATACATCTCTCAGCGTAGCTGGGGAGAACTCCTCTCTGAAGAGATGTCAAACTCTGATCACGGTAGAGTCGGGTCGTCGTAAGACTAACTAAACCTCACCATCACCCTATTAATCCATGAAGAACGCTCGATGTCAAGACCGCCATTTGATCTGTTGAGATCCTGATTATAAAAAAAAAAATCAAGTCACCAACTCAAGTCAGTCCTCAATCTCTTGTGGGTCGGGCTCACCTCGGGACCTAAGGGGTCTCTGTCTCTGAAACTCATGAAGTGTGTTCAGTCTGCGCACCTCATCTGCTGGTATTGCGAGTACCATGTGATACTCTACAGGTGGTATGGATGGTGCACCGCCTGGAGGTAACATCTCAAGAACTAGTCCTTGTATCAACGCCTCATCGCTGAGGGGATCATCCTCATGATCATCATGTTGAATCCTAGCTGGTATACATCGCGGAGACATCCTGAAAGTAAACAAGATGTACCACAGTCAATGAGTATGTCTGGAGAGCTGATTCAAGGACATGAAAAACACAACACATTCCTATATAATGCATGTACCATTTTTTCCCTGGAACCAATGTTTTCATGTACCGAGTCGAAAAGTAGGTGATCGGAGTCCTGGTGTATGGATATGTCAGCTGTCGCACCAACACTGGAGTCCCTGACCTGAAAACCGAACCCGAAACACTTAACACTATTTCCCCAAACCAATCTCACAGACTCCAGGTCCTCAAGTAAAATCAACATCACTCTGATATCACTCAGTCACGACCCGTCCTAGTGGGGGTCGTGTCGCGACTCTCTAAGCCCGCCTCCAATAGGCCAGGGACTGACAACTAGCGCCGAAGAGGCATATCACTAACATGGGAGGCCTTAGCCTGTAAGAACCCGGTTCTTATTCTTGAGGTACAAGTTTCTTCTTTTCCTTTTTTCTTAAGTGTTTTTGAGAAAGTAAGGGAAATGTGGGAAAATCCCAAATTTATGGGTACGCGTCGTGTACTTTTGTACACACACCGTGTACTTTTGTACACACGCCATGTACTTTGGTCGTGGGGGATGAGAATACATGGCGTGTAGGCTTGTCGGCGATTAAGGGTGTAAAAACTAACTACACGTCGTGTACTTAGTAATATGTCCGTTGTGTGGCACTCGGATCCGGGACGTTACAAAGTGGCATCAAAGGATTTCTTCTCTTTGACTTACTGTTTGGAGCTTATAGTCAGGGATAGGACGGAATTAGTACTTAGTAATGAGTTGTGCTCGGGAGTAGCTAACATGTGTACAGGGAAAAGCCAATCTACCTCGTTTAATTGCAATTTTTCTGGTTTTGCAATTTTACAGTTGATTTGATTTTCACCGTTGGGTGACGCACTTGTGGTGTGCTGTTTATATTTTATACTTGGGTTCTATTTAGTTGCAACCCAATGAGATGGGGGTATGACATCACATGCATCATTTAGGCACATGTTAGAATCACATGTCATGCATAGTTTCCATGCCATGTAGGTGCATTAGAAATTGCATGTTGTTGTGATAGATGTTGTGCTAGAGAATGCATGTTGTTGTGATAGATGTCTTGATAAAATACTTGTTATTTGATAGGGTATTGTTATGTAAGGTTTTGTGAATTAACGTCAAACTTTGGTTCTTGAGCAGTATTGACCCTCATCAACCGGAATTTGGTGGATCGTCGACTTTTTTACCTTGTTATAACATGTATAAGATGTCAAGCTTTGATTCGCGGGGAGTATCTGTAACGACCCGAAATTTAGAATAAATCTTGTTTCCTAATTTTGTGTGTTATTTTATTTTTCATACTCAACAAAACTATTTCATTTGATAACATGAGCATAATTAAAATGAGACTGTTGGGTTTTGACTATTATATGACTGTTAGTCAGTATGACCATTGAAAACCGAATGTTGCGACTTTTGTCTCTAAATACAAGTGATCTTGGTTAATTCATATAGAAAGACGATTTGATGGTCTCACCAAATAGTCTTGGACCGATCGAAGCTCATCTAACAGAACTTGGGAAAGAGGTAGCCCCACTAGGCTTTGCTCTGGAACAAACCCAAGTCGAACTTCATCGTGTGAAGCTAGAATGGAATCGTCTTCGTGAGAAGTTCAAACTGATAGAAATTATTACTCGTGTGATGTTGGTCGAGCCTCCCTCGGATTCTCTCACCTTAGCACACCTTATACTTAGGTCCTATGCTGGTGTGATAAGGGGCTATGTAAGGAGACCATAATTGTCTTGTGTAATCCTTTGTTTTAAATAAAAATTGGGATTTCTTCCTATGATGAAGTTTATGAATTTTCAAATGACCGGATAAATATAGTACGCATATTTTTTATGAATTTTAGAAAAAGGATATTTTAAAAAAAGTTTATGTAAACCTTAAATAATTAAAAACGTGTAATGATTTTCAAAAAATGGTCTTCTACAAATATGTTCAGTACGAAATTTAAAGTCTAATAAGATCAACTTGATTTTTGATGAATAGTAAATTATGAATAGTGATTTTATGCTTAGGATTAGTAATGTGACCAAATGGATTAGTAATCTCACTTAAATAAAGTATTAATATAATCTAGGCACCTTGATTAAGTAATGTGATTCAATAAAATGGTTAAATAACAGTTTCATAAATTATTATTCAAGTATTAGTTTTTTCGAGTGAATAGTGTTTTTTTAATTAAAAATTTATTAAAAATATTTAGAAAATTATTTTAATAAAATGGATTTCATTTTTGAACTCAGAACATCGATATTATTTTAAGGTAATTTTTGGGGATTTTTCAGAAAAAAATGAATTTTCGGTGAATAGTGTATTTATTTAAAAATTAAATTAAAAATATTTAGAAAATTATTTTTATAAAATGGAGTTCATTTTTGAAATCAGAGCATCAATATTTGGTTAAGGTGAAATTTTGGGATTTTTCTGAGAAAGTTGAATTTTCGATGAATAGTGAAAATACAGTTTTTAAGTTATAGGTGTTTAATGACATCATTAAATGATGTATTAAGTATGTAATCAATATGGTCAACTTATGAATAGTAAGATAAGGTATGAGGTGTCCCAAGTGGCCAATACCATGGGCAAATACCATGGGCAAGCCCATGGTTTTGCCAAAACCACTAATGAGGTGTCCCTTGGCCATTAATGTTTTGTCCCCTCACTTTCCCTATAAATACCAAGTCATCCTCTCATCCATTCGACTCCAAAATCATCTTCAACGAAATTCTGGTCTCCTTAACTCCCAAAGAGTCCTCCCAAGGTGCCCCCAAGCCCTCAAGGTCCCAACCTTTGAGTTTTAAGAGTTACGTTTAAGGTAAGGGATCTGACCTCTCTCTTTCTTTTCAAGTAATCTCTTTTATGTCATTTCTTTTATGCTCCGTGCTATTATGTTGAATGATGTTCTTTTATATTCATCTTACTGCCCTTTTCATGTTCATATGATGAGAGACTCCCTCTTGCTCTCATCATTTCATTTTAAGAATGTTAAAGTGACGCCGTTAGGCTGCCGAATTTTTAAGGGATTCTTTCTCCCTTCTCGTTTTCAAGATCTATTTTCATGTCAAGTCTTTCAAGTTTCTTTTTATTATGTTGGGGTACGATCTCTAAATCTATCATACTGATCTTTTATGTTCATATGATGAGAGACCCTATTTGATCTTGTCAATTCATTTTTGTTGAAGTTTAAGTGGCGTCGTTAGGCTGCCGAATTTTAAGGGATTCTTTCACCTTTTTCATTTTTCAAAGTTCTACTTTCATGTCAAGTCTTTCAAGTTCCTTTTTATTATGTTGAGGTATGATCTCTAAATCTATCATACTGATCTTTTATGTTCATATGATGAGAGACCCTATTTGATCTTGTCAATTCATTTTTGTTGAAGTTTAAGTGGCGTCGTTAGGCTGCCGAATTTTAAGGGATTCTTTCACCTTTCTCATTTTTCAAAGTTCTACCTCATGCCAAGTCTTTCAAGTTCCTTTTTATTATGTTGGGGTATGATATCTATATCTATCATACTGAAATTTTATGTTCATATGATGATAGACCATATTTGATCTTCAAATCATTTTTTTGAAGTTTAAGTGACGTCGTTAGGCTGCCGAATTTTCATAAGAGAAATCTAATTTTTTTTCTTCCTTCCATGTTTTTCATTTCAAATGGTATGTCCTTCAAATTTCATTACCATGTTCATATATCCTTCATATTCTGTCCCTCTACTGTTTTATGGGTCATTTATGAATGTTTGACTCATGTCCCTTCTCTTTTCAATGTTTTCTAAAACCTCAAAACATAGCCATTATGCTGCAGAATTTCCGTCTCAAAATGTCTCTCTCTTTTTCTAAAGTTCTTTTATTTTATTAAGTGAATACTCAAAGCTCTCTCTTCTATAGGGGTATTCACATATGTACCAAGTTGTTCTATTTTAAATTCTGAGATTTACATACATGAGACCCGCTTTCCCTTTCTGTGGGTTTAAAGTGACATTAAGATCATGTCTTTAAAGCAGTTTTTAAAACGTTATGATTATGAAATGAAACTCATTTCTTTTATGCTATATGAGTTGTTTATGAAATGATTTATGATGATATATGTGACTCACATGATAATAAAGGCAAATTTAAGGGTGTGCCCTGATAGCGCTCCAATGCATTGGGTAATGATGTAACCACTAGAGATTACAATTTTCACGATATCTTGGTGAATAACCTTGGTAATTTTCAAATGACACCTTGGGGATGGACCTTGGTGATATGTTCATGACTGTCTTTGTAAAATGTTGTAGTCACATCTTCAAGTTATGAAAAATGTTATTTTTATTATAATATATCTCATGATTTCTTTCTCATGCCTTAAAGTTCTTTTTCATGACATTGTTGATGTATCTCAAGTTCACATGTAAATGTTTCCCCTTGTTTCCCTTACTGGGTCTTCTGCTCACCCTTTCTTTTGATGTATGTCCCCAGGTTATGAGATGCAGTAATGAACCTAGGACGAACACAAGGAGAAGCCTTTCAAGTGTTTAAGAAGAATGTTTTATGTTTTCATGTTTTAAGTTCCTGATTTCCAAGACACTAAACCTTAAAGATCCTCGATTTTGAAAAATGTAATGAAAGTTTATGTGATAAAAGTCGGGATGCTATAGTTGGTATCAAAGGATGATTTAGTTATTTGTGAAAATTAAGATATGAAAACTTTAGGAAGAACCCTATAGAAAAGTTTAAATATAGGAAATCTTCCTGGTATTTTGGTGAGTATTGAGTAAGGGGTTTCCAAGCAAATACATCCTTATTTGGATACGAGCAGGTAGAGGCGGCTCTGGCATAGATGTACATAGGGGTAAAACCCGAAAACACCGCTTTGAGCTAGACTCGAACGGGAACCGGTACACGACAACAGTCCTTGCTGCACTCTTGGTTACGACACTCCCGGTGGATATGCTTTGATAAATTCATAAGCTTAGTATGAACCATTATTAAAGGAACAAAGATAAAATAAAATAAAGATTCACATAAGAATATATGATCATGGATAACCTAAATTGGAACCTAGGGGATCACAAGTTAGGGTATACTTTTCTTCTACAAGTTTATCCTTTTATGCTTAAGTTTCCTTTTCATGATTATTGGCTAAGTATTTAAGCCCCCTAATTATACGTTCTTTTCTTAGTTAATGGCGGAAAATGGAAGAGCATGTCCCAACAACCAATGTGATAAGAAATGTGACGATTGCCCTATTAATGTGACAGAGATGATGAGAGATCAAGTTGAACATATTGTGATTATGCCAAACCAGCTATCAAAAATCACAATTAATAATTGGTACCTAGTTGAATGCCCAAATTCATCAAGGAAGAAGAAGACAAAGTCTCGAGGATGTTCATCTGATAAAGTTGATAAGGGAAAGAAGACCCAATTTCTTTTTTGCAAAAAGTGTAGGAAGAGGCACCAAGGAGAATGTCACAAAGGAACCGGGAGATGTTTTGAGTGTGGGAAGATAGGGCATAAAGTAGCCAATTGCTTTCAAAAAATGGATAATGTGATGAATGTAGATAAGGTTCGATCTAATGTACCTTATACATTTCGATGTCATAAATGTGGAGAAGTTAGACATTATACAAGGCAATGCTCTCTTGGAATGGGTGAGAAGCATGATGAGCATCAACAATCTTAGAGGACAAGGGAACAATGCAAGTCTTATGCTGAGATGGATCATGATGACTGAAGTACATGTAACTTCTTCGCAATAATTGTATATGTCATGTTGTATTTTAGTTCGTGCTCTATGAGCATATCTTTTATGTTTTCTAAGATCATCGAGTCACTACCTAAGATGATTTTATATCATTAAGGAAGAAATCTATTGTTATGTACCACATGTTTATGTAGTGAAGCTATTCTTCTTAAAAAAAGGGTGATTAGGGGATTAAAAGATGATTATTATTTTGGAAGACGTTCACTATTTTGGGAACCCTATTTGATCGAGGTAAATAGATTACTACGGTATTTACTTTGAGGAGTAATGGTTGACTTATATTTTGAAGAATCGATGAATTTAAGGTGAACTTATGGTATTATATGTTACTTATGGAAATGATTGACCTATCTTGGGGAAAATATGTTTAGGCTATTTACTTTTGTTATAAGATGTTAGGAGTGGTTGATGTTGTTTGGAGATGAACGATAAAGTTTATCTTGGAAGACTATGTTATCAAGTCCTTGTATTTGGGTTTCAATCTTAGTTTGGGTTATTTTGAGGAATTTTAAGGACAGTTATTTACGGAATGGTCTATGATGAACTCTGGGTAGTACCGTGGAACTTTGAAGATTTAAAAGTAGTCTCTCTTCCTATGGGATTCGTTCTTTTTGAAGAGTTGTTTTATCTTACCCTTTTTGTTTTTGGGAAAATGTTTAAAGATAGAAGAAATTGATAGTTAATCTTTTGTGAATTACGTGACTCTCAAGAAGATGATTCTTGTTCTTTGATGAGACCAAGTAGTTTTGAATGCTCATCGTTTGGAGAAAAGATTAGTTTTGGTAGAAACTTATTAAAGGATGAAACTCTACTTGAAGGTAGGTATATTTCCTTATGTTTTTGTTCTATGTGGTAAATGAATTCCTCAAAATTATGAAAAGGAACGTAAAATTGGTTTACGTTTCCTACTAGGTAATCAAAGACCGTTTACACACATCATAAGTTTGGGATTTTCTTATGGTTAACTTTCTCCTAATCATGTTTTCTATCACTCTCCCTCAGAACTTGACCATTTGTTTTCTCCTCCATGTCCATGTTTTCCTACATGGAATCCTAGTGTGGGTTAACTCGGGTGACATTTGTACTTCCCTTTCTTTCTTTTAAAGTAATAGTTTTACTGACTCTTTTTCTGATGTGGGACTTTCAATAAAATTTCAAAACCCAATTTTAAAAATTGTGAGGACGCAATTTCTTAAGGGGGGAAGATTGTAACGACCAGAAATTTAGAATAAATCTTGTTTCCTAATTTTGTGTGTTATTTTATTTTTCATACTCAACAAAACTGTTTCATTTGATAACATGAGCATAATTAAAATGAGACTGTTGGGTTTTGACTATTATATGACCGTTAGTCAGTATGACCATTGAAAACCGAATGTTGCGACTTTTGTCTCTAAATACAAGTGATCTTGGTTAATTGATATAGAAAGAAGATTTGATGGTCTCACCCAACAGTCTTAGACCGATCGAAGCCCATCTAACAGAACTTGGGAAGGAGGTAGCACCACTGGGCTTTGCTCTGGAACAAACTCAAGCCGAACTTCATCGTGTGAAGCTAGAATGGAATCGTCTTCGTGAGAAGTTCAAACTGATAGAAATTACTACTCGTGCGATGTTGGCCGAGCCTCCCTCGGATTCTCTCACCTTAGCACATCTTACACTTAGGTCCTATGCTGGTGTGATAAGAGGCTATGTAAGGAGACCGTAACTGTCTTGTGTAATCCTTTGTTTTAAATAAAAATTGGGATTTCTTCTTATGATGAAGTTTATGAATTTACAAATGATCGGATAAATATAGTATGCATATTTTTTATGAATTTTAGAAAAATGATATTTTAAAAAAAGTTTATGTAAACCTTAAATAATCAAAAACGTGTAATGATTTTCAAAAAATTGTCTTCTACAAATATGTTCAGTACGAAATTTAGAGTCTAATAAAATCAACTTAATTTTTGATGAATAGTAAATTATGAATAGTGATTTTATGCTTAGGATTAGTAATGTGACCAAATGGATTAGTAATCTCACTTAAATAAAGTATTAATATAATCTAGGCACCTTGATTATGTAATGTGATTCAATAAAATGGTTAAATAACGGTTTCATAAATTATTATTCAAGTATTAGTTTTTTCAGGTGAATAGTGTTTTTTTAATTAAAAATTTAATTAAAAATATTTAGAAAATTATTTTTATAAAATGGATTTCATTTTTGAACTCAGAGCATCGATATTATTTTCAGGTAATTTTTGGGGATTTTTCTGAAAAAAAATGAATTTTCAGTGAATAGTGTATTTATTTAAAAATTAAATTAAAATATTTAAAAAATTATTTTTATAAAATGGAGTTCATTTTTGAAATCAGAGCATCAATATTGGGTTAAGGTGAAATTTTGAAATTTTTCTGAGAAAGTTGAATTTTTGATGAATAGTGAAAATACAGTTTTTAAGTTACGGGTGTTTAATGACATCATTAAATGATGTATTAAATTAAATATGTAATCAATATAGTCGACTTATAAATAGTAAGATGAGGTATGAGGTGTCCCAAGTGGCCAATACCATGGGCAAATACCATGGGCAAGCCCATGGTTTTGCCAAAACCACTAATGAGGTGTCTCTTGGTCATTAATGTCTTGTCCCCTCACTTTCCCTATAAATACCAAGTCATCCTCTCATCCATTCGACTCCAAAATCATCCTCAACGAAGTTCTGGTCTCCTTACCTCCCAAAGAGTCCTCCCAAGGTGCCCCCAAGCCCTCAAGGTCCCAACCTTTGAGTTTTAAGAGTTACGTTTAAGGTAAGGGATCTGGCCTCTCTCTTTCTTTTCAAGTAATCTCTTTTATGTCATTTCTTTTATGCTCCATGCTATTATGTTGAAGGATGTTCTTTTATATTCATCTTACTGCCCTTTTCATGTTCATATGATGAGAGACCCCCTCTTGCTCTCATCATTTCATTTTAAGAATGTTAAAGTGGCGTCGTTAGGCTGCCAAATTTTTAAGGGATTCTTTCTCCCTTCTCGTTTTCAAGATCTATTTTCATGTCAAGTCTTTCAAGTTCCTTTTTATTATGTTGGGGTATGATCTCTAAATCTATCATACTGATCTTTTATGTTCATATGATGAGAGACCCTATTTGATCTTGTCAATTCATTTTTGTTGAAGTTTAAGTGGCGCCGTTAGGCTACCGAATTTTAAGGGATTCTTTCACCTTTTTCATTTTTCAAAGTTCAACTTTCATGTCAAGTATTTCAAGTTCCTTTTTATTATGTTAGGGTATAATCTCTAAATCTATCATACTGATCTTTTATGTTCATATGATGAGAGACCCTATTTGATCTTGTCAATTCATTTTTGTTGAAGTTTAAGTGGCGTCGTTAGGCTACCGAATTTTAAGGGATTCTTTCACATTTCTCATTTTTCAAAGTTCTACCTCATGTCAAGTCTTTCAAGTTCCTTTTTATTATGTTGAGGTATGATATCTATATCTATCATACTGAAATTTTATGTTCATATGATGAGAGACCTTATTTGATCTCATCAAATCATTTTTTTGAAGTTTAAGTGACGTCGTTAGACTGCTGAATTTTCATAAGAGAAATCTAATTTTTTTTCTTTCTTCCATGTTTTTCATTTCAAATGGTATGTCCTTCAAATTTCATTACCATGTTCATATATTCTTCATATTTTGTTTCTCTACTATTTTATGGGTCATTTATGAATGTTTGATTCATGTCCCCTCTCTTTTCAATGTTTTCTAAAACCCCAAAGCATAGCCGTTATGCTGCAAAATTTTCATCTCAAAATGTCTCTCTTTTTCTAAAGTTCTTTTATTTTATTAAGTGAATACTCAAAGCTCTCTCTTCTATAGGGGTATTCACATATGTATCAAGTTGTTCTATTTTAAATTCTGTGATTTACATACATGAGACCCGCTTTCCCTTTCTGTGGGTTTAAAGTGACATTAAGATCATGTCTTTAAAGCAGTTTTTAAAACGTTATGATTATGAAATAAAACTCATTTCTTTTATGCTATATGGGTTGTTTATGAAATGATTTATGATGATATATGTGGCTCACATGATAATAAAGGCAAATTTAAGGGTGCGCCCTGATAACGCTCCAATGCATTGGGTAATGATGTAACCACTAGAGATTACAATTTTCACGATATCTTGGTGAATAACCTTGGTAATTTTCAAATTACACCTTGGGGATGGACCTTGGTGATATGTTCATGATTGTCTTTGTAAAATGTTGTAGTCACATCTTCAAGTTATGAAAAATGTTATTTTTATTATAATATATCTCATGATTTCTTTCTCATGCCTTAAAGTTCTTTTTCATGACATTGTTGATGTATCTCAAGTTCACATGTAAATGTTTCCCCTTGTTTCCCTTACTGGGTCTTATGCTCACCCTTTCTTTTGATGTATGTCCCCAGGTTATGAGATGCAGTAATGAACCTAGAACGAACATAAGGAGAATCCTTTCAAGTGTTTAAGAAGAATGTTTTATGTTTTCATGTTTTAAGTTCCTGGTTTCCAAGACACTAAACCTTAAAGATCCTCGGTTTTGTAAAATGTAATGAAAGTTTATGTGATAAAAGTCGGGATGCTATAGTATGGGCCCTCACGGATCAGAATTTGGCACTTAGGTGTTCGTTTCAGCGTTTTTCTGGGTTCCGGAGTAGTTTCTGAGGCTGATTGTCCGGAAAAACCCAGAATACACGCCGTGTAGTTTTAACTACACGCCATGTAATCTTCTGTTCAGGAAGAAACTGTTTTTCTTAAGTACATGTCGTGTACCTTATGTACATGTCATGTAGTCTCTAACCGTGTCATATGTCGTGTGGGCAAAGACACGGGATAGGGAAGTTCTTAGGGAAACACATCGTGTACCGGTTGTACACGCCGTGTAGGGTTGACCTTGTTTCCGCCCGTGTAACTAACAACACGGATGGGTAAACCTTAAGCTATACACGTTGTGTCAGGATTGAACACGCTGTGTAGTCTGACCCAGGTAGTCGGCCGTGTAGCCAACAACACGGGTCGGTTGGGGCTTCTTAGTACACGTCGTGTTCGTCTGGAACACGTCGTGTAGTGTAACCTGGGTACACAGGCCGTGTCACTAACAACACGGGCCGATAAAGCTTGTCTAGTACACGTCGTGTCTACCTTGAACACGTTGAGAGTCGTGTGGCTTAACCGTGTAGAAAGACTCGGGTAGGGAAAGAAGATTCAAGTACACGTCGTGTGTTCAGACAACACGTCGTGTGTTTGGGGTGTTACACGACCAGTTCTAGCTGAAGTACACGCCCATGTGAATGGCTTGTGGGAACACGCCGTGTAGAAATTATATGCGTCGTGTAGTCATGTTTTGTAAAACTTGAGTTCTTTTCTTCTCTGGTTCCCTTCTTGATCTCCTAGTTTTTAGTCCTTGATAATCTTGATCTAAGGCGTGTTTGACCTTGTAGAGTCATGCAGCCGAGACGACCGCGAGTTGTGCGCCAAGAGAGTGGCGACGATTATACTCCAAAGACGGTAGGTCATAGGCTACCGATGGATCCTCCAGCAGTGTCAGATGCGACGCCAGCCGTTATACCGGACGCAGGCGCGAATGCGCAGTTCCATGAAGGCTTCATGCGGTTCATGCAGACCTTTCAGGGAACACCGCAGGTTGCCACATCTATGGCAGAGCTGACGCATATATTCCAGCAACAGCATCCGCCTACGTTTTCAGGGGATGGCGGACCACAGGCTGCGGAGTCATGACTGAATTCTATGCAAACGATCTTCGAGCATCTGGAGACGCCTCCTGGGATGAGGGTCAAACTTGCTACTTACATGTTGCATGATTCTGCCAAGAGATGGTGGGATGTTACCACCCAAACTGAGCATCACCGAGACATGGCGTGGGAAGATTTTCAGACAGTCTTCTATGACTTTTTCTTTCCGGAGACACTAAGGGCAGATCGAGCTCGAGAGTTCATGAATCTGTAGCAGGGCGCCATGTCAGTGATGGACTATTCTACCCGCTTCACCGAGTTGCAGCGTTTTACACCTGTTCTGGTGGGTGATGAGACGTTGAGGGCTAGACACTTTGAGGATGGTCTTTAATATGACATCTGAGCGCTGGTGAATGTTTTCAGGTTGCTTACAGTGCATGCTATTGTGAACCAAGCGTTGATTACTGAGCGAAACCTGCGGGAAGCTAGAAGTGCGGACTAGGGCGGTTCGGCACCAGTCTCTGGTATTATTTCTACCGGCAAGAGGAAGAGGCAGATGAATTTCTCTCACGGTGGCAGTACTAGCCAGAAGAATTTTTCAGGTGGCCCGATAATGTGCTACCAGTGTGGTAAAGAGGTGCACAAGAGACCTCAGTGTTCCCGTGACCCAGTGGAGTGCCGAGCTTGCGGCAATATGGGTCATCTTCAACGTTTTTGCAGGGCGTTTCCACCAGTGACTAGTGAGAGGGGTTCTGTGCAGACTTCGCATGCAGGGGTAGGGCCAGCAGCTTCTTACCAGTCGGGAAATTGGAATACGTCAGGACGCTCAGGCTGAGGTGGTGGTCGTGATCGTGGTAGCCAGACACCAGGATCTCAGAGACAGCAGGGCGGGTCAGCTCAGGGTAGTCAGGCTGTGTCGCAGGGCCGCGGCACTGGGCAGACATATGCAGTGCAACAGACCCAACAGGAGTAGGATCCCGGACCTTCCACTGTTAGAGGTACTATTCTAGTTCCTTCTGTTTTATCTTCTGCACTTTTCGATACTGGTGTTACGCATAGCTTTATATTTGTGCCCGTTGTGGAGAGCCTTGAACTCTGTGTTTTTTCTTCTTCTGATATCATGACGCTACACTCCGTTGGGAATTAAAATGGCAGGTGTGCGTCAGTGCAAGGAGTGCCCCCTAGAGGTTGGTGGGTGTCACTTTCTATAGGACATCTATGTCTTAGAGATGACAGTCTATGATGTCATTCTCGGGATGGACTGGTTCGTACCCTTTCGAGCCTTTGTAGATTACTATCGTCGCAGGGTAAGTTTCACGTCACCAGAGGGCAGAGAGTTTCTATACAAGGGTGAATGAGATGTTCAGGCGAGCAGAGCTGGACCCGAGCATCGTGGGCGCGGTGGAGTGACAGCCCAGATTGTGAGTTTATATCTGGATGACCGAGAAACTTGTCAGAAGGATTTCCCTCCAATGGTTGATCGTTTCAGGGATGTCTTCCCGGACGACTTTTCAGGTCTACCTCCAGAGCGAGAGGTGGACTTCTCTATTGAGCTTGTGCCAGGAGCGGCACCGGTGTCCATTCCTCCTTATAGGATGGCTACACCAGAATTGCAGGAGCTCAAGAGGCAGTTAGATAAGTTACATGCAAAGGGTTTCATCTGACCCAGTACTTCTCATTGGGGTTCGTCTGTCCTGTTTGCGAAGAAGGCGGATGGTACCCTCAGACTTTGTGTGGATTATCGGAAGCTGAACTAGTTGACGTTTAAGAACCGATATCCCTTACTGAGGATTAATGATCTTTTTGATCAACTTCGAGTAGCACGAGTGTTCTCGAAGATTGACTTGAGATCCGGATATCATCAGTTGCGCGTTAGACCATCAGGCATACTGCTTACAGCCTTTCGGAGCAGATATGGTCTATATGAGTACTTGGTCATGCCGTTTGGACTCACAAACGCGCCATCAGTTTTCATGGCTCTGATGAATTGTGTGTTCCACCCATATCTGGATTCTTTTGTGGTGGTCTTTGTGGACGATATCTTGATGTACTCTCACACTCGACACGACCATGACACCCATCTTGAGATCGTACTGAGTACACTGAGAGAGCATCAGTTATATGTTAAGCTCTCAAAGTGCTATTTTTTGATGGACCAGATTCACTTCCTAGGTCATATTATCTCAAAGGCAGGAGTTGCGGTAGACTCGGAGAAAGTGAGAGCAGTAGTTTCCTGGGAGCAACCTAAGAAGGTGTTTGAAATACGGAGTTTCTTGGGGCTAGCTGGTTACTACAGGTGCTTTATACAGGACTTCTCCCACTTAGCAGCACCGTTGACGGGTTTAACTAAGAAGGGTATGAAGTTCGTTTGGTCAGAAGTTTGTGAGACAGCCTTTTAGGAGCTGAAGGGAAGGTTGATATCAGCACCAGTTCTGATACTTCCAGAGCAAGGGAAGAGTTATACAGTTTGTTGTGATGCATCAAGTATTGGGTTGGGAGCAGTGTTGATGCAGGGCGGTCGAGTAGTTACGTACGGGTCTCGACAGTTGAGGCCACATGAGAGGAATTACCCGACACATGATCTCAAGTTGGCTGCAGTTGTTCATGTGTTGCGCTGTTGGAGACATTATCTCTTGGGAGAACATTTTGTGGTGTTTACGGACCACAAAAGTCTTAAATATATCTTTACCCAGTGTGACTTGAATTTGAGACAACGAAGGTGGGTTGAATACCTTCAGTCTTTCGACTTCGAGCTTGCCTATACACCTGGTAAAGGTAATGCAGTAGCTGATGCACTGAGTAGGAGGACTCAAATACAGGCAGTGCAAGAGGCCAGTGGTGAGTGGCAGCTTATGGCTTTGTTCTCTGAGATGCATTTGGAGGTGCACGATAGTCAGGGGCGAACTTATCTTTCATCATTGGTTGTGACTTCTACCCTCTTGGATAGTGAGGGTGAGACAGCTATCAGATTCAGAAGACCTAGTTCCACGGGAGTCGGTGGCAAGAGAGGACCCTCCTCATGGTTCGACGATAGGCGATGACAAAGTACTACGTATCCATCCAGGGGATATATGTGAGGAGTTGATGCGGGAATTTCATGCTTCAGCTTGGGCAGTGCATCCTGAAGTTACCAAAATGTGTCGTGACTTGAGACGTCAGTATTGGTGGCCGGGTATGAAAAGAGAGGTAGCTGGTTTTGCTACGAGATGTTCCACCTGTCAGCAGGTGAAGGCGGAGCATCAAAGGCCAGTCGGACTGTTACAACAGTTACCCATTCCGGAATGGAAATGGGATGATGTTGTGATGGACTTCGTGACCGGGTTGTCGAGGTCACCTCGGGGCAATGATGTTGTATGGGTTGTTGTGGACAGACTTACGAAGCTAGCTCACTTTTTGTTGATCAAGACATTCGGTGTTGACGAGCTCGTGAAGTTGTATATCTGAGAGGTAGTACGTCTTCATGAGGTCCCTCGTTCTATCGTTTCAGATAGGGACGCCCGTTTTACGTCTCGTTTCTGGCAGAGTTTCCAGAGGGCACCAGGTGGTTCTGAGCACAACTTACCACCCTCAGACCAATGGTCAGTCAGAGCGTAGAATACAGGTGCTAGAGGACATGTTGCGTGCATGCGTCCTGAACTTTGGGGGCTCTTGGGAGAAGCACATACCCCTGGTCAAGTTTGCCTACAATAATAGTTTTCAGGAAACTATTGAGATGGCACCTTATGAGGTTTTATATGGTAGGTCATGTCGATCACCCTTGTGTTGGTTGGAGGCAGGTGAGGGAGCTTTACAGGGACCATGTCTCGTGCAGGAGACTTCAGAGCAGGTCCAGTTGATTCAGAAGCGGATGGCTACTGCACAGTCTCGTCAGAAATCTTATGTTGATCGTCGTAGACGACCCTTGGAGTTCGTGGTCGGGGATCAGGTTTTCTTGTGTGTTTCACCGAGGTTGGGACACAGGCGGATCATGAGACAGGGTAAACTTTCACCGAGGTATGTAGGGTCGTTTGAGATTCTGGAGAGAGTCAGGTCGGTTGTCTATCGGTTGCAGTTACCACAGAGGTATCGGGTCATGCACGACGTCTTCCACATATCTCAGTTGCGTCGTTATCACTCAGACTTGTCTCACGTTTTTCAGCCCGAGTAGGTTGAACTTCAAGTTGATGCATCCTTTGAGGAGCATCTGATTCGTATCGTTGATAGGAGCACGAAGGTTCTCCGAGTCCAGTCAGTTCCTCTCATACGGGTGTTATGGCAGCATGGCGAAGTGCAGGACCAAACCTGGGAGCGGGAGACCGACGTACGTGCTCAATGGCCAGAGTTGTTCTCAGCTTTATCTTCACCACCCTTGAAAGGGCAATTCGGGGATGAATTGTTTTAAGGGGGGGAAGTTGTAAGAACCTGGTTCTTATTCTTGAGGTACGGGTTTCTTCTTTTCCTTTTTTCCTTGAGTGTTTTTGAGAAAACAAGGGAAATGTGGGAAACTCCCAAATTTATGGGTTACACGTCGTGTACTTTGGTTGTGTGGGATGAGAATACATGGCGTGTAGGCTTGTCAGCGATTAAGGGTATAAAAACTAACTACACGTCGTGTACTTAATAATACACGTCGTGTACTTAGTAATACACATCGTGTAATCAGTCGGCAGGTGAACAGTAAGGCGGTGGAAGTGGTCGCCAGCGGAACGATGGTACACGCCGTGTACTTAATAAAATACGCCGTGTAATCAGTCGGCAGATGAACAGTAAGACGGTGGAGAGTAGCCGCCAGTGAACAGTTAAAAAGAAAGTACACATCGTGTACTTGAAAATACACGTCGTGTAGTTATGTTTTTTTGTTAAAAATAGGCAGTAGCATCCTCATTCGGCAGAGAAGGCAGAGAACTCACCAAGAGCCGCGGGAGAGGAGGTCGAGACTTGGAGGAGCTCCCGAACGCTCATCGGGACTCTGATTCCTCCGCCGTCGATCTCATTTGAACCGCACGGGTGAGATCTTCTCTCTTCTTGAATCTTTCCTTCCAATTCTTTCCCTAAGGGAAGTTATTTGGGTTTGAATGGGTAATCGTTTATCTCAGATCTACGTCGTTATTGGTTGTTTCGGGAGGCATCTTTCCCGTATATCGATCAGAGGAGATCGAGGTATGTGGTTTTGTGTTTTATTCCAACTATCGAGTTGATTTTGGGTACCGTTGTGCCACGCGCCCATGTTCAGGGTGTCGTATGGCTGAGCCCTTGACTGTTTAGATACCTAGAATTGCATAGATAATCTTATGATTATGTATAAACTGCTGTTTGGGATCGTTGCTTTGATCCAGGGCCACTCTGAGGGTGCGTTTCTCTTGTTTAGCCATTTGGCCAGGATACCCGTGGGTATGCCGTGATTATAACATGTTTTGAGTTTTCTTGAGAGGGAACATATATAAATTGTTTGCTTATGCTTTGGGCTCGGCTCGGTTACTTGTTTTTCTTCTATTTAGCCTAAGGACAAGGTTATGTTTAGCCTGAGGGCAAGGTTCTGTTTAGCCTGATGGCAAGGTTCTGTTTCGCCTGAGGGCAAGGTTCTGTTACGCCTGGGGGCAAGGTTCTGTTCAATCTGGGGGAAAGGTTTTGTTTCGCCTGAGGGCAACGGTTCTTACGCCTGAGGGCAATATTCGTTATGTGAGGGCAGTCACCTGAGGGTTTTGTTTCTGTTTGCCTAAGGGTAAGGATTTCCACGTTTGAGGACAATGTTTACTTTGAATATTCATTGTGTTGATTTCTTATGTTGTACCTGTCAAGTTAAAGCGCGGGTTTGAAATTGTTAAATAATTATTAAAATGACAATGTAACTGATAGGAATAGTTACTTTTGAGTACTTCCTAGTTTACTGCATTTCATTATTGCACACTGTTGTTGCACATTTTCACTGACAGTTGGGCACGAGCCTTTGGTGGTTGCCTACTGGGATTTATTTCTCACACCCTGTTTGGGTCATGTCTTGGGCCCAAACAGATAATATTGTTGCCAGTGTCGATAAGGGCAAGAGTCCCTACACAGGTACATGATTGTTGCTGAGGAGTAGGAGAGTATGGAACCGAGCTTAGGCCTGCGATGTTGTTGCATTCCTGTTGCACTGCTTTGGTTTTGTTTGGTTGTACTTTGTACTTTGTGTTGTATTGTATCTGATTGCAGTGTATCCTGTTTTGGTTGCTTTCTTAGAATTTGTGACATGTTGCATCATCATGTATATGATTGTTGGTTATCTTTTACTTCAATTCTGTTGTCCATTTCAGGTTTATATTGTTTACTGCTTCCGTTTTTTATGTTTATATTTATTTTCGATGTGCTACACTTTGACAAATGAGGGCATAGTTTCACCACTATCAGTCCTAGGCTCTCGCTGCTAGTCGGCAACCTCTGGCGTTTGGGGAAATGCGTTTGAGGTCATGTGACCAACCGGGTTCGGGGCACCCGTTGTGTGGCACCCGGATCCAGGACGTTACATAGCCTAAGTGCTTGTACACACGCACACATCTACAAGCCTAAAAAATGCTGAAATGTAAAAACAAATGAACAATCATGCATGCATACATCTAAATCTCACAACCAAAATACGACAAAAAGTAAAGGAAAAGTAAACAGAGTCAAATACAAGACCACCACAAAGAGTCTGTAACACAAGTCCAACCTGAAAGTAAAGGGACTACTATCTGAAGTCGATGGAACACACTTTGGTCTGTCCGACCTCACAAAGCATCGTCCGGTCCTGGCCCATCTAGGAATCTATCAAAAGGTCGATCGTCTGTACAAGACACCACACGTGCAAGCAAAGCCCGTGCAGGGGTGAGTATAACAATACTCAGTAGAACACACTGAAACCACAAAGCATACAAAAAAGGAAAATACAGTCATCTCTACACACGTATATGTCTACAACACATATAACAAGAATATTCAGATATACTCAACAAAGACACACAGTATAAAGGTAAGTCGCAGCTGTAGTATACCAGCCCTATGATTCTAGCTCAAGTGATCCACAAAGAATTCATCCTGAAGAACACACTCTTGGGTCTGATAGAATGGATGACGTCTTTCCGAGAGATGTTGCTTGTTAGGTCTCATCACTAGGAGTTCACGCTGATAGTCTAAAGAGAAACGATGCACATATGAGGATCACTCCCAAGGTCATGGGGCGATACAAACAAACTCAATCTGGATTAACCCACTATGTAGAGGATCGGCGCCCGCGTACTGTTGGTCACGATGATACCAAGAACTCTACCTAGGACGCGAAGATGAATAGATGATCTCACTTCGGGCCTCATAGAGGGATTTCAACGACTATATCCATGAAGTCCTACTGAAGGGATTGTAGTCCTAGGAGTATGAGACGATACCATACTAACCCTCAAGGAAAAGGATATGGGGAACGCACCCTAACGAAACTCATCCAAGTCATCGAGGATAAGAGATTCAAGCCATTTATAAAAGAGTACACAATGTGTAGAAGAGGTTACATGTCGTGTCCCTTGACCCCGGGTTCTGCCCATGTAAACGGTCTGTATCTCAACATGTGTCTGTGTAGTGGAGTACATGTCGTGCAGGCAACCCGTGTACTCCACCCCGTGTCTATGTACTCTCTGAGGTACACACCAAGTATTCAGGGAGGGACCACACGTCGTGTGATGTTTAAATTCCTGCGAAAACCCTAGTCGACGCTCAAGGGGGCACACGGCGTGTAGATTCGGCTTACACGCCGTGTAGATCGAGATATTCCAAAATCCCGTATCTATTATCTGCTCATTCTGATGCCTCTGACCTTCGATCTAGCAATCGTTTCGCCACAAGATTGAAGATCCAAACTCATCCAGGTCTCTCAGTCATTGAATAACACGTTCCTTCGTCAGATCTCCTTGGAAAACAAATCAAATCGTCATTCTTCGTTGTGCACTGAAGAACGGTGAATTACACGAAATTGGGTATCCTCCATTGTCTGAATAGTTTTGTCTTCATCGTCGCACCTTCGTTGTGTCGTGACGATCCTAGATCTACGATATCGGATCATTACGTCAAGAAATAGGTGTACAACGATCGATTGATTAGGATTAGTCAATTCGTGAGCCAAACGAAAAACGTCTGCAACGAACGATGAACGGGTGGAAGAAAAGCACAAGAACATATTAGAGGAACAAACATCAATCGATGTTCATGTTAATCTCGATCAGTTATCATTAGAACGACAATCGAAATAATCAAATCAAAATGATAATCTCCTGTTAAAACCCTGCAAAAATAACCCATCCTGCAAGACGATCAAACCGCGGATTAATTTGTTCGTTGATTGGTCTATGTTCGTCGTAGAAATCAAGAATGGGGAAGAAAATAAATTAAAACTCACACCCTACCTCAATTTGGTTCCATTGTTGAAGAATAACATAATTGCAACGGGTTCGTTGGCGAGATCCTTTGAATCTGATGTGCGTCGATCGTCGATCCACCATCTCCTCGTTGTCCGCCTTAGAGAATTCTCCAACAGTCTCTCCAAGGGCTCCAACGTTTCCAGTGTTACGCACCTAAGGTAAACTTTGCATTCTGAGTTCAACGGTACCCTCAGATTTATAATCCGAGCATCCGTTTAAAAGTTATTCCATTTTCTCAAGAAAACTGTGTGCTCGTGCTATTAAATATATTTGATATTTTTCAATTATTTGTTTCGGGCACACCGAGCCTTGGAATCACACATCATATCAGGGTCCAATCTCAAAAATAATCTATATAATATCCGAAAATAATACACGAAAAATCTAAGACATTACAAGCATAATCAGATTCATCAGCGATTTCTCACTCCGACTGCAAGTTACCTTTGAGAATCCTAAGGATCCCTGACTTGGACATTTCCTGCTACAGGGTGAGGTTGACTTTTGGAGCCTTGGAAGAAGATTTGGTACACATTCCTTGGCGGATTGGAATAATCATTTCATGACCTTCTTTTTGGAGGGTCACTCCTTTCTTTGCCAATGATAGCATCTTTAAAAGAAACACAATTGTTTGAAGGCCTAAGATTAGTTGTGTCCAATAAGACTAACCGCTGCTCTATCACTTTCATCGTCTGAAATGTTACCCCACTTCCCAATTCCTGAGCAGAATAAATTCCGAATCTCCTGATGATTTGTTTGGACCCATCATCATATGAAGCATGTCCTAAGAACACCATTGTCTATGGTTGCGCCATACAACCTTGCCTATACAACCTTGCCCTTCAGGTTGTGAAGGAGCATCCACTGGTGCGGCACACCAAACAAGTATATATATATATTGAATTTACTAAATTTAATTATAAAAAATTGTGGGTTGGTCCGGTCCAACCCGTGAACTTGCATGAATATATGTTTAAATAAAAAAGAATATATATTAATTATGTAAATTATAACAGTATTAAAAATATTAAATGTTAAAAAAATTATTAAAAAAGTTATTACTGAAATGTTTATTAATAAAAATGAATAAATTTAATATATATATATATAGTAATAAATAGTTAATTAATTATTTAATTAGTATATTGAGTATTTAATAAAAAACAGGTTATGGATGGGCGAACCTGATCTTTTTGCATCGACGCCTGATCAATTTAAGTGCTTTGAAATTCACTTTACAAAATGTATGGAGACTTGACAAGGGGGTCGCTATTCGGGAGCTTGAACCAACCTTGCTGATATTTTAATTCTTTAATGTTGCCGATAAAAAACAGGTTATGGATGGACGAACCTGGTCTTTTTATGATCAACTTATTATTATCGAAGAATTAACAAAACAATCAGGATGTTCCTAATATGGAATTATTCTGGATTCGGATAAAGGGCATTCCATTTTCTAACTGCAATCTGAGTGTAATTAAGGTCGTTGGCAATGTCATTGGTGATTTCATTGAATGGGAAACATCGAGTCCCATTTTATGGGGCTCTCAGATTCAGCTAAGAGTTCCTCTCCCTCCAGTCGGTCACTTGTTCGTGGGATCTTTGAGAAGGTGGGATAGGAGAATCGGTGCCTTTCTTCCAAATACAAACGGCTTCCCTTTTTTTGCTATTTTTGTGGCGTGTTTGGTCATCTTCAAAAGGATTGTAACACAAAGATTGTGAACTCGGATGGGAAATTTGTATTGCAGTTTGGGCCTTGGATGCGTGTGAAATCTTCTAGTTTTTCGACATGTCGTTGATGGAGAAGGAAAGAGATAGGTATAACTTGATAAATTCCCACACGGGTGATTCGTCGGATATGACAAAGGAAACAGAGGAGGTTATGATGGGTCCTCCCAATCTCTCAACTTTTCCTGCTGATATCCTTGAGGAATTTTTTATTAATTCATTGGTTGAGCATGAAACTGACCATCTGGATCCTCGGACCTTAGAGAAGGAGGCGGGCTTTCCCATGCATGCTGGTATTGAGAGGCGACCAACACAGAAGTACCTCATAGTGGATGGGAAGGTGATGAATCTAACTTGCAAACGGGGAATCTTTTGGTATCAAAAGACGATGCTTTTCCTATTCCAGTGGGGCTGGTTGTTCAGTCCAATAAGCATCCTTGTGATTTTTCAGGCAGAACACTGTTTAAAGTTGTTCCAAAACAATCTGAAGCCCTTCCAAAATAGGTTCTTTCACTTCCAATGACTTCGGTTGGAACTTCTAGTACAGATGATGTTCCCCCGATTTCTTTTGCTTCTTCTAGTGTAGGGGAAGAGATTCTTGTATATTTCCGACCAAAACATCCAGCTTCCTGGAAAAGGAAAAACAAAGGCCATGCAGATTTTGCTGGGGATGATATTTCACCTAACTCCAAGCAGTGTAAACAGCTGAACGGTCAGATGTTCCAACTATTTCTATTGGCGGAGGCTGGAAATGGCCAGTCCCGCCTGGAGCACTGAGCCTGCTATGCTAGAACTATCGAGGGCTTCCCAACCCTCCTATAGTTTCTGGGCTCCATTTGTGGAGCTCTAAGTTTCTCCCCAAGGGGGGGGGTGCAGTTGGCCCGTGGGCGGTAATGCAAAGAGGTTAAAAGGAGTGGGGAGTGGGGGGATGGAGAAAATATGATTCTGTTGGGGGGCCATTTGGCTACGGAAGTCAGCCGTTAGGCTTGGGTAGGAGAACTGTTACACCTCTCGAGTCTTCTTCTTCCCCCATCCTTCTTCCTCGTTTCTTCTTACTTGCTCCACCTGTAATTCGGTTTCTGCTCATTTTATAAACAAAATAGCATCCTCAAGTTTCTCTACCGGTGCAGTATCCATCAATTGGTCCGACCTGCCGCTACACCTCTTTGCTCGAAAGAGGCGCACTGCCGGATCGCATCCACTCCCTCAGACACGCGACCTATTGCAACTCGTCTTCCACCACCGCTGGACCCAGGGAACACGAGAGCAGGGACTAAGCACAACGGCGAAACACGAGCAGTACCAGAATGAGGTGACGCACCTCTCGGAAATATTGTGAGAACCATCCGCTTCCAGCCTGCCAGAAATCGTGCACAATCGTGACAGCAGTGTTCCACGATATAAGGAGCTGCCTGCTATCTTCGACCACCACCACCATTTTCCACAGACACAGACGCGAGATATTCAGCTCGGTGCACATTTTTCCTTCTGCAACTCCCAACCTCATTGCTACTAGATGAGACGTCGTTGAGCACTTTCACATCTCGTTCGGTCGACGTGCAACTGGCTTTATCGGAAGCGCCCTGTCCATTTCTCTACGCCTGGACTTTCTAATCGTGCATGAGGCAGCGACCTTGCCTTTTTTCGCACATAACGTAGTGCTACCAAAAAAACAAAAACAAATAAAAAACAGGTAGAAGTGAGTTGTTTCCCCGGTTTTCGAACCAGAGCCACGCAATCGGACGCAACCATACTCGAGATCGTCGGTTTCTGTCGATAGCCCCCACACACTGTCAGATTGATTTCAAAGGGAGGAGATCGCGACGAATTGCTTTTCGGAAAAATGTGCACTCTGGTGACGAACACGAGCGATGACGCTCGCCTCAATGGAATGGAGCAGTGCATGGACCGTATCAACACGATGATGGAAGACTTGAAAGCTTTTGTAGGTAAGATCGCCTCGACGATGGAGGTCCTCAGCGGCAGTGGTACCGGGAACAGAACACGTGGGAGAAGAAGGAATTTCATAAGTTCTTCATTGGAGCTATGCTACGCCCTGAAACATAGCCGCACCCGGAAGATGACCGGTCATCTTTGCTCGTGGCGCAATCAGGTGCATTATTGGACGATAAGGGCGATGTGGAAAATCATACACGATGGTGCCACAGCTGGCAGTACTTCCACTTTCGCCGCAAGAGGCGGACTCCGCGACAATTGGAACTAGCAACGCCGAGGGTGAAACAAGGTCGTCGGGCCACGATAACTCCATGGGGCTTGGGTCGATGCTTGGGCAGCCCGTGGATTTGCTAGAAAAACAAAAAACTAGTGACATGCTTGTGGACGATAACGACACCAAGGGGCTAACAAGGAGCACGTGACTACTATTGCATACATTGTCGTCTTCCTGGGAGGAGGTTTGTCAAAGTCATGTAGAGGCAGGGGAAGCACGGTAATGCAGTCATTGCAAAGGGTGACTCTTGAAGAGCGGGCCCTTCCGGAAATGCATCGGCAAATATCGGCACATTCAGAGGCAGGTGGGGTATTTAAGGCACTGAGTTTGCAGACAGGAGTGCTAGTGGATTTCATTGATATCATGCAAGGCAAGTAGACATGAAAGGATGCATGAAAGTTTTGGCAGGAGCAACAGGATGAGTCATGCATGTTGGCTTGCAGCCAGGGTCATAGGGGAGGGCCACACAACTATTTCAGGAAAGATGAGGGCACCTGGAGGTGGACCTCGTAGCATAGTGGGCAACAACACACATAGTCAGTCCAAAATGCAGGAAAAAACATTTGGGAGATCTCCTGCAGAGTAGATGAAGCCAGGGTGCATCACTAACAGGAGTTGCAGGCCCATAGAGTAGGGATGATCATTTGGCATATTGCATGGCAATTCTATGAAGAGAGGGGAAACCGCTTTCAGTTTCTTTTCCTCAGATCTTGAGGGCAATACTGTTTTTCATGGATGTGCGCGTGATAGAGATCTAAGAATAGAGGAGTAAAGGGAATAAGGGGGGATACTCTAGAAGGGTCATAACAGTCATGAAAGGGGGAGAATGAACAGCGAGCACGTGGGGGGTAATGCAAAGAGGTTATAAGAGGGGGGGAGCGGCTAGAGAGTGGGGGGCAGAGAGAATATGATTTTGTTGGGCGGCCATTTGGCTTGGGACATCGGCCATTAGGCTTGGGTGGGAGAGTTGTTATGCCTCTCGAGTCTTCTTCTTCCTCCTCCATCCTTCTTCTTCCTCGTTTCTTCTTACTTGCTTCACTTGTAATTGTGTTTTTTCTCATTTTATAAACAAAGTAGCATCCTCGAGTTTCTCTACCGGTGCAGTATCCATCAGGAGGCCTCAGCCTTTTGTGGAAGAGGGACCTTGATGCTACTATTAAGAGTTTATCCCACAATCATATTACTGTGTTTTTTTGAAAGGCTGATGGAGTTGGTTGGTTCTCCTTTGGCATTTATGGATGGCGAGTAATGAAGACAAGTGGAATGAGTAGACTCGTGTTAAGTGTCTTCTGGAAGTGTGTTAGAGCCCTTCTTTAATTGGGGGTTATTTCAATGAGATCATGTACCCCTATGAAAAATAAGTGAGTTGGGATAAAAGATTTTTCTCGTTGTTGGCCTTCCGGGAGACAATCGAAGTTGCGAGGTTGGAAGACCTAGGATTTCATGGGAACCAGTTTACATGGTTCTGAGGTAAGTCAACCAGCATGAGGGCCCCCTAACAGATTGACTAGTGTTGGGGAAAGGTTCCCTTCCAGATGACAGTTTGCATGAACCTGAAAAGAACTGTTTGGGTGTTTTGTTTGCGTGATTCGAATCGAGACAGAAACAGAACATTCAAGATACAAGAAATAAGAAAGCAGTAAATAGAAACACAAGGATTTAACATACTTCCATCCGGTTTGAACCTATGTGCATGACAAGAAAACCACCCACACTCACGTGTTTTATTAGGCTAAAAAAAGATGGTACAAGATATAATCCTGCAGGAATACGCAATAAACTGAAGTATGCAAGAAATGTTAACTTTGGAACAAGAAAACGAAGTAACTGCTATACTTACAGGCCGAAGAGGGTGGCTCTTTGGCCGTCCTGTTCTCTTGACACTGCTAGAATGAGGGCTTGTGACTTTCCTAGATCCAATGATTCAGACTTCTTCTGAAGCTTTTGGATTAGTCGCAAAAGAAAAAAATATTCTAAAGAAAGGGATGTCATCAACACCACACCATATTGGCTATGAGGGGAAGCTGAGGAGGACGACAGGCCGGGACCAGATCTCTAACAAAGTAGAGAAACATCAAGGCGAACCAAGGGTTTTCGTTGGAGCAAAACAAGAGTCGGGCTAGGGAGAATCCAAGAGGATCGAATGACTGAGCCAATGCATGCAGGGGTCATCAATTCCCCTAACACGCCGCTGCTCTTTGGAATAACCCAGCCAACAACCAAGTGCCATGATGCAATGCCAAACAGAAAAGAAAACGATGCACTCGAGTAAACCCACACAGATGGATGGAATAGATGCAACAGGTGGCAACATTAATCAATGACCAGAAGTTCACCCGAGTCGGATTACCGAGTCAATAGACACAGGCCAATGGAAAGCACAAGCAGGCCGAGCCAATGGCCCAGAACAGGATCCCACATGAAAATCAAATGGCCTAGTGCACTTAACAGGTCTAGCAAATGAATAGAGTGGAATAATAATTCTGTTGGAGTATGTGTAACTTCCTGCCCCACTTTCTTGGTAACTTCCTGCCCCACTTACTTTGTAACTTCTCTTTGTAACTTCCCTATATTTTCTATAAATGAAGGCTCTCTCCTCACCTTGAGTAGTAGGGGGGATTTCTGATTTTACATGGTATCAGAGGGAACTTAATCCCGATCCCCCCTCCCATCTATTTTTTTTTGCTCTAGGTCTCCCATCTTTTTTTTCCCGTGGGGGCGGCGGGCTCCATGGCTTACGAGCCATAGGAATTCTCCGCCGCCCCCTGCCGGCGATCCCTTCCCGGCGGATTTCCCGTCCCGGCGGCAGCGCTGCTCCCCGTCGCGGCTTCCCCCGGTGCGCCTTCCCTCGTCGTCCGGCACTGCTCCGCTGCTCCGTTGCCGACGTCCCCTCCTGCGGCTTCCCGGCTTCGCCTCCTTGCGACGACCGGCCCCGCCTCCCTCCGGCTTCCTGTCGCGGATCCCGCCTCCCTCCCGCGGCGCGACTCGGCTTCCAGCCCCGCATCCCATGCGTCGGCCTCCTGTGACGCACGACACCTCCCGCGACGCTCTGTCCGGCGGCCCTCTCTCCCGAAGGCCCTCTCTCCCGACGACCCACTATCCCGACGGCCCTACTCCCTGCGCATGCCGGCCCGCTCGTCGCCGCCCCTTCCCGCAGCGCCTCCTGCCGGTCCTCCCTCCCGGCGGCTCTCCTGCATGGCGCGGCTCCCCTTCCCGGCGGCCCTCTCCTTACGCGGCTCCCCTTCCCGGCGCTTCTGCCCGGTCCGATTCCCCTCTGCCTTTGCCCTTCCCGGCGGGTCTCCCTCCCATGCGGACTCCCGGCGCCGCCGCTCCCGCGACGCCTCCCGTCGCCCCTCACGGTCCCGCTGCGCGCTCATCCCGGCGCCCGCTCCTCCTGCGCGCGACTCCTCCCGGCGACAGGCTTCCTTGCCCGACGGTTCTCCCGCCTTCCCGTCGTCAGCCCTCCGCGGCTCTTCCCGGCGACGTCCAGATCCAGTGTGGATCCTCAGTCGCAGCGGCCCTCCCTCCCGGCGGCGCACTCCCGTCTTCCCTCCCGACGCGGCGAATCCAGGCAGCCTCCCTGCTCCGCCTCAGTCCGGCGGTGTTCCTCCCCGGTGCGCATCCCTTCCCGGCGGGCTTCCTCCCCCGGCGTCTCCCCCTTGCTGCGCACGCCGGCCTTCTCCCCCGGCGCGGCTCCCCTTCCCGGCGGCCCTCCTAGCCCGCTCGCGATCCAGCGTGGGTTCCCGGCGGCCCTCTCCCTCCCTGGTACGTGGCTCCCGTCGCGCCTCCCTCCTCTCGCGCGGCTCTAGCGCAGCTCCCGGCGCAACTCCTTCCTTCGCGCGGTCGCCTCCCGCACGGTGCTCCCGACGAGGCTCCCTCCAGCGCCGGGACCTCCCGCCCCGGTTCATCCCGCCCCGGTTTCTCCTCCGGCAGCCCTCCTCCCGTGCTCCGCTCCTCCCGCTGCTCCCGCGCGCTCGCGGCTCCCGGCTCCCGGCGGATCTCCCTCCAGTCCGGCGACCGCTCTCCCGGCCCTCTCGTCCCGCGGCGCTCCTCCTGTCCAGCGGCCCTCCGCGCGCCTCCCGGCCGGCCCCTCCGCGCGCCCTCCCGGCCCTTCCCGGATTTTTCGGCCAGATCCTTCTCCCGGCAGCTCTCCTGCGGATTTCCCGGCGACCCTTCCGGTTGGTCGGCTGCGCCTTTCTCGTCTTGTTCTTCCCGGCGGACCTCCCTTACCCGGCTTGCGGCTCTTTTCGGCAGCCCGCCTCCTGTGCGAACTCCCGCCGGCTCCTTTGACGATCGGCCTCCACCCCTGCCGGCCTCCACTCCTGCCGGCTCCTCCAGTAGCTGGCCTCCATCCCTGCCGGCCTCCACTCCTGCCGGCCTCCACTCCTGCCGGCTCCTCCAGTAGCTGGCCTCCATTCCTGCCGGCTCCTCCAGCAGCTGGCCTCCATTCCTGTCGGCTCCTCCAGCAGTAGGCCTACAGCCCTGCCGGCCTCCCGTGCCACCTCTGCTCAATTTGCTCCCTCCATGCCGACCTCCTCCTGCATCCTGCGGAATCCCCGCCTCTCTGCCCGGTGCCTCCTGCGGAATCCCCGCCTCTCTGCCCGGTGCCTCCTGCGGAATCCCCGCCTCTCTGCCCGGCATCTCCTGCGGAATCACCGCATCTCATCGCCGGCCTCCTCCTGCGGATTTCCCGGCGCTTCGACGACCGGCACCCGCCATTGCGGATTTTCTCGGCGCTTTGACGATCGGCCCAACATTACGGTTTACCGGCGCTCTGACGATCGGCCCGTAGTACGGATTTTCCCGACGCTCTGACGCCCGGCACCCGCCAGTGTGGATTTCCCGACGCTCTGTTGTCCGGCCCCGCACTTTTCCGGCGATGACCCATCATTTTCAGCGGCATCACATTACAATCTTGAGGGGGAGCAGCATCATCAACGATTTTATTATTTTTGTATCTTCCGTTTTTCGTCTTATTTTGTCATCAAGCTGGGTATGTCCAGCTTGAGGGGGGGTGTTTGCAGCTTGTTGCTTGCGTTGTTTTTCATTATGTGTCCAAGCTAGGTACACCTAGCTTGAGGGGGAGTGTTGGAGTATGTGTAACTTCCTGCCCCACTTCCTTGGTAACTTCCTGCCCCACTTACTTTGTAACTTCTCTTTGTAACTTCCCTATATTTTCTATAAATGAAGGCTCTCTCCTCACCTTGAGTAGTGGGGGATTTCTGATTTTACAAATTCCAAAATAATTTTTCATGCTTGTATATAAAACATAGTTTAAATTGCAGAATAAAAACAAGACAATTCAACATGAAAACACCTAAATTTACAGATCTCCACCATGTGCCATTGAAGTTGTAGATATTCTTTCACCTAAGGTTATTGAATGGGAACCAAATTCAATTTGTTTAAACAGTATTTGAATTTGATAATACCACAACTTTAGTCAAACTATCATCCAGGTTATTATCAGTATGTATCTGATTAACACATATGGTTCTAGATTCAATAACTTCTCTAATAAAATGTAGTCTAATATATATGTATTTGGATTTACCATGGAATGCTAATTTTTTTGATAAATGTAGAGAATATTGACTATCACTATAAATAGTAATAATAGAATCATAAAGTTTGAGTTTAGAGACCCAACCACTAAACCATAATGCTTCTTTAAGAGTCTCGGTCAATGCTATGTATTCTGATTCTGTTACTGAAAGAGAAACCACTTGCTATATATTACATTTCCAAGATATAGGGCCTCCCCAAGAAGTCAAAACATACCTAGTTAATGATTTTATAGTGATAATATTACCTGCATAGTCATCATCTACATATCCAACAATAATTTCCGCAGTATCAACATTTTCACCATAACACAAAGATAAATTTGAAGTACATGACAAGCACCACAGCTGCCACTTCAGGGCATACCAGTATGGCTTCCCTAGACTATCCATAAATATTCTAAGGGTTCATATTGCAAAAGCTACATTAGGTCTTGTGAAAATCATGGAATACATGACAATACCAAAAATGTTGGCATAGGGAATTTTAGACATAAACTCAATATTAGCAGCATCAGTGGGTGCTTGAGTTGATGAAAGTTTAAAATTTTGTCTAAATGATATACTAACAAGTTTTAGAGATTAAAATAGGTACCTTTTAACAGCTTTTAGAACACAAGCATGTTGTGAGAGATATAACAGTTTATTGGGTCTATCCCTAATAATTTCCACACCTAGAATTTGCTTTTCTTCCCTAGATCCTTCATTTCAAAAACACACTTTAATTGAGATTTAAAAGCAGTAATAGGCTTCATGTTATTGAACAAAATAATCATGTCGTCAACATATAACAAAAGTTAAAGCGTGTTGTTTTTAATTGACTTGAAATAAGTGAAATGGTTATTAAGAATAAAAGAATCAAATTTTCTATACGACTGCCTTGTGGTGTGTTTTAAACCATACAATTATTTATTTAAAAGGAAAACTTGGTTAGATTTAAATTCTTTAGAATAACTATAAGGAGGCTTCAAGTATAATTACTCAATAAGGTCATGATGAAGGAAGGTAGTTTTCACATCTAGTTGTTCAATTTGATGGTCATTATTGGCAACAAAAACAAGAAACGACCTTATAGACGAATGCTTTACAACTGGTGAGAAAATCTCAGAATAGTTTATTCCTTCTCTTTGAAGGAATCCATTGGAAACTAATCTAGCTTTAAATTTGATTTTCTTTTTAGCAGTGTTATCCTCCTTTCTTTTATAAATCCACTTACAACCAATTACTTTAGCATTGGGGGGTTTATCAATGATTGACCAAGTGTGATTTTTATTTAAGGAGTGCATTTATTCGTCCTTGGAAGAGATCCACTATTTAGAATATTTTTCATTAAGGTACTTCTTATAAGTTTTAGGATCATCATCAATAAGATCCTGGGAAACATGAAAAGTGTTGGAGTCTGTATCCCACATCGGACTTGAGGTCCGGTGTGGTCTTTATTATTTGTTATAAAAGCACCCCAAGGGCTCTTTTAGAGAGCACACCTTGGGGGTTCGGGTTCCTCTCATTTTATCATTCTACATGGTATCAGAGGGAACCTAATCCCGAACCCTCCTCCTCTCAATTTTATTTCTCCCCGTTTAGGGTTTCTCTGAATTTTTCCCCGTGGGGGCGGCGGCCCCTCATGTAGGGCTACGTTTTTTTTTTTTTTTCTCCTTCAGCCGCCGCCCCTCCGGTCTCGATTCCTAGGCTGCCCTGGCGGCCCTCCCTCCCGGCGGACTTGAGGTCCGGTGTGGTCTTTATTATTTGTTATAAAAGCACCCCAAGGGCTCTTTTAGATAGCACACCTTGGGGGTTCGGGTTCCTCTCATTTTATCATTCTACAAAAAGAATAAGAATCCACATCATAATTCTAAACCAAGGAGGTCTAGGGACCCTTCTAACTCTATCAAGATTCAACTGGTAATCAACATTACTGGTAGGAGGATCAGTATCTAAATCTGAATCAGAACTAGAGCTTAATCAACTCGGGTCACGGGTTGAGGATCAAGTGGTGGAGGCTGTACAGCAGCCTAAAATTGGGTTGATGGTTCAGTTTCAGCAGCCCTATCAATGGATGCTCATCACTATCAGGTGTGACGTATTTAGATTTAGGAGAACAAGACTCCTAAAACAACACATCTCTACTAATTATGCATTTTTTGTAACTGGGTTTATCACCCAAGAGTTTATAACCTTTGACACCCTTGGGGTGTCCCACAAAAATACACATAAGAGATCTAGGTTCTAGCTTACCAGTCTTGATATAGGCATATGCAGTGCAGCTAAAGGCTCTTAAGTGATTATAAGAGGGTGGTTAGTTGTTCCAAAGTTCTTTCGAGGCTTTGAAATGATTGGTAGAGGACGGGAACCTGTTTATGAGGTAAACTGCCATAGTGGAAGCCACTTCCCAGAAGTATTTAGGGAGACCCGAGCATGAAAGCATGCTTCAGACTCTCTCAAGAAAAACCATATTCATTCTCTCAACATGATCATTCTATTTGGGGGGTTTCACTAATAGTTTGTTGTCTTGAAACACCCTCACATTGACAAAACTGAATAAAATTAATAGAGAGGTATTCTAACCCATTATCAGTTCTCATTTTTTTTATGTTCTTTCCAACCTAATTTTCTACAATAATTTTCCAGGTTTTGAAGGTTCCAAAAACATCATATTTGTTCTTCAATATGTAAATCCAAACCTCACTAGAGAAGTCATCAATAAAGGCAACAAAATAGAAGCATCCACCATGGGAGGTTCTTCCAGCAGGTCCCTATAAATCAAAATGAATATATTCTAAGGGGCAGCCATCTTTGAAAGGAGACCTATTGAAATTGAATCTCTTAGCTTTACCCATTACACAATCCTGTAAAAGGGATGGTTACTAGGTGTAATGTCAGTCAACATCCTTTTTTTATTAATTTCCTCAAGACCATTGGAGCTTACATGCCCCAATCTACTAGGATATAACAGTGTATTATCAATATTAGTTGTGTACACACTACCCAACTATCTAGAATGGGTTTTCCTATTCATGACATATAACCCATTATCAAGGTAACCCTTGATGATACTTCTAGAGCCTCTAAATATTTTTAGGCAACCCAATTCAGGCTTAAAGGTTAATCCCTTTTGGTCTAGAATTCCTAAGGATATCAGGTTTCGATGGATGTTAGGAACCCACTTAACATCTAACAATGTAATGATAGAGTGTTCATCAAGTTCTATTTAAACTGAACCTCTTACCATGACTTGACACCTCTTATTATTTCTTAAAAGAACATCTCTTTCTACTCTTTCTACTAGACCAGGGAAAGACTCCCTAAAGGGAAACATATGGAATGGGCAGCTTGAGTCCAAGACCCACTCATGGGCGAGTTCATTGTTGGTCACATTCAACACTTCAATAGTGTCATAACCAAAATCCGCTAAAAGGGACTAATTAGTAGGTTCTTTAGTCTCAAGGTTTTATTTTAGATTTTTACACCCGGGTCTAGTGTGTCTGGACTTACCACAATGGAAGCAAACAACTTTCCTTTCCCTATACTTAGACCTAGACTTGAGTTGTTTATTGTTCTTACCTTTATCCTTGTTATACTTTTTCTTATTTCCCCTAGATTGTGGTCTACCTCTTGTAAAAAGACTCTATGAATCACCTTCAACTCTAGGTTTAGAATGTAATTCCTTAGATAAAAGGTCAGACTTAACCTCTTATAGGGTTAGGGAGTCACATCCATACATCATTGTCTCTACTAATGTGATGTAGGAATTTTCTAAGGAAATTAAAAGAATTATGGATTGATCTTCATTTATATCGGCAATCTAACATGATTTCATTGAATTCATCCAAATGGGATTTAATTGAAATACCATATTTCATTTTTGAATGTAAACAAACAATGTTTCATCTAAAGTCTACCAACAAGTGAAGTTGTTGTAAAAAATTTCTCTAGTTTAAGAAATATACCAACAGTGGTTGTTTCATAAGAAACTTCTCTAAAGAATTTATCACCTAAATAAAGAAGCGAAGAACTGTGGGTCTTAACAAGAACATTAGGGGATAGATCTTGATACACGGTAGAGGTATATCCAGTTTCAAAAAAAATAACAATAGGTTTCTTAGTCCCAAACAGGGGATCAATCAATCCTTCCTAAACCAGAAAGGTTCACATCTTAATCCGCCATAGATAGAAGTCATTGTTACCATCAACCTTTTCAATTTTCAAACATAGTTTTTTTCATGTTTATCCAATAGATCGGATACCAAGTTTCTGCGCACAATGATAAGCGTGCAGCCCCAAGAACCAGCCAGGATCAGTGGATATTCAGAACTATAAAATTAAGTATTACAATTCAAAAAAAAAAAGGTTATAATGACTTCAATTGAAAACAGAAAAGGGAGGAGATGAATCAAGATGAGATTGAAGTGCGTAATTAAAACAGAAACTATATTAAAACAAGAAACAAACTCGAAAGAAAAAGAGAACCCATGAGGCTCTGATACCACTTTGTTGGGGGGAAGGTACACTACAAGGGGACATTTCGCATGAACCCAAAAAGGTCTGTTTGGGTGTTTTGTTCACAATATTTGAATCGTGATAGAAACTTAACATTCAAGATGCAAGAAATATGAAAGTAGTAAATAGGAACACAAGGATTTAATGTGATTTGCTACGATTTGGTACTACATGCACTGAAAGAACACCACCCACATTCACACATTTTATTAAGATAAAAAACAAGATGGTCCAAATTATAATCCAGCTGGAATACCCAAGATATAGAAGTGTGAAAGAAATGTTAACTTCATAACAAGAAAATGAAGTAACAGCTATATATACAAGTCAGAGAGGGTAGAACTCTGGCAGTCCTGTTCTCTTGACACTGCTGAAACGAGGGCTCGTGAATCGCCTGGATCCGAGGACTCAAACATATTTTAGAGATTTTGGATTAGTCACAAAGGCCAAAAATATTTCGAAGGGAGGGAATTCATCAACACTCCACCATAACATACTACGAGAGGAAGCCGAGTGTGACAATAGGCTAAGACCATAACTCTAACGAAGCATACGAATGGCAAGGAGAACCGAGGTTTCTCACCGGAGAAAAACGAGAGCGAAACCAAGGAGAATCCAAGAGGTTGAATGACTGAACGGACACATACAAGGGTCATCAATTCTCTTAGCATGTTGTTACTCCTCAAAACAACCCATCCAACCAGAGAGTGTCACGGTGCAAGGCCAAACGGAAAAGGAAACAGTGCACTTGAGTAAAACCGCAACTATGGACATCATAGATTCAATGGGCAGAAACATTAATCAATGGCCATGAGTTCACTCAAGCAAGATTATGGAGTCAGCAGGAGCGAGCCAATATAAATCACAAGCAGGTCGATCCAACAGCCCAAAACAGGAGCCCAAACGAAAATTAAACAGCCCAGTGCATTAAACAGTTCCTGCAAATGGATTGAGTAGAATAATAATTCCAAAATAGTTTTTCATGCATGTTTATAAAATGGCATTAAAATGGAAAAAATAAAAACAAGACAATTCAATATGAAAACACCTAAATTCACAACTAGTTCTTTTACTTCTATGGGTTGGATTGATATATTCAAACATCATAGGTTCTCTAAATTTTCACCGGTTTTCTCAGATCATGGCCCTATTTTTCTTGATTTTTGTTTATTCAAAAATAAGTTTGTCGTTTTTAAGACTATTGTTAGAGTCTGTATCCCACATCGGATTTGTGGTCCGATGTGGAGTTTATCAATCATTATAAAAGAACGCCTCCTCCTCACTTTGAGGTAAGGAGGCAGGAGGGTTTCCTCATTTTACATGGTATCAGAGGAGGTTTGATCCCTCCCTCACACATATTCCCCCCCCCAATCTAGGGTTCTTTGGAATTCCCCCTTGGGGGGGCGGCCTCAAAGCCCCGTAGGGTTACCGTCGCCGCCCCTCCGCCTCTGCCCTGCGCGGCTCCCCGGCGGGTCTCCCCTCCCTCCCGAGCGCCGCTCGGCCTGCTGCATATCCGGCGGCTTTCCCCCTCCGCCTCGGCCCGGCTCTCCTCCCCGACGGCTTCGCTCCGCCAGGCGGCTTCCTCCTCCCGCACGGCCGACCACATCCCGGCGACTCCCTCCTGCCGCCTACTTCACTGCGGCCATTCCCGGCGGTCATCCTGCCTGGCGCGGCTCCCGGCTCCCCGGCGTCTCCTTCGGCCGCGAGTCCCTCCGCGGGTCTCTCCCACGGCTCCAGTTCCCATCGTCGGCCCTCCGCGGTTCTTCCCGTCGGCGTCCAAGCCCCGACGGCCTCCCGCGCCTCCAGCTGCTCCCGGCGCCTCCCGCTGCTCCAGCGCCTCCCGCGCCTCCCGCTGCTCCCGCGCGCTCGCGGCTCCCGGCTCCCGGCTCCCGGCGGATCTCCCTCCAGTCCAGCGACCCCTCTCCGGCGGCATCTCCCGTCTCGCTCCCCTCCCGGCGACCTCGCCTGCTGCTCTCCGGCGTCCAGATCCGACGGCCCCTCTTTTTTTTTTTTTTTTTCTGGCAGCTTCTCCTGCCCGGCGGTTCTACCCCCCCTGCCGACCATCCCTTCCTGGCGGCCTCCTTTCCTGCCGGCGCCTCCGACAGCCGGCCTCCAGCAACCGGCCTCCACCTTGCCGACCCCTCCACACCGGCGGCCTCCTCCGGCTTCCAGCGCCGCCTTCGTCCGCTGCTCTCCCTCCTTGTCGGCCTCCTCCCGCAAGGCGGCCCTCCCTCCGACTGGATTCATCCGCTCCCTTTCGGCACCTCCTGCGGCATCCCCGCCTCGCCGGCATCTCCCGACGACTCCCGGCAGCCGCATCTCTATCCGCCGACACGTCCATTCGCTGGCGCAGCACCTCAACCACCTAGGATTTGGACCCGTTGGCGCCGCCAGCCCCGCAACAATTCTGCGGAATCCCCGCCTCCCGTCGCCGGCCCCGCAAATGCGGTTTTCCCGGTGCTAGTTTGGATTTCCCGGCGTTTCATCGACCGGCCCCACTAGTGCGGCAGTCCTGGCGTTCCGTCAACCGACCCGGTCTCTGTGTGGTTCATCTGCTGCGCCCGCAACATCATCCATCCATCATCCTGCGAAGGAGCTTTGATCGTGAGGGGGAACAGCAGCAGCTTAATATTTTATTTCGTCTTGTTTTGTCATCAAGCTGGGCATGTCCAGCTTGAGGGGGAGTGTTAGCGTCTGTTTTGTTGTTTTCTTTTCATTATGTGTCCAAGCTAGGTACACCTAGCTTGAGGGGGAGTGTTAGAGTCTGTATCCCACATCGGACTTGTGGTCCGATGTGGAGTTTATCAATCATTATAAAAGAACGTCTCCTCCTCACTTTGAGGTAAGGAGGCAGGAGGGTTTCCTCATTCTACAACTATAAAGTTTAAGAATATGATAAGCACCTCCACCCGAACTAGCAGCAGAATTTGGTATAATCAATGAAACAGTACAGTGTACCTGGTTAAAGACTCCAGAACTCAAAAATAGAAATAGAAAGGTAGGAACGAGGAAGGAAACTGGCACACTTCAGGAGGCCCCTCTGCTCTCCTGCCCGAACTCCAAGGAGTTGTTTAAACCTGACAAAAGATGCCCCCGTGGTCCCCTCCTCAGCCTCTTAAATAAACTCCAACAGATTGGAGATTCCTCTAGGAAGTTAGGCCCCCCATGATCCCTCCAGGCGGTTAAGCTTTCCTCCAGGCAGTTAAGCTTTCCTCTAGGCAGTTAGGCCCCCCTATGATCCCTCCAGGCGGTTAAGCTTTCTCCAGGCGGTTAGGCCCCCCACGATCCTCCCAGGCGGTTAAGCTTCCTCTCTCTCTCCCTTTTCCAGTGGTCCCCCTTCTCGAATAAACCTGCCAGGTGGCAGGGTCCCCACCAGCTCTAACACTTGCACCCCCTTGAAAAGCAGGCTTGTCCTCAAGACTGAAAGAAGAAAATTGATTGCGAAGAGTGAACTCATCCTCCCAAGTGGCATCATCCATTGAACAGTCAGACCAGTGGATGAGAAACTGAGGTTGTGTCATGCCATCTGTATAGTTCAAACGGGAAGAGAGAACTGCTATTGGTTCTGGGCTCTGAGCAGAATCTAACTCCATTCCTGGCAGTAAAGATGGTTGAACCTGCTGCGTGCCTATGGCTTTTTTTAACTGGGAGACATGAAAAACTGGATGAATTCGTGAAGCAGCCGGTAGATCCAGACGGTATGCAACCGGACCAATCTACTCAACAATGGTAAAAGGTCCATAAAACCTAGCTGCCAACTTCTGGTGAACATGGTGGGCAACAGAGTGTTGTTTATGGGGTCGGAGCTTGAGAAATACCCGATCTCCCACCTGAAAAACCACATGGCGGCGATGCTTATCAGCAGTTTTTTTCATATAGTCCTGTGAACGAGACAAGTGTTGTTGGAGTTGCCGAAGGGCTTCATCCCGGTCTCCCAAACTCGTTGCTACTGCTGGCACACGAATTTCAGATGGAAAAAAACTCAGAATGGTTGGAGGTTTGCGGCCGTAAACAATTTCAAATGGGTTGTATTAATAGAGGCATGCCAAGTAGTATTATAGCTCCACTCCGCCCAAGGGATCCAAAATGACCAAGTACGTGGTTGATCCCCTGCAAAACAGCGCAGATAAGTCTCTAAACAGCGGTTAACCACCTCTGTTTGGCCGTCGGTTTGTGGGTGGTAGGCAATGCTGAAGCGAAGTATGGAGCCATGGAGACGGAATAATTCTGTCCAAAAATTGCTGAGAAAAAGTGGATCTCGGTCACTCACTATAGAGGTGGGTACACCATGAAGACGGACCACTTCCCGAAGGAACAGTTCAGCCACTGATCGTGCAGTATACGGATGCTTAAGGAGCAGAAAATGAGCATATTTAGACAAACGATCAACCACCACCAAAATTACATCATACCCCTTTGATTTTGGCAGCCCGGAGATAAAGTCCATAGAAATGTCGGACCAGATTGTTGTAGGAATTTCCAACGGTTGCAGTAAACCAGCAGGGGCAAGAGTAGAATATTTATATCGTTGGCACACTTCACACTGCTATACAAATTTCTGGACAGCCCCTTTCATGCCCACCCAATACAGATTGTCGGCCAGCTTGCGATAAGTTCGGTAAAAACCCATATGTCCCCCTTGAGGAGAGGAATGAAATTCTGCTAATAATAAAGGAATCCAAGGGGAAGTTGCTGAAATAGCCAACCGATCATGATATAAGAGCATCCCTTGCTGTAAAGTAAACCCAGCAACAGTCTGCTGGCCAGATTGCAAAGCTTGGAAAATCGGTCCCAAGTGTGGGTCCGTAGCAACTCCATCAGCTAGTTTGTGCCCCTCCTCCCATACCGACTGAGCTTGCAGTTGATAACAGCGGCCTGTGTTTTCCTTTATCCGAGACAAAGCATCTGCGACAGAGTTTTCTCTTCCTGGTTTATAACAAATTTCAAATTGGTACCCCAAAAGTTTAGCAATCCAGCATTGCTGATCCACTGTGGTTATTCGCTATTGCAGTAAGTATTTTAGGCTTCGATGGTCTGAATAGACAATAAATGGGCGGCCCAAGAGGTAAGGCCGCCAATGTTGAATGGATAAGACCAACGCCATAATCTCCTTTTCATAAACCGATTTAGCAAGGTGACGATCCGAAAGAGCAGTACTAAAAAATGAGATTGGTCTGCGTTCTTGCATGAGGACAGCCCCTATTCCCCTCCCGGAGGCATCACACTCGAGCTCAAACTGCTTAGAAAAATCTGGTAGAGCTAATACGGGTGTCGTCGTCATTAGTTGTTTCAAGTGTTGGAAAGCTTGGAGGGCCTCATTTGTCCATTGGAAACCATCTTTCCGAGTAAGAGCAGTGAGAGGTCGAGCCACTTTCCCATATCCCCGAATGAATTTACAATAGTAGCCGGTGAGGCCGAAGAAGCCACGAACACCCATAACAGTAGTTGGAATTGGCCAATCAACCATGACTTGCACCTTCCCAGGATCTACCGAAACTCCTTCAGCGGATATAATATGTCCCAGATATTCAATCTCCCGCTGTCCAAAATGACACTTTTTTTTGTTGGCAAAGAAATGATTTTCTTGGAGAAAACTAAGTACATTTGCAAGATGTTGTAAGTGGGTCGACCAATCTATGTTGTACACAAGAATATCATCAAAAAATATTAGCACTGTTTCGTGGTGAATTCCCCTTACCTCAATGAGAGGTGGAGATGTTCTTTTATAGATGAGTAAAACAAATTACAAGGAGGGTAAGTCCGATGTGGTTCTCAGAAATACCCATTAAACTTAAATGGGGTCCAACACTCCCCCTCAAGCTGGACATGCCCAGATTGGATTGAGTCCCACAAAAAAAGATGACAAGACACAAAGACCATCTCATACTCCCCCGCAAGCTGGGCCATGGATGCTGTGAATACCCAGCCTGGTAGTGAGAGAGTCAATGCGAGCTCCTGGGAGGCCTTTGGTGAAGATGTCGGCAAGCTGATATGCCATCGAAATATGGTCAAAGCTGATATGCTGCTGCTCCAGATGGTGGCGAAGAAAGTGGCAGTCCACCTCGATATGCTTCGTCCATTCATGGAAGACGAGATTCGAGGCAATCTTTGTGGCTGGCTGATTGTCACACCAGATATGAGCAGAGGCTTGCGCCGGGAAGCCGAGCTCATGGAGGAGATGACGAAGAAGAGGATCTCAGTGGTGACCGTGGCCATGGCGCGGTATTCGACCTCTGCACTCGATCTGGAGACAACAGTCTGCTTCTTGCTGCGCCAGGAGATGAGGTTACCGGCGAAGAACACGGCGAATCCCGAAGTAGACTTGCGGGTAGCGAGGCAAGCTGCATAGTCCGCATCACAGAAGGCCTCAACATCCAAATGAACATGATGTGAGTACTGAAGGCCACGTGCAGGGTCTTTCTTGATGTATTTGGCAATGCGGAGGACAGCATCCCATTGAGATCTGGTTGGATGTTCCATGAACTGGCTGACTTTGCCAACGGCGCAGGCTATGTCGGGTCGCGTCATGGTGAGGTAGTTAAGTTTACCCACTAGACGTCGATAGCTCTCGGGATGAGGAAATGGTTCCGAGTCTGTATGGAGAGAGCGTTCCCCAGGCTCAAGAGGAGTGTCCACTGCAGTTGCTGTGCTCAAACCTGCATCCTGCAAGATATCAAGAGCATACTTGCGTTGGCAGAGAGAGATAGTGTCCTCAGAACGAGAGACCTCAATGCCAAGGAAGTAGGTGAGGGGACCAAGATCTTTGGTGTGAAAGTGGTGGTGAAGATGCGCTTTGAGGTTGGCGATTCCTGTGGAGTCGCTCCCTGTGATGATGATATCATCCACATAGACCACCAAGAGGATACAGCCAGCAGGAGTCGTTCTGTAAAAAACTGTGTGATCCTTCATACTTCGAGAGAGGCCAAAATCAGTGACAACAGTGCTGAAGCGGCTGAACCAAGCACGAGGAGATTGCTTGAGGCCGTACAGAGAGCGGCGGAGTCGACAGACTTGAGACTCGACGCCGGAGGCACAAAAGTCGGGTGGCTGTTGCAGATAAACTTCTTCATCAAGAAAGCCATGGAGGAAGTCATTCTTAACATCCAGCTGATGAAGATGCCAACGATGATGTGCCGCCATAGAGATGAATAATCGGACGGAGGTCATTTTGGCCACTGGAGAGAATGTATCAAAGTAGTCCACCCCATAAGTTTGTGCAAAGCCCCTAGCCACAAGGCGGGCTTTGAGTCGATGGAGAGTGTCATCGGGATTAAGCCGGACAGTGTAAATCCATTTGCAGCCAACCGCCTGTTTGCCTGCTCGAAGGGGGACAAGATCCCAAGTATGATTTTCTTCCAGGGCCTGCAATTCATCCCGCATTGCTGCTAGCCACCCTGGGTGAGATTTTGCATCACCAACGGTTCGAGGAATCGATACTGTCTCCAGAGCTGACAGACCCCTGTATAAAGATACAAATAAAGGTGTACTCTGGCACGAACGAGTACCTTTCCAGAGTGCAATGGGCAAGTTGTCCGGTGTCGGGGCAGGAGCATCAGACGAAGCGGGGACGATGGTGTCCTCGGCCGAGACAGGGGGTACAGGCAATGGGCGGCGAGAGTAGACCGCACCAAAATGATGATCAGCAGCAACAGGGGGAGACACCAGGGGAGGGTGGATGATGAGGGGAAGACAATCATCAATGTCAGTGTCTGGATGGGGAGAGAGATGTGAAAAAGGAGAGCTCTCAACGAACGATACGTCAGCAGAGATGATATATCGCCGTAGGTCCGGAGAGAAGCATCGATAGTCGAGCTGAGTACGGGAATAGCCGAGGAATATGCAGCGGAGGGATTTAGGAGAGAGTTTGGAGAGACCGGGTCGAGTGTCACGGACATAACAGAGACATCTAAAGACACGCAAAGGAAGGGAGTGAGGAGGGAGAGAGGAGAACAGAGTCCGAAAATGAGTCTCCCACTGAAGGATAGAAGAAGAAAGGCGGTTAATGAGGTAGGTAGCAGTCAGGATAGAAGAAGGGAGGCGGTTAATGAGGTAGGAGAGCACGAGCAGTCTCCAGAATATGGCGGTGTTTCCGCTCGGCCACTCCATTCTGCTGCGGTGTATCGGGGCAAGATGTCTGGTGAATGATGTCTTTATCCTTGAGAAACTGCTGAAGGGTGCAGGATAAATATTCCCGTCCATTGTCGGAGCGGAGACATTTCAGCGAGGTTGAGAATTGAGTATGAATTTCATTGTAGAAGGTCTGAAAGGTAGAACATACTTCAGACCGATTACGAAGAAGGTATGGCCAGGTCATGCGGGAGTAGTCATCAATAAAGGTAATATAATACTGATACCTGGGCTGGCTAGGAACCCTGCAAGGACCCCATACATCTGAGTGAACAAGGTCAAAAGGATTCGTGGCACGCGGGTCCAAGCGAGGTACATATGTCACCCGATAATGTTTTGCAAATTTGCAGGGTTCACAATGGAATGAAATATTAGGACTAAATTGGGGGGCAAAGTTTATGGAGGACGGAAGCCGGTGGATGACCAAGGCGAGAATGAAGGTCAAGGGCACGGGCTGAGGTGGATGGGCAGGCAATAGGGTGTGGGATATCGAGTATGTACACCCCGGCCTGAAGATGACCGCGACCAAGTTCCTGATTCGTCGATCGCTCCTGAAACACAACACCAGAAGATGTAAAAATAGCAGCACAGTTTAAATCTTTGGTGAGTTGGCTGATGGAAAGAAGATTAAACTGGTTGTGAGGAACGTGAGCAACGGAAGAAAGACTTATAGACGGGGTCAAAAGGCATGTGCAGAAACCCGCAATTGGGATTGTTGAGCCATCAGCAACAGTGATTGGAGAAGCATTGGTCGATGGATGGTAGGTAGTGAACAGACCAAAATCACCTGTGAGATGTTGAGACGCACCGGAGTCGAGCATCCAGACTGACGGTCGATGAGATAGGCAGGCGGTGGAGCTAGCAGGCTGAGCAATGGTGGCTGGATAAGAGAGTCGATGCTCAGGACAGGATCGGGAAACCGCTGGAGGCGGACCGAGAGACCGCATCGGATGCAGGAGCCGAGAAGCGTCGGGAGACTATCCAGTCAAACGTCGCTGGGAGTGCCGCGGGAGGGCGGGGCCGGATGACCGCATTGGATCCAGAAAAAACAAGAAACCCCTGGATTGCGGGAGGAAGCACCGGACTGGTGGGCCGCAGTCGCCCGAAGGGAGTCGCGCCTGGACAGAGGCGGGGCAGGGGGGGTCGCCTGGCAGGAGGATGAGCGGAGGCGCCGCGAGGTGAGCTGCCGGCTTGGATCGGCTGCTGGCAGGAGGACGACTGGAGGAGCCGGCTGGTCTGCTCGTCGGGAGAAGTGGGAGCGGGAGCCGGCAGTTGCGGGGAGCCGAAAACCACTTGTGGAAGAGTGCCGCCCGGGATGGAGACGCCGGTAGCCGCGCCGGGAGGAGACGTCGCCGCTGGGCGAGGGCGCCGGGGCAAGGGTGCTTCTGGGCGAGGGCGCCTCTGGGCGAGAGAGCCGGGGCGAGGGCGTCGGGAGCCAGGAGCCGGGGCGAGGGCGCCGCTGGGCGAGGGCGCCGCTGGGTGAGGGCTCCACTGGGGCGAGGGCGCCGCTGGGGCGAGGGCGCGGGCGCCACTGGGGCGAGGGCGGCGCTAAGGCGAGGGCGCCGCTGGGTGAGGGCGCCGGAAGCCGGGGTCGGGAGGACGCCGTTGGGCGAGAGGGCCGCCGGGATAAAGAGCCGCGCCGGGAGAGGAGGGGCCGCCGGGAAGGGGAGCCGCGCCTGGATAGAGGTCCGCCAGGAAGGGCTAGGGCAGAGGGGAGACGCGTCGGGGAAGGGAGCCGCCGGGAAGAGGATGGCCACCTAGGGCAGAGAAGGGAGGCCTTCCGGGAAGGGCAAAGGCAGAGGGGAGAGAGGCGGGGCCGGACAGATCCGGGAATCCGCAAGAGAGGGAGGGTTCGGGATTAATTTTCCTCCGATACCATGTTTCGTGGTGAATTCCCCTTGCCTCAATGAGAGGTGGAGACGTTCTTTTATAGATGAGTAAAACAAATTACAAGGAGGATAAGTCCGATGTGGGGCTCAGAAATACCCATTAAACTTAAATGGGGTCCAACAAGCACATAATGTCGAAGTAAGGGTCGAAATAAGTCATTCATTGTTGCTTGAAAAGTGAAGGGGGCATTCATTAATCCAAATGGCATCACTAAATACTCATAGTGTCCACTATGAGTACAGAAGGCAGTTTTGTCCACATCATCCTTGCGCATGCGGATCTGATGGTAACCTGCTCTAAGATCAAGTATAGAGAAGTAAGTAGCTCCGTACAACTCATCTAATAACTCTTCAACCACTGGTATTGAAAATTTGTCGGGGACGGTTACCTTGTTCAAAGCTCGGTAGTCAACACATAGCCACCACGATCCATCTTTCTTTTTAACCAACAATACTGGGCTTGAGAAAGACTCGTACTAGGTCGGATTATACCTTTAGTCAGCATCTCCTGAACCTGCGTTTCTATCTCATTTTTTTGGAAATAAGGATATCGATATGGTCTGACAGAAACTGGTCCCTGTCCTGGGAAGAGATTTATCGCATGTTCATGGAGTCTTGAAGCTGGGAGACCTTGGGGCTCATCAAAAATTGACTGATATTGGAGAAAGATCTGTTGTAAGTCATGACTTTGGTGAGAAGTCAGAAATTGCTCTCCACTGCTTCGTTTGCCCCTGATTAGTTGGCGATGTACACTGCTGAGACTTTGTTTTTGAGACCACTGATCCAGCGAAACACTAGCCCGATTCTTTTGGTTAACTCCTGAGAGTGTGAACTGCTGATTTTCCACTGCAAATTTCATCACCATGATCTTCCAATTGATACAAACGTCCCCCAAAGTCTTTAGCCATGCTACGCCTAAGATTAAGTCCAGTCCATCAATATCTAAGATGTGTGCCTCAATGGAACAACCATAAGCTCCCATAGTCAACCATACTTGCCGACATGTGCCCGTTGTAGTAGTTTTATGGCCATCCCCGAGCTTCACTCTCATTTTCTTTGAGCTCCAAATGGTTAACCCCATAATTTTGACCAGGCGTGGGCTAATAAAATTGTGGGAGGCTCCACTGTCTAATAAAATTAATATAGGTATCTCTTTGATGTAACCTTCAAATTTTAAAGACATTGTTGCCTCGTCTGGATAATTCCTGGTGCTGCATAAAATCCCCCAACCCTGTATTTCCACAAGCTTGCATTCCACCTCATGAAATTCTTCTTCTTCTACAGCTGTAGTGTCCTCCTGTTGAGGAGTTTGTCCTGCTTCTTCATCCCCTTCTCCCAAAATTAAAATCCGCATTTTTGAATCAGAGCACTTGTGCATAAGATTATATGGCTTTCCACAACGAAAACATAATCCTCTCTTCCGTCGATCTTCCCATTCTTGATTTGTTAGTTGACGAACTGCTCTATTTCCGGTTGTAATTGTGCGTTGTACCTCTTTATTATTTCTTCCTAGAGGCTCTCCACTGCGCCTTATTACTGGAGGTTGTGGATTTGATTGTTGAAGTGAAGCTCCCCTAGGAGTGCTTACCCAATCTCTGCCTCCATTCCAGCGTGTCCCTCCCCATTGAGTTGGTGGTCTCGATCCTTTGCCAAGGGCTAGTTCCACATGTCTTGCTAACCGCATTACCCGTAGTCGGGATTTGGGACTATGGATCCGCACCCAGTTTCGTATTTCCTCTCGCAATCCATGGAGAAAGTATCCCACATACTGAGATTCTGGTTGGCGTGGAATGAGTGATGTCAAGAATTCAAACCGCTCAATATATTCCTGCACTGTGCCCTGCTGTTGATTACCGGCCAATTCCTCATAAGGATTCTGCACTTCTAAACCACTAAATCGTTCCATTAACTCCTCTTTAAATTGATTCCAAGTCAACTGAGGATGTACTTCTTCTAGAACCGTGAACCAGTGTATGGCAATTCCTTCCATACTCACCCGAGCCAAAGAAATTTTAGAGAGTTCAGGTGTTTGATTAATCCGAAAATATAATTCCGCTCTATTAATCCATCCACGAGGATCTTGTCCATCAAAAACTGGTAATTCTACACGGACTGCTAGTTGCGGTCTGGGACTGTCTCCTGCAGCTTCTTCTAACCTTGGTAGCATCGCGTTTGGTGCAGTCCGTTCGTGCGTCCCTAACACCATTCCACCGGATCCACCTGTTGATGCGGAGGTAGTAGCTTCGTCTTGAATAGGGAGCTTTTCCAGACGATGCACCATGCTGCTTAAGGTGTTCTGCAACTCCTTTAATCCTGAAATTTCATGCTGAAATGCTCCCACCGTTGCTGATAAACCAGACATAGTTGATTCCACCCGATCGAGGCGCTGATCTTGTCTAGCTTCAGCACGCTCCAGCCGTTGTTCCAATGCTTCCAAGCGAGATTATAGGCGGGTCTCCATGCCTGATTTCGAGCTGGTTCTTGGCACAGTGATGAGAGGAGGTGGGGAAGAGAGGACATCTGGCAGATCGGACCAAAATGATAAGCACATCCACCCGAACTAGCAGCAGAATTTGGTATAATCAATGAAACAGTACAGCGTGCCTGGTTACAGACTCCAGAACTCAAAAATAGAAATAGAAAGGTAGGAACGAAGAAGGAAACTGACACACTTCAGGAGTCCCCTCTGCTCTCCTGCCCGAACTCCAAGGAGTTGTTTAAACCTGACAAAAGATGCCCCCCGTGGTCCCCTCCTCAGCCTCTTAAATAAACTCCAACAGATTGGAGATTCCTCTAGGCAGTTAGGCCCCCCCATGATCCCTCCAGGCGGTTAAGCTTTCCTCTAGGCAGTTAGGCCCCCCATGATCCCTCCAGGCGGTTAAGCTTTCTCCAGGCAGTTAGGCCCCCCACGATCCTCCCAGGCGGTTAAGCTTCCTCTCTCTCTCCCTTTTCCAGTGGTCCCCCTTCTCGAATAAACCTGTCAGGTGGCAGGGTCCCCACCAGCTCTAACAGAATATAAAGACATAGGACAACGGGTGTGAGGAGATTATCAGTTCGACTAGGATGGTTTATGATATTCCAGTAAATATGTATCTTGAGTTGGTAATTTATAATTTTATAAAGTAAAAAAAATCTATGTATGGGGATATTGATAAGAAGATTGACCATATTGAGAAGTAGATAACAAAATGATTCTTGTTGGCTGTGTGTGGCAAGATTTTGGATATAATTCATATCGGGACAACGCTAATTGTATGCCCCCAAGAAATAGCCACGATCAACAGATGTACATGCTTACTCAATTAGGTATTATAATTCAAATAATATTTATGATCATGATGATTAAAATTATAAACAGAACGGAGAAGTGGTGAATTAAGATGAGATTAGAATAAAGAAATTAAAAATAAACCAAATTTGATTCATGAAATAGTTTTGAAAGAGAAAGTAAGAAAGCAGTAAAGATGGACATTAGATTTGAATTTCTTTAGTCCCTTTGGGGCCTATGTGCACAACAAGAACACCACTCACAAACAAAATTAATTAATTCTCAAAAAAATACTTACAGAGTATAGGCTTAACTAGAAAACAATAGAAACAGAAGCATTGACAAACTAAAACGGAGGAACTGGAATAAAAAACTTACAATACCAGACTCTTGGGTCCAGCCATCCTGTTCTCTTCAAGCTTCTATTGGGAAGTCGGTGCAGATCTTTTGAGCTTTTCATGGTGGAAAGTCTCACCTGGTTGGAGTTGGAAGTTCTCAGATTAGGAACTCGGTCGCACATCTTCTCAAGGAAGCATGCTATCAAAAATCCACCACGAACTGTACACTAGGGATGTACACGGAGGATAGCAGAACCTAATGGACAATCTCTGGAGATGATGAACACGTTGAAGGGTTGGATTTCTACAACTAGATCGAGAACCAAACTAGGTAGGTGAGAAGCAAAATATGTGAATGAGGCGAAGCGACAGAGGCACAGGGGTGATGAAACCCTCTGACAACCGCAGTGCCTCAAAACATCTCGCCCAACACTGCTTAATGAAACAAGCGCCTATAACTCAAGGTACATGGAAATCAAAGATTAACAGTGAAGAAGAATAATCTACGGCTAGAAACAATCCCGATGCAAATCACTGGTTTGGAAAGCGTGGGCTAAAGGCAAAAACAAACAGGCTGAATACAACGGCCTAGAGGAGAGGCGTAAGGGAATACAATGGCCGATCGCATAGGAAATATTTAGTAAAACATATTTGAGCAGTGTAATAATAAACCAAAATTATACATTTTTTCATGCATGTATATTAAAACTAATAAATGACATAATAAAGAGTAAGAATATTTAAAATTGAAAACACCTAATTTCTCAAATCTATGTGATTTTCATTTGAAATTTGCGATGTTATTTCACCTATAGTTATTGAATTAGAACCAAATTCATCCTATATAAATAGTATTTGAATTTTGATAATATTATAACTTTAGCCAAACTATCAGTAGAGTTATTATCAGTATGTATCTTGTTGACACATACAGTTCTAGATTCAATAATGTCTCTAATAAAGTGTATTGTAATATCTATGTGTTTGGATTTACCATGACACACTAGTTTTTTGGATAAATGTAAAGGATATTGGCTATAACTATAAACTATGATGACAGAATTATAAACATTAAGTTTAAAAGCCAAACCCTTGAGCCATAGGCTTTCTTAACAGCCTCAGTCAATGCAATGTATTCAACTTCTGTGGTTGAAAGAGAAACCACATATTTCATGTCACATTTCTAGGATATGGGGCCTCTATAAGAAGTGAACACATACCCAGTTAATGACAATACGGTATTAATATTACTTATATAATCAGTATCTACATATCCAATAATCAATACAGTTATATCAACATTTTTACTATAATATAAAGATTGGGATCATGTGTATATTAAGTACCGAAAAACCCACTTTAGGGCATGCCAATGTGGAATCCTATGGTTAGCCATAAATCTTCTAAGAGTACTGATTGAAAATACAATATCAAGTCTGGTTCATATCATACAGTACATAACACTCCCAACAATGTTACCATATGGTATTTTAGACATGTACTCTACATTAGTAACAATAGTGGGTGCTTGTGAGAATGAAATCTTAAAATGGTGTGAAAATGGTGAATTTATAGGTTTAAGATATTCGAAAAAAATACCTTTTAAGAAATTTAAGAACATAATCATTCCATGAAAGATAAAATAGTTTATTGGTTATATCCCTAATAATTTATACACAAAGGATTTGTTTTTCTGCCCCTGAATCCTTCATTTCAAAAACACCTTTCAATTAAGATTTAACAATTATAATGAGATACGTGTTAGTACATATAATCAATATTTCATCTATATATAACAAAAGGTGAAACGTGTTGTTTTTTTACATAATTGAAATAAACACAAGCATCATATTATCTCATTGTAAAATAGTTATTAATCATAAAGTAATCAAATTTCCTATACCACGTCATAGAGGCTTGTTTTAAACCATATATTGATTTATTTAAAAGGAAAATTTTGTTAGGTAAAAACTCTTTATTATAATCATAAGGAGGTTTCAAATATAATTTTTCATTAAAGTCACCATAAAGGATGGTTTTTTCACATCTAGTTGTTCAATGTGAAAGTCATAATAGGCAGCGAAATCAAGTAGTGGGAGTATAGAAGAGTATTTTACAACTGGAGAAAATATTTTAGAATAGTTTATTCCCTCTATTTGGAGGAATACCTTGGAGGCTAATCTAGCTTTAAACTTGATTTTCTTTTCAACAAAATTATTCTACTTTCATTTATAAATCCATTTACAACCAATTACATTAGCATTGGAAGGTATATCTATGATAGACCATGTTTGATATTTATTTAAGTAGTGCATCTCTTCATCCATAGAATAAATCCACTATAAATAATCTCTTTCATTAACAACTTATATATAAGATTGAGGATCATCATCTACAATGTCCCGCACAACATGAAAGGTAAAAGAAGCCATATCATATTGATTAAAACGAGCAGGAGGTCTAGACACTCTTCTAGCTCTATTAATGGTCAACTAGTAATCAACATTGTTATCAAGATGTTCATTTTTTTTAATCTGAATCAGAACTTGAGAAAGATTCAGTGAAAATAGCAGCCTCAAAGCGGCGTCTCCCCTTTCTCCTGCAGCTTCTAGGGTTTTTTCGGCTCATCCCTTCCTTCCCCCTTCAGGCTGGGGTCTGCTCGCGGCGGCTGGGTTCGACCTGGCATGCGTGTCGTTGCTTGTGCGGCGACGTCACTTCGGCGGATCTTCAGCGGTCGGCTCGGTGTGGAAGCTTCATCTGACGACAACGTGCCTTCGGCATCACTGCTTCTTGGCGGTGTCTTCGGAGGTCATCCCAGCATCACTGTGCGATGTGTCACTACTTCCCAATGGTGCGTCGGTAGTCTTCCCGATGTGGCGGTTCGACGTCACCGCTTCTTGGCAGTGCTTTGGCGGTCAGCCCGGCGTGGACTTCCTCTGTCCGGTGCCTCCAGGTGTTGGAGCGGGCCCGGTTTCATTCGACGTGACCAGGTGCTGCTTCCAGTGGATTTTCGGTGCAGCTCAGGGCCAGATCTGTAGGCTTCGGAGGGGGAAGGTTTTGTCTCGTTCTCTGTGGGCTTCAAAAGGATTTTAATTCAGTGTTATTGTGAGTTTGTTCTACTGGATGGCTCTGGTTTTGGTTGTCATGGTTCAACATCGTTGGTCCATCTCTGTACTCTTTGTCTTCGTGAGGTTTGTGCCGGAACTTGGTGAAGGTGCATCAGTGGTTCGGATCGGAGCAGATCCATGCCCAGAGCGGCGTTTCTATTTCAGGAAGACCCATATTTCCTCATCAGTGACGTTCCCTCAGCGCGGGGTTGGGTCATCCAGTCCTGGGTGACGATGGCTCAAACTTGTGTTCTCTAGATTGTCTTCTGGTCTTATGTGGCTACAGTGGCAGGGGTGCTCTGAGGAGGACGACAAGGTTTGGTCCAGGATAGTCGTTTTTAGTGGCTCTATGGGTTTGTATTCTTAGAATTGTGGAAGGTTTTGTGAGCCCTGTTGGTTCGGTGATGCACCTGGACTCGACCACATGAATTAGGCCCCAAAGGAGATTCCAGAGCTAGCTGTTCATCGTTACAAAGCTTTATGGATTTGGATGTTTGAGAGGGTATGACGTCAGCCATCGGATCAAGCCTATGCTTTGACACATGACACTTTCTTGTCATTCAGCCTTGAACTAGTGGAGAGCCTTTTCACGATCATTTGCTGGGGAGGGGTAGCTCCATGTTGTTAGTTTGGTTTGTCTCGCTAGACCTTCAGGTCATGATATTTTCAAGTCGATGATGTTTGTTTGGGTTTCCCCCTTCTTCTCTTAAAAGGGGGTTTTCTTTCAATAAAAATTTGAAGGCCTTCAGGCCGTTGGATGGAGAAAGATTCATCTCCAATCATAGTTTGAGGATTAGGTTGAGGAGGTTGTGTAGAAGCATCAAATTGGGTTGATGGCTTGGTATGAGCAGCCCCATCAATGGATGCATCATCACTATAGTATGTGACAACTTTAGAATTAGGAGAATTGGATTCATGAAACACCACATCTCTACTAATTATACATTTTTGGTACCTAGGTTTATTAATCCACAACTTATAACCTTTAACACCTTCAGGATACCCAACAAAAATACACTTGAGAGATCAATGTTCAAACTTATTAGTCTTGACATGGGAATATGCAGTACACCCAAATACTATTTGGTAATTACAAGAAGGTGGTTTGTTATTCCTGAGTTCTTTTAGGGACTTAAACTAATTATCAAAGGATGGGAACCAATTTATAAATTACAATACCATGGTGGTAGTCTCTTCACAAAAATATTTTTTCAATCTTAAGTGTGATTTGGACTTGCTCATGGATAACTCTATTCATATGTTCAACAAGTCCATTCTATCAGGGGTCTCCCCAACAGTCTGGTTCCTTTCAATTCCCTTAGATTGGTATAACCAAATGAAATCAATAGAGAGGTATTCTAATACATTATTACATCTCATTATTTTTATTTTCATTCCTACTTGATTATAAATAATAATTTTTCAAGTTTTAAAGGTTTTGAAAACATCATATTTAATCTTGAGTATGTAAATCTAAACCTTTCTAGAGAAGTCATCAATTAAGGTAACAAAATAAGATTCTCCACTATGGGAGGTAGTCATGGCTGGTCCCCATAAATCAAAATGAATGTATTCTAAGGGGAAACTGAATTTAAAGGTAGACGGGTGCACGACTATCGTAGGGTATGAAAAAAGTTAATTTATATGTTTTCCTAGTGCAACACAATGGCTGACCAAGGTTGTCTCACTTGAGGAGCTTTCTCAGTTTGTTCACCCACTTAATCTAATTCATCTAAGAAAAAATTCCTTTTTTTGATGTTTTTATGTTTTATTAAATAAATGAAATTTAAGAAAATAAATGAAATGAAAAATTCAATTCTAAATAACATGCAATCTTAAACAGAATGGAATTAGATAAGAAAGGAAGTTCCCCTGAGAGAATTTTCAAGGAGCACCTTCATTGACCAGCTTTAAATCTCCTTAGTAAACACACTCCATCATATGTGTGCACACCTCAATCTACCCCGATTATGAATGAAAATTTTATTTAGATATCACCAAGCATACCGTCCATTCACCTCCTTAGTCGAGGTAAAATGGTTGCAGATTAAGAACCTAAACTTTAGACAACCACAATGAGGATTACACCCACTATAAATTATCCTTAGAATTAACTCAAAGAAGATCAAAACATGGTCTGGGTTCAAGACCCTGATTAATCCCCTGGGATATTCCTCAGGTCAGTTACTCATGATCATGAGTATTAGAGTTCATGAGGGTAAGATGAAAATAATAAAAGAAAAAAGGAAGAATAATGGAAGAAAAATAAGGATGAAGAATATGGACACAAAGATAAAAACAATGCATGAATTTTATTATAAATCTAAATTACAATTTAAAACTAAAACAAAAATAAAGAAAATAAATAAATGATGAAAAAGAAAAGGGGATATTTGTGGCCATCCTACCTTGGTGTATATATCCTCCTTGGTGCCTCGTATGTAATGGAATGGAGTGGAATAGAATGATTTGGGAAGGAGGAGCTCTCCTCCTTTTATAGGCCAAAATTCACCCTCCGAAATTTGTTGTATTTTTTACCCATTAAATGGATGATTCACATGTTTTATCCTTCGTAAAAGTTTTTCCTAAACGTATTTCTCATTCACCCACAAAATTTCAGAGTCTTTAGACCCCACATTCACGAGATATGGGACCAAAAATAAAAATAGACAGATCTGTAAACAGTTTTCGAAGCCCAACTTGTGATCTTGTTTTGAGATTTCATATGGTCGATTCATCTTTTAGTACATAAGGATTAAATAAATCCCAGTATGTATGTAATCATACTAAGAAATGATTTCACAATTTGGATCAGTTTATAAAATGTTATATTTGAAATAAAAAAATATTTTAAAACTGTAAAAATCCAAAATGGGTCATTTTTACGATTAAGCTCAAAATACCACCAAAATCATAAAATGTGGAAATTTATCTTAAAGTAACAATTTCACGGGATTTAAAAAACTAAATTCAATGTAAAATTATTGAAAATATTTTATCTATCACATACCTATTGAAAATAACTCTCTTTACTTTACCCATTATACAATCTTCAAAACAACGAAGGTTACTTTGTTTAATGTTGATTAAAAACCCTTGTTTATAAAGTTTCTAAAGGCCCTTAGAGCACGCATGCCCTAATTTACTATGTCATAAAAAAAGTATTATAATTATTTGAAACATATAAATTAACCAACTGTCTAGAATGTGTATTCCCATTTAAAACATATAACACATTGTCAAGGGAACCCTTAATGATATTTCTAGAGACTTTGTATATTTTTAGGTAACCTAATTAAGAACTAAATTGAAGCACTTTTGATCCAAAATTCCCAAGGATATCATGTTTATATATAGTTTATGAACCCACCTAAAATCTAACAAAGTAATGCTAGAGTGTTCATCTAGTTCTATTAAAATAGAGACTCTTCCCATGACTTGGAACCTCCTATTATTTCCTAAAAGAGAATCTCCATCTAACTTTCTACCAAATCAAAGAAAGAATCCTATAGGGTCACATATGGAATGAGAAACTAAAACTCAATACCCTCTCATGGGTGATTTCATGAATAGATACTTTTAAAAATTTTGCAGTATCCTAACTAGAATCCACTAAAATAGACCGGCTAGTAAGTTCTTTAATCTCAGGATTTTATATTATTTTTCTACATTTGGGTCTTGTGTGCCCTATCTTACCATAATGGAAACAAACAATTTTTCTATACTTATAATTTGACCTAAACACAAGTTTTTTTATTATTTTTACTTTTATATTTAATATAGTCTTTCTTATTACCCCTAGACTGCAGCCTACCCCTTATGAAAATACTCTTAGACTCACCCTTAACTCTAGGTTTAGAATGTAATTCCCTAGAGAGAATAGCATATTTAACCTTATATATGGTTATCCACTCACCACCATACATCATTTTCTCTATTAACGTGTCTTAGTCACTATATAAAGAAATTTATAAAATTATTTCTTAATCCTCATCTTCAATATTCACATTTATATTGGCTAAATCAAGCTTGATTTTATTGAATTCATCCTTGTGGGATTCAATTTAAACATAAGATTTCATTTTAAATGTAAACATGTGATGTTTCATATAATATTTATCGATAAGTATAAGCAGTCATATATAATTTCTATAACTTAATCTGTATACTAGCAACATTTCTTTCATAAGAAACTTATCTAATCAATTTTTCACCTAAATAAAGAAGCATAAAACTATGGTCCTTAACAAGAAGATCATAAGTGATATTTTGGTACATAATATAGGTCTACCCAATGGGGGACTCAATAAAAATGTGTTTTCTCGGGCCATGGAGAGAATCAATTAACCCATACTGAATAAGAAAGACCCTCATTTTAATATTCAATAAATTGAAGTCATTATCACCACCAAATTTTTATATTATAAACCTAGTTGAAATCATGTTTATCTGAAGGTACTGATACCAATTTTTGGGTACAACGTTAATTGTATGCCCCTAAGAAATACCCAAGGTCAACAAATATGCACACTTACTCAATTAGGTATTAGAATTTGAATAATATCTATGGTTATGATGTTTCTAATTGAAAATAAAATGGAGCAATGGAAAATTAATAAGATATTAGAACATTGAAATTAAAATGAAACTATTATCGATTCAAGAAATTGATTTGAAAGAAAAATTAAGAAAGTAGTGAATATGGACATGGGATTTAATGTGATTCGATCCCCTTTGAGCCTATGTGCACATAAAGAACCCCACCCACAGACATAGTTTATTATTTCTAAAAATAATATTTACATATTATAAGATTAACAAGAAAACAAAATCAACATAATATTTGAAAAACTAAAGCTGTAAATGAAGTAACTGGAATAAAAAACTTACAATGCTAGATGCTTCAGTCTGGTCGTCCTGTTTACTTCAAGATACTTTCAAGAATATGATGTAGATATTTTTATCTTTCTATGGATGAAGTTCTTTCCTAGTCATATTTTAATGTTATTAGATCAAGAACTCAGCCACACATCATCATAAGGAAGGATATTGTCAAAATTCCACCATAAACTGCACACTGGGGGTGTACATAGACGACAATAGGACCTAACACCCAATCTCAGAAGATGATAAACACATAGAAGGTTTGGGTTTCTAGAACTATATGGAGAACCAAACCATGGTGGTGAGAAGTGAAATATGTTAAGAAGTAAAATTGATGGAGGCATCAGGGTGATGAAACCCCTTGACAACCATAGTGTCTTGAAACAGCTCACCCAACCATTAGATGCCATGTATCGGGAGCCAACACCACCTATAAAGGCCCAAAACTTCCAAGTAATGTACTTGAAATTTCTTCCAATTAAATCATGGTAAATCTAGTGGTAGTTGTTCCTAGAGGAGTTCCCAAGGAGTTTGGAGGTGTTTAGGAGGAAAAAGTGGTGTTTTTAAATGATGGTGGTTGCTCCTATTTATATCACCTGATGGTAGTTCTTAAAGGTAGCTCCTAACGGTAGTAGATTTAGTGTGGTGGTAGATTCTAATGGTTTCTAATGACAGTAGCTCCTGATAGTAGCATACTTAGTCTAGCGATAACTTCTGATGGTAGCTCTTGATGGTAGCTCATTATGGTAGTTCCTGACGGTAACAAACTTAGTCTAGTGGTAAATCTAGATGGTAGCTCCAAAATGTTTCCCTAGACAATAGATCTTGAAAATAGTTCATGATAGTAGATCCTGATAGTAGAAGACTTACTCTAGAGGTATCTTCTGATGGTAGCTTCTAGCGGTAGCTTCTGATGGTAGCAACTGGTGGTAGTAGTCTTAGTCTAGCAGTAGCTTTTGGTGGTAGCTTTAGATGGTATCTTTTGGTAGTAGCTTCTGATGATAGCATCTAGAAGTATCTCTTAATTTAGCTCCTAACGGTAGATGATGGCAGTATCACTTGGAAGTAATATGTTCCACTTTTTCCATAATTTATAGTTTTTCCCTTTTTATATTCTTTTTGGCATAAAATGACTTTAAAGCCTTAATTAAGGGAATCAAGAGATATTTTAAAGGAGGATATTTATATATTCCATTTCTTAAAAGTTAAGATCATTTAAAAGGGTATTTTGGATGTAATTTAATGATATCCTCATTAATGGTCAATTAAAATCATGTCCATGATCTAAAATCCTAACCATTTAATACCTATAAATTCAAAAATGATGATCATTCCTTTATTCCTTATTAATTTCTTTTCAATATGGGTGGTGCCGAAGCCTTCCCCTTAGAGTCATGAAACCCAATTTTCAGTTTTAGTTCATGTTCTTCCTGTAGTGGTTCTATTATGTGTGTGAAACCCCTATTTTGGTTCAACACATTTTGTGAGGTGTCTTTCTTCCATGTAGAGGATCCTTCATCTCTCTCTAAGTTGTATCACACAGGAGGGGTATGTTTTTTATATCCTTTTGAAGATAGTTTTTATCCAACTTAATGAATATAATTAAATGGTTTAATTGAAATTAAAGGGTAATGTAATGATCTGCATGTTTTTGAAGCCTTTTTTGATATTGTGATATTAATATTATCAATGCCAATTATACCACTAAAAATCATGGTTGTTGGGAGTGTTTTTTCACTATTTTTATGGTTTTAGGGATCCCCTATTTCTATGATTGTTTTATATCACCCATAATAGAATTGTTTAATCACTTATATCTGGTTTCTAAAATATTTTCCCCTAGAAAATTCTACTTCTGTGAGAATACACATAAAAGTGAAGTAGAATTGATGAAAATCCCCTCAAACAATCTAAACAAAATTATATGTGAATTGTTATGGAAAATGTTGTGATATATGAATGTGAATCATGTTTTGTGGTAGTGATATAGTGGTTGTGGTGGAAAGTGGTGGTGATGTGGTAGTTGTGATGAGGTGGTGGATGTGGTTGTGATGGTGGCTATGTGGGATTGTTGGCACAAGGATGATGAGTTATCTGCCATTGTGATGTGTTGTATTATGCTAGTTACTCGAGTAGTATTAGAATTAAATAAGTGATAATGTTGAAACTAGAATAGTATGGGATGGTTTGAAGTAAGGGTTTAAAAGAATAATGAACACTCTAATTGATGTAGTCTGTGTAGTTTAAATGGTTAACGTTTATATATGTATTAATGGGATAGAAAATGTGAAATAACATGCTTGAAATATGAAATGAATCGACTATTTTAATGGAACTAACTGGTAATGTGAAATATAATAAAATGGCTTTAATTGAGAAAGAATATGAAATTTGATTTGTGTCTTATGGGGTGGTGTTATGAATTTAGTGTTGACAATGAAAGTGGCAGTGGTTCTGAGGTGATGTCATGATGTTGTGAGTTAAGATGATGTTCTTTTTTTGAACCTGTAGGTTGGGATTGTGTGATATGATATTATATATATATATATATAGAATTTACTTATGATTTTCTATATTATTTCTACCCATTTCAATCACCTAGAGGCGAAAAAAATAGTTTTGGGGGTGTTTTTATAAACGTCCCTATAACGAGGACGGATAGTTGGCCACCCACTCTACCCCACTCCTCTTCCAGGAGATGATGACATTCAATGGGAAAGTGGTGTGGGTAACCCTTTATTGATATGCTTCATATTATGTTATTATACTTGGATGTGTTATTTTGTGAGTGAGCTATGGTGAGGATGGGATTGTTTAGTTGACCTATTTAGGTGATGTTGGTTATTCTATTTACTCATTCGTGCATTAGTATGGTTCTTTCACATGTGTATGAAAGACTTTGGTTTTCCTAATATGTATACTTTTATACTCACCCTATGTATATAAAATGATTTTTAGGTTTCCAGGAGGATTACATGCACCAAGATAGAGATTAATACCTCAGAACCTTGGACTATTTCTATATCACTTCTTTATCTTTTAATTTTGGGTATTTACTTTGGATACTTTTACTTATACCTATTTTATTTATAAATTCATCATGGTATGGTTTTGGTTTCCTTTTTTACATTATGTCACAGAGTTTTTTGTAGTTGATTATTCATATCTCTCAATCCTATTTTTATTAGAGATGGTAATGCCTCCCATTTATGATATTTTTATACCCTCGATGTTAGTCACCAACTCAAGGCCTACTGGAGGCTAGAATTAGGGTTTATCATCTCTCTTCCTTTATTACGGTGTCTTTAGAGGGAGGGGGTCGTGATATTGTGGTATCAGAGGATGATGGTTGAGATATTTGATGGAGTTTGGAGTTAGGAACAATGAGGATTGCATGAGTTGGTATTGAAATAATTCCAGTTGACATTATTATGTGACATAAGCTAGGGAGACTTTCTAGGAAATAGGATTTTAAGCCCCCCATGATCCAACACAAGGACTCTGAGCCCAATGAAATACTAAGTGAGGTGGATCCATTTGTAGAGAAGAGACATATGATAGGTACATGAATCATGATGACTTGTGTTCATATATGAATTTTGGTGATTATGGGGAAGTTAAAATGAATTAATGAATTAAATGAATCTTAATAAAATTTTATACTACTGGGCTTAGTAAGTCTTTGTTTCTCTTTCAGTTATGTCTCTAGTCATCGTCCACATATGGATCAGGCATAGAGGTTTAGCAAGATGATCTAGTTGATCATCATAGGGATGAACTAATTGAGGAGGATGATTAGTGGATGAGGGTATTACACACTTTTTAGTGGAAATATTTGGGGAAGTATGAGGGTAGTGTTTCTGATGTGGAGATAGAGAGCTGATTGGAGGAGCTAGAGTTTGCCTTCAGTTTGATCAGAGTACTGGGTCCTATTGAAAGTTATTCAGATGCAAGGAGCCATGAGAAAATGGTGGAATCTATATTTAGGTGAGTGTAAGGAGGTATATGTTTGTGGGTTGACTTTTAAAAAGTTTTATGGGAAGAGTTTCTTTTATAAACCATGAAGGCATTGAATAAGTAGGAGAAGATCTATCTTCAACATGGGAGGATGTCTGTGCGGGATCTTGGGATAAAGTTCAAGGACCTTCTTCATTTTACCCTAGATCTTTTTCTAGATGAGGATTCTCATATGAGATGTCTTGAGGAGGCACTTCATCCTTTGATCTAGTATGCAATTACTCCCTTTATATTTCTGATGTATTTGGAGGATCAGAAGAAGGCAGAGGTGATCATGTGGATGCACTCGAGAGGAGGTTTACCATGATAGGGGAATCAGTAGGGTTCCTTAAGGATCAGGGTTGTTAGTAGTAGGTTCCAGGTGTTGGGTCCTTTAAGTTTTTGACTATTAGGTAGTCGACCTCAGCAGATTCCCTTCCGACCTATCGACACCAGTGTTTCCCATGATTTTCATAGGGGATTAGTGCATTTGTGTTTAGTCTATGGGTTTATGGCTATCATTAGGATCAGTTCCCAGTGGCTTCTCTATCTTAGTTTGGAAGAGGTGGACAAGTTCAGTGTCGTTCTCAATAGTTTTTTCCAAAAATCTCATTTCAACATAAGGGGTTGCAATCTTATGCTTTACCGAGAGGTAAAAAAGTTAGTATAGTTTAACCTCAAGTTTAACCTCAAGTTTAGGGACCTCGACCCGAACAAGTTCATGGAGGTAAAAATCAGTAGGGAGGTATAGGATCTAGGCATAGTCAGTTTCATTCAATAGAAGAGGAAACACTATAGGGGCCAGATATTGTTCAAGGTATGCTCAGCTTTTCATAAACTCTTTCTTGTTCCTTGTTTTATTTAGGAGCTTCACACTCATTTTTTTCACCCACTCTAGTTCGTACTCTAGGACTATATGTAGAGAGGCTTCTCATGGACTTGGTGTTGTCTAAGATAGTTATAGGACAAACCATCTTGTTTGATGTGTGTTGATGGTGTATATTGATGATTATTCCATATCAATCCCATGTGGACTTGTTCTTACTTCAGATGTGGTCATACGATTTCATCCTCTACATCGAATGGTTGTATTCTGTGTGCGCTATTACTAACTACTTTTGGAGGAGAGTCATATTCTCATATGTGGATGTCCAGTGTGAAGTTTTCATTAGTGAGTAGAGTTATCAGGTGGGAAGTAGATGTGTATATCCCCTTATTTCCTTGATTGGTGAGTTTTATATGGAATCAGTGGGTGCTGGGGTGGTGGAGACTCCCAAAGTTATCAAGTATTTTTTTGGATATTTTTCTCAAGGAGGTTGTGACTCTACCCCCTCGATATGATGTTGATCTTGGGATAGGTCTATAGCCTAGTGATTCTCCAATTTTGATGGATCCTTATTGGATAACACCCTTATGGTTATATGACTTGAGGATTTAGATAGATGAATTTATGTAGAATGGATTCATTCATCCCAGTGTATCACCATGGTGTGCTCTAATATTTTTTTTCCAAGAAGGAAGATGATGATCTATGATTGTGTATCAACTACTAAAGGTTAAAGTAAGTGACAATCAGGAATAGTTACCATATTTAAGGATAAATGATCTTTTCAACCAACTAATTGTGGTGATTTGGTTTTATAAGATCGATTCACAGTTTAGATATCACCAGATAATGACAAAAGATGAGGATATCCTAAATAATACCCTTAGATAGAGGTATGTCCACTTTGAGTTTATGGTCATTCCATTCAGTGTCACAAATAGAACAGTTGTGATCATGGGGTTTATGAAATCTATGTTCAATGAATTCCTTAACCATTTCATAGTCTTGTTCATCGATGACATCTTCATCTACTCAAAGTCATAGGAGGAGCATGCTAATCATCTTAGAGTCATTTTTCAAGTTCTTCAATGCCACCAGCTCTATGGAATTTTTTCCAAGTGCATGTTTTGTACATGAGAGGTTCACTTCCATGGGAATTCAGTGTCTTAGTAGGGTGTGGTAGTGAACCCCTCAAAGGTCAAGATGATTTTTTCTTGGAAAGAACCCAAGAATGTGGGGGAGGTTCATAACTTCCTTGGTCTCGAATTCTATTACCATAGGTTCGTATCTAAATTCTATTGGATTGTAAAACCATTGAAAAATTTAATAGAGAATGACTAGTCTTTTATCTGGATTGATTAGTGTGGGGAAGCATTTGAATACTTGAAGGGAAAATTTATTAGTTCTCCAGTTCTTAAACTTTTAGAGGAGGGTGTGATGTTTGATATGTTTTGTGATGCTTCCCATATGGGCTTGGAATGTGTATTGATGTAAAAGAAGGTAATGATCTATTATGGGTCTAGGAAGTTAGGCCCCCATGAGTATAGCTATTCCACCCATGACTTGACCTAAAAGTGGTGTGCTTGTTCTAAAGTTGTGTAGATATTGCCTCATTGGTAAGTGTTTTTTGGTCTTCATAGATCACAATAGTTTGAGGTATATCTTTTCTCAATGGAATATAAATATGTGGTAGTGGAGGTGGATAGAGTTTCTTCATGATTATGACTTTTATATCTCTTACACGTTGGGAAATGGGAATATTGTGGTTGACACAATGAGCAAGAAGTCATGGAATGATATGATTTGAGATCTTGGGGATACTTTGAGAGCGATGGAGGAGTTGGAAGCCCTACACTTAGATGCATAGGTGGTTGATGGTGGAGGTAGCCTGTTTTAGATGGAAATTCAATATTCTTTAAAGTAGAAAGTGGACAAGTCTCAGTGGGGATACTTAGAGGAAGAGGTGATGCACAATCTTGTTTTCCATAGTGATACTCCATAAGGATGATCAAATGATGGTCATAACCAGATGTTGTTTCAAGGGAGTATGTTCATTACAAAATCCGTGTATGAGGGAGTACTCCATGATTTTCATAGATAACCCTTGGTAGTACACTCGAGAGTTTCCAAGATGTATTTTTACTTGAGGATGAAATTTTTATTGCTCAGGATGAAATGGTCAGTGGCATAGTTTATGGCTTGGTGTTTATTCTACCAGTAGGTAAAGGATGAGAATCATGTTTCTAGTGGATCATTTCATCCCTTAGGTGTTAAAAAGTGTAAATGGGATTAAATCTCAATGAAATTATTCACAGGGTTAACCCACACTTAGAGAGGTTGTGATGCTATTTGGGAAATCTTGGATCGGTTGATGAAATCAGCTCACTTCCTAGCGATCAAGGAGTTGGGCACCATGGATATTTTGGTAAGTAGGTATATCGATGAGGTGGTGCGGTTTTATGGGGTTCTAAGGACCATTATCTTAGATCAGGATGCATGTTTTACTTCGCGAGTATGGAGGGGATTTTAACATGATTTTGGAACTCAATTATGACTCAGTGCTACTTTCCACCCTTAGATAGATTAATATATGGATAGACTCTCTGGATGTTGGAGGATATATTGTGGGGGTGCATCTTAGACTTCTGTGGATCTTGGTAACATCACTTTAATTTTGTTGAGTTATCGTACAACAATAGTTATCACTCATCCATTGATATGGACCCATTTAAGGGTTTTTACATGTGGTCGTGTTTCTCTCCATTGTGTTGGAAAGAGTTTGGGGAGGCTAAAATTATTAGTCTTGATGTGGTGCAGATCATAAAAGAGAATTTTTAGCTCATTCATGAGAGGATTAAAGAAACAGAGGATCGATAGAAGTCATATTTTGATTTTAGGATGAGGCCCTTGAAGTTTGAGGTTGGATACCATGTGTTCCTGAAGGTCTCCCCTTGACATAGGCTATGGAGATTTGGCAGGGGGTGTAATCTCTCACCCTAGTTTGTTGGGACTTTCTAGGATTTTGGTCATGTTGGAGAGGTGGATTATCTGTTTCCACTTCCACCATGAATAGACAATATTCATGAAGTCTTCCACTTCTCTCATCTTTATCGGTATATTTATAATAAATCCCATGACATTGACTTGGGGTAGTTGGATATCAAGGAAGACATGATGTTCGTGGAGCGGTCAATGTAGATCCAAGACTATTGAAAGAAGGTGTTATAAGGATATACCATTCCATTAGTTTGTGTTTTTTGGAGGCATAGTGGCATGGAGGAGAGTACTTGGGAGCATGAGATGCATATGCATACCTAGTACCTTAAGTTGTTTTGAGCTTGTCTTTTTTTCCATGTTTTGTTTGATGATGTGATGTTTGGAACTTGCTGTTTTATGTGATATGTGCATCTTCTTTATTTATATGATGTGTGATTAAATCTTAAATTAATAAAAATAATGGAAAAATTAATCCCTAATTTAGATGTATTATACCTTGATGTGATTAAACTATGCGGGTGAGTCAACGATGCACAAAGTGGATAATATCTTGATGTGGGAGATAGAATTCCATTATTTGTGTACTTGGGACCCTGATGTCTGATGGTTGTGTCAATTTTTATCTTAGAGTTTTGTGGGATTTAAAAGGGTTATGCAAGTGGTTATGTTTAAGATAGGATGCTTATGTCTATGAGGGATATTGTGTATATATTTTTTGGTTTTTGTGATTGGTTATTAGTGGTGTTTAGGATGTAATTATATACTTGAGAGGTATCTTAAGGTATAGTTATTTGTAACTTTTCCCTATTTATTTATAGATTAGTTTTGATTCTTGAGGGAGATAATAGTTTCATAGGTATCTGATGTAATGGCTAAGACCTTCTGTGTAATGGCCCACAACTTTTGGTCTATTATTTTGAAATAAATCTAGTGGTAGAGGTTCTCAAAGGAGATCCTAAGAAATTTGGAAGTGTTTAGGAGGAAAAGGGTTTTTTAGAGGATGGAAGTATCTAAAAATAGTATAACCTAATGGAATCTCCTAAAGGTAGCTTTTGATGGTAGTATAATTAGTCAGGTGGTAGCGTTTGATGGTGGTTTCTAATGGAAGCTCCTGACGGTAGCTCCTAATGGTAGCAAAATTGGACTGGTGGTAGCTTCTGATGGTAGTTCCTAGTGATATCTCATGATGGTAGAAAACTTATTTTGGAGGTAGATCCTGGTGGTAGATCCTGATAGGAACTCTTATTGGTAGCTCCTAACATAGATCATAATAGTAGTAGACTTAGTCTGGTGGTATCTTCTGATGGTAGCTTCTAGTGATAGCTTCTGACGATAACATTTGGTGGTAGCTGGCTTAGTCTGGAGGTAGCTTCTTGTGGTAGCTTCTGACGGTATCATCAGGTGGTAGTTTATGACAGTAGATGTTGGTAGTAGTACCTAGTAGTAGCATGTACCAATTTTTTCAAAATTTACAAATTTTCCCTTTTTATATTCTTTTTGATGTAAAATAGTTTAAAAGACTTAATTAAGAAAATTAAAAGTAATTTCAAATGTGGATATTTATTTCCTTCATTTTATAAAATTCCAAAACTTTTAAATGGTCCTTCCATATAGAATTTAATGATATCCACAATAATGGTCAATTAAAATCATATTCGTGATCTAAAATCATAATCATTTCATATAAGTTAATTCGAAAAATAAGATCATTACTTTATTCCTTACTACTTTATTTTCAAGAAAGGCAGTGTCGAAACCTTTTCCTTTAGAGTTAAAAAAACCATGTTATAGGTGTTGGTTCATGTTTTTCCTATAGTGGTTCTATCCTATGTGTGAAACCCCTGTTTTGGTGAAACACATTGTGCGAGGCTTCATAATACCAGGTAGGGGATCCTCACTCTCTTTATATATTATATCATGTTGGAGGGGTATGTTTTTTTTTATCCTTGGGAATATGGTTTGCATCTAGTTTAATGAAGATAATTAACCAATTTAATTGAAATTGTAGGGTAATGGAATGATCCACATGTTTTTATCACTTTTTATACTATGATATAGAGGTTATCTATTCCTATTGTACCACTGAAAATCATGTATGTTGGGAGAATTTTTTTTCACTATTTTTGTGGTTTTATGGAATCTTTGTTTTAAGAATTTTTTGATATCATCCTAAATAGAATTGGTTAATCACTTATATCTAGTTAATGAAATGGTTACCCTGGAAAATTCTACTTGTTTGAGAATACCCATAAAAGTGAAGTGGAATTGATGAAACCCCCCTTGAATAATCTAAAAAATAATGACATTTAACTTACTATGGAAAGTGATGTGATGTATGATTGTGTGTCTTTTTGTGTGTTCGTGCTATGTGGTGGTTGTGATGGAAAGTGGTGGTGATGTGGTGGGTGTGAAGAGGAAGTGGATGCGGTTGTGATGGTGTCTGTATGGGCTTGTTGGTATGAGGATGATGGGTTTTCTATCATTTTGATGTGTTTTGTTATGCTAGTTTTCATAATAGTAATGGAATTAAATAAATGATAATGTTTAAATCAATTTTTTTGGGTATGGTTTGTAATAAGGGTTAAAAATAATGACGAAAACTCTAATTGAAGTGGGCTATGTAGTTTAAATGGTTAATGTTTATATCTGAATTAATGGGATGGAAAATGTGTAATAATAAGATAAAAATTTGAAATGAATGGGTTGTTTTAATGGAATTTAATGGTAATGTGAGATTTTGGGAAATTAATTTAATTAAAAAAGAAGATGAAATGTGGCTTGTATCTTGTCGTGTGGTGTTATTAATTTTGTTTTGGTAGCAGATGTGGCAGAGGTTGTGAAGTGATTGGGAATTTTGTGAGTTGGGATGATGTTCTTATTATGAACTTGTATTTAGGGGTTGTGTGCTATGATATTATATATATATATATATTGTATTTCCTTGGGATGTTTTCTATGAAACCCACCCATTTCAAGCACTTAGTGCCAACAACCAATAGTTTTGGTGGTTTTTTCCTAACATCCTAGTGGTGAGGATGGATTGATGGCCACCCACTCTTCCCTGCTCCTTCCAGGAGATGATGACATGCATGGTATATGATGACTAAAAGTCAAAAGTGCATTGTCGGTGGTGGCCTAGGTTTCTTCAGGAGATATGTGATGTGATAACCCATGTGTTTTTGGGTAAGATGATGAGAAGGATTATGGTGGGGGTCGTGCATGGTAGGAGGAGGGAACAAGGTTGATGTCCTTCATGTTCATGATACCCTGATATTTTGGTTATGGTTATAATGTGATGTGGTAACCTTGGTGTTTATTGGAGGTATATAATGTGATGTGATGTGATGTCATACCGAAGAGGTGGGAGTGTCGAGATGTACGTCGTTTGGGTGTGAGAGTGGCTAATTAGTGGGAAAGTGGTGTAGAGTACCCTTTATTGATATGATTCATATTATGTTATTACTCATGGATTCGTTATCTAATGAGTGAGACATACTGAGGATAATATTGGTTAGTTGACCTGTTTAGGTGTTTTCGGTTCTACTATTTTCTCATGGGTGCATTAGTATGCTTCTTTCACATATGTGTGGGATACTTTGGTTTTCCTCTTGAGTATACTTATATGTTCACCACATATATATAAAATAATTTTCAGGTTTTTAGGAGTATTACATGGTCTATGATGAACATTAATAGATCATACACTTGGAATAATGTTGCGTCGCTTCTTTAGCTTTTACTTTTGGGTATTTAATTTGGAGACTTTTACCTGTACCTAATTTATTTATGCATGCATTAATGGATGGTTTTGGTTTCCTTTTTTACATTATTTCATGGAGTTTCTTATGGTTTATTATTCCTATCTCCCATTTTTTTATTATAGAGGGTAATTCCTACCATTTATGAGATTTTTATACCTTCGGTACTAGTTTTAAACTTGAGGCCTACTAGAGGAGGAAATAGGGGGTCATTATCTCTCTTTCTTAATCTTTGGAGGGAGGGGATCATGACATGGTATAATTAAACAATCGTCTAAAAACCAGGGTATGTAGATGACTAGGATTAAAATGGAGGAAAAACAATATATTTCTAGAAACACTCCTACTACAATCGGTAATTTGGAAAGAGTGGGATGAAGGCAGAAATAGATAGGCTGAATACAGCGGCCTAGAAGAGAGGACCACATAGGAATACAATGGTCCCGTTCATATGAAATATCTGAAAAAACATATTTTAGAATAGTAATAGTAAACCAAAATTATACATTTTTTCATGTATGCATATTAAAACTAATAAAGGTAATAATAAATAATATTCATATTTCAAATAAAAAATATTTAATTTCACAATCCATCCTCTTCAGAATGATCTTCATCATATTTATAGGGATAAAGAGGCTTACTAGATACTGAATTCAATGGATATCCACATCAATGGGGGGAATCATAAAACTGCTTTCTTCCACCAAAAAAATTTGACCAGGCATAGAAAGTACCCAATTACCAAGATGGTGGATGAGCATGGGGTCATAGTGGATAGTGAAGAAGGCTTGAAGCAGCTGAATCTTGTTTTTCTTTGGAAATTTGTATAGCACAGAGGTGTGTGATATATGTTCTAATATTATTGAACATATAAAGCCTTCTATTTATGGTTCCATGAATTCTTATATGACCTAAGATATCCACCATGATAAAGTGGAAGAACCATTGAAGCAGATTCATGCAATGAAGGTCATGGGACCAAATGTTCTCCACACACTATTTTTTAAATGGTATTAGAATATTACTAGGAAGGATGTTTCACAGTTGATAGTGGGGATTTGAGAAGGTCATGAAAATATTAGATCTATTAATGAGACTCTTATTACTCTATTTCTTTATGTTTATAATCCCTCAAATGTGAAGAATTTAAGACCTATTAGCCTTTGAAATTCTATTTATAAAATCTTTTCTATGATTCTTTTTGGTCATCTTCGTCATTTCTGGTCAATCATTGTTCATGAGCAAGAAGATGAATATGTTCCTAACAGAATTTTCACTAATATTTCCATTATTGAACATGTTGTGTTCCATACTATGAATAATAGATTGACAGTGAATAATAGAATTATGGGGATTAAACAAGATATGTTGAAGGCATATGATAGGGTCAAATAAAATTTTCTTTCCTTAATCCTTAACAATATAGAGTTCCATAGAAAGTTTTCTAAAGTTAATATATATTTTTCTTTTATTAGGGAGGAAATGGATCAGTCCCATGATAATAACTCGATTGCAATAAAATATTTTGTGAATCTTTATAAAAAATATATGCACATAAAATTAATTGTAGAAAATAAATGGAGATGCATATCTTAACATGGAAAACACCTATAATGTGGAGGATCAAAAAAGCATATCAAATCTCCAAAAAATTACACTATGAATCAGAGAGTACAAAATTAAAATAATGCTCGAACTTGAATTACAATGAGAGCACAAAAAAAACTATGTGAAAACCACACCCTAACACACCTCTTCCTTTTCTATAATAACCATATCTTGAAAATAATTAAACCTTCAGAGATAAAAACCAAACATGCAGTGTTTTTGCAGCACCTTAAATAAGCTGTTACATAAATTGATTTTCCACTTCTCGATATAGCCTGCTGCATGCTGCTTCTCATGCCAAAAAACTGTCACCCGTGTATATGATCCTTTTTTTTCACACCATATAAAGAACCCCTATTTCTCCTCTTTTCATAAAGATATCCATGTGATAAGAAAAATATCACCCCATTTTGAAAGTCCTGTGAGGTAACAATAGTAGATATTGAATGTTTCAAACTCCTAATAATCTCTCTTATTTCTGTTTTAATCTCCTAAAAAAATACAAAATAGGCTAAAACTATAAATTTCCCCTTTCATCATGAAAAATAACCAGATGATATCCAATAAACTCAGTTAGGAAGAAAACTAGTTGGTTTTTCACCAACCATCAACCACTGTAGAAAATTGGATGACACTCTTTTTAGCTCTAAAAAACCCTAATAGCTCCCCTTGTAAAAGAAATAAAAATGATAAAGTATTTATAATACCTGTGTCTTCACATACCTGTTAAAAAAGACTGAAACCAACACTTTTCTCCCCAATAACAGTGATCTCCACATAATCAAGAGTACTTATAGAAACTAATTTTTCCATCCACTCAACATCCTATAAGAAGTCTGTAACTATCAAGGCATCACCTTGATCTTTGATTTCAATTCCTTCTTCACTAATGGCACTCTTTGAAGAAAAAGAATTAGGTGTAAGACCTGAAACACTTTACCTAACCCAATTCAGTCATCAAAACTTCATTTTTCTATTCGATGGTACTTGACTCATGTGTGGAGATCATATGTGCCACAAATTTTACCAAGTCCTCTTTGAAACTGCATTTATCACTTCACTACATTCCTTTACATAGATCCTATAAAGTGTGTTAACCATTATACCTCGCACATATACCATCGATCCTTGGAAAAATTTCCATTTTCCATTTTCAAACAAACTCCTTAATCCATCATTATCATGAGAACAAGGAGATAACAAATTATGGCGTATAATTGGAACATGTCACACATCCCTCAATATTAGCATACAACCTACATTTGTAGTGATAAAAATATCACCAACACTAATGACATCGACAGAATTTTTGTTTCCATTATTTAATTAACCAAATTAACATTCTTCATTTGAAGAGAATACTTACCTCTTTGGGGAAATATGGTGTGATTCTACTGAATCAACCACCCATTCAGTGTACATATCAGACCTATGATAATCAATGTTGAATGAAAATAAATTTCCCTTATCTTTTATAAGACTTACACCTATATCCTTAGAATCATTATCATGTTTTTTCTTTTCTTCCTTAAGATTTTCAAAGCCTATCAGTTTCTCTACACATGACCCTCCTTGTCACAAAATAATCACTTGACCTGTCTTCTTGTCATTCAATGACCTATCTAATTAACAAATCCATCTGTCACAACTAGAATACAACTATTACCTAAAGAATCACCATCATTGGTCTTTTTTTGAATCTCGTTCATTAAAAATGATGAAATCACATCATCCAACTTTGGAGTGTCTTTCCCGAATAACAATATGGTGACAAGATTATCAGATGAATCTAGTAATTAACCCAAGAGAATCAAATATTTGTCTTCTTCTTCTATTTCAACAAGTAATGAATTTCCTTTATCATCGATCATGACCACCACCAAAGATACATCTGTTGGATGTTTTGTGAACTCCTCCAGATAATTACCGAAATATTTATTCTATATAATTCAAAAATGATACAATTTTTTTTTCAAATATAATTGATTTTTTAGGGATTTATATTTATTTATTCTTTTAAGTTTCACCCATATCTCCTTCATATCTATTAGATTAATCACCTCCCATAGAGTATATATAAACCAAATATATATGAAATGTGCCAGTATCTAACCCTCTCACATCTTTCCGGTCACCATAATCCATGGTCTCCGACTTATTTGATTTTTTCTTCAGTGCCTTCATTGTCTTTTCATGAACCAAAACATATTTTACCCATTTATTCCATATAGTAAAATAATTTTCCCCATTACATAGTTTGATTTGGGAAGAAATACCTTAGCATGAATAACCTATATTCAATCATTAAGAAACATAGATAACCTCCTTTGATACCAGTTGTTGGGGAGGAAATGGATTGGTCCCAAGATAATAAATCTATTAAGAAAAAAATATTATGTGAATATCCAATGAAAATAGAAGCACAAAAAATAAATAGCAGGAAATAAATTAAGATATAGATTTTAACATGAAAAAACACACCAATGTGGAGGATTAAAAAAACCATGGGGAAACTCCAAAAAATTACACTATAAATCAGAGAGTATAAAATTCAAGTATTTTATGGACATAAATTAAAATGAGAGCATAGAAAAACCTATGTGAAAACCACACCTTGATTTTCATCCACCTTTTCTCTGATAATCATGTAGTGACAATATGTCACCATTCAAAGATCAAAACTAAACATTCAGTGACATTGAAACATCAAATAAACCATTTCACAACCTGGTTTGTCACCACTTGGTGTATCCCACTGTATTCTATTACTCATGACCAAAATCCATCACCCACAAATCTACACCTTTTCTCACACCGTATGTAGCACCCTTGCTACTCCCCTTTTCATAAGCCCTTTGAAGACCTAAAAAAATGTGCACAAAATTGTAATTCAAAAATATATACATGGGATAAGAAAAATATCTCCCCATTTTGAAGTCAAAGGGAGATATTTAAAGTTTCAACCCTCTAAAAATATACCTTATTTATATTTTAATACACTAAAAAAATGTTGAACCTATTAGACTTTTCAATTTATTTCTAGATAAATACTAATGGTGTTCCCTCAAGATTTTTTATCCCACCCATGGACTTAGATAAGGAAATCCTCTTTCCCTATATCTCTACATTATTGTGTCTTATGTCTTTTCCTAGATTCTTAATATTTCAGGTTATAAGAAACTAATTCATGGAAACAATGCATCTTGCAGGAGCCCCATGATCTCCCATCTCCACTTTTCTGTTGACTATATTTTTTTGTTAGGTCCCATAAAAATGTGTGTCACAAGATCTCTCATATTATAACTATTTATGAAAATGAATCCAATAAAATGGAGGGATCTAATTTGGGATAAATTTTAGTTCTTTGTAAGCCCATAAAAAAACCTTAATTTTTTTTGAAGTTATGAATATTTTAACTTCATTTAGGAATTTTCCCTAGGTAAATTTTTTTCTCAAATTTGTGAGATATGATGCCACTTTGAGGAGTTTAATCCCTAATACCTCTTAAATTTAATTGGGTAAATCATTTTTCTTACCCCCTTGGTAAAAATGGATTGCGGTAAAACTTTGGAAGAATTTTATACAATTATCATTCACTTTGAAATTTTTAATTATAATTTTACTCATAATATATGCACCCAAATGGATTATGAAATAAAAATCCCAATCCTAGTTGAACTCTCTATTTCATTATTTTCATACTTTATTCATCAAACTGTTGGATAGGTTATTTATTCCACCAATAAATTTCCCCCCCAACCCATCCAATGTTTAGTCTATTTATTATAACTTCCTAGATTATGTGATTTTATTCACCTAGAGGTAAATAGAATTTTTGGACTTTCAGTTGGATGAAAATAAGGGTTTGCTAAATTCTCTTTAAAATGTTCAATTTAAATCATTTTTTAAAATAAAACCTGATTTTGAACTAAAAAAAATTAATTTGAGAGGGAATTTATTTTACAATACTTAAGAGGATCCATGTGTTAAAATCAATATGAAAATAAATTCTCAATGGCATTTTAGCTTTTCCATTTTTGGATTTATTTCCTACAATTGAATGTGACTAAAGATTGTTTGAAGAAAATCAATGCTTAAAAGTGAGGGAATTTGATATGGCCTTTATTTCATGAATTTTTCCATATTTGTTTTTTTTGTTTTTAATGTATATATATTGATTAAATAAGTATTCAATTATTTTATATTAATGTTTAGATTTATTAGTTGTTAATTTGTAAATTATTGAATTTTGTGTGAAAAATGTTTAATTTAATGTTTGAATAATGAGCGTTTCAATACCTTTTTATTTTATTTCATTATTTATTTTTCAACATTGTTTTAAAATATTAATTTTATGTCTTATAATTTAATCTTCATTATTATTGTTTTTTATTTTCTATTTTATTTTATTTATTTTTTTAACAATTAAAATTTTAAATGATTCAGTTTCTATTTTAATTTATCATGTTAATGTATTTTTTATTTTGAATTTTAATTTTATTTGTTAATATATTTTTTATTTTTATTATTCCCTTTTAAAAATTACTCATGTGTTAATATTTCATTTTGACAGCAGAAGTAGCATAAAAGGATTTCTAGAGTCAGCCTCTTATGATATTTGAGTATTCATAAAATAATTTTTGCTGTCTGCATAAGATATTTTGGAAATTTCATAAGATAATTTTTTATAACTATAATATGAAGTCATGTCATCATAAGATACATTTTTAAATACCCCGCAATTTATTTCTCATGTAACATAATCTTGAACAACATCTGTATAAGATAAATACTACCCCCTAATAGAAATGACAACCAAGCTTCATGTAAGATATTTGAGGGTATTCACATAAGATAAAATCACATAGGATAAATTATCATATGCAATTTCAGTGGATTTACAAGGAAGATGAACCTTCCAACCCTAATCCAAAAAGGTGTTCCTCTCTCAAATATCCTACTGAGACTGATTGAAACTGAGAGAAGATGCCAAGCTCTTCCTTATCAAAACTAGTTGATCAAACCAGATGGATCCAATCATAAGGAATGACTAATGACACTGTCGAAAATGAGGTTGGAGCTGATTTAACTTCTCTATACAAATTTGATTATGATCCTGACATATGAAAAGAAAATCAAATCATGTTATTGATTGCATGCTCAGACTAAGGGTGTTTTCAGATCTGTTGATGTTTGAAGAGCTGTAATGAACTAAAAGAATCCTCATGCGAGGATGAAGGCCTACTGGGATAAGTTTCAATATTTAAGAGCATGAACTCAAGATGATAATTTTGTAGAGGTTGATTTTTGGTCAATGATTTTAACAGGAGAAATGCCGACCATTTTTAACAAATAAAACGAAACATCGATCATTTCCAAGATAATTTTCAATGTGTTTTCTTGATCATAAGTTGAGATCTGCTGATTGTTGAACACCAAATGCTTATTGAGCTCTATAAGAAGAAAAAACTGAGTTATATTCAAAGAAGATTGTGAAGTCTAGAAAGAATTTGTTAATAAAACCCAATAAGATGGATGTTGGTCTGATCCAATTCAAACCTGAGTTCATTCTTCCAATATTGAGTGAATCTTTAACCTAAAAATCATGTTGTGTAGATTTTATGTTAATGTTGGAATTCAATTGGTGAAGAATATTATTGGCACCGTTATTTTAATGATCACTAAATCATGTTTATTATGTTATTAATGAGTTTTATGTTTTACGAAATCATTTTATACTATAAGGATTTTTTGTGAGAATTTGGATAAGTACAGAAACGACTCACCGTTGAAGTTGAGTAACCTCCAGGAAAGACCCTTCACCATAGAGGAGTCACCATTATGATGAAAAACTATCTAAGTATGTAAAATACCTACCATTAAAAGGATTCACCATCAAGATGAAAATTTGGCTAAGTATGGAAAAGTCCTATCTCCAGAAAGGAGTCACCGTCAAGATGAAAATTTGGAAAAGTGTTGAAATAACATACCACCGAGGCTAGTAACTACTAGGATGAGTCACTGAGCATGAACTATTTTTATCTTGACTTACCATTGGCTTGAATCACCTCTAGCTACAGTTATCACCAGATACGTCTCACCACCAGAAGAGTCACCATCACTATTTCATCTTAATTGGAATTAAATGTTTCTAACTATCATCAAATTTAATGATAAGTATTATTTTAATGATTGTTATTAAACTATTACAGAGATAATTAATTATGTGTAAACATTCAGTATAAGGATAAGAGGATCTGAATTATTGTTCTTCAAATGGATACTCTTGTATTCTATTGATATATACTAAAAACCAGACTCCCTTATGTAAATGTGAGAAGTGAGTTGGAACTGTATTGGAAGAACTAGAAGTGTGATATGAAGTGTGAAACTTGCTAAAGATCTTACACACTGCATCCTTACCTATACATGACACTAATAAAGTGGAGTATAATGAAAATATAGATCCATTCCTATAGAAAAAACAAGAGAGAATACAATGCTCTATTTTACTGTATTTTTTATAAGACATGATTCCAGCTCCTATCTAAGCTACATCCAAGGAGCCTCAAGCTTGAGAGAACATCATACTAAGCAACACCATCCTTTATTTATCTTATTAATTTCTCTTTATGCTTATTGACTTTATATTTCAAGCATTGTGTGGTTTATTCTGTTTATTTAACACAAACTATCTCCTACACTTTAACTAGAAGATTCAAGATATCTTCTACACGCTCTTTATATCTGTTTACCCATGTGTTGTTGAAAAGGTCCTTGTGTGGCCTATTTTTATTCTTTTTCCATAGTTACTATGGAAGAGGTCCCTACATGGCCTATAAAACTCGTTAGTTATTGAATATACCTGATCCAAGTTGTGGATCCAGATTATTTTATATAATCTACTTTGAATCGGGTGATTTCCAAGTGGAGGGGATTAGGTCTAGGATTGAGATTAAACCTCTTTTTTTAATTCTGATATGTGTTTTGTTTTTTTGGTATGTTTTCTTTCATAGATTTAAATTGAATTTCTTTTAAACTATAAACAAAAAAACTACTTTGATAGTTAATCTCAATAAGTTCTTATATAATATTTTTATTAAGTAAATTGATTTCAAATGTTAAAATAGTTTTCATATTATTTTTAACTAATACTTAATCACTCTTTAAGAAATCTTTTAAAATATAAAAACCTATATATATATGTTGTTTTGATTAACTAGGATATTTTAATTAAACTTGGGGATTTTATTTTAAAATCCTTTCAATAAAATTTTTATTGGGTACTCAATTCACCCCCTCTTGAGATACTCACTCCGAACAACATTTTGTATCAAAGGTTTTTTAAAATATTTTCAACTATGATTTTTAGTTGTGTTTTAAAGATATGAAATTTCTATCAATTATAAATTTAGTTATTTAAATGGATAATAGACAAGAAGGTTCTTCCACCAATAGATCTCTTTATTTAATTTCAATAATTATGCTCAATGGAAAATAAAATTTAAAATTCACATTGAAAGCATGGGGTTTTAAATATGGTTTGCTATATAAGATAAATATGATATACCTAAGACTATTAGGAATACATGGGATGATGATACTAAACTTTATTATAAAAAAAACTTCAAATCTATGAATTATCTTTACTATGATTTAGGAGATGAATAATTTAATATTATATATTCTAGTAAAATTGCTTATGAAATATGGGATACATTAGATATTTATCATGAGGGGACAACTAATGTGAAAGAAATGATATTGAATTCTTATAAAATTAAATATCACACATTTAAGATGAAACCAAATGGGATGATTTATGATATGTATATCAGGTTTAATGAAATAGTGAACATAATGAGATCCTTGAGAAACCCAATGTCAAACAAAGATCAAATCATTAGACTACTGAGATTTCTTCTAGAGATCTGAAGAGGAACATTAGTTTTAATAAGAGAAACATGTGACATCAGTAAACTATCTATCAAGGAATTGATTGGGAAGTTGATGATGTGTGAGGAATATCATAAGGTTAATCAAGAAGATGATAATAAACCTAATAGGAAATTAATATCCTTTAAGACCACTGCATCAAAACAGAATGAAAAAGAAAAAGTACTAGATGAAATCTCTAGTGATGAGGAATCACCAGCTGATAGTGACTAGAAAATAGCCCATCTAGCTAGAAGGTTTAATAAGTTATATAATAATAATAACTTACATAGAAAACCAAGCTATAAGGGAAAGTATGATAATAGAGAGAATTGGAAGGACTACAAAAGAGATGATAATGATATTACTTATTATGACTGTAAGAGAAAAGAACATGTTAAGGATGATTTTCCCAAGTTAAAGTATAAAAAAGTATGATGATAAGGATATAAAGTACAAGAAAGCAATGAAATCCACTTGGATTTCCTCTGAGGATAGGTCTAGTGACTCAGACTCAACTCATGAAGAGAAACCTGACAGAGAAAATATTTACATCATGAAAAATATATTTGAGGTACCTACTTTATCTCTTATACACAATTATGATCATTATAGAGTATAAAATGATTACATGTAAATAATAATAAATTTTTTAATATTTTAATATGATTTAAGACACCTTTAATGAGCTCAAAAAAATAATTTTTATAAAGAAACAACATTTTTTATCTACTAGAATTAAGTCTAGTTTTGTTGTAGAAAAATAAAATAATGCTCAATTATTTAAAGAAAATACTGAACTAAAATTTTCAAATGAGAAACTAAAGAAAGTCTTAGAGAGATTCACTAATTAAATAGAAACCCCCACTCAAAAATTGGGAAAAAATCAATCCTAAATATATTAATGGTCTAGGTTACCAACCTGGGAAAAGAAGAATTGTTAAGAGTTATTTTATTCTTAAATCTAAATCTGGAAATTCTACTATTAGTTTTTATTCAACTGGGCTGAATAAATTTTTATTTTAAATATTTTATAGTATTCTTATAGGAAACAAATTAAGAAAATATGGGTTCCTAAGGATCTCATTACTAACATTTATGAACCCAATAAATTTTGGTTAACAAAACCATTTTTTGTATAAACTTTTTTTGTGGGAAACCTACTTGAAGAGCTCCTATAAAAATCTATAGTAATTGGATAATGGATTTTCTCGACATATGAAAGGATATTTCTCAAGCTTCAAGAACTTGATAATGTTTGATAGTGGTCATGTCACCTTTGGTGAAAAAACTAAAGGAAAAAACATTGGTATTGGATAAATAGGTAAATCTAATTTAGTTTTAATTTCTAAAGTACTTTTTTATAGTTCAAAATATAATCTGCTTAGCATCTCATAGATATTTGATGATGGTTTTTATGTAAAATTTGAAAACAATGCTTGTAATTTTTTTAATTCTAAAAGTTATTTAGTATTTATTGTTTTAAGAAATAAAAATGTGTATGTTGTTAATATTGATCCTTTAATTTCACAAAATGTTTCTTGTTTAAGTTTATTTCATATAGAATCTTGGATTTGGTATAAGAGACCAAGCCACTATAATTTCCACTCACTTAGAAATATTATTAGGAAAGGATTAGTTAGGGATCTACCCAAAATTAAATTCCCAAATGATAAATTCGGTAACCCCTATCAAAAAGTGATTCAACACAAAATATCTTTTAAATTAAAGAGAGAAGTTTCAACTTCTAAACCTCTTGAGTTGGTTCACATAACGCCCTGACCCCAATTACCCAGAGTTAGTTCCTTATTACATAACATTGGCATGATCACAAAAGATCAAGTCTCGAAAGACCTATTAGTTTAGTAGCCTTGGAATCACTAGATACATTCATAAAGTTTACATTACATCATAAAGTGAAAAATACATCAACATTTTGTCTCCACACTCATATCCCCTTATACTATCCCTGCAGGTCATTCATAAAATACTTATTCACATCCTGGGGAAAATAAAACATAGAAAGGGGTGAGCTCAAATGCTCAGTAAGGATAACAATATAGGGGAAACTTTTATAAATAAGCATAAACATTTAAGGCAATGTATAACTAAAACAAAAGCCTTTTAAACTTGAACTTCAGTATAATATAGAAAAAATAAAATGAAATAATGCCATTTACTTGTTCACATGGATATTCTACTAGTCGAATAATCACATGAAATATCAATAACCACTTTCATAATAATGGAATGCATAATGCCAGACTATCATAACCACGTATCCAATGCCTCGTGCCAAGACTACAAATAAGATTTTGTCAAGGTCTCGTACCAAGACATTATTTTGTCTCATGATACCTACCAATGAATCGAGGAGCTATAGCGGGCTCAACCCGTCACTTACTAAGTCCAATGCATTCCTCATATGAACAAGTTTAAACATAACATAAACATTCGTATTAAAACTTACAAACGAAATGTAAATAATTTCTCCATAAACCATGAATGGTATAAAAATAACACATCCACAGTCAAACATATTACAAAACCTTCAATACAATATGGAAGTTTTGTATCATAATAAATCAACTTCAAATAAGCTTAAAATCCATCAAAGGATGTTGACATAGATGAAATCAAAACTATTTGAGAGAAATATCTCTTTTTTTGAAATCATTTAAAAGTCACATAATTATAAAATAAAACATTTACTTTGAAAATATTCTTATAAGCTTGTAAGGTAAGCTTCGAATATTTTACAATGGTGGAAAATAGCTGCACCCGCCGTATAAGTTAAAAAAAAGACATTCTTACCTTAATTTTTCGAAAAGGTTAAAAAGGACCTTGTTTGGAAAACAACGTACAGATTCCTTTATAAACTTCTTATAAAAAGTAAAACAAGGGTATAAATGACTTTAACTCATATTTTGTAAAATAGTAATAATTTTTTTAAATACATTTTTAAGAAACATGGATGTGGATGATATAGAGGTCCTAATAGATAATTACATATAAACAACCTCGGATAATGAAGAGATTGTGAAATAAAACCTTACCTTTTACTTTTCCTTGGTTGAGGGTAGTTTAACCTCCTGTATAATAGTTAAATCATTGTTATTAATTTATAAAAGAATTATATACATAAATATGATATCATATATGATCTTTTAATATTTCCTTGTTAATAATATTTTAGTATTATCGTCGTTTCGGGTGTTAACTGATTTGTTTTCCTTTATATGATTTGTTACGTAAGCCGTGTTTGTTATGGATAGGTTATATATTATTAATATGAAGAATGATATCAAGTCCTTAAAAATTACTTTTAATCATCAAATGATAATTATTCTTGAATGGATATGATGGGGAAATGAATCTCATCGCGTTCGTGGAGACGGTAATCCGTACGTACGCACGAACGCTACTTCCATTTCATTTTTCATTTTAAAAGAAATAAAAACCAAATTATACATAGGTATATTATTATTCCAGTATAATATAATATCTTATATGTGATACTTAATTTAATTAACACCATCCTTTATACGTTCCATGTATGGTATGAACGAGTCATATCACTTTGAGGGGGTGGTAGTACGCACTTCCTCAAATGAAATTATCGTATATATACACAACATGAAACGAATAATGGTATGATATAAAATGGAATTACAGAAACTTATATATAAAATAAATATCATAAATATCATATTTAATTATAGTTCCATCATAATGGCCACCATGAGATGTGGTAGGAGGTAATTGAACAATCATCGTTTCGTGTGGCGTTTGGTTGCCATCCACAGAAACATTATGTTCTTCACCCATTAGATGGAGGTGTGTGTAAGTGTAGTTCAAATACTTATTATAAAAATATCCTAGTATATTGAGTATACTGATTTTGTTAAAAAAGAAAATAATAAGAATATTTTAGGGGTTGGAGAAGTAAAATAAAAGAAAAGAAGCTAAGAGAAATCGTTACCTTTAATTTGGGTAACTCCCTTTGGTTTGAACCAAAAAGGACTCTTGAAGTGCTTTCTGCCTAAGGTAAGGCATCTAGGAGGAGGATAGGAATGTAGGGAGATTAATTGGACAGAGTTTGGATGATCCAAAAGGCTTGATAGGTGTCAGGAATTGGTTAAAAGTGGTGTCCTTTTATAAGGGGGATGAGGGGATCTTTAGGAAAAACTTAAAGTATTAATTTATAATTAATTCATATTCGGTTTCTAATGGATAAAAAGTATATTATTTAAATTATAAGGTGGTTATGGGTCAAACACCACTCAAAAAATAGATTTTAGACAGGTTTGGGTCACTATAGTAACCTTATCTTTTAGATTTAACTCTTAGTTAAATAGTTTGACATTTACCATGTCTCTTTGTATTTTTATATTATATAGTTAATAAAATTACTATATACTTCCAAGCGACCCCCAAGTGGTCCATTAATGATACAATTATCATGATATAAGTCCTTTGTCTGAGCCTTAGATTTTTAGGAATAGAATATCAATTAATAATATAATATTTGTTTTAAAAACTCTTTTATGTCAATTTTGACACTATTGGGTATTTTGTTTTTGATAAATTCATAATAGCATTATTACTTAGAATAAAATTCATATAACCAATAATAATATGTCATATTAACCTATAAAATTATTTTAATTCATAGAAAGTCTCAAATTACATTTATTTGTATATTTATAATATCAATTATTTTAATATTTCACTAATTAGGTAATTACTGCATCACCATTGTGTCATAAATAAATTAAATTATTTAATGTCTAAAAATTCTAAATAAAATACCATTATGTAGGAAATATTTTTATCTTTATAATCAATATTTATAATCTAATTTATCTTATGTATAACCCTATATTAAAAATGTTTTAGTTATTAAACTTTGATTTTAACTCTTTTAACTCTTCTTTGAATTAAATAATAATAAATGTCCTAATCTAATCCAAGTGGTCCAAATAGGTTCATATTTTATTCCTAAGGTTGTTTTTGTTCTAATTATACTTATCCAATAGAATTATGACATGTGTTAGGGTAATAATAATATCATTTTTACCCTTAATTACCTTATTTACTTTTTACCGAGGTAAATAAAAGTAAAAAGTTACTATTCAACAAAAATTATTTTTATCTTATTGAACCAAATTTTACTCCTTGATATTAACCGTTTCTCTTGGATTTTTGAAATTCCACTCACAGAAGCGGTAAAATTAAGTTTTATGTGAATTTGCAAATTCTCCTAGGAGATGGGTAAAAGACGGTGAAAAGTTCAATAAATTTTTTATATGTCTAAAATTATTATAAACTGACTCCAATGAATTAAATTGAACTTATATAGGTATTAAGTATCTATTTTGACCTAAAATAAATTTAAATAAAATAAATAATTATTTAAATAAAAAGTCAGTTTTAACCAATAACTCAGTGTTTTTCACTATTCATCAAAAATTGAAAGTTTTCAGAAAAATACCAAAAATTCACCCTAGGATAATTTCGATATTCTAAATCCAAAAACGAAGTCCATTTTGAATGATAAAAGTTATAAAATTTTAAATAGTGGGTATTACTATTCATAATGGCTAGTTTGATTGGTCACAGTGTGTTAGAATCTCCAAATTGCGTACAATGCAAGCTATTGCATTATTCAAAGGGAAACATACCATAGAAGCTTGGGGTGTTACATTCTACCCTTCTTAAAATAATTTCATCCTCGAAATTTGAAATTATTTTTCGAAAATAAAAGGTTGAAAATAGAAAATACCTTTGGGAAAACCTACATCGGAAATTAGGTTAATAAAATTTAGTCTTAATAAGAGGAAAAGGGAAATGAAAGGGTCACCAACAAATTATGATCTCGATTAGAAGAACATTGGTGGAAATTAGAGACATATAATTGGAGGAAAAACGTAAATATTTATAGGTAGTGATTGAGGTCATCAATCACAAACAAGTGTAAAATTGAGGTTCTTAAATTCATCAATCTATGATGATTTAAAATACCATCGGTTCAACAAAACATATGGTATTAGGATAACACATTTTTTGTTTTAAGATCCCTTCACTAAAGTATAAGAATTGATTTATTCATAGAATAAGAGAAGAAGAAAAATATATACTTGACAAGTAGAGTCCCATCCTTTAACTAATTTCTACCACAAACTCATCTTTCACTCTAAAAGATAATAGAACTTAAAAATAATATTCTATTTATCCTATTAGTATAGGGTTAAAAAATGAATTTATAATTCATCTACCATATTTTTTTTTAAAAAGACTACATTATTCAATCCAGGACATCACATGGGCCAGTGGTAGGTGATACACCCTTGTCGCCCTTCGGTTATGGGTTCAAGTCTCGCGGCCTTGCCGGACGCGACGGGTTGCTGCCCGACCTCTGGGTTGTCCTTTTTTTGGAAATCCAAAAATAATCTCAAACTAGAATTATCCAAAATACTTCTGTCCAAACTCATAGTTCCAAAATTTATAAGGAAGGTAAACACAATGAAGATCATTTTTTCCACGTAATGACATGTGAACATCTTCATCATGTATTCTTTTAAAACACTGCTACATCCTGAATTACCATAAAAAATTATTGATTACATTCATGATCCCTTATTCCTTATAGAATACTAGATATAATTCATCCATCCAAAAATGTTGTAAATTCCAACAATGATGGAATATACAAATCATTAATCAGTTTCAAGGTAGTTAAGAATATCCAATATAATTTATCCAAATCAATCATGTATTATTCCAAAATCACCTCCTCAGTATCAGAACCATATTATGGTTTATCTTTCTCTCAGCCATATATATTCCAAAAATTTAAACTGCTATTGAGTCACTTTTTTTGGTTCCACACAATCTCAAGTCCTTAATGAAATAGTACCACAATACAATCCTTATATATACTCCATAATTATTATAACCAGTACATTGTTGATACAACACTCAAATGACATAATTCTCTAATAACAATATAAGAAATCTAATCATTCCTCCTTATCTGTGGTAGTATCATAACTTGATTATTATCCAATAGCATCATTTGGGGCGTACTCTGATGATTTGGACATTGGTTCGTGTAGTGTCCCAACTCCTTAAAAATGAAGCATTGTACATTTGAAACCTTTTTCTTACCCTTACAGTCACGTACATGGTGTCCTTTTTCTCCACACTTATAACAAACTCTCATTCCCTTCAGGAAAGTTCCAGGGTGTTTCTTCCCACAGTTATCACATATGGGAAAATTATTCTTTTCCCTCTTCCCTTTATCCATATTTCTCTCTTCCATCCTTTTCTTATCTTACTTCCCTTCAAAGCCATAGGACTCAGAGAATTCTTTACTTATCTTTTTAACACACGATATTATTTCTTCATATGTTAAGAATATATGGGAGACAATTTCCTTTCTAAATGTTGGATTAATACCGTGAAAGATATGATCCTTTTTACTCTTTGGATCATATGTATTGCTGGATTTCACATTCCTTCTACTGGGCACCATTTCTATATAATGGCATACACTATGTCAGCTTATGAATTGCAATGAATAATTCCAAACTTGTAAAATACCTAACGTAGACTGAAAATTTTATGGATATAATCCATAATCATAAAAATGTTTTCATTGAGGAAGTATATACTCATAAACCCTTCATAATGATTTGTAAAGGAAAATGAGAATTATCCTAAGCATATCCCCTGGGAGTGTCATAACCAAGAGTGCAGCATGGCCCATTGTCGTGCACCAGTTCCCATTCAAGTCTAGCTCAAAGCAGTGTTTTTGGGTTTTACCCCTAGGTACATCTGTGCCAGAGCCGCCTCTACCTGCTCATATCCAGTCAGGGATGTATTTCTCAGAAAACTCACAAAATCTTTACAATACTAAAATTCTAGGAAGTTCTTGAATACTAATCCTCAAAGTCTATCTTAGGACTATGTTCTCTAATCAGAATTTATATAAATCTAGTTTCCAAGGTTATTGCTAAACTTCCTATGATACCAACTGTAACGCCCCGACCCCAATTACCCAGAGTCGGTACATTATTACATAACATTGGCATGATCACAAAAGATCAAGTCTCGAAAGACCGATTAGTTTATTAGCCTTGGAATCACTAGATACATTCATAAAGTTTACATTACATCATAAAGTGAAAACTACATCAACATTTTGTCTCCACACTCATATCCCCTTATACTATCCCTGCAGGTCATTCATAAAATACTTCTTCACATCCTGGGAAAAATAAAATATAGAAAGGGGTGAGCTCAATTGCTCAGTAAGGATAACAATATAGCATAAACTTTCATAAATACGCATAAACATTTAAGGAAATGTATAAATAAAACAAAATACTTTTAAACTTGAACTTCAGCATAATATGGAAAAAATAAAATGAAATAATTCCATTTACTTGTTCACATGGATATTCTACTAGTCGAATAATCACATTTAATGAAATGCATAATGCCAGACTATCATAACCACGTAGCCAAGGCCTCGTGCCAAGACTACAAATAAGATTTTGTCAAGGTCTCGTGCCAAGACACTAGTTTGTCTCATGAGACCTACTGATGCATCGATGATCTATAGCGGGATCCACCCGTCACTTACTAAGTCCAATTCATTACTCATATGAACAGGTTTAAACATAACATAAACATTCATATTAAAACTAGCATATGAAATGTAAATACTTTCTCTATAAACCATAAATGGTATAAAAATAACACATTCACAGTCAAACATATCACAAAACCTTCAATACAATATGGAAGTTTTGTATCATAATAAATCAACTTCAAATAAGCTTAAAATCCATCAAAGGATGTTGACATAGATGAAATCAAAATTATTTGAGAGAAATATCTCTTTTTTTGAAATCATTTAAAAGTCACATAATTATAAAATAAAACATTTACTTTGAAAATATTCTTATAATATTTTAAGGGAATCTTTAAAGATTTTACAATGGTGGAAAATATCCGCACCCACCATATAAGTTAAAAAAAGACATTCTTACCTTAATTTTTCGAAAAGGTTAAAAAGGACCTTGTTTGGAAAACGACGTAAAGATTCCTTTATAAACTTATTATAAAAAGTAAAACAAGGGTATAAATGAATTGAACCCATATTATGTAAAATAGTAAGAATGTTTTGAAATAAATTTTTAAGAAACATGGATGTGGATGATAAAGAGGTCCTAGTAGATAATTACGTATAAACAACCTCGGATAATGAAGAGATTGTGAAATAAACCCTTACCTTGTACTTTTCCTTGGTAGAGGGTAGGCTAACCTCCTATATAATAGTTAAATAATTGTTATTAATTTATACAAGAATCATATACATAAATATGATATCATATATGATATTTTAATATTGCTTTGTTAATAATATTTTAGTATTATCGTCGTTTCAGGTGTTAACTGATTTGTTTTCCTTTATATGCTTTGTTACGTAAGCCATGTTTGTTATGGATAGGTTGTATCTTATTCATATCCAGAATGATATCAAGTCCTTAAACATTACTTTTAATCATCAAATTAGAATTAGTCTTGAATGGATATGATGGGGAAATGAATCTCATCGCCTTCGTGGAGACGGTAATCCGTACGTACGCACGAACGCTACTTCCATTTCATTTTTCTTTTTAAAAGGAATAAAAACCAAATTATACATAGGTATATTATTATTAAATTATAATATAATATCTTATATGTGATACTTAAGTTCATTAACACCATCCTTTATACGTTCCATGTATGGTATGAACGAGTACTATCACTTTGAGGGGGCGGTAGTCCGCACTTCCTCAAATGAAATTATCATATATATATACAACATGAAACGAATAATGGTATGCTATAAAATGGAATTAAAGAAACATATATATAAAATAAATATAATTAATATCATATTTAATTACATTTCCATCATAATGGCTACCATGGGAGGTGGTAGGAGGTAATTGAACAATCATCGTTTCGTGAGGCGTTTGGTTGCCATCCACAGAAACATTATGTTCTTCACCCATTAGATGGAGGTGTGTGTAAGTGTAGTTAGAATAATTATTATAAAAATATCCTAGTATATTTAGTATACTGTTGTTGTTACAAAATAAAAGAATAAGAAGATTTTAGGGGTTGGAGAAGTAAAATAAAAGAAAATAAGCTAAGAGAAATCGTTACCTTTAATTTGGGTAACTCCCTTTGGTTTGAACCAAAAAGGACCCTTTAAGTGCTTTATGCCTAAGTTAAGGAATATAGGATGAGGATAGGGATTTATGGAGTTTAATTGGTCAGATTTTGGATGATCCAAAAGGCTTGAGAGGTGTGAGTAATTGGTTAAAAGTGGTGTCCTTTTATAAGGGGGAGGAGGGGCTCTTTAGGAAAAACTTAAAGTATTAATTTATAATTAATTCATATTAGGTTTCTAATGGCTCCAAAGTATATTATTCAAAGTCTAAGGTGGGTATGGGTCTAAAAAAACTCAAACAATAGATTTTAGACAGGTTTGGGTCACTATAGTAACCTTATCTTTTAGATTTAACTCTTAGTTAAATAGTTTGACATTTACCATGTCTCTTTGTATTTTTATATTATATAGTTAATAAACTTACTATATACTTCCAAGAGACCCCCAAGTGGTCCATTAATGATACAATTATCATGATATAAGTCCTTTTTTCCGAAACTTAGATTTTTAGGAATAGAATATCAATTAATAATATAATATTTGTTTTAAAAAATCTTTTATGTCAATTTTGACACTATTGGGTATTTTGTTTTTGATAAATTAATAATAGAATTATTACTTCTAATAAAATTCATATAAATAATAATAATATGTCATATTAACCTATAAAATTATTTTAATTCATAAAAATTCTCAAATTACATTTATTTAGATATTTATAATATCAATTATTTTAATATTTCACTAATTAGGTAATTACTTCATCACCATTGTTTCATAAGTAAATTAAATTATTTAATGTCTAAAAATTATAAATAAAATACAATTATGTAGGAAATATTTTTATCTTTCTAATGAATATTTATAATCTAATTTATCTTATGTATAACCCTATATTAAAAATGTTTTAGTTATTAAAATTTGATTTTAACTCTTTTAACTCTTCTTTGAATTAAATAATAATAAATGTTCTAATATAATCCAAGTGGACCAAAGAGGATAATATTTTATTCCTAAGGTTGTTTTTTTTCTAATTATACTTATCCAATAGAATTAGGACATGTGTTAGGGTAATAATAATACCATTTTTACCCTTAATTACCCTATTTACTTTTTACCGTGGTAAATAAAAGTAAAAAGTTACTATTCACCGAAAATTATTTTTATCTTATTGAACCAAATTTTAGTCCTTTATATTAACCGTGTCTCTTAGATTTTCTAAATTCCACTCACAGAAGGGTTAAAATTAAGTTTTATGTGAATTTGCAAATTCTCCTAGGAGATGTGTAAAAGACGGTGAAAAGTTCAATAAAATTTTTATATATCTAAAATTATTATAAACTGACTCCAATGAATTACATTGAAATTATATATGTATTAAGTTTCTATTTTTACCTAAAATAAATTTAAATAAAATAAATAATTATTTAAATAAAAGGTCGGTTTTAACCAATAGCTTAGTGTTTTTCACTATTCATCAAAAATTGAAAGTTTTTAGAAAAATACCAAAAATTCACCCTAGGCTAATTTTAATATTAAGAATCCAAAAATGAAGTCCATTTTTAAAGATAAAATTTATAAAATTTTAAATAGTGGGTATTAATATTCACAACGGCTAGTTTGATTGGTGACGGTATGTTAGAATCTCGAAATTTCTTACAATGCAAGCTATTGCATTATTCAAAGGGAAACGTACTGTGGAAGATTAGGGTGTTAAAGTTCACATGGAATTGTTTAGACTATCTATAGTTTCTAGTTTAAATGTGAAGCACTATGTCTATGTACTTGTAGATTAATTGTCTAGGTATACTTGGGTATTCTTTTTATATCACAAGAGTGAATCTTTTTCTTATTTTACCAAGTATGCAAAATATGCAGAACACTTAAGTGGGCATAGAATTAAGACCATAAGAAGTGACCATGGTCATGAGTTTGAAAATCAATACTTTTAATCCTTTTTCTCACAAAATATTTATAACCATAATTTCTCTACTCCTTGGACCCTCAGTATAATGGAGTTGTAGAAAGAATAAATAGAACACTTCAAGAGATATCCCATACAATGCTTAATGAATATGACTTACCTATCTACTTTTGGGAAGAGTTTGTAAATACAACTTGCTATATAATTAATAGAGTTTTAATTATAACTATATTTAACAAAACCCCTTATGAACTTATGAATTATAGAAAACCTAAGGTTAATTAATTTAGAGTTTTTGGTTGAAAAGTATTTATTCTTAACTCTAAGGATAATCTTGATAATTTTTCCTGTAAAAGTGATGAAGAAATTTTCCTTGGTTACTCAACTTCAAGTAAATACTATAGAGTTTTTAACAAAAGAACCAAGAATGTGGAAGAGTTTAACCATATAAATTTTGATGATACAAATCCACTTGAACCTAAGACTCCTTTAGAAAACCATGTGGTTGATTTATCTACTTTGAACATAAATTCCAAAATTTCTGATTCAGATGTAAAACATGCAGAAAAATTATATATTTTCGAGAAACTTCCAGAACCTGAACCTAAACCTATAGAAACCCACCAAGTGATCATCCCTTATTTTTTCTAGATATGTAGGACTCTTAAATACCACCATTTAGATGTTGTATTTGGAGACATAGATATATATACACAAACTAGATATTCTCTAAGAAACTAGGTTGAACATCAAGAATTCTTGTCACAACTTGAACCTATGAACATTACTGATGTAATAAATGATTAATTTTGGGTAATGGATATACAAGAAGAAATTAATCAATTTAAAATAAATAAAGTTTGATAACTTTTTTATAGACCCAAAGAAATATGAACTGTAGGCACTAAATGGTTGTTTAGAAACAAGGCTAATGAATATTGCACAATAGTAAGGAATAAGGCTATACTAGTTGCACAAGGGTATAGTCAAGAGGAGGGTATAAACTATAAATAATCCTTTTAACCTATATTCATACTTAATGCCATCATAATTATACTTTCCTATGCATCACATCTAGATTTAAAACTATTTTAGAAGGATGTCAAAATTATATTCTTTAACGGGTATATAGTTAATGATATTTTGTTGAAAACCCCCCATATTTCAAAACTCCCTTATTTCAAATCATTTTTTCAAACTAACAAATGCTTTATATGGTTTAAAACAAGTTCCTAGAGTTTTATATGATAACTTAATCTATTTTATTATTTCTAATGTATTTTCAAAAGGTATAGCTAATCCAACCCTTTTTATAAAAAGAATATAAAAATATGTTTTAGTTGTTCAAATCTATATAGATGATATTATCTTTGGATCTTCAAAAAATCATTATGTACTGACTTTTCAAAAATGATGCAAAATGAATTTGAAATGATTTTAATGGGTAAAATAAAATTATTTCTTGGTTTTCATATTTTTCAAAATAAATAAGGAATTATTTAAATCAAATTGAATATACTAAAAACCTTTTAAAACATTTTGGTTTAGATAACACTAATAGTAGTGGAATTACTATGAGTACCACCTATAAATTAGATCTTAATGAATCTGGGAAATTAGTGGATCAAACCAGTTACAGAGGTATGATTGGAATTATTCTCTATTTATCTTCAAGTGGACCTAACAATATGTTTAGTGTGTGTATGTGTGCTCATTTTCAAGAAAACCCAAAAGAGTCAAACTTACTTATTGTTAAAAGGATTTTAAAATACTTCAAGTATACAACCAATTTAGTATTTTTATACTTGGGAGGATAATAATTTGACCTAGTTAGTTATTTAGATGCTAATTTTGGTGGTTGTAAGTTAGATAAAAAAAGAACCTCTATAACGTGTCATATTTTGGGCATGTATCTAGTTTCTTGATGTAGTAATAAAAAAAATTCATTGCACTGTCAACTGTTGAAGTTGAATACGTAGTTGATAGTAGTTGTTGTGCTAAAATTTTGTGGATTAAATACACTTTTCTAGACTATGGATATTAATTCTGACATTTCCCAATAAATTGTGACAACACAAGTGATATAAATATTTCTAAGAACCTTGTATCTTACTCTAAAACAAAACACATTTATGTAAGATATCTCTTATTGAGAGATCATTTTCAAAAGGGTGATATAACTCTTGAATACATTAGAAATGAACATCATCTTGCTGATATTTTTATTAATCCATTGAATTCTGAGATAATAAAATGCATAAAACATGAATTAGACATGATTAATTTTAGTTAAGTTTAATTTTATAGGACCCACTATTGTGTTTTACCCACCATTTTTATTTTTACCCACCATTGGTATTTTACTCATCGTTGGGGTTTTACGTGCTATTGGAGTTTTACCCACTATAGGAGTTTCACCCACCGTTAGAGTTTTACCCATCATTATAGTTTTACCCATCATTGGAGTTTTACCCACTATTGGAGTTTTACCCACCATTGGTTTTTGAGCCTCTATTTCTAATTCTTATTTACTGGTCATTTATTTAATTTCTAAACAATTCAAATGTTATTTAATTTTTTGATTTACAAATCCCTAAGTCCTTCAATAATATAGATTATACACTTGTCTAATTTCAAAGATCACCCCTCATGTCTTAACTTCGAAACTTGTCATGACCCTTTCTCTCCCAACCTTTCACCTTCCCTCAACCTTGTATAAACCTTACAAGCCGATCAAAATGGTCAGAGTGAATTGAGAATTAGTGTCTTCTACAGATGTGTCACATCCTTCAATGAAGTAGAAAAGATATTTGATCCGTTTAGATGTTGAGATAGTGAACCCACGTCTCACGAATCAGATAGTGGTACCTGAGAAGGAAGTGAATGTTGAGTGGTTGTTGTCGAGAAGATCATCGTTTCTTAGAGTTCTGCAAGACCAGGGATGGGTAGAGTGGTTCTCGAACAATGATATGTTGTTCTATCCTAGGTTAGTACACTAGTTCTATCAGTATGTTGATTTTATCTTTGAAGAAAATTAATATTGGGTTATAAGTAGAATAAAAATATGCAAAGTTGTTTTCTCTTCAAGATAATGGGACATATGTCTGAAAGTACCTCATGAAGGTGTCTCAAATGACTATAAAAGATCTATTACAAGTTATAGTGATAACTTTGTGTATGAGGATGCTTCAGCTGAGCTATCTGGAGATAGAATTATAAGAAGACCAAGTGCAATTGAGCTTGACAGTGAATTTCATTTTCTTTTCAAGTTCATTCAACATATATTGTTTCTAAGGAAAGGTGATTTTACCAAAATGAGGTATCAATATGTATATCTATTATTTCTTATGATTTAAGAAGAAAATATTAATTTTTGAAGATACATAATGATTCATATGATGCAAATGTGAAAGAAATATTATAGATCAAATTCTCTTATCTACCATAAGCTCATTTCATCCATGCTAGAGGCCAAGGGATTGGTTGATGGAGAATAATAAACTCAAGTAAATTGTGGATTATTTTTCCTTATATGATTCATTTAAAAAAGAATGAAAATAAGTTAAAACCCATGAAATAGGTAATGTGTTGATGATCATTATATGATTTATGATTATTTCAATCATGTTAATCACCCTACTAGGCTGAAAAATATTTTGGATCCTAGCTTGGGGATGGATGAAGTAGTATAGTATTCTGTTGAGGAATAGAAAGAGGAAGAGGAGGCTGTTGCATCATGAGATGAGGATGAAGTGTTTTTAGTTGATGAGGGTAGTGATCCAAATATTCCCAAGATTCCTCTAGCTATCTCTTTTGGTGATACTAGTCCTCCTAGATCTCTACCTATTAGAGAGGCTCTTTTAAAAGAAGAAAGCGAGTAGGAAGAAACTAAGGTTTCTAGAGAGGAACAATATAATATCTCTTTTAAATATTCTAAAAAAATAGTAATGAAAATGTAAATGATGATTATAATGGTGATAATTGTGATGAATAAGAAGGAGAAGATGAAGAAGAAAATGGGGATGGTAAGGATGAGGGAGATGGTGATGGAGATGACAACAATGGTGGTTATGACCATGATGGTCCTGATGGAAGAATTGGTACTAAGGGTATTGAGATGTTTCAAGAAGTTTTTTGTTCTCTAGGTTTTTCAGTTTCTTATTGGTCTGAGGAAATACCAACCCTAGTTAAATATGTTGATAGTTCTACTAAAGATGATATGGAAGAGTCTATTGAGTGGGAGGAATCTCCAAGTCTTTTCAGTCACACTGTTGAACTTGCTGATAGAGATCTTTCTAAGCATGCTGAGGATGAATCTGTTGAGTAGAAAGATGATGTGTAAATAGTTGATGAGAATATGGCTACTAAGCCTATGGTTGTTGAACCTGCAGATGTTGAGCCTACAGTTACTAAGCATGTAGTTGTTAAGACTTTTGTTGTGTCTTCATCCAGGTTGGATGTCACATCCTCTGTGGTGGGTTGGGCCTAGGACATGCGTGGTGTGGCACCCACCTATACCTCATTACCCAATAACATGTTTGTAGTTGGGGGCTTACTTGAGTATTAAAGGCTCTCTATAATCCTGCATCAGACCCAGGTTCAAATCCAGTTGGGATAGAATTTCCATAGTTACTATTGTAGTACTGTATCCAACGATGACGTGGGCCTAGTGATGTAGGTAGTATGATGTAGTCATGATGCTAAACTGGGATTTCGATCCATTTCATAGGCCTTTGGGCTATGTACTAGGCTTCATTCCCACAAGGCCTTCATGCCATGTACTGAATAAATAAGGCTTACTTGGTGGGTTATCCCTTTGGGGGCTATGTCCTACCTTTTTGACCTATATGTGTGATGTGTATGCATGTTTAATGTAATTGTACCCCCAAGAACCTAATATATATATATCCTGGTTATGTCATAATTGGTTTGTAATACACTAAATCTAATGATGAGGTACCTTATTTTTCATATATAATGGAGTTGTATCCTAATGGATCAATGGTGGATCATATAGATGTTATAGAGGAATTACATAAATTTACATCCATTGTGCCTACAAGTTTTGAGCCATAAAAGGATATTGTACCACCTGTCGTTGCTTCAACACTATTTCCTACTGATTATATTGCCTTAGTTCCTATAGATGTTATATCTAGATCTTACTTAGAGTCCTTAAGGGAAGGTCTTTCTTCTGATTTTGACAATATTTTGAAGGGTCAAGCTCTCTTGGTCACTAAGATTAGTGATAAAATGCAAGACACTTGTTAGGACTTGTAATCCAGCACATCTAGCCCAAGATGATGCATCATATTCAAGACGTGAAGATATAAAATAGAAGGCCATCAAATGAAATAAAGACTTTGAGGTCTATAGTGGATGAGATGAGGTCTTCTTTTGAAGATCCTATGGATGCTTTGTTGAAGTGGGTGGAGATCATATCTTCCATGGATTTTACTTCGAGTGCTCCACCTCCTCCTTTGGATGTTGAGCTGATCGGATTAGTGGTCAGGGAGGAACTTCATGCTGTTTTAGGTGATGTTATAGATATCCCTTAGGAAGGTTTGAGACAAATCTGAAACAACAATGATCATTTGTACAATATGGTCAGGGAGTGCCTAAATAAGTTCATATACGATAGGGAAACTATTAAAAAGGATTCTTATTACATTTCAAGGATTACATTTCAAGGATTTAGGTTAAGCATGAGCTCAACCCTCATTTTAAGTTACCTGCTGAGAACCTTAGGATGCCTCTTATTTATCAAGCCTTCAAAGAACAGTTCAATCAGCTAAAAGTGATGACCCTAGTGCTCAAGTTGTGCATGGAGGAGAAAAAAATAATTTTTTAGTTCTATGGAAAGAGGAGGAAATATAATCATGGAATTTATTATTCTGATGAAGCCCTTTATTCATGTTTTTGGAACCACAGTAGTGTCTCAGGATGCCATTCAAGTCACTAATCATCTCTCTCTTCTAGCCTCTGATCCAGATTTTTTCAAACCAGGTGTTACCTAAGATCCCAATGCACCTTTACCTACTCATTTTCATAATTTTAGCCTGAATCCAAAAGAAGTTGTCCAATATCTCATGCCTATTATTATTCAAGAGCCTCATTCTCTATAATTTATCCCTACAACTGCCCCTATAGTTTTCCTTGCTTCTATTTTTGTTCTCTATTCCTCTGAAAAGGGAAAGGTCAAGGCACCTATTATTCTAACTACCTGGGCAGAGATGCATTAATATTAGACTTTCAGTCTTTGATAGGGATTTTTGTATGATTTTCTTTTGTATCTATTTTTAGATTCCCTTCAATTACTTTTTCAATGGAAATTATCTTCTTATTTATTTTTTATATCTTTACATTTAATATATTTATCTTCACTCCTTGATAATCACAAAAGGGGGAGAATGAATATGGAATTTATTTACTATTTTTACAGTAATTTTATCCTTTAAATGAATCATTATCCTTTAATACCATCATTCATGTTGTTTCTTGATACCATTAGTTTATTTCTTTGATACTGTATTTATTTAATACCTATGATATTGTTTGCTACTTAACACCTTTGATACTATATGTATTTAAATTTATTCCTTTGATAATATCTTAATTAATTATGGGTATTTACTTTTCAATACCATTTTCAATAAATTATCTTATGTTTTAAAAGACTATAGCCTTTTTAAGTGTTAGGATGATCTATTTTAAACCAATTCTTATTATATACATGGTTTACAAAATTCCATGATTTTTGATCATAAAAAAGGAGGATATTATTGCAACCCTTGTTTTAATGATCAAAAAAATCATATTTATTATGTTATTAATGAGTTATATGCTTTATGATAGCATTTTATACTATAAGGAGTTTTTGTGAGAATTTGGATAAGTACATAAATGACTCACCATTGAAGCTGAGTCACTACTAGGAAAGACCCATTGTCATAGATGAGTCATTATTAGGATGAAAATTTGGATAAGTATAAAAAAGGCCTAACACCAAAAAGGATTCATTATTTGGAAGAAGATTTGACTAAGTATGGAAAAGACCTACTGCCATAAAAGAGTCACCATCAGGATGAGAATTTGGGAAAGTGTTGAAATAACATACCATTGAGACGTATCAATACTAAGATGAGTCTTCATTGAGCATAACCTACTATCATCCTGAATTACCATTAGCCTGACTCACCACCAACTTCAGTCTCCATTAAATATGTATCACCACCAGAAGAGTCGCCATCACTGTTTCTACTTGATTTGAATAATTATTTTCTAACAGGTATATTATAGAATTTAATACTAAGGATTATTTTAATGAATGTTCTTAAACTATTGTATAGAGAATTAAATTATGTGTTAGTATTTGTTATGAGGAATAGAAGACTTGAATGATTGTTCTGAAAATAGATACTCTTGTATACTGCTGATTTATACTAAAAAGTAGACACCCTCATGTGTTCATGAGAAGTGAGATATAGTTTTATTGCAAGAACTGGAAGAGTACTATGAAGTGTGAGACTTTCTGAATATCTTATACACTGCACCCTTACCTACACATGACTACAAGAAAGTGGATCATAACAAACATACACATCTATTTTTATAGACTAAACAAGAGAGATTACGATGCTCTGTTTTACTATGTTTTCTATGAGAAACGACTCAATCTCCTATCTATGATACATCCAAGGAGTCTCAAGCTTCAGAGCACATTAGATAGATATCTTTTATTTATCTTCTTACTTTCTATTTCTGCTTATTTCCATTATATTTCGAACAGTGTTTGGTTTAACCTATTTATTTAACACATACTCTCTCCTATGCTTTAACTAGAAGATACAAGATATATTATAAAATCCATTTATATCTTTTTACCCATGTGTTGTGGAAGAGATACTTTTGTGTACTATGTTTATTATTTCACCATGGTTATTTTGGAAGTGTTCCCTATGTGGCCTGGACAACTGGTTAACTTTTGTGTATACCCAATCCAGGTTGTGGATCAAGAATATTTTATATAATCTGCTTGGAAGCAGGTGATTTCCAAGTGGAGGGGATTAGGTCTCAACTTGAGACTGGACCTCTTTTTAAATTCCTCTATATGTTTTTTTTGATTCGTTTCATATATTTAAACTAATTTTTTTAACTGTAAACAAAACCAATACTTTGATAGTTAATCTTAACAGGTGTTATATAAGATTTTGATTAGGTAAATTGATTTCAAAAGTTAAAATAGTTTACATATTGTTTTAACTGAGAATTGATCACTCTTTAATAAATGTTTTAAAATATAAAAACCTATATCGATATGCTATTTTGATTAACTGGGATGTTTTAATTAAACTATGGAATTTTATCTAAACTCTTTTTAACAGAAATTTTTATTGGGTACTCAATTCACCCCCATATTGAGATAATCACTCTGAGCAATAAAGATGATGTGGGCCTCATGTTCTCCAAAACCTTTAGTCATAAGTTTTTTCAATAGTGTGAACCAGGTTCCTATTAAATTGTCCTAACCAGTAGCTATAAATAGAAGAACAACCAAGATCAGATCGAACCCAATGGGGGGGGGGGGGGTTTCAAATTCAACTAAACTAGAATGTCAAGGTCTTAATTTTATAACATCATGTGAAATGAGTATGGTTATAAAAAATAATTTATTTATTATTTTTACAAATGTTAGAATTTGTTGGATAGAAATATTAAAGTGATGAGGAAGTGGAACAATATAATAAGGAAGAAAATAATGTCATTAATGACATGAAATTAAGATTACAAAAACAAGTCAGTGTGCAAATTAAGAAAACATATGTGGGGATAAGTACAATTTTTCTATAAGATAATGATAAGAGTTGAGATAAAAGGTAGAGAAAAGCAAATAAATAATGATAAAGAACTGAAAAGCTCAAAATTTAGAGGAAATAAACTTTTATAGAGAATATTTACCCATCTATTTTTTTCTTTATCTATTACTCAATCATTGCGATTTATTTCTTGAAAATAATTGTAGTTGGTTCTATTTTAATGAGTGGATAAACTTTTTTAGGGTTATTAAATTGTAATGCATTGAAATTATTCATATTTTCAACTCTTTTCAATATTTTTTTGTCTTTTTTAATTTTGAATTGTGTTCTAATATTTGTTCTTTATGTGTTTCAATTTTACACTACTCTACATACTGACGGGTGGAAGCATTGGATTTATAACCATTGTCCGACAACCGAATTACCAAAAACTTGAAAAGGTTATTCATACTCTTCTCTATTAAATAGCTATAATTATGCTCAGTTTTGATTGAAAAGTTGTTACTAATAAGATTTCATTGAATTTTTTTTAGACATTAATGATAGTTACGTGATCAACACATCTTTTTTCAGCACTATTATAGATATGATAACATGTAGTTTTATAAAAAAACTACTTTAATCAATGTAAATAAGTCTTATTCCCTAATTTCATCTTTTCATTTTATTTTCTATCACCATTCACTTTCATTGTTTTCATATCAATTTCACAATCATCATCTTCCTTTCATTTTTGTTGTTTTACTTTTGTTTTATTTTTGTTTGTTTTCATCACAAATTTCTTTAAGTCTTATATGTGGATTGATACTTCTACTTTTCACTATATTAGTAGTTCATAGGTTTTATAAATAATAAAAATTTCACTTTCTCAGTGATGACATGGTCAAATTTTTGATCCATTCTCGAGGAATGAGTGTGTGTATGAAAACAAAAGAAACATGAAAAAAATGAAAAACTAAAAATATATAAAAACTAACATTCAAAAATAAATTATGTTGATGCTTTTCTCACCTTTTGTACTAAAATTTCAATTTTTTCTTTCTGTGAGTGTGTGTTTATACTTATTTTTAATATTGTTCTTCATATTTTAGATTATTTAAGGTTTTAATTGAGGATTCTTAATTTTTTTATTGAATATGGGTCAAGTTGGAGGTTGGTATCAATTTTATTAGAATTATTATATTTATTTTGACTATTAAGGACACATTTCTTTTTACTGTGTTAATGACCAGCCACAATAACCTCATTATATTGAAGATAACCAAGGTTTTTATAAGTCTAAACATGAGAATATTGTGTTACAAAATCAATATGAAAATGATGAAATTATTAAACAAAATTTATTCTAACGTTTTCAAGTGATTTTTGAAAAGAAAGAAGAATATCCAGTCACTATTATACCACTTATACCTATTCATTTTTTAATTTTTGATGAAATAAATTCTTAGGTTGAGAAAATCTTGGAAATGACGTTTTAAATGTTAAAAATTCAAAAATATTTTTTAATAAAATAATAGGAAATGAACTTGAGTAGTAAGTTGGGGTTATGTTGTAAGAGAATAATAAACTGGAAATCAATAATTCTGAAATTTTTAAAACTAATCTTAAATGTGATCTTTCCAATCCTAAAATGGTAAACCCAATAAATTTTGAGATTGTTTTTGAAAAAGATGAATGCGGAGTGGAGTTAAAATTGAAAACTAGTTAACATCATTTGTTTCTAGATCCCCTCTTTGAATTCAATACTGTTTGGGAACCTAATATTTACCAACATGGGAAGGATAATATTAATCTATAATTTTCATATTTTATCTTTAATATAATTTAAATGAAGTTCTCCTTCTCTAAGGTTAGCATGAAAAATCCAAAATTCACTATGTTTTTCTTTATTAATGGAATTTGGTAACTTGATCCAAAATAAAAAGTCAAGCACACACTAATGGAACTTAGTAAAGATTTTTTTTCACTAGCATTGGCTATTGGTTGTGAGGTTATAGTTGAGGAAAATTTGTAATAAAATCCTAACTTTAAAAACCATAACTTGAATATTTTCTACATGATTTTAATTCAGATCTTCTTGGTATTTCATTGTGGATATCAACTATTTTGGGTGCTGAAATTAATGCTAAAGTTGAGAATAAATTTGAAGAGGTAGCTTTGTTTATTTTTAATGACTACAAAACTACTTTGAATTTTTTTTAAAAACCTCTTCCTAAATATGTTTATGAAAACTCATCCTTGAGAACCCTTTTTTTAAACTTTTTGAGGTTATTAATGTAAATGAGATATTTTTAAATCAAGTTTAACTCTTGAATAAATCATTTACCTTTCCATCTATTCAAGAATATTTTTAAATCATCAATTTTGAAATTTTTACAAAACTGGGCAGCATGATGTTCAACTCTGAAAGGGGGTGTTATCAAAGGTATATTGAAGATCAAAAGGGTTATAATTTTTTTTATATAAGTTTAGGTGCCCAAAAATATAAATTCTCTATTGAAAATAATTTGAAAAAAATGTGGTGGTTCATGGATGAAAAATTACATTATCTTAGTTACTATGGTTAGTTTCCAGGGGAGTCTGATAGGGAATATAAACCCAGCGCTATATGGGAGGAAACCCAAGGTTTTTAATTAATTATTTTTTCTATATTTTTCAAGTAAATTTTTTCTCACTCTGCTCTATTATAGATCTTGTATTATCCTACCTCCCTTCTAAGTGGTCCATTGATGAGTTTTTTCACAACCAGAACTATGACTGTTTTTCACTACCAAAAGAAGCTACAAGATTGAGAAACTCGGTTCAAACTTCCTTTTTTATTCTTTGGACACAATATTTATTGAAATTTAATTTCTAGATACTTGTGTTCTATAATTCAAATTTTTTAGGAAATGCATATTTTTTGATAGATTTATTGAACATAAAGTAAAGAAGGGATACTTTAGTATATGAAACAATGAGAAAAATATTCTTCATACAAGGGGAGTAATTATTTTAATATATTAATTTTTAATACTTTCTATACTGTTTGATTTCTTCTATTGACTTGTTTTTTCACTACTAAAAATTAATCACTAGAGTTATATACAACATGCTAAAATTATTTCTTTATATATTGGCCATTTATTCTTATCCTAATTATTTTTTTCTTAAAAAGTGCATGATCATTCAATTTTAGCTTCTAATTTGAAAATCATTTTAGAGTTTAAAATGTGAAATAAATCAACATTTATAGATTTTATATTCTATGTTGAACTGATTTGTTTTGGATGATGGATTCCTTTTATATTTTTTGTTTGTAGTTTTTATATAGAAAATTGATTTTTGAACCTTTTTTGTGACCCAATTCATGTATTTTAATAGATCAATTGAAACTTTTTTTGGACATTAACTCTCCTAATTGTTCTCCCACCTTAAGTTCAACATTAGGGAAAAAATTGTTTTTAAGTTTGGGAGAGGGGTCTAATTTGGGTTAAACTATAATTATTTGTGAACCCATCAAAAACCCTTAAAATTGAAGTGAGGAAATACAAAAAAAATTAAAGTTCAAACATGAAATAAATAAAAAATCCCAAAATTTATTTAATATAGACAATACATCATAATTAAAAAAACATGAATGGATTAAAAATGAAAAATAACACTCACATAATGAATATCTAAAGATTTATATGATAATTAAGAGAATCAAATTAGAAAAAAAATTAAATTAAATCAAAGAACAAATAAAAAAGGAATAAAAGGCATTGGAGAAAACAGAATAATTCAGGGAAGAAAGAATGATCATAAAAAACATAAGAAATGGAGATAAAATAAAATATAAAACAATATAAATAAAACTTAACATGAGATTCTAGTAAAATTTCAATATTTAGAAAAAAACATAAAAAAAAGTGATTTAGAAAGAATGAAAGAGATTTCATATAACAAAAAATACATAGGAGAAAAATGAAACTCTCATAGAATACTAATATAATAAATGAGAAAAAAACATGAAAGTGAAGATCTACAGAGAATTAAATAAAAAAAGAAATCAAAGATATAAAAATATATAAAATGAAATACAGGTAGATTAAAATGAATTAGTAGCAGATCTACATTAATAAAAATGAATAATAATGATAAATATAAATAAATAGGGGTATAATTTTGAAAAAAATGTAATTCTTTATGAAACCATAAAAAACACTTACAATTTTCAAAATTGTCAGTTTTTCAGATTCATATTAGAATTTTAATTGGGTGAAATTTTTCTCAAATTTTAGGGTTGTGATGCCACTTTTAAAAGGTTAATATCTAATACCTCTTGGATTAAATTGGGCAAATCATTTTTCTTTCCCTCCAAAAAATTATATTTCGGTAAAACTTTGGGAGAATGTTATACAATTACCCTTCACTTTGAAATTTTTAATTAGAATTCAAATAATAATATATTCTCCCAAATAGATTATGAAATGAGAATCCTAATCATAGATGAACTTTTTCTTTCATTATTTTCATACTTTATTCATCAAACAATTGGATGGTTTATTTATTCCACTAATAAATTTTCACTCCACCCCATAAAATGGTTGGTATATTTATTATGGATTCTGAATTTATGTGAGTTTTTTCACCTAGAGGTATAGAGAATTTTGGACTTCTAACTGGATTCAAATTGAGGTTTGTTGAATTCTATTTAAAATGTTCAATTTAAATCATTTTTATAAAAAATAGTAACCAATTTTTCCCTAAAAAATTTAATTCTAGAGGGCGTTAATTTTTCTTGACTTAAGAGGATCCATTAGGAAAAATCAATATAAAAATAAATTCTTAGTGTCATTTCATATTTTCCATTTTGAGATTCATTTCTTACTCGTGAATGTAACTAATGATTGCTTGAGGAAAAGTAATGATTATGTGTGGGGGAATTTGATGTGGACTTTACTTCATGAATTTTTCCACATTGCTTTTGTTGTTTTTATTGTATATTTATTATTGAAATAAGCACTTAATTAGTTTATATTAATGTTTAGATTTATTTGATGTTAAAATTTTAATTATTGAATTTTGAGTAATTTTTTTTATTTTAATTACTTAATAACGAGTATGTCAAACCTTTTATTTATTTATTTATTATTAAATTTTGTTTAAAAATATTAATTTAAAGCCTTATAATTTAATCTTTGTTATTACTATTTTTTATTTTTTTTCTATGTTTTTTTTAATAATTAAAATTTTAAATGTTTCAGTTTTTATTTTAACTTACCATGTTAATGCCTTTTGTATTTGGAAATTTTATTTTATTTGTTAATATATTTTTGATTTTTATAGTTCTCATTTCCAAAAGGACCCATGTGGTTAAATTTTATTTGATAGTAGAAGTGGCGTAAAAGGGTTTTTATTGTCGCACACTCACGATATTTGAGTTTTCATAAAATAATTTATGTTTCCTATGTAGGATATTTTGGGTGCTTTATAAGATAATTTTTTCTAGCTATAAAATGAAGTCCTATCAGTATAAGATAAATTTTTATCTTACTTATAATCTAATTATTCCCTAAGATAACCTTGAGCAGCATCTTCATAAGAGAAATCCTACCCCGTAAGAGAAATTATAACCAATACTCACATAAGATATTTGGTTATATTCACATAAGATAAAATCACATAGGATAACTTATCCTATGTGATTTCAGTGGCTTTCCACAAAATCTAAACCAGCCAACCCTTATCCAAAGGGGGGTCCTATCTCAAAGATCCTACCAAGACTGATTGAAATCGAGATGATATGTTGAGTTATTCCTTATCAAAACCAACTGATTAAATTGAATGGATCCAATATTGATGTCAGACAGAAGATGTTGTTGAATATGAGGTTGGATCAAACCAAACCATTTCAACCAAAGTTGATTACGATCTCGAGCTATGAATAGAAAATCAAGGCATGTTATCGATTTAATGCTCAAACTAGGGGTGTTTTAAAATATATTTATGTTTAAAGAGCCAAGATAAACTAGGAAAATCCTTGTGAGAGGATGAAGACCTAATATTCCTAGTTTCAATCTTGAAGAGCATGAACTTGAGTTGAGAAATTTGTAGTGGATGATTTCTAGTTGATAGCAGTAATTGAAGAAATGATGACCATTTTTTAAAAAGAAGATGAAACATCAATCATTTTGAAGATACTTTTTAATGATTTTTATTTATAGGAAGTTGAGATCTATAGATTATTGAACACCCATTGTTTATTGAGATCCATAAGAAGAAAACATCAAGCCATGTTTTATGAAGATGGTGATATTGATCATGATTATATTAATCGAATCTGGTAAGATGAATTACATTCTGATCCAAGTTGAACCTAAGTTTATTCTTCTGATGATCAAGCTTTGACATGTAGATCATGTTGTCTAGATTTTATATTGACACAAGTGTTTGATTGGATAAGAAGATGGTGTGGGACTCATGTTCTCCAAACTTTTGATCATGAGTTTTTTCAATAGTGTGCACCATGTGCCTTTTAAAATGTCCTAATCAATTGCTTCCAATTGAAGAACAACCAAGATCGGATCGAACCTGATGGGGAGGAGGGGTTTGAATTCAACTAAACCATAATGTCAAGTTCCCAATTTGATGAAATCATGTGGAAGGAATCTGGTTGTCATGAAAATTTATTTAATGTATGTGTGAATGTCAGAATTTTTTGGAGATAAATATTAAAGTGATAGGGCTATAACAGAAGGTATGAAGGAAAACATATTGTCAGTAATGATAGAAAATTGAGTTTAGAAAAAAAATTAGTGTGTATATTTTTTTTAAAATACGTGGGAATAGTACAATTTTTTTTGGAGGATAGAGATGAGAGTTGAGAGAAGATGAAGAGAAAAGAAACGGAACAATGGTGGAAAACTAGTGAAGCTCGGAATAGAGAAGAAATCAACTTTGATAGAGAAGATTTCCCTCTATATTTTCTCTCTTTATCTGTTCTTCAATCATTGAGATATATTTCTTTAAAATAATTGTAAATTTTTCTCTATTTAATAGTGGATATTTTTTTAGGATTATCCTATTGTAATGAATTGATATTATTCATATGTTCAACTCTTTTCATCATTTTTATGTCTTTGTGATTTTTTTTGGTGTTACCATCTTTGTTCTTAGTGAGTTTCAATTTTACACTACTCTTCATACCGATGGGTGAAGATAGTTGACATGACCCGTTCCAATGGGGCCTATTCTATAACTCCCTAAGTCTACCTCTAATAGGCCAGGGTTTTCTGACTAGAGATGAGTAGGCATATCACTAACATGGTAGGCCTTAGTCTATGTACCTACACACACACACACACACACACACACACACACACACACATCTCCAAGCCAAAAAATGATAAAATTTAAACACTAATAAACAAAACCATGAATGCATGGATTTAATCCCAAAACAAAATCATGGAAAGAATTAATGGTAAGTAAACATATCCAAATACAATCCCACCACAAAGAGTATGAAAACAAGTCCAACCTGAAAGAAATGATGGGGACTGCTTTCAAGATACCGTAGGAACACACCCCGATCTGTTGGGATCACTAAGTACTTCCTGGTCTTGGTCACTCTAGGACTCTTTCAAATGGTTGATCATCTTAAAAAGACATGAAACATGTGGGAAAATACAATGTTGGGGTGAGTATAAGAATACCCATCAAGACACCCCGAAACCACAAAACATATAACAAAAGAATAACAGTCAGCTCTACACAAGTATATATCCAAAACACATATAATAAGAATATCTAGATATACTCAACAAAGACACACAATATCAAGGTAAATTAACAAACTTAATTCCAACCTAGGATTCCATCTTGAAGGTTCCACATAACACTTATCTAGGAGAACACACTCTGCAATTCAAATAGCACTGATGATGTCTGTTTGAGAGGTAGTGCTCATTGGGTCTCGCCATTAGAAGTATGAACTAAAAGTTTGAATAGATATGATAAAAAGATAAGGATCACCCCCAAGTCCTTGTTGTATTCCAAAAACTCAATCTGTATTAAGCTTATAAGTATAGGATTGGTGCCCACATAGTGTTGGTCATGTTGATACCAAAAAATACACCTAGGGCAAGAAGATGACAAAGGATCTTACTTCGGGCATCACAGAAGGATTCCAAAAAATATATCCAAGAATTCCTATTAAAGGGATCACCATCCCATGTTTAGGACATGATTCCATACTAACCCTCAGGGAAAAGGATATGGGGAACATACTCTAATGAAACTTGTCCAATATATAGAGGACAAGGGATCTAAGACAACATTCAAGGAGTACATGGTGTGTACTAGGAGTAAACAACATGTCCCTTTGGAACCGGGTCCTGGCCATATAAAATAGCCTATGCCCATGTCTGTGTAGAAGTACAAAACTTTTCCATTCCCATGTACTTCTGCATATTTCCAAGTATATAGAAAATACCATGCACATTCTAGCTGGCAATGTCCGTGTGGGAGTACACGACATACCCTTGTCCATGTACTTCTATACATGTATATGTACCCTTTGAGGTACACACCAATCCACTGGGGAAGGAAATACTTTCCATGTGATAGGGGTAACATGTTGTGTCATCCTTAACTTTACATAGAAACCCTGGTTGCCACATAGGGGTCTCACACACTGTGTAATCTCGAATTACTCACCGTGTAGATGAGGATTTCCATAATCCCACTGTTCTATCTCTTTTGGATTCTTCCACTCCTCCAACACCAAATACATCCATGAATCACATCAGGAATGGTGGATCTAGTCTAGATGACCCATCCTGTCACCATTCTCCAGATTTTTTCCATCCGATTTTCATGAGAATTAGTGTTCGTTCATTCTCATCACCACAACATGCACCACACAAACTTTTGGGGTATATAATCTGATCTGATTTGTTCAACACTACCATCATAACATGATCTTCATGCCATACCGAGTCTATATCTACAATTTCATATCATTACACCAAGAAATGGGTGCACAATGATCGATTTCTTAGTATTTGGGTCGAACTAACATGCAAATGAAACCTCATTTATGAATAGAGAAAATAGGGGAGAAAATAAAAATAAAAAAACATGAGTAATGAAACTCAACAAATGTCCATGTTGGACTTGATATATTTCCATTATAATTAAAAATTAATAAATAAAAAAATAATCCCAAATCAATTTACCTAAAAAGATTCCCATAGATAACCCATCATACAAAACGACTGATCCGCGAATTAATCTGTTGGTCAATTGATTATCATTATTCATAGAAATAGATAATAGGGAAAGAATCCAATCAAAATAAAAACCCTACCTTGATATGGATCAATTGATGATGAAGAATTACCCTACATTATTTTCATTGCTGAGATCCCCGGATCCCATTACACATCGATCACTAATCTATGATCTGGTTGATGTTTGTCTAAGAGAGATTCTCCAATTCTCTCTCCAACATTTATCCAACAGCTCTAGGGTTATACAACTAACCCTAAGAATTTGGAATAACCATATACTTATTAATGAAAGTAGGTCACTACGTCAAAAAATAAATAAATTCAGTCATTTAATTTATTTTATTCATTTTTACGTCCGTGATGACCTTTCACAAATATTACACACCAACAAAGGTTATGTCATTCCAAAGTTAAAACCCACACTATGAACTCAATGATTCCCTTAGATTTATGATTTAGGATTCTATTTAGAAGTTATTCTATTTTTTCTATAAAACCAAGCACATGTGATAATTAATATATTTTAAACATTTATTTCTAGAACACCTCGACTTGGAATCTTATTCCATCTTAGCACCTAGTCTCAAAAATAATCCATACAATATCCATAAATGATATATGGAAAATATGAGTCATTATATTCTCCCCACCTTAAGTCCCAAAAATCCAAAACAACTGGATATACAAAAGGATGAGGGTACTGAGCACACATCTAATCCTCCCGCTCCCAGGTTTTATCCTAAAGATTCCTATGTTGCCACTAGACACACACAAAAGTAAATTATCACCCATAAATGATCCTATCCTACCAATCCTAGATCTGTATCGGGTACTCAACAAAGGTAGATCCACCTTTGATGTCCATCTCACCCCAATTGATAAAGTGTAATGGTTTATATACGTACCTACTTAGCTGCGATATGTAGAAGAAGTCGTGTACCAAGTCTAACTATGGTGGTAGAGCTAAGAGGTATTCCACCTCACCAACGTTACACAGTATCTAGAAAGGGCCAATGAATTTTGGAGATAGATTGTCATGTCGGCCAAATCTCTATAATCCACATTGAGGTGAGACCCATAGGAACACATGGTATCCCTCATAGAACTCAAAAGGACTTTTTTTATATCCTCATAAGATTTCTGATGGATCTGTATAGTCCTCTTCCACTCTTTTATGATCTGTATCTTCTCTGTAGTGGCTCGCAAAAACTCTAGTCTCATGAGTGTTGACTCTCCTAGGTCAGTCTAATAAAGTGGTGACCTACAAGGTTGCCCGTACAAGGCCTCAAATGGTAGAATACCAATGGTGGAATGGTATCTATTTTTATACACAAACCCCACTAGTGGTAGGTAATCCTCCTAAATATGACCAAATTCCAACATGGAATATTATATCATGTTCTATAGAACTTGAATGGTACGCTTAGTCTAGCCACTAGTCTAGGGGTGAAAATTCATGCTCAAATACAGTTAAGTCCCAAACAAAACTCACAACCCCTTATATAACTGAGATTTGAAGCAATCATCATAGTCATAAATTATCATTGATGGAATTCCATGGAGTTGGACTATCTCTTGCACATAGAGGTGTCTTAAGATCTCTACTGAAATCTGCTCCTGAATAACTAGGAAGTAGGGAAACTTGGTGATTTGGTCTACAACCACCCAAATGACATTATGTCCCATGGATGTATATGGTAAGACCATCATGAAGTCCATGGATATCTCATCCCAATTCCACTTTGTAAGCTCAAGGGGTTGAGATAAATCCATTAGAACATGGTGCTTAGCCTTCACTTTCTGACAAGTAAGGCATCGAGAGATAAACTCTAAAACTCCCTTCTTCATCCCTGGACACCAAAACTGATGTCATAGGTCCTGGTAAATCTTCTCCACACCTGGATGTACTGACCAATAATATGTATGAAATCCTATCAGAACCTCCTCTCACAACATCATAGTTACACTTATGTGTCCTATGAAAATAATTACATGATAATCACCTTTAAAAAATCTACCTGGATCATGCCTATTAGACATCTGAGTATGTAGGGTCTCATAGTCATTATCCCCATGTTGTGACTACCTGACTTGTTATAAAAGTGGAGGGGTAAAAACCATTGGCTAAAGGTAATCTGCTCTATATCTATCCAAAAAGGATAACTGCAACGAGGACAACTGCTCTGACGCATCATTTAGAAACTGTGAACAAGATCTCCTACTGAGAGAATCTGCTACCATGTTCCCCTTCCAAGAAGTATAGACAATATTTAATTCATAATCCTAGAGGAAATCTAGCCATCATATCTGTCTCAAGATAAGATCCTTCAGATAGAATATATACTTGAGACTCTTTTGGTCATAATAGATGAAAAAATGCTCTCCCATCAGGTAGTGTCATCACATATTTAGTGCAAAGACCACCATTGATAAGTCAATATCATGGGTCACATAAATATTCTCACATGGTCTCAACTGGCATGAACCATCAGTAGTCACTTCTTTCCCCTAAACAAGAATACAACCAAGTATAATTCCTAATGTATCATAGAACACTATGTACTCAACACCTAGGTCTGGTAATCTCAAGATGGGAGCAATCATCAATATCTAGCTCAACTCTTAAAAATACTATTGGCACCTCTATGACCACACAAAAGGATCCCCCTTTTAGATCAAAGCTGTCATGGGAAATAATATCCTGGATAAGTTAGGTACGAATCTCCTATAATAGCCTACCAACCTAAGAAATATCTACACATACATCATGTTATTGGGTGTTTCCCAAGATAACATTACCTGAACCTTCACTAGGTCCACTAGCACACCATCCTCTAAGATAATGTGTCCCAGAACGTGGACCTCCCATATCTAGAACATGCACTTCGAGAGATTCTCATAAATATGGTGCTCTTAGAGTACATCCAAAACCATCCTCAAGTGTCTCATGTAGTCCTCCTATGATGTCGATTATACTAGGATATCTTCGATTAATACTACCATGAACTGATCTAAGAAATGATAAAAGATCTGGTTCATGAGTCCCATGAACACTACAGGTGTATTCTTTACACCAAAGTGCATCACCAAGTACTCATAGTGATCGCAGGGACATTTGAATGTTGTCTTCGGTATATCCACATTCGGTACTTACAACTGGTGATATCTTGATCTAAGGTCAACCTTCGAGAACCATCATTCCCCTATCAACTATTCAAATAGGTTATCAATCATTGTTAGTGGATAGTTGTTCTTTACGGTCACCTAGTTTAAGATCCGATAGTCCATACATAACTTCAAGCTCCTTTCTACCTTCTTGGTGAACAAAAATGGGGCTAACCAGGGTGAAACGGTGGGTCTAATTAATCCCTTCCATTGTAAGTCCTCCAACTTCACCCTCATCTCGTGAATCTCTTCGGGATCTATCTGATATTACATCATAGATATCAGAGTCATCCTGGGGTTTATATCAATTCCAAAGTTTATCTCCCAGTAGGGAGGAAAGTCTGGAACATCCTCAAGAAATACTTCCTCATACTCTTCCACCAGTACAGGGAAATGGAAACTCATAACATCCACTATTGTTATTCTATCCAACTAATGAGTAATCATATGCACCCACATATACATGAGTCCATATTGTGCTTCTTGGGTTTCATTTTCACTCAAAAAGGAAAACCAAGTCCCATCATTGTGGGAACACCACATCCTTCACCTGAAACAGTCAATATGGGAATGAATTGTAGATAAACAGTCCATACCTAAGATGATGTCGTATGGCCCCATCACTACTACAAAGTGATCCTAATATAAACTCTCACCTTGAATATTTTGGTCACACTATCGGAACAAGTGTGTGATCATTGAGCCATCTTCAGTAAGAGTCTCCAAGTGCAATGGTCGAGCTGAGGTCTCAACCAGAATCTATAAGTCTTGAACTAAATAGGTGGAAATAAAGGAATGAATAGAACCTGTGTTTATCAGTACTACATTTATGGTATAAAAGACATATATTACTTATCATATCATTCCTAAAACCTCTGGTTCATAAGCCTCAACCACTTGCAGCTTCCCCAACCCCTATCCTATAGCTCCCCGAGCCTGGCATGGAACACCTTGGGGTGATGCCAGTAACAAGTCAAAGAATATACCACCTCTAGTTACTCACCTAGATCCCTTTTCGTGTCTTTTTCCTTGAAGTCCTATCTTCTCATCTGTTGTCTCTACCCAACGATCCATCCACTATCTCCCTTTCAGTTATATGGTGGGTCAGAAAATCTAATGAAATATGCACCCTACCATAAAATGAGCAACATCACCTATCCTTGGGCTGAATAGACCCATCATGTGAGCCCTGAACCATAGACCCTCTATCCTAGGACCTCCTCTTGAAACTTCTTGTACGATAAAAATCGGTTCCTTGCTTTCAAAGTCTCTACTCCTGCTTTCCCACTACTAGCAATCACAGTCTACATCATCTCATCCATGAAACTCTCAACCACCAAAGCTTGTTCCAGTACCCCACCATAGGTAGGAAGGAATATAGATATAATGCTAGATCAGATGTCTCTACATAGTACTCGCTCGAAGGACCAAGCTCGAAAGAACTTATCCCAAATAATATCCATTGAGTACCTAGAGATATTAGTGAACCTCAATGAATAATCATCCACTATCATGTTTCCCTACTAAATTTGTAGAATCTCCTAGATATGTATAGACCTCGGGTTAGATAGAGATAACCCATATCTAAAATAGTGATCAAACTATGGCCATGCTAGAGTCACCGCATCATACTACTAGGTAACCAAACCCCACCATCATCCTATTGATCCATGAAGAAGGCTCACCACCAAGACAACCATATGATCTGTTGGTGTCCTGACCAGTCGAAAAAATCATTTCATCACCTCAAGATAGTCCTAAAATACCTGTGGGTCGGGCTTACCTTAGAACCTAAGAGGTATATGTTTCTAAAACTCATGAAGTGTTCTTATCCTATTCACCTCATCTGATGGTACTACAGGTACCATATGCTTCTCTACAGGTGGTGGTATAGCTGGTGAACCACTTAGAGGCAACATCTCTTGAAATTGTCCCTATATCAATTCATCACCACTGAGGGGATCATCTTTGTGATCCTGATGCTGAATCCTAGATGGAATACATCATAGATACATCCTGAAAGTAAATAAGATGTACCATGACCAATGAGTATATATGGAGAGATGACTCAAGAAGGACATGGAAACCGTAACTCATTACTATATGATGCATGTACCATTTTTTACCTGCAACTAATGCTGTAATATACTGAGTTGAAAGGAAGTTGATCAGAGTCATGTTGTATGGATAAGTCGATCATCACACCAACACTGAAGACCCCGACCTGAAATTCAAACTTGAATCACATAACATTGGTTCTCCAAACTAAAATAACAGACTCCGTTCCAAAGGTAGAACCAAATGATCTTATACCACTCTTCCATGAATCATCCCAATGGGGCCAGGTCGTGACTCCCCAATCCCGCCACTAATAGGTTGGGGTTGGTGACTAGTGTTGAGTAAGCATATCACTAACATGGGAGGCCATAACCTAATTACCTATACACATGCAAACATCTACAAGATCATAAAATACTAAAATATAAAAACAACTATACAAAAACATGCATGAATATATCTAATACCATAACAAGAGTATGAAAATAAGTAATGGTAATTAAACAGATACAAATAAAATCCCACCACAAAGAGTCTGAAAATATGCCCAACCCGAAATAAAAATGGGGACCATTGTCAAGATACTATAGGAAAACACCCTAGTATATCCATCTCACTAAGAACTGACTGGTCCTAATCCCTCTAGGAATCTATCAAAAGGTCAATCATCTTCATAATACATGACACATATAGGAAAACCCTATGTAGGGGTGATTATAAGAATACCTAGTAGGAAAACCTGAAACTATATAGCATATAATAAAATAATAACATCCAAATATACAAATGTACATGTCAACAACACATATAACAAGAATATCTAGATATACTAAACAAAGACACAAAATATTAAGGTAAAGTCACAATCGTAATTCTAGACCAGGATTCTAGCTCAAAGGTACCACATAAAACTTGTATAGGATTACACACTCTATGAGTCAAATAGCACTTATGACATCTGTCCAAGAGGTAGTTATCATTGGGTATTTCCATTATAAGTATACACTAGAAGTATAAAGATTTATGATACACAAATTAGGATCACTCCCAAGGGAATGAGGTATAATAACAACTCAGCATGGATTAATCTTTTATATAGAGTATCGACGTCCACATAGTGTTGGTTATGACGATACCAAAAACTCCACTTGGGGAAAGAAGATGATAGAGGATATCACTTCAGGACTCATGGAAATATTCTAACAACTCTATACAAGAAGTAATATTGAAGGGATCACTATCCTATGTGTAGGACATGATTCCATACTAACCCTCAGGGAAAAAGATATGGAGAACACACCTTAATAAAACAAGTCCAAGATATAGAGGACATGGGCTCCAAGCCAAATTTGAAGGAGTACATGGAATGTCCCTTCATCACCAGGTCCTACCCTTGTAAAACAGCTTGTGAACATGTCTTTATATAAGTACACGATGTTCCCATGCCCGTGTACTTCTTCCCATGTCCAATTACATGGCTAAACCCATGTACATCCTAGTTGTCTGGGTTAGTGTAGGAGTACTTGGCATGCCCTTAGATGTGTACTCCTAACCGTGTTTGTGCACCCTCTAAAATACATATTGAGCCATTGGGGATGTCATCACATGTCACGTGATAGGGGTTACACGCCGTGTGATCCTTAACTTTACACAAAAACTATATTTACTGCACAAGGGTCCCACACGTTGTGTAATCCTAGATTACACACCATATAGATCGGGATTTCTAGAATCCCAATATTCTTACTTCCACAGAGTTTTTTGCTCTTCCAGCACCAAATATGATCATGAATTTTATTGGGAATGGTGGATAAAGTCTGACTAAACCTTTCCATCACCACTCACTAGTTTTTGTCCATCTGATTCGCATGAGAATTAGTGTTTGTTCATTCCCGTTGTTGCCACATGCACCATACAAACCCGGGGGTCACCAATCCGGTCTGATCTGTTTTATACTACCAACTTTTCACAATCCTCATGCCATACCAAGTATAGATCTATATAAACCCTCACTTTTCCTATATTAACATTACATAACATTTTTTAAATACATAAAACCTTATACAAACATACTACTAAATACCGTACTAGTCTAGTGACTTTGGAAACATGGAAACATAAACACAGGTACATAAGTAAGATACATTATCTCTCACTAGGTTCTTCTTGACTATCACCCTTCTTATACACATTAAATATAATACATATGTTCATAACATGGGGAAAGGAAACATAAAAAGGGGTGAGTTCAGATGCTCAATAAGGGTAAATAAGGGATATATGTAAACAAAATCATGAGAATAAGGGTATGAGAACATGATCATGAAAATATAATATCATACCCGATATATCAAAGATTATAAACATGAATCATGTCATAAATATTAGAAGTTCATAATACGTGAATCATAAGGAAATGAAGAATATAATCCATGAAAGCATAACATAGAAATAATACATGGAATTTTGGAAGACACATAATAATATATAATTATTTCCATAGTAGTCAAGGCATCACTACAAAGGCCATATTGTTAGTATAGGTTCACTCCCCATACCATCTTGGTAGTCATGGTTCACTCCCATAGCCATCTTAGTAATATGAGTTCACACCTCATACCATATTTGTAGTCATGATTCACTCCCATGGACATCTTTGTAGTAAAGGTTCACTCCCAAGACTATCTTAATCTATCTCATGAGATATAAATATTTACCCAATTCATTAGAGGAAGATATAGTTCCCACCCATCTCATAATGAAATCATACATACATGTTCCACAAGATCATAAACAATCATATCATAACCCATGAAATGAAATGGGTATCATAAACATGTAATCATATCATAACCTATAGAAAAGAGACAGGTTTCATAATCATTTCATCAAATCATAACCCATGAAAATAAGTGGGTATCAAAATCATATAAACTGTGAAAGATAAATGGGTTCATAAACATCATGTCATCAAAACATAAACCATTCAGAGAAAAAATATAAATGGTACCCATTGATAAAATCCCCAAAAATGAATTAGTAACACCAAATTATGTCATCTTATATGGTTAATAACTTTGAAATATATTTTGAAAAACATTTCTTTAGGAAAATATCCTTTCTTCTTTGAAAAAACTCTTTTTAAAATATAAAACATTTTTGAAAACATTTTTCTTGGAAAATACATTTGAAAAAATATACTGGAAGCTTTGAAAACCATAAAACACTTTTAAAATCCTTTTTCCTTGAAAATTATCTTCAAATATAATTTGAAAACATTTTTTGAAAACATTTTTGAAAACATAGTTTTTGAAATAAAACGTATTTCTAACCGAAGAGAGGAATGCAACTAGATTTTTTATTAAAAAAAAATTCTTAATCATCTTAAGTAACAAAAAGTAAAAAAATGGTACTAATACATGTATATATCTTGAATAAACATAGGATAAGAAAAATAATGAGTTTTCTTGAGATTTGGATCATAATATTTCATCAATGGAATCATAATCATAAACAATCCTGATAAATGATGAGATTGTTTCAATAAAATCTTACCACACGGTAACTTGGAATAATACTCTCTATGTAAGAAAATGAAATTAAATGAAGATTATAATATCATGAAAATAATTATATTAATGATATAACATGTAAAATGTACTTATATACACCTCATAGAGGAGAATAGGTTCACATCAAAACATATATCTCAAAGAAACCAAATTGAGACAAAACTACTTTACTAATTTGGTGTGTTTTGGACTATAAAACCCCATGAAGTATAGATAATCAAATGGATATGTAAATAACCATAAAAATAAATGTAATAACTATATAATAAATTAATATATAGTACATACACCACACAAAATAAGTGAGTGGTGTTTAAGGCATGTATCTCACAGAAATAAAAAAGTGAGACAAAATTCCCTTACCATGTGTCTTGACTCTCATCATACTCATACAAACCACATGTATAATAAATATAAGTTTATTATAAATAAATAAAATAACCATATTATTATATATAATATCATGTATGATTTTATTATGAATTTATATCACCCAATTTTCAATAATTCTATGTCAAGGTTTTACTTCGGGTAATACCTGTTTTATTCTTTGCATGTGTCTTAATTTGTTATATATTTAGTACTTATTCTTATATCATGATTTATAGAATTTAAAACATGATATAAATATAATTTATATTAAATATATTTTTATTATTACAATCTATATAATATATAAGTATGAAATGAAATACACCATTCATGGAGACAGTAGGTCGTACGTACACATGAATGTTGTTTCCATATTGAAAGAAAGAATGTAAATGACATATATTTATAAATATATATATATATATATATCAATATTACATTATAATTATTATATCATATATATAATATAATTTCAATAAAACCATCCTCAATTCACTCCATGTAGTTTTTTAATGAACCACATCGCTTTGAGGGAGCGGTAGTCCACACTTCCTCAAACGATCTTATCGTATTTACACAAAATAAAAAGTATAAAGATATGTGTTGTAAAAGAATTAAAAAAGCTTAAATATATAATATGTATCATATATATCATATATAAACATAGTTTACATCATAATTCCCAACCATGAATGGTGGTAAAGGAAAAATTAACAATCATCATTTCGTGTGGCGGTAGTTTTCCATACACATAAACAATATGTCTGTTACCCATTAGATGGAAGTGTGTGTAAGTGTAGGTCAAAACCTTATTATAACAACATATCAGTATATTGAGTATACTATTTTTTTATAATAATTTAATAATATGAATTGAGGTGGTGGAGAAATAAAATACAGAACAGGATCTTGAGGGAGGGTGTTACCTCTTAATCGGGTAACTCCTTTTGGTTTACACCAAAGGGATTTCTTGGAAATATTTATGCGTAAATGGGAGATTCAAGGAGGAAGGGGTTTTTTTGGGAATTTAATTTGTTAAATATTGGTTGAGCTAAAGTGTATTGAGAAGTGTGAGGAAGTATGAGTAGAGTAGTCCTTTTTATAGCAGAGGAGGAGTGAAACTCTTATAAATTTTGGGAACAGGAATTCCACTCATGTTTTTCCCATGGAAAGTTTCTCCCATAATGGACCAAAGTTGACCCAAGTTAGGATATGGTTGAAATATGAACACCCAATGGTTTTTGAATAGTGTATAGGTTATTTAGACCTTAATTTTAAGTCTTAGTCCATTTTTAAACTTACTTTTTTCTTAATCGGTGTAATTGGGTGCGATCACACCAGCATTAATACACCTTAATCGGTGTAATTAATTTTAACTACATTCACTAATATTTTTGGTCAAAAAACTAAGTTAAAATTATTATACATTATAAATTATGATTATTTAAAATATGGAATCCATTTTTCCAAATTCAAAACACATAAGTGGTATAAATTTATTTAAAATTAATCCCGTAGTCGACTCAATAGTGCAGGTTTTTAAAGTAAAAACATTCAAAAGTTTGCTAAGTTTTTTATACCTAATTTAAAATTGAAATTGATTCCAATGACTTAAATTTAATTAATTGATAAAAATATTATCTAATTAAACTTTTAAACCAATTTAAAATATAATTTAACCTTATTAATAAATGAGATGAAAAAGCAGGTTTGAATTAAAGTTTAGTATTTTCACTATTCATCCAAAAATGAAGTTTCTCAAAAAAAATCCCAAAAAATTAACCCTAAGATAATTTCAATATTATAAATTCAAAAATGAAGTTATTTTATCAAATTAAATTCCTAATTTTTTTTAAAATTAATTTTATTATTTTTCACATAAGGACATGAAAAGCAGTTTATTTAAGAAAATAATATTTTTAAACATGTAAAGACTTTACAAAAAATTATATTTTTCATTATCAATATGTTATATTTTTATAAAAACATTATTTTTTTTAAAATTAGTTATTAATATTCATATTACTAAGTTTAATGGCTAGATTATAACTATCTCATTTAAATAATAATAATAATAAAATGATATTTCATAGAAACTTGGTGTTTCCTATAACATATGCCAAGTTGGTGTTTTTTATAGGTAAATCCAAGTTGATGTCATGTTAAATGAATTTTACTTAGTGTAATGTAAGACATAAAATGAAAATTAATTATTTCAAAAGAAAAGGTCATTAAAAAATCAGGGTGTTACATTATACCCCCCTTAAAATGAATTTCACCCTCAAAATTCATCATTCAGGAAAAAAATGAGGATACTTATACTTCATAATATCCTCAAGTTCTCATGTAGCTTCATTTAACTGGGAATTCATACACAAAACTTTAACCAGGTGAGTTGTCTTGTTTCATAGAACTTTCTCTGTACGATCCATAATTTCAACTGGTTATTCCTCTTAAGAAGGATCCTACTCCAGTGGTATGACCTCTGAGTTTAGTACATGTGAAAGGTTAGGTATGTACTTCCTTAGGGGAAATACATGGAACACATCATGGAATTGATAGAGATTTGGATGAAGTGACAAGTGATAAGCTACAATCTCGATATGATTAAGAATCTCAAAGGGGCCGATATACCTGAGGCTTAGTTTACCTTTCTTCACAAATCTCAGAAAATTCTTCCAGGGAGAGATTCATAGAAACACCTTCTCACCAAATTCAAATTCTAGATCACATTTTCAGTTATCAGTATAATTTTTCTACTGACTTTGAGCTATCTTGATATGTTGCTAAATGGCTCTAATCTTTTTTTGCTATTTCTATAGTGATATCATGTCCTAATAACTTTCTTTCCCCAACTTCATCCCATAACATTGGAGATCTAAATTTATTACCATATAAGGATTCATAAGGTTCCATATGAATGATTTATTGAAAGATATTTTTATAAAAAAACTCAACTAGAGGAAGGTTTTTTTCCCAAACACCTTTGAAATTCAGAGAACAAGATCTCAACAAATCCTCTAGGATTTGAATTGTTCTTTTATACTAACCATCTTTTTGAGGATTATAAGAAATTATAAAACTCAATTATATATTAAGTGATTGCTGAACACTTCACCAGAACATAGAGATAAACCTCAGATCCTAATATGATACAATAGAATGAGGTACTCCATTCCACCTTACCACTTCCTTAATGTATATCCTAGAAAATTGATCCACATAAAAGTCTTATCTAATAGAAATAAAGTGCGATAACTTAGTAAAATGATCTACTATCACCCATATGGAATTAAACCCATTAGAGTTTTTGGGGATTCCAACAAAAAAATCCATAGTGATGTTCTCCAATTTCCATTCTAGTATGGGTAATGGCTATAACATCCCTTTATTATTTTTTCTTTCAGCCTTAATTTTCTGGAATACCAAGCACCGGGATACAAAATCTATGATATCTCTCTTTATTCCATCCCACCATGAGTATTCTTTCAAGTATCTATATATCTTTTTAATTCTAAGATAAATAGAGAATGAATAACTATGAGCTTACTCTAACATATCCTTCAAATCTTGTATGGAAGGAAAACATAAGCGGTTCCTAAGACTTATCATTCCATCCTAATCGAGGTTAAACTTTAGAACATTTATAACTTTATTTTGAATCTCTACATCTTCCTTCTATACCTATTTAATTGTTACTTGGATAAAGGGTTGAAAATTCAATTGAGCAAGATAAGATTTATCCCCTTCCATCATGATTACTAGATCTATCCTTTGAAAATCCCAAAATATTGGATCCTTTGTGATCCTCATCATGAATAAACTATCATGATCCTTTTGATTCAAAGTATCGACCATCTTGTTCACTTTCCCAGGGTGGTAAGGTATTGAGTAGTCATAATATTTTATCATCTCTATCCATCTTCTTTGGTGCATGTTCAACTCCTTCTGTGTAAATATATATTTCATAATTTTATGATCAGTATATATATCACAATTTTCTACATAAAGATAATTCCTCCATCTCTTTAATTCAAAAATTACCATTGCTAACTCCAAATCAAGAGTTGGGTAATTTTAATCAAGAATATTAAACTACCATAAGTTATAAGAAAAAACCACGTTTTTTTAATAAGGACACATCCCAATACATTATTGGATGCATCACTATAGATTAGAAACCCTTCTCCATTATAGATTAGAAACCCTTCTCCACTATAGGGTAATATAAGCATGGGTGCGTTGACTAACCTTCTCTTTAGTTCCTTGAAATTTTCCTCACATTTATCTGTCTAGAGGAACTTGACACCATTCCAAGTTAACTTGGTCAAAGGATTATATATTTGGGAGAAATTCTCTAAAAAATATTGATAATATCCAACTAAACCAAGGAAGCTATGGATCACAATTACCATGGTAGGTCTAGGCCAGCATTAAATAGCCTCTGTCTTTGATGGATCTACTATTATACCATATCTTGAGATTATGTGACATAAAAATGATACATTTTACATCCATAATTCACACTTTGTAAATTTTTCATATATTTTATCCTTCCATAGGGTATTTAGTACAATTATCAAGTGGTATTTATGCTTTTCCTTTCTATTTTAATAGATAATAATATCATCTATAAATACCACCACAAACTGATCTAGGTGATCTCTAAAAACTCTATTCACAAAATCAATGAATATAGAAGGGTAATTAGTAAGACCAAAAAGCATCACTATACATTCATAGTGTCCATACCTTTTACAGAATGCCATCTTGTGCATATCCTCTTTCTTGACACTCAATTGATGATATCCAGAATGAAGGTCAATCTTGGTAAAGTATTGAGCTCCACGTAGTTGATCCATCCATCCAATGGCCTGAAGGCCTTCATTTTTTATTGATTTTGATAATACACATTTCAAGGGGTGAGGTGGAACCCTTAAAAGGCCCATAGTCTTAAGTATTACATGTCCCATAGACCTTAGGGGAATTCATTGCCTGTAGGCTTCAAACATTACATACAACCCAGACTAACAACTTGGAACTGCTCCTCCCCAGCATCTTCATCATGAAATCAGCTCTCCACCTTCGCATGGTTGTTTGGATAGGCTATCCCATGCATGCACATGATTTTCCCGATGGCAGGTTCCATACCCTCTTATTCATGCAATCAGTGTAGCTTCTGATGTGGTGAAAGCTCCTTGCTCATCATCCTATAGATATTGTTCCTTGTAGGTTGTCTGGTTTGCATATACACTTAAGGTGGCCTGAAGGCCTTGAGGTGGCCCAAAGGAATTACTGGCCTGAAGGCTTGGGTGGCCCGAAGGCCTTAAAGGATTCGGGGACCAAATCGGTGGCCCCAAGGCCCAAACAGGGGCAAATTCCTGGCTTCTATAGTGCCAAACAATACCTGCTACAGTTCCCGCTACAGTACCTGCTACAGTACTGCATAGTTCCTGCTAAAGTACCTACTATAGTACTGCTACAATACCTACTATAGTACTCCTACAATACTTCTACAATACCCCCAAAAATTATGCCTCCACCTTGATTGTGATCTTTTTCAACTCTCTATAATAAATACAGAGCCGCATTGATCCATCTTTATTTTTCACAAAAAGAACAGCTACACCCCATGGTGACACACTTGGATGAATAAATCCCTTATTAAGGTTTTCTTGGAGTTTCTTCTTCAATTATTACAACTCAATCAAGGCCATTATATAGGGATTATTTGAAATTTGTGTGGAACTAGGTATGATTTCTATTGAGAACTCAACTTCATGTTTTTGGGGAAGTCTAGGAAACACTTTTGTAAAGACATTAAAAAATTCCCAAATAATAGGCATATCATCAATATAGATATTCTCCCTAACCATTTGAGATAAACATAACTTTTAAATGGGAATTAATAACCATACAATGGATGCATTATCCATAGGAATTTCATACTTATCGTCACATTGATGGATGATCATAGGAGGGTTTGAAATATCAAATGCAACTTCCCTTCTTCAAAAATTGATGGGGGATTTATATAGTGAAAGATAATCCATGCCTAATATTACATAAAATTAAACCAAATTATGAATAGCAATATTTTTTGGAATTAAATTCCCATAAACATCAACCAGATAGGAATCATATACTTGAGATGAAATCATCACACCATTAGGGGTTTGCACTTCTAACTCCACATATAATAATTTTTTTGTGGAATATTAACACCCTTATAAAATTCTTCAGATATTAAAGAGTGGTTAGATCTAAAATTAAATAAGACATTATCAGTTCTATAGTGGATGGTAAGTGTACCATTCACCACATCGTTATCGCACCACTCATTATAAAGAACGATTACATGAGATTTCCCATTGTTCCTCAGCTTAAGAGGTTATTGATGTCTGTCATCATCACCAACCCTTGGGTTTGGGAAATATTTACCATAATTACCATTCTCCTTACACTTGTAGCACTAAGTCAGGGGAGGTGAATTCTGTGTAGCTTTCCATATATTATCATTTTAATCCAACTTCTTCCCATCACTTCAACAATCAATTAATTGGTGAAATTTATTTACAAACTTAAAACATTTAATAGACCCCTAAAGAAAAATTCCTCCATGCTTATTCCCACATTTAGATCATAAAGTAAAACTCATCTTCTTTTCTCCATGGTTTTTAGAGTTTCCTTTGAACTTCATCTTTCTTTTCTTGTCAAACCATGATGTTGATACATGACTCCAACCTCCATATCAACCTTGATTTCACAATGAAAAATATCTTTATATCTAGAAAAGTATCTTATGTCCAATTTCCTTATGATAATTGGATTTAATACACTAAATAACCTATCAACTTTACTTTTGGGATGGATGATAATTTTTGAAGCGTACCTCACAAGTTTTGTGAAATTAGCCACATAAGTACTAAAAAACTCATCATCCATTTTCTTCAAATCAAGGAACTCTTTATCTATATTTGTATGAAGAATCCAATGAAGGTACTTATTGAAAAATAAGTTATTGAACTTTCCCCATTCCATGGATTAAATTTTCTCTTGTTGCCTTGTATTCTTAATTAGAGTTCACCACTGGTCTGCTTCACCTTCTAAATGATAAATAGCCAAAATAACTTTCTCATGATCTAAAAACTAATGGATGGAAAATATATTTTTAGTGGTGCAAATACATTGTTCAACTACAAGTTTATTAGAATATCCTATGAAATAAGGTGGATGTTTCCTCATGAAGGGATCAATAGAATGTTATTCCCTCCTTTACTCATTTGAAAGTCCACCGTGATTCATACTTGAGAAAGTTGTGTGAGCGTAGCAACATGATTTTTCATTATAAATCCCATAGAATTTGGTTTCTTAGGAGGAAAATAATTTCATTGTCTGTTGCAATTACCATTAATATGAGTCCTTCAAGTTCTATCCATTGATTAAAACCAAAAAGCATAGAGTAAGAAACAATTATCTTAATGAGGAACCACAAAATCATGAAAACCCACTTATAAGATGTCAAAATTATGACACCTTATTTAATATATGACACATTAGGTTTATCCTAGGTTATTCATAGACAACTTATATTAAAATAATTCATGATGTTTTGTAAAGATTTTGTGAATTTCAAAAGCATATCCCCTGGGAGTGTCAAACTAGGTGTGCAATAAGGCCCATTTTCATATGTCGAATTACCCTGAGTTAGGCCCGAAACATCTTGTTAGAGTTTATACCTTTAGGTACATATGTGTCAGATCCAAATCTACTTGTAGTATTCAGAAATGGATGTATTTATAGGAAACAACTCACTCTACCCTTGACCAAAATTCTAGTACATTTTCCTATGCTTTTTCTTATCCTTAGACTTATTATTAGACATGTCCTTAGGGTTATCATGAAGGTTCTCTCATTATAGCTTCCAAATGTTAACTAAACCTTTTCTCTAATACCAAATACAGAGACTCTAAATTTTCATACATTAACACTACATAACATTTTTGAAATACTTAAAACCTTATACAAACAGACGCCCAAAGACCATACTAGTCAAGTGCCTTTGGAAACATGGAAACATAGACACTAGTACATAAGTGAGATACATTATCTAACACTAGGTTCTTCTTGACTAGAACCCTTCTAAGACACATTAAACATAATACATATCTTAATAAACTGAGGGAAAGGTAACATAAAAAGGTGTGATCTCAGATGCTCAGTAAGGGTAAACAATGGAGATATGTAAACAGAATCATGAGCATAAGGGTATGATAACATGATAATGAAAATAGAATATCATAACCTATATATAAAGATCATAAAAATGAATCATGGAATAAAGCTTGGTAGTTCTTAATACATGAATCATAAGGAAATAAATAACATAATCCATGAAACTATAACATAGGAATAATACATGGAATTTTCGAAGACACATAAGCTTATATAATTATTTCCATAGCAGTCAAGGCATCACTGCCAATTCCATATTGTTAGTATGAGTTCACTCCCCATACCATATTGGTAGTCATGTTTTACTCCCATGGACATCTTAGTAGTATGATTTCACACCTAATACCATATTTTTAGTCATGGTTCACTCCCATGGCCATATTATTAGTCAAGGTTCACTCTCAATACCATATTAGTCTATCTCATGAAATATAAATCTTTACCCAATGCATTTTAGGGAGATATAGGTCCCACCCATCTCATAATGAAATCATACATACATGTTCCAAAAGATCATAAATAATCATATCATAACCCATGAAAAGAATGGGTATCATAAACATGTAATCATATAATAACATATGGAAAAGAGATAGGTTTCATAATCATTTCATCAAATCATAACCTGTGAAAATAAGTGGGTTTCAAAAGCATATAACTTGTCAAAGAGAAATGGGTTCATAAACATCATTCCATCAAAATATAAACCATTCATAGAAAGAATATGAATGGTAACCATTTATCATATCCATAGAAATTAATGATTAACACTAAATTATGTCATCTTAGATGGGTAATAACTTTTAAATATCTTTTTAAAAACATTTCCTGAGGAAAATATCCTTTATTCTTTGAAAAACACTTTTTAAAACATAAAACATTTTTGAAAAACTTTTTCTTGGAAAATATATTTGAAAAATTATAGAGGAAGATTTAAAAACCATAAAACACTTTTTAAATACTTTTTCCTTGAAAATTATCTTCAATGTCAATTTTAAAGCATTTTTTGAAAACATTTTTGAAAATAATATTTTTGAAATAAAATGGATTTCTGAATGAAGAGAGGAATACAATCAGATTTTTATTAAAAACATTTTATTAATTATCTTAAGTAAAAAAGAGTAGAAAAATGGTACTAATAAATGGATATAACTTTAATAAATATTATAATAAAACTCATGAATATTATTGAGATATGGATAATAATATTTGATCAATGGAAGCATAATAAAAAACAAATAAATTCTTACCCCACGGTAACTTGGGATCTACTCCCCATGTAATAAAATGAAATTAAATTAAGCTTAAAACTTAATGAAAATAAGGATATTTATGATATAACATGTAAAATGGACTTATATACACCTCATAGATGAACATAGGTTTACATCAAAACATATGTCTCAAAGAAAGAAAATTAAGACAAAACTGCTTTACTAATTTGGTGAATTTTGGACAGTAAAACCCCATGAAGTATATATAATAAAATGTATATGTAAATACCCATAAGTCAGTTATAATTAAGTCATGTATCTCATGGAAATAAAAAGGTGAGACAAAATTCCATTACCCTGTGTCTTGACTCTCATCGTACTCATACAAACCTCATGTATAATAAATATAATTTTATTATACATAAATCATAGAACCATATTATTATATCTAATATCATATATGGTTTTATTTTAACTTTATATTACCCACTTGTAAATAATTCTATGTTAATGTTTCACTTCGAGTAATATCCATTTTGTTCTTCACATGTGTCATAATTTGTTATATATTTGGTCCTTATACTTATATCATGATTCCAAGAATGTAAAACATGATATGAATATCATTTATATTCATTATATTTTTATTATAATAATCTATAGAATATAGAAGTATGAAATGGAATACACCATTCATGGAGATGGTAGGCCATACGTACGCATGAACATTGTTTCCGTTTAATTGTCGTATTGAAAGAAAGAATGTAAATGAAATATATGTATATATATCTATATATATAATTATTATAGTATAATTATTATATTATATATATCATATAATTTCACTAAAACCATCCTTAATACATTCCATGTAGTGTTTTAATGAATCACATTGCTTTGAGGGGGTGGTAGTCCACACTTCCTCAAACGATATTATCATATTTATAAAAAATGGAAAGTGTAAAGATATGTGTTGTAAAAGAATTAAATAAGATTAAATACATAATATGTATCATATATATAATATATAAACAAAATTTCCATCATAATTCTCAACCATGAAATGTGGTAAAGTAAAAACGAGCAATCATCATTTCGTGCGGCGGTAGTTCGTCGTACACATAAATAGTATGTTTGTTACCCATTAGATGGAAGTGTGTGTAAGTGTAGGTATAAAACTTATCATAAAAATAAATAATTATATTTAGGATTTTTTTTTATAATCATGGGATAAGATTAATTTAGGTGGTTTAGAAAGAAAATAAAGGAAAAGAGCTTGAGGGAGGGTGTTACCTCTTAATCGGGTAACTCCTTTTGGTTTTCACCAAAGGGATTCCTTGGAAGGATTTGCGCACAAAGGGAGGATTAAAAGATAAATAGAGGGTTTTTGTGAAGTTAATTTGGTATATATTATTTTATCCAAAGTGTATTTAGAGTTGTGAGGAAGTGGGAGGAGAGGAGACCTTTTATAGTGGAGGAGGAGTGACACTCTTATAAATTTTTGGAAAGGGAATTCCACCCATTTTTTCCCCATGGAAAGTGGATCCCATAATAGAAAAAAGTTGATAAAAGGTAGGATATGGTCAAAATATTACCATTAAATGGGAGTTGGACAAGTTTATAGGTTATTTGGCCCTTAATTTTAAGTCTTAGTCCATTGTCAAACTTAATTTTTCTTTAATCGTTGTAATTAATTTTAACTGCATTCACTAATATTTTTGGTCAAAAACTAATTTGAAATTATTAGAAATTATAAATTATTATGATTCCAAATATTGAATCCATTTTTTAAAATTCCAAATATATAAGATGAATAAATTAATTTAAAATTATTCCTGCAGTCAGGCCGATAATGCAGGTTTTCAAAGTAAAAACATTCAAAAGTTTGCTATGTTTTTATACCCAATTTCAAAGTTAAATTGATTAAAATGACTTACAATTGATTAATTGATAAAAATATTACATAATTAAACTTTGAAAAAAATTTAAAATATAATTTAACCATATTAATAAATTAGATGAAAAATCAGTTTTAAATTAAATTTCAGTATTTTTTACTATTCATTCAAAAAAACATTTTCTAAAAAAAATCTCAAAAAATCACCCAAAACCAATATAAACATTATAAATCCAAAAATGAATCTTATTTTATCAAATTAAATTTATAAAAGCACCTAAAATTGATTTTATTGTTTTTATTAAAGGACATGAAAATTAGTTTATTTGAGAAAATAATATTTTTAAACATGTAAAGATTTTACCAAAAATTATATTTTTCATTATCAATATGTTATATTTATATAAAAAAATTATAAAAAATATTTGAAAAATATTTATTACTATTTATATTACTAAGTTTAATGGTTAGGTTATAATTATCTCATTTAAATAATTATAACAATAAAATGATATTTTGTAGAAACTCAGTGTTATGTGTAACATACGCCAAGTTGGTGTTGCATGTAGCGCAATCCAAGTAGGTGTTGTGTGAAAATAATGTTTCAATTAATGAAATCTAAAACATAAAATGAAAATTAATTCATTAAAAAAAAGTTCAGTAAAAACTCGATGTTTTACAAGATCTGCGATTTCAGATCATTATACCAAGAAAAAAGTACGAGATGATCAATTCCTTGGTATTTGGGTTGAACCACCCGAAAAATGAAACCATGATGATGAAAAGAGAAAATAGGGGAGAAAAGAACAATCACAAACATGAGGAACAAACCTCATCCAATGTTTTTTAGCCTCGATCCTTTTCCATTAGAATTATGAATTAAGAAATAAATAAATAATCACAAATAAATTTCCCCAGAAATATTTACGTAGATAACACATCCCATAAAATGAATGATCCGCAAATCAATAAATTATTTAATTCATTAATATTCCTCTTAGAAATAGATAATAGAAAAATAATCCAATTAAAACAAACATCCTACCTTTATATGGATTAATCGTTGATGAAAAATGAGCATGTGTCATTGTCGTTGGTGAGATCCTCGAATCCTGTTGTACACCGATCACCAATCTATGATCAGTTGATGTTCATATGAGAAGAGATCATCCAACGCTCTCTCCAACGGTTCTCCAATGACTCTAGGGTTTTGTGACTAATCGTATACTTATAGATTAAATTAGGTTGTTGTGTCAACAATTAAATAAATCAATTCATTTAATTTGTTTTATTCATTTTTATGTCTGCAATGACTTTTCCACAAACATCCCATTGTGACAAAGTTTATGTCATGCCTAAGGTAAAAACCATTATCTAGACTTAATGGTTCCCTCAGATTTCTGACCTGGACTTCTATTTAGAATATATTAAACTTTTTTAGAAAAACTATGTGCACATGTTATTTAATATATTTAATATATTTCAATCATTTTTTGGGAACATCGGGCCTCCACTACAAAAAAATGAACAGATTAGAGGGGTTTTTTTAGTTTAGAAGGTGTTATAACCCCCTTTAAACATGTTAGTAGAAATTATGTGGAACCGCCACTAATATGGACACCTACTATTTTTAGAGGAAGTTTTGAGGAACCAATGGTAATGTAGTATCAAATTTAGCAGTGGTTGTATTAGAGGCTGTTAAAACTCACTCTTATTTCATTACAAAAAATCTTAGTTTAGGTGAGGTTTTAACCACCTATAATTTATTTATAAAATTAGCGGCAGTTGAAAATTTCCACTAATTGATTTATATATATCACATATTAGAGGCCATTTATACAAACCACCTATAATGGATCCAGATTAGAGGGGGATAAAACCCCCTCTAGTCATGCCATAATTTTAGGTGGTTGACAAACCACCTCTAATTATTTTATTTTATTTTTTAAAAATATCCAACACCTCTGCCCCCTCCCATTCAGTTCCTATGTCACCCCCACCCACCCTCTTGTTCCCCATGACCCAAACCCCTCTTATTGTCCCCCAATGCGCAACCTACCCTCCTACCCATTCAGTTCCCACAACACCCCTCTCATCCCATCTGGTTCCCATTCCATTCAGTTCATGTGGCACCCCTCTCATCCAATTCACATGCCACCCACGAACCACCATCCAAATTCCATAGCCTTTGTAAAATTAAGTCATGGCAGGTTTCGAACCACTTATCTCCAGCTTAAGTCAACAACACCTATGCCACTTTTCCAAACGAATTTCTTTTATATATTTACACATTATTATATTTATATATATTTGGAAGCTAATTCAAATAAATATTTAAATACATATAAATACATAACCTACATATATATTTATATAAATTAATATATACATTTTTTATATTATGTATTTATGTATTTATATTATAATAATTTTATATTATATTCAATTTATACATTTATATAAAGTTTAAATTTTATATGTTTATTTACATACATTTGAGTATATATATTTTCTAATTCTATTTATATTATGTATATACACATATATTTATATATTTATAAATATATTTTTGTTAATTATTGATATACTTAAATACATATTTATATATTATGTACATGTTTATTTATAATGTATATATATATAAGTATTTATTTAATATATTTATATAATGTCTTTAAAAATATATTTATATAATTTCCTTAAAAATATATCTATATAATTTCTTCAAAAATATATTTATATAATGTATTTCAATACATATATTTATTATTATGTACATTAATATATATTTATTTGTATAAATTTTATAATATTATATATAATTAATATATAATTAATATTATATGAAATACATATATATGAAATAGAATTTATATAAATAATATATATGAAATAATTTTTTTACAAATATTTATATAATGTTATATGAAATAAAATTTATACAAATATTTATATAATGTATTTCAATACATATATTTATTATTATGAACATTAATGTATATGTATTTCAATAAATATAATTGTATAATATTATGTACATTAATATATATGTATTTCAATAAATATAATTGTATAATATTTTTTACATTAATATATATTTATTTGTATAAATTATATATCATTTAACATTCATTATATATAATATAAAATCATAAACATGCTATTTAAAAATATATTTATTATTATTATAATATAAATTATAAAAACTACAATCTTGAGTTTTTATATGATATATTTTTTAAATAAATCATATTTATGTGTATATTTATATAATATGTTTATGCATTTATATTATATATAATTAATATTATATGAAATACAATTTATACAAATAAATATACATCAATGTACATAAAATTATACAATTATATTTATGTATACATATAAATACAATTAAATACAATCATATAAATATTTTATGTAATATGTTCAAATAATGTATTTAAATAATTTATATATAGTGTTTTAATTATATATATATTATGGAATTTGTTTTTTTAATAGTAGAGGTTCACAACCCCCTCTAATTTAAGATATTAGATGGGGTTTTGAACCTCCTCTAATTTAAGACATTATAGGGGTATTCAAACCCCTCTAATTTAATACATTAGAGGTGGTTTTATACCCCCTCTAATTTAATACACTAGAGGGGGTTTTTAACCCCTAGTAGTTTAAGATATTATAGGTGTTGTGAACCATTACTAATCTCATTGATTAGCGGTAGTTTTGAAACCCATCTATTTTCTTAAATTAGAGGAGGTTCAAAACACCCTCTAAAATCCCAATGGATATTAAAAAAATAATGTTAAAAAATTTAGAGGGGGTTCTTAACCCCCTATAAATTTTATGATTAGTGAGGGTATCACATATCCCCCTCTAATTTATATAGAAAATAAATTTATAGGGGGTTCATAACCCCCTCTAAATTCAATGATTAGAGGGGGTTATGCATAACCCCCTCTAAAAAAACCCCTTATAATCACCCTGTTTTTTTGTAGTGCTCAGAATAACACACTGTCTCAATGCCTGATCTCTAAAATAATCCATACAATATCCAAAAATAATATATGAAAAATTTGAGTCATTACAGTAGTGGATTCTTAACCTTTGTTCAACAACCGAAGCACTAAAATTTAGAAAAGGTTATTGATACTCTTATCCGTTAAAGATCTATCAGATTGCTCAGTTTTGATTAACATGTAATTACTAAGGTGAGTTCATTTAACTATGTATAACACTTAAGGATATTTAGGTTCTCAACACATATTTTTTTTTCATCACTGGCATAAATATGATAACTTTTAGTTAGATAATAAAATTACTTTAATCAATATAAAGTAGTCTGAATCCCAAACTTCATCATCTGGTTTTGTTTTCTCTTACCATCCACTTTCACTATTTTCATATCACTTTCAAAATAATAATCTCCATTTCATTTTTTGTTTTCCTTTTGTTTTTTTGGTCACACATTTCTCTAGGTATTCCCTATGGATTAATACTCATACTGTCCACTGTATTAATAGATTATAGGTTTTATAAATAATAAATTCGTTATGTTCTCAATGATGATGTGGTCAAATTTTTGTGTCATTAAGGAAATAAATATGAAATGTCCTTTAACTAAGTGGTTAAAATATAAAGTAGGACTATTATATAGATTGAATATATTTAACCATGTGGATAAACAATATAAATACCATAGGCTATCGATAGTTGTTGAGCGATCAAAGGAGGTATTTGTAGCTGTTATATAGAGAGTTAAGATCAATATCCAAGGTTTTCTTAAATCTAATATTTTAAAGGATAATAAATAGGTTCTCCTCAAGGAAGTGGAACAATCTATCATGATCTATGTTATATCTCTCTTTAATCTCACTAATGTTCTTATTGAGAAACTTCACTCCAAATTTGTAAGGTTTTGGTGGGGTTCTCAAGTTCAAAAAAACCTAATGAATTGGGTCTCATGGAATGGAATTTATGGATATAAGGTGGTTGGTGTCCTTGGTTTTCATCACTTGGGTAATTTTAATCTTTCCCTTCTCCCCAATAAAGGATGAAACCTTCTTCATAATGGCTAATATTTGTGCACTTGTATCCTTCATGCCAAATATTTTCCTAATTTTAATTTCCTTTTGGGGTCTTTAGTCCATGAATCGAGTTACATTTGGAAAATAATTCAATATACCATTAATATATGGCATGATACTTGGCTCTGGGGTGACTTAATAGAAAGATCATGACATCTCTTGGACTGAGAATGGATGTTGTCTGGGTATGGGATCTGATCAAATAAAATCTGTCAGGATGAATCATTAACAAGATCATAGATATTTTTTGTGAATGGGATATTGAACTGATCTATATTGTTCCCATTAATCCTTCTATAGGGCATGATTATTTGGCATTGATTTTCAACTTTTTAGGTTGTTATTTCGTGAAGTATGGCTATAGTATTGCTTCTTATGAGAGATGTCTTGGATCAAAAACATGTACTGTTTCAGAAGGGTTGTCCCCTCTTTCCAGATGGACTTGAATCATCAATACATACCATTTTTGAGTGTCCCGATGCTTTGAATGTGTGGGATTGATTGGGGAAATGACCTTTTATTTTGGATTGTGGTCGACCAATATTGAATCAAATTCTTTTAAATTAGATTAATTTTTGGGGAACATTAGATATTCAAGAGTTCTGCATGTGTAATTGGTTTATTTGGATGTGGTATAATGAGATGAATTTTTATAATCATTCACTTTTGGAGGAGGTTGGGTGGGGTGTGTTTGAAATTTCTTGCATATAATAGACGATCTAGTGGTTGAGTTCACATGAATAGTTCCACTAGGAGGCCCCACCACATGGGATTGTTAAGATTAATGTTGATGTAGCATTATATAACCAATATTAGGTTGGAATTAGTGTTGTTTTTTTTGTGATTGTGATAGGTTGATTCTGGTGGTATTACATGATGAGTTTCAGGCTTCTTGGAATCCACCAATTGCTGAAGCTAAGGAGATTTTAGTGGACCTTCCATGGGGGCCTTGAAAATCTGGGATAGGGTTATTTTATGTTGGGGTAATGGAAGTTTCAGATGAAAAATAAAATACAAATAGAAGAGAAAAACTAATTAACATGAGAGATTTAACATGGTATGGAAAGTATTTCCTACATCCATAAAAGAAAGGGAGACTATTAATTATTTTTAATCCAGATAAAACGCTGATTGAAAAACTAATTGAAATTCATGGGATTTGATCCCATTTTATAGGGAATAAATTCAACTATGTCTAGGATTGGTTCAAGTGGTTCATCTACATTTACAATTCACCTATCACTGGATATTCATCTACCGTGTTGACTGGACACCAAATAATAATCCTCCCATAGCTTCCTGAGTTGGTTGTTTCCTAATGAAGATTTCCACTATAGCTAATTGCTGATAATTTATTTTCCTATGTTAATTTCTCCCTTAATTGGGAGTAACCCCCAAAAGTCTCCCTATCATAACCAATTTGGGGTAGAATATATACATGTAGTCTCTTTATAGGCTTCCAGCTTCTATTTCAGTAGAAAGTTCATTATCATGTCTACCCTATTATCATTGTTATGGATTTTTACAAATTTCACCAATATTTCTTCCAACACATTTCTAATCCAGTGGTATCGCATGCTGATGTGGTTGTACCTAGAATTAAATTTCATGTTCTTGATGAGATGAATAGCGCTTTGACTATCATAATAGAAGATGTAATTCTCCAAACTTTATCTCAAATACTGTAAAAACTTCTTCATCCACATAATCTTCTTATATCCTTCAATAATAACGATATACTCTGCTTATGTGGTGGACAAGAAAACACACTTCTAAAGTCATGATTTCCATGACACTGCTCCCCCTACAAATGATATCTGGTACCTAGATATGGATTTTCTCATGTTAAAATCTCTATTCATATCAACATATGTGTATCCTTCCAAAATAGGTTTATCACTTCCAAAACATAAAAAATGATTGGATGTACCTCAGAGTTACCTCAATATCCATTCAACTGATATCCAATTCTTCTTTCATGGATTTGATAATAATATACTTATGAAACAAACAGTGTGAGTAATGTCTAGTCTGGTGCACACCATAACATACATAAGACTATCAACTATTGGCTGAAAATGAATTTTCTCTGTTTTTGGTCTCTTCTCTTCAGTTTAAGGATTCTGACTTGTTGTGATTCTGAAATGAATCACAAGTGGAGTGATGACTAGTATTTATTTTCTCATGTTAAACCTTTTAATAATCTATTAAATGTACTACTCTTGAGATATCCAAATATTATGATTCCTCCTATCATGAGTAATTTCCAAACCAATAATCTGAGTAGTGTTACCAAAGCCCTTCATTTCAACAACTTTTTCATCTCATTCTTCAACGTAAAAATATTAGTGATATATCTTCCAATAATCAACATGTAATAAACATAAAGTAACAAGATAATTATATCACCTTTAGATTTTTTTGATGAAAATGAATTGATCAGTAGTAGTCCTTCTATAATCGTTTATCTCCATCAATGAGATGAATTTCCTATACCATTGTCTTGGTGCTTGTTTCAAACTATATAAACTTATTTTATGTTTTCATACCATTTTTTCTTTACCATTCACCCAAAATCCCTCTATCTTCTCTGTATAAATATCCTATTCATGATCTTCATTTAAGAACATTTTCTTTACATCTAGTTATTGAACCTCTAGGTTTAGACTAACTGTAAATCCAAGAACAACTCTGATAGAAGATATTTTTACTATAAGAAAAAAATCATCAATTTAAATACCTTTCTTTTAACTAAATCCCTACACAACCATTCTAGATCTGTATAGAAACTATGAGTTTTCATCTTCTATTTTGATTCTATACTCCCACTTATTATTGATTTCCTTCTTTCCATGTAGTAAATCCACCAAATCAAATGTGTGATTCTTGTACAAGGATTTTATCTTCTCTTGAATGACCTTCTTCCATTCCATATTATTTTTCCTTCTGATTTCATCATCATAACTATCTAGATCTCTCCTTTAGGTGAGTAACACATACTCATGTGATGAGTATCTAAGAATCAATTTGTGTTCTCTGGTGGATCTTCTCAATCATGCTTCGAGGGGAATATGTTATGGAATTTCATATAATGGAGACATATCAGTAGATGAAGTCATATTTCATAGTAGTGATGTGTCATAATTTTCATCTCTCTCTCTCACACTATCTAGAAATGATGGTGGTGAGAATGGTTCTAGATTGACTAGAATATCCTTAGATTGAAACTTCTACACATTTTCTAGCTTATCAAAATATTCAATCCTCATATCCTTAAGAAAAACCACATATTTACTTTTTACAATCCTCCTGCTAATAGGATCCCAAAGTTGGTATCCTAACTCCTCATGAGCATATCCCAAAAAGATACACCAGTTTCCTTTTCCATTCATCTTTTCCCACTCATATTTTAGAATGTGAACAAATTCCCTAAAACCAAATACTATCAAGTGTTTGTATGAAACATATTTACCTGTCCAAACCCTTTATTGAATGTATTAGTTCAATGGAACTAATGGAGAAAGGTGGATAAGATCAATTATGGTCCTCATTGCCTCCCCTAAAAGGTGTTTTATAGCTTTAAATTTGAGAACATATATCTAAATCTCTCAAAAACTATTATATTCATCCTATCTGCAACATTGTTGTGCTAAGGCTTCTTCGATACTGATTTCTCAAACCCGATTCCAAGACTCACATAGTACTCCTCAAATAAACCATGGTACTCTACTCTATTGTCTTTTCACACACACTTTAACTGTATTCCTATTTATTTTTTCACCTTCACGTGAAATTTATTGAAAACATCATGAACTTGATATTTAGTTTTCAAATCAAAGGCCCAAACCTTTATAGAATTATCATCTATGAAGGTAACATAATAAATAGAACCTCCCATTGAATTAGTGCTCATCATGTATACATCGATTTGAATCAAATCCAAAACATTAACTTTTCTAGATGGTAAATAACTAGATAATGATACTTTGTGTTGTTTTCACATGATAAAATCAACACATGTATCCAAATGTGTACCTTTTATTCTTGGTAATAAATCCTTCCTAGAGAGAATTCTCATTCCTCTCTCACTCATGTAATTGAGCTACTTATGCCAAAATTCTGTAGGAAAATATTTTTTGGATGTATTGACTTCTCCTCCACACGGATTAACATCTATGAGATAAAGAGAAGTATTTTTATTTCCTTTAGAAGTTACCATGTTACCTTTGGTAAGATTTCATTTCCCATCACTGAAAAAACTTACATATCCATCATCGTCAAACATTGAAATAAATATCAAATTGAGGCAAATATCAGGAAGATACCTAACAATCTTCAACAGTAACCTATATCCAATATTTGTCTCTAAAAAAATGTTACAAATACCAGTGATTTTGGATGCACCATCATAACCCGTATCCATGTTTCTGAAACTCCCTAAAGTGTAAGCTGAGAATAAATCTCTTCTCACAGTGATATTATAGGAGGTTCCTAAATCAATCACCCATTTCGGGTCATGGATTGTAATATTGGACTAATTATCTTTATGAACAATAAAAATCTATTCACTAATAACTACAAAATCATTATTTTGGGTCTTACCTTCCTTATTCCTCTGCTCTACCTTCAATCTACTATACACTCAGATAAAGTTTTTGGGCATTCTATAGTGGTGTAACTTCATATCATATCTTGATTTCCATTTTGATAGCTTCCTCATTTGAAGAATTTTCTCACATGGTTCTATTACTATGATTCTTCCCTGTCATTTTTTATTCTCTTGTCTTTCAATGACAAGATAATTTGATTCAGGTGAACATCCCTCATCCTTTATTCTGTATTCTTCATTCATCATTTTGTCTTTCACTATTTCCATAGTGAGGGTTCTATCTAGTGTCAAATTTATGACTGTCACAACTAGTGTTTCCCACATATTACATAAATAACTTAACATCAATGATGATTGAAACTCATCACCAACCATCATTTTCATGGAATTCAACTGGGAAATAATACCTTGGAACTCACTCAAGTGCTCTGATACATTGTTCTCATCCTTGTACTTCAAGTTAAAAATTCAGTGTATCATGTTTAATTTTTTCTATGTGGTTATCCTTACATACATCTTTTCCAATTTTTTCTATAAAATAGAAGCATTACATTATTTTGAATAATTTTGGAAGATACTATTGTCAATCCATTTTTTTGATTTGTTTAGTGAACTTACTATTGAGAACAAACCACACCACATAAACCAGTGGGGTACTGGTAGACATCATTTCACCAGATTGATCACTTATTGAAGATTCCTCTTCTTGAATTGTAATGGACTTAGTGGTATCCACTATTGGTTTCTACAAATCTTTAGTGTACAAGAGATCATCCATTTTGGGTATCAATATGGCATAATTAAAATTCGTTAGCTTAATCATGTTACCGTTATTTTATTCTATTGTTGAAGTGAGATATATAAAAATATAACCATACTGATGTTTCCTACATGGTCGAAATAGTTGGAAATGACTCATGGATCACTCAAAATAGACTTTGGTTGGCCAAGATATCGCCGAAACAGTTTCATCAGTCTAGATCAACCAATGAGGTGGAATTGACATGGATATTCACATCAGTAGTTGGAATACCCATTGTAAATTCCCCGCAGGCATGAATGGCCACTTCCTTATCTAGAAAGAGGGTATTATATCACTCGGGGTTTGATTGAATCTTTTACCACCTCTAAAGACTTCATTTCAACTCCATTTTTTGAGGTTGTTTGAACTGTTAGAATCATCTCAATGATCTATTCATGAATTTTCATTCAATAAATTTTTCTAGTCACCTTCAATTTTCTGTTCATAGGAAAACCTTTCTACATGTTGTCATTTTGACCTTAGTGGCTCTGATAACAATTTTTTGGGGAAAAAAATGTTTCAAGAGACGAAATTGAATAAAAATAGAAGTAAAAAAATGAACATGAGGGATTTAATGTGGTTTAAGAAGGGATGTCTACATCCATGGGAGAAGGGGGGGGGGTTATTCTTTATTTTCTCTCCAGATGAAACATCAGTGGATACAATGATTACAATTCATTGGATTTGATCCCATTTTATAGAGAATAAAATCAATTATGTTAAGGGTTGGTTCAAATAGTTCATCTACCCTTGACATTTATCCTACCTCCAGTTTCTCATCCACTGTGTTGGTTGGACACCAAAGAAAGATCCTCCCATAGCTAACTGAGTTAGTTTCTTCCGAATATAGACTTCCACTATAGCTAATTTCTGACAGTTTATTTTCCTCCATTGATTTAACCCCTAATTGGGAGTGACACCCACATTTTAGAATTTTTTCCAAGTTTTTATTTCCCCCATCCTTTCGGGAGATCATGTTCTTCGCCTTTTATATCTTAATCATGTTCTTACCCCATTGGACCCCATCTTGGATGAGATTTCTTCTTTGGCATTCAGGTTCTCCCTTTGTAGCTTCACCTTTGTTGACAGATTGGGGAATTAGGTTGCACATAATATTGATAGATTTAGGATTGATGATTCACATTAAGTTTGGATTTATTGTTATTTTTAGTGGATCATATCTCTTGTTTTGAATGGCCTTGTTCCCTCTTGAGGTTATAGTGTGATAGTTTTTTTGGTTTGGTTTCAAAAAAAATAAAATACTCCTAGGGAATCCCATAGATCACCAAAATTAAACTCATAAATAAATATATATATATACATAAATATAAAATTATCATTTTAATGTTATTATTTCACACCAATAATTAAAATTCATTCATATTAGAAAATCATTTCATGATATATTTCCATCCATATCCACATTTCCTTCCCCATTTCTATATAAAACCATCAATTCAATATTATTATTCTATATTTATGTAACCTGAATTTCCTTAATTTAACCACACCTTATCACATTTATACTCATTTATTCATATTATAGAATTTATATAATCATTACTAATAATCATGTCACATTATTGTATTTTTTAATCAAGGAATTGTCCATTAATTAAGGGAAGAAAACATCCAATTACATTTAAAACATCTGAATAGTTTTGGATATTATTTTTTCTAAATTAAAATAAAATATAAAATAAATATTTTTTTATAAAAATATATCATTTAATAAAAATTACTAAACCCAAAAAACCCTAAACCCAAAAAACTAGAATATAATATATTTATAACATTTATATAATATAAAATTAAGAAAAAACAGAAAACTTTAATCCATTTGATGCTCACACAAAAAACTAAATTATAATATATTTATAACATTTATAAAATATATCATTTAAAAAAATTTAAAAAATATAAACCTAAAAAAACTATATTATATTTATAACATTTATAAAATATGACATTTATAAAACATAAAACAAAAAAATTGGCTTGACACTCACCTTGGGTAGCCGAACATCAAACCATTTGATGATCGAGTAACCCTTCTTCATAAATTTCCAAACCCTAAACCCATTTAATTAAAAAATATAAATCCAAAATTTTAGAGAGCCCAGCTAGAATTCAGGAAGTCCTACGTATACTGGCTGTTTTTTCTGGGTTTTTCAAAAAGAAACTAATAGAAATGGGAATAGGTTTCTCATATTTTTAAATATGGGTTTGAAAGGTGCTGAAGCCCTTAACCCCTTTTTGAAATCTAATAAGAGTCCAAAGGAATTGATTCAATCAATTCCTTTGCCTTGAGTTAAGGGCCAAATACATTGGAGGCTCACATGCCATCAATTTTCACTAAAAAAATAATTTTTTAGTCTTAAATTTTTTTTGTTTGTAGATGCATATATATATATAATCATTTTAGAAGAATATAATTTCTATTATATCCAACAATACATTTATTAAAGCAATCTAAAATACAAATAAAACACTCACATATAGCTTTCTTTTATAAGTTTGGATGCCCTGATTTTTTTTGGATTTCCAATGTGGCATTTTGTTTCCCTATTTCCTATGAAAAAATAATAATTTATTATTATTATTAACAAATTATTAAAAATCGGTAATTAATTAATAATAAATACTAATTATGAATTAAATACTAATAAAAAATATTAATAATAACTAAATAACAATCAAGTATTAATAATTACTATTAAGAATTATTAATTAGAAAATATTTTTTAATTAAAAATATTAATTACTAATCAATAATATTAATTTAAAATAAATATTAATTACTAATGAAGATTAATTACAAATAAATATTTAAAATTATTATTTGGTTACTAATTAATAATTATAATAATTTAATTACTAATTATTAACTAATTATTTAGTTAGTAATTAAATAATAAATATAAATAATTAGTAATAACCAATTAATAATAAACAAATAAAATTATTATTTAGTTTTTAATTATTAAAAAATTATTAATTAATTAATAACTATTAATTATTGAATGGGAATACCAATAATTAATAGTTATTAATTAATTAGTAATTAAATAACTATTAATTATTAATAAACTTGATAAAATAACTATTAATTATTATTATTATAAATAACTATGAATTAATAATAATTAAGTAGTAATTATTTATTAACAACTTGTTTATTAAAAATTTAATAATTTCTAATTATAATTATTTATTATTATATAAATAATCATATTTATTTATTATTATTAATTAACTAAAATTTAGTAATAATTATTAATAATTATTTTTAATAATAATTAATAGATATTAATGACTTATTAATATTTATTTATTAATATTAATTAAATATAATTTACTAATATTTATTAATAATAATTAAAATTTATTTTAATTAAGTTTATTAATAATTAATAATTAATTAGTAATTAAATTATATTTAATTATTAATTAGATTTATTTACTAATTAACTAGTTATTTACTAATTAACTAATAACTAATAATAGTTATTATTATTAAATAATTACAAATAAATAGTAAAAATTATTATTTAATTTTTTATCTTAAGGGCCTCCACATGCAGTTCCGCGAACCCTTAAGGATGATCTAAGTCCATGTGAAGGGTTTTTGCTACCGAACATGGAACCTGATGAGCATTACTAATCAATGGTTGATAGCGGCATGTGTTCCTTAACTTCATTCAAGGATTCCTCCATAGGTATGATTCTTAAAAAAGGTTCATTAGCTCACATGGATTCTAATATGAAGGTTTATATGGAGAGGCTGGTTATGGGTAAGAATTCCCTTATTGTGCAACTGGTCCTCCCTAAAGGCAATAATCCATAGAGGCTAGAGGAGTTGGTGCGTAGGGTTTCTCTAATTTGAGGGTTCTCATATTGGAGGTGTATATCTCTTGGTCATGGATTTTTCTATTTCATTTCGCACTTGAATGAGGCCAGACTAAGTGTATGGGGAATTGGTTTTTTGTTCTTAAAGCCTAGATCACTCCACCTTCATGAATGGACCCTTGATTCCCATCTTTCAAATTCTAAGAATCCTTTTATATAGGTATAAATTAAGATCCATGACCTCAACTTGATATTATGTCATCCAAAGCCCCTTCATGACATTACAACTACAATTGGACTCCCCATATTCCTGGATAGAGAGCCAAAGCTGGTTCGGTTTGGTCATTTTTTTGGAATATTATTCGAGGTGGATATTAGCAGCACCCTCATTGAAAAGATTATCCTACCAACTCCTACTGATTATATTCATCTTAGTGTGGAGTATGAGAAATCCTCTAAATACCATGTTGATTGTAATGTTGTTCAACATTTGAAGGAGTCATACCTCTTGACTTCCTCCCATGAGACCTATGGTTTAAAGGTTCACTTAGCCAAGGCTTGCTGTAGTGAAGTTAAAGGGAATACCCCAAATGTTCGGTCCATTCAAACAAGTTCTGCATGGGTTTGAAGGCCAGAAGGGAAACCATCTGGATTTAAGGATTCATATGATAATGCTTCTATTTTGAGGTTTTCACAACATTATGATCGTAGGCATGATAATCCTAGGAATAAGGGATAGAAACTTATGGTTCTAGGGAAATCCTCTTAGGTTTAGGCTGGTAAGGTTCATGGGTCTTTAGGTTTAGACCAGGTAGGGTCGGGTCTTGATCTTCAACTAGGGAGGGAATATCACTTATAGGATGATCTTGCGGAGGATAATGATTCTCCTCAAGCCATAGTTTCCTTTAGGGATGCTCTTATTAAAGGAGTTGGTGAAGATCTTGGTGATGATTCATATACTGGTGGTCAAACTGATTGTGAACAGGCGGTACACTTTTAATACTTATAAGACTTATCATAGATCATCCTTTTACTACAATCATAACTCTTATGTGTATAAGGTAATGTGAGTTTAGTAATATCCTCACTCTATATTTAATTGATCAATGAACTCTTGGTTAATATATTCTCCAAATAAACCATTTTATGGAACTTATATCTTTTACCAATTTCATTCATTACTTATAATTTACTTTCCTAAAATTTCTTAATGGAATTTCATGAAGTATATGAATTTACTTATAGATTTTTCATAGAATAGTTCACATGTATATTTCTAAAAAACTTCTATAGGATTTATAGCTAAAAATTTATCTCTAAATGTTTCTCTATCTAAAACTTAATAAGTATCTCAAAGTACCATGTATTTTTATCTATATAGATTATAAATACCCTTACAGATATATCCTTGACATTTACTTTTAGTTTTACATGATAGAGAATTAACATTCCACAATTGGGTATGAGTCTTATATTTTATATTCATCATTAATTTCTAATATTAGTCATATATGATTCATGTATAACTAAACTATTAATTATGTATGATATACCATAAAAAAATTAATTTCATAATAAAAAATATCTCATTATGTATAAAAATGGACATTGAGATAAATGTTTTGGTAATGCTCATTACAAAATATTTTTTTTACAAGAATCAATCATATTGATAATGTGAGGTTGTATCCTTCTCTTATCTGACTTAGGAATCACCCTCCTTCTGCTACTCAGAGAGTAAACCTTAATTATTATAATATTTATAAACATCCTTGGTTCCTATATTTTAATACAAATATGTGAGCTACATGTTCTATTTTATACAAAATTAATCAAACATGGATATCACATGAAATGATGAATATACCTGAAGTGAATGATTTTACTTTCTTCTCCTATAATTCATTGTAGTTCCTCTTCTAGTGACATTTCTTACCATATATGAAGCAGACAACCTCCTTCTCACTACTTTCCCTATAGATCTTTTGTTTCTTTGAATGTTGTTTCAAAATATCAAATGAATTTTACCATGTCATGGTATTTACAACTTTTTCTTTTATTTTTTAACCATAATAGAAGAAAAATTATGTTCCCACCAGCCCTTATCTACTTAGTGAAGAATAGACAAAGGATTTAAAAGTTTTTTCTCTATAAAATTAATTCTATAATTTTTAATAATTATAGAGATTCTTGGTGTTAAGGATGATAATATGAGATTAATGGAAAATTTATTATCCATATAAAAGCCCAACTTATTTAACTGATCCATATACATCAATATTTTAAAGGAAAGATCACTAGATTGGTTCTCATATTCCAATTTACACTTATACAATGTAGTGACAATCTAATTTATATTAAGCCTCTCAACCTCCTTTTCAAGTTTTAATAGATGAGTTATCATAGTTTATGCATCCATTTCATTACACTACATTAGATATTCCCTTTAACAATGTGCAAAAAGGATTTTAAAAACAATAAAAAACCATTGTTAATATCAACGTTGTTAAAGAAGTAGACCCCTTTATCAGTGCTAAAAAAGCATTGATAAAGGTCACCCTTTATCAATGCTATTTCAAGAACTGATAAATTGATCACTTTATCAATGTTCTCAATAACAGTGATAAAGTACTAGCTTATTGTAGTGTGCTGTTTAGATAACAACACAACCAGTAAATAAAAAAGCTATAACCTATAAAAAATAAGCTATAATAATAGCATAGATAACATTTATAACAAAAAACACATAAATATTGTTGAAAATAACATCACACGACCCTAGAATTCATAAAGTATTTATAAAATTCAGTCCCAATTTCATTCTAAATGGTAAACCATGTTTATGAGGTATCAATGGTACTGATTGGTTGGATATCAATATATTGATAGTGTACAAAAATTCCCAATGTATAATGTTTTCCCATTGTCTGCATATATCCATCATCTCCCTATGGTGTGTCTCCACCCCAGAACATATAGCCATTGTATGTATATAGAAATATTCTCCCTGTAACATATAAATGAAAAATATGTAATTTAATTGAAATAAATTTGATATAATTAATATAAAAAACACCAATATATACATTTTAAACAATGTTTTATATAATTACATTTGAAATTATCCAATTTTAAGTATGTCACTCATTTTTTTACTCAAATTAATGTCAATTTTAAATAAATACACACACTTTTAGTTATACCAGTCAAGTCATAAATCATATTAAGGTGCGGTTGATTCATACATGTCACAAATTACTTATAGATCATTGTTCTAAAGTATAAAAACCATCTGAATATGTTTTATCAGTTTTATTTATGTCACTTGTTATTTTTACAAAAAAATAATGTCAATTTGAAATAAAAAGACACACTTGGAATTATACCAGTCACAATGCACATCATATTTAGGTTGGGTTGATTCCTACACATCATAAATGAATTATGGACTGTTTTCCTAAAATATAAAAACAATCTGAAAGTGTTTTCTCAATTTTTAGTACGTCACATGTTCTTTTTTACTATGATTAATGTCAATTTTAAATAAAAAGACACACTTAGAGTTATAACAGTCACACTATGTGACGAATTGAGGTGATAATGATTTCTAGATGTTGGAAATGACTTATAAATCATTTTCCTAAAGTATAAAAACAATTTGAATGCGTTTTCTTGGTTTCTAGTATGCCTCTTTTTCTTTTTACTAAAATTAATGCCAATTTTAAATAAAAAGACACACTTAGAGTTATAGCGGTCACACTGTGCATTATATTTATGTGAGGTTGATTCCTAAATATTATAAATTACTTATAAATCATTGTACTAAAGTATCAAAAGAATCTGAATGTGTTTTCTTGGTTTTCACTATGTCACTTATTCTTTTTACTAAAATTAATGTCCATTTTAAATAAATAGTCAAAATTTTAGTCATACCAGTCACAAAATTCATTATATTGTAGTGAAGTTGATTTATACATGTCAAAAATGACTTATGGGTCATTTTATTAAAGTATCAAAACAATACAATTGAGTTTTCTCAGTTTTCATTATGTCACTTGTTCTTTTTACTAAAATTAATGTTAATTTTAAATAAATAGACACACCTAGAGTTATATAAGTCAAATTGTGTTTTATATTGAGGTTTTTTTGATTCCTACACATCAAAAATGACTTATGGATCATTGTTCTAAAGCATCAAAATAATGAAAATGTGTTTGTTTGGTTTTCAGTATGTCACTCGTACTTTTTACCAAAATTAATGTCGATTTTAAATAAATGGACACAATATTGATATAGTGGTCATAAAATGCATTATATTGAGATGAGGTTGATGCCAAAACTTCAAAAATTACTTTTATATCCTGGTTCTAAACTATCAAAACAATCTTAATGTGTTTGCTCGGTTTTCAGAATGTCACTTGATCTTTTAACTGAAATTAATGTCAATTTTAAATAAATAAACACACTTGGAATTATACCGGTCACACCATGAATTATATTGAGGTGGGGTTGATTATTACACATCATAAATGACCTATGAATCATTTTTATAAAGTTTCAAAACAATAAAAATGTGTTTTCTCAGTTTTCAGTATGTCACTAGTTCTTTTAACTAAAATTAATGTCAATTTTAAATAAAACTAAACACTTAGAGGTATAGCAGTCACACCAAGCATTTGATTGATGTGAAGTTAATTACTACACATAATAAATGACTTATATATTGTTTCCCTAAAGTATAAAAATAATCTGAATGTGTTTTCTTGGTTTTCAGTATGTCACATGTTCTTTTACTAAAATTAATATCAATTTTAAATAAATAGTCACACTTTTAGTCATACCGGTCACACTATGAATAATATTGAGGTGTGTTTGATTAGTACTTGTCACAAATGAATTATAGATAATTTTTATAAATTATAAAAACAATATGAATGTGTTTATTTAGTTTTTAGTATGTTACGTTTTCTTTTTACTAAAATTAATTTCAATTTGAAATAAAAAGACATGCTTGGAATTATACCAGTCACATTGTGTATCATATTAAGGTGGGTTTGATTAATACATTTCATAAATGAATTATGGATCATTATATATAAGTATTGAAACAGTCTAAATTCATTTTCTTGGTTATCAGTATGTCACTTGTTCTTTATACAAAAATTAATGTCAATTTTAAATAAATAGACACACTTAGGGTTATAGTGGTCACACCGTACATCTGATTGAGGTGAAGTTGATTCATATACATCAAAAATGAATTCTATATCATTTTAATAAAGTATAAAAACAATATGAATACATTTTCTTGGTTTTCAATATGACACTTTTTATTTTTACTAAAATTAATATTAATATTAAATAAATAGATACACTTAGAGTAATAACGGTCACATCATGCATCGTATTGAGTATAAGTTGATTAATACACATAAAAAATGATTTATATATATTTTTACTAAAGTATAAAAACAATAAAAATGAATTTTCTCAGTTTTCAGTATGTCACTTATTCTTTTCAATAAAATTAAGGTCAATTTTAAATAAATAGACACACTTTTAGTCATACCAGTCACACTATGCATCATATTGAGGTTTGGTTAATTCCTAGACATAAAAATGACTTATGGATAATTTTATTAAAGTATAAAAACAACATTAATGGGTTTGATTAGTTTTTAGTATGTCACTTGTTCGTTTTACTAAAATTAATGTCAATTTTAAATAAATAGACACACTTGGAGTTATAGCGGTCACACCATTCATTGTATTGAGGTGAGTTTTATTCATATATGTAAAAAAAATACTTATGGATCATTGTATTAAATTATCAAAATAATCATAATTATTTCACTTAGTTTTCAATTTTTCACTTCTTCTTTTTACTAAAATTAATGTCAATTTTAAATAAATGCACACACTTTTAGTCATATCGGTCACACCATGTATCATATTGAGGTGGGGGTTAATTACTACACATCACAAATAATTTATGGACCATTTTTATAAAGTATCAAAATAACACGAATGTGTTTTCTCAGTTTTCAGTATGTCACTTGTTCTTTTTACTAAATTTAATGTCAATTTTAAATAAATACAGAGACTCAGAATTATACCAATCACACCATGCATCATATTGGCGTGGTGTTGATTCCTATACATCATAAATTAATTATGGATCATTTTATTAATGTATCAAAACAATCTGAATTCTTTTTCTTATTATTCAATATGTAACATGTTCTTTTTACCAAAATCAATGCCAATTTTAAATAAATAGACCCACTTAGAGTTATAGAAACCACATTGTGTGTCGGATTGAGGTGATGTTGATTCATACACATAAAAAATGACTTATAAATAATTTTCCTAAAGTATCAAAATAATATGAATGTGTTTTTTTTCAGTATGTCACTTGTTCTTTTTACTAAAATTAATGTTAATTTTAAATAAATACACACACTTTTATTCATACCGGTCACATCGTGCATCATATTGAGGTGCGGTTGATTCCTACATGTCAAAAATAAACTATGGACTATTTTTTTTTAAATTATAAAAAAAATATTAATAGTTTTTCTTATTTTTGAGCATGTCATTTTTTTTCAATATTTTTTTTTTTCAAATTTAAATAAAAAACACTTTGAGTTATACTAGTCACACCATGTGTGATATTGAGGTGAGAATGATTAATATACATTAAAAAATCTCAATAAAAGCCTCAAATTCAAATTTTATCATGATTTATATTACCTTTCATTGTCTAACTATCAACACTGCATATTGACTTTATTTTCTTAGCTGAAAACCCTTTCACATTGTTGAAAGTCAAGAGATTAGATGAAGCTCATATTCCCATCATATCACAAGAAGTCACCAAAATGAGAACATGATCTTCCTATACTCTTATGTATTTCAATGAGAAAGGTTTTTATTCTAATAACATCAACTCTATGAAGTGTTGGCATCTTGGAAAAAAAGAAATGGAAAGCGTAGAGATCTGTGAAAAAACTAAATAAATATTCGATAAAAATGATAAGGAAATTAACTTAAAAATAGTAAAAAAAATGATGGAAAATTTAATTAAATAAGTAGTAGGAATTCACATTTTCATGATGGTTGTATGCATTTTTGACCCATTTACTTGTTGTCATTATCTCGGTTGCAACCTCAAAGTTCAATCTCTCACAAGCATGAGCAGCTTCGAACAAACCACCCCAATTGGAACAAAGGAGTACAATTGTATAAGAAAACAATTATTAAGTAAGTAATACTAAAAATAAGTAAATTAAACATAAATATGAAATAATTAACTACTTCTATGGAAGTCACATCTTCATGTTATTTGTGTACATTCTTCTATCAGGTATTCTGCCCATTCATTTTTAAGGAAATATATATCATCTTATGAGTATGACTCTTTTATATAGTCATATTAGTAATGGAAAAATATAAATACACAAATTATTAATAAATATTTTAAATTAAATAGTAATTATATTAAAAAATACCTCTTTGGGGATGCTAGTTTGTTGATGGAATATGATCTCTCGCATAAATTTACAAACATAATAACCATAATCTTTTCTATTTGTTTGTTTCAAAAACTGTAGAAACATTGATAAAAATAATTAATTTGTTTTGATATGTGTTTTTATAGTTAAATATTATTATATATACCATGATACTTTTACTGTTTTAGAACTTATCAGCATCCTTGTGCTTAGCCCCAGTCCTCACTCCTTGTTTTTCACAATATTGATACACTACCCTATCATAACCGAATCCTCAATAAAACATAATATAAATTATATTACTTGAAATTTAGTTATAAAAAATTGTATGTAATGTATTACTTATTAAAAAATTTCATCATGTGTGGTTGGTTTGTTGGGTATCCATGCATTAAATAAAAGAAATAAATCTTTAGAGTTTCCAAATTGGACACAATGATAATCCAATGTTTTCTAAAACAAAAAAAAGAATTAGTAATAAAATCAACAAAAATATATTTTATATGATTAAATTGTAGAGATTTACCCCTACATCATCAGTATTGAGATGATTCTTTCAACCATAAGTTTTCTTTCAAACGATTTGACCAGGTATGCCACTATTTCATCCATTTTTTGGATTCTATTTTTTTGTTCTATAGAGGTGGAATGAGGACTAAAAAGTCCAAAAAAAAATCATGGGTAAATCCATTCAATTGGTTTTGATATATATTCCTTCCAAAAATATGAAATGTATTTAGTCCTAATTAACATAATGTTTCAGCTTTTGTAAAATCAAATCATGAAGACATACCTCATGTATACATTTACAACTAAGGCTCTTAGTCATTCATAGTTGATGATTTTATTTATATTCTTAGCAGTAATGTATTTTGTACCTTCCTCTCATATATATTTTCTTCAAAATCAACTATGTGACTACTACCATTTTGTAACTTTATATCTGCATGAACCTTCAATGTTAGTAAATGCGGATATTGAATAAGTGGGGTAAAGGTGATTTCAGAAGATCTTTTCGATTGGTTGGTCAATACTTTAGTTAGTTTTGAGTTATTATTTTGTTTCACCCTCTTCACTTTATCTAACTATAATAAAATTCATCGGTTTAGACATTTTTTCATTAATTGTTAAATTTTTAGGTTGAAAAATAAATTCGAAATGAATACCTCCTTATTGACATGTTTTTTTACAAGATGTTACAACCATGTGATGAATGTTACAAAAGATTGGTCTATAATATTAATATCACTATTATCAAGTGGAATAGGTAGCTCGGTACTCAACTTATGAGCTACTCTAATCTTCACTCCCACATGACCTATAGGAAGTGGTCTGTTATGTAGACTATCATCTTGGATATTGAACACCAGATCTCTAACTAAAAGGTGATGTGTGGGTGTTGATAGATATAAATAAAATCCATTTTCACCCTATAGAATATCAATAAAGGAAAGGTATTAATGTCTATTTGATTTAAATTTCACAAAAAAGGTTATCAGAACATTGATTATCTCAATTAAGATAGATCTCTAAGGGGAATGGCTCACTTCGAGTATGGTGTGGTTGGGGGGATCTTCACTCAATGGATATTCTTGAGTTGTTTTTTCTATTTGATTCCTCACCATAACATTTTATAGAAACTCAGTCTTCCATTGTAATTATTATTTAAGGGAATCTAATATTACTTTCATCTCTTTCATTTCTTCACCTTTGTCCTCATCTTTTTTCCCTCAAAATATGTTTGGGTTGTCACCCCAAAACCTGCACCTATGACATGATCATACTGTTCTGGGTGCTTCAAATCCACCGATAGGAGGTGTTCATCTAGTATAGGTGTGATGATTCTTATGACTATATCTGATATAAAACATAAGAAAATAAGTAATCATTTTTATGTAACATCAATTTAAAGTAAAACAAATTTTTATTATGACATAATTACACATGTTTCTCACTATTTTTATGTGTTTTCATCTATTACTATCCCATATTTATTTACACGTAACTACTTCCCTAGAACATGGAATGGGATGGAAGTGGCTTTGGATTTGGATTCATCAATCTGCATATAAAAATAGGAACACAATTATTTTTTTGTTTCATGTCACATAAAAGTATTATGGTAGATATAAAATATGTATCAATTTTTTTCAAGTGAAGCACACCCCATCCTTGATTTACGGTATGGGTACATTGGTTTTTCTGCTCGTTCATTATTTTCATCACTCAATTGATGTTTCATAAATATAAAATTATCAATAAAAGTGATTAATACATATATTTTCAAAAAATGTATTACTATCCACAAAGTACCTAAAGAGACACATCTTCACAACATCCAGTATCTAACCTTGTATTTTATGCCTTTTTTTCTTATTAATTATTTTTTCTAACACCGTCAAACTATGATTATCCTTTTTTCTACATCATCGGTCCTTCATTGCCTACCATTTACTTGAATTCAACATCATCATTATGATGTTTATATGGATAGATAGAATTATTATGTGAATATGGTCATTGTAACAATGTAGTGGGAGCATCAACAGGTTGAGAAACCTGTTGTTCCTCAGGATTGTGAGCACCAGTATGTGAAGAAGGTCATTGTTCCTCTGGAATTCAAGTAGCAGTAGGTTGAGAGACCTATTGTTATTCAAGATTAGGATCACCAACACATATATAAATCATTATATATAGAAGTGTTTTAACATTTACTTTAGATTAAATAAATTTAATAGCGAACAGATAATAAAATGAGGTAACAAAATGTATATTACAAAAAAAATATAAATTGATTATTGAATTGTCTTTTTTTAAGGATGAAGGGATTTGACCCCTCTATTGAGTATCCAAATACCTTCATTATGGTCTCATTTGACACATAATACCCCATCGATATTGGGACCATTGTGAAATGATTACAATGTCCCAATGAAAGGGTTATCCTCAGTTTAATTTTCATATGAACCTTCAATGGTTTTGGTCGATAACATAACAATTGACCACTTCCGGTTTGTGGGATATGGAACATAAAATACTAGTACTACCTATAATGTCATTATAAATGGTTCATCTTTGTACCCTTCCTTACTGAAATCCACTTTCATGAATCCCAATTCATTTATTTTAATAGCACTCCAATTATCAACCCACTTGCATTGAAAAACCATCACTTGGAATGTTGTATAATCCATCTCCCATATTTTTTTGATGATTCCAAAGTTTGACATATTCATGTAAATTGGATTTCTATACTTAGTACTATAAACATGCATCTCTTCAGCTACAAGTGTAACTCCACTATTTTTCATGGTATTTTCTTCATAATGTTCATTTGTATAGAACACATAATCATTAATTACATAACCATTGTAATATAATACATACACACTTGGTCCTCTATCTATCTATTGAAGTCATTCTGAAATTGAATCTGGATTTTCATCTGACTCCATAATAATATGGTCCTAAAACCATCCTATAAACTATTTATTATGTGTATTTTATATCCATATTTCATCCCTTGATGGATTTAAATGCCTAATAACTTCTTTGTGTGTTTCAAAATATGGGGAAACCTCTAAAATTTTATGCAAAACATAAAGGCGGGCCTGCTCTCTATCCGTAATATTGATTGTGACAACATCTATTGAAAAAATTCCTTCACCAGCAAATTTCCTAGTGTGATGAGATTTTGGTAGACCAATGCTTTCCACACTGGATAGGTATTCGGTATAGAATTCAATGGCTTCCTCGATAATATATTGCTCTGTAATACAACCCTCCAGCCGACTTCAATTTTTGATATACACTTTTAAAATATTCATATACCGTTCAGTGGGGTACATCCATCTATAGTGTACAGGACTGCATAGTTGAATCTCTCTCACCAAGTAAACCATCAAATGAACCATCATATAAAATAATGTTGTCAGGAAGAACATTTATAATTCATATAATATGAAAGAAATTTCTCTTTCTATAGTTGAAAATTTCTCTGAGTCTATAACTTTGCTACATATAGATTTGAAGAAAAAATAGAGATTGGTTAATGTATGATAGATATTCTTGGAAAAAATGAAATGTAAATATATAGGAATTAGATCTTGCATCAAAACACGATATTCATGTGATTTTATACCCCTTAAATTTAAAATTTTCATTGACATGATATTCTTAATATTCGATGAATAACCCTCTAGAACCTATATGTCATTCAAGAAGTTGCAAAACTAATATCTCTCCTGCCTGGAAAGAGTGTAAGTATTTGAAGAAAGAAAAGTTTGTTTTTCACCCTTCATTAGTGCTAACTATTCTCGTATTCCAATGTCAACCATAACCAACCTAGCCTTAATTATATCCTTTGTTTTACCAGGAACATTTAGCAATGTGTCGATGACACTATCACATACATTTTTTTCAACATATATAAAATTATGAAAATGTCTGACGTACAGACAATTTTAGTATTGTAATTAAAAAAAACTGATTGCTTTTTCCAACCAATTTTCATATGTTTTTCAAAAATAGTTTACCAAAAGCAGTTTCCACATCTTTTACTTTCTCAAAAAATTGATCACCTATTAGTGGAGACGGAGTTGTGTGTTCTTTTAAATTTACATCAAATAATATCATCCAAGATCGGTACTTATTTCATCAGGGTAGAAATATGTGATGTCCTAGAAACACAGTCTGTGATGAATGTTTCAACCTAATTGACCATGTACCTTGTTCACAAATGAGAAACCCTTGAGTTTCTCTTATTCTATATCTTGAAAATTTTTCATAAGCAGGAAATTCATTTATCGTCCCGTAAAACATAAATCTTAATGTGAAATCTTCATTTATGTAATCATCATACAATGTAACACCTGAATCTCACAATAATTTCAAATACTAGATCAATGGATCCAAATAAAAATCAATATCATTACTCGATTGTTTTGGTCTTGATATAAGAATAGATAACATGATGTGTTTTCATTTCATTCATAACCATGATGGCAAGTTATAATTTACCAACATAACTAGCCATGTATTATGAGTGATGCTTTAAAAACCAAAAGGATTCACTCCATATGTAGATAACACAAGACGAAGGTTTCTTGGCTCGTTTTCAAATTAGGGATGCTCAGGATCAATTCTCTTCCACTGAGGAGAGTCTTTCAGGTGACATAATTTCCCATCTTTATTTTTTGTATCTGCATGCCATGTCAATTTACCTACTATCTCCTCACTTCCATATAAAGCGCCTAAACCTTGGAATGATTGGAAAGTACCATAAAAATTTTTTAGGACCAGATTCATCTTTCTTATATCGAGAAGTACCACACTTTGGGAATTCTATAAGTGATTTTTGGTCCTTGAGAAAAAGTATAAAATCATTTAGGCACATGCATATTCTTTCAGAGATCATACCCATCGAGTGTAACATTTTTTTGGCGCCGTATGTTCATATAGAGAGCTCATTATGTTTTGGGACCATATCATTAAAGAGAGAAAGTAGTTCTGTAAAACTGGAATCACTCTATCTGTTGCATGATTTTAAATTATATATCTTCAGTATGGCTAACAATGCTGTATATTTAGTGCAATCAGCATACAATAGTGTCTTTTCACAACTCTTTAATTTCTCAAATAGTTTTGGAAAATCACGAAGTTCATGTTTAACTGTCCTTTTTCATTTCCTCAATATGATCTTTATCATCATTCACATCTATAATCACACCCTCGATGTGGTCTTCTTCATTATACACACTTTTAATCATATCAGATGATCCATAAAACGTAATGTTATCCTAGCCACTAGCTATATTCACTTATCCCCATATTTATTCCAACATTTATAACTTTGATCTATTCCATGACACATCAAGTGTTATTCCAAATCCTTTAGAATAATTAGTCTTGAATAACAACAATGTAAACAATGACAAAGGATTTGAGAAGGTTCATATGCATGATATTTTGCAAACTTGATAAAGTATTTCACTCCATCTTCATACTCTTTTCTCATACGATTGGAATCCATCCATTCTTTATTCATATACATCCTATTTGACTCGGTAATATTGATTTTTTAAAAATTAAATACACAAAATATATTCAACTATGGTCACTATCCAACCATATATCCCTCTCAAAAGATTCAAAGAAAGAGAAACAAGCCAGAATAAACCCGAACCTATAAAATATAGGCGTGATCTAAAAGTCCAGTAGGTCACCATAACCTACCAAATCTAAGAGATCACTTTATTATTGCATCCTAATAAATATAGTTTGAAATCCATTATAAAAATAAACATTTTCTATAAAGTTTTACTAAATAAGTAGTAACATATAAAAGTGTGTTAAAAATATTTGTCTAATATTTTCATTAAACTAAAGCAATCACTTTAAAAACATTTTTACTTGGCCAATAAAAACCATTCTAACTTTTCTCATTTCAGAACACTTTTTAAAATCAATATTAAAATAGTTTGAAAAAACTTCAAAATCACGATTTCCTTTATTACTTATTTAAAAACCATTTACAATCCCTTTTAAAAAAATCTTAAAAGAAAACCATACAAAGAAGAAATAAAGAACACGATTAAGAACCACTTTGTCAAGTCACACAATATGAGGAAAACAACAAGAAAATATGTGCCAAACAATAACATAAATAGAAAGGGTTATAATAGAAGTAGAGAGATAAATCCCCTAAATGACCCTAAAAAGGATTCTAGTGTCATGACCATTGTCACTAGGCTCTATTAATAAAAGGACTTAAACTTGAGATAAGGAAACTAGTTCATCACTACTAAACCTATCCACACCCCCAGAAGTCTCATCAAACTACCCCAAGATAGTGTCCCTAGAATTCCTTCTTCCATGGGATCAAGGATGGTGTTATCCCTAGAATGACTTCATCAATAGGATCAATAAAGATAATTTACTTGGGATTCCTTCACCCATGGGATCATATAAAAAGAGTCTATTAGCATAAGGGACTCATATTACTTTGAGTATAACCATCTCAAAGTAGCCAGAAAATGATTCCCCAGTCATCCCACTATCACACTATGGTTTTCCATCACAAAACTCACATAATATCGCCTAAGACTCCCATTGTGAGTCAAATGGAGGTGACAATAGTCAACAAACTGCATACATCACGTGAAAATCATTTAAAATATCTCATGCCTCACCTCCCACCCTTACAAGATGTATCCCCATATACATCAAACCTAAACAACATATAAAATTCATTAATAATAAATATCCCCACATCAGATCACAAGATACAATGCTCATACAAGAATCAAAGGGGCTTAAGAGGGTATCACACCTCATATGAAAACTCATTTTTCATAAAATTTCAAATGGGAATTATCTTTTCAAAACATTCTTGGAATTCCAAGCCATTTTATCATTTATAAAATCCATCTCAAGCAACTCCTAGGACCAATTTTATCAAAACACCTTTGAAACTCAAATGGGAATTCACACTACCCCTTAAACGACCATTCAAAAACATTCAAAGACATAATAAGTTTTAAAATCCAATCCACATGGGAAAACACACTATTTTGAAATAACCCATCTCATTTGGAAATCTTAAAATATTTAAACACCCAAAATGTTGATATAAAAATTAACCAAGGATAAAAAAGTGGTTTTAAATATAGATCACAAGGGTTAATTCACAACTTTAAAAATAAAAAAAAACATTTTTCGACATTTTTAACACATTCAAATCACACAAACTCTTGGTTTGAAATTCAATTAACATGAGAATCATTTTTAAAGCATCAATTTAGTGATTTACACTAATTTTAAAGCCAAAATAATTCTTTAAACCTCACATTTTATTTTAATGAAATCTTGAAATATTTTATCAATGCTTGGAATTTCAAGTATTGATTGAAATGATAAGTAAAAATATTGTGCCTATTGATAATTCAAATTGATTACCAAGATACCTTAAAAAATATTATAATTTATTTATAAAGATAATTCATGCAATTTCTCAAACTCATGGTGTGTATGGTTTATTAAAAAATATTTTTAACAAGTTCCAGAGTTGAGAAGTCCTTGGAATTGAAATGAAAATCAAATAAAACTTGATTTACCTTTCCAATAACACATAAAACATTTAATGTTATTACTTGATATACAAAACATGGAGTTAAACATGAAAACAATCATGGTTCTAAAATTCAATTGCAAACACATGGGTAACCTATCAAAAATTAATGGATAATGGTCTGTAAATTCAAATATAGGATGAATGTAGCTAAAAAAATTATTCAAATGCTCTAGACATAATGAAATCATAAGAAAATGGGTTAATACTTACCTTTAGGTTCATCCATGAAGGTAAGACTATGGAAGGGCGGTGAGGGTACGATAGGGAGAGACGGTGGCGAGAGTGGTAGTGGTGAGATCATCAGTGAGATATGCGGTGGCGAGAGCGGCGACACTGAGAGTGGTGGGTAGAGAAGTGACGGTTAGAGGAGGAGGTAGAGTGGGGAGGGTGAGTAGGGCGACTAGAGAGATGGTGGTGAGAAAGGCGACAAAAGTGGCGATGATGCGACAGATAAAGGGTTATGTGAAAGCTTGAAGGTGTGTGAGAGAGAAGATGACTGTTAGGGTTCATTTATAAAATTGAGTAACACTTTTATCAGTGCTACTTAAGGGTTCATTTAAGGGTTATTTGTGTTGTGAAAGAAAGATGTTGGTTGTAGAACATGAAACTTCAATGTCAAGAAAATATGTCAAAGGACCCTGGGTATTTGGTATTAAACTATTGTTAAATATAAGTGATTATATACTAAAATAGGGTAATATCCATTTTTATATTTTAATATCCATGAGTTTCAAAGTCTATAAATGCCAATTTTAGTTTATTTTATTAATTGAACTTCATTTCACATCATCGTGCAATTCATGCCAAAAGTGTTTCAATTTGGGCCCAATTAATCATACAATTGTGGAATAAATTATTTTTATTATTTGAATTTTTATATTTTGGTATATGATTTATCACTTTTTTTGGATCATTTTTTCTTTTATGATCAACGGAATAATCATAAGGTAAGATGGACATTTTTTCCATGTATGCAGAAATTTTTGGACAAAGCATAATGGGCCTTAGGCCCATCAAGTAAAAGTGGAGCCCACAAATCAAGACCAATGAAACTAAAATTTTAACTGTATATATATATATAAAATTATGCTTATCATTTCGTTTGACTATGTCTAGAGTTAATTCTAAAGTTTTGAAGGAGATCTAGGGATGCCAAGTTGACATTTAATTTGTGGCCAGATTTGATGACCCATAAAGTCAGGCCACCAATTACATCATAACTTCTGAATGGATGATCCAATTAGAATGAAATTTTTAAAGATATTATAGGAAACCTATATTAAGATATTTCTTTTCTACAACCCCTTTATATTCATCTATCTTCAATGTTAAATTCACACGTCTAAAAGGGGAATTAATCTGGTCTTATTTTTTTTGTCAACATTGAAAAGTCAAATTTCCTTTGATTTCCCACCCAAATTTTACTCTCCTAAATAATGGGGAAGGAATTTATTAATGGGAGATCGACCCTAGTATCCTAATATTACTATTTAATGTGTTCTTGGTGATGGAACTGGGGGATTCATGTTTTTCTTTCAATTGTATTGTTACTCTTTCATTTTGTAATCGCAAGTCACTTTTCTCATGTAAGTTATTTGATTCGCACAAGATATTTAATAAAAGTTCTTATCATTATTATATTATTTTATTCTTTTCAATACCATGTTGATACCATTGATTCAAGGTTTAAACTTATTCACACCAACACTTATGAATTTCATCCCACAAAGGTGGAGTGATCGTTATTTCACTATTTTCTTCTTCAATTCCACCCTCATGAGTCTACTAACCGCTTCCATTGATAAAATATCATCAATGGAGGGATAAACCTCTTATGTTTTGATCCAATAGAGTATAAAGGGGATTTATTGGATGATATTTCTCATTTTAATAATTCTTAATCAATTATTTTTTTGATATTCTCAATCAATGATGTGCCTTCTCCATTGATCTCACTAATTTTAAGGCTACACGTCCTGAGTGATATAATGATCATCTACCTTGGATTTCTCATGAATATGATCCTACAAGTGTATAGTTGATTATAATTAGGATAGTGAAACAAAACATTGAAGATTGATTTGGTAAGTTCATATTTCATTGAAAGAAACACTCTCGAATTTAAGACATTGAAACCATTAAAAGAAATTTATTCAATCCACCCCTTGTAATAACCAAGGATAAAATCATTATATTAAATATAATTCACTTAATAATTTAAAAATCTTTAATTATACACTTAATTCAAACCCAAGTGGACCACTTCATATCCAAATCACCACTATAGAATATATGTTTCTTTAGGTTTATTTTTAGGTCTCTAAGGATGCGATAACCTAAGATGTTATACAAGCAACTGGTTACACCATAAAATTTGGGTAAATTTGGGCATCACCAAATGTTGTCACCATTTTTGGGGACCTAAGTAAATTATCTTAGATACTTGAATCCTTTTCTCACCTCAAATTCTCTATTCTCATCCCCACTTCTCTATTCTCACCCATATTTCAATCCTATGTACGACCATTTTGAACAAATCCAAATATGGGAAACCTCTAACTTATTTGAATACACCATACCAAGTGTGATATACAATGAACATCCTAGTTTCTACTGGTGGGAAAATCAAAAACAAAATTAACCACAATTTTTGAACTCTTATGATCAATAAAACATCTCAACCTATAATGAGTTTCAATCCCAACAAAGCCAATATAAACATCCTCCAATGAAATTACAACAATATTATTATCCTCCTAGAGTATACCATTTGGATAAAACCCTTATCCATCCTGATCCACAACCATTAATTGAGAAAATGTGCCAAAAAATGGAGAGAATTACTAATGAGGTTTCATAATTGAGATTAGAACTACAAAGCATTGAAACGGTTATGGAACTCATTCAGACTCATGTTGTCCCTTCCACATCATTGATCGAATAATATTTTCTCCCATAAACCTCGAATCAATTTACTGAAGAACAAACCTTTGGATTTGGGATATATTAATAAGATAAAGGAATTGTTGAAGGGTATTTAAATCAGAAGGAAATTGATTTTTTGGATTCAAAAGAGGAGAATTTTACATCATGGATTGAGTCTCATAAATATAACTACATTGATGATTTTTCAAAACACCAATCACTAAACCATTAGAAAAAATCACAAAATTTGAGTCTATAACCTTTCATGAAATTAATCTATCTAAATTTTTGGTTGAATCTTATGTTCAAAAGTAAACAATTCTATTGATAAATTTTGAAAATGAAATTGATTTTGATTCAAAGTCTAATCATGTGTCTAAATTTCCTATCCAAACTGAGCTCAAAATTATTTTACTTCCATCCCCACTCAAGTATCCCTTCATAGGGTATAACCATGAACTTTTAGTTAGAATTAATTATTCTCTTGAAACCAAAAGGTAGGAATGATTATTGATGTCTTAGGCAAACTACAGAAGAAACTGGATCAACCATTTCTAATATTCCTTGGATTTTTCCATTCATTATAGAACAAAGGATTGTACATGACACAAATTATAAATAAAAAATAAATATAAATCTATTATAAGTATATAAAAATTGGGTCCTTAAAATGTTTAAAGTTGGTATTGGGTAATTTGGGGGTCCAATTTGAGCTAAAGAATTTAAAATAAGCACTTTACAGGAGGCATCCCAACTTCTATGTTTATTTTATTTTGTGTGTTTTTTGTCAAGGTAACACCCTTTGTATTTTCAATGTGATCTAATTTTTATTTTTTGTGAGATTTTATAGTTGAATAAATTCAATATTCTCAAATGAAACACTTGCCTTCCAAAGTTCAAATACCACCTCCAATCACCCCCAAAGCATCTAATTGTGACCTAAAGGTAAAGTGATCAATTTTTTATTAATGATTCATCAACTTAAAACTAGGTGGTTTTGTTTCATGATTTTGTTTCAAATATATATCTCCCCTCTCTCTCCCCAATTTTAATATCCATCTTCTATTCTCTTTCAACACTAAGGAAATTTTCATTCTATGTTTGGGGGAGTGAAAAATTGGGATTTTTAGAAAAAAAAGAGATTTTATGATTAAAATTAAAATAAATGAAAAAATTCAATTAATTATCCTTTCATGCATTAATTTAAATTTTGAAACATGGAAACTGAATGTAAAATGACTTTGAATGCCTTGATTATTATTTTAATGAAAGTTTATGTTCAAGAGCCTAGTTTTTTGGAAATTTTAGTTGTACAATGTGATTTTTCAATGTTTACATTTTCATCATATTAATAAAAATTCCACAATTCATGTCCATTTGATTTTGGGTAAATGTTTTAGTTCTTGGGCCCCTTTTATCGTATCATATGGTTCGAGGTAACTTTTAGTTTAATTTGAGTATCCAATAAAAAAATTAAAATAATAACTACATAGAGAAATTTTTTGTCCAAATTTGATGAGTACGGTACTTGGGGATCATGAATCCATAGTTTCCTTTCCCCAAATTTGTCTTTACATATCTATTATAGAGTATGTAATTGAAAAAATGTGTGGTGTTTGGAACTTAGGGATTGTGAATCCATATTTTTCTTACCTAGATTTAGTCTTTTCATATATATTGTGATTAAAAAAACAAAAACAAACAAACAAACAAACAAAATTAAACAAAAAGAAAAAGATAAGATTAGATACTCATCTTAAGGTTCAATTTTATTCCCACCTAGTGCTTCAATTTTTTCCATTGAATGAGAAAATTGGCCCCATGTCTTTTGTGATGCACAACACATCATCATGCTTAATTGAAAATGGATGAAATGTGGTGACGAATCTTAAAAAAGTAATGGGTTTGGTATAGGGATGTTCTTATGAACCTATCTTGTTTTAAATTATTTTTACAGATTTCATGGTTTTTTGGCATGATGTCTTTTTGTGATAATTTTATGTTAAAATGTTTTCATAAAAGTGATTTCAATTTTCATGTTTTTTATATAATTTTTTCTCAGGACTAGAAAAACTCAAGTTGGGGGGTGTGATTAGCCATTAAAATTGGAAAATATTCATTTTTTTATATTTTAATATCCATGTGTTTTAAAGTCTATAAACACCAATTTTAGTTCATTTTTTTAATTTAACTTCATTTCACATCATTGTGCAATTCATGTCTAAAGTGTGTCAATTTGGGACCAATTAATCATCATCTTGTGGAATAAATCATTTTCATTATTTGAATTTGATATTTTAGGATTTGATTTATCATGTTGTTCGAAAAAAAATTATTTTAGGATTAATGGAATAATCACAAGTAAATATGGACATTTTTTCCATGAATGTATAGATTTATAGACAAAGCATAATAGGCCTTAGGACCATCCAGTAAAAGTGGATCCCACAAATCAAGACCAATGAAGTTAAAATTTTAATTGTATAGAGAAAATTATGGGTATAATTTCATTCATCTATTTCTAGAGCTAATTTTGAAGTTTTTAAGGAGATCCAGGGATCCCAAGTTGGTATTTATTTTGTGGCCAGATTTGAAGTCCCATAAAGTCAGCCCACCAACTTTATCATAACTTCCAAATGGATGATCTAATTGACATGAAAGTTTTATAACTATTATAGGAAACATGTAAGATTATATTTATCTTCAATTAACCCTTCATATTCAGTCATCTTCAATTTCAAATTCACACATCCAAAAGGGGGATGAATCTGGTCCTATTTTGTTGTCAACATTAAAAAGTAAAATTTCCTCTGATTTTTCACCCACCTTTTACTCTTATAATTAATGGGTAAGTAATTTATTGATGGTTTATCAACCCTAGGATAATAATATTCCTATTTAAGGTGGGTTTAGTGATGGAATTGGGGTATTCATGTTTTTCTTTCAATTGTATTGTTACTCTGTCATTTTGTAATCGCAAGTCATTTTTCTCAAGTAAGTTGTTTGATTTGCACAAGATGTTTAATAAAATTTCTTCTTATTATTCTATTATTTTTTTATTTTCAATATCACATTGATATAGTTGATTCAAGGTGTAAATTATTCACACTAACACTTGTTAATTTTATCACACAATGATGGAGTGATCACTATTTCACTATTTTCTTATTCAATTCCATCCTCATGAATATACTACCCACTTCCATTGATAGAATAGAATCAATAGAGGACAAAACCTCTTATTTTTTGATCCAAGGGAGTATAAATGGGATTTATTGGATGTTATTCATCATTTTAATAATTCTTAATAAATTTTTTATTTGAGATTTTCAATCAATGATGTTCCTTCTCCATTGATCATACTAATTTTAAGGCTACACATCTTGAGTGATAGAATGATCCTCTACCTTGGAGTGATCATGAATATGATACTACAAGTATATTGGTGATTATAATTAAAATAGTGAAAACAAAAAATTCATGAGTGATTTGGGAAGTTCATATTTCATTGAAAGAAACACTCTCAGATTTAAGACATTGAAACCATTAAAAAATCATTTAATCCACCCCTTGTAATAACCTAGGATCAACTCATTATATTAAATATAATCCACTTAATTATTTAATACTCTTTAATTATACACTCAATTCAAATCCAAGTTGGACACTTTATATCCAAATCACCACTATAAAAAGTATGTTTCTTTAGGTTTCTTCTTAGGTCTATGAGGATTAAATAATCCAAGCTATTCTACAAGAGACCTCTTACACCATAAAACTTGGGTAAATTTGGGAATCACCAATAATACTTGATATGGGAAATTTTATGGGAATCACTACCAGTAATAATTATATCATCAACATAAACAACAAAAAAGATGCATCCAGAGGATATTTTTTGATAGAAAATAGTGTGATCATTCATACTACGAGATAGACAAAATATAGTGATGATGGTGAAAATTCTACAAAACCACGCATGAGGAGACTACTTGATTCCATAAAGAGATCAAAAAATCCTACAAACATGAGAACCAGCCCCTGAGGTAAGGAAGTAAGGAGGTTTTTCCAAATATACTTCATCTTTAAGAAAACCATGTAGAGATGTATTCTTGACATAAAGTTGATGAAGAGGCCAATTATGAGCAGTTACAAGAGATATGGAAAATCAAACATATTCTATTTTATCAACTAGAGAGAATGTATTGAAATATTCAACACCAAATTTCTGAGAAAATCATTTTCCATGAGATGAGGTTTAAGGTGGTGAAGAGTACCATCTACATTTAGAAGGGCTATATAAATCCATTTTCTACTAAAAACCTATTTACCTATTGAAAGGGGGACCAGACCCCAGGTTTGATTGTCTTCCAAGTCCTTTAATTCATCCTCCATTTCTTGAAGCCATCCCAGGTGAGATTTATCCTCAAAAACCATATAAGGAACATATATTGTCTCCAAAGTGGATAAGCCTTTGTATAAAGTTGTGTATAAAAGATTATTCTAGCAAGAGTGAGTACCTTTATGAAATTAAATTGGAAAGTCATTGATGCTCATAGTAGGAGTGATGGACGAAGTCAGGGAACTGGTGTCCTCAGTCTGGGAAAGGGGCATGTTTGATGGATGATGAGTAGATAGAGCCAATGAAAATATCATCAGATTAGGACAACAGAGGTAGATGTGGGTAGATTGTGAGAGGAAGACAGTCGTCGATGGCGATATCAGGGTGGTAGAGGGTGTTTAATCTGAAAAGATCACTCACATGTTAGGAATAAAATGGTTTTATGAGAACTAGGAAGTCTATACCTTTTATCCTGTAAAGAAAATGTCGTAATTAAATGATTTCATGAATGGTTCACCATTTATATTTCATGGGAATGATGTATAGATGTTTTTCCCATTTTTTGATTATGGTGGGTTCAATGTCTTTCATAATCATTCGCATCAGGTTCATTATTTTTTAAAATTCTATAGAAACACCCAACAGTACCCACATCCACAACTGAGTACAAGCCTTCTTTCCAAAGTTAGGTGGTCGATTGGGGTTTGAAACCCAATGAAATTTAGGAACTCACATTGGTCGAGAGGATGGGAGTTCGAGATCATCACACCCTTTTGGGGGAAATTTTTTCCTACTTTAGGACTCTCTCATAGATTTAAGATATGTTTGTGAATCTCTTCCAAATATTGATACAATATTGGTTTACCTAACAAAACGATCAATTGTTGAACCCTTCCATGTGTAAATAGAGGTCTATTAATGAGTCCATCTATATGTATCTAAGGTTGTTCATCTATTTCCCACTAATGGGTAGCTTCCTGTATTTTTAATCCATATAGTCAAGCACTCAAAAGTTTATTTCTATCTAGGGAGGTGATTAATATCTCAAGGATGGGATTGAAACTTTATGAGGTGTCCTACGTATCCTGTTAATAGCATGAGTCAAAACTCACATAGTTTTTTGAACCCATGCGGTTTAACGTTATGAAAAAATGACATATATTAGGTCACTTAGGCACCAGGTATTGAGATCGAGACTTAGTGAGGCATCATGTATATCCTAGTTATGGAAAGAATTAGAGTCACCATAGTTTGATCATGCCCTTGGTAATTTCCCCAAGGTGGATGCCCTTTTATGGGTACGATCATGTCATGCTGCTCAATCATGCTTACACTCTATGGTTTTCTAGGATTGAGAGATTCATAATGTGAATGATTTGATTATTGAAAATCTTTAAGCTCACATGATCCATGCTCGGTGTGGAAAACAATGGATAAAAAGTAATCAGTCTCATTGCATATGGATGAAAGACTAATGTGCTAGGTGGCTCTATGGATGTTTGATATGGAGCTCATACCTTAGGAAGGAATCCTATGTATCCTAGTTATGGAAGGAATCATATTCATCATAGCTCATGTGCCTTCTCAATCCAATGGTGGATAAGGAAGAATGATCAACCCATGGGAGAGATTGGGTCCTTGTAACATCCCAAGAAAATAAAGAATATTACCTTTTCATATTTATTAATATTTGTGAATTAAATATTAATTATACTTTAAAGGGGATTCTATGTTCGACGGCGTAACCGATATGCAACAATGGGTTTCTTTGAAATCTTACGTTGCACACTAATAATATAATATTATTATTTTAAATAGTAGTTAATGCCTAGTCATTATATTGGCGGGAATGAATAAAACTAACTAAAATTTATGATACATGTTTGTTGAACATTTTTACATTTATCCAATAAAAGTTAGAGGCTTAAAATAAGTAAAGAATTCGATTTTAAGCATAAATACTCTAATATTCACTAAAAGGTCGATTTACCACCTTTTAATGGTGAACCCTCTTTAAATATATTTTTTGTCACTTTTATATGTTCTATTTGAAAAAATAAAATTCTTCTTTATAATAGGGATGCCAAAATTTACTTTGGATGAAATTTTGGTATTTTTCTAATAAAGTTCATTTTTTAATGAATAGTGAAAAATACTGTATTTTAATTCAAAAGTGCCTTTTAATCTAATTTATTTATATGGTTATATTATCTTTTTAATTGGTTTTAAAGTGTAATTAGAATATATTTTTACCATTTAATCTAATTTTGGTCATTTGAAGTATTTTAATTTTGAAATTGGACATAAACACGTGTCAATCTTTTGATAGTTATTATTTCTTAAAAACACGCTATTTGTTTTAACAGTGGGAATTAATTTTAAATAAATTTCTGCCACTTCTGTGTTTTGAATTTGGAAAAATGGATTCCATATTTGGAATCATTAGGTCCAAATTTTGTAAATAGGTAACTTTTATTTTTATTCATTTTAAATATTTACTTTAGTAAATATTTTATTTACTATGATAAAAAGGTAAAAATAATAAATAAGGGGAAAATATAATATTATAATAATATTAAACTACCCTAAAAAGTTTCTTAATCCTATTTTATAATACATATCAGACCATGGGAATCCTTGGGTCGAATTTGGGACCCCATGGAGCCACATGGGATTGATGATGACATTTTATATTAATTAATTTAAAGTAAAGACAAAAATGACAAAAACAAATATCTTCTAGTAAATAAATTTTTACATGGGGTTATATAAGATATCTATTCAACTATAAATATTATTTGGAAATATAAAAAGATTTCCTATATCATGGTATTTTTTTTATAATTTTTTAACATCAAATAAATTAAATTATTTATGACACAATAATGATACAATATTTAGCTAATTAATAAATGATTTAAATAAACATGATTATAAATATTAAAACAATATCCAAAACCATACAAATTCTTATTGGATTATTTTATTTCTACCATGAGTGATCTTAACTTGGATATTAACGAATAGTTGACCTTTTGAAACTGAAAATGAGGTTATAATAAAATAATTGTTTCAAACTTTCCTAAAGAGCCCCTCCTCTCTCTTATAAAAATCCCTCACTTTTAACCCATTTCTCACACTTCTCAAGCCTTTGGATCGTGAAAACTCTGCTCAAATAAGCTCCCAAGATCCCTCTATTCATCGTATAATCCTTGCCTTAGGCAGAAAAAAGTTCAAGAAACCCTTTTGGTTCAAACCAAAGGGAGTTACCTGATTTAAAGGTAACGTCTTCTCTTAAGTTCTTTTATTTTATTTTACTTCTCCAACCCCTAAAAACTTTTTATTCCTTTATTTTATAAAAACAAAAATATACTCAATATACTAGGATGTTGTTATGATAAGGATTTTAACTACACTTACACACACCTCCATCTAATGGGTGAAGAACATACTGTTTCTGTGGATGGAAAACTAACGCCTCACAAAGCGAGGATTGTTCAATTATCTCCTACCGCCTCTCATGGTGGCCATTATGATGAAACTGTATTTATATATGATATATATTATGTTTTTTTATATATGATTCTGTAATTTTTATTTACAAACAAACCTTTATTCCTTCCAATATATGTAAACATGATAATTTCATTTGAGGAAGTGCGGACTACCGCCCCTTCAAGGTGATATGATTCGTTCATGACATACATGGAATGTATAAAGATGGAGTTAATGAAATTATGTAACATATATATATCATATTATATTATAATGGAATTATAATATACCTTTGTATCATTAAGTTTTAACTCCATTAAATATTTAATAGAAATGAAAGTAGCGTTCATGCGTACGTACGACTTACCGTCTCCATGAACGGTGCATTTCATTTATTATCTCCAAATTTTATGTACTATTATAAATATGTATATATATATATATATAATGGATATATATAATATATATGATATCTAAATCATTAATATCATTCTGGAGATAATGGATTTTTGACCACATGGACAAATTGTAATTATAACAAGTTCATTTTTAACTCAAATTCCGAACATCGACAAAATGTCCGATATGAACTCAAATAATTAACTAACTATTATTGAAAGGTAATAAGTGATATAAAAGTAATAATAAAAATTAAAAAGTATATTAATAAAGTATAAATTAACTTAAGTTTATTATTCAGGAAGAACAAGGAACATACGAGTCAAGTCAGACACAAGGTAAGTGATTTCTTATCTCACTTTTAATTGCACGAGATTTCCATTATTCACCACTTATATATTGCATGTGGTGTATTTTGTACTTCAATTTAATATATATTATCATGTTTCTATTTATATTTATGGTATTATATGATTCATTTGGTGGTTATTAACTTTTCTCATACGACTCGATTGATTACAACGTGGTAAGGGTTTTTCATCTCACTTTTTATTCCCGTGAGATTCATGCTATATTATCCACTATTTCCTTTTGTGTGGTGGATGTACTTCCCATGATTATATTATTTGTGTAATATACTTTAATTTATGGGTATTTACATATTCATCGTGTGATCTTTCTTTCATGGGGTGTATGTTTCGTAAGTTACCAAATCGGTAAGGGGACCTTTCACCCTCCACTTTTTAGAAAGACTTCTTTTTGTAATGTCTTTTAATTTACATCTTATTATTTTGGGATATGTTCTTCTATATCCGTATTGATGTAAATTTTATGTCCAAGTGATGAGATATATTTTTCTCTCTCATCAACTTATTTTCTAAATTTTAAAGTGACGTCGTTAGGCTGTTGAATTTCTGTAAGAAAACTTCTTAACCCAATTTCAATTTTTGGGTTAAACATCTACTTCTTGATTATGTCGTGCAATGAATATGTGTGAATAACCTCTGATTTTTTTACAATTAATATCCACTTATATTGGGTGTATTTATATTTTTCACACATATTTATGTAATTTATTTATTATTAATCTAAGGATACCATCTTTATAAGGGATTTCGTCTCAATTTACATTTCCTTTGAGACTTCATTGTTGATATGAACCAATTCACTCTTATATGGTGTATATACTGTCCTTTGTCATATTATATCATTAATACCTTTATTCTTGTGATATTATTAAGTTCTGATTAAATGTTATTCCTTAATTATTTGTATTCTAGGAACTCTTATTTTGTTAAAAACTCTTTAACTAAAATATCGTTTTAAATGTTTTAAAGGTTAATTCTTCTAAATATTTCACATTATTGTCCATGTTTTAAAAATGATTTTAAAGATTTATTCATATGTACATGAATTTTTTGAAATTGAAATTTCTTTCAAAATATTCAAATTGTTATGGGGCACTTTGTTTCAAAAATCTCTTTATTTAATATCTTAAATGGTTTTGAAAATGGTTTGATAAAAGATTTGATTTTTTCAATATTTTAAAATGATATATTTTGATTGAAATGTGGAAATTTTATCTTTCCACATTCCTTTATCATGGAATAAATGATTATGTTTTATGAATCTATGTTATATGATCCATGTGGCACGATTATGCATGAAATGAAATGTTTAAGAAGGGTGCGCCCTTATAGCGCTCCAATTCATTGGGTAAAGTATAGTATCATGATATGTTACGTTCAATGGGTGTTAAATCATGATAATTCAAGTGCAATGAGGGTTTACTCGTGCTTCATGTGCAATGAGGGTTTACTCATGCTCTATGTGCATTGAGCCTCGACTCATGCTAATTCCATGTTAAGAGTTGTTTCCACATTTCCATGTTATGATTATCATGCTTTATCATGACTTTATGTTTATGATTCTCTTGTTCTCTATTGATATGAGTATTTTCTAACATGTATTGTATTCCTCATGTTATTCCATGTTTATTCCCTTACTAGGCTTTATAGCTCACCCTTTTCTTATGCATGTCCTCAGGTTATCCCATGCAATGCTAAGTACGAAGGAATGTAGTGGTCATGTAAAGGAAGTTTTCAATAAAGATGTTTTTTCATGTCTTAAGTTTTTATGTAATGATCCTAAGCCCCAACGAAACTAGACCTCTCGATATTCTATGTTGTATCAAATGATGTTTATGTAATAAATTATGTTTAATTGTATAATAAAAGAGCAGGGTTGTCATGGTTGGTATTAGAAGATAGGTTTAGTTATTTTTGGGATTAGGATTAGAAAACCCTAGTAAATCCTTAGAAAAAAGACTAAGTATAATTAAAACATCCCTAATTTTTGGTGGGTATTGAGTAAGTGGATTATCAAGGAAATACATCCCGGTCTAGATACGAGCAAAACTATCTTAATGTGTTGGGATAAAAATGAAAGGTATAAGAAAACCTTTAAGGTTAAAACATGTTTGGGTTATTTTTGAGTTTTATAAAAAGGACAACATGTAGACCATGTGACAACCCATCACATCGGACAAAGATGCGAGAATCGAACCCATAACCAAAGTGCGATTGGGATTTATCGCCTACCACTAGACTACATGAAGTCCCTGGTTAGTATGAGTTATTATTTTAAGATAAATGGTTTTGTGGATAAAAATAAGTTTATTTTGGTAATTTATGTTTTATAAAATGGATATCCTTAGTTTAGGAAAATGATTTGGTGATTAAGTGATAAAGGTTATTTTGGAAGATTTTCTCTCTTTTGAGGAAACACTACATGCCTAATGAAAATAAAATACTACAAGATTTTAATTGTGGTTGAATGGTTGAATTTTTTTATAAGAATCTATATATTTATTGTGAACATATGGTGATTTGGGTTATTTCTGGAAAATGATTAACCAACCATAGAGAATATGTTATTAGGTTAATTACACTTTAGTATGAGACTTTAAGAGTAGTCGATGATATTTGGAGATAAATGTTAAGATTTATTGTAGAAGAATATGTGATTAAATCCTTCTGAGTTTTGGGTTTCAATCTTAGTTTGGAGTATTTTTAAGAATTTTATGGAAGATTGTGTATTGAATAGTCTTTCTGGAACTTTGGGAACTTTTTGTTGAATTTTGGAGATTAATAGTAGTATTTCTTTTTATAAAGGATTATCCTTTTTGGGGATTATATGATCTCTTACTAACCATTTTGGTTTTAGTTGATGTATAAAGACAAGGGAAATATATATTTATTCTTTTTTGGATTATGTGATTCTATAGAAGAAGATTATTGTGCTTTGATGTGACCAAGTCTTTTTGAATGCTCATTGTTTGGAGAAAAGATTAGTTTTTGGTAGAAACTTATTAAAGGAAGAAACTCTAAATAAAGGTAAGTATATTTCCTTATGTTTTTATTCTATGTAGTAAATGAATTCCTCAAAATTATGAAAAGGAACGTAAAACAAAAATGTTGTTGGTTTACGTTCCCCACTGGGAAATCAAAGACCGTTTAACATATCATAAGTTTGTGATTTTCTTGTGGTTAAATTTCTCCTAATCATGTTTTCTGTCACTCTCCCTCAGAACATGACTGTTTGTTTTCTCTTCAATATCCATGTTTTCCTACATGGAATCCTCGTATCGGTTAACTCGGGTGACCTTTGTACTTATCTTTCTTTCTTATAAAGTGATAGTTTTACTGACTCTTTTTCCAATGTGGGACTTTCAATGAAGTTTCCAAGCCCAATTTTAAAATTGCGAGGAAGCAATTTCCAAAAGGGGGGAAGAATGTAACATCCCAAGAAAATAAAGAATATTACTTTTTCATATTTATTAATATTTGTGAATTAAATATTAATTATACTTTAAAGGGGACACTATGTTCAACAGCGTACCTGATACGCAACAATGAGTTTCTTTGAAATCTTACATTGCACACTAATAATATAATATTATTATTTTAAATGGTAGTTAACACCTAGCCGTTGTATTGGCGGGAATGAATAAAACTAACTAAAACATGATGATACATGTTTTTTGAACATTTTTACATTTATCTAATAAAAGTTAGAGGCTTAAAATAAGTAAAGAATTCGATTTTAAGCACAAATACTCAAATATTCACTAAAAGGTCGATTTACCGCCTTTTAATGGAGAACCCTCTTTAAATCTAGTTTTTGTCACTTTTATATATTCTATTTGAAAAAATAAAATTCTTCTTTAGAATCGGGACACCAAAATTTACTTTGGATGAAATTTTTGTATTTTTCTAATAAAGTTCATTTTTTAATGAATAGTGAAAAATACTGCATTTTAATTCAAAAGTGTATTTTAATCTAATTTATTTATATGGTTATATTATATTTTTAATTGTTTTTAAAGTCTAATTAGAATATATTTTTACCATTTAATATAATTTTGGTCATTTTAATTAATTTCATTTTGAAATTGGACATAAACAGGTGTCAATCTTTTGATAGTTATTATTTCTTAAAAACACGCTATTTGTTTTAAGAGCGGGAATTAATCTTAAATTAATTTCTTCCACTTATGTGTTTTGAATTTGGAAAAATGGATTCCATATTTGGAATCATTAGGTCCAAATTTTATAAATATGTGACTTTTATTTTTAGTCATTTTAAATATTTACTTTAGTAAATATTTTATTTACCATGATTAAAAGGTAAAAATAATAAATAAGGGTAAAATATAATATTATAATAATATTAAATTACCTTAACAAGTGTTCTAATCCTATTTTTTGATACATATCCGACCATGGGAATCCTTGGGTCGAATTTGGGACCCCATGGATCCACATGGGAGTAATAATGACATTTTATATTAATTAATTTAACGTAAAGACAAAAATGACAAAAACAAATATCTTTTAGTAAATAAATTTTTACATGGGGTTATATAAATATCTATTAAACTATAAATATTATTTGGAAAGCTAAATATATTTCCTACATCATGTTATTTTTTTATAATTTTTGGACATCAAATAAATTAAATTATTTATGACACAATAATGATACAATATTTACCTCATTAATAAATGATTTAAATAAACATGATTATAAATATTAAAACAATATCCAAAACCAGACCAATTATTATTGGATTATTTTATTTCGACCATGAGTCATCTTAAATTTTATATTAATGAATAGTTGACCTTTTGAAATCGAAAATGAGGTTATAATAAAATAATTTTTTAAAACTTTTCTAAAGAGCCCCTCCTCTCCCTTATAAAAAGCCCTCACTTCTAACCCATTTCTCACACTTCTCAAGCCTTTGGCTTGTGCAAAATCTACTCAAATAAGCTCCCAATATCCCTCTATTCATCCTATAATACTTACCTTATGAAGAAAACACTTCAAGAAACCCTTTTGGTTCAGTACAAAGGGAGTTACCCGATTTAAAGGTAACGTCTTCTCTTAAGTTATTTTATTTTATTTTACTTCTCCAACCCATAAAAACTTTTTATTACTTTATTTTATAACAAAAACAGTATCCTAAATATACTAGGATGTTTTTATGAGAAGTATTATAACTACACTTACACACAACTCTATCTAATGGGTGAATAACATACTGTTTCTGTGGATGGAAAACTAACGCCTCATGAAGCAATGATTGTTCAATTATCTCCTACCGTCTCTCATGGTGACCATTATGATGAAACTATATTTATATATGATATATATTATGTATTTTATATATTCTTCTATAATTTTTATTTACAAACATACCTTTATGCCTTCCAATATGTGTAAACACGATAATTTCATTTGAGGAAGTGCGGACTACCGCCCCCTCAAGGTGATATGATTTGTTCATGACATACATGGAATGTATAAAGATAGAGTTAATGAAATTTTGTAACATATATATATAATATGATATTATACTGTAATTATAATATACCTATGTATCATTAAGTTTTAATTCCATTAAATATTTAATAGAAATGAAAGTAGCGTTCATGTGTACGTACAACTTACCGTCTCCATGAACGGTGCATTTCATTTCTTATCTTCAAATGTTATGTAATATTATAAATATGTATATATATATAAACTAGATATATATAATATATATGATATCTAAATCATTAATATCATTCTGGAGATAATGGAGTTTTGATCACATGGACAAATTGTAATTATAACAAGTTCATTTTTAACTCAAATTCCGAACATCGACAAAATGTCCAATATGAACTCAAATAATTAACTAACTATTATTGAAAGTTAATAAGTGTTATAAAAGTAATAATAAACATTAAAAAGGTTATGAATCAAGTAGAAATTAACTTAATTTTATTATTCAGGAAGAACAAGGAACATACGAGTCAAGTCAGACACAAGCACATGAGCCTCAGCCCAGTTGGTGAGGACTCGCTAGGTGCATCCAAGAGACCTGAGATCAAATTTGGGTTGAGGCATATTTACGGGGTACTGTAGAAGTACTATAGAAGGCACTGTTCGGTACTGTAGCACCCAGAACTATTCATCCATCTGGGCCTTCGGGCCACCGGTTTGGTCCTCGGGTCCTACAAGGCGTTCGGGCCACCCAAGGCCTTTGGGCCAGTTGATTATCAGGGACTTAAGGACACCTTAAGGCCTTAGGGCCACCCCAAGGCCTTTGGGACACATGAATGCTGGCCCCAGACACACTACAAAAAAGGAGCAGCCCCAGAAGAGGATTCAGAGAAAGTGCACTCACCAGAACAGAGCCAAATGGATTGTCAGAATCAGAGGGTATGGTTATGACATCGGTACCAGCCTATGATTGCATGGGAAGCCTAGATAGATGGTCATTAAAAGGTGGAGAGCTACTATTAGGATTCATATGCTGGGGAGGGGCAGTTCCTTGTAGATAGTCTGGTTGAAATCCCTAAGACCTTCGGGTCATGTAATCTCCTAAGCCTATGGGCTATGTAATCTCTGAGCCTATGGGCCTTGTAAGGGTTCCCCCTCATCCCTTGAAAGGGGCTTATCAAAAATCAATAAAAATGAAGGCCTTCGGGACATTCAGGCATGTCAGACACAAGGTAAGGGATTTCTTATCTCACTTTTAATTCTGTGAGATTTCTATTGTTCACCACTTATATATTGCTTGTGGTGTATTGTATACTGCCATTTGATATATATTATCATGATTATATTTATATTTATGGTATTCTGTGATTCATTTCGTGGTTATTAACTTTTCTCATATGACTCGATTGATTACAATGTGGTATGGTTTTTCATCTCACTTTTTATTCCCGTGAGATTCATGCTATATTAGCCACTATTTCCTTTTGTGTGGTGGATGTACTACCCATGATTGTATTATTTGTGTGATATACTTTAATTAATGGGTATTTACATATTCATTGTGTGATCTTTCTTTTATGGGGTGTATGTTTTGTAAGTTACTAAATCGGTAAGGGGACCTTTCACCCTCCACTTTTTAGAAAGACTTCTTTTTGTAATGTCTTTTAATTTACATCTTATTATGTTGGTATATGTTCTTATATATCCTTATTGATGTAAATTTTATGTCCAAGTGATGAGATATACTTTTCTCTCTCATCAACTTATTTTATGAATTTTAAAGTGATGTCGTTAGGCTATCGAATTTTTGTAAGAAAACTTCTTAACCCAATTTCAATTTTTGGGTTAAAAATCTACTTATTGATTATGTCATGATATGAATATGTGTGAATAACCTCTGATTTTTTTACACTTAATATACACTTATATTGGGTGTATTTATATTTTTCACACATAATTATGTAATTGATTTATTCTTAATCTAAGGATACCGTCTTTATAAGGGATTTCATCTCAATTTACATTTCCATTGAGACTTCATTGTTGATATACACCAATTCACTCTTATATGGTGTATATACTGTCCTTTGGAATATTATATCATGAATAAATTTATTCTCATGATATTATTAAGTTCTGATTAAATGTTATTCCTCAATTATTTGTATTCTAGGAACTCTCATTTTGTTAAAAACTCTTTAACTAAAATTTCTTTTTAAATGTTTTAAAGGTTTATTCTTCTAAATATTTCACATTATTGTCCATGTTTTAAAAATGGTTTTAAGTATTTATTCATATGGAAATTAATTTTTTTAAATTTAAATTTCTTTCAAAAGCTTAAAAGTGGTATGGGACACTTTGATTCAAAAATCTCTTTATTTAATATCTTAAATGGTTTTTGAAAATGGTTTGATAAAATCTTTGATTTTATCAATATTTTAAAATGATATATTGTGATTTCAATGTGGAAATTTTATATTTCCACATTCCTTTATCATGTAATAAATGATTATGTTTTATGAATCCGTGTTATATGATCCATGTGGCACACTTATGCATGAAATGAAATGTTTAAGAAGGGTGCGCCCTTGTAATGCTCCAATGCATTGGGTAAAGTATAGTATCATGATACGTTATGTGAAATGGGTGTTGAATCATGCTAATTCAAGTGCAATTAGGGTTTACTCATGCTTCATGTGCAATGAGAGTTTACTCATGCTCTATGTGCAATGAGCCTCGGCTCATGCTAATTCCATGTTAAGAGTTGTTGCCACATTTCCATGTTATGAGTATCATGATTTATCATGAATTTATGTTTATGCTTCTCTTGTGATCTATTGATATGAATATTTTCTAACATGTATTGTATTCCTCATGTTATTCCATGTTTATTCCCTTACTGGGATTTATAGCTCACCCTTTTCTTATGCATGTCCTCAGGTTATCCAATGCAATGCTAAGTATGAGGGAATGTAGTGGTCATGTAAAAGAAGTTTTCAATAAAGATGTTTTTTTTTCATGTCTTAAGTTGTTATGTAATGATCTTAAGCCCAAAATACACTAGACCTCTCGATATTCTATGTTGTATCAAATGATGTTTATATAATAAATTATGTTTAATTGTGTAATAAAAGGGCAGGGTTGTCATAGTCCTGATAGTTGGAATTTCAGAGATATGGAGGGACTTACACTGAGGTAGATTTCCATTTGATATCGAGCCTTAGGAAGGATTACTACATATACTAGATATGTAAGGAATCAAAGTTATCATAGTTCAGTTTCCCCATCAATCCGTAGGTGTATGAGGAATAAAGATAAGCTCATGGGAGAGATTGGTCCTTGATGGTTGGAATGTCGGAGACATGGTGGGACTTACACCTATTTATATTCCCATTTGAGCTCATACCTTAGGAATTTGTCCTCCATATCTTGGATATGAAAGTAATTGGAGTTATCATAGTTCAATTGTCTACTTAATCTGCTGGTGGATGAGGAATAAAGATAATACCATGGGAGAGATTCGGTCCCAATGGTTGGAATGTCAGAGACATGGTAGGACTTACACTGAGGTAGATTCCCATTTAAACTCAGGTATTAGGAAGGAATCTGACTTATTCTATATATAGAAGGAATTAGAGTTATCATAGTTTAGTTTGATTGTGGATTACACATAGAGGTTTCACTAATATATTCAATGGACAAGCTTATCATGTCCTGTGATGTCTGCTTAACATGGCCTGATTGTCTGCTTGTCATGTTCTGATTTTCTACTTGAGATCTCTGAATTCCTACCTAAAATTTATGTGGATGTCTATAAAACATGTCAGAGAATTTCTGAACATGTCTTAGATACATAGAGATCATTATTGAAGACAATCACATGATCCAGTTGACTTTCCTGAAGGACATCACATAATCTGAATGACATGTTTGGAGGATATCACATGATCAAGGATGACATGTATGAAAGGTGTTGCATGATCTAACTTACTTTTCTATAGGATATTTCATGATCAAGGTTGACATGTCTGGAGGGTTTTTCATGATCTAGAAGAATTTTCTGGAGAACGTCATAAGATTAAGGCTGACATGTCTGGAGGGTGTCTCATGATCTGGACAAATTTTCTGGAGGACATCATGAGATCAAGGATAACATGTCCAGAGGGTGTCACATGATCTGGTAGACTTGTCTAAAGGACATCATGAGATTAAGGTGGACATGTCTGAAGGGTGTCATGAGACCTAGCTGACATACCCTAGTGCCACCACATAACTTAGGTGACATGTTTGGGGGACATTGTAAGATAGATCTAGCAGGCCCAAAGGACATCATAAGACTTGTGCGGCAAGCCCAGAGGGCATCATTACACTTGATTGAATTCTCTGAAATTCAGAGTCTGAATTCCTCCGAATCCAGACTCCAAATTATCTATAATTTCGACTCCGAATTCCTCATAATTCAGACTTTGAATTCCTTAGAATTCAGAATCCAAATTCTTTAGAATTCAGACTCCGAATTCCTCAGAATTTAGAATCTGAATTCCTTAGAATTCAGACTCTGAATTCCTTAGAATTCAGGTTCTGAATTCCTTAGAATTCAGACTCCGAATTCCTCAAAATTTAGGCTCTTAATTCCTTATAATTCATACTCCAAATTCCTCAAAATTCAGGTTCCGAAGTCTATATAATTCTGATTCTAAATTCCTTGAAAAAAAGAATCCAAATATTCATGTAATTTAGACTCTAAACTTTATTTTTCCTTAGACTATGAAAAATATATTTGTTTGAGAAACCATATTTTACTTACTCTTATTATAGTTATAAAATGATGTCATGCATTATATTTATAACTAACCGTTTTTTGAGTGACACGTGTATAGATCCCTCTGAATTTCAAGGAAAAATATGACCGTTAGAGGAGGGAGATGACCGTTAGAGATATGCCTATAAATAGGAGCTCATTTGAACGAGCTCAAGAGAAAACATACGTTGATCAATCTAGAGATTACATGTTGCTGAAGTGATTTCTAGAGAGAGAGACTCTCATGCTTTGTGCATACTGAACATCTTGTTCAGTTTGCTTTGTGCGACTCTGATTGTTGTTGTGTACAATCAAGGGCTTCTGGGGATAGGAAGACAGAGGTACCGAATACCTTAATGTTCAAGGAATTCCTTGATAAGGAAGATATAGGTTCCGACTACCTGAAGTTCAAGGGCTTGCAAGGATATCAAGACAGACTCCGATATTCCTATCTAGGGATTACCCTGGTGTGGGTAAGATAAAATTTCTTGAAAGTATAAATCAAGGGACCTTTATCCAAGGTTGTTGGATACCCTACTCTTTGGGTTAAAAGATTCTATACTTGTTACTTGTATTGTTTCAAGTTTGTTTTCCGCTGCATTTTGATTATTAAGGAAATTATAACTATCTTATACTTTCTTAAACTTGTATACTCTGATTAGTAAGATTCTATATGCTTTAAGGTAGAATATTTGTTCTTGTAAACTTCTCTTAAGTTTCATTTTCAAAACTATATTTCCAGAATCTAGAAAGTTTGTAGAACTAAGAGGTATTGTGAATTTACCTTTTTTAACAATGTTAAACAATAGAAAGTTTTATACCATATTTAAAAGTTCCAAAGAATTTTTAAAGTATACAATTCACCCCCTTGTATATTGATCATCAACATCATATTTCGATCCTAGAATTGGTATCAGAGGAGGTATCTGAAATACTTATATTTACATGTAAGTTTTCTTGCTCAAATTTTCATTGTTCTATATTTTCCTTGCTTATGACTTTTATCCTTGTTTACAAACTTCTATTATTAACAAGTTTTTGTTGAAAGATATTTTCTTTTAGATGGTAGGAATTAATGTTGGTTGGATTTAAAATCTTAATCCTACTAGACCACCTATATTTTATGGGAATAATTATGAATATTGGAGAGATTGTATGAAGAATTTTGTTATCAAGACTGGAGTGGAAAACTTTTTTATGCTTACTAGAGATTACAAGATTCTTGATAAGGAAGTCAGAACTTTTACTAATCAAGAAAAGTCATAATATCAACTAAACTACAAGGTATGAAATACTTTGTTGTGTTCCATGACCAGGAATATATATAGCCATATTTCTTCTTGTGAAGCTGCAAATTGTATTTGGAAGAAATTAGAGGTCAGTCACTTTGGAACTCCCAAAGTTATTGAAACTAGAAGAACTATTCTTAGAGTAGAGTATCATGGTTTCTGCTTTCCTTATGGAGAACCTATATGAAAGGTACGATAAATATTCATGACTATTGTCAATAGATTACAATTAATGGGTGAGAAATGATTGGATGATGAAGCTTATGTAGACAAGATTATAGACATCATGCCTAATTAATAGGAATCCAAGAGGATAGCTATAGTTGAAAATAGAAAAGTTACTCAGATTTCTCTTGATGAGCTATTTGGAACCCTTATTCAAAATGAAACTATAATGAAGAGAGATGCAGACAATATTATGAAGAAGAGTGGAAATGGAAGTGTTGCTTTTACAACCACTTCAAATCATACAAAAGCCAAGACTCCTGAAAGGGTTACTAGATCCAAATCTAAGAAGGTCATTGTTTTATCTGAATCAAGTGAGAGAGAAAATTCTGAGAATGAACTAGCTAATCTTACTCGAAGAATGAACAAAATAATTGGGAAGAAATAATTTCATTATAGATATAATAAGAAAGAAATAAAGCACAAGAAAGACTTAGAAGTCACTTGTTATGAATGCAAAAGAGCAGGGTATATAAGGCCAGATTGTCCTATGATTAAGAGAAAGGAAAGAAAGGAAAATCATTCTGAGAGGAATAAAAACCATTACTACAAATATAAAGCTAATAAAGTTTTGAAAGCTAATGACACCTAGAGTTCCAGTGGTGGAGACTCTTCTGATGAATCCTCAGAGTATGAATCTTCTAGTCAGAACAATATTGGTTTACTTGCCAAGTTACCTATTGAAAATCATTTTCTAATGGCCAAGGTACAAAATGATAAATAAATAACCAATATATCCTTAAATGATAATTATAGTGATAATAAATATTATAAATTCTCAGATGAAGAATCTTCTTCTGATGAAGATAATACTTTACCTACTTATGAAGAAGTGTCTAGGTTTTCTAAGATCCTTGAGAATGAAAAATCTAAAGTTAAGAAAAAGACTGATAAGGAAAATTCTAGAATTTCTATTCTTACTAAAGAAGTATCATATATTTCTAAAGATCTTGATAAGAAAATTTATTATTTTGAAAGTATTTCAAAAACCCTTGAAGAAGTTAATTATGAGAAGGATAAACTTTCTAAGGATCTAGAAAAAGTAATTTCTAAGAATTTTTTTTTCAGAGACTAACTCTAGTGCTAAAACTAATGTTTTTGAGGAAAAAAACTTAGTTATTAGACTAAAGTCAGAAATATTTTCCTTTAGTAAGTGTTTTTCAAACTTTACCTTAGGTAAGGAAAATTTTGATAAGATGTATTCCCAAATTCGACCTCTAAGGAATAATTCTGGATTTGGTTATACTCATTCAAAACCGATTTTTAGTAACAATTATTTTGTACCTCAAAGTGATCTATTCTGTACTAAGTGTCAATGTGGTGGGAATTGGGAAAAAATTATTCCTTAAACAAAAATCAGTCTTTAGGTTCTCATAAAGCTTATTTTTCAAAGAAAATGTGGATTCCTAAAATTTTACTTTCTAAAGTTTCCGGATCCAAGAAAGTTTGGGTTCCGAAAGTCTAACACTCTTATTTTCAGGAAAGTAAAGATAGTACCAACAGAAATACATGGTACATGGATAGTGGATGTTCTTGGCACATGACTGGTAACAACAACTTACTTGAAAATATTATTAAGATGAAAGGAGGAAAAGTAACTTTTGGTGATAATGCTCAGGGAGAAATTATTGGTATAGGTAATATTGTTCTTCTTGGAAAAACTTTGATTTCAAATATTTTATTTGTTAAGGATATTTGGCACAACCATATTAGCATAATTAAATTATGTGATGAAGGTTACCTTGTTAATTTTAGGAATGGTAAGTGTTTAGTACACAATTCCAAGGAATAGTTTATTCTTCCTGCCCATAGGCAAGAGAATTTTTACAATCTAAACTTAGAAGACCTTAGGAGTCAAGATCTACCTTGCCTTAGTGCAATAGAATATCATTCTTGGTTATGACATAAAAGGTTAGGACATTGTAACCTTAGGAACCTATAAAAACTCTCTTAGAAAAGACTAGTTAAGGATCTACCAGAGCTTAGATTTGATTCTTCAAAAGTTTTTAATCCTTGTCAATATGAAAAGCAACATAAATCAAGTTTTAAATCAGTTGATGAAGTCTCAACCACTGATGCATTATAGTTGGTACATATGGATCTTTTTGGTCCAACACAAACTAGAATAATTGGAGGAAAATATTATGTATTTGTATTAGTTAATTATTAAACTAGATTTACATGAGTCTATTTTCTAGAAAAGAAATCTGAAGATTTTTCTTATTTCAAAATTTTTAGAGCCCAAGTTAAAAATGAGAAAAATATTCCTTTGATATCTGTTCATAGTGATCATGGTGTAGAATTTCAAAATTATAATTTTGAAACTTTTTGTAGTAGAAAAGGCATTACTCATAACTTCTCAGTAGCAAGAACTCCTCAACAAAATGATGTTGTTGAAAGAAGAAACAAAATTCTTCAAGAGAAAACAAGAACCATGTTGAGTGAATATTCAGTAACCAAACATTTTTGGGCTGAAGCTATAAGTACTGCTTGTTATACTATAAATCGTGTTTTAATTAGACCTTTTCTTAATAAAACTCCTTATGAGTTATGGAATGGTAGAAAACCTAGACTTTTCTACTTCAAGGTTTCTATTTGCAAAGTATTAATTTGAAATACCAAAGGTAATCTACACAAATTCGCACCAAAATCCGATGAAGGAATTTTCTTAGGCTACTCCACAACCTCTAAGGATTATAGAGTTTTCAATAAGAATACTTATACTGTTGAAGAAACAGTACATGTTAAATTTTATGAAACCAATCCCTTTGTTTTTAAACACCCTCAACCTATATCTTCGGATGTGTTTTCAAAAACTAATTATAAACCCTTGATAGAAGATCCTTATGATAAGGAAAATGACCATGAAAATGTTTCTGAAGCATTTAACCTAGGAGATTTCCTACCATATGTTGATGAATAGGTTTTACAAAACCCAAATCAGTTGTTTCTTAAAAACCATCCCAATGATAGTATCATTGGTGATGTAAATCAACCTGTAAGTACTATAAGTTCTTTAAGAAATGAAGTATAACATTTAGTATTCCTTTCCCAATTAGAACAAAAAATCACTGATGAATCTTTGGGTGATGATGATTGGATAAAATCCATACAAGATGAGCTAAATTAATTCGAAAGGAATAAAGTCTAGACCTTGGTTGAAATACCTAAGGAAACTTCTATTATTGGGGTAAAATGGGTCTTAAGAAATAAGTGTGATGAAAATGGAATAATAGTAAGAAATAAAGTTAGATTGGTTGTTAAAGGCTATAATCAACAAGAAGGAATAGATTATGAATAAACCTATGCTCCAGTATCTATACTTGAATCCATTTGTATTCTACTTGCCTTTGCAGCATTCTTCAACTTCAAACTTTTTCAAATGGATGTTAAATGTGCTTTCCTTAATGGTTATGTTCAAGAGGAATTTTTTTTGAACAACCTCCTGGTTTTGAAGATACAAAACATCTTTAACATATTTTCAAACTTACCAAAGCATTATATGGACTTAAACAAGCCCCTAGATCTTGGTATGAGAGACTTAAAGGGTTTTTGTTACAAAACAATTATGTTAAGGGAAATGCTGATCCAACCCTTTTTATAAAGAAAGATAAGAAAAATGTTTTGATTGTTCAAATTTATGTTGATGACATTATATTTGGTTCAACTTAGTAATCTTTAACTGATTCCTCTGTGGATCTAATGAAATATGAATTTGAAATGAGTATGATGGGTGAGTTAACATTTTTCTTTGGTTTTCAAATTTCTCAAAAACTAGAAGGAATCTATATATCCCAATATAAGTATATTAAAGATCTTCTTAAAAAGTATGGGTATGGAAACACTAAGAGTATAAGTACTCCCATTGGTACCTCAAATTCACTTGATCTTGATGAAGCTGAGAAACCAGTAGATCAAACATCATTTAGAGGTATGATAAGAAGTCTACTTTACTTGACAGCTAGTTATCCAAACTTAATGTTTTCGGTATGCTTGTGTGCAAGATATCAATCCAATCCTAAGGAATCACATTTAAAGGTAGTGAAAAGTATTTTTTTCTACTTAAAAAGAACTATGGATTTAGGGCTCTTCTATACTTCTAGAAATGATTTTGTTTTAAAAAAAATTAGATACTGACTTTGGTGGATGTAGAATGGATAGGAAAAGTACATCCATAACTTGTCATTTCTTAGGAGACTCATTAGTTTCGTGGTCATGAAAAAAGAAATACTCAATAGCACTTTCCACTACTGAAGCTGAATATATAGCAGCTGGAAGTTGTTGTGATCAAGTTTAGAATATGGTATGAGTTTTACCAAAACAAAAATATTGTGTGATAATACTAGTGCCATTTCCTTAAGTAAAATCCCTATACATCACTATCATGCAAAAAAAATATATATTAGGCATCACTTTCATAGGGATCACACACAAAAAGGAGATATCATTCTTCAATTTATCGGAATGCAAGATCAACTTGCTGATATTTTCACAAAATCTTTACCCTCCGATAGATTTGATTGTATTAAACAAAATTTAGGAATGATAACCACAAGGTAATATTCCATATTAACTTCTTGTTAAAACCTATCTCCTTACAGTAAGAAACTCTTTTTCATAGGGGGGTACATTTTGTTATTAATAATTTTTTTTTCGTAATCAAAATTTTTTCGTAATCAAATTTTTCATAATCAAGTTTTTTCGTAATCAAGGTTTGTTTCTTAATCAAGTTTTTTTTCGAAATCAAGTTTTTTTCGTAATCAAGTTTTTTTCGTAATCATTTTTTTTTCATAGTCAAAATTTTCCATAGCCAAGAATAATTTTTCCTCATTACGAATAATTCTCTTAGAAATCCATAAGGTATGTTTTCTTTCCTAAGTTTACGTAATCATATTTTTACTTGTTGGTATTTTTATCTTATTTAAGAAACTCTTTCGGATTCACTTTTTCTTAAATATAGATATTTATCTTTAAAAACCTCAAAATATCGGAACCTATCAAAATCCTTCTTCGGTTATCATCTCAACCATCAGATTTGATCAGAAGTACTTCAACCGTTGGATCAACTATGGAAGTTGAATCGTCGCTTCAATCGCCTATATAAAGCCCCCCTGATGGTTATCCCACATCGATTTTTCAAGATTTTGTGTGTTGAAGCTTTGCCTCTGCTTTTTAAGGTCGTTCTGAATCTTCAAAAGTTTCCTCAGTTCCAAATGTCTTTTGAATCTTCTCCTCAGAAAGAAATGTCAACTGTTAAGGAAATATCTAAATGGAATATATATTGATTGAGGCTAGTTTATCAGAAATTCCTTGACAATTATGATTCTATTGTTTCCAAAAATATTATGCTGAATGGCTGAGAGAGTCTTTGTATTTCGAAGCTAAAGGCACATGATCTTGTGTATCGGGAATTGATGGTGGTGTTTTATGAAATAGTTAGTTTTGTCAATGAAGGAGGGAAAGATAAATTTTCATTTAAGTGTTATGGAAAGACCTAATCTCTTTCATACAATAAGGCTGTAAGTCTGATTGGTATTCCTTATGAAGGGGAAGCAGAGTTTTGTACTCACAAGTTACCCGATGAATCAATATCTTTTTACAAGGAGAAGGCAATAGAATGTCTTGGCTTGAAAGGAGTGAAGACTCCAAAGATCATTCATCTTTCTACAAATTTGTGGATTATTGAATTGTGGGTTCAAGGATTTATAATTCCAGGAAAAGGGGATAATGAAACTTTGAAGAAGAGTGACATATATATTTTGGATTTCTTGGTGAATCTAAGTAAGATAAATTTGGTTAAGTATATCTTGGTAACGATTGAGAATATCAAGAATAAAAATCTGAAGTCTTAGATTATTATGTATCCAGCCATTCTTTCAAAGATTATTGTTCTTTGCATTCATTCATTCAAAATCCCATGAATTTCCAAGATGAGAAATTACAAAGTTATGTTGCTAATTGATGACCCCTTAAGGAGAATGAAAATCAGATTTTCTAGTGAATCCAGAAAATTCTATGATCTTTCTGAAGATGAATTACAAGATTTGTCAAAGAAGTCAGAAGTGGCTGAAGCCTCTAAGATAGTAGGAAGGAAGAGAAAGGATAAGGAGTTAGAAGAGAAAAGAAAAACTCATGTGCCCAAGCAAATTCAGTCAGCACCTCCAAAGCCAAAGAAGAAAAAATCTTATCTTGATGAAGTAATGGCTAAGTGGAGAGGGGATAAGAAAAACTGGAAGGAAGGGGAGCTTAAGTTTTTATTGTAACCTAATGAAGCAAATGCATTGAAGGAAAAGACTGCTGAGAATATTGAAAAGGAAGAAAAAGAAAAGAAACAAAGGAAGAAATTTTCGAAAGCTGAAGTCGTTCAATCTCTTATCAAGGCTACTGAAAGAGCCTCTAAACAAATTCTGGTACCGGAATCCTTTTTGATAGAACCTTTTACAGATACTCCGGGGAATAAAGTGGTGATTACAGAATTGCTTCAAGAAGAATAAATTGATCTGGAATTGGAAGAAGAAATAGAATAAGAAGAGGTGGAAGAAGAAGGGAATGAATCTGATGATATCATAAAACAAGTCGAAGAGTACCATGAGAAGGAAAATCCATCTGTAAAACTATCAATCCAGAATTCCCAAGCTAAATCCTCAAAAATCTCTAAAAAAAGAAAATATGAGAAGGGTTAAGAAGAAGTGAATAAGGAAATAGATGATGAAAGCGGTAATCATGACTTTATTCATCCGAAAGATCTAGTGGCTGATGCAGAGAAAGAAGATGTTGAGGAAGAAAATATTTTTCAGCTATTGATAGTGAGCATGAGTCACCTAAAGAACAAGATACCATTCCGAGACCAGATAGGGGAAAGAAAGTGGTTGTAGATACACTAAGTAAATCCATGATGAAGAAGAAATATTTCAGTGCTTCATCAAAAAGGAAAGCTGGGGATATAGAAAAAGAATCCTCATGAACCAAACATTCGGATTCAAAATCATCTTCACTTGGACATGATTTTATTTTCCAGTCTTCGAAGAATATGGTAGGTTTTATTTCGTTATTTCCAAGCATATATTCAAGATTCCAAATGCTTTAGCAAACCATAAACCAAAAATTAGAATCATTTTCCATGGTGATGGATAAATTTGTTGCACTAGAGGCATATTTCAAGACTTTCCTCATTGGTTATGAGGCACATAAAAGATCATGCAAGAAGATGAAAAGCTGGTCAAAGAAGTTTATTGAATAAATGAAATTTTTTTATGAATTCCATGATAATGTCGAGGATGCTTTTGATACTGAATATGGGAAGATTAAATATCTTTCAAATAGTTTTGAGGAAATGTTAAATCTTGATCAGACTACTCGAAAGCAGGAAGTTAAGTATTTGAATGGAAATCTTAACTCTGTGCCCATGAATTGGAAAAGGGAAAGAGGTCTTAGAATAGAGATTGAAGAGAAGCTTGTTAAACAAGAAAAGATCTTGAAAGCTCAGGCATACATTCTTAAGGCTCAGGAAGATAAAATTCAAGCCTTAGAGAAGAAAAGTGAAGATCGGGATCAATTTCTAAAGTGAGCAGAAGAGGATCACAAGGAGCTCAAGAAGCTAAAAACTATTGTGAAGAAGATGATGCTGAAAGAGAAAGAGGGATAATTTCATTATAATCCGATCTTTTGTTGTATTTTCCTCTCGGTACAAATACTTCCAATCTTAATTAAATTTTTGTTGTTCTCTATATGTTTTTATTACTAATTTTTCAGGTACCAATTTTTTCATTCCCTCTATTAATTTTTGAAAATCACAAATGGGGAGAAAGGAATGATAAAAAGAATCCAAAATAAAGAAGAGAATTCTCTAAGGGGGAGTTCATCTAGAGGAATGTTCTTATCAATGATGATTTTTGAATGCAAGAAAATGAAAAATCTCATTCAGGAAATCTAGAATATGATCCTTAGTGATTCCAAATACTAAGTGGTATTTAGTTGTATTCACTTTGATCCATAAGTAAAGGGAGATAAGTTTTTATTTTCAAGTCCATAAAATTTCTAAGTCCTTAGATTCTTTTTAGTAAGGATGTTTATGCTTTCCAAAAAGGGGGAGATTTTTGAGTCAATAAGGTTTCCTTATGAATTTTCCATTTATTTATGTTTTTAAAATCACAAACACTCTATCTCAAGGCAAATTTCATTTCTCGTAAGTTTTATCTTTTTTAAGGAAAATTTTCCTTCCCAAGGAAATTTTCTCCCTATCTTTATTTTCATTGTTCGTGATTTAGTTTCACTAAACGTAACTCTTTTTATTTCTAAGTGTAAGATTAAGTTTCATTTATAAAACCTTCGAATCCTATAAATACTTAGATATAAAGTATTCTATTTTTAGGTTCTGAATTCAGATTCCGAATTCTTTGAAATTCAGATTCCGAATTCTCTAAAATTCAGATTCCGAATTCTCTAAAATTCAGATTCCGAATTCTCTGAAATTCAGATTCTAAATTCTCTGAAATTCATATTTTGAATTCTCTGAAATTTAGATTCCAAATTCTTCGAAATTCAGACTCTGAATTCTCTGAAATTTAGACTCCGAATTCTCAAAATTCAGGTTCTAAATTCTTTAGAATTCAGACTCTGAATTCTCTGAAATTCATACTCCGAATTCTCTGAAATTCGGATTCTAAATTCCTCCGAATTCAGACTTTGAATTCTCTGAAATTCAGACTCCAAATTCTTAATAATTCAGACTCTTAATTCCTTATAATTCATACTTTTAATTCCTTATAATTTAGATTCCAAACTCCTTAGAATTCAGACTCCAAATTCCTCAAAATTCAGGTTATGAATTCCTTAGAATTCAGACTTTGAATTCCTTAGAATTTAATCTTTGAATTCCCTAGAATTAAGACTATGAATTCCTTATAATTCAGGTTCTGAAGTCTATAGAATTCTAATTCCGAATTCCATGAAAAATAGAATCTGAATATCCTTGTAATTTAGACACTGAACTTTATTTTTCCTTAGACTCCAAAAAATAGGTTTGGTTGAGCAACCATATTTTACTTACTCTTGTTATAGTTATAAAACAATGTCATGCATTCTATTTCTAACTAACCATTGTTTGAGTGACACATGTACAAATCCCTCTGAAATTTAAGGAAAAAATATGACTGTTGGAGGAGGGAACCGACTTTTGGAGATGTGCCTATAAATAGGATCTCATTTGAATGAGCTCAAGAGAACACACACATTGATCAATCTAGAGATTACATGCTACTAAAGTTATTTCTAGAGATATAGACTCTCATGCTTTGTGCATACTAAACATCTTGTTCAGTTTGATTTTTTTGACTCCGATTGTTTCTGTATACAATCAAGGGCTTCCGGGGATAGGAAGATAGAGGTTCTGACTACCTTAAAGTTTGAGGACTTCCTTGATAAAAAAGACAGAGGTTCCAACTACCTTGAAGTTTGAGAGCTTGCAAGGATAGAAATACAAAATCAGATATTCCTATCGAGGGCTTACCCTGGTGTGGGTAAGATATAATTTCTTGAAAGTATAAATCAAGGGACCTTTATTCAAGGTTGTTGGATACCCTACTCTTTGGGTTAAAAGATTCTATATTTGTTACTTGTATTGTATCAGGTTTGTTTTTCACTACATTTTGATTATTAAAAAAAGTATAACTATATTATACTTTATTATACTTGTATACTCTGATTAGTAAGATTCTATACGATTTAATATAGAATCTTTGTTCTTGTAAACTTCTCTTAAGTTTCATTTCCGGAACTATATTTTTGGAATCTAGCAAGTTTGTAGAACTAAGTGGTATTGTGAATTTACCTTGTTTAACATTGTTAAAAAATATAAAGTTTTATACCATCTTTAAAAGTTCCAAATGAATTTTTAAAGTATACAATTCACCCCCTCTTGTATATTGAGTATCTACATCATATTTCAATCCTACATCGGCGACCTGGTGTCAATTTTTTTTATGAATGGGTGTGGCTATTCTGGGTCAGACATAGTTGTTCTAAATTTATTTACAAGTCTATATAGATTTCTCAGTTCATCATCTACCATCATTAAAATATTCTCATAGAACTGATTAGTTGTTGGTACCCCAGTACCAATTCATTCCATCTATCTAATGGAAATGAAAGAATCATTCTTTGGGATATCTGCTGACTGTGTGGGATATCCCCCCTTGGGTAGATTTATGATGAGTTCCTTGCTATCATGGATGTCTAGGATAACCCTGTACAGACTCCAGTTTTGGCAAGGGACATGCTCAACATTATGAAAGAAATTTTAAGGAATGAGTTAAATATTCACTCACTTGTCTCTTTTAAAGACTGGATTAACATTTTTCTCTATTAAAGAGGAGCTCAGTCTACTGCTATATGCCCTCACTGATGGACTTCCTGGTAGGTTCGTGATAGTTCCAACTCATACTGTGAAATCTTAGAAGTTGGAGAATATACCAAATGGGGATACCAAGTGTTGTCAGAGATACCCATGAGCCTTAGGCTGGCGGGTTTCATGGCCATGTTCTTGAATGGGTGGCTTTTCCCAACTAGAGACACACATTTGGGAATCTGAGTTAGCACGCTGGTGATGGAAGCTCAACTACCAAAGTGGGAAACCTATTAATCTAATTGTATTGGCTCTTGCATTCCTCTACTATATTTTAGTCCATATCCAACAAGGCAACATTCCTTATAGGATCAACATCCCTTTCCAATTTCTATTTGGATGGATAGGGGATAATTTCTACTACTACAATTACCAAAACACTATCGGGATCCCTGGTGTCACATTCCACCCCAAGTTGTTGAACATCTATATGGTTTAGAGAATTTTTTTAGTCCCTGATGAGGTTGTTGACATGTTGATCTAGTTTGATCGCCTCAATTTCATTCCTTATCTCACACTGTCTAGGACAATTGTCGATAATGGTGGTGGCTCTCTTGATGAAAGGTCATATAAGATATCTCTTTGGGATGGGGTTCTTGTGGTCAAGTTTTATGAGTTAGTTATTTGTGATTCATATACTCCTTATAGTTTCACTTGGTAATTCATATGCATCTAAAGGGTTTATCCTATCCTCTCAGCTGGCACATGGGGAGAAAGACATCCTAGGATTATTCACTAATTTTGGATTGTATTGGAATTTGGGGATACCAATGTTGAGATTATAATTACACCTATTGGATCCCATGTCTTCCTGTCTTATGATTATTTTTAGGCCTGGGTGGAAGCCTACCCAGGTGGTATACTGAATAGACTAGTCTATTAGGTTGAAAAATCACGTGCTTCACCAACCCCCTTGTCTATAACAATAATGGAGCTGATTCAAGATTTGGGCAAGCCTTCAATGAAGCACCCTCATCCTAGAAATGACCATCCCATTAGTTGACCATAATTTTAGGAAGTCGGTCCTTCAATACGAGCAATGGATGATGACACTTTTGAGGAAAGAGTATATAGAGCTTCCTCTCTTGGTTCTTTGTCATCTCAACCAGCCATTACCCCTTCTAAAGTACCCACCCCATTAGTTACAGAGTATTAAACATAGATTAGGATAATATGATAGAATATTCACACCTTGATCACTGAAACTCCCCTGAAAAAATTTCATGATCAAGAGAAACATCTTCGCTGGCTCTTTAACAATTTGGGGGTGGGCGACTATGACTGTCAGTCATTATTTGAAATCATGTGAAAAATCATACTGAATTAGCAATAGTTGGATACTAGAAAGAGGGGATTGCATGATTTCAATTATGGTACTCCCCTAGTCGATCTAATGAGGGAAGCTTCAGAGGAATTAGAATAGAGTCATCAGATAATATATGAGATTCACACCCAAATGGACGCCTTGAACTGATAGATAGTGAGACACAAGGAGAACATAGCTCACACAAATTCTGATCTTTTAGTGTCATCGTAATCATTATAAACTAATCAAAAAAGAGTTAATGAGTTTTTTACTCTTATTGATATTCTTCATCATCAGGCTGTAGTAAAAGAAACAGGGAAGGCGGCACTTTGGTTCTCGATAAATGCTTCTCATCAAACTCTTATTGACTTGGCATATTCAGATAATCAAATATTACTATATTTTAATCACCAATGTGTTTTTTTTATTTTTATGAAATCATCAAAGAGTCTCTAAAATGCGGAGATTCCTCCTTATGCATGCTATTAATGAATATATATTCTTAACTCTATATATCATTATTTATTTTTCTCTTATCCATGATGTTCATGACATTTCATTGATCTAATGTTACATATATCATAAATGATACCCATCCTTTTCATAGTATCAAGTAAACCTGAATGTATATATTTTAATTTTTAAATAATAACAAAATTTTATTAAGAAATGCTCATGAATTCCCACCAAAATGAGATTCCTCATTGATGTATCTACTCTAATTATCTTGAGATTACATGATTCAAAAAAGGATAATTTGGGTAGATTATATGTCCTGAATGGATAATTCTATTTATTTTTCTGAATTCAATGGACTTAGTGAGCATAGCGTGATTTTTTTCTAAGGCGGTATGGTGGTCCTCAAAAGCTTTGTATCTTTTTATTTTATATTCCCCTATTTTTTCCTAAATATAGAGGAAGGATTAGCGGGCATGGACCTAGTTTTCTTTTCTCAAGATACCCTCTTATGGGTTTTTGACCTGACAAGTTATGTGCTTTTTCTATTTTATGAGTGCTCAATATTTCCTAGAACATACAAAGTACATGTTCAGTGAGAAAAGACTTGAATTTTTTCCAGAATTCCCCTATCTAGTTTTCAACCTAGAAAGCATTGTGTCTCTTTCATTTGGTTGTTTTAAAGTCTTGAAAACTAGAACATTTTTGTGCTGTAGTTTAGGGTCTTTTAGCTCAGACCTTCTATCATTGTAGTTTATGGTCTTTTAGCTCATACATCCTATTATTATAGTTTAGGGTCTTTTATCTTGGACCTTTTATTATTATAGTTTAGGGTATTTTAGCTCATACCTTCTATTTCTATAATTTACGGTCTTTTAAATCAGACCTTTTATTATTGTAGTTTAGGGTCTTTTAGCTCAAACCTTCTATTATTGTAGTTTAGAGTCTTTTAGCTCGGACCTTATATTGTTGTAGTTTAAGATCATTTAGCTCAGACCTTCTATTATTATAGTTTAGGGTCTTTTAGCTTGGACCTTCTATTATTATATTTTAGGGTATTTTATATTGGACCTTCTGATGTTGTAGTTTAGGGTCTTTTACCTCGAACCTTATATTTTTGTATTTTAGGGTCTTTTAGTGCAGACCATATATTATTGTAGTTTAGGTTCTTTTAGCTTGAACCTTCTATTGTTGATGATATACCATTTTCAAAGTGTCATTCTCTGTGTAGTTTAATGTCATATGGTGAGGACATCTATTATACAGTTTAACATCATGCGATAAGGATGTAAATATGCTAGGCAGTTTAATGTCTTATTGTCAGGACATGATTTATGAACATGGAATATGGGGCAGACATTCCAGTGATGACCCATAACACCATGGGGTTCTGAGTTCCACCATGGTGTTGTCAGGGTTCATGAGGATTGGGGTTCCTTTCCTATAAGGAGGAGATGCCTATGGTTTGTAGGTCAAAGCCCTTATGCGTCGATAGCATGGTAAAAAATAGGTGTACCCACTCTTTTCCAAGGGCCATGGAAGATTTATTAGGGTGGTATTGGCTGAGGGTAAAATATTAGGGATGTTAGGTCCACCTGGATAGTTGGAATATGGGTTGGGAAAGTCATAACCCAAAATTTTTAATCGATGAAAATGGAATGGGGTGGGCATATTGAGGATGACCCATAACACCCTGAGGTTCCAGGTTCCTCCACAGTGCTAACAGGGATCACAAGGATCAAAGATCATTCCCTACAAGGAGGATATGTCTCTAGTTGGTAGGTCAAAGCCCTTATGTGTCGATAACATTTTCAAATAGATGTTTCCTACCTCTTTTTTGAGGGCCATGAATGATTTCTAAAGACTCAAACTCCTGGGTGATGAAGTTTGATATGAAGAAAAATCTATCCAGGAAGGGTTCTAGCACCCTGGGGAAGTTTAGCACTTATTTAGGAAGCTTGGTCCCTACTCCCTTTGGTTCCGAGTCTTGTAGTGTGGGTCATGAAAAGGTTTGAGAATAGATTATCAAATTCCTGCCTTGATAAAGTGTATAAAATATGGTGACATAGTGTCGAGGGTGTTGAATCCACTTGAATGGTTTGGTTATGAGGATTGTAAATCATGGTCCAAAGTGCTTGGGTCATGAGGATGGTATGGTACAATCATGCTAGAGATGGACTAAAACACCCTAAGGTGTTGAGTTCCACCATGATGATGTCAGGGCTCAAAAGTATCTAAAATACCTTTTTGTAAGGTATGAATCATTTGGTTGATAACCATAAACGAATATACAGGAGCCATATGTATACATGAATAGTCAAACAAAGGGTCCCTTGAAGCCGTATATCCTATTCCAAGGGACTTGGAAGGTTTGTGGCAATCCAAAGTGCTCAAATCATGAAGTGTGGTTTATGGAAAATGTAATATTCAAGAAGGGTTCAAGCACCCTAAAAGTTGTATCACTACTTAACAAACACATTTTCATGACAAGGAGATGTGAAAAATCATTAATATAACTTTTTTTAGACCAAAGGTTCCAATGATCATGACTTGGATTTTACTGGGGCCACAAATTAGGCCCTATGAGATTTATTCCTTGTGCATTTATGATCTAACTTTTGCCTAAACTTTGGAGATGAAGAGTTTAGAGAGCTAATACTTGACTTTTACTCAGGCCTCCCTTTATAGGTTTTTAACCTGAAATTTTTTGTGTCTCTTTTTCTAGTAGTTAAAAGTTTTTTTGATTCGGAACACCAAAGGCTAAAGTTTAATGTCATATAGCTTTGAACAAAATGCATGAAATTTAAGGTCATGACACACATGGACATAGTATGAGGGGAATGTTACACAAGAGCCTAAATAGGATAACCTGGGTCAAGAGTACTCCAACATCCTTCAGAGAGGGATATGAGAGTGTTATAAATCATAGATCAAAGTTATCAGGTTATGAGTAATTATGTGAGAAAATCATACCGGGGATGTCCCAGAACACCCTAAGGTTTGAGTTCCCCTACAGTGATGACAAGCTCACAAGGATCCGATTTCCCTTTCTATAGGGTCATGATGTCTCTAGTTGGTATATCTAATCCCTTATGCATCAATATCATGGTCAAAAAAGAGGTCTCATTTCTTTTCCAAGGGATATGAATGGTTTGTGGTAACCCGAGGTGCTCAAGAAATGAATTGTGATTTATGGGCTAAGGTACTTAAAGGATGAAGAAATCACCCCATACTCTAGTTGAATGGGGCCAGTCTCTTATGGTCCTTTGATAAGGGATGATTCTGGGAGATGTCCTGTACATTTTAACGTCATGTAGTGGGGATGTATCATTTGTGAAATTTAATATCATTTGACCTGGATATTTTCATTATAGTTTAACATCATGCAGTAAGGAAATTTTAATTTCCTTACTGTTTAACATCATGTAGTAAGGAAATGAGGACCGATGTGAAATTTTGTATAAGATATACTTGGGAACACTTTTCACTAGTCATAGACATTTAGAATTATGGGGCATCTTTGATCCATGCATAGGATTATTGGTGGGTAGCCATCTTTCGGAGCCCTTATTGCATATATTTATTATGTGCGTAAAAAAACTGTATGTGGATCTAACTATTTCATAGTAAGAATGATCATATATGAATCTACCTACTTGAAAAGAGGTATATGTTACATTTTTCATATATTTTAATGTCATGTGACTAGGACATTCACTGCATAGGTCTAGACCATATGCAGTTAGGGGTGTATTTTTTTATCATTTTATATGTTGTGGATGAACCCAGGATTGGGTATCTAGGTGTCACTATATATCATGTAATGATATGAATCAAGTCATGCATAGTTCTTTCATGAAACTTCTCTACGCAGGTCTGACTTGTACATAGGGATGGGGGGACATTTTTATTTTATCATGGATGGATACAAGAATCATAGATCCAGTTGTCACTATGTATCCCATGGTAATAGGAATCAAGCCATGTGTATTTATTGAATGGTAAACTCTCTACGTAGGTATGAACCATGTGCATAAGAGGGAATTGTTCTTATTGATTATTGTAGTTGGGCCTAGGATTGGAGATCCAGGTGTCACTACATATAATGTGGTGATAAGAATCAAGCCACACTTAGTTCCTAAGAAACCATGCAGTTTAACATCATGCGGAAAGGATGTAGACTCCCTAACGTGAAAAGGAAATATTATGAATAGGCCCAGTAATGGAGGTCTAGACATCACTATGTATATTGTGATGATAGGAATCAAGCCACATGTAGTTCTTGAAAGGAGTTGTGGTGGAAGACCAACACCAATGATAGTGATCCAATTAGTTGAGGTCCATGGAAATGCATAGTTTTATGTCATAAAAGAGACATCAAATATGCAGTTTAATGTCATGTGGTGAGGAATCATGGTTTTCATTTTAAGGTTTTTCATCAAAGACCATATTAACCATGTCATGAACTGATATGTATCGATCATGCGGGAATACCCCTACCAAAATTCCTAAGATCATGTAAGTTATCTCGGTGTGAGAAACAAAGAATGTAAAAGGTTTCTCTCACCACACATAGGAAATTAGAGGAAAATACATGAAAATTTTGTATCATGTGGTGGATGGGCCAAGATATAGAATCTATGCATCTCTATATATCTCATTGGAATGAGAAGCAAGCTATATGTTGTTCTGAAAAACTGTATAGTTTAGTGTCATGTGTTGAGGACATCATCTATGAAATTTAATGTCATGTGGTGAGGATGAAGGTGACTTGAAGTGAAAGAATAATAATATTGTGGTTGGGCCCAAGAATGGAGGTTTGGGAATCACTATGTATCCTACGATGGAAGGAATCAATCCACACATAGTTATGGTAAACCATGCAGTTTATTATCATGTGATGAGGACATAATCCATACAATTTAATGTCATATGGTAAGAACGAGGTTCAACCAATGTGTAAAATAAGGCTTAACCATTTTCGTTTATCATGATGTCTTATGACCAAGATGAATATATTATAGATGGACCCAATATTTGGTGTCTGGGTGTCACTACATATCCTATGATGGTATGAATCAATCCATGTGTAGTTCTTAGATAAGGAATTCCCTATGTGGATATAACTCACACATAGGGAGATGGAGCACTTCATTTACCTTTTCCATAGATCTAGATTGTGTGTGATGAATTGTGGGTAAGATGATTCTTCTTGTGTAGTTTAACATAATGTGGTGAGGATATATCATGTGTAGTTTAACATCATGTGATCAGGACATGTTCCATATAGTTTAACGTCATGTGTTTAGGATGTAATACGCTTTGAAATTTAACATCTTATTGTTAGGAAATTTTTGATATGGTTTAACATCACGTGGTTAGGATGAGTTTGTGCAGTTTAACAACATACGAACAGGATGAGAGACAATATGAAATTTAAAGTCTTTCTCTCAGGACTTATTCTGAAGAGTTTAACGTCATGTGACATTACGTACAATTTACTTTAACATCATGTGACTAGGATATACCATACTATTTAACATCATACGATCAGAATGTACCATGTATTTTAACATCATGCAAATAGGATATAAGATGCTTGATGATAGATATGCAAAGTATTTCTTGAGAAACCTTACATTAATGGGGGAGTGATGTGTTCACCATCCATTGTGTCCAGGGATTAATCTCCATTATGAGAGACCTTATGTATGAGATAAGGCCCTTTCCATTTGTGTTCTAGATTATGAGTCTTCTTCCCTAGTATCATCAGGATTCTGAGTTCCAATACTAATTCTCCTAAAAGGAACAAATAAAGATGGACCATTTTATTAAAGGCCTATGTGATCTTATTCTGATGGACTTTGAGGTTGTGCAATGTATGCAACATTTTCTCATCAAGTTACTCTAACTCGTCCAACCACATTTGAAATTTACTATCATATGAGAGTTTTTTTAAGGTATCTATTCAAAGTTATGAAAAATAAAATTCTATGGGTAACAATGTCTTAGTTCTGTACACTAGTGAATATGGAGTCTCTTATGTAGCAGTGTGTGTGATCGTACGGTATGCCCATAAAGCATGGAGGAGATTTCCCGTCTAGTACTTATTGTCATTATTCACTATATTTTATATTATATTTTATAGTCTCATTAAAATTCTATATTTGATCATTTTCCACTATATGATAGCTGGATGAAAGGTTCGACTTGATGTTTTACTCCTGGTACAATTTCAACTATATAGAAAAGAAGTTGGTGTCATTATCCGTCAATATCGTGTGAGGGACTCTGAACCTGGTGATGACATTGGAATTCACAAAGTTGATTATATTATTCATCCTAGCTTCTTTGAGGGGTATTACCTTAGAGAATTTGGAAAATTAGTTAGTAGTAGTAAGGATTTACTTAAAATACTTGGTTGTGGCTGGGGGATATAGTCCCACAACATCCATTCTCTAAACGAAAAATGGGAAATAATATTTAGCTATTTTTAGTAATTCTAGGGGATGATGGATTAAGTTTTCATGAATATGGAATGCATGAAATTTCCTAGTGAATTCCACATGGTCTTGTATCATGGTTTTCCAATAGTAACCTAGCCTCTTGATTTGGTGGGAGAGTCTAGTCCCAGAATGATAAGAGTAGTAGGAGCCTACATGGAGTTCTTCCATGGTGGTGGGAATCTCTATTTATACTATTCAACTGAGAAAGATTCCATCAAAGCCTCTCTTATAGAGGGATCTATATCTGAGGGTAAAGTTTGGACCACCCAAAAGGGTAAAGTTTGATGCTCGATGCAGAATTTGTTCCCTTCTAGATCAGTCTATCGAGAGGATCCTATTTTAAAGATAATCAATTATGGGGTGCATCCATCCAGGGGTGGGTGTCACTTTATCTCCCTATGGTGTGGATTTTATATGATTGACTTACTCTATGTCACAGATGGTGATCAATGAGACCATACTTCAGTGTGTGATGTAGATGATCTCTTCCTCCTGATCATGGTCATCCAGAACTGTAGTTTCATTAGCCAATGCATTGGCTTGAGCATTCTGTTAGTGAGGAACATGATGTAGCATGGGTTAAAAAGGTAACTCCTCCAGTAGATCTCTAATTTAGCCAGTGATAGGGTCCAATTATTATTTTTCGATGGAATATTCATCATTGATCTTCCTTATCACTAGCTCTAAATCCCCTTTGATGTTCATGTAGGATATTTGCAGTTTTAGGGATATTTCCAAGCCAGTGATGAGGTATTTGTATTTATACTCATTATTCATGTAGCCTTTGGATAGTGGGAAATAGTAGGGGATTTTTTTTGTCCAAAGAAACAAATACAATCCCTCGGCCAACTTGATTGAGTTTTGGGTTTTTCAGTGTTTTATTGATAGGAATTCAGTAGGCACCATCAAAATACATCTCCCATATCCAGGGAGTGTCATGGGTATAGAAACCCTCCTCATTTAGAAGTTCGGTGTCAAATGGTATACTTTCTAAGTTGGTATGTGCCGTGAGGAAATCAGTCAGGGCCTATCCTTTCACTAACTTATGTGACATGAAATGAATGACATACTATTTTAGAATAACTATCCATAATTCCAAATTATTGGTCAGCATGGGATGGCCAAGGATGTACTTGATTGGGTCAATACGAGAGACCAAGTGGACTTTGTGGTAATATGAGTAATGCCTCAGCTTTTTCACTACAAATATGAGCATGAAGTGGTTCTTATCAACATTAGAATATTGGGTCTCAATTCCTAGCATCATTCAACTAAGGTAATAAAGAATGTTCTCATTCCCCACACCATTTTTCTGTGCGAGGAGATCACCCAGTGATCGTTCCATCAAGGCCACATATAAGATGATTGGATTTCATTCCACCAGTGGTATCAAGACTAGTGGGTGAAAAAGGTACTACTTGAGACACTTAAGTCTTCTTTACTATCCTCATCCCATCGATAGTCAATCCCCTTCTTCATTAGCTTGGCGAAGGGAAGGTATTTTCCTGCCAGGTTGGCTATGATATGTCGAATGTAGGTGAGGTTCCCTTGAATCCCCCTTGGTTATTTGAGATTATGAGGGGGTGAAATTTCCAAGATTATATTTTCAAGATCAACCTCAATTCTATAGTTTCATACCAAAAAGACAAGGAATTTCCTAGATGTTACAATGAAATCCCACTTCAATGAGTTCATCTTCAGACTGTGTTGTTGCAACTTGTCAAAGACTGTTTAAAGATCTGTGAAGTGAACTCATTGTTGTTGAGATTTGACTAACAGGTCATCAAATTAACATTAGACTATTAATTCCATGAAGTTCTTAAATATATAATTTATGGTGTTTTGATAAGTAGCACAAATTTTATTTAATCCAAAGGGCATGACTTGATAGAAAAATATCCCCTAGGGTTCTCTAAAGGTAGTGGATTCCTCATCTTCAAGGAACAAATTTATATTCTTGTACCCTAAGTAATAATACATGAAGGAAAGGTAATAGAAGCTAATATTTACATATATCAAGAGTTCAGTGATCATTAAGAAATTTTCTTTCAGGAAGTGTCGATTAAGGTCTCTAAAATCGATACATACCCTAATCTGCTCATTCTTCTCCTTGAAAGGGAAAATGTTGGTAAGCCATTATGGGTATTTCACCTCCGAGACAAAGTTTTCGTTGATCAAATTTTCAACTTCTGCCTCTACATTAGTAGCATGAGAGGGGTGTATCCTCCTAGCTGCCTACTTGAAGACTCAATAGTCATCAGGTAAGCCGAGATGGTGAGTAGCCACATCTGGATTCAGTTCGGTCATTTCTATATAACTCCAAGAAAACACATATCGATTTTGATTTAGAAATTAAATTTATATCACTTTATCCTCTAGAGGAATGGAGACGCTAATCAATGTAGGACACAAGTATTATTTTATTCCCAGATTTACCTGCATGAGCTCATCGATGCTGGTGGAGACACCTTCCTCAAATGTTGGAGGGGTATTCCTAAGATCATCCTCTTATTCTTCCATCTCTGAGTATGTGGAGTAATTTTCAGATGAATTCAGAAATTTGAGTGCATCTCTATCATTTTCGGGATGAGGGGGGCCATGGGAAGAGACATTCTCATCCCCTACTGCCAGAGTCATTTTAGATAGATTCTAGAGATGAATTTATTTTACACTATCACTGGGGATAGAAGGATCTTGGACATATATGATTAGGTCTATTTCCATGATCAGATTTATGGGTAGTACATAATCTCTATCAAGTATACTACATGGATTCACAAGGGTGGTCCCCAAGCCTTTTGGGGATACAACCTATATATTTTCATCCACTGTTGTTTTTTTGAATTTCATTTTATAGAAACATACCTCAACGTATGTGGCTTCACAAGACTTGAAGGGGGCACTGTCACCATGTATTATACTGACCTTTCTATCAATTGGGTATTTCAATCATTGATGAAATATTAAAGGTACCTCAATGTGGTTATGAAGTCAGGGACTTCTGAGCAGGAGATTTTATGAGGTGTATTGATGGATAACCATGATATCAGTGTTAGATATGAGATCTCCAAATTGAGCATTGAGATTGATCTTCCTAAGAGATCTTTTTTTGCTCTTATCATACCCTTGAATGGTCAGCTTTGTGAGAGATAAGCCCCCTTAACTATATCTAAAATTTTAGAGGGTCCAAATAGGGATGAGGTTAATCCCAGAACCATTGTCAATTAAATCCCTTCAGATGTCAATATTATCAAGTATTCCTAAAACATATAGGGGTCTGATGTGTCCCTATATGACCTCTCTATGATCCTTCTTTGTGAATGAGATAGAGACATGAAATTCTAATGGAATAGTCTTCACTTGATAAACCTCAACTACAATGACTTTTATCTTGAACTATTGTGGTCTGTGGAGGGTTTTGACAAGTGCCTCCCTGAGTTCTTTTGAAATATGAAGCACATATAGGATTGAGAGTTTGTTTGGGACAACTATCAGATGTTTCGGAATGTTTTACTTTTTTATAAAGGTCATCTCTTCCCAAGGTGGGTTTGCTTCATATTATGTGGTTTAGGAGTTGTAACATTTGAGGTATAGGGGACTAGTGCTTGTGCATAGGTTAAGGGGGAATCATCTTCCATTATCATAGGTTGTGTTGGCCTTCCTCATTATCTAGGATGACTTGGTAATCAAATCCCTACCATAAAGTCATATAAGATGATTAGGATGGGTGAATGTTGGAGGGATCTAAGGCACCTTTATGTTTTTATTGAGCTCACTGGAGTGTTTTTCCATGGGTATCAGCTGCATATATATCCTCAGTAGGTATGCGAGTGAGATATTGGGTTCGACCGCACTTGCGATGTCCCTTATATCCTCATCTTTTGCTCCTACGAACTCTGGCTCCTGAGATAGGTTTGAGGAACTCATACTCGAAGGCATATTCATCATCTAATGAGGGGTTTTCCAAGTGTATAATGTTAACAGAACCAAAGATGAGTTCTTTTTCTAATGAGGGTTCTATTTGGTTGGGTGGTTCCCATTCTTTAGACATCATAGGAAATAAATCTATAAGAATCAGATATATTATAGGATATGAATATGAATCTTCCTATTATATCTCTTCCTATGTATTATTATTACGTCCACCTCCAAGAGGCATATTTTATGTCACCTACCTAGGTGAAAAAACCATTATGGGTATGTGAAGTTGTTCCCTTATGGTGGAATGAGATTGGTCAAGTGTCTTTTAAGTCATCTAGTTGTTGAACGTTTTCCCACACATAGTTGGAATTTTTTTTCAATCAATTTGTTCTTCTGTTTGGGTAATGGTTACACAGGTCACCTGTGCCAGGGAGTCATGTAACATTACATGTCTGGAATTGAATATGCTTTGGATGATTTTTTTGAAGAAAAAGTAATCTTAGATGTTGTGACCCATCCTTTTATAGAAAGGGTAGTAGTTGGTATGATCAGTGAGGTTGGCCTCATTGGGTTTCCTAGGATGTGGCATCTTGAGTAGGTTATTGTCCATGGATACATGGAAATAACTTGAGGCTTTCTCATTCAAGAAGGAGTGTTATTTGTTCATCTATTCCTCAAATCTCAAGAAAACCTGACCCCTTTTTACTTCTAGCTAAGGGAGATTTTGTTACCGCTACTGCTCGATAGAAGGTGTTGGGTGGTTCAGGCCCTGCCTTGGTGCTTGAATGGGCACTGCTACTAGTTTGAGGGTAACAACGGTAGTCTCTACCTTACAGATATTTTTCCTATATGTTGAGGGAATAACCCGAGACTTAGTTTGGGTCCGCTGAATGGAATATTCCAAATTTTTTTCCATTTCTAATAACTCATGTAATCCACCTAGATACTTCATCAGGATCAGGGGTGTATGTAGCTCATCTTAGATATTTTTTTCATAGAGTTCTTGCAATTTATCATGTGAGAGAGGGATGCTTAGAAAATAGGTTAAACCTTTCCATCTGGATATGAAGTCAGTCACCCTATCATTTTTACATTATTTGTAGTTTATCAGGTATAAAATTATCATTTTCATTAGTGTAGAGTTGAACTAATAAAGTAATTGGTGATGAAGGTCTTCCCATCCCAAAACAGATCCTACCGGAAGACTATTTTACCAAACAAAGGCTATACATATCAAAGTCTATACAAACCACCTCAGTTTGGTCGGCTTCTACTGATCTCAAGGTCCCATCATCGGACCACATTAGTACATTAAGTGAATGCGATGTTTTTTCGGGTCTTTTGCGCCGTCAAAGGTGGATAGGGTAGAATTTATGATATCGGGTGGGGTAAATTTTCATCCACCCATTCATAATATGACTTATTATTAGTTGGTATAGGTGTGAATCACCCTTCCATGGATTTTATTTGAGAAAATAGGGACTTAATGGCGTTGAGCAGTTCCAAAGGTACTACTGTCTAAGTTGCCTCCCATATACAAGGATTAGGTAGGGCTTAATGAGGTGGCCTCATATTCATATCCATCTAGTTCTCGATTCATGATAAGACTGAATGATTGCCCGAGATAGGGATAATTTTTTTTCCATAATGTAGGGAATTCATGATCATCTTCTACTTCCTCATTTATATAGACTAGATTACTAGATTTGGAGCCGGTTAGACACTCAAATGTCACTCTTATAGGTGGATAAACTCTTTCTTGATGTATGGTAGGAGGGATATTCACCTCCACCTGAAGATGATACTCAATGGGAATTTTCCCCCTAAGTATCTCCTCATTGAGTTGTCTAAGATTTTGTATCTCATTCTCATATTGTGTCAACTACTCCCCAATGGAATGGATTTTAGATCTTCTAGTTGATGAGTGGGATACGATCAATTCTTTCCCTTTATTCTTGGCAGTGTTCCTCTATAGAGTTGGAAACTAAATATTTGGAGGCTCTAGGTTTTGGATTCTCCTATAGTGATGTGTGCGTGTAGCCTCAGTTGAAGCATCTAGATCACCCTCCTCTCAGGGTATATTTTCTTATTTCGTCCCTCTATATTCACATCTTGATCCATATTATCTATTGTATTGATGGTGATGAAATTTATAGAGGTGTATCAGACAATGGTAGTTATCTCATTACTCTCAATGTAATATGATGATTCTGTGTTTCCAGTATCAAGGCTGTGTTTTCAAACCTTGGACATATTGGATCTTTTTGTTTTATGGACCATGAGGGGTTTGATTGCCTTCATCATATGTTCCTCCCATCTTGTCCTGTGAGTAGTGACATTGAGGGAGTTTCCACTCATGATTTTCAAATAAGCCCCAAATAGAATAGGTTCGTCTTGCGGTGGGAGGAATGGATGTGATGCTGACCATCGATATTTACCTCACAACCTAGAGAAGACTGATTCTATCTATGGTGATGATAGTGATGACGAAAATTCTCCCAACCCCATGGGTTGGGGATTATTTAGGGCCTTTATTGGCATTTTTGGATCCTACTGTTAAGGATATGATGATTCTGGTCGAGGATTTGATGAATCATGGGATATGAATCGAGATATAAATTCCCCTAGACCTATGGGCTGGGGTTGATCTGGAATTGTCATTTATTTCTCCAGGACCCACTCAAGGGGTGATGAACCTGGTAATGACGATTCAGATAAAAATTCCCCTAGCCCAGTGGTCTGGAGTTTGTTTTTAGTTGCTACCAATATGTCCTAAATCCTCTCAAGGATTTCTAATCTGAGAGGTGGAGGTGGTGGTAAATATTCCCCTAGCCTAATGAGATGGGTTTTATCCTATAAGACTACTATAACATCTGTTATTACGACCTATTTGATTTGGCGCAATTGTGCTTGTGTATGAGTTGAGTGCAATGGAAGACCATGACAGGAGTCATTTTATATGAGAAATTATTGTGTTGACTATAAATTTGGATTCCGTGTCATAAATGTGTTCCTGTTATTTTGAGGGGCTCAGTTCAAAGATCTTTTGGAAGCCCTATCTCTCCATTTTTGATGTCTTGGCACTATTAAAGCATGGGAATTCCATTGTAGTGACCAATTAGCTCGTATGTTACCTGGTACCCAAATTTATCCAGAGGCTATGACATTACAAGACGCTATGTCTTAGGAGTTCTGTTGTTCCAAGGGTATGATGAAGTGAAATGCTCCATAATTTCCCTATTCTCAAATATGGATACATGAAGTGGATTTAGTTATTAGTTGTCAAAGATTCATGATGTAATGGAAGCCAGCATGCTACAGATTTGTGATGTGATTTTCCAGTTTTGGGTCTCTATTAATGGATATAATTGCTATGTATAATTTATAATAGAGTATCTTGATGGTCTAAAGGTGACCCTCATATCCTGGATAAGGGAGGTTTCTATCCTTCAATCACTGATGAGTTTCCCACATATTTTATCATATGTAAGGCATGCACTCCTTCTCTAGATCATCTAGGGTCTCATTGACAGAAGTTGAAATTGGTCCAAAACATGGTGTGGAGGTTATTTTTTACTAACTCTCTCTATCCATATTTCAATGTTAGCTTTCTCTTTATCAAGCTTACGTGCCTCCACTTGGTCATACCAAATAGGTTGTCTCCATGGGTTGTATGCTGACCATAGTGATGGGATTATGGTAGTTAATGGAGAACTATATATTTTTGACCCCAATGTTTCAAGCACCTCTCTATATGAAGGTGTATGAGCTTCTATCACCTCTCTATATGGAGGTGTTTAGGCAAGGGGATGATTTCCATGTCCATGGGAGATATCACTGTAGGGATTTTGACCATAGTGAATGTCAGGGGTAGAGTCTCTATGATAAATCTCCACACTACGATGGGGAGGACTATCACGGTAATGGTCACCTTCTGCTTCATCTGAAGAGTCTATGGAACCTTGGGGTGTTGATAATGTGTCTTGAACAACCTCAAGGATGTTGGCATTGATCGCATTAGGAATATTGGTCTCATTCTATGTCATGGATGAAATATGTCAACCTGAATTTTTGGATTGTATAGGGATAGGAGTTTACTGTATGAAAGATATCAGAATATGTTGATATCTGTTTGGCATTAAGGGAGTATGATCTCATTACTAAGAAGATGTTGGAGTATTCCAATGAGTTTCTTCCTCATTGGTAGGAATATAAGCCTATCTATAGGTTGTTTCTAAAATATGTCGTTCAACCCTGGATGAAGCAAGGATATGATCCCAGTTCAAATATTCATTACCTTTTAGAATATGTTGATGGGCCTCAAAAATGGGATAATGGATATGAGTCTCCTCCTATATGGACTCATAAAGATGTTGGTGCTGTTGTTCTTCGGTGGAAGTAGGGATATGATCCTGGCTTCCGTGATCTGCTAGAATATGCCAAGTAGCTTTACTAATAGGGATATGAGCAATCCCTCAGGCATATGTCACTCTCACTTGGTGAACCCCAGTTGGAGGAGGGATATGATCCTGATCAGGTGCCTTTTTAGTATGTCTCCAATCTTTTTTGATAGGGATATGATCATGTCCTGAGTCATGTGCTACTCTCAGTTGGAAGGATCTGATTAGAATGGGGATATAATCATGATCCTGAGACTTTGGAGTATGTTTTTGGTCTTTTCGATAGGAATATGATCCTATCCTGAGGCATTTGTCACTCTCACTTTGTGATCCCTAGTTAGAACAAGTATATGAGCCTGATCTTGAGCCTTTGCAGTATGTCTTTAGTATTTTTTGATAAGAATGCATGTCTATCCAAAAGCATGTATCTTTCCCTGGTTGGAATGGGAATATTATCCTGGTCTAATGCCTCATCCTTTACCAATATATACTAATAATCCTCCTGAATAGGAGAAATAATGTGCTATTTCTATAAAGCAACCACTTGTTCATACTTATCTGAGTGTTGTGCTACCCTAACTATAAGGATAGGAATATTCACATGTACCTAAATTTCTACCAGTGTTGAAATATGATAACGAAGTTCTTAAGCTATTTCTAAGAGGTAGTGACACTTTAGAAAAGTGTGTGTAGGAATGTAATCCTGCACATTTTCTGTCTCCAATATATACTAGAAAATGTCTTCGATTGAAGTGGGGATATGAGCCCACTTCTATCCTCCTTATTCCATCAGAATATGTCAATGGGCTTCATGTGTGGGGATAGGGATATGCATCTCTCCCACCCTTGCTGGAGGAATATTCCTGCAGACTTGTTCCAAGTGAGTAAGGATGTGGTCCTGCTCATTGGCTACCGCTGGAATATGTCAATGGGATTTGTTAGTGGAAGTAGTTATATGAGCCCAATCCCAGTTATATAATGATTTTTGTGCCCTATGTGTCTTCCTTGGTTCTCGTGAATGAGCATAAGAGGTGGAAATGTGTTGTGTAGTTCTTTCAATAGGCAACTAAGGGGAACCAGTGGGATGGTTCTAGTGACGACAGTCAACATGTTCTCTCCTTGGTGGATCTTGAACTGAAAGTTAGTCATAGTTGACTACTTATTACACTTTTATCAAATACTGAATGTGGTGATTATTTCACTCTGAGGATAAGCTTCTTAAATTATTGAAAATGGAAACAAGCACCACTAGTTTTACTACATCTTTCTGTGAATGATGTGGACTCATTAGTTTTAACATTTAGAGACCCTTGCATTCATCCTCAAGGGTTGGGATTATACCAGGGGTGGTATTCCCAAACCATTACATTCAACACCTAGTGTTAAAGGTTTTGGAAGGGTGATATCATTCTGTGACTCACAAGGGTTAAAATCTTATTTGATTTTCTAGAACAGTCACTAAATGAAAACATGATATCAGGTTAGGGTGTTGTTTATGAGAGTAGTATCTACAATCACAAATAAGACAAGGAACAAGGTCACCGATAATTGTGTCGTTTCAAGATGATATGTGCTCAATTAGATATGAACAGGTAACAAAATTGTCTTTTCTTATTCCCAGTGTATCCATTCTACTCACGTTGACTTTTTACAGCAAGTATTGACTTATTTCATGAGAACCCTGATTATATAAGATCACACATCAAGCATGAAATTTTCATTTGTGTAGTATGCACAAAACAAAATGGCCTGATGCATGATCAACTGATCATTTTTATTATTTTAGAGATTCACTATTTTTGTTTTGTTAAAAAATATCACCCAAATGGTGGGAAAAAATGGTCTAATGAGAACTGGTCAGTCTATCCCTTTTATCCTGTAAAGAAGATGTCATAGTTAAATGATTTCACATTGGGTTCACCATTTTCATTTCATGGTGTAAATGTATGGATGGATTCTATCGTTGTTTGATTATGGGGGGTCAATGTATTTCACAATCATTCATGTTGGGTTCATAATTTTTTAATATTCCATAGAAACAGCCAATGGTTCCCTCATCCATAACTGAGTACGGACCTTCTTTCTAAAGGTAGGCAGTCAATTGGGGTTTCATACCCAATGGAACTTCGGAACTTGCATTGGTCGAGGGGATGGGAGGATGGGATCATCACACCCTTTTAGGGATAATTGTTTCCTACTTCAAGATTATCTTATATATTTAAGATATGTTTGTGAATCACTTCCTAATCCTGACACGAGACCGGTTACCCTAACAAAAATATCAAATTTTGAACCCTTCTATATGTAAAGAGGGGTATATTAATGAGTCCATTTTTATGTATCTGAGGTTCTTTATACATTTCCCATTAATGGGTAGCTGGATATATTTTAAAGAAATATATCCAAGCACTCCAGAGTTTACTTCAATCTAGGGAGGTGATTAATATCTCGAGGATGGGATTGAACCTTTATGAGGTGTCTTATGTATCATGTTTATAGTAGGAATTAAAAACAATGTAGTTTTTTTTAAACCCATGTAGTTTAAAATCATATGGAAAATACATATATGAGGGAACTTAGGCACCAAGTATTGAGATCGAGCCTCGAGGAGGTGTCCTATGTATCCTGGTTATGGTAGGAATTAGAGTCACCATAGTACGATCATGCCCTTGGGACTTGCCCTGACGTGGATTCCCTTATATGGGAACAATAATTTCATGCCACTGAATGAGGCTTAAACTCTAAGGTTTCCCAGGATAAAGAGATTCATAATTCTAATGATATGATCATTTCAAATATCTAAGCCCATATGATCCATGATCAATGTGAAAAAAAAGGGATAGAAAGTATTCAGTCACACTACATACTGATGCGAGACATGTGTGTTGGGGTGTCCCTATGGATGTTTGATATGGATCTCGGGTCATAGGAAGGCATCCTATGTATCCTGGTTATGGTAGGAATTAGAGTCATCATAGTTTATTTTTCTTCTCATTTCGCTGGTGGATGAGGAAGAATGATAATCCCATGGGAGAGATTGGGTCCTGATGGTTGGAATGTTAGAGACATACACTACTGGAAAAACGGGCTATACCCACGGTTCAAAACCGTGTGTATAGCCCCCAAAACCGTGGGTATAGGCTATACCCACGGTTTTGGGAACCGTGGGTTGGAATGGTGTCGGTATAGGGGTATTCACCTATACCCACGGTTTGGTAGAATCATGGGTATAGGTGTGTCACACACCAGCACCACGCTGTACAGCGTGGCAGGCAAATACCCCACGGTTTTCACACCATGGGGATTTCAATTATTTTCGAAAAAGTCGCGTCTGGAAGGGTTCGAACTCGCGCCTCACGCGCTGCAACGAGGCCGCGCACCGCAACTAACCAACCGAGCTGCCATTTCAATATGTTATTTATATATATTTTTTCTTATATATATTAATATAGGTTCTCTTCGCATATTCAAAAATATATGCGGCTGGGTTTCGAACCCGCGCTTCCCGCTGGAGTCACCAACGCGCCGAGAGAACAACCAACTGAGCTAAGCGGACTTTGTCTATTAAATTATACGCTGCTATACTTATATTAATAATATTGATAAATTTAAAATTATGTCATGCCGAGTTTCGAACACCGGGCTTCTCTGAAGGGAACGACGAACTGAACCAACACACCTACCGAAGTTTTGTTAATTGATGTTGGTATCTTTTTTTTTAAATTATTTAAAACATTGTTCCCACATAAAATTTATTTCATCCCGCGCAATTTTTTTTCCCATTCCCGCCACCCGCAATAACACGGGAAACCTATACCCACGGTTTTGAAAACCGTGGGTATAGGTCTTTGAAAAAAATACCCCATATACCCACGGTTTTCAAAAACCGTAGGTATAGGTTTCCAAAGCAATCCCTATACCCACAGTTTTGGAAAAACCGTGGGTATAGGTCTTCACAAAAAAACTATACCCACGGTTTTGTCCAAAACCGTGGGTATTGGGTACCTATACCCACGGTTTTCCAAAACCGTGGGTATAGGTTCCCATACTATACCTATAACCACGGTTCTGGAAAACCGTGGGTATAGGGGGGACCTATACCCACGGTTTTGTGAAAAACCGTGGGTATAGGCCCAATTTCCAGTAGTGATATAGGGAATTGCACCAAGGTAGATACCCATTTGAGCTTAGTCCTTAGGAATGTGTCCAACGTATCTTGGATATGGTAGGAATTAGATTTCTCATAGTTTAGTTTCCTCCTCAATCTGCTGGTAAATGAGGAAGAAAGATAATCTCATGGGAGAGATTGGGTCCTGATGGTTGTAATGTCAGAGACATGGAGGGACTTACATCGAGGTAGATTCCCATTTGAGATTAGGACTTAGGAAGGTGAACTATGTTTTCTGTATATGGTTGAAATCAAATTTCTCATAGTTCAGTTTCCTCCTCAATCCACTGGTGGATGAAGAAGAAAGATAAGCCCATAGAAGAAATTGTGTCCCGGTGGTTGGAATGTCGGATGTAAGAACCCGGACATTCATTTCAGGTATGTTTTTCCTTTTTCTAGAGTTTTTAAGAAAAATGAACTTTCTGGAAATTTTCAAAGTACACGCTGTGTACTTTATGAGTACACACCGTGTACTCTTCTCCAGCTCGAAGCCCTGTGCTGGCCATGCCCGGGCCACACACACAGTGTGTAGGGATGACGTGGAGGCCAATTTTGGCAGAGTACAGAAAAACCCACTACACGCCGTGTACTTTAAAAATACACGCCGTGTACTTTTATTTTTTTTACTAAACGGACTGGGGTCGCGCCTGACACATAGAAACACCTCCTTCTAGGTCCCATTCGTCCGAGAGTGACCCGTACGGCCGAATCTTCGATGAGCTCCCATCTCCTCGTCCGTTTTCTGATTCGATCATGGTCGATTGCGTTGGAATCGCAGCGGTAAGATCTTCCTTCTACTTGAGCTTCGTCTTTTGATTCCTCTTTGTTTTCGAGTTATCGTGGGTTGAGCATTTTGTGCGTTTTCTCAGATCTACGACATTATAAGGGGAATCAATCGTCGTGGTTCACATATATCAATCTTCTAGGATCAAGGTAGGTGGTTTGTGTCTTTCTGTTGAAATTCGATGAGTATTTTGTGCAAATTCCACAAATTCCCTTGGGTGGGGAATTGTGGGTTTTCTGTTTTTCCCCTGCTATTTTCCTGATTTTATTGATTCCTGTAGTAGAGGTTTATTCTTGTAAGTAGAGTAATTTATTTTGTGCTCAGGATTATTTCCATGTTTGTTCTGCCTATTTGGCGTTTTTCCAGTTTCCATGCCTAGCCATAGGATAGTGGAACTGCTACTTTATTATGATGTTGAGAATTATAATGATAGCCAAGTAGTTCTTGAGGTTTACTTGGACGATACACGCACGCTATGCATGTTTATTTTCACTCAGGACTGTGAGAACCTAGAGTAGTAGACCAAAGGGAGAATTGACGTAAGGGCTTCTCCAGAGTGTCTTTAAATACGATGCTAGACCACAGGGGGAATTGATGATGAGTGATTACTCAGATAGTCTGTAGTTCCTTGACGTGGGCCACAGGGGGAATGAGATGTTTATTTCTTCCCCAGAGAGCCTTTAGTACGATACGAGACTACAGAGGGAATTGATGGTGAGTGCTTCCTCAGAGACTCTATTATTTAACTTCATATATGAACTAGAGGGGTGAGACTGTGTGTGCCTACTAAATGGTTTCTATTATTTATATGTTGAACCATAGGGGTTAGGCTGTGAGAGCTACCCAGAGGGTTACCTTTTTCCTTTATCGTTGGCTGTTTACTTGTGTACTTCTTTTGTTAGAACTGTAGATTGTAGCTGCTTGTGTTCCTTTTTACTGCTTCTTGTTTTATTACTGCCATGTATTCATTGGCTGTTAGGCACAAATCTTTGGGTGATTGCCTACTGGGATTGTATCTCACACCCTGTTTGGGCCATGCTTTTGGGCCCAATCAGACTATGTTGCTACAGGTATAGATAAGGGAAAGCACCCTTCTACTTTGGGTTGTTGATTGCACTGGAGCTGGAGAGCATGGGACCGAGCCGGGGTTCGCGATGCTGAGGAGTTTATCTTGTTTTTTCCTTTGCACTTTGTTTTTCAGTTTTACTTCAGCACGTTGGTTTGTTTACTACTTTCCATAGGCATATGTACCATGTTGCATCATCATTATTTTATACATTACTTCCGCTGTTCAGTTCAGTTGTTGTATGCTGTTTATTGTTTCCGTTATTGTGACTGGTTGTTTTTCCACTGTATACTTTACCGAATGAGGGCATAGTTTCCCCACTGACTCACCAAGGCCCTTGCTGCTAGTCGAAATCCTCTGGCATTCGGGGAAACGCGCTTGAGGTCATGCGGCGAACCGGGTACAGGGCACCAGTGGAGGGGCTCCAGATTCGGGTCGTTACAAAGTGGTATCAGAGGAGTTCTTTTCTCTTGCTTTACTGTTTGGAGACTTTAGCCAGGGATAGGATGGATTTGGTACTTGGTATTAATCTATTCTTAGGAGTAGCTAACCCATGTACAAATAAAATCCATACTACCTCGTTAATTGCAGTTTGCTGATTTTGAGATTTTACGGTTGATATGACTTCACCTAGAGTGATTCACAGGACTTGTGCTATTATTGTTTTGATATTTCGGTTCCATTTCTGTCACAACCCGATGAGATGAGGGTATGCCATCTGATGCATCATATAGACACTTGTATAATCACATTCCATGCATTCTTGCCGTGCCATCTAGGGTGCATTAGAGATTGCATGCTGTTGTGATAGACTTTGTGTAGATTATGCATGCCGTTGTGATAGATGCTTGATAGAATCTCTTCTTTTATATTAGAGAGCTGTTTTTTCCCTTGTATGTGACTGTAGGAGATGCCAAGCTTTGATTCGTGGGGATTATGGGCCCTCACGAATCGGAATTTGGCACCCCTTTGCCTTGTTTTTAGTGTTTCTAGGGTTCTATGTAGTTTCTGAGCTACTGCCCAGAAAAACCCAGAATACACGGCATGTACTTTTTGGATACACGCCGCGTAGTTTCAGGATGTGTTGTTGACAGTGTGAGAAGAACACGGTGCCGTGAGAGTAACTTTAGGAACACTCTGTGTAGTAATGAGTCGTGTACCCAACCGTGTCACTAACAACACGGGTCGGAGAAGCTCGAGTGGCACACGCCGTGTTGTGATGGAACACGCCGTGTAGTCCCTTCTAGGCACCAGACCGTGTCACGAAAAACACGGGTCGGTGTGGCCTTCTCTTAGACATGTCATGCGTTTTTGGGCACACATCATGTAGTCTTGTTCAGGTACCCGGCCGTGTCACGAACAACACGGGATGATGTCACCTCCACCTATACACGCCGTGTAAGATTCAGCCGTGTAAGGTTCAGCCGTGTAAGGTTCAGCCGTGTAGATGGTCATGTGTTTCACAAACATGGGACGCCGAAGCCTTGTCTAGAACATGCCGTGTGTGTTAAGAACACGCCATGTAGTCTCAGGTTATGAAAATTGTGTGGGTTAGCTGTGTAAGGGACTCAGGCAGGGGAACAATTTTCAAGTACACATCATGTGTGGATACAACACGCCGTGTAGTTGAGGTGTACATGAATTGTAGGGCAGGAGTACACACCCATGTCAGTGGTTTAAGAAGACACGCCGTGTAGTTTTTATACACGTCGTGTAGTCGAGTTTTGTAAACTTTTTTGTTTTCGTTTCCCTGTTTCCATTTTATACTCTTGTGTTCTCTGTCCTTGCTTTCTTGATCTAAGGAGTGCTTTTGATCTTTTAGAGCTATGCCTCTGAGACATCCTCTGGTCATACGTCTATCTTCAGGCAGTAATCAGACACCAGACAAGGCTGATCAGGGACTTCCTGCCAATCCTCCAGTCGAGCCATCCTTGGAACCGGCTTTTATACCAATTGCAGGCACTGATGAACAGTTCAGGGAAGGTTTCATGAGGATGATTCAGACCTTCCAGGGAGCGCCCCCTCCTGCCATGACTATGGAAGACTTGACGCGGGTTTTCCAGAAGCAGTATCCTCCCACGTTCTCGGGGGAAGGAGGACCTCAGGCTGCAGAGTCATGGCTGGAAGCCATGATGACTATCTTCGAGCATCTGGAGATTCCTCCAGAGAGGCGGGTCAAGCTCTCCACCTACATGCTCCGAGACTCCTCCAAGAGGTGGTGGGATGTGATCTCACAGGTGGGTCATCATCAGGCTATGTCTTGGGAGGAGTTCCAACGCGTGTTCTATGACTACTTCTACCTAGAGACCATAAGGGCCAATCGAGCCCGGGAGTTCATGATCTTAGAGCAGGGTACTCTTTCTGTCATGGAGTATTCCTCTCACTTCACCGAGCTACAATGTTTCACACCCCTCCAGGATGGGAGTGGGGTGTTATTAGCAAGGAAGTTTGAGGATGGCCTCATGAGGGAGATCCACTCGCAAGTGAACATCTTCTATCTGACTTCCATCACTTCCATCGTCAACCAGGCACTGATTGCGGAGCGCAATCTGAGAGACTCTGGAGCTGCGAACCAGGGTGGTTCTGCTTCCAGAGCTAGTATTCCTCCAGGTGACAGCAAGAAGCGCCGTAGAGAGTCTATTCTTGGTGACCCGAGGAAGCGTGATGCATCTTTAGGTAGCCAGGTGACATGATACCAGTGTGGTCAGTCAGGGAACACGAGGCCGTAGTGCTAGAGGGACCCCGTGGAGTGCCAATCTTATGACCATATGGGTCACCTTCAATGTTTCTTCCAGGTTTTCTCACCAGCATCTGGGGACCGGGATTCTTCCATGACTCCTCGTTCAGGAGCAGCACCACCAGTTTCTCACCAGTCGGGGAACTGGAGTTCTTCCGACCGTTCGGGACGAGGTGGAGGTCGAGGCCGTGGCAGTCAGCCACCAGTCCCTCAGCATCAGCAAGGTGGATCAGCTTAGAGTGGTCAGCCAGGGGCACATGGCCACGATGTAGGCCAATCTTTCACTGTGGAGTATATCTATCAAGAGCAGGATCCCGATCCTTCAATAGTTAGAGGTATGATTTTAGTAGCCTCAGTTTTATCTTCAGCACTTTTTGATAATAGTGCTACACATAGCTTTATCTCTGTTGCTGTCATGGAGAGCCTTGGGCTCTGCATCTTTTCTTCTTCCGACTCGTTGACACTAGACACACCTTTGGGGACAAGGACATCTAGTGTGCGCTAGTGTAGAGAGTGCCCTCTCGAGGTTGCAGGGTATCGTTTCTTATGGTATCTCTATGTCCTAGAGATGACAGGCTATGATATCATTCTCAAGATGGACTGGTTGGTTCCCTTCTAGGAAATCGTCTAATTTTATCACTGTAGAGTGAGTTTCGTTTCACCAGAGGGTGAATCCTTTCTTCATAGAGGCGAATGGGATTTTTAGGCGAGTCGACCAGGACTCGAGCATCATGGTCTAGGAAGGGTGACAGCCCATATTTCTAGTCTTTATCTGGATGATCAGGGGACTTCGCAGTTGGACTTTCCTCCAGTGGTGGATCATTTCAGGGATGTCTTTCTAGATGAATTTTCGGGTTTTCCTCCAGAGCATGAGGTGAACTTTTCTGTTGAGCTCGTGACAGGAGCGACACTGATGTCCATTCCTCCCTATATAATGGCCACACCTGAGTTGAAGGAGCACAAGAAGCAGTTGCAGGCTAAAGGTTTCATCTGACCCAGTACTTCTCTTTGGGGTTCACCTATCCTATTTTGCAATGAAGGCAGACGGTACCCTTCAGCTTTGTTTGGATTATCGGAAACTGAACCAGTTAACGGTCAAGAACCAATATCCCTTGTCGAGGATCGATGAACTCTTAAACCCACTTCAAGGAGGCCGGGTGTTCTCAAAGATATATTTGAGGTCTGGCTATCATCAGTTGCGCATTAGACCATCAGATATACCTCTGACAGCCTTCAGGAGAAGGTATGGTCTATATGAGTATACGGTTATGTCGTTCGGTCTCACGAACGCGCCGTCAGTTTTCATGGAACTGATGAACCGAGTGTTCCATCCTTACTTGGACTCTTTTTTAGTGGTCTTCGTGGACTATATCTTGGTGTAATCTCACACTCGACACAACCATGCCACACATTTTGAGATCGTTCTGAGTACACTGAGAGAGCACTGACTTTATGCTAAACTCTCAAAGTGCCACTTCTGGATGGATCAGATTCACTTCTTGGGTCATGTTATCTCAGAGGTAGGAGTATCTGTGGACCTAGAGAAGGTGAGAGTTGTTGTTTACTGGGAGCATCCGAAGAACTTCTTTGAGGTACGGAGCATACTAGGGCTGGATGGATACTACAGACGCTTCATTCAGGACTTTTCTCGTCTAGCGGCACCTTCGACAGGTCTGACCAAGAAGGGGTCGAAGTTCTCATGGTCAGATTCTTTCAAGTCATCCTTTCAGGAGCTGAAAGGGAGGTTGACGTCAGCACTGATACTAGTCTTTCCAGAGCCAGACAAGAGATACACTGTTTACTGTGATGCTTCAGATATCGGGCTAGGAGCTGTGCTTATGCAGGGAGATGGGGTCGTTGCGTATGGGTCTCGACAGTTGAGGCCAAATGAGAAGAACTATCCTATGCATGATCTGGAGTTGGCAGCTGTTGTTCATGCCTTACGCTGTTGGAGACACTATCTGCTAGGAGAGCACTTTGTGGTCTTCACTGACCACAAGAGTCTCAAGTATATCTTCACTCAGCGTGATCTGAATCTGAGGTAGCGCAGGTGGGTCAAGTATCTTCAGTATTTTGATTTCGAGCTCACCTATACGACAGGAAAGGGAAATGCAGTGGCATATGTGTTGAGCAAGAGAACTCAGGTTCAGGCGGTTCAGGAGGCTAGCAGTGAGTGGCAGCTGATGGCTCTATTCTCTGATATGCATCTGGAGGTGCACGACAGACAGGGACAGACTTTTATATCTTCTGTAGCTGTTACCTCTACACTTCTTGATCGAGTATGGATGAGGAAGCTATCAGACTCAGAAGTCTTAGTCCTGTGGGAGAGTGTGTCAGGAGAGGACCCTCTTCCTGGATGGAAAGTGGGCGAGGAAGAGATCTTGCGTTTCTAAGGATGCATGTGGGTGCCAGTAGACATACACGAGGAGATGATGTGGGATTTTCATTCCTCTGTTTGGGCAGTTCATCCTGGCATCACCAAGATGTATCGGGATCTTCATCGCCAGTACTGGTGGCCAGGTATGAAGAAGGATGTTGCTAGTTTTTTCATGAGATGTTCTACTTGTCAGTAGGTGAAAGCAGATCATCAGCGACCGATAGGCCTTTTACAGTAGTTACCCATTCTGGAGTGGAAGTGGAACGATGTTGCGATGGACTTCGTGATCAGGTTGCCGAGATCGCCTCGGGGAAGAGATGCTGTTTGGGTTTTCCTCGACAGGCTCACGAAGGTTGCCCACTTCTTGCCGATCAAGGATACCTTCAGTGTCGATGATCTAGGATGACTTTACATCCGGGAGATCATTTGTCTGTATGGATTTCCACACTCCATTGTTTCAGATAGGGATGCGCGCTTTACTTCTCGGTTCTGGAAGGTACTTCAGAAGGCTTTGGGTACACAGATACTTTTGAGTACAACATACCATCCCCAGACTGATGGTCAGTCTCAACACACTATTCAAGTGATTGAGGATATGCTCCGAGCCTACATTCTAGACTTTGGCGGTTCTTGGGAGAAGCATATTCCTCTGGTGGAGTTCGCCTACAACAATAGTTTCCAGGCGACCATTCAGATGGAACCTTACGAGGCTCTGTACGGTAGGCCATGTTGATCACCCTTATGCTGGCTGGAGGCAGGAGAGGTAGCTTTTCTAGGACCTTGTCTTGTTCAGGAGACCTCAGAGAAGATAGAGCTGATTCAGAAGCGGATGGCTATAGCACAGTCTCGATAGAAGTCTTATGCTGATCAGCAGAGATGACCTCTGGAGTTTGAGGTCGGAGATCGGGTTTTCCTGCGTGTCGCACTAAGGTTGGGACATGAGAGGATTCAGAGATAGGGAAATCTTTCACCACAGTACGTCGGGCCGTTTGAGGTCTTGGAGAGAGTGGGGCCAGTCGCCTATCGGTTGCAGCTACCTCAGAGGTACTGGTCCATGCACGACGTCTTCCACATCTCTCAACTCCGATGTTACTTTTCAGACCCGTTTCATGTCTTTCAACCTGAGGAAGTTGAGCTTAAAGCGGATGCGTCGTTCGAGGAACATCCTATCCGGATTTTCGATCGCAGTATGAAGGTTCTCCGCGGGCGGTCTATTCCTCTGGTATGGGTGCTATGGCAACATGGGCGAGTACATGACGAGACCTAGGATAGGGAGGCCGACGTACGATCGCAGTGGCGAGAGCTATTCAGGGTTTCTTCTTCTACACCACGTTAGGGAAATTCGGGGACGAATTTCTTTAAGGGGGGAAGTTTGTAAGAACCCAGACCTTTGTTTCAGGTATGTTTTTCCTTTTTTTGACGTTTTTAAGAAAAATGAACTTTCTATAAATTTTCAAAGTACACGCCGTGTACTCTTCTCCGGCTTGAAGCCATGTGATAGCCATGCACGGGCCACACACACGGTGTGTAGGGATGACGTGGAGGCCGATTTTGGCAGAGTACGGAAAAACCCACTACACGCCGTGTACTTTAAAAATACACGCCGTGTACTTTTCTTTTTTTTTTTCACTAAACGGACCGGGGTCGCACCTGACGCACAGAAACACCTCCTTCTAGGTCCTGTTCGTCCGAGAGCGACCCGTACAATCGAATATTCGATGAGCTCCCGTCTCCTCGTCCGTTCTCCGATTTGAGCACAGTCGATTGCGTTGGAATCAAAACGGTAAGATCTTCCTTCTTCTAGAGTTTCGTCTTATGATTCCTCTTCGTTTTCGAGTTATCGTGGGTTGAGAGTTTTGTGCGTTTTCTCAGATCTACGACATTCTAAGGGTAATCAATCATTGTGATTCACATATATCAATCTCCTAGGATCGAGGTAGGTGGTTTGTGTCTTTCTATTGAAAGTCGATGAGTATTTTGTGCAAATTCCACAAATTCCCTTGGGCAGGGAATTGTGGGTTTCCTGTTTTTCCCCTACTATTTTCCTGCTTTGCTTTATTGCTATAGTAGAGGTTTATGCTTGTGTGTATAGTAATTTATTTTGTGCTTAGGATTCTTTGCCATGTTTTTTCTTCCTGTTTGGTTTTTTTTTCAGTTGCCATGCCTAGCCGTAGGATAGTGTAACTGCTACTTTATTATGCTGTTGAGCCTTAGAATGATAGTGAAGTAGTTCTTGACGTTTACTTGGATGATACACGCACGCTATGCATGTTTATTTTCACTCAGGACTATGAGAACCTAGAGTAGTAGACCAAATGGAGAATTGACGTAAGGGCTTCTCCAGAGTTTCTTTAAATACGATGCGAGACCACATGGGGAATTAATGATGATTGATTCCTCAAAGAGTCTATAGTTCCTCGACGCGGGCCACAGGGGGAATGAGACGTTGAGTGCTTCCCCAGAGAGCCTTTAGTATGATATGAGACTATAGGGGGAATTGACGGTGAGTGCTTCCTCAGAGAGTCTATTATTTGACTTCATAGCTGAACCAGAGGGGTGAGACTGTGTGTGCCTCATAAAGGGTTGCTAGTATTTATAGGTTGAAACATAGGGGTTAGGCTGTGAGAGCTACCCAGAGGGTTACCTTTTTCCTTTTTCACTGGCTGTTTACTTGTGTACTTATTTTGTTAGAACTGTAGATTGTAGCTGCTTGTGTTCCTATTTACTGCTTCTTGTTTTATTACTGCCATGTATTCATTGACTGTTAGGCATAGATCTTTGGGTGATTACCTACTGGGATTGTATCTCACACCCTGTTTGGGCCATGCTTTTGGGTCCAAGCAGACTATTTTTCTGTAGGTATAGATAAGGGCAAGCGCCCTTCTACTTCGGATTCTTGATTGCACTGGAGCTGGAGAGCATGGGACCGAGCTGGGGCTCGCGATGCTGAGGAGTTTATCTTGTTTTTCCTTTGAACTTTGTTTTTCAGTTGTACTTCAGCACGTTGTTTTGTTTTCTGATTTCCATAGGCGTATGTACCATGTTGCATCATCATTATTTTATACATTTCTTCCACTGTTCAGTTCAGTTGTTGTATGCTGTTTATTGTTTCCGTTATTGTGACTGGTTGTTTTTCCACTGTATACTTTACCGAATGAGGGCATAGTTTCCCCATTGACTCACCAAGGCCCTCATTGCTAGTCGGAATCCTCTGGCATTCGGGGAAACGCGCTTGAGGTCATGTGGCGAACTGGGTACGGGGCACCAGTGGAGGGGATCCGGATTCAGGTCGTTACATCAGACACACGACCGAACTTACACCATGGTAGATGTTCATTTGATATCAGGACTTAGGAGGGAGTACTATGTATCCTAGATATGGTATAAATTAGAGTTATCATAGATTAGTTTGATAAGGGCTTACACACTGAGGATGCCCTTATATATCTACTGGACAAGGTTATCATATCCCGGGACGTCTTTTTGACATGACTTGATTGTCTGTATGTCATGTTATGATTATTTGTATGACATGTATGATTTTATATCTAACATGTATGTGGATATTTTTATGGTGTGTCCAATGATTTATGAAAATTTCCTAGATACCTAACATATATTCCTAAAGACAATCGCATGATCCAGTTGACTTGCCCGAAGAACGTCACATAATCTGAATGACATGTCTGAAGGACATCGCATGATCAAGGATTACATGTATGGAAGGCATAAAATGATATGGATAAATTGTTCTAAGGAAATAACATGACCAATGTTGAGATGTCTGTAGGATGTTGTATGATCTATCCGACTTTTCTGGAGGACGTCGTGAGATCAAAGCTGGAATGTCTAAAGGGTGTCGTATGATCTGGTTGAGTTATCTAGAGGGCATCACAAGATCAATGATAACATTTCTGGATGGTGTCGCATGATCTAGCTTACTTGTCAAAATTATTTCATGACTTCAAGGTGGACATGTCTAGAGGGTGTCGTGAGACCCATTTGGCATACCCTGGTGTTTCCACATAACTTAAGCGACATGTCTGGAGGACATCACAAGATAGAGATGGCATGCCTGAAGGACTTCACATGACTTGGGAGGAATTCCCTAAGGGAATTACGTGACTTGAATGACATGTAAAAGGGATATTTCATGATCCAAATGGCATGTCGAGGTAGTATCACATGACTTGGGTGACATGTCTCGGTGTTGTCGCATGATCTAGATAGGTCATGCGAAGCGCATGAAGATTAGTGTATCTGTCTTCGCATAAGTCTCCCATCTTTTCAGTCTTTATTACAACCTTTATTGCATATGTGCCTTAGGTTTTTTCTAGTGTTATCTTATTTTAGGTTTCATTTGACCCAGTCGACATGCGGGACCTCCTTCGTATAATATGACTAACATTCCATAAGTCCTTCGCGTGATCTATAAAGTGATCACGCGAAGCGCATACTCATGCCACATGATCCCTTAAGTTGTTCACCATATTTTTACCTAGAGTAAGTGAAGGTATTGGGGAATGTAGTGGAAGCCAATGAGATATGGATTTAAATTTTTTTCATCATCATGAAGATAGAAATTATCATCTCTGGCGATCCAAGACCTAGTACGGTTTCAAGGATCTCGCATGAATTAAACAGAGCACAGAAAAATAAATAGCATGTGTAACTCATTCCAAATTGAAGTGTGCATGACTGCAGCTCATTTATGGGGACCGTTTCTCAAAGGATATGAAGTCGAAACCCTCTAGATCATCTATGAACACTTCAATAATCAACAAGCTAGCCATTTTTTGAATTTCGAGTGCTAGCACGGAGCTCTGATGAATCATTCGGTGTCACGACAATCACTTAGATCTCGTGCCTTCGATCTGCTAAAGGCATTATTGGATCGATGCTTGGAGAGATACTTTTTCTCTCTAAAATGTGGGAGGAGAGAGAATCTCTTTTTCTATTGGAATTAATAGTTCACTACTAAGTTTCTCCTCTTCCGCTTATATAGTGGGTCAAAAAAAATACCCGGATAGGATTCCCTGGCCCCCAAAAATCAACGCCCACTAAATAAGCAATAAATAATAATTATGATGAAATAAATTGCATCATAAATATTATTTATATTTTATATTTTATCACATACCTATAATAAATAATAAATATATCATGTGATAAAATTGAGTCATTTAACTTGACTTGTAACTCCAGCTGATATTAAACAAACCTAAAATATTAAAGTAATATTCATTCAGATAATATTATTCCTCATTTTTACTCAAAAAATGTAAATAATTTTAATAAATAAATTAAAATCAATTATTATTTACTTTAATAATAATGAATTTATTTATTTAATAGCGATTAATAAAACTTTAAAACTCTCGGACCCGGGTGGGGCTCACCATGTCTAATATACCTATTCACCAGAATAGGGAAAATTTTTAAATACGCTATCGTGTGTGACCCTCTAAAACTTTATCTTGATAGTAGTGAATGGTATTCACACACCAATATTGGATTCTAGAAACCCATCAAGGCACCTAAAGAGATAATGAATATTCATAGCAACGACAACCAACCTATGAACACACACTCTGTAATATAATCTCTTTGTCTTTAGATAACTCATAAAGAAGGATGAACACTTGTGTCATCATCATTTCTTGCTTTATTATTTGTTGATCTATATGGATGAATATACCTCTGACTACCTTGTCCAAGGATTTATGAATGTACTACCATCCTAATCAATCAGGCCTAAGATATATTACTTCATTAACTCAGAAGTGACACATTCTATCTTGACCATTCAACCAATGTCATACCACCAATGATGCACCCAAAACAAGCTACCTTTCCACAATTTCATTATCATGGTTTTTTCCTTGCATAAAAGTATGCAATCAAATGGCACACATTGATAATGATATCAATTCAGGAGACCAATATGTATTTTTGTAGATAGGAACGATCAATGACTCCTAAAACATGTGGGGTTTCTATTTGTGTTTTTTTCCTCATGATATCAACTATTATAGATCACCATGTGTGAACTTCATGAGAAGAAGTCTCAATGCTTATGAGCCCCCAACACCTGATATTCAAACATCTATTGTGTCCATTTAGTAATATCTATCTAGAACATAGGGCATATATTTAATATCAATGTCATAGTATCTCGAGGTTCTCATTATAGCATGGTATCTACTATAACCTTTTGATATGACAATTAATTTTTGGACATTACCATTTAAATAGTGGATGCAGAAATGTATACACTATAATGGTAAGTGAACATCATGAATATCAAACTGTATACATGAAATCATAATTGAAAAGTACTGTTTAGTTGGGTCTAGGGTACCCACTATTACAACACTCCCACTTGTAATAGATCCAACTTTCTAACCATCCTTTTTATCTATCACATGATTAATATCATGTTTCTATTGAGTCACACCTTTAGTTATTGGGTCTATCACATCTCTGTTGTGTGCCTATTCTACTAAGTGTGACCTCACCTCCTTGAGTAAAACTTCTAAATAGATGTAATCCCTGAGTATATCCCTTTTGTCTATTGTCCAAACTTGACATCTTGGATAGTGATATTAATAGAATTATAATAATGATAAAACTTTACTTACTAGGTGTGATTCCAAGAACTAGAACAAATATTTGTGTTTAATAACTACTTCTTAGCTTACTAAGAAGCTATAATATACTTGGTATTTGTAGATATGGCTACCACTAGTTGAATGATCTTGTATTTATCATTACCTTATCTTAACTATGATATTAGATCACATTGATCCAAGGGATACTTGTTTGTGTCCCTTAAAAACTATAATCCCTTCTCCACATTCTAGGTAGATATCTTTTTTTACTTTCCCAAGTACAATAAAATAGTGCTAACTTCTTCCCATGCAGTTCTCGTGGATGTTACTGATATTTTTATACTATAAAGTATATGCTAGAAATATCATTTCTTATACATATCATGAAATATGTGATTGATCCATTGCATAATTGTATGGAATTCAACTTACCACTTTAATCTCTTGCTATTCTAATGAATATTCTCTTTGAGAGATATATGCCATGTGATATTGGTTACAATTATCTCTTGAATTTTTCCAACTTGTATTTTTCAATACACTTTCAATATATGTAAGATTGACTAGGTCTAATAAAACGTTAGATCTACCTCAGTAGATCATGTTACTTATAACATAGGTTGCTACTTTAAGTCAATCTTTGAAGAGTTACTTTCACCATAGTCTTAACTAACTATAAGACCAATAATTGTTTTTCATATGTTAACAAACACATTTTACTTGGAAAATAATAGCTCTCCCACTAACCTATTGTAGAAACATGACATTAATTCATTCCCAATTAATATTCAATGATCTTATTGCTTACTTCAATCCTAAACTAGATTTTAGTAACTTTCACTCTTTATTGTCATTCTGTAATGTCACTATCCCATTATGGTTATGTTGTATAGACACCTTCTATAATTGGTGGTATTGACATCTAATGCTCAATAACATGATCATATAAATTAGATATGAAAAGTTAAATTCTAATGTATTTAAGCATAATTACTTGGTATTAACAATTGATCCTTATTGGCACCACGCTTGTACCACCCATGTATCGTCTCACTTGAATACCCACCGCAGTATTCAAAATAATAAGCCCCTGCACTTTGATACATGGAATCCATTTTTCAATTTTAATTGATCTTGTCAATATTATCTAATTTTAATATACTTCTTGTAGGAATTTATTATTCTCAATGAATAATGTGTCACCGGCCATGGTGAATACAAAACCATCACCATGGTTTTATCCTTCATATGAAGTATGTGTCTCTAGAATATCCCTCTTCCACGAGCTCTTGTGGAACTTGTTTCTATGCCAACTACTAGTACATATTGGGAATTAACTAAGCCCAAGTCAATCTGGATCTCACTATCTCAAGTAGAGATGTTCACCCTTTTATAGAAATGTAGCTATCACTTGACTGTAACTTTTCTATCATAGGGATTTCTGTAATATCCTAAGAAAATTTTAGGATAATTACTTTAGATGCATAATGTATTTTACTTGATGCAAGTTTGTTTATATCCTCAACAAACTCTTTGCATTTAAACACATGTTTTAATGAAATAATAGATAGGTATCATACAATAACTCATATGATATAAATTTTTCATTATTTTTGACATATAGTTATAGGATAACACCATTATTTTCAATGAATGTCTTGAAAATAATGGAAGTTTCTACAATGATTATTAGTTGCAACATTGATTATCCTTTTACCATATGTCATGACTTTGATGTGTATAAAGAAATGTGGGTTTATAAATTACTCCATGCTACATTTTGTTTATTTATGTTAACATGTAATACTGGTAATTGATCCTTCTTATTAGAATCATGGATCTGATGTGGATAAAGTAATGTGTGTTTAGGAATTACATCACACTACATTATATTGATCGATGAATGCTTGGTCAATATATTCTTCGGAAGATCGTCCTGAAGCAAATCGTATCTATTGACCATCTATATATAATACTTCACTTTAACATTCCTTAAACACTTAAATAAATATTATAAAGTATATATACCACTAGTTTACCATTGGAATAGTTCACGCTCTCATGCTGAATGAATTCTGAAAGCTTTGTGGCATGCCTTTATTTTTAACGGCTTCTTTGTCCAAACTAAATAAGTATATACATCGATAATACCTAAGGTGTTTATCTCCACTATGTCTAAATACCTTACTGGGTATATCCTTGATATCCAATTTTAGTTTTACTTGATAAAGAATTATCTTTCCACAACTGGGTATATAGGCCTTACATTTTATATTCATCAAGTATTTCCTATGATTCATGTACCACTGAACTATTGGTTGAGTACAAAAGACCAAAATCAACATTCATTCCTAAACTAGAATAATGTCTCCTTGTGTCTAAATTATTCATAAGATAAATGTTTCAGTTATACTTAATAAAAGTTATACTATAATCAATCACTTGGAAATGAGAAGTTGTGTGTTTCTCACCACTAACATAGGAACCATCCTTTATCATCCATTTAGAGAATACACCTTACTTATTATAACAATTCTATACTTTCTTGGTTACTATATTTCAATAAACATATGTGATAAACATGTTGTATTTAATTCCAAAGAATTATGTCAGAAAAAATACTTATAATTGATGAATATACATGGAGAAGAAGCGATTACTTGCTTCTTTAATTCAGTTCATTTCAATTAAATTTACATATATTTATTTCACGAAGAAAATAACAACATGATTAATACCTCTTTCTTTAAATAAAATTGCGAAGGTTCCTTTTTCATTTCTCTTTTCATTGGCCATTTGACCTTGTCTTTCAACTTGTTCTCTATAAGAACTAAAGAGTAATCTTTCTTTAATGTTCTAATTTACTTGGAGAACCTTACCTAAAAGGCAATGAATTGTTTTCACCATGCTGTTCGTTTTGTAATCTTAAATGAAACTGGATTAACTAGGTGAAAATGATATTAGAATGGTATGCATTGAAAGATCATGATCCACCTTTCATATTTACACATATCCAGTGTGATGATCACCCATTCATATATGCGCTTAACTTTCTTCGTGTAAACTTCTTGGAGACGAGACAACATGTGTAATCATTTATGTCCTAATGTGGTATCCAAAAATGACATTGAATGTTGATGATAACATAATGAAATAACCATCATATGCATCATACATGAGTCTCCTATAAACATTTTTACACTCATGCTTCCTGAGGTATCTTAACAGCTATTGGGGACACTAGTACCTTTAATTTTCGATGTCGTGGTACTTTGTGCAAGCACCTATACTACCTGATGGAAACTCATTCTAGTTTGGACATTCTCTTTTTCCATGATTATCATAGTATATTTTGTGGCACTACTTTCCATTTTCTACAAAAAAAAATCTAGCAGATTGTACTTTTATCTTGATTATCGATTTAGACATGACCGATTATTTAAGTCATTAAATGTATCTCACTATTTTATCAAATTCTATCAACCTTATGTACTTTAATTAGAATACTATGTTTCTTGAGTATTCTAGTGATAAGGATCCTTGAAACCCTCCTCACAGTCTACAAGATTTGGTTGCCTCACTGCACGAAGAATTCAAGCTAGACGTTCAACTAGCCAACCGCATTAGCTCACAGTTTCTTGATCTATTGAGTGAAGTCTCAACTTCTAAAATCATAAACTTTATTTACTCAATGATTGACTCTAAAGTTACAGTAAGATAGATTTGGATGCTTCTTTACTACCAATATTAGTTAAGTCAACTTATCACTCTCATAAAAACTCTCCAGTAGTAAGAGGCATCCTCAACTTTGGCTGACAACACCTTGAACACCTAATTTTGTTCAAATTCAAATGATGGACGACATTTTTGCAACTTAATATTTATGTGAGGGGTTTTTTGTATTTTTATCAACAAATGTAATCCATTTTAATTAATCTTGTTCATTTTAAGTTGTCACACTCACAATGAACATTAATAGAAAAACATTCATCGATTATTTATATATATTACTGTTTATTATTTTGTATGTTTCCCGCAATCATGCAAATGGATAAAATAATAAACAAATTCATATAGGAAATAAATACTTGACTGGTCTTGAAAATCTAATATTGGTTGATCTATTTAAAATCAATTGACCAACCATGACCTAGGGGAATCATACACGAGTCGTATCTTGAATCATGATACAGCTCGTCCCCGTCCAATGTGTCCATATCTCATCGAGAGTACCACCTCATCTTGTTGGGGTCCAAATTTCATCTAGAGTACCGCCTTGTCTTGACGAGGTCCACATCATATATCGACTTCATCAAAATACAAATATACTTATGTGCGGGCAAGGTGGACTAGGGGCACAATATACAACAGATAAATATAAACACGCAAGCCCTTATACATATTGATTGAAAATAAAATGATGCATACACCGTCAATAAAACTAATTAATTATTTACAATCATCGCTAAAGCATACATATATAGGTCGGTCATTTGCTCAAGACCAATCATTGGGTAATATAAAAGCGCGATAAAAATTAAATTTCAATAAATTAAGTATTAGGGAATTAATTAAATTTAAATAATTTAATTCTATTCATTCCTGTTATTAAATTAATTTTAATTCAAAAAATTAAATTGATTAATTAATTTAATTTAATACAAAAATTAAATTAATTATTCAGCGTATAACAATTACTAATTTTAATCAAAAAAATAATATTTTAATTAATTTAATTTAATAATTAAACTAAATTAATTAATTTTGGTTAACTCAGACCTCCAAACTCAGCACAGACTCAATGAGCGTCGTGGCGACCTCACACAGAGAAGGAGGGATCATGGGTGAGACCGAGGAGGAGGGGTTGCAGCCCTCAGTGGAGGAGGAGGTTGGTTGTGCAGGGGGGGCGTGTTGCAGCTCTCAATGATGTCACTCGGTTAGGTTGGGTGGCGAATAGGGAGGTGTCTCATCTTTCCTCGAGGAGGAGGGCTCATGGGTGAGACTGGGGAGGAGGAACCTCTAGGGATTCCAGTCGTTCGGGAGGAAACGCTGGGATCTGGCTGGTGGGCCAAGAGGCTTACCCAGAAAGACTCTAGCGGGCCCCTTTCAACCTTTTTTTATAAATTGTTTTTTTGTATCGTGTGGAATTTCACAACCCTACCACCCTTTTAAAAAATAAAATAAAAATGGGACCCTTTTGTGAAAGTCCAGCCGGCTGTTTATTTTTATAATTTTTTGTTTGTCTCAAAGGAAAAATTCCACAGTCGGTGGAATTTGTTTTTTCCGGATGGAGGAAACTAGCCACTTGAATCCAGTCAGTTTTGGAAAAGTATGTGACAAACCTTTTCCATATTTAACATATATATCAATATATGTTTTCTTTAGATTTTAAATACCCAACTGAAGAAATCAATACATATTGAAAACTTAAAATGGATATACGCTGGCAATTGGGATCGAATTAAAGATCTTTACTTAAATTTAAGATAATTTTAATTTTCTTGGATCATAAAAGTCATGTGATTGCTTTTATATCGATTGAAGTTACTGAGGCGTGCAATAGAAGTTGTTGAGCTAAATATTTAAAAAAAATTAACACTGGGATGACAGGGCTTGTCGTCTCTGGAAATCCAAGCCATGGTACCATCCTGAGGATCTTGTGTAAATTAAAAAGAGCACTGGAAAATAAATAAAATGCATATCTCATTCCAAATCATAGAGTAAATGACTGCAATTCATCTCCAGTGACCATTGCTTGAAGGATCTAAAGTCAAACCCCTCTATATTGTCCACACACACTTCAAGAATCCAAACACTCACAACTCTTAAAATTTTGGGTGCTAGTGAGGAGTTTCGATGAATCCTTCAGCGTCGCGATGATCACTTTGATCTCAGGTCTTCGATCCTTCGAAGGATTTCTTGGATCGATGCTCGAAGAGATACTTTCTCTCTCTAGAAAGCAGGAGGAGAGAGGGGATCTCATTCCATTGGAATGAACGATGGACCGCTGAGTTTCTCCTCTCCTGCATATATAGTGGGTCGACAAAATACCTGGATTTGGTTCTCAGCCCTCGAAAAATCAATTCCCACTAAATAAGAAATAAATAATAATTATGAAGAATTAAACTGTGTCATAAATATTATTTATATTTTATATTTTATCACATACCTATAATATATATTAAATATATTACTTAATAAAACCGAGTCATTTAACTCGACACGTCATTCCCATTAATATTAAATGAACCCGTAATATTAAAATAATATTCGTTCGTACAATATTATTCCTTATATTTACACTTGTAATTTTTTTAATAAATAAATTCAACATAGTTATTCTTTACTTGAATAATAATGATTTTATTTATTTATCAGTGATTGATAAAACTTAACAACTCTTAGACCTCATGGTGGGACACACCATGTCTGATATACCTATTCACCAGAATATGGAAGATTCTTGAATACACTATTGTGTGTGAACCTATAGGCTCTTATCTTGATAGCAATGAATAATATTCAAAGAGTAAGAGCAGATTTTATCAATCCATCAAGGCCCCTAAAGAGATAAGATGTAAAGACCCAGAATTTTCATGTAATTTTTTTTAATTAAATGAGAATTTTATGAGTCCGTGAAAATTGACGGTGCGTGATTCCGAGGCTCGGTGTGTCCGGAATCAATTTCTGAAGTTTTTTCCGGGTACATTCAGTGAAAGTTCGAGCGGGTTTTTATAAATTTTGAACCAGTACTCAGAATTTAAATCCAAGGTCACTTTTGAACTCGTATCGCCGATATTCGCTTAAGGAGACTTTCACCTCGACGATAGTTGGTCAAAGGTGAAAGTTAGTTTTTGAGTTTTTCGTGGAAATAATAAAATAAAATAAACACTTGTTTTATTTTATTTTATATGTAGTAACTACCCATGTGGAAGTTGGAGGTGGGGTGGGGACCACCATACCTTAACCTCCCATGAGAGGTTATGGTGGTGGGGACCACCACACCTTAACCTCCCATGAGAGGTTATGATGGTGAGTACCACATGAGATCTCAAAACCTCCCAATTTGAATTTGGGGGCAGGGACCACCCAACCCTATTAATGGGGGAGAAGAAAACCTCTCAACTCCCTCATTAATGAGGGAGAACCTCTTCACACCTCCACAATTTTAATTGTGCCAACGCACAATTTAAATGTGCCAACAATGTGATTAATCTATCCTTTTTAATGTTATGCCAACGACTTAATAGATATTTCAATCTATTATCTTTGGGCTAGCTATTCATTTGTTGGAAAAGGAGGAAGGAGATTTTGAGAGAAAATCTCTCGCCAACGAAGAACTATTTCTCCGAACAAAGAATGTTCCAATGACGAAGAACGCCGATGAGGAATGCCTTCGACTACGAAGAATGACCTTCTTCGACCTTCTTCCTTGGGACTTCCTCTGACGAAGGACGTGTTCGTCTACAACGAATAGACGTCTGCCTTCTCGTGCCAACGTCAACCAACTTCGAACAAGGTAAGGGATTTTTGTGATTGATTTTATATTCCTGTGATTCTTTCCTTCTAAAACAAAGAACGCGGATCAACTTCTAACTGGTTGATCCACATATGTTTTCCTTTTGCGGGTTTTGGGATTAATTATTGCGGGATGGATTGTGGTGATTCGTTCTTGTGAGCCAAATGCCACCACCCTAAATGCGGAGGGTACGGACCAAGCCAACATGATCTGACCCCTCCGCTGTTCTCTTTTGCGGTGTTCTTCGAAACGGAGGAAGGTGACAATAGTGACGAAGGCGATGAAGGCAACGACCGCGCCGCCCGCGGCCTTCGCGACCCGCGCCGCCCCCGCGGCGTTCCGCACTGCCGTCGACCGAACCGACCGCGCCCCCCCACGACGCCCTGGTCGAATCACCCCTGCGGTCTCCGCCCTTCCGGCCGAGCCGCCCCGGGCCAGGCAGAGCCTCCATGGCCGTGCTGTCCGCCGGCCGAACCGGCCCCGACCACCCCGGCCTCCCGGCCGAACCGGATCCCGGCCGCGCCGGCCTCCCGAGCCGCCCCAGCTGCGCCAGCCTGCCGGCCCCTCGCCGTCACTGGCCAAACCGGCCCCGACCGCACCACCCCGGCCCACCAGCTTCCCGAGCCGCCCCGAGCCACACCCCGTGACCCTCCGGGCCGAACCAGCCTCACGACGCCCTCCCGAGCTGCCCCGGCCGAACCCGCGCCCTCGCGGTGCCCTGGCCGAACCAGTCCCTCGTGGCGCCCTCCGGCCGGGCCGCCCTCGAGGTGCCCTTAGGCCGACCCGGCCTCGCGGCGCCCTCCTGCCGATCCGCCCTTGTGGCGCCCTCCGATCCGAGCCGCCCTCGCGCCGACCCGCGACCGCTCAACGCCCTCACGGCGCTCCGCGACCCCTCACGGTCTGTTGGGATGGGTCCAGCGGGCCGGGCCGAACCTAACGGGCCGGGCCGCCCAACGGGTCAGGCCGGGTTGACCCGAACCAGGTCGGCCCAAACTGGGTCGGGCTTGGTCGGTCCGACCGGTCAGACCGAACCTGGGCCCACTACGACCCTTTACTTTATTTTGGCCATATCATTGGCACCAGACGTCCGTTTGACGAACCGTCAGTGGCCCTGATAATCTTGGAGCATGATAGTCCCTTTGAGTATGCCCCACTGAAACTTGGGGTATAGTTGAGATACAGTCAGGTTGGAGTGTGCACGAACCCAACCGGAACCTCGGGACTAAAAGGCTAATAACTCACAGACCAGGCGTCCGATTGACGCGCCGTCTATTGCGTTGAGACCCCTATAACATGGAGGAACTTTGAGATACTTCTTCGTGGGACTTCATGACAGTTGGAGTATCGACCAGTAGCTCGTGGAGCGGATCATTCCAGTGATGAGCGAGCAGAGTACGAAGACCTAGTAGCTGGCTGAGACCTGACGACTGCTGACCATTTGACTCAGAGTGATTCTATTAGCCTAGTGGGGAGCACCTGGGTGTGGCGTCTAACCCACAGTGGAGGAGTGCGCTTGGTGACGCGGCAGACCCACGGTACTCGACAGGAGAAGTACCTCAGTAGGCTACGAGGGGGAGCGCCTGGGTGTGGCGGGAGACCCGCGGTGGGGAGAACCTCTGTGTGACGCAGCAGACCCATGGTACTCGATAGGAGGAGTACCTCAGTAGTCCAAGGTTAGTGGGAAGCGCGCTTGGTGTCACATAAGTCCCACTATACTTGATTGAGCATGACTTCTCCAGCAGCTGAAGTTTCGATAATGTGACTGGGGATGTTACTTGATACTACCCCTAAAATAAAATCTTGGATGAGCCGAGTCATTACTTTTTTTGTTTTCCTCATAATTGAGACAGATTACTTAATAACTTAGGTATATGTAATAGAATATACCTAATTAGGGTTATCTGTTGATTCCTTACTTTTTGGTTTATCCTTGGTGGATTTGTGAGACCTTGAGGGTCTTAGGGTCCCTATTGAGTATCGTTATACTCACCCCTGCACAGGCTATGCCCTCACCTTGTTGTGTTGGATTTAGACGACGGACAACACTTATTGAGGTTGAGAGTACCAGGATTGGATGGTACCCGGAGGTGGACCTTACGACGAGTCGTTACACAGAGGAGACTGACGAATGTGGAGTGCAGAGGAGGATATCTGTACCTACCCTTCAGGTAGGAATCCCTAAGGACTGTTGAATAATTTCTTTATGGAATTTATTTCACCGTTTTTACCTCCCCCCTATTGATGGGTCAATGTGGTTTTACCCCATTAAGGCTGTGGCGTGGTTTTAATTACGTTGTAAATACGTCTTGTTTTTTTCCTATACAAAGAAATGAAAACCTCTCCAGAAAAGCATCCCAATTTGGTGGTGCACAAAACATCATTTGTGTTAAAATATTTTCCTTCAATCTTCATTCCATTCTCACTTGTGTTTTCATGTCGAACAATCAGTCATTTCCAACATTTGGTATCATAGGGAGGTTGTCTTAATCCACAATGCCGAACTCCGAGCCCTCATCACCCCGACTCTCCCAGACATCATCAACACGTCCCAGACCCCCCATTGACAGTAGTAGCGGCCCTCTGGTGGTACATAGAGTGGTGAAGAAGATCGGGGGATTGGCTACGTATCCGATCCTCACAAAGACAAACTACAACGACTGATCCTTGATGATGAAGGCCATGATTTAAGAACACGGTCTCTGGGATGCCATCGAAACTGGCGGTGTGGAACTCCAAGAAGATCAGATGGCGCTGGAGGCCATCCTCTGCACTGTCCCGCCAGAGATGATCTCCATACTCACCGTCAAGGCAACTGCCAAGGAAGCGTGGGACACCATGAAGACCATGCGCATCGGCATTGATCGTGTTCGCAAGGAGAATGCTAAAAAGTTCCGAAAGGAGTACAAAGGCATTGTTTTTCACAACGGCGAATCGGTGGATGACTTCACAATGTGGCTCACCGGGATGGTCAACCAACTCACTATCCTCGTCGATCCGAAGCCTCAAGACAAGGTCGTTGAGAAGTATTTGCACATCGTCCCCTCCAGGTTCTCCCAAATTGCCCTTTCAATTGAAACACTTCTCGATATTTCGACACTCTCTATAGAGGAGGTAACAGGGAGACTTAAAGCGGCGGAGGAACATTTTGAGCCGACACCCACTGTAAACACTGGAGGGAAGCTACTTCTTACCGAGGAGGAGTGGGTTGCACAGATGAAGGAGTAGCAGACGAGGGAGGAATCTTTCAACAACTCCAAGTTTGTAAACCGGCATCGCCAAGGACCACGACAAAAGACAGGCAGTGGTAACAGTGAAAATAGAAGGGATGGATTGGGATACGATGGTGGTCGTAAAGTCTAAAGGGACAAATTCCACAATTGTAGAAAAATTGGTAATTGGGCCAAAGATTGTCATAGAAAACCGAAAAGGCATTCTGCCCTTCTAACCCAAGGTGGTGACGATGAGCCCGCACTCCTTATGGCAAGGTCATGCACCACAGTGACCGATTCCCCACCACCGCAATCCGCCACCACCAATACTTTACAACCACAATGCAGCCCTCTACGACTGATCAAGATGAATGTCTTATCACAACTGGATCAGGAGGAGGCGCGTGATGGAAAATTTTGGTACCTCGACACCGGTGCCACAAACCACATGACTGGGTCCCACGCCATCTACTCTGAGTTTGACTCTGGGATCCGTGGCACCGTGAAGTTTGAAGATGACTCTATCATAAACATCGAGGGGTGCAGGACCATCTTGATCACTTGCAAAACTAGTGAGCACCGCATGCTCATGGGGGTGTACTTCATCCCGAGGCTCACCACAAACATCATTAGCATCAAACAACTTGATGAGAACGGTTGTCAGATATTGATCGAAGACAACATCCTGAGGATCTGCGACCAACAGCGGCGTCTGCTGGCCAAGGTGAAGCGCTTCCCCAGACAGATGTACAAGCTCAAACTCTTCATTGCACAACCAATATGCCTTTCTGCAAGGGGATCTGAGAAGGCATGGAGTTGGCATGAGAGGTACTACCACCTGAATTTTTAGTCTCTGCGTAAGATTGCTCAATGCGATATGGTGCGAGGGCTCCCAAAAATTGATCAGGTCGATCAAGTCTACGATAAATGCCTCATTGGGAAACATCAATGAGTGTCTTTCCCTGAACAAGTGAAGCATCATGTGGAGAAATCCCTCGTCCTTGTCCACAGTGACCTCTGTGGGCCGATCACGCCGACAATTCCAAGCGGGAGCCTCTATTTCTATTTCTCGTAGATGACATGAGCTGCTACATGTGGCTTAATCTACTAGGAAGCAAGGACCAGACTCTGACGAAAATCAAATGCTTTCAAGCCATAGTGGAGGTGGAGACAGGGCGTAAGTTGAAGGTTCACCGGACAGACCGCGATGGCGAGTTCACTTTAGTGGAATTTGGTGAATACTGTGCCAAACATGGCATACAACAGCAATTCACGACCCCCTATTCACCACAACGGAATGGGGTAGTTGAATGATGCAACCAGACAATGGTTTCCATTGCTCGAAGCATATTGAAGGAAAAAGTCCTTCCCGGGATGTTCTGGGGTGAGGTTGTCTCCACTGCTATCTTCATTCTCAACCAGGCGCCGACACGTAGCCTTGACGGGTTGATGCCATACGAGGATTGGCATGGAAAATGACCAGTGGTGCATTTTTCCACACTTTTGGCTATATTGCGCATGTCAAGAATGTGAAACCTTACCTGAAGAAGTTGGATGACCAGAGTACGCCGATGATCTTCGTCGGGTATGTGTCTGGGTCCAAGGCATACCGCATGTATGACCCCGTCATCAAGCGCGTATATGTAATGCGTGATGTCATCTTCGACGAGGCAGAACAGTGGAATTGGAGTGCTCATGATGAACAAGGTGTGTTGAGCAGTGAGGAGTCATTCACCGTCGAACACACAACGGAATGTATGCCAGGGATGACGGAGGCTGACGACACTATCAGAGAACATGTATCATCACTCACACCCACTAGCACACACTCTGCAGACTCTATAACACTAGACGTGGTCAAGGTGATGCCAATTCCATCAGATGCAGTGGAGTTTGTCTCACCACCATACAACATGGAGGAAACACTTGATGTCGAGCACGAAAACACCCCACTTCGGTTCTACACTATTGACAACATCATCGGGGCCACAACACCACCTGGGTTTGCATTACGTGAGCTCGACCCTGGTGAGCTAAATTTCACCACGGCTGATGAGCCAACCTCCTTTGGTGAAGCAGAACAACACTAGTGTTGGCATAAGGCGATGCTTGAAGAGATGAGGTTGATCGAGGACAATGAAACATGGGAGCTCGTCGATCTCCCCATTAGCCATCATCCAATTGGGCTCAAGTGGGTCTTCAAGGTGAAGCATGATGAGCACGGTGTGGTAGCAAAAAACAAGGCGAGGCTTGTTGCAAAAGGATACATCCAACAGCAGGGGATCGACTATGAGGAGGACTTTTCCCCTGTCGCACGCATGGAATCAGTGCAGCTCCTCATCGTAGTGGCAGCGCAAGAAGGGTGGGAGGTCCATCACATGGATTTCAAATCGACATTACTAAATGGAGACCTCAAAGAGGAGGTTTACATCGAGAAACCACCTGGATTCATCATCAAAGACCATGAGCACAAGGTGCTTTGACTCTAGAAAGCACTCTATGGCCTCCGCCAAGCACCAAGAGCATGGAACGCCAAGCATGACACTAGTATTCTGATGCTTGGGTTTCACAAGAGCGACTCTGAGCATGTTATATATACTCATGGAAATAACACTTATCATCTGATCATCGGGGTGTATGTAGATGACTTGATCATCAGCGGCACTGATGTCACCAACATCAACATGTTCAAGGCGGATATGAAGAAGCTCTTTCAGATGAGTGACTTGGGATTTCTCTCCTACTACCTTGGCATCGAAGTGAACCAAGGGCCCAATAGAATTTCCCTACGTTAATATGACTATGAAACCAAATTTTTGGAGAAGAGAGGTATGGAAGATTGCAACCCCTTTAAAGTGCCGATGGTGGCCCACCTAAAGCTAAGCAAGTCTAGAACTTTCCCATTGGTTGATGTCACTCAGTACCGGAGCACCATCGACAACCTTAGGTACCTAGTGCATACACGTCTAGACATTGCCTATGCAGTAGGTTACGTAAGCCGGTTCATGGAAGAGCCACATGAAGATCACATGGCCACAGTCAAACACCTATTGCGCTACATCTCCAGGACATGCAACTACGGTGTCCGCTACACAAGGAAGGAAAATGATCAACCGATCTTGTTGGGATTTAGCGATAGCGACATGGCCGACGACGTTGATGACCATAAGAGCACTATTGGGGTGTTCTTATCCCTTGGAGACAAGATGATAACTTGGTAATCACATAAACAAAAGGTGGTGGTGTTGTCTTCATGTGAAGCAGAGTACATTGCCGCGACAACCGCAATGTGCCAGGGCATCTGGTTGGCTCAACTGTTAGAAAAATTTCTATACCCAGACCTCAATGCGCTGGTGATCAAAGTGGAGAACAAGTCCACCATTTCCTTAAGCAAGAACCCCATCATCTATGACCAAAGAAATCACATTGAAACTCGATTCCATTTCATTCGGGAGTGCGTTGAGGCAAGAAAAATCATTCTCGAGCACACTCACACCGAGGAGCAGCTTGCAGACGTTCTCACGAAGTCACATGGGTGTGTTAGGTTTCTGGAGCTGCGTGTGAAGATTGGTATCATTGAGATCCAGTGAATGAGATAGAAATTAGGGGGTGATTTTTGACTAATTTCTTTATGGAATTTATTTCACAGTTTTTCCCTCCCTCCTATTGATGGGTCAACGCGGTTTGACCCCATTAAGGCTGTTACGTGGTTTTAATTACATTATAAACACGTCTTAGTTTTTTTACTATATAAATAAATGAAAACCTCTCCAGAAAATCATCCCAATTTAGTTGTGTACAAAACATCATTTGTGTTCAAATATTTTCCTTCAATCTTTTTTCCATTCTCGCTTATTTTTTCGTGTTGAACGACCAGCCATTTCCACCAAGGACGACATAGCAGTTGTTTTTCCTTTCTCCAATTGTAATTGTACTCCTAGTTCCTTATACTTTACAGTTGGACTTGTATTTTCGGCCCCTTTTACTTTTCAGCACTCTTTTGTTTTACAGTTTACTTAGTGTTTTGTATCCAGCTGTGTGCTCTGTTGTGTACATTTACAGGTTATAAAGGCAATGCCTTCCCAATTTTAGGGAATTATGCCTTTGGTGCTAGTTGCCAGCTCCTGGCCTATGGAAGGCGGGCTTGGGGTAGTCACGACATGGACCTCGGGGGACGAGTCATGACAAATTGGTATTAGAGGAGTCGGTTCTACCACATAACTTAGTACTCTGATCTTTTCTGTGAAGCAATAATGTTAAGTGTAGTGAGTGTGGTTTTCAGTTCAGAGAGTCCAGTGTTGGTGCGATAGCCAATGTATCCATACACCAAGACCCTGACTTTTTATTTTTGACTCAGTACACAAAAGCACTGATTGCGTGCATGTTTTCAAAAGTTTTCTTTAAGTCAGCTCACTAGGTCAGCTCACCAGGTATACCTATTTAACTACAATGCACCTGTTTCTTTTCAGGATGCCTCCACGTAGACAACTGACTAGAGTTCCGAGAGTTGTATGCACTGATATCCCACTGAGTGATGTGGCCTCGGTGCAGGGCCCTCTTCCAGTAGAGGCACCAACGGAGGCATCAGCAGTACCATTACCTGTTGGGCCACCGATGCCACTAGCCCCAACAGCAGTCGGTGCACACTGCTTGAGCGCGTTGCACAAGTCCCAGTGCCAGAGGCCATCCAGGTTCAGGGGAGAGACGAACCCACAGGTAGCTAAGGATTGGATGGAGGCTGTGGTGAGAGTCTTCCAACTGGTAGGGACACCATCCTACCTCATGGTGATACTTGTTGCCAGCCTTCTACAAGAAGCAGTGGGCAGATGGTGGAGCTTGATGCTCCAGGTCCACAACGAGGTGACGCTTCTATGGGAAGACTTCAAGAGCCTATTTCGGGCAGATTTTTTCCCAGCGACTCTTTACGCAATGCGCATAGAGGAGCTACTTCATCTGAAGCAGGGCAGGATGATTATAGCTCATCACTCATCGAGGTTTAGTGACCTCTCATGATACTCCAAAGATATGGTGTGAGACCCATTCTTCAGGGCCTAGACCTTAGAGCAGGGACTCAGGTGGAAGATCAGGGCTTCAGTGTTCTCACTTAGCATCCCAACGCAGATGGGGGGTGTTAGAGAGAGCCCTCCTAGTAGAGAGTTTCCTTGCTGAGCATTCTCCACCAGTGAGATCCACCACCAGTCAACATGTAGTGGATTCTTCTGCAGCTGGCAGTAGACAAATGTCACAGAGGTCCAAGAGGACTAGAACAACAGGCGGACGACCGCATGACTCATGATCGGTTGTGCGGGGCACCCGAAGAGGAGACATACATGCCAGGAGTAGGCAGTATTACGCATGCGGCGGGTAGGGTCAAATGGATCGTGACTGCCTGACCCATCATTCAAATGATCAGAAAACGGTCAAAGGACCACCCAGGCAGAGTTAGAGATTCGATCGAGGTGGTTCACAGGGAGTAGGTGGACGTGGCAGAGGAGCTGGTCGTGCAGCTGGCGGTGGATGACGATTCAAGGTGTTATCGCCACCACCACTAGGAGGTCCACCCCGATCGCAGGGAGAAGGTGGACAAGGGAGAGCTCAGCTCCAGGTATCTGAGGCTTATGATCATGGCGCTCTGAAGATGATTTGAGGTATGATCTATGTCTACTCCACCATAGCTGCAGTACTTATAGACACAAGTTCCAGTCACTCTTTCATTGCCACTTCCCTCGTTCGGAGCACGGAGATTCCGGCGGAGCTGTTGGATCGATACTTACGACTAGATACTCTTACGGAAGCGTATTCGATGATTACGCACTGGTGCCGGAAGTGTGAGATTAATCTAGGAGTCAAGAGCTTCAGTTGAGATCTCATAGTAGCGACGTCGAGGCCTTACGACGTCATCTTGGGTATGGACTGGTTATCTATAATCCATGCTCAGATAGACTGTATTAGGCGTAAAGTGCGGTGTGTCTGCATGGATGGGACCGGGTTTACCTTCACCGGCGAGAAGGGAGACTTTTCATCACATGATAGACTTTCTCGAAGGAGAGTGCAGCCGATCACTCATCATTTGGCTAGCCTTACCCTCAGAGAAGTTGATGTGGAGAGTCCGAGCTATCCTATAATGGTGGACCAGTACGCAGATGTCTTCCCTGATGATGTTCTAGGTCTACCCATTCATCGAGAGGTATACTTTTACATTGATTTGTACCTTGGGGAGACATTTATATCTACAACAGCATATCAGATGGCTCCCGCGGAGCTTCCCGAGCTGCGGGTACAACTAGAGGACTTGCTGGGGAAGGGATTCATCCGGCCCAGTGTTTCTCCCTGGGCAGCCCCGATTCTATTTTCCAAGAAGGAGGATGAGAGCTTGAGGCTTTTTGTTGACTATAAGCACCTGAACCAGGTGACCTTGAAGAACAAGTACCCACTCCCAAGGATTGACAACCTCTTTGATCAGTTGAAGGGAGCACGGTGGTTCTCAAAGATAGACCTCAAATCAGGCTATCACAAACTTAGAGTTCGAGATGAGGATGTGTAGAAGATGACTTTAAGATGTTGGTACGACCACTACGAGTTCTTGGTTATGCCATTCGGCATAACCAATGATCCAGCAGTGTTCTTGGGACTCATGAACATGATCTTTCATTCGTACCTTGATCACTTTGTAGTAGTCCTCATTGACAACATTCTGATATACTTGACTACCAAGGAGGAGCATGCCTATCATTTTCAGGTAGTACTAGACACACTTTGAGAGCACTAGCTTTATGGTAAGCTCTCTAAGTGCCAGTTATGGATCCTAGAGTTTCACTTTCTGGGACATGTCATCTCGGAGGTTGGAGTCATAGTGGATCCAGTGAAGATTGAGGCGGTACTTGCTTGGGAGCCACCCAGGAGTGTGACGGAGGTACGGAGTTTCCTGGGTTTAGCTAGTTATTACCGGAGGTTTTTAACAGACTTCTCCAAAGTTTTAGAACCACTATCAACCTTGAAGAAGAAGGGGCAACCCTTTGCGTGGTCGGAGAGATGCCAGTAGAGCTTTCAGGAGCTGATGAAGAGGCTGACTAGTGCCCCACATCTTGAGGCTTCCAGAGGAAGGCGTAGGGTACGTAGTCTACTACGATGCATCAGGGACCGGGCATGGATGTGTCCTAATGTAGGATCCAGAATTGATCGCATATGGTTCACGATAGATAAGACAACATGAGAAGAACTACGCTACCCATGACCTAGAGTTAGCAGCAGTGGTCTTTGTCTTGAAGATGTGGTGACACTATTTGATGGGCGATCATTTTACTGTGTACTCTGATAATAAGAGTCTCAGGTATATCTTCTCTCAAAAGGACCTGAACCTGAGATAGCGACGTTGGCTTGAGTTCCTCCAGGACTATGACTTCGAGATAGTCTATACTCCTGGGAAGGGGAACGTTGTTGCAGATGCGCTCAGCAAGAGATCTGGTATACAGCTGCTAGGAGAGGTGACTGAGCAGCTGGCTGCTTTACAAATATCCTTTATAGATAGAGATGGAGCAACCTTCCTTCAGTCTCTTAAAGTCACTCCCCAACTTCTTCAGCGAGTCAGGGAGGCACAACATGGGGATGCTGACTACAAGACACGACGTGCTCAGATATCCACAGGGCAGGAACCTGATGAATTTTCTGAAGGTGGGGAGCACGTCATCCTCTTTAGAGGACGTACTATGTTACCAGTGTCACTTCAAGAGGAAGTTTTGAGGGAGTTCCACACATCCCCTCTAGTGGTATATCCAGAAGTGGAGAAGATGTACCAAGATCTTCGACGACAACACTGGTGGTCGGTAATGAAGAAGGTAGTTGCAGAGTTTGTCTCCCGGTGTCTCACTTGTCAGTAAGTGAAGGCGGAGTAAGAGGTACCGGCAGGCTTGGTTTAGCCTTTAGAGGTCCCAGAGTGGAAGTGAGATGGGATATCCATGGGCTTTGTGACAGGACTTCCACATATATCTAGGGTACATGACTCAATTTGGGTGATCATTGACCAACTCACCAAGTCGGCCCACTTCCTACTGATCAGAGAGTAGGGTTTAGTAGAGATCTTGGGATGAATCTATGTATAGAAGATTGTGTGGATACATGGAGTACCTTAGATGATTTTCTCTGATCATGATACAGTTTTTACTTCCCGACTATGGAAGGGGTTGCAGGAGGCTTTCAGAACACAATTTCGTTTGAGCACCACCTTCCATCCTCAGACGGATGGCCAGACTGAGCAGACCATTCAGACCCTCGAGGATATGCTGCATGCTTGTGTCCTCGACTTTGGTCGCAGTTGGGAGGATCACTTACCTTTGGTGGAGTTTTCCTACAAAAATAGCTATCACGCCACCATTGGGATGACACCTTTTGAGGTGTTATACGGGCGACCTTGTAGATCACCATTGCGCTGGACTGACCCAGGGGAGTCAGAAATAGTGGGACCAGAGATGGTACGGGCTACCACAGAGAAGGTACAGATCATTCAGGAGTGGATGAAGACTACACAGAGCAGGCATAAGTCGTATGCTGACAGGAGACAGAGACCTCTGGAGTTCGAGGATGGCGACCGCATCTTTCTACGGGTCTCACCCCGACGAGGTCTACGGAGATTTGGATGAGGCGACAAATTATCTCCGAGATTCATCAGACCTTTTCAGGTCCTCATCAGAGTTGGTGAGGTGGCGTACCACTTAGCTCTTCCACCTTAGTTTCACCGGGTGCATGGCGTCTTCCACATATCCCAATTGAGAAGATACGTGCACGACCCTTCTCACATCATCGACCATAGTGAGTTGGACGTCGATGATGGGGCGACTTTTACAGAGGTTCCAGTAGAGATTGAGGATCAACAAGAGCTGGTACTTTGTGAATGGTCGATACCTCTGTTGCGCATTCGTTGGCAGCACGAGAACCTCCAGGAGAGCACATGGGAGCGGGAGGCTCAGATGCGTGCTCAGTTCCCTCACTTGTTCCCTTAGTTTGAATTGTAGGTTACGAGGAAGTAAAGACCTGAGGTGGGGATAATTTAAAGACCCATATTTTCCACATATTTTTTTTAATTAAATGGAAATTTTACGGGTTCACAAAAATTAACGGTGCGTGATTCCGAGGCCCAGTGTGCCCAAAATCAATTTCTGAAGTTTTGTTTGGGTACGTTTAGTGAAAGCTCAAGAGGGTTTTTATAAACTTTGAACCAGTGCTCAGAATTGAAATCCGAGGGAACCATTGAACTCGCAGTGTTGATATTCTCTTAAGGAGACTTTCACCTCAATGGTAGTTGGTTGAGGGTGAAAGTTATTTTTGGGGTTTTTCATGGAAATAATAAAATAAAATAAACACTTGTTTTATTTTATTTTATCTGTAGTAATCACCCATGTGGAAGTTGGAGGTGGGGACCACCAGACCTTAACCTCCCCTGAGAGGTTATGGTAGTGGGTACCACCACACCTTAACCTCCCATGAGAGGTTATGGTGGTGGGGACCACCTGAGATCTCAAAACCTCCCAATTTGAATTTGGGGGCGGGGACCACCCGACCCTGTTAATGGGGGGAGAGGAAAACCTCTCAACTGCCTCATTAATGAGGGAGAGCCTCTTGAAACCTCCACAATTTTAATTATGCCAACAGACCAATTAAATGTTCCAACCAAGTGATTAATCTATCATTTTTGAATATTATGCCAATGACTTAATAGATATTATAATCTATTATCTTTGGTCTAGCTATTCATTTGTTGGCAAAGGAGGAAGGATCTTTTGAGATAAAAGATCTCACCAAAAAATAACTATTTCTCTGAACGAAGAATGCTCCACCGATAAAGAATGCCAATGAGGAATGCCTTTGACTACAAAGAACGACCTCCTTCAACCTTCTTCTTTGGGACTTCCTCCGACAAAGGACATGTTCGTCTACAACGAATCGACATCTGCCTTCTCGCGCCAACGTTAACCAACTTCGAAAAAGGTAAGGGATTTTGTGATTGATTTTATATTCCCGTGATTTTTTCCTTATAAAACAAAGAATGAAGATCAAATTCTTACTAGTTGATCTCCATATGTTTTCCTTTTGTGGGTTTTTTTGATTAATCATTGCAGGAGGGTTTGTGGTGCTTCGTTCTTGTGATCCAAATGCTACCACCCTAAACACAGAGGGTGCGAACCAAACCAACATGGCCCGACCCCTCCGCCATTCTCTTTTACGGTGTTATTCGAAATGGAGGAAGGCGACAACGTCAACGAAGGTGAAGAAGGCAACAGCCGTGCCACCCACGACCTCCGCGACCTGCACCGCCCGTTCTGCGCCGCCGCCGACCGAACCGGCCACGCCCCCTTGTGGCGCCCCAACCGAACCACCCCCACGGTCTCCGCCCTTCCAAATGAGCCACCCCGGGCCAGGCTGAGCTGCCCTGTCCACACCATCCGCCGGCCGAACCGGCTCCCGGCAACGTTGGCCTCCCGAGCCGCCCCGGTCGCGCCAACCCGCTGGCCCCGCGCTGCCACAGGCCGAACCGTCCCCAGCCGCGCCACCCCGGCCCGCCGACTTCCCGAGCTTCCCCGAGCCATGCCCCGTGACCATCCGGGCTGAACCGGCCTCGCAACGCCCTCCCAAGCTGCCCCGACTGAACCCGCGCCCTCGCGGCTCCCCGACTGAATCCTCCCTCACCCTCACGGCGCCCCGACCGAACCGGCCCGTGCCCTCGCGGCGCCCCAGCCGAACTGGCCTGTGCCCTCGCGGCGCCTCGGCTGAACCGGCCCACGCCCTCGTGGTTCCCCGACTAAACCAGACCGTGCCCTCGCGGTGCCCCGGGTGAACCAGTCTCTCATGGAACCCTCCGGTTGAGCTGCCCTCACGGCGCCCTCCGGGACGAGCCGCCCTCGCACCGAACCGCGGCCGGTTTTCACCCTCGTGACCGGTCCGCGCCCTCGTGGCCCTCCACAACCCCTCGCGGCCTTCTGGGTGGGCCCAGCTAGCATGGCCGAACATAATGGGCTGGCCCACCCAACGGGCCGGGCCAGACCCAATGGGTCAGGCCGGGTCGACCCGAACCGGTTCGGGCCGAGTCAGACCGGACCAGGGCCCACTATGACCCTTTAATTTCTTTTGGCCATATCATTGGCACCAGACGTTCATTTGATGAACCGTCATCAGACCTGGTAATCTTGGATCATGATGGTCCCTTTGAGTATACCCCACTAGAGTTTGGGGTATAGTTGAGATATGGTCAGGTTGGATTGTGCACGAACCCAACTGGGCCCCCGGGAGTAAAAGGCTAATAACTCATAGACCGGGCGTCTGATTGATGCACCGTCTATTGCATTGAGAACCCTATGACGTGGCAGACCTTTGAGATACTTCCTTGTGGGAATTCGTGATAGTTGGAGTATCGACCAGTAGCTCGTGGAGAGGATCCTACCATTGAAGAGCGAGCAGAGTGCGAAGACCTAGTAGCTGGTTGAGACCTGACGACTACTGACCATTTGACTTGGAGTGATTCTACTAGCCCAGTGGGGAGAGCCTGGGTGTGGCAGTTGACCCACGGAGGAGGAGCGCGCTTGGTGACGCGACATACCCATGATACTTGATAGGAGGAGTACCTCAGTAGGCTACGAGGGGGAGCGCCTGGGTGTGGCGGCAGACCCGTGGTGGTGAGCACCTCTGTGTGATGCAGCAGACCCACGATACTCGACAGGAGGAGTACCTAAGGAGTCCAAGGTTAGTAGGGAGCGCGCTTGGTGTCACGGCATGCCCTCTGTACTCGATTGAGCAAGAGTTCTCCAGCAGCCGAGTTTTCAGTAATGTGACTGGGGATGTTACTTGATACTACCCCTAAAATAAAATCCTGGTTGAGCTGAGTCAGTACTTTTATGTTTTCCTCATGATTGAGACAGATTACTTAATAACTTAGGTATATTTATGGGCATATACCTAAGTAGGGTTATATGTTGATTCCTTACTTTGTGGTTTATCCTTGGTGTATTTGTGATACCTTGAGAGTCTCAGGGTCCCTATTGAGTATCATTATACTCACCCCTGCATGGGCTATGATCGCACCTTGTTGTGTTGGATGCAAACGACAGACAACACTGACTGAGGCTGAGAGTACCAGGACTGGACGGTACTCGGAGGTGGACCTTACGACGAGTCAGTACACAGAGGAGACTGACAGATGTGGAGTGAAGAGGAGGCTATCTATACCTACCCTTCAGGTAGGAATCTTGTAGGATGACCCATCAACTATTTTTCCTTTCTCCAGTTGTACTTGTACTTCCAGTTCCTTGTACTTTACAGTTGGGCTTGTATTTCCAGACCCTTTTACTTTTCAACACTCTTTTGTTTTACAGTTTACTTAGTATTTTGTATCTAACTGTGTGCTCTATTGTGTGCGTTTATAAGTTATAAAGGAAATTCCTTCCCAGTTTTAGGGAATTACGCCTTTGGTGTTAGTCGCCAGCCCCTGGCCTATGGAAGGTGGGCTTGGGGTAGTCATGACATGGGTCTCGGGGGATGGGTTGTGACATAAGGAATAATCATGACAACAAAAACCAACCTACGAACATGTACTTTGTTATATAATCTCTTTATCTTTAGATATCTCATAAAGCAAGACACACACTTGCGTCATCATCCTTTCTTACTTTATTATTTGTTAGTCTATCTGGATGTATTTACCTCCAACTACCCTGGCCAAGGATTTATGAAGGTACTACCATCCTAATCAACTAGACTCGATATATATTACTTACTCAAATTGAATGCAATAAACCCTATCTTGACCATTCAACAATTTCATTCCACCAATGATGCACCCAACACAAGCTACCTCGCCACCATTTCATTATCAAGGTTTTTTTTCCTTTCATCAAAGTATATGATCAAATGACACACATTAATAATGATCTCAAGTCAGGAGACCAATACACATGCCTGTAGATAAGAACAACTAATGACACCTTAAACATGTGGTGTTATTATTGGTGGGTATGTCCTCATGATCACAATTACTAAATATCACCAAGTGTGAACTTCATGAGAATAAATCTCAATGCTTATGATCCCTCAACACCAGATAGTAATAGATCTACTATGTCTAGTCATTAAGATGTATTTAGACCACATGACATATATTTAAGATTAATTTCATAATATCTCAAGGTTCTCATTATAGTTAGGATCTTCTGTAACCTTTTGATATGGTAATTAATATCCGGACATTTCTATTTAAATAGTGGATGCAGAAATATTTACTCTATAATGGTAAGTGAAAATCATGCATATCTAACAGTATACATGAAATGGTAATCGAAAAGTATTGTTTATTTGGGTTTAGGGAACTTACTATTACAATAGGAAGACCTTGCGATTGCGTGACTGGTCACTCTGAGAAGTCTTCTCCTGTGCTCCCATGTAACAATCACCTATCATATGTGGTGTGAATTGTATGTATTTTGTATTGTTTGTGTGTGTGTGTGGGGGGGGGGGGGTATTTATAGGCCTCACAACCCTGGTTATAATCTGCCTTGTACATATCATATCTCATGGATTTGGGCTGGAGTAGATGTAGGGATTCTGGCATCGCGTGCTTCGTATAATCCTGTCATGGGTCATCCATGGTGTCACTTAATGTCATCAAACACAATAATGTTCCATTATTGACATGTTTATTAGACCTTGAATGATCAATGGGATTTCACCTAACCACATTGACACGTCAAAGAGCTTTTACAAAGTCATACCGACATGTCTAGGAGTCTTCACAAGAGCAGGATGCACATGGAAAGGCTTTCGTGTCATCGAAGATGACTTGTCAACAGTCCTTTATGAGACAAAGGAGTCTTGTTAAGGGGGCCTTTGCGAGATCAGAATGGCTTATCGATGGGTCTTTTCATGATAAATGGTGATCGTCTAGGGTGTATAACCATGTTTGTATGAAGATCGATACATATTCCCCTCGCAAGAAGCTTCCACATTTCCCCATTTTTATTTCCTTCTTTATTCTGTAAGGACATGCGATCTCATGTAGTTGTGCGAGTGTTGTCAAAGACAATCACTCTCTTTGACTGTGATGCATCATGTGACAAATAATGGATCTTGCGATGATGCATGCACATTATCATTAATACCACATCTACTTTTATATAGAGTTGGAGAGGTATCACATAATCAAATGAACATGTCTGGGACTCTTCGTATGATGAAGGTGATATATCAGCAGGCTCTTACGCAACAAGGTGGACATGTCGTCGAGGCTTCATGGGATCAGGAGAACTGCCTAAGTTTTTTGCATGAAAATCAATGACTACATAAGGTCTTATCCTTTTACATAATTTCATCCTTTATTTTATAAGGAGTTTTGGATGATTGTCAGGTGTCTACTAGTTGACAAGTTGTGTGATCGAAAGAGCTTGTTTAGAAGACTTTTCATGATCATCAGTGGTTGTCTGGGTGACTTTGTAAGAACATGGAGGTTTATCAAAGGGGATCTATGTGATCAAGATAAAATTATGTGTTTTGCATGATTTTTTTCACATGACCTTCTGACGGTCATGTGACCGTGTGTCATTAAAAAGGTTACATGATCCTTATGAGTTGGCCACCTTCTCTTCCTTTGTTTTTTAGAGAAAATAGTACTCATGTTTTGAGTATTTATTTCCTTGTAGATTTATCGATGCTCATTTGGCTCATTTCAACAGATGGTGGAGAGGATAAAAATGGATATTTCTCAATGAAGGATACCTCAATTGAGATGATATAACATTCCAAGTCAGGAGAGAAACAATGGTAGCCATAGTGAGTATAAGAGTATCCTAAAAAGATGCAATAGATGTCCTTTAGGGGTAAATTTAGAGAGACGGGGATGGGTGTCACAAACATAAAAAGGACACCCAGACATGCGAAGTGGAAGAGGGTGGGGATAAAGATATGGGAACAGAGCCGAAAATGGACTCTACCCCTGAAGGATAGAAGAAGGAAGATGATTGATATGATATGTAGTGGTAAGAATAACATCATCAAAAGGGAAGAGGCACCTGCATGTGAAATAATAAGGCCTGAGTAGTTTATAGTATATGATGAAGTTTACACTCGGACACACCATTTTACTGAGGGGTATTAGGGAAAGATGTTTGATGGAGGAAACTGTGATATTTGAGAAACTTTTGAATGGAATAATATAAATATTCTTGGCTATTGTCTGAGCAGAGAAATTTAATAAACTTGGAAAAATGAGTGTGAATTTCAGGGTACAATGTCTTGAAAATATCACACATCTCAGAATGAGAATGAATGAGATATATTCATGTCATATGAGATAATTTATCAATAAATTATACATAATAATGGTACCCTAATTGATTTTGGACCTTGCAAGGACCCCATACATTGGAATAAACTAAGTCAAAAGGGTTATCTGAATGTGTCACCAAACGAGGAATATAAGATGCCCGATGATTTTTTGGAAAACTTACAAGATTCATAATGGAAGGAAACATGTGGACTGAAATATGGGAAAATATTATGTAAGACTAAATCCAGTGGATGACCATGGAAAAAATGTAGGTCGAGGGAATAAGTAGAGGTGGTTGGGCAAGAAAGGGATGGTGGGGTATCAAACATGTACACCCCATTACTAAGAAGACCTCTACAAAATTACCAAGTTATCGACCACTATTGAAAAAAACACCATATGATGTAAAAATAGCAACAAAATTTAAGTCTTTTGTGAGATTACTGATGGAGTGAAGATTAAACGGACTACGAGTAACGTGATCTACTGAAGTTAGACAAATAGAGGGAGTTAAGGAGCATGTGCCAAATCCCATCAATTGGGATTGTAGATCCATAAAAATAGTAATTGGAGTGTAACCAATATACAGATGATATGTAGTAAGAATAACCTCATCATTTGTGAGATGATTAGAAACACTAGAATCAAGCATCCAAGTAGTCGATCGACGAGATAAACAAGCGGTAGGGCCACCAGTATGAGCAATAAAGGCTGAAGAGGAGGAAAGTGGAAAATCTGTATGATGAGATTTTATAAGCATAGTTTCATCCATCAAGAGTTCCATTTTTTGATGGATATTATTTGGTGGTGATGATATTTTCATGTCAGGAGGGAGATGAAGAATAAAAAAGGAATAGATGGAAATGAGAAATCAAGCTGGGGCAGTAGGTTACTGGTAGGGATAGCCAGATAATGCCTTGAAAAGAATAGATGGGTAAGTAGCATCAAGGCGTGCATGAATAGCATGCAGTGGGACAGTAATCGAATTCCCGAAAAGAACAACCAGAGTGCATCAATAGTGTAGAGAGACAACAATAGAGGCATACATTTCTTCCCCTGATATCCCTGATGGTCCTGATTCTACAGATCGTTCACTAACCTCTGCAACTAGCTTTGGCGTCACATCAAGAGTAACATTGAGGGAAGGGGTGGTGAGAGGTGCTTCCTAGGGGTTATGTTCACAATTGTCTCATAGGTGTGTATAGTATGGACCGCATATCAAAATAGTCATAGTGTGATAGGATCGCGTAAGAATATGGTTCGATAAGATAGGGAGTCCGTTAGAGGACATTCACAGGAAGGGATGTCATCAGTAGGGGTGGTGAGGTGAACCTGGGAAGTCTGATTCCATCAGACTCAGTGGGGAATGCATGGGAGGTGCAACGAGGTCATTGTTAGAGCTAGAGGAAGGGGAAGTCATTATCCATAGAAAGGACATGCCATAGGGGTGGATGGTCGTGCCTGGGAGGTGCGATGAGGTCATGCTCATATTGGGAACCCGCTAGGGCTGGTGTGCAATGGAGGAGAGTGGAGAGGCTGGTGGGGCGCAATAGGGACTAGTGATGAGAGGCGGGTGTTCAGGGTGTAGTATAAGGAAGAAAAAAAATTAGAGTGGGGTCCGTAGTGTAGGAAGAAAAACATCAGAGCGGGTTATTCCTTTGATACCGGGTAGATTGGTACAATTCCTACCTCAAAGAAATATGGAGACCTTCATTTATAGATAGAGGAAAATAAATACATGTAGGAGGAAAATGGTTTGGGACTTAAAAATACACTTAAAAGGGTCTAACACATGTTTTCCAATTATTTCAAATGTCTTAAATGGGAACCATTTTCAACAATAATATTTCATTTTTCCTGTATGACCAATAATAATTAAATAAAATTACTATCTTCCTCTATAGTCTAGAAGTGAGACTTTGTATTTAAATATTGGATTTCCATATTTCACTAATTTAAATTAATATACAATACTTATTTAAAAAAATATGTATATAACATGTCAACTTATGGAAAACATGGTATAAAAATACAATTTAAAAATTATGGGCAATATAGTAAAAAAATAAAATTTAAGTACAAAAAAGTTACAAAAAAAAACAATTAAAATACATTGAATTATCTGTAAAAAAATAAGCAACAATAACAACATTTATAACATTTATAACACAAAGCACGTAAATACTATTGATAATAACATCATGCATCCCTAAAATTCATAAATTCATTAGAAATTTCAATTCCAATTTCATTCTGAATGGTTTCCCATGTTTCTAAGGTCTTAATGGTGTTTATTGGTTGGATATCAACATAATCCATCTGTGATCCAACAAAATCTATTTCAGAATCTACTTGGTCAAAACTATCTTTGTCTTTGAGGTATTAATGATGTTGATTGGTTGGATATCAACATGATCCATCTATGATACAAAAACATCTAACTCTGAATCTACTTGGTAGAAACTAACTTTTCAAATTAAGTTATGTAATAAGAAGTATGCAATTATCATCTAATTATGTGTCTAAACTGGGTAGAATGATGGGTTTCTTAAAATAGAACACCTAAGTTTTAACATTCCAAAACACTGCTCAATAATATTTCACGATTAAGTGTAATGGTTTGTGCCTTCCCAATTCATTACATAGTCAGTTTTGGGTGTTTTAGGTGTTTTGGAGGAGGCCCAAGGAGGATGCGTGGAGGTTGGAGTTGTAGGGGTGTTAAAACAGGGAATTCACATCTTGTAATGTTTACACGACATGTAAAGGTAGTTCATGGATTGTACAACCGATGAATTCATGGGAGATAAATTGGATATAAAACAAATACCTATCATGTAAAGAAATTCATGACATGTAATAAATAAAGGCTGAGGCAACACATTTTTCAGTGAGAGTTGAAATTTTCAGAAAACCTAAGGATTATACATAGTGTATAGCTTACACGATGTAAAATGTATGGGATATAGGTTTTAAATCCCTTTTCTTATCCAATTATTAATCATTTAACCGCAACTCCATCTCTCAATTATTTTTGATGATCCCGAGGCGTCCTAATGAGACATTCTATCCCTCTTCTTCCGGATTTGATATATTGGTTTTAGTGGAAGCCCGTTGGCGATCAGTGTGAAGAGATTCTCTCCTTCTTGGTTGTTTTTATCCTGTTCTTCTCCAAGGGGTTTGATGTGGAGATGTTGTTTTGGTTTGGGGTGTGTGTTTTGACGTTTTTAATGATATTTTGGTGCAGTGTATGTTGATATGTGGTTTATCATGTGCGTTTGTGGTTTGAAGGCATTTCTTCTTTTCCCTGTGGTGCGCAGCGAGGTGGAAAAGATTTTTTGAGGTAGGGAATCCCTCATTTATCTTTATTGTATATCATGTAGGAGGGGTGTATTCTTATTTATCCATTGGATATGGTTGTGTTGTTATAATAAAGGATAAATAATTGGTTAAATGAAATTTAAGGAGGGGAGGGGAATGATTTTCATGCTTGTACAACTTTGATATTATTGTGATATTGTGATTGTACGGACTTGATGTCCTGCTGAAAATTGTGGTGATTGGGGGATTTGTTTGTGCTGGATGATATGTATTATGACTGTTTTTCATGTTTTTATTGTTCTGATATCACCCTAAAATAGAAATTAGTTAACCACTTATATTTATCTAATGAAATGGTTTCCCTAGGATTATGAATTGTGTGGTAACACCCCTAAAATAAAGTGAAATGTGATAAAACCACTTTGTTAAATCTATAAAATGGTCATTGATGTGTTGTGATTTGTGGTTGTGCTTGTGGGTTGGAGATGTGTGGTTTTGATGTGATGTGGGGTTGTTGGGTGAGATGTGCTCATGCTTTTGGATCAGCAAGGTGTTGGTTATTTGGTAATGCTTTTGGATCAACGAGGTAGTGGTACTATGGGGATGATAAGCTTCCTGTGATGTGTGGTTTCATTGTGATAGATGCCTAGGTAGTGATGGAATAAATTGTTTAAAAATGTTTGAAATGGTTGAGGTTTGGTTTGGTTAATGGGATGGAAATGGTTAATGAAAAAATAAATGATGGGATGTGCGGTTAAATGTGGTTGATGCTTATTAATGAAACAAATGAGATAGATAATGGAAATTGTCTTGAAATATGAAATGTGGCATGTGACTTGTGTGGTGTTATGAATTTAGAGTTGGATGCGAAAGTGGAAATGTTGTGAGTTGGTTAGTGTTTGGTTCTGAACTCATAGGTTGGGACTATATGTGGATTATATATATATACTTGTATATTTCTTGTGATTTATATACACACTTCACCCGAATCAAGAACTATGTGCCAACACACACATATTCATGTGAGGGGTGTTTTTTCCAACATCCTGATGATGAGGATGGATGGATGACTACCCGCCCTCCCCATCTCTCTTCTAGATGAGTAGATTTGAAAAGGTTATGATGGTTGGAGGTCTTTTAGTGCACTAGGTAATGGATTAGGTGTTTTTGGGCAAGATATGATGTCACTGTGCTATGGGGTAGTGGCCCAGGTGTTTTTGGGAAAGATTTGATATGACTGTGCTATGGGGAGGCTTATGGTGGGGGTCATACATCATAGTAGGAGGGCACAAAGTTGATGCCATTCATGTTCATGATACCCTAATACTCTAGTTATGAAAGTGGTTGTGATGTGATAGCCTAGGTGTCTATGGGAGAGATGTGACGTGACTGTGTTTTCAGGTGTTGGTACAGGTGTTTTTAGGCATGATGTGATGTGATTGTGCTTGTGGGGTGGTGGAATATGTTATTCCAAAGAGATAAGAGCATCAGGATGTACGTCGTTGGGGCGTGAGAGTGTAAAATCAATAGGAAAGTTGTGTGGGGAACCCTTTATCGATATGATTCTATTATGTTACTATAATTGGATTGTGTTATTTGGTTAGTGTGTCTTGGTGAGGTTGGGTTTGGTTACACTGGTGGAAATCCCACCTATACCAACAAAATGTTCCTAACAGTTTAAAAAAACCGTTGGAAGAAGGCTACTATACCAACGACTATATAGAACCGTTGGTATATTCTTATGGTTTTTTTATTTTCCCAATAATTTAAGGAAACTGTTGGGTATAGTATTGGTTAAGAGTTTTCTCCCAACAGTTTAAACAAACCATTGGGTATAGTTTTGAAGAGTTTTTTCCCAACGGTTGTAAACCGTTGGGAAAGAAAATCCCCAAATATCGAAGCCTCCATAGATCTAGAAAGTTTTGCCCTAAATGAGAGCTAGCTGCACCATATTGAATATTTCCCCCTAAACCTCAACCATCTCAAAGATTTGTCCCTAAATCTCGATGCGAACCCTACTTCCCAGCACAACAGGTCTGGTTTCCCAATGATTTGGTCTTCCGCTTTAAATCAGTACGTGCGAGTTCATTTATTTTAGATTTTATCATTCCGTTTTGCTGCAATGTAGTGTCTATTATGATCCCCTTATGAAAAGAAGGCATATATCATTTTAGGTTTTCGTTCGAACCCAACTTCCCAACCTGATCTCGAGGGTGCGAACTCTAATTTCCAACCGGGCATCTATCTTTGATTCAAGTAATTTTTGTCCTTCCATTTTAAATCGGTACGTGTGGATTCGTTTATTTTATATTTTTTCATTCCATTTTGCTAAAATGTACTGTGTATTATGATCCCCTTATGAACACAATAAATATATCATTTTAGGTTGCATTTTTTTGTGATTTATCTGTATAGAATAATTTTGATTGACATTGAAGAGGTCAATATGATCCTGAGTATTTTATCCTTGGTTTGTTTTAAATTTAAGTTCTATTGACATGATTTTTTTGGTTATACATAAATACAGTTATAGAATTATTATACTAAAAGGAATGATAAGATACTCATGAATTATGAATGTACACCTAAATATTGTCTTTGAAATATCACACTCTAATTTTAAGATGATGATACCCACACTATAAGTCATTCAATGAAGTGGCGCTTCCACGTGAACCACTAGAGTGGGTTTGGGGTCATTTTCATGTGTGAATGGTGATAGAACCAAACTTTACTCTATTACATGATCATTTATTCCTACTCCATCAAGAAGTTTGGTCATACAATTGTAATATTTTTTGAAATTCAAAATGAGTGATAGGAATTCATGTCATAATTTTCTTAGGTAGTTATAAAGCATTATTAATGTATTTATATGATTTTGTATCCTAGGAAGGAACCCATAATAAAGGAGTATAACCATCATATAACTCACCAATGTTGTTCATACTTACACATTATTTACTCTCTGATATATATCTCATGAAAAAATAGCATGGTCATGTGCACGCAATTATTCATAGATAATTGATAGTATTTGAAGTCTGTGGAGGTTCACCTGAGGTGTTGTTGTGCACTTGCTTGGATTTTAATGTTTTTCTTTTATTCTAGGCATTAGGAATCAATATTAGAGTGTTTTATTTTTATTAATATTTGTGGAAAATTATATGGTGATAGGTTTGTGTTGGACAGGTGAGTCATAAACCCATCTCTAGTGGTAATTATAGGTTAATAGGTTTATGAAATTTCACTTCTTGATTATCATTGTTACCTGGACACCCCCTACCCCCTTGGACAACACCCCAACCCCCTAGATATCCCCCACCCCCTGGATAACCCTTCAACCCCCTAGACACCTCACCCCCCTGGACACCCCCTACCCCCTTGGACAACCACCCCAAGCCCCTGGGTAGCCCCCTAAGCCCTCGGACACCCCCACCGCCCTGGACACCACCCCACCCTCGTGGACATCCCCCAACGCCCTAGACAACCCCAGCCCCCTAGACACCACCCCACCCCTTGGACACCCCCTACCCCTTGGACAACCCCCAACCCCCTGGATAGCCCCCACCCCCTGGACACCACCCCACCACCTGGACACCCCCACCCCCAAGACACCCCACCCCCGTGGACAACACCCCCAACCCCCGTGGACAGCACCCCCAACCCCCTGGACAACCCCCACCCCCTGGATAGCCCCCAACCCCCTGGACAACCCCCCACCCTAGACAGCCCCCACCCTCTAGACACCCCCACCCCTTGGACCCCCTACCCCCTTGGACAACCCCAACCCCCTGGACAGTCCCACCCCCTTGGACATCCCCTACCCCTAAACACCTCACCCCCAAAACCCCATCACCCCAGGACACCCCCCACCATCCTGAACACCTCGACCACCTTGGACAGCCCCCAACCCCCTGGACACCCCCACCCCTGGACACCCCCACCCCATGAACACCTCGCCCACCCCCTAGACACCCCTACCCCCTAGACAGCCCCTTCACCCCCTGGATACCCCTACCCCCTAGAAAGCCTCGCCACCCTTGTGGACAACCCTCCCACCCCCTAGACACCCCGTACCCCCTGGACAGCCCCCCCACCCTTGTGGGCAGCTCGCCCACCCCCCTGTACACCCCCACCACCCCCCGGACACCCCCATTTCCACAGACACCCCCACCCCCAGAACACCCCTGACCCCCTTTGACAACCCCCACCCCCCTAGATAGCCCCCACCCCTTTGGACACCCCCACCCCCATGGACAACCTACCTACCTCGTGGAAACCCCTACCACCTAAGCAACCCCCCCCCCCCCACACACAACCCCCGGACCCCCCGAACCCCTAGACAGCCCTGCCACCCCCATGGATAGCCCACCCACCTCCCTGGACACCCCGTACCCCCCTGGACAGCCCCACCCCCATGGACAGCCCACCCACCCCCCTGGACACCCCGTACCCCTTGGACAGCCCCCAACCCCGTGGACAGCCTGCCCACCCCTGGACACCCCTACCCCCTGGACAGCCCCACCACCCCCGTGGACAGCCCTCCCACCCCCTGGACACCCCCACCCCCTGGACAGCCCCGCCACCCCCGTGGACAGCCCACCCACCCCACTGGAAACCCCGTACCCCCCTGGATAGCCCACCCACCCCCGTGGACACCCATAGACACACCTACCCCCTAGAGAGCCCGTACACCCCCTAGACACCCCTACCCCCTGGACAACCTCTCCACCCCCGTGGACAGCCCACCCACCCCCTGAACACCCCTACCCCCTGGACAGCCCCCACCCCCGTGGACAGCTTTCCCACCCCTGGACACCCCTACCCCCTAGAAAACCCCTCCACCCTTTTGGACAGCCTTCCCACCCCCCTAGATAGCCCCACCCCTGTGGATAGAATTCCCACCACCTAGACACCCCCTACCCCCTTGGACAGCCCCACCACCCCCATGGACAGCCCCGTCACCCCCGTGGACAGCTCGCCCACCCCCTGGACACCCCGTGCCCCCTGGACAGCTCTGCCACCCCCATGGATAGCCTGCCCACCCCCCAGACACCTCCACCACCCCCAGAAACCCTCCATCCCCCCAGACACCCCCACCCCCTAGACACCCCTGACCCCCTTGGATAGCCCCCAACCCCTGGAAAACCCCCACACTATGGACACCCCCACCCCTATGGAAACCTCCAACCCCCATGGATAGCCCGCCCACCACCTTGAACACCCCCTACCTGCCTGGATATCCCCCACCCCCGTGGATAGCCCGCCCACCCCTTGGACACCCCTACCCCCTGGACAGCCCCACCACCCCCGTGGACAGCCCGCCCACCCCCCGGACACCCCCTACCCCCTATAAATCCTCCACCCCCATGGAAAATACTCCCACCCCTCTCGAAAGCCCCTCCACCCCCGTGGATAGCCCACCCACCCCCTGGATAGCCTCCACCCCGTGGACAGCCCACCCACCCCCTAGACACCCCTACCCCCTGGATAGCCCCCCACCCCCGTGGGAACCCCCAACCCCTATGGACAACCTTACCACCCCCTAGACACCCCCGTACCCCCTAGATAGCCCCCACCTCCGTGGACATCCCACCCACCCCCTGGACACTCCACCTGCCCGGACACCCCCACCCCCATGGACAACCCCCACCCCCATGGACAACTCTCCAACCCCCTGGACACCCCCACCCCCTAGACACCAACCCACCACCTGGACACCCCTACCCCTGGATACCCCCACCCCCATGGACAGCCCCCACCCCCTTGGATGGCCCCACCCCCTTGGACACCACACCACCACCTGGACACCCCCACCCCCCTAGACACCACCCCACCACCTAGACACCCCCACCCCCTATATACCCCCACCCCCATGGACAACCCCCCACCCCCTTGGACGACCCCCACCCCCTGGACACCACCCCACCACCTGTAAACCCCCACACCCACCCTCTTGACACCCTCAACCCCATGGATAACCCCCTACCCCCTGGACAACCCCAACCTTTAGACGGCCCCAACCCCTTGGATGCCCTCATCCCCCTGGACACCACCCCACCACCTGGAAACCCCCACCACCTGGAAAACCCCCACCCCCTAGACACCCCCACCCCCATGGACATCCCCCACCACCCATGGATAGCCCCACCCCCTGGACACCACCCCACCCCTAGACACCACCCCACCCCCTGGACACCCCCTAACCCCTTGGATAGCCCCCAACCCCCTAGATCACCCCACCCCCTGGACACTACCCCACCCCCTGGACACCCCCACCCCTGGACCCCCACCCCTGGACATCCCTGACCCCCTTGGACAGCACCCCCAACCCCCTAGACAGCCCCCACCCCCTTGACATCAATATCTTATTTCACTCCTCAACACTATATCATTCCAAAATCATTGATAAAAAATACAATCCGATTAATAAGAACATAAATGTCCCCCTTTTTATTTGTTTTACAATACTAAAAAACAACTCTTATACCAATATGTTTGTATTTTTTCCACATTATTGATAATAAATACAAAGGATATCTTGGGATATTCTCATTTCATTTAACTTATATAAAATATACCATCTTATCCCTATTTTACTCATAATTACATCCTGCATCACCTTTTGAGAGAATGAAAGTTTCACTGACAACTTACCTAAGATACTTTTGATAATCTAATTTATGTCTATATAGGATAACATAGAAAATAAGATAGAATTAAACAAGACATAAAGGCTATACATTAATAAACTCAACATGTGATACCATTTTGAAATAACTCAAATTAGGGGTTGTATAACATATCCCACATAAAGATATAGTCTACAGTCAAATCAACACACAGATTATAAAATTAAAGCATAAGAAATAATATGATATTTTATGGTTTTGAATAGGGAAGATCATTATAAACCTGAAGTGCATTTATAGACCAGTGGTATAAAATGATAGGTATTCTGTATTCTGAATTCAGTGTTATTCTATAGGTAAATGCATAGAGGGAAGCTGCTTGCTTCTGGACAGGGTGAATTGCGGGATCTATAACAACGGTTTCCAAAAAATTTGGTATATAATTGAAAAACCCACTCTTTACCAATGGTTTACAACCGTTGGTAAATGTATGTTATTCTCAATCTTTACCAACTATTTTCAAAAACCTTTGGTAAAGGCTTGTTAGTTCAATCTTTACCAACGATTTCAGAAACTATTGGTAAAGGCCTATTATTCTCAATCTTTACCAATGGTTCTAATAAACCTTTGGTAAATATCTATTGCAATGTTTTCTAAACCGTTGGGAGGTATAATATGATTTCTGGTGGCTTATCCCAATGATTATTTCATAACCTGTTGGTATAAGCCTATACCCATGGCTTGCTTGCCAATGGTTGGCTAAAATGTTGGTGTAAGTTTTACCAATGGTTTTAAACTGTTGGTATATACTAAATTTCCAGTATTGTTAGTATACATGTATAGGTGCTGTTTGGTTCTGCTATTTTCTCATGGGTGCATTAGTACGCTTCTTTCGAATGTGTACGAGAGACTTTTTTACTTACTGAGTATATTTGTATGATCATCCAACATATATAAACTTATTTTCTGGTTTTGAGGAGGATTATGTGGATTGTTCTAAATATTACTAGCTTGGACCTTTGGATAGTTGTTGTGTCACTATTTTAGCTTTGTTTTTGGATATTTTACTTTAGAGATGTTTAAAGAGAAAATTTATGTGAATATTTTTAATCAAATAATGAATATTTTTAATTTTTTTTAATTATAAAACTCATGTATTTAATTTTTTTATAAAAATATTGGGTAATTTTAATTTTAGAATGAAAATGAGAAAAATTGTGAAAAATGCATAATTTTGTGTTTTGGACAGATTCTGACCACAAGGGTATTTTTGTCATTTCATAAAAAATATAATTCCAAATTTAGTGATTAGTTTTTTTATAATACTGATATTATTTCCTCTAACTTTATCTTTAGGAAATATAGCTGATTCGAACATCTAGTAGCCTGAAAAATTCATTGAAGTTGGAAACTTTTCCGGGCAGACAACGTGGACTCTACCACTGTAACAGATTCACAACTCGGTCTCCAGACCTCCAATTTAAGTGATTCTACCTGGATATGGAATAAGACTCATATTAGAGTTCACAAATTAAATTTCATGGATTTTTTCATCGATTAAGGTGGCTATTAATTGTTATACATTTGAAGAAAGCTTCCGGAAAATTTCGTCCAGAAAAATTCTTATTCAATGAAATTCCATAACTCCTACATCTAGTGGCCAAATAATATAAAATTTGTCTCATGAACGACCAAGGAATTTATGAACAACTTTTATGAAGGGGTCCACATGTGAATAATCCATTTAATAGGCGAAAAACTCGTAAACTTTTGGAGGAATGAATTTTTCCTATAAAGGAGTCCCTCCTCTCCTTCAAAAATGATCAGCAAAACACCCACAGCCAAGGAGGGATCCCACTGGGGAATGGTCCAATGCTTCTCCTCTATTCACCCCTCATTTATTATTTTATTTTATTTTAATTTTAGTTTTGTCTTAGTTTTTAATTGTAATTCAAATTTTAGTTTTATTAATCCATGCCTTTGTGTTTCTCCATCCACTTTTCTTCATTTCTCTCTCTCTATCTCTCTTATCTTCCACCCACTCCACCAAGTAATCTCTTACTCTCAGAAATTAGAGGCTGACCCCAAGACTTTTCCTGGGGGGAGGTGAAGGTGATCATTAATTTTATTTAATGTTTAATTTTAAGTTTTTAGATAGAATTGAGTAGCATGCACGAGTAAGGCGAATGTCCCTGATATTGTGGTTGCCTCCGATGACATGCAACTCAACCTATCCCTATTATTTTATTTAATCATTTTACCTTTATCCATTTTTTATTTCTTCACACATTGTAGTTGAGATAATCAATGGATGTAATGACTTAGATTGAACTGGGTCCTGGAGGATGACACATTCTAGACAAAGGTGTGTCACCAACTTGGATTAAAGGAGGATGTGGAATTGAGAGTGCTCAAACATTCAATGATATTCCACAATTTATAAAAAAATAATAGTAGTTCAAACATGATATTTCATGTTTTTATTATCAAACTTAAATAAAACATATAAAGGAGAATAATGATTTAACATTAAACCAACCTCCAAAACCAAGTTCTTTCTTATTAACTCATTTTGTTTAGATTTTCATGATAGTTTAAATTATCATTTTACACATCATTATTTTAAATAATCAAAAACCCAAAAAGATTTTCATCACTTATATTTAATAAAAAAACCACAAAAATATATAGAATATGTGAATTAGATAAATTAATTGAACTACATTGATTAGGCTCCTCAAGAGAGATGACCCTGGTCAGCCACTGTGCTGCACTAGGGAAAAAATAATTGCTTTTGTCCATGCCCCATGACAGGCGTGTGTCAAAAATAGAACTGTTTCTAAGGAGACAATCATTTATTCATTTACTTTTTTTATTTTAAAATCTTAGATATATTTCATTTATTTTTATAAAACAAAATAAAAAACAAAAAAAATTCTTTCCTTGATGAATTCAAATTATTATTATTCTACATGGACTAACAATTAGTCATAGGTTTAGGAACAAGAAATAGAATACACTAAGGAGGACCTCCAATGAAGAGCTGATGTGCTTATGATAATGGTCAATTATAAAGAAAGATCCATAGCAACATGGATCTCATTGGAAGATTTGATGGCCATGGTCAATGAACTCCAAGATAACTTAAAAAGACTTGAGGCCAAGAAAGAAGTTCCACTAGTCTTACCAGATTTCACTAATACATCCATGAAGTTGAGGCCAAACTCAAAATGGAGGAGCCTGAATACCTACCTCCATCCTGTGATGATCAACTCCAAGAGGAACTTTCCATTGAAGAAGAGATTCAAGCTAAACCAACTCAGGGAGATGATATATTCTTGAACTAAAATTCTTTTAATTTTGTTGAAATGAATTTGAGTATAACTCCAAATTGTTTTGAATTTTTAGAATCAGATGAATCCTATTATGCCCTGGAGGATGATGAGACAAAATAAGATTCACCTATTGAGGAACACCTTGATCACCCTGAAGACAACTAATATTCACTGGAGGGAGTATAAGAAGATATAGAGAATGTTGCACAAGGAGAAATGGTGGTGGTGTAGGTTCCATAATTCATCCTACCCCCACCTTGCAAGATATACAACATTGAGAAGGGGGATGATCTAGAATATTCTATCCATGGAGTCCTCTTAAAAAATAAATAAGAAGTGGATGCTAAGAAAAACCACATGTAGTGGTTCATGTCAAAGAAGCCCCAACCACCATCAGACTTTGGATAATAGCTGGTATTGCCCTCTGGAGGCATTAAAAGAAGCTAGGGCCCACTTAAGGGATCATACCAAGATTTATCTTTACTTTCTTTCTAGTAATTTAGATTTTAATTTCATTTCTTAAGAAATAATTTAGCATGCGCCCCCTCCCTCTTTTAATTTTGAGCTTAAATGAAATGATCCTTGTGATTAATTGAGTAATTTTATTTTGTAGGATCATGATGGTAGAAGGAAGCCCCAAATATTTAAGGATGAGGACCAGAGCTTTATTTTAAAAAGGGAGTTCGTTTTCATTGTCTATATTTTTAACTCCATACATTTTCTCCAAATTTTTTTTATCTTTAAAAGTTTAAATTGCATGCCCACACTTGAGTTTAAGCTCTACTTGACTAATCTATGAGACATGAGTTTCTTAAGAACCCAATGATTCCATGTCTTAGATTTCAATTTTGATATTATTAAATGATTGTAATAGAGAATTGAATTTTTAAATATGAAGCATAGATATTGAAATGATGATCCAAGATTTGAAGGAATTAATTGATTCATATAAATGAAATTCCCTAACCATATTTCATGCTTTGAATTTTTTAAATTCATGTGAATTGATTTAATATTGTTAATCACGTCTTGAATGATTTTCCAAAATCATATGTCTCATTCCCGAGAGGATTTCTAGACCAAGTACTTCCTATTCATCTTGAGCATATTTATTGAGTGATCTTGGGACATGTAACCGACCAAAACTTGTTTTGAAACTTGTCAAATCTATGACTATACAAAAACACATTTAAAATGATTGAGGCATCCTTTGAAAATCCACTTTTACTTAAAATACCACCTTTACATCAATGATTCTTTTAACCCATAGAGACCACGAATGACCTTTATAGGGATGAGCCATGTTTTAAGACATCTTTATTCATTCCTACCCTACTCTTGGTATTTTCATGATATTTTAATGTTGAAGTGTGGGGGTAAAGGGAATAATGGTGGACAAGATGATACACATTGTAAGAAAGAAGTGTGGGGGTGTTATTGTGGGAATTTTAAAAGGTTGTGGAATTATTCATTATACTCTATTGTTTTCCTTTCTTGAATTGAAAAAAATGAAAAATATGAAAAAAATGAAAAAATAGAAAAATGGGTTGTGATTTGAGAGAACAAAAAATCACCATTTTCTAGACCGATGATATTTTGATCATATGTGGTTAGGTGATGGATGTGAGGTTTTATCTAATCATAAATTTTTAAAAAAGAAAAAAATTTATAAAATTAAAAAAATATCTCAGAGGGTGCACAAATATTTTATTATGCTTACTTTATCATAACCTTTTCTTTGAGTTTTGGGAAGTGGGTGATGCTACTTTGAAGGGGAGAATTTCATTACATTTTTACTTTTGATATCATGTATTGTACTTAAGATATTATCCTCCTCCTTGAGCCTTAATTTTTAAAGCATAAAATCCTACCAACCTTAATCCTTAGAGTCAATAGAACCGTAATTGCATGTCCTTAGGATTTTATGTGTCTTTTGTCTTTACAAAGTGGAGAAAGTAGTTCATTTACAAGCCTATAGATAAGGATCATGTTCTCATGATATGAGAATAACTCTACTTTAATTTTATCATGAGTGATGAGAGAAAAGAATCAAAAGTGAGGTAAATCATGACTTGACATGTTTAATAATAATGCATCAAGGAGCTTGAATGAATGAAAGGAGAAGTTCTATCAATTTTCAATGGGGAAAAGTAAAATATGTGAATTATTTTTTTCTTTGAAAAATGGGAAATTAAATTGATATTTTATACATATTTTTGAAATTTTTATTTCACATTGAAATTTTTTCTATTTTATTTCATAGGAATTTGAATATTGGTGACATTGGTGTCCTCTGATTTCCATGTTGAGATTTAATGCTTGAGGACAAGCATGGTTTAAGTGTGGAGGTATTTAACAGAGCAAATTTATGTGCATATTTTTAATCAAATAATGATGATTTTTTAATTTTTTTCAATGATAAAACCCATGTATTTAGTTTTTTTATAAAAATATTGGGTAATTTTAATTTTAGAATGAAAATAAGAAAAATTGTGAAGAATGCATAATTCTGTATTTTGGAAAAATTTTGAACACAAGGGTATTTTTGTCATTTCTTAAAAAATATATTTCCAAATTTAGTGATTAGATTTTTTTAGAATACTGATATTATTTACTCTAACTTTATATTCAATACATAGAGCTGATTCGAACATCTAGCAGCCCTAAAAATTCATTGAAGTTGGAAACTTTTCCAGGTGGATAGCGTGGACCCCACCACCATAACAGATGCACAACTCGGTCTCCAGACATCCAATTTAGGTTATTCCACCTGTATATGTAAGAGGACTCATAGGCACATTCAAAAATTAAATTACATATTGGTTTTCATCCATTAAGATGGCTATTGATCGTTGTACATTTGAAGGAAGCTTCCTGGAAATTTCAGCCAGAAAAAGTCTTATTCAATAAAAATTCCATAACTCCTACATCCGGTAGCCAACTAATATAAAATTTGGAGGGTGAACGAAAAATCCATTTATGAACAAATTTTATGCAGTATTCCACTCGTGAATCATTCATTTAATAGGAAAAAAACGCGAAAACCTTTTGAGAACTGAATTCTACCTATAAAAGGAGGTCCTCCCCTCCTTTCAAAATGATCAGTTCTACACCCACAACCAAGGAGGGATCCCATAGGGGAACGAGACACTACTGATCCTCTCTTACCCCATCATTTATTCTTTTTATTTTATTTTAATTTTAGTTTTTTCTTAGTTTTTAATTGTAATTTAAATTTTAGTTTTATTAATCCATGCCTTTGTGTTTATCCATCCACTTTTCTTAATTTATTTACCTCTCTCTCTCTTCTCTTCCACCCACTCCACCAAGTAATATCTTAATCTTGGAAATGAGAGGCTGACCTCGAGACTTGTTCTAGGGGGAGGTGAAGGTGATCATGAATTTTCTTTAATTTTTAATTTTAAGTTTGTAGATAGAATTGAGTAGTATTAACGGGTAAGGAGAATGTCACCGATGTTGTGACTGCCTCCAATGACATGCAACTCAACCTATACCTATTATTTTATTTAATCATTTTCCCTATCTCCATTGGTTAGTTCTTCACACATTGTATTTGAACTGATCAATGGATGAAATGGATTTGATTGAACCGGGTCCTAGAAGATGACACATTATAGACAAAGGTTTGCACCAACTTGGATTAAAGGAGGAGGTGAAATTGAGAGTGCTCAAACATTCAATGATATTCCACAATTTACAAATAAAGAATAGTAGTTCAAACATGAGATTTCATGTTTGGATTATCAAACTGAAATAAAAAATATAAAGGATAATAATGATTGAACATTAAACCAACCCCCAAAACCAAGTTCTTTCTTATTAACTCATTTTGTTTAGATTTTCATGATAGTTTAAATTATCATTTTACATGTCATTATTTTAAATAATCAAAAACCAAAAAATATTTTCATCACTTTCATTTAATAAACAAAACCAAAAAAATATATAGAATAGGTGAATTAGATAAAGTAATTTAACTACATTGAGAAGGATCTTCAAGAGAGACAAACCTGGTCAGCCATTGTGCTGCACTAGGAAAAAAATAATTGCTTTTGTCCATGCCCCACTACAGGCGTGCGTCAGACGTTTATCTGTATCAGTTTTATTTATTCATACATGTGGGATAGTTTTGGATTCTTCTTATATTTTGTTATGGAGATTTTTTGGATGATTCATCTTATCACTCAATCATATATTATTATAGAGGGTAATTCTTCTCATTTCATGATATTTTTATATTCTTGGAGCTAGTTGTCAACCTGGGGTCTACTGGAGGTGGGACTCGGGGGCCATTATCTCTCTCCCCTCATTACGGTATCTTTGGTGAGAGGGGGTCATGACAGAGTGGTATTAAATGTGATGGTTGAGAGATAGTATGGAGTTTTTAGGTATACATGATGAGTATTTCATGGGTTTGTATGGTAATAATTCCAGTTGACCTTGGTGCATGACATAAACCAGGGTGATCGGCTAGGAAACAAGATTTTAGGGGCCCCCATGATCTATTGCATGGAATATAATCTTATTGAATTACCAAGTGATGTGGACCTATCTACAGGGTAGATACCTAGGAGTGGTACATTCATCATGATGACTTGTTTTCTTGTTTGAGTCTAGTTGTTTTGGGGAATTTAAAATGAATTAAACAAATCATAATAAAATTATATTCTACTAGGGCTTAGGAAAATCTTGTTTTCCTTCTAGTTATGTCTCATGTTCTTCATTCATGTGTGGATTAGGAAGTTGAGGTTCTATATATTGATCTGGTTGATCATCAGAGGGTTGACCTGATAGAGGAGGATGAGACTTGGTAGAGGGCGTTGTGTGCTTTTCAATGATAGGATTTGGGGATGTATGAGGGTAGTGTTTCAGATGTGAAGACAAAGAGATGGATGGAGGAACTCGAGATCACTTTCTATTTGATCTGGGACTAGGTGGGATATCGGGTCCCTTTGGTAGTTAGTCAGATGTGGGGGGTTTCTCATTAGTGGTGGATGTTGTATCTGGGTGAGCGGAAGGAGGCAGATGTTTCAAGGGTAAACTTTTAGAAAGAGTTTAGGACAAAGTTACTTCTGTCGACCATGAAGGCTGTGTAGTGGTAGGAGCTTCTTCTCTTTAGTAGGGGAGTATGTCAGTGTGGGAGTTAGGAATAAAGTTTAAGGACCTTCTATATTTTTTCTCGGATCATTTTCCAGATGAGGAGTCTCGTGCGAGACGTCTAGAGGAGAAAATATGTCCTTCTATCCAATATAAAATTACTCCTTTTATGTTTCTAATGTATATAGGGATTCAGAAGAAGGAAAAGGTGATCAAGAAGATACATTATTGAGGAGTTTTTCCATGAGAGGGGAGCGAATAGGGTTCCTCAAGGAGAAGAGTTGTTAGTGACAAGTCTCAAGTGCCAGGACCTTTGAGGTTTCGACCAGTGGGGAGTCGACCTCAACAACTTCTTTTTTGGCCTTCTGAGGTCAGTGGGTTATTTTCTTTTCTTGGGGACTTTAGTATAGTGTGTTTTGGTTGTGGGGTTCATCGAAATCACCAGAAATAGTGCCTAGTGGTTCTTCAAGCTCATTTTGGTAGAGGTGGACAAGTTCAGTACCATCCCCAACAGTAGTTTCTAGTAAGGTCATTTTAGAAAAAGGGGAAGTGGGATTATGATATGGTGAGGGGATATAGATAAGTTATAGGTCAACCTCATTATGTTCCTCATGTTAAGGGACCTTGAATTGAGCGTGGTCATGTGGGTGTCCATTATAATATATGTATATGAGGTGGGCGTGGTGAGTTGCACACAGTGGAGGTAATAGTGTCTGATGGGCCAAAGATCGTCATAGGTATGATCAGTTTGTTTAGTACCCTTTTTTGTGTCTTTCTTGATTCAAGAGCTTCACACTCCTTTGTTGAACCTACTCTAGTATGTTCTTTGGAACTAGACATAGATAGACTTCTCGTTCACCTGGTGTTTACTATGGCAGTCAGAGGCCATATAGGCTTGTTTGATGTGAGCCAAGGGTGTAGACTGATGATGGGGCCACATCAGTATCATGGGGATATTTTCATGATTTAGATTCAATCATAATATGTTATATCAACATCGACTGGTTGTATTCCATGCATGCTGTTATCGACTACTTTCGTAGGAGAGTCGTGTTCTCAGATATGGATGGTAAGCATGTGGTTTTCATTTGCGATGGGGTTTTCAGGTGGGTATTCATTGTGTGGAGCCCCTTCTTTCTTTGTTAGCTGGAGTTTCAGTGAAATCAATGGATTCTGGGATATTTGAGGTCCCTAGGGTCATTAGGGTGTTTTTTTTGGATGTTTTCCCTAAGGAGGTTGTGATGCTGCCCCCTCTATGTGATGTTAATTTTAGGATAGACTTGTAGCCTAGTGTTTCTCTGATTTATATGGATCCTTACTAGATGTCACCTTATGAGTTGTGATAGATAAGGATTTAGATGGATGATCTGATGCAAAAGGGTTTTATCTGGCACAATGTGTCATCATGGGGTGATCTAGTGTTGTTCTCCAAGAAGGAAAATAATATTCTGAGGTTGTGTATAGACTATCGAAGGCTGAATCAAGGGGTGTCCAAAAATTGTTACCATATTCTAAGGATAGAAAATATTTTTCGAGCAATTGAGAGGGGGGATTTATATTTTTAAGATTGATCTATGGTCTGGAAATCACTAGTAAAGGGTGAAGGAGAGTGATATCCTTAAGGATTCCTTTAGATGTAGGTATGGGCACTTTTAGTTTGTAGTCATGTCATTTGGTGTTACGAACGCACCAACTGTGTTCATGGGGATTATGAACTTTGTGTTCCATGAGTTCTAGGACCAGTTCATCTTCATATTCATTGATGATATATTGATATACTCTAAATCAAAGGAGGGTCATTTCAAGCATCTTAGAGTTGTTTTGAAGGTCCTTAGACACCACCAACTTTATGGCAAGTTGTCCAAGTGTGAATTATGGATGTGAGAGGTATGTTTCCATGGGAATACGGGGTCTCATCAGGGTATAGAAATAGACTTGTTTAAGGTTGGGGTAGTTTTTTCTTGGGCAGTACCCAAGAATGTGGAAGAGGTTCATAGTTTCCTTGGTATTGCAGGCTACTATCCGAGGTCTGTTCTTAATTTATCTTGAGTTGCAACCCCATTGACAACATTGACCATGAAGTACTAGGATTTTGTGAAAACTTGTTAATGTCTGGAAGCATTCAGTTACCTGAATGGGAAGTTGGTCAATGCTCCAATGATTCAGTTTCTAGATTAAGGGGTGATGTTTGAGGTGTTTTATGATGATTCCCGTCCAGGATTTGGATGCTTGTTGATGTAGCGAAGGGAAGTGATATCTTATGGGTATCAGTAGTTACATCCCCACAAGTTTAACTATGTCACCCAGGATCTGGAGCTAGCAGCAGTTGTGTTTGAGATGAATTTTTGGCAGCATTACCTCATTGGGAAGCGCTTTGTGGTCTTCATGGATCACAAGAGTTTAAGGGATATCTTTTCTCAACACGATATGAATTTTTTGCAGCGGAGGTGGATGAATTTTCTTTATAATTATGATTTTGAGATCTCTTACACCTTAGGAAAGAGAAATTTTGTGGTGTAGTCTTTGAGAATGAAGCAGTGGAAGGATGTTATTATGAAATCTGGGGATGCTTGGAGATGAATGAATGAGTCAACTACCTTGAACATAGATGAAAGGGTGGATGATGGTAGAAGTTTTTTGTTTCATATGTCATTGAATTTTTATCTAATGTAATATATGGAGGAGTCTTATTGGGCAGACTCATGGGAAGAGGTGATGTCCGATCATGTTGGTCACGATGATGCTCCAGGAGGATAGTAGGAGGATAGTCAGAATCAGATGTTGTTTCATGGGAGGTTGTTTGTTTCGGTAGTGATTCATGAAGGATTCCTTCATGAGTTTCATATCTCACCTTTGAAGGTGTACCCAGAAGTATCCAAGATGTATCATGACTTGAGGATGTAGTTTTGGTGGATTGGGATGAAATGAGCGGTGGCGGTGTTCGCGGTAAAGTGTTTGGTTTTACGAAAGGTAAATTCCAAACATCGTGTTCCTAGAAGTTTATTACAGCCTTTGAATATCTACAAGTAGATATTGGATAACATCTCAATGGATTTCATCACAAGGTTACCCTGATCTCAGGGAGGTTGGTGATGTAAAAATTTTGGGAGTCACAATGACAGAATATGATTGCGGATAAAGAAAATTAAAAAACAAAAGAAGAAGAATCACACAAGACACATAGATTTATGTGGTTCAGGAAATGATCCATACGTCCATAGACACTACAAAAAATAAACACTTTAGAGGGGTTTATTTTTGAATTTAGAAGGGGTATAATCCCTTCTAAATACATTAGTGTTAGTTATGAGAAATCGCTGCTAATGTGACTTCCTATTGTTATTAGAGGTAGTTTTGAGAAACCATAACCGCTCGTAAAATCATGGTGACATTAGCGGTGGTTAAATTAGAGGGGGTTTAACCCCCTCTAATATTGACCTAAATTCATATGAAACGCTTCAATTAGAGGTGGTTATAACTGCAACAACCACTAATTGAGGTCTCTAGGAGCGGTTTGAACCACCCCAAATGGTGATTAGGTTAAGGGAAATTGTGAAAAACAACCCATAAATCTATATTTATATATAAATATTATATATTTTATATAACCCACTAAATGATTTCCCCATCATGCTCCCTATAACCTAGACCCCACCTCTCATTCTCCTGTGCCACCCAACCTCCCTCTCCTATTCTCCCATGACACCCTCTCCAATTCCACGTGGCCCACCAATTCCCAAAGCTACTACGCAGGACCCCTCTAATTCCTCATGCCTCCTACAATTTCTTGTTACTCCCCTCTAATTACCTCGCTAGAACATCGTTGTAAAGCCGAAGACCATGATATTTGAACAAAAGACCAACTGAACAACTCCACCCTGCGTGTACCACTATGCCGATCCAATTTATGAACTAAAAGTACACATTAATATATTTATATATATTATAAAGATTATTTATATAAATAATATTTTAATAAATATTTAAATACATATAAATATATGACCTATATATATATATTTATATAAATTAACATATACATTTTTATATTATGTATTTATGTATTTATATTATAATAAATTTATATTATATTCAATTTTTACATTTATACAAACTATGTGTATCTATATTGATTTGAGTAAATATATTTTATAATATTATTTATGTTACACACACACACACATATTTATACATTTATAAATATATTTAGGTTAATTATTTATATACTTAATTATATATTTATATATTATATACATGTTTATTTATAATATATATATAACTATTTATTTAATGTATTTATATAATTTCTTTAAAAATATATTTCTATAATGCATTTCAATACATATATTTATTATTATGAGCATTAATATATATTTATTTGTATAAATTGTATAATATTATATATAATTAACATTATATGAAATACATATATATGAAATACAATTTATACAAATATTTCATATGAAATACAATTTATACAAATATTTATATAATGTATTTCAATGCATATATATTTATTATTATGAACAATAATATATATGTATTTCAACAAATATAATTGTATAAAATTATGTATTTTAATATATATTTTTTTTTGTATAAATTGTATATCATATAATATTACTTATATATAATATAAAATTATAAACATATTATTTAAAAATATATATCTTTTTATTATAATATAAATTATAAAAACTATAATCTTAGGTTTTTATATGATATATTATTTAACTAAATTTTATTTATGTGTATATTTATATAATATGTTTATACTTTTATATTATATATAATTAATATTATATGAAATACAATTTATACAAACAAATATATATTCATGTACATAATATTATACAATTATATTTATGTATACATATAAATACAATTCAATAAAATCATATAAATATTTTAAATAACATGTTCATATAATGTGTTTAATTACATTTATATATAGTTTTTTAATTATATATATATATATATATATATATTACTGAATTTGTTTTTCAAAATAGTGGGGGTTCACAACCCCCTCTAATTTAAGACATTAGAGGGGGTTTTTAGACCCATCTAATTTAATACATTAAAGGTGGTTTTCAACCCCCTCTAATTTAAGACATTATATGGGGTTTTGAACCCCTACTAATTTAAGATATTAGATGGGGTTATGAACCACCACTAATCACATCGATTAGAGAAAGTTATGAACCCCCTCTATTTTCTTAAATTATAGGATGTTGAAACCCCCTGTAAAATCCCACCGGATATTAAAATAACAATTTTAAAAAATTTAGAGGGGTTTCTTAACCCCCTCTAAATTTGAATATTAGAGAGGGTCACATGTATCCCCCTTTAATTTGTACAAAAAAATGAATTTATAGGAGGTTGTGCATAAGCCCCTTTAATTATATGGAAAATTTATTTAGAGGGGGTTGTGCATAAACCCCTCTAAAAAACCCCATCTAATCACCCTTCCTTTTTGTAGTGGGTGAGGCAGACGTTTCACTAGTTTCAAGAGCACAAAATTAAAAGGTTCTCAAGCATATACAAAACCCTAGCCCGAAATAAGCTAAAAAATGAGGATGAAGTACTATTCCACCAATAGCATAGGAAGTATATTATGCTATAGTGAAAGGTGGCAAGAAGTTTTCATCGCTATAGTGTCATGACCACCCAAGTCCAAGATGCTATAGTGGCTGGTGGTTAGAAGTCTTCATCGCTACAGTACTATTGACTCCAAAGTCCGACCTGTTATAGTAGTCATGCAAAAAGTCTTCACTACTATAGTGCCCTAGCGATATCGGTCGGTTAGCTCTACTACAGTGCCCCAAAAAAATTGGTTCGGGGGCCTTCAACCCCTGAATCCATAAAGTAGGGGTGCATTTCCCCCAACAACCCCCAATGAGCTCACCACAAATCTCAACACATAGAGTATACAGTCTGACGCGCAGTTTAGACCACAAGCTTTTGGCCTAACATCATCCAATTAGATTGGGCTACACCAATCCAATAGTTTTTAGGATATATAGTTGATTGTGGATCAGTTGATGAAATCAGATAACTTCTTAGTGATCAAGGAGTAGGGCACAATGGATTCTTTGGGTAAGAGGTATGTGGAAGAGGTGGTGTGGTTGCATGGAGTTTCAAGGTCCATTATATTGGATCGGGATACACATTTTACCTCACGAGTCTGGAGGAGATTATAGCATGCTTTTGGCATTCAGTTACGCCTCAGTACTTCTTTCCACCCTCAAATTGACAGAAATACAGAGCAGAGGATATGTTATCAGCATGCATCTTAGATTTTGGTGGATCTTAGGTATAACATTTGTCCTTGGTTTATTTTGATTATAATATCTATCACTCTTCCATTGAAATAGATTTGTTGATATAGATAAAAAATGTATTTTTCATTTTAAAATTAAGGATGTTAGTTATGTATTTTTTTAAAAATATTCTTTGCTAGGAATTTTTTTCCATTTCAACATTGAAAATTATATTTTTTAATTGAATTAAAATAATCAAATATTTTTGTGTTTTGAGTTGAACTCTTCACTCGACATTTAAATGTGAGAATATGATATATATTTATTATTTTAGTCCTACAAATACTCTTCTAAAATTAATGGTTAAATTTTAATAAAATATTTAATTAGAAAATTCACGTGCTTTTAAAAAATTAATTTTTGAAATTTACTGACAAATCATTTTTTGAATTTCATTTTCATGGGCATGAATGTAACATTAATTTAAGAACCGACTAAAACATTTGTTCGATACATTGGGTTGAATTTTTATTAAATTGACATTAAAATTTTTAAACAGTCGAGTACATAGTGTGTGTTTATTTGTTTTAACTTTAGATATTTTTGGATTTTATGATTGTTGGACTTAATGCATTGGTCTGACTGAGAATCCCATTTGATGATGCCCACTGGAGAAACAAAGAGGTTATCCTAGATTATTTTCAACTATTTTATTTTTAATAAGTGATCCACTTCCATGGATCTGGAGATGAGTATGGAGGATTGAAAATAGATTTTTCTACTTCTTGGGTAACTTTATGATGCATATTGGCTGTTTCACTAATGGTTTCCTAAGATCCATACATTCCCATCCTGAAGCATGCATGTTTTCCACAATATAAAAAACTATTGCAGAGCCTATTGAAGCCTCTTGGAGTCTATCCACACACCCTACAGATATCCATTTTAGCAATGATGGAGGCCAATCTTTACCTCCAATAACCACCCCTATCCTAGAAACCCCTCAAAGCCTGAAGTTCTTGTTTATAACCCCCTTGACATACTGTAAAGAGAATATTTCTACAATTCCACATTTCCTTCAAGACCACCTAACATCTATGATACAGATCCATTCAACCAATACCTATCAAGCCCCCCACAAGAAGACATCATAAGTTAAAAATAAAAGCAACGTCATGTGTCCTGGCCTCTATCAAAGCTTCCACAAAAGCAAGAATTTGTGAGTTTAATTTGTTCATGAACATGCTTCTTGGCTATACTGATCTAGGGGAAATGGTTGCGATTGGTTATTAAATTAATATACCAGTGTTTTGATTTTAGTTTGTGATATCCAATTTGACTCTCATTTCCATTTGTTAATAAAATAGGTCTGTATATAGATCTCATATCCCTTTACTCTTCCCAACACTTATAGATAACCATTGTACATGTAGAGGAGGCTAACGAGCCTATAGAGGAGGATCGTTGAGGAAATAATATTTATTAATTATGGACATTAAATTTCATTATTTATATTCTACATAATTTCTCACCTCTTTAAAAGTATAAAGAGGGACTGTCAAAAGGGTGACTGTAATATACCAAGGGGAAATTTTTAGGAGGGTTTGTCAAACACCCAATTGTAGGAGGGTTGTCTGAGATTTTTTACAGTGTATTTTCTTTTATTATTTTTTGATTGTGATATTTTAAACTCCTACTATCTTCATGTTTCACTACTGCCTTTGTGAGTTTAATTTGTTCATGAATGCACTACTTGGATAAAATGATCTAAGGGAAATGATTGTGTTTGGTTGTTGAATTAATACACCATATTTTTTTATTTTTGTTTGTGACAACGAATTTGACTCTGTTTTCCACTTATTAATCACTTTAAATTCAATTAACTGCTCATACACTATCATGTGAGGGTATGATAATTAATTTTTCATGAATAAAAAATGTTTTTATGTCAAGAAATATATTGATAGATTGAGCTCCATGCATTTTGGAGTCAAACTGCATAATTTTTTAATGATAAGATATAATAGTGTTGGGTATTATGTTCACTTCAAATTTCATTATTAGTCAGTGATGTTTCTTGAGAAAGAGAATTATTAAATAGTAATATGTTGATGAACCTTGAAAAAGGTCTTCCAATAACTTGGTGATGTCTTGGTTAATCCATAAATATAAATTAGATGGATGGAAAAATATTTTAAATAACCCAAATCAATAAAAGATTTCGTAGACCTTATTATTTGATTTTATCTTGTTTTTGCACGGTTATCATTTATTAACTTCTCTCACTACCATATTTGATTACCATCTTCCAAACATTTTCACTTTTCACCATGATTTTATGTTCCTTAATTTTGTACTCATCCACTTTCAGATGCTTACACCGTATTTTTTTCTCAGTTCCAACAATTCATTTTTTAATGCTCACAAATCACAATTACTTTATTAAGATTATGTATTTATTTACCCTTATGTAAGTCTTTAAATGATTCTTTTACCCTTAGAAAACTCTCTTAAATTCTCTTTTATCTTTATATAATATTTTATACACCCTTACGTAAGCTTAGTAATATTTATTCTACCCTTACACAAGTTTTTATCTATCCTTACATAAGTTTTATAGTGTTCTCTTTGCCTTTACGTAATTATAGTTTACCCTTATGTATGAATCTGATTACCTTTACGTAATCTGTATAATTTGTTCTTTTCTTACCCTTACACAAGCCTTATAAATTGTATTTTATCCTTACGTGACTTTTTTTTACCCTTACATAACTTATATAAATTTTATTTTATCTTTACAAAAGTATTATCTTACCTTTACACAACATATTAAAAACTATTTTTACTCTTACCCAAGGTTCATGACAAAATTTCTATTAGTTAATACTACCAACACTAGTACAAGTATGATACCAGTAGTTCAAATAAGCTACCATCAGTTATAACATGGTACTTCTAGTTCACAACTTCTACCACCAGTGAAACTATGTTAATTCTAGAACAAATTTTCTACCACCAAATCAGATGTTCTACCGTTAGTTCAAATGCTTCCATTGCCAGATGGATCTGATAACGTTAGAAGACTATGCTACCACTAAAAGGAACTTTCTACCACCGAATCACTTATGCTACCTCTAGTTCATTCATGCTACCACTAGATCAATTTTACTACCATTAGTTCAAACATGCTACCACTATGCCATGTCTGTTACTATTAACAAATATGAGATACTACCAATAAATATCTGCTACCACTAGTTTACATATTTCTACCACCAGTTCAAATCCTACCACCACAGCTCTCTGGAATAAAATTAAAATTAATTATTCTAATGAATAGTTTAAGGTATTTAATGAAATAATGATACACATGGATTTAAGAATGATTATTTTTAATGACTACATAGATACATTAAAGACTAAGTTTTACATTCCACATTTTTTAGTCAGTATGAAGAATTATCTCATTTTATTATTATCCTGCAACAGATTATTGGAGATTTTAAAAAGCTATAAAATCAGAGGAACCCCTCATGTATAAGAGCTGATTGGATGATTAATTTTTCTTTCTGGTTGACTAGTTATGCTATACTACTTTATGAAAATATAGAGTATTGTATAGTGTTGAAAATGACACTATGTTTTTCCAAGAAATAGAAACCTTAAAAATAACATTAAATGTGACATCAAGGATGGATTTAAAGACAATATAAAAGAATAATAAGAGCATTATTGATCATTTCCTACTTGATTAGAGAAATAACTACAAAATAACTTCTACAATCTTTCTTTATTCTTCTATGATTCATTTATATTTGAATTGTGCTTAATTCACATTGTAAATTTAATAGAACAAGATCATGCACTATATTAGAGATTTTTAGATACTATTTCTTATTATTTTTACTCCTGTTATCCCATGAAGAATTGTGGAAGATGTTGTATCCAGTCTGGACTACCTTATGTGCATTTGTATGTAAAATACCCGATCCAGGTTATGGATCAAGTTTATTTTTTAATAAAATTCCTAACAGTGGGTGACTGTCAAGTGGAGAGTACTAGGTCTTAGCTTGAGTATGAACCCCTTTTATTTATTTTGATTTATATTTTTTTGTTTTGTTTACATTTTTTTAAAAACAAACCAGTTTTAGATTTAAAAACTCTTTAGAAAAATAGTACTATGATAGTTAACTTTTATTGGTGTTTTGTATATTGTATTTAAAGTAGTTAGATTTATTTCAAAATTTAAAGTTATTTTGATATTATTTTAACTAGGCTATGATCAATACTTTCTGAAATAATTCTAAAATAATAAATTATATATTTATGATATTTTAATTAACTGTTTTGTTTCTATAAACTGGAGGATTTATTTTTTAAATTATTTAAATAGAAATTTTAATTGGGAACTCAATTCACCCCATCTTGATTTGTCCACTATGACCAAAATTTGATATTAGAGCTATTTTTTCTTTCTATTTCCTTAAATTTGACCTTGATTAACTTTTTAGAAAGATATTTTTTAATTTCCTACTTATTCATTAATTTACTATTATGAATGTGAAGTATGAAGGTTATTCTACTAATAGATCTCCCTACTTAAATGGTTAAAATTATGTTCAGTGGAAAATAAAAATGAAAATCCACCTTGAAAGCATGAATTTTGAAATTTGAGGATCTATTGAAGATAAATATGAAAAACATAAAAATGACATAAAAGAATGGTATTCTCCAACTAAAGATTCTTATTATTCAAATTCCAAATCCATAAATGTTTTATTTTGTGCTTTAGAATAGGATGAATTTAACATGTTATATTATTGTGATACTTCTTATAAAATTTGGGATACCCTTTCTATGCCTCATGAAGGGACTTCTAATGTTAAGGAAATGAGATTAAATACATATACCATCAATTATGATACATTCAAATTGAAACCTAATGAATCTATCTCTAACATGTATCTCAAATTAAACGAGATCATAAATACTATGATTACTCTCGAACAAGCGATGAGTGACAAAGCTCAAGTGATGAGGATCTTGAGATGTCTACCAGATCGTTGGGGAGGTACTGCAGTCTCTACTCAAGAATCATATGATATTACCAAACTACCAGTTAAGGTGCTAATTAGAAAGTTGATGACGTATGAAGAAGAGATAAAGGTAAAAATGAAGATAATGAACCAAAGAGGAAATTTTTTGCCTTTAAGGCATCACAATATAAATATAACGATGTTTTCAATCCTGATAGTATAATTGGAAGTGAAGACTATATAAACAGTGATGAGGAAATGACTCAACTAACTATAAGATTTAAGAAGTTTTATATAAAGAGGAAATTATTTTTTAGTCAAAATACAAAGTAAAGTATGATAAAAGATAAAATTATAGGAAATATTGGAAAAAATATGACTCCCCTAATGAGGTTATGTAACACCCCAAACTTTCATGGTACGTTTCTCTTTGAATAATGCAATAGCTTGCACTTTACGCAACTTCGAGTTCGAGCACACCACGACCAATCAAACTAGCCGTTATGAATAGTAATACCCACTTTTTGAAATTTTATAATTTTTTTCCAAAACGGGCTTCATTTTTGGACTCGTAATATAAAAATTATCTTAGGGTAAATTTTTGGTATTTTTTTGAAAACATTCAATTTTTGATAGTGAAAAACACTGCGTTATTTTTTAAAACCTACCTATTATTTAAATAATTATTTATTTTATTTAAATTTATTTTAGGTCAAAATAGATACATAATACCTATATAAGTTCAATGTAATTAATTGGAGTCATTTTATAATAAAATTATATGTATAATATTTTATTGAACATTTTAACTTCTTTTACCCACCTTCTAGGCACATTTTCAAATTTGCATAAAACGCAATTTTACCACTTTTGTGAATTGAATTTCAAAAATATGAGTGACACGGTTGACATTAGTAAGTAAAATTTGGTTCAATAGAATGAAAATAATTTTTGGTGAATAGTAACTTTTGAATTTTATTTACCACGGTTAAAAGTAAACAGGGTAATTAAAGGTAAAAATGATATTATAATTATCCTAACACATGTCCTAATTCTATTAGATAAGTGTTTTTCGACCAAAATAAACCTTAGGAATAAAATATTATCCTCTTTGATCCATTTATATTAGATTAAGACATTTATTATTATTTTATTTAAAGAAGAGTTAAAAGTGTTAAATTCAAATTTTCATAACTAATTTTTTTTTAATATAGGGTTATACATAAGATAAATTCAACTATAAATATTAATTATAAATCAAAAAATATTTCCTACATAATGGTATTTTATTTATCATTTTTATACATTAAATAATTAAATTTATTTATGACACAATGATGATGTAGTAATTATCTTATTAATGAAATATTAAAATAATTGATATTATAAATTTCTAAATAAATGTAAATTGAGACTTTTGACACATTCCACTAATTTTATAGGTTAATATGACATGTTAGTATTTATTTAATTTATTTTTTTCGAAGTAATCATGTTTTTTTGACTTTCACAAAAACCAAATACTAAATAGTATCAAAATTGACATAAATGAGTTTTTAAAACAAATACTATATTATTAATTGATATAATATTCCTAAAAATATAAGGTTCGAAAAAAGGACTTATATAAGGTTATAAATGTCAATAATGAACCACTTGGGGTTCTCTTGTCTTTTTATAGTAATTTTATTAACCATTTATTATAATAATACAAGAATACATGGTAAAAGTTAAACTATTTAACTAAGAGTTAAATCTAAAAAATAAGGTTAATATGGTGACTTAAACCTATCTAAAACCTTTTGGTTGAGAGGTTTTAAATCTATCCCTAACTTATCCTAGAAATAAATCTGTTTGGAGCCATTATAAATCAAATATTATTGTATAATAAATTAATATTTCAAGCTTTTCCTAAAGTGACCCTCACCTCTCTTATAAAAGGGTACTTCCCCTTCTCTAAAAATCACACCTAAAAATCCATTTTACTTGGCCAAAACGTGATCAAATATCTTTCCATCTACCCTCAATTTAACCTAGAGGCCTTACTTTGATCAGAAAGCCAACCTAAGGATCCCTTTTTATCAAATCAAAAAGGAAGAACCTGAAGAAGAGGTAATAATTTCATCACCTCTTTCAAAGTTCTTTTCTTCTTCCACTTCCTATTTATTTGTTGTTTCCATACCAAAATAATAACTCTAGTACCTTCTACATAATGTTTTGTTATTATAAATATGGTATAACCATATTCATTATTCTATCCATCCTATTAATGACAAAGTCACCATACATCCATACGTACGACTTACCGTCTCCACGTCGTGGTGTAGTTTGTTATTCAACACTTCATTATTTGGATGGGTATAATAATGAGTATAATTTATTTAAATAATAAATATAACATGTTAATGATTCTATATATGTAATATACCATCCAATTACATATGATTTCACTATCAATAGAATGATATTGTCGCTCGGGTGTACGTACAGATTACCGTCTCCACGAACGCGATGAGATTCATTCCCCATCATAACCATTCAAGAATAATTTTCATTTTATGATTAAAAATAATGTTTAAGAACTTAATATAATTTTGTATAGGAATAAAATAAATCCTATCCATAACAAACATGACTTACGTAACAAAACATATAAAGGAAAACAAATCAGTTAACACCCGAAAAAATGATACTACTGAAATATTATTAACAAAGAAATATTAGAAGATCATATATAATATCGTATTTATGTATGTGGTTCTTGTATAATATAATAAAGATTATTTAACTATTATAAAGGAGGTTAACATACCCTCGACCAAGGAAAAGTACAAGGTAAGGGTTAATTTTACAATCTCTTTATTTATCCGTGGTTGTTTATACGTAAGTATCTACTGAGACTTCTTTATCATCCACATCCATGTTTCTTAAAAATGTATTTCAATTTTTTTAATATTTACTAGAATATGGTTTAAAGTCATTTATACCCTTTTTTGACTTTCTATAAAATGTTTTGAAATGAATATTTCTGTCATTTTCCAAACAAGGTACTTTATGACCTTTTCAACAAATTAAGGTAAGAATGTTTTTTAACTTATACGGTGGGTGCGGATATTTTCCGCCGTTATAACACCTTCAAAGCTTCCCTTATGATCTTATAAGAATATTTTCAAAATAAATGTTTTATTTTATAACTATATCACTTTTAAACGATTTCAAAATAGAAAGAGATATTTCTCTCAAATAGTTTTGATTTCATCTATGTCAACATCCTTTGATGGATTTTACACTTGTTTGAAGTTGATTTATTATGATACAATATTCCATATTTTATTAAAGTTTTTGTGATATTTTTGAATGTGGATGTGTTATTTTTACACCATTTATGATTTATGGTTAAATTATTAACATTTTTTATGCTAGTTTTAATACAAATGTTTATGTTATGTTTTAACGTTTTCATATGAGGAATACATTGAACTTAGTGAGTGATGGATGGAGCCTTCTATAGCTCCTCGGTTCATCAGTAGGTCTCATGAGACAAACTAGTGTCTTGGCATAATGCCTTTACACAATCTTATTTGTAGTCTTGGCATGATGCCTTGACTATGTGGTTATGATGTTCGACATTATGCATCCCATCATTATGAAATTAGTTATTGATATTACATGTGATTATTTGACTAGTATAATATCCATGTGATTAAGTAAATGGTATTATTTGATTTATCTTTTCCATATTATTATGTAGTTTAAGTTTAAAAAGGATTGTGTTTTAGTCTTATACATTTCCTTAAATTTTTATGCTTATTTATGATAGTTTCTGCTATATTGTTATCCTTACTGAGCATCTGAGCTCACCCCTTTCTTATGTTTTTTCCTAGGATGTGAAGACGTATATTATGATTAACCTGTAGGGATGGGCCAAAGGATATGAGTGTGTTCAAAGGGGACACAATGTTGTTTTTCTTTATTTCATGATGTAATGTAAAACTTATGTATGTATCTAGTACTTCCAAGGATACTAAACTAATCGGTATTTAGAGACTTGATCTCTTGTGATCATTACAATGTTATGTAATAATTCACCAACTCTAGGTAACAAGGGTTGAGGTGTTACAGGTTACCTGTTACAAATGTAAAAGAAAAGGACATTTAAAAGATGATTTTCTGAAGCTTAAGTACAAGAAAATATATGAGGATAAAAGAAAAGGCCAAAGAATGTAATGATGGCCCCTTGGAGTGTAGCACCCCAAGATTTTAAAAGAAGAACATTATGTTCAATAGCCTATATGACACACAATACCAAGCTTAAATGGTCTGCAAAATATATTATTTAAATATTGTTAAACTAATTTACATTATTACAAAATATCTCAATTTATGTGATTTTATGGTTAAAAAAACCTTAATATTATTCTAACCAGTTTGTATTAAGTGTATTAGATTATATTTTTTAAAAGAAATTATCTTATGATTGATTCTTTAAGTATTTATCTTACAGTGTGTAAAACATTTGTTTTATGAAAAAGTTATTTTATCTTACAGAAAGAAAATATTAGCTTCTACCAATTCAGAATATAAAGCCTTGATGGTGAAAGTTTATCTTATTCTGGAAGTTTATCTTATGCAGTAATGAGAACAGTTTATCTTATGTAGTACTAAGAACAAATTGAAGTAATGAGAAGACATTGAGGGAACTCATAAAATATTATCTTACGAATTATCTGAAGAATATTTTCAGTTAAGGTTTACATGTCAGCACATTTTTATCTTACGTAGAAAATTTTTATACACAATATGAAACTCAGTTTATCTTACGCACTAAAAATTGGAGATATAATTTATCTTAATAAGTCTCTTTAGGAATTTATCTTATTAAGGCATTACTATTTAACACATAAAGAGAGTCATGATCACCTACCATATTTATTGTGATATGTTGCTTCCTACCTTCCAGTCTATTAGAAAAAGTTTGTCTATTTAAGGAAAATTCTATGTCATGTTTCCATATATACAAATATCCAAATAAGACGGTCTCTAACATTGTTACTGCCAATGTATATTCCATATTTGGAAATAATGACTACATATAATTAAAAGACTATCTTATAAACTCTCTCTCACTTTCTTAATGGATTATTATGTTGACCATTTTAATTATATTGTATAATCATTTTCAAAATAAAAACAAGAGATATAAATAGTGGAGTTAGTGGATTCATGAATAAGAGAGAACAATAACAAGGAAAACGTAACCCATGATCTTGCTCAGAAAACCTAATCACAAACTATATTATTTATATAAAAATGCAAACTATTTCTTGAGAATAGTGATTATAAGTTTATCTTTCGCATCTAAAGATCACCAGAAGATGTATCTTGAAGACTATCATCTTTTTATGACACATCTTAATCCACTGTTAGTTACTGCTTGAAACTATGTATTTCAAAGTATCTCTATAGGCCCTTTTATCCCTTTTTCATTGATACTCAGTGTAAGTGAGTGTGTAAAGCCTATGAATAATCCTTGTGAATGGAGAGCCTAGTTAAAAGATCTCATACATTTGTTTTAAGTGAAAACTGCTTGTGCTCAGCTGAGATCCCCCAGTAAAAGGGCTGTTGTAGTGAAAATAACCAAACTTGTGGATTTGAGTGTTGGTGGAGTGGACTAGGGGATTTTTGTAACCTGAATCACTATAAATCTCTGTGTTTAAACTCTTTCCATTATGATTTAATATTTTCACCAAATATTTTCTTAAGGAAAGATTTTAACTCTCAAACCTTGAAGAGGGTGGTTTAATAATGAAGAAAAATTTAGGAACTTAATTCACCTCCCTCTTGAGTTATTCAGTTAGTTATAATTTGAGACAATAATTGGTATCGGATCCTTTGACTCTCAAGTTCACAGATATTAAAGGTTGAAGTCCAAAGATCTTTCTCTCAAATGGGTGCTATAGATTATAACCAAGAAGGTATTTCAATGGTGAAAATTATGGTTTCTGGAAAGCTTGCATGATCATCTATCTGAAAAATCATGTATTGAAAGTTTATCTCAAAGCAGTTAAGCCCTATGAAATTCCTAAGATAGAACCTAAAACATGGGATTCTATATCTAAAGAAAATTATGATATGAAATCCAAAGCTATGAATGTTATAAAATGTGGTTTAGGACTAGATGATTTCAATAGAATTTATCAATGTTAAACATCACATGAAATGTAGAAAACTATAGCATTTTCATATGAAGGTACTGACAATATGAAATCCATTAGATATGATATAACTGCGATTAAGTTTTACACATTCAAAATTTATGAAGGAGAGATCATTACTCAACCAAACAGAAGACTTACCGAGATTTTGAACAACATTGCTTCTCTAGGAACACCTATCACTAAACCTGAACAAGTGTTGAAAGTTATTAGAGTATCACCACCTATGTGGAGTAGAATCTCAGCTGCTATCAAAAAATCTACAGAGGTTAAAAATTTCAAGATAAAATATCTTATCGAAACTATCATGATGTATGAAGCTGAAATGGAAGCTGAAGCTGGAGGGTATAATATGATCTAGAAATAAAATATTGTCTTAAAATATTCTACGTATAAAGATGATGGGAAAAGAAATAGTTAATAATTCTATGAAACATCTGAAGAAGAAGATTCCTCAAGAAACTCCGGATCAGATGATGATTTTGTATATATTGCATGAAAATTTAAAAAATTCTACAACAAGAGAAGAGGTTTCAGAATACCTTTCAAAGAGTATAAGAAAAATTTTAAAAATATAAAAGATTTAAGGTGCTATAAAAGCACAAATCTAGGATACATCAAGACTAATTTTCCACAGATTAAGGATGAAAAAAATATAGAAAATAAATTCTCCAATAAGTTAGGTTTTAAGAAAAAATATAAGAAAACTATGAAAAACACCTAGAGTGATTTTGAAGATTCTAGTGAATAGACATATTCAATGTTAGAAGATGAAGCTATTAATAAAAATATGATTTATTTCAAAGTCAGATGAGGTACATTCTTATTAATCTTCTGAGTGTGCGCATGAATCCAAATATGAAAACTGTTCATATGAATAATTAAATGAGTATTTCACCTTGTCGAAAAAAAAGTATGAAAGCTTAAAAAAGAATAGAAGGTCCCTCCAAAATTCATATAATAATATTTTTATTGAATAATAAGATCTAAATAAACAGAATTTATAATTAAAGAATCATTTAGAAAAATCTACTGCCTCATATATTGAACAATTCAAGACATTTAAAAAAATTTAAAAGTGAAAAATTTCAAATATGCTATAAGTGTTTTTAAAAAGAGGGAGGATTACTTAAACAAAATCCTCAGTCAAAATAAAATTAAGAAAGAGAAGCTTGGAATAGGAATTCATGGTAAAGTAGAACATTTTTCAATTTTTTTGATTTGAAAAATCCTCAATTTTGTGTAATAAAAAATTCTTATCATTCAAAAGACTTTTCAAAATTTGATGATAATTTTTCTAGAATGCAAAAAAAAGGATGCCTAGATCTCTTATAGATAGCATCTACAGACCCAAAAGAGTTTGGGTAGAAAAAAATTTGTTGTTTGATTTGTCATTCTAGGGTAAAAACCACATGAACAATAATAAAAAATGATTTATGGAAAGTGATTGTTCAAGACATATGAGTGGTAATTTCTCAAATTTTTACTCACTATCCAAAATTGATGGAGGCTGTCACTTTTGGTGACAATGGAAAAGAAAAGATAGTTGAAATTGGATCTGTTGGAAATACTCGGTCAATCCTCATCAAAAAATTACTTTACATTAAAGTCTTAAAGCACAACCTGATAAGTATTTCTCAACTTTATGATAATTTTTTTCTTCTAATAATGTCTGTTTAGTTTTCAAAGATATTTTTCACATGTTTAAAGCACCCAAAACAGACAATGTTTTCACACTATATATTAATTATTTGTGTAAATGAAATGTAAATTATTTAAATACCTAATTTGATGAATCATGGATTTAGAATAGAAGGCTTGGACATTGTAATGTTCATTACTTGAGAAAGATGTGTAAGAAAAATTTAATTTCTGATTTGGCTGACCTTAAATTGGACAAAAAAAACTATGTGATGCATGAAAAATAAAAAAGAGATCTAGGAATAATATAAAACCAAAGTTAGGATGCTTAAAAGTATTTGGATGCAATTTTTACATCTTGAGAACCAAGTATAATATCGTAAAGTTTGATCCAAAGGCTGATGAAGGTATCTTCCTAGGTTACTATACTATATCCAAATCTTATAGAGTTTTCAACAAAAGTTCAAAGATTGTTGAAGAGTAAACTCATGTGAAGTTTGATGAAAGTGATCCTTTTGATCACAAAATGATTCAAACTAATGATCAATGCAAGTCACTCAAGGATATGGGGCTCGAACCCCTCTTTAACAACAATAAGGATAATGATTTGGAACTTGATTACTTTAAACAAAATCCAGTAAGGGTACAATGAACCAGAAATTGTGTTACTTAGAAAACCTAGAAATATCAATGGACATACTTTAGAAATAGTTATAGGTAACTTAGATGGAGTAATAATAATAAGAAACATAGGAAATCTAGTTGAATTCACTGCTTTTCTATCCCTACTAGAACCTAAATCTATAGAAGAATCCTTATTAGATGAATGTTTGTTCTTAGCTATGTAAGAAGAGTTAAATCAATTTAAAAGAAATTAAGCATGATAATTAGTTGAAATACCCTTAGACTATATTGTAATTGGAACAATATGGGTTTATAGAAACAAACAAGATGATCATGATGTAATATCCAGAAATAAATATAGATTAGTTTCCAAAGGATATAATCAAGAAGAAGGAATATATTATAAAGAAACCTTTGATCTAGTAGATAGGTTAGAAGCTATTAGATCTAGCATATACATCATATATGAATTTTAAATAATATCATATGGATGTAAAATTTTCTTTTCTAAATGAATTTTTAATGGATGAAGTTTATGTAGAACAACCTCTTGGTTTTGAAGACACTCATTTTTAAAATTCTTTTTTTAAACTAACAAAGCTCTATATTGTCTTAAAAAAATCCAAGGGAATGATATGAAAGATTAAGTTCTTTTCTTTTATCAAATGGTTTTACAGTAGGAATGACATACCACATAAGTGCCTCATCACGATTGGTGAGGACTTGGAAAGTGCATCCAAGATACCTAAGATCAAATCTAAGTTGATATATATTTCTGGGTTACTATAGAAGGTACTATAGAATGAACTGTTTGGTACTGTAGCAACCAAAAATATTCATCCATTTAGGCTTTTAGGGCATCAGTTTGGTCCTCAGGTCCTTCAAGGCCTTCGAGCCACCCAAGGTCTTCGGGCCAGCAAGGATTTCGGGCCACCTCAAGGCCTTCAGGACACATGAAATTATGCTTAATAGACTAGGATGAATCTACAAGAAGTAGAATCCAGATGAGGATTTAGATAAATACACATTCACCAGATCAGACCTAAAGGATTTGGAAGAATGAGAGGGTATGAAAACTTCCATTGGGACCAGCCTATGCATGCATAGGAAGCCTAGCCGATCATCCATGATAAGGTGGAGAATTGACATCATGATATAGATGTTGGGGAGGATTAGTTCAAATTAGTTATAGCCGAGATGATTTACTTTAAGTCCTTTAGGTCATGTAATGTCACAAAGCCTATGGGCCATGTATGGGTTCCCCTTAAACCCTTAAAAGGGGGATTATAAAAAATGAATAAAAATAGAAGGCGTTCAGGCCATTTGAAGTAGGAATGAAATACCCTGCATTATTTAAGAAAAATTCATCCTCAGATATTTTTTTAGTACAAATATATGTATATGATGTTATTTTCGGATCAAAAAATAAAAAATTGTGCATTTATTTTTCAAAATTTATGCAAAAGGAATTGAAATGAGCATGATGGGTGAGTTAAACTATTTTATAGTATTTCAAATTTACCAAAAAGATTTTGGAAATGCCTTAAATAAAACAAAATAATTTATTTACTTAATAAGTATGAACTTGAAAGCAGTAAGACCTATTGTACTTATATGATCTCCAATATTAAACTTGAATCAGATGAAACTGAAAAACCACTTGACAATAAGTTATATAGAGGAATCATTGGATGTTTTTTTATATCTTACTGAAATTAGACCAGAAATTATGTTTTTAGTATGTCTTTATGCAATATTTCAATCAAATTCAAAAAAAAATTCATTTAAATGCTGCCAAAAGAATTTTAAGATATTGAAAAGGAATGGTCTATCTTTCTCTTATTTTTCCAAAAACTTTTGATTTCAATTTAAGTTCATACTCAGATACTGATTTTTCTGTATGTAGATTAGATAGAAAAAGAACCTCAGGAACCTACCACTTTCTTGGTAAATACCTAATATCTTGGTCGAGTAAAAAGCAACACTCTATAGAATTATCAAATGCCAAATATGAATATATTACAATAGGATGTTTTTGTGATCAAGTTTTGTAGATGAAACATACCCTAATGGATTTTGGATTTAATTTTAACTATATTCCAATCAAATGTGATAACACAAATGCTATCAATATTCCAAATAATCCGATAAACCATTCAAGAACAAAACACATTGATTTAAGACATTATTTCATAAGAGATCATTAAAAAAAGAATGAAATCTCTTTATAATTTGTCTACATAGAAAATCAATTAGAAGATATTTTTTCTAAACCACTATTTCTTGATATATTTGATTTTATTAGATATGAATTAGGTTTATTTCATTTTACTTGAATGCTACATTTTCTTCCTTTATTTTACAGAATAACTTGTTTATATAATTATTTTTTAATCATTGTATTTTATTCGATATGTAAATATTGTATTAAATGACCAATCATATCAATAGAACACATCACCTATAATTTTTAATGATCACTCTACACATCGCTGTGTGACCCTTCATTTACTTCAAAATTACAAAATAAAAACAGAGAGAATATATAAAATCTACACATGAGATCTTTTTGAAAACCCTTGAACCCTCATCCTTCTCCACTCCAAAACCTTGTTACCCTAACCTTTCAATCCTCTGTTCTACACTAAGAATGGAGAAAATCAAGTGAACTGATAGAGCTTCCATGAGCAGGTCAAAGCATCATATAACAGTGAGGAAATTCCTGAGTGGACAAGCAATAAACTTTTCCTGGATAGATGGAATAGATTTGTCACTCAATAAGGTTATAAATTGACAAGGATGAGAGTATGTGTTTGATGAAATAAGAATTGAGTGTGTTTTTGAGAAGGAGTTTTATGAAATAATAGTTTTTCATTTTGGTGATAAGGAATATATTTTCACTGCAACTATTAACCAGAAACACCTTTCAATAACTTCACTACATAAGAGAATTTTTATTCACATTGTAAACTGAAGAGATAATGTATCAAACCAAGGTATAAATTCTATAAAAAACTCATGAATCCACCATGGTAATTGTCATTCATACCATAAACCGGTGATTCATGGTGTGAATCACCACCTACAGTTTCATATTTAACTCCATACCCTTCTCTCCTTCATCCCATATCAAGGCTCCCAACACTTAAAACTCACAATTTTAAGTGACTAAAGGGTTTGGGTCATTTCACTTGGGCTTGGGATAAAACATCCAATGTACCCATTTGGCATGGGATTAATTCTCTCGTGTACCCTTTGGATTGGTATAAATCCTCCTTTATACCCTTTGTATTAGGATAAATCCTCATATGTACACTTTTGAGCTCATGAGATATAAACCTTACCAATGAATTGAAGGTTTATATATGACCCCAACCATAAATTATCCTTACATATGTGTTCCAATTTAATATAATCATTAATCAAAACATAAATATCCCAAGGATAGAAAAATGGGTTTCACAACATTTCCAGATGGTATCACCAAAATTGACCTCCAGAATGTAAATGATTGATGCCCAAAATTCAATAATCCAAATTGAGTATTTTATAAGAACATTTAGAGGGTGTTTTATGAGAAATAACTTCCAAGGAAATAATTCATTTAATGATGAAGAAGAAAATGGATGTGAAGCCATTAAAGAGTCATTATAAATAATTTTTATGATTATCATAAAACATAAAGCTAGAGATCATATTAAAAAGTCATTTTTGAATAGGTGAAGTAAAATAATCTAAAAAACATATACATTTAAAATGTATCTTAAATAGTGGATCCCTACAAATGACATAAATATTCTAAAAAGGTGATGTCCAAACACATTGAAAAGATTTTTTATAAAATAATCTTCAAAAAGGGTCCTTGAAATAACATAATGGTTTAAAAAATGTGATGTAAAAACTTTGGAATACATTTACTTTTGAAAAATAAATTTAATTATAGATTCTAAATTTGACATAAAGTTTATCAAAAAGAAATGTGGAGTAAATGATAAAACATTTTATTTTTAAAGGATGGAATCCCATTTGAATATTTTGAAATATCTTTGTTGAAAACCAACATTGTAAAAAGAGTAACAAAACTCCCATTTTAAAAAATAAAAAGGTAAATATAAAGGTCACATGATATAACACATAATTTTGATTCCAAATATAATGGAGAAAATATATAGTAAAGTAATATATAGACAATGAGGGGAAACCATCGTTATAGAGGATAAAGATTATTCCAAAAAATGGCACACTTTTTTTGGGCATGAAACTCATTGAGAAGTAATATTTGAATAAAATGTGTCATTTTCCATAGAGATAAAGATAAATTACCCTGAAATAAAATCTTATGGTGAAATAAACCATTATTTGAAGATAAAAGTTTAATAATAATCATTATAACTCAACGAATGGAGTTGAGTTAACAAAAAACCTTATAGTAATGGTCACATAAGAATCAAAGAACATAATAAGGATACTATTAAATGGACATTAAAATATCATGAAATTAAATATATTAATTATACCTGATGGAAATGGAGTAGTGAATATAACATATAAAATAAATTATGGTGCGCAATATCAAACATGTATCATGGATTTGAAAATGAGACAATGAAACCCTTGCCTTAATTCATGAATTCTACTAAATCACTTGAGTATACTATAAAAAAATACCTCAATAACCTATTTAATAAAATTATTTATATCTATAACATTTTATAAAAATAATTTTAATTATTATCTGCATTTATATTGGTTAGTCATTATCTAATTTCATTATCGGGTGTGAGTTATTTTGATCGTTCTGAACTAGTTTCGTAATATCCCATTCTTCATTCTTCCCCAAAAGTTCATCATTTATAGATCATATGTTTCATGATGGTTTATAATGTTATAATTTCATTATATAAATTATTAATCCATGTTTATTCTAGAAAAAATTGGAAACACACATGTTTCAGTGATCTTTAACAAACAAACAATTGTATCTTAGTGAATGAGTTTAATATTAATATTACTATTTCAGAACAAAAATCAAATATTTATTTACTTATTTATATCATATATTATAATTTTTTTCATAGTCATTAATGATATTATTTTATTGCATGTCTTAGGTAGGCTGTTGGACTGAATAAGACTTAATCATACCATAATTAATGGATAATTATGATTATGAAGGTGTTTTATTTTGAAATTATATAATTATTACATAATAATAATGATATTATATATATTTTTATATTTTAATATGGTTTAATAAATAAGAGATAAATTATATGAAAAATGAGTCACGTTACTTATTGAAGGTAGTAGTCCGCAAAATGCACAATTAACGTTTTCATTTCTAAATGAATAAGAGGAAAATAGGGTGGGTTTTAATTTTTATCTACACAATAATAATAATAACATTATATATTTCATATTTATTCTTCAATTTTACCCTTATAATCAACGAATAGAGGTGGTGGTGAAAAAAAAACCAAAAATCACCCCTTAAAAGGGTGGAGTGTTGAGAATATCATTTTTGTAAATATTTCAACTTAATATAAAGAGAGAACATGTTTTAGATCACAAAAGACTTAAAAAATAGATAATAATTTAGTTTTAGATGAGATAAGGTCTAAAATACATAAAAAATTCATTTTTTACACTTGTTTTAAATATGTTTTTATGTTCTTTACTCTTATAATTTTCACTTTTACCATTTTTGATTTTACCGTGGTAACTAGTTTTTACATAAGTATTTTAATTTCAATGCCTAAATATAAAATGGAAAATATTAAATAATTTATACCTACTAATTAATAATATTATATCTATTTTATCAGATAAAATTTCCCTGTTTATATAAAATTAATTTTAACATTAGTCCATGTAACGCGTAAAAACTCGTTTTCAGAAAAAGTATATTTTTAATCTTAAAAGTTCTATGTATAATGAAATTATTGATGTCCTTGATATTAATGATATAAATTAGTTTATTATAAAAAAATAAAATTTATTTTTCTTTCAATGAAGTCCAAAAATGAATTTTACAAAAATAATATTTAATTAATGTAAAAAACAAAAACAATTTATTTTACTGAAAAGTGTTACTTTTATTATTGAACATAGGTTTTATAATTTCATAATTATATTTAGAAACATTTATTTTTAATCATTAATACATATTTGATCATGAAAATGTTTTATATGTTTTTATTTTACACTTAATTCTTGATATATTTATGAACGATACGATATTAGTAAAATAGAATTTTTTCTATTCACACAAAAAGAAACTATTTCTGAAAAATTCCAAAAATTCATACTAACCTAATTTTGAAATTGTAAATCCAAAAATGATATAATTTTTATCTAATTAATGTTTTAACATTTTAAATTTTAGTTTTGAAATTGAAATAAAAAATATAAAGAAAACTGATTTTATTTAAAAATATCCTTTTTGAACATTTAAGTGTTCTTGAAACCAATTTATAATTTAAAGAATGTTAATATATTAGTTAATATATTTTTATATCTCATATTATTATAATAAGTTTTTAAAAGTGGTTGATTTAATTTAATAACACTTTAAATAGTTATTTGAGAAAGAACAATATTTTTTTAATATTAAATCATATTAATTATTTATCCTCTGAATGTAAGAAATTTTAGATGATTAGTATTTTTTATTTACTATAGGTTTTATTCATCTTATAATTTCTTAATAACGCTCATCTAATATGCCATGACTCATTTTTTTTGATGTTGTGCATGGAGAAATCTATCAAACATTTAATTAATTTATAAAAAATCCAAAATATTGGGTCATCACAACCACTAATAGGGGGGGGGGGTGAATCAATGGTTGCTGAAAACTCCAATTCTCAAACTTTATGATTCATGCATAAGGAGAATTACCCTTACCTCAATGGTGAATCAATGGTTTCATAAAAAACTAATTCTCAAACTTTTTGATTCACGTATAAGGAAAATTCCCCTTACCTAAAGGTGAGGAGGAGAAATTCTTTTATAGATGGAAAAAATATAATACACAATGAAGTATTCAGATGTAAGACTAAAAAATAAACTCTATAATAAATAGGGTTCAACACTCCCCCTCAAGCTGGACATGCCTAGCTTGGACCAAGAGTCCCACAAAATTAAAGATGACATCAAACAAGACCAAAAACACTCCCCCTCAAGCTGGGCCGTTGATGCTGTGGATACCTAGATTGGTACTGAGAGAGTTTAGATGAGCTCATGGGAGGAATTTGGTGAAGATGTCAGCAAGATGATTAGCCATTGATATGTGGCCAAAACTGATTTGGTGCTGCTCGAGGTGATGGAAAAGAAAGTGGCAGTTCACCTTGATATACTTCATGCATTCATGGAAGATGAGATTAGAAGAAATATTTGTGGATGCCTGATTATCACACCTAATATGAGTAGACTTATATGGTGGGAAGCCAAGCTCATGGAGGAGATGTCGAAGACAAAGGATATCAGTAGTGATTGTGGCCATCACACGATATTCAGGTTCTGTACTAGATCTGGAGACGACAGTCTGTTTCTTGCTACCCCAGGAGATGAGGTTAGCTGCTAAGAAAATGGAAAACCCATAAGTAGAATTCTAGTTTGCAAGACAACTAGAATAGTCAGAATCATAGAAGACCTCAACATTCAGATGATCGTGATGTGAGTACCGAAGACCATAGGAAGAGTCTTTCTTGATTTATTTTTTAATGTAGAGTACAGCATCCCACTGAGATTTGGTCGGATGATCCATGAATTGGATAACTATTCCCACAGTGCAGGAAATGTTTGGATGCATCATGGTGAGATAATTGAGTTTTCCCACAAGACAACAGTATCTCTCTAGATGAGAAAGTATTTTTGTATTTTTATAGAGATACCGTTCCCTAGGATCAAGAGGAGTGTCAATGAGAGTGACATGAGTTAATCCAGCATCCTAAAATATATCCAAGGAATATTTCCATTGGAAAAGAATGATGGTGTCCAAAGAATAGGGGACCTCAATGCCAAGAAATTATGTCAGTGGACTGAGATCTTTGGTGTGAAAGTGGTGGTGAAGATTCCTCTTTAGTTGGGAGATTCCAATGGAGTCGCTCCTAGTGATGTTTATATCATTAGCATAAACCACCATAAGGATGCAGCTAGAAGATGTCATATGGTAAAAGATGATGTGGTCCTTCATACTCTGAGAGAGCCTGAATGAAGTGACAATGGTGATGAATCGTCCAAACCACACTCAATGAGACTTATTATGGCCATATAGAGAGCGATAAAGTTAGTAGATACACATCTTCTTCAAGAAAGCCACAAAGAAAGGCATTATTAACATCAAGTTGATGAAGGGTCCAATGACGATGATAGACCAAAGATATGGACAATCAAACAGATTCCATATTCGCAACTGTAGAGAAGGTATCAAAATAGTCGATACTATATGTATGAGAAAATCCCTTTACCAAAAGTCTAGACTTGAGGTGATGAAGGGTTCCATCTGCATTGAGGAAAACTGTGTAGAACCATTTACTACTAACTGCCTGTTTGCCTACCGGAAGGGGGACCAGATCCCAAGTGTGATTGTCATCCAGAGATTTCAATTCATCCCACATTTCTTGAAGCCATCTAGGATGAGATTTGGCAGCGCCAACCATGTGGGTAATAGATTTCGTCTCCAGAGTAGAAAGAAACTTATATGAGGATGTTTATAGAGGATTATCCAGACAATAATGAATACCTTTTTTTAGTGTAATGGGAAATTCATATGGAGTCAAAGCAGGAGCATATGACGTATCTAGGATGATGGTGTCCTTGTCCTGGATGGGGGATACAGTCGACGAGCGGTGGGAGTAGACAATGAAAAACTAATGACCAATAGATTGGGGTACCAGAGGTGGGTGGATGATGAGAGGAATAAAATCATCGATGGTGGTATTTGGATGAGGAGATGAAGAAGTAAAAGGAGATCCCTCAACAAACAACACACCAGTAGAGATGATATATCTCCATAATTCAAGATTGAAGCAATGTTATCCACACTAAGTGTGGGAATATCTTAGGATTATGCAATAGAGAGATTTGGGATAATTTTTACAAAGGTTGGGATGAGTGTCCCAGACATAAAATAGACACCCAAACACACGGATTGGAAGTGAGTGAGGAGGGAGAGAGGAGAATAGTGTCAAAAAAGGAGTCTCCCCCTAAAGGATAGAAGAAGGGAGTTAGTTTAGGAGGTTGGTAGAAGTTAGGATTGCATAAAACTAGAAAAGGAGAGAAACCTTCTTGTGGGATAGGAGGGAATGATTAGTCTCTAGAATATGGCGATGTTTACGATCAGCCACTCCATTATGATGAGGTGTGTTAGGGAAGGATGTTTGATGAATGACATATTTATCCTTGAGAAACTACTTAAAGTAAGTGGATAAATATTCCCATCTATTGTTAGAGTATAGAAATTTAAGGGAGGTGGAGAATTGAGTATGAATTTCACTATAAAAGGTCTGAAAATCAGAAAAAACTTCATACTGATCACGAAGAATGTAAATCCATGTAATGCGTGGGTAGTCATCAATAAATGATATATAATAACTATACCCAGACTGGCTAGGAACCCTACAAGGAACCCATTCATTGGAATAAACAAGGTCGAAAGGATTTGAGACATTCAGTTCCCATCGAGGAACATACATCACCTGATGATGTTTAACAAACTTTCATGATTCACAATGGAAGGAAAGGTGGGGACTGAATTGGGGAAAAGATTATGGAGGATGGAAGCCAGTGGATGACCAAGGTAAGAATAAAGGTAAAGGGCATGAGATGAGGTGTAAGAGAAAACAAGAGATGGTGGGGTATCAAACATGTACACCCCATTCTGAAGATGACCTCGACCAAGTTCCCAATTCATTATCCACTCTTGAAAAAAAACTAGAAATTGTAAAAGTAACCACATAGTTTAAATATTTGGTGAGTTTTCTGATGGATATAAGATTAAATGGACTATCAAGAACATGAGATATTGAATCCAAGTGAATAGAGGGGGTCAATGAGCATGTACCAAATCCCACAATGGGGATTTTCAATCCATTAGCTATAGTAATTTGAGAGGCACCTATATGCAGATGATAGGTAGTGAACATACCAGAATCCATTGTGAGATGTTCAAACACACCATATTCAAGCATTCAATCTATCAGCTAAGGAGAGATACCTATAGAAGTTCCACTAGTTTGAACAATGGTGACTGGAGAAGAGGAAGGGGGAAAGGAATCCCAATAAGATTGTATAAATGCAATCTCCTTTGGTGAGAGCGCCAGTCTGTACTGGGTACTCGAGACCGGTGATGGAGTATTGGAAAACTGCTCAGGCGGGAACACAGATGGTGGGATGAATTTTGGGGATGCCATGCAGGAAGGACAACACCTGAGGTGGAGGGGGGGGGGGGGGGGTTGGAGTGCCGATGATTGGAGGTGGTGTCGGAGTCCTGTGGGTGGAAGTGACAACCATGATGGAGTCGGTGGGCGCTGTATGAGAAGTAAGCCCCCAGAAAAGGGTCATCAGTGTTGTGGGAGCCTTTACGGTGATGGTAGCTAGATGAGGAGGTGGGCCGGGACATGCTGAGGAGGGTGGTGACTAGGAGATCACCAAGAATGGTGGGGCATGGTAATTGCACGAGGAGGTGGGAGCCATGAAACTATATCGGAAGAGGTGTGCTAGGAAACACTAGGTTGGGATAGACTGGGAGGCACCGAGAGAGGGCGTAAGGACAATTGTAGTTGGGAATAGAGATCACTACTGAAGGGATAGGTTTTCTGGGTGGGAGAGCCAACCATAACTGGGAAGTCATAGGGGGGGGGGGTGGATGACGTTGGGTGTCCTTCAGGAGGGCGGGGCTGAACAGAGCTGATAATCCACTGGGTGGGTGGGAGATGGACAATTCCATAGATAGCATCAGGAAGATGCAGGGAGGGAGGGGCCAAACAAAATTAGGAATCCATAGGCAGGGTAGGGTCGGATAACACTGAGAAGCCACAGGGAGGGATTCTCTGGGAGAAGAGAGGGTGGTAGAAAAATTATCATTATTTTCCCTCTGATACCATATAGAATGATAAAATAGTGTGGACCGAATACCCATAGTTCTCTCTAAGGTATGCCTTGTGGTTATTTTATAATGAATAATAAATTCCACATCATACCGCAAGTCCGATTTGGGATCCATAATCCAACATATGTCTAAAGGATCACACTATAGACATTTAGTGTATCCATGATAATGATAATAAAATAACGAGTTAATATTATATGTGAGGAATGTTCCACTATGTTTTTATGATGCGATAAATGATTTTATCTGATGTGAGAAGACTCATGCTACATTTGGTTTTCTTTTATTGCATTGTGAGCGGTCATCTAAGGAATTTTTAGGATTCAACTACACCATGAAGACCAACCTAGGAGAAATTGGTGTTGTGAAAATCTGAGTTCCAAGTGGTTTTGTGCTACAACATAAAGATTCATACCACAGGATTTAGTGATGTCAAAAAGTCTGCATCACAATAGAAGAAACCATGCAACAATGAGACTGAACATGAAGTTTTTAGGATACTGGTTCTGGAACTATCAAACAAATCATGCCACAACTTACTTGTCATGCTCCACAGGTGGTGAAAGATACTCCAATCTCTATGGGATTTATCATTCCATATCTTATAAATAAAAGGGCCACACTGTAGCTGGAGGATTGATACATATTTTTCTATAAATAATATATCCATGTGATGAAAAGAAGAGACACTCTAAGAGATTTTTCCACCAATTCTAGGGAGCATTCCAAGATGGATTTGGCAGGATATTGAGGAGAAGAAAAATAACAAACACATAATCCAATTTCCTAATCTACTTATGGTATAGGAATATAATTTTTCATTATCATTCGAATTGTTGACACTAGTAATTTAATTTATAATTGGGGTTCAATACAATCCTCTAGATCCTCTCCTTACTCAATTAATAATAAATTGGAACATGGGTAGCAGGATCACAATCAATGAATACCAAGGATTAGCTACCTAATAATAAGAGTGTGTGAACCTTTTAAAAACCCTTGTGTCTATGTGTATTATTTATCACTATATTTCATGTCATTACATTATCCCTATTAAGATCTATTCACACCAATATATGACATTGTATAATGATAAAAGAGGGTGGAACAAATACCCAAGGTGCTCTCTAAGGGAGTCCTTGAGGTTATTTTATAATGAATAATAAAGCCCACATCAGACCACAAGTCCAATGTGGGACACAAACTACAACAATCCCCCTCAATCTTGGTGTACCTATCTTGAACACATAAAGAAAAAAATCAATCTAAAGACACCATAATCACTCCCCCTTAAGCTGGACATACCCAAATTGATTAAAAAATAAGACAAAATAAAGAAAATATAAACCACCATGACTGCTGCTCCCCCACAAGATGATAATGGATGATGCTATTTAAAAGATCGATTTCCAAGAAGCACAAGTGGTGTCGGTTAACAGAGCCTCTGGAAAGCTGCACTAGTAGTGCTAGTCGATGGAGCACCAAGAAAGCCGCAAAGGCGGGCCGATCGTCAAAGTCGCCAAGGTTGCCGCACTGGTGGGGCCAATCGACAGAGCACTGGGAAAGCCACATAAGTGGTCCTGTCTTCAAAGCACCATGAAAGCCACATGGGTGGGGTCGATCGATGAGGCACCGAGAGAACCATGGAGGAGGCAACGAAGGGGTGTCGTACGAAGAGGGAAATGCCCAGAATAGGGTAATCATGAGGGTGAGACGTGTAGGGACTCATCCTGTAGGAAGCAATGACATGTAGGGAGGGATTCAATATAGGAGCATCGCACCATGAGGGCCTGTGCGGAAGGACAAAGTGGAAGTAGAGGAGCCGTGTAGAGGTAGAGGAGGTGTGGAAGAAAAGAAGCTGTTGACTGATGGGAGGATCCACACATGATGGATGGGATCTGGCTAGATCCAGACAGATCTGGGTGGGCGACGCTGCTAGTTCCATTATGCATATAGGGAGAAGCCACAGAGGAGCCATAGAAGCAGCATAGGGAGGAAAAAGAAACTGGTGGGGAGGGATGCCTCGTAGAGGATCAATGGTCTAGATCTGGATGGAACGCTGAGGATGGGAACCGATCATCTGAGGAGAGGCTGGAGATGAAAAGAGGGTGTCCATGGGAGGATGAAAGTGATGGCGTCTGGCCGGATCGGGCCAGATCTGGGAGAGGGGAGGCCTCTTAGTCCTTCATGCTCAAAGGAGGAGGTCATGGCTCATGAAGGCCAGTGGAGGGAGATGTCAGGAAAGGAGTCACAAGAGGAGGTAGAGGGATATGGGTGGACAGAGGGTTGCAAAGCCATGAAACGGTGTAGGGAGGTAGAGACACTATCCATGTCACACATAGGCTAGAGGAGGACTATCGGGAAATCCATCACACATAGGAGGGGATGGCATTGGGAGATGGAATACATGCACATGGACTCTCTGATAACAGTTGCATAGGAGGGGCCGTCGAAGCCTGACATGCATAGAAGGCCATGCCGATGGAGGGACACACTGGGATGGGTCATCGCACGTGAGGTGGGGATTCCATGAAAGAGGATCCAACACACTTAGAGGAAGCTATCACACCAGGAGGGTGACACATAGGAGGGTTCTGCTGGGAGGGATTTTCACATAGGGAGGAGCACACAGGGAGGGAGGGAGCCACTAGGATGGAGGAAAGTTAAGGCTTGATTTGTCGGGATGAAGAAAAGATGGCAGGGGGAGTCGACTAATTCGGCTGGGAGCCGCCGCCCCTCAATTGAAAAAAACTCTAGAAACCTAGATGGAAAAAATGGGAGGGAGGGCTTGGGTTTAGAAAACCTACTCTGATACCATGTAGAGGGAGAATTTCCCTTACCTCAAGGTGAGGTGGATAAATTATTTTATAGATGGATAAAATATAATATATAGGGGAGTATTACGATATGGGACTTGAAAATACCCTCTATAATAAATAGGGTTCAACAATATAAGATAATTTTTTTCCTATGTAGGAGCAACTAAATCATGTTGTGGCATGATCAACACCATTCACATTGTAGTTTCATCATCCTCAAAAAACATTATTCCTTTCTATCTCCACTCAACTACAAAGTTCTTACAACTCTTCCATGAATATGTAGTCAATGAATATAAAATAAATATGTACCAAACTTCTAAATGAATTTCTTCAAGAAGTAATTCATAACATTCCTCCAATACCAAGGTTGTTTAAACACAACACCATAAGATAGAATAGTGATTGTGAGAGTAACATTCGAGGCCAAATCAATTCTATATTGACCATGTATCAATTGAGATCAACTGAGCTCCATATTTGTTAATTCACTTCATGTTGGTTCTTCAAACTTCTAAAGGGATATTTATTCAAGATGGTTGTATCCATGGATCATGGAAAATACAGGGGTCTAATGCATGGTCAAGATGATCACCATAGAGTGATAGAAAGGTATCATCTTGCTAATTGAGATATAACTATAGATGAGATTTGTAGGGACCAAAACCACAGTAGTGAACGTCATTATAAAGGATTTTTAATTTTTTAGGGAGAGACTATAGTACAGGTTTGGTCTATCAGTTCAAAGTAGAGCCACTACCAAAATATGATGGAAAGTGACCCTTTACAGTACGAGGTTTGAAACCGGTGACATATAATTTGGATGTAGTTTTATTTTATTTGCATGAGATACACTCTTATTTAGAAATCTATGGTTGATGATATATGTTCTATTTTGAAGTGTCTAAAGGGTTCCATGACAAATGAAACTTTTGTAGGAAAGAGTTTTGAGGGCATCAGGAACTGTCGTGGATGTCCCATTATATTGAGAAACTATAAGAACTAATTGGATTTACTAAAATTGTATTTGAGTAGTTTTGATGTGATCATCAACATAGACTTGTTTAATTGATTCTAGGATCATATAGATTATTATTGGACGAGAGTTATATTCATTTATCAAACGGGTTATGGTTACACATTTATTGGAGAGTGGGTTTTATATATTTCTCATGAAAAACCCAACCTTTGGTATCTAGACATGACCACATAATAGATGGATAGTGCAGTTCTTAGAGATGATGAAGAAACAACATACCATATATTTTTTTCTAATCATTTAATGATTTCAGGATGTGTTTCCAAAGGATATATTAGGCTTTCTCACTAATAGGGAAGTCTTTTTCACTATTGACTTAGAACTGGGTAAATAACCTATATCGATATCATCATATCATATGGTATAAATGTGGAATAATTTTATGGAAATGGTACATGCATTTTTGTTTCAAATCTTGTGAATGTTTTGGGTTAAACTTTACTTTAATGACTGATTTTGTTTATTTTGTATTTTTCATGTCAAAATGACATTCCTTGTAAATTTGTTCGGAAAACATGATTCTTTGGTGGTTAAAGATATAATTTTCTAAACTTTAATGTGGTTTTGTGCATGATTTTGGTACTTTTATAAAAATCGTTATGACCTTTAAATATATATCAAATAAAAAATATACTTTTTGTTTTAAAAATTATTTATGTTTGGTTATGATTTTTTTAAAACATATTCTTTTGTTGGAACTTTTTTCTAGTTCAACATTGAAAATAATATTTTGTGATTGAATTAAAATAATAAAATATTTTGTGCTCTGAGTTCAACTCTTCACTCGACATTTAAATGAGAACATAGGAAATATATTTATTATTTTAGTTATATAAATACTCTTGAAAAATTAATGGTCAACTATGAATGAAATATTTAATTAGAAAATTCTTATGCTTTAAAAAAAAATTAAAAATTTAAATTTATTGAAAAATAATTTTTGAATTTCATTTTCATGGGTGTGAATGTAAGATTAATTTACGAACATGAATGAATACATATGGTTTGTATATTGGGTTGAATTTTTATCAAACTAGAATTTTAATTTTTAAACTTTTGAGTACATAAAGTGTGTTTATGTGTTTCAACTTTAAATATTTTTGGATTTTATGATTTTTGGACTTAATGGATTAGGATGATTGAGAATCCCATTTGATGAGGCCCACTGGAGAAACAAAGGGGATGTCTTGGATTATTTATAGCTATTTGATCATTCATAGGAGAGCCACTACCATGGATCTGGAGATGAGGATAGAGGATTAAAGTTGGATACTGCTACTTCTTGGGTAACTTTGTGATGTATATTGGATTCTTCACTGATGGTTTACCGAGCTCCATATATTCCCATCTTAGAGCATGAACATGTTCCAAAATCTAAACAACTATTGAAGAGCCTATTGAAGCCTCTTGGAGTCTCTGTACGCACCCTACATATATCCATTTTAACAAAGATGGAGGCTAATTTCCGCCTCCAATCACCACCCATATCCTAGAAGCCCCTTGAAGCCTGAAGTTCTTGTTGACAAGCTGCTTGACATACTGTAAAGAGAAGATCACTACACTTCCAAGTTTTTTTAAAGAACACCTAACATCTCTGATATGGATCTATTCAACCAGTAACTATAAAGCCCCCACAAGAAGTCATCATAATCCAAAAATAAAGGCAACAACATGTGTACTGGCCTCTATCATAGCTTCCACAAAAGCAAGCCTTTGTGAGTTTAATTTGTTCATGAACATGCTTCTTGGATATACTGATCTAGGGGAAATAGTTGTGGTTGGTTGTTAAATTAATATACTAGATTTTTTCTTTTAGTTTGTGATAGCTAATCTGAATCTCATTTCCATTTCTTAATCAAAGATATCTGTATACATATCTCATATCCTTATACTCTTCCCATCACTTATAGATAATTGTTGTACATGTAGAGGAGGCTAATGAGCCTATAGAGGAGGATCGTTGAGGAAATAATACTCATTAATTATGGAAATTTAATTTATATATTTCTATTCTACATAATTTCTCACCTCTTTAAAAGGAGTAAGTAGGGATGTTAGAAGGGTGACTATGTCATATACTAAGGGGAAAATTTTAGGAGGGCTTGTCACATACCCAATCACAGGAGGGTTGTCTGAGATTTTTTAGAGCATATTTTCTTTTCTTCTTCTTTTCCTTTACTCTTCTAAACATCTAATATCTTCATGTTTCACTACTTCCTTTGTGAGTTTAATATTTTCATGAACATACTGCTTGGATAAATTGATCTAAGGGTAATGATTGTGATTATTTTTTGAATTAATATATTAGTTTTTTGCTTTTTATTTATGATAATGAATTTGATTATGTTTTCCATTTTTTAAACACTTTAAATTCAATTAAATGCTCATACACTATCATGTGTTGGGTATGATAATAAAATTTTCATGACTAAAAAATGTTTTTAAGTCAAGAAATATATTGATAGATTGATCTCCATGCACTTTGGATTCGAACTTCAGAATTTTTTAAAGATAATATATAATAGTATTGGGTATTATGTTCACTTAAAATTTCATTGTTAGTGATGTTTCTTGAAAAATAACACTGTTAAATAGTAATAGGTTGATTAACATTGACAAAGGTCTTCAAATAACTTTGTGATGAGTTGGTTAATCCATAAATATAAATTACACGAATGAAAAAATATTTTAAAGAACCCAGATCAACCAAAGCTCCGGTAGACCTTATTCTCTAATTTTTATCTTATTTTTTGTACTACTTTCATTTATTAAATTCTTTTACTACCATATTTGATTACCATATTCCAAACATTCTCACTTTTCACAATGATTTTTTGTTCCTTAATTTTGTTCTCATCCACTTTCACATGCCTAAAATTTATTTGTCGCCTCAGTTCTAGAAATTATTTGTTTTAATGATCAAAAATAATGATTCCTTTAATAATATTAAGTATTTTTTACCCTTATGTAATTATTTTAATGTTTATTTTACCCTTAGGAAACTATTTTAAATGTTTTACTATCTTTACATAAGATTTAATGCACCCTTACATGAGCTTTGTAATATTAATTCTACCATTACACAAGTTTTTTTCTATCCTTACATAAGTTTTATAATGTTCTCTTTGCCTTTACATAATTTCAATTCAACCTTACACATGAATCTACTTACCTTTATGTAAGATGTATAACTTGTCCTACCATTACATATGAATTTCATTACCCTTACAGAAGCCTTATAATGTTATGCAACTTTCTGTTTTCCCTTACGTAACTTATAATTTTTTTACCTTTATAAAAATATTATCTTACCCTTACGCAACATGTTCAAAAGTGTTTTTACTCTTATGCATGGTTCATGGAAAAATTTCTCTAAGTCAATGCTACTACCGCTAGTACAAGTATGTTACCACCAGTTCAAATAAGCTACCATCAATTATAACATGATACTACTAGTTAACATTTTCTATCGCTAGTGTAACTATGTTACTATCAGAACAAAGTTTCTACTACTAAAACAGATGTGCTACTATTAGTTCAAATGCTTCCACCACCAGATGAATCTTCTAAAGTTAGAAGAATATGCTACCACTAAAAGGAACTTGATACCATCAATTCACTTCTACTACCTCAAGTTCATTCCTTCTACTTCTATTTCAATCATAATACCATTATTTTAAACATGCTACCACTAGGCCATGTATATAACCATTAGAGAAGATGAGTTACTACCAACAGAGATATGTGACAACTAGTTTAAATCATTATACCGCCAGTTGAAGTTTCTACCACAAGTTAGAATATTACCACCATAACTATTTGGAATAAAATTCAAATTAATTATTACCATGCCTAGCTTAATATATTTAATGAAAGACATCTACACATGGATTTAATAATGATTATTCTTAAATGACTAAATAGATGTATTAAATACAAAGTCAGACTTTCCACATTTTCTACTCAGTACAAAGAATTATCTTATTTTATTATTATCCTTCAAAGATAATTGGATATTATAAAAAGATAAAAAAATTATAGGAATCCCTCATGAACAATATTTAACTGTATGATTACTTTTTCCTATTGGCTGAATAGGTATGCTTTAGTTCTTTATGTAAACATAAAGGATTGTCTAGTGCTGCAAACGACACTATTTTTCTATAAAAATAGAAACCTTGAAAAGAACATTCAATGTAACATCAAATAAACATTTAAAGACAATTAAAAATAAGAACAATAATATTACTGACCATATCCCACTTGGTTAGAGAAAGAACTACAAGAACACTTTTACAATATTTCTTTCTTCTTCTCTGATTCATTTACATTCAAGCTGTGGTTACTTTACTTTGTAAATTTAATAACACAAGCTCATTCATTGTATTAGAGAGTATTAAATACTCTCTCTTATTATTTTTACTCATATTATCCCATGGATAACTGTGGAAGATTCTGTATGTAGTTTTAAATTCCTTTTGTGTAGTTGTATGTAAAAAACTTGATCTAGGTTATGGATGAAGTTTATTGTTTAATTAACTATTTGATAGTGGGTGACTATCAAGTGGAGAGGATTGGGTCTTAGCTTGACACTAGGCCTATTTTATTTATTTTTATGTATGTTTTCTTATTTTGTTTAATTTTTTTAAAACAAAACAGTTTTAGTTTTCAAAACTATTTAGCAAAATAATACTCTAATAGTTAACATTAATTGGTGTTTTATATACTGCATTTAAAGTGATTAGATTTATTTCAAAAGGAGAAGTTATTTTGAAAATGTTTTAACTAGGATATGATCAAGACTTTGAGAATTATTTCAAAAATCATAAAATATATATTTATTATATTTTAGTTAATTATCTTGTTTTTATAAACTGTAGGATTTAGTTTTTAAAAATTTTAAACAAAAATTTTAATATAAAACTAAATTCACCCCTCTTGAGTTGTCCATTGTGACCAAAATTTGACCTTGATAAATTTTTATTAAGATATTTTTAATTTACTTTTTGTTCTATAATTTATTATTATAGATGCTATGTCTGAAGGTTATACTACCAATATACCTCTCTTCTTAAATGGTAAAAGTATTTCTTGGTGGAAAATAAAAATGAAAATCCACTTTGAAAGTATATGTTTTGAGATTTGATGATTTATTAAAGATAGATATGAAAGACCTAAAAATTCTAGAAAAGAATGGGATGATCCAACTAAAGCTATTTATAATTCAATTTGAAAATACATGAATGTTTTGTATCATATTTTAAGATATCATGGATTTAAAATATCGTTGGAGAGGTACTGCAGTCTCTACTCAGGAATCATGTGACATCACAAAACTACCAGTCAAGGAAATAATCATAAAGATGATATGTATGAAGAAGTGATAAAGCTAAATAATTAATATGATGAATCAAAGAAGAAATTTATTTCCTTTAAGGCATCACAATCAAAAGATAAGGAAGCTGTCAAGCCTAACAGTACAAGTGAAGGTGCATATGATACAAATAGTGATGAGGAAATGAATAAACTAGCCAAAATTTTTAATAAGTTTTATAGAAAGAATAAATTATTTTTTAAGTACAATTACAATTTAAAGTTTGATAAAAGAGTAAATTTGAGTAATGATTGGAAAAAAGATGACTCCATCAATGAGGTTACCTGCTATGAATATAAAAGGAAAGGAAATATAAAAGTCGCATGTTCGAAGATAAAGTATAAAAAAATACATGTGGATAAAAAGAAAACACAAAAGAATGTAATAAAGGCCCATTTTATTATATCACCCATATATTTTAAAAGATAATTATGTTTGATTATGTATACGATGCACAACACTAGGCTTAAACAACCTGCGAAATATATTATTTAAATATGATCGTCATAACTTAGTCATTGAATTGGAAGGTAAAAATAGGATTAAAAACATTATGAAATATACATAAGGTTCCCAATAAAAAAAATTTACTGATTAATTATTATGATATAAGCACACAATTTTCAGTAAATTCATTTTATGCTTAAAAAATATGTTTTCCTCAAAAATGTTTTTTATTTATTTTTGTGCATGGATAATATAATTAATTTATACCACTTTTAGTGATGATATATTATAAAAATGATATAATTTTTGAAACCATCATATCAGAAATTATTTTATGGTGAAATTTTAAGATTTTTTTAAAAATATTGGGATTTCAGTGAATAATGAAAAATATCATTTTTTGTAAAACTGTCATTTCTTTTCATTAAATGAAGTAATTTAAAGTCAGAATATATTCTGGATTTTGTATTAAAGTGAGATATGTTCCATTTTATCTATAATAATATAATTAATTTCTTATTAATTATATATCTTTATGATTTTCTTATAAATCTATTTTTATACTTAAAAACAAATTTTTTTTCTGAAAAACTATTTTAGGTGGATAATATTTTCCCATTTTAATTTACCAAAATTAAACCTAATGAGAAATGATTGAAATGAAATTTATAGATTATATAATAATATATATGAATTTAAATTCATATAATTAATATTACAAGTCATAGAGTTAATGAAAAATCATCTTTCCCTTAAAAATGCATTTTCCTGAAAAAATGCTTTTCATCGTGTTTTGACAAATTATTATAAAATGAATTTATTATACTAATATGGATTAAATTTTGTAAAATTAATTCCATATTTTGAATTAGAATAATTTATATTATTTAACAAGTTAAACTTAATTTTTTGTCATAATGAATAGTAAAAATAATAAAAAATTATGACCACTCTAAAAGGGTAAATTAGATTAACCTAGGTTAAAACTAAGTGATAAGAGCATCATTTTTCATCTTAATTCTTATTGGATGAATTTATTTTTACCCTTATCACCTTTTTATTGATATTTAATTGATTATTAGACACTTATCTAGAAAAATGACCTATATAATATTTTATGTAAGGAGAATGATAAAAATGTCACCCTCTTGCTTCTAAATATCTCTTATGTGTTCACATAGGGACAAAAATAATTTGTGAACGAATAATAATGATTATTTTGAGAATAATGAAATTATTTTCATGATATTAATTTACTTCTAATTTTTATAAAATATTTTAATTACCTTAAATTCTTAGCAACACTAACATAAATATTTATTCAATTAATATAAAAATAAAATAAATGATTTAAAAAATATTAGAAGTTTTATAAATTGAATAAATTATATTATTTAAAATATTTAATATATTAATATAATATATTAGTAATGATTTAATGTATTATATTCAAATTCCATTGTTGTCATGTTGTTTTCAGTGTCAAATTAAATGAATAGTTCCAAAAATGATATTAATGAGATTTTATAAGAAATAATATTTTATTAAATGATTTAAAAGTCCAAAAAAACATATCTTTGTCCAAGTGATTAGTATATGGTTTTAAATATCATCCTTGGACCATTTATTGACCAATTTTACTTTTATAGTAACTATCTTGACCCATAAAGAATTAAAACTTTGCTATCATGACAATTATCAAAAAGGGATTAAAGAGAGTTAAAACAAAAAGATACGGGTAAAAAACTAATAAAAACTTATCCAAATTTTATTTTATTATATTATTTAAATCCATAATAATAATAAATTTAAATTATATAAGTTTAGATCCCTATTTCCTTGAAAATTAATTTATATTAATTTAATATTTTAAAAAATTCTAAAAGTACCACTCCCCTCTCTTATAAAAGGGAACCTCATATCCTCTTTTATTTATACATCAAAATCATTATAGTTCAGATATACCCTACCTAAATACCTTTCTTAATTCCCTTACCATGTCCTAGAATCATTTTTTATTATAAAAATATCTCATAAAATCTTTTAGTGTAAACCTAAAGAGGTTATCCAAAGAAGATGTATCATATTATTACACGAGAATTTTTGTTTTTATTCTTATTCGACATGCTTTACATCTTATTCAACCATAATTATATAATAAAATCATATCACCCATATACTTATATGGTGTTTTTTAATGAAATACCCTATATCCACCTCATATTCTATCAAATGGGAAACAAAACAATCGTACATGTGTATGGAAAACTACCGCCTCACAAACTAGTGTAATTTGTTTTCTATCACCAACGCTCACGAATGCTTTTAATGATGGATTTAATAAACATATAAATGATATTCATGACACATTTATCATTCTATAAAGATAATATATCATATAATTTCTTACACTTCCATTAATTTAAAAATGATAACGTCGTTTGTGTGTACATGTTGATTACCATCACCATGAAGTGATTTGATTCATTTATTATCACCACATTACGTGAATTATTTTTATAAGTGTATTTAAATAAAAAATATTATATTATAATTATAATTATCATGCTATATATATAAACTAATACTTATTTTCTTTTCATCATGATCGTTGTAAAATGGAAATGCTACTCATTTGTACATACGACTTACCGCCTCCATGATTGTAATGTTGTTCATTTTTCATAACCATGTTTCATGGTTGATTTAAAAATAATAATTTATGTTTAAAAATTTTAATCATGTCATGATTATTATTCTAGATATGATTTAATAATGATCACTTTTGTAATAATCAAACTACCGAAGTCATTTTGGTCATATGAACTGAATATCGTCAAAACATATGATATGAAATTAATCGATAATGTAGTTAAATATCACATGGTATTAAATAAAATAAAAAGAATAATAAACTTAAAAATTTTCTTAATAAAATAAATAATTTACATATTATTATTATTCATTAAGAGAAAAAATGTATCTAACAAGTCAAACCCAAGGTAAGAGATTTTGTATCAATTTTGTTTCATTGAGGCATATTCTAATGGTATTCACCAAAATTAATTTATATGGTAGATATAATTCCATTTTACATGTTATATCATGAATATTTTATAATTCATAGTATATAAAATTTAAATAAAAATTATTTCATCTGCGGGTATTTAACTTGAAAGTTACCAAGTGGTAAGTGGTTTCACAACTCAATTTCTTTCCATTATGTTATATTGCTTATTCATTGTCTTTGGTATTTTAATATTATGTGTGTAACTAATTTTTAATATTTTATTTTTTATTTATACTTGTTTTATGTTGATTTACATTTGATAAAAAAATCAAATCATTGATCAATTCTCACTTCAATGTTATGATTTTTGTAAGAGATTTTATTTCAATTTCTATTCCATTGAGACATATTTGGTATTATAAACCTATATATTTATATGTGGTGTGTCTACCAATGATTTGATATGTTATATCATATATATATATTTATATTAACGGTATTTAATTTTTCATTTTATGTTATTTATTTCATGGGGGTTATGATTAAGTTACCAAAGTGGTAATGGTTTATTTCATAATCTCATCATTATTTGAGATTGTTTATGTTAAAGTGTCCACTAGGGGAATCATTTGAGCCTTATATTTTAAAAAAATATATTATTCAACTATTTTTATTTCTAGAAATTATAAGTTCTTCCTCATTTTCTACTCTTTAATTACTCAAGATACTGAAATCACGTTTTTCTGGAAAACCGACCTGTTTTTCTACTTGGTCAATGATATTTTTCTTTTATATCTATTTTTACCTTAAAACGTTTTAAAGAATATTTTTAATATTATCTAGAGATTCATTGAAGATATTTTTACCCATTTTTAAATTTTTTTAAAATGGTTTAAAAGGATCCTTATTTCCATTTTCTGATCATGGAATTTTTTGAATTTTTACAAAAAATATGAAAGGTAGCTTTGTTTTAACAAACTATATGTAAGAACCCAAGCCTTATTTTTAGGTACATTTTTCCTTTTTCTGGAGTTTTTGAGAAAAGAGGAGTTTTTGGAAATTTTTGAAGTACACACCGTGTACTTTATGAGTACACGCCATGTACTTTGTTGCCGCTCGAGGCCATATGCTGGCCGTGTCATGGCCATACACACAACCTTGTAGGGGTGATGTGGAGGCCACTTAAAGAGGAGTATGGAAAATCCCAGTACATTCCATGTACTCCAAAAGTACACACCGTGTACTTTTTTTTCATTAAACGGACCGGGGTCGCGTCTTAACCCCAGAACAGTCTTCTTCTCCAGCTTTTTTGACCGAGAGCGTTTTATACAGCCTCAGATCTTCTCTGATCCCTCGAGCCTTCGTCCGTTATCTGAATCTACCACCGTCAATTGCGTTATAACCACAGTGGTAATCTCTTCCTTCTCCTAGATCTTCGTTTTCCAATTACTCTTCGTTCTCAAGTTATCATAGGTTGAATGTTTTATTGGTTTTTGTAGATCTACGACGTTCTAAGGAGATTCAAACCCTGTGGCACAAGAATATCGATCTCCTAGCATCAAGGTAGGTGGTTTGTGCCATTTTGTATAAATTCTTTGAGTATTTTGGGCAAATTTTACCAATACCCTTGAATGGGGTATTGCGTGTTTCCTGTTTTTCCCTTGTTGTTTGCCTGCTTTTCATATATGCATGTGTAGAGGAAATTTCTAGTCTATAGGGTAATTTACCGTGCCTTGGATGTTTTTCCCATGCATGTTTGCCTGTTATGACCGTTTGGTCTAGTTTTTCCTGTTATGCTATTTCCAGTTCCATGCCTAGTTTGTAGGATGGTGTGACTGTTCTTCTATGCTGAGATACTGTAGAATTCTAGCCAAGTAGTTCTTGAGGATAATTTGGCCGTTACGCAATGCAATAATTGTTGACTTTACACAGGGATGTGGGAACCTAGTGTAGTAGACTATAGGGAGAATGGATGTAAGGTCTTCTCCAGTGTGTCTTTAATTTACGATACGAGACCACAGGGGGAATTGACGGTGAGTGATTCCCCAGTGAGTCTACTCTTTCTTAGATGAACTAGAGGGGTGCGAATATGTGTTCCTCCCAGAGGGTTGCTAATACTTATTGGTTTAACCATAGGGGTTAGGCTGTGAGAACTACCCAGAGGGTTACCTATTTGTTCTACTTTCTTGAGTGGCTGCTTACTTGTTTGTAAATTATATGCTAGAAACTGTGGATTGTTTACTGCTATGTATTATCCTGTTTTTTGCTTCTGTACTTTTACCTTCCATATATTCCCTGATTTTTAGGCACATATCTTTGGGTGGTTTCCTACTGGGACTTTGTCACACACCCTATTTGGGCAATGATTTTGGGCCCAAGCATATTATATTGTTGCAGGTATAGATAAGGGAAAGCACCCTTATACTTCAGGTTCTTGATTTCAATGGAGCTAGAGAGCATGAGACCAAGCCAAAGCTTGCGATGCTGAGGAGTTTCTCATCTATTTTTCTTTTGTTCTTGGGTTTAGTAATGTATTCAGCATTGTGACTTGTTTGGCTATTTTCATAGACATATATGTATCATGCATCATTTACATATATTTCTACTCCAGTTGTTTATTTATCAGTCTTCTGCTGTTTACTATTGTTGGATATTTACTACTTCCATTATTGTATGTGTTGTTACATCTACTGTGTACTCTTCCAATGAGGGCATAGTTTCCTCACTATCACACCCAAGGCCCTTGATGTTAGTTGGAAGCCTCTGGCGTTCGGGGAAATGCGCTTGAGGACATGTGACCAATCCGGTATGGGGCGCCTTTGGGTGGCTTCTAGAACCAGGACATTACAAAGTGGTATCAGAGGCATTATTTTCTTTTGAATTACTGTTTGGAGCCTTTATCCAGGGATAGGACGGAATAGGTACTTAGTAATGAGCTGTGCCAGGGAGTAGCTAACCCATGTATAGGGAAAATCCATACTACCTCGTTTATTGCAATTTAATTTGGTTTGAAAATTTTACAGTTGATTTGATTTTACCATTGGGTGATTCACATGATTTTTCCTGTTACCGTTGTTGTTATTGCGATTCTATTTCTGTCACAACCCGATGAGATGAGGGTATGTCATCTCATGCATCATATATGCACTTGTTATAAATCTCATGCCATGAATTCTTTCCATGCCATCTAGGATGCATTAGAAATTGCATGTTGTTGTGATAGACATTGTGTATATTATGCATGTTGTTGTGATAGATGCTTTGATATAATCCCTACGGTTTTATACACAATTTGTTTGTGTAGTGCTTTTATAGAATGAACACCAAATTTTGATTCTTGAGGTGTTATGGGCCCTCATGAATCAGAACTTGTTGGATCATTGTTTTATTTCCCTTGTATATGATATGTAGGAGATTCCAAGCTTTGATTCATGGAGAGTATGGGCCCTTATAGATCGGAATTTGGCACCTTCATGCTTGTTTTCTATGTTTTCTGGGCTTCAGAGCAGTTTCTGAGGCTACTGCCTGGAAAAATCCAGAATACACGGTGTGTACTTTATGAACACACACTATGTAGTTTTCAAACTGTGTCGCTGACTATGTGGGTAGAAACACAGGGTTGTGAAAAATCATGTAGGAACACGCCGTGTACTAATTTAGCACGCTGTGCAGTATGAAATAGGTACCCCGGCTGCGTCATGAACAACACAGGATGTGTTACCTTTTCACATACACGCCATGTCTGAATCATACACGCTTTGTAGTCTAATCTAGGTACTCGACAGTGTCATGAACAACACGGGTCGGTGTTACCCTTTCTCGTACACACCATGTCCATCTGGAACATGCTGTGTAGTGTCAGCCGTGTTTCGGGTCGTGTCACTAACAACACGGGCCAGGTGAAGCATGTCTAGTACACGCCGTGTCTTCCTTGAACATGCCGTGTAGTGTTGTCTTAGAGGAGCCGTGTGGCTTAACCATGTAGAAGGAATCTAAAAGGGAAGAGGATTCAAGTACACGTCGTGTGTTAGGACAACACGCCATATATGTGGGGTGTTACATGACCAATTTAGGGTGAAGTACATTCCCATGTCAATTAATTAAGGGAACACGCCGTGTAAGGAAAGAACATGCCGTGTAGTTATGTTTTTCATAACTTGAATTACTTCGTTTCCCTGTTCCTTCTTGTGCCTTCAGTTTTTCAGTTCTTGTTAATCCTAAATCTAAGGTGTGATTTTGACCTTTCAAATCTATGGCATCAAGACGTCCTTCGGATGTCTGTCAGTTGTATAGAAGTGATCAGACGCCAGATATGGATGATCAGGGACCTCCAACAGATCCTCCTGCTGTGCCAGCCTTGGCACCAGTAGTTATACCAGTTGTAGGCGCTGATGCGCAGTTTAGGGAAGGTTTTATGAGGATGATGCAGACCTTCCACGGAGCTCTGCCTCCTGCCTCGACTATGGAAGACATGACGTGGGTTTTTCAGTAGCATCATCCTCCCACCTTCTCAGGGGAAGGAGGACCGCAGGCTGTAGATTCATGGATAGAATCCATGATGACGATCTTAGAGCATCTAGTGACGCCTCTAGAGAGGTGGGTCAAGCTCACTACCTATATGCTATGAGACTCCGCCAAGAGGTGGTGGGACGTGATCTCAAAGGTGGGTCATCAGCAGGATATGGTGTGGGAGGTGTTTCCGTGCATCTTTTATGACTACTTCTATCCGAAGAACCTGAGGTCCGACCGAGCCCGGGAGTTCATGAGCCTAGAGTAAGGTACTCTTTTTGTCATGGAGTATTCATCTCATTTCACCGAGCTTCAGTGTTTCACACCCCTCCTGGGAAGATATGGGTTGTTCTTGGAAAGGAAGTTTGAGGATGGTCTCAGACGAGAGATCCTCTCATAGGTGAATATCTTCAGGCTGACTTCCATCGCTTCCATCATCAACCAAGCACTGATTGCAGAGTGCAATCTGAGAGATTCTAAAGCTGAGAGCCAGGGTGGTTCTGCTTCCAAAGTTAGTACTTCACCAGTTGATAGCAGGAAGCGCCGTAAAGAGTCTACACGCGATGATCTGAGGTACCGAGACACATATTAAGGTAGCTAGGTGGCATGATATCAGTGTGGAAGGGCTGGGCATACGAGGCTGCAGTGCTAGAGAGACCCAGTGGAGTGCTGATCTTGCAGAAAGATGGGTCACCTTCAACGCTTCTATCAGGTTTTCTCACCAGCAGCTGGTGATAGGTGTTCATACATGACTCCTCGTTCAGGAGTAGTGCCACCAGTTTCTCACCAGTCTGAGAACTGGAGTTCTTCCAGCCGTTCGTGCCGAGTTGGAGGGAAAGGTCATGGTGGCCAGTCACCAGTCTTTCAGCGATAACATGGTGGATCAGCTTAGAGCGATTAGGTAGGGTCATAGGGTCATGGTGCAGGCCATACTTTTGCAGTGGAGAAGACCCTTCAAGAGCAGGATCCCAGACCTTCCACCGTTCGAGGTACGATCTTAGTAGCCCCAGTTTTATCTTCTGCTCTTTTTCTATACAGGGTCTTCCCATAGATTTATCTTTGTTTCTATTGTGAAGAGCCTTGGGCTCTGTATCTTTTATTCTACTGACATATTGACTCGAGACACACTGTTGGGGACTAGGACGTCTAGTGTACTTTAGTGCAGAGAGTGCCCTCTTGACGTTGCAGGGTGTCACTTTCTATGGGATATCTATGTCCTAGAGATGACAGGCTATGATGTCATTCTCGGAATGGACATGCTAGTTCCCTTCCAGGCAGTCGTCAACTGTTATCACTGTAGGGTGAGTTTCATATCACCAGAGGGTGGATCTTTTCTTCATAAGGTCGAGTGGGATGTCCAGGAGAGTAGAGCAGAACCCGAGCATCATGGGTTGAGAGGAGTTACAACCCATATTTCCAGTCTTTATCTGGATGACCATGGGACTTCACAGTTAGACTTTCCTCCAGTGGTGGATCGTTTCAGGGATGTCTTTCCAGAGGAATTTTCAGGTTTGACTCTGGAGCGTGAGGTAGACTTTTCTATTGATCTCATGCCAGGAGTGGCACCAGTGTCCATTCCTCCTTACAGGATGGATACACCTGAGTTACAGGAGCTCAAGAAGCAGTTGGAGGAGTTGCAGGCAAAGGGTTTTATCCGACCCAGTACTTCTTCTTGGGGTTCACCTGTCTTGTTTGCGAATAAGGCAGACGACACCATTAGGCTTTGTGTGGATTATCAGAAGCTTAACCAGTTGATGGTCAAGAACCGATATCCCTTTACTAGGATTTATGACCTCTTTGATCAGCTTTGAGGAGCCCGGGTGTTCTCAAAGATCGATTTGAGGTCCGGTTATCATCAATTTCACGTTAGACCATCTGATATACCTCTTAAAACTTTCCGAAGAAGGTATAGTCTATATGAGTATATGGTTATGCCGTTCGGTCTCATGAACGCACCTGTAGTTTTCATGGCACTGATGAACCGAGTGTTCCATCCATACTTAGACTCTTTCATGGTGGTCTTCATGGATGATACCTTGGTGTACTCTCACACTCAACACGACCATTCTACCCATCTTGAGATCATTTTGAGTACACCGAGGGAGCATCAATTATATGCTAATCTCTTGAAATGCCACTTTTGGATGAATCAGATTCACTTCTTGGGTCATGTTATCTCTGAGAAAGGAGTATCAGTAGACCCAAATAAAGTGAGAGAAATAGTTAATTAGGAGCAGCCGAAGAACGTCTTTGAGGTGCGGAGTTTTCTAAGGCTTTATGGATACTAAAAACACTTCATACAAGACTTTTCATGCTTAACAGCTCCACTGATAGGTCTGACTAAGAAGGGTGAAAAGTTCTTATGGCCAGATTCTTGTGAGTCAGCATTTCATGAGCTGAAAGGGAGGTTGACTTCAGCACTGATACTAGTCTTTCTAGAGTTGGAAAAGATCGAAATTGTTAACTATGATGCTTCAGGTATCCGGATGAGAGATGTGATTATGCAGGGAGATGAAGTCATTACTTATGGGTCTTGGAAGTTGAGGCCACATGAGAGGAACTACCCGACACACAATCTCGAGCTGGCAGTAGTTGTTCATGACTTACGCTGTTGGTGACAATATCTTCTGGGAGAGCATTTTTTGGTTTTCACTGACCACAAGAGTCTCAAGTACATCTTCACTCAGCGTGATCTGAATCTGAGGTAGCACAGGTGGGTCAAGTATCTTCAGTCCTTTGAATTTGAGCTTGCCTATACACCTGGGAAATGCAACGCAGTGGCCGATGTGTTGAACAGAAGGGCTCAGATACAGGCAGTTCAAGAGGCCAGCAGTGAGTGGAATCTTATGGCTCTGTTCTCTAAGATGAATTTAGAGGTTCTTGATAGAAAGGGGCATGCTTTCCTATCTTCTGTAGCTGTTACCTCTACACTTCTTGATCGGGTCCGAGTGAGGCAGCTATCAGACTCAGAAGGCCTAGTCCTGCGGGAGAGTGTGTCGGGAGAGGACCCTCTTCCTGGATGGACAGTGGGAAAGGATGAGATCTTGAATTTCCAGGGACGCATATGGGTGCCAAGAGACATATGCAAGGAGATGATGCGGGACTTCCATTCCTCAATTTGGGCAGTTCATCCTGGCGTCACAAAGATGTATCACGATCTTCACCGCCAGTACTGGTGGCCAGGTATGAAGAGAGAGGTTGCTGGTTTTGTCATGAGGTGTTCCACTTGTCTGCAGGTGAAAGCGGAGCATCAGTGACCAACATGTCTTTTACACCAGCTACCCATTCTAAAGTGGAAGTGGAACGATGTCGCAATGGACATTGTGACAGGGTTTCCAAGATCACCTCCTGGGAATGATTCTGTTTGGGTTGTCATCGACAGACTTACGAAGGTTCCTCACTTCTTGCCGATCAAGGAGACCTTCAGTGTTGACGAGATGTGATAGTTGTACATCCATGAGATTGTACGTCTGCATGGAGTTCTACGCTCCATCGTTTTAGATAGGGATACAAATTTTACTTCTTGGGTCTGGCAGGGGATTCAGAAGGCTTTGGGTACACTGGTACTTTTGAGTACAACATACTATCCCTAGACAGATGGCTAGTCTGAGTGTACGATTCAGGTACTTGAGGATATGCTCCGAGCTTGCATTATGTACTTTGGAGGTTCTTGGGAGAAGCATATACCTCTTGTGGATTTTTCCTACAATAATAGTTTTCAAGCAGCTATTTAGATGGCGCCTTATGAGTCTTTTTACGGTAGGCCATGCCGATCACCCTTATGTTGGCTGGAGGTAGGAGAGGCAGCTTTTCTAGGACTTCGTCTTGTTCAGGAGACCACTGAGAAAATAGAGTTGATTCAGAAGAGGATGGCTACGACACAGTCTCGTCAGAAGTCTTATGATGATCAGTGGAGACGACCTCTGGAGTTCGAGGTCGGGGATCAGGTTTTCCTACGTGTCTCTCTGAGGTTGGGACACAAGAGGATTCAGAGACAGGGTAAGCTTTCACCGAGGTACGTCGGACCGTTTGAGGTGAAGGGAGAGTCATGGTTATAAATAGAACCTATATGCATCGAAATATCTCATGAGACAAATCAGTAAGCTAATATTAAATGGGTTTTTGGTGTATACATACCCATCTATTAAACCATCTTGGCGTAAGATATTAACGATATAAATATCATGATGTATGAGATCATGATGTACAATATTATGCATTTAATTTATCGAGAATTTAGTTATTATTTCCATGAGATTAATAATTTGATAATATCCATGGATACATTTCATGGTCAAGTTATTGATTAAATGACATGTGTTTTTACTTATTTACCTTTCAATATTGTTTATTATTCATTTACTCATGATATATATAGTTTCACGTAACCCTTATTTAGCATCTGATCTCACCCTAATTTTATTTCCTTTCTATAGGATATGAAGAAGGAATCATTTAATGAGTTCAAATATGCATGATATTTACTTTCACAATGTTTTTTATTTTATATATTCAGATGTAATGTGAGATTCAAGTATGTATCTAGTTACCAAGAATACTAAAATATCTGGTCTTTGTGATGTGATTACTTATATATATTTCCAATTAAATAATGTAACCACAAACTCTGAGCTACTAGGGTCATGGGTATTTATATGGAGTTTATCTGAAGATAGCTCTTGTGACCCAGACTCAAGCCAAGAATATGCAAATGAAAAAGAAAATTTATGCTTTTTGGTTATTGCTATTGAGGTACCCTCTACTATTATAATCAAATACCTGATGATTATAAAATTTCAAATGAACAATTAGAAGAATATTTATCGATTATAGAAGATACTATGAAATAATTAAATGATAAATATGAAAAAATAAAAAAATTCACGTTTTATGTGCTATAGAAAAATCTGATATTAGTATAGAAAAAGAAAAGAATTCCAATATGTTAAATAAAAATACTAATCTAAAATTGGTAAATGAACAAATTAAAATGGATTTGGAGTAGTTTTTTGATAGTTGAATAACCTTGAATATCATTCTGGGTGAAAAAAAAACCCAAAACCCAAATCAGGAATTCAGTATTGATCTAGATAGCAAGAGAAGATGTATAAAAATTATTTCATTCCTAGTTTAAAAAACGACTTTAGTTTCTAGGGAAATTAGTAGCTTTGGAAATAAATCAAAAAAATTTGGACATAAAAGGATTTTATATCTAAATATATTATTTCTATTAATAATATACCTATGAAAAAATGTGGATACAAAAGGCTTTATTTTCTAACTTCATTCGACCTATGAAAATCATGGAACTAAATTCATTTCTTATTTTGTTGTACTTAGGAAAAATACTTCAAAAGCTCCCAAAAAAATTTATTTTATCTGGATTGTGGGAATTCTAAACATATGACTAAATACTGTTCAAACTTCAAGAATATTGTAAAAGTGGATGGTTGAAAAGTCACATTTGATGACACTGAAAAAGGAAATATTATTGGACTTGAATAGATTGGTAAATTTGAACCCATCCTTATTTATAAAGCATAATTTATTGTTGGTTTAAAATATAACCTTCTTAATATGTATCAATTGTGTAATGATGGTTTTAATGTTAGATTTGAAAACAATGATTTTAAAATTTATGATTCCAAACATGATTTAGTATTTACTTTTTAAAGTAATGACAATTTTTATACAGTTAATTTAAACTTCTTATTTTCTCAAAATATTTCCTATTTGAGTGACTTTTATAGAGAATATTGGTTGTGGCATAAGATAATATACCACATCAATATATAATCACTTAAAATGATAAATAAGAAATTTTTATTCAAGGATCTACTTAAGTTATAATTTCTTAAATACAAAGTGTGAAATCCTTGTTAAAAGGGAAAGTAACAAAAAACATCTTTCAAACCAAATAAAGAGGTATTTACCACTCAACCACTAGAATTGTTTCATATGGATTTATTTAGACCATCTAGAGTTTATATTTTAGTTATAAAATAGTATGCCTATGTCATTATTGATGATTATTCCATATATTCATGGCTTTTTTTCTTTCTTATAAAAGTGAAGCTTCATTCTATTTTTCAAAGTATGAAAATAAAGCTAGTGGACTCACCATCAAAACATTGAGATATGATTATATACAAGAGTCTGAGAATTAAGATTTTGAAACTCTACACACACAATATATCTATACACACAATTTCTCTACACCTCTAACACCCAAAAAAAATGAGGGTGTTGAAAGGATAAATATAAATCTTTAGGAAATTGCTTAGTCTATGCTCAAAGAATATGAATTACCTATTTACTTTTGGGATGAAGTTTTTAACATAGATTATTATGTAATTAATAGATTTATTATCAAACTTATCTTGAAAAATAATCTATATGAGTTATAGGATGGTATAAAATCAAAAGTAAATTACTTCAGAGTTTTTGGATGCAAAGTCTGTATTCTAAAAATTAAGGATGATTTGGAAAAATTCACACCAAAAATATATGAAAGAAATTTTCTTGGTTATTAAAAAGTAGTGAATCTTATAGAGTCTTTAACAAGAAATATAAAGTTGTTAAAGAAACTATTAATGTCACTTTTAATGAGATATATACACATGAACTCCAACCCACTATGGAAAATATTGATGATGATACGTCAAATTTGAATTTCAGTAATACCTCTAAAGATTCTGATCTTTCTACTAATTTACCTAATAAATCACGTATCATAGACCATCATGACCTTCATAACCTAGAAGAAGACTTAGAAGAACCAAATAATTCGGTCCCCATAACCATTAGAACCCTAAAAAACCAACCCTTGGATGTTGTTATAGGAGACCTGACACTATAAAAGAATGGTGTTTCCTGGAAGTTTTTTCACGGAGGTTTCCAAAATCACCACTAAATATTTTCCTAAAAAATATTTAGTGGTGGGTTTTTAGTGGTTTTTTTTAAAAAATCTAATAGGAAATAGCGGTGGTTTTTTAAAACCACCGCTAAATTAAAGGTTTTTTTATAAAAAATATATCTATTTATGATTTATGATTTATGATTTATGATTTATGATTTATTATTTACTCTCATATATAGTTTATTATTTATAATTTAAGTTAATTATATTGTGTTAATTAATAAATATTTATAATTATTAGTTAATTGTAATTTGAAACAAAAAAAAATGTTCAATTAGTTGAAAATTAGCCTTTGGCATCAATTGACCATAACTTTTGATCCGAGAGTCTATATTAGCTCCATAAGCTATAAAATCGAAGCTTATGAAATGAACTAAAGCCACATTAAATTTAAAATTTGTAATAATTAAAATAATAACATTTATTATTGTTTTAAGTATAGTAGGAAATCAAACTTGAACTTAAAACGACCATAACTTTTGATCCGAGTGTCCATTTGGGCTCTACCACATATCAAATTGAAGCCTATGACAATCCCTATGCCGTGGAGGGATAGATGAGCTTATAGAGATCAATTCACATTTTTCACCCCTATAAAGTACTATAAGGCCTCAAAAACCGAGTTTTTAGTTGTGGTACCCCAATTTTTTAACATTTGATGGATTTTCAGCCTCATTTAAGGGGGTCTTATTAACTTTTTTCAGTGGGCACTAAATTTATTCTCAGGGATTACATTCATATTGATATTATGGTTTTGAAATTTTATCATTTTCTCATAATTTAGTTATATTTATAATTAAATATATGCATATTTTCTTATATTTACTTATAATAAGTCAATTGTATAAATACATATTTACATAGAAATGTATTTTATGCATATAAACCAAATAGAAATAAATATTTTTTTTTTTCATTTAATTTTAAATAAATAATTATCAATTTTATATAAATTTTTAAATATTTATTCATATTTGTGTTTATATATTTTTATATATATGTGTAGATATATATATTTATATTTACTTGTGTTTATATATATATTTATATCGATACACAATTATATATTTAAGTATGTTTGTAGATATTTATGTAACATAAATATGTGTTTATATATATTTATGTAAATTTTGTTATAAGTATATATATTTATAGATATTTATATCGATTTATTATTTTATTATTTCATTATATATTATTTCATCATCTATTATTTATTATTTATTATTTATTATTTATTATTTATTCAACTATTATTTATTATTTTAATATTTATTTATTATTGTTTTTATTATTAATTTAATATTAAAAAAATATTTAATATTTATTTAATATTTATTTATTTATTATTTATTATTTATTTATTATTTATTTATTAGTTGTTATTTATTATAATTTATCATCATTTTTTATTATTTTATTATGTAATGATTATTTATTTATTTAATATTAATTTAATATTAATTTAATATCTATTTATTTGGTATTTATTATTTATTTATTATATATTTTTTTATTTTTTATTATTATTTATTATTCATTAATATTTATTTATTATTTATTATTTATGTATTATTTATTTATTAGTTATTTATTGAGTTATTTATTATTTATTAATGATTAATGATTAATGATTATTAATTATTTATTATAATTTTTTATTTATTATAATTTATTATAATTTATTATTATTATTATTATTTATTGACTATTTGTTTATTTATTATTTACGTAATATTTAATTATTATTTATTTATTAATTAATTATTATTTATTTAATAATTATTTATAATCTATTTATTGTTTATCTATTATCAATTAATTTATTATTAATTTATTACTTTTTTGTTATATATTCATTATATATTCATTATTTATTATTATTTAATATCATCATTTGTTTTTTATTTGTATATGTATAAGTATATTACATACTGTTTACTCACTAGATAAGGAGTTTACTGGAGTAGTAAAGTCTTTGTAGTATATCTAAGAGGTAAGGGGTTCAAATCTCTCTCAACACATATATTTGACAGATTTATGCATTGCATGCATGAAATATGCATGCATAGTAAGATAAATAATAAGTAATATTAATAAATAATAAATAATTAAATAAATAAATAAATAACATTAATATTAAGTCATATATAATAATAAAAAATAAGTTAATTATGTAAATAAAAAAAATAAAAAAAACAAAAAAACAAAAAAATAAAAAAAAATAAAAAATAAAAAAACAAAAAAAAAACAAAAAAAACTGCCGCCAAATGAAATATCATGAAACAAAAAAGTTCCATGAAATGATTCTCGACACAAAAAATATGGGATGCTTTTAGAAAGCATCGCACATCATTTAGCGACGGTTTAAACCGCTGCTAAATGCTAAAAAAAACCACTGGGAAATGCTTTTTTTGTAATATGGATAAAGGTACTCAAACTCGAGCCTCACTAAGAAACCAGGTTGAAAATCAATCATTATTTTCACAACTTGAACCTAGTAACATCAATGAAGCAATCAATGATGAATATTTGGTAATGGATATGCAATAATAATTGAATAAGTTTGAAAGAAATAACGTTTAAGAATTGGTAGAAAGACCTAAAGACTACCTAACTATTTGCACCAAGTGGGTATATAGGAACAAGGTTGATGAGTTTGGCATGATTACTAGAAAAAAAATAGATTGGTTTCACAATGATATATTCAAGAAGAAGGTATTGACTATGAAGAAACCTTTTCCCCAGTGGCTATACATGAATCCATCATAATAATACTTTCATATGCAGCATATCTAAATTTCAAACTATTTCAAATGGATGTCAAGAGTGAATTTCTAAATGGTTATATTATTGAAGATGTTTTTGTTGATAAACCCTTTAGATTTATAAATACCAATTTTTCAAATCATTTTATTAAATTAAAAAAATCATTATATGGTTTAAAATAAAATTCTATAACATGGTATAATCGGTGCACCATATTTTTTACTTCAAATAGTTTTACAAAAGGTGTTGCAGAACCTACTCTATTTATAAAAATAATTTTCAAGTATGTTTTAATAGTTCAGATATATTTTTAACATATTATTTTCAGATTATACAAACACTCCTTGTATATTAAATTTTAGAAAATGATGCAAAATGAATTTGAAACGAGTTTAATGGGCGAGTTAAAATTCTTTCTTGGTTTTTTTTAAAAAGATAGAATTGTTTTAAGTCAATTAAAGTAAATAATGAACCCTTAAAATATTTTGGCATGGATACAACCAAAGGTATTTATACTCATTTGAATATAAGTTATTCATTAGATCTAGATCAAACTGAAAATTCAGTTGACCAAACTACTTACAGAGGTATGATTGAAAGTTTACTATACTTAACTGATAATTGAACTGTTATTATGTTTAGTGAATGCATGTGTTCCTATTTTCAAGAAAACCCAAAATCATATCATTTAAATAATATTAAAATAATTTTCAAATACCTCAAAAGTAAAAAAATAAATTTAGACTATTCTACTCTAGAGGACATGCATTTGACTTAGTCAGTTATTCAGATACTATTTTTTTATGGTTGAGAGTAAGATAGAAAAAGCACCAATGGAACATGTCACTTTATGGACAATCTCTATTATAATGGTGTATTAAAAAGAAAATTTTTGTGACATTATCTATTATTGAAGTTTAGTAGATAGTTACAAGAAGTTATTGTTCAAAAATTACATGGATTGAAAACACATTATATACTATGGATATGAATTTAGTCATGCCCCTATAAACTGTGACAATACAAGTGCTATAAAAATTTATAATAATCCCTTTTATCACTCTAGGAAAAAATATATTGATATAAGATATCAATTTTTGAGAGACCATTTTAAAAAATGTGACATAAATCTTGAATTAATTAACACTAAACATAATCTTGTTGACATATTTACAAAACCTTTGAATATTGAGAGATTAAGCTACATTAGACATTAATATGTAAAGATAAACTTCTATTAGTGTTTAATTTATTCAATTACTTTATTTTCAGTATAGATGATTTACAAGCCTGGATGCTACCGCTGGCATCCTACCATTGGCATGCTACTGTTGGATTATTACCACTCGACACTACAAAATAGTTTCTATTATTCTCTATGACATAGTTATTAATTATATTATTTAACTCTTAAATTTCGTATTCCATTTGAATTAATTTTTTTTATATTGAAAATAATTTTTTAATGAATTGAACTTTTATAAATGAAATTCCCATTATGAATGAATAATTGAATTATTATGTAATTTTGTTATAAAAAACACATGCATTACTTTGGTTATTTTGGACAGTTATATGTAATTTAGTTATAGAAATCACATCCATTACTTTGGTTATTTTCTTGGGTGAGGTGGCCAAGGATGAGTTTTTCCTTCTTTATATTGTGTTGTTATCGTGTTTATCACTTTTACCTCTAACCACCCATCTTACATGTACTTTTACTATCTTTTTATAATAATTTCTAGGTCTATGGAGTTTATCCTTGGTCTGTACTATTCTGGTATAGTGACTATTAAGATTAGTATATTATGGATTATGATAATTCTAATTGACATATATGGAAGGTTATATGGCCTTGAATACTTGAATCATACCCTATGAAGCCCATTTATCAGAGCTTCTGACAGATATGGAATTACAAGGATTTTCCATTTCCCAGGACCAAGATGAGATTTAAAAACTAAAGCATGAGAAAAATCATTAATGGGATGAGCTCAATCTTATCGAGATCACAACCCAAACCATGTTTGCCGAACCACACCAAGAATGTGTCACCATCACACATCTTACCCTTAGGGAGTATGCTAGAGTAATAAGGGGATATGTATCTAGACCATAATAACATGATTTTTTATAGTTTATTTTAATTATAAAAATGATTATATTTGTTTCCTTTTTATAGTTATTTTTTAAATGATTAAATAATTAGTTTTATAAAAATTATAATTTTATAGGATGAAACAAAAATTTTAATTTTGGAAAATATACAGTTTCAATAAAGATACTCATTTTAATGAATTCAATAATTTTTGAAATATATTTCATTTTAATAAAATATTCTTATTAAATAATATTTATTTAAATATAAATGATAATCTGATTATAAAAAGTCAAATGCAATTTTTATAAGAGTCAAAAACAGTTGTTGTAAAAAAACCTATGTTCTTCAATAAATGAGGAAATTTATTTAAAAGTTTAAATTCTAAAATTTATAGAATTATTTTGATAAAACAAATATTATTTTTTAAATCAGTACATTGAAATTATCTAATGCTAAAATTTTCATAATTTTTAGAGACAATCGAATTTTTAGGTCAAAATTAAATATGGTATAAATTTATGGTATGTATTATGACATCATAAAAGAATAAAAGTGATTTAATAAATACTACAAAGAGTATCCATGAACAAACTTGTGTTTCCCCTTTAAACTAGTATGTTTTTTATGTTATTTGATTAATTTTATAAATCCTTAATGATACCTCCAAAACCTATATTATATTTTAAGGTTTTAAAATGAATTATTCATAAACATGACTCACCTAGACATCCCCAAGGGTATTGTTTTAATGATTTTAATTCTTAGCATTTTAAAATAATCAAATCCACCCCTCTTTGGAAGAAACTGTGTGAAAAAACCATGATATGGTTTGTGGGTTTGATTAATTTATTAAATAGAGTCCCAAACCTATTTTTAGAAATTAATAAATAATTCCCCTCTCTTTTAGTATATAAAACCACCCAAACTCCCATTACTATTCACTAGAAACCCTTGGATAATTAATTTACTCTATATTTCTCACTTTAGATCACTCCCAATGTGCCACCAATCTCTTAATAATATCCTCCCAAACTTTTATAAGTTTCTTATCAAGGTTAGGGATCATATTCTTCTCCTATTTTTCTAGAACCTTGTTTATATTATGTTTTTTTATTTCCAATTATTCAGGTGGGATATGTTTTTAAAAATCAATCTTAACATCCTTATTATTTCCAAGTGATTATATTCCCATCTAAATCTCATTTAAACCTTTCATGAATCTTTATGTACCCTCATTGTGCTGCGAAAATTATCCTGTGATTTTCTATGCCAAATATTTATTAAGTGAATACCCATCCCCATTTACACTAAATGAAATTCATTTATATGTACCTATCCTTAATTTATTGGGGAATTCTATGTATCTAACCTAGAATCCTTAATCATGGGACTAAAAGTGATGAAATACACCATTATTTTGTATGATCTATGTGGAACAATTATGCATGTACATGATATGAATGTGATGGGTGGGCCAAAAATTATATAACCCTATAATGCATTGGGTAATATTTTTATCTCATGAGATACCATGTTTGGTGAAAAATATATTATACTAAGAACACTTTGTTATGATATCTAGGAGGTTATCCTTGACTTATGTTTATGATTTCATGTTTTATGTTGTTTCCACATTCCAATATTTCCTTCATGTTACTATCATATATCACGATTCGATGTTCATGTTTGTGGTTCTCAACTCTTTTATGTCTTGTTTATATGCTTATTTTCTCACATGTATTTCTTTCATCATGTTATTCATTGATTATTACCTTATTGGGCTTTATAGGTCATCCCTTTCTTATATACGCCCCCAGATTATCCCATGCACTTTTAGAAGACCCAAGGAATATAAGGGGTTTCCTTGGAGTTTTAAATAATGATGTTATACTCATGTTTTAAGTTACTATGTCATAAAAAAATTTCCCAAAAACACTAGGTATCATGAGGGTTGTATTATATGCAACTTTATATAATAAATCATGAAATAAAGTGTAATAAAGATATGGGTTGCCATAGTTGATATATGAGGAAAGTCTAGTAATTTTTAGGATTAGGATTAGAAAACCCTAGTAAAAGACTTAGTGATAAGTATAAATATAGTAAAACATACCTAAATTTTGGTAAATTATAGAGTAAGTGGTTTCCATGAAAATACATCCTTGTATGGATACTACAAGTGGATGTGGCTCAAACATAGTTGTACTTAGGGGTAATAACCATGAAAAGTACTTTGGGCTTGACCTGATTATCACCTGGTGGAAAACAAATGCCTTATTGTGCACTTGGTTCAAAACTCCTAGGGACATGCTTTAGTAAAATTTCAAGATCTTTATGAACCATTATACAGGGAAAAAATTCCCATAAAATTCTATCTTAGGAAACATAACTTAGATAACTTAGATTAAAAGATAGAAATTTAAATGTTAAGGAATATATATCAATTATGATTTATCCTTTCAATGATGATAGTTTCCAGTTTATGTGTTTAGTAGTTTAAATTCCCATACCTAATTTTACCTTTATTCATAGTCAATGGATAGAAATAAGAGGAACCACATCTAAATTCAATGTGAGGGGGAAATGCGATGACTACTTAAATGAGATGCCCAACCTGATGGGAGTAGGAATCGGGGAAATCATTAAAATAATTTATTAGTTAAATCAAGTTTTGAACAAAAACATGAATTAAAGAAAAAACCCACATTCCCTTAAGAAATATCATGTTGCAATTGATACCTTTTTGTGACAAAGGCTTATGACTTTCAATGGATATTTTTATCCCTTAATCAGGAACAATAGATTGACTCCATAAAAAATATCTTTTACATCCTTCAATTCTATTAGTAGGAGAAGGATGCACTGAATATTTATCAGATGGAAGGATACACTGATCAATGGTGGACATTGATAAAAAAATATAAAGCCCGATGAGGATATTAAAGCGATGGAGTGGAAATAATTCTATAAAATATTGTTTGAAAAATAATTTATTCATACTCTTTAACTAAAAATAGAGAGGGACTTATATAGAATCAAGAAAAATGAAAATGAATCCCTTAGGGGTGTATGATTAGAACTTCAAAAGTCTTGTAAAATATACCTATGACCTTTTAATTACCCCTAAAATTAGTGTTGACTAATTATTTGGTGGTCTAAAGCCGAATCTATGAAAGTACTTAGCCATTAAATACTTTGAAATCTATAAGGAAATTGGCTGATGTACCCTCAAAGTCAAAATGGAGATTAGTGAATCTCAAGGGTCTCAAGGGTATACATATATGAATAAGATAATTAATTTTAATAATGGAAGTATGATGGAGAATACTCAGAGTGGAAATAAATTCAAACATCCCACTTTTAAAAGCGTGGGAAGAATCATCACAAAAATTGACTGAAGGGGAAAAGAAAATAATTTAAGTACAGGAGGGATGTGAACCTAGCTAGAGATTTTCAATGGGCTAAACCCACCATTGTGATGGAATAAAGTAATTATTTGGTCAACCCCCAGAATTTAGTCTAATGTTTCAACTAAAGTGTTTATAGACACTATGTGGATCAATGTACTAATCCAAGAGTTATCAATGATAACTGATGAAAATAAAATCCAAAGACTAGACAGAAAGGGAGAGCTTATTCCATCACAACTGATGAGGTGAATCCCAAAAATTAATTGGTGATGGGTATGCTAGTTATCCATTCAAGGATATAAAACATACTATTTGATTCTGGTTCTATGCATTCTTTCATGTCATGAAATTTTAATAGAACTTTTCAAACACCACCTCAAATCATGGATGTCAATTTTTCGATGAAAACAAAAAATGAGTCAATTATTGCATCCAAAGCATATAAATCATCCCCTATCAAAATTTTCCAACTGAATTTCTTAAAAAACCTTATGGTACTCACTTTATATAAATTTGATTCTATTATGGTCATGGATTGTCTTTATTTGTATAGAGCCAATCCAAGATAAGGAAATCACCCTCCATATAGAAAATCATCCTCTAATTCTATAAAAGTGAAAAGAGTAAGATACATCTCCTTTTGTATCATCATATCAAGAGTGAATATTATTTCCTTATGATAAAGAATATATTTCTCAAATGACTGAGACTAAGGAAAATATCAACCTTAAAGATATGCCCATTTGGAGGAAATTCCCTAATGTGTTTCCCAAAGAATTGCCTGGCCTTTCTCCAAGCTGAGAGTTTGAGTTCTCAATCAAACTTAAACTAAAATATTTTCCAATACCCAAGACTCCATATGGAATAACCACTTTTTAACTTGAAGAGTTAAATAAGTAGCTACAAGATAATGTGGATAAAGGGTTTATATGCCCAAGTGTTTCACTATGGGGTGCGCCAGTACTTTTTATTAAGAAGAAATAATGGGTTAATGCACCTCTGACTTGAATATCATGAGATAATAAATATCATAATAAAAAAGAGTATCCTCTACCATGGATTGATTTTTTTTTATCAACTACATAGATCCCAATACTTCTCCAAGTTGGATAGTCATTTACAATTTTATTAAGTAAATGTGAAGATAGAGAATATCCCCAAGATTGCTTTTCATACAAGGTATAGACACTAATTTTACAATGACTCCATTTGGACTTACTAATAATCCATCTATATTCTTGGACTTTATGAACAGAGTCTTTAAAGACTAACTTGATTTTTTTGGAAGTCTCTATAGAAGATATTCATATCTACACAAAAATCAAGGAGGAACATGAGGAGCATTCAATTATTGTACTAAAAACATTATGAAAATAAAATTTGTATGAAAATTATAGTAAAATCATGTTTTTATAGAGAAAGTAACATTATCATGGCATTTTATCACCAGTAAAAGGATATCATTGGATACTTCAAAAATAGAGGTAATTAAAAGATGGCCTAAACAAGAATCTGTGACATAAATCCATCATTTCTTTGGATTACTATCCCCAATTTGTGATAAATTTATCATGATTTTTAATCCCACTAACTGAGATAACTCATAAATGAGTCAATTTTTTCTAGAATAATGAATGTGAGGAGAGATTTAATGATTTATACTATAGACCAATCACTATACCGATTCTCACATTACCCACAAGTGGGTAAGGATTTGTGATCTATAGTGATGCTTTGAAAAAGGGATTGAGTTGTGTACTCATGAAATATGGAAAAGTGATAGTATATGCCTCCCTCCAATTAAATATCCATGAGAAGAACAACCCAAATCATGATTTTGAACTGGATACAGTGATCTCCATATTATAGACTTGATGAAATTATCTCTATGGGTAGAAGTGTTATATATATATAGATCATTAAAGCCTAAATTATATATTCAGACAAAAGGAGATCAATATTCACCAACTAAGGTGGTTAGAGTTGATCAAGGATTATGATTTTTCAATCCATTACCATCCCAATAAATCCAAAAAAGAGTCATATAATCCAAGCAGAAATGATCCTATAACCCTATCCATGATGTGGATTATAAGGGATCCAATCTTATTGGACATCCAGAGGATGGAAATGGGAAAAATAAAAGTATATTCATCCTAAAATTCTTAAATAATTGCTCAACCATCCATTATTGAGAGGATCAAGGAGTCCCAAAAAGACAACGTAGTTCTATAAAAAAGTTAGCTAGTATTCCGAAGGTCAACTTTTCTAAAGATGGATTTATAAGGTTTAGAACCAAGATATGTGTCTCATTAAAACTATAATTGAAGAGGGAACTTCTAGATGATGCGGATAACTCAACTTTATCTATTAATATATGAATCACTAAAGTGTATAGAGATATAAAGAAAAAATTATAATGGGATAACATGAAGTGGGAGATTGAATAATGTGTATCTTGATTATTGGTATGCTAAAAAATTCCAGGTTGATTGATATAAGTATAAGGGTATGATGTAAACATTTCCTATAATAGTATGTAAATATGAAAACTTAACTATGGATTTCATTATAGGGCTCCATAGGAAACCTAAAGTTAATAATACTATCTGGATGGTATTTGATGGCCTTAAAAAGATAGCGAATTTCATTGCTATCAAGGAAGATTTATCTCTTTACTAACTTTCTAAGATATACATATAGGAAGTGGTAAGACTTTATAGAGTGAAACTCTCTATTATATCTGATCAATATATCAGGATTAACTTTAGGTTTTAGAGAATACCTAAGAAATAATTAGATATAGGGATAATTTTTAGTATTTATTATCACCCTCAGACATATTTTCAATCTGAAAGAACCATTTAACCTATAGATTATATGCTAAGATCATGTTCAATGGATTTCGAAAGATGTTGGGATCAGAACCTTCTCCTAGTTGAGTTATTATATAACAATAGTTTCTATTATATAATTCAAATGGAACCTTATGAGGATCTATATAAAAGAGGTTTCTGACTTTGACATGCTGGGATGAATTTGGAGATCAGAAGCTAATGGGACATGATCTTGTCCAAGAGATGATAGAGAATGTTCAAACCATTTAGTAACATATGAAATTAGCACAAAGTTGATAGAAAATATATGTATAAAATCATAAATATTATTTAGAGTTTGAGGTTGGAGATAAAGTATTCCTTCTTATACCTCCATGGAAGAAAGTCATGAGGTATGGGAATTGGTCCTAGATACATTGGCCCTTTAAGGTCCTTGATCATGTTTGAGTAGTGGCCCATCGACTAACACTACCACCTACCTATCACAAGTAAATTATGTGTTTCATGTATCCCTCTTAATTAAGTACATACCAGACCCCTCACATGTACCAAATCTATAGGTGGTACCATTAGAGATTATTTTTTATACTTGGACAAGCCATTGATGATCTTAGATTGTAGAGACAAAATTCTATAAAACAAGAAAAATCGCCTGATCAAATTGTTGTGACAGAACCGAAAGTTTGAGGAAGAGACACGAGAATTGGTAGAGGTGATGAAACAAAAGTACCCTCATATGTTTTAGTGTATGGAATGAAAATTTCACAAGAGAACTTTCTGAATGGGGGAAGAATGTAACAACCTAAACTTTTATAAATGAAATTCCCATTTTTAATGTATAAATTCAATATTAAGTAATGTATTTATAGAAACCACATGCACTAATTTGGTTATTCTATACCATTATATGGTTTATAAGATTTAAAATACCATTAAACATCATAAAAGTTTATGATATATCCATTGTACAGTGATCATTAAGATTAATATATTAAGGGTTATGATAAAGTCCAATTGACATAGAAGGAAGGAGTAATGGACTGAACTAGTAAGATCATATCCTATGAAGCACAATTATTAGAGATTATTAGGGATATGGAATCATTTTGATTTTATCTTGACCAACCCCAAGACATGATTTAAGAAATAAAGCGCAAGTAAAACTATTTATTGGATAAGTTCAAGCTTATCGAGATCACGACCTAAACTATGTTCACCAAACCACCCTATGAAAGTGTCAAAATTGAAAACCTTACCCTTAGGGAGTATTCTTCTTTAATAGGAGGATATGTATCTAGACTTTAGTAATACGAATTTTTATTTATTATTTTCATTATAATAATTACTATATTTATTACTTTTTATTATTTATTTTTAAATTTTTACATAACAAGTTTGATAGAAAGTAGATTTTTATATGAAGAAACACAAATTGTATTTTTTGAAAATATATAGTTTCAATCAGGAAACTATTTTTAATGAATTAAATAAATTTTGAAATAAATTTCAATTTAAAAAACATTCTTATTAAATAGTATTTATTTAGATATAAATGATAATATAATTTTATGAAGTCAAATGTAATTTTTATAAGTGTTAGAAAACTGTCATTATAAAAAAACTAGAATTTTTATATAAATGAAGACCTTGATTTTAAAGCTAAAATTCTATAATTTATAGAATTATTTTGAAAAAAAATATTATATTTGAAATCAAAATGTGAAAATTATCCAATGGTGAATTTTTCATAATTTTTAGTGATAATCAAAATTTTAGGTCATATTTAAATATGGTGTAAATATAAGATATGTATTATGACATCATAAAGTCCCAAAAATTATGTAATAAATATTATAAATAGTATCCACAACCAAAATTTTGTTTTCCCTTCAAAATAATTTGTTTTTTATGTTATTTTATTAATTTTTTAAACCATTAATGAATCCTCAAAAACCTATATTATATTTTAAGGTTTTAAAATCAATTATTTATAAATATGACTCACTTACACATCACCAAGGGTATTATTTTAATTATTTAGATTCCTATACTTATAAAATAATTAAATTCACCCCTATTTGGAATAAACCATGGGAAAAAACCATGGTATGGTTTGTGGTTTGGATTAATTTATTATATATAGTCCAAAACCTATGTTTAGAAATTAAAAAGAATTAACCTATATTTTTATATATAAACCCATCCAACCTCTCATTCATCCTCTCTTAAAAAACTTGTATCATGAAGTTACTCTAACATTCCATCCATATTTCTCTACCAAGGTTCCCTAATATCTTAAGAAGCTCATTCGAATCTTCTAGAAGTTCCCTCTCATAGTAAGGTATGCTCTCTTATTTTTCAAGAACATTCTTTATATTATGAATTTTGATTTAAAATTATTCACATTGGGTTATGTTTTCACAAATTAATCTTACTATACTTATTATGTGAAAGTTACTATAGACCAATTTCATTCTCATTTAATCTTTCCATTCATCTTTATTTACCCCTATTATCTTGTCGAAATCATCATGTGATTTTCTATGCCAATGTTTTTAAAAGTGAATACCCATAACCATTTCCACTCAAGGGTATTCAACTAAATGTACCTATCCTTCATGGTTTTGGTAATTACGTGTATGTAACCCAAAATCCATAATCATGGTATTTAATGTGATGAAATACAACCTTATTTTGTATGATCAATCAGACACACTTATGCATGTACATGGTGTGAATGTGACAGGTGGGCCCAAAATTATATAGCCCTATAATTCCTTGGGAAATGTTTTTATCTTGTAAGATACCATTTATGGTTAACAAGATGTTATCCTAAGTAAACTATGCTATTATTTTGAGATTTTTAACCTTGAATTATGTTTTAGATTTCATGATTTATGTTGTTTCCACATTCCTATGTTTTCTTTCATGTTATCATCATTTATCAAGATTTGATTCTCATGTTTATAGTTATCACCCCTTTCATGTATCGTTGTTATGATTATTGATTCACATATATTTTTTTCATCATGTTATGATTTTATTATTCATTTAATTGGATTTATAGGTCATACCTTTATTATGTACGTCCTCTGGTTATCCCATGCAGTTTTAGAAGATCCACGGAGTATACTTGCATGTTTTAAAGTTTTTAAATAACTATGTCATACCCATGGTTTAAGTTATTATGTCATGTACCTAATTTTACAATTACACTTAGCCTCCCAATCTTATGTGTTTGTATTATGTGTACCTTTATGTAATAAATGATGAAATAAAGTTTAATAAAGATATTTTTTGTCATAAGTTTAAATCCCTAAATGATAAAATTACATATTTAATGTATAAATATAATCTTATTTTATGCATGAACTTCCAAACACTTCTTTTCTCTCTCAAACCCATAATATTTGACCTGATTCCTATAATCTTCATGTCTGTGCTAAGATTTTGAAAGTGAAGTATGCTGTTGGTTATTTGGATGAATTGAAACTTATAAAGAAATCATGAGGTGAGTCAAGTCACCCTATCAAGATATTAAACCCTATTATTTATTTTTAAGTTGCATTGGTTGAGAAAGGATATATGATTCTTGGATTGAATCTAGTTATTTTTTCATTTTGAAGGTCGTTCAAGGAAAATAATGGGTTGAATGATTCTTAGTGAATAAATGACCACTATATCCAAGGTTGGTTTGAGATCTCTATTTGTTCACTGATTTTGAATTTCGAGATAATAAAGATTTTATAATGAAACTAGTAAATGGAAAGAATCTAGTTTTTTCTTTAAATAAATGGAATAAGTGATTAATAGTTTCTCATAAAGAAATCTATGATGATTATTAGGGTTCATATCCCATTAATCATGAGAATTTTTTTATTGAGGAATCCTGTTAGGAGTTAACTAAGAATGATACTAAAAGAAGGACTTCCATAGTGGAACGACATAGATAATTTCAAATTCATTTTAAGTTTAGTCAACACACGGCGTGTCATAGGAAAGGGGATTTCAGTATTATGATTTTTTAATATGTTTTTGTTTTTTTATCTTATGAGAACAAGAGATAAGATAAATCAATGCAGATATCTCATGATACACATGATGGAGTTATGTAATCCAACTTCAAGATCCAATTATCTTGTTTTTCTTATGTTAATTTATTCCCTATTACAAGTAAGAAGAATTTTTAATGAAGGAGAAGGAAACAAAGACTTATATTTGTGGATTTTGTAAAATCCAAGCCTCATGTAAAATAATGAAGGTCAATTGAAACCTTTAGTTCAAAAAGTGTGTAGTGGATATTGGGAGGCTTTATGAAAAATTGAACCATGTGGAGGACCTATCTAGACCAAGATATTTGGTTGATACCTAATAGGATAAATATGAAATAGTAGCTTAATCATTAGATGAGGAGGTGGTTGAAGCTAGTTCTTATGTTAAATAAAAATATGAGGAATCTATGGATGAAGAAAAAAAAGATTCATTTTCTCTTTAATTGAGATTGGAAGTGATTCTAATATTTCCAGGAGTCCACATATTTATTATAGACCCTTGATTCTCCTATTTTCTTACCTTTTAAGGAATGTATCTTAGAATATAATGAGGATTAAAATATTGAAATTTCCAATTCTTCTCAGTTTTAGAATGGTTATTCAGAAAAACCTAAGGATGTCATTTCATATCTAATGACTCCATATGTGATGTTTATAGATGGAATATAATAATAAGGAAAAAAATCCTTTCATTGCTATTTATGGGTATGTAAGAATTTTTGGTGGTGATTGGGATAAAAAATATAATTTTTTTTTTCAGTAAGTCAAGTTGGTGGAAGACTAGCTGAGACAATGTAAATTATTCTAGATGGAGAGAATGCACATTATAAGGGGGAGAAGTCCCTAGGATTGACTATTCTTAAACTTACCTATTATAACTCCGATAATTATTATTATGGAGACATTCCACCTAATCATAGTGGAAAAAAACTTATATTACTCAAAGAGATACTAAGGGACATTTGGTAGAAATAGTAGTCAAGACAGAGCTGCTAGAATCATTACCCTATGTGGAACATGTTAGTGATGTGAGACCAATGGTTGCACCTATTTTTCCTGATGATGAAGTTGGTATTGAGGATATGGTTTCACCTAGAAATGAGATTTTTTTCTCCTCCACCTCCCACTCCTTATCAGAACATTGACATGACTTGAGTTGATTTAGATTCCTTTAAGGAAGATCTATTATATGATCTTAGTGGTATGATCAAGTCATCTACTTTCCAGGATAATAATCTGAATAAAGATGATAAATCCCTTGTAACACCCCAAGATTTTATGAGATATATTCTTTTTTAATTTCTTTTATGTCTTGTGTTTTACACTGCACCAAGATTATCTTGTACTATATACAACACCGCATTAGCTTGCAATATACGCAACAATATTCTTGGCTTGTGTTGCACACAATTTCAAGTTACTTTGATAGAATTCATTTCACACAACAATGAGTATAGATTTTTTTCAATTTATAAATTAAAAAATCATGTATTATGTTATACACAACACCAAAGGAAGATTGTGCTACACGCAACACTGACATGGCTCTCACGACCTTCCTTGATAGCTTGCGTGGAATGCAATATCGAGTTTCACTAAACAATGATATATTATTAAAATATTATATAAACTAGCCTTTATCAATAGTATTAACCACATTTTTAATTTTATATAACATTATAAATCATCTTACACATGATATGAGAACAAAATCAATTTTTTGGATAAAAGAAGTATTTTTCAAAAAAATACAATTTTACCACCTTTTGATGGTGAAACCATTTTAAATATAGTTTTTGACACTTCTATAAGTTATATTTGACAATATAAACTTATTATTTGGAATAAGAACATAAAAATTTACTTTGGATAAATTTTTGATATTTTTCTGATAACTTTTATATTTTGATAAACAATGACAATACGCTAATATTTAATTAAAAACAACTTTTTTCATAAAAATAATTTATATGGTTGAAATATACTATTGAATGGTTTTAAATTATAAATAGAATATATTTTTATAGTTTAAGACAATTTAAGTCATTTTCATTAATTTTACATTGAATTCATATGTAAAAACATTTCAATCTTTTGCAATGTTTTAAACAAAAACCCGTTTTTTTCAACAACAAGATTAATTTTAAATTAATTACTACAAATTCTGTTTTTTGAATTTGGAAAAATGAATTCCATATTTGGAATCAGAAGGTTTAAATTATTTAAATAGTTATTTTTTATTTTTGGACATTATGAATAGTAACTTCAGTAATTATTTTATTTACCATGGTTAAAGGGTAAATCTGGTAAATAAGGTTAAAAAATAATATAATAATAATATTAACTACCCTAAAACGTGACCTATTACTATTGGATGAGATATGTACGACCATGTACATACTTGGGTAGGTTTGGGGACCCCATGGATTCACTTGGATGTGAAAATGACAATTTATAAGAATTAATTTAAAGTAAAGATAATTATAACCTAAACATATATCTTTTAATAAATAAATTTTAATATGGGGTTATATAAAAGATATATATGTATATAAATATTCATTGTAAAGATAAAAAAATTTACTACATCATGGTATTTTATTTATAATTTTTAGACATTAGATAAATATATTTATTTATGACACAATTATGATGTAGTGATTACATCATTAATAAAAGATTCAAATAAATGAATTTATAAATATTAAAATAAGTTTAATTTGGTTATTTTTATGTCATACAAGAATTTTATGGATGATATTAAAATATTATATCTTATTTAATTCCTTTTTTTCTAAGTAATAAGATTGTTATGATTTTTTAAAAAATTCAAGTATGAATAGTATCCAAAATTGACATAATTCATAACATAAAACATTAAATAGTTTATTAAATGATATTAAATTACTAAAAATATAAGATTCTTCCAAATTGTTAATATAAGTCCAAATATGTCATAAATAACTTTTTTTTGGTCTTTTGATATAATATGGTAATTACATCAACTCACAATGTGTAAATAACATGATATCACAGTAAGATGGTAAAATAAGGGTGAAACCAAAAAAGATAAGGATAAAACAATATTCAATAACTTTCCAAAAATTATTGGATTCTAAGTATTCGAACATAAATCATATTATCTTATAATTAAATAATTTTTGTACTATTTTAAATCAAAATATAATTTATAATAAATTAATATTTTGGAACTTTCTTAAAGTGCCCCTCTCCTCTCTTATAAAAGGGCATATCCTCCCTCTCTTATTCAATACTTTTTAAGCCTACAAGATTGGAAAACCCCTAAAAATTTCTATTCTAAACTTACCTAGTTACATTATATAGGTTCTGGTATTCTTAAAAGACTAACTCTAGTTCCCTAAGAGGAAATTTAAAGGAGGCACATCAAGGAAGATGCAATCTCTTCTACCAATTCATTCAAATTTATTTCTTCTTCTACTTCCTCTTTTTTTAGTTGTTTCATTATAATGTAATAACATCAGTATAAATCATATAATGATATGTTATTATAAATATGAAACAACCATATTTCACCTTCTATACATCTGTTTTGTTTGGAAATGGGGCTGACCTTGTTTGTTTAAGGTTCAAACTTTCCAATCGGTTTCTAACGGGTTTATTCGTAGAACCGGAAGCACCCAATGATTCTATATCCATTTAGACCTAATTTCCAAAGGTAGGTGCTCATTAGTTGTGAACCAATGAGGATTAATAATTTTCATTGGTCGAGAGGATTAGAGGTCAGGCTCATCACACATTTTTGGGGGGAATTATTGCCCACTCCAGGACTCTCTTATAGATTTAAGATATGTTCACGAATACTTATTAATTCACAAAGCATGAAAATGAGTTTTCCTTTATATTTGGAAATCGATGATTGATATTTATGGGATTTAGAGAATCTTTTATATTTATTAGAGATTCTTAGTCAATGGTATCCTTCAAAACATTATATAGAAATATCTTGGTCATTGTGATGACCATACTGGTTTTAAAGCCACTCAGTGGGGCACTTGAAGTTTACTGTCATTAAAAAAGACATGGATTATTTCAGAGTTGGGATTGTACCCATAGATGGGATACCTACGTATCCTCGTTAAAAAGGAATTAGAACCCACATAGTTCGATAAGATGTAAATAGTTTAACGTCATATGGGACGGAAAATAATTAATGAAAGATAGGATTGAACCTTAGAAAGGATTCCCATGTACTCTACTTTTAAGGCAGAGATCAAATTCCACGTAGTTAGGGTGAAGAAATATGGGGATTATAAATGTTTAATGGCCCAAAAAGAGATGTTGTGAATACTTTTACACTCTAAGCTCACGTGAGTCATGTTTTGTGTGAGAAACAAGAGGTATCAGTAAACTTGACAATTGTGCCATAAAAGATGCAGTCATAACAAATGATTTGGGGCTTACGTATGTATAAATGCCCAAGTAGATAAAGACCAGGACTTAATTCAGGAAAGAAGCCCAGGAGCAGGGTCCATAAAGGTATTTGTACTTTATGGAGATTTGGAGTTTTAACCTGGGGCTTACTCCTAAGGAGGATGCCCAAATTAAAGGGGACTTATAACTTGGGGATTACTCCTAAGAAGGAGGCCCAAATTAAAGGAATTATTATTGGGGCTTATTCCTGAGAAGGAGTCCCTAACCAAGGGAACTTATGATTGGGGATTATTCTTGAGAAGGCGGCCCAAATCAAAAGAAATTAAGATTGGGGATTACTCCTAAGGAGGATTCCCAATATTAAAGGAAAATATGAATGGGGATTACTCCTAACAAGGAGGCCCAGGTTAGGGGGACTTGGGGCTTACTCCTGAGGAGGATGACCTAAATAAAAAGATCTTCTCATCTTAAAGGATGAAGTTATATAGAGAAAATCCTTTAACTGCAGTGACATAAATCATGTAAGTCACGAGGTTTTGGGAGAGGTTCTCACAGAATTCATTTCAGATAAGGAAGCCAACAAAGGAACCATTCCATAAATGTATTTGAAAAGGGGTTTGAGGGCTAATATCATAAAGAGGAGAGGTGAATGGGAGAGAGGCACACAAATGAAGTTGGCATGCAAGTATAGGTCACGTAAGTCATTTGGAGAGCAAGTATTGGTCGCTTAAGTGTACTTGTGTGGCATGGGTTCACCTGGGGGATGAAGAATATGTAGGGTAATACTTGGGAGAGACTTAAATCAAGCCTTTAGTATTATCTTAAGATGTTTCGAAAAGGGCGGCGCACAAGTTTCATCAAAAGGGTATGGAGGCTTTCAAGTGTTTCCATTTTTAAGGAGGTTTGGACACTTAGGCGCACAAGTGTTGATGAATTCTAAACACTTAGTCCTTATTCTACTCCTTCAAGTCTTCTATTCTAGGTAAAAAGTTACCTTATAAGCTTTCAAAAGAGTTGAGTTGAAGACTAGGGTGACCAGAGCTTGAATTTGACTTCTGGAAAATCCGTCCCTGAAATGGGGGCCCACCGGGGCTATTTATAGGCCACCTTGCACCTTGGGAGAAAAAAATAGTGCTCATAAGTGAGCTGCACAACCCATAGGTGGCGTGCCAGTGACTTGAATGGCATGCAATTCACTTGCGCGCCACACTCCAATTGAGCTCCTAGTCCATGTCTTCGTCAGTTTTTTTCATGTTCTTAAAAGGGTGACCCTCTTTGTGCATAAGGTATTCCCCTTCTCCATTCGTTGGAATCTATGATGGAAAGAAGCATCAACAAAAGTCCCCCTCAGAGTTGGATCCGAAAAGGAAAGAGGATCCATATCTGAGGTAAAGATGGAGAAATCAAGGGTCTGTGGCGCGCAAGTTCGGCGTGCAGATGCTGGGGCGTGCAGGTATGGCACACAGGTTGTCTAGATCACCTATATATACAGGCTCACTCCCGTGCAAACTCACTCGTCTTCCAGCAACTTGAGCTCTCATCATGCAGGTGCTTCTATCTTCGGCGAATCGCCCTTCTGGATTTTGTCACGCTTTTGCAAAAGGTATTTGACTTGCACGCCATAACTTGGGCGGAAAAAATTGCACGACCCTTTTGACTTGCGCGCCAAGTTGGGACTTAAATTCCTTAATGCCTTTGCCATTTTTTTTATTTACTTCATCAAAATTTCACAAAACAAACTTACTTAAAAGATTATTGTTTGATCTTTGTGCAGATTCAATGGCTCCCAGAAGAATTGGATTAGCTGATGAGTTAGCCAGTAAGAGAATAGATGAAATGATGAACTTCATTGGACATGACTATTATTTTATATGTGACAGAAATCTCATGGATTTGGATAAGTACTTGAAGAAATATCATTCCAATTTCCCACAAAGAATATACTTTCCTTTGTATGGGCATGGTCATCTGCAAGGAGTCAACGTTCCAGAGGAAAATAATTATATCCCTCATTCCTGGTTTCAGACATACACCAACTTCTCTTTGGAAAATGTCTCAGTTGCAGGATCATTTGTCAATGCTGGAACAGTAGAGAAGGCATACATAGTGCATCATATCCCATGTGCTCCAGATCTAAAGCCTCACATGCCTGAGCTGCAACCGCATTGTTATCCCTCTATTTTCTGAAATTCTCAGATGGACCAATCTAAGGGATGGAATAAGAGTTGGGATTGTCATCATGGAGGAGGTGTGAAGCCGACTTGGATGTGGTAATATTGGGTGCGAAAAACCTATGCAAAGTTTGTCGATGATCTGAAGGGAGCTGCAATATATAAAGCTGTCTGGGCTGGGCAGACATATGTTTACAGGAATGACAATTTTTTGCTGGAGTTAATCAGCCGTTGGAGCCCGGAAATGAATTCTTTTCATCTGACTCATGGAGAAGTAAGAATCAGTTTGTGGGACATCTACAAGATTTTAGGGGCTCCAATTTTGGGAGATATGTATGATGAATTCACACCCCCAAGGTGACTTGGAATGATTTAGAGAAGACTCTGGATTTGGATCAAGAGTTAATGAAAATTTTCTAAAAGCTTAAGAATACCACCACCACAAAAACCCACTCCAGAAAAGATATCCATTCATAGGAGTGGATGGAAATGTTTCTGATTAAGAAGAGAGAGGTGGGACCTTCTTGCACTTGTCATACTAGTTTCCCTAGAGCAGCAAAGAGGGGTGCTCCGAGCACATTTTGGCCAACTCTGGAAGTAGAAGAGTTTGATAGGTGGGGGTATGAAGTGAACCAGAAAATTCCAGCGAAGACCCGTATGGCAGGATTGTTGGCCTTGTGGCTCAGTGTTTACCTTTTACCAGTTCGGGATTCGAAAGGAGGTGTGAGGCTGGGGAACTTTGTCATTGTATCCAAGCTAGCTGAAAGGAAGATGGTTGGGTTGGCCACCCCAGTTTTGGAAAAGATTCATAGGAGCTTACTTCATGTTTATATGGGTAAGTCTCCTCTAAGAATAGTGGGACCATTCCAATTTTTATGGGGATGGATCGCCACCCACTTCAGAAGATATGCTATAAAAAGTGGGGTACATGTTCCTGGAAGTTCTTTCCATCCATCTGTTCATGCCTTTTCTGTAATTTCTCCCTTATCCCTCAATGCTTATGATATCAAAATAAGGCTGAGCATGTTCAAGGAGTTTCACTTCTTTCCTTATGGAAATCCGCCAACAGGGCGATTTGTTGATGATGTAACAACCATCCTAGAGTTAAGGGAATATATTCTAGCATGTAGAGATGGTACACTGGCCACAAGTATTGATAGAGAAATTATATGTGAGGCCTATACTCCTTACAGATTCGCACGTCAATTCAAATGTATGCATCAAATTACCGTATCCCCTCCAGTGCATGTCAGGTTAGAGTAGTATCTGATGCTTACTCGTCAACTATGGTTGCTGAAATATATGGAGATGACTGGGGCGATATTTGATCTACTATCTTTTTAAGCTTCAAGTCGATTAACTATATGGTATGCCAAGAGTTGGGTAGCATCATACCCTAAAGGGGTACTCAATCAGCCGGTCCATTATGTGGGGATAAAGAAGAGAACCATTAGGATAGAAGCTCTTCATTTGGAAGTTGACTCTTCCTCACCCGTAGTTGATTCATCAGATTCCCAGGATGGGGATGATGAGGCTCAAAATGCATCAAAGCAGCCTTGTGACAGATATAATCCACCTACCAGAGTCAAGAGACCCACTCCATCGACTCCTCCTGATGAGTTACATCATTGAGGCAATTTAGTCGCCATTATTTTAAAGAGAAACAAGTTTCATTTTATTATCCTTTATCTGTGATTTCAGAAGCTGGGAAGAAGTTGAAGTCCCAAATTGCAGGACTCTCCTCACAGCTTTCTGGTGCACATTCTGAATATTTACAACCAGAGGCTGTTCGGATATGGAGGAGTTTATATTGTGATGCTGAAACCACCTAGATGAGCTTATGTGAAGGGATGCATATCCCCGGAGTGGGGAATCTCCGGGCTTCCTCTAACATCTGTTTTGAGGACAACCCCAATGAAGTGAGGTCTTACATCAAAGAGCTGGAAATTCTCATATATACCACTGATGAGTCAGTTCCTATCACCAAGCGGGTGAAGGAAATGATGGACCGTGGTACCACTGAGGGGATTGGTACTTCATTAGATGAAGATTGGAGTGATTACGTGGCTCCTGAAGATGTACGTTTTTTTCTCATATTTCTATTTTCTTTGTAGTTTGAATTTAGTCAAAGCTTTGTTATTCAAGGAAATAATATTCTTTATCCTGTATCTTGTAAAGGAAAGAACCACTAATATCCCTTCTCCACGGTATAGCCCTGATGGAACCACTCTTGGAGCCACTGAATCTCCTCGTGAGCTGGGAAAAGTATCTCCTGGCCAAAAATTCCTAGATGAGGAGTTAGAAAGGGTGTTATTTTCATCAATACCTATTATTAGAGATGATGATGACATTACACCCAAAAAGGCCAAGAAGCAAAGGCATCGAAGATAGAAGGCCACAATCAAACGCTTTATTAGTAGTGGTAAGTCTTTCTGGTAGTCATGAATCTTAACTTATGAAAAAGTGCTCAAACTTCTCAGGATTGCAGGGGCTTCTTGAGTTTACCCTTTAAGGGAAAGGACTAACCATCCTCATAGTACAACAGAGGGTGCTGTAGAATGGCTGCAAGTTCCTGCTGAAACGGCTGTTCCTGAAGAAATACTGAGAGCAGATGACCCGGCGTCTGTTCCCAACACTGCTCCTATTTCTGATGCCAGGAGAGAAGAGACTTATGGTAAATTAACAATACTTCATAGAACCTTAAATGAGACAAAAACTGACTTCCATTTTGTGATGTTTTTGGTTCAACACATGCACCAGAACATTTGGCAACCACCGAATGGGCTCCTAGTCCATGCCTTCGTCAATTTTTTTGATGTTCTTTAAAGGGTGACCCTATTTGTGCTTAAGTTATTCCCATTTTCCATTCATTGGAATCTTTTATGGAAATGAGCATAAAAAAAATCCTATGGAAAATGAAATCACTGCACGTGCGTACGTACGAATTACCGTCTCCACACCGTGGTGTAATATGTTTTCACCACCACCTTACTTGGATGGGTTTAATGGTGTAAATAATAAATATATATGATTATTATAACATTATACTAATTATTAGATATTATAAACCATCCTCTCTAATACCATTCCACAATTATGGGAATGATATAATCACTCGTGCGTATGTACAGCTTACCGTCTCCACGACACGATGAGATTCATTCTCCATGTTAACCATTCAAGAATGATTATAAAGTATATATAATAAATAATAATGAAATATATGACATAATAATTCTACTGGATTTATGTATATATTTATAGGTCATTTACTTACTTCCATCCAATTCAATAAGGAAACAAAAACAACATTCATGCGTACGTATGAACTACCGTCTCTATGAACGGGGTATTCCATTTATTTTATCTATATATTATCTATATATTTATATAATGAATATATAATATATATATAAATCAATTTTTACATTATGTAAGTAAGTAAATAATGATATAATTAATCATATGAAGAATAACAAGTCCAAACACATACGATTATTACCCAAAATGTTGCTTTAACATGGAATTGACAAATAAACGGGTAATACAAAGTCGTAAGTGAATAATATATGATATCATAAATATTATTATGGTTCTGTTACAAGTTAATAACATGTTTAAACCCACTATATAAGAGTTTCAGACACATATAGACGAAATTGGACCTAATGTAAGGGATAATTTTTCAATCTCATTTTTATCCAAGATTGTTTATACGTAAGTATTTTATGGGGATATATTCATAAACAATGTCCATGTTTTATAAAAATGTTTTTATAAAATTTTTACTATTATTCTATGTATGTTTAAAGTAATTTTTACACATTTTTTACTTTTACTACATGTCATGAAATAAATCTTTCTTTTGTTTACTATACAAGGTACTTTTTTACTTTTCCATTAAAAGTACGAGGAGAATGTTTTTTTAACTTATATGGAACGGACAAATTTTTACGGCTTATTATTTACTTAATTACATGAAGATTATTCTACACTATTTTCATTTTATTTTCAACCAAATTATTTTCTTTTAAAATTGCATGACATTTTGAGAAAAGAAATCATTTTTGTAGAAGAAAGGATATTTTCCTCAAGAATTAATTTCAAGTGTTTTATCAAAATTATTTTCCATATAAGATGACATAGGGTTATGTTTATATCCCTATTATGTCTTTGATTTGATTGTGTTTATGATAGAATTAATTATTATGAATTTGATTCATCTTATATGGATTATGTTATGATGAAATGGTGTTTAAGAATCCTATTTTATTTCATGGGTTATGCTATGATGCATGATTTATGTTTTTGTGGCACATGTAAGAATGATTTCATTATGTATGGGTGGAACCTATATCTCAATCCAATGCATTGGGTAAAGATTTATATCTCATGATATATATATTGTTGGAATGGAAAGTAAATCCAGTTCAGTAATATAGGGATGGAACGACAAGTAAACCCGGTTCAATAATGGACTTCATCCACTATGACGGTCTTGGAAGCAATGACTTGGATACTATGGAAATAATATTATGTGATTATTATTTTTTCACAATTATATGATTTATGCCAATGATATTCTATCATGGTTAATATTCCTTTATGATCCATTCTTTACGTACTGCCAAGATTTATATCATTGCTCAAGATTTTGATGTTTAAACTTCATGTTCATGTTTTTATGTTCAAATGTTTATGGTTTGTTTTATGTTATCCATGTTTACCCTTATTGAGAATTTTAGCTCACCCTTTCTATTTTTTCTTTTCCCCAAGATATAAAGAAAGGTTTTAGGTATGACAACAAAAGAGTAAGATATTTATGGGAGATGTTGAAGATCTTTCACCATGATTATAAGATTATGTTTCGAGTTTCTAAAGACACTAAACTAATACAGTATTTGGGAATTTGTTTGTGTCATTTATTAAGTATTTTGAAAAAGTAATGTAATTTCAATGTACTTAAAGCTTGGGTCTCTACAGTTGGTATCGGAGTGTAGGTTTAGTCAACCTTTGGAAACTAGGATGTGAAAACTTTAGTGAAATCCCTAGAGATATTTCTACGGTATGTATAGGGATGTAACAAAGGTTAAGTATAATTATAGATTATAGTATGAGAATTGTGGTAATGATCATAAATAACCTAAAATTAAACCTAATATGTTAGAGATTGAAGGTAATACACCTTGAATATGTTGTTTTCCTAGTATGATTTTTTCAACTCACAATATTCTTTTTGGGTTTTAGAAAATGGCCAGAAACATAAGGATTCATGTCAATGGAGAATATAATGGACAATGGAATGCTATTATCTATAAGAAACCAAGTGAAATGAGAGTTTTAAGTAGAAAAATAATTATTATTCCTAATCAGCAATCTCATAATATGATCAATAATCTCAACTTTGGTGAATTTACTGAAGCATCTAATAAGAGAAAGATGAAGTTTCATGATAATCGTAGAGGAAAGAAAGTTCAATTTTCCTCATGTAAATCATGTGAGAAGAGACATCAAGGAGAATGTTTCAAAGGAACTCGAAGATGAATTGGTTGTGGAAAAGGACACAAAGCCATTAATTGCAAAGGAAAAGGTTCCGTTAACACAATGGACAAGGATAATGGTATTACTAAGACATCAATAATGGTTAAATGCTTTAAATGTGGAATGTACGAGCATTATGAAATTCAATGACCTAAGGGAAAATATCATAAATAGAATCATCGTGGTCATATGGTTAGTATTTATGTTGATGATGATGAAGATACTACAAATGATATATGAGATGAAAGAAGTGTTGAGTAATAAAATGATGAGCTCGGTCAATGGTTTAAGAAGGTAGTGGAATGATTGAATGTTTATCAAGAGTAATGTTGTATAGGTAATTTAATGGTACTATAGAATAAAGAAACATCTAAGGATTGTTACACTATTGTTTTTTATTAATTATTTGAATGTATATGTTGAATGGTACCGATAACTATTAAATGTTATTCGGAAATTTTTGGAAAGCACATGATATGCGCAAAATAAAGGGATAAGAAGATAATATGTTTAATAATATTAATGAGCTCATGACTGGTATAAGGATAAAGTGGTATCATGATTTGTGTATATAGAATTTTTGGGATTTTGGTATGTGGAAAGAGTTAAATTTTGATGGAATTAATGTTTTCACTAAGGTTCTATGGTAATTCATGTTTTAAGAGAATACATGATTAAGGTATTAAAATGTTTGGAATGTGACCAACAAGATATATCTTGTGATATATGGGGGATAAATGATGGTATTCACATGCTTGTTATATGGCATTACTGGTAATTGTTTTCTTTGTACTGTGAGATTGGATAGAAGTATCTTGGATAATCCTAAAGGTTAGAATAGATTAAGTTGTATATCAGATAGTATTGATTAAGGATATAACTTTTTTATATCATTTCTACAATGTTATAATAGTATAGTTTTTGAAAAAGGAAAACCCACATGATGAACGAAAAACCGTCATGTCGGACAAGGCTATAGGAATTGAACCCACAACTGAAGTGTGATAGGCCTTTATCACCTACCACTGGCCTACATGAAGTCTCTAGTTAGTATAGATTAGTTTTATTTTATTAAGCGTTATGATAGATGATGTATAAGTCAATTTTTGGAACCATATATGATTAATCTCACCATAGATGGACTTATGTATATTTGATTACCTATGCCAACCTTTTTGTTACGACACATGGAATGACCTATAATTCTATCGCCTGATCTTCTAACACTTCAAGAATAAAAAATTCAACTTTATTTCTTTGAATAAGAGATGAATCAGAACTTGTTCAAGGCATGACCAATGACTAGATTGTACTGAAATCAAGTAAGTATTTCTTATAATGTTCTTAAACATTAGGAAAAGGATCTTGGAACAAAAAATGTTATCCTAGTACGTTCTTATCTGATGAATCATATGGTCTATTAAATAATATTAGATTATGGCTTTCTGGTAGTTAACTTTCTCCAAACCTTATTCTCTATCACTATCCATCATAACTTGATGGTTAGATTTCTCTTCCATAACCATGTTTTCACTTCCCACCTATGTTCTTCTATGTGGAAACCCAGTGATGAGTTACTTGGGGTAAATGTTATGTTTCTAACATTCCTTTTTAAAATTAAGTTTTAGTATTCCTTTTTACGATGTGGGTTTCCATGAAAGAAACTTTCAAGTAGAAAACCATTTATAACCGTGACAAATTTTGAGGGAGAAATTCATTTTAATGGGGGTAGAATGTAACACCCCAATATTTTATGAGATATATTATTTTTAATTTCTTTGATGTCTTGTGTTGTATGCTACACCAATATTAGCTTGCGCTATGCGCAACACCGTATTGGCTTGCAGTATACGAAACAATATTCTTATCTTGTGTTGCACACAATTTCAAGTTACTTTTTCAGAATTAATTTCACACAACAATGAGTGTAGATTTTTCTTCAATGTATAAATTAACTAAGATTGGATTATTTTATACAAAACACCAAAGGAAGCTTGCACTACACGAAATATTAACATGGCTTGCACGACCTTCCTCGATATCTTGTGTGATACGCAATACCGAGTTTCACTAAACAAAGATATATTATTAAAATATTATATAAACTACCATTATGAATATTATTAACCACATTTTGAATTTTATATAAAATTAAAAATCATCTTGCACATGATATGAGAACAAAATCAATTTTCCAGATAAAAGAAGTATTTTTAAAAAAAATGCAGTTTTACTGCTTTTTGATGGAAAACCCATTTTAAATATAGTTCTTAACACTTTTATAAGTTATATTTGATAAGATAAACTTCCTCTTTGGATTAAGGGTTTAAAAATTTACTTTGGATAAATATTTTATATTTTTATGATAACTTTCATATTTTGAAGAATAATGAAAATATGCTAAATTTTAATTGAAAAAAACTTTTTTCATCGAAATAATTAAATGGTTAAAATATATTTTTGAATGGTTTTAATGTATAAATAGAATATATTTTTATATTTTAAGATAATTTAAGTCATTTTCATTAATTTTACATTGAATTTATATGTAAAAACATTTCAATCTTTTACAATGTTTTAAACAAAAACCCATTTTTTTGACAACATGATTAATTTAAATTAATTACTGCAACTTATGTGTTTTGAATTTGGAAAAATGGATTCCATATTTGGAATCATAAGGTTCAAATTTTTTAAATAGGTACTTTTTATTTTTGGACATTATGAATAATAACTTTAGTAATTATTTTATTTACCATGGTTAAAGGGTAAATCTGGTAAATAAGGGTAAAACATAATATTATAATAATATTAAACTACCCTAACACATGCCATATTACTATTTTATGATATATTTACAACCATGGCCATCCTTGGGTCTATTTGGAGACCCCATGGATTCACTTGGATGTGAAAATGACAATTTATAAAAATTAATTTAAAGTAAAGATAATTATAACCTAAACATATATCTTTTACTAAATCAATTTTAATATAGGGTTATATAACATATATCTATGTATATAAATATTAATTAGAAATATAAAAATATTTCTTACATCATGGTATTTTATTTATAATTTTTAGACATTAGATAAATATATTTATTTATATCACAATTATGATGTAGTGATTACCTCATTAATGAAAGATTCAAATAAATGAATTTATAAATTTTAAAATAAGTTTAATTTTGTTATTTTGATGTCATAAACTTATTTTATAGATGATATTGACATATTATCTTTGATTTAATTTCTTTAGTTCGAAGTAATAAGGCTGTTATGATTTTTTTAAAGTCAAGTATGAATAGTATCTAAACCTGACATAATTCATAACTTAAAAAATAAAATATTTTATTAAATGATATTAAATTCCTAAAAATATAAGATTCTTAAAATGGTTAATATAAGTCCAAATATTTCATAAATAAATTTTTTTGGGTCTTTTTACATGATATGCTAATTACATTAACCCACAATGTGTAAATAACATGATATCATAGTAAGATTAAAAAGGGTAAAACAAAAAAGACAAGGATAAAAAAATACTCCAAGATTGTCAAAAAATAATTTAATGATGGTTATTCATAATAAAATCATATTATCTTAGAATTAAATAAGTTTTGGACTATTTTAAATCAAAATTTAATTTATAATAAATTAATATTTTGGAACTTTACTAAAGTGCCCCTCTCCTCTCTTATAAAAGGGAACCTCCTCCCTCTTCTATTCACTCCATTTTAAGCCTTAAATATTGGAAAAAACCAGACCATTTATCTTCTAAAATTCCATAGTTACATTATATAGGTTCTGGTCTTCTCAAGAGACTAACTCTAGTTCCCTAAGAGGAAATTTAAAGGAGGCACATCAAGGAAGATGTAATCTCTTCTACCGATTCATTCAAATTTCTTTCTTCTTCTACTTCCTATTTTTTAGTTATTTCATTATAAAGTAATGAAATAAGTATCACTCACATAATTATATGTTATTATAAATATGAAAAAACCGTATTTCACCTTTTATCCATCCTATGAATAATGAAATCACCGCACATGCGTACGTTTGAATTACTGTCTCCACACCATGGTGTAATCTGTTTTTCATCGCCACCTTACTTGGATTGGTATAATGGTGGAAATAATAACTATATATGATTATTATAACATGATACTAATTCTTAGATATTTTACACCATCCACTTCAATATCATTCAATAATTATGGGAACAATATCATCGCTCGTGCGTACATACGACTTACCATCTCCACGACGCCATAACATTAATTCTCCATGTTAACCATTCAAGAATGATTATAAAGTATATATAATAAATAATCATGAAATATATGACATAATAATTCTAATGAATTTATGTATATATGTATATATTATTTACTTACTTCCATCCAATTCAATAAGGAAACAAAAACAACGTTTATGCGTACGTACGACCTACCGTCTCCATGAACGGTGAATTCCATTTAATTTGTCTTTCTATTATATATATATATATATTTATATATTAAATATATAAGATATATATAAATCATGTTTTACATTCTAGAAGTAACTAAATCATGATCTAAGTAATCATATGAAGAATAACAAGTCCAAACAGGTACGATTATTACCCAAAATGTTGCTTTAACATGGAATTGACAAATGAATAGGTAATAAAAAGTCGTAAGTGAATCATATATGATATCATAAATATTATTATGGTTTTGTTACAAGATAATAATATGTTTAAACCTACTATACAAGAGTTTCAGACACATATGGAAGAAATTGGACCTAAGTTAAGAGATAATTTTGCAATCTCATTTTTATCCGAGATTATTTATACGTAAGTATTTTCTAGGGATATATTCATCATCCATGTCCATGTTTTATAAAAATGTTTTCATAAATTTTTTAAAATTCTTCTATATATGTTTAAATCCATTTTTATCCATTATTGGCTTTTACTACATGGTATGGAAATAATCTTTCTTTTGTTTACCATATGAGGCACTTTTCGACTTTTTCGGTAAAATTATGAGGAGAATGTTTCTTTAACTTATACGACATGAAAGGATTTTTAAATATTCTTAATGAATTATTTACATGAAACTTCCTCTAAAATATTTCTATTTTATTTTCAACTAATTTTTTTAATATTGCATGACATTTTTAGAGAAGAAATTGTTTTTGAAGGAGAAAAAATATTTTCCTCAAGAATTAATTTCAAGTGTTTTATCAAATTTTTTACATCTAAGACAAAATTGGGTTATGTTTATATCCCCATTATTACTTTTATTTGATTTTTTTTATGATAGAATTAATTTTTATAAAGTGTATTTATCATATATGAACTATGTTATGATGAAATGATGTTTAAGAATCCCATTTTATTTGATGGGTTATGCTATGATGAATGATTTATGTTTTTGTGGAACATGTAAGAATGATTTAATTATGAGATGGGTGTGACCTATATCTCCATCCAATTAATTGGGTAAAGATTTATATCTCATGAGATAGACATATATAGAACTGAAAGTAAATCTGGTTCAGTAATATAGGGTTAGAATGACAAATAAACCCAGTTCAGTAATGGAATTCATCCACTATGATGTTCTTGGAAGCAATGCCTTGGCTACTATAGAAATAATATTATGTACTTATTATCTTTCCAAAATTACATGATTTATTCCAATTCTATTATATCATGGTTAATGTTCCTTTATGATCTATACCTTACGTATTTCCAATATTTATATCATTTCTCAATATTTTTATGTTTAAACTTTACGTTCATGTTTTTATGTTCAAATGTTTATGGGTTTTTTTTATGTTCTACATGTTTACACTTACAGATAATTTGAGCTCACCCTTTCTATTTTTTATTTTTACTAGGATATAAATAATTTTTTTAGGTAGGAAAAAAAGGGAAGATCTTTATAGGAGATGTTGAAGATCTTTCACTATGATTAGAAGATTATGTTCCGAGTTTCCAAAGACACTAAACTAATACGGTCTTTGGGAATCTGTTTGTGTCATGTATTAAGTATTCCGCAAAAGTAATGTTATGTCCATGTATGTCAAGATTGGGTCTCTACATCCCTAATTGTGTCATTATTTATGGAACTCCTATAACATAAATTTTTGTTGAGAGTATAAAATTTGGAAGTTGAAAAAGGCTAGCTGAGCATCTTGGTGTTATCCAATCTACCTTGGAGGACATGATATTTTACCACACTCAGAGATATCTATCAGTGCATAGATGGGTGTAATATTTATATACAGGTGGAGCCTCTTCTTCCAGAGGTGCTCCATACTCTATACCTTCTATTTTTGATGCTATGTTGATCACAAATTTTTTTAAAGAATAGATATAGTATTTTTCGGATGACTCATCTACCTCTCACAAGGATGGACTCAGGAAGATAAAGTCTCATAGTGATCATATATATACATTAGTTAGAGAGTGTTTTAATGAAGCCATAAGTGATAGAGACACTATAACCAAATCCATTAAATATTACCTGTATAAAGTTTTTACAAAAAATCAGATTAATTATCATTTTAGATTTTTAGATGAGAATAGAATAATACCACATATTACTAGGGAACTCATAGAAAAAGTGAGTCAGCTAAAGGATTTAACACCATTTTGAAGGTGTTTATAGAAGAAAATAATTATTTATCAAGGATAATGGATCATGGTGGAAGGATCATCACTCAATTTGTAGAGTGGATGGATCCCTTCTTATACAGTTTCCAAACAATAGTCATTGAACTTACATCCATTCCTATAACATCTTTAGTCTTTTTACCTAATGTAAAACCTCTATAGACCCCATCCATTTCATTAAATCCTTTTGGAATTACTTTTATTCTAGTCGGGATAAATTTTAGGACAATTGCCTTTAGAATTATGTTAAAGCCTCTTAAACCTCATTCTTCCCATACTTAGGCAACAAATACTATTAGAAAAGTAAAAACACAGTTGATCCTACCACCCTTATTGACGAGGACTCATAAAACATAGACTAGGATTTTATAGGGAATTTTTTTTGAATTTAGATGATATAATTAATTGAATTTGATATTAATGATAATTCTGTACTATGTTTTCCTTTTTATTTAATCTAATACATTTTTTATTCTGTATTCCCTTTTGATAATCCCAAAGGAGGAGAAACTATTATGTGTTGAGAAATAATGTAAATGTGTATTCTTATAAAACTTTTTATGGATATTTATCTTATCTTTTCTTATATTCTTTTAAGAAAATCTCAGATATTTCTTTTAATACCCTTACCTTATTGAAATCCACTGAATTTTAATTTCATTTTCAACCATGATTTTTGATCATCAAAAGGGAGATATTGTTGGATCAACCCCATAAATTACTTGTTTTAATCCTCACAAATCATGTTTCCATTATTAATATTAAATATTTCTCTGTCCTTATATAATTCTTATAATGTTTCTTTTACCCTTATGAAACTCTATTAGGTTTTTTGTTGCCTTTACATAAGATTTGAATTATTCTTATGTGATATTTGTAATCTTGGTTCAAAACTTACACATGTATTTATCTACCCTTATGTTAGATTTATAATAAGCTTATTTCCTTTATGTAATTACTGTTTACCCTTACATATGAATCTTCTTACCTTTACATAATATGTATAATTTCTTCTTTACCCCTATGTATGAATTTTCTTACCCTTAAGAAATCCTTATAATGTTTATTTTACCCTTACCCAACTTTATTTTTACCATTACAAAACTTATATAAACTATGTTTTGAATTTATAAAATTATAAGCTAACCCTTACATATCATATAAAAATGTTTTTTATACTTATACAAGTTTTATTGAAAAATTTCCCTATATTAATGCCGCTATAAATAGTAAAAATATGCCACCTCCAGTTCAAATATGAAACCATCAGTTATAGTGTGCTACCATTAGTTGAAATTTTCTATCTCTAATGTAACTATACTAGTTCCAGAACAAAGTTTCTACCACCAAATCAAATATATTGCTATTAGTTAAAATGTTTCTACCACTATATGAATATTCAACTATCATAATACTGTATTAAAATTAGAAGGAACTTTTTACCATAAGTTTACTTCTATTACTGATAGTTTATTTATAATACCACTAGTTTAATCATGACACCATCAGTTCAATCATGCTACCACCATACCATGTTTTTTTTATCATTAGTGAAGATGTTATACTTCTAGAATAGATATGTTATTTCCATTTCAAATCATACCATTGCCAGTTGACATTGCTACTACCAGTTGAAATCCTACTACCATAGCTATCTAGAATAAAATTCAAATTGATTTTTACAATGTCAAGTTTAAGGTATTTAATGAAAGACAAAGACACATGGATTTAATAATGACTATTCTTAAATTAATATACATATGATTTAAAGACAAAGTCAGACTTTCCACATTTTCTACTCAATAAGGGAATTATCTAATTTTATCATTATCTTGAAATGGATAATTGAGGATTCTAAAGAGATATAAAATCATAGGAACCCCTCATGGAAAATAGCTGACTGGTCAATTACTTCTTCCTATTGACTGATTCACTATGCTTCAATACTTCATAAAATCATAAAGGATTATCCATTGGTAAAAACAACACTATATTTTTACACAAAATATAAACTTGAATATAATGTTCAAAGTAATATTAAGGTAAAACTTAGAGACAATCCAAAAGAATAAAAAGAAAATTTATGATCATATCCAACTTCATTAGAGAAATAATACCTACAGAAACACTTCTATAATATTTCTTTATTTATTTTTATCTATTTAATTTATATTCAAGTTATGCTTTACTTTTTAAATTTAATAGTATAATCTTCTATAATGTATTAGAGAGTATGAGAAAGTACATCTTATTCTTTTTAATCCTATTATCTTATGAAGAACTATTGAAGAGGCTATGTGTATCCTATATTATCTTGTGTCTAGTTGTATGTGAAAAACCCAATCTTGGTTGTCGATCAGGTTTATTTTTTAATAAATTGCTTGACAATAGGTGACTATCATGTGGAGAGGCCTAAGTATCAGTAGGATACTGAACCCATTTTTTATTCCACTATATGTTTTCTTGTATTGGAATACTTTATTTAAAAAAAACTAGTTTTAGTCTTCAAAACCCTTTATAAAAACACCACTTTGATAGTTAACTTTAATTAGTGTTTTGTAAACAGTGTCTAAAGTGATTATATTTTTCTTCAAAAGTTAAATGATTTTGAATTGTTTATCTAGTATATGATCAAGAAATTAATAAATATTTACTTTCAATTACATATTTCTATAATTTTATTTAACTAGGGTGTTTTTATAAACTAAGGGATTTAATATTTTAAATTTTTAAATAAAAAATTTAATTGGAAACTCGATTCGTCCCCATCTAGAGTTTTCCATTAGGATCAATAGTATTCATTCTATAAAATCACAAAGTCAAAAAATACTCCATTTTAAATTTTATAATAGCATAGGAAATATATATAAATATAATTGAAAACACCCCCACACTATGGATTTATCCTATTCACCTCTTTATTATCTAGTGTTGGTGTAATTACTAATTTTTTTTGATTAAATTTAAGGAAATGAGGTGGATAATTTTTTTTCATGATTATTAAGGAAGGGAAAAACAAAATTTTTCTTATTTTATTTATTTTTATAAAAAAATATAATAAACTAAAAAACATCTTACAATTTTTTATTAATTTTCTTTGTTTAAAACTAATTTAAAATTAAACCCTAAACTAGAAAAAACTTTTGGAAACATTCCATATTTGAAATCTACTTCAAACCTTTTAAAATAAAATTGTTTATAGTTCTTTTTGTGAGTATTTTACTATTATTTCGTGTAATTCTGTTGTTTTTTCTTATTTTTTTTTCATGTGTAAGACCTATGAAAATTGTGTTTTATAAGTGTATGCACACTAATAACTTCATTAAAGTTTTTTTATAACTTCTCATCCCAAAAATTGAGAAAAACTATAGTTACTTTAGGAAAAATTAAAGAGAAACCATAGAAGGAATATCAGAAAGAGTAGATGAAATTCTTTAACAAAAATCACTTATTAGGAGTGAGAACATATTTAAAAGACCTAAGCTGAGAGGGTTTTAATTTTTGGAAATTTCTAAAAATTCATCACGTATTCAATTGCCTTGTAGATCATGGAATTTTTTTACTTAAAAATTTTCAGTTATCCTTTATTTAATAATTTAATAGAATTATCACTCAAGAATACTTAACCATTATTTGATGTAAAATTTCTCCCTCTTTAATGGCCAACTAAATATATACTTAGGATGAGATTTTTCACATTATTTTTCCAAATTAAAAATGTTTAAAACTTTTTTCTTCAATTAGATTAAATTATTTTTAACACTTGGGACTAAATCTATAAATATTTTTTAATGAAGCATTACCAAAAAAGGTTAACTAGGTTGTTGAGAAACAAAATAAGAAGGTTTATACAAGATGAGAGAGAAATATTTCATGAGACATGGGATATGTTTAAAAACTTTCTTATGAAATTTCGTCATCAATAACTCATATCACAACCCCTGATAAACACCTTCTATGAGGGACCCATCCCCTCTTATCAGATATTTTTAATGAAGTTGGTGTTGCAAATTATGCTGATAAAATCGATGAGGAAATAATTGGTATTTACAACACACAAACAAAAAAAATCCTAAAAAATGTCAGATAAAAGGAGAAGAGTTATTAGTAATGGAATTTTCACCGATTCAACTCAAAATAACAATGTAAAAATTTATTAAATCAAAAGAGACTTGAATCTTTGATTTCTCAAAAATACTAGTCAAGTCTTCATTCAAAATAAAGAACAATCACTTCTGAAGAAATTTTTTCATTGTGGGATGTATGGTCAAACAAAAGTTTTTTACAAACATTAAAATATAAAAAAAACCCTTAGAAAATGATAAATTTTACAAATTTGGGTGTAGATGACAAAAAATATTTTCACTTTTCAAATCAGTATAGTCTAGGATACAAAAATCACCCAAATTATTTATAAAAGGGATAAGGGTTGATTAAATCCCCTTATGCCACTAGTTTTTAATACTAACCATGGCCCTAATTCCAAAATTGATCTAGAATTTCCAATGATGAAGGTATTATTAAAGGGATGATAAAACAATTGATAAAAAATAGATCCCAATATTTAAGTATTTATAACTTGGAAGTTCACCAATGTCAAATGGACTAAAAAATATAGTAAAAGAGATAAAAGAGATGATTCCTAGAGCTGTTGAACTCAATAATATTGAGATATTCAGAACTTTAATAAAGAAGGGCTATCTCAAAACTCATGAAAATATCAAAACTGAGTCTAAGAATGATAAAAATACGGGTTTGGTTAAATTTGAAAAATATAATTATGGGTGTAAAAGGGCTGGAAAAGGTGGAAAATAAGATATGTATTGAGAAAAAATTAATTTTTTATCCTAAAAATCATCAAGAAAAAAGAAATGAAGTATAAAAAAACCAAGGATATAAATATATTTGAGGAAGTTACTGAAATATCTTTAAAAGGGTGAAGAAATTCTCCCCACCCATTCTATTCCCTAAAGATTAAAACATAAAAACAATGAGTCAAGTTTTCTCATGTTCCATAAAATGTTTAAAAATCTTGTAGTGAACAACCCATTAATTTATTCATTGGATCAAATCACCTCTTATTAATTATTTTTGAAAAAATGATTACAAATAAAAATAGTTCGGTTGAATTTTTTATAATTTTTATCATTGAAGATTAATACTATTTTGAAAAAAATATTCCTCTTCAATTAAAATATCTGAGTATCTTTTCCATTCCTTGTAAGATTATAATAACCAAATTAAAAAAAAATCTTTATCACTTTGGGTTTAGAATCATCTCGATTCATTTATAACTATTTTAGTAGTTAGTAATTATAGATTTCAATCCCACCAAAGTATCACTTAAACTAGTTGATATGATAATAAATCACAACTTGTTGACTTATTAGTTACTGTAAGAAAACAATTTTTCCCACTGATTTTTTGATCACAGGGATTGATTCTAATAAAGAGTTTTCCATAATATAAGGGGGATTTTTTAATTCCATGTCTTCCATTGATTTATTCAAAGGAAAGATAATTTGTAATATTAGTGATGAGAATGGGGAATTCAATGTCATTAAAAATATCAAATAACAATTAATTGTAGAAGAATGATTGAAAATTTAGGTTTTAGAGGGAGAGAATCCTCTAGATGACATTGAGGGATTTTTTTTGGAAATCATTGACAAATTCACTAGGAATTACATCATTAAAATAGACCATCATGTGATTTTTAAGGGTTGTTCATAGTATAAAGTTTTAAGGAATATGTGTTTTCTATTTTTTACTACAAATATAATCCTCTAATTCATGATTTTGGGCCACCTCAGCCTAAAATCCAACATTTCTTAAAAAACATATCATTGAGTTGAAACCCTTTTTAAATCAATTAAAATATCCATTTTTGGGAGAGGGAGAAAAGATTCCCATTATTATATATAACAAAATGACCTAGGTTAACCTACTGCATCACCCATGCTGACTCACTATAAGGCCAATAGCATGTTATTGATCTCTATGGGATGGAGATTTACACAAAGTGTATCCAATATAACCACTCAGGAATTATTTTCCCTCTAAATCCAATAAAAAAAATAAGTAGACTCTTATTGAGAATTTGACATGAAGAATACATATATTGGTCCCTCATGCTAACAAATAAATGGTTTCAAAACATTAACTAATCCAAAAAAGATATAATAAAAATAAAATAAAAAACATTCAAACATAACTCATCAAAAAGAAGGATAAAATCAATATATGACATGTCATTATACAAAGGAGACCAAAAAGTGATGATGGTCAACATAGACAACACATAAACCATCCTAAAAACGATACAATAATCCCAAAATGAAATGACAACCATCTCACATGATCTAATGTCCCCACCCATGAACCATTATCAATAAATACAAAGAATATGTCTAGGAATCACCACTGAAGGAAGTTGATCCCATTATTTTACATGTATTATATGAGACCAAGTATGCATACACATGGGAGTGTAAATATAGAGTTAATATAATTAATAATAGGATACCATTAAGTAACAATTAAGATATTTTTATATAAATAAATAAAAAAATATTAAAATATAATAAGAAATTTCATTTTTTACCTTACATAAATCAGAATGAAGAACCCCATGGATTTGTGGTCCAGTTTGAAAATCTAGAAGATCCCATGGTTCTTGGTGAGTTTAGGTTTTTATGCTTCTTTACAACCTTATCTGAGGAATTATTTAAGCCCCACAATTCTTGATCTGGTTTTTATGGATTCAAATATCATGAAAGGGAGTTCCATGTTACTATAAAGTGTATGGAGAATGGATGTAGATCTGCTGAAGTAGTTCTATTTGAGTTTAAGTTTTTTCTTGATCTAAATTTCCATTTTTATAATGGGTATTAATTACATATCCATTTATTCTTGTATCCAAATAGGTAAATGAAAATTTATGTAGGCTATTCACATATCCATTTTATTTATGTAAGCAATTCACATAGCTATTTTTTCTATGTAAACAATTCATGTGACCTTTTATCTATGTAGGGGAATCACATAGCCATTTCAGCCACATAAACTTTTTTATAATAAATGATATAGATATTTTGTGATGTATCTTAATGTCAAATCATAGAGGTCAATATGCTATTTAGCTAATTGATTCACATATATGATTGATTCATATAGCTGATTGATCCTCATAGACGTTTGATTCACATAACTAATTTTTCTATATAGTCAATTCTGAATCTACACTTCATTTGAATTGTTTTTTAGTGGGGTTTAAAAATTAATTTATTAAAATTCATTTTTTATTCTTGTATGGTTCTACATGCCTCCAAAATATTAGGCATCAGTTTTGAATTCCAGGATAAAGATGCAATAGTTTACTACAGTTATGGAGATCACAAGGCTTTAATGTTTACACATTTTTCTACAAAAAAAGGGGTGGATTCCATCAATACATAGTGGAGAGATGATAAGAAAACCCATTGATGACCAATGTTGTTTGAGTGAGAGATACAAAAAGGGTGGGTCTGAAACTGAGGTAATCCGGTTCTTTATAGATCAAAACACGTTGAGTCTCATATATTCAAAAAAATTGAGGCTTTAGTATGAGAATATTTGTGCATAAATTTTATAACTTAACTATGATTAGTACTTAAATATTTTGGAGGCTTGTGGAATGATATCAACATTATTAATTGCCGAACCAACCTATTTTTTTATATTCTTCAAAATTATTTTTTGTAATCATAATTTTTATTATTGTAGGAATCTATATTGTTTGGTGTTACCCATGACATGTATGGAGGGATACAAAAATTTCTTGTAAGTGAACTTCAATTTGGGATATAGTGAAAATAAACCATGGTTTTGGGGAGTAACCATCCATAATAAGGAGTAGGATTACACACACGATCTGAATCATATAAAAATGTATGCATCCCTTTCCCTTTAATTTCTTCATGATCGTGCGAGGCTATGTTATTTCCTTTTGAGTGGATCACACTTGAAAAATTCACAAAGTCTTTTTTTCTTTAAAAAAAATTGTTAAAAATTCTATCTAGTAATCAAACCATTTTCTCAGTGGAAGAAACTAATCTTGATAGGCACTTTAATTGGTATCAGAATAGGTTCCCTCTATAGGATCTAATCAATTATCCTTTGAGTCATTGATAATATCAACTCAGTTAATAGTAGGGTTTTACCTACATTTGAAGTAAAAAATTATCATAAATGAAAAAATCAAATGTTCCCATATCTTTTAACTCTAGTTTTGGAAGTCTGTGATATAGTGACAATGGGTTTTACACCATCTGCAAATGATGGTTAGATAATGTTTGTTGAAATGAGAAACATGAAAGTGGATATAAAATCTCATAATTATATCCTCATGCATTTATAAGATAATTTTTAGACAAAATTTATGGGTCTATAAATATTAAAAGTAATTTGGGATAAGTTGGAAATTAGTTATGAAGGTAATGTGAAAATCAAAGAAGCAAAGCTACAGTTCTAGTGAAGTAAATTTAAATACATTAAAATGGAAGATGAAGAATGTTTTTATGAATTACTTACTTGATTAAATGAAATTTTGAGTAATATCCAAGGATTTTGTGAGAATATTGATGACACAATGAATAAGAATTCACACTTCATAGTAATAAAGGGGTTTACCTAGTCATACTGATGTCATGGGTTATATTGGTGGTCTTCAATAAATATCCTCATCAGAGATAATGAAATGGTTCTATTTATTTGAGTTCTAAGTATATGTTTATGGTATGGTAGTCCATTGAATTTAAAATTATTATAAAAAAATAAAATTGGGGACAATAAAGAACCTAAAGGACTTGTGGTTTAATTTGAAAAGCTTGAAGATCCCAAGGTTCTTGGTGAGTTTAGGTTATTTTATTTGTTAACAAACTTATCTAATAAATTATTTAAGTATTCCAATTATTGATTTGGTTTCTATGGATTTAAGAATCATGTAAGGGAGTTTCTTGACTATAAAAATGGTTTTGAGATTGTATGGAGATTAGATTAAGTAAACCTTCTTGAGTTTGAGAGGTTTCTTGGTCTATGTAGCTATTTTTTAAAGGGGAAGAATCACATACTTGTTTGAGCGACGTAAAATAATTTTTAATTGAAAATTCACATAGGAAATTAAAAAAATAATTGTAGCTACATAAGTGATTCATGTATCCATTTTATATTTGTTAGTGATTCACATAGAAGTGTTATCTATATAAGGTAATCATATATCCATTTCATCCATGTAGCCATTTTGATACACGAATGACATAGCCATTTCATGATGTAGCCGAATATCGAATCATAGAGGTGGATATACTATGTAGCCAATTGATTCACATATAAAATTTATTAATATATATAATTGATTAATGAAACCAATTATTCCACATAGACTATTATGAATCTACACTACATTCATATTATTTTTCAACAGCGTTTCAGAATTAATGTATTCCAAGGAATTTTATTTATATGGATGGTTCTACATGCCTCCATAATATTAGGCATCATTTTTGTATTCCATAATAGAGATATATTATTTGAATATAGTTGTAGAGATCATAGGGATTTAATGTTTACATGTTTTTCTACAAAATAGGGGTGGATTCCATCAATACACACTAGAGTGCTGATTGTTAGATTAATCATCGACGAGTAATGTAGGCTAAGTGAGAGACATAAAAAGGGTGATTCTGAATCCAAGGTAATCTAGTTCTTCAGTGAAAAACATATTTTGAATATCAAATATTCAAGATAAATGAGTTTTATAACACCCCATGACTTTATAATACTTTTTTTTGAATAAATTTAATTTCTTCGATATCTTACATTATACATAACAAAGAGTTTTAATGAACCGTGATAAACTATTTATATTATAATTTAACTATGACCGTTATAAACTAGACATTGAACATAGTGTAATGAATAGTAATAAATATATTTTTAAAAGTAATTATAATTATTTTATATAAATAAAATACATTTATAGATATGAACTTAATTTTTAATAATGTCTTTGTATGCTTCAGAAATAATTTTTTTCTCAAAAAAATGAGTTTTATTACCTTTTGTGAAGAAATAATAAAATTAATTTTTGAAACATTTTTAAAATTTATGTGGAAAAAATTAATCAATTTTTGGAATCAACATTTCAAAATTAAATTAGGGTGATTTTTTGGTAATTTTCTGAAAATATAATAATTTTTATGAATAGTAAAAAATACTGGTTTTTATTGAAAACTACATTTTCCATTAAAGAATTTATAAGTTTTCATTTTATTTTAAAATAGTTTAAAAAATAAAATTAGATAAATTATATTATAATTTATCCAATTTAGTACTTTGGAATCAATTTTATATTAAATTTTGATATAAAACCTTTTTAAACTTTTGATCATTTTCTATTTAGAAAATCGCTTTCTCATCGCATCTACGAGTTTAATTTTAATTTTTTTCACACTTATATGAATAGAATTTGAAAAACTTTATTCCATAATTATATTAATACTAATTAATATTATATAATAATTTCAACTTTTTTTTTTCAAAATTAACAGTACAAACAATAAAAATTAATTACTACGGTTAAGGTTATAACATGTTTACATGGGGTTAAACTAGAAATATAACGGGTAAAATGACCTAGAAACATATAAAAAACCCATTTTATTTCAATATTTACAACTTATAACCTATAAGATTTTATAATTACCCATTTTTTATCCTTTTTTCTTATTAAAAACATGGGTACATGTTATTCTTTCCAAAAATTCCATGCGTGTCCTCCCCCACTTATAAAAGGCCACCCTCTCCTCTCATTCTCACACTTCCAAAACCATTTTTTTCAGCCAATAACTACTTAAATAGATTAAATAATTTCCTCTAAAATTAATATATTCCCTGGTTTTTTTATGTAACCCTTCTGATTTAGGTATAAACCTAAAGAGGTTCTTCAAAGAAGAGGTAAAATACTTAATCTTGCATTTTGTTTTATTTTTTTCTACACCGCATTCAAATATTCTTAAATTATTATGATACAATATAAATAATATGAAACATATACTTAGATGTTATTCTGAAAATTTCATAACCTATATCCATCTCTTCTTTCATAAAAAGGGAAACAAAACCATCGATCATGTGTAAGACGGATTACCGCCTCGCGAACCGATGTTATTTATTTTCCATAACCAACTCTCATGGATGGATATAATGTAATATTTAATTTATATATATATATATATATATTATTTATGATATTATTATACCTATTAATTTATAATACCACATTTAACTTCTTACTTCCAAACATGTTAGAAAATAATAATGTCACTTCTGAGTACCTCAAACTACGACCTTATGAACCGATGTGATGTATTTTTCATTAATGTATTACATGGATGGTAATATGGATAGAATAAATGAATATAAATGATATTTTTAACATAACTATTCCTTTTTAATTAATATATCACATATACCTTCTTACTTTCAATTTTGTAGGGATATTATAACGGCGCTCGTGTGTACGCCAGACTGCCACCTCATGAAGTGATGTGACTCATTCTTCATAAAAGATTTATATGGGAAGTAATAAGAATACTTTTAATGAATATAGGTGATATATATAACATAAAAATTATTATGTAAATTTAATATATATTTTTACCTTTCTTTCACTTCATCCATCGAGAAAATGGAAGCAGTGTTCATACGTACATACAACCTACTATCTCCATAAACGATGTATTTCATTTTTATATTAAATATTTATGAATTAATATAAATAAATATATAATGAATATATATGATATTTTTATCATGTTTAAATTTTTTGATATTATGTAACCATGATCAACGTTAGAGGACCTAAATTTCGAAATTAAAACATACATGAAAAACAAAACAGTTATTACCCAAAACTTGATTTTAACAATGAATTATTAATAAATGGGTAATAAAAGGTCATAAGTAAAAAATATATGGTATGATATATATAAGTATGGTTATATAATATATGTATAATATAGATATATTTATTATATATGAGGTTCAAATATGTACGAAGGAAGTCTAGACTTAAGGTAAGAGATTTATAGTCTCTCATTTATTTCTATGAGACATATACCATAATCCCTACTAATTTATTTTATGTGGTGTATATAGTTACCATTTTACATGTTATATAACGAGTATAATTATTTACATGATATTATAGTCTCATATTATGTTATTATTTAATGGGTATTATGATTTAAAATATTACTAATGTGGTAATGGAATTTCATCTCACTTTTATTTCCATGGGACACATGCATTATACACCACTTTTTTTATTTTTTATAGTGTATATAATAACCATGAATATATTTTATGATACTTATAATGATAATTTCATGATATTAATATCCATATAGAGTTCTTTATTTCATGGGTCATACGATTCAAATGATACCAAAGTGATAATGGTTTAATGTTACATTCCCATTATTTAATGGGATTGTTAATGATATGATTTCAACGATGATATAATATGATATAACTCTCAAAGAAACTCATGTATTTTAATATACACAATTTATTTCTATAAAATACATATTTTAATTTCATTTTTATCTCTTAATGGATTTAAGAGACCAAATGACTGTTTTTATGAAAAATCATCTTTATTTGTCTCTTCATTTGAAAACCCTTTTTATTCCAAATACATATTTTCCTAAAATGTTTTCAAGACAGTTTTTACTATTATATAACTATTTTATAAATAAATTATCACCCATGTTTCAATTTTTTCAATTTTTTAAAAAGGAATCTTCATGTCGTTTTCTAAACAAGGCCCTTTTGGCATTTACCAAAACATGGAATGAATCTTTGTTTTAATATGTACAACATGAACAATTTTTTTTCATCATTACCAATAAATAATTTAAATCTTATATTATAATTTTACAAGTTTATTTTCAAAGAAAATTATTTTTAAAATGTTTTGATAAATTTTAGTTTTAAAAAGTGTTTTTCAAAGATAAAAGTATATTTTCCTCAAGAAATGTTCCAACTGATCTCTAAAAACCATTTTCCATTTAAGATAAAATCATTTGATGTTACTTATTATTTACTGGGGATATGATCCAATTTTACCATATTTATTATTTCTCTGGATGGTTTATTATTACTATGATGAGATATTTATGAAACTTGTTCCTTTTATATGGGTTTTGCTATAATTAATTAATGAGATGATTATGCGACCCATTTAATTTCTTTGGGTTATTCTATGATGGAATGTTTATGAGACCATTTTACTTTCATAGGTCATGATATGATGAATTGTTTACGATCTTTTAGAACACTTATATATGGTTTTAATTATTTGATGGTGGTTATGTTATAAACAAGTGTGGTGGTTACTTTATAACCTAGCATGGTGATTAAGTTATAACTAAAGATTTGTGGGACCAATATATCCCTCTAAATAATTGGGTAAAATTTTACATATCATGAGATGATGATGGGAAAAAAGGAAATATTCTTGATTTTATATGAAAAAAAGACCAATTTTTTTGAACTACTATGAGAAACAAGTGATGATTCCTGATCTATTATGAATTGGGAAACAAGTGATTAGGAATAATCCATAATGAAATGGGAAATATGTTTTGAGTCTTAATACATTAATATTTTATGTTATTGGTAGTTAAACTTGAAAAATTAAATGGTTTCTATACCAATGTTGGTTCCACACTTTTATAGCACATGCTTATGGTTCATGAATTATAATGATTTAACAATCTTATGAATCATGTCTTTGGAAATGATAATGCTTTATGCCACGAATCATGTTCCTAATATATGAAAGGTTGGGTATGAAATTTTTATGTTATATTTATGATGTCGTGCCCTTATTATTATCTTATGCTTTTATATGGTCATAGAATTATATCACCCATATTTATCATTACTGAGTATCTGATATCACCCTTTCTTATGTTTACTTTACCTAGGTTATATAAAACAGTTTTAAGTAGGGTATGTATATGAAGAGTACTAAATTGGATTATCTTTATGGGAGACATTGAGTACCATCCATAAGATAATAATATTTTGTATCTATTATAAAAATATACTAAACCATTATTGTCTATAAGTGTGTATATATGAAATGTATTGAATATTTATCTAAAAATATGTGATATTTATGTATGAGAAATTTGGGTAATCATTGATGGTACTGGAGAAAATATTTAGTTAACCTTTAGAAACTAAGATGAGAAAAATTTAGTAAAGAATCCATATGATGAGTCTAATTATAGGATAAAATACTAAAGTTTGGTAAGGAATATATTATGTTTTTTTGTTATAAATGCTTCCCAATATGGATACTATAAGTGGAAATGGTTTTGGAATAGATGTACCTAGGGGTAATAACTCTGAAAAAGGTATGTTGAGATTAACTCGAGCATTACCTGGTATATGACAATAGGACTTACTGCACACCTTGGTTGACACTCCCATGGTATATTCCTTGGTCAATTCATATTTTATTTAGGAACTATTATGAAGGATTTTAATAGATGATAATCAAGTATTACCAAGGTTAAACCTAAGATTTCATAGATAAAAAAGAAGGTTCCATGATTTAGACATCCTATAATTTATTTTTTACAATTACGTGGTTTCCCACTATGAATATTATTTCTCAAAATATTCTTTTTGGTTCTAGTTAATGGAAGGAACCATAAGAATATAGTGTAAAATTGAACGTAATAGACAACATGCTGATAAGAAACCAAATGGGATGATGACTGGAGTGAAGGATATTGTGATTATTCCTAATGAGTTATCATAATATTTGATTAATAAATTACACTTTAACTGACTCTCACTCTCACAAAAGAAGATAAGGATAGATTTTTTTGAGTGTTTGGGTGATGGAGACTATATAGAAAAGAAGGTTCAGTTTCAATATATTGATAATGTGGGAATAGGCCCTGAAATAAGTGTCTAAAATAATTGATAATATGTTTTATGTGTGGAGAATAAGGGAACATAGTAAGTAATTGCATAGGAAAATGAAAACTTCAGTTCGCACAATGGATGAGAATAATGGTTTCCCTAATCCATCATTAATGGAGGAATATTATAAATTTGGAAATAATAGGTATTATACAAATTGATTTCATAGAGGGAAAGATCAAGAAGAGGATCAATGAGGTGGCACAATGAAAGGTTTTGTTTTTCATAATGAATCCTAGATAATGGTTTAAGAATGAAGTATAATAGTTAAAGTGTTTATTTATTGGAATTCAATAATTAAAAAATATATAAAGAATTTTATGTATAAGTTTTACAATAAGGATATGGAAGAATATATTGAATTGTACTATCGAACTAGAAATGTCATTTAATGGAAAGGTTTTATTTTATGTAAAACACATGATTAAGGAAAGATAACCCTTAATATGTTCTTGATGTTGATAAAATGCTATTTAGTTTGGATAAATAAAATATTGATTTGGATAAATTAAATCAAATAATATTTATTACCTTGGAAATGATTAATGATTTGGTGAAATTTTTTTTATGTTATCATTGATAGAGTTTACAATATTTCTAGATTTATGTAATATATTTAATAATGAGTGATTTTATTTAAAGAATAATAAAATAATTAATTTTTGAAAGAATGCATGTTTTTAATAAGGTTTTATGGCAATTTAGGATATTTCTATGTTTTAGAGAATATATGATCAATGTATTAACATATTTGTAATGTGAAATTAAGATATTCTTCATTTTTTTTGAGGGATTAATGATATTTGATCTTAAAAATTTACTTATCTTCTTTATAAATTTGTGGATCTCAATTTTGGTCAGACTTTGAGGATCCTTAAGGTTAAATATTCAGGGAATGGATTAAGTTGAACTTTGGATGTTATTGGATAACTTGTTCTAACCATTTTGGTTTTGGTAAATATTTTGTGGCCAAAGGATAATGAGGCATTAGTATCCTCATTTTTGTTTATATCAAAGTGAAAAAAATTCAAGGGATAAATTCATTTTAATGGGGATATAATGTAACACCTTGATATATTATGATTTTTTTTGAAAAAATCTAATTTCTTTAATATCTTGCATTATATAAAACATCAAGTTTTAACTAACTATGATATACTATTAATAATATTATGTAAATACGACTGTTATAACCAAGATGTTAAACATAGTGATATTAATAGTGTTAAAAACATTTTTAAAATTAATTATAATAGTTTTAAATAAATAAAATACATCGATAGATAAGATCATAATTTTTAGTAAAGTATTTATAAGTTTTGAAAATAAATTTTTCACAAAAAGATGATTTTTATTGTCTTCTGTGAAAAAAAATAAAATTATTTTTGGATACATTTTTGAAAATTTATTTGAAAAGAAAATTGATTTTTTAAATAAAATGTAAAAATTATCATAGGGTAATTTTTTTTGGGAATTTTCTGAAAAGATTACTTTTTTCAATGAATAGTTAAAAATACTGGTTTTTATTGAAAACTGCCTTTTAGTTTGAAGAATTTATAAGGTAATTTTTTTAAAATGGTTAAATGAAAAATTAGATAATTTATATTATAAAAGTTGAGGCTGACGCCTTAGTTTATTCGGGAAAGGGGCAACAGTACAAAGAAAACCGTACAACAAGCAGTACAGGGATGAACTCGGCGAGACTCAAACTCGAGACCTTGCTGAGACCCACAGGTAAAAATATCAAATGAGCTGCACCATAGGGGAATAAATGTGTTGTTGGGTAAGAAGGTATTGGGGTGGCCTCCCCAACTGTGCGCCACACGTCACTATCAAGGCCCAAGGTGGCCAAACCTTAGGCTTAGGCCAGTTCCCAATGGGGTAGAAAGGCCCATGAGAGGTTTGTTAGCATATACTACATGTTGACTTGCAAGGACTAAAACCCTAAACCTTAGGTTTAGGAAACAAGCACCTTTAACGAACTCACCCATGCCCCACTGGAAACGTGTTGTTTGGTAACGAGGTATTGGGGTGGCCTCCCCACCTACGCGCTGCACGTCCCCTGCGAGGCCCAAGGTGGCCAACCCTTGGGCTTTGGCCAGTTCACAATAGGGAAGAGGGGACCATGAGAGGTTTTTTAGAATATAGTGCATGTTTCCTTGTGAGAACTTGAACCCAGAACCTTGAGGTCAGGACGCCACCACCTTTAACCAACTCACCCCTGCCCCATGGGAAACGTGTTGTTGGGTAACAAGGTATTGAGGTGGCCTCCCCAACCGCGCACCATACATCCCCAGTGAGGCCCAAGGTGGCCAACCCTTGGTCTTAGTCCAGTTACCAAATGGATAGAGGGGCCCACGAGAGGTTTTTTAGCATATAGTGTGTGTTTACTTGTGAGGACTGGAACCCAGAACCTCTAGGTCAGGACGCAACCGCCTTAAACTAACTCACCCATGCCCTGCGGGCAAAATGTGTTGTTGAGTAATGAGGTATTGGGGTGGCCTCCCCACCTACACGCCGCACATCCCCAATGAGGCCCAAGGTGGACAACCCTTGGGCTTAGGCCAATTCCTAATGGGGTATAGGGGCCCACGAGATGTTTGTTAGCATATAGTGTGTGTTGCCTTGTGGGGACTCGAACCCAGAACCTCAGGTTCAAAACACCACTGCCTTTAACCAAATCACCCATGCCCTGCATGGTCATTTATATTATAATTAATCCAATTTAGTTCATTTTATTTAATTATATAATTAATTTTTATATAAAAACTTTTGAAACTTTTGATCATTTTCACTTTGGAAAATTGATTTTTCATCACTTAAATAGGTTTATTTTTAAAGTAAAATTTTCCACTTATATGAATAGAATTTTGAAAAATGGATTACATATTTTTAATCAGAATAATTATTAATAAATAATAATTTCAACTTAATTTTTGGTCAAAATGAATTTTAAAAATAGTAAAAAACTAATTACCAGGGTTAATGTTAAAATATGTTTATCAGGGGGTTAAAATGATTAAATTGTGTAAAATGACCTAGAAACTTGTCTAAATCGCATTTTATAGCCATATTTATACCTTATCAACTATAAGGTTCACTAATGACCCATTTTTATTTTTTTTTCATGTAAAAAAATGGTTACACATTATTCTTTTAAAAAATTCGATGTTTGTCCTCTCCCCCACTTATAAAAGACCACCCCATAAAATATCCTCTTCAAACTTTCAAAACCCTTTAGTACAGCCAATAAATACTAAAATATCTTACCTAATTATCTATACACTTCATAGAGGCCTTGTTTTTATTATTAAACCCTCCTATTAATACTTTACGTATAAACCTAAAGAGGCTCTCCAAAGAAGCAGTAACCTTGCATTTTGTTTATTATATTCCTCCACCTCATTAAAATATTATTTAATTATAATGACATAATATCATTAGTATATATAACATATTTAGATGTTATAATGTTAATTTCATTACCTATATCATTATTCTCTTCTATAAAATGTGAAATGAAACCATCTATCGTGTGTTAGACAAACTACCTCCTTGCGAACCAATATTATTCGTTTTCCATCACCACCTCTCAAATATGGGTATAATGATGGATTTAATGTTTATATATTATATTTATGATATTATTATAACTTTTAAATTATAACACTACATTTATCTTATAACCTCCCCACCCATTATAAAATAATAATGTCGCTCGTGTGTACGGAGGACTATCACCCCACGAACCATTCTGATGTATTTTTCATTTATGTTTTACATAGAATGTAATAAGGATATATTAAATGAATATATATGATATTTTTAACATAATTATACTTTTGAAATAATTATATCACATATACCTTCTTACTTTATATTCCTTGGGGGACATGATAACGTCGTCGAGTGTACAATGGACTACCGCCTCGCGAAGCGATGTGACTCGTTCTTCACTAACGATTTACATGGAAGGTAATAAGGATACAATTAATGAATATATTATATATATATGAAATAAAAATTAATATTTAAAGTTAATAGATATATATATACCTTTATTTTATTTCATACATTGATAAAATCTAAAAAATGTTCATGTGTACGTATGACCCACCGTCTCCATGAATGGTGTATTTTATTTTCTATATCCAACTTTTATAGATTAATATAAATACATATATAATAAATATATATTATATTTATATAATTATTAGAATTTTTAAGATTATGGAACCATGATTAAAGTAATAATACCTAAATCACCGAATCAAAATATACACAAAAAAGCATTTATTACCCGAAATGTGATTTTAACAAGGAATTCTTAACAAAAATGTAATAAAAGATCATAAGTAAATCATACATGTTAATATATATATATATAAGTATGGTTATTTAATAGATTTATAATAAGAATATATTTATTATACATGATGTTTTGACGTGTACAAAATAAGTCGAGACTCAAGGTAAGGGATTTCTAGTATCTCTTTTATTTCTAAGAGACATACTCTATAATCATTACTCATTTCTTTTGTATGGTGTATATACTTCCAATTTAGAATGTTATATCATGAATATAATTTTTTACATTATATTAAGGTTTAATTTTGTGTTGTTATCTAATGTGGCTTATGATTCAAAATTTTACCAAAGTGATAAGGGAATTTTATCTCACTTTTATTTATATAGGACACATTACTTATACACCACTTGTTTCTTTTTGTGTAGTGTATATACTATTTATTAATTTATATTTTCAATCCTTATCATGATAATTATGGGATATACATATCCATATAATGTTATTTACTTCATGTGGCTTACGATTATAAAGACACCAAAGTGGAAATAGTTTAATATTTAAATATCATTGTTTAATAAGATTGTTTATTATATGATTCTGATGACGAGATATTATGATATACCTCTAAAGAATGTAATTTATCTTATTATAATATTATTATTTATGGAAAATAATTTTTTTCCTTTTATTTTATTCTCTTAAAGGATTAAATAGACCGAATTTTTTTCTTAGAAACATTTTCATTATTTCTCTCTTCGATTGAAAATCAATTTACTTCCATATCCATGTTTTCAAAAAATGTTTTAAAGAAAGTTTTTACTATTCTATAATTATTTTTAAAGACATTTTTAACCATTTTTGATTATTTATTATTTTAAATTAATATTTATGTCATTTTTAAAATAAGGTCCTCTTTTATTTTACCAAAATTTAAAAGGAATCTTTTTTAACGTGTATAACATGAATATAATTTTTTTCTATCATGAATGATCAATGTTTTAAATAATCCTTTATAATTTTCCAAGGATATTTTCAAAGAAAAGGATTTTGAATATGTTTTGTGAAATTTTCATTATAAAAATCTATTTTAAAACTGTAAAGGCTATTTTCCTCAAGAAATGTTATAAGTGATATTTCCAAATCATTTTCCATCTAAGATAATATACATTGATATTATTTATGATTTACTAGGGATATTATCCAATTATACCATCCTTATTATTTCTTTTTATGATTTATTATTATGATGATGATATTTTTATGAAACTCATTCTTTTTCCATGGGTTATACTATGATGAATTAATTAGATGATTATGAGACCCGTTTTATTTATATGGGTTATGATATGAAGGAATGTTTACAAGACCCATTTCCTTTCATGGATCATGATATGATAAATTTTTTATGATCTTGTATAACACTTATTGATGGTTTTCATTATGTGATGGTGGTTACATTATAACCATGGATGGTGGTTACTTTATAACCAAGGATGTCAGTTACATTATAACCAAGGATGGGTAGGACCTATATATCCCTCCAATTCATTGGGTAATGTTTTATATCTCACAAGATAATGATGGGAAACAAACTAATGTTCTTGATCCACTATGGGAAATAGGAAGATGCGCTTGATCTACTATGGAAAATAGGTGATGATGCTTGTTCTGTTATAAAATGGGAAACATGTGATGTGGCTTGATCCATTATGAAATGGTAAATAGGTTTTTCTGCCTAATATGTTACTATTTTATGGTCTTGGTAGTTAACTTTGATTAATTAAATGGTTTCTATACCTATGTTATTGACACACTTTTATGACATGGGATTGTGGTTCATGAATTATGACGATTTCACACTCTTATGAATCATTTATTTTGGAATGTTAATGATTTATTCCATGACTCAGGTTTACAATATATGATAGTTTGGGTTAGAACTTTGTAAGTTATATTCATGATCTCATACCCTTTTTCTCATTTTATGATTTCATATGATCGTAGAATGATATCTACCATGTTTACCCTTCTTGAGAATCTGAGTTCACCCTTTCTTATATTTCATTTCCTCATGTTATGAATAATGTATTTAAGTAGGGTATGTATCTGAAGAGTACTAAATGGGATGATATTTTTGGGAGACATTGAAGATCATTCATTAGATAATACAATTGTGTACCTAGTATCCAAAGACACTAAAATATTATGTTACCTCAGAGTGTATTTGTGAATATTTTTCAATATTCATATAAAAATATATATTATTTAAATATGAGACTATTGGGATGTTATAGAGGTTTATTCTAAGAATATACATGTTGTAATTTCATGACTGAATTTAAAGCAACACTTCATTTAATATTTTGAAGGCTTTTTGAAGGAGATCTACATTCTTCATTGCTGAAGCAACCTTGTTTTCTGGTGATCTTCTTCAATTTTTTGTAATAATATTTTATATCACAATAAGAAGACATGTTGTTGGGTATGAATGATATCATGTGTGGTGGGATAATATATGAGTTTTTGTAAGTTAACTTCACTTGGGGATATAAAGAAAAGAATCCAGGGGGGAGTAACCAACTATGAAAAGGAGTGGGATTCCACACTTGATCTGAACCTTGTAAAATATATGGGTACCTTGCTCTTTATTTTCCACATGATCACATGAGGTTGTGTTATTTTCTTTTGAGTTAATCATACTCTAAAAATTAACATATATTTGTTTTGTTTCAAATAAATTATAACAACTACCCTCCACAGATTCAACTCCCTCTTCAGTAGAGGAAACATATACTAATAGGAACTTCAACAAATAATAAAAAACACATAATTTTTCATTATAAAAACTAAAAACTTTGGAAGATGTATAGAGACATGATACATGTGAGAAAACTATAAAGGGGTCACATAGAAAAATAACACAAGGTAAAAACAAAATGAAAAGTGAACCATAACAAATTATATAACACAACATTGGATGTCAACCTTGAGTATAATGGGATACCCAAAGAACCCACTATATTTGGATCCAACTATAAGCCTATGATGTGATCTTAATAGTCAAAAACCCTAAATTACCCTCTTGGAATTATTGTGTGGAAAGCACATAAACAAGTAATGATCTATACTAGGGGACATTAACTACCATAGTAATCTAAAATAGTGAATCAGTGATCTTAATTACCAACATAACTACTGAAGGGACCCACATGTAAATTAGAAAATATCAATATTGTAAAAAATCAACAACATTCTAACCCCAAAAATTATAATAATTCCACCAAGAAATATATATAATAGGGATAACAATAATAAATTTAAAGAAAAAAAATAAAAGTTCCAAAAAATAATTTATCAATAGTAACATAATTTGAAATTGTAAAATTCCTCCTATATAAATCATAAACCATTTAAAACACTACCTATAAAATCATTAAAACCAAAATAATCAATTGATAAATTTTGAGAAACACTTTTGGGAATGAAAACAAAATTAAAAAATGTAACACATGAAATCTATGAATCACCCTTTATATTAAGGTCAAAATCATCAAAACATTATAAAAACATTATAAATTTAATATAGAAAATTTATTTAGGTATATATTTTATAAATGAATACTTATAAAATCCCACGAAATAAGAGTATGTTAAATAAAATTAGATTACTTAAAAACACATACCTCTCACAAAAAATATCAATTCTCTATATTCAAATAATAATGGATTAGGATGAAATAATACATTCAAAACCCCAGAAACCAGAAAACCCATGTTTATCTTATCATTAACCTGAAATTTAGACACTATGTTTGGTTAGGTTAAAGAACAAGGAATATAGAGGGGGGAGAATACAAATGGGAAAGAGTGGAAGGATAAATGATAATAGAGAGAGATATTACCTTAGAGATTTTATCAATATTGAGAGGAAAATAACCAAGAGACAAAGGGGGAGGAGAAATCATCTTAGAAGGCTCCTTGAGAAGTGTCTAGAAAACTAGAGAAATAATTAGGGAACACAAAATAAAAATCAAATAGAAATATACAAAAATAGAAAAATAGAAAAATAGAAAAAATAGAAAAATAGGGCAGATCACATGGTTTGGATGCATAGTTTGGGAATACATAAATCAACCATGTGAAAGATTATGAAATTGAGGTACACACCCTACACTGCTTGGATTTATAGTTACTTCTAATTGTCCATAATACAATGTCCTACCAAATTCCATGTTTTCAAATTTCAGACACTAAAGTTTCAAGAAATAGATAAAAAATAAGATAAATATATACCAATGACATTGTGGGTGTCACAATTCACTCTACCATGCCACTTTATACCCCAATAAATTCATTTTCTCTTCAATATTAAGATTAGGTGATGTAATTTATCCATCATCCATGACTAATTATTTCATGTATCATGGATATATTTATCAAATTTTCCTAATACACATACAAAAGGAACAATATTTCAACTCAACACTATATTTTAATGATCCAAAATATGAATAGATTTCTTATTTATAATGAAATTAGGATCCAAATGAAAATATTCCTATTAAACTACATGAGAGGGATAAGTATGGTATTTCTTCAACTGGGATACATAGAAAACATCACGAATAGACATCAACTAATGGGCTAAATCTAGCTGGTATGTTACCTTCTTAAGGCCTTATATAATCTTGATTAGTACCATATAACATTCCTTAATATTTATTTTATTCCCAAATATCTAATATCCTAGTCAATTCAAGACTTTTAAAAACACCCAATCACAAACTATAAATTCTAAAGGATTATGATAATGATAAAATTATTATTTTTGAATACCTTGAACCATAACTAACTTCTTATGAATTATCTTAATCATACTTTTTATCTTCTGAAAAATTATTTATCCCAACAAATAATTTTCTCCCTCTTTATCACAACAATGAGGGGCCCAATATGATCGACCATAAATATACTTGATTGTACCTATTTTAATCGATGATTTATAGTTTTTTTATAATATAACTCTATCAATGATAAATTATTCTCACAAAAACCTCCAAAATCAAGTACACAATAAAAAATATTATATCCAAAAATATGAATTTTCTAATATATTTTCCCATCTGTTTATAGATGATATTCAATGATCAATTTTAACTAAGAACCTATAAATACCTAATATCTTCTCCATTTATAGTTTATTTATATAAATAAAGTGTGATTATTTCATTAGTAGATAAACAATCACTCGTATTAATTTTTTTCCTTGATAAGACTGAGAAAATACAATGATGAAGTCAATGGTGATCTCATTCCATTTCTAAACAAGAATAGGAAATAACTTTTAAAATACTATAGAATTTTAATTTCCATCCTTTACCCTTTGACAAGTAACTTAATGAGACACAAAATCTATGATCACTTATATCACACTTATCCACTAATATTGATAATTAAGATCATAACACATTTTATTGGCTCTAGGGTGAGCATACCAACTTGAATGATGACCTTTTTTCATAACTTCCTACCTCAAAGAAAAAGGCACCACTATCCTAATTATGAATAATATTATTCCACATCAAAATCAATCAACTAATTTCTCCCCAAAATTTTCAATTACACATATATACCAACAGTTTGGATCATGTACTTATTTATGATGAATTCAATCATCCAAGTAGGGTGTGACTTCCTCACAAGAAAAAATACATTGTCATCTTATTTCTTCACATCCAATTTCATTTCATAAGAATTCTTATCAAGTTCCATTACTCCTAGAATTCCTTCATTATCTGAGTCAGAACCTTCCTAACTAGAGCGTTCACAACCACATTCCCTTTACCAAGCGAATATGACAGATAAAAAAAAATCTATATACACTTGACCCAATGTCTCTAACTAAGATTTATGTATTTTCTAGGGAAACTATATTTCAATTTTAATGTCTCAGAATCTACATATAATTTTTTTAATGATATGGAATTATTTCGGGACCGTGAAATTTTACGGCACGTGATTCTGAGTCCCAGAGTGCTTGGAATGATTTGTCGAAAAATGTTAGGCTTTAAATAGTGTGTGTGTGAAGTTTTCCTAAAAATAAGAATAACTCTTAAATGGGGTTCCGAATCATAAATCCAAGGGAACCGTTGCATTCAAAATGGTAGGTTTACTCTAGGTGTGACTTAAGCTTAGTTGGGACAAGTCTCCAGTGAGAAAAACTAAAAATGGCATAGTTGTAAATAAAATAATTAAATAAAATTATTTCATTTTTCAAAAGATTATAACTCAAAAACGGTGTATCAGATTAGAAATCCAAGACCACCACTAAACTTGTGAGGGTATGCTTTCATTAGGAAGTTCCTAACATTGGCTGGTGCAGGCCAATAGTGGAAGTTAGTTTTTAGCCGTAAATAAAATAATTAAGTAGCGATTATTTTATTAGAAAATCCTTATAACTCCTAAATGGTATCTCAGATTGGAAATCTGATAGTACTGTTGATCTCGTGAGGGTGTGTTCTCCTTAGGTGGAACCTAACCTCGACCGGCGTGGGTTGAGGGTAACTGTTCACAATTTTTGAACCTTTTTAAGGTATGTTTAGTAAACGTGTGAGTATGAATTTCTATCTTCTGAACCGGTGCTCAGATTTAAAATCCGAGGGAAACATTGAATTTATAGCGCTAGGATTCTCTTAGGTGAAGCTTAACTTCAATCGGAAAGGGTTGGACGAAAAAGATAACTTTTGGACTTTATGGAAAAATAATAAAATAACTAAATGAGTTATTTTATTCTTTCTCCAACCGTTGAGCAGTAGTTAGTGGGAACACATTGTAACATCATGCATTGAATAAGAGACATTTAATCGCACGACCCTTTGGTTGCGTAACTGTAGTGCTTGTAGAATTAATGGATCATTAATTGTGATTCATTAATGAACCACATTAATGAATGCAACATGGGTGGTTCCATTTATTTTGTTGAAAAAAACCTTTGGCATTGGTTTTGAGAACCTATGAGAGGAACCTATGAAAAAATACCGGCAACAAATTCCTCCAACAAATAATAGAGTTTTGATCGACGACCATTGGAGGATTAGAACCGAACATTGATGGGTGATGATGAGTGCCAACGAACATGGAATGTCTATTAATGTGAATCTTCTCCTTCAACCGCAACACCATTTCTAGGTAGGGGGTTTATGTGCTTTGAGGTTCTCCCTCTTTCTGTTCTTGGAAAATATAATGAATTCGGACCAAACGACTAACGTGTTGATCTGTATCTCATCTATTTATACGGGTAGTGGTTGCGAGGTATTAAAATTGGGGATTGTTCTTCCTTTTTGATTATTGAATTCCTTCCCATGTTATAACACTAATGTAGAGGGTGCGGGTCAAACAGAACAAGACCCAGACCCTCCGCCGATCTTGGTTTGATGCATTTTTTGTGGGCAATCGAGAAATAAAGAGGCAAGAAGAAATTGAGGGCTACGCAGTGTAGGTGGATTCCCGAGAGGCCCATAGGTGTAGACATGAAGAAAATCGGACCACTCGAGCTTCGTTAGTGGCCCATGGAAGCATCGCTGGTGCAGCGGTGCCGGTGACCGGTGACCGCGAGAGGATGGCAGTGCCCGAAGGCACCATGGTGGATAAGGGTGATTTTCCTTTTCGGCCACATTGACTACAGGCGGTGTTCCATAGTAGAGAGCAGACCCTTGATCTTGGGTCCTTCTTATTGTATGGTCCATGCAGACTAGTCAGGTGGAACGATGCCAACCTGGAACCGCTGTTTGAGGAGCCCAAATGGGCTCGTCCATTCGGGGAGGCGGACCACGCCTAGCAAGCGGGCCACACCGAGCCCGCGACCCAGTAGGCCAGATCAGACTCAGCCAGACCTGGCTAGGCCTAGCCAGTTCGGGCCGGGTCTATTAGGCCGGGTCGGGTCTGGTCGACCCGGAACGAGACCCTTTTTGATCTAGTTTTGCTTAAAGGGCCATATCTTCTAAACCAAACGGCCATTTTATGAACCATATATGACATTGGAATCCTTAGGATGAGTTGGAACTTTAGAGATAATTCACTTGGGTTTTGGAGAATGTTGGAGTATGTCCGGGTTGGATCGACTTCGAATCTAACTAGGACCTCGGTACTAAAATGCCAATAACTTACATACTAGGTATCCAATTGATGCGACAACTATTTCATTGGAACCCTTATGAAATGGTAGTTATTTGGGTTACTTATTTTTTGGAATTAGTGGTGGTTTAGGTATGACTGATGTCTTGAGGAGCAGATCCTTCCAGAATCAAACGTGCTAAGTGAGGGAATCTAGTGGTTGGTTGTGACGTGAAGAAAGAATAGTGATCCTCTAAGTGGGTTAGCACCTAGTGATCCTCTTTGGATCTTCACCTAGTAATCCTCTGAGTGGGTCAGTACCTAGAGATCCTATGAGTGGGTTTGCACCTAGATATCCTCTGTGGGTTAGCACTTAGTGATCCTCTGTGGGTCAGCACATAGCGATCCTTTGTGGGTCAGCACCTAGCGACGCTATGTGGTCCTGCAACAAAAGCCTCTCAACATAATAAGATGATCTAGCTTTGAGACTAATCATCATTATTCATATTCTTTAAGTTGCATACCAGGTGTGATATGTCTTTTACTTTATGCTTTTTGATTGAGATCGTGCTTTGTGGTTTTTCTTTGTGGAGTTCTAAGAGACCTTCAGGGGCCATAAGATCCCTTATGTGTATTGTTATACTCACCCCTACATGGTCTTTGACCACACCTTGTTGTGTCTTGTGTAGAATATGGACAGATTGATCGAGACATGAGGAGTTAGGGCTAGATGGTGCTTGGAGGTGATTGACAGATGGGGTGAGCAGCAGTGATGACAGGAAACAAGTTGTACCTACCCTTTAGGTAGGATCTTTGGTGGACGACCTTCGGAGCAGGTTTTCCCCCTTTTTCTATACTTTCCTTCCAGTTGGGATTGTATACCGGACCCTTTACTTTCATTACTTAATTTTACTCTCAGTTGTGGTTTTTAGAAATGGTTATACTTTACCTTTTCTATCGTGTTTTACATGTATGAAGTGTGACTTGTCTCTGTTTGTAAAAGTTTAAAGTAAATTCATTCCCTTTTTGGGTTTTTCCTTTCTAGTGCTAGTCACCAGCCCCTGGCCTATGGAAGGTGGGATTGGGGTAGTCATGACATGGGCCCTGATGAAAGGGTCCTGAAAAAGTGGTATCAAAGTGAGGTTAGTTCTACTAGAAGAACTAAGAGTCTGTATTTTAAATGGGGGAAATAGTGTTAGGATTTTTGAGTTTGGATTTCAGTGAAGGTAGTCTAGTGTTGGTGCGATGACCGTCGTCTCCATACACCAGGACCCTGAATTCTTTTTTCCAACTCTGTACACGAAAACACTAGTTCCATGTGTCTTGAAAATGTTTTTCTCTTTTTCTATTTTGAGTCACCTCACCAGGTATAACTTATTGACCGTGGTTCATCATGATTCTCTTTTCAGATGCCTCCATGCAGACAGCTAGTCAGGATTCCAATGCGTGGCCATGAGGATGGTCCATAGAGTGATGAGGCTTCAGTATAAGTAATGTTGCCTGAGATGGTACCTTTTGGCAGTGTCCTAGCGATACCAATGACCGTTGGTCAATAGTTACTACCAGTTCTACCGGTATAGGACACATGTAGGCTTAGTGCCTTACACAAGTTTCAATGATAGATACCCCATAGGTTCCAAGGAAATCCTGACTCAAAAATGTGTAAGGACTGGCTTGAGGCGGTGACTAAGTTTCCATCTAGCCAAGGCACCATATGATCATATGGAAAACTTGGTAGTGAGCCTTATATGTGGCTTAGTAGGGCGATGATAGGGTTTAGATTACCCTGATATTACGATGAGGTGACTTTTCCATAGACAGATCTTGATAACCTTCCTCAGATAAGGGGTCTCTTTCCATAAAAATCTAAGGGGTATGTTTTCCCAAGAGATTATATAGATTCGGCAAGACGACATGTCAGTAGATGAGTATTAATCGAGGTGTACCGACCATTCCAGGTACTCTATGAATATGATATGACTAGTTCTTTAGGGATTGGACCTCTTAGAAAGATATTTTTAGTGACATTAGAGCCATCACTATTCCTATTCACATTCCTACTTGTGTTAGGGTGCTAGAGAGAACCTTTTGGGGTTGAAAGTTCTTTGGTTGAGTAGATATAGCCAATGAAAGTCAACAGTGGGAAAATAGGAAACCGACACCAGTCTCAGAGACTTGGATGTGTAAAATGTTTCAGGAAGAATAAGTGATAGGGACAGATGAATCTGCAGGGCAGCAGACATGGAAGAGGATATAGGAGAGTAGTAAGAGGTAGTATACATTTCGACATGTTACAACCACCAACCCAATCTGGTCCTCACCAGGATCAGGGAGCTGGAGGATAGGGGAAGGAGATTTCAGTCAAGGAGTGTGACCCAAGGGCTCCAAGAATGATTCAAGGTATGGTTTGTGTCTACTATTAGCTGCCGTTTTAATATACATAGGTACTAATCATTCTTTATTGTCATGAATCTTGTTCGATACCTAGAGTTTCTAGTAAAACTGTTGAGTTGATCTTTATGTTTGGAGATACCTATGGGAGGTGACTCGATAATCACACTTACACTGATGATGTGATCTGACCATTAAGGTGATAATTTTGGTTGGAACCGCTTGGTGGAAGTGTTGAGGCCTTACAATGTTAGTCTGGGTATGGAATGGTCAACCATAATTTATGATCATATTGACTATTTTAGGAAAAAAGGATACGATATATCCGCATAATTGGAATGGGGTTTTCCTTGGTTGGCGAAAAAGGAAACCCAAGTAGCATGGGCTAAAATCATGTATAAGAGGATGCAGATGATCACTCTTGAGTCGGCTAGCCTTCCCCTCATGGCATCAGATTTTTTGAGTTTTCAGTTCCCAATGGTAGTGGCAGAGCGTGAGAACATCCTTTCAAAAGATGTTTTCAGGATTACCTCCACATAGGGGGAGGGACATCTGTATCTTTCTACACCCCGAGATGGAACCGATATCAACATTAACAAATCAGAGGGATTTTGTAGAGCATCACAAGTAGGGGGCCTGGGTGGAGGACTTGCAGATGAAGGGCTTAGTAATACCTAGTGTTTGAGGTTATGTTTGGACCACTGGCACCTTAACCAAGTGGCAGTGGAGAGCGAGTACCAACTACAAAATGATTGATGAGCACATCAATCAGTTAAAGGGGGGTATCCTTTCATGTAGAAGGAAAGGTTTCCATAGGATTTTTGGAAATTGAGATAGCGACAATGGTTGGAGTTCCTCTAGGACTATGACCTTGAGGCAGTATGTACTCTTGGGAAGGGGGATGTGGTGGAAGACACATTCAATATGAGGTCTAGTTTACAGCTTCTTAGTAAGGTGATAGAGCAGCTAGCCACAATGACGATATCATCCATGAATGATGATGGAAAAACTCACCTCCAGTATATGTCTATCACTCCCCCACTCCTTTAGCGAGTTAGGGAGGCACAACTTGTGGAAGTTGACTATGAGGCCTAATGTGCTCAAATATCCTCAAGACAGGCTCCTGATGAATTTCTGATTGGTGGGGAGCACGTCATCCTTTTCAAAGGACCACCTACCACTATTGGAGTTTTCATACAACAATAGTTATCACTCCACCATCAGCATGGCACTGTTTGAGGCCTTTTACAGGTGACCATGTAGATCACCTCTATGATGGAAAGACCTAGGGGAGTCAGTACTCATGAGTCTAGAGTTAGTACGAGCTACCATTTGAGAGGGTATAGATCATCTAGGAGGGGATGAGGACTGCATAGAGAAGGAAGAAGTCTTATGCTGACAGAAGATGGAGGCCCTTGGAGTTCAAGGAGGAGACCATGTTTTTCCTTGAGGTCTCACCCCGACAAGGATTATAGAGATTTGGCCAGAGTGGAAAGCTATCTCCGAGGTTCATTGGAACTTTTTAGTTTCTAAGTGGATTTGGTGAGGTGGAGTACTAAATTACTCTTCATCCACAGCTGCACCAGATTCACGATGTTTTTCACATGTCGCAGTTGAGGAGGTATGTGCACAATCCAACACACATCATCGACTGTGGCGAGATGGACATTGACGATGGGGTGACGTTTGTAGAGTTCCTGGTGGAGATAGAGGATCGATAGGATCACGTCTTTCATGGATGGTTGATTAATTTAGTGTGAATTCATTTGTGGCATGAGAATCTCCAAGAGAGAACAAGGGATTGGGAGGCTCAAATTCATGATTAGTACCCCCACTTGTTTGATTTTCCTTTGTTTTGGATTTTGAGGATGTAAATCCTTGAGTCGGGGAGAATGCAATGTCCCAGAATTCCCATATAATTTTTTTAATTATATGAAAATATTTTAATATCGTGAAATTTGATGGCATGTGATTCCGATGCCCATAGTGCTCATAATGATCCGTTGAAAAATGTTAAGCTTTAAATAGCGCACGTGAACAGGATTCCTAAAAATGTGGAATAACTATTAAACGGGTGTCCAAATTAGAAATATGAGGTCACCATTACATTTAGGATGGTGGGTTTACCCTAGGCGTGACTTAAGTTTAGTCAGCATAGGCCTATAGTGAGAAAACCCAAAAATGGAATAGTCGTAAATAAAATAATTAAATAAAATTATTTTATTTTTCAAATGATTAAAACTAAAAAATGGTGACTCGGATTAGAAATTTGATACCACCGCTAAACTCTTGAGGGTATGATTTCCTTAGCCAGATACTAACATTGGCCAGCATAGGCCAATAGTGGAAGTTAGTTTTTGGCCGTAAATAAAATAATTAACAATTATTTTATTTTCAAATCCTTATAAATCCTAAATGATAACTCGTATTGGAAATACTTGAGTACCGTTGAGCTCGTGAGGGCGTGTTCCCTTTAGGAGAAGGCTAACCTCAACCGGCATGGGTTGAGGGTGACTATTAATATTTTTTGAACCTTTTAAGCTATGTTCAGTAAACATGAGAGCATGGATTTATATCTTTTAAACCAGTTCTTGAATTAAAAATCCGAGGGTACCATTGAATTCATAGTGTTTGGATTCACTTAGGCGAAGCTTAACTTCGACCGGAAAATGTTAGATGAAAAAGATAATTTTTGGAAATTATAGATAAATAATGAAATAACTAAATGAGTTATTTTATTCTTTCTCCAACCATTTAGCAGTAGTTGGTGGGACCAAAGTGTAATGTCATACATTGAATAAGATACATTTAATCACACAAACCTTCAGTTGCATAACTGTTGCGCTTGTAGGATTAATGGATCATTAATTGCAGTTCATTAATGAACCACATTAATGAACACAACGTGGGTGGTTACTTTTCATTTATTTAAACAAACCTTTGGCATGGGTTTTTCGAACCTACAAGAGGAAACTCTAACAAAACACCACCGATGACTTCCTCTAATGAAGAATAATGTTTCGATCGACGACTGCTGGAGGATTCGAACCGAACATCGATGGGCGGCAACAAGTGCCAAAAAATGTGGAATGTCTACGAATTTGAATATTCTCCTTTGACCACAACACCATTTATAGGTAGGGGGTTTATGTGCTGTGATGTTCCCACTATTTCTGTTCATGGAAAATACAAAGAATGTGACCCAACCGACTAAAAGGTTGATCTGAATCTCATCTGTTCATGAGGGTTGTTTTTGTGGGGTTTTAAATTGGGGATTGTTATTTCCTTTTTGATTATTTAATTCCTTCCCATCTAATAATGATAACGTAGAGGGAGAAGGCTGAAGCAAACAAGGCTCAGACCCTTTGCTGATCTCATTTTGATGTGTTCTTTGTGGGAGATTGAGAAACATGAAGGTAAGGAGAAACCGTGGGCCAAAAAGTGTAGGCGGTGTCCTGAGAGGTCCATAGGCATAGACAAGAAGAAAATTAGACCACTAGAGCTTTACCAGTGGCCCACGGAAGCAACGCCGGTGCGACAATGCTAGTGACTGACGACAGCAAGAAGACGACGATGCCTGTAGGTGCCACAACGAACAAGGGTGGTCAGACTATTTCCGCCGCGTTGACGGCGGGCGGCGTGCCACAGAGGAGGTGCTGCGGAGGTGGCACCACGGCTATGAGTCGCGACAGAGGGAGGAACTACGCATGTGGGTCCTGCTTGTTGATCGTTCTATGTCGACCAGTTAGGTGGAGCGACGCCAACCTAGCCCCATTGTTTGAGGAGCCCGAATGGACTCATCTGTTCGGGGAGGTGGACCACGCCCAGCCAACATGCCATGATTTTTTCACTGCCCAGATGGGTGGGCTGGGTAGAGCCCGTGACCTAGTAGGACAGACCAGACCCAGCTGGACTGAGATGGGTCCAACCAGTTCAGGTTGGGCCCAACTTTCTGGGTCAGTTTGGGTTGACCCAGACCGAGTTGGGTCGAGTCATACCCAGACCCTTTTTGACCCAGTTTCTCTTAAATGACCATATATTCTAAATTGGACGTCTTTTTGACAAACTATATATGGAATTAGAATCCTTAATATGATTATGACCTTTAGAGATAATCCATTTGGGTTTTTGAGAATGTTGGAGTATGGCTGAGTTGTATCAAACCCGAATCCAACAAGGCCCTCAGTACTAAAATGCCTATAACTTACAGATCGGGCGGCCGATTGACAAATCGGTTGTTGCATTGTAACCCTTATGACATGGAAGTTCTTTGGGTTAATTATTTGTGGGACTTATTGGGGCTTGAGGTATGACTGATTTTTTGAGGAGGGGATCCTCCCAGAATCAAACATGTTAAGTGAGGGAATCCAGTGGTTGGCTGTGACATGAAGAAATAATAGAGATCCTCTAAGTGGGTTAGCACCTAGCGATCCTCTGTGGATCTACACCTAAATATATTCTATGTGGGTCAACACCTAGTGATCCTATGATTTGGTTAGCACCTATAGATCATCTGTGGGTCATCAATTAGTGATATTCTGTGAGTTACCACCTTGCGATCCTTTGTGAGTTAGCACCTAGCGACCCTGTGCTGTCTCGCAGCAAAAGCCTCTTGATAGAATAAGATGACCTAGATTTGTGAATAATCATATTTATTCCCATTATTTAAGTTGTATACCTGGTGTGATATGTCTTTTACTTTATTTTTTGTGATTGAGATCATGATTTTTGTTTTTTATTTATGGAATTCTGAGAGACCTTCGGGGGTCTCAGGGTCCCTACTGAGTATTTTTATACTCACCCTTGAATGGGCTTCGCCCGTACCTTGTTGTATCTTGTGCATATGATAGACAAGTTGACTAAGACTTGGTGAGTTGGGGCTAAGCGGTGCTCAGAGGTGATTAAAAGATGGGGTGAGTGGTAGTGATGACAGATAATGAGGTATACCTACCCTTTAGGAGGGATCCTTGGTGGATGACCTCCAGAGCACATTTCCCCCTTTTGCTGTACTTTCTTTCTAGTTGGGCTTGTATACTAGCCCTTTTAATTTCAGTACTTACTTTTACTCTAAGTGTTGTTTTTTAGAAATGGTTATAATTTACCTTTTCCTTCATGTTTAACTTCTATGAAGTGTGCCCTGTCTGTGTGTGTATAGGTTTGAAGGAAATGCCTTCCCTTTTTGGGTTTCGCCTTTCTAGTGCTAGTCACTAGCCCCTGGCCTATGGAAGGAAGGCTTGGGGTAGTCACAACATGGGTCTCAGGGTATGGGTCATTAAAAAGTGGTATCAAAGGGTGGTCGGTTCTACCAGAAGAACTAAGAGTCTATATTTTAAATAGGGGAAATAGTGTTAAGTTCTTGAGTTCAAATTTCTGTCTAGGGAGTCCAGTGTTGGTGCGGTAGCCAACGTATCCATACAATAGGACCCTGAATTCTATTTTTTGACTCGGTACATGAAATCACTAGTTACATGTGTTTTGATTTTTTTTTTCTCTTGATCTATTCTAAGTTAGCTCACCAGGTATAACTTATTGACCGTGGTTCATCTTGTTTCTATTTCAAGATGCCTCCACATAGACAACCAGCCAGGATTCCAATGCGTGACTATAAGGATGGTCCATAGAGTAATGAAGCTTCAGTACAAGTACTATTTTATGAGATGGTACCTTTGGGATGTTTCCTAGAGATACCACTACCTATTGGTTAGCAGTTACTATTGGGGCTACCGGTAGAGGACACATGTAGGCTCAATGTCTTATATGAGTTTCAGTGACAGATACCCCTCAGGTTCTGAGGCGATCCCAACTCATAGGTAGCTAAGGACTATCTTGAGGTGGTGACTAAGTTTCCATCTATCTAGGGCACCATACGATCAGATGGTAGACCTAGTAGTCAACCTTCTACGTGGCTCAATAGGGAGATGACATGGTTTAGATTACCCTGATCTTATGACGAGGTGACTTTTCTATGGAGAGATATTGAGAACCTTCCTCAAAGAAGGGGTCTCTTAGCATAAAAAGTTAAAGGGTATGTGTTCCTAAGAGCCTCTACAGCTTCAGAAAGATGACATGTCAGTAGATGAGTATTACTCGTGGCGTACCGACCATTTTAGGTACTCAATAAATACAATACGACTAGTGCTTTTGGGATTGGACCTCCGAGTGAGATGTGTTTAGGGAAATCCAAGCCAACACTATTACAATTTACATTCCTAATTATGTTAGGGTTATATAGAGAACCTTTTGTGGTTGAAATTTCTTTGGTTTGGCAGATAAAACCACTGAATGAATGCAGTGGGAAAATAGAAAACCGAATCCAGTATCAGAGACTTGGATGTGTAAAATGTTTCAGGAAGAGGAAGTGATAGGGAAAGATGAATCTACAGGGAAATAGACATGAAAGAGGATCTAGGAGAGTAATAGAAGGTGGTATACATTTCAACATGTTACAACCAGCACCCCAATGTGGTCCCCACCAGGCTCAGGGAGCTGAAGGACAGAGGAAGGAGCATGCGGTCAAGGAGTGTGACCCACGAGATCCAAGAATGATTCAAGGTATAGTATTTTACTACTATTATCTTCCATATTAATAGATATAGGTACTAACCATTCATTCTTGTCATGAATCTTTTTAAAGACCTATAGTTTCTGGTAAAACCATTGACTTGATCCTTGCGTCTCAAGATAACTATGGGAGGTGACTTGATAATCATACTTACACCGATGATGTGATCTGACCCTTGAGGCAAGAGTTTTGGTTGGAACCTCTTGGTGGTAGCATTGAGTCCTTACAATGTTAGTCTGGGTATGGAATGGCCATCCATAGTTCATGCTCAGATTGAATGTTTTAGGAAAAAAGATGCGGTATATCCATAATTTTAGAATGGGGTTTTCCTTGGTCAGAGAAAAAGGAAACCCAGGAAGCATGGGACAAACTCATGCATAGGAGGATGCAACCAATCACTCTTGAGTAGTCCAACCTTACCCTCGCGGCAGCAGATGTTTTGAGTTTTTAGTTCCCAACAGTAGTGGCAGAGTGTGGGAATATCCTTTCAAAAGATGTTTTCAGGATTACATCTCCGTAGCGGGAGGGACTTATGTATCTTTCTACACCCTAATATTGCACTGATATCAGCATCAACATATCAGAGTGATTTCTTAGAGCATCAAAAGCAGGGGGCATAGGTGAAGGAATTGCAGAGGAAGGGCTTAGTAAGACCCAATGTTCGAGGTTATGTGTGGACTAACGACACCTTAACCAAGTGGCAGTGGAGAGCGATTAAAAACTACCAAATGATCTATGGGAACATCAATCAATTAAATGGGGTATCATTTCATGTTGAAGGGAAGGTTCCTATAGGATTTTTAGAAATTGAGACAATAAAGATGGTTGGAGTTCCTCCAGGACTATGAACTTGAGGTATTATATACTCCTCAAAAGGGGGATGTGGTGGCAGACGCGCTCAGGAAGAGGTTTGGTTTACAACTGCTTAGTAAGGCGATAGAGAAGATAGCCGTGATAATGATATCCTTCGTGGATGATGATGTATCAGCTTACCTCTAGTCTATGAATGTCACTCTCCCACTCCTTCAGTGAGTTAGGGAGGCACAACTTGTGGACGTTTATTGTGAGACCCGACGTGCTCAGATATCCTCAGGACATGATCTTGATGAATTTTTGATATGTGGGGAGAAAATAATCCTTTTCACAGGACCACCTACCACTGGTGGATTTATCATACAAAAACATTTATCACTCCACCATCGGCATGGCACCGTTTGAGGCCTTGTATGAGTGATCGTGAAGATCAACTCTATGGTGGACAGACCCAGGGGATTCAGTACTCATGGGTCTAGAGTTGGTATGATCTATCATTGAGAGGGTAAATATAATCCAGAAGCAGATGAGGACTACATATAGAAGATATAAGTCTGATGCCGATAGAAGATAGAGACCCTTGGAGTTCTAGGAGGGAGTCCATTTTTTTCCTTCAGGTATCACCCATGACGGGGATAAATGAGATTTTTCTAGAGTGGAAAGCTATTTATAAGGTTCATTGGACCTTTTTAGTTTCTAAGTGGAGATGGAGAGGTGGTGTACAACCTAAATTTTCACCCACACATGCACCAGGTGCACAATGGTTTTCATATGTCGCAACCGAGGAGGTACGTACAAGATCCAACACATGTCATCGACTGTGGTGAGCTAGACATTGACGAGGGGTGTGTTGTTTGTGGAGTTCCCATTATAGATAGAAGATCAATTGGATCGGGTCTTTCATGGATGGTATATTCATTTGGTGCACATTCGGTAGCAACACAAGAATCTCCAGAAGATCACAAGAGAGTGGGAAGCTCAGATTCATTCTTAGTACCCCCACTTGTTTGATTTTCCTTTATTTTATATTTTGGGGACGTAAAGCCTAAGGTGGGGAGAATTTAATTCCCCAAAATTTCCATATAATTTTTTTAATTATATGGAATTATTTTGAGACCGTGAAATTTGACCTCACGTGATTCCGAGGCCCGTAGTGCCATAAATGATCCGTCGAAAAATGTTAAGCTTTAAATAGCTCACATGAGCAGTTTTCTTGAATAAGTGGAATAAATATTAAATAGGTGACCTAATCAGAAATCCAAGGGAACCATTGATTTTAGGATAACAGTTTTACCCTAGGCATGACTTAAGTTTAGTCAGCTCAGGCCTCTAGTGAGAAAACCTTAAAATGACATAGCTGTAAATACAATAATTAAATAAAATTATTTTATTTTTCAAATGATTATAAATCACAAAAGGTGAATTAGATTAGAAATCTGAGACCCCTAATAAACTCATGAGGGTATAATTTCCTTAGGAAGATCCTAACATTGGCTGGCAAGGGCCAACAGTGAAAGTTAGTTTTTGGCCGTAAATAAAATATTTAAGTAACAATTATTTTATTGTCAAATCCTTATAACTCCAAAACGGTAACTCATAATGGAAATCTAAGAGTACTGATAAGATCGTGAGGGAGTGTTCCCCTTAGGCGGAGCCTAACCTCGATCTGCGTGGGTTGAGGGTGGATGTTAATAATTTTTTCAACTTTTTTTAAGGTATGCTCGATAAACGCGCGAGCGAAGAATTATATCATTTGAACTGGTTCTCAGATTAAAAATCCAAGGGCACTATTGAATTTGCATCACCAGTATTCACTTAGAAGAATCTTAACTTTGACCCGAAAGGTTCGGATGAAAAATATATTTTTTGGAATTTACAAAAAATAATAAAATAACTAAATGATTTATTTTATTCTTTCTCCAACCATAGAGCGGCAGTTGGCAGGACTGTAGTGTAACATCGTGCATTGAATAAGAGACATTAAATCACAAGAACCTTTGGTTGCATAACTTCGGTGCTCGTTGGATTAATGGATCATTAATTGCAGTTCATTAATGAACCACATTAATGAACACAACATGGGTGGTTCCTAGTATTTTATTTAAACAAACCTTTGGTACGGGTATTGGGAACCTATATGAGGAAATTTTGACGAAACGCCGCTGATGACTTCCTCCAATGAAGAACAGAGTTTTGATTGATGACTGTTGAAGGATTCAAACTAGAAATCGATGGGTGACAGTGAGCTCCAATTAACTTGGAATGCATACAAACGTGAATCTTCTCCTTTGACCGTAACATCGATTCCAAGTATGGGGTTTACGTGATTTGATGTTCCCCCTCTTTTTGTTCGTGGAAAATACAATGAACATGGACTAACCAACTAACGATTTGATCCACATCTCATATATTCATGTGGGTGGTTGTTGTGGGGTCTTAAATTGGGGATTGTTCTTACTTTTTGATTATTTAATTCCTTCCCTTGTTATAATACTAATGCGGAGGGCGCGAGTCAAACCATACAAGGCCTAGACCCTACACTAATATCAGTTTGATGAGTTCTTCATGGGTGACCAATAAATATGGAGGAAAGGAGAAAATGAGGGCCAAGTAGTGTAGGCGGCGTCTTGGGAGGCCCGTAGGCACAAACAGGAAGAAAATCAGACCACCGGAGCTTCACTGGTGGCCCATGGAAGCACCGTCGGTGCGGTGGCGCCGACGACCAGTGGCCACAAGAGAACGGCGGAGCTCGAAGGCACCATGATGGATAGGGGTGGTTGGCCTTTTCTGGCTGCATTGGTGGCATGTAGCACACCATGGGGGAGGCGCCGTGGCTCCGAGCCATAGTGGAGGGTGAACCTGCACCCGCGGGTCCTTCTTGTTGAATGGTCCACGCGGACCGGTTAGGTGGAGCGACGCCAACCTGGCGCCAATGTTTATAGAGCCTGAATAGACTCATCCGTTCGGTGAGGCAGACCATGTCCAGCTGGTGGGCCACACCCAGCTAGTGGGCCGCACCCAACTGAGCCAGCCAATCGGGCTGGGTCGGGTCGGCCAGACCTGTAGCCTTTTTGACCCAGTTTTGCTTGAAGTGCCACATCTTCTAAACCAGACGCCTATTTATTGAACCATATATGGTAATGGAATCCTTAGGACGAGGTGGAAATTTAGATATACTCCACATGGGTTTTGGAGGATGTTGGTGTATGGCTGGGTTGGATCAAACCCGAATCCAACCAGGCCCTCTGTACTAAAATGCCTATAACTTACAGACCGGGCTTCTGATTGATTCACCGGCTATTGCGTTGGAACCCTTATGACATGGAGGTTCTTTGGGTCACTTATTCATGAGACTTTGTGACAGTTGAGGTACAACCAATGGCTTTAGGAGCGGATCCTCTCAGAATCAAACGTGCTAAGTGAAGGAATCCAATGGTTGGCTGTGACGTGATGAAATAATAACGATTCTCTATGTGGGTTAACACCTAGTGATCCTATGTGGATCTGTACCTAGTTATCCTATGATTGGGTCAGAACCTAGAAAGTCTCTGAGTGGGTCAGCACCTAGAGATCTTCTCTGGGTCAGTACTTAGCGATCCTCTCTGGGTCAGCACCTAGAGATTCTCTGTGGGTCAGCACCTAGAGATTCTCTGTGGGTCAGCACCTAGCGACCCTATGCTGTCCTGGAACAAAAGTATCTCAACAGAATAAAATGAACTATCTTTGAGACTAATCATATTTATTCATGTTATTTAAGTTGAATACCTAGTGTGAGATGTCTTTTACTTTATGCTTTGTGATTGAGATCATTCTTTTTGGTTTTTCTTTGTGGAATTTTAAGAGACTTTCGGGGGTCTTGAGGTCCCTAATAAGTATTATTATACTCTCCCCTACACAGGCTTCACCCACACCTTGTTTTTTCTTATGCAGATAATGGAAAACTTGACTGAGACTCAGGGATCTGGGGCTAGATAGTGCTCGGAGGTGACTAAAAGATTGGGTGAGTGGCAGTGATGATAGATGACGAGCTGTACCTACCCTTCAAGTAGGATCCTTGGTGGACGACCACTGGAGAATATTTTCCCCTTTTTTCTGTACTTTATTTCCATTTGGGATTGTATACTAGACCCTTTACTTTCATTACTTACTTTTACTCTCAGTGTTGGTTTTTAGAAATGGTTATACTTTAAATTTTCTGTCGTGTTTTACTTTTATGAAGTGTGCTATGTCTCTGTGTGTATAGGTTTAAAGGAAATGCCTTCTCTTTTTGGGTTTCTCCTTTCCAATGTTAGTCACCAGCCCCTAGCCTATGGAAAGAGATCTTGGGGTAGTCATGACATGGGCCTCGGGGGATGGGTCGTGACATCATTATCTTGTGATCATTTTATATAGTAAACTTTTCCTTAATAGATAATGCCACCAAGTATTCAATGCATAAACTACCACTTCTATCTCCAACTCATGGATGGAGAAATCCCTTTCCTGAAGATGTAATTAGCATGAAACACACACCACTACATGGTATTTTTATATCAAAACACACTCCAATACTATATTTGAGGTATCATAGCACACCATATAATCTTCACCAGGATCAGGTAGAAATAGAGTAGGAGAAGATGTCTATCTTTCATTCAACTCCTTATAAGACTTACAATACTACTTAATCCACTCAAATTTCACCCCCTTTTTGGTCAATAACATCAAAAGATATTCTATCTATTAGAATCCTTGAACAAACCACCTTTAATTTATATCCACACCTAAAATATATTAATTTCAAGACCATTTATGGGATTATCTAAATATATCATTTCTGGAATCTTCTCTAGTTCCATAGAAATACCTTTTTTAGAAACCACATGGACCATGTATTTGACTTTCTAAATATATAATTGATACTTAAACAACTTGGAATATAAGATTTGTTCATCTAAAATTTTTAGGAAAATATCTAAATAGTTCTCATGGTAATCCTTCATCATAGGACATTTCAGGATTCCATCTAATAATATGAAAATAAATGTGTTGAGGTATTGATGAAAGATATATTTGATGAGTTCCATGAATATCGGATGAGAAATCATCATATCAAAAGGAATGATGAGATATTCTTAATTCCCATATCTACTTCTGAATGTAGTCTAAGTAGTATTATATTTTTTGACTCACTAGTGATGATATCGTGACTTGAGGAAAATATTTGAGAACTATATATCTTACTTAAGAAGATCAATGATATTGTTAGTATGATAAAATGGGTATTTTTTTATACTTATCTTGATTATATTATGATAATCAATGAAAATTTAGAGACTTATATTATCATTATTTGTTTAAATAAACAAAGTATCTCATAATAAAACACTTTTGTAGAAGATATTCCCTAAATCCTTTATCATATGTGCTGATATAATCATGTCATAATATATAAAATTCATATATTCAAGGCATATCATATGCCTTAATGTTGGGATTATCATAAAGGAATGATATATGATATTATAATATTGTTGATTAATAGTTAATGAGTTATCATTTTAATATCAACCACATAAGTTTCATTTTATGTTTTATTAAATGGGAGAATAATAACAGTCAAAAGATACAAAAGTGTTTAAAAACTGCATGTATAACTTATATATTTTATTATAATCTGTGGTCCTACTAAAGAACCTTAGTGGTAGGGGAGGGGGTGAATTAGGGTAAAATGAAATTCATTCTTATCTTTTATTCAATTATATCTTGTATTGATATTATAAAATACATGATGAATCAATCATGATGATCACAAACAAGAAATAAACATTTATTGGAAATTAATGATTTATGGACATATTGTTTTTTACTTGGTTCACCTGCACTATGGTATATCCAAGGAGTACATATCAAAATTGTGTTGATATGACAATTGAACACTACTTCACTAGTGGTGATTAAAAACTTTAGAATAAGATCACTGCTCATCCAAGGTCCACAACCTCTTCCTATCTTCCACTCACTACTTCTCAATAGGGTTACAAAGAATAATTTAAACACTAGTCAAAATCACAAAGATATAAATCAATTATATAACACCAAACTATAATGGGTGGTCTCTATGATGATATGATCTTCTCCTATGTATCTTTAATGATATTCATGAAAAAAATATACTTCAAAGACTAATATTTAATATAATTAAGACTAAAACAATTCACTTCACAATTATAGATCTTAATTAAAGTCCACTGCTGGTTCACACTCTCAAATTTCTTCCATATATTCAATATTCCACTAATATTTTTATTCCTCCTTCTATATAATGGGGCACAATATAGCTAGGTAATTTTGAATTTCAAATTAAAAATTTAAATCTTAATTAACTAACAAATTTCTCTTCATCAAATTAAATCATTGATGCATCTTAATGTTGATCTCTACCATTGATATCTATAAGAGCTATTGAAATCCGATCCATAACTGTATAATAGTTAATGAAGAACGAAATCAAAAACTATGGATGTAACCTTTAGATTTTATAACAATATGGTGTGGTCTCTAATCAACACACATGTGTGGTGAATTGAATCAGACCAACCATGAAATTTAAGATAAAATTCATTGACATAGTTCTTCTCCAAGTGAAAAAAACTCTTCAACATAATTAACTCTATATTCAACTATCTATTTCTCTCTTTGAATCTAGAAACCCAATGTGAAAGATTCCTACCTCTGTGATGTGGTTATTTTGAGTTTCTTATTTTGAGCACCCTTATGAGAGATAAGTGATTCCTATATTATATTCATTATGGAATCTATAATGCTCATTATGGACCACCCCCCCCGTGTTTTAAACTTATTCATCAAATATAAAATTACAAGTTCTATAGAAGGGCACTAATACTCTCCCTATTTCAAAGTAACCATGGTTTAACAATGTTCACTAGTGTGGGACTCCCAATTTTGATTCATATAAAAACTTACAAAACTCATAAAATTAATATTTTATATTTATTACCTTTTTTGTATCTTGTTACCTATTATAAGAATAATAATCATACATATATAGGGTGGGCGGTTTAAGTCATTTCCATAGAAATGCATTCAACCATGTCGACCAAAGTTGTGACAAAAAAATATAAAATCTTAATTTTTTTTTACCATAGGTAAACTTCTTAGTTTAAATTCCATCTAATTGAGTGTGTCTAATAATATAATTTTGAACTAAATTGCTTCCAGATTGTAATGGTGCATAAAATTTCTACAAATCCCATACTTAAACTATTTTTCGATTTACCATAGAAAATCCAAACTCCCCATGGTGACTCACCATGTCTATTTGAATAGCATGGTTACTGATTCCATCACCAATATTCTCTCTAAATTACATTTCTTTATAAAGACTTAAAACTTCCTTTTATAACTTTCAATAAATTTACATTTGGAAAAAAATCTGACATATTTCAACTCATGATTACAAACATTCCACCCATTTTATTTCCATTATCAATCCCCCATATGATCTTCCAAGATATCCAAAACTATACAATACTTCACGCTCTCTAAGATACTATGCATAGGAACACACTCCCCCTAAATTTATTCCCCCCTTTAATAATAAAACTCAAAGGATTCATATTTTCTATATCTGATCACATCAAACATTCTAAATTATCCATTATAACATAGTAATAAAAGAGTGGTCAATAAATTATATAAGACTATGTGAGTAAAATATCATTTAAAGAAACATGATAAATAGTTAACTACTACTATTCAATCTATACCCATAGTGAAAACAAGGTTTTGCTGTTAATTCCCTTTGGTTAGTGTCTCCCCCTAACTTCTTACATTCAATAACTAACAAATTACTTCAATAAAAAATGTTGTCCAAGTGAAGGATTATGTAAAATAGGGAGAAAGGATACACAAACCCCTTAGATTGAGAATATTATTTGAGCATCATGGTTCTCCTCCCCCCCACGAAAACTTGTGCAACAAATAGTTTAGTAAAGACATCAACTACTTATTATTGTGTTCCAAAAAACTACAATTTCACAACATTTTTATCAACATTTTTATCTATAGAATAGAAATAAATGTTAATGTGTTTCATGGATGTTTTTTATACTAGGTTATTTTTTAAATTTATGACACTCTTATTATCACAATGATTCAATATAGGTTATCACAACTCTTCTCCAAGATCCTTCAATTATTTATTCAACCATATCAACCATGTATAAGCATTGTTAGCTGAGATATATATTTCATATATTATAATCAAAGATAAATAAATCATATTTATTACTTATCAAAATAATACCATTTATTAAAATAAATAATTATCTATTTTTTTATTTTTAATCGACAATATCACTATCTTATTCAACATCTTAATAGGAAAATAAATCCATATCTTCTATAGCCTTAAAAAATAAACCATAATTTAGAGTTTTCTGAATGTATCTCATTATTATCTTCACAAAAAATAGATGTTACTTATTTGGAAAACTCTATAACTGTGTTTCCAAGCCTGTAGCATATAAAATATTAGGCCCAATTGATATCAGATAGAGTAAAATTCCAATAATTATTTTTTACAATGTTGAATATTATCCTTCACTATCCTCATTAACTTCAAGATTTATTCCAGCTTCTATTGGAGTTGAAACCAATTTTTATTATTCTTTCATGATTTTTTTAATAACCCCCCTATATATTCCACCTATGAAAAGAATATGTTCACTTCTTCCTGATGACATTAAATCCCAAGAATGTAAGTCAACTCTATAATCATTGATATCTCATATTTAAAAATCATTAAATGAGAAAACTTTTAAACACAATTATTCTTTATACCTATGAATATAATATCATCTGCATACATCATCACCTTGAACTTCCCCTCATATAATATTTTCACATAGAGGTTTTGATCAACCCATTATCTCTTGAACTCCATATTTCTCAAACTAGTATCCAGTCATGCATAAAAAGAATGAGGTGCTTACTTTAGGCTATATAATAAAATTTTTAATATATATACCTTATAATAATCATTTATAATAATAAATCCTTTTTTTTGATATAGACTTATTCATTTATGATCACATTCATAAATGTTATCCTCACATCCATTTTAAATACTCTTAAGTTCCTTTGTAAAACCATTTCTATAAAGAGTTTGATAGATTACATTATTTCCACTGGTGAAAATATTTCTTTAATATCTACTCCTTCAACCACTGTATATCCTTTACATAATAATATCTATTTATTTTGAAATAATTTTCCATTTTCATCAATATTTTTTAAGACATATTTATAGAAATTATATTATAGGGTCTCGATCTGTCCACAATCTCTAAAGTTTTATTCTTTTCAATTTTGTTCAATTCTTCATTCATGTATTTCACACATGATTCCTATTTTTATACTTATTCAAATGAACTAGGTTTTACATCTGATAATATAGAAACATGATATATACATATCATTCTCTACTTCTATGTTTGAGAAATTTTGTCTTTAATAATGCTGCTTGGATCTACTATACTTCTACACCATCTTTCTTGAGTTACAAGATGACTCCCTTCATCATAATTCTATTCCTATGATTCAAATCCAAAATCATTATCATTGGGTGATTTTTATATTATATTGAGTCCTAAATTATCTATTATTCTTTATAATTCACTTTATTATGGAAAAAATATATAATTACCTCTTTCTTCATTTTTTACTACCTTAACAAAACTTCTTTCTACAAATGTTTTGAGATTATTATTGAAATATTTATAGGTTTTACTCCTTATTGAATATCCAAAAAAATATTCCTTTATCAATTGCATCCCTATATTTTCCTTTATTTCTCTATTTGTCTCAAATGAAACATATCCTTCTGAATACTGGGATTCTTCAATTAGGGTTTCTTACCATTCCATATTTCATATGTTATCTTCCCTTATTCAAAACTAAGTAATGATCAACTTTGATTGTAAATACCCACTTGCATCATTTCGTTACAATATTTTTGAGAGATGGAACTTTATATCAATAATAACTTGGCCTTAATATTTATTATGAAACTCCTTAATTACATAAATACATTTAATTAAGGAGTCCTTACTGATGAAAATTTATATTTTACTCTTTGTTTTTGAGATAATTTTAAACTTAAATAGAAGTATATTTAGTTACATTATGTGACCAAAAAATTTTCATGGTCCTTCCAGATTTATTTTTTTATCTTCATTAGAATCGTTTGATGTAGTAAAGAACTTCTCTCTTTGGTGGAAAAAGTAGGTCACTTCTCATCCTACTATTTTCATAAATTAATAAAACAAAATACTTCTTTCTAGACATTCCAACCTAACCAATTAGATCACATACATCTGTGTGGAACAAATTCATCAAATTTATAGATAACTTATTATTTGGACGATAAGTTTTTATCGACACATTTTCCATTATAAATGAATAAAAATCCTTTTATCTATTCATTTTTAGTAAATTAATGTCAACAATAGCTTTCAAACTTCAAAGATTCCACATATTCTTCTGATTAATGAGATAAAGACTTTGATTTGATAAACTATTCTCCTTTCCATAGTAAGAAGAAAAGTATTTAATTTTATATCCACCTTATATAAGTTCTCATTATTTATCTATATTTACATAATAGAATATCAAAACTTTCTTTTTATGTTTCATTTTTTTATTTTAGGACCCACGTCATCACAAGTTGAGAAATTAAGGGTAAATTTGAACCTTTTTATTCCTAGGAGTGTTTTAGGGGTAAAATAGTAATTTATCTTAATTGATGATCTTAGATAATTTTTTTAACCACTCCATTGGTCCCATAATAAGCTATTTACCTTTTAAAAAGTGTTTTTTTAGAAATCCAAGCTATTCTATTTTTGTGTCTAATAATTAGAAATAAATAATTATTTAGTTAAATATCAATTTATTTGTTCATATTCATTCGGTGAAATATTTTGGACAGATAATCAGATAGAGAATATTATTCTCTAGTCAATTGTAGAATTTGGGGTTTTAACTAGGTGTGTCATAAAAGTTTCTTGAGCATCACGACTTGGATCATGACCCTTTTTCTTTTTACATTTTTTTTCCTTTTTCTATTTTTCTGTTTCTTTCTCTCCACCCCTGGATTACTACATACGTGGGTTCCCCCATTGTGGGTTTCAAATTTGGTTAAGGGTAAAGAGAGGTAGAGGGAGATTAATACTATTCTAGGAGCAGACATAGAGCTAGATCAGGGTGTAGTGGATGCGTTGCATGAATATGAGTTTGAAGCTACAATGTTTTACGTCTCTAGGTAGTCCTATTTTTAATTTTTTTCATAGTGTTACCCATAGATCCTTTTTTGTCATGTTTTTTAATTACTTAAATAATTTTTAGGACCAATTGGGGTCAGTCTATGAGTTTTTGGGATATATATGGGGTTTCAATATACTTTGGGGGTTTTCTATTTTGGAAAACCCATGTACATGACATGTAGTTCAAAGATCACATGACATGATTTCTTTCTTTATGGTTAGGTGAAGAAGAATGGACTGAATGATGTATAGACATGATGGAAACTTCATATAGGGGTGTCTATAGATATGTTTGAGTATTATTCTATACTCCCCATGTTGGAGGACCATGGTCATGTAAGGAAAATGACCAGATCCTATGCAAGGTATATGGCCAGTGTCCATGTATTGTAGCTGGCCTTACCCCATGTAGGGGGAAGGGATAAATACACATCTATATACCCCATTTGTGAGTACACATCATGTAATAGAGGAAGAAACCATGTACTTTGGGTAGTACACACCATTTAGGTTAGATGTATATATCCAAAGTTGATGTTTGTAGGAAAACTTCGTTTACATGAGGTACATGATGTATATATTCCTATTTTAGGTATTTTTACTATTTTCTCACCATGGATTCAAAATTGAACTTTTGAGTTGTCCACTATGAGTTTATATATATATATATATATATATATATATCTCAATGGGTGAATACTTTCCTCATTTATATGCCTTTTGTATGGTTTTTTATATTTGGTGAGTTTTTACAGGAGGATTTCATTGAGGTTTGGATTTAAAATCCTCCAGTGGGTTTGATTATGAGATGCAAGGCCCGAGTGAGGGTCACGTGCATGGTTACCATACTAAATTAAGAAATAAAAGGTGTTATATTTTTATATCATTTGGATAGTTACCAAATAATGGATCCAACGATGTATTGTAACATGGATTTTTAGCCCTTTTTCTCAAGGTTTGATTGGTTGAGGTTCTACACAACTCACTTGAGGTTTTAGAAATGATTTTTAAAGATTAGATATATTAGAGCCTTTAGTCCAGGTTGAAACTATGGGGTGTCATGTATGTCTGTTATATGTAAAGAATATATTGATATGGTTATGAGTGACTCATTATGGATTCCCTTATGGTCAAGATAATACCTTAGGATGGGATGTATGTTGGGGAGGCCAACACATGTTTTCTTGTGATTTTATTTTTACAAGGTTTCTATCATTATTAGGATACCCATTTATGGTTTTATATTCTATATGTAGATATTAGGACCATTGATAATTCCCTTATAGATGTTCTAGTTCTTTTGGATTCCCTTTCAAGCGCGTTGTTGATTGAGGATCGGTTGGAGGCTGTTGAGGGATGTTTGGGGATGTTTCTAATTCCAAGATTATACTATTCATTGGATGTGATAGAGGAACCGATATTTGGGTTTAGTTATATAAATTTATATATATGGTTGTTTAAGGATCATACTATTGGTGTGGTATGAGATTTTGGGTTTAGAAGGGGAGCCCATAATAGGATGCCCCTTTGTTCTGTGACTCCATGGACTATTAGAGCCTCAAGTTTTGTTTGACCCTAAGGAGGTTCGATGAGAGACCAGAGTGGAAGTATTATAAATAATTATCAACATGGTACTATAATACCCACATACTTTTTTAATCCAATATTTGATTGGCATGGCTATTTTAACATTTTGGATGATGGGTTCAAAAGTTAGATCAACCCATGTTCTTTTGGCCTTTGGTCATTATGTTTTTGGTAGTTTATACACAAGATTTGTTTTTATGAGAAAAACCTTGGGATATATTGGACCATTTATTGTCCCTCATATTTTATTTGGCTATCTTATCCATTTGATTTCTATTATAATATGGTTATATAGAGCTAATGGATGATTTGGAGAAGGGAATCCCCTTTCCAGGCCTGCAAATGTATTACCTTGGAAAGGGATTGAGAGTCTATGGTGTCAAAAATTATATTGACCTAAGTAATAGGATTGGATATAGTGAAAAAGTATTTTAGTATATAAATATTACATCTTTCTAGATTAATATTTAATACATCTCACAAATACATGCCTGGGGACCGTAAAGGTTTAGTGTCTATGGAGACTAGATGCACAATATTATTATTTCTTAAAAAATCTTCCAAATATCATATAAATATATTCCCACATAGTAATATTCTTAGACACACCAAACTTAAAACCTTTCTTCATAACCTGGGGAAATGAAACATAAGAAAAGGTGGGATAAAATGCTTTATAAGGGAAAACAGGGGAGATATCATTGATGATATATTCATAACATAAGTATAAGGGTACGAGAACATAATATTAAGATTTTAAAACCATACCATAAATAATAACGATAATAATCTTGAGTCATGGAATAAATAATGTAACTTCATAAGGCATAAATCATAAATAAATCAAAGAACATAAGCAATGATAACATAACACAAAAATTTTAATATGGAAAAACAAAAGAATATAACATTTCAGACATATATAAATAGAAATTGGTTTACTCATTAAGTTAAGGATATAAAGTTATGACCTCATATAAGATTATGGACACTAAAACTAGGTCTATGCATAATCATATGAACATAAAATCCATGTCCACACATGAAATTATGGACATGAAAAATAGGTCTATGCATAATCGTATGTACATGAAAGAAAGGTCCACACATGAAATTGTGAAAATGAAATCAGGTTTATTAATAATATATTTACTCATGAGTCATCCATATTTACTGAATGTATTTTAGGGCTATATAATTTCAGTCCCACCCTTCACATAATGAAAACCATACACATGTATTCTAAAAGACCATAAAAAATTCATCATATCATAATCTATGAAAAAAATGGGATTCATAAAATTTTCATCATAGAATAACCCATGGAAGATAAATGGGTTTTGTAAACATGTCTTCATGATATAACCCATTGAAAATAAACAGTTTTCATAAATATTTCATCAGTTCATCATAAAATAACCTATGGAAATAGAAGAGTTTCCCTAAAAATATTTTCATCATAATCAAAAACCATCCAGAGAAAGAATGAGGATGGTATTATTGGATCATATCCCCATTGTATCATAAGTATAATCTTGATTTTTTTTAATTTATGAATAAAAAAACATTAAAATATCATTAAAAACATTCTTGAGGAAAATACCATTTAAACTTTGAAAATTACTTTTTAAAATAAAAAAATTACCAAATATTAGAGAAAAAATAATATTTGAAAGTAACCTTGGTAAATTCTAAAGGAATATTTAAATCAATGAGTGATCATGAAATTGTGAAATTTCCTTCATTCCACACATGTTAAAACAATGATTCCTTTCACATTTTCAGTAAAAAGTTAAAATTACCTAATTTTAGAAAGAGACTAGAGGATTAATTTTTTTTATAAAATGTTAAAAATGGGTAAAAATAACTTTTAACAATCATATAATAATATTAAAGACATTTTTGAAAACATTTTTAGAAAACATGCACATGGAAGAGAAAGGATTTTCGACTGGTGAGAGAAATAAAGTAAATTTTACTTAAAAAAATTATTTTGGTATATTTTGTTAATAATGAAAGGTAAATGAAAGAAAAATATTTATTATATATAAATAACAATATATTAATAAAATTAATTTTATTCTTGAGTTATATATCATAATATTTCATTATCAGGTGAATAATCACAAACAATCCTGATAAACAATGAGACTGTAACATAAAACCCTTACCGCTTTGGTCACTTTTAAATAGTAAGAATGATGAAATAAAGAAACTTATATGGATATTAATATCCCATAATTTTAATGATAATAATAATAAAATACATTCATGGTAAGTATATACAACACAAAAAAGAAATAAGTGGTGAATATGACATGTGTCCCAAAGAAATAAAAGTGAGACACAAATCTATTACCTAAACCCTAATTTCCATCATACATGTTAAAACATAATTTTTAATAAATATAAGTTTATTATAAATATATTATATAACCATAATAATATATATATTATAACATATATTATTTATTTATAACCATTTATTAATATTTTATTAGAAATTCTTTGTTAAATCATTATTTCAGGTAAAAACTGCTGTGTTTTTCATGTATGATTCAGTTTTGTAATTTTGGTCCTTGTACTTTGATCATGATTAAATAATATAAAAAATGTTAATTATGATAATTATATCATATATAATCATTATATAAATATTTATTTTTATCCATAAAAGTATATATAAAAAATGAATTACATCGTATGTATGAATGAACATTGTTTCTATTTTCTCAAAAAATGGAATGAAATAAAGATAAATATTAATTAACCTTTATAGAATAATTTTTATGTAATATATATCATATTTATTTATAAAATCTATCATTATTACCATCAATGTCAAAATAAAATGAAATATGTATGACATTGCTTCTTTGAGGTAACAGTCTACACATACGCATGAACGAAATTGTAATTTTTCAATAAATCAGAAGGTAAGAATGTAGATGTGATAATATAATTACATTAGTATAAATATGTTATATACATCATATAAATATTTTAAATACATAATTATATATATTAGTGAGATGCGGTGATGGAAAACAAATACCATCAGTTCGTGATGTGGTAGTCTGTTGTAAACACGTCGATGATTTCATTTCCCATTTGATTTAAGAGGATATGGATATAGGTTAAGAAATAAAAATAATAACATATTAATATAAGTTATGTAATTTTTTTACTATACTTTAATTATCAATACATGAATGAAGGTGGTAAGAGAAGAAGTATAAAAAGAAAGGTCTTAGTTTAGATAATTACCTTCATGTAAAAAAACCTCCTTTGGATAGCTTATTAAGGATCATAAATATTATCTTTTGGGAAGACTATATGCTATATAAAGTGGATAATGATTTTTGGTAGATATTTGTTTTGGTATTTTGCAATAAAAGTGGCTCAATAGGTTTGAATAAGTGAGGTGAGGATGTGCCCTTCTAAAATTTAGGAGTGAATTTTTTTTAAATACAAAAAACTATTCAATAATGGGAAGTTAATATCAACCCTAGTGCCCAAGTAATTGATAAATAATGGATTTTATATAAGTTAAGGTTTACAAGCCTCGAACATAAAAATAAACTTTTTAAACATGTTATTCCCTTAGCCTCTAAGTTTATTTATTTTTTCCATTTTAGTTTTCACCACGGTAACTAGCTTTATTTAATTATTTACCTAAGAAATTTATCATTTAAGTCCAAAAATAAATGTGTATTATTAGGTAATTTTTACCCACTTATTCTAAATATTAAATTAAATTTATAAAATAAAAGTATTATGTGTGTGTAAAATTAGTTTTAACATAGGCACATGTAACATGTAAAATCCTTCTTTAACCTTAATGATGGTAATTAATTTTTTTACAGTTTTGACTATTAATTATGTAAAAAAAATAATTTGGAATTATTAATTAACAATAATTATTATTATTCAAAATATGAAATCCATTTTTTTAAAATTAAATTCATAGAAGTGATAATATTTAATTTAAAATTTAACTTACAAGTATGATGAAAATACGATTTTCTAAGGAATTTTTTTCCCAAGTAAAAAAGTTTCTATATCAAATTTAGAATATAAAATTGATTAAAAATATATAAATTGTATTAATAATAATACAATTGAACTAATTTTACTTTTAATTCAATTTAAAAAATTGAATTTTGTAAATTATTTAAATGAAAAGGTAGTTGTCAATAAAAATCAGTATTTTTCACTATTCATCAAAAAATTAATCTTAAAAAAATAAAAAATTTACTCTAATATAATTTTGAATTTTTTATTTTAAAAATAAATTTTATTTTTTAAAATTAAATTTATAAAGTTTCAAAAATTAGTTTAAAAATAAGTGATTAGAGCATGATGAAACCTCTTTTTAGAATAATACATTTCTTAAACATAAAACTAGATTTATTATTATCTAATGATTAGAATAAATATTAGATGAATGATAAAACATTTTATTTAATATATAATATATAAATTTCATTAAAATCATTAAACAATAGTTACTAATTTAATTTATTAATATAAAAACACTTTCTATGCATAAAAAAAGTTATTTAGAAAACATTTCTTCCACATTGAAATGATTATTTTCATTTCTAAAAAATTGATAACAATTGAATTTATTTTATACATGTTTAAACCATATAAGTTTTTTTAATTTTTTTAATCCAAGTAATTCCCATTATTTTGACATCTAGGTTATAATGGCCAGGTTTAAATGATAATATTAATACTATATTGACCGAAAATTCTGTCTTTTTTTTTTAATTTTCAAATATTTTCTTTATGGTTGAGTGGTAACAAAGGCTTACACAAGTTTAGACATGTTCTAATTATTGATTCAAATTTAAAATTAAATAAAAAACCAACATCACGCCTCAATCCACATACTACCTTGCATCATGCATCGTCAAGTCACATCTCGAGCCACGACACAAGAGAGTAGATCGTATCTACATTGTTTCCACCACACCGGTGAGAACCCATCAGAATTTATCCCACCGCCAATAAAAATACCCTAATAGACGCACCATCTATTGTGCCAATCCATCAACAATTCGTCACCGTCGTAAACTAATCACCACCACACCAGTCACTAAACCCCATAAACATGAAAAAAAACATTGAATAGATCAAAATCACACAGAATCACCCACAAAACTTTTCCAAGGACTTTGAGGAAAAAAACCAAATGAATCCTTAAAGAAACTAAATAAAAGAACCAGGAAAAAACAAAAAAGGATTCACTTGAAACACCAATGCTTTCTGAACAACACCTCCCAAAACATTTATGTTACCTCTGATCTATATCTGACTAAGAGAGGAGTAGAGGTACCAGAGTTCAGAGCAACATTGATGGCTGAGGGATCAGGATGACATAATCAATGAATGAACCTTAGACCATTTACCCAGAAACCCAAAACCTCATTATTTCTACTTCTTCAAATCTGACTTAGAGAGGGGTAGAGGAACAAGAGTCCAAAGTGGGGTATTACCAGCCAAGGGTAGCAACAACAAGAAACCTTAAACAATACCACCAAAACCTCCCTGTGGAACTATATTCAAGAAAATAACCTTGAAATAGATGACAAAGATGAGAAGATCATCACTAGTCATCATCCCACTACAAGCATGATAATGGAGGAAAATTGAGAAGGAAAAATAGAGAAGAAATTACAAAGGTAATCTTGAATAAAATAGACATTGTAAAAAGGTTCAATAAAAATTACTCTTGAAAAGAGGGAAAATAAATTACAAATGTCATCTAGAATAAAAAATAAGTTGGTTTTCAAAATATAAAACATTGGTGGGAAGTGAAAATGTGGTAGTAGAAGAGAAAACGAATGCTCAAATACTAATAAAGCATGGTAGAGAACCTCATAGGAGAAATTTGATGACCATAAATCCATAAATATATTATGGATGAAAAGAATATTTATTCATCATAAATGAAGGGAAATGTAAAACATTTTTATTTAATGATCCTTTTTATAAAGTTGAGTAAAATTAATAAGAAGATATGATTACATAATTTTATTTAATTTTATAAGAGCAATACAAACCTTTGGTTATTCTTTAATAAATTTCTACTTTATATATTACTCAATAAATGAATATTAAAGATGGGTTTTTATGATTGAAGTAATAAAATTATCTTTTAATGGATAATAAGATCAATAAAAGGATGGAAATTTATTCCTCCTCTCCCAATATATTTACCAAAACAAAAATAGTTAGCACAAGTTGTCCAATATGGATAAGTATAAATAATTATGTTTTAAAACAAAAATAATAACACCTAAATATCTACTTAACCCATTCTATAAATAGTTAACCTCAAGGATCCTCCAAAATATTTCCAACCAAAATTGAATCCCAAATATTGGAAAAATTTCAACTCAAACAGTTACATGACCAACTTAAAAATTATCTTGAAATAATTTTAATCACCCAAAAAGTATCATATAAAAATATATATACCATTATAATTTTTAAAAATCAAATCAAATTTGCGTCCAAAAGATAAATATCCCTTTATTCATTAAATAAGATCCTTTATTAGATGAAAAAAATTTTCATTAGAAGATATGGTTAATACTTACATTGATATATGATTATTGGTTGATTCATAATATCAAATGTAATTTCATTATTCCCGAATCTAGGTTGAGAGGGATAATCAATTCTCATAATCACATTAAATTTCACTAAAGGATAAACAATAATACTTTTATAGGGATCCTTTCTACAAACTACAACATAAAAATCCTAACATTGGAGTGAAGGATATACATACCCCAATTATCATGATTTACTTCATCTATTGTGAAACTACTACAAAATAGGCCTTTAACAGCACTAAAAATGGCCTTTATTAGAACAAGAGAACTACTAACTACTAGAGAGAGATTAAAAGCCCGAGTCTTTTATCAGTGCTAAAAAAGTTCTGATAAAAGAAACCTTTATCAGTGCTTTCTCAAGCACTGATAAAGGATCATTTACCAACACTTCTATAAACACAAATAGAAAACCCCTTTATCAGTTCTTTTAAAAGTGCTGATAAAGAGGAATATTGTAGTGTGCTACTACAACACACTACCCCACCAGTGCCGTGTGCTTTAATAGAACAACGCACCACCAAAAACACCACAAAATCAGAAAAATAAAGTATGAATATAGAATTTAAATGAATAGAAAACAATATTGGGTCATTTTAGTAGTTTTGGCAATGTGATGTGTGATTTAAGCTAAAAGGATACTTATATATTGAAAAAATTAACTTAGAGTCATACTAGTCACACAATGTGTTGAATTGAGGTGCAGTTTATTCTTACACATCTCAAATGACTTACAGATCATTTTCTTAAAGAATCAAAACAACCAAAATGTGTTTAATAAGTTTTGAGTACATATCTTGCCTTTTTTTTTACTAAAATGTCATTTTAAACTGGAAACACATAATTTGAATCATATCGGTCATATCATGTGTCAGTTTGATGTGATACCAATTATTACGCATAAAAAATGAATTAAGAATAATTTTCCTAAATTTTAAAGACAATATGAGCATGTTTTCTTGGTTTTTAGTGAGTGACACTTTTTAAACTAAAATGTTGATTTTAAACTGATAACATACACGTTGAGTCATACCGGACACATTTTGTTTTAGATTGAGGTGCAGTTGATTCATACATGTAAAAAATGACTTATGGATCATTATCTTAAAGTATAAAAACAATATGAATGTGCTTTCATAGTTTTGAGTAGATGAGTTGTCCTTTTTACTAAAATTGATGTTAATTTTTAATAAAGGGATGAAATTTGAGTCATATCGGTTACACCATGCATCGAATTTAGGTGTGTATAATTATTAAAAGTCTCAAATGGATTATGGATTCTTTTCATAAGGTATCAAATCAATCTGAATGCTTTTACTCAGTTTTTGAGTGTGTCACTTATCTTTTTTACTAAAATGTCATTTAAAACTAGAAACAAGCACTCTGACTTATACCAATCACATCATGAATCATTTTTATATGAGACCAATTCCTACACATAAAAAATTAATTATGAATCAATTCCATAAATTATCAAGAAAATACAAGTGTGTTTTCTTGATTTTCAATGAGTGATATTTTTTGAACTAAACTGTCGATTTTAAACTGATAATAGAAACATTGAGTCATACCAGGCACACCGTGCATCAGATTGAGGTATGACTAATTCTTAAACATAAAAAATGACTTATGGATTGTTTCTATAAATTATAAAAACAATCTGAATTCTTATTCTCATTTTTGAGTAGGTTAGTTGTCCTTTTTATTAAAATTGATGTAATTTTTAAATAAAGACACACGTGGAGTCATACCAGTCACACCGTGCATTATATTGAGGTATGGTTGATTCCTACATGTCTAAAATGGAATATGGATCTTTTTCCTAAATTACCAAAATAATCCTAATGTGTTTTATTGGTTTTGAGTATGTCACTTATCTTTTTTACTAAAATGTCATTTTAAACTTGAAACACGCACTTTGACCTATAACGATCACATAATGTATTAGTTTGATGTGAGACTGATTATAAAAAGTTGAAATGGACTTATGAATCAATTTTCTAAATTATCAAGAAAATATGAGTGTGTTTTCTTTGTTTTCAGTGAGTGAAATATTTTGAACTAAACTATCGATTTTAAATTGATAACAGACACATTGAGTCATAGTAATCACACCATCTATCGAATTTAGGTGAGAATGAATTCTACACATCTCTAATGACTTATGGATCATTTACCTAAAGTATCAAAATAATCAGAATATGTTTTCTCAAGTTTAAGTATCTTAGTTTTACTTTTTACTAAAATTAATGTCAATTGTAAATAAAAAGAAGCACTTAGAGTCACATCGGTCACACTGTGTTTCATATCAGGGTTTGGCTAATTCCTACACATCCTAAAGTATCAAAAAATTTTAAATACCAATGTTACCATGATTCTATTATATTTATATGTATAACATCCAACACTATATATTGACTAGATGGTCTTAGTAGAAAAACATTTCTATTTGTTGAAATTAATGAGAGAAGGGGATTTCGATAATCAGAAAGGTTTTTCGGATAAGAACATCAACTCAATATACACTATTGGAAGTTTGAAAAAAAACTGAATGAAAATTGAAATCATGACAACATTGGTAGGAAGAATAATTTTATCTCTTTTGTATTCTGTTTCGGATAGTTGAAAGAAAAATATGACTTCCCAAAAGATTTGTAAAAAAAATAATTAAGTGTTAGATAAAAATGATAAGGAAATTAACATACAAATAATAGATAAAATGATGTTAAAATTAATTAAATAAGTATTAGGAATTCACCTTTTCCTGATGGTCATATTCATTAGTAACACATTTCCTTATTATCATTATCTCAGTTTTAGGCTCGAACAAAAGAATCCACTTTTACAAGAAAACAATTATTATATGAGTAATAATGAAAATAAATAAATAAAATTTAAATATAAAACAATAAATTAATTCTATGGATAATGATTTTGCTGTTCAAACATTTTTGACAATGGGGATATACTGTCGGTAAATAAAGAATGATGATAAAAAAAACAAATAGATATCACCAAACAATCAATTAATGAGTGATAAGGATGAGGATAATTTATCCAATATAGTTGGTGTTATCCTTTAAATTCATTAAATGGTGAAAGTTATAGAAAAATTTCATCCTCATCAGCTCATCTCCAGAACATTTATCATTGCATTTTGTTGTATGACACACATCCTCCATATATTGTGGACATGCACATATATTGCTTGAAATACTCTATGTAGTAGTCATAAATGGGATAAATAATGCTCAGAGTAGTAAAAGTAACATAAAAGAGATAGGGGATGATTCTCAAAGCAAAAAAATGCAATAATAACTTATCGGGAGATAAAGTTAATGAAGATGATAATTGTACTTAATTGTGTTCTCTGAAAGGGGAAATTCCTTCAATTTTTGAGAATTACACCATTGAAAGTATTTATTATCTCAATTCCTCCATTTCCACCAAACTCATTATAGAACAAATCTCCACACAAACAAAGAAACGATAGAGTGAAGAGTGGGAAAGAAATAGAGAGGGTTAAGATGGAAGAATCAGAATACACAACTGCAGTGCTACGTAGCTTGAGAGTCTTGGGTTGATATAGTGTTATTTCAGCTGATGAGGGTATTTTATTGAAATTAATTTATTTTATTTTATGTGGAGGTAGATTTAATGAGGAATTACATTCATTTTTATCCTCGTATTTATCCAAAAGTATCTGAATAAAACATTAATAAAATAATTGGTTGAAGATTTTTTTATAATGTTTTTTTCGATAAAACTTGGGTTTTTAATAGGTTTTATTTTATTAAAAAAATTATAAGGTTTTATATGATTGGAAAAAGAGGTCGATGGAGGCGTGTACTTCATTCAAACTTACCTTAATAGGTAACAAACCTGAATGGGGTTTACACTTTCCACCATTAAAAACTATAAAATAGAGGTGACTCTTCATTTGAAATATAGATAAATAAAGTGAATCTACCTAAATAATATATATATATATATATGTTATATATATATATATATGTATTATATTATTACCTTTATTTGAATATAATTGATAGAATAGGGAGTCCAGACAACCAGCCAGGGCACCGGCCACCAATACTGTACACTTATTAAAGAAGGGGGAAAGGGATGCCTTATCCTTATAATTTTTTTTTCTGTTAGGCTGGGGGGTAACTACTTGAGGGTAGTTCTATAAATCTAGAAGTGGTTCCATAATGTTGGGCTAAGATAACTACCTTAGGGTAGATATGTAATTTTTGAGATTGTTATGGTTAAGGTGAGGGTATAGGTACTGAGAGAGAGCAATAGATAAGGGTTAGAAAATTATTATTCTAAAGGTTGAGGGGCGAAGCTCTAGGAGATAGAAGTTACCCTAGAGATAGAAGGAGTCTTTCGAATTTAAAGGTAATCAAGGTAATAAAATTATTATTCTACTTTGTTATCTAGCAATAATTATATATATTGTATATTATTTATCACATTTAAATTTATGTAAATATAAAATATATTATTTGATATATATATAATACTATTTTTATAATGAAACTAAAAAACAATAATAGTATTTTTTTAAATTATATTAATTATAAATAATTATTATTCTAGGTAATTGGGTATAAAATATAATTATTTAAATTTTGGAAAGTTTAATTATTTTAAAATAATTTTTATATAGTTACCTAATTTTATTATTTTGAAAGTAACATGAGTGTATAATATTTTATTATTTATATAAGTATACATTATATTACAATTAATTAAATGTATATATAAACCTAAAATGTATATATAGACCTAAACTAATGAATACCTAAAAATATTTTCTAAAATATAGCATTTGATAACTTCCATTATATTTTTTGGAACAAATGATGTAACAACCTAAATATTATAGGGAGGTCATCTAATACGCATTGACCCATCCTTGAGATTTTAGGGAGGTCCATAAATAAGTTGGCATAAAGCAATAAAACAACACAATTATGAGCAATATATGTAAGCCTTATACCAGAATATCATAACATAGTAAAATAAATACAACCCCATACTAATTTTGAAAATAGAGAGCCATTGAAAATAAATAAATATGGTATCAACCAAACTAAGATTTCTCTTAAAATAGAACTACAAAATTATGAGAAATTAAATTTTTATAGAAAAAAACTTACACCAGAATATTAAAACAGAATTTAAATAAATAAATTCCCTTACATGAATTACATAAAACCAACTTCTGTTGCTGCTTCGTACCATCATCATACTGAGAATTGGTTTTTATAAATCATTTTTCTTATTTATTTAAGGTTTTTATATCCAAAACTACAACAGTTTATACAGTGAAATAAATATTTATCTAATTGGTTCATCTGCAGACCAGTGGTGATTCACTAAGATTTCAAAATTGAGACAGAATTAAGCTTGCAAAGCAATATGGGGTATTGATATATACAACGAAGCAAATTAATTCAAAATAACAACTTAAAAAGGCCAAAACATGATATCCAAAACAATAGTTAAGAAAAAAAGGGATCATAAACAAAATAAAAATAGTATAAAACAATCGAAGCACAAATATAGAAAGAAAATCAGAACCTTCAAAGTTAAATTGGAAACCCTTGGATCCAGATCTCTAAATGACAAATACATAAAGAAAATTGGAAGCTACAAAGGAAAATACATGCCTACCTCACTAGGTTGAATACAATCCAAGACCCTCAGATCCAGATCTTGATATTTTCTTTAGAAACCCTAATTGAAACCGAACACTGGATGCTGAATGATGTTCGAGCAACTTGAGGAAGCAGTTTTGTGTGATCTGAGTGGGTTTGTGTGATTTGCGCTTTGATTCACTGAGGAGGATGACAAAAAATGTGTGTCTTCTATGGAAAGATTTTGATATTGTGATAGGTTCACAACATGTTATATTTTTTTAATTATATTAGGACACTTTGGTCAATGATTTTTTAAGAAGCGCTGATAAATATTCATTTTACCAGCACTTATTATTTAAGCACTGATAAGGTTAATAATTTGTCAATGCTAAAAAACAACTGATAAATAACTCCTTTATGAGTGATAAAAATATAGCACTGATAAATGGTACCGTTTATCAATGCTAAAAATAATGTGCTAATGAAGGGTACCCTTTATCAATGCTAAAAATAGAGCACTGATAAAGGTTTAAATTTATCTGTGCTTTCTTTAGCACTGATAAAGATGTCATTTATCCGCACTTTTTTTAGAGCTGATAAATATCAGTGTTATTAAATTCCAGTTTTGTAGAAGTGTGATTGAATAAAATTTACCATTTTCCTTTGTCTTCATAGGTTATTGGGGCTTATTATCCTTATTTACCCTTGTATTAGGGCATTGATTCTCATAATTACCAAACACATTGAATATATAACACTAAAGTGTGGGTGGTGCATTCTATTGAACCCTCTTCTTAATTACTATATTTGATTGGATTCTTCACATTAATTTGACATCCTTTTTCTTGATGGATATGTTTCCCACACTCAAAATGTTTATTTTGAGGCATTCACCTTAGTGCTCCTTCCCATATTTTTGGCAAGTAGTATGTTGAAATGATTTCTTCCGTTCATGTGATATGCCACTGGAGCTTCCATAAGACCCAATATTCCATTTCTTATCACCAAAACCATGAGGGTTTCCATCCTCCATTTCCACTTTGAGTTCACATTAAATGATTTAGTCATAGCTTCCAAAGTTCCTTATAGCTAACTCCTTTTAAATACTTGGTCTCAAAACATTAAATAATCAACCAATTTTGATTTTAGAGTTGATGATTAAATGAGAATCATAAATTGAAAGCCTTTTAAAATTTTACTCATAGGTATGAATGGATGAATCAACCTTTTTCTTAAGTTTAAGGAATTCATTATCTATATTTATACATAAAATATGGGGGAAGTACTTAATAAAAAACATCCTCTTAAACTCACTCCATTCCATGGGGTCAATTTCACACTCTTGACTAGTATTCTTAATAATATTTCACCATTAATATTATTCTCTTTCCAAATGATACATGGCTAGGACAAAATTTTCATGATTTGATCAATGAAGAATAGAAAATATATTTTCTATCACGTTGATCCATTAATCAGCAAACAACGTATCAGAAATCCCATAAATGGATGGTGGATATTATCACAGAAAAGTTTCAATTTCATTTTTCTCCCTCCATGGTAAATTCATAAGTTCAGAATGATACATGTTTCCACTAATATCCTGAGAGATTTAAGTGAGTATAGTTACAAAATATTTCATCCCACGTTCTAATACATTTTTCTAAACATGAGTATAGTCAATGAATTGGAAATCACATTCATTATTCACATGTTCCCTTGGGTTTCTAGTCATTAACTAAACAACAAATTATAGTTTGAGAAACAATAATCATAGTGGGAAACCACATAAATATGAAAAATAATTTATAGGGTGTCTAAATAATGACATATTCTCTTTAATCTATGATACCTTAGGTTTAACCTAGTCCATTTATGGTCATCATATATTCAAAACATTTATGATGGTTTATAAAGAGTTTGTGAATTTCCAAAACATGTCCACCAGGAGTGTTAGACCAGGTGTACAGTAAGGCTCGTTGTCATACACCAATTGATGATCAATTAAAATCCCAATTTACCCTTTTTGGAGTTATTACACTATGTATGACTATTCTAGAGCCACATCCACTGGTAGTATCCTAGTAGGGCTATACTTTATTACAAAACACTTGTTCATTCCTTCAACAAAATTCCATTCATTTTCCAATATAATGACATATCCCTAGGGTTCTCAATAAATTACTATAACCCTAATTTTCAAAGGTTGAATTAACCTATCCTTTGATACCAACTATAGAGATCCATGATTTTAATACATAAATATTACATACTTTTAGTTTAATGTTCAATATATATCATAAATATGTCTTGAAGACTATAAAGGTTTATTGTATTTGGATACCAGATACAAAATATTTTTATTTCCTAAAATATCTTCAACATCTCCCATAAAGATCTTCCCATATAGTAATATTCTTAGAAATACCATATTTAAAACCTTTCTTTATAACCTAGGGAAAGGAAATATAAGAAAGGGTGATCTCAGATGCTTAGTAAAGGTAGAAAATGGATATATCATCGATCAAATAGGTATAAAAAGAGCATAAGGGTATAAGAAGATGTGATTAGAATTTGAAAACCATACCCTATATAACAAATATCATAATCTTGAGTCCTGGCCTAAATCTTGGAAGATCATAAGACATGAATCCTATAGGAATCAAAGAACAAAATCTATGAGATCAAAACATAGACATAGGAATGTGGATAAACATAATATTATGACATTAAGAGTATATATAAATATAAATAAGTTCACAAATTAAGATAAGTACATTAATTCATTCCCTATCATAAACTTATGGTCATGAAAACTAGATCCACACAAAATTATATAGATATGAAAGCCAAGTAAATGAATGACCATATGTACATGAAAACCTAGTCCATGCTTAATATTATATATATGAATTATAGTTCAATTCATGAAATTATGAACATGAAATCAGGTTCATGCATAATATATTTACTCTTGAGTTATCCATATTTACCCAATTCATTAAAGGGCTATATAAATCCAGCCCCACCCATCACATAAGAAAAACCATACACATGTGTGCCACAATATCATAAAACATTCATCATCTTATAACAAATGAAAAAGAAATGGGTTTCATAAACATGTCATAATAGAATAAACCATTGAAGAGAAGTGGGTTTTATAAACATTTCCATTGAAAAGAAAAGAGTTTCATAAACATTTCATCAATTCAGTATAGAATAACCTCTAAAAAAACATGTTTCATAAAAATATTTTCATCATAATCATAAACCATATATAGAAAGCATGTGGATGGTTTAATTGGATAACATCCTTAGTATATCACAACTATAATCAAGGGCTATCTTCATTGATGAATAGAAATACCATTAACAGATCACTAAAAACATTCTTGGGAAAAATACCCTTTACACTTTGGAAATCCCTTTTTAAATAATAAAAATTTCATAGATATTAAAGAAAAAATTTTATTTGAAAATAAACTTTGAAAACTATAAATTATTATTTAAATTATTGATTGGTTATGATGGTGGGAAATACTATTCATATCATACAAGTTAAAATATGGATTCTTTTTGCATTTTCGGTAAAAAGTAAAAAGTGCCTCATTTTAGAAAGAGACAAGAAGATTGGATTTAAAACATTTTGTAAAAATTAAAACATGGGTAAAAATTAATTTTAAAAATCATATATGATTAGTAAAAAAATTGAATTTTTTTAGAAAACATTAACATGTAAGAGAAAATATTTTCGACTAAAGAGAGAAATAAAGTCGTTTTTCCTTAAAAAAATTCCTTTGGAATCTTTTGTTATTATAGATAGAAAAATTAAAGTAAAAAATTTATTATACATAAATAAATATAGTATAAGAATATATAATATATATATATATTATACTATTTCAACATAGGAAGCATAATCATAAACAATACTCATAAACAATGAGATTGTAATATAAAAAACATACCACTTTGGTAAACTTTCAATAATAAGTACCAAGAAATAATTAAACTTAGATGGATATATATACCATAATTATAAATATAATAATCATAAAATATATTAATGTGTATTTTATACACCACACAAAATAAATAAGTGTGAATATAGAATGTGTCCCACAGAAATAAAAGTGAGACAAAAATCCATTACCTTTGGTCTGACTTCCTTTATACGTGTTTGAACCTCCTATATAATAAATATAGATTTATTATACATATATTATATAAAAATAATCATATATATCATACAATATATTATATATTTATAACATTTTATCACCCATTTATCAACAATTCTTTGTTAAATCAATATTTCAGGTAATAATTACTTTGTTTTTCATTCATGATTTGGTTCGATAATTTTGGTTCACAGTTAATTTATATCAAGAATGTTAATAATGATATAAATATCATATATAATAATTATATAAATATTTATATTCATCCATAATATTTTATATAAAAAAACTAAATTACACCATTCATAAAAATGGTTGACCATATGTACACATGGATATTGTTTCTATTTTCTCATTGGAAGAAATGAAGGAAATTTAATATTAATACACCATTATAGAATTATTTATACATCATATATATCATATATACTCATTAAATATATCCTTATTACCATCTATTTCAAATACAATGAATTATGTATCACATCGCTTTGTGGAGGTAATAGTCCACACGTATGCATGAGTGACGTTATCATTTTTCAACGGATTGGAAGGTAAGAAGGTATAAGTGATATTAAAGTCAAATAATTATAATAATAGTATAAATATTATATACATATTATAAATCCATAATTATATGCATCTGTGAGAGGTGGTGTTGGAAAACAAAAAAACATCGGTTTGCAAGGCGGTAGTCCGCTGTACACACGATTAATAGTTTTATTTTCCATTTGATGGAAGAGGAGATGTATATAGGTTATTACATAAAAATAATAAAATTTTATTATACATTAGATACTAGTGTTATTATATTTTAATTCTTAATACATGAATGACAGTGTTAAGAGAATATGTAAAAAAGAAAATGCCTAGTGAAGACAATTACCTTCACTTAGAAAAACCTCCTTAGAGTATCTTATTAAAGAATATAGAGTTGGTATTTTTGGAATAAAAGTAGCTATATAATGAGAAATATTATGTTGGGGAGCTATTTTTTTAGTTTTCGGTTGATTCTAACAGCATAATAGGTGTGAATAAATGAGGGGAGGAGGTTCCCTTTTATAATTGAGGATGAGTGGTATTTTTGCATATTCCCCAAACTATTCAATAATGGGAAGTCACTATGAAACCAACTGCCTAAAAAATTGATAAATAATGGAGTGGAGGGAATATAATTTCAAAAAATAAAAAATAAAAAAACTTTTTTAAACATTTTATTCCCTTATCCTTTATGTTTACTTACTATTACCATTTTAGTTTCAACCACGATAGCTAGTTTTTTTATTTTCCATGGTAATTTATCCTTTAATATTAAAAAATGATACTTATTAGGTAATTTAGAACCATTTATTTGAAATATGAAATATAATTTGTCAAATAAAAGTTCCATGTGTGTGGAAAATTAATTTTAACACATGTTCATGTAATACACAAAACCATGTTTTAACCTTAACCGTGTGAATTAATTTTTTATAGTTTTCACTACTAATTATGAAAAAACTAAGTTTTAATTATTAAATAATATTAATTATCTTATTTTAAAATATTTAATTCATTTTAAAAATTTAATTCATAGAAGTGAAATTATTTAATATAAAATTAAACCAATAAGAAAAATGAAAAAGTGTTTTTCCAAAGAAAATTTTTCCTAAGTTAAAAAAGTATTTATATAAAATTTACAATATAAAATTGATTAAAAATATATAAATTGGATTTTTAATAATATAATTTAAATAATTTTACTTTAATAAAAATTTTAAAACAAAATATTCTTTTATAAATTCTTTAAACAAAAGGCAGTTTTCAATAAAAATCAGTATTTTTAACTATTAATCAAAAAATTAATCATTTTAGGAAATTATCAAAAAGTAAATCTAAGATAAGTTTTAAATTTTTATACCAAAAATGAATATTATTTTTTCAAATTCATTTTATAAAATTGAAAAAATTTGTCTTAAAATAAGTGTACAAAACACGACAAAATTGATTTTTATAAAAATAAATTTGAAACATAAAACTAGATTTATTCTTATCTCTTTATTAGGAAAAATATTAGATGAATGATAGTTTTTTTAATGAATATATAATATATTAATTTCATTAAAAATAATTAAAAAATAGTGACTAATTTTATTTCTTGAGATAAAATCACTTCGCGTGCATACAAATGTTTTTTTAGAAAAACATTTCTTTTACATTCAAATGTTCTTTATTTTAATTTCTAATCACTTAATAAAAATTGAATTTATTTTATTATTGTGTAAACCATTTACTTTTCATAATTTATCTATTCCTATACATACCCACAAATTTAGTTTCTAGGTTATAATATTCAAGTTCAAATAATAACATTTAATAGTATATTACTGTTTTCTAAAACTTGGTGTCACATGTTATGCAAGCTCTTAAAGAAATTAAATTAGTTTGAAACAAATTCATAAAATCTTGGAGTGATACATAATCCCACCTTTAATTCCTTTTTATTTATCCGTTGATTTTAAAAAGAATATTATGTTTTGGATATGTTCCCTCAGAATTAGTAGGTTTCCTGTCCCATTTTAGATTGTGCCCTTAGAGTCCTAGATCATAATATAGTTTCATGTTCTCATGTGGATGCCTATGGTTACACCATGGGGTCTAGTATTGGTTCTTGTTTCATTTTGGATGCCTTGGATATCCTTTTTATATTTTGTGTTCGTGGCTGATATTAACTTGTAGGGTGATTCACATGTTATATATCACTTAGAATGGGATAGAGCGGGGGTAGATTTACCTCAAGTGTCAGGCTAGGACCCATGGTTGGTTGTTTTATTTATTTTTTATCCCCTTTTATATAGTTGTTTTTATGTTATAAGATATTAGTTCTTAGCTATACTACGCATATCATGTGTGCATTCACTTGTTTTGACATAAGATAATAGGTTCACTATTACTGGTTCCCCACTGATATTTATTTCTCACCCCCTGTATGTGCACCTTGGTGTGCATATAAAATTTATATATTCTTTCAAATTAAATTAAATGTTACTTGGAGGATCAGAATAAGTTACAATGTTGATTAATTGAGTGAAGATGCTTGTGTGGAGTCTCAGGGTCAGGTTGGTGAAACCCAAGAGTTATAGAGACCAATTATATGGTACTACTCAGAGTTGGGAGATGATATTTGTACCTTTATTTTCACTTTGTTCAATTTTTTATGTGATCAGTCCAGTGTGTGATCATTTGACCATTTTAGAATGCATTACGTCAGTATTATTATATTCATATTTCATTTATTATAGAACGATGTTTTTTTATATTTATTTATTATGCATACTGTGATGTTTATAGATGTGTATGAGTTTAGTTTATTTTCCACTGTTATTGTACTCTATCCAGAGGGTGTAATATTCCCACTGCACCATTTAAAACCTTACCTTTGGTCGGTTTCCACTTGAATATGGGGAGGTTTAATTGAGTCCCTATGGTGAATAAAATTGGATAAAGTGTCAGGTTGACCCGGGGCGGTTGACTACAAAATTTTACTAGAGCTGTATTGTCTTCTTATTTATGGAGATGGTAGATAGGTGATCTTGGGATGTTTTAGAACATGTGATGGATATCAAAATGGTGTGTTGTAAACACCTTTTTGGAAAATAAATTACATGTTTCAGGTCACGCGATTACTATTCTTGATTTTTTATAGTCATATAATTTCACCTACTATGATGAACATAAGTTTGTTAATTTATGATTTTTTTGGTTTTTTTCTCTTGGATCATGGGAAAGAGGATAATGTTCATGCATCATTCTATGCATGTAGGATTCAGATAAAATATATCTGTTTATGCCAGTTTCACTAATGATGGCAGTTAAACTATTTAACTTGTCCAAAAGTACCTTTATGACGTGTCACATATAGCTATCTAGTGGCATAAAACTCAACAAAGCCACAAGTATATATTTTATTATGATGATAAGCCATGTGGATCCTATGGTGAGATGTTTTCTAGTGATGAAAATGCAATACCTTCATTAAGGGATGGATGGATACCCTTGTGGGCCAGAGAGGGATTTGAGTTCCCAGATGGTGGCTTGATGAGAGAAAGGATTTATAAGAGATCTTTGTATTGTTCTTGAGTTTCCCAGAGGTGGTGGTTTCCCTGAAGTCCCAAATTTTAGTTTCTTGATAGATAAAACTTCTTTCCACATGTTGTCTCATAGGTCATCCAATGGGGCCCATGTGACTACTTTCACTAGTGACATGGGTGGGTATGACTAATTTTCCTTGGGGGGGGGGGGCTGTTGAGTTCTTCTATCACTAAAGGGACATTAATCATGTTTATGACTTGTGTTTGAGAAGTGGAACATGAGGAGTTCTTGTGGTTTCATTGTTGTATTGAGAGATAATGTTTGGTTAATAGCTGACACTACTTGTTTTCATTTCGCCTTGGTAAGAATAGTGAGAGTATGTTTAGGTGCTCATGGTTTTGGATCGAGGCCTGAGTGGAGGGTAGTCATGTCACTGATAGTAGTCTAAGAAATTTTCCATGATTTTGAAGAGGAGTGCCGAGGGTGTTCCAAAATAACCTCTATGAGGAGCATGGTTATAATTTTTTTCATGTTGGAATAGGATTCTTTGTTCATGTATTAGTTAAATGGACCATGTGTGTTGGTCCGTAATGTTCGTTTAGGTCTTGAGAAAACTAGAGTGGTGTAGTCATGGTAGATCCATTGTGGTTGGCAATTGAGGAGTGGTGTAAGGAAATTATTATGGCGGGGAGTTCACCATGGGTTGTTGGAATCTATGAAATTAATTATAAGTGAGTTTTTTTAGTGTTTAGGGTATTGTTCCTAGTGATTTTGGATTTTGTGTTGGAAGTGGTTTCCATATTGGCACTCATGTGTGATCTGTTTGGACACATCCAATCATTTAATTTGGTGATGGAAAGAGTGTGGCCATTGTGGTTTTACTTTTACGTTAAAGGGTGAAGATAAGGACACTCCTATGGTTGGGATCATTAGATTTTTCATAGTTTAATTTCTATCATGATTGGATAGAGTTGGGGGTCTTTTAAGACCGGTAATTGGATAATCAAAATAGCATTAGGTGTGAAAGTTCTTAGAGTAAAAGCGTCAATGTTAGTTAACCAAAAAGGATTCTTGAGAGTGATAAGAATTTATGGTCTAGATTTTATGACATCCCACATCTCTACAAGTTGAGAAAATCAAGATAAATTTGAATATTTTTTATTCTCTAGAGAATTTCATGGGGAAAATTGTAATTTATTCTATGATATGATCTCAAATTATTTCTCTAACACCTCACTTGGCCCCGAAATAGGGTATTTACCATAGTAAAAGAGTTTGGTGGAAATATGATCGGTTTGAATTTTTATAGAATAATTATTACTTACTATTTAATTAATTAAATACTAATTTATTTGTGTATGTTCATTCAGTGATATCATTTTAATAGAGAATAATATTGAGATTTTGAGTCAATGGTTGAGTCTTGAATGTGGGATTTTTCGTAGACAAGGAATAAACCTATCATGGGTGCCAAGGATGTGCCCAAGCCCCCTTTTCATTTCCTTTTATTTTTTCCATCGTTATTCATTTTTATTTTTTCTTTTTCTTTATTTCTACCATTGGATTAATGTGCACGTGGTCCCTCCTTGTCTAGTGTCACATTTATCCAAGGGGAGACAATGGGATAGAGAGATTATTTTGTGAGACGATGTGGACCTAGATCGGGGTGTAGTCATTTCATGGCACAAATTCGAGATTCAAGCCACACCATTTTACACCTTGAAGTAGGAAGGTTTTTAAAAATTTTCAAACCAATTCCAAAAGATCACTTTTATTGTATTTTTAAATCCTCATGTCAATTTATAGGGACCCCATTGGGTATGATCTATAGGTTTTATTGAAATCAGAGGTTTCATGAAGTTTTGGGGGTTTTTTATTTAGGAAAATCCATGCACACATTGTGTAGTTCAGAAAACACACACCGTGTGTTATTCATTTCAAGTGGGGTTGAGGAATAAGTCACTAATCACTTTGTAGACCTGATGGACATTACATGTAGGGGTGGATGGGGGTGTGACCAATTATTATTCTAGAAAATTTGTGTTGGGCGCACAAAGTCATGTGAGGAACAAGGCTAGAGCCCGTGTGTGGTACACAAACTGTAACTAAGTAATATAGTTGACCTGACCCTATGTGGGGGAAACAACCATGTGAATAGCAAGGTATCCCATGTTAGAGAACATGTTTTTCATTAGAGGAAGATTCCATGTACTTTGTGGAGTATATCCCTTGTTGGTAAGTGGTATATGGGTTAGGTTGAAGTTTGGGGGAACACATCATGTACATTAGGTACACACTGTGTTTTTCCCCATTTTAGGAATTTTTTCTTATTTTCTCACCTTGGAGTCAGAATTACACCCATGAGTCGTAAAGTCTGAGTGTTTATCCACACATATCATGATGATAGAATTCTTTTGGAATTTAGAGGCTGTCTAGATGGTTTTTTGGACTGGGTGATCATATTTAGGGGGATTTATTTGTGGTTTGGATTTATACTTCTCAAGTGAGTTGGGTTGTGAGATAAAAGGACTAAGTGAGGGTAGGGATACTGGTCATTAATATTAATTATGTATTCCATGGTGGTTTGTATTTAGGTTCTCTGCATAGTTCTCAAATATGGGATCTGACGATGACTTAGATCAAGGATTTTTATCCCCATTACTCGAGGTTTGGGTGGTTGATGTTCTAGGACACTTTCTTGAGGTTTTATACATGATGTTTGAGGGAATTATTTTTGAGCCTTCAAGATGGGTTGACACCATGGGATGTTGAGTATGGATAGGAGTCTTGGAGGATATACTGAGATGTGTTTGAGGGGCCCATTATAGATTCCTTTATGGGTGAGATAATACTCAAGGATGAGTTGTATGTCGGGGAGGACAACTGATATTTTCTTATGATGGGATTTTCATGAATGTTTTTTTATGATTAGGATTCCCCTTTATGTTTTACTTCTCTTAATATGGTCACAAAGACCATTTATAATTACCTTTTAATTGTGCTGGTGCTTTTGGTTCTCCTTTCAGGTGCATTGCAGATCAAGAATCAGTTGGAGGTAAATAAGGGATGTTTGGGGATGTTTCCCATTTTGGGTTTGTCCCATGGTTTGGATAAAATATATTAACCCCTATTAGGTCATATTATTCTTAATTTATCTTTATGGATATTTAGATATCATTTTATGGGTGTGAGGAGGAGAACCTTAGGATATCTTGTACTGGGAATTGTAATTGAGATTTTATTTGGTGCTCTTCTTAGTTTTATGGATGTTCTTATATGAGTATAGAGATATAATGGATAATTTGGATGAGGTAATCCCCACTCTAGGCCTATAGATTAATTACCCTAAGGATTAAGATTCATTAGAATCAGATGTTAGATGGACCTGGGTCATAGTGTTGGAAACCTCGTCATTTCCTTTCATGGATCCGGTGAGTTCTATAGGACTACTATTTTTGGTACTAGTTAAATATGATTTTTAGGGTTTATTTCCCTAGTTCAAATCATACCATTAGAGTCCTAGATCCTAGTAGAGTTTTTTGTTCTCATGTGGATTCCTATGGTTACACCATAGGGTCTAAAATTCATTCCTCTTACATTTTGAAAGTCATTGAGATCCTGTGTAGATCTAGAGTATGTACTTGATTGAAGTTTCAAAGGATCAAATAACAATTGAGAAGGGGGTGGGGGTTGAATCCATTATTTACATTTTATAAGTTTCAACACTTTTAGAATCAACCCCTCTAACCTGTTGAAGTTCATTACCCTATCATATTTTTTTAAATACTCATGCATGAAAAAGTATGTAAGGAATTAAAGTAAATGAGATTTACAAGGTTTGACCTTAGTGTGAGAACCTACATCCTTTCCATAGCCACTCCTGTGGGCCTATAGAAAGTCACTATTATGAAAAAGTGAATACAAATTTTGAAAAATCATGTTAGAAACCCTATATATCATGATAGGAATGATTATATTGACTCATGTTAGATTATAAAGTTTTCTTACAAAAAAATAGTCCAAAACAAAAGAATAAATAATTTGTTCAAACTAATCTACAAATGATCTATCCGGATCCTTAGTTTTGTATGGGTAGGTCAAATTCTCCCAATCTAATGGGGATGAGTTTGATGGAATTAGTCAGATGAATTTAGTCTAATGGTCTCAATACGATGAGCCCATTCTCAATCTACACTACTCAAACTCTTCTCAAATGCTTAGTCTAATTTACTTAATTTGATAAACAAAACTTTCAGATGCCCAAGCTTAGAATGAGGTCTCATTCTGTAAAGATAACTTTTACATGAATTCTATAGTGATCCCCCTTTTCCTCTCATGTAAAAGGTTTTTCAAAGTATGAATGTGGTATAAATATATTTATAGGAATACCATAATGGAAAATGCAGGAAACCAAAAACCTTTCTTTCTTACTCAAATAAAAAACCGCCGAGATTTACTCATATTTGAATTTCATATTTGACCAGTTCAACTCTTCAAAATTATTTTGGAACCTTATTAACTCTTCTTAATAATCAACCTTCTTGAACATTATATCTTTTCTTCAGTATGATGGAATTTCCTCAGTTTAGTACTATGGAACTTCCTCAAATCTTAATGATGGAACTTCCTTAGATAATATTTAAACTTCATCAATCATAATAATAAATTCTTCAAACAATTTCCATGTTTGATACTTCTAGATCTGATATTCTCTGACCAGATTTCTGGAATAGATTCAAACTTATCAAATACTTTAAACAGTCTATATTTTTAAAAATCTTTTATCACAAGACTTTATCATGATTTATGAGAACACCATGATCAGAAAAGCATCTTTATACTTACATAGAAAAGTAGTATGACTTACATAACTTCCAAAACCTCATTTATTTCTAAAAAAACTCAATATGATTGGCATCACCTATTATCCCCCTCTTATTCATAAGGATTTCATCACAAGTGTTATAGATAACATAGGATATTTGAGAATTACAAACAAGAAAAGACTAATTTGAAATTAGGTTATAAAATAAAGAACTTTATAATAATCTGTTCCCTTGAAATTTACTTTCTAGGATTTAGTACCACTCTAACTTTATTTCATAACTTCTCCTGAATCTCCATAAAACATCAGGTCTGATTGATCTTGAACTACATACCAACAGAACTAAGATCGAAGGTGTGTCTGATCAATAACATTACTAAACTTCTATCACTCATCTTTTTAACAATTTAAGCATTAGATTCAAATCAGTCTGATAACCTATATTTGGAAAATAACTTTCAATAATTTTCTTCCCCTTTGTGTTTGAGTTCTAACTTTCAACAGCTTTTTACTTTCTTAAAGAAACTTATATAGATGAACAGGGTCTGATAAAAAAAACTTTCTAAAAAGGTTAGTGATCAATAAATACAAAATAATTTCCAAAAAAACATAATAAAGGATCTTCAATCTCACCCTTTAGATTTGTTGACATCCTTTGTTAAAAAATTTCATAACTTCCCAAAATTCAACCACTCATACTTTTTTACAACACATGTTTTTTTTTGACTTTTACCAAAATAAGAATTTCTCAAAAGGGAGTGTCCTAGATAAAAACTACTAGATAAATTAATTTTTTTTAAGTTATTCCATCCCTAAGTGATAAGAAAATTTTAAAAAATATCATTTGTAAAGATATTTTGTAAAGATATCAACAATTTGATAGTTTGTTGAGATATATTATAGAAAAAGATCTCAAGTATAAAATTTATATTTCTTAAAGTGAAACCTTATATAAATTTGTTTTGATCTTGAATGTTGAATTTTTTTTTATAAATATTAACTACAGTATGAATATCATAAAAAATATTCAATGGTTTTGAAACCTCCACTTTCAAGTATTCTAGATGAAATTTCATTCACAAAATCTAAGTAAAAGCCTAAGTAGTTGCAACATATTCTAATTCTATTGTGATCAAAGTTACTAAACTTTGTTTATTACTATACTAACTCATACAACATTATCCCAAGAAAAATGTTCCTCTAGAAGTTGATTTTATATCATTATAATCTCCATCCCAATCTGTTTCAGTATAACATGAAAGTATATTCCACAACTTATTTTGTATAAAATCCCATATGAATATATTCCTTTTAAATATCTCAGAACTCTCTTTTCTTCCAATAAATTAGATTATTTTTTATTACGTTGACACCTGACACACAAATTTATAGAATAAACAGTATTAGGTTTTTGAGGTCGTGAGATAAAGAAAACTTCATATCATCTTCTAAAAATAATTTTGATTCACACTTTCTCTAGATTCATCTTTAATCATCTTCATCCCAATTGAAATAGGAGTAAAAAAGTCTTTGGAATCTACCACACCAAAATTTTGTAATAGTTTCATGGCATACTTTTCTTGAGATAAGAAAATATAATTTTTCTTTTGTTAAACTTATAATCCAAGGAATAATGTTAATTATCTAAACATTGACATTTAAAAATTATTATTCACTATCTTAGTAAATTCTTTTCAAACTTTTTCTTCATCCCCCAAAAAAATTATATCATCCACATACACAATAACAATTAGTGTGATGGATTTAACTTCTTCCACATACAAATTAAGATCAAACTTTCCTTTAGAAAAAATAAAAATTCTCAAAAAAATATAAATTTCTGAATATAATGCACATGGGTCTTGTTTCAACCCATAAAAATCTTTCTTCAATTTACAAAATTTATTTTCATCTTCATTAATTAAAAAACTCCCAAGGTTTCTATTGTAAACTTGTTCTTCAATTTCACCATTTAGAAAGGATAACTTCACATCTATCTGATACACTTTGTAATTCTAGTGAGAATCCACTTCTAGGAACATCTTAATAGTTTCTATACTTGCAAAAAGGGAAATGGTTTCATCAAAATCTACACCTTCTACCCATGCATAGCCTTTACAAACAAGACTTTCTTTGTTTCTTAAATCTTATCCATGTTTATTCAACTTGTTTATATAAACCCAATTTGTTTTTTTTCTTTTTTTATGTAATTTTTTTTAGATATAAAACATCAATAATGAATTATATGAGAGATAGTCTCATTTTTAATACATATAAAGAGATATCCCCGATCTGTCAAAAGTTCAGAAAGAACAAAACACTAAGCCGAAAATGCATTAATAAATGCAACATTTGTTCTAGAGAGGAGTATGAAAACTCCTCAGAATCCAAGCTTCATGCGACACTAGTTCCTGTGTTTTGCGTTGTACCTGATGGTGTTGTCGTTCTGCATGCAGATCCAATGAGGGATAGGCCAGTTCTGCCTCATTTTCTTCGCTAGCTTCTTCTTGATTAGGAAGGTCTTGTGTGACGGAATCTCTTCTGCGATAGTCGGTGGGATTTGAGATCTGAAAACAGAGGAGGCGGTGGGAGACGCCCTTTTTTTTAAAAGAATTTGTATCTTAGCATTATTGCCACTGTCAAAATTATAGAAATCAAATCGAATGACTCAACTTTGTTGACACAAATCTCCCAACAACAATTTCATGATTCATGGAGGCTGTAATAGTCGTTCTCTACATTCAATTAACTCACCTATGTACAATTTCCTTCCGGGGTTTCTTCTACACAACCACAGTGATGCCCTAGTTCCTATCAAGGTATTCAAACCCTTAGATCCTAACAGTGGCCGGTTTTAGACCAAATTTAGTTCCCCCGCTGCACCCTCCATCTTGTGTTGATGAAGAGGTTGGAGACAAAAAACCTGAGGGGGATGAGAGTGAAAATGGGGACAATGGGATGGCCTTTGCCTCCCCAAACCGGGAATCTTGGATTAATGGGTTAGCAGACCTGCTGGGGGGAGACCCGTGAAGAAATGGCTGGGCCACATATTGCTCTGTGCCACTGTACTCCATCGTTAGAATCATGTCAAGAATATATTCCTGTTTATTCGATTCAGAAAGCTCATCCCCATTACTCATGTGGCATCTCAGAGGCCTCGTGGTATTGTTAAACAAGTCACCAACCCACCGAGGCTTTGGGTAGAAAACATTCTCAATATTTTGGGAGGCAAGAGCAGGCCTTGTCTCGTCTGATATTGCAGAGGCGTTCTGCTGGACATCAAAGTGAGTCATACTCACAATAAACCTAGGTTACCCAGAACGAGCCGTGCGAGGATGCTTCAGGACGTCACAGAAGACGTGAGCCAGTGCCACGGAAGGGCCCAATTTGTTTTGATAAAAATTTTACCTTTCATATGTGGTATAAGTTCCCATGTTTTATTTTTATTGATTTTATTCAATTCTTCATTCATAGTATCCACCAATTCCTTGTGTTGAAAAACTTCTAAAACTAATATCAGTTCAACTTTTGAAATAAGTGAAGTTTGATATTCTAATCTTACAATTCTTCAAGTCTGAGTTGGAACCTTCTGATTCTCAACAATATTTGCAGTCTAGAAATGTTTTTGTAAAATAGGAAATTTTAGAGTTCTTTTTCCAAATTCACTTTCCTCATCACACGATTAACTTGAATCTTGATAAGTCCATTATGAATCATTATCATATTCATTATAATTCTTCATCTTGTCTTCCCCAAAATTCTCAGTAACATTTTTTAAGGAGTTTGGATTTTCAATAAATTTCATATCATATGAGTCAAAAAACTTTTTTAGGAATTTGTTCCAAAAATTATAACTTCTTCCCTTGGTTGAATAACCTATAAAAATTGATTCTTCAGCTTTATAATCAAACTTTACAAGATCCTGATTTTTGATTTTAAGTAAACATGGACTTCCAAAAACATTGAAGAATTTAAATGAAATTTTTTTCTTATACTAAATGTCATATGAATTTGTGTGGGATTCTAGTCTCAACAAACATATGTTCTGAATATGTACAACAATACTAACAGCTTCTCTCCAAGTATAACTTTTAAAGTTTGTATTTTTCTAACATGCTTCTTCCCATTTATACCAAAGTTATATTATTTCTCTCTACTAATATGTTTTTATAGAGTATATGGAATAATATATTGATGTTTTATTCCATGATTTCTTAGATAAGTTTCAAAATTATTGTATGTGAATTCAGTACCATTATGTGTTCTCAATTTCTTTATGCAAACCCCCAATTATTTCTCAAATCCTCTTTTTAAGGCTCCGAACATTTCTATCTCCCATGACTTGTGTTTCATAAAAATTATGTTAGTTATATAATTGAAATAATCAATAAAAGCAGTAAAGTAAAATCTCTATTTTGTTTATTAATTTCTCATCATCCCATATAAATCAGAATGAATGAGTTCAAGAGGTCTGGTAGATTGAATATCAACTTTCTTATGAATCTTATTAGTCATCTTCAATTTCTGACAAGTTATATAGACATATTCTTCTCTTATTTTCAATTCTATAAATATTCTTACAACATCGTATTTAGAGAGTTTTTTCATTTTTTTCTACCCAAGGTGGATAAATATTCAATTTGATAACATATTTTCATCTTCAAAAATTATGTAACAAGAGTTGTTAAAATATTCTATTTAGATGAGATACCCACTTGTTTTTTATGTTTTTCTAATAAAATTTATATCTTGAAATTTTTTGATAAGACAAGAATATTTTATAAAGACAAATTATTTTACATAATCACAAAGTTGACTTACACTAAGTAAGTTATGCATTAGTCAATCAACAAACAAAACTTCCTTATATTTCAATTTTTCATCTTCAATATCAACTATTATGATTCCTCTTATTTTTAGAGAACTGTCATTCACAAAGGTAATGATACATCCATCATGATTTTAAAAATATTTCAATATTTTTAAATCACCGGTCACGTGAGAAGAACAACCACTATCTTGTATCTATGGTTTTTTCTTTTTTTACTTTCTTTCAAGACAGTCTCAAAAAAGGCCCTTTCTTAAAATTTATTCTTTCTTTCATACTTTTATTTTCTTGCATAAGAATCTTGTACTTGAAGAGCAGTTATAAATTATTCAAAAAAATGACTTGGTTTATTAGATCTTTAACAAACTTATTTTAGACAATCAAACTAATTTTCATTGGAACGTTTCTAACATATTGAGATTTCACTTTTTCAACTTTATATAAGTTTGGAAAGTTACTCAATATAATCTCACTATTTCTTTAACTCTATTCAAACCTTCTTCCTGGATGTGATAAGTTTTTCCATAAATTTTAATCCCTATGGACATAGTTTTTAGAACACCAATAATAACCATCAAATCTTGATTTTCTATTGAAGTAAGATATTTATCTATTGAATATTTTTTGAGGTTGATAACTTATTTCTTATTTAACGTACTTTGGGAATGGACCATATATACTAAATAAGGAGTTTTCAAATTTTATAGATGTGATAGGTTTATCACATCCCTTCTCAATCCATTATTCCCCAATACTTTTATTCCCACTTGAAATATTAGAAAAATCAGATGAAAAATTATATTTGGTGGGTGAGGATTTAACTTGATTCTTGATTTTAACCTTCTCAAAAACATTAGAAATCATATATTTTACTTTTTAAGCATTATTGAAGTTTTCATTTATCTTCCAAAAGGTTATTTAAAACTCAATAAGTTTTGATCGAAACTTGTTATCTTATTCCTCCTTACCTGCAAAATTTTTACTGTTATCTTAAAGCATCTTTCCCTATTCATTAATTATATGTTTGTAAGTTAATATCTCATAGATGAATTATTCTTACTGCTTAATAAAATATTTTTCACCTTCAAAAAATTTCCCACTATCTTTCTTTATCATTATGATTTCATTCCTGATAGATTAGTTTTGTTCCAGATAAGAATAAAATTATATTCTATGATGATACTATGTAAGATTCTTTACCTCCTTCTTATTTAATATTTGATGAGTCTTCAACTTTATCAACATTTTCAATTAATGTTCTAAAATTTTCTGAACTTTCATGCTCTAAAGAATTGTTGTCAGTTGAGTCTGATTCAACTTTCTTACTCTATATAATCCTTTTGTCACCAGTGAACTTCTTCTTATATTTGTTAGATTAATTTTCTTCATTATAATTTTTTACACTTATTCTATCGAGTTTTTTCATCAGAATCATATCAATATTGTATGAAATACTTCTTAGGAAAATTCATAGAAAAGTGTCTGATTCCACCACACTCAAAACATTTTAGAGTAATTTTACCTCCATAATTTCCTCTTCCTCTTACATAGTTCTTGGATATAAGAGACATGATTTTATCATTCATCCCATCATCCTATTTTCCTTCATAATTACTAGGATCAATAGCTTCGATATCTTGAATCTTAATTTTTCTCATAACTTCAAAATCTATTTCATATTTCATATTCTTTTTGAACATTAGAAATTTTCTCATTTCATAAGAAACCAAAAATTTATGCAATTTATCAAGAGATAAATCATCTTTATCTTTTGAAGATGAAATTTTAGAATCAAACCTATCTAGAAAGTTTCTCATGAGTTTCATCATAATTATAGAATATTTCAGAACTTCTAAAAATCATATGATGTTTCAAAAAATTTCATTTACCCTCTTGAAGTATTCATCAGTAGTTTCTTCATCTCTCATTCATATATATTAAAACTCACTACACTATATTTGTGGATTTTATTCATTCACTTTATTATTCCCTTACAAAATACTTTGCAACTTTTCCAACATAGTATTTAATTTTTTGAGACCCATCACCTTTATATATACATTTTCTGATAGGGACATTAGAATATAATTCTTATCATTTCTATAAAATTTAATATTTCTCTTATCAACAAAAGTGATTAGGACATCTTTCAGAATTAGTGGAAACCTAATTGTAATAGCATCGAAAACTTCTATGCCAAGAGATAAGAGATAAGTAATCATATGTATTTCCATCCATAATAATTTTTTCCATCAAATGAAGGAATTACTATACTATTGAAAGAATTAAGATTATCCATGATCAGGATTCAATAAGGGAACCCTGTCTCTAATACTAGTTAAAGTTACAAAGGATCAAATAACAATTGATGGGTAGGGGGGTTGAATAAGTTGTTTACTTTTTATAAGTTTTATAACTTTTAGAAACATAACCCCTGCAACATTTTAAAGTTCGTTACCTTATCATATTTTTGTAAACAATCATTTTTGAAAAAGTATGAAAGAAAGTAAAGTAAAAAAGATTTAAAATGTTTAGTCTCAGTCTGAGAACCTACATCCCTGCCATATCCACTCCCCTGGGTCATTGGAAATTAAATATTATAAAGAAGAATATAAGAATTATTCCAACTAACATTAAACAAATTATATCTCCCAACTAGAATGGTTATAATGACTCCCATCAGTTTAAAATGTTTTATTACAAACAATTGATCTGAAACAAAAGAACAAATATTTTTTTCAAACTGTTCCACAAATGCATTGTCTGAATTTTATGTATGTTGTGGCTGGGTCTGATTCTCCCAGTTTGATGAGGATAGGCTTGATGGACCCAGTATGATGGACTCAGTATGATAAAACCATTCTCAATCAGCATTAATCAGACTCTTCTCAAATTCATAGTCTGATCTTCCTCAGCCTGGTAAAAAAATTCAAAATTTTGACCTTATAATGAGGTATCAGTCTAAAATGATAGCTTTGACATGAATTCTATAGTGCTCTGGCTTTTCTGATCATATAAAACGTTTTTAGAAGTACTAATTCATTGTTCATATATTTATAGGCATCCCCGATAAAGGCATGAAAATGAATTTTTTTTCCCTCTTACTCAAATTCAAAAACCACCAAGATTTACTCATATTTGAATTTCAATTTTTACCACTTCAACTCTTCACAAATCAACTAGAACCTTCTTATGTCTTCTCAGTAATAATCCTTCTTAAACTTACTAACTTTTCTTCAATTCTATGGAACTTCCTCAACTCAGTATGATGAAACTTACTCAAATCATTATTATGGAACTTCCTCAGATCACTTCAAACTTCATCAGATTTACTCATAAATACTTAAGGAAATTTCCATGTATGACAATTCTGGATCAAATGTTCTGTGTTCATATTTCTGGAATTGATTCAAACTTATCAAATAATTTCAATAGTCGCTATTCTTAAAAATATTTTATCCTGATTTATGAGGACACAATGATAAAAAAAGCATCGTTTTACTTACATTGGAAAGAATTATGACTTCCCATACTTCCATCTCCTCCTTTATTTCCAAAAAAAATGAATATGATTTGAATAAAGTATTGTCCCCCTTTTCTTCATAAGGATTTCATCACAAGTGTTACCAACTACTTATAATATTTGAGAATTACTAACCAGAAAAGAATCATATGACATTAGGTTATAAAATAAAGAAAATTATAATACCCAATTGACTAGAAACTTAATTTCTAGGATTAAACACCACTATGAATTTCTTTTACAAATTCTCTTAACTTTCCAAAAAAAATCATGTCTGATTAATCTTGAAATTTTTGCCTTTAGAACTGATACCGGTGGTGTGTCTGATGAAAAACGTTAAAAAACTTTCATCACTCATAATTCTAATACTCTAGCATCCGTTTCAGCTCATTCTAATAACCTATGTCCAGAAAAAAAAAACTTGCAATACTTTTCTCCCCCTTTGTGTTTGGGTTCAAACATTCAGTAGTTTTTGACTTTCTTATAGAAAATTATACTGATGAATTGTTTCTAACCCTAAGAAAACATACTTTCTTAAAAGGTTAGTTGTCAACAAATATAAAAAAATTTACTAAAAAATATCACAAATGATCTTTATTGATTTTATGTGGTGCGGTGATCCATATGTTATAAATTATCTATAATGGGTCAGTGTGGGGGTAGATTTACCTCTGATGATAGGATGGAACCTATGGTTGGCTGTTTTTTTGTTTTTATCCCCATTTTCTGTAGTTTTTTATTTTATTATAGCTTTTATTAGTTTTTTACTAGGCCTAGAATATCACATGTTTATGCACTTGTTATAAAAAATATATATTTTCACCATTGGGGGTGGTATACCTAGATTTATTTCCCACTCATTGTATGTGAAATTTGGTGTGCATGCAGACTGTATATCCTCTTTCTTGTTAGAGAACATGTTGTGTGGTGGATTGGGATAAGGCTGAATGTCTCTTTATCTCGAAGAGCCACTCATGTTCAGGATTTTCATACATAAAAATATTTCATATTAATAAATGAATATTTGATACATTGAACAAAAAACACCCAAAGACCATATAAGTTTAGTGTATACGAATACTAGATATACAATCTTCTTATTTCCTAAAAAATATTTAAAATATCCCTTAAAGATCTCCCCATTTATTACTCTTCATAAAGATACCCTACATAAAAACATTCTTCATAACCTGGGGAAAGTAAACATAAGAAAGGGTGATCTCGGATTCTCAGTAATGGTAAGCATGAGAGATATCAATGATCACATAAGAATAACATGAACATAAGAGTGTGATAACAAAAGATTAACATTTTAAATATACACCATGTATATCAAAGATCATAATATTGAGACTTGAAATAAAGATAGGCAGTTCATAAGACATGAATCACAAAAGAATTAATGAACATAATACATAAGAGCATAGAATTCACATAAGACATGGAATTATAGTATAAACATATAAACTTTTGAACATGTATAAATAGAAATAGGTTCAATCGTTTAGTTAAGGACTTGAAATCAGCCCCTTAAATAAATTTACAGATATGAAAGCTAGTCTACTCATGATCTTATAGACATAAAATCCAGGTACACACATAAACTAATGGAAATTAAATCCTGGTCCATTCATAAAATAATGGACATGGAAACCATATCCATGCATAAAATTGTGAAATAGAAATCAATTTCACTCATAAATTTTTTACCTCATGAGTTATCCATCTTTACCTAATGCATTGGAGGGAAATATAGGTACCATCCATCATTGGTTATAACATATCCACTATCCTTGGTTATAACACAACCACCATTCTTGGTTATAACATAACCACTATCACATAATAAAATCCATACATATGTGTGCTAAAAGATTATAAAAAATTCATTAAATTAGAACCCCTGAAAAGAAATTGGTTTCATAATCATTCCATTATAGCATAACCTGTGGAAAAGAAATAGGTTTAATAATTTTCTTTTCATTTCATCATAAAAATAAACCATCCAAAAAATAATAATGATGGAATCCTAGAATCATATCCCCTATAAAGCTTAAGTATCATCAAATGATGTCATATTATATGGAAAATTATTTTGAAATATCACTATGAATAATTCTTGGGGAAAATAAGTTTTCCTTATTTAAATCACTTTTTTTTAAAATAAACATGTAAGATTTAAACAAATATTAAAATAATTAAGGTTTCATAATGATGGGAAAATATGATCATGATTCATAAGTTTAAAAAACATTCCTTATATATTTCTATTAGAAAATTCACAAAGTAACTTTTTTGGAAAATGAAAAAAATATTCCTTTGAAACTATTTTGTAAAAAGTAAAATATTGGTAAAAATTATTTTAAAAAATCATAAGAGAATAGAAAAATACTTTTAAAAAGAATGGAAATTGAAGTGATATATTCCCCAGTGGATACTTAACCATAAATAATCACAAATAATGATGAGATTGTGAAATAACCACTTTGGTAACTTATGAATCATAAGACTTATGAAACAAATAACTTTAGATTGATATTAATATCCCATAATTTTCATGATAAGAATCATAAAAAAAATTCATGGGAAGTATATACACCACACAAAATAAAAAAGTAGTGTATAAGGCAAGTTTCCCATAGAAATAAATGTTAGATGTAATTCCCTTACCTTAAGTCTGACTTGCTTCATACATGTTGGAACCTCATCTTCTTGGAAATGAATCCTTTATATATCCTCTAAAGAAATATAGGGTTGGTATTTTGTAAATAACATCACCAATGAAATATGAATATGAAAGTTTAAATTATAATCTGGTAGGGGGATGATTAAGCTATAAGGATTAATGTTCTATAAATGAGTGATGGATGAGGTTCCTTATTCTAATTGAGGTGAGGGGAACCATTAGAATTACTCAAATGATTATTTTATAATAAATTCGATCTCAACCCAAATATAGATAAAATACCTATTAATAAGTAGGAAATGATATATTTTTCTTATATATTATCTTCTTTATCATCTTTTAATAGTTTTTGATATTTTTAAATAATTTAATAAAATATTATTCTCATAAAATATCAGTTTTGTAAATTTTGAAACTATTCATCACTTTGAATTTAAACACACAAAGACAAAAAAAATCTAAAACAATGTTTTAATATATCCCTAATATGTTATATTATCTAGATAATTAATCTATTACATTAATTCTCTCAAATTATATTAATTGTAACATTTTTAATACCATTTTTTTTATTTTTCCATTAACTGAATAAATACTATTTTGGTATTGTGTAAGTATTTAAGTTAATTATTTAATTCTTAAAAATTATAAACAAATTACCATAATGAATATATTTTCTTTAGGAACTAAATTACTATTAATATTCACTCATAACTATTTTTTTTTCAATATTTTAACACATTAATGATATTTATAACTAAGAGAGTAACATTTTGTCACTTCCTTTGGTTTAAATAATATATAAGTCATTTTCATGGAAATGTGCCCATTAAAAACAAAAATTAGAGCCTAAGGTGAAAAGGGTCTAATTTTATTCATCCAATAATAATTATGATTAATAATTATGGCCATATCTCTTAGTTTTAACCAAGAGTTACCTAATTTACCCATTAATGAGGTGATAAAGTTTACCATGGTTACTATTCACTTTGACAGAAAATTAAAGGGTCCTTTTTTCCAAATTTGAACCAACATATTATAAATATTGATTTTTTTTCAATATTAAATTTCTATAAGTGGTATAAATTACTTTTAATATTAATGTATAAAACACAACGAATGACAGTGTTTAGACAAATGCGTTTTAAGCCCAAAAATTTATTTATAGAAAAATAACGTATAATAATGATTGAAATGATGTTAATTAGATTATCTATAATTAAATAATACTTATGTTACATTTAGATCAAATTCAAATCATAATGATATTTTATATGAATAGAAAATGGAAGTTTTACAAAACCTGGTTTTTTTCACTATTTACTAAAAAATTAATCTTTTAAGAAAAATACCAATATATCACCCAAATATAATTTTGATAAGTTGATTTAAAAAATTAATTTAATTTTATTAAATATATTATCTAATATTTACGAAAATTAATTATAATATTTTATCTCAAAAACCAATAAAAATTCATTTTTAAAGAAAACATATTTTTTAAGAGTAAAATAACTTTACATAATATTGAGTGATTACTTACTAAGAATTTATATTGAGAATGAACTTTGTATATAATTGATAAATTAGTTAATCAAATTTATACGCTCCAATTTAAGATCTTGATGATAACATTAAGTAATAATATTTTATATAGTATATCACAGTTTGCTTAAACCCATGGTTGCGTTTAACACAAAATATTGATGAAGTAAAATATATTTGAAAGAAAAGTTCATAATATCATAGGGTGTCACATTCTATCCCCTTTAATAAATTGCGACCTCACAATTTTCACTCAATAATAAAAGGTTTTTCATTAAAAAATCCCTTTAATCAAACCCACATTATAAAAATGGTTAATAAAACTTCTTCTTGAGAAGAGAGAAATGGAAGTATACTATTCATCTAGGAGTACACATATTTGGTTTTCAAATAGGAGAACATTATTTGTAAGTAAAGATATATATGTTAAAGAAAATTAATTTCCATATATCATTGATTATAAGAAAGTGAATTATCATGAGAAAGTAAAAAATCACAACACTATAAACCACTAATGTGGAAAAGATAATCAATTCAACAAAATTCATGGTTACAAGACAACATTTTTTTGGGTATTAAGATTATTTTCCTATAATTAAGGAATTAATTTACCATATAGGAAAAGAACATAAGGAAATATAGTTACATGATATATTTAATTTAACACTTTAATCAATTTTAATTAAGGCCTCATCATTTTCTCTAAATGATGAATATTCAGGTTGAATTTTTCAGGTATCAATCACTAATATAAACTTATAATGGATCAAATAATAAAAAAAAGGATAACAACCTATTCCTATTGTTATTATATATTAAGAGAAACCAAAATAGTTAGTATAAGTTATCCAATATGGATAAATAAAATTATGTATAAAATTTCAACAATAATTCCTTAGGTTTAGCTTAATATAATCCATAAGTAGTTAATCATATGTCTAAAAAAAATTCAGGACATAGAAATTTTGAAATAAATTCAATATGATTCCAAAATCAACATAACATTAATCTCCAAAATTAGGTCCTACTATCACATAACTAATATGTGAACACCTTTTTTTATATACTCTCTTGAAACATAGTAATAACCTAAATTAAAATAAATCTTAATGATAACATGCATGCTTCCAAAAATTATCATTATCATTTTTCCTCAAATAAAATCACAGACTATTTAATATAATATTTATATCCAAAATGAAATTATCTTTATCAAATATTATTTAAAATCACATTTTCATCAAATCACAAGACAATTTCAATGTCAGAGTTGCCCGAAGGCCTTCATTTTTTTTATTTTTGATAATCCACCTTTCAAGGGGTGAGGTAGAACCCTTACAAGCCAATTTCAAGGTTATCAATACTATCCCATAGTTGTTAATCAACTATTTATCCCAACTAAACATTAATATCTCCACAATTGACATATATTAAGGATTATCTAACCCTAAATCATGTGTTTTAAAAAAATAACATCTTTCAACTAAATTACTTTTCTTGGTTATTGTTACCATTAAATATATAATTTTAATTACTTAAAGAAAAACATCTAAGAAACTATCTGTAAATGTTTCATGATTATTATAATCTAGAATATTATTCATAATAAAATTTTACAACATAATTCTCAAATCCCAATACATAAAAATTTCAATCATTCCACTTCTTTCTTAATCCATTATACATGATTCACCATTTTATTCCCTAACTCTACTTTCCTTTAATTTTTTTATTTGTAGTCTCTTCATCATTAATGGAAAAAATATTACTCATAAAACATTGCTAATCCTTTTATTCAGATTTCCCCTAGGACATCTATTATCATAATGCCCATACTTTTCGCATTTAAAACACTTATCTAGTGATGAACCCTTATTAACACTATTATTCCCATCCATTGTGTTAGTCTAACTATTAAATTTTCTTAGAGAATCTCTTTCTCTATGTCTTTCTTTACCATACCCAAAACATCTTATTGTTCCTTTCAGAAATTTTCCTCCATGTTTCTTCCCATATTGTTTACATGATAAAAATTTATCTTTATATCCTATATAGTCATCATGAAACTACATTTTCATATTTTTTTGTGTGTCTGGAGACTCACTTAAGTTGATATTACTGATCATATTATGATATTTCATATTAGGAATATTAACAAGTATTATCCTTCAAGATACCATTTCATTTTGTTTCTCAAGAGTAAAATCATTCCATTGTCCATCACATTCAACATTAACTTGAATACTCATGGTTCCAACCATTATCTAATATCAAACGTATAGTGTAAGAAAACATAATCATAGTGGGAAACCATATAATCATTTATAGGATTCCTAAATCCTGAAATCTTCTTTTCAATATATGAAACCATAGGTTTAACCTAGGTTATCCATGATTATCATCTATTCAAATACTTTATAATGGTTCATGAGAAAAGTATGGATTAACCTAAAGAATATCCCATGGGAGTGGCAAACCTGGTGTACAACAAGTCCCATTGTCTAGTACTAGGTGATGATGTATTATAGCTCAATGCGCCCTTTCAGGATTATTACCCCTAGGTACAACTATAAAAGAGTCACATCCACTTTTAGTGTCTAGAAATTTATGTAATTTATTGGAAAAGCACATAATCTATTCCCTACCAAAGGTTTAGGATGTTATCATATACATAGAATTATCCACAAGGTTTTAAAAAAAGTGTTATAACCCTAATCTACAAAGTTTGAATAAACTTCGATCTAATAGAAACTTGAAAAACTCAGGTTCTTCACAAATAAATATGACATCTTAATAGATTAATATTCAATACATTGTATAAAAAAAATGCCCATGGACTATATAAGTTTAGTGACTTTGGATAATAGATACACAATATTATTATTTTAAAAATGGAATTAAACATCTCACATAAATATATCCCTATTTCGTCTTATTTATAGACATACCATATATAAAACCTTTCTTTATAACATGGTGAAATGAAACATAAAAAAGGGCGAGATCAGATGCTCAATAAGGGTAAGAATGAGATTTATAAATGATCACATAAGTATAACATGAGAATAAGGGTGTGAGAACATGATCTTAACTTTTGAAATCTACACCCTACATATCATAGATCATAATCTTGAGTCATGGAATAAATATTGGTAGTTCATAAGATATGAATAATAAAATAATCAAATAACAAAATCCATAAGTGTATAACATTTAAATAAGACACATGATTTTGGAATAATAATATAACTTTGGGAATATGTATAAATATAAATTGGTTCACTCATTAAGTTAAGGATATAAAATAAGGCCCTCACATAATCTTATGGTCATAAAACTAGTTCCACTCATGATCTTATGGACATAGGATCTTGGTCTACAAATAAAATTATGAACATGAAACCCAATTCCATCCACAAACTTATGGAAATGAAAACCATATCCAGATATGAAATTTTAAACATAAAATTAGGTTCATTCATATCATTTTTACCACATGAGTTATCCATAATTATTCAATGTATTAGATGATGATATATGTATCATCCATCATTGGTTATAATGTAACCACCATCCTCAGTTATAGAATAACCACCATTATTGGTTATAACGCAACCACCATCACATAATAAATACCATAAATATGTGTGATATAATATTATAAATCATTCATCAAATTAGAATTCAAGAAAATAAATGGATTTCATAAACATTCTATCATAGAATAACAAATGTAAAAGAAATTAGTTTCATAAAAATTATTTCCTTTCATTAGAAACCTAATCCATACAAAATAATAATAAGGATGATATCCTTGGATAATATACCTAGTAAAGATTAAGTATCATAAAATGATGTTATATTAGATGGAAAATGATTTAGAAAGATCACTTCGAATAATTATTTAGTAAAGTGAATTTTCCATTTTAAAATCACTTCTCTTTTTAAAAATAATGTCACTTATAAATTAAAACATTTTATTTTAAAATAAAGTTATAAAATTGTAAAGTAAGATTCAAATCATTTAAAAATCATGATGGTGGAAAAATTCACTAATGCAGTATAATTTATAAAAACAATCATTCTATATTTTTTTTGGAAAAGTCACAAAGTACCTCATTTGAAAAACTACAAAAATATTCCATTCAAACTCTTTTGTAAAAAGTAAAACATGGGTAAAAATGATTTTAAATTATTGTATGATAATAGTAAAAAAATTGAAAATACTTTTAGAATACATGGAAATGAAATAGAAATATTCCCAAGTGAATAATTAAACATAAATAATCATAAATAATGAAGATATTTTGAAATAGACCCTTACCACTGTGATAACTTTTGAATCATAAACCTTATGAAACAAAGAACTTTAGATGTATATGTATATCCCATAATTTTCATGATAAGAATCATAAAATACCTTCATTGGAAATATATAAACCACAAAATAAACAAGTAGTGTCTAAGGCATGTGTCCCATATAAATAAAAGTGAGACAGAATTCCCTAACCCCAGGTTTGACTTCCTTCATACACATTGGAACCTCATCATCTTGGAAACGAATCCTTTAGATCTTATCTAAAGGGATCTAGGGTTGGTATTTTGAAAATACCATCACCAAAAAAATGTTACCAAGTAAGTTGAGAAGATAATTTTTTTTGGGAATTATTGAGTTATAAGTCTCAATGTGGTTTAAATAAGTGAGGAAGAAGTTTTCCATTTATAATTGAGGTGGGGTGCACATTCAGAATTTACCAAAAGATTAATTTATAATAAATTCAATATTTACCCAAATACCAAAAAACAGACTCAAAACACATTGGGGATTATATTTTAAACTATATATTATCCTTATTGTACTATTTTAATATTTTTATGTTTTTTATATAATTTAATAAAATGTTATTTTCATAAAATATTAGATTTTTCAATTTTGACACTATTCAAAAATTTGAATTAAAAAAAATTAATAAAAAAATAGAACCAAATATTTTAATACATCCCAAATATTTTAGGATTATTTATAATATTCATATATAATATTAATTCTCTCAACTTATATTAATTTTAGCATTTTTAATACCATTTTTTTTATTTTTCCATTAATTGAATAAATAAAATTTTTGTGTTGTGTAACTATATAAGGTCATTATTTAATTCATAAATATTATAAATAAATTTCCACAATGAATATAATTTCATTAGGCTCAAAATTACTATTAATATTCATCCATTACTAAATTTTTTCAATATGTGAACACATAAATGATATTTAAAACTAAGAGAGTGACATTTTGTCACTTCCCTTGGTTTAAATAATATATAATCCATTTTAATTGAAAATTCACTATTTAAAAATTCAAATTATAACCTAAGGTTATAAGGTTATAATTTGTTTAATACTATAATAATTTGGTTGAATAATCATGGTTTTATCACTTATTTTTAACCTATATTTACCCGATTTACCCTTTATAGAGCTGATAAATTTTACTACGCTTAATATTCATTTTTGATGAGAAATAAAAGTATCTAATTTGAAAAATTTTAACCTACTTATTCTAAATATGAAATCAATTTTTCATGATTCAATTTCAATAAGCGAAAGAAATTTATTTTAATATAAATGCATCAAATGAAATGAAAAACATTTTTTAGAAAAATGAATTTTTAAGCCCAAAAATATACTTATATCAAAATCCTATATAAGGATGATTAATATTATGTTAATTATATTCTGTCCAATTAAATAAAACTTATGTTACTTTGAGATCAAATTCAAATCATAATGATACTTTATATGAAAATAAAATGATAATTTTATGAAAATATTTATGTTTCACTATTTACTGAAAAATCAATATTTTTAGAATAATATCAAAACATCACCCAAAGATAATTTTGATATATTGATTTCAAAAATGAAGTTAATTTTTTCAAATATATTTTCCGAAATTTCTAAAAATTAAATATAATATTTTCTCAAAAAACAATTAAAATCCATTTTTGAAGAAAGCATATATTTGAAAAATAAATTGACTTTACTAGAAACTGAGTGATTAATTACTAAGAATTTTTATTAATATGAGACTTTTTATATTATTCATAAAGTAGTTATTCCTATTAATAACATCTAATTTAACAACTATGTGATAAGATTAAATAATAATATTTTAAATAGCATAACATGGTTCACTCAAACTCATAGTTGTGTACAACATAAGCTATCAAAGTAGTTAAATATATTTGAATGAGAAATTACATAAAATCTCATGGTGTTAGATGTATAGTCTTAGGGGGAAGATAGTGGATCTAGAGAGTAATGGATATTGGGTATGTGGTATGAGTTTAAGTTATAAGAGGATCCTTGTACTTTTACTTTCAGTTTTATTAACTTTGTATATGTTATTTTCCTGATGGGGGATCAGTTATCTGTTTATCATGAATTAATAATATATAGTTTTATGAATCATTTAATTTTTTATTTCATGAAATTTTTTAGTTTTTTAATTATTCACACTTTGATTTTATCTATTTGTATGAGTTTATTTTAATTTCCATTGTTAATTCACTCTTACCAAAGGGTATAGTCTTCCCAATACACCTTTTAGACCCTCACCAGTGGTCAAAAATATCTACCATATGGAGAGGCATGATTGAGGCCATGTTTGGAGTTGGATTGAGTGACATGTTAGGTCAAACTAGGATGGTTTTTCACATTCTCGTTGAATTTAACTTCTAAACCAGAGTCACATAATTGGATTTCACCCAAAAAATTGTGTTATAGACCATGAAAAAAGAGAAAACCAGTGTTATTAAATTCATTTTAAGCAAGGTATGTCTTACCATTCCCTTTGATAATTAGATCTCCACAATTTCAAAATCATACTATTCCATCAAGACTTCCTTTAACATTAGGGAGAAAATTCATACTTATCATGTGGGATGAACACCCCTATAAATAATTAAATTACTATTTTTATTTATAGAATTAAATTCTATCTCAGTAAGAATATATTTATCTTCTAATTTCTTCTCTTGTCATGTTAATATAGATTGAGTTGAAACATATTCCAATCTCTTCCCATTTTTTTCATCTCAAGAAAACATATCATATTTTTCTTCCTCATATGGATAACATATCTTCCTCATAAGAGTTGAATTATATCTTCTTCCATCCACCCTAATTTATCTTATTTAAGAAAAAAATCCACTTATTTTCTTATTATTGACCACTTTATGCCAAAATTCAGAATAGTTAAAACAATATCCATGGAATGAGTTTTTATTTTGATACAAAGGATATGTTACTATTATCTTTTTTAGATTCCAATTTCTTAAAATCTCAAATAAAATTAAACTTCACTATAATAATACATAGTATGGCCTAAGTAGACATATAATTGACACTTCTGAAGTGTAACTATCTTATTTCTACCATCTCTCATCATGTATCTAGTTTTTAAAAAACATATTAACTATTGGTAAGTCTTATATTGTTGAGAAAATTATCCTTTCACTATGTGATAAAAAATACCCTTAAGAGTGCTTTTAAGTTATGTGTGTTGATAATTTTAGTAAATGAATGTCCAAAACAACTCATAAGTATAGGAGGAACTCATAGTGTAAAATAAGGAGGTGTGTTGGATAAATTCTAAAATATACTGGTTGAATTTTATGCAGTGTAGTAATATGAACTCTGGCTAAGTCCATATTATAATGTTTATCCTAGATCTTTTATATCTTTCTTATGATTATATGGTTTTATATTGATCATATGGTTGATTCTATGGAAAAGGCATGGAGTAACCCTATGAAATTAGGATTCATTTTTTGGAAAAGGAAATCTACATAAGGTTGGATGAAGACTTCATAAGAGCAATCATAAGGTTCAATAAGCTTTTTAAGGTTAATAATGAGACTTTTTAAGGGTTATGAAACTTCTTAAGGTTGATTTATGAGCCTCATAAGGTTTATTTAATAATTTTGTATGGTTTTTCCACTAAATTAGTATTGTTTATTAAGTAATTTTTAGGGATGTTTCTATGAATTCATATGGTTCATTAGGTAAATTCATAAGGTTTATTTGGTTTATAATATTTGTAAGCCTGGAGTAAATTCAATGAAAACTTTTAATTTTATTTTTTTTAATATTTCTCGATATAGTATCATCCAAATTAGTAAAATAGTGTTTTATTAATCACAAAATATTATCAATATTCTATTCAATTATGTGAAGAGAAAATCAAGATGAATATAAAGGGGTATTAAGCAATGAGTTTATTGGTAATTTAAAATACATATTTTTCAGTTATTTAAATCATGTTGTGGATTTGAATAGTTGATAACATGACTTCATGCATGGGAAAATTATCAATCAAAACATATTATTGATAACTCGATCAAATTTAAATAAAGGGGTAGTGATTTTTTTATTAATTTAAAATTTATAATCATGGGAGCTTAAGTGAAAGATATCATGACCAAATTTAGTACATGGAATCTATATTGAAAATCTAGAATAATATTTCACTTGAATATTTCATAAAAATAAATGAACATACAATTAAAATAGATAATATATATTAAAATGATGAAAATCAATTCTATAACCATACTAAAAATGATAATAATTCAAGGCTTACTATAGAAAATGAGAAACAATGGAGGAGGTGTTACTGATGTTCAACAAACTATAATTTCATTTCTATTGTGTGGATGATAACACTATTCTTATTTTAATTATAATCCAATATTTGTGAAGAATAAGTAAATTATAGAGTTAGAAATGAGTTCCATCATGTAGGAAGAACAATGAGCTATTCATATTTTATTGAAGGTTGTAAACCAAGATGGTTAGTGTGGATACCCCTAAATTATTACCAAATTAGTGATATTTGTGTTTTAGGTGCATAGTCACATTATCATGCATGTTCGTTGATTTATAACATTTGGGAGAACCAAGGGAAAAACATCATGTCTCAATTTTAATGCTCTTATTTATTCACATCATTTATGATAGAGAGAAGATTCCCTATTAATAGATGTACAACACCATTGGTAAGGAATAATTTTAAAATTTACATTCCCTGATTCACCCTACACTAGGGTATTAACCTTTTTTAGGAAAAACATGCCCTACCAGAGAAAATGTTGGTGGATGTTTCTTTATTTTATGTTATGAAAGTAATTTTCAAGGACAAGGGAATTCTATTCTTTACAGCAAATATTTTCCACTTATCGAAAAATCGAGTGAAACACTACTTCTAGTATTTGAGAATAGATGTGTACATGGATTCCATTCATGGGATCTAGTAAAATGTTGATAGTGAAGACCTATTATATAGGGATAAAAAATAGTTGGATATTGATTCTAAGGAAATAAATTCATTATGGGACATGGTGAATGTTTAAATATTGAATTACAAAATCGTTTAAAAATCCATTTTAAATTCCAAAAAAACCTTGTCTTTGAATTTTTTTAATACCAAAATAGAAACAAATGTAAAGATGGTTTTTCCTTCAAGTAAAAATGAAATCTTTAAAGGAAGAAAAAATAAAATAATGTCCACAGTGGTGGAAAAGTCATTATCATCATATACATTACAAATAGAACATTCCATTTGTTGTTTATCAAAATGTTTCATATAAAACACATAAAAACATTCATTTTTTTAAAAAATTTAATGAAATTAAAAATATACACAAAATTTCACTTATAATTATTTTATATAAATTAGTATATAAAATAATATCAAGTATAATAACATGGCGTAAAATATTTGATAAATAAATCTTTAAACAATCATGGTGTCTGATACCACTTTTAACATTTAAGTCATAATCCATATAAAAGAATAAAATTTTAAAAAACATTAAATAACATGATAATAATTAAATTAACAACCTAATAAGTCATAGGGGCTGTATATACACCTCATCAAATAAGGTGGGTGTATAACATCAAACTATGCCTCAATGAAAGTAGATTGAGATGATGTCCCTTAAGTTACGTTTCCTTTTGTGTGAACATAATTTAACCTCCTGTATATTGGTTTAAATAATGTTATTAATTTATTCTAGAAACATTTTTATTTTTATTTTATCTTATATTATCCTCTTATGTCCTTTTATCAACCACTTGTTAGTAATATTTTATTATTACCCTTGTTTTGGGTGTTAAATGCATCATTTTCCTATGTTTGTTTTGTCATGAAAGTTATGTTTCTTATGAATAAGATATATCTATTTCATATAAATAATTATATTAAGTTCATATATATTTTATTCAATCATCATATACATTTTTATAATCATTCATCAATGGTTAACGTGGATAATTAATATCATCACATCATGAAGACGATTGGTCGTACGTACGCAAGAGCGACAATATCATTCCCTTAATGGTACAGTGGTAAGAAATTGGATGATATATTAATTATAAATAATCAAAATAATTTCATATTTATTATTTATATCCATTATATTCATCATTAAACCCATCTAAATAAAGTGGTTATGAAAAAACATTACACCACAGTGTGGAGGTGGTAAGTCGTACGTACACACGCATGGTGATATTATTTTTCATAGGATTGATAAAATGAGAAATATGGTTGTCCCATAATAATAATAAAAAAATAAGAATATATATTATACTAGAGTTATTACTTTATTATGAAAACAACATTGGAAGAGTAAGTTTAAGAAAAATGACCTTATAAAACAATTACCTCTTCTTCAGTGGACTTCCATCTGATTTTCTCAAAGGGACACTAGGGTTGGTATTTTGAGAAGAAGATAACCAGTAGGATGTGTATAGAGAAGTTGAGAAGGAAAATCGGTAATATTTGGTTGATCTACATGGATCAATGTGGTGAGAGGAATTGAGGGAGGAGGTTCCCTTTTATAAGAGAGTGGAGTCACACTCTTGGAATCTGTTAAAATATTAAATTAATATAAATTTATTTTAAATAAAAAAGTTAGTTATTTAAAATATAAGATGGTTATGGGTATAAATCCTCTCAAAAAATTATTTTTAGACATGCTTTTTTCAAAATATTAAACTTATCTTTTGGCTTTAACCCTTAGTTAAACTCTTTAACTCTTACCATGAAAACTTGATTTGTTTACTCTTTAGGGTTAATATAGTTACTATAAAATTAAAAACGAAGCCAAAATGGATAATTTATGAAATATTTAACTTTATTATATTTATTTGGCCTAATTTTATATTTTTATTAATTTTATATCATTTAATAAAATATTAGTTATTTAATGTATCATTTATGTCAATTTTGATACTATTCATTATTTCTTTTTAAAAATATCCTAACAACTTGATAACATAAAAAAACATCTAATATATCAATAAAATGTTTAAAATATCTAAAAATATCTTTTCTGTCACTAATTAGTTCAAATTATATTTATTTTAATATTTTTAATAGAATTTATTTGATACTTACATTAATTAAACAATTACCACCTCATTATTATAAAAGCCCTTAATTAAATAATTTATTCACTAAAAATAATTTTTTTTATAATTTTTAATATAAATTTATTAGATATAAAATTATTATTTTTATTAAAATTTATATTCTGTATAACCATGTATTTAAAATGCAATACTTGTTAAAACACATGAGTATTCCATTTTTAACTTATCTTTAAATAAAATATAATAAATTTAATACTCTCACCCTATTGGATTAAAAAGGTTATAATTTCATCCCAAGGAATATTTCAGTATAAATACAATCATACAATGAAATTTGGACAAGAGTTAGGGTAATTTTATAATATTATAATATTATTTTTACTTTTAATGACTTGATTTACCCTTAACCGTGGTAAATAAAAATTTACTGAAGTTATTATTCATAATATAAATAAATTAAGTTGATATTATTATAATTATAATATCATAATTATTAAAACCATTTATTTCCATTTTTTCAAATTGAATTCACAGAAGTGGCTAAATTGAATTTAACACTAATCTTGCAGATGTGGCGAGAAGGCGGGTAAAAGAAAACACTCCAAAGTTTAATAAGTTTTTATATTTAATTTCAACATAAAGATGATTATTATAACCTAAATTGGATTAATAAATGTATTATTAATCTACTGTGACTTTAAAAATCAATTGAAAGTATAATAATTATTTAAAAATGGTAGTTTTTAACTACAATGCAGTATTTTTCCCTATTAATCAAAAAATAAAAATTCTCATAAAAATACTAAAAATTTGACCCAAGAAAATTTTTATATCCTGATTTAAATGAATAATATCATTTTTTCATATAAAATTTATAAAATTTTCAAAAATTAGGTTTAAAATGGGTTCTTCATTAAAAGGTGGTAATAGTGACTTTTAAAAAAATATAGGTTTTATGAATAAGATTGGGTTTGTTCTTATATATTGGTTATAAAATCTATTGGATGAACATAAAAAATATTTTATTGAATATATAACTTATATATTTCATTAATATCATTTAATAATTGTAATTAATTTAATTTATTAAGACAAAAAACCTTAGGGAGCATATAAATAAAAATATTTCATTTTTGTTCAATTCATTTATATATTCATTTCTAATTTATTAGTAACCAATGAATTAATATTATATTTATATATTTTCATAAGTTTAAAAATAATTATCATAATTAATCATTTCATTAATAGGTTATATTCTATTAAAAAAATCATATTTTAATAATATATTTTCATTTGGTAAAACTTGATCTTGTATATAATGCTGGCTATCGAAGAAAGTCGCTCTTGCATGTAACAAAAGAAAACTCAGTGTTACATGCATTACAAGTAATAGAATATTTAAAATTCATTTAAAAATAAAATGATTTTAAATTCTTAGGGGGTTATATTCTTCCCACCTTAATTAAATTGAATCTTCTCAATTTAAAATTGATTTCAGTAATCAAGATATTGATATTATAAAGTAATATTGTTAAAGAACCTACATCCTAAATAGGGTTAGTAACATATATTCTTAATAAGTAGGAAAGGGAAATGTTAAGGTCACCACAAAACCAGGATTTTGAATAGGATAACATTAGTGGAAAGTAGAGATATGTATATGGAGGAAAAGCATGAATATTTGTAGGGGTGATTGAGGTCATCAATCACAAACAAGTGAATGACCAATGGAAAATTGAGGGAAAAAAGCCATAAATATATGTTGATTTAAAATACCATCGCTTTGAAAAAAATTAACATTTTTTATATTACATTACTAGATTTGAAGAATTATTTCAATCTATAAAATATAAGGAAATATAATTACTTGATACGTTTCTATAAACATAATATTATCATTTCATTGTCCCTTAAACTATTTATACATCATTTCATAGCACAAGTTTCATAATAGGGTGAATTAATAAATTAATCTCTAAAACCTTTTCCAAAGATCAACACCATTTCATAAATGGTTATCCTTTCCAAAATATTATGACCCAACACTCTATAAAAATGGTCATTGAATTTCCAGAATTAACTTATCAAACAACATGAAGTGGATCTTAATCGTCACATACCAACATGTGTACAATTTTTTCTTTTATTCTCTTGAAGTATGGTAATAACTTGATTTACCATAAAACCTTGTTGATAAGGTGCATGATTCTTTATTTATTATATAAAACATTGGAAAATATATATATTCCTTAAATCCAAAATTTTTTAGATTCCACTAATAATGGCATAAACCGCTTTGTCGATAAATCATTAATCTATTCCAAGATAGTCAGAACATGTTTAATTAAAGTTATCCAAATCAATTATTTATTTATCTAAACAACATTATATCCACATTAGGAACATATTATGGGTAATAGTTCCCTCAACCATGTGTATTACAAAATGATTAACTTTATATTGAATTAAATTTCTTAGTACCGTTCAACATATGATATCAAATCACTAATGAAAATGTACTGTAGTACAATTCTCATATATTCTTTAATTCTTATAACTAGTATATCGTTGATAAAATAATAAAATGACATAATTCTTGAATCCAAATATAAGAACACTAATCATTCTTATTTTTCAGTGGTAGCAAAATAATATTGACCATGATCCATTAGCCTATTTTGTGGTATATTTCTTTGATGCATGTTATATTGATTTTCGCAGTTTCCTATATCCTTATTGTGGAATCATTGAACATTGAAATTTTATTTATTTACCTTGAAATCACAAACTTGGTGGCCTTTCCCCCCACACATATAACAAACTCCCATTCCATTCAATCAAGCTTTAGAGTGCTTCTTTCCAAAATTATCACATGTGGGATAATAATTCATTGCCAACTTCCCTTTATACATCTTTTGACATTTCATCCTTTTATTTTATTGCATTCCTTTGAAGCCATTGGACTAGGAGAATTTTTTACCCATCTATTTATCCCATGATTGTAACGACCCAAACTTTCATTAATGAAAATCCATCTTGATCTAATTAAATGACTCTTTATGTAAAATGTTTTTATAAAATGTCAACTTCTTTGGTTTTATGTTTTTGGATTTTAAAATACTGTTAAGAATTGTGACCATTTTCAATATAGATGGTGAATAGTGATCACATAATTAGTATAAGTATAGGGCTTTAACAAATCCAATTTACTCAGACAAAGCAAACGATGGCCTCATCCAATAGATGTGACCCATACGAAGCCCATTTTTCAGAGCTCAAAAAGGAGGTTGCATCTTTGGGATTTTCTCTTGACCAAGCCAAGAAGAGATTGAATATGTTAAGCTCGATCGGGACCACCTATGAGAGAAATGGAAGTTGATAGAGATTACCACCTGAGAAATGTTATCCGAGCCACCCCAAGAGTCTATCGCCATCGCACACCTTACTCTTCAGTCTTATGCGGGTGTTATAAGGGGTTATGTAACAAGACCCTAGTACTATTGTTATGTACATTATTTTTGTATATAATAATGAATATACTTTCATTTTATTATTGTTACCTTGTAAATAATTTTTTTAAAGCTCAAATAGCATTTTTAGTTAAAGTTTAACTAAGAAACCTATTTTGATGAATTAATGGATTTTTGAATTAAATATTATTTTAATAAATTATTATTATTATTATTAAATTAATTTTTATTAATTATAAATGATTTTGGAATTTTATGAATGCAATCATAATTTTTATTAAGGTTTGAAAGCCATTTATGTCAAAACCTATGAATTTTCGATAAATGTTAGTTTTTATTTTAAAAGTGAAAATTAAAATATTTTGAAAATTATTTAGATAAAATAAATATTATTTCTAGAATCAGGATGTCGAAATTATCCAACTGTGAATTTTTCATAATTTTCTAAGAGAGTCAATTTTTTTGGGTAAAAATTAAATACCATTTAAATATATAATGTGTTTTATGACATCATAATGACCCAATAGTGATGTAATAAAATACTATAAGCCTTATATTCGGCCAATATATGTTTTAAAATTAAAATAACGTGAATTTGGGTTTGTTTAAATTATTTTACAAAGCATTAATGGACCCTTCAAGACTTATTAAACATCATGTCTTTTTAAATTGTTTTCCTTGGGAGTGTGACTCAAATCCACATAAGAAACCCCATTATTTTAAGAAGTTAGGACTTTGGACTTTTAAAAAATTGTTTTTCACTTCCATTTTCCAAAAACCATGGGCAAAAACCATGGGATGGTTTATGGTTTGGATTAGTTTAATGTGAGGTGTCCCAAACCTTAATAATAAAGAATTCCCTCACCTTTCCTATATAAACCCACCCAAGCTCCCACTTCCTCCTCACTCAAAGACTTTGGAGTTCGTCCAAACTCTTCCCTCCTCTCTCTATAATCCTCCTAAGGTTCCTTAAGCTCCCAATAAGCCTCTCTCAAGGCTCTCCCATTCCTTTGGAAGCATACTTCCAAGTAAGGGTTTTTTCTTCCTTTCTCATTTTTGTCCAATTTTATTAATGTTGTTATGCCCTTTTAATTTCAATTATAAATGTTGGGGTATGGTTTCTAACATCCCCCATACTTCCCTTTTTATGTATTAATTATGGTAGCCCCCTTTATCTCTCATTAAATTCCTCCCATGTACACCCGTTACTATGCCAAAATTCCGAAAGAAATTTCTATCTCATCTTTTACATTCAAGAAATTATTTTGTATCATGACTATAAATTCCATTACAATTGTTGGGACATGTATCTATACGACCCCATTACTATCCATTTCATGTACATATAATGAGACACCCCTTTCTCTCTCATCAACCATTTTTATGAATTCTTACGTCACGCCGTTACGCTGCCAAAATTGCACCGATTTTCCAAGACAATGTCATTGAGTAGTGAATACCATGCCCATTTCTCTATCAAGGATATACAACTTTATTCACATTTACTTATTTATTATAAAGTTTAGTGTATGAATTCAACATTACTTTATAATGGAATAAGTGATTATGTTTTATGAATCCATATTATATGATCCATGTGGCACACTTATGCATGAAATGAAATGTTTAAGAAGGGTGCACCATTATAGCACTCCAATGCATTGGGTAAAGTATAGTATAATGATAATTCATGTGAAATGGGTGTTTACTCATGATAATTCAAGTTCAAAGTGGTTTTAATTGTGCTTCATGTGTAATGAGGATTTACTCATGCGCGATATGCAATGAGCCTTAGCTCATGATAATTCTATGTTAAGTGTTATTGCCACATTTACATGTTATGATTATCATGATTTATGATGCCTTTATGTTTATTCTTCTCGTGTTCTATATTGATATGCCTATTGTCTAACATGTATTTTATTCCTCATGTTATTCCATGATTATTCCCTTACTGGGATTTATAGATCACCCTGTTCTTATGCATGTCCTCAGGTTATCCCATGCAATGCTAAGTATGTGGGAATTTAGTGGTAATATAAATAAAATTTTCAATAAATATATTGTATTTCATGTTTTAAGTTGTTATGTAATGATCTTAATCCCAAAATACACTAGACCTATTGATCTTCTATGTTGTATCAAGTGAAGTTTAGGTAATAAAATATGTTTAATTGTGTAATAAAATATCAGTGTTGTCATAATGATACTATGTACTAATATTATGGTGATTATTGGGAGACTATTTCCCTTAGAAATATTACCCTAAGACCATAAAATATATGATCCATCATACTCTTTGGATCATGTACATTGTTGAGGTTCAAGTTCCTAATGCTAGGCACCATTTCTATTTTATGACACACAATAAATAAGATCATGAATCATATTACATAATTTTGAATTAGTAAACCACTTAAAAAATTGATAGTTTATGCTTAAATAATCTCATTATCATAAACATGGTTTCTTTAGGGTCACATTTTATTTTAAATCATTTATAATGGTTTATAAAGAAAATTTGAATTATTCTAATCATATCACCCAATATTATCAAACCAAGTGTGTAGTAAGGAAAATTATCATGTATTGGGTTACACTCAGTTAGGATCGACACACCTTGTTTGAGTTTTTACCCCTCAGTACATCTATGACCAAACTGTAGGTTTTGGGCGTAGCAGAAGCACGTGGATGGGTGTACCCACCTTTAATTTTACCAATAACAATGATAAATCTGATATCTATCATGATGATAAAATGTCAGATCTTTAGAATATAATGAAGAACAAAAAGAAAAGAGGGATGTCTTGGAACCATAGAGAGGATCATCATATGTTGGTTATAATTAATTTAATTAAAAGATAAGAATTACCTTCATATAATTCTCTCTCCGTTGATGCTTCTGATCATGATATGATGTGATCCATTATTTCATCGAATAATCCAAGGGTAGTATTGCCCTAGAGATGATCCACACATTCCCTACATATCTCTAGAAATCGCTAAAAGAATATCCAGGTGCTAGCGTGGAAGATCCTACACTTTTGATGTCCACATTCGATCGCCTTGAGAGCTGCTTCCGAAGTTCTCTCCTTGTTCCGATGGAGGATGATCTCTCTCGTAACTTGAGAGAATTATTAGAAGAAATAAATTCAATCTTGTCTTGAGAGCTTTGTCCATATCTATTTTGAACAAACAAAATAATTTCTAGGCTTAATGAGAATAATATAATTGGGATTTATATTACTTATAAAAATAAAATAAAGAAATAATTACCCAAAAACATTTATTCATTTTATTTAATTCTTAGTAATACCCCGGTCTAATAATAACATTTGACTATTATTATTAATTTACATGTGCCTAGTGAATTACACCTAATATTCTTTAATTAAATAAATAATATTATTTGTCACAATTTCCCAAAAAACTACACATCCTGTATATTAATATACACGACGTGTACTTTTTTTTTCCATTTTTCTTTATTTCCTCCACCACATTTATTAGACCTTTTATAATTTCTATTTATTTCTAAAATAGATATCACTATATTATTTGCTAATAAATATATTATTTTTCCCACAATATATTCTCTCGAATAATTAGTGTCAAAATAAATGCGATCATACATCTTTGAATAACTATTAAACCACAATCGAGAATAATCTTTATTCAAATTATTAAATAGATATTTAACTGAGATACTTGGATACACATAGTGTGTGACCCTCTAGGCATCTTTCTCAATGACATTAAGTGGAGCCTTCCTAAAGTCCAAGGTTAGCATCTAGAAACACTCCAAGACACCCATAGAAAAATATTTTAATACCGTAATGACGTGTCACCTCCTACCAACAGTTACCGTGTAATGTAATCACTTTGTCATTGTATCTCAAATCAAGGGGGTTTCATGATAATTTCATCAACCCATGTTCTCGATTACTCTTTTTTTGACCTATCAGAAGTGAACTTGCACATTCATCTCCATGACCATGGATTTACTTAGGCTATATAAATTCCATCAAAGGGCCTGATATATCAACTTCCATTATGGAATAGAAAGCACAAATCCTTTCTTGCTTTATGTATTAATTTAGTATTACTCTTGACACACCCAACATATCCTACCACATTATGAACAATGTGTCATCAAAATTTTCATCAACAAATCTTAGTGCGTGAGTTATAACACCCATTAATAATAATATTAAAGTTTGAGGACCAATACGCACATCTGTAGATAGGATCATCCAACGATACTATGAAATGTGGATTTCCTACTAGGGGTCTCATTCTCATAATATCCTCCGGGATATTACCAAGTGTGAACACCATGAGAAGGTGCCTCAATGTTTCATGAGTGGTCACCCCTAATGGAATGTATTATTTATGTCCCTCAAATTACATTATATGGACATAGAACATATATTCAAGAATAGTGTTATGGAAATGCTGGGTTCTCATCATAGCAGGGATCCCCTATGACCCTTTAGTGCAACAACTATTTTTTGGACATTATTACATGCATTATCACGCAGAAGAACAATCAAGTTGTGAGAAGGTATTTATTAATATTAAAATCCATGAATAAAATTTTATCATAATGTAAAAATTAGTTAGTTCTAGGCCACCAACTCCAACAGAATCTCACTTGGAATAGATAGAACTACTAACAACCTTTAAACTGCTATCTCTCACATGATATTCATGCTTCTATTGAGATAGGCCTTTAGTCATGAGGTCTGCCACATTCCCTTCTGTGGACACTCTTCTCACTACAACTTCACCCCTTTGACTGAAATATCTCAAGAGGTAATACATTCAGAGAATTTGATTTATCCATTGATATGAATTTGGTTCTTTTTCAAGAGTCGCTACTATAGTATTATCACAACACAATGTGATAGGGTCTCTACTGAAAGGCACCACATCAAGATCCTGGAAAAAGTTCTGAATCCATAGGAATTCCTTGGATGCATCATAAGATTATATATATTCAAGATCTACTATAGAATTGGTAAAAAATGGCTACTTTGAACTTTTCCAACTCACAGATCCTTCGTTGAGACAGGAAACATATCCTAATTGCAACTTTGGATTGTTCTGATCTATCTAAAAACCAACATCAGCACACCCTCTGATGACAAGATCCTCATCTCCTCCATACACTAGGAACATATCCTTAGTTCTTCTCAAATACTTAAGGATAGTCTTAACAGTAGTCCAATGCTATTCTCCTAGATATTCTTGATATCTACCTACTGTGCTTAGTGTATAAGAAACATCAATCCTACTACATAACATGGCATACTTGATGGATCCTATAGCCGAACCATATGTGATCTTACTCATCCTATCATTCTCCTGTTGTGTCTAAGAACACATTTTATTAGAAAGATGTATGCCATGTTACACTAGAACCAATCCCCTCTTGGATTATTCCATACTAAATCTCTTTAGTATATTTTCAATGTATGTACCCTAAATTAGGCCAATCAGCCTCTTGGATCTATCCTGAATGATCTTGATCTCTAGAATGTAGGTTGCTTCACCTAATTCATTCATAGAGAAACACTTTTTCAACTAGTCCTTAACTGAATGTAAGACAGGTACATCGTTTTCAATAAGTAATATGTCATCAACATATACTACTAGTATAATGACCACATTCCCATTAAAACACTTATAAACACATGGATCAAATTCATTCTTAATGAAACCAAATTCCTTTATAGATTCATCAAATCTAATGTTCCATGATCTGGATGCTTTCTTTAATCCATAAATGAATTTATGCAATTTTAAAACCCTTTTGGCTTCACCTAGTGTCACAAACCCTTCTGGTTGTGTCATATAGACATATTCATGAAAACCCCCTTAAGCAATGTTGTTTTTACATCCATCTTACAAATCCTGTTGTCAAGGTAAGCTGCTATGGAAAGTATGATTCTTATGGATTTAAACATGGAAATTGGTGTGATGGTTTCATCATAGTCAATTCATTAATGTTGTTTGAATCCTTTAGCCACTAGCCTTTATTTATTGGTGCCAACTTGACCTTATATGTCTAGATTTTTCTCAAACACCCATTTTCATCCAACGAGCTTTACATCAACTGGCTCATCAACCAAAACCTAGACTTGGTTTTGATACATGGAATCCATCTCAAAATTCATAACTTCTAGCCATCTTGTAGCTTCTGAGATATTGATTACTTCCTTTTAAGAGAGAGGTTCATCATTGTCCAAAAATAATGATTCATCATCCTTAGTGACTAGAAAATCAAATATATCTGGTTCCCTTACTTCTCTTGAGCTCCAATGTAGTACTTGTGTTTATGGAACCTCTTCTACAGGGAACTGTGGAACTTGTTCCTGTATGAACTCATGTGTATCTTGAGCATCAACTTAATCTAAGTCAATATTTCTCTCACTATTCTTTTTGAGGATGTTCTCCCTCTCCAGAAAGATGAATTGTATGGTGACATTCACTTTCTTGTCTGAAGGGTTATATAGTTAATATCCTTTTTTACTCGGAATATCCTATAAAGATACACCTTGTGCCCCAGGGTGCTAGTTTTTTTCCTTGAGAATGCCTTAACAAAGGCCTCGCATCCTCATACATGTGTGTGTGAGAAAATGAGTTTCTTTCCATTCCATAACTCAGAGGGAATTTCATTTTTTTCCTTAGTTTGTACTCAGTTTAATGTTAATGCGGTAATTTGTAATTCATATCCACAAAAGGATAATAGAAGATCTACATGACTCATCATCAACCTCACTATGTCCAACAAGGTGGAATTCCTCCTTTCACTAAAACCATTCCATGATGGTGTATAAGGAGAAGTGATTCGATATAGAATCCCAGACTCCTGTAAAAGGTTGATGAACTCTTGGTTTAGATATTCTTCACCTCGATCCGATTGAATATTCTTTATCTTCTTACCAAGATGATTCTATAATTCAATAATGAATTCCTTAAATTTCTCCAAGGAATATGACTTATAACTCATTAACTATATATAGCCATATCTACTCTAATAATCAATAAAAGTAAATAAGTAAGAATATACACCTATAGATTATACTAGAAAAGGTCCACACACATTCATGTGTACTAATTCTAGAAGATCTATGGCTCTTTCACGCTATCCATAAAAAGTTAGATTTGTCATTTTCCCTTGTAAACACATGTGACATATATCAAGTGGTTTTAACTCACTAGAGTCTAAATAACCATATTGGTAGAGCTTTTTCAAGTTCTTATCATTTACATGACCGGGACAGTGATTCCGCAACTGGGTGTTGTATGAGTCATGTGAGTTTATTTCTCTATCAATTTCCAACACTTGGTTTTCATAATTTAATACATAAAAACCATTATTTAAATGTGCTATACCATAACATACGTTTTTCTTATAAAAGAAACAATTATTATTTCCAAACTTAAAAATAAATCTAACCATATCCAAACATGATACAAAAACTGTGTTCTTGGTAACAATAGGTACATAATAACAGTTATGTAAAACCAAAATCATCCCAGTTGGCAATGAGAGATGGTAATAGCCAATGGACAACATAGCTATCCTTGTTCTATTGGTAGCTCGAAGATCCACCTCTCCTCTATAAATCATTCTAAATCTACTTGGTTCTTGAATTTGAATACAAATGTGAGCCCCACATGCTATATCTAATACCCAATGTGTAGAAATGGAAAGATTATACTTGATAAAAAATGCACCTTTAACATCCCCATGCTTCTGGGTGTAGTTCTTCTTCTAGTTTCCTGGATTGCCACATGAAAAATATACTAACCCCCATTCCTTTCCCTACCTCTATATCTTCCCCTTATTTTAGGGATAGTTCTTGGGGGCTTCAGACCGTTTATATATCCTTGGGCCCTTTTTCTTTTCCTTCCTCTTCTTATTCACTATACAAACTATGGATTTTTTCATGCCCCATGTCCTTATCTACCTGGAGAATCAAGGTTAGAAGTTCTGATAGACTCTTCTCAATGTTTCTCATGTTATAGTTGACAATAAATCTAGAGAAGGTCTTGGGCAGTGATGATAGGATGAGATCTGTATGCAACCCATCTGAGAACTTAATCCCTATGATGTCTAGTAATTCAATGTAGCTAATTAGATTGACTACATGAGGCTCAGCTATCACATAATCTCCCAGCGTAGTTGTGAACAAAGTGTTGGAGATCTCATATCTCTCCCATCTCGCCTTCTCTTGACAGAGATCCTTAATGTGAGACATCATGATATACACGTCCATGTTTTCATGTTGCTTCAAGAAGTCATTAGACATGGAAAATAGCATAAAACATTGGAAATATATGGAATAATCCAAATTTTTCATATAGAGAGATATTTATTTATCACTGGACTCGTTTCCAGGCGCAACTGTAATAGGCTCCTCCGGCACATTGAATTTCCTCTTGTGGAGAAGGATGGTGAGTAAACACCTCTACCACTCTTGGAAATTGGTGCTAGTGAGAGGGGTTTTCTTCTTGAGTATGGTTCGTAATGATTTGTTTGAATTTATTTTCTTACTGTTTCTACAAATTAATATTAGAAAAGATTTAGTACTTTATCATGACAAAACTGACAAAAATAAATAAATTAATACTTATTAGTCTCCCACTAATTTATAAAAATCAAATATCCCTCAGCATTAAATTCGGAATATTTTATTTCCCAAATATTTTAGTGGAAAGGATGCATATTTCCCTTCATATTACCCCAACTAGGGTTGGTCAAGAAACTTGAAAGATTTTAGGTAGGCATTACAAATCCTAACTACATTAACGTGAAGTTCCTTGATCCGTTTTCGTGGACTGCCCAATCCTAAAATCCTTTTATTTTGGGTTTCCTCAAACTTTTCCTCTTTGTCATACAATGTCCTGATGTGTCAGTCACACCTTGATGCGAACCAAGTCAAGTCAACCCAAAACCTTGAATTAGAATTCCTCGATAGTTGGAATCACCCTAACTAGGGTTGGTCAAGTACTTTGAACTATGGTTTGATTCTAACCAAGATAATGGAAGGTTATAATGACTTAATATTCCCTTGAGGGATTTTATCCTTATACATAAATTTCCATTTTATTATCTTTATAACATGATTTTTAATATTAAGTGGGATATAATTAAGTGATTAACCATGTTTAAGATAATATTTACCTATAATCCAGTATTATATTAGTTCCATCTTGAATGCTTTTTTAATTCATTAATTATGTGATCCTGACCACACACACACAATAAATAAACCCTGAAACTGACAAAAATAAAATAAATGGCATGATTATGAGATCGTTCTATTAGTTATTTTATCTAGAAATTGATAAACTAACCCAAGACCAAGGGGAGAAACACCTTGAACCTTTTGGGTTCATGTTGACAGCTTTCCACCTGTCCACATTTGTATCTCCTTGGATTGGTTTCACCTCAACTCCTAACTTGAACCACCTACACTAGTTTTGGATCTCCATCCATTATATATGGTTTTATCTCACATGTAGGTGAGGGGTAAAACTGGGGTTTTACATAAAAGAAACCTTGGACACACATTCTCTACATATTAATAAAGGGAAGGATCAGAGGAAAACAATTTTAATTTAAATAAATTATTTAAAAGAAACCATCTATATAAAAAGGTCCTAGTATAGCTCATGATCATCCATATATGCAATAATATTTACACAAAAATAAAACTAACATTCAATTATTTAATCCTTCTTGTTTAAGATAAATCACTCTCGAATCAATTAACTATTATATTTAATTAATCAATCCTTTTATCTTAAACCCTTTCTTGAATTTCCATGAGATTCCAATCCCCCACAATTTTAAACAAATAAATTCATTTAAAATTATCTTTATACATAACTTATACCTTAGAGGAAACTTGTTGAATTTCTGTTCATAACTACCCAATGAGTAGAAATGAAAATTACACGGATGTTAAATTAACCACATATGTATAGAACACGTGTTGTGCCCCAACTTTACACCCACTCATGGTACACGTATCAAGGGTTTGTATAATATAATAATAAATTTTAATAAATATGCATAATTTGGATGAGTATATGGTGTGTAGTTCCTACAACATGGCATGTGCTATCGTTCATCGTCCATATGAAGTACACACCTAGGGTGTCGGCATGTAGATGCACTTCAGAATTATTTGGAGTACACAACATGTCCAGTGGGCCACATGCTGTGTAGTATCTGCGTTACACATTCTCCAATAAGGAAAGCCGTGTACGGGGTACATGGTTCAAGCCTAACCCAAAGGGACCAAATGCTATTTCCTTTAGGCCACACATCATGTAATTCAGAAACCGTGTGACAACTATTCTAGGTCAACACACAAAGTCATTAAGACATAGAAAAACTCCAATCTGATGGCTTGATTTGGAGAACCAGTCCTGATGCATTGAACCTTGATGACATGGTGTGAGGCAGAATACACAATGTGTGTTCTAGTATTGTACGACTAGGAACCTTTGGCACCTTCGGATGGGATCCTCTATTCTTATTTTAATCAAAATTAAAATAAAATATCGTCTATGTAAGGTGAATGAGAAACAAAAGAGGTTGAACAGATATCAAGATTTAGATATACAGAATGATTAACTTGAATTGAAACAACTAAATTATTAAATTCATAAATCATCAACAAAAAACTGAGAAATTATAATCAATGATATAACCACCCTCTGATACCACTTGTAGGTTCGAGGCGCAGCGGAAGTGCATAGATGAGTGTACCTAAATTTAATTTTACTATTAATAATGATCAATCTGAGATCCATCATGATGATAAAATGCCAGATATTTTGAATATAATGAAGAAAGAAAAGGAAATAGGGAAGTATCGAAACTATAGAGAGGATCATCATATGTTTTTTATAATTAATTTAATTAAAAGAAAAAAATTACCTTCAAAGAATTATTTTTTAATTTATGCTTTCGATCAAGATCCTATGGGATCTGTCATTGCGTCACAAATTCCAAGTGTAGGATTCCTCTAGAGGTGATCAACACATTCTCCACATATCTCTGGACGTCGCTAAAGGAATATCTGAGTGCTAGTGTGGAAGAGACTTTGATTTCGATTTCTGCCTTTGATCACCTTGAGAGCCGCTTCCAAAGTGATCTCCTTAATCCGGTGGAGGAAGATCTCTCTTATAACTTTAGAGCATTCTTGGAGGAAAGAAATTTTCTCTTGGCTTGAGATATTTTTCCAGATCCTTTTTCCACAACCACAAAGAATGGCTAGTCTTAATGAGAATAATGTAATTGGGATTTATATTACTTATAATAATAAAATAATGAAATAATTACCCAAAGTCATTTATTCATTTCATTTAATTCATAGTAAGACCCCATGTCTAATAATAATATTTGACTATTATTATTAGTTTACATGTGCCCAACGAATTACACGTAATATTATTTAGTTAAATAATAATATTATTTTTCACAAATTCCCATAAAACTAAAAAGAATTTATATTAATACACACGACATGTACTTTTTTCCATTTTTCTTTATTTCCTCAACCACATTTATTAGACCTCGAATAATGTCTATTTATTTCTCAAAAAATATCATTGTATTATCCGATAATAAATATATTATTTCACTCAAAATATATTTTCTTGAATAACTAGTGTTGAAATAAATGTGATCGGACATCCTTGAATAATTAGGAAAACACAATCAAGAATAATCTTTATTCAACTTATTAAATTAATATTTAACTGAGAAACTTAGATACACTTAGTGTGTGACCCTCTAGGCCTCTTTCTCAGTGGAATTAGGCGGAGCCTGCCTAAAGTCCAAGGTTAGCGTCTAGAAACACACAAAGGAATGCATAAAGAAATAAGTTAACGCCGCAATGACATTTCCCCTCATACAAAATCTTATCGTGTAATGTAATCCCTTTGACTTGATATCTCAAATCAAGCGAGTTACATGCTACTGTCAGCAACCCATGTGCTCGATTAATCTTTCTTTGACCTCTTGGAATTTATCTTTCCCATTCCTCACCATGGCCATGGATTTATTTAGGCTATATCAATTCCATCAAAGGGCCTGAGATATCAACTTCCATTATAGAACAGAAGGAAAAAAATACATTCTCGCATTATCTATTAATGTTGTATTACTCACGATGCACCCAAAATATCATACCTCTTTGGGTTGTCACTATTTTTTTCAATACGTCAAAGTGCGCAAGTTGAAATACCCATTAATAATAATATTAAAATCTATGGACCAATACACATATCCGCAGATAAGAACATCTAATGACACTATGAAATGTGGATTTACTACTAGTGGGTCTCATTCTCATATTATCCTCTTAGATATTACCAAGGGTGAAAACCATGAGAAGGTTCCTCAAAGTTTCATGCATTCTCACCCCTAATGTATTGTATTATTTGTGTCCCTCAAATAACATCATCTGGCCATAGAACATATATTCAATAATAGTGTTGTGGAACTTCCAGGTTATAATCATAGCAGGTATCCACTATGACCCTTTAGTGCAACAGCTATCCTTAGGATATTATCACATGCATTATCACACATAAGAACAATCAAGATGTGATAAGGTATTTATTAATATTTAAATCCATGAAAACAAGTTTATCATAATGTACAAAGTAGTTGGTTCTAGGACACCAAATCCAACAAGAACCACATCTACTTATAGTATCCATATAGAGAGGTATTTCTAGGAATACCCACATAATCTACACCTTACAAAAAATTATAGGATGCCATTCTATGATTATCCTCAAAGTATATCTTATGATAACATTCACTAATCTATGTTTTCTAAATCTAGTTTCCAAGGTTTATACTATAATTCCTTTGATAAAAACTGTAATTCCCCGACCCTAGAAGTCTTAATCCAGTGACTTAATTTATTAAATTATAATGATTACAAAGAATAAAATCTTGAAGGACCAAATAGTTTATTAGTATTGGTAAACTATATGCATACTTGAAATCAACATTACATTTTAAAAACATAAAATACACAAATAATTTTATTGAGTCTTCCATTGTTCTTCCTTTGTATAAAGCTGCATATCAATCATAATATACTTCATGGAACCCTAGGGAGAAATGAAATATATGAATGGGGTGAGATCAAATGATTAGTAAGGGTAAGCATACAATGGAAGCTATGTGTAAATATGGCATAAAAAATAGTACAGTAAATAACTAAAACAAATGCAATTTAAATAATCACATGAGCTATAAAATTTTACCATGGATATTATACTAGTTGAATAATAAAATTGAATATCAATAACTAATATCATAATGAGGGAATGTATAATTATAGACGTCTAAAACTCATTATCAAGGAATCTGAAAAGACACCATACATAAACCGGTAATACATAAACTAAAACCCAAACTAGTTTGTATCATGATACCAATTGATGCATCAAGGGAATATATAGGGACATAACAATCACTTAATAAGTCCAATGAATTTCTCAAATGAAAATTGTGAAACACAAACAACATAAACATTCATATTGAAAAACTAGCATAAAAAATGTTAATACATCAACCATAAACAATGAATGATATCAAATTAGCATATCCAATGTCAAACTAAATCATAAAACATTAAATAAAATATGGTAATAATAGATAAAACTTAGTTAAGAATAATATTAAATAGAGGATGTTGACATAAAAATACATTAATTGAGGTCACTGAAAATTTATTGAGGAAAAGCTCTTATTAAACCTATTTGAAAAACACTTTCGTATACCAATACCCTTTTCTTTTAAGAACCCATTTTCAATACCAAAACACCATTTTACTTGAAAAAACATTTTTCATACCAAAGTAACGAAAAATATAAATATGGGTTTTCATTTAAGGAAACATTTAATATTTAAAGGATGATGAAAATAAAATAATGGCCACGATGGTGGAAAAGTCATTATCATCATTTAAGTTCTTAATAGAAAATTCCATTTGTTGTTTATCAAAAAGTTTCATATAAAACACATAAAAGATTAATTTTTGAAAACATTTGAATGAAATTAAAAATAGACACAAAATTTACCTTATAATACTTTTATATAAATAAATATATAAAATAATATCACGAATAATAACATGGTGTAAAAGATTTTATAATTAAATATTTAAACATTGAAGGTGTCCCATACCACTTTTAACATTTAAATTATAATCACCATGAAAGAATAACATTTAAAAAAACATTAGATAACATGATAATGAATAAATTAATGACGTGTTAAGTTAGAGGGTCTGTATATACACCTCATAAAATAAGGTGGGTGTATAACATCAAACTATGCCTCAATGAAAGGAGATTGAGACGAAGTCCTCTACATTGAATTTTTTTGTGTGTGAGAATGATTTAAAATCTTGTATAATGGTTTAAATCTTGTTATTAATTTATAACAGAACCATTTTCATATTTATGATATCTTATATTATCTTTTTATATCATTTTATCACCCTCTTGTTAGTAATATTTAATTATTACCCTTGTTTTGGGTGTTAAATGCTTTATTTTCCTATGTATGGTTTGTCATGTAAGTCATGTTTATTATGAATAGGATATATTTATTTCATATAAATAATGATATTAAGTTCACATATTTTATATTAACTCATCATATAAATTTTTATTATCATTCTTGAATGGTTAACTAGGATAATGAATTTCATCACATCTTGGAGATGGCTGGTCGTACGTACGCACGAGCGACAATATCATTCCCTTAAAGGTAAAGTGGTATAAAATTGGATGGTATATTAAAAATAAAAAATCAATATCATGTCATATTTTTTATTTATATCCATTATATTAATCATTATCCCCATTCAAAAAAAGTGGTGATGAAAAAAAAATTACACGACAATGTGGAGACGGTAAGCTGTACATGCGCACACATGATGATATTATTTTTTCATCGGATGGATAAAAGGAGAGATATAATTGTACAATAATAATAATAAAAAAATAGTATATATGATAATATATTTATTACTTTAGTATAGAAACAACATAGTAATTGGAAGTAGATGAATAAATGAACATAAATGAATTTGTAAAATAATTACCTCTACTTCAGTGGACTTCCTTTGGATCTCATCATAGGGACACTAGGGTTGGTCTTTTGAGAAGAAAAATACATCTATGATGTGTACATTTATGTTTATAAGTTAAATTTTCTGGTTTTGGTTGAGTTAGAAGGCTCAATGTGGTGTGAGGAAGTGTTGGAGGAGGTTCCCTTTTATAAGAGCGGGGAGGGGAACTCTTGGAATCCTTTAAAATATTATATTATATTAATATATTTATGATTTATAATAGCATAAAAGTGATTTATTTATAATCTAGGATGAGTATGGGTAAAAATACTCTTAAAATTTATTTCGTTTTTTTTTTTCACAATTTTAACTTTATCTTTTGGAATTATCCTTTAGTTAAACCCATCAACTCTTACCGGGACAACTTGCCCTTTTTACTATTTAGGGTTAATATAGTTACAATAAAACATAAAATGAACCCAAAATGGATAATTGATAAAATATTTAACATTATTATAATTATTTAGCCGAATTTTAGATTTTTATAAATTTTATATAATTTAATAAAATATTATTTATTTAAAGTATCATTCATGTCAATTTTGTTACTGTTCATTATTTGTTTTTTTAAATATCATAACATGATAAATTAAAAAAAATTAATATATAACTAAAATGTATTAGTTATCTATAAAATTCATTTATTTCATTAATTATGTCAAATTATATGTATTTTTATATTTTTAATATCATTTATTTCATATTTGCATTAATTGAAAAAAATGTAATTTCATTATTATGAAAACCTTTAATTAATATTTTTCTTCTTTAAAAATTAAAAATTAATTATCCTAAGGAATATAAATTTATTATGTTTAAAATTAATATTTAAATTTTAATTTATCTTCTATATAATAATGCAATAAAAATTCAATACTTATTTAAAAATATGAGTATGAAAATTTTAACTTATATATAAATAAAATATTATAAATGTCATACTCTCACCCAAGTGGCTTAAAAAGGTTATAATTTTAGCACAAGGATGTTTTTTTATAATCCCACTCATCCAATGAAATTTTGGAAAGTGTTTGATTAATTTTATAATATTATAATATTAATTTTACCTTTAATTACCCGATTTACCCTTAATTATGGTAAATAAAAATTTACTAAAGATACTATTCATAATATACCAAAATTATGTTAATCCTATTAGAATCTAAATATCACACTGATTAATACCATTTATTTCCATTTTTCCAAATTCAATTAACAGAAGTGTCTAAATTAAGTTTAACACTAATCCCATAGATGTGGCGAGAAGACGAGTAAAATGAAATGTTCCAAAGATCAATACTTTTTTATATTTTATTTCAATATAAAAATGATTCCAAAAAACTAAATTGGATCAATATATGTATTATTTATCTATATTTACTATAAAAATAAATTTAAATTATAATAAATATTTAAATGAAAAGAAATTTTTGAACTATAATGTAGTATTTTTCAATATTCATTATGAAATGAAAATTCTCAGAAAAATAAAAAAAATTGAACCAAAGTAATTTTTGATATATCTACTTCAAATAAGAATATTATTTTTTCAGTTAAAAATTATAAATGTTTTAAAAATTAGGTGTAAAATGGGTTCCCCATTAAAGGTGGAAAACCTTACTTTTTGAAAAAATATAGGTTTTTATGCATAAATTTGAGTTTATTCGTATCTTATGATTATAAAATCTGTTGGATAAAAATAAAAAATATTTTATTGAATATATAACATATATATTTAATTAATATAATTTTATAATTTCAATCAATTTAATTTATTAAGAAAAAAACACCTTAGAGAGAAAAAAAATTAAAATATTTCTTTTATATTCAATTAGTTTAAATATTAGTTTCTAATTAAGTAGTAACCAATGAATTAATATTATATTTATATATTTCTATAAGTTAGTTACTACTATTCATAACTTATAATTTAATGGCCATGTTATATTATATTAAATAATAACATTTTAATAATATATTGTTCTTCGATAAAACTCGATCTTGCGTATAATGCAAGATATCGAAGAAAGTTTCTCTTTCATGTAAAAAGGATAACTCAGTGTTGTTTGAATTAAAAGTTATAGAATATATTAAATTTATTTAAAAATAAAAATATTGAAAATTATTTGGGTGTTATATTAAGGAGATTCCACGGTTTGAGAGGAAAAGTTACACTTATTATGGAATAAGTATGAGGACTTGAGGATTATCCCAAATGAGACCATTGATGAATTATTTGATCAGGTGAACTTTATTATTGAAGAAGTGACCTGAATTAAAGAGATTAGGAATAATATCAAAATCATGAAAATAATCTTGATGATATTTTCACCATATTTTAATAGAAAAAGTGTCAGTTCTCATAGAAAGAGATCCAAAGGAGGTGATATTGGATAACCTTCACAATATACTCATTTTATCTAAAATGAGATTCATTGATACGAGTCTATTTCAAATGAAACTTATTTTGAGGTAGAATTAAAGAATATAAAGAAACGCTCATTAAGAGATGATTCTTGGGATGATAAAGTTAATGAGGTCATGTATTTTATTTTATCAAATATGAAAAGAGGAAAATGTAATTTTAAAGTAAAACATAACTTACTTATTTCTGGTGTGTAAAGTTTGGGATCTCACTGCAATATGTCCAATTAAGTTTTAAGATATTGATGTGAAGTTCCCCATTGATTTTTACCACTGAGAAAGGGGGTTTAATCAATGGTAATATTTTTTTAATTTCATTCACATTAGAAATAAACCTTTATAACTCTTTATAGTTTTTATCCTCTTGTAATAAAACTTAATTTACCTTGTATTCCAAAATAATAATTTTAAATGAAAGGTACATAATAATTATAAGGATCAGTCCTAATGTGTGTACCTAATCCTCATTTCATCCTGAATTATATGAGAAATAGGGATCCACTAAATTCCATCACAAATACAGAAGTGGGTTGGGATAGAATCAACCTTGACCTATGAAAGTTTCTATATTAGTTTATCTTCCATTATCATCAAGGTTGAATCCTTATGGTTGTTCAATTTAAAATTATTACTTAATATATACATTTAATAATGATTACGATGCATCCATTTGATAAAGTTATATAAAAATTATTTTTTTAATTAATAAAATGCCTTTTATTCATTAAGAATCATAGAAACTTGATTATCATTGATTACATTTCATGTTTTGTAACCAAACATACCATGGAATGAAATTATATATTTATAAAATATCATTAAATATATATTAAAGTATGTTATATGATCAAAAAATGATCCAATTTAAATAAATAATATATACCAACACCATTTTTATGAAACTAGTTCAAAGAAATAAACTTTATTTACCCCCGATATTGAAAATAAGTAAAAACAACTAATATATTTTTTATATGATGAATGTAAATTTGGATTATAATTGGTTATAACTATTTATAATTTTATTAGGTATGTATTTAATGAACATAATTTAATTATTCTGGATGTTTAGGGTAAGTAAAAAATGAATCTGGACTATGGTAGGGGTTTTCGTCTCAAACTCCTCTCCTAGAGACGTGTTTTATTATTATGCACCTAATTTTATTTATGTGGTGTATATAATTACTATTTGAGATATCATATCATGAAATATATTTTTATCATGTTACTTTAAGTTTAATTTCAATCCCACTCTTTTAAGGGGTGCTGATTAGAGTGTTATCCATTCTGTAAGGGTTTTCTTGATCTCAATTATGATTTTTTGAGACATGTTACATGTTATAAACCATGATTTTTTTGCATAAGGATCTATTGATTTACTATCCCATGAATTTTATATACATTATTTTCTTATAATTATTGGGATATAATAATCCAAATAAGGTTATTTTCTTTAAACATATTTTGTCTCAAGTGTTACCCTTATTGTAAGAGTTTTTGGTAACTCAATTTTTATTCATTGAGTTATGATCATTATCATGAAATTATTCCATATAAGTTGGGTAAACTATTCATTTTTATTTTATTACATGGTATTAGGTCATTGTTTATATTTTCACTACATAAACCCCTTTTCAAATATTTCAGGATTTATGGAGTAAGTTTCCTGTAAGGGATATTGATAACTCAAATCTCCTTTCTTTGAGTTATAATATTTTATCATGAAATTTATTATTCCATGATTAGGTTCTCCCAACATACTATAATATTTTATTTTATTTTATAATCATATTTAGGAAAATTATTTTTAATACAAATAATATTTTATTAGTCTTTTACAGTGTGGGTTTTCATCAAATGTATTTTCAAAGTATTAAAAAGGTTTATTTTATTTCATTATCAAATGTTTTATCATTGGATCCACATTTCCTAAAGAAAAAATTATATTGTTTTCAATGATACTTTATTATATATTACTTTTTAAATTATTATTTTTTAAATCATTAACTTCACCTTTTTAAAATATACCATAGAATGTGAAATGTAGGCTTATATTTTATGTCAATGTTAAAGCTGTTTTTTTTAATTCTTTTTTTGTTTTCACCTCTGTATTCATTTTAATATTAAAAAATATTTACACGCATGGGATTTTTATATTATTTAATCTATTATATATATAATATTGGATATTGTAATCATGATATCAAACAATTCGATTCTTGATCCCTTCTTAGGTAATACCATTCAAAACAATATTTTACAATGATGTTTTTAATCTATATCATCATCCTTGTTAGTTTCCATTATTATACTAGGGATATATTCATTTAAAACCATCCACCTTATTTCTACAGATTTCTTATATAATTTCCTTATCTTTTGGAGAAATGGTCCATCACTGCCTTTGTCATGCCTAATAATTTTCTTTGTATTGCCATATATTTTCTTCTAATTCCTTTTTTAATGAATAACCTATTCTTGATTCCATTGATTTAAGGGCATTCACCTATATTACATACATCAATTGATTGGGGATAATTATTTTCTTAACCATATATCATTTATCTATATGTTGTAAATACCATATTTTATCATATTAATTGAATGGTATTTATATAGAAAGTTACTTGATATCATTAAAACAAATTTTCTTTCCATGGGTTATTTATGACATGTTGAATAAAAACCATTTTATTTTCAAGGGTTATTTATTCTGTAAATGTGAAAGATTTTTATTTCAAATGGTTTATGAAACCCATTTTCTTTACAGGGTCTCTTTATAATTTGATAAGTGAATGATTTTGAAGTGGTATTTATACATATGGATTATGATTGGTGGAGTCCAATATCACTCTCCAATGCATTGGTTAAAAGTCTGTGTCTCATGAGGTAATGTGTTCATGAGTACCCTTTTCTCTGGTCAAAATCATGAAAACTATTGGGTAGGCTCATGAATTTAATGTTACCTATAATTAATTTTTTTCTAAAGTATAAATAAGTCTCATAGTTTTATGCTTACTGCTAGGACTATTTAGCTTCTCATAACTCATGTTTATTGACTCACTTTTTTGATTCATGTCTTAGTTTATGTCAATATTTATACCATGATTTATGACCTAATATTTATTGGGTATTATTTTATTATGTATCTTGGTTATACCAATATTCTAATCTTTTGTTCACTTATGATATTAGATTGTTACCAATTATATTTACCCTTACTGAGCATCTTATATCAGACCTTTTTTATTATTCAAATTCCATGTGTTATAAAGAAAAGAAATATATAAGATATATCTAGAAGGTTATTTTATGAAAATAATTTGTGGTAGATGTTGAATAATTTATATGGATTAAAAAGTTACTCTCATAGGGGAAAGTAAAATTCCAATTAGTTTAAAAGATGATTTTTGTTAGTTGATGTTCTATACTACTTATGTAAAACTCTAAAATTAAAAAGGCCCGGGGAATTTTTTTAAATGAAATATTTTCTTCAATACATGTGATTACTTGATGATTAGGTTTGGTCCATCATTTTTGGTATCAGAATAGGGTTTAGGTAACTTTAGAGATTAGTATTTTATCAATTAAGTATAATATAGGAGATTGAAATGCCATTGAATTTTGATAAGTTAAGGTTTATCCTAGATTCAAAGGTATAGAATTTTTTTTATCTTAGTTAAGGTAATATTTAATATTTTGGGGATCAGGATAAGATAACTTTAGTAAAAAATTGATGGATAAGTATAACATATAAGTTTATATATAGGATAACATCCTAAAATTTTGGTAAAGTAGAGATTGTTTGGTTTTCCAAAAAAACACATCCATTTATGCATACTAGTTAATGAATGAAGGCTTTGAAACATATATAAATAGGGGTAATAACCATGAAGAGGGTGTGTTGGGTATTAACTAAAATGTGACCTGGTGTACAATAATGAGGCATAACTGCACACCAGGATAGGCACTCCCAAGGGATATGATTTTTTCAATCACTTTCTTTTTATGAACCATTATAAAGGATTTATCTTCTAATTATGTTTAGGTATTAAGTTAAGAAGTATGATAGAACACAACATAAAATACCCTTCGTAATAAAATGATAGTTATATGATTTATAAGTCACGAAAATGTTGGAATGAAAGTGTCATTGGATTAAATGAAGGTTTCATTGGAGAATACATCTTAGGATTTAGATTTTATATTCATATACTTTGGTTTTTTTTATATTTTCAAAACTATTTTAGTTTTAGTTTTTGGTTGAAATAAGATAATAAAAATAAATCTAAAGAAGGTTTTAGTCTTGAAACCCCTATATCTGATAACCAAGAAAGGTAGAAACATAAAAGATTAAATAATAGTATACAATTTAAAATCGAGTCTCTTAGTGTTACCTGAGCTAGTGAGGCTAATATATAAATAAAAATAAAATCTTGGGGATTTTCATTATTTGAATTAGTGAGAGATATTTTGGTGTATTAAAAAATTTATTGAGGATTATATGAATTTTATTAGGATTGTTAAATTGTAGTTATACATTAAAGGTTTGTAAACATCTATCAAATAGTATTGGTCCCTAAAAGAGTGATTTAAAGTCAAGGTAATATTTTTTCAGATAAATATTGAAAAAAACATAAATAAGATACATAAAAATCATAGGCTTAATATATTACTTTTGTTATTTTAATAAAGAGTTGATTGATTTAGAAAAAATATACTTGACATTGTTAGTAACTTTGGGATTGATAATTGATTCAAGATGAGGTTTATCTCATTTTTGGGATTATATTGACTATTTTGTGATTTCATAAACTAGTTGTTAAATATATGAGTTAATTTTGGAGGGACATATGATATCATTATGGTTTAATATTTTTAAGATTAAAATATTTTTTGGGTAGTTATATTATAGAGAATATATTGTTTGAGGAAAGATAAATAACTTTATATAACCTAAGAGGTTAAGGTAGAGTAATATTAGAGGTTATAACCTGAATGGTGAATATGTTAGGAACAACCTTACCAACACACTTCAGTTTATAATATTTAAAATTTCAGTGATGTAATTTATTTAGGAGTTGGGGGGGGGGGGGTAGAATGTAATAACCCATGTTTTTGGATCATTTAAATTAGTACTATCTTCAATGTCTTGTGCCACGCATAACACTGAACTAATGTAACACCTAAATAAAATTAACCAAAACATGTTAAAAATAAATGACTAATATATTCATTAGTATATAAAATATAATAATAAATTAATATAATTTTATATTATTATTCTATTTGATTAATATTATAAAAAGGATTCCTTTTAAAGAACCACTTAAAAAAGGTACAATATACTACCTTAATAAATCAAATTGATCTCATTTAAAAATTTATTATAATAGGTAATATTTATATTTTTAAAAATTATATTTAAATATTAAATTATTTATAAATTTACATGAAATAATATTAAATAAAATTCAAGTTTAAGTAGTCATTTTTCAATAAAATCAGTTTTTATTCATATTTTCTATTTTTAATTAAATAATTAAAAATAAAAAATTTATAATTTTAATTTTATAAAAGTAACTTAATTTTTTAATTTATGAATTTAAAATTATAATAGAGTTAATCTTGATATTATTATAGAAATATTTATTTTTAGGTGAATAGTGAAAATTCCATTTTTACAAATACCATGAATTTTAAGACATTATTGGTATATAATTATGAATTAAAGAATTTTAAAACCTACAATACCAAATATGTATTTTATAATTGAATTTATAATTTTAAAAATGTTTTTAAAATTTATAAATTAATATGTTACATTTAAAAACACATTTTATATTTTTTCAAAAAAATTGTTTTAATACATTATAGCGTTTTATTTAAATAATAACATTTATCACTTTTAAAAATTGAGTGAAATTAAATGGATTAAAATTATATAACTATTGGGTAAAATTTATCGAATAATTTTAACATTATTTTTAGGCTTAAAGACAAAGTAACCTTAGGTAAAAACTAGTTAACACTGTAAAAGATAAAATGAAGAAAATAATAATTCAAGGGGTAAAGGTATTGAAACATGTACTAAACATGTTTATAATTGAGTTTATGTGGTTTTTATAGACCATGTAGATTCTATTATACAACATTTCTCAATTTCTATTCCATTTTACTAGAGAGTAACTTCCCATTATTGAAAATATTTAGGTATTTACAAAAATGTCAGCCTTTTCACTTATAAAGGGCTCTCCTCTACTCACTTACCCTCACATTAAAACCCCCTCTATTTGACCCAAAATCTTTCAAAAACTATCATAAAAGATAATATCCACCTTAATTAAGTTCTATTACTCTCAAAATACCATCCCTTAATAATTTAATTCCCTTTGTAAAGGAGATAATTCAAGTAGTATGGTATTGATTTCTAACCCTCCTCCCTCTTTCATGTTTATTCATGTTCCTTTATTCATACTAAAATTTTATTTTTTCAATATTATAATGAAAAAATCAGTATAATTATTACAATGTTTTTTTTATGAAAATTATTTTACAATAATTAACAACCATACATTTTCCACTAAAAAAATGTTAACGTAAATCATGCGTTGTGCGGACTACCACATCGACGACACAATGTGTTTCATATTACTTATCTATATTACATGAATTTTATAAAATGTGGAATTAATATATATTTATGATATTTATATAATTTTTATAATTCTAAAACTTTAAACCGTATTAATAATTTCTCTCGTTCTATGGAAAATGAAATCTTAAACTAGGCGTATGTCTGGACTACCGCCTCCATGGTACGATTGATTTAAAATTTTATTTTCATCACTATATTATATTAATTATCATTAGGATAAGAATAAATAATAAATATTATGTTTTTTATATCATTATAATTTTTTATAAAAAATTTCAGAACCTATAAATGGTATGAAAAATAAATGATTATCGCTAATTAAATCATTTAAAACAAGCAAACTAAGAGGAAAATAATATATTATTTATAATTCATGGATTTATATAAATTATCTTCTACTTATAAATATTTATAATTATAATTTATCACAATTATATTCTCATAATAATATCATTATTCTTCTGGTATACTGATATCACTACTAAACTACCTCATAATCATCCACTAATCCTAATAGGTTCTTGTTTGGGTTGGTTTAACCACCTACTACAAAAATACTATGAATTTTTATAACGAATTAGTATGATAAATTATTTACTAGTAACATATTTAAGTAATTTTTATGGGTTCTGTTAATTTTATATCAACATTTGACCCATTATTTAAGAAACCACCTTTTGTTTGTTAAGAATAACCAAAACATGATCATTGTCAATTTCATATTCATAGTTTGTAAACAAAACTACCATGGTATGAAATTAAAGATTTATAAAATATAATGTAAAATCTATTAAAGTACATTATATTATATAGGAATGATGTAACTTAGAAAAATAATTTATGCCAACAACATTTTTATGGAACCAGTTCAAAGCTATGAAAATTACTTACACCTGATGTTGAAAATAGGTAAAACTAAATAATATATATATATATATATATAATGTATATAAATGAATATTATAAATGGTTATATCTATGAATAATTATATTGTGTATGTATTTAATTAAACAAATTTAATTATTCAGGAAGTTAGGTGCAAGTGCAGAATAAATCAGGACTGAGGTAAGGGTTTTCGCCTCAAATTCCTCTCTTTGAGACATGTTTGGTATTATGAACATAATTCCATTTATGTGGTGAATATAATAACTATTTGAGATATAATATCATGAAATATTTTTTTATCATGGTATTTTATGGTCAATTACATGCCCACTTATTCAATGGGTTTTTATTAAAGAGTTACCCAAGTTGTAAGTGTTTTTATAGTCTCAATGTGATTCTTTGTGACATGTTACATGTTATGAATTATGTTTCATTTTTATGGTGTTATATTTAATTAATATAACATGAATTTTATATAAATTATTTCATTATAATTATTATTAGATTCTAATACAAATCATAAATTTTCAATCAAAAGTCTTTTGACTCAAGTTAACTAATTTTTTATTCATTGAGTTATGATCTGTAAAGACACTTGTGTGTAGATGGTCTTATTTTAACAAGGAAAATTTGATATTTAGTTTACTGAATGGTTTATTTCTATAAATTTTGTTAATTTGGATATATTAAAGGGTTAAATACCTCATAGATGAGTTTTTATATGGGTTTTCATACTCATATGGTAGTTGATGGTCATAGGAAAGCTCAAGAGATAAGTTGGGTATTTGGGTCTGTATATAAGGCCCCAGCCTTAAAACTTACTTAATCGTGAGTTATTACAAGATTACACATTGAGGATCTTTTCAGGTTTAGAGTTTTATAGAATTAGATCATGAAACTTGCATTACATTCCACATTTAGACAAAGTGGTTACATAAAAGACAGTATTCATTCTTCCCATCAACAGAAACATACTTAAAATAAAACATGGATTCTTTCTTGACACATCCTTGACACTATCATCACATCATGTACCTTTCCCTTGACCTGTGAAAAACATTTCAAAAACTTGGGATGAGCATAAAAAGCTTAGTAAGGGATATAAAAATATGGAAAGGAAACATGGGTACATATATACATAAGAATGAAATCATACTTTACCCATAAAACATAAGAACTTTAACATACCTCATCAAATCATGAATAAATCATAGAAATCATAAGACATAAAGGTAACTTGAGGCATTCATAACATTCTTACGTAGGGAGTAACCCTCTTGGTTACGTTTGGAATACCCATCACAGTATATTCCCTAAATTGCTTCGGAGAAACCTTAACGTTTCACTCCTTCGCGTTACCCAATGCATTGGAGAGCTATATCGGGCTCACCCGCCCTTAGTTTATCACGGAACCACCAGTTTTCATAATAATTCCCAAGAACCTCAACATAATCTTATCACATAAAACATGCATAAAGGAAACATAACATTTCCACCTTTAAATCACAAGATATCAATACAACATATTGATATAAAAACATTATGAAAACCATTTTCAATACCAAAATAAAAGAAAAGTAAAACATGATATTTATTTTTCTTTTAAAAAGAAGGTATGGCTTGTAGAGGAAGCCGAAACCCAAATAATGGTCACGGCGGCGGAGAAGTCATTGTCGCCGCATACGTATGACAAAAACATCTCCTTTTGTCGTTTAGTAAATGCTTCATATAAAAAATATTCCTTTTGAATAAACGTAAAAGTCAAAGTGGTTTATACACCGTATAAAAGAAGGTTGTGTATAAAACAAAATATGCCTCAATGAAAGGAGATTGAGACGAAGTCCCATACAAAGATGGTATCCTTGGATTAAGGATAAATCAATTACATAATTATGTGTGACAAACTAATACACCAAATATAAGTGGATATTAAGTGTAAAACAATCAGAGGTTATTCAAACATATTCATAGAACGACATATTCAAGGAGTACAAGCTTATCCCAATGAATCGAAATTGGGTTAAGAAGTTCCCTTGCAATAATTAGACAGCCTAACGGCGTCACTTCAAAATTCAGAAAAAGAGTTGATGAGAGATAAAAAGGGTATCTCATCACTTGGACGTAAAATTTACATAAATAAGGATATAGAGGAACATATCCCAAAATAATATTATGTGAATTAAAAGACATAACAAAATAAGTCTTTTAAAAAGAGGAGGGTGAAAGGTTCCCTTACCGACATGGGTATCTTTCGAAACATACGCCCCGTGAAAGAAGGACAATACATCATTGATGTAAATACTCATAAATGAAATAATATTACACAATGAGTAAAATAATGGTCAGTACATACCCCACTCAAAGGAAATTGTGGCAAATGTAGCATAAATCTCACGGGAATAAAAGTGAGATGAAAAATCACTTACGAAAACTCGACAGCCTAACGGCGCCACTTAAAACTTCCAAAAATGGATTGATGAGATAAAATAGGGTATCTCATAATATTAACATAAATTTTATATAAAGAGGAATATATAAGAACATCCCCCCAACATAACAAAGTGGAGCTTAAAAGAAGTGACTTAAAGGAGAGTACTTAAAAAGAAAGAGAGAGGTTGGACCTCTTACGAAAAATTCGGCAGCCTAACGGCGCCACTCAAAACTTCCAAAATGGATTGATGAGAGAGAATAGGGTCTCTCATCATATGAACATAAAAATTACAGTAAGATTAATTTAAAATAATATCCCAATAACAAGAAAGATGAACATAAAAGAGTGTACTTAAAAAGAAAGAGAGGTGTAAGATCCCTTACCTCGGGTCCGACTTGACTCGATCGTTCTTTAACGTCCTGAATAATAAACTTGAGTTAATTTATACTTGCTTAAGAACCTTTTTCAAGTTCATTATTCCTTTTATATCAATTATTTACATGTTATAAACATTATGTAATCATTTAAGTTAATAATGTTTGTTTTGTTGATAATTGGTTCTTAAGTCAAAAGTGGACTTCTTACAATTACATGTTGTTCGTGTGGTCAATGGTTCATTATATCCAGAATGATATTCATGATTTGGATATCATATATATATCATATATATCCAGAATATACATGTATTTATAATATCACATAATCATTTAGAGGAATGAAATGAAATGCACCGTTCATGGAGACGGTAAGCCGTACGTACGCATGAACACTACTTTCATTTCTATGTCATATTAATGGAATTAAAACTATATGAGAGGTATGTATATTTTAATTCCAGAATTATATTAATCATTTAGATGTATCATAAATCATATATATCCATTATATATATGTACTTATAATATTACATAATATTTTGAGATAAGAAATGAAATGTACCGTTCATGGAGACGGTAAGCCGTACGTACGCATGAACGCTACTTTCATTTCTATTTCATATTTAATGGAATTAAAACATAATGATACATAATATTATTTTAATTCCAGTATGGTATCATATATAATATCATTAAATATACCCTTTATATGTACCACATATGGTAATAATGAATCAAATCACTTTGAGGGGGCGGTAGTCCACACTTCCTTAAATGAAGATATCGCGTTTACCCATAATGGAAACCATAAAGGTATGCCATAAATGAAAAATACAGAAGATTAAGTAAAACATAAACATATTAAATATAATATATAAATATAGTGACATATTAATGGCCACCTTTGAAGGTGTTATATGAGTGTTGAACAATCATCGTTTCGTGAGGCATAAATTCGCCATCCACGGAAACAATATGTTCTTTAACCATTAGATGTAGGTGTGTGTAAGTGTAGCTAGAATCCTTATTATAACAACATCCTATTATATTGAAGATACTGAAGTTGTTACAAAATAAATGAATAAAAAGAGTTTATGGGGTTGGGGAAGCAAAATAAAACAAAAGGACTCAAGTGAAGACATTACCTTAAAATCAGGCAACTCCCTTTGGTTTGAGCTCAAAGGCTTCCTTGGGAAGACTTCTTCACAAATTGAGGCTTAAATGAGTAAGAGAGGGAAGAGTAGAGACAAAATGGGCAGGGGTTGGCCTAGCCAAAGGCTTTGGGAGTGTGGGTAAGGAGGTAGGGGTGGGGGCCTTTTATAAGAGGAGAGGAGGGGCACTTTTGGAAAGTAAAGAAATATTACTTTATTTGAAAATGAGTTTCGGATTTAAAGGGTCCCACATTGATATAATTAGAGGATAAGGTGATAAGGTTTCTAAATCCACCCATAAAATTGGTTTTGGAAATTTGTAGGTCTTAGATTTTACATTATCTTTCCATTTTATTTAAATCGTTAAATAATGAGGTCATCGCTGCATCATCATGATGTCATAAATAATTTAATTTATTTAGTGTCTAAAAATTATAAAAAAACTATCATGATGTAGGAAATCTTTGTATATTTCCAATGACTATTTATAATCAAAAATCTGAATTGTATAACCCCATGTAACAATTGTTTTAGTAAAACTTGTCATGTTTGTGTTATTTTTACTTTAACATTAAATAAAAAGATATTTATGTCATTTTCCAACCAAAGTGGCTCCATGAGGTCCCCAAGTTGACCCATGGGTTGTATCGGTCATCCATGACACATCCAATGAGGTTAGTACATGTGTCAAGTTCATTTAATATTATTAAAACATTATTTTTACCTTAAACTACACTAATTAACTCTAATCGCGATTAAAAACTTAATAAGTTACTATTCATCAAAAAATTATTTTTATCCCATTGAACCCCATTTTACTTCTTAATGACAACCATGTATGTCAGATTTTTGAAATTGAAAACACAAAGATGGAAAAATTTCATTTAAATGGAAAAATCAGTTTTTATAAGTACCACTTAGTGGTTTCACTATTCATCAAAAATTGAAGTTTTTCAGAAAAATCCCAAAAATTCACCCTAAGCTATATTTGATATTTCGAATTAAAAAATGAAGTCTATTTTACAAAATTCAAAACATATAATTCACATTAATTAATTTAATAATTAATTCCCGCTGTCAGAGCAAATAGCGTGTTTTTATGAAACGATAAGTATCAAAAGATTGATACTAGTTTAAGTCCGATTTCAAAGGGAAATTAATTCCAATGACCACTATTGGATTTAATGGTAAAAATATTTTCTAATTTCACTTTAAAACCAATTCAAATGATAATATAATAATATAAATAAAATAGATTAAAAAGAGGTTTTGAATTAAAATACAACATTTTACACTATTCATTAAAAAAATGAACTTTATCGGAAAAATACCAAAAATTTACACAAAGTAAAATTTGATGTCCTGATTGTAAAGAAGAGTTTTATTTGGTACAAAATAATGTATAAGAGTGATCAAAACTATATTTAATGACAGTTCGCCATCAAAAGGTGATAAGTGAACCTTTAGTGAAAATTAGGGTATAAAAGCCTAAAATTGAATTCTTTCCGTATTTTAAGCCTTTATCTTTTATTGGATAAATGTAAAAACATTTAAAAAACATATATAATAATATTTTAGTTATTTATATCCATTCCCGCCAATACAATGGCTACATGTTAACTACCATTTAAAATAATATTATTTTATTATTAGAGTGCAACGTAAGATTCCCAAGAAACTCATTGTTGCATATTGGGTACGCCATAGAGCATTACATCCCCTTTAAAGTAATATTAATATTTGATTCACAAATATGGATAAATATAAAGATGTTATATTATTTATTTACCTGGGGTGTTACACCATATCTTATAGACACTAGATAGATAGTGGCCTATCTAGAAAGAACAACTCGAATATAGGTACCATTGTCTAGTAGGTTGGTCTTTTAAGGGTAATAATTCAAATTCCACCACCTAGGATTTTAGAGGTGTTTCCCCTCTTTCTCTTTCTTAAAAAATAATTTTTTCACAGTGTTTTACAGTTTTCAATTAAATCAGTATTTACAATTTATATAAAATTAATCATGAAAAATGGATTCCAAATTTTAAATAATGATGTCCCAATTTGTTAAATTTTTCTCTTTAATTTTGTGTCATTATGAATTGTAACTGTGATAAATACTTGTCACATTGGTAAGGGTAAAAGGGTTAAAATATGGTTAAAACTTTGATATAAGGCTTTAAAATTTCTATAAAAATAACTTTATCATATTGGATGGGTTTATTATATCGATTATAATATTATTATTTAATATATATCCATATGATTCCATTTTTATTTTATTATTACCTTTATATTAATTTAAGAAAAAATAAATATACAATGTCACTCTCTTGACTTTCATATCTATAAAATTCTTAGATAATGATAAAAATATTATAATTTTGGTTATAAATATTTACTTTATATATGAATTAATAATTTTTATCATGTTTGTTTATTTTTAATTTTTTTGAATTAATAATTACCTTAAATTCTTACACAACACCAACAAATAGTAATTCAATTAATAGGAAAATAAAATAAATGATTTTAAAAATACTAAAAGTAATTAAATTTTGTTTAATAATTTTATTACATGAATTTTTTATATAAATATAACATATTAGGGATATTTTAAATGTTTATTGTTTAAATAAATTACTATCTTGATGTCTTTAAAGTCAAAGTAAATAAATAGTTCCAAAAATGAGATTAATGATATTTAATAATAAAAAATATTTTATTGAATGATTTAAAATTTATAAAAAATACATTATTTGTCCAAGTGAATGGGATTTTGTTAAAAATATCAACCATGGTCCATTTATGGGTTTTTTCATCTTTTATGGTAGCATTTTTAAACCTTAAAGTACAGAAAAATTTTATATTACGGTAATTCTCAAAAGGATTAATTAGTGGTTACAACCAAGGGATTGGGTTTAAAAAAATATTTTTTTTAAATATTATTGGATTATATTATTTATACTTATAATAACCATATATTTAGAATATATCAAATTTTGAGTCATTTTATTATAAAAATTAATTTATATTAACCCTTTCAAGGGTTAAGTTGTAAGCCAAAAGAGGTTTCTCAATGAAGATGTATAACTTAACCAAGTGTTTTCGATTTGATTTATTATTATAATTTATATAATTATATGGAAATGATTATAAAATAATGAAATAATTATACTTAATAGAATTAATTTTTATAATGTATATCGAAAAATCATTATCCACCTCATTCCCAGAAGTTTGAAAATGATAATGTCGCTCGTGCGTATGTCTGGACCACCACCTCCATGAAGTGATGTGATTTATTATTCAATTACATTATTAAATCAGTGGTAATAAGGATATAATCAATGAATATATATTATAAATTTCATATAATAATGATTCTTTAAAGGTTAATTATTATTTACCTTTTTTTGTTCCATATGCCGAAAAGTGTAAACAACGTTCATGCGTACATATAACATACCATATCCATGAATGGTGTAATTAAATTTTATATATCTACATTTTTAGATGAATATAAATATACATAATTAATATATATTATATTTATATAATAATTAAAAAATTTCAGATGATGGATCTATGATCCAAGTAGAAGGACTGAGACTGCCGAACCGAAACTTGCATGAGAAAGAAGACAGTTATCACATAGAACAGTGATTTAAAAAAATATTAATAAACAAGTGATAATATATTATAATTAAATCATATATAAAATGATATGTATTATTATAGTTCCAATATATATATATAATAATTCTATATTTATTATACAGGTGGTTCAAACACGTACAAAGAAAGACAATACTTGACGTAAGAGATTTACGTCTCAATAATATTTTATTTAATATTGATTATGATTAAATTTCCATTTAGGAAATAATATAATTTTTATATGATAAATATATTACTTTTTTATTATCCTTTTTTATTTATGAAAAATACATGTTTTACTTTCATTTTCATCATTTTAAGTATACATGATACTGAAAGAATGATTTTAAGAAAAACCAACTATGTTTTAATATTCAATCATGAGTATTTTTATTCCATGTCCATGTTTTATTTAAAATGTTTTAAATAGTGTTGTAATATTATCCAATGAAAATTTAATGTACCCATATTAAAATTCTTATAAATATATTTCAATGGAATCTTCTTGTTTTTTTCTAAGTGAGGTACCTTTGAATTTTTACCAGATTTGTTAAAGGTGTATTTATATTAATATATATGACATGAATAGAATTTATCACCTCCATGACCATTCAATAATTTGAAGTTTACTTTACAATTTCCCAAGGTTATTTTTTAAATTTATTTTTCCATAATATTTTTGGTATTTTTTATTTTAAATATGTTATTTCAAAATCAAAAGGGTAATTTACTCAAGAAATGTTCTAGTTATAGTTTAAATGCATTTTTAATCTGTGATAACATCATGTGATATTACTTATGATTTAATGTAGATATGGTCTATTGATATCATCTTTATTCTTTCTTTATATGGTTTACAATTAGGATGATGGGATTTTTATGATACTTATTCATTTTCATTGGATTATGATATGATAATTTGATGAAATATTTATGAAACCCATTTCCATTCCATTGGTTATGATATGATGATGTGGTGGATGTTTTATGATAAAGTTTTACACATATGTACATTTTTACTTATGTTATGGGTGGGACAATAATTATATTACCCTCCAATTTATTGGGTAAATTTTTATATCTCAAGAGATAATTATGGGAAACAAGTCGATGTGATAAATCCTCTTTGGGAAATAGGTGGTGATTCTTGATCCACTATAATAAACATGTTATTATTACTAATCTATTATGATATGGGAAATAGGCCATGATTTTTATCTACTATTATTTGATTCTTTTATTAGTTAAACTTGATATAATAAACTTTTTATATAGATATCACTACTAAAAAATGTGCAAGTGAAGCACCACCTTTTATCAGCACTAAGAAAAAAGTGGTGATAAAGGTAAATCTTTATTAGTTCTAATTAAAAGCACTGATAAAGGCTCCCTTTATCACCACTCTTCTAGCGCTAATAAAGAAGCCCTTTATTAGCACTAAAAAGGCGCTGATAAAGGGTACACTTTATCAGCACTAAAAAAGAACTGATAAAGAAGCCATTTATCAGTGCTATAAAAGCACTGATAAAACCATAGTCCCATATTTTATAAAATCAGGTGCATAGTATCCTCTATTTGTTGCGCCCTCAAGATCTTATGGTATTGTACCTCTGTGACAAATCCTGTCCCCCCGATCTTCTCTTTGCCAAACCTCCACCACTAGCCCTACTCCGCTGCTAGCTCTACTCTTTATTCTCCCCCTCAAATTCCTTCCACATATCTTCTCCCCCACGAACCCTACTTCTCCTCCCTGCTAGACCTTACTCCTCTATTTCTCAATGGTTGGTGGCTCCTCCCATTCACCTCCCCCTCTGGAGGTCGCGCTTTCCCCTCTCGATGTAGGGCAGAAGGCTCCCTGACCGCTCAACGCTTCTTCTCTCCCTCCATAGCGGGTGCAATATACTTTATGTAAGTCTCCCACTTCTCCGTTTAGGTTTATTTTTGGTAATTTTTCTCCCTTATCTACATGTGTTCATCATTTTAATTCTCATTTGTCCAATGATTCAATGAATAATTGGTGAATGATCATTGCACATTCCATAGTTGGAATCACAGATCACTCCATGTGAAAATGAGACATGGGAAGTGGTAGTCTTTTTTAGACACACCGTATACCCCTAGGGACACATCATGTCCCTCATTTGAGAATAGTTTTGAGCTCTATTTCCTTTTATTTCAGTTTTGTTGTGAGATTTTTGAGCTTCCATGGACTAGTATTGGTGGATTGTGTTCCCTTGGTCCATTCCTATGAGGGATTGATGCAGCTTCATGACCTAGTCCAAGGATGTTGGCCCCTCTATATCTTCTTAATGATCAAGGTAGTGTCTATGAGTTCTATTATTCTTGATTGAGTTTTCTTAGTCCACTTATATGAGGGTTATTATGGAATTATATCCTGTTCATTTGAATTCATACCCCTCAGCGACTTGGAACATGTATCAATTCAAGGGAACAATAGCGATCTTCATTTCATTCAAGTTTTCACTATATTGGGTTTGTATAATTGGAATCACCAACACTTACATGGGCATTTATGCCCTATATTGGAGTATGTTTCAAGTAGGGTTTATTGTCCCCCAGCAAGACTTAGGAATTAACCCCCTCTCTTTTTATAGAGATCTGATATTTAAGATGGTGTATTAGTCCGATGGAGCATGTATCTCTGATGAACCCTCTCAGTTTTCAATATAATTATTATATAGTGAGTGGTCTCAGTTCACTTTTATGGGGGTTAGTATGGAATATGATCCTGAGAAATGGACCACATTCCACTTAGTGACCTGGAGCTTGTATCCCTCCGAGAGGCCTGAAGAAAACCTTATTTCCAATGTGTTTTCCCTATGTTGGGTTTGTTTAATTGACATGAACATAACTTACAAAAGTGTATATCCCCTATCTTGGAGGATTATTTCAGTAGACTCTAGTATCCCCCCATCAATCCGTGGGCATTCACCCCCTATATTTATATCATGAGTTGATATTTCTGATGGGGTATTAGTCTGATGGAGTGTATATCTAGAGTAAACACTCTTAGATTCCTATGTGATTCTTATTGGATAGATCGGATGAGTGTGACCTCTAGGATGAGTTTCGTCATTGGAATTATATCTTGGGTAGCATTTCCTCTCGGAGTAGTGTTACCTTGAAACCCTGAGTGGATCTACAACTAGAAGTGGTTGAGACATTTTTTGACTTAGAGTCTTTTATGAGTATATTTGGGATATCCTTGGTTATCATTATGTATCATATCTTGTTTGGAATACCTATGTTTAGTGACATGAATACTCTCAATGTGTTATGTATGTTTTTTTTGGGTGTCCTATTGGTTATTGTAATACTCATCCCTACAAGGGATCTTCCCATACATGTCATGTCTTATACAGACGATGGAAAATTTCACAGAGTCCTTGGTGGACTAGGATAAGGTAGAGATTAGTTTGGGATACACATAATGATGTGTATACCAATGGTGAATTAACATTTGTCCCTTCCTTCTACATAGTTCATTCATTATTTTCCATTTTTTGGTTGGATTGTATTTCAACTCTTCTTATTAAATCCATTAATTTATGTTGATCAATTCATAGACCGACCTCTAGTGGTTTGGGGAAATTAAACATGTAATAATAAGATTTGGATTGCTATATTAGTGTTCTATGATTATTCCTATGGTTTGAGTTCAAATCATAATCTCTTAAGGTAGTGATATTTTAGGATGTAGGGTTAACAACAACCACCAACAATAGGTGTGTGATGCAAGTCTCATCTATAGAGGCACTGTCATTCAAAGGTACCTCAAGGATAGAACATTACTCCAACGAATTTAATATGATTGTGATGGTATATAGATATCATATTTCATTTTCTTAACATTCATGATACAGTCAGAGAGGCAGTCGACGAATAGCCTAGGCAGAGGAAGGAACTGGAGAAAGGTAGTCTGTACAGCACTAAAGTGATGGAGGAGATCGGGGAGCAGTATGAGGTGGATGGAACTTTGGTTTTATTCTAATAACACTAACCCTAATTAGACCACTCCTATATTGGGAAGTTAGTGGTTAGAATCTTGGATAGTTATAGTCACTAGAGTCTTTTTAGTAGGAGGCTCCAGGAGTGTTTAGAGGTACGATCAATTTTCATTATACGTTTCTTGTAGTACTATTAGAAATAGGTACAAGAAAATGTTTTTCCTAATTTTTTCAATTATTTTTTATGTATATGGTAGGCGTTGGTAGAGCCACTTGTTAGTGATGTTTGGTATGAATTTGTACTTGCAAGGAAGATGAACTCTTCTCCCATTGAGATGTGTTCTTGAGAGCGATCCAAAAACATGTGGGCAAGTCAATGACTCCTAAAGTGGTTACTATATAGGTGTTGTATATGAGGTCATTTTAATTGTGTGTTTTAGGCCTTTTTATGTGCTAAGGTTTCATAGAAATCCTTATTTTTAGTGAACTAGTGTGAAATGAAAAAAGGTGTGTTCCAAGAAATAGGATCTCATAGAGGTTTCGAGTGCGGTTCTAGGTATGAGTTTGGGAAAGGTGAGGGAGAGTTATTTCATATCCTTTAGATGTTCATAGTAGAATTTATGTTCACTAACCTTAATTTTATACTTCTTATGTTAATTTGGGTAATAAAACCTATGATATTCCATAGTAATTTTGGATAAACCTAGGTTATGTAATCTAAATTAACTGTTCAACCACTTTTGAAGATAATGACTTATACATGTTCCGGTGCTCCCAACATTGAGGCTGAACAAGTCTCTCAAGCAGCAACTACTACTGATACTCATAGTGCAGAGCAAAAACAAGTTTCTAAACCTGTTTCTGGTCCAAGTGTTTAGGTTCAACAACCATTAACACATGTCGTTGATACCATTTCAAATGAACATATTGATGATTTTGATATCGATGAAATGGTTGGGGATGAAGGAACGATGTCGCAGAAAAAATTTGTGCGTCATAGTTTGACGGTGTTAGCCAAAGTTCTTAAGGCGAAAAGAAAAGGCATCAAATTTTATGTCATATAGAATGCAAGAGTCCAACATGTGAATCCCAACAAGGATATATTTAGTAGTTACATTGGAATTGTCACTCGGAAACGTGTGCTGATTGACATTGATTCATGGAACCATGTTGTGTTCAGGTTGACGGCTATGATATGGGAAGAAATTATTGTAAAATTATGATTTTATTTATTTAATTTACTAGAAAATAAAATAATGAAACAATGTCTTACTCTTCTCAATCTCTTGCAGAGTACATTTATAGTAGACAATTTACACAAGAATTGTGTACTAAGTCTTTCAGGAAGGATTCATCGAGGTTTTCACACTATTCTAACAAAATGTCACCTGAAAGATTCCAAAGGTAAAATAAACCCACACCCACCCCTTATATAGACTCACCTGATATCCCAATAAGCATGGGATGCATTTATTGGCCACTGTGGGGATGAGAAGTTTTAGGAATATTGTGGATGATAATACATTGTTTGAGGATATGTGTATTCATCACTTTGATTGTCAATATTTCATTTAGGAAACAGTAACTCAGTACTAAAAATAAGGAACATGCATCAAAACCAACACACCCCTATCATAAAGCAAGGATGGGGTATGCTTCACTAGAAAATAAAATGGTACGTATTTTAAATTTATAGAAATATTTTTAGGTGCCAAGAAACAACATCATAATTATATTTTTATATTTATATGTAGATTGATGAGTCTAAAGCCAAAGAAACTTCCATCCCATGTCATGTGCTATGGAAGGAGTCACATGTGAATAAGGAAGGGAAGCTAGTAGATGAAAAAATACAAAAAATTGTGGGAAATATGTATAAGTATGACATGATAAAAAAGTTTTGTTTTAAATTGATATTACATAATAATGACTTATTTTCCTATATCTGACAATCACAAGAATCAGATACTCCTGTTGTGGATGCAAACCTATTATCGATGGATTTGAAGTGGCTAGAACAATACGGTCATGTCAGAGGTGCAGTGTTTGGGGTGACACCCCAAGTATATTTTGAGAAAAAGAAAACAAATGATAGAGATGATGAAATGAAACGAATGAGCAAAAGAGTAGTAACTGTTGAAGAACAATTTCAATGGCAGGGAGAGTTTCTATCAACTTTTATGGGTGATAAGAAAGGAGAAGACACAACTCAGGAACAATCAGCGCATGAAGATCCCACCCCACCTCCACCAACTTTGAGGCGAGCCATTCCCCTTAAAGAGATATCTTAGTCGTGGTAATCAATATTCTAATAATTGTTCCCATGAAATGTTAATCATACAAACACTGATACTTTTCTTGTACAGATATTCTATAGGATTGTAATGAATGTGATTTATATCTATCAACATCCACCTATAACCTTGTAGCGAGGGATACGATGTTCAATATCCCAAAGGACATGCTGCATAATAGACCACTTCCAAAAGATCATCTGAAAGTGATGATTATTGTAGCTCATGAGCCAAATGCAGAGATACCTGTTCCACTTGATGACGATGATATTCATATGGTCGAAAAGGATATTGGGACATTCATTGCATGGTCATGACAACTTGTAAGAGTACATGTGGACAAAGAGGTATTTATTTAATTTTTTTTCAAGCTAAACCTTTAACAATTAATGAAAAAAAGGTCTGAACCAATGAATATTTTTATAGATGAAGAAATGGAAGGGGGTGACAAGAAATGTGGGCTCAAAATCATCTAAAAGATCGACTAAATGATCCCAAAGAGCTACTAAAAGCACAATAACAACACCTATTCTCTATCCACATTTACTAGCATTGAAGACTCATGTGGATACAGAGATAAAAAATGGTATTAGTCATATAGTTGTTTTTGAAAAGAATATATATGGAGCAGAAATTCAAGATTTTGTTGCTACTGAAAATGTAAATGAGATCCTTGAATATGGTTGGCTAGGCGTCACAGTTGTAAATTTATATATGAGGTATTTTTTCATGAATTTATTTTCTAAAAGATGATATAATGTGCTAATTATAACTAAATGAATTTTATATTATTGGAAGGCGTATATATAAAAAAAAGTTGAAGGGATTTTCCCATGATCCAAAATTCAGACTCGTTAGTCCTCATACCACGTCAACACAACTAATGAAATTAGAGCCATCAAAAAAGGATGAAATAGTGAAAGGCTTGCTGAAAACATTTGAAAGAAAGATTACAGATGACAGACTCTTCCTAATACCAACCATGTAGGGGTAAAAATCTACGATTAAAGCATATCAATTATATTTTCACTTATTTTATTACTTATTACTTTTTTTTTTGTTTTTAGGAAACATTGGATACTAATTTCGGTGAACTTGGATACTCCAATGATTTATTTTCTAGATTCAATGCAAGAATATCCAATAAACCGACCACACAAGCTGAAGTTTGTGAATCTGTAAGACACTACATCCTATGTTTTAGGTCTAAACATCAAGTTTTATAATTTATATTATCTTTTACTAAGGATTCTGTTATGATAGGTCGGTGTATCAATATCTTCTAAAACCAGGAATGAGGATAGGGGCTAAGAATAAAGAGGCAATCAAATACTACATCTAGACCGGTATCAGGGTATATATAATAAAATTTCACTATCCAAACACATATCAAAACAAGTTACTTATTCTCCTAATGATCAATGTTTTTGCAGTGTCCAAAACTAACAAATGATAATGATTGTGGTTATTATGTTTGTAAATTTATGATTGAGATCGTTTTCCATCAACAAACTAGCATCCCTAAAGAGGAATTTTCAAAAACTACAACTATTTCATTTAAATTATTTATTAATTAATTATTTATATATTTCGAAGTACTACACTGACTATCGAAAAGACTCATATTCACAACACGATATAGATTTTTATAGAAACAAGTGGGCCACATACCTGATGGAATATTGTATACAAATAGCAGGAAGATCTGACTTGGGGATGTGTACAATTGGAAACCAGTTTTGAGAGGGGTTAAGGAGATCAAAAGATGAAACATTTTTGTATGTAAATGTTTGTAGGAAAATTTTAATTATTATTAAATAAAACATCCTTTCTCCAATGAGTCATTTTTCTATTTTAATAGATGAAATGCACTAGTAACATGCAAGAATGATGAACCACTTTTCTTTGGGCTTTGGATAAGAAAAAATAGTAAAATATTCAAAATATCTTCATATCTGAAAAAATGCCATAGGATTGTGTTGATACTTTAGGAGAATGATACATGGGTCATCTGTGACATGTACGAGTCAACACCTCCTCAATTCAATGTATGGTGTGGCTGGTATCACTCAAAGTGTCACTCTTTTGTTTAAAATGGACAGAATTTTAAGTGAAAACAAAAACTAACATACAAAAAACTGAAAAAATGCATTTTTATTGTATTTATACTTTATTAGAATGATACATGGTTCATATGTGACATGTAAGAGTCAAACCCACCAAAATCCAAGGCACAGTGTGTCCGGTATCACTCAAAGTGTCTCTCTTTTGTTTAAAATGCACAGAATTTTAAGTGAAAACCACAACTGACATATGGAAAACCAACCAAACGCATTATTATTGTGTTGATACTTTGGAAGAATTATCTATGAGTCATTTTTGACATATAAAAGTCAACCCCGCCTCAATCTGAGGCATGGTGTGGCTGTTATCACTCAAAGTGTCTCTCTGTTGTTTAAAATGGACAAACTTTTAATTGAAAACAACAACTAACGTACAAAAAACTGACCAAATGATTTCTTATTGTATTTATACTTTTAGATAATGATCCATGGGTCATACGTGACATTTAAAAGTCAACCCCACCTTAATCTGAGGCATGGTGTGGCTAGTATCACTTAAACTGTCACTCTTTTGTTTAAAATGGACATAATTTTAAGTGAAAACAGAAACTAACATACGGAAAACTGACCAAAAAAATTTGGATTGTGTTTATACTTTAGGATAATGATAAATCAGTCATCTCTGATGTGTAAGAGTCAAACCTACCTCAATCTGAGGCACGATGTGACCGGTATCACTCAAAGTGTCTCTCTTTTGTTTAAAATGGATAGAATTTTAAGTGAAAACAACAACTAACATACAGAAAACTGACCAAACACATTATTATTGTGTTTATAATTTAGGATAACGATCCATGCATCATGTGTGATGTGTAAGAGTTAACCTTTCCTCAATCTGAGGCATGGTGTGGCTGGTATCACTCAAAGTGTCTCTCTTTTGTTTAAAATGGACAAAATTTTAAGTGAAAACAACAACTGACATAAAAAACATTGACCAAATGCATTTGTATTGTGTTGATACTATAAGAGAACAATACATGGGTCATATGTGACATGTACGAGTCAACCCTAACTCAATATAAGGCACGGTGTGGCCAGTATCACTCAAATTGACTCTCTTTTGTTTAAAATGGACAGAATTTTAAGTGAAAATAACAACTGATGTACGGAAATCCAACCAAACACATTTTGATTGTGTTGATACTTTATGAGAACAATCAATGGGTAATTTATGATGTGTAAGAGTCAACCAAGACAGAATTAGAGGCACTATGTGGCTGGTATCACTCAAAGGGTCTCTCTTTTGTTTAAAATGGACAAAATTTTAAGTGAAAACAACAATTGTCATACAAAAAACTGACCAAAACCATTAGGATTGAGTTTATACATTAGGAGAATGATCCATGGGTCATTTTCGACATGTAAGAGTCAACCCCGCCTCAATTAAAAGCACATTGAGGCTGGTATCACTCAAAGTTTCTCTCTTTTGTTTAAAATTGACAAAATCTTAAGTGAAAACAACAATTGACATACGGAAAAATGACCAAAAGTGTTCGTATTGTGTTGATACATTATGAGAAATATCCATGGATCATTTTGGACGTGTAAAAGTCATCATAACCTCAATATGAGGCATGGTGTGGCCAGTATAACTCAAAGTGTCTCTCTTTTGTTTAAAATGGACAGAATTTTAAATGAAAACAACAACAGACGTACATAAAAATGACCAAACGCATTAATATTATGTTAATACATTATTATGACTATCCATGGTTCATTTGTGACATGTATGAGTAAACTCTACCTCAATCCGAGGCATTGTGTGGCCGGTATCACTCAAAGTGTCGCTCTTTTGTTTAAAATGGACAGAATTTTAAGTGAAACCAACAACTGACGTACGAAAAACTGCCCAAATGCATTCAAATTGTGTTGATACTTTAGGATAACTATTCATGGGTCCTTTTGGAAATGTATGAGACAATCCCTCCTCAATCCGAGGCACATTGTGTCTGGTATCACTCAAAGTGTCTCTCTTTTGATTAAAATGGACAAAATTTTAATTGAAAAACAACAACTGACGTATGAAAAACTAACCAAATGCATTTGGATTGTGTTGATACTTTAGGGTAACCATACATGGGTAATTTTTTACATTTAAAATTCAACCTAACCTCAATACAAAGCACGGTGTGGCCGATATCACCCAAAGTGTCTCTCTTTTGTTTAAAATGGATAGAATTTTAAGTGAAGACAAAAAATGACGTACGGAAAACCGACCAAACTCATTCATATTGTGTTGATACTTTATTATAACGATACATGGGTCATTTGTGATGTGTAAGAGTAAACCCCACCTCAATACAAGGCACGGTGTGGTCGGTATCACTCAATGTGTCTCTCTTTTGTTTATAATGGATAGAATTTTAAGTTATAACAACAACTGACATATGGAAAACAGACCAAATGATTTTGAATTGTCTTAATAAATTAGAATAATTATCTATGGGTCATTTGGGATGTGTATGAGTTATCCCCACCTCAATCTGAGTCACAGTGTGGCCGGTATCACTTAAAGTGTCTCTCTTTTGTTTAAAATGGACGAAATTTTAAGTGAAAACAACAAATGACGTACAAAAAATAGAACAAATGCATTCGGATTGTATTTATACTTTAGGAGAATGATCCATGGGTCATTTTTGATGTGTAAGAGTCAACCCAACCTCAATCTGAGGTACGGTGTGGCCAGTATCACTCAAAGTGTCCCTACTTTGTTTAAAATGGACATAATTTTAATTGAAAACAACAACTGACGTACATAAAAATGACCAAACTCATTCAGATTGTGTTGATACTTTAGTATAACAATCCATGGGTCATTTTGGATGTGTACGAGTCAACCATGCCTCAATCCGAGGCACAGTGTGGCCGATATCACTCAAAGTGTCTCTCTTTTGTTTAAAATGGACACAATTTTAAGTGAAAACAACAACTGACGTACAGAAAACTAACCAAACGCATTCTTATTGTGTTGATACTTTAGGATAACGATTCATAGGTCATTTGTGACATTTACAAGTCAACCCCACTTCAATCTGTGGCACGGTGTGGCCAGTATCACTCAAAGTGTCTCTCTTTTGTTCTAAATGGACAAAAATTTAAGTGAAAATAACAACTGACGTACATAAATCCCCCTTCCTACCATACACACCAAAAGAATTCATTTTTTCCTAATGAAACAATTACTATTAAAATAAAAAATATTATAAAAACATTTTAAAAATACCAATGATATTAAAATCAATGAAATTCATTCCATTAGAACCATTAAAGCCCCCCACCCTCTGGACACCACCCCACCCCCTAAACACCACCCAACCCCCTTGAACACCCCCACCACCCTCGACACACCCATGGACATCCCCCCCCCCCCCCCCGACCCAGAACAACCCCCACTCTCCTGAACACCCCCAAACCCCATAGACGCCCCAGACCCTGGATGACCCCCACCCCTCCTAGACACCACCCCACCACCTGGACACCACCACCCCCTCTGGACACCCCCACCCCATAGACAGCCACCCCCACTCCCCTGGACACCACCCCACCCCCCTTGGATATCCCCCAACCCCTGTACTTTCCCCACCCCCTGGACACCACCCCACCCCTGGACACCCCTCACCCCTAGACACCCCCACCCCCTGGAAATCCCCCAACCCTTGGACACCACCCCACCCTCCTTGGACACCCCCATGTATAGCCCCCCACCACAATGGATAGCCCCCCACCCCTAGACACCCCCAAAACCCTGAACGCCCCCCACCCCTGGATGCCCCCACCCCTCCTAGACACCACCCCACCACCTAGACACCCCACCCCCCGGACACCCCCACCCCACCTCCCCTGAACACCACCCCACCCCCTGGACACTACTACCCATCCCCCTGGACACCACCCCACCTCCTGGACACCCCCACCCCCTGGACAACCCCACCCCCTGGACACCCCCACCCCCTAGAAATCCCCCGAACCCCCTGAACACCCAGCCCCCCACCCCTGGACACCCCCAACCCCCAGGAAGCCCCCCACCCCTCTTAGACACCACCCCACCACCTAGACCCAACCACCCCCGGTACATCCCCACCCCCATGGATAACCACCCCCACCCCCTGGACACCACCCACCCCCTGGTCACCCCCACCCCCTGGACACCCCCACCCCTGGAAATCCCCCCAACCCCCTGGACACCACACCACCCCCCTGACACCACCTTGGAGAGCCCCCCCCCCCCACCACCCTGGATATCCCCCCACCCCCCATAAACCCGTATCCCCCTAGACACCCCACCCCCTGTACACCCCATACCCCTCTTGGACAACCTCCCAAACCCATTAACAGCCCCCAACCCCATGAATTCTGAATTAAATTCTTTATGTAATTAATAAACTTATGAATTATGTGTTAACTATCACGAACCATCATGGGTCAACCCTGAACCGGTCACACAGGCCAGCCCGCGACAAGTCCCGAGAGGTGTTCTCAATCCTCCCGGGATGGAAACAAGCACCAATGGCATCAATAGAGTACACAAGAAAATGATTTCTCCCATATATAAACAATCAAACAAACAACGTAAAGAAATGGAAAACCCAAAAAAATTATAAAAAAATTGAACTGATCATTATTTGTACAAAAAACTGAAAGTACAACTAAACCAAAAAAATCAACTGACCAAACCAGTTAACCAACTAACTCCATGATACCCAACTGGTCATTCTCCAGCAAAACGATCACACATCACCCAAGGCGATCAAACTCGTGTTGAAACCTGCACAAGGGATAAAAATAGAAGAAGACTATAGGCATGAGTATTAAAACTCAGTAGGTTAGCCCAATATTCCATTCCCAATGCACTTCTTTTAAAATAAAAGAAACATCAATTTATAGTTTTAAATACAAGATATAAAAGTATGTTTTTCAAATGAGGTTCTATGCTATAATAATTATCAGACAAAAACATGCATGTTTAATAAACAAGAATTCAAGTAACAATTTCTCAAAGAGGTGAAAATTCAAAATGAAAATTGTTTTAATGAGAAATGATTTAAAGATTGTACACCTCTAAATAAATAATAAACACTACTGAATTTACCAACCAAACACACTGTATGATGATTGTGAGTAAAAAATAGCCAACGAGCACAACTCATGGGAACACCCCTAGACACTTAGTTGTGAGCCCCAGGTTCCTCGTATCTCGGTGAAAGTAACCATAATAAATATCTGTTCTCGTGCACACGAGCCACTAGTAGGGAGAATAACCCAAACCTAGTTGTCCCCCAACAAAATCATCATCATAGTTTAGTTAGTGTTGTCATCATCAAACTTGGTACGTGAAACAGGGGCCAAACCCCACAGAATCAATAGAATACTAGTACACGTCAGCCCACCTAGATACCCGGGATTCCCTTTAGTGGTAAAAAATTTACACATATTATAAAATAAAAATTTCAAATACAAATTCTATTCCCAAACCATTAAAACACAAAGATACCATAAACTCTCTTCACATTTCTTTCACGAGTCAATAAATCACTACAAATTTTCGTAAAACAATTTCAAGGAGTCTATTGAGGATTTGCACATAAAACTCATTCAAAAACACTATTTGAATTATTAACACACAACAAGACCATACCCAAACATATTTGGAAGCCCTAAAAACATTTAATAAAATCATTTCATGGACAATAAAACAATCCCAATTGACACAACAAGGTATATACAAGTAAAACACTCATTCTTTATTTTTTAAGAAAGGCCAAACATGCCTTTAAACATTTTCCCAAAACTAAAATTTGAAAAAGATATGAATTTAATTTTTTTTAAATAGGTGTATACACACCATATAAAGCATCAAACAACATTCATAAATCCCATAAAACACTCATATTAGATATTCAAAACACAAGAATTTTCATAAGAATGTGAAAGAGACCATTTTCCGGCAACTCAGGCCAAAAACAAGTTGAAAACTGAAACCCATTTATTTGTAAAACCAAAAACAAATTGGAAAGCCATAAAAGGATTCCAAAATATTTTTTACATTCTTCCAATGTATTTATAAATCCAAAAAAATCATTTTAAACTGAACTAGACACATAAAATCCAACCAGGAAATTTACCAAACACGTGGCATGAACTCTTTAAAAAACAACTTATGTTAAGCACTAAAAAGGGATAAAATACCATTTTTATTCCATAAAGTTATTAAATATACTGAAACATATTAAAAATACAACAAACCAAGTGCGGAAGCTCCTGGAATAATTTATCAAACAAGAGGAGTGCACATTAATACCAAAACAACTATATTTTTAACAAAATAAGTCATAAAACATAATTTACACACAAAACCACCATCTGAGGGTTTACAAACCCTAAACCTATGACGACCAGACCCAAATGAATAAAACCCCATCAAAAATCATGAAATAACAGAACCATAAGTCTAAAAAGACCATGGTAGATTATAAAACCAAGAAATAATGAAAGGGGGAAGAAGATGGAGGATAAATTAGAAGGAATCACACCTTTTCAACTAGACAAATCTTCGTATTCCACTATATCTGCACCCTTAGATAAAATTGAATGGATTGAAACTTCTTGGAAAGACTCCTAAGGTCTTTAATAACCAAGTAATGAAGATTGGGGGCCAAAAGATTATGAATTTATTGATTTATGAATGATACAATTTACCTTGTCAATTCTAGACAATTTGAGAGGCATTGAGAATGTTTCTCCACTCTATGACTATTCTCAGCTCCAAAGAGGGAAAATAGATAATGGGGGTGAGGATATGGATATTTTATTCTGGTGGGAGGTGGAATCACTGAAAAATATTAAATATTAAAATATATATAAAATAAAAAATATTTTTTTAAAACTAGAAATGGGCCCATGGGCTGGCCCAGTGCCTAAATAAGTAACCCCAATTAACCCTGATTATGAATTCTTAAGGAGTAAAAAAGGATATAGTAGTTTTAATATATCCGTTGAGGCCACGTGGGAAGTGGAATGAGTGAAAAAGGTTGAAAAACAAATGATTTATAAATGAAACAAATTTGGTTTTTAAAACTGAAAATGGGCTCACGGTTGGCCCAAATCATGAAGTAACCACCCTTTCTCCAAAAACTCCTAAACAAGCAATGAGGAACCCAAATTAGGGTGATTAGACATAGATGAAACTTAAAAACTCAACATTAATCTCACACAAGACCCAAGAAAGGTATCAGGATTTCAAAAGAACAGGATCAAAACAAAGACATGAAAAACCGGGTGTGACAATTCTCCCCACCATTAATGCTTTCCGCCCCCAGAAAGCCATAACACTTTCTAGATGAAAGATAAACAACTAAGGATTCCTTATAAACATGATAAAAACTATCAATCTAGTGAAATACCATTTTCCATAAACATAACTTAATCCTATTTCCCAAACAAAACACCAACTCACAACCACTTTGTGAAAATCAATGGAACGGTCAAGACACCACCTCCACAACCAAGCCAAGAACCCGATTGTTGGGCCTTCTCCCAATGAAAAAAAACAATCACACAAACTAAAGAGCACTCATGAAAACCAAGGAATATAGGGGAGTACATAATGGACTCCCCAACATTAATAAATAACTAGAACTAGACAAGTTCATAGGGGAAAAAATCAACGATACTTATGGTGGGTCTCCCCACATTTAGAACCCAAATAGAAACGAAAAATGTCACGACCCGTACCCCGGGGCCCGTGTCGTAACTACCCCAAGCCCGCCATCCATAGGCCAGAGGATGGCTACTAGCACCAAAGGCATAAATCCCTAAACTAGGATGGAATTTCCTTTATAACTTCGAACAAACACATCCAGAGAACAAGAAGAAGCAAACTCTAAGTAAAAAATGAATACATAAGAAGTGCTGGAAAGTACAAGGGCCAGAAATACAACCCCAACAAAAAAGTAAAAGGAAAGGAAAAACATCTACAACTAAAAAGACAAACAACTGTAAGGTTCCTAGTAGCTCCTAGATCATCCACCACAGATCCTACCTAAAGGGTAGGTACAAAAAGCCTCTTTAGTGCTCCACGCCCGTCCGTCTCCTCCGGGTACCGACTCATCCTGAGGTCCACCACCGAGTACCGCCCAGTCCTCGTACACTCGGCATCAGTTAGCGCTATCTGTCGTCTGCATCAAACACAACGAGGTGTGGGCATAGCCCGTGTAGGGGTGAGTAAAACGATACTCAGTAGGGACCCCAAGGCCCTCAAGGTCTCTCAGAATAAACAAAGGATAAACCACAGTAGAAAGATACAATCATGAAGTATCAACCAACCTTACATAGGTATATGCCCATACATATACCTAAGTTATCAATCACAGTCTGGATCCAACTCTCGATCCCAAACACAAACCATTCCACAAAGGAAGTAAAGTCAATCACCACGTTGATAATGGTTGAAAGACATGACTCATCTTACACAGGTATATAACTCACGAAGAGGGGTAGAGATGATTAGATGTAGCCTATAAATCATCTACTCTGTCAAACCCATGTAGGATCCTGGAACAATATCAGCGCTTTTGAACCCACGTAGGATCCTAGCACAGAAGTCGTCACTGTCAAACCCACATAGGATTCCGGTATAGTAGCCATCACTGTCGAACCCACGTAGGATCATGGTACAGAAGTCACTACTGTCAAACCCAAGGAGTATCCCGGTATAGAATTCCTCACTATCGAACCCACGTAGGATTCTGGTATAGTATTCATCACTGTCAAACCCATGTAGGATCCTGGTATAGAAGTCACTACTGTCGAACCCACGGAGGATTCTGTCATCTCAGTCGCAGCTAGACCTAGGGTTCCCGCACACAGCACGCTCGATTCCGGGAGGGTCCTCTCCTCAAGAAAAGTGTCAATATATCAACTATCAGGAATTTCTAAGTTGATTTATCCTGTAGTTCCATCTCACAATAAGGAACCCAATGCGACAGGTGGTGCGTCAATCAGATGCCCGATCTGATAGTTATTGACATTTTTGTTCCAAGGGGCGGATTTGATTTCAGGTACAATAAAACCTAGCCATACTACAACCTCATCTTAATAATGTGTGGAGTATGACAGAAGTACCGTCTCATCAAAATTAATCCAACGTAGTTGACGGCACGTCAATCGGACGTCCGGTCCTTAAGTTATAAGCGTTTCCGCTCTGAGGGCCCGATTGGTTTCAGGTTAGAATCAACCCGTCCATACCCAAAATTTGCCAAAACCATACCAAAATTACTGTCTAGATCCAAGGAATCCTATTCAACTGACAGTGTGTTGATCAGAGGTTCGTAGCTCATGTTATGGGCGAAAAACCAAAAGTGGTCCGAAGAGGGGGGTTAGGGTCCGGTCCGACCCGGCCCAACCAGCCTTGGGTCGAACCGACCCGGATCCAGGTCTGTCCCGAAAGGGCGCGACCCAACACGGCGGGCACGGCCCGACCCGGAGGCTGTGGCCTGGCTGCTCGATGGTGGCCCGTCCCACGCGGTAGGAGGCCAAGCCCGCGCGGCAGGCTGCCCGGCCCGCGCGACACGCGGCCTGGCCCGGCCTGTATGGCTGGTCGTGGCTCGGCCAGCTGGCCGTGCGTGTTATGTTCAAGGCGCAGAGCAGGGGGTTGTTCCCCCAATGTCCCGTAACGGAGGTTCCAGCTGGTGCCGCTCGTCCTTCCCGGAACCCTTGGATGCGGGTTCCGCTCCACCGCCGTGGCCAGTGCCGCGGCAGCCTTCCACTGGTGGCGTGCGAGGGGCGCGACCACCCCCTGGCGGCCGACCAGCACCAGCCGCCATCTCCGGTCACCGGCGCTGCCACGCTCTTCGGAGGGACACCTGAGTCTTTACGGTGGTCTGTTTTTCCTCTCGTCTGTGCCTACGACCTCCTCAGGTCCTATTCTCCACTACGATGACCTCAAATCAGGGTTGTCATTCCATTCACCCATCACCCATCAAACCGCGCATCAAGAATGAATTGGTGGAGGGTCTGGACTTTTTTGTTAGCTCGTGCCCTCTGAGTTAGAGGCTCAATCAGTAATCCATCTTATAATTGAACAAGAAACAATCCCCAACTTAATCTCTAACCCATCCCGCAATCAACATCTGTTCTGCGGATCGACATGTTCTGGGATCGATCCGCAATTGTTGTTTTTATCCAAGGGAAAAGAAGAACTTAAAATAAAGAAATTTAACCTAAAATTCAATACTCTACCTCGATTGTCGTTGACCGTTGACAAAGTCACGGGATGGCGGCGTCGTTCCGTTGACGTCGGAAGGAGGTGACGTCGTCGTTGGCAATGTTCTTCGCGGGCGGAGTCTTCCCTTTTGGATCGGTCGAAAGGGAGAAGGAAATGCTCATCATTCTTCGTTGGAAGGATGAAGAAGTGTTCTTCGTTGAGGGAAATAAGTTCTCTTTAGTTCTTCTCTTCCTCCGTTCCACCAAAATATTGCCAACCAAAGTAAAATATTAGGCTCCCTATTATTTTAATGTTCCATGCATTTCAAATAAATTCAAACAAACATATTAATTAATGAAGACATTAATTAATTTCATTGGCACACTTAATGAGAGGAGTAAGGTGGAGAGTTCACCCAAATTAAAGAAGAGTGTTGGCTTTAATAAATTCAAGGGGAGTTAAAGGGGTTCAAGGGGAGTTGAGGGGTTAGGTTCTTGTGTGGGCCCCACCACCTAATATCCTCCCATGGGAGGTTATGTGGGGGTGGTACCCTCTTCCAACTTCCCTTTGGATAAATTAACCACCACACATTTTAAATTATTTTTTCTATAGATATTTTTTATTAAACTTAGAAATCCCCTAAAAATTAACTTCCACTCCCGATAAAACACAACTGTGGTGAAGGTCTCCTTAAGCGAATACCGGTGATGTGAGTTCATCAGTGCCCTCAGATGTCATTTATGAGCTTCGTTTCAAAAGATATAAAATCCCTCACATACATTCACTGAACGTACCTGAACAAAACTATAGAAATTGATTTCGGGCACACCAGGCCTTGGAATGAGGTGTCGTAAAAAACTGTAGACTCATAAAATTCCCATATATTTAAGAAAAGATTTTCCATAGGATTTCTGGGTCTTTACATTCTCCCCACCTCATGGATTTACGTCCCCATAAGATGCAACACACCCTTAGGGAACAAATGGGGGTACTGAGCATGTATCTGAGCCTCTCGCTCCCATGTGCTCTCCTGGAGGTTCCCATGCTGCCAGAAAATGTGCACCAGAGGAATCGACCATCCACGCAGGACCCAATTCTATCGATCTTCATTCTCCACTAGAACCTCGATGAAATTTTCCCCGTCATTGATATCTATCTCCCTGTGGTTGATGAAGTGGGATGGGTCATGCACGTATCTCCTCAGCTGAGATACGTGGGAGATGTCGTGCACCTGGTGCAACTGAGGTGGAAGGGCCAAGTGGTAAGCAACCTAGCCTACCCTGCTGAGGACCTGAAAATGTCTGAAGAATCATAGAGATAACTTTCCGCCTCAGCTAAATCTCCATAGACCTTGTCAAGGTGAGACCCATAGAAAGATGTGGTTGACATCCTCGAATTCTAGAGATCTCCATCTCCAGTCAGAATATGACTTTTGTCAGTTTTGCACAGTCTTTATCCGCTCCTAGATGACCTGAACCTCCTCCATGGTAGCTCATACCATCTATGGTCAGTATGAAGTTGGCCGACTTGGTAAGTCAGTCGAAAATCACCCAAATCGAGTCGTGTCCCCTGGATGTATGTGGAAGACCGATCACGAAGACCATGGATATCTCATCCCTCTTTCACTTTGGGACCTCTAAAGGCTGAACCAAGCCCACTGGTACCTCATGCTCCACCTTCACTTGCTGACAAGTGAGGCATCAAGAGACAAACTCTGCTACTGCCTTCTTCATACCTGGCCACCAGTGCTGTCATCGAAGGTCCTAGTACATATTTACCACTCCTGGATGTACCGCTAAAGGGGATGTGTGAAACTCCCATAACACTTCCTCATGAAGTGAAACTGGTACCGTGGTACATCCTCTGAAAGGAATGACGTGCTCGCCACCTTCAAAAAATCCTTCGGGTGCCTACCCTGTGGATATCTGAGCACGTCGTGTCTCGCAGTCTGTGTCCCCATGCTATGCCTCCCTGACTCACTGAAGAAGTGGGGATGTTACTGTGAGAGACTGTTGAAAGGCTGCTCCATCCCGATCCACAAAGGATATCTGTAACATGGCCAGCTGCTCTGTCACCTCTCCTAGTAGCTAAATGCCTGTTCTCCTACTGAAAGCATCAGCTACGACATTCCCCTTTCAAGGAGTATAGATTATCTCGAGCTCATAGTCCTGGAGGAATTAAAGTCATCGCCGTTGTCTCAGGTTTAGGTCCTTCTGAGAGAAGATATACCTGATACTTCGGTGGTCATAGTAGACTGTAAATCATTCACCCAACGAACTATGGCTGAGACTAGCCAATTTAAAAGAACTCGTCTATAACATTCTTCGCCTATGTCCTACAAGAGCTGCTAAGATTTATATTTTTTCGAAAAGAAAAATCCAGTCTCATACCTTGGATGAACCATGCCAATTGCCTATTACAGTCTATCCTGACATGAACGGTACTAATTCATACCATGAACGACATCTTAAGGCATCAAAGCTACTACCAAGAGATCCAACTGTTACTCTTGCCTCCAAGGGTTGAGTCACACTGTCAACATCAGTGTGTGGTAACTGGGTCTCCTCCAGTAGGAATCTCAAATGTGAGGGTCAAGTCAATGGTTTTATTAGGAATCTCTTAGTATTATCCACACAAAAAGGTAGGAAATAAAACGTCACAAGGACAAGTGTCTTTTATTACTACAGATCAAAGTAAATAGACACAAAGCATCCACAAACAACAACATCAACGAAGCTAGAAGCTTCATGAACAAATGAATCTATGCATGGAACTAGTCACTCTATTTTCCACCTGCTCCCAGAGCACTATGGTCGTATGCGTCAGTTTCCTGAAGCTGAACTCTCCCCTGTCCACTCGTTCCCTGTGGTCGGGGTGTACCTTCTGGTGGTGGTGGTGGTAGGGCCTCGAAACGTTGTCCACCACCTATTGCTCGGCCAGCTCCTCTGCCACGTTCGCTTGCTCCTGGTGGATTACCATGGTTGAATATCTGCCTCTACTAGGGAGGTCCCTCTACTACCTGTGGCTCATCTACAGGGCAGGTCAGGTAGTCTCGAGCCATGTGACCCTACCCTCCGCATGCATAGCACTACCTGCTCCTCGTATGGATAACTCTTTCTCTTGTGCCCCGCACAACCGAACATGAGTCGTAAAATCGACCAGCTGTGGTTATGGTCCTCTTGGAGCCCTGCATCAACTGTCTACTGCCAGCTACAGAAGACTCTGGTGTGTGTCGACTAGTGGTGGGTCTCACTGTTGGAGACTTCTCAATAAGGAAACTCTCCACTATGAGGGATCGTTCCAATAACCCCATCTACATCGTGATGTTGAGGGAGATCATCGAAGCCCTAATCTCATGCCTGAGTCCCTACTCAAAGGTTTCGACCCTGAAGAATGGGTCCCATACCATATCCATGGAGTAGCGTGAGAGGTCAGTGAACCTCACTGAGTACTGAGATACTATCATGCTACCCTACTGCAGATGAAGTAACTCCTGAATCCACACCGCATGAAGGGTGGATGGTACAAACTCTGCCCGGAACAAGCTCTTGAAGTCTGTCCAGTGTAGTGATGCCTCATCATGAACCTGGAGCATCAGGCTCCACCATCTGCCTTTTTCTTCCTGTAGGAGACTCACGACAAGGATCACCATGAGGTCGGCTAGTGTCCCTACTAATATGAAAACTCTCACAATAGCCTCCATCCAATTTTCAGCTGCTTGTGGGTCCGTCTCTCCCCTGAACCTGGGTGATCTATGGCGCTGGAACTCATGAAATGCACTCAGACGGCATGCACTCTCTGTTGCTGGAGCTGGTGGTATCGGTGGACCAGCGGGTAGTGGTACAGCTGGTACCTCCGCTATGATGGAACCCTGCACCGAAGCCTCATCGCTCGGTGGGCTACCATCTCGTACGAAACTCAGAACCCTAGCTGGATGCCTTCATGGGGCCATCCTAAAAAGAAACAGGTGTGCCACGGTCCAAAAAAAAATACCTGGTGAGGTGAAACAAAGTAATCATGAAGAAAATTTTCGAAGGAAACACAAACGCAATCACTGTTTTCATGTATTGAGTCGGAAGTTAGAAGTCAGAGTCCTAGTGTATGGATACGTCGGCCGTCACACCAACACCGGTTTCCCTAAACTGATAACCACACCCAAAACACTTAAAACTATTGCCACTTAAAATAATCAGAGTCCATATTCTACGGTAGAACCGACTCCTCTGATGCTAATTGGTCACGTCCCGTCCCCCAGGGCCCGTGTCGTAACTACCCCAAGTCGGCCTTCCATAGGCCAGGGGCTGGAGACTAGCACCAAAGGTGTAAATACCTAAACTGGGAAGGAATTCCCATTATAACTACAAACAAACACAACTAGACAACAAGAGGAAGAAAACTCTAAGTAAAAACTGAATACAGAAGAAGTGATGGAAAGTAAAAGGGCCAGAAATACAAGCCCAACAGTAAACTACAAGCAAAGGATAAACAGGTAAAACTAAAAAGACAAATAGCTGGAAGGTTCCTAGCAGCTCCTGGATCGTCCACCACAGATCCTACTTGAAGGGTAGGTACAAATAGCCTCCTCAGTGCTCCACGTCTGTCCGTCTCCTCCGGGTACCGACTCGTCGTGAGGTCCACCTCTGGGTACAACCCAGTCCTCGTACACTCCGCCCCGGTCAGCACTGCCCATCGTCTGCATCCAACACAACGAGGTGCAGGCATAGCCCGTGCAGGGGAGAGTATAAAGATACTCAGTAGGGACCTCGAGACCATCAAGCTCTCACAAAATCCACAATGAATAAACCACAGTAGAAAGATACAATCATGAAGTATCAACCAACCCTACTTAGGTATATGCCCATAAATATACCTATGTTATCAATCACAGTCTGAATTTAACTCTTGAGCCCAAGAAAAAACCATTCCACAAAGGAAGTAAAGTCAATCACCACGTTGATAATGGTTGAAAGACATGACTCAGCTCACACAGGTATACAACTTACGAAGAGGGTTAGAGATGATTAGATGTAGCCTCTAAATCATCTCCTCTATCAAACCCACGTAGGATCCTGGAACAATATCAGTGTTGTCGAACCCATGTAGGATCCTATCACAAAAGTCATCACTGTCAAACCCACGTAGGATTCCAGTACAGTAGTCATCACTGTCGAAACCACGTAGGATCCTGGTACATAAGTCACTGCTGTCGAACCCACAAAGGATCCCGGTACATAAGTAGTCACTATCAAAACCACGTAGGATTCCGGTACAGTAGTCATCGCTATCGAACCCATGTAGGATCCTGGTACAGAAGTCACTGCTATCGAACCCACGAAGGATTCTGTCATCTCAGTTGCAGCCAGCACTAGGGTTCTTGCACACATCACGCTCGATTCTGGGAGGGTCCGCTCCTCGAGCCAAGTTTCAATACATCAAATATCATAAATTCCTGATTTTATTTATCCCGTAGTTCCATCTCACCATAAGTAACCCAACGCGATAGACGGTGCGTCAATCAGACGCGCAGTCTGAGAGTTATTGGTATTTTTGTTCCAAGGGTCCAGTTTGATTTCGGATACCATCCAACTTGGCCATTCTACAACCTCATCTAAATTCTATGTGAAGTATTCCAATAGTACTGTCTCATCAAAAGTAATCCAACTTAGTTGACGAAACGTCAATCGGACGTCCAGTCCATAAGTTATAAGCTTTTCAACTCCGAGGGCCTGGTTAGTTTCGGGTTCAAACCATCCCAGCCACACCAAAAAATCACCAAAATCTTGATTTTGATATACCGAATCGAACGTCTCGATCCAAGGAATCATATGAAACTGATGGTTTGTCTATTGGAGGTCTGTATCTCATGTTATGGGCGAAAAACCAAAAGTGGTCCGAAGAGGGGGGTCTGGGTCCAGTCCGACCCGACCCAACCCGCCCTGGGTCAGCCCAAACCAGGTCGACCCAACCTGGATCCATGTCCGGCCTGGAAGGGGTGGCCCGACCCAGCGGGCGTGGCCCGGCCCGCGCGGTAGGCAACCCGGCCCGTGCGGCAGGCGGCCCAGCCTGGCCGGCCGCGGCTCGACCAGCTGGCCGAGCACGTTATGCGCAAGGTATGGAGCGGGGGGGGGGGGGGGGGTGATGGCCCATAATGGAAATACTAGCTGGTGCCTCCCGTCCTTCCCGGAACCCACAGATGTGAGTTCAGCTCCACCGCCACAACCGGTGCCGTGATGGACTTCCGTTGGCGGTGCATGAGGGGCGTCGCCACCCCCAAGCAGCCGACCGGTACCGGCCGCCGCCTCCGGTCGTCGGCGCCGTCGCGCACCTCTGTGGGCCACCAGATTTGTTCCGGTGGTCCGTTTTTCCTCTCGTCTGCGCCTATGACCTTCTTAGGTCCTGTTCTTCACTATGAAAATCTTGAATCAGGGTTTCCATTCTGTTCACTCGTCGCCCATCAAACCGCACATCAAGAACGAATTGGCGGAGGTTCCGGAATTGTTCGTTAGCCTGTGGCTTCCACGTTAGAGGATTAATCAGTGATCCGTATTATGATTGAACCAGAAACAATCCCCAGCTTAATCTCTAACCCATCCCTCAATCAACATCCATTATGTGGATCGACATGTTCAAGGGTCAATCCGCGATAAGTGTTTTTATCCAAGGGAAGAGAAGAACTTAAAAGAAATGAATTCAACCTCGAATTCAAAAATATACCTTGGTTGTCGTTGACTGTTGACAAAGTCGTGGGATAGCAGTGTCATTTTTTTGATGTCGGAAGGAGGTGACGTCGTCGTTGGTGACGTTCTTCATGGGCAATGTCTTCCCTTTTGGCTCGGTCAAAAGGGAGAAGGCGATGCTCATCATTCTTCATTAGAAGGATGAAGAAGTGTTCTTAGTTGAGGGAAAGAAGTTCTCCTTAGTTATTCTCTTCCTCCATTCCACCAAAAGAATTCCAACCAATGTAAAATAATAGGCTCCCTATTATTTTAATGTGACATGCATTTCAAATAAATTCAAACACTCGAATTAATTAATGAAGACATTAATTAATTGCATTGGTACACTTAATGAGAGGAGAAAGGTGGATAATTCCCCCAAATTAAAGAAGAGTGTTGGATTTAATAAATTCAAGGGGAGTTAAAGGGGTTCAAGGGGAGTTGAGGGGTTAGGTGATCATGTGGGCCCCACCACGTAATATCCTCCCACAGGAGGTTATGTGGGGGTGGGCCCTCCTCCAACTTCCCTTTGGAGAAATTAACCCCCACACATTTTAAAAAAAATATGCTACACAATTTTTTTATTAAACTTAGAAATCCCCCAAAAATTAACTTCCACTCCCAATAAAACGAAACTGAGGTGAAGGTCTCCTTAAGAAAATACCAGTACTATGAGTTCATCGGTGCCCTCAGATTTCAATTCCGAGCATCGGTTCAAAAGATATAAAATCGCGCATGCACGTTCACTGAATGTACATGAACAAAACTTCATAAATTGATTTCGGGCACACTGAGCCTCGGAATCAGGTGCCGTCAGAAACTGTGGACTCATAAAATTTTCATGTATTTAAGAAAAAAATTTCCACATGATTTCTGGGTCTTTACAAAAAAACCAAAACTCAAAATTACCTCACTTTCACAAGTCCAAAAAAAAAACTCTCCCAAAATAACCCACCAACCCAAGTTAAGAGGGTTACAACTTGAACATATAAACCACCCACTCCCTAATAGAGGGGAAGAGAACTTGGCCAACACTTTCAGCATGGATCCAGACCCCCACCACTCATGGAGGGGAGGGATGAGGACCCAATAATTTAGACCCTAGAACCAATAAAGAAACCAAGGAACTACCCGAAACTCTCCACATACAAATAGGTAACACCAATACCGCACCTAATTTATAGAGGCTATCCACAAAGGGACATGTATTTGAATCCCACATCCATGAAGGCATAACCATAGACACTGTGTGAGGGGTAATTCCACCACACTTGTTGTGACAAATGGAAATTCCCAGTAATGAGGAACCACAATACATACATAGAAACTACCTTACCACAATGGTGGAGGCAGAAGCCTGGTACAACACCCCACACCTTTGTAGATTTCCTGACTACGTGAAAATATTTGCTCCAAGGCCTATGGATGGAGCCCTAAATCATGAAGCATCTACTTCCCCACAATCAAGTGCTAAGTTTCACACCACTATAAAAAAACTTACCTGATCAACAAAACACTTTCATATAAATAGGAACTCATGGATACATATCAAAATTCTATCTCACTCAAAATGAAGAGAAGAATGGAAAATGAATATGGCAAAAAGCATCAACATCAACGAACACAACTTCTATGTCCACAAGAATTATCATGAACTGGAAGCACTTTAAATTGATCCCAAACAGATATCTATTTAAACTGACGGGATGAAGAATTATTTTAGGATGTGGATCTAGCTTGTGAAACATGAGAAAGAATCCTTAGGTTTATCAATTGGAAATCTTGCAAACATAGAACTATCTGTGGCTCCATCACAACATCCAACACATCTTTAGAAACCCAATAAACATTACTCCAAACCTGAGCCACCAACAAGATCCCATCTCAAGATGAAACAAGTGTATGAATTCTAGATCATAAGGGAGTATAATCAATAGACAAAACTACTAAGACATAGGATAAACCATCCACATAACCGTTGGTTTAAAACAAACACCACGATTTTTTAGCTAAAAAAACTTTTCAAAAAAACTAACTTGGTAGATTTTCACATTCACCAATGGTGTTTCATCAAGTCTCACTCAGATGAACATTTAAGTGCCACCCCAGACACTCAACAACCATTCCATATCAGATATTAATAAAACCATGCATGTGTGAACCCATGAAAACACCAAAGGCTAAAACAAAACAACATCATTCCAAAAATCATGTACCTTCAAAAGGAACACCAACCACCAAGTCAAAAACGCTTCTCATATTCCAAAACACAAAACACACTTCATTAAGAACCATTTGATTAAAAAAAAATCCATTTAATTTAATAGTACTTACAAAAACAACCATTATATTCCAAATATCCCTTTCCCATTTTAAAAAAAATTCAGCAAGGTCTCTTTTCATAATCTGACATCCACAAAATCCAAAACCCCTTTCCAGAAAAACACCATCCGCATAAAACCGAATTTACAAAACCTATTCATCAGATTCAAACAGTTTTCAACAGCCCAAAACACCCCATTTAAAACAAAGTTTCATAATTAATTTAAAATTATTCACACTTTAAAAACATTTTATTTCAATAAACCACAAGTTTATAATAGGGAAAATCCAATCCCGTTAAATCATTTCCACTTCCTCCCCAAAATTTGTTTAAAAAAACAAAAGCTTACTAAAACCATTCTTATATTTAATTTTTGAAAATCCATTTTCTACTTTTCCAAATATAATCCTTCCTTTAAAACCTATTTCCGTAATTCTCACACAAGGACTTTCAAAACAAAAATTCAGAATTCATGAAAGGTCTCAGAAACCCACAAAGGGAAATAGTGTCGGTGGGTGACTTGACCATATGGTTGGCGGCCATATGTCAAAAACAACACCAACACGGAGAGACCTATTAGGACCATACCCTGGCTCCACATGGATTTCCAGGCCCTGCGAGCTCACAAATTCCATTAGTCAGACTCCCCTTGTCATATCCCAATACCAAACAATCAGCAAGAACAAAGGACACTAATAAAACCAGACTTCCCATGGAAACCCAAGGATTAGAATGAGCAAGAGTTCATGACGCTCTTCACACACTTAAACCTCAAGTCCCAACAATAATACTACATCTACCTTGACATCCCAAAATAACAAGGGTGATCTAAAAAGAATAGTCTGCTAAGAGCCGACCTCCTTTGATACCATTTTGTCATGAACTAGCCCGAGTCAACCCTGAACCGGTTACCCAAGACAGCCCGCGACAAGTCTTGAGAGGCATTCCCGATCATCCCAGGATGGTGAAAAGCACCAAGGGAATCAATAGAGTACACAAGGGAATGATTTCTCCCATATATAAACAATCAATCAAATAGAAGAAAGAAATGTACATCCCAAAAAAATTTATATAAAAATTGAACTGAACATTATTTGTACAAGAAACTGAAAGTACAACTAAACAAAAAAAATCAACTGAAAAAACCAGTTAACCAACTAACTCCATGTGACCTCGCTGATCACTCTCCAACAAAATGATCACACATCTCCCAAGGCGATCAAACTTGATCTGAAACCTGTACAAGGGCTAAAAACAGAAGAAGACTATAGGCGTGAGAATTAAAACTCAATAGGTTAGCCAGATATTCTATTCCCAATGCACTTACTTTAAAATAAAAGAAACATCAATTTATAGTTTTAAATACAAGATATAGAAGTATGTTTTTAAAATGAGGTTCCATGCTTTAATAATTATTAGACAAAAACATGCATGTTTAATAAACAAAAATGCAAGTAACAATTTCTCAAACAGGTGCAACTTCAAAATGATTTTTTTTAATGAGGGATGCTTTAAAGATTATAAAATTTTAAATAAATAACAAACACTAGTAAATTTACCAACCAAACACACCATATGCTGATGGTGAGTACAAAATATCCAATGAGCACAACTCACGGGAACACCCCTAGGCACCAGTTAGTTGTGAGCCCGAGGTACCTCATATCTCGGTGAAAGTAACCATAATAAATATTAGTTCCTGTGCACATGGGACACTAGTAGGGAGCATACCCATAACCTAGTGGTCCCCCAACATCATCATCATCATAGTTTAGTTAGAGTTTTCATATTCAAACTTGCTACGTGAAATAGGGGCCAATCCAGATAGAATCACTAGCATACTAGTACACGTCCGCCCACCTAGATACCCTGGATTACCTTTTGTTCTCAATCAAGTTACACATATTATCAAATACACATTTAACATCCAAATTAAATTCCCAAACCATAAAAACACAAATAGACCATAAAATGTCTTCACATTTCTTTCACGAATAAAAAAACCACTAAAAATTTTCGTAAAACAATTTCAAGGAATGTATTGAGGCTTTGCACATAAAACTCATTCAAAAACACTATTTGAATTATAAACACACAACAAGACCATACCCAAACATATTTTCAGCCCTAAAAAAATTTAATAAAATCATTTCATGGACAATAAAACAATCCCAATTGACACAACATGGTATATACAAGTAAAACACCCATTCTTTATTTTTTAAGAAAGTCCAAACAGGCCTTTAAACATTTTCCCAAAACTAACATTTGAAAAAGATATGAATTTAAATTTTTTGAAATAGGTGTATAAAAACCATATACATAATAATACCACATTCATAAATCCCATAAAACACTCAGGTTACATATTCAAAACAAAACCATTTTCATAAGAATGTGAAACATGCCATTTTCCGGCAACTCGGGCCAAAACATGTTGAAAACCAAAACCCATTTATTTTTAAAACCAAATACAAATCAGAAATCAATAAAAGGATCCAAAAATAAGTTTTTTTACATGATTATAATGTATTTATAAATAAAAAAAACCATTTTAAATTGAACTAGACACATAAAATCCAACCGGGCAATTTACCGAACACGTGACATACACTCTTTAAAAAACAACTTATGTTAAGCACCAAAAAGGGATAAAATACAACTTTCATTCCATAAAGTTATTCAAGCTACTATAAAATATTCAAAATGAAATTAACCAAGTGTAGAAGATCCTGGAATAATATATCAAACAATTGGAGTGCACATTTATACCAAAACAACTATATTTTTAACCAAATAAGTCATAAAACATAATTTGCTCACAAAACCTTTAAAACCAAGGTTTAAAAGCAGAACATATCATATAAATAAGGTTATAATTGTATGATAATGATGAAACTTAAATGATAACGGCTTTTTCAATGGACATGCTACCTCAAATCCTTAGCGTAATGGAAACACACTCCCAAAATCACCATTCGAGGGTTTACAAACCCTAAACCTATTACGACCAGAACCAAATGAATAAAACCCCCATAAAAAATTATGGTATAATATAAAACTAATTCTAACAGGAATATGGTAGATTATAAAACCAAGAAATAATGAAAGGAGGAAAATATGGAGGATAAATGAGAAGGAATCTCACCTTTTCAACTAGAAAACTCTTTTTATTCCAATATATCTGAACCCTTAGATAAAATGGAAGGGTTGAAACATATTGTAGATACTACTAAGATCTGGAAGAACTAGGGAAATAATATTTGTGGCCAAAAGAGTATGAATTGATTGATTTATGAATGATACAATTTACCTTGTCAATTTTGGACGAGTTGAGAGACATTGAGAATGATTCGCCACTACGAGACTATTCTGAGATTAAAAGATAGAAAATGGATAATGGGGGTGAAGATAGGGATATTGGATTTGGGTGGGAGGTAGAATCACTGAAAAATTATAAATATTGAATTAGATATAAAATAATTTTTTTTAAACTGGAAATGTGCCCATGGGCTGGACGAATTCCTAAATAAGTAACCCCAATTAACCATGATTATGAATTCTTAAGGGGTCTAAAAGGATATTTTAGTTTTAATATATAAGTGGAGGCCATGTGAGAAGTTGAATGGGTCAGAAAGGTTAAAAAACAAAGGAGTTATAAAAGAAACAAATTTGGTTTTTAAAACTAGAAATGGGCTCACGGTTGGCCCAAATCATGAAGTAACCACCCTTTCTCAAAAAACTCCTAAACAAGAAATGGGGAACCCAAATTAGGGTGATTAGACATATATGAAACTTAAAAACTCAGAATTAATCTCAAAAAATACCCAAGAAATGTATCAGGATTTCAAAAGAACTGGATCGAAACAAAGACATGAAAAACCGAGTGAGACATTAACGGTGTATGGGTATATTTGTTGTATGTGTATTCTTTCTGTAATTACTTTATGAATTATGCATTAATTTTGTATGGGTATACTTGTTGATATGCTGATTTTTTTGTAGGTTTTTTTTGTGTGTACTGCTGCAGAATTTTATGTTACAGTAGGCATGACTTTTATTAGCGCTTTTTAGCACTGATAAAGGGTGCCTTTATCAGCGCTAAAGAAGCACTGATAAGCGACCCCTTTATCTGCACCTTTTTAGAGATGATATAGATTCCCTTTATTAGTAACTTTTTAAAATTGATAATGTATCCCTTTATTAGCGTGTTTTTAGTGCTGATAAAGGATCCCTTTATCAGTGCTTTTTTAGCACTGATAAAGGGGACCCCCCCCCCCCCTTATCAGCACTGAGCTTTACAGCGCTTTTGTAGCACTGTTAAAGCATGTTTTGAGTGTTGATAAAGCCTGTTTTTATAGTAGTGTATGATAGTGCTCCACTATTATGAAATATTTTTTGATTATGATCTGAAATTATTTTTCAAGATTGATTTATGAGGATTTGTCACTATTATGATTTATGTATTTTGAAATGACAATGTTTTATTCCATGAGTCAAGTTTATGATCCATGATAGAATGGGTAAGAAAGTTTTATGTTATGGTCATGATCTCAAGAACTTATACATATCTTATTCTTTTATTTTTTCATAATTTGATATCTACCATGTTTACCCTTAATGAGCATCTTATCTCATCCTTATTTATGATTCCTTACATATAGTTATGAAGAAATGTTTTAATTAGGGAATTCCTAGAAGGGTACAAAGTGAGAATATCGTTATGAGAGATGATGAAGAATTTACCTACATAAAATATTCATGTATATAGTATGAAAATACACTAAACCATTACATTTATAGCATTTATCATAATTCTATATATTAAATATTCATATAAAATGATGTAATATTTATATCTGAAATATCAGGGATTCTATAGTTGGATCAGAGAAGGGTTTATATAATATTTAGTTATTAGGGTAAGAAAACGTTACTGAAATCCATGGGGATTAGTATAAGTATAAGATAACATCATATTTTTTTGATAATGACCAAGTATACCCCTGGGTAAAGCAAAGGTTCCATAGTCTAAGAAGAAGGTTTCCTAATTTAGATATCCTATGAATGATATTCCATGATCATATGATGTATCATCATGTTTATTATAGCATGATGCTTACATTTTATCTTTTAGTTCTAGTCAATGTATGTAACTAGAAGACAACATGATAACAATGAATGTTACAGATAATTACATGATTGTCCACCTGAGAATCAAAATTCAATATGATCTATAATATAGAATATTGTTACTATGATCACACAACTTTCTTAGTACATGAATAATGTTAAGCTTTGAAATTATAAAAGTACTAAAAATACTATTGAGACTTTTATGAGGAAACATACACACTCTTTTTGTGGGTGTTATTATCCACTTGTGGCTGAGTGATAGATCACCACCATTGGGAAAATATTTTATTTCTCCACTACTTGGAATATGAAAAACTTATCCAAGACATTTATCATTTGGAAAGTGAAGCAGATCAATGGTTGAATCTTATTGGGAATAAAATGTAAGAGGAAGAAATTGACTCCATGGAATGAGATGAGTTTAACTTGATTTTTTAGTAAGTAATTCCCTCATATTCTATGTATAAATATGGATAAGGAACTACTTAATTTTAAGTATAAGGATGAATAATCTACTGGTACCTATAAGGTGAATATTACTAGACTTGAAAGGTTTTATTTTCATTCAATCATTATCATTGAATGTAAAATAGTTTTTTTATGTCTTAAAAGAAATAATTTTAAAGGTGTTATATATAATAGGCTTTAGTATCTAAAGAGAAATAATTCAATGTTATCTCAATATATAAATTAAAGTAAAAGATTTCAATAATTCCCATGGTTTTGAAAACAAATGGAAGATGGAGTATCACTAAAAATAAAATAAATCACACAGTGGAAAGAAATTACAACCATCTACATTAAAAAAATGTGGGAAGAAACATCAAGGAAATTATATAAATATAAATGGGAGGTTCCTTAACTATAGAAATATGGGTCATAAATCTTGTGAATGTTCAATGGTGATGAAGAGGGAAGTTGATACATTGGAGGAGTGGAAGATTCCATCTAATACACTACCCACGACCCAATGATTAAAATTTAAGGAGTATAGGAATTATTACAACTAGTAAAAAAATATAAGGCTTTTAATGATAATAAACATAAAAACCTCTTATTCCCAAATACAATAGGAAATCTCATGCGATCACTAGTACTGAGGTGGGTTACAAGAATGATGTGGTCAATGGAACACTTAACATCAACTCTAGAATAAATAATTTCTTATTTGATTATGGATCTACCCACTCTTTTATATATATGAAATTTTAAAAGGGTATCAAATTAACACCTCAATGATTATCTGATGAGATAACAGTGAAAACATATAATGGTATGATGGTTTCATATCAAATATATAGTTTCTATTTTATTGATGTTTGTGGGAAATTTCTTCATGAAAATCTTGTGATTATACCTTTAGTTGAATTTTATGTGATTTTATTCATGGATTGAATTTATTTACATAGATCCCATATCAATTAATAATAAAGGTAAGTCACATTTCATATTCTAAATGAACCCATGGTTGTTTATCTATGTTAAGATGAATAAAAACATACAATGGAAATTAATTTTATCTCTTGGGTCTTAATTCCTATCCATAAATGGTATTTACCTTAGAAAGTGGGGGAGAAACTAAACAATGAGAACATTCTTATTGTACATGATTTTTTTATTTCTTTTATTAATAATTTACTAGTATTCTTCTTAAATGAGAAGTTGAGTTTTCATTATAACTCATACATTTATCTACACCTATTTTAAAGTCTTATTATAGAATAACCCCAATTGAGGTGACAAAATTAAATAAAAAACTCTAGGATAATCATGATAAGGGATTAATACAACCCAGTTCATCACCATGTGGTGAAACTGTTCTTTTTCTTAAAATGCATGATGGGTCAATGCGTATTTTCATTGATTATCATAAAGAGTTGAATATTGAATGAGGTAGATTGTTGGAATTGATTAAATATTATGACCATTCAATACATTACCACCCTAGGAAGGAGAATAAGGCTGTCGATACTCTATATCAGAAGGACTATGCCAGTTTATTTATGATTAGGATTGAAAGAGATCCAATACATATGGATTTGTAAAATATGGAAATTGAAATCTTGAGGAAATCTATAGATCATATCTTCATTATATGAACGCTAAACTATCTATCCATGTAAGGATTAAAGAGGCACACAAGGAAGGAATGGAAATATAGAAGAAAGTCAGATATGTTTATGAATTCAATCATTATTATGATCGAATGATAAGGTTCTGAAACCTTATATGTGTAATGTAAACATTATAATTGAAGATGGAACCATTAGATGAAGCTTACAATTATTCATTCTTTATTCATCCTGAAATTATAAATATGTATAGAGGTATTAAAGAATATTTTTTATTGGACAACATGAAAAGTTATATTGTGGATTGTGTATCTCAATTTCTTATATTTCATCATGTTAAAGTTGAGAGATAGAAGTCTAAGGGGATGTTACGACCATTACCCATACATGAATGGAAATGGGAAAACATTGCAATGGATTTTATTGTTAGAATCCAAAAATTTATAGAGGGAAAAATTGTATTGGGTTATACTCAATAACTTTATAAAGTCATGATACTTGATTTCCATTAGAGATGACTTTCCATTGATCATATTTCTAGGCTAGTCATTAATGAAGAGGTAAGATTTTATATAGTACCACATTCTATTGTATCTAATATAGATCCGAGAAAATAGAAAAATTATAATAAAAGTGGTTGGTGATATCTGGAGTTCAAAGTTGTTGGAAATGTATTCCTATGAATATATCCTTGGAATATGGTTATGATATTTAAAAATTTGGGAATGTTGAACCCAATATATATCAGTCTCTTGAAAATTATTGATCTTATGAGGATGGTAGATTATAATTTCGTACTTCCACTAAATCTCTCCCAAGTTCAAAATGTGTTCGATGTATTTCTCTTAATTAAGTACATAACTAATCTATCTCATCTACTAAACTCATAGTTTTTACTGTTGGATAAAGATCTCTCTGATGAGGAACTACTGGTGGAGATTCTGGATCGTAGAGAGAAAGTGAAACAAAACAAGGCCACTCACCTTGTCAATGTTTTGAGGCGAAACCATAAATAGGAAGTAGATATGTGGAAACCTAAATATGTGATGATATGAAAGTACCCCCATTTTTTTATTAGAGTAAAAAATTATGAGGGTGAAACTCTTATAATGGGGTAGAATGTAACACACTGAGATTTTAAGATAAATTAATAATTTTGATTTCATCGATAACTTAATACCCACAATCCTGATTCTATATAAACCATAATATAGTTTTTTTTATTATAAATAAGACTTTAAATTTGAGCAATTAATAGGAATAAATTAATTTATAAAAAATATTTATAAATTATTTAGATAAAACAAATAATTTTTTTAGTAAAGACGTTATATTATTTAAAAATACAATTTACCTTAAAAATATTTTTTTTTTAATTTTTGTGGAAAAATAATATAATTAATTTCTAATAATTTGAGAAAATTTATTTTGAAAAATAAAATTAATTATTGAAATAATAATTTTAAAATTAACTTGGAGTATTTATTGGTATTTTTCTGAAAATATTGATTTTCTTGTGAATAGTGAAAAATACAGATTTTTATTGAAAACTGTATTTTTGTTTCAATTATTTAAAATTTTATATTTTATTTTAAAATGTAATCAAAGAAAAATTATTCATTTAATATTATTAATAATCTAATATAATTCATTAGAATCTGTTTAACTATTTAATTTGGTATAAAAACATTTTTATACTTAAAAGGAATATTTCTGAAAAACTATTTTTGCTTTGGGTTTTACAAGTTTATCTTAAATTAATTTCTAACAATTCTAGAAATTTAATAATAAAAAATAATTTCATATTTTTAATGAGCAATCCCAAATTTTTTAAATAGGACCATTTTATTTTTAGTGATTATTAATAATAACCTTTATAAATATTTTTTAAATCATTAAGGGTAAAACATATAAAATAAGGTTAAAACTTTGGGAAAAGGGGTAAAAAATTGGATAAAAAATTCCATTATCCTATTATATGGGTGGAATTAACCCGTTTCTATCCAATTCTCAAATATATGGCCACATGGTTCTATTATTTTTATTATGACCTTTATATTAATTTAATAAAAGAATCAATATAGATTGTCACTCTCTTGACTTTTATATATCTATTTTTACATAAAGATAAAAAGAGCATAAGTTAGGTTCTTAATATTTATTTAAAAAATTAGATAAATTTTTTATCATGGTAATTTATTTTTTATTTTTAGTGATTGAATAATTACTATAAATTCTTACACATCACCGACACAATATTTATTCAATTAAAAGAAAAATAAAATAAACAATTTCAAAATTATCAATCATAATAAAAATTTGATGAATTGTTGCATTCCAAAAAATCTTAGAGAAATTTTACATATTATGGATGTGTGGAAATTTTATATTCTAAATCCACTGGTATCTTGATGTATTTAACGCCAAACTAAATGAAGAGTTCCAAAAATCACATTAATGATATTTTATAATCACAATATATTATTAAATGATTTAAAATTCATAAAAAACATATATTCAGATAAGTGAATGGGTCATGGTGTAAAATATCATCCATTTACATTAATGGATCACTTTTCCTTTTATGGTAACATTATTCATCCTTACAGAGTAGAAAACTTTGGAATTTTAATAATTATTAAAAGGACTAATTGGGGATAAAACTAAGAAATAATTGTTAAAAAATACACTAAACTCATTTAAATATTGTTTGATGTGAATATTTATACTTATCCCCACTATATATTCTAAATATATCAATTTGGAATCACTTAATTAAAAAAACTAATCTATATTAATTTAATACTTTAATTAATTCCAAGAGTGTCCCACCCCTCACTTTTAAAATGACACCTCTTTTAATCTCTTCCTCATCCCTTTTAAGCATTATATTTTGAAAAATAACTAAAATAATATATTAATTTATTACTTGACCAAATCTTAATGCTTTTGGGCTTTAAAAAAATACCATCCTTTCTAAGATTAAGGTGAAAGACAAAGAGGTTTTCTTAAAGAAGAGGTAAACTCTAAAATGGGCATTTTCAATTTTATTTATTGTTTAAACTTCTATAAATGTATGGTATCAACTTAAAAATAATGATGAAAAAATATTAAATATACTTAATTATTATTATTATTATATAAAAACTATTATCCATCTACTTCCCATCTGTTGGAAAATAATAATGTCACTCATGCGTACGTGTGAACTACCACCTCCACAAAGTGTGTGATTCATTTTTCACTTCCATAATCACATAGATTGTAATATGGATAGAATTATTTAATATATATGATATTTATTATATAATATTTATTCTTTATATGTGAATTATTCATCAACTTTATTTCATTCCACTTGCCGAAAAGTGAAAACAACGTTCATGTGTATGTACGACTTACCACCTCCATGAACAGTGTAATTAATTTTTTATATCTCGAAATTTTATAAAAAATATAAATATATATACATATATATAATAAATATATATGAAATTTATATCATAATTAAAATTATATATATGATGGAACCATGATCAATGTACAACAACCAGAGCTTCCAAATCGAAACATGCATGAGAAATGAAACAATTATCACCTAGAATAATGATTTTAATGAAAAATTATAAATAAATGAATAAAAAGATATTATATGTAAATAATTTATGGTATAATAAATATGATTATATTTATATAATATATGTATGATAAATCAATTTTTATTATACAGGAGGTTCCAATGTGTATGAAAAAAATATGATACTTGTGGTAAGAAATTTACGTCTCAATCCCATTTTATTCAAGATTATTTATGCTTGAATTTATATTTAGGAAATCATAGGATCCTTATATAATAAATAACTTTAACATTTATTATCATGTGTTTATTTCTATAGAATAAATGTTTTCCTTTTATTTTTATTACTTTAAGTACATAAGATATTAAAAGAATGTTTTTAAGGACAATCGATTATTTTTTTCTATTTTCTACGGAATATTTTTCTTCCATGTCCATATTTTCTTTATTTTTTTTCATGAATATTTTACTATTAACCTATTAATGTTTAAATTAAATTTGAAACATGTTTTATTTTTTTAAAAAAATATATTTCAAATGAATCCTCTTATCATTTTCCGAATGAGGTACTTTTGACATTTTACTAAAAATTTGAAAAAAATATTTTTTTAACATACAAGACATAAATATAATTTCCTACTATCATGAACACTCATTTATTTGAATATTACTTTATAAGTTTAAAAGGTAAATTAAAAATAAAAGTTTTCTATAATATTTTGTAAATATTTATATTTTTAATATTTGATTTCAAAATGAAAAGGGTATTTTCCTCAAGAAATATTCAAGTGATGTTTTAAAGATATTTTTATTCTACAATAACATCTTGTGATTTTAATTGTTCTCTACTAGAGATATGATTAAATGATACAATCCTTATTATTTCTTTAGATGGTTTAAGGTTATAAGGATGAGAATTTTATGAAACCCATTTATTTTACTTGGGTTATGCTATGATGAAATGATTAAATGTTTAGAAAACTTGTTTCTTTTCCATGGTATATGATATAATTCTATGATGGATGTCTTATGATAATTTAAATCAAATATGCATGGTTTTTATTATGTTATTAGTGGGATCGTAATTATATACCCCTCCAATGCATTGGGTAAAGTCTTATATCTCATGGGATGATTATGGGAAAAAAATATACGTGCTTGATACACTATGGGAAATATGTGGTTATTAATGATCCACTATAGTAAACTGGTGATAGTTCTTGGTCCGTTATGATATGGGAAACATGTGACGATTCCTGATCCCCTATTATTTTATTGTTTTAGTAGTTAAACTAGAAAAATGAAATGGTTTCTATACCTATAATGGTGCCTCACTTTTAAGACATGTTTTTATGATTATGATATGAACTTATGGTTCATGATTTATTTATGATGATTTATCTCTATTTTGATTCAATGTTATCAAATGATAAATGTTTTATGTTACGAATCATGTTTATGTTCTATAAAATATTTTTTATGAACTTTGTATTTGATGGTTATGATATTATAACCTTATATGTATATTATTCTTTTATATGTTCTTCATTTTATATCTCCCATGTTTTCTCTTAAAGAGAATACGATCTCACACTTTCTTATGTTTTCTTTCCCCAGGTTATGAAGAAATCTTTTATGTAGGGTATGTCAATAAGGGTGAAAAGTGATAAGATCATTATGACAGATGATGAAAAATGCACCTAAATAAGAATCTTATTTATCTAGTATCCAAATAAACTAAACCTTCATGGCTTTATCTTAGATCATAATGTTATATATGTAATACTCACATAAAACAATGTAATATTTATATTTGAAATTTCTGGGATGCTATAGTTTTGGGAAGTAGTTCGCGGAGATCCTAAGTAAGTTACTCCACCCAGTAATCCTCTGTGGGCTGTTCTATTTTTGTTTTTAATTGTTTATCCTCCTTGTTAGGGATTCAAGATATGATTCCAATCAAGGATAGTGGAATCATCCAAATATATGGAGGCTTTATTTCTACATTTCTATAAGTTATCCAAAGGCTATTCCTGTGGGCCTTCACCACTCATTTTGATGATGGTTTCTAAAAATTTGAGTTTATAATGGTTTTGGTTTAAATTAAATATCATCACTTATGTATTCTGTTTCATTTGTTATGGATTTGGCATGGGGTGTTTCTAGGTAATGGTACAGATCTTCAGCGGGTCGTTAGACTCCATTCCAGGGAATCTAGAGTATTTGATGAGTGTTTTTTCATTTATCCAAAATGGTTTACCTTAGTTATTTTTTTAAATTTAATAATTAATTATAAATTTTCTATAATTAATTATTTTTGTTTGTTTATATAGACGTTGAGGTCATGGATGGTTTGAGAGTTAGTTTTCATCCATGGACGAGATCAAGAAGCAAGTTATTGGATTAATGTTTTTTGGAAATATGATTTCTATATGAAGTTGGAGGTCTAGTTTCCTTTTCCTTAAAGTATTTTTTTTATAAAATATACTATCTATGCATCATGTCAGAAGTCCGACATCGACCTAGATTTGGGATTTAAATGTATTATCATAAATTATAGGCCTTAAACAAATCACGCTTCTTATGTAATTTCCCAAAAATACCAACCTATCATAAGGACCATATATGGTCCATGGGGGATTTATGGCCACACCATGAATCTAGAAATTAATTGGAATTACTTTAACCCTCTTTAAGTTTACTAATTATGTACAGTAAAATAATAAATATAACATTCTCTAAGGACTATGTAAGGTTCATGGAAGAGTCTAGATATATTAAATGTGTTTCCATTAAGGTTCCCATATCGAGATAGTATAATATCGTGTATGAATAAAATGAGATAATGAAATAATATTTAGGTATTAGAGTTGTTATTTTTAACCTAGTATGAGTTTGGGTACTTTAACCCATCCTGGACCCAGTAGCCTTATATTCCTTAGGTACTAGGGTGTGGCTAGATGTTAATCAATGAAGTGGTAGAATCTAAAATCCCTTGTTGAGTAGTAAATCTAACAAAACAACATTGATATTTTGTGATTCCTTAAGAAAACAAATAAAAGTAATGATGATAGAACATTTTGATACCCTTTATTAGATAAAGTGACTTGTGAGATAAAAATGAGAAACTAATGGGTAAATGACAAATAAACGACTTGGGGTTGGTTTTAAAATAATATAATTGAGCCATTTTGCATGTTTGTTTAAATTAATTACCTTTTCATTTAAAGGGACTTATTTTATTAGTTTTATTATATTAATGATATTGGTTATGATTTGGAAGTTAGAAATTCAATAGGTAATCCTTGGACTCTAGATTTGAATGCCCAGCCTAAACCCAATGGATTCCATATGATTCAATGATGTTAATTCCAAGGTAAGTCATACCTTGGATCTGGTCAATGACTTATAATAATGAATTATTCATCCTAACATCAGGGATTCACATGGAAACCCTATAAATATTTAAATGACTAGGATATGATCTTGGATTTAGCTTGAGGACCTTAGAATTGGAATGCATTTGATTACATACATGGATCCCAATCAACCCCTTTATTGAAATTACTAAGGTCTTGAACATTGGTTTTAGTTATAGACCTATTTAGGAAGTGGAATACTGAAGGTTCATCCCTCACATTCTACTCCAGAGTCAACATTTTTTCTTAATCACCATGGGATGGGTGACCAGTCTCATACTGAGAATGCCATGGAGACTTCCATTGGATTCTTTTGGTCCCATCATATAGTAATGCCTTGAAAAGTTCTATAAATTCACCATTTTTGTCCCCAGATTCATGGGCTATACTCCATGGATCGTAAGACCCCCTTATTGGGATACATTATCATATACAGTTGTTTTAGGCCAAATAAAGTGGTATTATGAGATTTATACTACTTTATTACTTTCCTAAAATGTATATATTAATCCATATTCATTTTATACACATAGATTATAATAAATTAGACACTACTGATTGTGGACTTCTGATTTTTAGTCACACACTATTCATGGTGCTTCTTGGCACCCGAGTAGATATAATGTCTGCAGGTTTGGACTTTTGTTGGAGACTCTTTACTGTTACTTATCTTCGGCTAGAACATAAAATGGGAGCTATAGACAGAGAATGTACTCATACTACTTGTAAGATATGGGTCATATTTGTTATTTATTTATTTTCTTCTATCAATGGTGTATATATTTCACCTGTTGTTTGTTTTATCTGCCTCATACATGTAGTGTCTTATGTTCATGCTTGGATGGTTTTATTTAGAACAATATATGTTGTCATTTTATTACTATCTACATATTATTTATTTAATTTTCTTGATTGTATTTTTTCTTAGTCTAGAAGGAATTATCTCCCCACCACACCACCATTAGACCCTTACAAATTTTTGGAAGACTATGGAATATGGAGAGGCACACTTGAGGCCATGTGGCCCTTTTATTTAGTTACTTATGAGTGAACTAGGTTAGGGACTTCCCAAGTTGGTATTAGAGCTATTTTTCCTTTGTTTTACTATTTGGGGGATGGTAGACCTGAGAGTAGGTGTTTTTCGGAGTGGAAAACTCAATAAGGGGGTGAATTTAATTTCAAATTAAAATTTATTTTAAAAAAATTTAAAATTTAATCCATTAATTTATGAAACATACCACTTAACTAAAACATTTGATTTATATAATTTGATATTTTAAAATTATTCTTAGAAGTTAGATCACAACCCAGTTAAAAATAATTTTAAAACACTTTTAACTATTGAAATAAATTTAAATAAATCAAACATAGTATATAAAAAACAAATTAAAGTTAAATAACAAAGTAATTTTTTGAAATTGAGTTTTAAAAACTAAAAAAAGTTGTATTTAGAAAACTATAAACAAAATACGAAAATCACAATGTGGAATAAAATATGTGGTTCAGTCTCATGAAGTAACCTAGTCCTCTCTACATAGAAATCACATACTACCAAGAAGTTTAATAATTAAATAAACTAATCCATATACTAGATTTATTTTCTAACAGAACAAAACAAAATATTTTCTAGGCTATAAAAAGACTCTTACATAGTTCTATGTGGGATAATAAGTGATAAACAACAACAAATAGGCATCCAAGTTATAAATAGACTCTAACATAGTTATCCATGAGGGTAAATACTATAATAAATTATAGGGAATGTCTAGAACACGCCATTTTATCATAAGAGCGAATTATTAGAAGATATATAGTGTAAAGCATACCCAACTCTAAAAGTAAGAAAATTTGAGTAAGATAAGTGAGAAAATATGAAGACACAAAGATAGTATATTTTTATTATGCAGGAAAATATTATCTTCTATAATTATTATTTTGTTTGGAAATAATTCATGAAGATGTTAAGATATTATTTGATGTTTCATTGATATTCATGTAACAATAGAGTGTCACACATGTTCAAAATAGCGCATATTATCATCTTTTTCATTCGTGAAAAATCTTGAGGTCTAAGTGTCACAACACATAATCTCTTTTGTTCTCCTTATTAATTATTCAATAAAGAGACGATCTTTCTCTAAAAATATCCATTGAGAAATAAACATTCAAGATCCTTTTACATCAGCACAAAATACAGGCTCATTAAATACTTTTGACCGACATATACTTTTGCACAAAATATTATTTGAGTTAATATATTTAATAATATAATACTAACTTTTATATAGGGTTGATTAAATATTTCCTTGTCAACATTCACAATAATTTTAACATATTATGAGAATCCTGGTAACAATATTTTATAGGTCTTATGGTTGATCACTTGAACTTATGATTGATTATCTATTATTATGGCCAATCATATGATCTTACGGTTGATCACTATATACTTATGATCGATCACCTAAAATTATTATTAGTCCATTAATTTTTCAAAATTTCACTACTAACCATAGTCATTTCATTTATTCATTCATTTTTTTAATTTTCCAAAACTCCATATTTCTAACATTCTATCACTTTATTAAATGTGAGGGCGACATGAAATCAACTTGGGGCCAATCCATCACTTTGCAATATTTCTGATAGATGTGAAACCACTTACAAAAGGATTTTTGGTCATAAGTTTTTTCATGTGGTTGATCCAATTATACTTTCTATATTTCCTATAGTTCTATAAATTAGTTACGGTTGATCTGAATCTGGTGTGGTCATTCCATTAATTTTGTGGAAATCTTCACCGTGGTGGTCACTTGAGACTCAATGTGCCATTTCTCGGGTTGATTTAAAGTCACTTGATTCATTTCTTAAATATTCTCTATGATTGATTTTATGGTCATTTAGTTAATTCATTTACTCTATGGTTGATCTGATACTTTGTAAAACTTAAAATTTTCAGAGTTACCGTTAATTTACTCTAGCTATGATTCACATCAATTCATGACATAGAAAAATTACCTTTATTTTCAAAAAATATAATTATATTTCATAAAACATAATATAGGTTATTAATTATATCAACATGATTTTTGATTATTAAAATAAGGAATTGTTAGACTAAGACAAAAATTTACCCCTTTTTTATGATAAAAAATCATGACATAAATATCCATACCAAAATTTTAAAGATGAATCATTAAAGATTATAATTTTTTGTAACATACAATGAAATTGGATATGATAGATGAAAAGTTTTAGTTTATAAAAAATTACATATTCAATATAATTTAGTCCCTCTTTAGTATTATCAAAAAGAATTTGGAAAGTAAAGAGTGAAATAAGAAAAATTAAGAACTGCGTATATAAATAGAATGAAAGGAAAAAAAATTTAATAATAAATAAATATTTCATTAATTTTTTAAAATGTATAGAAGGTCCCAAGAAAATATAATCATAATCTAAATCCTCAACCACTGTAAAGGTAGAAGGATCAAATAGATCCTTAAAATTTCCAACAATAGTAGTAGGAGAGGGCAGAGTTTGAGGAGCAATAAGAACTCTAGGATTAATGATATAATTTTCAACTAACATGATGTATCCAATGGTCTAGAAAAATGAGAGACCAAAAGGTCTGATTGGATGTGAAATAGGTGAGATAAAATTTGGAGTTGTTGAATCAACATAAACTGATATTGAAACTGACACTAAATCACTAGCATAAACTAGAGGAAACATTGGAATAGCTAGAGTAGGATGTTCCAAAATTGTGTTTTTGTAACATACATAAAAGGTTACAAAATCCTTATAATATCTATTAAAAACTTTGTTACATGATCCATAATTTTAAGGAACTCATTATTTTTTTAGATGAATTGATTGAAGAGAGGAGCCATTACTAACAACTTATCTACAATTGATTTGAAATTATATGTTAGTGGTAGAATATTCATATCCCATTATAAATAAATAAAATGAGTTTTAATATAGGCCATGGTGTAAATACTTCTTATATAATACTTTATTGAACCCTTGATTAAAACTTTTTCTCCAGAAGTGTTGATAGTTTTGGATTTTAGAAAATTATACTATTTTTATCCATTTATAGAAATTCACAATTACAATTGAATTTAGATATCCATTACATTATCAAGTATATTATAAATTTATTTTTGTATTAACCTTATTATAAGTTCCTTAGCAAAAGATACCAAGGTAGGGGGATATACTGCAAAAAGGTTTAGGATCCGGGCAAGCCCGACCCTGAAATTTTTTATTAAAAACCCAGAGAAGGTGGTAGAGCAGGGGGTTTACAAAGATGGGTATAAAAAACACCATGCACATCCAAATCAACAAAGATGATAAAAAACCTCAAGAGCCACAAAATACCATTATGAGGAGGCCTCAAAAACTACCCTCTTTGACAGAGCATCCACAACCTGATTGGCCTTTCTTTAGACATGAGTGACATCCAGGTGAATGTGCTCTATCATCAAGAGGCATTCAATATAAAAAGGAAGGATTTTCCATGAATCAGATCTGGAACGAGCCTTGAGGATGTGCACTGTAGTGGTGGAGTCAGATTCCACCCAAAGATGTCTCCAGCCATGATGAGTGGCATACCTGATCTCTTTATTCATAGCATAGAACTTAGCCTCAAATTTTGTACAATGGTAAATGTAATGGAAGCAACATCCCTTAACGAATCATTGATAAGTGCAGAATATGACACCACATCCGAGGGACTAGGTTCAATTGATGCCGCTCCATCCACATTCACCTTTAGCTATCTTAGAATCAGGGGGATCCATCATATTGACTTTAGTACAAGAGGTTTCATGGATCGCCCTTTAACAACAAAGGCTTTCATAATAAGCAAAACAAACAAATCATTTTTCATTTTACTATGGTTCATCTTTGATGCTGTCAAAATAGATCTATATATAGAACACATTCCAGCCTGAAAAGAGGGATGTTGGCCTACAAAGGCAACCCCATTTTGTTCCTGCCATATAATTGAGAAAGCATTAGTAGTGACGATGAAGAGCATAGTGTCAACTTTCTCACTCATCTAAGCATGATGGGCAGAATTTAGAAGACTCTCATAGCTGTTCATGGACATATGAATGCCAAACACATCTTGCAGATGTAACCAAAACCTACAGAAAAATCAACATGAGATAAAAGTGTGAGTAATATATACTTCTTCTCACAAGCATAAGTAGCCAACCAAATAAAGGTTTATTCCCAATTTCTGAAGTATCGCTTATGTTGGAAATCATCCCTTCCAAAACCTCCATAACAACATGTAGCAGGAAGGGGAAATAAAGGAATTTCTGAACGTTTTCATCCAAGCATTAGTGCTAGAAGATCCATCACACAAATGCCTATAAAACAAATTTGAAGAGAAGCTTCCATTGGAGTTGGGGGTCCATACTAAAATTCCAGAATCAGTGAAGACATAGCGATATATTTTTAATTTGATACCCATAAGAAGAAAACCATTGAACTCATCTGATGCAAGTGCATCAGAAAAAGAAAACTGGTGAATGGTAAGGGGCACATTCATCATAGTATTTAAGGGTCCACCAAGCCATGGGTTGGACCAAACATTCAAATTGGACTGCTAACAAACCAACCATTTCGATCAGGTCATAATATAATGATATTAATTTTTGAGATCAGGACAAGTGTATGAGGATACGTGCAATGAATAACCACTTTGCAGTTTGTAAAGAAACCTTTGATTGAGAAATCCAAGAGACATTTCATCAGAACTCAAAAGATTCCAAGTGAATTTACATTGGAGGGAATCATTAAAAGACTTAAGATCCTTGATTCCCAAGTATCCCATATCAATGGGTTTTGTACTGACTGAAAATTATTTTTTTGATTTTTTAAAAACACTTTTTGGTTAAGTGAGAACCAAACAAGAAAAATAAACCAAGACAACGTGTCCAAGGGGATCCACCATTGTAGACACAAGCCAGACCAACACAAACAAAATTGTCCAAGAAAATCCACAATTGCAGACACGATTGTGGCAAAGTGAGAACCAAACTCAAGATCCTCCAAGATCCAAAGCATCATCATGAGATCCACCAACATCATCCCAATTAGTCAAAGAAACCTTTGAACCAGCCCAAAATGGGGGCGTGCACGAAGGGAAAGGCCAAAAGGTCAGAGGATAATCATAAAATGATGTTATCAGGCCTTAGAAAACAAAACAACAACATCAAAAATTGGAGAGAACAAGTGAGGTAAGTGATCAATCACTGAGAATTCCTGAGGTCACCATTTAAGACCTCGTAATGACCCTAGAGAAGACGTTGATCCTGACTATTTCGATCCCAAAGAAAATCAGAAATGAACTGATGAGGAGAGGAAATCATCAGTTCCAAGCATTCCTGCATCTATCACTCACAAATGCACACTAACTCTGAAAAACAAACTATGTATCTGCCTCCAAAAAACCAAACCAGTGGCACCACCACAAAGGAAAGAACAACAGAAACACCCATTCTCCGGTCGTGCCAAACCGATGCAAGGAAACACCGGGTCTGAGCGGCCATCTGTGGCGGGTTAGGGACAGGGGAACCCGACGCCACTAATCGCGGAAAACCTTGGATCTGAATCAGTAGCCTCTCCGTTTTCTTAGAGCGGTCCAACAAAGCTTCTTGAAAGCCAGAAGCCAGGGCGGGAGCATCAGGGTCGAACTGAGGTGGGACGAAGGCCAGTTCTGAGACCAGATCCAGAACACAAGACCACACCAAACCAAGTCCTATCCAAAAACACCTGCAACCGAACATTAGAGGAAACATGCTGGAACCAAAGAACCATACATGCTGTCAAAGGAATCACGGTAGTCGCTTCCTCTAGTCCAGAGGGAGGAGCAACTCGGCAGCGGCCACGAGTATCTGGGAGGGACAGCGGCACTCGTGGGGTCGGAAGATGGCACACCAGGAGGGGGAGGCTCGATTTCTACATCGTACGAGGGAAACCAGATGAAGGCAGAGCAGGAATCAGGGGTGACTCTTGCGGGAGCCGCAGGAGGTCAAAGTGGACAACGAGGCCTGAGTCGCAGGGGTCGGATCTGCGTTGCACGCGGGGGGAGCCGAATTGAGGCGGGGGAGAAGCCTAGGAGAAGGCCGGTGAAGGGATGTGGCGCTGGGGCTAGTGGAACCCTAGGACTTGTAACACTTTAATGATATTTCTAAGCCATCTATAAATGGAGAAGTCATAGAAAAATTGATGTGATAACCGAATTAACAAGACGAACCCTCCCACCTAGAGACATATTCTTCCCTTTCCACCTGGCAAGCTCAAAAAAAAATTTAGAGGATATGTTTTGAATATGAATTCTTTTCACCCTACCCCAAAATAATGTTACCCCCAAAGTGGTGAAAGGAAAAGTTATTTTTTTGACTCCAATTATTCGGGCAATTTTGTTTTTCTTATTAAGAGTCATACCATTCCAAAAAAACATGATGGACCTATTACAGCTTATCACATGACCTGAGAACTCTTAATAGTGATTAAAAATATTTTGAACAGAAGAAACGATGCCTCTACCAGCCTTTCCAAACATGAGGATATCATCATCATAAAAAAGATGCAAAAGAGAGAAGATATTTCGTCCAGTGTTAAGTTTATTATAAAGACCAGCCTGAACCAAATCATTAATAGAAACACTAATGTAGTATTTTTCCATTGTAAAGATGTAACACCCCGACCCTAGTTACCTAGTGTCAGTCCATTATTACATAACATTTTCATGATCACAAGAGATCAAGTCTCGAAAGACCGATTAGTTTAGCAGCCTTGGAAGTAGTAGATACATACATAAGTTTTACATTACATTATGAAATGGAAGAAACAAGAACATTGCGTCCCCTTTTGAACACACTAATATCCCTTAGCCTATTCCTACAAGTTAATCGTAATACACTTCTTCACATCATGTGAAAAAGAAAACATAATAAAGTGGTGAGATCAGATGCACAATAAGGATAATAGTATATCCAAAACTATCATAAATAAGAATAAACATTTAAGGAAATTCATAAGACTAAAAAAAGTCTTTTAAACCTAAACTTCAACATAATATGGAAAAGTAAAGTCAAATAATATCATTTATTTATTCACATGGATATTCTACTCGTTGAATAATCACATGTAATATCAATAGATAATTTCATAATGATGGAATTCATAATGCTAGACATCATAACTACATAGTCAAGGCCTCATGGACAGAATACAAATAATATTTTACTAAGGACTTATTCCAAGACACTAGTTTGTCTAATGACACCTATTGATGCATCGATGAGGTATAGAGGGATCCACTCATCAATTACTAAGTCCAATGCATTCCTCATTTGAAAAGGTTTAAACATAACATTAACATTCATATTAAAGCAATCATATGAAATGTTAATACTTTAACCATAAACCATGAATGGTATATAAATAACACATCCATAGTCAAACATATCACAAAAACTTTAACACAATATGGAAGATTGTATCATAATAGATCAAATTCAAAAAAGTGTAAAATCCATCCAAGGATATTGACAAAGATGGAACCAAAACTATTTTAGAGAAATATCTCTTTCTATTTTGAAATCGTTTAAAAGTCACATAATCATAAAAGAAAACATTTATTTTGAAAATATTCTTATAATATTTTAAGTGAATATTATAAGGTGTTATAATTATGGAAAATAGATGCACCCACCATATAAGTTAAAAAACATTATTACCTTAATTTGTCGAAAAGGTCATAAAGTACCTTGTTTAGAAAAGGACAAACAGATTCCTTTGAAAACATTTTATAGAGAGTAGAACAAGGGTATAAATGAATTTAACCCATATTATAGGAAATTGTAAAATTGTTTTGAAATAAATTTTTAAGAAACACTGATGTCGATGATAAAGAATTCCTAGTAGATACTTACGTATAAACAACCTCGGATAAATAAAGAGATTGTAAAATTAACCCTTACCTAGTACATTTACTTGGTTGAGGGTATGTTAACCCCTTTTATAATAGTTAAATAATTGATATTAAATTATAAAATAACCATATACATAAATATGATATTATATATGATCTTATAATATTGCTTTTTTTAATAATATTTCAGTAGTATCATTGTTTTGGGTGTTAACTGATTCGTTTTCCTTTTTATGTTTTGTTACATAGGTCATGTTTGTTATGGATAGGATGTATTTGATTCATATACAAAATTATATTAAGTTCTTAAACATTATTTTCAATCATAAAATGAAAATTATTCTTGAATGGTTACGATGAAGAATGAATCTCATCACGTTTGTGGAGACGGTAATCTATACGTACGCACAAGTGACAATATCATTCTATTGTTGGTGAAATCGTATATACTTGGATAATATATTACCTATACAGACTCATTAACATGTTATATTTATTATTTACATTAATTATACTTATTATTATACCCATCCAAATAATGAAATGTTGAATAACAAACTACACCACGACGTAGAGACGGTAAGCCGTATGTATGCACGTATGGTGAATTTGTCATTCATAAGATGGATAGAATAATGAATATGATTGTACCATATTTATAATAACATCACAGTATATATAAGTTATTGTATTTATTATTTTGGTATCGAAACATCAAAGAAAGAGGAAGTGTAAAAATAAAAGAACTTTGAAAGAGGTGATGAAATTATTACCTCTTCTTCAGGTGCTTCCATTTTTATTTGATCAAAAGGGCTCATTAGGATGGATTTATAATAAAAGTAAGGCCTCTAGGTTTAAGTGATGGTAGTTGGAAATATATTTGAGTAGGGGTTTTCTGATCCAAATGGCTTTTGAAGTGTTATTTTGAGAGAAGGGAAAGTACCCATTTATAAGAGAGGTGAGGGTCACTTTAGGAAAAGATTGAAATATTAATTTATTATACAATCATATTCAGTTTATAATGGCCCCAAAAGGGTTTATTTAAAGGAAAAGGTGGGTATGGGTCAAAAACCTAACAAACAATAGGTCTTAGAGAGGTTTAAGTCACCATATTAACCTTATATTTTAGATTTAACTCTTAATTAAATATTTTAACTTTTACCATGTATTCTTCTATTATTATAATAAATAGTTAATAAACTTACTATAATAATACAATCAAACCCCAAGTGGTTCATTATTAACATATATAACCTTATATAATTCGTTTGGATGAAACTCTTATTTTTAGGAATATTATATCAATTAATAATATTGTATTATTTTAAAAACTCATTTATGTCAATTTTGACACTATTTAGTATTTGATTTTTGTGAAAGACAAAAAAACTTGATTAATTAAAAAAAATTAAATCAATACTAACATGTAATATTAACATAGAAAATTAGTTTAATGCATCAAAATCCTCTATTTACATTTATATGGATATTTATAATATCAATTATTTTAATCTTTCTTTAATAAGGTAATTATTGCATCATCATTGTGTCATAAATAAATTTAATTATTTAATGTCTCAAAATTATAAATAAAATACCATTATGTAGGAAATATTTTTATATTTTTAATGAATATTTATAGTATAATTTATCATATGTATAACCCTATATTAAAAATGTTTTTGTTACGAAAATTTGAATTTAACACTTTTAACTCTTCTTTAAATAAAATAATAATAAATGTCCTAATCTAATCAAAGTGGATCAAATAAGAGCATATTTTATTAATAAATTTTATTTTGACCTAAAAACACTTATCCAATATAATTATGACATGTTTTAGTGTAATTATAATATCATTTTTACCTTGAATTACCCTATTTACTTTTAACCGTGGTAAATACAATTCAAAAGTCACTATTCACCAAAAAGTATTTTCATCCTATTGAACCACATTTTATTTATTGATGTAAACCATGTCTCCCATATTTTTTAAATTTAATTCATAGAAGTGGTAAAATTATGTTTTATGCAAATTTGCAAATGTGCTTAGAAGGTGGGTAAAAGACGTTAAAATGTTTAATAAAATTTTACACGTCTAATTTTAATTATAAAATGACTCCAATGAATTACATTAAACTTATTTAGGTATTATGTATCTATTTTGACCTAAAATAAATTTAAATAAAATAAATAATTATTTAAATAAAAAGTCAGTTTTAAACAATAACGTAGTGTTTTTCCCTGTTAATCAAAATTTGAAAGTTTTCAGCTAAGATAATTTTGATATTCCAAATCCAAAACTGAAGTCCATTTTAAACAATAAAAGTTATAAAATTTTAAAAAGTGGGTATTACTATTCATAATTTCTAGTTTGATTGGTCATGGTGTGCTAGAACTCGAAGTTGCGTATTGTGCAAGCTATTTCATTATTACAAGAGAAACATACCGTAGAAGATTGGGGTGGTACATTCTTCCCTCCTTAAAATAACTTCATCCCCAAAATTTCTATAATACTACTACATGAAAAGATTTGGGTGATTCTTCTTCATATGTTCTTGGGTTCCCACGTTGCCTCTTCCATCTTATGGTTTCTCCATAGAAGTTAGACCATATGAGTCATCTTGTTTCTCAACACTTGTTCTATGGTATCAAGAATCTTGACAGGCTCTTCATAATAAGATAGATCAGTTTCTAGTTCCACTTATTCATAGGTGAGTACATGAGTTGGGTCAAGCATGTATTTTCTCAACAGTGATAGGTGGAACACATCATGAACTTTGGAGAGACTTGGAGGCATTTCCAAACAGTTAGCCAAAACTCCAATTCGTTCTAGAATTTCAAAAGGTCCAATGTACCTGGGACTTAATTTACCCTTCTTACCGAATTGTATAACACCCTTCCATGGAAATACTTTCAAGAACCCACAATATCCTACTTGAAATTCCAAATCCTTCCTTTTATTATCGAGATATCTCATTTGAATAATCTGATATGCTTTGATGTGGGTTTGGATAAGCTTCACCATTTCTATTTTTTCCTCAACAAGTTCTAGGCCTATGAGTTTTCTTTCACCAACACCATCCCAACAAGTTGGTTTGCGACATCTCTTTCCATATAACACTTTATATGGTTCCATCTGCATACTTGAATGGAATCTATTATTATAGGAAAATTAAACCAAAGGTAAATATTGATCCTACATACCTTGAAACTTGAGAGATCAAGATCTAAACATGTCTTCTAAGGTTTAAATAGTCCATTCTGATTATCCTTCACTTTAAGGGTGGTAGGAAATGCTCAAAATAAGTTCAGTATTTGTGACCTTATGAAGAAATTTCAAGAATCTTGATGTAAAATGGGGATCATGATCACACACAATCGACATGGGTACTCCATGAAGTCTTATAGATTCATTAATACATATTCTTGCTAAACGTTCAAGTGGTAAATCTTCTCTTATAGCAAGAAAATGTGATGACATGGTAAGAAGATCAACAATAACCCATATTATGTATTTCCTTCTAGGAGTCTTTGGTAGACCCATGACAAAGTCCATCATAATATATTCCCATTTCCACTCAGTTATGGGAAGAGGTTTCATAACTCCTCTAGGATGTTTTCTTCCACCCTTCACCTATTGACAAACCATACATATTAACACATAATAAACAATATCCCTCTTCATGTTGTCCCACCAAAAATATTCCTTCAAATATCTATATATCTTAGTGCTACCAGGCTATATAGAGAAATTCGAGCTATGAGAATCATCGAACAATTCCCTTTTTAGATGAGGTTTTTCAGGAACACAAAGTCTCTTCCCAAATTTCAAAATTCCATCTTCATATATGAAGTCAATCAATCTCCCATCATTCACAGCATTAATTTTCTTTTGAAACTCCTCATCATCAGTCTGAGAACTTTTTTTCCTTTCTAGAAAAGATGTTTTGGAAACTATTTTAAAAATTATTGATGTTTCACCTTCTATGATTATTACCATACCCTTGTTTACAATATCCATGAACATATGATCCATTTCAACTCTCATCTTGTTCAAAACTCCATGATTATTTTTGATTAAAGTATCTTCCACCTTATTTTTGTTCCCCAGGTGGTAGTGTATAGTGCAATAATAATCCTTGAGTAGTTAAATCCATCTCCTTCGCCTCATGTTGAGTTCTTTTTGTGAGAAAATATACTTCAAAATATTGTGATCATTATAAATCTCACATTTTCACCATAAAGATAGTGTATCCATATCATCAAAGAAAAGATTACAAATGATAAATTAAGATCATGAGTGGGACAGTTTTGTTCATGAATTTTTAGCTGTTGTGATGCATAGGCAATAACTCTATCATTCTGTATAAGGACACTACCAAGAAATTTCTTTGAAGCATCACTATAGAAAACAAACCCGTCATTCCCCAATAGTAGAGTCAAGATATGAGCATTGAATAATATTTTATTCAATTCTTCAAAAAATTCTTTACACTCTTTTGTCCAAACAAATTTAACCCATTTACGTGTGATCTTGGTTAATGGGTTAGCCAATCAGGAAAAATTCTGGACAAAGTGCCGATAATAACCTACTAAACCAATAAAACTACATACCTCAATTATACTCGTCGGTGCTGGACATTATTGTATTTCTCTTGTCTTAGAAGTATCAATAGATATTCCATCCTTAGACACAATATGGCCAAGAAAAGAAATCTCCTGAAGCCAAAATTCACACTTGATAAACTTTATATATAATTCATTTCTTCTAAGAGTCTTTTAGAATAGTGCGCAAGTGATTTTATTGATCTTAGTATCTTTTGAAGTATACCAAGATCTCATTAATAAATTAAACTACAAATTCATCAATATATTCCTTGAAAACTCTATTCATTAGATCCATGAAGACAAAGGGTAAATTATTCTGTCCAAAAGGCATTACTGTAAACTCGTAATGCCCATACCTGGTACAAAATGATGTCTTTAGAATGTCTTCTGTATTCACACAAAACTGATGATATCCAGATCGAAGGTCAATATTTGAAAAATATTAAGCTCCATGAAGTTGATCGAATAAATAATCAATGCGAGGTAGGGTATACTTGTTCTATATTGTTATAGAATTGATATCGCTATATTCAATGCACAACCTCATAGATCCATCTTTCTTCTTAACAAAAAGAATAGGGGCTCCCCATGGAGAAACATTTGAGAGAATAAATCCTTTATTACTCAATTCATCTAGTTGCTTCTTTAGTTCCACTAATTCCACAGTGGCCATTCTATAAGGGGTCTTCGATATGGGCCTTGAACGAGGAATTAAATCAATGGAAAAATAAATTTCTTGTCCAAGAGGATGTCCAGGTAAATCCTCTGGAAACACATCAACATATTCTTGCACAATAGATACATCACATATTTGAACATTCCTTTCCTCACCCATAGTTATTTTACTCTCTTCCTTCCCAATAATTGAATTTAGTAGCTATAGATGAGAATCAGTTGGCGACATTTCTACTCTAAATATAAGGTACTCCTTATCATCATTGAAAATTGTAACCTCCTTCTTCTTATAATAATTTTTCACATCATGGTCCGAAATCCAATCCATACTGAGAACTATATCAAATTTAATCATGGGTATGATGATGAGATCAGCAGATAAAGCATGTTTATATTCTCTAATGGGAACTGATTCATAAAACTTTGTTGCAATGATACTTCCATTAGAAGTTTTGATTGACAACTCCCTTGTTAAATCAAATTGGAAATATCTAATTTTATTAGCCAACTAGGAAAATATGAAACAATGCGATGATCCAGAATCAAATAATTCATTTTCTAAATTTGAGGAAACCATTAAATTACCTTCCATCGCATCATTTGGAGATTCAACCTTAGCATTAGTGATCACATAAGCTTGGCATTGCTCCCATGGAATTTTCTGAGGTAATTTTCCTTGGCACTTAGTATATTCATTTTCATAATGCCCCATTTCTCTATAATTACAGCATTCAAAATTGACAGCCTCTTTCTTTCCCTTGTAATCACGAGCTTGGTGGCCTTTTCCAGAGTGTTCGACATATCTCTTCTTCTCTTTATTTGCTTTAAAGTCATAATACATAGATAATTCCTTTTCAATATTGATAGTAAATGAGACAATATCTTTGTACGGGGAGAAGGATTGTGAGACTAATTCTCAACGGAGAAATGGTTTTAACCCATCAAATAATTGATCAATATTATTCCTTGGGTTACGTATATAATCTTCTGCATGTCTTTCTAACCATGTAAAGTCAGCCTCATACTTTGCAAAATTCTCATCCTCCTTTTGTCTCAGACTCAGAAATTGTCTGTCCATATTCGCCCGATGGTCATGAGGAAAGTATTTTTCTAAAAAATCTCTTTAAACTCCCTACATTCCATATTTGATAAATCTTTATCCTCATTTGTGTTTTGAATTAATGACCACCATTGATATGCATCTCCCATGAGGTGATAAGCTTCCATGATAATGTTTTCGCTTTCGCTACTCCCCAAAGCATGACAAATTTTCTCTAAGGAACATATCCATTGCTCAGCTACAAATGGATTTGTAGTTCCATTGAATGTTGGTGGTTGTTCCCTCATTAAGCAGTCTAACATTGATCCTCCACATTGTGGATCCACATACAGGTAAGGTTATTATTCATAACATGAGTGAGTTGACCTAGTATGGTAATAAGTTGTTCGGCACCGATTACATCACCATCTCCACTATAATTATATTGAGTAGAAGGGAAATCCATACATGGGTTACATGAGTTGATATGGTTTCCATTCCTTCCACTAGGCACTATTTCTAAACAATTTAATACATTAGATTAGTTTATAAATTTCATTACATAATTCCAAACTAGTAAGACACCTAACATAAATTTAACAACTTATGCATATAATCCATAATCATAAAAAAATATTTTCTTTGAGTATGTATTTACTCATAAATCCTTTATAATGGTTTGTAAAGAAAATGTGAATTATCCTAAGCATATCCCCTGAAGTTTCATAACCAAGAGTGAATCAAGGCATGTTGTCGTGTACCAGGATACCTCGGGTCAAGCCCGAAACTCCTTATCGGAGTTTTTACTCCTAGGTACATCTGTCACCGAGCCACCTTTACCTACTTGTATCCAAACATGGATGTATTTCATGGAAATTACGCTAAATATCTACATTACCAAAATTCTTGGAAGTTCTTTTATACTAATTCTCAAAGTCTATCTTAGGTTAATGTTCTATAATCAGAGTTTTTTTTAAATGTTGTTTCCATGGTTTGTACCAAACTTCCTCTAATACCAAATGTAACACCCCGACCTTAGTTACCAAGAGTCAGTATATTATTAAATAACATTGGCATGATCACAAGAGATCAAGTATCTAATGACCGATTATTTTAGTAGCCTTGGACGTACTAGATACATACATAATTTTTACATTACATTATGAAATGAAAACAAAAACAACATTGTGTAACCTTTTGAACACACTCATATCCCTTAGCCTATTCCAGTAGGTTAATCGTAATATACTTCTTCACATCCTAGGAAAAAAAAACATAAGAAAGTGGTGAGCTCAGATGCTCAGTAAGGATAATAATATAACAGAAACTATCATAAATAAGAATAAACATTTAAGGAAATGTATAAGAGTAAAACAAAATCCTTTTAAACTTAAATTTATATATAATATGGAAAATATAAGTCAAATTATTCCATTTACTTATTCACATGGATATTATAATTGTTGAATAATCACATGTAATATAAATATCTAATTTCATAATGATGGAATGCATAATATCAGACATCCTAACCACATAGTCAAGGCCTCATGCCAGGACTAAAAATAAAATTTTTTCAAGGCCTTGTGCCAAGATACCAGTTTGTCTCAGGAGACCTACCGATGCATCGAGGAGCTATATTGGGCTCCACTCATCTCTTACTAAGTCCAATGAATTTCTCATATTAAAAGGTTTAAACATAATATAAACATTCGTATTAAAACTAGTATACGAAATGTTAATACATTAACCATAAAACATGAATGGTATAAAAATAACACATCCATAATTAAACATATCACAAAACCTTCAATACAATATGAAATATTGTATCATAATAAATCAACTTCAAACAAGTGTAAAATCTATCAAAGGATGTTGACATAGGTGAAGTCAAAACCACTTGAGAGAAATATCTCTTTCTAATTTGAAATTGTTTAAAAGTCACATAATTATAAAAAGAAAAAATTTATTTTGAAAATATTTTTAGTAGCTTGTAAGGGATGCTTCGAAAGTGTTATAATGGCAGAAAATAGTCGCACCCACCGTATAAGTTAAAAAAACATTCTTACCTTAATTTGTTGAAAAGGTCATAAAGTACCTTGTTTGGAAAATGACAGAATAATTCCTTTAAAAACATTTTATATAAAGAAAAAAAAGGGTATAAATGAATTTAAACCATATTATAGGAAATAGTAAAAAAAATTGAAATACATTTTTAAGAAACACGAATGTAAATGATAAAGAAGTCCCCAGAGATACTTATGTATAAACAACCTCAGATAAATAAAGAGATTGTAAAAAAACCCTTACCTTGTACTTTTCCAAGGTTGAGGGTACATTATCCACCTATATAATAGTTAAATAAATGTTATTAAATTATACTAGAAACATATACATAAATATGATATTATATATGATCTTCTAATATTGCTTTGTTAATAATATTTCATTAGTATCATTGTTTCAGGTGTTAACTGATTCATTTTCCTTTATATGTTTTGTTACGTAAGTCATGTTTGTTATGTATAGGATGTATTTGATTCATATATAAAATGATACTAAGTTCTTAAACAATATTTTTAATCATAAAATTAAAATTATTCTTGAATGGTTACGATGGGGAATGAATCTAATCGCGTTCTTGGAGACGGTAATCTGTACGTACACACAAGCAACAATATCATTCTATTAACGGTGAAATCGTATGTAATTGGATGATATATTACATATAAAGAATCATTAACATGTTATATTTATTATTTAAATAAATTATACTCATTATTATACCCATCCAAATAATGAAGTGTTGAATAAAAAACTATACCACGACGTGGAGACAGTAAGTCGTACGTACGCACGTATGGTGACTTTTTCATTCATATGATGGATATGATAATGAATATGGTTGTACCATATTTATAATAACATCATAGTATATAGAAGGTACTAGAGTTATTATTTGGGTATTTAAACAACAAATAAAGATGAAGTTTAAGAAGAAAAGAACTTTTAAAGAGGTGATGAAATTATTACCTTTTCTTTGGGTGCTTCCTTTTTGATTTGATAAAAAGTGCTACTTAGGTTGGCTTTATGATGTAAGTAATGCCTCTAAGTTGAAGTGAGGGTAGTTGGGATGATATTTTAGTAGGTTTTGGGCAATCCAAATGGCTTTGGTGGTATGATTTTTGGAGAAGGGTAAGTACCCTTTTATAAGAGAGGTGAGGGTCACTTTAGGAAAAGCTCCAAATATTAATTTATTATAATATTATATTCGGTTTATAATGGCTTGAAAGGTTTTATTTCTAGGATAAGGTGGGGATGGGTAGAAAAACTGTCAACCAATGGTTTTTAGACAGGTTTAGGTCATCATATTAACCTTATCTTTCATATTAAACTCTTAGTTAAATAGTTTAACGTTTACCATGTATTATTTTATTATTATAATAAATGGTTAATAAACATACAATAAAAAGGCAATAGAACCCCAAGTGGTTCATTATTTAAATATATAACCTTATCTAAGTACTTTGGCCGAACCTTAGATTTTTAGGAATATTATATCAATTAATAATATAGTATTTGTTTTAAAAAGTCATTTATGTCAATTTTGACACTATTTGGTATTTGTTTTTTTTTGTGAAAGTAAATAAATATTGAATACTTATAACAAAATAAATTAAATAAATTCTAACATGTAATATTAACCAATAAAATTAATTTAATTCATCAAAAGTCTAAATTTACATGGGGTTGGATATTTATAATATCAATTATTTTAATCTTTCATTAATAAGGTAATTACTACATCATCATTGTGCCATAAATAAATTTAATTATTTAATGTCTAAAAACTAAAAATAAAATACCATTATGTAGGAAATATTTTTATCTTTCTAATTAATATTTACAGTCTAATTTATCTTATGTATAACCTTATATTAAAATGTTTTAGTTAAGAAAATTTGAGTTTAACACTTTTAACTCTTCTTTAAATAAAATAATAATAAATATCCTAATATAATCCAAGTGGATCAAAAAGGATCATATTTTATTCCTAAGGTTGATTTTTGTTGAAAAACAACTATCCAATAGAATTAGGACATGTGTTAGGGTAATTAAAATATCATTTTTACCTTTAATTACCCTATTTACTTTTAATCGTGGTAAATAAAATTCAAAAGATACTATTTAACAAAAAATATTTTTATCCTAATGAAACAAATTTTACTTACTAATTTCAACCATGTCTCTCAGATTTTTGAAATTCAATTCACAGAAATGGTAAAATTACGCTATCTGCAAATTTGCAAATGTGCCTAGAAGGTGTGTAAAAGGCGTTAAAGTGTTCAATAAAATTTTACACATCAAATTTTATTATAAAATGACTCCAATGAATTAAATTGAAATTATATAGATATTATGTATCTATTTTGGCCTAAAATAAATTTAAATAAAATAAATAATTATTTAAATAAAAATTCGGTTTTAAACAATAACACAGTGTTTTTCACTATTCATCAAAAATTGAATGTTTTCCGAAAAATAAAAAAATTTCAACCTAAACTGATTTTGATATTCCAAATCCAAAAATGATGTCCATTTTGAAAAATAAAATTTATAAAATTTCAAAAATTGGGTATTAATATTCATAACAGTTAGTTTGATTGGTCGTTGTGTGCTAGAACTCGAAGTTGCGTACAATGCAAGCTATTGCATTATTCAAAGAGAAATATCCCATGGAAGCATGGGGTGTTACAAAAGAGAAACCCAGAGAGAGGATCACCTTTAATGACACCCCTGGAGCATGGAAAATACCCCCTTGGGGATCCCTTAATAAGCACAGAAAGATGAGCACTCATGAAAATAACATTGACATGCTTGATGAAAGAATTTGATATGACATGTCTCCTCAATATAGAAAAAATGAATTCCTATTTGATAATATCAAAGGCTTTAAAAATATCCATCTTAAGAGAAAAACACCCATCCCTGACCCTCTTTATCATGTTGTTAACACATTCAGAAGCTGTAAAAACACAATTTTAAATGCTTCTTCATGGGACAAAACCAAACTGGTTGGGGGTAACAACCCTCATGGAAATAACCGCCAATCTAGATGCAATGATTTTGCTAATGATTTTGGGAATGGTATTTATTGATGAAAATTGGTCTAATGTCCTTGATATTCATATCATTATCCTTCTTTGGTATTAAGTCAATAAAGAAGTCATTCACACCATGAGGCATTGAGGAATTGATGAAGAAATCTTTGACTACACCAATGACATCTTGTCAAACAATATCCCTATTGAACATAAAAAACTTATTGGTGAAACCATCTGGTCCTGCCACACTATCAATATTAAGGGAGAAGAGAGAATCCTGGATATCACACTCTAGGGGAACCACAATCAGCATCTTGTTCTAATGATCATCAACATTTGGAGAAATATTCTCAAGTAATTTGTGAGTAAGATCCTCATTATCACCTGAATAAAGGCCTTCAAAGTAGTTGAACACAACATTTGAAATTTATAGATTAGAGTTGTATATAATTCCATCAATTTCAAGTGAGTTTATACCTATATGAATCATTCTTTCTCTATGAAGGCATTGAAATAACATGGAATTTTTGTTCCCCTCTTGTAACTATATCACAATATAATGATTTTTAAAAATCATTTCCAAAGTTTCAAAAGATCATCAAGATTAGAATGAGCCTAAAACTAATCACTGGAGGGGAAATTATTCTACATATAATCATTTTTGCATTGGAGTAAAGCCTTTTCAGCCTCTTTAATATCATTTTCCAGACCAAAGAAAGAAGACTTACCATATTCCCTAACCATTTTTTTGACCATATTAAGCTTTCTAGCCAGAAAAAATAAGGGTATTCCATAAAGAACAACCTTCCAAGAATCAAGAACAACCTCTATAAATCTAGCCACAACCAACCATGCATTGTTAAATCAGAATGGAAAGGGAGAGGACCTCAAATTTCCAGCACATATGTCAATCAGAATAGGATTATGATCCGAGTGATATTTTGAAAAAATGAGGCCAGATATTCTCAAAGGATAACACCCTTCATCAATACGGACCAAGCATCGAAAAAGTTTACTAGATTTACTCTCATTAATGGTGTACCTGATCTAGGTATAGTCACCGCCCATAATAGGCACTTTAACTAGGTTGCACTGGTCAATGGAGGAAGAGAAATCTGATGCAGCCAACCGATTAAAACTCTCACCAGTTTTTTCCTATGGCATAAGGACAATATTAAACTCACCCAATGCCATCCAACTGTGAGATATTTTCCCAGAAAAATCAACCAAGTCCTTCCATAACTATATTATTTTGAGGTATGAATTATAGACATAGACAAAGGACATAGAGAGGGTAACCCATTTCATGAACAACTCAACCATAACACCCTGCTGATGAGAAAAGAAAGACTGAATAAGAACACTCTCATGATTCAAAACCCATAGATCTTCATCCCCCTTGTCATTCACATGCTGTGAGACCAGAGAGTATCCAATATAAGACCATTTAAAATCTTTCCAATTTGAAATTTTCATCCTTAGATCAGCAATTCCAAAAACTAAAGGTTTCTTGGTCATAAGAAAACGCTGAAGGGCTTTGAACGTGGGAGGATTACCAAGCCCCTAGAAATACCAAAAGAGTATCTTCATTTAAAAAGATCAAACTTGCATCTATTTTGGTGCCCTCTTATCCTCATAGAGTTAATCTTAGTCTAGTCAGATTTGAGATTAGATTGAATATCTCATACAATATTGCGTCATCATTTATTCACATACTTTTCTAGGGATTCCGACTGATCTACATTTTTTTCTGGTGGTTTGATTCAAAAAACCACCACCAGAGAACAAAAATCTATCTACTATAAGAAGAATTAATATTTTATACTCAGTAACTATAGAAATATTATTTGAATATGGAATAGTGTTGAATCTAATATAAGGTTTGGTCAACTCTTCCATATGCCTCATCCAGAATCTAGGTAGACTGATCTAAACTTTGTGAACCATTATGTATAGGAAGAAAAGATTTTGATACCTTATTGAGATAAAGTCTCTCTTCTTAAGGAAGATAGTGTTTTGAATGAACTTCAAAAATAGCCTATAGACTACATTGATCTGATTTTCATGTAGTCTATGATAGGTTCGATCATTAATAAGCTCTCCTAGTGCATCCCCAATCTCAAATTGGGGATGACTCACCCGATACAGACTCTAATAGTCGTTATATTCTCCAAGATGTGTAATTATTATAAAATAATCCCAAAAGGATAAAGTGAACTCACACTCTTGACCATCAATAATAATATTAATCACATAATCATAATCTATAGTTTCAACCATCATGTTTTTGTAAAACTCTTCCACCAGACGGAAAGATTAAATTTTCATCCAAGAACAACTCATCCATCCTTGAAGAAGAATGAATCTACATAATAATGAAAGAATCATCCTGAACCACCCGGTATCCAATTCCTTTTTCAAGATGACTTCACGAGAAAGAAGATGGGGCTTTACATGCTTTCTGGATTTTCTCAAACAAGTTTTCACTATTTCAGATGATTCTAGAACATCTTCTATGAAATATCTCATTATTTCAACTACAAAAAATGAGATTCATGATTTGAGAAGCTATGGATTTGAAGAAGAAATGTTTGAAAAAATGGTTCAGAAGAGGGTTTGGTCAAAGATAGAAAGGTGTGTGATGATTCGATTTTGGAAGTGATATTTCAACTATTTTGGTACTTTTTTAGTAGTAAAAAATGGAAAATAAAAGTAAATATGTAGCATATTAGAAAATCCATATGATATTTTTAAAAAAATAATGAAGAGAATTCTTGATATAAGAATAACATACATACATAAATACATACATAAATAAATACATACATACATACATACATACAGACATACATAGATACATACATACATACATACATACACACATACATACATACACACATGCATACATACAGACATACACACATACATGCACACATACATACATACATACATACAGACATACATACATACATACATACATACATACATACCTACATACATACATACATACATACATACATACATACATACATACATACATACATACATACATACATACATACATACATACATACATACATACAGACATACATACATACATACAGACATACATACATACATACATACACAAATACATACAGACATACATACACACATACATACACACATACATACACACATACATACACACATACATACACACATACATACACACATACATACATACATACACACATACATACAGACATACATACAGACATACATACATACATACATACATACATACATACACACATACACACACACATACAGACATACATACATACATACATACATACATACATACATACATACATACATACATACATACATACATACATACATACATACATACATACATACATACATACATACATACATACATACATACATACATACATACATACATACATACATACATACATACATACATACATACATACATACATACATACATACATACATACATACATACATACATACATACATACATACATACATACATACATACATACATACATACATACATACATACATACATACATACATACATACATACATACATACATACATACATACAGACAAACATACATACATACACAAATACATACAGACATACATACACACATACATACACACATACATACATACATACATACATACATACATACATACATACATACAGACATACATACATACATACATACACAAATACATACAGACATACATACACACATACATACACACATACATACACACATACATACACACATACATACACACATACATACACACATACATACAGACATACATACACACATACATACAGACATACATACATACATACATACATACATACATACATACATACATACATACATACATACATACATACATACATACATACACACAGACATACACACATACAGACATACATACATACATACATACATACATACATACATACATACATACATACATACATACATACATACATACATACATACATACATACATACATACATACATACATACATACATACATACATACATACATACATACATACATACATACATACATACATACATACATACATACATACATACATACATACATACATACATACATACATACATACATACATACATACATACATACATACATACATACATACATACATACATACATACATACATACATACATACATACATACATACATACATACATACATACATACATACATACATACATACATACATACATACATACATACATACATACATACATACATACATACATACATACATACATACATACATACATACATACATACATACATACATACATACATACATACATACATACATACATACATACATACATACATACATACATACATACATACATACAGATATATATATATATATATATACACGAATATGAATAAGAATATTAAAACAACATCATAAAGAATTTTAAACATAATTCATCATACCACATTCATGTTTGATATAACTTAATCTCTCACAATTCAGAGGCTTTAAAAAATGTTATAAAGCTCATGTTTTGTGACAAAGAATTCAAGAGTAATATCCCCATTTTGAAAATAATGTCTCAAAAAGTGATGTCGTATATAAATATGTTTTGTCCTAGTGTGAGATACAAGATTCATAGAAATGTTAAAATCACATGTGTTGTTACAACTTATAGGTTAATGTTTTAATTGATATCCATAATATATTAAATTGTGTTTCACACAAATAATTCAAAAAAAGAAACTGTCTGTAGACATGTATTCAACTTTAGTAGTGGATAATGAAACAGAGTTCAGTTTCTCACTACACCGTGAAACCAGATTGTTTCCCAAAAAGTTACATGTTCTATAGGTTCTTTTTCTATATTAATTACATCCATTTAATTTAGTACTAGAATAACTAATTAAATCAAAAGTATGTCCTATATAATAAAAAAATACTAAATTGGTAGTATTATTGAGTTTTTTTGGAAACAATTGACATAAATTAAATGTGATTCCATGGTATTTTCTTAAAATCGGGCACACATACACTCACTAAACATAATATCATTTTAGATAATAGTTATGTAAATTAAAATCACAATTATACCTCTATAAGTGGTTTGATTAACTAGTTTCCCAATTTCATCAAGATATATTTTACAACCTGTACTCATTGGAGTATCACTTCCTTTTGTTCTATCTAAGGAAACAAAATTTAAAAGTTATTTAGTGTTCTAGATTTAATTTAAAATTTTTTACTTCTTTATTTTGGAAGTTTCAAAAACATGAATTTATTTTAGTTCTCCCTTCAAAATCATTTTGAATTTCTTTTTAATTCATATTGAAAATTATGAAAACATAATTTTTGGATGAACCAAAAAATAATATCATAGACATAGATTTAAATTACTAAAAAATATTTAGAAATTATTTTCATAAATAATATTTTATTAGAAAAATGTTTTAAAAACCATTTGAAATAAGAAAATTTTAGAGCCTATCATACCGAGACTTAGGATCTTATTTTAAAAAACAAAGTGCTTTTATTTATTTAAACACATGATTTGGAAAATTAGGGCTTAGAAATCAAGGGGGTTGTTAAAAAAACATCATCATTAATATAACCATTTATAAGAGCACTCTTAGAATCCATTTGATATAATTTTAAATTTATATGTGCCGCATAAGTATGAAGTATCCTAATTGCTTCAAGTATTGTAGTTAGGGAAAAGGTGATAACTTCCTATTGACTATACCTTGTGAAACTAGTCTATCCTTATTTTTAATTATAGTTCTAGAATCATAAACCTTATTCTAAAACACCCACTTAGTTCCAATGGTTATGAAGTCCTTAGGTTTTTCAACTAGTTTCCCAACTTTATTCTTTTCAAACTGATTTATCTCTTCTTTAATATCCATTACTCAGAATTCAACATATATTTCTTTAGTGATATTTTAGGTCTATTATGTGACAAGGAGGCTATAATACTACAAAACTAGTCTTTAACAATGTTTTTATTTATCAATGCTAGAAGAAAAAACTTATAAATAACTTATTTATCAGCACTAAAGAAAGCTCCCATACATTTAACCTCGTATCAGTGCATTTATTTTAGCACTGATAAAAATAACCTTTATCAATGCTTTATTTTTAGTGCTGATAAATGGTATCCTTCACCAATGATTTATTTTTAGCGCTGATAAATGGCATCCTTTATCAGCACTTAAGTTTTAGCACTGATAAAGGGTACACATATTCAACACTTTATGCTAAGCATTATAACTATTTATTTCATCAACACATTTTAACGCTGATAAAATAAAATAATAAAATATAATAAAAATAAAAATGTGTTTCGTAAAAATTTTATTAAATAAATTATTTATAAAAATGAATTTATTGATTATACCTTATTAAATATTAAGAAATCTATTAAGTATATAATTGTGATAATTCTTGTTATTAAATTTTATATATTAAATATATAGATATATATAATGTATATAAATATGAATTATCTATTATAAAATATTTACCTGGTTTATATTAAATATTCATATATTTATTGAATAATGTTATATAATTAAAAATTAATATGAATAAAAAATATTGACTAAATACATAGTACTCGACATATAATTGAATGTTGTTTTATTTTTTAATTTAATATAGATCAAATGCATGTTATATTGATTTCACATATATGCAATTAATGTATTTTTATATATAATGTGTAGACACACAAAACTTATCCATTTTTTCAATATTGTTAAAGTGTACCTATATTCTTAATTTATTTGATTTCACTCAATTTTAACATATATGCATGCACTCAAAATTAGATATTCATTAATAATGTTAAAAATATATTTGTAAAAAAGTATTTATAAATAAATATATTTATAAATGTACACTCACTATATTTATGGAATTATATATTTATAATTATAAATTAATATATAATTTTTTAAAATTATTTATTTAATTATAAATAATTAATTATATATATTTAAATAATTATTAAATTTATAATAAATGTACTTAAATAATGAATAAATTTACTATATTTTTATTTTTATATATTTATTAAATATATATGGATAATTATATAAATATATATAATGATATAAATATTATTTTTTAAAAATATTTCTATAATTATAAATAAATTATTATAAAATTATAATAAATATATTTAGAAAGGAATATATTTAATATATCGATATTTATATATATTTATTAATTATTTATAAATTTATATATTTTTTGTTTTTATTTGTAATTATAAATGCTTTAACAACGCTTCAGTAATAAGCACTGATAAAAGAATCTTTATCATTGATTTTACATGCTGATAAAGATGAGGATTTATCATCACTAAATAAACCATTGATAAAATGAACATTTATTATCACTCTAGTTTTAGTGATGATAAATATTGGTTTTATCATCACTTATTTGTAAGCACTGATAATAGTGTCTCAATCTACATTAAAAACTCTAACCATTTGCGAACCTATCATGATATAGAGATTCCTGTGGAAGCCACCCTCTAACAGCGCTGCTCCTTGGTGAAGCGAAGGTTGAATCACACCACTTGACTGCCTCCGAACATCTTGTCTGATATTCAAAGAGTGTCTCCAATTTTTTTCAACCAAGCGAGGTAGGCCTTCCGATTTTCTTTGTGTATTTTTTTATTTCATTTTTTATTTCTTTATATTTTATTTGTTTATAATCCATTGTATATGATTCATTGTTTATAATTTTTTTGTGATCCATCGTTTAGGGAACGATTTTTGGTTTGTTGTTTGTATTGAATACTAATGTATGATTGGTTGTTAATACCAACTCTTCAATTGGATATTGATGAAACATAGGACACTAATTTTTATTATTATGATGTCTTTTGTCGCACTCATGCACATTAAATTTTAGATATAGAAAGACATATCATTCACTACTTTCAATTAGTGTTCTTATATCAGAAAATCAGATGGATGGTTTAATATATTTGTCCATATCATGCGAACCACTGGTTGTTTTATTTGTTGGAATTGTTCCAATGATACTTGTATCCAATGATATTGTTCGTTTTTTGATCAGGGAGGAGGATAGATAAAGGTAAATTTTTCTGTTTTCATTCGCTGCTGATCTTTTGTGTACATGTACGGGAAGGTAAGGATCAAGATTTTCATCAACATTGTTTTGCAGCATGATAACTTTTTCTCCTCTTTTGATGCTTCCTGTACTTTTGATCTTCTCATGTTTTTTCTTTAAAGTCATTTTTGGTGAAATAAAATTTCACGTTGTGCATTCTATTTGTATTATTATTTAATAATTTTAGGGTGTATGGGTTGGGCAACTAACTAATGCTCATTCTTTCTAAAACAAATTCACCACTTGCAATCATCATTTATAACTTCATAGTATACCTTAACAAGAATTTTCATCTTTTGATACAATTTTCATCTTTTAGACCTATTCTTGAAACCTCATTCAGCCTAGTGATCTTCTCTACCAATCCTAGGAAATCTATTTCTCAAAGAAATATACTTTTCATTGAGTTCAAATTGGTTCCCTACTTCTATTATAGTTAAATATCACCTGAGACATCAACTAGAGACACATTTAACATGAAAATAATTATTTGAATAATATATATAATCTCATTAGTATAATTGGTAACTTATTTTATAAATCTTCCATTGACTTCAAAATGTTTAATATATTATAAATAATTAAGGTAAAAGTAGAAAAATACCCCTAAAATCCAAAATAAAATCATAGGTATTTTTACCTTCCTATATAGCTCATCTAGTTGTCCTGAATTTTCATACGATTCTTATTGAGTGAATTTAAAACATATCCTCTATTTTAACTTTTACCAATAACTTCCAAATATCTATTTTATGAACCCAATAATATAGATATGAACCAAAAATGGATGCACACAAATAATTTGACAAAAAAATATGAAGATAGAGTTAAATAGTTCATCAAGTTTTCAAAAGATCATGCAGACAACCCTTCTAAAATCCTCTAACTATGTCTACGTTGTTGTTATTCAAGAAAAATTAGTCTGAAAGAGTTGGAAGAACACTTGATTTTTCACGGAATAGAACAAAGCTATAAATTTTGAAATAAAAATGGGAAAAAACTGAATGTGGAAATTTATTGGGATGATACTATGGTTTATGAATCATTTGATAAGGATACCTTTGTAAAATATGATGGAGATTGCATGGAAGAAATGACAATGACATTGGAAGATGACCTTAATGATTTTCTAAAGTTGCTTGAGGAGTTAAATAGATATTTATAGAAACTATTGTATATCAGCTGTACTAAATACACATCATTATCAGCTGTATTGATGTTATATAATGTGAAAGCTAGAAATAGATGGAGTGACACCAGCTTTACAGAACTAATTGGTCTTCTGAAAGATATGATACTAGAAGAAAATGAACTATTATGATGAACATATGACACTAAACAAATGTTACGTTCAATGGGAATGATCACTAAAAAAAATACATTCCTTTCCAAATGATTGTAGATTGTTTCACAAGGACCATGAATCACCAATGAAATTCCCTAAGTGTGGCACATATTGATACAAGAAAAATGAATCAAGTCATTAAAAATATGTATAGTACTTCCTATCATTCCATTATTTAGATGACAATATGGATGTTAAGAAATGAAAACATAATTAACATGGAATTTAGATACAAGAATTAAACATGGGAAGATATGTCATCCAGTAGATTCTCCTCATTAGAAGAAAATTGATTACGAGTTTCTTGAATTTGTAGATTAGTTGAGAAACTTTCATCTTGTGTTATCTACAAAGGGAATAAATCATTTTGGTGTAAAGAGTAGCACTAATAGTACATGGCCATTCATGTTGGTAAATTATAACTTTCCTTCATGGTTATCGATGAAGCGCAAATACATTATGTGGTCTTTACTTATATCGGGAACAAAGAAACCTGGTAATAATATTGATGTCTATTTGACTCCATTGATTTAAGATCTGTAATTGATGTGGGATATATGTGTTATAATGTATGATTCTCATAGAAGTGAAGAATTCACATTGAGGGCCATGTCGTACGGAATGATAAATGACTTCCCCCCTTATGAAAATTTATCAGGCAATAGCATTAAATTCATGTTGGGGTGTCCCATTTGGGAAAAACACACATACTCAGTTCAGTTGAAACATTAATCAAAGATTGTGTTTTTAGGACATCAATTTTTTTTACCTCGATGACATAAATACTGATCCTGGATGACAACATTCTATAGGAATATCAAATAAGGTATAACACCATCTCCAGCAATGGGTGATCAACTGTACAATAAAGTAAAAAAGATGACATTGTTTTCAGTAAACTATTTTTGAAAAAACATAAAAAATCTAGTTGGAATAAGAGATCAATTTTCTTTGAATTACTATATTGGAAATGTTAATATGTCAGAAATTTTCTTGATGTCATGCATGTAGAAAAAATGTATTTGATAGTGTTATTAAAACGTTACTAAATGTTCCTAGAAAAAGGGAATATGGAATCAAGGCTAGGATGGACTTGATTGAAATGGGGATAAGGGAAGAGTTGACATCGATAAAGGGTAAAAGGTGGAATTTTATTTCTACAGCAGTTGACACTCTATTAATATAGGAAAATTTTCAATTTTTCCTTTTCCTTATGAGTATAAAAGTTCCATATGGGTATTCTTAAAATATCAAGAATTTCATTTCAATGACTAATTTGAAGTTACAAGGACTAAAATCACACGAATGTCATGTCTTGATGAAATATTTAATGCCTGTTGCTTTCCATTGCATTCTGACTCAAAATGTACAACATACATTAACCAAACTCTTCTTCTTTTTCAAATCCATATGCAGTAAAGTTGTAGACCCTACAAAGTTACCCATCATGAATAAGAATATTTCAATCATATTATGTGAATTTTAAATGTTTTTTCCACCATCATTATTTGATATAATGGTCCACGTAATTGTTCAGTTAGTCAGAGAGGTTTGACTATGTGGTCCTATACATTACAAATGGATCTACCCCATTGAACTATATATGAAGATGTTGAAAGGGTATGTCAATAATCGAAGTCGGACAATATGTTGTATTGTAGAATGATATATTGTTGGAGAAGCTATTGAATTATGTACCGATTACCTATTAGATGTTGAAAGAATCAGTCTCCCAAATTCTCATCACATTGAGCACCTTATGGGACAAGGGATTTCTAGATGATGTATTGTTACAACTACCTTGAAAGAGTGTGAGAAAACACATCTTTACATATTACATAATAGTGAAGATTTTGATCTATACAATTAATCCCAAAAAAATTCTTGGAGATTTGAATTCATTAAGGGTTGAAATATTGATATCAGATACAAACAATCAATAATTTATAGGATTATTCAGAGATAAAATTTATAAGGAGTTATATGAAAATATGAATTCAATTTTCAAATGACTTCAATGGCTAGCCATAGGACTGAATTAAAATGTTAAATCTTAAATTGTATTTTTTATCAATGGTTATAAATTCTATAAAAAAATAATATGATGACATCAGCATGATGAAAAACATTGGTGTTATGCTTTCGGCTGAAGCGATGCACATATCTGGTTCCACGGATAAAAATCCAATTTAATAAAATATGTCATATTTTGGCATTATCGAATAGATATGCGGGTTTTATTATACAATATTTCAAGTGATGATTTTCTATTTCATATTGGTTAACAATATCAATGGAGTGAAATTTGATGAAATGGGATTTGTGAAGGTGAATTTTGATATATAAGGGGGGATATAATCCATTCATAATGGGATCACAATCACAGAAAGTATTTTATGTCTCAAATCCAACAAATAATAATTGGTCGATTGTCCTGCTAGAGACTAAAACAAATGTTGAGTCAAATGAAAAATCTTTTATTGGGAGACCTAAAAATTTGAGCCATATCGATCATAGAAACTAAAAATTATTTATTGTACACCTTATATAAGATAACATCATCAATTTCAATAAAACCAAAATATGAATGCTCATAAAACTATTCCACCTCCTTCTAAAATATATATTATATTTTCCCAAAATCAAACATATACTATAGATCTTGGATGATTATAACTTAATATACAAAAAATCATCTCAAAAATCCATTTTAAATATATAACCTTCCCTTGAAGTAATTTACTTTTATAATTGGAAGGCCTATACCTTTTTATTATCATTAAACTAGTATTTTCGAATCTCTTTGTCTTTTAAATCACGAGAATCATAAGTTTAAGGGTTTTTAAATTAGGTTTAGAGGGATACTGAGAGCATGAGATATCAAAAGAGTGAGACTTTAAAGGTAAGAGGGAGAAGGGTTTTACTCTGATTGTTTTTAAGTGGCATTTCAATTTCCTAAGACAAAATTACTGTGCAATCATTTGGTATTTTTAAGATTGAAAAGATAAAATTGAAAAATAAATTACCCAAATAAAAAATTTAAACTAAAATATAATCTATCTAAATAATTAATTGAAATAAGTAATTAATTTATAAAAAAATACTTATAAAATAAAAAAAAATAAATTAAAAAATTATTGATAAGAAGTGATTGTTTTACTTAAAAGTAAACAACCATAAATCCCCCTAAAAAAATCAAAACATTCATTAGGAATTGGTTTATTGAAAAATAAGAAATTTGATACTCATTATTTAAAAATTATATGGATAAACCAACTTTATATACCTGATCAATTAGAAAATTATGTCTATGATCACTTTTCTTAATCATAGAGTGACTTTTAAAATTTTTAAAAATATTAATAGAACAAGTATTATCATATAAAATAAGAATATGGTTGAAACTAAGTCCAAAGTCAAAAAGTTTGTATTCCATCCTCAACACTTGTGCACAAAAAATACTAGAAGATATATATTCTACTACAACTGTTGATAATTAAAATGAATGTTTCTTATTTCTAAGACATAAAACCAGGAATTTTCCTAAAATTTGGAAAGGACATTATGTTTTTTTATATCTAATCTAAATATTATAAATTCAATATCAAAATATGAAATTAAATTAAAACCATAAGTTTTTGGATAAAGTAGAGATAGAAAAAAAGTTTCTTTTAAATGTGTAAAAATTCTTTTAACATCATTAAGATGTGATTCCTTTGGTTTTGACTAGAATCAATCAAAAATACTCATATAAAACATGATTTATGGTATACTGACAGTAATAAAAAGGAAAATACATATCATACCTTTATATAATTTTTTCCCAAACTAGGTTTACATCTTCATCCATGTCACGTTTTACATAGTACACATGGGAGTATCATAAGACTTACTATTTTCAGGCACAAATATTTTCAGTAAATCAAAAATATTTTTTCTTTGATTCAAAAAATTTCCAAAGTCTTTTTGATAAATTTTAAAAGGAACAAAGAAATTTAATTCTCCAATTATACTCATTTCAAATCACATATGGATAAGTTTTGTAAAATCATTAAAAATATTTCCATTATTTATCCTAAAAATAATATTATTTGTATTGATTTTTACAAATAAAATATTAGAATATGAAATTTTCTTAAAAAATGTATGATGTACCAATGCAGATGAAAACCCAATTTTCAAAATAAAAGAACTCAATATTTCATACTAACCTCGTAGAGATTTTTAAGGCTGTAAAGAGATTTAGTATGTTTAAAAACTGAATTTGGCACATGAGGGTTTCCAAAACATGGAGTTTTCTCCATTAAAACATCATCCACTTAATGACCATTTAAAATAATAGATTTTTCTTCTCTATATCATAACATTAATTTCATATGAGATGGATAGGCCAACATGATTCTAATAGCCTATATCTTAGAAATCGGGGTAAAGGATTCTTCATAAGAAATTTCTTCCTAATGGTTGTTACCCTTAGCTAATATCCTACCCTTATTCTTAATAATTATACCATGATCATCCTTCTTATTTCTAAAGACCCATTTAATTCTTATCATAATATTTTTTAAGGATATATCTACCGATTACCAAAATTCATTTCTATTAACCTGGTTTTGTTATTCTTGTAAAGATAACATTCAAATATCATCTTATAAGGCTTCTTCTATAGATTTAGGTTCAAATTGAGTTAGTAAATAAAATAACTCATCTAGGTTTCTTATAAAAATCTTACTCATAAATCCTCCATCTAGTTCTACTATAATAGTTTATAAAGGGGGTCCTTTAAGTTTTTATGTTTTCTAGGAAATACTCTTTTAGGTTCCATAGTTTCATTTACTTTAGATCTAGAATGATTCTAACAAAATTCTAATTTATTTAAGAAAAATATATATATGATTAAAGTCTCAAGTTATTCAGATAACCAATGACTTTATCTATTTAAATTTTGTTTTTGATCAAACGGATGAATCTCATTAAAATTCACATGAACATATTTTTTAACTTTCCTTGAATTTTGTTAAAACTCTAAAAGCTTTATATCTATAAGAATATCCAATAAATATTCCTTCATCAACCTTTATATCAAAATTACCATGGTTTTTCTTTAGTATTAATGATATATATCTTGCATCCAAAAAGTTTATATTATCCAATTTTAGGTTTTTTGTTATTCTATAAGTAAAAGGATTTTTATGAGGAATGGACTAATTAAAAATATTTTCATGATATAAAAATATATATTTATAAATTCTAACAAAAAATAGGTAGGATTACTATATTCATTCAACATTATCCGATTTCTTCTTTCAATAATTCAATTATTTGAGGTGTTTATAGAGTAGAGAAAGTATGTTTAATACTAAAGTTTGAGAAAAAATAATTAAAATCTCGATTATTAAACTATCTTCCATGGTCACTTCTCAATTAACTTTTTTTTAATCTTGTTCATTTTTAAAAATTTTATAAAAAATAAAAAAAAGAGAAAAATCAATTTTAAATTAAAATAAATAAATCTAGGTAAATATTGAAAAAATCATCATCTCAAACAAAGACAAAGAATCTACCATCCAAGATTTCTACTCTAGATAGTCCAAAAAATATATGTGGTTGAGTTATAAATTATTATATATAAAAATTTTAATTTATTTGAAAGATTACTTATGTTACTTGTCTATTATACATTCATCATAAAGCCTATTATGATTAAACATAAGACATGGAAGATCTGAAACTAAAATTTTCAACGATAACATAGGAGGGAAAATATATTTCTATGTCTAAGTATCCTATTCCATATAAATGATTTATTTATTTAAATAGTTAAAAATTTAATTTCTGTTCACATAAGAAATTAAGATCCAAATTATAAATGTTTTTAGTTAGGGATACTCTAAATTTATGCAATTTGTCTTTAAAAACAAAGAAATAATTATTAGAAAAATCTACTGAAAATCCATCATCCCATTATTTATAAATTCTTATCATATTATTATTAAATCCTTGAAAATAGATAAATTTATTGATCAGAACTACTTTTGGATCAAGCACTGATCCAAATACTATTATCTTTCCTTTAGAATTTTTTCCAAAGGCGACCAAGCCTCTATCTACTATGGACATTGCATTGAAATTTGAAAATTACCCACTCATGTTTCTTGACTAGCAACTATCCATGTAGCATACTTCATTTTTTCTTTATATATTTTCTCCTTATCTTCACTATTTATAAACACACGTTTTCTTTTATATTTAATTTCATATTTTGTGAATTAGGACTTTAGGATCTATTAGAGTCCTTAGAAACAATCCTCCGGGATTCCATAGACTTCTTTCATTTATGATCATAATAATTATTATTTTGTGCTTATTATATTTATTTTCCAATCTTACTTTTTCCACTTTAATCTAGGTAAAATAAGGTCCAGTATGCCCCATATAATTACATTTATTACACCAGACCTCTTTCAATCCATGACTATTATTTGAGGAATCACTGAAATAAATCATGAATCATTTCTTCTTATTACATAATGTATTGAATATTCTATATAGATGAGCCGGTTCCTCTCTCTAGTTTTGAAACCTTGAATAATTTTAGGGTATAACATCATCCCTAATATTTTTTCTCTTTTTGGAATAATAAATTTGAGATAAGTATTCTCACTGTTGATCATTATATGATCTTATACAACATATTTCATTTAATCCCCACATGTTATTAGAGTAACAATTAATTCCATCATTTCTAAAATTTTAATTGGTGTGGATTTTATAATAATAAAATATATTCAATTCCATTTATAGGTTAAAACTGAAAGAACATTTAATTCATGATCTAGCTTTGGAATTAGAGTTCTAAAGGTTGCAATACCACCGAATATTTCATTAAATATTCAGTTCATTTGTGTTATAATTACTCTATAATACATCCTAGAATTATTAAAATTTAAAAAATTAGTCATGTATTTTTACTATCTAGAATTGTCTATTCCTTCATTTTCAACTGCAATTGTCTTTCAAATATCATAAGCAGTAGGGCACTGAGAATCATGAATTAATTCATCAGGTCAAGCCCAAATTTGATTTTATACATGGATCTCTAGTTAACATCATATTATGCCTATTTGGTTGCATACCACTTCTTAGGATCTTATTTGTGAATTTCATAAGGCTTAACAACCTTTATATAAACTTTAAGACCGAGATTCTTTTAATAAATGATCATAAGTTATTTACAATGTCCGTAATTCTCTGCATTGAAATATGGATCTATGATCATTGAAATTACATATTTTATCTTAGACATAATCATATTTTCTTCAATAAGATCATAAAATCATTATTTATAGTGATTATAAGGGTTATTCAAAGAATATTCCACTAATAAAATTTGTTGGTTGAAATAAAAATGAAGACATAAGGGTGGGGGTGTGAATTGTGTTCTTTTAAAAAAACATGGATAATACAAAATTGATCCAATTTTTCAATTCAAAAAGAGATATAGTTATATTTTATTAAGTAGATATTTCATTTGAAAACCAAATAAGAAGAGAACATATATTTTTTTATAGTGGATTGGGGCACAAAGACACCACATTACATTCCAATAATTCTCTCTCTGTGAGCATGGTGATTTTCACCAAACAATTCCTTTTAACAAGGACCTCTATAACGTTGTGTACATTCTTGGAAACTTTCAAAAAATAAAGTTCTTTTATATGAAACCTTGGTAAACAATGACTAGTATCAGAAGATGAAACTATAAAGAAAATGTGATGAGAATTTTTGAGAAATATTTTCAGGTCATAGTTTCCTTTACAACTCGAATCTGAAAAGATATTCAGAGGAAAGAATAATGAATTCACAATTCATCCACTATAAAGAAACTTTAGTTTATTGTATAAAATAATTAGATAGCACAAAATTAACAAAATAAACATCTCAGTAGTAGTAAAAACACAAGAAAAATGATTGAAACATCTATGACTCAAAATTGTAGTCATGAGAAAAGCTTCGATCAGCTATAGAATATTATCTATAGATAGGTATAACAATAAGAAAAACGTTTTCATAGAATCTCATAGAACTAATAAAGATATTCATCTCTAAAAAATGATGAGAAATTGAGATTTGTTCAAACAGATTTGATTATCATATTATCTCTCTCTCCCCATATGAAATGTCTCCTTACATCAATATTTGATGATAAAAACCACTGAATATAAATAAGAAATCTAATTTTATTCTAACTAAGGAGATCCAAAAAAATCACTAGGTAAATCATGATTTTCTAAATAGTTAACAAATTTGAAATTCAAATTTAAATTCCTATGAAAAAACATAGCATTTCATAGAAATGTGAATGAATTGAACCATTGTTAAATAGACATTGAATCACTCTTAGAACAAATTTTAATGATATACTCACTCTAGAAAAAACCATTTCTTAAATCACGGAAAATATATAGAATTCAAATTCAACATAAAAATTATTCAATATAGGGATTTATCTATATATTAAATCTTTAAAAGTACGATAAAAAATGTATCATTAATTCTAATTTTTGTGTTAACTTACCATACACTAGATACTTAGTTATAGGGTTCTTCATAAAATTTATTTTCACAATCCTAAAATTTATTCCCAACAAAAGTTTCCAAAAGTACCATTCCTGATCCAAAGTTTGGATCTCAAAACTAACATTAACATTAAATGTTGGGATATAAATAGTGAATCCAGACTTATTTAAGTTGTCCCGAATAACAAGAAAAAAAACATCATCCAAATTACTTTCAGATTTATAGTTAAAATAAAATTATTGTTCTAATAATCATAATCATGAAATTCACATAAAGTAACTTATTTTTTAAAACACTTTAGCGTGTTTTTGAGAATTGAAATCAATGATAACTCAATGAAATTTTTGGATAAAAATTTATTTTCCCAATAGTATTTAATTTTTTCCTCTTCACTTATCTTAATATCCTTAAATTTACCTCTCCATATTATCCTATTAAATTCCTTAACATTAACATTTAACTTTTAAACGTTTTTAGGTTTTTCTCAAACTTACTTGGTAGTTTGAAGTCCCATCATCTTAGTGAGGACTTTCATAGAAAGTGAATTTATTTTCTTACCATCAACCTCAATATTCCTTATATCAAAAATTACATTTTTAAACATTTGTATAGGTGGAAAACCCACTGTATAAATATTAATAACATCAAGGTTGAGAGAAAAAAATATAAGGAAGAATTATATTTTTTCAACAATGAAAGTTCTTTCCATCAAATTTGAGAAATAATCTACTGTTCATTGAATTGATTTTTCTATTCTTTATAAAAAACGGGGAATATAATAGAGGAAATCTATTCTATGATAAAAAATGTTATTTTTAGTGGATTTAATGGATATATTAATAGGGAGTGTTAGTGTAGTACAACTTTTTCAATTTATTTTTTTCTTTATAAATTAACATATGCGATTGGTTAATAATCATTTCACTCTCTTGAATATTTTCACTCAAAATTGAAAAATAAATGAAAAAATAAACAATAACAAGGAAAACACCAATTTTTACAAGGTTCATTCTCAGTGTGAGAACACACTTCTTTCTATATACAATTATAATATCTATCGATAGATTCTTTACTAAACATAAAGCACTAGCATACATTTGGTAGGAAGGTATCATCCTTAACTTATAGTTAACAACACCTAATGGTTAAAAGATATTTATATTGACTCTAAATAGTTACAGTGAAACATAGAAACCACCATTTTATATAGACCATAAATTTAATTAAGGTAGCTTCAATAAATAATAAGAAATCCTCCTCTTCAATCTAGCATGAAAAACATCCATAGAATACATCACACTCTATATGAAAAAATGTCCCCAAAAACTACCATGGTAATAAACACCAAATATCACGTTATATTATTACCCACTACATAAAAACCTTTATGGTCATATATATTATTCATAGCTTTGAAATCTCAAAAAAAGTAGATTTTAAAAAACAAAAACAACCTAAAATTTAGACCCACCACTACTCCTTCTCATCCTTTATATTTTTCTTACTCTTATAGGTTTAGTGATATTGATATATCATATTCTTCCCACTAAATAATGTTTTCTCTTTGTATCAATACTCTTAAAAATAAAATATACCTATGTATTAAATTTCCTTAATCATTATTAGTAAGAAAAAAATGTTGAGACATTTGAACCACCATCCAAAATAACTATGATAAAATAACCATTTTTGGTTCTCACATGAGATTACCTACACCAATCACTGACAATTCCATATGGTTTAGGCTCCCATGTCCTTTTATGTATTCTTCTTAATGAACCATTTTTTCTTAAATGGATAATAGATCACACTGATTTTATTCACCCTCAACCTGGATAGGGGTTGAATCAGTTCACCACTTCACAAAAACACTCAATATATCATCATTTTGATAATTTATATACTTCAAACCTTAGATTGAATCATAGTAATATTTTTATGTTATTATTGAAAAACATAATAAAAAAATAATAATCACACATATATGTTCATTTTTCTTGAAAACATATAAAATACCCTTTTCTCAATGATGAAGAAACTTAACATGATCACCAACATGAATCACACACACTTTGAGTGTTTTTGACAATTAAGAATAGCTTACAATAACTCTGATAACATACCAACTAATTTCAAATTCATATCTAACAAATAAATCCCTTTCATCTTGATTTTTTTTGACATAGATCTTGTATTTTGATAACCGATATTTATCTCAAAATAAAGCTTTTATTACAAGTAGAATTTTTATATTTTAGTCATTGGAGAGTGGCGTGAGCATCATCTAACTTATCTGTTATAACAAAATTTTAATTATGGAATATTTTTTGTAATTATGTTGGAATTTTAATATTTATCACAATACGAGGACTCATACAGTTCTTTAAGTTAAACATAAATAGGTCATAATAAGAGTGAATGACTCATGCACAATGCCCATAACACTTGATCATGGATTTCAGGACTCATACACAACTAAAAAATACTAATATGAAGACATAAAATACTCATACATAGTTACAAACATAGACACATCTTCTATTGACTCATAGACTACTCAAAATCACTCATATGATAATTAATATAACTTATACCCACTTATAGAATGAATCTTATGAAAAATAAAATCACTCATATGTGTCACTATTTCCTTTGCCTGTTTTCATCCTAGAGTCATAAATGAATCATAAAAAACACCAATACACTCATATGAAATCACAATATATACATAGATAAAACACACATAATGATTCATGACCCAAAAACATAATCACTTAGCCAAAAGTCAGAATCTATAAAAAATTCTAGAAAACATAAAAACTCTTTAGAATAACTTCAAAACACTTCAAGGACCATTAAAACTGATTAAAAAATTTATATCAGATCCCATTGTATCTTAGTAGATTCAAAAGACTCATCATTCAATGTTTTCAAAAAATAAATAAATTTAAAATTAAACGTTCACTTGAACCATCAATTGAAAATAAATATAGAAAAACATCAAAAAAGATAATCGGAGTATGAAAATCAATAGGATTTCAACATCCTATAAGAAATGAAATGTAACTCATACTATATTGCATTAAAACTGATCTTGATATAATATTATCACATATACAAAAAAAACAAAGAAATTAATACACCAAGAGGATATACTATTATCAATGACCCACACCTGAATACTAGTCTCCAATCCCAGTTGAGCTACTATAGCCTGATCATCTACACAACCGATGCTCAGACCTAAAGAACACACCTAATGTTTACAGACACACACACACACACACACACTAGGGTGCCCAAAAGTGGCATGATAAATACATATCAATAGGGTATAACTATGTTCACATACTTTATTTGATTATATACATGTGTATAAATTAGGAAAATAATAAAAAAGTAAAATCACAATTCAATGTGTGTCGGGTCATCATGTGAAAACTAGGCCACCATGAGACCTAGCCATACCTACATGACTATTACTAGATAATAAGTCACTCGGTGCTACAAATCCTTACCCATACATAAAGACTATTTGTAGGGTAACTTGCCAAGAATCAACCCATACCAAAATATATAGGGTAGGTTATCTTATAAATTCATAACAACTACACTCTTTCTTAGGGTAGTGGGTCCCATACCAATCCTATATCTCACATATCATATCATACTTGATCTCTACCTCTTCTATATAACCTAGGGTAAGGTCCCACAAATATATACTAGACCAGTATACTATCACTCATAGTAGTCCACCAAAATTTTATCACTCACAGTGAGGTTATGTATCCACATCCTATGCTACATCACACTGACCACACCCCTCTAACTTAGGGTGGTCCACACACCACATCAAAACCTATAATATACCTTATAACTGAAGGTACTCATTCCAAAAAATTCTCACTCAAGGTGAGGTTATATATCAATATAATATATCACATCACAAATAATAACATGACCACTACCTTCTCACTAAATACAATGTCATTCCATCACCTTATCACTCAAGGTGAGGATATAAATCCACCACATAATCACTCACATCATACTGACCACTCCCATATCATAGAGAGGGTCTCACAAAAACAACATGACCACTAATTTATCACTAAAGGTTGGGTACTCCAAAAACCATCTCACTCAATGTTATGGAAACCATCCAGATCTCATACCACATCAAAATCCCCAACTAAAAAACTACTTGATCACTCGAGGTTTGTTGTCAACACCACCTTCTCACTCAATATGAGTCCAACCAGATAGTATAGACATCCAGTAGATAATATACTAAGAAAAAAATTACAAAACAAATAGGGCACAACAATCCAACACAAAATATCACCAGCACTTCAACATGGTTATAATCACTCAAGACTAATCCAAAAATCTTGAGTCTGTCTAATAGATAGTCTATCCTCATAATATAATCTTATCATGTCATAATTAGTCACATAAGCATAACATTCTAACCCTATAAAAAATTTCAAATTTCCCATAATGGAATCTATTGGGTTCCCAAACCTATCCTGATCTCTACTTGTTAATACCAACATTCACTTGTCACCCCAAGAAGGCCTAACAACTTGAAAACCCCAATAGACCCAATACTCAAGATTTTAGTCCAATCCTCATCCAATTCCCACACTGTATCCCAATCCCACTAAATAGTGGCAATTCAAATCTAACTAACATTAATCCATTTGGAATCATAATTCCATGCCATCCAAAAAAAATTTCCTCATCCCAAACATGGATCCCATCTCATATAAAGCCTTGGAGATATCTAAATCATGTAATCTAGATAAAACACTCAACATCACAACTTATCTATCCCTAGAGGTATTATCTCACTAATCACAATTTCAAATAGTTCAAACATATAATAAACTAGGTTGGGATTCTATCCTTCCTAGTGCCTGAACTGGCCCTCCACATACCCAAGGAGCATCATTGATCCCCCTGGGATGAAGAAAATCATCAAGGGTATCAACATAACTGTTGGGGATGGTTTCACCCTAAATTAATAAAATATGAAATCCACAAAATTCATAATAATAAAGAGACAAATATGAATTCCAAAAGGACATATAAAGAAAATTTATACAAGGTCTACAAAACTAAAACTAAATCTATAAAAAAAGAGTAGAATAAAAAAGTGTCCAAAAAAACTCAAGAAAAATAGTTCCATGAAATCAAAGTACATATTAGTATATCGAAGAGACACTCAAGTTAGAATTATAATCCAAAAAACTAACCACTTACCAAGGAATACAACACCGAATCATACCTAAATGCCAAGTACTAAAGAAATATTCAAAATACATGAAGTATACATACCCATAAATTTGATTATATAGGGTGTGAGTCTAAGCCAATAAGATACTACAATGAGACAATTACATTACATTTATATAATAAAACAAAACTTATAGTTTGAAAATAACACAAACAAATAGGTTTTAGGTTTTAATTTACATGATATAGGAATAAACCAAATATTGAATATATAATTTCTCAATGAAAAAACTTATAAAACATTACGTAAATAAGTCTTACAAAAAACCATGACATTTTAAAAAAAAATCATTTATATTTAAAACACCAAACTATGGAAAAATAAAACCACACATATTTTGAAACATTTCAGAAGCATTTTCAACAAAATTATCCATTATAATCCATTCCCCCCTTTTAATTTAATATATTATACACACCCAATCCAATGTTAAGAATGGAAACAAGTGAAATAATATGAAAACACAACCATATAAGGTAAAAAATAAATATAATAAATGGATGGAACCAAATTAGTCAACATATCAACTAAACACAAGTGTACTGACACATAAAACAGTCAATCCAAACAATAATAATCAAACATGCCTATAAATAATGAATGTCATAACATATTACACATAGAATGAGGTAACACCACATGGAATAACACGGAAACAAAAGACACACAAAGATAAACCTTCTACTAGTAAGTTAATAATCAAACATTATTCAACCAAATCACTATTACCTAGTCTCATTGGTGACCATCCCACTAGCCTGGTATTATGTACATAAAGGGGTTACTAGCCAATGCATAAATCTAAAATATTAGAGAAAAGTCCCACTAATTCCCACTTATTAATCTATATTTCCTCATCAAATAATAAATGATCCGGGCCATGAAAAACAATGTCAACATATGATAATAACAAATCCCTAATAGATAAAACCGTAATCACATCCTTCCCACCTCATATGCTTCCCATAGAAAGAGCCCTAATCCATAAACACATCATGAATCACATAAAAAACATCTATTACATGGATAATATGAACATCATCAATAAAAAATGGGGTATCAACAAGTTCACCATCAGCATCACTTCACAAACTGACAACATGTCCTTTACTCATCACATATAACATATACATTTGTAAATAAATTTATAAAAGACTTTGGTATATGAACACCATTACAAATAAAATCATAAGCATCGATAATCAGATTAAATAAGCCCAAGGGAAACTATAATTTGTGTAGTAAAATAACTCCACCCATTTAAAATCTTGAATCCCTTTAAAAACAAAAATGAAAATCCAATTTTAAAACCACATTTTTCTTAAAACACAATGAACAAGTGTTTTTATCAATGAAAAACCCCCACTTTAATATTATCAAACTTGTAGAATGTATAAAATAAAATTTTACATAAAATTCCCATTTAAACATGAAATTCCAGCCTAGAATACAAATGAAAACAATGAGAAGTTATATAATACTATTATAAATCAAACCTAGATATCCTATCTCTTAGTTATCTAGCATGAAAATGAATTTAAAAATCAAATAACCCATGGAACTGTTAAATAAAAGTCAATAAAATGGAAACACCTACCTCATGTTGTGAGATCATATTTACTTGAATGAAATCCACAATAAATAAATTATTAAGATGGATCAAAACCATTAAAAACCAAAATCCCCAATTCCCAAAAACCCTAACTAAGAAAATTAACCACCCATGGAAAATAGTGTTAGAGGAACTTGAAGAGAATGGAAGAAATCAATAGAAGAGGAGAGGAGAGGCTCATAACTCTTGATTTATATGGATAACCTCACATGAACCACTCAAAATATTCTTGGTAGAGATTGAAGAAGAAGGTAGAAACCATTGGAAGTCCTTGATTCATGGGGTTCAAATTCGGGCATCTTAGGTTAGAAGAACTAATTAAAAAAAGGTGAAATGAAAAAAATACCCCAAAATGGGTAGGTTGAATGGTTGTCATGCAATGTTTACCAAACAATGAGCAGAACATGCTTCTGTCACTATCGCAACCTCTAGAGGCCACATGATTTCATTGAATGATTTTCCTAACTATGTGTAGATCATGTTTTCCCTTATGTCAATTATTTCATAAGGAACACAATTTCTACTGTATTGTTTCCAAACCATGAGACGAATAATGCGCCCTTAGAAAATCTTTACAAAATCCAAAATTTTAACCCAGAACAACTCAAAACTAAGGGAAAATCTAGTTTAAGGTAACTTCCAATAAAGTAACCCCATGAGGTTTCATAAAATCTCAACCAGGACACTTTATTCCCTCAAAAATTCCTTGATAATTTAGGTTAGGTGGCAATGAAAATAATACCTCCCCTCTAATGAGGACTTTGTTGGACCCATGTCTATTCTATGCATAAATTAGAGTATGGTTTGTGTTTGTTGTCAATCCTTAGTGGAATTTCAGAACGTGTGCCAGCAAAGTGATCATGAAGTTCAAGCGAACAATAGTATTGAAGGTGGTGCTGTTTCCCAATGTTTGCCAAATTTTTGGGCCTCAAAATTGGAAAATGAAGACATAGGTTATTGACAAGAGGAGGTGTGCAAAAAAAGGAAGTGGTACGCGAAATAAGGGAGGCGTGCACGGAAAAATCATGGGCCGTGCGAAAAACTGCGGGTTTACACAAAAAATATCATGGTGTGCGAAATTGTGGAATGAGGTTTTATGCACAAGGCATATTTTGGAATCAGAATGTCGAAAAATGTCAAAGGCATGGGCGGCACAAAAAAATCTGGAGATGTGCACGAAAAATGATATCGGCGTGAAAGATTATGTGCCAGACGAGAAGTTTTTCACGCCACAGGGGGTTTTGTGCGCGAGGGTCTCAGATACCTATAAATAATAGGTGACCTCCCTCATTCTGTACGGTAGAAGACTTAGAGAAGGTCCGAGGTTTGATGCACGTAAAAGGATTGCGTAAAGGGGATTGCGTGAAATAGTCTGGTTTGCGCAAAATATTTTGGGTTGCACAAAAAATTCTGGGATGCGCAAAAAAGGAACAGTTGCGCGTAAAAATTTGAGTGGCGCGTAAAAGACTCAGTTTCAGGAAAAAGGGTGATGTTGCGTGAAATATTTTTCCGCTTGAAAGAGGAAATTTTGCGTGCAATAGTAAGGTCTTGCACGAAAAGGGTAGGTGTTGCGCGCGATTGTCAGTGATTTGTTTTACACATTTTTGATTATCCGGATCAGTGGTTTAGTGTGTTCAAGAGAATCAATTCAGGAATTCGATGCAGGTATAGTCTCGGGCTGAGTAGAGACAAAGACTTCAATGAAAATCTACTAAAGAGACATTCACGTCTATAAACTGAGTGTGACTACACCAAGGGAAGTGAGCCAGGGGGAGCCAATGGGAGTGACCCGAGGGACGCTGTGAGCTATCCTTGAAACTTTTGTAAAGACAGTGAGCCTAGGACAGAGTGACTATGCCTAAACCTTTGTAATCCATAGCTAGTGAAGTTTAGTGGAATTTGGTACGACCGACAACCTTTCAGCGTATGCTCCTTGGACGTATCCCTTAGTGGTGAACCAAGTGAAAAATGTTGTGTCATCACTCTGCATGTGAATGTCTGCATTCTGTTCATATCCATCATATAGGTTTAACAAGTTCGTACCAATGTGGGAACAAGATCCATCACTTCAAAAGATAAAGTTGACACCTTGATTCACCCCTCCCCTCTCAGGGTGTCCCAGGGTCCTACAGACTCAATTACCAACCAACTTCCCAAACCTCAAAATTAAGGAAAGGAGGAATGAGAAACACATTCCTCTGGGGAACCACAATCAAATGATTTATAATTCACCAATTAAAGACATAATAGGATTGCTAATAAAGAAATTGTAACATCCCAGGTAAATAAAGAATATGACATTTTTATATTTATTAATATTTGTGATTTAAATATTAATTTTATTTTAAAAGGGATTCTATGTTCGATAGTGTACCCAATACGCAATAATGGGTTTTTTTGAAATCTTACGTTGCACACAATGTTGGGTCATACTAAAAAATAATAATATAATATTATTTTAAATGGTAGTTAACACCTAGCCGTTATATTGGTGGGAATGGACATAAATAACTACAATATGAATATATATGTTTGTCAAATGTTTTTACATTTATCTAATAAATTTTTGAGGCTTAAAATAAGAAAGAATATGATTTTAGCATAAATACTCTAATATTCATTAAAAGGTCAATTTACTGCCTTTTGATGACGAACCCTTTTTAAATCTAGTTTTGGTCCCTTTTATATGTTTTATTTGACAAAATATAATTTTTATTTAGAATTGAGACATCAAAATTTACTTTGGGTAATTTTTTGGTATTTTTCTGATAAAATTCATTTTTTAATGAATAGTGAAAAATATTGTATTTTAATTCAAAACTGCCTTTTAATATCATTTATTTATAAGGATAGATTATATTATTAATTGGTTTTAAAGTGTTATTATATTATTTTTTTATTATTTAATCCAATTTTGGTCATTAGAAGTAATTTCACTTTGAAATTTGACATAAATAAGTGTCAATCTTTTGATAGTTATTATTTCTTAAAAACACGCTTTTTGTTTTGACAGCGGAAATAAATTTTAAATTAATTTCTGCCATTTCTATGTTTTGAATTTGGAAAAATTTATTCCATATTTGGAATCATGAGTTCGAAATTGTTTTAGTAGGTAACTTTTATTTGTAGGCATTATGAATATTTACTTGAGTAAAAATTTTATTTACCATGGTTAAAGGGTAAATCTGGTAAATAAGGGTAACAAAATAATATTATAATAATTTTAAATTACCATAACATGTGTAATAATCCTCTTTTTTGTCACATTTACAACCATGGACATCTTTGGGCTGATTTTGGGACCCCATGAAGCCACTTGGGAGTGATAATGACACTTTATATTAATTAATTTAAAGTAAAGACAAAAATGACTTAGACATATATATTTTAGTAAATAAATTTTTACATGGGGTTATAAAATTTATCTATTAGACTATAAATATTCATTTGAAATATAAAAATATTTCCTACATCATAATATTTGTTTTATAATTTTTAGACATCTTATAAATAAAAATATTTATGACACAATACTGATGCAGCGTTTAACTCACTAATGAATGATTTAAATAAATAAGATTATAAAGATTAAACCAATATCCAAAACCTGTATAATTTTTATTGGATGATTTTATTTAGAACATTATTCTTCTTATATTTTACTTTAATTATTTTTGGACCTATAGGAACATAAAATCATTATATAATAAAATAATATTTTTAATCTTTCCTAAAGAGCCCCTCCTCTACCTTATAAAAATCCCTCACTTCTATCCCATTATTCATACTTCTCAAGACTCTTGGATCATCCAAAATCTACCCCATTGATCTCATTACATCCCTCTCCTCATCCTAGAATACTTTTCCTAGTAAAAAGTCAATTCAAGTAAACCTTTTGGTTCAAACCAAAGGGAGATACCCGGTTTAAAGGTAACATATTCTCTTAAGTTCTTTTGTTTTATTTTCCATCTACAACCCACTAAACTATTTTTATTACTTTATTTTATAGAAACACCAGTATCCTTATTATACTAGGTTGTTTTTATGAGAATTATTTGAACTACACATACACACACCTCCATCTAATGGGTAAATAACATATTATTTCTGGGGACGACAAACTAATGCCTCACGAAACGATGATTGATCAAAATTCTCCTACCACCTCTTATGGTGGACATTAAGATAGAACTGTATTTATATGTGATATATATTATATTTATATTGTTTCTAAGATTATTTATTTTTCATTTATAGAATACTATTATGGTTTCCATCATGGGTAAATACGATAATTTCATTTGAGAAAGTGCGGACTACCGCTCCCTCAAAGTGATATGAATCGTTCATGCCATATGTGGAATGCATAAAGGATAGAGTTAATGAAATTTTATATGATATTATACTATAATTATAATATAACTATGAATCATTATGGTTTCATTCCATTAAATATTAAATATAAATGAAAGTAGTGTTCATGCGTATGTATGACTTACTATCTCCATGAACGATGCATTTCATTTATTATCTCCAAATGTTATGTACTATTATAAAAAAATATATATACTGAAAATATATGATATATATGATATCTAAATCATGAATATCATTATTTAGATAATATAATTTTGACCACATGGACAATTTATAATTATAACAAGTTCATTTTTAACTCCAGTTCCGAATATCGAAAAAATGTCCGATATGAACTCAAATAATTAACTAATAGTTATAGAAAGGTAATAATTGATATAAAATTAATAATAAAATTAAAAAATGTTCTTAAGTAATTATAAATTAAATTTATTTTATTATTTAGGAGATTAAATAACGACCATGTCAAGTAGGACACGAGGTAAGGGACTTCACCTCAATCTTCTTTCATTGAGGCATATTTTGTTTTATACATGACATTATTTTATACGGTGTATAAAAACATTTTACTTCTCATTTAATTAAAAAGGAATATTTTTCTATGGGGATTTTTACTAAATGACAAAAACAATGAATCTTTTTAACAGAATCGGCGACAATGACTTTTTCTGCCATCGTGAGTGTTATTTGATATTTGGCTTCCTTAACAAGCCATAATGTTTTTAAAAGAAAAATAAATACCATATACTCTTTTACATATTTTGGCATTGAAAATGGTTTTTATAATGGATTTTTATGTCAATATATTTTAATTATATATTGTGATTGAAATGTGGAAATGTTATCTTTCCTTTATCTTTGTTTTATGTGTTATGAATGTGTTATAGTTCTTGGGAATTTTTTATGCATATGGGTGGTTTCGTGATAAACCTAGGGTGGGTGAGCCCGAGATAGCTCTTCAATGCATTAGGTAATATGACAGAGGTACACGTGAATGTTTCTCTAAAGAGATTTTGGGAATATACTGTGATGATTATTCTAAATGTAACTCCCTACGCAATTATGAAAGCTACAACATATGTATGTTATGTGTACCACAAGTTACCTTTATGATTTATGATTTCTACGTATATTTCATAAATCTTATGATTTCATGAGGTATATTAAAGAGCTTATGTTATGTATGTATTGATGATATAATGTTTTTTTCATTGTTTTATAAACCTTACTTAGCTTTTTATGCTCATCCCAAATTTTTGAAATGTTTTTCACATGACTTAAAAATGAATAGGGTCAAGGATAGAATCAAGGGAAAGTCTTTCTAAAACATGGAACTAGACATGAAAATTTTTTTAAAGAGTTTTTATTTTATGAAAAAATGGGAACTGAGTTGAATTGTCTACCTTTTAATTTTTAAAATGTAATATAATAGTTATGGTCTAATTATCTAAAACTCCAAAACTAAAAAGATCCTCAATGTGAATTATTCATTTAATTCAAGATTATGTAATGTTTTAAGGCCGAGTCCTTATAGTTGGTATTAGAGGTTGGTTTAGACAATTTTAGGAGTTAGGATATTGTTATATTAATATCCATAAATTATTTTTAGTTTAAGTTATGATTGAAATGATATAGAATTTAAAAATTACCATGTTTCTTCACCTAAGATATTTCTGTGTTCAGAATGGTTTTCCACAGAGGAACATAGCAGCTATGATTGGATGACATCAGGAGGAAGACAACCTTCCAAATCAGTAACCTAAGATGATTGTAATTGGAACTGAACATTTTGTTGTAGTGATGGCTCAGTTGACTGAGGCTATAAATGGTGGTTGTATCCATGCATGAGATCATCCAGATCAACCATAGAGGAACATGTCAGTAGTGGATCATTTCATGTGGCAGCATCCTCTATCATTCTGAGGATCATATGACCCTGTTCTATCTAAAGGGTTGATTAAAGCACTAGAGAAGATTTTTGATGTCATGGGATGTTCAGAACATCAAAAGTTTAGTCTCACTGTTTACCATTTTGAAGGTGAAGCTGATCAATGGTGGTCGATGGCGAAAAATATCAGGGATAATGAGGAGATTGATGCTCTTGGTTGAGATTAATTAAAAGGTATTTTTCTTGAGAAATATTTTCCTAAGATGGTTCATCTTAGGATGGAAAAAAATTCCATGAATTGAGGTAGGAGGATGACTCAGTGGCTGCTTATGATGCAAAATTCACTCGACTGGCAAGGTATGCTCCAAATTTGATACGAGATCTTGATAGCAATATCAATTGTTTTTACTCAGGATTAAAGCCAAATTATTGAAGGGATTTTTCTTCCCATGAGTTAAAAAGTTATGAAAAACTTTTTCAATATATGGAGAAGGTGGGAATAGAGTTTGCTGATGATATGGTGTTCTTTCACAAACCACAGAATAAAAGGTCAAGGTGGCAAACGAAAGGGAAGAACTCTTCAAAAAAGTCTAATGGTAAGAATATTATGTTTATAGTTTGTGAAAATTGGGGTAAAAATCAGGCTGGGGAATGTATTTTGAATTCTGGTAAGTGCTACTAATATGGTAAAATGGGACATAAGGCTCATAATTGCACTGAAAAAGACTAGGTAAATGGAAAAAAAAATATGATGTACTGTCAGTAAAATGTTTTAAGTGAAATGAAATGGGTCATTATGCAAATGAGTGTCCAAAGAAGAACTCGACTAAGGGAAATCATCCAGACTACAAGAAGAAAGGGGTGGTGAAATCCTTTGCAACTACTTCAGCAGATGTTGGGCCCTCAAATGAAGTAGTATCAGGTACACTATTTTTTTGTTCATATTATGTCAATGTGTTATTTGATTTAGGGTCTACATACTATTTCATTTCTAAGAAGTTTTATAGTAAATTGGGAATTACTTATCAATATATGAATCCATAACTAATGTTAAAAACACCTGGAGGAAATGTTGATAAAAAAAAGAAATTATAATAACTTTCCCGTCCTTGTGGGCGGAAAGAATCTACCTACAAACCTTATTATTTTTCTCTAGTAGAGTTTGATGTTATTTTGGGTATGGATTGGATTTCTATTTTTCATTCTAAGATTGATTGCAGAGCTAAAGAGGTTTCTTTTCAGAAATATTTTCAGTTTGTGTACAAGAATTAACCCTTAATTTTGATAACATACCAGGAAGCTGAGAAACTAGTAAAAGATGGAAATGAATGTTACCTTACACATATTTTTGAAAACAAAGGAACTATTCAAATTAATGATGTGCCAGTGGTAAATGTGTACCTTGATGTTTTTCCTGATGAGTTTCCTGGTATTATACCTGATCGGGAAGTTGAATTTACTGTTGACTTAGTTCCTGATGCTAAGCCAATTTCAATACCCCCTTATCAAATGACTCAAATTGAACTTTTAGAGTTAAATAAGAAATCATAGGAGTTATTAGATAAAGGTTTCATTTGACCTAGCACATCACAATGGGGTGATCATGTCTTGTTTGTTGAAAAGGAAGATGGTTGAATGAGATTTTTCATTGATTATAGAGCATTGAATAACATCACTGTTAAGAAAAAGTATCCTTTGCCTCATATCGATGATTTGTTTGATCAGATCTAGGGAGCTCAATATTTTTCAAATATTAATTTGAGGTTAGGGTACCATTAGTTGAAAGTAAAGGAAGATAACATTCTGAAGACAGCGTTCTATACTAAATATGTCCATTATGAAATTTTAGTTATGCTTTTTGGGTTAACCAATGCACCTGCTGTATTCATGGATCTTATAAATTGAATTTTCCATGGGTTCTTGGATATGTTTTTAGTTGTGTTCATTGATGATATTTTGGTTTTTTCTAAAAGTAAAGAGGAGCATGAAATTCAATTAAGGGTTGTCTTGAGAACTTTAAAAGAAAAAAACTCTATAGAAAATTCATCATGTGTGAGTTTTTGTTTCACCAAATTTCTTTCCTTGGTCACATTATTTCAAAAAATAGAATAACTATTGATCTTCTAAAAAAAGTTGTTGAAGAAGGGCCTAGACCCACAAATATAACCGAGATTCATAGTTTTCTTGGTTTGGAAGGTTATTACCAGAGGCTTTTTGAAAATTTTTCATGGTTATCTATCCCAATGACTAAGTTAACTCAAAAAAGGTGTTATGTTAATTTGGGAAAAATATTGTGATGATTGTTTTCAAAAATTGAAAAGAAGATTGGTGAATGATTTAGTTTTGGCACTGCCTTCAAGAAATGGTGAGTTTGCTATCTATAGTGATGTTTCACTGAAAGGACATGGTTGTTTCCTTATGTAGAATGATCAGGAAATTTCTTATGCTTCACATCAGTTGAAAACTCGTCAGTTAAATTACCCAACACATAATTTGGAATTATCTGATGTTGTTTTAGCTTTAAAAATTGGAAGGCATCATCTGTATGGAGTAAAATGTGAAATATATACTGACCACAAAAGTTTGAATTATAAATTCACTTAGAAAGAATTAAACATGAGATAAAGGAGATGGTTGGAATTAATCAAGGATTATGATTTCACGATCCATTGCCATCAGGGAAAATCAAATAAAGTGGATGATGCTTTGAGTCGAAAAAGTAATGCTTCATTAACCATGCTACGTTTGGAATGAGATCCTTTGGTTTTTGATTTTATGAACTTTGGCATAGAAGTTGTTGGTGTAGGAAATTCCTCTATTTTGTTTTAGGTGTCAGTGAAATCATCTCTATCAAACCGAATTAAGAAAGTGCAGAAGGAATATTGTGAGTTGCAAAAATGGTAGACTTGGTTTAGAACGGTAAGTTACCTGATTTTAACACTGATAATTATTGTGTTTTGAGGTTTGGAAAGAGATTATGTGTACCTTGTGATTTACAGTTGAAGAATGAGTTGTTATGTGAAGCTCATAGTTCTCTATTTTTAGTTCATCATTGGATGTACTAAGATGTACAGAGATCTTTAGGAGTATTACTGGTGGGATGGAATGAAAAGAGATATTGCTGATTTTATTTTCAAGTGTTTGAATTGTAAACAGGTTAAAGAAAAGGAAAAGTTACTGAAAGTGATGCATCAGTATTTACTAGTGCCAGAGTGTAAATCTGAAAATATATCCATGGATTTTGTTTTGGGATTACCAAACACATATCGAGGTAATAATGCAATCTAGGTTATTGTTCACCGATTGACTAAATCTACCCATTTCCTTCCTATTCGAGATACTTTTTCTTGAGATAAACTTACTCTATTGTATGTTAAAGATATAGTCAGGTTGCATGGTGTTCCCCTCTCCATTGTATCTGACTGTGATCCCAGGTTTACTTCTAACTTTTGGAAAGGCCTTCAGAATTTGTTAGGTACTGAATTAAATTTTAATACAGCTTTTCATCCTCAATCAGTTGGGTAGTCAGAATGGAAAATTCAGACCTTGGAGGATATGTTATGTTCCTTCTCGATGGATTAACAAGGAAGCTGGGACCAACATATTTCTTTGGTTGAATTTTCTTATAATAATAGTTTTCATTCAAGTATACTGATGGCTCCATTTAAGACATTATATGGGAAGCAGTGTTGAACTTTAACTTTTTGGGATGAAGTAGGTGAAAGGAAACTGATGGGACTAGAATTGGTAGAAGAGATGGCCGAAAAAATTTAGTTGATTCAGAAGCACATGAGAATAAATCAGATAAAGAAGAAAAGTTATGTGGACAACCAGAGGAAGGATCTTTTTTTTGATGTAGGTGATCATGTCTTTCTCAATGTTTCTCCATGGTATAGTGTGATGCATTTTGGTAAGAAGGGAAAGTTGAGTCCAAGGTTCATTGGACCTTATGAAATCCTGGAGAAAGTTGGATCAATTGCATACAAAGTGGGTTTACCTCCTTGTTTATCCTAGGTACACAATGTTTTTCATGTTTCAATGTTGAGAAATTATATGACAGATCCATCTCTTGTTTTGAGCCTAGAGGTAGTTCAGTTGGAAGAGAATCTCTCTTATGAAGAACAAAAAGTCCAGATTCTTGACCAAAGAGAGTAAGTGCTGCGGAATAAATTAATTAATCAGGTAAGGGTTTTGTGGAAAAAACCATATGGTTGTAGAGGAAACTTGGGAATCTGAAAATTCTATGAGAGATAAATACCCTCATTTATTTGATAAGTGAATAAAATTTCCATGATGCAATTCCCAAAAGGGGGGAAGGATGTAACATCCCAGGTAAATAAAGAATATAAAATTTTCATATTTATTAATATTTATGGCTTAAATATTATTCTTATTTTAAAATTCATGCTATGTTCGATAGCATCCCCAATACAAAACAACAAGTTTCTTTGAAATCTTACGCTGCACACAACGTCGGTCATACTAAATAATAATAATATAATATTATTTTAAAAGGTAGTTAACACCTAGTAGTTGTATTGAAAGGAATGGAAAAAACTAACTCTAATATGAATATACATGTTTGTTAAATGTTTTTACATTTATCCAATAAATTTTAGAGGCTTAAAATAAAAAAATAATCCCATTTTAAGCATAAATACTCTAATATTCATTAAAAGTTCGATTTACAACCTTTTGATGGAGACCCCTCTTTAAATCTAGTTTTGATCAATTTTATATGTTATATTGGTCAAAATAAAATTCTTCTTTACAATTATGACATCAAAATTTACTTTGGGTAATTTTTTGGTATTTTTCTGATAAAATTCATTTTTTAAGGAATAGTGAAAAATACTGTATTTTAATTCAAAACCGCCTTTTAATATAATTTATTTTGAATGGTAGATTATCTTTTTAATTAGTTATAAAGTGTAATTATATTATGTTTTTACTATTTAATCCAATTTTGTTCATTGGAAGTAATTTCACATTGAAATTGGACATAAATAAGTGTCAATCTTTTGATAGTTATTATTTCTTAAAAAAACGCTTTTGGTTTTGACAATGGGAATTAATTTAAAATTAATTTCTCCCACTTCTGTGTTTTGAATTTGGAAAAATATATTCCATATTTGGAATAAGGAGGTCCAAATTGTATAAATAGGTGACTTTTATTTTTAGACATTATGAATATTTACTTTATTAAAATTTTTATTTACCATGGTTAAAGGGTAAATCTGGTAAATAAGGGTAACAAAATAATATTATAATAATTTTAAATTATCCTAAATTGTGTCCTAATCCTATTTTTTGATACATTTGAAACCATGGCCATCTTTGGGTCGATTTTGGGACCCCATGGAGCCACTCGGGTTCGATAATGACACTTTATATTAATTAATTTAAAGTAAAGAAAAAATGACATAAACATATATATATTTTAGTAAATCAATTTTTACATGGGGTTATATAAGTTATCTCTTCGACTATAAATATACATTTGAAATATAAAAATATTTCCTACATCTTGATAGTTTTGTTTATAATTTTTAGACATCAAATAAATAAAAATATTTATGACACAATAACGATGTAGTGTTTTCCTCATTAATGAATGATTTAAATAAATAAGATATAAAGATTAAAAAAATATCCAAAAACCTGTCCAATTATTATTTTATGATTTTATTTAGAACATGAGTCATCTTATCATCAACTTTAATGAGTTTGGACCTTTAGAAACCGAAAATCATTATATAATAAAATAATATTTTAAACTTTCCTCAAGAGCCCCTCCCCCACCCCTTCATAAAAAGCCCTCAATTATAACGCATTACTCATTGTTTTCAAGCCCATTGGATCATCCAAAATCTGCCCAATTAAGCTCCGCATATTCCTCTCCTCCTCCTAGAATCATTCCTTTAGGCAGAAGTAAATTCAAGTAAACCTTTTGGTTCAAACCAAAGGGAGATAACCGATTCAAAGATAACATCTTCTCTTAAGTTCTTTTGTTTTATTTTTTTTCTCCAACCCCCTAAACACTTTTTATTCCTTTATTTTATAGAAAAACCAATATCCTCGATATACTAGGTTATTTTTATGACCCTAATTCGATCTACACTTACACACACCTCTATCTAATGTGTAAAGAACATACTGTTTCTGTGGGCAACAAACTTACGTCTCACGAAATGATGATTGTTCAATATTCTCCTACAACATCTTATGGTGGCCATTAAGATGGAAGTGTATTTATATGTGATATATATTATATTTATATTGTTTTTATTCTTCTTTATTTTTCATTCATAGAATACCTTTATGGTTTCATAGTGGGTAAATACAATAATTTCATTTGAGGAAGTGCAGACTACTGCCACCTCAAAGTGATACGACTCGTTCATGCCATATGTGGAACATATAAAGGATGGAGTTAATGAAATTTTATATAATATTATGCTATAATTACAATATACCTATGTATCATTATGTTTTTATTCCATTAAATATGAAATAGAAATGAAAGTAGCATTCATGTGTACGTATGACTTACCGTCTCCATGAATGGTGCATTTCATTTCCTATCTCCAAATGTTATGTACTATTATAAATACATATATATACTATAAATTTATTATATATATGATATCTAAATCAGGAATATAATTTTAGAGATAATGGTATTTTGATCAAATGGACAAATTATAATTATAACAAGTTCATTTTTAACTCAAGTTCTTAACATCGACAAAATGTACGATATGAACTCAAATAATTAACTAATTGTTATAAAAAGGTAATAATTGATATAAAAGGAAAAATAAAAATGAAAAAGGTTCTTAAGAAATTATAAATTAACTTTAGTTTATTATTCAAGAGATTAAAGAACGATCGAGTCAAGTCAGACACATGGTAAAGGACTTCATCTCAATCTCCTTTCATTGAGGCATATTTTGTTTTATACATGACTTTCTTTTATATGGTGTATAAAAACATCTGATTTCTCATTTCATTCAAAATGAATCTTTTTCTACGAGGCTGTTTACTAAACTACAAATAAAATGTTTCTTATTAACATAAGCAGCGACAACGACCTTTTCCACCACCGTGAGCGTTATTTGATATTTGGATTCTTTAAAAACCATAATGTTTTTAAAAGGAAAATACATACCATATACTCTTTTACATATTTTGGTATTGAAAATGGTATTGAAAATGGATTTTCTATGTCAATATATTTAAATGATATATTGTGATTGAAATGTGGAAATGTTATCTTTCCTTTATGTTTGTTTTATGTGTTCTGAATGTGTTATGGTTCTTGGGAATTATTTACGCATATGAGTGGTTACGTGATAAACCTATGGCGGGTGAGCCCGAGATAGCTCTCTAATGCATTGGGTAATATGACGGAGGTAAACGTGAATGTTTTTCCTAATAGATTTAAGAAATATACTATGATGAGTATTCCAAATATTACTCCCTACGTAGCTGTGAAAGCTATAACGTAAGTATGCTATGTATGCCACAAGTTATCTTTATGATTTATGATTTCGATATATATTTCATAAATCTTATGATTTCATGAGGTATGTTAAAGAGATTATGTTATGTATGTATTGATGATCTAATGTTTTCTTTCTTTGTTTTATAACCCTTACTGATATTTTTATGTGCATCCCATGTTTTTGAAATATTTTTCACAGGACTTAAAGATGAATAGGGACAAGGATGAGATCAAGAGAAAGTCATGTTGTCTAAAACTTGGAACTATACATGACTATTTTTTCAAGAGTTTTTATTTTTTGAAAAAATGGAAACTGATTTGAATTGTCTACTTTGTAATTTTTGAGTTGTAATGTAATAGTTATGGCCTAATTCTCTAAAACTCCAAACCTAAAAAGATCTTCAATTTGAATTATTCATTTAATTCAAGATTATGTAATGTTTTGAGGCCAGGTCCTTATAAAAACTCCTCACTAAGAAAAAGTTATGTTGAAACAAAATAAATATGTTGGGATAGAGACTCTAATGATCTTAATTGAACTTTAGAATATCAATATATTCACTACTAATCCTAATATGATTCTGAATCTCAAAAATAGACCATAAGACAAAACATAAACGCCACCTATAGAACATTTGAGGTTACTAGAGCCAAGAAACTGCATATCCCAACAAAAGATATCCCAAATAATAACTTCACACAAATGGGAATACCAAATAGAGACCTAAAACATGACTCCACACCATTTATAGTTTCCCTAAAATGGTGAAACATAAAATAAGAATAGCCAAAAGAATGATCATCATGAACGATACACAGATCCACTATAAAAGATAACCAACTTAAAATACCACAAGAGAGAACATCCTTGAAAACAACTAAGAGGTACCTATACCCAATCACTGAGAAAGGTCACTCCTTAAATAAAAGGGGACACCCCAACATGCATAAGCCTCCACATGGAATGGAATTGTTCTAGAATCAGGTCAAAAAATTATAGAAAGGGTAACTTGTGGGTAAACACATGGAACACCAACTCATGGGGAAATGAAATGAAATATCAACTTAGAAACTCTCATAGGATACTTAAAAACCAATAACATATCCTCAATACCATAACCTTTACATAAGTCATCCCTAGTCATCCATAAAAGAAACCCAATCATATAGTCCACACCATGTATGAAAGATAAAAAAATCAAGAATTAACGAGGCATGAACATCTAATAAGATACTAAAAAGGGTTAAATTACCATTAATACATTACAAATTAAGGAAATAGGTATACAAAATATGAGGCAAGTCCCCCCCAAAAAACAAATATTACAAAATAGCATTCTCTAACAATAATATCCAACTTCTAACTCCATAATGGAAGAAAAAATTTAGACAAATGAATAGATTCGCACTAGGAATGAGTCTCTTTATTTTGAGAAGATTGCTTCCTATATTTATTAATTTCTCATTTACCCTTCTCACTAGACAAACCATTATTTCTTGATATAAACAGGATCATAGTATCCCCAATAACAGGTTTCCCTCCTAATATTTCCCCAATTATGGTGGACTTATAAACTTCTTCCATATAGGTAATTAGGCCAGACTGAAGCAATGATGAATGGAGTTTCATATGAATTCCCCTTGAAAATAACAATTTCTTCTTTGAATCTTCTGCAACCAACTCTATAGAGAATGACACCAAGACTACGAAACATTCAACATAGTCTTTCTATGATAGATCACCCTGGGGAATACACAAAAAATTTACCACCTTCTCATCTATCACTTCTTTGGGATAAATCCATTGAATCAATGAATCCTTAAAATATCCCCAAGAGAGATTTTCAGATGATTTGGAAGGAATATTGATCTCACACCACTCCAAACCCAATCCTTCGAACAAGGGAATGATGAAACACAACCTAGAGGCTTCAAGAGTCTATAAAAAGTTGAGAGAATCTTCAAACATGGCTAGCCACTCCATCACCTCATGTGATCATCAATCACCAGAGAATACTAGAGGATAATAGTTTAAAAACACTCATGTATGATCCATGATCTAGGAGGAACATGGATCTACCACTCTATCATTAGTATGGGTAGATTTATAGAGTGGAAATACAACTCTTGGTTCATTATGACAACTACACAAGGCATTCCCTTCCTATATTTATGATTCTTTCTTGGGAGAATCATTCTAAACCATCAAAATACAAAACACTCAATAAAAACAAATTATAATTCAATATAAGGAGAAAAACACAAGCCAATAAAATCCATGTTACAAAAACACCTCAAAATTTAACATGAGGAAAAAAAATTTGAAAGACACCAATTCCAGGTCTCAAGTCCCTTTACAAAATTCTACACAAAATAATTAGAAGCATTTAATACCACAATACCCAAATCATTTTGAAACTAAAAAAAAACAAAATCAATTTCTTTTTCTCAAACGACTTGCATAAAAATTTCATGAAAATACCTCACTCACCCAAAACATGGGTTTCCAAACTGTACCAGCTGCTAAATGATAAAAAAATTGAATTTTTAAAACATATTTTTTTCAAAAAACAAATTACCCAAAGATTTCCATTGCAATTTCCATAACAAACACCATCAATCAAAGAAAAATCCAAAGGTGAAAATTGAGCAAAAACAAAAAAAAATCAAAACATTCTACACCACACTTTGTTTGACAGAATGGTTTTTCAAACCACTTTCCAACCATGCGAGTGATATTAGAAGTTGTCTATAGGGGGTTTCACAGCGTGTGCACAATTATACATACCATTTTTCTTAATCATTACCACTATGAACTCCATCCAATTTCACTATGAAATGATAAATTTCCTAGGATGTCTAAAAAAAACTCACTCTAACTCAGAGTACACTACCGAAAAAATCAATATTTGCGACGAGTTATTTGCGATGGGAATAAATCCTGTCGTAAATAACCCATCCAAGAAGTTATTGGCGATGGGGAAATTTCCCCGTCACAAATAACCAATTATTGGCGAAGAGTTTTCGTCTCCCGTCGCAAATAGTTTCGCGCGACTTGCACGCCAAACCGTGTGAATATTATTTGCGACGGGACGATGTCTCTCGTCGCAAATAGTTTGGCGTGACTTGCGCGCCAAACCGTGCAGCATGCGCACAAAACCGCGAAAGAGTATTTGTGACGGTACCCGTCGCAAATACCTGGCGGCGGTTAATAGCTTTTTGCGACAGGATGTCATCCCGTCGCAAATACCCTTTTAACCGCCGACTGTAATTAATGCGCGCGAGGGTATTTGCGACGGGCCCCGTCGCAAATACTACCATTCGCGATGGGTTTCCCGTCGCAAATAACCCTGTCGCAACTAATAGAACATATATATAACCTCATCCGTTTTTTCCCAAATCACTCAGATCTTCTTCTCTCTCTCTTTTCATTCTTCAGTTTCAAGGAAAAAATTTCTTTGAGTTAAAATTTTTTGGTCGAGAACAATTGGAGGGCGCCAATATCATCAGAATATCAAAGTTTAAGGTATTTATATTTTATTTTTTTATATTTATTTTATTTTTTATGTTAGCTTTAATTGTTGTTTATTAGTTGTAATTACATTAGATTTCAATTGATTTTTATTTATATTTATTTTGAGTAAAAAATTGATATTGTTAGTCATAATTATAAACAATTAGTGTTAATTAGATATAATTAGATATAATTAGAAATAATTAGTGATAATTAGTAATAATTAGATATAATTAGTAATAGTTAGTAGTAATTAGTAATAATTAGATATAATCAGTAATAATTAGATATAATTAGTAATAATTAGATATAATTAGTAATAAATAGATATAATTAGTAATAAATAAGTATAATTAGTAATAAATAGATATAATTAGTAATAATTAGATATAATTAGTAATAATTAGATATAAATAGATATAATTAGTAATAATTAGAAATAATTAGTAATAATTAGATATAATTAATAATAATTAGTAATAATTAGTAATAATTAGTAATAATGAGTAATAATTAGTAATAATTAGTAATAATTACTAATAAAAAAATTATTTTAGAAATAATTAGTAATAATTAGAAATAATTAGTAATAATTAGAAATAATTAGTAATAATTAGAAATAATTAGTAATAATTAGAAATAATTAGTAATAATTTGAAATATTTAGTAATAATTATATATAATTATTAATAAGTAGATATAATTAGTAATAATTAGATATAATTAGTAATAATTTGATATAATTAGTAATAATTAGTAATAATTAGAAATAATTAGTCATAATTAGATATAATTAGTAATAATTAGATATAATTAGTAATAATTAGATATAATTAGTAATAATTAGATATAATTAGTAATAATTGGTAATAATTAGATATAATTAGTAATAATTAGTAATGATTAGATATAATTAGTAATAATTTGTAATAATTAGTAATAATTAGTAATAATTAGTAATAATTATTATTAAATATTAATAAATAGTAATAAATAGTAATAAATAGTAATAATTAGTATTCATTAGAAATAAATAGTAATAATTAGGAATAATTATTAATAATTAGTAATAATTAAGAATAATTAGTAATAATTATCAATAATTAGTAATAATTATCAATAATTAGTAATAATTATCAATAATTAGTAATAATTAGTAATAATTAGGAATAATTATCAATAATTATCAATAATTATCAATAATTTGTAATAATTAGTAATAATTAGTAATAATTAGTAATAAATAGTAATAAATAGTAATAAATAGTAATAAATAGTAATAATTCATAATAATTGTTAATAATTAGTAATAATTAGTAATAATTAGTAATAATTAGTAATAATTAGTAATAATTAGTAATAATTAGTAATAATTAGTGATAAAAAATTATATTATCAATATTTATGAAAAAACAATATTAATATTAATAAAATATTAATTTTTTTAAAATATTAAAATTATCAATATTCGCAACTGGCTTTTCTCTATTCTTAACATGTTCAAATCTCAAAGGGTCGCCAATTATCAGGTCATGCGCAATAAAAAGTTTGTTTCAGCTATGTCCAATGTAAACTCTATAATTTTCCTTGTATGGTTGATCACCTCGCAAGTAGTGTTGCAATAGGACAACCCAAGTCATGCCTGTATGATCTATAAGAATTATCTCACATGACCCTTTACACAGACCATTCTTCCTTGAAAATTTAAGGGAAAGATACTGATATCCCCTCAAATTTTTAAATCCTATATATATTGAGGGTGTTGAAGCTTTCTTAGCATTTGCATCATTAAGAACCAGAATATTTTTTAGAAGGCACAATTAATTTTCCTTGTAAAAAATGTGCTCTGAGAATGTTTGACACATTTGACAAGGTTATGGGACATATCTTGCGGTTTGGTTTTCAACCAGATTATGTTTTTTGGTATCAAAACGGTGAACGCAGTTCCAGAGAAGATCCTAATAACTTGATTCTGGATCCATCACGGTTTCAAAATTTAGTACATGATTTTGCAGGTCCATCTGTGCAACAAACTGAAACTCACGATGATATTGATTTAACTCCTGAGTTGGCACCATCCGAATTTTATGAGTTGTTAAGGTCTGTTGAGGATGCATTATATCCTAGTTGCAAGATAAGAAAATTAGAAGCGATTAAAAAATTTATGGTAATTAAATCAGATAATGCAATGCCAAACAACTGTTTTGATTAGATATTTTATTTGGTTAAAACACTGTTATCTGATGGAAATGTGTTTCCTACAAATTACTATGAGAGCAAGAGGCTGATTCGTAATCTAGGCCTTAGTTATCAGAAGATTCATGAATGTCCAAATGATTGCATCTTATATTCTGGCGAAAATGAGTCATTGGATAGTTTTCCCACATGTGGACAATCGAGGTATAAAGAACCTCAACCAGGGAAGTCTATATTGATTCCATTAAAACAGTTGAGATATTTCCCCCTTACACCCATGTTGCAGCATTTATTTATGTCTCAGAACACAGCATCAATGATGTCATGACACAAAACCAATATTTCAACTGATAAAAGCTTGAATCATCTATCTGATGGCGATTCATGGAAACATTTTGACCGTTTGCATCTGTCTTTTTCAATAGAAGCCTGAAACGTGCGATTGGGTATTTCTACTGATAGTTTCTATCCGTTTGGTTCTTATGGTAGTCAGTATTCATGTTGGCCTATCTTTATAACTCAATACAATTTTCCTGTATGGATGTTGATGAAGGAGCCTTATAATTTTTTGACTCTATTAATCCCAGGACATCTGAAAAATAATATTAATGTTTATTTGAAACCATTTATTGATGAGTTAAATGAATTATGGAGTGATGGTGTTAATACATATGATGTTACTATGAAACAAAATTTCATATTAAAAGCTGCATTGATGTGGATGATTAGTGACTTTTCGGCATATGGCATGTTATCTGGTTGGATTACACATGGTCCAAAATCATGTCCTTATTGTATGAAAGAAAAAAAGCCTTTATTCTCATAAATGGAATAAACCTTTCTATTTTGACTGTCATTGTAGATTTCTTCCAACCGATCGTCCTTCTCAGAGGAACAAATCTCATTTCAAAAAAGGTACAATTGAAAGGGATGAACCTCCAAAGATGATCTCAGGTATATAGTTAAATTCAATTGTATTTTCATTACCCCCCATCACATTTGGACCAATAGTAAACCAACAAAAAATTCATGGCTTTGCGAAAGAACATAATTGGATAAAACGAAGCTTTTTTTGGGATCTTCCGTATTGGTCTGATTTATTGGTTCTCCACATTTTGGATATTATGCATATTGAGAAGAACTGTTTTGATAATTTATTTCATACAGTTTTGGATAAACCAATTAAGAACAAAGATACTGTAACGACACGATTAGATCTTGCCCAAATTTACAGTAGACCGGAACTTGAACTATATGAAAATGTCAAATCATAGAGGTTAATGAAGCCAAAATCATCTTATACACTGTCCAAAGAGATTATCTTATTATTTTGTCAGTGAATTGTAGATTTGAGACTTCCAGATGGCTATGCTTTTAATTTGGGAGATGTTTTAATAATGGTTATATTACTGGATTAAAAAGTCATGATTGTCATGTTATAATGGAAAGACTTATGCCGATTGGATTCAGAGGTTTGTTGAATTCTTTGATTTGGGATTCGATAATAGACATATCATATTTTTTTGAGACATTTGTGCAGCGACAACAGACTATGATGCGCTAAGAAAACTGGAAGAAGATGTTGTTGTAATTATATGTAAACTGGATAAAATATTTCCACCGGCTTTCTTGACTCAATGGAACATATGATATTACATTTACCACATGAAGATAAATGTGGAGGTCCAGTACAGTTTTGATGGATGTACCCATTCGAGAGATGCGTGCAGAAATTGAAGAAAAAAGTACGTAAAAAAACATCAGTTGGAGGCTCAATTATTGAAGCTTATTTGCAAGAGGAAATTGCTTTTTTCTACTCTCATTATTTTGAATCTCAATATCCCTAAAAACAAAATCACATGGGATGAAACAAGGGGAATTTTAATGATGAAATGGAAAATCAATTAACATTTTTTAATCATCCAAATCTTGGTTTTGGTGGAGTTCATGAATGATGAATTTCAGATGATGAACATCATAGAGCTCATACATATGTTTTGCTTAACTATGAAGAAATGCCATCATTTGTCCTGTGAGTGCTTCTATCACTTATTCTATAATTTATGTTACAATATTTAAACTTATTTTATTTTTAGGTTATATGATAATCATATCAAGAAGCAACTTCCACAAATTACAACAGCTGCTCTTGAAAAACGCAAACAAATTTTTTTTCTCAACGGTTTCAAAAATTGGTAACATAAATTTATAATGGTTTAATATCAATTCTATTTATTATTTGTTATATTGAAAATTGTTTTAAAAATTTTTAGGTGTCTTAATATTCTGATAAAATTGATAAGAAACTGTGTATATTGAGTAACCCACCATCCAAAATAGTTAAATCTTATAATGCATATATAGTGAATGATTTTTGATTTCATACACATGCATAAGGGGAATAAAAAAACAATGAACAATGGAGTTTTCTTGAGAGTATAACATCATAGCGAAAGTGAATTTGACTTTTATGGAATTTTGGATGAAATTATTGAGCTGTGTTATCTAAGACAGAATTACATAACAATGTTTAAATGTCGGTGGTTGGATACTGAGAGAGGATTTCATGCTCATCCGACTCATGGAATCATCGATATTAAATATAAAAGTCTTCTTTTAGTAAATAAACCATTTTTACTGGCTCAACAGGAACATCAAATTTATTATTCAAAGTACTGTGCTACTTCAAGAGACTTGAGTGACTGGTAGAGTATAATAAAAATGAAATCTTGGGAAAATAAGTTTACTCAAACTGATTGTGGTTCCACTAGAGTGGAAGGAATTGAAATTTTTCAAGAGACTGCTCAAAATCCATCTGATTCACAAAGATATGTGAATATCGATGATGACACCCCCACAATTAAGGATCGATGGTGATAAAGATGTTAATGTTGTTACAAATGAATTTGAAATGACAAGAGATGCTGAACCTGAAACTCATATAGATATTGATGATGTTGAGGAGAAAGATGAAGACATTGCCATTGACAGCTATAGAGAAGAGGATGAAGATGAACATTGACACATTTTAATGCTGGTTATAATCATAACTAATATATATCTATATATAATAGTTATTTTCAACTATCTTCTAACAACAATAATTTTGTGTTTCAGATGGACTATGATCTATTGCGTGAGTTAGAGAAGGATGAGCTACCTTTTGATGATGGGGATGTGGGATCATCTGACCCTCAGCCTACTGGTGGTTCATGAGGTACGCGAAGGGGGTGCGGTCTTGCGCGATTGATGATTCATGACCCTATCCCCGAGCGACTTCCACGTCTTGGTTTCGGTCCATGCACATAGAGGTATGGTAACCTGTATATTTTAGTTAGATTTCATTAATTTATTTATATATATACTAATTGTTTGATTATTAATTCTTTTTTCATAGTTTTGAGCATGTAGCTATTGGATAGGGGAGCACTATATTGCCCAATTATTTTTCTCTGCCATGGATCACATGGGAAAAGATTCCCGTTGATGGGCGACGCGACATGTTCCATCATTGGTTGGTACGTAAATAAATAATATTTATTTTGAAATTTATTTTATTAAAAACTTGATATTATAAATTATTTTTATGGTTTATAGTATCCTATCGATGATAGCATGCACGACGCTATCTACACGGCATGGCAGGTTTCTATGTGTGACCGTTTCTATTAGTTTTTGCACAATTTGAGAAGGACAACCATTAAGAAAGCAGGAGTGACAGAATTTGATGAGTCGTGTAGAGCCCATTGACCCGAGTAAATTTCATCTCATGTTTGGTATGGATTATGTTTACACTGGTTGGGTGGTGAATTTTAGAGGAGATCTTTAGTGGGACAACATAACTGGGGCAGACAGGAGGTGACACCTCGAGCTGGTAGCCGTACATTCAGTTCACATATATATCATCTGGTAAGTATATTTTTTGAATATTTTATATAACTTTAAATATAAACAGATTATTTTATATTTCTGTAGGTAGTCGAGCATCCCGATATTACAGAGTTTGACATTTACCGGAGGATGTACAGTGATCCAGCCACTAGAGAGATTAGAGGTGATCGCCAGCGTCAGATTGTGGTTAGTATTTTTTTTAAGTTTGACAATTAACTACATATAATATTTTCACAATTTTAATTTTAAATTTGAATTGAAGGAGTCATATGAGTCTGTGACCTCTCAGACACAGGCTGAGGGTCAGGATGAGAGGACTGAGCAGACCAGTGCGCACCATTTCGATTAGGCGGCATGGATGTAGGTGACTCAGTATGGCTTTGATAAGGGCAGAGTAATTGGTATCAGCTCTCATTTGACTCCTGGTACTTACTATGGTACTGATGCGATGTCGACGTCTATCTCGAGAGGAGCTCATGGAGAGGCATCATCTTTTGGCTCACAGTATCTGGAGCAGTTGCGAGCTCAGACTGAGCTTATAGAGACTTTGCAGAAGCAGCAAGAAGAGATGCGTCGGCGGCAATGGCAGTAGGAGAAGAATTACAAGAAGCAGATGTGCCGATGGCAGTAGCAGCAGCAACATGAGGAGGAGATGCATCGATGGCAACAGCAACATCATAAGCAGATGGAGTACATGCGTCGTCTGTCTCGTAGTTTAGGGATAGAGTTTCCTCCACCAGCTCCTTCGGCTCCTCCACCTCTTCCAGAAGACGACCCCAATGATTTTTTTATGTTAAAAACATTTGAATTTAACATTGTAATATGAATTATTTACATTTTATATCTTTTATATCAGTGCAAATATTACATAATTTAATTTTTAATATTTTAATATTTTTTTATATTTTTTGTGTTAATATTGAGAATTTTAATAGTTTTTATTTTTTTATTATTTTAATAATAATATTATTATTGTATTAAATATATTTTTTTAGTATTATATTTTTTAATGTTTTTTATTTACTAATAATAATAATAATATTTTATGATTTTTTTATTTTTTTAGAATATTGAGAATTTTAATATTTTTTTTAATAATAGTAATATTATTTTTTCATTAATCGTAATTTTATTAAATTTATTTTTTTTAAATTAATTTATTAATTACGACGAGACCTTTTGTGACGGGACACTGTCGCAAATAGTCTAACTAAATATTTTTAAAAACATATTTGCGACGAGACTACTTACCCATCGCAAATACTTTTTTGTGACGAGCCTGTCGCATAACGTTTATATATATATATATATATATATTTGTGATGGGACAACGGGCCCATCGCAAAAAATATTTGCGATGGTCCCATCGCGAAAAAGTTTATGTATATATAATTCATATAATCGGAGTCTTATTTGCGACTGTGATGTTTTCCGACGCAAATAATGGTATTTGCGATGGCGTTTTCTGCAATGGGCTATTTGCGACGGGGCCCCGTCGGTAAAGTGTATTTGCGACGAGATCCCGTCGCAAATAACCCGTCATAAATACCAAGAATTCCAGTAGTGGTAACAAAACTTTACACCAAAATATCTTATCTAAAGGCCATCATAAATCCAAAAATTTAAAAGAATCCTCTAGAACACTCATCAAAAATCAAGACCAAATATAAAGAAGAGTAGTCCAAGAAATTCCTCAGACCTACCACATGAGTCCTAATAGTTCTATATCATTTTTAAGATTAAACCCAAAATAGAAATAAGGTGAATCTCAAGAACCTTGTCCCCTTTAAAGAACCTAGATCCTCTAATATGATTTTGTAATGAACCATAATGGGTCTCTATCTAAACTAGTGGTTGAACTGGCCTCTCACATACCCAAAAGGTTTACCTGGTTCCACCGAGGTAATGAAAAGTATAAAGGGTATCAACATAACCTTTTGCGATAATTTCACCTTTAATAAACCAAATATTAATATCCAAAAAAGTAATAGTAATAAAGATAAAAAACCTTAATTACAGAAGGGAATCTAATAAAAATAATCATTTAATAAAAGGATTACAAAAATACAATAAAATCTAGATGAAAAAATAGAAAAAGGCCAAAGTGGATGGAATAAAACACGATAAAACCAATTATATGAATTTGAAGGATCCATCACCATCTTCACGAGACACTCAAGTCACCAGTATGATCCCAACAAACAACCACTTCCCAAGGAAGATATCACCAAATCAATCCCAAACATAGAGACCTGAAGAAAAATATAATTAAAATGATTTCTCTAAAACCACATATGTGAGTATGTATGTTTTTAGATGAATCTAGTAGGATAACATTGTGGGCCTGTTTCATTGTTTTTATAAATTAAACCAAAATTGGTAGATTGAAGATCATTTAAAAATATAGTTTTTCATTTTTCCTTCCATGATATAGGAATAAAGAAAACATGGAACATGCAATTTATCAAAGAAAACACTTATAAAAAATTCCATAAAGTGTTTTTACCTAAAACCATTCCATTATAGAAACCAATAATTTACCAAAAAAATACCACACTTTTGAAAAATAAACCCAACATGGTTTATTTTTTTTTTTATTTTTACAACCAAATAAACCATTTTAAACCATTTTCAAAAATTTTCTTTAATTTTTTATGCACCCATCCTAATATTATAAACTAAAATAAGGGAAACAATGATGAAAACACTACAATAGAAGGTTATAAATAAATAAAATAATTAGATGGAACCAAATTAGAAAACATCAATATTAAACATAAGATGTTCAACTCATAAATTAGTCCATCCAACAAATAATCATCACACATGACGATAAATACTGAAAGGTATAACATATGATACATAGAATGAGGAAAAACCATAGAGAATAATGGGATAGAATAATAAACACAAAGGTAGGACTTTGATCTATAGGTTAATGGTCACACATCCATCAACTGAATCACTATTACCTAGTCTCATTAGTGACCATCCCATTAGCTAGGTACTACATACAACAATAGGAGACTAACCAGTTTATAAATATCTTATATACTTGAAACATCCCACTAATTCACACTTAGAAACATTAGTTTAGTCATTGAATAATAAATTAGGTGGTCCATGAATAAACAATTCCATCAAATTAAAATATAAAATTCCTAAGGGATAACATGAAAATAACTTCCCTCCCATGTCACATAGTTCCCTTATAAAGAGCCTTATCCCATATGAACATCATGAATCACATCAGAAACATCAAATGCATTTATAACATGAACATCATGAAAAAATGGGGGATCAATAAGGGCACAATCCACATCACATTATAATGTCTCTACTTGGTCATCACTCATCACGTTGAGAATATATATTTGGAAATCCATTTAAAAAAAATTTCAATTCCAACCATAATTCCAAATGAAATCATAATTATAGATAATCACAATCAACCCATTCAAGGGAAACTCCACTTTTCCTTATAAAACAACCCCACCTCTTTGAAAAATGGAAACCCTTTAAACACACAAAAGAAAACCCACTTTGAAAACTCCATTTGCGTTAAAAAACAATGAATAAGTGTTATATCAATGAAGACCATATTTTTAATTTTATCAAACATATATAATTCATAATTTATCCTTTTATATCAATGTATAATTTAAACATAAAATTAATAAAAAACTAATCCAAATGAAAACGAATAGAAGTTATATAAAAATTTCATAAAAAAAATCATTTATAACTTATAATACATTTAAGTAGTTTAAAAATTAATTTAGGAAGCCAATCACTTCGAGAAATCTTAAATAAATTGACATGAAATGAAAATACTTAACTTAGGTAGTGAGATCATGTCTTCCTTGATGAAATAATCCTGAATGAAACTCTCGGGATTGATAAAAGCATTACATAACAAACCACACAATTATTTACAACCCAAACCATGAAAATCATGCACCCATGTCCACTAAATTTAAAGGAACTTGGAAAGAAAGGAAGGAACTGAGATATGAAGAGAAGAGAATATTATACCTCTTGATTTAGATGAAGAACCACCTAAGAACCACTCTAAATATGCTTATAGGTGCATGAAGAGGGAGGGAGAACCCCTTGTATGGAATTTGGTTCATTGGGTTTGAATCAAGGTGGATTTAGGTAGAATACCTAATTAAAAAGGAGGTTAAATGAAAAAAAATAACCCAAACAGGGAAACCTCATGGTTCTATTACAAAGTTTACTAGACCATGTGAAGACCATGTGTTTTATACTATCTTAACCCTAAGAGGATATACGATTTTTTGGTATGGTTTCCCTAACTATGTGTAGACCATGTGCTCCCATATTTCAAACATTGAATAAGGAACACATTTCCTACTGTAGGGTTCCCAAATGACGCACTTAACTATGAACCCATAGAAAAGGTCCAAATAACTTCAAATTTTAACCCAAAACCCCTCAAACCCAATAAAAGAATTAACTTAAAGGTAACTACCAATAAAGTGACACCTCATGGTTTCACAAAACCACCCTCCATGAGGTATTTACCATAATAAATGACACATATGTCTATATTACTCAACAAAAATAGGTTTAAGACTCTCATTCTTTCCCAACTAGCCTCAGAAAAACAACCTAGGCTATTTAAATGTCATGTTAATCCCATTGTCCCATATCATCAGTCTCTTAACCTCAACCAATATCTTCTTTGACTTAGTGATGTTGTTTCTCTGAGATCCTAAATTATCTGGTTTTTAAAAAATCCCACACTGCATCTCTAAGAGGATGATTTCTATTTTATCTCATTACCTAGGGAAATTTTTGTCACTTCCCCTTTATCCAAATCTGTATATTCATACAAATATAAAAATAATGTATAAAAATCATAGGGATTTGTATTATAAGGATCACCTACCTAAAACATGGAGTTACTTTCCTCAATAATATATTATCTTTAATAATAAATCCCAGCCATGCCTCATACGAGATCATAAAAATATATTACCCCCTATCTCAGGCCACAAAACCCAAATAATAAATTATAATGATTTAAAATAAATTATTAAAATTAATTCATTGAGGTATAATTTCATTAAAACTCATAGGACAATGAAGCACCACCTAAATATCATAAAACCTTACACATTCATCCTCTCATGATCCCCTATACACTAAATGAAAAAAACACCATTATATTAACCTGATTCCACCATGATTTAGTGGAATAATCTCTAGAAACATTTTCCAAAATCATCAAAATTCAAGGGCAGTGATGGGATGAAGAATGAAAGGAAATGTATGGAATATCTAACCATATTTATACAGTGTAATAACCTCTAAAATGATCCTCATCAAAAGAGATCTAAGGAAAATTGAGGAGTGGAAGATCCAACTAAGAATATAGTATCTTTATTCCCTTAATATCTTAAAAAATAAAGGGAAGATCATAAATAAAAAGTCTTCCCAAGACTTTTAAAAACTATAAGATAGGAATTGTAAAGTCTGACCTATGAATCAAAATGGGACCTCCCTAATGTAACCACCCCTCATGTTATGGCTCCTCTAACCATGACATAGAATAAAACCCCTAGAAAAATTCAAAATACATTACATAATCCCACATGGTGTGATACCTTTGTTAATGGAATGACACAAATCCCTCAGGAAAAACCAAAAAACTAAGGTCCCAATCTTTATGTTGAGGAAAACTCTCTTCACTATGTGGACTTATCACTTCATTGAGTGGACCTCTGTGTTATATCATAGTATCCATCATCACACCACTTACCTTCATAGTCATGGATTTTATTCTCTAATGCATGATGCATCCCCATATAAATGAACAACAGAGTGACCATAAGATTACATCATGAATATCCATCATTTCCCATCTCCCACACAAACACACCACAATTTCACAGTCACAAGTCACAATGTGACTTCTTTCATTGTCATAATTCACAGTGGTGTCCAAATATGGCTTATGGAGTGACCTCAATAAACCCTTGATCATAACATGAACCTCACACATCATGTCAAGATGATCCATCTATAATAAATTCTCAATAGAATGGCTACCCTTCATCCTACTCATAACAAAAAATTCAAATGTCTTTAGAATAAAATGGCATGTAAGGTTTTGAGTCCTTAAAAATTACCAAAAAATAAATATATCTCCATGGTTGGATCGCCATCTAACTACATCCACCCCCGTAAACCACCCAAAAATACCCACATGTATTTGATTCAACTCACTCTTGGATCTCACTAAATTATATCTCGAGACAGATTCCAACACATAGAATCCATATAAAAATACATCCTAATTCCAAATATGATATTCTATGATGATATATTTAGAATTTTATCTTACTACACACCAGCATCCACATGTCATTTCAACTAATATAAAACAAATATCACGACAACTATGATAATTTTGAAATGATGGTTTCACACTCATGATCAATTTGATGCCCCCACCATAGGAGTATCCTTTTCATTACTCTATTAAAGTACTACATGGAGTACACATAGGCTAATTCTTTTTTATTACTAAATGTAATAATTTGACATAACTAACCTACTCTTATCTGAGTGCCAACTCAAAACATATATTTCTACCCATTCATGTATTACTGAGAATTCCATTGACATCATTTTCCAAAATTTATCTTCAATGAGGGTCACAACCTCTTGAAACCAATGATGTGCTCCACACTATATAGATTACTTATACCAGTCCCTAATAAAAATTCCACAAAAAATGAAACATCACATGTGTGTCACTCCTTCTGAGAATTGTTTATCTCAGATCACACCCCAAAGTGCTCACGTACCAACCCACTCAAGTCCCATGACTCACTTAAGTAGTCAGGACTATAGGGTTTCTCACCCTACTGATTCCACATAGCTCATGTTTTCTTATAACCTGAAAAATATTCAACATATTATTGCACAACCATTTCCATTGATCCATTAACCAGTTAAAAATACATGTAACTATTATGAACTGTCTTTATCACATAGAATATTTTCCCATTAAATTCACACCAACCCTCACACTCTTTTCCCAAAATATATTGAATCGTTGAGGAAATATATCATGGGATATTAACCAGTATCTATATTATATTCATCTATTCCCAATAGGTGTACAAACCCATTAAACCCAATCACGAGACTATACACACACTCTAATTATTTTCACACCCTCAATACTAGGTTTAAATTCCTAAAAAAAATTCCTACCACATGATAACCCACCAATAAAGCATCATTCCAAAATAATAATAATAATATACCCACACATCTATTTAACAACTCAAAAACTACACCCAAAACCATCAAGTTAATGAATCCAACTGATAGTTCCCTTTAAACTCAATCATGGTACCAAGATTACTTTGAGTAATTTAACTCAATAAATTATTACTCATTACACATTCCATTCCTCTACCATCAAAAGAATATCCACATCATCAAGGTTAACAACATCAATATAAAACAATATCTCTCAGAAATACGCCACCTATACTCAACCATCACCGAGACATCCAACACCTAAACTAACCCACCAAGGGATTATATACATCCCTTGTATTAAAAAATTATATATATATCACCAAATAATATCATACCATAAGACCCACATGAATCTCTGTAAAAAAATAAATCATGATCCAAAACCATGGTTTATATGAATCGGAGATCACCAACAAGGTATACAGGAAGTCACTATAAAATTTAATGTCGAAAAATTAAACAATCAACCCTTTTTTATTCAAAAACTTTCCAATTACACACAAGAACACATATTTCATTTGAATCCTAAAAGAAAAAAATGATACAAGTACACATGCATCATGCCACAAGGATCCAATAAAAAATCCATGAATCAATTAGTCCTGAAACATTATACAAGAATAAACATCTCATCTATAATAATGAAAACCAATTATAGTAATCCCACAACCCTAGTAACCTAGATATTTTATTGTAATTTTGTTCTTGATTAAATAATATAAGGTTTATTACAATCTATAACACAACCATATTCCATATCAACTATATCCCAATAGAAAGAAAAATAGAAATATTCTTTGATACAATTTTGTAATGTGCCGACCTAACTCACTCAATTATAACTGAATCGATGCACCGAATAGTCTCAAGCACCCCTCCTCATACACAAAAGTTTTTTTACTAGTGTAAAATTCTTAAAATAACATGTTAGGGATACTATTACCATGATATCATAACCACCAATAAAAAACCCAAAACAAATCCTTAAGAGACATTTGGAGTATGTAGATTAATAAAAACACAACAAACTATAACAAATGAATTTCAAGTCATATAATCATACATCCCAACTAAAGAAACACTATGATGATAAAATATACCAAATAAACATAGAAATAAATAAATAAATAGTATCTATTAACATATTTAATTATCACCAAAATTTTAGTCACCAATCCCAGTTAAGATGACGTTTCCCGATCTACTTCACAACTAATGCTCAGACTTATAAGGAAAACATAAGGTCTACATGTGCACTAGAGTGTCTATAAAAGGAGTAAAAATTAAATTTTATTAGGTTATCACCATGTTATAATAATATAATTTTTCATATAGATTTGAATTCATGAGAAAATAAATAATAGAAATAACTTCACAAAATTATTTGGGTCAGTTCGTTGTGTGGCAACAAAGACGCCATGACACTTGACCATACATTCATGAAAACCACTAGATAAGAATTCTTATCATTATATAAACCAGAAACTATACCTAGAGATTCTAGATAGAGACCATCAAAATCCTCAACCAATAGTCAAAGATAAATGGAAAGGAGTCTTACCAAGTCCTGGACACTACCCACACTCTCAGGGTAGGTTCATATACCAATCCTCGATCAGACATCTAATTTCATACATAATCCTAACCTGTACCCTCTCACCAAGGTTATAATCCCAAAAATATATCATTTACTAGTACCCTCTCACTCAATGTTATTTATCAGAACCATTCCACTCATGGTGAGACCATCCCCTCTCACTCATGGTAAGTCATACACCACATTACAACTTGGACCATACCTTCTCACAAAAGACAATCATTTGAAAAACTTCTCAATAAATGTGATTCTATATATATAAATCCTATATTGAATCAACCATAAAAACCCAACCATTATCATCTCACTCAAGGTAGGATACATCTATCCCCTTCTCACTCAAGGAGAGTACATACATCCACCATGTTATCACTCACAATATACTAACCACTTTCGTCTCTCAAGATGGGTCTAAAAAACATAGCTATATTGTTACAATATCACTCAATGTTAGGCCCTTAAAAAACCTTATCTTATATGGTGTTTCCAAATGTCAATATTTCATACCACATCACATATCAGAACTCAATGAATACATATAATGCCTCAATACTATAATATGGGAGCCAGTGCATTATTATATTACATTGGTATGATTACAAGAAATTAAATCCCTAAGGACTGATCAGTTTATCAGTTTTGGAAATACATATTAATGCATGATACCAATAATACAGTGGGAAATAGAAAAAACAAACATGATACATAATAAATTTAAATAAACAACATCCTTAAAATATCATTCAAAGATTTCTTATTCAAAACTTGGGGAATGTAAACAGAATAAGGGTGAGCTCAAATGATTAGTAAGTGTAATTAAAAGACAAGAAATAATTAATTGATGAGAATAATAAACATGGAAAGGTAAATAAATTATAACACATTCTATTCAAATAACTGGATAATGTATAATCACTATGGCAGTGTATGAAACTAAACACACATGGAATTTAATAAATAAAATGAGTGTAAAATGAATCTATAGATAAGTTGATGAAAAATTTCATTGATAAATAGTAACTCATTCTAAAGGAGAGAAATTATTAATTATTTAATTTCATATATAAACCTCATTAAAACCTACAACATCAAGACCTTTCACAAGACGATTTAATCTATTCTAATTTGGCCAACTTATTTATCTCTTCAGAACTTGTTGATGCATCACATGGATATATAAAGTACAAGATACACCCATAATTTCTATTCCAAATCATTCCTAATATTTAATAATTCAAAGTAAATAATATTCCTTATCAAATATCCATATTGAATAAAGAATATTTATTTATCAATAATTCCCTAGATAATCAAATAAATGGTCAAAGTAAACACCGTATGTAAAAATGGTATAAAATTTAGAAAATAATAATATCCAAAACCCAATAATATGAATATTAAATGAGAAATTATTAAAATAAGGCAATTTTTTCAATATAAAGTTAATAATCACAAAATAATGTGATATTAAAACATTCTTGAGGAAAATAATCATTAAACATTCCAAAGTGTCCCATACCGCTTTGAAACATTTGAATAATAATAACCATGAAATAATAACATTAAATAAAACATATAATATCATGAGAATAAAGAGAATCATGATATAAAATTTTAATGGGAATTATATATACAATAATAAAGAAACTTGGTGCATAACATTACAATATTTCTCAATGAAATGAAACTGAGATGAAATCCCTTACATTGAGTCTGAATTGTCGCATGTGTCTTTAAATTATTGAATAATAAAATTATGTTAATTATTTCCTTCCATTATAACCATTTTTATGTTTATTATTATTTTATTTCACTTATTAAACTGTTTTATACACCTACTTAAATAACTATGTTTACTTCCAATTTCTTGACCAAATTCAGTTTGTGTGTCAAAAACAACTATGGTAGGTTTGAAATATTCCAAAGGGAAATTATATAAGAATATAGAGAATAATAATAATGAAATAATTATTATATTTAAAAATTAATTATTATTTTAAAACTAATCATGAAAGGTGGTTATGAAAAATTAACCAACGTTACAATCATAGAGATAGTAGGTCTTACGTACACATGAGTAACATTCCCATTTTTCAACGATCATTACGGAAAGAAGATAAGTAAACTTATATATTTACGTAATAAAAATTATATAATAAATATAATTTTATTTAATCACATATATATATATATATAATTATTATGATGTTAAAAGAATCACATCATGTTGAGGAGGTGACCGTCCACACGCCCACAAACGACGTTATCACTTTTATAGTATGTGAATAGGGTAAAAAAAGAAAATGATATATTAGGTTAATTATGTCATTAGTATCATATATATGTTTTTAAATCACATTTGTTTAATTAAAACCATCATTAATATATTCCATGTATAGTGTGAATGAATCACATCACTTTAAGGAGGCGGTAGTCCACACTTCCACAAACGTTGTTGTCATATTTACAAAAAACAAAATGTATAAAGTTATGTGTTATAAAAGAAATAAATAATCCTAAATACATAATCATGATAATATATATAATATATAAATATTATTCCCATCAGAGTTCCCTACTATGAAAGGTGGTAAAGGAAAAAATGAACAATCACCGTTTCATGAGGCACTAGTTCATCGAACACATTAATGGTATGTTCGTCACCAATTAGATGGAAGTGTGTGTATGTTTAGGTTTAAAACATAGTATAAAAACATATCAGTATATTTAGGACACATTTGTTTTTAAATAATCATGGAATAAAAATACTATAGGGGTGGATAATGAAAATAAAATAAAGTATCTTTAAGAAGTATGTTACCTCTTCTTTGGGTAACTGCTTTTAGTTTATACAAAATGGTTTGCTTGTATTTATTTATTCATATGGTTTGGATTATAGTATTAGGTTATGTATTTTTAGGAGATAATTTGTGAGTGTTTTTTGGATCCAATGAGGCTTGATAGGTGTGAGGAAGTGGGAGGAGAGGAAGCCTTTCATATTGGATGAGGTGTGGCACTCTTGTAAATTTATGCAAATGGAATTACACCTACATTCTTCTAAGTAAAGTGGAACCAATAAAGATAAAAATTATATAAAAGTATGTATAATAACTAGATATCTACATAAAATGTCTTCTATATTAGTTTCTAGGCCATTTGTTCCCTTAAGATTAAGGTTTAGTCCCTTATTTTATTTTAACCTTAAACAATGAAAATAATTTTAATTACTTTCCCTAAAAATTTCATTAAAAAACTAAGTTGAACTTATTATAAATTATAAATTATTTATATTAACTATACGTAATCCAATTTTCCAAATTATAATCACATAAGTGATAGAAATTAATTTAAAAGTAATCCCACAGACGGGACTGCAGTTCAATATTTTAAAGTAAAATCGTTCAAAAGATTGATAAGTTTTTATATCTAATTTCAATTTGAAAATGATTATAATGACCTAAATTGGATTATTTAAATATAATTTATATAATTTATCTTAAAAAAAATAAAAACTATAATTTTTCCTTATAAATAAATTAGATGAAAAAGAAATTTTGAATTAAAATTTGGTATTTTTTACTATTCGTTAAAAAATGAAACTTTATAAAAATATAAAAAAATTCACCCTAACATAATTATTATATTTATATTAAAAATATGAAGTTTATTTTTACATATTAAATTGATAAAATATTAAAAAAGTGGATTTAAAATATGATTTCCATTAAAAGGCTGTAAAACCACCTTTATTAAAATATTGATTTTTAAACGAAATATTGGGTTTGTTCTTATCTTATGATTATAAAATATATTGGATGAATAAATATAATATTTTATTGAATATATAAAATATATATTACATTAATTTCACTCACTAATTTTAATTAATTTAATTGTTTACTAGATTACAGCTTTGTGAGCATAAAAATAGTTTTATTTAAAAGTATTCTGTTTATATTCAATTGGTTCTTATATTCATTTATAATTAATTGGTAATAAATGAATTCAACTATATATTTTCATAAGTTATTTAATCCTATTTTTAAAAACTAATTTGATCGATAATTTATATCTTATTATAATATATAATAATAGTTTACTAATATATGGTTGTTCGGTAAAACTCAATCATGCATGTAACGTAAGATACCTAAAAAAGTTTCTCTTATGTGTAATGTAAGATAACTCATTGTTTCATGGATTTAAATATATTGTATATATTGAATATATTTAAAATGTTAAATAAAATATTTTTTTGATATTACATTCTCCCATGCACTTGGTGATGTGTGTCATACATAATAATGAATATAATGTTCTTACTTTTGAATTTTAGGGAATTATATTAGTCCCAATGTAATTAAATTGAATTATCAAAATTTAAACTCAGTATCAGAAATATAGGGTTTGATATTTTAAAACTCATTTATTGAAATCCCACATCATGAGAAGAGTTAATAAAATATCATCTCAATAAGATAGATTAAAAAGTAAAAAGGTCACATGGAATAACATATAACTAGGTCTTAAAGTAGGACAACAGTAGGGGAAAGTAGAGATAAATACTTGGAGGAAAAATATAAATATTTATAGGGAGTTATTAAGGTTATCAATCAAAAACAACTAAATGATTAATGGAAAGTTTAGGGCCTCAAATCCATAAATCTGTGATGATTTCAAAGACCATCGGCTCAACAAAAACTAAGGTATGAGGACAATTGTTTTGATAAATTTCATAATGTTGAGTAATTATTTTAATACCTAAGAATATAAGGAAATAAAAATTTCTATAAACATAATATTTTCTACTTAATATCATAGAACAATATTATTCATATAGTGACCTAATATATCAATCTCTCAAACCACATCCATAGTTCAACTTAAAACATTTCAGAAATGGTTAATTTTTCAAAAATATTATGATTCAACACTTTATAAATATGGTCACTGAATTTCTAAAATGAACTTATCATTATCCATTAATCAACATAATGTTTATATTAATTTCACATTTCAAATATGTGGATACCATTAACATGTATTCTCTTGAAATATGGTAATAACTTGAATTACAATAAAAACTTTTAGGTAACATGAATTATTCCTTATTACTTAAGTAAGATAAATGTTATTGGATATATCCCTTAAATCCCAAAGTGTTTTAAACTCCATGAATGTAATAATAAACCAATATTTGGAAAAATCATTAATGAGTTCCATGGTATTTTTCAATATCCAATATAATTTATCCATATCAATCATATCCTTATACAACCATCATTACTCCAACATTAGGATCATATGAAGGGTTATATTTTTATTAAACACATGTTGTCCAAAATGTTTAACTTTATACTAAATAACTCTTCTTGGTACCATTCAATATATAATATCAAACCTTTAACAAACAATTATTGTAGAACAATCATTATATATTTTATAATTCATATTATGAGAACATGATCAATAAAATAATTTTTAAATTTAATTATTAGATCCAAATACATAAGAGAATTAATCTTTCCACTTCAGCTGTATCAATAACATAAGCATGTATTTGATCCATTATCTTATTCTATGATATATTCCCTTGATTCTTGGGTAATCTATTTTCATAGTTCCCCATACCCTTTCAATTATGACATTGAATATCAGTTTTTTCCTTCCCAGCTTTATATTCCTTTTCCCTATGACCCATTTATCCACACATATTGAAAACTCATAATCCTTTCAAGCATTTACCAGGATGATTATTTCCATAGTTTTCACATGTGGGAAAAGCCTTTTTTCCCTTATTACCTTTATCTAACATTTTCTCTTCCTTTATATTATTCTCTTACTTCATTTTGAAGCCATAAGTCTGGGAGAATTATTTCTCTCTCTTGATAGCACATAAAAATATTTTATCATTTGAAGAAATTTTTGTAGACACCAGTGCCCTTCTGAGACTTAGATTACGAACTTCAAAAAAATGACCAGTCCTTCATTCCATGTTGTGTACGAAATCCATTTCATACCTTGCTAACCATGTAAATTCATATTACTACTCTATAACACATTCTTCTCTATTTTTATTTAAACTAAGTAACATTCTCTTCATCTCAGTTTTTTTGGTCATGAGGGATATATGTATTGAGGAATGTATCCTTAAAATTCATCTATTACATGAGTTCTATTCCCTTTTACTCCCTAGTATTCTAGATTAATGACCACCATTTATCATCATCACTAGTGAGAAAATACACTATAAGTGTAATATTTTCCTTTTTACCACATCCTAATGCCATAAATATCTTACTCAAAGACTTAATCCACTACTCAAATTCCAATGAATCAGTAGTCCTACTAAATTATGGGGGCCTCTATCTCATAATAAATTATAACATAGGATATTATATCTGAGTAATAGGTTTCTCTATTGAGGACATGTTATTTTTTAAAAACTTATTATTTTTACTTAATATTTCCCTAATTTCCCCATTCCAATACTAGATGTATCAGTTTCTTCCACAGGGAAATCTATACATTCTCAATGAGTATTAACACCATTCCTCCATATAGGATCCATTTATAAATAACGGAATACAATGGATTTAATCATAACATTAAGTAGCATAATTTATAATCCCGAAACTAGTGAAACAATTAACATTAATTGAATAATTTATGCATATATAATATGATAAACAAAAAAAAGATTTATTTGGGGATATATTTGCTTCTAAATTCATCGTAATGTTTATTAAATTAAATTTAAATTATCCTAAACTTATCCCCCTAGAGTGTCAAACTAGGTGCATAGTAAGGCATGTTTTCATGTACCAGGTTTTTTCGAGTTAGTCCCAACAGACCTTATCAGAGTTTTTACACCTAGGTATATTTGTTCTTGAACCATGTCCACATGTAGTATCCATATTGGGATGTATTTCTAAAAAGAACCATATAATATATACCATACCAAAATTATATGATATTATTCTATAATTATCTATAATGTCAATCTTAGGTTTGCATTCCCTAATCTATTTTTTATAAATCTAATTTCCATGGTTTCTAGTAAACTTTATATGATACAAAATGTAATGCCCCGACCCCATAAGTCAAAAGCCAGTACATTATTTTATTTTATTAACATGATTAAAAGGTACCAAATCTATAAGGAATGATTAGCTTTTAGATTTGGAAAGACATATTACGTATATGATACCCATAATACATTGGAAAATATAAGATAAAAACATGATACGTAATAAGATGAAATAAATAGCATCCTTAAAATATCATTCAAATATTTTTTCTTCACAATATATGTAATGGAAAAATAAGAAATGTGGGGTCAAATAGTCAATAAAGGTAATTAAAATGGAAGAAATAATTAATTTATGAGAATAATAAACATTGAAAGGTAAATAACTGATAACACATGCCATTAAAATAACTAGATAAGGAATAATAAATATGGCTGAGTAAGAAAATAAATACACATGTCATTTAATCAATAATCTGGGAATGAAATGCATCCATAAATATTACGAAACAAAATCTCATGGATAAATCGTAACTAAGTCTAAATGAAGAAAATTCTTAATGATTGGATTTCATTTCTATGAAACATGAAAAAATATACTATCAAGACCTTTAACAAGATGGTTTAAACTATTCTAATTTGGCCAACTTATTTTTCTCATGAGAACTTATAGATGCATCAAGGGGATATATAAAGTTTGGGACCCACCAGTCATTTTAATTCTAAATAATTAGGGATGTTTAATAATTTAAATAAATAATTTTCTTTATAAAATATCCATATTAAATAAAGAATATGGTTTTATCAATAATTCCCTAAATAATAGAATAACCGGTAAAAGTAAACACCATATGTAAAAATAGTTTACAGTTTAGGAAATAAAAATATACATCACCAAAGAATGTATATATACAATGAGAAATGATTACAATAAAGTGATTATTTAAATATAAAGTTAATAATCACAAAATAAAGTTATATTAAAATATTCGTTAGAAAGAAAATCATTAAACATTGCAAAGTGTCCCATACCACTTTGAAACATTTTAATCATAATCCCTATATAGGAATAAAATTAAATGAAACATATAATTTTATGATAATAAAGAGACTCAGGATATAACATTTCAAATGGTAGTATATACCTCATATAAAATAAATTAGTTTCATAAAATTTCAATATGTCTCAATGAAATGAAATTGAGACTAAATCCCTTACATTAAGCCCAATTTGTCATGTGTGTATTTATATTCTAGAATAATAAAATCATGTTAATTATTTACTTTCTTGAGAACCTTTTTCAAGTTTTTTTTACTTTTATTTCACTTATTACACTTTTTTAGACTAATACTTAAACAATTATGTTTATGTTGGGTGTTTTGAGCAAATTTGGTTCGTGAGTCGAAAACAACTATGATAGGACAAATATGGTCAAAAGGGTCATTATATAAACATATAAAGTATAATAATCATGAAATAATAATCATAAATAAATTTAAGTTATTCTTTTAAAGATAATCCTGAATAGTTGTTATGAGAAATTAACCAACGTTACAATCATGGAGACAGTAGGCCGCACACACGCATGAGTAACGTTACAATTTTTCGATGATCGTTACATAAAAAAGGTGAGTTACATTACATATTTCTAGAATGATAATTATATAATAAATATCATTTTATTTAATCATATATAATTATAAATAGTATTCTTATGATGTAAAAATAATGATATCATGTTGAGGAGGGGATAGTTTACACGTCCACGAATGATGTTTTCACTTTTATATTGTGTGAAAAGGGTAATAAATAAATTAATATGTTGTATTTATTGAAATTTAATTATTCTATAAATATAATATATTTTTTATACCATATATTTTTAATTAATATCATCTTTTATACATTCCATGTATAGTTTTAATGAATCCCATCACTTCGAGGGGGCGGTTGTCCACACTTCCACAAATGATGTTATCATATTTAAACAAAATGTAAAATATATAGGTATGTGTTATAAAAGAATTAAAGAATAATAAATACATAATAAATATCTTATATATCATATATAAATAGTTTATCTATCATAATTACCAACCATGAATAGTGGTAAATGAAAAATGAAGAATCATTATTATGTGAGGCGGTACGTAGTTCGCCATACACATAAATGGTACGTTTTTTCACACAATAGACGGTAGTGTGTATAAGTGTAGGTAGAACCCTAAGTATAAAAAATATAATTATATTTAAGATAATTATGTTATTATATAATAATGAAATAATAAGAGTTTAGGGGGTTTAGAATGAAAATAAAATAAAGGAGTTTAAGGAAGGATGTTACCTCTTTCATAGGTAACTCCTTTGGGTTTATACAAAAAGGATTCCTTGGATTAATTTACTAATTAGTTGAGGCTTCTAGGATCAGGGAATTTATTATGAGAAGTTAATTGTTTAGATTTTGGTTATGCTAAAGTGGATAGAATTGTTTGAGGAAGTGGGAGGATAGGAGGCCTTTTATAGTGGAGGTGGAGTTGTACTCTTGTAAATTTTTTGCAAAGAGAATTCCACCAACATTTTACCCATGTAAAGTTGATCCAATATTGGTAAACATTTGAAAAAAGGGATTTCAGGGTAAAAATAGGGTCAAAAAATTTCTTTTAGACAAGTGAATAGGTCATTTAGGCCTTTAAGATTAAGCGTTAGTCCCTTATTATCCTTATTTTTACCTTAGTCGTTGTAATTAATATTAATTACTCTTTCAAATATTTTTGGCAGAAAAACAAGTAGAACTTATTAAGAATTATAAAATATTATTATTCCAAATATGTGATCCATTTTTAAAAATTCCAATTATAGAAGTGGAAGAAATTAATTTAAAATTAATCCCATAGATGGGACAATAATGCAGGGGTTTAAAGTAAAAATGTTTAATAGTTTGATAGATTTTTATATCTAATTTCTAGGTGAAATTGATTATAATGACCTAAATTAGATTAATAGATTTATAATTTATATAATTAATATTTAAAACCAATAAACCATATAAAACGAACTTATAAATAAATTAAATGAAAAAGCAGTTTTGAATTAAAATTCATTATTTTTCACTATTCATTAAAAATTGAAACTTCATAGAAAAGTACCAAAAATTCACTTAAAACTCATTTTTATGTTTATTTTTCAATGTCAAATTTTATTTTGACATATAAAATCTATAAAAGTGCTAAAAATTTTCTTTGAAGTAGGTTCTCTATTAAAAGATGTTAAATATGTCTTTATTAAAATATTGATTTTATGCGAAATATTGGGTTTCTTATTATCTTATACTTATAAAATCATTTGGATGAATATAAAAAATATTTTATTGAATATATTATATATATATATATATATATGTATATCGTTAATATCACTCACTAATTATAATTAAGTTAGTTTATTAGGATAATACAACTTTGTGAGCATATAAATAATTTTCTAAAAAAATATTCTTTTTTTATTCAATAGGTTCTTATATTCATTTCAAATTAATTGGTAAACAATGAATTCATCTATAAATTTTCATAATTTATTTAATATTATTCATAATAACTAATTTAATAGCTATGTTATATCTTATTATAGTAAATAATAATATTTTACTATTATATTGTTATTGGGTAAAACACTGCCCAGCGTGTAATGCAAGCTACTGAACAAAGTCACTCTTGCATGTAACAAAAGCTATTTCAATGTTTCATGGATTTAAATATTTTAACACCCCATGTTTTCATGGTTTAATTTCTTTTTAAATAAATTTAATATCCTGCATTCCGTGCAACACTCGACTTAAATGAATTGAGATATACAATCAAATATTATTATTTTAACACTAACTATTTAGTTATTGGGAATTAATAGTATTAAAACACAATTAAATTTAGATATGTAAAGTTTTTACATTAATCTAAAAGATTTTTGAAGAATAATGTAAGAATGAAATCAATTTTATGCATTACAAGGCTATATTTTTCTAAAGGTAGTTTTCCACAATTTGATTATGCACTTGATTTAAGTCTAATTTTTTGACACTTATAAATTATATTTTTAAAAATAAAATTATTCTCTTGACATATAAAATTTACAAAAGTGCTAAAAATTGGCTTTAAAATAAGTTCTCCATTAAAAGGCATTAAAACTGTCTTTATTGAAATATTGATTTTATGAAAAATATTGGGTTTGTTCTTATCTTATTCTTATAAAATCATATGGATGAAGGTAAAAAATATTTTATTTAATATTATATATATATATTAAATTAATATCACTCACCAATTATAATAACTTTAATTTATTAGGATAATATAACTTTGTGAGCATATAAATAATTTTCTATAAAAATGTTCCCTTTATATTCAATAGGTTCTGATATTCATTTAAACTTAATTGGTAACCGATGAATTGAACTGTATATTTTCCATATTTAGTTAATACTATTCATGAAAAATAATTTAATAGCTATGTTATATCTTATTATAGTAAATAATAATATTTTACTATTATATTGTTCTTGGCTAAAACTCTGTCCAGTATGTAATGTATGCCACCAAACAAAGTCACTCTTGCTTGTAACAAAAGATATTTTAGTGTTTCATGGATTTAAATATTTTAACACCCCACGTTTTCATGGTATGAGTTTTTTAAATAAATTTAATAGCTTTCATTGCACACAACACTCGACTTAAATGAATTGCGATATACAATAAAATATTATTATTTTAAGACTAACTATTTACTTAATGGGAATTAATAGCATTAAAAAATTATGAAATTTAGATATTTTACGTTTTTATATTAATCTATAATATTTTTCAGGAACAATATAAGAATGACATCAATTTTATGCATTAAAAGGCTATATTTTTTTAAAGGCAGTTTCGTCGCATTCTGATTGTGCACATGATTTAATTCTACTTTTTGTCACTGATAAATTTTATTTGAAAAATAAAATTCTTCTTTGAAATAGGAATATAAAAAATTTATATTGGTTTTTGTATTTTTCTGATAGGTTTCACATTTTTATGAATAATGAATAATATTATAATTTTAAACGAAAACAATTTTTTTGGTCGAAATAATTTATACTCTTAAATTATATTATTGAGTTTTTTTAAGTATAAATTGATTATTTTTTTATTTAATCTAATTTTGGTATTTTAAATCAATTTTACCTTCAATTTAGATATAAAAATGTTTCAATATTTCACGTGTTTTAAACAGGAATAACCTGTTTTCTCACCCCGTTAATGAGATTAATTTTATATTATTTTCAACAGTTTCTGTGTTTTTAATTATGAAAAATGGATTACTTATTTTTATTTATTGGGTTCAAATTATGTAAATTATTTATTTATTTTTAGGAAAAATTAATAATAACTTTAGTAATATTTATATTTCCAAGGTTAAGGTTAAATCGGGCAATTTGATGTAAAAATAATAATAAAATTATAAAATTATCCAACACATGAAAAATCCAATTTTATGAACATAGTTAGACCCCTAGTTACCAATTTTAGTAATTAAATCATTAAATAGACACTTGTCCATGAAAATGGCATATATGTTATTTAAATCAAAGAAAGTGGAAAAATGTCACACTCTTATTTCTTGTAAGTATAATAATTTTATTACAATAATAAACAAGAGATATCTAAAATAATAAATAATATATAGAAAAATAAAATAATTATATACATCATGGAAATATATTTATGATTTTTAGGTATGAAATAATTACCCTAAATGTTGATACAATAATGATGCATTAATTATTTTATTAATAGAAATATAAAATGATTGATATTAAAAATATTTATATAAAATTTATTTGAGATAAATAATATTATAAATGAATTTTATAGATTAGGTAAACATATTATAGATTTATTAAAGGATTTTATGGAAAAGTTATCTTGTGTATTGATATTTTTTAAAAGTCAAGTAGTTAATAGTGTCAAAATTGAAATTATTGATCTTTTAAAATAAATAATATTTTATTAAATGATATATAATTTATAAAACTATAAAATTCTAAAATATTATTTTTATAAAATTTAAAATTTTTTTAATCATCCATTTATGTTTTGGTTTTCATTTTATAGTAACTATATTAACCCTTAAAGTGTAAAAAGGATAGTTTTCATGGTAAGAGTTAAAGGGTTTAACTAAGGGTTAATGTCAAACAATATGGGTAATAATATGTCCTAATCTTGTATAAAAATTATTTTATGAATTTATTTTGACTCATAATCATCCTATATTTTAAATATTTTTTGAGACATTTGGAATTGAATATTAATTTATATTAATTTAATATTTTAGAGTTTCCAAAAGTGCCCCTCACCTCAATTATAAAAGGGAACCTCATTCTTCACTTCCTCACACCAGATTGAGATTTCTAGATCGACCAAAATAATCCCATTTATCCTAAAACCATTATTATATATGTTATGGCGGCCCTTTTCTCTAAAAAGGCCACCTCTAGTGTCACTAAGAGGAGATCCAAAGGAAGTCCATTGGAGAAGAGGTAATTGTTTTACCAACTCATTAAAGTTATTTTCTTCTTCTACTTCCTATTCCTATGTTATTTCCATAGTAAAGTAATAAATACAGTATAATATATATTCTGAGATTTTATTATGATTATGGGATAACCATATTCCTTGTTTTATCCATCCCATGAAAAACATTATGACCATGCATGCATATGTACGACTTATCGTCTAAGCAATATGGTGTAATTTGTTTTTCCTCACTACTTTATTTGGATGGGTATAATTATGAATATAATGTATATAAATAATAAATATAACATGATATTTATTCTTTATAATTAATATATCATCCAATTTATTACCCTTTTACCCTTATGTTATGATATCGTTGCCCGTACATACAAACAATCTACAGTCTCCACAACGTGATGAGATTCATTGTCCATGTTAACCATTACATAATGATTATAAAAATATATATAATAAGTTGATATAATATTTATTAACTTAATATTATTAGGGATATGAATAAAATATATCATATTCATAAGAAATATGACTTACATGACAAAACAAACATAATAAAGTGAAGTAGTTTAAAAAAGAAACAATGGTAATAATGAAATATTATTAATAAAAAATATAATACGATCATATATAATATAATAAATAAGGATATATTTATGGTATAATTTAATAAAACACTTTAACTATTATTCAAGAGGTTAATACACCCTCAACAAAAGGAAAGTATAAGGTAAGGGTTAGTTTTTCAGTCTCATTATTATACGAGATTTTATATATATAAGTATTTACTAGGGAATATTTATCATCCATGTCCATGTATCTTAAAAATTTATTTCAAAATATTCTTACTATTACTATATAATTTTTTAATTTATTTTAAACCCATGTTTGGATTTTTATAAAATGTTTTTAAAGGAATATTTTTACTCTTTTCCAAATGAGGTACTTTATGACCTTTTCGACAAAATACAAAAGAAATGTTCTTTTTTACTTATATGACTCGAGTGAATCTTCTTTTTCTGGATTATTGGATTTTTTTCACTAAAAATGTTTTTTTAAAAATTATACACCCATGTTTAAATTATATTCAATATAAAAATGTATATTTATCTTTGTAAGTTTTTAATGATTTTATTAGGTTATTCTCATCTATATCAACATTCTTTTTTGGATTTTATGCTTAATCCCGATTCATTTTCTTATGATAAAATACATAAGATTATATTGAAAGGGTTATTATATATTTGAATGTGGATGTGCTATTGTGATACCATTCATAGTTTATAGTTAATGTATTAACATTTTATATTCTAGTTTTAATATGAATGTTTATATTGGTTATGTTTCACCCTTTTATATGAGGAATGTATTGGACAAAGTAAGTGATCAGCAGGGCCTTCTATAGATCTTCAATACATCAGTAGGTCTCATGAGACAAACGATTTTTGGTTTTTTCCCACTTATATATGGTGTCTTGGAAAAATCCTTGATGGTAAGTTTATGATGTCTCACATTATGAATTCCATCATGATGAGATTATTCGACTAGTAGAATATTAATGTGGATGTTTATGGGGAATTATTTGACTTATTATTTCCATATTATGCTCAATATTATTTTAAAAGGGTTTTGTTTCAGTTATACACCTTTCTTTAAAAGTTTATCATTATTTATGATAGCTTCTACTATATTATTTACCCTTACTATTATGATATATTTGAATATGGATGTGATATTTTAATACCATTCATGTTTTATTGTTAATGTATTAACATTTCATATACTAGTTTCAATAAAAATGTTTATGTTAGTTATGTTTCTCCATTTTTATATGAGGAATGAATTAGACTTGGAAAGTAACAAGTAGGGCCTGCTATATCCACTTGACGCATCAGTAGGTCTAATGAGACAAACTGTTTTAAGTTTTTTCCCATTTATGTAAGGTGTATTGGTTAAAGCCTTGACGATATTTTTAGGATGTCCTACATTATGGATTCCCTCCTTATGAGATTAGTTATTGATATTACATGTTATTATTTTACTAGTAGAATATCCATGTGAATGTTTATATGGAATTATTTTATTTATTCTTGATATATTATGATTATATAATTTTAAAAGGCTTGTGTTTTTGTTATAATCCTTTCCTAAAAAGTTTATTCTTATTCAGGATAGCTTTTGATGTATTAATTTTCCTTACCAAGCATCTGATCTCACCCCTTTATTATGTTTTATTTTCCTAGGATCCCAAGATGTGTATTATGATTGATATGAAGGGTTAATCTAGGAGAATTATGGCATTTTCAAAGGATTTTTCGTGTTGTATTTTATAATTTGAATTTTAATTTAAGGTTCATATATGTAATATATTTTCTAAAACTGCTAAACTAATCAGTACTTTGGGATTTGAAACTTGTATCTATGTCAACGTAATAAAGTAAGGAAGTGACCCTGATCTACTAGGGTAGAGGTTGTTATAATTTGTATTAGAGGAAGTTCAGTAGAAACCTTGGAAACTAGATTTAGAAAAAATAGATTAGGGAACATTACCCTAAGATAGAATTTGATGATAGTTATAGAAGAACAACCTAGAATTTTGGTTAGTTAGAGAATATTTGGGTGTTCCTAAAAATATATCCCTATCTGGATACTACAATTAAACCTGGTTCTTGAATATATATACCTAGGAGTAACAACTCTAATAAGGTGCATGAGGCTTGACTCGACGTAACCTAGTACACGACAATGAGCCTTACCGCACACCTGTTTTGACACTCATGGTGGACATTCTTATGATAATTTAAATTTTCTTTACAATCAATTATGGATAATTTCAAATTAAATATGTCCCAAAAAACTCGTGTTTATGATTATGATATTAGATATTCATAATTTTTTCAATTTATGTTAATTATTTTACTAGTTTGAAATTATAAATTTTTATTCATGAAATAATCTAGTGTATTCCATTGTTTAGAAATGGAGTCTAGTGGAAGGAATGGAAACCATATAAATGCACATAACCCTTGTAGGGATTTCCATCCTAAGAAATATAATGATGTGGGAGATGGAGCTACAATTAATTCTTAACAACTTAAAACTATATTGAGATAAATGACTTAGTTTTTAAGAAATAAACTTTCTCGTATACAACACCCTGATCCAAAACATGGAGGAATAATGTTAGAACACTTCATTAGAAAAAACTCTCCATAATTCATTAGGACTATAAATCCATTTGTAACTGATAAATGAATAAGTTCCTTAGAGATGATATTTCTTACTTTTGGAACTAATGAAAGGGAGATGGTTGTCATGGAAATTTATCACCTCTCAGGAGATGAGAATCAATGGTGACCATTTATTCAAAATATTAAAATGGATTAAGTAATAGAAAACATTGAATGGAATTAATTTAAAGAACTCTTCTTAGAAAAATAATTTCCTCATGAATAATGCATGGATATAGAGAGGCAATTTTTGAGTTTGAGGAAAAAGGAGGATTAGAATGTTGCAATGTATAAAGATATATTCACAAGGATAGCGAGGCATGTGACATATTATGTACACGATCCAAAGAGAAAGGTTAATGGTTTCATGGATAGGTTAAAACCAGCCCTATGAAGGGCGCTAGTATCCCCAAAATTCTCATTATATAATGATATAGTCCCATGTGCCATCAAGATAGAGAAATAATTCTCAATGTTTTATGATTTTAAAGGAAAGTAAGAGAATAAGAGGGATGTTGAAACATATATAAAGGGAAATAAGGAAAATGGGAAGAAGAGAATAGTTTACTCTCCATCCTAAAAAAAATTTGAATGAAAAACCATGGATCATTTATTTTGGTAATGAGAATTTTTTACAAGTGTGTAGAAAAAGGCTAAAAAACCCTTTATTACAAGGGAAATAAAGAAACTACCAATGTTAAATGATACAATTGTAAAGAGATGTGATATTATGAAAATTATGGCCCTATGCATCATGTAAATTTTTTCAAGAAATGTACAAGGGAGTAAGGCCAAGATTATGTGATCACAAGCGATGAGGGTAAAGTTACTAATGATGTGGTGGAAGGTACTTTAATCATGTACTCAAACTTATTCAATGATTTATTTTATTATGTATGATCACATTCTTTTATATATTCCATGTTTTACAAGAAAATTAGACATTTCTCTTTTGATTTAATAAGGGATTTTTTAGTCAAAACTCTTATGGGAAGTATCATTGCAACAAAGATATGTCTGGAAATCCCTTTTTTGACACAGAAACATACATTTTTTGCCAAAATTTTCATCATACCTATGATTTACTATGATATAATCCTCTTTTAGGATTGGATTTTAAAATATGATGCAGACATTTATTACAATAAGAAGAAAACTATGATTTGTGAGGAAGAATAAGAATACCTCATCTGTAAAGAAAAAAATTCATCACCTAATTCTATTTAAATTCACTCCCAGTATCTTTTTTGAATGAAATTCTTGGGGTGGAAGTGAAAATAACACCTAGGGATGAAAAATATAATATTAAATTTGAGGATATACTTATTGTAAAGAATACCATGATGTATTTTCTGAGGAATTTTCAGGACACCCCCATAGGATGATGTTTAGAATTATATTAATTAAATCCTTGATGTAATATAAAGGTCAAATAATACCTATATAATGGATACAATTTAATTAGTGTAGTCGAAGAAACAAATTGAATAGATGGGTAAATATAGATTTTTCACCCTAGTGTTTCTCCATGGGGAGCCCATGTTCTCTTTGTCACAAAAAACAATGGAACCATGAGGTTTTGTATTTATTATAGGGAAATCAATGTTATAGAAATAAAGAAAATGTTTACTCTACCTCATATCAATGATTTATTTAAACAATATCATGGAGATCAATTCTTGTCTAATACTGAACTTCAATATAGATATCATCAATTGCGAGTGAAAAAGGAAGACATTCTGAAGATATGTTTTAGGATCTGGTATGGACATTAAGAATTTATAGCAATTGCATTTCGATTGACTAATTAATCATCTATTTTTATGGATCTAATGAAAAATGTATTTAAGAAATATTATGATGAATTTTTGGTATTCATTTATAATATTTTGGTATATTTTAAATGCTATAAAGATCATCAGAATCACTTTCGAATCATTTTTGAGACTCTTAGAAGGGAAGAGTTATACGGTAAATTTAGAAAATGTGAATTCTAGATTTAGAAAAAGGCATTCAAAGAATTTCTTTCACCAATGTTCATAATTGAGGTATGCAGTTTTATTGATTTAATATGTTATTGTATGTATTTCATTCATATTTTTTCCCAATTGGATGACTCCTTAACTAAACTCACACATAAATGGATTAAATTCATTTAGGAAAAATAATTTGAAAAATGTTTTTATGAATTGATGAGAATATTAGTCCATAATACTATATTGACTTTACTATATGGAAATGAAGAATTTGTGATTTATAGTGATGCATCAAGAAAAGGACATGGTTGTGTCCATATACAAAATGATAGAGTTATTTCATATGCATCAAGGTAGTTAAAAACTCATGAAAAATATTATCCAACTCATTATCTTGAGTTAGATGTTGTAATATTTTCTCTGAAGATATGGAGAGACTATCTCTATGGTGAATGATATGAGATATATATAGATAACAAGAGTTTGAAATATATTTTCTCACAAATGGAAATTAATATGATGTAAAGGAGATGGCTTGAGCTACTCAATGGTTATGATTTCTCAACACACTACCACCGAGGGAAGAAAAATAAGTTGTAAGATGAATTTGTTGGTCGGAGTGGTTTACTCAAGAGGGGGGTGAATTGAGTACCAATTAAAATTTCAATATTTAAAAGCAGTGTCTTAAAGACCCCCAAATAAAATAATAAATTAAATTGTAGTGAATTTATATTAATGTAGAGATTCTGTTAGGTTCTCAAGGGATTGATTAATTCCCAGTTAATCAACACAGGAGTGTGTGATTATCTTTTGAAACTAACTTACTAATCTACACTTAACATAAACACTTGCTAATTTAATTATCAAAGTAACTTTAAAAACAGTATTGGTTTTAAAGTGATTAGCAGCGGAATAAAACTTTGAAATAGATGGCACAACAATGTAACCAAGAGGTTCAGTCTCAAGCCGAGACTTAGTCCTCTCAAAAGTTTATATAAAAATGATCCACACCCTGGATCGGGGTTCAACAGTTTACAACTGTCCAGGTCCAAGACCTCTACCACTGTTCTTCGTGGGAAACAGTACAACAGCAACCAGCTGTCCAGGTCACACACGACCTCTACCACAGTTCTTCGTGGGAAATAATGAATGAAAGAGTTTTGTAAGGATTTACAGATCCTTCAGTTTGAGTACAGGAGACAGTGTATGTGTTAGATATAGCAGATAACACACACTGCTCGAAATGAATGGTAATAAATCACAGAACAAGAGATGTAGAGTTTAGAGATGGTTCTGGTGATTTCAGTATAGCTCTGGACTCCTTTGGATTCGATTAGCAGTGAGTCTGAGTCCTCTTCTTGTTTCTGTTGAGAAACAGAGTGTCGTATGCTCCAGGTTCACAGGTGGTGAGAATGTAGTCGATGAAGTTCTTCTTGTAAGCACAGAACACTCCTCGAGTATGCTTGATTGTCTATGAGCTTCTCTGTGTTCTTCTCATGCTTTGTGTCGTTTTTGGTATATTGGATGCACCGCACTTTTCTCTTTCTTCACACGTTTTCGTTCGCATTCGCATATCTCTGGTATGTAGTCTTCTCGTATTTATCTCCCATCAGGGGACAGAAAAGATTTCTTTTCAGCAGGTACGAGGTACGGGTTCCTGACATCCGACAACCTTTATCAGATATTTGACAAATCATTAAAATGTATGATATGACCGTTAGATAGATTAAATATAGGAAATAAAGAAATTCAAACAGTGAGTTGAGTGATCGGTAGGTAAACAGCATCGGTAGCTTGAACATCGGTAGCTTGAACATCGGTAGCTTGATGTCATTAGTTGCTTTGACTCTATCGGTGTCTCTATGCGTCGGTTGGTACATGCATCGGTCGCTCCATGCGTCGGTAGGTACATGCGTCGGTAGGTACATGCGTGTATCAATGACTGTTTATCGGTAGCTCCATGCGTCGGTAGCTTCATGCATCGGTAGCTCCATGTATCGGTGGCTGTGAGTCTATCGGTAGCTTCGTCCATCAGTGACTTATTCCATCGGTAGCTATTTATACTTACACCGGTAGCTCTACGTTTGTATCGGTAGCTGTATTTATAAGTACATCGGTAGCTCTGTGTTAAGTCTATCGGTAGCTGTCTGTCGGTAGACTAAGTCTATCGGTAGACTGGTTACCGGTAGCTCTTTATCAGTAGCTATAGGCAGATTACTTATCTGTTTTATGCAGAACACATCCGATTGTGTTAGAATCAATTTATAACTTGTATGAACATGGATAAATGATGATTAACATATTCCAAAGACTATTTTAAAGATTATTATTGGTTTGATCACAGATTGGAAAGAATTAAAATATAGATCAACAATACTTAACAATATCATAGAGAATGAAGACATAATTGGGATTTTCAACACATATGAGTACATGATTGATATTATCAAAATAGGTGAGGTCAACAATCTCCCCCTTTTTGATAATCACAATTTATGATATTGGCATTTAACATAGTGAAAATATAACAGTAAAGAGTATAATATTGAATTCAATTTTCTCAGAGAAAACAACATCATAGATAATAGAAATAGTATGATATAGACATAAGTTATCAGAGTTAAAAATAATAAGGTACTATATAGACATAAGGTATCAGAGATAAAAATGGAAACAAAACAAAGGATAATGTGTTTCCCCTTATGCCTTAGTTTTCTCCATTGAAAATATTTCTCATTTTGTTCTCCTCCTTATTCTCTCATAAAAAGTTTCTCCCCCTCTCTTATTGTTCTCCCCCTTTGTGATAATCAAAAAGTGGGAAAGCATATATATATATATATATAGGAGAGAAATAAAACAAGAGAAGTAAAAAAAAGTTCTGTATTAGAGTAGTCAAAAAGTACAACAAAAACAGATTACAAAGGAATTTCTATCAAAAAGCCTAGCCACTGGTTCAATCCGCATCTGCAATGTGAGATTTGCCTTTGGGATCAGAAGGATGCTCGGGTGGTGAGGATTCAGGTGAAGGTTTGGGAATGCCAGAAAAGATTAAAGGAGGCTGGGCCACTGACACAGAGTCAGGCTTGTAGGTTGAAGATTTTTGGGTAATCATGGGTTTGAGGCTTTGAATGGCTTGAACAGGAGTCAGTTGGACTGAGGAGGCAGCTGAGGCAGAAGCAGGCAAAGCAGGAGGGATGATGACTGGTCTAGCATCAACGTGCAAGAAGGGCAGCAGCAGATTTCTAAAATCCATAATAATTCCTCCTCCTCTTTCCATAGCAGAGATGAAATCATCTTTGTTCTCCATAAATTTCTCTAAGGCAGGAGTCAGTTCTCTTAGCTTGCTCACTTGTTCTCTGAAAGCTTGAGTGACTGGAGGGAGCTTCATGTGTTCCAACATTAGCTTGAAGTGGTGTTCGAGTTGATGCTTGGTGAAAATTTTGGAGAAGTAGTAGTCCACTTTGCTTTTTATGGCTTCTTGAGAGGCAGAGGCTTCTCTCATAAAATCTTGAACTATCTTCATGATTTCTCTGGCAGAATCCCTTGTAGAAAGCACCACGCGGCTTAACTCTGATGAGTCCCCAGAGCCACTGGTAGGAATAGAACTAATCTCCTCCTTCAATATTGCTCGAACTGAGTTCATATCAACTGATGGTTTGGATGTGAGAGGGCCAAGAGAGAAGGAAACAGTTTCTTTAAAACTCTTTGACAAACCACTGATTAGGCTTTGAACTTGAGAGTCTTGTAATTGAACATGATCCTTCACTGAGGTTTTGAAACTTTCAAACACTGAGACAAACTGGCTGACTACACTCTTCACATAGGCTAGATCCTTGTCAGCTTGAGACTTGGAGCTCATATAGGAATCCAAAGCAACCACTGATGTCTTGAGAGCTTCCAGATCAGCTTCGATTCTTGAAGACTGAGTCTGGCATTCTTTCACTTCTTCCATAAGCTCAGACATAAAGGAAGATAAATTACAAGCCAGAGATAGCTCGAAGGATCTCTCTAGCACTTTCATTTCTTCATAAAAGCTTTCCTTCATCTCAGCAACTGAAGCACTGAATGATTCTTTTATCTCATCCTTCATGGAATCAAGATCTGATTTGGAGACAAAATCACTTGAGACAACTGCAACAGATCCCCTTGCTGAGGCCAAATTAACTACAGAAGTAGTCATTATTGAATTGATTGAGGATGCAAGAGAGGTTTCCATTAGATTCACTTCTTCAACAAAACTGGATTTGAGATCCTCTTTCAGCTTAGTCAAATCATGAAATCTGACCACATCGTCTGGCAGCAACTCAGCAGCAAGATCATAATTGGTCTTTGGTCTATCCACAGACATCTCATTGTCAGAATCTGGATAATCCAATCCACAGACTATAAACCCTGGGTCGTCTACCCAGTCTCCAATCTCAACAGCTACTGTAACATTCCCAAGCACAGACTGATGCTCCCCCTCAATGGGTGCATTCTCATGAATCACAACAGCCTTTTCTGCTGGCCGTTCTTCATCAGAATCTTCTACCACAAGTTCTACAGGTGCAGCATCTAGAAGATCTTCTGATACAGGTACAGCTTCTTCTCTATCTCTTTCTTCTTCAGCAGCAGGTATAGCTGAGTTTCCAATTAAGGGACTCATACTTAACCTATCATAAGCAGGCGATTCAGCTGCATTCTCCTTTTCCTCTTCTTCTTGGTGAGGTACAGACTGGTCTTCCTCATAAGTAGGCAAAACTTCCTCTACTTTTCCTTTCCTAGAATAAACCAGTTCTGCAACAGGACTTGGGGGCAAGTCTGGATCCCCTCCAACATCCATAGGAGTTTCTTCTTCTTCTTCTTCTTCTGTCTCATCACTATAAGCAGGTTCCTCTTCATCAGGTCTTAGACTCGGATCTCTCATATCCTTTGGTCTTGAGGGATAATCCACAGGATTGAACCTATCATAGATTTTCTGATCATCACTGACCCATTCTCCCTTCCATGGGTTCCAGTTAATTTTCATATACTTGCAAACAGTCGAGGTGATGCAGAAATTGTTCTTGACTACAACTGTCTCATCCTGAGACTCAGCTATTTCTTTCACTTTTATCATCACTGAAATCAGCTTGGCAAAGAACAAAGCATTGGTCTTTGACTTTGGTCTAATCATGTCTTCCATTTGAAGCATCAACAATCTGCACAGATTGACTTTTACACCATGTCTTAGAAAATGAAGAAGATAGATATCTTGATATCTCAGATTTGCAAAATCTCCTCTCCTCGGTATCAACACATGCTGAACAAATTTGAAAAGCAGTCGATTCTCTCCATCCATTTCAGCAGCTACCACTTGCCTTTGATTTCCATTCCCAGTCAGCTCTTGTAAGGCAGTCTCATAATCAAAAATGTCACTACTAGGTGGCATTGCTCTTGATACATACCCAGAGACACCTTCATGTGGTACTTTTAAACTCTCAGCCCACTCTACTGAAGAAAAAGACATCTCTTTTCCATTTACAAAAGAGCTTACCCGATTCTCATTCTCAGACTTCTCAAAGGTTACAAACTCATAGAACTGCTTTACCAACTTCGGGTAGTATGGGCCATTGTTATTTGAGAAACAATCCACCCATTTCTGGTCTTCCAGAATCTCGAGCACTAAGGATTTGCTAGGTAGTAGCCATTCCACGCACAGTTCCTTCTCGATTACTATGTCTCTATTCTGCAAGTGAGGATTCACTGGTCGCCTTCCCGATCTAGTTTTGACTTCACTAACACTGGATTTATGCTGTGTCTTCTGCTTCTTAGCATTTGGTTCTGCACTTTCATCTCTGACGATAGGAAGATTGGTTTTTGCCATCGCGGGTTTAGGGTTCTTGGTCGATTTGGGTGCTAAGGTTCGAAGGTGAGATATTTTGAGCTCGGTGAGGTAAGAAGTGGCTTAGACTTAGTTTTATCATTTAGGAATTCCAAATAAACGATTAAAATAGAGTAATAAAATAAAATAAAACGATTCGTATTCTTGGCGGCAGACAGAAGTTTTAAACTTTGCATCGGTGTGAGTTAATCATCGGTGAGAAATACAAGTCGGTGAGAGTTGTACATCGGTGAGAATTTCTACGTCGGTGAGAATTTCACATCGGTGACCATTTTCACGTCGGTGAGAATTTCTACGTCAGTGAGAATTTTCACATCGGTGAGAATTTTCACATCGGTGAGAATTTCCACACCGGTTGTGATTAAACATTCCCAGTTCATGTCTTATGAAACTTAGCCTATCCGAACTTAAAGGTTTAGTGAAAATATCAGCCAATTGATGTTCAGTGCCAATAAATTCAAGAGAAATATCACCTTTTTGATAGTGATCTCTTAGGAAATGATGTCTTACATCTATGTGTTTGGTTCTAGAGTGAGATACAGGATTCTTAGAGATGTTTATTGCACTGGTGTTATCACAGTTGATTGAAACATGTTTAAAAACATATCCATAGTCCAAAAGAGTGTGTTTCATCCACAGAATTTGTGCACAACAACTACCAGCAGCTATATATTCTGCTTCAGCAGTAGATAATGCAACCGAGTTCTGTTTCTTACTACACCAAGAAACTAAGGATTTTCCAAGCAAATGACATGTTCCTGATGTGCTTTTTCTATCTAACTTACAACCAGCAAAGTCAGCATCTGAATAACTTATTAACTCAAAGGATTGTCCTTTTGGGTAAAACAAACCTAAGTTAACCGTGTGTTTGAGATATTTAAAAATTCTTTTAACAGCAATCAAATGAGATTCTTTTGGATTAGCTTGAAATCTAGCACACATACATACACTAAACATAATATCAGGTCGACTAGCAGTAAGATAAAGTAAACTACCAATCATACCTCTGTAATTTGTTTGATCAACTGGTTTCCCAGTTTCATCTGTATCCAATTTACAGGTAGTACTCATAGGAGTTTCACTTTCCTTGATACTATCCAGACCAAAACGTTTTAAAAGATCCTTTGTATATTTACTTTGATTCAAAATAATACCATTTTCATTTTGAAATACTTGAAATCCAAGAAAGTACTTAAGCTCTCCCATTAAGCTCATTTCAAATTCATTTTGCATACTTTTTGAAAAATCAGTACATAAAGAGTGTTTAGAAGATCCAAAAATAATATCATCAACATATATTTGTACAACTAGAACATCTTTAGAAATTCTTTTAATAAAAAGAGTTGGATCAGCAATCCCTTTGGTAAAACCTTTTGAAATAAGGAAATTGCTAAGTCTATCATACCAGGCTCTTGGAGCTTGTTTTAAACCATACAAAGCTTTAGAAAGTTTAAAAACTTGATTTGGAAAATGGGGGTTAGCAAATCCAGGTGGTTGTTCTACAAAAACATCTTCAATTATAAAACCATTTAGAAATGCACTTTTTACATCCATTTGATATAATTTGAAATCCAGATGTGCAGCATATGCAAGTAAGATCCTAATGGCTTCTAGTCTAGCTACAGGTGCAAAAGTTTCCTCATAGTCTATGCCTTCTTCTTGACTATATCCTTGTGCAACTAGTCTAGCTTTATTTCTGACTATATTTCCAGATTCATCTACTTTATTTCTAAAAACCCATTTTGTGCCTATTGTCAAAGTGTCCTTGGGTCTGTCAACTAATTCCCAGACTTTGTTTCTTTCAAACTGATTTAATTCTTCCTGCATAGCTATTACCCAGAATTCATCATTGATAGCATCATTGATATTTTTGGGTTCCAGTTGTGAAAGAAAGGCTTGATGTTCAACCTGGTTTCTTAGAGAAGCTCTAGTTTGTGTTCCTCTATCCAGATTACCAACAACAGCTTCTAAAGGATGATTCTTTAGAATCCTCGTTGATCTAGTAAAGGTTGGACTAGAAATTTCAGGTTCATCTATAGGTTCGGGTTCAACAGAAGCAGATTCTGGAGAAAGTCCAGAACTGGATACTTTTATAACAGGTTCTTTAGATTTATCATTAAGGTCCAGAATAGACAAATCTTCTTCAAGATTTTCAAGGGAGGTTTTAGGCTCATGTGGATCAGTTTCATCAAACTTGATGTGAACAGATTCTTCCACACATTTTGTTTTCTTATTGAATACTCTATAGGCTTTACTTGAAATAGAGTAACCCAGAAAAATTCCTTCATCACTTTTGGAAGCAAACTTATCCAGATTATCTTTAGTATTCAGAATAAATACTTTGCAACCAAAAACTTTAAAGTAATTAACCTTAGGCTTTCTATTGTTCCACAATTCATAAGGGGTTTTCTTAAGAACTGGTCTAATCAAGACTCTATTAATAACATAACAAGCTGTATTTACAGCTTCAACCCAAAAGTAAATAGGCAGGTCATATTCATTGAGCATGGTTCTAGCAATTTCTTGAAGAGTTCGGTTTCTTCTTTCTACTACACCATTCTGTTGGGGTGTTCTAGGGGCAGAGAAGTTATGAGTATAGCCATTGTGTGAGCAATAAGATTCAAAATCTTGATTTTCAAACTCACGACCAAGATCACTTCTCAGGGTCTTAATCTTGAGTCCACTAAGATTTTCTACAGACTTGGAGTATTTGACAAAGTAAGAACAAGCTTCACTTTTGTGAGCTAGAAAATATACCCAAGTATATCTAGAAAAGTCATCTACAAGAACATAAACATAGTGCTTCCCATTTAAACTAGAAACTCTTGATGGTCCAAACAAATCCATGTGAACCAATTCAAGTGGTTGAGAAGTTGAAACTTCTTTCTTTGATTTAAAAGAAACTTTGTGTTGTTTTCCCTTTTGACAGGGGTTACACACTCTATCGTTTGGGAATTCTAACTTAGGTAGGTCTCTAACTAGGTTTTTCCTAGAAAGTTTTCTAAGTGAGTGAATGTTGCAATGTCCTAATCTTCTGTGCCATAGCCAAGATTCTTTATGAAAAGCATTCAAACAATTAATATTCTGCTTAGCTAAAGAATTCAGATTAACAGCATAAACATTTTCATTTCTTAAGGCAGAAAATACCAAAACATTCTTAGAATCAAAAACTTTGCAAGAATCATTTTCAAATTTAACATGAAAACCATCATCACATAACTGAGAAATACTTAATAAATTGTATTTAAGGCCATCAACAAATAAAACTTTAGAAATCACAATTGAATCAGTGTTACCAATCTGGCCTAGGCCGATGATTTTCCCTTTTGAGTTATCACCAAAGGTGACAAAGCCTCCATCAACTTTTATTAAACTCTTGAAACAAGAGAAGTCTCCTGACATATGTCTTGAACATCCACTGTCCAAATACCACGTCTCTTTACAGGAGCTCTTTAAGCAAGTTCCCTACAAAACAGATTTAGATGGAAGATGATTTTGGTACCCAGATTTTCTTGGGTCCAGACAGGTTAGCCAATAACACTTTAGGTACCCATATTTGTCTAATGGGTCTCATATAATTTTTAGAATTGACATGCTTTGAAAGATAAACTTTATTAGATCCATAGCTATGTATATAGCTGGTTGAAGCATATGAGGTTCCAGAATTACCTTCATTCTGTCCAGATTTAGAAATGAATATAGTTTTAGCAATTTTCCTTTGTCCAGGTTGGTATCCTATACCAGTAGTATATTTAGGTGCTACTTGCTTTCCTAGCATCTGTGTTAGAGTATTCTTGCCGTTGGTGAACTTCTCTAAGTCTTTTCTAAGTTGCTCATTTGACAGTTTCAGTTCTGTATTTTCTTTTAACAGTTGAGCATTTTTCTCTCTTTCAATAGTAAGTTCGGTTTTAACTGTAGTGGTGAGAGCATACTGTTTCTTTAATGACTTGTATTTATCCTTAAGTTCATTACATGTCTCTTCCAGCATATCACAGTATTCAAACAGTTCAGATTTAGACATGTTATCACCTTCAGAATCATCTCCAGAATAATATGAATTTGAAGCAGGAGTTTCAGCAGTTACCTCAGAAGTGTTTGCCATAAAGCACATGTTGGCTCGATTCCTTTCAGAGTCTGAAGATTCAGCTTCACTTGTGCTGTCTTCTGAAGCACTCCAAGTAGCCTTCATAGCTTTCTTAAACTTATTGTCCTTATATTCATATTTCTTTTTATACTTCAGCTTTGGACAGTCGGCTTTAATGTGTCCTTTTCTCTTGCACTCATAGCAGACAACATCATCTGATTTGTCATTCTTCTTCCAGTCCTTTTTCCATTTGCCTTGGTGATCATACTTACCCTTATAATTTGTTTTTCTGAAGAACTTCTTTTTCCTATAAAATTTCTTAAATCTTCTAGCAATGTGAGCCATCTCAGCATCACTGTCAGAATCACTTCCACTGTATTCACAGCTTGAACTTTCAACTACAGCTTGAAGCTTTTCCTTGTCCTTATTCTTTGAAGTTGAGGATTTGAAAGCAACAGACTTTCTTGCAGGTTCATTTTCTTCCTCTTTGTTCACTTTAAGCTCTTCTTCATACATCATCAGCTTGCCAATTAGTTCCTTGACAGGTAGAGCAGCTATGTCACATGATTCTCTGATTGAGACAGATGTGCCTCTCCATCTATCAGGTAGACATCTCAAAATTCTCATAATTTGTTCCTTCGATGAGACATCCTTTCCCAGCGAAATCATTGTATTGACAATTTCATTGAACCTGAGATACATGTCAGAAATGGGTTCGTCAGGCTTCATTTTAAAATTATCATACTTGACAGTATAGGTGTTCAATCTCATTTCTTTAACATTAGTTGTTCCTTCATGAGAAACAGCTAAGGTATCCCAAATTTCATATGCAGTTTTACATGCAGAAATTCTATTAAACTCTTCATCTCCTAGAGCACAGTACAAGGCATTCATAGCTTTACAATTGTTATTGTATGCAGTCTTTGTAGGTTCATCCCAAGTAGATCTAGCAGTAGTAGGCATTTTGTATTCTGATTCAATAGCAGTCCAAATATCAAAACCTATGCTTTCTAGATGGATTTTCATTTTCAGCTTCCACTGAGCATAATTAGTTCCATTGAAGAAAGGTGGCCGGTTAGTAGCAGCACCCTCAAGTCTATTATCCATGATGAGAAAATTTTAAAGAGATAAAAATTTAGAAATAACAGAAATTTTAAGAACTTTAAAATACAACTAAAATCACAGTTCAAAAGCAGAGTACTTTTAGAAAGTATTTTCAGCCTTTGATACCAAGTGTTGGTCGGAGTGGTTTACTCAAGAGGGGGGTGAATTGAGTACCAATTAAAATTTCTATATTTAAAAGCAGTGTCTTAAAGACCCCCAAATAAAATAATAAATTAAATTGTAGTGAATTTATATTAATGTAGAGATTCTGTTAGGTTCTCAAGGGATTGATTAATTCCCAGTTAATCAACACAGGAGTGTGTGATTATCTTTTGAAACTAACTTAGTAATCTACACTTAACATAAACACTTGCTAATTTAATTATCAAAGTAACTTTAAAAACAGTATTGGTTTTAAAGTGATTAGCAGCGGAATAAAACTTTGAAATAGATGGCACAACAATGTAACCAAGAGGTTCAGTCTCAAGCCGAGACTTAGTCCTCTCAAAAGTTTATATAAAAATGATCCACACCCTGGATCGGGGTTCAACAGTTTACAACTGTCCAGGTCCAAGACCTCTACCACTGTTCTTCGTGGGAAACAGTACAACAGCAACCAGCTGTCTAGGTCACACACGACCTCTACCACAGTTCTTCGTGGGAAAGAATGAATGAAAGAGTTTTGTAAGGATTTACAGATCCTTCAGTTTGAGTACAGGAGACAGTGTATGTGTTAGATATAGCAGATAACACACACTGCTCGAAATGAATGGTAATAAATCACAGAACAAGAGATGTAGAGTTTAGAGATGGTTCTGGTGATTTCAGTATAGCTCTGGACTCCTTTGGATTCGATTAGCAGTGAGTCTGAGTCCTCTTCTTGTTTCTGTTGAGAAACAGAGTGTCGTATGCTCCAGGTTCACAGGTGGTGAGAATGTAGTCGATGAAGTTCTTCTTGTAAGCACAGAACACTCCTCGAGTATGCTTGATTGTCTATGAGCTTCTCTGTGTTCTTCTCATGCTTTGTGTCGTTTTTGGTATATTGGATGCACCGCACTTTTCTCTTTCTTCACACGTTTTCGTTCGCATTCGCATATCTCTGGTATGTAGTCTTCTCGTATTTATCTCCCATCAGGGGACAGAAAAGATTTCTTTTCAGCAGGTACGAGGTACGGGTTCCTAACATCCGACAACCTTTATCAGATATTTGACAAATCATTAAAATGTATGATATGACCGTTAGATAGATTAAATATAGGAAATAAAGAAATTCAAACAGTGAGTTGAGTGATCGGTAGGTAAACAGCATCGGTAGCTTGAACATCGGTAGCTTGAACATCGGTAGCTTGATGTCATTAGTTGCTTTGACTCTATCGGTGGCTCTATGCGTCGGTTGGTACATGCATCGGTCGCTCCATGCGTCGGTAGGTACATGCGTCGGTAGGTACATGCGTGTATCAATGACTGTTTATCGGTAGCTCCATGCGTCGGTAGCTTCATGCATCGGTAGCTCCATGTATCGGTGGCTGTGAGTCTATCGGTAGCTTCGTCCATCAGTGACTTATTCCATCGGTAGCTATTTATACTTACACCGGTAGCTCTACGTTTGTATCGGTAGCTGTATTTATAAGTACATCGGTAGCTCTGTGTTAAGTCTATCGGTAGCTGTCTGTCGGTAGACTAAGTCTATCGGTAGACTGGTTACCGGTAGCTCTTTATCAGTAGCTATAGGCAGATTACTTATCTGTTTTATGCAGAACACATCCGATTGTGTTAGAATCAATTTATAACTTGTATGAACATGGATAAATGATGATTAACATATTCCAAAGACTATTTTAAGGATTATTATTGGTTTGATCACAGATTGGAAAGAATTAAAATATAGATCAACAATACTTAACAATATCATAGAGAATGAAGACATAATTGGGATTTTCAACACATATGAGTACATGATTGAGATTATCAAAATAGGTGAGGTCAACAGAATTAATTAAGAAAGACCATGGAGTTATGAACAAAATGAGAATTTAAAGGGATACTATGTTCATGGATCTAGTAAATATGTATATGTGAATTATAAGGGAAGAAAAAACATTACAATATTTCCTAATGGATTCCAAACTATCTTTACTGGAAAGGATAAAAAGTTCTTAGTCTATTGATGAGGATTTTTAAAAGAAAATTAATGTTGTGAATTATGGGATATTGATATACTTCGTATATAAAAATAGAATTTTGAAATCTGGGATGGAGCTTTGTTTTCCCTATATACCCATGTAAAAAAGGGAATTACTAGATGATGCTCATAGATGAAATTTATCTATACACCATGGTAACACTAAGATGTATAGATATTTGAAGTAAGATTTTTGGTGGGATAATATATAGTGGTAAATGTATGATTATGTGTTAATATGTTTGGTTTGTCAACCGGTGAAGTCTGAAAGACAGCATCCAAGAGGAGTCATGCTACCTATTCCTATACCTATGTTGAAATGGGATGATATTAAAGTGGAATTTGTCATGGGGATAACAAAGAATCATTTAATGAATGATGTTATGTGGATTATTGTTTATCACCTTACCAAATCAGGAAATTTTCTTTGTGTAAAATAATATTTTACTCTTGAACATTTATAAATACTTTATATTAATGAAGTTTTAAGTCTTCATGGTGTACGTCTATATATTGTGTCTAATGGTGATACATGTTTTACATAAATATTCTAAAAAATTATTCAGAAGGCCCTAGGTACGGAGCATCATTTGGGCACTGCCGACCACCCTCAAACTAATGTAAAATCAAAAAGGACTATTAAAACTTTATAAGACATGTTTATATGATTCTCACATGACTTTCAAGGTATCTGGGATTAGTATTTACCTTTGTAAAAATTTTCCTATAACAATCGTTTCCATTAAAATATTGAGATGGCACCATATGAAGCATTATATGGAAAGAGATTTTGTACACCAACATGTTGGGATTATTTTTATGAAATTAAACTTATAGGCCCTAAATTTTTTGAGGAAATAATATAAAATATGAAGTCTATTAAAACCCATATCAAAGAACCTCAAAGTAGGAAAAAGAGCTATTTCAATAAGTGAAGTTTTTATTATTTCAATTTGTAGATCATGTTTTCATGAGGTTATCTCCATGGAAGGGTGTAATAATATTCATTAATAAAGGAAAATTAAGTCCTAGGTATATTATAGATTTTGAAATTATCGAACTAATTGGAGTTGTAGCTAACCATTTAGAAATTCTGCTAATTATCTCCAAGGTTCATGATGTGTTTTATGTATCACTGTTAAGAAAATACATGATAGACCAAATGCATGTCATAACCTATGAATAAATGGAATTGGGACCTTATGTGTCTTACTGTGAATATCCTATAAATATTCTTGACACTAGTGAACATGTGTTGAGGAATCAGACAACTCGACTGGAAAAGGCTCTTTGGGGAAATAATAAATTGGAAGAGGTAGTGTGGGAACCTAAAGAAATTATGATGAATATCTACTCTAATATTTTCATAAGGTGATGTTTAATAAATTTAAAGGATGAATGTTTTAAAGGATGGAATAATTTTACACTCCAATATTTTATAGTACATTTTATTTTTAAATAAATATATTAGCTTGCATTGCACATAACACCCAGCTTAAATGAATCATGATATACTATTAGATTTTATTATTTTAACACTAACCATTAAGTTTATGGAAATGAACAGTATTAACCACATTATGAAATTTATATATTTAAATTTTTTACATTCATATAAAGTGTTTTATAGTCATAAGATAAAAATGAAATCAATTTTATGCATTAAAAGACTATATTTTTCTAAAGGTAGTTTTTCCACTTTTCAATAGCGCACTTGATTTAAATATAATTTTTGACAGTTTTATAAATTATATTTGAAAAAATAAACTACTTTTTTGAAATCATGATATAAAAATTTACATTTTTTTGAATTTTTATTATTTTTTGATAAGTTTCACATTTTGATGATTAGTGAAAAATACTAAAATTTTAATTGAAAAAAAACATTATTCATTGAAATAATTTATATTGTTAAATTATATTATTTGATGGTTTTAATATATAATTATATTATTTTTAATAATTTAATCCAATTTTGGTCATTGTCATCAATTTTCATTGAATTTAGATATAAAAACATTTCAGTCTTTTGTAAGTTCAAACTTTAATAACCCATTTTCTCATCCCATCAATGGGATTATTTTTATACTAATGAATGAAACTTATTTGTTTCGAATTTTAAAAAATTAATTCCATATTTTGAATCAGTGGTTCAAAATTAGGTAAATATGTCTCTTTTATTTTTTGGTATTATGAATAGTTACTTTAGTAATATTTTTATTACCACAATTAAGGGTAAATCGAGTAGTTAAGGGTAAAAATATTATTAACAAAACAATAAAATTAAAATAACACATGAAGAAACCTATGGGATGAATAAAACTAGACCCTTAATACCTATTTTTCATAATTTAATCATTAAATGGACACTTTTCCATGAAAATCGCATAGATATTATTTAAATCAAAGAAAGTGACAAAATAACACACTCTTATTTATTATAAGTTTAATAATTTTGTTACAATGATAATCAAGATATATCCTAGATAATAAATTGAATTTTTTAATCTAGAAGAAGTAAATACATCATGAAAATTTATTTATAATTTTTAGGGATGAAACAATTACCTTAAATTCGACACAACAGTGATGTAGTAATTCTTTTATAAATAGAAATATCAAATAATTGATATTAAAAATATTAAAATAAATATAATTTTCGATAATTAATGTCATAAATGAATTTTATATATGACCAAGACATATTATGTATTTATTAAAGTCTTTTTTGAAAATTTATCTAATGTATTGATATTTTTTTAAAAGTCAAGTATTGAATAGTGTCAAAATTGAAATTGGTGATCTTTTAAATTAAATAATATTTAATTAAATGATATAAAATTAATAAAAACAAAAAATTCGGAAAAATAATTTGGATAAGTATTAAACTTTCATTAATGGTATATTTAGGATTCTCTTGGTATTTTATAGTAACTATATTAACCATTAAAGAGTAAATATGCAAGTTGTCACGGAAAGAGTTAAAAGGTTTAACTAAGGTGTAAATCCAAAGGATAAGGGTAATAATATGACCTAAACATGTCTAAAAATTATTTTAGGAATGTAATTTGACTAATCATAATCATATATTAAAAATAAGTCATTTTTTATCCATTTGGAATCGAATATTAATTTATATTATTTTAATATTCTGAGAGTTTCCAAAAGTGCCCCTCACCTAAATTATAAAAGGGAACCATGTTGGAGTTGGTGGTCTAGAACCAACTACTTTGTACTTTATTCATTAAATAAAAGCGTTATCACATCTTGATTTTTCTTCTGCGTGACATGTCATGTGATAATGTCCTAAGGGCAGCTGTTGCACTAAAGGGTCGTAGTGGATCCCTGCTATGATGAGAACCCGAAAGTGCCATAACACTGTTCTTGAATGTATGTTCTATGGCCGAATGATATTATTTGAGGGACACAAATAATACAGGTCATTAGGGGTGAGGACTCATAAAACTTTGAGGCACCTTCTCATGGTGTGCGCCCTTGGTAATATCCAGGAGGATATTATGAGAACGAGACCCGCCAGTAGGAAATCCACATTTCATAGTGTCATCGGATGTTCCTATCTACGGACGTGTGTATTGATCCTTAGACTTTAAGATTATTATTAATGGGTATTACAACTCGCGCACTTAGATGTATTGACAGAAAACTGTGACGACACACTGTTCGCGACGAGGTATGATACGTTGGGTGCGTCACGAGTAATACCGCATTAATAGATAATGCGAAAAAGGATTTGTCCCTTCCGTTCCATAACGGAAGTAGATATCTCAGGCCCTTTGATGGAATTGATATAGCCTAAATAAATCCATGGCCATGGTAAGGTATGGGCAAGTTCAATTCTGGGAAGTCAAAGAAAGAATAATCAAGCACATGGGTTGATGGAACTAGCATGCAACCCGCTTGATTGGAGATATTGAGACAAAGGGATTATATTACACGGTAAGCGTTCATAGGAGGTGACACGTCATTGTAGCGTTAACTTCTTTCTCTATGGATGCCTTGGCGTGTTGCTAGACGCTAACCTTGGACTTTAGGAAGGCTCAGCCTAATGCCACTAAGAAAGAGGCCTAGAGGTTCACACACTAAGTGTGTCCATGTATCTCAGTTAAATATTAATTTAACAAGTTAAATAAATATTATTCCCGACTGTGGTTTAATAATTATTTAAGGATGTCTGATCGCATTTATTTTGACACTAGTTATTTGAGAGAATATACTGTGGATAAAATAATATATTTATTAGCGAGTAATGCAGTTACATTTATTTAAGAAATAAATAGTCATTACTCAAGGTCTAATAAATTTGGTGGAGAAAAATGGAAAATAAAAGTACACGCCGTGTATATTAAATATACACATTGTGTAGTTTTATGGAAAACAAGTACACGTCGTGTATTAATTATTACACGCCGTGTAGTTTTTCCAATTGGGATTTTGAGTATTTAATATTGTTTTATTAAATTATATTTATTATAATCAGCGTGAGCACATGTCAAGGAATTAATAATTCGACAAGAGGGTTTTTCAATAAGAGTTAATGAAATAAATAAAACGCGTAACGCGTTTATTTATTGTCATAACTCTATTAACCTCAAACTTGATTATAAATATCCTCACAACCCCAACATTTTTTGAGAGCCATTGTTGTGCACAACGGATTTGGAAATACTCTCCAGCCAAGAGATAATTCTCTTTCCACCAAGAACGCCCTCAAGTTACGAGAGCAAGATCCTCCACTGGATCAAGGCAGTCGAAGGCGGACATCGCAAGCGAAGGTTCTTCCGCGCTAGCACCCGAAGATCTCTTTGGTGATGTCCAGAGATACGTGACACACGTGTGGATCACCGCTAGAAGAATCCTACACTTGGATTCTATGACGCAACGACGGATCACCGAATCGTGACCGGACACATCAATGAAGAAAGAATTCCAACAAGGTAATTCTTATGCATTAATTAAATTAATTATAATCAACATATGATGATCCTCCTCAAGGGTTCCAGGACTCTTCTTTTCTTTTCGTTCTTCATTCTATTCCGAAGATTCGGCATTTTATATCGTGACGGATCTTGGATTGAACGTTGTTTAACGTTAAAATTAAAGTTGGGAAAACCCACCAACGCGCTTCTGCTGCGCCCGGAACCTTCAAGTGGTATCAGAGGGATCATATCGTTGGTTATAATTATTTAGTTTTTTGTTGGTGATTTACGCATTTAATAATTTAGTTATTTCAATTCATGTTTAATCGTTCTGGAAATCTGAATATCGAGATCTGTTCCTCCTCTCTCATTTCTCGTTCACCTCACAGAAATAGATTTTTCTTTTAATTTTGATTAAAATAAAATAGAGGAACTCATCCGGAGGAGCCAAATGTTTCTAGCCGTATAACACTAGAATACACGGCATGTATTCGGAAGTACACACTGTGTAGTCTAGGTTCAATGCATTGACTGATCCGCCAAATCAGGACATGTGTTGGATTCTTTCTAAGAATTTAAGACACCGTGTGTTGACCAGAAACAGGTGGCACACGGTTTCCGGAATACATGCCATGTGGTCCAATGAACACGGCGTGTAGTCCCTTCGGGTTAGGGTTGGGTCGTGTACTCTGTACATAGCCTTCCCGGCTAGAAACCGTGTAACGCAGAAACTACACGGTGTGTGTCCCACTGTGCACGCCGTGTACTCTGAAAATTTCCGAAGTACATTAACACGCCCTATCCCCGGGCGTGTACATCGGATGGACGGTGAAGAAAAAGTACACGCCGTGTAGTCGGAACTACACACCGTGTACTCACCCAAATTACGTAGATTTATTAAAATTTATTATTATATTATACAAACCCTTGAGACATGTACCATGGTGCAGGCGTAAAGCTGAGGCACAACACGTGATAGGTGTTTTATATATATGTGTTTAATTTAACATCTGCGAAATAAATGGGAATTCGTCGGGTTGCCTCCAAGGTACAAGTTGTGTACAAGGATAATTTTAAATGAATTTATTTGTTTAAAATTATGATGGATGAGAATCTCAAGGAAATTCAGAAAAGGGAATTAAGATAAAAGGATTGATTAATTAAATATAATTAATTGACTCGAGTGTGATTTATCTTAAACAAGAACGATTAAATAATTGAATGCTAGTTTTATTTATGCGTAAATATCGTTGCATGTATGGATGATCATGAGCTAGATCGAGACTTTTGTATGTGAATGGTTTCTTTTAATTTATTTATTTAAATTAAATTTGTTGGCCTGCGAACCATCTCCTCATTAATATGTAGGGCCTGCACGCCCAAGGATTCTTTTATGTAAAAACCCCTTTTTCCCCTCACCTACATGTGAGATAAATGCATATGTAATTGATGGAGCTCCCAAGCTAGTGGAGGCGGCTCAAGTCAGGATCCAAGATGAAACCAATCCAAGGAGATACAAAGGTGGACAGGTGGAAAGCTGTAAACACGAACCTGAAAAGTTAAAGGTGTTTCTCCCCTAGGTCTTGGGTTAGTTTATCAACATATAGATAAACTAACCAATAGAAAAGCCCATGATCATACCATTTATTTTATTTCTGTCAGTTGCATGGTTTATTTATTGTGGGTGTGTTGTCACGATCACACAATTAATGAATTAAACGAGCATGCAAGATGGAACTAAAATAAAATTGGCTTATATGTAAATATTATCTTAGATATGGTTAATCACTTAAGTATATCCCACTTAATATTAACAAGCATGTAATCAAATATAATAAAATTTCAATTTACGTATAAGGATAAAATCCCCCAAAATAAATATTAAGTCGGCATAGCCTTCCATAATCTTGGTTAGAATCAAACCATAGTTCAAAGTGCTTGACCAACCCTAGTTGGGGTGCTTTCAATTATCGGGGAATTCTAATTCAAGGTTTTGGGTTTACTTGACTTGGTTCGCATCAAGGGTTGACTGCCATAGCAGGACTTGGTGTGACCAAGAGGGAAAGGTTGAGGAAATCCAAAAAGGATTTCAGGATTGGGGAGTCCACTCAGCGGATCAAGGAACTGCGAGTTAATGCAGTTGGCATTTGGAATGCCTACCTAAAACCCTTCATGTTGCTTGACCAAACATAGTTGGGGTAATGCGAAGGGCAATATGGATCCTTTCCACTAGAATATTCACGCAATAGAATATTCCGAAGTCAATGGTGATGGCTATTGGCTTTCGATAAAATAGTGGGAGACTAATAAGTATTAATTTATTTATTTGTATCAATTTTTATAATAAAGAACTAAACCTTTTCTCATCTTAAATTGTAGAAACGACAAGAAAATGACTTCAAACATATCATTGCGCACCATACTCAAAAAAGAAAACCTTCTCACCGGCACCAATTTCCAAGAGTAGTAGAGGCGTTTACGCATCATCCTTCGCCATGAAAGGAAATTATATGTGCTGAAAGAGCCTATTCTAGTTGCACCTGGGAAAGAGGCTAGTGATGAGGAATTATCTCTCTACATGAAACACATGGATGATGCCACATATGTCTAGTGTTTCATGCTATCGTCCATGTCTAATGATCTCTTGAAGAAACATGAAAACATGGATGCGTATAGCATGATGTCTCACCTTAAAGATCTCTACCAAGAGAAGGCGAGACAGGAGAGGTATGAGATCTCCAATGCTTTGTTTACCACGAAGCTTGGAGAGTTTGTGCCAGCTGGGCCTCATGTGGTCAAACCTATTGGCTATATTGAACGCTTGGACATCTTAGGTATTAAATTCCCAGATGAGTTGCGTACAGATCTCATCCTATCATCATTTCCAAAGACCATCTCTAGCTTCATTGTCAACTATAACATGAGCGGCAATGATAAGAGTCTATCGGAGCTTCTGACCTTGATTCGCCAGGTAGATAAGGACATGGGGCAAGACAAACCTGCGGTCCTTATGGTGAACAAGAAAAGGATGACAAGGCAAAGGGGCCAAATACTTATAAACGGTATGAAGCCCCCGAGCACCGTCCCTCCAAGAAGGGGAAGATCTAGAGGCAGGGCATGGAATGGGAAGCAGTGTGTTTTGCATGTGGCAAGCAGGGCCACTGGAAGAGGAACTACACCCAGAAGCGTGGGGATGCTAAAGGTGCGTTCGTTATCGAGTGAAATCTTTCTATTTCTACACATTGGGTATTAGATACAACTTGTGGGGCTCACATATGTATTCAAATGCAGGAACCAAGTAGATTTAGAAAGATCGCCAGAGGAGAGGTGGATCTTCAAGCTGCCAATGGCAGAAGGCTGGCTGCGTTGGCTTTTGGCGACTATCACCTCTCATTGCCAACTGGCATGATTTTGGTTTTACAAAACTATTATTTTTGTGCCTAGTGTTACCAAGAATATAATTTCTGTATCTTGTTTGGATATGGATGGATTTATTTTCATGTTTGGAAATAAGGGTTGTCTCTTTTATAAGAACAATGTATGTTATGGTATGGAACATTTGAATAATGGTTTGTATGTATTAAATTACGAAAACCAAGTGTTGGAAATCGATAACGAAACAAAATCACATGACTCATACATCACCCAGTTATGGAATCACCGCCTTGGTCATGTGAACGAGAAGCGCTTGAAAAAGCTCTGCCAAGATGGCTATTTAGACTCTACTGAGCTAAAACCACTTGATAGATGTCACACTTGTTTACAAGGAAAAATGACCAAGCCTCCTTTTGGTGGACAAGGTGAAAGGGCCACAGAGCTTCTAGGATTGGTACACATAGATGTGTGTGGACCATTTCCAGTAGAAGCTAGAGGTGGATATTCTTACTTTATTACTTTTACTGATGATTTGAGCAGATATGGCTATGTCTACTTAATGAGGTATAAGTCAGAGTCCTTAGAGAAATTTAAGGAATTCAATAATGAAGTAGAGAATCAACTTGGTAAGAAGATAAAGAAGCTTCGATCGGATCGAGGTGGAGAATATCTGAAACAAGAGTTCATCGATCTTCTACGGGAGTCTAGGATTCTATCTCAGCTCACTCCTCCTTATACACCACAGTGGAATGGTGTTAGTGAAAGGAGGAACCACACCTTTTTGTACATGGTGAGGTCGATGATGAGTCATGCGGATCTTCCATTATCCATTTGGGGATATGCATTACAAACTGCAGTATACACATTAAACCGAATACCAACTAAGGCGGCAAATGGAATTCCATCCGAGTTATGGAATGGAAGGAAACCTACTTTGTCGCACACATGTGTATGGGGATGTGAGGCGTTTGTTAAGGCCTTCTCAAGAAACAAACTAGCACCCCAGGGCGCGAAGTGTATCTTTATAGGATATCCCAAGGAAACAAAAGGATATTACCTATATAACCCCCAAGATAAGAAAGTGATTGTCGCCAGACAAGCCGTTTTTCTTGAGAGGGAGCACATCCTCAAGAAGGATAGTGGGAGCAAGATTGACTTCGACGAAGTTGATGCTCAAGATACATAGGAGTTGGTACTGAAAGAAGTTCCACAAGTCCCCGTGGAAGAGGTTCCAGAAACACAAGTACTGCATAGGAGCTCAAGAGAGGTAAGGGAACCAGAGAGATTTGGTTTCCTAGTCACCGAGGATGGTGAATCATTATTGTTGGACAATGATGTACCTCTCTCTTACAAGGAAGCAGTACAAAGCTCAGAAGATGCAAGATGGCTAGAAGCTATGAATTCTGAGATGGATTCCATGTATCAGAACCAAGTTTGGGTTCTGGTCGATGAGCCAATTGATGTAAAGACTGTTGGATGCAAATGGGTATTCAAAAGAAAGATGGACATGGAAGGTCAAGTTAGCACCTATAAAGCAAGGCTAGTGGCTAAAGGATTCAGACAGTTTCAAGGAATTAACTATGATGAAACCTTCTCACCAGTTGCCATGTTTAAATCCATAAGAATCATACTTGCCATATCAGCTTACCATGACTACGAGATTTGGAAGATGGATGTCAAAATAGCATTCCTTAACGGGAACCTTCAGGAAGATGTCTATATGACACAACCAGAAGGGTTTGTGACACCAGGTGAAGCCAAACGGGTTTGCAAGTTGCAGAAATCCATTTATGGATTAAAGAAAGCATCCAGGTCATGGAACATTCGATTTGATGAAGCCATAAAGGAATTTTGTTTCATTAAGAATGAATGTGAGCCATGTGTTTATAAGCGGTTTAATGGGAATGCGGTCGTCATACTAGTGGTATATGTTGATGACATATTGATTATTGGAAACGACGTACCAGCCTTACAGTCAGTTAAGGATTGGTTGAACAAGTGTTTCTCCATGAAGGACTTAGGAGAAGCAACCTACATTCTAGGGATCAAGATCATTCGTGATAGATCCAAGAGGCTGCTTGGACTAATTCAGGGTACATACATTGACCAGATACTAAAGAGATTTAGTATGGAAAAATCCAAGAGGGGATTGGTTCCAGTGTCACATGGATTACATCTTTCTAAGAAAATGTGTCCCAAGACACAACAGGAGAAAGATAGGATGAGCAAGATCCCATACGCTTCGGCTATAAGATCCATCATGTATGCCATGTTATGTACTAGGCTTGATGTTGCCAATGCACTGAGCATGGTAGGCAGATATCAAGCAGATCCAGGAGAACAGCATTGGACTGCTGTTAAGACTATCATTAAGTATTTGAGAAGAACTAAGGATATGTTCCTGGTGTATGGAGGAGACGAGGAGCTTGTCATCCGAGGGTATGCTGATGCTAGTTTTCAAACAGATCAGAATGATCTGAAGTCACAATCTGGATATGTTTTCTGTCTCAATGGAGGAGCTGTGAGCTAGAAGAGTTCAAAGCATCCAGTTGTCGCCGATTCTACAACGGAGTCTGAGTATATAGCGGCTTCTGATGCAGCCATAGAAGCCGTTTAGATTCGGAACTTTGTCCAGGAGCATGATGTGGTGCCTAGCAGTAAAGATCCCATTACATTGTATTGTGATAATACTGCAACGGTGGCTCTTGCAAAAGAACCAAGGTCACATCAATGGACAAAGCACATACTCCGGAAGTATCACCTCTTGAGGGATTTCTATCAAAGGGGTGAAGTTACAGTGAGCAGAGTGTCCACAGAAGAGAATGTGGTGGACCCCATGACTAAAGGCCTATCTCATCAGAAGCATGAATATCATTTGAGAGCTAGCGGGTTAAAGGTTGTTAGGAGTTGGCTTTAGTCCAAGTGGGAGTCTGTTGGAGTTGGTGGTCTAGAACCAACTACTTTGTACTTTATTCATTAAATAAAAGCCTTATCACATCTTGATTGTTCTTCTGCGTGACATGTCATGTGATAATTTCCTAAGGACAGCTGTTGCACTAAAGGGTCGTAGCGGATCCCTACTATGATGAGAACTCGAAAGTGCCATAACACTGTTCTTGAATGTATGTTCTATGGACGAATGATATTATTTGAGGGACACAAATAATACAGGTCATTAGGGGTGATGACTCATAAAACTTTGAGGCACCTTCTCATGGTGTGAGCCCTTGGTAATATCCAAGAGGATATTATGAGAACGAGACCCGCCAGTAGGAAATCCACATTTCATAGTGTCATTGGATGTTCCTATCTAAGGACGTGTGTATTGATCCTTAGACTTTAAGATTATTATTAATGGGTATTACAACTCGTGCACTTAGATGTATTGATGAAAACTGTGACGACACACTGTTCGCAGCGAGTTAGGATACGTTGGGTGCATCACGAGTAATACCGCATTAATAGATAATGAGACAAAAGATTTGTCCCTTCCGTTACATAACGGAAGTAGATATCTCAGACCCTTTGATGGAATTGATATAGCCTAAATAAATCCATGGCCAAGGTAAGGTATGGGCAAGTTCAATTCCGGGAAGTCAAAGAAAGAATAATTAAGCACATGGGTTGATGGCACTAGCATGCAACCCACTTGATTGGAGATATCGAGACAAAGGTATTATATTACACGGTAAGCGTTCGTAGGAGGTGACACGTCATTGCGGCGTTAACTTCTTTTTCTATGGGTGCCTTGGCGTGTTTCTAGACGCTAACCTTGGACTTTAGGCAGGCTCAGCCTAATGACACTGAGAAAGAGGCCTAGAGGGTCACACACTAAGTGTGTCCATGTATCTCAGTTAAATATTAATTTAACAAGTTAAATAAATATTATTCCCGACTGTGGTTTAATAATTATTTAAGGATGTCTGATCGCATTTATTTTGACACTAGTTATTCGAGAGAATATACTGTGGATAAAATAATATATTTATTAGTGAGTAATGCAGTTACATTTATTTAAGAAATAAATAGTCATTACTCAAGGTCTAATAAATGTGGTGGAGAAAAATGGAAAATAAAAGTACACGCCGTGTATATTAAATATACACGCTGTGTAGTTTTATGGAAAACAAGTACACACCGTGTATTAATTATTACACGCCGTGTAGTTTTTCCAATTGGGATTTTGAGGATTTAATATTGTTTTATTAAATGATATTTATTATAATCAGCGTGGGCGCATGTCAAGGAATTAATAATTCGACATGGGGGGTTTTCAATAAGAGTTAATGAAATTAATAAAACGCGTAACGCGTTTATTTATTGTCATAACTCTATCAACCTCAAACCTGATTATAAATATCCTCGCAACCCCAACATTTTTTGAGAGCCATTGTTGTGCAAAACGTATTTGGAAATACTCTCAAGCCAAGAGAGAATTCCCTTTCCACCAAGAACGCCCTCAAGTTACGAGAGCAAGATCCTCCACCGGATCAAGGCGGTCGAAGGCGGACATCGCAAGCGAAGGTTCTTCCGCGCTAGCACCCAGAGATATCTTTGGTGATGTTCGGAGATACGTGACACACGTGTGGATCACCGCTAGAGGAATCCTACACTTGGATTCTACGATGCAACGACGGATCACCGAATTGTGACCGGACACATCAACGAAGAAAGAATTCTAACAAGGTAATTATTATGCATTAATTAAATTAATTATAATCAACATATGATGATCGTCCTCAGGGGTTCCAGGACTCTTCTTTTCTTTTCGTTCTTCGTTCTATTCTGAAGATTCGGCATTTTATATCGTGACGGATCTCGGATTGAATGTTGTTTAACGTTAAAATTAAAGTTGGACAAACCCACCAATGTGCTTCTGCTGCGCCCGGAACCTCAAACCACATCCCTCACTTCCTCAAACCACATTTAGAATTCTAGATTGACCAAAATCTATAAATTTCTCCTCCCAAATTTTTTAGATAAGTTCTATAGGTTCTGTTATTCTAAAAATACCACCCTTAGTATCCCGAAGAGGAGATCCAATGGAAGTCCCTCGAAGAAGTGGTAATTATCTTTCCAACTCATTGAAGTTATTTTCTTCTTATAATTACTATTCTTATTTTTTATCCATAATAAAGTAATAAATATAGTATAATATATATTTTGAGATGTTTTTATGGATATGGGAAAACCATTTTCATCCTTTTATCCATCCTATGAAAAACAATATCACCATGCGTGCGTACACACAACTTACTGTCTCCACGCTGTGGTATAATTTTCTTTTCATCACTACTTTTTTGATGGGTATAGTGATGCATATAATGGATATAAATAGAAAATATGAAAGTATAATGATTCTTTATAATTAATATATTATCCAATTCCCTACCCCTTTACTATTAAGGGATGATATCGTCGCTCCTGCAAACATGGGACATACCATCTCCATGACGCGATGAGATTCATTCTCCACATTGAAAATTTAAAAATGATTATAAAAATCTATATCATGAGTGATTATAATATTTATGAACATAATATCATTCTTTATTTTAATAAAATATATCTTATGAATAAGAAATATGACTTACATGACAAAACAAACTTAAGAAAATGAAGCTATTAAGAGCATAAATAATGGTAATAATGAAATATTATTAAAAAAATGATATAAGAGTATCATATATGATAAAATAAAAATGGATTTAGTTTGGGTATAATTTTATAAGATGCATTAACTATTATACAGGAGGTTAATGCACCCTCAACTAAATGAAAGTACATGGTGAAGGTTAGCTTCATAATATCATTAGTATCTAGGATTGTTTATATGTAAGTATTTACTAGGACATATTTATCATCTATATCCACATTTATTAAAAATTTATTTCAAAATATTCTTACTATTACTCTAAAATATTTTAAATTCATTTTAACCCAGGTTTTATTTTTTATAAAATATTTTGAATGGAATATTTTTCATGTTCCTAACGAAGTACTTTATGACCTTTTCAACAAAAAATGGAAGGAATGTTCTTTTTTTAACTTATACGACATGAGTGAAGCTTACATTACAATATTACAAGATTATATAAAATAAAAATGTTTTATTTTAAAATTGTGTTCCATAATTTAAAATAATTTCAAAATAAAAGGGTTATTTCTCTCAGTATGTTTTTAATGATTTTATTAAATTATTTTCATCTATGTCAACATCCTTTGTTGGATTTTGTGCTTAATCGAGGTTGATTTTATTATGATATAATATACCATATTTTATTGAATATTTTATGCAATATTTCACTGTGGATGTGATATTTTGACACCATTCACGGTTTATGGTTAATCTGTTAACATTTTGAATGCATGTTTTAATAAGAACGTTTTTGTTGGTTATGTTTCACTCTTTTCATATGAGGAATTAATTGGACTTAATAAGTGATGGGATAATCCCACTATGTTCCCTTGATGCATCGGTATGTATCATGAGACAAAATAGTTTGGGTTTTTACCTATTTATGTATGGTGTCTTGTTCGTGTCCTTAACAATATATTTATGATGTCCGACATTATGAATTCTCTCATTATGATATTAGTTGTTGATATTACATGTGATTATCCAACTAGTATAATATACATGTTATTATTTATATGTGATTATTTTTTTATTATTCCTATATTATGCTCAATATTATTTTAAAAGGCATGTGTTTCAGTTATACACCATGCCATAAAAGTTTAAGTTTATTTATGATAGCTTCCACTGTATTTACTCTTACTGAGCTTCAAATATCACACATTTCTTATGTTTTATTTTACTAGGATGCCAAGATGTGTATTATGGTTGATATAAATGGTTAATATAGAATAATTATGTAATTATTAAAGGGTTATATATGTTTTATTTTGTTTTTTAATTGTAATTTAAGTTTAATTTATGTAATCTATTTTCTAATACTGCTAAATTGATCAGTCCTTTGAGATTTCCCACTTGTATCTATGCCAATTTATTAAAGTAAGGCACCGAATATAGTATACTATGGTTGGGGTCATTAAAAATATATATAATAAATTGAATCTATTTAAAATATTATATGAACTATAATTTCTTTGGATATTATATTCTCTCATGTGCTTGGTGATGTGTGTCATACATGATACTGAATACAATGTTCTTACTATATAATTTTGGGGTGTTACACTACCTTCTAATTTGTGGTAGGGTCTCTCCACCACTATTTCTCTTAAGGTGGGAATATACATGCAATATCAACATCCATAATACACACTACATGGAAAACATAAGAAAGAAATAACATAACATCACTGACGAACCCATAATATCACCAGCTCATCACTGAGGTACTAGTTAATTATTACTTATACCTATGCCTTAAATCACATCTCATAAAAATATATATCTTAAAAGGATAATATATTCAAGAACTTATTATATATATAATCACAATTTTCTAAACTTTTCATAAACTTCAACTCTCCCATAAAGTAATATTTTGGGTTCCCTAATCCAAATTGGTATCTGATTGTCAAAAATAATAGGTACTCAACACTCTATAGTGACCTCAAAGACCGATGGACCCACTAAACCATATCCTCAAGGGTCAATTCCATTACTCTTTAAATTAACACAATATAACATGGTCCCACTAACTAGATATCATCCCAAGCTAACTTTAATTATTCCCCTTGGTATCTTGATAATTTTAAGTCATCCAAATAGTTCCCTCGACCAATATTGGGTCATATATAATATCTCTCCTCATATATATCTCTCAAGAACATCATCTAGAGGAACCCCTCGATGTCACACCTCATATCTCATCTGTGGTCTTATCTAAAACATATTACTTTCCATGTCTCTAAATAATACTCCAAGTGGGTTTTCCATCACACATGAGATGCATGACTATCTCACCTAGCAATATTAGGAATAAGAGTCTCATACCTTCCCAAATAGAAATAGGAAAACAAACCTAGATATTAAAATATCATATCAATCCCAATGACCTATCTTGGCCATCACATAACTACAACTAACATATTCAACTGTGGGAAAATTGTCATCAGGAAGTACCATAATACTTAACATTCAAGAGATCCCTCACTACATATATATGAGACTCAATTCCATCTTATTTTATTACCTAGGGCTCTCTCAATCCAATTAATTTAAATGAATCTATATATTCATACAAAAATTAAAAATCATTTATAAAAAATTATATGGTTTTGTATTATAGAGACCAACTACACTAAACATAGTGCTACCATCCTCTCCAAGCGTCACTTATCTACGATAAATCCCATCCATGCCTTATCCAAGTTCATACCAATATCATATCAAATGTCTCAAGAAACCAAACCAAAAAAATTAGTCCTAAAAATTTATATTTTTTTATTATAATTAATTAAATTAAGTATAATATCTTAAAAACTCATTAGAATGTCCCAAACCACCAAAACCACGATAAACATTACACGTTCATCCTATTATGATCCCATCTAACCATGTCATGAAAAAGACCCATCATCTTGGGCTAATTCCACCATTCTATTGTGGAATCATCACCAAAACCTATCCCAAAATCATAAAAAATAGTGGGTATTAAAGTGTTAGAAGAATAAAAGTAAATAGTGGGAATATCTCTTAGATGACCCTAATATAACATACAAATTTTATACATCATTTTACATTATTATTTTTGAGATATCATAATAAGACACACCCAAGAACCTATAGGCCGAGTTTCTTCAAAGAATACATAAATAACAAACTTATTTTACAAATATTATTCAACATCCCTCACAAATATTATTCACATATGATAACCTTATAAATATATCATATGGAATACACTTCTTCATAACCTAGTGAAAAAATAAAAAACAAGAAAATGTGATCTTAGAAGCCCATGAAGGGTTGAACACAAAAGTTAATAATCAAATATCATAAGGGGTCATAATTTAATAAAGTGAGTACGAGAACATAATCAAGGTACATTAACTTTAAATTAAGAAATAATATGCATGAAATCATCCATACTAAATCTCAAATCTGGATAATATGTTTTAGGAAGACATAATACATGAGTCTTCAGAGCATAAAAACATGAGCTATAAATTATGAACCAGGAAAACATAACATAGGTAAATAGAAAATAATAATAATATGGGATAAAAATAATAACATAATTCATAACATATTTAAACATTAACAAAAAATATAGTCATAACATAATGGACTTAGCTAACCTATTGGCCATAACATATTATAATTGGACTAACCACCCATGCCCCCAAAATATTTTGTACTTGGACTAACAACCCATGTCCCATCCTAATATTAGGAGATATAAAATTTTACCTAACTAATTAGAGTTTTATTTCATACCCACCCTTTTTATAATGATAAATAACATATATGAGTGCAACAATAACATGAAAATAATCCTAAAACCATTATGATGTTATTAGATCGAGTGAAAGGAATAGGTTTCATGAAAATTTCTTACAGAAATGCTCATAATCCTTATAAAGAATGAATATGGTTGGCATCATTTTAAAATATCCCTATATAATTAAATAAAATAATAAATGATATTATCATAGATTAAAAATACTTTATAATATCAATATAAATTACTATGATAAAGAAGAAGAAATACCCTTTACATTTTTGTTACAAAATTTATAAATCAAAGGGAATATAAATTAAACTGGAAAATCATGAAAAATTAGACAAGAATATTCATAAATATTATTAAATAAGATGATGGGAAAATTAATTCATATATGAATTTTGAATAAAATATTTCTTTAACAATTTTATAAATAATGTCAAAGATAATAGAAAATAACATATAAAGAAAACATTAAAAAGTGATTTCTTTCAAAAAAAAATAATGAAATTCAAGGCTTATAGAAAATGACCTTGAGTATTCATATAATTTTATAGTAAATAATTTATTAAAATAAATAATTAATATGAACATAGTGGGGATGGATTCCTGACAAAGAATATGAGAAAAGATCGGCTCCACTTATAGGAAATCCTCCAATTGAATAGTGAACCAAAGTGATGGGAAATGTCAAAAGAACTTGTAAAAACTATAAATAACTAGTCAAGAAGAAAACATATGGTTTTTAGAGATACTAAAAAAATAATTTTCCACAAATAAAAATTCATACATATATAATATTAGCTTCAATGTGAGATTAGAATAGAGACCCTTACCTATACACCAAATTTTTATAAAGGCACTATAGCATCCTGTATAATAAATATAACCATATTAATTACTTATTTTGAATTATAATTCAAATTTATTATATTTTATACTCTTAAATTATAATAATTTAATATAGATATATATATATTTGGTCATGTTTCATAATTGTGATGTCGATCCTCATTAATTGATAAAGATTTCAACAATACCAAATTATTCAAGGGAGTGGAATTATTTTGATTCAATGATAAATTTGGTAAAAATTTCATTTTATGGAAGGTATTGATATTGTCTATGAAGATAGAATCCCTGATGACCATGTTTTAGTTCATTTCCAAATAACAACAATGACATGACCCCCTCCATCTACAGGTGCAACAATGAGGGGTGAGATATAATGAACCCTATTTCCCACCTCCAGTCGGCCCTGGATTTTCTACTAGCATTAAGGGTATATAAAAATATCAATTATGGTAGGAATTTACCTTTATAAAAGAAACAATATCTGTAGATAAAGTGAATCATCCACAGAACTTATCCAAGACATGATATAAAAGAAACCAAAACCCTCCCAAATGTATCCATAAATTAAAATTATACAAACAAAAGTCTCTAAGGTAAATACCCAAAAGAAAAACCTAAGGTATTGACATAGAAACTAATCAAAGGTCGAAGCTAGTAGCACCCATCACGATCTATGTAATCTTCCAAGAAACCTGAAAATAGTTTATATATATATATAGGGTGAGCATAGAAGTATACTCAGTAGTAAAACCCAACTTTCGCAAGCACAAGTGGAAGGAGCATAAAAATGAACCCAAGAGAAAACAACAGAACCAAAAAACACATAAAAATTTATACTAACCATCTCAAACTAACCAAGGAATGGAAACTAAATAATGAAAACCCTGTAATATAATGTAAGGTAAATCACATCAATGATAGGGTACCCCACGCCACTTTTCACTGATTAGATGCTCTCACATCCGAATGGAAAACATCCTGGTTCTCCCACATATTTTGAACATATCACAACACATCCCACATTCACACACATGGGCCACATACCAAAACATTTCATGCCCACACACACCTAGGACATAAAGAAAATCACATCACATCTCATCCTGAAGAAACATGGGACTCATATCACATCTCTCTTATAGAATATTAGGATATCATCACCTAGAAGAGGGAGTGAGGAAGAGTGGGTGGCCATCTATCCATCCTCCCACCAGGATGTTTCAGAAATACACCCCCCTGTGATGATGGGGGTTTTTGAAACATAGTTCTCAGCAAGGGTGAGGTGTGTATAGAAAAAAAATAACATATAGTGTATATACATATAGATAGAGAAACATCACCCCATCCCATATGGGTTTACAAAAATAAATAACCAACTCACAAGATTCCCATACTTGTTGGAAACTCTAAATGCACAACCCCACACAAGTAGAACAAAACCAATGTTCATCTCTATTCTTTAATTATCACCAAAAAATTCCCTAGATTCTTACTATTTTTATCTATCCCATTAAAACTTGTACATTGATTCGTATATTTAGATTCACATTTATTAGTATCTAAAATAGTCATTACAGAAGTCAAAGATCATAACTAAATGAAAGTGGATTCAAATTTATTCTTGTTTAACATCCCTTCATGGTATATCATACATCAATCCCCAAAGATGGAGTGAATATTTATTCATGATACTCATGAAGAAACTCTGATAAAATTAACCATATAAACCAGTATTGTCCTTCTTTGAACTCATCCCACAGAATTCATTTTTTAATTATTCATTAAAAACCCATTTAATCTATCACTACTCGGTAATATAACACAAATAAAACACCACCTCATCCACTTCCCCACAAGAAGTACCAAAAATCACAACACATCAATACAATTTCAAAATTTTTGCTAAGGGGGATCTTATTACATTTCAGTTTATTTTAAGGGTGTTGTCAAACAAGCCATTAATCCTGGGGTAACTATTTTTTTCCAAATATATGTGCAAAATCAATTTCTATTTTAGGGTGGTATCACAACAATAAAAATAGTCACAAAAAATCATAGTAGGTATACACATCACAAACAAAACTACCAATGATCACAATTTTCACTAGGGCATTTATCCCATAAAACCCACAATGTCATAATAACAATAAAGCTATAAAAACATGAGAATCATTCCCTATACCCTTTCAATTTCAATTAACAAATTAATTTTGCATAACCAAAACCTATATATAAAAAAACAAAACCAACACCACCCCCCCCACATGATACACAGAAGAGAAATAAAGAGGAAATCAGACATAGAAGAAACATGAATTCATACTAATCTATTACACCAAAACAGAGGCATGGGTGTAGGATAAATCCACCTATAGGGTGAATTCAAACCGAAAATAGAAACAATGCTTCACAACAATATGGAAGAGGGGTTTGGGGTGTCTCATATCAATATAAGGTGAAATGAAAAAATGAGGGGAATATCTTGGCTTTTAGAAAGATCAGATATGAAGTTAACGGGATTGAAACAATTTATTTGACCATTAAAGGAATATCTAACCAAGACCAGGTGTTTTTAAATGTTAGGTAAAGATTAAGGTTTTTAGAAGATAAAGATAATTTTAAATGACTCTAAAATCCCTTAAATAAGACATCATGACTAATTACCATCATATAATTCATAAAACTAGGAAAACCAACACTGGTAGGAGAAATGGAAAACTTTTGGAAATGATTCACCATTGGAAATGAGGCACCATTGGAAATGAGGTAGCATTGGATGTGACCTATCATTAGGATGAATAGAGTGCAACCATCAGTGAGTTACCGCTAGGTGAGACACCTGTAGTGAGACTCTTCTAGGAGAGACACTACCAGTGTTACACTACTAGATAAGACGCATCTAGGAAAACACCGTTAGATGATACACTTCCAGATGACCTACCACAAGGCATGACTCACCGCCATGTTGTACTACACCAGGAATGACTCACCGTCAGGACAACCTACCTCTTTGAATGAATCAACACTAGGGATACCTACTATTAGGCATGAATAACCAGAAATGAGTCTAAAACAGTGTGACACCATCAGTGAGTCACTACCAGTGAGTCACTGTGAGTGAGTCACTTCCAGTGAGTCACTGCGAGTAAGTCACTGCCAGTGAGTCACTCTCATATGAGAAACTACAAGACAACAAACTACTAGGGTGAAGCACCTCCAAAGTGAGACACTATTGGAATGACTTACCATTGGAAAAATAGAATTTGGGAAAACTCTCTAAATGAAAGACTATTGGAGAACTCTCATGTCTCATGAAATACCACGAAATGTTGAGAAAACCTTAAACAATATATTCTAATAAATATAACAGACCAGGAGGGAACCGACCATTACATGAGATACCTATAAATTTTTTTTCACTCTCAGGAATCTAAAACCAGGCCTTAGAGTATGGAGATGTAGGTTCAAAACAAACATCCCTTGAGATACCTCTCAAGGATATTGTTACACCTGAAACACTACTACCAACCAAACCATCTTACCTAAACTCCCTCAAGACAAAAAAAATAACCACACTACCACACAACCCCAACACAACCATATCAACCTCTACAGAACCCAAACCAACAACTATCGTAACCAACAAACTATACCATCCTTGATACAGAGAATAGGTATTTTCATCTTCCATGTCAAGATACAATCCACTTTGGACAACACTAACTCACATGCACAAGTTTAATGACATCACAATCAATGTATCTCGATTAGGAATTGTGTCATCCCCTTATCATATGTCAATAATGTATCACACATCACACCACACACATCACAACCAATGGAAAAATAAAACAAATCATCTCATGGAACAAGGTTCAAACATCACATTACAAGAAAAACAGAGAAAATACAAACTCTAAACAAATATTGGTACTAGGAACACATCTGCATCTATCACTCATAAGTACTCTCCTACTGATTACCATGCCTCCATAGAACAAAAACCAAGGGGATGGTTCATCCTCACAATTTCTTCTCTTGGTTATCCTTGATCTCTACTATCCACTCTACAAACATTGAGTAATCATCAATATCCAACAATCCCTAGTCAATGACATGGGAGCCATCATGAAGATACAAACAAAGCTGAGAGATGTGGAAGATGTCATGGATCCTCTCCAACCACAATGAAAATTCAAACCAGTACACCACTTCTCCAACTCTCTCAAACACCTCAAAGGTCCCAACAAACCTAGGAGAAATCTTACTCCCTCTGCCAAACCATCACTACCCAGACCAAGGGGAAACATTCAAGAACACATGGTCCCTAGGCTAGATATCCAAGGGACTCCTTCTGTGTTCAGTATAATATTTATTCAAGTCCTATAATACTTTCACTCTTTCATGAGAAATATGTACTTTCTCTATCATTCTCTATACTACATCGAAAAAAATAACACTTATCTCCTCAACCTTTGTCCAACACAATGGATAACAAAACATTCTCCCATACAAATCCTTGAACAAGTCCATGCCAATAGAAGAGTGATACATTTTATTATAAGAATACTCTTCCAATGGAAGGTGTCATACCTAAGATCCAGTAAAGTCCAAAATTCAAGCAGAAAACATATCCTACAATGTCTGGATAGTCTGTTCCATCTTCCCATATGTATGAGGGTGGAAAAGAGTGTCAAGGCGTAACTGGGTGTTAAAATAATGTTGTAATCCCCTCCCGAATCATGAGGTAATATGTGCATCTAGATTCAAGAAAATGGACCTAGGAACTCCATGAAATCACACCAACTCATACACATACCTCTTAGCTAAAGAATCCACTGTTCCCACATCCTCAATCGCTAATAAGCGGGACAATTTCATCAACTGATCCACTATCACACAAATAGAATCACATCCTCCCTATGATCTAGGTAACCTTGTGATGAAATCCATTGATATTTCATCCCATTTCAACTCAGAAACATCCATGGTTTTTAACAAACCACCTGTAACATGGTGCTCTACCTTTACTTTCTAGTGAACCAAGAACTTCTCTATGAACTCCGCTAGTGCCTATTTCATCCTAGGACACCAAAACTACATCTTGAAGCTACAATAAATTTTTTAAACTCCTGGTCATACCACCAAAGCTGAGATATAAAACTCATAAAGGGCCCCATCATGCATTGATACCATAATAAAAAACCTCCCATGAAACAAAATCTAGTTCTGACCATCCTTTGACTATATATTTGGAGCATCACCATGAAAAACCGATCGTGCATCATCTCTACCTATAAGTCCCCCTATTGAGAATCCTCCACCTACTACATTAAAAAATATTTCACAATCATCTAGAACAAACAACCTTGGCCACCATCCACCCTTACATTTAAGTACAAGGCTAACAACACCTCCATTACTCTCAAAACATCCATAGACTCCAGAACAACACCCTTGCATGACTTCCTACTCATGGTGTTGGCCAAACAATTTCACTTTCCTGAGGTGTAGGAGATCTCAAAATCATAGTCCTTAAGAAACTACATCCACTTCTACTACTACAAGTTCATATCACGTTGAGAAAAGATATACCTTAAGATCTTGTGATCTGTGAATACCATAAAGCACTTCCCAATGAGGTAATGCCACCAGAATTTTAGCAAGAACACAACTGATGATAGATATATATTATGGGTGGAATAGTTAATCTCATGGGGATGTAACTTCCTAGACACATAAGATATCACTATTTGTTGTTGCATCCGAATGCATTCAAAACCTAGATGGGAAGCATCACAAAACATCTCAAACATCACCCCTTTCTCAGGAAACTAGAGCATTAGAGAACTAACCAACATCCATTTCAAGTAACTGAACACTTACTAACACTAATATCTCCACAAAAAAGATTTTTATTTCCTGTTCAATGATGTTAATGGGGATGTAACTTGAGAAAAATAGAGAAAAAACCTCTGATAGTATCATGAAAGACCAAGAAAACTATGAGAATATTCCACATTCTTAGATGTTGTCCATGAAGCAAACCCTTCAACCATCAATAGGTCAACTGCCACACCCTACTGAGACACCAAAAACCTGAGTAATTGCACTTATATTGTCAATACGTTACACTTGGTAAACCTTCTATAGAGTTGGTGGTGTCATAGGAAATACAATAATTTTTTGAGATGCTCGAAATGATCCTCCTATGACTTTATGTAAATCAAGATATCATCAATGAGTACGATGATAAATAGTCCCATGAACTCATGGAACAATGAGTACATAAACTCCATGAACATGGCTGGTGCATTCATAACACTGAAAGTCATAATAACAAACTCAAATATCCCATACCTACATCTGAAGGGAGTCTTTTGGATATCTCCCTCCTTGACCCTCAACTGGTGATACCCTGACCACATATTGATCTTAGAAAATGAAATTGCCCCTCCAAACTAGCTGAAAATATAATTTATCCTCAGAAGAGGGTATTGGTTCTTGACCATCACCTGATTCAACCTTCAATAGTCTATACATAACCTCAGACCGCCGTTTTATTTCTTGGAGAGAAACACTAGAGCACCCAATGGTGGCACAGATCCTTCGAAATCAGATATGCACTAGGAGAAATATCAATCTGAAACTCAGTGTCACACTGAGGAGGATGCATCAGAACCTCCCTGGGGAAAACATCCCAAAACTCCCTAAAAAACTTGGGAATCTCTATCATCATAGCATCCACTAATTCCACTGACTACTCAGCTAACAAGGAATGAAGAGTCTCCACAAATTGAATTCCCACCTAAAAACCTCAATTGCCAATGAAAACAACACGTTGAAAATCCACATATGAAAAAATGACTTTCCTACGAAAGTTTTAGATAATAGAATTTAAATAATAAAACTAGTCTATGTTAAGGATGATATCATATTGATGAATCTATAGTAAGATAATATCCACATAGGAATGATGGAACCCCATCATCAATCTACACCCCCTACACACTTCAAAAAAGCTGGTCTGGCCTCTTATTGGCATAGTCGACACCAATGGTAAGATAATCGTCTCAACATCCAGTCCCAAGGAATGGGGTAGATTGGTTGCGAAAAAGGAGTTTGAAGATCCTAAATAAAACATGGTGAAATTAAGAGTATTAAATAAACTGATCATACCTCTGGAGATATATGGCCCCTTTGGAACTACTGCCTCCAGTACATGCATATTACCACACCCGACTCCTCTTCCTCTATGAAAAATACTACCCCCATGAACACACTTGGTCCTCAGTCCCTAAACATGAGAAAAATCCAAAGGTCACCATCTACCTGGTCAATATCTCCTCATTGGTGTATAATCCTGCTGTTGAAATGGCCTCGCTGGAAATTACTGTTGAGGTTGTTGATGAACTTATCCACCTCATACAAACAAAGCTCAAGTAGCCATTGTTAATTGGTACTAAATATGTTCATGAATCCCATAGAAGAAACATGTCATCCCCAAGCTCACAGGAAAGACACACAAGCTAGAAGGTCAAAAGGGAAGCTGCTGAGGTCTACTCTTGGCTGGTTGAGGCCTCCAAGGTCCTGGAACCTATGACCTGCCACTAACAACTCTTTCCCTCGAGGAAACCTGATGGTTCTCCTCCCAATTATAATATCCTCAAGAGTGTATCCTCTAAATTACATCTACCTTCTTCTGAACCTCTAGGTACATTGGCAATGTAAAAGGGTCAAATGAATACTTGATCAAAGGATGAAGTGCCTCCTCGAGACACCTCACTCGGGACTCCTCATCTAGAAAAAGATCAGGTTAAAAATTAAAAATGTCATTGAACATAATTAAAAGATACAAAAAAGTCATAATCTCATGCTAAAGGAAGAGTAGCTCATGCCTCTTCTCAACCTTCATGGTCGAGGAGAAGAACTCCACCTGAAACGCCTTCTGGAAGTCGACCCACAAAACATCCACCTCCTTCCTCTCTCTTATATACAACTTCCACCATTATGTTCATATCGTCACATTTGATAACAGCCAAAGGGAAAAAGTACTCTATTGGGGCCTCGATAAATCCAAAAGTGATCTCGACCTCCTCTAGCATACTCTCTATCACTATGTCAGAAACACTTTCCTCATACATCTCCAAATTCTGTTGTTGGAAAGAATGCAATGTCCTCTACCACTAACCATCCTCCTCATCCAAATCAACCTTATGATGATCAACTGTACCAGACTTCTGAACCTCCACTGCATGAGACACATGTGAATGATGACCAGGAGAAATAAATTAAAGGAAAATAAATATTCCATATGTACGATAATATAGATTTTATTAAGATTAATTTCAAATCATTAAATTAAATATATTTATTTTATCAATTTGAACCTTCCCAAAAAAATCCGAATTCAAACAAGATCACAAGTCATTATGATGCATGTACCTCTCCTAGGTCTCTACCTAGCAAGAAGTTACACCTCACTTGGCCATTCAATAAATCTATAGTCCATGAGCTAGATCACGGGGGGCCCCTAAAATCCAATTTCCAAGCGGGTCTCCCTACCCTATGTCACATACCAAGATCAACTGACACTTTTTACATACCACCACATGAAAAAATCACTATCACTAACTCCAAACTACACCCTATCTATCAACCATCATCTGTGATACCATTCGATCAAACCCCCTCCCTCTAAAGATGCCACAATGATAGGAGAGATACAATGACCCCGAGTCTTTCCACCAGTAGTCTCCAGGTTGGCGACTAGAACTGAGGGTATATAAAAATCTCATATATGGGATGTATTTCTCTTTATCAAATAAATGAAACTAAGAGATTAGGTGAATCATATACAGAACAAATCCGAGAGATGATTTAGAAGAAACAAAAACCCTCCCACATGCATTCATAAATAAAACTGATAAAAACAAAAGTATCCAATGTAAATACCCAAAAGAAAAGCTAAGGCTTCCACAAAATAGCTATCCAAAGGTATGAGCTAGTAGCTACCAAAATGATATGCATAATACTCCTAAAAACCTAAAAATATTTAAATACATATAGGGTCATCATACAAGTATATTCAGTAGGAAAACCCAATCATCTCATACACAAGTGGAAGGAGAATACTAATGCCCCCATGAGAAAATAGAAGAACCCAACAACACTTAAAAAGGTATACCAACCATCCCAAACTCACGAAGGCATGCTAACAAAAAAATGAAAACAAAGTAATATAATGTAAGGTAAACCACATCGATGATAGGGTACCCCACACCACTTTCCCACTGATTTTCCACTCTTAGACACTAATTGAAAACATCATGGATCTCCCACATCTACTGAACTAATCCCACCATATCCCCCCCACACACCTGGGCCACATACCACAAAACATACCACCCACACACTCATTGCCACAAAATATCACATATCATCTTGAAGAAACCTAGGACACATATCATAGCTCTCCTGAAGAATCATGGGCTATCATTACATGGAACGGGGAGCATGGAAGAGAGGATGGCCAGCTATCCATCCTCCCATCAGATTGTTTGGGAAAAACCCCTCCCCCATGATGATGGGGGTGTTCAGAACATAGTTCTCAACAAGGGTGGGGCGTATATATAAATCACAAGAACATATAGTGTATATACATATAGAAATATAAACTGCACACAAGACCATCCTATGGGTTCAGAATAAGAACTAACAAACTCATAATGTCCCCATATCTGCTGCCACCTCTAAATGAAAACCCCCCCACAACAAGAACACAACCATTATTCATCTCCATTCTTTAATTATCACCCAACCATTATCTATATTCTTACCATTTCAATATGTCCCATTAAAACATGTACATTGATTTGTATATTTGGATTCACATTTATTAGTATCTTCAGTAGTCATTTTAGATGGAGATTAGCCTAAATAAATGAAATTGGCTTCAAATTTCCTCTTATTTAACATAAATTCATGTTATCTCATACATCTACCCTAGAGATGGATTGAATCTTTAGGCATGTTAATCATGAAGAAAATATGAGAAAATTACCCATAAAGATCACTACATTACTTCTTCAAACTCATCACACCAAATTCATTATTTAATTATCTATTAATAAACCCATTTAATCTATCACTACTCAAGAATATAACATAAAGCAACCACCACCTCATCCAATTCCCTTCCCAAAGAATGGCCAAACATCAAAAAACGTCAAGACCATTTCATAGTTTCCCCTTAGGGGATCTTATCACATTTCACTTTATTTTAAGGTCGTTATCAAACAATCCATTAATCCGGGGAAACCATTTTATTAACCAAATATACATGGTTTATAAATTTCCATTTTAAGGAAATGTCACAAGAATCAGAAAATTATTAACCAAAAAAGAAATCACATTAGGTATATCCAACGCAAAAAAACCACCAACATTCACAATTTTCAGTAACGCTTTAGCCCATAGAACCCACAATGTACCAATAACAATAAATTTATAAAAATGTGTGAATCTTTCCTCATACCATTCCAATTTCAATTAACCAATTCCTTATCATTAATTAATATTGAACCACAATAAACCATAGATAATAAAATTAAATCCCCCTTCATTATACACAAAAGAGAAAGACAGAGGAAATCCCACTTGGAAGGAACAAGATTTCACACCAAACTACTTCACCAAAATAGGGGCATGTGTTCAAGAGAAATCCACCTATAGGGAGACCTCAAACCAATGACAACACCAAGGCATCATGACATAAGGTAAGAAGGGTTTGGTGTGGATTGTAACACCCTGATATTTTATGAGAAGTATATTATTTATGTATTATGTTATACGCAACATCAAAGGAATCATTCACTACACACAACACTAGCTTGGCTTGTGTTATACACAAAAGCAACCTTCCTCGATAGCGTGTGTTGTACGCAATATCGAGTTTCACTAAACAACAATATATTATATAAACTATCCATTATGAATAGTATTAACTAAATTTTGAATTTTATAATGTTATTATTCATCTTACATATTTTCTAGAACATGGTATGAGAACAAAATAATTTTTTCGGGTAAAATAAGTATTTTTCAAAAAATGCAGTTTTGTAGCCTTTTGATAGCACACCCACATTAAATCTAGTTTTTGACATGTTTATAAGTTCAATTTGAAAAAATAAAATTCTTCTTTGGAATCAGTATATAAAAATTTACTTTGTATAAATTTTCCATATTATTCTGATAACTTTCATATTTTAATAAATAGTAAAAACACGCTATATTGTAATTAAAAAAAATTTTCATTGTAATAATTTATATGGTTAAATTATCATATTGAATGGTTTTAAAGTATAAATAGAATATATTTTTACCATTTAATATAATTTATGTCATTACCATTAATTTTACATTGAATTCAACGGTAAAAAAAATTCAATCTTTGGCAACGTTTTAACTTTTAAAACCCGTTTTCTTAACAAAGAGATTAATTTTAAATTAATTAATGCAACTTATGTGTTTTGAATTTTGAAAAATGGATTCCATATTTGAATTAAGTGGGTCCAAATTATGTTAATAGGTTACTTTTATTTTTTTATATTATGAATAATAACTACGGTAATTTTTATTTACTACACTTCAAGGTAAATCAGGTAATTAATGGTAAAAATAAGATTATAAAATTACCCTAACACTTTCCAAAATCCTATTGGATGAATAAAAGTATACCCATATAACCTAAGGGTTGGTATATATTCATTTTATGGACTTTTGGCCATTAAAATAATTTAATTATTTTTAAAACCAAAGAAAGTGACAACATGTCACTCTCTTAAATCTTATAAGTATAATAATTTTAATTTAGTGATAAACTTCATGAAACATAGAAAATTAATAGTCTCCAGAAATATAATTACATTATATACATAATTTGAATTTATTTATAATTTTTGGGGATTAAATAATTATCATAAATTATGACACAATAGTGATGTTGAAATTATTTTATTGATTGAAATATCAAATAAATGATTTTAAAAGCATTAAAATAAATATTATATGAACTTTTTAATGTTCTCCACTAATTTTCTAGAAAAAAATGACATGTGATGAATCTATTGAAGCTTGTATTTCTAACATATATTCTGTATATATTTTATTTAAATTCAAATAAATGAATAGTGTCAAAATTGACACTATTGTTATTTTATTAAAATTACATATTATAAAATTGTTTAAAAAATCAAAAAAATATTTAAAAATTATAAATTAAACTTTATATGGTCGAAAATGTAATAAAGCATACAATTATGGACAATTCACAAAATATAAGTAATTATTTATAATTATTTAAAATTTAGAATGTTATTACCACAAATAAAATTAAATAGATTATATAAGGTTAAATAAAGTTGAAAATGTTTAAAATAAATTCCCAACTTGTCTAAATTTTATTGGTTGATGATATTAAAACCCTATCTCTTTTAATATTTGTATTTGAATCATTTTGGAGGTTTTTATGTGGGGTTGGAATTTATTATAAATTAATATTTCTTATAATTCGAAAGGTGCCCCTCTCTTTCCTTATAAAAGGGCACCTCCTCCCTCTCCTCCTCACAGCATTTTGAGCCTTAAAGCTCGGCCAACCCCAACCCATTTCCCTTATCAACTTCTTTATCAACTTACTAGAGGTTCTGGTCTTCATCAAAGACCAATTTTACTGCCCTAATAGGTAGTTTCAAAGAGGCATGTCGAAGAAGAGGTAATATCCGTTACTGATTCATTCAAATTTATTTATTCTTCTACTTCCTATTATTTAGTTGTTTCATTATAAAGTAACATAATAAGTATATATAATATAATTATATGTTATTATAAATATGAAACAACCCTATTTCACCTTATATCCATCCTACGGAAAATGAAATCACCGCGTGTGCGTACGTACGGAACACCGTCTCCACTCCGTGGTGTATTCATTTTTTCCACCACCGCCTTACTTGGATGGGTATAATGGTGTAAAGAATAACTAGATATGATTATTGTAAATTAATATTGATTCTGAAATACTATACATACACTTAAATACAATTCCATGATCATGGGAACGATATCATCGTTCGTGCGTACGTACGACCTACCGTCTCCACGATGTGATGCGACTCGTTCTACATGATCTTCATTGAATAATGATTATATAAATGAATTTAATGAGTAAATATGATATATATTATACTAATACCATTCTGGGAATTAGGTATCTATAACCTAAAAAGAAGAATAAGAATTTAGTCGACAAAACACGCATAAGAACATAAAGCAATAAACACCCGAATAACAAGTAGCAATGAAATATTACTAATAAGAAGCTAATAATATGACCATATATTATATCATAACAATGAGTATGATTCTGGAATAAGTCAATGACATTATTTAAATCATTATACAGGAGGTTCAGACATGTACAAAGCATATCGAACCAAAGGTAAGGGAAAATATCGCAATCTCATTTTTATCCGAGATTGTTTATACTTCAGAATTTACTGGGGAATATTTATCATCCAAATCCATGTTTCATCAATATGTAATATTATTTCTATCCTCCTACAATTTTTTAAATCCAATTTTACCCATTGGTGAGTATTTATTAAAAGATATGAAATGAATCTTTTGTCGTTTTTGGTATGAGGTACTTTTTGACTTTTCTGGCCAAAGTACGAGAAGAATGTTTTTTTAACTTATATGACATGAATGGATTTTTTATGATTACATAGAAAATTATTTCCATAATGTTTCATATACAAGTTTTCAAGTTTATTTTTAATTAACTTCTTTAAAATGTTATGACATGTTAAGAAATGAAAAATGTTTTTGAAGTAGAAAGGACATTTTCCTCAAGAATGAAGTGCAAGTGTTTTATCAAAAATATTTTCCATCTAAGATAATATAGGGTTCTATTTATATCCCTATTTTTACATTGATTTTATTATATTATAAGGGAATTTTTTTGTGAAGTCCTTTTATCTTATATGGATTATGTTATGATGGAATGAGGTTTAAGAATTCCATTTTTTTATTACATGGGTTATGCTATGATGTATGATTTTTGATTTTGTGGCACACATAAGAATGGTTTAATTATGAGATGGGTGGGAACTATATCTCCCTCCAATGCATTAGGTAAAGATTTATATCTCATGAGATAAACATGGCTATAATGGAAAGTTAATCCGGTTCAGTGATACACGACTGGAATAAGGAGTGAACTCAGTTCAGTAATGGACGTTGTCTGCTATTATGGTCTTGGAAATGAGACTTGACTAATATGAAATGATTTTCTATGATTATGTGTGTATGCCAAAATGTTTCATGTTTTAAGTTATGATTATTTGGGATTACTTTTCATTACTATGACTTATCCCATGACATGATGTTATGATCTCTTTTTCAGGTTAAGATTTTCAAAATGTTATGTTCTTATGAATATGATATGATTGATATTTCTTTTGTTTACCCTTACTGAGCATTTGAGCTCACCCTTTTGTATGATTTATTTTCCCCAGTCCAGGAAGAAGGATATTAAGTAGGATATGCCAAAAAGGGACTCTAGATATGATGAAATAAACAGGAGACAATGTAGGTGATTTTATGAACTAGTTGTTTATGTTTCATAGTTTCTAAAGACACTATACCTGTATGGTCCTTTCATGGATTTGTTATATGTTGTGATAAGTATGCTTCAATTCTGAAGTAATAACAATGAATATAAAGTATGATTTGTTATAGTTGGTATCAGAGGAAAGGTATAGTCAACCTTTGGAAACAAGGATGTGAAAACCTTAGTAAGAACCCTAAGGATAAGTTTAAGAATAGAACATAATCTTAGTGTTTTAGAAATGGCCATGAACAACCTATGATAAGACCTAATGTGTGATAATACCTAAAGCGTGAAATTTTATTCTTGATTATGTGGTTTTCCTATTATGATTAGTGTTTCACACACTATGCTTCTTGGTTTTAGTCAATGGCTGGAACCCGAAGGAACCATGTTAATGTTGAATGCGATGGGAAATGCAATGATTGTCCCCCTAAGCAACCAAATGTTGTGGGAGCTTGAATTAAAAAAATCTTGTAGCCATGCTCACACAACTTTCTCAAGCTATGAATCATGCAGGACTTCCAGATGAGAAAATCAAGGAGAAACATTCTGTTGAACCCTTCATGAGGCAGCGTCCACCTTCATTCAGCGGGTCTTCTGATCCATTAGTGGCTGAACAATGGATTAGTACCACTGAAAAGATATTTTCAGTTCTACAATGTTCTGAGCATGATAAAGTCATGTTAGTAGTATATCGTTTGGAAGGTGAAGATGATCAATGGTGTAATATTATTAGGAATACGAGTCAAAGGGATGAAATTGAGTCCATGGAATGGGATGAGTTCAAGAACTTATTTTTCAATAAGTACTTCCCTCATATTTTTCGAACAAAGATGGAGAAAGAGTTTATTGAACTGAAGAAAAAGGATGATGAATCTATTGGTACCTATGAAGAAAATTTTACAAGACTTGCAAGGTACACTTTTGGAATTATTATCCAACCTGAGAGTAAAATCGATTGATTCTTTAGTGTCTTAAAACCAAGTCTTCAAAGGGCGTTAGCCATAAGAGACTTCAATAGCTACGGGGAAATTTTTCGATGTTCTCTCAATGTTGAGATGGAGATTAGAGTAAACCATAAATCATATGGGTTTGATAAGAAGAGGAAAATGGAATTCAAAAGAAAATCTAAATACCACACTGAAAAGAATATGAGTTTTCCTTTATGCTCAAATTGTGTAAAGAAACATGGAGGGAATTGTCTTAAAGGGACAAGAAAATTTTTTTAGTGTGGAAAAGAAAGTCATCGGGCAATTTTATGGAGAAATAATGGGAAGAAGATTTCTAATGATGCGAACAAAGAAAGGGATACACAGAATGCACCTCCTACACTATAATGTTTCAAGTGCAAGGAGATGGGGAATTATTCCAATCAATGCCCTAATCCAAGGGTTGTTGATTATGATCGACGTCAAAAAACTCCTAAGGCCAAAGATAAAGGAAAGTCACATGTAATTACTATCGCCGATGTGGAGTATGATCACAAAGTGGTGAAAGGTACACTTACCATCCACTCTAAAGTAGAAAATGATTTATTTGATTCTGGATCCACCAACTCTTTTTTTCTGAAGAATTTTCTAAGGGTATCGCTGTAATTCCTCAACAATTAGATGTTGAGTTAGCTGTGACAACTCCTAATGGCATAACAATCCCATCCAAAGCTTACAATTCTTCTCCAACTGATGTTTGTGGGAAAGTGATTCCTGAAAATCTTGCGATCCTTCATATAGTGTAATTTTATGTGATTCTTGGCATGGATTGACTTTATTTATACGGAGATCATATCAATTTCTAATGAAGTGAAATCACATTTAATATTCCCGATCAATCTACTATCATCTATCGATGCAAGGATGAATATAACCTTCTAGTGAAAATTTCATACATATTATGGGTCTTGATTCAAATAAATGAAGGTTATGTATCCCAAATGTTTGGAGAGAAACTCTCAATTAAAAATATGCCCATTGTATGGGAGTTTGATGATGTCTTTCCGGAGAAATTTCCAGGTCTTCCACCAAATCATGAAGTTGATTTTTCAATAGAAATCATACTGGGTGATATGACCATTTAAAAGACACCTTATAGAATGGACCCAATTGAGTTTCAGGAATTGAAGAAGCAACTCCAAGAGAATCTTGATAAGGGATTCATACGCCCAAGTGTGTTACCTTGGGGAGCACCTGTTCTATTTGTTAAGAAGAAAATGGATCAATGAGACTCTGCATTGATTATCGAGAACTTAACAAGATCACTATCAAGAAAAAATATCCTCTCCCACGCATTGATGACTTATTTGACCAACTACGCAGAGCTCAATACTTTTCCAAGATTTATCTTCATTCAGGGTATCATCAATTAAGGGTCAAAAGGTAGGATATACCAAAGACGACTTTCCGTACAAGGTATAGACACTATGAATTTATAGTGATTCCATTTGGTCTTACTAATGACCTTTCTATCTTCATGGATCTAATTAGTAGAGTCTTTAGAGACTATCTTGATTAGTTTGTGGTAGTCTTTATAGTTGACATTCTTATCTATTCAAAGAGAAAGGAAGAACAAGAAGATCACTTGAGAATTGTAGTGAAGACCCTGATAAAGGATAAGCTTTATGCCAAATTTTCCAAGTGTGAATTTTGGCTTGAAAAAGTTTCATTTTTGGGTCACATAATCTCAAAAGAGGGGATATCTGTGGATCCAGCAAAAATAGTGGTTATCGAAAGATGGTTGAGACCAACAACAGTAACCTAGATCCAAAGTTTTCTTGGTTTGGCTGGATATTATCAACTTTTTCTGAAAGATTTTTCATGATTATCTAATCCACTCACCAGGTTGAATCGAAAAGGAGTTAAGTTCATGTGGATGGAGGAGTGTGAAGAGAATTTCAAGGAGTTGAAAAGAAGGTTATCCAATGCACCTGTGCTTACACTGCCTTGTAGTGGAGAAATGTTTGTGATCTACCGTGATGAATCCAAGAAGGGATTGAGGTGTGTTCTCATGCAAAACGATATGGTGATAGCTTATTCCTCACAAAAGTTGAAAATCCATGAGAAAAATTACCCAACTCATGATTTGGAGTTAACTGCAGTAATCATTGCATTAAATATTTGGAGGCATTATCTTTATGGTGAAAGGTGTGATATTTATACTGATCATAAAAGTTTATAGTATATTTTTACACAAAAGGAGCTAAATATGCGCCAAAGAAGATGGTTGGAGTTGAATAAGGACTATGAATTATCAACTCATTATCACCTTGGGAAAGCAAAAAAGGTGGCAGATGCATTAAGTAACAAGACCATGCCAGCTTATCCATGATGAGGATCACAAAAGATCCAATATTTATGGATTTACAAAGGATGGATCTTGGAATTATAACGGAAGGAGAAAAATATTATCTTTCTCAAATAAATGTTCAACCATCTATACATGTGAAGATTAAATAATCACAAAAATAAGATGTAGATTTACAAAAGAAGGTGAGAAATGTTCCTGAATTCAACCATGATTGTGATGGGATAATAAGGTTTAAGAATCGAGTTTGTGTTCCTCCCATCCCAGAATTAAAGAAGGAGCTACTGGATGAAGCTCATAGTTCTTCATTCTCTATTCATCTTGGAAGCACGAAGATGTATAAGGGCATGAAAGAGTACTTCTGGTGGGATGGCATGAAAAGAGATGTTGCTGAATATGTCTCTCGATGCTTGGTTTGTCAGCAAGTTAAAGCTGAGAGACAAAAGTCTAAGGGGATGTTACAACCATTACCCATACTCGAATGGAAATGGGAAAACATCACTATGGTCTTGGTCACTGGACTTCCTAAAACATCCAAAGTTAATAATGCTATCTGGGTTATAGTTGATCATCTTATGAAGTTGGCGCACTTAATTTCTATTAGAGAAGATTTCTCTCTGGATCAGCTTTCCAGGATATATGTGAAGGAAGTGGTAAGATTGCATGGAGTACCACTTTCCATTATATCTGATCGGGATCTGAGGTTTACATTGAAGTTCTGGCGAAGTCTTCAGCATACTCTAAATACAGAGTTAAGTTTCAACACTTCTTATCATCCACAGATAGACGGTCAGCCTGAGAGAAAAATTCAAACTATTGAAGACATGTTGAGAGCTTGCTCTATGGATTTAAAAGGTGGTTGGGATCAACACCTACCTTTGGTGGAATTTTCTTATAATAATAGCTTTTACTCCAGTATTCAGATGGCTCTTTATGAAGCTCTCTATAGAAAGAAATGCAGGACTCCAACTTGCTAGGATGAAGTTGGGGAAAGAAAGCTATTAGGACCTGATCTTATTGATGAGATGGCATAAAAGGTCAGATCTATTCAACAACACATAAGAGCAGCTCAGAGTCGACATAAAACTTAGGCCAACAACCAAAGAAAAGACATAGAGTTTGAAGTGGGTGATAAAGTATTCTTACGAATATCTTTTTGGAAGAGAGTAATGAGATTTGGAAAGAAGGGAAAGTTGAGACCTTGGTATATCAGTCCTTTTGAAATACCAGATCATGTTGGGAAGGTAGCTTACCGATTGACACTTACACTTAATCTCTCTCAAGTCCATGATGTGTTCCATGTATCTCTCCTGAGAAAGTACATACCTGTTCCATCACATTTACTAAGCTCAGAAGTTGTACCATTGGAGAAAGATCTTTCTTACGAAGAACAACCGATAGATATTCTGGATCGTAGCAAAACATTTCTACGAAACAAGAACACTTGCTTGGTTAAAGGTTTATGGAGGAACTACCAATTAGAAGAAGCTACATGGGAGCTTGAGGATATGATGAGGGAGAGGAATCCTCATCTATTTGTTACGAAGTGACAAATTTCAAGGGAAAAATTCATTTTAAGGGGGGTAGAATGTAACACCCTGATATTTTATGAGAAGTATATTTTTTTATGTTTTATGTTATACTCAACATCAAATGAATCTTTCACTACACAAAACACTAGCTTGGCTTGCGTTATACGCAAAAGCAACCTTCCTCGATAGCGTGTGTTGTATGCAAAATCGAGTTTCACTAAACAAAAATATATTATATAAACTAGAAGTTATGAATAGTATTAACTAAATTTTGAATTTTATAACATTATTATTTATCTTACATATTTTCTAGAACATGGTATGAGAACAAAACAAATGTTTCAGGTAAAATAAGTATTTTTAAAAATATGCAGTTTTGTCGCCTTTTGATGGTGCACCCATTTTAAATCTAGTTTTTGACATGTTTATAAGTTCAATTTGGAAAAATAAAATTTTCTTTGGAATCAGGATAAAAAAATTTACTTTGGATAAATTTTTCATATTATTCTGATAACTTTCATATTTTAATGAATAATAAAAACACGCTATATTTTAATTAAAAACAAATTTTTTAATTGAAATAATTTATATGGTTAAATAATCATATTGAATGGTTTTAAAGTATAAATATAATATATTTTTACAATTTAACATAATTTATTTCATTACCATTAATTTTACATTGAATTCATAGGTAAAAAAATTTCAATCTTTGACAATGTTTTAACTTTTAAAACCCGTTTTCTTAACAATGGGATTAATTTTAAATTAATTACTGCAACTTCTATGTTTTGAATTTTGAAAAATGGATTCCATATTTAAATTCAGTGGGTCCAAATTATGTTAATAGGTTACTTTTATTTTTTTATATTATGAATAGTAACTAGGGTAATTTTTATTTAATAAAGTTAAAGGTAAATCAGGTAATTAAGGGTAAAAATAAGATTATAAAATTACCCTAACACTTGCCAAAATTGTATTGGATGAATAAAAGTCGACCCATATCACCTAAAGGTCGGAATAAATTCATTTTATGGACTTTTGACCATTAAAATAATTTAATTTATATTAAAACCAAAGAAAGTGACAACATGTCACTCTCTTAAATCTTATAAGTATACTAATTTTAATTTAGTGATAAACTTTATGAAAATTAGAACATGAATAGTATAAAGAAATATAATAAAATTATCTACATCATGTGAATTTATTTATAATTTTTAGGGATTAAATAATTATCATTAATTATGACACAATAGTGATGTTGAAATTATTTTATTGATTGAAATATCAAATAGAAGATTTTTAAAGTATTAAAATAAATATTATATGAACTAATTAATGTTCTCCACTAATTTTATAGATACAAATGACATGTTATGAATATATTAAATCTTATATTTTGAACATAGCTTCTGTATATATTTTATTTAAATTCAAATAAATGAATAGTGTCAAAATTGACAATATTGTTATTTTATAAACATTACATATTTTTAAAATTGTTTAAAAAATCATAAACATATTTAAAAATTATAAATTAAAATTTATATGGTCTAAAATATAATAAATCATACAATTATGGACAATTCACAACATATAATTAATTATTTATAATGATTTAAAATTTAGAATGTTATTACCACAAATAAAATTAAATAGATTATATAAGGATAAATCCAGTTGATAATGTTTAAAATAAATTCTCATATTGTATAAATTTTATTGGTTGATGATATTACAACATATATTATCTAATATTATGATTTTAATCATTTTGGAGGTTTTTATGTGGGGTTGGAATTTATTATAAATTAATATTTCTTATAATTCCAAAGGTGCCCCTCTCCTTCCTTATAGAAGGGAACCTCCTCCCTCTCCTCCTCACACCATTTTGAGCCTTAAATCTCAGAAAACCCATTCCCATTTCCCTTATAAACTTCATTAGAAACTTACTAGAGGTCCTGGTATTCCTCTAAGACTAATGTTAGTGCCCTAAGAGGCGGTTTCAAAGAGGCTTTTCGAAGAAGAGGTAATATCCGTTACAGATTCTTTCAAATTTATTTCTTCTTCTACTTCCTCTTATTTAGTTGTTTCATTATTAAGTAATAACATCAGTATCTATCATATAATTATATGTTATTATAAATATTAAACAACCCTATTTCACCTTCTATCCATCCTATGGAAAATGAAATCATTGCGCGTGCGTACGTACAGAATACCGTCTCCACGCCGCGGTGTATTCATTTTTTCCACCACCACGTTACTTGGATGGGTATAATGGTGTGAATAATTACTATATATGATTATTTTAAAGTGATATTTATTCTGAAATAGTATACATACACTTCAATACAATTCCACGATCATGGGAATGATATCATCGCTTGTGCGTACGTACGGCCTACCGTGTCCACGGTATGATGCGACTCGTTCTACATGATCTTCATTGAATAATGATTATATAAATGAATTGAATGAGTAAATATGATATATATTAAACTAATAACATTTTTGAAATTAGGTATCTATAACCTAAAAATAAATAAAAAAATTATTCAACAAAACACGCATAAGAACATAAAGCAATAAACATCCGAATAACAAGTAGCAATGAAATATTACTAATAAGAAGATAAGAATATGACAATATATGATATCATAACAATTATTATGATTCTGGAATAAGTAAATGACATTATTTAAATTATTATACAGGAGGTTCGGACACGTACAAAGCATATCAGACCAATGGTAAGGGAAAATCTCGCAATCTCATTTTTATCTGAGATTGTTTATACTTCAGAATTTACTGGGGAATATTTATCATCCACATCCATGTTTCCTCAATATGTAATATTATTTCTATCCTCATACAATTTTCCAAATCCAATTTTACCCATTTGTGAGTTTTTAGTAAAATATATGAAAGGAATCTTTTGTCATTTTTGGTACGAGGTACTTTTTGACTTTTTAGCCAAAGTACGAGAAGAATATTTTTTTAACTTATACGACATGAATGGATTTTTTATGATTCCATAGATCATTATTTCCATGAAGTGTCCTATAAAAGTTCTCAAGTTTATTTTTAATTAACTTATTTAAAATTTTATGACATGTTAAGAAAGGAAAAATGTTTTTGAAGTAGAAAGGATATTTTCCTCAAGAATGAAGTTCAAGTGTTTTATAAAAATTATTTTCCATCTAAGATAATATAGGGTTCTATTTCTATCACTATTTTTAGATTGATTTGATTATGTTATAATGGAATTATTTTTATGAAGTCCTTTTATCTTATATGGATTATGTTATGATGTCACGAGGATTAAGAATCCCAATTTTTTTATTACATGGGTTATGCTATGATGTATGATTTATGATATTGTGGCACACATAAGAATGGTATCATTATGAGATGGGTGGGACCTATATATCCCTCCAATGCATAGGGTAAATATTTATATCTCATGAGATAGATATGGCTGGAATGAAAAGTTAATCCAATTCAGTGATACAGGACTGGAACGAGGAGTGAACTCGGTTCAGTAATAGACGTTGTCTGCTATGATGGTCTTGGAAATGAGGCTTGAATAATATGAAATGATTTTCCATGATTATGTGTTTATGAAAAAATGTTTCATGTTTTAAGTTATGATTATTTTGGATTACTTTTCATTACTATGATTTATCCCATGACATGATATTATGATCTCTTTTGCAGGTTAATATTTTCAAAATGTTATGTTATTATGAATATGATATGATTGATATTTCTTTTGTTTATCCTTAATGAGCATTTGAGCTCACCCTTTTGTATATTTTATTTTCCCCAGGTTAGGAAGAAGGATATTAAGTAGGATATTCCAAAAAGGGACTCTAGATATGATGAAATAAACGAGAGACAATGTAGTTGATTTTATGAACTAGTTGTTTATGTTTCCTAGTTTCTAAAGACACTATACCTATATAGTCCATTCATGGTTTTTTTATATGTTGTAATAAATATGCTTCATTTCTTAATTAATAGAAATGAATGTAATTTATGGGTCTTTATATGGATTGTATCAAGATAAGGAAGAAAATTATGCGAATATATCACCTTTTAGAAAGATTATATTTGAAGTTAATGAGATTGAAACTGTTTATTTGACCAATAAAGGTAGATCTAACGAATAAAAATATTTTTTAAAAGTTAGGGATATATTTATGTCTTTATAAGATTAAGACACTTCAAAGAGACTATGAAATTAATTAAATAAATCGTTAGAAACAATTTCTGTCAAAAATGTTTTAAAATTTGGAAAACTGAAACTGGAAGGAGAAATAGAAAACTGTTGGAATTGAGTCACTATTGGTAGTGAGGAACCATTGGATGTGAGCCACCATTTGATGTGAGGAACTATTGGAAGTGATCCACCATTAGGATGAACAACGTGCCACTGTGAGTGAGTCATTGCTAGGAAAGACACCACCAGTGAAAGAGTACAGGTGAGAAACCACCGAATGAGACACCGCCAGTGAGGCACCACCAGACAAGACACCACTAGATGAACTACTTCCAGGAATGAAACTCTGCCTGGGAGACCTACCACCATGAATGACTCACCACTAGGGAGACCTACCTCTAGGAATGACTTACCTTTAGTGATTCTCCAGTAACATTCCACCATTTGTGAGTCATTTCCAATAATTCACCATCATATGAGACATTGCTAGAAGAGGTACCACCATAGTGAGGCACTGCCTGGGTGAGGCACCTCCAGTGTGAGAAACCTTTGGAATGAGTCACCGTTGGAAAATAAGAATTTTGGAAAACTCTAGAAATGAAACATCGCTGGAAAACTCAAATTTCTTAAGAAACACCCTAAACTACCCAGGACACCTAAAACAACTGATTTTTTAGTGAAGTAACATACCAGGAGGGAATGGGATATTACAAAAAAGTTAACTTATAATGGTCATTAATTATTTTTCCACCATTCAAGAACCATATTCGCTAAATAGATTACCTTAATATCATGTACTACCGAAATTAATGTCTTGATACTCAATAAAAGTTTAAATAGTGGATATCGTATAGAAATGTTTATGTAGGTGGTTAAACTAACCCAAAAAAGAACATGCTATACTAATTATTTAATAATAGTATACAATTATAAAATAATAATATCATTTTATCATAAGAATAATTATATTTATAATGTCTCATTGAAATGGATAATTAGGTTTTTAAATAGTTTCTATGTAAAAATATGATATTTTAGGATATATTTATCTTTAAATAAATTCGAACTATTTAATATATTTCTTTAATTGCAATAATGAGATTTTATGGATTGTGATATTATATTGAAATATTATTCTTAAATGTGAATGTTATAGAAAAGCCAATGGATTAGTGGGTATGAATAGGACTAACCAAATTACTAGAAAAATTATATATGTTTTAATTAATAAAAAATGTATTAATTAAGGGATAAGAAATAAGTACTCAAATTTAAATGTTAAAAATAATATCAATTTATATTAAAAGATTAATTTTTTGAAGTATTGTACTTCTCAATATATTATATCTTGATCACTAATGAATAAGGATACTGATGAAATGTATTTTTATTTAATGTAATCAAATGGATAATCATTCAAGAATTGATTATCAATTGGTTATAAATATTATAAAATAATTTAAAACTAAAAATTGGTATTTTTTCAGAAAACTATTTTTTATTTTGTGCAATGTATTTTATATTAATAAATTGAATGAATTAGTATTGATGAATTGTTGTAAAAAATGTTTAAAAAATATATTAAATAAAATATAGTAACAATTGTCTAATTGTATTTCAGTGGGAAATAAATAAGGATAAATTACATTTTATGATTAAAAATTAATTTTTCTAAAAAGAGTTTTTATTTTTTTTCTCAATTATTTCAATTTTAATTAATTATAATTATAGAAATTTTATTATGAGTAATAGTAAAGGTAAAAAAATTATTACTAAGGTAAAGGTTAAAAGGGTCAACAAGGTGTTAAACTTAACAGACGAGGACTAAAAATAAATAAATAAAATTTGAATCCAATTTTTGAATTTATTAAAACCCTATATCATCCCATATTTTAACTTAGTAAAATTCTAAGACACTTTCACATGAGAGTATCTTTATTAAATTTAAATATTCATGTTCATTAGTAGTGTACCACTTACCTCACTTAAAATGTCTCACCTCCTATCCTCTATTCTACCAAAAACTACATCCTTTATCTTAACAAATATCTACCCAAATACCCTCCCAAAATCAATATCACTAAACATGAGTTTCTTTTATTCCAAAAATATGCATCTAAGAATCCTTGAGGTGCTTTTGAAAGGAGAATATCGAGAGATGAGGTGAATGTTTTTACCATCCTTTTTTTATGTTTCTCTATCCTCAAACATCATCAAAATATTCGATAAAACTATCAATATAATTAAATAATTATATTTAATATAATAAAATATTTCTAATGTTTTACCCATTTTCAATTACCTTTATAACTAGTGGAAAACAAAACCATCACACTTTTGTATGTATGGACTACCGTTTTTATGAAGTAGTGTATTATATTTTTCCTCCCCATCACTCTTGGTTGGTTATATAGATTTATTTAATTTATATATATGATATTTAAAACATTATAATTATTATGGAAATAAAAAATGTTATCTACCTTCTTAACTTTCCATCTGTTGGAAAATGATAACATCGCTTGTGCATATGTGTGGACTACCACCTCCACGAAGAGATGTGATTGGTTTTTTAGTTAAATTTTACATGGATGGTAATAAGGATAGATTAAATGAATATATATTATATATATTATATATTAATAATTTTTTAAAGGTTAATTATTATTTAAATTTCTTTCATTAGATCCATTAAGAAGCAAAAACATTACTCAAACGTACGTATAGACTACCGACTCTCAGAAGTGATAGAATTAAGTTTTACTAAACACTTATTTAGATTCATATAAAATTTTATATAATGAATAAATATTATATTTATGAAATTATTTATATTCTCGAGATTATGAAACATGAACGAGGATGAAGGACTAGAACTTTAAAATCAAAACATGCGTAGAAAATGGTACCAATTTTCTTCAGAATATGGATTTTAATAAAGAATTGTTAATAAAAGGGTAACTAGAAATAATATAGGATTGATATATAGTAAGTTATGTATTAATTTTTTTATTAAATACATTTATTTTACATTTGGTAAGGTTTTATGTCACTATAAAAATTCTTTTTTAGATTATCTATGTTAAATTTCCATTAAGGGAAATTATTTAATCCTTATCATTTATACCCATTATATTTTATTTTAATCTAGATATTTCTAGGATTTTCATGTTTTCCTTAAATTTTACCCTCTTTGGTACATAAAATTACTGAGAAAATATTTTTAATAAAATACAAATTGATTTACTCATTTGGGGTTGGGAATATTTTTCCTCTATGTTCATGATCTTAAAAATGTTTTGTAGATTTTTTTATCTATAAAAAAATGTTTCTGAAAGGTTAATTTTTTATATTTTAATTTAGTTAAAAATTATTATAAGGGATATTTTTAATTATTTTATAAAGGAATCACTTTGATTTTTTTCAAAAGTGAGAAAGGAATTTTTTCTTTTAACTTATACATAATGAACAAATTTTTCCTCCTTCATAACTCTCCATATTCATGAAGCTCCCCTAACAAGTTGCAAAGGATTTATAATGAAAATAAAATATTCTTATTTATTTTGTGAATTTTTAGTTTTTTAATTTTATAAATATAAAATAGATATTTTCTCTTGATTTTAAATTTCTGTTTTAATGATTTTTTAAAGAGATTATTCATCCATGTCATCATATTTTAGGGATTTTAATGATTTGTTGGGGATATAATATTTTGATACCATCCAAATTTTTCTTTGTATGACTTATTATGATTAAGGTGTAAGGCTGCTTTTATGATACTCATTTCTTTCCCATGTGTTAATTGTGTTATAATGAAATATTTATGAAGCTAATTTTTTATAAGGGTTATGCTCTGTTGAAATGATAAATGTTTTTATGATATTATGACACACTTATATATGGTTTTCACTATATAAAAGGTGGACCTAAAATTATATATCCCTTATCTGAATTCTGTAAATATTAATATCATATGTCATAATATTAACTTTAATGGGGAGTGAACCCAATCCAATAAAGTACTCTGTCCACTATGATAATTTTTTTTGTAGTGTGTCTTGATTGATGAAATGAAGTAATGAGGAGTGAAACCAATCCAAAATGGGACTATTTGAACTCTGTTTGTATTTTTAGGGATCCTTTTCTATGGAAATGATTATCTATGCCTATGTTTATGCCAAATACACATTTCTTATGTTTATGATATGTTCTTAGGGTTGATTATTGATGATACCACAATATTCTGACATATGACTTTTTTATGAAAAAATAATTATATTGTAAATAACGAATAATGATATTTGGATTTTAAGGAATGACTTTAATAAGTTTTTACCATGTTATCATACAAATATTCTAATCTTATTCATACTACTGATCATGGAATGATATCTACTATATTTACCCTTACTGAGAATCTTATCTCACCTTTCTTATATTTCAATTTTTCCTAAGTTATGGATAAAGTCTTTAAGTTTGGTATATTTAATTAGGGTATTATATGAGATGAAATTTCTAGAATATTTGGAATAACATTTATGAAATAAGTTAATTATGTTTCCAGTCTCCAAAGAATCTAAACCGTTACAGTTATGGGTAATATATTACCATCAAACATATTGAACATCCTTATAAAATGATGTAATATTTATGTATGAAATGATTTGGTCACCTTAGTCTATATTAGAGTATGGATTATTTATTTTTGGATTATATAAAATCCCTAAAAAATTATAGGACAATTCTCTATATATAACGTCATCATGATGTTTTAGTAAAGTGAAGATTGTTTGGTTTCCTTAAAATGAAATACTTGTCTGAATAAAAACACATGGATGAATGATATGAAAGAGATACACCTCAAGTTAATATCCTTGATGATTATGGTTGGGTACTAACTTATTCTTCACCTGGTGCATGAAAAAGAGACAACACTACACAAACAGTTTGACAGTCATGGGGGATTGACTTGGTTAATTCACATTATATTGATAAAACATTATAAATAATGGGAGGATAAAATATAGGATGATATATGTTGAACTAAAATTCTCATAATTTGATAATAATATTTCATAACTTAGGTAATATTTGGATTGATTTTTATGATTATATAATTACCCACTTCGATTCAAGATTCTTGATGGCCACACTATGCCTTTTTCTTTTAGTAAATGGTTGTAATCAAGAGGAATCCTGTGGAGAATGAATGAGATTACCAATCAAATGATTGTACTCATGATAAACCAAATGAAATTGGAATTAGGATTTGAAATCTTTTGGGGATTCTCATCGACCTCTCTCAATCTATAAATAGTAACATGAATCATACTGAACATCCAAATAGCCAAAAGAAGGAAGAACTCATCATTGGGCCTTTTATAAAGAAAAATCATCCATATTTAAGTGGTTAATATTATCTATTAATTGATTTGAAATAGATAAATTCTATAAAAAATATATTTTCCTCTCTATATTTGTTAGATCTTGATAAGGTTATTTTGGATGTTAATCATTTATAAGGTTAAGTTCATCATTGGAGGAATCCAATAAAAAACATGAGCTAAGAGGAGGAAATTGAATCCATGATAGTGTAGGATTTCAATAAGTTATGTTTAGAAATTAATTTTCCTTAACTATTCTAACAATAATGTAAATTTAATTCCATGAGATTAATTAGAAAGTAGATAAATTAATTAGTAACTATCAGGAAAATTTTATAGATTCTATAAGGTAAACTTATGGTTTTATCTTTGATAATGAGAGAAAAGTTGACCAGTTCTTGTAGGTTGGATATTAGAAGGAATTAGGGGGATTAAATTGCCTTTATATACATTTTTAAAAAAATTGTATAACATAAAATAAATTAACATGAAAGAAAATTATTGACACAATTAAATTAAAATAGGGAATAAAAGAAATTAAAAAACTTCAGTGTAGAGGAAAATAAATTTCAAAAATTAAAAAGGAACACTTTGGTAAATGAGTTTGGGAAAAACTGAAGATTGATCCCCTTTGTCTCCTTCCTTAAAGAAGTCTTGAAAGGGTTGTTTTACTCCCTTTATTTTAATGGAAACTAAGAAACAAAACATTAGAGGATTGAATCCTTTTTTTTCAATGGAAACCTTGAACCAAAAGAATAATTTAATGAATTCCTATGTTTTTAATGAAACACAATAACCTAAAACCATCACTTTAATGGTGGTAGGAACCTAATGAAGAATATCTATATGATATAGATTTTTTATAAAGTCTTTACAATGAATTCAACTATATCTAGAAGATTTAGGAGAATATAAAAGATGGATAGAGATAAAGTAGAAGAAGTGCTTGTATGATTTACATCAAGGGAGAAATAATAGCCTAAATATAAATGGTTAAAGAAAAAAGGATTGTTTCCAATGAATCATGGATTCCATTTGAGAATTGTTAGTTTTCTTGGAGATATATTTCAAAGGAATGTCATGGATTGGTCAAGAATAATTCTATGTAAAGTAGTTTTTTATAGATGTTTGTTATTAAGATCCAATACTTAATTGATTTCTATTCATATCCTTCATAGGATATAGATGTGTCTTGGGTTAATACAGGCCTTTAATCATCTAAATCAAGTATTTTAAGACCACTAATTAATGAATTTTGACTCATATAGAATGAATCCACTGACTAACAATTATATGTTACTGTTTAGCTGATGGAAGTTTTTATACTCCTGGTATATTATTGAATCCACTGAATAGACAATGATCCCCAATCACTAGCTGGTATGATTTATAGTTATTCAAGTGGTTCTATCACCTGTACTGGTTGGTAAGTGGTATTTTATTGGGTAATCATTTCTTTTACCTATGAGGGTCTTTAATGTGTCCCACCATGGCCATTTGGATGACTCCATTAGGTTTTTCCCCTATGATGATGTATTAATAGTACAAAAAAATACAGTAAAAACAAAGTCTAAATACTTTTGTGGTTATGATCATAAAAACATTAGAGATTCAACAATATCGAATTTTTTAATGACCATAAGAAATCATTTAATATTATAATAAAATAATACATTGTAACAAGGAGGTTATATATTAAGGGGAAATAATAAAAAGGAAAAGATAAATGAATTATAATTATTGATTCCCATGAAATCTTATACCCCCTTGAAAGAATATCCTTTTAATCCTGTAAAACAATTCCGTTCAAAAAAGTGGGATCTACATATTTTTTAAAACTTTTATTCCTATATGTTATACTTTTCTCACTCACAAGCATTAAAAATTTCTTCCCCATTAACATTAAATCTTTCTTCCCATTTGGGATTATTGAAAATACTGATAAACCAAAAGGGTTACATAGATTATATAAAACACTCATAAGATAATCTAGGTGATCATAAAAAATTATTTTTAAAATTTGAATAAGATGTTTGTTTCCCTTGGAATGTGTGTTATGATTAGGAATCACTATTTCCAAACAGTTTCCAATATATTAGTTTATGGAACCAAAAAGACCCAACAGTTCAGTATCCGAAGGGACTTTCTTTCTAAAGGCAGGCTCTTGTTAAATATTTTGATCCATGATGCATTAGAACACACATTGGTTGAGAGAATGGGAGATCGGTCTCATCACACCCTTTTAAGGGGAATTATTTCCTACTCTTGTACTCTCATATAGATTTAATACATGTTAATTAATTCTTATTAATTTAATTACAATAAGATAAGTTTCCATGGAAATTTGAAATTAATTATTAGCATGTATGAAAATTAGAATCACCTATATCTATTCAATATTATTCATAAATGGAGATATCTGTATGTATTGAAGTTTCTCCATAAATGGTATCCTCTCATATACTACTTATAGATATTTTGGTCATTATTATGATAATTATAGGTTTTAGGCCACTTAGTGGTGCACTCTAGAATTTATTATCATCCCGGGAGAAAAAAGTTATTTTGATGTTGGTATTGAACCCATAAATGAGATTCCTACACATCCTTGTGAAAGGAATTAGAACCCACAAAGTTTGGTACCGCTTAATGAGACACAATATACCTTTTAAGGTCATGGTATAATGAACCATCCATACTATTTAACATCACGTGGGAAGGAAATCTAGGAAGAAAGTTCATAGTAAAAGCTTGGTGTGGGACTTATACCTAAGAAACCAAAGGAACCTGGATAGGATATAAGTTTCCATGATGGATTAGACCTTTCTAGGAATGTGGACCAGAGAGAACAAGTGTTATTTTGGGGTATTGTATTTGAACCTCAATGAGGATTCCTACGTATCATGTTTAGATGTGAATCAAAAACCACATTGTTTAGTAAGTCTTGAAGAGGAATATGAACCTTTGAATGAAATAGGTTGGGGATTACTCTTAAATAGGATTACCTTGTAACAAGGTCCATGAGAGATATCTTAAATCATTGAGATTTAAGGGGGACTTAAGTTGGGTCTTACTTTTAAAGAGGATGCCCATTTTAAGGGAATTAGGGTTAGATTTCTAAGGAGGATATCTAGTGAGATCAGGCCCTAGGTATAGGCTTCCTATGTATCCCAGTTATAGTGGGAATAAAAGTTATCATAGTTCATTTAATTAGCTGGATTGTGTAAATGTCATTATCATTTCAAACCTATATCCTCATGTGAGTCATGATCGGTGTGGGAAACTATAGGGTGTGAAATATTAAAAAAAACCACACACTTAATACTATACTGATGAAAGAGGTCGGGCCTATGGTAGATGATTTTGTGGATACAACACTTTCCTCTTCTCACTTTACATTATACGAGGGTCCAAGATAAAGAAGGGGTGAAGTTGAAGGATGAAGAGAGGAGTGATACTAGAACCTACTATGTGAAAGACATCGGGATTACACTAGGATGGATACCCTAATGAGTCCCATAGTAGGGAGGGATAATTTTATTCTATCAGAAAAAAATAGGTCTGAATCATACCCTCCTCCCTTCTAGGGATCAAAGGATCCAAATCATAGAGTCAAGAAGGGGCAGACAAGGACTGAAACCTAATACTCTAAAACTGGGAACTCTACAACACTATCTCCAAGGTAAGGATCTATCCAAGACCATAGATATCCAAATACATGGACACCCTAAAGATCCTTATCTTCTAACAGGACAAGTGCATAAAACATCTGACCATAGATATCCAAATCCAAATTAGAGACACATTGATGTGACTTTCCCACAAGTTTGATAAATCCGGAGGTCTTGGTGGACATTTAAACGTGGTCTTTTCAGACAATGGAGCTAAAGAGGAAGAATCCCTACCATGAGTGGTTTTAAAATAGGGCCTAAATAATAGCTTATATAGGTGGTATTCAATGGTATTCCACATAGGTATGCTGAAAAGGTCCTAAGAGGTACTGGAAAATGATTAACACAGGAAGGATACACCTATGAAATATTTATATGCCTTGGGCAATGGAATATCAGGACAAAAACACTTGGGTGAGGTTTTAACTTAAGCACCCTGGGTCTCCCTTGATGTCTTTGGAAGAATCTTGTGCCCGTATTTGATTAAGGAAAGGACCTTGTGTAGGTGACTTCTAATTATGGATGGAGGGTCCTTAAATAAGTATCTTTTATTTTAGACTATGAAGGGACTTTGGTCATGTTTATTCCTTTCAATTATATCTTCTCTTGTGTTTTAGAGAGATACTTGAGAAACTTTGGGGGACCTGGGCGAAGGATCTTTGCAATGAGAGATTTTAGAGATCTTCTAAATTTTTTAGTTATTGAAATGGGGTTCCCAAGGGTCCTATTTATAGTCAAGGAGGGGACCTGGCCAAAGGGAGTTATCGGAATAGGGATTCATCATTGGTCCAAGTAGATCTTGTAAGTAGGGGTGTAAAAAATTATACAGCCGTGTAGGTCCTCAGGGTTGGGGAATGCACCATTGGGCTACACTGGTAGGGCATGTGATGGACTTTTCGCTTGTAGGTGGTATGCACAGGTGCCTGATGTATGTCTACAATTCAAGGGGGTTGGTTGAACCACATTAGTGAACCTAATTCTCTATACCAATGGGGGATGCACCCCCCACACCCTTACTCAGGATCAATGTTTGGCTCTGGTCCTGACCCTTAGGGTAGGTGCCTTCACTACCGTTACTAACTTCCATGAAAAATTGGGAGTTGCACTGTAATGTTTTCAAGCCCGATCGATGAATTTTTTCTCACATCACATGAAAATTAAATCTACTCATAGAATAAAGACATATTTTCACTCAAACATAGAATTTGGTGTCTAAGTGAGGATCAAATCTTCAATTCTATAGATAAGTGCATGGAACACATTTCATGGTGTCTACAACCCCCCTCCCCCCTTAGAATTAGATTCAATCGGAATGAAAAGAGTCAGGTTCTATAGTAACATTAGAAAACGTTGACACATTTCTACATCATTTTGTGGGTTGTGGGGCTAGGTTATGTTTTTAAGGAGGGTATAATGTTTTCCTAAGCATAGGTTCCTAGCGAGCATAGATTGAATATTTATAGGGTCAAAGGGAAAACCTTAAAAACATTATGTCTTTTCACATTTTATTGTTTGATATTGCATAAACCATATAGAGTCTAAGTCTAGAGAGATGAGACTTGACTTTTGTCCATAATTCCCTTTGCGAGTTCTCAATTTGGTGAGTACTATCCCTTTTTATGGTCTATTTATAGTCATGCATGTCGGAATAACAAGGCTACTGTTTTAGGTCGAATATCTTTGACCATGCATTTTGAAATAAGAACCCAAACAAGGCTTTGATGACTGGGAATGTGCCAATTTTTCCTTAGATACTTCCAATGGGAATCTTGACATATGATTTGTATGGTCATAAAATATAAAATTTTAAATATAAGAATAAAAGACGTATCTTCCAAGAATAATGTTACTGCTATTTGAAAAACCCTTTATGGGGGTTGTATTATACAAGGATTTTAAGGTCACGTGCTGCATAGCAGAACAATGACATCCTTTGGATGACAAACCTATTATGTAGGAAACTTGTGCAATACCACCTTAGGGCACATACTGAATAGTTAGGAAAAATATATCTTAGAAATTTTTACATTCTACTACAAATAAACATTGGGGTTTAAGATTTGTATGTCTTAAGAACTTAATGGGTGGATTTACCAAAGAAAGGTGTCTAAAAATAAAGGGGGTCATCTGTGACATTATAATCCTTGAATGAGGATCCACTCCTTCACAAATTTAGTGCATGAATGAGGGTATATTTGTCATAAAGAGGATTTCTAATATTTTTCTATATATTTTAATGTCATGAAGAAATGAAATTATACTGTATAGTTTCAAGTCACATAGTAAGGACATTAAGGGATTCTTGATAATATGCTAGATGTTTAAAGTCATGCAGCAAGGACATTATGCTGTGCAGTTTAAACTCAAATTGAAAGGACATTTTGGGGTTGTACAATTTAAATTCATACTACACTGAAATTATGGGGGTCGTACAATTTAATATCATACAATAAGGATATTATGGAATGAAGTTTAAATTCATAGAACAAGGACATTATGGGGATTTGATTTAAGGTCTTTAGCTTTGACCAAAGGTTTGATTATCTTCCCATTCTTAGTAATTTGTTTGGAAATGTTCTACAATATTCAGATATGTAATGATATAATTATAAGCTGTAATTTTTAAATTTCTTAATATGAAGAGTGATACGGGAAAAAAGGATAAATGGAATTAGAGGAGGTCTCTTCCAAGAACGAAGTTACCACTATTTGAAAAAACCATTATGGGGGTTTTATTATTAAGATCCAACTATGGCATGTGCTTCATAGTCAATAGTGACATCCTTATACTAACAAGACCATTATATAGATAGATTTTATGCAAGTCCAACTGTGGAAAAAACTACATAGTCAGGTAAAGGATATCTCAATAATTAAGACATTGTAAATATTATGAAATTTTATGGAAATTTGGATTTCCCCATAAACAAAGTTTGGTTTATGGAAAAAAATACATAAATACATGAAGAGTACTTTAAGTCATGATTTCCGAAGAATCAGAGGAATATATTTTCTATGAAGGTCTAATACAAACGTAGGAGGTATGGGGTTTGTAGTTTTAGGTCATTTGACTAGGACCATAATATTATGGAAACATTGAATGATATTTAGTCAAATGTCCTAAGGTTATTCCAGTATGTTTTGAACAAGTGAATAAGAGAGAATAAACTACGATCTTGAATACTTTTAGGTTGGTAAAGAGGATATGTAAAAAAATGCAAAGGATGGAACTTTAAAATATAGGTTCATGCATACCACCATCAAATCTTAGAGGGGATATAAGATTCTTCTCCCAATAATGAAGTTAACTCTATTTGAAAAACCCATTATGGAAGTCTTATTATGTAGGGCCAAATGTAGAATACGATGCATATCCAAACAATTGCATCTTTTGGATGATAGTCCTATTATGTGGGATACTTATTCAAGTCCACCTAGTGGCACATACTACATAGTCAGGAAAAAGAGATCTCACAGATCATACATTCTATCACTAGAATATAAGGAAATATTATGAAGATATGAAAGTATTGAAGATTAGGAGTATAGAATGTGAAAGGTACAATGTCCAATGCACAAGTTAAGTATTTGGAATGATATTCGCCATGATTTTTGAGTCACTTACATAGATATCACTCATATGTATAATGGGGACATATTTTGTTTTTTTGGTGGGATCTATAGATAGAGGGTCCAAAATAAAAGTTTCTACATAGATTTTTGATTATATATAGGAGGGGGAATATTCTATTATCCCATGGTTGGGACTATGATCTAAGTCATAGTCATCACTATATATCTCATAGGGATGAGAATCAGCCCATATGTAGTTCTTTGGGAAACATACAGTTTAAAGTCATGCAACAAGGACATTATGTTTTGAAGTTTAGAGTCATGAAACAAGGACAATATGGACTTTGATATAAAGATAAATTGAATGTTGCAGCTTGACTAGGGTATAGGGACCAAGTGGTGCTACATATATTATCAAAGAAAAAATCACGAAACACATAGTTCCTATCAGATACAAGTTAATGTATAAGGTGATAACTTATATTGGATCTCCTCATTTAGATCTGACTCGTACGTGAGAGAATAGACAATTTTTCATATCATGCTACAACTTGGCCTAGGATTGAAAATCCAGATGTTACTACATATCTCATAGGGATGAGAATCAATCCACACATATTTCTTAAAGAACAAATGCAATTTATCATCCGTAGATGGGGATGCGAAGTGATTATGATGTGAAAAAGAATATTACAACCAAACATGTGGATAAGACCCAGGTGACAGTAGATATCTTGATAGGGAAAGAATCAAGCCACATGTAGTTCTTAAATAAAAGTTCCTCCATCCTAATTTAATTCACAAGTGGGGGATAGTGGGGGTTTATTGAATACGAGTCACATATAATATGAGAACTCATATTGATATCCTCATGTAGATCAGACTCATTTGTGGGAGAAAAGAGGCATTAATTTCATGCTGTTGTGGATGGGCCCAAGATTGAAAGTATGTACATCACTATGTATCTCATATGGATGATAATTAGGACATACATTGTTATCTATAAGTTATCATGTGTATGTATGACCCATAAATAAGAAGTAGGGATTTTAGAATTGAGGCTGGACCTGAGATAGGAAATACGGGTTTCACTATGTATCTCATCAGAATGAGAGTCAAGCCAAATGTAGTTCTTAAAATTCCATGTAGTTTAACATCATGTGTAAGAACAAAGGTGAACTGATGTGAAGCAATGAAAACATTTGGATTTAGGACCAATAGTGGTAATCTGGGTGCAACTATGTATCTCATGAAAATGAGAATCAAATCACATGTATTTCTTGAGAAGATCATGCAGTTTTATTGTCATCCAATGAGGAAATTTGTTGTACTTTTTAAGGTTTTAAAACCATGACAATTGATAACCCCAAAATTAATTGAGACACCTTATATAGGTATATAATCTCTTTACCCAATTTCAAATCCCACATGATCTTTGCTCGGTGTGAGAAATAAGGAGTGGTAAAATTTTCTTCTGCAACATAAGGGTGACACAAGTGAAGGATAGGTGTATGATGATTAAATGTTGAATGGTCCAGGATATAGGGCTCGGGAATCACTATATATCTTTCTAGGGTCAATAATTAAGCCACACATAATTCTTGAAATTGATCCCCATATCATCATGTTTGACATGGGGAAGAGGGTTTTTTATAATTTCTAGGATGATGGTTGGGCCTAAAGCCTGAAGTCTCGGTATCACCATATATCTTATTGTAATAAGAATTAATTCAAAATATATGAAAGATATCCCTATGTAGATCAGAATCATTAATGGGGAAAATAAAGGGGGGTTTCTCTTCCAAAATTAGAGCTGGGCCCAGGTTTCAGGATCCAAGCATCACTACGTATCTTGATGAGGAATGAATCAAGATACACAAAGTACTTAAAGGTACTCCTTGTGTAGGTTTTATATACATAGGGGTGAAGGGAACTTTTAAACATTGCATATAGACCCAATATAGAAGATCTAGGTGTCACTATGTATCTTCTAGGGGAAAGAATCAAGCCACATGTAGTTATTGAAATATTTCATGTAGTTTAAAGTCCCGTGGTAATGAAGAAAATGAACCGACATGAAAAGAAATAAATATTGAAACTCAGTAAGGTTTAAAACCCTAGCATCACTAAATATCTTATTGTATAAATAATCAAGCGACATATAGTTCTTAAAACATTCCCTATGCATGTTTCATTCATACACATAAGGAATGAAGGGTTTTTTGTGTGTCTGGGACCATGATTGGAGATCTGACCATCACTATATATCTCAAATAGATGAGAATCAATCCATACATAGTTATTGAAATAATTATTCCCCACACCAAGTGAGTTTTATGTGAGAAATGTGGGATTTTGATACACTCCATAATAATGGTTAAGCTCAAGACACATGATGGTATGGGAATCAAACCATGTATTTTTGAAGAGTTCTCTTTATAAGTTTGGTTCATATATAGGAAAAGGGGAAATAACTTTCTTTATGGTTACTGTTGGGCCCAATATTCGAGATCTGGGTGTCACTACATATCTCATTGAAATGAGAATCATTCCACACATAGTTCATGAAAAACCATGCAGTTTAATATCTTGCAGTGAAGACGTAAGTTAGTTAAGACACTACAACATAAACAGTGTTTAGCGGCGGTTTTGTGGCGGCGGTTCACAAAACCGCCGCTAAACGTTATCAGTGAAAGATTTTGCGGCGGTTTGTTAAAAACTGCCGCGAAACCCAATATATTTTTAAAAGTCGCGATGCTTTCCCTGCCCCTATCGCGTACCACTCCTCCCCAATCCCCCTCACAAACCCTCCCTCTTCCCCGATCCCCCTCCCGCTACCTCCGGCGACACCCGCGCCCTCCGGCGACCCCCGCGACCCCCGAGCCCCCCGACGAACCCCGCTTCCCCCCCCCCCTCGACCGCCAGCGACCCCCGCACCCACGCGCCCCTCGCGCCCCCCGCGCCCCCCGCGCCCTCCGGCGACCGCCACACCCCCCGCGGCCTCCGGCAACCCCCGCACCATAATTTCATTCCTCCCACCATAATTTTCAGGTTTATTTATATATAATTTTTATTTTTTCCACATTTTAATTAGGGATATTGTGATTTTTATATTCCAAATGTCGTTCTAGTGTGTTTTGGTCTTCATTTTGGCAGGTTTGAGCTGTCATCATCAAAGGATTACATGTGTATTCATAATTAAGAATCTATATATAAGTTCTCCATTTATATATACTCAACCTTGAAAGTATTAATATATATCATGGGGCTATATGTGCTTATATGTGTATATGAAAATGAATATGTGTATCATTGAAAAGGGGTATATGAAAGTATAGTCAAATATGTATAGATCCCTTATACATATTTGTACACCTTAATATGTATATATGGACTAGGTATCATTATATATAAGTTAAGGTGAATATGTGTGCATTTGAAAATATTAAAATTTGAGATTCCATCATCTATTTTAGCATGGCTTAAGTTTTAGGTAGTTTCCATATTCATGTTACCATTATTTGAATTCCATGATAGCATGGATGTTTTTTAATCTATTATTCATTATTTTATCAATTGAATATTGTATATCTTTTTATATATATTGTTGGTTTTATTTCTCGGAATGTATCTCCCAATGTGGTTGATAGAAATTCTCCTAAACATTTAAAATGTGTTTTAAGGTGTAAAGCATGATTTCAAAGTGAGTTTTCTATCGTGTGATTTTTTGTTTAGAGATAATGTTTTGAAAAAATGGTAAGATGGTGTCAAGCGTTTTGAGTAATGTGTTGTGAAGAGGATCGGGCCGATGGGGAATATATTGGATATTCCATGATGGTAGGACTTTATGTGAATTATTTCTTTATGTTTCATTTTAGGTGATGTTTCCTAGACTTCTCTATAGAGTCCATGTGGCTGAATTTTTGTTGGAGGCCGAATCATCCTTTAAGAGAATCTAGTTCATTTTATGGATCACAATGGGATGGTATTTCAAGGTAGTATTGTACCTTTTGTTCTAGTTTTATTACTATATAGTACCATTAAAGAAGAGACATGGTAGGGGAGATGAATATGTAGGCATAGTGGTCCAATCTCTTTTCTAACAAAGCTTTTATTACTATATAGTACCATTAAATAAGAGACATGGGAGGGGAGATGAATATGTAGGCATATTGGTTCAATCTCTTTTCTGACAAAGCTTAGTGATACTTTGAAATGTGGATCAAAGCTAAGACATTTCATTTTAGGGAGGGTATGATATTCTATGATTTTTTCAGGTACTTTCTCATTTCAATTTTACTTTAAATAGATAATTTTGGGATATCAAAATGTTTACTGTATGTATGAACAGTTTTTGGGGTGTCCAGGGTTTTTAGGACACAAAAGGTTGAAAAAGTGCCTATCCAGCTCAAGTAATACGATCGAAGCCCAATTAGTAGTTATTGTGTTCCCTAACCATGATTTACAAGAGGTGGAGTAAATTCAATGAAAAAATAAGGAAAGGGGGAGAATAAACCAAGTGGAAATGGATAACCCATTCTTCATGGTTATAGCATGACTTAACAAACCATACAGGCTTTATCGAAGATCATGTGACTAGCCCGCATTTCTATCAAACAGTCCAGCATTTCTAAAATATTACTTTTGAATAGCATGAATTGTCTTTAAAGTTTCCACATGATGAACGTTTTCCCAGCAATACTCATACACTGATCCTTCCTTTTCAGCTTCATTCCATCTCTCATAAATCAGATGAAGTGCCAAACGATCACTCTAATCCTTTGTAGAAAATCTAGATTTTACCATTACAGCTAAAGAGCTTTTTATCTCGAGGAAGAACTAAAGTATCCATGACGCTACGTCCGACCAAAGTGGTAACCACAGGATCGTAGCAATGAAAAATGACACCCATAATTAGTACATTCCGCAGTTTAGGATCCACCAGAAGGATTGACTGGGAACACCTGCTGGCCGGTGGTGTCTCACCAACTGGCCGGTGGTCATCCACCGGCTGGCCGGTGACACCAGACAGTGGGAAAGCCTACTGCCTGGCTCCTCCGGCTGGCCGGTGGGTAGGAACCGGCTGGCCGGTGGTCTCACACCGGCTGACCGGTGGCTCTGGACAGAAGCCAATGCTTCTGCCAGAGACCACCGGCTGGCTGGTGGAAATCCACCGGTTGGCCGGTAGACTCAGTCAATCCATTTTTAGCTTTCTTGGGTGAGCTCCTAGGAAATCGTTTTCCTAACATCAAAAACACTTGAAAACAAGTTAGAACACAAATAGAGTTATTGTGATCATTAAAATCCAAGAGAGAGGGGTACAACAACTATTGTTTGTTTTATATTCATGGACTAGATTATGCGTTAGAAACCATTAGTGGTGGCCTACTTAATTTACCTCACACCATATTCAATACATGGATTGGTACCCAGATAGTCCTCCTCCTCCTCCGCCGGTGCTGTCGGTGCCTCCGCGACCGCCTCCTCCTCCGCGGTCACGCCGCGGTCACGCCGCGGTCACGCCGCGGTCACGCCGCGGTCACGCCGCGGTCACGTCGGTGCCTCTGCGGCCGCCGCTTCCTCCTCCGCCGCCGCGGCCGCCGCCGCCTCCTCTGCTCCTGCTCCTCCTCCTCCTCCTCCACCGGCCTCATCCTCCTCCTCCTCTGCTGCCTCCGTTGCCTCCGCTGCCTCCGCTGCCTCCGCCCTGCCTCTGCGCTGCCGCCTGTGCCTCCTCCTCCTCCATTGATGCCTCCTCCTCCTCCGCCGGTGCCTCCGCGACCGCCTCCTCCTCCGCGGTCACGCCGTGGTCACGCCGCGGTCACGCCGCGGTAACGCCGGTGCCTCTGTGGCCGCCGCCTCCTCCTCCGCCGCGGCGGCCTCCTCCTCCTCCTCTGCTTCTGCTCCTCCTCCTCCTCCACCACCAGCCTCATCCTCCTCCTCCTCCGCTGCCTCCGCTGCCTCCACCCTGCCTCCGCCCTGCCTCTACGCTGCCGTCGGTGCCTCCTCATCCACCGCGGCCTCCTCCTCCTCCGCCGATGCCTCCTCCTCCTCCACCGGTGCCGCCGGTGCCGCCGGTGCCTCCGCGGACACCTCCTCCTCCGCGGTCACGCCGCGGTCACGTCGGTGCCTCCGCGGCCGCCGCCTCCTCCTCCTCCGCCGCGGCCGCCGCCTCCTCCTCTGCTCCTGCTCCTCCTCCTCCTCCACCGGTCTCATCCTCCTCCTCCTCCGCTGCCTCTGTTTCCTCCGCTGCCTCCGCCCTGCCTCCACCCTGCCTCTACGCTGCCGCCGGTGCCTCCTCCTCCACCGCGGCCTCCTCCTCCTCCACCGCGGCCTCCTCCTCCTCCTCCGCTGCCTCCGTTGCCTCCTCCTCCTCCGCCGCGGCTGCCACCTCCTCCTCTGCTCCTGCTCCTCCTCCCCTCCACCGGCCTCATCCTCCTCCTCCGCTGCCTCCGCTGCCTCCGCTGCCTCCGCTGCCTTCGCCCTGCCTCCGCCCTACCTCCGCGCTGCCGCCGGTGCCTCCGGTGCCTCCTCCTCCACCGCGGCCTCCTCCTCCTCCGCTGATGCCTCCTCCTCCTCCACCGGTGCCACCAGTGCCTCCACATCTCCTCCTGGGTAACAGTCACCAGCACCCTCATGGAATATGATGTAAGTATGTCATGGTGGTATAACTCTACAGTTTCCAAGCACATTCCTTAGATAATATTTATAGTAGATAGGAATCTAGTAAGGTAGGAAATGGTAGGTAAAAAGCCTTCCTATAATGGGCCACACATATATACCTACTCCTAAGCTAGATCTAGGTGATAAAAGCGATAATATAAATCTTAGAAGATTATTGTCTTACAATTGAAGAAAGAGACCATGCTGCCCGATCTAGTAGAATTTAAAATCAGCATCAATACTGAGCCAGTTAAATTTGATTCATTCTCCAACTATGTGATAGAAAGGTAAATGTTCTAGCTTAATAACCATAATTAAATAACATCTAGTAAGAAAACTGAGTTTTTATTTAACTTCTAGGAAATGATTTTTTTTAAATTAGAGAAATAGGTTGACATTTTTAAAATTCACAATCTTACATCTATTTGAAGTTTCCTAAAAATGATCATCGATGTGATTTCTTATTCTTGATGTTGATTCATGAATACATGCATCAAGTAAAGTGATTATTAATATTCATGAAATGACCCAATTGACCAATTTCATTTTTCCTATTCCTGAGATAGTTCTTAGCCTATTTTGAAACATTATTTCTCATTCACTATTTCTTGAAATAACTATGTGTATGAAAAAATATTATAACATTATTATAAATGTCTGACTTGTAATACTCAAACCTAGAGAGGTGACACTTCGATGAATAAAGTGAATGTTGGGTCGTAGAGGATGGCAAGAGGGGGGGGGGGTGAATTTCCTTTTCAAAAATAATTAACAATTTAAAACAATTATCAATGCAGCGGAAATAAAAAAGGAAAGACACAATTTGATAACGAAGTTCGGCTTAATTCCCAAGCTTACGTCTCCGCTCCCAACAAGAACCGTTGAGAGATTAATACGTCAGCTTGCTTTTTAATGGTTGTAGCAAGAAACCCACTAGCCGTTTTAAGGTAGGCTAGAACACCTTCGTACAACTTGATTTTTTATTATGGTTGTAGCAAGAAACCCACTAGCCGTTTCAAGGTAGGCTAGAACACCTTCGTACAACTTGCTTTTTTATTATGGTTGTAGCAAGAAACCCAATTGAAAGAAAGAATGGAAATGAGAGGTTTGTTTTAATCCAAACCCAATGAAGAAGTAAAAAAATAAAATAATAAAAACACACGGAAGCCTTGAGCGCCAAAAGTGTGAGAGTAGCTGATGGAGAGGGAGCTCAAGCTTCAAGGATGGCAATGGATCACAAGAGGCCTTGGATATTTGTCGTTAGAGCGTCAAGACATAAAAATATAATTCGGGTGTGTTCCCGACATCCATGGTTTCTTATTTATAGGTGAAATACCCATAAACACTTCAATATGGCCGTTGGAGGGCTTCCGGAGCCGTTGGGGGTCAAAAGTACAAGTCTGGTCAAAGCCCAACGGCTAGTTTGACTGGGCACACCGGCTGGCCGGTGCTGAGCTCACGGCTGGCCGGTGGTCCAGACAGAGCAGGCTTTCTGTCTGGGTTCCACCGGCTGGCCGGTGGTCATCCACCGGTTGGCCGGTGGCACCAGGCAGTGGGCAAGCCTACTGCTTGGGTCCTCCGGCTGGCCGGTGGGAATCCACCGGTTGGCCGGTGGACTCAGAGAGTCCAATATCAGCCTTCTTGGGCCAACTCCTGGGCAACCTTTTTCCTAGCATCAAAACACTTGAAAACAAGTTAGAACACGATGAGAGTGATTGTGATCATTAAAATCCAAGGGTACAACAGTGAACATAGTGGCCCTCTTTATAGTTGGTTGTGTATGAAACCATTGAGAAACATCATTCCTCTTGGAGGACATCTAAGGTCAAGCCTAAACAATCACATAATGTCTCAGGTTTAAAATGGATTATGATCAGTTTCGATCACACATCAATGGGGTGTTGTTTGAGGCAACATAAATGTGTGATCGATAGTTTTATGATAAGTGTGTAGCCTGATATTCTTATTGCTCCTCAATGAGGTGTTGACGCTGTCTCCTATGGACCATACTTGTTCTGTTGGTCTGAAGTGGTAAATGTGATCAATGAATCATCTTTAATATATTATGCATACTTTATGATCAATGGTTCATCTTTATTATATTATGTTTCTATAATCTTACACTATCGTATATTTTTGTGTAGGCACATTATGATATACATGGATAAAAGATGGATCACATTACCGAGGAACACACCTCAATATGTTAAGGGTTTGAATTAGTTTTTAGATTTTGCAATTTCTAATAGATCCGTTGAACGGAGAATAAGATGTCCATGTCCGAAATGTAAATTTAGAACATGGTTGAAGAGGGATGAAGTTTATGAACATTTAATACTGAAGCAATTCCCTGATCAATATTTGTGTTGGATTTGGCATGGAGAATCAAACAATACAGAAAGATTGAGGACTGATGTTAATCCACAGAATGAAGTCCCAAGTTTGTCTCCAATGGAAAATGAAATGAAAAACCTCATAAATGATGCATTCGGCACTGCAAGACACCACTACGAGCATCAAAACATATCAGAACAACCAGAAGATGATGCTACAAATTGCAACGTGACAAGTGATGTTTTTGAGACTGTAACACAAGAAGATCAAGATTGTAACATATCATTGGATCCTCCTCTTGATTCTGTGGAGCCAAATGTAAGGGAAAACTTCAGTGAGAAAAATGCGTTTCATGATTTAGTTGATGATGGAAATCACGAGTTGTATAGTGGGTGTTTGAAATATTCAAAGCTTTCATTTCTGCTGAAGTTTTACCATATCAAATGTCTTTGTGGAATTAAAAATAAGGCAATGTCTATGTTATTGGAATTGATTCGTGATGCATTTCCTGAAGCAAAAATCCCAGAATCGTTTTATGAGATGAAAAATGTTGTAAACAAGCTTGGTCTGAATTATACAAAAATACATGCGTGTCCCAATGATTGTATGCTTTACTGGGGAGAAGATTCAAGTAGACAGAATTGTAAGAAATGTTCTACTTCCAGATGGCAGTCAAAGGGTAATGTTGGAGGTATGACTGAACATAATTTCATGGAGAAGAAGAAAAGGAACACACCTGCAAAAGTTTTGCGTTACTTTCCTTTGAAGCCTCGACTGCAAAGATTATTCATGTCATCAAAAATCGCCGAACACATGAAGTGGCATGCTGTAGATAATAACAATGATGGGTTAATGAGACATCCACGAGATTCCCAATCGTGGAAGACATTTGATGCATTACATCCAGATTTCTCAGCTGATCCTAGGAATGTTCGATTGGGATTGGCTGCCGATGGATTCAACCCATTTGGGACTTTGAGTACGAGTTATAGCATTTGGCCAGTTGTTTTGATCCCTTATAATCTGCCTCCGTGGATGTGTATGCAACAAACATCTTTTATCATTTCGATGATTATTCCTGGAAAACAAATGCCTGGAAATGATATTGATGTATACCTGCAGCCTTTGATTGAAGAATTGCAGGAGTTATGGATCAACGGTGTTGAGACATTTGATGTTTCTTCTAAAACAATGTTCAAAATGCATGCTGCTTTAATGTGGACCATTAGTGACTTCCCTGGGCTTGGGAATTTATCTGGTTGGAACACTTATACGGGTTTGGCTTGTCCCATTTGTAACTTTGATTTCGAGCCCAAACGGCTACCTCACAGTAGAAAATGGTGCTTCTTGTGCCATCGAATATTTCTTGATGCATCTCATAGATTTCGGCCGAACAAATCAAAATTTAATGGTTCCATTGATCGTAGACCACCTCCAAAGTTGTTAACCGGTTCTGAAATATTGACATAGCTTGAAAATGTTAAAACCGAATTTGGGAAGGTTCAACAATTGAATGATAGCGGAAAACGAGTGCGAAGTGCATCGTCAAGTGAAATCAGAACGCAACAATGGAAGAAAAAAAGTATATTCTTCAAACATCCGTATTGGGAATTTAATTCTTTGCGCCACAATCTTGATGTGATGCATATTGAGAAGAATGTATGTGATAATTTGATTTTCACATTACTTAATGAGCATGGAAAGTCAAAGGATCATCTCAATGCTCGCAAAGACTTACAAGTAATGAACATAAAACGTGATCTCTGGCCAGATGAGAATGAAAAGTATGCTCTGGCCATTTTTTCAATGAAAAATAGGGATAAAGATATGTTCCTTCAAATTTTAAAGAATGTTAAGGTATCTGATGGGTATTCGAGTAACATCTCGAGGTGTGTTGACTTGAAGAATCGTAAGTTATATGGATTGAAAAGTCACGATTCACATATTTTGTTACAACAGTTACTACCATTGTCATTGCGTACATTATTACCTGAAAAAGTTACTGCTGTTGTACTCCAATTCTGCACATTTTTCAGGCAATTATGTGAGAAAGCTCTACATCCATTTCAGCTTGACAACCTATAGGAGAGGTTTGTATTGACCCTTTGTGCAATGGAGATGATCTTTCCTCCATCATTTTTTACTGTCATGATGCATTTAACTGCGCATTTAGTTGACGAAGCTAAATTAGGAGGCCCCGTTCATTATCGATGGATGTATCCAATTGAGAGGTATTTTATTTATATGTTTCTAGTTAAGTAAACAATTTCTGGCATTTAAATAAATGCATAATATTATTTTTTTTTCACAGATATCTTGGGCATTTGAAAGCATACATGAGAAATAAAGCTCAACCAGAAGGCTCTATTGCTGAAGGCTATTTGGCCGAGGAGTGTCTCACCTTTTGTTCCAGATATTTGGATGATATTGAGACAAGATTTAATCGAGTTGGACGTGTTGACGACACATCAACTCATTCTCAAATGCATCAGAAATCAAAAATATTTCCTGCTATTGGCCGATCAGTTGGGAGGACCTCATACGCGACACTAACAGAATTGGAATTATTACAGGCACATAGATATGTGCTGCTGAATAGTGAAATTGCAGATCCATTTATTGAAGAGTTGAAGATACAAACAAAGAGATGAATGAGAGGCCGAACACGAAATGAAAAAGATATAACGAAATCTGTGAATAAAGAGCTGGTATAATGGTTTGCATGACGTGTAAGTTTATAAATATTGCAATAAATACGAATATTAGTTTGACACATACAATTTGCAAATCTATTAATTTTTTTTTCAGATGATGAATAATGATACTCGAGCATACTTGTCCGAAGATTTGAAGTTTCTTGCTAGAGGTCCTATAAAACAAGTTAGAAAGTTCGGCGCTTATAATGTGAATGGTTTTAGATTTCGTACAGTCGATCAAGAAGTGGGTTTGAAAAAATAGAATAGTGGTATATTTACATTTTCTGAAGTGGAATACTATGGAAAGATGCATGATATTATTGAATTAAACTACCACGGGAATTTTTCTGTTGTTTTATTCAAATGAAAATGGGTCGATATTATCAGAGGTGTTAAAAGATATTCCTTGCAATTTACTTCTGTAAACTTCTCTCGCTTGATGGATGTTGGTGATCGTGGACTGCATGATCCATATATCTTAGCATCGCAGGCAAAAATGGTATATTATGTGAATGATGTTGTGGATGAAGGGTGGAGTGTAGTTACTCACGTAATACAAAGAGATTTGTATGATATGGGTGATGAAGTGGAAGATTTGACCTCTACAATTGAATTTCATCAACAACAGGAAGCAGAATTATTTGTCCATCATGATATTGAAAAAATTAGTCTAGCAAGGATGAATGAAGTTGATGAAGCAATGGAGCAGGAAACCGGCATGATTTAAGGGGAAAATGATTGTATGTACAATTATTTATTTATTCAGCAACCACTTGTTTCATTTCTGTAGTCATTCATTATCATTGTTATATATATTTTGTTTGTTAGTACTGGGCATCTATTATCATTTTTAATTTTTTTTCTGCATAAATTTTTTGAAATATATATTCTGAACTTAATTTTATTTGATTAAATGACAGGAATGCCAAGGAAGAAGCGGTACACCATTCCTTCTACTTCTGCGACAGATGACGATACGTCTGTCCCCACGGCATCTGAGGCAGCAGCTGCCTACATCCCTGCATCATCTCCCCCTGCACCATCTCTAACACCATCATTGGATGCCTCATTAGAGGATGAGTCATAGCCTCCCCCTATAGGAGCCTCAGCAGTGGGGCAACGACACGCCCCTTCCAGTTCATCACAGACATTCTGGAGGGTCACAGTCATAGGTACAAATTTTAATTAAATAAATTTATTGCATTTTGTTTATAGTAATTGTTTGCTCATTGCAGATGAAAACAATGCAACCGTGGAAAAACACATAAAAAGTTCTGATGTTTGGAACATGCATGGCGAGAAGATAGTGGTGCCATTTGATTCTTATGGGGTCCCGACGGATGACGCCGCAGGTTTACTTGGTCAGATTATAGGTCAACTGGCAGCAGAGCCCATTTCCATGCCTATTTCATATGATGATTGGAGGCATATGCCTCCAAAATGGAAAAATGAAGTTTATGATTCTCAGATAAAGGTAATTTTATTACTTTATGGTTTAATTGAATGTCATGTTACTAATATATTCAAAATGAATTTCTGTATACAGATGTTCTTCCACTTTACCGTTGCTGTTGTGATAGCACGGAAGTGGACATTGAAAAATCTTGGAAAAAAATGGAAAGATTTCAAATGGAGGTTGTGGTGTGATGTCAACGATACTTCGTTGACCTTGTAGCAGATGTATGAAAAGCTACCCAGTGGGGTACCGAAAGAACAGTGGAAGGTTTTTGTCGATAGACATCGTGATGAGAAGCGGATGGTATTGAAATATATATTATTATATTATCCTCATTTTACATTTATACATGTACATGAAGAGGAGATAGACATTGAATAAAATACTGTTAAATTGAATTTTATTTATTTCAGGATCTCTCAAGACAGAATGCTTCAAACCGGGCAAAGCAGGTCATCCCGCACACCGCGGGTTCAAAATGCTTTTCAAGAAGCCGAATGTCATTGGTAATCTTTTAGTTAGTTTAAATATTTATAAGATAATATTATCTATTTAACATATTTAATTGTTGATTTATATTTGTTTAATGCAGTCACAGAGTTTAGGGCATGACGCATCCCAAACAGAACTGTGGCTGGATGTTCATAAAAAAACAGATGGGAGTTTTGTTAATGAACCTGCCAGAGAAGTTGGGGTATGAAGTCAATTATTTATTATAATAACTTATTATCAGTTTTTACTGTGTTAATATATATTGATATTTGATTTATAGGTAAAAATTAAAGAAATATGGGATGCCAATCCAGGGCAATCCTACTCAGTCTCCCAGGATGACCCGGTTGGTAAAGTCCTTGGGAAGGAGCATCCTGGTAGAGTGCGCGGGATGGGTTTGGGACCTGTACCATCTGAGGTCTTTCGCATGCCATCAGGGATTTCAGCTACATCTACTCCTGCTTATAGTCATTTCATACCTGAAGATGCTCAGAGGGAGATGTCTTCTCTACGAAACACAGTTCACCAGTAGGGGGATCAGATATCTGGTTTGCAGAAAGAGTTGCTTGAAATACGTCAGTATATGAGCAGATATGCCCCCGGTGGTAGTGCATCGGGTAGTGGTGAGTAGGTAAATCACAAAAAAATCAAAATCATTTAGTTTGCAAACTTTTATTGGTTTTAAGTTTTATTATAAATATGCAACAATATTTAATTTTCAATATAATGTTCTTACAGGTGGCAGCAGGTGGTGGAGATGAAGTTGGAGAGGGTGACGATGCAGCATCAGATGATGAGTAGTAGTATTATTGATGTGTTGAACATGTATGATAACGGTTGGTTTGTATATGTAACATTTATGGCACATAGTTGATGATCTTATTTTATCCCAAACTTATCGTCGAACTCAAAGGTGATGTTTAAAGGGTAATGATTATAGTGGGATGGATCTAGGTTCCACCCTTGTTCATGCTGGGGAGCAATGTATTAAATGGTTAGGTGATTGAATGACTAAGAAATTTCATTGAAAGTCAGGTATGGGCTTATGTGAATGTTCTTGTGGTAAACACGGGATTTCTTAGAGGAAGGAATTGTGGTTCAGGTTGTGATATGTGATTCATCTAAGCTGAGTATCTTGGGAATGGTTAGCTGAAAGTGGATTGAATTATTATACTTCTTCTTAGATGTATATAGGTGAAAGTATCCATTTAAATCATGTCACTAGGCTAATGCGGGTGTCATGAAAGGGTCGAAAATGTCTTCTGAGAAAGATTGCATGACTAGTTTCAGTTAGGCTGATTGGAATTTGACTGTTTCTTTATAATAAGGTCCCTATTATGGCCTCAGATGTATTTAGGATTTCCCAATTAGAGGAAAAATTCCAATATTATCATTGGAAATCTTTGGATATTCTTTATAGGAAATTACAATGGTGGAGAATACTATGGTTCATAATTTTCTGTTAATGTTAAAACCTATGGTGGGGAGCACGATCGGTTGGATGCTTAAAGGGATGACGATGTGATCATTTATCTATATTCTGGTTTGATTTATTTTTCAGGGCAGTGGTGTAGTACAACCAAATTTTTTTTTTTTCCAGTTCAGCATTTAGCGGCGGTTTTAACCGCCGCTAATGCCATATTTGGTATCATTTAGCGGCGGTTAAAACCGCCACTAAATGCCTTGCTGGGCAGCATTTAGCGGCGGTTAAAACCGCCGCTATATATATTACGTTTATATTTAGCGGCGGTTTTTACCGACGCAAAATAGGCGCATCAAACGGCATAATTTTGCGGCGGTTAAAACCGCCGCTATATATATTACGTTTATATTTAGCAGCGGTTTTTACCGCCGCAAAATAGGCGCATCAAACGGCATAATTTTGCGGCGGTTAAAACCGCCGCGCATAAAAAGGTGTGGCATACCCATAAAACCGCCGCTAAATGGAGAGAAACTGCCGGGAAATGAGGCATCTACGACACATATTTTGAACCACCGCGAAATAGAAAAAACCGCCGCTAAAAGAATGCCGACGGCAAGTTTAGCGGCGGTTTACAAAAACCGCCGCCAACCCATTTAGTGGCGGTTTAAAATGGGATCCCTGTGTATATTTGATTCAAACATAGGGAGAAATGGGGCTCAAGTTCCACTAAGGAGTGGAAATGACATGAGTAATTCTTTCACATGAAATCTACTCATCTTTTAATGGACCACAAGGAATTCTAATTTGTGGTATCTTGGAGGATTTACTTAAATCAAATGAAGGAGGATTTAATCATATAGTTTAATTTCATTTAATGAGGAAAAATTATGTCATGCAGTTTAAATTCATGATATAAGGATGAAGATAATACGCAGTATAACATCATGCAACATGGACGTGTATGGTTTTATGAAGTTTAACTTCTTACGTCTAAGAAAATGGTTTTTACGTAGATTAACGTCATAAAACTAGGACGTACTCTGTGTGATTACACAATTTATTTATTCAAGATTCTTTTTTGGTTGGAGTTGTAATGATTTCTCTATACATTAATATTAGGGAATAATCTCTATTATAATGGACCATATGTATGGAGTAAGGTCCTTCCCAATTTGGATTAAGCTCTGGAGGCTTCTTTCCTGGTATCAATGGAGTCCTAAGGACTAATACCAATTCTCATAGAAGTAATGAATAAAGGTGAAACTTCTTGTTGAAAGTTTGTTCTATACTATTCTAATAGACTTCAAAGTGATGAAAGGTATCAAATATCTTTTCATCTAATCGATCTAGCTCATCTAGTCACTTCTAGGACTGCACATCTATAGACAACTTGTCAAAGATGGAAACTCGGAGTGAATAAAATTGAACTTCAATGGACATGACTGCTTCTATTCCATATACCAATGAGTATGTAGTTTCTTGTTGAAAGCTTCCATTCCTCCATTAGCCGCTGCATGATAGTGGGATTAATGGTTGGATTTGATACTGTTCTCCTGATATAGCTTCTTTACCTCATTAGAATAAAAATTAGTACCATTTTCCATCAATATTGTGTGAGGTACCCCAAATATGGTAATTATATTAGCTTTAACAAATCTAATAATTCTTTAGGCTCCAAATTTCTTGAGAGTTATTTCTTCTACCCATTTGGAGAAGAAATCGGTAGCAGTAAAAATGTACCTGAATTGCTTAGCCACAAATAGAGGATAAGGTACCACTAAATCCATTCCACATTTATAAAATGGGAATGAGTTTTTAGCTATGTGTATAAACTCTAGGGGTTGATGACTGAAGTTAGAATTCACCTGGTAGGGATGTCACTTCTTAAGGAAATCTATGCAATCCTGCATCATTGAAGGCTAGAAGTATCCAAGCCTTCCGATTTGATTAGAAAGCCTATACCTAGACTAGTTGGAACCACATTCTCCTTCATATACTTCTACCATGAAAACTTTAGTCTCTTCTCCATCAATGTATTAGAAGATTATTCCATGAAAGCCTCATTTGTAGAGGATCTTTTGGTGATCTAGGACACCATAAAGAGTGAAATTAACTACTCATCACCATATCTTATCTATATCAACTTTGTCATGTAAAGTACATTTTTTTGGAGATATTACATGATGGGTTCCATCCATACGGTGGTATGACCATATGGTTCAGAAATGGGACTGATTTCATTGATTTTTAATTTACTTATTTGAACAAAAGTTGAAACCAAATGACGACGGGCAATGCATATGATAGTCTCATCCCGATTTGGATTCGCTAGGGAAGTAGCTTCATTAACCAATGCATCATCCTGAGCATTTTGTTACAATGGTATGTAAGAAAATTTTGGATTCGAGGGACATTCATCCATTAACCCTCAAACATAATCATACAGGGGAATTAACTCTTCTGTTCAGATGGAATAATCACCATTGATCTTCTTGATTACCAATGGTGAATCACATTTTACTTTCAAATGATTCACTGGTACAATGAGTGAAAATTCCAAACCTATAATGAGAGCCTCATATTCTGCCTCATTGTTGGTATGACCTTACAATAACAATAAGGAATATTGTAACACTACCTTATCTGGGGAGATAAACACAATTCCTAACCCAAATTTGTTGACTATAGGGTCTTCCCTTCTCTTCCTTGTTGGACTTTTGGAAGAACCATCAAATTACATTTCCCATATTCGGGGACTATCTTTAATAAAAAATATTTCTTCATTAGGAGGTTTAGTATTCAATGATATCTCTTCTGAAGATGGGAGATTTTCAAGGAAGTCTTCTAAGGTTGGGCCTTTTAATGCTTTCTGAGGTACAAACTATATATCAAACTATTGCAGAATAAACTCTCACTATGAGAGACGTCCTATAATCATAGGTTGAATAATGATAAATTTGAGCATGTTGTTTTGAAATACCAAGTGGACCTCATGTTGATACATATAGTGCATCAATTTATGAACAATAAAGATTAATTCTAGGAAAATTTTCTCAATATATTCATATCAAGTCTCTGTATCGAGCATGGTTCGAATGAGAAAGTAAAGTTATTTTCCTTAAAAAATCATCCTTGTGTGCAAGTAAGGTTCCTAGTGAACACTCCAATGATGTCACATAATTAATGAGTGTATTTCCATCAACAAGTGTTATAAATACTAGTGGAATTGAGATGTATTTATTGAGGGTATCAAATGCTTCTTGGAAGTCATTGGCCCCTTTATATGTGGCCCTTTTTCATCAATTTGGTGATGGGAGAACACTTGCCGACAAGATTTTTTATGAAGATATATTTGCATGTAAAGTTCCCCTGAATTCTTCTCAACTCATTCATGTTTCAAGTAGGTGACAAGACAAGGATAGATTTAGTATTATTAGGATCAACATCGATGCTGCGATGAAATATGAAAAAACCGAGAAATGTTCCTTAGGTTACCTCAAAATCACATTTCAAGGGGTTCATCTTCAGATTATATTTTTAAATATTGCTGAATATGGTCTCCAAGCTAGTCAGGTGATTATAAAATTGTATTGATTTAACCACTAGATCATCAATATAGCATTCAATGAATTTTCCCAAGAAGGGTTTGAAGATGTGGTGAATTTCATGTTGATATGTGGCACTAGCAATATTCAAGACAAAGGGAATTACCCGATAGAAAATAATGACTTGAGGGGATTTATAGGCTTTATGTTCCTCATCTTATAAATCCATATGGGTTTGATTATAACTAGAGTATCCATCCATGAAGTATTGATCCTCATACCTAGATGTTTTATCAATTAAGAGTTATGTGATTGGGACAAGGAAGTTTTATTTGGGACAATACTAGTTGAGATATCTAAAATCAATATAGACACTAATTTTTAATTTTTTTTTTCATCAAGACAAAATTAGATAGCCACTTTAGATATTTAACCTCTCAGTTGAAGTGGGCTTTGATAAGCATGTCGACTTCATCCTCAAATTTGGAGGTAAGAATCGAGTGTGTTCTTCTTACTTTTTGTGTGTATCATGGACGATCTTCTGGTTATCCCAAATTATGTGTGGATACCTCGAGGTCAAGACATGGAATCCATGTGTAATTCAAAGAAAACACATCCTTATGTTGCTTTATAAAGTAAGTATACACCTCTTTCTCTTCTTTAGTCAAGGACACAATAATGAGAGTGAGGCATGGATCTTCCTTTTCACCCAAACTTATTTCTCTAAGTTCATCCAAAGTAGTGGAGATTCCTTACTCAATTAATGTAGAGGAATACCTGAGGTCTTCCTCCTCTTCCTCTTCTTCATGTGTTCCTTCTTATAAATCTTATTGAAGGGTATATGATGAAGAATGAATTTTAGAGCTATGAAAGGGTTTATTATTTGGACATCTTGAAGAGGAGGCAACTATCTTCTACTCAACTGATGATAAAGAGTCTTTTTGAAGTTCTGAAGGGAAGATGATGAGACCAGAATCAACATACATTTTTTTCCATGAGTAAATAAAATTATTATAGACTGATTGACAATGTAGAGACTTTATGATTATCAGTGGATGTAATGAATAAATATCTATTTAGGATTTCATCACTACTTTGTGATTCAATGATTCCTTCTGTGCTTCCAGGCTCAGCTACCACAACTGAAATTATGGAAGATACTAAACAATTCCTTGGACATGGATCAAAAAATTCAATTTGATTAATGGGTAACATGTAATCTCCACAGATATTATTGAATGGATTCACTGGGATATTTTATAGACCATTCATAGTATTTATTTTAGTAACATCATTCTCCATGGATATTTTTTCCTTTGTGTGATAGAACATTGCATCAATGTACTGAGATTCACAAGTTTTGAATGGGGCCTTATCATCATGCAGTGTCCTAATTTTACTATTGACACATTTTTTGAGATATTGAATGTACGATGAAGGAATATCCACATGTTGATGTATCCAAGGTCTCCCCAATATATTTTTGAAAGCTGTGTGTTTTAAGAAAACCATGAACTCTGAATTAGACATGAGATCCCCAAACATGGTTTAGATCATAATCTCGCCGAGAGGTTCATGCTAATTCTTATCATAATCCTATAAAATAAAAGCGGATGGATAAAAATGGTATTTAGTAAGGCCCCATCATCAAAGTGTTTGTATAAGAATAAGGTTGACCCTTAATCCATATCAGGGAATGCTCATTGGTTTTCAATATCATTAATCCGACCAGATATGTACAAGGGTCTCAAGTGTACTTGTATAACATCATCCTCATCATGGTCCATAAAATATATGATTGTGACATTCTACAGGGTAATTATATATATGGCAAGGATCTGTGATTTAAACCTCATTTTCTAACTCTTTAGGGCTTGAAAAAGTATCAATAAGTACTTCTTGGAGATCCTTTGACATATTCATCTCATCTGGGATTGATTTCTTGGCTAGTACATGGTCTAGTTGCTTCAACACATCATATTTTTTATCTAGTGGTCAGTGTTTTCTTGCATGGAGATGCTATTTTGCAGGTTCCTTGGAAGGTGATGCTCCTGATGTGGATGGACCACTTGTTGGGGAGGAAGCTAGAAATACTTCGTCTCTTGGAGGGTTAAGCTGGCTAGGTATACCAATTTTTGAGGAGGTGGTGGTGTAGCCTTTAATAATTCTTCCAAGATGATCAGATAAGGGCATACCCTGTCATGTGTGGTAGAATTCCCTTATTCCTACTGAGCATGCTGGAGGGCTCTCTCGTGAGTTTCTGCTACAAAAACGTTTTGAATAGGGGTATAATTGAAATAGTGTCTTCTAACATACCCACATATTCTCATATATCCTCAAAATTGATGACATAATACACCAATTTCCCAATAAAGTATGAGTAACTCAAATTCATAATCATAATCATCATTTACATATGGACCTGTTAAGTGAATAATGTTAACAAAACCAAAAATAAACTTTTCATCTGATGACAGTTCTTCCTAATAGAACAGTTCTTGTTGCTCCATTTGGTGGGGAGGTGCCCGTGCTTTTGATATTGTTGGAATGAAATTATCTAAGGTCAAGGACAAATATAGACTTGACAGAAACCCATCTTCTTCCTCTTCCTCCTTATTCTTCTAGCCATGTATCTTCTTTGATTATTGGCCTTTAGAGGACTGAGCTTTTAATAAAAATGGATTTACTATAGTAAAATTTGCAGAAGACACATTTGGTTTTTTCAACTGTGTTCTTAGAATGACATGATTTCATATTTTTTTTATTACCATCCAATCATCAATTTTTTGAGAATTCTTACTTTTGAATTCCTGCCACTCGCCTTCCCCCTTTGGATCAATAGTAGTAACACATGCTACCTAAGCTGGTGAAATTTTTAGCTTCACTTTCTCATATTCTACCATATTTTATAGGAGGTACTTAAAAACAAAACACTCTTAGATGGGGTGCCCCAAAATTTAATGGAAGGGGAAATATTTTGGGAGGTCATCGTTCTCTTTCATTATTAGGTTTCTTTGGACTTGGTAGCTGAACTAAGTTGTTTTTTAAGCTAAGATGATGTAAATGAGGACTTGGTTATTTAAAAAAGAATATACATTTTATTTAAGCTCCTAAAACTATCTCCAACTTTGATAATTTTATCATCTTGATGAGACAACCATTGCTGCTGACGCGCAAGAGGTGGAGCTATATGGTATGAAGAGATCTTTGAAGTAGGAGCGGGTATAGGGGATTTCTTAGGTGTGGCTATAACGATGTCTACTTTTCATACTCTTATTCCCTAATCTAATGTTATTACTCATGATTTGGATTTAGTATCTGTTATGGAGTTTTCCACTTGTTGAGATATTGAAGCCAAATCCCTAACCCCTCTTGTGTACTTCACATGAATTAATGGTGTACGTAACTCATCAAAGAGATTTGGAACACAAACAAGTAACAATTGTTTTTGAGGGAGTGGTATACTCAAGGATTATGTTAATCCTTTCCACCAAGAAATGAACTATGAAACTCTTTCATTATCTCTTTTCTTGTAGTTTTTGAGGTCGAAGACTATTTTATTCTGCAGTGTTGAGCTAAACTGGAAAAAGAACTTCTGACAGATATCTTCCCATATAGTAATCAATCAAGTCTGTAACTTGTATACCAGATGAAGGCAGGAACCTGTAGTGATTTCAAAAAAAATATGATCTTCACTGCCTCTTATTTATTAGGGGTCCCTAATATGGGATCAATAAAAGATATAAAATGTGTCAAGTGCTGCTTCAGATCTTCTGATCCATTGAAGATTGGAAATTTGGGATTCCCAAAGATTGTTGAAGGAGGAGTCATATCTACCCATTTGGGATAAAACTTTTTTCTAGATATATTGGTGCACAATGTTTATGTGTATATTCAATTCGAGTCATCAGTGAATCAGTGATGTTTATGAGAATTAGAGGAATATTTTGTTGAGTTGGAACCTGAATAAGTATGACAGGTATACCCTAAACAGGTGTGATGCCTCGAAAGACCACCAGTATTGGTTCTTCTAGTATTTGTCGTGGGTAACCAATAGGGGAAGGATATTAGGGATGTACGTGACCATTATTTGGTTGTATTGGAAATGGATGGAATTCATTATCCACATTAGTAGTTACAAAAAACCCTCTTTACTGAAGTGTTCCTACAAGAAGTGAAAGGTTAGGATATACTTATGGAGCATGTATCACAGGAATGCTACATCGAAGTAACTTTGCATTGAGTCTTCTCAACTCCTTCATCTCCTCTTATTTCTAGGAAAATCTTTCCTAAAGAGAAAGGGATTGAAATTCTCCCTAGGATAGGTGAGACATGGTGTAACCATTTCCTTTTCTCTTATTATGTTTCCTTCAAAGAGGTGAATTTTGATTATTCGAGGGGAAACCTAAATTTTGGGTAAGACTATGGTTGTAGGTATGAAAAAATATTTCATTTTCTTCGATGTGGACTGTATTATGAATACGAACATTATCTTATAACTCCCATGAACTGGACACAATTCCAAGAGGATATTCCTGAATTTCATTAAATACATTCAAAAATTCATAATGCATTGATGAAATTTCTCTAGTATCTATTTGAAATCATCTTCTTCTACACCCTCCATGAGGCCTAGTCCTCATATCCACTGATTCCCTAGGAATTTCCTCATGAACAGAAACATAAAGGGAATTATCTAATAATTAAGTTGTGTGTTAATTTTGCATCTTCTTCCCTAATCGATTGAAAACTGACTTCTGTTGAGGAGGGTATTGTGAATTGGAAAATCCTCTAGCCCTATAGGCTCAGGTGGTTTATGTTATTTTTTCTCAAACCTTAGGGTTTTTTTGTTGACTCTGATGGTTGGGTTAAAAATCCCCTAGCGCTACAAGATGGGGTGGCTCTTCATCTTCTATGGATGATATCTGCACATATTTTCTTCTGATTTTATGAATTATGGTCTAAACATTTGCTGGGTGCATTATCCAACACTCACTTAAATAACTAGATTCAGAATACCATTATGTTATTTTATACATTTTCACAATATGATGGATAACATCCTCTAAGAGGGAGGCTTGTTCAATGTTCTCAGATGCTTGATGCAAAATTATCTCAGTAGTTTTCTCTCTATGGGTACGTCTCTGGTGATAGCCAATAGAGGCTTGTTCTTACTTAACATATCTTCTGTCATGAATAGAATATCTTTATTGTAGCTGTCCTAGGGAAATAACATTGCATGAGACTACTTTTGGTGGGATTTTTTTGGCTTTGGCGAAAAGTTATATATAGTTCTCTGTGTGAACCCCATCCCCTGATATGAACACCTAATGGGGTTTCTACAATCAACTATCACAACCTCTTTAAGGCATTGATTCATGCATATTGGATGGCCTCTTATTTATTCTTGATCTTTGGATTTTGAGAAACTGGGAGATATTTGAAGTAAATTTGGTACTAAAACCCTTCTATTACCTTAACATGACTTTGATATTCATCATATGGTAATACATTGGATTTCAGACGATGACGATTCTTCCATATGTTATGCCGGATATCCTGAATACAATCTTCTACCAACGTCATTGGAATGTTGTATTGATAGATGGCCAAAGGCTAGTACATGAATGGTATTTCACCCCTAGCTAGTCGTTTACTCATGTTCAATATATCCTCTTAATCATTTATGAGAGGATTCTCAACCTATTAAGACCAGAGTGGACGCTTCCTGGTTACTTTACCATAAGAAATGGAATCAGTTGATGTTTCCTCTACTATATTAGATGGAAAATGACCTAAGGGAGGTTCAGAGAATGACCATCTCCATGGGATATATTCTTGAGGTTAAAGTATCTCACCTATAAATAATAAAGAATCAGATATGACCAGCCTTATGTTTCAAACTGCCTCAAGATAAGAGGTATTTCTCAACACAACATTTTCAGTTGGATAATTCTTTTTACAATGTGAAACACTACTATAAATAAACATTTTTAGTGAATTCCATCATGGGGAGGACCACCATGGTGGATTATAGAATGGGATAAATCCTCTTGGTCATTGTTCTTATGGCCACATGGATGGTTTCCATGGATCTCATCCAGAGATTGGTTTTCGAGATTGACCAAATTATCATGAAAAAAACCTTCATGATGAAGTGTCTGATGATTAACTTCATAATTACTGTTACTAATCCTATAATTTTGTAATTATAGGATAAGATATTGAGCTAAAACAATTAAATGTCTGAGGGATTCAAGAAATTCAACATTAAGAGGAGCCATATTGCAAATAGACCATTGATTCTAAAACTATGCTTGGTGAGATTTCTTCTTAAACATATTCTTACTAGTAGCTAGGGACACATGTGGGGAGAAGTGGTTATCATGAGCAGGTGTATGTGCCTTCTTGGGAGTGGCCAATATAATAGGCTGATTATCTCCAATTGGAACATGTGTATGTTCCTGATCCGATTGTCCGTATGATATGTTGGAGTATGCCCCATAACCCTACTATACTGGAACATAGGTTTTTATTTTCTCCTAGATTGAAGGATGATGAGTTATCCTATGTATGGGGAAAAACTTATGTGTCCTTCCCTTTGGTACCTCTGAAGTTTTTGTTATGATATTTTGTCAGGCTTCCAGGATATGGGAAGGAATTGTTTTCTGCCCTTCCACCATTTCCAAAATGTGTTTGGTGACTTCAGCAAATGGAATGGAAATATATGTCCATTTTGAATCTAATGTATGTCTATATAACTACTCTTATCCTCCCTTTCCTATTATTGGATACCGAAATTACTTTATTTATTGGGGAAGAGAGTTGAGTCTGCCCTAGGTTTGTCATCGAAGCTTTCCAAATGAATTATATGAGTGCTGCCAAACAAGAATGTTGGAAGGCTTGAAGGATACTGAAAGGTGTATGTTCTTGATGGTTGTTTGTTTCCAAGAATGGTTGGAAGTCTTCTTTGAGTGATTCTTGGTAATTATATTGGTAGGCTTGGAGGGTACAGGTGGTTGTATGTTCCTAATTTCAAATTTTCACCTAGCATGGTTGGCGAGCTTCCTTGAATTTAGCAAGATGAGTCTCCAGACATGATTATAGATTGTAAGCTGATGTATGTTCCTGCTCATGACACTCCACCGGATTTAAATGACAAGATTTATTGGGTACCACCAGATGAGTCTTCTGGATGTAGGAATTAAGGATGACGAGTGTATGTTCCAAGTCATTGTTTTCCACCAAAATGAGTGGGTTGAATTGTTTAGTGGGGTAAAATGTATAAAACTTCTCTCTATTTGTCGGATGTTTTGCTTGGTGGTTCTTATTTCATGCCAGAGTCCAAGGGACCTAGTCTAGACACCTAGAGATAACAACCTCAACATGTTGAGGGTTTTCTGTCCTTTGGTGCTGGAGATAGTGATTGTTGGCAGGAGCCCTTGGGAAGGATCCCTATGTCTTCTGGATGAGGTCTTATATAGACTCTTGGTCAAACATCCAAGAATATGGGAGGGATTAGTGATTTTTTCAGGGAAAAGACCATGAAACAGTTGAAGATGGTGGTTGGCACCGTCTGCTTCTAGACCACTAATCATCATTGAACGGATGACCGAAGGGTTATTATTGATTTAGAGGGCCTGTCGAGTAGCCTCCAAGGTTGGAATGGTATCGTGTTGAAGGTACTCTCAAACCAATGAATTGGAGACCTAGAATTGAGCATGCTAAGTTAGTGATGACATCTTTCAAGAATACAAGGATCCATCTTGGTCAGTACTTGAGGCATTCATCTGTGTAAACTTGAAGGAATCAATTTGGAATGAAGAGAGTTATTGGTAGAAAGTCCATGTATATATGAAAAGTAAAAACAAGGAACTACAGTAAAGCATCAACTTTTTGGATTAACACATGCATGATTTATTGCCTTGTTAGCCCTATTTTATTAAAAGGGTCCTGAAAGATGGGTAACAACATTAACTTGGTTAAAGATTCTCACCAGGTTCACTATTATTTTATTTCCATCAGAATATTGTGTTCTGTTTAGGAATAACTATTTCCAAACAGTTTCCAACAAATTGTTTTTGGAATTGGAAACACCCAACAGTACATTATCCAAAGGGACCTACTTTCCAAAGGAAGGAACTCATTAAGAATTTTGACCCACAATGCATTAGAATTCATATTGGTCTAGAGGATGGGAGGTTGGTCTCATCACACCCTTTTGAAAGGAATTATTTTCCACTCTAGGAATCTCTAATAGATTTAAGATATGTTCTTGAATCCTTATTAATTTACCTATAAATAGGTAGGTTTTCTAGAAAAATTTCAATCAATTATTAACATGTATGGAAATTAGAATCGTTTTATGTATTAGAGATTCTTCATCAATGGTTATATATATATATGTATTCAAGGATCTCCATCAATGGTATCCTCTCATATACTACTTAGTTATTATTTCGTCTTTATTATTTGGTGGTTATTACGAAAATGATGGTTTTTAAGTTACTAAATGGGGTTCTCTGGAATTTTTCATCATCCTGGGAGACAGAAGTTGTTTTAATGTTGGGATCAAACCCATAAATGGGATTCCTATGTATCCTTGTTAAATGAATCAAAACCCACATAGTTTGATTCCACTTAATGGGACACGTCATACCTTTTATGGTTGTGTGATAAGGATCAAACCATATAATTTATCATCATGTGGCAAGGAAATCTAGGTGGAAGGTTCCTAGTCAAAGATTGGTGTGTGACATATACCTAAGAAAACCAAGGAAACTAGAAAGTATATAAGGTTCCATGTTGGATTAGGCCCTTCAAGGAATGTGGCCCCGAGAGAACATGGTTGATTTTGAGGAAATTGGTTTCACCATCAGGGAGGCTTCCTATATATCCCATTTAGAAGGGAATCAAAGACCAAAAGGTTTGGTAAGTCTCGTAGGGGAATATGAACCATTGAGAGAAATAGGTTGGGGATTACTCCTAAAGAGTATTCCCTTATAATAGGGTCCATGAGATATGTGTTAACTCATATAGATTTAAGGGGGACTTAATTCAGGGCTTACTTCTAAAGAGGATGACCAAATTAAGGGAATTAGGGTTGGATTTATAAAGAGGATATCTACTGAGATTGGGACCTAGGTATAAGATTCCTTCATATCCCTGTTATGGTGGGAAATCGAGTTTTCATATTTCTTTAAATCATGTGAATTGTGTGAATTTCGTTATCATTACAAACCTTTAAACCCACATGAGTCATGCTCAGTGTGGGAAACAAGGGGATCTGAAAGATTAAACAAACCCGAAAATTTCTCCTCCACTGATGGAAGTGGTCAGCCCTATGGAAGAAGATGTTGTGGATACTGCACTTTTCCCTATTATCTTTACATTGGATGAGGTTCTAAGAAAAATAAGGGTTGAAGGTGAAGAGTGTTGAGAGAAACGAGACTGCAACCTCCTATGTAAATGACTAGGGGCTTACACAATGATGGATACACCAATGGGTCCCATAGTGGAGAGGGAGACTTTAAATTTGATAAAAGGAAAAGTTGGTGTGAACCATACCATCCCTAATAGGGTTTAGAGGCTCTAGATCTTAGAGATGATAAGGGGAGAACAAGGTTTGAACCCTAATCCTCCAAATCCAGAAACTCCATGACACTATCTTGGGGGTAAGGGTTTATGTGACCATATATATCAAACACTATAGACACCCTGATGATACTTACCCTATATAAGGAAAAGTGTGGAAATCCTCTGACCATAGATATCCAAATCCAAATGGGAGACACGTTGATGTGGCTTACCTAAAGGTTTGATAATCTAGGAGGTCTTGGTGGAGGTTTCAACTTGGTCTCTTTCAAACAAGGGAGCTAAAGAACCAGAATCCCTTCAATGATTGGTTTTAAAATATGGACTAAAGGATAGACCCAATAGGTGGTTAGTGTATGTATGTTGTGTAGGTATGCCGTGTAGGTATGTTGCAAAAGTCATAGTAGAAACTAAATAATGATTAACACAGGAAGGATAAGCCTGTGAAAGTTTGATATGACTTAAGAAATGGAATTTCAAGATAAAAATACTTGAGTGAGGTTTTAACTTATGCACCATGGGTGTCCCTTGATGTCCTTGGAATAATCCTGCATTGATATTAGATTAAGGAAATGAACTTTTGTAGGCGACTTCTTTTTATAGAAGGAGGGTCCTCAATATCTTTTATTTTATACCCTGAAAGGAATTTGATCTTGTTTATTCCTTATAATTATCTCTTATATAATGTTTTAGAGAGTAACCTGAGAATGTTTGGGGGACCTAGGTGAAGAATCTATGCAATGAGAGCTTCGATATTTCTATTTACTTTTTTAGTTATTGAAATGGGGATCCCATGGGTCCTATTTATAGGAAAGGAGGGGACCTGGTCAAAGGGAGTTGTCAGCATTGGTCTTCAGTGTAGGTCTATAGTGTAGATATTCCATTTTTGGGTGTACAAAATTATACAGCTACATAGGTCCTCGATGTAGGTCCTCAGCATAGGGGGCATCATTGACAGGCCCTGATCTTGTCTTTTTTCACGCATGTGGTATGCGTAGGTCCTCGACGTAGGTCTACCATGCAGGGAGATGGTCGAACTACCTTAGCGAACCTACTTCTCCATACTGTAGGGGTGCATCACCCACACCCCTGCTCGGGATCAGTTTTGGGATATGGTCATGACCCTTTGGTCTGGTGCCGTTGCCACCATCACTGACCCCCATGAAATATGGAGAGTCGCACTGTGATGTTTTTGAGACCATTCAAGGACTTTTTGGTTCATAGTGCATGATAATCCAATCTTCTCCTTCTGGCATAAAGACCTATTTTTAGTCAAACTTAGAATTAAATGTCTAAATGAGGATCAAATCTTAAATTATGTGGAGAATTGAATGGAACACATTTAATGGTGTCTACAATGGTTAAATAGATAAAAATATATTTTAAAAAATAATTAATATTTTAAATGAAAAAACACAAAGAGATAAGTAAAATAATTACAAACATGATATTTATAGTCCCATTTAATAAAATTAAATTACTTTAATTAAAGGGGTTTCTTAAACAAATGATATGATTTAAGATCTATTCTAATGTATTATAACATGATTTTTTTGTAAGTATTTTCTAAAAAATTGATGATGAATATCATCTTTCTTATTATGTTGATACTTAAAAAGTTTTACAAAGACTATTATGATACTATAACTATCACATTTAACAAGAAAATTATGAAATATCATCCCAAAATCTAAGAGATTTTGAATTATATATATAATAATGGTGAAAAACTCCTTATTAATACATATACCTCTCTAGTTATGAAAAGATAAACCAAAATTTTATTTTTTTACTACTCTTGGAGATTAATGAATAATAAATAATATGATAAGTCCCACTTGTTCTTTTCCTATCTAGTTGACCTCCACAAAAATCATAGTTAAAAAAATGAAACATTAAAAGAGGTTCATTTATGTTATAATAAACCATTTTTTTTAATTTCTTTTAAAAAATTAAAATTACTTTTATGTTATTTTAAATGAGATTCGTTAGGATTGGATTAAAAATGATCACAAAGACAAACAAAAAACTTAAATTTTAGTTAGGTTATATTATAGTATAGAAGAATCCTAATAATAATTCCATAATTTTTTTGTAAACTAGTTTATTATGTTTATGTAATGTTAGATTACAAAAAATACTAATATGTATATAATTTTTTTTCTTGATCTATCCCAAAACACTTTAGTAGTGTATTATTATATTCTCTATATATCCTTATTTTGAGATATTTATACACAAAAAATTAATTTTAACATACCCATAATAATAATTTCAAAATATTCTATCATAATATTTAAAAATTCAATACAAAGAGTCTTATTATTTTATATAAAAATTAGATCATATTCATATATTTGAATGATTAAAATATCATTTGAAACATTTTTTAGAAATAATATTAAATCCAATTTTACCATTTTAAAATAATTTTATATAATAAAACAATATAACATTTAATATCAAGGCTGAGGGGATATTTTCTAAACCTTATAATGATTTGGTTCACTTGAAAATTGAATTTGGAACTTTTGAATTTCAAAACCTGGTGGGTTTTCAATAAAAACATTTCTAGAAGTAAAACCTTTTAAAAAACATGTTTAACATCCATTTTAAAATGTTTGAATTTCATATGGGTATTGAATTATGATATTATTATTATGGATTCTAGCTGAGAAGAATCTGTGAAGGTTTCACCATATTCAGTTCCTTCTTACTGATTATATATTTAGTTATAAGTCTACATTTGTTACCTATAATTTTACCTTTCTCAATAAATTTATTTCTAAAAATAAATTATTTACCAATTACTAGATGATTGTTAGGTATTTAAAAATAATTGTAAAACTATTCCACAAGAATTAGTTTATTTCTAATTTTATATAAATAAAATCCAATTATAATCGTTAATAACATCATCTTGTTTTTCGGTTCTAGAAAAAAAATAATGATGCTCAACTTATTTTAAGAAAGAACATATAGTATGAATACCATATTTTACATAACCAATAATGCCTTCCAAGGGATGAAATATTGGATTTTTTCTAGGATTTAGGTAATGTAATAAAAGAATATTTATCTTTTATAGGTTATTTAGGAGAATATGGATCATTCAATGTCAATGGTTCAAAGTTATCAACAAAATATTTAAATTATGATGAATGTTTATAATGATTTTCATAGAATTTTATATGAAAAAATTCTGAAATGGTTTTGATACTTTTATTGAATACTTGGTATTATATACATGAGTATGAATACCCAAAAATATTACTTCATCATATTTTGGATTAAATTTCCCTAGGTTGTATTTAGTGTTAATATTAAAACATTTATAGCCAAATACTTCAAAAAATTCAACTTTCATAATATTACTTTTCCAATGATCATAAGGGTTATTCTTGTAGAATATTCATATTAGAACATTATTTATGATATGGAAAATGGGATTGAACACCTCAACCCAAATGTGTTGATGGATATTGAAATCATTCAACAAGGTTATTGATATTTCATGAAGAGTTGAATTTTGTCTTTCAATCACTTTTTAAGGTGTTCTTTGATCAAAAAATTATTTTTATAAACATATGAAGAAAAAACTTTAACGAGCTCTTAGTTATCAAAATATCACCATGATCAATTTTATGGGAAATAATTTCTTCCCATTTTGAATTTAAACCTTATTGGGGAATCTTATGAAGATTTTACAAGCCAAGATTTTGTCTATGAAGAAAAATACCCAAGTGATTCTTTTATAATCATCAACAATAACAAATGAGAATGATCTTATTTTGATACTTTTTAATTGAGTTAGTACAAAAAGATAAAGGTGGGCATGATCATTTTATTTACATTATAGTACTTATATTTTTGGATTAAAATGAGTTTTTTTGTTTCTAAAAAAGATTGAAATGTTTATAAAAAATATTATATTTTAATGTAATTTTGGTAAATCTCATACTAGATGATGTATGTTGAGATTAATTGGGGTGTGTTATATAGCGACCAAAGAGTTTATATAAAATACATGACTCACTATCTTGAACACTAATTTTATTAAAATTTTTAGGTGAAATATATTTTAAATTAATAATATAATCACGTTGAAAATGAAAAGAGGTAAAAAATGATCCCTATTAAAATTAAAAACATTGTAAGAGTCAATTTGAAATGAGATTATAAAACCATTCAGGAACAATTAGATATTTCTTAGTAAACTATTTTGAAAATATAAATGGATAAAATTTATTTTATAAGTGTTGAATTAAGAAAACTAATTTTTCCTATATCGATGATTTCATGAATTGTCATCAAAAGTAAAATTTCTTCCATAATGTTTTTCCAGTTGATTAAATTTGGAGGGGTCTCCACACATGTGCTTAGATAATCCAATATCCACATACCAAATTATTTTTTTATTTTATCTTTAGAGATTTTTCCTACTGAATTATGAAATTAAGATTTTTATAACCCATATTTTAAGTCCATGTATGTTAGCTAAGACATATTTTGGTACCAAAATTTGTTTTGAAAATGATTTTTGAGATGAGATATGCGATGAAAGATGGATACTATCTGGATTACTATATAAATCCTTTTATAAATTACATCCATGAACTAAATCCATTGTTTTATGAATATAATTTAAAATTTATTTTTCCCAAGTCCCTTTTATAAAATATTTGTTTTTGGAAGAACTATAATTATTTGAATAAACAAAAACAAAATAGTTTTTTTACACAAACATTGAGAACTCAAAATTTTATCTAGATTTTTTTCTCCTTGGATGAATTTAAAAATATTTTTTTGAGATCATTAATAGTATATATTAAATCATGAAAATATTAATGATCATTTATTTTTTTCTATAATTCAAATTTTTTTTGAAAGTGAGTTGATCTTTTTCATTAAGAACTTGAATATACTTCTTATTAATCTAATTGTATATTGAATCATGTTAGAAAAATCATTATTCAAGTTTATAACAAGAATATTTATATCTTTTTAGCTTAGAGGATTGGAAAATGAATATGTATAAGAAGAATTTTTGGATGAAGAAGAATAAAATATTTATTTTACTTCCTTACTAACATCATCTTTGGCCATGATATACTTGGAAATTTCATCGGAGGACTAGCTTGTGGAAAGGGAATCATCACCGTCACTCAAGGTTAAAGCATTTAATGATTTATTGATTTCATTATTCTTATCCAAATAATTATCTTTGATCAGGGGGATTTACAATATTATATACCCTTATTTTTTTTAATTCAAATCATGTTACTTATTGTTCACTTTGATCATCCTCTATTTTGTCATGTTAATATGATTTCTTTTATTTTTGAATACTTCTTTCAACTTCTTGGATATATGATATAATTAATCACCATCATATAAAAAAAACTAATTTCTTTGAAATAAATATTGTTTATCTCCTTGAATTCTTTGTTTTCATTTTCATCTTATCTCTTCATTGTGATCTTATAGGTAATGAGAGATCCAATTGTGTCATCGACCATAATGTTTTTATATCCTTTCCTTCTTGGATTTTCATCAACTTAGGTACACAATTACAATTTAATACATATGAAATATTTTACCCTAAATTTTATATAGAAAAACCTCACCAAGAGACTTTAAACCATTGAAAGTTATAGTTAAACTTGTCAACATATTTAAAACATAATCCTTTATTTGTATACTAATGATTTATAAATATTATCTAAACATGTAAATCATAGAATCCTTAACATTTTTTCTTTCATCATGAGTTAATTATTTAAATTTTGATATATCATCTGAGGTTTTAAAAGTAGAAATTAAATTAAAATCAATATGATCTAAAGAATATAGAAAACTATTCATATATTTTTTATTATGTTCAAAAGAGGTTATGTCATTGAGAGTCCATTAGTCCCATGATTGTAACGACCCAATGAGTTTCAATGGAAATTTACTTCTTATGATTATATCATATAATCACATGAAACCACAACACAATGAACTATTAATTACTATGTTACCTTTAAACATAATTTTTTCACTTCTGTGATTTGAATTTTGAAAAATTGACATACACGGTTGCGATCAGTAAGTTATTTGGAGTCTAATATGAACAAATTAATTTTTGGTGAATAGTAACACAACCTTATGAACAACAATGTTACCATTATAAATAGTATAATACCCTAATGAATAGTAAACTTACCTATGATAGTATATAAATATTATTTAAGTGAAAGTATGATGTACATATATTTTGGAATAAGTAAATAAATGTTTTAAAACTGGGTTTTTTTGGAATAAATTATAATTTTAATTAAATATTAAACTAATCATATTTAAAAAATTATTTTTTAAAAATGGATTTCATGTTTGCATTATACACATCGAAAAACAGTTAGGGTGAATTTTTGGGTTTTTTTAATGAAAACCAAGAATTTTTTGTGAATAGTAAAATATATTAATTTACCGCAAAAATACATTATAATTTAAATACACTATTCCTAACATCATAAGTGATATAAGAACCCAAATATTTAACTCACATTCACTTATGAATATTCTTGGTCTTTAAACCTTCACTATTTCTTGTATTATGGGAAAAGAACAAACAAATGATTATAATATTATGAAAACCATCCTCTCCTCCACTATAAATACCACCCCTCTTTACCTCTTCTATTCGCTTCACTCAAAACTTTGTCCTTGTCTATATTCTACCCAAATCTCTCCTCAATATCCTCCCCCATGTCCAACATCCCTTTATCTCCTAAAAATACCAAATCCTATCCCCTTAAGAGGCTCTCAAGTATGGTTGAATGAAGAGATAAATTCTTCTTTTATTTTCTTTCTTTTTATTTTCAAGTTCATTTGTTTTCATTCCTATCCTTTTCTCTCCACAAACAAATATTATAAAAAATATGGTAAATTACATATAATTTTATTTTATTATGATAATGTAATATGTTATTATCATCTATCCTTTACCCTTCTTTTATTTTAGTAGTAAAGACACCATCCGAGATGTGTTAATTTAACACATTCAAGGACGATGGAGTTTCAATTTCTATTACCGTATTAAATTGTGGTCCTAAAACCATTTTAATGGTTTAAAAAGACCATAATATATATATTATGACTCATATATGGTTCTGTAATCCTTTTGTACACATTTTTTTGACTTACAAAACAAAACATGTTCTTTGTGTCCAAAAAACTGCTAATTAACCCAATAGGTTATCACTAAAGTTTTACCTAACGATTAATCTTCACTATGAGTGAAAAAATTAAATTTTCAACAATATAAAATTCTGGATGTTAAATAATAAAATATATCTTCAATTTAGGACAACAACCTTCATCATACATGTTTATCCGAACTTGAACATAAGTAAACTGATCATTAAAACCAAACTAGCAAGTGGACCCGAACATTGGAATTGAACCTCATAACCAATCAAAATGGTTATAAATGAACTTAAAAAGGTTATAATAAATAGTTTACGTATATAACAGGTTATTTAATTATTAATTAGTGAAACTAATTTTATTATGCAGTTCATTTTGTTAAAGAAAAGATCACTATCAGATTTAAGGCAAGGGATCCTCTCTTTTTCACTTTTATTCAAGATTGTCCTCTATGTTATTCACTTTTATGTGTAATTCCTATGGATGGGGTATGATTACACACCTACCCCATACTATCCTCGTGATTTATAAAATATTATAAATTCCTTTTTCTTTCATTAAGCCCGCTTAAGTACACCCGACACCATGCTGATATTCCGTAAGGGATTCCACCTGAACCGCCTTTATTCTTTTGGGTTTCTAAATATTTATTTTTAACCAAACGAAATTGTATTTTGTTTTTATGTAAAACTTATACATACTAATTATATTCTCAGAACTTATGTTTTAATCTTTAACCCTCATTCTCCTTTGGTGATATACGTGTTTTTAAGTGATTCCCTCTTTAATACTACCTGATAAGCAAACCTGTTTTGAGGGAACTTCACAAATTCTTACCTAACTTCAAGTGAAATATATATTCTATTTTAAGAAACCACTATCTTTATAAAATAATTATTTTAATTGTGAAAACATTCCTGGTTCACTTTTGTTTTTTTATTAAGGTTTGTTCCCTTTTCTATTTTAAAGGCTCTATCATATTTTCCTTAAAACTGCTAAAAAATGTTTTCATGCTAAAATTTATTGGATAATTTTCTTACATGTGGTAACTTCTAATTTCAGTTTACATGATACATTCCTATTTTACCTTATAAATATCCTTTTAAATTTTAGTTCATTTATTTCATGGACACTTTTATGATACAACTATTTTTTATGCTTTATGACATGATTGTGTTCCCAATTCATCCCATGGGTAAACCTTATGAATATGTAAGATTGATTATGTATGATTATTTATGTCGAAAAAATATTTATTTAAAGTTAAGATGGGTTCTCCAAAATAGTTATCTAATGTATTATGTAAAGTTAATTCTCATGATATGCTATGTGCGATGATATTGGCGGTTATCCTTGGCATGTGATACTATGTGAAATGATTTTGGTGGTTAGCCTTGACTCGTAGTAAAGTCATGTTTTGTATTGCTGCCACAATTCTATAATTCCATGTTTAAATGATCCCATGTTTATATTTTTTTATTCCTTGTGATACATGTCTTTTTATATCTTTATGTCATTTATTCTAACCCATGTGCTTATTCTTATTCCCTAACCGGGATTTTAGATCATCCCTTTGTTTATGTGATCCCTAGGGTACCCTATGAAGATGTAAGGGCTCAAGGGAAGTTAAGAGATATTTATAGAAATTAAATAAAGAATCATTTTTATCCCCATGATTTATGATTTATGTATCTAGTCTTCAAATATACTAGACTTCACAATACTTGGCTTGTACTAAGATTTGTTATTATGCTTAAAATCATGTAATGTTATGTGTAAAAGGATAGGTCTAGCATAGTTGGTATCAAAAGATGGTTTAGTTATTTTATGAGATTCAGAATAGAGCACTTTAGTAAGAACCTTAAGGATGAGACTAAGTATACGAAAACATCCATAAATTTTCATAAGTATAGAGTAAGTGGTTTATCAAGAAAATATATCCCTGTTTGGATATAAATAGGTAGAGGCAGCTCTAACACAGATATACCTAGGAGTGAAAAATCTGACAAGTGGTTTTGATCCTGAACCGTGGTATCCTGATACACAACAATGAGCCTTGCTGTACTCTTGGTTTGACACTCTTATGGGATATTCTTTGGTAAATTCATGAGTTTAGTAAAACAAATTATTAAGCGAATAAGGAAAGCCCATAAGAATATAAGTTAAGAAATAGATCAAGGATGACCTAGATTTAATCATAAGGAATCACAATTAGGATACACTTCCCCTTACAGTGTTATCCTTTTATGTTCAATGATTCATTTTTGTGATCAATATATAAGTATTCAATCCCTCTAATTGTACTTTCTTTTTCTTAGTTAATGGTGGGAAATAGGAGAACATTTTCCAATAATCAATGTGATTGAAAATGTGATGATTTCAAAAATGATATACCTAATATGATGGGAATGAGTGCTCAAAACATAATGACAGTACTTTCTCAGTAGGATCTAGTCATGAATAATAACTTGAATCATGTGGAATAACCTCCTCCTCCAATAAAAGATCAGGTTTCTATAGAATCCTTCATGCGGAAAAGGCCTCCCCTGTTTAGCGGGTCTTTTGATCCCCTATTCACAGAACAGTGGATTAACTCCATTGAAATGATATTCTCTATCCTATAGTGATTTGAAGAAGAGAAAGTTGCACTTGAAGTCTATAATTTTGATGGGAAAGCTGACCAGTGGTGGGAACTGATCAAGAATACAAATTCCCAAGAGAAAATCTATTCCATTGATTGGAAAGAATTCAAGAGGATGTTTCTAATAAATATTTTCCTTGAAACCTCCAACTCAAGATAGAGTGAGAGTTCCTCTGTCTAAAGAAGAAGGGTGATGTGTCCATACGTCCGTTTGAAGAGAACTTTACAATGATTTCATGGTATGACTCTATCTTTGTCATGAACACTGAAATCAAGGTGAATCGATTCCTTAGCGGGCTAAATCCAAGTCTACGGAAGGTGTTAGAGATCAGAGACTTTGATAGTTATGAGTTGATTTTCTGTTGTGGCCTTAAGGTTGAAATGGATATTTAAGACTATCATTGGTATCGTGGTCCCGGTGACAAGAAGCATAAAATGGATAACAACATGGCGGGTTAAACAAACAAATCCCATGATGGAAATAATCCTTAATATCACACTTGTAAAAGTTATGGAAAGAAGCTTCTTGGGAACTATCTAAAGGGAACTAGGAATTACTTCAAATTTGAAAAGTTGAAACATTTGGCCAAGAACAGCCGAAGGGATATGAAACATCCCGCTAATGTTGAGGAAGAAAGGAAGGTTTAGATCAATACTCAACCAGTGGTGTAGTGTTACAACTTCAAGGAGCATGGGAATTATGAAAAAAAATTTCCCATAAGCCAAAGGTTATTGGAGGAAATCAACAAAAAAACTCCAAGGAAACAAGGAAGGGATTATTCTATCACTGCTAGTGAGGTGGAGTCAAAAAACGATGTGATGATAGGTATACTAGTTATTCAATCAAGAATAGAATGTACTATTTGATTCCGGTTCTACGCATTCGTTCATATCTTGAAAGTTTAGTAGAACTATTCAAACAACACATCAAAATTTTGAGGATAAGTTATCTTTGAGAATAGTGAATGGGGAAATTATTGTATCGATTTTTTATAACTCCTCCCCGATTGAATTTTGTGGGTAAACCTCCCAAAAAATCTCTTCATACATATTTTAGTGTACTTTTTTCTTATCTTGGGAATGGATTGGCTATATTTATACAAAGCCAACATAAACTGTCAAGAAAGGGAGATCACTCTTCACATCCCAAAGAATCTTCCAATTCATTACAAGTGTAAGGAGGAATTTTAATCTCTTATAAAATCAATGTATCAAGTGTGGATATTAATTTCTCATAAGAATGAATTTCTAGCTAAAATTATTGAGACAAAGGAGAAAATAGTTCATAAAGACATTCCAATCGTGAGGGATTACAATGATGTATTCCTTGAAGAGTTTCTTGGCCTTCCTCTGGAATGAGAGTTTGAGTTCTCAATTGAACTTAATCTTGTATTTTTACCTATATCAAAGACACCTTAAAGAATGGACACCATAGATATAGAAGAGCTGAAGAAGTAGTTGCAGGAGAATTTGGAGAAGGGTTTTCTATGCTTGAGTGCTTTGCCATGGGGTGTGCCTATTCTCTTTCTGATGAAGAAGGATGGATCAATGCACATCTACATTTATTATCAAGTGCTAAATAAAATCATGATAAATAAAAAGTATCCCCTTCCACAGATAGATGACTTGTTCGATCAGCTTCATTGGGCCAGTTATTTATCTAAGGTAGAACTTCAGTTGGGATATCACCAATTAAAGGTGAGGAAAGAAGATATCCCCAAGACTTCCTTTCGAACAAGGTATGGTCACTATGAGTGCCTAGTGATGCCCTTAGGACTCAATAATGCCCCAGAAAGTTTCATAGATTTAATGAATCGAGTATTTAGAGATCACCTTGACAAATTTATGGTAGTCATTATTGATGATATTCTGATATACTCCAAGAGCAAGTAGGAACATGAGGAGCATTTGAATACAATGTTAACAACATTGTGAAGGCAGAAGTTGTATGAAAAGTATAGTAAATGTGTGTTCTATATAGAGGAAGTATCATTCTTGGGGCATGTTATCACCAGCAAAGGGATATCTATGGACCCATCCAAGATAAAGGTGATTGAAGAGTGGCCCAGACCAAAATTTGTAATGAAGATCCATAGCTTTCTGGGTCTAGCTGGGTATTATTTATGATTTGTGAAGAACTTGTAAAAATTATCAAACCCAATGACCTAGATGACATATAAGGGAGTAAAGTTTTTCTAGACTCCGGAATGTGAATACTGTTTCAAGGAGTTGAAAAAGAGTCTTATCACTGCACCAGTACTCACACTACTGTCATGTGGATAACTCTTTGTGGTGTTTATTGATTATTAAAATAAGGGACTAGGATGTGTGCTACAAAAATGATAATGTGATAGCCTATTCCTCATGGAAGATGAAAATCTAGGGGAAACCTATCCTACACATGATCTGGAGTTGGCGGTTGGGATTTTTTCATTAAAAATCTGGCGTCATTATCTTTATGGGGATAAGTGTGAGATATATACTGACCACAAGAGTCTCAAACATATATTCACACAAAAAGAGATTAATATACACTAGTAAATATGTATAGATATCATCAAGGATTATAACTGCTAAATCCACTACCTTTCCGGTAAGGAAAATAAGGTGGAAGATGCTCTAAGTAGAAAGGATCCTGCATCTTTATCAATGATGTGAATTGATAAGGATATGATATTTTTAGATGAATTGATCAAGATACAATCTTCTTAGATCTGAAGAGGATGGTCATGAGAATTATTAAGGGAGGAACAACATCAATCCTTTCCCAAATTATTGCTCAACCATACGTCATAGAAAAATTAAAGGATGCTCAAAAAAAGATGTGGAAATTTAGAAAAGGGTGGAAGCCATTAAAAATGGGAAATCCTATGAGTTCATGATTGACACAGATGGCGTTGTAAGATTTGGATCACAATTATGTGTACCATACAATCTTTATATAAATAAATATCTTTTGAATGATGCATATAGCTTGACCTTCTCTATTCACCAAGGTAGTACAAATATGTATCAAGATATGTGAGAAAACTTTTGGTGGGACAATATGAAAAGGGAGATTGCTGAATATAAATCAAAGTGCATGGTATGTCAGTAAGTAAAACATGAGAGGAAAAGGTGTAAGGAGATGATGAAACCACTACCCATATCAACATGGAAGTGGGAGAACATTACCTTTGACTTTGTCATTGAACTTCTAAGTACATATAGAGGAAAAAATGGTATATGGGTCATTGTAAATCATCTTACAAAGACAAGTCACTTTATCACAATTCGAGAGGACTTATCAATGGATAAAAAAGCATGGATTCATGTCAAAGACATGGTATGGAAGAATGTATTACCACTATCTATTGTATCTGATCGTGATCCGAGATTCACCTTGAAGTTCTAAAAATGTCTCCAACATGCTCTAAACACTGAACTAAACTTCAGTATGGCCTATCTTCCTCAAACTGATTTCCAATCTGAGAAAATTATTTGGACACCCTAAGATATTTCGAGATAATGTTTTATAGACTTAAAAGGAGGATGGGAACAAAATATTCCACTGGTGGAATTCTGCCACAACAGTTTCTACTCGATCATCTAAATGGCACTATATGATGCCCTTTATAGGAAATGGTGCAGAACACTGGCATGTTGGGATAAATTATGTGAGAATATTCTTCTAGGACTTGAAATGATCAAAGAAATGGCGGATTAGATGATAACATTTAAATAGCATATCAAGGCAGCCCAAAGTTGAAAGAAGAGTTATGTAGACAATCGTCGATGTGACCTTGGTTCAAAGTTAGAGACATGGTATTTCTACGCATATCTCCATGGAAGAAGGTCACGAGGTTTGGGAAGAAAGGAAAGTTAAGTCTGAGGTACATTGTTCCCTTAAATATCCATGATCGAGTCAGAGTTATGTACTATTGGCTGTCACTTAAACCTACAATGTCTAATGTACATGATGTATTTCATGTATCCCTCTTAAGGATGTACATACCAGATCCTTCACATGTACTCTCTTCAGAGGCGGTACAGTTGGAGGATGATATTTCTTATGAGGAGAAACTAGTGAAGATCTTGGATAGTAGAGATAAAGTTATATGTAACAAGACTACTAAGCTGGTGAAAGTACTGTGGTGGAACCATAAGTATGAAAAGGAATCATGGGAACTAGAGGAGGCAATGAAGGAAAAGTACCTGCACTTGTTTATGTATTATAATGTAAAACAATATTCTGAGGGAAAAATTTCATAAGGGGGGAATAATGTAACAACCCAACATTTTGAAATGGAATTTTACTTCTTATGATAATTTTATATAATCACATGAAATCATAACACAATGAACTACTATGTACTATGTGACCTATAAAAATATGTTTTTCACTATTGTGATTTGAATTTTGAAAATATGGCATACATTGTTTCCATTAGTAAATTATTTCGAGTCTAATATGACCAAATTAATTTTTTTTGTGAATAGTAACATAACCTTACAAATAGTAATGTTAACCTTATAAATAGTGACATACCCTAATGAATATTAACCTTAACTATGATGGTATAAAAATAATATTTAATTTAATGTATGATGTACTTATATTTTGGAATAAGTAAGTAAATGTTTTAAAATTGGGGTTTTAGAATAAATTCTTATTTTAATTAAAAATTAAATTAATCATATTTAGAAAATTATTTTTGAAAAATGGATTTCATTTTTGGATTCTACACATAAAAAATGGTTAGGTTTAATTTTTTGGTTTTTTTCTAAAAAACATGAAATTTTGGTGAATAGTACAATACATTAATTTACCATATAAATACATTGTAATATAAATCCACTATGATTGAAAAAATAAGTGATGTAAGCACCCAAATATCAAACTCACATGCACTTATTAATATTATTGGTCTTGGAATCATCGCTATTTATTGTCTTATGGGAAATTAATATACTAATGATTATAATATTATGAAAGCCCTCCTCTTCTCCACTATATATACCACACTTATTTACCACTTCACTTCACTCCTATCAAGCCTTGTGAATTGCCTATATACTACCCAAATATCTTTTCAAACTTCTACCCCATGTCTAATAGCCCTTGGTCTACTCAAAATTCTAAATCCTATCCCCTTAAGAGTCTCTCAAGGAAGGTTGAATCAAGAGGTAAATTCCCCTTTTCTTTTCTTTCTTTTTCTTTTCAAGTTCGTTTCTTTTCTTTTCTATCCTTACCTATCTCTTCAAAATGTTATGAAAACTATAGTACCTTAAATGTACTAGATTTTTTTATGATAATGGAATAATTTATTATCGTCTCTCCTTTACTCTTTTTATATTTTAGTGGTAAAAACACCATCTGAGATGTGTTAGTTTATCATATCCAAGGACAACGGGTTTTCAATTTCCATTACCATATTAAATTCTGGTCATGAAACCATTTTCATAGTTGAAACAGAACATAATATATATAGTATTCCTCATATATTTTTCTGTAATCCTTTTGTACACATGGTTTTGGTTTTTAAAATGAAACATGTTCTTTATGTCCAAAAAACCGCTAATTGACCCAAAAGGTTATCACTAAAGTTTTACATAATGATTAATCTTCCCTCAAAGTAAAAAAATAAATTTCAATCATGTATCCTTATGGATGTTAAATAATAAAATATATCTTCAATTATGGATGTCCATATTCATCATATATTTTTATCCAAACAAGAACATAAGTAAACCGATCATTAAAACCAACCAAGCAAGTGGACCAGAACAATGGAATTGAACCTCATAACCAATGAAAATGTTTATAAATGCACTTAAAATGCTATAATAAATATTTTACATATATAATAGGTTCTGTAATTATTAATTAATGAAACTAGATTTTTTATTCAGGTCATTATGTTTAAGAAAAGATCACCATCAAATTTAAGGTAAGGGATCCTCTCCATTTCACTTTTATTCAATATTGTCCTCAATGTTATGCCCTTTTAGATGTAATTACAAGTGATGGGGCATGATTAGAAACCTCCCCCATACTTTTCTCATGATTTATAAAAGATGATAAATCCATTTCTCTCTCATTAATCCCTCTTAAGTACACCAGATACCATGCCAATATTCCCTAAGGGATTCCACCAAATCCGCCTTTATTCCTTTGGGTTTATCTATCTTTTTTTCCAAAATAAAGTTGTATTTTATTTTTGTGTACAACCTCTACATAATTTCTATATTCTCCAAACTCATGTTTCCAGGGCCATCCCTCATTATCCTTCATGGATATACATCTTCTTAAGTGATTCCCTCCTCGATACTACCCGATATGCAAACGTTTTTTGAGAGAAATTCCCAAATTATTACCCAAATTCAAGTGAAATATATATTATTTTTTAGCCAAAATTATCTTTATAAAATAATTATTTTTATTTTGAAAACATTACTGCTTCAATTATGGTATTGTATTATGTTTTTTCCCTTTTCTATTTTAAAGTCTCTATAGTATTTTCCTTAAAACCGCTAAAAAATGTTTTTATGCTAAAAATTATTGGATACATTTCATAAATGTAGTCACTTATAATTGAACTAACTTACCATGATACATTCCTATTTTCCCTTATTAATGTCCATGTATATTTTACTTCCTTTCTTTTGTGGAAACTTTTCTGATACGACTATTTGTTATTCTTTATGACATGATTGTGATACCCAATTCTTTCCAAGGTTAACACTTATGTTTATGTACGATTAATTATGTATGATTATTTACGTGGAAAAAATATTTATGTATATTTAACATGTATGAGCCTAGATAGTGCTCCAATTCATTGGGTAATGTTAAGTCTCATGAGATGTTATGTGCATCGGTCTTGGCGGTTAGCAATCACTTGTGCTACTATGTGAAATGATCTTGGTGTTTAGCCTTGAATCATAGTAAATTTAGGTTTTATGTTTCTTCTACATTTATATGATTCCATGTTTAAATTACCCTATGTTTATATGTTCATATTACTTAGGTTTCATTACTTTTTATATCTTTATGTCATGTCTTCGAACCCATGTGATTATTCTTATTCCCTTACCAGGATTTTAGCTAATCACTTTGTTCATGTGATCTCTAGGGTACCCTTTGCAGATATAAGGGCTCAAGGGATGTTTGGATCTTTTATGGAGATTAAATAAAGAATCAATTTTTTAACCCCATATTTTAGGTTTTATGTACCAATTCTTCAAATACATTAGACATCACGATCGTTGGCTTGTACTATGATGTGTAATTATTCTTAAAATCTTGTAATGTTATGTGTAAAAGGATAGGTTCACTATAATGATTATTTAGAATATGTAAATATATGAATATTTTTTTTGAAACATAATATAATTTACTACCAAAAATGTAGAAATTATACTTTTCCAAAATCTATATTGTGAACCATTAAAAAATGGTGCACTACCCATAGGGTTCCCTTCAGGACCACCATGGATATTTACAAAATATGTAATCTTAAAAATATTAAACATTCAAATCAATGATGATATAGAAAAAACAAACAAAAACAAATTAAAAAAGGATATTTTTAGGAAAACACAAAGAAAACCTCTAATACCAAATGTAGTTCTGATATGAGATAGTAAGAGGGAGATAAATTTCCATTATTTTTTAAATTTTTTTTCTATAAAATAAAAATAATTATCATGAAATAAAATGATTTAAGGACAAAAAATTGAATTAAATTCAATAATAATGGAAATTAATAACATTTGGCATAGTGGGAAATAAATTACAGAAATTAAAATGGAACACTTTGATAAAGGAGATTAGAAATATCTCAAGAATGTTCTTTTACTTATCCTCCCCCAATAAGTAATGTGTGGGTTATATTTATCCCTTTGTTTTAATATAAACCAATCAAAAAGGTTAATGTAAATAACAATATGGTTCTAATTGAAATAAAGAACAAAAAAGAATAAAGGAAAGAATCTCATGGTTTCAATAGAAACAAGTAAACAAAAATTAAAACATTGGTTCTAATATAAATAGATAACAAAAAAACTCACTATAACAGTAGTGATAACATAATAAATAAGATGATGATAATAGAGATTTGTTTTTAGATTTCCTTTATAATTCATTGAAATCTCTCTATAATATTTATAAGAATATAAAAGATAAAGGGAGAAAGATAGAGAGAGATATTGAAGAACAATAACCTCTAATAACGATAACAAGTTATAAAAAATGCTAAAACTAAAAAGGAAAAGGGAAAAATGATTGTAATATTTGAAGACCAATTTCATTTTGTGAATTGAAAATTTAATTGGAGATATCTAGAAAAACAAATTTTGGACCAATTAATTATCATTCTATGGAAATGTTTTTTATACGTCCCTTTTAGAGATAAATGACACCCTTTATGGCTATATATATAATTTATATGAGCAAACTGTGTCTTCGGTTTCTCTAAGCCTTTTATGATACAAGTCAAGGCTAATAAGACCACCAATTACTGCACTTTATCTCTTATAGATCGAATCCATCAGCTATATTAATGATTCATTTGGATATCTAGTGAAATTAATATTTATAAATGGGTTACTTCATACTCCACTAATAAGTTTTTAAGATCCACCATCTAGTTCATGGGCTTCATAGTGCTATAAGCGGTTCTTCTCCCTTTACCATCTAGCTGATGGACAGCTATCAGGTATATGGTGTTGTTTCCCAATGAGGGTCTTTAAATTGAACCAACATGCTCCCTTGGATGAATTCATTTGGTCCATTTTTTTTAATATTTTTAATAAACCTAAAACAAAAAAGTAATCAAAGAAACAATGTTTAGATACCCTTTTAGTGACTTTTATTATTAAAACACATTTGAGGATCAATAGTTCTTTAGTTGCTTGAGACCAATTCTATGAAATGAATTATCTATGAGAGAAATTATTTTAAATGAATAAATCATTGTATATCATGTCAATATAGAAATGTATATTGGATAGTCCCATTATTATCATGGTTTTGGGGGTAAAAATGGAAATATGGATTTTTGGGGAAATTCGAATAATGGAACTCACAATTGAATGAAAATTAATCTCCTTTCATTCGTAAAGTGCTGTAGAAATCATTGTGGAAATTTCATAAGGGTTATAATAAATGCTTTAAGTTTGTAAAATAAGTATATCAAGAAAAATAATTTCGATGTGTTGTGAAGAATTCTTCTAATGAAATTTTTGGAGAGAATGCTCAACCCAATGAGCCAAAAAAACCCCAATACTATAATTGTAAAAATTATGGAAATTGTGAAAATAAGTGCATGAATTTAAGTGATAATAATAATTATACATAGAATCAGTAAAAATATTACGAAAATAGACAAATATAAATCTCATACAATGATAACTACTAAAGCGGGCTAATAGAACGTAGTGGTGAATGGTACATTTACTATCTACACTAGAACTGAAAATGTATTTTTTGTTTATAAATATACAAACTATTTTATATTGGATAAATTTGAAAAGGGTATAAAATCACCACATGATAAATTATATGTTGAGTTTTATATAAAAACATCTAATGGTATGATGATTACATCTCATATCTATGTCTCCTTTCCGATAGAAGTATGTGGGAATGTGTTTCCAACAAATCCTATTATTCTCCCTCTATTTGAATTTTTGGAAATAATTTTAATGTATCTGATGTCTTTATATTGATTCCATATCAATTTATGAGGAATGGAAGTTATATTTTATATTTCAAATCGAACTATGATGTTCTTTTATTATGATGATGAATTTGAACTTCCAATGGAAATTAAATCCACCATATAGGTCTCATTATCTATTCACGAGGGTTATTTATCTCAAATGGTTATGGAGAAAGTCAACATTTAAGATATTCTTATTTTTTTGGAATATAATAATGTATTTTATGATAATGTTCCTAGTATTCAATCGAATCAATAAATTGATTTTTTTAATAGAACTCATACAAGGTTATACACCTATTTAAAAGAATCTTTTCAAAATTACCATAATTAAGTTGAAGGAATTAAATAATTTAATATAATATAATATAGAAAAGGGATACATATTCTCAATTATATCACCATTTGGTGAACATGTTCTTGTTGTTATGAAAAATTGGGTCAATGTGACTATTCATTGATTATTAGGAACTTAACAATATCACTATTAAGAAATTTTATCCTCTACCTCATATGGATTAATTATTTGATAAATTTTATATAGATCAATACTTTTCAAATATTGACCTTTATTCCCGATATCATTTATTAAGGGTCAAGAAAGAGGATATCCCTAAAAACCCCTCTAAATAAGGCATAATCATCATTAATTTATAGTGATTCCACATGGACTTGTAATTCCCCCACTACCTTCACTAATATAATGAATAGAGCCTTTAAATATTAGATCGATCAGTTTTTTGGTAGTCTTTATAGTTGATATTATTATACATTTAAATAGAAATAAAGATCATGAAGATCAATTGAGGATTGTTTTAAATACCATGAGGAAGGAGAATATGTATGCTAAATTTACCAAGTGTGAATTTTTTCTAAATAAATTTTTATTCTTTGGTCATATAATTTCATGAGTGGGAATATTATTGGATCCATCAAAGATATAAGTCATTGAGCAATATACTATACCAAATATGGTGACTTAGATCAATAGTCTTCTTAGGTTGGTTTGATAATACCGATTCTTATGAGACATTTCTCATGGATATCTAATTCAATAAAAAAGTTGACATGCAAGGGATACAAGTTTATTTGGATAAATTAATGTAAAGAAAATATCAAATAGTGGAAGATAATGTTGGTTGGAGAACCTTTTATCACACTTCCCTATAGTGTAGAAGGGTTTGAAATATACAAAAATCCATAAAATAAGGGACAAAGAAGAATCCACATGTAGAATGATAAAGTGATAGGTTATGACTAACACTAAATGAATATTCCTGAGGAAAATTACCTAACTCATGATTTAGAGTTGTAATTGGTGCTTTTTTCATTTAAAATAAAGTGGAATTATCTTTATAGAGAATGGTGTGATATATATAATGATAGTAAAACCATGAAGTTGATAAAAGATTATGACTGTTCAATTCAATACCACCTTGGGAAGACAAAAAAGGTGGATAATTCTATGAGTTAGAAGGTCCATTCTAGTTTATCTATGTTAAGGATTGAGATAGGTCCAATACTAATATATTTAAAGACTACGAATCTTTAAATCATGGTGAAAGTAGATAGAAGCTATCATTCTTAGATTAATGTTCAACCATCCATCCATGTAAGGATTAAAGAGGTGAAAAAGGAGGATGTGGATCTATAGAATAATGAGTGTAATGTTTATTAGCTCAATGAGGATGGTGATGGAATGATAAGGTTTAGGTATTGAGTTTACATCCTATAAATACCAGACTTGAAGAAGGAGCTATTGGATAATTCTCAAAATTCATCATTCTCTTTCCATCCAGGAAGTATGAAGATATAATTAGGTATGAAAGTATATTTTTTGTGGTACAACATGAAAAGAGTTATTGTAGAGTATGTGTATTAATTACTGGTATGTAATAAATTTAAGGATGATAGATTTATTTTTAATTAGATATTACAACCATTACCATACAAGAATGGTGTTGGGAAATCATCACCATGGATTTTGTTATTAGACTCCCCAAAATATCTAGAGTTTATAATTATATTTGGTTTTAGTTGATTTATATAAAAAGGTTTGCACATTTTATTACTATCTAATGAAATTTATTCCTTGATTAGTTTTCAAGGATATATAATAATAAACTAATAAGGTTCAAGGGAGTACATAATTCTATTTATCTGATCAGGATCTCGGACTTACCACAATTTTTTAGAGAAGTCTTTAGTTGGATTTCAATACCGAGTAGAGAATTAGAACTACGTACTATACTTAGATAAATGGTTATTCTAATAGGACCATAGAACCCCTATAAGCTATAATGAGAGACTACTCAATGGATTTCAAACGTAGATGAGATAAAATTTTCTATAGTTTAATTTCCTAACAAAATCTTTCACTCACATATCCAAATGGATCATTATGAATCCCTATATTACTGAAAGTGAAGAACTCCAATGTGATGGGATGATATTTGAGAAATAAATCAATTAGGACCTAATAAAATTAAGTATCTTATATAAAGGTTTAAATATATTTAGTATCACATTAGGGTATATCATAGTCGATAAAAGATTTATATTAATAATCATATCATTTTTGAAGTTGGTGACAAGGTATTCTTATGAATATCACCATAAAATAAGGATGTGAGATTTGTAAAAAATTGAAATCTAATTACTATATATATCATCCCTTTTTAAATTCTTTATCATGTCATGATAGTTTTTAGTCGTTTGACACTTCCACCGAATCTCTATCATGTTTGTAATGTGTTCCATGTATCTCTTTGGGGAACTACATACCTAATCCTTCATGTGCACTAAACATAGAGGTTTTTCCACTAGAGAGTGATCTTTATTATGAGTAAGAACTAGAGAAAATATTTTATTATAGATAAATAGTTATATAAAACGAAATTACTCACCTATTTAACTTTATATAGAGGAATAATAAATTTTAGGAAGCTATGTGGGAACCCAATGATGTGATGTGAAAAAAGTATCCTTAGTTTTTTATATCAAAGTGATGGAATTTAAAGGGATAAATACTTATAAGGTGGTTGATAGTAACAAACTAGTATTTTATGATATATTCCCCATTAAATAAATTATATGTTCTTGATATCTTTATTTACATGAAACATCGATTTTAAATAAATCAAGACATAATATTGAAATATTATTATTAAATGTGAATGTTATCACCTAACCATTGTATTTTAGGGTATTAATAGGAATAATTAAATTATTAAAGGTATATATGTAATAATTATTTAATAAAAAATATATTGATCAATTCCTAGGAAATATGTACTCAATTTTAAATGTTATAAATAACATCATTTTATGTTAAAAGATCAATTTTTAAAAGTATTTTATTTTTTAAATATTTTATATTAATTAGTAATGAAATAGGATATTGATTAATTATATTGGTATTTAATTTAAAAAATGGATAATATTACATATATTTGTTATCAAAAGGTCATAAATGAAGATAAAATCATTTGAAGGCAAAATAAATACTTTTTAGAATTTTATTATTATATACAATATACTATATCTTATTAAATATAATTAATATGTATCTATAGTTTATTTTTCCTGAAATATGTGAATATTATATTAAATAATATATATTATTATTCATATAATGGTTTTCACTGTGTAAATAATAATAATAATAATTCATTTTTATGTGGAATAATGCATTTCTCTAAAAATTATTTTCTTGTGTTTTGCGCAGTTATTTTAAAATGAATTTTTAAACTTATTGAAATTTAATCTATTAAAATATTTTTCATATTTCTAATAATCATTTAAAAATTTATTATTAGGTTCAATTTCATTTTTGGAAATTATAATTTTAACCAAGGAAATTTTTTAATAATATGATAAGGGTTAAAATGTTTTATAATGGATTAAAATAATGAGATAAGTGTTAAAATAACCTAAAGACTCAAATAAACCATATTTTATGAATTTAATTCAAACCTATTTTGTCTTATCCTAAAAAATTATATAGTTTTCATCCAATTTTTCATAATGTTGACTTTGTTATATTTTAATATTCATTATAATTTCAACTATGCCACTACACTCACTTGTTTATGGGAACCTCCTCTCCTCTCATCTCAGCACCATTTGATAACTTTATCTTAATAAAAATCAACTAACCCCCCCCCCCAATATAATTATCCATTACTTTTATAATCTAAACTTCCCAAAAGACCAATCCAAGAATCCTTAATGTGTTTTTCAATGGAGGATACCCAAAGAAGAGGTATATGTTCATACTATCATTTTCAAGTTAACTTCTTCTTAAACCTTATCCAAATATTCCCTAACCATATAAAAATAATTAACAACATATCTAAACTATAATAAAATATTTTTATGTGTATGGTGAAATTATTTTCTCTCTCATTTATAACTAAGGTTAAATATAAATATAACACATGAGTATGTGAGGGACACAATGTCCATGAAGCGATACATTTTATTTTTCATCAATGTAACTATTGGATGATTATATAGATTAATTTAATGGATATACATGATTTTTATAACATAATTATTATTATGGAAATATAATATTTATATACCTTCTTAACATTATGTCATTTAGAAAACAATAGTGTCTCTCGTCCATGGGTGTGGGCTACCACCTCCACATAGGGAAGTGATTAGTTTTTCATTTCCATTTTATATGTAAGGTAATAAGAATTGATTAAATGAATATATATGATATTTATTATTTAATATGGATTCCATAAAGATAAATTATTATTTATATTTCCTCCATTCCACCCATTTAAAAGTGGAAAAATTACCCACATGTAAATACATGCTACCATCTCCACGAATTGATTAAAATCATTTTCATCACCAACCTATATAAAGAGTTATAAAAGTGTAAATAATTAATAAATATGAAATTTATGAGATTATTGAGATTATGGAGATAATGAAACCATGACCAATGTTCTAGGTCTGGAACCTCCAAACCAAAACATGCATGGAAAATAGATATGTTTTCCTCGAAATAATGGTTTTAATATAGAAATATGTATAAAAGGGTGATTGAGAATTATAATAGAATGATATAAAATATGATATTAATAATTAGGGATATTATAAATTATACAATGCTTTTTATGGGAATATAATTGCAGTGAACAAACCAGAGAAGTGCATTTTTTCTGATTCAACGTCTAAGTGCTTTATTGGATGTGACTTCTGTGTGATGATTCATGAAATCCATAAGACATATGAGAAGGAAACTAAGTTTTAGTGAAAAGATATCCTAGGAAAGATGAATTTAGTGCTATATAATATAAGGAGTCATTCTTTTCAACCAATGATAATGTGAAAAACATGGTTTTCTTTCTAACATCACATTATCAGTGTTATGATTCATTAAGTTCAGAAATAGAATGGAATCTATTATTCTAATGAAATTTGGACATAATCATTTGGGAAAGTATTAGGCAGTTCATGGGTTTTTTTAAGACATATAGATTTCCTTTTGGATTTTATTTCATCATGGTTCCTGGGTCCTAGATATAAAGGTGTTGAAGTTAATATATATAGTATAATTATTTATGTGGTTTGTTGGGTGCTTTGGGAGGCTATGAACAACATGAGAGAAGGTAGGTGGTCTTCTAATTTAAGAATTGAGTTCTGCACAAAATCTCCAGTAGAAAAAATCAGAGTCCTCATCAAAGGTAGGGTTCCTTAGATTCACTAATGGGGATCATTCCAAGGGCAGCCTTATATAAATAGGGGATAAACTAATATAACCTGAAATGTGGGTTAACTAGAGACCACCCAATATAAAGATGTAGTTGAATGGTTATGGATATTCTTTTTTAGGAAATGAGGGGGGTGGAATGGTAAGTGATAATATGGATTTAGTGTTTTTTGGATACAACACTCATTATTGACTAGACTACTCCATTGGAGAAGAGATATAGAAACATATAGTGGCCTTACAATGTGTATGCTCTAGAATATAAAAATCTAAGTGGTTGAATCAGACTCCACATTACTAGTTGGACATATCTACTATAAAGACAACTTACCATGGGATTTAACCTATTTCATCAGAAATTGTAGGATAATACTTGTTTAGGTAATTGAGGTCGGTCCCACATGGAGGGAAGGTAACTTTGCAACTAATTAATTGGTTATTAAATGGATTCCTAGGGAGATTAACATTTTTATATCATTATATGGGATTCCTACCACATAACTAAAACCTTCTTATAATTGATGACACCCCTAGTCTTTAACATTTTGACCCACCATTCATTAATAATTTTAAATAAAAAGTGAATTTTGAGTGTGAGTGATGTTTCATATTTTATTATAATATTTTAATAATGTTTATCTTTTTTGTTACCAAGTATGATCAAGACCACTGAGAAGGTGGGGGGGGTGAATAAGTGGTTCCTTTTCTTTTATAAGAATGTATCTTAACTCTTTAACAGAAACTTCCATAACCTCTAAAACTTGTTAGAGTTATGATCTACTCAAATATAAATCAACACCTCACCTTTCGCATGAAAAATTATAAAGGGAAGGGTGCATATGATATTTACAAGGTTTGGTACAAAGACATACTCCTTTCGATGTTGGATAGTCCCACCAAAATAGATTCTTTTACTATCTTCTTTTCAGAATAAAAAGGCACAATCAAAGAAAAATTCTACAATCTCAGTAGAAACATTCCTTATATAGTTTTTTATACCCTTAAGTTATCCTTTCTTGTATCCACTTCCCACAAACAAGCCTTTTTACAAATTGGTAAGTATCCATAGTTACAATATTTTATTTTCTAATTCTTTTATGATTCACTTTAAAATGTCATCACTTTCTCCACAAGTAACCTGAATTAAACTTTATAGTAAAAAACCTTCAATAAACTCAACAATTATCTAAGGTATTTATTGGTCATAAATAATTTTCCAGATCCTCCGTCCAAAATTATTCCTTTTTAAATTCCGTCTGATCATTCTAGTCTAGTAACCCCAATATGATGATTTTCATCCAATGGTCTATCCAGTCCAATTCTCCATTTTCACTTCCTTCTTCAATTGAGTTGAAACATAATCGATAACTCAAAATTCTATGCCTGATAAAAATTAGTCCAATAAACCTGGATATGATGGATGTATCTTCAACGGCCAGCCCGATCTGATTCTACTTTTTATCTTCCGTATTCAATTGGGTAGAAACTCAATTGTAATATCACCATTCTATTTCAAATAAAACATATCCCGATGAGCCTGGATACAATGGATTTCATTACGATGGCCTCACTCTGATGGGCTTGATCAAATGAAACATTATCATATGGTTCTTTCTTGGATGATTGTATTCAACGTTAATGTGATGTTATTCCTTAGCTTGAACCTGAAACTCAAAGTTTGGTTGGGTACTCAATACCTATTCCACAAAAACTGGAGCTTGATCACATGAATCTTTTTTGAGAGATTTACAAATTAACTCAGTTCTCCTTTTATAGAGACCTCATAAAAAATTTATCTGTGGTTTTTAAAACCTTTGTATCATAACCAAATTTCTCAAATATTTTAATTCTCCTTAAATATCATATATCTTTTTGACTCATTCAATTCTTTTTTGAATCTTCCAAACTACCTGATTTTCAAATCTCACTTTAACCTTTTCATTTCATCAGACTACTTAAAAAAAATTCATCGGATTGTGATTATGATATGCCTCGTTACTATAAATACTATTATGAAATAATATATTCCGACTTATGTTGATCCAAATCTATTTATAGACAAATCTTATCATTATGATTTCTTCATTATGATTCTCCAATGAAATTATATTTAGTATCATTCCTATGTTCAATTTTATCAATATGATAATATAACTCTATTAGAATATGATTGAGACTATTTTGAACAACTTCTATTCTGATTCTAGAAATACTAGTATGATTCCCAACTGAATATGATCCAATATGAATATGGTCCCTAGTAGAATATGATTAGAAGATCCATTTCTCCCAATCTGATGCTCAGTATGGTTTCTAGAACTTGTTTTTCCAGACTATTTTTTCATGTTTTCATCACAAGTTTCTCCTATAACTTATGATTTTTGTGAATTGAAAAACATTAAAGCATCATCATATTTGCATCAAATCCATTTTGACTATGAAATATCTTCCTCAATAAAATCACTACTTTCATTCCAAACTCAATAAAATTTTCAGTATCTTTTGACTTTTCATCAAAGTATTATTATGATTACTTGGATATATTGACTAATTTCGATGTCTCTGAATCTGGTCGTCTTGGATCCAATTATTTGAATATGTTACTTATAGATCTGACTAACTTTCTTATGGTTCTGGATCCAATTTGAATACTTTACTCAAATACTATTTCCATGTCCTTCTCAACATAATTTTTTTCATCAATATATCTATATATTGATCTATTGACAATAAATACAACCAAAACATAAATGGGGTCCAACAATTTCCCCCTTTGTGTTTGTTTTCATACCCACTTCAATACCTAAATTTTATCACTTCAAAATAATCGGTACTATTTTCTTTTCTTCTCACTATTTTCTTTCCCCCCCTATTTTTTATCTCCCCCCTCTCTCTTATCACTCCCCCTTAATGAAAATCAAATTCAAAGGGGCTATCATGATAATTTTTATTCCTTGTTGATAAATTTTATCATTTTAAAAGGATGGAAATTTTCATCTCCCAACATTGAAATTCTTGTTCAGGAGAACATAAGTATCACATGATATTCTTAACAATGTTTCATTAACAAAACAACTATATGTATACCTTGGGAACCCTTTTTAGAAAAAAAGAGTGTATAATCAAGATTATTGAAGTTTTCCATTACCCAAATTTCATGTTTTATTATTTGATATTTTTTTCGACATTCTCATGATGGGTAAATTTCATGAAAATAATTTATTTAAGATAAAAGTAACTTACAACCATCTCAACAAACATATCAGAAATTTCAAGTGTATAAACACATCTTTTAAAACATACTTTTCCTACCCTCATTACATTATTTTGCAAGAATAGTAAGAGGCTCAATAAAATTCCCTTCTTTAACTCATCTATATTAATTACCTAGAAGCTAGTATAAATAATAAATTTTTGGGAACAAGGAGGAACCTCAGTTGTTTCTTAGAAGTATGATTCAGACTAAGAGTCCTCTCTTAGTATTCACTTTTTATTGTTCTTCTTGGATTTTTCATTGGATGTATTTAATTCCTTCTGATCATCCTTATCAGATTTTGTAACAAGTTTATTTTCATTTGTAGACTCTTATAACAAGGATATCAAATTATTTTCTTCTTTAGTAACCTTTTTGTTACAAGGAGTTTGTAACGAATATTCCATCACTTTTCTTATTCTAAAAGTATTGTCAATATTTTTTAGAAAAATTCCCTTTTTTCACATCTATTTCATTTTTTTTGAATTTTCAACCCAAAATCTATTAATTTTTTCCATATCAACTTGTTCTATCCAAATAACTAAGTACTCTTTATTTTTGGATTCAACTTGTTTGTTTTTCTCCACATTCTTAACATAATCATCTTTCTTCATCTTATGAGTTTCCTTCCTTGGTAACAAATAATTCTTAGGAACATTTGGTATTTTTCATCAACATATCTCCCCCTTTATTCATGCTAATTTCTAGGAAGAGACATGTTATACCAACATGAATAAGCTCTGTGTCCAAAAATTCCATGATACCAATAGTGAACTCTCAATCTAGATCTTTAGGATTGAAAGTAAAATCTATCAAAACATTTTTTTTGTTTCATCAAAAATCTTGGAACACTTTTCTCAAGGGTATTCTTTCCTAAATAATTTCTATCTTTCTTTACAAAAGATATTTTCTCACAAAATAGCTATTATAATCCTTTATTTTCACCTTGTTTAGAAGTTTCACCTTTAACTAAAATTTCCTTAGTAAAGATTTCTCTCATATTTTTTATCTCACCTTGTGTTATAAGAAATAATTATTTTCTTTCTAGAAACCCTTATTCTTTCTCATCAAACTTACTTTTCAAAACATCAATGATTTTTTTGATTCAGTTATCTTCAACTTGTTCTTTTTTACTTTCTTCAACAAGGGTAGATTTTTTATTTTTAGGATTCACATTTCTAGATGAATTTTCTTTATAACCTTTTATTTTTTTCCAGCACACAGTTCTCAAAAGTTATTATTTCAACATCTTTCTTCAACATCATTCTTTCTTTCATTCTTGAGTATTTTTGTTTCATTTTCTTTCTCTAAATTAGTTTTGAGTGTCCATTATATTTATATCATCTCATTATTCTCATCATTCATACTATATGAATCACTTCCATTTCTAATTTGAGAAATAAATTTAATTTGATGATTAGATTCATCATCAGATGAGTAATCATTCTTCTTTCTTCTTCTCAGATAAATTTTATTCTTTTGTTCATAAGGAAATATTTCCTTATGTTTCTTACACTTTTTTTAAGGTTTCTCGTAATCATATTCAAAGTCATATTTTATAATTTTTTTCGAGTATTTTTTTGTTGAAAAATGTCATTTCCTTTTAAAATTCCAACATTTGAGAGTTTTCTCTTTCCATTTCCCTTATTTAATTTAATTGAAAATACGGAAACAATTATGTTGAAAACATTAGCTTCTTCATCCGCTTATAAATCATCTAATTCTTCTTTTAACTTATTTATCTTAGTTTTTACCTTTTAATAAACATTTAAAGGCCATTTCTTGATCAAAATTTTAATTTCTTTGCAAAAAATTCTCTCTTATCATTTAACAATTAATGAGAATACTCTGTAGATCATCTAGAGATAGAGTTTCAGGATCTCTATTTTCTAAATATGAAACCTTAAAACCATACATATCAGGAAAAATTATTAAGATATTTTCAAAAATAATTTAGTCTTCAAATTTCTCACCAAGACATCTTATGGTGTTAAAAATATCATTTACCCTTGTAAAAAAGTCACCAAAATATTATTTCTCGACAATTTTTAGATCATCGTACTTCAACCTCTAGAGTTGTAACTTTACATTATTTTCCTTTTTATTATCTTCATAATTGTTTTTCAACTTATCCTAGATACCTTGGGAAGTTACAACTCCCTTTAATCTAGGAATATCACATTCAAAAAGAAATTTTCAGTCTTCAATCATGCTCTATACAAGGAGGAAATCCTTTTATAGTAACTTCCAATGCATCATACCTAAGGGACATAAGATATAAAACCATTTTATCTAAATATTATAGTTATCTTCATTGAAAACCAAAATACCCTTATAATTTAATGAATTGAAGTTTTCCTTACTCATAGATGGATCTTTCATAGGGAACTAGGCTCTGATACCAATTGTTCTTACCCATAAGGATCAATACCACTGGGGGGGGGGGGGTGAATACGTGGTTCCTCTTTTTTTATAAGAACATTTTGTAACTCCTTAGAAAAAACATCCTTAACCTCTAAAACATGTTAGAGTTATGATCCACTCAAATATAAATAACAACATCACATTTTATATAAAACAATTATAAAGAGAAGTCATAACATGTTATTTAAAAGGTTCGATACAAAGAGCTATTCATTTCAATATTAGATAGTCATACGAACATGGATTCTTTTATTATCATATTTCCAGAATAGAATGGTACAAGAAAAGAACAATTATAAAATACTAGTAGAAAATTTACTCCTATTGTTGGTTATACCCCCCAAATATCCTTCCTAGTAGTCACTTCCCACCAAACCATTTCCATAGTTACAAGATTCACTTCTCTTCTTCATTTCTGATTCACTAAATAATGTCTTAAATTACTCCATAAGTAAGATGAATCAAAATTTACCTATGTACAACCTTCAATAACTTCAATAATTATTTAAGGAACTTATTGTTATTGAAAAATTCTCTAGATCCTCAGTCTAGAAATATTTCCCATCAATATTAGTATGATATTTTTCAGTTTTGTAACCCCAATAGGATGGTCTCCATCTAATAGTTAGTCTGGTTCGATTATTCTTTTGAACTTCTTTATTCAATTGATTAGAAACTCAATCACAAGCTCACAAGTTTTCATTAAATAAAACTTAGTATGATAATCCTGGATATGATGGATATTGTTCTGATGGTCAACTCTATCTAATTAACTTTTTTCTATTCCTTATTCAATTTAGTAGAAACTCAATTAGCAGCTCACAATTATGCATCTAATGAAACTTGGTCTGATGAGCCTTGATACGATGGATGTCATTCGGATGACCTCTCTCTGATGGACATGTTCTAATAGAAATTCTTTAGATGGATCTTTCTCAGATGACCATATTGGATGTCAATATAATTATCTTCAATAGCTTATACTAGAAACACAAAGTTTGGTTGGGTACGCAATACCTATTAAAAAAATAGATATTGAGCAGTTAAATAGTCTTTTTTGAGAGATCTTTATAAATTAACTTGGATCTCCTTTTATAGAGACCTCAAAAGTGGTTTAGGTGAGGTTCTTAAAACTTTTCCTGCTTAACCAAATTTTCAAAATCTTTGAATTCTTCTTAAATCTCATATCACTTTTTTATTCAATAAAATAATTTTTGTGTCTTCAAATATATTTGATTCTCATCTCTACCTTTCATTTTTTCAATGGTTTAGACTAATTAACAAACTTCACTATGATTCCCATTAATATATACCTCTTTAAATTTCTCCCAATCAATTGAAATATAAATCTTATTATTATGATTTCTTCATTACGATTCTCCAGTAAGATTTTGTTCAATATGGTTTCTATTACTTATTTACTCAATAAAATAACATAACTCTCTCATAATATTATTTAAATAATTCTAAACCACTTCTATTTTGAGTTTGAAAATACTTGTATGATTCCCAGCAGAATACGATTCCTAGATAAATATGATTTGCTGTATCAAATGATTTGAAACCCCATTTCCTTTAATATAATGCTCAATATAATTGTCAGAAGTTGTCCTCCCCCTTTATTTATTGAATCTTTCATCACAAATTTCTCATAATAATTAAGAATTTTGTGAATTAAAAAATATAAAAGCATCATCAGATATGAATTGAAGCCATTACGACTCTGAAATAGCTTCCTCATTATGATAGCAACTTTCATTCCAAAAATCAATAGGATTATCAACAACTTATTACTTTTCATCAAAGTATCATTATGATTACCTGGATCCATTGACTCATGATGATGCCTCTATATCTAATCCTCTTGGATTCGATTATCTGAATCTGATGCTCCTAGATCCTATTAATTTCCTTATAGTTCTGGATTCTATTTGAAAACATTACTCAAATACTATTTCAATGTCCTTATCAACACACGTTCCTTCATCAACAAAACCAACATAGTTATTTATTGAAAAAAATACAACCAAATCATAAATGTGGTCCAAAAATAAACACAATATTAATTTAAATGATAATATATACTAAAATTTAATGGTGTTATAATATCAGCTTATTTTTATAATGGATAAACCTCCAAAATACCCCTCACCAAGGGGAATAAAGAGAGTAAGGATGATATTAATATCTATTTGAAATAAACCAATACTGACATCCATGTTTCCTCTAATCATGATGGAGATAACCTATAAATGATAGGTTTTTTCTCGCTTATTAAAACATGGAAAAGGGGTTTTCCATAGAGTGACCCCAAGTGTCAAGCCATGGCTCCCTTTTCCAATAAACCTTCACAACATATCTGGAAAAACCTCATGATTTTAATATTTCTTTCCCATTAAAAGGATGAAGATGGGATGTTCCCAACACTAAGAGGGGTGAATCATTGTTGGTATACTTTTAATCCAACTAAAAATTGTGTCCCTTATAGGATTGTAACTTATTTAGTGAATGGGCCTATATTTTCTATTTATCTCACCTTCAGTTAGTATATATAATCATGAAAATAAGAAAGTATAATAACAAGAGAATATTTTTTTATTAATCATGATCAAATTAATTCGGATAACTGTATTACCAGTGTACGGTGGTTATTATCCAAATCACATAAAACTCTATTCTTATTATCAAAATAATTATTTAAAAAGTAATGGAATTGGACCTAATATCCTAACACTGACCATGTACAAAAAATCCTACTTGATTGTCTATAAATGGTTACAAAATGCGATAGTTAGAATGCATAATGTAAAGTAGACCTGTAATGAAAATAACGTTAATCTCATAGACATTATAAGTGATCTTGTTACTCAATACCATGAATCAGTCTTACTACACCACCACCTTAAATATTCTTTAACATATGAATAATGAGTTCTTGGTGTCAAATATTCTCTAATTTAATATGACTAGTAATATTCTAGGACAAAAAATTTCTCATATTCTTTTTCAGTGCATAAATATGTTATTCTTCCTAAAAATGGATCTCTATATCCTTTCCTTGATACTTTCAAGTCTATAAAAAACACAAAATATTAGTTCTTTCTTATTTTCTTCATCATATAATATGTTTAATAAACATATAGTAAATTATATATCATTTTTCCAGTGAATTGTAGAATATAGTATATAGTTGTAGTGTCTGATCTAAATTATATCTTTATTTCTTATTGTTTCTATCTTTTATAATGAATACAACACATGAATATTCCACTTTTAATGTCGACAATATTCAGCTATTAAAACTCATGAAATATCATATATTTAAAAATTAAAACCTTATGTTCTTTTTCTGGTATGTAGTTTCCCTTTTCTTTGACACACCTAATGAGTTATCATATTTATTCTAAAAATCATGTGATTTAAAATATCAAATCATATTATGCAAAAAATCTATATCAATGAAACATTTTAAAATCCATCCATGTGTGAATGGATTCATATGATATGTAAATATCCCTCTGTAGAATGGATTTCATCTCAACTCATCTTGAATTATGATCTACTTTCATGTTAATGATGTTTGAATAATTAGAGAACAATTCAAATAATCATCTTATCTATTTATTCATGAAAAAAATTCCAAAATTCTTATATTTTTTATAGGATTCATTTATTCCTAAAATATTTGTATCTTATGAAATTTACATGTGAATAATTCTACTATAATAGGTCCTCATATAAACCTTATGAGGGATAATATTAACCTTAAAAATCCATTATCTCAACCTCACACCCACCCATCTCTTGCATATAAGCAACTTTTCCTTACATGACCATGACTCTAATTTACCTTACAATGTCTTGTACAATCGTCACATATCCTTGTCCAAACATTAAATTTTTTTATCCCAACCTTACAGTAGTAGTGGTTAATCCTTAAAAGTCATACAAAAACATTTAATTAACTTTTACATACCTTAAAAAAGTAGCTTATCATATTTATTTAGGCTTTTTTCAAACCTTAAAAAAATCCAAATTCATTGAAAATTATTTAGAACAAATTCAATTAATTCAAATGCCTTATAATGAACTTAAAATATTATATAAACATTATACAAGTTTACACTTTCATATTACATTTTTTTGGTATACTTGGTGGTTTAGGGATAGATCTCTTTTACTTCATCTAGTTCCTTCTTCATGAATAAATATTATTCAATTAAATATTTAAACTATTCCACTAGTTGGAAACTATCAACATTCATCAAATGTTGTAGACAAAACATATAAAAGAATCTATAATTTTCTATTAAAAAGAATAAAATATCACTAAAAATCATCACATATAGGACATCTATATTGAATATGTCTATTAAAATGAAATAACAATGTCACATCCTCTAACAAAATGTAAGTGCATTTTAAAATACATCAATAATTTTTATTTAATAGAATTAGTTTATCCATTATCTTCATATTCCAAATATTCTAATACAGAAGTGGTAGATTATAATAGCCCAACCTATAAGGCCAAACACTAATAGACTCATCCAATTTACCTTTTAAATCTTTTTAACTTCATCAAACAATATTTAATACTTCACAATGGAGTTAAACACACATTATAAATATTTAATTCTTCAAGTATTAATTGTGAATTAAGTATAAAATATGAAATATAATTCTTATAATTTCTTTAAAACATTTCCAAGATTCATGGTGATTCATAAAAACTCATATAAGATCCACATACTAATACATTTTCTCAAGAGATTCATGCCCTTCAACAAGCTTGGGAACATTAAAATTTCTTATAAGATATCCAAACTCTTATAAATATTTGTTACACCTCATGCTTCCACTATATGTTTCTCTTTGAAGAATGTAGCTTGCTTTATACGTAACTTTGAGTTCTATCACCCCACGGCCAATCAAACTACCCGTTATGAATAATAATAACCAATTTTTAAAATTTTATAAATTTTATTTCTCAAAATGGACTTCATTTTTGTATTTATAATATCAAAATTATCTTAGCATAAATTTTTGGTATTTTTCTGAAAACTTCCATTTTTTGACGAATAATGAAAAACACCGCATTATTGTTTAAAACCAACTTTTTCTTTAAATAATTAGTTATTTTAATTTAATTTATTTTAGGTCAAAATAGATATATAAAACCTATATATGTTCAATTTAATTCATGGGAGTCATTTTATAACAAGATTAGATATATAAAATTTTATTGAACATTTAATGTCTTTTACCCACCTTCTAGACACATTTACAAATTTGAATGAAACATAATTTTACCACTTATTTGAATTTAATTTCAAAAATCTGAGAGACACGGTTAAAATCATTAAGTAAAATGTTTTTCAATAGGCTGAAAATAATTTTTGGTGAAAAGTATCTTTTGAATTTTATTTACCATGGTTAAAAGTAAATAGGGTAATTAAAGGCACAAATGAATTATAATTACCCTAACTCATGTCCTCATTCTATTAGATGATCTTATTTTGACAAAAATAATCCTTATTAATAAAATATTATCCTTTTGGTCCACCTGGATTAGATTAGGCATTTATTATTATTTTATTTAAAGAAGTGTTAAAAGTGTTAAATTCAAATTTTAATCACTAAAACATTTTTAATATAGTGTTAGACAATAGATAAATTTGACTATAAATATTAATTATAAATTTAAAAAGATTTAATACATATTGATATTTTATTTATAATTTTTAGACATTATATAGTTAAATTTATTTATAACACAATGATGATGTAGTAATTACCTTATTACTGAATGATTAAAATAATTCATATTATAAATATTAAAATAATTTTAAACTGAGACTTTTTATGTATTCCAAGAATTTTCTAGGATAATATGACATGTTATGGTTGATTAAATAATTTTTTTTCTAAATGATAAAGTTTTTCTTACTTTCACAAAAACCAAATACTAAATAGTGTCAAAATTTACATAAATGAGTTTTTAAAACAAATACTATATTATTAATTGATATAATATTACTAAAAATATGATTTTATGCCAAAGGAATTATAAGAGTTTATATATATCAATAATGAACCACTTGAGCTTCTATTTTCTTTTTATAGTATTTTTATTAACCATTTATTATAATAATACAAGAATACATCTTAAAAGTTAAACTGTTTGACTAAGAGTTAAATCTAAAAGATATGGTTAATATGGTGACCTAAACCTATCTATAACCTATTGGTTGAAATTTTTTCGACCTATACCAACCTTATACTCTAAATAAATCCTTTTAGATCCATTATAAACCAAATATGATTGTATTATAAAATAATATTTCAAGCTTTTCCTAAAGTGACTCTCACCTCTCAAATAAATGTGTAATTCCACTTCTCTTAATTTCACACCTCCAAAGCTATTTGGCTCAGAAAAACCCTGATCAAATATCCTCCCAACTACCCTCACATCAATATAGAACACTTAATTTAATCAAAATCCAACCTAAGGAGTCCATTTGATAAAATCCAAAGGAAGTACCTGAAGAAAAGGTAAATATTTCATCACCTCTTCCAAAGTACTTTTCTTCTTCCATTTCCACTTACTTTGTTGTTTCCATAACAAAATCAAAACTATAGTAACATATACTTAATTTTATTTTATTATAAATATGTTAAAATCATATTCATTATTCTATCCATCCCATGAATGACAAAGTCACCATACATGCGTACGTACAGCTTACCGTCTGCACGTCGTGGTGTAGTTTGTTATTCAACACATCATTATTTGGATCGGTATAATAATGAGTATAATTTATTTAAATAATAAATATAAAATGTTAACTATTCTGTATATATAATATACCATCCAATTACATACAATTTCACAATCAATAGAATTATATTGTCGCTTGTGCATACGTACAATTTACCATTTCCACGAACACGATGAGATTCATTCCTCATCGTAATCATTCAAGAATAATTTTCATTTTATGAATGAAAATAATGTTTATTAACATAAAATTATTATGTATATGAATCAAATACATCCTATACATATCAAGAATGACTTTTTTAATAGAACATACAATATAAAACAAATCTGTTAACACCCGAAACAATGATACTACTAAAATATTATTAACAAAGCAATATTAGAAGATAATATATAATAGCATATTTATGTATATTGTTATTTTATAATTTAATAACAATGACTTAACTATTATATAAGAGGTTAATATACCCTTGACTAAGGAAAATTACAAGGTAAGGGTTAATTCTATAATCTCTTCATTATCTGAGGTTGTTTATTCACGAGTATCAACCAGGACCTCTTTATCGTCCACATCCATGTTTCAAAAAATGTATTTAAAAACATTTGTACTATTTTATAGACTTTGGGTTAAATTCATTTATATCATTTTTTGAATTTTTATAAAAGTTTTATAAAGAAATCCTTCTGTCGTTTTCCAAATAAGGTCCTTTTTGACCTTTTCAACAAAATTAAGGAATGAATGTTTTTTTAACGTATATGGTGGGTGTGGCTATTTTCTGTCATTTTAACATCTTCGAAGATTTAATTACAAGATTATAAGAATATTTTTAAAATAATTTTTTTCTTTTATAATTATATAACTTTTAAATGATTTCAAAATAAAGAGATATTTCTCTCAAATAGTTTTTATTTCATCTATGTCAACATCCTTTGATGGATTTTAGACTTGTTTGAAGTTTATTTATTATGATACAATCTTACATATTTTATTGAAGGTTTTGTAATATTTTTTAATATGGATGTGTTATTTTTATACATTTTATGGTTTATGGTTAATGTATTAACATTTCATATGTTGGTTGTAATATGAATGTTTATGTTATGTTTCAATCTTTTCATTTGAGGAATTCATTGGACTTAGTAAGTGAAGAGTAGAGCCCGCTATAGCTCCTCGATGCATCGGTAGGTCAAATGAGACAAAATAGTGTCTTGGCACAAGGCCTTAAAAAAATATTATTTGTAGTCTTTCCCTAAATCCTTGACTATGTGGGTATGATGTCTGACAATATGCATTCCATCATTATGAAATTAGTTATTGATATTACGTGTGATTATTAGACTAGTAGAATATCCATGTTAATAAGTAAATGTAATTATTTTATTTATCTTTTCCCTATTATTCTGAAGTTTATGTTCAGAAGGATAGTATTTTAGTCTTATACATTACCTTAAATGTTTCTTCTTATTTATGAAAGTTTCCTATATATTTTTATCCCTATTGAGAACCTAATATCACCCACTTCAATGTTTAATTTTTCCTAGGATGAAAAGAAGAATATTATGACTGAACTATATGGATAGTCGAAGGGAGATGAATGTGTTCAAATGAGACACAATGTTGTTATTTTTAATTTCATAATGTAATGTAAAACATAGGTTTGTATCTAGTACTTCCAAGGCTACTAAACTGATCGATCAATTGAGATTTGATACCTTGTGATCATGCCTATGTTATGTAATAATAACCTGACTCTGGGTAACTAGGGTCAGGGCATTACAGTTGGTATCAGTGGAAGTTTAGTACAAACCTTGGAAGCTGTATTTATAAAAACATTGATTAGAGAACATTACCCTAAGATAGTTGATGAGGATTAGTATAGAAGAACTTCCTAGAATTTTTGTAATGTAGAGATTTTGTTTATTTTCCAAGAAATAAATCCCTTTTTGGATACAATAAGGTAGTGGAGGCTTTAGAACAGATGCACCTAGGAGTGAAAACTCAAACAAGGAGTTTTGGGATTGACCCGAGGTATCCTGGTACACAACAACGGGCCTTGCCGCACTCTTGGTTATGACGCTCCCAAGGGATATTCTTATGATAATTCACATTTTATTTACAATATAGTATAAAGGATTTATGAGTAAACAATTCCTCAAAGAAAACATTTTTTATGATTATGGATTATATGCATAAACATTTCAATTTATGTTAAGTATTTTACTAGTTTAGAATTATGTATTATGATTCATAAACTAATATAGTGAATGATATTGTCTAGAAATAGAGCCTAGTGGATATAATGGAAACCATATCAATGCACGTAATTCATGTAGGGATTTTCCTACTACTCAAGATAATTATAGTGGAGCCGGGGATGCAATCGGTGTTGAACAACTTATTACCATACTGGGAAAACTCACTCAGGTTATGAATAATAATCTTACCTATATGGAGCACCCTGATCTATAATGTGGAGGATCAATGTTATACCACTTCATCAGGTAAAAACCACCAAAATTCGATTGGACTACAAATCCATTTGTAGTTGAGCAATGGCTAATTTTATTAGAGAAAATATTTCATGCTTTAGGGAGTAGCCAAAGGGAAAAAATTGGCATGGCAGTTTATCGCATCACAGGAGATGTGGATCAATGGTGGTAAATAATTCAATACACAAAGGAGGAAGAATATGTATAAAATATGGAATTCAGGGAATTTAAATATATTTTCTTAGAAAAATACTTTCCTTGTGACCATTGAGTGGATATGGAAAGACAATTTCTAAGTTTGAGGCAAAAGGAGGATGATAATGTAGCAAAGTATGAAGCTAACTTTACGAGGTTTGCAAGGAATATAGAAGATTATATACGTAAACCAAGGAGTAGTATTGATAGATTCTTCGATGGGTTAAAACCACTTCTCTATCGAGCATTAGTCTCACAATCCTTCTCGTTGTAACAAGATTTTGTCTCACGTGCTATCATGGTAGAAAATGAATTCTCTACGTATTACGACTTCAAAGAAAAGAAAGAGAAGAAGAGATATATCGAACACTTTGGAAATGGAAATAAGGGGAATAAGGGAAAAGTTCAATTTCCATCCTATAGTAAATGTTGGAAGAAACACCCTGGTACTTTCCTGAAGGAAATGGGAGTTTATTACAAGTGTGGTGAAAAATGCCACCAAGCTCGTGATTGAAAGGGAAAAAAGAGGCTGTCAATGTTGAATGCTATAATTTTATATAAATAGGGAATTATAAAAATTATTGTCCTAAGAGTCAGGGAAACATACCTCAGAAAAGGACATGGGAGAAAGACCAAGCTTATGTGATCACTACTACTGAGTTTGAAGCTTTGAAGGACATGGTGGTAGGTAATTTAACAATTTCCTCAAATTTATCCAATTCTTTATTTGATTCTGTATCATCTCATTTTTTCATATCTTCCCAGTTTTCTAAGAAAAATAGATATTTCCAATTTGCTTTAATAATGGAGTTATCTTTTAAAACTCCTAAGGGAAGTATCACTGCAACAATGTTTTGTGAATCTGTTCCCATCAAGGCATATAAATGTTCTTTATCTACTAATATCATTTTCATACCCATGATTGAATTTGATATAATCCTTAGTATGGATTGGCTTTCAGATCATGATGCGAAAATTTATTGTATGAAGAAGGATGTTACAATTTTCTATTATTATAAGGAGTACCTTATATTTAGAGAAGAAACATCACCACATGATTATTATCTAGATCCACCCCCAGTAGATCTACTAAAATAAATTATTGGGGAGGAAGAGAGTGAAATAACTATGGGTGGGTAAAGGAATGTTCAAATAGAGGACGTACCTATTGTACAAGAATATATTTATGTGTTTCCAGAGGATTTACCTAGACATCCTCCAGAATGAGAAATTGAGTTTTCCATTGATTTAATTATTGGTTCAAGGCCCATATTGAATACCCCTTATAGAATGACCATTGTGGAATTATTAAAACTAAAGAAACAACTAGAGGAATTTAGTAATAAAGGATTTATTCTCAATAGTGTTTCTCCATGGGGAGCCTCTATTCTTTTTGCTAAGAAGAAATATGGATCTATGAGGTTGTGCACTGACTACAGGGAGATTAGTGATATAAAAATAAAGAACAATTATCTCCTACCTCACATTGATGATTTATCCGATCAACTTCATGGAGCTCCAAATTTTTCAAAAATTGAACTTCGATCTGGCTATCATCAGTTGTGTGTAAAGGAGGGAATTCTGAAAACAAAATTTTGAACTAGGTACAGGCACTACGAGTTTACAGTAATGCATTTTGTACTGACTAACTCACCATATATTTTCATGGATCTAATGAATAGAGTTATCAAGGAACATATTGATGAATTTTTAGTGTTATTTATTGATGATATATTGGTATACTCAAAACACTACAAATATCATGAAAATAACATGCACACTATTCTAAAAACCTTTAGAAAAAATGAATTATATAGGAAGTTTAGCAAGTGTGAATTCTGGATTTAGGAACTTTCTTTTATTGGCCATATTGTCTCTAAGGATAGAATCTCTATCAATACCTCAAATACCAAGGAAATAAAAAAATGGCTATCACCAACAAGTATAACTAAGTTATGTGGTTTTATTGTTTTTAGGTTTTTATCGGTGTTTTGTCCAAAATTTTTCCCGATTGTCTAACCCATTAACCAAGATCACACGTAAAGGGGTGAAATTTGTTTGGATAAAAGAGTGTGAAGAATGTTTTAAAGAAATGAAGATATGATTAGTCAATGCTCTAATATTGACTCTACTATCGAGGAATGATGAGTTTGTTACTTAGAGTGATGCTTCAAAGAAAGGACTTGGTTGTGTGCTTATGAATAATGATAGAGTTATTACCTATGCATCATGACAGCTAAAAATTCATTAACCAATCTATCCCACTCATGATCCTGAGTTATCTGCTGTAATGTTTTCTTTGAAGATATAGAGACACAATCTCTATGGTGAAAAATGTGAGATATATACCGATCATGAGAGTTTGAAGTATATTTTCTCACAAAAAGAACTCAACATGAGGTAAATATGATGGCTTGAACAACTCAAGAATTATGATTACACTATAAAATACCACCCAAGGATGGAAAATAAGGTGGTAGATTCTTTGAGTAGAAAGGATCATAGAGTTTTGAACATGATAAGAGTGAGAAGGGATCCTATATTCTTGGATCTAGTAAATATGGACATGGGAATAATCATAGAAGGTGAAATATCAATACTTTTTCAAATGTTTGCCAAACCATCTTTACTGGAAAGGATAAAAATTTCTTAGAATAATGATGAGGAGTTTCAAAATAAAATTAAAACTATGAATGATTGCAGATTTATTGATTTCGTATATAAAGATGGAATTTTGAAATTTGGGAAGAGACTTTTTGTTTCTGACATACTCGATCTAGAAATAGAATTGTTGGATGATTCTGATAGCTCCAATTTCTCTATACACCCTAGAAGCACTAAGATGTATAGAGATTTGAAAGAACATATTTGGTGGGACAACATGAAGAGAGAGATTTCTGATTATGTGTCAGGGTGTATGGTTTTTCAACATGTGAAGGCTGGAATAAAACATCCTAGAAAAGTCATGCAACCTCTTCCCATACCTCAGTGTAAATGGGATGATATTACGACGAACATTGTCATGGGGTTAGAAAATACTCCTAGAAGGAATGATGCAATATGTTTCATTTTTTATCGTCTTAACAAGTCAACACATTTTCTTTATATAAGAGAAGATTTGCCACTTGAACATTTAGAAAGACTCTATATTAATAAAGTTGTAAGACTTAACGGTGTACCCATATCAATTTTTTCTGATCGTGATCCCCATTTTACATCGAGTTTCTGGAAAAGTCTTCATAAATCCTTAGATATTGAACTTCGTTTGAGTACTGCCTACCATCCTCAAATTGATGGACAATCAGAATGGACTATTAAAACCTTAAAAGACATGTTGAGATATTTCTCACTTGACTTTCAAGGTATGTGGGATCAATATTTACCTCTGGTAGAATTTTATTATAACAATATCATTCTTCAAGTATTCAGATGGCACCATATGAATCATCATATAGAAAGAGATGTTTCACACCAACTTTTTGGGATGATGTTGGTAAAAGAAAATTCGTAGGCCCATAACTTATTGAGTAAACAATGGAAAAGGTGAAGATTATCCAAACCCACATCAAAGTAGGTTAAAGTAGTGAAAAGAGCTATGCTGATAACCGAATGAAGGATTTAGAATTTCATATAAGAGATCATCTTTTCTTAAAGGTATATCCATGGAAGGGTGTTGTACGATTCGGTAAGATGGGTAAATTAAGTCCTAGGTACATCAGACCTTTCGAAATTCTAGAACGAATTAGAGTTGTAGCTTACCGTTTGGAAATGCCTCCAAGTCTCTCAAAAGTTCATGATGTGTTCCACATATCATTGTTGAGAAAATACATGCATGGCCCAATGCATGTACTCACCTATGAAGAAATTAAACTGGAACCTGATCTGTCTTGTGGTGAAGAGCCTGCCAAGATTCTTAATATAAGAGAACAAGTGCTAAGAAACCGGATGACTCGTCTGGTAAAAGTTCTATAGAGAAACCACAAGATGGAAGAGGAAATGTGGGAACCCAAGGAAATTATGACGAAGAACCATATTAATATTTTTATGTAGTAGTATTCTAGAAATTTCTAGGATGAAATTATTTGAAGGAGGGAATAATGTATCACCCCAAGCTTTCATAGTGCATTTCTTTTTGAATAATTCAATAGCTTGCGTTATACACAACTTCGAGTTCTAGTACCCCACGACCAATCAAACTAGCCGTTATGAATAGGAATACACACTTTTTGAAATTTTAAAAATTTTATTTTTCAAAATGGACTTCATTTTTGGATTCAGAATATCAGAATTAGCTTAAGGTGAATTTTTGGTATTTTTCTGAAATCTTTCATTTTTTGATGAATAGTGAAAAACACTGTGTTATTGTTTAAGACCGACTTTTTATTTAAATAATTAGTTATTTTATTTAAATTTATTTTAGGTAAAAATTGATAAATAATACCTATATATTTTCAATGTAATTCATTGGAGTCATTTTATAATATGATTAGATATATAAAATTTTATTGAACTTTTAACGTCTTTTACCCACCTTCTAAGCATATTTTAAAATTTGCATAAAATGTAATTTTACCACTTTTATGAATTGAATTTAAAAACTCTTAGAGACAAGGTTTACATCAGTAAGTAAAAGGTGGTTGAATAGGATGAAAATAATTTTTGGTGAATAGTAACTTTTGAATTTTATTTACCACAATTAAAAGTAAATAAGGTAATTAAAGATAAAAATGATATTATAATTACCCTAAAACATGTCATAATTATATTGGATAATTTTATTTAGACCAAAATAAACCTTAGGAATAAAATATTATCCTCTTGGTCCACTTGGATTAGATTAGGACATTTATTATTATTTTATTTAAAGAAGAGTTAAAAGTGTTAAATTCAAATTTCAATAACTAAATTTTTCTAATATAGGGTTATAAATAAGATAAATTCAAATATAAATATTTATTATAAAGATAAAAATATTTCCTACATATTGTTATTTTATTTATACTTTTTATACATTATATAATTAAATTTATTTATGACACAATGATGATGCAGTAATTACCTTTTTATTGAATGATTAGAAAAATTGATATTTTAACTATTAAAATAATTGTAAATTGAGAGTTTTTATATATTCCAAGAATATTAAAGGTTAATATTACATTTTAGTTTTGATTATATACTTTTTTTGAAGCGATAAAGTTGTTATGACTTTCACAAAAACAAATACTAAATAGTGTCAAAATTGAAATATATGAGTTTTTAAAAGAAATACTATATTATTAATTGATATAATATTACTAAAAATATAAAGGTTGAAAAAAAGACTTAGATAAGGTTATATATATCAATAATTAACCAATTGGGGTTCACTTTTCTTTTCATAGTATGTTTATTAACCATTTATTATAATAATACAATAATACATGGTAAAAGTTAAAGTATTTAACTAAGAGTTAAATATAAAATATGAGGTTAATATGGGGACCTAAACCTGTCTATAACATATTGGTTGATAGGTTTTCGACCCAACCCCACCTTATCCTCAAAATAATTATTTTTTATCCATTATAAAACAAATATGATTATATAATAAAATAATATTTCAAGCTTTTCCTAAGGTGACCCTCACCTCTCTTCTAAAAGGGTACTTCCCCTTTTCTTAATTTCACACCTCCAAATCCATTTGGATCAGCCAAAACCTCATAAAATATCCTCCCAAATACCCTCACTTGAAACTATAATCCTTAATTTGATCATAATCCAACCTAAGGATCCCTTTTGATCAAATCAAAAGAAGCACCCGAAGAAGAGGTAATAATTTCATCACCTCTTCCAAAGTTCTTTTCTTCATCCACTTACTCTTTATTTGTTGTTTCCATACCAAAATAATAAATCAAGTACCTTATACTTACTGTGATGTTATTTTAAAAATTCTGAATCCCTATTCATTATTCTAACCATCCTATTAATGGAAAAGTCACCATACGTGCGTACGTACAGCTTACCGTCTCTACGTCGTGGTGTAGTTTGTTATTCAACACTTCATTATTAGGATGGTTATAATAACTATTATAATAGATTTAAATAATAAATATAACATGTTAATTATTATTTATATATTATATACCATACAATTACATATTATTTGACAATAAATAGAATGATATTGTCGCTCGTGCGTGCGTACGGATTACCATCTCCACGAACGCGATGAGATTCATTACGCATCATAAAAATTAAAGAATAATTTTCATTTTATGAATAAATTTTTTTTAATAACTTAATATCATTCTGGATTTGAATCTAATACATCCTATCCATATCAAACATGACTTAAATAACAAAAAATATAAAGTAAAATGTATTAGTTAACACCCGAAACAATGATAATACAAAAATATTATTAACAAAGAAATATTTGAAGATCATATATATTATCATATTTATGTATATGGTTCTGGTATAATTTAATAAAAATTATTTAATTGTTATATAGAAGGTTAATGTACCCTCGACCAAGTAAAAGTTAAGGGTTAATTCTACAATCTGTTCATTATTTGAGCTTGTTTATTTGTGAGTATCTATTGGGACCTCTTTATCTTCTACATCCATGTTTCTTAAAAATGTATTTCAATTTTTTTTAATATTTACATGACTATGGGTTGAAGTAATTTATACCATTTTTGGAATTTTTATAAAATATTTATAAAGGAATCTTTCTGTAATATTCCAAACAAGGTCATTTATGACCTTTTTGACAAAATTAAGGAAATAATGTTTTTTAACGTATACGGAAGGTGTCACTATTTTCCTCCATTATAACATCTTCAAAGCTTCCCTTACAAGATTATAAGAATATTTTCAAAATAAATGTTATCTTTCATAATTATGTAACTTTTAAATGATTTCAAAATAAAGAGATATTTCTCTCCAATAGTTTTTATTTCATCTATGTCAACATACTTTGATGGATTTTACACTTGTTTGAAGTTGAATTATTATGATACAATATTCCATATTGTATTGAAGGTTTTGCGATATGTTTGATTGTGGATGTTTTATTTTTATTCCAATCATGGTTTATGCTCAAATTACTAACAGTTTGTATGCTAATTTTAATACGAATGTTTATGTTATGTTTCAACCTTTTCATATGAGAAATGCATTGGACTTAGTAAGTGACGGGTGGAGCCCGCTATAGCACTTTGATGCATTAGTAGGTATCATGAGACAAACTAGTCTCTTGGCTCAAGGTCTTGAGAAAATCAAATTTTTAGTCTTGGCATGAGGCCATGACTATGTGGTTATGATGTCCGGCATTATGCATTCCATCATTATGAAATTTTCTATTGATATTACATGTGATTATTCAACAAGTAGAATATCCATGTGAATATGTAAATGGAATTATTTTTTTGATCATTTATATATTATTCTGAAGTTTATGTTTAAAAGACTTTTGTTTTATTTTTTATACATTTATTTAAATGTTTGATCTTATTTATGGAAGTTTCTGCTATATTATTATCTTTACTGTGCACCTGAACTCATCCCTTTCTATGTTTTATTTTTCCTAGGATGTGAAGATGTATATTATGACTAACCTACAGGGATAGTCTAAGGGAGATGAATGTGTTCAAAAGAGACACAACATGGTTTGTTTTCAATTTATAATATAATGTAAATCTTATTTTATGTATCTAGTACTTCCAAGGCTACTAAAATTATCTGTATTTTGGGATTTGATCCCTTCAGATCATACCTATGTCATATAATAATGCACCGACTCTGGGTAACTAGGGTTAGGGCATTACAATATTCTTGGGAACTTCAATCAAGTTCCAATACATTCTATATCAACATATTGAAAACACAAAACATGACTTAATAACCTTGATTCTTGTTGAAAAAAATGAAACACAAACACAATGTGGGTTCCACAACCCTAACCCTTTGTATTTTTTATCAATACCAATGATAGAAAACAGTATGTCAATTTTTTAACAAATTATTCTTCTTCATTCACTATATTTTCATATTTCAAACTTTTTTACTGAATTCATTTATTTCCTTCTCCACCTATTATAAAAAATAAATAAAATGTTTATTGAATAAGATATTATTACTTTATTCTCAAGAAAACTATCATCAATAGTTTCACTCAAAGTCTACATGACCCATGATCAGTGTAATAATCATGAGGGTTTTATCTAACAAAAAAATATGTCAACAAATAAAAAAGTAATTACCAATTGGTAAAAATTAATGCAAATCATTTAGGGAATGTTCATATGTCACGTGGTCAAAACTAAATGATGATTAATAATAAAATAATATTTAATTGGAAATAAAACATGAAATTATACACTTATATAAATACACATGTCTATAGAATTCAAGTAAATGTATAAGGTTTTATAAATCATCCCTGAAATATTCAAAAATTTCCTTATTTTCATTTCATTAATTTAATAAATTTCTAACCCTTAATGTGAGAAGTAATTCATTTGAAATGAATTATGAGAGAGTAAATTCTTTTTGAATGAAAACAATTCAATAAAATTTCTTAATTTATATTTATATGAATTACATGGTTTTATCAGATTCTAGAGCTTTGATCCACCTGTATCTCCCATAACGGTACCCATATAATTACATTCATCAAAGAAGATTACTTCATTAGCTTATATTAATGATATTCTATTTTGAGAGTGAACAAAGATGGAAAAACCATACTTTTATAATTTTGGAAAAGTTTTTATAACCTTCTCATATTCATTGTGATTCCTATTTTTTAAATATAACATTTCATCATTACTTATTATCTTTAGGTATATCTTCAAAATTAAGTCCAATCATGATTAACATAAAAATAAAACAAATATTATAGGGAATGAGGTTGAATAAATTTCTCTTTCAATGTTACCATCTTGGTTAATAATACTTTCTCAACTAGGTCACTACACTCTTAATTCTTTCACAAAAAATTTTCAAATATAATTTTCCCTTGGGTGGAACATATCTATGCAAATACCAAATTTTATTATATGGGATAAATATTTTTTCTCAATCCATAATGTCACATGAATCACTTGGTGGAACCTCCGTGTTCTTTAGGATTTCTTCCTGGAATAATGTGACTACTAAACAATCCTTTGAGTGTTGTCCACCCTAATTGTATATCTCACAAAACTCTTATAGTAGTTTTGGGATATCATTTGTTGAAACCCAATTAAGAAATTAATGTTCATATTCATGTGAAATTATATTTTTTATCTTTACTTTTTATGTGCATCCCCCATTCTCTTTTACTACTAAAATTTAGTTTGCTAAATAATAATGCATTTCATTGAAATATACTTAGCCATTTTAGTTCTTCCACATGGAATATCAAGACTTTTCTTTACTAGGTCTATTCTTTTATATTTATCTTTGTATAATTTTTTATTTTTCTTCAATATTCTTCTATTAATTTTGACTTCAATGACTTACATTCATGTATCCATGTTGTGTCCTATTTTCTAATAATAAAAACAACTTAATATATTTAGTGTAGAACTCTTATTTTTCTCTTTTAGATTTTTTTAAATATGGTTTCCTATTGTTTACTATCGAAGGATATCTAATCCCCCTTCTACAAAACTTCTTGAGATTATTTTGGTTTCCAAAATTCTTCATATTATTTCCCAAGGTTATCTTGTCTTTATTTAATATGTTTTTTGGTATTCAATTTCCATTTTATTTTGGAACATTTTTAGTTTTGTTTGACTAGGATGTATTATTCATGTGACATCATTTTTGGTAATACAAAAATATATTGATAATTTTTTTAAATCTACTCAAAATATAGTGAACCTTCCCTTCCAAATGCGGATTTTAATTAGTTCATTATTTCACCTATGAAGAACTGTATCTTTTTTACACATTATTTCATGATTTAACACATAAATATACACCTTTTATAATCTAACAATATTGAGAGGCCTAGTGTATCTTGTTAATTAGATACAAATCACAATAACATAAAACTATAATACACCGACATTATTTATTACTCTATGACACGCTCGTAAAGTTTCTATAATATTCTAAAAATGTATCAGATATCCTAGGGGCTTACATAAGAATGGTGTGAGTCATAGACTCTAGAAAAGAAATAATCAAAGCTTAACATAATGAAAGTAAAACCTATGGTTCAAGAGGTAGATCAAGGTGACCTAAATGCGTGATAATCATAGACGTGAATATTGAATAATGATATATAATGATAACATTGTGTTAATATAAGAATGTGGAAACAACATAAAACATGAAATCACTAGCATAAACCAAGGACTACCTATAACACTATAATATTTTAAAAATAACACTATGTTTGATATCGTATACAACACGCAACACCGAGATTAAACGAACCCTGAAATATTAGTATTGAAACATGAATAATCCATTGAATTAAAGAGTATGAATTAGAATAACCACATTATAATATATATATATATATAAATATAATAATTAATTATATTTTACTGATTAATTCTTAAGAAAAAATCACTAAATGTTCCTAAAAGTTATTATATAATTCAAAGAAATGCTTCCTAATCAAAAAGAATTTTTAGTAGTTTTTGTGAGAAAATAATCTAATTAACATCTTTAACTTTTAAAAATATTATTTGATTAAAATGATATTATTCATGAAATCTCCATTTCCAAATAATCTTAGGGTGAAATTTTGTGATTTTTCTAAAAAGATTGATTTTTTAGTGAATTGTAAAAAATAGATTTTTTGTAAAATTGTCATTTATTTTCCTTAACAAGTTCCATTATTATTTTAATTTGATATTAAATTAATACAATATAATTATAGTTGTAAATGATCTAATTAATTACATATAAATCAACTGTATAATTGATTTTCTATGTAAGCGCATTTTTGGGCTTAACAACACATTTTTCAAAAAACTGTTTTTCGTTTTTTTAAATATTTATTTAAATTAATTGATGAAAACTAATTTAATTTAAAATGAAATTTATTTTTTATTCATATATTCTTAATTTTTCCTATTATTTTTTTAGTATTTTCTATAGAAGATAAAATTTTGGTGAATAATAAAAATATTATTTTTATGAAATATGGTATCTTTTATGATATTTTCATGACATAGATATGAAATAAAATTTTATTAAACCTATATAAAGAAAAATTTATGATAATATAAGATAAATAACATACAAAAAATTCTGAACATATAAATCAAAATTAATTTTATGATAAATTTGAAAATAAATTTCAATCTTGACATAGTGCATGTGCAATAATGGAAAAGTGAAATTTGTTTCCCTAAAGATAATATTTGTGAATGGATAAATATTTAATATACTTGGATAATAGATATAGTTTATTATTGATGATATTTATAAATTTATTCAATTTTTAGATTCATATAACAACTAACTTATACCAATGCTTATACAATGATTGCAAAAAATCTAGAAAAGTAAAAATAAAAAATTAAATAAGATTTCATAACATATATGTGAGTAAGTATACATATTGAAAGAATAAAATGATTTAAATTTAAATATAATTACTGTTTACGATGATAATTTATTTTTAATTTTTATGGAAGAAATAATTAACGTACATACTTATACAATGCCAACATAGTGCTTATGTAGACATTAGAAAACCCATGTAAATGATTTAAAAAAAAGCTCTAAAAGTAATATTGTTTAGGCTATTTATAGTTTCTTGTGAATTTTATATATAAATATAAAATATTAATGATGTGTTAAAGGATTATATTTAAATTATTTTTTTCAGGATATTTTCAAAATCAAATTAAATGAATAGTGTCAAAAATGACATTAATGATATTTTATGTTAAATAATATTTCATTAATTTATTTTAAAAAATAAATATTATGAAAGAGGAAAATAGGATGATAAACTATAAAATATTTCATTCCATTTCCTTTCATGATTCAATTGTATCCTTATAAGTACATGTACATACATTAAATTTTGAAAAAGGTATTACCATGAATAAGGATAAAATTGGTTAACCAAGGGGTTAATCCAAAACATACGGTTTTAAATAATGTCTAAACCTATAAAAAATTATTTATATAATATATTAATACAAAAACATAATTATATTCTAATACATATCATTTAGGATCTATATTACATGAGTAAGATAGATATTATATTATAATATTTCGTGTATTTACAAAAATGGCTTGAATTATATATTATAATAACCAATATTTTACTAAGGGATTTAAAATTAATAAACATAAAATATTCAACCAAGTGAATTTATAGGGATTAAAATATGAACTACGGTACATTTTGGGGACACATGAACTTTTATAGTAACATTATTGACCACTAAAGAGTAAAAACATTAATGTCATGGTAATTGTCAAAAGGGTTAACAAGGTGTTAAAAATAAGTTATATGGGTGAAAACATAACCAAAACTTATCCAAATATTATTTGATGATATTATATAGAAAAATAATCAATTTTTTAATTATTTTAAATATTTATCCATTTATCCATGAAGAGTAATTTATATTAATTTAAAACTTTAAGAAATTGCAAGAAATCCCATCCCCTCACGTATAAAAGGGAACATTCTCTCATAACCTCTCCACAATTCAAGAGGAATCGGTGTAACGAACCAAAATTTTGAATAATATTAGTTTCTTAAATTTGTGTGTTATTTCATTTGATACTCCCCAAACAATATCATTTAATTAATGAAGTGATATCGTTGGGTTTCGACTGTTATATCACAATTGGTCAATATGAACGTTGGAAACAAAACTCTTAATGTTACAATTATTATTTATAAATACAAGTATCTTGGTTAATTAATATAGAAAGAAGAGTCGATGACCTAATCCAGTTGAATTAGGCCATACAAAACCCATCTGTCAGAGCTTGGGAAGGAGGTAACATCTTTAGGCTTTGCTCTGGACCAAACCCAAGCCGAGTTCAACAAGTGATGCTTGAATAGAATCGCCTAAGGGAGAAGTTCAAACTGATAGAAATCACCACTCAATAAATATTGTCAGAGTTTCCATAAGATTCTATCACCATAGAACACCTTACACTTAGGTCCTATGTAGGTGTTATAAGGGTCTATGTAACAAGGCCTTAGATAATTTTTGTAATCCCTTGGAATAAATAAAATTTCTATTTATTATTATGGTAAAATTTGTGATTTTTAAATGTCCGGATAAATATAGGATGAATATTATTTATGAATTTTGGGAAATGGGTATTTTAAAATATTCATGTAAAATTTAAATAATTAATAATGTGAAAAATTTTCAAAAAAATGGTCCTCTATAGTTATGATCAGTAAGAAATTTGGAGTCTAATAAGATCAACTTGTTTTTTAGTGAATGGTAAAGTATGAACAGTAAAAAACCATTATAAATAGTGATGAATAGTAATTCGGCCAAAAAAATAGAAACTTCACCCATGAATGTATAAACACAATTTAGACATCTTAAAAGTGAAAAAATGATCATAGTATAAGTTTTGTTATTTTTGCTGGTCATAAAAATTTTATTTACAATTTTATAATTAATTTAATAATTTAAAATGAAAATTTATAATCATAAAATTTAATTATAAATTGTTACTTTATTTTCTTATGGTTATACGATAATTTTATGTGACCTTGATTACTTTTTCAAGGTGTTACAAAATAAGTTACAGTTTTAGAGTTGTTTTTTGGGAATAAATAATGATTTTATTTAAAAATTAAATTAAAAATATTTATATAATTATTTTCATAAAATGGAGTTCTTTTTTAAATTCAGATCATCTATATTAGGTTAGGGTAATGTTTTGGAATTTTTTTTAGAAACAGTTAAATTTTTTGTGAATAGTAAAAGTATATTTTGAGTTTCAGGTGTTTAATGACATCATTGATGATGTAATCATGATGTAATAATTCAAGTTGACTTTTGAATAGTAATATATGTTATGAGGTGTCCCAAGTGGCCAATACTATGGGAAAATATCATGGGAAAGCCCATGGTTTTTCAAATACCCCCGATGAGGTGTCTCTAGGAAATTAATTAAATATTCCATCAAATTTCCTATAAATACCAAGCCATTCCCTAATTCATTTCATTAAAAAATCCTAATAAACGAATTTCTAATCTTTTTACCTCCCAAGGTGTCCTCCCAAGGTTCCCTCAAGCCCCCCAAGGTCCCATCCATCATGGTTTCGAAGTTACTCTTCAAGGTAAGGGAACCTTCCACCCTCCTCTTTTAAGTCATGAATTCCTTTATGTTATGTATTCTAGTTTCTATTTCATTCGGTCAGAGTATGTTATTTTATATAATTCTTTCTATAAATTTTATTTCCAAATTATTAGAGAACATTTCACCTCTCATCAATAGATTTTTTGGATTTTTAAGTGATGTCGTTAGGCTGCTGAATTTTTGTAAAATAAATCGCAACGCCTCTTTTTTCAAGTTTCCATTCCATGTAGTATGTCATTAAAATATCCATGCCATGTTCATGTTACTATTTTATTCTGTATATATACTGTATTATGAGTTATTTCTGAGTGGTTTACCCTTTTCCCCTCTCCTTTTATTGTTTTCTAAAACCATGTTATATAGACGTTATGCTGTAGAAATCTCCTCTCAAAATTTCTTTCTCTTTCTCGCAATAAATTCTCTTATCTTATTTATGTGAATAACCAAACCTATTTCTTTTATATGGGTGTTAATAAAGACATAAAAATTATATTCTAGATTTTTTAATTGACATACATATAACCCTCATTCCCTTCTATGGGTTGTAAATGACATAATGATCTTATTTTTAAGTACTTTTAAAACATCATGATTTTGAAGTGAAACCCATTTCATTTACTCTATTTGGGTTATTTATGAAATGTATGATTATGATCTATTTAGATCACATGAAAATGAAGAAATATTAAGGGTTCACCCCAATAGTTCTCCAATGCATTGGGTAATGAATTTTATCTCTAGAGATGACAAGTTTCATGATACCTTGGTGAATAACCTTGTAATTTTTATGACACCGTGGGGATGAACCTTGGTGATATGTTCATGAATGTATAAATTAAATTTTTTATCCACATATTAAAGTTATTATTCATGTTATTTTTTTTATGAAAGGCCTCTACTTCCACTTCTCATATCTTTATGTTTTTATCATGTTCTTATTGATTTCACAAGTAATTTGATTCCCTTGTTTTCCTTACTAGGCCTTCTGCTCACCTTTTTCTTTGATGTATATCTCCAGGTTATGAGATGAAATAATTGTAATTATTAAGAACTTATGAATAATGCCTACAAGTGGATTGAAATAATTTTTTATGGTTTCATGTTTTATGTTCTTGATTTCCAAGACACTAGACTTTAAAGATCCTATGTTCGTAAAATGTAATGAAAAATTATGTAATAAAAAAGGCGAGAATCCATAGTTGGTATCAAAGGATAGTTTAGTTATTTATAGAAATTAGGATATGAAAACATTAGGAAGAAACCTAGATAAAAGTTTAAATATATAAAAACATCCTGGTGTTTTGGTGAGTATTGAGTAAGTGGTTTATCAAGCAAATGAATCCCTGTCTGGATACGAGCAGGTAGAGGCGGCTTTGGCACAGATGTACATAGGAGTGAAAACTCTGACAAAGAGTTTCGAGCTTGACCTGGGGTATCATGGTACACAACAATGGGCCTTGCTGCACTATTGGTTATGACACTCCTTGGGGATATGTTTGGTTAATCATAAGCTTTTTATGAGTCATTATGTAGTATTTATAGAGAAATGTAACTGTTTAAAGCATGATTTTTTACAACATAAAATCCTTTCTAGCTATAACATTCACAAATAAAATATGTTTCTCACTAAGGTTTTATTCTTTTGGAAAATGTCAGGAAATAGGAGGAACTGTGAAAATGGTGACTGCAATAGACCATGCACTGACTACCCTACGATGGAAGCCGGAATGGAAACAATCATGCTAAGATACTGACCTCACCATGAAGGGAACAAATTTATATTTAATACTTTATGTGTAAATGAACAAAAACCTTCAGTGGATCTACCGACCCATTGATTGCTGAACAATGGATCAGCTCTATCGAGAAAATCTTTTCTCTGCTCCAAAATTCTGAATAAAAGATGGTAACCCTGGCTATTTATCACTTAGATGGAGAAGCTAATAAGTGGTGGTAAATAATTAAAAAAACAAGTCCATGAGTGGAAGTTTAAGGTGTGGAGTGGGAAGAGTTCAGAGGGATATTCTTCAACAAGTATTTTCCTCGATCGATAAGAACAAGAATGGAGAAGGAGTTTCTTAAGATGAAGAAAAAGGAGAATGAATCTATGTGAAACTATGAGATAGACTTCAAAAGGCTTTCACGTCACACCTCTATCATTGCCATGAATCCAAATGGTAAGGTTGATAGAATATTCATTATACTAAGACCTCATCTTCGGAAGAATATATCCAACCGATACTATGATAGCTATGAGGAGATCATGTGAAGTACGATGATAGTCGAACTGGAGTTTGGAGAGATGGAGTGGTCTCATAAATCCAATGAAAATAAGAGACCGATGGAGCCATGCTTTTAGAGGAGATTTGATTAGGGAATTTGAGGAAAGCTAGTACAATGTCCCATGGGTAATAAATGTGTGAAGAAGAATTCGGGGAACTGCCTGCTCAGAAGCGGGAAGTGCTAAATGTGTGCTAGAGATGGCCACATTGCGCAGAATTGTCAGAGTGAGGTGAAGCCACATTTTTTCAACACTAACGATAAGGGTAAGATGGTGCAGGACCTACCTGATGTCCAATTCTATAGGAGTGGACAACTTTGGAACTTTGAAAATCACTGTCCAAATCTGAGGGAAGTGTAGGGGAATCACCATCAGCCTCATCGAAGTCCAAGGGAGCAATTTCATTCTTTTTCTATCACTACAGATGATGTTGAATCACCAAATGATGTGGTGGCAGTTAATCTTGTTGTTCTCTCAAAGCTATCAAGTACTTTGTTTGATGCTAGTTCTACACATTATTTTATTTCTTCCATGTTTGAAAAGAATTTAGAATCAACCCCTGATTTTCCAAAAGTATAGTTATCAATCAAGACTCCTGGTGGGATTATCCAAGAATCGTCAATGTTTATAAACTTTAGTATTTACTTTAGTGATCAAAATCTTGTCGCAAATATTTTAGTCATTACCATGCTGGAATTCGATATTATACTAGGTATGGATTGGATATCAAAGTATAATGCTAAGATCAAATAAAGAATCAAGGAGATCTTAGTAGTCTTGAATGGAAAACCTATAGTTATCTTATAAGGATAGATATATCAACCTGATATTTGTCTATAAGAACCTGTAATATCATTCTTTATAGAGTTTATCAGTGAATAAGAAGTAGTAAATGAGTGTTTGAGGATAGAAAATGTCCCCATTGTCCAGGAATATGTTGAAATATTTCTTGAGGAGTTACGTGGACCTCCCCCTGAGTGAGAGGTTGAGTTCTCCATTGAACTCATACCTAGATCCCATCCGATATCAAAGACCTCGTATAGAATGGAAAAGGTGTATTTGGAGGAGTTAAAGAAACATTCCAAGATCTTTTGGACAAGGGGTTTATCTGACTAAGTCTGTCTCCTTAGAGAGCACCTGTTCTCTTTGTGAAGAAGAAGGATGGATCGATGCAGCTATGAATTGATTATAGAGAACTGAACAGGATCACGGTGAAGAACAAATACCATCTTCTAAGAAATGATGACTTATTTGACCAACTTTGTGGGGCTCAATTATTCTCTAAGATTGATCTTCGATCTATTTATCATCAACTGAGGGTGAAGAAATAAGATATTCCAAAAAAAGTCTTCCGATCAAGATATGGGCATTGTGATTTTGTTGTTATGCTCTTCGGACTGACTAATGTACCTGTTATTTTTCTTTATTTATGAATAGAGTCTTTAAGGACTACCTTAATAACATTGTGGTAGATTTTATTGATGATATTATGATATATTACAAATGATTCAAGAAGCATTATGATCATATAAGGGGTATTTTTCAAACTCTAGGGAAGGAAAGGATTTTTGGGGAGTTCAGAAAATGTGAATTTTTGTTACAACAAGTTGCATTCTTGGGGAACATTGTTACCAATGAAGGAATCATAGTTGACCCTGCAAAGACAAAAGAGGTAGAGGAGTGGCCTCATCCTACAACAATAACTTAGATTCATAGTTTCCTTATATTAATGGGATATTATAGGAGGTTTATGAAAAAAACCAATTCAAGAATTTCTAATATATTAACCAAGTTAACTCGCAAAGGGGTCAAGTTCATCTAGACAATGTAGTGTAAGGAATGATTCCATGATCTGAAGAAGAGATTGGTTACTTCACCCATGTTAACTCTGGCCTCAAGTAGAGAAGGATTCATTATTTTTAGTGATGCATCTCTGAAGGGGTTTGGGTGAATCCTCATGCAGAATGTCAAAGTCACTGATTATGCATCTCGATAGTTGAAGACTCATGAGAAGAACTATCATACGCATGATCTGGAGCTAGATACATGATTTTTTGATTTAAAGATATGGATACTATATATTTATTGAGAGAAATGTGATATATACACAAACCATTAGAGTTTGAAGTATATTTTCACACAAAAGGGATTGAACATGAGGCAAAGAAGATGGTTTGAACTTCTCAAAGACTATGATTGTTCAATGTATTATCATCTTGGAAGAGCAAAAAAAGTCACTGATGTATTAAGTATGAAAGACCCAGTTGTTTATTTCATGTTTAGGATTCAACGAGATCCTTTGATCAATGACCTAATAAAGCTAGACATGGGAATTATAAGGGAAGGGACATATCAACCTAACCCAAATGATTTCTAAACTATCATTACTACAGAAGATCAAGAAAGATCAGAAATAATATCCTTTGTTACAGAAGAAGTTTGAGGCTATGAAGGATGGGAATTTTCCTAAGTTCAATATTGATCAAGAAGGTTTACTTAAATTTTGTACAAGACTATTTGTTCCATCTATTCCAGAAATAAACAAGGAGATGATGGATGAAGCTCATAGCTCTATTTTCTCTATACATCCTAGAAGAAAAAAATTGTATAGGGACCTTTGTGGTCATTATTTGTGGGATAATATGAAAAGGGAGATTGATGACTACACTTCAAGGTGCCTAGTATGCCAGAAAGTTAAGGTAGAGCGACAACTTCCTAAAGGGGTATTGAAACAACTACCCATACCATCATGGAAGTGGGATAATATCACTATGGACTTCATCACTGATCTCCTAAGAACTTCCAAAGGAAACTATGCGATATGGGTTACTATGGACCGTCTCACAAAGACTAACCATTTTATCTTTATTTAGGAAGATTTATCTATTGATCAACATTCCATGATTTACGTGAAGGAAGTGGTAAGGCTGCATGGAGTTCCACTTTCGATCGTATCTGATCATGATCCAAGGTTCACATCAAAATTCTAGAGAAGTCTTCAACATGCTCTGAGCACTAAATTGAATTTCAGTACAGCCTATCACCCCCAAACTGATGGCCAATCTAAAAAGACTATTCAAGCACTTGAGGATATGCTGATAACATGCTAAATGGAATTTAAAGGTGGATGGGATCAACATCTACCTTTAGTTTATTTATCTTACAACAATAGCTTCCACTCAAGCATTCAAATAGAACCCTATGAAGCTCTACATGGTAAGCGATGTAGAACTCCTAATTGTTGGCATGGAGTTGGTGAGAGAAATCCTTTTGGGCTAGATCTTTTGTAAGAGATGGTAGTAAAAGTCCATGCCATCGAACAACACATTAAAGCTACTCAATGTCGGAAAAAGATATATGTCGACAACCGTCAAAGGGACATGGAGTTTGATGTTGGTGATAAGGTATTTCTTTTAACATTACCTTGGAAGAGAGTCATGAGGTTTGGGATGAAAAGGAACCTCATCCCTAGGTACATTAGACCCTATGAAATCTTTGATCGCGTAGGAGCAGTGGCCTATCGGCTTACACTCCTCCAAATCTAGAACAAGGTCATGATGTCTTCCATGTATCCCTCTTGAGGAAGTACATACCTGACCCTTCACATGTACTAAATCCAGAGGTGGTACAATTAAAACATGACCTCTCTTATGAGGAGTAGTCGGTGGAGATCTTAGATCGTAGATACAAGGTTCTACGCAACAAGACTACCAACCTTGTTAAGGGGTTATGGAGGAACCACAAATGTGGAGAAGCCATGTGGGAACCAGATGAGTCTATGAGGCAGAAGTACCCACACCTTTTCTCTTCATATGGTATGAGTTAAAATTTTGAGGATGAAATTTATTAAGGGGGGAAGAATGTAATGACCTGAACTTTTGAATAATATTTGTTTCCTAAATTTGTATGTTATTTCATTTTATACTCTACAAACTATATCCTTGAATTAATGAAGTGATACCATTGGGTTTTGACTGTTATATGACCATTGTTCAATATGAACATTAGAAACTAAACACTTAACATTACAATTATTATTTATAAATACAAGTGATATTGGTTAATTAATACAAAAAGATGATTCGATGGCCTCATCCAGTAGACTTGGGTCGTACGAAGCCTATCTGTCAGAGCATGGGAAGGAGGTAACATCTCTAGGCTTTGATCTGGACCAGTCCCAAGACGAGCTTCAACAAGTGAAGCTTGAACAGAATCACCTAAGGGAGAAGTTCAAACTGATAGAAATAACCACTTGGGCAATGTATTTTGAGCTGCCCCAAGATTCTATCACCGTAACACACCTTACACTTAGGTCCTATGTAAGTGTTATAAGGGGATATGTAAAGAGGCCTTAGACACTTTTTGTAATCCCTTGGAATAAATAAAATTGTTATTTCTTAGTATTGTAAAATTTGTGATTTTCAAATGTTCGGATAAATATAGGATGAATATTATTGAAGAATTTTGGAAAATGGGTATTTTAAAGTATACATGGAAACATTAAATGATTAATAATGTGAAATGATTTTCAAAAAAATGGTCCTATATAGTTTTGATCAGTAAGAAATTTATAGTCTAATAAGATCAATTTGTTTTTAGTGAATACAAATTATGAATAGTAACATTCCCTTATGAATAGTAATGAATAATAATTCAGCCAAAAAAATAGAAACTTCACCCATGAATGTATAAATACAATTTAAACATCTTAAAAGTGAAAAAATGATCATAGTATAAGTTTTGTTATTTTTGTAGGTCATAAATATTATATTTACACTTTTATAATTAATTTAATAATTTAAAATGAAAATTTATTTTCATAAAATTAAATCATAAACTGTTACTTTATTATCTTATGGTTATACGATAATTTTATTGGACCTTGATAACTTTTTCAAGGTGTTACAAAATAAGTTATAGTTTTAGAGTTGTTTTTTTTGAATAAATAGTGATTTTATTTAAAAACTAAATTTAAAAAATTTAAAAAATTATTTTCATAAAATGGAGATCTTTTTTGAATTTAGATAATAGATATTAGGTTAGGGTAAATTTTTCGGATTTTTCTGAAATAGTTGAATTTTTGGGGAATAGTAAATATACAATTTTGAGTTTTGGGTGTTTAATGACATCTTTGAAGATGTAATCATGATGTAAAAAATATGGTCAACTTTTTAATAGTAAGATATGTTATGAGGTGCCTCAAGTGGATAATACCATGGGAAAATAACATGGGAAATCCCATGGTTTTGCAAATACCCCCGATGAAGTGTCGCTTGGAAAGTAATTAAATATTCTCTCACTTTTCCTATAAATATCAAGCTATTCCCTCATTAATTTCATTCCAAAATACTCCCCAACGATGTTCTAGAATTTTTAACTCCCAAGGAGTTCTCCCAAGGTTCCCTCATGCCCCCCATGGTCCCAACCTTCAAGTTTTCGATGTTACTTTTCAAGGTAAGGGAACCTTCCACCCTCTTCTTTTAAGTCATGACATCCTTTATTCTATTTCTTATAGTTTCAATTTAATTATGTTGGAGTATGTTCTTCTATATAATTCTTTCTGTCCATTTAATTTACATATGACAATATACCCTTTCCACTCTCATCAATTTGTTTTTTAGATTTTTAAGTGACGTCGTTAGGCCGCCGAATTTTCCTAAAGGAAATCACATCGTCTCTTTTTTCAAGTTTCCTTTCCATGTGGTATGTCATTCAAATATCCATACAGTGTTCTTGTTTATATTTTATTCTGTACCTATACTATATTTTGATTTATATCTTAGTGGTTTACCCTTGTCCCCTTTCTTTTTATTATTTTCTAAAACCACATTATATAACTGTTATGATGTAGAAATATCCTCTCAAAATTTCTTTCTCTTTCTCTCAATAAATTCTATTATCTTATTTATATGAATACCCAGACCTATTTTATCTATATGGGTGTTCAAAAATACATAAAAATTATATTCTGGATTCTAGAATTTACATACATATAACCCTCATTCCCTTCCATGGGTTATAAATGACATAATGATCTTATTTTTAAGCACTTTTTAAAACGTCGTGATTTTGAAGTGAAACCCATTTCTTTTACTATATTTGGGTTATTTATGAAATGTATGATTATTATATTTGTGGATCACATGAAAAAGAATACATATTAAGGGTGCTCCCTGATATCTCTCCAATGCATTTGGTAAAGAAATTATTCTCTATAAATGACAAGTTTCACGATACCTTGGTGAATTACATTGGTAATTTTTATGACACCTTGGGCATGAACCTTGGTGATATGTTAATAAATGTCTTAATTTATTTTTTTTCCAAATATTAAATTTCTGATTCATGTTATTTTCATTATTAAATACCTCTACTTCCATTTCTCATGTCTTTATGTTTTTTATCAAGTTCTTATTGATTTCACATGTAAACTGATTCCCTTATTTTCATTACTCGGACTTCTGCTCTCCCTTTCCTTTGATGTATGTCTCTGGGTTACGAGATGAAATAATTTTACTTAGGAAGAAATTATGAAAAATCCCAACAAGTGGATTGGAATAATTTTATGTTTTATGTTCCTTATTTCCAAGACATTATACATTAAAGATCCTATGTTTGTAAAATTTAATGAAAAGTTATGCAATAAAAATGTTGGATGGCATAATTGGGATTGGCCAATAAAAAATATATTCCTAAAATATCTCTTGATATTTTATAGATCTTTTTTTGGTCATAATATCAACCTTATATTTCTTAGGGTGTAAAGAAAAAGTGGTTTTCCAAAGAAGAGGTATAGTTCTTAACTGAGTATTTGGGTTTTATTTCTTATTATAAATCCTTAAAATATTATTCAAACAATCTAAAATAATAACATTTATATCTTAAATATAATTATTTTTTATAGTTTTAATTTTAAAATCTATATCCATCTCATATTCCATAAAATGGGAAATGAATCCATAGTTCATGTGTACTGTAGACTACAGCTTCATCAGTTGATGTAATTCTTTTTCAATCGACGCATCTCATAGATGGTTATAATGATAGATTTAATGTGTGTGTGCTTGTTAATATACACAAAAACACATATATATTAATTATATAATCATAATTTCTTAATGATAATATATAACTTATTTTATTACCTTTCCATCTACTAAAAAATGATAACGTTGTTTTTGCGTACATTTGGATTACTACCTCCACGATTCGATGTGATTTGTTTTTCATCACCGCATCACATAGAGGGTAAATATAATTTTATTAAAATATATAATATGAAGTTTATGGTATAATAATGATTCATTAAAGTTGAATTATTATTTATATTTCATTTTTCCTTTTATCGAAAAGTAAAAGGAGTGTTTATGTTTACATATGACCTACCATCTCCTTGAATGGTGTAATTCATTTTCTCATCCTTAATTTTCATGGATGATTATAAATATTAATTTAATGTATATATATGACATTCAAATAATGATTATTATTTTTTAGATTATGGAATCGTGATAAAATTAATAGGATTAGAACCATTGAATGAATAATTACATGAAAAATTTGGTAGTTAACACTCAAAAACAATGATTTTAATAAAGAATTATAAAAAATGAGAATTGAGATGTTATTTGTGGATAATATATGATATTATAAGTATTTATATGGAAATTTTATATAATTATAATAAATATATAATTATTATACATGAAGTTAAAAACACTTACAAAGAAAGTCATACATGAGGTAATGGTTTCTTTCAGAATCTCTTTATTATTCAGGATTGTTTATGTTTTTGTATCTAAAACGGGAATTATTTTATCTTTATATATTAAAAATATATATTTTATATATATTTAATGACTTGACATCTTTTTCCAAATTTTCTTCACTATGTAACTTGAATTAAGAAAAATAAAATTTTAATATAAAATCTGATGTTATTCTCTTTTTGTTCGGGTATATTTTTCTTCCATATCCACACTTTTTAAAATAGTTTTATAAAATATATGCCTACTCACTTAAATATTTTATTAGGGTCATTTAATTTTATCCTTTAATTTTTAAATGGTTTTAATAGAATCTCACTATTTTTTATGAAAGGGTCATTTTCAACTTTCATTATAAAAAAGTCAAAAATGAATGTTTCATTTTAATACATACGATGTTAATGGAATTTCCCACCACCATAAAAAAAAATTTATATATTTTTCTTATTATACAAGTTTTAAATTTTATTTAAATTTAAGTTATTTAATTTTAAATTTTTACAGTTTTTTATTCCAATTTTTTATTTTCTTGAATAGACATTAATTTACTACAAAACTTATATTTCTAATGAATTTATAGTCAACCATTATCTCATATTAATTTTATGTTCATTAAATTTCTCCTCAAACATTTAATTTATTAAGATCATATTTCATTGTAAATTAAATTTCTATTATCCATATTCATTGTTTCATGGATATTCTTATTTCAAAAACAATATGTCATTCATACATATGGTGTTTTAATTTCAAATTTATTTGATTGGATACAAAATTATTTATATTACGTGTCTTTTAATTAATATATACATTTATGGATAAGGTATATTTTTATTGAATTAAATTATTCATTTAATGTATATGTAATTTATTGGAGTTAGTAAGTGATATATGGGGCCTTTTATTATCCCTAGACGCATCAATAGGTCTCATGAGACAAACTACTTTGAGTATTTGGCCTAGGCCTTACCTATTTAGGAAATATATATTGGAATGTGGCCTTGATGGGACTTTTATAATTTCAAACACTATGAATTTAATTATTAAGAAATTAGTTATTTATTTCCTTGTGATTATTTGAATAGTTATGATATCCATGGATAAGTTTAAAGGTCATGTGGTTATTTATGTAGAATTATTTTATCATAGTTTATTCCTACCATATTATTAATCAAGATCAAGTTACTAATTTGAGGGGTTTTTTCTAGTTATTTAACTTTCCATATTGATTATTAATTATTCCACCATTTTGTATTCCACTATAAGTATCCCTTAATGAGATTTTTATCTCATTCTTATTTGGTTTCCTTTCCCCATGATATGAATATGTAGTCTTGGAATGTGTTCAAGGGTGGAAAATATTTATATTCACTGTGTTTTTATATTTTATTACCAATTTAAAATGAAAATAATGTTTGAATCAAGTTTACCAAGACTAATAAACTATTATAACCTTTGGTATGTGATCTATTGTATCTAGTGACAATGTGATAAAGTAACCACTAGATCTGGACTACAAGGATTGGGACCTTTATAGTTGGCATCAGAGGATGTTTAGTAGAAAACATGGGAACTAGGTTTAGTAGAACATAGATTATGGTACATATTTATATGATATAATTTAATGATATGTCAAATTCAATTAAAATATCATAAATGTTTTGGTAAAGTATAGATTACATTGTATTCCTAGCAATACATATGTATCTGGATACTACATGTGGATGTGGTTTTGGTATAGAAGTTTGTATGTGTAATAAACATTAAAATTTATGGTCTAATATATATTAACAATAATTTTAGTGTATGGTGAGTGTGCCACTACTATGCACCTAGTTTGAAACTTTTAGGGGATACGTTAGGATTAATTCATATTTTATTTATGAACCACTATTATGAATGAGATAATAAGACCTATTGAAACCTATGATATGACATAGTGGTATGTGATAAACCTATTGTGTCTTGGGATTATAATTATAAGTTTTATCATAATTTTAAAGGAATAGGTACTCCTTTTGATTTTTTATGTAATGGGAGTTTAACATGATTAATAATATTTTGGGAGGCATTTGTGAGAATACAACCCTTTGGTTTAGTATATGTTTTTGTGAGATGGTTATTTGAAGAATAATTATTTTATATTTTTTTGAAAATAATATTAAATTTATTTATAACATTTATGGTTATATGATCATTTATGTAATTTTAATAAGAGTCCATTAAGATAATTTCATTTTTTATAAAAAAATCTGTTTTATAGAAAACCATAGTTGATAAAAGGTGATTTTATTATTAGTTTTATTTTTGAGAATTTTCATCATATTTTTTATTATGTAATAGGATTTATATTAATATTGTTTTCTAAAAAGGAAAACCTATAAGTCTGGTCACAACCCATCACATTTAGAAAGACCGCGAGGCTTGAACCCACAATTGAAGGGTAATATGGGCACAACACCAACCACTGACTTACATGATGTTCGGGTTAGTGAAACATTTTTTCACTTAAATGATTTATTGGTTAATGAATAATTTTATTTTTTTAATCATATTATAGGATGAAATAATGTTTAATTTTTTGGTTTTGAAGAGATTAATGAAACTTTAGGAGATGTTTTATAGGGTTGGGGTCTATAACATTTAGGTTTAACCTAAAGGATTACTTGGGAAGAATAATTTTATGTTTTAGAATATTTAATATAAAAGGAATTAGATAACTATGTAGGTTAAACAATTCTTTAATTTTGGGGTTATTGATGTTATTTGGGATATGGTGTAATTTATTTATGGAATGGTCTATGCTAATCATTTGTTATTATTATTGAAATTTTGAGTTTAATATATTATTTATTCATACGAAGGTTTATTAATTTTTTTGTATTATCTATCATTTCCCTAATAATTTTGGTTTTATTAAATCTGTAAGGAATATTTTTCAATTATTATATGGATTATTTGATTTTTTAGAAGTTGATTTTAATTATTTATGTATGAAACAATCATCTTGAATACTCCCCTTGTAGAGTAAAAGATGATATTATACTAGAAATTGATTAAAGGATGAAATTATATATTTAAAGTAAGTATTTTTACTTATGTACTTATCCTAATTAGTAAAATAACTCCTCAAATATAGTAAAAGGATCTTGAAATAAAAAATATATCACAATTCATTGATTTAGGATGAATTGATGGTTTTTTAAAACCTCACTGATTTATGGTTTTTTGGGTCATAAACATTCCCATGAACATGTTCTCTATCAAAATATATTATAAATTGGATTTGATTGTTCTCCTCCATGTATATAATTATTTAACTTCACACTAATGTTCTTGTTATCTTTGAACCTGATTATGTTTAATTTTAGATAAGCATAACATTTACCACATCCCCTTTTCAAGGTTAGTTTTATTATCCCTATATGATGTGGGTTTTTAATAAAGGTATTATAAAATATTGTACCTTTTATGACCAAGATAAAATTGAGAGGGTAAAATTTATTTATGGGGGAATAATGTAACCCCTAGATATTTTAAAAATAATAATATGTTCGATAGAGTGTATGACACATAAAACCAATCACAGATAGACGCAAAAATATTATTATTTAAATATAACCAAGATATTTAATTAGAAGTAATGAATATGAAAAACAAAAATTATGAAATATATATAAAGTTCATACTCAATAACAAATTATTGATTATTTATTATGAAGATAGTACTAAATTTTTATTAATGTTATTTTATGCTTCAAAACAAAATGTTTTTATCAAAAGTGATTTTTATTGTTTTTTTGGGAGAAAATATTGTAATTGATAAAAATTTTGAAATTTTATTTGAAAAAAATTATATCTATTTTAAAATTATCATATAAAATTCATTTAATGGTGAAATTATAGGATTCTTTTGAAAAGATTGATTTTTCAGTGAACAGTGAAAAATAATGCATTTTGTAAATTTTTCATTTATTTTTAGTAAAAGGTATCATTATGATTTGAACTTTATATTAAATTAAGACTATATTTATTTATTTACAAATATTATAAATAATTAAATTACAATTATATTTATACTTAAATTTTGGTATAAGTTCATTTTAGGCTTAAAAAATTAATTTTCTAAAAAAAAGTTTACATTGTGATTCACACATTTAAATAAAAATTAATTAATGAAAATTAAAGGAATTGAATTTCATAAAATGTAATTATTTTTTTGATTAATTTTTTATTTCAGGTATTAATTTTTATTATTTTTATGATGAATCCAAAATTGTGGTGAATAGTAAAAAAAATATTTTTTATAAAATATGATATGTGTAAGAAAAAAATATGATACAAAATTTTATCTATATTATTAAATAAATTATATTCAATAATGTATTAAAAATATCCTACTAAATAAACCAAAAAAATAAATTATAATTTATTTCAAGATAAGTTTGAAAATCATTTTTAGTACCGATGCAGTATTTTCACAGCACTAGAAGAGTCAAATTTGGTTTCCTAATATTTAATGAGTTTGAAGACTTTGATCAGATTGTTTAATAAATATATAGTATTATTGATTATTTTAATGTATCTTTTTTTTGAATTTTTGATTTATATAACAAGTGACTTATAAGAACATGACCTTTTCTAGAGATGTCTTAGTCTTGTTTACAGGTACACTTTTACCTAGTTTTGAGTACTTTTTGTTTGGGTTGTACCATGTGGTGAGTTTGGTGAAATTTGATAAATTTGGAAGGAAGAGGGAATTTTCATGGTTGGAGGATGGTTTTCCCAAGCTTTGTGCCAAAAAAAAAAGAAACCGTGCACCTATTTAGAAGAGGCACACAGTTAAGGTGGACAGTTAAGGGGAAATATTCACCCTGAGCATCAAACTGTGTGTACGATATTTTAACCCCCCAAAAAATATTAAAAATTTCACAAACCAGTATATAATACCCCCAAATTTCAAAGATTGACCCATACTCATTTTCTCTAATTTTTTGAGTCTCCCATATGGATTCCAAACAACCCCAACCTTCGTTCTTGGGAAATCAAATGACAGATTGAAGATCCACACACTACCTGGTAAGTAGATCTAAGCATGTGTTGTATCATTCTTCATTGTCTTCTATCCCTCACATTTTAGAGGGAATATATTCTATAACTTTTTGGATATATATATAGGATAATTGGATCTGGATCTTGAATTGTGGAATCTTGATTGTTCAATCTTGAATTTGGGTTTCTGATCTAGATTTCGTTCTACATTGTAGTTTTGATCAAATTTGGGTTTTCAGTTGGTGGGAATTCGTCGTATATTTTAAGGTAGGTGGTCTATAATTAAACTACCAAATTCTATATTTCAATTACATTTATGTAATTTTATAATTTCTTTTATAAGTTTAGCAATCGATTTCTTTATTAAAATTTTTAATTAATTTAATTAATTTATTGAAGGAATTGCAAAATTTGTAAATTGTGATTGTTTAATTGAATAATTAATTATTGAATTATTTATAATGTAATTGGGATTGATGAAGTGAATAAATTATTTCTGAATTAATTATATGGGAAAGGGGATTGTGATTTGGAATAATTACTTGTTGAATTAATTATGGGGTTGTTGAGATTATTGATCTTGATTAATTAATTATTGAATTAATTAGTGGGAATGGTTGGGATTATGATATTGTGATTTGGAGTAATTAATTATTGAATTAATTAAGATAGGTTTGGGTAAGAAATTTCAGTAATTTTAGTATTGTTATAATGTTTTTTGATCCCTTACTATGTTAACAAACCCTTTTTTTGAACTATTTTGGATTCTCACTTTTCATCAAATGTTTTTTCTGAATAAAAATTTTATTCATGGATTAATTATTTATGGATAGATAGGGATTGTTGAATTTGAATAATTTATTATTGAATTAATTCATGTTATATTAATGTTGTAGAATTGGAATATATAATTTTAGAATTAATTATTGGAGATTGATGGGATTATGAAATTCTTGAATTAATTAATAGAATGATTTGATAATTGTAACACCCCATGATTCCACGATACGTTTCCCTTTGAATAATGCAATACCTTGCATTGTACGCAAATTCGAGATTCTAACACACCAAGACCAATCAAAGTAGCCGTTATGAATAGTAATACCGCCTTTTTTAAATTTTATAAATTTTATCTTTAAAATGGACTTCATTTTTGGATTCAAAATATTGAAATTATCTTAGAGAGAATTTTTGGTATTTTTCTGAAAACATTCAATTTTTGATGAATAGTGAAAAACACTGAGTTAATAGTTTAAAACCGATTTTTTTTAAAATTTTTATTTATTTTATTTAAATTTATTTTAGTTCAAAATAGATACATAATACCTATATAAGTTCAATTTAATTAATTGGAGTTAGTTTATAATAATTTTAGATATATAAAAATCTTAATGAACTTTTCACCGTCTTTTACCCACCTCCAATGAGAATTTTCAAATTCACATAAAACATAATTTTACCACTTTTGTGAGATGAATTTTGAAAATCCGAGAGACACAGTTAATATCGAGGAGTAAAATGTGGTTCAATAAGATATAAATAATTTTTGGTGAATAGTAAAGTTTTACTTTTATTTACCACGATTAAAAGTAAATTGGGTAATTAAGGGTAAAAATGATATTATTATTACCCTAACACATGTACTAATTCTATTGGATAAGTATAATTCTACCAAAAATAACTTTAGGAGTAAAATATGAACCTCTTCGGTCCACTTAGATTAGATTAAGACATTTATTCTTATTTTATTTAAAGAAGAGTTAAAAGAGGTAAAATCAAAGTTTAATAACTAAAACATTTTTAATATATTTATAAACATAAGATAAATTCAAATATAAATATTCATTATAAATATAAAAATATTTCCTACATAATGGTTTTTTATTTATATTTTTTAGAGATTAAATAATTTATTTTATTTATGACACAATGATGATGCATTAATTACCTAATTAATGAAATATTAAAATAATTGATATTATAAATATCCAAATAAATGTAATTTGAGTCTTTTTATTAATTCCAATAATTTTATAGGTTTATATGACATATTAGGGTTGGTTAGATGAATTTTCTTTGAAGCAATAATTCTGTTATGAATTTAGAAAAAATAAAATACCAAATAGTGTCAAAATTGACATAAAAGAGTTTTTAAATCAAATATTATATTATTAATTGATATTCTATTCCTAAAAATCTAAGGTTCGGCCAAAGGACATATATAATGATATGTGTATCATTAATGAACCACTTGGGGTTCTCTTGGAAGTATATATTAAGTTTATTAACCATATAATATAAAAATACAAAGAGACATGGTAATGACAAACTATTTAACTAAGAGTTAAATCTAAAAGATAAAGTTAATATACTTACCCAAACCTGTTTAAAACCTATTGGTTGAGTATTTTTCGACCCATACCCTCCATAGATTATATATAATCCATTTTGGAGCCATTAGAAATCTAAATTGATTTCATTATAAAATAATATTTCTAGCTTTTCCTAAGGTGCCCCTCACCCATCTTATAAAAGGGAACTCCCTCTTCTCTCTAATTCACACCTTCAAAGCCATTTTTCTCCGCTAAGCTCTACCCAAATACCCTCTCAACTGTCCTCCCTTAATCCTAGTAGCATTCATTTAGTCATAAATCCATCCTAAGGATCCCTTTTGATCAAATCAAATTGAAGAACCCGAAGAAGAGGTAAATATTTCACTACCTCTTTCAAGTTCATTTCTTCTTCCACTTCCTTTTTCTTTGTTGTTTCCATTATAAATTAATAACTCCAGTATCTTATATATACTGTGATGTTATTATAAATATGGCACAACCAAATTCATTATTCTATCCATCCTTTGAATAACATGTCACCATACGTGCGTACGTACGGCTTACCGTCTCCACGTCTTGGTGTAATTGTTATTCAATACATTATTATTTGGGTGGGTATAATAATGATGTGTAATTGATGTAAATAATAAATATAACCTGATAATTATTCTATATATATGATATACCATCCAATTATATATTATCTTAATATCAAAATAATGATATTGTCGCTCGTGCGTACGTACGGATTTCCGTCTCCACATAACGATGAGATTAATTCCCCATCGTATCCATTAAAGACTAATTTTCATTTTTTGATTAGAAATAATGTTTAAAGACTTGATATAATTCTGGATATGAATAAGATACACCCCATCCATAAAAAATATTACTCACATAACAAATAATATAAAGGAAAACGAATCCCTTAACACCCAAAACGATGATAATACTAAGATATTATTAACAAAGAAATGTTAAAAGATCATATATGATATAATATTAATGTATATGATTATTGTATAATTTAATAACAATTATATAACCATTATAAAGGAGTTAAACCTACCCTCGACCAAGGAAAAGTACAAGTTAAGGGTTAATTTCACAATCTTTTCATTATCAGAGATTGTTTATATGTAATTATCTATTGGGACCTCTTTATAATCCACATCCATGTTTCTTAAAAATGTATCTCAAAATATTATTAATATTTTATAGACTATGGGTTAAAGTAATATATACTCTTGTTTGAAATTTAATAATATGTTTATAAAGGAATCTTTCCATCATTTTCCAAACAATTCCATTTTTATCATTTTCGACAAAATTAAGGTAAGAATGTTTTTTAAACTTATACGGCAGGTACCGCTATTTTCCACCATTATAAAATCATCGAATCTTCCCTTAAAATCTTATAACAATATTTTAAAAGTAAATGTTTTTTTATAATTATGTAACTTTTAAATAATTCTAAAAAATAGATATTTCTCTCAAATATTTTTTATTTCATCAATGTCAACATTCTTTGATGGATTTTAAGATTATTTGAAGTTGATTTATTATGATACAAAACATCCATATTGTATTGAAGGTTTTGTGATATTTTTGACTATGGATATGTTATTTTTATACCATTAATTGTTTATGTATAATGTTTTTCTAATTAGTATACTAGATTTAATACGAATGTTTATGTTATGTTTAAACATGTTCATATGAGGAATGCATTGGACTTAGTAAGTAGTGGGTGGAGCCTGCTATAGCTCCTCGATGCATCGGTAGGTATCATGAGACAAAATAGTGTCTTGGCACAAGTCCTTGACAAAATATTATTTGTAGTCTTGGCACAAGGCCTTGACTATGTGGTTATGATAGTCTGGCATTATGCATTCCATCATTATGAAAGTGGTTATTGATATTGCATGTGATTATTAGGCTAGTATAATATCAATGTGAATAAGTAAATGGAATTATTTCAATTTATTTTTTCCATATTATTCTTAAGTTCAAGTTTAAAATGCTTTTGTTTTAGTTATACATTGCCTTAACTGTTTATGCTTATTTATGAAAGTTTCTTCTATATTGTTATCCTTACTGAGAATCTGAGCTCACCCCTTTCTATGTTTTATTTTGCCCAGGATGTGAAGAAGTATTTTATGACTGACCTGTAGGGATAGTCTAAGTGGATATGAGTGTGGACTATGGAGACTATGTTTTTTTAGTTTTTCACTTTATCATGTAATGTAAGACTTATGAATGTATCTAGTTTTTACAAGGCTACTAAACTAATCGATCATTCGAGACTTGATATTTTGTGATCATTCCAATGTTATGTAATAATGCACCGAATCTGGGCTTCTGGGGTTGGGGTGTTACAGTTGGTATTAGAGGAAGTTTAGTACAAACTTTGGAATCTAGATTTAGAAAAACTCTTATTAGATCACATAGCCCTACGATAGACTTTGAGGATTAGTATAGAAGAACTTACTAGAATTTTGGTATTGTAGATATTTTGTGAGTTTTCCAAGAAATACATCTCTGTCTGGATACATGTAGGTAGAGGTGGCTCTGGCACAGATGTACCTAGGGGTAAAACCTGAAAACACCGCTTTGATCTAGACTCGAATGGGAACTGGTGCACGAAAACGGTCCTTGCTTCACTCTTGGTTACGTCACTCCCGAGGATCTGCTTAGGATAATTTTCATTTTCTTTACAAAACATTATGAAGGGTTTATAAGTATACACTTCCTCAAAGAATTTTTTTTTGATTATGGATTATATCCATAAATTGTTCAATTTATGTTATGTTTTTTACAAGTTTGGAATTATGTATATAGATTCATAAACCAATCTAGATTATGACATTGTTTAGAAATGGCCCCTAGTGGAAGGAATGAAAACTGTATCAATGCACACACTCCATGTAGGGATTTCCCTCCCGCTCAATATAATTATAGTGGATCTGGTGATACAACTGGTGTTGATCAGCTTATCACCATACTAGGACTGTATGAAGCACCATGATCCACAGTGTGGAGGATCAATGTTAGATCACTTCATGAGGTAACAAACACCAAATTTCAATGGGATTACAAATCCATTAGTAGCTAATCAATGGATAAATTCCTTATATAAAATATTCCATGCCTTGGGGAGTAGTGAAAGGTAAAACGTTATCATGGCAGTTTACCGCCTCAATGGAGATGTTGATCAATGGTGGTCATTGATTCAAAAAAAAGGAAGATGATGAAGTATCACATATGGAATTGAGGGTGTTTAATGATATTTTCATATAGAAATACTTTCCTCATGACCACCGAGCAGATATAGAAAGAAAATTTCTTAGTCTGAGGAAAAAGATGGATGATAATGTTGCAAAGTATGAGGGTAACTTTACAAGGCCAGTGAGGCATGCTACAGATTATATATGTAACCCAATAAGAAATATTGGTTGTTTCTTTGATGGGTTAAAACCATTTCTCCATTGACAATTAGTCTCACAATCATTCTCTTTGTACATAGATATTGTCTCATGTACTATCAAGATAGAAAAAGAATTCTCTAAGTCTTATGACTTCAAAGAAAAGAAAGGGAAGAAGAGATTTGCTGATCACTCTAGAAATTGAAATAAGGGGATAAAGGGAAAATTTGAATATCCATCCTGTAGTAAATGTAAGAAGAAACACCCTGGTACTTTCTTGAAGGGAATGAGAGTTTGTTACAAGTGTGGTGAAAAGGCCACCAAGATCATGATTGAAAGGGGAAGAAAGAAGCTATTGATGTTCAATGCTAAAATTGTAGGGAGGTGGGACATTATGAAAATGAATTTCCTAAGTATTAGGGGAACTTAACTTAGAAAATTCCAAGGGATCAATTCCAAGCTTATTCTATCACTACTGCTGAGGTAGAAGCTCCAAAATGTGTGGTGGCAGGTAATTAAATGGTTTCCATAAGTTTAGAAAATGCATTATTTGATTCTGGATCATTACATTGTTTGACATCTTCCTAGTTTTCTAAGAAAATTAGATATTTTCAATTTGATTTAACATGGGATTTGTCTGTTAAAACTCCTAAGGGAAGTATAATCGCAACAATGTTTTGTGAATCTGTTCTCATTAGATCATATAAATTCTCTTTATTTTATGATCTCATCATCGTACCCATGATTTAATTTGATATAATCCTCGATATGGATTGGCTTTCAGACCATGATGAAAAGATTTATTGTAAGAAGAAGGAGGTTATGATTTTTGATGATGATGATAAAGAACACCTTATCTTTAGAGAAGAATCATCACCACCTAATTCTTATCTAGATCCAACCCTAGTAGCTCAACTAAATTAAATTATTGGGGAAGAATATAATGAAATAACTATGGTTGAGGAAAGGAATGTTCCAATAGAGGATGTACCTATTGTGAAATAATATGTTGATGTGTTTCCAGAAGATTTACCTAGACATCCTCCAGAATGAGAAATTGAGTTTTCCATTGACTTAATTCATGGTTCAAGGCCCATATCGAATACCCCTTATAGAATGGAAACTGTGGAATTAGTGGAACTAAAGAAACAACAAGAGTAATTGAGTAATAAGAGATTTATTCGCCCTAGTGTTTCTCTGTGGGGAGCCCCTGTCCTTTTTGTTTAGAAGAAAGATGGATCTATGAGGTTATGGATCGACTACATGGATATCAATGCTATAACAATAAATAACAAGTATCCACTACCTCGCATTGATGATTTATTCGACTAAATTCATGGAGATCAATACTTTTTAAAGATTGGCCTTTGATCTGGATACCATCAGTTGTGTGTGAAGAAGGAAGAAATTCTGAAGACAACATTTCGAACCATGTACGGGCATTACAAGTTTACAATAATTCCTTTTGGATTGACCAATGCACCCTCTGTCTTCATGGATCTAATGAAATGAGTTTTTAAGGAATATCTCTATGATTTTGTAGTGGTATTTATTGATGATATCTTGGTATACTCCAAAAGCTACGAATATCATGATAATCACTTGGGCATTATTCTGAAGAATCTTAGAATACATGAATTATATGGGAAGTTTAGCAAGTGTGAATTCTAGCTTTAGTAGATTTCTTTTCTTGGCCATATTGTCTATAAGGATTTAATTTCCTTTGATCCTTAAAACACCAAGGAAAAACAAGAATGGAAAGCACCAAAAAGTATAACTGAGGTACGTCGTTTTATTGGTTTAGCAGGTTATTATCAACGTTTTGTCCATAATTTTTCCCAGTTGGCTAACACATTAACAAAGCTCAGACTTAAAGGGGTTAAATTTGTTTGGACAAAAGAGTGTGAAGAATGTTTTGAAGAACTGAAGAAAAGATTAGTCAATTCTCTTATATTGTCTCTACCATTGGGTAATGATGGGTTCATTATTTATAGTGATGCATCGAAGAAAGGACATGGTTGTGTCCTTATGCAGAATGATAGGGTTATTGCCTATGCATCACGACAGCTGAAAATTCATGAGAAAAACTATCATACTCATGATCTTGAGTTAGAAGCTGTAATCTTTTCTTTGATGATTTGGAGACACTATCTCTATGGTGAAAAATGTGATATTTATAATGATCACAATAATCTGAAGTATATTTTCTCACTGAAGGAACTCAACATGAGGAAAAGGAGATGGCCTGAACTACTCAAGGATAATGAATGCATGATACACTACCACCCAGGGAAGGAAAATAAGGTGGATGATGCTTTGAGTAGAAAGGATCATGGAGTTTTGAACAAGATGATATTTGAAAGGGATCCTATGTTCATGGATCTAGTAAATATGGATACGGGAATCACCATGGAAAGAAAAACATAAATAATTTTTCAAATGGTTTCCAAACCATCTTTACTAGAAAGGATAAAGAGTTCTCAGACATATGATGAAGAGTTTCAAAAGAAGATTAAAGCTGTGAATGATGGGAGATTGAGTGAATTTTTGTATAAAGCTGTAATTTTGAAATTTGGGAAGAGACTTTGTCTTCCCAATATACCTAATCTAAAAAGATAATTTTTGGATGATGATCATAGTTCTAATTTTTCTATACACCCTAGGAGAACCAAAATGTATAGAGATTTTAAGGAACATTTTTGGTGGGACAACATTAAGAGGTATATTTCTGATTTTGTGTCAAGATGTATGGTTTTTCAACAAGTGAAAGACGGAAGGCAATAGCCTGGAAGAGTTATGGAACCTCTTCCCATACCTGAGTGGAAATGGGATAATATTACGATGGACTTTGTCATGTGACTTCCAAAGACTCCTATAAGGAACGATGTAATATGCGTCATTTTTGATTGTCATACCAAGTCAGCACATTTTCTTTCTATAAGAAAATATTTACCACTAGAACATATAACAAGACTATATATTAATGAAGTTGTGAGACTTCATAGAGTACCCCTATTGATTTTTTCTGATCCTGATCCACATTTTACATCAAGATTCAGGAAAAGTCTGCAGAAATCCCTGGATACTGAGCTTTGTTTGAGCACTTATTACCACCCCCAAACCGATGGACAATCAGAATGAACAATTAAAACCTTAGAAGAGATGTTTAGATCATGATCACATGACTTTCAAGGTTTTTGGGATCAATATTTACCTTTGGTAGAATGTTCCTATAACAATAACTTCCATTCAAGAATTCAGATGGCACCATATGAAGCGTTATATGGAAATAGATTTCACACACCAACCTGTTGGGATGATGTTGGTGAAAGAAAACTCATAGGCCTAGAACTTGTGGAGGAAACAATGGAAAAGGTGAGGGTAATCCAAACCCACATCAAAGTAGCTCAAAGTAGGCAGAAGATCTATACTGATAACTGAAGGAAGGATTTAAAATTTTAGGTAGGAGATCATGTTTTCTTGAAGGTATCTCCATGGAAGGGTGTTATATATTTCGATAAGAATGGAAAATTGAGTCCCAGGTACATCAGACCTTTCAGAATTCAAGAATGAATTGGGGTTGTAGCTTACCGTTTGGCAATACCTCCAAGTCTCTCCAATGTTCATGATGCGTTCCACGTATCACTATTGAGAAAATACATGCATGACCCAACACATGTACTCACCTATGACGAATTAGGACTGGAACCCGATCTTTCATATTGCGAAGAGCCTGTCAAGATTCTTGATACAAGAGAACAAGTGCAGAGAAACCGAACAACTCATTTGGTAAAAGTTCTATGGAGAAACCATAAGATAGAAGAGGTAACGTGGGAACCTGAGGAACTTATGATAAAGAACCACCCGAGTCTTTTCATGTGGTAGTATTATATAAATTTCTAGGATGAAATTATTTGAAGGAGGGGAGAATGTAACACAACAAGCTTCCACAATACGTTTCCTTTTGAATAATGAAATATCTTGCATTGTACGCAACTTCGAGATTCTAACACACCGCGGCCAATCAAAGTAACAGTTATGAATAGTAATATGCACTTTTTAAAATTTTATAAATTTTATATTTCAAAATGGACTTCATTTTTGGATTCATAATATCAAAATTAGCTTAGGGTGAATTTTTTGTATTTTTCTGAAAACTTTCAATTTTTGATGAATAGTGAAAAAACTGAGTTATAGTTTAAAACCAAATTTTTATTTAAATAATTATTTATTTTATTTAAATTTATTTTAGGTCAAAATAGATACATAATACATATATAAGTTCAACGTAATTCATTGGAGTTAGTTTATAATAATTTTTAATATATAAAAATTTTAATGAAATTTTCACCGCCTTTTACCCACCTCCTAAGAGAATTTTAAAATTCATATAAAACTTAATTTTACCACTTCTGTGAGTTGAATTTCAAAAATATGAGAGACAAAGTTAATATCAAAGAGTAAAATGTGGTTCAATAAGATAAAAATATTTTTTGGTGAATAGTAACTTTTTACTTTTATTTACCATGGTTAAAAGTAAATAGGGTAATTAAGGGTAAAAATGATATTATTATTACCTTAAAACATGTCATAATTCTATTGGATAATTATAATTAGACCAAAAAACCTTAGGAATAAAATATGTACCTCTTTGGTCCACAAGGATTAGATTAGGACATTTATTATTATTTTATTTAAAGAAGAGTTAAAGGGGTTTAAATCATTGTTTAATAACTAAAACATTTTTCATATAGGTCTAAACAGAAGATAAATTAGACTCTAAATAATTATTATATATCTAAATATATTTCCTTCATAATGGTATTTTATTTATATTTTTTATACATTAAATAATTTAATTTATTAATGACACAATGATGATGTAGTAATTACCTTATTAATGAAATATTAAAATAATTGATATTATAAATATCAAAATAAATATAATTTGAGACATTTTTTGAATTAAACTAATATTCTAGGTTAATATGAAATATTAGGGTTGGTTAGATGAATTTTTTCAATGTAATAATTTTGTTTTGAATTTAGAGAAAACCAAATACCAGAGTGTCAAATTTGACATACAAGAGTTTTTAAAACAAATATTATATTATTAATTGATATTCTATTTATAAAAATCTAAGGTTCGACCAAAGGGCTTATATAATGATAGGTTTATCATTAATTAACCACTTGGGGTTCTCTTGGAAGTATATAGTATGTTTATTAATCATATAATATAAAAATACAAAGAGACATGCTACATGTCAAACTATTTAACTAAGAGTTAAATCTAAAAGATAAAGTTCATATAGTGACCCAAAACTGTCTAAAACCTATTGGTTGAGTGGGTTTTGACCCATCCCCACCAGTGAATTTAAATAATCTATTTTGGAGCCATTATAAACCGAAAATGATTTTATTATAAAATAATATTTCTAGCATTTCCTATGGTGCCTCTCACCCCTTTTATAAATGCAAACTCCCCCTTCTATCTAATTCACACCATAAAATCCATTTGTCTTGGCCAACCTCTGCCCAAATACCCTCTCAAATTCCTCCTGTTCATCCTAGAGGACTTACTTTAGTCATAAATACATTTTAAGGATCCCTTTTGATCAAATCAAAAGGAACAACCCAAAGAAGAGGTAAATATCTCACCACCTCTTTCAAGTTCCTTTCTTCTTCTACTTCCTTTTTCTTTGTTGTTTCCATTATAAAATAATAAATCCAGTATCTTCTATATACAATGATATTATTATAAATATGGTACAACAAAATTCATTATTCTATCCATCCTTTTAATAACATGTCACCATACATGCGTACGTATGACTTACCGTCTCCATGTCATGGTGTAATTGTTATTCAATACATTATTATTTGGATGTGTATGATAATGATGTGTAATTGATGTAAATAATAAATATAACATCATAATTATTTTGTATATATGATATACCATCCAATTATATATTATTTTAATATCAAAAGAATGATATTGTCGCTCGTGCGTACGTTCGGATTACCGTCTCCACATAGTGATGAGATTCATTCTCCATCGTATCCATTCAAGAATATTTTTCATTTGATGATTAAAAATAATTTTTAAAGACTTGATATCATTCTGGATATGAATAAGATACATCCCATCCATAACAAATATGACTCACATAACAAATAATATAAAGGAAAACGAATCTGTTAACACCTGAAACGACGATAATACTAAGATATTATTAACAAAGAAATGTTAAAAGATCATATATGATATCATATTATTGTATATGATTATTTTATAATTTAATAACAATAATTTCACCACTATACAGGAGGTTAACCTACCATAAACCAAGGAAAAGTATAAGGTAATGGTTAATTTCACAATCTCTTCATTATCTGAGGTTGTTTATATGTAATTATCTACTAAGACCTCTTTATCATCGACATCCACGTTTCTTAAAAATGTATTTCAAAACATTATTACTATTTTATAGACTATGGGTTAATGTAATTTATACCCTTGTTTAAATTTTTATAATATGTTTATAAAGGAATCTTTCTGTCATTTTCCAAACAATTTCCTTTTTAACCTTTTCGACAAAATTAAGGTAAGAATGTTTTTTAACTTATACGGCGGGTGTAGATATTTTCTGCCGTTATAAAATTGTTGAAGCTTCCCTTAAAATATTATAAGAATTTTTTCAATGCAAATGTTTTATTTTATAATTATGTGACTTTTAAATAATTTCAGAAAATATATATTTCTCTCAAATAGTTTTTATTTCATCTATGTCAACATCCTTTGGTGGATTTTATGCTTATTTGAAGTTGATTTATTATGGTAAAAAACATCCATATTGTATTGAAGATTTTGTGATATGTTTTAATATGGATGTGTTATTTTTAAACCATTCATGGTTTATGGATAATGTTTTGAAATTTCGTATACTAGTTTTAATACAAATGTTTATGTTATGTTTAAACCTGTTCTTATGAGGAATGCATTGGACTTAGTAAGTGATGGGTGGAGCCCGCTATAGCTCTTTGATGCATTGGTAGATTTGATTAGACAAACTAGTGTCTTGGCACAATGAATTAACAAAATATTATTTGTAGTCTTGGCCTAATGCCTTGACTATGTGGTTATGATAGTCTACCATTATGCATTCCATCATTATGAAAGTGGTTATTGATATTGTATGTGATTATTCGACTAATATAATATCCATTTGAATAGGTAAATGGAATTTTTTCATTTTATATTTTTCCATATTATGCTGATGTTCAAGTTTAAAATGATTTTGTTTTTATAATACATTTCCTTAATTGTTTATGCTTATTTATGAAAGTTTGCGCTATATTGTTATCCTTACTGTGCATCTCAACTCCCCAGTTTCTATGTTTTATTTTTCTCAGGATGTGAAGAAGTATTTTATGACTGGCCTGTAGGGATAGTATGAGGGGATATGAGTGTGGACTATGAAGATTATGTTTTTGTAGTTTTTCACTTTATCATGTAATGTAAGACTTATGAATGTATCTAGTGTTTCCAAGGCTACTAAACTAATAAGTCTTTTGAGACTTGATCTTTTGTGATCATGCCAATGTTATGTAATAATACACCAACTCTGGGATTCTGGGGTCAGGGTGTTACTAGAATGAAATTGTTGAAATTGATTAATTAATTGGTTAATTAATTAATGTGATGAATGTGTTCAGGACATGGTCTTTTGCATCAAAATTCCATAGTGTGATAAGAAAGGATGAATGGTAATAATGAAATTAACATGTGATTATAGTGTGTGGGATAAGGTATACTATATCAAAAACCCACAGTGTGAAATGAGAGAGTGAATAGTAACAATGTCATTTATATGTGATAATCATGTGTGGGACATTGTCTTTTATATTAAAATCCCATAGTGTAAAATGAGATAACGAATTTAAATAATGAAATTATGTTATAAGATATCCCTTATGGATACTTCAAACTCCATCACAGGGTGAAGTAGGTATTGAGAGTTTGAGAGTCCTCAGGAACCATGGGATTTGTGTGGTTAAATAAAGAGCAATTAAATAAGTGTAAACTATATAATTTAAATCTAGTATTTATTATTTATACAACTTCATACACTATTTTGACTAGATATTGTTTTAGACACTATTATTGGTGGCCTATTGAGTTGTACTCACACCCCACTTGGGCAGCCTGATCGGTAACTGAATAGATTTCTTGGTTGCAGTACTAGATAAAGACAGAGGCCCTATGTTAGGTGACTGGTTTGGGATGAAGAATGTGTTAGGGAAAGAAATGTGGTTTTAGACCTTCTTGGTAGATGTTAGTGCCTTTATTTTTGGGTTTTCATTTTTACACTTGACACATATTAGTAAGACATATCTATTGTTTTGTTTGATATTGTATTTTTGGTTTTTGTTATCATGTGATTTTGAGATTGTTCTGATTATGGTTATATATCACTTAGTTATATTTATTTATTTACATATTGTATTTTTTTCATAAAGAGTGTATATTATCCCCATAATTGATATTAGACCCCCAATTCTAGTTAGTAGCCTCTAGCATATAAGGAGGTACTCTTGAGGTCATGTGACTGACTGACTGAGTGTACCGATGTGTGGCACCAAGATCAGGATGTTAAAAATTGGCATTATAGGTGTTTTTCTTTTTTTTTTCTTTTATCTCTCGATTTGGGAAAGGTATATAAGATAATATGATGGGTCATAATTTTGTTAAGATCTCATTCATTGGAGTTTAAAAGCCTTGCATGAAGGTAAAATCCAAGTACCTAGGGTGGGATTGATGTTATAGATGTGTTCTATTAGATTTGATGTTATTTCATCTCGAGTGATGCACTTGTTGTGTTATGTGATTATGTTTTATCTGTTTTTGATATTTTTATTGTGGACTATAATGATACAAGAGTTGAGTATGTGTTCATTATTCTTGGAACTCAGAGTTATTTTGTGACATGCATAATTTTAGTCATGCATGTGAAAAATTGTTTTGTGTAAGTCGTTGAACTTGAACTATTTTTCCATTCTTGTATAATTCTAATGAAAATGTGGCTAATGTGAAAATGAGATTTGTAAAATGGTTTAATATGAGAATAAATGCATGCCTAATGAAAAACATGAACATGATAATGAATTTACACTTTGTTAACCATGACATAGATGTAAGATGTTTAAGGGTACTGATAATATCTTGATTTTGACTGTGTGGTGGGGTTAGTGAAAAATAATATTTATACCTTATTTTTCCACCTTACATAAACTTGATAAGTGGTGTTTTTTGTCTTCAGATGTGTGCTTGTAACTATAGATATATGCCTCCATGATGGTGTTTTTTAGAGGATGATAGGAGAACATGGATGTAGATTCTTCTTTATTAGTGGAACCCGAGGCACCAATAGTGTCAGGTGGGGTAGTAGGGGATAATTTCTATGAAAACCCTGCCCAATTCATGTAGTTTATGGAAACATACCCAGAGTGGGTTTCGAAATACATGTTTTATCTGATGAGGGAGTTTTAGTTGTTTCGTCCTCTGACTTTTACTAGAGAGGGTGTACTTGAGGGAGATGAGTTCATAATTTATTATATCCTTACTATACATGAGAATTTTAAGATTATAGCTAAGAAGAAGGTCATGTTGGATCCTTATATGCTATGATGATCAATGAAGTGCGTGTGGGGAATTCAGACTTGGATTGGATAGGATAAAGGTATGTTATGGAAGGAATTCATGGAGATATTCATGGAGCACTTCTATCCAGATATGTTGAGGCATGAGAGAGTAGCTATGTTCATGCGGTTGAATTAGGGGAGAATTTTTATGATGGAATTTGATGGTCTCTTTATGGATTTATAAAACTTTTCTCCAGCATTGGTAGGGGATGGGACATCTATAGCGAGATGTTACCAAGATGGACTTGAATGTGAGATTAAGTCCCACTTTAACCTATTTTGGTTAAAGAAGTTTGATGAGGTGGTGGGTCATGCTATTATAGACAAGGGGAACTCGACGGAGGCTTCTAATTAATGATAGGTGGTTCCAACTGGATGGTTAGGAGGTATAACTTTTGAGAACAGTTTTCATCGCTATGATAACTTTATCTAGGGTAGTGTGAAGAAGAGTAGCCACAAATATGGATCAGTTACTCAGGATCTTACTCAAGTGATATGTCACCAGTGTGGTAGGTTGGTACACTTCGGGAGATAGTTCCCCGAACCACCAATAATGTGCTGATGATATGAAATATGGTACTTCTACTGAGGTTCTGTAGGAAATTGCAACATACATGTATTTATTGAGAAGCTAGACAGAACCGGGGTGCGAGAAGGGGATCTTTGGAACCATATTAGTCTGAAAGATATATTTCTATCGGACAAGGCAGTAGAGGAATTGGGAACAATAATATCAGGAAATATTGCCTATATCAATAGAGTGGTGTATCTCAGGGAGCTCATAATGCATAATAGGGAAGATGGGTAGGACAATTACATTCTATTCATCCTACCCTTGTGGATTGTGAGGAGTGACCTTAGATAATGAGGGGTACTATTCTTATGGATTCTATATTATATAGTTCTTTATTTGATACTAGATTCTACAATTTCTTTATTTCTACACTTGTTGTGAAAGGGATGATCCTGATAGTGGAGTTTTTTTTAAAGGTGGTGCCTCCATCAAAGACCAAGGCACAATTTATTGACCAAGAAAGAAAAGGGGCTACAAAAGTCTAAACGATGGAATCCTATTACAAACTTTATTAAAAAATTAGAGAAAATTACCAGGCAGATCATCCATCCAGGTAATATACTAATTAACCCCCTTGTTGGCAATGCTATTAGAAACCCTGTTCGCTTCATGAAAAGCATGTGTGGTAATGAAATTGAGATCCGTGAGTGAGGCAAGACAATTAATCCATCTAGAGGTGAGCAGTCAGGCAAGATGAACTACCCCTTCCATATATCTTGGATAACAGTGGTAGAATCACTTTCAATCCATAGATTGTTCCAACATTTTTGATAGGAAAAATCAACAACATGAATCACTCCCAGCATTTCCACCTCCAGAGCTGAGGCAATACCACATCCGCTGAAGAAACAGTCATGGCACCTGCCAAGGTAGTCTCTAAAGATGGCACTACAACCTTCCGTACCTGGATTTCCTCGTGAGGAACCATCGACATTGACTTTGATCCATCTCGGAATTGGAGCTTGCCAGAGAAACCGAGGCTACCTGTAAGATCCCGCAATCCTAAGATGGTGAAGGATCTCAAAATCGCCAACAGAGTTGTCACAATGAGCTTTCTGAAGAGAGGCAGCATCCTTGATGGCAATAAGAATATGCATTTACCTGCATTGAGACTGAAATAGAAAGTGTTATGAAGAAAATTATTTCTATCATACCAGATCACATGCAGGAGTTCCACCACCACAGCCAAAAAAAGGTTTTTAATTTGCAAAGAGGAGTCCCAATTAACACAGAGTTGTAATTGGACTGGTTAATAGCATACCAATCCCAAACTGGTTATTATCATAGGAGAGATACCTTTATGTATCCTAAGGGTGAAAAAAAATATCCACCATAGAGAGTGGGATATGCAGGTAGACTTAGTAGGGTAATTACTCAACAATTATGGGATCATACCACACATGTTTCTAGTTGAAACATTCCAGATCTGGGTGTTTCCCAAAGGTTCCCCGAACCCGGTTAGTTACATAACCTCAAACACATTTCCCCAAATTCTAGAGGCTACTAACTAACGGAAAGGCAAAAGGTGTGATAATTGGGAAACTATTCCCTCATTGGCAATGTATACACAAAGGATTTTTTTTAAACAATAGATAAAGCAGTAATACCATATAATAGAATTAAAAAATAAGAGAATGATAGTAATAAAAAAAATGGAGCATATATATATATATCAATTTTTCATGTCACATGTGTCTAGAAAAGTGTCCAAATAAGTCACAATTTTAGAAATACAATAAAGAAACAGAAGTATATAAAAATAAGTAAACATCAAAAACGTCGCAAGGCTCGGCTTGGTCCCATGCTCTCTAGCTCCAACAGAAATCAAGCACCTAATAAATAAGGGATATTTCCCCATCTATACCCACAATCATATAATATGATTTGGTCAAACACATGACCCAAATAGGTTTTGATATAAATCCTAGTAGGAAACCACCACCAGATTTGTGCACAACTGTAAGTGAATATATATAGCACGTAATATGCAAGAATGAAAGAATAAACTAGGAAGTACTCAAAAGTAAACAATCATGTAGTTTTTAATTACATTCATTTACATTTATAATTTAATCCATTGAATCTTTTAAATCTTGTGATATAGATTAATCTATGTATCCCTTGTGTAAGTAACAAAATAGATGTCTTAGAAGACCATCAAAACAATCAAGTAAGTCCACGTCCAAGCTTGTGCTTTGGCTTGGAAGACTCATCACAATCATTCAATTATTCATAAATGACCCTCTAGGAAACTCTCATAGTCTAACCCCTTTGTTTCCACATAGTATATATCAATTAAAAATGACCACCTAGGATGATCTCACGATCAATAACCCTTAGTCAACATAGCATCAATAAATTATAAATGACCACCTTGGTAGCTCTCATAGTCAATACCCCTTTATGAAGCTCTCATAGTCCAGTACCCCTTGTAAAAAAAGCATCAATAAATTATAAATGACCACCTGGGTAGCTCTCACAGTCAATAACCCTTTGGGAATCTCTCATTGTCCAATCCCCCTTAGTCAAACATTCACAATGTATCAAAATAATTTCATATAGATAACTACTCCATACTAACAAGACAACGCATGAAAAACAAGGAAAGCCTCACCAGAATTATAGAACAAATGGACATAAAAAATCAAACAAGGGAAACACAGCCACGGGGTATCCCATAAAAAAGGTATCCCAACTTATGCATAATGTAACTACCCTTTATCAGTTAAATAAACCATATCAGGTGATAAAAAAGGTTAAATTCTAAATCAAGAAATACCCCAAACGTGGGTATGTGGCACTTTACGCTTATATAATCTAAGATAACACAATAAAAGGCAAAAACACCTACCTTGAGGTTGTAAAATCGATATTCTTTAATGTTGGCCATGAATAGGCCTAAAATGACATATATCTACAAAAGGTAAAAAAATTCCCAACCTTGAATAATTCACAATAGAAGAGGAATCAAGAAGAAAGGATCTTAGGGTTTTGAGAACTCACTTGTGGGATTCCAACAAACCCAATGATGTCTCATTCAAGGCTCGGATGGAGAATCGGGAGGGGTTTGATGTTAGTCCGCTTTTCTATCACTCTCCTGTATGAACCATGGGTAGAAGAAGATGTTTACAGACATAAGATGAAACCTTAATATGATATATCATATAAAAAGAGAAGTACATGACATGTTCTTTAAAACTACATGACGTGTAGTAGACTTAACCGGCCCCCAACTTAAGCGGTCTACCGGGTCACCACACGACCATGTACTCGGCCGTTATAGGGATAGTACGCGGCTGTACACTAAAACCGAGCATATAGTGTGTACATGGAAGTACACGGTGTGTACTTGGAAAACCCCATTTCTTCCATTTTCCTAAAAAACTGCCCAAAATCAAGATTCATACATGAGAAGAAGATATGTGTTCTTAAAAACACCCCCTTAAAGCAATTCATCCCTGAATTTCCCTTCTAAGGGCGGTGAAGAAGAATTTGTGAACAACTCTGGATATTGTGATCGCTCATCATCCTCCCTATCCCAAGTCTCATCTTGCACTAGGTCGTGCTGCCATAACACCTTTACCAGAAGAATAGATAGGGCACAGAGAACCTTCGTGTTGTCATCTACAATCCGAATAGGGTGATCCTTGAAGGATGCATCCACCTCCAACTCAACATCCTTATGTTGAAAAACATGAGATGAGTTTGAAAAGTAATGTCATAGCTGAGAAACATGAAAGACACCATGCATAGCCTCATACCTCTGAGGTAACTGCAACAGATAGGCAACTGGACCGACTCTCTCTAAAACCTCAAACAACCCAACGTATCTTAGTGAAAGCATCCATTGTCTCATAATCCTTCTATGTCCTAACCTTGGTGTGACACATAAGAAAACCAGATATCCAACCCCAAACTCCATAGGCCATATTTGTTGATCAGCATAAGATTTCTGCTTATATTTCTCAATAGACATCCTCTTCCAAATCAACTCCACCTGCTTAGTGGTTTCCTAGATAATATGAGGTCCCAGCATAGTTTCCTCTCCTACCTCCAACCAATATGGGTGTGATTGACATGGCCTACCCATACAATGCCTTGTAATGTTCCATCTGAATCATTGAATTAAAACTATTATTATAGGCAAAATCCACCAGGGGTATGTGTCCCTCTCAAAATCACCCAAAATCTAGGACACATGCTCGAAGCATGTCCTCCAAAACCTGAATCGTGCGCTCGGACTGGCCATCTATCTAGGTATGGTAGGATGCACTCAGAAACACATGGGTACCCAAATCCCTATACAGTCCCTTCCATACACAAGAATTAAACTGGGAATCCCTATATAAAAAGATAGAGTAGGGAAACCCATGAAAACAAACAATATCTCTGATGTAAAACCTCCCAAGATCATCACCATTGAAGGTATCCTTGATTAGAAATAATTGTGAAAACATTGTGATATTGTCAATTACAACCCACACTGCATCATTACCGCACAATGACATTGGATAAACCGTAAAAAAATCAACGTGACATCATTCCGCTTCCACTCAGTAATGGGTAACTGCTATAAAATCCCTGACAATTGCTGATGCTCCACCTTCACTTTTGACAGGTGGAACATCTAATAAAATACCGACCACATCCCTCTTTATTCATGTCCACCAATATTAACGATGTAGATCTTGATATATCTGGGCGACACTAGGATGAACTTCCTATACTAAGGAATGAAAATCACACACATATCCTTGCATATGTTTGATGACACCCAAACAAGCCAATGAAAATGAAAAAACCTCACCCCCACCTGTGGTTCAACTAAGAGTGGGGTATTCAACTGAAACACTGTCTTGTAGAACTATGACTTTGGAATCAGATAACTGCCTCATTTGCACTTGATCTAGTAGAGTAGAGGTAACTGCAATAGAAGAAAGAAACTTCTTCCTCGGTTTGTCGTGAACCTCCACATGCATCACAAATAACAGAACCATAAGCTTCCAATCACTACTAGCCTCCTGAACTACCTATATATGACTCCTCCTTCTCAATTCATCACTAACTTTGTTGCCTTTACCAAGTCTGTAGGCAAGCCAAAAGTCAAAATACTAAAGGTACTAGATCCTTCTTCGCTATCTTAAATTAATATCACGCTGAGTAAAGATATACTTGAGGATTTCTTGGTATTTTTATACCAAAAAATGCTCTATCGAAATATTGTGTATCCAACGGCACCAATCATGAAAAATCACAGCCAACATGAGATCGTGCTTCTCGTAATTCCTCTCTTATGGCCTCAAATGCTGAGACCCATATACAACGACTCCTTCTCCCTACATAAGCACTACACCTAGCCTCATACATAATGCATTGCGGTAAATGGTACAACTCTTACTCGGTTTTGGAAAAATTAGTATCGATGATGAAGTCAATCTCTCTTTCATCTCCTGAAAGGATGAATCTTAGGAATCTATCCACAATTACTTATAACCCTTCTTATTTAGGCTTTTTAGTGGCGCTACTAAGTGTGAAAATTCTTGAATAAATCATATGTAGTAACCATCGAGCCCTAAAAAACTTTGTACCTCAAAGAAATTCTTTATCTAATCCCAGGAAACTACTGCTCTCACCTTCTATGGGTCTACTGATACTCCCATATCTAAGATTAAATGATCCACGAAATGAATTTGGTCCATCCAAAAGTGTCACTTTGAGAGTTTATCATATAGATGATTCTCTCTCGGTGTAACCAATATGATCTCTGGATGGATGGAATGGTCATGTTGAGTGTGAGATTACACCAAGATATCATCCAAAAATAGTACCACAAAAGAATCAATGTATGGATGGAAAAATGTTTCCTTATTTCTATGAAAAATGATGATTCATTCATGAGACCGAATGGCATAACCAAATACTTGTATAGACCATACCTGCTCTGAAAATCTATAAGAGGTATATATTATGGTATAACACACAACTGGTGATAACTGTGTCTCAGTTAAATCTTTGAGAACACCCAGGATCCTCAAATATGATCATATATATCATTAATCCTTATTAAGAGATATCAATTATTCATGGTCAACTGGTTCAGCTTCTGATAATACAAACAAATTCTGAGGGTACTTTCCGCATTCTTTGCAAAAAGGACACATGAACCCAAAGGAGAAGTAATAGGTCAAATGAAAACCTTTGATTTCAACTCCTCCAATAACTTCTTGAGATCATTTATCTCTGGTGTATCCATCCATTACAGAGGAATGGACACCAGTGTCTCTCTTAGCACAACCTCAATAGATAAAACCACCTCTCTCTCTAGAGATAAACCTGAAATGTTGACTGGTAGGACATCCTTGAATCAATGCACTATTTGAGGAAATTCAATCTGTGGAGTCCCCTGTTCATCTAGATATACACTAGAAATTTGGGCTATAATTCCTCCTAACCCATGATGCTCAAGTCCCTCTCTACTCGCTTGGACATCCCATTCTCCATTGTGAGAAAATATTTTACATATGGTAACGTAAAACTCACCCTAAAAGGATATAATTCAATAAAGGAATGAAAGAAGATCAAACAGTCCATTCTTAGAATAAAATCAAATCCTGTCATCCCTAAGACATAGTGGTCCCATAAGAAGTGATAACTATTAACCTCAAGAGGGCACTCCTTGCACTAACATACATTGGACGTCCTAATCTCGAACGGAGTGTCTAGCATCATAAAATTATCATAAGTAAAGATATAGAGACCAAGTCTCTCCACAATGGTAACAAATATAAAACCATCGAAAGACCCTACAATAAAAAGAGTATAAGCTAAAATTGAGGAAACTAGAATCGTACCTCTAACCGTATAGGGTCTTGGATTCTACTTCTACTGGGTCTGCTCCACTCAAAAAGTCTAACCTGTACCACAACCATGAGACCCTGCCTGGATACCCTAAGTTGTTCCACCCTACTGTCACTGAGAACCTATATTATATCTTCCTTGGCCGCAACCAACTCCTCATCCTGAAGAACCCCAATTCCATGACTGATGAGAAATTGGTGGTCCTTCTTCTGAATGTGGAGTCATAAAAAATCCCCTCTCACTCGCGGTTGGTGATAACTTCGTAGAAAAATTATAAAGATAACCTATCTTGATGCAATATCAGCACTAAATTGTGTCTCTCGGTCACTATGATCTCATGTGGCCACTCTTACCACAAAATTATCACCCCACTTTGGTACCAAAAGAAACATCCCTGATACTTGAAGAATCACCATGTGAAATATCTCTAAGATGCTTCCTACTATCAGTTGAGGGAGTACCGACCCTGGATGCTGAACCTCCCTAGTTCATAGCTCCAAACCCCCTCAAATTGCACTTGGTAATCAGTGCCTATTTTATTATAGTAGTCACCAAAGTCAACTAAAAAAAATTCACCTATGATCAGATGTCATACCTGTGACCATCCTCAAATATCCTAGCCAGTGATAACTCGTCACCCCCAGAATAGGTGTGATGTACTGAAGCTCTGTAAATTGAGAAGAATAATACATCACTAGAAGAGTGCTATACTCCAAATCCATGATCTCCTAAGCTCGGTCGACCATCAAAGTCTCATGGTAGAATTAATCATATAAGGTCATCTAGAACTCTTCCCAAGCCATATCCTGATGACGTCCCACCAATGAGACAACGTCCCACCATCTCTTGGTAGAATTACATAAAATTTAAGTCAAGAGCTTAAACCTACCCTTAGGAGGCATCTCCAGATGCTCGAAGATAGAAATAATGGCCTCCATCCATGACTATACGTCCCGAGGTCCTCCATCTTCAGAAAACGCGGGAGGATGTTGCTGTAGGAACACCCGCATCAACTCTACCACAGTCGGGGCAGGATGTGGTGCTCCCTAAAAGGTATGAATCATCCTTATAAATCCTTAATGAAACTATGAATCAGAACCTATGTTTGGTATAATAGCTAGTTCTTAAGAAAGGCATGAAGGGAGGATCTGCTAGTAGTCCCTGATCTACCATTTCCAGTTTCTGATCATTACCCTGTACCGACATACAACCGGAGGACTTCTTCGTGGCATGACTCTGTAAGGTCAATCAAAAACCATAGTAAAATATTATCAAGGAATTCCACATAAAAGTAAAATAGAATAGCATGAGAATGAAAACATTCAAGTTTCATAAAAGTGGGTTACACGGTGTGTAGAACCACTACATGACATGTTTCCTTTAAGCTTAATATGGGAGTGTACCTCTTCCAACTTGGTCATATAACACCCCATACACATGGTGTGTTCCTCATGAGGCATGATGTGTACATGAACATTCCATCCAACCTAGGTAATTCTACATGTCCAGAACTAGACAATTCTATTGGTGTAACACTACACGACATGCACACTTTTGACACGGTGTGTAAAACTACGTTTCCATCCACCTGGGTCATTAGTCACATAGCCAGATACATAATCGATTTCAGCATGATGTGTGCTCCCATTACATGGCTTGTTCTACCAAGATTTTACCAACCTCATGTCTCTACTCATACAATTAATCACATGGTCATCAACTACACAACGTGTATAAACGGCACAAGGCGTGTACTTAAGAAAATCCATTTCTTCCAGAATAGAAGAACACATGGCGTGTGCTCATAACATCACATGTTGTGTTTTCAGGTTTTTCAAGATAGTACGCCTCTAAACTTCTTTAGAAACCACAAAATCTTAAAAAATTTCTAAGGTATGCCAATTTATGATCCGTGGGAGCCCATATTCCCCGCGTCAATGTTTGGAATCCTTATTCATGTCATCTCTTAACAGAATTCAATTAATGTTCAATAATGATTGTAACAACCCGAGATTTTATTCGAATTATTCATTTTAATTTCTTTGATTTATTTTATTGTACGCTTCACCAAGATTATCTTTCGCTATACGCAATACCGTATTAGATTTTAGTATATGCAACTCTATTCTTGGCTCGTGTTACACACAACTTCAAGTTCGTTTTGTAGACATTATTCTACGCAACATTAATTATAGATTTTGTTTAATGTATAAATGAAATAATTTTTGATTATGTTATACGCAACACCATAGGGATCTTGCACTACACAAATCCCTTACTTGGCTTGCATTACACGCAATCAAGACCTTCCTCGATAGCGTGTGTAGTACGCGATACCGGGTTTCACTAAACAATGATATATTGTTATAATATTATTATGGACTAGCCGATATGAATATTATTAACTAAATTTTGAATTTTTTAAAATTATTATTAATCTTAAGAATTTTCTATAACATGGTATGAAAACAAAATAAATTAATCAGGTAAAATAAGTATTTTTCAAAAAATGCACTTTTGCCGCCTTTTGATGGAACACCCACATTAAATCTAGTTTTTGACATGTTTATAAGTTCAATTTTACAAAATAAAATCTGTCTTTGGAACAAGGATATAAAAATTTACTTTGGATAAATTTTTCATATTATTCTGATAACTTTTATATTTTAATGAATAGTAAAAACACACTATATTTTAATTAAAAACAACATTTTTCATCACAATAATTTATATGTTTAAATTATAATATTGAATGGTTTTAAAGTATAAATATAATATATTATTACCATTTAATATAATTCATGTCTTTACCATTAATTTTACATTGAATTCATAGGTAAAAACATTTCAATCTTTGCCAATGTTTTAACTTTTAAAACCCATTTTCTTAACAATGAAGTTAATTTTAAATTAATTACTGAAACTTGTGTGTTTTGAATTTTGAAAAATAGATTCCATATTTTAATTCATTGGTTCCAAATTATGTTAATATGTAATATTTTTTTTTGATATTATGAATAGTAACTACCGTAATTTTTATTTACTGTAGTTAAAGGTAAATCGGGTAATTAAGGGTAAAAATAAGATTATAAAATTACCCTAACACCTGCCAAAATTCTATTGGATGACTAAAATTAGACCCATATCACTTAAGGGTCTGAATAGATGAATTTTATGGACTTTTGACCATGAAAATAATTTAATTATTATTAAAACCAAAGAAAGCGACAACATGTCACTCTCTTAAATTTTATAAGTATAATAAATTTATATTAGTGATAAAATTCATGAAACTTCAAAAATGAATAGTCTATAGAAAGATAATAAAATTATCTACATGATTTGAATTTATTTATAATTTTTAGGGATTAAATAATTATCATTAAAGGTGACACAATAGTGATGTTGAAATTATTTTATTGATTGAATTATCAAATAAATGGTTTTAAAAATACCAAAATAAAGATTATATGAACTAGTTAATATTCTCCACTAATTTTATAGATAAATATGACATGTTATGAATCTATTAAAGATTTTAGTTCTAACATATCTTCTGTTTGGATTTTAGTTCAATTCAAATAAATGAATAGTGTAAAAATTGACATTATTGTTATTTTATAAAAATAACATAATATAAAATTATTTAAAAATAAAAAAATATTTAAAAATTATAAATTAAAATTTATATGGTCGAAAATTTCATAAATTATCCAATTATGGACAATTAAAACACATAATTAATTATTTATAACAATTTAAAATTTATAATCTTATTACCACAAATAAAATTAAATAGATTAAATAAGGATAAATCAAATTGATAATATTTAAAATAAATTTCAAACATGTCTAAATTTTATTGTTTGATGATATTACAAACCTATTTCATATAATATTTGTATTTGAGTCATTTTGGATGTTTTTATTTGTGGTTTTAATTTATTATATATTAATATTTTTGAGGTTTCCAAAGGTGCCCCTCTCCTTCCTTATAAAAGGGAACCTCCTCCCTCTCCTCTTCACAACACTTTGAGCCTTAAAGATACGCCAACATATGCCCATTTCTCTTCTACACTTCCCTATAAACATTATGGAGGTTCTGGTCTTCTCAAAATACCTACTCTAGTCCCTTAAGAGGAAGCTTAAAGGAGGTTTGTCGAAGAAGAGGTAATCTCTTCTACCGATTCTTTCTTCTTAAACTTCTTATTATTTAGTTGTTTAATTATAAATTAATAACATATGTATCACTAATATACCTATATGTTATTATAAATATGAAAAAAACCCATTTCACCTTCTATTCATCCTACGGAAAATGAAATCACCGCGCGTGCTTACGTACGGAATATCATCTCCACGCCATGGTGTAATATGTTTTCCACAACCACTTTACTTGGATGGGTATAATGGTGTAAATAATAACTACATATGATTATTATAACATGATAATAATTATTAGATATTCCATCTTCCACTCCAATACCATTCAATAGTTATGGGAATGATATCATCGCTCGTGCGTACGTACGGCCAAACATCTCCACGATGTGATGCAACTAATTCTACATGATCATCATTGAATAATGATTATATAAATGAATTTAATGAACATAAATGATATATATTAAACTAATAACATTATGTAAATAAGTTATCTATAACCTAAAAAGAGGAATACAAATTTATTCTACAAGACATGCATAAGAACATAAAGCAACGAACACCCGAATAACAAGTAACAATGAAATATTACTGATAAAAAGATAATAATATGACCATGTATGATATCATAAAAATTAATATGATTCTGTATTAAGTCAATGAAATTATTTAAATCATTATACAGAAGGTTCAGATATGTAAGAAGCATATCAAACCTAAGGTAAGGGAAAATCTCACAATCTCATTTTTATCAGAGATTGTTTATACTTCAGAATTTACTGGGGCATATTTATCATCCACATACATGTTTCCTTAATATGTAATATTATTTATATTCTCCGAAAAATTTTTAAATCTAATTTTACCTATTGGTGAATTTTTAGTAAAATATATGAAAGGAATATTTTTTTGTTTTCAGTAAGAGATACTTTTTGACTTTTCCAGCCAAAGTATGGGAAGAATGTTTTTAACTTATACGACATGAATGGTTTTATGATTACATAGAACATTATTTACATGAAGCTTCCTTTACAATTTTTCAAGTTTATTTTTAATTAACTTCTTTTTGTTTAAAATTTTATGACATGTTAAGAAAGGAAAAATGTTTTTTAAGTAGAAAAGATATTTTCCTCAAGAATGGAGATCAAGTGTTTTATCAAAATTATTTCCTTATAAGATAATATAGGGTTTTGTTTCTATCCCTTCTATTACAATTAATTGATTATGTTGTCATGGAATTATTTTTATGAATTCCTTTATCTTATATGAATTGTTTTATGATGTCACAATGTTTAAGAATCCCATTTTTATTACATGGGTTATGTTATGATATATGATTTATGATTTTGTGGCACACATAAGAATGTTTTCATTATGAGATGGGTGTGACCTATATCTCCCTACAATTAATTGGGTAAAGATTTGCATCTCATGAGATTGACATGAATGGAATGACAAGTTAATCCGGTTTAGTGATATAGGACTGAAACAAGGAGTGAACTCGGTTCAGAAATGGACTTTGTCCACTAAGATATTCTTGGAAATGAGCCTTGACTAATAAGAAATGATCTTTCTATGATTATGTGTGCATGCCAAAAAGTTACATGTTATATGTTATGATCATTGGGATTACGTTTCACTACTATGATTTTCCACATGTTATGATATTATGATCTGTTTTGCAGGTTAAGATTTTCAAAATGTTATGTTCTTATGAATATGATATGATTGATATTTTCTTTGTTTACCCTTACTAAGAATTTGAGATCACCCTTTTTTGTATGTTTTCTTTTCCCCGGGTCAGGAAGAAGGGTATTATGTAGGATATGCCAAAAGGGACTGTAGATATGATGAAATAAATGGGAGACAATGTAGATGCTTTATGAACCAGTTGTTTATGTTTCCTAGTTTCTAAAGACACTATACCTATAAGGTCCTCTCTGGGTTTTGTTATATGTTGTAATAAGTATGTTTCAATTCTTAAGTAATAACAATGTATGTAAAGTATTGGTCGTTATAGTTGGTATCAGAGGAAAGGTTTAGTCAACCTTTGGAAACTAGGATGTGAGAACTTTAGTGAGATCCCTAGAGATATTTCTAAGGTATGTCTAGGGATGTCCCTAAGGTTAAGTATAAGTATAGGTTATAGTCCTAGAATTACGGTAACAATATTTTAATTAAACCTAAGATGTCATATATTGATAGTACTCCACCTTTATTATGTTGTTTTCCCTAGCATGATTTTTGCCTCTCACACTATTCTTTTTGGGTTTTAGACGATGGCTAGAACCCGAAAGAACCGTGTTGATCAAATTAATGGAAAATGAAATGATTGTCCTCCTGAACAAACCAATGTTATGGGAGATGGAGTAAAAAATCTTATTGCTATACTTACACAAGCTATGAATCATTTTGGACCTCCAAATGAGCAGAGAAGGGAAAAATATTCTATTTATTCCTTCATGTGTCAATGTCCACCTTCTTTCAGTGGGTCTTCTGATCCACTTGTTACTGAACAATGGATCAGTACCATTAAAAAAATATTGTCCATACTTCGTTGTTCGGAACATGAAAAGGTAATTCTGGCTATTTACCATTTAGAAGGTGAAGCAGAACAATGGTGGACACTAATTAAGAGTATGAGGCCCCGAGATGAAATTGAATCCATGGAATGGGATGAGTTCAAGAACTTATTTTTCGATAAGTACTTTTCTCATATTCTTCTAAAAAATATGGAAAATGATTTCTTTGAGCTTAAGAAAAAGGATGATGAATCGGTTGGTACCTACAAAGAAAATTTTACAAGACTTTCAAGGTATGCTTCCAGAATTATTATCCAACCTGAGAGTAAGATCGATCGATTCTTTAGTGGCTTAAAACCAAGTCTTCAAAGGGAATTATCCATAAGGGACTTCAATAGCTACAAGGAAATTGTTCGATGTGCTCTCAAGGTTAAGATGGAGATTGGAGAAAGCCATCAGTCATATGGGTTTGATAAGAAGAGGAAAATGGAATTCAAAGGGAAATCTAAAGACCACACTGAAAAGAAGATGAGTTTTCCCTTATGCTCAAAGTGTGGAAGGAAACATTGAGAGAATTGTCTTAAAGGGACAATTAAATGTTTCAAATGTGGAAAAGAAGGTCATAGGGAATTTGAATGCCACAATAATGGGAAAAAGATTTCTAGTGATGCGAACAAAGAAAAGGCTACACAGAATGCACCTACTACACTTCAATGTTACAAGTGCAAGGAAATGGGGAATTATGCTAATCAATGCCCTAATCTAAGGGTTAATGATGATCGACATGAGCAATGTAACAACCCGAAATTTTGAATAAATATTGTTTCCTAATTTTGTGTGTTATTTCATACTCAACAAAACTTTTTCATTTAATAAAATGTGTATAATTAAAATGAGACTATTGGGTTTTGACTATTATATGACCGTTAGTCAGTATGACCACTGGAAACTGAATGTTGTGACTATTGTCTCTAAATACAAGTGATCTTGGTTAATTAATATAGAAATAAGATTCGATGGCCTCATCCAGTAGTCTTGGGCCAATCAAAGCCCATCTAACAGAACATGGGAAGAAGGTAGCACCACTGCGCTTTACTCTGGACCAAACCCAAGCCGAACTTCGTCGTGTGAAGCTAGAACGGAATCGACTTCACGAGAAGTTCAAACTGATAGAAATTACTACTCGTGCGATGTTGGTCGAGCTGCCCTCAGATTCTCTCACCTTAGAACACCTTACACGTATGTCATATGCTGGGGTTATAAGGGGCTATGTAAGGAGACCAAAGCTACGTTGTGTAATCCATTGTTATAAATAAAATTGTGTTCTCTTCTTATGGTGAAGTTTTTGAATTTTCAAATGTCTGGATAAATATAGTATGCATATTTTTGATGAATTTTTAGAAAAAGGATATTTTAAAAATGTTTATGTAAACCTTAAATAATTAAAAATGTGTATTTATTTTCAAAAAAATGGTCTTCTACAATTATGTGATTCAATAAAATGGTTAAATAACGAATTCATAAATTATTAGTCAAGTATTGGTTTTTCAGGTGAATAGTGTTTTTTAATTAAAAATTAAATTAAAATTTTTTAGAAAATTATTTTTATAAAATGAACTTTACTTTTGAACTCAGAGCATCGATATTATGTTAAGGTAATTTTTGGGGATTTTTCTGAAAAAAATGAATTTTCGGTGAATAGTGTATTTATTTAAAAATTAAATTAAAAATATTTAGAATATTATTTTTATAAAATGGAGTTCATTTTTGAAATCAGAGCATCGATATTTGGTTAAGGAGAAATTTTGGGATTTTTCTGAGAAAGTTGAATTTTCAGTGAATAGTGAAAATACAGTTTTTAAGTTACAGTTGATGAATGACATCATTAAATGATGTATTAAGTATGTAATCAATATTTTCGAATTATGAACATTAAGATAAGGTATGAGGTGTACCAAGTGGCCAATACATTGGGCAAAAACCATCGGCAAGCCCATGGTTTTTCCAATACCACCAATGACATGTCCCTTGGCCATTAATGCCTTGTCCACTCACTTTCCCTATAAATACCCACCCTTTACTCCTTTATTTTTCACTCCCAACTCTCCCCTGACGAATATGTGGTCTCATTACCTCCCAAGGAGTCCTCCCAAGGTGCCTCCAATCCCTCAAGGTCCGAACCTTTGAGTTTTAAGAGTTACGTTTTAAGGTAAGGGATCCTACCTCTCTCTTTCTTTTCAAGTACTCTCGTTTTTGTCATTTCTTTTAAGCTCCATGTTCTTATGTTGGGGATGTTCTTTTATATACATACAACTTCCCTTTTCATGTTCATATCATGATGGATCCTCTCTTACTCTGATCATTTTGTTTAAGAATTTTTAAGTGGCACCGTTAGGCTGCCGAATTTTTTAAGGGATTCTTTCACCCATATCATTTTCAAGTTCTATTTTCTTGTCAAGTCTTTCAAGTTATTTTTTATTGTTTTGGGGTATGATTTATATATATATCATACGGATAATTTATGTTCATATTATTATAGACCCTATTTGATCTCATCAATTCATTTTTTTGATGTTTAAGTGACGCCGTTAGGCTGTCGAATTTTTAAGGAATTCTTTCACCCTTCTCGTTTTCAAAATCTATTTTCATGTCAAGTCTTTCAAGTTACTTTTTATTATGTTGGGGTATGATCTATATATCTATCATACTAATCTTTTATGTTCATATGATGAGAGACCGTATTTAATCTCATCAATTAATTTTTTTGAAGTTTAAGTGACGCTGTTAGGCAGCCGATTCTCTAAGGGATTCTTTCACCCTTCTCTTTTTCAAAATCTATTTTCATTTCAAGTCTTTAAAGTTCCTTTTTATTAGGTTGGGGTATGATATATATATCTATAATACTGATATTTTATGTTCATATGATGAGAGACCCTATTTGATCTCATCAATTCATTTTTTTGATGTTTAAGTGACGCCGTTTGGCTGCCGAATTTTTAAGGGATTCTTTCACCCTTCTCGTTTTCAAAATCTATTTTCATGTCAAGTTTTCAAGTTCCTTTTTATTATTTTGTGGTATGATATCTAAATCTATAATCCTGATATTTTATGTTCACATGATGAGAAACCCTATTTTATCTCTTCAATTCATTTTTTTTATGTTTATGTGATGTCGTTAGGCTGCAGAATTCTTAAGGGATTCTTTCACTCTTCTCGTTTTCAAAATCTATTTTCATGTCAAGTCATTGAAGTTACTTTTTAATATTTTGGGGTGTGATATCTATATCTATCATAATGATATTTTATGTTCATATGATTAGAGACCCTATTTGATCTCGTCAATTAATTTTTTTGATGTTTAAGTGACGCTGTTATACTGCCGAATTTTTAAGGGATTCTTTCACCCTTCTCATTTTCAAAATCTATTTTCATGTCAAGTCCTTCAAGTTACTTTTTATTACATTGTGGTATGATCTCAATAACTATCATACTGATATTTTATGTGCGTATTATGAGAGACCCTATTTGATCTTGTCAATTCATTTTTTTGAAGTTTTAAGTGACGCCGCTCGGCTGCGGAATTTTCATAATAGAAATCTTATTTTTGTCTTCCATCAATGTTTTTCATTTCATATGGTATGTCTTTAAAATTTTATTATCATGTTCTTATATCCATTATATTATGTCCCTCTACTGTTTTATGGATCATTTATGAGTGGGGGACCCATTTCCCCTCTCTTTTCAATGTTTTCTAAAACCATGCAACTTAGCCATTATACTGCCGAATTTTGGTCTAAAAATGTCTCTCTCTTTTTCTCAAATTATATTATTTTATAAAGTGAATACTCAAAGCTCTTTATTCTAAAGGTTTATTCACATATATATCAAAATGATCTATTTTAATTCTGGGACATACATACATAAAACCCTTTTTCCATTTTCCGTGGGTTTAAATTGACATAAAGATCACGTCTTTAAAACTATTTTTAAAATGTGATGACTATGAAATGAAACCCATTTATTTTATTCTATACGGGTTGTTTATGAAATTATTAATGATGATATATGTGGATCACATGATAAGAAAGGCAAATTTAAGGGTGCGCCCTGATAGCGCTCCAATCCATTGGGTAAAGACTTAATCTATAGAGATGGCCATTTTGACTAATACCTTGGTGAATAACCTTGGTAATTTTTAATGACACCTTGGGGATGGACCTTGGTGAAATGGAAATGATTGTCTAAGTATAATTTTGTAGCCACATATTCATGTTATGAAATAAGTTATTTTTATTATGATATGCATCATGATCTCTTTATCATGCCTTATAGTTATTTTTCATGACTTTTGATGTATCTCAAGTTCTCACGTAGAATGTTTCCATTGTTTCCCCTACTGGGCCTTTTTCTCACCCTTTCCGTTGATGTATGCTCCCAGGTTATGAGATGCTTTAACGAACTTAGGATAAAAAAATGAAGAATCCTTTCATGTGTTTAAGAAGAATATTTTTTTCTCATGTAATAAGTTCCTAGTTTCCAAGACACTAAACCTTAAAGATCATCAGTTTTGTATAATGTAATGAAAGTTTATGTGATAAAAATGAGGGATGTGATAGTTGGTATCAAAGGATGGTTTAGTTATTTGTGGAAATTAGTATATGAAAACTTTAGGAAGAATCCTATAGAAAAGTTTAAATATAGGAAATCTTCCTGGTATTTTGGTGAGTATTGAGTAAGGGGTTTCCAAGCAAATACATCCCTGTCTGGATACGAGCATGTAGAGGTGGATCTGGCATAGATGTACATAGGGGTAAAAATCGAAAATACCGCTTTGAGCTAGACTCGAACGGGAACCGGTACATGACAACAACCCTTGCTTCACTCTTGGTTATGACACTCCCAGGGGATAAGCTTTGGTAAATTCATAAGCTTAGTATAAACCATTATTAAAGAAACAAATATAAAATAAAATAAAGATTCACATAAGAATGTATGACCATGTATAACCTTGATTTTAACCTAGGGGTTCAAAAGTTAGGGTATACTTTTCTTCTACTAGTTTATCCTTCTATGCTTTAAGTTTCCTTTTCATGATTATTGGCTAAGTATTTAAGACCCCTAATTATACTTTATTTTCTAGTTAATGGCGGGAAATGGAAGAACATGTCCCAACAACCAATGTGATAGGAATTGTGGTGATTTCCCTATTAATATGACAAAGATGACAAGAGATCAAGTTGAACATATTGTGATTATGACAAACCAGCTATCAAAAATCACAATTAATAATTTGTACCTTGTAGAATGACCAAATTCGTCAAGGAAGAAGAAGAAGAAGTCTCAAGGATGTTCATATAATAAATTTTATTAGGGGATTAATATATGATTATTATTTTGGAAGACATTCACTATTTTGGGAACCCTATTTGATCGAGGTAAATATATTTCTACGGTATTTTCTTTGGGGAATAAAGGTTGACTTATATTTTGAAGAATTGATGAATTTAAGGTGAACTTATGGTAATATAGGTTACTTATGGAAATGATTAACTTATCTTGGGGAAAATATGTTTAGGTTAGCTACTTTTTTTAAGATGTTAGGAGTGGTTGATGTTGTTTGGAGATGAACGATAAAGTTTATTTTGGAAGACTGTGTTATCAAATCCTTCTTGCATTTGGGTTTCAATCTTAGTTTGGTTTATTTTGAGGAATTTTAAGGACAATTATTTATGGAATGGTCTATGATGAAATTTGGGTAGTACCGTGGAATTTTGAAGATTTAAAGAAGTTTCCATTCTTATGGGATTTTTTCTTTTTGAAGAGTTTTTTATCTTACCCTTTCTGTTTTTTTGGATAATGTTTAAAGATAGAAGAAATAGATAGTTAATCTTTTGTGGATTATGTGACTCAAAAAGATGATTCTTGTGTTTTGATGAGACCAATTGTTTTTGAATGCTCATCATTTGGAGAAATGATTAGTTTTGATAGAAACTTATTAAAGGATGAAACTCTACTTGAAGGTAGATATATTTCCTTGTGTTTTTATTCTATATAGTAAATGAATTCTTCAAAACTATGAAAAGGAACGTAAAACAAAAACGTTGTCTGTTAATGTTTCCTATTGGGAAATCAAATACTGTTTAACCCATCATAAGTTTGTGATTTTCTTGTTGTTAACTTTCTCCTAATCATGTTTTCTATCACTCTACCTCAGAATGTGACCCTTTGTTTTCTCCTCCATGTCCATGTTTTCCTACATGGAATCCTAGTATGGGTTAACTCAGGTGACCTTTGTACTTCCTTTTCTTTCATTTAAAGTAATAGTGTTATTGACTCTTCTTCCGATGTGGGACTTTCAATGAAGTTTCCAAACCAAATTTTTAAAATTTCCGAGGATGCAATTTCTTAAGGGGGAAGATTGTAAAGACCCGTAATTTTGAATAAATATTGTTTCCTAATTTTGTGTGTTATTTCATACTCAACAAAACTTTTTCATTTAATAAAATGATTATAATTAAAATGAGACTATTGGGTTTTGACTATTATATGACCATTAGTCAGTATGACCGTTGGAAACTGAATGTTGTGACTATTGTCTCTAAATACAAGTGATATTGGTTAATTAATATAGAATGAAGATTTTATGGCCTCATCCAGTAGTCTTGAGCCAATCGAAGCCCATATAACAGAACTTGGGAAGGAGGTAGCACCACTGGGCTTTGCTCTGGACCAAACCCAAGCTGAACGTCATCGTGTGAAGCTATAACAGAATCACCTTCGCGAGAAGTTCAAACTGATAGAAATTACTACTCATACGATGTTGGATGAGCCGCCCTCAGATTATCTTACCTTAGCACACCTTACACGTAGGTCCTATGCTGGGGTTATAAGGGGCTATGTAAGGAGACCAAAGCTAAGTTTTGTAATCCTTTGTTATAAATAAAATTGTGTTCTCTTCTTATTGTGATGTTTATGAATTTTCAAATGTCCGGATAAATATAGTATGCAGATTTTTGATTAATTTTTAGAAAAAGGATATTTTAAAAATGTTTATGTAAACACTAAATAACTAAAAATGTGTAATGATTTTCAAAAAATGGTCTTCTACAATTATGTTCAGTACTAAATTTAGATTCTAATAAGATCAACATAACTTTTGATGAATAGTAAATTATAAATAGTGATTTTATGCTTAGGATTAGTAATTTGAGCTAATGGATTAGTAATCTCATTTAAAGAAAGTATTAATATAATCTAGGCACCTTGATTAAGTAATGTGATTCAACAAAATGGTTAAATAACGGTTTCATAAATTATTAGTCAAGTATTAGTTTTTTCGGGTGAATAGTGTTTTTTAATTAAAAATTAAATTAAATATATTGAGAAAATTATATTTATAAAATGGAATTTATTTTTGAACTCAGAGCATCGATTTTATGTTAAGGTAATTTTTGGGGATTTTTTTGAAAAAATGAATTTTCGGTGAATAGTGTGTTTATTTAAAAATTAAATTAAAAATATTTAGAAAATTATTTTTATAAAATGGAGTTCATTTTTGAAATCAGAGCATCGATATTTGGTTAAGGTGAAATTTTGGGATTTTTCTGAGAAAGTTGAATTTTCAGTGAATAGTGAAAATACTGCTTTTAAGTTACGAGTATTTAATGACATCATTAAATGATGTATTAAGTATGTAATCAATATGGTCGACTTATGAATAGTAAGATAAGGTATGAGGTTTCCCAAGTGGGAAATAACATGGGCAAATACCTTGGGCAAGCCCATGGTTTTTCCAATACCACCAATGATGTGTCCCTTGGCCATTAATGCTTGTCCCCTCACTTTCCCTATAAATACCCACCCTTTACTCCTTTAGTTTTCACTCCCAACTCTCCTCCAACAAAGATATGGTCTCATTACCTCACAAGGAGTCCTCCCAAGGTGCCCCAAATCCCTCAAGGTCCCAACCATTGAGTTTTAAGAGTTACGTTTTAAGGTAAGGGATCCTACCTCTCTTTTTCTTTTCAAGTACTCTCATTTATGTCATTTCCTTTAAGCTCAATGTTCTTATGCTGGGGATGTTATTTTATATCCATCCTAATTCCCTTTTCATGTTCATATGACGAGGGATTCTCAGTTACTCTCATCATTTTGTTTTAAGAATGTTTATGTGGCGCTGTTAGGATGCCGAATTTTTTAAGTGATTCTTTCACCCTTCTCATTTTCAAGTTCTATTTTCTTGTCAAGTCTTTCAAGTTTCTTTTTATTGTGTTGGGGTATGATATCTAGATATATCATACTGATATTTTATGTTCATATTATTATAGGACCTATTTGATCTCATCAATTGATTTTTTTTATGTTTAAGTGATGTTGTTAGGTTGCCGAGTTTTTAAGGGATTCATTCACCTTTCTCGTTTTCAAAATCTATTTTCATGTCAAGTCTCTCAAGTTACTTTTTATTATGTTGGGGTATGATATCTATATCTATCATACTTATATTTTATGTTCATGTGATGACAGATCCTATTTGATCTCATAAATCCATTTTTTTTATGTTTAAGTGATGCCGTTAGGCTGCCGAATTTTTAAGGGATTCTTTCACCCTTCTCATTTTCAAAATCTATTTTCATGTCAAGTCTTTCAAGTTTCTTTTTATTATTTTTGGGTATGATATATATATCTATCATACATATATTTTATTTTCATATGATTAGAGACCCTATTTGATCTCACCAATTCATTTTTTTGATGTTTAAGTGACGCCGTTAGGCTGCCGAATTTTTAAGTAATTTTTTCACCCTTCTCGTTTTCAAAATCTATTTTCATCAAGTCCTTCAATATCGTTTTTATTATGTTGTAGTATGATCTCTATATCTATCATAATTATATTTTATGTTCATATGATGATAGACTCTATTTTATCTCATGAATTCATTTTTTTGATGTTTAAGTGACGCCCTTAGGGTGCCGAATGTTTAAGGGATTCTTTCACCCTTCTCGTTTTCAAAATCTATTTTCATGTCAAGTCTTTCAAGTTACTTTTTATTATGTTGGGGTATGATCTCTATATCTATCATACTTATATTTTTTGTTCACATGATGAGGGACCCTATTTGATCTCGTTAATTCATTTTTTTGATGTTTAAGTGACGCTGTTAGGCTACCGAAGTTTTAAGGGATTCTTTCACCCTTCTTGTTTTCAAAATCTATTTTCATGTAAAGTCTTTCAGGTTAATTTTTATTATGTTGGGGTATGATCTATATATCTATCATACTGATATTTTATGTTCTTATGATGAGAGACCCTATTTGATCTCTTCAATTCATTTTTTTGATGTTTTAAGTAACGCCGCTAGGCTGCCGAATTTTCATAATAGAAATATTATTTTTGTATTCCATCAATGTTTTTCATTTCATATGGTATGTCTTTCAAATTTAATTACCATGTTCTTATATCCATTATATTATTTCCCTCTAATGTATTATGGATCATTTATTAGTGGGTTACCCATGTCCCCTCTCTTTTCAATGTTTTCTAAAATCATGCAACATAGTCATTATGCTGCCGAATTTTGGTCTCAAAATGTCTCTCTATTTTTCTCAAATTATTTTATTTTATAAAGTGAATAATCAAAGCTCTTTATTATACAGGGCTATTCAAATATATATCAAAATGATCTATTTTAATTCTTGGACTTACATACATAAAACCCTATTTCCTTTTTCCGTGGGTTTAAAGTGACATAAAGATCACGTCATTAAATCCGTTTTTGAAATGTGATGACTATGAAATGAAACCCATTTATTTTATGCTATATGGGCTGTTTATGAAATGATTGATGATGATATACGTGGATTAAATGATAAAAAAGGAAAATTTAAGAGTGCGCCCTGATAGCGCTCCAATGCATTGGGTAAAGACTAAATCTCTAGAGATTTCCATTTTGACTGATACCTTGGTGAATAACCTTGGTAATTTTTAATGACACCTTGGGGATGGACCTTGGTGAAACAGAAATGATTGTCTATGTTAAATGTTTTAGCCACATATTCAAGTTATGAAACACATTATTTTTATTATGATATTATTCATGATATCTTACTCATGCCATATACTTATTTTTCATGACTTTTGATGTATCTCAAGTTCTCATGTAAAATGTTTCCATTGTTTCCCTTACTGGGCCTTCTGATAACTGTTTCCTTTGATGTATTCTCCCAGGATATGAGATGCTGTAATGAACTTAGGATGAACAAATGAATAATCCTTTCAAGTGTTTAAGAAGAATGTTTTTTTTCTCTTGTAATAAGTTCCTGGTTTCCAAGACACTAAACCTTAAAGATCCTCGATTTTTTATAATGTAATGAAAGTTTATGTGATAAAAATGCGGGATGCGATAAGAAACCTCTTAAGGAAAAGGATAAAGGGAAGTCACATTCGATCACTATTTGTGATGTGGACTATGAAAATGATGTTGTGGAATGATTAAGTGTTTATGTAATGTGATTTCAAAATAGTATCATGGAATATCATTTATGGTATCGTGGAATTTTGGAATATCTATGTATTGGTTTTCAATAATTATATGGTACCAGTAACCATGAAAAGTGATTGAAATATTTTTGGAAAGAAGATGATATGCGCAAAATGAAGGGATATAGAGAAAATGAAATGAGCTCTTGATTGATATCATGGTTTGAGTATATAGAATTTTTGTGATTTTTGTATGTGGAAAGAGTTATCTTTTGACAGCATTCATGTTTTCACTAAGGTTCAATGGGTATTCATTTTTCAAGAGAATACATTATTAAGGAATTCACATGTTTGGAATGTGACCAAAAAGATATATCGTATGATATATGGGAGATAAATGACGGTATTCACATGCTTGGTAGATGACATTTCTAGTAATTGTTTTCTTTATACTATGAGCTTGGATAGAAGTATTTTTGATAGTCCTAAAGATTGGAATGGATTATGTTCGACATAAGTTAGTATTGTTTAAGGATAGAACTTTTTTCGATATTATTTATGGGATGTTACAATAATGTTGTTTTAGAAAAAGGAAAACCTTCAGGATGGGCGACAACCTATCGCGTCGGACAAGGCTGTGAGAATCAAACCCACAACTAAAGTACGACAGGCCTTTATCGCCTACCACTAGCCTACAAGAAGTCCCTGGTTAGTAAAAACGAGTTTTATTTTATTAAGCGGTATGATAGATGAAGTATAAGTCCATTTTTGGAATCATATACAATTAACCTCACCATAGATGGACTTATGTATATTTGATAACTTTTTCTAACCTTATGTTTGAAACAAATGGAATGACCTATCATTCTATCACATGATCTTCTAAAACTTCGCGAAATTCAAATTCAACTTCATTTCATTAAGAGATGAAGTGGAAATTGTTCGAGGCACGAGAAACGTTGATATTGTACCAAAATCAAGTAAGTATTAATTTTAATTCAAAAATTCTTCAACATTTGGTAAATGATCTTGAAAACCAAATATGTTGTCTTATTGCCCTCATATTTGATGAATCAGATGGTACCGTAGATCATCACAAATTTATGGCTTTGTGATTGTTGGATTTTTCATAGCCATGTTCTCTACCACTCTCCATCAGAACTTGATGGTTAGATTTCTCTTCCATATCCATATTTTCACCTATGTTCTCCTATGTGGAAACCCAGTGATGAGTTAATTTGGGTAAACGATATGTTTCATACTTCACTTTTTAAAATTAAGTTTTAGTATTCCTTTTTGCGATGTGGGTTTCTATGAAAGAAACTTTCAAGTAGTAAACCATTTATAACCCCGACGAATTTCGAGGGTGAAATTCATTTTAGGGGGGGTAGAATTTTACAACCCGAGATTTTATGAGAATTATTATTTTTAATTTCTTTGTATGATTCACCAAGATTATCTTGCGCTTTACGCGACACCATATTAGCTTGTAGTATATGAAACACTATTTTTGGCTCGTGTTACACACAACTTCAAGTTCGTTTTGTAGAAATTATTCTACGCAACATTAAGTATAGATTTTTTTAATATATAAATGATATAAGTTTTGATTATGTTATATGAAAAACCAAAGGGAGCTTTCACTACACGAAGCCCTGACTTGGCTTGCATTACACGCAATCACGACCTTCATATATATTGTGTGTAGTCCACGATACCAGGTTTCACTAAACAACGATATATTGTTATATTATTATTATGGACTAGCCATTATAAATATTAATAACTAAATTTTGAATTTTATAACATTATTATACATCTTACACATTTTCTAGAACATGGTATGAGAAGAAAATAAATTTTTCAGGTAAAATAAGTATTTTTCAAAAAATGCAGTTTTGCCGCCTTTTGATGGCGCACCCACTTTAAATCTAGTTTTTGACATGTTTATAAGTTAAATTTGACAAAATAAAATTCTTCTTTGGAATCAGGATATAAAAATTTACTTTGGATACATTTTTCATATTATTTTGATAACTTTCATATTTTAATGAATAGTAAAAACACGCTATATTTTAACTAAAAACAAATTTTTTCATCGCAATAATTTTTATGTTTAAATTATATTATTGAATGATTTTAAAGTATAAATAGAATATATTTTTACCATTTAATATAATTTATGTATTTACGATTAATTTTACATTGAATTCATGGAGAAAAAATTTTTAATCTTTGGCAATGTTTTAACTTTTAAAACCTGTTTTCTTATCAACAAGATTAATTTTAAATTAATTACTGCAACTTATGTGTTTTGAATTTTGAAAAATGTATTCCATATTTGAATTTAGTGGTTCCAAATTATGTTAATAGGTTACTTTTATTTTGTTTGATATTATGAATAGTAACTATGGTAATTTTTATTTACTGCAGTTAAAGGTAAATCGAGTAATTATGGGTAACAATAAGATTATAAAATTACCCTAACACCTGCCAAAATTCAATTTGATGACTAAAAGTAGACCCATATCACCTAAGGGTCGGAATATATTACTTTTATGGACGTTTGACCATGAAAATAATTTAATTATTATTAAAACCAAAGAAAGTGACAACATATCACTCTCTTAAATCTTATAAGTATAATAATTTTAATTTATTGATTAACTTCATGAAACTTAGAGAATGAATAGTCCCAAGAAATATACTAAACCTATCTACATCTTTTTAATTTATTTATAATTTTTAGGTATTAAATAATTATCATTAATGGTGACACAATAGTGATGTTGAAATTATTTTATTGATTGAAATATCAAATAAATGGTTTTAAAAATATTAAAATAAATATTTTATGAACTATTTAATGTGCTACACTATTTTTATAGATATATATGAAATGTTATGAATCTATTATATCTTTTATTTTGAACATATCTTCTGTGTGGATTTTATTTAAATTCAAATAAATGAACATTGTCAAAAGTGACGCAATTGTTATTTTATAAAACTAACATAATATAAAATTTTTTAAAACTCACAACATTATTTAAAATTTATAAATTAAAATTTATATGGTCTAAACTGTCATAACGTATCCAATTATGGACAATTCACAACACATAAGTAATTATTTAATATAATTTAAAATATAGAATCATATTACCACAAATAATATTAAATAGATTAAATAAAGATAAATCAAGTTGATAATGTTTAAATTAAATTCCAAACATGTCTAAATTTTATTGGTTTATGAGATTACAACCTTATCTCATCTAATATTTGTATTTGAGTCATTTTGAATGTTTTTATTTGGGGTTTGAATTTATTATAAATTAATATTTTTGAGGTTTCTAAAGGTGCCCCTCTCCTCCCTTATAAAAGGGAACCTCCTCCCTCTCCTCTTCACAACAATTTGAGCCTTAAAGCTCAGCCAAAACCTGCCAATTTTTCTTCTCCACTTCCCTAGAAACATTTTTGAGGTTTTGGTATTCTCAAAATGCCTACTCTATTCCTTTAAGAGGAAGCTTAAAGGAGGTTCGTCGAAGAAGAGGTAATCTCTTCTACCGATTCTTTCAAGTTTATTTATTCTTAAAATTATTCTTATTTAGTTTTTTCATTATAAAATAATAACATATATATCAATAATATACTGATATGTTATTATAAATATTAAACAACCCCATTTAACATTCTATCCATCCTATGAAAAATGAAATCACCGCGCGTGCGTACGTACGGAATACCGTCTCCACGCCGTGGTGTAATCTGTTTTCCACCACCACCTTACTTGGATGGGTATAATGGTGTAATGAATATATATATATATATATGATTATTATAACATGATACTAATTTTTAGACATTTGATATTCCACTCCAATACCATTCAATAGTTATGGGAACGATATCATCGCTCGTGCGTACGTACGGCCTACCGTTTCCACGATGTGATCCGACTCATTCTAAATGATATTCATTGAATAATGATTATGTAAATGAACTGAATGAATAAATATGATATATATTACACTAATAACATTATTTAAATAAGTTTTATATAACCTAAAAAGATGAATAAGAATTTATTCGACAAGACATGCATAAGAACATAAAGCAACAAACACCCGAATAACAAGTTGCAATGAAATATTACTAATAAGAAGATAGGAATATGACCATGTATGATATCATAAAAATTAATATGATTATTTAATAATTCAATGAAATTATTTAAATCATTATATAGGAGGTTTGGATACATACGAAGCATATCGAACCTAAGGTATGGGAAAATCTCACAATCTCATTTTTATCAGAGATTGTTTATACTTCAGAATTTACTAGGAAATATTTATCATACACATCCATGCTTCCTCAATATTTAATATTATTTCTATCCTCCTACAATTTTTTAAATCCAATTTTACCTATTGGTGAATTTTTAGTAAAATATATGAATGTAATCTATTTTCGTTTTCAGTACAAGATATTATTTGACTTTTCCGGCCAAAGTACGAGAAGAATGTTTTTTAACTTATACGACATGAATGGATTTTATGATTCCATAGAAAATTATTTCCATGATGCTTCATTTACAAGTTTTCAAGTTTATTTTTAATTAACATCTTTTTGTTTAAAATTTTATGACATGTTAAGAAAGAAAAAATGTTTTGAAGTAGAAAGGATATTTTCCTCAAGAATGGAGTTCAAGTGTTTTATCAAAATTATTTTCCATCAAAGATAATATGGGGTTCTATTTTTATCCATATTATTACATTGATTTGATTATTTTGTGATGGAATTATTTTTATGAAGTCCTCTATCTTATATTAATTGTTTTATGTTGTCACAATGTTTAAGAATCCCATTTTTATTACATGGGTTATGCTATGATGTATGATTTATGATTTTGTGGCACAATAAGAATGGTTTAATTATAAGATGGGTGAGACCTAAATCTCCCTCCAATGCATTGGGTGAAGATTTATATCTCATGAGATAGACATGGCTAGAACGACAATTTAATCCGGTTCAGTGATACAGGACTAAAACGAGGAGTGAACTCGGTTCAGAAATGGACTTTGTCCACTAATATAGTCTTGGAAATGAGTCTTGACTAATAAGAAATGATCTTATATGATTATGTGTGTATGCCAAAATATTTCATGTTATATGTTATGATCATTGGGATTACATTTCACTACTATGATTTACCCCATGTTATGATATTATGATCTCTTTTTCAGGATAAGATTTTCAAAATGTTGTGTTCTTATGAATATGATATGATTGATATTTTCTTTGTTTACCCTTAATGAGCATTTGAGCTCGCCCTTTTTTGTATTTTTTCTTTTCCCCAGGTCAGGAAGAAGGGTATTAAGTAGGATATTCCAAAAGGGACTCTAGATATGATGAAATAAACAGGAGACAATGTAGATGCTTTATGAACCAGTTGTTTATGATTCCCAATTTCTAAAGACACTACACCTATATGGTTCTATCAGGGTTCTGTTATATGTTGTAATAAGTATGCTTTAATTCTGATGTAATAACAATGTATGTAAAGTATGGGTCGTTATAATGATCCACCTAATTCTGATCCAATAGGGCCCATAAAACCTCATGGACCAAAGGTTTTCATCCATCCAAATGAAACATTATATATACCAATACCCTAGAAAAATGGTAGGTATTTATTTAATGATATCTATCACAACAACATGCATATCTAGAACAACATCTATCACAATAGAATTCAATCAGTAATGCACCCTAAATGGCATGAAAATAATGCATTAAATGTGAACTATAACAAGTTCTTATATGTTTCATGAGATGGAATACACTCATATCCTTGGGTTTAAACAAAGATAGAACCATGATGATATCAATCATAACAGTAAAAAACAAGTGAATCACCCAATGGTGAAATCAAATCAACTATAACAATTGAAAAAACAAAAAATTGCAATATTCAAGGCAACATATATTTTCCCTGTACATGGGTTAGCTACTCTTGAGCACAACTAATTACCAAACTCCAATTCCTTCCAATCACAGTCTATCAGATCCAAATAGTAAGGTAAAGAAGAAAAGAAAATTCCCTAATACCACCTTGTAACGTCCCAGATCCAGGTTCCACACAAAGGTTCCCCAAACCTAATTGGTCACATAACCTCAAGCGCATTTCCAAAAACGCCAAAGGCTGCTGTCTAGCAGTGAGGGATAATGTGTGATAATTGGAAAAATATACCCTCATTGGCAATGTATACTCAGTGGAGAAGACATGGTAAATAATATAGGAAGCATTAATACCGTACAACAGAAGTAAACATGGTAATATTGATAGTAATAAAACAAGTGGAGCTTATATATATCAACGAGGCATGTCACATGTGTATAAGAAAGAATTCAAACAAGTCACAATGCTAGAAATACAATACATAAACCAAAGTACAGAAAAGAAAGTAAACTCCAATAATATCACAAGCCTTGGATTAGTCTCATGCTCTCCAGATCCAACAGTAATCAAGTACCTAATGAAGAAGAGTGATTTTCCATATCTACACCTGTAATAATATAATCTTCTTGTGTCCAACACATGATCCAAATTGGGTATGAGATGAATCCCAGTAGGAAACCACCAAAAGATTTGTGCCTAACTCTTAGTGAATATATATTTCCGGTAATATTCCAGAATGAAGTAATAAATTAGGAAGTAATCAAAAGTAAACAATCCTATAGATTTCAATTACATTAATTTACATTTATTATTAAATCCTTTGAATCATGTAAACATTGGGATCTAGCCTAAGCTATGCATACCCTATGTAAGTAACAAAACAGATGTCTTAAAATACCATCAAAACAATCAAGTAAGACTGATTCCAAGATTGTGATTTGGCTTGGGAGACTCTTCACAATCATTCAATTATTCAATAACAACCCTCTAGGAAGCTCTCAGAGTCTATCCCCTTTGGTTCCACATAGTATAGATCAATTAAAAATGACAACATGGGATGCACTCACGGTCAATAATCCTTGGTCAACATAGCATCAATAAATTATAAATGACCACCTGGGTAGCTCTCACAGTGAATACCCCTTTGGGAATCTCTCACATTCCAATCCCCCTTTTTCGACATAACATCAATAAATTATAAACGACCAGCTAGGCAGCTCTAGCGGTCAATACCCCTTTGAGATTATCTCACAATCAAAGCCCCATTGTTCAAATATTAAAAATGTGTACCACATGAATTTCATATAGATAACAACTCCACCCTAACAGGACAAGGCCTGGAAAACACAGCCATCCCAATAGGAATTCTAGAGCAAACGACTATAATCGATCAAAAAAGGGAAAAACACCCATGGGGTATCCCATAAACAAGGTATCCAACCTTACACCTAAGCAAATATCCTTTATCAATTAAATAAATCGTAGAGGTCGATAAAGAGGGTTAGATTCCAAATCAAGCAATGCCCCAAACGTGGGTATGTGATACTTTAAGAATATATAATCCAAGACAACATAGCGAAAGGCACAAACCACCTACCTCTATGTCGTATGATCAGTATAATTGAACCTCTTCCCTTGAAACGGCCTAAAATTATGTAGATCTAAAAAATGTGAAAAATTTACAACAATGAAAAACTCACAAGAAAGGATGAATCACAGGGAATGAATCTAGTGGTTTTGATAACTTACCAGTGGGATTCCAATGCACCTAACACTGTCTCAATCAGATATCATATAAAGAATCATGAGGGGTTTGAATTTAATCGATCATTCTGTCACTATCCTATATGAACCAAGGGGATAAGAAGATGTATACTAACATAAGACGCAACCCCACTCTGATATATCAAATAAAAAGAAAAGTACATGGTGTGTTCATTAAAACTACATTCCATGTAGTAGCGTTAAATTACTCCAACATAAGTGGTCTTTCATGTTATGACACAACCACATACTTGGCTGTTACATGGCTAGTATGCTACTATACCCGACAACTGGGTGCATAACATATACATGGAATTACACGAAGTGTACTCAGAAAAAACCCATTTCATCATTTTTCCTCAAAAAAAACTCGTAATAAAGATCCATACCTGAAAAGAAGATCTGGGTTTGTAAGGTAGTCTATTGATAGATAATTGAGGTGTAAATAATGATTTCTTTCCACCTATAATAGAACGGTTCATGATGTTTTTATGAAATACTTATCAGGGATGGAACCTGAGAGATACGAGGAATTTAATATTGATCTCATATTGGGCGTTACATAGCACAAAATGGAACTGATAGAGCTACAAGAGCTCATGAATTTGCTGGAAGAGTCGACGAATATGGGATTTATCCATCAGAGTACATCCTTGTGGGGTTCTCCAGATTTTTTCTAAGAAGGTGGATGACACTCTATTCTTGTGTGTTGAATATAGGAAGTTAAATTAGATTACTATAATGAATTGGTGTCCTCTTATATATTTTGATGATATTTTTGTCTAGTTGATAGGGGATTGAATTTTCTCAAATATCTACCTAAGACTAGGGTATCATCAATTTAGAGTTAGACCATCAGATATACTGAGTACTACTTTCAGAAGTATGTGTATCCTATATGGGTTGGTCATAATGTCGTTTGGGTTGATTAATGCAAAAACAATTTTTATAGCCTTGATGAATTGAATCTTTCATCCATTGAGAGATTAGTTTATGGTGGTGTTTGTGGTTGATATATTGGTGTACTCCAAGACTCATGATGATCATGAAAAAAATATTGACATCTTCCTGAGTACACTGAGAGAAAATATTCTATATGTCACACAATCTATGTGTAAGTTTTAGGTTGATTATGTACACTTCATGGGTCATATCATCTTATAGGAAGGTTTTTTTTGGACCCATAGAAGTTTAATGTAGTTTTTTCTTGGGAGTATCGAAAGAATTTTTTCAATATCTATACCTTTTTGGAATTAGATGGATATTATTGGAGGTTCATCTAAGAGTTTTCCCTATCATAATTTCCACTTTAATGCATGACCAAAAAGGGGATAAATTTTGAATGGTCGGAAGCATGGTATAATTCCTTTCATGAGTTAAATAAATCCTTGAAATCAGCATGAATCATGATCGTAAAAGAGCTAGGTGAGGAGTATAAGGTATTTTGTGATTATTATGGAATAGGTCTTGGAGAAGTTTTGATTTAGTGAGATTGAGTTGTGGAATATGGGTCTCAACATTTGGGTCCACATGAACAAAACTACCATAAACATAACCTAAAATTAGTTGTAACAGTTTATGGTTTAATGTTTTAGAGACATTATCTATTATTAGAAAAGTTTACTGTGAAAATAAATCACAGGATCACAAAATATATCTTTTAATAGTGATATTTGAATCTCTGGTAGTAGTGGTGGGTTACTTTTATGTAGTCATTTGATTTTGAGATAACATATATTCCTAGATAGAGAAACATTATGGTTGGTGCTTCAAGTAGAAAAAATCAGACTCAGGAAGTATATGAGTATAGTGCTAAATGGAAGATGACCACTTTACTGGATGGGAGGAATGTTGTGGATCATGAGGGTCTTGAGAAGATGAATCTTTTATCAGTTACATTGGAGTATCAACTATTGGGTTGGAATAGAGATAGGCAGTATAATGATCAATAGTGTTTATTCCTAATGGAAATCCTTGAATTTGGGGAGACACCTTCAGATTACAGATAGATGAGGATGTTATCATCTATGTTAGGGATCATATTGTTGTTCCTATAAGTATGTGGGAGGAGATTTTGAAGGAATTTCATGCCTTGGAGTGGGCAGTTCATCCAGGTGTGACCAAAATGTACCATGACCTATGACGACTTTATTTCTGGTTGTACATGAAAAATTAGATTATGGGGTTCGTGACATGATGCTACACCAGCAAGAAGGTGAAGGTCACACATTAATGACCTAGTGGTTTTGTAACACCCTAATATTTTGTAAATTATTTTTTCGAATTAATTTATCCTTTTTAATATTTTTCATTTCAGGTAACACTAAAAATAGATTATTTTATATTAAAGCACTGTGTTTGGGATGAGTTATATGAACCACCATGTTAATCGTGCACTACACACAAAATAATTTTAGATTTCTCTACCAAGAACAATAATGTTACCTTGAAAATTAGAGTACATTACACTCAACACCGACTTGGATTATGGAACACACAACACTGACTTCGCTTATGTTACATGGAACACTAACATTCTAAAAAATGTCCATTTATTGTTATAATTATTTAAATGATATAAATATAAAATAACCATTAAACTTTGTAATATTAATAGTTGTCACTACTTTTAAAATATTTTTATAATGATTCTATATAAATAAACCATGTATATGATGAAATATATAATTTTTGTTAAATTATTTATATGCTTAAAAATTCTATTTTCTCAAATGAATTTCTTTTAATATGCTTTTGAAAAAAATAATAAAAGAAATTTTAGAGAAATATAGAAATTTAATTTTATAAAATAAACATATATTTTTAATTCAGAATTTTTAAATTAGCTTAGGTAAATTTTTTGGTATTTTTCTAAGAAACATCATTTTTCGATGAATAGTGAATAATACCGGATTTTAATTAATTTTTTTAATATAATCTATTTATAAGGTTAAATTATTTTTAAAACTAGTTTCAAAGTATAATTATATAATATTTTTATATAATAATCCAATTTAGTTCATTGGAACTAATTTTACATTGAAATTTGATATAAACCCTTAGCAAACATTTGAATGTTTTTACTTTAATAACCCCCATTGTCGACCCGACTGTAGGATTAATTTTTAATTAATTTCTACCACTTATGTGATTATAATTTAAAAAAATTAAGTATATATTTTGAATCAGAATAATTTATAATTTCTATTAAGTTCAACATTGTTTTTTACCAAAAATATTATTGAAATAAATTAAAAATAATTAAATCGATTATGTTAAATTTAAGGTAACTAATGACGAAACCTTAAATTTAAGACCAAAGTTGATTTATAAACATGTACAAAACCCATTTGTTGGCCATTATTAATCCATAAAACTTCTATTATTGTCTGTTTTTGGTTTCTTATGACTTATTTTTGGTAAAAACATTGGTACACAATACTTGTTTTAAAAAATACCAAGTGAGTCATTTCCCTTCCCTATAAAAGGTCACCACCTATTACTATTCTCCAAACCTCTCAAACCACTTAGGTATGGAAACTATCTACTGAATAAAATACCCCAAATACATGCTTTAATCCATGAATCCTTCATTTGTGCATAAAATATTCCAAGGAAGCTTTTAGGTACAAACCCAAGGGAGTTTCCCGATTAAGAGGTAACACCTTCCTCAAGCTTTGTTTTTATTTTCCTTCTCAACCCCATCCACTATATTTATTCCATGATTTTATAAAAATACTATTAAATTAAATTTAATAGGATTTTTTTATGATAAACGTTTAACCATCGCTTACACACACCTCTATCTAATGGGTAATAAACATACTGTTTATGTGTACAGTGAACTACCGCCTATCTAAATGATGACTGTTCATTTTCACTTTATCAGATATCATGGTGGAAATTATGGTGAAAAATATATTTATATATGTTATATAATATATTTATTATGTCTTTAATCTTCTTTATTCATTTGAGGAAGTGTAGACTACTGCACCCTCAAAGCGATGTGATTTATTCACACACTACATAGAATATATTAAGGATGGTTTTAATGAAAATATATGATATATGTAACTTTATAATGTAACTTTAGTGATATTATATACCTATATACATATATTTCATTTTTTTATTTCTTTCAATATGATAATAAAAATGGAAACAATGATTATGAAAACGTACGACTTACCATCTCCATGAATGGTGTATTCCATTTCATAATTAAAATTATATAGATTATTATATTAGAAATATACTGTATGTACAAGATATATAAACCATTTTTTAAATTATGAAATCATTATATAGGTATAAATATCAATGATATAACAAATTAAGACACATGCGAAGAACAAAGCGAATATTATCCAATGTGAAAGCTTAACCTAGGATGATTAACAAGAGGGTAATGTATGGTCATAATAAAACCATATTTGGTAATATAAATAATAATATGGTTCTATAAAATATTTATAATAAATTAATTTTTATTATATAGGTGTTTTCAATGAGTACGAAGTGAGTTAAGACACAAGGTAAGGGAATTTCATCCCAATTTTTATTTTCCTGGGATACGTGCTCTGTTCACCACTCTTTCCTTTTGTGTGGTGTATATAATACCCCCGATTATATTCTATATATATTATACTTAAATTTATGGGTATTAATATATTCATTTTATGAGATTTCATTAATGGGGTATAAGTTTCAAAAGTTACCAAATCAGTAAAAATGTTTTGTCTCAATTTCTCTTCTTTGAGGATCATGTTTTATTATGCAACTTAATTATTTTTAGAGGTGTATATAATTAAATTTTATATTTTATATTAGGAATTTACTTATTTTCATGGTATTTTAAGAGTCATATAATTTCCGTATCTTAAACGGAGAGTATGATCTGAAGTTACCAAGTTATAAGAGTTTATTGAAGCAATGCCATCACTTTTTGATTTTGTTTATTTTTATGATTTATTTGATGAAATATTATAATAAATATATAAATAAAACTCATGAGTTTCCTTATATTCTATTAATTCAAGATGTATCCACGTATCTGTACAATTTTCCCACTATATGGTACTTAATATAATGTTTTTAAGTAAAATTCGACTGCCTTTATTTCTTTGGTCAGAAATCTAATGCGTTAAAAAACCATTTTTTCAAAAGAAATTTGAATCCAATTTTCAAGGAAAATTATTTAAAAATTGTTTTATGTTTTTTACTACTTCCATTATAAAATTTCAAAGCTATTTTTAGAGATTTTATTTAAAAAAGGTTTTATGTTTTCAAAATCATTTTCAATGCGTAAAGGATATCAACCTTAAGAAATGTTTTTAAAAGATCTTGAAAAATTATTTCATATCTAAGATAAAATCGATTTATGTTGCTCGTGACATTATAGGGAAATTATTCAATATTACCATTCATATTACTTTTCTGAATGGATTATGTTTTGATGTCATGATGTTGATAAAACCTATTTCTCTTTCATGGGCTATATGATTTTGAAACCCACTTTTTTTTCACAGGTTATGTTTATGATGAAATTGTTGTGAAACCTATCATTTTATATAATTTATGATATGAATACATTTTTATAATACACATTTTATTTCATGGGTTATTATATGATTATTTATTATCTTGTGTCACATGTATGTATGATTTCATTATGAGATAGGTGGGACCTATATATCTCTCCAATGCATTGAATAAAGATTTATATCTCATGTGATAGACTAATATGGTCTTGGGAATGAAACATGACTACTAATGTGTCAATGGGAGTGAGCCATGACTACCAAGATGGAATTAGGAGTGAACTCATGCTACTAATATATCCATACGAGTGAACTATGACTACCATGATGGTATGGAGAGTAAACCCATACAACCCAGATGGTAATGATATTGATGCCTTTGCTAATATGAAATTAATATTATATGCTTATGTGTCTTCCACAATTCCATGTTTTATTCCTATGTTATGGTTTCATGTCTTATGCTATTTAATTCCTTATGATTCATATCTTATGAACTTATATGATTTATTCCATGATTCATGTATATGATATTTGATATCAAGGAAATGATCTTCTATTTTCATGATCATGTTCTCATACCCTTATTCTCATTATTATACTAACATATCTCCCTTGTTTACCCTTACTGAGAATTTGAGATCACCCCTTTTTATGTTTCCTTACCGAGGTTATAAACATATGTTTTATGTATGATTTGTGTAAGAATGGTGCTAGTCAAGAAGAACCTAGTGGGAGAAAATGTAGCTCAATTATGTATCAGTGATTATCTTTCCATGTTTTCAAAGGCACTAGAATAGTACAGTCTTTGGTCATATATTTTTATAATGTTTTATGTATTCTAAAAATGTTATGTGTTTTAAATATATGAAAAGTGAGTGTTTATATAGTCAGTATCAGAGAAAAGTTTTAGTTATCCTTTGGAATCTACGATGAGAAAAACATAGAGAGATCCCTAAGAACATGTTTAGGGATAAGTCTAAGGATAAGTAAACATATAGAAAAATGTCTTGGAATTTTGGTAACAGATAGAGTGAGTGGTTTCCAACAATATATCTCTATCTAGATACTAAAACTATATGTGGATCTGGAACAGATATAAATATAAGTAACTATTTCTACATGATGCTTCAGGCCTGACTTGAGGTAATCTGGTACATGAAAATGGGTCATGTTGTACACCTAGTTTAACACCCCTGGGGTATATTATTTTGGAATTCACAAAGTCTTCATGAACCATCATGATGGATTTAAATAGATTTGTATATGAATTACCTAGGATGAATATAGGGTGTCATATATTAAGGAAGGTTTCATGATTTTGAAATCCTATAAGTAATTATTTTCATGATGTTGTAGTTTTATGCTATGATAATTATTTCTCATAGTATGCTTTTGGTTCTAGTCAATGGTTAGAACTGGAAGGAACCAGATAAACATAGAATGTGATGTATGATTTTATGATATACAGTCTAGTGGGATGATCCCTAGAGTGAAAGATATTTGGATCATGCCTAATCCATTTCCACAGAACAAGATTAACAACATGCACCTTAACTAACTCTCGGACACACCAAGGAAGATAAATAAGAACTCACTAAGAGTTCAGGTAATAGATACCATGGAATAAAAAATATTAGGTTTCCGTTATGTCAAGATTTTGGAAAGAATCACGTAAGTGAAAGTCTTATAGGAACAAGAATATGTTTTTACTGTAGAAAAAAGGACACAAAGAAAGTGACTAAAAGGAAAAATGATGAGTTTGGTCAAAGAAATGGAAGTAATATTGGCCTCCCTAAGGAATAATTGAAGGTTAAGTGTTTTATGTGTTGAATAAAACATCATTGTTAAACTCAATGTCTTAATAGTAAAGCTCATGAAGATGATCAACAATGTGGTATGAGTAATTGTTATATTGTTGATGATGAAAAGACTACAGATGAAATGTGAAAGGAAAGATGTTTTTTATAATAGGATGAGGTATCCCTGTTAATGGAAAAAGGGTGAAGTGGGATAGTAAAAGTTTTTAAATATTTTTTATCAGGAATTATGTAATATGAATTAAGAAATATATAAGTATTTCTTAGTTAATGTTGTTCTCTATGTATTTAGAATAAAATGTTGTATGGTCCTAATGGAATAGAAAATTAATATAATGGAAAGGAGATATACAGGGGAAACAAATGATTAAGGAAAATATAACCCTTAATAAGTTTCTTATGGTATGATACTTTTTTTGATAAAGATACGTGGGATATGAATAAGTAAATTAGAAAACATTGACAACCTTGGAACGAATTAAGGATCTATTGACAAGTTGTTTATGCTATCATTGATGAAGTTTAAAACTTCTTGGATTTATGGAATATATCTATTAATATATGGAATAAAGAAGGATTCATGTTTTTCAAAAGGATTTATTCTAATTTTGGTTTTTACCATGTTCCAAAAAATTTACCATTAGGGTATTTACATGTTTGGAATATGAAAACCAGGTGCTACTTTGAGATATATGGGGGATCAATGTTAAGATAATTTCATGACTTTATTTATAATGTTTTGGATTTTCATATTTTAAAGGGTTTATAAGGTTAACCATTCATGAAATTTTTATGTTAAACAACAGGGGAAGTATTTATATATTGGGATTTTGTTGAAAACCATTGTTAAAAGGCTATTTTGTGATTAAGCTTATGTCATGGATATATTTCTATTTTGGAAATTATATTAATGTGGTTTCATAAAAGTAAATCATGTATGTAGGATGAAACCCAATGAAGTCCAGAAAGGCCATGGGTCTTAAACCCATGACCGATGGAAAATAAGGGTTTCAAACCTACCATTTTCCTACGTGATGTATTGGTTAATTTATAATTATTTTTGATGAATAATTATTTGTGATGAAATATTAGTGTTACTTTTTATGTTTAGATAATATTTTATTAACCATATTAATTTTTAAGAATATTTATAAGTAAATAGTTATACTTATCATTCTTTTATGGGCCATAAGATCTACTATAAGTGTATGTTAGGACTTCAAGAATCAATGATAATTTCTAGATTTCCATCACATGAAGTAATGGATGAATTAGAAATTGATACAAGTACAACTGAAGAATAAAATTTTGTTTATAGGAATATATCAAGTAAGTATATTTCCTTATTTTCATGGTCAATAAAAGAATTACTCAACATTAGGGTAATGGTTAATAGAAAATGAGTTGTCCTAATACCTTAATTTTTTTGAACTAAAGGCCTTATAAACCATCACAGATTTATTACATTTAGGCCCTTAATTTTTCTTTGACCATTAAATTGTTTTTGATTGATGACCTCAATCACTCACTATATATATTTATACATTTCCTCCATGTCCATCCTTAACTCTGAACCAATGTTGTCCTATATAGAGACCCAGTTATATGTTATTTGGGTAACCGTTATGGTTCTAAATTTCCATTTTAAGGTAATTTTTAGTATCCATTTTTAGGATGTGGGTTTATATGAATGAAACATTAAAGTATTAAACATTTCGTAACCCTGATAAATTTTGGGGGAAAAATTAATTTTAAGGGGGTAGAATTTAACAACCCATGATTTTGTGAAATATTTATTTTGAATTAATTTATCCTTTGTGACATTTTTCATTGCACGTAACACTGAAAAAAGTTTATTTTATATTAATGCATTGTGTTTGGATTGAGTTATATGCAACACCAAGTTAATCATGCACTACAAAAAAAATATTTACCTTGATCTACATGGAAAACCAAGGTTATCTTGTGACTTGGTATAAATTACACTCAACATATACTTGGCATATACAACACACAACACCGACTTAGTGTATGTTTCACACAACATTGAGTTTCTAAAAAAATTATTCTTATTGTTATAATTATTTAAATTATATAATAATAATATAGTCATTAAATTAAGTAATTTTAATAGTGATGAATACTTTTAAAATATTTTTATAATGGTTTTACATAAATAAAACATATTGATTATGAAAGACATTATTTTTGTTAAATCCCTTATATACATAAAAATACGATTTTCTCAAATGAACTACTTATAATGTCCCCTAATGAAAAATAATAAAAGTAATTTTAGAAACATTTAGAAATTGAATTTGGTAAAATAATATTCATTTTGTTATTTATAATTTTTAAATTATATTAGGTAATTTTTTTGGGATTTTTTTGAGAAACTTCATTTTTGGATGAATGGTGAAAAATACCAGATTTTAATTTAAAATAATATGTTTAACTAATTTATTTATAAGGTAAAATTATATTTTAAATTTGTTTGAAAGATTAATTAGATACTTTTATTATAAATTAATCCAATTTAGGTCATTTTAACCAATTTCACATTGAAATTGGATATGAAAACTTAGCAATCTTTTGAATGTTTTTATTTTAAAAACCTGCATTGTCGACCCGACTAGAGGATTAATTTTAAATCAATTTCTGCTAGTTATTTGATTATAATTTGGAAAAATGAATTCCATATTTTTAATCAGAATAATTTATAATATCTAATATATTCAACTTTTATTTTCACCAAAAATATTAGTGAATGTGATTAAAATTAATTACATCGATTAAGGTAAAATTAAGCTTATGGAGTAAACCTTAAATTAAAGTCCCAAAACAACTTAGAATCTTGTAAAAATCCAATTTTATGGACATGATTCGTCCATAAAAATTCAAATATTGAGTTATTTTTCTTTTTTTATGACTTTTGTATTTAAAAATGTGGGTACCGTGAATTTGTTTTCCAGAATACCAGGTGAATCATTTCCCTTCCCTATAAAAGGCCACCACCTCTTCCCCTTCTTCACACCTCTCAAAACACTTAGTTTTTTCCAATATATACCTAATAAACTTACCAAAATATCTCCCTTACACCTTTAATCCTCCATTTTATCATAAATTCTGCATAATAATCCCTTTGTCACAAACCAAAAGGAGTTACACGATTAAGAGGTAACACATTCTCTCGAGCTCCGTTATTTTATTTTATTTCTCCACCAATCGACTATAATTATAAAATGATTTTATAAAAAAACTATAATAAATTTACTAGGATGTTTTAATGATAATTTTGTAACCTAAACATAAACACACCTTCATATAATGGAAAATGAACATACTATTTACGCGTACGGTGAACTACCACCTCACTAAACAAAGATTGTTCATTTTTCCTTTATCACCTCTAATGGTGGACATTATGATGGAAAATATATTTATAAATTTTATATATTATATTTATTACTAATTTAAAATTATTTATTCCTTTTACAAAACATGTATTTTTTACTTTCCATTTGGTGTAAATACGATTATTTTGTTTGAGGAAGTGTGGACTACTGCCGCCTCAAAACAATGTGGTTCGATCACACACTACATAGAATTTATTAAGGATTGGTTTTGTAAACATATATGGTATATATAACATTATAATTCTATATTAATTTTATTATATACATATTTTCATACAGTTTATTTTCTTTCTTTCTTCCAATGAGACAATAAAATGAAAGCCATGTTCATGCGTACATGAAACTTACCGTCTCCATTAACAGTGTATTAAATTTCATAATTATAATTATATATATTATTATAATAAACATATAATAGATTTACATGAATTTTATATCATTTTTTAAAATTCTGGAATCATGATATAATTATAAGGACCAATGATATAACAAATTAAGACACATGCAAAGAACAAAGCGAATATTATCCGAAGTGAAACCTTAACATAAGATGACTAAAAAGAAGGTAATATAAGGTCATAATCAAACCATATATTGTATTAGATATAACAAAATGGTAATGTGAATGATTTATAATAAATTTATATTTATTATATAGGTGTTTTGAATGAGTACGACGAGATTCAAGACAAAAGGTAAGGGGATTTCATCTCACTTTTTATTTCTATAAAATACATGCTATGTTTTCCACTATTTCCTTATATTTGGTGTATGCAATACCCATTATTTTATTCTTTTATGTTATACTAAAATCTATCAGTATTAACATATCCATTTTATTTATGGGATTTATGTTTCAAAAGTTACCAAAATAGTAAAATAGTTTTGTCTCAATTTTTCTTCTTTGAGACTCGTGTTTTGTTATGCACCTAATTTTTATTCCAAGATGTATATAATTTCTTTTTACATGTTATATAATTAATTTCATTATTTTAATGATAATATTACAAGAATTTATTTTCCATTTCTTCAATGGAGAGTATGATCCCAGGTTACAAAAAAAGAAGGGTTTATTGAAACAATCTCATCACTTTTTGAGATTTTTTATGTTTTTGATTTCATTGATGAAATCTTATGATAAATCTCTCAGGAAGACTCATGAGTTTCACTACTGGAAATAGTATATTTCCCAACGATTCTGAATCATTGGGATAGGCTGTAGAACCATTGGTATAAGATATACCAACGGTTCTGCCAACCATAGGGAAGTAAGCAGTTGGGAAAAATATTTCCCAACGGTTTATGTAGAACCGTTGGGATAGGTTAGTTAAAGTAACCTATCCCAAAGGTTTGGTTGAACCGTTGGTATAAGTTTTTCCAATGGTTCAACTAAACCATTGGCAAAAACCTCTTCTAGGAACCTTTTCCAACAGTTTTAAAAATCGTTGGGAAAAGGTTTTTACCAAAGGTTCTCATAGAACCATTGGTAAAAACATCCTACAAAATGTATGCCAACGGTTTGAAACCGTTGGCATAGGCTATGCTGTGAAAATTGCACAGCAGCCTACAATTTTCACAAGTCTGCAATCCCATTCCTGTACATTCTACTGTAATTATCCATTACCTCTCCTTTCCAATTATTTAACATATAATGCATACACATTTAACATTGCACCCTAGAACTATACACATCCAGAATTAAATCATAATTCATAATGTAATTATAAACATACATAATTGATTTAGAATTAAATTTAAAACTTAGATGACAATTATATGTCAAATCTAGAATTCAATTCATAATTGAATACATATATAATTTAATTATCAACTATCAAAAAAATACATAAAAAAATGAATAAGTAATTATATGTGTATATACACAATTAAGAATACATACAAGTGGTTTTTACGAAAAATAATGTCCATTTTAAACATTATACATACACTTGGAGTGATATCGGCCACAACGTGTCTCATATTAATATGGGGTTTCCTCGTACATGTCACATATTACCCATGGATCTTTTTCCTAAAGTATCAACATATTTTGAAAGCGTTTGGCTGGTTTTCCGTATGCCAGTTGTAATTTTCACGTAAAATGTTGTCCATTTCAAATAAAACCGAGACACTTCGAGTTGTTACGACAACATTGTGCCTTGGATTTAGGTGGGGTTGACTTTTAAACATCGCATATGACTCATGGATCATTTTCCTAATGTTTCAATGGAATCTGAATTCTTTTGGTCGGTTTTCTGTATATCAGTTGTTGTTTTCACTCAAAATGATGTCCATTTTAAACAAAAGAGAGACACTTTGAGTGGTGTCTCCAACACCGCACCTCATATTGAGGTGGAGTTGACTTGTACACGTCTCACATGACCTAGGTATCATTTTCCTAAAGCATCAACACATTCATAATGCGTTTGGTCGGTTTTCCGTATGTCAGTTGTTGTTTTCACTTAAAATGTTGTTTATTTCAAAACAAAATGAGACACTTTGAGTGGTTCAGGTCACACCATGGATCGGATTAGGGAAAGGTTGACTTATACATGTTACATATGACCCACTGATCATTGTTATACACTTTCAACACATTCCGAATGTGTTTGGATGATTTTCCGTATGCTAGAAGTTGTTTTCAATTAAAATTTTGTCCATTTTAAATAAATGTGAGACACTTTGAGTGGTGTGGGCCACAATAGGCCTCATATTGAGATGGGGTTGACTCTTACACGTCAGATATGACCCATGGATCTTTGTCCTAATGTTTCAATGAAATCTGAATGCATTTGGTCATTTTTCCGTTTGTCATTTATTATTTTCACTTAAAATGAAGTCTATTTTAAATGAAAGAGAGAATATTTGAGTGGTTCTGGCCACACCGTGCCTCCTATTAAGGCGAGGTTGACACATACGCGTCAAAAACGACCCATGGATCACTGTACTAAAGGTTCAACAGAATCTGAATGCGTTTGGTTGGTTTTCTGTATGTCAGTTGTTGTTTTCACTTAAAATGAAGTCCATTTTAAACTAAAGAGAGACACTTTGAGTGGTGTCGGCCACACCGTGCCTCATATTGAGGCGGGGTTGACTCATTCATGTCATATATGACCCATGGGTTGTTGTGATAAAGTATCAACACATTCAGAATCCGTTTGGTTGATTTTCCGTATGTACTTAAAATGTTTTACATTTTAAACAAAAGAGAGAAACATAGAGTGATCCTGGCCACACTGCAACTCTAATTGAGGTGCGGTTGAATATAACATGTCACATATGACCCATGGATCGTTGTACTAAATTTCAATAGAATCTGAAAGCATTTGGTCAGATTACCGTATGTTAGTTGTTGTTTTAAATTAAAATGAAGTCCATTTTAAACTATAGAGAGACACTTTGAGTGGTGTCAGCCACTCCGCACCTTGGATTGAGGCTGGGTTGACATGTACATGTCACATATGACCCATGGATATTTTTCCCAAAGTTTCAACTGAATCCGAATGCGTTTAGTCAATTTTCCGTACTTCAGTTTTTGTTTTCATTTAAAATGTTGTCTATTTCAAATAAACCTGAGACACTTTGAATGGTGTCGGCTACACCTGGCCTCGGATTGAGGCGAGGTTGACTCATACACATCAAAAATGACTCATGGAATGATTTCATAATGTCTTAAAAGAATCTAATTGTGTTTGGTTGGTTTTCCATATGTCAATTGTTGTTTTCAATTAAAATGATGTTCATTTTAAACTATAGAGAGACACTTTGATTGGTAGCAGTCACACCAAGCCTCGTATTGAGGCGTGGTTGACTTGTACACGTCAAATATTCCCTGTGGATCTTTTTTATAATGTTTCAGTGGAATCCGAATGCATTTGGTCGGTTTTACATATGTCATTTATTGTTTTCACTTAAAATGAAGTCTATTTTAAACGAAAGAGAGAAAATTTGAGTGGTTCCGGCTACACCGTGCCTCGGATTGATGCGAGGTTTACTTGTACACGTCAAAAATTACCCATGGATCATTGTACTAAAGGTTCAATAGAATCCGAATGCATTTGGTCAGTTTTCCGTATGTCAGTTATTGTTTTCACTTAAAATGAAGTCCATTTTAAACTAAAGAGAGACACTTTGAGTGGTGTTAGCCACACCGTGCCTCAAATTGAGGTGGGGTTGACTCAATCACATCACATATGACCCATGTATCATTTTTCTCTAGCATCGACGCATTCAGAATGCATTTGGTGAATTTTCCTTATGTCAGTTGATGTTTTCACTTAAAATGTTGTTTATTTAAAAAAAATGAGACACTTTGAGTGGTTCCGGTCACACCATAGCTCCGATTAAGGCATAGCTAACTCCTACACGTCACATATGACCCGTTGATCATTGTTCTAAACTTTAAACACATTCTGAATGCGTTTGGTAGGTTTTCCGTATGCCAGTAGTTGTTTTCAATTAAAATGTTGTCCATTTCAAATAAATGTGAGACACTTTGAGTGGTGCCGGCAACACCAGACCTCATATTGAGGCAGGGTTTACTCTTACACGTCACATATGACCCATGAATCATTTTCCAAAAGTTTCAATGGAATCTGAATGCATTTGGTCGGTTTTCCGTATGTCATTTATTGTTTTCACTTAAAATGAAGTCTATTTTAAATGAAAGAGAGATAATTTGAGTGGTTCCAGACACGCTGTGCCTCAGATTGAGGTGAGGTTGAATTTTACACATCAAAAATGACCCATGTATCATTGTATTAAAGGTTCAAAAGAATCCGAATTTGTTTGGTAGGTTTTCCATATGTTAGTTGTTTTTTTCACTTAAAATGAGGTCCATTTTAAACTAAAGAGAGAAACTTTGAGTTGTGCTGGCCACACCGCACCTCGGATTGAGGTGGGGTTGACTCTTTCACATTATATATGATCCATGGATCATTTTTCTAATGTATCAACACAATCAAAATCTGTTTGGTTGTTTTTCCATATGTACGTAAAATGTTGTCCATTTTGAACAAAAGAGAGACACTTAGAGTGATCCCGACCACACTGTGACTCAGATTGAGGCGCAGTTTACTCGAAAACGTCACATATGACCGATGGATCATTGTCCTAAAGTTTTAATTGAATCCGAATGCATTTTTTCGGATTAGCGAATGTGATTTGTTGTTTTTAATTAAAATGAAGTCCATTTTAAACTATAGAGGGAGACTTCGAGTGGTGTCGGCCACTCCGCGCCTTGGATTGAGGCTGGTTTAACACTTACACATCAAATATGACCCATGTATCGTTGTCCTAATGTTTCAATTGAATATAAATGCATTTAGTCAGTTTTTCGTATGTCAGTTTTTGTTTTCATTTAAAATGTTGTCTATTTCAAACAAACCTGAGACACTTTGAGTGGTGCCGGCCACACCTAGCCTCTGATTGAGGAGGGGTTTACTCGTACACATCACGAATTACTCATGTAACGTTGTCATAAAGTTTCAACAAAATCTGAATGCATTTGGTCAGTTTTCAATATGTCAGTTGTTGTTTTCAATTAAAATGAATTTCATTTTAAACTATAGAGAGACACTTTGATTGGTGGCAGTCACACCAGGCCTCGGATTGAGGTGAGGTTGACTCGTACACGTCACATATGACCCATGGATAATTTTCCTAGAGTTTCAATGGAATCCTAATGCATTTGGTCAGTTTTCCGTATGTCATTTATTGTTATCACTTAAAATGAAGTCTATTTTAAATGAAAGAGAGACAATTTGAGTGGTTCCAGCCACACCGTGCATCAGATTGAGGTGAGGTTGACTCGTACACGTCACAAATGACTCATGGATCATTTTTTTAAAGGTTCAATAGAATCTGAATGTGTTTGGTTGGTTTTCTGTATGTCATTTGTTGTTTTCACTTAAAATGAAGTTCATTTTAAACTAAAGAGAGACACTTTGAGTGGTGTCGGCCACACCATGCCTCATATTGAGGTGGGGTTGACTTGTGCATGTCATATATGACCCATGTATCATTTTCCTAAAGCATAAACACATTCATAATGAGTTTGGTCAGTTTTCTATATGTGAGTTGTTGTTTTCACTTAAAATGTTGTTTATTTCAAAAAAAATTGAGACACTTTGAGTGGTTCCAATCACAAAATGGCTCAGATTAAGGCAGAGTTGACTTGTACACATCACATAAGACCCATTTATCATTGTTTTAAACTTTCAACACATTCCGAATGTGTTTGGTCAGTTTTCTGTATGACAGTAGTTGTTTTCAATTAAAATGTTTTCCATTTCAAATAAATGTGATACACTTTGAGTGGTGATGGCCACACCATGCCTCAGATTGAGGCAAGGTTGACTTTTACATGTCACATATGACCCATGGATCTTTTTCCTAGAGTTTCAATAGAATCTGAATGTATTTGTTTAGTTTTCCTATTGTCATTTATTGTTTCCATTTTAAATGATGTATATTTTAAAAGAAAGAGAGACAATTTGAGTGGTTCTGGGAACACCGTGCTTCGGATTGAGGTGAGGTTGACTCATACACATCAAAAATGTCCCATGGATCTCCTTACTAAAGGTGTAACAGAATTCTAATGAATTTGGTCAGTTTTCCGTATGTCAGTTGTTGTTTTCACTTAAAATGAAGTCCATTTTAAACTAAAGAGAGACACTTTGTGTGGTTCCGGCCACACCACACCTCAGATTGAGGCAGGTTTGACTCGTACACATCATATATGACCCATGGATCATTTTGCTAAAGTATCAACACAATCAGAATCCATTTGGTCAGTTTTCCGTATGTACTTAAAATGTTGTCCATTTTAAACAAAAGAGAGACACTTAGAGTGATCCAAGCCACACTGCGAATCTGATTGAGGCGCGGTTGACGCGAACACATCACATATGACCCATGGATCGATTTCCTAAAGTTTCAACAGAATTTGAAAGCTTTTGGTCAGATTACCGTATGTCAGTTGTTGTTTTCAATTAAAATGAAGTCCATTTTAAACTATAGAGAGACACTTCGGGTGGTGTCGGCTACTCTGTGCCTCAGATTGAGGCTGGAATGATACATACGGATCACATATGACCCATGGATCATTTTACTAATGTTTCAACTAAGTCCTAATTCGTTTATTCAATTTTCCGTATGTCAGTTGTTGTTTTCATTTAAAATGTTGTCTATTTCAAATAAACCTGAGACACATTGAGTGGTTCCGGCCACACCTGGCCTCAGATTGAGGCGGGGTTGACTCGTATATGTCACAAATGACTCATGGAATGTTTTCCTAAAGTTTCAATAGAATCTGAATGCATTTGGTCAGTTTTTCGTATGTCAGTTTTTGTTTTCAATTAAAATGAAGTCCATTTTAAACTACAGAGAGACACTTTGATTGGTTCCAGCCACACCAGGCCTCAGATTGAGGCTAGGTTGACTCGTACACGTCATATATGACCCATGGATCATTGTCCTAAAGTTTCAACGGAATCCAAATGCATTTGGTCTGTTTTCCATATGTCATTTTTTGTTTTCACTTAAAATGAATTCTATTTTAAACGAAAGAGAGACAATTTGAGTGGTTCCGGACACACCGTGCCTTGGATTGAGGCGAGGTTGACTCGTACACTTCAAAAATGACCCATGGATTGTTGTACTAAAGGGTAAACAGAATACCAATGTGTTTGGTTAGTTTTTCGTATGTGAGTTGTTGTTTTCACTTAAAATGAAGTCCATTTTAAACTAAAGAGAGACACTTTGAGTGGTGCTGGACACACCGCACCTTGGATTGAGGCAGGGTTGACTTGTGCACATCATATATGACCCATGGATCATTGTGCTAAAGTATGAACACAATCAGAATCCATTTGATCAGTTTTCCGTATGTACTTAAAATGTTGTCCATTTTAAACAAAAGAGAGACACTTGTAATGATCCCGGCCACACTATGACTTGGATTGAGGCGTGGTTGACTTGAACACGTCACATATGACCCATGGATCGTTTTTCTAAACTTTCAATAGAATCTGAATGTGTTTGGTCAGATTACTATATGTCAGTTGTTATTTTCAATTAAAATGAAGTCCAGTTTAAACTATAGAGAGACACTTCGAGTGGTGTCGGCCACTCCACGCCTCGGATTGAGGCTGGGTTGACACGTACACGTCACATATGACCCATGTATTGTTTCCCTAAAGTTTTAAATGAATCTGAATGCATTTAGTCGGTTTTCCTTATGTTATTTGTGGTTCTCATTTAAAATGTTGTCTATTTCAAATAAACCTGAGACACTTTGAGTGGTTTTTTCCACACATGACCCCAGATTGAGGCATAGTTGACTCATAAACATAAAAAATGACTCATGGAACGTTGTCCTATGGTTTCAATAGAATAAGAATGCATTTGGTCGGTTTTCCGTATGTTAGTTGTTGTTTTCAATTAAAATGAAGTCCATTTTAAACTATAGAGAGATACTTCGATTGGTGTCGGCCACACTAGGCCTCGGATTGAGGTGGGGTTGACTCATACACGTCACATATGACCCATGGATCATTGTCCTAAAGTGTCAATGGAATCTGAATGCATTTGGTCAGTTTTCCATATGTCATTTATTGTTTTCACTTAAAATTAAGTATATTTTAAACAAAAGAGAGACAATTTGAGTGGTTCCGGCCACACCGTGCCTCAGATTGAGGCGAGGTTGACTCGTACATGTCACAAATGACCCATGGTTCGTTTTAATAAAGGTTCAACAGAATCCGAATGCATTTGGTTGGTTTTCCATATGTCATTTTTTGTTTTCACTCAAAATGACGTCCATTTTAAACTAAAGAGAGACAGTTTGAGTGTTGCTGGCCACAATGCGCCTTGGATTCAGGTGGGGTTGACTCGTGAACATCATATATGACCCATGTATCATTTTCCTAATGCATCAAAACATTAAGAATGCGTTTGTTCGGTTTTCCGTATGTCAGTTGTTGTTTTGACTTAAAATGTTGTTTATTTAAAAAAAATGAGACACTTTGAGTAGTTCCGGTCACACCATGGCTCTTATTAAGGAAGGGTTGACTACTACACATCAAATATGACCCATTGATCGTTTTTCTAAACACTAAACACATCCCAAATGTATTTGGTCAGTATTCCGTATGCCAATAGTTGTTTTCAATTAAAATGTTGTCCATTTCAAATAAATGTGAGACACTTTGAGTGATTCCAAGGTTGACTCATACACGTCACATATGACCTATTGATCAGTGTCCTAAAGTTTCAATGGAATACGAATGCATTTGGTCAATTTTCCGTATGTAATTTTTTCTTTTCACTTAAAATGAAGTCTATTTTAAACGAAAGAGAGACAATTTGAGCGGTTCCGGCCACTTGGACAGCCCTACCCCCACCCCACTTAGACAGCCCTACCCCCACCCCACTTGGACAACCCAGCCCCACCACCCACCCACCCCACTTGGACAGCACTACCCCCACCCCTCTTGGACAAACCATTCCCCCCCACCCACTTGGACATCCCTACCCCCACCCCACTTGGAAAATCTAGCCCTCCCCCCCCACCCCAACTGGACACCCCTACCCCACACCCCACTTGGAAAACCCATCCCCCACCCCACCTGGACAACCTTACCATCACCCCACATGGACAACCCATCCCCCCCACCCTACCTAGACAACCCCTCCCCCACCCTACCTGCACAACCTCCCCACCCCACTTGGACAACCTTGCCTGGACACCCTCCCCCACCCCAAACAGCCCAACCCCCACCCCATTTGGACAACCAAGACCCCTCCCCCACCGTACCGAGGCAGCCCCTCCCCCAACCCACTTGGACAGCCCCACCCCCACCCCACTTTGACAACCCTACCCCCACCACACATCCACCCCACTTGGACAACCCCACCCCCACCCCACTTGGACAACCCAACCCCCCACCCCACTTGGACAGCCCTACCCCCACCCCACTTAGACAACCCAGCCCCCCCCCCCCCCCACTTGGATAGCCCTATCCCACCCCACTTGGAATACCCAGGCCCCCCATCCCCACCAGGACAACCTTAACTGTATTTATGGATAACCAACAAGATCAAGTCAATAGACCTTAAATTTAAAATAAACCAAGGATAAAATAACTTAGGATCATATTGACCTCTTCAATATCAACCAAAATTATTCTATACAGATAAATCACAAAAAAACTGCAACCTAAAATGATATATTTATTATGTTTATAAGGGAATCATAATACACAATACATTGCATAAAACTGGAACAAAAAAATCTAAAATAAATGAAGTCACACCTACCGATTACAATGGAAGAACAAAAATTACTTGAATCAAAGATAGATTCCCATTGGAAATTAGAGTTAGCACCCTCTAGAGTAGGTTTGGAAGTAGGGTTCGAACCATAACCTCAAATTATATATGCCTTATTTTCGTAAGGAGATCATAATACACATTATATTGCACCAAAATAGAATGACAAAATCTAAAATAAATTAAGACACACGTACTGATTTAAACAAGAAGAACAAATCGAAAATAAATGAACTCACACATTCTGATTTAAATGGGAAGAAAAAATCATTGGAAACCAGACCTGTTGTGTTGGGAAGTAGCATTTTCATTGAGATTTAGAGGCAAACCTTCCAGACGGTTGAGGTTTAGGGAAAAAAATTTAGAGGGTCCATCCAGCTCCCAGTTAGGGAAAAATTTTCGAGATGTCTGGAGTTGATGATCGATGATATTTGGGGATTTTCTTTCCCAATGGTTTTAAAAAACCGTTGGTAATGTTATGTTATCCCAACGGTTTCTAAAAACCATTGGGAAAAACCTCTTAATACCATATATACCAACAGTTCTGTAGAACCGTTGGATAAACCTATTATTACCATATAGACCAACGGTTCTGAGGAACCGTTGGAAAAAACCTCTTAATACCATATATACCAATGGTTCTGTAGAACTGTTGGGAAAAACCTCTTAATACAATATATACCAACGGTTTTGTAGAACCGTTGGTATAGGAGTCTTCATCTTTCCCAACGGTTTCACTAAACCGTTAGGAAAACTCTTTTTTTTCCTATTTTTCCCAACGGTTTCGGAAAACCGTTGGGAAAACTCAATTTTTAAAGATCTTTACCAACAGTTTATGAAAACCGTTGGTAAAGATCACCTATACCAACGGTTATTTTGAACCGTTGGTAAACAAGTGTTGGGAAAAGCATGATTTCCAGTAGCATTTTCTTATACACTGTTTATTCAATATATATCCATCTATTTGTACCATTTTACCACTATTTGGTACTTAATATAATATTTTTAAGTAAAATATGACCATCTCTCTCTTCGGTCGAAAATATTTTACATTCAAAATCCATATTTTCAAAAATATTTTAAAAATATCTTTATATCCCATTTTCAAGGAAAAGGACTTTTAAAAACGTTTTATGGGTTTTAGTGATTCCTTTATAATTTTTCATAGCTATTTTCATAGAAAAATATTTTCAAAAACGTTTTATGTATTAAAAATAATTTTCAATGAAGAAAGGATAATTTCTATATGAATAATTTTTAAAAGATCTTTCAAAATTATTTCCTATCTAAGATAACATTTGTTGGTGTTACTCATGCCTTTATGGGGAAGTTATTCAATGTTTCCATTCATATTCCTTCTCCTGATGGATTATGTTTTGTTTTAATGATGTTGATGAAACCCATTTCTCTTTCACTTGTTATATGCTTTTGAAACAAACTTCTTTTCATGGGTTATCATTATGATGAAATGATTATGAAACGTTTTTTTCAATAGGTTATGATATAATTACATTTTGGTAGCAGACTTTGACTACTAAGATGAACATGGGAGTGACACATGACTAACAATATGTTATGGTGAGTCAACCCATACCACCAATATGGTCTTATCAGTGATACCTTGGATACTATAAGAAACATATTATATGCTTACTTGTCTTCCACAATTCCATGTTTTTTCCTATGTTATGCTTTCATGGATTATGTTCATTATTTAATTATTATTCATATTTTATTTAGAACCAAACTTTTTGCCATGATTCATGTATATGACATTTTATATGTAGGGTATGATCTTCTATTTTCTTGATCATGTTCTCATACCATTATTCTCATGATTACTCTTACATATCTCCCTTATATACCCTTACTAAGAATTTAAGATCACCCATTTTTATATTTCCTTCCCAATATTATGAATATATTTTTTATGTTTTTTTTGAAAAAGAATTTTAGTCATGAGAAACATAGTGGGAGATAATTTACCTCACTTGTGTATGACGGTTTATATGTTTCTAGAAAAACGAATTCCCTTTGTGTGGCCTTTTCGAACCCTCCACACAAGGGAACCCCCTCCCCATGAAGAGGTCACTCCGGAGAGAGCCCCAGCCAGGAAGGATCCGTTGCCAGCCGAGATGGCAGAACGTCCCGGAGGGTGACAACCCGGGCGACGATGGTTCGTCAAGCAATCCGTCAGCATGGGTGGGTTGCGCCTCATTTTGCCCACCCAGTCAAGAAACGGGTGACCCGGCAAGGCGAGTGGATCCCGGGGGAGAGGTTAGCCCCGAAAGCGGACTCCCAGGATTTGAACCATGTACCTACCAAAGAACGGCGTTGTTTGTACCCCTCTCCTTCACCACTACGCCACCGCCGAAGCAGCTTGTGTATGAGGGTTTATGTTTCCATGTTTATAAAAGCACTATACTAGTATGGTATTTTTATATCTATTTGTATAATGATCAATGTATTCCAAAAATGTTTTGTAATGTTAATGTTTGAAAAGTGAGGGCCTTTTATATTTTTTATCAGAGAAAAGGTTTAGTTAACCTTTGGACAATATGATGAGAAAACCTTAGTCAAAACCCTAAGGTAATGTATATATATAAGTATAAGGATAAAGATAATTGAAAGAAAATGTTTTGGAATTTTGGTAAATGATATAGTGAGTGGTTTCCTAGAAATAGATCCATGTATAGATACTAAAAGTGGATGTGGATCTGGATTAGAGGAACATTGGAGTAACTACTCCAACAAGATGTTTTGGTCCTGACTCGGGGTAATCTAGTACTTGATAATGGGTCCTACTACACACCTGGTTTGACACCCTAGGGGGATATGCTTTGGGAAATCAAAATTTCTTCATGAACCATCATGAATGATTTAAATATAAGTTGGATATTAATTACCTAGGATGAACCAAGGGTGTTATATATTAAGGAATGTGTCATGATTTAGAAATATTATAAGTAATTCTTTTCATGACTATGTGGTTTCCTACTATGATAAGTAATTTTAAAATTATGCTTCTAGTTTTATTCAATGGTGGGAACTGAAAGGAAATAGATTATCATTGAATGTGATGGATAATTTTCTAATGATCACTCATGTTGGATGATCCCTAGAGTGAATGATGGAGTGATCATGCATAATAAATTTTCATAGAACATGATTAAAAATATGTTCCTTAATCAAATCTCAGAATCACTGAGGAAGATAAAGAAGGAGTTCATTGAGAGTTCATATAATGGAGACCATGGAAGAAAAAGGATTCAGTTTCCTTGGTGTCATGAATATGGAAAGAATCACCTAAGGGAAAGAATTAGAGGAACTCAAAGATTTTTTTACTGTGGATAAAATACAAAGCAAGTGACCACGAGGGAAGATTATGAGTTTGGTTAATGAAATAAATGATAATATTAGCCTCCCAAATACATCATCAAAGGATATGTTTTTTAAGTGTAGAATAAAGGTTCATTATGATAATCAATGTCCTGTGAGGAATGATTCTAAAGAGGATCAAATAGGTGGTATGAGTAACAGTTATATTTCTAATAATGAAGAGACTACAAATGAAATGTGAATGGAAAGAGGTATTGTATAATAGGATGAGGTATCCTTGTTAATAGAATAATGATGAAGTTGAATAATTTTTTACATATTTGGATTCAATAATTATGCTATATTAATTTTGAAATATATTAGGATATTTCATTTAATTTTTTTCTCTATGGATTTACAATAAAATATTGTGTGGTTATGAAGGAATAAAAAGTTATATAATGGTAAAGTTATGTCCATAAAACAAACATGATTAAGGGAAAGAAAAACCTGAATATGTTTCTTATGTTATGATAATGTTTTTTTGAAAAAGATATGTGGGATATGAATAAGTAAATGGGATGGTACTGATTACCTATGAACTAATTAAGGACCTATTGACATGTAGTTCATGATATCATGGATGAACATTACAACCTCTTGGATTTATGGAATATATCTAGTAATCTATAGAATAAAAAATAAATCATACTTTCCAAAAGGATTTATGGTAATTCAGGTTTTTACCATGTTCCAAGAGAATTTACCCTAAGGGTATTCACATGTTTGGAATGTATCAACCAAGTGATACTTTTTGATATATGGGGTATTAATGTTAATATGATCTAATGAATTTATTTATAATGTTTTTTATATTCATCTTTAATAGGGGTTGTAAAGTTTACCATTCAGGTAAAGTTTATATGAAACATCAGAGGAAGTATTTATGAATTGAGATTGTATTGAAAACCTTGATTAAAAGGATATTTATTGATTAAACTTATCTTAATGATGTCCGTATAATTTGGAAACTATATTAGTGTGGTTTCAGAAAAGAAAATCTGGTATGTCAGGTGACAACCAATCAATTCTGGGAAGGCTGTAAGTATTGAACTGATGACCAAAGGATAGTAAGGGTTTCATGCCTACCACTAGGATACACGATGTTTGGGTTACTATATAATTATTTTTGACGAATAATTTATTACGATGAAACTGTAGTGTTACTTTTATATTTAGAGTTTAATGTATTAACCAAATTTTTTTTAAGAATAGTTATAGATAAATAGTTATACTTTTAATTCCTTTATGGGCTTTAAGATCTTCTAAAAGTATATTTTATAACTTCAGGCATCAAAGACAGTTTCTCTAAGTCAATTACATGAAGTAATGGATAAATGATAAATTGATAAAATCACAACTAAATAATGAAATTTTATTTATAGAAATATATCTAGTAAGTAAATTTCCTTATATTCTTGGTCAATAAAATAATTACTCAATGTTAGAAAAATGATAAAAAGGTAATTTTTTGTCATAATACCTTAATTTTGTTGAGCTTATGGACTTATAAATCATCATAGATTTATTAATTTAAGGCCCTCAACCTTTATTTGACCATTCACATGTTTGTGATTGATGATCTCAATCACTCCATATAAGTATTCATGCTTTTACTGTAGGTATAATAGTCACTTCCAAACATTTTTCTCCCATGTGGAAAACTATTTATATGTTAATTTTGGTAATCATTATGGTTCCAAATTTCCCTTTTATGGTATGTTTTAGTATCCATATTTATGATGCGGGTTTCTATGAATGAAACTTTCTAGTATTAAAATGTTGACAACCCAGAAATTTTTTTAGGGAAAATTCATTTTAAGGGAGGTATAATGATGTACACTAATATTTTTTGAATTATTATTTTTTGAATTAGTTTAACCTTTGTGATATTTTTATTCATGTAACAATAAAAATAGTGTATTTTTTATTAAAGAATTATGTTTGGTTTTATTTATACACAACACTAATTTAATCATGCTCTAAACATAATTTTTTTTAGCTTTATCTATAAGGAAAAACCATGATATGTTGAATCTTGGTGTATGTTACACTCCACTCAGACTTGGTGTATGCAACACGTAACACTAACTAAGCTTATATTACATGCAACATTGAGTTCCTATAATACATCTTTTTATTATTATATTTATTTAAATGATATAAATATAATATATTTGTTAAACTCAGTAATATGAATAGGGATGAATAATTTTAAAATATATTTAAAATGATTTTATATAAATAAAAAATATTGATAATGAAAGATATAATTTTTGGAAAAGTCATTATATTCTTAAGAATACTATTTTCTCAGATGAATTACTTTTAATTCCATTCTATAAAAAAATAATAACAGAAATTGTAGACATATTTATAAATTTAATTTTATAAAATAAAATTCATTTTTTAATTAATAAATTTTTAGTCATATTTGGGATTTTTTTTTGGTTTTTTTTAGAGGAACTTCATTTCTGAATGAATGGTGAAAAAATACCGAATTTTAATTCAAAAATACTTCTTCATATAAATTATTTATAAGGTTAAATTATATTTTTAAATTGGTTAAAAAGTTTAGTTAGATAATATTTTTATCAATTAATCCAATTTAGGTCATTGGAAGCAATCGGAAATTGAAATTGGATATAAAAACATAGCAAATTTTTGTATGTTTTTTAATTTAAAAACACCCATTGTCAAAAAGACTATGAGATTAATTTCAAATTAATTTCTTCAAATTATATGATTATAATTTGAAAAAATGGAGTCCATATTTAAATTAATAATAATTTATAATTTATAATTATTTAATCTTTTTTTTCCAAAATGATTAGTTAATGTAAATAAAATTCATTTCATCGATTGAGGTAAAATAAAGCTCGACTAAGGACTAAAACTTAAATTTAAGACCCAAAAAGTATTAGAAACTTGTCCAAAACCTATTTAATGTCCATTATTCAGACATAAAACTACCATTATGGTGATATTTTTTGGTTTGGTATGACTATTTGTAGTAAAAACATGGGTACACCTATCTTGTTTTCAAAAATACCCAGTGGGTAATTTCCCTTCCATATAAAAGGAAAACACCTCTTCATCTTCTTCAAAGCTCCCAAAACACTTATTTTTTTCCAATATAATCTCAATAAACATCCCAAAATATCTCAATTCATAATTTAATCCTCTATTTGGGATGAAAATCTTCCATGGATTCCTTTTTGCACAAACTGAAAGGAGTTACCCAATTAAGAGGCAACACATTCTCTCCAGATTCTTTCTTTCATCTTCCTTATCCACCTCCTCCACTCTCTTTATTCCCATATTTTATGACAAAAATAGTATCTTCAATTTACTAGGATGTTTTTATTATATGGTTTTAACCTACACATACACACACCACCAACTAATGGGTAACAAACATACTATTTACATGTTCAAAAAAATACCACCTCACTAAATGATGATTGTTCATTTTTCTTTTATCGCCTCTCTTGGTGGAAATTATGATATAAAATATAATTATATATGTTATATAATATATAAATTATGTCTTTAAACTTATTTATTCCTTTTAGATTACATATCTTTTTTACTTTCCATTTGGTGTAAATATGATAATTTCATTTGAGAAATAGTGGACTACCACCCCCTCAAAGTGATGTGATTCATTTACACACTACATGAAACTTATTAAGGTGGTTTTAGTGAAATTATATGATATATATAACATTATGATGCTAATTTAATGATATTATATACATATTTTCTTATATTTCATTCTTTTTCTTTCTTTCAATACGATAATAAAAACGGAAACAACGTTGATCCGTATGTACGACTTACCATATCCATGAATGATGTATTCCATTTCATACATAAAATTATATATATATATTTTAATATAAACATAATAGATATGAATTATATTTATAAACATTTTTACATTATTTAATCATGATTCAAGTATAAGGACCAAAAATATGACCAATTATGAAACAAGAGAAGAATAAAGAGAATATTATCTGAAGTGAAAACATAACAAAAGATGATTAAAAAGGGGATAATGTAACGTCATAATAAAACCATATATGGTATTAGATATATGACTGTAGTTATGTAAAATTTTAATAATAAATTTATATTTATTATACAGGTTTTTTAACGAGTATGGCAAGAGTCAATATACAAGTTAAGGGGATTTCACCTCACTTTTTATTTCCATGAGTTATATACTATGTTTACCACAATTTCATTTTTTGTGGTGTATGTAATAAGCATGATTGTATTCTAAGTATCTTATTCTTTAATTTTTGGTTATTAACATATCTATTTTTTGACATTTCTTTCTTGGGGTTTAAGATTCAAAAGCTACCAAATCAGTAAAATAGTATTGTCTAAATTTTCCTTCTTTGGGACCCATGTTTTGTTATGGAATTTTTTTTCAAAATTATTTCCCATATATGATAAAATTCATAGGTATTAATCATTCATTTTTGGGGAAATTATTCAATTTTTCCATTAATTTTATTTCTCTGAATAGATTTTATTTTGACGGAATGATTTTGATGAAACCGGTTTCTATTTCACAGGTTATATGATTTTGAAACCCATGTCTTTTCATGTGTTATGTTAATGGTGAAACGAGTATAAAAATCTATATTTTCCTATAGGTTATGATATTATTACATTTTTACAATACCCATTTCAGTTAATGGGTTGTGATATGATTATTTATTATATTTTGGTGCATGTATTTATGATTTTATTATGAGATGGGTGGTACCTATATCCCCTCCAATTCATTTGGTAAATATTTATATCTAATCAGATCGACTAAAATGGTCTTGAAAATGAACATTGACTAATGATATGATTGTGGGAGTGAACCATGACTACCAAGAAGGTATGAGGAGTGAACTCATGCTAATAATATGTCCATGGGAGTGAACCATGACTACCAAGATGGTATGGAGATTGAACCCATACTACAAAGATGGTATTGGCAGTGATTCATTGTATTCTATGGAAATCATATAATATTCTTATGTGTCTACCAAAATTCAATGTTTTACTCCCAAGTTATGATTTTATGACTTCTGTTCTTTATTTCCTTTTTATTTATGTCTTATAAAATTTCATGATTTATTCCATGATTCATGTATATGATCTTTGATATGTAGGGAATAATATTCTATTTTCATGATCATCTTATCATACCCTTATTCTCATGATTATTCATATATATATCCATTGTTTAACCTTAATAATCATTTTTAGTAAACCCTTTTTATGTTTCCTTCCTTAGGTTATGAAGATATGTTTTATGTTTGATTTGTCTAAGAAGGGTGCTAGTTAGGAAGAGCCTAGTGGGAGATAATGTAGCTCACTCATGTATCAGTGTTTATATTTCCATGTTTCCAGAGGCACAAGACTAGTACGGTCTTTGGGTGTCTCTTTGTATAATTTTTTTAATTATTTCACAAATGTTTGGTAATGTTATTGTATGAAAAGGGAGGGTTTCTATAGGACTATAATAGTCATTTCCCATTCCAAAATAGAAGTGGGATGATGCTACTATGGATATTTTGTTGGGCCTCCCAGGGACACCTTAGAATAATGATGATATTTGGGTGATTGGGGACTATTTGAAAAACATATCACATTTCTTATTGATAGAGGAGACATTATCAGTGGATCTATTTGGGTACTTATATATATGAGAGACTATTTGTCTATATGGGATGTCGCGGACTATAGATTCACATCACGATTCACATTTTACGTCTCACTTCTAGTAGGGATTATATATGGCTCTTGGTACCTAAGAATTATTGAGTACATATTTCCACCAACAAAAAAATGGGATGTTAATGCATATTATAAAAGTGATTGAAGATATGCTACAGGCGTGTGTCCTAGACATCTCTGTGTCTTGGGATGAGAAACTGGATTTAGTTGAGTTTTCGTATAACAACAGTTTTCAGGAAACTATTCATAAGGAATCATATGAGTCACTTTTTTATTGGCCATATAGATCACCTATATACTAGATGAAGGTAGGTGATTCAGAGTTGTTGTGACCGAGTCTCATGTAGGAGATGTTGGAGCATGTTTATATGATTTAGAAACATATGGATACAACTCATAGTAGATATAATTCATATTCTAATAGATGAATATGACCCCTAGAGTTTATATAGGGTGATTTTGTATTCCATTGGGTGATGCATAGATTTGGTCACTACAGGATACAGAGGTCAGGAAACATGGTGCCCAAGTTCCTTGGATCATTTTAGGTTATGGAGGGAATCCTGCATATGGTATAACAATTGGCTATTCCATAGATATGTAGTGTTATGAATGATGTTTTTCATGTGTCACTACTTCCATGGCATCACACTGATCCTTCTCATGTGATTGATGTGGATAATGTTGAGATTGAGTCCAATGCATCCTTTAAGGAGCATCTGATACATATGTTGGATTGTAATGAGAAAGTGGTACAATGAAAGTTTGTGCTACTAGTTAATATATTTTGGAAACATGGCTGTGTTCAGAAGGAAACATGGGAGATGGTGGTGGACATACATGCTCAGTGGCCCGATCTTTTTGACCTAGAATCTTAAATATGATGAGGACTATAGCTTGAAGATGAGCTATTATTAATTGGAGTGAATGTAATAACCAATCCTTTTCTAGATATGTATTGAGATTTTTTATAGGTAATATTTCTCCTAGTTTTTTGTAAATTTTGTTAGGTTTGTACCATGGGGTGCGTTTGCAAAAAAATTGAGAAATTTGGAAGCAAGAGGGATATGGCATGGTTGGCGCACATTTATCCCAAGCCATGCGCCCAGACACAATAAAAACATGAAAACCAAAATAGACAGGATTTGTAGGGTTGGTGCACCGTTTTTCATACTGTGCACCAAAAAACGAGAAACTATGAACCCCTTTAGAAGAGGCACATGTTTAATGTTCATATTTAAGGTCAATGCTACACCCCGAGCTGCAAACCAAGAGTATGGGATTTTAATCCCCTGAAAATTATAAAACAAATTCATGATCCCATGTCTAATACCCCTAAATTCCCCAGCTCAATAAATAATCTTTTTATCTCATTTTGAGGCTCCCAAATGGATTCCAAGCCTTCCAGACTTCTGTTATTGGATAATCAAAGGGATGATTGAATATCTTTTCTTACCCGGTAATAGGATCTAATCACATGTTATTTCCAAATTCTTTCTCATCTATCTCTCGCCATTTAGAGGGATGATATTATCTATATTGTTGGATTAAGATCAAGGATTTTTTGAAATAGATCTTGAATTCTGGGATCTCAAGTGCTTGATCCTGAATTATGGTTTCCGATCCACATCTCATTCTATATTATTATTCCTCTCAAATTGGGAGTTTCCATAGGTAATCTTCCTTCATCAATTTTGAGGTAGATTTTCTATAATTCAAATAAAAAGTAAATATTTCAATTATGTGTATGTAGTTTTAGAATTTATATTATAATTTTAGCAATAAAGTTCTTGATTAGATTAATTAATTTATTGAATTAATTTATTGAAGGTATTATACAATTTTGTAATTTATATTATTGAATTGGATAATTAATTGTTGAATTAATTATAATATACTTGGGATTTTAAATAGAATAATTAATTATTTAATTAATTATAAGGGAATTAAGTTTCTAATTTTGAATAATTAATTTTCGAATTAATTATGGTGTTGTTGAGATGGTTAAACTTGATTAATTATTTGTTGAATTTATTAATAGGAATAGTTAGGATTTTAAAATTATGATTTTGAAAAATAAATTTTTGAATTAATTATGGTGATATATATATTTTTACATTTGAATAATTAATTATAGAATTAATTATTGTTATATAAATGTTTTTTAATTTGGACTATTAATTGTAAAATTAATTTTTAGAGAATGTTGTGATTATGAAATTGATTTATGTGATTAATTAATTTTTTAATAAATTAATGGAATGATATTTGAATTTATTTATTAAACTTGATTAATTAATTATGGACTTAATTAATGTGATAATTGTGTGCGGGACATGGTCTATTGCATTAAAAATTCATTGTGTGATATGTAATGATGATTGGTAATAATGACATTCACATGTGATAATTGTGTGTGGGATAGGGTCCGCTGCATCAAAATACCAAATTTTGAAATAATTTAATAAATGTTAAAATTATAATTGAAACGTGATAATCGTGTGTTTGCCATGGTTGGATGCATCAAAATACCATAGTGTAAACTATGAAAATTAATGGTAAAAATGGAATTCTATTATATGATATCCCTTTGGGATAGTTCATACTCTAGCATGGGCCGTAGCAGGTATTTAGAGTTTAGGTGTCCTTAGGAACTTAGGAGTTTATGTGGTTAAATGAGTAGTATTTGAATAAATGTAAATGGTTTACATTATTAAATGATTTATTATTTATAAAACTACATAAAATATTTTGATTGTATATTGTTTTAGACACCGTTTGGGGTGACCTACTAAGCTGTACACACTTCCTTCCCAGACATTTAGACCATTAACTGAATAGATTTCATGGTTTTAGGACATGATCAGGGTCAAGACCTTGTATTAGGTTTCTGATTTGGGATAGATCATGGCTGAGGTAACCAAAGGTGGTTTGTGACTCAATTGGGACATGCCAATGTATTTAATTTTGGGTTTTCATGTAACAACCCAAAACCTTTATTACTAAAAATTCCTCTTGATCTAATTAAATGTCTTATTATGTAAAATGGATATATAAAACATATTCACTTCCTTGGTTTGGTGTTTTTGAATTTTTAAAATACTGTTAAGAATTTTTATCATTGCTAAATATCCATTGAACAATGACCACATGATTAGTATAAATATTGCGTTTTAAAAATCCAATTTACTAAGAAAAAATAAGTGATGACGTCATCCAGTAGAATTTCTCCATACAAAGACAATTTGTTGGAGCTCAGAAAGGAGTTAGTGTCACTGGGCTTCGCTCTTGACCAAGCCCAAGTTGAGCCTCAACATGTTAAGATTGAACAGAACTGCATATGGGAGAAGTGGAAGTTAATAGAGATTACCACTCGAGCGATGTTATCCAAGACGACCCAAGAGCATGTCACCATCACACACCTTACCCTTAAGTATTATGCGAGTGTTATAAGGGGTTATGTAATAAGACCCTGGCACTATGATTATGTGCTTTATTTTTTTGAATAAAGAATATACATTTATTTTATTATTGTAACTTTAATGGTTCTTAAAGCACAAATAGTATTTTTAGTTAATATTTAAATTTAATTAAGAAATATATTTTGATGAATTAATGGATTTTTTTAATATTATAATACTTTAATAAAATATTTTTATAAAATTAAGTTTTATTAAATCTAAATAATCATATAATTTTTATGAATAAAATACAATTCTTATTAAGGTTTGAAAGGTGTTTTTATCAAAACCCATGAAATTTCAATAAAAGTAAGTTTTTATTTTAAAATTGAAAATTCACATATTTAGAAAATTATTTAAAAAATGAAAATTATCTTTGGAATCAGGACATCAAAGTTATCCAATGGTGAATTTTTCATAGTTTTCTGAGACAATCAAAATTTTGGGTAAAAATTAAATACTGACTAAATATATAGTGTGTTTTATAACATCATAAAGACCCATTAGTGAAGTAATAAAATACCATAAAAGGTATTTTCTGCCAATATATTTTTTACCTTTAAGATAATGGATTTTATATTTGTTTCATTTATTTTCCAAATCCTTAGTGTACCCTCCAAGACTTATAAAACATTTTAACATTTTAAAATGATTTCCTTGAGAGTGTAACGCACCTTATCATAAGCATGTCAAATAATCTAAAAAGTTTTGCAATTGACCTTCTCAAATAATTTTTACACTCCCCATTTGAAAAAACCATTGGAAAAACCATGGGATGGTTTTTGGTTTCGATTAATTTAATATGTAGTGTCCAAAACAAAAATAAAAAATAAATCCATCTTGTTTCCAATATAAACCCACTCAATATCCCATTCCTCTTCACTCAATCAAATTGGAGCTCAAAAAACCAATTTATTCCTCCCCCTATAATCCTCCCAAGGTTCCCCCAGCTCCCAAAAATCATCTCTCAAGACTCTCCCAAGCCTTTGGGACCACACTTCCAAGTAAAGGGTTTCTTCATTTCTCATTCTTTCCCAAGTTTCTTTATAATGTTATACCCTTTTATTTTCAATTAAAAATGTTGGGGTATGATTTTTCACCTCCCCTATTCTTCCCTCCTTAGGTTTTAATTATGATAGTTCCTTTTATCTCTCATTAATGCCTCTCATTTACACTCGTTACCGTGTTGAAATTTTGTCCGGGATTTCTCTCTCCTCATTTACATTCCACCAATTATTTTATATTATGCATCTAAATTCCATTACATATGTTGATATATTATGTTCTGTAATGTCTTGTACCTCTCTGGTCCTTTCCTTTGTGAAAATATGGTATTTGAGGTGTTCCGGGAGGTCAAGGGGACTTATCCCCAACACTTTTCCAATTTTCCAGTTCGGTGAACTATTCCAACGGTAGACAGTTGTGAACAGTGCAACAGTAACCTTCTGTGAACAGTGTCATTGGTAACCTTCTATAAACAGTTCCATCAGTGAATAGTCTATCTGTAACCTCTAATGGTAAACTCTCTTTCCTTTTCCAAATTTTTAATTCTTTGAAAAGTTCCATCAGTGAACAGTTCTATCAATAACCTCTAATAGTAAACTCTCTTTCCTTTTCCAAATTTTCAATTCTGTGAATAGTTCCATCTGTGAATAGTTCTATCGGTAACCTCTAATGGTAACCGCTCTTTTCTTGGACAAATATCCATTTCTATGAACAGTTCCATCAGTGAACAGTTCTATCGGTGAGTTCTAACAGTAACATCTAATGGTAACCTCTATTGATAACCTCTAACGGCAACCTCTATTTCCTTTTCCAAATTCTGAGTTCGTGAACAGTGTTTCCATCTTCCTACAGTTTTGCCCCTTTATAATTTTCCTTTGATGTAAAATGCATTTAAGGCCTCATTTTAAGGACTCTAAGGCTGATTCAAAGGCCATAAATCCTATATTAATCATTCTTAAGGCTCGAGATGTTTTTACTTCATCAAACTGTGTGGTTTAAGGCTATCCACTTTTAATGGGAAATTAAGCATATCTTAAACCGTTGCTCCATTAAATGTTCTAAAGGGACATGATATCTTCCTCCCTAATTCCACCTCTTTCTTCTTGGCTATGAGATGCTAAAACCTTTCATTCTATTCCATAGGAGTGTCATAATAAAACTTTCCTCCTCAGATTGGTTCTGCTCTATTTTGATGCAACCATTCTGTATTGATCAATATTCTATATAAGGTATGTTTTATCTTCATTATTTTGGTATCATCCTATCTTGTTTCTCCTTTCCATATTATAGCATGTAATCTCCATGTCTCTAATGGGGTTTTCATGAGTTTAGGTTGGTGGGGTCGTACCATGGCATCCTTGGGTGGATGTAGTTGACGCAAGAGGATAATCGTGACCCTTTGGGTGGATAAAGAACGTCATGAACTATTTGAGGTAAGGGATTCATTTCTTCTATTTCATTTTACGTGCAACTATATTGTTAGAATGTTTTATCCCAATAGACAACAACGTAATTGACATAATAAATATTTGAACCGGATAAATAAATTTATATCGGTCGTATGTTTTTGCCCCTTGTTTTCTAGATAATGTGATATCCATGCTTACTTCACTTAGATGTTTGTTCTTGATGAAAATTGGTAAATAACGTAAACTGGAATTAATTGATAACTATTGGATATGAATAAAGAGTCATGTAAATGAATCTGGTTCTTCTTGTTTTAATTTGATGTCAATCAAATTGGTTTAGTAATCATGTGTAATTATTTTGGATAGCTTACTGATTAGGTTTCCCAAGTTTTGGAACCTATGAATAATAAATCTGTTAATTCAAGATGGATTAAAGTACTGGTTGATTAATAATTCCTTGAAGGGTTCTGAGTTACCCTCTTGATTTTCAAAGGGCCAATAGCCCAATTGATGTGATGTTTGTTTTCTAGTTTCTTGTACTGTGATGTGATCCTGAATGGATGTTGTGATATGTGGAGGCATGGAGACTTTTGGTTGTGGCAACAGATGATTCCTAGAGTTGAAAAATGCATCGTTTTATGCATGTGGGTGTTGGGGAGGACACCAGGGATAATGGAATGAGATGGATGTGATTTTTGGATTCTTGCTGATTCGTATTGGTTGATTATCTGCTTTACTTTACCCCACTGCTTAAGGAAACTGGTCTTGCTTACCCTTCTTCCAAAATAGGTGAAGACGCATGGGGTATGCCACGTAATTTTTGTGTTTAGCTTCTCAAGGGAGGATGGGTATATGCTCCTGGTATAGGTGGAAAATACTCGATGGGTAGTACATCTACTCAACGTGTTGAGCCCCCTTTTGTTTAGTATCATAGAATGCTTGGAAATATGGGAAAGTAATTATGTAATGAATATTTGAATGAATGGTGTTAATCCATGGGGTTAGAGTTTTCTGGAACATAATGACGAGGTTGTAATTTTAAAGGGACATTGGACTTTGGGTGTGATTCTAATGAATTTAATGTGGAATTGTTCATGGTTAATTAATGTTTAAATAATTAATTAACGTAAAGTGAAACTAGTAAAAAGGAAATTATATAATGTATTAAGTCTCTTTAAATGGTTGTGTGATTATAGGATACCTAGTCTTAGAAGTGGATGACCGGAGTCCGAGAGACATTAGCTGCAGTTGAGTCTCAGACTAAGTTATGCCCATATTGTGGTTGTGAGATATATTATATTCTGTAATTTTTGTGTTTCTATAAGCTACTCCACCCTGTTAGTAAGGGCAACTGACACCCAGGGGATTCTGAGCCCTGAGGGGGTGTTTTCCCAAACATTCTGGTGGGAGGATGAATGGATGACTACCCCCTTTGGACCTGCTCTCTTCTCTTGGTAGATACTTGTTCTGGTAGGCGCAGTGGTTAGTTTTCCCCATATATGTGTGTAGATGGGTGTAATTGATTGTGGTTATTCACACACATATATTCTAGATATAGTATCCAATGGACTAATATAGGTGTAACTTGTATAGGTTGTTATAGCTTGAAGATCCTTACTTGGTGTATGGACTGTAATGGATTTATGTATAATACCTGATGTATGATACATGTTATGCGGGCTATGGTGGATCTTAGAAACTACCGGGTTACTTTCTTGAATTGACGTGGTGGTTTCTTTTCATGAGGTGCATATTGTGGTGCTTCGCCCAGGTGTCTGCGGCCAAGCCTTTTTGGAGAGAGATGCTCAGGACGTGCGACATTGGGGAAAAACGACCAACTAGTGGGGAAGTAGTAGCGGGGTACCTTTGATATTCTTTATTATATGATATATTCTTGTATGCATTACTTGGTGAGAGTAGCCATGCTGAGGTTGGGAACTTAGTATACCTGTTTAGGTGATGAGTTAGTTTCACTTGTTGTTCACTATGCTTTAGCATGCTTTCTTTACTTTTACACGAGAGGATTCAGGGAGGATCCTACTGAGTATACTGTTATAATCACCCTATGTATATATAAACTACTTTTTCAGGTCACCTGGGGTAGGTTGGAGATCAAGATGGTTTCTACTAGTTTGGGATTGTAGGAGTTGTCCGGGCTTGTGGTTGCTACTGTTTTTACTTTCTTTTGGGTACTTGTAGTTTTCCCCATCCAGTTGTAGTACTTTCTCATGAAATTACATATGTGCACTTGGGTTTTCATTTATATTTTAGTTCTGAGTTGGAGTTGGTAGGTGTTTATCTTATCTCTCTCTTCCGCATGTGTTCTCTTAGAGGGTAATGACTCCCATTTGTGTGATTACTATACCCTCGGTGGTAGTCACCAACCCGGGGCCTACTGGAGGTGGGACTTGGGGGGTCATTATCACCCTTATCACATTTCTGGCCGAGGAAGGGAACACATTTTGGGGAGGGGGTCATGACAGAGTGGTATCAGAGGTCTGGTTCAGGGATAGGATGGAGTTTGGAGTTAGGCACAGGTGAGGTTTCATGGGTTGGTAGGGAAACAGTGTCATTCATGTTTAGAAAGTGAGGTAAACACTGAAGATCAGCAGAGACATAGGTGTTTAGGGAACCGTACGATCTGATGTATGGTCCTTTAAGTTTACAATGGCTACTGAACAAGGTGATACAAGTTGCAGGGTAGAGACCTAGGAAAGGATCGTGCATCATTTTTCTTTGTTCTCGTGTTTGAATGGGTAAACATTGGCATAGGTTAACCTAAAATGAATAAAATAAAAAAAATTAATTAATTAATGTTGAGTCTTCCATATTCCAGTTTTAGGAGCTCTAATGGTTTGTTATTTTACATGTATGGCTCTAGGTCGACTTCTTCATCAGGTTTGCGCAGAAAATGTCCAGCAGGCTATTTCAGTAGATTGCCACAGGGTAGAGGTTGATGATGACGACACATGGTGGAAGATACTCTGAGAGTTTCAGCGCCTGAGTCTTCTGAAGTATGAGGGATCCGTTTCAGATTCAGTCACAGAATATTGGTTGGAGGAGGTCGAGATAGGATTCAGTTGGATCCATGCTCGAAAGCAGCCCTGGGTGTCCTTGGTTGTGATGATACTATGTGAAGTAGCAAGGAAGTGGTGGTTCTTATTCCTTTGGGATCGTGAGGAGTCATAGATCTCATGGGAGGAGTTTCGAGACAGGTTTAGAGTGGAGTTTCTTTCTTTGATTGCGAAGGTGTCCAGTCGCCGGTAGCTTCTTACCCTTCGACAGGGGAGATCTAGTGTTTGAGAGTTTGGAATCTATTTCAGAAACCTTTTACGATATTCTTTAGACCTGTTACCAGATGAGGAGGCCATAGCGAGGCATTTCGAGGAGGCTTTGCGTCCATAGATCCCGCACCAGGTCACCCCATTTATGATGAAGACATATCTTGAGGTGCTGGTGATGTCAGAGGTTGTTGAGAGGACTTTGGCCAGGACGAGATCATCATGAGAGGGGAATCTTCATGATTCCTCACAAAGAAGAGCTGTGGTCTGGGGTTCCAGGTTTTCAAGGCAGAAGAGTTTCCGTTTAGCCGAGGTAGGTCCCAGCCCTTCACATCTCGTTTCTCTAGAGGTAGCAACTATCTAGCCTATGACAAGCGATCAATCGCTTTTTTTCTTGTGGTGGTCATAGTCATCAGCAACGGGAGTTCCCGACATTTCAGAGTGGTCATCGTGCACTAGGTTCTATGCTCTAGGTTCCTCCAATGAGGTAGTTCTAGTTGAGGTAGCAGCAGCAGGTTGGACCATCTTTAGATCAGTGAAGGGTAGATGGGGCAGGCAGAGGATAGCCCCATGACACTCGCCATCCCCAGATAGTAAAGTTTGGTCATGGTGGTGGTCATCATCAGGGCCAGAGAGGCCGTGGAGGAGGTCGTGGTCAGCTTCACGCTCTAGAATTGCTAGCTCCAGGCAAGCCATACATCGTTCGAGGTACCCTTTGCATGCTTTCTACTTTGGTGTATGCCTTATTTTATTCAGAAGCGACATAATACTTCATATCACCTACCCTTTTCCAGGATTTGGAACTTGAGGTAGGGAGGCTTCTAGTGCCCTTGGCGTTGACTACACAAGTTGGAGTTCGATCTGACTTGTTTGAAGTATTTAGAAACTTTGATCTAGTGTTGGGGAAACACCTCTCTTGGGGAGATTTACTATGATTATGAATAAAACCATATAATGTCATCCTCGACATGGATTGGTTGTATTCAGTGCAGGCTATCGTGGATTGCTTCAGGAATAAGGTCATATTCCTTGGTGTGGATGGAGAGCTAGTGGTGTTTTTTGGCGAGCAAGATCCTCAGATGGGTTATAGGCACATTCCATCCTTATCATCCATGATGGCTGAGATGATTCTATGTTCATCAGAGTTTTAGTAGTTAGTGTTTCGTAGGGTCGTAGAAGAGTACCCCGATGTCTTTCTAGAAGAGGTTGTAGCATTACCCCCTCGACGAGAGATCGATCTTGGGATCGAGCTACAACCAGAAGCATCTCCTATCTCTATGTATCCATATATGATGGGAAACTGAGAGTTCCGAGAGCTACATATATATATTGATGGTCTGTTATAGTGCAGTTTTGTACGGCCAAGTGTGTCACTGTGGGGTGCACCGATTTTGTTCGTGATGAAGGCCGGCGACATTTTACAGTTGTTTGTCGATTATCTTCGCTTAAACAATGTGAAAATAAATAATCTCTATCCTATTATGTGGATTGATGATTTATTCGATCAACTGAAGGGTGAATGTTGGTTCTCAAAGATCAACTTGTGGTCAGGATATCATCAGATGCGTGTGAAGGATGAGGATATCCCGAAGACTTCTTTCCTTTGTCGTCATGGGCATTATGAGTTCATTGTAATGACGTTTGGCATGATGAATGCTCCAGATGTATTCATAGGATTGATGAATTTTGTGTTCCATGAGTTTATGGACATGTTCATGGTAGTTTTCATTGATGACATCCTCGTGTACTCCACATCTGAGGAGGAGCATGCAGAGCATCTACAAGCTTTTTTGGGAGTTCTTCATCAACATCAGATGTTTGGGAAGTTTTTGAAGTGTGTGTTTTGGGCTCGAGAAGTCCATTTCTTGGGGAATATTGGGTCCCAACAGGGAGTAGCTATGGGTCCATCTAAGATAGAAGCATTTGTGTCTTGGGAAACCCCCAAGACAGTGTCAAAGGTGCAAAGTTTCCTTGGTCTCGCAGGCTACTATAAGAGGTTCATAGCCTATTTCTCACGAGTTGTGACTCCTCTGACAGTATCGACCATGAAGGATCCGGCATTCATATAGACTGATCAGTGTCAGAAAGCTTTCGAGTATCTAAAAGAGAAGTTAGTAAGTGCTCTAGTTCTTTGTCTTCCAGCTGAGGGAGTTCAGATTGATGATTTCTGTGATGCTTTGCATCTGGGGTTTGGCTGTGTTCTCATGCAGTAGAATTCAGTTGTTTCTTATGGGTATCAGTAGTTACTTCCTTTTGAACGTAACTATACCACTCATGATCTTGATTTGGCATTTGTGGTGTTTTCTCTGATATTGTGGAGACATTACCTCATTGGTGAGTGCTTTGTTGTTTTCACCGATCATAAGAGTTTGAGGTATGTTTTCTACCGACGTGAATTGAACTTAAAACAACATCAGTGGATGGAGTTCCTACAGGAATATGACTTTGAGATATAATATACACCTGGAAAGGGGAATGTTGTTGCTGATGCACTAAGTCGAAAGTCACATAGTGATGCTGTGCATGAATCCAGTGATTCCTGGAGAGTAATGGAAGACCTGTCAGCATTACATCTCGATATGGGATCAGTTGGGGGTAGAGGTTGTCTTTTTCAGATGACGGTATAGTCATCCCGGATGTAGAAGGTGGAAGAGTCCCAGTTGGGGGATCTTGAGGGGGAGGTCTAGAGAGACCGAGTTGTTTGTGGTGAGGCCCTTGATGGTTGGACTGAGGATGAACAACACCGAGTGTTGTACCATGGAAGGCTTTTTGTTCCCTTGACAATGCATGAGAAGGTTTTTAGAGAGCTCCATAGTTCACCTTTAGCGGTGCATCCTGGAATGAAAAATATGTACCAAGCCTTGAAGAGCCATTTTTGGTGGTCGGGGCTGAAGCATGCAGTTGCAGAGTTTGTGTCTCGATGTTTGGTCTGCCAGAAGGTGAACGCCAAACACCGTGTTCCTGGTGGTCTTCGCCAGCCATTAGAGATTACTCAATAGAAGTCAAAGGACATCTCAATGGTCTTTTTTACTAGTTTACCTTGAGATCCGGGAGGACATGATGGTATTTGGGTGGTACTGAATCGTTTATCATAATCGGCCCACTTCATAGCGATCAAGGAGTTGATATTAGTGGAATTTTTGTATATGCAATATCTAGAGGAGGTGGTGAGACTTCATGGAGTCCCAAGGATGATAATTTCTAATCAAGATCCTCGTTTTACATCCAGGGTGTAGAGTGGTATCCAACATGATTTCGGTTCTCAACAATGCCTTAGCACAACTTTTCATCCTCAAACGGACGATCAGACAGAGAGAACCATCCAGACTCTTGAAGAAATGTTACACTCTTGTGTTCTAGATTTTGGAGGTTTTTGGATGAATCTCTTACCCTTGGTGGAGTTCTCTTACAATAATAGTTTTCACTCCACCATTGGTATGGAACTGTTTGAAGCCTTGAATGGCCAACCCTTCCATTCTCCGTTTTGCAGGATTGGGGTTGGAGAGTCAGAAATTTTTGGATGAGAACTAGTGTAAAATACAACAGAGATGTTTCAGGTGATTTGTGAGAGGATGAAGACAGTGCAAGATCGTCAGAAATCATTTTCTGATCAAAGGAGGAGGCCCTTAGAGTTTGATGTTGGGGATCATGTGTTTCTGAAGGTGACTCCCCGTCGTGGGCAATGAAGTTTTGGTCATGGGAGTAAGCTTTCTACCCACTTTATTGGGCCTTTCAAGGTGTTAGCTCATATTGGTGCTATGGCATATCGAGTAGCACTTCCCCTACAGATGAGTTGAATACATGATGTTTTCCATGTATAACAACTCCGTCATTATCTTCATGATGACTATCACATCATCGATTGGGGAGAGATCGATGTTGATGATGATGCAACCTTTCAAGAGTGACCTGTGAAGATCCAAGACCGCAAGGAGAAGGTGTTTCACAGGTGTTCTATCCCCTTGGTTCGTGTCTTGTGGTGACACGATGGCATTGATGAGAGTACCTTGGAATGGGAGTCACAGATACATCCTCAGTACCTAGAGTTGATTGATGTTTAACTCTTTTGTTGTTTCGATGTATCACCTGTGGTTATAAACCATTCATGTTTGTGAGATGGATTCCTTTTGACGCTTTTGTGGATTGCTCTCTTTTGATAGGTATATCGATGGGTGGTTGTTCGAACCCTATTTCGGTTTCACTTTAGGTGTGTTTTGAATTCTCGGGGATGATAATGTTTTGAGAGGGATCTGATGTAATGTCTCGTACCTCTCCGATCCATTCCTTTGTGAAAATATGGTGTTTGAGGTGTTCCAGGAGGTCAATGTGACTTATCCCCAACACTTTTCCAACTTTATAGTTTAGTGAACAGTTCCAATGGTAGACAGTTGTGAACAGTGAAATGGTAACCCTCTGTGAATAGTGTCATTGATAACCTTCTATGAACAGTTCCATCAGTGAACAGTTCTATCAGTAACCTCTAATAGTAACCTCTCTTTCCTTTTCCTAATTTACAATTCTTTCAACAGTTCTATTGGTGAATATTTCTATCAGTAACCTTTAACAGTAACCTCTCTTTCCTTTTCCAAATTTCCAATTCTATGAACAGTTCCATCAGTGAATAGTTCTATCGGTAACCTCTAATGGAGACGTCTCTTTCCTTTTCCAAATATCTATTTATTTTAACAGTTCCATCGGTGAATACTTCTATCGGTGAGGTATAACATAACCTCTAACGGTAACCTCTATCGGTAACCTCTAACATTAACCTTTATCTCCTTTTCCAAATTTTGAGTTCATGAACAATGTTTCCAGCATCCTACAGTTTCGCCCCTTTAGAATTTTCCTTTGACCTAAAATGCATTTAAGGCCTCTTTTTAAGGACTCTAAGGCCGATTCAAAGGCCATAACTCCTATATTAATTATTCATAAGGTTTGGGATGTTTATACTTGGTCAAACCGCAAGGTTTAATGTCTTCCACATTTAATGGGAAATTAAGTGTATCTTAAACTGTCACACTGTTAAATCTTCTAAAGGGACGAGATATCTTCCTCCCTAATTCTTCCTCTTTCTTCTCGGCTATGAGATGATAAAACCGTTCATTCTATTCAATAAGAGTTTCATAATAAAACTTTCCTCCTTAGATTGGTTCTGCTCTGTTTTGATGCAAGCAAGTTGTATCCATCAATATTCTATATAAGTTATGTTTTATCGTCATTCTTTTGGGGTTCATCTTCTCCTATTTCTCCTTTACATATTATAGCATGTAATATCCATGTTTCTAATGGGGATTTCTTGGGTTTTGGTTTGTGTGGTCGTACCATGGCATCCTCGGGTAGATGTAGTTGACGCGAGAGGAGAATCGTGACCCGTTGGGTGGATAAAGAACGTCAAGAACTATTTGAGGTAGGGGATTCATTGCTTCTCCTTTCTTTTACGTGCAACTGTATTGTTAGCATGTTTTATCCCACTGGAAAACAATGTAATTGACATAATAAATATTTGAATAGGATAAATAAATTGATATATGTCATATGTTTTTGCCCCTGGTTTTCTAGATAGTGTTATTTCCATGATTGCTTCATTTAGCTATTCGTTCTTGACTAAAATTGGTAAGGAATGTAAACCAGAATTAATTGATAACTGTTGGCTATGGATAAAGAGGCATGTAAATGAATCTGGTTCATCTTATTTTAAATTGATGTTAACCAAATTGGTGTATTAAGAAGGTTTAATTATGTGTTATAGCTTACTGATTAGGTTTCCCGAATTTTGGAACCTATGAATAATAAATATGTTAATTCAAGATGGATTAAAGAACAGATTGTTTGATAATTGCTTGAACTGTTCTGAGTTACCCTCTTTATTGTCAACGGTCCAATAGCCCAATTGATGTGATGTTGGTTTTCCTATTGCTTGTGTTGTGATGTGAGCCTGGATGGATGTTGTGATATGTGGGGGCATGCAGAATTTTAGTTGTGGCAGCAGATGATGCATAGAGTGGCAAGATGCATCAATTTATGCATGTGGGTGTCGGGGACGACACCACAGATAATGGAATGATATGGATATGATTATTGGATGCTTACTGATTCTTATTGGTTGATTATATTCATTACATTACCCCACTGCTCAAGGAATCTGTTCTTGCTTACCCTTCTTCCGAAAGAGGTAAAGACGCACAGGGTATGCCACGTGCTTTCCATGTTTAGATTCTCAAAGGAGGATGGGTCTACGCTCTTGCTATATGTGGGAAAGTCTTGATGGGTAGTACATCTACACAACGTGTTGAGCCCCCTTGTGTTTAGTAGCATAGAATTCTTTTCTATAATGCCTGGGAATATGGGAAAGTAATTCTGTAATGAATATTTGAATAAATGGTGTTAATCCATGGGGTTGGATTTTGCTGGAACATAATGATGAGGTTTTATTTTTAAAGGGACAGTGGACTTTGGGTGTGATTCAAATGAATTTAATGTTGAATTGTTCATGGTTAATTAATGTTTAAAAAATTAATCAACGTAAATTGCAACTGGTAAAAGGGGAATGATATAATGTGTTAAAGCTATTTAAATGGTTGTGTGCTTATAGGATACCTAGTCTTAGAAGTGCCTTCTCGTAGTTTGAGATACGTTCGATGCAGTTGAGTCTAAGACTAGGTTATTCCCATAGTGTGGTTGTGAGATATAGTATATTCTGTACTTTTTGTGTTTCTATACGCTACTCCACCCTGTCAGTAAGGGCAACTAACACCTCGGGGTTTCTTAGCCCTGGGGGGTGTTTTTCACAACATTTTGGTTTGAGAATGAATGGATGACTACCCACTTTGGCCCTGCTCTCTTCTCTTGGTAGATACTTGTGATATTAAGCACAGTGGTCAGTTTTCCCCATATATGTGTGTAGAGGGATTTAATGTCTTTTGGTTATTAACACACATATAATCTGGATATAGTATCCCATGGAATACTATAGGTGTAACGTGTATAGGCTGTGATGTCTTGAGGATCCTTACTTGGTGTATGGGCTGTAATGGCTTGAGGTATAATACCTGATGTATGATACATGGCATGCGGGATGTGGTGGCTTCTAAAAACTACCTGGTTTTTTTCTTGTGTAGATTTGGTGGTTTTGTTGCACATGGTTCATATTGTGGTGCTTCACTCAGGTGTCTGCAAGCAAGCCTTTTTGGAGAGATATGCTCAAGACATGCGATGTTGGGGCAAAGCGACAAACCAGTGGGGAAGTAGTAGTGGGGTAACCTTTATATTATGTATTATATGATATATTCTTATATGCGTTACTTGGTGAGAGTATCCTTGGAAAGGTTGGGAACTTAATATACCTATTTAAGTGACGAGTTAGTTTCACTTGTTGTTCACTATGCTTTAGCATGCTTTCTTTAATTTTTCACAGGAGGATTCGAGGAGGATCCTACTGAGTATATTGTTATACTCACCCAATGTATATATAAACTGTTTTTTTCTGGTCACTTGAAGCAGGTTGGAGATCAAGTTGGTTTCTACTAGCTTGGGGTTGCAGGAAATGTTTAGGATTGTGGTTGCTACTATTTTTACTTTCTTTTGGGTACTTGCAGTTTTCCCCTTATAGTTGTAGTACTTTTTCATGAAATTACATATGTGCACTTGGAATTTCTTTTATATTTCAGTTCTGAGTTGGAGTTGGTTGGTTTATATCTTATCTCTCTCTTCTGTATGTGTTCTCCTAGAGGGTAATGCCTCCAATTTGTGTGATTACTATACCCTCAGTGCTAGTCGCCAACCCGGGGCCTACTAGAGGCGGGACACGGGGGTCATTATCTCCCTTCTCACATTGCCGGCCGAGGAGGGGTACACTTTGTGGAGAGGGGGTCATGACATGTTCCATGACCCCATTACTGTCAAAATTATTAGAGACCTCTTTTTTTCTATCATCAATCCATTTTATTATTTCTATTTTACATCGTTATGATGCCGAAGTTACACCAAAGTTTCCATGCCAAAATCACAGAGTATGTGAATACCATAACAATTTCTATATCATGGGTATTCACCTTTATACACATGTACTCTTTGATTGAGTACTGACATTTATGTATTATTCATATCTTATTAATGGAATGAATTATGATGTTTAATGAATCTTGGTTGTATGATATATGTGGCACACTTATGCATGAAATGAAATGTTTTTAAAGGGTGCACCCAGATAGTGCTCTAATGCATTGGGTAAAGATTAGTATCATGATACATCAAGTGAAATTAGGTTTTAATCATGATAAATAAAGTATAATTATGGTTTACTCATTCTAATTCAATTGAAATGAGGGTTTACTCATGCTCCATGTGCAATGATCCTTGGATCATGCTAATATCTTGTTAAGTGTTATTGCCACATCTCCTAGTATGATAATCGTGCTATATCATGCCTTTATGTTAATTTTTATCATATTATCCATTGATATTCATATTTCCTTACATGTATTGTATTCTTCATTTTAGGCCTGGTTTTTTCCATTATTGGGATTTATAGTTCACATTTTCCACATGTATGTCCTAAGGTTATCCCATGCAATGTTAAGTACGAGGGAATGTTGTGGTCATACAAAAAAAATTCAATAAAGATGATGAATTTTCATGTATTTAATTTTCATGTAATGTCCCTAATTTTGCATGAAACTAGACATCTTGATCCTTAGAGTTTTATTAAGTGGAATTTTGTGTTATAAATCATGTTAAAGTGTGTAATAATGAGTAGGGTTGTTATATTGCATTTCGACACCTAAAACGTATTAGCAGGACATATCTATTGTTTGGTTTGATATTTTATTTCCAATTTTGTTTATAATGTGATTCGGGATTTTTTTTATTATGGTCATATATCACTTGGTTATTTTTTTTATTTACTTCTACAGATGTGTTGCTTTTATAAAGTTGGTATAGTCTACCCATGATTGATATTAGACCCTCACTACTAGTATACAACCTATGGTGTATAGCGAGGCATTCTCTTGGTTATGTGATTGAATAGCTTGGCACACTGGTGTGTGGAACCCAGGTCATGACATTAAATGAATTATCCTAATGCTTATGCAATACTTGCACAAGGCTAGAAAAGTCAAAATATCGTATTTAATAAGTTTTCAAAACATTTATGTGAGTGAATATATATATTGAATGAATATAAAGAACTATAATAAACATAATTCATTTATATATATGTTTTTTTTATTGAATAAATAAATACCATATATTATTACACAATGTCGGCAAAATTCTTGTGCTTGAAGTAGGAAAATAATGTAAAAGATTTAAAAAAACTCTGAAAGTAATAGTGGTAGGGTTAGTCTTAGTTTCATGTGATTTATGTGGATAAATATAACATATTAATTATGTTTTAATGTTTTATATTATAATTCCATTATTTAAATGTTATTTTAAAATTCAAATTAAATGAACAGTGTAAAAATGAGATTACTGATATTTTATGTAAAATAATATTTTATTAAATTATTTTAATATCATAAAAATATTTCTATAAGACAATTAGGATGTGAAGTTGTCAAAATATTAATCCCTTAGCCACTTATGAAACAATTTTAACCATATTAGTCAAATTAAATCACTTTAATATTGAAAAATTCATTACCATGGTTAAGGTTAAAATTGGTTTACATTGGGGTTAGATCAAAATGTAATGTTTAAAATAAAATATAAATCTAATTAAATTATATTTTATTACTAAATCAATATAATATACTTATTATCTTATAATAAATTTCATTTTGGAACCATTTTAAAGGAGTTATACTTATTTTATATTATAATATTTCATGTATTTTCAAAAATGACATAAATGATATATTTTAAGAAACAAAAATTAAATAAATGATATTAAAATAATATAAAACCTATCTCAATCCATGATAATTTTATATGGTTTATAATATACACCATGTTTCATTTATGGGTCACATAAACATTTATAATAACTTTCCTTACAAATAAATATTACAAAACTTTAATATCACGGTTCCTTTCAAAAGGGTTGATGAGGGGTTTAGACTAAGAGATAAAAGTTAAAACACAACAAAAACACAACCATATATTATTTTATAATTTCATATATACCAATAATAATCCTATATTCTAATTATATCAATATTCATCCATTTTACCGTGATAAATAATTTAATTAATTTAATACTTTAATAAATTCCAAGAATGCCCCTCGCCTCCCTTATAAAAGGGGATACCCTCAAATCTCCTCTACACACTTCTAGAGTCATTTAGATATTATATACCATTAAAAAATAACTTCATAAAAACCCAACCCCTAGTTTTAGATGTCTTATTTTTGGAATTATATAGACCATTGAGGGATTAAGGTGTAATGTAACGGAGGTTTTCTGAAGAATATATATAGTTCTTAACCAAGGGTTTTTTATTTTATTACTCATTTTAACACCTTGAAATATTCTTAAAACCTGAATAAATAATAAAAATATCATATTAAATATACTTATATGATATCATGTTAATCAAATGATCTATATATATCTCCTCTTCAATATAATTGGAAATGAAACCATCGTTCATGTGTGCGATGGACAACCGTATTGGGAGTCGATGTAATTTATTTTCTATAACCACCTCTCAGGGTTGGTCATAATAATGGAATATATATATATAGATATATGATATTAATTTTATAACTATAATAATATAAAGATAAAATACCACCTATTTGTTTTTAAACTTCCATATATTGAAAATGATATTGTCATCCTTACATACGTGTGGACTACTACCTCCATGAAGGGATGTGAAACATTTCTTTATCACCACATCATATGGTGACTATATATAAGTTAATTTAATGATATAATATTATATATATTATATAATAATTATAATTAAAGGTTAATTATTATTTATCTTTCTTTCATTCCATTCATCATAATGTGAAAGTAGCATTCATGCATACGTACGACCTATTGTCTCCATGAATGAGGTAATTCATTTTTCTATCCCCAAATTTAATTTATGATTCCAAATCTATATATAATTATAATATATTTTATTTATTTCATGATTATATTAATTGATGTTATTTTTCCATGATAAAATTACAAGGTACAAAACATCCATAAAAAAGCTTATTTCCAAAATATGTCGGATAATACAAAAAAATGATGATTTTAATAAACAATTATTAGTTAAAAATAATTAAAAAGTTATAATTGGATAAATTATGATATTATAAGTATTTAAATACTTATTTTATAGAATTATAATAAATTTAAATTTATTACACTGGAGGTTTAAATCACTTACGATGCAATTCATCCATGGGGTAAGGGTTTATTTCCCAATCTCTTCAATTTTTGGGATTATTTATATTTAAGTATCTACTGGGGAAATTATATGATATTTATATCTTAAAACTAATATATTTTCTTTATATATAATTATTTTTCATGTTTTATTCAATATTATTCCCTATTTTGAAATTGTATCATGAAAATAAATGTTTAAAAGAAAAGTGAATATTATTTATCTTTTTGATCTCATTTATTTTACTTCAATGTCCATATTTTTAAAAATTGTTTCATAAAAATACTTTTTATTTATTGAATGATTTTTGGTAGAAATTTTATGTTATCAAATAATATTAAAAATGTTTTAATTGAACATTTCTAATGTTTTCTAAAATATAAATTTTAAAATTTCTTTATAGAAAGTCAAAAAGAATGTTTATTTTTAACATATAAGACATTAACATACATTCTTGACACCATAACAATTTAATGATATTTATATTATTATAAAAAAATTACTTTTTTTCCAAATAAAACTATTTAATTAATTTTTTTAATGTTTCAATTCCATTTTATTTTATTTTATCACAGACATAAATTAATTACAAATTCTATATTTCTAATGAATTGATATTCATCTTTTATATCTTATTAATTTTTTGGCTGTTAAATTTATCTTGAAAAATTCAATTTATTGTGATCTTATTTCATTGAAATTAAATTTCTCTTAAATATCCATATAATTGGTATCAAGGATATTCTTATTTCCAAAACTATATAACATTTCTATATACTTTTTTTACTATGAATGTTATATTATTAATTGGGAAAATCTTGATATTATGTATCTTTTAGTTAATAAAGGTATTTATTTTAAATAAAATAATTATATGAATTAAATTTATCATTATGTATATAAATAATTAATTGGACTTATCATGTGATGTGAGACGCCCATTATAGCCTCTCGATGCATCGATAGGTCTCATATGACAAACATGTTTTTGTTTTTGGCCAAGGCCTTACCCATTTATGTATTATGTCTTAGAATGATGCCTTGAAATTAATTTTATAACGTATGGAATTAAATATTCAATAATTATGAAATTATTTATTGTAGTTGATGTGATTATTTTAATATTTATGATATCCATGGATATGTTTCAATCCCATGTGATTATTTATATGGTATTATTTGATCAAAATTTACTCCTTCCATGTTATTCATCATGATCAAGTTATTAATTGATTGGAATGTGTATTTAGTTATTTAGCTTTCCATATTGATTATTCCCTATTTACTCTTGACTAATTCTATTGTACATAACCCTTATTATGCATTTTATCTCACCCTTATTTTGTTTCCTTTCCCTAAGATACGAAGAACAAATCATTGAATGAGTTCAAGGATGAAGATTTTTTACTTTCACTATGATTTTATATTTTATTAAAAATTTAAAATGGGAAGTATGTTTTTACTTAGTTTACGAAGAAAACTAAACTATTTGATCCATTGGGATGTGATCACTTTTATCTAGAGAAAAAATAATAAAGTAACCACTGATTCAAGGCTAATAGGGTCAATGTATTTACATAAACACTAAGTCATCATAACATAGTGTGATTCGTATAACTTCACATGTACTATATATGGTATCATGTGAGATAAAGTTGTTACAAAATTCATTATAGGGTTATATAATTCTGGGCAGAACCATCACATTCATCTCATGTACATGAATTTATGCTCCAAATAGATCATACACCATAAGGATGTATGTTATCACTTTTAATCCCACAATTAATGATTATGGGATACATAAATTGTATTCCTAGTTAAATAAAGGATAAGTGAATCTATTTGAATACACTTGATTGAAATGTGGTATATCATTACTAGGGAATAATAATGAAATTAATTTTTTTTTAAAACATTATGTAATGAAAAAATGAAATTTAGAAAGATTCGATTAAATAAAATAATTGAATAAAAAGGAATAAGTTGGAATCACATAACTTGATTGGGAATATCTTAAATCTTAGGAGGAGATTATGAAGATCTTCAAAGAACCTTGAGGGATTTAGATAGGGATAATAAGAGAAAAATCATGCTAAATGTATTTTTAGTGATGAGGAGTGTAACATTGGGAGGGTATTTATATAAATATAGGGAATTTCATTATTAATTTATAAATTAAATTTTCAGACCCAATAAAATAATATAATGGAAAACACAAACCATCCAATGAATTTTACATTGATTTATTTCAAATAGGATTGGGTTTTTAATATTTTATTAGGTTAAGAACCAACATATTTAAAATAATACGAATGATGATGGGGACGTGATCCATGTTTATAAAAAAATGATTTTAAAACCATAAAACATAATAAAGGTTTTGGAAGATTCTTTAATGGTTGGTTATATTTACCAAATTACATCAAAACACACTATATTAAAGGGGAAATATAATTTTATTTACCAATTCATTTTATAGTATTTATTACATCACTTTTGAGATATTATGATGTCATAATACATAGTGTATATTGATATAGTATTTGATTTTTCACAAAAAATTAAACTATCTTAGAAAATAATGAAACATTTTCCATTTTCTATTTTAACCATTATGATTTCCAAAATAGTATTTATTTTACCAAAAGAATTTTGTAAATATGATATTTTAAACATTTAAATAAAATCTATATTTATAGAGAATACTATTTTTTACAACACCAACCTCTTTTTGACAATTATAAAAATTTCATAAGAAATCAATAAATTATATTATAATTTATATTTAAATAAAGATTATTAAAAAAATTATATTTTATGAAAATAAAATTTATTTCAAAAAATATTTAATTTATCAAAATGTGTGAATTAATTGAAATAATATATTTCTTTGAAATACACTTTCAATTTATTTGTATCAAAATCACATTTTTTTCAGACTCGTCATATAATAATGTTAATATATAACATAATAATAAAAAGGGATAAGTATAATCATTAATTAATTTAAAATAAAATATAGAAATTCATACTATTATGGTCTATATAGATAACCCCTTTTTACAGCAGCATACACCATAAGGGTAAGGTGTGTGGTCATGGTACTTTATTTGGGTGGTTTGATAAATAAGGTTTGGGATGTGATTAAAAAAATGTGAAACTTCTCTCATAAATTCATTCACTCATGCATTAATTTTTGAATATTATCTTGGGATTGGTCAAGGGGAAAGCACAATGCTGGCATCTCCATTAGAAGCTCAGATAAATGTTATTTATAGCGTATGATCTTACAAGTCAAGGCCAAAACTTCTACCATCTATATCAATGATACATTATCATAAACCTTATTATATGGAACATTTTACGGTTTGTTTTCCATTTATAATAAGATCCCCAGTGTTCATTTTTCTCAAAAAAATAAATGAATTATAGTTCTGGTGTTTTCTATAACCACATGATAGAATAATTATTTTTAATTTAAATGGAAAAATTCATTTACTAATGATTAGTTAATCAAATTCTTCCCCACATCAAAATTATTTCACTCAAAATTTCATTTTGTACACTATAATAGATAATGGTACTTATGTTTCATTCCCTCTTATGATTCCCAAGTTTCTTGCTAAATCTTGTGGTTACTCCACGTTACATTGAACAGGTGGGTTGTCTTGTTTCATAAATCATTGTATCTATTAACTAAGATCTTCACAAATTTATCCTAAATAGAATTACCATTATCCAAGGGAACCACCTATAGATTGAATAACTATGATGGGTCAGGTATGTGCTTCCTTGAGAAGGATGCATAGAACAAATCATGGAATTGACACATGTTTCGTAAGAGTTATATTTTATAGGAAACATTTATGATGAAATAAAGGATATAAAAGAGTTTTATGTGTTTATAACTAACCATTAACTTCTTCCTAAACCACATTAATTTCTTCCATGGTGGTATATGAAAGAACATCTTATTTCTATCCTCAGACAACATGTCTTATCAATGATGATCAACATAGATTTTCTATTATCTTCTAATAGATTTAATACGATGGTGAGTGGTTTGAGCCTTATTTTTTAATCTCCTTGATAAGATTAGGTCCTATCATATTTTTATCTCCAACAGTATCCCAATATGTTGGAGACCTGAACCTATACCTCATACAGAGCCTTATAAAATTCCATTTGAATATTAGAATGGAAACTATTATTATCTGAGAACTCCAATGGTGGAAGGTGTTGATCCCAAGATCCTTGGAAATATATTGAACATAATATCAACACATATTCTAGATATAGAATGGTTCACAAAGACAAAACATCTATATGAGGGCGATATGAAGTATTAAAACCTTGCTTTACATCCAATAGATACTAAAGGCATCTACAAAACCTCAAGGTAAACATCAGATCTTTATCAAACACACCAAAGAGTGAAACACCATGTATAATTAAAACTTCAATTATAAATATCTCATTGAGTTAGTCAAGTGATAAGTCTATTTTCATAAAAATGAAATAAACTAACTTTTTAAGGTGACTGACTACCACCCAAATGGAATTATTGCCTTCAGATGACTTGGGAATTTAAATGATGAAAGATTTTGTTATGTTTTCTCATTTCCATATTATTAAAAAAAATTGTTTCATTATAACCATATATTTATATAATTCAGTATTGACTTGTTCTCATATGAATAGTCAAGATAAAAATTCTTCAATCTCTCTCTTCATAGTATCCCACTAGTAGGTTTTCTTTAAATATCTATTAATCTTTTGATTCCAAGATGAATAGAGAATTAAGATATATGAATATCATATAAAATTTCCTATTTTAGTTCTGGATTGGACTGGAAAAATATCCAAGTTCCATACCTTATGAACCCATTATTAGCAAATTTGAAATCTGAAATATTTACTACCATCCTCTATAGCTCCTTATCATTTTTCGGGCCTCCCTAATCCTATCAAGAATGGATGGTTGAAAACATATTTCACCAAGGGAGGATGATGTTAATTTTTTGATTCCTATGTAAATGCTTTTAATGTCAAGGAATATTGGATCCCTCTCAACCCTCACCAAGGATAGGGTTGAAGAATCTTTTCTACTCAAAGCCTTTTCCACTTTTTTCAAATTCCCTAGATGGTAATGGATTGAGAAATTATAGTCTTTTATCATCTCTAACCACATTTGTTGGTTTATATTGATCTCTTTTTGGGTAAATATATACATGTGAATTTTTATTATTAGTATATATGTAAAAAAATTACCTATAGAGATTATGTCACTAAATATACAATGTGAAGATCACTTTAGCCAATTCTAGACCATGGATTGAGAAGTTCTTAAAATGGATAATTAATTAGAGGGAGGCATATGATATCAATTTTCCTTATTGAATATGTAAAAAGCCTAATAATTTTTTTAACCCATTGATGCATACCATAAATCTTTCCCCACTGGTGAGTAATTTGAGTACATGTTTAGAGATATGCCTCTAATATAACTCTTTAGAGCTCTCATCACATTAATCGGTCCAGAAAAACATCACTCCCTTATATGTTTTCCATGTTACTGGTTATGAAAATAAATATAAGTTTCTCACAATTCAAAGATATTACCCATATGATCCACCAAAACTATGGATATCCATCACATATATTAATCCAATACATTATTAAATTACCTTTTCCATACAAGGATCCACATGTATCCCCTTTCTAGTGATAATAATTCCCTAGGAAAGTTAATTTTACTATAAAAAATATCACTTTTTATACATTTAATACAATATTTCATTTATAAATTTATTATATACATAATTTAAATAATCCTCATGTTCCACATTTCCTTGGCAGTAGATAAGAATATCTTCAATAATGACTAGTAAAAATTTTTCAAGGTAATCCCAATAGACTTTATTCCTCAAGTACATGATGATAAATTTAGTATTAGTGAGTCCAAATAAATCACTATGAACTCATAGTGCCTATATCTTGTACTAAAAACATCCTTGAGGATATCATGATTTTTCAACTTTACTTGATAATATCCTGACCAAAGATCCACCATAGATAATTACTTATCTTTATGTAGTTTATCAAAAAAGTCATAAATATGTGGAGTACATATTCTTTATCATGATCTTGTTAAGCTCTTATAATCAATATAGAGGTGCATTGACTCATCATTCGTATTGATGAAAAGGATTAGCACACCCCATTGTGAAGAACTTTGGTATATTATTCCTTTATCTAGATTCTCCTATAGTTTCATATTTTTCTTTTCATGTTCCATAATGGCCATTATATATGGATTATTGGATATTGGAAAATCTCTAATTATAAGTCCAATTGAGAACTCCACCTCTAGGTTTGGAGGAGGATGAGACAATTATTCTGGAAATACATTAGTATATTCTCTTACAATGGGCATGTCATCAAGGTTGATATTTTCCTCAGTCATAAAAATTTGAGCTTGATAGACTTTATGATAATGTAATAATATCCATTCCTGAAATGATGATTCCAAAGGGGGTCTATCCTTTTCTAATAATTATATAAAGTCTAACAGTGAATCAGGATGTAGAGGGTTATTTAAATCTTCTAAAAATTTATGTTGGATCTATAATTCAAAAGATAAAACATACCCAGAAATAGCATCAAATTATACATAAGGAAGTATCAAAAGGTTCTTTTATAAATTAATACTAAAAATTTGATAAGAGTTAATTTATATACCATGGATGAAATAATTTCATCAATGTCCTTTTTCACTAATAGCATAATTTCTACGTTTTGAGGTGGTGTTCTAATAGTTCAACTAATCTTCAATGATATGAAATTATTTATATAACCATAATAAAATAATACATTCACTATAATGGAATTCATAACTATCAAAACTTTCAACAAATTGTTATTAGGATCCACCTCAATAGTTGTGATAGTATAATCTCACCCTTTCTCTTTAGGCCTTATAGGTTGTATTAATTTTTTATCACGTATAAACATTGTTTTAGTGTATTATATTACATAGTTTATCTACTCATTACATTTGAAACATTATAAAATAGGATAAGGGTTGGTTGGAGCATTCCTTTCTTCCATCAAATTTGTGGGGTTATATCATTTGTATTTGTTAGTTAAGTCCCCATTCTTTCCACCATTAATGATTTTTTTCCTCTTCAACACGTTTATAGGATGATTATTCTAACACATTTGACAAGTGGAATGTTATAAATTTTCCCACCATGATATTTCTCTATCACTCTATTCTAATTAATCTCTATTCTCTGTTAACTATCTCATGTTCATTGAGACCCTTGAGATTTCTCAATCTCCATTTCAAATTTTAGGTGACGTTGTTTAATCTCGTAATAGCTATAAATTTCTCAAATCATAATATATTTTTATAGATTTGGATCTATCCCACTATAGAATAACTCAATTTTATATTTAGGGTCAATGAAAAAGCCAAAGGCGCATCGTACAAGTATTAGGAACTTCTCCTCATACACGTTTTTTCAACCTTTTTCTTATGGACAAGGAACTCCCTCTCTATTTTTTGTTAGAGACTGTGAGTAAAATATTTATCTAAAAAACATTATATGAATTCTTTACACTATATAACTTTGATTTATTCAATGGTATTTTTATTCTTTATCAAAATATATAATTAACCAGATTCTCCCTACAAGTGATAAAAAACCATCATGATATTCCCTTTATCGAAGTATTTAAGGATGAAAAGATCTTTTCAATGGATTTGATCCATTATTATATGATTAAGTTTTCAAAATAATCCATATAAATTCAGAGTCATTTTGTTATAATGGTCTCTACTACAACCTGAACTATTTAGAGGGATGTGGGGTTCCCCTGATTCAAGTTTCAGTTAAAAATTGAGTTAATTGAGAAGTTATTGTCATTAGTTTCTCGAATTATTCCCCCATCAGGTTGGGTATCTCATTTGGGTAGTCATCACATTCTCCATTACACAAAATATTGACATGGTTCATCATAATTTATTATTTAAATAAAATAAATGAAAATTTCAGGGTTGATAATTTTCAAAAAATTAAAAACTTAAAAGGAAAATCAAAAACCTTTAACGGATAACTCATAAATTACATATATTCCTTAACGTATGAATTTCATGGTTTTAATATATGTTATCTATGGTCTATTTATAAATATATAAGTTTATAAGAATTTTTATTCCCTTTATAATGGCTCATAAGGATATTTTTAATTTACTAAATCATATACCCCTTGTCAAAAAATGTGTGAAAGATGGAATATTTTTCACATACAAATTAAACCAATTTAATAAAAAAAGCACACTTTTGGGGTTATTTCCCCAAATTAAAACTATGTCATTTCCATATCCACTTGTAGTACCCAGAAAAAGATTTATTGATTAGAAACCACTCACTCTATAGTTTCCAAAAAAATTAGATATTTTTTCCTTTGTTTAGTCTTATAATTAAGGATATGAAAATATTTTTTAATTCTATTCCCCAAATATAATTAATCCATTATTTGAAAACAACTATGAAAATTCATATCTTTCATATATTTTATTTCATGATTTCATATATAAAGATATATATAGTACAATCCCAAAATATCTAGAGTTTAAATTTCTTTGGGTAATTATAAACATATCACAATAACATGAAACATTAATACGTCAATGTTATTTAAAACTTCATATCATGGCCTAAAATTTCCATTCATCTTCTAAAATTAATTGGGATTTCATGGGGATGTACATAAGAAATGACTGACCTATAAATACCTGAGGGGAATAATCAAAGAATATGAAGATAATATTAATATATTTTCCTTAATAAAAATATCAAGATGAAATGAAATGGTGATAATAAGAAACACAAACATCAATTAATGATATAGATGATAACATTAAGAAAACATAATAATATGAAAACAATAGAAAAACTCACATCATAAGCATAAGTTAAGGATTACTACCCAAACATCATATAATAATGTTTTTAGTCTAACAACTCATGAACCATACATGGCATCTCAAGAGATAAAAACATTAACCAATTAATTATAGGGATATATAATTATGGACCCACTCATCACATTCATGTAATGTGTATGAGTTTGCGGGCTACACAGATAAAACTATATAAGGATAAAATCCATCAATTTTAATCCCAAGATCTAGAAGTGTTGGTTAAATACATGGGATTTTCCAATAAAAAAGGATAGTAACAACTTATTGAATACCCTTGAGTGTAAATTGGGATGGGTATTCACAACACAAAGGTTTCACAGTAAAAATCATTGGATAATTTTGGAAGCATAATGGGTGTGAATAATGGTTCATATAAGGGATTAATGAGCGTGAAAGGTAGTATATAATTACATTGAAATAATAATGAAAAAAAGGATATATAAAAAACATTAAATCATGAAAAATTAAAAGTCAAAAGTCTGAGTATAATTAATGTACTTGAATAAAAATAGGAGGAGAGAATAACTTACCCTAATACGAGGATTCTAAATGACTATTAAGATCTTATAAAATGATTGTAAATGTCTTGGGAGTGTTTTATAGATAAATAGAGATAATAAAATCATTCTCATTGGGTTTTTAGTGAAGAAGACTAGGATTTTTGGGGTATTATTAATAAATGATTGGGTAATTAATTATTGATTTCTAAAAATATATTTTGGACTCTATAACAACATAATAAAAACCGAAAATGTTCCCACTATTTTGACCATATTTTCTACCATAGGGAAGTGAGTTTTTATTATTTTATTTATTGAAGAAAAAAATTAAATTGTACCATTGATTATTTGGAAGTGAGTCATGTTCATAAAGAATTGATTTTAAAACCATAAAATATATTATAGGTTTTAGAGGATTCATTAATGGTTTTTAAAATTTATAAAGAAACATAAAAACACATTATTTTAATGGAGAATATATTTTTGACCACGGTTTCAATTTATAGTATTTATTTCATCACTTTTTGGATATTATGAGGTCATAACACTTATAGTATATTTATTAAAAATTTAATATTTACCCAAAACATAAACTATCTTTAAAAATTATAAAACAAATAACCTTTATATAATTTGGATGTTTTGATTTCAAAAATAATATTTTGTATAAAAAAATATTTTTCCATTTATATAAATTTTCCCTTTTAGCTAAAAGTTCTTATTTTCTAAAAAATAATTCTTTTTACGAAAAAAATAACATTCTAAACCTAATGAAAATTACATTGGACTTCATTAAATTATATAATCATTTACATTTAAATAAATATTATTTTTTACTAATATCCCCTGAAAATAGATTTTATTTCAATAAATATTCACTTTATCCAAAGGTGTGTATTAAATTAAATTATATATTTACTAAAAATACACTTTCGATTTATTCATATCAAAATATAATTGTTATCAGACTCATTATATAATTATGTATATATATATATATTATTAATAAAAAGTGATAAATCTCATCATAATTTTTTAAAAAATAAAATAAAAAAATTTATAATACTACAGTCTATATACGTAAAAACTTCTTATAGCAGTATATTCTGTAAGATTAATGTGTTTTATGGTGGTATTTCTTGTGGTGGTTCAACAAACATGGTTTGGTCCAAGATCTCGATAATCTTTAACTTATCCCATAAATGGTTTCAGTTGAGTTTTAGGTTTTGAATCTAATATTTTCCTTGGTCAATTGAAAATCCTAGTGATTATATATCCCTCATAAGCTTCGATAAATGGTCTTTATAGGGTATAAACCAACATGTTTAAACCATAACTTCATCCATTTGTATCAAGTATACTTTATCATAAACTTTAAAATATACTATTAGTAATGGTCAATGTACAAATGATATATTAACATTATTTGTGGCTCTTAATGGTATATTAAAATGATTGAAAAATTGTGACCAAATTTTTTAATGGTCCAAAATAACAAATGAAATATAGTTCATGTTTTTTCTATAAAATCAATACATTATAAGTCATTTATTCAATTTAAAATGGAGTTATGTTTAATTTTTTTTCCATATACCTCTCACTTTTTATAAGATATCCTCTTATTCCATATGTTGATAAATTATTCCAATAATCAATATCGCTTTGATCAAACCTGTTGTATCTCATATAATAACCCACAAACCCTGTTCTATTCCTCTATATAACAGTGTGTCCAAATTTTTTTCATGCTCCTTTTATTAATTTTTATTCACTATATGGGTATATGTTATTGAACAAAAACCGCTAATCATTCTTCATTCCACCGTATATGTACTGGGGGAAGTTAAATATTTTTATCTATCCAATTATTGTTATAGAATTTATATTAAAATTTGTACACTTTATAATTTTTTTTTGTCAAAATCATTGAATTTTGGGATGGATGTTACATTTTATTTTTCAGATTATTTAGATTGATATTCGTATGATCAATGGATATTATTTTAAACATATTCAGTAATTTTTTACTCATGAGACCTCCTAGTAATGTCACGTGATATCACCTTTACTATCAGGTTATTGCATAGAATAATGTTGAACTATTTCTAGGATCAGGGATTTATTTTCAAGCTCTAGCAATATCATATTGAGGATGGGTTTATCATCCTCTATTGATTTTAGTTTCATTTATCAGTCCACTTTAATCTATTCAAATTGAAAATCATGTATTTGGATTCTACATTGTTGTAGATAATCAAGATCTTTTATATTATCTTATGTGATCATCAACTAAGAAACCTTGACAGTAGTTATTTTTTCCAATGCATGTGTCTTTTGTTCAATAATTTTCTGGGATTATACCCTTCAATGGATTATAGTAATCCATTCATTCTCTAATTTATTTCACTTCTACCCAAGCTACATTTTATTTCATATTTCTATTATACTTATTTAGATATATTCATGTACATTTTTATACTTTATTCTTAGAATTTATACATTTTATCATCACCATCTTCAGGTTAGGCGATATCATCCTAAAAGTATGTAAAAGGGATATATACCAATGTCATTATCTCTTTTGGATAGATATTTAGGATATTCACGAAATCATAAATTGATTAATCTTGTGAGTTATTGATATAACTACCACACCCACTTGTTCTCAGCACTTCTATTTATGATTTATGACAAGTAGTTTTTATTACCCATATTTATATTGAGATTTTGAAATTAATGAGGAAAAAGTATATTCTAATTCCCTGTTTATGGATTCAACCACAATATATTCTTCATTCATGATTGATTTTATATTATCATGATTTTAGTAATATGATATGATTTTTATTCCTATTTTCTAAAGAGGGTTACTTTCCATATACTAACATCTTTAAGAGGAGTCTTATTAATAGAGATACATCCACTTTATTTGTCATTAAGTACTTTGGAGTACCCTTTATTTGAAAAAGAATTTCATATCTTTTTCGTTAATTTTACTTCTTTTCATTATTTTCTTGTTAGGTACATATTAAATGGTCAATTTTACATGGAATATATAGATTTATTTAAATATGAACATCATATAGTCTTTGAAAAGAGAATGTAAACTATAAGAAAACAACAAAAAAATGAGATTCCAACAGACCTGTTCACTAAATGACACCAATTTAAAGGATTATAATAAGATTTTTTAAACACTGAGTGGTGGTTGAATCAATGTTGGTAAATTTAAATCCAATTTAAAAATTAATCCATTGTCACCTATTCACTTATTAAGTTAATGGATCTCTCACTTTTCTTCACCTTTAGTCAGTATACATGCATATATAAATAGTCAAGCATCACAAATATAACATAAATGTTTTTTGATGGGATTTTAGTATATTAAAATGACCATTTACCAAATATACATTAGTTATTATATCACTGACACAAAACATTATTCTTATTATCAAAAGAATCACTATGGAGGGAATGGGTTTTGAACCATTATCCAAGAACCAATAAGTTATAATGAAATAATTGACTTGTTTTTATTAAAATGGTTACTGAATACCAGATTTGTTTTGTTCCATGTGAAGTATAATAGTAATGAAAAGACTATTTCCTTCTCATCCCGTGAAAGTTATCTTCTTTCTCAATCACAAAAATCAGTATGGATACCTAATTCATATTCATTACTCTTCATCATATGAATACAATGATTTGGGTATCTCATATTCTCTTACCAAATATGATATTCACTTATCTAGGGAAACAACTTATCCCCTCTTCCTCTTTAGTGAATACACAATCTTTTTTTATGTAACAATAGTTCTATCAATACTTCTATTATATACTTCAAGTATACACCAAAACATATTCATAAAATCGAGACCTAAACTCTTGAGGCTAGTGATAAAAACAATATAATATTTTATGTGATAAAATATTAAACATAAATTATAAAATATACTATCCAAAGATATTTTCAATTTAGATAATTAGATGATTAGGAAATATTAATTCATATTAGAGTTTATACAAAAACCCAGAAATATATATCTGGCCTCACTCGAGCTAATATTAATTAATACTAAACACCATTGTTCTTCTACAGATCACTACAAATATGGAATGCATTTTAAAACAAAGGGTAAACAAGAAATTTATCAATGAGGGGTTCTAAAAAAATGGTTGAATTATTTTAAAATACTCTAAAAATACCTTAAAACTTTATTTTTAAATAAAAAATAAAACATTTTATCAAAAAAGATATATTTCAATAAAAAAAATTTGGGTATTCATAAAAAAATATATAATTTTCAAAAATTTAAAATATATTTTTTTTGTAAAATTAAATTTAATTAAAAACATAATAACATATGTAAAAAATTAATATATTTCATGAAAACATCAAAAATTTAATTTGAAAATAATATATTTTATGGAATATTATAGTACTTTTAATAATATAAGAAAAAAAGAGATAAATAGGTGTATTGACGTATAAACATCACTTAGGGACATATTCCCCATGTGGTGGTGGGTTCACTTTCCATTCCTTATCAGTATAAACAATAACCATGTATAAAAATTTTAATTTTTTACTTTGTAAATAATTCATTTCTCACTATAAATATATTATAAATACCCTTGTATAAACAACACATATATATGTAATTTTTCCCTAAGGGTAAAGAAATTACATTTCAAATAATATTTTTCAATGTTTATCTAATGGTAAAAAATATATACTTTCTTAAAGAACATTGATTATTTAAACATTTTTAGGAAAAAATTATAAAAAAAAATATTCTAAATTATCAAAATTCATGGTATATAAAATATAAAATTTTGATGAAAAATATATTTCTCAGTTAAACCTACAATCATGAATGACATTTATAGAAAAAATAGAACATTTTATTCATAAACGTATGATCTTTAAAACTCTAAAATCAACCTTGAACTCATAGAATAAAATTACTTTTTAAAGAAATTGTATAATTTTTAAATGAAAATATTTTAAAAAGAATTGAATTGAAATCCTTAAAAACATACTAATCTACAAATATTGTGTAATAAAATTGATTTACCTTAAAATAAGTGATTTTGGTTAAAAATCAATAGAGTTTTAATAAAACTTTTTCTATTACTTAGGGTTTTGTAAACCAGAAACCAAGTGTTTCTTAAATATTAATTTCATTTATACGAAAATGGGTTATCCAATAAATTGAAATTAAATAAAAATAATTTTATTTTTTTCCTTACTATCATAGATCACTTGATTTATTCCTAAGGACATAACTCTAGGACTTTTCTGTAGTCCCCTTTCTTCGAGACAAGCATCACATGAATAAAATTTATTTTATAAATTTATTTATATCATTCTAGATATTAGAAACACATTTGGATTTATAAATGGTACTTTAAATAGTTCTAAACCCAAATGAAATACCTTTAAAATATATTACTGATTATTTTATATTTATGCTTAACTAATAGATGATGTTTATAGTATATTTTCTCTAGATTCGATAAAATTTATTTTACATCAATTTTATATTAAAAATGTAATTTCTATTATTATCCACTTACCCATATCCACCAAAATTATATATCATATCAGTAAAAACATTTTATATTTATTAAATATCTAAATTTGAATCTTTAAGGAGGAAGATAGCTTTCTGGTTTGTGGAGCACACTAATAAATTTTACAGAATCAAAAAAAGTTTTTGTAAATTGTAATAGTAAACCATAATCTGATTTTTCAAATAAATAATCACTTAAATGGATGACATAATTAATATATATATATATATATATATTCAGTTTTTTAATCTATATACAAAATGTAATGTAGAATAAGACACAGCAGGTTTTAAATTTGAGTACACATATTTTCCTTTATGTGTAGCATTTTTAATAGCTCGGGTACCCCTATGTAGAGGACAAAATTACCCTTATGAAGGCATGTTCCCATATTACAACCATTAAATGAGTAAAAAAAATATTAAGCTATCCATACATAGGATTTTACATAGGGTACACTCGGGAGGTTGGGATGATTCCCACATTAGAGGTAGAGGATAATATTATATATGCCATTATCATGGTTCCTTGAGAATTATTTGGTCATGTCTCATAGAAGAAAATTTTATTAAAAAAATAATACACACACATATATATATATAGTAGAAAAAATGATTTATGATTTATGAAAACCATGATATGGATAGGAATAAATGGGAAATGCTCAGTTAGCAATGGTCAAATGATGGTCGATGTTAGTGTGGGGGTGTCATGAAAGTTTTGGTCGATGGTAATGGTGGTAGAAGATGACGTTGGATATATGTAAGGAGAATAAGGATATGGGGTTTCCAGTTTTCGGGTGAATGGAAGTAAATGAACCAATACTAGATCATATAGTCTACTAAAATTATCGAACACCCCACAATGTTTGTGGATGTTTTAAGAGGGTGAAAAGTTATCACATTCCCTTGTCCCAAATCAGTATTTTATTCTATCTTGATTTTTTATAATAAATTTAATTCCATTAGTGCTCAATGTGAGTTGCTCGAGGTCTGTTACAAGAACTACACTATACACACTTCCCTACGCACCATATTTTTGACCAACACGGTGGCTCGATCACCCTCTACATGCACAACTATGAACCTCTATGTACACACTTTCCTTCTCTTGTAGGTGCACACCCACGAATCCATGCAAGGCACTCGAGATGTCTCTCTATTGAGGATGATATTTCTACCATAATAAGGTTAATAGAGTTAGCCCTTATGGATTGTTTGGTTGGATGTATTTTTTTATTGTAGTAAATTATAAATATTATATTTAAAACATCTAATATAACTAAAATACTAACTAGGATTTATTTAAATAATAATTTAATATTTATTTATTACGTATATGTATGCATTAATAATTTTCATTTAAAATATATATTTAAATCATTATTCTTATGATTAAATCCTAATAGTATTTTACTTAACATAATGTCTACTTTACTTAATATTAGTTATATTACTATTAAGCTTGTAATATATAAGCATAAAATGGCATCTTACAGACCATATTTTTAAATATTCAATAAATATTAATTCATTGTATATTAAATGTTTATATTCCTCACACTAACCATTGTACATCATAATTTAATTTTAATTAATTTTTTGTTTGAAATTAGTATAAATTCTTTTACACAAGTATTATTAAATACATATTTTAAAAATAATTAACTTATAAAGATAAACTATAATTTAAATATTTATTACTCTATTATTTTTTAATGAGTTTTATTATAATTTATTAATTTACTTTATTTTATTCATTTTTATATATTATTAATAATTCTTTGTTAAGAATTAATAAATCCACTAAATATATAATTAAACAAAAAATATCTTTTATTAAAACAAGGGATGCTACATTCTACCACTTTAATGAAATTGTATCCTCATACAATTAATTAGCTAAATAGCCTTTAATTTTCTTGATTAAATTTAGATATACTATTTTATTAAATTTATTTTATTTTAAATTACATAATGTTTGATAAAAATAATTTTCATATGATATTTTTCAATAAATTATTAATTGAGGAAATTTTCATCTAAAACGCGCACTACTAACACCTGACTCAAAAAAACAAAGCCTCTATAAGATTATTTCTTTAAGACTTGTAATATATCTAAAAAAATTTTATATAATATACATTTCATTACATAACAAACTAACATTAAATTCTATAAATAAATAATTTTTAAATTATAAATTAACCTCAAATGATTTCATCATAATATCAAAAGTTTTCTAAACAGTCTCACTCATACTAAATGATACATTCTATAACCCGCACTCCCAAGTCATATGCTAAAAATAATATATTTCTTATGCTAAAAAATGTTATTTATCACTTGTAAAAAGTATATTCCATGGATATTTTCTATTTATAGCATTAGAGTATTTGGAAATCTTAATACATATTAGAGTTTTACAAACAAAATCATAAAAATTTATCTCACTTTACTTGAGATAAATTCTTAATCGAAATTTAACAACATTGTTCTTATACTATTAACTACAACTATGATTTATTTTTTTAAAAGATAGGTTAGAACAAAATTTCTTAGTAAGAGTTTTTGATACCAGATGGGAAATCATTTCCCATAAAATAAAAATACCATTGAAATACATTGTCTTTTATATCAAACATAAGAAATTTGATAAAATAAACATCCTTTCCATAAATTTTTAGTGTTATCATCAAAATTCTTAAAAAATTTGGATTATCAAAATAGTAAAAGCGTTATATATTTTTTGAAAATCCATTTTAATTCAAAACATAATACCATTTTTGGAAAAATCAATATTTTCCTCGAGAACTTTAAAACAATACTTTAAAAATAATATATTTTTATAGAATATAATTATACATATAAAACATTAATAAAACCATGTTTCCACTAGTATTACTAATTTATTAACATAAATTTGGGTAAAAATTCCCTTGAGGTTATGAGTTCACTCCTCATTACTCTTTATTATAACCAATATGAAAATACAGAAATTTTAAAAATGAACATTTTTATTGTATTATTTTTTAAGAAATAAATACATTAAAAAAACCTTTGAGAAACTCAAAATATATAATATTTATTCTCTAATTGGAAAATAATTACATATCAAGCATAATTTCTCAATATTTCCTATAAAGGTTAAAAATTCCATACTTTCATAAAGAATAGAGAAAATCTACTGTTATTATTCAACACATATAGAAATTATTATAAATTAAACATTTTTTTTCATAACACATATAATTTCATTGATAACTATAGTCTATGGATGTATCTAAAATTATGAATGTAATTAATAGAAATAATAGAACATTTTGTATTTAAAAAGATAAATTTTATCATATTAAAATAATCAATGAATTCAAAATATAAAATTCACCTTTTAAGAACTTATATAATTTTAAATTTGAAATTTTAAAGAAATAATATAATTCATGTATTTATAAACATAATACTCTTAAATAATAGAATAATAAAAATATATTTCCCTTAAAATAATGTCTTTGGTTAAAAATCAATAGATGTTTATGTAAATTTCATCCATTTTTTAGGGTTTTGTAATCCTTAAAAAATTATTCTCTTAAAAATAAATTTCTTTTACAAGATTATTGGTTTTAAAAGAAAAAGAAATATAATAAAAATAATTTTATTTATTTTTATTTATATATTAGTTTACTTTCTTCCTTCCTATGGATAAAACCCTAGGAAATTTCAATAGTTCCCTTTCTTTGAGATTGGATTCCCATTGAAAAAAGTTTAGTTTCTCACTTTATTTCTCTCTCACTAAATACTAAAAAAATATCAGGGTTTCTAAATAGAACTTTTGTAGTGTGTAACCTCAAAGGAAATAACATATAAATATCCAACCCTTTACTATATATTTATTTCTAAATAGTAGATGAAAATTTGAGTATATCCATTGAGATTTGATGAAATATATATTACAATGATGTTTATTTTAAAAATATAATTTCTATTTTCATCTAATTGTAAAAAACCATAAAAAATATATTCCAAATCCCTCTAAACATTTAAAATTCCACAAAACTACAAAAATTAATATTCATGGAGGTCGATCTCTTTCTATCTTGCAAATAACATTGATGAATTTTACCGAGAAACACAATGATTTTATAAATAATGATACTAACCATGACCCCCTATTTTCAAATGAAATTAAATATCTATTGATGACTTACTAAATATATAAATTCAATGTTTTTATTTGGAAACTCATATGAAAAGGATGAAAATAGGGTATGTTTTAAATTTGAGTATAAGAATTTACCTTTACACAAAGCCTGTTTAAAATCTTATGTACATTTACATAGTGTATAAGGTTTCCCTTATATAGGAACACTATGAGGTTACAACCATTAAAAGAGTAGGAGAAATAGTAATGTTCCCTTACATAAACTTTTTCATACACTACACTTAGGAGGTTGAGATGATGCTTGTTTCAGAGGAAGAAGAAGGTACTATATAAACCATAGTCATAGTTATTCGAGAATCATTTCGTACTGTGTCAGAAATAAATGTTTCAACACATTATATATATATATATATATCTTGTAGAACCATCCAAACAAGATTAATGAAAATCTTGTTGGAGATGGGGATTGATGTCATACGAATAGATGAAGGTGGTCACGTTGCTTCCTACTCTATTAAGGTGATTCCACATAAGTGGTGGTTGATGGTGATGGTAGTGAAAGATCATGGTGTGGATAAAAAAGAACAATGTTAATGAGATGAGGTTACTATGTTTATCATGAGATGAAGAAGATGACACTTGACTTGATAAAATGGCCTAGATCAACTAATCAAATGACCCTTTCTTTTTCAGATGTTTTTAATAGAGTGAATAGTTCCCATATTTTCTCAGACCACATAGTTGTTTCATTTAGTATCTCTTTTTTATAGTTATCTTCAATCCATAATCACTTTATGCAAGTGACTTGAGTGCTGATTCCAAAACTACACTACACACAGAGCCATGTACACCATCGTACCAATCTGTATGGTGGCCCATCCATCCTCAATGTGTGCACTAATGCACCTCTACATGTACACCTTCCTACCCATGCATACCTCACCTATTATACTATGTGAGCTACTCTAGGTGGATTTCCATCATAGTTGAACTTCCTCTCATAGTATAGTTGATAAAGATGGCCTTTGCTGCTTGTTTGGCTGGCCATATTTTTTCTATACTAAGTAAATTATAAATATTTTTTTATAGAAAGAAATTAATATATCGAAAATACATACTAAATTTAATTAATATAATATATATAGAATTATTTTTTACATATATTTTCACTTTTAATTTTTTTGATCTAATATATATTTACTTCATTCATTTTATAATTATATTCACTTAACATTTAATTTAACATAATGTCTACTTTACCTAATATAATTTATATTTCTATTATCCTTTTAATATATTATCTTTAAAACCACATATTACTAACCACATTTTTTTATATTCATCAAATATTACTTCATTTTTGATCAAATATGTATATTCAACCTATTAACTATCATAGGTTGTAATGTTTTATTTATAAATTTTTTGTTAAAAAGCAGTTAATTTTTTTTAAAATTTTTTTAAATAGATTATTAAAAATTCATTCACATATAAAAATTGACTATAATTTAAGTTTTTATAACTCTATTATTATTTTTAAATACATTCATTTTAGTTTATTTATTTACTTTACTTATTTATTTATTTTTTAAAAAATTTTATTTATATTCAGTTATGCCTATTTCCAACCACTCTTGATATAATTCAATGATAAATTTATTCCCTTAAAAATTAATATGTTACATTATACAACCTTAAATAATTTAAATCTCCTAAATTTTAAATATATTAATAATATTTAACTTTATGAATAAATTGTGATCAATATTTTTATTTAAAATCACTTAGTGTTTGATAAAAATAATTTTCATACGGATGTTTTCAATAAAGTATTCCTTGATAATTCTTTTATTCTAAAAGACATACTATTGAATCCTAAATCAAAAACAACAAAACCTATATAGGATTCCTTACTTAAAACCCATGTTCTTTATAAAAAAATGTTCATATAATATATTCTAAAACATACAAAAATTTAATTTAAAAATCTTCAAAAAAAAAGTTTCTAACATCTCGATTATCCTAAAATGTTATTTTAAAAATCTCAAAAGTTGTTTAAACCGCACCTATGATACATAATGAGACATTCCAAGACATGAACTCAAAATTATTGTTCTAAAAAGTCTATTTTTTAAGGTGATAAAATAATAAATGTCACTTATAAAAAATGTAGTCCATGAATCTTATCAATTTAGAGATTTGGAGAATTAGTAATTCCTTATACATATTAAATATTAAATAAACCCCTAAAAATTTATCAATTTTGACTGAAGAAAAATTATTAATCAAGACTGAACAAGATTTTTTTCTACTGATCACAAAACCTATTTTTAAAAAAACATTGGATGAGTAAAGAATTACTCTATAAGGGGTTTAAAAACTTGAGGTGAAATCCTTTCTTAAACTATAAAAATACATTTAAAAAAATTCATTTATATCAAACATAAAAAATTTGGTAAAATAAATAACTTTTCCAAAAAAATAGAATTTTCAAAAGAAACCATAATAAAGTACGATGTTAAAAAATGTAAAAGTTATAATTTTTTGAAAATCAATTTTAATTCAAAAACATAATAACCTTTGTAATAAAATAATATTTTTCCTTCTAATCTTAAAATATCAATTTAAAAATAATATATTTTTATTGAATTTATTCTTACTTGGAAAATAATAACAAAGTTGTAATATCTTGATCCGATTACCACTAAATGGTCGCCTATGCTGGTGGGTCACATGGACTTAATCACACCTCCAAGTACGCCAGAGGTTTATGACACTAAGAGAGGCCCTAGGGTGTGTTTATAGGGAGGATATTCCCTCACATAAGAGTGTAATTCTTATGTGTAAACAAATAACCCAATAGAATAAAAATAATATAAATCAATATAGAAGACAATATTAAAAATTTTTGTAATAACAATAAGTCTAAAACTAGTGTCATATACAATATGATGAACACGTCATGTCTCTATAAAAAATGGAAGGTAGTACATAGAAATAGAAAAGTAATAAAAGACATGTTGAAAAATAAAAAAGGAAAAAATCATCTATATCCATATAGATTAATGGTCATAGCTCAATCATGTGCTCTCTGTATCCTAGAAATGATCAAATCAAGCAATATATGGAAAGAGCTTTCCCCAGTACCTACCTGCATTCATGAAGGATGTATAGGCCCCCCAATTATGACTTATAAAAGGTGTGTGTTAAGACTCCATAGGCCACCACCAATGGTTTATATAACAAGTCCAGTATGTAAATAAAAAATGAGGTAGTGTGTTGTACATCATAGGTATATCAAAAATAAAAGTAAATGGTCAAAGAAGATGTGATCTTGTCTATCCAAACATCTCTCCCTATAAACAAAAATCAATAAACTATAAATATGGAAAAATATATGTAAATATGCGTGATACTATCTAGTCTAGGAACTGAAATATGATACCCATAATAGGTCTATCTGTAAGCATAGAAAAATATCCACAATGACCCCACCACGTAATCACATGTATAATATCAATGATGGACTTTGATGTTAAATCTAGTGTTAGACCAAAAAGGGATGGATCCAATGTATAAAAGTCCATGGAATATTTGTGAAGTCCATTGAGATTCTCAATGGAAATTTAGTAATGACATAGGTGGAGTCCTAGGAGCATGTCTACAAAGTGTGTCCAATGTGATTCCAGGAAAACCAAATCCAAATGGTAGTAATGGCCTGGGCATCTTATGAAATCGGGATCCAAGGAGCACATCCTAGTTTCCCACCACCATAATTATTATCCATGGAGTAGAAATGTCCATTAAATCTAATAGAATCCAAATCCCAGGAGCTCATCCAAGGTGTTGGTTGGAGTGGACACTCAAGAGGGGGGGGGGTGGATTGAGTTCTAATTAAAATTTCTGTTAAAATATTGTCTAGTTAAAATCCCCCAATTTATAAAATATGTTAAACTATAGTGAATTTATATAGATTTTAAATGATCACTTAGCTTCTCAAAGATTGATTAGGTATCAGTTAATTTAACCACAAGATCAAACTAACTTTTGAAGCTAACCTATAGATTTACAATAAGTGTAAACACTTGCTAATTTAACTATCAAATTAGCTTCAAAATAGTTTTTTATTTCAAAGTAATAGTATCAGAATAAATAAGATATATGTAGTATACTTTAAACTTAAATAAAAGATGCACATCAGATATAAAAAGAGGTTCAGTATCTATAAGGCCCCAACCTTAAACCTTACTTAATCTTGAGTTATTACAAGATTACACATTGAGGATATTTTCAGGTTTAGAGTTTTAGAAAATTAGATCATGAAACTTACATTACATTTCACATTTAAACAAAGTGGTTACATAAAAGACAGTATTAATTATTCCCATAAATGGAAACATACTTAAAATAAAACATGAATTCTTTCTTGACACATCCTTGACACTATCATCACATCATGTACCCTTCCCTTGACCTGTGAAAAACATTTCAAAAACTTGGGATGGGCATAAAAAGCTCAGTAAGGGATATAAAAATATGGAAAGGAAACATGAGTACATGTATACATAAGAATGAAATAATACTTTACCCATAAAACATAAGCACTTTAACATACATCATAAAACCATGAATAAATCATAGAGATCATAATACATAAAAGGTAACTTGAGGCATTCATAACATTCTTACGTAGGGAGTAACCCTCTTGGTTACATTTGGAATACCCACCACAGTATATTCCCTAAATCTCTTCAGAGGAACCTTAATGTTTCTCTCCTTTGCATTACCCAATTCACTGGAGAGCTATATCGGGCTCACCCGCCCTTAGTTTATCACGGAACCACCCGTCTTCATAATAATGCCCAAGAACCATAACATAATCGTATCACATAAAACATGCATAAAGGAAACATAACATTTACACATTTCAATCATAAGATATCAATACAAAACATTGATATAATAAAAACAATATGAAAACCCTTTTCAATACCAAAATAAAAGAAAAGTAAAACATGGTATTTATTTTTATTTTAAAAAGAATGTATGGCTTGTAGAGGAAGCTGAAACTCAAATAATGGTTACGGTTGCGGAGAAGTCGTTGTTGCCGCATACGTACGACAAAGATATTCCCTTTCTGTCATTTAGTAAAACTCTTTGTATAAAAAGGTTCCTTTTGGATAAACATAAATGTCAAAGGGTTTTATACTCCATAAAAAAGAAGGTTGTGTATAAAACAAAATATGCCTCAATGAAAGGAGATTGAGACGAAGTCCCTTACAAAGACGGTATCCTTGTTTTAAGGATAAATCAATTACATAATTATGTGTGACAAAAGAATACACCAAATATAAGTGGATATTAAGTGTAAAATAATCAAAGGTCATTCACAAGTATTCAAAGGATGACATATTCAATAACTACATGTTGAACCCAAAGAAATCGAAATTGGGTTAAGATGTTCCCTTGACAGCCTAACAGCGTCACATCAAAATGAGTTGATGAGAGATAAAAAAGGGTATCTCATCACTTGGACATAAAATTTACATCAATAAGGATATATGAGGACATATCCCAACATAACAATATGTAAATTAAAAGACCCAACAAAATAAGTCTTTAAAAAATAGGAGGGTGAAAGGTTCCCTTACCGACATGGGTATCTTTCGAAACATACAACTCGTGAAATAAGGACAATACAACATTGATGTAAATACTCATAAAAGAAAGTATATTACACAATGAGTAAAATAATGGGCAGTACATACACCACTCAAAGGAAATTGTGGAAAATGTAGCATAAATCTCACGGGAATAAAAGTGAGATGAAAAATCCCTTACAAAAACTCGGCAGCCTAACGACGCCACTTAAAACTTCCAAAAATGGATTGATGAGATCAAATAGGGTCTCTCATCGTATTAACATAAAGTTTAAAGAAATAGTAATATAAAATAACATCCCCCAACATAAAAAAGAGGATCTTAAAAGAAGTGACATAAAGGAGAGGACTTAAAAAAGAAAGAGAGAGGTTAGATCTCTTACGAAAATTCGATAGCCTAATGACGCCACTCAAAAATTAAAAAATGGATTGATGAGAGGAAATAGGGTCACTCATCATATGAACATAATAATTACAGTAGGAGTAATATAAAAGAACATCCCAATCATAAGAAATATTAGCTTAAAATGAATGACATAAAAGAGTGTACTTAAAAAGAAAGAGAGGTGTAGGATCCCTTACCTCAAGTCCAACTTGTCTTGTTCGTTTCATTATATTCCTGAATAATATACATTGGTAAATTAATAATTTCCTAAGTACCTCCTTTAGATATTATTATTCAGTTCATATCACATATTATAATCTTATGATAATTGTTTAATAATGTTAGTTCATATCATACGTTTTTGCTGATGTTTGATACATGAGTCAAAAATGAACTTGTTTGAAAAAATATTGCCCATGTAGTTATAAGTAAATAATTTCCAGAATAGTATTAATGATTAAAATATCATATATATCCAGTAAATATTCATTTTATACTATTCCATATCATTTGGAGATAAAAAATTAGAATCACCATTCATGGAGACGGTAGGCCGTACGTAGGCATGAACGCTACTTTCATTTTTTTGTCATATTAATGGAATTAAAACAAAATGAAAGAGATATATATATATGTTATAATTCCAGAATGATATCCATAATTTATATGTAATATATTACATATATATCCATTATATATATTTACTTATAATATTAGGTAACATTTTGAGATAAGAAATGAAATGTACCGTTCATGGAGACGGTAAGCCGTACGTACGCATGAACGCTACTTCCATTTCTATTTCATATTTAATGGAATTAAAACATAATGATACATAATAGTATTTTAATTCTGGTATGGTATCATATATAATATCATTAAATATATCCTTTATACGTACCACATATGGTATTAACGAATCAAATCACTTTGAGGGGGCGGTAGTCCGCACTTCCTTAAATGAAAATATCACGTTTACCCATAATGGAAACCATAAAGGTACGCCATAAATGAAAAATACAGAAGATTAATTAAAAAATAAACATATTATATATCATATATAAATATAGTGTCATCTTAATGTCCACCTTTGAAGGTGTTAGAAGAATGTTGAACAATCATCGTTTCGGGAGGCAGAAATTCGCCATCCACGGAAACAATATGTTCTTTAACCATTACATGTAGGTGTGTGTAAGTGTAGATCGAATCCTTCTTAAAAAAAATCCTATTATATTGAAGATACTGGATTTGTTACAAAATAAATGAATAAAAAGAGTTTATGGGGTTGGAGAAGGAAAATAAAACAAAAGGACACAAGTGAAGACATTACCTTAAAATCAGGTAACTCCCTTTGGTTTGAGCTCAAAGGCTTCCTTGGGAAGACTTCTACCCAAAGTGATGCTTCAAGGAGTACGAGAGGGAAGTGGAGAGACAAAATGGGCATGGTTGGGCCGAGCCAAAGGCTTTGGGAGTGTGGGTGAAGAGGTAGAGGTGGGGGCCTTTTATAAGAGGAGAGGAGGGGCACTCTTGTAAAGTTACAAAATGTTACTTTATTTTCAAAAGAGTTTCGGATTTTAAAGGTCCCACATTGATGTATTTCTAGGATAAGGTCATAAGGGTTCAAAATACACTCATCCAATAGGTTTTGGACATGTTTATGTCTTAGATATTACATTATCTTTCCATTTTCTTTAAATCGTTAAATAATGAGGTCATCGCTGCATCATCATGATGTCATAAATAATTTAATTTATTTAATGTATAAAAATTATAAAAAAAACTACTATGATGTACGAAACCTTTTTATATTTCCAATTATTATTTATAGTAAAAAATATGACTTGTATAACCCCACGTAAAAATTGTTTTAGTAAAACATCTCATGTTTGTGTCATTTTTACTTTAACATTAAATAAAAAGATATTTATGTAATTTCCCAACCAAAGTGGCTCCATGGGGTCCCCAAGTTGACACATGGATTTTCATGGTCGGCCATGACACATACAATGAGGGTAGGACATGTTTCTAGGTCATTTCAGTTTACTAAAACATTATTCTTACCATAAACTACATTAATTACCTCTAATCGCGATTAAAAACTTAATAAGTTATTATTCACCAAAAAAATTATTTTTATCCCATTGAACCACATTTTAATTCTTAATGACAACCATGTATGTAGTATTTTTGAAATTCAAAACACAAATATGGAAAAATTTCATTTAAACGGAAAAATCAGTTTTTATAAGTACCACTTAGCGGTTTCACTATTCATCAAAAATTGAAGGTTTTCAGAAAAATCCCAAAAATTAACCCTAAGCTATATTTGATATTCCGAAATCAAAAATGAATCCTATTTTACAAAATTCAAAACATATATGTCACATTAATTAATTTAATAATTAATTCCCGCTGTCAAAGCAAATATCATGTTTTTATGAAACAATAAGTATCAAAAGATCGACACTAGTTTAAGTCTGATTTCAAAGTGAAATTAATTCCAATGACCACTATTGGATTTAATGGTAAAAATATATTCTAATTTCACTTTAAAACCAATTCAAAAGATAATCAAATCATATAAATAAATTAGATTAAAAAGTGGTTTTGACTTAAAATACAACATTTTACACTATTCATTAAAAAAAGAACTTTATCAGAAAGATGCCAAAAATTTACACAAAGTAAATTTTGATGTCCCAATTCTTAAAAAGAGTTTTATTTGGTCCAATATAATGTATAAGAGTGAACAAAACTATATTTAATGATGGTTCACAATCAAAAGGCGATAAGTGATCCTTTAGTGAAAACTAGGGCATATACGCCTAAAATTGAATTCTTTCCGTATTTTAAGCCTTTATCTTTTATTGAATAAATGTAAAAACATTTAAAAACATATATAATAATATTTTAGTTATTTCTATCTATTCCCACCAATACAACTGCTACATGTTAATTACCATTTAAAATAATATTATTTTATTAATAGAGTGGAACGTAAGATTCCCAAGAAACTCGTTGTTGCGTGTTGGGTACGCCATCGAGCATAGTATCCCCTTTAAAGTCATATTAATATTTTATTCAAAAATATGGATAAATATGAAAATTTCATATTCTTTATTTACCTGGGGTGTTACATCCTTCCCCCCTTTTGGGAATTGCGTCATCGCAATTTTTAAAATTGAGCCTGGAAACATCCTTGAAAGTCCCACATCGGAACAAGAGTCTGTAAAACAATCACTTTGAAATAAAGTAAGATAAGTACAGAGGTCACCCTAGTTAACCCATACTAGGATTCCATGTAGAAAATCATAGACATGGAAGAAAAAAGCAAAGGGTCATGTTCTTGAGGGAGAGTGATAGTAAAAATGTCTAGGAGAAAGTTAACCATAAGAAAATCACAAACTTGTGATGGGTTAAATGTTATTCAATTCCCCAGTAGGAAAAGTTAATAGACAAAATTTTTATTTTAAGTTACTTTTTATTGAGGAATTTATTCATAAGGAAACATAATCAGTTATCATGTTGACTTTCAACTTTTACTAGATTCCTTAATCAAAATCATATTTTTTTTCCAAAAGATGAGTATTTAGGGAGACTTGTTCGCATTAAGAGTACTATAATCAACTTATAGAGAGTCACCTAATCCAAAAAAGAGAACTATATACTTCCCATGTCTTTAGAATTTAACCAAAACCAAAACCAAAAAGGTTAGTACAAGATCAGATAATCTAGAAAAAGATAACCCTTTATAAAAAGAAAATCTATTCTTAATCTCCAAAATTTGTCCAACAAAACCCAAAGTTCAACGAGGACCATTCTATAATCAATTTGTCCATAAAATTCTTCACAGTAAACCAAAATAAGATTGAAACCCAAATATTTGAAGGATTTAGTCACATAGTCTTCCAAGTTAAATTGTAACATTTATCTCCAAACAACATCAGTTGCTCCTAAAGTCTCGTATTGAAAAGTAATTAACCTAATCACATATCCTCCATGATAGGTTAATCATTTTCATAAATAACCCAAAATCAACTTAATCTTAATTCATGAAATCATATAACTAAAAATAATCAGTCAAACTAACCAGGTACTTCAAGTAGTCCAGTGGTAGGCGATAAATACCAGTCACACTTTGGTTGTGGGTTCGATTCCTGCAGCTTTGTCCGACGCGACGGGTAGTCACACGGTCTGTGTGTTTTCCTTTTTCCAAAACTATATAATTCTCAAATCATTCCCCAAAAAGGGATAAAATCATCAAAAATAACCATAACATAATTTAACCTCAATTTTATCTCATTCCTTTCACTTCAATCATAACATATAGTAACCCATAATTACCTCAAAAGTAAGGATCATATAAACCCAATGGTTCTTTATAACTATGTCCACAAAAGAAAAGATAACTATTCCTTGAATAAAATTTGCATATATTAAACATCAGGGTTACACATAATATAAAAATTCTTCTAATGTAACCCCATGATCAAAAGAGACTTAATACTCTTAAGAATTTCACCATAACTCTTGAAGCCCTTATGTGTTGAAATCTTACTCATTCAACATTCTTCATGATCCATTAACCATTCCTTTCCAACTTATTTCGAAATACCTCTTTCCTACAAAAAAAATCATGAATCATATCCTAAGATTCCAAAATAGGAAAACAAAAGTCAGGAAATAATATATACCTTTGATTGGTCATTGTCAGTTTCTTCATCCTCAATCGGAATGGCATTAGGTATTGGTAAACGAACATTTGTACGCTCTTGGTGATCCCATTCACGAAACTTCTTCATAGGACATGTGTTTTCATAATGACCATGCACACCACATTTAAAACATTAAATTGATCCCTCAGAAAGAACTTCTTTCCCTTTCCTCGAGTCAACTGGATGCTTCCTTTTTCCATGGAAGGTTATTGCTTTATGACCTTCATTTCCACATCTATAGCATATTTCTGTCCCTTTGAAACATTTTCCTAGGTGTTTCTTTCCACATATTTGACACATAGGTTTTTGAACACTCTTACCTTTATGATTATTACCTGTACTTCTATAGGGATTTGATTCTCGCATATATGATGCCTTAGAGAAATCACCAAGGTTTAGGTGGTCAATCATGACTCCAGATAGTTGGTTGAGGATAATCACAAGAGTTCTCATTGCAGCTCCCATATCATTCAGCTGCTTGCTCAAAAAACTGTCACAGTTTCCTTCACATCCACTGTTACTTTGGTGCCTGCTAGATCCAGCCATTTACTAAAACCAAAAAGGAAAGTGTGAGTATATCAACAAAACTATCATGTACTAATGATGAAGATAAACACTAATATATACTTACTCATTCACTTTATCTAAAACTAGGACTCTTTCTGAAATCTTACCATTATGGTAATGTCACTTATGCTTAAAGAATACCCTTACCTCTAAAGTTATCTAAACCGACCTCTGATACCAACTATAAGGCCCCAACCTTAAACCTTAATTAATCTTGAGTTATTACATGATTACACATTAAGGATCTTTTCAGGTTTAGAGTTTTAGAGAATTAGATCATGAAACTTGCATTACATTCCACATTTAAACAAAGTGGTTACATAAAAGACAGTATTCATTCTTCCCATCAACGGAAACATATTTAAAATAAAACATGGATTCTTTCTTGACACATCCTTGACACTATCATCACATCATGTACCCTTCCCATGACCTATGAAAAACATTTCAAAAACTTTGGATGAGCATAAAAAGCTCAGTAAGGGATATAAAAATATGGAATGGAAACATGAGTACATGTATACATAAGAATGAAATCATACTTTACCCATAAAACATAAACACTTTAACATACCTCATATAATCATGAATAAATCATAGAAATCATAAGACATAAAACGAAACTTGAGGCATTCTTAACATTCTTACGTAGGGAGTAACCCTCTTGGTTACGTTTGGAATACCCACCACAGTATATTCCCTAAATCTCTTCGGAAAAACCTTAACGTTTCACTCCTTCGCGTTACCCAATGCATTGGAGAGATATATCGGGCTCACCCGCCCTTAGTTTATCACGGAACCACCCGTTTTCATAATAATGCCCAAGAACCATAACGTAATCGTATCACATAAAAAATGCATAAAGGAAACATAACATTTCCACATTTCAATCAGAAGATATTAATACAACACATTGATATAATAAAAACATTAGAAAACCATTTTCAATACCAAGATAAAAGAAAAGTAAAACATGGTATTTATTTTTCTTTTAAAAAGAAGGTATGGCTTGTAGAGGAAGCTGAAACTCAAATAATGGTCATGGCGGCGGAGAAGTCGTTGTCGCCGCATACGTACGACAAAGACATTCCCTTTTTTCCATTTAGTAAAACGCTTTGTATAAAAAAGTTTCTTTTTGGATAAACGTAAAAGTCAAAGGGTTTTATACACCATATACAATAAGGTTGTGTATAAAACAAAATATGCCTCAATGAAAGGAGATTGAGACGAAGTCCCTTACAAAGACGGTATCCTTGGTTTAAGGATAAATCAATTACATAATTATGTGTGACAAACGAATACACAAAATATAAGTGGATATTAACTATAAAATAATCAAAGTTCATTCACACATATTCAGAGGATGACATATTCAATAACTTTATGTTGAACCCAAAGAAATCGAAATTGGGTTAAGAAGTTCCCTTGACAGCCTAACAGCGTCACATCAAAATGAGTTGATGAGAGATAAAAAGGGTATCTCATCACTTGGAAATAAAATTTATATCAATAAGGATATATGAGGACATATCCCAACATAAAAATATGTAAATTAAAAGACCCAACAAAAGAAGTATTTTAAAAAGAGGAGGGTGAATGGTTCCCTTACCGACATGGGTATCTTTCGAAACATACACCTCGTGAAAGAAGGACAATACAACATTGATGTAAATAATCATAAAAGAAAGTATATTACACAATGAGTAAAATAATGGGCAGTACATACACCACTAAAAGGAAATTTTGGCAAATGTAGCATAAATCTCACCGGAATAAAAGTGAGATGAAAAATCCCTTATGAAAACTCGGCAGCCTAACGATGCCACTTAAAACTTCCAAAAATGGATTGATGAGATCAAATAGGGTATATCATCGCATTAACATAAAGTTTAAAGAAATAGTAATATAAAAGAATATCCCCCAACATAACAAATAGGAGCTTAAAATAATTGACGTAAAGGAGAGGACTTAAAAAGAAAGAGAGAGGTTAGATCTCTTACGAAAATTCGACAGCCTAACGACGCCACTCAAAACTTCCAAAAATGATTGATGAGAGGAAATAGGGTCACTAATCTTATGAACATAATAAGTACAGTAGGAGTAATATAAAAGAACTTCCCAATCATAAGAAAGATGAGCTTAAAAGGAATGACATAAAAGAGTGTAATTAAAAGGAAGGAGAGGTGTAGGATCCCTTACCTCAAGTCCAATTGGTCTTGTTCATTTCTTTATATTCCTGAATAATAAACCTTGGTAAATTAATAATAGCCTATGTACCTCTTTTTGAGATTATTATTCAATTCATATCACATATTATAATGTTATAATAATTGTTTAATAATGTTAGTTCATATCAGACGTTTTTGCCGATGTTTGTTACATGAGTCAAAAATGAACTTGTTTGAAAAAAGATTACCCATGTAGTTATAAGTAAATAATTTCCATAATAGTATTAATGATTAAAATATCATATATATCCATTAAATATTAATTTTATACTATTCCATATCATTTGGAGATAAAAAAACGAAAATCACTGTTCATGGAGACGGTAGGCCGTACGTACGCATGAACGCTACTTTCATTTTTTTGTCATATTAATGGAATTAAAACAAAATGAGAGAGATATATATATGTTATAATTCCAGAATGATATCCATAATTTAGATGTAATATATTACATATATATCCATTATATATATGTACTTGTAATATTACATAACATTTTGAGATAAGAAATGAAATGTACCGTTCATGGAGACGGTAAGCCGTACGTACGCATGAAAGCTACTTCCATTTATATTTCATATTTAATGGAATTAAAACATAATGATACATAATATTATTTTAATTCCAGTATGGTATCATATATAATATCATTAAATATATCCTTTATACGTACCACATATTGTATTAACGAATCAAATCACTTTGAGGGGGCGGTAGTCCGCATTTCCTTAAATGAAGATATCGCGTTTACCCATAATGGAAACCATAAAGGTATGACATAAATGAAAAATACAGAATCTTAAGTAAAACATAAAAATATTATATATCATATATAAATATAGTGTCATCTTAATGGCCACCTTTGAAGGTGTTAGAAGAATGTTGAACAATCATCGTTTTGGGAGGCAGAAATTCGCCATCCACGGAAACAATATGTTCTTTAACCATTAGATGTAGTTGTGTCTATGTTTAGCTATAATAATTCTTATAACAAAATCCTAGTATATTGAAGATACTATATTTGTTAAAAAATAAATGAATAAAAAGAGTTTATGGGGTTGGAGAAGCAAAATAAAACAAAAGGACACAAGTGAAGATATTACCTTAAAATCGGGTAACTCCCTTTGGTTTGAGCTAAAAGGCTTCCTTGGGAAGACTTCTGCCCAAAGTTAGGCTTCATGGAGTAAGAGAGGGAAGTGTAGAGACACAATGGGCATGGGTTGGCCTAGCCAAAGGCTTTGGGAGTGTGGGTAAGGAGGTAGAGGTGGGGGCCTTTTATAAGAGGAGAGGAGGGGCACTCTTGTAAAGTTACAAAATGTTACTTTATTTTCAAAAGCGTTTTGGATTTTAAAGGTCACTCATTGATTTATTTCGAGGATAAGGTGATAAGGGTTCGAAATACACTCATCCAATAGGTTTTGGACATGTGTAGGTCTTAGATATTACATTATCTTTCCATTTTATTTAAATCAATAAATAATGAGGTCATCGCTGCATCATCATGATGTCATAAATAATTTAATTTATTTAATGTATAAAAATTATAAAAAAATACTATGATGTAGGAAATCGTTTTATCTTTCCAATGACTATTTATAGTAAAAAATATGACTTGTATAACCCCATGTAAATTTTTTTTAGTAAAACATCTCATGTTTGTGTCGTTTTTACTTTAACATTAAATAAAAAGATATTTATGTCATTTCCCAACCAAAGTGGCTCCATGGGGTCCCCAAGTTGACCCTTTGATTGTCTTGGTATTCCATTGCACATCCAATGATGGTAGGACATGTGTCTTGGTCATTTCATTTTATTAAAACATTATTCTTACCATAAACTACACTAATTACCTCTAATCGCGATTAAAAACTTAATAAGTTACTATCCACCAAAAAATTATTTTTATCCCATTGAACCACATTTTATTTCTTAATTACAACCATGTATGTCATATTTTTGAAATTAAAAACACATAGATGGAAAATTTTCATTTAAACGGAAAAATCAGTTTTTATAAGTACCGCTTAGTGGTTTCACTATTCATCAAAAATTGAAGTTTTTCAGAAAAATCCCAAAAATTCACCCTAAGATATATTTGATATTCCAAAATCAAAAATTAATCCTATTTTACAAAATTCAAAACATATAAGTCACATTAATTAATTTAATAATTAATTCCCGCTGTCAGAGCAAATAACATGTTTTTATGAAACAATAAGTATCAAAAGATTGACACTAGTTTAAGTCTGATTTCAAGGTGAAATTAATTCCAACGACCACTATTGGATTTAATGGTAAAAATATATTCTAATTTCACTTTAAAACCAACTCAAAAGATAATCTAATCATATAAATAAATTAGATTAAAAATAGGTTTTGAATTAAAATACAACATTTTAAACTATACATTAAAAAAGAACTTTATCGGAAAGATACCAAAAATTTACACAAAGTAAATTTTGATTTCCCAATTATTAAGAAGAGTTTTATTTGGTCCAATAGAATGTATAAGAGTGAACAAAACTATATTTAATGACGGTCTCCATCAAAAGGTGATAAGTGAACCTTTAGTGAAAACTAGGGCATATACGCCTAAAATTGAATTCTTTCCGTATTTTAAGCCTTTATCTTTTATTGGATAAATGTAAAAACATTTAAAAACATATATAATTATATTTTTGTTATTTCTATCCATTCCCACCAATAAAACGGCTACATGTTAACTTCCATTTAAAATAATATTATTTTATTATTAGAGTGCAACGTAAGATTCCCAAGAAACTCATTGTTGCATGTTGGGTACGCCATCGAGCATAGCATCCCATTTAAAGTCATATTAATATTTTATTCAAAAATATGGATAAATATGAAAATTTCATATTCTTTATTTACCTGGGGTGTTACAGTATCAAGACGAGACTTAGTCCTCTTAAATATATATAAATTTGATCCACACCCTGGATCGGGGATAACAACAGTTTTACAAAACTGTCCAGGCCACGCAGGGACCTCTACCACTATTCTTCGTGGGAGGAAAAACACAGAACAGGTCACACAAGGACCTATTCCACAGTTGACGTGGGTAAACATAAGTAAAGAGAATTTGAGTGAGGATTTTGATATCCTCCAGTTCAGTGTAGGAGACAGTGTGTGTAACGATATACAGAGTACACCACACTGCTCGAAAGTTAATAATTAAATCACGTAGATAATATAGATGAGAGTTTAGAAAGATCTAGTGATTATCAATATATCTCCGGACTCGTTGGATTCAGTAGGAATGCTTCTGAGTCCTTCTCTGGTTTTTATGTTGAAAAACAGAGTGTCGTAGTTCATCTTGTCTTCTTCAAGAGTGAGAAAGATCTCTTGATTCGTCGTGTGTTCTTCAGCAGTATTGGATTGCACTCATGAGAGTTCTTTTAAGGTCTTGCAATATTCTACTTGTTCAGGATTTTTCTTCTTGTTCAGCATAGTGCACTCATATGTACGTATGTTCTTCATGTTGTATATCTTGTTTCGTTGTTCCTTGTTGCTTATTGCTTCTTACACGTGTACTGCATCTCAGTCTTTCTTATATTCCATGAGTTTTGACAGTAGGAATGATTCCCTTTTTATAGGTACAAGATACAGTTTCCTGACATGCCAAAAACTATCATTAAATAACATTAATTTCATTAAAAACAACAAGTATCACTGTTAGCATTATTTAAATAATATTGACAAAAATTTAAGAAACAGTGTCACAATGATTATGGAAATGGTGTCTTCTTCACGGTATGTGGTTCACGGTATGAGCTTCACGGTGTTTCCTTCACGGCGAGTCCTTCACGATGTCTGGTCACGGTGTCTGGGTCACGGTGAGTCCTTCACGGTGAGTCCTTCACGGTGTCTGGTCACAGTGTCTGGTTACGGTGAGTTCTTCTCTGGTTTCTGGTCATGGTGTCTGGTTACGGTGAGTCCATCACGGTGTCTCCATACATAGGAAAATATCTATATTTGGACTAAGACAGTGATATGCAGAATATGGATTAAGGTTAATCATTAGAAAGTAAGAGAATGTGAATCATAAATATAAAGGTGTGATAATATATGTGAGAATTGTGATCATGCATAAGACTTTTAAATAATAAAGAGATTAATTAACATCCATAAGCTTTGTTATTATAAAAACATGATGTGTAGCTATTATTGAGATTGAAGAGCATTAGCAAGATGTGCAATGAAGATCAATATTAATTAACAGTAAAGAGATTTGTGATAATTAAAACATGATTAACACATGAGGAGTCCAACAATCTCCCCCTTTTTGATGATCCCAAATCATATATTGGTATAATATAAATGACATGTAAAATTACAGTAACCATCATAGCAAAAACATTATAGAACTGATACTTGTAGTTTTTCTCCCCCATTTATACTATTATAGAACTGACACTTGTAGTTTTTCTCCCCCTTTTAGGATTATAAAAAAGTAGAGAAAATGAAATGAAACACTGCATTTGGAATTAAACAAAGGGTTCAGAGTACAACAAAACATGAAACAACAAAAGACATCCAATAAAAAAACAGACCTTGAACTCTTCAGGGATCCATCTTTCCTTTTCCTTTATCAGCAGCAGGAGCTGGTGCTGAATTAGAAGAAGGAATAGATGTGGTAGACAACGAGGGTAAGGGTATAACTTCAAAAATAGATGGAGCCGAAGTAGGAGCAGTAGAAGATCTAGGCTGTGGTTGGTCAATAATGACTGGCCGGATCTGAGAAAGAGCTTGACTAACTGTCATGGCAGTTGAGGCTAAGGCAGGTAGTCCAGGTCTAAGGGGTGCAGCAGCTAGAGCAACTATAGCAGTACTCTGCACATGAAGATACAACTTCAAAATATTGATGAAATCAGTAATGATTTCACCACCATACGGCATAGCCTTTCCAAAATCATCCTTATTCTCCATAAATCTGCCCAACAATCTGGTGAACTCCGAAGGTTTCTGAACTTGAGCCTTAAAAGCTTGAGTCACTGGAGGGATTCTCAAATTTTCCACAAGTTATGTAAAGTGATCTGTCATATCACTTTTAGAGAAAATCCGGGAAAGAATCAAATATATTTTCTTGGAGATCTTTTGTTGAGCATCATTGGATATCTTAGAATGAATCCTAACCAAGTCCAAATCTCTATCACTATTCTTAATCACTTCTGACAAAGAAGATAGATCCATGACACTGAAGGCATTCTGAAATTCTTCTTTTATTATGGATCTCAGCATAGAATCATCCAAAGAAGGTGTGGAGGTCTGACCAGAAACAGGTGAAGCCTTGATAGCTTCGGTTAGAACTTTGAGCTGTTTCAGAACTCTTTGCAGACATCCAGTGTATTCATCCGTAAGATTATTCAGATTTCCCACAAGCTCTCTCATGCATTCCAGCGTCTTGGTGTGCCTTTTTACAATCTTTTCATCAAAATATAGTAGGTATGGATGAACCTGAGACACAATATCCCTATCAAGGAGGAAATCATAAGACTCAGGAGAAACAGCAACAGGTGCAGGGGCAGAAATAGGATCAGGATCTAATCTCAAAGATAACTCATTTTGCAGACTTGCTACCATACTTTTCAGATTATCAACATCAGCACTCAGCAGCTTATTCTCTACTCTGACTTCTTGAATTTCTCGGATCATCCTTAATTGAATATGCAAGATAATATTTTCCAAGATAATTGATGCATCTTCTTGACTTAACCGAGTCACTGGGTGAGGTTGAGTGGAGACAATTTTCTCAACTCCAGCTAACAAAGTCTCTCCAAAAACTTTCAGATCATCTTTGGTCACAAAAGAGTGAAGCTCAGGTAAGGATGCAAGTAAAGGTAAAAATTCAGATTCTGGTTGAGGATAAAAGTCATCTTCAGACTCAGATTCTGATTTAGATTGAGGTTGGGGCTCTGGTTCTGGTTATGAATGAGCTAAGGACTTCATTTGAAACAGATAAGAAAGATCCATTCTAGTTGGAGTTACTTGTTGTGACTCATTCACATCATAAAATCTTGGGAACTCATACCGAGAGTGAACATAAAAAGTGATAGAAGGTTAAGAAGCTTCATCAGATCCAGCTTCCACAATATCAAGATTTTGAGGTTCCTCCCCCTCAACTTGTGCTTCCCTTCCAGATTCTTGAGGTTCAGAAACATGGACAAGATCCACAAGATCATCCCTAATCTCTTCAGCAAACTCTTGCCTTGCCAGCTGAAAGGAAATTTCCATTCTTTCTTCAATAGATGGAATAATCTCAGGATCTGATTGTTCCACTGTATAAGCTTCCAGAATTGCTTCTGTCTCAACAGATGGAGTCTCTTCAACAAGATATGGCTCTAAGTTTTCTTGCTATTCTGAAATAGGAAAAACTAATTTCCTTGCAGTATTGGTATGAGCTTCTTCCTCATGAAGAACAACTGAAGGATCCTTAGTCCTTTCCTTTTCAAACACAACTTCCTCTCCTTGAGGTATTTCAGTAGGGATAACAGCAGGGACAACAACCCTTTCCTCTTCAACCGAAACTGTTTCCATTAGAGGTATTACAGGTTCTTCTCTAGGTGGTACTTCAACTGTTACTTCTTCTTGTTCTTCTTCTTCTGAAAACTCATCCACTTCATCTGGTTCCAAACCCGGATCAACTAGGTTTTTAGGCCTTCTTGGATAGTCAATAGGATTAAACTTTTTATACAGTTGATCACTATCCTCAACCCATTGCTTATTCCAGGGATTCCAGCTTATCTTCATCCTTCTGATGATAGGCATGGATAGGAAGAAATCAAGGTACTCTAACTTTTATTCATTCGGTCCAACCATCCCTTTTCCAACTAACATAGCTGAAATCATCCTTGAGTAAAACAGAGTGGTGGATTTGGAAGTTACTTTGATCAGCTCACAGATATGGTTGATAACATACTTACACAGATTGATCTTATGGCCATTATTCAACAGGTGAATCAGGAACACATCCTGATACTTCATCATAGAAAAATCCTATTTTCTTGGACTAACCAAATTCTGAACAAAATTGAATAGAAGTCTTGTCTCCCCATCTAGTTCAGAAGCTATGGCCCTTCGGTTGGTTCCATTTCCAGTTAGACTTTCCAAAGAAATCTCCAAGTCAAAGATGTCGGTTGTTGGAGGAGGGTCTCTCTGGTAATCTTCACAAATTCCTTCATGTGGAATTATTAGGCATGCAGCCCACAACCTTGAAGAGAAAGAGCACTTCTGACCATCGATCCAGCTGGTCACCATAAATATTTCTCCAAACTCAAAAGAAAACTTCACATACTGATAGAATTGAGATACAAGCCTTGGGTAAATCGGTCTATTCTGTCCAGTGAACCATTCAAGCCATCCTTGTTCTCTTAAAACTTTCAAAACTAAAGATATTCTAGACAACAACCATTCAGGGAAAACCTCTTTTTCAGGTACAACTGTATGGTTTACCAGGTTTGGGTTTATAGTTCCTTTGGGAGCTATCCTTGGTATCCTCTTTTGTTTCATAGAGCGGCGATTCTCAGACAAGGGTGAAGATGGACGCTTCATCCTTGGCATTCACTAAAGGTTCGGGCGAGAGGGAAGAGAAGGTTCAAGAGAGAGTTCGGGTAAGGAATCGAATGAAACCCTTAAGTTTTATCATTTGGGAATGTCAAATGTTAGAAAAAAAAAACGCGGGAAATCAAATAGCGGTGAAATAAAAATTACCGCGATACGGGTTAAAATAAAAATAAACATAATTCTCACGGTGAGACCGTGAGTAGGCATTACAGTGAGACGGAAAACTAGTCATATCGGTGAGACAGTTTGTGGTCTTCATGGTGAGATAGTGAGCATTTTATATAGTCACGGTGAGACAGTGAGTTGTCAGACCGTGAGCATAAACAATAACTTAGAAACAGTAAGTATGAAACCGTAAATTAAAGTACAGTAAAGTATTAAACATTAAAATCAGTAAGATGTTAATTTATGATTAATCATACCAAGATCATGTATTATGTAGTCTAATCTTTCAGAATTTAATGGTTTAGTGAATATATCAGCAAGTTGATATTCAGTACCAATAAATTCTAAAGTGATATCACCTTTTTGATAATGATCCCTCAAAAAGTGATGTCTTCCATCAATATGTTTTGTACTAGAATGAGAAACAGGATTCTTAGAAATATTAATAGCACTTGTGTTGTCAAAATTTATTGATACATGTCTGAATTGATATCCATAGTCTAGTAATGTGTGTTTCATTAACAATATTTGTTCACAACAACTTCCATAAGCTATGTATTCAGCTTCTGCTGTTGATAATGCAACAAAATTTTGTTTCTTACTACACCATGATACTAGTGACTTTCCTAAAAGGTGACTTGTTCTAGAGGTTCTTTTTCTGTCTAGCTTAAATCCAGAAAAGTCAGCATTAGAATAACTAACTAATTCAAATGATTGTCCTTTGGGATAGAACAGTCCTAAATTGGGAGTATGCTTGAGGTATTTGAAAATTCTCTTTACAACATTTAAATGTGACTCTTTAGGGTTTTCTTGAAAACAAAATCACATACACACACTAAACATAATATCAGGATGACTAGCAGTCAGGTAGAGTAGACTTCCAATCATTCCTCTATAGGTGGTTTGATCAACAGATTTACCATTTTCATCAAGATCCATCTTACAGGTGGTACTCATGGGAGTGTCCTTACTTTTTGTGCTCTCCAATCCAAAACGTTTTAAAAGATCTCTAGTATATTTACTTTGAGTTAAAATAATTCCATCATCATTTTTAAAGATTTGAAAACCAAGAAAGAATTTAAGTTCACCCATTAAAATCATTTCAAATTCATTTTGCATCATTTTTGAAAAATCAGTACATAATCTAGTTTTTAAAGATCCAAAAAATAATATCATCTACATAAATTTGTACAACTAAAAAATCTTTAGAAATTTGTTTTATAAATAGATTATAATCAGCTATTCCTTTTGTAAAACCTTTAGAAATTAGAAAAGTACTTAATCTATCATACCAAGATCTTGGAGCTTGCTTTAAACCATATAAAGATTTTGATAGTTTGAAAATATGATTTGGAAAATGAGGGTTTGAAAATCCAGGTGTTTGTTCAACAAAAACATCCTCAGCAATATATCCATTTAAGAATGCACTCTTGACTTCCATTTGATATAGTTTGAAATTTAGATGTGCAACATAAGAATGTAAAATCCTAATAGCTTCTAATATGGATAATGGAGAAAAAGTCTCCTCATAGTCAATACCTTCTTCTTGACTATAGCCTTGTGCAACTAGCCTAGCTTTATTTCTAAATATGTTTCCAGATTCATCTAGTTTATTTCTAAACACCCATTTTGTGCCTATTGTGAAAGTGTCCTTAGGTCTTTCAACAATATTACAAACTTTATTTCTTTCAAACTGATTGAGTTCTTCTTGCATAGAAATTCCCCGAAATTCATCATTAATAGCATCATCAATGTTTTTAGGTTCAAGCTGTGACAAGAAGGATTGATGTTCAACCTGATTTTAAGAGAAGCTCTAGTCTGTGTCCCTCTATCAAGATTTCCTACAATAGCATCTAAAGGATGATTCTTTAGAATTCTAGTTGATCTATTAAAGGTTGGACTAGAAACTTCAGGTTCATCAATAGGTTGGGAATCAACAGAATCGGGTTCTTGAAAATTTCCAGAACTGGTTGTCTTTATAGAAGGTTCATTTGATTTTTCATTAAGGTCTAGAACAGATAAATCTTCTTCAAGATTTTCAAGAGAGGTTTTAGCTTCATGTGGATCAGTTTAATCAAACTTGGTGTGAACAGATTCTTCCACACACATGGTTCTTTTATTGAAAACTCTATAGGCTTTACTAGAAATAGAGTAACCTAGGAAAATTCCTTCATCACTCTTGGATGCCAACTTGTCAAAATTATCATTGGTATTAAGAATAAATAATTTGCATCCATAGACTCTGAAGTAGTTAAACTTAGGTTTCCTATGGTTCCACAACTCATAAGGGGTCCTCTTAAGAACAGGTCTGATCAAGACTCTATTGATAATATAACAAGCTGTATTTACAGCTTCAGCCCAAAAATAAATAGGCAGGTCATATTCATTAAGCATGGTTCTGTAAATTTCTTGCAGGGTTCCATTCCTCCTTTCTACTACAGCATTTTGCTGAGGTGTCCTAGGGGCAGAAAAGTTATGACTATAGCTATTGTGTGAGAAATAGGATTCAAATTCATGATTCTCAAACTCACGGCCATGATCACTTCTTATAGTTTTAATCTTAAGTTCACTAAGGTTCTCTACAGATTTGGAGTATTTAGCAAAGTAAGAACAAGCTTCACTTTTGTGAGCTAAGAAGTATACCCAAGTATATCTAGAAAAGTCATCTACTAAGACATAGACATAGTGCTTCCCATTTAAGCTAGAAACTCTTGGTGGTCCAAACAAATCCATGTGAACCAACTCAAGGGTTGAGAAGTTGAAACTTCTTTCTTTGGTTTGAAAGAGATTTTGTGTTGCTTTCCCTTTTGACAGGGATTACAAACTTTATCATTTGGAAACTCAAGTTTGGGTAGGTCTCTCACTAAGTTATTCCTAGAAAGTTTTCTAAGTGAGTGTATATTGCAGTGTCCTAATCTCATGTGTCAAAGCCATGACTCTTTATGAAAATCATTTAAACAAATAATATTTTGCATGGATAAAGAATTTAAATCAACACCATAAAAATTTTCATTTCACAGGGTGGAAAAAACTAAAGCATTTTTAGAATTAAAAACATTGCAAGAATAATTTTCAAATTTAACATTAAAACCATCATCACATAACTAAGAAATACTTAACAGATTATATTTAAGTCTATCAAATAATAAAACTTTAGAAATTAATACTGAGTTAGTGTTACCAATCTTTCTTAATCCAATGATTTTCCCATTAGAATTATCACCAAAGGTGACAAAGCCTCCATCAATTCTGACTAAGATTTTAAAGCATGATAAGTATCCTGACATATGTCTTGAACATCCAATGTCCAAGTACCAAGTCTTCCTACAGGAGCTCTTTAAGCAGGTTTCCTACAAAACAGATTTAGATAGGAAATGATTTTGGTACCCAGATCACCTTGGGTCCAGACAGGTTAGCAATCAAATCTTTCGGTACCCAAATTTGTCTTATGGGTCTCATAAAATTTGTAGAATCAACAAATTTTGAAAGATAAACCTTATTAGATCCATAACAATGAATATAAGTAGTTGAAGAATATAAATGTCAAGAACTAGAACTAGCAGTATTATATCCAGATTTAGGAATAAATCCATTCTTAGTAAACTGTCTCTGTCCAGGTTTGTAGCCTATTCCAGTCGTGTATTTTGGTGCAACTTGCTTTCCTAGAATTTGAGTTACTGTATCCATTCCATTTGTTAATTTATCTAAATCCTTTCTGAGTTGCTCATTAGAAATTTTCAGTTCGGTGTTCTCCTTTAACAGTTGAGCATTTTTCTCTTTTTCAATAGTAAGTTTAGTTTTAAAAGTAGTAGTGAGAGCATGTTGTTTCTTTAATGATTTGTATTTATCCTTAAGTTCATTGCATGTCTCTTCCATCATATTACAATATTTAAACAATTCCTCACTTTTCATGTTTTCATAATCAGAATCAGATTCTGTACTATCTTCAGAATAATAATAATTTAAAGTAGGAGTATCTAAGATCACCTCAGATGTGTTTGTCATAAAACACATGTTTGCCTTATTTCTGGTTTCAGTCTCAGAAGATTCAGATTCACTGGAGCTATCCTCATAAGCACTCCAAGTAGCCTTCATATCCTTTTTGTACTTACTGTCCTTGTAATCATATTTCTTCATGAATTTGAGCTTTGGGTAGTCTGCTTTAATACGTCCTTTTCTTTTTCACTCATAACAAACAACTTCATCACTTTTATATAGCTTTTTCCAATCCTTCTTCCAATGTCCCTTATTGTCATACTTTCCTTTGTAATTTGATTTTCTGAAGAATTTCTTCTTCCTATAAAATTTCATAAACCTTCTGGCTATCTGAGCCATTTCAGCATCACTATCAGATTCTGAATTTTCACTGGTTGAACTGTCAGTAGGTAGTTGAGCTTTATATTTGTCTTTGCTCTTTAAAGCAGTAGTCTTGAAAGCCACTGATTTCCTCTTAGGTTCATCATCTTCCTCTTTATTCACCTTGAGTTCTTCCTCATACATCATAAGCTTACCAATGAGTTCTTTGACAGGTAGAGCAGCAATGTCACATGACTCTCTGATTGAAACAGATGTGCCTCTCCATCGGTCTGGTAAACATCTCAGAATCCTCATAATTTGTTCCTTTGCTGTAACAACCTTTACAAGTGAATTCATTATATTGAATATCTCATTAAACCTGAGATACATATCAGAAATGGGTTCATTAGTCTTCATTTTAAAATTATCATATTTAATAGTATAAGTATCTAATCTCATTTCTATAACATTTGTTGTTCCTTCATGAGAAACACCCAAAGTATCCCAAATTTCAAAAGCAGTTTTACAAGCAGAAATTCTGTTAAACTCTTCATCTCTTAAAGCACAGTACATGGAATTCATGGCTTTACAATTATTATTATAAGCGGTCTTTGTAGGTTCATCCCAAGTGGATCTAGCAGTAGTGGGAAGTTTATATTCTGATTCTATGGAAGTCCAAATATTAAAACCTATTCTTTCTAAATGAATTTTCATTTTAAGTTTCCACTAAGCATAGTTTGTACCATTGAAGAAAGGTGTCCTGTTAGTAGCAGCACCCTCTAGTCTATTATCCATAGCTAGATTTTAGAAAGATAATTCAAAGAGATAAAAATTTAGAACTAACAGAAATTTAAGATCTTTAAAGATGCAACTAAAATCACAGTGGAAAAATAGAGTATTTCAAAAAAAAATTGAACAAAAACTAAACCTTTGATACCAAATGTTGGTCGGAGTGGACACTCAAGAGGGGGGGGGGGTGAATTGAGTTCCAATTAAAATTTCTGTTCAAATATTGTCTAGTTAAAATCCCCTGATTTATAAAATAAGTTAAACTGTAGTGAATTTATACAGATTGTAAATATTCACTTAGCTTCTCAAAGATTTATTAGGTCTCAATTAATTTAACCACAAGATAAAAATAACTTTTGAAGCTAACCTATTTATTTAAAATAAGTGTAAAAACATGCTAATTTAACTATCAAAGTAACCTCAAAATAGTTTTTCATTTCAAAGTAATAGCAGCGGAATAAATAAGATATATTTAGTATACTTTAAACTTAAATAAAATATGCACAACAGATATAACAAGAGGTTCAGTCTCAAGCTGAGACTTAGTCCTCTTAAATATATAAAAATTTGATCCACACCCTGGATCGGGGTTAACAAAAGTCTTAAAAAACTATCCAGGCCACGCAGGGAACTCTACCACTGTTCTTCGTGGGAGAAAAAACATAGACTAGGTCACACAAGGACCTCTTCCACAGTTGACGTGGGTAAAAAAAAGTAAGGAGAATTTGAGTGAGGATTTTGATATCCTCCAGTTCAGTGCGAGAGACATTGTGTGTAACGATATAAAGCGTACACCACACTGCTCAAAAGTTAATAAATAAATCATGTAGAGAAGATAAATTAGAGTTTAGAAAGATCTAGTTATTATAAATATATCTCTGGACTCTTTGGATTCAGTAGGAATGCTTCTGAGTCCTTCTCTGGTTTTTCTGTTGAAAAACAGAGTGTCGTAGTTTAGCTTGTCTTATTCAGGAGTGAGAAAGATCTCTTGATTCGTCATGTATTCTTTAGCAGTATTGGATTGCACTCATGAGAGTTCTTTTAAGGTCTTGCAATCTCCTTATTATTCAGGATTGTTCTTCTTGTTCAGCACAGTGTACCCGGATGTATGTATGTTCTTCGTGTTGTATATCTTGTTTCGTTGTTGGTTGTTGCTTCTTGCTTTTTACACATGTATTTCATCTCAGTATTTCTTATATTCCATGAGTTCTAATAGTAGGAATGATTCACTTTTCATAGGTACGAGACACAGTTTCCTGACATGCCAACAACTATCATTAAATAACATTAATTTCATTAAAAACAACAAATATGACCGTTAGCATTATTTAAATAATGTTGACAAAAACTTAAGAAACGGTGTCACATTGATTATGGAAACGGTGTCTTATTCATGGTATGTGGTTCACGGTATGAGCTTCACGGCGTGTTCTTCACGGTGAGTCCTTCACAGTGAGTCCTTCACGGTGTCTGGTCACAATGTCTGGTCACGGTGTCTGGGTCACGGTGAGTCCTTCACGGTGTCTGGTTACGGTGAGTCCTTCTCTGGTTTTGGTCACGGTGTCTGGTTATGGTGAGTCCTTCACGGTGTCTCCATACATAGACAAATATCTTTATTTGTACTAAGACAGTGATATACAGAATATGGATTAAGGTTAATCATTAGAAAGTAAGAGAATGTGAATCATAAATATAAAGGTGTGATAATATATGTGAGAATTGTGATCATGCATAAGACTTGTAAATAATAAAGAGAGTAATTAACATCCATAAGCTTTGTTATTATAAAAACATGATGTGTAGCTATTATTGATATTTAAGAGCATTAACAAGATGTGCAATGAAGATCGAGATTAATTAACAGTAAAGAGATTTCTGATCATTAAAACATAATTAACACATGAGGAGTCCAACACAAGGAATCCACCACCATTACCAATTCATTAATCTAATCATTTACCATTTCATATACACTCAAAATTGATGATATTATCCAACTCATTTACATATTTTACATTCAAAAAATTTAATAAATTTAACATAATTTGATCTCAATTCAAAGGACGCATAGACCTATTCTAATTATTTATTCAATAGTCATTCGATTCAATAATTCTCCCTACACAAGTGGTGATCTCACATGCACCCAAAGAGGTATCATATAACGAAAAAAATACATGTCCACGATCCATGGGTGGCCTAGGTTGAGGATAAAATCCTACCAACATAAGACAGTACTAGTGGGAAACATAAACAAGTTTCATTTTGTTCAATCGAATCATTAAATTAATTTTAGGGGAAACACGAGAAAGTATGACGTGAAGAACAATGATAAAAAGGCTTATAATAGTGTCAACAACTAATTGTGTACATGTGTTATAAAACTCGTACAATATCAACATCTGATTCAGTCCATATTGAGAGAAAAAAGAAGAATGGATGAAAAAAATAGAAATAAGGATTATCATCTTGCACCAAAATAACTCCATCAATAAGATGAAAAACAAATAACGATAAAAAAAGAAAGAAAAAATTACCGGTGTATATCCAATGAGATGACATGTACTTGAATTTCAGTTCAGATGGTGAATCTGTATGAATGTCTTGGAATTATGATTAAAACAATCTCCCAATATTCAAGGGTGTCCACTAAGATGAGGAGGAAAATGTGAAATATTTTGTAAGAATTTTTAATATATAAAAGGTAATTTACCCAAAAATTATTAGGTCACATGGTGGAAAAACCACACACCAACTTTACGCCCCTACCTACCACTCTAGGGAACCAACACAATTTGGGAAACCTTGTGTAACCTGTTATTCACACTACAACTAAAAATTACAGATCTCTCTGCATGGGAATGTGGTCAAAGGCGCACTGCTAGGAAAAACCATGCATACTTTTCTTCTCCCTATCCAACCATACATGGTTTACTTAAACCATACTACATGGGATGTACATTTTATACCAACCACGTGACCTCGTTTCCTTTTCAAAACACCAAGCCTCTAGGCTCCAAAAAAGCCCTAGAAACCACCCAAAAACTCTCACGACCTCATTAGACATTCACATTAGGTTAAAAATCATTGTTTAAATTGAAATTAAAAAGATGTGTACCTACAAAAAAATGAAGGATCATACAATATTCACATCTTGAAGAAAATTTACCAGTATTTTCCTTCCAAAGGTGGTCAATAAATACATGAGAATAACTCCATCCACTTACCACATATGTCGACCTCCCACTCCAAAGTCTCATCCTAGAAATGGTTGGGATTCCATAACTCCCATATTGGAAAAATTGACTAGATTTAAAGAGAATTTATGCATCTATAAATGATACAAATAAGATACCCCTTGAAGGACACATTTACCTACAACTTAGCCTCATCTGACTTTAGAGTATGTAGTGGGTCTGAGTGATAAAAACACAGGTGAGATACATGGAAGATGTCTTGTACAGATAAATACCTTTGAGGTTAATCAAATTGATAGGATACCAACACAAGTCACTATTGAATTTGAAATGGTCTAATATATTATGGTGAAACATTAACTTATATCCTAATACATTTGTACACCATCTACGTAGAGATACATAAAAAAAAGATCCATGGCCTTGAACTCTAGAGGTCATCGACATCAACCAATGTAAGATTTATATATATAATATGTAGTATACATCCTATTCATAATGAATTAGACCCATTTTTAAGTACTATAAATGTGTAAAGGTCTTACAAAATCTACATATCCTACCTCTATCTAAAATAGATGTGATCAACATGGACTACCATATAAAGCCTTATAAATTACCATCTGTATAGTCTCTTTATAGATATTATCGTAGGAGAACTCAAATAGGGGTATATTCCACTCTCAAGAGCCCCCAAAAATAAATTAATCATGATATAATAATATAAAATAGAACCATTATAGTAAACTCTTGTAGTACATCATTATGAGGGTGGTATACCATGCTCAAATGCACATGTGTACCCAACACCCCCTATAATATTTTCCATAAATGAGATATAAACTGGGTGCCCCTATGTGATACCAAAGTATGGGGAACCTAATGAAGTTTATCTATCTCACAGATATACAATATTCTAATCACATCCAATAATATGGTCTCCCTGATAGGTAAGATATGGGTGACCTTCATGAGTATGTCCAGAACAATACACATAGTATCACTACCTCAGGGTGACCTCATCATCCAGATCACAAAATCCATCACAACATCATCCCATTTCAACTAAAGAATAAGTAACTTCTATGAAATATCAACAAGTTGGTGGTGTTCTGCCTTCACCTATTGATAGGTTGAGCACCTCATGATAAATCTAGATACCAACCATTTCATTCTTGTCCACCAGTATTAACGATGAAAGTCACAATACATCTTGGTAATGTACGGATGTACTACCCATAACGAGACATGAAACTCCTTAATCATATCCTCACGTATGTCTACTAGAACCCATACATGACCATGAATATGCAAAATTTAATCATCACCAATAGTCAACTAGGAGGCAGTCCTCAACTTCCACACACTCATATAGGACTAGGCCCTTAGAATTTGATAACTATATCATCCTAAATCTATCCATAAGAGTGGAATTCATAGCTAAAGATTAAAGTAATTTCTTTCCATGAATATCATTCTCCTCCAAGTAAATATCAAAGAATAATACTATAATCTTCCACACATTAATTGCCTCTTGAATAGCCTATATCTGGTTCCTCTTATTCAATGCAACAACAACCACATTCCCCCTTCAAGGCATATAGGAAATATCAAACCTTAAGGACTAAATGTTTTATATCCACCTTCAATACCTCAAATTAAAATCACACTATGTAAATATGTACTTGAGTCATTGTGGTTTGTGTACACAAAAAATGATCTCCTAATAAATAATGCATCCAATAGTGCAAGGCATGAACAAAAATAGATAACTCAAGAATTTGTGTCGGGTAATTCTTATCATGTGGATTTAACCAATGAAACCTTCATGACATGACTAACTCCTTCAATATTAGAACTACAAAAAACCCAAATAACAATGTATCGTAATATAAAATATAGCTTCTATTTGGTTCTGGACGAACCAAGACCAACACTGAAGTAAGACTCCCTTTTATCTCTTAAATGGCGGTCTCATAGGTGTTTCCTCTAGAAATGGGAAAGACCTCATTGATTTAAGGTTCAAACATTCCAAGAGGTTTCAAACGGGTTTGTTCATAGAACCAAAAACATCCAATGATTCCATATTCATTTGGACCTACTTTCCAAAGGTAGGTTCTCATTAGTTGTGAACCGATGAATCTTAAGAATTTTCATTGGTCGGGAGGATGGGAGGTTGAACTCATCACACCTTTTGAGGGGAATTATTATCTACTCCAAGACTCTCATTATAGATGTAAGTTATGTTCATGAATCCTTATTAAATTACCAAGTATGAAAATGAGATTTCCTTTAGATATGACAATCAATGATTGATATGTATGAGATATAGAGATTCTTTTATATGTATTCGATGTTCTTCATCGATAGAGAATCATATGTATTTGTTACATATTCTTAGTCAATGGTATCCTTTGATACATTATATAGAAATATCTTGGTCATTATGATAACCATACTAGTTTTAAACCCACTCAGTGGGCCACTTGAAGTTTATTTTCATTTAGAAGGGCATAGATTACTTCAGAATTGGGATCGTACCTGCATATGGGCTACCAATGTATCCTTTGTTTTAGAAAAGGAATCAGAACCCACCTAGTTTGAGTAAAGAAATATGTGGTTTATGCATGATTGATGGCTCAAAGAAAGATGTCATAATTACTTTTACACTCTAAGCTCATGTGAGTCATTCTCAGTGTGAGAAACAAGAGGTATTGGTAAAACCAAAAAATTGTGCCATGAAAGATGAAATTATAAGAAATGATGTGGGGCTTATGTTTGTATGACTGCCCAAATAGATGAAGATTAGGATTTACTTCAGGGAAGAAACCCGAGAACAAGGTCCATAAAGGTATATGTGCCTTATTGATATTTGGATACTTAACTTAGGACTTAATCCTGAGAAGGATGCCCAAATTAGAGAGGACATATGATTGGGTTTTACTCCTGAGAAGGATTCCCAAATCAAAAGTAAATTAAGACTGGTTAAGAGAAATTATGACTGGGGATTACTCTTAAGGAAGAGGCCCAGGTTAGAGGGAATTATGACTGTGGCTTACTACTGAAAAGGAAGCCCAAGTTAAGGGAATTTAGATTTTGGGAACTTGGGGCTTACTCTTAAGGAGTATGACCATATTAAATGAATTATGGTTGAGGCTTACTCTTGAGGAGGATGACCAAAAATTAAGGGAACTTGAAGACTGGGGCTTACTCCTGAATAGGAGCCCCTGGTTAGGGGACTTGAAGAGTGGGGCTTACGTCTGAAAAGGAGTCCCAGGTTAGGGGACATGGGGATTACTCCTAAGGAAGATGCCCAAATTTGGGATTTTGAGATTAGGAATTACTCCTGAGATGGAGGCCCATTTGCTAAGAAGACTTGAGACTTAGGACTTATTCCTGAGATGGAGGCCTAAGTTATTGGAATTTTTGAGTGGGGCTTACTCCTGAGAAGGATTCCCAATTAAAAGAAATTATGACTGGGGCTTAGTCCTGAACAAGAGGCCCATAATTAAATGAACTTGGGGCTTACTATTGAAGAGGATTCCCGTGAATAGTCTTCTCATTTTAAAGGATGAGGTTGAATGAATGGAATCTCTAACTGTAGTTACATAAATATATGTAAATCACTAGGTTTTGAGAGATGTTCCACATAATTCCTTTTAGACAAGGAAGCCAACCAAGGAATCATTCCATAAATGGCTTTGAAGAAGATTCTAAAGGCTTAACCTTGAAGAGGAGAGGTGAATTTGAAGAAAGCAAGTGAATAGGTAGGAGGGGCACCCAAAAAGAGAGAGGCACGCAATTCCTTCATGGGCACGCAAGTCATAGTCGTGCAAGTGGACTTGTGCGACACATGTGTACTTCCGTGACGATCAACCCTTAGGATAATACTTGGGAGAGACATGGATCAAGCCGTTATTATTATACCTAAAGGCATCCAAAAGAGTGGCGCACATGTTTTATTGAAGGGATAAGGCGTCACACAAGTGTGTTCATTTCCCATAAGCTATGGCCACTTAGGCGTGCAAGTGTTGATGAGTCTCAACACTTAGGCCTTGTTTCCCCTATTTAGATCTTCCATTCTAGGTAATAAATTACCTTAGAAGTGTTTGAAAGACTACCAGAAGAGACTAGGGGGAATTTGAGTTTTGGAATTTTTCCGTCCTGATATGGGGGGCCCACAAGGGGTATTTATAGGCTGCTGAAGACCTTGGGAAAAAAATCAAATAGGGCGCGCAAGTCACATGTGTGACCACTATGTGGCGCACAAGTATACTTGCACGACCATGATGAAACTTGCGCGACCCAAGTGGGAGGAAATCCTTCTTCATGCCTTTATCTATTTTTTATTTTTCTTCAAAGGATGAATCACTTTGGATTAAGGTATTTACCTTTTTCAGTCGTTAGACTTTGTGACGGAAAAGACCATCAACAAAAGTCCCCTCTAAGAGTTGGATCCAAAAGAAATGAGGATGTGACTATGAGGTAAAGAATAAAACCAAGGAACATGCGGTGCGTAAGTGTTGAGTGCGCAAATGATGTCGCGCAGGTGTTGAGCTAGTAGATGGCATCACACAGGCTTCGGCACTCTGGCTTCGGTGCCCAGGGTTGCGTCCTTGCCAATAAATATGGCTTCATTCTCGCGCAAAGCACCCGACTTTAAACAGTTTCGAGCTCTCGCCGTGCAAGTTGCCTCAGTTGCGCAAGTTACTTGTTTTCCGCTGTTTCTTTGTGTCGCGCTGCTGTAGAGGTATTTGGAATTGCGTGGTGATACCTGTATTCCAAAACTTATGCGACACACTTATACTTGTGCGAAATCTTTGGGACTTGCGCGCCTTAATACCTTAACCATTTTTTTTACTTTTCTTCACAAATATTATGAAAAATCAACTTACTTAAGAGTTAATTATTCAAACTTTTTGTAGATAAAATGGCTCCTAGAAGGATTGGTATGGCTAATGAACTGGATAGAAAGTGAATTGATGACATGATGAGCATCATTGGCCATGATTATTATGATATCTGCGACAAAACTCTCCCAGATTTGGACAAGTACTTGAAGAAATATCATGTCAATTTCCCACGGAGCATTTATCTGCCTGTATATAGTCATGGTCATCTGTAAGGAGTTAATGTTCCAGAGCCGAAGAACTATATGCCCAAGATACAGCCACACTGCTATCCCTCTACTTTGGTTATGTTGTGCATTAAGAGCAGCAACAATGGTGTGAACTTTCAAATTTTTCCTTCATGCCTTTTCCTTGCAGATATGAAAATGGTAAACTCATGGGATGATATGTTTTTCACTACCAGTTGGTGGAGAGAAGACTATCATGACATTAGAGTAATATCTGAAAAGTGTACTCTCTCCAAATGTCTCTTTACTTCCAATGCTCCATTCTCAAATCCATGTATCCATATTCCAAGACTCTTGGACAGAAACAGAGTCACTGTTTGATCAGTAGAAAATTCTCTCAAACCGCACTCAAGAACATTCTTTTACAATTGTTCCATGAAGATCCAGTATCACTGCGTCTCTTATTGTATCCAGTTGAATGAATGAATTCCAGGTGGCTACTGTTTAATCTCGGGATGCCATAAATCAAATGAAGCTTTATGTTGAAAGTCTCTTGGTATTATTGGAAAAGAGTAGAGACTCCAGTCTGGGGACTTCCTTCTAACTCTTGTGAATCAATGAAAGACACCTTAATCCTTAATCATTTATGCTTGCATTATTTTTCTTCCTGCTTAAAAATTTACTTAAACCAATGGGCCTAGCAAGCATAGTTTGATTGTTTCTAGGATTATAAAATATAACCCAACAAACTTTGAATCTTTTTAATTGCTCAATATTACCTAAATCATACAAAGTATATGTTTAATGAGCTAGTACTTAAATTTTGTTCAGAGTTCCCTTGTCTTTTGTGGGTAGTTTAAAGTCATGCACATCAGACATAAAAAGGATAATGTTTAAGGTCGAAATACCTTTGACCGAATGGATTAAATTGACTCAATTCCTTGATAATTTATCTGAAAACATATTAACACACTCAAGTATAGGGGAAAACATGTAAACTATGACGTAAAAAATTTTGAATCTAAGGAATTATACAAAAAAGGGATAAAAATCATTAGAAGAAGTATTTCCTATGAATGAAATAACCACTATTTAACAAACCCGTTAGGGGGTTGAACTATGCAGGGCCACCTAAGGGCATTGACTGCATAGTCAAATAATAGCTTCTTTTGGCTGACAGGTCTGTTATATAGAATACATATGCAAGGCCGCCTAAGGGAACGTACTGCATAGTCAGGAAAAAGATCTCTCAGAAATTTACTTTTCTACTGCTAAAAAAAGCCAGTGGAAGTTTATGGAGATTCAAAATTTCCAAAGCACAGAGTCTGCTATATGGAAATAGGTACTTGAATATGGAGATGATATTTCCATTAAAGATTATCAATGAATTGGATGAATGTCACTCCTAGGAAGGTCTAAGTAAAACGTAGGGAAGGAAAATATGAACCATAGACTTGAATAATTTCAGATCATGAAAAGGAATATGAGAAAAATATGGTAAGGATGGCTATTTTTGCGGATCCCTACATATTTTCATTAATAAAAATAAGGAAAAAAGAGGTTTTCCTCCCAATAATGAAGTTACCACTATTTGAAAATCCAATTAGGGGGTTGAATTATACAGGTCCGCCTATGGGCATTGGATGCATAGTCAAATAATAACATCTTTTGGCTGACAAGTCTATTTTGTAGACTGTTTATGCAAGGCCACCTAAGGGCACGTGATGCATTGTCAGGCAAAAGAAATCTCAGAAATTGGACATTTTGTGACTAGAAGTCCGGGAAAGGGTTATGGAGATCTGCAAGTATTTAAGGTTAGGAGTATGACACATAAAAAATGGGCATTTGTTCAATGCATTTATAGATACATAGACCAATGCTAACCATAACCATGTTGTGGTTGGGTCCTGAATTGAAATGTTGAATTCACTACATATCCCATAAGGATATGAATCAAGCCATACATAGTTATTGAAATATAGTTTAACATCATGCAGGACGTGAGTGTAGGAGATCTTAGTTTAGGGTCATAGAGCTTGGACCATTTATAAGGAATACACAATGTGTATTTTCACGGGGACTTTTCAGCCAGGGGACTAAAAGTGGAATTTGGGGTTAGGCCCAAAGACTTGGGGCTGGGTTTGAGGGATGCTCGACCATTCTTACGTATCCCATGAAGATGGGAATCAAGCCACACATAGTTATTGAAATATCCTATATACATATTTGGTTTGTACATGTGAAGGGTGAAAGTGGACTTTAGTGCAATGATGGTCTGACCCAAGATGAAAGGTTCGGGCATTACCATGTATGCACATAGTCTTTAGAATATATCATGATTGGAGATCAATGTAAATAATGATTCCCTCTCAGGTGAGGGTGTCAAAGAATTTTGTCGTTTATTGTCATACAGAACAAAAAGTGCTAATAGTTTAACATCATATAGCAAGGACGATGGTGAACCAATGTAAAAAGTATTGGTTCTGGGGATGCTTCACATATCAACATCATATGAGATGGAGTTGAACCGATGTGAAGAGATTGATTTTGGTCTTGAACCTCAGGAGGTTGCCTATGTACCCAGCCTAGAAGGAAAGGATCAAAGTCCGCGTAGTTCAATTGAAGAATGAATTGGTGATCAAGTTGTTTTTGAGGACAACGATCTAAAAAAATGATTTCAGGACTTACACATGGTTAGAGGCCTTGATAGGGTGTTATGGTGGACGTTTAATCTAAACTCACATGATTCATACTTAGTGTGAGAAACAAGAGATAGCAACAACCTTAACGATGCACAGTTTAATGTCATGTAGGACGTATGAAGGGACTATGCAGTTTAAAGTCTTGCAGTGAGGACTATTTGTGTTGCACAGTTCAGTGTCATGTATCAGGGACAAAATACAGTTTAACATCATGTAGGTCAAATATAGGGACATAGTTTAATGGCATGTTGGGCAATAAGGGTGCTGTATAGTTTAGCGTCCTGTAGCTAAGACGATGAGAACAATACTGTTTAACGTAATGTTGGAGAAAAAAGGGGGACTGTGCAGTTTAATGTCATGCAGTAAGGACAAAACATGACACAGTTTAATGTCATGTTAGACTTATTAGGGATTTTTTTCACAGTTTAATGTCATGTTGGATGATGACATAGTTTAACGTCGTGTTGGACGTAAGGGACTTCTGTATATTTTAGCGTCATGTATCTAAGACGTCACAGTTTAATGTCGTGTTGTACGTAAGTGAAAATAGTTTAAGGTCATATGCATGGACCGAATATGGTGCAGTTTAACGTCTTACAGGATGTAAGGGACTATGAATTTTAAATTCTTATAGCACGAACAACATAGTTTAACATCTTGTTGGACGATATGGATGAAAATATTTTAAGTTCATATGCATGGACTGAAGATGTATTTGTATTATACAAAATACTTCTTTTGAAATCTGGCATTGGTTGGAGTTGTAATGATTTCGCCATCCATTGAGATTAAAGAATAAGCTCCATTGGAGTAGACCTTATGTATTGAATAAGGTCCTTCCCACTTTGGCTCAAGCATGGGAGGTTTTTTTCCTGGTATCATTGGAGTTATAAGAACCAATACCAATTCTCCCTGAACGAATGAACGAAGACTAATTTTTTTGTTAAAAGCTCGTGCTATTCGATTCCGATAGACTTCCAAGTGGTGCATGGTGCACAATATTTTCTCATGTAACTGTTCCAATTCATCAAATAGCTTTTGAGATTGTTCATCTGTAGATGACTGATCACAAATGGCTACTCTGAGTGAGGATTATTGAACCTCAATGGGCAAGACTACTTCTATTCCATATACTAATGAATATGGAGTTGACCGCGTTGCAGTGCGGGTGGTGGTCCGATAAGCCCATAAATCATGAAAGAGTTTATCAGGACGTGATTTCTTATCTTTATCCACTATCCTTTGCGGTATGTTTGAAAGAGTCTTGTTGAAAGCTTATATCTGGCCATTGGTCGCTGCATGATACCGAGAGGAATTGTTCGATTCGATGTTGTATTTTTTGATACAACTTCCTTACCAAAGATGAATAGAAGTTGGTTCTATTGTCCATTAATATGGTATGATGGACACCAAATCAGATACTGATGTTAGACTTTATAAAGCTAACAATGCTTTTAGAACTGACTTCTTTGAGGGGTATTGCCTATGCACATTTGGAAAAGAAGTTAGTAGCAGTAAGAATATACTTAAACTACTTGGATGTAGCTAAAGTATAAGGACCCACTACATCCATTCCCCATGTGGGAAATGGCCACGAGTATTTAGCTGTATGTAGCAACTCTGGGGGTTGATGAATGAAGTTGGAAAGTAATTGTATTGAATGAAATTTCTTTGTGAAATCAACAAAATCTTGTATCATTGAAGGCTAAAAATATCAAATCCTTTGAATTTGATCAGATAGTCTGTGTCCAGAAAGATGGACACCACAGACTCCAGCATGAACTTCTTTCATGACAACCATTGTCTCTTCACCATCAATGCATCAGAAGAGAACTCCATCAAAACCTCTTTTGTAGAGAATTTTCTGTAGGCGATCTGGGCTATCATAAAGTGTAAAATTGACCACATGTCACCAGATTTGTTCTTTCCCAGCTCTATCAGGTGGAAGTGTTCCATTTTGAAGGTATTCCCTGATAGGTGTCATCCATCCTGTAGTATGACCATATGGTATAGTAATGGGACTAATTTCATTGATTTCCTCTATTATAGTTTGATCATAAGGTGAAATTGTACGACGATGGGCAATATTGATGGTCATTTCATCCCGATTTGGATCTGCCAGAGCTGTAGCTATATTAGGCAGCACATCAGCTTGGGCATTTTGTGATCTTGGGACATAAGAAAATGTCGGTTCCGAAGGAAAATCCTCCATTAACTCTCTGACATAATCATACAAAGGGATTAGCTCTTCTTTTATGATTTCATAATCCTCATTAACTTGTTTGATTACCAGGTTTGAATCACCTTTCACCTTTAAGTGATTCACTTGTGCTTGAAGTGCCAACTCTAATCCTGCGATAAGAGCTTGGTATTCTGATTCATTATTTGTTTCGCCTCCCAACAATGAGAAGGAATAGGGTAGAACTGCCTTTTCTGGATAAATAAGCACAATTCATAACCCAAATTTGTTGAATTTATGATTTTCCATTTTCCTCCCTGTTGGACTTATGGAAGAACCATCAAAGTACATTTCCCTTGTGTGAAGATTATCTTGAATAGAATAGACTTATTCATCAGGATGTTCAATATCTAAAGATGTATCTTCCACTGAAGGGTGTTCAGGAAGGAAATCATCCAGAGCTTGGCCCTTTATTGCTTTTTGAGACACATACTGGATATCAAAATGCTGCAAAATAACTGCCCACCTTGCCAGATGTCCTGTAAGAATTGGACGATTAAGGATGAATTTGAGCAGGTTATTGTGAGATACCAATTGGACCTCATGATGTTGCAGGCAGTGTCTTGACTTTTGAATTTCAAAGATTAACGCCAGGTAGCACTTTTCAATACTTGAATATCAGGTTTCTGCTTCAAGCATAGTCCGACTGAGATAGTAAAGGCTATTTTCATTCCCAACACCATTTTTCAGAGCAAGAAAGGCTCCCAATGATCACTCTAAAGCTGTAACATAGAGGATAAGTGGTATTCCTTCAACAGGTGGCATTAATACCAGTGGACTCCATAGATATTTCTTGAGGATATAAAATTCTTCTTGAAATTCTTCAGTCCATTGGTAGGTGACTCCCTTCTTCATCAATTTGGTGAAGGGTAAACTTTTTCCTACCATATTGGCGATGAAACGCCGAATATATGCTACGTTTCCTTGAATTCCTCTTAATTCTTTCAAATTTTGAGGAGGTGACATACCAAGGATTGAATTTTTCTCCTTAGGATTGACTTTCATACCATGATGGCGTACAAAAAAGCCGAGAAATCTTCCTATGATTACCCCAAAATCACATTTTAAGGGGTTCATCTTCAAATTATGTTTCCAAAGATTGTGGAATATGACTTTTAAATAATCCAAGTGATTAGAACATTTCCTGGATTTAACCACCAAATTTTCCACATAACATTCAACAAATTTCCCTAAAAAGGGTTTGAAGATACGATGCATGGCTCGCTGATATGTTGCACCAGCATTCTTTAGGCCAAATGGCATTACCCGATAGCAAAACACACCCTGAGGGGCTCTGAAAGCTATAGATTCTTTATCTTCTAGAGCCATTCAGATTTGATTATATCCAGAATTTCCACCCATGAAGGAAAGTACTTAATAGCCATCTGTTGCATCAATAAAGGGTTCTATGATCGGAACTGGAAAATCATCCTTAGGACAATGCCAATTAAGATATATAAAATCAATGAAAACTCTAATGTTTCCATTCTTATTTTTCACCAGGACAATATTATCCAACCATTTGGGATATTGAACTTCTCTGAAGAAGTTACCTTTAATAATCTTATCCACTTCAGTTTCAATTTTAGAAGAATAAGTTGGGTGTGTTCTTCTTGCAGCTTTCTTGAATCCTCGATGTTCTTATGGAAAACCCAAATGATGAGTGGAAACATCGAGATCAAGACCTGGAATTTCTGTATAATTCCAAGAAAATATATCTCGATTTTTCAAATGCTGGAGGAGCATCCCTGAGATCTTCCTCTTCTTCTTAAACATGTTTCATTTCTTCTGTTTCTACTTGAATAGTAGATGATGAAGCAGAATTTCCATGATCAAGAGAGAAGTTAAAATTTGAACATCTTGAAGAAGAGGCTTCCATTTCTGATCCTATTGATGATGAAGGGTCTTCCTTGGGTAATAAAGAGGAGATTATGGATTGAGAATCGACATCATTGTTCACCTCTGACAATGCTATAACTTTATCTATCCTGGTTGGTGAAGTGTATACTTTCTGGATTTCAGAAGACGAAATGAATACATCTTCATTTGAGCTTTCATCATTGCTTGGTGATTCACCACTTTCTCCCATGCTGTCTGGCTTGATTTCCATGATTGATCTTATGGAAGTTTCCATAAGAGTATTTGGATTTCAGTCTATCCAGTCAATTTGACTGATAGGCAACACATAATCTGTACTCACATGTGTGAATGGGTTTACTGGAATCTTTTCCAAACCATACGGAGAATTAACTTTGATAACCTCCCTTGTTGTGGATTTCTCTTTTCCTTTCATGTGATAAAATTCCGCCTCAATGTATTTAGACTCGCATGTTTTGAAGGGGGATTTATCACCATACAATGTCCCAATTTGACCATCAAAACAATATATGAGGCATTGATGGTATTATGAAGGGATAGCCGCATGTTGATATAGCCAAGGTCTTCCATGAAAAACATTGAAGGCTATATCGTGATCAACAACCCTGAAATATGAATTGGATATAAGGTCTCCAAACTGAGTTCTGAGTGTAATCTATCCTAGTGGTTCTTGTTTATTTTTATTATATCCTTGCAACATCAGAGTAGAAGGAGATAAATCAGATTCTGTGAGGCCAATCGACGATGTGTATGAATAGGGATGAGTTTGACTCTTGAACCATTATCAATGAAATCTCTTCGTATGTCCACAACATTAACCTTTCCAGATAAATTCAAAGGTCTAATGTGTCCATAGACAACATCATCTTTATCTTCATCTATGAAAGATATCACTGCATGGAATTCTACAGGATTATTCTCTACATGGTAGACATCAGCCGCAACAATTTCTGTTTCGAACACTTGAAGACTTGATAAAGCTTCAATGAGTGCCTCTTGAAGATCCTTGGATAGTTTCAAGCCATCCAGAATTGATAAATTGTCCAGTACTTGGGAGAAATTCTTTAAGAAATCATATTTTTGATCCAAATGTCTATGTTTTCCAACAGGAACATGTGGTTTCTCAAGTGCCTTAGAGGTTGATGATTCTTGTATCGCGGTTGGAGTTGAAAAATACTCCTGGATTTGGAAGATTAGACCGAATAGGTCTATTTACTTATTGAGAGGAAGAAGGTAGAACCTCTAACCGATCCTCCAGAATAATTGTGCCAGGACTGAATCTGCTATTGGTGGAAGAACTTGCTTGTTCTTGTTGAACCCACTGAAGGGCTCTACCACGAGTTTCTGTTGCATACATAGTTATATCAGGGGTAGAATTGGAATAGTGGTTTCTGGGATATCCACATTTTCCTCTGTATCCCAGACCTCTGGAACTTCCTCTAATTCCTCTGATTAGCCCGTTTAGGCTTTGTCGTTTGGTGGGGCGGTGCCCATAGCTTTGAAGTAGATGGCATAAAATCTCCCAGAGTCAAAGACAATTTGGGATTTGACACGATTTCATCTTCTTCTGATTGTTCCTCTTTCTTTGAAATATGCCATTTCGTTGAGTATTTTTTCTCTGATAAAGAGGGTTTTGCTGTGGCATTCATAGTATAAGACACAAATGGTTTCTTCAATTGTGTTAGAAAAATGGCATAAGTTATGTTGATCATTTTTCTGACCATCCAATAATCATATTTCTGTGCATTTTTGTTTTTTACTTCTTTCCATTCGCCTTCTTCCTCTAGATTTGTAGCAGTTACACATGCTACCTAAGCTGAAGAACCTTTCAATTTGACTTGTCCTGAGTCCACCACTTTTTACAGGAGTTCTTTACATACAAAAAAATCCTGAATGGGATGCCCCAACATCTGATGAAATGGGAAATAGTTGGGATAGTCTTCATATCCTTCCTTGTTCGGCCTCTTGGGCCTTGTAAATTGAACCAAATTATTTTCCAGAGCCGAAATGAAGTAACTAGGAACTTGTTTATTTAGGAAAGACTAAAATTTTCAGTTTAAATCCTCAAATTGTTTTCTTCTTTGATCCCTTTGATCATCATGACAAAATGGCCTATGTTGTTGACACTTAGGAGGTGGAGCCTTTTGAGAAGATGAAGGCCTTGAAGTAGAAGCAGGTACATGTGCTTGTTTAAGCATAACTGTAGCAGTCTCTGATTTACCCATTCTCCTTCCTAGAGCTGATAGAATTACACGAGCTTTATCCTTAGTATTTATAAGAGAGTCTTATGTCTGTTGTGTGATTGAAGTAAGGTCTCGAAACCCACCTTTGTATTTCACAGGGATCAATGGTGTGCGTAATTCATCATGAAAATTTGCCACACAGATTGGAAACAATTCTTCATGAGGGAGTGTTAAGCTCAAGGAATATGTTAATCCCTTCCAGCGAGCAATGAAATATGAAACCCTTTCATTATCCCTTTTCTTACCATTTTTAAGATAAAAAACTGTTGTCTTTGGAAAAGTTGAGCTGAATTGAAGAAGGAATTGTTGATGAAGATCCTCTCATCTAGTAATTGACCGGGATTGCAAGCTTGTATACTAGAAAAAATAAGGCCCTTGTAATGACTATACCAAACACCCAAGATTAACAACTTCTTGTTACTGAGGGGTTCCCATCATTGGATCGCAATGAGAAACAAAATGTGTTAATTGTTTCTTTGGTTCTCCCAAACCATTAAAGACTAGGAATGTGGTACTTGCAAAATTTGATGGAGGAGGAATTGCGTCTACCCATTCAAGGTAAGCGCTCTTCTCTGATTGAACCGGTGCACGCTTTACTTCTATAGCTTCCAACCAAGCTGTTAATGACTCAGTGGTAGTAATTAACTTTTGAGAAACATCTGGTTGAGCTTAGACCTATGCAGGTGCAATAACTGGAGCTTGGATAGGTGTGGCAACCGGGACTGCCACTGATGGTAGTATTGCCGGTTGTTGTTGTGTATAACCCATAGGATTAGACCTCTGAGGGTGTACTGGTAAAGGAGGATACTCTTGATCCATCTCAGTACCCACAACAAATTCCCTTGGCTGACTGACTCCAGAACGCTTAGGAGGAAGACTACTTTGAAGTAGTTCTGCATTCAACTTCCTTAATTCCTTCATCTCTTCCTCTGGTTGTGAGGATCTTTGCTCTAGTGAGAGTGATTGGTCTTCTCCATCGGAAGGTAATGTAACCTGATTCAGTCCTTTTCCTTTATTGGACGCCTTTTGGAGAGGGGGAAGTTGGTTATTTGAAGTAATACATAGATTTTGGGTAAGCCTTTGATTTCTTGTACTCACACCTTCTTCATTTGTGTCTGTGTGTACAACTTCTTGAGCAGGAATGTCTTCATCTGATCCCTTTGAGTGTACCTTATCTGGGGAATTAGAAACAATGACATTGATGACATTAATTGATTCATAATTCATTGCATCTCTTTTATCAGCATTTATGTGATATTTTCTTCATCCATGTCCTTGTTGAGACACTGCCTTTTTCTGATTTGATCCCTCAGGAAATTCTTGACGAACCATAATTTGGAGGGAATATCATGATAATTTGGATCTTCGTTCCTCTTGTGAATTCTTCCCTAATCCACAGAAGACTGACTTTCTCTGAGGAAGAGATTGGGGATTTGAAAAAGTCCCCAGTCCGGTGGATTGGGGTTGTTCCTACTGTTCCTTCTCAACTCCTTGAATCCTATTTGTTGATTCTGAGGGTTGGGTTAAAAGAGTCCCCAGTCTGGAAAGCTGGGGTGGTTCATGAGTTACTATATTAGAGACCTTCATGAAAGTTCTCCTGATCTTATGGACTTTAGTCCAGAAATTGGCTGGATGCATTAACCTGCATCAAATCTTATCACACGGCTCAAAAGACCGTTGGATAATTTTGGACACTTCTATCACTTGGTGATGTGCACGTTGTAAATGAGAAGCTTGTTCTATATTCTTGTTTTTTTATGCAAAAGTAATTCGACAAATTGTTCTCTGTATTCTTGATTCTGAGAAGAACTAGTTGAGGCATGTTCCTGGTCAAGCCTTTGATTACAAACAAAACCGATTGACTATGGCCAGCCGTGGGCAATAACATTGCATGAGACCACTTTCGGCGGGTTTTGATGACTGGAGAGTACAGTGAAATGTAGTACTCCATGGACACCCCATCCCCAGATATTAATACCATATGGGGCATTAGAAATTAACTGGCGCAATCTTCTTAGTCCTCCAAGGCATGAACGCTGAAGGGATCTTTGCTACTTTTCAGCCTTCAGATAACGAGAAACTGATAGAGAGGTGAAATAAATTTGGCGTTGTAACCCTTCTATTATCTTGACATGATTTTCATATTCATCATAAGATAATATTTTCTTCTTTAATTGAAAATGATTTTTCCACATGTTGAGACAAATATCTTGAATAAAATCTTCCGTCAACATCTCTGGAATGTCATACTGAGATTCAGCCAAAGGCCAAAACATAACTGGCACTTCACCATTTGTAAGTTGTTTTCTCATATTCAGTACTTCCTCCTTATCATTTGATGAATATTATTCAACCTGTTTAGACCAAATTTGGTGCTTATTTTTTGCTTTATCAGATTCAACAAAATTGGTAGAGACTTCATTTACCAAATTATATTATTCATGACTCTGGGGTGGTTCGGAGAATGACCTACACCCCAGGCTATCTTCTTGTTGAGAAAGTATTTCACCTAATAGTGGTAAAGCATCAGACATGAATGGGTTCACATTTTCACATGCCTCAAGATAAGAGGGATTTCTCATCACTACATTATCCTTTGGATCAATTTCCAGGCAATGCGAATTACTACTGCAAAGATGACTTTCACAGCTAAATTCATCATCATGGGGAGGACCACCATGGTGGGTTACATTAAAAGATGAAACATTTTTCTCCCTGATCTTCTGGCGACGTTGAGGGTTATTGTGACTCTCATCTGAAGATGATACTTCAAGATCGACCGAACTATCATGAAGCAAGCCTTAATGAGGATGTGTCTGATGCAGACCTTCAGAATTAATGTTCCAACTATTGGGAACTGTGAGAGTAGAATCTTGAGTTGTAAAAGATAATTGTCTGAGTGCATCAAGAACTCCAGCATCGAGCAAGACCTTGTTACATATTGGCACATGATTTCTTGACTGTGTTGGATTGGTCTTTTTCTTAGATACCTTCTTACTCACTTTGGGAACCACTTGTTGACGAATGTTGTTATTATGGGCTGGTGTATGTCCTACTCAAGATAAATAGTCAGGTTAGGCTAACTATCTCCACTCAAATCAGGTGTATGTGTCTGACATGGTTTTCCGTATGATATGGGGGAGTATGTCCTACAACCCTCTTGGATTGGAACAGAGGTGTGTGTCTGTTCCAGAGTGATCTGTTGATGTGTCACTCCACTGGTAGGGATAGATTCTCATTTCTTTCCATGTGATGCTACAGACACGGTTATAATATCCGGGCAGGCATCCAGAATAAGAGCAAGGATTTTCTTATGCTCTTTCACCATCGTCAGAATATGCTTGGTGACTTCAGCTTCTAGAACTGGAATATACATCCATTCCATGCTTGGAGTAGGTGTGTTTTCCTGCTCCTGTCCTCCTTTTCCTGTCAATGAGTTATGACAATACTTATGTGTGGGGGAAGAGAGTTGAGTCTGCTCCAATTTTGTCGTCGGGGTATTCCGACTGACTTCTCTGGGTGCTACCAAACAAGACTGTTGGTAGGCTTGAACAATACTAGAAGGTGTATGTTCCTACTGATTGAACTCCGCCGGACGTGGTTGGTGAATTTCCTTTAATACTCATAGACAATACTACTGGTAGGATTGATAAGTGTAAGCAGGTGTATGTGCCTGTTTACCAGTTGTCAACACATTAGGTTGGCAGGCTTCATCGTATGTAGTTAGAGGAGCCTACTAACTAGTTGATGATTTATAAACAGGTGTATGTTCCTGTCTATATTACTCCGCCAGAATTGACTGGCGGGAATGGTGTGCTGCTGCCAGATGAGTTTGCTGGACAATATAATTAAAACAGACTAGTGTGTGTGCCCGCTCGTTGCTTTCCACCAAGTTAGGTTGGTGGACTTCTCCAGAAACAGCAGAGATAAGAACCTGGTCACTGTTAAATGGTCTTTACCTCTGGTGGTTCGTCTTTCTTGCTCGAGTTCGAGGAACCTGATCCAAACGCCTAGAGATGACACCCCCATCATGTTGAGGGCACACTGCCGCATGAGTCTGGCAGCGATTGTTGGTGGGAGCCCTCGTGAATGACTCATGTTTCCTTGAATTAAGGCCTTCAGTGACCTTCTCATTCACCTACTCAGAATATGGGAGGGAATGGTGATTGTTTTCTGGGGATAATGACCCGAAATGGTTGGTGATGGTGGTTAGAATCACCTGCTTTTTGATCGCTGGTTGTCACTGTCTGGACAACCAGGGTGAATTATTGACTTGGAGGGATTGTCGAGAGGCCTACAGAGTCCGAATGGTACCGTATCGATAGTATTCCTTAACCAGTGCATTTGATACCCAATGATGGAGACCCTGAGTAGGTGATGTAATACTCAGAGCAGACGACGATCCAGCAGGAGTAGCAGTAGAGGTATTTACAGTAGAGGCATTCACAGGTGTGAACATAAGAAAATCCATTTTTGTAATGCATAAGATCTTGAAAAAGATGTCATGTTTGATATAACAGATAGAATCAAGATAAGCTCCGCCACCACATATCTTGGATGAGCACATATGTTATTGATTTATTTGTTGGCACTCTCATTGAGTTTAAATATGGGCCTAACAAATAAGTAAAACATCATTTTAACTTGGTTAAGGATTCACATCGGGTTTACCATTTTTTGTTTCCTCTGGAAATGGGAATGACCTCATTGATGTAAGGTTCTAACATTCCAAGCAGTTTCTAACAGGTTTGTTCATAGAACTGGAAACATCCAATGATTCCATATCTATTTGGACCTACTTTCCAAAGGTAGGTGCTCATTAGTTGTGAACCAATGAGGCTTAAGAATTTTCATTGGTTGAGAGGATGGGAGGTCGGACTCATCACACCTTTTTTCGGGGACTTATTATCTACTCTAGGAATATATTTATAGATTTAAGTTATGTTCGTGAATCCTTAATAAATTACCAAGTATGAAAACGAGCTTTCCTTTAGATCTGACAATCAATGATTGATATGTATGAGATTTAGAGAATCTTTTATATATATTTGAGGTTCTTCATCGATAGAGAATCATCTGTATTTGTTATAGATTCTTAGTCAATGATATCCTTCGATACATTATATAGAAATATCTTGGACATTATGATAACCATACTGGTTTTAAAGCCACTCAGCGGGGCACTTGAAGTTTATTATCATTCCGAGGCACATAGATTATTTCTGAATTGGGATCGTACCCGTAGATGGGCTACCTACGTATCCTTTGGTTTAGAAAAGGAATCAGAACCCACGTAGTTTGAGTAAAGAAATGTGAGGTTTATGCATGATTGATGGCTCAAAATAAAGATGTCATAATTAATTTTACACTCTAATCTCACATGAGTCATGCTCAGTGTGAGAAACAAGAGGTATTGGTAAAACTAGACAATTACACCATGAAATATGAAATTATAAGAAATGATGTGGGGCTTATGTATGTATGACTACACAGATAGAAAAAGATTAGGATTTACTTCAGGGAAGAAACCCGGGAACAAGGTCCCTAAAGGTATCTGTGCCTTATGGAGATTTGGATAATTAACTTATGACTTAATCCGGAGAAGGATGCCCAAATTATAGAGGAATTATGATTGGGTTTTACTCCTGATAAGGAAGCCAAAATAAAAAGTAAATTAAGAATGGTTAAGAGAAATTATGACTGGGGCTTACTCTTAAAGAAGAGGCCCAAGTTAAAGGGAATTATGACTGGGGCTTACTCCTGAAAACGAAGCCCAGGTTAAGGGAATTTGGATTTTTGGAACTTGGGGCTTACTCTTAAGGAGGACGCCCAAATTAAAAGAATTATGGTTGGGGCATACTCCTTAGGAGGATGCCCAAAAATTAAGGTAACTTGAATACTGGGGCTTACTCCTGAAAAGGAGGCCCAGGTTAGGGGACTTGAAGAATTGGGCTTACTCCTGAAAAGGAGGCCCAGGTTAGGGGACTTGAAGACTGGGGCTTACTCTTGAAAAGGAGGCCCATGTTAGGGGACTTGGGGATTACTCTTAATGAGGATGCCCAAATTTGGGATTTTCAGATTGGGACTTACTCTTGAGAAGGAGGCCCATTTCTTAAGAAGACTTGAGACTTTGGAATTATTCCTAAGAAGGAGGCCTATGTTAATGGAATTTATGACTGGGGCTTACTCCTGAGAAGGATTCCCAATTTAGATAAATTATGACTGGGGCTTAGTCCTGAAAAGGAGGCATGGAATTAAGGGAACTTGGGGCTTACTCTTGAATAGGATTCCCATGAATATTCTTCTCGTTTTAAAGGATGAAGTTGAATGAATGGAATCTCTAACCGTAGTGACATAAATATATGTAAATCACTAGGTTTTGAGAGATGTTCCACAGAATTCTTTTCAGACAAGGAATCCAACCAAGGAATCATGCCATAAATGTCTTTTAAGAGGATTCTGAAGGCTAAACCATGAAGAGGAGAGGTGAATTTGAAGAAATCAAGTGAATAGGCAAGAGGGGCACCCAAAAAGAGAGAGGCGCACAAGTCCTACATGGGAGCGTAAGTCCTGGTCGCGCAAGTAGACTTGCACGACACATGGGTACTTGCACGATGATCAACCCTTAGGGTAATACTTGGGTGAGACTTGGCTCAAGCCCTTAGTATTATCCCAAAAGTCTTCCAAAAGAGTGGCGCGCAAGTATTATTTAAGGGATATGGCGGCATGCAAGTGTGGCCATTTCCCTTAAGGGCGGTCCACTTAGGCATGCAAGTGTTGATGAGTCTCAACACTTAGGCCTTGTTTTGCCTATTTAGGGCTTCCATTCTAGGTAAGAAATTACCTTAGAAGTGTTCGGAAGACTTCCAGAAGATACTAGGGCACCGGGAGTTCGAATCTGAGTTTTGGAATTTTTCCATCCTAAAATGGGGGGCCCACAAGGGGTATTTATAGGATGCTAAAGACACTGGGTGAAAATAAAATAGGGCGCACAATTCACCTGCGTGACCACTATGTGGCACGCAAGTATACTTGTGCGACCGTGATGAAACTTGCGTGACCCAGGTGGGAGGAAATCCTTCTTCATCCTTTGTCGATTTTTGATGTTTATTCAAAGGATGAATCACTTTGGATTAAGGTATTTCCATTTTTTAGTCTTTAGACTTTGTGACGGAAATGAGCGTCAAAATAGGTATATAACCATAAAAAATTTGCATCTATATTAGTCAAGCCCATAAGAGGTGATACTAAGTTTTTAAGTCTTGTATGGACCACATGTAAAATCCAGATAGCCCCATGAAATTACATATATAAAATAAGTTAATAGTATAATCCCAAGATACTATTACTCTCTACAAAGATGGCTTAATTGATACTCATGTATCTAAGATAATATAACCCATGAAGTGAATCTTTTCCATACAAAAGTAGCACATTATGAGATTTTATTATTAATTATTCTCTCCTAGCGTATCTAAAAAGATCCCGTGATTTTTGGAATGGGCGTGTTGATTTTGAGAATACAACAAGATATCTTCCATTAATACCACCAAAAATTGATTCAAAAATTGATGGAAAATATGGTTCATCAGCACCATGAAAACCGGTGGAATTTTCATGAGACTAAAAAACATAACCAAATAACCATATAAACCATAGCTATTATGAAAATTTGTATGAGGTATGAATTACATTTGAACACGTTCCTAGTGGTAACCTTACCACAATTCAATTTTCATGAACAAACGAGCTCTTCAGAGCTATTTGAAGAGATCATCTACCAATCAAAAGGGATAATGATTCTTAACCATCATCTAGTTCAAGTTATGGTAATCCAAATATATCAACAACCTTTCATCATAATATTTTGTAAAAAGGACCCATGAACCCCACGGATAACTATTGGGTCATATAAACCCCTTTTACTCAAAGTCCTTTTGCTATCTCTAAATCTCTTACAACCCTGTAGTAGCCTTCTTGAAATGAGGAATGTATATTAGTGCAGATCCTGGAACTAGATCGATAGAGAACTCTACCTCTTTATCTGGAGTTCAACTAGATAAATTCATCTAGGAAAATATCCCTAAAGCAATCAACTATTGGATGGAAATATACCAGCCATAATCCTTCATCATTCAGATATATACTAGAATTATGGGTTATCATCAAGCTAAACCCAAGATGATCTAGTTTAACTATACCTTCCTATACATACCAGTCACACTTTTTAATAGAAAACACTCCATATGGTGATGTTAAGGTCACCCTACAGTGATAGTAATTGACATGGGATTGATAAGATACTATATAATCCATTTCAATTATGACGTCGAACACTATCAACTTGAGGAAAAAAGGATTCCATATGAAGCGACACCCACCTGTCTAAAAGGGGGAGTCCCTATTGTAGCATAAACCATCTGTTTTGTTTCCCAATCTGGTATCCAAGATCTTAAGTTTATTATAAAACCAAAAAACGTGCTTGGGGATCTATACAATAGGTATAGATATAAAATTATGAGAAATACCTTTATCAAAAAGAGATTATACTATAGTAGAGGCAAATAAGATCGTATCTATTTCCGTAGATGGATCAATGTTGTGCTCCTCAGGTGTAGGTTGTACAAAATATATATGTCCTGAACCATAGCTCTGTGAAACCACCTAATTACCCAAAATAATCCCAATCTACTTTTGCAGTACAACTGGTGCCTAGTTGCCTCACCATGACCACCACCTCATAATAATGACTAGTAATTATCTACATCCCATCCTAACAAGGAGATATTAATCCTACTCCTAAACATGGTGTTGTATTCAATACCATTCCATCGACTGGTGGAGGGAAGGTCCTATGAAATCACTATATGTGGCCCATATTTCCGCATGCTCAGCACTCCATTAGGTATTGATTTCACTGATTATTTATATTATCTATCTCCCATACCAATGAAATAATATAACACTACTAGAACTAATGACCTGGATGGTACTCCCCTCTCTAAAATCCATGAAATGACACTTCCTGTCACCTAATAGTGAACCACTAGGCTGAGAAGATGAACTTCCCAGCTTTGATCTCCTAGATTTCCATACGTTCTATTTAGTAATAAGTAACAAATTCAATAGATCTATAATAATAGTCAATTGAACCATATTTACCTATAATTTAGTGACAAGCTTGATACCTTTCTTGAAGAATCATTCCATTAATTGATCATCAACAAGATAAATTAACAAAAAACACAGATTCTATGTGAAGTGAATTGAATACACCATAATAGTCATAGCAGCCCACTAGAGACACATAAAACCACTATCCATTTTTTCCCTTAGGGTCTCATAAAATAATAAATTTTAAACTTGGATTGTAAACCCCACAAAATTATATCTCTTAGTGTACCATCCGAGTTCATAACATCCCACCAGTGCTTAGCAACTCCTCGAAGATTATATACTTTGAGCTTTACTGTCCTATAAGAAAGTGACCCTAGATGCTTGAAAATAGTTAGAATAGTATTAAGCCATTTCTTAGTAGCATGTAGACAGACATCCCCAAAAAATGTCAAAGGATTATACTACTAAAACACACGTGTCATCCCTTCCATAGTTGAAGCAAGCTATAAGGCTACCTAAAAGGATAGTTTAAAGGGTAGGAAACCCACATTGAACTGAGAATTATCACCTCTATCTAGTATAAATATTTTTTCCAAAATTGGAACTACTGAAGATTCTATTGGTAGCTCATTTTTCACCACCTCCAGAGAAAGATTCTTGACGCCCTCTTGGAATATATCTAGAGGTAGTCAGGGAAGCATGTATATTTAATTTCAAGAACCTATCTAAAAAATTATTTATAATGAGAAGATCATAGATAAAATATTATGATGAGTAAAACATGTACTATAAACAAGAAATACCCATCTTCCTACTCCTAAAATCAATAATGGGTTACAACAACTTCCAAAAAAAGCACCAAAGACCCTTCTTATTGCCCAATTTAATGTCGGGTCAAGCTCAAGTCTCTATTTTACAATTTTAAATCATTTTAAATCCATATTTATTACAATAATATTTAAATGGATGAACCCAGTGGATCAACAATTCTAATCCACAAGATCCATACACCTTATTAACCAATTTTGGGAATTCCATTAATCTAAAACATAACACATTCAAGTCCATGCGACTAAGGGTCCATGACTCAACATGTCGTAATCGACTACTTAGGTTTTCTACTATAGCCTATGTTGGAAAACACTATCTATGTTACAGAAGAAACTCTCTATAATAACTATGTTTTTTTGATCCTCTTCACAAATAATTTATGAAAAAATACATATATCACCCAAGGAACATATAATAATGTCATTCAGTTAAGAAATGCATCATATATAATGTGGAATAATGTGTGGAATTTGAATTCTAACTGGTGCATAAAATTGTGCATGAGTTGTAATTACCTCATCTTATTGGGTAAAGTATAAAAATATGTATTCATAATAAAAATAAAACATCAATTGTTTCACCCAATGGTGGACTAAAATAAACTACAATAGGATAAATCCATTAAAAACAATAATTTTCAACCCATACAATTTGGCATTTTACTGTAAGTGGGTTATCTAGTCCCGGACACAACTTATTAAAAAATTTCAATACCTTCCTAACCCCTATCTATAGTCTCAAAATAGTAAATCTATAAAATAAAATTCTCTCATACCACTTTGTAACATCCCGACCAAGGATCCACTAAATAGTTCCCCGAGCTGGTTGCTCACAGTTCCCCAAGCATACCTCCATTACAGAAGAGGATTTTGATTAGTAGTGAGGGCCTTGGATTTGTCTATGGTGATTCCCTTCCCTCTCGTCAGAGTCTAGCAAAGTGGTCTAATAATATCTTCCAATAGTGAAATCTTAATATAAATCAAGACATAAAATAACATTCAGAAGACTATAATAATTATAAATCCAAAAGCTGTGTCAAATACAATGTGATGAACATGTTATGTCTTTATAAAAAATGGCACGAAGTGAATAGGAACATGAAACAAATATAATACATGTTTTAGAAGTACAAAAATACCAAAATTAACTATATCCAGATAGCATCATGATCATTTCTCGGTCCTGTTCACCCATGTTCCAAAAAAATTATAAAATCTACCATTACATAACTGGAGACTTCCCTAGTCACTACATGTGTCGATGATGTGTTCATAGGTACCCAAAGACAGCTCGGATAGGGTTTAAGATAAAACTAAATATTCCAAAACCAATTTTGTCTATAACAAGTCGAGTCTATGTATAAACAATGTAGCAATGTGTAGTATATCACATGTATAACAGTAATAAAAGAAAAGCGTCAAAACAAATGTGATCTTTTCTAGATAAACATCAATCCATATAAAAAATATTCAAGAACCAATGAAAAAGGGATAACTATATAACATAAATAAACTAGTGTGATACTATCTAGTTTGAAAACTATAATATTATACCCATGCCAAGGCTATCTGCAATCATAGAAAAAATTTCGGAAAATTACACACTGTGTAATCAAGTGTATAGTGCCCACAATGACCTATATTTTGTAATCTAGCGACAAACCATGAAGGGACAGACCCAAGGTATAAAAGACAAAGTAATAGTCTTCTATTCCATGGAGAATCACGATGTCAACTCATTAACAACTTGGGTGGAGTCCAAGGAGCATTTCCGAAAATATAGTCCAATGTGAGTCCATGCAAACCATATCCAAGCTATAATAATGTCAATGGTATCCTATAAAATCATGATACATGGATTTCATCCAAGGATTCCACTACCAAAGTCAAGATTCGTGGATTATAAATGTTAATGTAATCTAATGAAATCATGATCCAATGATCTCATACAAGGAATAAACTACATTACCAATTCATTAATCAAAACATTTATCATTTTATAACCATTCATAATCCATGTGTTTATCCAACTCATTTCCACATTTTACATTAAAATAATTTAATCAATTTAACATCATGTGATTCTCAATTAAAATGAGGCATAACCTTATACTAATTATACATTCAATTTCCATGTAATTCCATAATCCTCATAAAAATAAGTGGCGAGACCATATGCACCCAAGGGGGTGGTATTTCATGGGAAAAAACAATGGTACACCCCATTAGTGTCCTAGACTGAGGATAACAAACTAAAACCATAATATGGTATTAAAGGAAAACCTAAACATGTTATAGTTCAATAAATTAATGCATTTAATTAATTTTAAGGGAAACACCTGAAAACAGAACTTATAACTCCTTGGAAAGATGACATATAAAACACCGAACATTTAGGTAAAGTTATAGACAACATACCATATACACATATTAGAACAATCATCCAACATCAAACAATAATTTGGTCTAGATCTAGAGAAAAAAGAAGAATATATGAAAACCCTAAAAATATGGCATATCTTCTTACACCAAAATAACTCCTTCAATACGTGGAAAAACAAATAATATAACAAGTTGAATACAGAAGTTAAGAGTGAAGATCCAGGGAGATGATCAATGATTGAATCAGATTTTAGATGGTGAATCAGCACCATGTCCTAAGAGATGATCATCAAAAGAGATATCACGCTTCAAGTATCTCTACTAGGAAGTGGAGTGAAAATAAAAATTGGTTTTAGGAATTTTTTTAGTGAGATGATAATCATCCCTCAAATTCCTAGGTCGCACGGTTTGGCCACATGGTTGGTCAAACCATGCACCCCTCACTACCTCTATAGGGTCCTGTTATGGTTCATGCAAAATGTTTGGGAAACCATGTGTAAACTTTTCTTCGAGCCTCCACTAAAAATTATAGAGCTACCCTCATGAGTGTGTGGACTATATTTCATGGTTAGGGAAAACAATGAACCCCTTTAATCTCTATATCAAACCCCACACGGTTGACCAAAACCATGTCTCCTGTGATTCATGGTTTCTATGAACCATGAGTAATAATTTACTTTTTCTAAAATAGTGCCTCTAGCCACCAAAAAATCCTCAGACACTCCCCAAAACTCTTGTGACCTCATTAGGAATTCAAATTAGGCCAATAAAAAGCATTTAAACTAAAATTTAAAAAATTATATACCTTCAGAAAAACATGGGATATTACAAAAACCATGTGGCCACTATGATTGATGAGATTGAAGCATCACTTAAAGAAAATTTCCAATTTATTTTGTTGGTTCAATCCTCATTCCACATTATGAAAATCAATATCCATGGGGTAAGAATTAAAAAAATAATTTTTTAAATATTTTCATCATCACTATAAATCTAGTAAAAATAACCTTATATAAACTACAAATATATTTTATTTATTATCTAAGCGGAAAATAATTTCAAATCAAATATTATTTTTCAAAGTTTTATTTAAAGGTAAAAATCCATGTTTAAAAAATATTACATATAATCTAATCATTCTTAGAAAAAAATAAAAAAATCATAGAAATTAAACAAATTTATCTCATAACACAAAATGAATTTCGATTATAAATATAGTGAATTTACATACCTATAATCATGAATTACATGTATAGAAATAAGAGACCATTTTATACATAAAATGATAAACGTTATCACTTTATACTCAAACTTGAATTCAGAAAATAAAATTCTCTTTTTAAGAATATTTATGATTTTTAAATGGAAAATTTTTAGGAATAATTTGATTCTATTAAAACATACTCCTCAACAAATTGGGTTAAAAAAATATGTTTCCCTTACAATAATGTTTTTAGTTTAAAATATATAGATGATTAATAAAATGTTTCCCTTACATAGGGTTTTTAAACTATAAAATAAGTGTTTCTTAAAAATAAATTTCCATTACACAAAAAATCGGTATCAAGAGAAATAACAATTTAATAAGAAATAATTTCTTATTTACCATAATATCAAAACTCACTTGATTTCTAAATAAGGATATAAAACTATTATGTTTTTGTAGTTTTGTTTCATTGATATTGGATTTCGACAACCAAAATTTATTTTCTCATTTTCATTATCCCTAACTCGATACTTGAAAAACATCAGGGTTTCAAAATCACACTATATAAAATGTATAACCTAAAAGGAAAAAACCTTATGAAATATTGATTCGAAGTTCGAAACCATATAAATGTTATAAAAATGATAATCTACCCTTGTATTGTATTTTAAATAGGCTACTCTAGGGATGCTGAGATAATTCCCATGTCAACGGGAGACAAAGGTACTATATGAACCATTATCTTAGTTCCTTGAGAATCATTCAGTCTTGAATTATGTAGGACCACTATCTCAACATACGACACACAAAAACACACAAAAACACATATAAATACATCAATTAGTGACATCCATAAAAGCTTAAAGAAAATATTATTATGGATAGGGGTATGTGGCATAGGCTTATAAAATGGTGCTCTCATAGTGGATAATGGTTGTAAGGTGGTGTCATGGAAGTGTTGTTTGATGATTATGTTAGTGGATGATGGTGGTGTGGATCTTTAATAAGGAGGAGTATGAAATGGGGGTTCTTAGTTTAGAACTCAAGGAAGGAGATGATTATATACTAGATCATATATCTTATATTGATCGATTGAATGTCCTACATTGTTAATGATTATTTTTAAGTCGGTGAACAATTACTGCATTTTCTAATTCAAAATCTATGTTTCATTCAGTCATGTTATCATTTATAATAATCTATATTCCATATTTTTTCAATTCAAGTATCCCAGGGTCTAAACCTAGAACCACACTACATGAACCTCCCAATATTTAACTGTTTCATTCCATAAGATGGATAATCCACCCTCTATGTGGGTGTCTGTGTGCCTCCATGTGTACAAATTCTTACCCATGCAGGAACTCACCCATGACTCCATGTGTGCCACTTAGACTTTCTCTCCCTCATGTTTGAGTTTTCCACCACAATATGGTTGATAGTACTAGCCCTTGTGGATTGATTGTTTGGGCCATATTTTCTATTTAGACCTAGTATGTAATGTCTCAGATTTTACATACTTTATTATTAAAAATAAAAGAAATTATTTAGAGACCAGGCTCTGAGACAACGTTCAGTTCCAAGGCCTGGTGAGCCCAAAACAAATGTTTGAATTTAATTTAATAATTAAATTACGCGCGCGTGCGGAGATCCTGAAAAAGTGGAATAACTCCCGAACAGGTTCTCAAATCAAAAATACGATGGCACCGTTGCATTTATAGAAGCAGGTTTACCCTAGAAGAGACCTAACATCGACTGGTGCAAGCTGGTTTCATACCACTTGGCTCTACCTCCTTAGATGGACCGGGTACACAACGTCTTCTATGTGTCATAGCTACAGAGATATGTGCATGATCCATTGCACGTCCTTGACTGGGGAAAGCTGGAAATCGATGATGGAGTGACCGTTGCTGAGTACCCAGTGGAGATTGAGGATCGATAGGAGAAGATCCTTTGTGGATGAGCTATTCCCTTGGTGTGTGTCCGGTGGCAGCACGAGAATCTCCAAGAGAGCACGTGGGAGTGGGAGGCTCAGATTCGTGTGCAGTGCCCACATCTTTTTGAGTAGCCTTTGTTTTGGATTTTTGGGGACATAAAAGCCCTAAGTTGGGTGTGATGTAATGTCTCAGATTTTCCATACGTTATTCTTAAAAATAAATGGAATTATTTCGAGACTAGGATCTGAGACGGCATGCATTTCCGAGGCCCGGTGAGCCCGGAAAAAATGTTTGAATTTAATTTAATAATTAAATTACGCGTGTGTGAGGCTTTCCTATAAAATTTGAATAACTCCTGAACGGTTTCTCAGATCAAAAATCCGATGGAGTGTTGCGTTCAGAGCAGCATGTTTACCCTAGAAGAGACCTAACATCGACTGGCACAGGACGGTGGTGAAATCTGGTTTTTGGACGTAACTGTAATAAAATATTTAATTTAAAATATTTTATTAAATAATTGCTCTAGCGAAATATCTTTTTTCTTTTTAAGTATAGATTTCGCAGGGGACCAGGGTTACTTTCTCATAACCATGAATCTCCCTGGAGAGCTCTGGAGAAAACCTCCCAACACGGTGACAGTGTTCTTGATGAGTTTCGTCGGCAATGATGACGCGGCGAGCAGATCTTCGCCAGAAAACACCACGAGTCCATGTAGGATGTTTGTTTTTGATTTCCTTCCCCGTTTTTTGTTTTCCGAGACAAACACAGACTAATCGATGAACAAATTAGCCCATGGATCGATCGTTCATGCGGGACGGATTTTTGCAGGGATTTTGAGGATTTTATTCTTGAGGTTGTTTTGGTTTTGATCTAATGGCGACGAACCCAGATTTCCATGAACAACGATCGAGGTTCGTCCCTCTTGTTTGATTTTTGTGATTATTTCCTCGCGTTCTTCGCACGTGTTCTTTGTTCTTTGAAGGATAAGAACAAAGATCGATTACGCCTAAGATCTATGGAGTAACGATATGAGATTATAGATCCAACACCGGGATGAACCAATGGAGCTACGATTATGACGACATCAGACAGATCTTAGCGATTCGGGAGAGATATCTCTTCGAGCGTATTTCCATCGGAAGATCATATGTTGTTCGTCGAGCCGATTCAAGGCCCAAAACCCTTGGATTTGGCATCATGATGGTAGGGAGGCCTGAGGTCCAAAGTTTTGTGGCAAACGGACGTTCAAATCAAGATCCGGAGGATCGGCCGAAGCGCGAGGAGGAAGACGATGTGTCTGGGAAAAAATCCCGACAACACGAGGCGTAGTATGGGCTACATGGCGTGTGTTCATCAGCGGACCACCTAGCGTGTACTTAGGGAGTACACGGGCACAGGTTGGGTACATAGCCAAGGACACGGCATGTATACCCTTCCCCAGCCAGACCCGGCTAGATACACGGGATACCCTTTAACTGGTACACGGGTAGGCGACACGGACAGAGGCCATGTACGGTCACATGTCTAGCGTACACGGAGCGAGCCCCAGGTGCTCGGACATGGCGTGTGATTCTTAAACACACAGTGTAGTTTCTTTTTATATGATAAGACAAATGAAATGGGCCGCTTACATGTGCAGTACCCGGAGTCAAGGAACAGGGCGTGTAAGCCTACTACACGCCGTGTAGTCAAGTTTTACACAGCCTGGATGAATGACACGGGCCGTTACACGGGCAGTACCCGGGGTCAAGGAACACAACCTGTAACCATACTATATGCCATGTAACCAATCTTACATGGTTTGAGCCAGTTTCCTTCTGTGACATGCACTTGTTTCTTTAGGGTTCGTCCCCTTGGTATTTATTCTAAAGGTTCCCGGTATCATTTCCTACATAGATGAGTATGACCCCTTCAGTAGGACTTCCTGAATATAGTTGTTGGAATCACCTCTGTGAGACTAAGAGTTGGATCCTCTATTCATTCATGGAACCCTAGGTAGAGTTCTTGGTATCGACGTGACCAACTTTACCCAGGTGCTGATCCTCTGCTTAGCGGATTAGCTCAGACTGAGTTGTGGGAATCACCCCATGGATATTGGTTGTGATCGTTATCTGAGCATCATGTTCTCAAATTACTTGTGGGGTGTGTTCTCCCGGTATGAGTACTTTGTCTCTCTCTCTTCAGACCTAGGAGTGTGTTCTCCTTGTTGCGTGCATAGTGGAATCTTCAAGCTGGATCCTTAGTGGTGGTTTCACGATAGTCAATCGTGTATGAGTATATCTGGATATTCTTGTTTTATGTTCTGTAGACATATACTGTGTGGAGATGACTGTACCTTTCATTTGTGGTATTTTCCTTGTTGTATTTCCTTTGTGGTTTCGGGGTGTCGTATTGGGTATTGTTATACTCACCCTTGCATGGGCTTTGCCCGCACATGTCGTGTCTTGTGCAGACGAGCGAGCCTTTGACAGGATTCTAGGTGGACTAGGACCGAATGGTACTCAGTGAGATCAGGCGGGCCGAGGTGTGTTCCAACGGCTACAGATTGCAGTCCCAATACCTTTCCTTATAGGTCTAACATTGTTACAGACTTTCTTTTGGGGGTATTTTACTTTTGGCCCTGGGTTTTACACTTGTTGTACTTTACTTTTATGTCATACTCTGTTGGTTGAGATTTTTAGTGTATGCATACATTTCCATTTTTACTATTTTTTTACTTTTCAGCTTTTTGGGATTGGTGATTTGTGTGCGTGTGTATAGGTTTATAGGAAATGCCTCCCATGTTAGTAACATGCCTACTCGGTGCTAGTCACCAGCCCCTGGTCTATTTGAAGAGGGTTTGGGGAGTTGCGGATCGGGCCCCACTGGGATGGGTCGTGAAAGAGTGGTATAAGAGCTGGTTGGATCTACCTTAGGACCAAGAGTTAGTGAGTCAGTTTTGGGAAATAGTGTTTAGTGTTTCGAGTTCAACATTCAGGCCAGGGACCCCAGTGTTGGTGCGGGTGGCCAACGTATCCATACACTAGGACTCTAATAACTTGATTTTCAACTCGGATCATGAGAACTATAGTTTTATGGGAAAATAATGGTACCTGCATCATATAGGAATGGGTTGTGGTTTCCATGTCCTTCTTGAGTCAGCTCTCCAGATATACTCATTGATTGGGATACATCTTTTTTCTTCACAGGATGCCTCCGTGATGCGCACCCGCTAGGATCCTGCAGCTCAATCATGAGGATGACCCCCTCAGTGATGAAGCTTCTATTCAGGGACAAGATCCCCCAGTTTTACCATCGGGTGGTGTGCTAGTTATCCCACCACCTATAGAGCAGTGTTTAGTGCCTGCTGTACCAGTGGAGGAAAAGCGCATGTTGAGCGTACTCCACGAGTTTCAGAGAGAGAGACCCCTCATATTTTGAGGTGATCCTGACCCTTAGGAATTAGAGGAATGTCTTGGGGCAGTGACCAGAGTCTTCCGTTTGGTCAGGACACCAGCAGACCAGATGGTGATCCTGGCCGCGAGCCTTCTACAGGGCTCAGCAGGGTGATGGTGGAGCTTGGTTATTCAGACTCATGACGAGGAGACTCGTTCATGGACAGAGTTTGAGAATCTCTTCAGAGAGGAGTTTTCACTGGTTACCCATAGAGCAGTACATATACAGGAGCTTCATCAGCTCCAGCAGGGAACCATGACGGTGGTTGACTATTCATCGAGGTTTACCGACCTCTCATGGTACTCGATGGATATGGTCAGAGATTAGTACTTCAGAGCTCGGACTTTTGAGCGGGGATTGAGCAAGGATATCCGAGCTAGCATAATCTCTATGAGAATTCCTACTTATGCTAGAGTGCTCGAGAGGGCCTTGGGGGTCGAGAGCTTATTGGCAGAGCAGAGACATATGACAGTTATCAGTAGTGGGCGAGCTGGAGCAGAGACCTCGGCAGTAGGGAGACGACTCTAGGGACCCAGACGTGGGATACATTTTCAGAGGAGATCCCAGGATAGGGGATATGCCGTACAGGGTTCACAGGGTGCATCCAGCTAGCCTCGAGAGAGGTGATGTTACTCATGTGATGGTAGGGGACATCTCGCTTGAGGTTGTCTGACCCGCCGTACTACTGACACAGGAGCAGTGGATGGACCACCGAGGTAGAGGCAACATGTGGAGCAGAAATATCTGTGGGGCGGTGGACGTGGTAGAGGAGTTGGGAGAGAAGTTGGAGGTGGTCGGTGTTTTGACCTTTTACCACCACCACCCCCAGGAGTTCCACCCTAGGCTCAGGGAGCTGGTGGACAGAGGCAGGGACAGTTGCAGGCGGCATAGGCTTATGACCCAGGTACTCCCGGAATGATTAGAGGTACAATCTGTGTCTTTTCTACTTTAGATTCCATACTAATAGACACAGGTTCTAGTCATTCCTTTCTGGCTACTTATCTTGTTCGAGACCTAGAGATTCCAGTTGAGCCGTTGACTCGACCCTTATGCTTAGAAACACTGACTGGAGAAGATTCAGAGATCACACACCTTTGCAGATAGTGTGAATTGACCCTTGGAGGTGAGAGTTTCGGTTGGAACCTCATGGCGGTAGCATCGTTTCCTTACGATTTCATTATTGGTATGGACTGAATATCCAAAGTTCATTCCCAGATCGACTGTTTTAGGTGAAGGGTGCGGTGTGTCCGCGGTGATGGAACGAGGTTCTATTTTGTCAGTGAAAGAGAGACCCAGGAAACACAATATGGACTCGTGTGTAAGAAGGTGCAATAGATATCCTATCAGTTGACTAGCCTATCCCTTGGCGCAACATATGTTGCGAGTTTCTAGATTCCACCTGTAGTGGATGAGTACGAGGACGTCTTTCTGGAGGATGTCCACAGACTACCTCCCTGCTGGGAGATAGACTTCTACATTGAGTTGCAACCCAGGACGACACCGATATCAGCATCAGCATATTAGATGGCTCCTACAGAGCTTCTTGAGCTTAGGGTGCAGCTGGAGGACTTGCAGAAGAAGGGCATTGTGAGACCCAGCGTTTCACCCTGGGTGGCCCCAGTGCTGGTTGCCAAGAAGTCAGACGGGAGCTTGAGGCTATGTGTGGATTACCTTCACTTGAATCAGGTGACTGTGAAGAACCGGTATCCACTACCAAGGATCGATGACCTCATCGACCACTTGAGAGGGGCACAATGGTTCTCGAAGGTTTATCTATAATTAGGGTATCATCAGTTGTGAGTACGAGATGAGGATGTACTGAAGACGGCTTTCAGATATCGCTACGGTCACTATGAGTACATGGTGATGCCCTTCGGCGTGACGAAAACCCCGATGGTTTTTATGGGACTCATGAACCGAATCTTCTAGCCCTATCTAGATCAGTTCGTAGTGGTATTCATCGATGATATCCTCGTGTACTCTGCGCATGATGAGGAGCACGCGAGACACCTGAGGATGGTTCTGGACAAACTCTGAGAGCACCAGTTGTATAGGAAACTCTCGAAGTGTCAGTTCTGGATATAGGAGGTCCAATTTCTAGGAAACATTATCTCAGCAGATGGTGTGGCAATGGACCCAGCCAAGGTGGATGCAGTGCTAGCGTGGAAGCCACCCAGGAGAGTGAAAGAGGTGAGAATTTTCCTTGGGTTGGAGGGTTACAATCGGAGATTCATTGTTTATTTCTATAGGATTTCAACACCCATGACATATTTGAACTGAAATGGGCAGCTTTTTGTGTGGACTGAGAGATTCCAGTAGGCTTTCCAGCAGTTGAGACAGGTTCTGACGAGTGCCCTGATCCAGAGATTACTGGAGGAGGGTGTTGAGTACGTAGTGTTCTGCGAAGCATCTAGAACCGGGCATAGTTATGTCCTGATGCAGAGGCAAGTGGTGATTTCCTATGGCTCACATCAGTTGAGGCCACACGAGAAGAACTATGCGACCTGTGATCTTGAGTTGGCAGCGGTAGTCTTCACGTTGAAGATGTGGAGACACTACCTGATGGGAGAGCGGTTTACCATCTATTATGATCACAAGAGTATCAGATATATCTTTTCTCAGAAGGACCTAAATTTTAGATAAAGACGATGGCCTGAGTTCCTCCAATATTACAACTTTGAGATCGTTTACACACCTGGGAAGGGGAACTTTGTAGAAGATGCTCTCAACAAGAAATCCAGTTCGCAGTTGCTGGATGAGGTGACGAGGCAGTTGGACTCTTTACAGTTATCCTTCATGGATGGAGATGAGGGATCATACCTTCAATCTATGATTGTTACCCCTCCACTCTTACACTGAGTCAGGGAAGCACATTGTAAGGATGCTAACTGTGAGACTCTATGTGCTCAGATATCCACAGCTGATGCTGCTAATGGGTATTCAGTAGGTGGGGAGAACGTTGTTCTTTTCAGAGGGTGTACAGTAGTACCAGTGATGTTGCAGGAGTAGGTTCTGAGGATGTTCCATACATCTCATTTTGCGGTTCATCCAGGCGTGGAAAGGATGTACCGGGACCTCCGACGCCAGTTCTGGTGGCCAGGAATGAAGAAGAGTGTGGTAGAGTTTATTTCTCGGTGTCTTACTTATCTTTAATTAAAGGCTGAGCACTAGGTGCCAACAGGATTGACTCAGCCCCTTGAGGTTCCAGAGTGGAAGTGGGATGGGATATCCATGGACTTCTTGATGGGTTTACCATGTACTTCCAGGGGACATGATGCCATCTGGGTGATCATTGATCGACTCACCAAGTCAGCCCACTTCCTAGCCATACGGGAACATAGTTCAGTAGAGAGATTGGGACGCCTCTACATGCAAGAGATAGTTCGACTTCATGGAGTTCCATCCACGATTGTCTCAAATCGTGATCCTCAATTCACATCCTGGTTGTGGAAGGGAATGCAAGAAGCTTTTGGGACTCAGTTACGCTTGAGCACATCGTTTCATCCTCAGACAGATGGTCAGACGGAGCAGACCATCCAGGTTCTAGAGGATATTCTACGAGCTTGCATACTTGACTTCGGTCATAGCTGGAGTATCACCTACAACTGGTGGAATTTTCTTATAACAATATTTACCATTCCACTATTGGTATGGAACCATTCTAGGCTTTGTACGGGTGACCTTGCAGGACACCACTTTGCTGTACTGACCCAGGAGAGTCCGCACTCATGGTCCCAGAGATGGTGAGAGCTACGACAGAGAAGGTGCAGGTCATCCAGGAGTGGATGAAGACTGTATAGAGTCAGAAAAAGTCTTATGCCGATAGGAGGCGGAGGCCGTTGGAGTTCGAGGAGGGAGACCATGTGTTCCTTCGGGTCTCACCTTGATGGGGACTGCGGAGATTTGGCAGAGTCGGCAAGCTTTCTCTGAGGTTCATCGACCCTTTTCAAGTTCTGAGTAGAGTTGGTGAGGTGGCGTACTTCTTGGATCTACCTCCTCAGATGGACCGAGTATACAACGTCTTCCATGTGTTGCTGTTGTGGAGATACGTGCATGATCCATCGCATGTCATCGACTGGGGCGAGTTGGACATCGATGATGGAGCGACCTTTGCTATGTACCCAGTGGAGATCGAGGATCGGTAGAAGAAGATCCTCCATGGACGAGGTATTACCTTGGTTCATGTCCAGGGGCAGTACGAGAATCTCTAGGAGAGCACGTGGTAGCGGGAGGCTCAGATTCGTGTGCAATACCCACATCTTTTTGAGTAGCCTTTGTTTTGGCTTTTTAGGGACGTTAAAGCCCTAAGGTGGTTGTGATGTAATGTATTGGATTTTCCATACATTATTCATTAAAATAAAGGTAATTATTTTGAGACTAGGCTCCGAGTCGGCGTGCAGTTCCGAGGCCCGGTGAGCCCGGAACAAATGTTTGAATTTAATTTAATAATTAAATTACGCGCACATGCAGTTTTCCTAAAAAAGTGTAATAACTCTAGAATGGATGCTCAGATCAAAAATATGATGGCACCGTTGCATTCAGAGTAGCGGGTTTACCCTAGAAGAGACCTAAAATCGACTGGCGCAGGCCGGTGACGAAATCTGGTTTTTGGACGTAACTGTAATAAAATATTTAATTAAAAATATTTTATTAAATCTTTTCTGCAGCGAAATATCATTTTTATTTTTAAGTAGATATTTCCCATGGGATCATGGTTACTTTTCTCATAACCCTGAATCTCCCTGGAGAGATCTGGAGAAAACCTCCCAACACGTCAATAGTGTTCTTGACAAGCTTCGCCGGCGACGATGACGCGGCGACCGGATCTTCGCCAGCAAATGCTGCGAGTCCAAGTAGGATGTTTTTTTTATGATTTCCTTCCCCGTTTTTGTTTTCCACGATGAATGCGGACTAATCCACGAATATATTAGCCCATGGATCGATCGTTCTTACGGGACGTGTTTTTGCGGGGATTTTGAGGTTTTGATTCTTGAGGATGTTTTGGTTTTGATCTAACAGCGACGAACCCGGATCTTCACGAACAACGATCGAGGTTCATTCCTCTTGTTCAATTTTTGTGATTCTTTCCTCGTGTTCGTTGCGCAAGTTCAACATTCTTCACGAGATAAGAATAACATTTTATTATACCTTCAATATATAGAATAAAGATCCGAGATTATAGATCTGACACCAGGATGAACCAATGGAGCTGTGATTATGATGAAAACGGACGGATCTAAAAGATTCGGGAGAAATCGCTCTTTGAGCGTATTTCCATCGTAAGATCATATGTTGTTCAATGTGACGATTCAAGGCCCAAAAACCTTGGATTTGGCATCATGATGGTAGGGCGGCCCGAGGTCTTGAGTTTCATGGAAAATGGATGTCTGAATCGAGAACCGGATGATCGGCCGAAGCGTGAGGAGGAAGACGATGTTTCTGGAAAAAAAATCCCGATTACACGACATGTAGTATGGGATACATGGGGTGTGTTCGTCAGCGGACAACATGGCGTGTACTTCGGGAGTATACAGTCACCGGTTGGGTACACGGCCAAGGACATGGTGTGTATACCCCTCCCCAGCCAGACCCGTCCAAATACACGGGATACCCCGTGTACTGGTACACGGGCAGACGACACAGACAGAGACTGTGTATGGGCACATGGACAACGTACATAGAGCGAGCACCAAGTGCTCAGACACGGCCTGTGATTCTTCAACACGTAGTGTAGTTAATTTTTATACAATAATCCAAATGACACAGGCCGTTTACACAGGAAGTACCCAGAGTCAAGGAACACGACGTGTAAGTCTACTACATGCCGTGTAGTCTAGTTTTACACAGCTTGGAAGAATGACATGGTCCGTTACACGGGTAGTACCCAGGGTCAAGGAACATGGCCTGTAACCATACTACATGCCGTGTAACCAATAATACAAGGCTTGAGCCAGTTTCCTTCTGTGACATGGGCTATTTTCCTTAGGGTTCATCCCCTTTGTCTTTCTCCTGAAGGTTCCTGGTGTCATTTCCTACATACAAGAGTATGATCCCTTCAGCAGGACTTCCTGAATAGATTTGTTGGAATCTCCTCTGTTAGACTATGATCTCAATCCTCCATTCATTCTTGGAACCCTAGGTAGAGTTCTTAGTATCGACGTGACCAACTTTACCTAGGCACTGATCCTCTGATTAGTGGATTTGCTTAGACTGAGTTTTCGGAATCACCCCATGGCTATTGGTTGTGATCCTCATCTGAGCATCATGTTCTTAAAGTACTTGTGGAATGTCTTCTCCTTGAACGAGTACATTATCTCTCTCTCTTCAGACCTAGGAGTGTGTTCTCCTTGTTGCGTGCTTAGTGGAATCTTTGAGATGGATCCTTAGTGGTAGTTTCACAATAGTAGATCGTGTATGAGTATATCTGGGTATTCTTGTTATATGTTTTGTAGAAATATACTCTGTGGAGTTGACTGTACCATTCCTTTGTGGTATTTCCCTTGTTGTATTTACTTTGTGGTTTCGGGGTGTCCTACTGGGTAATGTTATACTCACCCATGCACGGGCTTTGCCTACACATGTCGTGTCTTGTGCAGATGAGTGAGCCTTTGATAGTATTCTAGGTGGACCAGGACCGGACAGTCCTCAGTGAGATCCAGCGGGCCTAGGTGTGTTCCTACGGCTACAGATTGTTGTCCCAGAACCTTTCCTTACAGGTTTTACTTTTTTACAGACTTTATTTTGGTGGGCTTGTACTTTTAGACAAGGGTTTTACACTTATTGTACTTTACTTTCCCATCGTACTCTGTTGGATGAGATTTTTAGGGTATGCATGCATTTCCATTTTTAGTAGTTTTTTTACTTTTCAACTTTGTGGGCTTGGAGATGTGTGTGCGTGTGTAGATATTTATAGGAAATTCCTCCCATTTTAGTAACATGCCTACTCGGTGCTAGTCACCAGCCCCTGGCCTATTGGAGGCCGGCTTGGGGAGTTGCGGCTCGGGCCCCACTGGGACGGGTCGTGACATAGTAAATTTTAAATCATCTATTAAAAACACGTAATATGTCCATAATACATACTAAATTTAATTAATATGATCTTTCTAGAATTATTTTATACATATATGTACAAATTAATATTTTTTTGTTTCCAATTTATATTTACGCAATTCATCTTGTAATTATATTCCCTTAGAATTATATTAAACATAATGTCTATTTAAATTAATATAACTTATATCACTACTAATATTTTAATATATTAACCCCAAAATTAAATCTTAATCACTATAGATTTTTTGTATTCAATAAATAATTTCTCATTGTTTATAAAAATCTTATATTCATTTTATTAGCTATTATACTTTGTGATTTATTATTTATAGCATTTTTCTTAGAAATTACTATAAATTTATTCACATAAATATTATTAATTATATCATTATAAAAATAATTAACTAATAAAAATAATTTATAATTTTATTAATTATAAAAATATTATTAATTTTAAAGTGTTTTATTATAATTCATTTACTTTCATTATTTAATTGATAATATTTTTTAATATTATAATTTATATTTAGTTATGAAAAATGTAACTATAATATGATATAATTAAAATAAAATTTATATTATTAATACATGGTATGTTACACAGATTTTTGGTTCTTCTTTATTTTATATGACTTTTGGGATCCACAATATAATTAGAGTGAGAACGCTCTCGATTTTCCTTTGACTTCTCGAACATAAAATATTTTTGCATAGTTGAATCTATATCATATATTTCTTATTTATCTATCAAAACATTTATATTCAATGCATCATGTTAATATTCCGCATTGTATTTCCATAATATCAAAATATTAAAACTCATGAAACATCACATATTTAAAACTCAGAATCTTTAGTTATTTATCTAATATAATGTTCCCATTTTAATGGATTTTAGTGAAAACCTGGATTATTTCTTCCATAATTCACACGATCTAAAATAGCACAATATCTTCTACATAAAATACAAATCAATAAAACATTCAAAACTCCATCCACATGTGTAATGATTAATGTGACATGAAACTCTCTCTATACCGTTTGGAAATCATCCTAACTCATCTTGAAAAAGGATCCTTGTTAATGATTGTGATGTCTAAATCCTTGAAGCACATTTCAAATCATCAACTAATTTTTTAATTAAAAATAAATAAAAAATTATTAAATAATTTTTAAGGTACAATTGTTCCTTATGATAGTGATCGATAAAGTATTCATCCATTCAAGGTCCTCAAAAAACCCTTGTAAGGGATTTTAGGAGCCATATGATGGAACTATCTTAACCATACTCCCAAATATCTCAACCTTATGATAAACTTTTCCCAACACTAGGATAACTTTAATTATCTATATGAGGTCATGATTCATCCACACATTTCCTTGTATAAACCATATAAACCCTTGTCCCAACCTTATGAAGGTTTTGTATAAACCCTATGAAGTATTGAGAAAACCTCAAATATCTTTACCCCAACCATATGAATGTTTTTCCTAACATTTAGAAGGGAATGTGTCAACTTTACAGATAATTTTAACAACATTAAAAAACTGACACCTCAGTTGGATCTCTTCAGAACCACTTTCAAATATTCCCAAGGCATTCTAAAACACATAAAACATTCAAAAAAACATAAACTAAAATATATCAACAATTTCACCACCTTTTAAATTATATAAATGAATCCCAAAATATGTCCTTAAGAGTTCTTCATTAGTTTTAGCTTCTCTATTATCTTTCTTTTTTAATATTCAAATAACCTAGTAGAAAATACTAGTATAACTTATTGTAAGGATGAAATCAAAAAACATAATACAAATTACCTTTTAATGCTCCCAACTTTATTCAAGCATGTCTTATACTTCACAATCTAGTTTTATTTTTTTAAGGATGGATTCTCCACATTTTTAAGTATTATTTACCAAAAAAGTTTTTTCTGTAAAATATAAATCATAATAGTACTTGAAATCCCATACATGCATAAATTATTTTCTTTAAATTTCATAGAAGAATCACATACTAGCACATTTTTTAGAACATTAAAATCATTTTAAAAAATCTTGAGAACTTCCATTTTCCTTATAGGCTACCCAATTTATCATCAACATACTTGGGAACTTCAAACAAAATTCCATGCCAATCAACATAAACATATTTACAACATAAAACATGACTTAATTACTTTGATCCTTATAGAAAAAATACTACACAAACATAATGTGTGTTAATCACACATTAAATTAATCTAGTGTGTTTGATATCTTAGGATACACCCAACACAGATCTAAAATGAATAATTATTTTTTATGGTAGAAAATTAAAATAAAGAGTGAAAAAATTATTATAAATATTAATGAATAAAAATTAGAAAAAATAAAAAAGGAATGATTAGTAAAATAAATTAACCATAACAAGAAAAAAAATAATTAATCATTTATAAAAAATGTTTTTTATAAAAAATTATTTTTATTATAAATTGTTTGTTTCTATTTATATGTTATATTTATCATTTTAAAAGTATGAAAATTAATGAAACATATTTTTTATATATAAATTTAATAAAAGTTCAGAAATTAGTTTTTAATTAGTTATTAATAAATATATAATAATTAAATGTAAAAAAGAAGAATTTTTATAAAATATATATATATAATATATATTGTGTATTGTCATTTTGATAAAATTATAATCTTCATTATTACAAAATTATTTTATAAAAATGACTTTTTTATAAATATATTAAAATTACCATTCATCTATTTATTCTTACTTGGTAAGCAATAGTATTGAATTCATTTTTATTCTTAAAATAAAATTTCCTAAAAAATGTTTTTATGTATTATATGTGCTTATATTAAAATTAATTTTTAACGAATTTAGAAATTAAATCCAATTAAATGGTTTTAAAATTTCTAACCATCGTTTTAGGATTAGGTTATAATAAGAATTTGATTTTGAATCCTAAAAATTAGCTGTCAAGGTAAAATTCAATCAGTACGGTGAACACTAAAATAAGGTAAAAGGATTTAACAAAGGGATAAAGTCCTATAATAACCCAAAAAACTTTTATAGAAACTTTTGTATGAGTTGATTGTCAACCTACCTTTTTCTATTATCAAATATATGTCCATATTGGATACCATTTCCTTGAAAATGGAATTACTTTTAAATAAAGAAATGAGTAATTATAGAAATACAACCCCCTCTCACCAATAAAATGACCCCTTATCTAAATTCCTTAATTAAAAAATTTACATAAATTTTATATTAATTAAAACCCATATTATCTCCCAAACAATATTATCCCATGTTTTGGGACATCCAGTCATAGGAATAAGTCCCAAATCCCTCATTTCCAAGAGGCTCTCTAAGAGTATATTCAAGTCTTTAACGTAAGTGTTTTACTCTAATTAATCATTTTAACATATATTTTTTATAAAAATATTACTAAATATTTATTATCACACTAATAATATTTTTTTAAATCATTAATCTTATATAAAAGTTTTATTAGTAATTTAAAATAAACTTTTTCTTACTCATTCAATCATTGTAACATTTTCTTATTTGTGATGGTTTTAAGACCAAAATGAATAATGATATAAGTTTTACATCATGAATGTAAAATAAAATATAAATAAAAATAATATTATTTAATTTTTATTAATTTAATAATTTATCATATATCTGAAATAATTATATTAAGATGTATTTTCACAAATTAATTCAATACTTTTATATGTTAAATATTCACTAGGGGGGGGGGTTAGATAGTTATCCCAATTATAGCCATATGTTCCATGAAACCACCACAACAATATATAACTATATAATAAAAAAAACTAAATCATTATATAAATTATGGATATCATGAAGCTAATATCAAAGAGAAAGGACTAGAACCATAAAACCAAAGAATTAGTGGAAACAACTGAACAATTTACACGCAAATATTAATTTTAATAATAAAAAATTAATATTTGGGTAATATGAAATTATAAATGAATGGTAATAAGTCAAAAAAATTTATTTTGGTTATTATAAATATAAATAACATACTAAAAGTTATTATTTATGGTGTTATGGAATATCTGACCAAGAATATGTCTTAGGTATTGGTTTCTTTTTCAATCTCACATTAAAATTGAGATTTTATATGTCTGAATTCATGTGTGGGTAAATTATATATTATTTCCTTTTATAACCCAAAAAATTTATCTCTAGATTTTTTATTTATAGGTTTTACTAGTCTTATTACAATTTCTCCTCCATTCGATTTTAAACTTAACCGGAATATTTCCTGTAAGTGGAGTTGACCATATCTCATATTTTTGTCATGAATCATGCTCATATATGTCCATATTATTTTCATTTTTTATGGATGTGATTATATATATTTAAATGATTTTATAAGGCCAATTTCGAATGAATCTTACCTTCTTTATAAAATCATTAAAAGAATATCTATTAAACATTTTCTACACTAATCATTTTAATTGGATTTTACTTTCTTTACAAAAGTGTGAAAAAAATATTTTGTTAACACTTTTCAAATGATATATTTTACATCCATTTTTTTATTTTATATTTGAATATTAAATTGAATTTTTATAATTTTCCAATCTGATTTATATTCCATTTTTTAAAAAATCAATTCCTCTAAATTAAACGTTTTTTAAAAGATAAAGGGTATTATTTTTTATTATTCAAAGTAATTTCCAAATGATATTATAAAGCGTCATTAATTTATGTAAAAATAATATAACATTTTATAAGATTTATTTGGTATATGATCAAATGACACTATTCACCATTCTTTGGATTTCTTATTATCAATTTCTAAAAAAATCATTATGAAACCTGTTTATTCCTCAAACGCTAAATAATATATGTTGATATTATGAATGTTTTCATGTTCACGTGATAGAAATATGTATGGTTTATGTTTTTCAAATTAGTTTATTAGAAATGAGATAATGATGGGAGATAGGTGGTTAACCAATGTCCAAAATGTTTTGGGAGACATGTGGTTAGCATAAATCCATCATATTATGGGTTGGCAGTTGCACTAGTACATTATGGTATGAATGTTCTAGTTTTTAACCTTTATATATGTTATGAATTATATTCTTATATTTGGTTCAAATAATTATTTTGAAACTTACATTTTTCATGTTTTCATAGATCATGATTATTGACTCATGTTTCCACACTCTTATGACTCATGCATTATGTTTTACACTGTTCCTTTTGTCGTTATTCATGATTCAGGATTTATGACCCATGTTTAATTTGGTATTATTTTCATTTGTAATTTTAATGTAACTTTATTATATTCCCATACCCACATGTTCATATAATTAACACTTGTGATAATTGATTGATATCTCTCACATTCATCCCTTACTGAGAATCTAAGCTCACAATTGTTTTAATTTTTGCATTTGTCTTGGTTATAAAAAAGAGTATTATATATGATATGTATATAAGGGAATCAGGTGCGAATAATATTTGTGGTAAATGTCAAATAATGTTTCCAAAATAAGATATTTATGTATCTATTCTCTAAGGACAAAAAAAATATTTAATTTTTGGCCGGTTTTATTTTGATATGTAATGAATAATATTGTAAGATAGTGTATATCCATATATGATATCATTTGGATTCTTAAGTTTATATCAGAGTAGTGTTTAATTAATTTTAGGGACTATGTTCTATGTAATAAAATTATGAAACATAAAACAACATATTTTTAAGAAAAAGTGATATAGGATAAACCTAAATTGTCATAGAATGAAATAAAGGTTATATAATTTAAGTAATACTTGGATTTTTTTTATTATCTTATAGTTTATTACTATAGTTATTAAAAATACATACTCACGTAATCCTTTTTAGATTAAGTATATTTCTAGAACTATGTGAAATAAGTAAATAATGAGTGAAATAGGAAATATAATGGATTCCCTAATGCATGATCAAATATTATGGGGCATGGAATTCAAAATCTTATAGAGATTCTCACCCAATTTACTTAAGCTATGAATAATAATGAAAACCATGTCAAACATGAAAACACCAAATGTAAGGAAAAAATATATATTTATCCCATTATGTGTAAACACTCACCCACCATTAGTGGGTCTTTTGATCCACTTATTCTCGAGAAGTGAATCAACACAATAGAAAACTTATTTTTTATTTATAGGGCTTAAAGGAATTTTTTCCCATTTATCATTCAGATACTAAATTGGATCAGTGGTGAACCCTAATCAAGAACATGAGGTAATAGGTTAAAATTTACTCCATGGAATGAGAGGAGTTTGAGAAGATATTTTCCATTAATTATTTTTTAAGAAGTATTGAAATTAACATATAAAGGGAATTGATGATGCTAAAATAAAGGGAGGATAAATCCCTTTGTAACTATGTACAAAACATAACAATTCTTGTATATCGAATATATGATTTTATCAATAACACTAAAAGAAACATTTTTCATTTCATTGGTGTATTAAGACCATTATTTTTAAAAGAATTATCTTTAAGGGAATTTGGTAGTAATGAGGAAGTTGTTTTATGTACTATAATAATGGAAATAAAAATTGTAGAGTCGCATTATTCTTGCAATTTTGGGTATATGAGAAGAAAATAGAGTATTGTGTAAATTCAAATGATAATAAATTTTTATAGAATAAGATTTATATTCTGAAAAGACAAAAATTTGGGAAAATTCATGTGGTGAATTATCTCAAAAGACAAGTAAATTCTGCAGTTGTGGAAGAGAGATCCGTCAATCATATTAATGTTAAAGATATATAAAGAGGCTAATCAATCAAATTGATATAAATAAATCTTATCCTAATTAACCACACATACATCAATGCTTTAAGTATATTGGGTATGGTAATTATTCCAAATGGCGCACTAATCCAAGGTTAATAGGTGAAAAACAATGTAAAGAACCTCTAAATGTAATGGAGAAATGCAATAAATTTAAAATAAAATCTGTTGTATTACACTAAGAAAATGAATTGGTAAAATTTATACTCATCATACCCTAAAGAAAAATAATTTTTTTTGGTTAATGTTCTACCCACTCTTTTTAATCTAGAATGTTTTCTAATACCATCAAATAAACACCCAAATTTCTAGATATTTCATTATAAATTGAAACACTTGATATTGAAATGATTTGAACCAATGTCTAAAACTCTTCTATGATTAATGTTTTTGGGATTGTGTGACCTAAAAATATTTTTATTATCCTTTTAGTCAAATTTTATGTGATTTTGGGAATGTATTGGTTTTTATATATCGGTCTAATATCAATTTATAGAATAGGGAAATAATAATTCATACCCTAAATCAACACAAGTTCACCTATCAATGCATGGAAAACTATGGACTTCTCATATAAGTTACATCCTATGAAGGAGTTTTGTAACCTTACAATAAGGGGTATATAGCTAAAATAGTTTCAAATAACTCAATACTTAAGAACATAATATTTCATCGGAATATTTATATGTCTTTATAGAAGGTTTTCTAGGCCTCCCCCGGTTTACAATGAAAAATATTCAAAATAACTCATAATTGGTATAATGACTATATAAAAAACTCTTAACAAAATAGTTTCGAAAAAATTGCAGGAATTAAAGAAGAATATCCAAGAGATTAATGATAATGGATTTATATAGCCATTTAATTCAATATGGGGTACCCCCATCGTATTTATTAAGAAGAAATATTAATCAATACATCTCTTTATTGGTTATCACGAACTTAACATGATCACAATCAAGAAAAATATCATGTATCTCGTATTAATGAATTTTTCACTTAAATTTAAGGGGATTAATACTTATCAAATATTGAAATTGAATATAGATATAACTAATAATGGGAAAAAGGAAGGATATACACATGATAGCCTTCTGTACAATATATAGACACTATAAATTCATAGTGATTTCATACAGATTTTTAAATACCCCGCTATCTTCATTGATATGATGAAGATGGAAGTTAGAGATTAATTTTGATAAATTTTTGGAACCATTTATAGATGATATTATGATATATTGATATATAAATTAAGAGTGGTCATATTATATGTGGGTAATGTTGATTATTTTGAGAAAGTAGAAAATGTATGCGAAATTAAGCATGTTTTAATTTTGACTACATAAAGTATCATTCGTGGGTCAGGTTGTAATGTCTAGACTTTGCACACTCTATATTAATTAGGATGGTTTAATACAAGACCTCAGAAACACCAATCTATATACCAGAGTTTATAGAGTATCAATGAGGTTTTGAGCTGATACCATGTGGAGATTATACCTTAATAACAGAGTGATAAAAATAGTGGAAACAAAAATGTATAAAATCAAACATAACAATATCCAACTATAGAGAGGAACATCAATTCCAAAGTTATGTAAGAGTAAACCACATACCAAATGATTTCATAAAATATAAGATCAAAATATCACACAAGTCAATATGACATTAAAAAAATATTCTTTGGGAAATTCATATAAATATTAAGCCAAAATATATAAAAAAGGAAAACATATATCCTCAACCTTGTCCTGATTCCCTATGCAGCCCAATTTTAAATATTCATCCATTATATCTATTTAAACCAATAAAAATTGATCCTCTTCCCTACCTATACATATGATAATGGGTTCTACTTGGGTGCCAATGTTTCAGGGCCTCTAAGTTAGAATTTTAGTAAAACTCAGTGGCATACAATATTTGGTTCCCTTAATACAAGTAGTAAACATAGTTCAAGTAATAGTTATATACTCAAAAAGAATATAAAAAACTAAATGGGAAATAAATAATTCATTAGTAATGCATAGGTTACATGGGGAAGCTTGAGGTTTTCCATAACTACTTTATTAAATACTAATATATCTCTAAGCATGTCACATGACTATACAAAGGGTTGGACAAATGACCACCCATAATACCATGACACATCACACGCCATGTTTGGGTGAATAGAACCTACCCCAAAATACCATTATATATCACATATATTATCAGGGAGAATGAAACCCAACCTGTAATACCATTACATATCATATTAGGGGAGAACACCCAACCTGAATATACAAATCATATGATATCTATGGGAGTGGATCCCCACCAGAAAAACCATCATATGTAATTTGGGGGAATGAAATACCATCCAAAAATACAATAAAATAACACCGTGGGGATCATTACCCCCACGGATAAATACCATCATATTTCATTGGGGGGGGGTGGGTGGGTGCCCCACATGAAAATATAACCATATAACATCTGTGAGAATGGATCCCCGCCTAGAAATACCAAAATATAACATCAGGGGGGATGCATTCCCACCCATAAATACTAGCTGATATCATTTCTTAGGCTAATATATCAAGAAAACATCACATCCCATCATAAGAATGGGAATCCTCTAATAACCCCTAAGTCACATCATGGTCTAAAAACCCCATATGGGTTCCTTTATCATATTCCCAAAATAAAGGGTCAAGGCCCATCACTCAGTGGGAATATCCCCACTTTTCATAACAATTCAATCATGATGATCTAATCAGACACTCAGGAAATACATAACAAATATACATAAATGTATGGAAAAAAATTCAATCTCACTTTTAAAGTCAAGTTAGGTTATTCCTTTAACTCTAAAACAATATTTTATCCCTACTATAATACACCCCTATGCCAACTATTCCTAATACATAGCTCGTCCAAACTCATAGATAGTTAAAGGCACATATCATAAGGTTCACTATATTTTTTGAATTTTTACCCCTATAAGTTCTAAATTTCTAATGACATAATTCTACAATCATGCCTATGGTCATCAATGATCCAGCCATAAATCTATTGTTCTTGGGTCCATCATGGCCCAAGACATTCTCATTCAACTCAAAGAGTTTTCAATGAAATCATTTATTTTTAACACAATGTTAATCATTTGAAAGTTGTGGGAAAATATATCATATAAAATATAAAAAATGTATAAACCCAAGGGAGATGTTTAGGAACCACTTAACTAATTCAGATTTATTCTCTTTATGTAAACCTTACCACTATCACATAAGATATCCAAAGCCTAACTGATTATCTTACATCATCAAATAAAACTATAATAATAATAAACCATTTAAATAAATATAAAATCATAATGCTTTTTTTCACAATAAACCAATATTATTCCATAAAATCAACACCCAAGAAAAAAATCATGGGATTACTCATCAAATGATCTTACACAACCAAATCCTTTTGAAATGGTGTTCCCACAATCCCCAGTATCCACCTAGGAATTTATCACACAAAATACCCATATTTTCATTTTAATTCTTCTATAAATTTCACCCACCTAATTGCAAAACCCTTAATATTTCCATATAGTGACATACCTTAATGAATACCAATAATAATTATTATGTTTATCCTATATGAATCCCTTATAACCATTCCGAACAAAATATATATCATTTTATAGTGATTCCACCATGCTCTAGTGAATTTAAAATCAAACCCGAACCCAAACCACATCAATTCACCACTGATTCAAGAGGATAAAGAACAAAGGGATAAGAGAATAATCATAAATCCAATGATGAAATAGCTCATCTTAAATCACCAAGGTTCAAGGATATCAAAAGGAGGAAGAAGAAGGGAAGAGGAACATGACTTCCAATAACTCATTTGACTGATAAATAAGGAAAATAGAAGGGGTTTTTATTTGAAAGTTAAAAGGAATATTTTTTCATTAATTTTCAAAATAGGGACATAAATTCTTAAATAATAAATTTTGGAATGTCTTATTTACTTCACTTTACAAATTCCCCTTATGTAAGACATTCATTTAGACCTCCATCCTTTAAGAAAATATCCTTTTGAATCATCCTCCTTCCAAAAGACCTTATTTTAAATCTCCCTCTTTCTATAAAACCACCATTGAATCCTATAGAATAACCTTTATGCATGTTTTGAATTAGTTTTCTTGAAATAATTAATCCCAAAAAACTATACTAATATTTTAGACCCACATTAATACAAGTTCCAAAAAACCCCTATTTATCCTTATCTATTATCCTAAAAATACAATATATCATAGGATCTCCTAATAATTAACTAATTTCACTACATACATGGAACCTTATGTATTCCTAATACCCTTAGATAATATATCATCCTTATCATCTTATTTAAAAACATCTCAAATAACTACTAAACAAAAACCTTTCAAGATTCTATGTTTTGAACCTCTATATCATTCTTAACTTCTGAATCCTTTGCTTTCAACCCCACCACTAAAATTAATATAAGTAATCTACTTTATTCATGGGCCTAACTTCCTAAACACGCTGAAGGTAACTTACAAATCACTAACTTACAATCAATATGAAAGTGTATTGTGCACAATATACAAGAGTATCCTTAAATATATAATTTTTTCTATTAAAATGTATATATCTATATGTAAATTTAATATCTCAATATGTAAATTTAATCCTCCAATTTCCAATGGATAGTTAAGGGTCAATGATTTCTCTGAATTTCCAACCCACACATAACATTGACCCTTAGGTATAATAAGGTTATCTATGGTTACTTTTATATATCTTGGAAAGTTTATATTTTCGATCCTTTATATATTGAAGTAATCCTTATAAATTACTGATTTCATCAACACATAATAAATTTCTGGTTAAAATACCTTCCATACGATCAATTTTCAAATATGTAATCAAATCAATTCATCATCTTGACTCATACCTCTAGACCATCCCGACATTTATTTAATCAATATTTATAGTTCATCCCCCAGATATGTAACTTTATAATAACTTCTTGTCATTTTTGATGTACTTCTAGATTCACTTCAACTCATATTCCATAAATCATCATATCTAATGTGCATATAACTTCTAAAATTACTCAAATGATTTTTACATACCATCTCTATTTACTTTTATGTTTCAACACTGATAAATTTAATGTGACAAAATTTTTTCAAAAATTGAATTTTATAAACATAAGGAAATTATCATTCTCTAACCCTCACATATAGAAAATCACCCTTACTTATATAGGGTATTATAATCCAACATATTATCAATTTTCCATGTTCTAGAAACATTTCTAAAATCCATAACTATACTTAATGAAAATCACTATCTCCCCATTTTCAGGAACTTCTAGAAATTACATTACAGAACCAATTTTTTTGTCGATATATAAACCTTACAAACATATGGTGTCCCATTAATTTTCTATTTTCACATCAATATGTAACCATTATGAATCATAGTGATCCAATATGTTTGGAAGAAAAGTTCACAGAAGTTAAGTGTTGATCCATACATGTACAAGGCGACTTAATGTTAGGATTATGTATACACTTAGTCATTTTTTCTCAAAAATCTAAAAACTATAAAAATACCAATAGTTTCCTATGATATCCCAGTTATATCTTATGACTCAAACGCTACAATTTTCAATAATTCTTAAAAATATGCCTCCATTTTTCATCCAACCTCCCAATACACTACTCAAGACACTATATAGATCCAAATTAACCTCATAAAGATATTCCAAACATGAAAATTAGATAAAAATCCAATTTCTCACAATTTCCCCCTCTAAAACAAAAAATTCATGTTTTCCTAGATTTCCATTAACCCATATAGAGTTGTTCAATACACATGTATTAATAATCAAGGGTATATATATAGATTCGTAAAATATTTTTTAATTAGGGAATGACCCAAACCATCTACTATAACATCGATCCATGGAATTTAAGGATTGATTGGATATATTAAATGATTTTTGATAAATTTATTATGATTATTAGATCCAATCACCTAGTTAACTCATAAGGTATTCAAGTTCCATTGGGTATTTTAATGTGGACAAAATTTAAAGGGTATTAAGAGAAGGTTTGTTTCTACACATGTATTCACACAACTATGTAGTGGAGAATGTTTTTCTATAAATAGTGATTCATAAATGAATAGAATGGGATATATAATCATGAAAAATGAAATGGTATTTGCATAAGAATCACATAAATTAAAGTATCATTACTAAAATTACATGACTCTTCATTTGCAGCTACTAGAATTAATATTTTTAGTAATGACATGAAGGAATTATATATATAGTAAAAATGTGATATATAGATTGATCATATAATATTAAATTATATATTAAAATTTAAGGATTTAAAAAGGGAAAAAATGATGTGGTTGGAGTTGATCAAGTACGAAGATTACTCAATATAATAAAACCCTATGATAGAGAAAAGGGTGGATGAAGCTCTGAGTACGACTGATCATGATACCTTATCCAAGATGAAAAGTGAAAAAGAATAAAAAAATAGTTATTTAAAATGTAAGGAACTAGAAATCATATCATATGGGGATACATCTAATCTCTCACAAGTTATTTCACAATTATCCATCAATGTGAAGTTCAAGGAACTAAAAAAAGTGGATATGGATCCATAGAATATGGTAAGGAATAATCTAGAGTTAAAAATAGAAAATGATAGAATTATAATATTTTGGAAATTTATATGTCTCCATTAAATAACAGAATTAATTGAGTTATTAGATGAATAACATATATCATCATTATCTATCCATCCTGGAAGTATAAATATTTATAGAGATCTCAAGAAAGTTTTTGTAGTTGGATAAAATAAAGAGGGATATTTTAGAATACAAATCCCGATTCATGGTGTTACTTCATATTAATTCATAATGATATAATTCTAAGGGGATGATGAAACCATTACACATTTCGGTATGGAAATTGAATAAAATAACAATATTTTTTAAAGGTATTATTAATAATTCTAATGGATATATTGATTTTTGGGTTGTAATTAATCTCTATATAAAGTCAAAAAAATTCAATGATATTTGAGAATATTTGTTTCTCAATTAAATTTACATGATATATATACTGTAAGTGGTAATGATTCATTGATTACCATTTTTCCATTGTATGTGATTCATGTTTTACCTTGTTTTCCTCAATATGTATTCTAAAAGAATTGAATATGATGTTGAAAGTTATCATAAATTATCATCCTGAAACTGATGATCAATCTAAAAGGTTCATTAAAACACAATAATACATTCAAAGATCATATTAAGTCGATTTCAATGGAAATTGTGATAAACACTTTCCCCAAATAGAGTTATCGTAAAGTGATATTTTCTTGTTCTTGAATTCAAATTGAATTTTGTATGGATCTGTATGTCAATAGGTGTTGAACTCCAACATGTTGGGATAATTTTGGAGAGAGTAAAATTATGGTATTTTATCTTTCTCAAATAATTTTTAAGAATATTCAAACAGTTTAGAAGTATATTAAACAACATAAAGTCGACATAAAATCTATTCAAATAATCATCAGAGATATTTTGAGTTTGAAGTCAAAGAAAATTTATTTCTTTCAATATCACCATGGAATAAGGTTATGATATTTTAGAATAAGGGATAGTTGACCCGATAATATATTTCCATTTAAAATCCTCTCTCATATGTGGATGGAAACCTATCATCTCTCACATCAACCAAACCTCCGAAAATTTCATAACGTGTTCCATGTATCACTTTATAGGAAGTACATATGTAATACATCACATTTACTAAACATAGAGGTTGGATAACTAGAAAATAATCACACTTATTTGGAAAAAATAGTAGAAATGTTGGATCAGAGAGACAAATTACCAGGAAACATGACCACACACATAGCTAAATCTATTTATAGGAATCATAAGTTTGAGTAAAAATAATGAAAACCTGAATTTGAAATGAAGGAAAACACCCTCTTTTAACTTTATCATAGTAATATAACTGTGAGGGATAAGATTTCTTAATGGTGTAGTATTTATCACCCCATGTCTTTAGTAAATATTCTAGTTTAAATAAATATTATTTGTTCAATATCATATGATACACTAAACATAAAGCTACTATGTACAATGCATTATTATGGTAATATAATACTAAATAAAATGAAATAAATTACTACATTTATAAATGAAAATAATTAAAAATAATTCAAATAAAAGACAACCATATGTAACTAATTTTTTAATTAATTTTAAAGGTACTAATTCACTTGGGAAAATACCATTGATTTTAAAAAATTATTTTATGAATAATATATTTTAATTAAATATATTATATTTAAATGATTATATCAGAAAAATTTATTGATAAAATTTATGTTTTTATTAGTAAATATATTAATTATCTCCAATGAATACTATATTAATTATTATTAATTAAACAGAAATGTTTTCTTTAAAAACATTTTTTATTATATTTTCTATTTTTTTTATTCAAAAGTTTAATTTCGAATATTTAAAGTATAAAATTTTATGAAAATTATTATTTATATATAAAAAATATGAAAAACCATTCATTCATTGATTGTTAGTTAATCAGTAATAAATATATAATCATTTACTGTTTAAAACATATTTTTTAAAGAATTATTTTTTCTATATATTGTATGTTTTCATTTTTATAAATTTAAATGACCCTAATTGAAGAGTGGTTTTAATGAAATAAATTTTGTGTATATGTTTTCAAAAAAAATCATCTAATGATTACTACTTTGTATGGAATAAAAATAAATAATTTTTTTTCTTAAAAATTCCTTTTTTTTATATGTTTATATTATGCACGCATATAATAAAATTAATTCTGATCAAATTTATAAATTTAAAACCGTGAACTATATTTTATATTTGAAATCATTATGAAAAAAATATTTAATTAGGTCACTTTTATTTTTGGTTTCAAATATAAGTTATCATGGTAAAAGTATTCCACCATTGTAAATGCCAAAATGAGTTAAAAGGGTCAAATTATATGACAAATTCATAAAATATAATAAAATATTATCTCTAAATGATTGTATGAGTCCATTATTTATGTAAAATTATCATATTTCCATCATTTATCCCCTTTGTATCCACTTTCCATGAAAATTGAATTCCATTTATACAACAAAATGATCATTTAAAAAAATGCAACCCCTTCCCACCCATGTAGTGTCACCTCCTTTAGACACCTCCTATAGCCACCTAAAATAACACATTTAATTTGGTTTTATCTTGAATCCATGAAATATGTTTCTAACTAAAAATAATATCCTTTTTTGGGGACCTCTATTTATAAGAAGAATCCCCAAATCCCTCAGTTCCAAGATTCTCTCTAAGAAGATATTCAAATATTCATGTTAAGTGTTATCCTATCCTAAAAATCTCTTCTCATTCTTGTTTATCTGAATATTCTTAAATATGATTCATCAATATGATATATTTTTAAATAATTAATATTTTTTTAAATGTGATGTTATATATTTAAAATAACATGTCTTCACTTATTAAATCATTATAATGTGATCTTATATCGGATTGTTTTACCTCATATGTGGATGATGATATAATTTTGGCATCATAAATAACTCAAAAAACATAAATAATTGTACTATAACTTAATAAGTATTAATTTTACATGATTTTATAAATCTATAATGGTAGTATTCCAATTTATATTCACTAGTTAATTTAAATATTTTATATGTTCAATGGTCATCAAAAGGTTTATTTTAAGTGTTCCATGAAAACCATCCCCACAAGTTCCATGAACTGAAAATGAAAATTTTTAACTATATCAAATAATTACACAAAATATTGCATATATATATATATATATATATATATATTATTAACTTATGATAGAGGGTTAAGTACCAAAACCTCTAAACTAAAGCATGCATGAAAAAACAAAATAATTAAGAACCAAATATTAAATTTAATAATAAAAAATTAAAATGTGGGTAATGATAAATTATATATGAATGGAATTTAGTAAAAAAATATGATTTTTATATAAATATTAATAATAAACGTATATTTATTATACATGGAGTATGAACTTGCCCGGCAAAGTGGAAGTCTGAGGTAAGGGATTCTTTTACGATATCAATTTTGAAATTGAGATATTTGTAGGTCTAAATTCTTTTTTGGGTAATTTTTTTATCTCACTAAAAACTCATATGTTTGTAAATATTATGGTTATTTCATGGTTCTAAATTTACTCTTACCATTTCACTTCCCTTTGTTTCAGAAGTTTACTAAAATCCTTCTTATAAGTGGATCCAACCTTATCTCATATTTTCAGTTTAGGATATCTGTCCTCTATGTTCAAATTCTATAAATTATTTTATTAATGTATTTAATTATACTTATATGGACTATTAAGTAAATTTTATATTCACTTTGAACAAATATATATAATTTTAAATGGTATAACTTTTTAATTTTCACCACATAGGTAATTTTATATTGACTTTAATTTTCATTCTAAAATTGTGAAAGTAATCTCTTATTTAAGGATTTTTAAATGATCTATTTTTATCACTATATTCATTTATTTTTTCGATTATTATTCATTTAATTAATTTTTTCATTTTAAAAATTAATATATATTCTCATTATTTTATATTTATATTTACTTTGTAAAAAATATTTTAAATTTAAGGGGTATTTCTTCTTATTTTTCAAAGTAATTTTATAATGCTCTTATAATGAGTATTTACTAAAAGTAAATATCTATAAAATATATTATGATTCACTAGTGATATTCTCTAATGATATTTTTCAATTATTCTATTGGGTACTTCTCATCGCTCTTCGATCCACGTCTATAGATTGGTCACAGTCCTAGTGTCATGTCTTCCTACTTTCCATGGGTGGGAGGCCTCCACCACTATGGTTGATGATGATGGACCCTTGATCAAAACAGAATAATGGGATTTTGTGTCTTCCATCCATGGATTCCTCCTTGGAGTTTTCCACCTTTTATGGGTATCTCTTGTGTTCTAATACAAGTTCATGAATCTCATTTCTGACACCATGTCCTTAGGGACACTGGGTAATTACATCAGTTGCTATGATCATAAGGCATATACATGTGGTTGGAGGGGATGATGGAATTGGGAATTTCAGGAATATATATAATTATTCTGCATTTTTTATTTTGAGGGAATCTTAATCTTATCACATAAGGTGTCTTAGGTGAAAAGCCTAAGGCATCCCATGATCACTATGAGATAACTTACATTCGATGAATAAGTAATTCAATGATCATCACCGCAAAAATCATATGATTGTCACACAATATGGATAACATTTTTTGTGAGGAATCCAAAAATATTCACGCCGGGAAACTTATAATCATCACATATAGATTCATAGGCTTATCACTATGGAAATCTAGTTCTCATCACACCGGTTGAGAATATAGGTTCGTCACTTAGGGAAAGAGAAAAGTGTGCATATGATCATCGCATAAAGGGGTTCTTAAGAAAACAACCTAATGAACCTTTTGTCATAACATTAGGAAAGAATTTAAGATTCATCACATTAGTATTGAATAAAATATTGTATGTTCATGACATATTCTTCTTAGGCTCTCCACCTAAGTCTCTCTAGGATTTTCACCTTGGGTTGTGACTCTAATGCATCAAGAGGGGTCACATTTTTTACATTAGATTGAAGGACTTCACGTATTTATATTCTAATGGGGTTAAACTCCAAATATTAAAATCATATACTAGACTAAGAATAGGCTTCCATCTGAGTGCGGGCACTCGTGTTTTAGAGTTCTATGGGGGACACTCACAAATTTAACATATAATGAAAGGATGATTCACATATACTCTCATCATGTACATGGATAGTAATAGGTTACAATCCTATAGATATTTAAATGTATATATTTGGAACCTTAATTTTCACGATGAGAGGTTTTTCATACTCATAAAAGGTGATTAAACTTTGAATTTTCTGAATCCTGAGATGGAGATAGATTTGTGGTCATGTTGGGGTTGAACATCAATGAGGAATACTATGTAACTTACTAGAAGACATAGATCAATACCCATATATTTCAAGGACAAATTTTAAGATCATTTAGCCAGACTACATCATGAATTTTAACATCATGAGGTAAGGATGCTTGTGTCATGAAATGTGTGATGACATGGTATGGTGTTGGTCTTATGAAAAATAAATTCATGGAGTGTGGGGGATAATCTCAAGAACCTTTCTTATGTAATATCTTGCATGTCAGACAAGGAGTATTTTCATAATCACATAAAGAATCCAGTGATCATCACATAGGGTAAGGATAAATTTTAATTTCTTATGATGAGAATGTTTTCATGATATTTAATGTTGTGAGACTAGATTTTTTTACTATGAAGTTTAAAGTCTTGAAGCTAAAAATTCATTGTTGATTATAAATAAATATTCATAATTCCAATTATGGTGGGAAGGGAGAGGGATAGAGGGAATTGGACATAGCTCATTGAGGTGAATTATTTCTAGTCTCCCATGATGATCCTTTAATTATGGAATACATATCCACTGTCCAGATGATTTTGGAGAGAAAAATGAATTGCCACAACCCATTTTAGACAGCATGTAGACGTCTTGGTGTGGGGATTCCAATTATTGGGGGAATAACACAATGAGGCTACCTAACTGATTCCTAGAACTAATGGATTATGTATCATGTTCAATGGTAACATTCATGCGGATGTGGTATGTGTGAATAAATCGAGTTGAAGAATGTACGAGAACCATTGGAACTCAACATGTGCTCTACTATGTTCAGTGGATGTAGGTGTAAAATTTTGGACCTAAAGGCATCATTACATTTATTTTGAGTGGCACGATTCTTTGGAGTTTCATAATCCATGGATTCTAGAATAGAGATGTGGTGTGGATTTGAAAGGCTTAGTTATGAACAACCATTTGTGTAACTGGAAGTAAGAAGTCGAGAGAATAACTGAAATAATATTCCCACCAATATTTAATTCAAGATAAGTTGTATGAAATCATATCTAACATAGGAAAAGGTAATTTTATAACTATGTGGGGGTTTTTAGACATGTTTCTCACCTATGGGAATCCATGGGAGTCCCAAGTTGTGTGATTATTTCAAATAATGAGTCGTCCATGTTAAGGGCATGAATCTATGACTTCTAAAAGGTATATCCACAAAAATGGTGGGATGATATAATATTTATAGAAATATTGTCCTATTGGTGAATTTTATAATTAAAATTCATCCTTATCATTCAATGTGGAATTATATTATGAAATATTAGAGCTCCTTAATACTCTGAGCCCATGTAATAGAACATTAGGTTATGGGAGACCTGTTCCTTTTCTATTTGATTTTGGATTGAACATATGTGGAAATTAGCCATTTGAAATAAAATATCGCACACAAATCACCACACTATTGAGTTTTAAAAAATATTAGAATCTTGGGAATGATCTATCAGATTTGTTTTGGAGGGTTTGTGTGGTATTTGTAGAATATTAGACGATTTTGATCCCTTTTCTCATCGAACTCACCCTAATATTGAGTTATGAAAACTATTGAAAATTTATGGTTGAACCCTCCCATTTGTTTGAAGACATTTTTTAATTCATGTTTATTTGATAATTTGATGTTTCCTTTATCATTAAAATGAGTTTCATGGAATTTTTGGAAGTTACATGAAAATAGTGAAAGTGAAGTGCAGGAGACTACATTGTTCAAAATGGTTACCATGTATTTGTATCCTCAAAACCCTAGAGATATCATGCATTTTGAGGCTCAAGATGACATTTTCAGTTCAAAAATACCCCTATAATTTGAGATAATGGGGAAGTGGATGGTTAAATTATGAGGAAAATAAGGAGAATTCTATAATCTTCCACCATTTCATGTAACTTGGGTATTTTCTGTGGAACTCGGTTTCGTTCAAGTGAAAGATTGGTGGCACCAATCCTATAAATAGGTTGATAGGGTACCTAGTATATACAATATATTTTTTATCCTCTATAGTATATCTCTCAAGTACGAACTCTATATGTTTCATGAACTTTTGACACTCAATTCATGATGTTCACAAAACACTTTATTTACACAATACAAGTTTAGACATTATATTTTTTTTGAGATATATTTTTTTATTTGTTTGAAGATTAATTTCATAAAAAAGTGTGAAGTTATGCAACATATAGTGACTTGTGAGAAAAAGCAGTGACTTACATGACACATACTTAGGGAACAAAATAACAGTATTTAAAATTGCAGGTCATACTATTGGAGATGTTGTCTCCATTTCATATGATTCCAAGATAGAGGAGATAAATCAAGACCTAGATATCACTTAGGTTTGGAAGGTTGTTTCTAATAATGAGGTATTTTTTGAACCTTAAAATAGAGGCATAGATGAGGTATGTAGTTAGAAATAGGATACCACTCTATAACTTCAGTCTATTTAATGATGATTTCATCCCAACTATGGAGATACACAAGAAGATGCATTGGTTCCCATTCCATGACGAGATAAATATAAAGAATATAATTTATGTTTTCCACCCACTAATGTAGTGTGAAATTGAAACCATTTATACCCTTAGTAGTTGAACTAATATAGTAAATGGTGAGTTATCGGTGGAGGAGTCTTTCCCATATCACTACTTACGCATTGTGTGAGATAGAATATATAAAAATTAGTTGTATTTTAATAAATTATTGTATCCTTAATTGTTTAGGAACTTAAAATATAAATGGGATTGGTTATATTGGGTGTGCAACATGTTTGAGGAGTAAAATATTGAGATATTCCATACTTGATTGTATGAGGCAGTGTAGAAATCCCAATTCTACATTTATCATCATAATAATATAATACCATATATAATTAAAATATGGAAATTAAAATCCAAAAACATTCAAATTTACCATAGATAAGTGGGGATTAGTCTATAGGATCTTAACCACATCAGTGGGATTCCATTGGCAAGATTTTGTTAGAAAGAGGTCCTCATAGAGCCCAACACATGGGGATGTAGATTAGATGTTATTAGAAGTAGTGATTTTGGTGATTAATATAAAAAAATATCTTACAAAAGCATCTATAACACTATCCAATGATCCACTTTAATAAATGGTTAGTCTTTATTTTTAATATACATGAATGAAAGACACCAGTATGGTCCAAACAATTCGATGGCACATGACATTAGGGGAAATCTGGATAGTGTTGGATAACATTGGATGAGGGGATTTATGCGGAGAGGGGCCACAATGTGCTGAACTGAAACCCAGATTTTAGGTATGTATCATTATTTAAAACCTTATGGATTTGACTATTTATACTATTCAAGGGCACAAAAATGTGTTTTAGGACTTGCTCTGTAGTGATAACATTAATCCTAGCATCCAAAAACTAGTTTGACCCTAGAATGAAATTGTTATCTAGGAATTATGTCTAGTTAAGGAATTTAATTATGGAATAAATGCTTAGGAATATATGTGGACTACTCCAATTATTTCTAGGAGGGTTAATAGTTCATTTTTTGGTGGTTTGAATTCTCAATTGCTGATCCCCCATGAATAACGGCCTCATACTTACCCTACTCAACATCATTATAGTGTAGATGATCTTTCTTAGTGAGTTTTTTTGTGTGTGTGTGGGGGGGGGGGGGGAATTCCCCACATCAATAATTTTGTAAACATCAATTTTTATCCCTTTCCCACCCCATATAGTGAAATTGTTAACAATGTGTATGGTTCTCTTGATAATAGGAAATACTCAAAGTCGTACTAAGGTATGATATTTGATACCTCAATTTAAGGTCATATTTACTAAAAACCATATACCCTATCCACATTTGAAACATATTTTAGCTATATTTAATAGTTTGTGTCATAGTTATACATAGGGGATCTGTGTTGAGTGTCAAGTCTTTTTTATTATGTAGCTTTGTGGAATGTTAATGAGTGAGGGATTTGAGGAAGGCATCATGTTTCCACCAGACATTTTCAACATTGGACTCACCCATAATTATTCAAATAATTGATTGGTGACATATCTAGATTCCATTTATGCGACAAGTGAGGCAATGGCTCCCTTAGATGAACCTTATGAGCAGCAGGATAGAAGGCAAGCTACCATAATGGGATCTTTCAAAGCAGGGAGGTGGGTCCATTCCTAGGGAGTAAAAACTATATAAAATACACATGGGACTTTTGATCCTCCACCTTCAAGAGGTTCCTCTAGAGTGAACATGTTTTTAGGTGTGGTTCTCCCCAAAAAGTGGTCATAGGAGTTGGATTACAGATCCTGGGACGCACTTGGAAGATTCATTTTGGTTCTAGGGAAGAGATTACACAACCCTGTCTAGATAGAAGAAAACACACTCTATACCCATATATATGGGTGGTTTGAGACATGATTTTGTGATCCTAGATGACAGATAATATACGGAAGAGGCCTAAAATGGATTGGATTGACCCATCAATGGTTAGTATCTTCAAGACTCCCATCTAGGTGGACTATCGATAGTGGTTAAAATACCTGGAATGTACAGAAACCATGGCACACTAGCACGGGTAGAATGACCCAATCACTACCTAGGTGTGGTCCATTTTTGGTGGGGGTGATCAAGAAACCACTACCGAAACACCAACTCAGAGGGTGCCTCTTCAAATCACCATATCACAAGACACCAATGATGAGTTTTCAGGGGGAATTGCATCCAAGAAGGAAAGAAAAATAGAGGGTGGGGAAGTCATTTTGAGGATAACTTTAACGAGGTCCTCTTTGGTGGGGTAAGCCTTAAAAATGTAGGGTTGAAATTATAACTGGGTATTGAGAATTGATAACCCATGCTTCTAATTCATGAAAGAACCATCAGGAGATTACTAAGATTCCTACTTAGTAGATTAGAGAGGGCTTTCTAAGGGAAATTCATAGAATAACTCAGATTATTTACCTAAGGAATTGGTAGGGGTCCTTAAAAGGGAAACTATAGTAGGTTCTAACACATACCCTATACTCCCAGACATTTATAGGGGACCTTTCCCCAGTATCCTACAATCAGCTCCAACAGAGAGAATAGAACACCACTAGTGATGGATAACTACTTGATTCCTCTTCCGTCCTCATAGAAAATGTTTAGCTCTTTTTTCCTCAATTTTTAGATTTTTTTATACTCTGATAAATTTATTAATCTTCTTTTTTATATCTGTCTAATATGAAACTCTAGAGAAATTAGAAGCGGTCATGGGGGCTCCTAATGACAATGATAGCTCTTGGTAGTGGAACTCACTTTCAAAATCATTTTCCATGAGATTTTGAATGGGGCTACAGACACCTAGGATGTGGTGGACTAGGGGTGTTGGAGATGTATATCATCCATACCTTCACGTCATACATGTCTCTCCAAGCATGGGTTGTATTTAACATAGATATTATTACAATTTTAGATAACCACTATTGTTATGATCATTTTTTTGTAATAGTGTTTAATATGCATCCCCTTAGGGAATAAATATGGAGGTGGGGACTAAGGATCTCATTCCCATTCTAGTGACCGGGTTGAACTTAGATGAGTTGTATGCTTAGGAGGATCCAACCTCATTACAAGTTGGGTATCCCACCACGTTGGATGGGGTGATTGAGGGATGGATATACCTTCTTGATATAAAGGAGGGAGACTATTGAAATGGGTTGGGAAAATATGATCTTCCTCTTGACTTGGATCCTTTTCTGTCAGAGTGGATTCATAATGTATAACTTTTTACCGATGTACATATGACCTTTACAGTGTATTAGCATGAATCACTGAATGAACTCATTGATTTTGGGTCATATGCATCTCAAGTGAATATGGCGGTTTGGTGGAGGGAATGGCAGGAGGTTTTTTAGTTTTATCACCCACACCACATGGGATGATTTAGTTGGATGAATGAGATCTCTTCACTATTAGTTGGTGAGTATGGGGACCAATTTAGTGGACTACCACTCCCTCCACATAGTATTCTATGAATTGTAGTCTGAATGGGTTCATGTGAAATAGGAAGAGTTTGATTCCACCTCATAATAATATTCTTTTAGGTAATTTTTGTCACTCCCAGTGTCGGAACATGATCTCAATCAATTCTAGGGAAAATGAAACCATCATGGGTTCATTGTCACTGGAAATTGAGAAATCATTCGACAACTGAGGGAATAACTATCAAATACTGTGTATAAGGTAGTTGAATGTAGGATTAAATATATTCATGTGAATTTATGGGATAAATAGGTTCATCTTATGATTCAGGGGGAAACAGTGGAGATGACAAGGTGGATTTTGGTCTTTGAGGTAACCCAGTAGTGGCTAGCCAAGCTGAAAAGTTCTCTCCCGATGTTGACCAGAAGAATAATTTTTTCATATGGGAGAGGATTTTATATGTGGAAGTCCCTCCTAATTACTATTTTATTGAAATTAATAAAAAAAAATTATCTCAATTTCCTTGGTTAAATTTTTAATCTTCAACATTTGAAAAAGACCACTAACAACAAATCTCCAAACCCACATCAATCATGATTGGTGTGAGAAATAGGAGACCAAAATAAAATTAATTATTTATAAGAGAGTTTTTATAGGGGATAAATGGTTGGTATTAGCCTGAATGTCCTGAAGGCCTTCATTTTTATTGATTTTTGATAACCCCCCTTTCATGGGATGAAGCAGAACCCTTACAAGGCCTGTAGGCTCAGAGATTAAATGACATGTAGGATTAGGATATTACATGACCCAATGGTTTTAGGGAATTCAACCAAACTCTCTACAAGGAACTACCCCTCCCCAGCATCTTCATCATGATAGTAACTCTCTACCTTCGCATAGACGTCTGGCTAGGATTCCCATTAAAGCATAGGCTGGTCCTAATGGCCTAGCCATACCCTCTCATTCTAACAAATCCATTTGGATCTGCTCTGGTGAGTGCACCTGCTCTGAATCCTCTTCTAGGGCTACTACCTATTGTAGAGTCTTTCTGGGGAAACAACATGTTTCCTAAAGTCCTTGAGGTGGACCAAAGGCCTTAGAGGTCACCCGAAATCCCTACCAACCTGAAGGCCTGGGTGGCCTAAAAGCTATAAAGACTCCAAGTCTAACCCAGTGGCCCAAGGTGAATAGTTACAACTGCTAAAGTACTGAACAGTACCTGCTACAATGACTGCTATAATGCCTGCTACAGTACCCGCATAGTACACAGCCTCTACTACAGTACATGTATAGTGTACAGTCTACTACAGTACTTCACAGTGTACAGTCTGCTACAGTACTGCTACAGTACCCCCATAAATATGCCTCTACCTAGTTTTGAACCTAGGTCTCTTGGATGCACTTAGGGATACCTCACCAACTAGTTTGAGGATCATTTTAAATGGTTGGTATTAGAATTCTATATCGATCAACTCTAGGGATCATGGATTTAGTAACCCTATTGGTTTAATTCAAGCAGTTTAATATTAAATATTGTTGTGTAGGATACATGAGGACACAAAACCTATAAGGACCCAACCTTAAAACATTACATAATCATTAATTTTAGATAATAACATACATTCATACAAATTGAGGATATTTTAAGGTTTATATTTTTAGATAATTAGGACATACATTTCATTCCACATTTATACAAAGTGGATACCACTAAAACAGTATCCATTTATTCAAAAATATAAAACTTTTTAAATAAAATATGAGTTCTTTAAAACAAATTACTTATATAATTCTTTAATTACTTATTTATATTAAAAGTCTTTATAACCTTTGAAATATATTTAAAAACTTGGGATGAGTGCAAAAAACTCAGTAAGGGATATTATGAAATAAATTTTTAGTCAAATTATTATATTAAAACTAATAAAACCCATTTCATAAAAACTTTTTAGCTTGAATAGAAACATCATATAGTTTACATGAGAAATATTTACTATATCCCTCTTATAATCAACCTTACACATGGGAAAACCATTTATTAGATTTCCACCTATAGATTACTCAATGTATTGGAGAGCTTAATGGGGCCCTCTCATCATATCTTGAGCTATAATGGGATCAAACCAACATATGTTAAGCTATAATGTGGAAAAATCATCATATCTAGGGATATAATGGTCTCAACCAAACATAAATATTTCTAAGTAACATATCATAGTAATAAATCATCACTAAATTAAGAAAAACTACTCATTCCCTATATATATAAAAACAATCTTTCTGAATTTCATTAAAAAAACTTTTAAAAAGGATTTCAAAAGGAAAGTCCCATAAAAATATAATTGTAATCTGAATTAATATATTGGAATGGATATGTGTATACACTATAAATACACATAATAAAAAATAATATAAACAAAAATTAACCACACAAAATAATCTTAATACCATATAATGAATAACGTATAAGGTTAACCCAAAGAATAGAAATTAGGTTTAAGAATTCCCTTACCCCATCTTCGTCTAACTTGAAACATTATTAAACTGCATGCATAATGGTTAAAATAGTGTTATTAATATCTTATTGAATAATATAAACTTTTATAAAACCTTATATGATCATTTTATATCATCATTCCACCCATTAATTAATAATATTTTGTTCTTTCCATTGTTTTGGGCCCTTTACATGATTCCCATGGTCAGTTCATAATGGATTTTCTTACCAAATGGAAATGAAACACCAGAAGGAGAATTACATTATTTTAACATGTTTACATAATATTAAATTATACCCGAAATAATTTTTTATCATATATGATGATGGTTATTTATATAAAACATTAATGATGTTTAGATCATTTTGGCGGTTCTTCGATAATTGTTGGTACATGTGTTCAGATAGCCGAAAAGAATCTCTTTGTCATCCTATAAATCCACGAATCAGTGTTGAAGTAGATGCTGCAAGGGTAACTTTTGAATATGTCTGGATCATTGTGGGAAAAGAATATCGCTGGAAACAAAGGGTGGTTTTCGAAAACTTGACTGACTTCTGTTCTGGATGCAATCGACTGGGTCACTCGCTAGACGTATGTCATAGGGGGCTCCAGCACACTGGGAGGCGGAGCAACTATCGCGGAAAGGATTTTGGGGGATAGGGAAAGGGAGAGACACTCAAACAGAAGTCTGCTATGGATGAAGGCGTTTTGGGCAGTGGGAATCATGATGGAAGTTTGCAACTGGAGGAGGTTTCGCTTCCCAGTCCAGCTACGTGTGAGGGGGAATTTGTGGAAGGGTCCAGTCGACCCTCTCATTCTCGGTCTCCTGTAAAGAAGGATGGGGTGCTTTAGGCCAATCCATTGGTCGGTGATGTGTTCAAAAGGTTGAGGCGGGACCTGGATTGCTCTTCAAATGCAATCGGTATGGAGAAGTGTATTATAGTCCAGCAAGAATCGATTAACATGGAAATTCAGGAGGCCAGAAGTCAAGAGGCTGTGGTGCAGATGGCAGACCGGAGGGAGAATGATCTGGCCAAGTCATTGGGGCCGGTTTGTGGTTTTCTATAGCAGGAGTTGTAGGGGTCTGCATTGGAGGAGGAATGGGCGATCGAGTAAGGGGAAGATAGGTGGGACTACTTCCAAGCGTCCGCTCTTAATTCCCCTGAATAACCAATTTGAGAGGCTTGCTGAAACAGAATTGAGTGCACCCTTCAGATACTCTCCGGAGGCAGTGAGAGGGTGTGAGCATGAGTGCAACGAAGATGAGCACAGCCATTCGACAGATGAAACATCGAACTAGAAGACCAGGAGGAGGAAGGGTAGGAAGGAATAATCTTCTCTACCTCCTCCTATGAAGACTCGATCGGCAAAGAAGGTGATTTATAAGAGGACGGTGACAGAGTCTTTGAGTTACATGAGGATGTGGGGAGCAGAATGGCCAGTCCTCAGTTCTGGTTTTAAATTCTGTGGAAGAAGATATAGAATACGTCCTTTTGCTCAATGCTAATGATGAGGAAGCTGTAAGAATGATGGGAAGGACTCTAGAGGTTCCCCTTAACGAGGAACAATATTCCTGGATCGATAAACAAGATTCAATTTTGGTAGGAGGTTTCAACAATGGGAATATTAGTGTTGAGGAGTACATACATACCTGGGATCAACTTGTGTCTGTTTCTGATAAGCGGATTTTGGAGGAGGCAAGCTTCAATTTATCTTCCTTAACATGGAAATTATTTAGGGAAGAAGACTCGGGTAATATCAAATTTCTGGTTAGTGACTTAGTTTAAGTTGGTGGTTGTGGTTGACTGATATGAATGCTTGGGTTGTGTGAGCTTGCGTTGATTCGGATCATTTGTCTCTAAAGTTATGTTGTTGCTTGGTTTTGTACGCTTATGGACCGCCCTGGAAGGGGTTTTGGGCATCTTGTCTTCTTCGACGCAGGTACCTTGGAACTGGATTCTTGAGAGGGTATGGCTTCGTCATCGGGTCTGTGCCCATGCTTTTGCACTGGACTACTTGCCAAGGGAGTCGTGTTGATGAAGACTTGTTTTTTGGTTTACTTGCTGGGATGGGGTGGTTCAAGTGTTTTGCTTTGGTTGTATGTGGTTCTCACTTTTTCCATTAAAAGTGTTTTTTATAATAAAAAAGTAATTTTCAGGAAAACTTGTTTCATCATATACCATTAATATTATGAATATGTGTTAATCAAAGAAAATAATATAGGTCATATAATACAATATACAATATTTTTAAACCATTAAAATGATTTTATAACCAAATTTGATGTAAGTAAAGGAAATTGAAGACATAACATCCATGATGTCGGGAAATCGACACATCATGAACAATGTTTTTATTTTTAGAAAAAGAGGGAGAGGAGGAAGAGTATGATGATGAATTATACCATAATCATGATAAAAATATTGAATATATGTAGCATTGTATATTTCAAGCCTCTTATATATGGTTATGTGAAGAGAGTATACAGAAAGAAAAGAATTGAAAAGTAAACAAAATAAAATGAAAGAGGATTTTTACCTCTTGATCTCTTCCCCTTGAGATCCTCCTCAATGCCATTGGTTTTGGACTTTTATTGAGACCAAAAGGTCTTGGACATGGGAAAGATGGTTGGTAATAGTATTGAGAAGAATTCAGATAATTATCAAATATTTAGAGGTGTGATAGGAATAAGGGGTGAGGGTTGAGTTTATAGGGGAGAAGAGGAGGGGTGATCCATTATTTTAATCATTAGTTGAATATTTCATTCTCAAAACTATGAATATTATGTATTCTTATAAATATATAGTAATAAGGGATTATGAGTTTTAACCAATTTTCATTTACATCATCCAAGAATCAAGCAGGATTCATAAATTCATTTATTTAGCATATTTTGAAAATTATTGAATTTCACTATACACAAAAAATTCAAGTATTTCAGAAAAATCTGAAAAATTAGCCACAACCATTTTTCAACATATAGAATTAAAAAATGAACTCCATTTTATCTAAATAATTTTATATAATTATAAATTTAATTTTTGAATAAAATAATAATTTATTTGAAAAAAAACTAATTTTAAAACTATAACTGATTTTATAGCACCTTGATAAATTAATCAAGGCCTCATAAAATTATCTTAAAACCATATGAAAATAAAATAATAATCTATTATTACATTTTATGTAAATAAAATTTCATTTGAATTGTTAAATTAACTATAAAAGTGTAATTAAATATTTTTGACTTACAAAAATACCAACACTTATATAATGATCATACTGTCAATTATAATATGCCTTTTTATTATACATTCAATGGTGAGGTTACTATTATTTGGCTGATATACTATTCATAAGGTTTATATTACTATTCATAAGGGTAACATTACTTTTCATAAGGGTATGATACTATTCACCCAAAAATATATTTCTCCTGTCAAACTCCTAATAACTTATTGATCACAAATGTGTATGTCCATTTTTTAATTCAAATAAAAAAATGTGGAAAAATTATTTTTAACTTCTAGTTTATAACTATCCTCTTTAAACAAAGTTTCACTATGTAGATACTCTGTGTTTTATGTAATCCAATTTATTTTTAAATCCTTATGGTGTCAAATTCTCCCCACCTTTTGGAAATCGTGTCCTAACAATTTTGTTTACTTATTAAACAAGTGAGAGTATATTTCCCTCATAGCATTTTTAGATTCCCATGTTCATTCTTCAACCATTTGGGTTTTTCCCAAAATCTTTACCTAGTAGATTAATTTATTCCGCAATACATGTTCTATATGATGAAGAATTTGAATAGGTCTCTCTTCATAAGAATGGTTCCCTTCCGGGTAAACTAATTCTTGGCACAAAATATGAGATGAATCTGACACATACTTTCTCTACAGTGAAACATGAAAAACATTGTGCACCTAAGATAAACTTTGAGGCAAATCTACTTGGTTGGTGACTGGTCCAATATTTTCTAGGATTTCATAATGTCCAATGAACCATGGACTTAACTTTCCTTTTTAACAGAAACACATAACACTTTTCAAAAATATATTTTAAGGAAAACATGATCACATACCTCAAGAGAAAGTTCATTCCTCTGGTGATCTACATAAATTTTCTTCCTACTTTGAGCTATCATATTGTGTCGCTGGATCATCTTCAATTTTTCAACCACTTCCTCTACTAATTCTAGTCTCATCAGCTTCCTTTCCCCGACTTCATCCCAAAATACTGCAATTCGACACCTCTTTAAATACAACTAATACTCCACTCGTGCATTCACACGACACTATAAAAAATTTAAATAATCAATTATAGAATACCAGTTTTGAAACATAATAAATCTTATTAATACTGTTAATGTTTAAAACCAAAAGTTAGTGGTACATATAATGGAATAGAAGGTACAATAGGAAGTCATTTTTTGAGATATAAATCTTCGAGTAACAAAAAAAATGTGATAAAAAAGCTAAAAATTAATATAGAAAAGAACACAAAGTCACCAGAATGCTGCATCAACCAAACCCATTCAAGGAATATGTAGAGGATAGAAAATTCTCCCATCATAGGATTTTTCATAGTTGTTCTGTAGCGACATGATCCCAAAATCCATTACCACCATTTGTGTATCAGAAATAAAATATTTTTAAAAAAAATAGCTTCAGTGATATATAATTATGAATAGAAAAGAAAATTAATAACATGAATCATAAATTATATATGAAATGGATTGAAAATTAAAAAAAATAATGTAATAAGAAACAGTAAAACATTATGTAATAGAGTACCAAAATATCTTTATCGATGTTGTTTGGCATCGAAATAATTGAAACTTTGAGACCAGTTCAAATTTCATATATGTTAATAATAGAAAAAAATGAACTCGCATAACTATATTTACTAAAACACATACTGGTTATGGATCTAAAATTGCAATACCTCAAAAATCATAGAAGCTCCTCTCTCCGAAAAATCACTTGCAATTATGTACACTAGAAATACAGGAAAATTATAAGCAATATAACATGCAGAAACTCTAAAACAATTCAACATAAATGAGCCTAAAAATAAGAAATATTCACTCCGATTATTTACTGAAAATAAGAGACAATGAAGAAAAATAATTATTACCTGAGTGGACTGAGTTGGTGTGCCTATACATGTGGAAAAAAGAGGAGAACCTAGAATGTAAGAGTATTAGTAAAAAATTATAAGGAAAAAAGTTACACAATGACAAGCCTTGTATATGAAATTCTTAATAAAGAAATATATGTAATAGAAATACTGAAAGATTGGGAACATAAGTTAATAAATTGAGCATTGAAAGTTACATATAGAGCTATATGAACTGTAATAAGATATTCCAAATCCCCAAACTGGAATCTGTATCAACCATACAAAATTCCAGGCTCCCTAAGTACAACTACAAGCTTCTCTTCATCCAACAGAACCATCATTTCCTGTATCAATCCAACCTTGAATGAGTCGACATTATTTTACATTGTTCACAAAGAAATAGATGTAATAGTAAGGCCAACTGACTAGGAAAAAAATCTAATTGAACCCACTATGAAAAAGTTTGATACCACATTCAAAAAAATAAAACAATTTAAAAATTACATTACTTCCAAAGGTTATGAAATAGTAATGAATTGTTTAGATTGAAACTAATTCAATAATTTTTCATACCTTTTTAACTTTTAATCCATTTTAAGATAGTTCATGTGTACTGAATCATAAAAAAACAAGATAATGTTGTTGAACACATTAAGAGGATGGAAGACAACATTGAAATTGAATCAATTTAGAGACAGTAATATAGGGTGACACTGAAATATTCCTCTAATAAACCTGAAGCTACATGCATGAAAATAGGAAGGATGAATTTTATGTATGTTGATCACATATAGAAGCAATATTACCATACAATAAATGAAATTTCAAGGAAAATTTAGTTGACAAGATTATCATCTCGAATATGAATCTTTAATAGATGGCGAAAATTAAGGGGATATAATGCTTCCTGTAACTCCCAAATGATTGATACAATAAGAAAAGTATGGGTCATAACTATTTTCATATATACAGTTGATAATATAGAGACTACACATACCAAACGTCAAATTTTCTGTTGCATTACATGATTATTTCATTTAATGGTATACATTATTGTATGGTAGTAGAAAATGGCACCATGGGTGGGGAATATGCCAACTATACCTTCATGAAAAGAAGTAGCAAGATAGTCATTCAGTTGGTCAATTTTAGAGGCAGTTGTACCGAGTGAAACTGTAAAATCCTTATCAAACTTTGGAAATCGACATTAAAATAGGTAGGAAGACTATATTGTATTGAAATATAGAACACATACCTGATGGTGTCATTACTCTGAGAAAATATTAAACTACACCTCATATGGTCCACAAACTATAATGATGTCATTATAATAGAGTTTTATCCACACTACTACCATAACCAACATATGAAATATAAATCCCTTAGTTGAGTGCGTATATATATTTGGTAAAAGTACATCGTCCAGTTCAAAAATACGTGAAAGATATCTGAGAGGTAGTACATGTAGAAGAAAGTAATGACTAAGACAATAGAAAATGTTCCACAACTCATGCATTCTCTCACATCTTGTCTATCCCAAGAAGTTGTTCTATCCAAAATGAAGTTATAGTAAACCCTGTCACATTAAACAAAAGAATGAAACCCTTAATTAATGTTTATTAAATTGAATATAATGAAAACATAAAATAATGGTGAAGAGAATAACATCAAAAAGTGTACTCCAAATGTGAAAGGAAAGAAATTTTGTATAGTGTAGCTTATAAAACAACAACAGAGACAAGGAGTAACTACAACAAAGATAATAAAATTTATCCAGCATAACTATTAGAACATATGGTTATGTTTGTGCATATACTGATTTTCCCAGTAATGAAGGAGAATCGTGAAATATTAGAGGAACCTGAAAATATTTTTCCAATGATAAAGGAGTGGTGACATCTGAGTCCACAATCAATGACGTACAAAAATGATATAAATTTATGATAGTGTAAACACCAAAAAACAATTACAATAAGTAAAGTTATTTTCTAATCTGATAACAAATAAGAAAACAGTGGAAATAATTAACTATTGTTGTATTATCTCTCATATCTGCAGAAAATATCATTCATTTTTTTTTTCAGTTTTGTCTTTTAATTTATCTTTCATTTGAATTTCCACAGTTTCAGCATGGCTTTTTATACCAACACTATCTGGATATAAATGATGAATTTTCTTGAAGACATCCTTAGTGATAAATTCATTCCATAGGTTTTTCTACATACATAATATAGTCAACAAAATTAGTTCTTTTCGTTGTATCTGTAATCAAAAAATAAATTAAGGGACTCCTAAACAACCTGTATGGATGATATCATATATACACTAATAGTACTGATAAAACTATAGTTGACATTAAATATTCAGAATCTAACTTTTCACAACTTCAAAAAGATTCAGAAGCCTGATGATCCTACAATGGAAGGATAATAACAATATTATATTAAGTTGTGATTTGATTGCAAAGATAAGAAGATGAATTGAATTGAAAAGATTGCACCTCAGTCTCTTTAATCCCACTACTTACTCATGAATAACCACTGCTCTGATGATCTTGTATTATTTGTATAATAGGAATAATATTTTTCAATTTTAGAATATAAAATATCCAGTACCTGATTTCCTGTGAAGTTTTCATTGAAATGGATGATGTAGTTTTCATTTTCTCTAATGAAATTTAAATTGTATGTGTGTTGTTCTTTTGAACGTTGATGATTTTGAATATTGAAATTTGACACCTCAATGGACAAAATAACCTTTTATTTATTTAAACACATTTAATTATATCAGAAAACCATACTCATCAACATCCTAATTTAGAATTGAAATATAAAGTTACTAAAAATGGAGCGATTATTACATGTCATCATGTAAAAAGGTCTACATTGATACCTATATCAAAAAGTTTCACAACTCTTTAGTTGTTTTAGTTACATATTGCATGTTATTATGAGTTAGTGATATCAGTCACAAGCAGCTGCACTCTATACATGTTGTTTTATTGATGTGAATAGAAAGTGATTTATAAAAAGTAATAAAAGTCAAGTCTATAAAAATATCAAATGAATAATAAGCGCTTAATGAAAATAACAAATAAGAACATGGGAGTAGTGCAATTTGGAGAAATTTTTCAGATGTTGCACCAAATTTTTCCATCGACACTGTGGACCTTTTTCCTCCAAGACTTGCATCATTCATAGAACCAGTTGTATGTGCTTTGAATTTTTTGAATTGTAACTGGAATTAAGCCCTTTGTAGCCTATGGGACATTGAAAAATCAATAATTTATAGGTATCATATAGCACTCATTTATACAATACATTATAGTCCATAATGAAATTTTTAATGTGATGATATATTACATACATGTTCACACTTTTTAACTTCAGAAATGGTTTTTTATTATCCCAATTAAGCATTGAGGTTGAGGAAGTAATTGGGTATGTTGGTGCTAGACTAAAATATGCTGATTCCATTATTAACCCACATCTGATTTTGGAAAAAATAGAAGTCATCATTTTGAAGAAAATATGTACAGTACAGATTTAATTCACATTGGATAAGAGATAATAAATTCACAGTTATACTTTGCATTTATATCACTTGTTTCTGAAATTTTCTATATATGAAATATCAAAGTTGAAAAGAAGTTTGGTCACATTAATTGTATTTGTTACTATAATAGAGCCTGAAAAAGGTTGAAAATTTAATTACAGGGAATGTGGTACAAAAATTTAAAAAGTAATGAGTAATAGAAAGGGATCAAAGGAATTGTCTTATTAGAAAGAATACTAATCAATTTCTTCACTCTTACGAGCTGAAATATAAAAATAGTAGATGACCCAATATTGTCTTCCATGTAATGTGAAATTTCATTTTCATAGTCTCCCCATAAAAAAAATTTCAATTGTAACCCACTGTACAAAAATATATAAGAAATAAGTTATTATTCCAATTTCCGGTCAGCTCTACTAACAAGACAATGACTCACCTTTCATCCTCTAAGACAATCTGCATCTTGAGATTAGAATTTACCAAAGATTGAATATGATATGAGAAAAATAAATTTCCAATAATCTCTAAAACAAATTAGAAAGAAGAAATTTTTATGTGATGATATTGTCATTTATTTTAAAGGCATCAATTATCTTTTATGACGGTGTAAAGACAACTGGTGAAAACAAATAGAAACTGTTAAGAAAACATCAACAAAACTGCACCTATTAAATATTACTCTGGAACTCTTCTCAGAATTATGTCTTCAAAATAAGTAAAATAAAAATAGAAATGTGGAAGTGATACATCACATGGACGGACATGTGTTGTAGATGTGAACAGTATGCGACAAGCATGTCTAGTCCCGAAGATACTACTTTTATTAGCAGCTATTTGGAAGTTTTGTATGAAATAACATAATCCTTCATGCAGTAGATGGTTAAATTTATAGATAATGTGAAGACCTTGAATAGTACAGTGTATATTTTGTTCCCTATGTAATGAATTTATTAAAGAATGTTTAAAATTGAAAAAAAGGTAGATCAAGTTGACATTTTTGATGTATAAGAAATTTAAAAAGTACCGTAAAAGTAAATAAAACAGATATAATTATCAATCTCAACTCACTTGTTGATCTCCAAGAATCAAATAAATATCAACAAAATCGTTGGAGTATATAGATGATCTGCTGAACCAGAAAATGAAAATACTAACTTGTATCTTCAATGTCTCCTCGGCCTCAGGTGTGATCTCATTCAAAGGGGTAATTTATCGCAACATGTTTGAAACTATGTATCCTTTAAATTTTTCCAGAAAGAGAACATATTCAGAAACCCTAACAATCATGAAATGACATAGAACTGAGAAAAAGAAAGCCAGTAAAGATGTTGAAAGAAATAAATGTAAATTATACCAAACACAATTTAACAAATATTTCCTTGTAGACAATATGATGCATGTAATCAATGTTTGTGGGACTACTATCACCAAGAACTATTTTCAAACCTAATGGTGTTGTGACTCTAAATATATCAAAATATTTTTGACCATGAAAAAATACAATTTTTCAAAGATATAGCCTAATAAAAGATAGTGATTGGCCTTTAATTTTGTTAATATTCTTAGCATATGAAACAATCAATGGATAATGTCTTCTCTTTAGTTTGAAAGGCCATCGACAATCGGAGTGTGTCATATTTAATCCTGGAATGAATGCAAGATATCCTGAATTATTTCCACACAAAATTTTTTCTCCAATGACATGGTCAGCTAAGTGTGTAACAATCAAGTGAATTCCATTACAAAATCTAACAGATTGATCCACATTTTGATGCAACATGATGGGCACACCGATCTTGAGTGTAATTGTGTGGGAAGGAATCCCTGATAGAGTAATACCATTTAACATATCATATGTGTAGATGTTTTATGGACTATCAGTATTAAAACTTGCATCACATACTGAATCTAAACTGATATAATAATTGGATTCATAACATGTGAGAGACATCATGTAGTCATTTACTTCTTCAAAAATATCATGAGGTGGAGATAAGATGGCATGATATTTAAGATAATTGACCTCAACATAGTTATCCAAGAAATTGGGTTAAGTATGTTCTACAATTTCAGAAATAGAATTTTCAGTCCAAGCACGAAGATATACTAAAGGAATTATAATGATAGTTTCACAGTCATTCGGCTCTCCATTATAACCTTCACCAATATCTAAAGTCCATTTAGCAATGTCTTCAACTTCATCTGAATTGGTGGAAATATTGGATTGCAGTCTTATATTCTTTGTCAATGTTAGAACATGACAATATTTCCACAAGTATGAAGACTCTATACTTGAAAACACTATTTCATTTCTGTTACCAACTAGAATGAAAAGTATTATATGCCTGAAATCACTGCCCAACACAACTGTTATACCATCGAATGGTAAGGTTGAAGCTTTTTCACTTTTTGATGACATTAAATCTTTTAAATTACAATCAAGAGCTTCAAAAAAGTACTTATTAACTATTAGTGCCTCATCCCAGATAATTATCTTTGTTAATTGTAGAATCATTGCAACATCACTTGATGAATATTGAAAATAGAGTTATCAGAAATAGAAATTGGAATTCAAAATTTAGAATGTGTTTTTCTTCCACTAGGTAGGAGTAATGACTCAATTACACTGGATGAAATTTCTAGAACGATATCACCTTGTGACCCTAGTAGAGATGTGAATACTTTCCAAATAAAAGTCTTGTATGTGACCCCATGTCCATGCAAGAAAAATAAACCACCAGCAGCTAATGCTAATGATGACATAATACTATTCATCGCATCTTTTTTTTCATCAGTAAGTTCAGTCTACATAGTTAGATACTCATTCTGAAGGCTTTCTCTGTCATAATTGAGTTCATTTGCTACTAACTGATTTATTTCGGAATAAATTTCAGAATATGGAACTAGCATTGGTAGATAGTAATAAAGAGATCTACCATTCCTTTGAATAAGCTTCTCTATCTCAAGCAAATCATACATGTTTTTTTTATGATCCATGAGTGTTAGATCTATGAAATTTCAGAAATAGTTCTAGAGTACTATTATAATGTTTAACCATAGTGATTCCCATTAACTGAATGAACAAATTCATATATAAGAATGTATATATTAAACAAATTACCGAGAGTTCAATTAGTACTCAATAATGTAGTAGGATAAAATCCTGGAAATAACTAAGTAAAAGAATGACTTCATATACTGAGAATTAGCAGACTCTGTTGCTGCACATAAATAATTTCTTCACTGAGGATGTTCTATGTTTTATACCAGACAATGTCAGGTCGAGACATATTGTTTGAGAACAATATACAGGCAAAACGTATGCATAGAGACTGGCCCATAGCCCAAGTTGACATCTCTTCTATTGCTTCAATAAATTCCACGTCATCAACAAGTAGTCCCATTTTAGAACACGCCTCCCAAAAATTACCATGAGTAATGTTGTTCACAGTTTTAATCATCTCATATGAAGTCACACCTCGGATTTTTGTGAGCATTAATTGTAAGTAATATAGTTCTCTAGTTGTCAGTGGCACATAATAAAGTCTACCGATACATAAGCCCTATTTTCTTGGATTCCATTGTTTGGATCAACGGTGGAATACAAATCTTGTTGGAAATTCTGCATATGTCAAACATCGACCTTCCTGATAAACAACATTAGCTTAAAACTAGGTTGTAAGCATTGATTCTGAAATGTTACCCTTACTCAAGATATCTTCAATATTATCATTGTCATTGTAGGTAACGGTATTCTTTACTGGTAAATGGAAATGCATCCTTTCTACTGGAGGATCCTTATAGTGGATATCATAATAATAAATCCTCCATCATGCCTCACAAGGAGAGATATACCTGAAATAATAATACATCTTAATCTCATCAACACACTTTCCTGACAACTCTTCATTGTTCATCTCATACAATGTTGTTGTAACACGATCGTTACCTTTGCTAATATACTTAAAAATTTATTTGATAGAAGTTTATTAATTGAAAATTTCAATATTGAGATGAGCTTGATAAATCAATAGTAAGATAGGATAATTTGGTACAAAAAACTGATTATCCAAAGGAACAGTAATTTTGAAGACAATGTTTCCATCATTTCATTGTCGGTGTAGAACGTACCCATCATTATCAATTATGGTCTGATCAACAAATATTTTTGGAAAATATATAGTACATTTTCCATTCTTCATACAAGGAGACCCTAGATTCGCATCACCAAAAATTCCATACATCAAAAACTTTTTAACAGCCTCATGATGATTTGGGAATTCCTCTTTATTTGGAACTTCAGCACATACATTTCTATCACTGCATGCATGAGTATTGATTTCGTTTTCTAGACATAGAAACAAAAAAATGTGTACCTATGATAAGCCACGTTTTTGAAATTCCATTGTAGGAAAAACTACATGGAAATATTGATATTAATTTCACAGATCAGCAAGTGACCAACAAAATAAGAATATTTATAACACGGTCAGTAATTTATATTAATATAGTAACATGTTCATCACTTCCAAAAGAATCATCCATCCCATAAATATTTCATTACCCGGTCAACCTTAATATTGAAAAATCTTGATACAATATGTGGGAAATTTGATGGATGAATATTGTAATGTGTAACAAATCTACAAATTTCATGCCAGAGTGGATTGCATGTAAACGTTAAAAAAAATCAGGATATCCTGCCTAATTACATATTGACATGGAATCTTGGTAATTATAAATCATATACCTAAGACCATCAATAAATGTTGAAGGTAAAATGGTTTGTTTCCCAAAAGCATGTCCATCACGGTGACAATGGAGAAAGGCATCCTGCAAACCATTATACAATTCAACCCTTAAGAAATTTTGATTGATGAAAATGAAGGAAAGTCTCTGAGACTCTATCATTGTGTAAGAAACAAAAATAAACTATTAAAGTAGCCTTCTTGAATGTTGTAATGTTGAAGCATCATTGAAATTGGACATAAAGTTATAGGAGAAGTACTCTCTCATTGTAACCTTTCTATGATTTGAACTTGTAGTGAAAGATGTAGAATGATATAATATGTTACCTATATATCCATCTTGACCGCTTGTGAAGATCAATGGATAATACAGTGGAAGATACACAGGATGAAGCTCATCAATCCAATGTTAATGACCACATTTTATTTGAATTATAATATCTATTTCACAGTTGAGATCGTTAATGTCACCGACAATAAGCATGGAAATCTCAGAAGTAGTAGCCAAGTTGTATGTCGCTGCATCTGTTTATCTTCTCTTAAGTAGGCGCAGCCTTAACATTGGAATTTAATGATGATCAAGAACATCCCTCGAACTAATGAAATGACGATCTAGAGCATTTTTTTCATGAAACATACATTGTAGGTTCTGAACAATATTAAAATCAATATATGGGTTGGAATTTGTATCGCCATAGCTGCATGTTAAATTAAATTTAAATTGAATTAAAAATATCTCAATAACTTTAAGGTGTTTTCATGTCAATGTAAAATTTACCTGATGTTCTGAACCTTGTTCTGACACTCATTAACAGTATCATATGTGTAAAGTTGGAAGAACATGGTGGTTCTCCCTTTGGATGACACAAACTACCTATGTGATGGTAGTTTTGGCCATTCAATCTGAATATATTTGGAGCTCGACCATTGTTGAGGGACCTGTCTACTCTTCTGACCATTGAAGTGAAATCGAACATATATTTGTAAATATGAATATTTTTTTGAAATGATCTCGCCTTACTGGAGTTTGGTTCTAAGACCAACCTTCTAAGGTACTGAGGACATGACGGTAGAAATTCCAAATGAATTCTACCTAACGAGCAGTATAAAAAAGGTCGTGGGTTATCTTTGTTGCTGCTTTTTTTATTTCTATCATCAAACCAGAACAGTGAACCACAATAATGACATACATTCATAGGATCTCCACTATTCAAATATTTTGTAGGTGAATAATGATTAAATATAATGTGTTAATAATAAGACATTATAAATTTCATCAATGAGTCTTTATTGGAATCCTAGTGAGTAATATTTAAATATAACACATAATCCTATATTTTCTGCTATTCGAAGCACTTGTCTTATTTCTACAAAATCATTAAATAAAGTCATTATGATAATACATACCAAATAATTATACAGTTCACTTAATTTTAGTCTGGAAACACATACCTGAAAAATGAGTGGCACGATGTCCTTCACCATGTCTGTCAATATGTGTTGTTACACGAGTTTCTGATAAGACAATAGCAATTATTGTTGAAAAATTTGGTTGTCAGGTAGAAGATGCATTTAATTTACTACTGAATACCCAAATCATGAAGATTTCTATGTATATACTAATAAATAAGAAAGAATGATTACATGTTATACTACACCTATGCCGGAAAAATGAACTTGGTTTCTAGTAAGCGAATTAGGAAAACCGTATCTATTGTAAATGGAGAATGAAACTAATTACATTCAGTGAAAGAGGAAAAATATATAAATCCATGAAATCTTCTTACTCTAACAAGGGGGCATGTGATGACATAGTGATAATGTCTCTTTCAGTTGTTAAAGGTAACATACGTAATGAGGAAATAGTTAAGCCTTCAATAGAAGGGGTATGTTTACTAAATTTTGTTCATAAGAATACATTGACATGATACTTGCAAAAGGGATCATCATTTTATTCATGGGATTCTCGTATATGTTTTGTTTTTCTATATCTAGAAAATACCGTTGACAAAGTTACAAAGTCATGATGCTTTAAGAATACAATTGAAGAATAAACTATTTAGTCCCTAGATCAACATTATAAAAGAAGTAATCTAAATGGATTTATGGTTACATTGCAATGATACTCACCATTAATAGAAATTTTTGACAATGCTATGCATTCTCCTCCTTTTGGTGGTGTAATTTTTTTGGAAATGGTTCACATGTTTTAGTAGCACATAGGTAAGTATAGTCCATCAGTTAAATGCCAGTAAATGTTAACAATTACAATAAAGTAGAGTAATTTATAGTATTAATGAAAAGAAGAAAAAATTATTTGAACAATATTTTTTATAGTAATGACAAGATTTTACGTTGACATCATAATTACCAAAGGGGGCATCATTTTCTGCATTGGTTTGTGGTATTTGTTCTCTTTTTCTACATCAGGAAAATATTGTTGATGAAGTTGCAGATTCATGTAGCTATATGAATTCAATTGAAGAATAAAATAATTAGTCACATGAATAAAATTGTAAAATAAGTAATCAAAATAAAATTATTATTACATTGCAATGGAACTCACCATTGACCGGAATCACTGACCTTGTTATGTGTGCTCCTCCTTTTGGTGGTGAAATTTTTTGGCAGTGGTTCAAATGTTTTTGTAAAACTTAGGTAAGTATATTCCATCGGATAATTGTCAGTACATGTTGAGAATTGAAGTAAAGTAACCAAATGTATAGTAAGAATGAAAATAATAAAAAATTATTTGAACTATATTTTTTACAGTAATGAAAACCTTTTATGTTGCTTGTTCTAACAAATATTGGTGAAGAAGTTCCACAATTATGAGGCACTATCAATTTAATAGTAGAGTTAGTTAAATATTCACTGATATTTGGAAGTAAACTATCCATTATATTTTATTTTATTGGTGAATTGGAATTGAACTAAACAATGGTAGATAAAGGTGACAAAGTCACGCGCGGTCCTCTGTTCGACTTGGAAGTCATTTGTAGAGCTTCATATATTATAGTCTAACATAGGTGACTGTAGTAAGAATGTGAACTGTATGTACATGTATATACATGTAAAATAGTGAACAAAGTTTCTGAATAATTTCAGCTAGTGTGACTATTTGTCTACCTTATTTTCGATTTCTCATAAGCAGTCTTCTCTATAACCTTGCATCTCTCAATGTTGATGGTGATTGCATATTTTTATTGGTTTTCTTTTTGTTGAATTTTCATGGTTTGGAAGGAAACCATAGTACGTTTATGTGTTTGGTATATTGTATTAAACATACAATTGGAAGAAATTTTTTTATGTCTCTACCAGTGTATGGAAGCATAAATATTTTTTTTGGTAATTACAATGGCTAGTTGCTCAACCATGGAAGCTAATGAATTCATATACTTTAAATGTTTTTTTTCTGAATCACTAAAGTTTATATTAACTTCACAAATTTCAATACATGTTAGTTAGTATCTCTTAATGAAAAATAAGTCCATGTGGTATTCATAGAAAATGAATATTGTTTTACCTATTTAATAATCCTTACCGAATAGTTTGATGTATTGTTGATGCTCTAAGAAGTTGTTTCACGTGAAGATGACCTCTCTGGGTGTGTAATAGTGCGACCAGTACCTAGGTATACAGATATTGCACCTGAAATGTATATAAAATAATTAATGTGGTGAAAGAAGTAGGGATTACAATCTATTTTTCTACTTATACTAATAATTATTCTCCTACGGGAAGTGGAGTTGCAGTCTTTATACGTTATTACTATATATAAAAAATGTAAAATTATAATTTTAGGTACTCAAATTTTCAGTCGGAGGTGATAATTTGAATTAAATTCCATAACTACAGAGGTGGTGTTATATCAGAGTAGTGGCTTACCATGATATCATTAGTTGTGGATGGCAGAGGATGTTTATGGGTGTTGAATCTGACATCAATTTCTTCAGTTGAGGAATATCGTATGACAGGTTACAGCAGAACAACAATTTGTGATCTAGATGTGAGGAACTTCGCGGGGAGTGTAGCAGGAGTAGAATGAGTCGACGTTCTGTAGGCATTGAAGATTTTCTGGATATACGAGTGTAGATCCTATGACATCGATACAGTCTCTATGGGTAGCGATGAAAGCAGTGAATGTTTAGATTGACGGAAGAAGGAAGACCATGTCGAAGATGCAAGCCTATGGATATGCAATCCTGTAGAGATGTGAGATGTAGATTAAGGTTTGGTGATAAATGTGGGTCACGATGGAAGGACTAAAACCCTATGGTCGAACACATGCGAGGTTGTGTAGGTTAATTGGGAATGTGGTAGATGGTACCGAGAGTGTGAAGTGAGGGAGGCTCCGAGAAGTGGTGGAATGGTTTAATTTTTTGGGTGACATGTTAGCTAGAGGAACCCAAATCTAGTATAGATAATTGATGAATCAAAAGGTGTCATCTGTATACTTTAATGAAAAATGTTATTGTAAGGAAAATGATATAAAGAAAGGTGTTGATCCAAACTTCACTGGTAGTCTATTGAACATGCTCGAAGAATAACCGCCAATTTTTGGATTGTTCTCTCAGTCTGTTCATCATATTGAGGATGAAAATCAATGATGAAATTTAATTCTATTCCCAACAACTTTTGAAGGCCCTTCCAAAAGTTAGAAGTAAACATGGGATCACGTTCAGATAAAATGGAAAGTGGAACTCCATGTAACCTGAAAATATCTTTGAGGTACAATTGAGAGAGCTGATCCAAATACATAATATCTTGAATTGGAATGAAATTTTTATATTTAGATTGACGATCAAAAATTACCTAGACTGCATTGTTACCTCGATATTACATTGATAGTCTCACAATAAAGTCCATAGATATATTTTCTAATTTCCACTCTGGCATTTTTAGAGGTTGAAGAATACCCATCGGTATATTACACTCTACTTTAACCTGTTGAAATGTTATAAATTTCATGGTAAAATTTGAAATATATCTTTTAATTACATCCCAGCAATAACACTCTTGAAGATCTATGTAAATATTTGTGTGTCCAGGATGAATAGAAAATAGAGAGCTATGAGCTTCACATAATCATTCATTATTCAACATGAAATCATAATGAACACATAATATATTCCCCAAACTAAAAAAATCCTTATAAAGGTTAAATTCATTAAAATTACCCATTTTACACAATTCTATATTTTTTTGTAACTCATGGTCATCATTATGTCCATGCTTAATTGTGTCTGACAGTGATGACTGCACTGAAACCTAAAATTGATCAGATGAATTTGCTAAACCAAAAACTTATAATCCAAAATTTATCAAATCATTAACCAATGTTTCACGTTCTAAACATATCAGGGTTAATGTAGCATTTCTTTTCCAACACAATGCATCATCCACTCAGTTTTATTTTCTAGGATATTTAGGAATCGTGAAATCATAATCCTTGATTACATCCATAAATCTTATATGTCTCATTTTCAATTCCTAATAAGTAATTATATACTTCAAAATTTTATGGTCAGTATATATTTCAAATTTTAGTCCATAAAATGATGCCTCAAAATTTTTAACGTAAAAACAACATGTGCTAATTTCAAATCATGTGTAGGGTAATTTAACTCATGAGGATTCAACTAACGTGAAACATACAAAATTTCCTAATCATTCTACATCAGAACACAACCAAATCCCTTCAAGGAAGAATCAATGTTGATGAAAAATTCACCACTTCTAGAAGGTAGGATTTGAACTCGTGCATTATCCAATATTCTTTTCAATTGTTGAAAACAATCATCACATTCTATTTTCCAAAGGAATTTAACACCATTTCAAGTTAACATAGTCTTTGGGCTAGATAATAGTGAAACGTTTTCAACAAAAACCTGGTAATATCCTTCCAAACCAAGAAAACTTTGAATGTTGGTTTTATTTTTAGTTCTTAGCCATTTTTCAAAAACTTTTATTTTAGAAACATCAACTGTTATTCCATCTTTAAAAATAATGTGACCAATGAAAGAAATTTATTGTAACCAAAATTCATACATGATGAATTTTCCATATAGTTTATTTTATTTATTGGTTTGAAAAACAACCCTTAGATATTTTTCATGCTCCTCCTTAATTTTAGAATATATCAAGATTTAATTAATAAAAACAACCAAAAACTTATCCATGAAATCGTGAAATATTATATTCAAAATATCCAAAAATATAATAAGTTCATTAGTTAACCCAAATTAAATAACCAAGAATTAATAATGACTATATCTATTATATAATATAGTATTCGGGATGTATGAATCCTTTACTTTCAGCTGATCGTACCCCAGCCTCAGGTCAACCTTAAAAAAACACTATGCTCTATAGAGCTGATCAAACAAATCATAAATATGTGGAAAAAGATACTTGTTTTTAATAGTGATGTTAATAAAGGCTCTATAATCAACAAAAATTCTCGTTTAATCGTCTTTATTGTTTACAAACAATACAGGGGAACACCAAGGATAAGTGTTGGGTCAAATCAAGAGTTTATCTAATAATTCCTACAACTTCTTTTTCAATTATAGAAGTTTCATTTGATCTATTAGATAAGGGGGTTTAGAAATTGGATTAGCATTCAGAACTTTGTCAATAAAAAATCAACCTCTCAATCCGAAAAAACACTTGGAAAATCATAAAGAAAAACATCTAGGTATTCATTTACCACTAGAACATCAGAAATCCAGATAATTCCATTATTTTAAAAAATATTTTCTAAATAAATTTCATTTCCATATTTTATATGTTTTTTATCTTCCTGATATGTTATCAATGGTGTGGATTCATTCTTGTACACAAACTGAAATACTTTTTGAAGAAAAATAACTTCCTTTCTCTGCAATCTATCATATCATGATAAAAAGAAATCTACTCTATACCCAGAATAACATCATACTCTACTAAATGAAATACAAATATTTTTTAGGTAAATGATTTCTAAATAAAAAGATAAGTAGATTCTTATAATTTATTTTTACCACAATATTTCCACCAGGTGTTTTTACCATGAGTTCTGGTTTTATTTCACGAGGTGGAATTCCTAAATTTGCAGTAAATTTCATGGAAATGAAGTAATGTCTAGACAATGAATAAAAACACATATTAAAATATATATATAAACAATCAATATACTGGATACCACTTCATTTTCTAGCTCATCATCTTCTGATGTGGTTGAAAAGGATTTTTCCACACCCTTATGCTTCCAATATTACTAATTTCCTACCCGAGTGACTAGCTTCAGACACACATTAGCAAAATGAACCATTTTCTTACCGTTAAATCATATCCCCATCACCTTCTCATTAATATTCAGATCATTTTTCATGTACTCATGGGACATGATCTTGAACGTTCCACATCGGTATCATTTCCCATAATTTACAAGGCATTCTCCATGATTCATTTCACCACACTTTTCACAAGAATGGAAATTGATTTTCTTACTAAAATATTTCTTTTATTAATATTACAAAATGTATGCCATCCTGAACACTTCTTATTATATCCATCATGAGGAACATATGAGTTAGAAACTCCATATCAACTTTTTCACCAAAACAAAAAAGTTTCACATGGTTTTTAATCTCACATGAAGCCTAATATATTTATAAAAATGGTTTCAAACCAGAGTATAATATATTAATTTTACTATCAAAATTCCATGTAAAATATGGTATGTATGTGGAAAGTTGTGTAAAAGTGTATTCATATACTTCCATAGAGTCATCATCTTTCTTCTTCAATTTCCTTGAATTGTTTCTCCATTCTAAGTCAAAATATTTTAGGAAAATATTTTTTCCAGAAAAATACTCTAAAAATCCTCCCATTCTAGTTGGTCAAGATCATGTATTTATCTTGCATTCTTAACCAGATACCACCATTGTTTGGGTTTACCTTTAAAATGATGAATGGATAGAATTAACTTTTGACTATCCGAACATTCCATGACATCAACTATATTTTCAAGAGCATTGACCCATCCTTAAGCTATCACTAGATCTATAGTTCCATAGAATGATGGAGGAAATTTCCTCACAAAATACACTACAAAAGAGTTGTTTCTTCGTGGTAGATCATGTTCCTCTCTATCATGGAAACCACCACCATTTATCACCCGAGTCAAAAAATCCATTTCTGTCACAAACTGCTCAGTTCCAATTCCCACCATTTCAGGCTGCAGAGTTAGACAAATATCATCCTCTTAGTGCCTTACTACTTTAGCATCATTATTTATTCTCAAAAAACCATTATGAATATACATATATTATATGAATAAAAATGGTAATATTTCAATGATATATCATTTAAAATCAATCCATATAGTAAAAATAATATATGGTATACTATTAACACTATCCTAAGTCCTAAATTTATCTAAACCATCCTCTGATACTAACTACAAGGACCCAACCTTAAAAAATTAGATAATATTTAATTTCAGACAAGAAAAAAAAATTACACATTTAAAAACTTTTTTTTGGTTTAGAGTTTTAGAGAATTATTACATACATATCATCCAACATTTATACAGAGTGGATAGCACTAAAACATTATCCATTTCTTCCAAAATATAAAACATTTTAAATAAAAAATTATTTCTTTGACAAAACATCATAACATTTATCTTGAATTACTTATTTCTCTTACACATACTTAGAACCTATTAAAAATGTTTAAAAACCTGGGATGATCACAAAAAATTCAGTAAGGGATATAAATAAGTAAATAATAATCCAATGATAACAAAAAAACCAATAAAACCCATTTCATATAATCTCATTAGCATGCATAGAAATATAATGTGGTTTCCTTGGGACATATTTACCATATCAATCTTACAATCACCCTTACACATGGAATAACCATTAGGTCAACTTCCACAACTGATGTACCCAAGGCATTGGAGATCTATAGTGGGGCTCACCTGTCATATCTTGAGCTATAATGGGCTCTACCCAACATATCTTGAGCCATAATGGAGCTCAACCCATCATATCATGAGCTATAATAGTCTCAACCCAAAATAAATATTTACAAGGAATGTATCATAATAATAAAGAATCGTGAAATCAGGTAAACCAACTCATTCCATAATATAAAAAAACAATCTTTTTGAATTTCATTAAAGATACATTAAAAAGGATTCAAAAGGAAAGCCCCTTACAAATATAATTGGAGTGTAAATTAATATAATGAAATTGATATGTTTATACACTATAAATAATCCTAATAAACATAATATAAACAAAAAAATCATCTCACAAATAATATTAATACTACATAATGAATAAATTATAAGGTTAACCCAAATAATTGAAACTGGGCATAAGAATTCCATTACCTGATGTTCGCCTCACGTAAAAAATGATTCAAACTCATGTATAATGGTTGAAAGGGTGTTATTAATATTTTTATAGAATAATATTAATTTTTTATAACACCTTATATGATCAGTTTATAACATCATTCCACCCATGAATTAATAATATTTTGTTCCTTCCATTGATCCAGGTCTGTTCTTTACATGATTCCCACGGTAGGTTCATAACATATTTTCTTGTCGAATAGAAATAAAACTCCAGAAGAGTAATTAAATGGTGTTGAAATGTATTATGAATATTAAATTACACTATAAATCATTTTTTATCATAAATGATGATGAATCCTTAGATTAAACATTATTGATGTTTACATCCTTTTGACGGTTCTCCAATAATAATGAACTTGTTTCATCCTATAATATTAATATTATGAATATAAGTTAATTAAAGAACATAATAGAGTTAATACCATAATCTTTAAAATTTATTTCAACCATTAAAATGGTTTTACAAAAATATTTGATGGAATAAAAGGAAATTGAAGACACATCATCCACGGTGTTAGTAAATCGACACATCACAGACGATGTTTTATTTTTAGAATAAGAGGGAGATGAGAAGTGTGATAATTAATTGTTAAATAAAAATTTTAATAATTAAAAATATATAAAATAATTTATTTTTCATTCCACTTGGATATGGGGTAGTTAAGAGAGTATAAAAAAATCATTGAAAAGAAAGCATAATAAAATGAAAGAGGATTTTTACCTCTTGATATCTTCTCGTTGAGATCCCCCTTAAGGCATTTGTTTTTGGCCATTTGGTGTGACAAGTAGGTCCTAGACTTGGGGAATATCCTTGGGAAGAATATTGGTAAGAATTTAGACAATTATCAGAAATTTATAGCTGTGATAGGAGAGGGGTGAAGGCGGTATTTATAGTGGAGGAGAGAAGGTGTTTTTAATTATTTTAATCATTAGTTTATTATTTTTTCTCAAGACTATGAATAGTATTTATTACTGTGAAAAAAGTAGTAATAAATGCATTTGAGTTTGAACAAATTTCCATTTACCTAATCCTTCACTCAAGAATGATGCCTAAATTCATTTATTTAGCATATTTCGTAAATTATCGAATTTCTCAATTCAAAAAAATTCATGTATTATAGAAAAATCACAAAAAATTTACCCCAACCATTTTTTTACATTTATAAATTAAAAATAAACTCTATTTTATTAAAATAATTTTCTAAAGTGGAAAATTTAATTTTTAAATCAAATAATAAATTATTTGAAAAATAACAATATTAAAATAATAATTGATTTTATAACACCTTGAAAAACTAGTCAAGGTCTCATTAAATTATCTAATAACCATAGAGACATAAAATAAAAATTTATTATTACATTTTATAAAAATAAATTTTCAGTAAAATTTTTAGAATAATCGTAAAAATATAATTAAATATTTTTGACTTACCAAAAAACCAACACTAATATAATGATCATATTGTACCATATAAGGTGCATTTTTTATTTTATATTCATTAGTGAGGTTAATATTATTTTGGCCAATTTACTATTCCTAAGTGTTATATTACTATTCATAAGGGTAACATTACTATTCGTAACGGTAAGTTAGAATTCACTAAGAAAATAAGTTTCTAATATCTAACTCCAAATAAGATTCTTATCGCAACTGTGTTTGTCCATTTTTTGAAATTCAAAACACATAATAGGAAAAAGTATGTTTAATGGCTAGTTTATCACTATCTCATTAAAAAATGATTCACTATACAGAGATTCAGTGTTTTATGCATTTCAATTTGATTTTAAATCCTTTGGGTGTTACAAAACCAGCTGTGTTAGAATATTCTATGAGAAAGGGAAAAGTGGAGAGAGAGAAATTGTGACCTCATGAGTTTACTTCTCTGAAAGGAAGTAGGAGTCTTGAGGATAACCATTTAAATTATTGAAACACTAGTTCCATAACTATTCAACTGAAGATGTCACTTCCAAGATATTTTAACTAGATGGGGGGAAATTTCATCTTGTCCATGCCACATCCATGCAGGGGAGTACGTTTGGAGATGATAGATGTTAAACCTATGGGGTGTGTTTCCTATATGGGAGGAGAGACAATTTTATATATGCACTTTCACCATAGGGTACCTTTTTTGGATGTGAAAGATGGATTTTTATCAAAATCAAGGGGACAGAAAGTGTATCAATAAAATAAAATGATGCTCAAGAATAATTCAAACACTCTAAAGGCTACACTATCATGTGTCAAAAATATTGAAGGGGGAATACCTAACAAATGAAAAGTGTGAAAGCCAATGGGATAACTTCAAAATAAAACTAGATTAAAGACAGAAGATAAAATCTTGAACACACTACAAAGAGGAAAGTAGGGGGTCTCCATGTTTTCTTGATTTAATTTCATATATATTTGATCAAAGTATGTGACTTTTTTTGGGGTGTAGCTAGGTTTGGTAGGGGAAATTTATTTAAATGTCACGGTGATAGGATTTTAGGGTGTTAGAATTTAATATATTATAGAATGGACCATGATGATGTGAGACTACTGAAAAATTTAAAGAAAACCCAACATGAATGGAAGGTCCAATGAGGGTCATATTCTAATAGACTTCATCTCATAAACATAAAGGGATGTGGTTTAAGGTCATGATTCTGGGACCACTGGTGGTGAGATAGCCTCATTGGTTAAAGATAGGCAATCTTAACATGAATGGATGTGCCCAGGTGGATCTAATGATGATAAAAAAATCCACACAAGTGGAAGAGATGTTTGTGATTGGGCCTAAGACAGAAGGTCTAGGAATTACAATATATCATATGAATGTGAATAAAGTTACATAGATTTATAGATGAGGTTTCATAGATGACCAGTGCAAAGGTGGAATGTGGCTGGAATCTAACATTACACCAAATATTCCCTCTCAGTTGGGTGTTGAAATAACATGTAGTTTTATTTCATGTGATGGGGATATAAAACATACTGTTTAACATCATTCAAAAATTATTTTGGACACATAGTTTAATGTCATATGGTTATGATGATGTTGGGGAAAGAGGTGGAGGGTTAGACCTAACTTTTTACTAAACCATAGGATATAATGGACATGAATCAGTAATCATCAGGACCTAATAATGAGTCACGTGGGTTTTTTACCTCCTCTATTATTGCCTTTATTTTTTCAAAGTATTTTGGGGTGAGTTTATGATCAAAGGCCTTACTTTTGTCAGATGGATCTATTTTATGGTTATCAACCTAATGAGTGTTTGTTCTTGGGCATTTTATAGTCATTCTAGGTGGATTTTAATAAATATATAGTTTATGGACATAAAACTTTGACTGGGATATGCAACAATTTTTAAGGTTATCGTGGTTGAACCAGGATAAGAGGTTGTACCATTTTGATGGCTGAGGAAAAATAACCCTAATGTGAATGGAAAATACAACGACAATATATGAAATAAAATAAAAATAGGTCCATTAGTTTTATGGCCATAAATATTAGAACATGGAACATAGATTAAGTTCATATTCCCAATAAGACCTCTATCTGATCGTCACGCAATCCTTGTGTGCAATAATGGAATAATATTCATCAATGGAATGCTAAGTGAAAAAAGGAGTGTCTGATGGGGAACTTTCTAATAGAAAAAATATTGGGCATCTAGGAATTTATACATATATGATGACATGGAAATATATCCACACATCTTCATATAAGGTAGGGTGGTGGGATATCATCGTTCTGAATGGGGAGTCCTCTCAGGTGAGGGTGAAATGTGTTACACAATTTTTAGTCTGGTGATAGTGACTATGTAATGTAGTTTTACATAATTCAATCTGGAAAGAAATGGTGTAGCATTTCTATGGACCACCAAATGTAACATAGACCCTATGAGATTGTGGTTTATGTTTCTAGATGTGGCACAAATATCTTCAAAACAAGATACACATTGTTTAAGGTAATAATGTGTGGACCCCAGGGATTTCTTACATGGGAATGTTCATGCATATAAATCATTTTGGGGAGGAACCACCGAGATTACTAATCCTAAATGAGTTATTCTTGATATGGGTAATAGGTAATGGTGGGAGACCAACCCTTTCACAAGATAGATAATGATAGGGGAAAATTTATTCCCACTCATAAGGGCTCTTAGGGCACCGAAATTCTATGTTAATCCATGCAGAAGCAATAAGGGGTAATACCGAAGGTATTAAAGCTCCACCAAGACAAATGTAGGTGTAAATTAAGTAAAGTTTTTTACTTCTAGGATCTAAACCAATAATAAGGGTGATGAGTGGGTGAGGATGAGTATTAAAGTTGTTTTTATGCACAAATTCCATAATCTCAATGATAAGAATGGTGTGAGAAAATGTTAGATCGACCATTGAATATTTTTAAAAGCTTTGATCCATCACTTTTCCCGATATCACATGCGAGTTGTATTCCATGGATGGGAGGAAATCTTATTTTTTCATGTTTTATTATCATAGGGGATCCCATTTAAACATAATGGGCAATGAGGATCCAAATCAAGGAATTCATGGAGTGTGATGTAAAACATGTGCTGTATTGAGGGAGGGTCAAAAAATCTCGGTACTACACCACCATGTATTGAAGAACAATTAATGGGATTATTGGTGAGAGAGAGTCAAATGTAAGTTATGAAATATGTAGTTCTATAAGGCTATACAGTGGGTGACCAACACCAAAATCGGAGGTCCCCTCTAGCGAGGTCCTGATTTTCATGTATATTTATGTCATGAAATGCAGAAAAATACCTTGAAGTTTAAAATATTATAGAGAGGTTGTTTGAAATGTACTTTGAAATCCTAATGTGAAGATAATTTGTCATCCAGTTTAATATCATATTGTGAGTATGTTGTTTGGTAGTTTAACATCAAGAAAATATAATGATTTACATGAAGTTTAATATCATATGGTGAGGATCATGTGTCATATAATTTAAAAACACATGATAAGGATGTTGTTATGTTTCTTAGATTTGTTATGACCATGATGTTTGGAACATAGTTTATTATCATATAGTGAGGAAGTTGTGATATATATTTTATCATATTGTATATAGAATATTTTCATGTGGTTTAACCACATGAAACCACTACATTGGAATTGTATTTTAATTTTGTATAGTGAGGATGAAGTGTAAAATAGTTGAATATTAGGTTGATAATATATGTGAAAAGGTTACAAATTGTACCTTAAAAATAACCAAACATTGGTAGTATGTGAGATGTGGTCCATGTCCATGCTGATTAATGAGTATAAACCATTCGAGTAACATTATGAATGATTAAATGGCCCTACCACCGAGTACCCAGCTTCATTGGATTCGTTATGAGAATCATTGGTGTCCCATGTACCAATACCTTGTCTCCCTAAAATAAGTAATATCGGTTAAACTTTTTACTAATGGTGTTTGATTCCTTGTTCTGATGAAAATTGATGTTATGTAGCACTTAAAGAATTCTCTCATCGATGGATTCCATGTAATGTCCTGAAAATTTCTATGTATTTTGTTAAAATTATATGGATTATTTCCAAAACTAGGTGCTGATAAGGCACGTGATTCTGAGGCCCGTGGTTTTAGGAATTATTGTTTGAAATTTTTTTAAATAGCATGTGGGGGTGGTTTTGGTAGCTTCTAAATCTGTGCCAAGATTAAAAATCTAAGGGCATTATTGCGTCTAGAATGGTTACTTTTCCTTAGGAAGGACCTAACCTCGACAGGTTCATGATGAGGGTAAAAGATAATTTTTGGGCCATCTATAGAAAAAAATAATTAAACGTATGAAAGTTTGTTTAATTTAAAATGTCTCAATGTAGGGAAATGAAATGATATCTATTTAATTTCAGTAATGAAACAATGTAAAGGCACTATGAATCAACCTAATAGAAATACTAAAATTCATTTCCTCCTTTCAACATATTAACATGGATATGGGATCAGGAGAGTTTTCTTTGAATCTATGATGGAATTTCATTTGATAATTATGAACGACAACGAATGATGGTCTGTTAATTAAAATGGATTCCCCATAATCATTGAAATAATTTAGCTAAAAAGGCGCATTCTAGATCAAGGATCAATGAGTGGCAGTAGTCCAGCTCCATTTTTCACCAGCGATCGATCCATTCCTCGAGGTAGCGGTTTATTTATAAGTGATTTTTTCTTTTCCAAATCTTTTATTGGAGTGAGGAATTTGTATCAACCCAAGAACAGGCTGACCCATGGATCGATCGCATATGAAAGATGGTTTTGATTGTCCAAACATGAATCTGGGTCATCCATGTTTTGATGTAATCCATGTTTAGAGTTATTTATCTCCCCCCTAATTTCAATTCTAACACTGATGGATTAGGACCGACACAAACAAGGCCCAGATCCATTTGTTTTGGGATTTATTTTGTTTTCCCATTTCTTGCGGCACAATAATCCAGGTTGTTTCTTCAATGGCCAACAACGATGGAAATATGTGGTCTAGGTAGGACTGCAGTTGTGGATCAACCTGTAGAAGTAGGCCACAGAAGATGGCACCACCATGAAGATGACCTTCGGCATGGGAGACGTTGGTGGTCGAAGGTCGTGGCCAGGTAGGTCGCACGAGTGACGAAAGGCTGCAACCCACCAGTTTGTGGTGGAAAAGGAACTCAAGTAAACCACCATGGGGGGGAGAGCTTGGGCCATCATTAGGTGAGAAGGGGCCACTATCAGGCTACTGATGGGGGCCATGATAGACGTAGTAGAGAAGCATGGTCCAGTTGAATCGTGGCATCAGTCACGGGTGGGTTACGCGGTGGCCATCCGCATTTTTTAGGTTGGGATGCGGAGCCTGGCATGTCCCAGGTGGAGTAGTTGGCCTAATCTAGTGGGGAAGGAAGGGTAGCTGGGCTGAGTCGGGTCAGTCCAACCAGGTCAGGTCAGTCTGACCAGGTCAAATTAGACCTGGACCTTACCGACCCCTTTTCACTAAAACTCCCATAACTCTCAAACCGTATGTCCGATTGATGATTATTTTACCTTGTTGGGTCCCTCATGATGAGGTTTTACTTTTCAAATACTCTATGTAAGTTTTAATGGAAGTGGACATATGACATTTGGATTGAGGTTTAAGTTCTCCCAGAATAATCACGATACGAATGGGAATCTTGTGGCTGACTATGACGAGAAGACTATGAATACAGGTGTAAGTGACTCAATTGGTCTAAGTGGATCCATGGGTCTAAGTGACTCAAAAGTACTTGATTTTCTGTTATTACCTCTGAGAGTATTTTTTTCATACTTTTTATTTATAACTATGGGAGCTGATTTTACTTCGTGGGTACTTTCATTTGAGGTAATTCCATTTTGGTCTTTCTTTTGTGGTATTTCCTTTGTCATTTTGTGGTGTCCTACTGAGTATTGTTTTACTCACCCCTACATGGTCTTTTCCCACACATGATGTTTCTTGTGCAGATGACCAAAGCTTTGGTCGAGACCTTTGTGGTATAGGACTAGGTGGTGCCCAGTGAGATCAAACAGGGGAGGCATACTCCTAGGGCTTCAGGCAGCTACCCTTCACCTACACCTCAGGTAGGGTGTTCTATAGACATGATTCAAGTGGATAGGGTACTCACTTGTTTACAATTTTTTGTTGGGCTTGTATACTATTACCCTTTACTTTCTGTTTTGTACTGTTACTCCCAATTGTTTTCTTAGTGGAATGCATGGTTTACTTAGTGTTTAATTTTCAGTCTTTTTGGGCTTAAATTTGTGTGAGTTCATACAAGTTTAAGGGAAATGACACCTATTGTGTGAGATAGGCCTACTTGGTGCTAGTCCCCAGCCGCTGGCCAATTGGAGGTGGGATTAGGGTAGTCATAGTGTAGGCCCCACTGAGATGGGTCATGAAAGAGTGGTATCAGAGTGGTTTAGTCACACATTAGGACCAGGAGTCTGAGATATTGGTTTTGGGAAATAGTAATAACTGTTTCATGTTCGGATTTTAGGCTAGGGACTCCGTTGTTAATGCAGTGGCCAATGTATCCATACACCAGGACCCGAGACACCTTCTTCTCGACTTGGTACATGAAAAAACTAGTTGTAGGGAAATAAATGGTACATGAATCGTATAGGATTCTGAGTGTGTCCTCTTGTCCTTGTTGAGTCATCTCACCAGGTATATTTTATTGACAATGGTTTATCTTGATCTGTTTCAGGATGCCTTCATGCTGACAGCCAGCCAGGATTCCAGTGTGTGACCAGAAGGATGGTACACATAGTGATTAGGAATCATTATAGGGACCAATACTATGGGTATCCACCCTAGAGGGTGAACTAGTGTTACCACTACCCATTGGTCACCAGTTTCTACCAGCACTACTGATTGAGGATTCACACAGGCTCAGTGCGTTACACAAGTTCTAGAGGTAGAGACCTCCCAGGTTTTTAGGTGAGACTGACCCCCTAGTAGACGAGGATTAGATCAAGGTGGTTATGTGACTCTTCCATCTAGTGACAACGCCTCTCAGCCAAATGGAAATCCTAGTTGTGACCCTTCTTTATGGATCTATGGGGAGATGGAGGAGCATGACGATCTAGATTCATGATGAGGTGACCCTCACATGGAAAATATTTGAGCACCTATTTGAGGATGAGTTATTTCAGGAAATGTTACACACTGTGTGTATATAAAATCTACTTCACCTATAGTAGGGTATCATGACTATATAAGTGTACTCATCAATATTCACCGATCATTATCTCTACTCCACAGACATGGTGTGAGACCCTTTCTTCAGGGTAACAATTTTTGAGTAAGAAAAATTTCGGTAGATCAGGGCATCTATGCCGTCTATTAGAATCTATACTTAGTCCAGGACACTATAGTGAGATCGACTTGTGGTGAGATTCCTGGAAAAGCAGGCACCAGTAGTAGGAGTAACCAGTAGACAAAAGGTGGAAGAGGCTTTAGATGTGGGTAGCAGGCAGTGGACGCCTTGAACCAAGCTGTTTATTCCTTCCAAGGGACAACCCTAGGACATTGGAGTAGTGGTATGAGGGTCCCATGGAAGAGGGAGTTAGTAGAAGAGAAGGTTTTTCTACTCATGTGGTGGTTAGGGGAACATGGTTCGTGATTTCCTGACTCGCCAGACGGATGATCAACGAAAGAGTGAGGGACTATCGAGGCAGAGGAAGATGGTCTAGTAGGGTGGTCTGTAGGGTATAGGATGTGGATAGGGAGTAGTCAGAGTGGTAGGTGATGGGTGGAGTTTTGAGGTACCACCACCACCACCCCTAGGTAGTCTGTAATGGGCTCCAGGTGATGGTGGATAGGGGTGGGCCCAACCTCAGGTGAAAGATTCCTACAATACCGATGCTCTAGAGATGATTAAGGGTATGATCTATGTATTACCCATATTTTATATAGTTCTTATATACACAGGTGTCAGTCACTCTTTCCTTTCCATGGATCTTGTTTGAAGCTCAGATATTCTGGTGGACCGTTGGATCGATCCTTATGCTTAAAAACTCATAAGGGATGGGATTTGATGATCACGCACTGGTGTCAATAGTGTGATATTACTCTTGGGGGAAAGTGATTTATGTGGGAACTACTAGTAGAGAAATCAAGGCCTTATGACATAATTTTGTGTGTGGACTGGTTATCCACAATCCATGCTTATATTGACTGTTTTAGGCACAAAGTGTTGCGTATCAGTAGATATGGGACCATGTTTTCCTTTATAAAAAAAGGCAATTATTGAATTACATTATATAATTTCTCAGAGGACAGTGCAACCGATCACTCACCAGTAGGCTGACCTCACCCTTAGTGCGGTGGATGAGAGGAGTCCTGAATTTCTTATAATGGTGGATCAGTATGGGGCCATCTTCCTTGAGGATGTTTCATGATTAACTCCTCATAGGGAGGTAGAATTTTGTATCGATATATACCCGAGACAACAACGATATCCACACCTGAATATTAGATGGTTCCCCCATAGATTTGTGAGTTGAGGGTACAACTAGAGGACCTGTAGATAAAGGCCTTCATGAGGCCCAATGTTTCATATTGAGTGGAACCAGTTATATTTTCCATGATGGAATAATGGAGCTCAAGATTTTTTGTGGACTACTGGTTCGTGAATCAGGTGACCATGAAGAACAAATATCCACCACCGAGAATCCATGACATCTGTAATTAGTTGAAGGAAGCTATGTGGTTCTCTAAGATAGAACTCATGTATGGCTATCATAAGCTTTATGAATGAGATTAGTATGTTCTGAAGACAACCTTTAGATGTCAGTATGGAAAGTATGAGTTCCTTTTGGTGACATTTGGAATGACCAATTCCCCAGCAGTGATCATGGGACTCCTGAACAGGATCACCCAGCCTTACCTTCACCAGTTCATCGTGGTCTTCATTGATGACATCCAGGTGTACTCGACATCTGAGGAGGATCATGCGACACACCTGTGGATGGCCCTCGATACACTCTGAGAGAACCAAATATATGGGAAACTCTATAAGTTTCGGTTCTAGACACAAAAAGTCCATTTTCAAGGGCACGCCATTTCAAAGGATGGAGTTGTAGTGGATCTGGAGAAGATAGAGGTGGTGTTTTACTGGGAGCCACCCAGGAATGTGACTAGTGTGAGAAGTTTCTTGGGTTTTTTGGATACTACCGGAGGTTCGTGCTCGAATTTTATAGGGTACCATCACCCTTATTGGCTTTGACATGTAAGGGAAAACCCTTTGTGTGGACAAAGAAGTGTTGTAAGAGTTTTTAGGAGATGAGGAGGAGAAAGACATGTTCCCCCATCTTGAGACTGCCAGAGGGGGGCTTTCGGTATGTAGTGTTCTGCGATGCATCAAGGACTACACTAAATATTATCCTAATGAAGGAGAAAGTAGTGATAACCTATGGTTCACAACATTTGAAGCATCACAAGCATAACTACGTGACCCATGAACTTGAGTTTTCAATAATGGAATATTCTTTGAAGATGTAGTGTCAGTACATGATGGGTGAGTAGTTTTCCATCTACTCTGACCATAAAAGTATCAGGTATATCTTCTCCCAGAAGGATATGAACTTTAGGTAGAGGTGATAGTTATATTTCCTCTAGGATTATGACTTCAAGATAGTTTAAACTCTTGGGGAGGGGAATGTGGTGGTGGATGCGCTCTACAGGAGATCCAGGTTATAGTAACTGAGAGAGGTGTCAGAGTAGTTAGCCGTGATGCATATATCTTTCATGGATGGTGATGGATCAACATAACTTCAATTGATGGTTGTCAATACCCTCTCTTACAATGGGTTAGGGAGGTATATCTATGAGATATCGACTATGAGACCCGATGTGCTCAATTATCCATAGATCAAACCCCTAATTGATATTCGATAGGTGGGGAGCATGTCGTTTGTTTCAAAGGGTGCACCATTGTACCAGTGATATTGTGATAGGAGGTTCTGAGGGAGTTCCACCCTCCCCCCTTTGGTGGTATATCTAGGATAGGAAAATGTACTGGGATCTCTGAGATTAGTTCTTGTGGTTGGGGATGAAGAATGTCATGGAATATCTTTTTTCTTTGTGCCTCACTAATCAGCACGTGAAGACAAAGCATCAGGTTCTAGCTGGCATGGATCAACCACTTGAGGAAATAGAGTGGAAGTGAGATGGTATATAGGTGGGATTCATGATAGGTTTACCATGCACGTCCAGGGGACACAATACTATCTAGGTGATCATTAACCTTCTCACCATGTCATCCCACTTCCTACCCATCTGAGACTAGAGTTTGGTAGAGAGATTGGGATGCCTCTATATTTTAGAGATAGTTTAGATTCAAGGGGTGCCTTTGAATATCATTTCATACCGTGATGTTCGCATCAAGTCCTAGCTATGGAGGGGATTACAGTAAGCCTTCACGACTTAGTATCACCTGATCACATCATTTTATCCTAAGATGGATGGCCTGACGGAGAGGACTATCCAGGATTTAGAGGGCATGATTCATGCTTGAATCCTTGACATTGGGAACAATAGGGAGGAACTCATACAACATGTGAAGTTTTCAAAGAATAAAATATACCACCCCACCATTTTTATGGAAATGTTTGAGGCATTGCATGAGATACCATGCAGATCATCGCTGTGCTAGACAAACCCAGGGGAGTTAGCACTCATGGGCCTAGAGTTGGTATGACCTACCACTGAGAAGTTATAGATCATCCAGGAGTGGCTAAGGACTGCATGAAACAGGTAGAAATCTTACGATGATAGGAGAGGGAGGCCTTTAGAGTTTGATTAGGGGAACCATGTGTCTCTTAAGGTCTCCTCTCGGCGGGGATTGTAGAGATATGGCGAGGGTGGAAAGTTTTCATTGAGGTTCATCATTCCTTTTCATATTGTAAGTAGTGTCAGTGAGGAGGTGTACTTCCTACCTCTTCCCCCATAGGTGCATCAGATACATGTTGTATTTAACATGTCATAGCTGAGGTAGTACGTGCATGATACATTTCATGTCATCGACTTGGTGAGCAGTACATTGATGATGGGGTGACGTTTGTGGAGTTCCTAGTGGAGATAGCGTATCTATAAGAGCAGGTTCTACATGGATGGCTGATTTCTTGGGTGCACATTCAATAGAAGTAGAAGAATCTCTATGAGAGGACCTAGAAGCAGGAGGCTCAGATTCATGCTACGTGTCCCCTTTTGTTTTTTAGCTCTTGTTTAGGCTTTTAGTGATGTAAGTACAAAAAATGGGGATAATTTAATGTCCTAAAAATTTCCGGTTATTTTTTAAAATTATTTGGATTATTTAAAAATCAGGTGCTGAGATGGTATGTGATTCTGAGGCCTCGGGTTTCCAGAATAATTGTTTGGCCTTTTTTTTAAAATAGCACATGGGAACAGTTTTGGTAACTTCTAAAATAGTGCCTGGATAAAAAATTTTATGGCACCATTGCATCTGAAAGAAGAATATTCCTTAGGATAGACCTAACCTAGATTGGCGCGGGTTGAGGGTAAAAGTTAAATTTTTGGTGTTCTAAATAAAAACTGAAATAGAATTAAGAAATTTTATTTATTTCAAAATGTATCAGTATAGTGAACTGACGGGTCGACTATTTCATTACCCAAATGAAATAGCATAAGGACGTTGCAACTCCATGTAAAAGAAACAATGACATCTGTTTCATCTTTTCAATGGATTAATAAGGATACATGATCAAGAGAGGATCTTAGAGTTTTCTCTGATGCTTTGAAGGAAATTTTCTGGCGAATGATGAATGAATATGAATGATGGATCACCAAATTACAATGGATACCCCATTATCTCTAAATTATTTCTCCCATGAAGATGGATTCCGGATTGAGGATTGATGAACAAAGATAGTGCGGCTCTTTTATTCACTGGTGATCAATCCAGTCCTCAAGGTAGGGGTTTATTTATAATTGATTTCTTTCATTCCAAATTATTTTATTTGAGAATTGAATGAGGATCAACCCATGAAAAGGGAAACCCGTTGATCGATCATGTATGTGTGATGGTTTTCTTTTCGGGAATTTGAATCGAGGTCATCCTTGTTTTGATGTGATCCATGCATAGAGTTATTAATCCCTCTAATTAAAATTCTAACATGGATGGATAAATTATGACATGAACAAGGTCCATATCCATCTATTTGTGGAATTCTTGTGTTCTTACCTTTTATCATGGTGCAACGATCCAGACTGATGGCACGACAGTCGATGGAGACAATAATCTGCATTCCAGGTAGGACCACATCAACAAATCACCCTGTGGAAGGAGGCCTCAGAAGATAGCAGCGCCAAGAGGACGACCATTGGCATGGGAGTTGAAAGTACTAGAAGGCTGCGACTTGGAAGCCTGCGGAAGGTTTTGGTCCACTTCTTCGAAGGTCGGTGGTGAAAGAACCCTCAATAACCACTATAATTGGCAAGCATGGTCCACTGGCAGGTGGGAAGCGGCGGGCCACATCACGTGGCAGTGAACTACAATATAGTGGGTCCGTTGTAGAATACCTGCGGAATCAGCTACGGGAGGGGCACAAGGTGGCCAGTTGCATCCCAGGTGGAACAACTGTCCCACTTCAATGGGTCGGGTCGGGTCGGAACGAACCCGGACCTAACCAGCCCCTTTTCACTAAAATTCCCAAAAGTCTCAAACCGTACGTCTGATTGACAAGTCATTTACTGGATTGAGAACCTCACAAAAAGGCGGTCCTTTTGATATAATCTTAGTGGGTTTTCATGTAAGTTTACATATTATGGAATAAGAACGATAAAAGCGAGAATCCTGTGCCTGGTTGCGATGAGAAGACTATGACTACGAGTGTAAGTGACTCAATGGGTCTAAGTGACTCAGCAGGTCTATGTGACTTGATATTATAGTTCGTTCTGTGATTATTTCTGATAAACATTCTTTTCATAATTTGTATTTATACTCGTGTGAGCTGACAATACTTCATGTGTACATTCCATTGTGGTTATTCCTCTGTGGTCCATCCTTTGTGGTCATTCATTTGTGGTTTCAGGGTGTCTTACGGAGTATTGTTTTACTAACCCCCACACATTCTTTGGCCACACATGGCATGTCTTGTGCATACGATTGATTCTTTGACATAGATATAGGTGGTCCAGTACCATGTGGTGCCCAGTGAGATCAGACATTCGAGGCGTACTCCTATGGCTTCAACCAACTACCCTTCACCTACCCTTCAGGTAGGGTTTTCTGCATATGGGTTTCTAGATACTTGTGTTATCACTTTTTTACAACTATTATTTTTTCAGGATTGCATATTGGTCCCCTTTACTTTCTGTTTTTTACTATTACTCCCAATGGTTGTCTTAGGGGCATGCATAGTTTACTCAGTGTTTGTTTTTCAGCATTTGTGTGCTTTCAGTTGTGTGCGTACATACAGTTTTGAGGGAAATGCCTACCATTTGTGAGATAGGCCTACTAAATGCTAGTTTCCATCCCCTATACTATTTGATGAGGGCATGGTGTATCCACGAGGTGGGTCCCACTAAGATGGGTCATGGAATTCCAATTTACCCAAGAGAACCTTGGTTCTCATGTATGGAATTTACTGATTATAAATAAACATCAAGTGATATGGTGGATAAACATTTGTAGGTAATAATACATTTTACTTATACACTATGAAGTAAAAGGCCATTTAGGTGGAATTCTGGGACTTCATCTGATATACCTATCGGGCCTCAAAGATGTTTTTAGGGAAGGTTTTCTTGATTTGACGCACCATCTTTTGCAAAATGTTATAGTGTATTTTTTGGATTGACTCAATCTACCCATTTGACCTCATACGATCCAAAAATTTAACTTATTACCATTTAGAAACATTTATCTAGAGTATGATATCATTACATTTTAATCATTAACAAATTTAAATTGTATCCACTCTCCCACTTATAAAAGGAACCCTTAATTTATCTTATTTACACAATATTGAGTCATCTATATTTACCAAAAAATTATAGTGATATTATAAACAACCCTTCACATGAATTATAATTGTTTTTATTCTTAAGAAACCATTCCAAGGGACCTTATGAGAGGATCTAATGGTGTCTAACTGAAGGAAATATAGTCATCCAACCTAACCTATTTCAAATAATTTCTTCTTCTACCTAATCTAAATAAATTGTATTAATCATAAAATAAAATCTTTTTTATCATAAATATACAGAAATATTATTATTACTATCATTATTATGTAACCATAAATATCCACCCTCTATTCCATCAAATTTAAATTGAATGTCTTAATAATGTATACGTGTGGACTACCACCTCCAGATAGTGATAAAAATCATTTTCTATCACTATATTTCATTGATGGTAATAATAATGGGTTTAATGTTTATATGATATATTTATGATATAATTATACTTCTATAATTAAAAAATTATACTTTATTCGTACCTTTATTTATTTTAGAAAATGACAACTTCTCTAATGCGTACGTGTGGAATACCTCCTCCACAAAGAGATGCGACTTTTTATTTATACTTTACATAGATGGTAATAAGAATTGATTAAATGATTATATATTATTAATATTACATAATAATGGTTTTTATAGTGTAAAAACTATTTTCCTTTCATTTATTCCATCCAAAAAAAATTGAAAATAGTTTTTATGTGAATGTACAACCTACCATCTCCATGAATGATGTAATTAATTTTTCTAACACCACTGTTGAATGATGATTATAAATATGTATATAATGAATATATATTATATTTATATAATTACTATAAATTTATATATTTCAAAACAACGATAAATATAAGAGGACTGAAACTACCAAACTGAAACCTACATAAAAAATGAGACAGTGAGTACTCAAGAACGATGATATTAATAATGAATTATTAATAAATGTGTGGTGAAATATTATAAATGGATCATATAATATTTTATAAGTATATATATGAAACTATTATAAAATTATAATAAATTTAAATTTATTAATTATGAGTATAAAATCAGCTGCATAAGAATTCTCACATGATGTAATGTTTTATTTCACAATATCATCTTTATTTGGGATTATTTAAATTTAATTTTTCATTATAATATTAATATGATCATTCCATATTAAGATGCATAAATTTTATTCTCCTATGGTTATTTATGTGGTTTTAAGTATTTGTTCCATTTTTTCCTTCTTGGGGTCTCAAAAGACCAAAATAATATTTTTAAGGAAGGTCAAATTTATTCTTTTATTTGGTCGATAATATTTTCATTCCATGTCAATATTTTCATTAGAATGTTTTATTAATTATTTTAATATTTACCAATAATGGATTAAAGAAAATTTTACTCGCATTAATGTTATGTAAATTGGTCTAAAAGTAAAATTTTTTCCATTTTTTGTTCAGGGGACTTTTTTACCGAAGGTGTGAATGAAATATTTTTTAATTTACATGGCTCAAATTGGTTTCCATAATTTCGTACATACTATTTAGTTAGAAAAATACTTTACAACCTTTAATTTTTCTTTCCAAATAAAATAATTTTTCTAATACTTTATAAATTTTATGATTTAAAGTAATTGATTTCAAAATGATATTGGTATTTTCCTCGAGAAATATTCTTGAAATATTTTAAATGTATTTTAATCTATGTCGAAATACTTTGATGAATCATATGATTTAATAAGGATATAATATAATGATACTATCCAAAATATTTATTTATATGTCTTATTATATGTTTTACTATAGATATTATTGACATTATGTGTACTAGTTTTTCCAATATATAAAGATATTTAGTTTTTAAGGCATGTTAATTATGTTTTATTGTTTATTAATATGATGAATACATTTTAAATATTAATTCATGAGACAAAAAATATGGTATGTTTTTAATATCCCCTGGTTCATACCCCCTGGTTCATTAGTGAGTCTCATGAGACAAAAAAGATGGTTATTGTTTCCACTGACATACCCATTAATGTGTGAGGTCTAGGAATAAAGCCTAAATGGTAAGTTTTAGATATCCCCTATTATGTACACTATCATTATAAAATAAATTATTGATGACCATGTGATTATTTGAATAGGTATGTCATTTTGGATAATTTTCAAGCTAATGTAACAATTTATATGGAATTATTTAATCATCATTTATATCTAATGTATTTTTATGAATTGTTTATTCTATGATATATTCCATTGTACTCATTCCCTTCCCAATCGTTTGAGATCATCATATTCTGTTGTGTCCTTTTTCACTAGGATCCAAAGATGTTTACTGTGAATGATATGAAAGGATATGCTATAAAGAATAATGATGTTCACAAAAAATGTTGTATTTTATGTTATCAAATGTAATGTGAGATTCATATATGTATCTAGTTTACCAACACTAAAATTATATTAATTCCTTTTGAGATATGATCACTCATATCTAGATCCCATGTAATATAGTAACCAAAAACCCTAGGATGCTAAGATTAGGTAATTTATACCTTTGATCCCGCATTATCTCCTAATGATGTACCCTATAATATGATATTCTCGATCCATATTAGGCTCATTACATGTACCTTTTGAAGTTAGATACTGAACATTAATCTTCTTATTTTGATTATTTTTCCCTTACGAAGCTTCTATGGATTTCACACAAAATTCCCTACATTATTTCTACTTTATTCATTCCCATTTTATTATGAAAAATTCTTGTTACTTTTATATCCAAGAGAATCAATAATTTGTATCATATATTAAGAACCATTTCAACATTAACACATTGAATTCATATTAAGTATCTTATGATATCACATGGTGGATCCTTCCAACTACCATAGGGTAAGAAGAAAATTCAAGGGCGTGGTTAATCTAGACCCGGTACAGGAAGAATCAATCATTTTAAGAAGATGATTTAAAAGCTTCCATATCATCCTAATATAACGTGATCTATAAAAACTGAATATTATCATGCTTAGATGATCCCATATCAAACATTAAATGTATGTGGAACTTCTTAATAATACTAAGTACATCCTTTGACCATTATGTAAATACTTTAGGGACAAACGTCTCTATGTGTCCATCATTCAACCTCATACTGTGAGCTAGACAATCACTCAGTGCCTACACAATCTAGGTTTTCTATCATCATCCTAGTATCAACCCATGATGGTCTCCACACATGTTGTTATAATTGGCCTCCCTTTAGTATTGATAGGATATCTCTGATAACATCAAATCTTCAATAGTTCTAGATTTATTTTTGGATTTATTTTTGGATTTCATTCCCTTTTAATTACTTTTTAGAAAATTTATTATTCTATAAAATGATATCTTGTTACATCTATGAAATATAGAATCTATGGACTTCCTTTCAGAATTTTTATAATTCAACCCAAGTGTTTTCAAAATAATATTTGTTACTCTTAATGATGATAAAACTCCTAAAACAAAAACACTTCAAAGGAAAAATATCTTCATTATTATATAGAAAGTAAAAAACAATTTCAAACCAATATTATATATATGATATTGAATCTTAATTTACATAGTAAAAATAGACACATTCTTTGTTACTCCTCTTAAAAATAATATTGTATTACATTTACAATAATCCAAGAAAATTTTGCACTCCAATTCTCCTTAGACATATTGTTTACAAACTTCAACCTCATTTCTTCAACATGATCATTGAAAGAAATTCAATACACACAATGTTGACTCAACACACTCTCTACATAAGAGGAGGTGTATACATACATTCATGTATATATATATATAAAAATATATAAATATAGATAAACTGACACATATATTAGTACTCTATCCTCATAGGGTGTAGTAAAATCATATACATATATATTTATATATGTGATTGATAAATACATACTAATTCATAAACTACATAAAAGTTCATAGATAAATTAATTTGTGATATCTTGAAAAATATACTATATATATATATATATGAAATACTATCAATGTAGCTCTCCAAAAAATAAATAGGTGTCAATATAGTAATATTATTATATGTGCATATAGTTTCCAAAACAAAAAAAAACTATACCTAGTACATGAACGAAGCATTCCTACATATTGAAAAAATCCAATTGAATGGTAGAAACCATGAAGACATTTTATAACATCCCTATATAAATCATAGATCTAAAAACATGTAAAAATTTCACTAAAAAATTTTAGTGACTTCTAACGTGACATTGTATCAACAAAAATGAATGGATAACTCTAACATGGAATAAGAAGAATTAATTAAAAATTGATATATGTAAATATGTCCAAAATATGTGAATCATTTATAAAATCCCCATTTAATTGAGTAATTCGAATTAGCATGTGTATAAACCAATAATGTGGATCTCATAACACAGATTAATATACTAATTAAATATAAACCATGTTCAAGTGTATTTTATTTCAAAGAAGTATGTAAAGAAGGTCATAGTAGTGAATGGAATATATAGAATCAAATAAACATGATATTGTAAATACTAAGCAAGTAATCTGGAACAAATCATAGAATTAATATCACTAATCAGAATAAATACAGTCAAAGAATCCTAAAAAAATAATTCCTCTTAAATTATAAAGAAAAAAACAATTACCAAGTTTAAATTTATAAAACCTATTTTATTAAAATTTATTTTATGTGAGAAAAAATATTTAGATACCCTTCACTCTACACCATGATGTTGTAAAAATTAACAGAAGGATATTATTAGGGAAAATTAAATATCAACTGTTACAACCTAAGAGGTACAATGTATCTCATATTTTAAAAGATAGATATGCCACCACCAATGGATTTTATAATAATAGATTAAAGGAAACTAAAGGATTAAGTTACATCCATAAAATAATGTAAATCCAACAAAATCAAGAAGTTTTTTCAACTCAGGAACACCAAGATCATGGTCTTGGTATCTTATGGATGTAGAATGATCAATGTAATCTATCATTTTCAATACATAGATAAAAGATAATTATGTGGATTTTGATTCACGCATCAAAGAATAGTGGAAAATTGGGATTAAAGGGAATGACTACTATATATTTGATAAAAAAGGACTTATATATTATCTCATAAATAGATCTAAATAATAAATAAGAATTTTATTAATGTAAATTGAATAGGATCTAAGGTGAGCTCAATATAGGAGTTATGGGGTGAAATAAAGTCTTAATTCCTGCTAAATTTGTTTAAAGGTTCTAATTTTTAAATAAAAAATTAGTATTCATATAATAATTATGAAATTAATAGTGACCCACTAGAACATTTATAGGTTACCAATAGAAATCTGATGGACAAAAAAATTTGACCAAACTCATAGTGGTATCTATAAGGATTTTAGTCCCTTTACTGTACATTCCCTACATTCCATTTCTTAATACATCCTCCCCTATTTTCTTATCTATTTATTTCCAAATTATTTATGATTTATTGAAATATAATTTATCCATTAAAATGATGAAAATGAAAAAAATAAGTCACCAAAATGATGAGGGTCACCATAAATTGTACCATTATTGTTTTAGTAGAGTTATCCTGGATTTATAGGTAGTTGGAGTGATGGAATGGGATAAATATCATATGATTATTCCTCTATGTTTTTTATTATGACCTTATAAAAAAAGTATTTGAACCATGATGGGTGGTCGATACACAATTAATGTTAATGATGTGAAAGAATCTATATAATAATAGGAATTGATGAAAAATATTTTGGGACTTGATAATTTTTTTTATCATGGTAAGATAATCATCAGCAATTTAATCAAGGAGGGGGATTTTTTTTAAATAACCTACCATTTAAATTGAGGAATATTGGGATATAATGATTTTTTTTTGGAAATAAAAAATGGCACTACAAAATGTATTTTTCATAGATATTAAAAATAATTGAAAAAATGAATCATGTAGTAGGTTAAGTGTGAAAATTGTACATGAGAGTTCTAAAAATGGTGAGGTAAATGATTTTTTTCGACAAATCATTAGGTTCAGTTAATTATTTGTTCATTTAAGTGGGTGATAAATAAAAAATTTATTTTCCATGGATTTATTATATATATTTAAAAAGTGGTCAAGAATCATGATTTTGGGGTTAATGATTAGTTTAAGGATAAGGTAGTGTCTTAGTGAAGATTCAAATGTTCAATGAGGGTCAAATTGTTTGAAAGATGGTGGTCTTTGAATGATGGAAAGATATCATTCTTTTCTTTCCTAGATAATAAGGGATGACAATTTTCTTTTCAATGTGATATTAGATGTTACATCACCAATCTGGTTATCTCTAAAGAGTAATGGGACCGGGTCACAATCGTACCTCAAGCAAGCCACCCCAAACAAATGATCATACCGACTAATAGTGGGGGTCTATAAGGATATCATGGGGAGACTATACCCTCTCATTAAATTAATAATAAAAATAAAAATAAAAATAATTACATATAATCAACCAAGATAAATATCTCATTTATAACAAGTAAAGTGCTAATAAAAAATCACAACATCATATGATATAACAAAATGGAGTATTCCATAATTGTATAAGGATACATTATACTGGATCATATAAAAAACAAAAAGGTTGAAAACCCAAAACCAGAAGATTAATCCCCAAAATGGATTTGACGCTTGCCCAAACCAATTATCAGTACTCCATCCTAGATATATATAATTAACTATCTTGCATTTGATCCTTTCACTTTCTTATCACACAATCAAATAGTATGCTAGAGACCCCAAGTCCGGTTGATCTGGTTGTGGGTACAACTTAGTAGTCACCACTAATGATGACCATAAATATAAATATAATTAAATAAAAGTTAATACATAAGTTATATAATTAAAAAATTTATTTACAGATGGAAAATAAATAATAACAACATTGATTCCCATTCACATTAGTGACACATGAATTTTTTCATACCTATTTTTTGTAGTGTTAGATGTCTCTATGAATATAGCAGGATTGTGAAAAACATGAGTGTCATTACTAAATAGAACATAAATAGTGTTTAGAAGTTAATCATTTCAAGATATCTCTAATATAATTTACACAACAACTCTAATAATGTTTACAATTCATTAAATAAGTGTTTCTCCAAGGTAGTTTTAAAGACCAGTCCATGAGAGTTTATATTTCATGAGATAAGGAATGATCCAAGATAATTATCAAGACTAATACATGAGAATTTACATTTCATAAAATAAATATTTCTCCAAGAGAATTTACAGGGCTTTAAACATTTAATATTTCATGTTCCTTTTATCATATCACATTTCATGATTCACCCTTCATTTTTCATGGTCTGCTTTTGTTCACAATTATCATATCATGTAACATAACCCATTTAGAATTTATAAATCATTTTTTATGAATTTAAAATATATCAAAAAATATCTCATGGAATCATTTTACATTTTAATGAATACCATTCTAGTTTAACATGCATGGTTATCAATTAAAAGTTTCAATTCAACTAGGGTGTTGAAATGGGAACGATCACCATGTAGTATATTTAATCACAATGAATATAGGATTTATTAAAGGAATTATCATCTTTAAATCATTTAAATTAATTTAATTCCAATATATATGGTAGGTGATTATGACCACAAAACATAGGATATTAAAAATGTGAGTGAAACTATAGTAAAATCAAGGGGCCACCTTGATTTTACAACAAGGAGACCACATGAACTAAATAAACCCTCAATTTGGGATATAATATTAGAAAATGATAAAGCATCCAAAATCTTAGAAAATATATTATAATAAACAAAATGGTGAGAGGCCATATGATGATGGGAGAAACAAGGAATGAGTATAGATGTAAGGTTATCCTTAACATAAGTATTAAATTTCACCAAATAGAACTCTATGAAATAAATAGCCAAGTTAGATTCATAAAAAACAAAGGGAAAATGGGGAGTCATGTGTTGGAGGAGGTTCTAGACATATAGGGGGAAAATGGGATTAATGGATCAAGCATTGAATGGGGAAAATCATAAAAATACCCTTTTTAAGTGGCACATGGTTTGGCAGTATGGTTTTCTAACCCATACACCAACTATGATAATATATTATCCAAGATACACTATTCCACATGGTTTTAGTTCATGATTTAATGATCATTGTTTCTACTATGGGAACGACCTCTATAATATTATACAGATATTTTTATAATTTCTTGTATCCACATTCACGGTTAAACAAAACAAAAACCATTTCATAATTGTTCATACTTTTGTGGTTTATGGTTAGCACTAACCATTTTCTCTCCACATATCCTAGGCTTAAACTATAAAATATATTATTTCTATCCCAAAAACCACAACCCTTAGGATACTCTTAAGACCTCCCATAATCCTATAAACATTCATAATAGAAGGAACTATAAGTTGTTAGAATATATTAAGTAGACCTGCACATCAACAGCGGTCTGAAGTCTTACAACCTCCTCCATCATATAATAGATCATCCTTGAGATGTAAATCCAATATTCATTGATCCACTTGATGAAAAAATAATTTCAATAAGTTCTCTTTTTATACTTTCATTACTAAATCTCCCCTTGAACACATATATGCTACCCTAAAACTCATAATAAGGGAACCGTCTTCCCCCAAAGAGTCCTCTCATGGTGGAAAAAATATGAATCCGGAATTATTCAAATGATGCATCCTCACCCTACACAACATCACTAACTTTGGTCACATGAGATGAGTTCGAATGATATCATTGAAGCTGAGAGACATGAAACACATTGTGCATAGTGGCATGTCACAGTGGAAGATCTAATCAAAATGCCACTACATAAATCCATTATATCACCACAAACAATTACATACCGTATAACTAACTTCCCCTATATCAAAATATAATTTTTCCCAAGCCTCAATGACACTCACCATAAGACATGATCACCCACCTAAAACTCAAAGGGGATAATTCACCAGTCATCATATGATATCTTATTACTCAAAGTACTCTGTAGACACTCCTAAAGCATATGAATCTACTATAACGACTCTTTCATGAGACTCAGTTCAAGCCCAAATGACTCTCTGGATTCAATCCAACATAGATAAGATTAACACAACCTCTCATTAAAATCTATGAAAGGATCCATATGAATCTAATCTAGGTTTATATCATTATAGTATATCTCCAACAGTGCTAAATGAATTTCTAAAGAACATGAAAAGTTAAGGGAAAATTCTATAATCATATCCTGTATAATTAAAATTATATACTTCCACTACCTATCAATCAATGGGTAATAATCTATACATAGATGTTCCTTCATAAATAAACACAATCTACAACCCTTTATAGAATATTGAGGAAAAATAGGCATCCATATCTAAGTTAGTACTTTCTGAAACACTATTAATGTGAAATACCTCAGATAATTAAAACTAATTTAGCTCATTAATAGATAAATACTCATTGATTTATAAGAAATAGGATACCATCTACATCAAATCCATGATAACCCAAATTGAAAAGTGACTTCAAGGCATCCTTAGAAACCTTGTGTTGAAATCCATCTCCACATCATTCTACATCCATTTGGGAATGGTTTTTTGATATCGAATGCTTGTCGGTCCCTGATTTTTATCCTTTACCTTGTATCAAATGTAACATAGTTCAATGAACCCCACTATGTCATTTTTCATCTGCGAACACTAATACTATCGGCACGCATCAAGGTACATATTTTTAAGAATTGGATTCACCATGTAAAACCTCAACTTTCTTTTTATTTTTTTATAATTTATTTAATATATTTTATATATTTTTCATTTCATTCAAAATTTAATCAGGATTTTGTTAGAAGACTGTTTTGGGTTTGGATTGCGTTATACGCAACCCCAAGTTAAGATTGCGCTACACGCAATTCCAATCATGTAAGGGAATATAATATTCTAATAAATTATAATATATTTACTATTTAGATTCAATATATTCAATATATTAATATTCATGCAACACCGAGTCAGCCTGTGTCACATGCAACAATGAGTTTCTTTGATGACTTGCGTTACATGCAAGATCATGTTTTACAGAACAACAATATATTATTAAAACATTATAATTAATATAATAACACCTAAACTGAAATTTAAATTAAAATTTATGAATATTAATAATTAATTTATGAAAATAAATGTATAATGAAAATATAAGATGAATTCATTGGTTACCAATTAATTAGATACAAAAATATAAACAAATTGAATATAAATGAAATATTTTTATGTTCGCATAGATGTTTTATCTTAATAAATAAAATTAATTATTATTTGGGATTGAAATTAATTAAATTTATATGTTATATATTAAATATTTTTTTTATTCATCCAATATTTTTGATAGGCATAATATAAGAATAAATCTAGTTTTACGCTTACAAATATTGTTTTTCTAAAAAAAGTAAATTTTCCACCTTTAAATGGCATGAATATTTTAAATATGAATTTTGAAACCTTTATAAATATTATTTTTCTAAACGCACTGAAGTTTTTAATTTATAATATCGAAATTTTCTTAAGGTAAATTTTTGGTATTTTCTAAGAAGTTTCATTTTTTGATGAATAGTGAAAATTCGGCATTTTAGTTAAAAAATAACTTTTTGTTTAAATAATTATTAACATTAAATTATATTTCATATTTTATTTAAAGTAAAAAATAGATCAATTATATATATTTTAATATAATTTATTTTATTATAATGAATTTCAATTTGAAATTAGACAGAAAAACATTGCAAAATTTGAACATTTTTACTTTAAAAACCAGAAATGTCCTTCATCTTCGAGATGAGCATTAAACATAATTTTGACATTTATGTGAATTTAATTTATAAAAATGGAAATAAATGGAATTAATAAATATAATATTTAGATCCTAATAAGATAAACTTAATTTTGGACAAAAAATATCAGAGAAAGGAATTAAAATTAATTACAGTGAATAAGGTAAAATTGGGCTTAACAGGGGACTAAACCATAATCTTAAGAGAACAAATGACCTATACATCAGAAAAAATATATTTTAGGGATATATGTCTGAAAATAAACCTATAAGGTTTTTTATTACCCATTTTGACACTTTGGGAGTAAGTAATAATTGGATAACACGCAATTGTTTTCAAAACATACCAAGGGTGGCATTTCCTTACCATATAAAAGCCCACCACATATACTACCTCCTCACACTTCTAAAGAGACTTAGGATCATCTAAGATCTTCCAAAATTTTCTCCCAACATCTGTACCCTCATTATATAAGCCTCCATCTAGGAGTAATGAAATACAAGGAATCCCTTGGGTGCAAACCAAAACGAGTTACCTAGATAAGAGGTAACATTATTCCTAAAGATCCTTTGTATTATTTTCATTGTAAAAATCATGAAACATTATAATTACATGTTAACATAAAAAAATAATTATCATAAATATACTAATATTTTTTTATTCTAGGGTGTTTACCACAACTTAAATACACTTCTATCTAATGGGTAACAAACTTACTTTATATAAGTACGAAAAACTATTGCCTCCCAAAAGGATGATTGTTCATTTTTCCATTACCTCTTTCCATGGTTGGGAATTATGACAAAAACTACGTTTATATATGTTATATATAATATTTTTTATGTCTTTATTCTTTGGTAATTATTTATAACACATAATTTATACATTACCTCGGGCATAAATACAATAACTTCATTTGTGGACGTGTAGACTACCACCTCCTAAAAATGATGAGATACGTTCACAGATTTAATAGAATTTATTAAGGATATTTTTAATTAATCATATGTGACATAAAAACATATATATTTTATTCATGACATAATTACCTTTCTGGATATATAATATATAGATTTATTTATTACCCTTTTCATAGATAAAACCTGATAACATCAATTGTGGATGTGTGGAATACTGTCTCCTTGATGTGATGTGATTAATTTTAGATAAAAAGAATTATATATATAATTATATATGATTAAATAATATATCATCACTACTATAAAATATTCTTATACAAATTGTTCCAAACTATTGGTAAATTCCCCAAAACTGTAGGGCTGTGAGGTGTGGGGGTATCCATATCCCAATGGTTTAACTTGAACTGTTGGGATACGTTGCCGGGATTTTCAAAATACCAATGATTCAGTATCAATGTTTGGTAATTTTTTATCCAAAAGGTTAATGATAGTTGGTTTATACCACTAGACCAATATTTTTTAACCATTGGTATACAACTATTGAAACAGTTCATAGTGAATTGTTTCTATAGGTCAGGCGGTATGGTTATACATTAATGGTTTAACAACCGTTGGTCTACTGCCTACACAACACTACTCTATGACATCAGTTTTATTGAAACCATTAGGATATAATTATAACAATGGTTATCAATCCATTGGTATACACTAACCAATCAGTATACCAATAGTTCATAGAACTGTTGGTATTTCCTCATCTCCACAAAAAAATAGTAGGCATCTCTTCTAGCTGGCCAGAACCTATAAAAAGGGAAGGCCTAATAAAAAAATTCAATGAGATTTATTTGGTATAAGTGATGAAAATGCCATGGTTAAGGGGAAATAATTGGGATGATGTATTGTAAAGAAGGATGATAATTCATTTTAGAGGGAGTGAAATGCCGAGGGTAGAGATTTAGTTTCACATCTAGGTATGAAGATCCATGTTTCCCATTCAATAAATGAAAGGTCAAACTATAGAAATTAAAGGCATATTTGGTTAGTTACATGCTATGACTAGTATCACAAAGAACAATGTTTATCATAGTGGATTTTTTATACACACAATCCACCGAGTTTATAGAAATAATCACTTTAAAAATATCATGAATGATAAAAGAACTAGTCATGTCAAAAAAAGTGAAAGTACCCTCCCATATAGGGAGGGGAACAAACTTCTAATGGTGGAATGACTTATGATGTGTGAAATAGGTAGAATTATTTCTAAAGGACTAGAAATTTTGTGACAAAGATGTTTTCCTTCTACATGTGGTATTGATAGATCTTATGATACTAATACAATATCGTACTAGAGTTAGTGTTGTGGTAAGTAATAGTAAACATAAGCAGACTGGGATTATAGGAATGTTCCAAGAATATCATATAGTATTTGAGGTCATCATGAGGTAATTACTTATTTTTTGGGTATGAGACTGATTTGAGTCTCAAGGAATCTACTGGATTCCTAAGTTTTAGATATATGAGTACCAAGATGACTAACATTTTTCACCTGTATGGTGATACATTTTTGATATTGGGGCATATGTCCCGAGCGACTAGAAACATTTACCTATCTGGTGAGCTATAAGATGAACTAAATGATATTGTTTTTATATCATACACATTTTGGGTGAAAAATTATAACATGTATAGTGATATATCTTAAGGAATTACAACAAATTGGGTGAAAATGTGATGGAAGGAGCCTTACTTGAGTGATAATAAAGTTATCGTATTATTACATGATATCTAACTCTACCGTGATTGATAAGGTAGTGGTCAAGATAATGGTCTCACCTTGAGTGATAAGGTTCTTGATAAACCCAACCATGAGTGATAATGGAACCTTTGGAATGTGATATTAGACCCACCATGATCAATATGGTATTGTTTTAGAAAATTGATTTACATTGATCATATTGTATTAACATGGGTGTTTGTTGAGTTAGAAGGTTGGTATGTGATATATTGTGGTATGAGACACTTCCTTTAGTATTATGGTAGATGTTGGGAGTTTATTGATGGCCTATATGGAGCCATAAGTATTAGTCTAGGTCTTGGATATTTGACTCTATCCTGCACATTCCAGTTGTGGTTGAGTAATCATTAATACTCCCTATTTAGAGTATTGGGGTATATTATGGGATTCATGTATGATGGTACAATGATGAAAGTTTTTTTATTAAAAAAATGTATCTATGGTTGGGTGTCATGGAATCCTATTTATCACAAGATGATGGAATACACATGGAGTCTTAGTGTCCTAGTTGGAACATGACATCTTACACGATATGTGTATCTATTAATTTTTATAACATTTACTTCACTAATGTAAACATATATATGTTAAAATATATTAGTGTATCTTTGTGAGATTATTGTGTCATATATTTCCAAAACCTAGCACGATCAGCCCGGTATGTATGCAGACTGTAAGATAGTTTTACTGATCTAAGAAAATATTACGTACCGGATTAGGATGGATTAGCTCAATATGGACTAAAGGCGATGATATTAGGTGGTGATTGAGGTTGAAAATATAGCCTATTATGTTTTTATGTTTGGGTCATATTGGTGGAAAATTAGTTGATGTATGACAGTATACATCTACATGGTTTATTATTATAAAATTATGTTTTTTTAGATGAGAATACCACTAATATATATATGTGTGTGTGTGTTTGTGTGTGTGTGTGTGTGCAAGCCGTTTTCATGCACAACTATGAATGGTGTGGATCATACCAAGATTCAATATCAATATAGAAGAAATATATAATGAAATGTTGTGTAGGTATCTCCCCTTATCATAACAGACTCATGAAATATATATATATATATACACACATATCTATGTGTGTGTGTGCAGGTCGTTTTCATGCACAACTCTGAATAGTGTGGATCACACCAGGCTTATATAATCTTCTCTTTATTCTCAAAGTGTCCATACAAAGAACATGTTTTTGAATTAAAATAAATATACAAAATAAGACTCGACAAACATTCACTGTAGTTTTCTATTAACTTCTTCATGTTCGCAATCATCACCAATTGAAAACAATTAACTATAAATCCACATAATCTACAGATATCTCCTTTTAAATCCACCTCATAAAATATATGAATATATTGTGATAATACCTCCATTTTTATTCTCCACATTGTCCATAACTTTATAAGTCTTTCAAACCTCGAACTGAATATCAATGGCATAAAAAAACCATGCAAACATTCCTTTTAAAATTCTAAGCCTCGTGACATATAAACTTATTTTTGAGTTGTATTTCCAAACAAAATTTATTTGACCTTCACACCAAGGCATGAAAAGACACTTCTTCATGCAATATTACCTTCAAAATATCGGACACCATGACCATTTGGCCATTTTTCTTCACTACAAAATCCTGATACACTAAAACACCTAGATTTACCAAAATTATATGGGAAATGACATAGGGATCTCTCTAGCATATTTCTATAATTATCTATACATAGGTTCACCACAGTGAGAATAATGCCTTTTGTGAGTGTACCCAGTATAATTATTCTCATTAGAACATGAGATAAATGTTTCAATATGAATATTCAATGTAGGAGGCACTAAATCATACTAATTGGTGGTCTTAAGATGAATCTTATTGTGGGGAGCACTATATTCCTGAGATTTGTTAAACAATGAATCCATTAGTTTTTTAGATATATGGGCTCAGGAAAACACTTAAAGGGGTGTCCATGAGGATAGAAAAACACCTCAAATTGGTTTCTCTATAAGATAAGGTCACAAAGGTCATGATAAAACAAATCAAGGGATTGTCGGAAGGTTGTATCTTATATCACAATGACACAACATCTAAAGGGAAAAGAAACAACAAAAAAGAATCATACACCTAACACAAACCATTTAAAAATTCATTCACTTCTCCTAAACATGGAAATTTCATTTATAATATTAAAAAGGTGAAAAAGAAAGTGTCATGGCCACGGAATATGCCTACTCGGGCAAGCCATTTGATCTAAACGAGTATGATAAGACCATTTATATTATTCAATGAAAACAGAAACTAACTAGCCAAAAAACAAACACCATCAAGAGACATATTAAAACTCAAACCAAATCAAAAGATGATACAAATAACTATCACTACCCTTTGGTTTAGAAGAAAATTCACCTCATTTTGAGGGGTTTTATTATAAAATCACAGCATTACATCATCAGAAAATTAATTTAATTATATTTAACATTTATTCTAAAACTCATTCACCACATATCAAATGCAAGAAGTTAAGAAACCAGATCAACATAATTATCACTGTCAGTTTTCTTAGATATCGCACCTTCTTTAGAGGGGTTTTATAATAAAAAACATGAATTTATTTATCAAATGAAAAAATTATATTAAGGAACACTTTTTCAAGATATGAAATTTAGTATAATTATGCATAATTAAGAAACAAGCTAAATTCAATTTAAAGAATTCTTGAATTAAAGAGGCTAGGAGAGGGACCCTAGCTCAAGGTGGAACCAAGCCATCCACTTTGGATCTGGGAGTTTTCTAACTAAAATCTACTACTCCCCCATTGGGTATATGCAACTTCACACACATGCAAAGACACCTAGCCCCTATGAACATACCCGCATAACCATGAGCATGTGCAAGGGTATCATTTCACATTTTCTTATATGCATGTACCAATCTCCACTCACCTGCATATGTATATATATATATATAAGTGGGAACACCTAGCCCTAAATGTTCCTAATCACTGCCATGGTTGAATATACACATACTGGGGGAACCCACATAAATATATTTAATTAACTATGCACAAACAGGGGAGTTGACCTTGACTTAGAGACTCAAAACCAATGAACAGGGATCAACGCAATACAAAAAGGATTTTAGGAACCTTAAAACACATAAAGGATGTTATATAACCAGTGAGAAACCAAAAAATGACATTAAATCGTTACCTCAATTTTCATTGGAGAACCAAATCCACCCGAACCAACAAGAAATGATCCAATGCCCAGGTGAAAACATAATATGGAGTCCAAAACACTAAAATCCACAGATAAATGAGGTGCGAGACAAGTTGTAAACATATAATATTACCTTGGATCAAATCCACTGGACTAAAACAATCTGAACCCCTTCTTCCCCCTTCACAAAATATAACAACCCTCTATCCACAAGAAGTACTAAAAGACCTAAGTAGCCAATACGATAAAGAAAATAAAATAAAAACTAAACTAAAACTTACCTGTCTACTATGAATATACACGTCACTGCCTAATATATAAGAACCACAATAGCCAATTGGCCAAATCATGTTCCTACATGAAATGGGGAAAAATATCCATGATTCAAAATCATACTACCAAATAATACATTCCTATTATTTTACAATTACTCTCCCAATTAATGGTATATAATCAATTTTTCTTGAGTTTCACCTTAGTTTGGTTTTGTTTGATAAAATTTTGTTTGGGGTATTTCCATTAGATTTAGTTTTTCTTATTTTTGTTTATATTATCTTAGACAATTTCATTCATTTGGGTTCTAGTCGATCATGGAATTAATAATAATCCTTCAATCCATATTAACAATTATATCCATTGTATAGCGACCCTACCTTTTCATAAATTACTATTACATAAATTTAAAGATAAACAACAGAATATTATTACACATAGAGGATCCAAAGGGTTAGTGTCTTGGGAAAACTAGGACCATACATAACAATTACCACATCAAGCATAAACATTTATTTAATTTCTTCTTCTCTAGCTTCTTATTGGCACTTGTCCTCTCTATAGTACATGTAGCCACCAGAGGATATACATCAAAAGGGGTGGGCTAAAATCCCAGTAAGAGGATAGATTAGAAGAATATAGCATCAGGTGAGTATAATCATGACATCGGCAAAATATCATGAACATGAGAGGAGCATAAATAAAAGACACAAAATGTGGAAATGCATAAAAATTAAACATCATGTCTTAGTGGTTAACTACAACACATACTTGTGAACCAAGATAGAATCTTGTTCACACATCATTTAAAATTTACTCAAGATATTCAACACTTTACCCAATGCATTGGAGTGCTATATAATTCTAGGCGCACCAGTCACTTTGAAACATTCATATTGCGCTATATAATTCCAGGTGCACCCATCACCTCATAATATTATCATTATCATGCATGCCACGTAGAACATATATCAATAATGAACATAACTAACCCATGGTAAGTAATGGGTTTCATCTCATAATAATACATTCATATGCTTTGGGTTCTCAAAAGAAAGAGGGAACAACATACTTGAAACAAGAACCATCAATCATGAATGAGAAATAAAAGTTGAGTTCTTAAAAGAAGAGTTCTTTAAGAAAACATTTGGATTGACATAAACTTCATTAGAAAAAATGTATATACCAAAAAATGGAAAAAATGATGAAAAAATGATCTTTAATGAATGAACATATCAAAAATGGAGTGAACGAGGAAGAACCCGAAGGAAGAATGTTGGGTTTGAGAATTTCCCCTTACCTTGTATCTGAATGATTCCTTCTATTTAATGTCCTCTATAATGACATTATATTCATTAATTAGAAATAAAAAACCATGTGTGAATTAATATGGTTCATTATGGTTTCATTAAGTTATTTTATGTGCCTTTGGATGAGTTATAGAGTTTAGATACATTATTCGGGAATGTTTGTTTTTATGGTTTTCTTGAGTGGTTCATCTGTATTCTTAAATTGAAGTTTGGGTATAACATGGGTAAACATCCAAAACTGATATTACATGTTATTAATGAGATTATAGTAATTTTAATGATATTATAATTAATCATATTATATCCATGTGGATTAATCATTAGATAAGAATTAAATGATGATTGTTTGGGTTAATTTGGGCGGTTTTTCAATCACAACGAACTTGTTTTAATTTATCACTTAGTAATATGGAAATAAGTTATTTCCAGAAAATTAAATAGGAAATAATACATATAAAATATTCTTTTTCAACCAAAAAAACTGGTTTCATGACCATATCTGAAGGTGTAAATAGAAGAAGAAAACATGTCGTTCTTGAAGGTGATAAATTAACACCTCACGAACAATGTTCTATTTAATAAAATAAAAGGAAGAGGGAAAGGGGGTTGGATGATATAATATCCAATTAGAATCATAAAATTAAATTATATTTATAATACTAGAGTTAAAATACCATTTGGATGAAGATATGTGGGGAGAGATCAAGAAATGAACTTGAACTTTAAAGGGAATTAAAGGAGAAGTCGGAGAGAAATTACCTCTTAAATCCTCCTCTTGGGATCCTCCATAAGGAAGATAGGTTTGGTCTTTTGATGAAACCAGAAGATCTTGGACGTGGGAGAGGTGCTAGGGAAGATTTTTGGGTAGAGTTTAGAGAAGGCTCGGAGCTTGAGAGGTGTGAGGAAATGAGGGTGTGAATGGTGGATTTTATTGTGGAGGGGAGAGGGGTTTCCTTAATATAAAATTCATTAGTTTATTATTTCTTCACAATAAAAAGAATAGTGATTATTCCATGACCATGAATAGTAATTGTATCATGTGATCCCGAACCAAATGGGCTTACATCAGTAGAACATCACACATGACTCTATAATTGGCTTATTTTTGTAAATTACGGCATTTCACTATTCATAAAAAATCAAGTATTTTTAAAGAAAACAAAAAATGTACCCCTACCATTTTTCAACATGTAGAATCCAAAAATGAAGTCCATTTTTCAAAAACAATTTTATAAATATGATTAATTAAATATTTAATTAAAATCATAATTTACCCAAAAAAATAGTTTTTAAAAGATAAAACTGATTTTATAGTGCATTCAAAAATTACATAGGGTCTTATAAAATTATCTAAAAACAATAAGACATTGTTTAAATAATTTATGAGCACTTTTTAGGAAAATACATCTTCTTTTAAATTAATTAATTAATTATAATTAATTATTTATGACTTACAAAATACCAAAACGTTTACTATGGTCAAATTGTCACTTTCTAAGATGTCTCAATTTTTTTTAATTATTCATGGGTAAGGTTACTCTTATGTTGGATTATATACTATTCATAAGGTTCATATTACTATTCATAAGGCTATGTTACTATTCATAATGGAAGGTTACTATTCATCAAAATTTTTTTTTGTTTTATTAGACTCCAAAAATCATCTTGAACAAAACCGTTTGTGTCGGATTATCGAAATTCAAAACATAGAAGTGACAAACATTTGTTTAAAGTAACTTATCACTTATTAGTTCATTATGTTTTGTTTTCATGTGACTTTATGACATATTTATTAGAAGTGAATTTCCTTTGAAAAAATTTGGGCTGTTACATTCTTCCCCCCTTAAGAAATTTTGCCCCCGAAATATCACTTTACACAAACAGGTGAGGCTATTTATCCTTCATTGCCTCTTATGGTTCCCAAGTTGCTTCCTCAAACTTATAGTTCCTCCACAAAACTTTGACAAGATGGTTTGTCTTGTTGCGTAGAACCTTATCTCTCTGATCAAGAATCTTTACTGGCTGCTCCTCATAGGAGAGATCATCTTCCAGCTACACCACCCTTGAGTTTAGTACATGTGAGGGGAATGGTATGTACTTCCTCAATAGTGAAACATGAAACACATCATAAACTTGATCCATATTCAGTGGAAGTGAAAGATGACAGGCCATAGCTCCTATGCACCCAAGGATATCAAGGGGGAAAATATACCTTGGGCTTAGCTTCCCTTTCTTCCCGAATCGCATGACTCTCTTCCATGGAGGTATTCGAAGGAAGACTTTATCTCCAACGTCGAACTACAACTCCCTTTGATGGTTGTCAGCATAGATCTTTTCCCGAATTTGAGTAGCTTTGATGTGTTTCTAGATGACTGGAACCTTCTCTGTCATCTCTTGAATAAGATCAGGTCCAAGTAGCTTTCTTTCTCCAACTTCTTCCCAAAAGGTTGGAGTTCTATATCGCTTTCCATACATAGCTTCATATGGAGCCATCTGGATACTTGAGTGGATGCTATTGTTGAATGAGAACTCAACCAATGGGAGATGCTTATCCCAACCACCTTTGACTTCAATAGAGCAAGATCTTAGCATATCTTCAAGCGTCTGAATAGTCCTTTCAGACTGGCCTTCAGTTTGGGAGGGATAGGTTGTGCTGAAATTTAATTCAATACTCAAATTATGTCGAAGGATCCTCTAGAATTTAGATGTGATCCTTGGATCACAGTCAGTGAAAATTGAGAGTGGAACACAGTGCAGTCTCACCACGTCCTTTATATATATATTTGAAAGTTGTTCAAGTGAGAGATCTTATCGAATAGAGATAAAATGGACTTTCTGGGTGAGTCGGTCAACCACAACCCATATCACATTATTTCCCTTTGACGTCTTTGGGATACCCGTGACAAAGTCCATATTAACATTTTCCCATTTCCACATGGGTATAGGAAATGGATGCATCATACCTTTGGTCTTTTTTCGCTCAGCTTTAACTTGATGACATACCAAGCACCTTGATATATATTCCACAATCTCCTTCTTCATGTTATCCCACCAGAAGTGTTCTCGGAGATCACAGTACATCTTGGTACTCCCAAGATGGATAGAGAAAGTTGATCTATGTGCATTATCAAATATCTCTTTTATCCCGGGTGATGAAGGCACACAAAGCTGCGTTCTAAACCGAATCACACCATCATCGTAGATATGAAACTCTTGAAGCTTCCCTTCCTTTACTACATTCATCCTCTTTTGTATCTCCACATTATCCATTTGTGCTTCCTTAATCTTCTACTGGATAGATGGTTGCACAATCATTAGGGAAAGGTAGGATGTATCCCCTGCCCTTATGATTTTCAAGTCCATACTTTGCATATCTAAGTAGATAAAGACTTTCTCAATCCGTAACATGGATGGAGTAGCGAGTTCTTTTCTACTTAGAGCATAAAATACCTTGTTTGCCTTTCCAGGATGATAGTGAATTGAGAAATCGTAATTCAGGATTATCTCTAACCATCTCCTTTGACGCATGTTGAGCTCCTTTTGTGTGAATATATACTTTAGCCTCTTGTGGTCGGTGTATATGTCACACTTCTCATCATAAAGGTGGTGCCGCCAGATTTTCAAGGACAAAATCAAGGCTGCCAGCTCTAGATCAAGTGTTGGGTAGTTCTGCTCATGGATATTCAATGGCCGTGAGGCGTAGGCTATCTCATCTTCATTTTTCATGAGTACACAACCCAAGCCTTTCTTTGAAGAATCACTGTATATCACAAAACTTTCTCCACTTTTTGGTAGTGTGATTATAGGTGTAGTGATCAGCCTTCTCTTTAGATACTTGAAGCTTCCCTCACATTCTTATGTCCAGACATACTTTACCCATTTCATTGTAAACATAGTCAGTAGGCATGACAATCTTTAGAAGTTTCTCAAAAAACATCGGTAGTACCCAGCTAATCCAAGAAAACTACGGATTTCTGTGACACTAGAGGGCCTAGGCCATTCCTCAATCGCTATAATCTTTGAAGGATCCATAGAAATTTCTTCACTTTTGATCACATGTCCCAAGAACGTGACTTGCTTCATCCAAAATTCACACTTTTTGAACTTGGCATACAACTTATCCTTTGTCAATGTCGCCAACACAAGTTCTAGATGTTCTTCATGTTCCTCTTTTCTCTTGGAGTAGAAGAGAATATCATCAGTAAAAACTAAAAAATATTTGTCGAGGTAATTTCTAAAGACTCTATTCATCAAATACATGAAAATTTTAGGGGAATTAGTAAGTCCGAAGGGCATCACCAAAAACTCATAGTGCCCATACCATGTACGGAAGGCAGTTTTATGAATATCTTCCTTCTTCACCTTTACCTGATGATATACAGAAGAAGGATCCGCCTTTGAGAAGTATTGAGCTCCTCTTAACTGGTCGAACAAGTCATCAATCCTTGGAAGATGATACTTGTTCTTTATAGTGATCTTGTTGAGTTCACAATAATCGATATACAGCCGCATTGTTCCATACTTCTTCTTCACAAAGAGCACTGGTTCACCCCATGGTGATGCACTAGGGCGTATGAACCCTTTGTCTAGATGCTCTTGTAGTTGCTTCTTTAACTCCTCCAGTTTAATAGGATCCATCCTATAGGGACACTTTGAGATAGGAGTAGCTCCAGGTATGAGTTCAATTGAGAACTCTACGTCACAATATGGGCAAATTCTGGGTAACTCTTCATGAAATACATTACTGTATTCACTCACAAAGGGAATTCCCTCAAAGTAGGCACTTTCCTTCAACTAAACCATTTGGGAGAGGTATGCTTCTTCATAGGGAATAAACACCCACACCATTGAAGATTTTGTCAAATGAGATTCATGATCTTCCTTTCATTTTTAGAGAAGCATGGGATGGTTTGGAATATGAAAAGATATTTCCTTTTATCGATAGTTGATATGTGCTCTATATAACGAGAGCCAATCCATTCACATTATAGTGTAGAATTCCACCAAGGGAGGCATTATGATATTTTCAAGAAGAATCTTCCCACATATGACAATAAGATAAGAGTCAAAAACCTAGGTTGAAATGATTTCACCACTTGGTGTTTTTACAGATATCTCTACTCCAAGGTTTCAGGGATTTGATTCTATAGTTCTAGCAAACTTTCAAGATATAAAGGAATGCGTAGAACCAGAATCAAAACAGAATTTTTCCATTCTTGAGTGAATAGGAAGTGTACCATGTATGACTTCATTATCATGCTCCACCTCTGCAGTAGTGATGGCATAAGTCTTCTCTTGTTCCTTTGGCTTTGGTGGTTGCTGACGTTGATTACCCTCGAGAACTCGAGGTTTAGTGTACCGGTTTTCATAGTGCCCTAGCTCCCTATAGTTGTAGTATTGAACCATGGGTGGTTCTCTCCTTTGATCTGTAACATTCTTCTTCCTTTTCATGTATTTTTGAAACTTTTTAGCATGGTGTCCTTCTTTCCCACACTTGAAGCATTTCCCCATCCCTTTTAGGCAGTTCCCATGGTGCTACTTATCACATTTTCGACATGTGGGTCATTGATTTTTCTTCCCACCTTTATCATTAGATCCTCCAGCTGGAAACTCCATATTTAATTTCATATCCCCATAGCCATGGGACCATTCTCCAAACTCCATCTCCACTTTGAGAGCACATCTAACAACTTCTTCATAACTCCAAAAGTCTTGAATTTCAAGAGCCTTTCGAAGGTGTGGTTTTAATACACTAAATAATCTATCAATTATGATATCATTGTTGATAAAAAAACCTGAATCGTACCTTGTAAGCCTTGTGAAATTCGCTTCATAGGTTGTGAAAAATTCTCCCTATTTTTCTTGATCTCTATAAATTCTCTCTCCATCTTTATGCGAAGAGTTCAGTGGAAGTACTTATTAAGAAATATTATCTTAAAGTCTTCCCATTCCATATCTTCAATTTCCTCCCTTGGCTTGGTGTTCATAATCAAATCACACCATTGATCGGCTTCTCCATCAAGACAATAAACAGATAGGGTCACATTATCCATCTCAGAACAGTGAAGAACAGAAATGATCTTCTTCATGGAGTTGACCCACTGTTCTGCAACTAGTGGATCAGAAAATCCAATAAACGTTAGTGGTCGTTGCCGCATAAAAAATTGGATAGCCAGTTTCTCCCTCATTGGTGAAAGAGGATGTTCCCCATTTTATGGTTATTGTTCATAACCTGAGATAATTGGGTAATCATTTCCATGAAGTTTTTAACTCCACCTCCCAAATCATTGGGGATGTTTTTTGGGCAATCGTTGCATTGGACCTTGCACGATTTTTTTCCATGATTACTCCTAGTTCCCACCATTTTCTAAAATAATAAATGATAGAACAAAACATAAGTAAATAAGTCATGAATAACAAATTCATTTAAAAAATTTATACCAAAAACATAACATATGGGATCCCTATTTAAAAATTCTTGTGTGCATATTTGTACTTAGTCTCATGCTATAGGGTTTCCCTAGGGTTCACTAATCCTAATTCCCAAATTAACTAAACCTTTCCTCTGATACCATCTATAGTGACCCTGCCTTTTATTACATTACTATTACATCATTTTAAAGATAAAAAACATAATAATATTACAATTATAGGATCCAAAGGTTTAGTGTCTTGGGAAAACTACGACCATACATAACAATTACAACATCAAGCATAAACATTTATTTAATTTCTTCTTCTCTTGCTTCTTATTGGAACTTTTCCTCTCCTTAGTACATGTAGCCACCTGAGGATATACATTAAAAGGGGTGAGCTAAAATCCCAGTAAGAGGATAGATAAGAAGAATATAGCAGGAGTTGAGCATAATCACGACATAGGCAAAAGATCATGAACATGAGAGGAGCTTAAATAAAAGACTTGAAATGTGGAAATGCATAAAAATGAAACATCATGTATTAGTGGTTAACTACCACACATACTTGTAAACCAGGATAGAATCTTTTTCAAAAATCATTTAACATTTAATCATGGTATTCATAACTTTACCCAGTGAATTGGATCTCTATATAATTCATATCGCACCCGTCACTTTGAAACATTCATACTGCACTATATAATTCCAGGCGCACCCATCACATCATAATATTATCATTGTCATGAATTCCACATAGAACATATATCAATAATGAAAATAACAAACCCATGGTATGGAATGGGTTTTATCTCATAATAATACATTCATAAGGTTTGGGTTCCTAAATGAAAGAGTCAACAACATACTTTATACAGGAACCATCAATCATGAATGAGAGGTAAAAGTTGGTTTCTTAAAAGAAGAGTTCTTTTGGAAAACATTTGGATTGACATAAAATTAATTAGAAAACATTTATATCCCATAAAAGGAAAGCAAATAATGAAAAAATTATCATTAAGGAGTGACCATATCAAAAATGGAGTGAAAGAGGTAGAACCCAAAGTACGAAAGTTTGGTTTGAGAATTTCCCCTTACCTTGTATCTGAATGTTTCTTTCTCTTTAATGTCCTGTATAATGACATTATATTCATTAATTAGAAATCAAAAACCATGTGTACATTAATATGGTTCATTATTGTTACATTAAGTGATTTTCTGTGCCTTTGGATGAGTTATAAGGTTTAAAAACATTATTCGGGACGTTTTTGTTTTTATGGTTTTCTTGAGTGGTTCACTTGTATTCTTAAATTGAAGTTTGGGTAGAACATGGGTAAAAATAAAGAACTGATATTACATTTTATTAATGAGACTAATGTATTTTTAATTATCTTATAATGAATCATATTATATTTCAGTGGATGAATCATTTGATAATAATTAAATGATGATTGTTTGGGTTAATTTGGGCGGTTTTTTGATCACAACAAACTTGTTTTAATTTATCACTTAGTAATATGGCCATAAGTTATTTCCAGAACATTAAATATGACATAATTCATATAAAATATTCCGTTTCAACCATGAAAATGGTTTCATGACCAGATCTGAAGGTAGAAATGGAAGAATAAAACTTGTCATTCTAGAAGGTGATAATTTAACACATCACGAACAACGTTCTCTTTAATAAAATAAAAGGAAGAGGGAAAGGGGGTTGGATAATATAATATCCCATTAGAATAATAAAATTAATGCATATGTATAATAATGGAGTTATAGTACCATTTTGAAGAATATAGGTGGGGAGAGAACAATAAAAGAACTTGACCTTGAAAGGAAATTAAAGGAGAAGTGGGAGAGAAATTACCTCTTAAATCCTCTTCTTGAGATCCTACTTAAAGAATCTAGGATTTTCCTTTTGATGAGACCAATAGATCTTGGACATGGGAGAAGCACTACAGAAGATATTTGGGCAGGGTTTATAGAAGTCTTGGAGCTTGAGAGGTGTCAGGAAATGAGGGTGTGAAGGGTGGATTTTATAGTGGAGGGGAGAGGGGTTTCCTTAATATAAAATTCATTAGATTATTATTTCTTCACAAGACAAGGAATAGTGATTATTCCATGACCAAGAATAGTAATTTTATCATGTGATCCCTAACCAAGTGGGCGTACATCATAAGAACATCACACATGACTCTATAATTAGCTTATTTAGCTTATTTTTGTAAATTACGGTATTTCACTATTCATAAAAAAATTCAAGTATTTCAGGAAAATACCAAAACATTAACCAAACAATTTTTCCATGTGTAGAATCAAAAAATGAAGCCCATTTTTCAAAAATTATTTTTCCAAATATGATTAATTTAATATTTAATTAAAATCACAATTTATCCAAAAAAACAGTTTTTAAAAGTTAAAACTGATTTTATAGTGCTTTCAAAAATTACGTAGGGTCTTATAAAATTATCTAAAAACAATAAGACAATATTTAGATAATTTTTTAACAAATTTTATGAAAATAAGTCTATTTTAAAATTAATTAATTAATTATAATTATTTATTTATGACTTACAAAATACCAAAAAGTTTAATAAGGTCAAATTTTCACATTCTAAGATGTCTAAATTTTATTTAATTATTCATGGGTAAGGTTACTGTTATGTCGGATGATTTACTATTCATAAGGGTATGTTAATATTCATAAGGGTAGGTTACTATTCACCAAAAAATATTTTTTGTTTTATTAGACTCCAAAAATCATCTTGAACACAACTGTGTGTGTCAGATTTTTGAAATTAAAAACATAGAAGTGACAAACTTATGATTAAACGTCAATAATCACTTAGTAGTTTATTATGTTTTATTTTCATGTTACTTTATGAAATATTTATAAGAAGGAAATTTCCATTGAAAAACTGTGGGCTGTTACACATTGGTTCCATATCTGGAGTAAAAAATACATAGAAATGAATGATATAAAATAAGGAAAATCATAATAGGGGCATCTGAGACCTTTCTATCCCCATTTACCTAATTTAATTGCAATATAAATCACACAATTCATCAAATCAATAAAATGATATATCATGTACAAAATATAGATCTATATAATATAATTAGTGGAAATACTTTCAGCAAAACACTATATAATGATGAATCAATATCAATTGTACCTCTCACTATTGTTGGACCTACATCATCTATCATTGGATTATCATATACAATGTGATGAAATTTCATTCCAAATTCATGTGGATAGAACATGAAAATTCATCCTCAAGACTGTGTTAAAGACATTGATTCAGTTTTGATAATCTAAAATTGGTCACCCATATATTGGAAATCCATGAAAAATCAAATAAACAGAAGTAAAAAAAGATAAATAACCCAAATAAGATTAACATAATTAACTTCAATTCGAAATTAAAAAAATAAATCATAAAAATAAAATTCAATGAAAGTAGAATCAAATATACACTAGGCTAAATTGAAAAATATAATAGAACATTCCAAAACAGAATAAAAAAATTATACCCATATATCTATTGTATAATATCACATTTCTCACAATATCCCAACTCACCGATGGATAAAAAAACATGACATGATTATACCGAAGGATTAATCTTGAACATATACACAAAATATGAGATAAACACACACACAAATAGATATTCCAGATGTAAATTAGTCTTATTCATGCCATCCATACCTAATATATATTTTTATGGTCACATAAATTAAAAAAATCACCAAATTAAATTGGGCCAAACAAATAGGGTAGAATAAATCAACCTTAAATGGTGGAAAATGGTGGAAGATGAACCATGATGATCCAAACTACTTCTCCATCAGTAAAGAATTCCAAATAACATCTGAGGCAGACCCGAAATAACCATGATAAACCTTAGAAACAAGGATCAAAGTTATAATTGGAGAACCTCAAAAGCCCCAGGGTTCGGCAGAATGAATCCTGGAAACCGGATAGAGTAAAACACTAAGAAATTGAAGATTTAAATAAGATTAATTCTTTCTTCGAAGTAAGAACCTAAAAACTTTAATAAAATCTTGAGAAATTCTAGGAGGAGAGGGATCTAAGAGAGGGGACATCGAGCAGGGGTGGTCGGCCATGGGGGTCTCACACGCGACTGGAGAGGATAAGGGGTTAGGGGACGTCACTAGAGGAGAGGGATATGAGAGGGGTCTAGCGACGTCGTTGGAGTGGAGGGAGTCGAGAGGGGATGGTGGATGTCACTAGAGGAGAGGGAGTCGAGAGGCGATGGGGGAAGTCATAGGAGGAGAGGGATCCAAGATGGATTGGGGTCGGGAGATGGAGGTCGAGATGTTGAGGCAGAGGCAGAAGGTGGGAGGTCGAGGTTGGGGAGGGGAGGAGAGGGCATGTAAGCAGGGGTATCATAGGGGAGGGGAGGGTTCACGTGAGGGGAGGGGAGGGAATGCCGATAAATTGGACCCATGTTCCTATAGTTAGCACAAAACCATAGGTATAGATGAGATTTTATCATCTTTACAAACATTTTTTATAAACCATTGGTATAAAAGTGTTGGTGTAGACCCATTTTTCCATAGTGGAGGGTCCCTTCAGATCACTCAATCTATATTTCAAATATTAATATGAAAGAGAGAACCAATATGATTAATAGAATTAATTATATTTCATTTAAATAGGATTATTTCTACCGAGTAAATTGGTTAATATATATATATATATATATATATATCAGATGGAATGGAGTAGGTTTTGTAGAAGAAGGGGTGTCAATAATGTTTTTGAATATTCCATGGCTACACAATTATGTGATAGAAATGATATATGGACAAGAGGAATGAAACTTGAAAAAATTTAATGGTCTTTTAAACCTTTAAAGGAATAGATTTGAGTATTATTATATAATTAGGGAATCATGGTGATTTATTAAGATCATTTTTATTGAACTATAAAAGTAATTTAGGGTCATATACTAAGTAACATTCTCTATATAGTAGAATGTTTATGTGGTTACAACCAAATTTCATATTGTTTTACATCATGAGATGAAGAGAAGTTACATCTAGTGTAATATCATTTGAATACAATGATAATTCCACAAATTTTAATTTTTTATAATGATATCCTATACAAAATAGTTTATTGCTTTCTGGAATGGAGTTCTGTGACCCCATGTGAATCGGTAAGAGTATGTTAAACATGGGAAAAATAAAAAGGATTTTGCATTAGGCCTAGAATAATATTTTTTATCTTCACTATGGGTTCCATGATATCAAAATAAATCCATACATACTTCTACAGATGTATCCTATCTAGATCTATCACATAAGTTAGAGGAGAAAAATTGTTTCATCTATTCCTCTAAGCCATGATGGGCCAAACCTGGCATCTCCAAGGAAATAAAACCAAAAGGTAATTTTCACACTCCTCTGTATAGCTACAAGAATGACCCATATGCTAGTAGTAATATTAAATTGATTTGGATATTTGATAAGATAATTAAAATATGTGGAGTAGGGAATTATATATTGTTTAAGGTCTTACACGATCAACCATAGATGTTGCGTAGTTTATAGTCTTGTAATAATGGATTTGGTCTCACTACATTCTGGTACTATACATCTAAATTGAGAAAATCAATCTGGTCAACCAAAACCTATAGGGTCACATGAGTCATGACCAATGTGATAAATAAGTGGGTTTTGGAAAATTATTAACTTTTTCATGGGTTTATAATAATGCTTAATGTTAGATAAGAGATTTTGCATCTTATAGTGTGGAAAACCTTGTTTTTCAATTTATATCTATACAACAAGGAATTTTGGTTTTTCTGCATATAAAAGATTCTCACATGAGTTATAAATGATTTTTTTTGTTCTGTGTAAGGATAATACGAAATGTGAATTAATTAAGGTCCATATAACCAAACAAGGTGTAGGTATTTTATATTTTTATGGTTGGACCCATTTTTGGAAATTTGGGCTTCATGACATATACCATGGTGTTGGGATAAAAAAAATTAATTATTTCAAGGAACCAGTATAGATATTCAACATATATGTGGATAGTTCATCATGTAATTTTAATAGATGATTAAAATAGGTAATTTTATATGTATTTTGGTATTATACTGATGTATAAAGATAAAAAATGATACTTGTGGTGTATTCTTTAATAATTAGTCTATATAGTAGTACTATAAGTGAACCCAGAAACAAGGGCTACTTAGGATTACCAAAACCCAAGGATTTGTGATGATGGAAACTAATTTACCTATTTAGGTTGATCTCAAACATAAGGTATTAAGATATATTTAATTTTTTGTGTAGTATATAATAGACCCATTAAAATATTTTTAGGCCATGTATAATGGAACAAAGATGTTATGATGTTTATCATCATACCACTAGGATGTTGATTCTATATATTAATCATGACGAATATCAATAAATCTAATCAAGATAAAGAAACCATAACCTCTAAGTTCACATGATTCACACTCAAGGAGATAATAAAGGGTAAATTAGAGAACTATTCACATCATGAAAGAGTGAATAAAAAGGGTAGATATGTCATGGATGGAATGCCACATACCTTTTACCAAGGATTTTTGACTTTATTTCCAAGATCCAAAATTAGCTGTCAAGGCCCTCCAAGCTCATCCAGCCTCTCATTTGATCAACCAAGCTCATCACGCCGCCCTGAGATTTTAATTTGCATCAAGAAACAGTTATTAAATTATTATAAATAATTAAATAATTAAATTGAACTCTTTTATATTATTAGTTAACTCACCTAAATATTATTCTATGTCAAAACCAATATAAAAAAGAGTGCATTCCACTACCAATGCATCCATGAATATAAAATGCACAAATCCCCAATTAAAAATACATATTCAATAGCTAAAAAATTGATTTTGGGAAAACCCCTAGGAAGAGTATGAAACATTGAATAACACAATGGATCGATGTAAAAAATAGGAAGGTATGATCTTGGGTTCCCTTATTCCTAATCATAGAAAAATATCTATCAGAAATGATTTATTTCATCATACATTAGTGAAATCGGTGAATAACCCTAAATTTATGAGGGAGGTGGAATACCTCGGTGCACGTCTTATGGATGACACATGGAGAGAAGAGTTTGCGAGGGAGGGGAGAGAAGTGGTTTCTAGGGCTCGGGATAGGAAGATGGGAGAGGTGGGAGGTGGTGAGCAGGGAGCGGTGAGTGGGGAGAGGCGAGTGGGGAGTGGAGAGAGGAGAATGATGAGCATCGAGGGGGAGATAGGATGAGATAAGGGGAGTATGAGGGGGATGAGAGTGGCACCGAGGGGAGTCAGTATGGGAGAGGTAGCAAGGAGGGGAGGAGGGGAGGAGGAGAGAGGAGTTATAGGGGTTAGATAAGTGGGTGAAATAGGAATTTGTGATGGGAGGAGAGGAGACTAATGGAGAGCAGGTGTTGAAGGGAGATCTATCCACACTTTTTTAATGAAACTGTTCATATAGACTATCTATACCAACAGTTTAGGAAAACCGTTCATATAAGAGTGTGGAGAAAACTCGTATTCTGAATAGTTTATTTATGATATAAGGATAATTTTTTAAAGATATAGTGTTTTATACCTTTTTTCCATAATGACCATTGAGAAATATGAATGTTACTCATGCATATATAGGGTCTACCGTCTTGATGATTTTAACATTGGTTAATTTTTACTAACAATCATTCATGATTGGTTTTAAAATTATATTTTATATATAAATTTAATTATCATTTCTAGATTATTATTTTGGATATGTTTATATAATGACCACTTGGATCATATTCGACCAACCGAAGTCATTTTTTACACATGAACCAAATTGGGTCAAAAAAACCAACATAAACATGACTGTTTAAGTTGTTTTATACAAAATGTTAATAAGTGAAGTGGAATTAAGAATAAAATATTAAAAAAATTATGAAAAAAGTAATTAATTAACATAATTGTATCCTTCTAAAAGATAAATACAGACGTAACAAGTCCGACTGAAGGTAAGGGAATTTCATCTCACTTTTTATTTCTATGAAATGCATGCCTTAATCATCACTAACTTTATTTTGATGTTCCTATAGTTACCATGAATTTATTATATGTTTTTTTAAATAATTTTATTTTAATTTACATATAAATTTTATTTTCTATACATCACGTGGTTTTATAGTCCAGAATTCACCAAATTAGTAAAGTAGTTTTGTCTTAATTTTCTTTCCTTGAGACACATGTTTTGATGTGCACCTATATTCCTTGATGAGGTATATATAATTACATTTGACATGATATATCATGAATCCCCTTATTTTTTTTTTAAATTTTAAGATTCATGTAATTTCATTTTCTTATATGCGGAGTATGATTCAAAGTTACCGTGTTGTAAGAGTCTATTGGAACAATCTCAACATTTATCGAGATAGTTTATGATCATGTTTCCATTGATGAAATCATATGATCCATCTCTAAATAAATCTCATGAATTTTAATCTTATATGATTATTCATGATTAATTCAGGTATTATTATATTTTATTTTATTATTTGGTACTTAACAAAATTAAAAATTATTTTTTTGAAAATTTGACTTTATTTCTCCTTTCTCTCAGAAATATATGTTCTTTCAGTATCATATTTCAAAAAATGTGTTGCAAAAATGTCTAATGATTATCCTATTATATTTAAATTTCTTTTTCACTATTTTTTTTACCATTTATAATTTTTTTTTAAAACTAATATTCTTGTCGGTTTATGATCAATTCTTCTTTCTAAAATTTTAAGGTAAAAAAGGAATGTTCATCATGTACGAACTTACCCATCGTCATGAAGATCATTTTCATAAAGCTTCCTTTATATTTTTACAATGTTATTTTTAAATATTATTTTTTCCTAATATTCTTTAAAATCATCAATTTTAAATTAGATTTCAAATTAAAAGGTTTTAAAAAAATTTTTTGTGTTCAAATAGAATTTTAAATTATTTTCAAAGAATCATTAATATTTTTTCAGAAGTTTATTTTAAATGAAAAGGATTAAAATTATCTCAAGATTTATTTGTATATTTTCATTGAAATTTTCTATAAAAGGGGTTTTAAAATTTTTTCGAGCATTCTTTTTCTGTTTTCAAAATAATTTCGTTGAAATTCTTTTCAAAACGTTTTCAAGATTCTTTTATTTATTTTTAAGGAAAATGGTTTCAGACCACTTTCAAGTTTTCTTTATAAATTTTTAAATAAAATATATTAAAATTGTTTTAAAAGATTCTTTTATAATTTTTTAAGTATATTTTCATGACAATGGTTTTCAAAATGTTTTATGTTTTAAAAAAGAGTTTTTCAAAGATGTAAGAATATTTTACTCAAGAAATGTTTTTAAAATATATTGGAATATTGTTTCTCATCTAAGATGACATCTTTTGGTGTGACTCATTCCTTATTAAAAATATGATACAAATTTATATTCATATTATTTCTCTAAATGATTTATGTTTTGAAGTCATTACATTCATGAAACCCTTTTCTCTATCGCGAGCTATATTTTTAAAAAACATGTTTCTCTTTCATGGGTTCTAGGTTTATGAAATTCATTTATCTTTAATGAGTTATATGTCTATGAAATACATTTATAATTAACTATTAATATGTCTATGAAACATAATTATTTTCATGGAAATCATTTGATGAAATGATTATGAAACCTTTATCTTTTATAAAGGTTTTGATATGATTACATTCTTATGATACCAATTTCATTTCATGGGTTATTATATTAGTTTTATATTCTTGAGGAACATGTATGTATGATTTAATTTTGATATGGGTGGGACCTATATCTACATCCAATTCATAGGGTAATGATAAATGTTTTATGAGAACAAAGGGTACATGGGAGGGAATCCCAATCTTGAAACAAGAGGGTACATAGATGGCCATCCTATTCCAGAAACAAGAGTATAAACTGGAGGGAATCCAAATCTTAAAAACAAGAGGGTAAATTGAAGCGAATCCAAAGGTTGAAACAAGAGGCTAAATGGGAGTAAATCCCAATCCTAAAAAAATGGGGTATATATGAAGGAATCCCATGCCCGAAGCAGGTACATGAGTGATTAGCCCAAGCCTAAAATTTTATAACGGTCTTGGTAGGTAACCTTAATATAGGGTTTTTATATTCTTATTTGTATGCCACAAACTCTATGTCTTATCCCCATGTTATTTTTTCATAACTTATGCTCTAAATTTCTTTATAACTCATGTATTATGAAAAATAAATATTTATTTTATGTTTCATTATAATGATCTTTGATATTATGGGTATGATATTTAAATATTATGATCATGTTCACATAAACTTTTGTTTATATTATGGTGACACATTTCCTTTATATACCCTTACTGATCATTTTAGGTTACCACCTTCTTGGGTTTCACTTACCTAGGTTATCAATAAGTGTTGTAATTATAATTACAAAAGGTTAATATCTTTATTAGTGACATTGAAGAAATTTCACTAATTTAGAAGATTATATTTCCACGTTTCCAAATACACTAAACTATTATGGTCCTCAGAAATATACTTTTCTAATATTCTGAATAATCATCTAATTTGATGTTATATCCATGTATGTTAAGCCAGGGTCACTATAGTTGGTCTCTACAGAAAGATTTAGTCAAAAATTAAAAACTAGAATGAGAAAACATTATTCAAGTCCCTATGAGTCTTTATGAAGATATATTTAGGGATGTCTCTAAGGATAAGTGTAAGGATAAGTTAATGTTTATATATATATCTGGGAAATTGGGTTAAGGATAGAGTGAGTGGTTTCCCAGAAATATAACCTTGTTTAGATACTAAAATTTGATGTGGCTCTGTAAAATATATACTTGGGGGTAACAACTCTAACATGGTGTGTCGGGCCAGACTCAGCATATCCTAGTACACGATAATGGGTCTTGCTATATAGCTGGTTTGAAAATCCTTGGGGATATGCTTTAGAATTTCACAAAACTATTCATGAACCATCATGAAGAATTTAAAAATAATATGGATATTAATAAACATGGATAAACCTATGGTTTTATATATTAAAGAAGTAGGATCCCGGATTTAGGCATCTTATATGTAATTTTTCAAGATTATAGGATTTTCTATTTTGATAAGTGTTTGTTATGCTATTCATTATGGTATTATTCAATGGAAGGAATTTCAAGGAACATGATTAAAATTTAATATTTCAGATGTATAATGTATGGATGTTATGAAAATAGATTCCCCAAGTGGAAGTATTATAAGGAGAATCAAGAATTTGTAATTATTATTGGTTATAATTTTAAAGATAAAGAGACCAAAAATAACATGTTAATGGTATGTGATGTTCTTTCTATATTATTCACATTAAACATAAGAATCATGATTTTATTGAGGTTGAGGAAACTTAATATATGATTCATATTTCATACTCTTGGAACCATGTATTAAGAAATATGATGACAAGGCATGAGTAATGGTTGAATAATGTATTTGGATGAATAAAGTATTTATTTTTTGTAATTTAAATATAATGTTATATGAATCATGAAATATATAAGTATTTTTAGTATGAGTTTTCATTATTTATTGAAAATGATATGTTTACTGGAGATGAAGACTTAGAAAAGTAAAATTTTGATTATGGGTAGGTAACCCTTAATGTGATAAATATGTCGAGAAAATTATGTTTATCTTGGATAAAGTGATGATTAATTTGGATAAAGTAAACTATATTACATTGATTACCATGGATCAGATTATTGATTTGCGATAAATTTGTCTATGTCATCATAGATTAAGTTTACAACTTATTGAATTTAAGGAATATATCCAGTAACATTTGTAATAAAGAAGTATTCATGTTTTCAAAAAGTATTTTTAGCAATTCCGGTTATTACCATGTTTCAAGAGAATATATGTTGAGGGTATTCACATGTTAGGAATGTGACAACCAATATCTACTTTATGATATTGGGGGATCAATTTTAAGCTTGTTTTGAGAAATTTAGTTCCCTTCTTTCTAATGTTATCAACTTTTAGCTTCTATAAGGTCTATAATTCTAAATATTTAAGGGATAGTTTATGTTAAATATATGAAGATGATTTAGAGAATAAATTATTATCTCACAATATGAGGGTCTTTTAATCTATAATATTGTGTGTCAACTACGATGGAGTAATGATAAAGAAGACAGATAGAATGATTTATCATTCTATTCATGTATCTCATGATCTTTTAGTTCTTTAGGAATGACATGTTCACCTTTATTTTTGATGTAAGGGATCGAGAGGATATTTTTCTAGACACAACCAAAGGGTGAGATCATGCTCAAATCAAATAAATATATTACTTTAAAAAAATTCTACTTTAGGAAAAGGTTATTTAAACCAAAAATGTTATCTGAGTACCTTCATTTTTTATGAATTAAAAGATCCCTTAGATTATCACATATTTATGATTTTATGATCACCCAGTTCTACTAGTCAATGAGCTCTATCACCATCCTTCAGAACATGATGGTTAGATTTCTCTTCCATGTCAAAGTTTTCAATTCCCACCTATGTTCTCCTCCATAGGAATATAGTTGTGAGTTACTTAGGGTAACCATTACATATCTAAAATTTTATATTTAAAGGATGTTTTAATATTCATTTTTTACTCTGTGGGTTTCAATTAAAAGAACATTCAAGTATTAAACCATTAACAACCCAGAAAATTTTCGATGGTGAAATTCATTTTAAGGGTGACAGAATGTTAGATCCTGAGATTTTATGATTTTTTTTATAAAAAAATTTTTATCTTTCTTTTATATTTTTCATTTCACGCAAAACAGAATATATATTTTTTATATGAAATCTCTGTTTTTGTGTTTCGTTATATGCAACATCAAGTTTAGCTTGCGCTACACGCAACACCAAACACGTACTCGAATATAATTTCCTAAAACATGAAAATATATTTAACATTTATATTATTTATATTATATATATTAAAATGAATGGAACACAAATTCAGCCTATATTGAATTCTAAAAATAGTTTCTTCGATGACTTTCATTACACGCAAGACATGGTTTTATAGAAAAACAATATATTATTAAAAAATTACTATTTATAATAATAAAACATAACCTAGAAGTTAAATTAGTAGTTATGTATTTTATTAACTAAATTATGAAAATATATGGTTTATGAAAATATAATATGAATTCATTAGTTACAAATAAATTATTAACGAAAATATAAACCAATTAAATATAGAGGAAATATTTTTATGTTCATTAAGGTATTTTATCTTAAAAAGAGTAAATTAATTATTATTAGTGACTGAAATTAATGAAATTTATATGTTATATATTAAAAAATATATTTTTTTATATTCATAAAATATTTTTGATATGCATAATATTAGAATTAATCTAGTTTTACAATAAAATATAGTATTTTTCTAAAAATGCAATTTTTCCACCTTTTTATGGAACACCTATTTTAAATATGAATTTCGGAACTTTTAGAAATTTTATATTTCAAAATAAAATTGAGTTTTTAATTCTTAATATAAATATTATCCTATGGTTTATTTTTGGAATTGTTTTGAGATGTTTTATTTTTTGACGAATAGTTATAAATAATAGATTTTAGTTAAAAAATGATTTTTCATTTCAATAACTAGAAATGTTAAATTATATTTAAATGTTGGTCTAATGTAAAAATAAATAAATTATACATATATTAAATAAATTTAGGTCACTATAATAAATTCCACTTTGAAATTAGATAACAAAACATAACAATCTTTTGAACATTTTTACTTTAAAACAATGACATGTTGTCCCATCTCCAGGATTAGAATTAAACTCAATTTTTACACTTATATGAATTTAATTTTAAATAATGAAGATATATAGTTATAATCAGTATGATATTTAAATCTTAATATGATCAACTTAATTTTTGGCAAACAATATTAAGGAAAGTGAGTAAAATTAATTAAAGTAATTAATTTAAAATTAAGCTTAACGAAGACAAAAACCATATTCTTAAATGAGAAAATGACTTATAAACTTGTAAAAAACCTATTGGATGTAAATATATAGAAATATAATCCTATAAGGTTTCATAATGATCCATTTTGGAACTTTGGGAATATATAGTACTTGGAGAACACAAATTTCTTCTCAAAAAATACCAAGTTTGTCCTTTACCTCCCCTATAAAAGGTCACCACCTCCCCCACGTCCTCACACAAATCGATACATTTAGATTCAGAAAATATCTTCCAAAATAGTCTCCAAAATCCCTAAAATTCTCTTATAATCCTACCTTTGGCATAAATCAATCCTAGGAATCCCTTTGGTGAAAACCAAAAGGAGTCACCTAAATAAGAAGTAATATTCTTCTTCAAGCTCCTTTCTTTTATTTTCTTTCTAAAACCCCTAAAATATTCTTATTCTATATTCAAATAATAAAAAAATGTATCCTAAATTTAATAATATGTAGTTATTCTGAGTTGTAGACTTAAACTTACACACGCTTCCGTCTAATTGGTAAGTGGCATATTGTTTATGTGTACAACGAACTCTCGCCTCACAAAATGATGATTGTTCATTTTTATTTTAACACATTTCATGGATTGGAATTATTATGGACTCTATATTCATATATATTATATATATATATATAATATTATTTATTTATTCTTCTATAATTATTTTATATCATATAATTTATACTTTCTATCCTATGTAAATATGATTTGATAGTTTGTGGATAAGTGGATTATCGCTTCCTCAAAGAGATGGGATGCATTAACACAGTACACAGAATGTTTTAAGGTTGGTTTTAATTAAGAATATGTGTAATAAAGAAATATATATTATATTCATAACATAATTACCTTTCATTATATATAAATATAATTTTCTTTATTACCCTTTTCACACTCAAAAAGTGATAACGTTGACCATGGACATGCAGAGTACCGCCTCCTCAATGTGATGTGATTTCTTTTTCATCTCTTGAATTATATATATAATTATATATGATTCAGTAAAATTTTATTTATGATATAAGTATAATTTTAGAAATATATAGAGTTTCTTACCTTCTTTTTATAATGATCATTGAAAATGAGAACATTACTCATGCATACGTATGACCTACCATCTCCATTATTGTAATGTGGGTTAACTATTCATAGTTTTTATTCATGATTGGTTTTAGATGTATAATTTATGTATAAATATTAAAATTAATTCCTGATGATTATTCTTTAGATGTTTATATAATGACCCATTTGACCATAGTTGACCAACCAAAGTCATTTTTAACACATAAACCAAATTTGATCAAAAACCCAACTTAAAAATAATTGCTTATATAGTTATATACAACATGGTAATAATTGAAGTAAAAGTCATAATAAACATGAATTTTTTCATGAATAAAGTAATTAATTAACATAAGTTTGTTATTTAGGATGATGAAGACACACGTGACAAGTCGGACTCAAGGTAAGATAATTTCATCTCACTTTTTATTTCTAGGAGATACATGCCATAATTACAACTCTCTTATGTTGTGTGGAATATATACTTCCAATGAATTTATTTTATTATTATCATAGTTATTTTCATGTGTATTTACATATTCATTAGGTTCTCTATACTTCATATGGTTTTATGGTCTAGAAGTCCCCAAATTAGTAAAAAAAATTTGTGTCCATTTTCTTTTTTCGAGACACATATTTTGATGTCCACCAATATTCCTTTACGAGGTGTATATAATTCCATTTTAGATTTTATATCAGGAATATAATTCCTTTAATGATATTTTATTCTTCATTTAATTTCATTTTATTACATGGGGAGTATGATTCATTGTTACAATGTGGTAAGAGTCTATTGAAACAATCTCATCGTTTATCTAGATTGTTCATGACACTATTTCCATTAATGAAATCAGATGATCCATATATCAAGAATACTCATTAATTTTAATATCCTATGATTATTCACGATTTTTTCATGTATTATTACCATTTTTATAGTATTTGGTACTTAAGATAATTATTATTCCTATATAAAATCAGATATTATTTATCCTTTCAGTCAGAAATCTGTGTTCTTTCAAAATCATATTTCTAATTTTTTTTTCCAAAAATGTTTTAATTTTAACCTAAGATGTTTTAAGGAAATTTTTTCCCATTTTTAACTTTTTACAAAATGGTTTTGAAAAGTAATGTTATTTTTATTTTTTAATCAAGGAATTTTTCTAAAATTTTAAGGTACAAAAGGAATCTTCGGCATGTACAGACTTACCCGTCATCAGGACCATCATTTCCTTTAATATTAGACTGTAAGTTTACAATGAAATTTTTAAAGATTAGGTTTTCTTAATATTATATAAATTCATAATTTTTAAAGTGGTTTTCAAATGAAAAGGGTTTTAAATTATATCTTATGTTTAAAAAGTGATTCAAAGTATTTTTAAATATTCCTTCATATGTTTTCAGAAGGATATTTTAAAAGAAAAGGATTTAAACAATTTGGAGATTTAATTATAGCTTTTCAATGAAATTTCCTATAAATGTATTTTTAAAATCTTTTAATGACATATTTTTATTTTTTAAAGTATTTTCAATTAAATTGTTTTCAAAACATTTTCAATCTTTTTTTCTATGTATTAAAGGAAAAGGGTTTTCAGAACATTGTCAAGTTTCCATTACAGTTTTTCAAAGAAATATTCTTCCAAAATGTTTTCAAACCTTCCTTTATAGGTTTTTAAGTATATTTTCATGAAAATGGTTTTCAAAAGGTTTTATGTTTTAAATAATATGTTTTCAAATATGAAAGAATATTTTACTCGAAAATCATTTTACATAATATTTCAAAATTATTTCCCATATAAGGTGAAATCTGTTAGGGTTACTCATGACTTATTAGGAATATTATCAAAGGTTCCAATCATATTCCCTTCCCAAATTGTTTATGTTTTTGATGTCATGATATTTATTAAAAAAAATACCTTTCATGGGTTTTATGTTTATAAAACCTATTTCTCTTTCATGTCTTCTATGTTTATGAAATCCAATTCTCTTTAACGGGTTCTATTTTTGTGAAAACATTTTCTCATTCATTAGTTATAGGTCTATGAAACCCAATTATTTTCATGGGATATTCTTTGATTAAATTATTTTGGAACCTGACTCTTTTCCATAGGTTATGATATAATTACATGTTTATGATACGCATTTGATTTCATGGGTTATGATATGGTTTTTATGATCTTTTGGAACATGAATGTATGATTTCATTATGAGATAGGTGGGAACAATATCTCTCTTTAATACATTGGTTTCGATAAAAAGTTTCTGATATCAAAGGGTACATGGGAAGGAATCCCAATCCTAGAACAAAAGGGTACATGGGAGGGAGCCTCAAGATTAAAACAAGAGGGTACATGAGAGGGAATCTAACTCCCAAAAACAAGAGGGTACATGGGAGGACATCCCAATCACGAAGAAGGTACACAAGAGATTATCCTAATTATAACATGTTATGAAGGATTTGGAGGGTATCCTTGACATAGGGGTTTTATATTCTTATGTGTCTACCACAAACTATATGTCTTATCCCTATGTTATGTTTTCATAACATATCCAATAAATTTTATTATGACTCATTTCTTAGAAATATCCAATATTTATTCCACGTCTCATGAATATGATCATTAATATATAGGGTATGATCTTCAAATTTTATGCTCACCTTCTCATACCCTTATGTTCATGTAATTCACAAGAATTTCCTTTATGTACCCTTAATAAGAATTCAAGCTCGCCCATTTCTTATATTTCCCTTCCCCAGGTTATGAAGGAGGGTTTTAAGTAGAATTACTAAAGGGGAAGACCTTTACTGGTGACAATGAATATCTTTTACCAAGATAGAAGATAATGTTTCCATGTATCTGAAGACACTAAAATATTATGGCCCTCATTCATGTACTTTTATAATATGCTTAATATTTATCTAAATTGATATAATATCCATGTATATTAAGATTGGGTCGCTAAACACCACCCATTTTGTGGCATAGAAATCCATCATCATCTCCTCTCATAAGATTTTGGAGACTATTACATGACACTCAATATAAATAATCTCATAGCCATCAGGATTTTAGTCATACTTTTTATCCCCACCATATTTATTGTCTTTCATCACCAAGAAATACATGTATAAAAACTCACTCTCAAACAAATTATTGAGGTATGAATTAGTAATCAACAAGGAAGAAAGTATCCCGACCTTAATACTATTAAGTATCAATATGTATCTAAAAAGGATCAATCATCTATGAATCTCTACTAAATTATAGAACCACCTACATTTGATCCTTCCAGCTCAATGAATCTACAAAAACATTACCCTTCCCATGGTTTTATTCCAATTAAAAATAAGAATACTATAAGTACTCAGCTGGTCTCCTCTAATGAATGTTCAGATCATAATAAGAGAAAATGTTTTTCTGGTTCTTATGATATGTATATATCAAAAGCCTTTACCCCATAAGATAACATCAACAACACCTCAAGTTGTGAACCACTACAACTAATTCAAAATCATGAGTCTGGTAGTTATTATAATGTGACCTTACGTACTAGGACACATAAGTTAATACCCATTCATCCTATATCAACAATTCTCCCAATCCAACACATAACACATAAAAATATAGAGTATAATCATTAAATAGATTGTGTAAGGTCAATATCAGTATGAAGTTCAATGTACCCCTCGACTTCATAAAATCTTTCTCACAAGAATCAGAACACTAAAACATCAACCATTATCAGATAGATTTATCAAAGGTGCTGCCAAGTGGTTGAAATACTACATGAATATCAGATAAATACTAGAAAACCCCAATCATCCAAGAACCTTAAAACCGACACTATTTCATTCTTAAAAAACCCTAACCTCCACCTTTTCAAGTTTCACTAATACTCATTCATCAAATATCACATTCCTCGAGAAGAGAACACGATGAATCCAAAAGTAACACTTCGCGAGTTTTTTAATATAGATACAACACTCAAATTATACTCCAATAAACCTCTAAATATTTTACATTCTATTACCTAGACATGGTATATATAAAAATATCATCAAAATAAATGACAATTAAGGGGTCCAAATAGGGGTGAAAACCTCAATTCATCGAGGCTATAATAGTCATTTCCATGTTTCTCATACTCAAACAAATCACAAGGTACCTAAACTTACTACACCGGTAGTTGAATATAACACACCAATATTTCACGGTACATTGTCTTCAATAGCTTTCATACACGCTACACTAACTTAGATTGTGTAAAACGTAAGAATGAGTTTCTATGAAACAACACTTTAAGGTTATACTTATTTAAATGATATATTTATAACAAATCCACTAAATATAGTAATATAAATAGTAATAAAAAATTATAATTTATTTAATTACATTATAACAAAAATATATTATATTTATAGTGAAATTTATATGCTTCGGTAGAATAGTTATATGTCTAGAAATACTATTTTTTAAAGGAACTACTTTTTATGACCTTTTGTGAATTATAATAAAATTAATTTTAAACTTAATTAGAAATTTAATTTTGTAAAATAGACATCATTATTGAATTCTTAATATCAAAATTATCTTAGGATGAATTTTTGGTATTTTTCTTAAAAATTTCAATTTTTTGGAATTGTGATAACACTGCATTATTGTTAAAACCCCAAAATTTTCATTTAAACAATTATTTTAATTTAAATTGATTTTAAAGTAATAATATTTTAATAATAAATATATTAACCCAATTTAGGTAATTGGAATCATTTTTATAATATAATTATATATAAATATTCATTGAACCTTTTTTAACATCTTTTTCCCACCTTCTTACCACATTTGCAGATTACCATTAAACGTAATTTTACCGCTTCTATTATTTGAATTTAGAAAAACAAACAAACATTCTTTTAATTATAATAAAAAATGTGGTTCAATATGATCAAAATAATTTTTTTGAAAATAGTTACTTTTGAATTTTATTTACCACGATTAAAGGTTAATAGAGTAATTAAAAGTAAAAATAATGTTATAATAATATAAAATTAACCTAAAACTTATCAAAATTTCACTAGATATGTGTTTATTGATCCAAATAAATCTTAGTTTAAAAATATGATCCATTTATTCTACTTGTGTTAAATTTAGACAACTATTATATTTTATTTATAGAATAGTTGAAAGTATCATTTTCAAGTTGTAATAAGTAAATTACTTTTAATATAGGGTTATACATAATCTAAAATAGAATATAAATATCCATTATAAATTTAATAAATTTATCTACATAATGATAATTTATTTATAATTTTTAGAATAATAAATAAATAAATTTAGTTATGACACAATGATGATGAATTAATTGATTTAATAAAGGAAGAATCAGATAACTGATATTAATATTATTAAAATAAATATAATTTAACTTATTTAACTACATAGATTAATTTTTTGATAACATATACATTTTAATAACATATTGGAATTATTTTTTCTAAGTTATCATGTTCTTTTTATATTTTTAAAAATGAAAATATTGAATAGTAACAAAATGGAATAAATGAAATTCTAAAATAAATACTATTTTATTAAATAATATAAAAGCCATAAAAATAAAAGGATCATCCAAATGACTTTTATAGTGATAAAAATCCCATAAATGATCAACTTTAGGTTCGTTTATAATTTTATAGTGACCATATTAACAATGTAGTGTAAAAATACAAGAAGACACGGTAAAAGTTAACCAATTTAACTAAGGATTAATTCCAAAAGGCTATGTTAATTTTAATATCCAAACATGTCTAAAATCTATTGGATTATAGTATTTGGACCCATACTCTTATTATAATCAAATTAAATTATTTTTTACCTATTATAAACATAAAATAAATTTATAATATATTAATATTTCAATATTTTCCTAAAGTGCCCCTCACCCCCTTATAAAAAGGCACTTCTCATTCTCTTTAATTAAAAACTCCAAAGCCATTTGGTTCACCAAAAAACATGACCATTTAATCTCCCAAATTTCATAAAATCATCCTATAGGAATGAATTTGGGCATAAATCCAACTTATGGAGTCCTTTTATGCAAATCAAATGGAGATACCCGAAATATTGGTAATCATTTTAACTAACACTTTAAGGTTCTTTTCTCCTTCTACATACAAATCCTATGTTGTTTCCATAATAAAATAATAACTCCAAAATATTATATATTATGAGATGTTTTAAGGATTATGGTACAACCATATTAATTATTTTACGCATCCTACAAAAAAATAATATCATCATGCATGCGTATGTATGGCTTACCGTCTCCATGTCGTGGTGTAAACTGTTTTTCATGTACACATTATTAATTTGAGTATAAATATGAATATAAAGGATTTAAAAACTAAATATATTATCATATTGTTTCTCAAGAAATTTATATTCCATCCAATTCCATTACATTCAACCATTTAAGAAATGATACCGTCGCTCATGCATACATACGACTTACCATCTCCAAGACAAGATAAGATTCATCTTCCACGTTCACCATCCAGGAATGATTATATATATGTATATAAGTATGAAATATACGAAATATTAATGCTACTAGAATAATATATATATATATATATCTGTGTGTGTGTGTACATATATGTCCTTCACAAATTTTCATCCAATACGATAAGAAATGCAATCAACGTTCATGTGGATGTACGACCTACCATCTCCATTCAATTTCATATATCTATATATTATATATATTTATATTATGAATATATATAATATATAAATCATGTTATAAATTATTTAAGTAATAAAATCATGATCTAAGTAATACAATCAAGAATAAAAAGTCAAAACACGTGCAATAAAGAAAATGATTATTACCCAAAATGTTGCTTTAACATGGAAATTATTAATAAATGGGTAATATAAAGTCATAAATAAATAATATATGATATAATAAATATTATAATGATTTTTTATAATTAAATAATATGTTTAAAACCATTATATAGGATTTTAGGACACGTACGTACAGTATTTTGCCTAACGTAAGGGAATTCCCCCTAAATTTTAGTTTTCGTGATATATAAGCCAATTTCACAACCTAATTCTTGTGTGTTGTGTATGTACTAACCCTATTATATTTAATATCATGAATAAATTTTATTTGTGATATTTAAATATTCATTTTATTATATTAGGCTTATGATTTAAATTTTCAATGTGGTATGGGACACTTTGAATGTTTAACGAATCAATCATTTCTCCATTTCGATATTCTTGATATTATTTTACACAACTATTTATATAAATATAAAGGCGTATAAATTATATTTTATGTCTATTTTTATGTTCATTAAAATGTTTTAAAAAATAATTCTTTTTATTGTTTTATGTAAGGGACTATTTAATTAAAACATCATCTTAAATGTTTTAATAATTTATTCTTCTAAATCATTCTCATTAATGTCCATGATTTCATATGGTTTTAATTATTTATTTATATGGAAATGAATGTTTTCAAATTTTAGTTCCTTTAAAAAATTTCAATGTTTTATAGAACACTTTTATTCAAAAATATCTTTTTAAATGTCTTCTTTTATAAGTGTGTGCCTTTTGAATAAATTATTTCAAAGAAAAAGGATTATTTATTGGAAGAAAATTTTAATGATTTTATTAGATTATTTTCATCTATTTCAACATCCATTGTTGGATTTTATGCTTAATTAAGGATGATTTATTATGATATAATATACTATGTTGTATTGAAGTCTATATGATATGTTTTCCCATGGATGTTCTATTTTAATACCATTCATGGTTTAGGTTTAAATTTGTAACATTTAGTATGACAATTTTCATATGAATGTTTATGTTATGTTTTACCTTTTTCATATGAAGAATGTATTGGACTTAGTAGGTGATGTATGGGGCCCACTATATCCTCTTGATGTGTTTGTAGTTCCCATGAGACAAATTACATATGGATTTGGATGATGCATTGCCCATTTATTTTTAGATATGGATTTGGTCGAGGCCTTAACCATTAATTTTCATTTTCCTTGGTCCGGGACACAACAGTATGTTTTAGATGTATTTCATTATGCATTCCATCACTTTGAGATTAGTTATTTATATTAAATGTGATTATTTGACTAGTATAATATTCATTTGAATGTTAAATGGAATTATTTGATTTAATCTTTCCATGTTTTTTTAAGGTAAAGTTTCGAATGCTTATGTTTTATTTTTAAACCTTGTCTTAAAGTTTATGGTTATTTAAGAAAGCTTCAAAATTATTGTTTAACCTTATTGGGCATCTAATCTCACCACTGTATTATGTTTTATTTAACTACTATTACAAGAAGTGTATAATGATACATGAAGGGTTAATCTAGGAGAATAATGGTGTACTAAAAAGATTACCAATATTGTATTTTTTGTTTTGAATTGAAATGTAATGTCCAGATATGTAATATATTTTCCAAGACTACTAAACTGATCAGTCCTTCATGACTTTATTCATTGTAATCATGCCAATGTATTAAAATAATTCACAGGCTATAGGGTCAAGTGTGACAATTGGTATCATAGGAATTTTAGCAACAACCATGGAAATAGATTTAGAAAACTTATATTGGGGATCATAACCCTAAGATAGACTTTGAAGATATTTATAAAAGAACATCCTATAATTTGGTAAAATAGATTTTGTGTGGGTATTCCAAAAAATATATCCCTATCTAGATACTATATGTGGATGTGGTTCTGGCACAGATGTACCTAGGAGTAACAACTTTGACAAGGTATTCTGAGGTTGACTCAGGGTAACCTGGTATATGATAATGGGACTTACTACGCACCTAGTTTAACACTCCTACATGATAAATCTTAGGATAATTCACATTGTCATTACAAACCACTGTTTAGGATTTTTGTGAAAATATGTCCCCAAAGAAAGCATTTTATGATTATGAGAATGGATATGTGTAAATTTTAAATTAATGACTATCATTTTTTAGTTTTTTTATTTTATGTTATGATATGATCTAACCTAGTATATATCGTTAATTAGAAATGGCACACAATTGAAGTAATGAGAACTCCAACAATACAAATGATCCAAAGAGTAAAAAGGATCATATAGTTCATGGTCTTAAGACCATATTTCGAATAGAAATAGTCTCTCATATATTCCCATCCTATGAAGAAATAATATCATGTGTTAATAGGGTAAGTAATGAATTTTTCGAGTCTTATTGATTTTAAGGGAACCAAGAGAAGAAGGGGGTGGGAGTGAAAAAGATGGATAAAGGGAAGAAGGGATTGAAGGATTTTCTCACATGTGAAAATTATGGAAATAATCACCCTGGTAAATGATTGAAGGGAATAGGTGTTTGTTTTAAGTGTTGAGAAAAAGGAATCTATGTTAATGATTTCAAGGGTAATAAAAAGTATTATAATGAACACTGCTTCATCTTTAAGGATATGGGGCACTATGTGAATCAATTTCTTTATCATTAGATTATACACCAGATGATGTTATTGGATAATAATCAAGTTATGATACTTCCACAGATGAAGAGGAACGATTAATGTGCTTGTGTTTTTGTTGAATAATTATTTCTTTTGAGTATTGTATCAATTATATACTAGTTATATGAATTTTGAAAATAAATAAGGATTGAACTGTAATACTATTTCATTAAGGATTTGAGATTTAATGGTAGAAAGTAAAGTGACATAGTTGCAAGTTAAACGTTTTCGAAAAATATATGGTTGAGGGAATGATAACACTTAATATTTATGAGATAATGATTTTGTAATAAAGAGATTATTGATTTGGATAAAGTATATTACATATTATTGACTACATTCAAACTAATTAATGGTCTATTTATTCCATCATTGTTGGAGTTTACCACTTTTTTGGATTAAAGGAGCATATCATGTATTCTATGTTTTACGTAATGAATTGGGAAGAAAAAACGTATTAAAATAGGGTTTTATGTAAATTAAAGGTATTAATATGTTTTTTTGAGAATAAAAGATGAAGGTATTCACTTTCTTTTTATGTGACAAAAAGATCTCATTATGTCACGTGACCTTCCTTATAAATTTTTGGATAGTGATCTTAGAGAGAAGTATTTTGGATAAGTCTAATGGTTGGAATGGATTAAGATGGAAATTAGATTGTATTGTTTAAAGTAAAAAAATTTCATATGATTCTTTTGTAATTATATAATAATATTGTTTTAATAAAATGAAAACTTGCCAGTCGGGTGACAACCCGTCGCCTTGGACAAGGTTGCGAGAATCGAACCCACAACCGAAGTACTATAGAATTTTCACCTATTATTGGCCTACACAATGTCGTGGTTTGTACAATGTAGTTTTTGTATTTAAATGGTATGAAGTATGAATTATAAATTCAATTTTTTCACCATAGTATTTGTTATCTCTGGTAACCTTCATACTTCCATTTGTTTTAAAATAATGGTCTCATTAATCCATTTTACGATGTGGCATCTCAATAATGATATTTTGAAAAATTCATCCCATAGATTTTTTTTTTAAGTTTAAATTGTGAGGGAAAAATTTATTAAATAAGGGGAGAATGTGACATCCCAATATTTTATGGTACGTTATCTTAAATGTCTTTCATTCACACAACACAGACATGGCTTTCGTAACACGCAAGATTGAGTTTCTGTGAAACAACACTTTAGTGTTGTGATAAATTAAATAATATATTTATAAAATATCAATTAAGTAAAGTAATAAATATAGTAATAAATAATTTTTAAATGTTATTTATAGAGTCTTCACATAAATAAATCATATTTATAGTGAAATGCAAATGTTTCAGTGAAATAGCTATATATTTAAAAAAAATCTATTTGCTTAAAGAAACTACTTTTTTGCCCTTTTCCGGATAATAATAAAATTAATTTTAGATATCAGAAGTTTAATTTGGTACAATATACTTTATTTCTGGATTATGAATATCAAAATTATCTTTGGTTAAATTTTTTGTATTTTTACGAAAACAATAAATTTTTGATTAATAGTGAAAAGACAACAATATTGTTTAAAATTGACTTTTCCGTGTAAATAAATATTTTAATTTAAATTGTTTTCAAGGTATAAATAGATATATAATACATACATTACCCATATATAGCTCATTAGAATCAATTTTATAATAGAATGGGATATAAAAAATCATTGAACTTTTTTTAATGTATTTTTACCCACCTTCTAGCAACATTTGCATATTATAATTACACATAATTATACCCTTTATGTGAATTGAATTATAAAAATGGGCATAGTTGGTCCTAATAAGTATGAATTTTTTTTCAATATGAACAAAATAATTTTTTTGAAAAGTAACTTTTTAATTTTATTAACTATGGTTAAAGGTAAATAGGGTAATTAAAGGTAAACGAATATTATAATAATTTAAAATTTCTTTAACACTTATCCTAATTTCATTGGATAATTTTTTTTCGACCAAAATAAATCTTAGGTCAAGATTATAATCCTTTTTATGCCACTTTTCTAAACATAATACATTTATTATATTTTATTTAACGAATAGATAAATATAATATTTTCAAATTTAATAAATAAATAAATTTTAATATGTGGTTATATATAAGAAAAATTCTAATATAAATATTCATTATAAATATAAGAAATTTATATACATAATGATAATTTATTTATAATTTTTAGACTGTAAATATTTAAATTGAATTATGACATAATGATGATAAAGTAATTGATTTAATAAAGGATGAATCAAATAAATGATATTAATAATATTAAAACAAATATAATTTTAAATAATTAATGACATAAAATTATTTAATAGATAACATATACATGTTAGTAAAATATTATAAGTATTGTCTAGAAGGTATCATGTTGTTTTGATATTTTTAAAACTGCAAATATTGAATAGTAACAAAATTGACAAAAATGATATTTTGAAATAAATAAGATTTTATTAAATGATATAAAAATCATAAAAATATAAGGATCATCTAAATAACTTTTATAGTGATAAAAATATCATTAATGATCCAATTTTTGTTCTTTTATCATTTTATAGTTTCTATATTAACTATGTAGTGTAAAAATACTAAACGACACGGTAAGAGTTAAATTGTTTAATTAAGGGTTAATTCTAAACGATAAGGTTGATTTCATGACCTAAACATATCTAAAATATATATTTTTCAGATTATTTCGACACATACTCATATTAGTATCGAAATAAATCACTTCGGATCTATTATAAACCAAAAATAAATTTATAATAAATTAATATTTCAAGATTTTCCTAAATTGCCTCTCACACTTTATAAAAGGGAACTTATCCTTTTCTTTAATTCACAACTCAAAATACCTATGAATCATCCAAAACCTACCAATTTCTTCTCCCAACCTCCCTCAAATCATACTAGAGTCCATAAAATGGGCATAATTCCAACTTAAGTAGTCCTTCTGGGCAATTCAAAAGGAGATGGCCGAGAAAAGGTAGTCATTTTATCAAATCATTTCAAGTTATTTTCTTATTCTACATCCACTTCCTAATTTTTTCCCTAATAAAATAATAAATTCAGCATATAATATATGGGGAGATGTATTCATGATTATGGTACAACAATATTCTTCATTTTACCCATCCTACAAAAAATCAATATCATCATGCGTGTGTACGTAAGACTTACCATCTCCACACCATTGTGTCAAATGTTTTTCCTTTACACTTTATATCAATGGGTATAACTGTGAATATAATATATTTCAATAGTAAATATAACATGATATTGTTTATGTAAAGTTACTATTCCATCCAATTCCATACAATTTAACCATTAAAGAAATGATATCGTCGCTCGTGCGTATATACGACTGACCGTATCCATGACAAGTTGAGATTCATCTTCCACATCTACCATCCAAGAATGATTATAAAAATATATTTTATGAATAAGTATGAAATATATGACATAATAATGCTACTGTAAATATATATATATATATATATATATATATATATATATATATTTCATTCACTTATTTCCATTCAATACAATAAGAAACAGAAATAGTGTTCATGCGTACGTACGACCTACCATCTCACAGAATGGTGAATTCCATTTCATATATCTATATATTATTTATAATTATATTCTGAATATATATGATTTATAAATCATTCTATACATATTTTATGTATGTAAATCATGGTCTAATTAATATGATCTAGAATAACATGTTAAAATACGTACGATAAAGAAACTGAATATTACCCGAAAGGTTGCTTTAACTTAGAAATTATTAATAAATGGGTAATATAATGTCATAAATGAATAATATTTGATTTCATAAATATTATTATGATTATTTTTATAATTTTATAATATGTTTAAAACCATTATATAGGAGTTTTGGACACGTAGGGAGAGAATCAGACCTAAGGTAAGGGAATTCCATCTCATTTTTAAATTTGATGTGATATAAGAAAATTTCATAACCTAATTCTTATGTATGGTATATTTACTAACCCTACTATTTTTGATATAATTAATAAATTTTATTCTTGGTATATAAAGAATCATTTTTATAAATCAGCCTTATGATTTAAATAGTCAATGTTTTATTGGATGCTTTGAATTTTTAAATAAATAATCATTTCTCTATTTCAATATTCAGGATATTATTTTACATAACTATTTATATGGATATAAAAGGATTATAAAGGAAATTTTATGTTTATTTTTATGTTCATTAAAAAAATTCAAAAAGGAATCTTTTTCTGGTTTTATGTAACTGACTATTTAACTAAAAAATTGTTTTAAATGTTTTAAAGATTTAGTCTTCTAAATCATTCTCATTAATGTCCTTGTTTTAAAAAGGGTTTTACTTATTTATTTACATATACATTAATTTTTTAAAATGTTAATTATTTTAAAACATTTCAAATTGGCATGGGGTAACATTGATTCAAAATATCATTTCAAATTTCTTCTTCTATTAGTGTGTGACTTTTTAATAAATTATTTCAAAGAAAAAGGAGAATTTATTTGAATTTTTTTAATGATTTTATTAGAATATTTTCATATATGTGAACATCCTTTGTTGTATTTTATTCTTAATTTTGGTTGATTTATAATTATAAAATCTACTCTATTGTATTGAAGGGTTTATGATTTGTTTTCCTATGGATGTGCTATTTTAATACCATTCATGGTTTATGTTGAGAGTATTAACATTTAGTATACTAGTTTTAATACTTTTTTTAATATTATGATTCACCCTTTTCATATTAAAATTTTATTGGGATTAGTATGGGATGGTCATGGCCCACTGTATCCTCTTGATTCATAGATAGGTCTCATGAGACAATCTAGATATGAACTTGGCTATGGTTTTGCCCATTTATTTTTAGCTATAGATTTGGCCGAGGCCTTTACGATTTATTTTCATATGTCTTTTTTGATGCCTTGAAGATATGTTTTAGATGTATGGTATTATGTATTCCCTTATTATGAGATTATTTATTGATATTAAAAGCGATTATTCAACTAGTTGATTATCCATGTGAATGTTTAAATGGAATTATTTGATTTATTATTTCCATATTTTAATAAATGTAAGTTGATAAGGAATGTGTTTAATATTATACATTTTCAAAAAGTTTTTATTTATTTAAGAAAGATTATGATCTATTTTTTAACCTTACTGAGCATCTGAGCTCACATATTTATTATGTTTTATTTTTCCCTGATCCCGAGAAGTGTATTATGATTTATACGAATGGTAAAACTATGAGAACAATGGAATTATAAAATAATTATCAATGTTTAATTTTTTTTGTTGATTTATAATGTAAAGTTCATGTATGTAGTCTATTTTCCAATACTATTAAACTGTTCGGACCATTGGGATTTTATTCCTTATGATCATGCCAATGTATTAAAATAATTCATTTGCTCCGGGATTCTTGGGTCATGGCCTTTCATTGAATGTTGTAAATGGATTGTCAAAAGGTCTCACCCTCAACTGATGGTACCCTACAAGTGGATTAATCTTTGAGAAAAATTTAGTGTCATTAAGTTGGTCTAAAATATCATTAATATAAGAATGAAGATATTGGTTCTTATTCATAACATGGTTCGTCTTTTGTTAATCTATGCACAACATCGATGGACCCTATTCCATTTTTGAAAACTATATTAGATCACCCCAAGGGGACATAATCGAATGGGAAAACCCCTTAAAATTGATGTCCTCTTGTCAATACTTTAAAACTATATTCTATGTATGAGGGAACGGGTATGAAGGAATAGAAATATGATTTATACCCAGAATAATCTCAATCATAAAATCCATCCCACACTCAGGAGGTAATCCCAAAAATTCAATAGGGATTACATACCAAAACATGCCGATGATGGGTAGAAATATAACCTAGTACATCTATCCATAATTGGAAATGTGTTTGGAAACCTTGGTTTTGACTCCACCTAGTCACTAATGATTCGGTCCAACAGGACCTAGTTTCACATTTCATTCACCAACATAAACAAAAATATCACCGTATAGAGACTTAAATGACACTCTCAATATATGAAAATTAATATAATCTCTATATTGAATGATCGAACTCATACTAAGGATCACATCAATAACAAACATCCCCAACACAAATAAATCCTAGAGGAAATGATAATTTCCATTAACCAAGGCACAATATTCACACATATGAATCCTATTTGACCACATTCATTGGAAAATTTCAAGTTATAACATTATATAAAGACAATATAAAACCAAAACCAAGCCTCCAATAAACATATTAGTTAGAAAAAATAATGAGGCTCCAATATCAAACAAATTATATGTATGGTTTGAAGATGTCAACATCATACTTCAAACCGTAAACAACTCGATATCTGGATTAGATTAAGTAGGAATGCAGTGTGTAACTACCTAGAACCAGATCCATACAATTAAAAACCTAAACTTTCAAAAATAAAACTAGTATTTATGGACTATATTACATGGAACACTGAGCCTAAATAAACCATGAAAAATTATTATTTAAATATGATTATAATAACCTAGATCTTAAATTGGATAATATGAATAGGATTAACATATTTGTGAAATATATATATATATATATAGGCCCTACTAAATATGAATATTTTGATAAATTCATACTAAATAATTACTTAATATTTGGAAAAGTCATTTTCTTCTTCAAAATTTTTTTATTACTTTTCATGAATCAATTTTAAAACAAATTTCTAGAACTGTTATTAATTTTATTTTATAAAATAAACTTTATTTTTTAAATCCTATTTCAAAATTATTTTAGGGGGAAATTTTGGTATCTTTATGAAATTATTGATTTTGTAGAGAATAGTGAAAATTAACAATTTTTCAACTAATTTTAATTTCATTTCAATAGATAAAGAAATTTAGATTTAACGTTATATTTTGGATTTTTTAAAAGTTACATTTGAAAAACTTGATTGAGAATTATATAATTAATTTCATTTGAATAATTTCTTCATGATTTTGGAATAAGTTAATTCTTTATTCTAATTTTATTCTAACAACTATTTTTTTGTGCATAAAGTTTATCCATTTTATTTAATTAAAATAAACCCTAATAGAGAAATAATTAAATGAGATTTATGTATTATATATATTTATATTATTTAAAATTAATACAATGATTACTGATATTCTTATAATTAATATAATATCATTTATTACATAAAAATACATTTTTCTGAAAAATTGTTTTTCATCATATATTTTTGGTAAAATATTAAATAAAATTATACCACTTATGTTTCTGGAATAATGTAAAATGGATTCTTATATGGAATTCATAGGTCCAAATTTGGAAAATCGGTCCTTTTTTTATTTTATTTTCATTATTAATAGAAACTACAATAAATATTTGTTATCAAGTCAAAGTTAAAATGGGTTAATTAAGTGTGAAAATAATTTGATAATGAATAGAAAGTAACAATAACACATGTATTGTTTTTATTTTATGAGTGTATTTAGCTTATAACCATATAAAAGTTTAAAATATGAACTTTTTTCCCAAAAGACATGATTTTGTTGTTTATAATACTTTATGAAAAGAAAATCCCAAAAAATCACTTTCTTACTTTTAATAACTATAATACTTTTTATAGGGATAAAACTACCCAATGTTCAGATATAAATATCCATTTGAAAGATGAAATAGTTTTTTATCCTGTTATTTTATTTCTAATTTAGTGTAATGAAATAATTAACTTAAATCATTATACAACGATGACGTAATAATTATTTAATTAAATGAGAAATAAAATAAATTATTCTATATTGTTAAAATTAATATAATTTTAATGAATTATTATTTCCCAAAACATTAGAAAATTATAAATTTTTGGGGAATTTTGAATGTTATATATTGAAATTTTTTCCTTATCATGATTTCTTTATTGTCAAATTAAATCAATAGTATCAAAATTCACAATAATGATATTTTATAGAAAATAAAGTACAATTAAAATATTTTAAATTCCATAAAATCCTATATTCAACCAAATGATTTGTATGTGTCTAAAGATTTTAACTTGGGTCCATTTATGAGTCATTTTCCCATTTATGATTACATTATTATTCCTTTTAAGATTGAAATAGTTCTTATCGTGATTAAGGACAAAATGGGGTTTTGAGTGTTACATGGGTATGTTTTGAAATTAATTTTTCACAGACATTTTTTATTATTTGATAAATTAGATTTAATATTTAGAATATAGGGGTATAAATTATTTAGTAAGGCCCATTTTATGTTTAGTCTTAAAGGGGAAATTTTAAAATTTTAAAAACTAGCCACTCCGGTTAAAAATAAAATGGTAAATGTGAATAAACATAGGAGGGATTAACTTGTACAAAACATGTTTATTATTTAGTAGAGAATGAATGGATTGAATTTATTTTATCCTGACTCACTTATTTATCATATTTGGAGTCACTTTAATTGATAATGACTTCCCAATATTGATTTGTTTGGGGGTATTTAGGAAAATATAACTACTTCCCAATTATAAAAGGAAACATAATATCTTCCACTCCATAGATATAAAATAATTTCGTTTTAGATAATACCTTACTATATCCCTTCGTTTCTATAATAACTATGTTTTAGAGGATTCGGTTTTATGAGAGAACAATCCTTGAAAGGCTGTGGGTGAAAACCTGAAGAGGCTGGGTGAAGAAGAGGTAAAGTTCTTAGCCGGGCATTTTGTTTTATTTTTTATTTCACCTCTATAAAATGTTATTCTATCATGATGATATTACAATATCAATGTCTTCCATATTATGATATGTTATAATTTTAATGGAATAACCTACACCCAACTCATCTTCGAATAAATGCGAAATGCAACCATTGTTCAGGTGTATGGTGGAATACCACCTTGCGAACTAATGTAATTTGATTCCCATCATCACATATCACAACTATTTATGAATATGTATTTAATTTATATACACAATTATAATTAAATATAAAAAATTATATAAAATCAACATATCATAGATTTTTTACCTTCCCATTCATTAAAAATGATAACGTTATTCAAGCATATATTTAGCTTATAACCTCCTCAAAGTGATGAGATTAAATTATTCATTACTGCATCACCTAGATGGTATATATAAGTTTATAATATGATATTTAAAATATAATGTTCCTTATTTAAAGATAAAATAACACTTACCTTTCCATTATTATTGTTAAAAAAATAAAATAGCATCCATGCGTTCATACGTCTTACCGTCTCTCTGATTGTAAAATATTTCATTTTTCATAACCATAATTCATAGATGGTTTTAAAATTATAATTTATGTATAAATATTTTATTTATTTAATTATAATTATTATATATATGATCATGCAATAAGATTTTTTACTATAGTCATCATACAAAAGTCATCTTTGGTATAGGAATCAAATATCATGACAATGTTGGATGTAAAATTAATTGATCAAGAAAACATATATAATATGGTAATAAATAAAATTAAATTAATAATAAACACAAAAAGTTTCTTAATACAATTAATAATTAAAATTATTTTATTATTCATGAAGACAAAGTATGAATGTGTTGAGTCAGACTCGAGGTAACTGATTTTTGTCTCACTTTTATATTTGTGAGATGCATCCAATATTCACAGAATGTTTCATTATATCTGGTATATAATAAATTTTTTAAATATTATATCATCAATAACTCATAATTAATGGTATTTTATGTAATAATTCATTTTACATCATTCATGGGGATTTCATTCAGATGTTACCAAAGCGGTAAAGGCCTTATGTTACATTCTCCATTATTTTTTATATTATTTATGTTCAATGTTCCTTTTATGGAAATCAGATAAAAATATTTTCCTAAACCATATCCATTTTATCCTCCTATTATAATTAATATGGTAAACCGTTTTGGTTTCAATTTCCTCCCTTATTGAATAAAGAACATCAATAAAGTTGTTTGTAAGTAATATCTATTTTGTATATTAATTTAGTTCAAGAATCATTATCTTTCGTTTATATATTTTACTTAAAATATTTTAAATAATTTTTCTACTATTTTATAGAGAATTATTAATTAATTTCCTACCCATGATTTATTCTTTTTTTAAATATGTTTAAAAATTAATATTTTATTCATTTTCTAAAAAAGGTCCTTTAAGAATTTATAATAGAAGTGTGAAAGGAATGTTTTATTTTAACTTATACAACATGAATGGAATTTTCACATAGTCAATATTTTATCGTTCCTATAAAATTTTATATATTTATTATCAAAAAATATATACAATATTTTGGATGTTTTTAGATTCTAAATAAGTTATTTCAATATAAAAATGAAATTTTTCGCTAAAAATATTCTATGGGATATTTCAAAGATAATTTCCTCAGTGAGAATAACATTTTATTCCATAGATTACATCTAAATTACGTATATTTTTATATCATATGTATACCTATCTTATTATCCCTTTATTTTATAGAGTAACAAATGCTTTAAGTTCATTTATCAAATGCCTACTTTATGAAATCTCCATTCATTACGACATGATTCAAGATTGTGCAACCCATTTATTCTAATAGTAATTTTTTTGGTTTATACCTTATGATTAATTACCTTTTTGAGGCACAAATAAACATGTACATGTTACGATAGGTTCAACCAGGTAGTTCTCCGATGCATATGGAAAATCATTATATCAATAGATTTTATGTATGGGATTACATAGTAAACCAAATCCATTATGGGATATTTTTTCCACCTTATTATATTGTCTATACAAATATATTTTAATCATGTTTATGTCATGTTATATGATTTTTCAACATTTCATATGATTCTATGATATTATAATACCATGTTCTTTATGTTATGATTCAATGTGATTACTCATGATCCTTTAACTTTATGATATCATTTTATACCTTGGACTCATAAATTATGTTTCCTTATCATTTTGGTTCCCCTATTTTGATTTTTAGCACACCCATTTCTTTTATGTATTCTCTAGGATAACCAATGTAGTTTTAGGAGCTCAAATGGATTTAGGATCTCATTATGGGGAATAAAATATAGATTAAATTTTTTATTTTCCTTTTGATGTATTATAAACCTAGTATTCAAAAAAATATAGGACTTATATTCCTTTAGATATACTTATAGGATTTTTATGTATAAATTTATTTAATAATATGTTTTAAATCATTGGGTCTCTATACTACATCCCTACCTAAATCCCCTAAGTCAAATCCCCCTATGTCCATTTTTTTCCCTATTGATGACCTCCACCTACTAAAACACAACCCAAATGGTTGGTAGAACTCTATCTACTAGCCCAATGAGGAACTAAAGATCCACCTTCATAACCTTGCACTAGTCCTGGTCTCCATCCACTAGAAACCTATAGAGAGCTCTTATAAAAAGGAAAAACATTCCCAAAGTTCCCACAATTATGTTACTCCCTTAGAGATTGGGTACACTAAATCCTAGTATTATCTTATCCAACAAACTGATAGCACTAAATTAAGCTCTACTTGGTTATAGAATAGAATAATCACCATATAGACTAGACTATCGACCACAACATTGGAAGGTCTCTCCGGAATAATGATTCCTTTTACAACAGAAACCACCATTCCAACTCCCATGGAAGAAATTTTTTGAACACCATGGACCTAATCAAGTTTCCCCTCAATGGTGATATATATATTCACAATATCATAAAAAGGAATCAGTTGGAACATATTCACCAAAACTCAAAAGTCAGAGATCAATCTCTACCCATACTGCCTCATTCTGGTGACCTAATCTCCAACTATATTCAAAGTAAAATGTTGTATCACCATAAAATGAGATTCATATTACATAAAAGAAATACAACTTTACTCATGATGCATAAATTGTCATGATTTATTTGATCTAAGGATCACATAAAAGATATACTCAAAAAAGAAGGTCTCAAGATTATTCAACATCTACCTAACGTACTGATCATCCTGAACAAGAACATCCCACTAGCTTTGTGACTATACTTTCATCATATAAATATAAAAATTAACTATATTATCCCATGGGTTATCTAGATTGTTAATAGTGGATTGGATAGACTCCATTTATTTCTAAACACCTAATAGACAAACCTCTCCCATAAAAAATAGTGGCTGATGTAGATGGAACTCGTGAGTAAGGTCAGGCATGTTTAGTATAGCCTGGGGATCTCCCCACTCCACAGATTATACCAATCATAATAGGATTTCACTATGTTTATCGTCTGTAACTAGATTTAGTAATATCGGTGGTTGTGGACCACAATCCAGTGAGACATACTCACCCTCTCCCTCCTAGGGCAGCAACACATGACTCCCTAACAGAATGACTATAAAATGACAAAAATAAGCATCTCATAAAAATATATAAAGAAAACTATCATTTTTCAAGAAGGGTAAGCATACATATCTTCCCACCACCCTGTCTTCTTAGCCTCCCAAGATCATATAACCAAGTGTTGTCAGAAGGATCATTCATTGATAAATGTTAAACATTATCATTTATGTAAGATTCAAATGTTAATATTAATATTATTCATTAGGATATCACATTCAAATTATTTGTTATGAAAAACTTCATTCAAAAATCATAATGTGAAATTCATTATTAGTTTTCTACGGGAAATTTATTTGACCAATCAATCATTTAAAAATTCATTTATATCAGAATAAATAATAACAAGTCACTTTTTTAGTTGGTCAAGTAATTTTTGACTGAATAATAATCAGAAAAAATTACTTATAAATCATTTACAAATAATTAAATAACTATTTTCTTATCCATAGATTTAAGTATATATCAGTCATAAGAAACATATGGATGACATATGAGTTATATGTGCCTAGAATAGTGCATGAATGTAACCTAATATTTCTATATAATCCGAGAGATAGAATCCCATACCATAATGAAAACCATGTAAATCACCATAAGTTATTTTAGATCAAATTTGAATGAAAAACTAAAACAATAATCCCACCTTGATTACATGGGTTTCCGTCATTTGTGGGTCATTTTCTCCCATGTGCAAGATCAGAACCATGCCCTGAAATCATCAAAATCCATATGTACTATTACCAAATAACATGAAAAAATAAAATAATTTATTGAATATCATAGTGTAACATCCCCACCATATAAAACTATGAAAAATAAATGGATTAGGACACCTCCATAACTTAGGTGTGAATCCTATATTCCAGATGCTTTTAACTAGTGATGAGGTTGGATGAGTATACCCGGGGAAGACTATATCGTCTCATCCGAGTTGAAATAACATAATAAATAAATCCTATCATATGTAACCAACCAAGATAAATAATAATGAAAGATAAGGTATGCACTAATAAATATTCAATACATCACATGCTATAACAAAATGGAGTGTGTAATACATTTCAATGGAACCCTCATAGAATATCATATAAAAAGGTAAAAAAATCTGAAAAAATGATCCATAGAAGCATCAAAATACACAAACTAATTCCAGTTCAATCAATTTCCCACTACACATACACTAATAGTGTAAGCCATAATCAACCATTAATCATCAGTCCATTTTTCTTATCCTATCCCACAGCCAAATCATTTACTCAGTACCCAAGGTGTTCCAAGAAGGTTGCAAGTATAACTTAGTAGGCCACCACTAATGACGTCCCTAAATATAACAATTCCAAATAAAACAACATAATTATTTAAGGAAAATAAACAATAAAATAACATATACCAGGGAACCAAAATTACACCTAAGGTTTGTTATACCTTATTCACTCGGTGTTGGATGCCTTTAAGAATGTAACATGATCAGCCAACAATGACAAACCCCACTCAATAAGATATTAAGAGTGTTTAATAGTTCATCATATCAGGACCACATTATGTTTTATACACAACTTCTCTAAGAGAATTCAAAATTCATCCGATATGGAAAACTCCAACAAAATTCACAAGAATTATCCATGATCATTTAAAATTCATTGAATAAGGACTTCTCTAAGAGAATTTAAAATACTTATCCATGGGAATTTTCATTTTATTAGACAAAGGTCCCTCTACGATCATATACAAGGACATCATCATTTGATATTTCACATTCCTCTAATGCCAACACACCTCATGATTTACCATTAATTTTACATGTAGCACTTCAGTTTACAATTATAAAATCACATCATATTACCCATAAACTGTTGTTATACCCCTCACTTCTAATTTAAAATTTATCATATAATTCTCTCATGATTTTAATTTTAATTTCAAGGAAACCCATTTTTGTTTACCATTACCCATTATAAATATCTTGTTTTAGTTATACTTGGGTGTCCCCAAGGGATAACCTGTCATATATGTTCTTTAATCATAAGTAATAATGAATTTATGAAAATAATTTTCATGGATAAATCCTTTATTGATGTTTAATTCCAACTCATGATAGGTACATGTGACCACACAATGCATGAACATGAGAATATGAGAGAGACATTTGGAAAATATAGGGATGACCAAACTAAACCTTTAAAGAGTCCACATATGCATTATTAACCCCTAATTTAGAATAGAACTAACGAAAATGAGAAATAATAAAAAGATTAAAAATTATTATATATTAGATAAAACAATGAGATACCATATGACGATGGAAGAAAAAAAGAATGTCCAAAGGTGGAATGTTGCCTTTAGTTTAATACTTAAATTACCCCAAACTACACTGCAGAAGATCATTAATCAATTTAGATTAAACAAACTCAATGGAATAGGGGATGGGAATGCATTGGAGGAGAGTTTGGCCAAGAGAGGGGGAAAGTGTTTTAGGGCTGAATTTTCACAAGAGAAAACCTACAAAAATCACTTGTTAAGTGGTGTGTGGTTTTTCAGAACTATTAGTCAAACCATGCACCAACCATACTAACTACCTTTGTCTAGGATACACCATTTCACATAGTTATGTCCCATTTTTTAAAAAACCATTCAAAAATTATGTGAAAGGACTATAATTTTCTATAGATATTAGAATAATTTACTAATTACCCACACATAGTTAAAAATAATTGCATATATATTGATATCAGGTAGCATAGTTTTGGTGCACAGTTATCTCCGATCATGCAAAAACCATACAACCAAGATTGGAACTCAAAAATATGATATTTAAATCCCCAAAGACCCCTCTGGATACCATCAATACCTACCTACATCCATAAACATGCATGATAGTAGGAAATTAAATAATTTTAATAGAACTGATGTAGATTTTAATCACAAAATAATGCTTATGTATTTTCATAATGAAAGTAACTTTATTTGGTTCAATAATTTGTTATTTAAGTGTTTTAAAGGTGTTAGAGTGGATCATGGATGAATTTTTGAAAATAAATAATGTTTCTATGTTTTCTTATAGGTAAAAAAAGTATAAGTCCTATGTCATGTAGGTATTCATGGTATCATATTTGGATTATTTTGTAGATTATTTTTTGTGTTTATATAGATGATATATAAAATGACCAACCAAGGATGGTTTATACCATAGTGATTTTTTATGTCTTAGAGGTTGATGTTCTGGTGATCATGGTGCCTCTAGAAGATCCCTATACAAAATAAGGATGGTATAAAATCTTGTTTTGGGTGTCATGGTTCTATAATTATATTTCTATGAGAATTTTACATTTCATAAATTTGATGAGATTATTTGGAAACAATGCTTAAGGTGAGGCATATGTCATAATAGATCATGCATAGAGTTGTGGCTAGAGATTGATACATCCATAGACTATGGGCTATGTCTTAATGATGGTAAATAATGTTTTTTAAAGGGTGATACATCCATTAGAAAAAATGGAGAGATACGTCATTTAAATTTAATGATTTCTAGATCTTCCATTGATTGAGCACACAACATTATGTTGATTCCCTCTCTAGGCCATAGTTGTCACTGCTAGATTTTTGTAATACATTTGGGTTTTCTCATTCCCTTAGATGAATTTCATTTGACTTTATTCAACTAGATATGGCTATAAGTCTTGGTTTCTATGAAATATGTGATCCCATACTAAATCTAACCATTCCACTTTACATGATTAATTCCCTTTCAATTAAAGGTTTTATCCACCCTTTATTTCATTCTTCATGTTATTTCTCTTCATTGAGATTATGACAGTGGGTTTTTCTTTTCATTTAGTTATTGTTTGGTCATGCATCGAATATGGTATTAATATGGACATGTCTAGTGGAAAATCCTTGTAATTTTGGTAGTGTTTGAGCATCATTTACTCAATTTTATTATACAATAATTGTTAAATCTCTATTTAAGGAAGGGTATTCAAACATTATAATATTTAATTATTTTTAAAAATTGTGTTATCAATATTTGATTGTATTTTGGTAAAAAAAATATTTGAAAAAATAGTATAATCATTTGGAAATGAATAAATTGTGGGAATAGTTTTTTCAATCGTGCTTTACCTATTTTCTATTAGAGATCCCAATTTGTTGTCTGATATTACTATTTGATTTTTGAATTGCATTATGTTGTGAGTTATATTAATATTGTAGTGTTAAAAAATATTTTAAATTTATAAATAATATAAATATGGTAATTTAAAGGATGAGTGGAGGTATGGAAATCACGACCGTGGGATATAATTATGATAATTGTTTTTAAGTTTTGAGAAATAAAATTACTTTCTTTTGTGTTGTTGTGGTTTTTATTTGTTACTAGAAATTATTATGGTTTTAATGGTTTATTTTGTGGTCAAATTGATTTTTTATATTAATAATGGAATGGTTACTGATATATATTATTATGGTTATGAGCAGTGGTAATATTAAAAACTATAGGGGTTGTCAAAATAGTGTTAAAAAATACCTTATGAATACAACTAAGGAGATAATCCCAGGTTTTTATCTCAAGGATAATCATAAAAACTCATTTAATTTTGATCAAATTTTATATTTATGGTGTTTCTAAATATTTAAAATTATTAATAATGGGAAAAATATTATGAAAATAAAAACATATAATAGAAATATAAAGAAACACAAAAACTATTAGTGGGAAAGAAGAATGAACTAAGGATGAAATAAATTCTTTTGTTATACTCTGAATTAATTTAAACTTATATCAGTAATAAATTCAGTAATATTCAATTATTACACCCCTATATCTATTTTGTGTTACATAACATGCATGGAAGACCCATATTCATATCAATCTCTAACTCCTCCATAGTGAAGAGGCAACAAACATGTATCAATTGAGGTTGTTGCACCTTCTCAACACCTAGATCCTTCATTTTATATTCATCCCTCAACCAAATCAATTGTATTATATGAATAACAAAATAAGATATTTCAGATAGAAAATATTAGATAGTGGAATATTGGTTTCAATCTTATTAGATGTGAGGGGTGAAAACAACCTTCTTAAACCCTCATAAGTTACTACCTAACTATACAAATGAATAAAAACATTGAACAATAAAATAATGGGATTAAAGAGATTCCATATCATCTATAAGGACCAAATTCTATGATTAGTTATTCTTTATCATGTATATGAAAAATCCTAGAAGGATAAAAATTAAAAAGAAAACAATAATTTATTTTAGTCCACAAATATATAAATAAGAAATAAATTCCAATACTAATCCCACAAGAGTAGAACTATTAAACAAGTGAATTTGTTCCATTTAAATAATGATTTCAAAGGTATATAAGGAATTAATGTGCTATCCATATTTGTTCCACATTGATGTTGTATGTTTTATGATGTTTCCATGTGGATTCCATCATGAATATTTCTATAGATTTAAGAAACTTCTTCAGACTTTCTCTTTAATTTTTTAAATATTCCTTGTATCCCACAATTTTTATATACAATTTTTCATGGATGAGTTACTAAAGGAGTGGTATTTTTAGTGTTTTGTTATTTATTTAAAATAAAAATCAAAAATATGATATGTGTTGAGAAATCCCTTGCATAGAATCAATGTGTATTTTGGGTTGATCTTATAGATACTGATAATCATTAACTAAGTTCCAGAGAGTGATGGAATGATATAAAATGTCCCAAACCCCAAAATTTGGTATGTTGTAGCTTCCTAAATGGGTGCATAACAGACTATAATAAAAAATTTTTCTATGTTTTCTAATGTAGTGTATCTTTCTTAAAGATATGAAATTGTGATGTTGATTGATTCTATCATCATTATGGTATGATCTAGTCATGAATCTAGAATTTTGGTTCCTTTAATGGATCATCCAATCACAATAAGTGAAAAGGAGTAGTTTTAAGCAGTGTAATGGATGAGGAAGTTGATATTAGTATGCCACAAACAATGTGAAATGATTCTCAAAATACACATGAAACCATGGGATCGTGTCTCATTAATGTTAGTGTTTTATATGAGACGACATTATTGATTAACTGAATCATCTAAAATGAGATTTCAGATCTTAGGATAAGATAATATGAAAAGAAATATTTCTCATCCTAGAAATTAGATTATCTTAAATGGGTCATGACATGGCACTATCATAGTTTTTGATTCATTAATTTTGAGAATTCAACTATTTTAATAATCATGAATGTATTCCCTAAATTATAAAATTATTAAGGGTTATTATTATTGAATTATATAAAAAATAATAAATGTTTTCATTTTATCACTCCCCCACACATATTTTATTTCATTCTTAGTCATTTTGAAAGAACTCAAGAAAAAATATCATACTTCTATGTTTGAATACACAATAAAATAAACAGGGACCTCAAAAATCCATTCATTATTGATATTTATCATGATTCCTTTATATGTTAATATATTTTCAACCACATATAACTTATTCTTTCAACATGTTTATCCTTCCTATAGCACTACTGACCTACTTCACATGGAATCTTACCACATCACTCAAGGAATATTTGATATAAAGTTATTCCCATTGTTAGAGTAGTTTTATTTCACCATAGTACTACCATGGTCATAGGTTACCTACTACTAGAATTAAGTGAACAAATAATGAGGAAATCTAATAGGTTGTTCTAGGGTTGAAGGATTGAAAGTTTATTAATGTGATAATTCTATGAGGTATAATGAATATATTGATCAATAAAGAATATTGTATGATATAATTTCAAAACATCTATCACAATGAAGGTATTAAAATCCTCTCCTACCAAACATAATTTAATGATCCTGACCCTATTATCTCAGATTCTATGTGTTAATCTATCACATTAACAAAGATACATGTTTTGAATCCCAAAGGACCGATCAGTTTATAATTATTGGAAAATAGATTACATACATGTTATTTACAATACAATTCCAAATCTAAACTACCACAAAGATTATACATTATACATCATGATTCTCCTAGCCTAACCCTTTATAGCAGTCATAATACACATTTGGAATCATAGTAAAATAAAACATAATAATCGGGTGAGATAATATTTTTAGTAAGCATAAATAATACAGAAGAAACTATCACAAATAAGTATAAAATTTTAATGCAACGTGTATAATTTAAACCCAAGACTTTTAAAAAAGACATTGTTCATAGTTATGAATGTATAAATAATACCGTATAAAATAATCACATGAGCTAGAAAACATAAACATGGATATTCTACTAGTTGAATAATTGCACTGAATATTAATAACTAATCTTATAATGAGGAAATTCATAATTTCAAACATCATAAACATAATAGCATGGATTCTTCTAAAACACCATACATAACATGTAAGAAATAAGCCAATTCCCAAAATTGTTGTTCTCATGATACCTACCGATGAATCGAGGGAAAATATAGGGCCCCTACCATCACTAACTAAGTCCAATGCATTCCTAATATGAAAAGGGTGAAACATAACCAACATAAACAATCATATTAAAACTAGCATACTAAATGTTAATACATTAACCATAAACCATGAATGGTATCAAATTAGAACATCCACATTCAAACATATCATCAAACAATAAATATAATATAGTGGATTGAAGAATAAGAAATAAACCAAAATTAAGCATAAAATCCAACAAAGGATGCTGACATAGATGAAAATAATCTAATAAAATCATTAAAAAATTTATTGAAAGAATTACCTCTTTTTATTTTGAAATTATTTTAAAAGGGGAACACAATTTTAAAAGAAACCACTTTTAGTGAAAATAATATTTCAAGATTATAAAGGAATATTTTTTCATGCCATAAAAGATAAAAAAATTCCTTCCATATTTTTTTGAAAAGGTCATAAAGTGCCTCATTTAGAAAATGGAAAAAATATTCCTTGTAAAATATTTCATAAAAATTAAAACATGGGTAAAAATGACTTAATGTTTTTTAGAATAATAGTAAAAATATTTTGAAATAATTTTTTATGAAACATGAACATGAATGAAAAATATTTCTCAGTAAATACTTACATATAAAATATCATGGATAATAATGAGATTTCAAAAACAACACTTAAATAAAATCTTAAAAAATTTACTTTTGAAAACATTTGAATAAGCATCAAAACTTTCATATATTTTCCTTCATAATTTTTTTATATTAATAATTATGTAAAATAATATCCATAATATTAAAATGGATAAAGATTAATTATTTAATGATTCAATGCATCTTATACCACGTTCTAACATCACAAGTACAAAAAACTATACTTCCTAGATTCAAAAAAATATTTGGCCAACATGGTCTAAAAGAGATGATCACCAAACATCCCCAGAATGATTCCCAAATGCTGATGGTACTATTATTTTTATTTTGAATAAACTATGATGTTATCTAAAAATACCTTGATGATGGAGAAAAGATATGTTTTGAACATCTAGTTTATGAGTCCCAAGAATATTTTAGAATCACTTTTCAGCCTTTAAAGAATTAAAAAAATTAATATTCTATACCTATTAAAAGAGTACCCTTGGGGAAATAATACACTTTCACCTTGACTTGGTGATACCCTAATTAGAGATAGATATTAGAAAACTACACATAAACATTATTTTGTTAAAGTTATCATCAATGTAGGTAAATAGATGTTTATTCTCAATTTTAACTTGATCTAACTTCAAATAGTTGAAAAAAAAGTCCTACTGGATGTCTTAAGAATGAGCACCAGAGTATCACATGTAGACATACCCAGATGAATAAATCATTTGGACTCCAAATAATACTTTTAAACCCTCAACTCTCTCAACTATGTATGTTTTATTTAGTATGATGGGATTAATATGAGCTAAATCTCTGGAACAAAATCAAGGGTGAAATCTATTTCTCTCTCTGGAGGCAATCCCATGAAATCATTCAGAGACACCTTAGAAATATTTTCTAACCATGTGATGAAACTAACTTTATAAAAAATATTCATAATATTCCAATAGAATATTGGTTACATGAAAGGTAATTTTTCTTAACTTTGAATGTGTAGGTACCACTTATATATAGAGGAGGTCCCATTATCCCTGGAAGAACTGACTGCTCCCATCCGGGGTTTTGAAGGTCTCCCACTGATGGTACTGATCAATTGGATTCATGATGAATGTCATCAAATATGTATTCAAGATTACATTGAAGAGGTCTATCTTCTGGATTAGGAATTCCCATTTCAGCTCATCTTTTGACATATAGACAATCTATTATAGTGATCAGAAACTACACTTCTTATTTCCAAGCGGTGTAACTATCTCAATGAAATATGACCAAAGATCTGTTAAAAGCTTAAGGAAGTCAATTAAAATATAATATATGATCGATTGAGAAGAACATATGTCAAATAGAGAAATTTATATAGAGAAATAAATGAAAATAATACCTATTATAGTCACATGTCCTTCTTTAGATTCCACCTTGACACAAGGTCCGATCACCCACCATGTCATCCCCATCACCCGACCCCAAAATCCACTAGAATGAATACTCAACACCTTTTTGTGACTCATTACATTTTCCTGTTTCGTGAAAAATAATGTCTACATACACCCATTGGATGTAATGAAGGTTCGTTCCAAATATTCCCAATAAGAAATCACCAAGTGTTCCCAAAATAAACATCATTAGACAAATATAAACAATTTTTTTTAAAATATAATTTTATTTTAAAACATGATTTTGAATTTTAGTAAATGTAATATAAGATAAGAAAATAATAAAGTAAGAAAACGCACAAGAACTATGGGTAACCCAAATTAGCTAAGGTAGGGTGTCTTTCTAGGATCCACATAATCTTGATGGTCGTGTGATAGAAATGTGCTCCTTTTCATGAGTCATTGGGGTGTTTGGATCCAAATACCTAATGGTAATCTATCATATCAAAAAATAATATAGATTTTTCGGTATTATATCATGAGTCCATGGATAGATGGGTATATTAATTCATAGAATTCTTTTCCTAGTATACCTGACTAGGAACCTAAGGTTCCCACATTCCTTTTCCCATTTATTTTCAAGTCAAAAACCCATTTCCATTGAATTTCACATGAAAACATTCCAAATCCATTAATTTTTTACTATTTCAAAATTGGATACATATTTCCAAACCATAAAAGACACCAATAATCCTTGTAAACATATTTTATACATGCTAAAACAATTTAATCAGTTGATTAAAATATAATAAAGTATTTAAAAATCATCAAATAATGGTACAACATGAAACCACATACAATTGTCCTTGAAACCACCAAAAACATATTGGGAACCACAATCCAAGAAGAGATAGGACCCTATAAGAAAAAGAAAAAAACCAAAAATACAGATACTCACACCATGAAGTCTGGATTAGACAAACCCATGGTCATCATAACCACCAGGTAAGAAGAAACCTAGAAATGAATATAGGAAACATAAAAAGGACGCGATATGCACACTTAATTGAGTGTTTCCACAGAAATTGAAAAAATCTATCAAAATAACATTCCAATAGGGATGGATGAAGGATTTATGGTGTGCCTAGGGATGGAGTGTTTGGGAGTGGGGAAAATATGGGAGAAAGTGGTTAGATATATCTTAGGTAAAAAATGGAAATTAAAATGTATATATATGTTATAATAAGGCTGCATTTTTTTTCCACAAAGCCTATGAAACCAAGTTCCAAACCTATAGGTTACACTATCATATCATTAAAATTATTAAAAAATATCATATAGTTTTTGAAATGACATTGATAACATTAAAAAACCCGACTTCTTGACCTCTACAACTCTTATAAAATTTATATATAGATTCATACAATCATGTGATAACAATGCGCAATAATATGCCTGCCTAAAAAAATAATATTTTTAACAAAAAGGACCAGTAATATTATAAAAAATATATTGAACAATAAATAACCAATAAATAATTAAAAATAAAACCATACAAGTGAAAATTAACCGCATGAAATAAAGTTATTTTATATAAATATGGAATATAGTATTTTTTTAAGGTTCAATTCAAAGAATCGATACTTTTCATGAATGGTCATTTTTAGAAATTATAGGATTATACACTACAATCAATCACTAACTACAACATTTGCTTATTCACATAACTTTAGAGCACATCACCATGCAAACAATTTTTATATTCTTATAGGATGTTGAAAAACACATCTTCTAACAGATATGAAAATGTTGTATTATGTTGACCTTGGAAACCCTAAGCCACACAGGTTCCATAAATTCCCACCATGTATCATTTTTATTGACTTTCCATCTCCGATTAAAGTATATCAATACATCCATTTAGGATGGATCAATATCTTACATGTATGATCTTATCTAATCTATCATATCCTCAATATTTAAAATATAAGAAAATTATGATTATCATCATACATAGAAGCTTGGTCTATCTTGGAATCTTTATTATTAATCTAATCACTACTCTAGATCATATATATAGTCTCAAAATGATGTTCAGATTCTACTATTTCCTTCATCCTTGATACCTAATTAATAAAACTCCCCAATAAAGGTTTTACATGCTCTTCTCCCTTGAAATATCACTAGTTATTCAATCTTGAATCAAGATCTATGTTCACTAACAAAAAATTCAACTCACCCTATCATTTAATTTTTTATTTAGGTCACATAAAATAAGATTCCCTATACTTAAAATATCAAAAATCTCATCAAATTTGATTCCCATGATATCCCCCTCACTTCTATAAATTTATCTATAAAAGAGTAAACTACAAAATTTAATTCACTTTTGGACTCTATAATCATCATCCCCTATAAATATCTAAGACTAACCTCGATTATAAATTATCTCATTTTTTCTAGCGGGATATTATTCTAGAAAATTATAATAGGATTTATCTCTTCATATGTTATTATCAAAGTTTCATTATAGAGCCAATATAAAACATACATCATAATAGAATAATTTATAAATAAAACAATTAATGAATTCTTGAAATACCAATATTCTTTTTCTCATTCCAAAAGAACATTTTAATATTATTATTATATTTTAATCACACATAAACAATTTATATTGCAATTAATCATCTTGAATTACAACTATGTGTTAATAATTTAAACATTAAAATCCAACTCATGTATCATTATATTTATAACCGAATTCTTATAAAAAAAGTTGAATATAAAATATTTTTATTTTAAAGTCATGAATAGATAAAGTAGTGATCTCCTCCATCAAACCATATTGGTTAGAATTAATTTTTTTGTGATATTTATGACTAAAAATATTAGTTCGTACACCATTAGAATTATCTTAATTTATGCTTTTTCAATTTCCCAATAAATTATTATTTAGATTCTTCTAAAATTTATTCTTTTTTTATTCTCTTATCCAATATTGTGGGTCATATTTTCTATCATTTGGATCTTGTATCATAGTCATTTTTTCATATTTTAACCTATTTAAATCAGTCTTAGACTCATCAAAATTAATTTCACTTAAAAATATAAATTTTTGAATCTTTATATTTTAGTCAATAAAATTCTTGAATTTCATTATGTATTGATGGTTATGAAGAATAATTTGTGAAAATAATTCTTATAAAAATTGATATATCCTATAATAATGCTTATTCATATTTAAAAATGAAGTCTTCAAAGGGAGGATTCACGTTGTAGAGATGATTCATGCTTATAAAGTACCTCATACTTTTAAAGCATAGTGTCTCAAGCTTATGTATTGGAATTCATGGTTATGTAGATATGAATTATGGTTACCGAAATGCTGTATGATGCTTTAAAATATAAAAATATGTCTCATATGGTGATTATATAGAGCTATATCATCCATTCATAGGTTTTGGGTCTCTAAAATGATTCTTTTGAAAAATTCTAGACATATCCTGATTTCATACTTAAATCCAAGGTTCTATCAAAGAATAAAATTCCATATTAATTATTGAAAACTAAATTAAAATAACTTTAAATAGATTTTGAATCTATGAGAATTATTTTAAAGAACTTTCATTAAAATCTTGACCATTTCATAACATAATATAATCATGTTAGAGTATTTACATAAGATTCATTAAATTGAAAACTCTAGCTCCATTACTTCTTTTAAAACCATCATCCAAGTGATATGTTTCATAATTTTTAATAATTTTCAAACAATATTTCACTCGAATGTGTTATTTGACCCCATGGGTATTTAAAATCCTCATTTATACAGTTTTTAATTTTTAGTATACAATGAATCTAGATATTCACTTATTTGGATATTTTCTATATAACAGTCACACACCAAAAAAATTTCATAGACTTGATCACCAACACATTCAATCATATGATGTATGGGGTTTTCATGTAAAACTGCATGTGTTTTGGGTTGAAAAAATGATGAAAATATTAATTTTTTGGTTTTGGGTGATCATAAGGGGTAAAATGTCAATTTTCCCTTATAATATGATCTTATATAATATTTTTGACCGATTTTTGTGTCTTAGAATATATTTTTTACCATAAGAATGAGTTTTTTAATACAATTCATTCCAATTATCAATAAATAACAAATATTTATTATTAATTGATTAAATAATATTTTAATCACACCCTTTTGAATGGTGATACCAATTGAATGGAGAATCATATTTATATTCATCCTATGTTATTTAGTTTATAATGGGATATGTATCCTAGTCAGCACATAACCTTGAGTTGAACACAGGGAAAGGGCATGATCTCAGGCCCCTTTTCTTTTTCATTTGTTTATTTCTTTCTTTTATTTTTTTATTCATTACTAATTTTATTTTCTCTTATTATCCCATATATTCTCACATACACCCCTTATAGTCCTCTCATATATAATACATCTAAGAGAGAGTGAGAGGAGGAGGGATGCGTCGTCTTGAAATTTAAAGGATTCAAATCATTATGGCACAACTACATGGCATAGATCAGAACAAAGCATTATCAGTTTCGATCCATAGATAGGAATGTGTAATTATATTATCTTTAAATCCACCAATTTTAGATTTTTTTTATTATATATTTCTTTTGTTGTTGTTGGGGACCCCTTAGGGGTTGATCTATTCATATTTTTGGGAACACATGGGTTTCAACATGACTGAATGAGATTCCATCTATAAAATCCTAACCACAGAAAATGTGGTTTCAAGAAAACACACAATGTGTTCTTTCTATTTTATATATATTATTTTATTTTAACTACACCCCATATAATTTGAGTACACATAATGTAGTGGTACATGGACATGTTGTTGGGAACATAGTCAGACACCAAATGTAAGGGGGACATGGTCATATAATTTTACATAGCTAGACCCTAGGTGTTCCATGGATATATAGTTGTACCAGAATAGATCCGATGTCTACCATGTCCAAATAGTAGCACAATGAAATAACCTTTGTGAACCAAGGACGTGATGAAGTACATATCCAGGGAGGGGATTTGTGAGTACACGCCATGTACTTAGGGTAGACATCGTGTACTTAGGGTAGACGTCATGTTGTGAAACCTATTTTTACCATTTAAGGATTTTTTTTGAACCCTAGTGATATAACTTGACATAAGAGGATTCCATTTTTCATATTTACCTATGTATTTTGCGATGGTATATCCCTTGTTTTATTTAAGGACTTCATAAATGTGGATCAGAGTGTGTATGAAATGATAGATAGGTTTGTTCTCTGGTAAATGGAACCATTTATCTCTTGAGAGATACATGGGATAATACCCCATTGAGGGTAAAGATAATATCACAAATAAGTGTAATTTTATCACAAACTTCATTGGTTTATGGTTTTTGGGGAAGTCTCTAGCATTAGGAACTACACTATGACTCAAGGAGATGGATATGTTAGGTATTGAAGACAATATATTGAGACTGGGGAAGGGTTTGGGATTGAGGATACCATCCTTTTGGGGATTTCACTCTGATGGAATAAGAGTATATGAGATTTTAGAGAAATATTTGGGTGATATGTGACCTCAAGAGATAGAAATTTTCTTGAGAGACTAGTTTTGACTAATGATCCCAAAACTAATGCCTATGTTTGTGTTCCTATACAAAGATTCCTAAGAGTTATTACATAGTTAATGTAAAAATTCAATGGATCCCAATAGGCATGATTCTACTTATGTGCTAATCTATATGACCAAGGTGGGATCTTATTGATAGACATGCCCTAGGCGGGTGTGATCACACCAGCATTATGGAACTAGATTCCATTAAAACTCTGTAGATATGCATGTTTGGTAAAGAGTACAAATGATATGGATTATATAATTTTTCCAATTATCTATCTCCATGTTAAGAATAAATTAATTTATCAGTTAAATTTTAATTTACTAGAATTATATAATAATAAATTCACTTTTAATGCCTTAAGGATATACCTCCCTTAACTCGTTTTGAAACTAGGTTCCGTGGACACCTAGGATCTGAAAGTACATATATTTTACATTAGATGTCAGTTATTCCAAATAATGATTGGGAAAAAGAATTATGTTATTTATGAATAAAATCATATGTTTACTTATACATGTGTACCTAGTGAGCTCCAGATCTAATAATCGATTGTACCATTACCAGAATAACTAGTGCTTCTATGATTCATCTCTACACTAATAAACAATGAAGGTTGTTAGTTGCATCTTGGAAACCCCACTTAGTTACTATATTATCTAAGATACCCAACAGGATAAGATCCATATGATGTTTGTGGTTTCTGGGTGTTTATATTTCCTCTTATAATTGGTTGTTCATAACATCCCAAAGGTTGATGATGATAACATTTATTGATGCCTATGATACTCTCTTGGATCTAGTGGACAAACCAGGATTAAATTGCTTATAAATATCGATTAATATGATGAATAGAGGATAATTTATTATTGTTGGTATATCATATTGGACATGAATATTGTTTATTGTAAATTTTCTATGTTCCATCCCCTTCGGAATTCATTCGAGTTCCCAAGGACTTCATTTCCTATAGACTGGGACCTAGGAATCTGATATTTAACTCAAATTGGGAACACTAATATGTTTTTAGGCACCAATAGTTTCTCATAGATTAAGTGGTATTCCTATGACACCTGGGATCCTACATGATTCTTTACATACAATATTTCTAACCGGTACCTTTAATTATACCTTATATTTAGTGTAGGCTTGTACGGGTGATCGTTGGGTTAACACTTTTATCTCCCTATGGTGTTCTATCTTACCTAGAAACATTCCTGATACTAGATAAATTATTTACTTTCAATCGGGATCATAGACCCAAGGATTGATACTGGTTTTATTTTATTTAATTTATTTCATCTATGTCTCATCTTGGCTGGGAATATTTAATGAGCATGCACATATGAAAAAATGATATTGATTCATTATTAGGGCCGGCCTGCAGAGATTTATTACTCACCCACTTTACATGCACCTCAGTGTGCATATAGACATTATTACTTTATTTAGGTTGAGTATCGATTAATAATAGATAGGGTGGGTGACCCGGGTTCTATGATCAACAAAATTCATTCATGTGGAACCCAAAGACCAGTCTGAAGCACCTTGATGGGGTTTTGGATACCTAGTATGTGGTATATATTAGAGTGGCTTATAAGGCATTATAAATTTATTAATTTTTTTTATTTGTTCTAGTACATTTGGTCTTCCTATTGGGTGATCAATGTTGTATATATGGCATGGTTGTTTTGGACTTTACATTGTTTCATATATTATTTTTCTTTTTTACATTTATTACACATACATCCTGATTATTTACTATTATTAATGTTTTTGGGTAATTTTATATTATTCCACTCTCTGATATGGGGGTTCTTTCTCCCCATAGTACCACTTTAGAAACTCACTAAAAGTTGATAGCCTTTGGTATATTGGAGGTGTTCCTGAGGTTAGTGGTGAACTGGCCTGGCTACTAGTCATAGAGTGAGCTATAGAGAGATATGAAAAGGTATTAGTGGGGATGTTACTTTCAAGTTATTTTAATATTTTGGTTCTGGTAAAAAAGAGTTTTTGGAATTTCTAAGAGATTGTGATGGATTTTAGACAGGTGTGTCTGAAACAATTTTCATGGTAAGAAGTCTATATTACTAGGGAAATGAGACTATTGTTTTGGTTTTCAGTTTTATATTTGGATTTAATTTTCTATTTTAGAGACCAACAAGTTGTTTCAATTTTAGGATTTTTGAAGGACTTTGGCTCTTGTTCTATTGGAAATAGGTTAGTGAATTGATTTTGAATCTAGGCCTGCAGTGGAATGTGGTTGCTCGTGTATCATATTGGGCACATTTTATCTACATGTCATAAGACATATAGTATATTATTTATATTAATTATCACGAGAAAAACTTTTTAAAATTTCAAAGACAACCAATATGGATTTTCCCATATAGGTTCTTGGTGGAATTCTAATTAGTTGGACTACTTTTTGTACGTTCTTCAATGGTAGTCCATGTAAACTATAATATGATGCGACTCATTTTTAGTGACGTAGAAACAATTCCTTCTACAATGGAGGTGTAAGGTCCCTTAGTAGTTCATAAAAAGTACATAGTTCTTTTTTAGTAACTCTGGTGGTTCTTTAAGGCCATGTTATTAATTAGGTATGGAGCATTAGAAGAACTATGAAGGAACACTAAGATCTTATTTTCACCCTGGTAGACTACAATTGGCACTAAATACCTTGGTGTAGACCCTCACATATTGTTTAGGGAAACTAATTCATTTATAGTAAACCCCTTTTGGGTGTTTTATTTTCAAGTGACTTTTACTGAAAATCCATAACAACCTATATGTTGTTTTTTATCTATATTTCCATGATTATTTTCTTAATTAGAATTCATTTATTGATATCTTTTTAAATAATCCTATATAATGCTTATAGAAACATGAATGATTTTTTATAAAATTGAACCTTGAGGTGGTATTACCATATACTGATACCTGGTGAGGGTCAATTCCCCACCTTCACTATATTGACATCATGACCCCATATAGAGTATTCCTATATAAGGTTTCTCAGAGAGGATTCATTCCCAATGTGTTGATGCTTGGTAGGTTTTGAATTAAACTATTTAGGAGGTAGAATCATTTTTAAATTAATGATTTTTTTAGTTTCAATTAAATGGGATGAAGATTTCAACAAATAGATCTCTTTTCTATATAACTTGGAATTTAATACCTCAAGAACTAGAAACATATGGCCATAGATTTACCATGGAATTTTGAAATCAACTTTTACTAAATTCCAAATTACTTACATTGGAGTAGGTTATTGTTCGCGTTGATCGCATGCAATAACCGAGGTAGGGAATAGGTTTGTAATTGTGTGTTATAATTAAGAAAATATATGATGTATATGTGGGAGATATACCGGCTAGGTGGTCAAAGTTAGTGACCTTGAAAAGATACATGACTCGTTGGACTATGTAGGAGGCCTAGATGATTCTATGTTTGAGTTGGAAAATAGTGAGTTAGTGATATGGGAAAATTAGGGAAACCTATGAGAGGGGTTGTCTTGGGATTGGGTTTCCTTTAGAGGTAGTGAGAATAAAGGTATGCTCATGATTGGGTCAGTGAAAATAAGGTGTGACCAATTATGTGAATAGGGCATCATTTTGATTTTGGTTTCTAGGGAATCATCTAGTGTACTTGTGTATCGATACTATTTTAAATGGGAAGGATTTTTTGGGTTTTCGTTACTATTGACTTGTGGGTGTGATGTTAGTAGTGTTTTCAGATCATAGGTGGATGCTCCTATATGTAATAATATCAAGTGATAGACAAGTGTGTGGATAAGGTTGAAATGATATAGATCTAGGATGACCACAGGTAGTGATATAATGATGTCGTGATATTGGTGATTTCTTATGGATCATGGAATAATGTGGGTTCCAACATTTGATAAGGAGTTCCAAGGGAGATCCTATCTTATAAAGAATATCATGTAACAGAGAATGGTTAGCTTGGATTTTGGGACATGTATCTCATGGAATCACGATTCAAGTTATCTGAATGAGTGGTAAAAAGTTTCATATCTACTGTGATGTGGGGGATAAGAATGGTATCTATTGATTGTGTGTGGTACCCTTTAAATAACAAATTGATGAGTGTTCATGTGTGATCCCTGAAATGATGGTTTCAACTATGTGCTATGATAATGGTTTCCCATGAGATGTGATAAAATAAAAATACCCATCCACAAAAGTGGATACTTCAATAACATATTGAGTGTGGTGGTATAACCGATCGGGATCAATATTGGTCATGTATTGAAAGGATGATGATCTTGAATCAGGAAGAGTGGTGCATATTTAGTGATATATTATATTGAGGTCATGATAAAGGATTTGTATAGGGTAAGAAATAAAGTTGGAAGTGCACCATTGGACATTTTACGGTGGTAACCCTAGTTATTTGTTGAAGTTAAGGGATTTCCCTACAAAAATATTTTAGGAAGAAGGAATTAATGATAATTTTGTGTTTCAAATTAACACTTGAAAATAAGGGGGTTTTCCATGCTAGTCATTATGTTTGGTGATGGATGGTGTGTGTTCTATGGAGTTGGTTTTCAGTTGCAAGATGATTATAAATATACTCTTATTTTGAGGAGTATTAGATAATTCATGGGTAAATGACGTTGTCATATCTCAGGATAGATGGGTGTAGTTAGGCACTATCATAGTAGTTTTCTAGTGGTGGGAAGTAGTTTCTCGACCTTTGATGGTCCCTACATCTCATGTTTCAAGTTGTGTAGTGCAATCTTGGTTAAATTTTCTAGAGTAGAACATAAGTAGTTCATTATTAATTTGATGAATAATGTGTTTATGTTTTTTTTCTTGGATGAGAATAAATATTTCTCATTGATTAGAAGGCTTATAGGGTTTATTTTAAAAACTATTTTGTTTTTAGATTTTGAAAATGAGTGAAAATTTCAATTTTTGGATTGGGATTCTCATAATTGATAATCATGACATTTTGATCTATAAAATGATCCTAAATAAATTTTTCCACTTTGATGGTCTCAAAATATGGTGTTTACCTTAGTATATGTTTTTGTAATAAATTTGAGCCATTATAATTTTCACTGAATAATTAATATTTGATATTATTTAATTACATATTTATTTTTCTGTACATGTTCGAATGGTGATATATTTTCAAAGGAGTATTTTATTGTGATTCTTACTCTTTATTTTAGTTCATAATGTCGTTTTCTTTAAGGTGAGCCATAACATTGATTTGGGCATTGGGGTCGGGCCCAAGACCCTTTTTTATTTTCTTTTTTCCAAAAAAATATTTCTGTAATATTTTTTTCCCTTATACCCTTATTCTCACATACACCCATTTTTTTATTATCCTATGTCTCTTGGATGGGATATAGAGAGAGAGGGAGAGGGATATAGGGAGGGGTTTTTTCCACCTATCCCAGGAGTATTTGGATCATCAGGTAGAAGATGTGTGGCCCAGATCAAATAGATGCATCGATGGTTTCATTCAAGATGTAGGATTTGTTTTACATTTTTTTTCCATAAATCATAAAATTTTAATTTTTTAAATTTTATAACCCCTTTTATTATTTATAATGACCCGTTTGTCTTATATCTATGGATATTTCATAGAAAATGAGTTTTCAGACTGCTTTTAGGGGTCTACATTAGAGAAATCACAATCAGACGATATATGCTTTTAAGAACATGTCAAATGTGTTCTTCCTACTTATGGATAGTTGATGTTTTTTAAACTATAGTCCCTTTAGTTAGAGTATATGTTGTGTAGAAGTAAATGGCCTTGTTTCCTAGTACTTGGGAAAACACCCCATATAAGGCTGGAATGTTTGTATATTAGAACATAGTCAGGCCCCAAGTGTTCCCTAGTCATGTAGTAGTAGATGGATGAACCCTATGTATTCCATAGGTATTTTGTAGTACTTTTTTAATCCCCAGGGGAACCCATGTCATGTACATGTACATGTACAGGGAGTGTAATTTGAAGTACACATCATTTACTCTAGGAACATTTTTTATGTTACACGCTTGTTTCCCATTTTTTGTGGTTGGGAAGTTTTTTCACCCCATTAATAGAATTGTACATAAAAGGATACTATTTTTATTATTTTACCATTTAGATCTTGATGATGGATCCCTTGGGGTTGTTTTTGAACTTTTAAGAGGTATTTTAGTGTGTTATATTTATAATGGATATGTTCATCCTATAGTAAGTGGAAGTTGAGGTCTCTTGAGAGTGACATTTGAGGAGACCTTAATGAGGATCAGGATAATGTCTATATGGAATGGGGTTTGATAAAAAATATCAGTGGTTTGTGTTTCGTCGGAAAATATATGGCTATCGGTACTGAGTTATGACTCAATGTGGATAATAGGTTGAGTGTCCGGGTCAACCTAGAGTGACTTGGGTAGAGGATGGCCTTGAGTTCATATCCATTGTGATTTTTTCCCTCTTAAATTCTGGGAGAACATCATATGTTTAATATGGGTTCATGGGATGTTTTTTCCAAGAGATGAGAGTTTATCCTAGAGGCTAGGTATGATCACGGATCCCAAGACGGATGGCCCCACTTTTGTTCCAAACCATAGGGTGCTAATAGGGATGCCTCTATTTATGTACTAATTTTGAGGACCCTAAGAGGGATTCCTCTACTTCATTGCTGACCTAAAGAACCAAAGTGAGTGCATGTTGATAGACAGACTCTATGTGGTTGTGATCACACCCACATTAATGTAAATAATTTCATTTGAACTCTAAAAATATACATTCTAAAGGAAGATTATTACTGATATCGGTTCCAAAATAACTCCAAACCACCAGATTCAAGTAAAATTTTAATTCATTTATAAAATAAATTGAAAATGACTAAACATAGATAATTTTAAATTAACTGATATTCCTAGAGGGATTTTCTAACCTTAATTATATTAATTTTTCGGTGCCAAAAACGCCTAGGACCCAACCCTATATATCTATTACATTGACTCAAATCCACCAAAATCCTGAGTATAAAATTAGAATATTTTATATGATTAAAATATTGTGAATGCTTATATTTTTTCCCCAGAATATATGATATAAAGTATACATCAACTTGGATTCACTAATGATTGATATGAATCTTTTAATTAATGAATATAATCAATTAAATGTGACATAATATTGAATTAATAGTATTTAATTCTTGTAGATACTTAGATTCCTTACGATCTCAAGATCAAATAATTGATTCTACCATTACTGGAATACTTAGGGCTCCAAGGATTCCACCTTTCTATGAAAAATAGAAGAGGTTTCTGAGTGAATCTTGAAAACCCATTTCAGTCAGTCTATCAAATAGTATGCCTATCATTCTAGGATCCAAAAGATGTCAATGTTTTTCAGGAATAATAATTTCATCCATACATGGGATGATCATGACATACCTGAGGTTGATGATTATATCGTTGATTGAATCATAGGATACTCCATAAGATTGGATAGTTGTACCCTGATTTCATTACCTAGAATTATTTTTGAATTGGATGTTGAGCTGATGGTTTATTGATGTTGAGTTATCATCTCAGACCATGTGATTATTACTTATATATTTATTAATGGTCATCCCCATAAGATTTCATTCACGATTCCAATGTATTTACAATAAAAATTCTGAGACCTCAGAATAATACATTTCACTGAAATATGGAATGTCAATATTTTATTTGGTTTCTAGAGGTTACTCAAAGATTGTTTGGTATTCCGAAGAAACCAAAGATACTAATTTATGCCTTTAATGATTTATATATGGTACCAAGAATTCAATCATGTATTTAGTGGAGACATGTATGGGTGATCTCAAGGTTAGGGAATATATCCACATGTAGTGACAAAACTAGATCAGAGAAATTTCTATAACTTGGCAAAGAATGTATGGTCGATTGGGATCAGAAAGAAAGGATCAATAGTTATTTTATTTTTTATATTTTATTCTAGTGGTGTATCCTCAATTTTGGACATATTTCATGAGCATTCACATACGACTGCCTATTATAGGTTCACCATTGGGGGTGGATTACTAAAATTTATTTCTCACCATGTATATGTTCTTATTTATGTGTATAGAGAACTTATAACTACTTTCAAGATGTTCATAAATACATGATAGATAGGGTGGAGTCCTATGGTTTCATGATCAAGAAAACCCACTTGTGTGGAGTCTTTTGATTGGGATGGAGAAGCTCAATAGAGGATTGGAGATTAGGAATGTGGTATGGATCAGAGTCGATTGTATATACTTATAAATTTCTTACATTTTTTTATTTATTATTATACATGTGGTTATCCTAGTGAGTGATGATTTTTGTATGTATGATATTATTGGTCAACCCTTTACTTGTTTTTATTTTTTCTTTAGTCTTGTTTACATTTATGGATTTTTCATCCTCATTATTTACTATTGGAGATATTGTTTGGTTATTGGTTTTTACTATTCTCTCTAATATGAGGGTAGAATCTCCCCAGAGTACCACATTAACCCCCAATTCTATTTGGAAACCTATATCATGTGGGGAGGTTCCCTTGAGATATGTGGAAAACCAGTCTAGATACTATACATAGAGTGATCCAGAGAAAGACATGGTGGTTAACCTAACAACCACCACTTCCAAACTACATTTACATTATTTAAAATGTTATATATATAACTCCAATGAAATCTCTTCTCCATTACCCCTAATTCATTAGTGGCTTCATGTGTTCCTATGTTTTGGTTGATAAACACTCTATCACCATTCATTAACACACATGGAAATTAACCTTTTCAAAATAGTTACTGAAAGAATGTAAAATAATTATTTTTAAAATCTATTTGGTACATGAAACCCCCCATTGGATTTTTTTCAATGCCCATTTTTCTCCGTGGACAATGTTATCTTATCATAATAATTGAAAATAAATGAAAAGGGGATGGTTTTACTCCCCCCTAATTAAATCCTTTAATACAAATGAAGGACATATCCCCCTTTTAACCTCCCTAACCTAAAAATCATATCCCTTTGATGTTATATTTTCTTCTTGAGAGAAGGATGGAACCACTATTTTTTTTTCTTTGAGCCATTGGAAGTCCAACTCAATGTCTATGGGGTCTATACCAGTCAAGAAAACAATTTTGATTTAATAAAACAATAAAATATGCCCATATTATTTCTTAATGTACAACCAACATGGAAATTAAAAAATTGGGGCTTGTAAAAGTAGATTTTTAATATTTATTAAGAAACTGTTTTCAACTTCAAAATCACATAAAAAATAAGTAAACTCTACTTACGTTTTTTAGACATGCACCCCCTACATGATATGATAATTAATGAACCATAAAATTTCTCAGAGAGTGAGTATCATACCAGAAACATCGATATTTTCAAGTGTTTATACAATTCTTATTATAAAAAAATATGATTGTTTCTTTGGGAAAATCACTATTTTTTTTTCTACCCCGCAAGGGATTATTTTCATACCTATTTATCATGGATATTGTAAACACACTTGATTTAGTCCTGATATTGTTTGATATCTGATACCAATTGAATATAAATACATATTTAAATTTTTGTGTACCAAGATAAATTTCTATTATATATATATCCTAAATTATATATTCCTTCTCATACATCCCCTTCAATTCTCTCTTCAAATAACCACACAATTAATAGAAATGTAATAAGGTGGAATTCTACTACTTTTTAGTTATAGTACTGGGGTTGATATTTATTTATCAACCAAAAAAATCATTATATGAATTTATTGAATTCATATAAATCTCCATGTTATCCCAACTCACAATTTTTATTTTTTTCTTTCTTTTGAACAATAAATTATTTATGGTTTTTATATTTCATCTTAGTTGGAAATGGATTATTCACTTAAACAACTAGTCCACTATAATTGTTTTCATCTTTCTACTTTTGCTTAGACTTTTCCCACTCATTGATACATATGATAAAATATTATTTATCCACAACAAATTTATTCCTTTTCTATGTGTACTTATTTCTTTAAAAATGGATTTTAAAATTGAAACCACTTGTGTTTTCCCTTTTTTATTTTCTAACTCTTTCAAGATTGGAATTAATGTCATGTACCAATGAAAATTTTTTCGAAACTGTTTTCACCTTCAACACATAATTTACTATCTTTGAGTTTCCTATTTTCGGTAACTTATCATACCTATTATTAAATATATCTTCCATTATGAAAATATTCTTATTATTTTCTTTGATTAGTCACTTATTGTCTTCAGTTTTCTCACTCTTTATTTTAGATACATGGATATTCTACAATATTCAATGATATGGACTTTATTAATACAAAATAATCATATTTATTATATAGTGTGTAATATTTATTAACTTTATTATTGGGAGAACACTTCTCATTTTTCATTATTGATTCCCCCTAGAGGAATACTATTCTATGTTTTACCTACTTCTTCAACTATGGCCTCCTCTTTTCATTAGCATATGAAAAATGTTGGGTATGTAAAAACCATAATTCTTTATAACTATGGATATATAAATTTAATTACTCAATAAAATTATCAAGGATCTAAAATTAGTTTATATATGATAGATTTTTTTCATTGTTGAATTTTATCTAGTAGTTTGCTTCATAGAATTATCACGGATCCCCCTTTCTTCTAGACTTATACTTCTATTTGAGTTTAAATATTATGAAAATAAAAAATTTCCATCTTCTAAAATATCAAAAAAAAAAACACCAAAATTATCCTATAAAACATATTCTATTCCCTTTAGTTATAGGTTTTATATATTTTCTTCTTCAGAACCTTACTTTTTTTGTGTTGAAATTTTTTAGACCATAAGGGATATTCTTGACACTAATATGGGGGTGAATCATAGCTGGTTACATTTTATTTTAACTAAAACATTTTATCCCTTAAAAATATTGTAGGCTTATTAGGATCTTGATTCTATCATTCTATTAAATTTACTTCATTTGTGAGAATACACATAATAATGATAAGTGAGTTAAAAGGTCACCTTTCAATAATAAAGGGTAGTACTTGGTGAAACTAGGATGTAATCCCCAATCACATAATCCATTATATTGAGATATCTGTTATAGTGGATGGTCCAAAAAACAATCTTGAACCTAAAATGAGGTACCCTACACTCAATATGGGGGACAAGAAATTATTAATCAATGTACTAGTGATAACCTAGTCCAAATATAGCTCCTTGATGGATCATTATACTAACAATAAAGACAGTGTTTAACTTATTCAAGTTCTTTAAAACATTAACAAAGTAATCCACCATATATAACTTATGTTTATTATTTTAGTTCTTGATGTTCTCATATTAATCTATTAATACATATATAGTAGAATAAAAGAGACTCACCTCTTCTAATATTCTATACATAATAGTTTACACACTCTTCTCAACAACTAACTTTATTGATGCTTCTTCTTTTATTCCTCCTATCCAAATAGATATGTATAGAACATTATTTTATTATTCATATTCTTACCAATTATCTTATCTTATTCTTCTTATTACGTCTATTTTCTTGTGAAATTTATTACTATGTTACCAAATTTTTCTTATTCTTTCTTCATTGGATGATAGACTATGATAGATCACGTTTTCCCTCTACAAATCACAACATGTGAATGAGGATGATGATCATAGTGTCGGGTCTCATTCATCGTAACACCAAAATTTCCTTTTTGAATTATATTATTGAACCAATATACTAATTATGTTAGAAAATATGAAAGTATATATGTCATAACAACCGATTACAATGTTGGTTACTTCATCCTCCCACTGTTTTTGTTTTTTTATTCACTACCCCACATGATTACATGATTTGAACCACCATTATTATTAGTAATTATAATCTCTTGGATATTTTCCATCATGGTATATGTCTAGATCCAAAATCCATATCCTGAAATAATCCTCAAAAAACATAGGGACTAATCACTAATTTCTCCTATGATAATAAACATTTTCAAAATATTAATCCTATAATAACCACACATAATAACTTATGTGGCTTAATCATTATTTAAAATAAATCCTTCATTACATTATTAACTTACTTTAAATATATATATATATATGTATGTATATGTATATATATGAATCTCTATTAAATATAGTGATTGATAATTCTTCATTTAAATAACTTACTTCGAACTCTATTCATTCTTTATTAAAAAAATGGTCGATATTTATTGGTATTTATTTAACTTCCTGAGTTATTAATATATTATTACCTTAAAATAATTAAATGTGTTTGATATCTTTCACCACATGGAAATAAATATTAAAGAAAACTATGATATATTTAAATAAAATATAAATATTTACATATTACAATTAAAAAATTGGCTTTCAATTTGTAAGAATGAATTGGCATAACCACTTTCCAAAATATATGATTAAATAAAATATAGAATTCTACTAATGTGAATGAAAATCAATTATATTACCTAAAATGACTAATAAGATCATTTGTTTTTATTAATGTTTTTTTTTTCTAAATTTCATTTTTTACGTTATATGAATTAATATTTTTATAATCTTATAATTAATATTGATAAATCATGTTCAAAATTAATAAATGGTTAACACATATTTACATGATAAATTATATTGAAATAATAATAATAATAGTCAATATTATAAAGTATCATTTCTAATAAAAACATTTTTTATTATATTCTATGATTTTATTAAAAATTTGAATTTATATTTTTTCAATTTAAATATTATATATTTAAATCTATTTTTTAATTTCTAATATCACAGTGTACTTACTATTAATTTTTTGATCTTTTTCTAAAAAGAATATTTATGAGTCGAAAAATATGGTTTTAGTTTAACATATATAATATTTTATGATTTTATCATTATGAAAGTGTATACTATAATTTTATAAAAACTTTTAAGTAATAAAATTTTTATTTATGTAATAAATTTTTTCATTTTATTATATTCTTTGATCTTATTATACATATGTGAAATATCTTTTGAACTAAATTGAAATGATAGGTTAATAAAAAAAATTATATATTCTTTGAATCAAGTATTTTAATAGTGAGATTCATCATTGAATTTCCATAAAAGTATCAATGATTTTATTTGATTTATAATAAACCAATTATTCCATAGAAATTAATAATTTTAGTAATTATGGATTACCCATAATCTTTTTGATTAAAAACACACATTTCTCCCAAAACTATTTTACGTGTTATGTGCGATAATATAATTATAATCTTTTCAAAACTATAGAAATTTAATTTAATAAAATAATTTATGAATTTTAAATTGATATGTTTCAAATGATTTATATGTTTCATTATAAATTTTTTACAGTTATATTAATTACAATGTTTAAAAATTAATTACCATAATAAAACTAAATTGGGGTAAAAGAAAAAAAGGTTATATAAAATAGAATTAGAACACACTAGCTATCTCTCAAATGAGTGGCTGAGGTAATTTCATACCCACAATAATTTCCCCAATTTTTTTCAATTTTTATCCTTTGAAGCTTGATAAGTAACATTACACTATTGAAAATGTAAGGGTTACTTACAAAACAAACCATCTCTTCACATATAAAAATCCAACACATTAATCACATGAAGATTCAATTTACATTTAAATTTATCTATAAGATATATAAAATTTCTCATCATGGATACCTATAGAGGTTATAAATTTCTCTTTTAACTATTATTTATTATAAGACTGTCATTTTAATGGATAATTTCAAGCAAAAAAATCAAGTCCCCGATTTGAGTATCCACTTCCACTTAGTGTTTATTTATTAATATTTAATATCATAATTTCCTATAAACATATTAATATAACAAAATAAGAATCATTAATAGACTAAAAATTCATTATATAATTTAAAAAATATTTATTTTTCCTATTCCAGCCACTAGGAAATAATGAAACATTGATCTCTATTATGTTCGGACGATAGCATAAACGATGTGATGTGGTTATTTTTTCATCACTAACTCCCAATTATAGAATATATAATTAATTATATGAATAAATATTTTTAAAATATCAAAAATAAATTTTTGAAATGATAATTTTTCTATATACCATATTTCCATCTGTTCACCAAGAAGCGAGACTATTAATCGTGTGCACATGCACACTACCATGTCCACAATCAATTTTTTTCATCACCCCCCATGTCAGATGTTTCTAAGAATGGATTTAATGTTTTAATAAAATTATTATTAAATGTTATAGATTCTGAATATTTCATACTATCATTATCCAAATGCACCACCTTACCCATAAAAACATTATAAAATGTCACTATTTAGGCTGTTTTTTTCCACCTACCGAATCGATGGTATATTGTTTATGTAATTAATGATTATGGGATGTAATATAATGGTTATATAATTTAATAATGATATATTTAATATATTTTAGTGGTTATAAAAATATTTTGTTAATATTTATTAATATATCACTTTTTGATCATAAAACATGTCCAAAAATATTTCATCGCGATTTCCATTTTTAAAAGTCATATTCATGTATTTTACCTAAATAAAATGAGGCCTAAGTAATTTTTAAAAATGATTTTTGTATCTTAAATGATCTTTTAATTATGAAATCTAAATCACTTAGGGTTATTTAATCCCTTTTTCAAGAAATTTTTTATGAATAAGAAACTGAAAGTTCAAACAATCAATAATGAAAATAATCCAAAATCTATCAGTGTATTTGTAATATATGTTAATAAAATATTTATAAGAGGGTACCATATTTATATTAATTATTTTGTGACTAATTAATATACATATGTTCATTATATAAGAATTTAGAGTAGGGTCATGTAAGAGGGATAATATGGAAAGGTTTTATCATCTCAAATTAATCTCTTTGAGGCATGTTTGGTATTATGTACCCAATTTCATTTATGTAGTGTATATATAGCCTATTTTAGATATAATTTTATGAATTATCCTTTAATCATGGTATTTTATTTTCAATAATGACCCCTCTCTTTTAAGTGGTTTTGATTAAAAGGTTACTCAATCCATTTGAGTTTTCTTGGAGTCAATTCTAATTCTTTGAAACTTGTTATATGTAATGAACCACATTCCCTTTGTATGGGTTTTATATTTATTTACAATACCATGAATTTTCTATTATTTATTTCAATATATTTTAAGTTTATTACTATCCAAATCATGTTCCCTTATTCTAGTGGCTATTAATTTACATGTTTCCCAAGCGTTAATGATTTTTGGTAACTCAAATTTTCTTCATTGAGTTATGATCATTATCTGAAAATTATTTCATATATGTTGCAATATTATACCCTTTAACTATCTTATACGGTATTCTACCATTATCTTATAGGGATTCATATTTCTTCAGCATAAACACTTTTCCAAATATTTCTAACTTTGTGGGTTATGTTCTTTCAAAACCATAAATCCTTTTTATTTGGATTCCTTATGTTCATGTCATTTCAGTATTGACATGGATATATACTCATTGGTCTATACAATGTAAACATATACTTATACATAATTTGTATTGGATTATTTTCACCAAGAAATAATTTTAATCTATTCATATGTGGAAAGGTATTGTTGCTTTGTATGTTTTAATTCCAAAATAGATGATGATTGAAATTTTTAATAATTATGTTTTTACCATCCAACTTATTTATATAGATGGGTAATGTTATTGTTATCCCTTTTATCAACACGTGAAAAAGAATTTCCTTTAATTATGTTGTTATTACAGTATGATTTATTATTATAAAGTGGATTATGTGTTCTTTAACCGTCCTCATTATTCCTATGGATATATTATGAGAATGTTGTCCCTTTCATTGACATGGGGAGAAGTATTTTCAGTCTTTATACTATTATAATAATATAGATGACTATTGGAAAGATAACAATGTATTTATTGACCAATGAGATTCCTCCTTAATTTGGTTTAGGATCGTGTTATCCCTTTTGTTGACATGGGGAAAAGTGTCCACATTATGTATGTTGTTTTATATCCCCTTGATAAATCAGTTGGTATCATGAGATAATTATTTTTGGTTAGTTTGGTGTATGCCTTCGAAGAAAAAGATATTTTCATGATGATAAGATCATGATATCTACTATACTGGTGTATTTCCTTATGAAATTTATTTAATTTTTTGGAATAATGAATTTTAACCCTGAGGAACTGATTATTGATATCCATGAAATATATATATTTCTATTATTATATGTGGGTATATTATGCTTTCAGTTTCATTCCATTATGGGAATATTTTTTATTTTCTAATCATAAAATAATATTTATTCCATATTTTTTTAATGATTTCATCATATGTTTGTTTTCAGTTACATAGAATTTTTGCTTTCACCTTCTTATATTTCTATTTTCTCAAGTTGTAAAGAACATTATTACACATGAAATCCCTAATGGGGTAGCTTGTGTGTATTAATTTTAGAGGATGTGGAAGAAATGATTTGTATTAAGTAGTTTCTTACAAATTTTTTAAAAATACCCATTAGTTTAGTAAGACAGGGGTTTTTTAGATTATATTTTTTCATAATTATCTAAATCTCTACACCTATATGATCTTGGGAATGTATGTAATATAATATTTCAATTAAGAAATTTAATTATGGGATATTCATGTATGAGAATATTATTTTGGTATCAAAGCCCATATGTAAATTATGTGCTTAACTAGAACTAAATAGGCATCTAGTAGTGGATTTTTACCATAGTTTTATGAAATCACTGGTAAAAAAACCAGAAAATAGTGGTGGTTCCTGAAAAACAATCTCTAAATATTATTCATTTTTTTAAAAGACTATTCTTTCTCTGACTTCACCTGCCCCCCCCCCTCCCTGAAACTCCACCCACTCTCCCCTATCCCCATCCCTCTATCTCGATTCACCGATGTCGACTCCCCTTCTCCCCTTTATCCCTAGAAAGCAAGCCCTCATTATCGCCCCTTTCTCCATAGATCCTCCCAATGAATGAGCCCGTAATATAAAGCCATGTCTCACTAAAATCCCCATAGCTTGCACCCCTTCTCTACAACACGTTATATTTATCCTCCTTCTCAATCATCTCTCCCGAACATGAGCCCTCACCACCCGTCCCACCTTCTCCATTGCCCCCCCCCCCTTGAACAAAAGCCCAAGCAATTGGCCCCTCTATCCCTTGAACCCTCAATGTCGCCCCATGCCTCTTACCACCCCATCTTTACCCCCATCACTTCCTCTTCCCCCTAACCACATTGTACCATTTTTCACACTTTTCTCTCTTTTACTGTGAATTTTTCACCTATATATCATTTCTCACACAATTTAGCCAAACCCTAAACTTATTTTGAGTGATAAATTTGTTCATTCTTGGTGTCTAAGGTTCATGAGCCTTAATTTACGTTAATCTATTCTTTTACTATTATAGACGCTGAATTTCCATTTATTATAGGTTTATCTTATTTCATTCTTCCATTTTGGATTTATTTCAATAAGGTTTTCTTGATTTTTAGGTCCTATTTTTTTTTATTTTTAGGGTCCATTTTGTCCTCTAGGTTGTCTCAGACCTTATTGATGTGGGATAATGACACCATTTTCAAAGGTAGTTAGTTTTATGAAGGTGGTCCTTTGTTTTGGGTCTTTTAAATTTTGTAACCTTACAGGCTTGTATTTTAAATCCTTTATTTGGGTATAAAATTTCAATATTAATTATGTTTAAAATTTATTTTTTTGTGGAAATCCAGTTTCACTTGATTTCCAAATTAGTTATATTATTGTTCTCTAATTGATTTTTTTATATTTTACTTTAATTCATTATTCACACTAAATATTTTACTAAATACCTAAAAAACCATTAATTAATAATTTAAATGTTTTAAGAGTAGTTTTTGGTATTAGAAACAGGTTTATCCAATATTCTAAATGTGTTTATTATAGTTTTATCTTTTTAAATTTTATTTTGATATATATATATATATATATGTTCCAAACATATACATGAGTATACATATATGTGTCATTTTTTACAAATTGACATGAGAATATAGGAATTTATGCAATGGAATACATATATATACCCCTCGATACCAAGCCCTCAATCCCCCAGAGCCTGAATTCGACCCCCCATCTTGAGTCTATGCCTTTACCCCACCCCCCATTCTCCCTCGATCCTAACTGTTGGGCCCTCTTCTCTCTTAAGCACTCACTCTGGCCCCATATTACCCCATTCTCCACTAGCTCACCCATTCATTGGGTTCCTCTTGACATAAGGTAGAAATTTCTATGTAATTACTTTATAATTCCTGGTTTATGTTTCTTAGATGATTTTAAATTATTTTTTAGATTTTTTTAGGAATTTTATAGTCCTTTTTAAGGATATAAATGATTTAAAAACGGGTTTGGTGCTTGATATGGATGTGTTGAATAATAATAGTTCATATTTGGTCCCTATAAATATCATATATGTCTATCAATAATTAAAAAATATTGATAAATATTAATATTAACATATTTAAATTTACTTTTATACATGAGTTATTTAATTTTGAAAAATTAAATGTTATATTTTTTTTATATGTGAAGTCATTCATTATCACACCTACGTATATTTGTTTAGTACTGGGAATATGTTATCGTTTCTAAATTCTTTTTTCTACGTGATTTTTTTGAAATATATTTTCTAATGTTATTTTTATTTATTTAAATGAATGTAATTCAAGGAATATGCATTTAACTAATCTTAGTTTGATCTTAAATTTCACGTCCCCAACCACATAGACAGCCAATGATCTATCAATCTCTTTTCGTATAGCATTAGAGACACCCTCTGTCTACCCAATTTTAGTATTTTTCATGCCCTCTCTCTCTAACTCACCAGCATTTGGAACACCCACCTTCTCTATCCCATTATCATCTGACACATTTACTCTATATTTAGTGGGATCATCATGTGCCAACTCCATAAAGAGGGAACAAGTTGTTACTCCTATTTCAACATGAGTGTATTGGAGGGTGACAGTTATTGTAACAAATTTTAATGTGAACAAAGTTATTGCACATTTTTTTAATAATAAAAAAAATTCATAATATATGGAAAAATGTTATTATAGATGTAAATATTAATGGTTCAGATGTTTGGAATCTGAATGGGATGACGATAGTTGTCCCATTTGATTATTATAGGGTCCCCACAGATGATGTTGCATGATTATTTGGCCAGATTCTTATCCAAATTGGAAATTGAGCCAGTTACCCTTCTATGTAAATATTCTGATTCAATGAATATTACTCAATATTTGAATAATTAATTATTTGATCTATATTTAAATGTAATTTTAACAAATTATTTTTCAATGGAATAACATTAATCAATTAAATCTACTATTCTAAAACTGAATGACTTTGTAATTTTTTTCAAATTTACGATTGGTGATCATATTGCTAAAAAGTGGACTATGAAAAAATTGTGTAAGAAATGGGAAGATTTTAAATGATGATTATGGAATGATTTCAACAATACATCATCAACCACTACACAACAGTATGATAAGGTAAAATAAAGGGTAACCAGATTGTAGGGGAAGGTGTTTGTTGATATTAAACTACATGATAAGAACATGGTATTGAAAAATAAATTATTATAATAATATAATTCTACAAATTAAGAGATAAAATTTCATACATTAATATTAAATTATATGTTTTAAATTTTTGGATGTTTCAAGAAAAAATTATCAAGTCAACATAAAAAAATAACCCCCTGCACTTCCAAGTCAAAATGTTTTTCAAGAAACTGATCAACTATGGAAATGGTTTCATTAGTTTAAATATTTATTTGATAATATGATATTTTTCCTTTATTAAATTGATTACTTATATTTTTTAATTTCGTTAATGAATTTAAGTCACCAAGTCTCCCTAAAAAACCTTGGTTGGATGTTCATATGAAATCCCTTGTGAGTTACATGAATGGTCGTAATAAAGAATTTAGGATATGAATTCATTTTTAATTATAAGAACATATTTCTATTTGTTAATTTGTTAAAATGTATTTCTTAAAAATGAATGATATTTTATTTATAGGTAAAAATAAAACAACTATGGTATGATAATATCATGTGGCCCATCTCATTCTCCCAGTATGATCCTGTTGGTCGTGTCCAAGGGAAGGAGTATCTTTGTTACATTATTGGGATGGGTTTGGGGCCAATACCATATGATGTATTTGGAAGGTAATCAAGGATTTAATTTTCATATACTCTTTTTTTATAGTTAGTCCCAACCCTGATATTCTCAATGGAATTTTATGGAAATTCAAAGAACAATTATGGAACATGATAGAATAATCCACCAACAGGGGGATCATATATAGATATAGGATGTGAAGGTTGTTAATATGTATATATAATTAGTTTATCTATACCATAAGCTAATTTTATTTTTCCATAGTGATTTTACATCGATGTATTATTTGAGTGAGTAGGTAAATCAGATGAATTGATGACAATTTAGTTCAAAAACTTTTAATGGTTTTAACATTAAATTTAAATATAAATCACTTTTTAATTTTCAATAAAATTGTCATATAAATAGTGGATGTAGGGAATAGGGATAGAGACCGATAAGGGGTCAATATTTTAACTTCAGTTATTGTTGAGTTTTTAATTTGGATTCAGTGATGGTAACATGCAACTAGATTCATGACTGATTTACATTATGACATGGTGATCAAGAAACGATGTTGTGGTATGAGGTTGGTGTTTTTATAAAAATATATTTATTTTAAATTCTATGGATTATTTGGTTTTCTCAAAACCAACTTTTCTTCTTTATCAAAATTTATATTCTAATATTGATGAAGTAAAATATGTATGCACTGTATTGATGTTTTCCGAGATTTACATAAATGGTTTTTATATTGGTTTTTATGTTTTACACATATTGAAAAATTTCTTGTACAATCTATATGTTTTATAATATTCATTAGAGGAACTTTGTTATGAATTTTTAATCATATTAATGTTTTAATTTTATATTTGATTTCTAAATGGTTCAAAAAAATATTTTCTGGATTTAAGGGAATTATTATCAAATTTTTATTGGAGGCGGGTTTTGCAATATGATTTAATTTGTTTTATGGATATTATGACCTGACTAATGATATGTTTCCTTAAATATATTATCTATCTTCATAGGAAACCTGCATATATATGTGGGAGATCAAGAAATTGTTGTTATTATAATCATGGTGAGACTATGAAGATTTCCTATTGTAAATGACAAGCTCGAGCTATATAGAGTGCTACTATGTGATTCTAAATTTGAGAAAGTAAGAATGTTATTTTTTAGGAACATAATCAATAGGTCACAAGAGAATTCAAAATCAGTAATTATAGGATTTTATCACTAGAATTTATGGTATTTCCCTTGATATATAAAATATTACCTTTCTTTCTTATTGGGGTGGCATTGTTAATAGTTTGTGATAGTCATTTCTCCCATATTACCTTCCTCCTCTACCACCCAAAACAATTAATAGGTTTACTATGATCACTCATTTTCCACCTTTTTATCTTTTATTCCTTTGATAATGTAAAATCCATGGTTCCCATATCAAAAATTTGGTTCCTACAAATAAAATCAATTAGTTATTCCTTTGAGAGTGAGAATCTCTTCTATTAGGAATCCCATGAAACCATTTATAACTCATGTTGATCATCCTATATACACAAAATTATTCATCATAGGTATCCAGCATTCTATCAGCCTTCTTCTATTTAACTAATGGTTCCTTAGTACAATGGGCAATTGATCTAGTGTAATACCTTTAATTTCATCCACTGATTTTTATCACTCATACATCAAGTCATCCTTCCCTCTAGGTAGTTTCCAATAGATATAAAAATAAATAAAAATTGCACTCTAAACTATTTTATGACGAAACAAAAAAGTTTCTCTCTCACATAGGACCCACACTACACCAATACTACAAACTCATTCATTAAGGACCTAGTAAAATGAAAATAAACTTTAAAATAAAAAATATTATTATACATGACATTAAAATGATCATAATTGGTCCTAGAAATAAAACTTAAAAGGAAAATAATTAATTATAACTTTATTACCCTAAAAGGTACCAAAATGGACCTTATCAAATGACCTTAAAAGAAATGGTGTGGCTATTTAAATAGAAATGCACTCTATGGTTTATTTTATACTTATACTATTATTTATGAGGCCCATTTCAATGGATGAATCATAAATCCACAATATATTTCATGTCCTTTGATGATAAAAATTTTTAGAGTGTCTATTTTTGTAACTTTAAACCATATAATTATAAAAAAATAAAAATGTTAAAGAACCTGTTATACATATAGGACTATGAAAAATTATTAGTAGTAATAAACTTCATTCTTGAAATGTGAAGAATGTATTTTAATCAAGATGGATTTATTGAATAATATTAAATTCATTATAGTGTTTTAGACTATGAAAGGAGCTACCCATTGAGATGAGAGAAACATTTATACTTTTATAAAAAAATCCATATTCACGGCCTAAGGTGATTGATTGGACACACTTCTTTGGAAACTGAGAGAATCACATGAGAACTAAATCACCAAAATATGACATTGAGAAAATAAATCATAATAAATTATTTCATTTTGAAATGATTTTCATCTAGTCTAAAATACTTAGATACATATATTCTATCTCCATAAGTCCTCATATAAGTCTCTTTTACAGTTACATGGATCACATAGAACAAGGTCTATATTTATTCAATTGAAGAATTTGTGGGATATGTGTATATCATACCTAATTTAAGATCACTATCCCACCCCAACCCGTTTATCATATTGTAAAGTGTATATAGTATGAACATAATATATGTAATCAATAATGATATTGAAAATAATTTATTAACTAAAATACTCAATAAGAGTGGTATTCATGCCTTCAAATCATATTAAATAAACCAATGAATCATCCCTTACTATCATGATTGTATTCTATAAATATACTAATGAAACCTACTTATAATCATTCTACAAATCCATTTCCATAAATAAAGTGATGAATGTAAAAAATACATCTTCTATAAGAGTAAAATAGATGTGTGAGTGTGTGTTTTAGTGGGTGTTTGTGTCTAAGCATGTTTATTTCAAAATCCATATCAACCATTCCATGTAATTAAATAGGTTGAGTGAGTTTCTACTATATTATATGGTAAACATATATTGAATGATTCATGAGATCATATTTAAAAGGATTACATGAATAGTGTTACTATACAAAGGAACAATGTATACTTCTTATGATTGAAGTTGGAAGACCATATGACTAAGCCTGAGAAATTTTATAGTTTTTAAGAAGGCCCAGAGTTATTATTAGATAAAAATGAATGTATCTACTAGGATCATATAATGTAAAATTAAGGGTACCACACCCAATTACTGTGATTGAATAAAGGGTTAAGCGATCAATCATTGAAACATAGTGATTTCATGAAGGGGTTGAGTGAATGTGTGGTTGAACAGAGTGACCACATGTTATGATGATATAAACCCACTTTTAAAAAACCAAAAGAATTTAGGAACATCCTCAATAGGTCGTAAGATAATTATATATGAGTATGCATAGTATTATCTCACTATAATCTTTGGCATTTCACATGATATATAAAATTTGACAGGTTTTCTTTATTATTGAGTGTTGATTACTTTGTTTTATTTATTTCAATTTTTATATTACATCCAATGATTTTCATTATATCAAATATAACATTTCCTCATTTTTTTCTTTTATCAATGATATTTCTTCATTCTCATACGAAATTCATTTTGTTAATTGTATATTTTAACATTATTTCCTTAGTTATATCACGTTTTCTATGGTTTAAGAAATTGGTTATTTTTTAGTGTTTTTTCAATTTTATGGTTTAGTTTTCTCCTCATTTTGTTTTCAAATTGGTTTTCATTTAAATGACAGAAAAAATATTTGAAAAAAATTTACCGTTTTCTTTGGGTTCCCTAATTTATATATCCCTTGTGAATGTATCTTTCTATTTAACTTGTTATAAGTTAAATATGTGAATATTATAGTATTCCTTTTTTCATTTATTCTTTTATCTAAAATAATATATTTTGATATGGATGGAATGTTAAAGTGTGTATGCACCATAATCTTATTTTATTATTCATTTAATGGTTATAATTTGATATTATTGTTGTTTTTTATTTTCAAGGTATAAAATTTCGACAATAGTGATTTTTTTAAAAATCCCTATATAGGGGTGGTTTTAACTGCCACTATTTTTTGTCAAAAAAATTAATGGTGTTTTAAACTAACTATATATTTTGTTTAAACAATTAAAGCTTTTGAAATAGATTCTATATATTATTAAGTTTAGTACTTGTTCAAACAGCCTCTCACTCCTCGGTATTTTTTTCGATGAACAATCACCTCTAAAATGATATAACCATAACTAAAGAAAATTTTGAAACACTTCCCAGAAACCACTTCTAAATTAGAGAAATCAATGAAAATTGTATGTTGAAAATAATTTTAGTAGTGGTTTTAAAAACTTTCATGGAATTTGTTTTTGTTTTAAACCACCTCTAAATACCTATTCTATATTAGTGTTTATGAGAACTAGATCTTGAAGATAGAATCTGGGGAACAACAGCTGCTATAATAGTATAGTTAAAAACCCTTAGATATTATGATGTTTGTTAAATATAAGTTATGATTTTCTAAGTCATGTTTTATAATGATATAAAAGTTATAGATAATCATTTATGATAGTCTATTATTTAATGTTTCATAAATAATTAACATTTTATATCGGGTAAGTGATAAGGGAACATTAGTGAAAACAGAAGGAATAAGTCTAAGAAAGGTTTATAAATATTGGATAACATCATAAAGATTTGGTAAAGTTGATATTGTATGGTTCTACAAGAAATGGCATCCCTTTCAGGATACAAAAATGTGGATGCAGGCTCTTGAATAGATGTACATATGGGTAAGGACTCAAAAAATTGTATATTGGGTATTAACTCAATCCTCACCCAATGTACGAAAAATAAGAATAACAACACACATGTTTTGAAAATATCACATGATATGATATGGCTTATTAAAATTCTCTATAATGAACCATTTTAAATTATTTGAGTATGAGTTTAAGAAATTGAATTATAGAAACTCATAGGAAAATGACCAAGACTAGAAAGGATGGAACAAAGAGAGTCATAGGTTGAAATAAAAGAATAATATGGTAAAAATGATGGTGTAATAGGGATACTATTCTTATTAATGTTTTCATATTTTTTGTGATCTATGTTAACATATCCGTTTTTCTAATATTTGGATGAAATAGGATCAAAAAAATAAAGTTGAGAACGGTATGTATCTAGAAACCACTATGTCATATAACAGAATAATTGAGCATACATAAATGGTTTATATTTTGTGTATATTTTTATTATTATGAATAATTTGTGTTTATATAACATGCCTAGGTTTATGATTTTGATATATGAATTGAAGTTAAATATAATTAATCATATTTTCTTTTTAATATTTATCAATGATATTCTTGTATATTCTAAAAGTTATGAGGTATATTTGACACATTTTAGGAGTTTTTCAATAGTTCTGTTTTGATGTTTTGAAAATAAATAATTATGGTACAAATATCATTGAAATGCGAATTTAGGAAAATTTAATGTTTTTTAGTATAACTATTTTTGAACACCTGATTTCGATATAGATAACATTTTGGTATAATGTACTGTTGATTTGGAGATACTAAAGACATATTTAATTTTAAGAAGTATGCTAGATAGAATTAGTAACTATGAGATTGATATTTGATTCATGACATTTTTGGTAAATTTCATCACATTTTTGGGATTATGATATATATTTACTAATGTGATATCTTATGAACAAGTGCTAAGTACCATACGATGGTTAGATATTGAGTTAGGTTTTAGATGAATATAAAACTTCAATCTCGGTTAATGAATTTGAGATTTAAATAGTTTTGGAAAAGGTGAATTATAGGAAATATATGATTAGGGTATATAAATACTTATGTTTTTATTATATGAATGGATAATGTTTTTTTAATGAAATATAGGTACATTTATATATATATTAAGATAGTACATTTATAATCATATCAGAGGACATACCATAAATGATGAATATGTTAATAATTCACTCTCCAACATTATTCAATGAGTAGTAAATAAAACTATGGGGACACAATTTATTTATGTTTAGAATAATGTACAACCCCTTGATCTTAATATATAATAACCTTTAAATAATTTAATTTGTTTGAAATATTTCACTACAGGTGGCACTAAAATTAAATGAAACAATGAGATATTTTGATAAAATATAAATATTTATGTATGGGCCTTGAAAAATAGACACCAAATTATAGGGAATGAATTGGATTAATCAATTTTTCTAAAATATATGTATAAATAAAATGAATACTCCTTTTAATATGAGATAAATTCAGTTAGTTTATCACAAATAGCTAATTAGATCATTTATTATTTGTAAAAGTTTTTTTTCTTAATTTTATTTATGTGATATAAATTTATATTTCAAGGAATATATGATTATTAATCATAAGTTACTCTTAGTATTAATAATTTTGAACACAAATTTTTTAGCAAATGATATGAAATAATAATAATAACTGTTAATATTTGAAAGTTTTATTTTCCAATAAAACATTTTTCATTATATTTTAAGGTTTTATCCGAAATATTAATTTAAAATTTTTGAAATTAGAAATTTATAAAAATAAACATATTTTTAATTTCCCATATCAAAATTTACTTATTTTGATTATTTTTCCTTTTTCTGAAAATATTCAATTTTAGTAAAAAAAATTAGGTTTTCAAAAAATATAATATTAATGATATTATCAGAATGTAAGCTTATTTTAGAAGATTGAAAAAAATATAATTAATAAAAAATATATTTTCGGAATAAAAAAATCATTTTAATATATTATTAGAGCTTATAAATTCCTTGTAAACAGTTTTAAGAACTAAATTAAAACATTGATTTTACAAAAACGAATTTCATTTTTTTATTTGAATCAAGTATTTTCAAGGTGAGATTAAATTTCTAGATTTCAATTAAATCCTAATAACTTTTAACTAATTTTAAATAAACCAAATATATCATGGTAATTTATAATTTTATGAACCATTTATTACACATTGATTTTATTCTTTAAAAAATAGTTTTATTCAAAAAATTACTTTTACAAGTTATGGGCAGTGTTCGTAAAACTAAATTCTCAAAAATTTAGATATTTTATTTGATAAATTGTTTTTTAAATTTTAAAACCATAAGTTTTAGATTTTTTTAAAGGGTTAAATGTAATTTTTTTCATTAATAATAATTTATATTGTTAAAAATTAATTAAAAATGATAAAGTAAATTGAGGTAAATGTTAAGAATGTTAAATGAAAATGCCTTAAAACATTAAAGTTATCTACCAAATGAGTATTTGAGGTGATTTAGGACCTGAGATAAAATTTAAACTTCTTTCTTCCAATTTTTATCCCTTTACCCTTGAATAATAACATTATATTATTAAAAATGTAAGGGCTACTTCAAAATTGTCATTCTCTTAACTTATAAAAAGATAACTCTTCTAGACTCTCATTAAATTAAAATTTATCCTTAAAACAGTTCCATTTTAATAAAACTATATCCGTCTCCAATTTCCAAAATTATTTTGTTATTATTAGTTAGTATAAGTAATACATTTCAAAGGAGAATTGATAGAAAAAATTCAAGTCCTAGATGTGTGTATCCACTTCTTATTTGTGTTTCCTTATTAAGTTTTACTATATTTACCTTGTATAAAATTATTAATATAATTAAATAATTATAAATAATATTCTTAAATTTCATTATATTAAATAAAAAATAATTTTTCATTCAATTTCATCCACTAAGAAAAACCAAAACAATGATCGTTTGTATATGCAAACTACCGCCACCATGACACTATGTTGATCATTCTTCATCACTACATATCAATGATGGAATCAACAATGGATTTAATGAATATTTTTTTTCCTTTATATTAAAAAGAAAATTATTAAATGATAATATTTCTAAATACCAAATTTCAATCCATTATTCCAGAAATGAGATCTTCAATCATACACATATGTAAACTCTCACCTCCACAAACAATGTATTTCATTTTTCATCACCACCCATCTTAGATGTTTCTAATAAGTGATTAAATGATGATATATCATAATTATGGATTTTCTTATATTTTTAATATTACATATTAATATTATATAATAACATTACCTTACTCAAAGAGACATTATAATACATTACTATTTTGATAGATTTTTCCACAGATTAGAACGATGTTATAATTTTTATTTAATAATTGATTATGGGAAATTATATACTTTAAATTTAACATAATAATGACATATTTAATATTATTTAACATTACTATAATTTTTTGTTAATATTTAAAATATTTTTTAATATTTTACCATTTGATCATTAAAAAGTTTAAAACTAGTTCATCATGATATTCATTTTTACAAGCAATGTTTATATCTTTCACATAATGAAAGTGGGACCTAAGTAATATTTAAAAATAAATGATTTTTATCTCTTAAATTATCTAGTAAATATAAACTTGAAACTTATTAGTAAGAATCAATCTCATCTTTGTGAATTTTATATGAAATAGGAAAATAAAATTCCCAAAACCCGATAATAAAAATAATCTATATTTAATTATTGTATTTATTATATATGGTTATAAAATAATTATAAAAATGGTATAGTTTTTATATTAAGTTTATGGGATGATTTATTTTGATTTTTATGTTCTTTTTACATGGGGTTATAGCACTGTCAAGTAAATGGGAATACAAGGTAAGAGTTTTTGTCTCAATTCCTCTATTTGAGACATGTTTTGTATTATGCGCCTAATTTCATTTTAGTGGTGTATATAGTACCTATTTGAGATATAATATAATGAATTAAATTTTAATAATATTATTTTAAGTTCAATTAAAATTCATCTCTTTCTAGGGGATTTTATTAAAATTTTACTCAATTTTTGTGTGTTTTGTTGGTCTCATTTCTGATTTATTGAGACATGTTAAATGTTATACACAATGTTCCATTTTGATGGTATTATATTAATTTACTATATGTTTAATTTCAGATAATTTATTTCCATCTATTTTTTATATTTAATATTCAGATAATGTTCTCTTATTCATGTGGCTATAGATTTAGTTATTTCCCTAGTAGGAAATATTTTTGGTAGCTCAAAATTTTCTTATTAAGTTGGGGTCATTATCTTGAACTTATTTCTTAATATATCATTTATTTGGTATAAAAATTCTTACCATATAAAACATTTGAAAAACATTTCCCATTTCATGGGTTATGTTCTTCTACGACCAACCACCTTCATTCTCTAGTTGTCTTAAGATCACATTATTTCAGAATTGAAATAGCCATATAATCATTTCCCTACATGTTTTAGAAAACATTTTAAATAAATCATATTGGAGTATGTTGACCTAGAAATAATATTATACTAATTTCATTGGGAAATGTATTGGTATGTTGTTTGTTGTTATTCCATTATGGATCATTATTGACTTGTTGGATATGTATAATTTGTACAACCACCTTCTTTCTCTGGATGAGTTATCATCATGTTATCACATTTATTGAAAATAAAATAGGGATTTGAATTATGTATATTGTTATTCAAATATAGATGATTACTAGAATGTTCAATATGTATTTTATAACTATACTCCTTCTTCCTCTGGATAGGTTATGAATATTTTATCACCTTCATTGATGTGGGGAAAAGTATTATCACCACCAATGTAGTTATTCTAATATGGATGATTTTTGGAAAGTTGAATCTGTATTGTTTGACCATCCACCTTACTCCATTGGATGCGTTATGATCATGTTATTCGTTTTTTACATAGGGAAAGGTATCTGAATAATATATATTATTATTCCAATATGGATAATTATTGGAAAGTTTCTTATATATTGTTTTACCCTCTACCTTCTTCCTATATATTGGTTAAGATCATGTTATACCTTTTATTTAAAATGGGGAATGTATTAGAAATTTTGTATGTTCTTATTCCAATATAGATGATTATTAGAAATTTGACCGTGTATTTTTTTAACCAACCAAATTCAATATATGGATAGATTATGATCGTGTTATCTCTTATATTAATATGGGGAAAAGTATTGGTCTTCCATTTTTTTTTTACTAATGCATATGATTCTTATAAATGTCGATTATGAATTTTATATTCATTTTCTGACATGATGAATTCAATAAACTTAAAAAATTTAAAGTTGTGGTTTGACATTATATTACCCCTTGATACATCAGTAGGTATCATGATACAAATGTTGGAAATACTGATGTATGACTACCCAAAATAAAATATTTACCTGATGATAATATCATTGCATATATGATTATTATTTCTTGGCTTATTGTATAGAATTAGCTGTCAAATATCAAGAATTTCATCACTCATGAACCATTTATTGATATCCATTTGGTATATTTGTTTCCATTGTTATCCATGTGTAAAATATGATTTTATTTTCATTCTATTAGGGAATTATTTTTATAATTTAATCCTTCTGTTATATTTATTCCATTTTTATCCAATTATATCCTTATTTGTATGGTTTCCCTTATTTAGTTTCTGAGATCACCCCTTATAATATTTCCATTTCCCTAAGTAATGAATAAAAGTATTACACATGATATTCCTAATATGATATAATTTATATAGAATTTATGTGTTATTTTGGAATCATATAATAGATTAAGTAGTTTATCATAGATTGAAAAAATATCCATTATTAGAGAAATACTTGGGTTTTGTTAGTTTATGATTTTCCTAATTCTTTGAAAATATAAACCTAAAATGTATTTGTAATTTGTGTAATAAAATTATTTATTTACGAAATTTAATTATTCAATTTTTATATTTAATAATATATGTTTGGTTTCAAATCTATTATGTAAATTATGAATTTATGGGCAACAGATCTGGTAGCACGGGTCTAGGGAATCACACTATATGCATGATTTCATGAACTTATAATAGTGGTGTAACTTCTAGCTTGGAATAATGACAATTGAATATCTCATGATTCATTAATAAGAAACATATCATGTGTTCCTTCAATATTTTATTCTGATTAATCATGTCTGGAACCAAATCCTCTCGATTTATCCTTTCAATGAAGATCATCTCACTTGGAATATTTTAATTCTGATTTTTTTATAATACAAATACTGTTGAGAATAACTTCTTATGTTATTCTATCATACATTATCATTTCCTAATTTAGAAAAGATCAAAATTACCAATTCCATATTATATGTATCTAATAAAGATCATAATACTAATCATCATCATAAATGTCCTTATCATGTGACTAATCTTCATCATGAACATATTTTCTATTTCATCTTTTTATTGTATAGATATCTTCTTCTCATAGATGATTACATTTTCATAATTTTCTAATTCATATATGTTGTCCTCCATATACATATTCCCTAACATGGCCAATTCTGATGTACATAAAATTCTTATAAGTGAACTATTCACCAACATTAATCTAGCATCTATCCAAATTCTGATATTTGGACCATTCACATATTTGAAATAATTAACATACATGTTCTATTCACATACATAGAATCATTCACTTGTTCATGCAATTCAAGTATATAGGTCCATCTACACAACTAATTTTACTATATGTTCAATTAAAATATACAACTGGGTATTTGAATATATAAAATCACTTATATAGGAAAACTAATATTTGGATAATCCCTAACAAAAAATCTTGGTCAAGTATTTGGATTCATCTACATATGAAATAAAATATAGTTATATTTTTTATATAGATAATGTAGGTAAAATTTCATATGTGGTTCTACACTTCTTCAACTTGTTTTTACAATTCATATTCTCCCTGGTATAGTCATCTTTTTTTTAAGACATTAACCAAAATCTCTATTATAAGACTCATGATAGTATTTATCATAAAATCTCAACTTTAGGGGACCACCTTACCTTACATTACATTTACTGAATCAAGGTAGCCTCTCAACCTACAATATCAACCATCATCCAAAATATGGATAGAACATAAAAACTCCTTCATCATAGAGATATATAACTGTCATTATTAAAATATTCATTCACCATGGATCTCATTAAATTTTCAAATGATATTTTACCTTCAATGATTAATATGTATCCAAATATTCCAAAGTAAAGGACATAATTTGAAATATTAAAATATGAAAAGCAACCTCAACTACCACATCCAAGCTATTTCATCCAATATAAAAAAATTTAACGTGATAATACAAAATTAGTGGGAAATTATTAAAAACCAAATATATCATCTCTTTAATGAACATATTGACATTTCTTCATAGTAATTCCTTGATAAAAAAATACAACTCACACAAATTGTGCACAAAAATACCACCTTTTTATTTGCTTTAAATTCCTTATCAGTGTTGTGTCAATATGAATTTTCATTATTCATAATCTCCCCTATATTTATCAATCATTAATTTCACTTTAACTTGCACTTATTTATAGGTAATACAAATTATGTAGGAAAAGGGTATCAATATAATATCAAAAAATCTTCCCCCAATCATATCACTTCCTAGTTATCCAAGATCGGTGTAAAAAAAAGGAGGATTTCATCTTTTCAAAAAAAATATAACTTATAAAATATAATGAAGCCAAATGAAATGATTACACAAAATCTGGACTTCAAGGGGTGTCCAACTATAATCTAGGATAAAGATACTAATTAAGATATAAAATAGTTTAAGAAAAATTCAACCTGATAATCCTCTTCTGACATCAAAAAATAGAATGATTAATAGCCTTAGTACTTCTTCATCAATTCATTTTTCTTATGAATGATTAATAGCCAAAATAATTTTTCATCAAACAATAGAATGATTAATATTATTAGAAAAAATAAACCTCAAATAGAATGATCAATTTACTTGGTACTTCTTCATCCATTCATTTTTCTTATGTGATTGATTATTTAAATTTATCTCCGTTTAAGTTATGATTTTTATTTTAGTTATCAAGGATAAGAAATAAAAGAATAATATATATTAAATTACAGGATCCTAATGAATATTATATAATAAAACAAATTTAAATATAATAAATGATCATGAATCATATTCCACATTCTTCACTTGTCTCCCCCACAAGGTTAAATTCCTCACAATCTTCATAAAAATGAATATATTCAGTATATATGATTTTTAAATTATATTTATATAATAGAAAAAAATATAATTCTTCATGTCGCTTCCATGATTTGAAAAACTCTACATCACGATAAAATATTATCTAGTACAACAAAAGATGTAAAATAAAACCAAGATAAAATTTTCTTCATTTTTTTCATGTGTTGATGATAACCACTTTCATCAACTTTATAAATGATGATATAGTAATAAGTTTTTCCAAAATTATAATTTCATGATCAATAATAAATAGACACATCCTAATTTGGATTTTCCAAAATTCACATCCATTGTTCTTTCCCAGGTCCTCCCCATGTGATCATTCTTTACATTCAATTCCTTTCATTTTAAGCACAGATACAATTCAAAAATATTATATGAAAACTCAAATATTTAAAAAAAATTATTTCATGATTAATACATAAAGACATGAATAGTACATTCCCCAAATACTAGTATGCCCGGTATCATTCGGTAAATAGATACATAAATAAAATTTAAACATATATATAATGACATTTTTTAAAACATCATAATATGAACTTATAATTTCACTGATCTTCTAAAATTACATGTGATAACCTATAGACATACAAAATAATGTGGTAAGATAATAATCTCTATAAGGGAATAATAAAAGAAAAACATTATGACAATAATTCATTTTTGCGAATAGGCATAACAAGGTTTCATAAAAGGCTGAAAATAAAAAACATAATCATTAGATCATGATATATGATGATAACAACAATATAACATTGGAATAAGGAAACATAAACCATGAAAATATAGGCATATGTTAAGGATAACCAATGATACATCATAAAATAGTGTGATTAGGATAACCATCCATGCACCATAAAATGTATCTCATTATATAAAACAATTACCTAATGAATTGGGGGATTATATTATTCTAGGCCCATCTATAACATTAAAATCATGTATATGAATTTGTATGACACATAGATCATACAACATAAGAATGTATTTCATCACTTTTAATCCCATGATTAATGATTATGGGTTATATAAATCAAATTTAATCCAATAAAATATGTATTTTTTACATATAGGTAAATATACATGTGTGGAAATGGGAATGGGTACTCAGCCCACAAAATTTTATCATATAAATAATAAGATAATATTGGTAACATAACAAGTGTGCATAAATGTTCATATAATGGATTAATGAGAATGAAATGTTGTATATAATTACATTCTCATTGTAATGATAATAAAGGGATGTGTAAAAACACATTATAACATGAATTATTTGAAATCAAATTTCTTTTTATAAATAATGTTCTTGTAAAAAAATGAAGAGAATGAGAATCCCTTACCTAGAGAGGGTGCTTCTAAAAGCATGGAAGGAGCTTATTAAGAGAATGTAAATACCATAGGATATATTTATAGAGGGGGAGGGAAATTAAATTCATAAAAAATGAGTTATTATTGAATAGGATTGAGATATTTTCTCGGTATATGTAGGAAAAGAGAGGATAATTCTTTATTTATTTCTAAATAATGATTTTGGAATCTTTTTGGTAAAATAACCTGAACCTCAAAAATTCTCATGGTTTTTTAATGGATTATAAAAAAGAGGAGTGGTTTTCATTATTTTATTAAACTAATAAATGAACTTATTAAAATAATACTATTCATGAAGTGTAAGTGAGTTTTGTTCATAAAAAGTTGTTTTTAATCACTTAATATATAATATGGATTTTGGAGGATTCACTGTAGATTTGTTAAATTAAACATATAACAAAAAAAATTAAAGGGTAAATATATTTTTGGTTTTTTATCCCTTTTGTAACATTTTTTATATCACTTTGGGATATTATATGTCATAATTCATACCGTATATTTCTACCATATTTTATTTTTACCATAAAAATAAACTACCGCAAAAAAATATGAAAAAATCATCATTAGATAATTTTGACATGATGGTTTATAATATTATTATTTTTTAAAATAATTTTCTAAATTTTCTAATTTATTTTTTTAAATTAAAACTCTTATTTAATAGAATATACTAGTTTTTTATAACACCAACAACTTTTGGGCCCTTATTATAATAAAAATTTCATTCATTAATGTATATTATTATTTATATTTGAATAATAAATATTTCAGAATAATATTTCATGAAAACAAAATTTATTTCATAAATCTTTAATTTTCCAAAAATAATGTTTTTTAAACTATATATTTCCCAAAAATACAATTTTAGTTTATTTATATTATGATCTAGTTTTTATTATGATCATTATATAAACTTTTGAACAAAGTAACACTGAAAAGGGAAAAATATAATCATTATTTCATTAAATGTAAAATATAAAAATTCATATAACATAGGTCAAGAAACATAACCCCTTATTAAACTAGTGTACACACTAAGAGTAAGGTGTGTAATGGTTATACATTCATTGAGTTGTTTCATGAGCATGTGTTGGGTGGTGATATTGATAATATTGAACTTAAACCTTAAATGGTTTCTCTAAAGTTTCAGTTGTTGAATATTGACATGGTATTAGTCAAGGGAAATCTCAATTGTTTTATCTCTCTTAGAAGCTTTGAAAAATGGGATTCACATGGTATGTCCCTATTGGTTGAGGTCATGTCATGTTCCTTCTATGTCAATTAGATATTAATATAACCTTTGATATATACAAATCTTAATGGTCACTACATTATAGATATATTATAAATTTTTATTATTCTTAGTGTTGTTTTAGGTTTGAAAAGATACAATTTATAATGGTCCAAAATAACAAATGTAGTTCTTTTGTTTTCTATAATTACATTACTTAGTATGGAATTTATTAATTCAAAAGGGAGTTTCATTTATAAAAGTTTAGTTCATTAAATTTTACCCCCATTAGAAATTTAATAATAAAAATTTCATTTCATTCACTAAAATAGATAAAAGTACTTTTTTTCACTCCCTCTTTCGGTTCTCATGTTTCCTCCCTAAACATGTGGTCCCACCGTAATAATTTGAACTGGAGAGTTGTCCTTTTTCGTATAACCTTGTATAAATTATCTAAGATCTTAACTACAAGATAATCATATAAAATATCATTATCAAAAGGTACCACATCTTGATTAATTACATTTTAGGATTTGGTATACAATTCTTTATGATGGATTCATAGAAAACATCATTTACTTAAGATTGGTTAGGTGGAACTACTAGTCGACATGACAAAACTATGATGCAATGAAAGATATAAAATATGCCAGTGTATACAGCAATAATATTTCCTATCTTTCCAGTCATTATGAACAAGTTTCAAAGTAATATTATATGGAAAACATTATATTTTAACTCAAACTCTTTGTTTCTTTGTTGATTGTGTGTGTAGATTTTTATGGACTTTGTGAAGATTTCATATAATTCTAAATAGTTTCATACTTCTCTATAATCTCTTGAATATGATAAAGTCCTGTTATTTTCTTTTCTCTAACATCATCATAGCATGTTGTTTTCTAAAAACTCTTCCTCTATAGAGCCTCAAAAAGTTCCACATGAATGTTAGAATGGAACGTTAATTGAGAACTTCACTAGTGAAAAGGGGTTGATCCCAAAATCCTTAGAAAATTATTAAACATGATATTCACATATCCTTAAGATTTTGAATAGTTATCTCATACTTATCATCCATATGATCATGATAAATAGTAAAAAACTCATCTCTTTACCCAATTCTTGATAAAGGATTATATAAATCATTAAGGAAATCCTTAGATCTCAACCATATATGATTGAGAGTGGCATTCCATATAGTCTTTCCACCTATCTTATGTTTGTCTTATTGAGTTGGTAAAGAGAGAGATCTTCTTTTAATGTAATTAAATGTGCCAACATTTTTTGGAAATTAATTATAACCTAGATAGTGTTATTTTCTTTAGAAGTCCTTGGGAGACCTACAAAGAAATCAGTGAGGATTTTTCCCATTTCCATACTAGTAAGGGAAATAGTTTTATCATACCCTGAAACATATATCATTCATTTATAACTTTTTGACATATAAACGATCGAGATAAAAATTATTTCTTTTCTCTATTTATGTTATCTCATCATAAGTTTTTATTCAAATATCCATACATCATAGTTATTTCTAGATGAATAGAAAATGATGACCTTTGTGAAACATCTAGAAGTTCCCTCATTAGTTTAGGTTTTAATGAGACATATATATTTGTTGTAACACCCCAAGCTTCCACGATACACTTCTCCTTCAATAATGCAATAGCTTGCATTATACGCAACTTCGAGATTCTTACACACCGTGACCAATCAATGTAGCTGTTATGAATAGTAATACCCACCTTTTGAAATTATATAAATTTTATATTTCAAAATGGACTTCATTTTTGTATTCGGAATATCGAAATTATCCTAAGTTTAATTTTTTGTAATTTTCTGAGGACTTTCAATTTTCTATGAATAGAAAAATACCTAAAAACAAATTTTTTAATCAAAATAAATTATAGTGATAAATTATACTATTGGGTGGATTTAAAGTAAAATTAGAATATATTTTTACCATTTTATCCAATGGTGGTCATTATAATTAATTTCACTTTGAAATTTGACATAAACAATTGTCAATCTTTTGATTGATATTATTTATTAAAAACACGCTATTTGTTGTGACAGCGGGAATTTATTAATAAATTAATTAATTAAACTTATATGTTTTTAATTTTTTAAAATATACATCATTTTTGAATTTGGAATATCAAATATATCTTAGGGTTAATTTTTGGTATTTTTCTGAAAAACTTCAATTTTTGATAAATAGTGAAACCACTAAGTGGTAGTTAAAAAAACTGATCTTTCATTTAAATGAAACTTTACCACTTCTGTGATTTTATTTTAAAAAATCCAAAATAAATCATTGTAATTAAGAAGTAAAATGTGGTTCAATGGGATTAAAATAATTTTTGGTGAATAATAACTTTTAAATTCTATTAATCGCGATTAAAGGTAATAAGTGGAATTTAAGGTAAAAATGATATTATAAAAATATGAAAATATCTTGACACTTGTCTTACCACTAATTTATGAGTCATGGCCAACCGATACAATCCAGGAGTCAACTTGGGGACCCCATGGAGCAACTTGGGTAAGAAAATGAAATTAACAAATTTTTATTTAAAGTAAAAATAAAATTGTCACAAACATGTGTTATTTTACTAAAACAATTATTACATGGGGTTATATAAGTTAAATATTAGACTATAAATATTAATTGGAAATATAGAAATATTTCCTACATAATGGTTATTTTTTTTTAATTTTTAGACATTAACTAAATAAATTTATTTATCATACCATGATGATGCAACAATTGCCACATCAATTAACGATTTAAAAAAAAGAAAATATAACATAAAATGTAAGACTTACACTTGTAAAAAACCTATTGGATGAGTATATTTCGAACCCTTATAACCTTATCTTTGAAATATATAATTTTTGGACCTTTGAAATCCGAAAATCATTTCATAATAATGTAATATTTCATGACTTTCCAAGAGTGTCCCTCTTCTCCTCTTATAAAAGGCCCCCACCTCTACCACCTTATTCACACCAACAAAGCCATTTGCCTCGGCCAAACTCTGCCCAAATACTCTTTAAACTTCCCTCTCTTACTCCTAGAAGCCTCACATTCAGCAGAAGTCTTCCCAAGTAAGCCTTTGGCTCAAAAAAAAGAGTTACCTGATTTTAAGGTAATGTATTCTCTTATATTCTTTTGTATTATTTTTCATCTCCAACCCCTTAAACTCTTTTTATTCATTTATTTTGTAACAACAAAAGTATTGTAAATATACTAGGACTTTGTTATGAGAATTATTTTATTTACACTTACACACACCATCATCGAATGGTTAAAGAACATACTGTTTTTGTGGGCGGCGAATTACTGCCTCACGAAACGATGATTGTTCGATCTTATTTTAACACCTCTCATGGTGGCCATTATGATGAAACTATTTATATATATGATATATATATTATTTTTATGTTTGTTTTATGATTCTGTATTTTTCATTTATGGCATACCTTTATGATTTCCATTATGGGTAAACGCGATAATTTCATTTTAGGAAGTGCGGACTACTGCCCCCTCAAAGTGATTTAAATCATTAACGCCATATGTGAGACGTACAAAGGATGGAGTAAATGATATTATATATGATATTATACTATAATTATGATATACCATTATATCATTATGATTTCATTCAATTAAATAGTAAATAGAAATGAAATTAGCATTCATGCGTACGTACGGCTTACCGTCTCCATGAACGGTGCATTTCATTTCTTACCTCTAAATGTTACGTAATATTATGAATGAATGTATATAATGGATATATATGATATATATGATATCTAAATCCTGAATATAATTCTGGAGATAATGGATATTCTACCACATAAACAACTTGTAATTATAAGAAGTTTACTGTTGACTCAAGTACCAAAGATCGACAAAACGACCGTTATTAACATAAATGACTACATAATTTTTGTAACATTGTAATAAGTGATATAAAAGGGATAATGAACATGAAAAAGGTTCTTAAGAAAGTAGAGATTAACTCTAGTTTATTATTCAGAAGATTAAAGAACGGTCGAGTGAACTCGGACACGAGGTAAGGGAACTTCTTAACCCAATTTTGGTTCTTTGGGTTAATCTCCTACTTTCAAATTATGTCATGATATTATTATGTCCTATCTTGTATATGTACTTTCTTTATGTGTACTTATAATGAATACACATTATAGATATATTTTATTTAAAAAATTATCTTTGTAAGGGAACTTCTTAACCCAAGTTTTGTTCTTTGGGTTAATCTACTACTTTCAAATTATGTCATGATATTAATTTGTCCTATATTGTATTTGTACTTTCTTTATGTATACTTATAGTGAATATACATAATAGATATATTTTATTTAAAAAATAATCTTTGTAAGGTAACTTCTTAACCCAATTTCCGTTCTTTGGGTTAATCTCCTACTTTCAAATTATGTCATGATATTATTATGTCCTATCTTATATTTGTACTTTCTTTATGTGTACTTATAGTTAATACACATAATAGATCTATTTTATTTAAAAAATGATCTTTGTAAGGGAACTTCTTAACCCAATTCCCATTCTTTGGGTTGAACTTATCTTTCTTATTTATGTTGTTCTTTGATTATGTGGGAAATTAATTTTTATATCTTATCATGTATTTACACTTTCTTTATGTTAGATTATAGTGAATACACATGAGCAATATATTTTATTTATAAAATGATCTTTGTAAGTGACTTCGTCTCAATCTCCTTTCATTGAGGCATATTTTGTTTTATACAAAACTTTATTTTATATGGTGTATAAACCCCTTTGACTTTTACGTTTATTCAAAAAGAATCTATTTTATACAAAGCATTTTACTAGAGGACAAAAGGGAATGTTTTTTTGTCGTACGTATGCGATGAAAATGACTTCTCCGCCGTCGTGACCATTATTTGAGTTTCGGTTTCCTCTACAAGACATAATTTTTTTTAAATGAAAAATAAATACCAAGTTTTAATTTTCTTTTATTTTGGGTATTGAAAATGGTTTTGACAGTGTTTTTATTATATCAATGTGTTGAATTGATATATTGTGATTGAAATGTGGAAATGTTATGTTACCTTTATGCATGTTTTATGTGATACGATTATGTTATGGATTATGATATGTTTAAACCTGTTCATATGAAGAATGCATTGGACTTAATAAGTGATGGGTGGATCCCACTATAGCTCCTCGATGCATCGGTAGGTCTCATGAGACAAAGTAGTGTCTTGGAACGAGGCCTTGACAAAATCTTATTTGTAGTCTTGGCACGAGGCCTTGGCTACGTGGTTATGATAGTCTGGCATTATGCATTCCATCCTTATGAAAGTGGTTATTGATATTTCATGTGATTATTCGACGAGTAGAATATCCTTGTGAATAAGTAAACGACATTATTTCATTTTACTTTAGCCATATTATGCTGAAGTTCATGTTTAAAAGGATTTTGTTTTATATATAAATTGACTTAAATGTTTGTGTTTATTTATGAAAGCTTCTGCAATATTGTTATCCTTACTGAGCATCTGAGCTCACCCCACTCAATGTTTTAATATTTTCCAGGATGTGAAGAAGTATTTTATGAATGACCTGCAGGGATATTCAGAAGGAGATATGAGTGTGGACTATGGAGACCATGTTATTTTTGTTTTTCAATTTATGATGTCATGTAACTTTTATGAATGTATCTAGCGTTTCTAAGGATACTAAACTAATCGGTCTTTTGAGACTTGATATTTTGTGATCATTCTAACGTTATGTAATAATGCAACGAATCTGGGTAACTGGGGTCGGGGTGTTACAGTTGGTATCATAGGTAGTTTAGTACTAACATTGGAAGCTAGATTTAGATAAACTCTGATTAGAGAACATATCCCTAAGATAGACTTTGAGGATTAGTATATAAGAACATCCTTGAATTTTGGTATTATAGAGATTTTTGTGATTTTTCTGAGAAATACATCTCTGTCTGGATACGAGCAAGTAGAGGTGGCTCTGTCACAGATGTACCTAGGTGTAAAACCCGAAAACACTCCTTTGAGCTAGACTCGAACGGGAACTGGTGCACGACAACGGGCCTTGCTGTACTCTTGGTTATGACACTCCCGGGGGATATGCTTAGAATAATTTTCATTTTCTTTACAAACCATTATGAAGGGTTTATGAGTATATAATTCCTCAAAGAAAACATTTTTCTGATTATGGATTATATCCATAAATAGTTAAATTTATGTTAAGTGTTTTAAAGGTATGGAATTATGATTTTTGATTCAAAAATGGATCTAGTTTGTGCCATTGTTTAGAAATGGAGCCTAGTGGAAGGAATGGAATCTGTATCAATGCATGCACTCCATGTAGGGATTTCCCTCCTGCTCAAAATAATTATAGGGGAGATGGTGATACAACTGGTGCTGGTCAACTTATCACCATACTCGGACAACTCACTCAGGTTATGAAAAATAACCTTACTCATATGGAGCACCCTGATCTTCAACGTGGAGGATCAATGTTAGACCGCTTCATGAGGTAACAACCGCCAATATTTAATGGGGGTAAAAATCCATTAATAACTAATTAATGGATAAACTCCTTAGAGAAAATATTCCACGCCTTGGGGAGTAGCGAAAGGGAGAAGGTTGTTATGCCAGTTTACCAACTCACTGGAGATGCCGATCAATGGTGGTCATTGATTCAAAACGCATAGGAAGATTAAGAATTATCAAGAATGGAATGGAGGTAGTTTAAGGAAATTTTTTTAGAAAAATACTTTCCACATGGCCATCGAGCAGATATGGAAAGGCAATTTCTGAGTCTGAGGCAGAAGGAGGATAAAAATGTCGCAAAGTATGAGGCTAACTTTACAAGGTTAGCAAGGCATGCTCCTGATTATATACGTAACCCAAGAAGTAATATTGATCATTTCTTTGATGGGTTAAAACCATTTATCCATCGAGAATTAGTCTCACAAAACTTCTCATCGTACGAAGATATTGTCTATTGTGCTATCAAGACAGAAAATGAATTCTCTAAATCTTATGACAATAAATTAAATCAAGTGAAAAAAGAGAACGGTGGAATAAGAGACAGAGAAAGGGGAAATTGGAATGAAAGATTTTCCATTATGCGATAATTGTGGGAAGAATCACCTAGGTACTTGCCTAAAAGGAATGGGAGTTTGTTATAAATGTGAAGAAAAAGGTCACCAGACTCGTGATTGCAAGGGAAAGAAAGAGGCTATCAATGTTGAATGCTAAAATAGTAGGGAAATGGGGCATTATGAAAATGAATTTCCTAAGCATCAGGGAAACTTACCTCAGAAAAGGCAAAGGGATTAAGGCCAATCTTATGCAATTACTACAGTTGAAGTGGAATAATTAATGTATTGGTGCTTTTGGACTCAAGGATTATATTCTGGTTATTAATAATAATGTGATATATATATAAGGATTATTCAGCAGTACTTGTTGTTTTCATTAAGGTTTTAATATGATGAAGGTAATCATATTTTTAGCATGTGACTATAAGAGAAACTTTACTTTGTTTGGGGAATCTGATGTTACAATTGATTATGGAATTTAGAGACCTTTTAGAGAATGTCTGGACAAAGGAATTTTGGATAACTATAAAGGTTTGAATGGATTAAGTTCAACTTTGGATAGTATTGTTTAAGGTTAAAACATTTCTGAAGATTATTTTTTGTATATTATGATCCTATAGTTTTAGAAAAGGAAAACCTGCAGGTCGGGGGATAACCCGTTGCGTCGGACAAAGCTGCAGGAATAGAGACCACAACCATAGTGCGACGAGCCTTTATTACCTACCACTAGCCTTAAGGAATTCCCTAGTTATCACAAAATAGTTTTTCTAATCTAAATGTTATGTGTTAATATTTGGAACCATGTACGATTAGGATAAATACATTATTTTTGAGTTTTATTATCTTTTTGAGTGAAAGATGGGTTTGTGGTAAAAATTTATTAAATAATGAAAGTCTACATGACAAGTATGTATATTCCCTTATGTTCTTAGCAAATCTCCTAAATAAATTCCTCAACTTTATAAAAGGTAACATAAAACAAAAACGTTGTCGGTTAACATTTCCTACAGGGGAATCAATGATCGTTTAACCAATCACAAGTTTGTGATTTTCTTATAGTTAAATTTCTCCTAACCCTATTTTTTACAACTCTCCATTAGACCTTGATGTTATTTTTTTCCTCCATATCTATATTTTCATAGAATCCTAGTATGAGCTATCTTAGGTGACCTTTGTACTTCTCTTTCTTTCTTTTAATGTTATACTTTTATTAACCATATTTCCTATGTGGGTTTTCCACAAAGGTATTTTCTATTTTAAACCTTTTATTTTCGAAGAACAATTTCAAATTGCGAGGACGCAATTTATTGAAGTAGGGGAGTATTTAACACCCCAAGCTTCCACGATACACTTCTCCTTCAATAATGTGATAGCTTGCATTGTACGCAACTTCAAGATTCTTACACACAGTGACCAATAAAAGTAGCCGCTTTGAATAGTAATACCAACCTTTTGAAATTATATAAATTTTATATTTTAAAATGGACTTCATTTTTGTTTTTGTAATATCGAAATTATCCTATGTTTAATTTTTTGTAATTTTCTGAGTACTTTCAATTTTCTATGAATAGAAAAATACTTAAAAACAACTTTTTTAATCAAAATAATTTATAGTGATAAATTATACTATTGGGTGGTTTTAAAGTATAATTAGAATATATTTTTACCATTTTATCCAATGGTGGTCATTAGAATTAATTTCACTTTGAAATTTGACATAAACAGTTGCCAATCTTTTGATTGATATTGTTTCTTAAAAACACGTAATTTATTGTGACAGTGGAAATTAATTATTAAATTAATTAATTCAACTTATATGTTTCTAATTTTATAAAATAGACATCATTTTTGAATTTGGAATATCCAATATATCTTAGGGTGAATTTTCGGTATTTTTCTAATAAACTTCAATTTTTGATGAATAGTGAAACCACTAAGTGGTAGTTAAAAAAACTGATTTTTCATTTAAATGAATCATTACCACTTCTATGATTTGATTTTAAAAAATCCAACATACATCATTATCATTAGTAAGTAAAATTTGGTTCAATGGGATTAAAATAATTTTGTGAATAGTAACTTTTAAATTCTATTAATCGCGATTAAAGGTAATTAGTGAAATTTAAGGTAAAAATGATATTATAAAAATATGAAAAAATATTGACACTTGTCCTACCCCAATTAGATGAGTCATGTAAGACCAATACAATCCATGGATAAACTTGGGGACCCCATGGAGCCACTTGGTTAAGAAAATGACATTAATAACTTTTTATTTCAAGTAAAAATAAAATTGTCACAAACATGTGTTGCTTTACTAAAACAATTATTACATGGGGTTATATAAGTTAAACATTCAACTATAAATATTCATTATAAATCTAAAAATATTTCCTACATCATGGTAACTTTTTTATAATTTTTAGACATTAAATAAATAAATTTATTTATCACACCATGATGACGCAACGATTACCTCATTAATTAACAATTTAAATAAAATGAAAAGATAATGTAAAATATAAGACTTACACTTGTCAAAATCCGATTGGATGAGTATATTTAGAACCCTTATCACCTTATCTTCGAAATATATAATTGTGGGACCTTTGAAATCCGAAAATAATTTCATAATAATGTAATATTTCATGACTTTCCAAGAGTTCCCCTCCTCTCCTCTTATAAAAGGCCCCCACCTCTACCACATTATTCACACATTCAAAGCCATTTGGATTGGCCAACCTCTACCCAAATACTCTTTCAACATCTCTGTCTTACTTCTAGAAGCCTCGCTTTCGGCAGAAGTCTTCCCAAGGAAGCCTTTGGCTCAAAACAAAAAGAGTTACCCGATTTTAAGGTAATGTATTCTCTTATGTTCTTTTGTATTATTTTGATTCTCCAACCCCTTAAACTCTTTTTATTCATTTAATTTGTAACAAAACCAGTATCTTAAATATAATAGGAAGTTTTTATGAAAATTATTTGATTTACACTTACACACACCATCATCGAATGGTTAAATAACATACTGTTTCTGTGGGTGGTGAATTACTGCCTCACGAAACGATGATTGTTCGATCTTATTTTAACACCTCTCATGGTGGCCATTATGATGAAACTATTTCTATATATGATATATATATATATATTATGTTTATGTTTTCTTTATTTTTCTTTATTTTTCATTTATGGAATACCTTTATGATTTCCATTATGGTTAAACGCGATAATTTCATTTTAGGAAGTGCGGACTACCACCCCTCAAAGTGATTTGAATCGTTAAAGCCATACGTGGGACGTATAAAGGATGGAGTAAATGATATTATATATGATATTATACTGTAATTATAATATATCTTTATATCATTATTATTTCATTCCATTAAATATGAAATAGAAATGAAAGTAGCGTTCATGCGTACGTACGGCTTACCGTCTCCATGAATGGTTTATTTCATTTCTTACCTCTAAATGTTACGTAATATTATGAATGAATGTATATACTGGATATATATGATATATATTATATCTAAATCCTGAATATAATTCTGGAGATAATGGATATTTTACCACATAAACAACTTGTAATTATAAGAAGTTAATTGTTGACTCAAGTACCAAAGATCGACAAAAAGACCGTTATTAACTTAAATGACTACATAATTTTCGTAACATTGTAATAAGTGATATAAAAGGGATAATGAATAGGAAAAAGGTTCTTAAGAAAGTAGATATTAACTCTAGTTTATTATTCAGGAGATTAAAGAACGGTCGAGTGAAGTCGGACACGAGGTAAGGGAACTTCTTAACCCAATTTCCGTTCGTTGGGTTAATCTCCTACTTTCAAATTATGTCATGATATTACTATGTCCTATCTTTTATTTTTACTTTATTTATGTGTACTTATAGTGAATACACATAATAGATCTATTTTATTTAAAAAATGATCTTTTTAAGGTAACTTCTTAACCCAATTTCTATTCTTTGGGTTAATCTCCTACTTTAAAATTATGTCATGATATTATTCTGTCTTATCTTGTATTTGTACTTACTTTATGTGTACTTATAGTGAATACACATAATAGATCTATTTTATTTAAAAAATGATCTTTGTAAGGGAACTTCTTAACCCAATTTCCGTTCTTTGGGTTAATCTCCTACTTTCAAAATATGTCATGATATTATTATGTTCTATCTTGTATTTTTACTTTCATTATGTGTATTTATAGTGAATACACATAATAGATCTATTTTATTTAAAAAATGATCTTTGTGAGGGATCTTCTTAACCTAATTCCCATTCTTTGGGTTGAACTTATCTTTCTTGTTTATTTTTTTCTTTGATTATGTGGGAAATGAATTTTTATATCTTATCATGTATTTACACTTTCTTTATGTGAGCTTACAGTGAATACACATGGGCAATCTATTTTATTTACAAAATGATCTTTGTAAGGGACTTCTTCTCAATCTCCTTTCATTGAGTCATATTTTGTTTTATACACAAATTTCTTTTATACGGTGTATAAACCCCTTTTACTTTTACGTTTATTCAAAAGGAATCTCTTTTTTACGAATCATTTTACTAAACGACAAAAGGGAATGTTTTTTTTGTCGTACGTATTCGGAGACAACGAATTCTCCTCCGCCGTGACCATTATTTGAGTTTAGGATTCCCCTATAAGCCATAATTTTTTTAAATGAAAAATAAATACTAAGTTTTAATTTTCTTTTATTTTGGGTATTGAAAATGGTTTTGACATTGTTTTTATTATATCAATGTGTTGAATTGATATATTGTGATTGAAATGTGGAAATGTGATGTTTCCTTTATGCATGTTTTATGTGATACGATTATGTTGTGTTTTATGAAATGTTTAATCCTCTTCATATGAAGAATTCAATGGACTTAATAAGTGACGGGTGGAGCCCGCTATATCTTCTTGATGCATTGGTAGGTCTCATGAGACAAACTAGTGTCTTGGCACGAGGCCTTGAGAAAATATTATTTTTAGTCTTGGAACGATGCCTTGACTACGTGGTTATGATAGTCTGGCATTATGCATTCCAACATTATGAAAGTGGTTATTGATATTTCATGTGATTATTCGACTAGTAGAATATCCATGTGAATAAGTAAACGACATTATTTCATTTTAATTTTTCCGTATTACGCTGAATTTCAAGTTTAAAAGGCTTTTGTTTTAGTTATACATTGCCTTAAATTTTTATATTTGTTTATGAAATCTTCTGCAATATTGTTATCCTTACTAATCATCTGAGATCACCCCTTTCAATGTTTTAATATTTTCCAGGATGTAAAGATGTATTTTATGAATGACATGTAGGGATAGTCAGAAGGGGATATGAGTGTGGACTATGGAGACCATGTTATTGTAGTTATTCACTTTATGATGTAATGTTACTTTTATGAATGTATCTAGTGTTTCCAAGGCTACTAAACTAATCGTTCTTTCAAGACTTGACCTTTTGTGATCATTCCAATGTTACATAATAATGCACCGACTCTGGGTAACTGGGGTCGGGGCATTACATAGGTTCAAAAACATATTAATATATCATTAGTAATGTTGAGATCCCAAATAGTTTTTATCATTCTTTGAAGATACTCATCATCTTTTTGGGGCTCCTTGATCTTATCATAAATAGATGGTTGATCAGTTATTTTAGAAGGTTGAGATCAAGTTCCATTTATGATTCTCATTCTCAATATTTTAATTTCCATGAATACTAGAACCTTTTTTATTATCATCAGGGATTGGGTTGTAGGATCCTTTCTACTCAGATTTTGAAAAAAAAATTCACCTACCCATGATAAAAATGGATTGAACAGTCATAATCATTGATCAACTTTAACAACCTTTATTGTCGTATATTGATATCCTTTTGTGTGAATATATACTTGATGATTTAATTATATGTATATATGTCACATTTATCTATATGGAGATAAGTTCACAAACTATTCAATGTGAAAGTTAATATAAACAATTCCAAATCATGGGGTTGGTAGTTCCTCTCATGGATCATTAATTGGTGGGAGCCATAGGCTATAAATTTTTTATCTTTCATGAGTACACAACCCAATCTATTTGTAGACGCATCATTATAGATCACAGATCCTTCCCTAATAATGGGTATTGTGAGCATTGGTGTTGTGATAATATTCTTCGTTAAATCATTAAATCATTCATCACATTCATTATCCTTGAAATACATTACACCCTTCTAAGTAATACTAATTAGTGGGATTGAAAATCATCAAAAGTTTTTAAAAATTTGACAGTTGTACTAGGATAGTACAAAAAAACTATGGATTTCCATTAATGATATTATTTCACCCTTCAATTGCCTCTATCTTTGATGGATCCATTGATTTTACATTTTCTGGTGGTCATATTCCCTAGGAATTTTACTTAATTTATCCAAAACATATAATTAATATTCATCTCATATAACTTTTCCTTTCACATTGACTTCATTACAACATTTACATATGAATCATATTCCTCCTTACATTTGAAGAACATGATAATATCATCTATAGAGATTAGAATTGTTTAGGTGATGCCTAAAGACTCTACTTAATAATTTTATGAATATATTTTGAGAATTAGTGAGTCCAAATGTCATCTCTTTGGAATCGTGGTTTCCATACCTTGTATGAAAACTAATTTTGTGGATATTTTCCTTCATCACCTTTACATCATCATTTCCCAACCAAATATCCACCTTAGAGAAGAACCAGGATCAATATAGCTGATCTAACAAGTCAACATTATATGGTAGAGGGTATTTTTACTTTAACATAAAATTATTGAGCTCACATTAATTAATTTAGTTTTATATTGATCCATCATTTTTCTTGATGAATAGTAATGGAAGACCCCAAAATGAACATATGTGAATACCAACAATTTATCTAGAACCCATAATATTTGATTCTATAGATCTCTAAGTTTAATAATGGTAATTATATATGGATTACATGATATTGGAAAAGCACCATGTGTATGTTAGATTGAGAACTCGACATCTAAGTTAGGTAGAAGACTATGAAATTATTTGGGAAACACATCAACATGTTCACTTACATTAAGAATGTCATAAAGGATGACCTTTTCTTTAGTCTAAGTCATTTGAGTTAGATGTGCTTGCTCATATGGTAATAGTATCCATGCTTGAGAAGATGTTTTTGAAGGAGGTCCATCATCATCCCTAGAGTTGAATATAATTGTAGGGTGATTCAAGATGTATAGGTTGATTTCTTTCACCAAGAAATTTATATTCGATCAATACAAGTAATGTTGTTATGTATTCCGGATAACATCCAATTCAACAAAATGGAGTGTCACAAGGATTTATGAGAAATTTACACCACAAATATTAAATGGGGATAATTTGTATACATATGATAAAATAATTGTCACATTTTCTATTTTTACCAATAACTTGACTTCCATGTTTTGAAGTGGTGTTTGGATATATTAAATTTACGTTGCATGAAAGAATACATATAACAAGAATAAAAGATTCTGTTATCTATTTTTAAATTAATAATAAGTGTACCTTTCACCAATTCCTTATCCGGATCCAGCACATCAGTTGTGATGGTATATTTCCCACTTTCTCTCCAGGACTTCAAGTTTTATTTCATCAGTTATATTCGATAAACCATACTTTAGTGCACTATTTCTCATAGTGTCTTTTTTTTGTTATTGAAAAAAAATCCGAAATAATTTGCAGCTTGACTAGAACATTCTTTTATTCTATCACATTGATGGCTTTCTCCTCTCAAAATTTGAAAGCTTGGATCCCCTATCTAACACACTTAAATCATGTCCTTTCCCCTTCATAGAAGTTCTAAGATACTTCTTCCTGCACTTTTTATATGTGGGATGTGGGATTTTCCTACCACTATGATATTTATTCACCACTACACTAGAATTTAACCATATTCACTTATTCCTATCTCGAGACCCATGAAACCCTTGAGATTCACCAATATAAATTTTTAACTTTCAAGTCACATCAGATAATTTCTTCTTAGTTTTCAATGTCTTGAATCATCAAATATTTTAATGTTTTACAAAATCCCACAAAATAAGTGATTAACTTTATATTTTGGTTCAACGAGAAATCCAATGCTGTGTTGTGTATGTTTTGTTAAGTATTTCAAATATTCCCCAAATGGAATCATCTTCATTTTTCTTGAGGACAAGGAACTCACTCTCCATTTTATATCAGAGATTGTGAGGAAACATATATCAAAAACAAATTTCTAAAATTCTTTCCACTCCATCAATTAAATTTCATCTTTAGCCTTCGTATTTTGGATCAACATCCACCTTAGACAAGATTATAACTCAATGAAATAAACATCTAGAATTACCTCATTTTTCTCAAAGAATTATAGTATAGAGAAGATATTTTCAATGGATTTGATTTATTTCTCAGTGATTAGAAGATCAGAAGACCCACTAATTGTCAGAGATTTTTTTGCAAAAAGATCTGAATTGGAACGTTCATTTTCATAGGTGGATATGGGTATTTCTATGAATTCATGTCTATGTTAAAAATTGAGTTAATTTAGTAAGTATTATCATTAATTTATTGTCTCCCATTACCATCTAGTTGGTCATCTCATTTGGGAATTCATCAAATTCCCAATCACATTGGCTTTTGACTCATTTCCTCATATTTCCATCAAATGAAAAAAATTAAGGGAAAATTATGGATGATATTTTTCAAACTGTTAAATTATAAAATGAAAACAGTGAACATTTAAGGGATAACTCATAAATAACAAATATTCCTTAACCTATTAATTTCAAGGTTTCAATATAAGTTATCCAGACTCTATTTAGTAAAATTAAATTTTAAAGACATTTTTGTTCCCTTCATAATGGTTCATAAATAGAATTTTAATCTACCAAAAAATATATTCTGAGAGTGTTAAACTATATTTGTATTGAGGAAAAATTTCCATGAAGTTGGTGATGATTTTAGTTAACACTCAATATATCTTTTTCATCGTTATTTCCCCAAAGTATAACTATACCATATCCATGTCTACATGTAGTGTGACGACCTAGATTTCTTTTCATGGAAACCACTCACTCTATACATTAAAAAAATTAGGGATATATTCTAATGCTTAGTCTTATCCGTATGATTTTCACTGATGTTTCTAATCCTAATCACCAAAAAATTTCAAGGCATTTCTCTGTTACCAACTACGATGTCCCATATCATTTATAAACATTAATTTATGTTTCATTACATAAATACACATTTGATAAAATAAAAAAATATCCAGAAGCCTATGTTATTTGGGTAATTAGATATATATCACAATAACATGCAACTGGGATATAATTAAATTATTTCAAACTCCATAAAATGAACTTAAAATTATAATGTTCTTATAAAAATTTACAAGATAATCTTGGGAAGTACATTAGAAAGGGATGAGATATAATTCCTCATAAGGGAATAATAAAAAACTAAATAAATTAATACATGTGATTCAAGATTCATATGAAGGTCCACTAAAATTGTGAAAATCATAAACATGATTTTCAAAGAATGATAAATGGTGATAAAATCAAGGAAATGAATGAATATGGAAAAACATAAAACATGGAATAACAACATAGTTAAAGGATAAACACCTCTAAATCATTACATTATGATATTAGGATTATTTCTCATTCTCCATAAATGATATTTTATTATATAAAAAACACATAATGCATTATAGTGCTATATAATTCCAGGCCCACCCATCACACTCATATAATATACATGGATCTCTGTGCCACTAGATCATAGAATATAAAAAATATATTTCATCACATTTAATCATGTGATTAAGGAGTTTTTAATACGTACATTTAATTTAAAAAATTAAAAAATGTTTTTTATATATAGGGGAATACCATTGAGTGGAAATGGGGATGATTACTCACAGAAAAAAAGTTTGCCTTGGAAAATATCGGGATAATTTTTGGCATCATAAATGGATTACATAAAGCTTCAAGAAAGGGTTTAATAATAGTGAAAAGTGATATATCATTACATTAGAAAAATATTGAATATAAAGTTAAGTATAAAAAGAAAATAAAAAATGAATTATTGGAAATGAAAAGTCTTCGGGAAAAGATGGTACATAAATAAAAAGGAAGATGAAGAAAATCCCTTACCTTCAAAGGGTGCTTCTAATTTTTTTTGAGGATATTATAATGGGATTAGGAACACCATATAAGGGATATAGAGATGTATAGGGAGTGGAAATTCATGTTCAATGTGTTTTTAGTGAATAATATTGGGTTTGGGAAGGTATTTCTAGAAATAGAGGGGGGAATTCTTTATTAATTTTTAAAAATAGGTTTTGGAATCTTCGAGAAAAAATAATAATAACTATAAACCTTTCCATGGGTTTCACAATATTATATACCAATGAGGATTGGATTAAGTATATTATTATTTTAAGAACCTAACCCATTGAAATAATACCATTCATGATGTAGAACTGATTCGTGATCAAATTTTTTTAAAACCTTCTAATCTAATAATGGTCATTGATGATTCATTACATACTTATAAAATTAATCAAAAAAACAAAAAAACACATTATTTTATAGGGAAATTTTTTTTTGGAATTGGATTACTTTTATATAATTTATTACACCCCTTTTGGGTTGTTATTATTATGGTGTAATTATGACCATATATTTATACCATATTTAAGATTTGCCCAAAAATTCCACTCTCTCTAATTTTTTTTAAAAACATTATTTAATTTCAAAATAATTAGTTAAAAAAACTATTTTATCAAATTAATTTTCTAAATTTTAGAATTTATACTTCTAAATAAAAATCATTAATTAGTGGAAAAGGCTTGTTTTCAAGACACAGAAAATTTTTTGACCCTTATAAAAATTCCATTGGAATTCATTAAATTATATTATCATTTATATTTATATTTATATTTTTTATCAATAATACATCAAGAAAATAATATTTATTCTAGAATTCATTATTTTATCAAAAATATTTTTTCAATTGAAACTACATATTTACCATAAATAAAATTTTGGTTTCTTGATATCAAAATATAATTTTTATTAAACCCAAAATATACATATGTGTATAAAGTAATAATAAAAAGAGATAAAAATAATAATTATTTTATTTAAAATAAAATATGAAAATTCAATCTATAAGTGTCTCGATATAGTTACCCTTACTAGAACAACATACACACTAAAGGTAAGGTGTGGAAATAGGGGATGCAGTAGAGAAGCGGGATTCTACAAAAATTGAATTTATGAATAGTATAAAGATTGATATGTATGTGGATAATAGTGGATGAATCACTTAATTAAGAGTGATAGTGGAAAATGATATAGGCTCAAAATATGGGTTAGATACCCCTGGCCATGTTGAGTCAAAAGTTCTCCTTTGACTTCTATATCTTGTTTTGGAAATCAAAAATGTCTTTTATCTTTCTAATAGTACTGACTCTTTCAATCATATCGTACTGACTCTGTCGATCGTATCATACTAAATCTGTCAATCGTATCGTACAGACTCTGTCAATCATATCGTACTGACTCTAGCAATCGTATCATACTGACTCTGTCAATCATATCGTACTGACTCTGTCAATCGTATCGTACTGACTCTGTCAATCATATCGTACTGACTCTGTCAATCGTATCGTACTGACTCGATCAATTGTACTCACTTATTTGTATCTTACTCTATATCATATCAATACATTACATTTAGTAATACTTATAATAATCATTCCTTATTTACTTTCCTATTTTGTTACTTAGTTAAAAAACATATGTTTCATATTAATCGTACTCTTGTTTATCATCTTCATATGTCTTTTTTTAAACCAATACAATGTCGTTGAGTTAGTTACAAACTAATAAAAATGATGTCGTGCTTTCTGTTTCAATATGATCATCATAATTCCAGGTGTCCATGTCCCTCCGAGTTTTTCGGAGAAATGTGACCGTTAGAGGAAATGCGACTATTGGAACCTGAGGCCTATAAATAATAGGTCATTTGAAGCCGAGAAAGAGGAATAGGACACAACTGTGATACTTTTCTTCTATCAAGTTCTAGAGAGAGACGTTGTGACTTCTCTCATGCTTTGTGCTTTGTGCGTCTGATCTTCGTAGTGAGGGATTTCAAGTAATTGAAAGACAGAGGTGCCGATTATCTACAAAATCGAGGTCTTCCAGGGATAGGCAGATAGACGCTCCGATCATCATATCAAGGGCCGCTAGGAATAGGAAGACATACGTTCCGATCATCGTATCGAGGGCTGTCGGGGATAGGAAGACAGACGTTACGATCATCGTATCGAGGGCTTACCAAGGTGGCGGTAAGACAGATCTCTTATCCTAGGTGAAAGGATAACCCTTCTCTTTGGGTCGATAGAAATGTGATACTTTTACATTTCCATTTTTGTTTGTATTAAAAAGGAATTTGTATTGTTTCCTTTCTTCATTATACTTTCAATTGTAATTTTTTCAATTACAATTATTCTATTACAATTTGTATTAATAGATTCTATACGCTTTATGATAGAATCCTTCACACTTGTATTACCCTGATTATTGTATTCATCTTGAATACAATTACTTTACTTTTCTAATAGTATTACATTACATCATACATTTATATCCAATACAATTGTGGTTGTTTGAATTGTATTAGTTTAAGATCTTTTAAACTAATCTCTTAAGTGTTTAAACTAAATGTTTTTAAACCTACAATTCACCCTCCTCTTGTATTGTTCCATCTAATATACATATACATTTAAATTTTCTATCCAAAAATTGGTATTAGAGGAGGTTTCCACTGATTTGTATTACTAGCTCTATTTCATTCAAACTTTCATTTTAACTACTTACTACACTAACGCGTGGAGTGGAAAGGATTTTTGTTTTATTAGATGGAAGGAATGAATATTTGGTCAACTGAAAACCTAAATCCTTCTAGACCACCCATCATTGATGGTAATGATTATGAGTACTGGAGAGATCGAATGAAGACATTTGTGATCAATACTGGTGTAGACAATTTTATTATTCTTACTGGAGGTAACAACATTTCTGACAAAGAAGTCAGTACTTTCAATAATTAAGAGAAGCAAGAATATCAATTGAATTACAAGTTACGCAATACTTTACTATGTCCTATGACCAGGAATATATACAGTCGGATATCTTCTTGTGAAGCATCCAACTTTATTTGGAAGAAATTGGAAGTCACACATTTCAGTACATCCAAGGTTATATAAACAAGAAGAGCAATGCTTCGAGCAGAGTATCATGGATTTGTTTTCCTTATAGAGAGCCAGTATATAAAGTACAACAAAGATTCATGACAATTGTCAACAGTTTAAAATCTATGGGGGGAAAAGGTCTTGATGATGAATCTCTTGTAGATAAGATTATAGATATAATGCCAAATGAATGGGAGTCAAAAAGGACAGCTATTGATGAAAATAGAAAAGTTTCCCAGATTACTCTTGATGAACTATTTGGAACTCTTTTAATGCATGAGACAAGGATGAAAATAGATACCGATTTCAACAAGAAGAAGAATGGAAATGGTAGTGTAGCTATTAAATCTAAAGCTAAAACAGCTGAAAGGATAACAAGATCTAAAGCCAAAAAAGTTGTTATATCTATTTCAAGTGATTGTGATCATTCAGATAATGAGTTAGCCAATAATTCTTGAAGGATGAACAATATTGTGGGAAAGAAATATTTCCAATAAATATTCAAAAAGAAAGATAGGAAGGATAAGAAAGAGTCAAAGGTAACTTGTTACGAATGTAAGAATGTGGGTCATATAAGACCTGATTGTCCTTTACTAAAGAGAATATACAGAAATGAGAAACATTCTGAATAAAATAAGAAAAAGTATTAAAATACAAAGACAAAGAAAGTCTTGAAGGCAAATGATACATGGAGTGCAAGTGTTAGTGATTATTCAGATAATTCTTCAGAATATGAGTCCTCAGGACAGAGAAATATTCGACTTATAGCCAGACTACGAATTGAAGATCATTGTCTTATGCCTAAGGTACACAATGCCGAAGCTATTACAAATGTCTCTTTAAATTCAAATTATATTGATAATAAATATTATGAATCTTCAAATTATGATTCTTCGTCATCAGAAGATGATGGATTACCTTCTTTTGAAGAAGTGTCAATATTTTCTAAACAACTTGAAAATGAAAATTCTAAACGTAAGAAAAAGCTTGATAAAGAAAATTATAGAATTTCAGTTTTAACTAAAGAAGTATCAGATCTTTCTAATGATCTTGATACAATGACTTCTAATTTTGAAATTATTTTAAAAAACCTTGAGAAATTAAAATATTATAAGGATATACTTTATAAGGATCTAGAAAATGTGATTTTTAAGAAAAATGTTTTAGAGCCAAACTCTAGTTTAAAATCTAATGTTTTTGAAGATAAAGACATAGTTTTAAAACTAAAGTCAGAAATTTTCTCTTTAAAGAAATGTTTTTCAAACTTTACTCATGGCAAGGAAGACTTTGACAAAATGTATTCTCAAATTAGACCTTTGAGGAATCATTCTGGACTTGGTTATACTTCTTCCAAACCAGTTTTTAGTAATAACTATTTTGTTCCACAAAAATCACCATTTTGTTCTAAGTGTCAATGTGGTGGACACTGGAAAAGAGAGTGTTCTCTTAATAAAAATCAATCTTTAGGATTTCATAAAGCTCATTTTCTAAAACAAATGTGGATTCCTAAAATTCTCTTATCTAACCCATCTGGATCCAAACAAGTTTGGATTCCGGAAAACTAATTGTTTCTTTTTCAAGAAAATTACAATTTTACCAACAAGAATATTTGGTACATGTATAGTGGTTGTTCTCGACACATGACTGGAAACAAATATTTCTATGAAAATATTATCAAAAAAAGGTGGAAAAGTTTCCTTCGGAGATAATTCTCAAGGAAAGATTGTTGGTATAGGAAATATTGTTTTTCTTGGAAATGTTTTTATCTCAAATGTTTTGTTTGTTAAAGGTCTTAGTCACAATCTCATCAGCATAAGTCAATTTTGTGATTAAGGTTACCTTGTGAATTTTAGAAATGATAAGTGTTTAGTTCACAATTCCAAGTATGAGTTCATTCTATCTCCCCATAGGCAATAGAATGTATACACTATTAACATAGAAGACCTTAGAAGCCAAAACTTACCCTGCTTAAGTGCAATAGAAGACCATTCATGGCCATGGTATAGAAGACTAGGACACTGCAATCTAACAAATCTTTGTAAACTCTCAAAGAAAAGACTTGTAAAGGACTACCAGATCTTAGATATGATTCTTCAAAAGTATGTGATCCTTGTCAATTTGGAAAGCAACATAAAACTAGCTTTAAATCAATTAATGATGTTTCAACTTCTAATGCATTATAGCTACTACACATGGATATTTTTGGTCCTTCACAAACTAGAAGCATTGGAGAAAAATACTATGTATTTGTTTTAGTTTATGACTTTACTAGATTTACATGGGTCTATTTTCTAACAATGAAATCCGAAGCCTTTTCTTATTTCAAAACTTTTAGTGTTAAAAATGAGAAAAACCTACCATTGGTAACTATTCACAGTGATCATGGTAGTGAATTTCAAAATTCTGAATTTGAAACTTTTTGTAGTAAGAAAGGTTTTATTCACAATTTTTCACCTCCCAGAACTCCTCAGCAAAATGGTGTTGTTGAAAGAATAAATCGTATTCTTCATGAAATGACTAGAACCATGTTGAGTGAGTACTCAATTGTTGAGCACTTTTGGGCTGAAGCTATTAGTACTGCTTGTTATACTATAAATCGTGTTTTAACTAGACCTTTTCTTAATAAAACACCTTATGAGTTATGGACTGGCTGAAAACCTAATGTTTCATACTTCAATGTTTTTGGGTGCAATATATTCATTCTGAATACAAAGATAATCTACACAAATTCTCACCAAAATCTGATGAAGGAATCTTTCTAGGTTAGTCCACAACTTCTAAGGCTTATAGATTTTTCAATAACAACACTTTTACTATTGAGGAAATAGTACATGAATAATTTGACGAATCTAATCCTATTATTTTTAAATCATCCCAACCTACATCCTCAGATGTGTTTTTAAAAACTGATTATCAACCTTTGTTAGAAGATCCTTCTGATAAGGAAAATGTTCAAGAATATACTTCTGAAACATTTACCACAGAATAATTTCTACCATATGTTGATGAATGGGTTTTACAAAATCCAAATCAATTGTTTCTTAGGAATCATCCTATTGATAATATCATTGGTGATGTAAATCAACCTGTAAGGACCAAAAATTCCTTAAGAAATGAAATAGAACATCTTGCTTTTCTTTCCCAATTTGAACCTAAAAGTCCAAGTGAGGACTTAGGTGATGAAGATTGGATCAAAAAAATGCAAGATGAAATAAATGAATTCGAGAGGAATCAAGTCTGGACTTTAGTTGAAAGACCTAAAGAAACAATTGTAATTGGAGTAAAATGGGTTTTCAGAAACAAATGTGATGAGAATGGAATCATTGTATGAAATAAAGCAAGACATGTTGCTAAGGGATATAATCAACAAGAGGGAATAGACTATGAAGAAACATATGCTCCGGTAGCTAGACTTGAATCTATTCGTACTATATTAGCCTTTGTAGCATACTTTAACTTCAAACTTTTTCAAATGGATGTTAAATGTGCTTTTCTAAATGGTTTTGTTCAAGAAGATGTTTTTTTCGAACGACCTTCTAGTTTTCTAGACCCAAAATATCCTAATCATGTTTTTAAACTTACCAAAGCCCTATATGGTCTTAAACAAGCCCCTAGAGCATGGTATGATAGACTTACATGATTTCTTTTACAAAACAATTATACAAATGGTACAGTAGATCCAACCCATTTTATAAAAATGGAAAATAAAAATGTTTTGATTGTTCAAATTTATGTTGATGACATCATATTTGGATCAACTCAGCAATCTTTAACTGATTCTTTTTCTAATTTAATGAAATCTGAGTTTGAAATGAGTATGATGGGTGAGTTAACATTCTTTTTAGGTTTTCAAACTTCCCAAAAACTAGAAGTAACATATATATCTCAACATAAGTATATTAAATACTTGCTCAAAAATTATGGATATGACAAAACTAAAAGTATTATCACTCCAATTGGTACCTCAAATACACTTGATCTTGATGAAAATGGGAAACCAGTAGATCAAACAATTTTTATAGGTATGATAGGAAGTTTCCTATACTTGACAGCTAGTCGACCAGACTTAATGTTTTCTGTATTCTTATGTGCAAGATACTAGTCTAATCTAAAAGAGTCCCATTTAAAATCTGTAAAGAGAATCTTTCGGTATATAAAAGGCACTATGGATTTAGGACTTTTTTAATCTTTTGGAAATGATTTTGTTTTAAAATGTTTTTCAGATGATGAATTTGGTGGTTGTAGAATGGATAAAAAAAGTACATATAGAACATGTCATTTCTTAGGAGATTCTCTGGTTTCTTGGCCCTGCAAGAAACAACACTTGGTAGCACTTTCCACTGCTGAAGCTGACTATGTAGCAGTTGAAGTTGTTGTGCTTAAGTGTTGTGGATGCAACACTCACTCACTAACTATGGATTGAGTATTTCCAAAACCCAAATTCTATGTGATAATACTAGTTTCATAGCTCTTAGTAATAACATAGCACATCACTCTCATGAAAAACACATGGATATTAGGCATCACTTTCTTAGGGATCACACACAAAAAGGAGATATTATTTTACAATTCATCGGAACACAAGAACAACTTGCTGACATTTTCACAAAACCATTACCTTCTGATAGATTTGAGTTTATAAAACAGAAGCTAGGAATGATTACATTGAAATAATCATTCATATCTATTTCTTGTTTTACATTTCTCCTTACATTAAATAAACTCCTCTTAGAAAGTGGGAGAACATTTCTTACTGTGTTTCTTTTATCTTATGATATTTAATTATTTACTCTCCCGGTATGTGTTTTTTGTCTATCTGTTTATCGTATTGATAGTTTTATCGTATTATTTACCTATATGTTTATCATATTGACAGTTTTATTATATTATATACCTATCTGCTTATCATATCGTCAGATCATGGTAATGAATTTCTTTTCCATCGGCTTGTCTGATCATGGTAATGAATTTCTTTTCCAACAGCTTGTCCGATCATGGTAATGAATTTCTTTTCCATCAGCTTGTCCGATCAAGGTAATGAATTTCTTTTCCATCAGATTTTCCAATCATGGTAATGAATTTCTTTTCCATCGGCTTGTCCGATCATGGTAATGAATTTCTATTCCATCGGCTTTTCTAATCATGGTAATGAATTTCTTTTCCATCGGCTTGTCTGATCAGGGTATTGAATTTATTTTCCATCGGCACGTCCGTTCATGGTAACAAGTTTGTTTTCCATCGGTATGTCAGTTCATGGTAACAAGTTTTTTTTCATCAGCTTGTTAGTTCAGGGTAACAAGATTGTTTTCCATCGGCTGATCAGTTCATGATAACAAGTTTGTTTTCTATCGGCTTGTCTGTTCACGGTAACAAGTTTGTTTTCCATCGTCTTGTCAGTTCATGGTAACAAGCTTTTTTTCCATCGTCTTGTCAGTTCATGATAACAAGATTGTTTTCAATCGGCTCGTCAGTTAATGGTAACAACTTTGTTGTCCATCAGTATGACGATTGATAGTATTCTTTTACTTCATACGCCTGTTTTTTTCTTCTTTCAATATTATCTAAAGAAATAATAACCTTACGATCTCTGACAGGTACATACTTTTCATTTTTTTATTTTTTTTCTCTTTAATACTATCCGTTGATCTTATATATTCTAATCTCAACCATAAAAGATCAACGGTCACTGTTTTTACCGCCCATAAATAGCCCCCCTCCCCAAACCCACATTGGTTTTTCAGGTTTTGTGGCAAAGCTCTTCTCTACTGATTTAAGTCACCGTACGATCTTTCAAGCGGTTTCACCTATATGTCTCAGACCTCTGCTAATAATCCTACCGAAATGTCTTCATATAATTTAACAGAGAGAGACTTTTTCAGTGAAAGGCTAGTTTCTCGGGAATTTTTTGATTCGTATGATTCTACAATCAGAAGGATCATTTTGTTTCAATGCTGAGAACATTTATGTGTTAAAAAACCAGTATCTCAAGATCCAGTTCTTTTTGATGAAGTCACTCATTTTGAAAAAACTGTATCGTTTGATAAAAATATGACTATCAACTTTTCTGTGTACGATAGAAAGATTTCTATGTCTGTGAGTCAAGCGTCTCTTTTTTCTGAATGTTCTGATAGAAGGTGACTCTTTCTGTCCATCTCATAAACTACCAAAGGAAGTTGGTACGTTTAACAAAGAAAATTCTAAAAATTCTCTATTTATTATAAATGAAGAGAAGAGGAATGTTTCTCATCTTTCTCCAGACAATAGATTTGTGGCTATTTGGATGCAAGGTTTTCTTATCCCAAGGAAAGGGGATAGAGAGACTTTAAAGGTTTCTCATATCTTCATGTTGGACTATCTTTTCAACATGATAAAATTAAATCTTATGGGATAAATCTTTGAAACAATTAATAATGTCAAGTCAAGAGCAATCAAATCTCATTTGATTATGTATCCAGCTATCCTTACAAAGTTTATTCTCGAGATTATGAAGTTTTGTAATATTCATTTGAAAGGATATCTGATAGATTTGAAGCCATCATGGATTAGTAAGAGTACTTTGAAGAAGTTAAATGTTTGTTTTGAGCTGAATTCATAACTTTTTGTAAAAGATTTAGAAGCAGAATCAGCTCAGAATCAATCGACACCTATACCTCTCAAAGATAATCCATCTGTCGGTGCTCCTCAAAAGTCAGATCCGCAAACCAGTTCAAAGCCAAAGACGAAACCAAGATACAGTAAGGAAGTGGTGGCCAAGTGGAGAAAAGATAAGGAACAGAGAAAGGAAGGTGATCCAAAGTTTGGACTTGACCCACCTGAAGCCTTTCCAGAAATAATAAGGGTAGAGGAAACCCTTCAAGCTGAAAAGAAAAAGAAGACTGTTTTGAAAAGAAAGGCTCAAGACTTTGATATCTCTAAAGTTCTGAGAATGGTTGAGGATGCTTGTACCCAACTAATGGAAGAAATACATCAAGAACCTATCATACAGAGTCTTCCAGAGAAAGAAAAAGGGAAACAGATGTTGGATGAAATATAAGAAGTTGAAGAGGAAGGAGATTTTCTTTTGGAATTCCTTCAGAGTTCGAAAAAGTGTAGAGAAGAATCGGTTCAAAAGCATAGTGAAGGTATTCAAGAAGTTCCTCATGGCAATCAAGAACGGGTTGAATCTTTTAAAACTCTTGATAAAACACCCCCTCAACCAAAGCAAGGTGCTCAATATTCTCATACTGAAAATGTTATTGTCATTAGTGACAAAGTAGAAGATGAAATAAGAGAGAAAGAAAAAGAAAAAGGAAAATATCCACTTGTTGACTCAAGTCGATCAAATGAAATGCTTTCGTACGATAAAGGTACTGATTCAGAAAAAACAATATCTCTCAAGAGGAGTGATTACATTGTTCATGTTTTAAGAAGGGTTGAAAATACTATTCAATATTTCCCCAGGCTGGAAGGGAAAATTGATTTCATTACTGACAATCAGAAAAAGAAATTTGGTTCTGTATGATAATTGAGAAAGAAAGTTTTGTCAGTTGAAGCTGATTTGAGAGTTCATTCTGAAACTTCGGCTGCTCATAAGAAGTCCTGCAACAGGATGACCAAGTGGTCATATAAAACAGAAATCACGGTGAATGACCATGAGATAGCAATTGAAGATATAAGGAGGTTGTCAAATGATCTTACAATTTCATTAAATAAGCTTGACAAAGAAACTATTGAAAGACTGAATCAGGTTACTCATGGAGCGGATATCCCTTCAGTGAAAGAGTTTCAAGAAAGAATGAATGCTTTTCAGTCCGAATTTTTGAAGGTTTCGTCTTTCAAAGATGAAACAATTTTTTTAAAGAAACAAAATTCTGTGTTATCCAAAGATAACAAGAATTTGAAAGACAGAATTGATACTCTTGAAGAAGTAATCAGAGTACAGGAGGAGACTATCAAGAATCAAGATCAACTTTTTATCGATCAACAAGAGCTTCTCAGATCTCAAGGTGATTCAATTTCTGAAGACAAGAAATAAATAAAAAAGACAAAATTTGTTCTTAATGAGCTAATAAAGAAAGAAAAGCAAAGAGAAAACAAATGACTGTTGTATTTGTTTTTATTTTCTAATGGAACCTGTCTTTTTTTATAATTACTTTTATGATATTTTTTCTTTTTTTCTGCATTTCTTTTCTCTAACTCTTTCAGGAAACTCAAGGTTACCCCATTATTTTTTAATCACAAAGGTGGAGAATGTTTTATAAAGGAGGAGAATGTTTTACAAAGGGAGAATTTTTTAATCAAATACTTCGAAACCAAGAAAAATCTATGAATACAATCCTTAGTAAAGTATAAACCTAAGGGGGGGGGGGGGTTAGATGTATTAAAATTCATATTCAGAAGAGTTTCCAATAACTCAGGGGGAGATAAGTTTTTCTTGTTGTATTTACTCTGTGTTTTGTGCTTTCCAAAATGGGGGAGATTGTTGAGTCAAAAGTTCCCCTTTGACTTCTATATCTTGTTTTGGAAATAAAAAATTTCTTTTTATCTTTTTAATAGTACTGACTCTGTCAATCGTACCCTACTGACTCTGTCAATCATATCGTACTGACTCTGTCAATCGTATCATACTGACTCTATCAATCGTACTCACTTCTTTGTATCCTTCTCTGTATCATATCAATACATTACATTTAGTAATACTTATAATCTTCATACTTTCATTAATTTCCTATTTTGGTACTTAGTCAAAAAAAACATATGTTTCATATTAATTGTACTCTTGTTTATCATCTTCATATGTCTTTTATTTTAACCAATACGATGTCGTTGAGTTAGTTACAAACTAATCCAAACGATGTTGTGCTTTCTGTTTCAATATGACCGTCATAATGCCAGGTGTCCAAGTCCCTCCGAGTGTTTCCGAGAAATATGACCGTTGGAGGAAATGTGACTGTTGGAACGTGAGGCCTATAAATAGAAGGTCATTTGAAGCCGGGAAAGATGAATGTGATACAACTGTGATACTTTGCTTCTTTCATGTTCTAGAGAGAGATGTTGTGACTTCTCTCATTCTTTGTGCTTTGTGCGTCCTATCTTCGTATCGAGGGATTTCAAGTAATTGAAAGATAGAGGTGCTAATTACCTACAAAATTGAGGGCTTCTGGGGATAGGCAGACAGACATTCCGATCATCGTATCAAGGGATTACCAAGGTGGTGGTAAGACAGACCTCTTAACCATGGTGAAAGGATAACCCTTCTCTTTGGGTCAAAAGAATTGTAATACTTTTAAATTTCCGCTGCTGTTTGTATTAAAAAAGAATTTGTATTGTTTCCTTTCTTCATTACACTTTCAATTTTAATTGTTTCAATTAGAATTATTCTATTACAATTTGTATTAATAGATTCTATACGCTTTATGATAGAATCCATCACACTTGTATTACTCTGATTATTGTATTCATCTTGAATACAATTACATTACATTTCTAATAGTATTACATTACATCATATCTTTATATCCAATAAAATTGTGGTAGTTTGAATTGTATTAGTTTAAGATCTTTTAAACTAATCTCTTAAGTGTTTAAACTCAATATTTTTAAACCTACAATTCACCCCCCCCCCCTCTTGTATTATTCCATCTAATATACAAATACATTTACATTTTCGATCAAACAATTGGTATCAGAGGAGGTTTCCACTGATTTTTATTACTATCTCTATTTCTTTCAAACTATCATTTTAACTACTTACTACACTAACGTGTGGAGTGGAAAAGATTTTTGTTTTATTAGATGGAAGGAATGAATATTGCGTCAATTGACCACCTAAATACTTCTATACCACCTATCTTTGATAGGAATGATTATGAGTAATAGAGAGATCGAATGAAGACATTCGTGATCAATACTAGTGTAGACAATTTTATTATGCTTACTGGAGGATACAAAATTCCTGCCAAAGAAGTCAGTACTTTCATTAACCAAGAGAAGCAAGAATATCAATTGAATTACAAGGTACGCAATACTTTACTATGTTCTATGACCAGGAATATATACAGTCAGATATCTTCTTATGAAGTAGACAACTGTATTTGGAAGAAATTGGAAGTCACACATTTCGGTACATCCAAGGTTATAGAAACAAGAAGAGGAATGCTTCGATCAGAGTATCATGGATTTTTTTTCCTTATGGAGAGCCAGTATGTAAAGTACAACAAAGATTCATGACAATTGTCAACAGTTTACAATCTATGTGGGGAAAAGGTCTTGATGATAAAGCTATTGTAGATAAGATTATATATATAATTCCAAATGAATGGGAGTCAAAAAGGACAGATATGGGTGAAAATAGAAAAGTTTCCCAGATTACTCTTGATGAACTATTTGGAAATATTTTACAGCATGAGACAAGGATGAAAAGAGATGCTGATTTCAACAAGAAGAAGAATGGAAATGGAAGTGTAGCTATTACATCTAAAGCTAAAACACCTGAAAGGATAACAAGATCCAATGCCAAGAAAGTTGTTATATCTGATTCAAGTGATTGTGATCTTTTAGATAATGAGTTGGCCAATATTGCTCGAAGGGTGAACAAGATTGTGGGAAAGAAATATTTCCAATACAGATTCAAAAATAAAGATAGGAATGATAAGAAAGATTCAGAGGTAACTTGTTACGAATGTAATAAAGTGGGTCATATAAGACCCGATTGTCCTTTACTGAAGAGAAGAGACAGAAAGGAGAAACATTCTGAAAGAAATAAGAAAAAGTATTACAAGACAAATAAAAAGAATCTCTTGAAGGAAAATGATACTTGGAGTGCAAGTGGTAGTGATTATTTGTATAATTCTTCAGAATATGAGTTCTCAGGACAGAGAAACATTGGACTTATATCCAGACTACCAATTGAAGATCATTGTCTTATGGATAAGGTACACAATGCAGAAGCTATTACAAATGTCTCATTAAATGCAAATTATATTGATAATAAATATTATGAATCTTCAAATGATGATTCTTTGTCATAAGAAGATGATACATTACCTTCTTTTGAAGAAGTGTCAATATTTTATAAACTACTTGAAAATGAAAATTATAAACTTAAGAAAAATCATGATAAGGAAAATTCTAGAATTTTAGTTTTAACTAAAGAAGTATCAGATCTTTCTAATGATCTTGATACAAAATCTTCTGATTTTTAAAGTATTTTAAAAACCCTTTAGGAAGCAGAATATAATAAGGAAAACTTTATAAGGATCTATAAAATGTGATTTTCAAGAAAAATGTTTTATAGCCTAACTTTAGTTTAAAATCTAATGTTTTGGAAGATAAAAATATATTTTTAAAACTAAGGTAAATTTTTTTCTCTTTAATGAAAATATTGTCAAACTTTACTCATGGAAAGGAAAACTTTGACAAAATGTATTCTCAAATTAGACCTTTGAGGAATCATTCTGGACTTGGTTATACTTATTCCAAACCAGTTTTTAGTAAAAAATATTTTGTTCCACAAAAAATACCTTTTTATTCTATGTGTCAATGTGGTGGACAATGGAAAAGAGAGTGTTCTCTTAATAAAACTCAATCTTTAGGATTTCATAAGCCTCATTTTGTAAAAAAAAATGTGGATTCCAAAAATTCTCTTATCTAACCCATCTAGATCCAAACAAGTTTGGATTCTGAAAAACTAATTGTTTATTTTTTAGGAAAATGAGAAGTATACCAACAAGAATATTTGGTACATGGATAGTAGTTGTTCTCGACACATGACTGGAAACAAAGATTTATTTGAAAAGATTATCAAAACAAAAGGTGGAAAAGTTACCTTCAGAGATAATGCTTAAGGAATGATAGTTGGTATAGGTAATATTGTATTTCTTGGAAAAAAATTTATCTCAAATGTTTTGATTGTTAACGGTCTTAAGAACAATCTCATCAGCATAAGTCAATTATGTGATGAAGGTTACCTTGTGAATTTTAGAAATGATAAGTGTTTAGTTCACAATTCCAAGGATGAGTTCATTCTATCTGCCCATAGGCATAAGAATGTATACACTATTAACTTAGAAGACCTTAGAAGACAAAACTTACCCTGCTTAAGTGCAATAGAAGACCATTCATGGCTATGGAGTAGAAGACTAGGACACTGAAATCTAAGAAACCTTTGTAAACACTCAAAGAAAAGACTTGTAAAGGTACTACCCAATCTTAGATACGATTCTTCAAAAGTCTGTGATCCTTGTCAATTTGGAAAGGAACATAAAACTAGATTTCAATCAATTAATGAAGTTCCAACTTCTAATGCATTATAGCTAGTGCACATGGATCTTTTTGGTCTTTCACAAACTGGAAGCATTGGAGGCAAATACTATGTATTTGTTTTAGTTGATGACTTTACTAGATTTAGATGGGTTTATTTTCTAACAAAGAAATTTGAAGCCTTTTTCTATTTCAAAACTTTTAGAGCCCAAGTTAAAAATGAGAAAAACCTACCATTGATAACTATTCATTGTGATCATGCTGGTGAATTTAAAAATTCTGATTTTGAAACTTTTTTTAGTAAGAAAGGTATTACTCACAATTTTTCAGCTCTGAGAACTCCTCAGCAAAATGGTGTTGTTGAAAGAAGAAATCGTATGCTTCAGGAAATGACTAGAACTATGTTGAGTGAGTAATCAATTGCTAAGCACTTTTGGGCTGAAGCTATTAGTATTGCTTTTTATAGTATAAATCGTGTTTTAACCAGAACATTTTTTAATAAAACACCTTATGAGTTTTGGACTGGCCGAAAACCTAAAGTTTCATACTTTAAAGTTTATGGGTGCAAAGTATTCATTCTGAATACAAAATATAATCTACACAAATTCACAGCAAAACCTGATGATGGAATCCTTCTAGGTTACTCCACAACTTCTAAGGCTTATAGAGTTTTCAATAAAAACACTTATACTGTTGAGGAAATAGTACATGTAAAATTCTATGAATCTAATCCTTTTGTTTTTAAATCATCCCAACGTACATCCTCAGATGTGTTTTCAAAAACTGATTATCAACCTTTGTTTGAAGATCCTTCTGATAAGGAAAATGTTCAAGAAGATACTTTTGAAACATTTACCATGGAATAATTTCTACCATATGTGGATGAACGGATTTTACAAAATCCAAATCAATTTTTTCTTAGGAATCATCCTATTGATAATATCATTAGTGATGTAGATCAACCTGTAAGGACCAGAAATTCCTTATGAAATGAAATAGAACATTTTGATTTTCTTTCCCAATTTGAACCTAAAAGTCCAAGTGAGGCCTTAGGTGATGAAGATTGGATCAAAGAAATGCAAGATGAACTAAATGAATTCGAGAGGAATCAAGTCTGGACTTTAGTTTAAATACCTAAAGAAACAACTGTAATTGGAGTAAAATGGGTTTTCAGAAATAATTGTGATGAGAATGGAATCATTGTATGAAATAAATCAAGACTTGTTGCTAAGGGCTATAATCAACAAGTGGGAATAGACTATGAAGAAACATATGCTCCGGTAGCTAGACTTGAATCTATTCGTATTCTATTAGCCTTTGAAGCATACTTTAACTTCAAACTTTTTCAAATAGATGTAAAATGTGCTTTTCTAAATGGATTTGTTCAAGATGAAGTTTTTGTCGAACAAACCCCTAGTTTTCTAGACCCAAAACATCCTAATCAGGTTTTCAAACATACGAAATCCCAATATGGTATTAAACAAGACCCTAGAGCATGGTATGATAGACTTACAAGATTTATTTTACAAAACAAATATACAAAAGGTACAGCAGATCCATCCCTTTTTATAAAAATGGAAAATAAAAATGTTTTGATTGTTCGAATTTATTTTGATGACATCATATTTGTATCAACTCCACAATCTTTAACTCATTCTTTTCCTAATTTAATGAAATTTGAGTTTGAAATGAGTATGATGCGTGAGTTAATATTATTTTTAGGTTATCAAATTTCCTAAAAACCAGAAGGAACATATATATCTCAACATAATTATATTAAATAATTTCTCAAAAAGTATGGATATAACAAAACTAAAAGTATTATCACTCCAATTGGTGCCTCAAATACACTTGATCTTGATGAAACTAGGAAACCAGTAGATCAAAAAACTTTTAGAGGTATGAAAGGAAGTTTGCTATACTTGACTGCTAGTCGACCAGACTTAATGTTTTCTGTATGCTTATGTGCAAGATACCCGTCTAATCCAAAAAGAAACTCATTTAAAATCTGTAAAGAGAATCTTTCAGTATTTAAAAGGCACTATGGATTTAGGAATTTTTTACTCTTTTGGAAATGATTTTGTTTTAAAAAGTTTTTTAGATGCTGACTTTGGTGGTTATAGAATGGATAGAAAAAGTACATCTGGAACATGCCATTTTTTATGATACTGTCAGGTTTCTTGGTCTTGCAAGAAACAACACTCGGTAGCACTTCCCACTGTTGAAGCTGAATATGTAGCAGCTAGAAGTTGTTCTGCTCAAGTGTGGTGGATGCAACACAGACTCACTGAATATGGATTGAGTTTTTCCAAAACCCAAATTCTATGTGATAATACTAGTGCCATAGCTCTCAGTAAAGACCTAGCACATCACTCTCCTGCAAAACACATGGATGTTAGGAATCACTTTCTTAGGGATCACACACAAAAAGGAGATATTATTTTATAATTCATCGGAATGCAAGAACAACTTGCTGACATTTTCACAAAACCATTACCTTCTGATAGATTTGAGTTTATAAAACAGAAGCTAGGAATGATTAAATTAAAATAATAATTCATATCTACTTCTGGTTTTACATTTCTCCTTACATTAAACAAACTCCTCTTATAAAGGGGGAGAACATTTCTTATTTTGTTTCTTTTTATCTTGTGATCTTTAATTATTTACTCTCCTGGTATGTGTTTTTTGTCTATCTATTTATCGTATTGACAGTTTTATCGTATTATTTACCTATCTGTCTATCGTATTGATAGTATTATTGTATTATTTACCTATCTGTCTACCGTATCGTCAGATCATGGTAATGAATTTCTTTTCCATTGGCTTGTCCAATCATGGTAATGAATTTCATTTCCATCAGCTTGTCCGATCATGGTAATGAATTTCTTTTCCATCATCTTGTTCGATCATGGTAATGAATTTATTTTCCATCGTCTTGTCCGATCATGGTAATGAATTTCTTTTCCATCGGCTTGTCCGATCATGGTAATGAATTTCTTTTCCATTGGCTTATCTGATCATGGTATTGAATTTCTTTTCCATTTGCACATCTGTTAATGGTAACAAGTTTGTTTTCCATCAGCTTGTCAGCTCATGGTAACAAGTTTGTTTTCCATCGTCTTGTCAGTTCACGGTAACAAGTTTGTTTTCAATCGACTTCTCAGTTCATGATAACAAGGTTTTTTCCATCGGCTTGTCCATTCATGGTAACAAGTTTGTTTTCCATCGGCTTGTCAGTTCATGGTAACAAGTTTGTTTTCCATCGGCTTGTCAGTTCATGCTAACAAGATTGTTTTCCATCGGCTCGTCAGTTAATGGTAACGACTTTGTTTTCCATCGGTATGATGATTGATAGTATTATTTTACTTCGTACACCTGTTTTATTTTTCATTCAATATTATCTAAAGAAAAAATTACCTTGTGATCTTCGGGAGGAACATAAATTTCATTTTTTTATTTTTTTCTCTTTAATTCTATCCGTTGATCTTATCTCTTCTAATCTCAACTGTAGAAGATCAACGGTCACCTTTTTTACAGCCTATAAATACCCCCCCCTCCCCAAACCCACATTGGTTTTCCAGGTTTTGTGGAAAAGCTCTGCTCTACTGATTTTAAGTCACCGTATGATCTTTCAAGCGGTTTCACCTGTATTTCTCAATCCTCTACTAATACTCCCACCAAAATGTCTTCAAAGACTTTTACATAGAGATAATTTTTCAGAGAAAGGTTATTTTCTCATGACCTTTTTTATTCATACAATTCTACAATCAGAAGGATCATTTTGTTTCAAGGTTGGGAACATTTATGTGCTGAAAAACCAGTATCTCACGATCCAGTTTTTTTGATGAAGTCACTCAGTTTTACAAAACCATATCATTTGATAAAAATATGACTATCAACTTTGTTGTGTATGATAGAAAGATTTATATGTTTGTGAGTCAAGCAACTCTTTTTCTGAATGTTCCGATAGAAGGTCACTCTTTCTGTCCATCTCATAAACTACCAGAGGAAGTTGGTACTTTTAACATAGAAAATTCTGAAAAGTCTATGTTTATTATAAATGAATAGAAGAGGAATGTTTTTCATCTTTCTTCAGACAATAGATTTTTGGCTCTTTGGATGCAAGGTTTTCTTATCCCAAGGAAAGGGGATAGAGAGACTTTGAAGGTTTCCCATATCTTCATGTTGGACTATCTTGTAAACATGAGAAAATAAAACTTATGGGATACATCTTTGAAACAATTATGAATGTCAAGTCAGGATAAATCAAATATCATTTGATTATGTATACAGCTATCCTTAAAAAGTTTATTCTCGAGAGTATGAAGTTTTGTAATATTTCTTTGAAAGGAAATCTGATAGATTTGAATCCATCATGGATTAGTAAGAGTACTTTGAAGAAGTTGAATGTTTTTTTGATCCGAATTCAAAACTTTTTGTAAAAGATTTAGAAGCATATTCGGCTCAGAATCAATCGGCACCGATACCTCTCAAAGATAATCCATCTGTCGGTGCTCCTCAAAAGTCAGATCCGCAAACCAGTTCAAAGCCAAAGAAAAAACCAAGATACAGTAAGGACGTGGTGGTCAAGTGTAGAAAAGATAAGGAAAAAATAAATGAAGGTGATCCAAAGTTTGGACTTGATCCAGCTGAAGCCTTTGCAGAAAGAATAAGGGTAGAGGAAACCCTTCAATCTGAAAAGAAAAAGAAGACCGTTTTGAAAAGAAAGGCTCAAGACATTGATATCTCTAATGTTATGAGAATGGTTGAGGATGCTAGTGCCCAACTAACGGAAGAAATACATCAAGAACCTATCATACAGAGTCTTCTAGAGAAATAAAAAGGGAAACAGATGTTGGATGAAATAGAAGAAGTTGAAGAGGAAGGATATTTTCTTCTGGAATTCCTTCAGAGTTCGAAAAATAGTATAGAAGAATCAGTTCAAAAGCAGAGTGAAGGTATTCAAGAAGTTCCTCATGGAAATCAAGCACTAGTTGAATCTTTTGAAACTCTTGATAAAACACCCCCTCAAGCAAAGCATGGTGATCAATCTTCTCATACTGAATAATTTGTTGTCATTAGTGACAATGTAGAAGGAGAAAGAAGGGAGAAAGAAAAAGAAAAAGGAAAACAGCCATTTGTTGACTCAATCTGATCAAATGAACTGCTTTCGTATGATGAAGACACTGATTCAGAACAAACAATCTCTCTCAAGAGAATTTATTACATTGTTCATGTTTTAAGGAGGGTTGAAAAGAATATTCTATATTTCCCTAGGCTGGAAGGGAAAATTGATGTCATTACTAAAAATCAGAAAAAGAAATTTGGTTCTGTAAGAGAATTGAGAATGAATGTTTTGTCAGTTGAAGCTGATTTGAAAGTTCTATCTGTAACTTTGGCTGCTAATAAGAAGGCTTGCAACAGGATGACCAAGTGGTTATATAAAACAGAAAGCTCGGTGAATGACCATGAGATAACAATTGAAGATATAAGGATGTTGTCAAATGATCTTGTGATTGCTTTCAATAAGCTTGACAAAGAAACTGTTGAAAGACTGAATCAGGTAACTCATGGAGCCGATATCCCTTCACTGAAAGAGTTTCAAGAATGAATGAATGCTTTTCAGTCCTAATTTTAAAAAAATTCATCTTTCAAAGATGAAATGGATTTGTTTAAGAAACAAAATTATGTGTTATCCAAAGATAACTAGAATTTTCAATACAGAATTGATACTCTTGAGGAAGTAATCAGAGTCCAGGAGGAGACTATCAAGAATCAAGATAAACTTTTTGCCGATCAACAAGAGCTTCTCAGATCTCAAGGTGATTCAATTTATGAAGACAAGAAAGAAATCAAAAATATGAAAGTTGTTCTTCATGAGCTGATGAATAAGGAAAAGGAAAGAGAAAACAAATGACGGTTGTATTTGTTTTTGTTTTCTAATGGAACCTGTATTTGTTTTATAATTACTAATATGATATTTTTTCTTTTGTCCTGCATTTCTTTTCTCTAACTCTTTCAGGAAACTCAAGGTTAACCAATTCTTTTTGTAAATCAAAAATGGGGATAATGTTTTATAAAGGAGGAGAATTTTTTACAAAGGGAGAATGTTTTAATCAAATACTTTGAAACCAAGGAAAATCTGTGAATACAATCCTTAGGAAAGTATATACCTAAGGGGGAGTTAGTTGTATTCAAATTCATATTCAGAAGAGTTTCCAATAACTCATGGGGAGATATGTTTTTGTTGTTGTATTTACTCTATGTTTTGTGCTTTCCAAAAAGGGGGAGATTGTTGAGTCAAAAGTTCTCCTTTGACTTCTATATCTTGTTTTGGAAATCACAAATGTCTTTTATCTTGATAATAGTACTAACTCTGTCAATCATATCGTACTAAATATGTCAATCGTATCATACTGACTCTGTCAATCGTATCGTACGGACTCTGTCAATCATATCGTACTGACTCTGTCAATCGTATTATACTGACTCTGTCAATCGTATCGTACTAACTCTGCCAATCGTACTCACTTCTATGTATCTTACTCTATATCATATCCATACATTACATTTAGTAATACTTATAATATTCAGACTTTCATTAATTGCCTATTTTGGTACTTAGTCAACAATCATATGTTTCATATTAATTGTACTCTTGTTTATCATCTTCATATGTATTTTATTTTAACCAATACATTGTCGTTGAATTATTTACAAACTAATCAAAACGGTGTTGCGCTTTTTGTTTCAATATGACAGTTATAATGACAGGTGTCCAAGTCCCTTCGAGTTTTTCAGAGAAATATGACCGTTGGAGGAAATGTGACCATTGGAACCTGGGGCCTATAAATAGGAGGTCATTTGAAGCCGAGAAAGAGGAAAGGGATACAACTGTGATACTTTGCATCTATCAAGTTCTAGAGAGAGACGTTGTGACTTCTGTCATGCTTTGTGCTTTGTGCGTCTGATCATCGTATCGAGGGCTTTCAAGTGATTGAAAGACAGATGTGCCTATTACCTACAAAATCGAGGGCTTCTAGGGATAGGAAGACAAACGTTCCAATCATCATATCGAAGTCTGCCAGAAATAGGCAGACAAACGTTCCGATCATCGTATTGAGGGCTGCCGGGGATAGGCAGACAGACGTTCCGATCATCATATCGAGGGCTTACCAAGGTGGTGGTAAGACAGACCTCTTATACTAGGTGAAAGGATAACCCTTCTCTTTGGGTCAAAATAATTGTAATACTTCTACATTTCCGATGCTGTTGGTATTAAAAAGGAATTTTTATTATTTCCTTTCTTCATTACACTTTTAATTGTAATTATTTCAATTACAATTATTCTATTGCAATTTCTATTAGTAGATTCTATACGCTTTATGATAGAATCCTTCACACTTGTATTACTCTGATTATTGTATTCATCTTGAATACAATTAATTTACTTTTCTAATAGTTTTTCATTACATCATACATTTATATCCAGTACTATTGTGTTTGTTTGAATTGTATTAGTTTAAGATATTTTAAACTAATCTCTTAAGTGTTTAAAATCAAAGTTTTTAAACCTATAATTCACCCCCCCTCTTGTATTGTTCCATCTAATATACATATACATTTATATTTTCGATGCAACAATTGGTTTCAGCGGAGGTTTCCGCTGAATTGTATTACTAGCACTATTTCTTTAAAACTTTCATTTTAACTACTTACTACACTAATGTGTGGAGTGGAAAATATTTTTTTTATTAGATGGAAGGAATGAATATTGGGTCAATTGACAACCTAAATCCTTCTAGACCACCGATCTTTGATGTTAATGATTATGAGTACTGGAGAGATCGAATGAAGACATTCGTGATCAATACTAGTGTAGACAATTTTATTATGCTTATTGGATGTTACAAAATTCCTGACAAAGAAGTCAGTACTCTCACTAACCAAGAGAAGCAAGAATATCAATTGAATTACAAGGTATGCAATACTTTACTATATTCTATGACCAGGAATATATATAGTCATATATCTTCTTTTGAAGCAGCCAACTGTATTTGGAAGAAATTGGAAGTCACACATTTCAGTACATCCAAGGTTATAGAAACAAGAAGAGCAATGATTCGAGCAGAGTATCATGTATTTGTTTTTCCTTACGGAGAGCCAGTATGTAAAGTACAACAAAGATTCATGACAATTGTCAACATTTTACAGTATATGGGGGGAAAAGGTCTTGATGATGAAGCTCTTATAGATAAGATTATAGATATAATGCCAAATGAATGGGAGTCAAAAAGGACAGCTATTGATGAAAATAGAAAAGTTCCCCATATTACACTTGATGAACTATTTGGAACTCTTTTACAGCATGAGACAAGGATGAAAAGAGATGCGGATTTAAACAAGAAGAAGAATGGAAATGGTAGTGTAGCTATTATATCTAAAGCTAAAACACATGAAAGGATAACAAGATCCAATTCTAAGAAAGTTGTTATATATGATTCAAGTGATTGTGATCTTTCAGATAATGAGTTATCCAATATTTCGTGAAGGATGAACTAGATTGTGGGAAAGAAAGATTTCTAATACAGATTCAAAAAGAAAGATAGAAAGGATAAGAAAGATTCAGAGGTAACTTGTTACGAATGTAATAAAGTGGGTCATATAAGACCTGATTTTCCTTTACTGAATAGAAAAGAGATAAAGGAGAAACATTCTGAAAGAAATAAGAAAAAGTATTACAAGAAAATGACAAAGAAATTCTTGAAGGAAAATGATACTTGGAGTGCAAGTGGTAGTGATTCTTCAGATAATTCTTCAGAATATGAGTTCTCAGGACAGGGAAATATTGGACTTATAGCCAGACTACCAATTGAAGATCATTGTCTTATGGCTAAGGTACATAATGGTAGAACTATTACAAATGTCTCTTTAAAAGAAAATTATATTGATAATAAATATTATGAATCTTAAAATTATGATTCTTCGTCATCAGAAGATGATACATAACCGTCTTTTGAAGAAGTATCAAGATTTTCTAAACTACTTGAAAATGAAAATTCTAAACTTAAGAAAAAGCTTGATAAAGAAAATTCTAGAATTTCATTTTTAACTAAAGAAGAATCATATATTTCTAATGATCTTGATACAAAAACATCTGATTTTGAAAGTATTTTAAAAACCCTTGAGAAAGTCAAATCTGATAAGGATAAACTTTCTAAGGATCTAGAAAATGTGATTTTTAAGAAAAATGTTTTAGAGCCTAACTCTAGTTTAAAATCTACTGTTTTGGAAGATAAAAACATAGATTTAAAACTAATGTAATAAATTTTATCTTTAATGAAATGTTTGTCAAACTTTACTCATGGAAAGGAAAACTTTGACAAAATGTATTCTCAAATTAGACCTTTGAGGAATCATTCTGGACTTGGTTATACTTATTCGAAACCAGTTTTTAGTAATAACTATTTTGTTTCACAAAAAACACCTTTTTGTTCTAAGTGTCAGTGTGATGGACACTGGAAAAGAGAGTGTTCTCTTAAAAAAACTCAATCTTTAGGATTTCATAAAGCTCATTTTGTAAAACAAATGTATATTCCTAAAATTCTCTTATCTAACCCATTTGGATCCAAACAAGTTTGGATTCCGAAAAACTAATTGTTTCTTTTCAGGAAAATAAGAAGTGTACCAACAAGTATATTTGGTACATGGATAGTGTTTTTTCTCGACACCTGACTGGAAACAATGATTTCTTTGAAAAGATTATCAAAACAAAAGGTGGAAAAGTTAGCTTCGGAGATAATGCTCAAGGAAAGATTTTTGGTATAGGTAATATTGTTTTTCTTGGAAAAGTTTTTATCTCAAATGTTTTTTTGTTAAAGGTCTTTGGCACAATCTCATCATCATAAGTCAATTTTATGATGAAGGTTACCTTGTGAATTATAGAAATGAAAAGTGTTTAGTTCACAATTCCAAGGATGAGTTCATTCTATCTTCCCATAGGCAAGATAATGTATACACTATTAACATAGAAGACCTTAGAAGCCAAAACTTACCTTCCTTAAGTGAAATAGAAGATCATTCATGGATATGTCATAGAAGACTAGGACACTGCAATCTAAGAAACCTTTGTAAACTCTCAAAGAAAATACTTGTAAAGGGACTACACGATCTTAGATATGATTCTTCAAAAGTCTATGATCCTTGTCAATTTGGAAAGCAACATAAAACTAGATTTAAATAAATTAATGAAGTTTCAAATTCAAATGCATTACAGCTAGTGCACATGGAACTTTTTGGTCCTTCACAAACTGGAAGCAATGGAGTAAAATACTATGTATTTGTTTTAGTTGATGACTTTACTAGATTTATATTGGTCTATTTTATAACAAAGAAATACAAATCCTTTTCCAATTTTAAAACTTTTAGAGCCCAAGTTAAAAATGAGAAAAACCTACCATTGATAACTATTCATAGTGATCATGGTGGTGAATTTCAGAATTCTAAATTTGAAACTTTTGGTAGTAAGAAAGGTATTATTCACAGTTTTTCAAATCCGAGAACTCCTCAGCAAAATGGTGTTGTTGAAAGAAGAAATCGTATTCTTCAAGAAATTACTAGAACCATGTTGAGTGAGTACTCAATTTCTAAGATCTTTTGGGCTGAAGCTGTTAGTACTGTTTGTTATACTATAAATCGTGTTTTAACCAGACATTTTCTTAATAAAACACCTTATGAGTTATGGACTGGATGAAAACCTAAATTTTCATACATCAAAGTTTTTGGGTGCAAATAATTCATTCCGAATACAAATGTTAATCTACACAAATTCGCACCAAAATCTGATGAAGTAATCTTTCAAGGTTACTCCACAACTTCTAAGTCTTATAGAGTTTTCAATAAAAACACTTGTATTGTTGAGGAAATAGTACATGTAAAATTCGATCAATCTAATCCTTTTGTTTTTAAATCATCCCAACCTACATCCTCATATGTGTTTTCAAAAACTGATTATCAACCTTTGTTAAAAGATCCTTCTGATAAGGAAAATGTTCAAGAATATACTTTTGAAACATTTACCACAGAATAATTTCTACCATATGTTGATGAACAGGTTCTAAAAAATCCAAATCAATTGCTTCTTAGGAATCATCCTATTGATAATATCATTGGTGATGTAAATCAACCTGTAAGGACCAGAAATTCCTTAAGAAATGAAATAGAACATCTTGCTTTTCTTTCCCAATTTGAACCTAAAAGTCCAAGAGAGGCCTTAGGTGATGAAGATTGGATCAAAGCAATACAAGAATAACTAAATGAATTCGAGAGGAATCAAGTCTAGACTTTAGGTGAAAGACCTAAAGAAACGACTGTAATTGGAGTAAAATGGGTTTACAGAAACAATTGTGATGAGAATGGAATCATTGTATGAAATAAAGCAAGGCTTGTTGCTAAGGGCTATAATCAACAAGAGGGAATAGACTATGAAGAAACATATTCTCCGGTTTCTAGACTTGAATCTATTCGTATTTTATTAGCCTTTGCAGCATACTTTAACTTCAAATTTTTTCAAATGGATGTTAAATGTTCTTTTCTAAATGGTTTTGTTCAAGAAGAAGTTTTTTTCGAACAACCTCCTAGTTTTCTAGACCCAAAAAATCCTAATCATGTTTTCAAAATTACCAAAGCCCTATAATGTCTTTAAAAAGACCCTAGAGCATGGTATGATAGACTTACAAGATTTCTTTTACAAAAACAATTATACAAAAGGTACATCAGATCCAACCCTTTTTATAAAAATGGAAAATAAAAATGTTTTGATTGTTCAAATTTATGTTGATGAAATCATATTTGAATCAACTCAGCAATCTTTAACTGATTCTTTTGATAATTTATTGAAATCTGAGTTTGAAATGAGTATGATGAGTGAGTTAACATTATTTTTAGGTTATCAAATTTCGCAAAAAAACAGAAGGAACATATATATCTCAACATAAGTATATTAAATACTTGCTAAAAAAGTATGGATATGAAAAAACTAAAAGTATTAGCACTCCAATTGGTACCTCAAATACACTAGATCTTGATGAAACTGGGAAACCAGTAGATCACAAAAAATAGAGGTATGATAGGACGTTTTCAATACTTGACAGCTAGTCGACCAGACTTGATGTTTTTCGTATTCTTATGTGGAAGATACCAGTCTAATCCAAAAGAGTCTAATTTAAAAGCTGTAAAGAGAATCTTTCTGTATTTAAGACGCACTATGGATTTAGGACTTTTTTACTCTTCTAGAAATGATTTTTCTTTAAAAAAATTCAGATGCTGACATTGGTGGTTGTAGAATGGATAGAAAAAATACATATGGAACATACTATTTCTTAAGAGATTCTCTGGTTTCTTGGTCCTGTAAGAAAAAAAACTCGGTAGCACTTTCCACTGCTGAAGATGAATATGTAGCAGCTGGAAGTTTGTGTGCTCAAGTGTTGTAGATGCAACACACACTCACTGACTATGGATTGAATTTTTCCAAAACCCAAATTCTATGTGATAATACTAGTGACATAGATCTTAGTAAGAACCTGGCACATCACTCTCGTGCAAAACACATGGATGTTAGGCATCACTTTATTAGGAATCACACACAAAAAGGAGATATTATTTTACAATTAATCGGAACACAAGAACAACTTGCTGACATTTTCACAAAACCATTACCTTCTGATAGATTTGAGTTTATAAAAGAGAAGCTATAAATGATTACATTAAAATAATCATTCATATCTACTTCTTGTTTTACATTTCTCCTTACATTAAACAAACTCCTCTTAGAAATGGGGAGAACATTTCTTACTGTGTTTCTTTTTATCTTATGATCTTTAATTATTTACTCTCCAGGTATGTGTTTTTTGTCTATCTATTTTTCGTATTGACAGTTTTATCGTATTATTTACCTATCTGTTTATTGTATTGATAGTTTTATTGAATTATTTACCTATCTGCCTATCATATCATCAGATCATGGTAATGAATTTCTTTTCCATCGACTTGTCCGACCATGGTAATGAATTTATTTTCCATCAGCTTGTCCGTTCATGGTAATGAATTTCATTTCCATTGGCTTGTTTGATCATGGTAATGAATTTATTTTCCATCATCTTGTCCGATCATGGAAATGAATTTCTTTTCCATCGGCTTTTCCAATCATGGTAATGAATTTTTTTTCCATCAGCTTGTCCGATCATGGTAATAAATTTCTTTTCCATCGGCTTGTCTGATCATGGTATTGAATTTATTTTCCATCAGCATGTCTGTTCATGGTAACAAGTTTGTTTTCCATCAGCTTGTCATTTCATGGTAACAAGTTTGTTTTCCATCGGGTTGTCAGTTCATGGTAACAAGTTTGTTTTCCATCGGCTTATCAGTTCATGATAACAAGTTTTTTTCCATTGGCTTGTCCATTCATGGTAAAAGGTTTGTTTTCCATCGACTTGTCAGTTCATGGTAACAAGTTGGTTTTCCATCGGCTTTTCATTTCATGATAACAAGATTGTTTTCCATCAGCTCGTTAGTTAATGGTAACGACTTTGTTTTCCATCGGTATGAAGATTGATAGTATTCTTTTACTTTGTACGCCTGTTTTTTTTCTTTAAATATTATCTAAAGCAACAATTTCCTTACGATCTCCGGCAGGTACATACTTTTCATTTTTTTTCTCTTTAATCCTATCTGTTGATCTTATCTCTTCTAAACTCAACCGTAGAAGATCAACGGTCACCTTTTTTACCGCCTATAAATATCCCCCCTCACCAAACCCACATTTGTTTTTCAGGTTTTGTGGCGAAGCTCTACTCCACTAATTTATGTCACTGTACGATCTTTCAAGCGGTTTCACCTATATGTCTCAATCCTCTGCTAATACTCCCGCCGAAATGTCTTCAAAGACTTTTATAGAGAGGGAAGTTTTCGGAGAAAGGTTAGTTTCTCGGGACTTTTTTTATTCGTATGATTCTATAATCAGAAGGATCATTTTGTTTCAAGGCTGGGAACATTTATGTGTTGAAAAATCAGTATCTCAAGATCCAGTTCTTTTGATGAAGTCACTCATTTTTACAAAACCATATCATTTGATAAAAATCTGACTATAAACTTTATTGTGTACGATAGAAAGATTTCTATGTATGTGAGTCAATTAGCTCTTTTTCTGAATGTTCCGATAGAAGGTGACTCTTTCTGTCCATCTCATAAACTACCAGAGGAAGTTGGTACGTTTAACAAAGAAAATGATGAAAAGTATCTATATATTATAAATGAAGAGAAGATGAAAGTGGATCATCTTTCTCCAGACAATAGATTTGTGGCTCTTTGGATGTAAGGTTTTCTTATCCCAAGGAAAGGGGATAGAGAGACTTTGAAGGTTTCTCATATCTTCTTGTTGGATTATCTTGTCAACATGAGAAAAGTAAATCTTATGGGATACATCTTTGAAACAATTAAGAATTTCAAGTCAGGAGCAATCAAATTTCATTTGATTTTATATCCATATATCCTTACAAAGTTGATTCTCGAGAGTATGAAGTTTTGTAATATTCCTTTGAAAGGAAATATGATATATCTGAAGCCATCATAGATTAGTAAGAGAGTTTGAAGAAGTTGAATGTTTGTTTTGATCTGAATTCAAAACGTTTTTTAAAATATTTAGAAGCAAAATCAGCTCAGAATCAATCGGCACCTATACCTCTCAAAGATAATCCATATGTCAGTTCTCCTCAAGAGTCAGATCTTCAAACCAGTTCAAAGCCAAAGAAGAAACCAAGACACAGTAAGGAAGTGGTGGCTAAGTGGAGAAAAGATAAGGAACATAGAAAGGAAGGTGATCCCAAGATTGGACTTGATCCAGCTGAAGCCTTTGCAGAAAGAATATGGGTAGAGGAAACCCTTCAAGCTGAAAACAAAAAGAAGACTGTTTTGAAGAGAAAGGCTCAAGACTTTGATATCTCTAAAGTTCTGAGAATGGTTGAGGATGATAGTGCCAAACTAACGGAAGAAATACATCAAAAACCTATCGTAGAGAGTCTTCCAGAGAAAGAAAAAGGGAAACATATGTTGGATGAAATAGAAGAAGTTGAAGAGGAATGAGATTTTCTTTTGGAATTCCTTCGAGTTCGAAAAAAAGTAGAGAATAATCGGTTCAAAAGCAGAGTGAAGGTATTCAAGAAGTTCCTCATGGCGATCAAGCACCAGTTGAATCTTTTGAAAATCTTGATAAAACACCCCCTCAAGCAAAGCAAGGTGCTAGATCTTCTCATACTGAAAAAGTTATTTTCATTAGTAACAAAGTAGAAGAAGAAATAAGGGAGAACGAAAAATCAAAAGGGAAACAACTAGTTGTTGACTCAAGCTGATCAAATGAACTGCTTTCGTATGATGAAGGCACTGATTCAGAAAAAACAATCTCTCTCAAGAGGAGTGATTACATTTTTCATGTTTTAAGGAGTGTTGAAAAGACTATTCCCTATTTCCCCGAGATGGAAGGGAAAATTGATTTCATTACTGACAATCAGAAAAAGAAATTTGGTTCTGTAAGAGAATTGAGAAAGAAAGTTTTGTCAGTTGAAGCTGATTTGAAAGTTCTATCTGAAACATTTGCTATTCATAAGAAGGCTTGCAATAGGATGAAGAAGTGGTCATGTAAAAAAAATCTCGGTGAATGACCATGAGATAGAAATTGAATATATAAGGAGGTTGTCAAATGATCTTGTGATTTCTTTCAATAAGCTTGACAACGAAACCGTTTAAAGACTGAATCAGGTAACTCATGGAGCCGATATCCTTTCAGTGAAAGAGTTTCAAGAAAGAATGAATTGTTTTCAGTCTAAATTTTCAAAGGTTTCATTTTTCAAAGATGAAATGGTTTTGTTTATGAAACAAAATTCTGTGTTATCCAAATATAACAAGAATTTGAAAGACAGAATTGATACTCTTGAAGAAGTAATCAGAGTCCAGGAGGAGACTATCAAGAATCAAGATCAACTTTTTCCGATCAACAAGAGCTTTTGATATCTCCGGGAGATTCAATTTCTGAAGACAAGAAAGAAATCAAAAAGATGAAATATGTTCTTCATGATATGATAAAGAAGGAAAAGGAAAGAGAAAACAAATGACTATTGTATTTGTTTTTCTTTTCTAATGGAACCTGTATTTGTTTTATAATTACTTTTATGATATTTTTTCTTTTGTCCTGCATTTCTTTTCTCTAACTCTTTCAGTCAACTCAAGGTTATCCCATTCTTTTTGTAAATCACAAAGGGGGAGAATGTTTTATAAAGGAGGAGAATGTTTTACAAAGGGAGAATGTTTTAATCAAATACATCGAAACCAATGAAAATATTTGAATACAATCCTTAGGAAAGTATATACCTAAGGGGAAGTTAGTTGTATTCAAAATCATATTCAGAAGAGTTTCCAATAACTCAGGGGGGAGATATGTTTTTCTTGTTGTATTTACTCTGTGTTTTGTGATTTCCAAAAAGGGGGAGATTGTTGAGTCAAAAGTTCTCCTTTGACTTCTATATCTTGTTTTGGAAATCACAAATGTATTTTATCTTGCTTGTAGTACTGACTCTGTAAATCGTATCGTACTGACTCTTTCATCCCTATCGTACTAACTCTATCAATCGTATCGTACGGGATCTATCAATCATATCGTACTGACTCTGTCAATCGTATCGTACTGACTCGGTCAATCATATCGTACTGACTCCGTCAATCGTATCGTACTGACTCTGTCAATGGTACTCACTTCTATGTATCTTTCTCTGTATCATATCAATACATTACATTTAGTAATACCTATAATATTCATACTTTCATTACTTTCCTATTTTGGTACTTAGTCTAAAAACTTATGTTTCATATTAATCGTACTCTTGTTTATCATCTTCATATGTCTTTTGTTTTAACAAATACGATGTTGTTGAGTTAGTTACAAACTAATCAAAACGATTTCGTTCTTTCTGTTTCAATATGAACGTCTTAATACCAGGTGTCCAAGTCCCTTCATGTTTTTCATAGAAATATGACCGTTAGAGGAAATGTGACCGTTGGAACCTGAGGCCTATAAATAGGAGGTCATTTGAAGCCGAGAAAGAGGAATGGGATATAATTGTGATACTTTGCTTCTATCAAGTTCTAGAGAGAGATGTTGTGACTTCTCTCTTGCTTTTTGCTTTGTGTGTCCAATCTTCGTATCGAGGGATTTCAAGTAATTGAAAGACCGAGGTGTCGATTACCTACAAAATCGAGGGTTGTTGGGGATAAGCAGACAGACGTTCCGATCATCGTTTTGAGGGCTGCCAGGAATAGGCAGACAGACGTTCTGATCATCATATCGAGGGCTGTCGGGGATAGGCAGACAGATGTTCCGATCATCGTATCGAGGGCTTACCAAGGTGGTGGTAATACAGACCTCTTATCCTAGGTGAAAGGATTACCCTTCTCTTTGGGTAAAAGGAATTGTAATACTTTTACATTTCCGTTGCTGTTTGTATTAAAAAGGAATTTTATTGTTTCCTTTCTTCATTACACTTTCAATTGTAATTTTTTCAATTACAATTATTCTATTACAATTTGTATTAATATATTCTATACGCTTTATGATAGAATCCTTCACACTTTTATTACTCTGATTATTGTATTCATCTTGAATACAATTACTTTACTTTTCTAATAGTATTACATTAGATCATACCTTTATATCCAATACAATTGTGGTTGTTTGAATAGTATTAGTTTAATATCTTTTAAACTAATATCTTAAGTGTTTAAACTCAAAGTTTTTAAACCTACAATTCACCCCCCTCTTGTTTTGTTCCATCTAATATACATATACATTTACATTTTCAATCCAACATGCCACAATTCCATTTCCTCTATTTCTTAATGATTTCTCTTCTAATATGGAATTCTCGGGGATTGGGGAATGAGTAAAAAGTTCCTTCATTACCACAGATTTGCAACAAAAACATGCTACCATTATAGTGGTTTTGAAACCTAAATAGTGATTTGGAAAGTATCTCCTTCTTCTCTAAGAATATGGGATTTTTTATTTCATGCATGTATATCCATGCAATAGTAATAAATTTGTTTTATGGAAATAATGTATCTTAGTGGAGTACGTGGATGATTATTCACATCAAATAACCTTAAAAATAAGTGCAAGGGAAATGAGTTTTTATTTTCCTTTTTCAATGATAATTGTGAGGCTTCTAAGAGAATGTATTTACGATAGAAATTATGTTTTGTTTATCCAAGTAAGAATCCATGGATTTTTTGGGTTATTTTAATATAATTGTAGAAGATTTTGAAGAATAAAAAGAGGAACTGGTTTCCCAAACACCACCATGCAAGACGTCAAAAGTGTTCATGGCCTCTAATGGAATTATGGTATGGTTATATCTGGAAGTAAATACTTGTGCTCTAATAATCAAAAGGGGACATGGGGATCTGGAGTAGGCTCTATTAATTCCTCTTAAACCTTTAAGGATTGGATTCATTTTCACATGCCCTAGTCACTCACCTACCCAGATCATTCTCAGAACATTCTCCATTTCTGGTTCTTTAAATTAGGAGGACCATAGGTTAGACAATTTCTTTTACTCAAAAAACTATCCCCAGAAGTATGGATTTATAAAAATGATAAAATGGTTTTGGGAACATCTGAAGATGGTTACTGTATGGTTCGGTCTTGTGAAGCATCTTCATCACCTAAAAAGTGAAATTCATGAGTGGTTCTCTAAAAAATATATGAGGAATTTAGTCTGGAAGGGATAATATATAACATTTAAATACTAGATAAGAATCTCAAAAATACATAAAATGATTATTTTTTCATCTCCTTAACTGAAAAAAAATTCTGGTGGAGAAACTCTTAGAGGTTGAGAGGGTGTGTTGGAAAAAAAATCAAGATTCATTTAGATCAAAGAGGGATACATGAATTCCAATAATGTTTTGGATATTTTGAGAGATAAATGTAACATCTAAAATGTTCCATGTATTACTTTAAGATATTATTTGGATTGATTTCAATATCAGGCGCTAAGATGGCATGTGAGTCTGAGTCCCAAAATAATTGTTTGAAAAATAATAAAAATTTTAATACCACATGCACATGATTTTCTTGAAAAGTGAAATAAATATTAAAAGGGTGCCTCGATGAGAAATATGAGGGAATCAATGAACTCAGAACATGGGTTCTACACTAGGTGAGAATTATGTTTTGTTGGTGAGGGTATTCTATGGAGAAACTAAAAAAGGATATAATTGTCATTAAATAATTTAAATAAAAATTATATTATGTGAAGCAATAGCTTTTTTCTTTTTTGTTGAATTCTTTTTAGGAATCCAGGGTTATTACCATAAGCCTATAATTCCTCTACATCATGGAGAAGGAATCCTCTTTAATGTATGATGATATATTGGAGACCGGAACATGGATAATCATGCTAATGAATTTGGAGGAGTTCATCAATGATGGAAGTTCAAACATTCCCCCATCGATGAATGAACCAAACTCCATGTTTAGAAATAATTTAATTACTTTTTCCCCATTCAAATTTTCTAGGAAGAACAAAGGTCAAACCAAAAACAAATTGATCCATTTTTCGAACGTTATGGGGAGATGGGATATTAATATGGGATTATCATGAGATTATTTTATCATCTTTGTTAATCCTTCTAATGATAAAGAATAGAGGATGATATGACCAAATTTTTAAAGTTTGTTATTTATGAATTTTTGGTTCTTTTCCCTCCCTCGTACATGGAATTCTCTAATATTGGAGAATCGTGACCACATCTCAACTTGATGGGAGGATCTGAATACAATTAAACCCCTAGATTGAAGGAATGATGAAACATAGGTTGAATTAGTAGAGATCAGAACCCTAGAATCATTGAGTTGATTTTGTTTCACAGTTTTAAGCACCGTAGGAAGAAGAGAGGCTCAAGAATGTAGTGGGGGTGTTGTCATGTACGAGCTAGCAGAATCTGAGGCTACACAATGCAGTGGGGTACCATGTGGGTCATGGGGGTGGATGCATATGGAGACCACTGGAGAGTACCAACCCAAAAATGGGTAGGGTTAGGTGAGGGATCCTGAATGGGCTGGTGAAGTGGGCAGGTTCAAACTGGTAGACCTAGTCAGACCTAGTGGGTTGGATTAGACCCCGTGGGTCAGAGAGGTCTCGGGTTGGACCAGAGTTGTAGAGACCCAAATCTTGACGTACATGGACATTACATTAATTTAGCGGAATACATAATACATAACAAAAACAGACACACAAGGACCGTAATAGTTTAGTGTCTTTGGAAACTTGGAACATAATCTTCTAATCGTGGTGAAAGATCTTCAACATCTCCCATAAAGATCTTCCCCTTTTTTTCTTACCTAAAACCTTTCTTTATATCCTGGGGAAAAGAAAACATAAAAAGGGTGAGCTCAAATGCTCAGTAAGGGTAAGAATGGATAAAATAAAACATACCATATACATTTTAACTTTAAAACATGAACATAATGTTTAAACATCAAACGCTTGAGCAATGACATAAAACATGGAAGTACGTATGGAATAGATCACAAAGAAACATGAAGAATGATAAAATAGCATGGGAATAAAACATGTAATTGTGGAAACCATTAAGCACATGATATGATTTCCATATTATCCAAGGCATTTCTACCAAGACCATCATAGTGGACAAAGTCCCTTTTCTGAATCGAGTTCACTCCTCGTTCCAGTCCTGTATTACTGAACCGGTTTAACTTGTCGTTCCAGCCATGTTTATCTCATGAGATATAAATCATTACCCAATGCATTGGAGGGAGATATAGGTCCCACCCATCTCATAATGAAATCATTCTTACTTGTGACACAAAATAAACTTAAAACATTAATCATAACCCAAAGAATAAAACGGGTTTCATAAACATCATTCCATCATAACATAATCCATATAAAACAAATGGATATCATTTCATCATAAGAAAAGTGAATCCATGTAAATCATAGAGACATTATACTTGAAACACACACATATGAAATAATCTCATATTATATGGAAAATGGTTTTGATAAAACACTTGAAATTAATTCTTGAGTAAAATATCCTTTCTTCTTCAAAATCATTCTCTTTGTACAAAATGTCATGCAATTTTAAAAGAAAAATATTTTTTTTTTGAAAATATTCATGAAATATTTTGGAGGAGGTTTCATAAAAATAAGGCTTTATAAAACCTTAAAAATCCATTCGTGTCGTATAAGTTAAAAAAACATTCTTCTTGTACTTTTACCAGAAAAGTCAAAAAGTACCTCATAACGTAAACAAAAGAAACATTCCTTCCATACGATGCGGTAAAAGTAAAAAAGGGTAAAAATGACATTAAACATACATGGAAGAAAACTAAACATTTTATGAAAACATTTTTAGAACATATGGACATGGATAATAATCATAACCCCAGTAAATACTTACAAATAAACAATCTCAGATAAGAATGAGATTGGAATAATTATCCATTACCTTATGTCCGATAAGCTTCGTATGTATCCGAACCTCCTGTATAATGACTTAAATAATTTCATTGACTTATTACAGAATCATATTCATTGTTATGATATCATATATGGTTTACTTATGACTTTATATTACCCGTTGTTTTGTAAATTCCATGTTAAAGAGTGTTTTGGGTAAAATCGTTTCATTTGTCGTCCGTGTTTTGACTTGTAATTATTCATATGATTACTTAGATCATGATTACTTAATTCCAAAATATAAAACATGATTTATATATAATATATATTCATAATATATATATATATATATAATAGATCGATAAATGGAAAGAAATACACCGTTCATGGAGACGGTAGGCCGTACGTACGCATGAACGCTGTTTTTGTTTCCTTATTGAGTTGAATGGAATTAAGTAGATGACATATATATATATAAATATATACATAAATACATTAGATTTATAATTTCATATATTTCATTATTATTTCTTATATATACTTTATAATCATTCTTAAATGGTTAACATGGAGAATGAATCTCATCGCGTCGTGGAGATAGTAGTCCGTACGTACGCACGAGCGATGATATCATTCTCATAATTATTGAATTGAATTGGATATGATGATACAATATATCATAATCATTATGATTTTATAATAACTATGTATAGTTATTATTTACACCATTATACCCATCCAAGTAAGGTGGTGTTGGAAAAACAGATTACACCACGGCGTGGACACGGTATTCCGTACGTACACACGCACGGTGATTTCGTTTTCCGTAGGATGGATAGATGGTGAAATAGGGTTGTTTCATACTTATAATAACATATAAGTATATGAGTGATCCTGATTTTATTACTTCATAATGAAACAACTAAAGAAGAATAAGTCGAAGAATAAATAAAGTGGAAATAATCGGTAACGGACATTACCTCTTCTTTGAAGCGCCTCTTTGAGACCTCCACTTAGGGCACTAAAATTGGTCTTTTAAGAAGAACATGACCTATAGGATGTTTCTAGGAAAGTGGAGAAGAGAATTTGGCTGGGTTTGGCCGAGCTTGAAGTCTCAAATTGGTGTGAGGATGGGAGGGAGGAGGTGCCCTTTTATAAGGGAGGAGAGGAGAACCTTTGGAAAACTTAAAAATATTAATTCATAATAAATCTATCCCCACTTAAAAACCTCCAAAAATGACTCATAATCGAATTTTAGATGATATAGGGTTGTAATCCCATCAACCAATAAAATTTAGATATGTTATGATTTTATTTTAAACATTATCAACTTGATTTATCCTTACTTAATCAATTTAATTTTATTTGTGGTAATAATATTCAAAATTTTAAATTATAACAAATAATTACTTATTTGTTGTGAATTGTCCATAATTTTATACTTTATACCATTTGAGACCATATAAATTTAAATTTATAATTTTTAAATATTTTTGTGATTTTTAAACAATTTTATAATATGTTATTTTTATAAATTAACTATAGTGTCAATTTTGACACTATTCATTTATTTTAATTTAAATAAAATATATACAGAAGATATGTTCAAAATAAAAGCATTAATAGATTTATAAGAGGTCATATGTGTCTAGAAAATTATTGTAGCACATTAAATAGTTCATATAATATTTATTTTATTGTTTTTAAAACCATTTATTTGGTTTATCTCTTAATAAAAAAATTACTACATCATTTTTGTATAATTATTTAATATACATATTTGTTGCATAAAAATTAAAAATAAAATCCTATGATGAATATAAATCTATTACCTTTCACAATAATACATTTACTAGAATGTATCATCTTAAATTCACAATATTTAAATTGTTATATTAATTAAATTATGAAGGTGAAAACTTTGGAATCATTTAAAATAAAATAATATAAGTGTAATAATCACTTTTATAAGACTAAAAACGGTTATATATTAAGTAATTGGATTATTATGGTATATATATATACTAAAAATAAGTTTTGGTCAGGTTTTTGGGCCTTTTAATGGGTATTATTTTTTCAATAAAAACTATATTACTGATTTTTCACTTAATAAATAATTTCTGCATCATTAATGTATCACCATTAATGACAATTATTTAATCCCTAAAAATTCTAAATAAATTATAATGATGTAGATAATTTTATTAGCTTTCTGGAGACTATTCAGTTTCTAAGTTTTATGATTTTTATCACTAAATTAAAATTATTAGACTTATAAGATTTAAGAGAGTGACATGTTGTCACTTTCTTTGGTTTTAATAATAATTAAATTATTTTCATAGTCAAAAGTCCGTAAAATAAATCTAATACGACCCTTAGGTGATAGGGGTATACTTTTATCCATCCAATAGAATTTTTTCATGTGTTAGGGTAATTTTATAATATTATATTTACCCTTAATCACCCGATTTACCTTTAACTATGGTAAATAAAATTTACCGTAGTTACTATTCATAATTTCCAAAAATAAAAAGTATTCTATTAACATAATTTGGACCCAATTATTCCAAATATGGAATCCATTTTTTCAAATTCAATAAAAATAAGTTGCAGAAATTAAATTAAAATTAATCACGTTATCGAATGAAAACGGGTTTTTGTTTAAAACATTGCAAAAGATTGAATTGATTTAACCAATGAATTCAATGTAAAATCAATGATAATGACATAAATTATATTAAATGGTAAAAATATATTCTATTTATACTTTAAAACCATTAAATATTATAATTTAACCACATAAATTATTGTGCTGAAAAAAGTTTTTTTAAATTAAAATATAGCGTGTTTTACTATTCATCAAAATATGAAAGTTACCAGAATAATATGAAAATTTTATCCAAAGTAAATTTTTATTTATTTATTCCAAAGAAGAATTTTATTTTGTCAAATTGTAATTATAAACATGTCAAATACTAGATTTAATGTGGGTTCTCCATCAAAAGGCGACAAAACTGCATTTTTTGAAAAATAGTTATTTTACCCGAAAAAATTATTTTGTTCTTATACCATGTTCTAGAAAATGTGTAAGATTAATAATAATGTTATAAAATTCAAAATTTAGTTAATATTATTCATAACGGCTTGTTCATAATAATATTATAATAATATATCATTGTTTAGTAAAACCGGGAATTGTGTACATCACACGATATCGAGGAAGGTCGTGATTGCGTGTAATGCAGGCCAAGTCAGGGTTGTGTATAGTTCAAGACTCTTTTTTTGTTTAATTATAATAGAATCCAACCATTTTTCATTTATACATTGAATATATATATATATATATACTCAATGTTGTGTAGAATAACTTCTATCAAATGAACTTGAAATTGTGTGTAACACGATCCAAGAATTGTGTTCCGTATACTAGAAGCTAATATGGTGTTGCGTATAGCGCAAGGTAATCTTGGTGTAACATACAACACAAGACACTAATGAAATTAAAATAATATTTTTCATAAAATCTCTGGGTGTTACATTATACCCCCCTTAAAATGAATTTCGCCCTCGAAATTCATCGGGGTTATAAATGGTTTACTACTCGAAATTTTGTTTAATAGAAACCCACATCGTAAAAAGGAATACCAAAAATTGGCTTTAAAAACTAAAGTATGAAATGTAACAGTTAACCAAATTAACTCATCACTGGGTTTCCACGTAGGAGAACATAGGTGAAAATATGGATATGGAAGAAAAATCTAACCATCATGTTCTGATGGAGAGTGGTAGAGAACATGGATATGAAAAAGCCATCAATCACAAAGCCAAAGATTTGTGATGATATAAGGTACCATCTGATTCATCAGATATAATGGCACTAGGACAACATTTTGGGTTTTCAAGATCATTTCCCTAAAGTTGATGAAATTGGAAATAGAAGAAATACTTTCGTGATTTTGGTACAGTCTCACTGTTGTTCGTTCTTTGGACAATTTCCACTTCATCTCTTAAAGAAATGAAGTTGAATTTGTCATTCGTGAAGTGTTAGTAGCTCATGTGATAGAATGATGGGTCATTCCATCTGCCTCAAACAAAAGGTTAAAAAATTTATCAAAAATACATAAGTCCATCTATAGTGAGATTAATCATATATGGTTCCTAAAATGGACTTATACTTCATTTATCATACTGCTTAATATAATAAAACTAGTTTCTACTAAACAGGGACTTCATGTAGGCCAGTGGTAGGCGATAAAGGCCAGTCGCACTTCGGTTGTGGGTTCGATTCCCACAGCCTTGTCTGACGCGATGGGATGTCACCCATCCTGCAGGTTTTCCTTTTTCTAAAACTACATTACTATAACATCCCATCAATAATATCAACAAATGTTCTATCCTTAAAAAATACTATCTTATGTCCAACATAATCCATTCCAATCTTTAGGCTTATCTAAAATACTTCGGTCCAAGCTCATAGTATAAAGAAAACGATTGCTTGAAATTTCATCAACCAAGCATGTGAATACCATCATGTATCCCCCATATATCTTGTTGGTCAAATTCCAATCATGTGAATACCTTAAATCATGTATTCTATTGAAAAATTAATACCCATTAAACCTTAGTGAAAACATGAATGCTGTCAAAAGTTAACTATTTCCACATACCAAAATCCATAAATTATATATACTCAAACCATGATATGACCTTCTCCGTATATCATTCATGAGCTCTTGAATACTATAAAAAATTTAATTTTCTCCTTATCCCTTCATTATGCGCATATCATCTACTTTCTAAAAATATCTGAATAACCTTTCATGGTCACTGGTACCATTTATCATATACTTTCAAAACATAAGGAAAGACAACAGTGTAACAATCCTTAGATTTCTCTTTATTCCATAGTACCATGGGATTACTTATACAACATTACACTTGATAAACATGTAATCATTCCACTACCTTCTTAAACCTTTGACCAAGCTTCAAAAATTCTTTCATCTCACATATCATTTGTAGTCTCATCATCATTATCAATATAAATACTACCCATACGACAATAATGATTCTCTTCATGAGACTTTCCCTTAGGGAATTGGTTTTCATAATGCCCGTACATTCCACATTTAAAACATTTAACCATTTTTGATGTTGTAGCAATACCATTATCCTCATTCATAGTGTTAACTAACCTTTTCCTTTGCACTTACTGGATTTGTGTCCTTCTTTTCAACACCCAAAGCATCTTCCAGGTCCTTTGAAACATTCTCCTTGATGCCTCTTCCCACATGATTTACATAGGGGAAATTGGGCTTCCTTTCCTCTATGATCATCATGAAACTCCATCTTTCTCTTTTTAGCCGAGTCAGGAAACTTAACAAATTTGAGTTTATTGATCATATTATGAGATTGTAGATTCAGCATAATAATGATGTTTGGACTTCCAAATCCCATTTCATTTGGTTTCTCATGAATAATATCATTCCATTGTCCATCATATCCTCCATTATCATGAATCATCTTGTTTCTAGCCATTTTCTAAAACCCAAAAAGAATAGTGTGAGAGACAAAAATCATACTAGGGATAACAACATAGTAAAGAGGGAGTACCCTCAGTATCTAACATCTGAGGTTAAATTCTATGATTGTTATCGTAGTTCTAGGACTATATCCTATACGTATACTTATCTTTAGGGACATCCCTAGACATACCATAAAAATATCTCTAGGGATCTCACTAACGTTTTCGCATCCTAGTTTCCAAAGGTTGACTAAACCTTTCCCTTGATACCAACTGTGGAGACCCAAAGCTTTACGTACATGGACATTACATTACTTTAGCAGAATACTTAATACATAACAAAAACATACACACAAGGACTGTAATAGTTTAGTGTCTTTGGAAACTTGGAACGTAATCTTCTAATCACGGTGAAAGATCTTCAACATCTCCCATAAAGATGTTCCCCTTTTTTTCTTACCTAAAACCTTTCTTTATATCCTGGGGAAAAGAAAACATAAAAAGGGTGAGATCAAATGCTCATTAAGGGTAAGAATGGATAAAATAAAACATACCATATACATTTGAACTTAAAAACATGAACATAATGTTTAAACATCAAAAGCTTGAGCAATGACATAAAACATGGAAATACGTATGGCATATACCATAAAGAAACATTAAGAATGATAAAATAACATGAGAATAAAACATGTAATTGTGGCAACCATTAAGCACATGATATTATTTCCATATTATCCAAGGCATTGCTGCTAAGACCATCTTAGTGGACAAAGTCCCTTTCTGAATCGAGTTCACTCCTCGTTCCAGTCCTGTATTACTAAACCGGTTTAACTTGCCGTTCCAGCTATGTATATCTCATGAGATATAAATCTTTACCCAATGAATTGGAGGGAGATATAGGTCCCACCCATGTCATAATGAAATCATTATTACTTGTTCCACAAAATAAACTTAAAACATTCATCATTACCCAAAGAATAAAATGGGTTTCATAAACATCATTCCATCATAACATAATCCATATAAAACAAATGGAAATCATTTCATCATAAGAAAAGTGAAACAATGTAAATCATAGATAAATTATACTTGAAACATACACATATGAAATAATGTCATCTTAGATGGAAAATGGTTTTGATAAAACACTTGAAATGAATTCTTGAGGAAAATATCCTTTCTTCTTTAAAATCATTCTCTTTTTAAAAAATGTCATGCGATTTTAAAAGAAAAGGATTTTGTTGAAAATAGTCATGAAATATTTTGGAGGAGGCTTCATAAAAATAAGGCTATATAAAACCATAAAAATCTATTCGTGCCGTATAAGTTAAAAAAACATTCTTCTCGTACTTTTACCGGAAAAGTAAAAAAGTACCTCGTAACGTAAACAAAAGAAAGATTCCTTCCATACGATGTGGAAAAAGTAGAAAAGGGTAAAAATGACTTTAAACATACATGGAAGAAATGTAAACACATTATGAAAACATTTTTAGAACATATGGACATGGATAATAATCATAACCCCAGTAAATACTTAAAAATAATGAATCTCGGATAAGAATGAGATTGGAATAATTATCCCTTACCTTATGTCCGATTTGTTTCGTATGTATCCAAACCTCCTGTATAATTATTTAAATAATTTAATTGACTTATTACAGATTCATATTCATTTTTATGATATCATATATGGTTTACTTTTGACTTTATATTACCCGTTCTTTTGTAAATTCCATGTTAAATAGTGTTTTGGGTAAAATCGTTTCATTTGTCGTACGTGTTTTGACTTGTAATTATTCATATTATTACATAGATCATGATTACTTAATTACAGAATATAAAACATGATTTATATATAATATATATTCAGAATATACATATATATAATAGATTGATAAATGGAAAGAAATACACCGTTCATGGAGACGGTAGGTCGTACGTACGCATGAACATTGTTTTTGTTTCCTTATTGAGTTGTATGGAATTAAGTAGATGACATACATATATATATATACATAAATCCAGTAGCTATATAATGTCATATATTTCATTATTATTTCTTATATATACTTTATAATCATTCTTAAATGGTTAACATGGAGAATGAATCTCATCGCGTCGTGGAGACGGTATTCCGAACGTACGCACGAGCGATGATATCATTCCCATAATTATTGAATTGAATTGTATAGGATGATACAATATATCATAATCAGTATGATTTTATGATAACTATGTATTGTTATTCTTTACACCATTATACCCATCCAAGTAAGGTGGTGTTGGAAAAACAGATTACCCCACGGCGTGGAGACGGTATTCCGTACGTACGCACGCGCGGTGATTTTGTTTTCCGTAGGATGGATAGATGGTGAAATAGGGTTTTTTCATACTTATAATAACATATCAGTATATTAGTGATACTGATGTTATTACTTAATAATTAAAAAACTAAAGGAGAAGAAGTAGAAGAATAAATAAAGTTGAAAGAATCGGTAACAGACATTACCTCTTCTTTGAAGCACCTCTTTGAGACCTCCACTTAGGGCACTAAAATTGGTCTTCAAAGAAGACCAGGACCTCTAAGATGTTTCTAGGGAAGTGGAGAAGATAATTCGTCAGGGTTTGGCCGAGCTTGAAGGCTCAAATTAGTGTGAGGAAGGGAGGGAGGAGGTTCCCTTTTATAAGGGAGGAGAGGGGAACCTTTGGAAAACTTAAAAATATTAATTTATAATAAATCTAAACCCACTTAAAACCTTCCAAAAATGACTCATATTAGAATATTAGATGATATATAGTTGTAATATCATCAAACAATAAAATTTAGACATGTTAGGAATTTATTTTAAACATTATCAACTTGATTTATCTTTACTTAATCAATTTAATTTTATTTGTGGTAATAACATTATAAATTTTAAATTATAACAAATAATTACTTATTTGTTGTGAATTTTCCATAAATGGATACTTTATAACATTTTAGACCATATAATCTTAAATTTATAATTTTTAAATATTTTTGTGATTTTTAAACAATTTTATAATATGTTATTTTTATAAAATAACTATAGTGTCAATTTTGAGACTATTCATTTATTTGAATTTAAATAAAATATATACAGAAGATATGTTCAAAATAAAAGCTTTAATAGATTAATAAAAGGTCATATTTATTTAGAAAATTATTTTATCACATTAAATAGTTCATATAATATTTATTTTATTATTTGTAAAACCATTTATTTGGTTTATCTCTTAATAAAATAATTACTACAACATTTTTGTGTAATTATTTAATATACTTATTTGTTGCATAAAAATTAAAAATAAAATACTATGATGAATATTAGTCTATTAAACTTCACAATGATACTTTTAATCGAATTTATCTTCTTAAAATCACAATATTTAAATTGTTATATTTATTAAATTATGAAGGTGAAAACTTTGGCATCATTTAAAATAAAATAATGTAAGTGTCATAATCACTTTTATAAGACTCCAAACGGTTATATATTAGGTCATTGGATTATTATGTTATATATATATACTACCAATAAGTTCTGGTCAGGTTTTTGGGCCTTTTAATGGGTATTATTATTTCAATAAAAACTATATTACTGATTTTTTACTTAATAAATAATTTCTCCATCATTAATGTATCACCATTAATGCCAATTATTTAATCCCTAAAAATTATAAATAAATTATCATGATGTAGATAATTTTATTATATTTATGTATACTATTCATTTACGAAGTTTTATTATGTTTATCACTAAATTAAATTTATTATACTTATAAGATTTAAGAGAGTGACATGTTGCCACATTCTTTGGTTTTAATAATAATTAAATTATTTTCATAGTCAAAAGACTATAAAATGAATCTAATATGACCCTTAGGTGATATGGGTCTACGGTTAGCCATCCAATAGATTTTTGGCATGTGTTAGGGTAATTTTATAATATTATATTTACCCTTAATCACCAGATTTACCTTTAACTATGGAAAAAAAAATTTACCGTAGTTACTATTCATAATTCCCAAAAATAAAAAGTATCCTATTAACATAATTTGGACCCAATGATTCCAAATATGGAATCCATTTTTTTCAAATTCAATACAAATAAGTTTCATAAATAAAATTAAAATTAATCCCGTTGTCAAATGAAAATGGGTTTTTGTTTAAAACATTGCAAAAGATTGAATTGATTTAACCTACGAATTCAATGTAAAATCAATGCAAATGACATAAATGATATTAAATGGTAAAAATATATTCTATTTATACTTTAAAACCATTCAATATTATAATTTAACCATATAAATTATTTCCATGAAGAAAGTTGTTTTTAATTAAAATATAGCTTGTTTTTACTATTCATCAAAATATGAAAGTTTCCAGAATAATATGAAAAATTTATCCAAAGTAAATTTTTATTTCTTGATTCCAAAGAAGAATTTTATTTTTTTCAAATTGAACTTATAAACATGTCAAAAAATAGATTTAAATTGGGTGCGCCATCAAAAGGTGACGAAACTGCATTTTTTTAAAAATACTTATTTTACCCGAAAAATTTATTTTGTTCTTATACCATGTTCTAGAAAATGTGTAAGATGAATAATAATGTTATAAAATTCAAATTTTAGTTAATACTATTCATAACGGCTAGTTCATAATAATATTATAATAATATATCGTTATTTAGTAAAACCCGGTATTGAGTACAACACACGATATCGAGGAAGGTCACGATTACGTGTAATGCAAGCCCAGTCAAGGTTGTGTATAGTGCAAGACTCTTTTTTTGTTTCATTATAACAAAATCCAATCATTTTTCATTTATACATTGAATATATATATATATATATACACTTAATGTTGTGTAGAATAACTTCTATCAAATGAACTTGAAATTGAGTATAACACGATCCAAGAATTGTGTTGCGTATACTGTAAGCTAATACGGTGTTGCGTATAGCGCAAGGTAATCTTGGTGTAGCATACAACAAAATACATTAATGAAATTAAAATAATATTTTTCATAAAATCTCGGGGTGTTACATGAGTGGTTGGACCATGCCACGGTAAATTGTGGTGGTCGAACGAGCTACCATGCTGTGATGGTAGCTGGGGAACAGTCGAGCTTCATGGTAGCTTGAGCTTCCACGTGGCATTCAACCGCATGGTCGGGTCATGACCTAGTGAACCCCCTTCAAAAAATTTCAAATGGCCACAGCATTCAAATAAATGTTTGTTTTAAATATAGTATGCGAAGTTTGGACCCTTATGGTGAGAAGGTCATTTAGATATATACTACGTGTATTTTTTGGAGTGTTTATACAACCTAATGGATTAAAGAGTTAGTTACCCTTAAACGATCATTCTTCAAGAACTATTTTCTATGGATGGTTGTGACCTAAAGACATTGTGTCTTATCAAGACTATGTGTCTTATAGAGACTGAGTGTCTTATGGATACTGTGTTTTTTATGGAGACTGTGTGTATTATGGAGACTATGGGTCTTTTTGAGACTGTATTTATTATTGGATTGAGTATGTCTGGATGTTCTTGATATATGTTTTGTAAAAATATATCGGTGTGGGGATGACTATAAATTCCATTTTGGTTCTTCTTTGTGGTATTACTTGGTGGAATCCCTTTTTGGTATTTCCTTTGTAGTATTACTTCATTGTATTTCCTTTATGGTATTCCTTTGAGGTATTCCTTCATGGTAATTTATTTTTTGTATTTATTTGTGTCATTCATTTGTGCTATTTTACTTGTGATATTTATTTTGAGGTATTCCTTCATGGAATTTCCTTTGTGGTATTTTTTTATGGTTTTTGGGTGTCTTATTGAGTATTGTTTTACCCACCCCTACATAGGCTTTGTAGAAATGTGTCATGTCTTGTATAGACGATCAACTCTTTAGTGGTGTTTCGGGAAGACAAGAACCAAGAGGTGCCTTGTGAGACCGGACAGGCCAAGGTGTGTTCTGATAGCTTTTCTTATGATTTTCCCAATAACTCTTACCTTATAGGTTGGACTTGTAGCTACAGACTCTTTTCTTTTGGTGGGATTTTTTTTTCATGTTTACATTCCAGTACTTTCACTGTTTTACATAGGTATTGGGATATAATGGTTTGCATGCATTTTTTTTTACTTAGTTCATTTACATTTTAACATTTGTGTCTTGGGTATGTGTGTATATGTATAGGTAAATAGTAAAATTCCTCACTTTTATGGGAAAATCCTATTTGTTCCAAGTCACCATCCCTTGTCAATTAGAGGTGCGATTAGGGTAGTCATGACACGGGCCCCATTGGTATGGGTCGTGATGTAGTGGTATCATAGGATGCCAGTTCTAATTTAGGACTCAGAGTCTCTGAGGTTAGTTTGGGAAATAGTGTTAGTTGTTTTGAGCTCATATTTCAGGAAAAATAATCTAGTGTTTGTGTAGTGGCCAATATATCCATAAAACAAACCTCTGTTAACCTATTTTTTTGACTTAGTGCCTGAAAACACTGGTTGTAGGGAAGTTAATGGAAAATGTATCATTTATGAATGGCTTGTGTCTTTCATTTCCATCTTGACTCAGCTGTCCAAATATGAATTTTTACCATGGAACGTACTTTTCTATTATAGGATGCCTCCAATTATAAAACTATCTTGGATTATGCTGCTTGATCATGAGGATGATCCATCTAGCGATGAGGGATTGGTATAGGGGAATATACCAGAGATAGCACCTCCAGGTGGTTTACTAGATATACCACAACACATCAAGAAGATGCTACTACCCGCACATCCAACTAAAGATTCATGTAGAGTTAGTGCATTGAACCTGTTTTAGAGGTAGTGAACTATGCGGTTTCGGGGTAATAAAAACCCCTAGGAAGTTGAGGGTTGGTTGGAGGCATTTACACACATCTTTTTTCTTGTGAGGAAGCATTCTAACCATATGTAAGTCCTTGTCACGATTATTTTCTGAGGCTCTTAGGGGTAATGGTTTAGCTTAGTAACCCATGAACATAATGATATGACTCTCTCTTTATCATAATTCTATCATCTATTCAGAAAGGAGTTATTTCTGACAACGTTGTGGTTAGCGTTCATATAAAAGATTTGACATCTATCGTAGGGAAATCAGACTGTAGTGGAGTATTCGATGAGATTTATGGATATTTCGTGCTACACCAAGGATATGGTATGATAGCAGTTCATTAGGGCTTGGACCATCGAGAAGGGATTACTCTGGGACATCAAGGAATCCATGATATAACTTTCCATTGCTACTTACATTGGGGTACTAGAGTGAGCCCTTCTAGTGGAGAGATTTCAAGTAGAGTAGGAACCAGTAGTGAGAACAACCACTAGGCATGAGGTAGCTAAGACCTTGGAAGTAGGTAGCTGATGGTAGATTCAAGGACCTAGTAGTGTTTGGTTCTTATGAAGATGATCCCATGATATAGGATCAGCAGTGCCGAGATGCCAAGGTAGCTCAAGTTAGTTGAGGGACATGTTGTGTTACTCATGCAGTGGACGGGGACATCTAACATGAGATTTCATAACCCATCATATGTCTGATCAAGAGATGTTCAAGGGGACACTAAGACAGAGGTGGGGGTAGAAGGAGGGTGTTCCACAGGGTGTAATACATTGTAGGGGATCATGCAGGGTGGTCTTCAAGGTGGTAGACATGGAAGGGGAAAAGCTGGGTGGAAGGAGGTGGTCGGAGGTTCAAGCTATTACCACCCACACCACCTTGTGGCCCATGATAGGATCAAGAAAATGTTTTATGGGGACGAGGCCAACTATAGGTAATGGAGTATTATAACCATGAGGCTCTAGGGATGATAATGTATACGATCTATTTCATTTCCACCTCATCTGTAGTTTTGATAGAACCAAGTGTCGGGCAATATTTTCTTTCTCCATGCCTTTTTCGAGACAATGACATTCTAGTTGAATCTTTAACTCAACCATTATTCTTATGGACTCTTACGAGAGGAGATTCGATGATCACACACTAGTGACGATAGTGTGGCCTTACTCTTGGAGGTGAGAGTTTTAGTTGGCATCTCTTGGTAGTAGTGTTAAGGCCTTGTGAAAACATTCTAGGTATGGACTTGTTATCTGCAACTCATGATCATATTGACTATTTTAGGTGTAGAGTGCGGTATGTCCATAGTGATGGGAAAATATTTTCCTTTTTTGGTAAAAAAGTAAATGCAGGTAGCATAGGATGGACTAATTCATAGGAGGGTGCGACAGATAACTCATCAGTTGGCGAGCCTAACCATCGATGGGGTGGATGATTTGAGTCCATAGTTTCTTGTAGTGGTGGTAGTGTATGAGCACATCTTTCCTAGGGATGTTCTATCATTACCTCCTCGCATATAGGTATATTTATACATTGATCTATACCTTAAGAAGGTGCTGATATATACACCTTCATATCAGATGGATTCCACATAGCTTCATGAGATGAGGGTGCTATTGGAGGACTTGTAGAAGAAGGGATTCATGAGACCCAGGGTTTCACCCTAAGTAGACCCAGTTTTGATTACCAAGAAGGAAGATAGAAGATTGAGGTTATTCGTGGAATTCAAGTGCATGAAACAGGTGACTGTGAATAAAAGGTATCCACTATCATAGATAGATTAACTCATTGATTAGTTGAAATGGGTTCAGTGGTTCTTGGAGATTGACCTTAGATATGGCTATCACTAGCTATGGTTACGTGATGAGGATACACTGAATATGAGCTTAAGATGATATTAGAGACACTATGAGTACATGGTGATGCCATTTGGAATGATGAACACCCCAATATTGTTCATTGGTATCATGAACTGGATCTTTCAGCCTTACGTAGACTAGCTTATGGTGTCCTTTATTTATAACATCCTTGTGTACTCGGTATATGAAGATGATCACTCAAGACACTTGAGGATGGTTCTTAACACACTACGAGAGCACTATCTTTATGGGAAGATATTAAAGTGCTAGTTCTGGATTCTGGGGGACCTTTTTCTCGGATATTTCATTTAAGAGGCTAGAGTTGCAATGGATCCAACTAATATTGAGGTGTTTTTTTATTGGGTTCCACCCATGACTATTACTGAGGTATTGTGTTTCCTTGGTTTGGATGGGTACTATCAGATGTTTGTACCCAAAATTATCTAGAGTTGTGGAATAGTTGAAAACTTTGACAAGAAAGGGAGAACCATTCATGGGGATAGAAATGTTCCAGGAGAGTTTTCAAAATTTGAGGCATAAATTGATGAGTGCTCCCATATTGAGATTTCTAGATGAAGGTGAAGAGTACCTAGTGTTATATGATAAACCAGAGACTGATCATGGTTTATTCCTGATGTAGATGAAAGCAGTGATTTACTATGGTTCACATCAGTTGATACTACTTAAGTAGATCTACGTGACACAAGATATTAATTTATTAAGAGTAGTCTTTGCTTAAAGATGTGTCGAAACTACTTAATGGGTGATCAGTTTATCATCTACTCTGACCAAAATATTCTCAAGTGTATCTTCTCACAGATGGATCCGAGATTAGAATAAAGGTTATGGTTAGAGTTCCACAAATAATTTGACATTGAGATTGTCTATACTCTTGGGAATGGGAACGGGGTGGCTGATGCTCTCAACCGAATCTCCTATTCGTTGTTGATGAATGAGGCATCAGAGTAGTTTTACTCACTGCATATATTCTTTTTAAATGGGTATGGAGAATCTTACCTCCAGTTTATGGTTGTTACCCCTACAATCTTACAGAGATTCAAGGTGTCAAATATTGGGGATAACTACTTCAAGATTATATGTGCTCAAATGTCTATAGGGCCTGCCCCAAATGGATATTCAAAAGGTAGGGAGCTTGTCATTATTTTCAGAGGATGAACATTAATATCCCTGGAATTCTAGGAGGAGGTTTCGGGGAGTTACATATATCCCCTTTATTGGTACATCCAGGTGTGGTGAAAATGTACCAGGACCTCTCATGTCAATTTTTGTGGCTAGGGATGAAGAAGGGAGTTCCAATTCTTTTTTCTCGATACCTCACTTGTTAGTAGGTAAAGTACGAGCACTAGGTTCTAACGGGTTACATTGAACCACTGGAGGTTCCAGAATGGATGTGGGATGGGATATTGATAGTATTCATGACAGGTTTACTACGTACTACAATAGGAAATGATACCATCTAGGTGATCATTGATCAGATCACCATGCCAACCCACATCCTAGCTATTTAGATGTAGAGATAAGTAGAGAGATTAGGTATCCCCAATGTGCAAGAGGTAGTTTCCCTAAATGGAGTTACATAGACAATAGTCTTATACTATGATGCATTCTTTATATATCGGTTGTGGAAGGGATTGTACGAGGCATTTGGGACTCAGTTATGCTTGAGAATATAATTTCACCCACATATGGATGGCCAAACAAAGTGGACTATAAAGGTTCTGGATGACATGAAATAGGACTTCATTTTATATTTTGGCTACAATTGGGAGGATCACATACCTATGGTAGAGTTTTCATACAACAACAACAACAACCATTCCACCATCGGTAAGACACCATCAGAGGCCTTGTACAGGTGACCCTGTAGGTCACCAGTTTTATGGACAGACCCAGGAGAGTCAGCAATCATGGGCTTGGAGTCATTGCAGGTGACTACAAAGAAGGTGCAGATCCTCCAGGACTGGACGACAACTTCACAAAACTGTCATAGGTTTTATTCTGATAGAAGATGGAGACCTATGGAGTTCTTGGAAGAATACCACATGTTCCTTCTGGTCTCACCTCGACATATATTATAGAGATTTGGATGAGGTGACAAGCTATTTCTGATGTTCATCTACCCTGTCCTAATACTAGGTAGATTTAGATAAGAGGCATACTACATGGAACTACCTCCGTAGTTAGAGAATGTCCCCAACATGTTCCACGTGTTGTAACTGTTAATTTCTCTGCATGACCCATCACATGTCATTGACTAGGGTGATCTGGATATCTATTATGGGGTAACTTTTGCTGAGTACCTGGTGGAGATCAAGGATTTATAGGAGAGGATCCTTCATGGGTGGGTAATTCCTCTAGTGTGCATTTGGTGGAAGCAAAGAAATATCTAGGAGAGCACATGGGAGTAGGAGGCTCAAATTCATCATTAATTCCCTCATTTTTTTAAGTATCCCATTTATTTCTTTCATGGATGTATATCCCAAAGGTGGGGAGAATTTAATGTCTCATTTTTTCAATGTATTATTTTAAGATATTATTTGGATGGATTTCCAGACCAGGAATTGAGATGACGTGTGATTCTGAGGACCAAAACTATTGTTTGAAAAACATTAAACTCTTTAGTATAATGTGCATACAATTTTACTAAAAAAGATGTATAAAACCAGAATTGGTTCCCATATCATAAATCTAAGGGAACCATTGAACTCAGAATGTGATTTTTACCCTATTCACAACATACGTTTTTTCGACGTGGTACTTATGGTAAAAAACTAAGAAAGGAAGCAATCATCATTAAATAATATAAATAAAAATTAATTTAAGTGACACAAAATCTTTTATCCTTGTTACTAAACTTTTTTTCCGAATACAGGGTTATCGGGAAAACCCTATAATTCCTCTAATATATGGAGAAAGAAACCTCTGAAGAAAACAATGATATCTCTGATAATGGATCATAGATCATCATGCTAACGAAGTTGGAGGTTCTGATCAAAGATGGAAATGAAACTATTCCTCATCAAAAACCGATCCAAACTCTTGAATAGGTAGTTATTTCATTGTTTCTTTTCCCCATTCAGAATTTCCAAAATGAACATTGGTCAATACATAAACATATTGATCAATAGTTTGATCATTGTTGTGGGTTGGGTTATTGATGCAGGGTTATCAAGAGATTAGTTTATCCTCTCTGTTTATACTTATAATGAGAATGAATTGAGGGTGACATAAACAAAGACTAATATTTTTTTTCATTCATTCTTGGTGTTTTTATCTCCCCCTTTCTTGGAGTTCTTCATCACTAGATCCTCATGATCATGGCTCCACTATTCCAGAGGCTCCATATGTGATCATATCCCCGGATTAGAGGCATGAAAAAATAACTGCTAGATTAGTGTAGATCGAGACCCAAGGATCACATAGGTACTCTCTTTTCATAGTTTTTGACACTAGAGGAATATTAGCAGATCAAGGATGTTGTGGGGGTGGCGAACAGCACTGATGTCAGTGGTGCATGGTAGAATCCTCGTGTGAGGCAATGGGATCAAAGGTCGTAGGAAATGATATTGTGCCCTGTGGGATGTGGCAGAGGTCACCACAGACATGGTGTGGCACTAACTGGGATGTGGTGGTGGTCTCCATGGGAGAACACATAAGAAGATAGACCGAGCAATGGGTCGGGTTGGCTGAGCGGGATAGGAAGGCATGATGGGCTAGGCTGGTGAGATGGACTGAGCCCAGAAGGAGAGGGTTAGGACTAGTGGTCTGGGTCAACCTGGTGTGCCGGTTTAGACCTAGCAGGTCGGGTTAGACCATGCAGGTTGGGTTAGAACTTGTCGATCAGGGAGGACTCAGGTCAAACCCAGGTGATCGAACCAGGCCTTGATCGACCATGTGGGTAGTAAAACTGGGTCGTTGACGATGGTAGTCAATCTCCATGGTTGGTCCATGACATAGTGAATCCCCTTCTGAAAGTTTTAAACAACCATAACTTTCCAACCGAACGTCTTTTTGATGAGTTTTCTGTGGTGTTGGTGACCTTACAACGAGAATGTAATTTAGAGATATTCTAAGTTTCTTTTTTGAGAGATTATAGATAAGACATAATGGATTGAGGAGTGAGTTCTCTTGTAATGAGAATGCTTCATGTAATGTTTTATGTGCATGGCTATAACCTAGAAACAATGTATCTTATGGAGACTGGGTGTCTTATAGTGACTATGAGTCTTATGAAGACTGTGTGTTTTAAGGAGAAAATGTGTCTTGTTGAGACTATGTGTCTAATTAAATTGAGTATATCTGGGTGTTCATGGTATATTCTCTATAAACATATGTCTGTTTGGAGCAGACAATGCATTCCTTTGTGGTATTCCTTAGTGTCATTTCTTCATCGTATTTATTTTTTTGTATTTCGTCATGGTATTTTCTTTGGGGTATTCCTTTGTGGTGTTATTTCATGGTATTTACTTTTTGGTATTCCTTCATTGTATTCCTTAACAGTTTTTGTTTTTTTATTTCATTTATTTTATTCCTTTTAGGTATTTCCTCTGTGGTATTTCCTTTGTGGTATTTCTTTTATGGTATACCTTAAGGTTTTGGGGTGTCCTACTATGTATTATTTTACTCATCCCTCCATGGGAATTGCCCAAACATGTAATGTCTTGTTTTGATGATCAAATCTTTGATGAAGTTAGAGGCACACCCAGACCAAGAAGTACCTTGTGAGATTGGATAGGCTAAGGTGTGTTCTTGTAACTTCTTTAATGATAGATCTAGTACCTCTTAATTTATAGGTTGGACTTGTGGATGCAAACTCTTTTATTTCGGTGGGATTATTGTATCCTAGTTTACTTTCCAGTACATTCACTGTTGTTCTATAGTTTTAGGATATAGTGGTTTTCATGTATTGTTTACTTAGTGCTTTTACATTTCAGCATTTGGGGCTTGGATATGCGTGTGTGTGAAAATAGGTACTAGGGAAAATGTGTCCTATTTGTGGGATATTACTACTAGGTGCTAGTCCCCATCCCCTGGCCTATTTGAGGAGGTTGTGGAGTATTCGTGGAATGAGCCCCACTAGGTCGGGTCATGATAAGAAAAAATTAAACAAAATGATCAAAAGAAAACATAATGATGGATCATTCACTATAGATTTTCAAGTAGAAGGGATGACGAACCTGGATCACATTGGGGTTCTTTTAGTAGGACTGAAAGATCTCAGTGGAGAATGAAAAGGTAGTATTTTTGAAAAAAAAAATCATGAGATGCATCCCAAGAATAGTAGGGGACACATATAATGTTTCCTTTAATGATATCCCATAGGGAGAATATATTAAAGATACTATGTTTAGCATGTAGATAGAGATTTGTCCTAGTCCTAATAGATTTGTAGGAGATCTTTTTGTGGCTTATTACGATACTATCAAGAACCATGTTGGGGAATCAATGTATGATTTCATTAGAGTTGGAGTGTTGAATAAGACTGTATATCCCACTGAGGTGGTTCTTATTCCAATGGTGAAAGAATATACTTATCTAAACCATTATATACCACTTTTCCTATTAAACCTTTCATATAAAATTCCTCTATTATCATTAATAAGTGTATTAGTTGTCTTATTCCGAGATTGGTTTTAGGGGATCAACATGGTTTGGAACAAGGAGGAAGTGTTCAGGGTCAGTTAGTAATGAAAAAGAAATGCAGAAGGAAATAAATTAAAATATACATAGATCTAATTTTATGATCATTGTTGTCCTGGTAAAGGATTATTTAGGGTATAATATAGATTAATTAAAAGGTTCATGGTGAAATTCAGTTTCCATGAATGGTATTATTATTTTTTCTTTAGATTAAAGGAATCCTCATGGATTATTATCTCTTTAATGGGAAGGAGATTTAGCTTTTTCAAATATGTGATTGGTGTAAGGTATTAATACCCTTTATCTTCCAACAATTTCATTTAGTCTAAAAAGTACATTATAAGTACCATCAATAAAACCCTATAGGATGAGATCTTATGCCTTTTAAAAATAGGTTTGAGAGTGTAATGGTGTCTCATCTCAGGTTTGCTGATGATATGTTATTCTTAAATAATCAAATGAAATGTTCAATAAATTCTTTCATGAAATTAATGAAAAAATATGGAAAATTGAGGGGTTAAGGAATCAATAAAAGGGGTGATAAAACTCCAATAAATGATTAAGAAGTCATAATAGTATAATCAGATATAGTTTAGACATGCAGAGGATAAAACATCCAATGTTTTATCTAATAGATCCTAAATCAAATGGAATGTAAAAAATGTACCATTTCATGGTATCATCAATCAGATCATCGAGAGGATGTTTTATTAGAATAATAGGTTACTCTAATTTGGAAGAAAGATCACATTGATCAATAGTGTACATGCTTCTATTCCAATTCACGTGTTTTCCATCATCATTCCCTTAAAGGGAAAAATCACAAAGATGGAGAATGTAATGAAAAAATTCTAATGGGATTAAAACTAGTCTTGGTAATGTCATTTGGTATTTTGTAAGTTAGTAAAAAAATCGAATTGACTAATTTGGAATCAGACTATGTAGTGTGTTGGAAACCATGCATGCCATGCAGGCGAGATTATCATGGGACATGATTGAGGTAAATTAATTATAAGAGATGTTCTAGAGAGACAGATATGGGGATGATATGAGGGAATGGGTAGGATTAACCTATATATTTTCAATTCTAACTTAGTTCATCATTGACCAAATTGATGCATTCAAGGGAAATGTTTAGTGGTTTGTGGGACATAGGGATATTAACCTTTTGAAGATGAATTGGGTTAGGGAAATGCAGCATTGTAATGAACCTAACCATAGTATCCTTGAGTCAGCACCTTACTTTATTACATTGGTATGATTATAAGTAATTCACATCCTAAATGACCGAATACATTAGTAGTTTTCCAAAACCATATACAAACATAATTGTAACATTAAAAAATAAAATGAAATACATTATAGAAACTATATTGGAAACACCCATAAAATATTATATTTTTATTGATTTCTTTTAATAATATACATCTTCACATACGGATGAGAAAATTAAACATAAGAATGGGGTGATCTTAGATTCTCAGAAATGGTATTCAATACAATAGAAGCAATCTTAAGTAAAATTAAATAATAAGTCATAGTGAATAACTAAAAACACATTCCATTAAAACATAAACTTGAGCATAATATGGAAGGAACAAAATTATGATAAATAATTCCATAGAAATAATCACATGGGACTTGAACTTAACCATGAATATTCTATTAGTCGAATAATCACATGGAATATCAATTACTTGTATCATAATGAGGGAATGCATAATTCCAGGCATCTAAAACATACCATTGTGGAAATTGAAAAGACATCTGAAAAAAATTGGCCATGCCTCAACCAAATCCATATATAAAAATAAATGGGTAAAGCCTCAGGTAAGTCCTTATTAAAAAATAAAAGGGTAAGGCCTCAGCCAATTCGATATATGTTTTATCTCACGAGGCCTAAAGATTCATAGAGGGGATATAAAGAGCCCCTCCCATCACATATGAAGTCTAATTTATTCCTCATATAAATGTGGTCAAACATAAACAACACACATATATATATATATGTGTAGATTGGGTTTGTCTTAGTTGTAATCACCCTATATTCCTACAAAAAAAATGAGGGTTGAAAACCCATTGGGCGTAGGTACTGTAGAAGTATTTGTAGTGTATTGTAGCGGTGGTTGCACTGTAGCGGTGGTGGAACTATATCAATGGTGGGAACTATAGAAACGGATGGAAATATAGCGGCGACAGGGAAACTTAAGCAGTGACGGGTACTATACGGTGCTTTAGTAGGCGGTACTTTAGTAGTACTATCCACATAATGGGCCTCGGGCCAAAAATTTGTGTCTACAGGTCATGTAAGAGGCTAAATACCCAATGGGACTTCAGGCTATGTAATGGGTTTCCCTCAACTCAATTAAAAGAGGTATTTGGTTTTTTTTATTAATAAAAATTAGGCTTCAGACAAAACCTTTAAAAAACATATATATATGAAGTACAAATAGCTTTCCCCAAATAATCCATATAATTACTAAACATTCTGAGTAATATGATGAATGGTATTAAGATAGAAAATCTTCATTCAAACTAATCATAAAAAAATTAATAAAATGTGTTATATGATAACATAAATGATCAATACAAATTAAGCATAATATTCATCATAGGTTTTTGAAGTATATTAAAATACTCTAATAAAACCATCATGGAATTCTTGATAGAAATACCCTTTTTACTTTATAATGAAGTGTTCTTTTAGAAAGTAATTTTTATATGTCATGAAATCAGATTATAACATGTATATGATATAAAATATAATTAAGTGGAAATGAAATTATTCCCAAATTAAGTGGAAACACTTTAAAGGAAAATTAATGAAACTTAGGAAATGAGCCGCTTTAGTGTACTTTAAGGGAAAATACTAAAGAGTCTTTAAAATAGAAAAGGAATAGTTTTTATATAAAATCATAAATGAAAAAAGATATTTTTTCATGATAAAATCACTTATTTTATAAAAATTATGGTGGATTAAAAGAGATTATGGAGTGTACTTGAAAATGGGTCAGAATCTGGGAAATTCCCTTAAATCGAGCTTTTTTATTGGGAAGAATTGAGAAGGGAACCTTATAAAATCATGTATTTCCAATAAAAGAAGGATGAAATGATCTGGATACCAGAATTTTTAACATATAAATATAATTTAAAAGATTTATATAATATGAAATAATAATTACAGAGGGGTAAAGATAGAGAAAGCGTAACATGAATGAAAAATGGATGTTCGGGGAAAATCTCATAACTTATGTTAGAAAGTGTTCTGACTTGTACTTAATGTCCTATATAATGAAATTAGATTTATTAATAATTTAATTAAAAACCTATTCAACATTTTTTTATTTTTAAAAATTTCATTATATTTATTTATATCCGTTTGATGAGTTATAATATTCAATTTCGTCGTTTTTGAGTCTTCATTTTCTTGATTTTCATGATAGATTCACTTGAAAACTTGTATAAAAGATCATGTAAAATGGGAATAATTATATAGAAATGAAATTATATGTTATTAGTGAAAATACAAAATATTTAACATTATTTTAATTTTTTTCATTCATAAATGGGTATGATTAATTAAATATAATTATAATTATAACCATTTAGATTATTTTAACGGTTTTTTTATCATCACGAACTAGTTTGATCTTATTAATTAATATCATGTATATATATATATAATATTTCTAGAAAACTAAATAAATTATAATATTTATATTTAAATATTTTTTAAAAATAAGTATGGTTTTATAACCATCCTTGAAGGTGTTCATGGAAAATGAAGTTGCATCGTCCCTAATGGCGGTAAAACGGAACATCACAAATGATATTTTTATTTTTAGAATAAAAGGGGGAGGAGAAGGTATTCGATTATGGATCTACCATTAACATAATAGCATTATATTATATATAAGATAATGGAGTTACCATTAATTTATTTATATAATATGTAAGGATACAATAATAAGAAAATAAATTAAAACAATTTGAAAGAGAATGAAAAAGGATTTACCGCTTGACTTCTTCTCGTTAAGAATCTCCTTAAGGAACATTGAAAAGATATTTTGTTGAGAACATAAAGAAAAGAATGTGTGGGATTGGTTTGGGATAGGAAATGAGAAGAATATAATAATGATTCAAGGCTTTAGAAGTGTGAAGATTAGAGATGGGGAGGGGTGTTATTTGTAGGGGAGGATAGGGCTTTTTTATAATTTTAATCATTAGTTAATTATTTTGGATAAAGACTATAAATAGTGTGATAATTATCATTAAATATATTAAATATTAAAAGCTAAGATCAAGATTATGGTTCTTGAATCAGACATGACTCATGTGATTTTTTATTGAACTTATAATGTATGTATACCGTAAATTAAAGTATTTCACTATTCACCATAAAAAGCAATTATTTTAGAAAAATATGAAAAATTAACTAAATTTTTTTTCTACATTTAGAACTAAAAAAAATGAAATCAATTTTATAAAAATAATTTTCTAAAAATGATAAATATAATTTCTAGTTAAAATAATCATATATTCAAAAAATACCCATTTTAAAATTATAACCAGTTATTCAAGACTTTGAAAAATCAATTAAGGTCTCATAAAATTATTTTATAATCATAAGAATATAAAATATTAATTAATGATTTTATTTAATGGAAATAAATATTATTTTAATTCATTGTTTTAATTATAAAACAATAAATAAACATTTATGTCTCCTAAAAACATCGATACTTGATCTATCATTTTTAAAACATTTCATTACCAATTCCATGATATAAATACACCATATTTTCCTTTATAAGGTACCCCAATTTTATTTATAATTATATAGGTTAGGTTACTATTCTATTGATCATTTTACTATTCCTAATGGTAACATTACTATTCCAATAGTCATATTAAATAGTATATTACGGTTTTAAACTCAATGTTGCGTGAAACATAAAATATCAATGATATTAAAATTTTAAAGGTACATACCATGAAATATTGGGGGTGTTAAATTCCACCCTCGTAAAAAAAATTCATCCTCAAAATTTCCAGAATCTCACCTCATAAAAATATTTGTGTAGTTCTTCATCATAATTTCCTTCGGTTCCCACATCACCTCTTCATTTTTAACATTTTCCAAGGTAACATTACTAGTTGATTCATATATTTCCTTAACACCTATTCTTTAGTGTCCATAATATGGATACGATCTTCACAATAAGATAAATCATGTTCCAATTATATTACTTCATAAGTGAGGACATGCATTGGGATTTACATGTGCTTCCTTAACAAAGAGATGTGGAACACATTATGTACTTTAGAAATTCTAGGTGGAATTTTCCAAAGATAAGACAAAGCCCCAAATCTATCCATGATTTTAAAAGATCCTATGTACATGGGGCTTAGTTTCCCTTTATTTCTGAAACATATAACACCCTTCCCTAGAGATACCTTCCACAAGACATGATCTCCCACTTGAAACTCCAAATATTTTATCTAATAGTCTACAGAGCTATTTTTACCATTTTGAGTTGCTTTGATTTTGGTTTTGATAGTCTTCACCTTCACTATTGTTTCCCCCGCATGCTTTGGGCCTATAAGCTTCCTTTAGAAAACTTCATCCTAACATGTTGTAGTACAAAATCTCTTTCTATATAATACTTCATACATTTCAATTTGAGTACTTCCAGGGAAACTATTATTGTAGGAAAACTCTACAGAAGGTAAATACTGATCCTACATACCTTGAAATTAATGTGATAAAGATATCAAGATGTCTTCAGGTGTTTTAATTGTTCTTTTAAACTTCCCATCAGTTTGAGGGTTGTATGTAATACTCAAATGAAGCTCAGTATCCAAATATTTCTGAATACTTTTCTAGAATTTTTTTTAAATCATGGATCATGATCATACATAATTTAAAGAGATGATCCATGAATTCTTATAAAATCATTAATATAGTGTCGTGGAAGGTGATCAAGTGAAAAATACTCACTTATAAAGAGGAAATGCACATAAGTGGAAATTCGATCAACAATTACTCATATTTCAACATTATTTGTTGGAGTATTTGGTAATCCGGTATCAAAATCCATAGTAATGACATCCCATTTCCATGTAGGAATAGGAAGATGATTCATGACTCCTATAGGATATTGAATTTTAGCCACCAATTGTTGAAAAACAAAACATATTGATATATAATTAATATTTACCCCCTTCATATTATCCCACTAGAAACATTACTTCAAATCACTATACATTTTAATGCTACAGAGGTGTATAGGGAAATTTTAAGTAAGGGAATTATCAAATAACTCCCATTTTAGATCAGTTATATAGGGAACCCAATGTCTCTTCCCAAATTTTAAAATTACACCTTAATATACAAAGTCTACCAATTTCCCTACATTCACTGATTTAATTTTTTATTTGGATATTCTCGTCATCAGATTAAGAGTATTTAAAAATTTCCCATAATAATAGTTGGGAAACCATTGGAAAAAGTAGTGATGCTTCACCTCCCTGGATAATTTCTATATCCATCTTTACAAGTTTCATGTACACAGGATCCTTATCAATCTAAATTTTGTTCAAAACTCTATGATCCTTCCTTCTCAAAGAATCTTCTACCTTATTTACCTTCACTGGGTGGTAATGTATTAAACAATAATAATCCTCATGTAGCTCATGCCATTGCCTTTTCCTCATGTGGAGTTCTTTCTGTGAGAAAATAAATTTCAAACTATTTTGATCTGTATGTATCTCACATATTTCACCATAGATATAGTTTCTTCATATCTTCATAGAAAAGATTATAGATTCTAACTCTATATCATGATTTGGATAGTTCTATTCACAAGTTTTTCAATTTCTTGATGCATAGTAAATAACATTATCATTCTATATAAGGACACAACCAATCCATTTCTTTGATACATCCCTATAAATAAAAAATCCATTATTTGCCTATGGTTGATTCAAGGTCAAATAATTAACTAATATCCAATTCAATTATTCAAAGAGTTATTCCCATTACTTTTATCCAAATAATATTAACCCATTTTTTAGTAATATTTCTTAGTGGGTTATCTAATTAGGATAAATTTTGAATGATATACCTATAGTATCCTATTATACCAATGAAACTACATAACTTAGTTCTATTCATTGGTGTAGGAATTTTTTAGACTACCATTATCTTCACATAATAAACTGATATTCCATCCTTACAGACAATATAGAAATGAAAATGAATGATTTTAATCCATAATTCACACTTTTTAAAATTCCCACATAACTCTTTTCTTATAAGAGTCTTTAGAACATTCCTTAAGAGGTTCACATGGCCATTGTATCTTTTATATTATATCAAGATATCATAAATTAATACTATAACAAAGTCATCAAGGTATTCCTTGAAAACTCTATTCATTAGATCCATAAATATAGAGGATTTATTAGTTGGTCCAAATGGAATTATTTTAAACCCATAATTTTCATACCTGGTTCAAAATGTAGTCTTTGGAATGTCTTCATTATTTACATGCAATTTATGACATCCAAAATTAAGGTAAATATTATAAAAATTATGAGCTCCAGGAAGTTTATCAAAAAATTCATCGATGAGAGGAAAAAGATACTTCTTCTTTATTATAATAGATTTTATTTCTTAGTAGTCAATTCATAGCCTCATGGGTCCATATTTTTTGTTGAAAAATAGAATAGGGTCTCTATATAGAGAAACACTCGGGAGAATAAACCTATTACTACTCAACTGCTATAGTTTTTTTGTTAAATCTACTACCTCCACAATGGTCATTCTATAAGGATTTTTAGATATTTTCTTTACTTTAGGGACCAAATCGATATAAAACATAGTTTCTCACTCCAAATTATGTACAGGTAAATACTCTTGAAATACATCAATGTATTTACTCACAATAAGTACACAATCAATTTGAAGATTTATTTCCTCATCCATAGATGTTTCGTTCTCTTCCTCCCCAAGAATTTCATTCAGTAGTGATACTAGCATTGGGTATTGATAAGAAATAGATTATGAGGTCTCTACTCTAAATATAACGGATTATACAGCTTCCTAAAAAAATGTAACTTCCTTCTTCTTGATATAGATTTTTTCCTCATAATTTGAATTCCATTCCATACAAAGGATTATATAAAATTAAATCATAGGTGTGATGACAAAGTCAGAAACTAATGAAGATTTATTTTTCATAGAGGGGACTAATTGATATAACATTTTTATGATGATACATCCATTATTAGTTCTTAATGAAAACAATTTAATTAAATAAAAAGGGAAAAGTCAAATTTTCATGGGAAACTATGAGGATATAAAAGAATATGATCATCCAGAATCATATAACGAATTGGCTAAGTCTAAGGAAACTATTAAAGTATATTCCACCACATCATTATGAACTTCAACATCCATAGTTGTGATCGCATAATCTGGGACATTCTCCCTTGGCCTTTTTTAGGAAATATTCCTTGATAATTTGAACAATAATTTACATATTTTATCATACCACTATAATTATATCCTTGAACATTGGAAGCTTTATTATTTCCCCTTCAATCGTGAGCATTATGACCTTTCTCACCACACTTATCGCAAGCTCTATTTCATTTTTTGTAGGCACCATGAGGTTTCCTTCCACAAGTATCGCACATTGCAAAATTTTCTTTTTTATTCTTACCTATATATATTATTTTCTTTTTCATCCTCTTATTCTCTTATTTTACATTAAAGTCACAAGAATTGGATAATTATTTCTACATCTTGATGGAACATGTGACTATATCTTCATATGATGAGTAAGTTTGGGAGACTAGTTCCCATTGTAGGAATAGTTTTAACCGATCAGGCAATCAGTCAATCTTTCTATTTGGATTGCATACATAATCTGAATCATGAATTTCTATCCGTGAAAAATTTTCTTCATACAATGTAACATTCTCAACCCCCTTTTTCCTTAGATTCATGATTATTCTCTCCATATCCCCTCATTCTCCAAAAGAGAAATATTTTTCCAAGAAATGTTACTTAAGATCCTCTCATTCCACATTTTTAATTTCTTCCTCCTATTTGGGTTTTGAATCAATTACCACCATTAATACACATCTCCTGAGAGATGATAAATTTCCATAACAACCTTATACATTTTTTTACTTATCAAAGAAATAAATATTGTCTCTAAAGAAATTATCCATTTCTCAGATAAAAATGGATTTGTAGTCCCACTAAATGGTGAACTTGTTGTCTCATTCAGTGGTCTCATATTTTTCCTCCACATTATGGATTAGGATACCCCATACAGGTAAGGTTATTATTCATTACCTGAGTCATTTTTCCAAGTATATCTATAAGTTGTTTTGCTACAGTTGCAACTCCTACTCCAACATCATTATATTATATATAAGGGAAATACATATATGGAATGTATGTGTTGATACAGTTTCAATTCCTTCAACTATGAACCATTTCAAAAAAAATGGAATCCACTAAAATAGGTTATTAATCATAATGCATAATTTAGAAATATAAAAACACTTAACGTAAATTTGGAAATTTATGAATAGCTAATATCATAATCACAAACATGGTTTCTTTTGGGAAATATTTAGTTTTAAATCCTTAATAATCGTTTATAAAGAAAATGTGAATTTTCTTAAGCATATCCCCCAAGAGTGTCAAACTAGTTGTGTGGTAAAGACCATTGTCGTGTACCAAGATACAATCTGTCAGTCCTGACACACCTTTTTGATATTTTCACCCCTAGGTACAACTTTCCTAGAACCAAATCAATTTATAGTATCCATACAAGGTTATAATTATAGAAAGACCCACATAATCTCCACCTTAACAAAAAATAGTATTTTTTTATATGATTATCCTCAAATTATATAATTGGGTTATGTTCCATAATCTATTTTATATAAATATAGTTTCCAAGGATCATTCTAAACTTCTTTATATAACAACTATAAAGACCCCAACCCCAGTATCCTAGTTTTGGTTTCATACTTTATTACATCATTATAATTACAAGGAACATTCTGAATGAGTGAATGGTTTAGTAATTTTGGAAAATAAGATACAAACATAATTATATCTTTACAACTTGAAAGAAATTATAACATAAAAACTATATTAGAAACCCACATTAACTCAAATATTATCTATAGAAGTCATTTATAATATATGTTTTCACATAAAAAGAAAAAATAAAACATAAGAACGTTGTGTGCTCAGATGCTCAGTAAGGGTAATAGATATAGTAGAAGCTATCATAAATAAACATAAACAATAAGGCATGGTGAATAACTAAAAACTCATTCCATTAAAAAAATAATCATGATCATAATATGTAAGTAATAAAAGATAATTATATATTTCTATATATTTAATAAAATGAGAATTAAACTTAACCATGGATATACTAGTAGTCTAATAATCACATGAAATATCAATTACTAGTCTCATAATTATGGAATTTAAGACTTCATACATCTAAAACATAACATCTTGTCCCTAGAAAAGATATATAAAAATAAATGGGTAAGCCCTCTGCCAAATCCATATCATAAAGTAAATGGGAAAGGCCCTAGCAAAGTCTATATATGTAAATAAATGTGCAGAGCCTTTGCCAAGTTCATATCTGTTTTATCTTGGAAGACTTACTGATACAAAAAGGGGATTTAGAGGCCCATTCACATCAATTATTAAGTCCAATTCGTTACTTATATTAATGGGGTAAAACATAAACATCAAATACATATTAAATTTAAATAACTTGTCCAAAATAATGAATATAGGTATGAACCATTCTATGTAATATGGTGATTGGTATCAACATAGCACATCTAAACTCAAATTGATCATAAAAAATTTAATAAAATATGGTTGATGATATCTTAATAGATAAATCCCAATTAATTATAAGATTCAAGTGAGGTTTTTGAAGTCAATAAATATACTCTAATAAAATCATTAAGGAATTCTGAGAGAAATAAAATTTTCACTTTGGAAGGAATAGTACTTTGGGAAAATCATTGGTATTTTTCATAAAACTAGATAGTAACATGTATATCCATGAAAATATAAGGGAGTAAAAATGAAATTATTTCCAACTAAATTTAAAACATGTAATAACAGAATTTATGAAACATTAGAAATGAGCCTCTTTAATGCGGTTTATAGGAAAATACTAAAAGAGTCTTTAAAACATCAAAGGAAAATTTTTTCTATAAAACTGGAAATGAAAAAATATATTTTTTCATGATAAAATGAGTTTTTTTAAAATTATTTCATATTAAAATAGATAATGGAGTTCCATTTAAAATGGTTAATAAATAGAGAATCACCCTTAGATCAGGCTTGTTTATCAGGAAGAATTGAGAAGGGAACATTATGAAATCATATATTTCCCATAAGATAAAGATGAAATGATCTGGATACAGGAGTTGGTAACATATAAATAGAATGTAAAAGTGGTATAGAAAAGTAAATAATAATTACTTTAGGGTAAATATTGAAAACAATTAAACCGAATGAAAAATAGAAGTTTGAGGGGAATCCCTTACCTTATGTCGGAAAGTGTTCTGCACTTGTACTTAATGTCTGGGATAATAAAAATAGATTCATTAATAACTTAATTCATAAAATATTCAACCTATATTTAATCTATTATAATTTTATTAAGTTTATTTATGGCCTTATAAGGTGTTATAATATTCAATTTTGTCGTTTGATATTGTTTGTTTCCTTCATATTCATGATTGATTCACTTATATAAATGTATAAAAGATTATGTAAAATAGAAATAATTCTCTAGAATTGAAATTATATGATATTAATGAAATTAAAACTATTAAATGGTATGATATTTTTTTCCATATATGAGGACGATTCATTATATATAACTTGAATGATCGTTGTATATATTATTTTGGCGATTTTTTCATCATCACGAACGAGTTTTTTCTTAATAATTAATATCATATATATATAAGTCGCAAAAAACTAAATAAATTATATTATGTATAATAAAATATTTTCTAATCATAATTATGGTTTGATAACCCTCATTTAATGAGGTAATGGAAAATGAAGTCACATCATCCATGATGATGGTAAATCGGCACGTCACGGATGAAGTTTTCATTTTTAGAATAAAAGTTGGGAGGAAGGGATAGATAATGGATCTTTAATTAACATAATAAAATTGTATTATATATATGATAAATGAGTTATCATACATTTTTTTATTTATGAATTAAGTATATAACAATAAAAAAGTAAATTAGAATAATTTTAAAGGGAAAGAAAATGGATTTACCTATAGTATTATTCTCATATAGAACCTTGTTAAGGAACATTGAAATTGTATTTTTGTGGGAAAATAAAGACTAAAAGTGGGGTATAGGTTTGGGTGAAGAAATATTCAGAATGTAAGATTGATTAAAGTATTTTTAAAGTTTGAGTAGAAGATGTAGTAAGGAGTGGTATTTATAGTGGAGTAGAGGGGCGTTTTTTTATTATTTTAATCATTTGTTTATTATTTTTGGATCAAGACATTGAATAGTTTGAGAATAATTACTAAATATATTAAATAATTAAGTTAAATTATAGATTATGGTTATTACATCATTCATGACTCGTGGAATATTTTATTTAACTTATAATGTATATATCGTAAAAGACAATATTTCACTATTCGCCAAAAAATCAACTTTTTTAGAAAAATACCAAAAATTCACTATTACCATTTTTCAATGTGTAGATTTAAATAATGAATTCCATTTTACAAAAAAAATTATATATATAATATTTTTAATTTTTAAATGAAATCATCATTTATTCAAAAAATACAGATTTTAAAATTAAAACAGATTTTGTATGAATTTAAAAAATTTATTAAGGTCTCATAGAAATATCTTATAATTATTAGACTACAAAATATGTTTGATGAATATATTTTATGAAAATAAATATTATTTTAAAAATTATTTATATTATAAAATTATAAATAAACATTTATGTTTCACATAAACCTCAACACTTAATTTTTCATTTTTAAAACATTTATTTACCTATTCCATGAAACCATATTTTCATTTATAAGGTTCCCAAACTTTTTTTATATGTATACAGGTAAAATTTCAATTGTATTGGTCAAATTAAAATTCTTAATGTTAATATTACTATTCTAATGGTCGTAATAAATAATATCTTATGGTTTTTAACTCATTGTTTTTTGAATCATAAACTATCGAAAAAATTAAATTTTAAAAGGGAGAAACCTTGAAATTTTGGAGTGTTGCTTACATTTTCTTGTATTCCCAATTCTGAATATTTCATTCAATGAGCCCAACTTGTTTCCAGCTTTTAAAAACACCATCCTAAATCAATACAATAGAATCTTATTCAGAAATAGTATAATGGTTGACGAACCAGAAAAACTAATTTTATTAGGACTAAATTTAGGAAAATTCAATGGTTATGACATTAGAAATATGATTCCTACCAAAAATGGAATGGATGATTGGGTAGAAAAACATTGGTGCGGTGAGATACTAGATAATATGAAATTCTCTTATAGTGGTTGATGAATCTGTCACTTCTTACATATGAGAATCTGAAGAATAAGGGTTAGGTCCTAGATTCATGATGTCGTTGAATATTTAAATAATTATTTTTTCCAAGATCTACATGAGTATGAAAAGTGTCCATGGTAATAAAGGTATATGGTTTAAATGTAAGCCGCCCAAAATGGGGTTGAAATTAAATTTGGATAGCTCATGAATTTATATGGAGTTCAATAGAGGAGGTCTGGTGAGAGACAACAATGGATCGGTGATTCTGGGTTTTGAAACTCTTTATAGACCAGGTAATTCTATTAGATCATACGCAAGATCTATGATCAACATTATTATGCTGTGTAGGATTTATAATATTATAATTACAGAATTTGAATTATATTCCACTATTTTTGTTGGGTTACTCCAAGGAAAAGATAATTATCCATGGTATTTTTACTAATTTATCGTGAACAATTGGATTTTTTTTATGTAGGGAATTATTTCCGGTCATACATTGAGGGAAGGTAATTTTGTGGCCTGTTTTTTATCCAAAAAATGTATTCCATGGGAGAATATAATTTTATAAAGAAGTTTGGAATCTTTACCTAATGACTATAAGATCATTCTCAGGGATTATGACCTTGGTCTTTATAATTTCTATATATTAATAGTTGGATTGGATATTGTTTGTTTGTATAATTTTATGTTTTCTAATTAATAATATGTAAATTTTTAATTAGTCAACATATTTTAGGCCACATGTATCACATTGTGAGACTTTCATCTTCTTTAGAAACACTTATTATACATGAATTATTGAAAAAAAATCTCTAGGAATATATCTAACCACATTTTCCCAAAAAAACATTAAATTATTAACACAATGGTTGTCTTGTACTCATGAAATCCATGTTCTTCTTGTAAATCATCATTTTCGTCTATGACACAATCTTTTTCTTATGAATCTTCCTACTTTATTTATCACACTAAATATTTTCAACATATGACTAAGATATATTTCATTAAATTGGTAGTCATCTTGGAGTCTTCAAATGGAAAATTAAGAGTGCCTTCTATCTCAGTATAACTTATAAGCAAATTACTCTTCTTAAACTTCTGGGGTTTATTACCTAATAATGAACCATCAACATTTTTTTAGTTTTTTTATGAGAATTTATATTTTACGATCATTTGAACTTATTTTACATGGATGGAAATTCATTAATCCAATATGATATTATTTTCATATTTTCATATAGTACGTGATGAGATGAGGATGCACCACTATTATGACCACCCCTTTTTCTAGCCTCACAAAAATCATTAAGAACATTAAATATGTTTTAAGTAAATAGTTGATTTTAAATATCTGAATGTTTCTTATCTATCTATAGATTTATCCCACTTTACATGGTATTCCTTTATGCTTTATAGTTTAGTGGGATATGCCAAAAATCTAATCCATGATTCCAAAACTTTTTGCAGTTTCAACGGTGACATACAAATCATGTTCTTTTTGTATATACAACTTACTGTCCATATTTTCAAGAATTATTAATTGGGGTAATATTTTCCAATATTTGGACTCTTATTGGGGAACCAACTTCTACAATATTTTTATACACTATGTAAATGGTGATAATATACTATCCATTTTTCACCATACATACATGTACTTTTTTTTAAAATCTGTATTGTTCATGAAAATAGATTTAGATAAATTATTACAAATAGGCATAAATGGTAAATTTTCATTCAATAATACTCTACAATAATTATAAGGTTATTAATGATCTACATTATATATGATGCATATATTTTATTAGTTGAATCATTCATATAACATTGTGTAGCATGAACAAATTTCACCTTCTTTTATGAAATCTTAATATCTGTCATTTCAAGATTTCCCATTTAACTTTGAATTATAGGCACATAATATTGCATGTGTTATTATTATTTTCGATAATAATTATTTTATTATAACAACCCCTATTTTTCCATTGAACATATTTACCTTTCATTTTTTATTTATTGAATCAAGGAATCAAGTTCTTGATCCTCTTTGACTATACTTCCAATTGAACTTTCTTAGAATCAATAAAATATGTTTTATCTTATTCTAATACATTAATATTATTCTCAAACTCTTCAGTGATCTCATCATTATCTCAAATTTTATTGATATAATCATCTTCAAACTAGGAGAAAATTTCATAAAGGACAACATTTTTGGATTCCTTTCATTTAAATTTCTGTGAAGGGTTCTCATATAACCAAAACAATTCTTTAATAAACTTATCCAATAATATTGATTTCTTCTCAAATTGAGTGATCTCATACTGTGTGATTTTAAATATCCCAATGATATAAGAGAAGAGTTATTTTTGGAATACCATCCAACATTCCTATAATGGATTAATATAAAAAACAACTGACATTCGATCACTCCCACCTGTGATTGAATCTTCTTTAGGAAAATTTGAGAAATAATTAACATAAACATCATGATCACATGAGTGTCTGGAACCAATTTTGGTAAAATGACTATCCAAAATCTACAAAGATTCATCAAACAAATTTTCTTTACATTAAAACAAATATTTTTCATCTTGTTATCTTATCAAGGATAAAATGAGACTTCCTCTTCTCTAGAAATAAGGAAAAACATTTTCAATATTCTTTTTTTCTTCTTACTCTCATTTAATAATGTCTTGCAGGAAACTAAATTATAATCTAAGGAACAAAATTATTAAAAAAAAATAAAATCATTATAAGATAGGAAAGAAATTAAATTTTTTAAATAGTGAATAATTTCTATTGTAGAGGATAAAATATATGTGAACCTCACTATGATTTCAATTGTAAGGACCACTAGGGGTATGTTAAACACTTAGTGGTTGGGTGAATCAGTGTTGGGTATTTTTTATTCCAATTAAATCCTTTTATCCGTTTACCACTTAGAACTATCATGATAATGATTCTCCCTTTATCTTATCTTTATTTCATTCCCTATCACACACAAAAAAAGGACAAGATATTTATATGGTTTAATTTTCAATACTAATGGCTAGTCCTTCATGCAACTAGGAAATAATCATTGATCACACATGACACTATAATGAGATATATCTTACAGTAAATTGGCAATAATTTAATCAAGAGTTGAATTATGGAATCCTATACTCAAGAGGGCAGGAAATACCAATTCTCTAGACTCGTGATAACCTTGTTTAACTATAGCTCCTTTATGGATATTTATACTACCTATTTAAATTTTTTTCATATTTAATTTTTTACAGCATCAAGAATTTCACTTATAGATGTCAAATCAATTGATTTTGGTAGTGATATATAATTTTTCACTTCTTCTTCTATTATATGCAATTAAAAGAGAAATAAAACCCTCCTCTTATTCTCTTGTATGAACAACAGTTCCCACATTCTTCTCAAAAACATGTTTGAGTGATTCACCTTCTTTTCTTATACTTGTATAAATAGATATAAACAATACATTCTCCTATTATTCTTCATTTCCATCTTCTATAATCTTAATATTATTTCCCCTGTTTTCTCTTGTGAACATCATGAAAAAATCAAAAAATTCTTCTTTTCCTTTCCTCATAGCATGAAACACTATATTAGACTTATTTTTCCATCTTAGAATCACATCATGTGTATTAGGGTGATGATCAAAGAGTCAGTATCCTTTATCTTAACAGAAAATTTCCTCCCTTTAATTAAAATTTTGAACCTCTCTACAACTTTTTTTAATAAATGATAAAAACATATATAGTACCTACCTGTTGCAACATTTTTTTATTTCGTCCTCTATATTCTTCATTATTGTATTCACTATATGAAGTGAGTAATTGATTTAAATTACAGTGATTTTTTTTAATTCAAAACCCATGGTTCTCACCCATAATTCTCCATAAATAGACCCATGGTCTTTAACCTTGACATATTCTTATAATTCATGAATAATCCACATTATCTACTAGCATGATAATAGAAATTATCACAGAAATCCTCCTATAATAACCATACATAAAAACTCAAATGGACTCATCATTCATCAACAAATTTCCTTCAATACATGATTATTTTATCTATATTTATAAATTGTGTTCATCCTTATCCAGTAAATATATATGTATATCCTTCATAACTTGTGGTATAAAACTCACATTCTTTTAATTCTTCATTCCATAAAAATTCACCCCATATTTATTGGCATATATACATGATTTCATAAACTTAAAACATTTGTGGAACATTTATTGTAGTACAAATAAAATGGTATATCTCTTCATTAATTCTTGATTAATGACTCATACATTCCTTATAAAGTTTCCTCTACCTGAAACTTGGCATAAACCAAAGCCTTGTGATTTTTCATTTTAATTAATCTCATCTTACCTGGAATCTTATTATCTGACTTGGTTCTGTAATGAAAATTTTATTGAGAACAAATTTTTATGTTATTCTCTCAAAAATAATTTATATCTCATTTAGAAATATATTGATATCTAATATTTAAATATATGGAAATTATAAATATTAGTATACCAAGAATCATATAAAATGTTCTAATCACAAAACAAATCTTTTTTTCAAATATCTATCAATTTCTTATTCCTATTGTTTAGAGAATATATTAACACATGTGATGTAATTTGAATACATGGAAAATTTTCATACAAGTTTATACATATGAATATTCTCTAACATGACTAGTTCATATTCACTGAAAATTGGTATATCATATTAATTCAACTATATTTGTCCATTATGTATCCAAATTCTCAATAATGCAAAATTCATCTATGAAAATTCATTTTCATACAAAGTATATTTGCATGTGTAAGTTAATTTTTGTATGCATCTCATTTGGGTATACATATTCATCTATGAAACCAATTCAGTGGTTTTACAATTTGTATATAAACCAAGGTATTCAACTAAAAATACTCTATGATATTAGAAGCCTCATAAATGGATAATCACTTATGCAACAACCTATTCAGGTATACAGATTCAACTATCTAGGAAATTTTATAAACATATATTTTATAACTTGAAATATGTATGTAGATTCACATACATATTTCTACACTTATTTAAATAGTTTTAAATATTCATCTTCTCTACTTTACAATTGTCTTATTTCTGTAAAACCTCAACCAAATAAAATTTCAAAAATAAATATAGTCTTTTCCATGATAAATAAACTTTAGAGGATCACTATTCTTTTAATTAACTGAATCATTATATCCCCTAAACCTACCATGCCAACCTACATCCAACACATGGATGGAACCAAAAAACTCATTCATAATATAGATATATAATTTTCTACATTAAAATTTAATTCTCTATGGAACTCATAAAATCTTCTACTGATCATTGAACTTTATTAATTAATATTTATTAATATCTCTCAAGGGAAAGAACTCAATCTGTCATATAGAAATTTTACAAGAAACTTTATATACCACATCCAAGATGTATCAACCGATTTCAATATATTAAAAAAATTGACTGATAATTATTGATAACTTCTTAATATCCTAAAAGATATTCTTGTTTATCAAAATATTGGAATGCATTTATAATCATTCCATGATAAAGAATAAAACTCACCCGAATTAGGGTCAAGAGAGAGCATAAAATTGTTGGATTCATTTTGGGGGATTCTATTATTATAAATTATCACATCCACCCTTCATTATGTGGTGAGATTTTACAATTTTTTCCATGCACATTTATTTATAATTTTACTTTTATACAAAACATACTTATAAAAAAAATTATCACTCATAGTTTTATCAGTGCAGTGGGATACCAATCTCTTTGAGCTTTAGGTGGAGGCTTATCCTTATGTTATAATATTATATTTACCACGGTCATAAATACTTTTTTATGGAAAACAATTCTTTAAAACCTAATTGTGTACACACTTATTCTTAGTTCACTAAAAAGGTTTATCTTTTTCTAATTCCAAGTTAAGAAATGTTTTTCCATGATATAAGAAATTCGTATTGAGGGAATATTTATCACCCTTAATAGATTTCAACCACTCTTACCTATATCTATTAAACTTATAAATTTTTCATTATGAATATTTTCAATCACCTGTAGTGAGATATCAAGTTCTTTAACCATTTTTCATTCACATATAATTGGACATCCTTGATTTTGGGGACATGTGTCGATTCCTTTCAATGACATATCAATATGTATCGGGATAGTTTGGATTAAGTACTGATTCCATGATAATTATAACGGATTCTTCTAATGGAATTGGATATCACAATTAGAAAATTATCTTTAGATTAAATGAAATTATTCTTGAACTGGTCATTAATGATTAAAGACGTGTTGAGAAGAGATTTCCGATTTTTTACTGTAAGAAAATACATTCAAATATTTATTTACTTGATGACGTGAATATTTCTATAAAAAGTTACTATTTTACATGAAGAAAATGAAGGAACATAGGCATGGATTTGTTATTGAGAAATGTGTTATTTCATCTGCTTCTTAGATTATTCTAAGTAATTTATAAGGTGGACTTAATTAAAATATAATGGGACAACACATGTGAACCAATAAGGATACACCTCATCCACTCTTAAGGGACCTAATGGGTAGGGTTAACCCCATAGGAGGGACTTTCATTGGCATCCCATATATGGTAGAGGCGGGTGCACAAGCCCACCCAGGCCCAAGTATAGGACCTACGGAGTGCATGCCTGGAGGCCCTCATAGGTTGGTTTGGAAGCCCATGGTATGATATACTATTATGGTTATACTGGAGTGTGAGTGATATCCCATCACTGCTAGCTCAAATGGTGTATAGTATGCTTTGGATAATAAATAAAATCCAAAAAATGTCAAAACATATATGGGACAAGAACATATTAGGTATTATTACTCTATCACATAAAATTTAGACAGAACACGCATCATTCAGTTAGGTGGATCTAGGTCATCTGATCGATCTCTTCAATCATCTTCCAACTCCAACCTCATCGAGGAGATCTAGTACATCAAGGTCCGATAAACCACTATCAATCATCAATACAAGGATACCATGATTGATATGAGGCCCATATGGTGAGTCTAAGAGGCCACAAATAATCATGCATAAAACTATGTATTACATCCATGTGATAAATTGAATAACTATCCTCATCTGAAGTAAAAATGTATTTTCAAGAGGGTGCTCAGAAAAAAAAAACAAAGGATGAGTTTTAGATTGGATAAATGAGGATAATGTGATCCTCATGGAATGCATGTGATCACCACAAGGGATATTTCATAATTATGTAAGATAAATTCCATGATTTTCGATATACTTTGGAGAATACCTAAACTAATCCTCTATGAAATCGACGGATTTTTTTGTGTGGATTTATGGGATTCCTAAACATGGATTAATAAGAATATATAAGTTGGTTATCATCATCTATTAAAGAAGATCTCTCAACGGTGATAAATCCCAAATAAATATTAAGAAAAGATTCTATTTTTCTCATAGAAAAAGAGATAACATGAATCCCTCTAACTCGAAAAGGATAGAGAGATCTACAAAGCACTGATATTTCATTAAAGGAGATTCATGCAAGCCTTAAACAAGTGTTTATCACTCAAGAAGAGTATTTATTAAGAAAATAGTTTCCAAGAAGAAATTGGTTTAGCACACAATTCATTATTCCATGGCCTTCCATGAAAATCACTGAGAGATAGTGTTTGTATAAAGGCTTCTGAGAAGACTCATTCCTGTCCTGGACAATTTGGTTTGAAAATCACATATTGTACTAAAAATAGTGTAAGAAACCAGGGCTCTCTACTTGTATAAAGGTTCGTTGTGATCATTCTACACTTACACGAAGGACATTATTTGATACATATTTCATGATCCATCCATATAATGTAGAATACATATAAAATAAACTAATACAAGAGTAACTAGAAAGTGTAAAGTGTATTACACACACACAATTGAGTAAAGAAACATCATGATACACATGAATTTGATAACATGCATGAGTGAGACTTATGTTAAGTGTGTGAAGATAGAAAGGATATGGTGGATTTTTTTCATTCATGTTTACATACATTCATACCAATATTGAGATAGCTAAATCTTGGATTTCATATTCCACGATATAAACTTCCATTCATGAAATTTATTTAATGTTTTTTAATTTGGAATTAAAGAAGGTAAATACCTTAGATTAGTGAAATTCTGGTCTGTTATAAAATATTGAAGAAATTTTTGTGTATTTCTTTCACATATGAAATTGAGTTTGGAAAAATATTATGAAGGTATAATTTCCTAATCATGGTTTCACATTTTCTACTAGTCATTATTGGATATCAGAATTATTGAGTAATGCCAACAGACTTGACCAGGGGTTATCGAGGCTATTTGAACAGGTACATGAGCATGTAAATGCCTACAAAATTGTAGAGGAAGATCACATAATAATCCTATAATGGATTAAGACATTGAAAATAGGTGAAGTATTCTTGTTAGTTTTGAGAGTAGGATAATTCTTCTGGTTAGATATAGATGTATAATGATTCTCTCATTAAGATCTAGGGAAGAAAAATTTCAATTCGACCTAAATTTATTAGAAGTCTTTTTGTTGGAGCTGGAAGAAAAGAGAGTATCTCAATTGGAGATGGTTCATTGTAATCACTTATTTCCTAGTGAAGAATCCATGTTTATAGACCAACATGGAAAATAGTATCTTTCGCACTATAAATTAATGATATTTTGTGCTCATATCTCTATTTCATTTACTACACGTGAAGTGAGTTTTAGAGAAAATATTGAGTGGATTGATAACCTTAACAAATTAGAGATTTCTAATTTAAAATAAAAGAAATTCGTAAAAATAAACCATTGATTCACCCCTCCCCTCCCAGTGGTCAATTAAACCTAGGAAACTAAAAGTGGCATCAAAGGTTTATGTTATATATAAAGATTAAAGAAGTGTTCTGATAGTTGGAGAATATTAATTCTTCCAATAGCCAAGGTGTTCCAATATTTTATGTGGAAAATTATCACATTTGGAAGAATATGATGCTACCTTATATCCTATCACTCACTATAGAAGTGAGAGATGCCGTAATATTATGTTTTACACCCATTGATGATTGTGATTCCATAAAACAAAATGATAATATAAATATGGAGTTAAATGGAAGGGACCAATATTCCATCATGATGTATCTAATAGAAACTTTCAATACAATGTTTTGAGGTCTTCAGAATTACAAGGAGATCTGAGATAAACTCAGAAGTAACTATGAATGCCATCTCAATGTTAAGGAAGAGAAATTACAAGTTTAGAGTAGTATGATCATGGAAATTAAAATGGATTATGAATAAATTATTGATTACAATTCTTCACCAGAGTGACTGAGATATTCATCAATATTCAAGGATTTTTTGAGAATTTGGATGGCTCTATCATTGTAATAAAATTGATGAGAAATTTTCCGAGTCATTTTGATTCAAAAGTATTAGTATTAGAAGAACGATATGAATTATCTCTTGATGAACAATAGAAAATTCTCATTACTTATTAGATGAGGAAAACACTATCTTTAAATAAAAAAAGAAAAAATTGAAATGGACTTTGAATCCATGAGAAAGGGAAAGGTTAGAAATGATGATGCAGAAGAATCCAAATATTATGACAATGATAAAGAGGATAATGACTTAAATGAAAATATTTACCTTATTTAAAAAGTGGTAATGAAGTTAAAATTGAAGGTAAAGAATAATAACCACCTAAATTCTTCAAATATGGTAGAACAATCACTATTCCATGAAGTTTCTAGATAATCAGTTTCAATTATTAAAATCAAAATCAGAATCAAATAATGAAAGATCACATAAATAAAAATGGTATAAGAAGAATAATAAACACAACAACATCAATAAGACAATTCTTATAAGAAAGTATAATAAAGATTCATTATCAAGGTATTCTTTAGATAACGATGTTGTTTTTTGTTCAAAACAAGAGAACAACTAATTCATCAAGTATTAGTGATGTTGAAGACGAAAGAACAAAACATGAATGAAAGATGAAAGAACGATCAGAATTCGGCATGGAAAATGTAAAATATAACATGAAATAAATGAAAAATATTGAGATAAGAAAATTGAATTATCTTCAGAAAATTGTGAGGAATAAATATTATTTTTGATGAAGAAAAGAAGGATTTGATCAAGAAATAATTATCTTTTTTTCAGTAAAATCAAGATTCACAAATTCAAAATTTATGAACAGGATAATATGGTATGTGATCTTGAATCTTGTTGAATTTTAGAGAATAGTATTTTTATGATAAAAAAGGAATATGTGTCATAGTTCAATAAGTGGATGGGAAAAGAATATTTCAATAAATATATTGAGTTCAAGGGAAAAACTTCACATGATAAAGAGAAGAAATATAAAAGTGAATTTAATCATTTTGATGGATATGTTACTTTTAATAGTTTAGATGTGAAATCAGAATCTGTGAATATGTGGGTCAATGACAATGAGAGAAAATATTCCATGTTTAGGGAAGCAAAAAATATTTCATTAAGGTTGTAACCCTAATAAAAGACAACAACAAAAACACATATCAAGATTCATCTAGAACAAATCTAAGAGAATAATTATTCAAGGATTTTGTTTGTGTTATTGAAATCCTAGTCACAAATCATTCTCATTATAGTGAAACATGACAGTACTAAGAATGAGGCAAGAATAAAATGGGAGTTTCAATGAGCACTATAGGAAGATATCATATACAAAACAACATGTGAATAGATTTTCACCAAAACTACCTAAACAAAATAAATTTCATATTCTGGAATATGTTTCTAGAATATGTATTCTAGAAGGTCATAAGGTTGAGGTATGCATAAAAATTATAGTAGGAGATGTTACCTATGTTGTGAAATGGAATTGTTTTAATAATAAAATCAATGATAATTCATGTGAATATTTATAGAAGATTGATAATGTCAAGAAAGATTGCCTAGTTTTTCAGCCATGTCAATTGAAACTAGCTATAGAATTAGAGCAATCTGAGAAACTGGTTAAATATAATGAAATAAAGCTGTCTTAAAAGTTGAAGAGAAAACTTTTGAGAAGTCATCCATAATTAGGATCTTAAATATTCAAGGGAATAATGTGTATAAACGTATTTCACATAAATAATAAGTTTAATGGAGTAAAGAAGATTGTAAAACATAAAGGAAGATCGCATGTATGATTTGTTAGAAAATAATCACCCATATTGAGAGGAAGATATTAATATGAATTTTTTTTCAATGAAACAAATAGTTACTTTCTTATGCGCTATTATTTTTTTTCTAATGAAAAATATAGGTAATTGAATGATATATTTGTGGCTATCACATGTAAACAACACGATGATATTTTACCTCATGGATTCTACTAACATTAATAAAATGGATGAAAATTTTTAATCCTTTAAGGTGTAGAAATATTGACAATTAATATGAAAATATTTGGAATAAATTAGAATAAATGATCAAGGTATGTCAATCCCACTTTCCTCCATTATTCTTAATTGAATTATCTTATAAATCAAGGGGGAGTTTATGGTTGATGAAAAAGTAATACAAAGGTGGGGATTTATCTTTTTCACCTCAATGTTTTGATGTGTTTGTTTAAGTGTGTGCATGGATTATCATTTCATTTATAGATATGGTTCTTTACAACCCCTTTAATGATAATTGAGACATTTTGATCATGATTTCATAAACACATTATGTTATACACAACATAGAAATCCTAGTTTGTATCTCTCTTAGTTTCTACACTCGGTTAGCCCATGTGTATTTAGAGTGGATTAACTAGATGATATATTCAAGAGAACCATGTGTGGACATTCCTATCTGAGAATCAATTGTCAAATTTTCATATAAATTGACTATCATGTTTTTAAAAGAAAAATGAGATGATAAAAATCATTATGTTTTCTTTTTTATTTTATTTAAATAGGGGGATAATTTTTTTAGTATGCATCATGGGTTTTGAATATGTGAAAATGATTTTGATAGAAACATACAATGGGGGAATTTTTGGGTCTAGGGTAAAATTAATTTTCATTTTTTGGTAAATATGTTTTCGGTGAGTTTCGATGAAGTATAGATTTCTATATAATTATTATGGATTCATCAAATGGAATTAGATTTAACGCATGGGAAATTTTCATTGAGTAAACTCTGTAAATTTTTAACTGGTCTTTAATGATTGAAAACATGCGTTAATGAGTTTTAACATTATCTATTATAAGTAAATATCATTCAAATAGTTATATTTTAATGTTGTAAATAATTAAATTAAATAAAACTATTATTCATAAATAAAATAAAGTAATGTAGTCTTGGAATCTTTATTGATTATGGTGGTATTTGTTTTGGTTGTTTTATTTTTAAAGTATTTATGATGTGGCCCAAATAAGAATATAATGGGCCAGAACATATGAACCATCAGGGATTTCCCTCAACCAACCTTAGGGGACTTGAGTGATTGAACCCATGGGAGGTTCTTCCATATGTTTCATGTAGGATGCATAGGTGGGTGCATAATCCCACATAGGTCCATGTATAGGTCCATTGGAGAAAATGCTCAAAGTTTTTCAAAGGTTGGGATATAAGTCCATAGACCGAAGAACCTGTGGTGTGTACATTGGAGTGAGGGTGTTCATCCCCATGGCTGTATTGAATAGATTGTAGCAGGATTTTGATAATAAATTGGAGCAAAGACATATGATGAAACCGATGTAGGAAAGCACGTGTTGGATATTGTTCCTCCATCACATAAATGTTTTATAGAACATACTTCATTGGATTAGGTGTACATGATCTTTCCCATTGATCCATTCAATCATCTTCTACCTCTATCCTCCTTAAAGAGATCCAGTGTTTTAATGCATGATGCAACACCTTTAATCATCACCTTGAGGCTACCATGATGAATATAATACTAAGGTGGTGAGTCTAACATTCCATGAATCATTATATTTTAAACTACGTCTCAAAAGTATGTTATAAATTGAATAACTATTAGTGACCAAACTAAAATTGCAGTTTCCAGAGGCCTCTCAAATAACAAATCACAATTGATGAGTTCGATCTTGGATAAATGAGGAACATGTAATCTTCATCATGTTCATGTGATCACTATGAGGGATACTTCATACTCACCGAATATAAACACAATGATTTTTAGAGTAATTTTTAGAATACCTAAATGACTCAGGTATTCTACCAATTTTACATTTTGTGGGGATTTAGGGGAGTCCTAAGAAAACTTAATAAGAAAATATAATTTGATTATCATCATTTATAAAAGTATAGGACTCGAGACTAAGAATGTTACTACAAATATTTAGAAGAGATTTCATTTATTAATGAAACTGAGCTAACATCTACCCCTCTATATCATGAAAGACGCAAAGATCCCTGAAGCACTAAGATTGCACAAAGGAAGAATCCCATAGGCCTTCGACAAGTGTTTATCACTCTCGAAAAACTTTTATGAATAAATAATTTTTCGCTAAGAAGTTAGGTTATTTCTAAGGAGCATGTATGTCCCTTGGATAATGAAAATAACACTTAGAACTAGTGTCTTCATAAAGGACTGTGTGAAAGATCTTGAATGTATTGTGAAAATAGGTTTGATAGGGTCATGTAAAAATAAATGTCAAACCTATGTTTCACTACAACTATTTCAAGAAACTAGTGATCCCTACTTGAAGTAAGACTCAATGAGATCAGGCTACTCTTTCTTGAAGGACATGTTGTGGTACATATTTCATGATATGGCCAGTACATACATGATTCAAATGCACTAAACCAAAAGAAGAGAAACTAGAAATTGGACAGTGTATTACAAACACTCTTTCAAGAATAAATAATATAATATATATGTATGTAATAAAATATATGCATGCGACTTAAGTGAAGTGTGTGAAGTATTAAAGGATAAGATAGATATGGTTCATGCATGTTTTCTTTCACACATACCAACATTGAGATAACCAATGCTAATATTTTGGATTCTAGGTATCAAAATTACAGACATTATGGGTATTTAATGAGTTTGAACTATGGATTAATTAATGTAAATAAATTGAATTTATGAAACTCTAATATTGTATAAAGTATTCAATAAATTTATGTGCATTTCTGTCATATATATCTGTGAGGTTAGGAATCCATTCAGAAGGAAGCATTGATCGAGAAAGGTTTTACTTAAGAAAAATTTCATCATAGATGATTAGAATTATTAATAAAGGTTAGAAGACTCTACAAAAGGTTGATGAGGATAATTGGAAAGATGTGTGAGAAATTATGATTCTATAAGCACTTGGATGAAGATTATATAATCACCCTGTAGTGGATCAAGCCTTTGAATGGATTTGAAGTCTTCCAGTTGGTGTCAGAAGTAGAAAAAGACTTTTGATTAGATCTAGAATTAAGATTCTATCAGTTGAAGACAAAGATGATAATTTTAGTTATATTTGAATTTAATGAAAGTATTTAAGTTGGAGACAGAAGAAAAAGGAGTCCCTCATTTGGAGATTGATCATTGTAATTACTTTTTTTTATAGTGAGTAATCCATGTTGGGGGGATAAACAGGGATATGAGTAGGTGTTTCTACTGAACCCTATAAATATTATGTGATACTCTCTCAATTACTACCATAACACATGATGTTGGATTTAGATACCAAATTGTGTGGATTGAGAAACATAAAAATATTCATATATTGAGTTTGAAAAAAAAGAAATTCATTAAAAGAAATCAATGATTCACACCTCCACTCTCAGTGTTCAATCAGGCTTGGGGCACTACACCTCACATTTGTATTGACTTTTAAAAGTTTACCTAATTCATGGAATATCTAAGTGACAAAAAATTTACACACATCCTTTTGAAAAAACTTTTCTCTGAAATTTTTCATCACTTAAATAAATGTTTTCATTGTAATGTGGAATTGTACATCCCTTGTATTTGACAAGTTTTGTGTGATTATTTTAGTTTCAAACTTTTTTTTTCCAATGCATCCCCCATGGAATCATCTTACTTATCAATTTTTGATTTATCATCAAATAGTTCCTTGATAAAATTATGTTTATAATATAATACGTCAAAATTAAAAATGTTTAACTAAAATTAAATATCATAGTATATGCCTTTAATAGTTTTATTTATTCATACTCTACATAGGATACACTACATTCATAAAAATATTTTTTATTAACAGTTTATCTAGAATAACATATACTATATTAAATAGATTCGATTAGGGGTTGATCCATTATCTTCTTTGAGATTAGAACCTCTATTTTATATATTTTACATAGTCTTCAATGAAATTTCCACATGTGAAATGATAAGTATAAAAATCAATACTTCCATTAGATGCACATCTTCAAAAAAATATTCAAATATATACTCCATCGTACTCTGATAAAAATTCTAGGAATTGTATGGGAAGATCCAATAAGAGGGAGTCTTTTATCAAATACCAAATGAAAAAACCCTCAGTATATCTGTAGACACATAAGAGGGGAAATGGATTAAGTGTTAACCAATTTATACCAGAATCCATTACTTATTAAAAAAATTAACCATCTTGGGTTATGAACGTCTTCTATTGGTTATAGAAGTAAAATAATTTTTACCAATAAATGATCACACACATGAAATTCATGTAAACCATGTAAAGATGGAACATAGTATTTTTAAAAGGTTTTGTTTTAAGACCTACATCATAGATTGATTCATTTTTCAACCCAATCAAGGATTATCTATTATAATCAATCATGGACGATAATGGGGAGTGATTCTGACTCCTACACAATATGTTACCAATAATACAAATAAAAAATTCTCACAGGACTTCCACAAGCATTTATTCTCATAGAAATAAATTATTCTCACAATAATTTCCTTGTATACCCTGATCCACATAGGATATATATCTTCCAATCTGTATATATAAGTGTTGTTTTGATTAATATTGATAAAATTGATGAAAACATCTACTCATGATTCTTAGTATCAACATGTCTAATCTTATTCATATCAATATTGAGTCTTTTACTACCACTTATTAATAAATAAATTTTCCATTCATATTAGTCTATATTCTTTTCATATCTTTAGATATTTAGTAGAATTAGTTGGTTGGATTTTCAACTCACTGATATAAAGGGATAATGAATCTAATAGATCCTCAATACCTAAAGAATTTAACAGTAATGATAATAAACATACATGAAAAATAAAAATTTATTCAACAATTCTTTATAATTCTTCTCACTCCTCTGTCACATGGATCATGTATTAGAATATTGGATAGATCTTCTTTTACCTTAAAATTTAATACTAAAGAGAATAATCTTCTTAGAATAATATCGATATACTCTTCCTCTAAGGGAGATAACTGGTTCTCCAGACTCAGATCAATCTCTAGGTTTACCAATAAAACCTTTCACTCTATTTATTTTCAAATTTATACGCAAGTCACTTGAAATAACATTTAATATTTGTAGAATATAGAAAATCACATCAAATTAGATTCCTATGATTTCTCATTCACTTTTTCGCTCTTTTACTATATGTGGGTATAATGCTTGATGTCATTTTTTCATAACATACATCTTATGTGTACATCAATGATTAAACTTGATTTTATCTTTTCTCATTTTTCTTAGACCATATATATTATATGAAATTCAAGTAGGCTCTTCTCTCTTGTCATATTCTTGTTAAAGGGTCTTTAAAAAAAGGGATGAAACATTTACCATAATATAACAATTCATAAATATAAATATTTCTAAACTCTAAAAATACACAAATTTTTCTTTCCATTGAATAATTTCAGGCCCAAATTATTAATTTATAAGAAAAAAGTGGCATCACTTTACGTTTAAAAATGTTATATTAAATCATAACTAATTTGTGACAATTTTGTGATAAATTAAACATTAAAATTAATACCTTATATCACAATATTTTAATCAAAACTTTGATATAAAATGATAAATTTTTAATATTATTAATTAAAATACATGAAGAAATTGAATAGTTATCTCATATATCAAACCCTCTTCAATCACATGAAAATTATAGTGATATTTAAAATCTTGAAGCTTAGTTTGTAAACCATCATATTTTTCTTCAATTATATTCTAAAAATGTCCAAATAAATCTGTATTTTGATTCATTAGAAATTTATTCTATCCTTGATAATATTCTCTAGCCTTGATTATTAGCTTCTAGAATATTTATAGCTTCTATAAAATTTATTTTATGATATTTTTATCATTTAAAATAATTCCTATACTGAAAAAAATTAATTTTACATCATAATATAAATTCTATAATCACCATATTTTAGTATAAAACATTATAAAATTTATCTATGGACCGGTTCGTATATAGGCTTCATTACATAGATTAATATTACGTTGCTTGATAATTTCTTATATTATGTTTATGTATATTTTAAAATGATGATTACATATATTGTATTCATTCTCATGAAGAAGAAATTCAGGCTTTTTAAGTACATTATCCTTATATACCAATTTTTCAAACATATGTAGTGTAATTCATTGTTATACAATGTATTATGATGATAATTAAACAATAGTTGATGTTTGAGAACAACTCAGTTTTGATCAAATGATAGTCTGACAATGCTAGATTATTTATACGCAGGTCCAAGAACTTTAAAATGACTTTTTTGAAAATTTCAAGACTTGGAAAATTTTCTACATTAAATTTGAGGCTCTATAAAAGAATATTAGTCTATATTAAAAAAATATAAAATAAAATAAAACACCATAAAATTTATTTGTAAATAGGTAGCATAATTAAAAAAAACCATTTGAATCTTATCCATTAAAACACATAAAATACTAAAGATTGATTATTTACAAAAAACTTCACTACACTGTAAACATTAGCCCCACTTCAGTCTTTAAAAACCATCATCCATGGGATAAATATAATAATTTTCAAAAATATTCAATTAGTTGCACACTACGATATAATTTATAACACCATGGGTCTTAAAACTCCCCAGTCAGCCATCTCTTAAATAAATTAATTGAATATTTTAATTATATTTATACATGGAATCCATCTCTTCACTTATATGGATATTTCTCATAGAAATTTCACATGAAAAGCACCGAAATTGTACTTGAGGACTATTAAATTAAATCATCATATTTTTTTGGTATTTTCACCTAGCATCCCTAAATTCCATACCCCCTTTCTAATATTTGAAAATCCTTTACAACTCGAAATTAATATCTTATTTATTATCCATACTAATTTGGTATCTTTATGAATTATTTTTATTCTATGAATATTTAATCCATAATCCTTCATTCATGCACATTTTCTTTATCCTTTTTCTAATAGTGATGGGCCAAAAATATAATCATTAGCTTCCATATTAATTTGGGTACTCTATGGGTATTTCCCCTAACATCTTGGATATACATGATATGGATGGTTGACTAATCTCTCTTATTATCTCCCAAATTAGAATATAGTATAATTTTTTATAGTATGATATTATGAAATGTTAGGATGATGTTGTGATCTAATGATGATGGCGTGATGATGTGGTTGTTAGGTGATATGTACATAAAGAGAAGGGAATGAGGTATATTTCCTTAATGTATATGTACATTATCACAACGTGATATGTGATGAGGTAGGCATGTTATATCATATGTGGTATACAGTGTGTGGCTGTATTAGGTGGATATGATGTTATAACTATGTGATTATTGATGTGATTTTGTTAGAGTATGTGATTAAATTTAAATTTAAGGAATGATAGTGCTTAGATAAATTGATTTGGATTATGAGGGAAACATATTCAATATGTAATTAGGTTCATGGTACCTTTCCTATATATTCCCTTTTATTATTACATCTCTATATTTTGTATGGATTTTCTTAGTGTGACTTGGTGAGGTCAGGTGTTAGTATACCAATATATAATAAGTTGTTTTCCTTGTTTATTAATGTCAGATTTCTTATTCTTCATCCATGTCTTCATGAGAGAATTTGGGATGTATCCTATAAAGTATAATTGTATACTCATACCTTTATATATATATATCCTATATTTAAATATTTTCTAGAGGGATTTGGTGATTAATCATTACCTTACTATCATATGACATGAAGTTGGTTTGTGTTCCAGGATTTGTTACCACAAGATTCACTTAATTTTGTGTTTATTTTATAGGGGCTTGTTTTTTCATGATATTACAAGTTTTATCAAATGGGATAACTATGTATTATATTAATTTGATTTTATATTTATCTAATTTTTCCAAGGATTTGTGAGGTAAAATTTCCAATATGTGTATTATGTACACATTGTGCTACTCTCCAACTTGTGGTTTATTATAGATGAGCTCCAGGGGTCACACTTGTCTCTCTACTAAAATAAAATGGGTTAGAGTGGGCATGGATCATGATATTGTGGTATCATAGCATTAAGAAAAGAGTTTAGATTTATTTTAGATTTAAAAAACAAGTGATAATTTATGTTCATCTAGGAAGTAAAATAGTCTACTCAAAATCAATATGTTATGTAAGACGTGGAGACCAACTTGGATGTACAAGGTCTCCTATGATCCAATGTTATGACCATGTAACCTATTTAATAGGTGTTAGAATGTTTTTTGGTGGCAAGGTAGAGACCTCGGTGAGGTAAATTTATCATGATTTTTTACACCTATATTTTTATTTAAACAAATGTTTAGAAAATAAAATGGTTTTAATTAAAAGATCATAAATGAATTTCATATTATTATGGGTTGGGGTTCCCTGTACTATGTCGTTAGAGATATGAAAAAGATTATATTATATCAATATTATATATATTTTTCTCTATTAAAGTAAATATAATAATATTCTATTGGTTATTAGTTTATTGATGGGGGATATTCGATAATGGTGGATTCAATTTCTCAGATATCAGGAAAGGATTATGGTATATTATGATATTTTTAGTAAAAGAACTGTGTCAAGTTAATTTCTTTTATACTGAATTGATATTCATTGGGTGAATTATTAGATTTTTATTTATTAATCTTATTTACTATTTTTAGATCTTCTTCTCAAAGAAGATGTTGGGTCATGACATTTGGATGAGGATTTGTTAATGATGTTTAGAAATCTGGTAACCCAATTTATAATATTGAAATATCTTAAGGTTATTTAAAAGGTAGAAATAATAGAGAATATTCATACATAAATTAGTTTATCTCAAGAGAGAAAGAATCCAAAATTCATGAGTAAAGCTGCAAGTGGATGTTATTAATTGTATGGGAAATTGAGGCTTTGGTCATCATTGATGGAGTTATCATCATGCAAAAGGTTTCATAGGAGAATAAAATGGTTAGTTATATACTATATATTTTCTAATGTTAGTTGATCAAGAGATAAGACAAGGTACCATGTATTTATCTTCTACCTTGTCTTATATATTTTTTATTGAATAATTTTTTACTCCATCACACCAAACCAATCCTAAGATCTGGGAATCAAGGATGTGATATTTAAAATACTTTTTTGTTGAATATTATTTTTGGACATAATTTTATCTATCCAGATGTGTGTATAGGTTTTTATACGTGATGGTGTATAAATATTCCTTGTATAATTTATTCTTATATAAAATAAAAAAATATGGTGGAATCCATGTCATGGATTATTTGTATTATATACATGTCGTTATTGATTCCTTCAAGGGGAGATTTATTTTCATTAATGTTGAAGGACAATATATATTTTTCATTAGATACATTAAATTGATTATAGATTATGGGGCCTCATTCCTCTTAGTTAGTGGAGTTCTTGATGAGCTTCGTTGAAGTTCAAATAGTTTTTTTAAGGGTGGTTGAAGAGATCCATAATTTCTTTCTAGAAGAGGTTGTGACACTACCCCTAGATGTGGAGTCATTTTTTGTATAATGTGGGACCGATGTGTCTTTAATTTTTATTCCACTATATTGGATGCTTCATTCTGAGTTTTGATAGTTTTAGATTCAGATTTATGATTTATGGTGAAATGGTTTCTTCTTTCCCAATGCATCACCTTGGCCTTATTTGGTTATTTTTTGAAGAATACATAAGTTATTATAAGTTTGTGTGTATACAATTGGTGATTAAGAAAAGAAATGGTGAATAAACATTTTTTCACACATAGATGTATGATCTATTTGATTTTTTCAACACTGCTGGTTAGTTTTTAATGATTGAAACAATTGTTTCTTGGAAGTCTCATTTTATGTTATTAAGGTTAATATATTCCAAATTATTTATGGAAAATATAAGTGTTTTTTATCTAACTTTTCATGGATCGTTTTCCCCTTGATAGATTTGACAAGAAATGAGTGGTACATCATAGAGCTAGATTTACGAAAAGTTGTATTTGAATACCTTAAGTGAAGTGTGTCTGTGATTCGTTTCTTCAATTTCTAGAGTAATAACTTGTTTTTTTGTTCAGTTGTGATGCTTCCCTTTTTTTAGTTGTGTTTTAATATAATAGACTATAGTGATCTCTTATGTGTCACATTAATTAAATCCTCAGGATTATTATTGTGTAATAAATGATATTGAGTTAGAGATGGTGGTGATTTCAATAAATTTTTCGAATATTTTAATTATCGAATAGTTGTTTGTGATTTTTATAGATTGAAATAATTTTATGAACATATTATATAAAAATATATTTTTTGTCAATTCGAGTGAAAAACGTTATTAAATATAATGAACCATCATAGAATTCTACCTCAACTAGAACCCAGACTTGCTTACCACTGAATTGGGGGTCATTCCCAATCACCCGGAGATTGAAACGAGTTTTAGAGCATCATAAATATGTAATGTGAATTAGTTTCTATTTAAATTAAAGTTACTACACAATAGAATTTCTCCTGAAAATCATGAAAGACCCATCCATTGGTTGGACATCCATTCCAAAAAAATATACAAAAACAAATAAAGAGATATAAAAATTCATAAAAATTAAAAAATATATTGTGTAAAAGAAAGAACAACCTCGGCTAATTCCCAAATCCCTTGATAGAAACATCCACCACTACATTATCTGTTTTCCACAATAATAATTACAATCCATGAATAACCATAACTGAATGCAGTAAAACTCAACTTGATATATTAATTAACATAAAGTAAATACAAAATCAATCAATTAGTTAAAGAGAACAGATGGTTAATACAAAATAAACTATAACTAAACACATAATAAAAATACATTTAAATACCCTAAAATAAATCAATTATCTATGAGTGAAAAATGTTAAAACAAGAAACTGAAACTAAAATTTAACATAGGTGTGAGAATAAAAAAGATCAATAGGCCACCACCCCCTTACCACACACCAAAAATTAAATTAAATAATAATTTAAAGCTAGTTTAAAATATAGATAGAAAATAGGTTTTTAACTCATAAGTCCATGAAAACAAATTTTGAGTCTATAATCAGTTTAATAATTTTAACATTATCATTTATATTAAATGAAAAAAATCACTATGATTAAATTTTCTCATTTAAAACCATTTTGAAACCCAAAATATTTTTTACCAATTCATATTGAAAATCATGATGAAATAATTTACCATAAAAAATTTTAAAAACATCTTTCAATAAAATTTATAGGACAAAGTAGAGTATAAAATAGGAACCTCGTGTAAAAAAGGATAGATTTGAAAATAAGCAGTGTGAAGGGTGACACAATTAGTACAATCAAAGGTAAATAAATAAATAACTAGAGTATAATCTCCTTCATCAACCACCAATAAGATTATAATCATCATAGGCTATATCAATGATAAATTTGGATAAATCTTTGTTTGAATTTATTTAATCTTTTCGATATATTTCATTTCCCAAAATACTGAATATAGATTTTTGTTATATAAAAGCACAAAGTTTGGATTGCGATATACGCAACCCCAAGTTAATAATCCATTACAATAAAGACTCATATTATAATTAAATATATGAAATACTATTTTTGCCTTATATTACACACAATATCAAGTCCCATCAGTATTTTGTGTTACATGGAGGACCTAGTTTTACCAAACTACTATGTACTATTAATATTATTATTAAAATATTATTATAGTTTTAACCAGGCCATTATAATTGAAATTATGAATGAGAATAAATAAAATTTTAAATTAATGATTAAACATGTATATAAAAAAATTATTTGGTGGCCAATTAAATAGAAATGAAAATTTCTCCCTATTAGAATATAAAAAATCTTATACTTGAAAACTATATTTATGGAATCTAACAAGTTTTACCATAAAAATTTAATTAAAATAAATTATATAATATTTTAATGAGATATATATATATATTCAACTACTGAACATTTATCTTATTTGTTTTCTTGATAAGAGATAAAAATAAAACCAATTTTATGAATAAAAAAGCTACGTTTTTTAAAGGTAATTTTATTACCCTTTAATGGTGCACCTATTTTAAATATAATTTTTAACACCTTAAAATTTTTTATTTGAAAAAATAAACCTTATTTTTAAAATATGAATACTAAAATTTACTTTGGATGATTTTTTTTATTTTTATAAGAAGATTAATTTCTTAACAAATAGTGAAAACAATAAATATTAATTAAAAGTTTTCATTTAGTATACTATATTTACATTTTAAAATTATATATTAATTTGGTTTTAAATTATAATTATATAAATTTTAAACCAATTAAACTATATTTTGTAATTTCAACAAATTTCACCTTGAAATTGGATGTAAAAACATTTCATTCTTTTGGACTTTTTGGCTTCAAAAACCTGTCGTCTCGTTCCGTCTGTGAGATTAATTTTAAATTGATTTCTCAAATTTATATTATTTGAATTTTTAAAAATTGGTTATATATTCATAATAATAATATTTTATAGTTCATAATAAATTAAACATAGTTTTTGTCTAAAAATACTAATGAATGTAATTAAAGATAATTATAGCAATTAAAATAAATTTAAGTTTACATAGTGGTTAAACATTAATTTAAGGGGACAAATAACCTAGAAACAAGTACAAATTTTTTTATATAAATATATATATAAATAAATCTATTTTAACTATTTTTAAAAATATTTTTGGCACATGATGTATGGAGGAAATTTCAATAGTGTTCACCTTTTTATATTTAAAAGAATTCCACTCCACCGCTACTATAAAAGTAAACTTACACCCTCACTTATTCACACCTATAAAGCCAATTTTATTGTAAAAAATATTCCAAATACTCCTAAAAATACCTTAATTTAACCTAGAATCCTCCCTTTGGGAAGAAAACTAAATAGGTAAGTCATTTTCTGCAAACAAAGAGGATTTACCCAAAGAAGAGATAACACCCTTCCACAAGAAATATTCTTTTATTTTCTTTCTCCACCACCTCAATTATTATTATTACATGATTATATAATAACCTAATTATAATAAATATAATTATAATATTTTATCCAAATGTTTGTACTTAAAAATATACACACTTCTATCAAATGGGTAATGAACTTTCCATTCGTGTGTATAGCGGACTATCGCCTCGCGAAATAATGCCATTAGTTTCTCCTTTAACACCTCTCATGGTTGTGAATTATATTGTAAATAATGGTTTTATATGATATATATGAAATTTATTATTTATTAATTCTTATTTAATTATTTTATAAAAATTTCATTCAATCATTCCATTTTTTGTGGATATATAATAACTTTTTTTCTGGACTTGTGAACTACCGCGTCCTCAATGCAATTTGATTCATTTACAATTTAAATGGAATTTATTAAGGATGGGTTAACTGAATTTAAATGAAATATATTATATAATAATTTTATAATAATTTTATTATATATACATATATTTCATTTACTTTATTTATTTCAAAACGATATGAAATGGAAACAGTGTTCATGCTGATGTACGACCTGTTGTCTCCATGAATTGTGAATTTGATTTTATATTTATATATTTTATAGATTGTTATAAATTCACATATAATGAATATATATGATATTTATATCATTTTTTACAATATTTAAATACTTAAATTATTATCTAAGTAATAGGACCACTAATGACAAGTCAAAACATGTACTAAAAACAAGGTTATTATTGCCAGACATTTAACTTTATCATGGAGATACTAATGAATGGTTAATATAAATCCATAATTAAATATTATATAGTATTATATATATATGAATATGGTTTTTTGATATATTTATAATAAAATTATTCTTATTATACTATAGGTTTGAATGAGTACGACGATAGTTAAGACATTAGTGAAGAGTTTTCTCCTCTCACATTTATTTCAGTGAGATATATGTAATATTCCCCACTTATTTTTATTTTGTGGTGTATATAATGACCTATTAAATGTTATATCATGAATTTAATTTATTTAATTACATTTAATTTTTAAATTTTTGTTATTATTTCATTGATCTCACGATTCAAAAGTAACTCAAGTAGTAAGTGGATTTCTAGTCTCGCTTTTATTTCTATGATACTTTTGCCATATTCACCACTTATTTATTTTTTTTCTAGTAAATAATACCCATAAAGGTACTCTATGATCCTTATCATTAGATTTATTATTATTTACATAATCAGTTTATGATCAGTATTTCATTGGTTTTATGGTTCAATGTTGCAAAATCGGTAAAGTAATTTTGTCTCAATTTTCAGTCCTTGAAACACATTCCATGTCATGGACCTATGTTCTTCCAGGAGTTATATATACTTAATTTGAAAATTAATATCATGAATATCCTTATTTTCATGTTATTTTAATCTTAATGTAATGTGATTTTTCAAGTGAATTGTGATTCTATGTTACCAAAGTGGTTACAGTTTTTTACTACAATCTCATCATTTTTTCATGATTATTTATGATTATGCTTCCATTCATGAAATATTAAGATCCATATATTAATAAATATAATCAATTTTAATCTCTTATGGTAATTCATGATATCTTCATGAAACAGTACCATTTTTAGTCTTTTATACTTATGATAATTAACAAAATGTTTTTAAGAAAATCTAATATTGTCACTCTCTTTGGTCATAAATATTTTTTCATTGAAAAAAATGTTTTAAAAAACTATTTTAATTTTTTTAATTTACTTTTAAGATAATTTTCATTGAAAATATTTTTTAATAATATTTTTTTGTTTTTGAAAGTTATTTAAATTATTGTCATAGATTCTTTTATATGTTTTCATAGTCATTTTCAAAGGAAATTGTTTTCAAAATGTGTTATATCATAAAAAATAGTTTTTAAGTTGCAAGGATATATTTATCAAGAATTAATTTAAATTAATTTAAATTAATTTTTATATATTTTCATATAAGTTTTCAATGAAAATTATTTTGACAAATTTATATGTATTTAAAAGTTATTTTCAACAAAATGTTATGTTTCAAGTGACCTTTCAAAATGATTCTCCATCTATGATGAAATCATTTGACAAAGTTTATTCTATATTGGGGATATTTTCTAATGAAACCATTATAATTCTTGAATTTAATTTTCTATTTTTAATATTAAAAGTTTTCTATAAAACTCATTTCTCTTACATGGGTTATACCATAATAAATGCTTATGAAACCCTCTTCCATTAATTGGTTATTCTTGGATGAAATGGTTATTAAACCTATCTATTTTCCCTAGGTTATGATATGATGAAATTTTTATGATAACCATTTCATTTCATGGGTAATCATATGATGTTTAGGAATCTATTATCTTTTTATGTGTCATGATATGATACATGTTTTATTATCTTGCAGAACATGTATGTATGATTTAATTATGTTTTCTGTGGGACCTTTATATCCCCTAAATCCATCAGGTAAATAATTATATCTCATAAAAAATTATGGGATATATGTTTAATGGTTTGACCCACAAGGGGTGATAGTTGGGTCCTAATCCAAAATGGGAAACATGTGTGTCCTGATCCAAAAATAATACACAGGTTTGTCATGATCCACTATGTTGATGACCTTGATAATTAAACATGACACATGAAATGGTATTCTATATTTATAATGGTTCCACACTTATATTACATGAGATAATGGTATATAATATATGATGATTTATCATCATTATTATTCTTGTCTTATGAACTTCCAATCTTTATAACATGACTCATGTATATGATCTTTTTTATATTGGGTATTATCATAAAATGTTATTCGCATTTTCTCATACCATTATGGTCATGTTATGCTTACATATCTCTATTATTTACCCTTAATAAATATCTTAGATCACATATTTAGATATTTTCATTCCATATGTTAAGAAGAAATGTTTTAAGTAGAAGTACTTAAGTGGAGGATCTTTTTGGGAAACATTTTAGATCTTTCACCTAGTTATAATATTATGTTCCTTGTTTCTAAAGACAGTAAACTATTACGTTCCTCAGGAATTTACTTTTTTAATGTACTGAATATTCATCTGAATTGATGAAATATCCTCATATGTTAGGTTTGGGTTTCTATATAGGCTACTATCATTGGTAGTCATGTAGTGAAATCATGAACATACGATTGGTAATTTAGGTAGACCAATAATAACATGTTTATCCTTGTAGTCCCATCGAACTAGTTGGGATCAATCCAATCAAAAAAAGATTTAAAAGCTATCAGGGGGAACTATATGGGTTCACTCAACAACCCAAACCCTCTCTACATAGATACAATATAAACTAGAGTTTTCAATCATCATGTAATCTACTTGTTTAACTACAATCACAATGACCAAACAACCAAAAAAAGAGGTGAGTAATAAATCAAATTATATACATAAATGAGTACACAAAATAACACACCTCAACTTTAACACCCTTGAATAGATTTTCCTCGATCATGACATACATCCCTCATAATAATAATAAACAACCAATAACATGCATAACTAATTGAACACAGAAATCAAAGTGGGTACCGTGATCTATAAACCACCCATTATTAAGTGAAAATTTGTCCATTAAAATAAAATATACATGGAATGAAATGTGTTTATCCATATTTTAAAGTTAATTTATAAAAAAATTCTTGAAACACAACACCTTAAAATCCCATATTGATAATAATTTAGAAATGAACCCACCAACCTAGAAAATATAAAAGTGTCAAAAACACCACCCTTTAATTTATTTCATGACCCTAATGAAGTTAAATCATTTTTAGACCTCAAAAATTAGATAAAATAATTCTCACAATCACGTAAATTTACTTAAAATGTCAATAGTAAGTTTATGTTCAAACTAAACATTTAAATAAATCAATTTAAATTCCTCAAACATATAAATAATTTTTTAATACTATTTTAAAATCTCTTTGGCCAATTCATTAAACCATTAGAGGGAATAGTTGAATAAAAATAGGCATAAGAAATTATTTAAATGGAAATTCAAAAAACACACAAATTTCTATTTACCAAATAAATTAATATAAATTAATATAATAATTTATTGATTGAAACAATAATTTAAACCTTAATTGGTTTTTTGTTCAAAAATTATTGGTTTGGACCTGGGAAACCCTTCCTAGAATCAGTTGTGGATTTCCTATAACATTGGAAATGGGTGGAATAGAATACAATGAAAAAACTAAACACTATAAACTCAAGAAAACATAAATAATACGTAAAATCCTTATTCTAGGGTTTTCCCAGAAGGGAATGTGGCCAATAGAGGAGTAAGTGATGAGATAAAAAGAATAATATGAGCAGAAAAGTTTTACCTTGAAGTTTTGGTTAGTAGTCTCCATGAACCCTTATTGAATTTATATGTTAGGAGGAGGCCAGAAGAGGGGATGCACATGAAATATATAGAGATCAGCTAGGGAGGGCTAATTATGGGGAAGTGGAGAGAAATAGTGTAACTAGTGTTTTATTTTAATTAATAGAAAAAACAGGAAATTGAAATTATTAAAAATTAGGCATAATTCATGATTAGGTTATATAATTTGGTAAATTGTGCACTAACTGTGTAGTTGAAACAATCTAAGTAAAAAATAACCCACATGGTTTAATCTAGGTCCCCACATAGTTTACCAAACCATGTGGAGAATATACCAAATGGAAATATTTAGTTATATACTCAAATTCACAGTTTTTGTAGGGTTACTATTAATTATGCGCCAACTATAAACCACCTATAAGATTTATAAAATTTTAAATTTACAAATGAAAACACTGAAAAAAATAAAATTATATAAAAATAAAATAAAATAATAGAAACTTTTCAACTAAAAACATCAGTTATTACAATCTCTAACTATAAATGTTTCTACTCTAAGAAATCAAGTGAGAACATATGAAAAAAGTCACTAAAACTCCAGCACCAAGAGGAATATGAGGGAGATATAGGTAACAAAAATATATCCTAGTATGAGATACCCCCAACTAAACAATACCTCAAATCCAATAGAGCACATCCTCATATGCATCCAACAGATACAATAGGAATCCTGACAGGGCCTAAAACGCTTCACTAAGGTCGGGGCCTATTTAGATCTCCAAAACCATTAGACTTCATTTTAAATGGTATGTCAATATCACATACTCTCAATAATACACATCATTAAAAATAATCACATACACCAAAAACAAAATGGAGATAATACTTCCTCTATCAATCATAAAAATCTTCCAAAAATGATATGATTAAAACACTATAAGTATTAACTTCTGTCAAGGAACCAAAACAGATACCAATAGAGAAACACAACCTAAAATTAAACACAAAAAGAAAGGAAACCAACATCAAAAACATACCAAATCCAATATGGGTCTTTAAACTAGATCATTATTCTCTACAAGGGAAACTAGGACCTCAACCCCAAGGTAACTATCTCATGACAACCCATAAAAGGATTATAAATCATAAGTGATCACCCAAAATAATGATGGTCTTAACTACTTGATTAAATATCCCTAGCTCTCACATGTCTAATCCACCATTAAATTGAACTTCACCATTGCATAATCACCCTAAAAATATCCAATATCCCAAAAACATACATAGAGATTCACCCAAATAACAACCAGATCAAATAAACCTCAAAGATCCTATTGAATTCTAAATCCACCAAAAAGGAAACCACTAGAACAAAAATCAACCCATGAAAAAAATTCCCCAACCTTGTATGAAACCTAGTGAGGTTATTCTATGACACCAATGAAGAACCTATACCACATCATGAATAAGACTATATATATATATATAAAGGAAAAAAATACTAACCTCAAATCCACTAAATTAATCAAAACTCCATGATCGATCAAAATTTTAACCAACAAACTAAAACTAAAATGTAAAAAAATGTGATCTTACAAAAGCTTAATAGTCCATCACCCACCTAACCACAATCAAAAAATTTAATTAAGGAAAATTTTAAATATTGTTTGATATATATTTATGTAATATATTTAAAAAGAATAAGTTTATGAAAACCAATATTGATTCAATCATAATTTTAATAATTTTTTTTCAATTTTATTAATTGTAAATAACCACTTTGATTATTCTTTACTCGGTAGATCCAATTTGAAATCAAAAAACCCATTTACAACTCACTTTAAAAATAAGATGAAATAATTTTCAAAAAACAATTTTCCAAAGATATTTGGAAACCATTTAAAATTATAGATCACAATATAAAATAGGAACCACTTGAAAAATGGTTTTAAATGAATGTATTCATAGTTAAAGGCTTGATATTCAATATGAGAATAGGTAAAGTAATCAAGCTAAGGATATGAATAACCTACACCAACCAAAAGTCGAGTACAAGGGTCTTTGGATAATTAACCTTTCACTCATGTAATATAATCATAAATGACATATGAGAAACTTATGTATCCCTAAAAGATCTAGTCAATCTATATAGTCACATCGAAAAAGTTGATCCCAATCTTCCCAACCTAGGGGAACAAAGCCTCTATAGTAAACCATTAGGGTGCAATCACCAACCCATTCCCTCTCTTGTTAGAGTAAGTTTGAACTAGAATTTTCACGTGTTCACGACCATAATTAGTTATAAATAATTCACATAACCAAACTACCAAGCTAGGTGGTGATAAATCAATAAATAGGATACATAACTGAGCCAAAAATATCCCACAAACTCACCTTGGACACCCTCACATATAACAACCCTAATCGCATCATAATTTCACCACAAGAATAAGAAAAACTTATAACTTGAACAACTAATATACGGGTAAACCATAGAGTGTCTCATGAGATATAAATCCAAATTTAAAAATTTCAACTAGGCCTTTATAAATAACTAGAATTGTAAGTCTATGTGTCTTTCCATATTTCAATGTACTTTTAAGAAACCATTCTTCAACCAATTTAATATATATTCTACCATTAAAATTAATTTATTAATAAACAAAAATTCTTTAAAAACATCCAAGGGTCCCATACACCACCCATAAATTCATTCTATGAGAAAAACTGGGTCAAATCATTTTTGAAAAATTGAATTTATTTTTTTTAAAAAAATCTCTAAATACTTTAACAATATTTAGAATTTCATGCATCATGAGAAATTAAAAGTAATACATTAAAAAAATTAAATTACCAACATATATTCATAAATTTTGAATATTATTTTATAATATATTTTGGAAATTAATAAAAAATTATAGGGTTAAATTTAATGAAAATAGGCCCATGGAATTCATTAAAAATTGAAAACCCACCACTTACTATAGTAACCAAATTATAACCCACTTTTCTATTTCAAAATTGAATAATTATAATTTAATAATATCCTTTAATAATTTAATCATAAATTAAAACTACATGTTGTAAATTATTCATAAATTAATGGTTTTGAAACCTGTACGAAAACCTAGAATCGATGGTGGATATTCTACAACAACAAATGTGAGTGGAATATAATCTGAAGAAAAAAATGCACACTCTGAAATAAAGAAACAAAAAATAAAAATTCATCCCATAATCCTATAGTTCATCTAAGATGAGAATGTTGGTAAGGTAGAATATAAATTTAAGACAAAATGAAATAAGGATTAGAGGAGTTCTTACCATGACGATATAATAAATAATCACCAACAACACTCACCAAACCACTAAGGTAAAAAGATGATGAAGGATGGTGGTGGGTATAAGGGATAAGAATCATCTAAGGGTCCACATGACGGTCAGGGGTGAGGAATATGGTGAATAGGTTTTAGTTTTAATTAAGGGAGAAAACATACACTTAAGATTTCAAAAAACCAGGCATTTGGAATGTTTAAGACACACAGATTTGTAAACTATGTTCCAATCATATATCTAACACTAACTAAATAACCCCCACCCCCCTACGCACACACTATTTCCCCTAGGACTATACATTGTTCTTCTAGACAGGCAATGAAAATTATAAATGGTAGAGTCTAGTTACATAATCAGATGCAATGTTGTCTAAGGGTTACTCTTAGCCATGCGATGATCATGATCCGACCAAAATATTTCTATAATTTTAAATTTATACCACAAAACCCCCTAAAACTCATCATAACTCAAAATAATAAAAAATAATCAACTACTAATTAATCTTGTGTTACATTTTTTTATTATGACTTTGATATATTGGATACACATTGCAAAGGCATCATGGTTACAGATTCAATAATACGGTAGGTTCATGGTGATTTTTTATGTGTTTTGAGACGTAAAGATGTTAATGGATGATCATGGAAGCTTATGTCTCAATATGAAGGAGAATGGTCAAGGGGGTTTCATATATTATATTATAGTGTAATCTACCTTACTATAGTAAGTGAATGAGTCTCAATTAGGATATGTTGAGGTGGAGGTGTTTTGAGGTCACGTTTTTTTATGGAAATTCTCTTGGGAGACGGTTAGACAATAATCAAAATCAGGTGTTAATATAGGGGAATATATTTTTGTATTAATGAATTGAGGTTTTGTTATATGTGAGTTACATATATTAACATTTTTTATATATCTAGATATTTTCAAGATGTATCTGTCTATGAAAAGTTGAATTTTTTTTCCAAGGATAAAGTTATTAGTAGATAATTTCATATCTTAGTGTTTAGTGCACCAGAAGGTGATGTTCGGGAACCAAGTTATTTCTAGGTTATAGTATCCATTCAATGTTCCTCAAAGGAAATGATATTACATTTTTATTGATTTATTTACTGGTTCTCTTCAAGAATAGGTTGGATGTATTTTCATCTAGGTGATTATGGATAATTTTTTGATTAAAAAACATTTATTTTTTACCTAGGTTATGAGAATAGTGGACAGTTTATTATTGCTCTAAATATTAAAGATTATATTCTTTTCATATGGTTCTAAGAATTATAAACATTGAGTAAGGATTGTTTACCATAAAATCATAAAGTTTCTATATCATTCTTTTAAATATAAAATATTTTTTATCACTACATTTCATCTATAGATAAATAATCTAGTGAAGGAAATGATTTAGATATTAGAGGATAATTTTTAGGGATATTCTCTTGATTTTAGAGGTTTTTGGAGAACACTATTTCCTTTAGATGAGTTTTCCTATAATAATAGTTTTCAATCTCCTATTGGAATTCATTGATTAATATCATTGTGTAAGAGTCCTTGTATATCTCCATTATGATGAACTAGGGTTGAATATTTAGTGATTCTTGGACTATATTTTGTGTAGATCACAACAAAAAAAAAAGTGGAAATTATTTTTGAATGGATAAAGAGGGATCGAGATTATTAAAAATAATATTCTATTTTGAAGAGGAGACCACTTGAGTTTGAGGTTAGTGATCATGTGTTTCTAAAGGTTTCCCATCATCATCGGAAATTTGTTGGAACCAAGGTCGTTATTTTCAAAAATGGAGTGTGTACCATGTTCTGGGAATGGCTCACAGTCGCGTACCTGGAAGCGAGAACGGTATGCGAAGCGGTGTTCAGAACTAAAAATGGATTGTAGATATGGTTCTCGATAAATGCAGACAGAATGTAGAATAATAAAGGTTCGTGGAATTGATGTGGTTTATGAAACAGTAGTGGTAAGATGTGGAGGCTAATAGTACGCACATGTAGTTCAGTATACAACAAAGATTGTCCCACATTTAAAATTTTGGTAAATCAGATTAGGGAAATTTGTAGAATTATGTGCCTATGTAAGGAGTACCAATCCACATCATCAGTTATTTGCATTTGAGATTAAAATTTTGGGAAGTAAACTGGTAAATTCCAATGTGGTTCAAGGACGAGAATACAGTACATGGAGAGAACCATTTTTATAAGGAAAACAGTCCATGGAAGAAAGAAATATTCATGGAGGAATCTCTCACAGTACGTTGTGGAATAATAAAGCATACAGAGTAGAGAGGTACATGGAGATGCTGAGCAGTATGTGGAGTAAGGAGGAATGTGGAGTTGGGAAGTTTGCAGAGGAGATGGATGGTAGGCGAAAACAATATTGGTATATGTAGGTGGTGGTCCGTGAACCATACCTGAAACACATTACGTGGAACACCCATGGAAGCCTGAAATTTGACCAAATCAGTTTGTGAAATTCATTTCAATAACTTATTAGTGTATAGGAAAATAAATTACATCTATAGGTGATTATGGGACCTTAATAGAGCATCCATTAACATTTGAGGATGCATGATTTAATGATAAATCATTGAAGTGACCTTAATGTCAATAAACTAAGTGAAGATTATTCCAACATGGTGAGTAATAGGGAGTCAGCAGAAGTGATTTGAGGGATGTAGTGTTCTATACCTACAACCTTGTAAAGGCATTTCATATGAGATTGAGTGACTGTGCCCAAACTATTTCCATCTACTACTTGATAAGATTAGTGGTTTATAGTACGACTGACACACTCTTGACATATGCTCCTTGGACGTATCCCTTAGTGGGGAACCAAGTAAAAGTTTTTGTGTCATTGCTTTGAATGTGACTGTTTGTTTTCTACACTTCCTCTTCAGATAGTTTTAATAGGTTCCTACCAATATGGTAACAAGATCCATCATGTTTAAAAGAAAATTTGTACACCTTGATTCACCCTCCACTCTTAGGGTGTTTCAAGGTCCTTCAAGTGGTATTAGAGTGTTAAGGTTGCTAGAGTTAAAGAAGTACTATTTTTTGATAGGTAGAATACTATTCATATCAGCAGAGTTCCATTATTGGATGTAAGTAACTTTCAGATATGGAAGAAAAAGATGAGATCTCATATAAGATCTCTTGGACAAGATGTATTTTTTGCCTCTATGCAAGGAATAAAGGTTAGTGATCCAACCGGTCTATCTATGATTGAAACAGATAGAAAAATGCTTGATTGTGATGCAAAAGCATAGAATTCCTTAACTGGAGCTCCTTTTGATCAAATATATATGCAGGTGATGAACATTACGTCATAAATGTCTATGTGGGAGAAACTGGAAAAAATTTATGAATGTGACGGCAAAGTGAAGAAGTCTAAACTCCAAGTTTAGCACAGCATATTTGATGATCTGAAGACGCACCCTAATGAAAATGCAGATTCTTTATTCAATTGAATTACTGAGTTTGTTGGAGTAATTCAAGGGCTTGGAGAAGAGATAAAAGTAATTTATATTTTAATGAAAATAATGAGAATACTTCCACCCCTTTATAATTAAAAGTTTTTATCTCTTTAAGAAAGGGACCTTTCCAAACTTTATCTTGATGATCTTCTAAGTAGCCTAGTTGCATATGAGAAGAGAGTCAAAATAGAATATGCAAGGACTAATGTTAGAAATGAAATGGAATTCAAAGACAAAAAAACTAGAAATTTCCAGAGTTTGTATTAATGAATATGATGAGGAAAAATAAATTATTTCTCATTTCTAAGAAAATCAGGAAGGGAATAGAGAAATTTTAAGGAAAGCTACCTCTATTTTATTTTTTCTATGGAGGAGTTGGGATCATTGGATCTTGTTTCCCAAGAAAGTTCAATGATGAAGAAAGAAAATATGGAGAAATCCAAAAGCCTTAAAAAAATTTCAAAAAGAGGGACTTTAAATCTAGAAAAAAAATCAGCGAAAAAGATTTTTTGTGAAGAAGAAGACGATGAAAATGAACTCTTTGAGAAAGAGGAAGCAGAATTAAAATATGGTAACTATGCTTCAATGGTGACTACAATTTAAAAATTAGAACCATTAAATTATAATGCTGGTGATAATTAGTTAACCATAGATGCCAATCCAAGGTTTTAACATAAAGATTATTTTGGTAAGATTAAGAATCAATGTAAGATATGCATTGAGTGGAATGTAATTGTGCAAGATTCATTAGAATACATTGATCATATTGAATGGTAAATTGAGTGACTAGAAGAATTTTGAATGTTCATTCATTAATACTTGAAATAAAAAAAAGATTTTGTGGAACTAAAACTAAAAATTGAAGAATAGGGATTGTTCATCACTGACCTTACATCCAGAATGGAAGAGAAATCCAAGAATTTTGAGGGTATAAAAGTAGAAGTTATTACTCATAAGAGTAAATTCAAAAGTAAATCAAATTCAAAAAAAGAAAATTCAATTTCAAATATTCTCAGATGTTGAGACATTGGAGAGAGAAAAACGTTGTTTTGGTGGAGTTGAAAAGATCTGGACTGATCAGAGACCCGCATTCATGGGAAATAGTGAAATTGGTTGTGATGCTAAAATATCTAATATTATAAATAACGTGAAGCAGAATAAAGGTAAGATAAATGTTGATTATGTTGAAAAGCAATGAGAATTGATGAAAAATAAATCCTCAAATCAAACTGAAATAAGAACTAAAGATAATCTATGAATTTATAGAAATTATAGGCAGTAAAACGTTTTCTTAAGGAAGAAGGCATGAGGAGAAATATTAGGGAGAAGACATTTCCTCTCATGAAGTGTCAATTTTGTGGTAATCTAGGCCATACCATGTCATACTGCAAAAAATGAAATGAGATATATGAATGTGGAAAAGTTAGGAGCTCAAAAAATGAGATCATATTCATATACAACTTCTTATAGAAGAAATAATTTCTATTGATATTTCTTTCACTATTCTAACTTTGGCCTTATAGCTTTGCATTGGAGACCGAAGTATGACAAGAGATATTCTTATAATGCTCAAAGATAGTTCAATAATTTTCAACCAGATGATGTTTCTATTTCAAATAGGTTTTCTTCTCTGGAACGACAATTTGAATATGAAGAACCCATGTACATTGAATAGAGAATTGGAAATCCTTCAGTGTCCTACACACAATCTAATATCTCATGGAATGAAAATAAGAAAATTTAGAAATCTAACATCGGAGAAGTATCTCTCAAAGATACTAAATATAAAATCACTTGGATTATCGATTGTGGATATTCATACCATATGACGGGAAATGCATAACTATTACAAAATATCAAGAAAAATGTCGATGCAACTGTGAGGTTTCGTAATGATAGTGCTGTGAAGATCAAAGGAAGTGGAAATACTAAACTGGCTAATAGAAAGCTGAAGAAGACTAATGTTCTCTGTGTGGATGGATTTCTCCACAATATTATGAGTGTGAGCCAACTCTATTACTCAGAAAAATCGGGACATTCAATTTTAAGGGTTCTACTATAAGAGGATAGATACTGAATTATCTTATGAAAGGGTGCAGAACAGAGGGAAACTTGTATCTAGTCAATAGTAAAGAAAACATTTTCTACATGACCAGAGAAGAATAAAATATCTTGTGGCATCGGATATTAGGGAACATCAATCATTAATACATGGAAAAGATATCTAAGCTGAAGATAGCCATGGATATCCCTAATATGTAGCATGAATGAGAAAATACAAGTGATGCTTGCTTGCAAGGGAAACTGATCTGCAGTTCTTACCAGCCAATGAATAAAAGAGCATCTAATCACCCTGACCTCATCTATACAGATGTATGTGGCATGATTAATGTTGCTAGAATATAGAAAGAAAGGTACTTAGTTCCTTTCATAGATTATTACAGTATAATGGCATGTGTGATCTTTAAGCATAGGAAGCGACAAGTGCTTGATTGAAAAAAAAAACTATCGATGAATCGCTGAGAATGATACTGGATAGAAGATCAAATTCCTTTGTTCTAAGAATATAGGGGTATAAAGGTCCATTGAATTTGAAAACTACCTAGAGAAGCATTCGATACAACATGAAGCGGCTATTGTGAGAACTCAACAACAAAATGGAGTTGTTGAGTGCATGAATCTATAGGTAAACAACAAGGCCAGAACTATATTGATCGAGAGACATATTCATAGAAATTACTGGAAAGTCTTAGTTCAAGATGAAATGTATATTCAAAACTAGATAGGGATATATATGGGTGAGACAAATACACCATATGAATTTCAGCATGGAAATAAGCCCTCCTTCAAATATTTTTTTGTTTTATGAAGAAAATGTTTTATACAAAAAAAAAGAAATAAATCAAGGGAATTACTGTGATAAATAAAATGATGGAATATTTATTGTATACTTAGTGAATAACAAAGCCTATAAGTGTTTTAATAAGATATTGGGAAGAATTTTTAAGGTAGTGATGTTAAGATCATTGAATACAAAAACTTGAATGCTTCAAGGAATTCATATGCTGGTATGATATAAGATGATGAATAATGAGAACAAGGAAAAAATGATAATACATAGGTTGAGGAAGATATAAAAAACTCTCATGAGTCACATTATATTGTTGACTAAGAAGAAGAATCAAAAGATGAAGTTATGGATATAGAAAATTCAGTCAAACCCCAAAAGAGAAATAGAAGAGAAGATATTGGGCATTCCAACATTATCAGGTATAGGAATGCCACTATAGAAGTAAGGTAAAAGAGGAATAATGCACAATATTCATTTCTATCAGTTGTGTAACCATCCTCATTTTAAGAGGTTGAAAATGATGATTCATGGGTGAAATCAATGAATGAAGAGTTAGATAAGACTGACAAAAATAAGACTTGGGATCTTGTCAAAAGTCCCGAAGGTCATAATGTGATTGGTATGAAGTGGATTTTCAAGAAAAAATTTGACAATCATGGAAATATGATCAGAAATATGTCATACTTGGCCTATAAAAGATATTCACAAATTAAAGGTGTCGATGTAGTAGATAAATTTTCCCTATTAACGAGGCTGGAGTCAATCAAACTATTTTTTCCCTGGCAATCCAAAGAGGTTTTAAAGTGTATCAAATGAGAATCAAAACATATTTCTTAAATGGAGTATTGGAAGAAGAAGTCTATATTGAACTACCTATGGTGTTCTTTCCTAGAAATTATGAACTGGTGGTTTGAAAATTATAGAAATCTCTCTATGGCTTGAAATAAACACCACGAGCATGGTACTCACGGTGGGAATCTTATCTGAGAAATCTTGAGTTTAAAAGAGGAGAAGTGGATCACAATATCTATGCGAATAATTATAAAAATAATGATTTCATGGTATTGGTATATGTGGATGATATTATTTTTGGGGGAAGAAGGAAAGGATCAATAGATGAATTTTCCAATCACATGAAACCATAATTTGAAATGTCTATGTTTGGTGAACTCGCATACTTTTTTGGGTTGTAGATGATTAATAAGAAGTATTACACTTTCATTTCTCATGAAATGTATGAAATAGAGCCGTTGAATAAATTTAATATGCATTAATCCAAACCAATGTTGACTCTGATTTCATTTGGAATAAAGATTTAGAATCATGATGAAATGACTTCTGTGGATCCCACCATGTACTGCAGAATCAACAGAAGCCTATTGTACATGATAACAACACAGTCTGATATTGTCTTTATAACATTCCTTGCAGAAATTTTCAGAGTAATCCGAAAGAAGAATATATGGATGTAGTTAAATTAATCATGAGGTAAAGTCAAGGTATTAATTATTATAGATTATAGTTTATTATGCGAAGAAAGATTGAGATATCATCATTTTCTGATGCGGACCGGGTAGGAGATGTAGTTGACAGAAACTCAACCAATGGTCAATCATTCAATATTGAGATAAATTTTGTGGGATGGTTGAGAAAGAAATTGGAAAGTAACTCACTTAGTACTGTTGAAGCTGAATATATCTTTACTATCAAGGAGTGCACTCAGTTACATTGGATGAAGCAGTAACTGACTAACATAGGTGTGAGGTCAAACAACCAATGGTGAATTACATTGATAACAAGAGAGCCATATATCTTACGAAGAATCATGTTAATCATTCTCATATGAAACATATTTAAATAATATATCACTTCATAAATGAAAATGTTGTAATAACGTGTGAACAAAATGGACCATGTGGGAATAGATGGGTAAGTGGTTGACATTATAACCAACCCACTGTCTGTGTCTGTGTTTGAGAAACATCAATTAAACCTTAGTGTTCAACCACCTCCCTGTGAATAAGGAGATTGTGAAATTCCCCTCTCCCCAATTGTTTTAACTCTGTTAATCTATTTTTGGAAGTGATGTAGGATTATGGGGGAAATACGATCTAGGGGGAGTATATTCTGAGCTCTACCATGTTATAATATCAATCTTTAGGTTTATTAGAAATGGAGGAGAAATGCAGCTAAATTCAATATGAAAATGTAGAGGATGAAAATAAAACGTTATGGTTGTTGGATGGTTGTAGATAAATGGAAGGAATGTGAAGGTTTTAAAGAGAAACCATTTTTGTGTCGTGAGAATGCAGCTGGATCATTCATTCGAACACAGAATAACACTATTCATGTCTTCCCTCTTGTTTTCAAAAACAAGCATTTATCTCATAAACTTAGAGTGTTGAATGATTTTATTCTTTCTTCTCATGTTTTGATAGTGGCTGGTGCTCTATTGAATTTATCTGAATATTGGAAACAAACACAAAGGGGGAGAATGTTGAAACCACGGGTTTTATTCAATAAAAAGAGAGTATGGTTTGTGTTTGTTTTCAATACTAAAATGGATGATCAGTGAGATTTTATGGAAATAGATCATACAATTTAATCAGTACATTGTTCTAAAGGTGGAACCACATAACTTGGAATATGGTACATGAACATGTTCCAAGAATGGTTTGTGGTTGTGTACCTGGTAGCGGGAATGGTAGGAGGAGCGATGCGTGAAACTGAAAATGGTTTGTAGTGATGTTTCATGGTGAAGGCATGTGGTACAAGTAATGCTCTGGTTTTGTGAGATTACTGCGGTTTGCGAAACAGGAGTGGTATGTGGTAGAGTAAAATAGTACGTGGATGGAGTTCAGTATACATTGAAGATTGTCCCACATTTAAAATTTGGGTAAATTGGATTACAGAAATTTACAGAGTTATGTGCCTATATAAGGAGTATTAATCCTCCTAATTATTTATTTGGATTAGAGATTAAAAATTTGGGAATAAATCTTGAATTGTCTAAAGTGTTTTACGAAGTAGAAGACGGTACGTGGAGAGAACTATCCGTGTTTGAAAAAAATATCTGTAGAAGAAAGTGAGGTTTGTAGAGGAAGCTCTCACTGTACATAGAGGAATAAGGAAAAACACAGAGTATGATGGTATGTAGAGAAGCTTAGAAGTATATGGAGTAAGAAAAAACAAGGAGTGGGGCAGTTCACAGGGGAGCTGGATGGTATGCAGAAATAGCAGTGGTACGTTAAAGAGTTGGTTTGCGAACCATACCCAAAACACAGTATGCAGAACACTCAAGGAAGCATGAAAATTTACCAAATCCGTTTGAGAAATTAATTATCATAACTTATTAGCGTATTAAAAAATAAATTACATCTATATGTAAATATGAGATTTCAACAGAGAATCCATTTACATTTGAGGATGCATGACTTAATTATAAACCATTGAAGCAACCTTCAAGTTGATAAATTGAGTCCATATTCTTCTAACACAGTAAGAAACGGGGTTAGTAGAAGTGATCCTAGGTACACAGTGTGATATCCCTAAAAACAAGTAAAGAAAGTCTTCCTGGAACAAAGTGACTATTCACAAACTCTAGTAATTCACAACCTGATATTATTAGTGGTTTTGGTATGGATGATATACTATCGGTGTATGCCCCTTTGAAATAGCCCTTTTGGGTGAACCAAGTAAAATTGATGTTTCATTTTGTTTCATGTGATTGTTTTCTACACTTCCTCTTATGATAGTTTTAATAGGGTCCTTCAAATGTGGGAACAAGATCCATCATGTTTAAAAGAAAAGGTTGACACCCTCATTCACCCCTCCCCTCTCAATATGTTCCAAGGTCCTTCAAAATGGTGTTTCATTCAAGGCATATATATATTTCTCCCCAAATTTTCAGGTTTTTAAAAGTGTTTGAGTTTTTTTGAGATTCCATATTAATTAGAACATCCTCTACATATTGATATGGTTCATGATGACATACATATGTTACATCTACATTGGTGTCTTCTAAATGAATTACATGTAATTGATTGGGAGAATTTTAATATTGAGGAGAATGTAATTTTCATGGAGTGAATATTTAAGATTCAATATTGTTATAATAAATTAATTTTTAGGCATACGATTCCTATGCTTTTTGTCTTATAGAGAAACAAGGACTTGGAGGAGTGCATGTGGGATTTTGGGAGGTGATATCATTCTTATTATTATTCTTTTCTCAATAATTGTTTTTTAAGTTAAGATGTTGGTTTTATTTTTAATGGTTGAATTTTTTTCCTCTTATGTCTTTTATTGTGATTTAATATTGGGAGGGTTATTATTTTAGGGTTATATCCCATTGTGTTTGAGGTTTTTTTATTCTTGGTTTTTTATTGATTCTTTAGGATGAGAATCATTTGATTGGTATATGATGTCACATCATGGACTTTCACTAGTCCAATAATTTCTAATTGGGGGTGTTAGAGGTATAATATTGGATCCTAGAAAGATTTTTGGAGGTGAAATATTGATTTACAGTTTCTTAAGGACCAAAAAATCTATTCTAAGAGGGATTTTATTGTGGATCTAGTCCTGGTCTCGACTGTGACATGGTTTGTTAACAATTTTTTTATGTTTCTAGATATGAGGTATGAAATGGTCCTTTTATGGTGGACTAACATTGGAAATATTGGGTAGAGAGAGATCCCTATGAGAAATTATGAATATGAAAAATAATGTTTTTGGGTTTTTTCCTATATAACCATTTCAAAATAGATTTTTCACAATGGTCAATTTGAGGAGGTTGGGTGGATACATTGAGGGTGGTGGCATCTATGATGTCTTAGATCATGAATCAAGTCAAGGTTTGAGGATGATATAGCCTTGGATTATGGGATATTCCATGGAGATGATCAATTGTGTCTTCATAAATGATGTAATATCCATGACAAAAAGCTAAGATATCTTGTTTAAATTCTAAGAAAATTATATTTTCCTATGACCAATCTTGTTGAGCTGTTGTGATTTCCTCTCCATGTTGGGGCAGTGTCCCTCAGATTTTTAGTAAACTTTTTTTGATATCATATTCCATTGATTAAATTTATTTTATTTATATCAAACCTAAGTGGTTTTGATAATTCTATTTATTCTCTACGATATCCCTTGGTGAATATAATCCTCCTAATTCATGAGATCAATTCCCTTTCAATCCAACATTCTCATCTATCCTTTTTTCATCCATACTTATTTTTATTTCTCTTCTCATATGCTATGACTATTGGGTTTTCATCAATTTGGTTAATTTTTGTTGTTGGTATTAATAGAATAATGATATAGATAGGTATATTGGGTAATTATTTTGAGTTTTATGGGGATCAATGATCTTTTTCTCCTTAATCTTATGCTACTATTGTCAAAGCCCTGTTTATGGTAGGCATTTTGGACTTTATCCTATGTAATTATTTTGATATTTTGGAATTATCATTCTATGGTTGTAATTTGGGTTAAATGTTCATATTTACCTTGTGAAGATAATAATTTGGACTTGAATAAACCGTTGGGATAGTGTTATCAACCCTATTTTATCAGTTTTCCATTGTTATTTCCAATTTTTTATTTCATGATGTTGGTTGATTTTTGAATTTCATAACACTGTGAGTTTTATTGACATTTATTGGTTGTAACACAGATTAATTTTGTTAAACAACTTATATACGGTAATAAGGATGAAGAATTAAAATATGTAATTTTTTACCACACGTTATAATTATGATAATAGGGCTTCGAGATTTAAAGATAGAATGATTTTATATTATGTTGTTGTCAAATATTATAAGCCTATTATAGTATCACTTAATATTTAATTTTTTTGTGGTATTGGTGTCCTGTGTGGACAGATTTATGTTGTAAATAATGGATTGAATTGTTGAGTTTTTATATTTTTTTGGTGGTGAGGAGCAGTAGATATAACTATGTGGTTTATTTTCCCAGAATATAGAATGTTGCTTCATAAATAAAAAATAAATCATGGAACGCTATGTCACAATGTGAAATAGGGGATAGAAATTAATATATGAAATTTTGGGTATTTGATATATGAAAAAAAATCTATAATAGAAGTGATTTTAATAAATTATAGTGGAATGAATTAGTTGTGGAATAATGAATATAGTGTATCTAGTAATTTTTATACTGAGGTTTTTACAATATTGACAGAATGGATATTTCTAATGATTATTGGTGATATTTTTGTTGGTAATTATTGTGGTTCTAGGTGGTAAAGATGGTTGGAGTGAGGTGGTAAAAAAGAAGTGATTATTGATGGTCATTATTGTAAAGGGGTTTCATTTAAAAATTAACAACTATGATGGGTTTTTAAAATATAGTATAATTGGGGTATTTTATATCATGTCTTATGAAACACCAACTAAGATGGAAAAAATTCTATTCTCATATATGGTATTGGGTTCCTATAATTCTCCCCAATATCCATAATGGTATCAATATTGAAAACTCTACTCCAACTTCCCAGCTCTCTCTTTTGAATATTATATAGGATTTTTGAACATAGGTAATGATTTTTTATGTATAATTATTTATATTATGATTATAATTGGGTGATATATTTTATTAAATATACAATTATATGATGTAACATGTTTTTTAACACCCATTTATTTTTGAAATGGAAACTATGTTTGATGGCGTATTCAATACGCAACTCCAAGCATAAAACAATGTAATATATGATCATTATAACCAACTTGTCAAATAAGTTTGTATGAATTTTATTCAATAATTTATTAAATATATATATATAAACTCACTAATCAACATAAATTATTCATAAATTATCATTAAATAATCAATAATTTTTTAGTAAATTAATTTAACTCTTTAAAATATAAATTTTTTTCAAAAATATTTTTTATTTGTTTTCATAAAAATACTATAACTAATTATTTTAACTTTTAGAAAATTTATTTGATAAAATATATGAAATTATTTAAATTTTAATATCAAAATCTATATTGGGTGAAATTTAATCATTTCTGGGAAAATATTTATTTTTCACTGAATATTGAAAAATAACGATTTTTAAATAATTATCATTCGTTTTAAATAAATTTATTAAATTAAAAGACACATTATGTTTTGAATATAATTAAAATTAACTTAATTATTATTATTATTATTATATTTATTACACATAATTATATTTGAATTATCTTTATATTATACTTTTTTGTATAATCTTATCTTTGGGTCTACAATGACAATTTTTTGAAAACTGTTTTAAAGGTCATAGTGTTTCTCTATTTTATTTAATTAGGAAACCCCTAATGATGAGTGATTTCAAGATAATATATATTATATATCATTAAATATTAATTTATATTCACAAAATTAAGATAATTCATATATTTATTGTAAAATCATCTTTCACTTCAAAAATACAGTTCTTGAAAAGCCACTTTTTTGTCACCTCTATAGGTTTAATGTCATACATTGTCCATTTTATCAAATTTAACCTAGTACCACCCACTAACCATCTCAATGTTTCTAATTCATCCAACATACCAAGAATTTACTCCTTAAATAATTTAAAAAAAGTTTTTATTCTCATTCAAACCCCACATATATTTCTTCTTTGGATAACATTGTTTCAAAACATTAATATACCGTTTTATATATAGATGAGAATTATATATGTTATTCAAGATATATAAATGCACCATATTTTTATGTTAGCCTATAAAATATTTTAATTTAATTCTATGGATCCCCTTTCTTCCATAATTTACTTGTTCATGGGGAGATGCAGGGAAACCGATATGCTCCACTATAGAAAAGTAACATCTCAAAAACTCTACAACCTCCTCAGAAATATAAATAAAAAAATGGATGATTTAGTTAGATATAGATTCTTAGCATACCCATTTAATAACTTTATATACCTTTCAAAATGATATATATATATATATATAATATATATATATAGTTCTATAAAGCTATATTTCTCACACCAAATGAACCATTAAATAAACCATGATATCAAAAAAAATATAGAGGAAAATACATTTCCATTTGAAAACTTATATAAGAGGCTTTATCCTCCAAATTTTTCGAAAAATCTAGATCAATCGCCTTATTACAAATTTAATTGAAAAAAATCATACCTTTATGATATCCATTTTGGAATGGATGGGAAATATTCTGTATATTACAAATGGGATGAGTGGTTTCATCATGATGTGATAATCATGACAATACATACCTATAAACATCAAATCCATTAAAGACCAAAAAAATATTAAATTTTAAGAATAACCTTGTGGAACCTTGATATAATTAACAAACTAACAAAATCTAAATTTATCCCTCTTATATAATGTATGATAATCCAGGATACAAAATTTTCACCTCCCATTAGGAGAGGGAGATAACTCAAAACCAATTCCTATTGAGAGTAGGTCTAATCTTACATTCAACCTATCATTATTATTTCCTTTAATATTTAACAATTTTTCAATCTATTTTTCCTATATATTCTTCTAAACATGCATGAAATCAGTGTTTTTTGACCTTATGATGTCTTCAGTATGATATCTCAAAAAATATTGACCATTTATTTCAAATATTTCTATAATTACAAGATTTTAATGTCCTTCTGAATGTCGCATTAATGTTTTTCACCCTCTCAAAATACTAATCGATGGACAAAGGTTTTTTAGTAATATAAAATTCATTTGAGCATTTGAATTGAATTTTTAATCTTTATTAAGAGTAATCCATGGAAAAAATATTATATGAAGCATTTATATTGTTTTTCTCTCAAGTTGTTCTGTATATTATAATGTCTGTTGTTCTAAATCTGGAGTAGCTTTATTCCCCTTAACTATGTATCCGATAAAATCCCCTTTATTGGGAAGTCATTTATAGTGAATATAATAGTTGCATTTTTTTTTAAAATAATCCATATTGAAATAATCATACACCATAATAACTTCCTCCTATAAAGGTCACAAATCATCAATTAGTGGTTACAAGAAAACAACAAAATAATTTTGGGATGTTTTTTTCTGGAGATCATTAAACTCAACCAGACATATTTTAACCTCATAAAAAATTCAGGTGGAAAATAGTAAATTACAAATAAAATAGGCTATAATCTAATTATTCTACTAAGTAGTTGATATGGATTCATTCCATCCGTGCATAGTCTAAATCTGATATTTATAACTTCATTTTAAAATGTGGGAACTAATTGAACAATTTTCTTCCATTGTTGACAATCAGTTGGATACCATAATTTCCTCTAACATATTCATAAATATGTATTCAATAGAAACATTTATGTATCATTTTAATTTGAAAATAAACACTTCAAACAAGAAATTGTAGGAAGATACCAAAATTCCTTGGTAGGGGTCTCTATAACTGCTAAATTATACAAAGGTTTTTCATTCAACTTAAACAATGATGTCCTAAATTTAAGACACCCTGATAGAAATTCATATTCTTTCCTTTATAAGAAACAACCATCTGGGTAGGAATTTATTTATTTTCCCCTAATCTGATCAGGTATAATATTTTCATATCTTTAAAATGTGAATATGTATGATTCTTTTCTTTGGGATGAATGTCTATCAATAATTATAAAAACTCTGTAAAACTCTTTTTCCAAAATCAGTTTTCAACCTTCAAGTTAATAAATCCTAAATCCGTCTATAAAATTATAAATTCCATACAACCCTAGTAGAATGGTTTGTTAGCATCATTATATATATGCTAAAATTTTTTTCCTTTCTCAATTACCTCTACTTTAATATCATGATTTATTTTTTCAATTTGACTAGACTTTTTATCTTGAAATAAATCATCATCAATACATCCAAAATTTATTCCAATTTCACCATGCCAAATCAAATGTATATAACTTAGATTAAAAATATTCCAAATTAAATGATCTTTGATCTATATGCTTTTTAACATTTTCAATTTTAAACATTTCAGGAATCAATAGAAAACATGTCATTATTTCCAACATTTGGTATATAAAATTCCATAAAAAATCAACACCTTCCTCATATTCATCATTTATTTAAAGCCCAATAATAAAAATTTGAATCAATATTTTCTATAATAAGATTAAAAAACAAATAACTTTTCTGAACAATATAGTGGTGATAAAATGAGTTATAGGGGGGATGATATATTATTTCAATGATAATCAAGAAGACAAACTTGTGGTATTATTCATCAGTAAAATATTTCTATGTTTTTCAATGATAGTGGATATAATGTTAAAGAATTAAATAACATTAGAGATGAAATTAAATGTTAATTAGAATTATTATACAATCAAATGGAAAATAAAGGGAATATATTAATATAATTATAGTGTAAAATAGAGTCTCACTGGAAAAAATAAATGAATTTCTTTTAAGAGTGAAAACATTTCTAGAAATTTCATGTAGTGATTTCAATGAATTGAAAGAAAAAAATGATTAATAATATAGGATTATTATTGACAAGAATTAAGTTTTTGAATATAATCTACTAGTTATAGAAGTATTTTAATAAGTATTAGTTTCTAACAAAACAAGATTGGGTTGAAGTTAAGACACTCACTTAGAAAACTTTTCTTAGAATAATAGTAACACTAATTAAATATCAAACAAAAATATGAGTGAAGAATCAAAAATTTTGGATGAAAATATTAATATTGAATGATCTATTTTCCAAGAACTATCATACTTATATTTAATTGTTATATTCTTCTTCCAATGAAAAAAAAAATTCACTGAAAAAAGGGGTCAATTTTTTAAAGTAATAGAAGTTAAATTCCCCTATCTAACCACATTAAAAAAATTTGTTGTTAAAATACAAGATATATATCCGATACACTTTAAGGATATGACACATACACTAATAAAATAATGGTAAAGTTTATATATTTGTGTTACATAAATGCGAAAATAATCATATATCATATTGAACACATGATAAATAAATTAAAATAAAGAGGATTTCAAAAAGAATGATTGTAATACATACAAAAAAATAAGTTCGGTGATTTCATTAGAATATAACTCAAAAGTAGAATAATTAACATCAAACAAAATATACATATATTCAAATTACATTAAAATAGTATTATAAAATTACATGGAAAAATAATAATATATTATATTTTAATTTTTTCATATTTATTAAAAAGGGGGTACATTATAGAAATATTGAGAATAAAAATGACATCGACGCCCCTAGCAAATAAAAAAGGGAAGCATGATAATAAAAATAGTAAATTTTGATGAGAAAATTCATTCATGTAGAAGGAATTAAAAATATATTTCATTTAGATATTTATAAAGTAATACTAAAAAAATAATATAATAAAATTATAAATTTATATAAAAGGATATCTATAAAACAACATTCGGAATATATACATAGAGTTGAATGATTTCCATTAAAAAAATTTGTAAGGGTTAGCATACAAGAAAATAATAATTTTAGTTCTTAAACAAGGGTATGTTAAATGGTAAGATGACATATAAATATAAACAAACTAACCAAGAATATAATTCAAGAAGGTATCAAAAAAAATTTCCCACTAGCCTGAAGTGATCGGGCTTCTAATGGTGTTATTCATCGAAAGAAAATGTAAGTGAAGAGGGAAATAAAGCTTTCATTTCACAAAATTTGAGGTTCTAATTTACATTTAATTTTTTTATTGACATTTATTATAAATGTAATAATTTATAGAATATTGTGAAAGGAAATGAAATTGGGAAACCTAGAAAATAAACAAGGGAAACATTATAAGAAAAAAATAAATTTTTGATGATATAATTCATTCATGTAGAGGATATTGAAATGTACATTCCTTTAAAAAATTCCTAAAGTAAAAAGAAAATATAACCTTATAAAATTATAAAATTATATACAATGATTTCTAAATAATATATAGAATATAAACAAGGAGGATAATTATTTCCATTTGAAAAAATTGAAGTTTTGAAGGTTCAACATACATAAAACCATTAATATGAGTTTTTTAACATGGGGATCCTAAATTGAAAGATGATATATAAAAATAAAAATATAACAAACCAACCAGGAATAAAATCTACGCTAGTATCTAGAGTAGTTTCCACTAACACAAAGAGGTAGGGCCTCTAACTGAGTGCATCATCAATAGAAATCATTAGGTATGAGAGAAATAAAGATCATATGAGTCCACTTGATGATTCATAAAATTTTAATATGTATATCATATTTATTATTTAATAAAAAACATGAAAAATAATATTTTTAGATCAGTTTCAAATAAACAACATTATATATATATTTTTAGAATTAGTTATTCAAAAAATGATGTTCTAAACCTAATATTCAATATCGTTTTCTAGGTAACCGACATAGAAAATAAAAATCAGTCAAATTTTACATTGTTAATTATATAACATTCATGGAATTTATTTTTTCATGTATTTTTTAGCAACTAGTGGATGAGAATACACCCTAAAACGGAGGAAGTTTGATCACGAAAGAATCAATAGAATGTTTCTCCCTCCATTATTCATTTAGATTTCCAGCATGATTTTTAACTTGAAAATGTATTGTGATCATAGAAAGTAGACTTTTAATTCATGATCCCATAATGTTTGGATGATCAGGATGAAAATCAACAGATTTTGTGTCACACTCAGCCTTAATACAGTTCCTTCAGGCTCAAATCACTAACTAAAACCAAAAAGAATAGTGCAAGAAATAATAATCATGGTGGGGAACCACATGATCATCAAAATTCACTTATAGTATGTCTAAATCATGGGAACTTATTTTTAATAAATGAAATCTTAAGTATATCCTTGGTAATTTATAGACATTGTCTATTTAAATCCTTTATGATGGTTCATAAAGAGTTTTTAAATTTCCAAATAATATCCTTCAAGAGTGTCAAACTAGGTGTCTAGAAAGGCCAATTGTCAAGAACTAGGTGGTGAATGATTCCATATGAATGTACCCATAGAGAGTTATTACCCCTAGGTACTTCTGTGCTAGAGTCACATCCACTTGTATTATATTGATAGAGATATAATTCCTTATAAATCACTCACTCTATCCTTTACCAAAATTCTAGGACATTTTCTTATACTTTGACTCATCCTCAAACAAATCATTAGACATGTCCTTCAGGGTCTCACAAAACATAAATCATCATAGTTTCCAATTGTTAAAAAACATATCCTATGATACAAACTATAGAGATCTAGTCAATTTATTCATTTATATTACATCATTTTTTGATGAAGTTTTACTACATTAAACAAACACATGCTTGAGGATCATAAGGGTAAAGTGTCTCTGGAAACAAGAAACTCAAACAATAAGTTCATAGGTAAACCACATCATCTCCAATTTCATTGTTCATAACTATATCCCTTTTTAGAAATATCATATTTAATTAATTTCTTCATTACCTATTGAAATTAAATATAATAAAAGGTGATTATAGAATCTTAGTAATGTTAAATAAGGGATGTAAGTAAGTATAATAATAACATAAGGGAATGTTAACATGACAATGAAATTTGAAAACCATTTCCAGAAAATCAAAGAAAATAATATTGATTTATGGAATAAATAATATATGTTCATAAGACGTGAATTATAAGAGAGTCAAAGAACATGAGTCGTGATATAATGACATTGGAAGAAGACATATTTGTGCCATTCACATAAGCATTGAAAAAATTATTTCAAGGATACCCACCAAGACATTTATAACATGATAGGCTTGGGATAACCACACATGTACCTACTTTGGATTTGGGATGACATCATGTGTACCCAATTTTGGTATTGGGATAACCTGTCTTGTAAACCATTATCCCACCTAAAATTAATCATTACCCGGTAAAATGGAGTTAGATATAGGTCCCACCTATCACAGAACTAAAATATTATGTATGTGTGCAAAAAGATCATGAAAAAATCATTTTATCATAAACAATGAAATTAATTGGGTTGCATAAAATTTTTATCATATCATATACCGTGTAAAAGGTTTAGGTTTCGTAATAATTTATTTATTTCATCATATCATACCTCAGGTCGAAAAGAAGCAAGTTTCATAAGAATTTTATCATAATTTAAGAAATGTAAGTGAAACGGGTTTCATAAATATTCATTCACAATAAACCATTTATATAATTAATAAGAAGATTATAATTGCTTTATATCCTCTAAAAATAATAATTTACATAAAAGGATTTTATCTTATATGGAAAATGATTTTGAAAGATCACTTGGAATATTTCTTGAGGAAAATATCTTTATTTGAAAATAAATTTTTAAACCTACAAAATCAAAACATAAAATAAAATACATTTATCTAAAAATAATTATGGAAACATATGAATTAATATTCAATGAAAATAATTGTAAATATGGAAGAAAATTCAGTTCATGTTGTTCACGTTAAAATAAATATTCCCTTAACAATTTTGGTAAAATCAAATAGATAATTATTTTGCAAATGACATGAATATTTATTTCAAAAATTTTTTAAAAAAGTAACACATTATTGAAACTGTATTTTATAAATTATTTAAATAATTTAAAAAGCATTTTAAAAAAAATTATAAAACACAGTTTTTGAATAAAAAGAGTTTTTTATTGAATATAGAAATACATAATATTTTTCTTAATAAAATGTTTCTCAATTTTTTATGTTTTAAATGGTGGGAAATTTTACTGTTACCTAAAAATAACTTGAATAAAAATATTTTTATAAAATTCATTATATTTATTATGAATTACTTCATAATATCTCATCATTGGAGACTTAAACATAAACCACCTGTTAAACGACAATATTGTAATATAAAACTATTACCACATTGGTAACACTTAAAAAATAATCTAGATAAAATTCGAATCATTATATGGATATTTAATCCCAATAATTTTATCAATAATAATAATAAATAAAATCATGGGTTTTATATACACCACATAAAAATAGGTGGTGAATATGACACAGATCTCATTGAAGTAAAAAGTGAGACAAAAATCCCTTACCATAACTCATGACTTACATCATATATGTTTGAAAATTCTATATAATAAATTTAATTTTATTATAAATCTATTAATGATCTATAATTATATATATTATAACATATATTATTTAAATGTTACATTTTATTATCCTTTTGTTAGTAATTCAATGTAAAAATCAGGCTTTGGGTAATAACCGCTTCGTTATTCATATATGTTTTGATTTATTATTATCATTTCTCGTACTTTTATCATGGTCAAATAATATACATATTTTTAAACTTGATATAAATAAAATATATATTCATAAAATATATATTTAGAGTAATCCAAAAAATCTAAATATAGAAAACAAAATACATCATTCATGGAGACAGTAGGTCGTAAATACACAGAAACATCATTTCCATTTTTTCAGTAGAAATAAATAGATTAAAGTGCAAAATATATTATCATACTATAATATTTTTTATTTTATATATATCACATATTTTGGTCAAACTCATATTTATTACCTTCATTGTAAAGTGTAAATAAATCACAACACTTTACGAGGTGGTCGTCCACCATACACACGAGCGACGTTATCGTATTCTCATAGAATGGTAAGTATAAGTTATTTGTGATATAATAATTCAAGAAGAAAAAAATATCATATATATCATATATAAAAATGTATTAAATCATTATAATAAACCACGATATTTGGTAATGGAAAAACAAATGGAAACGGTGTGTGAGGCGGCTGTCTGCCATACAAATGAATAATGATTTTGTAAACCATTTGATGGAAGTGGAGATGGTTATAGGCCATGAACATATAATAAAAACATCTATTTATGTGTAAAATAATTATGTTATTATATAAACATGTTTTAATAAGAATTTATGTTGGTGTGGAATGAAATAAAAAAAATGCTCGATAAATAATGTTACATCTTCCTTGGGTAACCTCTTTTTATTTTCACAAAAACCCTTCCAATGTAAGATTTCAATCTAATATAAAGATTCTATGATGTTATTATTGAATTTTTTAGGTTATTCAGTTATGTATTATAAAAAAATTATTTTATCATGTGAAGAAGAGAGGATAGGGGTTTCATTTTATACGTGGGGTGAGTGACACACTTATAATATTATAAAACGAAAAATGTGTACCCATGTTTTTCACATGCCACAAGGAACTGAAATTGATTATGATTTGTCCTAGAGATTTATAGTTATAAATTATGTCTATAAAATTTATTTTATACAAGTTTAAAGTTAATTGTAACACATATCATTTTAGTTTAATCATCCAAAAAAATCTATTTTTACCATAACTGTGGTAATTAATATTCACTATTTTCACTATTAATTTTGGTCAAAAACTAAGTATAAAATATTACATGATATAAATTATTGTTATCAAAAATATTAAATATATTTTTATCAAATTTCAATTCGTATAATTGTGAAACTTTAAGTTGAAATTAATCCCATATACATGATGAGAATGAATGGTTTCAAAGAGAAAATAACCAAAAGTTTGCAATCTTTTTATATCAAATTTTAATATGAAATTGATTCATATTGAATAAATTTTATTAATAGATATATTATTTAGCTAATTTTATTTTGTAACCAAACTAAAATATAATTTAAATTTATATATAAGCTAAACAAAAATTTAGTTTTCAATTAAAATTTGGTATTTTTCACTATTCAACAAAAATTAAACTTTTTAAAAAATTCTGACCAATTCACCCTTGGAATATTCTGACATTATGATTTCAAAAAAATAATTTTATTTTATTAAATTTATTTTATAAAATGTTAAAAATAATTTTTATTATTACTTAGAAAATTAAATAAAATGCATTTTTGAGAAAATTGTATTTTCAAAACATATAAAGACTTTATCGGTAAATTATGTACTTTTTTATAAATATGTTTTTTCATTTAAAACAATTATAATTAACAATTGAAAATTATTTATCACTATTCATATTACTAACATTAAAGGATATTTTATAATGATTGTGTTTGAAGAATATTAATAATATATCGTGGTTTTGTTAAAACTCAGTGTCTTGTGTAACACAAGCTTACCTAGTGTTGTGTTTAATGAAATTTTAACTTATTATTTCATGTAACACATTCTATAAAAAAATTATTTATTAAAAATAAAATAATACCTAAAAATAATTGGTTCTACACACATGAACCTTAAGGCTTCTTGGATAGATCATTTGGGAAGACAAGTGTAACATGTCAATATTTAAGAAAATTTTCTCTTTAAATAATTTTATTTAATTGAAATCATTTGTTACACAAAACACAATGTTTAAAAAAACTTTGTTACACTATTAAAATATTATCATTTAATGGTATAGTTATATCCTCACAATTAATTTGGTGAGTATGAAAATTTTTAACTAGTTTATGAAATATATTTTAATTTAAAACTCTATATAAATGTATTGATAAATTCATACTAAATAATTACTCAATTTTTAGAAAATTTATTTTATGCTTCCAAAATACTTCTTCCTTAAAAAATATTTTATATCTATTTGTGAGATAATATTATAATTAATTTTGTAATGTGGTATAAATTTTTTATAATAAAAATAATATCATTTTTCAATCATTATATCAACCTTTCCCATTTATTTATAATCATTATCAAAAATAACTATTGTAAAATTTGTAACCTCAGTAAAGGGTAAGTTGCTTTAATATAGGTTCAAACTAAGAGATAAGGATATAATTTTTCAGCCTAATTCCTATTTCATAAATTTAATTCAACCATTATCACCTTACTCTTCAAAATATGTTTTTTAATGGATACTTTTTCATGAAAATGACTTTTATATTATTTAATGCAAAGAAAGTTACAAAATGTCACTCTGTCAGTTTTAAATATCTATTACGTGTCCATGTAAAAAAAATAAATACATGAATGGTACAAAATGACAATTTATATATTCATTAAATAATTTTCAATACATAAATTTATTTATAATTTTTATAAATTATATAACTACCCTAAATGATTTAGCAAAACTGATACAATATTATTTTGTATTAACCAATAAAATAAAATAAATGATATGAAAAATACTAAATCTAACATAATATGAATTATTAAATTTTCCCAAAAAATTTATATATCCATATGACATGTGATGAAATTTTTATAGTATTATATTTAAATTTACCTTTTGTGGTGATTTATTTAAATCAAAATTAAATAAAAATATTTAAAATTGAAAATACTTGTACAATATCAAAATAATATATTATTAAATTATTTGAAATTAAAAAAATATATCTTTGACCATGTGAATGTTATTTATTTTAACCCATAAATTGTGGTCCATTTATGATTCACTTTTCCATATATAGATTCATTATTAACCCTTTGTGATTAAAATAGTGGTTGTCATAGTTATGTTCAAAAATAATTAACCAAGAGGGTAATAAAAAAGAAATGGATTAAACGGTATAAATTATTTAATATATTTCATTGTATGATTTTATTTTAACCTTATTAAATTTATTTCTAGTTAAAAACATTTCTTATCATTTGGATATATAATAATCATATTATATTTTATTGTTTCTTAAAAATTCTAAAAATGTGCCTCACCGAAAAAATAAAAGGGCACCTCCTCCCTCACTTCTTTACACCACATTGATTCATATAGCTTGACCAAACCCTCACAATTACTATTATAAACATCATTATTCAAGTTACTGAGTTGATGGTATCCACAAAATACCAATCATAGCTTCCATGTGTAAGGATCTAAAGAAGTTCTCCCGGATAAGAGGTGATCATATTACATAACCTAATTCAATTTATTTATTATTAAACCTCTTAAAAATCGATGTTATTTATCATTAAATTGTAAAATAAGTATCTCTAATATAATTTAATTTAATAATTAATATTAAATCACAATTATACACCCTCTTTCACATTAAATGAGATGTGAAAGTATCAATCCAATGTAAGTACATATTATTATCTCCACATAGTGATACAATTCATTTATCCTTACTATATTTTATGTATGATTTCTTTATTATTTTTATGTTTATGTAATATAATTATGACAAAATTAACTTTTGTAAATATAATATATCATTTAACTTATTACATTCCAAACATTTGGAAAATTATAACATCGTTTGTGCGTATGTGTAGACAACCCACTTAACAAAGAGATTTGATTTTTTTCATTTATATTATATATGGATGGTATTGAGGAATTATTTTATGAATATATATGATATATAATGTATAATAATAATCCAGGAAATTTTAACTAATTTTTACCTTTATTTCACTCCATTTTTTGAAAAAAGAAAACAGTATTCATATGTACGTACAACCTATCACCTTCATGAACTGAGTAATTAATTTTTATTTCACTGAAATTAATGTAGGAATGTAAATATATTTATAAATAATATATATTAATTTTATACCATAATTAATAATCAATAAATTTTTTAACCATAATCAAATTATAAGGATTGTGATTGTCATACCGAAACATGTTTGGAAAACAAGCAGTTATCACCAAAAATAGTGGTTTTAATATCAAATTATTAATAAATGGGTGATAAGGTGTCATAATTTAATCATAAATGGAATTATGTATATGATGAATTTTATGCGATACATTTATATTAAATTCATATTTATTAAATATGAGGTTTGAACATGAATGATAATAGGTAAAACTTGTTGTAAGTGATTAATGTTTTAATTTAATTTTAATCAAGATTGTTATCACATGAATTTAAATTGAGGAAATTATATATTCATTATCTTATTAAACCATTTAACTTTATTATACTATATTTATTTCTTGATATTATAGTTTTTCTATCATTTTCAACACTTCCATTATTTATGAGATCAAAAGAGTGTTTTTTAAGGAAAATATGTTGTAATTCACTATTTGGTCTAAAATATTTTTTCTTACATGTCCATATTTGTTAAACATATTTTCATGACTGATTTAAAGATTATAAAATGATTATTTAAAGTAATTTTATTAAATTTGTTACATTTTATAAAAAAATTTACAAGTTATCTTCCTGTTATTTTGCAAACAAGGTATTTTTTTACTTTTTACAGATAAATGTGAAAGTAATATTATTTTCACCTATACAAAAATTAATGAATTTTTACACCATCATTAACAATATTTAATTTGTTGATTCCTTTATAATTTTATAATGATATTTTAAAAAAAATCATCCCCTTATAATTTCATAGTTTATTTTATAGAATATATTTTAAGATGGGAGGGCTATATTCCACACGAATTATTCCAAGTGGCCTATCAAAATAAATTTTCATATAATATGACAACCTTTGATGTTAATTATTCATTACTAGAAATATTAACCAAGGAAACCATCCTTATTCTTTATTTTTATGGAATATATTTATAATTATCTTATATTAATAAAAATATTTCCCTATTCTACGGGTAATACATTGATGATATGTTAGTGAAAGACCTTTATTTTAAATAGATCTACGATGATAAAAGTTTTATAATATTATGGAACTCATATGTATGGTTTTATTTTTGTGATGTGTGGTACATTTATCTTCCTCCAAGGCATTGGGTAAATATGGATAACTCATGATGTAAATATGTTATACATGTACCCCATTTTCTTGTTCACAATTTTATGTGTAGACCTAGTTTTTTTGTATATGTTTTTATTAATGGACCTATTTTTATGTCCATAATATTATTCATGGACCTAGTTTTCAAGTCTATATGTGTACAGATGGATCAATATTTCATGTCTATAAGATCATGTGTATACATGGATCAAGTGTTCATAAAATCAAGAATAGACATGGTTTCATGTTAATAAGTTTTTTGAGGGCCTGATTTCATGTACTTGACATGATGAGTAAATGTACTTATATTTCTAAATTTTCACAAAGTTACAATTTTATGTGTGTTCCACAATTACATATCTTATGCCAATTATTTAATCTTATAACTCATATTCATTGATACTTATATGATTCATGTCTTATGAACTACCAATATTTATTCTATGACTCATGATTACAATCAATGATATGTAGGGTGTATATTTAAAATGTTAAGCTGAGTTTATCACACACTTATACTAATTTTATTCTTATATGATCCTCAAAACCTCCCAGATTTACCCTTATTGAGGATATGAGATCACCATTTCTAATATTTTATATCCCTAGGTTGTGAAGAATGTTTGAAAAATTCATATATCTAAGAATGGTTCTAGTAAATAATAACTTAGTGGGAGATGATATATATCATTTATGAACCCAATATTTATGATTTCAGGTTTCAAAAGGCACTAAACCTATATGATTTTGGCGTGGATCAAGATTTTATGTAATTAATATTCACTTATTTCAATGTAATATCAATGTTTGAAAGGTATGGGTTGAAATAGTTGGAATCAAAGAAATGTTCAGTTAACCTTTGGAAACTAGGATAAGAAAACATTATTAAGTAAGCTAAGGATATATCTAAGTATAGGAAAACATCCTTTGTTTTCTCATCATGTATAACCTACTTTAAACTTAATTTCTCATTGATGGAAAATAATTTGCCTTTATTTAAACATCCAATGAATGATGTTTCATGATTATGTGTTTAAACTGGGATTATATTTTTTCACGCTATGATTTTTTATTTTATTCAATGACTATAACCCATATAAATAACGTGTAAAATTAATGTTAAAACTAATACAATGACAATCCTCATGATAAATCCAACAGATTGAGAGCTGTGATCAAATATCATGTGACTATTCCCAGTTAACTCTCTCTATCAATTAGTGGCAACACAAATCATATTGAATTTAAAAATGTACCATGGGGGAGAAACATTTTATTGAATATTTTATATAAAAAATAAAACTATCTTTATTTAGGTATTCTGATCCATTTCTTGCTGAGAAATGGATTAATGTGATAAAAAATATATTTTTGGTTTGTGAGGGCTCAAACTAAGAAATTTTTAACCTGTCTATTTATCATTTTGAAAGTGAAGTGGATCAATAGTGGAATTTTTTCGAGAATATGAGGTAGAAGGAAGAAATTGGATCCATTTAATGGGATTACTTTAATGGTATATTGTTCAATAATTACATCACCCATATTCTACATAAAAATAGAGAAATATTTACCTAAGCTTAAGGGAAAGGATTATGACCCCATTGGTACCTATATGGAATATTTTTACAAGACAATGAAGGTATAAATTAGATTTAATGATCACCCTTGAAAGAAAAATTTATTGATTATTTAGGGGTTTGAAACCAATTCATGGTAGGGTATTAACCATAAGGCACATTGGAAGCTATGAAGAAATTGTTTGATGTAAACTAAAATTGGAGATGGAATCTAGAATCCATCATGGTTCTAGTGATATGAAAAGGAAGATGGATATTCAAAGAAACTATAGTAGTTTTTCATATAGAGGGAAGAAAAAGTTTCAACCTCATACCTTACAATGTTGTGGGAAGGGGAACTCATGTGAATGATTGAACGAAATAAGAAATTTTTTCAATTTTGGAAATAATGGCTACTATGAAAATTAATGTATGAGTGATATAAAGAGGCCGATAAATGAAATTAATGGATTAATAGTTTAACAAATCGACCATTCACACTTCAATGATATAAATTTCAAGAATTTGGGAACAATGGGAGTCAATGACCTTATCCAAGGGATAATAAAGATAATAATCCACAATAACCCCTAAAGTCAACAGATAAATTGGAAAGTTATGTAATTATAACAGTTGAAGAGAATCAAGATAGTTACGATGCACTTATCATCTTATCTATAATAGGGGATTTGGAGTAGGCATTTTTATGAATAGTCTATATGAAAATATTATCCTTTAGTAAAATAATAAGTGATTATGATCATTTATTATCTCTCCCTACATAGATTCTATATATATTTCTGGACTAAATAAATCATATTTGATACTCTGAATCAACCTGTTATCATCTATCAATGCAAAGATGAACATAAAACTCCAATTGAAATATTTTTAGTCATGATAATATCTTATTTTAAGAATTACGGGTTATTTATCTTCTAGATTCATATATGATTTTACTGTGACCTTTTAAGAAATAATTAGTGAAGATTAGAGAATATAAGATAAAGGTATATACATTTTGGTATAATAATTTATGAGTAATTAAAAATATTATTATGTTGATAATGGAATTATATGAGATAAAATTATTTTTGGGTTTTTATTTTCTTAGTAATAATTATAAAGAGTTTTAAGGATAAATAATTATGTAATGGATTAAGTAGAAATTTGGATATTGTTTTTTGAGATTAATGTAAAATTTATCATTACCTATACTAAAAATTTATGTTTTTGTAAAAAGATAAAAGATTAAAGAATGAATTACAGACCTCATGATTTGTTAAAAGTGCTTGGGAAATAAAAAGTTCATCTAAAATACCCATTTTATGGAGTAAGGGATAAAGTGGAAGTAGATCTAAGCACAAAAAAATGATTATATTATACTTATGAAATTGAAATAAATCTTGTATGTTTATTTTCTTGATGGTTTTATCTACAAGGTAAAATTATCCCTTGATTTAGGAAAATATCCTTGAAATAAAAACATTATCCATTTAATTTTCTTACCAAGAAATCCTTGTTCTATTAAACCGTCACAAATTTGCAGTTTCTTATAGTTAACTTTCTCAATACCATGTTATCTATCATTTTATATCAATAAATGAGAGCTTCATTTTAAATCCATATCAATGTTTCTGCTTCCAATATATTTTATCCTTTTTGGAAATCTAATTATTTTTTATTCTAGATGGCCTTCGTACTTCACTTTCCCTTTTATAAAAATAAGTATTATTATCCATTTTTAAGATTTGGGATTTTAAAAAAGGATTTCAAAAATATAAAACCATTTATTACAGGGAACAAGTTCAAATTACAAGTACATGATTTATTAACGAGTGTATATATTAGAACAACGAGTTTCAGAAAATATTTCTTTTTAAATTATGGTATTTCATTGATAGCGTATGTTACGTGAACAAAGATTTTAAGGGAACCAAGATATAGTCATAAAATATAATTATTTAATGTGATATTTACAACATAGTCATTAACTATGAATTTATGAATATTATTAACTACTTTAGGAAATAAATATAAATATCCTACTCAATATTAATTTATTGATAAGTTCTTATTAAATAATCACTCTATTTTTTGTAAAGTTATTTTATTCTTCAAAAATGCGTCTTCCTTAAAAATAATTTTATTTATTTTTCTATAAAAAAATTATAATTAATCTTTAGAATTTTTGTAAATTTTATTAAATATAAATAATATCATTTTTTAAATCATTATATAAAAATTAACAAATGTAAAATCTTTGGGACTTTTCCAAAAAGATTGATTTTCTAGAAATTATTATTGAAAATTATATTTTTTCCATTATTTATAGTGTTATATTTTATTTTAATATGATTTTAAAGTATTATTAGTTCAATTATATTTCTATTAATCAAATCATGTTTACCAGAATAAATTTTATAATTTAATTTCATATAAAAACACTTTTTATAATAAAAAAGATTGCTTAAGAAAAAAAAAATTATAAAAAAATATTTTTTTCACTTCTGGAGAACTTATATTAAAAAGTAATTTATAACCCATATTGGTATTTAATTTGATAAAATGGATTTATATTTGAATTCAGGAGTGTTTCCCTCCTCTAGTTTTAATGCTCACAAATCATGCTAACAAATCATTCTCATAAATCATGCTTATTTATGACTGAAGTTATGTTGTTTCTAATCATGTTTATCTTGTTTTATCATGATTCATATAGTTAAATTATGTTTAATTGTGATTAAATTTATAAACATAATATATTATATTAGTGTGTTACTACATAAGATAGATTAGAAAAAATGGATAAGTATGAGTCACTGACACCGGACCTACCGATTCCTAACCAATCGACGCATGACCTACTGATAATTTTCCAACCAATAGTTGAGTCAATGATACATGACTCACCGATATGTGGGTCACCATCAGTTGAGTTACGGAAGCATCACCTATTGACATTTTGACTGACTAATTTTGACTTACCTATGATAGTTTGATACATCGATAGACAGACCGACTTTCTGATATCATGAGTCACTGATATCATGTGTCACAAATATCATGAGACACCGAAAGTCTGAGATACTGGATTTTTGAGATGTTGACAGAATGATACACCAAAGATCTATCTCTTAAATTTAAACTTATTACTAATAGTCATATTTTTTATTTAATGTTTCTGATTTTATTAATGTTATTTTGCAGACAACATTAATGACATTGTCAGAGAACAATACGAGTTATGAGGTACCAACACATAATCAAGAACATACCCCTTGTTGGTTGAAATGAATAAAGTGAATAACTAATCAACAAGAAGGACACACACATACATACTATAAGTGATAGAGAGGGATTATTCCCCTTAGATAAAAACACAAGAGTTGTATATTATGTATACATGAAGACATTACTATAAACTAAGACAGCTATAACATTTGCAGAAACAAACGTTGAGTAGAAAACACTTCAAAGAAGCATATACCTTCTTGAAAAAAAAATTTTGAACAAAAAACGACAAACTATTTTACTATATATTTCCGGAATTCAACTCCAACTTCACTTCTAGCATCTTCATGAAATCCAGAAGCTACATAGCACATCACACCGAGCATTAAAAATTTTATTATCATTATAATTCACTAATTGTGTACATTATTTACAATTCACGAAGTGGTTGTCTCCATTTTATAAACATACACTGACTCCTATTTTAAATTGGAAGATACATATATATCTTCACCCACATACCTTTTTACAACTTAAACTCCCACAAATAATAGTGGAAGAGGTCCCTACGTGACATTTCTGTTTATATTTTACTCCCATGAATAGTGTGTAATAGTTCTCTTGACTTGAAAAGTTTTCATGCTACTGTGTACCCTGATCAAGGGTGTGGATCTGGTTTATTTATTTAAATTTATTTTTGGTAGGTGGTCACCCAGGGGAGAGGAATAAGTCTCTTCTTGAGAATGAACCTCTTGTTTTTAATTTACTGTTCTTTTTCATGTTCAGTTTTTCTTTTTTTTCGTAACCAGAAAACATCCCTTCACTCTAGTTGTTAATATTATATAGTGTTTCTAATAGAATTTGATTTAGTAAACTGTTTAAAAATGTTAAGATTTTAATTCGTTTTATCTTGATTGGGAACTAATTAATCTTTGATAAGTATTTTGAATGATTAAATCTTTTATAAATATGATCTGTTCATTAACTTTCTTGTATTTGATTTTAAATTGGGGGATTTTTATAAATAATCATTTTAGATAGAAATTTTTATAGGAACTGAACTCACCCCCATCTTGAGTTTCCTACTCCAACCATCATTTGGTATCAGAAGATTTTTTACTCAAATCATTTTCAATATTTTTAACCCTTTTGAACTGTGATTTTAGTTTTGTTTTAAAGATCACTAAATTTGTGTAAGTTCAAACTAAATTATTCTTTAAAATCATTAAAATATATTTTAAATGAATAATAGATAGGATGGTGTCGCTACCAACATACCTCCCAACTTTAATGATTCTAATTATTCCTAATGGAAAATTAACATGAAAAAAGCATTTGAAAAGTATGGGTTTTGAAATAGACTATGATATATTTGATGAAAATAAAATTCCTACTACTAATAAGAACAATTGGGATAATTCCACTAAGGTGGCCTAAAATAATAACTATAAAGCTATAAATAAATTATACTTCCCATTCAGGGATGAAGAGTTTAATAGGATTTATACATGTATACCAGCATTTGAAATTTTGGATACCCAAGCTGTTTGACATGAAGAAACCATTAATGTAAAAAAATAAGACTTAATACATATATGATTAAATATTATAACTTTAAAATGAATCTTGATGAACTTGTATCTGACATGTATCTCAGGTTTAATGAAATTTTAAATATGTTTGTCTCTGTGGGAAAGAAGATCACATCCAAGGAATAATTAATAAGAATTCTCAGGTGTTTACCAGAAATATGGAGAGTAACCTCAGTGTCAAAAAGGGAATCATGTGACATAAAAAATCTACCAGTAAAGGATATAATAGGAAAGATGATGATGTATGAAGAAGAGATGAACGTTAATAAAGAATAAGATTATTAACCAAAGATAAATTCAGTGGATTTTAAATCCACTGCCTCCATAAAAAAGTGTAAGTTCATGCTAAAAGTTCCAGAAATATAGAATAACCAAGTGAAAATAATGAGGAAATAGCTTAGTTAAATAGGATACTTAATAAGTTTTGTAGAATAAATAACTTCTTCAGAAAACCTACCTACAAAGTGATGTATGACAATAAAGGGAAATTGAAAAAAAGGACTAGAATATAAATGAAAATAGTAAATAAATAGTCTTTTATGAGTTTAAGAGAAGAGGACATGTAAAATATGACTACCCTAAGTAAAAGTATAAAAATAAATATGAGGCCAAATATAAAAAATATACGAAATAAATTAAGGCTATATGGAGTGCCTCTAAGGATAAATCTAGTGAAAATTAATTTTATCATGATGAGAATTCTGACAAAGACAAAATTTATTTCATGAAAAACAAATCTGAGGTAACTCTAGAATTCCCTGAATAGAATTCTTAATATTCTGAAAATGAATCTGATTATGAAAATATGACAAATGGTAAAAATTTTAAATATTGTAAAAATTTTTAGGACATAAAAAATTAACTACATGATAAGTATAAATCTATAAAGAAACAATTTACTCATATTGTTTATTTAAAATATGAACTTACTATTTAAAAGGAGAAAAATGATCAACTAATCCATGAGAATAATGAACTCAAACTTTCTAATGATAAATCAAAGAAGAATTTGGAGAAATTTAAAAATGGTATAGATACTATAGATAAAATTCTTGGAAAACAAGTTGGTCCCAAATATAATGCTGGTATAGGTTATCAACCCAGAAAAAAAAATTCTAAAAATAATTTAGTATCAAAATATAGAAAATTTAGTTTTATACTCAGATTTGAAAAATATGCAACAAATTCCAGTACTGGAAAATCTTTTACATCTTTTATTTTTTCTAGAACCAAAAAATTTTATTTTTATTATACCATAAAAACATATTATTGGAAACCAATAAAGAAAATATGGGTTCCCGAAGCTTACTAATTTTACTAGACCCAAGCATGTTTGAATACTAAATACATTTTTTTATTTGATCTGTTTTTGTAAAAAAAAAATTGAATAGTTCCTGAAAGAGCTTATAGTACATGGATATTTGGGGTTCAAGAAAAATGATAGGGGACTATTATATCTTCAAGAACCTTATTAATATTTATTGTAGTCATGTAACCTTTGGTGACTGTGTAAAAGAAAAAAATTATTGGCCTTGTCAAAATCAGTAACACTAATTCAATTTTATTTTCTAAAGTTATTTTTGCTGATGGTATTAATTTGAATATTTTTTTATATCATAGTAATGTGATGATTTATTTCATGTTAAATTTGAAAATAATTCTTACAATATTCTCGATTCTAAAAATTATTTAGTATTCACTACTTTTATAAATGAAAATGTTCATACTGTGAATTTAGATACTTCAGTTTCTCAGAATGTTTCTTTCGTGAGTGACTTTCATAATGAGTCTTCGATCCATCTTATTATATTAGTCCATTGTAATATTCACACCCATATACTGATTATTTTAAAACTTCTAGTCAAGGATCTACCTATACATTAGTTTACTTATCAAAATTGAAAATATCATGAAATATCTTTCTAACCAAAGAAAAAAGTTTCAAATTTTCAGCCTCCTGAGTTGGTTCACATGTATTTGTTTGGACCTTCTGTAGTTTATAGATTAAATGGGAACCACGATTTCAATGTTCTAGTATTATAATTTTCTAGATATACATGAACTTTTTTTTAGCTCAAAGGAGTGTCTCTTGTTTGTACTTCACCAATTATGATAGATCTGTAGAAAATATAAGTGTTCTTAGTATTAAATATTTAATAAGTCATCATGGACATGAGTTTATAAATCAATAATTTGAATCTTTTTTCTCACAAAATCGTTATAATCATAACTTCGCTGATCTTAAAACACCCATGTAAAATGGTTTTGTAGATATAATTAAAAGAACCTTACAAGAAATAGCCTGAACTATGCTTAGTGAATATGATTTACCTATTTATTTTGGGGAATAAGATATGAATACAACTTGTTACATAATCAAAAATATTTTCATTAGACCTATCCTTAAGAAAACGTTATATGGGTTATGGAAAAATATGAAACATGATGTTAATTAAACTAATGTTTTTTGTAGAAAAGTTTATATTCTCATTACAAATGTAATATTGACATGTTTTCCTCCAAAAGTGATGAATTAATCTTCCAAGGTTCTTCATCCTCTAGAAAATACTAAGGAGTCTTTAATAAGAAAACCAAGTGTGTGGAAGAATTTTTTCCTATAATATTTAATGAAATAGACCCACGTGAACCAAAAACCTCCATAAAAAATATTGTGGACAATCTCTAAAATCTAGATTTAAATCATAAATTGTCCGGCTCTGTTTTCAAACAAGTAGAAAGTTCTAGATAATCTATAGATTATGATCATAGTGAACCCAAACCTATAGAAGAATCTAAGATAACTAGACCTTATTTTTTAGATATGTTAGAACCCTTAAGAACCATCCCATAGAAAATATAGTTGGAGACTTAGATAAAGCAACATAGACTGAAGCATCTCTAAGAAACCAGGTTGAACGTCAAGAATTTTTTCACAGCTTGAACCTAAAAATATAAATGGTTTTATCAATGATGAAATTTGGGTGATGAATGTGCAATAAGAATTAAATCAGTTTGAAAGAAACAATGTCTATAAACTTGTTGATAAACCCAAATACACCTTGATAATAGGCACTAAATGGGTGTTTATAAATAAATTAGATTAAGATGGAACTATAGTGATAAATAAGGATAGACTAGTTACATAAGTTTATATCCAATAATATGTAATATAATATGAAGAAACCTTTGCACCAGTTTCCTGACTTGAATCCATTTGAATACTACTAACTTCAGTAGCATATCTAAGATTTCAACTCTATAAGATGGATGTAAAAAAGTTAATTCCAAAGTGCGTATATAGTTGAGGATGTTTTTTTTTGAACAACCCCTCAGTTTTACAAATCATCATTTTTCAAATCATGTTTTCAAATTAACTATAGCTTTATATGCTTTAAAATAGGCTCCAAGATCTTAGGATGAAAGGCTCAAAACTTTTCTTATTTCTAAAGTCTTTAGAAAAGATATTGATAACCCTATTAATTTCATAAAGATAATTTATAAATATGTTTTTGTTGTTCAAATATATGTTAATGATATTATTTTTGGTTCTTCTAAAAATTCTTTATGTATTGATTTTTAAAAAATGATGCTAAATGAATTTGAGAGAGTTTAATGGTTGAACTAAAATTCTATCTTGGATTTCAAAACATTAAAAATAAATATAGTATTATTTTAAATCAAACAAAATATACTAAATATATTTTAAAAAAATTTCTTGGATAGCACTAAAAGTAGTGATGCTCCCATGAATACAACCTATAAATTGGATCTTGATAAAACTAGAAAATCAGTTAGTAAAAATAATTATAGGGGTATGATTGGAAGTATTTTATACATAACTTCTAGTCGACCTGATATTAATTTTAGTGTGTGTATGTGTGCTAATTTTCATAAAATCCTAAAGAGTCGCATCTTCTTTCTATTAAAATAATTTTCAAATACCTCAAATATACAACCAATATAGGGTTGTTCTATCCTATAGGGAAATCATTTGACTTAGTTATTCTAGTGTTGATTTTGGTTTTTTAATTTAGAGAGAAAATGAATCTCTAGAACATGTCAATTTTTGGGAAAGTCACTATTATCATAGTGTAGTAAAAATCAATATTATATTGTATTATTTGCTGCTGAAGCTGAATACATAGCAACTGGTAATTGTTGTGTTCAGATTTTGTAGATGAAAAACACATTATTATATTATTGGTATTAATTTAGGTATGTACCTATAAACTGTGATAATTCATGTGATATTAATATATATGAGAATGTAGTTTCTCATTCCAGAAAAAAAATATTGATTTAAGACATCACTTTTTAAGATATCATTATCAAATAGGTGATATAACTCATGAATTCATCATCACAGAACATCAACTTTATAATATTTTTACTAAGAATTTAAATACTGATACGATGAGTTACACCAGACAGGAGTTAAGGATGATCAATTTTTTTGGACCAACTATTCATCACTCACTGATAAGAACTACCGATGATGAATTGCCGATAGGACCTACCAATAGTGACTCACCGACAAGTCTCACCGATGTGTCTCACCGACTGATATTTAATTATTTCTCTATTTGGAATTTCAAATGTAAGTGTTTTATTTGTTTTAATTTATTCTAACCCACATTTTTTATTTTATGTTTTTGAACCCTAAATAGTAAAAAAGGGTTGATCCAATCCTTTTTTTACCCTTACACTCTTACTCTCGGACTCTTACCCCCAAACCCTTCATTCTCGACTTGATACCTTTCTCTATAAAACATAAACCTTCGAACCTCCCCTGATGGTTCATGTCAATCACATCCGAGAAGGATATGAGGATGAGTCACGTACATCCATAAAGCAAATAAGTGTATCTATCCAACCTAAACTTAAGATTATTCATCCAGAACTAGCCAACAAAATCGTGATGCCTAAGAAGTGAGACCACTTTGAATTGTTGTTATCTCGTAATTTTTGCATGATGAATGTGTTGAAAGCTCAATGATGGATAGAGTGGTTCTCTAAAAATGAATGACCATACTATCTGAGGATACTTCATGAGCTTTTTCTGTATAATGATTTTTTTCAGGATGGATCGAAATGATTTGGATGATTTCAATGATAGATAGGAAAAGAATCTCTTTTTAATCCAAGAATTGGGCAGAATGTTTAAAGGTACCTCATGAGGGTGTGTGTGATGATCATCAGTAAAGTGTACATCCAGCCAGTGAAATTTTTTTTTTGAGGAATCATTAGTTGAGCATACTAAAGATATAGATCATAGAAGGGCTATTAATATAGAACTAGATGGTGAGTACATGATCATATTCAAATTAACCCAGTATCAATTATGTCTGAGGAAAAAGGATTTTTCCTCCCTCAAGAAGCAATATGTTTATTTGATTTATATATTCAAGAAAAGTAATAATATTATTTTTTTAATATATTTTATGGTTTATATTAGTGAAAATATCAAAACCTACAGCAAGAAAAACTCATTGTTTTATCCAAGGACTATCTCTACAAGGTTGAAATCTAAGGGGTTGGTAAATTAAGGAAAAGAGAAAATCTTAGCTTTTGAAGGATTATATCTAAGAAAGACTATCTACAGGGGGTGATAATTAAAAGGAACAATTGGAAGAAGATATAGGTTAAGGATAACGATAATTTGTATGAATATTTCAATCCTACTGAGCATCCCGCAAGGCCAAGGAACAAGGTAGGCCCTGGTCTAGGATGAGATAAAGTGGGTGTATATTCATATGAAGAAGATATAGCAGAGGAAGTTAAAAGTGTTGAATCAACAATAGATGAATGGAATGATCCTGATATTACTGAAAGTCTATTTAGGATAACTTATGGCCCTACAAGTCCACACAAACCTCTACCCTCTAAATAACCACCTCTGGTTGAGGATGATAGTGAGGGAACTGAAGAATCAAAGGATGCTGAGTATGAAAGCATATCTAGTATTGAAGAGGAATCTGGTGAAGAAGAAGAAAATGGTAGTGAATAAGACGAAACTGAGGATGATGATAGAGCTGAGTAAGCTTTTGGGTAATCTTATGGAAACGATAGAAAATATATTAGTGATAAAGAAGATAAAGGTACTGATGGATCTGATGGATCTAACAGTGAATCAGATCATCCTAGTGCTGATTAAGGTCCCGATGCGGAACCTATTGATATTACATTAGAGCATGATGATCATGAAAGACCTTCTGATGCTCCTGTAGTGGAACATGAACTCTAACTAGTTGAGCAATCCCATGAAGCTCCTGAATCATATGTGGTTGAGGAAAGGGGTCTTGATGTCCATGTGCATGGTGAAGTTCCTGCTATAAGGGAAGTCTTAGTGACTTCAGTGAGAGAGCTAATCTATTCTCGAAATAGGATATCTGCAGAGGGGTAGATATAGGATAAGAGAGAAAAGGTGGATGTACTTTCTCCTCAGTTGATATCAGTATTGGAATAAATTGTCTCAGGAAATCAAAAAATGAGGAATGAGACGACTACTGTCACTAAGGAAAAATTGCCCAATTATGACAGATTATTTGCGACAGGTTAATGGGTCGTCACTTATAACCCATTAAAATGGGTTATTTTTTAAGGGAGAATGGGCCCGTCACAAATGATAGTTCTTTTTCTATGGGTAAGTAAGGACCTGTAGTAAAAATTTTGGCGAGAATGCACGCTAAAGCACGGGGATGGAATTTATGACTGATTCCCTATTCCCGTCGCAAATGCCTTGGGACGGTTTTTACTATTTGTGATGGAAAAAGTATCTCGTCCGAAAATAGTGTGTTGGTAGGGAGACATTTGCGACGGGGCCTGTAGAAAATAATTTTTTTTACCGATAGTAATTAATGCAGGTGGTGGGCATTTCAGGCGAGACCGGTCGCAAATGTCACTATTTTTGATGGGATTATCTTCGCAAATAAGCTCATCGCTGAAAATCTAACCAATATATACTCCATCCATTTTTCCTCTCATTCTACTTCTTTCTCAACATCTCTCTCTATCTCTTATAAAAAAATTTCTTCTAACTTTTTTTATAGTTTAAACTTTTAAATTGGTGCATAATCTGCGTCTTTTATACTCTAAAAGCTTCAGTTTCAATGTATTTATCTATTTTTTTGTTTTATAGTTAAATTATTTTATTTTAAATTATTTATAATTTTTGTTACTTAGATGCAATTATATTTAATTAGAATTATATATTTGATTTTCAATATTTAATTTTATGAATAATTATGTCTAAGTGTTAATTATTAATTAGTAATAATTTGTTACAATTAGAAATAATTTGTAATAATTAGAAATATTTAGTAATAATTACCAATAATTAGGATTAATTATTAATTATTAACTTTAATTAGAAATAACTAGGATTAAACAGTAATAATCCTCAATAATTAGTAAAAAATTGTAATAATTAGTAATAAATTTTTTAATTAGTAATAAATTTTAATAATTAGTAATAAATCATAATAATTAGTAATTAGTTATAATAATTAGTAATAAATGGGAATAATTGGTATTAAATTGTAATAATTAGAAATAAACTGTAATAATTAGTAATAAACTATAATAGTTAGAAATAATTAGTAATAGTTAGTAATAGTTAGTTATAAATTGTAATAATTAGTAATAATTAGTAATAAATTGTAATAAATGGTAATAATTTGTAATAAATGGTAATAATTCATAATAAATGGTACTAATTCATAATGAATGATAATTATTATTATTAATTAGTAATGATTGGAAGTAATTTGTATTAATTATTAATAACTAGTAATAATTAGTAATGAACTGTAATAATTAGTAATAATTAGTAATAATTCATAATAAATGGGAATAAACAGTAATAAATGGTAATGAATGGTATTAAATGGTAATAAATTACAATAAATGGAAATAAATTGAAATAATTTGTAGTAATTTGTAATAATTATAAATAATTAGTAATAATTTGTCATAATTAGTAATAATTTGTAATAAATTGTAATAATTAGAAATAAATTGTAATAATTAGTAATAATTAGTAATATATGGAAATAATTAGTAATAAATGGTAATAAGTGTAATAAATGATAATAAATTGTTATAATTAGTAATAAATTGTAATAATTAGTAAAAAATTATAATACTTAGTAATAAGTTTTAATAATTAATAATAATTTGTAATAATGATAAATAATTTTTAATAATTTGATATAATTATTTGTAATTAGTAATAAATGGGAATAAAAAGTAATAATTGATAATAATTGGTAATAAATTGTAATAATTATTAATAAATTTTAATATTATTATTATTATTATTATTAATTTAAAATTTATTTTATTATATTAATATTAATATTGTGATTTAATTATATTTATATTAAACTATTATTAATATTATTTTATTTTATTTTAATTTTTTCAACTATTTGCAACTATCCATCCCAAAAATGTGAAAACATGAAACTATTTGCAATGGGAGACCGGTCCATCGAAATTGAGTTTCTTTAAAATTATTTTAATTTTTTTTGATGGTGCCACTACCCGTCACAAATATTAAACATTTTTTATTGACCATCGTAAAAAGTAATATATGCTATGTTGTTTTCTATAATGGGTCATTTACATTGGGAACCGGTCGTAAAAGACCATTTGTGATGGGTTCATGTCGCAAATGACCCATCGCGAAAGTTAGTTTTTCCAATAGTGTGTGGTTTCTTCCATTAATAGTTTCACTATGGATTATACGATATCCTTGGATAATGTTGTGAAAAGTTTTAAGGATGAAAATTCTAGGAGTGCTATTACTCAGTCTCATCCTCCTACTCTTGATGTCAACAATTTGAGATTAGTTGTCTGAGATATGTTACAAGGTACCTCTACTTCAGTTGCTCCTATTATTCATTCTTGATATTTTGAGATGATTAGATCTGTTATTTGAGAAGAACATCAGACTATGATGGGTGGCACTGGTCAGGAGAGCCACTGTAAGATCAGGAAGAATGGTGACTATGTGCATGACATGGTGATATTCTAATCAAAATAATAAACTAATGCTCATGAGTAAATAAACTATATGTTAGGCTTCTATTTTAACATTATTTCCACCAAGATTAATTTAACATGTCATTTTAAGTATTTGGTTGAAAATTTGAGCATACCTCCAGTCACACAAACCTTTATGGATTATGTCAAATGGATTAAGGAATCCACGCATACCCTTGCGATGTTTATATAGAATATGAAATATTTTAAAAAATATACAGAGTATGGTGGTGAGATCATCATTGAATTTTTCCATATGTTGAAGCCCTGTCTGCATCATCACAGTACTTTCATTGTTACTCTAGCACCTGCTCCTCTCAAACCTATCATACACCTTTCAATTTTTTTATCTACCCATTTGACTATGACAGCTACTAAGGCTCTTAGAGAAATTCAACATGTCTTCCATTAGGAACTTATAGGTCCTCCTTCAACTTCCAGCCCATGTCTTGATCGTTTTGTTTTCCAAGGAGATCCTCTTCCATACTTCAGTACCCTCACTACATCTTCCACCACTAATACATTGGAACCTCCTACTCATACCTCATCTAGTTCTACTAAGTACACATAAGTGATAAACTCTCATATGACCAAGAACTAGTTGGATCAATATTTGATAGGGGTCTACTTTGTCATTTTGTAATCATGTGTACTATTTGACTAATGTAGTATCTTGGATCTGTTTTTCATATCATTCTGCGTTCTTTATTTTAACAACTTTTTTCCTTTTTGATAAAACCAAAAGGCGGAGAATGTTTATACCATACATCTCAGGGATATCTAAAATGGAATATACAATTAAAAGAGAACATCATCTTAAAAAATAAATCTAAATAAGTAATCTATATAATATTTGTGTTTATCTTAAAATTTAGAATATATTATGTTGACCTAAGTTTGATCATTATAAGTTAACTATTATTGTATATAATGACATGATTTGGGATCATTAAATATTGGGAGACTATTGTCATCATCTAGTTTTGATGTGAAAAAATCTTGCTCACAAATCATGATCATAAATCATTTTTATTTATGATTCATGATACATTGTGTTTAATCATTTTTATCTAGTTTTATAAGGATTCATAAAGTCAAATTATGTTTAATTATGATTACATATAACCTTGATCTATTATGTTAATGTGTTACTGCATCACATAGGTGTGAAAAAATTATCTAAATATGAGTCATCGATGCTTAACCTACCGACACCAGACCTATGGATGACTGAACAAACGATACATGTCCAACCGATAGCTGAGTCACCGATACTTGACTCACTGATATGTGAGTCACCCAAAACTGAGTTATTGATGCATCACCTACTGACAGCTCGAGCGACTGATACTGAGTTACCCATGCGTGTTTGATCCACCGATTGACAGACTAACTTACCGACAACATGAGTCACTGATAGTATGAGTCACCAACAGCATGAGACACCGACAGTTTGAGATTCCAACAATATCATACACTGATGATCTATCTCTCAAATTAATACTTATTACTAACATTCATATTTGTGTTATTTAATGATACTGATTTTATTAAGGATTTTTTTTCAAACAACATTAATGACATTTTTAGAGAATAATAAAAGGTACTAGGTACCATCAAATGATCGAAAACAAGATCCTTGTTGGATGACACCTAAAAATTTCATAATTTTTCAATAGGATAAACACACACATACATAGGGGAAGTGAAGGAGAGGGCATGTTCACCTTATGGAAAAACAATAGAGTTATCTAATGTGCATACACAAAGACATTACTGAGAATAGAAACTCTACTAACATTTTCAACAATAAACATATAAAGGAAGAACACTTTGAGGAAGCATCCACCTTCCTTGAAAAAGAATACATAAGCAAAAAAAACAACACTCTATTTTTCTATTTGTTTTTGGAAGTCGACTTCCGCTTCACTTCTACCATTGTTAAGACGTGCAGAAGCTATATAGAACATCACACAAATCGTTCTAATCCCTATTCTCATTATATTTCTCTATATATATATATTATTTAAAATTCGAGTAGTGTGTCTCTATATTCTATAAACACCCAATAATTCTTATTTTAAACTAAAAGATACATAGATATCTTCACCAAAATTACTTTTTAACCCTTACACTCACATGTAGAACATTGGGAAAGGTACCAATGTGTCCTGATTATTTTCTTTGTACTCCCGCGAATATTGCGGAGGAGATTTGTTGACTTAGACAGTTTGTATATTATTGGGTACCCCGATCCAGGGTGTGGATCAAGATTATATATTTAAATATATTTGTGTTATATGACCAAAAAATGGAGAGGAGAAATTATCTACTTGAAATTGAACCACTTGTTTTTAATCTTCTGTGCTTTTTCATGTTTAGTATTTGTTATATATTTTTTTTATCCAAACCAGAAATCATCACTACACTCTGATAGTTAAACATAGATAGAGTTTTTATTAGAATTTGATTTAGTAGACTATTATCAAAAGTTAAAATATTAATTCATATTACATTAATTTAGAACTAATCAATATTTTATAAATATTTTGAACGATCAAATATTTTATAAATCTGATACTTTGGTTAACTAGCTTATATTTGATTTTAAAATTAAGTGATTTTTATAAATTAAAATTTTAGAAAGAAGTTTTTATAGGATTTCAACTCTCCCACATCTAGATTTTCCTACTACGTCCAATAAAGAGGTTAAATTTCGTAAATAGGTACTTTTTATTTATTGTCATTATGAATAGTAATTGTATAAAAAAATATCACATTGGTAAAGGGTAAATTAGGTTAATCTATATTCAAACAAAGTAATAAGGCCACAATTTTTCATAATATTTCTTATTTTATTATTTTAATCTCTCTATGGTCACCTTATTATTGAATTTGGAGTTTTAATGGACATTTTTTTCTTGAAAATGAACCAAATAATTTTAACGAAAATAAACTTACAAAAAGTCACTCTCTTAGTTTTAAATATTTATAATGCTTCCACATATGGAATAAAGAAAGTAATGAAGGAATATAAATTAATATTTTTATCTTAATGAAATTATATTCATGATATAAATTTATTTCTAATTTTTATAAATTATTTAATTACCTTAAATGCTTGCGCAATGCTGATAATTTTATTTTTTAAAAATAATAGAAAAATTAAATATATAATTCCTAAAATAATAAAACTAATATAATTTTATTTAATTAATCTATCCCATGAAATATATATATATATATGGAATTTAGGAAATTTTTTATAGTATTATTTTTGAATTATACCTTTTTATTGATGTATTGAAATTCAATTTAATTGAATAGTGTCAAAAATTTACATTAATTGTACTGTATCAAAATAATATTTTATTAAATTATTCAAAATTTATAAAAATCTTATCTTAGACCATTTTAATGTAAAAATGTTTAATACATCCTCTATGTTTCATTTATGAGTCAATATTCTATTAATAGTAAATTTATTAACCCTTTTGTGACTAAAATAGTGGTTATTGTGGTTATGGTCAAAAATAGTTTACTAAGAGGTTAATAAAAAATATAAAGATTAAAATGATATTAAAAATTGTATACATTTAATTGTTTCATATTATTTTAAATCTTTAACTATTTTCTTCTCAAGGTACTGGGATTCTCAAAATATCGTGCTTATGTTCCTCAAGGAAGGATCTAAATGAGGTATCCCGAAGAAGTGGTAATCATCAGGCCCAACCTATTCAAATTTATTTTTTCTTTTACCTCTTATAAATATAATTTATATAAAATAATATGGTAATGTATCATAAATGTATTTAAATGTTATAATTATTATGAAAACACTACTATACACCCTCATTCCAATCAAATGACATGTGAAACTATCACTTGTTCTTACATATGGCTTACCGTCTCCACGTATCGATACAATTCATTCCTCATCACTATATTTTATGGATGGTTATTATGATTGGATTAATAGTTATATATAATAATTATGAAATAATTAAAATTATTGAATAATAATATAATATTTACCTTCTTACCATCTAAACTGCTGGAAAACAATAACATCATTTGTGCATACTTGTGGACTACCACCCCCACAAAGCGATGTGATTTTTATTTTATATATATTAATGGATGTTAATGAGAAAGGATTTGAGTAATCTATATGATATATATGATATAATAATGTTCCAATAAATTTTAATTAATATTTAACTTTCTTTATTTCTGTCCACTGAAAAAAACAGTGTTCATGTGTACGTGTGGCATACTGCCACTATAAATAGTGTAATTAATTTTATTATATATAATATTAATTTATGAATCTAAATACTTTTTGATTTAATATATATTATTTTTATAAAATGAATAAAATTCCATAAATAATGGAACCATAATTAAATTATAATGATTGCATCCATAGAACCAAAACATTCTGCAAAAACATACAGTTATCACCCAGAGGGGGGGTTATGACATGCCCATGGGTGTTGAAGCATGTCTATGTGAGTTTTGGTGTAATTGGTACCCTATAAAACTAATATATATTTATTTCATGTGTTATTATCTACATATGAGTGGTACTCAGTCTGTGGCACCACATCCGGTGACCACAAGATCATTTCCTAGCCTCATTAATATTTTCCTTCAATTTGGTGGGGGTGATGGCCTTCTCCCATATGGGTGGTTGGGTGGGAGAACTTGTAAAATTGAGTGTCATAAAGTCCGCATGATTTTGTTAGGTGAGAGTTTCTTCATTGATGGATCCTGGTGCATTGGCAGGGAGGTGTCTGGAGGGATCTACAGGTGGGATGTGCACCATTAGTGAAAGTGCAGATTTGCACCATCACATTGAAGAGAAGGTCAACGAGGTGTTAAACTGAAGGGTCTTATGTTTGAATGAGTGTATTTGGATACCTTCTAATGATTTTGTTTCACTAATGAGGTGGAGGTTGACACAAGGTCTATGTTCAGAGGACAACAGGATAACTTTTAGGGCGATTCAGACCTATTCATAGTTTAAGACATGTGGGTTTGGGCCTTTAGGTCATTTTTTCATGGGTTTCATACCCACTGAGATCTTGGGTCATGTAATGGATTCCCTCTGTCCATAATAATAAGTGTATTGTTTTGTTAAGATCCCCTTACCTATTTAAAAAAATCAATTATCAACCAGAATTGTTATTTTACTAAAAATTATTAGTAAATGGGTTATAAGATGTCATAAATAAATAAAAAATAGTACGCTGTATATGAATATGGTTATGGAATAAATTTATAATAAATAAATAGTTTTTATACAGTAGGTTTTAATGTGAATGATAAAAGGTTAAACTTGAGGTAAGGGGTTTATGTTTCTATCCTATTTTAATCAGGATTTTTTATCCCTGAATTTTTATTGAGGAAATTTTATAGTTATAATCAGATTAATCCCCATAATTTTCTTCTCCTCTATTTATTTCATGAGATTATATTTTTTCCATACATTTTTTGACATTCAATTATTTAAGATATCAAAAGAGTGTTTTTTAAGGAAAGTCAACTTTAATTCTATCATTAATCTAAAAACATTTTTCACCCATATCCATATTTTCGAAAAAAAATATCAAGAATAAATTAAAGATTATACTTTGATTATTTAAATACATTTAACCCTTGGTTTAAGTTTTTATCTTTTTTTACAAGGAATATTTTTTCCATTTTTTGAACAAGTTACTATTTGGATTTTTATAAAAAAAATGTGAAGGGAATTATTTTTTAAAATTATACAACATTAATGGATTTTCTCACAACCATGACTAATATTTCATTATAATATTGCTTTAAAATTTTAAAATATTATTTTCAAATAATAAAATTTCCCTTATAATTGTATATTTTCATTTAAATAATTTATTTCAAAATGGAAAGCTTATAATTGTATAGATTTTTTCCAAGTGATTCTTCAAAATTATTTTTGATTTTTGATGAAATACTTTTGTCTAACTTATGATTTACTAAAAATTTGATCGAAGGATACACTCATTATTCTTTCTCCATATGGTTCAGGTGTATATTGATAAGATATTTATTTAACAATAAAAATAGTTATAAATAAAATCCAATTATGATTTATTGTTCTATTATATAATATGGTTATATAAAACACATGAACTTGTTAAGTATGAGTGAAATCATTTATGGGGGAATTTGAAGCTCATTGAGATCACAACCCAAACCATGTTGGTTGAACGACCCCATTAATGTCTCACCCTCGCAAACCTTAATATTATGGTGAATTCTAGTTTATGAAAGAGATATGTATCAATACCCTATAAAATAGATTATGTAAATTATTTTTTAAGTAATAATTAATATATTTTTACTTTGATACTATAAATCACGAATAGTATTTTTGGGTATTATTCAATAGAATTAAGGAATTTATTTTGAGGAATTAATGTATTTTTTATATAAATAATAATTTCATTAAATAATATTTTTAAATAATGTTTATTGAATATAAATTATCATATACTTTTTATTAATTCAAATGTAATGTTTTATTACTGTCCAAAAAAACTATTATTCCCAAAAACCCATCATTTTAAATAAATGTTGGGTATTGTTTTTAAAAGTTAAAATTCACATATTTATAAAATTAGTTTGATAAAATGAATATTATTTTTAGAATCATAATGTCAATGTTATCGAATGGTGATTTTTTCAAAATTTTCAGAGACAGTCAAATTTTCAGGTAGAAATTAATTACCATATAAATATACAATGTATTTTATGACTTCATAATGACCCAAATATTATATAATAAATAATATTATGGGTATCCTCTAAAAATATATATTCTTTCTAATTAAAATAATATTATATTATTTTTATTTTATTAATTTTATAAAAAATATGAATCCTCCAAAACATATAATATACTTTATAATTTTAAATTAATTTCATTAAAATTGTGAATCACCACCACATAAGAAAGATTAATATTTTAATAATATCATACCATTTACTAATAAAATAATTAAAAACACTCCCTTTTCCAAAAAACCATGGGAAAAACCATGTTGATGTTTTTTTGAATATTTTATTTTGTAGAGTCCAAAACCTAAATAATAAATAAATATCTATATTTTCTAATATAAACCCAAAAAAGATCCTATTTCTCTTCAATAAATATTCATTTAGAAAATATATAATCCTACCAACTCTCTATAAATCGTAAAAAGTCATCCCAAGATCTCAAGAATCCCCCTTCCATGCTTTTGGAGTCACAAACTCAAGTAAGGGTTCTTTCCTTTCTCCTCTTTATTTCATATTTTTTATGTCATTATTTAAATCCTCCCTTTACTAATGTTGGGATATGATATTAAAATACTAATAAATTGATTTTCAAATTATTAGAGTCCCTTTTCCTTTATGTGACCCATTTTATGAATTTTTAAGTGACACTCTAAGACTACCAAAATTTCATAAGGGAACCTCTCTTTCTCCCCTTTATTCAAGAATCTTATTCATTTTATACACATTAATTTTAAATTAATAATTTTGGGATATGTTTTCTCACCTTCCCCATTATTTATTTATGATTTACAAGTGATGAAAGTCCCATTTTGTCTTTTATTAAGTCCTTTGATTAATATTTATGCATCCTCATTATTCTGCCAAAATTTCTCCATGGGAATCCATGCCAAAAAAAATTATAGTGACTACCATACCCAATTATATCATGGGTGTTCACATTTATGGACTTATACTCATTATTATTGTCTATTTATATGTATTTATTCCACACTTAGTGTTTTTGGAATAAAATATAATGATTAATGAATCCATGTTGTATGATATATGTATCAAACTTAAGCATGAGATTGAAAAGAAAGTGACGGGTGTGCCTGAAATTTTATAGTGCTCCAATTAATTGGGTAATGTTTAGTATGAGGATATTTCATGTTGGAACATAGATTTAACATGTTTCCTTTATGGTAGTTTTTACTTTATGAAGTATTCGCAGTTATCCTTGACCAATGATGTAGTGTTTTATTTTTTTTTCACATTTCCAATGTTGCATTTATGTTATCGTGATATATCATGTCTAATCATCCATGTTTATGATTTATAAATTCTTTATTACACTTGATATGAATATTTTCTTACATTTTTTAACTAATGAATTTTTTATTCCCTTACTGGGCTTTATATGTCAGCCCTTACTTATGTATTTATTTTGGTTATCCCAGGCAGTTTTAAGTATGAGCATGTTAGAGACGTTTTTAACAAAGATGTTCTATTCCATATTTTATGTTTAAATGTAATGTACCTAATTCAAAAGCACACTATACTTCTCTATCTTTTGGCTTGAATTAAGTGTAATTTTATATAATAAATCATGTGTTAATGTTAAAAAAGGGAAGAGTTTTTAATGTTCGTATTAGAGGAAAAGTTTGTCTATTTTTGGGATTAGGATTAAAAAACTCCAGCAAAATCCTTCGGGATAAGAATAGGTATAAGAAAACATACCTAAATTTTTTTAACAATAGATTTTTTTTTATCAATAAAATTAATCTTTTTCTAGAAACTACAGGTAGATGTAGTTCTGGAACAGATGTACCAAGGAGTTACAACATCGACAAGGTGTTCCAAGCCTGACTCGAGGTAACCCAGTGCATGACGACATGCCTTAATATGCACCTGGTTTGACACTCCTAGAGTATATGATTTGTTAATTCATAATTTCTTTTCAAACCATTATTAAAGGAGTAAAAAAGTTTTTTATAGATGTATATATTAAGAAATATATCATAGATAACAAATACTGAATCCTAGATATCCATAAAATAAGAAAATACATGTAAGTTATAAGTAATACCTTTAATGTCATTAAATTTCCATTAATGTATTTAAAAGCTAAATATAATCATCATTTATTGTATTTTTATTCTAGAAAATGGCCGAAAATATGCAGAATCTGGTAAAAAGTTAATGTGAAGAGAAATGTTATGACTTCCCCAACAAGATTCCCAACTCAATGGGAGTAGGAATCACACACTTCATGATGACAATCTATCAGTAGAATCAGCTTCTGAATAGATACCCAGAGTAGGAGGAGCATCCAAACCCACCCACCTTCTCAGAGAAAATATGTTGTAAAAGAGTGATCCATGCTTCAAAGGCCTCCTGCATTCAATGGGTCAATTTATCCCTTAATCATGGAATAGTGTATTAACACCATTGAAATGATCTTCTGCATCTTTCAATGTTTTGAAGAAGAGAAGGTCCGGATTGCTATTTTTCGTATGAAAGTTATAGCTGATCAGTGGTGGGAATTGATCAAAAATATAAATCCTGAGGATGATATTATATCAATGGGGTGGAAGGATTTTTAGGAAATTATTTTTGATAAATATTTCCTCACACTCTCTGTCTAAAAATGGAAAGATATTTAATTTCCCAAAAGAAAAATTATGACGAATCTATTGGGTAGTATGAGGAAAAATTCACAATAATTGCATGGTATGCCTCCACCTTTTTTGATACCCCCAAATACATGGTTTACCACTTCTTTGGTGGGATAAAACCTATTCTGCAAAAAGACATGGTGATATGTGACTTTTATAGCTATGAAGAAATTGTCTAATGTACCCTCAAGTTTAAATGGTGATTAGTGAATCTCAAGGGCATCATGGCGATATGAAGTAGAAAGTTGAGCTTAATTATAGTGGTTTGATAAGTGATCTAACAGTTCCAAGAAATTACGACACCCCATTTTTCAAAGGTGTAGAAATAATCACTTTAGATATTTCATAAAGGGGATGAGGAAATGATTTAGGTGCAAAAGGGAAGGGAACCTGGACAATGATTACCAACATGAGAAACCTGCTACTACGATGGTGGAAAGTAATTCTTCGATAAACCCTCAGTTCATTTTTTATTACTAAAACTTCGAGGAACCAGGGAACATAGAAAACCAATACACTAAGACAAAGGTTTTTGGAGAAAACCAACATCCTACAAGGAATCAAGGGAGATGTTTTTTAATCCCTACCACTGTAGTGAATCCTGAAAATGAATTAGTGATAGGTATGCTAGTTATTCATTCGCGAATCATGAAAACTATTTTTTATTCTGGCTCTACGTATTCCTTCATATCATCAATGTTTAGTAAAACTATCCAACACCACAAAAAATCTTGTAAGTAGAGATGTTGGTGAAAATGGTAAATGTATAAATTATTTAATCCCAATTATATAACTCCTCCCATTTCAAAGTTTGTTCTCTGAATTTCCCAATGAACCATTCCATACTCCCTTTGGTGTAATTTTATGCAATTATGGGCGTGGATTAGATTTCCCTATATAGATCCAACATAAATTACCATGAGAAGGAAATATCTCTCTATATTGTGAATCGTGCTCATATTTTATGCAAATGAACAAATAAGTATGAATCTTATTTAGCATCATCATCTCAAGAATGGATATTATTTTTCCATGAGTAAGAACATCTAGACCAAAATATTGATTCTAGGGAAAGTAACTTCTTTGAATACATGACCATTGTGAGGTAATATACTGATGTGTTTCCTGATGAATTTCTTGGTCTTCCTCCAAGACGAGTGGTTGAGTTTTCAATAGATATTATTCATTGGGTTTCATCGTTATTCAAGAATCCATATAGAATTAATGTCACAAAACTTGAGGAGCTAAAGAAACCACAATAGGAGAATATGGATAAAGGTTTCATACATCCAAGTGCTTCACTGTGGGGTTCACCAGTCCTCTTCATTAAGAAGAAGGATAGTTCACTTAACCTTTACATTGATTATCATGGGATCAAAAATATAACCATAAAGAACAATTATCATCTTCCATGGATTGATGACTTGTTCGATCAGTTATGTGGAGTACAATACTTATCCAAGGTGGATCTGTTGTCGGGATATTACCAAGTTAAGTTGAATAAGGAGAATATCCCCAAGAATGATTTTCGTACAAGGTATAGGCGTTATGAGTTCATATTGATGCATGTTAGAGTCAATAATTCTCCAATAATCTTCCTCAACTTTTTGAGTGGAATCTTTAGGGATTCTCTACCAAAAATTTTGGTGGTTTTTATAGATGATATTATAATGTACTTCAAAAGTAACGAGGAGCATGAGGAGTATCTTAAAATAGTTCTACAAACCTTTATAAAGAAGAATCTTTATGAAAGGTACATACAATATGATTTATGGTTCAAGGAAGTCTCTTTCTTGAGAAATATCATCACAAGAAAGGGGATACCTGTAGACCCTTCAAAGATAGAAGAAATTGAATGATAGCTAACCCAATATCTATGACAGATATACATAGTTTCCTTGTGTTATTTGGGTATTATCACTGATTTATGGGAAATTTCTCACTATTGTTATACCCTCTTAACAAGAAAACTCGGTAAGGGTTAAATTGTTCTTGGAATGATGAATTTAAGGATATCTTCAAAGAGTTGAAAAGCCGGTTTGTCACTACCCAGTTTCTTACCATACCCTCATGTGGAGAACATATCATGGTATTCAGCGATGATTTGAAATAGGGCTTGGGAAGTGTGTTAATGTAAAATGAAAAATCCATTGCCTATGCTTCAAGGTAGTTGAAATTTCATGAATAGAACTACCCAATGTGTGATCTGGAGTTGGAAATAGAGATCTTCACATTGAAAATTTAGTGACATTATCTCTTTGTAGAGTAGTTTGAAATATATATGGATCATAAAATCCTCATGTATGTATTCATCCAAAAAGTCATGAATATGTGCCAATGAAGATTGTTAGAGCTGATGAAGGACTATGATTTCTCAATCCAGTAACATCCTAGGAAAGAGAATAAAGAGGAAGATGCTCTAAGCTTAAAGGATAAAGCGATCCTATCATTGATGAGAATTGAGAGGGTTCTAATTTTCTTAGTTTTGAAAAGGATGGACATGGGAATCATAAAGGAAGGAACATCATCAATCCTTTCACAAATGATATCTCAATCATCTCTTCTGGATAGGTTAAAGGATGCTCAGAGGGTTTTTTTGTGAATTTAGATGAATGTGGAAGCTATCAGGAAAGGAAAATTCTCATGGTTCAATTTTAATGATGAAGGTGTTGTGATATTTGGGTAACAACTATGTGTACCATCAAATCATGAGTTAAACAAGGAGATTTTGGTTGATACACAAATCTCTACATTCTATATCCACCCAGGAAGCATAAAGATGTATTGATATCTCTAAGAACACTATTGGTGGGAAATATAATGAATTATATCATAGAATATAAAACATGATGTCTGGTATGTCAGAAAGTGATAGTATAAAGTCAAAAATACAATCAGATGATGCAACCATTACCCTTACCTATATGGAAATGGTAACACATCACCATGGAAATTTTCACCAGTATTCCAAATATATAAAGATGGAATAATGATATATGGTTTTTAGAGAATCATCTTACAAAGACCACACACTTCATTTTGATATGAAATGATTTTTTAGTAGATTTTTCTTATTCGGATAGACATCAGGGAAGTTTCCAGGCTGTATGAATTACTACTATCGATTGTATCTAATCAAGATCTAATATTCATCTTCATATTTGGGAAAATATTCTAGAATTCTCTAAACACTGTGTTAAACTTCAACATGACTTATCACCCTAAAACTCATGTCCAATTAGATAGGACTATCTAGACACTTGAGGGGATGTTGAGAGCATGCTCAATTGACTTACAAGGAGGGTGGGATCAACATCTTCCATTGGTCAATTTCTCTCACAATAATAGTTTCTAATCAAGCATCCAAAAGGATCTCTATAAATCCTGTTATGGGAAGAGGTACAGAACACCATCTTGTCCGGATGACATTGGGGAATGAAAACTGTTAGGTCCTGAAATGGTCAAGAAAATGGTGAAAAATGTTAAGACCATTAAATAGAACATCAAATCTACTCAGATTCGATAGTAATGATATGTTCATAATCGTTGATGAGACTAAGATATTGACATTGGAGACATGGTATTCCTCTAAATATATCTTTAGAATAAAGTGACAATATTTGGGAAGAAGGTAAAGCTTAGTCCAGGATACATCATCCCCATTGAGATCCTTGATCACATCAGAGTGTTGGACTATCGACTTTCACTCCCACCTAACCAATCTTGAGTTTTGGATGTATTCCATCTATCACTCTTTGGTAAGTGCACACCAGACCCATCAAATGTACTCAATCTAAATGTGGTACCATTGGAGATTTATCTTTCATATGAGGAGAATCCGGTGAAGATATTAGATCATAAAGACAATATTCTTTGAAATAAGACAATGAACAGTTCCAAAGTGCTATGGGGAAACCACAAGTTTGAAGAAGAAAACTAGGAACCAGAGGAAGTGATGAAAAAAATTTATCCTCAACTATTTTAAGGGGTGAAATAAAAATTCTAATGGCACAATTTCTTGATGGGGGAAGATTGTAATGACCAAATATATTATAAAGAAAATAATCTTTTAATTTAATATCTTATTGTCTAATATGGTTATAGATAATACATACACATCTTTTGATTTATTATATCAAATTGGATTCAAGAGACCATTAAGAATATGTATCATCGATAATATAGTCATTAAACCATGATCATGTGATTAGTATAAATAAATGTATTTAAAAAAACAATTGACAGAGTGAAAGGATGTGATGGCCCCATCAAGTAGTATTGAACCCTATGAATCCCATTTGTTAGATCTTCTGATGGAGATAACATCAATGGGATTTTCACTCAACCAAGACTAATTTTACATCCAATAACTTAATCCTGTGCGAAACCGTTTATGAGAAAAGTTTAAGCTCATCGAGATCATGACCCAAACCATGTTTTTGAATAACCATATGAAAGTATCACTATCTCACACCTTACTCTTTGGGAGCATGTTGATGTATTAAAAGGATATGTATTAAGACCCTATAAAATTTATTATGTACATTATTTTGTAATGAATAATGAATATATTGTTTTTGATACTATAAAATAGGAATAGTATTTTTTGGTTATTATTTAATTTAATTAAGGAACTCATTTCCATGAATAAATTTATTTTTAAAATATAAAATATTTTAATTAAATATTATTATTAAATTATCTTCGTAAAATATAAATGATCATATGATTTTTATTAAGTCAATTTTAATGTTATATTAGGGATCAAAAAAATTATTATTACCAAAAACCCATCATTTCCAATAAATGTTAGTAATTATTTTTAAAATTTAAAATGCATATATTTATAAAAAATAGATAAAATAAATATTATTTTCTGAATCGAAATTTCAAGATTATCCGATTGTGAATTTTTCATAATTTTCTTAGAGAGTCAAATTTCAAGGTAAAAATTAAATACCATATAAATATATTTGTGTTTTATAACATCACAATGACCCAAAAATTATTTAATAAATACTAAAAAGAGTATAATCAGAAAAATATATACGTTACCCTTAAGATAATGTGAGTTTTTTAATTTTATTATTTTTTAAAATCTATTATGAATCCTCCAAAACATATAATATATTTTAAGATTTTAAATACATTTCTTTAAAAGTATTAATCATCTTCACATAAGAAAGGTTAATATTTTAATAATTTCATATCATTGGATAATAAAATAATTAAAAACACTCCCCATTGGCAGAAACCATGGGAAAAAACCATGGGAAGGATTTTGGTTTTGAATATTTTATTTTGGAGAGTCCAAAACCTAAATATTAAAAAAATGTCTCTCATTTCCTATATAAACCCACCCAAGATCCAATTTATCTTAACTAAAAAACTTTGGAGCACGTCCTTAATCTACTCTACTCTATCTATAATCCTCATAAGGTATCCAAAGCTCATTATTTTCCCATTTTCATACTTTTAGAGTCGCACAGTCAAGTAAGTGTTCTATCCTTTATCCTATTTATTCAAGTTTCTTTATTACGTTATACCTTCTATTCTCTCTTTCCTAATATAAGGTTATAAATTTCCATTACTACCCATTGTATTTCCAAATTCTTAGAGTCTATGATCTCTCCCATCAACCCCTTTTATGAATTTTTAAGTGATGTTTTTAGGCTACCGAAATTCCGTAAGGGGAACTCTCTATCTCCCCTTTATTCAAGAATCTTCTTTATTTTATGAACTTTAATTTTTAATTCCTAATGATGGGGTATGTGTTATCACCTTTCACATACATTCCTTTTTATTTATAAATTATGATAGAGTAATTTATCTATCATTAATTTCTTCCATAAATATTTACACTTCCATGTTTTGTTTCCAAAATTTCACTAAGGGGATATGTTCCAAAACATTTGTATAGATAATTCCATACCCATTTTTGTCAAGAGTGATCACAATAATGCACTTATACTCTTTCTTATAAGGTATTTACGTGTATTTGTTCTATATTTTATTATTGTGTAATAAAATATGATGATGAATGAATCCATATTGTATGATCTATGTGGCACACTTATTCATGAGAATGGAATGAAAGTGATGGGTGTAACCAAAATTATATAGCACTCTAATAAATTGGGTAATTTTTAAGATCATGATATGTCATGTTGGGGTTGGGAGTGAACTTGATTCCTTTATGGTAATTCTTCCATTATCATGTCTTGGGAGTTAACCTTGACCTTTGATGTATTCTTTTATGGTTTTTTTACATTTCCAATGTTTCCTTTATGTTATCATGATATATTCTGTATTATCATTCATGTTAATGATTTCTATTCTTTTTATACCCCTTGATATGCCTATTTTCTAACATGTTTTGTCTTATTTCACAAATATTCCCTTACTAGGATTTATATATCACCCCTTTCTTATGTATTTCTTTAGGCTATCCCATTCAATTTTGAGAGCAAGCATGTAAATGAAGTTTTTCAAAAATATGGCGTATTCCATGTTTTAAGTTGTAATGTAATGTACCTAATTCCCAAAAATACTATACTTCTCAATATTTTGGGTTTAATTAAGTGGTAGTTTATGTTCTAAATCAAGTGTTAATGTGTAGAAAAGGGAATAGTTGTTACACTTTATGAAACCCATTCCATTTGTCATTGGTTTTAATTTTATGAAATGTTTATGAAATCCATTTATTTTCATGATATCTGAGATGATGAATGTTTTATGATATTGTGACACAAAAATGTATTATTTTGTTATGTTATGGGTATTAACTATATCTCCCTCCAATTCATTGACTAAATATGGATAACTCAGGTATTTAATATGATATTTACAAAATCATTTTCATGTTCACAATTTATACATGGAGCTCATTTTCATGTGCATAAGTTTATTTGTGGGCATCATTTTCATGTTCATAAGTTTATCCATGGAACTAGTTTTCATGTGCATAAGTTAATGTAATTACATGGATTTTATGACAATAAGATCCTGTGTGGGCTGGACTTTATTCCTATATGATCATTCATGGACCTAGTTTCATGTTAATAAGTTTATGGGTGGGTGTTGTTTCTAGTACTTAACTTAATGAGTGAACCTATTTCTATTTATACATGTTCGCAAAGTTATAATTTGGAAGGTATTCCAAAATTTCATGTCTTAGGCCAATGATATTATCATATAACTAATTTTAATTTTTACTTTTTTTGTGTCATGTCTTATGATGTGGAAAATTTATTCCATGAATCCAAATTATGATCTATGATGTGCAGGGTGTATATTTCAAATGTAAATCTCATGATTTCACACCCTTCTACTCATGTTATGAATATATGATCATTATCATATCCCTTGTTTAATATTATTAGGAATATGAGCTCACCCATTATCAGGTTTCCTTTCCCTGGGTTATGAATAACGGTTTTAGAACAACTCTTTATAAGAAGTATGATAGTTTTGAAAATAAAATAGTGGTAGATGATATAGATCATTTATGAACCTGTTGTTTATGTTCCCAAGATTCCAAACGAACTAGACCTATATAATTGTAGTGATGATAAAAATTTTATTTAATGAATATACATATTTTCAAATTTAATATATATTTTTGAAAATTATGGGTCTTTATACTTGGTACTAAAGAAAGATTTAGTTAATCATTGGAAACTAGGATGGGAAATTTTTAATAGATACTCGAGAGATATGTCTAAGTATAGGAAAATATCCTAAATTATTTTATCATGGATAAACTAGGTTTAACCTCATGTTTCATATATTGAAAAGAATGTGTCTTGATTTAAACATCCAGTGAATATTTCTTCAAGGTTGTTTGGTTTTACATTGTGATTATAATTTCCCACACTACACTTTTTGGTATTATTTAATTCCTATAACCCTAAATAATCTTGTGAATAAAAAAGGTCATGTCTAATGTATCGACCCTCTTCAGGAAGAAAACTAATTCCTTGAGATATGGGCTTAAATATCTTGTGGCAATGCTCACCCGACTATATTGATATATTCTTGGTAAAACATGTCATGTAAAACATCAAAATACACCAAAGAGGGGGAAACAAGTTATTTAATATTTTATGTGATAATTACTACCATCCTTCTATGATTATTATGATTCACTAGTTGCTGAAAAATGAATCATTATAATGGAAAAGATATTGGATGTTATTCATATTCAAACCATGAATATATTTTCAAGGTTGTTTATAAAATTAAAGGTAAAGGATATTTATGGTGGAATTTCATTAAGAATATGAGGAACGAGGAACAAACATACATGATGGAATGGGATAAGTTTAAATGAATATTTTTTTAATAAGAACTTCCCTCATCTTCTACATATAGAAATAGATAAGTGATTCCTTGAGATTAAGTAGAACAATGATGAATCCATTACTACTTGTGAGGAGAATTTCACAAGAACTATAATATATGATTTAGGTATAATCATTATCCCTAACCGAAATATTGGTCCCAAATTTAGTGGTTTAAAATGGCGTTTTAAAAAATAAATAACCATAACAAACTATGGAATCAATGAGTAAACTATTTTATATGAAATGAAAGTTAAAATGGAATCAAGAAAGCCTCATGGTTATGGTGATAAGAAAATGAATATGGAGTTTCATATAAACTCCAATGATTTTTTACATGGAGTGGGGGGGGGGGATTTTCTCTGCCTAATTTTATAAAATTTGGGAATGATAACATAGGTTAATTTGTAAAAGGGATAAGAAAATGTTTCAAGTGTGGGAAGAATTTCCATTGATAAAATTAATATTGGGGTGATTTAAAAAATCCTATAAATTAAATGGATAGAGAGAGAGAAAACAGACTATACTATTCACACATCAGTTCTATAAATATTAATATTTTGGGTACTATGTGAATAAATTCCATAATGTTTGTGATAATGAAGATAGAAAGCCACAATAACCTCTAAAATCAAATGATATAGTGATATATTACGTAATTACAATAGTTTATGGAAATCATGATAGTCATGGAACACTTATCCTCCAGTCTAGAATATGGTATTCCATATTGAAACTTTTATGAATAATCCCTATGAAAATATTATCATTCAGTGAAGTTTGATATGATTATGAGCATTGATTACCTCTCCCTATATATATTTCATATATATTTCTAGAATAATGAAATCATATTTTATATTCTGAATCAACATGTAATCGTTTATCAGTACAAAGATGAACCAAAACATCAAATGGAAATAATTTTTTCTAACATAAGATATTATTTAAAGAATAAGTGGGGAAATATCTTATAGAATAATATATTATTTTAATTTTAACTTTTGATAAATGGTTAAAGAAAATGTGAGAATATATGATCAAGGTATATACATTTTTTTGAGACATTATGAGTAATTAAGACTTTGATTATATTGATCATAGAAGGATATGAGATCATTTTTTCGGTTTTGAAAATGTGATTAATATTTTAGATCTTTCTTAAGGATAAATACTTGTGGAATGGATTATGTTAAAATTTGGATATAATTTTATGAGGTTAAAGTATGATTTAATAAAACCTATACTATCCATTTTGGTATTGGAAAATATTTAGAGGCCAAAGGAATGACTTGTGTATCTCATGATTCATTAAAATTTCTCTAAGAATGAATAAATCATCTCAAATATCCATTTTATGGAGTAAGAGGTGAAGTGGAAGTAGATCGAAAAACAATCAGAGGATGACATTATTCCTATGACATGTAAATAAATTCAGTAATTTTATTTTCTCAATTGTTTTATCTGGATAGTAAAATAATCCCTAAGCATTAAAAATGTTCTTGGAATATAAAATTTATCCATGTACTTTTCTTATTATGAAATCAATAGTTTTTAACCCATTATTGATTTAAGGGTTTGAGATGGTTAACATTTTGTTAACCATGTTATCTATAACTTTATATCAGTTCTTGGGAGTTAGGTTTTTCTTCAATATGATTTTTTTCAATTCTCACCTATGATATCATATCTGGAAACCATGTTTTTTGTTATTCTAGATTACCTTTGTACTTCTCATCCCCTCTTTTAAGATGAATTTTTATTAACACTTTCTATGATGTGTGTTATCAACATAGGATTTTTCAAATATCAGACCCTTGACTACCGACAACAAGTTAAAATTTCAAGTATGTAATTTATTGAAGGGGGAGAATGTAATATCCTGATATATTAGAAAATATTTCTACTTAAATAAATTTATTTATTCGATAACTTTTGTTACATGAAACACCAACTTTAAATTAACCATAATACACATTTAAAATATTCTTATTTACTATGATACTTATATCATATAAATTAATTTGGAAAATATGAATGGGATTAAATAAAATATTAAATATTTATTAATTTCTTAATGGAAATAATTTTATTTATAAGTTGTTTGAAATTAATCACTCAATTTTCAGTAAAGTTATTTTATACTTCCAATATATGTATTTCTTAAAAAATATTTTTTTTCTCTTTGTGAGAAAATATAATAATTTATTTATGGATATTTTATAAAATTTATTTATAAAAATAATATAATTTTTGAAATTAGTATGTCATAATTCTTTAGGATGAATTATTGTAATTTTTTTGAAAATATTTATCTTCCAGTGTATGGTGGAAAAAATATTTTTATTGAAAACTGTATTATTACTTCAGCCATTTCAAATGTTGCAATTTATTTTAATATTTTTAAAAGTAAAATTACTTATATTATATTATTATTAATCATATTAGTTTCATTGGAATAAATTTTGTAATTGAATTTTCTATAAAAAAAATTTATACAAAAAAGGCATGTTTAAGAAAAACAATATTTTTCGAAAAGTTGTTTTCATTACATTTTAAAATTTTATTTTGAAAATTAATTTATCCCAATTTTATTTAATTAATTTGTAAAAATTTATTCAATATTTATAACCATGGTGTTAAAATTTGGTAAATGGATCCCTTTTATTTATTGGCATTATGATGAGTAACTCTGGTAATTTTTACCACCTCGATAAATAGTAAATCGTGTTAATATATGTTAAAACTAAGTGATAAGGCTGTAATTTTTCATCCTAATTACAATTGGATAAATTTAATTCTACCTTGATAACATTATTATCATTTTATAATTGTTTAATGGACACATTTTACATTAAATCAATTATATAATTACCATAAATTCTTGTGCAACATTGATATAGTATTTTTTAAAATTTACATAAAAATAAAATAAAGTACATTAAAAATACTAAAACAATTATAATTCAAAATAATTCATGTGTACCATGAATTTTATTGATATATATGGAATTTAAGGGAGGTTTTATAGGATTGTTTTTTAATTTCCCCATTGTATTGATGTATTTGAAGTCAAATTAAATGAATAGTTTTAAAGTTGACATTTGTAGTATTTTATAAAAATTATATTTCATTAAATTATTTTAAATTTAAATAAGTAATATATTTGACCATGTAGATGAATTATAATTGAAAATAACATACATTTTCCATTTATGAGTCAATTTTTAATTTATAGTAACATTATTAAACCTTTGTGCTTAAAATAATGGTTAATATGGTTAAGTTCAAAAATATATAACGAAGAGGTTAGTCAAAGAGATAAGGATCAAAATGATATCCAAAGAGGTATAAATTTTATTTTTATGATTTTATTTCAATACTATCCACTTTTTATTCAAGTTAATAACCACTTGGAATCATTTTTCTATCAAATATCATATTACATTTTAATTGTTTTGCGAAATTTCAAAGGTGTCCCACACCTGAATTATTAAACCGCACCTCTTCCCACACATATTTACCCCACTTAGAGCCTTATATATTAAAAACCCCAAACCATTACTCTTATAAACATCACTATGAATGTTTTTTAGGTTTTTGTATTCCCAAAATACCAACCATAGGTTTCTTAAGGAAGGATATAAAGGAGGTTTCTCAAAAAGAGTTAATCATCTTACCCAACCCATTTCAATTAATTTCTTCTTATAACTATTATTAATCAATGTTAACTATCATAAAATGATAAATTTATTATCCTTAATAAACTTAAATTTTATCATTATTGTTAAAAAATCATTATACATCCTCTTTCCCATAAAATGATATGTGGAAGTACCGATCATGCATGTGTAGGCATATCGTCTCCACATAGAGATACAATTCATTTCTTATCACTATATTTCATGGATATGTATTATGTTATATTTTATAATTATGATGTAATAAGACATTTTTAATTATAATATTACATTTACCTTCACACCTTCAAACCCATTAGAAAATGATATTGTCGTTTGTGCTTACGTGTGGACGACCACATTCATGAAGCGATGTGATTCATTTTTCATTTATCTTTAACATGCATCGTAAGATAAATTATTGTATAAATTTATGTTATATACATGAAATAATAAAGATCCAATAAATGTGAATTAATATTTACCTTTCTGTCATTCCATCTGTTAAAATATTAAATTAATGTTCATGTGTATGTATGACACATTGTCTCCATGAACAATGTAATTCCTTGTTCTATCTCAAAATTATATATATGATTCTAAATATGAATATAATTAATATATATGATTTTTATACCATGAATAAAATTATTTAAATTAGGGGACCATAATCAAAGTATAAGGATTGGGAGTGCTTAAAATAAACATGCATGGAATAAAAGTAGTTATCAAAAATATTGATTTTGATTACAAATTTTTAATAAAAATGTGACAAGATTTGCCAAATTAATCATAAATAGTATGATAAATATGAATATTTTTATTAAAAAAATTATAATGACCCATACTTTATATACATTTTTATTACTTCAGAATTGAATCACACTTATTACAACATATAACAAAACCAGGAAAGGACTGTATAGGTATAGAGTCTTTAGAAACTGGGAAACATAAACAACTAGTTCATAAAGCATCTACTTTGCCTCCCATTTATTTAATCATATCTAGAGTCCCTTAGGGAATATCCCACTTAATAACCTTCTTCCTAACCTGGGTAAATAAAACATACAAAAGGGTGATCTCAAATAATAAGTAAGGGTAAAGAAAAGAAATATCAACCACATCATATACATAAGAACATACCTTTTAGAAATCTTAACCTGCAAAAGAGATCATAATTTCATAACATGGGCTAAATGATAGTAGTAAAATGTAATCCCAATAATCATAACTTAAAACATGAAACTTTTTGGCATACACACATAATCATAGAGAATCATTTCTTATTAGTCAAGACTCATTTCCAAGACTATCTTAGTGGACAAAGTCTATTTCTGAACCGAGTTCACTCCTCGTTTCAGTCCTGTTGCACTGAACCGGTTTAACCTTCCGTTCTAGCCATGTCTATCTCATGATATATAAAATCTTTTCCCAATTAATTGGAGGGAGATATAGGTCCCACCCATCTCATAATGATACTATTCTTATGTGTGCCACAAAATCAAAAATCATACATCATTTCATAACCCATGTAATAAAAATGGGAATCTTAAACATCATGCCATCATAACATAATCCATATAAGATAAAAGGACATCAAAAAAATAATTCCATCATAATATAATCAAATCAATGTAAAAATAGGGATAGAAACAGAACCCTATATTATCTTAGATGAAAAATAATTTTGATAAAACACATGAACTCCATTCTTGAGTAAAATATCCTTTCTTCTTCAAAAACATTTTTCCTTTATTAACATGCCATACAATTTTAAACTAAAAGAAGTTGATTAAAAATAAACTTGAAAACATGTAAAGAAATATTCTTTGAAATAATGTTTTAAAAATCCGTTCATTCCGTATAAGTTAAAAAAACATTCTTCTCGTACTTTTGTCAGAAAAGTCAAAAAGTACCTCGTACGAAAAAACGACAAAAGATTCCTTTCATATATTTTACTAAAAACTCACCGAAGGGTAAAATTGGATATAAACTATCTTATAAGGATATAAATATTACATATTGAGGAAATATGGATGTGTATGATAAAATACACTCCAGTAAATACCAAATTATAAACAATCTCGGATAAAAATGAGATTGTGATATTTTCCCTTACCTTAGGTCTGATTTGCTTCGTAAGTGTCCGAACCTCCTCTATAATGTTTTAAATAATGTTATTGACTTATTCCATAATCATATGTATTTTTTTGATATCATATATGGTCATATTCTTAGCTTCTTGTTAGTAATATTTCATTACTACTTGTTATTCGGATGTTTATTACTTTTTGTTCTTATGCGTGTTTTGTCGAATAAATTCTTATTTTTCTTTTTAGGTTATAGATAACTCATTTACAGAATGGTATTAGTGTAATATATATCATATTCATTCATTCAATTCATTTATATAATCATTATTCAATGAAAATCATGTAGAACGAATTGTATCACATCATGGGGACGGTATTCCGTACGTACGCACGAGCGATGATATCATTCCCATGATCGTGGAATTGTATTGGAGTGTATGTATACCATTTAAGAATCAATATCACTTTAAAATAATCATATATAGTCATTATTTACACCATTATACCAATCCAAGTATGGTGGTGGTGGAAAATAGTTTACACCACGGCGTGGAGACGGTATTCCGTACGTACGCATGCGCGGTGATTTCATTTTCCGTAGGATGGATAGATGGTGAAATAGGGTTGTTTCATACTTATAATAACATATCAGTATATGATTGATACTGATTTTATTACTTCATAATGAAACAACTAAAGAAGAAGAAGTCTAAGAAGAAATAACGTTGAAAGAATCGGTAACAGACATTACCTCTTCTTTGAAGCGCTTCTTTGAGACCTCCTTTTAGGGCACTAAAATTGGTCTTTGAAGAAGACCAGGACCTCTAGGATGTCTCTAGGGAAGTGTAGAGGTGAACGTGGCAGGTTTTGGCCAAGCTTGAAGGCTCAAAGTGGTGTGAGGAAGAGGGGGAGGAGGTGCCCTTTTATAAGGGAGGAGAGGGGCTCCTTTGGAAAAACTACAAATATTATTTTATTATAAAGCCAAATTGGATTTTAAATAGCTCCAAATTTATTTATTTCGAAGCTAAGGTGGGGATGGGCCTAAATCCTCTTATCCAATAGAATCTAGACAAGTTTAGGTTCCTATTTTAACCTTATCATTTATATTTAACTTTAAGTTAGATAATTTTACTTTTACCGTGTTTTTTGTGTTCTTACACTATAAGGTTAATAAACTTACTATAACAAGCCAAAAGAACCCCAAGTTGTTTATTATTAATATATATATAACCTTATCTAAGTCATTTGGCCGAACCTTAGATTTTTAGGAAAAAAATAACAATTAATAATATAATATTTGTTTTAAAAACAATTTTATGTCAATTTTGACACTATTTAGTAATTGATTTTGTTGAAAATCAAAACAGAATAATTAGTTAGAAAAAAGTTAATTAAATCAATAATAACATATCATATTAACCTATAAAATTAGTGGATTTCATAAAAAGTCTCAAATTACATTTATTTGGGTATTTATAACATCAATTATATCAATATTTCATTAATAAGATAATTACTGCATCATCTTTGTGTCATAAATAAATTAAATTATTTAATGTCTAAAAATTAAAAATAAAATACCATTATGTAGAAACTAGTTTTATATTTTTAATGAATAGTTATAGTAAAATTTATCTTATTTATAACCCTATATTAAAAATGCCTTAGTTATTAAACTTTGATTTTAACTATTTTAACCCTTCTTTAAATAAATTGATAATAAATGTCCTAATCTAATCCATGTGCGCCTAAATGGTCATATTGTATTCCTAAGGTTGTTTTTGGTCGAATTACACTTATTAAATAGAATTAGGACATGTTTTAGTATAATAATAATATCATTTTTACCCATAATTACCCTATTTACTTTTAACTATGGTAAAAAAAAGTAAAAAGTTACTATTCACCAAAAATTATTTTCATCTCATTGAACCACATTTTAGACCTTGATATTAACCGTGTCTCTCGGATTTTTGAAATTCCACTCTTAGAAGCGGTAAAATTATGTTTTATGAAAAAATTGAGTTTTTTTAACTACCACTTAGTGGTTTCACTATTCATCAAAAAATGAAAGTTTCCAGAAAAATACCAAAAAGTAGGCCTAAGCTATATTTGATATTATGAATTCAAAAATGATGTATATTTTACCAAATTAAAAACACATCAGTTGCATTAATTAATTTAAAAATTAATTCTCGTAGTCAAAACAAATAGCGTGTTTTTAAGAGATAATAACTATCAAAAGATTGACACTTGTTTATGTTTGGTTTAAATGTGAAATTACATTCAATGACCAAAATTGTATTAAATGGTCAAAATATATTCTAAATATACTTTAAAACCACTCAAATTTATAATTTATCACTATTAATTATTTCAATTAAAAAAAGTTGTTTTTAATTAAAATTTAGTAATTTTCACTATTCATCAGAATATGAAAGTTATCCGAAAAGTACCAAAATTTCACCCTAAGCTAATTTCGATATTCCGAATCCAAAAATGAAGTCCATTTTGAAAAATAAAATTTACAAAATTTTAAAATGTGGTTATTACTATTCATAACAGCTAGTTTTAATAATATTTTAATAGCATATCGTTGTTTAGTGAAACTCGGTATTGCATACGATGCAAGCTATCGAGGAAGGTCGCGATTGCATGTAAAGCAAGCTAAGAAAGTAGTGTGGGTAGTGAAAGATTCCTTTGTTGATTTATAAAAACAATATATTTCTCATAAGACTCTCAGGTGTTACATTTTACCCCCCTTAAATGAATTTCGCCCTCAAAATGCGTCACTTTGTAACAAATAGATGAGGATACATCTCCCTAATCATATCATCAAGATCCCATGTAGCTTCTTATAATTATTGGTTCCTCCATAAAACATTCATCAAGCGAGAGGTCTTGTTTCGTAGGACTTTTTCGCTACGATCCAAAATCTCTATCTGCGGTTCTTCATAAGAAAGATCTTGCTCCAGCGGTATAACTTCTGAGCTGAGTAAATGTGAAGGATCAGGTATATACTTTCTCAGGAGAGATACATGGAACACATCGTGAACTTGAGAGAGATTCGGTGGAAGAACAAATCGGTAAGCTACCTTTCCAACACGATCCAATATTTCGAAAGGACTGATATATCTAGGGCTCAACTTCCCCTTCTTTCCAAATCTCATGACCCTCTTCCAGGGGGATATTCGTAAGAACACTTTATCACCCACTTAAAACTCTAGGTCTTTTCTTCGGTTGTCAGCATAACTTTTCTGTTGACTCTGAGCTTTTCTTATGTGTTGTTGAATAGATCGGACCTTTTCTGCCATCTCATCAACAATATCAGGTCCTAATAGCTTTCTTTCCCCAACTTCATCCCAGCAAGTTGGAGTCCTGCATTTCATTCCATAGAGAGCTTCATAAGGAGCCATCTGAATATTGGAGTGAAGGCTATTATTATAAGAAAATTCCACCAAAGGTAGGTTTTGATCCCAACCACCTTTGAAATCCATAGAGCAAGCTCTCAAGATATCTTCAAGAGTTTGAATTGTTCCCTCAGACTGACTGTCTGTCTGAGGATGATAAGCAGGGCTGAAACTCAACTCTATATCTAGAGTATGCTGAAGACTTCGCCAGAACTTTGAGGTAAACCTCGGATCCCAATCAGATATGCAATCTTACCACTTCCTTTACATATATCCTGGAAAGCTGATCCAGAGACAAATCCTCTCTAATACTAATGAACTGTGCAGACTTTGTAAGACGATCAACTATGACCCAGATAGAATTATTGACTTTGGATGTTTTAGGATGTCCTATGACAAAGTCCATAGTGATGGTTTCCCATTTCCATTCTGGTATGGGTAATGGTTGTAACATCCCCTTAGACTTCTATCTCTCAGCTTTAACTTGCTGACAAACCATGCATCGAGAGTCATATTCAGCAACATTTCTTTTCATGCCATCCCACCAGAAGTACTCTTTCAGATCCCTATAAATATTTGTGCTTCCAGGATGAATAGAGAATGAAGAACTATGATCCTCATCCAGTAGCTCCTTCTTTAATTCTAGGATGGGAGGAACACAAACCCGATTCCCGAACTTTATTATCCCATCACAATCAAGGTTGAATTCAGGTACATTTCTCACCTTCTTTTGTAACTCTACATCTTCTTGTTGTGCCTCTTTAATCTTCACATGTATAGATGGTTGAACATTCATTTGAGAAAGATAAGATTTCCCCCCTTCCATTACAATTCCAAGATCCATCCTTTGTAAATCTATAAATATTGGATCTTTTGTGATCCTCATCATGGATAAACTGGCATGGTCTTGTCAACTTAATGCATCTGCTACCTTGTTTGCTTTCCCAGGGTGGCAATGGATTGAGAAGTCGTAATCCTTAATCAGCTCCAACCATCTTCTTTTGCGCATATTCAGATCCTTTTGTGTGAAAATATACTTTAAACTTTAATGATCAGTATAAATGTCACACCTTTCTCAATAAAGATAATTCCTCAAAATCATTAATGCAAAGATTACGACAGCTAACTCCAAATCATGAGTTGGGTAATTTTGATCATGGATTTTCAACTGTCATGAGGCATAAGCTATCACCATATCATTTTGCATAACAACACACCCAAATCCCTTCCTGGATGCATCACTTTAGATCACAAACCTTTCTCCACTATAAGGTAGTGTGAGCACAGGTACACTGCATAACCTTCTTTTCAACTCCTTGAAATTCTCTTCATATTCCTCCTTCCAAACAAACTTAACACCTTTCCGAGTCAACCTGGTGAGTTGATTAGATAATTGTGAAATATCTTTCACGAAACTTCGATAATATCCATCCAAACCAAGAAAACATTGGATCTCAGTTACTGTTGTTGGTCTCGACCATCTTTCGATAACCTCTATTTTTGATGGATCCATAGATATCCCCTCTTTTGAGATTATTTGACCCAAAAATGAAACTTTTTGAAGTCAAAATTTACACTTGGTAAATTTGGCATAAAGCTTCTCCTTTCTCAGGGTCTTTAATATAATTCTCAAGTGATCTTCATGTTCTTCCTTGCTCTTTGAATATACAAGAATATCATCTATAAAGACTACCACAAGCTGATCAAGATAGTCTCTAAAGACTATATTCATCAGATCCATGAAGATAGTAGGGGAATTAGTAAGACCAAATGACATCACTATAAATTCATAGTGTCCATACCTTGTATGGAAATCCATATTCGATATATCCTCCCTTTTGACCCTTAATTGATGATACCCTGAACGAAGATCAATCTTGGAAAAGTATTGAGCTCCGTGTAGTTGGTCAAATAAGTCATCAATGCGTGGGAGAGGATATTTGTTCTTAATAGTGATCTTGTTAAGTTCTCTATAATCAATGCAGAGTCTCATTGATCCATCTTTCTTCTTAACAAACAGAACAGGTGCTCCCCAAGGTGATGCACTAGGGTGTATGAATCCCTTCTCAAGATTCTCTTGGAGTTGCTTCTTCAATTCCTGCAACTCAATTGGGGCCATTCTATAAGGTGTCTTTGAAATAGGCAAAGCACCCGGTACGAGTTGTATGGAAAACTCAACTTCACAATTTGGTGGAAGAACCGACAATTCCTATGGAAAGAAATCATCAAACTCCTGTACAACGGGCCTATTCATAACCGTGAGTTTCTCTCCAGCCATTTGAGATAAATAACCCTCATTTAGTGGAATCAAGACCCATAAGATGGAAGAAATTTCCACTGGAAGGTTACGTTCATCCTTGCATCGATAGACGATCATAGATTGATCTGGAATATGAAATGTGACTTCCATTCTTTTTCAATTGATATGATCTCCATATAAAGAAAGCCAATCCATGCCATGAATCACATTAAATTCTACTATAGGAAGGATCACAATATTTTCAGGAAGCTCTTTCCCACAAACTTCAATCGGGGAAGAATTATAAACTTTTGATGCGACTGTTGTGCCATTAGGGGTTGTCACAGCTAACTCAACAACTAATTGTTGAGGTAATACGGTGATACTCTTAGAAAATTCTTCAGAAATAAAAGAGTGGGTGGATCTAGATTAAAATAAAAAAAATTCTACTTTAGAGTGGATGGTAAGTTTACCTTTCACCACATCGTTATCGTAATCCACATCGCAGATAGAAATTGCATGTGACTTTACTTTGTCTTTAGCCTTAAGAGTTTTTTTACATCGACCATCATCATCAACCCTTGGATTTGGGAATTGATTGGCATAATGCCCCATCTCCTTGCACTTGAAACATTGAAGTGTAGTAGGTTCATTCTGTGTATCCCTTCTTTTGTTTTCATCATTAGACATCTTCTTCCCATCATTGCGGCATTCAAATGCCCAATGACCTTCCTTTCCACATTTGAAACATTTACTTGTCCCTTTAAGACAACTCCCTCCATGTTTCTTTCCACACACTGAGCATAAGGGAGAGATCATCTTCTTTTCAGTGTGCTCTTTATATTTTCCTTTGAATTCCATTTTCCTCTTCCTATCAAACCCATATGACTGATGGGTTACTCCAATCTCCATCTCAATTTTGAGAGCACATCAAACGATTTCCTCGTAGCTATTGAAGTCCCTTATGGCTAACGCCCTTCAAAGACTTGGTTTTAAGCCACTATAGAATCGATCGATCTTAATCTCAGTTTGGATAATAATACCAAAAGCGTACCTTGCAAGTCTTGTAAAATTTGCTTCATAGGTGCCAACAGATTCATCATCCTTTTGCTTCAGTTCAAGAAACTCTTTCTCTATATTTGTTCATAGAATACGAGGGAAGTACTTATTGAAAAATAAGTTCGTGAACTCATCCCATTCCATGGACTCAATTTCATCCCTTTGCCTCGTATTCTTAATTAGATTCCACCATTGATCAGCATCTCCTTCCAAACGATACACTGCTAGGATGACTTTATCATGTTCTGAACATTGAAGAACTGAAAATATCTTTTCAGTAGTACTAATCCATTGTTCAGCAACTAATGGATCATTAGAACCACTGAATGAAGGTGGACGCTGCCTCATGAAGGATTCAACATAATGTTGCTCCTTCCTTTGCTCGTTTGGAAGTCTTTCATGATTCATAGCTTGAGAAAGTTGTGTGAGCATGGTTACAATATTTTTCATTCCATCTCCCATAACGTTTGGTTGCTCAGGGGGACAATCATTTCATTTCCCATCGCATTCCGCATTAACACGGTTCCTTCGGGTTCCAGCAATTGACTAAAAACAAGAAGAATAGTGTGAGAAACACTACTTATAATAGGAAAACCACATAATCAAGAATAAAATTTCACACTTAAGGTCTTATCCTAGGTTATTCGTGGCCATTTCTAAAACACTAATATTGTGTTCTATGCTTAGACTTATCCTTAGGGTTCTTACTAAGGCTTTCACATCCTAGTTTCCAAAGGTTGACTATACCTTTCATCTAATACCAACTATAACGACCCATACTTTACATACATTGTTATTACTTCAGAATTGAAGCACACTTATTATAGCATATAAAAAAATCAGGAAAGGACCGTATAGGTATAGAGTCTTTAGAAACTGGGAAACATAAACAACTGGTTCATAAAGCATCTACTTTCCTCCCATTTATTTCATCATATCTAGAGTCCCTTTTGGCATATCCTACTTAATAACCTTATTCCTGGCTTGGGGAAATAAAACATACAAAAGGGTGAGCTCAAATGCTCAGTAAGGGTAAACAAAATAAATATCAATCACATCATATACATAAGAACATAACTTTTGGAAATCTTAACCTGCAAAAGAGATCATAATTTCATAACATGGGATAAATCACAGTAGTTAAATGTAATCCCAATAATCATAACATAAAACATGAAACTTTGTGTCATACACACATAATCATAGAGAATCATTTCTTATTATTCAAGACTCATTTCCAAGACTATCTTAGTGGAAAAAGTCCATTTCTGAACCGAGTTCACTCCTCATTTCAGTCATGTTTCACTGAACCGGTTTAACCTGCCGTTCCAGCCATGTCTATCTCATAAGATATAAAATATTTACTCAATGCATTGGAGGGAGATATAGGTTCCACCCATCTCCTAATGATACCATTCTTATGTGTTCCACAAAATCAAAAATCATACATCATTTCATAACCCATGTAATAAAAATGGGAATCTTAAACATCACGCCATCATAAAATAATCCATATAAGATAAAAGGACATCATAAAAATAATTCCATCATAACATAATCAAATAAATGTAAAAATAGGGATAGAAACAGATCCCTATATTATCTTAGATGGAAAATAATTTGGATAAAACACTTGAACTCCATTCTTGAGGAATATATCCTTTCTACTTCAAATTTTTTTTCCTTTCTTAACATGTCATACAATTTTAAACTAAAAGAAGTTGATTAAAAATAAACTTGAAAACATGTAAAGAAATATTCCTGGAAATAATGTTTTAAAAATCCATTCACACCGTATAAGTTAAAAAAAACATTCTTCTCGTACTTTTGTCAGAAAAGTCAAAAAGTACCTCGTACGAAAAAACGACAAAAGATTCCTTTCATATCTTTTACTAAAAACTCACCAAAGGGTAAAATTGGATATAAACTATTGTAGAAGGATATAAATATTACATATTGAGGAAATAGGGATGTGGATGATAAAATACACCCCAGTAAATACCAAAGTATAAACAATCTTGGATAAAAATGAGGTTGTGATATTTTCCCTTACCTTAGGTCTGATTTGCTTCGTAAGTGTACGAACCTCCTGTATAATGATTTAAATAATGTTATTGACTTACTCCAGAATCATACGTATTTTTATGATATCATATATGGTCATATTATTAGCTTCTTATTAATAATATTTCATTACTACTTGTTATTCGGGTGTTTATTACTTTTTGTTCTTATGCGTGTTTTTTCAAATAAATTCTTATTTTTCTTTTTAGGTTATAGATACCTCATTTAAAGAATGGTATTAGTGTAATATATATCATATTCATTCATTCAATTCATTTAGGTAATCATTATTCAATGAAGATCATGTAGAACGAGTCGAATCACTTCTTGGAGACGGTATTCCGTACGTACGCACGAGCGATCATATCGTTCCCATGATCGTGGAATTGTATTGGAGTGTATGTATACTACTTAAGAATAAATATTACTTTACAATAATCATATATAGTCATTATTTACACCATTATACCCATCCAAGTAAGGTGGTGGTGGAAAATAGTTTACACCATAGCGTGGAGACGGTGTTCTGTATGTACGCACGCGCGGTGATTTCGTTTTCCGTAGGATGGATAGATGGTGAAATAGGGTTGTTTAATACTTATAATAACATATAAGTATATTAGTGATACTGATGTTATTACTTAATAATGAAACAACTAAATAATAAGAAGTGGAAGAAGAAATAAAGTTGAAATAATCGATAACTGACATTACCTCTTCTTTGAAGCGCTTCTTTGAGACCTCCTTTTAGGGCACTAAAATTGGTCTTTGAAGAAGACCAGAACCTCTAGGATATCTCTAGGGAAGTGTAGAGTAGAACGTGACATGGGTTGGCCAAGCTTGAAGGCTCAAAGTGGTGCGAGGAAGAGGGGGAGGAGGTGCCCTTTTATAAGGGAGGAGATGGGCTCCTTTGGAAAAACAAAAAAAATATTATTTTATTATAAAGACAAATTCGGTTTTAAATAGCTCCAAATTGATTTTATAGAAGCTAAGGTGGGGATGGGTCTAAATCCTCTCATCCAATTGAATTTATACAAGTTTAGGTTCCTATTTTAACCTTATCATTTATATTTAACTTTAAGTTAGATAATTTTATTTTTACCGTGTCTTTTTGTGTTCTTACACTATAAAGTTAATAAACTTACAATAATAAGCCAAAATAACCCGAAGTTGAATATTATTAATGTATATAACTTTATCTATGTGATTTGGCCGAACTTTAGATTTTTAGGAATAAAATATCAATTAATAATATAATATTTGTTTTAAAAACTATTTTATGTCAATTTTGACACTATTTAGTAATTTATTTTTGTGAAAATCATAACAGAATGATTAGTTCTAAAACAGTTAATTAAATCAATACTAACATGTCATATTAACCTAGAAAATTCGTTTAATTCATAAAAAGTATCAAATTACATTTATTTGGTTATTTATAACATCAATTATGTCAATATTTCATTAATAAGATAATCACTGCATCATCTTTGTGTCATAAATAAATTAAATTATTTAATGTCTATAAATTACAAATAAAATACCATTATGTAGGAAATCTTATTATATTTATTATTAATATTTATATTCGAATTTATCTTATGAATAACCCTATATTAAAAATGCTTTATTTATTAAACTTTGATTTTAACTATTTTAACCCTTCTTTAAATAAATTGATAATAAATGTCCTAATCTAATCCATGTGGGCCTAAATGGTCATATTGTATTCCTAAAGTTGTTTTGGGTCTAATTACACTTATCCAATAGAATTAGGACATGTGTTAGGGTAATAATAATATCATTTTTACCCTTAATTACCCTATTTACTTTTAACCATGGTAAAAAAAAGTAAAAAGTTACTATTCATCAAACATTATTTTCATCTCATTGAACCACATTTTAGTCCATGATATTAACCGTGTGTCTTGGATTTTCGAAATTCCACTCATAGAAGCAGTAAAATTAAGTTTTATGAAAAAAATTCAGTTTTTTTAACTACCACTTAGTGGTTTCACTATTCATCAAAAATTGAAAGTTTCCAGAAAAATACCAAAAATTAGGCCTAAGCTATATTTGATATTATAAATTCAAAAATGATGTCTATTTTACCAAATTCAAAACACATCATTTCCATTAATTAATTTAAAAATTATTTCTCATTGTCAAAACAAATAGCGTGTTTTTAAGAGATAATAACTATCAAAAGATTGACACTTGATTATGTTTGGTTTAAATGTGAAATTACATTCAATAACCAAAATATTATTAAATGGTAAAAATATATTCTAAATATACTTTAAAACCACTCAAATTAATAATTTATTACTATTAATTATTTCGATTAAAAAAGTTGTTTTTAATTAAAATTTAGTAATTTTCACTATTCATCAGAATATGAGAGTTATCCGAAAATTACCAAAATTTCAACCTAAGATAATTTCGATATTACGAATCCAAAAAATGAAGTCCATTTTGAAAAATAAAATTTACAAAATTTTAAAAGGTGTTTATTACTATTCATAATGGGTAGTTTTAATAATATTTTAATAGCATATCGTTGTTTAGTGAAACTCGGTATTGCGTACGATGCAAACTATCGAGGAAGGTCGCGATTGCGTGTAAACCAAGCCAAGCAAGTGTTGTGTGTAGTGAAATATTCCTTTGATTATTTATAAAAACAAAATATTTCTCATAAAAGTCTCAGGTGTTACACTAATTTATTATAAATCCATATTTATTATACAATATTTTTTAACGTGAACGAGTAAACACGATACATGAGGTAATGGGTTTATGTTTCAGTCATATTTCAATCAGGAATGTTTATACATGAATTTACATTGAGGAAATTATATTATCCATATATGATTATTCCTATTAATATTTTCCCAATGTTTATTTCTTGAGATTATATTTTTTTCATTTCATTTTCCTAACTTTATTTATTTAAGAGAACAAAAGAGTGTCTTTTATGCAAAACTGAATTTAATACTATCTATAGGATAAAATATATTTCTTCCATATCAAAGGTTTCTAAAAATGTCTTCAAGAATAATTTAAATATTATCCTATAATTATTTAGAGACATTTTTATCTTTTTCATAATTTTTTCAAAATGTTTTATAAGGAATCTTCCTGTCTTTTTCCCAACAAGGTAGTTTTTGAATTTTTATAAAAAAATATGAAAGGAATGGTTTTTTAACTTATATGACATGAATAGATTTTCCCACCATCATTAATAATATTTTATTTGAATATTGTATTAAAAATTAACAAGGGACTTTTAAAAAGAAAATTTTCTTTTATAATTGTGCATTTTCATTTAATGATGTGACATAAAAATAGAAAGGTTATCCTCCTAAATAATTATTATTAGTGGTTTTTCAAAATCATTTTCCATATAAGATGATATACTTTGATATAAATTATGTTTTTCTAGAAATATTATCCAAGGATATCATACTTATTATTTCTCTGTATGGTTTATGTTTATAATGAATGGGTTTCTATAAAAACAGTTTCCCTTTTCATGGGTTATACATTGATGAAATGTTTATGAAATATATTTCCTTTAATAATATCTAAGATGAGAAATGTTTTATGATCTCATAGAAGAAATATTTATGATTTTATTTAGGTGATTTTTGGGACCTAAATCTCCCAACAATATATTGGGTAAATGTGTACAACTCATGAGGTAAATATGTTTTGCATGAACCTACTTTTCATGTTCACAATTTTTTGTGTGGACCTGATTTTCATGTCTATAAGTCTACGTGTGAACCTTTTTTTCATTTCAAAATCTCTATTCATTGACCTAGTTTTGATTTCCATAATTTTATGCATAGACTTGGATTTTATGTCCATAAGATCATATGTGGACCTAGATTTCATTTTCATAAGATCATGAATAGGCTTAGTTTCATGTCCATAAGTTTATATGAGATCTTGATTTCATTTTCTAACTTAATAAGTGAACCTATTTCTAATTATTCATGTTCATGAAGTCATGTTCTTATGTGTAGTATGTGATTCCATAACTTAACCCAATGATATGATGTTATGGCTCATGTTATTTGATACTTTTATTATGTATGTTTTATAAACTGTCAAGATGTATTCCATGACTCAAGAATATGATCTATTTTATGTAGGGTGAAAATTTCGAATATTATTTCAGGCATATAAATATATTCTTGAAATCATATAAATCTAAGTAATGTTTTGGTTGGAATAAAATTATTTTTGGTACTTTTATTGTAATAAAGTTTTAAAATGGTTAATTTTAGTTTTGATTTTGTTTGAAAGTGAAATAAGTATCATTTTTTTAAATAATTTAATCCATTCAATTGAAATCAGAATTATACTTGATATTTGTATAAAACAATTTTAATTATTAAAAACCACTACTCTAAAAATGGATTTTCATTGCATTTTTTGAACATATATTAAATGTAATTTTCATAATTTCTATAATTTTAATCTTAGAAAATGGATTAAAATTTTGAGATCTCCATGTTAAAATTAGTTAAAATGGTCCATTTCATTTTTATTCATAATGAATAGAAACCATTTTAAAATTTTATTACAATAGTAATGGGTAAACTGGGTTAAATGGGAAAAAAATATGGTATAACGTCTGAAATTTAATCCAAAACAAGCATTTATTTCATTATATGAGTTTATTTATATTAAAATCAACCTAGGTCCTAATATATAGATAAAAATATACTTTCCTTTAATTATGACCAATATATTATTTTATGTAATGAATAATTAAAAAATGTCACTATCTTTATGTTAATATCTCTAATATGTTGTGATAGGGATAAAAAATAGTTAATTAATGGTTATAAATGGTTATTTTGATGATGAGTGAATTATTTTTAATATTTTAGTTTCTTTTTAATTTTTTGTATAATTGAATAATTCCATAAAATGGTAACACATGGAGGATTCAACATTTGTTCAAGTGGGTAAAAAATTAATTAAATAATTTTAAAACATTTAAAAAAAAAAATTGGCGAATTATGGTGTAAAATAAATCTCATAGATAATTATGAACTATTAGTGAGTATTAAAGTATTTATTTTCTAGTTACATTATTATAGTGATGGATTTAAATCTAATATAGGTGAAAAGTCATGAAAATGAAATTAAATGATATATAATGGTTAAAATTTAATTTTAATCATTTTATAATTACAAAAAACATATATTTACTCAATTTTATGGGAAATTATTAATCATACCATGCATGGTTTCATATATGTGCCACTTTTAAATTTTAAAATTATTTTCCCAGCCCTTAGATATTGAATTTTTTACCACAATTAAGGTTAAAAGGGTTAACATGGGGGGTCATTCATAGATTATTTTAAAATAATATGTAAAAAATAAACAATTTAAAAAAAATCATAAATAATTGTCTTAAGATTCTTTTAACATGCTGATATAAATAATTAATCCATTTTTATTAAAAGAAATTTAAAAAATTATTATATGTAACTATTAAATACAACAATAAAATATAAATAAAAACAACTTTTAAAGAAAAATGTCCCATTTAAACTTTAATTATTCTTAATAATATATTATTTCATTTCTCTCATTAAAATATGTTTACATATTTCTTATGAACTAATTAATAAATTTAACCTAATTAAATAGTTTATACATATTTTTCAAAATTCATTTAGTCATATCAATACCCGTCAGTCCAATGATTATGCGACAATAGTAACATTTATAATAATATTTCAATAGTATAACACATTTTACTAATATCAGTGTTGTGTGTATCACATGATATAAAAAATAAAACTTATTAAATAGAAATAAATTATAAAATTTTGGGTTGTTACATTTATCACTAACAAACAAACTATTGTATGTATAACAAATTATTTTCATTTTGATTTTTAAGGGTTCATCTTCAATGGAGTCAAAAAAAGGTAATGTGTAATTTTTCCACTTTTCAAAAAATATTTTTATAAATATATTGGTTTATTTCCTGAAATATAAAGACAATTTTTTTGTGAGTTTATGCAATAAAAACCCATAGTAAAAATACATATGAGAAAAATAAGTAAAACACTAAAAACTGATATTAGTTTTTAAATTATACAACACATTCTTTATAAAGGATTATTTAGGGATGAGAGTATTATGAGGAACCACACTATCCAACAAACTAAACAATATAATGGTGTGAAATAAAAGGATAAACTAAAAAATTATACACGAAGATAAATGCATGACTGTAAATATTGTACATCCAATTAATTTTGGGGTGGTGTGGTTAACACTAATTAAATTTTAGTAAATATTTCTCCATTGAATACAATTTATTTTATTATTCATAGAAGGTGTGGAATGGTAATACGTTCAGTTATTCTAGTTTTCAAAAAAAAGGTTATTTGACTTATGCCCATGATAATATTTGTAAACATGAGCATTATCCTATAATGTGCATATTTTTAGGATATGTGATGAAGTTATGTGGGAATATCTTATGGTATAAAAATAATAATTGAACTTATAAATATATAGTTAACAAGAATATAATTTTTTTTTGAGGCTAATATTTGTGGAAAGGAGGAGGTTGTCGATCCTACAAAAAATATATATTAGGGTTATAAAAATGAAGTTGGAGTCTCAAATTTAAACACATTTCAACAGTTTTTCACAACATATAGAGAAATACAAAGACATTTAAAATGTGTACAATATATAGAATGATAACATCATTTTTAAAATAGAAACTCATCAGATCAAAAACCATTCATTAATATGAATCATGTGTATATTTTTTAAACTAATACATTGAATTTTTCATTCGGAGTTAAATAAAATATTTTATCTTGAGAGCCTCATTCATATTTGGAGGTAATTCTAATAAAAAAGGAATACAGTTAATTAATTTCTATTAACAAGGATATTTTTTAAAATGAAAATAATTATACTTGGGATCTTTTACACCAAGTCAAATTATTTTGGGTTTTTGGGTATATTAATGTATTCTAATAGAATTGGTGAATGATTGGTATTGATTCATCATATTTCAAGAAAAAGATGGTAGAAAATGATTTCTTGAAATTTAGGGGGACCTAATATGATAAGTTATATTCTTATATTATGAATAATAAAATTATTATAATTATTCTATCATTAATAACAAAATTTGATATTGAGTTGTAACATCTTGATTTAATAATGGTGTTTCTCCATAAATATTTAAATTAGCATATTTATATGTCACGCGTTGAATGGTTTACCATTTTAGTGAATAAAGATTTTCTTTGAATTATAAAAAATTATATGAGTTTAAATTTTCCTCATGGAAATGTTAAAAGAGGTTTTATTAATTTATGATGTATCATAAATTTCACCATACCTAATTTAGAAATTTTGTATATTATATGATATTTAAAAATTAATTTTTTATTTTTATATTTTTTTTGATTATATGGTGATTTTAACAATGATCTTTGATAAAATCAATAAAGATATATATAAATTGAACTATTAGTTTAAAATGAATCATTTAGAGGTGGAAAAAAGGATACTTTACATAAACATATATATGTACCATAAAATATGATGAATCTTTGTTTCTTATGAAAAATAGATAGATAATGTTTTGAAATATTTTTAGAAGTAAATAACTAAAATTAGTATGTCCTTGATACAACATTTTAAATTTAATACTAACTTTTACTTGACATAATTTTGGAGAAGTGAAACAAAAAAAATCATATTTTATTGTCGTCGATAGTCTTATATGTGTTACTATTTCCATTAAGACTTATTTTTCTTATATGGTAAGTTTGATGAATATATTTATTTGAAAAACTATGATAGAATATTGAGAGGTTATTATAACACCACATGTTTGATGTATTTTCTAGTTTTATTATGTATTGTTAATTAATAAATAGACCATAGATGGATTCAATATGTTCTAGAGGGTTTTTAATAACTAGTGAGGAATATTAAAGGGTTTATAGTTAAAGGGAACCATATGATATTTCTAGGTAATTGTTAAGGTCGAAATTTTATCCTCTACATGGGTTCATGAATGGTCCCTATTTTGGGTAAACTATGCTACTAAACTGTACATCCTTGGAGACTTTTGAATATTATGTTTTAAATAGTTAGCACATTGTTTACTAAAACATGAATTCAAACCTTGAAAAACTTAAAATATCCCTTAAAATTATATTTTTATACAAAAACATATCTCAAAATACTCATGACTTGTATAATTTATAAAGATCTCAAACTTTATGGGTTCCTAGGGTAATTTACGAAATCCTCCATGTTTAGTAGTTATGTCTCTATGAATCTAGGGGTTTTGGGTGGGTGATTGAAGTTAAGACTCCCTTATCTCAATCATGGATTATATACTCAAATTTTCTTGTAAAGACCCATAATTTCTATGGAATTGTTTTTCTTAAATACATAGGAATTTTATGACTCGGCAAAAATTGATGGTGCGTGATTCCGAGGCCCGGTGTGCCTGGAATCAATTTTTTATGTTTTTTTTGGTACGTTCAGTAAACGTACGAGCGGTTATTTTTATAAATTTTGAACCGGTGTTCGGAATTGAAATCGGAGGGCACCATTGAACTCACAACGCTGATATTTTCTTAAAAAGACTTTCTCCTCAGTGGCAGATGGTCGGAAATATAAGATAGGTTTTTGGTTTTTAATGAAAGAATTAAATAAAAATAAATTTGTAGCTTTATTTTTATTTGGTTTTTGAATCCTCCATGTGGAAGTTGGAGGTGGGTACCACCACACCTTAAACTCCCATGAGAGGTTGTGGTGGTGGGGCCCATCCAAACCTAACCTCCTCTTCATGTTTAATATGGTGGGGACCACCTAAGGTTAAAACCTATTGAACTCCCCATTAAGTGGGGAGAAACCTCTTGATCTCCCCACTTAATGGTGCCACCACCCCTCCACCTTAATGGAGACAAGGCATAAGCATTTATGGTGCCAAATGTTCCACAGTAATTTTGTGCCAACCTCTTGAATTAATTAATTGGAGATAACCTAATTAGTTAACCCCTTTGAATTTTGTGCCAACAATTAAATAATAGATAAACACAATCTATTATTTTTGTTGACATTTGTCTTTTGGGTGGAATTTTGGGGAGAGGAGAGCGTGGTAGAAATAGAGTTCTCCAACGAAGAACCTTATCTCCCAACCAAGAATGAAGAATGCGTTCATCCAACGAAGAACGCCTCCAACAATCTCTTTCGATCTTCTTCCCCGGACTCCTACCGATGTGGAACATCTTCCACAACCAACATGAAATCTCGGGATTGGAAGTGTGCAGCGGACGTGACGAACAATGACAACTCCATCTTCTTCCCGCGACTTCATCGTCGAACAACGAACAAAAGGTAGGGGGTTAATTTCATTTAAGTTCCATGTTCTTCCTTTCTTTTAAAACAAAGAATGATGATGCTTTCTTTTTTTTGGGTGGGTGGATTGTTGTGGTTCGTTCTAAAGGACTGATTTCTATCACCTTGAATGTCGAGGGTGTGGGCCAAACTAACATGGCCCAACACCCTCTGTCGATATCTTTTGTGATATCCTTCAGCATGGAAATGAAACAACGAGGAGACAAAGGCGGTAAAGACAAAGGTCTCACTACTTGTAGCCTCCATGACCCGCGCCGCCCCCGTGGCATCCCGCACCACCACCGGCCAAACAGACCCCAGCCGATCCCCTGCCAGTTGTGCCACTCGACCAGCCAAGCCGCTGCCCCGAGCCAGCCCGCGCCCCGTATGGGCTATGTCCACACTTCGTTGTGTTTGATTCAGATGACGAACAGTGCTAACCGATGCTGAGAGTCCCAGGACTGGATGGTACCTGGAGGTAGACCATATGGAGTGATAGTACACGGAGGAGGTGGAAGGACGTGGAGTGTTATAGAGGCTATCTTTACCTACCCTTCAGGTAGGAATTTTTTAGGATGATCTAGGAGTTGTTTTTCATTTCTTCAGTTGTACTTGTACTTCCAGTTCCTTGTAATTTACAGTTGGGCTTGTATTTCTGGCCCCTTTACTTTTCAGCACTCTTTTCTTATACAGTTTTCCTAGTGTTTTTTATCTAGATGTGTGTATTTACAGGTCATAAAGGCATTGACTTCCCAGATTAGATAATTAATCCTTTGGTGCTAGTTACTTGCCCCTGGCCTATGGAAGGTGGGCTTGGGTTGTCACGACATGGGCCTAGGGGGGACATGTTGTAACAAATTGGTATCAAAGGATTCGGTTCTACTGCATAACTTAGAACTCTGATCTTTCCTATGAAGCAATAGTGTTAAGGTTATTGAGTGTGGTTTTCAGTTCAGGGAGTCCGGTGTTGGTGTGGCGGCTGACGTATCCATACACTGGTACCCTGACTTCTGATTTCTAAATCATTACATGAAAACTCTGATTGTGTGTATGTTTCAAGAGTTTTATTAGTGATCTCTTTGATTTATCTCACCAGGTATAACTTATTGACCTTGGCACACCTATTTATTTTCAGGATAACCCCACATAGACAGCCAGCCAGGGTTCCAGGCTTTGTATGAGATTGTAGCCCACCAAGCGACGAGGCCTCGGTGACGAGCCCTATCACAGCGGAGGCACCAGCGGTACCACTACCCGTTGGGCCACTGGTGCCACCATCCCCAGTAGCAGATGATGCATGCCATTTGAGCATGTTATATGAGTTATAGTACCATAGGCCACCCAGGTTCAAGGGAGAGACAGACCCACAAGTAGCTGAGGATTAGATGGAGGCTGTGGTGATAGATTTTCGACTGTAAGGGACACCATTTGACATTATGGCGATCCTTGTCGCGAGTCTTCTTCAGGAAGTAGCAGGAAAATGGTGGGGCATGTTTCTCTAGGTGCATGATGAGGTGACACTTCTCTGGGAAGACTTCGAGAGCCTATTTTGGGTGGAGTTTTTCCCAGCCACCCTACGTGCTGTGTAGATATAGGAGCTACTTCAGCTGCAGTAGGGTATCATGATGGTAGCACAGTACTCAGTGAGGTTCACCGAACTCTCACGCTACTCCTCAGATATGGTGTGGCACCCATTCTTCTGAGCCTAGAACATTGAGCAAGGGATCAAGTGAGAGATCATGGATTCGATGATCTCCCTCAGCATCCTGAAATAGGAGGGCGTGTTGGAGCGATCCCTCTTAGTGGAGTGTTTCCTTGCTGAATAGTCACTAGCACCGAGACCCGCCATCTGGCATCACATAGCGGGGTCTTTTGTAGCTAGCATTAGATAGATGTCGCAGAGATCCAAACGGACCAGATTATCCTGTGGACGACCTCAGGACTCTGGTTTGGTTGTGTGTGTCACACAAGACAGAGCCAGTCATATGAGGAATAGGCAGTGTTTCACATGTAGCAGGCAGGGTTACATGGCTCGTGACTGTCCGACCTGTCATTCAGATGATCAGCAGACAGTTGAGGGACCTCTCAGGGAGCGACAGAGGTTCGATCGAGGTGGTCTGTGGGGAACAAGAGGACGTGGTAGAGGAGCTGGTCAAGCAGCTTGCGGTGGGCGACGTGTCGAGGTGTTACCGCCACCACCACCAGGAGGTCCATCCCAATCGCAGGGAGTAGGTGGACAGGGGAGATCTCTGCTCCAGGCAGCTGTGGTATATGATCATGGCGCCGTAGGTGATTCGAGGTATGGTCTATGTCTACACCACATTAGATGCAATTCGTATAGACATAGGTTCGAGTCACTCTTTCATTGGCACCACCCTCATTCGAGGCTCGGATAATCTGATTGATCCGTTGGCTCAATCCTTACGGTTAGAGACTTCTACTATAGTAGATTCAAAGATTATACACTGGTTTCGGCATGTGATCTTACTCTAGGAGCCAAGAGCTTCGGCTGGGATCTCCTAGTAGCGACATTGAGGACTTACAACGTCATCTTGTGTATGGACTAGTTATCTACACTCCATTCTCAGATCGACTGTATTAGGCGCAAGGTGTGGTGTGTCCGCACGGATGGGACCAGGTTCACCTTCACCAGTAAGAAGGGAGCCTTTGCAGTGCAAGACAGACTTACTCGGAGGAGGGTGTATCCGATCACTCATTAGTTGGCTTGACTTCCCCTCAGAGCAGTTGATGTGGAGAGTCCGAGCTATCCTGTAGTGGTGGACCAATATATGGAAGTTTTCCTTAATGAAGTCCCAAGTATACCCCCTCGTAGAGAGGTGGACTTCTACATTGACCTGTACCCCGAGATGACACTGATATCTACACCAGCATATCGGATAGCTCCCTCGGAGCTTTGCGAACTTCGAGTATAGCTAGAGGACTTGCAGGGGAAGGGATTCATTCAGCCCAGTTTTTATCCCTCACCAGCCCCAATTCTGTTCGCCAAGAAGGTTGATGTTAGCTTGAGGCTTTATGTCGACTACCGTCACCTGAACCAGGTGACCGTGAAGAACAAGAACCCACCCCCGAGGATTTAAAACCTCTTTGATCAGCTAAAGGGAGCATGGTGGTTCTCAAAGAGAGACCTTATATTAGGCTATCACTAGCTCAAAGTTCAGTATGAGGATGCTCATAAGACAGCCTTCAGATATCGGTATGGCCACTACGAGTTCTTGGTTATTCCCTTAGGTGTAACCAATGCTCCAGCAGTGTTCATGGGACTCATGAACAGAATATTCTAGACATACCTTGATCTCTTTGTCATAGTCTTCATCGACGATATTCTGATCTACTTGACTACTGAGGTGGAGCATGCCTATCATTTTCAGGTAGTACTGGACACACTCCGATAGCACCAGCTTTATGGTAAGCTCTCGAAGTTCTAGTTTTGGATCCGAGAGTTTCCCTTCTTAATACATGTCATCTCGGATGATGGAGTTGCAATAGATCTAGTGAATATTGAGGCGGTACTTGCTTGGGAGCCACCCAGGAGTGTGACAGACGTACGGAATTTTCTGGGTTTGGCTGGATACTACTATAGGTTCTTACCATACTTCTCCAGAGTTTAAGCACAACTAACTTCCTTGAAGAAGAAGGGGAAACCATTTATGTGGTCGGAGAGATGCCATCAGAGCTTTCAGGAGCTGAGGAAGAGGATGGCTAGTGCCCTGATCTTGAGTCTTCCCGAGGAGGGAGTAGGGTACGTAGTTTACTATGACGCATTAGGGACCAGAATTAGTTGTGTCCTGATGCAGGAGTGAGCAATGATCGCATATGGTTCTCGTCATTTGAGACATCATGAGTAGAACTACGTAACCCCTGACCTGGAATTAGCAGCAGTGGTCTTCACCTTAAAGATGTGGCGACACTATCTAATAAGAGAGCATTTCACAGTCTACTCTAACCCCCAGATTCTTAGGTATATATTCTCTCAGAAGGACCTGAACCTGAGACAACGGCGATGGATTGAGTTCCTCCAGGACTATGACTTCGAGATAGTCTATACTTCAGGGAAGAGAAACGTTGTAGCAGATGCACTTAGCAGGAGATCAGGTATACAACTGCTAGGAGTGGCGATAGAGTAGCTGGCTGCTTTACGAATATACTTTGTGGATAGAGATGGAGCAGCCTTCCTTCAGTCTCTTACATTCACTCCCACACTTCTTTAGTGAGTCAGGAAGGCACAGTGTGGAGATGATGACTACAAGACACGACATGCTCAGATATCCACATGGCAGGCACATGATGGATTTTCTGAAGGAGGGGAGCAAGTCATCCTCTTCATAGGATGTACCTTGGTACCAATGGCACTTCAAAAGAATGTTTTGAGGGAGTTCCACACTTCCCCTCTAGCGGTACATCCAGGAGTGGAAAGGATGTATCAGGACCTCAGATGACAGCACTGGTGGCCAGTTATGAAGAAGACAGTAGTGGAGTTTGTTTCTCAATGCCTCAATTGTCAGCAAGTGAAGGCAGAACACCAGGTACCAATAGGCTTGGTGAAGCCTTTAGAGGTCCGAGAGTGGAAGTGGGATGGAATATCCATGGACATCGTGACAGGACTTCCACGAACGTCTAGGGGACATGAATCTATCTGGGTGATCGTTGACTAACTCACCAAGTCATCCCACTTCCTACTGACCAGAGAGTAGGGTACAGTAGAGATCTTGAGATGCCTCTATGTGTGGGAGATTGTGTGTTTACATGGTATACCCTCGATGATTATCTCTGATTGTGATGCATGATTTACTTCCCGACAATGGAAGGGGTTGCAGGAGGCCTTTAGGACGCAGCTTCGTTTGAGCACCACCTTCATTCCATAGATGAATGGTTAGACTGAGTGGACTATTCAGACCCTCGAGGACATGCTCTATGAGTGTGTTCTTGACTTTGGTTGTAGTTGGGAGGACCACATACCTTTGGGGAGGTTTCCTACAACAACAGCTATCACTCCACCATAGGGATGACACCTTTTGAGGCGTTGTACGGGCGACCTTGCAGATTACCTCTATGCTAGACTGACCCATGGGAGTCAGCACTAGTGGGACCATAGATGGTACGGGCTACCATGGATAAGGTGAAGATCATCTAGGAGTGGATGAAGACTACAGAGAGCAGGCAGAAGTTTTATTCCGACAGGAGACAGAGACCTTTGGAGTTCGAGGATGGCGACCATGTCTTTCTACAGGTCTCACCCTGACGAGGTCTATGGAGATTTTTCCAAGGTGGAAATATATCGTCAAGATTCATCGGACCTTTCTAGGTCCTCAGCAGAGTTGGTGAGTTGTATTACTACTTAGCTCTTCCACCTCCGTTGCACCGGGTACACAACGTCTTCCACGTATCTCAGCTGAGGAGATATGTGCACGGCCCTTCTCACATCATCGATCGTGGAGAGATAGATGTTGACAATGGGGAAACTTTTAAGGAACTTCCAATGTACATTGAGGATCGACATGAGTGGGTCCTACGTGGAAGGTCGATACCTCTGGTGTGCATTTGCTGGCAGCACAGGAACCACCAGGAGAGCACATGGGAGCGGGAGGCTCAGATGTGTGCTCAGTACCCCCACTTGTTCCCTTAGTTCAAGTTGAAGCTTATGGGGACATAAATCCTAGAGGTGAGGATAATGTAATGACCTATAATTTTTATGGAAAATTTTCTCTTAAATACATGATAATTTTACGAGGCCGCAAAAAATTGACGGTGCATGATTCTGAGGCTTGGTGTGCCCAGAATCAATTTTTGATGTTTTGTTTGGGTACGTTTGGAAAACGTACGCGTGGGGTTTTTTATAACTTTTTAACCGGTGCTAGGAATTGAAATCTGAGGGCACCGTTCAACCTGTAGAACCGATATTCACTTAAGAAGACTTTCGCCTCAACGGAAGATAGTCGAAAATAAAAGATAGTTTTTTGGGTTTTTAATGAAAGAATTAAACAAAAATAAAGTTGTAGCTTTATTTTTATTTGGTTGGTTAAAGCCTCCATATGGAAGTTGGAGGTGGGGACCACCACACCTAAACCTCCCATGATTGGTTATAGTGGTGGGGCCCATCCAAACCTAACCTCCTCTTCATGTTTAATATGGTGGGGACCACCTGAGGTTAAAACCTCTAGAACTCCCCATTAAGTGGGGAGAATCCTCTTGAGCTCCCCACTTAATGGTGCCACCACCCCTCCACCTTAGTGGAGACAATGCACAAGCCTTTGTGGTGACAAATCCTCCACATTAATTTTGTGCCAACCTCTTGAATTAGTTAATTGGAGAAAACTTACCTAATTAACCCATTTGAATTTTGTGCTAACAATTAAATAACAGATAAACACAATCTATTATTTTGGATGGAATTTGTCTTTTGGGTGGAATTTTAGGGAGAGTAGAGCTTGGGAGAAATATAGTTCTCCAACAAAAAACCTCATCTCCCAACGAAGAATGAAAAATGCATTCGTCCAACAAATAATGCCAGATATGATCTCCTTCGATCTTCTTCCCTGAACTCCTCCTGACGTGGAACGCCTTCCACAACCGACGTGCGAGCTTGGGTTTGGATGTGTGTGGTGGATGCGACGAACAACAACAACTCTATCTTCTTCCTGCGACTTCATCATCGAACAAAGAATAAAAGGTAGGGGGATAATTTCATTTAAGTTCCACATTCTTCCTTTCTTTCAAAACGAAGAACGAGGATGCTTTTTTTTTTTGCGGGTGGATTGTTGTGGTTCGTTCTAAAGGACTGATTGCTGTCACCCTAAACGCCGAGGGTGCGGGCCAAACTAACATGGCCCGACACCCTCTGCCGATCTCTTTTGTGATATCCTTCATCATAGTGATGAAACGACGGGGTGATAAAGGCGGCGAAGATAAAGGTCATGCTACCCACGGCCTCCGTGATCCGCGCCACCCTCGCGTCGTCCTGCAATGCCACCGACCGACTGGCTGAGCCCCCGCTGGCTGCGCCACTAGCCAAGCCGCGCCGCTGCCCCAAGCCGGCTCGCGCCCCGCCGACCTACCGGGCCTCCTCCTGTCTACCTTCTGACCTACCCAGCCACCAGCCCGCCTACCTATCGGCCTTCTAGGCCACCTCCCGGCCTGCCCGGCTGCCTCCCGCACACCTAGCCAAACCACGTTGGCCCTCGCGCCCCATAGCGCCCTGCGCCGACATAAGCAAAATCGGCCTCGGCCATTCGGGTCGAGCCGCCTGAGCCGCACCCCTCTCGGTGCTAGCCGAACCGGCCTCGGCCATCCCGCCGAGCTGCCCGAGTCGCACCCCTTGCAGCGCTGGCCAAACCGGCCTCGGCCATTCAGGTCATGCCGCCTTAGCCGTGCCCCTTGCGGCATTGGAAGAACTGGCCTCGTCCATCTAGGCCGAACCACCGAGCCGCGCCCCACATGTGCCTGGCCAAGCCGGCCTTTCGTGCCCCTCGCGGCACCTCTGGGTCGAACCGCCCTTACACCGACCTGCGGCCGGTTAGCGCCCTCACGACCGGTCTTCACCCCCACGCTACTCGTAGCCTTTCTGGCCTGCTGGGTTAGGCCCACCAGGTCGGGCCGAACCCAACGGGTCGGGTCAGTATGACCGGGTCCGACCGGACCCGGGCCCACTACGACCCCTTACTTTCTTTTGGCCGTATCTTTTGCACCGGACGCCCATTTGATGAACCATCAGCGGCAATGGTAATCTTGGATCATGGAAGTCCCTTTGAGTATGCTACACTAGAGTTCGGGGTATAGTTGAGTTACGGTCAGGTTGGATCATGCACGAACCCAACCGAGCCCCACGGGACTAAAAGGATAATAACTCACAGACCGGGCGTCCGATTGACGTGTTGTCTATTACGTTGAGGCCCATATGACATGGATGACATTTGTGCTACATTTTCATGGGACTTAATGGAAGTTTATGTATCAACACTTGGATTGAGGAGCGGAACCTCCCGGAATCAAGCGTGCTTTGTGAGGAAACCCTGTGGCTAGCTGCGCTCTGACTACTGTTCCTGGATCCTGTACATGTTCGATAGCTCTGACGACTATTCCTGGATCTTGTGTGGGTTCGACAGCACTAACTACTATTCCTGGATCCTGTGTGGGTTCGACAGCTCTGACGACTGTTCCTTCATCCTGTGTGGGTTCGACAGCTTTGTTTACAGTTCCTGGATCCTGTGTGGGTTCGACAGCTCTGACTTCTATTCCTGGATCATGCGTGGGTTCAATAGAATAGATGATTTTTGGGCTACATCTAATCATCTCTAACTCTCTACATAAGTTGTATACCTGTGTGATCTGAGTCAGTAATTTTTTGTTTTCCTCGTGATTGAGATGGATTACTTGATAACTTAGCTATATGTATGGTCATATACCTAAGTGGGGTTATCTATTGATTTCATTCTTTTGGTTTATCCATGTTGGACATTGTGATACCTTGAGGGTCTTGGGGTCCTTACTGAGTATCGTTATACTCACCCATTCACAGACTATGCCCGCACCTTGTTGTGTTGGTTGTAGACGACGAACAACGCTAACCAAGGCTAAGAGTACCAGGACTGGACGGTACATGGAGGTGGACCATACAGCGTGATGGTACATGGAGGAGGCGGATGGACATGAAGTGCGGTAGAGGCTATCTGTACCTACCCAACAGGTAGAAATTCTGGAGGACGATCCAGCAGTTTTTCCCTTTCTTCAGTTCTACTTGTACTTCTAGTTCCTTTTACTTTACAGTTGGTCTTGTAATTCCGTCCCCTTTACTTTTCAGCAATCTTTTGTTATATAGTTTACCTTGTTTTTTGTATCTATCTATGTGCATTTATAATTCATAAAGTCAATGCCTTTCCATATTAGGGAATTACTCCTTTGTTTCTAGTTGCCAACCCCTGGCCTATAGAAGGCGGGCTTGGGGTAGTCACGACACGAGCCTTGAGGGTCGGGTCATGACATTTTTTTTGATTACAAACTATAGTATAGGTATTACATTTCTAGATCTTGTTATTAAGCTATTTTTTATGTGGATTTTGTTATAATAAATTTTTGTGTGTGTTTTGAGTACCCATATCTCCAATTTTTTGGTGTAGTTCTTCAATATGAGCTTGATAGAAGAATGTGGATTCTCTCACTCTCCATTTTCAAAGAAATTAAATACATTCAGTTTTGAAAATTCAATTATTGTATTTTTTTAGTGTAAAATTCATTATAAACTCTATTTAAGTATTATCTTCTTGTATTTTAATTTTTTAGAACAAAAATTTATTTGGTAAAATTTCTAAGCAATAATTGGGTATCAAAAAATTAGAGTTCTCTTTTTATAACTTGGTTTGGAATGAGTGGGCATGATATTTTGATCCATATGGATGGGGACTTTTGGTTTGGACTTGGATACCAATGTAGTTTAGGTTGGAAAATGGGTTTTACAACCAAGTGGAGATTTATGTTAGGTGGGATGGGTTTTTAATCATGATTTTTTGCTCTTTGGTTAGTCAAATGTTGACAAGGGTTGTATTAGGTTAGTGGAAAAGATCCCAGGGTGGATGGGTTAGTGCATTTCATGGGTGCATGAATTTTTTTGAGGGTGTGTTATGATGTGATTTGTTTAAATTTTTTATATATTTCTGTTTCACTAGTATTTATTTTTCAATACTTTTTTTCTAAAATCTCAAATAACTAGAATTTATTCTATTAGTGTGTGTTGGAAGTCGTTGGGGAATTTATTAGTGTGTTTATATACCCACTTCCCTGCACTTGCATCTAGGTGTGCATTAAAATGTTGTTTAATATACTATATATTATGAGAAGGCCTCTTAATACTATAGAAGAGTTTCCTGGTGTCTTGGTAATTAGTGTTGGGGGAGGGGATTTGGAGGTGGTTGTAGTGCGTAGATCACTGTAGTTACAGGTTTGGAACCTTAGTTGCTCTTATGATTATTTGGGTCTTTTAGACACATTTTATGATATTATCGGTTGTTATAACTATGATTATTTTTATATTATATTACAAGAGTTTGGTATGGTTTTTATCACTGATCGTATCTAAATATATTATTTTTTATTTTTTCTAATATGTTCTCTTGTATACGAGGGTAAATCATACTCTAGTGATATTGTGAAACCCTGGGAATTTTTTATCATATATCACATGGTTCACTATACAGTAATTGTACCATGTCCTTATATGAACCCAAGTGTGCTTCCATGTACTCAAAATGATATAGACTAGAAAATATGGCCTAATTTTATATTGTGGGGAGACTGTAACCTCATATCAGATTAATAAAAAAATATAAATATTTGTACAATTTTTTATAAAAATACCTAAAATAATATATGAACATGTTAGATAAATCTAAAATAAATATTACACTTCAGACTATAACAAATGAACTAACTAATGTTACATGATTCAAGAAGATATGAATAAGTTCTCTCAACGTAGATCACATATAACCAAATTCAAAACAAACATAAATTAAAACAATCACCACCTAGTTTTGAGTCTTAATCTAGCCATGTATCCTAATTCGGTCCAACCTATCTAGATAAACCATCCTATACTAGGCCTCTACCCTACCTATATTAATGATCATCTAGTTTTCTCGAGTACCAATGTGGAATGTCTATCCAAATAGTGTGTGATAATAATTTGGTAGTCCACCACCAATATTTCCCCAGAAAAAACGAACAAATATATGACATTTATGATGTGATATGCTCAAAATAATTGAATAAAATTTGTAAGTAAAACAAAACAATCATCCTTGATCTACAGTTTCTATGGTGAGGGATGAGGTCGGCCATATCTACTTCATAGATTGTTATATATCTCTATTAAATTTATATAACCATACTAAAGGTCTAGATAAGTTTTTCGGCATAATAACAAAATGTTTAATCAAGGGGAATAACACCCACCTCAGAATCAAATATCATATATTATTTAGGGGATACATCTTTCTCAGTAATCACATATAATATCGTCATGGGGAAAACACCACTCTTTAGAAACATCTGACATATCCATAGGGGAATAATTTCCCACCCTATTATAATATATCATATCATTCTGGTGGGATAGCACCCCGCCTTAGAAACAAAAATCATATATTTAGGGAGAATTGTCCCCCTCCCTAGAAACATATATCATATCATTAGTTGGAATAACATTTCTCCTTCGATACATATATCATTTCATATAGGGTAATAAAACCCCTCCCTAGACCAAAAATAGATGAGTTTCAGGGGATCTTATTTTGATCTTTAAAATAAAAAAACATGTGTAATTTTTTGATCTATCTTCATGGATTAAAGTTTGATGGTTTATTGAATAAATAGAACAAATGTATCACATATGTAGTGGTATTTATCTCCTTGTATTTTTTTTATGATGATCACAACAGCTGTAAATGAGGTTTCCTACCTTTGAATATAATTAACTTTCCATAGAATACATGTTTTTAACTTGAGGATTCTAATACACTTGAACAGGTGTTAGATCCTTCATTATGTAGTGATAAACTATGTTGAGGGAAGAATAGAGTTTTAGAATTCTTTAAATGGAACTGATGATCACCACATGTCATCAAATAGGAGAGATAAAATCCCTTAATATATCCATTCTTGACACTCATTATTAAATAATAATTTCTTTTTCTACAATTAATGCATCGAGGATATTAATTACCACTTGAGGATCTATTGAAACATTTCAATGGATTTAAAAGACATTTTTTGTAGCGAACCAACCCCAGAAGTCTGAATATGGTGTCCTCCACTAATTACATTAGCATTATTACAAGTAATCAATTCTCAAAGGACCAATGATTTTAGTATTCTTTTTAAACCATATACACACATAATTCTTTTCTTGTGAAAAAATACACTAATTACAATATGATTTTTTATTCTTATTTTCCATTCTAGGACAAAACCTTATTTATCTAGTGTATGCTTTCATGTATTTCCTACTACACTTCATTAATTCCTTGGGAGATGAAACAAGATAAGGGTGATATCAAATTCTCAAAAAGGTTATGTAAAACATATCAAAATCAATAATGAATCAATGAGAATAATAAATATGAAAAGGTAAATAACTGAACACACGTGCTATGTAATTAGTAAAAAAAATGAATAAAAATATGGAAATGTAACAAATGAAAACAAATTCCATTCAAATAACTAGATACTATGTAATCAATATGGAAAGACATGAAATTGAAACATATTCTAATAATTAATAAACTGAGTATGAAATGCATCCATAGATATATCAATTCAAAATCTCATTGATAATAATAACTGAGTCTAAATGATGGAAATTCTTAATTATTGGATGTTATGTCTCAGGCACATGAAAACCTATACCGTCAAGACCATTCACAAGATAGTTTAAATTAAGGGTAGAAACCCATTCAATATGAGAAACTTATTTGCCTCATGAGAACATATCAACGTATCGAGTGGAAATATAATTTCAATCCCTCACTCATTATTTCCAGTCCAAATCATTCATTGTATTGAATAATAAATTTAAATAAAATTCCCTATCAAATAACCATACTGAATAAAAAATACAAATTTATCAATAATTCCCGATTTAATTAAATAAATGTCAATGTAAACATTGTATATGAAATGTTATATGGTTTTGGAAATATTAATATCCCAAATAAATTATATGGATAATTAGGGGAAATTACATGTTGAATGATCATAGGAAATTGAATACTTCAATGGGACGAATGAGGAAATCAATGAAGTGAATTTCAATACTTTCCTTGTCCAAATCAATCATAAACCATCCAGATGAAGGATAAGGGTGGTATCAAAAAAAATATCCCAAGGGGATTAAATATTAGGTTGTTGTCATTTTTTAAATAAAATAATAAGTTTAAAAAAATTTAGAGGAAAAATATAATTTACTTTGAAAAAAAATTTAAAATTTTTTTTTCTAGAAAATCCATTTTGAAAATATATTTAAACAAACCTTTTAATATTATAAAGTAATATTTAAAGAAATTACGGTGGATAAATGCATACATATCATACAAGGTAAAAGAAACATTACTTTTTTAAGGTAAAATGGTTAGAAAAAGTCATTGTTCAGAAAGTGACAAGAAGATTACTTTGAAAAATTCATAAATGAAAAAAGGGATAAAAATTCATTTAAAATATCATTTTATAATTTTTAAAAATATTTTTTAAAACATTTTTATAAGACATGGTTTTTAGAATAAAAATTGTTCACCAACTAAATAGAGAAATAAAATTGGGTTTTCATAAAAACATTTTCTAAAACATTTCAGGATAAAAGATGGAAAAAAGGTACTAGTAATTGATAAATTTCCTTAAGAACTATATTAGATTAACATTAAAGTTTTAATTAAACAATTATCTAATAATTTCCTTGAATTTAAATTCACCTACTAATAATCTCGAATAAAATGAGATTGTGAAAAAAAACCCTTGAAATGGATATAAAATCTAAGTGAGAATCAATCAATGAGTAGAGTATGTGTATCAACTGTAAATAAACATATTGGTAGTGTAAATAGAAAAATTTATAGTAAAAATATATTACACATAATCATATAATATTAATAAAAATTATCAAGTAATATAACTCATTGAAAAAAAATTAAGTTATGAAATTCTATTTCACTTGGTAGCTTTTAACTAAAATCCCCAAAAAAGAAATAGTTCAACTTTAAACTAAAAATACCATGATTATAGAATTTTTAATGATATTACATAACAAAATAGGTATTATATACACCATATAAAATGAATTATGTGTATAAAAATTAAGTATGCCACATGAAAATAAAATGAGAAAAGAATCTCTTACCTTGTGTTTCATTTCTAGTGAACGTCATTTAAACCCTTTTATAAAAGTTTTAAACATGTAAATAAATTATTACAGAAACATATTAATACTTAAGATATCATAAATTATCCTCTTATAATATATTATTACTTTTTTTAATAACCTTTTTATTTTAACTATTTTGGGTGTTAATTGTTTTTTTTTTCTCGGGTAAGTTTTAACTAATTATTTGATGATATAATTAAATATATTAGGATTTAACCATTTGAATGTTGAAAACCAAAATTTTAAAATAATATATATATATATATATATATATTATATTTATATATAATAATATATAATGTTTTGAGAAAATAAATGAAATGCATTGTTCATGGAGATAGTAGTCCGTACATATGCATAAACGTTGCCTTTATCTCATTGTTGTATTTTAAAAGAATGAAAAAAATGACATGTATATATATGTATATTATAATTTAAATACCCTATTTATTTAGTATTTTTCATATATTTTAATTAAAATTATCCTTAATATATTTCATGTTTAGTGTAAACAAATCACAATGCTTTGAGGGGGTGATAGTCTACACTTCCTCACATGATGTTATCGTATTAACGCAAAATGGAAAGTATTAAATGTATTTGTTATAAAAAGATAAAAAAGTGTAAAGACATAATATATATCATATATATAATATATAGTGTTCGTCATAATTTCTAACCATGAAAGGTGGAAAAGTAGAAATGAACAATCATCGTTTCGTGAGGCCGTAGTCCTCCATACACGAACGGTAAGTTCATTACCCATTCGGTGGGAGTAACTGTTAATATAGGTTGAAAAATTAATAAAACAAAATCACAGGATATTAAGGATATTTTTTTCATAATATAATAATTATTTAGAAATAATTGAATGGGTGGAGGATTAAATGAAAGAAAATAGATCATTCGAAAGCGTTGCCTTAAAATCAGGTAACTTGTTTTGGTTTAAAACAATGGGATTCCTTGGAAGGATTTATACTAAAAGGAAGGATTAATAGAATAGGCTATATATTTTGGGATTATATTTGGTATGATATTTTCTAAGCCTAATTGGTTTTATAGGTGTGAGGAATTTGGGAAAAGTGGTGGCCTTTCATAGTAGAGGAAGAGTGGCACTCTAGTAATGTTTTGAAAACCGAATTCCATGTACATTTTTCATGTTTCATGTGGTCTAATAATAGACCCAATTTTACACCAGTTAGTGTAGGGTACAAATTTTTCCATAAAATATATTTTTTCTAAATTTTATTGATCGTTTTAGGCCTTAAGGATAAGGGTTAGTCCCTTAATAATCATAATTTAACCTTAATCATTTTAAATAATTTTAATCACATCAATAAAAATTTTTTGGTCAAAAAATTGTTCTAATTATAAATTATAATTATTTAAAATATGGAATCCATATTTACATATTCAAATCATATAATTGGTAAAAAATTATTTAAATTTAATCTCGCGGGTAGGATGACAATGCAGTTTTTAAAGTAAAAACATCCAAACGTTTGATAAGGTTTTAAATTCATATTCAATGTTAAATTGATAAAAGTGACCTAAATTGGATAAATTTATGTATATTTTATATAATTTTACTTTAAAACTGATTAAAAAAATTATTTAACTCTATAAATAAATTATAAGAAAAAACAATTTTGAATTAATATACACTATTTTTAAATATTCACTAAAAACTAAAACTTCATTAAAAATTACCAAAAAATCACCCTAACCTAATTTTTATGTTCCTATTTAAATAAATAGGTTTATTTTAAATTATTAAATCAATATATGTGTCAATATTCATATTTAAAATGGGTTCTCCATTAAAATTTTGTAAAATTACCTTTATAAAAAGATAGGTCTTTATGTATAAAATAGGGTTTCTTATTTTCTTATGCATATCAGACATAAAAGAGGAATATAGAAAATATTTGATTTAATATATAGAATATATATTTAATTAACATAATTAACTAATTTTAATTAATTATATTTATTAAGACAAAACTCTTTCGGAAGCATATAAATAATAGTATTTCTTTTTATACAAATTGGTTCTTATTTTCATTTCTCATTATTTGGTAACCAATGAATTAAATTAATATTTATATAAACAATAAATTATATTAAGTTAGTTAATACTATTCATAGTCACTAACATAATGTCTATGTTATATTATATTATATGAAATAATAATATTTTAATAATAAATTGTTATGTGGTGAAACTCGTTCTTATGTGTAACACATGTTGTCGAGGAAAGTCACTCAAACATGAAACACAAGATAAATTGATGTGGAGTGAATTAAAAGTAATACAATAAATCATATTTATTTATTATTGAAAATATATTTTAAATTATCAGGTTATTATATTCCATTTTAACACTTGGTGTTGCATGTCATAAACAATATTGTGTATAAAGTTGTACTTTAAAATTTTTTGGTGTTACATTATCCTCACCATAACAAAATTGCATCATTAAAATTTCAAAATCAATATTGTTAATATATTTTTTTATGTTTCCTATGTTGAAATCCTATATCATAGGAATGTTTCTATAAAACATCCTCAAGAAAAGAGAGAATGGGAAGTACTAAGGTCACATGGACTACCATGTTACACAGTCTCTAAGTATGAGAACATTTGTTGAAAGTGAAATTACATAATTGGAAAAAAAAAATTATATATTTATAGGGATTGAATGAATTTATCAATCACAAACAATTTAATCAATAATATAAATTTTATAGCCCAAAATTTAAAATATTTTCAATTATTTAGAAACTATCAGTTCAAAAAACAATAAGGTATTATGAAAACATTTTATTTATATGTAATTTTCCAACATTTGGGTAATTATTTTACTGAATAAGAATGTAATGATGTATTCTAACTTTATAGTTTTCAATTTCATATGAACAATCAAAAACTTGGTTTGTCCTTCAATCAAATTCTAATTCATCCCTTTACTCCCAAAAATTAATTTCCAATAATGAATTTGTATATGCCTGAAGAACTAAAATATACTTTTAATAAATCATATGACCTATAAAAGAGTTACAAGTGTAACTATTTGTATTTAACTATTTTTCAAAAACCAATATAGTTACTATGTTAATATATAATCCTTAAAGGTGAAACTACTGATTCATCCTTAACATTTACTCATCAAATTGTTTAACTAAAAAATAAAAAATTAACTAGGACATTGTGTATGTTAGTAGTTGGCGTGAAACACTAATCATCCCTTAGTCATGGGTTTATGACCTCCAACCTTGTTGTACATGATAGTTTGTCACCAATCATATAGGTTTTACTTTTCTAAAACCATATTAATATAATTTTTAAAATTAATCTAATTGGAATCCTTTAAATTTAATCATTAAATAGAATCTTAACTATTGTTTTCAATAAATCCACAAGACAAAACTATCTCGTCCATTTATTTCCAACATACATCCTTCCATGATCTAGGGATTATCCTTTAAAAGTGGGAACTGAAATAGTTAATTCCCAGGTTCCCCACATTTAAAAAAATTAACAATAAATGGATCCTTGATGTGTTTCATTTCCTTCCACCATACTCTTCATTTTTTCGACTGTAACATCTCGTTACAATTTTATCATGTACTCCCTTAACCTCATTGGAGTTTCCCCTACTTTGAGATTGGTAGGATAACTATAATGGTGAAGTCAGAGATTTTTTGGACTCTCACTAATAACCATTCCTTATTGTAGGCTACAGAGCAATTATACACTGGGTAACTATGTTACATGTCATTTAATGGGTTCTAGATGTAAGTTGTGAAAGGAAAGATCACGTTGTGAGATGGTATATGTCATGAATGGTGATTACATGTCATGTATTGTTTAATTGAATGATTTTTAATATGAGGTGATGGGTTTTATGTTGTATGTATATCGTGGGGGTTACACATCATGTAATTGGGTTACACGCCATATAACGGCCCACGTATAGTTTTTAAAGACAATGTGCGACTGTTTTGATTCAATTACTTCACTAGTTCATCATGTATCTAGACCTAAGTTAGTTAGAGGGTATTTTTAAGAGACTCAACACCTTATAGATCAATCCAATTGGAATTTGATCTCCGTTTCGATTACGGTGTGTCTCTCTAGGTATATAACCTTCCTGTTTCTTCATTTCTTTTGATCGCGGTATCATAGTTGGGAGGAATATTTGGATTCATTGGTCTAAGGTCAACAATTATTTTTGGTTTCTTCCTAGATCCATTATATGACCTTGTTCTGGAGGTTTTTTCATCCGTTGGTTGTGGTGTGGAAGACGTTTGTCTTTGAGGTATGTGGATTTCATGTCTTCTGCTGACCCCTTTTCTTGCGAATTGAATCAATCTTGATAGGGATTTGATTCTAGTGAGTTTGTTGATTTTGTTGGGTTTTTTTTGATTTTGTATCCCATTATGGGTGTGTGTGACCTATGTTTTGAGGTAGGTGGTTTTTTATCTGGCCTTTGATAATAAACCTACTTGTTTTTATTTACAAATTGAATTATAATGAAATATTTTCATGATTTTTTTTATTGAAAAATGTTTTCATTGAAAAATGGTTCTTTCTAGGTTACTGATAAATGGAATGGAAAACGGTATTTTTGAATTATTGAAATGAAATTTCGAAATGTTTTTCAAAGCATTAAAATGATTTGTGAAAAAGAGAACATTGGTTACCTTGGGTACTTATGTCAAAGGTCAATCTTGGGGCCATCATCAATTGTTTTGTGATTTTCAAGGAGGTTTGTCTTGGTGATTCTCTATGTTTCCTAGGCCCATTGTTCTAGCAGACCGATATTGATATTTGGGGGGGGGGTTACTCATGTGGTATTTCTCTACTTCCTAGACCCTTTGTTCTATTATCAGAATTATAAACCTGGTCTATTATTGTATGAGTAGTATGTGTCCTAGACCTATTTTAATCCTTGGTGTTGTGATACCTATTCTTTTGTTATGTATTTCATGTCTTTATGAGATATCCGTAATATGTATTTTTATTCTTGTAGAAAATGATATGGAAAATGTGCATTGAAATTAAAATCCATACTTTTTTTAGAACTTTATTAAAAAGGAAATGTTTACCATGTTTTCTATAAAACTTCCTTACTGCTTATCATTCTATGTTTTATTTAAAATGAGAATACAGTGATTCTTTATGCAAATAATGGTTATGGAACACCTATGTGGGTCCCACTGAGCCTATTAGCTCACACGTTGTAGACCTCTTTGATGGTGTGTAGACCTTTGTTTGTCTTCTAGTGCAGGGAAAGGCAAGGCACCACAGTGAGGTGGTGAGCTTCAAGTCAGATAGTTGGGTAGCTAGTGGTGGGATGATGGGAGTCTATTCCTACCATCTTTTGGAGTAGCAGTTTGGTTTTTAGTCATTTCCCATTGGATTTGTCTTAGAGTTTCCGTTACATTTGTAGTTGTCTGTTTTCAATGTTTTCTTACAGTTATAGAATATATACCTTCTTTATTATCCATTGTTTCTTCTTTATATATATATACCATGTGGTTTCTCTAGTAGGGAAAAATCTTTCCCTCTATTGTTTTGTTCAATTCCCTGGGTGCTTGTCACCATCCCGTGGGGATTAGAAACTCCCTTCAGGTATGAAATGGGACAGGTCAGATGTCAGGATTGAGGGAAACCCAATTTTTTCATTAAATTGATGATCCATTACCTTATTTCTTTATTTACCAAACATAAGTAATTTTCTTGTTCCATTGATACACTTTCCTTGGGGTCTCCTTTCACACTTCTCACATGTCAGAAATCGATCCTTCATTTTATTAAGATCTCAAGCAACATGAGCTCTTATCAACCTCCATCTTTCTCTTCTTTGGTGTGTTTCAGAGTTTCTAATGTTTTATATTGTTAATCATATTTCAGGGAAACTGATTTGGCCTAAACATAATATATTTCAATCCTATCAACAGCTTGTTTGATTGCTCGTTTTCACCGCATTGTACTTCGTATTTGATGTTAACATGAATCCTTTGGGTTCTAGCCATTGACTAATACTAGAAATAAAAGTGTGATAAATAATGGTCATTGTGATAAAATTATATAATTATTTATAATATATATAAATCATGAACCCTTATTTAAAAATCTAAAACATATTAGTTTTAAACTTGATCATTTATTGAAATTGACTGAAAATTACTTTTTATTTGATTTTCTAAAAAACTCACTTTATGGATGAGCAGTAACCACGACCCCAAGACATAGGCAAGATTTATTAGGTGGGATACATAGAAAAAAGACCTGTTCAAAATTCAAAATTTAGAAAGAAACATTGTGAAAACCGAAATAGAGAAAAGCACGATCTGGAATTCACTCGCCTCATTCAATGATGCATCACCTACCGATCATCATTAAGAACTATCATATTCATTAAAATCGTCCCATCCCACTATCTTATTCGATTTCCAAACATCATAATAGTATGTCGATGATCTAAAGATACCATCAAGCCATCCCTGCCTGGAGAGATTCCCCATAGAATTCAACGTTCCCGCCGAAGAAACTCCAAACAGAACACCATAAATCCAACCAGACAAGATCTTCACAACAGTTACTAGAGCTTCCCTAACAAAAACTGAAAAACATCAACCTTATTGTCAATAAAAACCATATCCTGTCAAATGAAAACCCTCGCCATAATTGTTAGCACTAACTCTATCGCCACTAAGAACACTCTCATCTTCACCTTAGGGAAACACCAAAAGCCACCACTGAATAGAGAAGAATGCCACCATCTGGAGACACCATTCCTTGACGCCCAGAGAATTCGTCATCATCATCTCCATGTCACATAATATCATCATCATTGAATTCATCCATTCCATCAAAAACACCCAGAGAAACGACCAGCACAAAAAAATGATAAAACAACATCAACATCCAATGTGAGTACAAAAAACAAGAATCAAAGGAGGAAGAAAGTGAGAAAAACTTAAATAAGGATTTGAGATTAAAACCCTAGGGATAAACCCTAAATAAAAGAAATAAGTAAGGAGATCCTAGACCAGAGAGAATTAGAACCATAAAAATGAAAGCGAGATAAAACCCAAACAGGAAATAGGATTGAAGCCCTAGGAAGAAGGGCCAACTCTGGTAATTCCTAGAGATCAATTGTCTGCCAAACTACAAGCCCAAAAACATAGCATATTATATCCTCCAAGTCTGTCCTGCAGAGGAGATAAGGAATGCAAGATCAGGGTGAAAACAGGCTGACAGAAAGAAAACCATTGTGTCATCACAGAGCAGGGAGAGTTAAGAGAGAGAGATAAAAAAAACAAGAGAGAGCAGTGTGAAAAACCCACTGACACCGGATAAATCCATGAGGAGAAGTGTAGAGGAAACATCACCATCATAGAATGTCTAAACCCTGGGAGAAATTTCGAGGGCTCAGGATCACCCATGCAAGTAAGGTGCCATCCTCTTTTCACCTTTACTAGAGAATTATTCATTCATTGTCATTAACTATTCAAATTCTTCATAATGTTTTGTAATGAAAACATGAATTATCCTAAGAATATCCACCAATATTATCAAACCATGTGTTTTGTAAGGTTTGTTTTCATGTACTAGGTTACCCCTGTGTCAGGCTCAGAATACCTTGTCCGAGTTATTACTCCAAGGTACATTAATTATAGAACTAAGTCCAATTTTAGTATCCAGATAGGGTTGTATTTCTAGGAAGAACACATAATATATACATTAAAAAAATTCAAGGTTGTTCTTTTATACTCATCCTTAAATTCTTCCTTTGGTTTATGTTCTCTAAACTATGCTTTTCTATATCTAGTTATGAATGTTGCTACTAAACTTCCTTGTATACCAACTCTAGTGAGACAACCCCAGATGCCCATATTTAGTTTCATCTACAAATTACATTGTAATGATTAAAAGGAATCATTACGAAAATAACTAAAGAGTTTAGTAGTCTTGGTAAACCACAAACAAACATGTGTCTTTTATTAAAAAGTAATACAAAAATTAAAAAATAATTTTTTCTTCTTCTTTTCATTTATTGGATAAAAACACGTTTCATCTAGCATAACCTTGAATGTATTTCCTAGTACACTTCTTGGATTCCTGGGGAGAGGAAGAAAAATAAGGGTGAGCTCAAACACTCAGTAAGGTTATGTAAAAAAAAGGATAATCTATAATTAATAAATAATAATAATCAATACGGAATGGTAAATAACTGAAGATAAATTCCATGTAATCAATAAATTGAATTGATAAACAAATATGTAAATGTGATAAACGAAAACACACACAAGAAAAATATATAGATAAGGTGTAATCAATATAGAAAGGTAAAAAACTAAAACACATGGCATTAATCAATGAATTGAGTATGAAATTCATCCATATATGTGTCCACACACAATCTCGTGGATAATAATAAATGATTCTAGATGAGGGAAATTCTTAATTATTGGATGTCATGTCTCAAGAATATGAAAATATACAGTGTTAAGAACTTTCACAATATGTTTTAAATTAAGTGTAGAAACCCACTCAATTTTCACAACTTATTTATCTCAGGAGAACCTGTTGATGCATTGAGAGGTTATATAAAGTCTGGTCCCCACCTATCTTTACCAGTCCAAAGAAATCCTTTTATTGAATAATCAATATAAATAATATTCCCTATCCAATAACTGTATTGAATGAGAAATACATATTTATCATTAATTAACCATTTCCTAAAATAAATGTCAATGTATACACCATATTTGAACTTTTATACGATTTATACAATAATAATATCCATTATAACGGAAATGCATAATTAGGGTAAATTCAATGTTTAATTATCATTGGAAATTTAATATTTTATAAGAATTAACAAGGAAATCAAGAAAATGAATTTACATACTTTCCATTTCCAAATAAATTATAAACCTTTCATATGATGGATAAGGATGGTATCAATATAAAAGTTCCCAAGTGGGGTAAAATAGAGGGTTTTTTTCATTGAGTAAATAAAATAATAACTTAAAAAATATTCTTGGTGAAAATATACTTTTCTTTGAAAAACATTCAAAAAATATTTTTCATTGAAAATAACATTTTTAAAAAAATCATCAAGAATCAACCTTTTAAACTTTTTATGTAAGGTTTAATGAAATTATTGTGGATAAATTAGTACAGGTTGTATAAGGTAAAATGAACCATTCCTTTAGTAATATAAAACGGGTTAGAAAAATACCTTGTTTGAAAAGAGACACGATTCCTTTGAAAAAAATCATAAAAAACAAAAGGGGTAAAAAATTCTTTAAAAATAATTTGGTAATAGTTAAAGAAAATTGAAAATCTTTTTATAAGACATTATTTTTATAAGAAAATAGGTTCTTCAACTAAATAGACAAATGAATTTGGGTTTTCATAAAAACATTTTCTAAAAACATTGAGTGGAAGAGAGTGGAAAATGGTACTAATACTAGATAAAGGTCATTAAGAACTAGAGGTGATTAAAATGAAAGGGATTATTTAATAATTAACCAGTAATTTCTATTAATAGAAATTCATGTTCAAGAAATCTAGAGTAAAATTAGATTCTGAAATATACCATTGAAAAAGATATAACGTCTAAGTGAGAATCAATCAATGAGTAGATTGTGTGTATCAACTATAAATACATATTAGGTAATTATAAATACAGTAATATATTGTAAAAAGTTATTACACATAATCTTATAACATTAACGATAATGAGTATGTAATATAGATCAATGAAAAAAATGAGTTATAAAATTCTATTCCACTTGGTAACTTTTAACTCAAATCCCCTTAAATGAAATAATTCAAGTAGAAACTCAAAATTACATGAAGATATAATTTTTCATGGTATTACATATTGAAATGGGTATTATATACACCATATAAAAGAAATTATGTGTACAAAAATTAAGTATGCCTCATGGAAGAAAATTGGACAAGAATATCTTACCTTATGTTTCCTTTCAGGGGAACATCCTTTAACCCCATGAATAATAGTTTTAAACATGTTAATAAGTTATTAAAAAATAGTAAATATACTTATGATATCATATACTATCCTCTAATAATATCTTATTACTCTTTTGTTAATAACCATTCATTATTTTAACTATTACTTGTGTTAATTGCCCTGTTTCTTGGGTAATTTTTGACATGTTATTTGTTGTTCTTATTAAATATATCATGGTTTCATCATCTCCAGAATGGAATAAAAATATTTTAATATAATATATATCCAATATATATATATACCTAGAGTAATATATAATATTTGGTGATAACAAATGAAATTCACCATTCATAGAGATGGTAGTCCTAACGAATGCATGAATGCTACATTCATTTCATTATCGTATTTTAAAAGAATGGAAAGTGAGTGATATATATAAACATGTATATTATAATATCATTAATCTATTTATATAATATTTTTATTATATTTTTATTAAAATTATACTTAACATGTTCTATGCTTATTATGAATGAATCACATCGCTTGGGGGGGTAGTCCGCACTTCCTCAAACAATGTTGTCATATTAATGCAAAATGAAAAGGATTAAATTTATGTATTATAAAAGGATTAAAGAAGATATAATACATAATAAATCTCATATATATAATATATAAATATATTTTCCATCCTAATATCTAACCATGAAAGGAGGTAAAGTAAAAATGAACAATCATCGTTTCGCGAGGTGGTAGTCCATTATACACAAACTCTAAGTTCACTACCCATAAGATTGAAGAGTGTTCTTGTGTAGGTAAAAAATAAATACTACAACATAAAAGTATATTGAGGATATTTTTTCATCATATAATAATTATTTAAAAATAATTTATGGGGTGGAGGATTAAATGATTGAAAGTATATCATTGAAAAGAGTTCCTGTAAAATGAGGTAACTCCTTTTAGTTTATACCAAAGGGATTCCTTGGAAGGATTTATGGAAAAAGGAACGATTCATGGTTGATTTGAGTGATTTTGTTAATATATTTTGGTGGATATTGTCTGAAACTAAGTGGTATGATAGGTTTGAGTAATAAACAGAATTAGTGGCATTTTATAGTGGATGAGGAGTGGAAGCCTTGTAATATTTTGAGAAAGGAATTACATGAACGTTTTACATGCTGAAAGTAGATCCAATAACAAACCCAATTTTATAAAAGGGGGTATATGGTTGAAATATGGTAATCCAATAGATTTTTGGAATGTTTATATGTAGTACCCCCAGTTTCTGGTATGTAACCCTTTCTTGATGTTTTTCATGGTTTTAAAGTTAAGGGTGCTGAATGGGAGAGTTGGAACAACTTGAATGAAGTTTTGAGGAAAAGGGGAAGTCACACAGACGACGTACAGTTTGTCTAAACCATGCGGTAAAACCGTGTGTAGTTGGTCTTGGAGGCAGTAGCTTCCACACAGGCTCCACACAGTTTTTCAAACCGTACGGCCAAACTGTGTGTGGAGTGTTTGCCGAGGCAGTGTCTAATGCACGGTTAGTTCACGGTTTGTCTAAACATGTGGGCAAACTGTGCGTCCACTTAAATGAGATCCTATAAAGGTGGGTCTCATTTTTTTTTTCCTCTAAGGGGCTTCTTTTTCCTCCTAAGAGGCCCTAACTCAGGATTTCGCTTCTCCTAAGGTCAGAGAAGGTTCTCCCATTATTCCAGAGGCGATCTAAAGTCTTCTCTTGGTGAATCAAAGCTGAATTCTTGAGGTATGTGATCTTTCTTCATCATGCTTGGTTGGTTTCTTAGATCTACTTAGATATACTTCTCTTATTCTCTCATTTTCTTAGATATACCCCCATTATGGATAGATATAAATGTGTGGATGCCAAATATGATGTGATTTGGTCTTGATATTACTAGGAGAAGTGATCTAAGGAGGTTTTTTGGAGAATCGACCTAGGTTGCTGAGCGTTCTTCAACCGTTGTGGTTTTCATCAAAACCTTTGAGGTAGGAGTCTTCACTATTGACTCCTCTTGTTATAATTAATTGTCTTAGTATCAAATTGTTTTATTTGAATGGTTTTGATTGTGAAAAGCATGGAATAAATCTTCTTTAGTGAAGATTTATGGTTTTGATGTAATGGTGAAATCTTGGTGAATTTTTGTGCAAAGTGATTTGGATTCTTGAATTTAAAATGTTGATTTTAAATTATGATTGCTGAAATTGTAAATGGTTTGAAAAAAATGGTGTTTCAATAAAAAGGGTGTTTTATTGAAATGGTTTGAGATTGAAATGGCTTTAATGGATTTGGTTTTCAATAAAAATGGAGTTTCATTAAAATGGTTTGGAATTGAAATGGTTTGAGTTTGAAATGACTTTTATGGATTTGGTTTTCAATAAAAGGGGATTTTTATTGAAATGGTTTGGAATTGAAATGGTTTTGATGGAAATGGTTTTCAATAAAAAGGTGTTTTTATTGAAAGGGTGTTTTGGCATGACCGTTGGGAATATATTGTGTGTGTTCATGTTGCATCTATGAGGATTTGTAGAAATATGACCTTGTTCTCGGTGCCAAAGGTGTAATGCCACATGGGAAACAATTACCTTGTGACGTAACTAACCCAATTATACTGAACTTCACATTTACCATGGTGTTGGGTACATAAGTGTTTTGGATACACTTCTAGAATGATTGGAAATCTCATTTTAATGGGTTTATCCAATGAGATGAGCATGACATGAATTGTAGAGGAATTAATTCCGACTAGGATTGCATATATCATTGTGAGGAACGAGTAAGGATTGTGTGAAAGGTGTGAATTTTTTAAAAATGAAAAAATTGTTTTCAAGTAAAAGATTTTGAAAAAAGGGTATTTGGTGTATTTTGAAAATGGGTTGATTTTCAAAGGCATAAAGAATGTTTTCAAAAATGTTTGAACATGGGAAAATTTTTTTTGGAAACAATGTTGTGATAGATGATGTGATATAATTTGAAATGCTAAGCCATCAGTTTCTAGAGAGTGAGATTGATGGAGGTTGTTATTGGTTTAGAAAATGGCACCCGGTAGGCGTGGTCGGAACCAAAACAATGAAGCTGCTGAGAATGTGGTTGCACCTGAACCACAGGTGAACCAAGATCTGGTTCAGAGTATTGTCCAAGCTTTTCAAGCTATGGATATAGTGAACTGGAGGAATGAACCAAAGCATGTAGATCATACCATTCAATTCATGAAGTAGAATCCACCAAACATTCGGGGTGATGTTGAACCCGAAAAGGAGGAGGTGTGGCTAAGTAGGGTGAATCATATCTTTGATTTCATTCATACACCATTAGATATAATATTAAATTTGGCGATGTATATGCTTGAGGATATTGCATGTCAGTGGTGGGATTTATCAGTGCAGGCTAAATTGGATGAAGGACTCACATGGGAGGATTTGGAAGAATTGTTCAACAAACAATTTTATCCTCACACGTTCAAGATCCCGAAAACGATGGACTTCTTCATCCTGAAACAATAGAGTCTATCTATCACAGATTATGCGGCTAAATTCATGAATTTAGTCTGTTTTTCACCAGAGGTTTCGGTAAGTGCGTCGTTGAAGGCTTGCATCTTCGAATCTGGGATAAGGAAAGAGATTCCATCGAAGATTGTAGTGCTTTGTATTATGAATTATATAGAGATGGTGAATAGAGCGACTATTACGGATCGTGATATCTTAGGATTGGGGGGGAGGAATGATGAGACCAACGAGAAACAGTGGGAACTCAACCGCTAGGAACAAGAGGAAAAGGGTTACCTATTTCCATGGTGTTAGTGCAAATCAGAACCAGATGGTGGGATCAGTGAACCTTCCTCCATGACCCCAGAGCAAAGTAGGTTTATTTCAATATGTTTTGACTAACCACATAAACAGAGAGTGTACGACGCAACCTAGAGAATGTCACAATTGCAAGAAAATGGTCATATATAGTGCTATTGTAGGAATGCTCTGAGGTCAGGTACATGTGACACTTCCCAAGCATTGCAAGAATCATATTCTTCGACAGGACAAGGATAGCAGAGTTAGTCTCTTCATCATCACAGAGCTAGCCATGGTGATTCTCGAAATACCATGACACCTCGACCAGGGAAATCTCAGCAAGGCAACAAGGTGAACAGTGCAGCAATGAAGAAATTGTACGGAGCTGAGTGAATGATTGTCAATGATTAGGCAGGTCCATATACCGTGATAGATACGATTCTTCTAAATTCTACCCTTGTGAAAGTGTTTTTTGATACTGGATCACTACATTCCTTCACTTATTCTCATGTTGTTGACTTGCTATGTTTAAAACTGGAAATTATGACATCTATTTTCAAACTGAAAACTCCTCTTTGTGAAAGAGAACGTCATGCCTTTGTGTGTAGATCATGTGCTATAACTGTTGATAGAGTTGAGTTAAAATGTCACTTATCGATGTTGGACATGGATTTCTATGATGTAATCCTGGGTATGGATTGGTTGACAAGGTTTAAGGATCAAATCGACTGTTATAGGAGAACAGTTAGTTTCACAACTAAGGACGGCATTGACCATCTCTTCAGAGGAGAGAGGATGGTAAAGAAAGGTTCAAAGATCTTGTTGGAACCAATGGGGGGAATGATCTTTTACCAACTGTCAGCATTGACATAGACGTCAATGGAAGAGATTAAGGAAAAAAAATTACAGTTGTTGTGGATCAATTTCCATATGTCTTTCCCAACAACTTCTTAGGGTTACCACCTCTAAGGGAAGTGGAGTTTACGATTTATCTCCATCCGAGGAATAATAATATTTACCATCCATATTATAGGATGGCACCAACAAAGTTATGAGAATTGAAAGTGCAGTTACAGGAGCTGGAAAGCAAGGGTTTCATTCGACCGTGTACGTCTCCATGGGCAGCACTGGTGTTGTTTGTGAAAAAGGAAGATGGAACTCTTCATATGTGTGTTGAATATCGTAATCTTAACCAAGTTACGATAAATAATAGATATCAACTTCCACACATTGATGATTTGTTCGATCAATTAAGGGGAGCTCAATGGTTCTCCAATATTGAATTGCGATCAGGATATCACCAATTGCGGGTTCGGAAGGAGGATATTCAAAAGATAGCTTTCAGAAGTAGATATGGCCATTATGAATATGTATTCATGCCTTTAGGTCTAACGAATGCACCAGTGGTCTTCATGGATTTGATGAATCAGATATTTCAGCAATATCTAGATTCTTATGTTGTTGTGTTTTTTGACGATATTTTGGTCTATTCAAAGACAAGGTATGATCATGTGGTGAACCTGGAAATAGTGTTACAAATCTTGAGAGATCATCGTTTGTATGCCAAATTATCAAAGTGTGATTTTTGGATACAGGAAGTACGTTTCCGTGGCCATGTCATTTCTGAGAAAGGTGTTTCTGTTGATCCTGAAAAGATAGAAGTTGTTATCTCTTGGAAACCACTGAAGAATGTGTTCGAGATACGCAGTTTTCTTGGTCTATATAGTAACTTTCGACGCTTTGTCTGTGATTTCTCATGACTAGCTTCACCAATGACAGCTCTGACAAAGAATAATGCTCCATTATAATGGATAGAAGAATCTCATAAGTCTTTCCAGGAACTGAAAGTTCAGATTACATCAGAACCTATATTGATCTTTCCAGAATCAGGATAGGGGTATGTGGTGTATTGTGATGCTTCAGGATCAGGGTTGGGTTGTGTTCTCATGAAAAGAGATAATTTGGTTGCTTATGGTTCAAGGCAGCTGAGGTTGCATGAGAAAAATTGCCCAAAACATGATTTGGAGTTAGCTGTATTCTTCCATGCTTTTAAAACATTGAAACATTATCTCTTTGGTGAGAAATTTAATGTGTTTATGGATCAAAAACTTAAAACACATTTTCTCACAGGGAGATTTGAATATGAGGAAAAAGAGATGGATGGGGTATCTCAAGATGTTTGACTTTGACTTGATGTACACACCAGGAAAAGGGAATTCGTTGGAAGATGCATTGAGTATATAGTCATATGCTTAGTTGGTGAAAGAAGCTTCAAACGAATGGCAGTTGATGTCGGTATTAGCCGACATGAATGTGGAATGTGAAGACTGAGGTTTTTTACTATTTATTTTAGCTATACTTGTTCTTTCTTTAGTAAATATGATCAGAGAAGCACAAACATATGATGAAAAATGTTTGGTTGTAAGTTCAAAACTCAATGGTGGGGAGACCATTGATGGATTGAAACTTGATGGGGGTTCATTTTTGTGTTTCAAAGATCGGATGATTGTACCTTTGGTTTATCAGGAACAACTATTTCATGATTACCACCATTCATTATGGGTTGTACTTCCAAGTACATAGAAGATGTATAAGGCATTGAAGGTGCAGTTTTGGTGGAGTGGCATGAAAATGAAGGTGGCCGAGTTCGTCTCACGGTGCATGACTTGTCATCAGGTTAAAGAAAAACATCATATACCAGCTGATATATTACAATATTTACCTATCCTAGTGTGAAAATTGTATCATATAGCAAAGGATTTTGTTACAGGTCTTCGAAGAACGTTCCGAAAACACGATGCCATTTGGTTGATAGTGGATCATCTAACCAAGTCGGCCCATTTCATCCCTATTCTTGAAACCCATATGGCGTAAGATCTCTCAAAAATCTATATCCGAGAAGTGTTAAATAGGCATAGTGTACCAGGGTCTATAGTCTCAGATAGGGATCTAAGAATCACATCTCATTTTTGGAAATCATTACAGCAAGCCCTCGAAACTCAGTTGACTATGAGCACGGTCTATCATCCCCAGAGGGATGGGCAATCCGAGCGAATGATACAAACATTGGAAGACATGTTGTGGGATTGTGTAATGGATTTTGGTATCTCATGGGAGGAGAATATACCCTTAGTGGAGTTATCATACAATAAAAACTATCAAGCCTCGATACAAACGTCTCTATTTGAAGCATTGTATGAGCGTCCTTGTCGTTATCCACTGTGTTGGATGGAAACGGGTGAAACATCACTAGTCGGACCAAGCCTTGTCCAAGAGACAATAGAGAAGATCTAGTTGATTAGAAAGTGGATGGAGATGGCTTAGTGTTGTCAGAAATCTTATGTATATCACCATCGAAGACCATTTTTATTCTTTGTGGGTGATCATGTCTTCTTGAATATCTCTCCAAGGCTTGGACATCGTCATTTTGGGAAGTGGGGAAAGTTATCTCCTAGATACATTGGCACTTTTGAGATACTGGAACGGGTTGGAGAGGTGACATATCGGTTTTCCTTACCACCACAGCTTAGTTCAGTCCATAATGTGTTCCTTGTATCTCAGTTGAAAAAGTATCAGCCTGATCCTGCCCATGTGATCAGATGGTATCACATTGACCTAGAGCTAGATGCTTCATTGATACATATCACGGTACAGATTCTGGATAGGAAATAGAAAGTCTTATGAGGAAAAATCATCAGTCTAGTGTGAGTTTTATGAAAGCATGGATAGATTCGGTAATAGACTTGAGAACGTGATAAGAAAATGAATGTGCAGTGGCCGAAACTCTTTCAGTTGGGTGAAGGTTTTCTACTTTCCGAGGACGGAAAGACCAATGGTGGGGAGAATGTAGTACCCTCAGTTTCTATTATGTAACAATTTCTTGATTATTTTTATGGTTTTAAAGTAAGGGTGATGAATGGGAGAGTCGGGAGAACATGAATGAAGTTTTTAGGCAAAGGGGAAGTCGCACCGATGGTGCACAGTTTGTCTAAATCATGTGGTAGAACCATGCATAGTAGGTCTCATAGGCAGTAGCTTCTACACGAGCGGTGCACGGTTTTTTTAACCGTGTGGCCAAACCATGTGTGGAGTGTCTGCCGAGGCAGTGGCTAATGCATGGTTAGCACACGGTTTGTCTAATTGTGTGGGCTAACCGTGCGTCCACTTAAATGAGATCCTATAAAGGGGGATCTCACACGTTTTTTCCTCTAAGTGACTTTTTTTCTTCCTAAGCATCCCTAACTTGGTATTTTTATTCTCCTAAGGTCATAGAAGGTTCTCTAATCATTCCGGAGGTGATCCAAAGGCATATCTTGGTGAATCAAAGCCGGATTCTTGAGGTATGTGATCTTTCTTCATCGTTCTTGATTGGTTTCTTAGATCTACTTATATCTACTTCTCCTCTTCTCTCGGTTTCTTAGATATATGCCCTTTATGGGTAAATCTAAGTGTGTGGATGCCAAATATTATGATATTTGGTCTTGATCTTCCTAGGAGAAGTGATTTAAGGTGGGTTTTTGGAGAATCGACCCGGGTTTCCAGAGCGTTCTTCGGCCGTTGTGGTTTTCATCAAAACCATTGAGTTAGGAGGCTTCACTCTTGACTCCTCTTGTTAGAATTGATTGGATTAGTATCAAATTGGTTTATTTTAATGGTTTTGATTGTGAAAATCATGGAATAAATCTTCTTTAGGGATGATTTATGGTTTTGATGTAATTGTAAAATTTTGGAGGATTATTGTGCGAAGTGATTTGGCTTCTTGAATTTAAAATGTTGATTTTAAATTATGATTTCGGAAATTGTAAATGGTTTGATAAAAAATGGGTTTTCAATAAAAAGGGTGTCTTATTGAAATAGTTTTCATTTATGAGGCTTGGTTGAAATATAACCTTGTGCTTAGTGCCAAACATTTAATGGCACAATGGTAACTATATGTACGAGGCTTGGTTGAAATATGACCGTGTGCTTTGTTCCAAAGGTGTAATAACACATGGGAAAAAATTACCTTTTGACAACTTGGTAGATTGACGAGAGACCACTCAAGAGTATGGAACAGTCATAATGAAGCATGTATGGTTGGTAGCATGGGTTCGGAAATGGTTGGGTATGCCAAAAAGGAATGTTTGTGAAATGGTTCTTAAGCTAGTTTGGTTATTTTTATAGAAAAATAACTTGCTGGAAAATTGGTTTCAATTTATCTTGGAATTACTTTGGTTATGAATAGTATTAGAAACGTGTTTATATTTAGTTATAAATTTATTTGGAGAAAATGTTTTATATAAACTGTTTTTTATATAAATGTTGTTGACTCTTCTATCCTAGTGGCATGAGTAGGGAAGTCATTGTTGGAAACCTACTGAGTTTTATACTCACCCATGCATTGTCACTTTGGTGCTTTTTGAGATGTCATGTTCTGACATACAGGTAAAGGTAATGCATCTTATTTCTAGTGGCTCGTGGTGATGCTTCGGAGATGTTGTGGAGCTTGGAGCTTGTGGAGCATGGAGTCGTGGTGTCTTTTGAGAGTATTGAGTTGTTCATCCGATGTGTAATTTGAAGCTAGGTTTGGTCTTCTTCTGTTGTTTAATTGATTTGGTTTGACATAAATGAAGTTTTTCAGTTGTCGTTCATTTTTTCATGCATTATATAGTGAATTTATGGTTATGGTTGGTCAGTTTATGGGTTATTTCATAAAGGGTAAATCGTCCCACAACTTGTATTAGAAACCCTTCGACATTTATTGTCAGACATTGGCATCTTGGGGATGTCTCTTAAGGCCTATTAATGACTCATTGTACTCTCAAGACAATGAGAATTGGTTTTTCATTACATTATGGGTTGTTTTGGGCCTTAAGGTTAAGGCATAGTCTCATATTAAGCTTAATTTAACCTTAATCGTTGTAATTAATTTTTATCACTTTCACTAGTCTTTTTGGTCAAAAAAAATGTTGTTATTATACATTATAAATTATTCATATTCTAAATACAAAATCCATTTTTCAATATTGCAATCATATAAGTGGTAGAAATATATTTAAATTTATTCCCTAAGGTGGGAATATTATGCTTGTTTTTAAAGTAAAAACATCCAAAAGTTAGAAAATCTACTACACACAATTTACAAGTGAAATTTATCCCAATGACCTAAATTGGATATATTGTTTTATTTTTTATATAATTTGAATTTATAACCAATTAAAAATATAATTTAACACTATAAATAAATTTGATGAAAAAGCAGTTTTGAATTAAAATTCTGTATTTTTAACTATTCAGTAAAAAATGAAACTTCACTAAAAATTACCAAAAATTAAGAATAACATAATATTGATGTTTAAATTTAAAAAATTAAGTTTATTTTGAAATTATAAATCAACAAATGTGTCAAAATTTAGATTTTCAATGGGTTCTCTATGAAAAGGCGAAAAAATTGTCTTTACAAAAATATATATTTTTATTTATAAAATAATGTCTGTTCTTATCTTATGAATATCAAACCTAATGGACGAATATTAGAGATATTTTATTCAATATATAAAATATATATTTAATTAAAATCATTAAATAATTTTAATGAGTTATATTTATTAAGACAAAACTCCTTTCGAAGCATTTAAATAATAATATTTCTTTTTTATTTCCAATTGGTTCTTATTTTCATTTCTCATTAATTGTAAACCAATGAATTCAGTTAATATTTATAAAAACCATAAATGTTCATAATTTATTTAATACTATTTATAATCACTAACATAACATCTAGGTTATTTCATATTATATTAAATAATAATATTTTAATAATACATTGTTATTTAGTGAAACTCATTCTTACATGTAATTCAAGCTATCAAGGAAAGTCACACTTATGTGTAATGAAAGAAAAATTAGTGTGTCATGTATTACAAGACATAATACATGTCATATTTTTTTAATATTGTAAATATATTTTAAATTATCAGGCTATTATATTCTCTTTTAACGCTTGGTGTTGCGTGTCATAAACAATATTCAATATAATTTTTTACTTTAAAATTTCATGGAGTTACATTTTCAATACCTTCATAATGGATTATAAACTAAAGGAACCCACATGGAAGAAAGTTTGTAGATACATTTGCGGCATCCTAGCCCAACTCACCTAGTAATAATAGATGAACTTGTTGGACACACAGACTCTACTGCACCTCCTCATACGCCAGAGGCTGATGACTAGTAGCGAGGGTCAAAGGTGGTATAGTGTTGGGACTATACACACATAATAAGAGTGGAACGCAATGAAAAAAAATATGTAAATAACAAACAGAATTACAAATAATGGAAAATAAAATGTAATAATCATAAAAAACTCAACCATAAATAATCAAAACAAAAGATAAAAGAGAAAAATATACAATAATGGTGTCATGTATCTATTAAATAATAGGAATTCATGGAATATTGTTGATAAAAAAGAATAAAAAGGAAAAAAAGAATCCAAGAATCCTTATTACTATCCCATTTATCTGCTACCAAGTTCTTATCCTAATATAATAAGTCATGCATCCAAAACTGGACGCTTCCCCTTATCCACACCACTAATCATATAATCTATCCTGGTAACATCGAAGTCCAGGATAGGGTGTGAGATAAAGTTTGTAAGCCAACGCCAATAGTGTCTATACCAAATCCAGACTATGAATATAAATTTTAATATATTTCCGGTATATCAAAGTAGAATAATAAATAAATACAACCCAAGTTGAGATTAGGTTATTCATGGAACACATGGCTGACCATACCTACATTATCCTATATTTTATGTCTTTGCATATGTGTTTATTTAATTATTTAGTCATGGGTTGGATATGATATCATTAGTTACCGTGGGACAAAAAATGATAATATAACTAAAAAGTGTCCAAGATAAATCAAGGAATCCCTGAACTTAGTAGGCCATGATATCTCACGGAACACAACCATGCATCCTTAAAGTAAGGGATAAGTGTAATACAAGGGGTATTAACAAGGAATTATGCTATAAATATCTCTAACTAAGTCTATGGAGAAATTACAAGGTAAATCTCTGGCTAAGAATGACTAGAGACCAAGGATAATAATTCAAGACACCGCATGTCCTCATACATCATGTTAAATCCAAGGAGTGTATCAAAGGAATTATAATTTATATTGGATGAGAGGGATCCTAAATCATCATGTTTGGAATCCACTTATGGATAAATATCAAGTTTAATGGTGGTTATCTCCCTTGGAAAATAGCTCAATGAATTGGAATGTAATCCCCTTAGTGATCGAGGAATCCCCTCAGGAATCCGAGGTTGGATCAAGTATGACCATTCATATAAAGATGAATATGTTCATATGCAATAGGCATTGTATACACATTTTATTATTAAATTATAAGTCATCATTGGTTATGTAATACTCATATCATTTATAATTTACATAGGTTCATTCTAATACCTTTAATCATAAGTGACATGGATAATAATACATATGACCAATTTTAATTCAATTACAATTGATCATGTCGAAGTGATATATATATATATATATATATATATACCCAAAAATTCCATTTAATTATTTATAACCATTTAATTAAAATAGTGACTAACCATAATAAAGTTACGTCAAGTTCACCAGAACAGTGTCTTAGGTAATCACAGTATAGGTCACTAATGACATAACAAATAAATCACCCCAATTGGGTGGTTGGAGTTGAGGTATTAACCTAAAAAAACAAAAATGGTCTAGCTAGGGAATTAGTTTCAATTAAGATGATTGAATTTAAGGAATATGAATTTAGGTAGTGACACCTAGTGAAATCATCCTATTCACAACAGAAATAATTTATAAACAATGATACTATGAGGAAAATTCATAGACCACCTACCTTGTTCTTTTAGTAGATGCCTCATCTAGTATCAACCCTTGGTTTAGCCCGGAAAGAGATAAAACAAAAGAAAAAAACACTTATTTATGGTAGGGTGTATTATCTTACACTAAAATTTCTTCGAATATAGAAAGATAAAATGAGAAAAGAATAAATTGCATCAAATCACTTACTAATGTCGGTCTAACAAGATAAATAGTGTCTCTATCGGACGTCGAATGGGGAAGACACCTTGAAGCCTAAAATTAGTCATGAGAATAAGATCACATGGATGGTGGATGTGGTGTATGGGATGATAAATAATTGGGATTGAGAACTTAAAGTGATGGTGGGAAATGGTCATTTCACCCAAATTTAATGGGAGCATGTTTTGGCTAAATGGTTGGCCAAACTGTGCACCAACCATTGCTCTCTACTATCTAGGGGCAGACATTTTATATCCAAAAGTGAACAGTTAAAAAACTATGTACAACATGTTGGAACCCTATACCACATACCCACACATTCCAATCTCCCCTTGCACATTTTAGAAAAAAAATGTGGCACCCTTACATGGGACCATTTTTTAAGGTGCACTGTTGGCACTAAGAGTGAGATTAATGTGTGCCTCTACCACTTCTTTGAAAACTTGATCTATCTGCTTGTAAAAATACTTGTATTATCCTAAACCCTTCCTTAAACCATAGGGAAAATTTATATCGATAAATAAAGGGTTTAACCTATAAAATAAGGGTTATTTACCTCAAATAAAATTTCAATTATTATAGTTTTCCCCCATAAAGATACCCATTACCTAGCTTCAATTCCAATGGTTCTAAAGCTTAATATTAGAATAACTCTATCCAATGAGTATGTATGTTGATCTATCTATCTTAAGTCTAATCATATATGTAGTTGTGATTCCATTTCAGTTGTACTAAAGGGACAAACTACCCTCAGAGATCCTTTATGAGGTGATCAATTAAGAGAACATGATACTACTCAATAGAAACATTATCCTCGAACTAGCCTTCCTAATGATAAAAAATGTTTAATGGTTCATAATGATATTGGTGAAGCAATCATAGGTGTAAGACATATTTCATTGATTGGAACCTTTAAAGAATAACTATCTGATAATCTATAATCATGAATCTATTCAATGCCTCAAAATGTATAATGAACCTAGGAGTTAGATCCCCTTTCCTCTTTATTAATATTTTCCCCATTCCAGGGGAAACATATATGTGAAAAAAATCCCCGACCATGAAATTCATAGGTCGTCAACAATGATAGACATAAAAATTCAAGATTTATATCCCCTTTCTTCTTTATTAATATTTTCCCCATTCTAGGGGAAACATATATGAGAAAACAATCCCCAGCCATGAAATTCATAGGTCATCAACAATGATAGACATAAAAATTCAATCAATAATGAGTACTAACCATAAGCTTCTTGATAAGATATTCCTTCTCTAAAGTCTTCTTGAAAATTAAAGTTCTTAGTAGCACACCCTCTCCTACCACTATCCCACACAGAGGTTATAGTCATGTCCTACCATCTAAGGCCTCATAAGGATCCATCTATATGTTCTACTGATAGATGTTATTATTGAAAACATAATAAGAATTTTATGTTTCTGCCAAGAATCAATAAAAAATGATTCATTATCCTAGTATGTTCTATAAACCTTTATTTTCTATTATGTATGATCCTCAGTCTAGGGGTGGTAAGCTGTACTTAGAGGTAGTTGTGTACCCAATGATTTCTGTAACCCCTTCCAAAACCTTGATGTGAAACATGCGTCTATATCAAAAAAATTATATATGAGGGACCATGTGTAAGTCTATAATCAGACATATACACACTCTTCCCATCTCATCAACTGATAAATTATCTTATATATGAAGGAATTCAGATACTTTCATTAGTCTATCCATGACTACAGAAACGATGTCACTACCTCGAGGAGACCTTAGTAAATCGGCAATGAAATTCATTATGAAATCATCCCATTTCGAATATGATATTGGTAATGGTTATATAAATCTATAAGTTCATTTGTGTTTTTCCTTCACTTACCAATAGGTATAACTCATAGTGATAAAACCTAAAATCTAAAATTTCATCCCTATCCATCAATACTTGGGGGCACATGTCATGATACATCTTAGAAATCCCTAGGTGCACTACCAATTATGATGCATGGTATTCCCCTGTTAGTTCTTCTCTCATGTTAGTAGGAACCTAGATACACCCATATATAATTATAATATCATCTCTAACTATATAGCGACATGGAGGTGGATTTTCAACTGAAATACTCCCCATAATGACCAAAACTTTGGTATTTGATAACTTCCTCCTCTTTAATATATCCAAAAGTGGAATTTTGTGATTGTGGCATACAAAATTTTCTCTCTTGGTGTACTAAAAGTGATATTAAGTTTTTTGTGAAGATCTTGTTAAATATATTAGTATACTAATATGTTGTCTATAATCACCACAATGGAGGAATCCAGGTAAGGGTTGAAAATAAAATTTATCAATGAAATAAAAACTACAGGTGCATTAATCAGACTTAACATCATAACTTTGTACTTGTCTAAATCATACTAACTTCCAAAAGTTGTATGTCGTGAATCTGAAATCTTGACTCACACTAGATGATAAACTAAACTCATAAATTTTCAATAATACTCCAACTCCTCATAGCTAGTAAAAAATATCATCTATGAGGGTAAATAGATATTGGTTCTTAGTTGTAAATCGGTTAAACCATTGATAATCCATGTTATTCTTAATGGTCACATTAGCTTTCCTAGAGAAAATAATGTGTGAACCCCAAGTTCAACTATTATTTAAGTTAAAAATATTATATTTCAAGACCTCTTTATTCCTCTTGAGCTCATGAATCTTAGTAGTGGTCATCCTTTAAAGTAGAACAAACACCAATGTAGTTCTTAGAACTAGTTCAAAAGAGAACTCTACCTCTCTCTCAATAGGTATCCTAGAAAATAGTTTTGGAATATGTCCCTAAAATGATCTACTCTATGAGGAAAATCAACATGGTGCATTCCCTGATCTTAAATATAATGGCCAGATATCATGGGTTTCACTCTACCTAACCCATGATGCACTACTTCATCTCTACTTTCCTAGACATCCCACTCTCCCATGTGAACATAACTATCACCCTCTCGTGATATAAACGATGCCATATGGTGATTGAAACCTATATAAGTGTGATAATGGACCAAACAGCCCATCCTAAGAATAAAGTAGAATCTTTCCATCTCAGGAACAAAGAGTTCCCATAAGAAATGATAACTATCTACCTCAAGGTGGAATTCCTTACACTGGTTTATACTCTCCAACCAAACTTCCAATGGAGTATCAAGTGTCCTCATGTCATAGAATTTCATAATTTCAATCACAAGACCATCCATAGTTGATACAGGAATAAAGAAGTGTGAGGAAAATGTGTCGAATAAGTGAGACACAATAGTAGTGGCTACTAGAATAGTACCTCATATCATAGAAAACCCTATGATCTAATCCCTATGTATCAATTGTACTGTGTGTAACTCGCCTGATCTGGGGCCTTGGGGGATAGCTAGACTACCCTCAGTTCGTCCACTCTACTGATGATGAAAATTATAATCCTTATTACCATAGCTATGACCTCCTTATCTGCATGATCAATATATGCTACCGTAGATCCCTTCTTTATGTGGGGTTACTGATCTTTCTCTGGGAGGTAGATCAGGTACAGATTATCCCCCACTAAAAATTGATGGAAAATTACATCATAACCACTGAAGATAGCCTATTTAGTAGCAATATCTACACTCAACTAGGTACCTATCAAACTAAGGCATCAATTTACCTAGCCTCCCACACAAATGGCATATGACTGAACTGCCAGTGCAGATGATCTTGATAGAGATTTCCTATAAAAAACTCACATGGTTACCTTTCCAGCCATGGGAGAAACTACTACTCTATCTTTTCATAAATCCACCATACCCTGTACTATTTTCTTCGGTCATATTTTGTTTTATGATAAGGAATTGATTCACAATCTCTAAGATGGTGGATACTATAAAGATATTTACCTATGATTGGATGGTGTACTGAAGCTCATCCCCAATTTTCATTACCTTGGAGTGCTTATCTCTTTCTAGGGTGGAAAAAAAGATTAAGATCTATAAATATAGTTTAGTAGTTCATAAGAAACCTGGTTTTCTACTCCAGGTTAAAGAACTCTTTGGCCCGATCATCTCATAGCATCTATGAAAAGAAGAAGTCAATGAAATTAGAGTATAAATTTCCTAAAGACATTCCCCCCAGTACTAATCATTATAATTCAAAAAATCCCACCAATGATTGGGGAAATAATGAATCATGTATGTGGTTATATTTACTCTCCTCTTGGGATGTGTCTCAAGGAACCTAAAAATCAATAACATGGCCAACATCTATGTCTTCGTAGCCATAGGCCTCCATCCCCCCGAAAATGTGGGAAGTTAATACTACTAAAACTCTATGGTCAACTCTACCATATAAGAGTAATGTCATAGATATCTCTACATAGTTTACATAAGATGTGACAATCCCTATAGAAATTGGGTCTCATATCCTACATCAGGGACAAAAGTAGGTGTCGCATGTGGAACTAATGGAGGTGACACTAGTGGATCAGGGACCACCACATTCAGAGCATGATCATCACCACCCTCATAGATCATTACTCAAGGAAGTAATGATGGCATAACTCAAATAAAACTAATTACATGACATATATTTGATTGAAAATGATAACATCATTGATACAAGGATATGACAGGTACATGCCTTCCTATAAAAAATCACACATCACCTAACACACATAAATACATGTCTGGTAATTGTATAAGACTGAGATAAATCACTAGAAATACCACCCACTACCAACTCATATGGTTTGTTATGGGGAAAGTTCTTTATTCCATATCATGGTTTTGGTATATAGTTTTTTAATTCCAATTTATAGAGGAAAATCTATTTAAATTACAATTATCATCACAATTTATTGATAACTATACTTAAGTTAAATATTTAATAGGTCTTGTATGTACATAATATTCCTATTAACTAAAACACCAATACCAACATATACAAGTAAATTCTTTATAAATTGTTGTTAGTTATTCATTTAATTTCATCCAAACCATTTCATTAAATAGTAGAATGCAATAGGTAGTATATGATGTTTTGACTAGATAAATCATCATTACTAATTTACAGTGGTACATTAAATCTTTAAATTTAAAATGAAATTATTATATTCAAAATCATCTAATGTTTCAATATACATAAAATTATTTACATAACTCAAACATGTAATAATTGATTAATTAATGTGGAATCATCAATCTATATAGGAAAACACCATTTATTTTTATGGAGACACATTAATATCCAACTATTCAATCCCATTTTTCTGTAGAAAAATTAGTTGCAGTATAGATATACCAATCAAGGAACACATGAAAAGTATCAAGTTGTAAGGTAATGCCTCCTAAATAGAATGGCATAATTCTTGACGTATTAATCCCATAAGGTGACTTAATTTTTTTCATAATCAATGCTTCCTTACCGTATTGGTCGAAGGAAGAAATATATTTCATCATAAAAATAATATAACTTTACATATCATGTACGTCACCCAATAGTGGAATCAAATAAAAAATAAAGGCATAAACTAGAACAGTATATTCTATCCTAGGAAACTCATCTTGTTTCTATATGTGGGATAGATACTCCCCTAAAGAGGCTCATTACAAAATTATGTCACATACTAGTCTCCTGTATACCCTCCCAAAATATTAGTAAAAATAAAATAAACATCTGAAACTCATTTTTGACACCCTGGAATGCATCACCTAGATACACCCTTATATAATTATAATATCATCTATAACTATATAGTGACATTGAGGTGTATTTTCAACTGAAATACTCCCCATAATGACCAAAACTTTGGTATTTGATAACTTCATCCTCTTTACTATATCCAAAATTGGAATTTTGTGATTTTGGCATACAAAAGTTTCTCTCTTGGTGTACTAAAAGTCATATTATGTTTTTTGTGAAGATCTTGTTAAATATATTATTATAATAATATGTTGTCTATAATCACCACAATGGAGGAATCCAGGTAAGGGTTGAAAATAAAATTTATCAATGAAATAAAAACTACTGGTACATTCGTCAGACTAAACATCATAACTTTGTACTTGTCTAAATCATACTAACTTCCAAAAGTTGTATGTTGTGAATCTGAAATCTCGACTCACACTAGATGAAAACCTAAACTCATATCAATTTTCAATAATACTCCAACTCCTCATAGCTAGTCAAAAATATCATCTATGAGGGTAAATAGATATTGGTTCTTAGTTGTAAATCGGTTAAACCATTGATAATCCATGTAAATCCTAATGGTCACATTAGCTTTCCTAGAGAAAATAATGGGTGATCCCCAAGTTCAACTATTATTTCAGTTAAAAATATTATATTTCAAGACCTCTTTCTTCCTCTTGAGCTCATGAAACTTAGTAGTGGTCATTCTTTAAAGTAGAACAGACACCAATTTAGTTCTTAGAACTAGTTCAAAAGAGAACTCTACCTCTCTCTCAAGAGGTATCCTAGAAAATAGTTTTGGAATATGTCTCTAAAATGATCTACTCTATGAGGAAAACCAACATGGTGAATTCTCTGATCGTAAATATAAAAGTCTAGATATCATGGTTTTCACTATACCTAACCGATGATGCACTACTTCATCTTTACTTTCCTAGACATCCCACTCACCCATGTGAACATAACTATCACCCTCTCATGATATAAACGATTCCATATGGTGATTGAAACCTATATAAGTGTGATAATGGACCAAACAGCCCATCCTAAGAATAAAGTAAAATCTTTCCATCTCAGGAACAAAGAGGCCCCATAAGAAATGATAACTGCCTACCTCAAGGGGGAATTCCTTACACTGGTGTATACTCTCCAACCAAACTTCCAACAGAGTATCAAGTGTCATCATGCCATAGAATTTCATAATTTCAATCCCAAGACCATCCATGGTAGATACAGGAATAAAGAAGTGTGAGGAAAATGTATCGAATAAGTGAGACAAAATAGTAGTGGCTACTAGAATAGTACCTCATATCATAGAAAACCCTATGATCTAATCCTTATGTATCAATTGTACTGTGTGTAACTCACCTGATCTGGGGCCTTGGGATATAGCTGGACTACCCTCAGTTGGTCCACTCTACTGATGCTGAAAAATATAATCCTTATTACCATAGCTATGACCTCCCTATCTGCATGATCAATCTATGCTACCGTAGATCCCTTCTTTATGTGGGGTTACTGATCTTTCTCTGGGAGGTAGATCAGGTAAAGATTATCTCCCACTAATAATTGATGGAAAATTACATCATAACCACTGAAGATAGCCCATTTAGTTTCAATATCTACACTCAACTAGGTACCTATCAAACTAAGGCATCAATTTTCCTAGCCTCCCACACAAATGGCATATGACTGAACTGCCAGTGCAGATGATCTTGCTAGAGATTCCCTATAAAAAAATCACATGGTTACCTTTCCAGCCATGAGAGGAACTACTACTCTATCTTTTCATAAATCCACCATACCCTGTACTATTTTATTTGGTCATATTTTGTTTTATGATAAGGAATTGATTCACAATATCTAATATGGTGGATACTATAATGATATTTACCTATGATTGGATGGTGTACTGAAGCTCATCCCCAATTTTCATTACCTTGGAGAGATCATCTCCTTCTAGGGTGGAAAAAAATATTAAGATCTATAAATATAGTTTAGTAGTTCATAACAAACCTAGTTTTCTACACTAGGTTAAAGAACTCTTTGGCCCGATCATCTCTTAGCATCTCTGAAAAGAAGAAGTCAATGAAATTAGAGTAGAAATCTCCTAAAGACATTCCCCCCAGTACTGATCATTATAATTCAGAACATCCCACAAATGATTGGGGAAATAATGAATCATGTATGTGGTTATATTTACTCTCCTCTTGGGATGTGTCTCAAGGCACCTAAAAATCAATAACATGGCCAACATCTATGTCTTCGTAGCGATAGACCTCCATCCCCCCGAAAATGTGGGAATTTGATACTACTAAAACTCTATGGTCAACTCTACCATATAAGAGTAATTTCATAGATATCTCTACATAGTTTACATAAGATGTGACAATCCCTATAGAAATTGGGTCTCATATCCTACATCAGGGACAAAAGTAGGTGTCGCATGTGGCACTAATGGAGGTGACACTAGTGGATCAGGGACCACCACATTCAGAGCATCATCATCACCACCCTCTTAGATCATTACTCAAGGAAGTAATGATGGCATAACTCAAATAAATCTAATTACATGACATATATTTGATTGAACATGATAACATCATTGATACAAGGATATGACAGGTACATGCCTTCCTATAAAAAAATCACACATCACCTAACACACATAAATACATGTCTGGTAATTGTATAAGACTGAGATAAATCACTAGAAATACCACCCACTACCAACTCATATGGTTTGGTATGGGGAAAGTTCTTTATTCCATATCAGGGTTTTGGTATATAGTTTTTTAATTCCAATTTATAGAGGAAAATCTATTTAAATTACAATTATCATCACAATTTATTGATAACTATACTTAAGTTAAATATTTAATAGGTCTTGTATGTACATAATATTTCTATTAACTAAAACACTATTACCAACATATACAAGTAAATTATTTATAAATTGTTGTTAGTTATTCATTTAATTTCATCCAAACCATTTCATTCAATATTAGAATGAAATAGGTATTATATGATGTTTTGACTAGATAAATCATCATTACTAATTTACAGTGGTACATTCAATCTTTAAATTTAAAATGAAATTATTATATTCAAAATAATCTAATGTTTCAATCTACATAAAATTATTTACATAACTCAAACATGTAATAATTGATTAATTAATGTGGAATCATCAATATATATAGGAAAACACCATTTATTTTTATGGAGACACATTAATATCCAACTATTCAATCCCATTTTTCTGTAGAAAAATTAGTTGCAATATAGATATACCAATCAAGGAACACATGAAAAGTATCAAGTTGTAAGGTAATGCCTCCTAAATAGAATGGCATAATGCTTGACATATTAATCCCATAAGGTGACTTAATTTTTTTCATAATCAATTCTTCCTTACCGTATTGGTCGAAGGAAGAAATATATTTCATCATCAAAATAATATAACTTTTCATATCATGTACGTCACCCAATAGTGGAATCAAATCAAAAATAAAAGGCATAAACTAGAACAGTATATCCTATCCTAGGAAACTCATCTTGTTTCTATATGTGGGATAGATAATCCCCTAAACAGGCTCATTACAAAATTATGTCACATACTAGTCTCCTTTATACCCTCCCAAAATATTAGTAAAAATAAAATAAACATCTGAAACTCATTTTTGACACCCTGGCATGCGTCACCTAGTAAAAATAACGGAATTAGTTGTCCACATAGCCTCAAGCGTGCCTTCTCATATGCTAGTGGTTTTTGACTTGTAGCAATTGACGAAGATGGTATAATAGACTGACAATACCCTCGTAATTAGAGTGTAACATGGAAGAAAATAATATATAAATAACCAATAAAATAAATAATAATGGAAAATATGGTGGAACAAGAATACATAGCTAATCCATATATAATAAACTCATATGTTTAAAGATTACCCTATGTGGAAATGTTTTCATGTCTCTATAAAAGTATAAGCATACATGATATTAGGTAGATGAAAAATAATAAAGAATGAAAACACCTATCCAAGAATCCCATACACTCTCTTGGTCAAATGCTACCAATCTTCCATCCTAATATTAAAATTCATGCATCCAAAATTGGACACTTCCCCTAATCCACACCGAAAATCATATAATATTTTTGGGTACTATCGGTAGCCTTGAAATTGTGTGAGATAAACTCAGTAGGCCGCCACCAACAATGTCTATAAAAATATATCATGTGAATATAAATTGAAATAGTGTGCAGTTATATCAAAGTAGAATAGTAAATACAACCTAGGTCGAGCACCAGTTCCTCATCTGAAACTCGGCCAAACATACCTTCTTCATCCTATACTATATGGATATACCCATGTGTACATTTAAATATTTATTCATGGTATTAGAGAAGATAACACAAGTTTATATGGTAATAATAATGATAAAATTACTAAAAATATCCTAGAGGAATCAAAGCATTCTTTACTTTAGAAGGTCGGTCTATCACATAATACACAATCATTCATCTTAGAAATAAGTGATAAGTGTAATACAAGGGGTATACCCATGTCATTCCACTATAAATATCTATATCTTATTACATGGATCATGTCTATTGTAAATATTGGGCTAATCATGACTAGAGCCCAAGAAGAATAATACAAGGTATCAAATATCCTATGATATCATGCTGAATACATGGAGTTCATCCAAGGAATTATAATTTTAGGAGGAGGATAGGGATAGTAAATAATAATTCTAGGAATCCACTAGTAAAAAAATATCATGTTCCATGGAGGTTATATACCATGGAAACTAGATCAATGAATTAGAATGGCATTGTATGGGGGCCCGAGGCATTCCCTAGGGAATCCAAGGTGGGCTAAATTATAATCATTCCTATAAAGATGAAAAGGCCCATAAGAAATAGTCATTGTATGATAATTTTCATATTAAATTACAATTTTTCATAGGTTATGTAATACTAATTCCATTTATAATTTACATAGTTTAATTCCAAAAAAATCATCATAAGTTAAAAGAATAATAATACCTAAAACAAAATTTTAATTCAATTAAAATTGATCATGGAAAGGTGATATATATATACTTTACATTTTATTATTTGTAACCATTTAATTAAGATATTTAATTAACCTAATAATGTTAAGTCAAGAAAACTTGAATGTGGTCTCAGGTAATCACAATATAGGTCACTAATAGATTAATGAAGAACTGGCCCTAATTGGATTGTTGGAATTGTTCTCTCAACCACTAATAAACAAAATGGTCTCAATAGGTACTTAGTATAAAATTTATATGATTTTACTTAAGGAATTTGAATTTAGGGAGAAACACCTAGTGATGCTGGCATTGAAAAAAAAATTGAACGGTGAGACATTGAGTGAAAGTTCATAGACCACCTACCCCATGCTTGTATTATATTCTATATCCAATAGAAGCCCTTGGTTAATCTTGTAATGATAGAAAATTAATGAGTAGGAAAATTTCCTAAAAATATGGCATATTACCTTTCACCAAATATTTTCCAAAAATGGAGAGATAAACTGAGAAAGGAAAGAAGTAGATAAAATCATATACATATGGAGATCCAATGAGATTAATGGTGGATCCATCAGATGTTGGATGAAGAAAAAAATTTGATGCCTCGACTTAGGTATGAGAATGAGGTCCCACGGGTGAGGTTTTTTTTATGGGAGGAGAAAAAATATGGGGTGATATCTTAATGTGAAGGATGTAAAAATGTTAATTTCAACCAAAAATTAAAGGTCAAATGGTTTGGTTACATGGTTGGACAAATTGTGCACCAACAATATGTACCCCACAGTCTAGGGGAACACCCTGCATGGCCAGCAGTGCATGGTTAGGCAAACCAAGTGTAGACCATGTGCCCCATCTATTAAAGTATTAAAAGAACCAATATCCCCTTGAACATTTTAGAAAAACTGTGTGGTTCCCTTAAAGGTCCCCATAGATTGTGGTGCATTATTAGTGCTAACTGTGTGCTAACCATGAACCTCTACCCTTTCTCTAAAAATTAGATCTTCGGGCTTTGAACAAGCCTCGAATTCTCCGGAAAACTTCTTCAAACTTAAAGGAAGATTTATACGGATAAAATGAAGGGTTTAAACCAAAAAAAGGGTTCACACCCCAATGGAAATTTAGGTTCTTACAACATGTGTACAATATTATAAAGTCATTCCTCCATTATACTCTATGATTGTATTATGTTAAATAATATGATATAAACATAAATATACTTATATCTATTATAATTATTTAGGTATATCATTAAAAATGATATTTTTTTTTCATTTCCAAATATCTTTAACTTACAAAAAAACACATATGGACTCAGTGATATGAATCTATCAAAAATAACTTTTAGACATAGTTTCATTCAACACTCTCTATTTTAGAACAAATAATTTTTCCAAAAATAAAAATTATCCAAAGTCTTAAATATGTCACTGTGGGCCTTAGAATCATTAACAACAAATATTAACTCCCTTGTTCATACATGTAATCAATGATAAACCTCTTGAAAAGAATCAATGTTACTCAATATACTAAAGGGTCTGGTGTGATCTTTATCAAAAATACTCATATATCAATAAAAATATTTCCACCAAAAGATGTATCATATACTACCCATATATACCTATTTAATACCTTTTCCCATGACACTAAGTGACCACTAAACATGGAAAATTTTCAATCTAGTATAGGCCATCTCATCTTTTCCTGATTCTCTATCCAAAAACAGTCTAAATCGATAAAATGCATCACATGTCATTCATTTAAGAGATGATAACATCACGTGATCCCCATAAAAGTAGCCGAAAACATCATATATAACATAAATAATGAATTACATGAATAAAATCAGTAGAATTAAATCAATAGATAAATTTCATTACTCATTATACAAATAGGAAAATCTCATCTTTGTTGAACTCCAACTGAGGACTTGATCAACAACATACGCAACCACCACCAGATTGGATAAGTTATTTTTGTCTTGTGTAATAAAGGTATTGAAGAATAATTTCTATTATGATAGATATCTCACAAACCATAGGTAGTGGGTATTGATAATAATAATACACACTATGTATATCAACGATTATATAGAATTCTATATACTTTGGAGGATCAGTCCTTGTAATAAATATATAATTACTACCTCAAGAATATATTCTTCATATATTATATACATACAACTTTAATGAGTGAAATATTACATTAATTATAACCTTAAAATGTCTTCACAACACGTTATACTTTTCGACTACCATCGATTTGGGACAACTTAGAGTATCACTTTGAAGGAATATTTTCACATGACAATTAATGTGAAGTAAATAGTACCAGACATGAATGAATGATAAATGAAGACTCCCTTTATAAAATAATGACACATTTATAGATATTACAATTTATATTTCATATTTTTATCACCAATATATTATAAATGACCTTCTAATTGTCATTTTAGTAATGGTTTAATCAAATAATCTACTACATTGTAATCTGTAGCCACCTAGAAGGTCCTAAAATCGCCCATTTTGATGATTTTTAATATCAAATTATATTTTCAAAGGATTTGTTTATATTTTGATGAGAATGGGGTTCCTTTACCTAAGATATATTTCTATTATTTCCATAGTTATGCTTGAACACTCCCTCAGTTCAAGGAACTACCTCTATTTCAGAGATGAACCTCCTAGTCCAAGAAGTTTCCTTCATGGTATCTATGTAACCCTTGACACAAAACTCATCCTCTCCTCAAATGATCAAGAAAATATTCATAGTCATTGTCATGTATTTGATAATTATCTTAATAGAGATCTAGATTCTCTCACATAGATTATATTGGTATTTACTTGTAATGTTAATATAATATGTGACATTACATCAAGTACAAAATATGGAATACATGATTGAACCATTAGAAAATGCAAAAGGAATTTTATAAATAATTTCATACTCCTAATAAGGATCGAGAATCTACTTAATATTTATTCCATGTAACAAAATTAAAGACCCATTTTTGGTGTTTTCCATGGTAAAATTCTTTAACACTTTATTAATGTAAATTTACTAACTGTGTCTAGGCAGAGTATTAGACCAATCTCTATAGATATTCATACCCAATGTATAGGAATATTCACGTAGGAATTTTATCAAGAATCATTTACAAAAACAATCTTTATGGATTAAAGTATTATAATATCATCTCTATTAATTAGTAAGTCATTCATAAAGAATATTAAAAAACAATAACACTCCCATAAATTCACATGTATGAACAATAATCATATTTATTTACAAAGAAACAAAACTCTCTGATTTCATCATCAAATAGAATACCCCAACTCTGAGATCCTTAGATCACTCCATAGATTGAGCATTATAGATTTTATACCCTTTCAATCTCATTTGGAACATTGAAAAATAAATGTTGTATTATATACACATCCTTAACTAAATTACCATTATGAAAATATTTTTTTATATAAATTAGATAAATATCATAATAAAAATGTGTTTTTATGGATAGGAATATCTGAATGGAATTTATCATTTCAATAGGTGAAAAGTAATATTCATAGTCAATAACATGAATGTTTTTATAATTTTTTAAAACAAAGAATTATTTTTAGGTAGAGACCTTACCATCCATGTCATTTTTATTATGTAAAATTAACTTCAAACTTATGGGTCACACCTATTTAGGTGCATCCACCATGTTCCAAACTTGGTTACTGTATATGGATTTCATATCATATTCTGTTTCCATTAACCATTTATCAAAATTAACACTCTCTATATCCTCCCAATATTTGTTAGGTTCATTATATATAAACAAAACCTCATCATCATTAGCTTTAATAAATCCATATACTGTGAGATCTTGAATAATAAACCATTGAGGTTCCTATGTACCTTGATTCCATTCTTCTTCCAAAAATACTTATGGAACCAGCTCCATGACTATCTCAACAACATTTTGTATTTGTTGGTCATGAACTTCTTGAAGATAAAAATTCCTCCCACTTACTCCCTGATAAACAAATTTATTCTCAATAATTTTATAAAATTAGGTGACAAACAATTTTTTGTTAATTATTATATAAAAATAATATATTGTATTTTTCTTGGGATAACCAAAAAATAATAACATCTCATAACTACTTCCAATATTGTTAAAATACAGAAGTTATATGTATGATTTTCATCCCTAAATCTTAATCAATGAAAAAATGAGACCTTTCCCTATCCATATATCATATTCTTTCATTATGACTAATTTATGTGGAATGTTTTTTTTGAATATGTATACAAGTATTTATAAAATAACCCTATAATATATATGAATCGTCGCTACCTTATTGGGGAGAATAGACTAAGATGGGGTGAATTAGAGTATTTGAGATTTAAAAACCCCTTTAAAATAATCGTTTTATCTCAATATGAGAAACTATTATTTATCTCAATTCATTTAAGTCTATGATAGATCCAATAAATAAATCACAAACGAGATTTTACTTGGTCCACCCTACCCGATCTAGTCTAACGACCATGCAAAGGTGATGTTTCTATGAACCAAAAAACTAAAAGTGCACTACTTATATATTTTTTAAACACTAGTGTGGTCACACCAACCCTCTAAATTCATTTTTCACATAATTATGAAAATATAACTACATATAATTGTATATAGGGACTCACATATTCTTCCTAGGACACATTATTCTTTGGAATAATAATAATGTAATAATAAAACTAGAAATAGTGTGTATATTCTACATATCCTAATGATGTTCTGATGAGATAAATCTCCCATAATTTCCTCATTCTTCATCATTTTCAATTTTGAAACAGGCCTAGAAATATCCTAGACATCCATTATGTGGGATAATATTCCTCTTATAAGGAATTGTGTCTCCATTTTCTAGTCTCATGAACTAAATTTCAAATTATATAGAATGTAACCCCTTTGATTTTGTCCAATGGTTATAGTAAATAAATTCTTCCTCATCCATAATTAGATTACTCCACGTGTATTTCCCACTTGAATATAGTGTTTAAAGGCCATTAACCTCACATTAAAGGCCCCAAAACCTAAGAACAAATTCTTTTTCAAAATTAAAAGTTCGACCATCACTCCCTAGCTATGTAATGTTTCCTTCTTCTATGGATAATGATTCTCCTTTTCAGACTTTTTTTGAGTGTAGAATCATCCACTATGATACTTTAAATGAGAATAAAAAATACTTTCATAAAAAAAACCTCCCTTTGATGCATCCATCTTTAGTTGATCAGATCCAAAAAAACATTCTAAATTCTATGCTTCCCATGATCTCCACATGGTCTATTTAAATTCTTCCAAACACTATCTAAAAAAAATTATAGTTTTCTATGTTTTAGAATTGTATTGAGTTTAAGATTACAAAAACATCAATTTCTATAAAAACATACCTTATATAATGTAAGGGTTGGATGCAACATGAATGTACTCTACATGACATATAAGTGATGAAGCTTATCCTCCATGGAATATGAACCTTGAGTCTCCAAGGGACACTGAAAATCAATAATATTTCAGTTAGATTAAATCTTCTATGTTGTATCTACTATTATGTTGTAGCCCATAAATGATGAATCCCACATCGAAATTACCTTTAGAAATTAAGAACCATTTCAACCACCTCATGCCATCACCGCTTCAAAATTCCCCCATGGTGTTGGCCCATTCCACAAATACTTCAACATGGTTTCCCAAGGAATTTTAGTATTGAATTTAGACATGATAGTGACAACCCATGTTGGTTCTCACCAACACTGTGAATTTCATGAGGGGCTGTCTTGGATATTGGTTATATTCCACTGGGAAGTTGGATAATTGGATGGCCTTAACCATTGTGATGGTCATACATTTCAGTCAATCTAAATCCCATTCTAGTATAATTATGGTGTTTCAGTATGGTCTCCTATCACATATAAATGGAAATAAATTTACATATATAATAATGATCATCTCTACAGCACAGTTATATATTTTTGGTGTAGTCATTCCAAGGTAGTCACATTCTATGGATCAATTAAGGATATCTAGTGTCGAGTCTGTCTCCTCAATTGATTTCTCCACCATAAACACCAAATCTTATATATTATAATAAATTAATAACAATCCCCCAAATATCACCACTTTACATTAGTTTATCTGAAATTTAACACTCAGATGAAATGGTCAATAAAAATAATTCATGATGGCCTACAAATGGGTTTTATCCAAAATTATCCACCATTGGGTTTGTATAAAATTTCATCGAAACTGCATTTCTTTCATAATTAATAATTTTAGAATTATAGAACCAATATAAAAGGGATCACTTTTTTCTTCTTTCAAGAAGTGCATCAATGATTCATCAATGAAAAATTCTAACCTCACATGAGATAAGGATTGGTGTGAATAACAATATTAAAATGAAATAATTATCATAAAAATATATTGTTGTAATACATGTTTCGAACCATCATCACTAATTCTCCTAAAATTTACAATCTAACTACCCCTCTACTATTAGTTTGGAAACCCTTCTTTAGTAGGGGTTCCCCAGACTCCATCTTTCTCCCTCATAATGATCATGAGTTCTTTCACACCCTTTTTAAAAAATCCAATGATTACACCCATGATGGTTCAAAAAATAGAGTTAAAAACACATTATATGTGTTAAGTAGAGAATACATACCATGATCACAAAGAAATTACCACATGGGAGTGGGGGAATGTCTTTAAGTCCTTTTGAAGAGATAGTTTTGGTTGGACTCTACAAGAAAAAAAATGATATTCGAGACCCAACTTAGGCATATCCTTTATCATGATTTTAGTTATTTTACCCTGAGTAGGAATATACTATAACTTTACAACCTATTGTAAAACAATTCCCTTAAAAAATGCTATTTAATATCATTTTACTCTGTCCTCATGTATTGAATAAGATTTTTTCACTTTTTTATAGAACATGAATCGGAACACATAATCATGATAGAAGATAAGAAATCAATGAAAATATCTTCAAATTATTATTGAATCCATATAAACTTGGGAATATATTGAATTATTATGACATGTTGGATCCCTATAGTTTTTAAAGATATAAAAACTTTCTTTTTTACTTTTTCAAGAGATGAAAGATAGTTTTAGGTAGAGCACACCTCTATAAGTAGACTTTATATCTTTAACTAAACCTAGTCATCATCATTTGTAAAGAATGTCAGTTGATTCTATGAATTTTTTCAATATTATTTCCTGAAATTCATTTTTAGGTTAATTTATTAATGTATTCACCTCACATCATTCTTGTAACTTTATTTTAGAAAACATTGTTACCAAGAATCTTGAAATATGAAAAATAAAATTTAGGTTCAAGTGGATATCAAGTAGATTATACTAAAAATAATATTCCTATATAGATTCGCATCAACTTCCTCAACTTCACAATCTTTTGAATATTTCATATGGGACTCTGTCAGAGTAGCCATATGTTTTAAATTATCTGCATGTACAATTTTAGTAGTTTTATCTAATATTTAAATTGGGATATTAATATCTCATTCTTTATTTGGGTGTCCAAAGAGCCAATAAACATGATTTTATCATTATATATAAGAACCCCTATCTCATATCCTTTCTCTTTATTAATGTATATGTTATGTTAGAATATTCCTCTAAAATGATCAATCTTCTTTAGGTATTGATCTATCCATGAGTACTAGGACCTTGGTTCTTATTTCATCCCATATAGTACTTTCCATAATCAGAAAACATTTATCTATTTATGGTGAATGATAAATCTATCTTATTTATCAATGAATACTTCATCATAAGGTAATCCACTAAAAAATTGTGATTTTATATCTATATTATAAGATTTAAAACTACTTTTCATATCCATAACTAAAAATAATCATATAGTTTATGTTCAAGACACTGGTAAAATTTTTCATTTTAATCAATTACATCAACATGTTAATTTCCTTCGCACACAATATGTTACATATTCTTTCTCAACATTCCATCTTCATTGAGTATATTTTAGAAAACCTCTAGGATTTTGATCACATTTTTACTTTTAGGCCTCGATAAAACATCTTTTGTCTTATTATTCTCAATATGGTCATGCACCTGATGTATTAACTTGGCCCATCATTCAAATATGGTAGATTCATCAAATAATTTTTGTTACACCTGAGATAATAATGATGTTTTTAGTGCCTTCATTGTAGATACCCAAAGCTTGACGTACATGGGAATTACATTACTTTTTCGGAATACTTAATACGTAACAAAAACAAACACCCAATGACCGTAATTGTTTAGTGTCTTTGGGAACTCGAAACAAAATTTTCTAATTGTGGTGAGAGATCTTCAATATCTCCCATAAAAAACATCCCCTTTTTGTTTTCCTACCTAAAACTTTTCTTTATATAATGGGGAAAATAAAACATAAAAAGGGTGAGCTCAAATTCTCAGTAAGGGTAAACATATGGAACATAAAACAATCCATAAACATTTGAATGCAGAAACTTGAAAATAAAATCTAAACATCAAAATCTTGAGCAATGACATAAATCTTGGAAGTACGTAAGGCGTATATCATAAAGTAACATCAACCATGACAAAATAGCATGGTAATAAAACATGTAATTGTGGAAACCATTAATCACGTGATATGATTTCCATAGTAGCCAAGGCATTGCTGCCAATACCATCTTAGTGGACAAAGTCCCTTTCTGAATCGAGTTCACTCCTCGTTCCAGTCCTGTATCACTGAACCGGTTTAACTTACCATTCCAGAAATTTCTATCTCATGAGATATAAATCATTACCCTATGAATTGGAGGGAGATATAGGTCTCACCCATCTCATATTGAAATAATTATTTCATGTTCCACAAAACAATCACAAATCATTCATCATAACCCAAAGAATAAAACAGGTTTCATAAACTTCATCCCATCTTAACATAATCCATATAAAACAAATGGTTATCATTTAATAATAAGAAAAATAAAACCATGCAAATAATAGAGACATTATAATTGAAACATAATCATACTAAATAATGTCATCATAGATGGAAAATAGTTTTGAAAAAACACTTGAAATGAATTCTTGAGGAAAATATATGTTCTTCTTCAAAATAATTTTCTTTTCACAAAATGAAATGAAATTTTAAAAGAAAATATTTTTTTGAAAATAATCATGAAATATTATTGATAAATATTCATTCAAATAAGTCTTTATGGAACTGTAAAAATCCATTCACGCCGTATAAGTTAAAAAACATTCTTCTCTTACTTTTGCCAGAAAAGTAAAAAAGTACCTCGTATGGTAAACAAAAGAAGGATTACTTACATACAATGTAGTAAAAGTAAAAAATGGGTAAAAGGACTTTAAACAGATATAAAAACATTTTTAAAAAACATGGGCATGGACGATAACAATAACCTCCATAAATACTTACAAATAAACAATCTCGGATAAAAACAAGATTGGAAAAGTTATCCCTTACCTTATGTCTGATATGATTTGTATATATCCAAACCTCCTGTATAATGAATTAAATAATGTAATTTACTTATTAAATAATCATATTTATTGTTATGATATCATATATGGTTCACTTATGAATTTATATTACCCGGTCTTTTGTAAATTCCATGTTAAAGCAGCATTTTCGGTAAAATCGTTTCATTTATCGTACGTGTTTGGACTTGTTGTTCTTGATATTATTATTACTTATATCATGATTTAATAACTTAAATAATGTAACACATGATTTATATATCATATATATTCAGTATATATATATATAATAGATAGATAAATGAAATGAAACACACCGTTCATGGAGACGGTAGGTCGTACGTATGCATGAACGATGTTTTCCTTTCCTTATTGACTTGAATAGAAGTGATTAAATAACATATAAATAAATCCATTAGAATTATTATGTTATATATACCATTATTATTCATTATATATACTTTATAATAATTCTTGAATGGTTAACATGGAGATTGAATCTCATCGCGTCGTGGAGACGGTAATCCATACGTACGCACGAGCGATGATATCGTTCCTATAATTATTGAATGGAATTAGAGTGGATGATATAATATCTCATAATTAGTATCATGTTATAATAACCATATATATAGTTATTCTTTACACCATTATACCCATCCATGTAAGGTGGTGGTGGAAAAACAGATTACACCATGGCGTGGAGACGGTATTCTGTACGTATGCACGTGCGGTGATTTCATTTTCCATAGGATTGATAGAAGGTGAAATGGGGTTGTTTCATATTTATAATACCATATCATTATATTATTTATACTTATTTTATTACTTTATAATGAAAAAAATAAAGAAGAAGAATTTTAAGAAGAAAGAAACTTGAAAGAATCGGTAGAAGAGATTACCTCTTCTTCGACGCACCTCTTTTAAGCCTCCTCTTAAGGCAATAGAGATGGTATTTTGAGAAGACCAGAACCTTCAGAATATTTCTAGGGAAGTGTAGAAGAGAAATTTTCAGGGTTTGGCCGATATTTAATGCTCAAAGTGTTGTGAAGCGGAGAGGGAGGAGGTTCCCTTTTATAACAGAGGAGAGGGGCACTTTTGGAAACCTCAAAAATATTAATTTATAATAAACTCAAATCCCACTCAGAAACTTCCAAAGTGACTCAAATATGGATATTAGATAATATAGGTTTTTAATATCATAATCCAATAAAATTTAGACATGTTGGAAAATAATTTTAAACCTTATCAATTTGATTTGTCCTTAATTAATTTATTTAATCTTATTTGTGGTAATAATATTCTAAATTTTAAATTGTTATATATTGTAACTTATGTGTTTTTAATTATCCATAATTGTGTAAATTATGAAAGTTTAGATCATATAAATTTCAATCTATAATTTTTAAATATTTATGTTATTTTTAAACAATTTAATAATATGTTATTTTTATAAAATAACAATATTTTTAATTTTGACACAATTCATTTATTTGAATTTGAATAAAATCCACACATAGGATATATTCGAAAAAATAATTAATATATTTCTAACATTTCATATTCATCTAGAAAATTTCTGGATAACATTAATTAGTTCATATAATGTTTATTTTAATATTTATAAAACCATTTATTTGATATTTCTCTTAATAAAACAATTACTACATTTTTGTATAATAATTTAATATACATATTATTTGCATAAAATTTAAAACTAAAATCCAACGATAAAGATAAATATAATGAAATTCATAATAATATTTTTACTCGAATTTATCATCTTATAATCACAACATTTAAATTGTTATATTTATTAAATTATGAAGGTGACATCTTTGACATCATTTAAAATAAAATAATGTAAAAGTCCTAATCGGTTTTATAAGGCTCAAAATGATCCCAAAATCTACCCTTGGATGATTAGGGTATATATATACTCGAACAATAATGTTTTGTCAAGTTTCTGGTCATTTTGATAGGTATTATTATTTTAATAAAAACTATATTATTGATTGTTCACTAAATAAATAATTTCTACATCATTAATATATAAGACTTTGAGGTAATAAATTATATTTAAAAAATTACAAATAAATTACCATAAAAAATAAAAACATTTTAGATTTCAAATGAGTATTTATAATAAAATTTATATTCTGTATAACTATATATTAAAAATAATCTAATTACTAAAGTTTGAGTGAGACATTTCACTTTCCTTTGAATAAACTAAACAAATGGTCTTAATCAAATACAAGTGGGTTCCATTAGATTCCATTTAGACCCTAATATAATTTAGGGTAAAATATGATCATCCAATTATATTATGACATATGTAAGTGTAATTTTATAATATTGTATTTACCCTTAATTACCTCGATTTACATTTAACTATGGTAAATAAAATTTACTATAGTTACTATTTATAATGACTAAAAATAAAACGGATCTTATTAAAATAATTTTAACCTACTTATTCCAAATATTTAATCCATTTTTTCAAATTCAAATCAATGAAAGTGAAGAAATTAATTTAAAATTAATCCAATTTGTTAAGAAAATGGGTTTTAAAAGTTAAAACATTGCAAAAGATTGAAATGAATTTACCGATTAATTCAATGTAAAATCAATTCTAATGACATACAGTATATTAAATGATAAAATTATATTATATTTATACTTTTAAACCATTAAATATTATACTTTAACCATATAAATTTTTATGATGAAAAAGTTTTTTTTAATTAAAATATAGCGTGTTTTTACTATTCATTAATATATGAAAGTTATCAGAATAATATGAAAAAAATATCCAAAGTAAATTTTAATATCCTGATTCTAAATATTAATTTTATTATTTAAAATTATACTTATAAACATGTCAAAAACAAGATTTAATGTGGGTGCGCCATCAAAAGGTGGCAAAACTGCATTTTTTGAAAAATACTTATTTTACTCGAAAAATATATTTTGTTTTCACACGATGTTCTAGAAAATGTGTAAGATGAATAATAATGTTATAAAATTGAAAATGTAGTTAATATTATTCATAACATATAGTTCATAATATTATAACAATATATCGTTGTTTAGTGAATCTCGGTATTGCGTACTACACACGCTATCGAGGAAGGTCACGATTGCATGTGATGCATGCCAAGTCAGGGCGGCGTGTAGTGGAAGCTACCTTTGGTGAAGTGCATTGTGTTGCATTTGTTGTCAATGAGGCATGAAGTTGTCTTAGAATGAATGGATGTCAAGAATTTTCAAGATGTGAATGCCAAAGGTTGTGATGGTGATGGTGATGAAGGAGAATGGCCATGGTACTAAGATGCATGTCACTTAGGAGATTCACTAAGTGGTATTGGAAATTGTGGTTGAAACATTCTCCATAAATATCTGACGATTGTTGAGCTGCTCTTTAAGTTCATAGAACTTGTATCCTGATGATACAAAGTCACAACAATTTTAGAAGACCATGCATTGTCTTCACAATGCATGAGGAGATGAAGAGAGCCATCCACAACTTCTAAGTGGATGAAGTGAGCTGAAGAAGAACATGTACTAATCCTTAGTGCATGACAATGTGAATGTGATCCAACTTGACCTCTAATTGGATCATTGAAGAACATTGAAGAATTATTTGATTCAGGAGCTTCGGTTGATGGAGAACCTTCAAAGAATTCACTCCTAAGTAATGAATACATGTTGAAGATAATGGAGGAATTTCAAATGAAGAAGAAGAGAGGAAGAAGGAGAAATGAGAATGATGGCTTGGAAGAAGTGGCACTTGGCATGCTTTATATGGAGGAGGACTTTGTTTTTAACAAAGTCATTAGATTTTCCTTTGCCAAAAAATTGGCCAGCCAAGGCACCTTGGGTGTTCAACCCCAAGGCATGGGCACTAGGGCACCACGCCCGGGGGAACCCGTGGGGCGAGCCAGGGTGGCAGGGCGCACCCAAGGACACCGCATGGGCGCCTGGGGAACGCCCGGAGGAGTGCAGAGGCAGGGGCCGTGTGTAAGCCCCCGAGGGCACGCGGTGGTGAAACCCGCGCACCCGGAGAGCATAGTGGGCGCTAGGAGCGCGCCCGCAGGAGCAGTGAGTGGGCGCAGAGCGCGCCCGCAGGGAGAACTCGGTGCGGGGCGGCACCGAGAGGGGAGGACATTCAACTGGCCACTCATGGGAGCGCCAGGGTGATAAACCGCGGAAAATCCGTGGAAGGCTTCGATGTGGGACGTGCAAAAAATCCCGGGAGCAAATCTCCGTCGTCCGTCTCATCGCGCGCTTGATCTGCACCGCACGATCCATCTGCGGCGCCGCGATCTAATCCAGGCCGTTGAAGATCTGATCCGACGGCCCCGGCCTCGTCCTCTTCCCCGAGCTCGGCAGAGGCCTCCCCGCGCATTCCCGCGAGCTCCGCTCGAACCAGAGGCAACCTGAAGATGGATTTCGAGTTCCCGGCCACCTCTGAAGGATCTAAGACCTCCATTGAGCTCGTCTCTCCACACCGAACACGGCCATGCATAAAAAATGGTGTGCATGCAATGTATGGAGAATTTCGAATGAGGCCGAGGCAAACGGAGTTGCCGAGGCATCGGGGTATTCATGTTTTGCATGGGATGGCCAAAACAGAGGTCGTGCATGCGTTTGAAGTCGCATGCACGTAGAGGAGAAAAACATAAATGGATCCCGCGTGAAACAGAGAATAAAAACGGGATTTGCGGATCGTTTAAAGATTTAAAAGATCCGAAATCTTCGGGATTGAAGTTATCCCACGTGGAAGATTTGAGGCGTTTCTCTGCCTATAAAAAGAGAGGCCGAGGCTCTCATTAAGCTGCTGATGCGCTGAATTTTTGAAGCCCCGTGAGCGCATCTCTCTGCCTCGCGAAGGTTTGAAGCCCCGCGCAAAGAACTTGCGCGGCTGAAGGTTCCGGAGCCACCCGAGGCTTCGAAGTTCCCCTGCGCGCTAATATTTGCGCGGCAGGAAGTACCCAGGGCCGCAGCATCCTTGCGCGCCCGTGGTTGTCACCCTCTCTGCTCGTGAATTTGCGCGACAGGAGGAAGCGCCCCGCGGTGCCAGTGCACACTTGCACGCCCTTGTGGCAGTGGCACTTGCGCACCCGAGCCTCCTTGCACTCAAGTGCTTGAGGACTTGCGCGATAGTGGGGAAGAAGAGGAGGGCTGCACCACTTGCGCGCTTCTTTGGGTTGGTGTTCGGGTGTGAGCAGGAGAAGGCCGAGGCTTTGCCTCGTGTGTGTGCCAAGTGGAGAAGAAGACCTGAGGGCTTCGTACCTTGTGCGGCTGTTGGAGAAGGAGTTGGTCGCGGCTCAAGCAGACCCTTGCGCGCCTCTGTTTGAACACATTCGGGTGTGTGTGCAACAAAGGAAGTGAAAGGTCGTAGCCTTGTGTGGGTGAAGTGAATACCACACCTCATTTGTGTGTGTGTGTACCAAAAGGAGGAGAAGGTCGTGGGTATTTGTGTGTGCTAAGTGAAGAGGAAGAGCACACTTGGCCGTGTGTGTGCAAGGAGAGGAGGAAGGCCACTATACCCTACGGGTTAAGTGCTTGCAAGACAAGTTGGCCGAACCTTAGTGTGTGCTAAGTGGTGTGTACACACTAAGAAGGAGAAGAAGGAGAATGCTCACACTAAAGAAGAACACACATTTATGTGTGTAGACAAATTGCATAAAGTGTGTGAAGTTTGAGAAGAAGGTGTGTGCTTAAAGTGACTACACCCTTTGAGGGTTTATTGCACCAAGAGGACGAAAAGGAGAGTGCATGCTTGCATGCATGCACGTGCACACATAAACAAGTCAAATCTGCTTGTGTGCATTTGAGTTGACCAAGACCAGAGGATCTTGAAGAATTTGAGGAACCCATGCTATCAGTGCATGAAGTTCATTTGAACTGAGACTGGACCAGACCAAAGATAAAGATATTAGTTGTCTGAGCATTCAGTAGCTGGAGAGAGAATCCAGGTCATCCTGAAGAAGGAGATAAAGCCTGAGCCAGACGAGAAGCCCTGATCAACCACAAGTGATCAGAAGAGAAGAGCAAGGCCAGCAGCCTTTATCCCAGGCTGCTGAAGTTACTTGAAGACCTTAAAGAGAAGAAGAGCTACTCGTGTGACTTGAGGAGCCAAGAGAAGACCCTGTGGGACTCAGGGAGAAGAAGTCTTCAGTGGGATTCTGGAGCAGGCCAGTGGGACTCTGGTAACACTGTGGGACGCAGTATAAAGACCCTCCTGTGGGACTCAGGAGAGATACAGTGGGACTCTGTATCGACCATTGTAATTCTAACAAGTTATAATGGGAGAATCCATGCTGGGAGAGCATGGCAAGGATGTAGGCCTTTGGTGCCGAACCTTGTAAATCCTTGTGTCCTGTGCCTTTTCATTACTGCATTATCCGGGAAAGGTTCAGAGATACAAGAAGAGTGGATCGAGGCTTTAACCAGCCATAGAGGTTTAATTGATAAAGAATCAATTAGTAAAAAGTTTTAAGGGATCACTGATTCACCCCCTCCCCCTCTCAGTGATTCACACTGATCTGGGCACTTCAATTGGTATCAGAGGGAGGTTACCTCTAAAATATCCAAGGGAGTCTATATGGAGTGCAGATTTGAGGAAATGAAAGAACAGCCTCAAATGGAGATATCTGCCAAGACTCTGAAAAACAGAATGAAGAAACAGGCAAAGAAGATGAAGAAGAAGGCTGGTGCAATCAGAGAAACTCCTTCTATGGAAAGAAATGTGAAAGTCACATCAGATGACAATTCCTTTTATCATTCTTCTGATGAATCCTGCTCTAGCTGTGATGAAGATGGAAGAAACAATGATCTTCTAAATGCAATAAAATATCTTCAGAAGAGAGTCCCTAAGGAAGTTGCAATGTGTATAGCTACAGGCCTCCTTGATCTTCAAGAAGAAAAATTACAGCTAGAAGATGAAGCCAATTCTCTGGAAGTCCAATTGGCTAAAAGGGTTGGCATAACCAACACTCTCAGAAAGCTGGTAAATGCCAAAGATGAAACAGTATCTCTTTGCAATGAAAGATATGAAGACACTGCTGAAGAATTGCAAAGAAGCCTTTCTGAGAAAGAATTCTTTATGATAATAGTCAAAGATGTTTTCCATGCACTGGAAAAGAGGCACAAAGTGTCAATGGTTGTCAGAGATGCTCAACTAGAAGACAAAGTCAAAAGGGTGAAGGAGCTTGACAACTCATTGCTTGAAATGAAGTAGGTGCATGAAGACCAGTTAGAACAGCTGAAAGAAAATTGGGAAGGAAGGCTAAGAACTATTTAGGATGAGAAGAACTCCCTCAATATGAAATGCTTCGAACTAGAGGTGATATTGAAAAATCTGCAATCACCCAAAGCTGAATCCTCCCAGTCAGCTGAAAGAAGAAATGTTGCTACTCAAGTAAGCTTTGAGAAGGATGATTCTAAGAGAAAGACATCCTCTAATAAAAGTGCAACATCTTCTAGAAAGAAGGTACCATCCATACCATCTTGTACTGATGCTTCTAATTGTGTTTCCACAAAAAGTGCAGGATGGAAGAATAATTCCAAACAAGTATGGATGAAGACAATGAAGAAAGAGAGCTCTCCTGAAACAACACAACTTGTCAAGAAAAGTACCCAGCAATCAGAAGTACACAAGAGGTCAAGATTTGTGGGTCAATGTTGGTATTGTAACAAGTATGGGCATTGTGCAAAGGATTGTTGGTACAATCCACTGAATGTCAAAGCACAAAGGAAGCCCATGCCAAGGGGGAGCAAGCCAGAAGAAAAGAAGCAGCATCCACAGGTCCAGAGACATATATTTACTGCAAATAGATTTGGATTACTTGACAACATCTGGGATGATTGCAAAAGTGGTCAACAATTTGATACATGTCAATCTCTGAATGTATCCAAAGCTGGAAAGAAGAGAAGATCACAGAACCTGGCTAAGAGAGATTCCTTGGGAAGCAAGAAGAAAGTAGAAAATGCTCCCAAGAAGTGTTTGAGAAATGAAGAGAAGTCCTTGGAGTCTGAGTCCAAGAAGGGTGATGCATCCATAAGGACCACCAAGAAGTGCTTCTACTGTGGAAAGAAAGGTCATACCATGGATCTTTGCAAACAAGCCATGGAAATCAATAGAAGCCAACTGAACTCAAACAGACAATCAATCCAGAAGAAGCAGAAGGGATTGATTGAAAACAAGTTGCCAAAGAGAGGTAGCTTTACAGCATCAAAGGAACCATGTGAAACTTCCAGAACTGAGGCCACACTTTCAAGTGACTTACTAGTCATATGGCCAAATCAGTTGCAACTTGCCAAAGATCTGCAGAGAGCTGAAGATGAAGTTCTGGAAATTGCTAAGGCAAAAAGTAAACAAAAGATTTCACATGAAGATGTATTGAGATCCACACCAGCACAAACATCATTGAAGATAAAATGTGCAAGTGTGAAGAATGGTGAAAATGGGACATCTCGGTTGAGAGAATCTTCTCAACCTTGTTGTTCACATTGATGATCCAAGGAGGTTCCATCTTATTCCCTTATACTATTGGTATTTACATGTGCTGACATTGCAGGGAATTGAAGATGATGATCATTCTCAACTGGAGGATGGTTTGGACAGATTGGAGTGCACCCCTTGAGGGGGAGCCAATCAGAAGAAGATGGGATTCTAAGATTTAATACCATCTTGAGAAAAGTGAAGGTATTCCAATCATACTTTCATCCCTTGATTCTTAATTGTATTCATCATGAAAATTAAGGGGGAGTATTGATTGAAGACAAATGGTTTAAAGGGGGAGATTTATCTTTGCACCTGAACATTCTAATGTGTTTTGTGAAGTATGTGCAGGATTCAGCAATTCATTGAATATCTGAAAAAATTCAACCCCTAAGCATGATCTCACATGTATTGTGAATGTTGGAAAGCATTGAGTTCCTTGGTTATATCACTCTTGTTTTCTACACCGGGTTAGCCCAAGTAGACTTAGAGTTGATTTACTAAAGGTTCTTTGCTAAAGAGAACATGTGGCATCATCCCTCTCTTAGTGATTTTCAAGAAGATGCTATTCAAAGGGAGGAAGAGATTTTTGAAGAGAGCCACACCACACCTTTGCATTTGATTGCCAATAAGGGGGAGAAATATTGGCACACATATTGACCCATTCATATGTGCTGAAGAAGTGTATTGACAACAAATACAAAGGGGGAGATTGAAGTGCATTGTGTTTCATTTGTTGTCAATGAGGCATGAAGTTGTCTTAAAATGAATGGATGTCAAGAATTGTCAAGATGTGAATGCCAAAGGTTGTGATGGTGATGGTGATGAAGGAGAATGGCCATGGTACTAAGATGCATGTCACTTAGGAGATTCACTAAGTGGTATTGAAAATTGTGGTTGAAACATTCTCCATAAATATCTGACGATTGTTGAGCTGCTCTTTAAGTTCATAGAACTTGTATCCTGATGATACAAAGTCACAACAATTTTAGAAGACCATGCATTGTCTTCACAATGCATGAGGAGATGAAGAGAGCCATCCACAACTTCTAAGTGGATGAAGTGAGCTGAAGAAGAACATGTACTAATCCTTAGTGCATGACAATGTGAATGTGATCCAACTTGACCTCTAATTGGATCATTGAAGAACATTGAATAATTATTTGATTCAGGAGCTTCGGTTGATGGAGAACCTTCAAAGAATTCACTCCTAAGTAATGAATACATGTTGAAGATAATGGAGGAATTTCAAATGAAGAAGAAGAGAGGAAGAAGGAGAAATGAGAATGATGGCTTGGAAGAAGTGGCACTTGGCATGCTTTATATGGAGGAGAACTTTGTTTTTAACAAAGTCATTAGATTTTCCTTTGCCAAAAAATTGGCCAGCCAAGGCACCTTGGGGGTTCAACCCCAAGGCATGGGCACTAGGGCACCACGCCCGGGGGAACCCGTGGGGCGAGCCAGGGCGGCAGGGTGCACCCAAGGACACTGCATGGGCGCCTGGGGCACGCCCGGAGGAGCACAGAGGCAGGGGCCGTGTGTAAGCCCCCGAGGGCACGTGGTGGTGAAACCCGCGCACCCGGAGAGCATAGGGGGCGCTAGGAGCGCGCCCGCAGGAGCAGTGAGTGGGCGCAGAGCGCGCCCGCAGGGAGAACTCGGTGCGGGGCGGCACCGAGAGGGGAGGAGATTCAACTGGCCGCTCATGGGAGCGCCAGGGTGATAAACCGCGGAAAATACGCGGAAGGCTTCGATGTGGGACGCGCAAAAAATCCCGGGAGAAAATCTCCGCCGTCCGTCTCATCGCGCGCTTGATCTGCGCCGCACGATCCATCCGCGGTGCCGCGATCTAATCCAGGCCGTTGAAGATCTGATTTGACGGCCCCGGCCTCGTCCTCTTCCCCGAGCTCGGCAGAGGCCTCCCCGCGCATTCCCGCGAGCTCCGCTCGAACCAGAGGCAACCTGAAGATGGATTTAGAGTTCCCGACCACCTCTGAAGGATCTAAGACCTCCATTGAGCTCGTCTCTCCACACCGAACACGGCCATGCATAAAAAATGGTGTGCATGCAATGTATGGAGAATTTCGAATGAGGCCGAGGCAAACGGAGTTGCCGAGGCATCGGGGTATTCATGTTTTGCATGGGATGGCCACAACCGAAGCCGTGCATGCGTTTGAAGTCGCATGCACGTAGAGGAGAAAAACATAAATGGATCCCGCGTGAAACAGAGAATAAAAACGGGATTTGCGGATCGTTTAAAGATTTAAAAGATCCGAAATCTTCGGGATTGAAGTTATCCTACGCGGAAGATTTGAGGCGTTTCTCTGCCTATAAAAAGAGAGGCCGAGGCTCTCATTAAGCTGCTGATGCGCTGAATTTTTGAAGTCCCGTGAGCGCATCTCTCTGCCTCGCGAAGGTTTGAAGCCCCGCGCAAAGAACTTGCGCGGCTGAAGGTTCCGGAGCCACCCGAGGCTTCGAAGGTCCCCTGCGCGCTAATCTTTGCACGGCAGGAAGTACCCAGGGCCGCAGCATCCTTGCGCGCCCGTGGTTGTCACCCTCTCTGCTCGTGAATTTGCGCGACAGGAGGAAGCGCCCTGCGGTGCCAGTGCACACTTGCACGCCCTTGTGGCAGTGGCACTTGCGCACCCGAGCCTCCTTGCACTCAAGTGCTTGAGGACTTGCGCGATAGTGGGGAAGAAGAGGAGGGCTGCACCACTTGCGCGCTTCTTTGGGTTGGTGTTCGGGTGTGAGCAGGAGAAGGTCGAGGCTTTGCCTCGTGTGTGTGCCAAGTGGAGAAGAAGACCCGAGGGCTTCGTACCTTGTGCGGCTGTTGGAGAAGGAGTTGGTCGCGGCTCAAGCAGACCCTTGCGCGCCTCTGTTTGAACACATTCGGGTGTGTGTGCAACAAAGGAAGTGAAAGGTCGTAGCCTTGTGTGGGTGAAGTGAAGACCACACCTCATTTGTGTGTGTGTGTACCAAAAGGAGGAGAAGGCCGTGGGTATTTGTGTGTGCTAAGTGAAGAGGAAGAGCACACTTGGCCGTGTGTGTGCAAGGAGAGGAGGAAGGCCACTATACCCTACGGGTTAAGTGCTTGCAAGAAAAGTTGGCCGAACCTTAGTGTGTGCTAAGTGGTGTGTACACACTAAGAAGGAGAAGAAGGAGAATGCTCACACTAAAGAAGAACACACATTTATGTGTGTAGACAAATTGCATAAAGTGTGTGAAGTTTGAGAAGAAGGTGTGTGCTTAAAGTGACTACACCCTTTGAGGGTTTATTGCACCAAGAGGAAGAAAAGGAGAGTGCATGCTTGAATGCATGCACGTGCACACGTAAACAAGTCAAATCTGCTTGTGTGCATTTGAGTTGACCAAGACCAGAGGATCTTGAAGAATTTGAGGAACCCATGCTATCAGTGCATGAAGTTCATTTGAACTGAGACTGGACCAGACCGAATATAAAGATATCAGTTGTCTGAGCATTCAGTAGCTGGAGAGAGAAGCCAGGTCATCCTGAAGAAGGAGATAAATCCTGAGCTAGACGAGAAGCCCTGATCAACCACAAGTGATCAGAAGAGAAGATCAAGGCCAGCAGCCTTTATCCCATGCTGCTGAAGTTACTTGAAGACCTTAAAGAGAAGAAGAGCTACTCGTGTGACTCGAGGAGCCAAGAGAAGACCCTGTGGGACTCAGGGAGAAGAAGTCTTCAGTGGGATTCTGGAGCAGGCCAGTGGGACTCTGGTAACACTGTGGGACGCAGTATAAAGACCCTCCTGTGGGACTCAGGAGAGATACAGTGGGACTCTGTATCGACCATTGTAATTCTAACAAGTTATAATGGGAGAATCCATGCTGGGAGAGCATGGCAAGGATGTAGGCCTTTGGTGCCGAACCTTGTAAATCCTTGTGTCCTGTGCCTTTTCATTACTACATTATCCGGGAAAGGTTGAGAGATACAAGAAGAGTGGATCGAGGCTTTAACCAGCCATAGAGGTTTAATTGATAAAGAATCAATTAGTAAAAAGTTTTAAGGGATCACTGATTCACCCCCTCCCCCTCTCAGTGATTCACACTGATCTGGGCACTTCAATTGGTTTTGTGTATAACATAATCAAAACTTATTTCATTTATACGTTAAACAAAATCTATACTTAATGTTGCGTATAATAATTCCCACAAAGCAAACTTGAAATTGTGTGTAACACTAGCCAAGAATAGTGTTGCGTATACTGCAAGCTAATACGGTGTTGCGAATATTACAAGATAATTTTGGTTTAGCATACAACACAAGAAATCAATGAAATTAAAAGAATATTTTTCATAAAATATCAGGGTGTTACATTCTACCCCCCTTAAAATGAATTTATCCCTCTAAATTTGTCGGTGCTATAAATCATTTACTACTTGAAAGTTTCATTCATAGAAACCCACATCGTAAAAAGGAATACTAAAATTTAATTTTAAAAAGTAAAGTATGAAACATAAAGGTTACCCAAATTAACTCATCACTGGGTTTCCACATAGAAAAACATAGGTGAAATATGGATATGGAAGAGAAATCTAACCATCATGTTTGGATGAAGAGTGGTAGAGAACATGGCTATGAAAAAGCCAACAATCAAAAATCCATAAATTTGTGATAATCTAAGGTACCATCTGATTCATCAAATATGAGGGAACTAGGACAACATTTTTGGTTTTCATGATCATTTTTCTAATGTTGAATATTTTTTGAATTAAAATAAATACTTACTTTATTTTGTTACAATCTCACTATTGTTTGTGCCTTAAATAATTTCCTCTTTATCTCTTAAAGAAATGAAGTTGAATTTGTCTTCCATGAAGTGTTAGCAGATCATGCGACAGAATGATATGTCCCTCCATCTGTCTCAAACATAAGGTTAGTAAATGTTATATACATAAGTCCATCTATAGTGAGATTAATCATATATGGTTCTTAAAATGGACTTATACGTCATATATCATAAACTAAAACTAGTTTCTACTAACCAGGGACTTCCTGTAGGCCAGTGGTAGGCGATAAAGGCATGTCGTACTTTGGTTGTGGGTTTGATTCCCGCATCTTTGTCTGAAGTGATGGGTTGTCGCCCATCTTACAGGTTTTCCTTTTTCTAAAACTACACTATTATAAAATTACAGAAATAATATCAAAAAAAGTTCTAGCCTTAAACAATACTATCTGATGTCGAACATAATCTGTTCCAATATTTAGGCTTACCCAAACTCACAGTATAAAAAAAAATATTGATTTATAGGTCATCTACCAAGCATGTAAATACCATCATTTATCCCCATATATCATAAGATATGTATTCTTGGTCACATTGCAAACATTTGAATTCCTTAATCATGTATTATTTTTAAAAATGAACACCCATTGAACCTTAGTGAAAATATGAATGTTGTAAAAAGTTAACTCTTTCCGCATACCAAAATCCCAAAATTCGGTATACTCAAACCATGATATCACTTTTTCCTTATACCAATCATGAGCTCATTAATATTATCAAACATCTCATTATCTTCTTATCCTTTCATTATGCACATATCATCTACCTTCCAAAAATATTTGAATATCCTTTCATGGTTACCAGTACCATTCAACATATACATTAAAATACTTTAGGAAAAACAATAGTGTAACAATCCTTAGATGTGTTTTTATTCCATAGAACCATTACCTATACAACATAACTCTTGATAAACATAAATCATTCCACTACCTTCTTAAACTGTTGACCGAGCTTCAACAATTATTTCATCTCACATATCATTTGTAGTCTCTTCATCGTCATTAGTATAAATACTACCCATACGACCATGATGATTCTCTTTATGAGAATTTCTCCTAGGGAATTGGTTTTCATAATGCCCGTACTTTCCACATTTAAAACATTTAACCGTTGTTGATGTCTTAACAATACCATTATCCTTTCCCATGGTGTTAACTGAACCTTTTCCTTTACAATTACTGGCTTTCTGTCCTTCTTTTCCACACCCAATGCATATTCCAGTTCCTTTGAAACAATCTCCTTGATGCCTCTTCCCACATGATTTACATGAGGTAAATTGAACTTTCTTTCCTCTATGATCATCATGAAACTTCATCTTTCAATTATTATCTGAGTCGGGAAACTTACTAAAGTTGAGATTATTGATCATATTATGAGATTTATGATTTGTCATAATAACGATATGTGGGCTTCTTTATCTAATCTCATTCTGTTTCTCATGAAGAATATCATTCCATTGTCTATCATATCCTCATTTATCGTGAATCTTCCTATTTCCAACCATTTTCTAAAACCCAAAAAATATATTGTGAGAGGAAAAAATCATAATCAAGTGGGAGTGCCTTTAATATCTAACATCTTAGGTTGAATTATAATATAGTTACCATAATTCTAGGACTATAACCTATATGTAAACATAACCTTAGAGACATCCCTAGACATACCTTAGAAATATCTCTAGGAATTTCACTAAAGTTTTTCGGATCCTAGTTTCAAAAGGTTAACGAAACCTTTCCTCTGATACCAACTGTAGAGACCCAAATCTTGATGTACATAGACATTAAATTACGTTTTCGGAATACTTAATACATAACAAAAACAAACACCCAAGGACCGTAATAGTTTTGTGTCTTTGGAAACTCGGAACAAAATCTTCTAATCATGGTTAAAGATATTCAATATCTCTCATAAAGAACTTCCCCTTAATGTTTCCTTACCTAAAACCTTTCCTTATATCTTGGGGAAAAGAAAACATAAAAAGGGTGAGCTCAAATTCTCAGTAAGGGTAAACATATGGAACATAAAACAATCCATAAACATTTGAATGCAAAAACTGGAACATAAAATCTAAAAATGAAAATCTTGATCAATGACATAAATCTTTGAAGTAAGTAAGGAATATATCATAAAGGAACATAAATCTTTAAAAAATATCATGGGAATAAAACATGTAATTGTGGCAACCATTAAGCACATGATATGATTTTCATAGTAGCCAAGGAATGGCTGCCAAGACCATCTTAGTGGACAAAGTCCCTTTCTGAATCAATTTCACTCCTCATTCTAGTCTTGTATCACTGAATCGGATTAACTTACCGTTACAACCATGTCTATATCATGAGATATAAATCTTTAACCAATGCATTGGAGGGAGATATAGTTTCCACCCATCTCATATTTAAATCATTATTTTATGTGCCACAAAACAATCATAAATCATTCATCATAACCCAAAGAATAAAATGGGTTTCATAAACATCATCCCATCTTATCATAATGCATAGAGAACAAATGTATATCATTTAATAATAAGAAAAACCAAACCATGTAAATAATAGAGACATTATACTTGAATCATAATCGTACTAAATAATGTCATCTTATATGGATAATAGTTTTGACAAAACACTTGAAATGAATTCTTGAGGAAAATATATGTTCTTCTTCAAAATCATTTTCTTTTCACAAAATGAATTGAAATTTTAAATGAAAATGAGTTTTTATAAAATAATCATGAAATATTTTAGATAAATCTTCATTAAAATAATTCTTTATAGTACTGTAAAAACCCATTCACGCCATATAAGTTAAAACATTCTTCTCATACTTTTGCAGGAAAAGTAAAAAAGTACCTCGTATGGTAAAAAAAAGAAATATTCCTTACATACCTTGTAGTAAAAGTAAAAAATGGGTAAAAAGGAATTTAAACATACAAAAAAACATTTTTATAAAACATGGGCATGGATGATAACAATAACCCCAGTAAATACTTACGAATAAACAATCTCGTATAAAAATGAGATTGGAAAAGTTGTCCCTTACCTTATGTCTGATATGCTTCGTATGTATCCGAACCTCCTGTATAATGAATTAAATAATGTCATTGACTTATTACAGAATCATATTAATTGTTATGATATCATATATGGTTCACTTATAACATTATATTAACCGTTCTTTTGTAGATTCCATGTTAAAGCAGCATTTTCGGTAAAATCGTTTCATTTATCGTACGTGTTTTACCATGTTTTTCTTGATATTATTATTACGTATATCATGATTTAATAACTTCTAGAATGTAAAAAAATGATTTATATATCATATATATTTAGTATATATATATATATATATAATAGATAGATAAATAAAATGAAACACACCGTTCATGGAGACGGTAGGTCGTACGTACGCGTGAACACTGTTTTCCTTTCCTTATTGACTTGAATGGAAGTAAGTAAATAACATATAAATAAATAAATTAGAATTATTATGTTATATATACCATTATTATTCATTATATATACTTTATAATCATTCTGAAATGGTTAACATGGATATTGAATCTCATCGCGTTGTGGAGACGGTAATCCGTACGTACGCACGAGCGATGATATCGTTCCCATAATTATTGAACGGAATTAGAGTGGATGATATAATATCTCATAATTAGTATAATGTTATAATAACAATATATATAGTTATTATTTACACCATTATACCCATCCAAGTAAGTCGGTGGTGGAAAAATAGATTACACCATGGCATGGAGACGGTATTCCATACGTACACACATGCGGTGATTTCATTTTCCGTAGGATGGATAGAAGGTGAAATGGGGTTGTTTAATATTTATAATAACATATCAGTATATTATTGATACTTATGTTTTTACTTTATAATGAAAAAACTATATAAGAAGAAGTTTAAGAAGAAAGAAAATTGAAAGAATCGGTAGAATTGATTACCTCTTCTTCGACGCACCTCTTTTAAGCTTCCTCTTAAGGCACTAGAGTTGGTCTTTTGAGAAGACCTGAACCTCCAGAATGTTCCTAGTGATGTGTAGAAGAGTAATGGTTAGGGTATTTCTGATCATGAAGGCTCAAAGTGTTGTGAAGAGGACAGGGAGGAGGTTTTCTTTTATAAGGGAGGAGAGGGGCACTTTTGGAAACCTCAGAAATATTAATTTATAATAAACTCAAACCCCACTCAAAAACTTTCAAATTGACTCAAATTCGGATATGAGGTAATATAGGGTTTTAATATCATCTCCAATCAAATTTATACATGTTGGTTAATAAATTTAAACATTATCAATTCGATTTATCTTTATTTAATTTATTTAATCTTATTTGTGGTAATAATATTCTAAATTTTAAATTGTTATATATAATTACTTATGTGTTGTTAATTATCCATAATTTTGTACTTTATGACATTTTAGACCATATAAATTTCAATTTATAACTTTTAAATATTTATGTGATTTTTAAACAATTTAATAATATGTTATTTTTATAAAATAACAAGTGTTAATTTTGACACTATTCATTTATTTGAATTTAAATAAAATAAAAACTGATGATATATTCGAACCAAAATGTTTAATAGATTCCTAACATGTCATAGTAATCTATAATTTTTTTGGATAACATTAATTAGTTCATATAATGTTTATTTTAATATTTATAAAACCATTTATTTGATATTTCTCTTAATAAAACAATTACTACTTCATTTTTATATAGTCATTTAATATAAATATTATTTGCATAAAAATTAAAACTAAAATCCAATGATGAATATAAATATAATAACTTTCATAATAATATTTTTACTCGAATTTGTCATCTTAAAATTACAACATTTAAATTGTTATATTTATTAAATTATGAAGGTGACATCTTTGGCATAATTTAAAATAACATAATGTAAATGTCCTAATCAGTTTTATAAGGCTCCAAATGGTCCCAAAATCTTCCATTGGATGATTAGGGTATATATATACTCGACCAATAATGTTTTTTCAAGTTTCAAGTAATTTTGATAGGTATTATTATTTTAATAATAACTATATTATTGATTTTTCACTAAATAAATAATTTCTACATCATTAATATATAAGATTTTGAGGGAATAAAATATTTATTAAAAATTACAAATAAATTACCATTATAAATAAATACATTTTATCTTTCAAATGAGTATTTATAATCTAATTTATATTCTGTATAACAATATATTAAAAATAATCTAATTATTGAAGTTTGAGTGAGACATATCAATTTCCTTTAAATAAACTAAATAAAGGGTCTTATTCAAATACAAGTGGGTTCCATTAGATTCCATTTCTACCCAAATATTATTTAGGGTAAAATATAATCATTGAATTATATTAGGAAAAGTGTTATGGTAATTTTATAATATTATATTTACCCTTTATTAACTTGATTTACCTTTAACTATGGTAAATAAAATTTACCGTAGTTACTATTCATAATGACTAAAAATAAAAAGTAGCTTATTAACATAATTTGGTCTTACTGATTCCAAATATGAAATCCATTTTTCCAAATTCAAATCACAGAAGTTGAAAAAATTAATTTAAAATTAATCTCATTGTTAATAAAATGAGTTGTAAAAGTTAAAACATTGCAAAAGATTAAAATGAATTTACCTATGAATTCAATGTAAAATCAATGATAATGACATACACTATATTAAATGGTAAAAATATATTCTATTTATACATTAAAACCATTTAATATTATACTTTTACCATATAAATTCTTACAAAGAAAAAACTTGTTTTTAATTAAAATATAGCGTGTTTTTACTATTCATTAAAATATGAAAGTTATCAGAATAAAATGAAAATTTTATCCAAAGTAAATTTTTATATCCTGATTCCAAATAAGAATTTTATTTTTTCAAATTCAACTTAAAATATGTTAAAAACTAGGTTTAATGTGGGTGCGCCATCAAAAGGCAACAAAACTGCATTTTTTTAAAAATACTTATTTTACTCAAAAAATATATTTTGTTCTCACACGATGTTCTAGAAAATTTGTAAGATGAATAATAATTTTATAACATTCAAAATGTAGGTAATACTATTTATAATGTCTAGTTCATAATATTATAACAATATTTCATTGTTTAGCAAATCATGGTATTGCGTACTACACACGCTATCGAGGAAGGTCGTGATTGCGTCTGATGCAAGCCAAGTCAGGGCTACGTGTAGTGGAAGCTACCTTTGGTGTTGCATATAACATAATAAAAAATTATTTCATTTATACATTAAACAAAATCTATACTTAATGTTGCGTAGAATAATTCCCACAAAACAAACTTGAAATTGTGTGTAATACTAGCCAAGAATAGTGTTGTGTATATTGCAAGAAAATACGGTGTTGTGTTTAGTAAAAGATAATTTTTGTTCAGCATAAAACACAAGACATCAATGAAATTAAAATAATATTTTTCATAAAATCTTGGGGTGTTACATTCATCATTCTTTTAATAAAAATAGTTGTCCAATTATTAATGTTAATGTTTCGCTTGATCTCTACTCTATAAGAATATATAATTGAACATAATATTATTATAGATATTTCCTAATCATCAAAGATATCATCAAAGTTCATCTGAAATATTTCAAATCCCCCTAATCTATACACAACTTCACCACTATCCCCATAAAAACCAAATTATTTTTTTAGGAAAACATCACATTCACAACTGAGACTGGGTCACACTTATTCAAATTTTACACACTTTTAATCATGTAGACATCATGTATTTTGAAAACAATTCCCATCTATTTTTTATGGAATCTATGTTCCTTCAACCTAGATGATTATCCAATAAATATCACTACATATACACATAATTGGAACTTTAAAGTTTTTATTTGTTTAGAATAAAATACTTACAACCAATAAACTGAAATCATTTCTTTTAGTATGATTTTTTATGGACATTTGTATTTATTTGGTTACAAAATTTCCTTTTTGAAGATATATTCCACTTTAATAACCATTTCCATAAATTATTCTTCCTTAGGGACATTTCAATGAGCATGGTTTGATCCATACTATTGATATTTTGATTTCTTCTTTCATCAAAAACATACTACTAATGTGTCATTACTACTGACATTTAGTGATAATTTCCATGTATTTATATATATTCTTTTAATTGGGTGTTTGAAAATTATATACCATTTTTAGTGTGAAACTTTTAATATTTTACTCGAAGAATCTTTCTTTCATCATATAATTCAGGAGTTCTTATCCTACAAACATACACCTAAAAGTGGTCTTATAACCTTGAATATTTCCCATTAATTTTCTTATAAGTCTTATAAACAGTCTTCCCCTTCTTACAATAATTTCATGTTTCAAAGTTTCCACATGTGATCTTGATGAAGTCATGTACTCAATAATTCTTCACAATATTTCCATAATAATTGTCTTAAATTTATGAGTCTCTTAAGACAATTCCTATTTTTATCTTCTATGGAATTCATGTACTAATTTTCTTCATCAAAAAGATAAATACTCCCCTTGTACTTTATTCTTTGTAAAATAAGTGAACTCTATTTATATTTAATAGTGATCCCATTTTTCAAAATTTCGAATCATTTCCAATGTCACACAAATGGATCAATCCTAAAATATTGTGGCTAAGTACTTTCACCAAAAGAACATCTATTTGTTTAGATCCTTTTATCCAATTTAGTCATCATGGATCTAAAAAAAATTGACATTCATTATTTCAAAATAAAATCACTCCAATATTATCATATGTAATATAAATGATTGGTATTTCATTTCTAGTCAGGTGAGAGGTATATATTCTATCCATAACATATAAGCTATACCTATTTGTCAATGTCAACATAGTAACTACAATGTTCTCTGTCCCAAATATTTTTTTCTACAATATTATTTTGAAACTTCTCTTGAAGATTGAAACACCTTTTTCTCCTCTAGTTCAAATATTTCCCCAATATATTTCAAAAATAAGAATTTATTTTCATTTTTGGTGGTGTTTCTTGATTTTCATTTTTATTTATTTATTATTTTTATTTTCTCTTGGGACACTTAGCATTGATTCGTTGAGGTACAATGAGAATATTTTTTCCCAAATCCTTTAGACCAAAGGAAATAACCTTAAAACCCATAGGAAAATGATAAAAAAAAATGATTTTCTTTTTTTGGTATTGTTTCTCTCTAAAAAAAACATTTTCAATAGAGAACGTAAATTGAATGTGTCAAAAAATTTAAATGAAATAACAAAAAATTTCAAGTGTCATCATTCCATACATTTTTTCTTGACTAGCAGGATTTTAATATTTCTCCTAAATATTCCTTCCTCTGAGTATTTGGTTCTTATGGTCTAGCACTTTCCATGGATGTTTTCTCCTTATAACCACAAAACATTATTATTTTCTATTTTTAAAATCTTTACACTTGTGAAATGGTAATAGATTCCTCTGTAATCACTCTAGAATCTTATATGGATTTAAATAGGGATGGTGCCTTAGAGAAGCCTCATATAACACCATGTGTAAGGATTATTCGTTAATCCTCACACTCTAATCATTAAACCATGACATCTTATTTGTGTTCTTCAGTTCCTTTAACCCTTTTTTTTGTATTATTAATTCTATCTATAATTTGGACCTATTATTTTACATTGATCTTAAGGTAAAATTATTTTTTTAAGGATTGTAGAATGTCTAGATATCACTTTTTCAACATCACCTTTCACATATAACTTTTATTCATCCTATTATTATATATAAATCTTAGAGTCTAGTAAAACTACATTTTCCTCCTTAATTGTAGACATCCATTTTTCTTGTTCTTCAAAGTCTACCTCGAGTTAAACATGAAGATTGAATCTTCCACCAACATCATAATTCTAAGAATAATTATAATCTGATTTTGGGATAATAATAATAGCTACTAATATATCAATATTGAGGTCCTTGAAAACCTCAAACTCATATAATTCTATTTCACTTTAGCATTCATCTTCATGATCCAATAGGATTTTCTTTTTAACGAATTTTCATTATGGTTTCCCATATATTAGGTCACCCTTAGAGGGTTTCTTCATGGATTATTTATCCTTATCATCACGAATGTTTTTAGAGAACATAGTAGCAAGATGACCTACCGTACTGAATTAGAAGTAACAAAGTGGAAATATGCATTTTATTTTTCATCTTCTCATATTTTTTAAAAACTTTACACGTTCAAAATTACATCCAAGACCATGCTTGTCTTCTACATGATAATATAGAAAATATAACAACACATCCATAGCTTTGCTCAGGCTCATCCTCAAGTCATAATATTTGTTCTAAGGTACTTTTTCATGGAATGTAAATATTTAAAATCACATTCTTTGATATTTAGTAATTTTTCCCACATATCCTAAGAGGTTTAGAAGGAATTCCCCAATTCTAACTAAGTTTTTGCAATTTCCTTCTCATGAATTGGTCACTTTTATATCTTATACCAATTCTATGTGGTATCTTTCGGATAAATCTATACTTTTTTATCTATTAATATACCATGATTTGTTTTGTGTAAAATTCCATCTGCAAGATCTATGGTATTATTTCATCCAATTCTCAGGTACCTAGAAATTTTCCACTTTGAAAATTAGTATAACTTTTGGACTAAAAATAGTTACCACTATCATGCTCCCAAAATAAATAAAATGTAATCCATTAATAATTCATTAATACAATTTTAGGTCCCTTATCAAGGAGAATACCCTATGTGGTTGGTGAATCTAGGTATTGGTGATTTAATAAAAACCCTTGAAAATGATCTTGTTCTCTCAATATTACAAAAACGTTTCTATTACTTATTTTTTGTCTATGCGTGATGAAAGTAATAAATCGCACAAAATATTTTAATTGTTTCAGCCTATCCTGACTAGTCCTTGGGGTATTCAAATTTAATGTGCCTATGCACCAAAAAATTAGAGTGACCTACTTCTGTTTGATCTTCACACTTGAGGGACCACACCGACCCTCTAAACTCACTATTCAAACAATTGGGAAAATATAACTTCTTCTCATTATAAAGTGGAACTCACAGATCATTCCATGACAACCTTCTACTTCATAATAAAAAGAATGTGAAAATAAACTTGAAAATGGAGTGTCTCTTCAACATAGCTCGATGATGTTTCAGTGAGATAATGCTCCTGGAATTTCCTCCTTATTCATCACTTTAAATTATCTAGGCATTTTAAAATACCATATGCATCCATTACTTAAGGTCCCATAACACCCAAAAAAATTCCTTGAAAATAAGAATAATGTTAATAACTTTCTTAACATCAAACATTAAACGAACTGTGACATACTATAAAAAATCATTATTAAAATGTGACCATTATAATATCTATATTCAATTAGTTATATAAATAAGAATAAAAATATTATCCAAAATTCTTATTAAGGATTTATATAAAGAAAATTTATTTATTTATCTATAACAAATAAGTACCCAATTTCCAATAAAGTCATTTTACGCTTGAAAAATATGTTTTCTTCATCAATGGGTTTTATTGTATTTAGTGTCCGAACATTATAATTAATTTCAACCATATTTTGGAATTTTTTAAGTAAATGGATGTAATTTTTTAAATTAACATTTACATTTTTAATTATAGTTAATTTTTAATGATTTTCAATAAAAATATTTTTATATGAATAGTGAAAACGCATATTTTGTTAAATTGTTATTTCTTTTCTTTAAATAAAGTAATTTAAAAGTCTAATTTTGTTTTTAATTGGGTTTTAAAGTAAAATAATATCATTTATATTAAAAATAGTATAAATAAGTAAAACTAAATCAATATTTTATTTTATTTTGGTATAAGATAATTTTTATGCATTATAATGCAATTTTTTAAAAACTAAGTTTCATTGTGATTTATGAAATTATATTAAAATTTTTTTATTCTACTAATTGAAATTGATTCTTGAAAAATGGATTCTATATTTTGAATTAGTATATTAAAATTGGTAAATATGTAGCTTTTATTTTAGATCACAATGAATAGTGACCATGGTGTATATTTGTCACCTTGGTAAGGGTAAAATGGGTAATACAATGTAAAAATAGAAGATAAGGATTAAAAAGCTTCCTAAAACTTGAATTTATCCTATTGGATTACTTTTCTGGGACCCAAGACATGATAGATATTAAAATATAGAATTTGTTTACCACTTTTAAGATGATTATAACATTTATAATATTTTAATAAAAGGATAAATAAAAAATGTCAATTTCATGATTTTAATTTCTCCTATATGCTTTCATATGGTTAAAAAGAATATTTCAATGAATATAAAAGGTATTTTTAAAAACTAATTTGTTTTATGATATAATTTTTTTTTAATTTTTTTTTGTGATAATATGATTACCATAAACACTTATGAATCTGTTAGGTCCAAAAGAGGCCTTAATACCCTGAGAGGAGCGGTGAATCGGGGTATGAATATTCTTTTTAAACTTCTTGTTTCCCCACTAGATATTGGCCACTTTATTATAAGGTTCTATTTATATTCTCATTTATTTCAATGATGATCATTTCCTTTCTAATTTTATTTGATGATAATGCACAAAAATTAAAGTAATAAAGTAAACACAAGGACATGGATATTTTTACTTGGTAGACCCTCACCGAGATATATCCAAGGAGCATACAATTGTGATGAGATAGTTGTAACAAATGAAATAAGTATCACTACCATATTAAAATGTTTGAGATATATCTTACATTCCTAGGATCACAACATTTACAAGGTTTATGGTCAACTCAATGCATTCCCAAGGGTCAATCCCTATGTCTCTTCATCTAGCTCACTGTTGGTGGGAAGGATCACCATCATCATCTTCCTTTAATCACTACTCTGGGAAGGGGTCCACACGCAGTTTATGGACTTTTAGGTCCGTTCATTTTTATGAAATCATGCATCCAAAATTGTATATAAATTCTCTATTGAAGTCCCTTTTATACCTGTAGATTAACTTCGATTTTCCACGTACTGTTAGATTACAAAAATTACTTTGAAGAAATTTTTTAATTCATTTGAATAATTTATCAAGTCCTTTGAAAATTTCCTTTCTCTTCTGTGAACTGTGCAGCATATATGCTTCATAGACCACCTCTTCCACAAACTGTCTCTGGTTCCACTACCACGTACCACCTCCATGTACCATCTCTGTGAACCACCTCTATGAACTGCTTCACCCTTCATGGAATTTTTCTTCGTGAACCATTGTCAAATTTCACCGAATTCCCAGAGCAAAGATATTTTCTTTTGAGAATCACTCTTTGTAATTGTGGGATTATCACTCCTTATATAAGAATATAGATACAAAAAATCTTCTAATCTGACATTTATCATCACTTCAGTGTGGTACAGATTTCACCACGTAGCATGCTCCTACCAAGAACTATTCTTCCCTACACGGTCTATATACCACCTCTATTCCTTTGCACCTTCCAAAATACCTATCAACTTTTCACAAATAACTCCCTTTGTGGCTTATCAAATCACTGCCTTGTTTCCGTGAATGAAAAACCATCCCACATACCTCAAGACTTTCATGAACCACATTCCATCCCACAAACTATTTCAACGAACATTTATCCTTCAAAAATATGTGTGCCTCTCCACGAACCATTTTACCTTCCATGAACCATTCTATATACCATCTTTGCAATCCATAAATTGTGCTTCACGGTTCACGTACTCTGTACCCATATGCGGAAGTCATCATTTTCCAAAAACCAAACACCTATTTTGAGGCCCAAAAATTTGGAAAACAATAGGAAACTACACCAACTTTAACACTTTCTTCAACAAACACCATTCATACTCATTCACGGTCATCTGGCCTTGTCAACAAACACAATCACACCCAAATCATACTGAGAATACACCATGAAGTATATTTTTCCAATAATCCCTCCCTTTGGGATTTCTAACAATTCTTCTCAAATTGATACCTCATTAAATCTCCTTAAATCAACTATAATCATCTGCTTCTTGCGATTATGATAACAATCAAGGATTTACTCAATATATACTCTAAGCCCACATAATCCATGATCTATCAGAGAAATAAGAGTGTAATGTAAATTTTATCAATGAATCACATCATTTCATTTCCAAAACAACTCTTTTGATTTTATCATGAACCTTAGCTGTCATGATATGTATCCTTTGATCGATCACATCTACCATTGTAAGATTTAATAATCCCCATACATCGCTACTCCTCCAAAAAACTTCATCTCAACTTTAAATCCCCCTATCTCACTACTCTGTCTAACAGCTTCTCCCAATGTCTCGACTAAGACACTTTCTCCCTTGGAATAGCCACAATTTCTCTCCCTTTTTCAATGAACCCAATGGACACTTAATTGTTGTCAGTAACAGGGTAAAGAACACACATATGTATATTAGTAAAAAACATACCACACCTCATGGAGAGGGGGAGGAGGGGTCCCATAACTACAATTTTTCAAGTGCGGGGAGTCGATTGAATTACTAGATCTAGTCAATGCCTCTCAAATGCATCTTTGGGTAAATAATCTCTTAGAATATCCACAACCTGTAACTCTGTAGGCACATTATCCAACTTTACAATACCATGGTCCACCTTCTCCTTGATAAAATAATATTTAATTTCAATGTTCTTTCTCCTTGAGTGGTGGAATGTGTTTTGTTTAATATTTATAATGCTTGAATTGTTGTAATGGATTTCGATCACAGACTTTACTTTAACTCACATATCATCAAGATTCTTCTTCATCCACAATAATTGTGTGCATTCTTCAGTGGACATAACATATTTAGCTTCTCTGATTCTCAATGAAATGGAATCCTATTTCATTATTAAATAATAAATACACAATCCTCCAATATAAAATGAACCATATGATGTTGATTTTATACCATCCACTAATCTAGCCCAATATGGTTCTATATATCCCAATAACACCTTCTTAGATTTTTCATTGTACATGAAATAGAAATATATCATTACCTTGATATACCAAAGTATTATTTTCACTACACGTATGTGGATTTATTTGGGATTTATTTGGGATTTATTTGGATGTGATCTTTTTGACATGTGGTAGAAACAATATATATCTGTGTCATTGTTATGTGCAACAGGATTCCAATGATCTTCTTGTCATTGGGACCAATGTTTTGACCCATAGTAATTCTTCTTCTCTTGTAACATTTATTCTCATGTGGACCTTTTAAACGAGACATAAACAAAACCTCTAAGACTATTGATACAAAACTCATAGTAGGAAATAAGATATTGAGTTAATAACACCATTGTTTTCCAAGGAACTCAATTACATCTATCAATTTCATGAATCTATTAAAAATTTAATCCATTTAAAGATTTATTCAAGAATAATTTCTTATCTATTGTTACTAATTCGAATTTGTTTAAATTATTGAGAACATCACATCACAATTTTTCATATCTTGATGCCACTTACGCAGAGATCTTATCTCCCCTTAAACCTGAAACACTTGAACATCAGTTAATAGAATTTATAAACATAAGGAACGGGGAATATCTAGAATCCATAAGAAGAGGATAGTGTTCAATCTTGATGGATCAAACCTTTGATACTTTTTTGCAAAGCATTGTACTCATTTTGTTCTTTTTTCAACTACACATCCAACCCCAACTATTCTAGACATATGAGTAAACATTAGTTACCCATATTATGATTATTCTTCTAATATTTGGGTTTTTTGGGTATGTACTTTTCAATGTTTTGGGTTTATACCCCCTAGTATAAATTTCCTTCTTTGAGACTCCACCAGAATACCATTTTTCATGATTTTTTTTCTGAGTAGGAAACTCTCCACTAGTCTTATTCTATTGGTTCTTATCCCATTGGATGTCTCCTTCTATTGCCTTTAAATTTCTTCTTGTATTACAACAAGTTACTTTCTTGAGAAATAATGTATTCATATTTCTTTTATCAGTTACCTAAGCCAAATTACTCAAATATTTTGGGAGTAATACCTTCTATGAACATAAATTCTTTTGTCTCACAACTATAGTAGCTCCTCCTTTTTATTCAAGGTTTATTCACATTCATTCCAAGAGATTTGTTGAGATTGTAATTGATAATGTGATTGATAAAACTTTCATTGAGCTCCTAGTGGTTCCCCTGAGGCTGTAAACCTATTTTTTAGATTAGATATTGATGAATCCAAATTCCTTCTAATGTTTTTCCCTCAATATTCATGACACAAACTCATAGTGTATCTCTATCCTCCCAAATAAAATCACTTGAAAACTTATTTATTCTATGATACCTTTCATTCATATTTTTCAAGAAGATTTTATTTATACATAAATTTAGAAATATTTCTATCTTCAAAGCTTGAAATTTATTCGAGAGCCTCTGAAAAACATGACGTATGACCATGAGTTCCACAAAAATATCACATTATCTCACTACTTCTTGTAAATTCCTTTTTAGTTCTCTCTCCAGCACCTATAGGATTTTTCTTATCTTTGAAACTTTCTACATCTTTCTTCCTATCAATTCATGGGAGGTGGGTCATCAAATCCAATACCATATCTTCCCAAAATATATGGCCTTTGAGATGAGAAAATATGTTCTTGTTTCTCTTTAGAAATAGAATATTTTATAATAATTTCATCATCACCAACTGAAGGTTAATCAAAAAGTAAGTTCAATGGATCCTTTATTTTATAATTTCCTTTGGCATCAAATTTATCCACTTCTTTATTCACGGATTCTAGCTCTTATCTTAGTTGTTGAATCTTCATATCCCTTGATTATAGTTGAAAATTAAGTTTATTCTTGAGATCCTTCCCTCTACTCATATCATCTTCCAATTCACATGTAAGCTTATCCACCATGTCACTTTTCTCCTTTTATGTTAAATTTTTCTAGAGAAAAAAATCAAAAGAACATGTTTTCTCTTATTGTAGTCTTTGTTTCTTCTGAACTAGTTCATATATTTGTCTAGAAAGATCATTATTTCTTGTTCTAGATTATAAATTTCTTCGGACATAAGATTCTATTCATTTTCATTAGCTTTTGGTTTTTCTATCTTTCTAGACAACTTTTTTAGTTCCTCAGTTTTAGAATAATTCTTCTCCCTCAAACCAGTAGCTATATCAATAAGTCGTTGATTTAATCCTCTTAGTTTGTTGACCACAACTTCTAGTGCTAGGATCCAGATATCATTAGATTTATTTTCTTCCTCCAATTCCTGATCCAATTACTTTTTTTGATAGACATATTCGAATTTTGTATTTCTTGGGGATTCTTTATCATCAGTACATTCAACACCACATGGAATGTCAAGTTCCTCACTCATTCATATAGAATCATTAAGTGAGTCTAACATTTCCCTATCTGACTTATCAGAACTTTTAATTAATAAACAATTGGATTCCTTAAACTGAATCACACTTTTTCCTTAAACACTTACACATGAATGAATACCACATGAATTATGCTTCTTCTTTTAAGTTCTTCCCTTGTCCGTGGGACACCAAGATAAGAGAAGACTGAATATTTAACTTTAAAAATCAACTAAACCAAGTTAGAGAAAACAAATATAATAAAACAAACCTACCCTCTGATACCAATTGTTAGTTCCAAAAGGGTCCTAGATACCCTAGGAGGGGGAGTAAATCGGGTATTTATATTATTTTAAAACTAATTCTTTCCCCACTAGATCTTGGCATCTTTATTACATGGGTCACTTAATATGCTCTTTAATGTCAATGATGATTGTGTCCTTTCAATGTTTTTCTGATGATAATTAAATGAAATTAAATGAATAAAATAAACACAAGGACACAAAAAAAATTACTTGGTTCACCCTAATTGGGGTACATCTAGTGAGCATACATTGGTGATGTGATGATTGTAACAAATTCACCAAGTCTCAATGCCATATTACAATGTATGGGCTAGATTTTTTATTCCCAATCTCAATACCATTAAAAGGTTTATGTTTCTCTCACTAAATTCCCAAGGATCATTGTCTATGTCTCTTCCTCTGGATCACTTCTAGTGGGAGGGATCAACCTCTTCCTATTCCTTTGTTCAATTCTCTTAGAAGGGATATACAAACAGTTTATGGAATTTAGGTCCCTTTATATACATGAAATCATGCATCCTCAAATGTATGTAGATAATCTATTGAATTCCCATTTTCACCCATATATGAAATCCACTTTTCCCCATACTGTTCGTTAGCAGAAATTAATTTCATGAAATTTTTTAATGGGTTTGAATAATTTCAAAATACCTCCATGAATTTATTTTCTCTTCCACAAACTATGTAGAACATATGTTTTGCGGACAACCTCTTCTATGAATTGCCTCTACTTTATCCACTTCCTAGCACCTGTGTGTACCGTCTATAAAAACATCCTCTGCATACTACCTCCAAATACTTCTTACACATACCTATTTCTTGTACTTATTATCAGTATCACTTATGCGTACCACTTACATGTACAACTTACACGTACTGATTACATGTATAGTCATCACTTACCACTTTTGTTTTTGTGGAATTCCTCCTTCTATGAATTACTTCTTCCACAGACCAACTTCTTCCTTTGAGGAAAAAAATTATCTCAAAATACCCTTTCACATAATCACTTCCTTGAACTGCTTCACCCTTCATGGAATTCTCCTTCTTGAACCACTTTTGGACTTTACCGAATCCCCATTTCAGTGATATTTTCTTATGAAAATTGCTCTTAGTAATTAGGGGATTATTGCTCCTTATATATGAAAATGGAGCCAGGAAATCCACTAATACGAGATTTACTAAATCATCAATGTGGTATATATTTCACCATGTATCATTCTCCTATTGTAAATTGTTCTTCCTATGTGTTCCACGTACTACCTCTCTTTATTCACAGTGGAAAAATTCACTATCACCTTTTTTCAAAAAAAAACTCCCTTCAAGGCTTCACAAGTCACAACCTCATTTTTCTGAATGATAATCCATCCCACATACCTCATCCCTTATGTGACCCACATTCCATCGCGTGAACTATTTCTATAAATAGTTCACCTTCTACAATATCCAAGCCTCCCCATGAAACATTTTTCCTTTTATGAACCATTCTAAGTACCTCTTTTACAATCTAGAAATTATGCTTCATGCGCCATGTACTGTGTACCCCTATGTTGAAATCACCCTTTCCAAAAACTAAAATTCTGATTTTGAGGCCCAAAAATCTGGAAAACTCTGGGAAACTTCGTCATCTTAAACCTCTACTTTGGAAAACACCATTCATACTAATTCACAATTAACTGGCCTTATCAAAAAATAGAATCACACACAAAACATATCGAGAATACACCTTGATGGATTTTTACCCAACAGAATCATTTATATATTGCATATCAAAGTAGTAGAAACATCAAGTTAAATTGTTTTAAAAATAATAAAATAAATTTTTTAGGACGAATTATAGTATACCTAGAATTTAATCAGTAATTATAAATTGAAAATGATTGTAAATGTTATATATGTTTGAATTTCATTGTCTTCTTGATTTATTTGGAGTTAAAATTAAATTAATATTCCAAAAAATACTTTAATGATGTTTTATGATAAACAACATTTTACTAAAAAAATTTAAAAACATAAAAAATATTGAAATATAATAATCGGGATGTAAAATGGTCAAAAATTTCATCCATGGACCATTTTTCAGCGAAACATAACATTTCAAATTTAAAAATTTGTTTCCATGGTAATGGTTAAAAAGGGTAAGCTATATAGTTAAAGTAAAAGATAGCGATTAAAAAGAAACTTAATCTTGTATAAATTTTATTGGTTGAAGTAATTTATACCTTATAATTTCCTATGTTTGAAATTATTTCCATTTGGTTTCACTTTACAATATTGTGATATATATTATATTTAAATAATTTAAGTAATTCCATGTGTGTCATTTTCCACACCTATAAAAGGGATCCACTTCTCTAAGACTATTTAAAATCATTGAGAACTATATATCTTAAAATTCCTACACAAAAAATACCTATATTATTTTTATCCATTATTTATCCTTTTATTTCTCCTAAGACCATCCTAAGAAGGCTAAACGTGTATTCTAAAAGTAGTCTCTCAAATAAAAGGTAATCATCTTTACTGAATCTTTCAAATATGATTATTTTCTTATATTACCTATAAATAAATTTTATATATACAAAAATAATTAATAAAGTGTTAGAAATATTTTGGGAAGTAATTATAAGTATGGAACACTTCTTTCCACATCATTTTCATCAAATGAGAAATAAAATTACCTCTCGTGTGTAGATGCGAACTAGAGTCTCCATATAGAGATATGATTAATTTTACATATATTCAACTCATGGATTGTTATAATTATGTATTTATTAGATATAAATTATTTTTATGATATAATAAATATTCAATAATGATAAAATTTTATCTTATTTATTTCCTTTTTCCCATTACAAAATAGATGTATTATTCATGTGTATTTATGAACTAATGTCTTCATGAGAAATATATATTTTATTTTAAGTATATACCCTAAATACATAATTATAAAATAATATGTGATTAATATATATTATTATTATGACATTAATAATCTTATATAAATTTTATATTAAGATTATACATTATCACATTCTTACACATTCAGTCTTTTAAACACACGCGTCTTTAAGTTAGTTTTATAACCTACATGAGTGATGTTATAAGGATTAAGGAATGAATGGTTAAGGAATATTGAATACTATTTATATTTTTTAATAATAAGATATAAATAAATTTTTTAAAAATCCGGATATGATTAAAGCATGATCAAATTTCAAGGACCAAAAATTCTGAATCGAAACATGCATGAACAAAGAAACATCTATCACCTAGAACATTAATTTTAATAAAAAAGTATATATAAATGACTAATGGAAAGTTATAAGTGGATAATATATGATATTATATGTACAAATATGGTTATGAAATATAATTTTTATAAGTTTAATTTTTGTACATCAGGTTAAAATTACTTTTAAGGAAAGTTGAGCATGAGGTCAAGGTTTCTTATCTCACTTTTGTTTTTGTGAGACATATTTTATATTCTCTACATATTTATTTAATGTTGTGTTTATAATATCCAATTTATATGTTATATCATGAATAAATATATATTAATTTTATTTAGTGTTTTATTTTAAATGATTTAATTCATGGTGGCTAGGATTTAAAAGATAACAAGGCGGTAAGGGATTTCTATTTCATTCTCAATTTATTTTGAGATTTTTTATATTCAGATTTCCTTTAAGGAAATTATATGATCATAGCATTTTTCAGCTTAATTTTTTACCACTGGTTATGATGGGTTATAAATGTTTATTTTCAATTTCATCACATGTTCTATCATGAATCGATAAGTAAGCTACATGTAACAGGCTTTCTTTTAAAAATCATTTTTTAATGTTTCTCTTCTAACCCTTTTTCTTCCTACTGAAGCTTGTTTTAAATGTCTAAAGAATATTATTAATTATGTTTAAAAGTTTCATAAATTTTATTTTTAATCCTTTATTAATTTCTTTACAGATAATTAAAAGGAAACTACTCAACATTTTTTATATGGGTTATTACAAATTTTTACAAAAGTGAATAAAAATGTTTTTCTAACATATACAACTTGACCACCCTTTTTCCATCATATCAAATATTCATTATTTATATTAATTTATAGTTTTTCCTGGTTAATTTAAATGTATTTATTTTTCTCGATATACTGGAATATTTTATTTATAATGTTATCAAAAGAAAATGACTTTTTTCACATCTCTAAAGAAAGGCTCAATTGTTCTTTTAAAAGTATCTTCAAATTATTAAAAATACATTCATTAATATTTTACTATACTAGGGATATACTCTAATAATACCATCCAAAATATTATTCTATATGGTTAATTATAATTAGGATCTATTTTCAGACTAGGGAAAAACATTTACATTTTGTATGCTAGTGTTCAAATATGGATATCTAAAGTGATTATGTATTGTATTGGATATTCACCCATTTAACATGATGAATGAATTGGACTAAGTAAGTGATAGGAATGGACCATTATAGTCCCTATTTGAATTAGTATGTCTCATGAGACAAACTATCTTAGGTATTAGAAATATTCCACACCTATTTATGTATGGTGTCTTGGCATGGTGTTTTGATGGTATGATTATGATATTTGACATATGAATTTTATCATTGTAAAATACTTATTAATATCCACGTGGTTATTTATGTTGCTATTCCATCCATTGATATATTTACCCTTTATGATATTCTTTATATTGATTATTTGATTATTTTTTATCTCGACTATATTATTCATTCTTTATTTATTCAGTATAAGATTTTATTTTTTTCTTTCCCTTACTGAGCATCTAATATCTCCCTTTAGTATGTTTTACTTCCCCTCAGATACCAAGAAGGGATCTAAGAATGAGTCTATGGATTTAATATAATAAATAATGAAATTTTAACTAGAATTTTATGTTGTATTTCATGTTTTCAAATGTAATATGAGAATAATGTATGCATCTTGTATCCCAATAATGATAAATTATTTGATCCTTTGGAATGTGATATTTTATATCTTGTTCCAGTGTAGTATGATAACCACAATGTATAGATTACTATATTAAATGTGTCTATACATGTTATCATATGAAGTTTAGTTGAACTATTTGGAACTATTTTTTTGCAAAAATATATTAGATAATAAAATGTTATGATAGATCACTAGACAAGTCTAAGTACAGGGGAAATCATAAATATTTTCTAATATAGATATTGTGTGGATTTAACACAAAATAAATCCCTATAAGATTGTTGGAAATTGTATTGTGTTATGGCATAGATTCACCTAAGAATAAAAACTCTGAAGTCAATTGATTGAGAATAAAATTGATTGTAACTGGTTTATAATGAGTGGTCCTAAGACTGCATGCCCGACTATACACTCCCAGAGGATATGCTTGTATTAATTAACATTTTCTCAATAAAAAATTATGATCAATGGGAGTATATAACCTATAGAAACCAATGATATTTTATATTGATATGGGAAAAATATAAAGTGTCCTGGGTTGATACCTCTAAGGTTGATCATAAGTATAAATACATAGATACCACTTTTAGGGTTTTATGATAGGATATTTTAAGATTATTAAGGATATTGTGGGATACATTTATAAAAACAAAAAACTCTAGTTTAGCTTGTGTTTTAGTGAAAATTTCATTTCAAGAAGAATGAATTTTTATTTTTTGGATATAATTTGAAATATATTGATAACCATTAGGTTTACTATGATCATTCATGTGAATATAGTTAATGGGGATAAATGAGTTATTACATTTTGGAACATATGTTTCAACATATAGATAACTATGGGATTAAAAGTGATTTGATAACTAATTGATTAATTTTATTTTTTAGTAAGTTCACTATATTGGAACATTATTTGATTAAGTTAAATTGAAATATTGTTTTATATGATGTGATTTTATTTTAGGAATAATGGGTGAATGATATTTTTGGAATCATATATGATTTTATTATGTATTTATGGTGATTTTTGATATTTACGGAAACGATTAACATATTTTGGAGATTATATGATTATATGGAGCCCATGGATAGGTAAGGTTCCACTGATAGGGTTGAATCTGTGGTACACTCATTTTTTGTATCATTTTAATTTTGAATTAAAAATCTTGAACTTGTTATGGTTCCTTATCTAATCAATAGAATCTCTTAGCCTCACCTCATATACAGTATTAAAATAAGATATGGAATTATATAGTATTTACATGGTTTAGAAATGAAATTCATACTCTTTTACATTTTTTTAGACACCCCAACATGGATTCACTTAACTATATTCACAAGTGAATACAACTCGTTAAACACCCCAATTAAAAACTTTCCAGAATTTGTCAGACATCAAACTTTCAATCTCTCTATATCGGTCAGACACCCCAAATAATATTCTTCTATGATTAGTTAGGCACCCCATTAATATTCTACTAATACCTAGTTTGACACCTATAACACCCCAAACCTAGAAGCCCAGAGTTGGTTCATAACTTTATTACTTTTCAATAGTTAAAAGCTTTAAATACCAAGGTACCAAATATTTTTTCAATTTCATAAAAACAAATAACATACATGATACCGATATTAAATTGGGTAAAATAAAATAAAACATGATACAGAATATAATTAAATTAAATTCACCCTCCAAACTCATTCAAATAATTCCTCATCATAACCTATGGAAATAAAACATAATAAGGGTGAGCTTAGGTGATCACTAAGGGTAAGTATAGTGGAAGAAATAATTAATTTAGGAGATTGAATCAACATAAAAAGGTATATAATTGATAAAAAATTCTATTAAATTAACTAGATAAGGAATAATCAATATCGCAAGGTAGAAAATTGAATCACAACCCATTTAATCAACAAACTCGGAATGAAATGAATCCACAGATTTTATAAAATGAAAATATCATGGATAATAAAAATAATAACTAAAATAAATATAAATGAAATAATAAATTATTTTATGTGATGTCTAACGCACATGAAAACCAATACCGTCAAAACCTTTTACAAGACGGTTTAAAACTACATATATAAAAACCCATTTAAATTGAGAAACTAATTTTTATCATTATAAAATTTTTATGTATTAAGGGGATATATAAATTCTAAGCCCCACCCATAATTTCATATCCAATTAATTCCTCCTATCAAATAGATTAACAAATAATATTCCTTATCAAATATATTTTTTTAATAAAGAATATGGATTTATCAATATTTCCTCACATAATCAATAATTATCAAAGAAAACAATGTATCTAAAAATGGTATATGGGTTTAGAAATAACAATATCTATAACCTAATAAGGTTTATATTAGAGAATATATCTAGAGGAAAATTATTACAATGATGTAATTGTTTCATGATAATGTTAACAATCACAAAATAAAGTGAGATTGCAAGGATAACTTTTACCAATTGGTAATTTTCAAGCTAAACCCCTTGGGTGAAGTAATTAAAATTAAAACATAAAATACCATAAAGAAAAATTAATTAATGATATAATATATGAATATGGTTAGTATATATACCACCCAAAATAATTATGTTATTAAAATGATGTATGCCTCATAGAATGAAATGTGAGACAACAGAATCTTACCTTACGTCTCCATTTTGGTGAACATACTTTAATCTCTTATATATGTATTTTAGAGATTTTTCTAAATTATACCCTAACCATAATGATATTTATAATATCATATATTATCTTTTTATAATATCTTATCACACATTTAACAATAAACATTCATTATTTTCACTATATCATGTGTAAATTGCTTAGTTTTTGAAGTAAGTTATGACTTGTTATTTTTTGTTTCTATTACATAGAACTAATTTCATCATATATGGAATGTAAAACATGATTTAATTATCATATATTTTCATTATATATATATATATAATAATCCAAAATATTTATAAATAGGAAATGAAATTCATAGTCTATAGAGATGGTTAGTCAAATATACACATAAATACTACATATATTTCTTTGTCGTATTTAAAAGAATGAAAATTAAATGAGGAATATATGTATATTAAAATTAGGATATAGTTAATATATAATTTATTTCATGTATTTTTTTTAAACCATCCTTTGTACATTCCTTTTATATCATGAATGAATCACATTAGTTTGAGGAGGCGGTAGACCACACTCCACAAACGATGTTTTCGTATATAAACAAAATGGAAATCACAAAGGTATGAGTTATATAAAAATTAAATAAGTATGAATATAACATAAATATAATATATATCATATGAAAATTTTATTTCCATCATAATTTTCAACAATTATAGGTGGTAAATAAAAATGAACCATCTTGTTTCTTGATGCGGTAGTTCTCTATAAGGTAACAGTAAGTTCATTTCCCAATTGATGTAATTGTGTGGAAGTTTAGGTCAAACCCTTTATATAAAAATATATCATTATATTTAGGTTAACTATGTTTTTATATAAGAAACAAATACAAATATTTTAGGGTTTGGAGAATGGAAATAAAATAAAATACCTTGAGGAAGGATGTTACCCCTTCTTTGGATAACTCCTTTTGGTTTTCCCCAAAGTTATTCCTTGGATAAATTTTTTCCCAAAGTGAGGATTCTAGGTTGAAGGTGATAAATTTTAGGATTTTATTGAATTATATTTTGTGTTATCCAATGTTATTGATATAAGTTGAGAAGTTGGAGGGGTGAGTGTCATTTTATAGTGGAGGAGTGGAATTCTTGTAATTTTTTGGAAAGGGAATTCCACCCATGTTTTGACCATGTCGTGTGGATCCAATAACGGTAAGAATTATATCGAAGGGAGTATAGGGAAATAATTTTAAAATAAAATAAATTTTAAACAAGTCTATAGTTCATTTGGTCCTTAATTTTATGGTTTAGTTCTTTGGTGGCCTAATTTTTATCTTAATTGATGTAATTAATATTAATCACTTTCACTATTTTTTCGTCAAAAAATAAGTTAAAATTATTATGAATTATAAATTATTCTGATTCAAAATATTTAATCCATTTTTTCCAATTCCAATTACATAAGTGGAAGAAATTATTTTAAAATTAATCCCACATACAAAATGACAATGCTGGTTTTTAAAGTAAAAATGTTCAAAATTTTGCTATGTTTTTATATCCAATGTCAATGTGAAATTAATAAAAATAAACTAAATTGGATTAATATATATATAATTGTTATAATTAATATTTAAAACCAATAAAAATTAAATTTAACTCCATCAATAGATTAGATGAAAAAATAATTTTCAATTGAAATTAAGTTTTTTCATTATTCATCAAAATAAAAAAACATCCCATAAAAATAAAAAAATCACCCTAACAAAATTTCTAAAAAAAATTTCAAAAATGAATTTTATTTTTTTATATAAAATTTATAAAAGGCTGAAATTTTATATTCAAAATAAGTTCGACATTTAAAGGCATCAGAACAGTCTTTATAAAAATATAGATTTTTATATGTAATATTGAATATGTTCTTATCGTATGACTATGGAATCAACTGGATGAATATCAAAAATATTGTATCAAATAGTTGGTATATAAATATATATATCATTAATATCATTTAATAATTGTAATTAATTTAATTTAATAATATAAAATTCATTTGGAGTATTAAAAATATTTCTTTATAAAATCATTCCCTTTATATTCATTTGATTTCTATATTCATTTCTAATTAATATTTACCCAATTAATTAAACTATATATTTTCATAAATTAGTTAATAATATTCAAAACCCCCAATTTAACAACTAGGTTATATCTTAATATATTAAATAATAATATATCTAATAGTATATTATTCTTCGGAAAAACTCGGTATTACTTTTTAACCAATCCATCAAAGAAAGTCATTAGTATATGTAACGCAAGCTAACATCAGTGTTTCTTATAGAGAAATATAAATTTTATGTTGTGTGTAACATAATGTTAACTTTTTGTTTCATATAAATTATTCTTTTATCATAATGAAATTTATTCTGAAAGGAAAATATTATAATGTCTTGGTATGTTACATTCTCCCCACTATAAATAAATTGCATCCTCACAATTCAAACATGATCTCGATAATTAAGGGAATAATATTTGAAAATAAAATATTGTTGAAAAAACAAAATCCTAAATATGATTAATAACACATCTTATTAATAAGGAGTTGAAAAAATGAACATCTTTAGAAAACTAGGTATTTAAATAGGAAAAAATTAGGGAAAACCTATACTTGGAAGAAAAATATAACAACCATGTTCTTATAAAGAATTATAGAGAACAAGTTCATGTGAAAGTTTTTGACCACCAATCCATTAACTTGAGGTGTGTCAAAGGTCATTGATATCATCAAAAATGATGATAATTAGACAAAATTTTTGTTTCAAGACCATTTTTCCTAGATTTGGGGATTTCTTTGACTATATAAAAATATAATTAAATATGTAGCTCTTTTTGATAAACACAATATTATCCTATGGTTGTTACTTGAACTATTTCTAATTTACTTCTTATATGGTGAAGTAATATATTAACCTATAATCCTACATCCCAAGTTCAATGTAAACCATTTCATTAATGGTTAACTTTTCTAAATGACTATCATCCAAAATTTTAGAAGGAAGGTCATTGAATTTCCAAAATAAAATTTTCAATAGCCTTTTATTGATATGAATTAGCTATTTAATCATCACATACTTATCATGGGAACACCTTCATCATGTATTATATTAAAAAATGGTAATAAAATGAATTATCATAAAACATTATAAGAAACATGACTCATTCTTTATTACTTAAGAAAAACTGAACTTATTAGATATATTCTATAAATCCATATATGTTGTAAACACTATAAATGATTTAATAATCCACTTTTTAAACAAATCAATAATTTTTTCCAAGTAAGACAACACTTATATGGTTTATGTCATCCAAACCAATCATTTCTTTATCCAAACATCATTGTCTCAACATCAGGAACATATCAAGGGTTTTACTTCCCTCAATAAAATTTTTCCAATATTCTAAACATGTGACTAAATAACTTTTCTTGATACCATTTAACATTTGATCTCAAATACTTAATAAAAAAGTAATACATTATTATCCTTATATATTTCATAGTATAATCAATGGAATAAACTTACAACATATTTCATGGATCTAAATACCCAATAATAGTATTCATTTTACTTAATTCGTATCAATAGTATAAACTTGGACATATCCTATTAGCCTATTCTATGGTAGATCCCCTTGACGATTTGGGTATTTTTTGGAATAGTTCCTCATCTCCTAGAATTTGTAACACTGAATAATATAATTTTCCTTCTTACTTTTGCATTCTTTTTCCTGGTGACACCTTTCACAACACTCATAACAAACTCCCAATCCTTTCAATCATTTCATAAGGTGACTATTTCCACAGTTATCGCATGTGGGAAAATCTTTCTCTCCTTTATACTTTCTCCCTAGTATTCTAGATTAAAAACCACCATTAATTTAGATCACCATTGAGGCAATAAATTGAAATTGTAATGTTTTCCTTTTCACCTCATCACAAATCCATAAATATCTTATTTAAAGATGTAATTAATTACTTAGATTACATTGGATATGAATTCCCACTAAATTATGGGGCCTCCATCGAATAAATTGATCCAACATCTAAGAATCTAGCTGTGGAATATTATGCTCCATCTAAGAAAGGTTATGTTTCATAACCTAATTAAGCTTATCTAATATCTACTTGATTTTTTGTGTTTTAATACCAACTATATTGGATTCCATAATAGGTAAATATCTACATTTTACACGAGTATTAATACCCTTCATCATTCTAGGAACCATATATAAATAATGTAATATACTAGATGAGCTCATAAATTATGAACTTTAAATATGGAAGAACACTTAACATAAATTGAAAATTTTATACATATCTAATATCATAATAATAAACATGGATTCATTAGAGATATCATTAATTTTAAATCCTTCATAATTATTCATAATGAAAATGTAAATTATCCTAAGTGTATCCCCCATAGTGTCAAACTAGGTGCGTAGTAAGACCTATTTTTGTGAACAAGTTTATGGTCGAGTCCGGACTAATGCACCATGCCAGAGTTGTCACCCTTATGTACATTTATTCAAGAACCACGTCCACATGTAGTATTTAGATTTGTATTTATTTCAAAGAGGTCCCACATAATAACTAATAAAAATTCTAGGATGTTCTTCTATACTAATCCTCAATGTATATCTTAGTGTTATTTTCCCTAATATATGTTTTTAAAATCTAGTTTCCTAGGTTTCTACTAAACAAACTCTGATACCAACTATAAAACTCTGTCCCCATAAGCATACAGTCAATGCCTTAATTTATTACATTAGAAAAGATAAAAGCTTTAAATACCTAGGGACTAAACAGTTTAGCAGTTTTGGAAAACTAGATTACATACATGACACCCAAATTACATTGTGGAAAACAAAATAAAACAATATATACAATATAATGAAGTCAACAGAATCCTTGAAACTCATTCAAATAATTCCTCTTCATAACCTGTGGAAAATAAACACAATATGGATGAGATCAGATTCTCATTAAGGGTAAGTACAGTATAATAAATAATAAATTAAAGATAAAAATCAACATAATAAGATAAATAAATAGTAACGTGCTCCATTAAAATAAATGGATAAGGAATAATCAACAAAGACAGGTATATAAATGAAACACATTCCATTTAATCAGTAAAATGATAACGAAATTCATGCATAGATTTTATCATATATAAATATCAAGGATATGAACAATAATAAAGTGAATTTCTATAAATGAAATTATTATTATTTTTATGTAATTTCTAAGGCACATGAAAACATATAGAGTCAAGACCTTTTATAAGATGGATTAAAACTATGGGTAAGAACCCATTTAATTTGGCCAACTTATTTTTCTCATGAGAACCTATCGATGCATCATGGGGATATATAAATTATGGACCCACCCTTCATTTACTATCCAAATCATTCATTATATTGAATATTTGAATAAATAACACTCCTTATCAAATATCTGGATTTAATAAAGAATACAGATTTATTAGTATTTCCCGGGATAATAAATTACTATTAAGAAAACACCATGTGTAATAATGGTATACAATTTAGGAAATAATAATATCTATCAACCTATAATGTTGAAATTTAATAAATACCCAATTAAAAATTATTACAAGAAAGTGATTATTTCAAGACAAAATTAGAAATCATAAAAAAAGTGAGATTGCATGGATAACTTTTACCAATCTGTAATTTTTAAGATAAACCCCTTGGGAAAGGTAATTCAAAGTGAAACATAAATAAAAACTAATAGAAAAAAATTCATTATATAATTTATCAATATGTATAGTAGATACACAACACAAAATAAGTAAGTGGTGAAGATGATTTATGCCTCATAGAAAGAAAAGTGACACAAGAATCCATTACCCTATGTTTCCTTTTTCATAGACACCCTTTAAACTCTTTTATAAGTGATTTAAAAATGTTAATAACTTATAACAGAACCATAATCATATTGATAATATCATATATTATATTCTTATAATATATAATTACAAGTTTAATAATAATCATTCATTATTTTCACTATTTCTGGTGTTAATTGCCAACTTTTTCGAGTAATGTTTGGCTTTTTTTATCCTATTACATAGATAATGATTTCATAATCTACAGAAATTAAAATATGATTTGATAATCATATATATTTAATATATATATATATATATAATCATCCATAATATTTGGAGATAAGGAATGAAATACATCATTCATGGAGGTGGTAGGTCGTACGTAGGCATGGACTCTAGTTCAATTTATTTATCATATTTAAAATAATGAAAAGTAAATGATAAATATATGTATATTATAATTAAAGTATCCTATTTATGTCATATATGACATATAATATTTTAAGACCATCCTTTATCCATTCCATGTATAACATGAAAGAATCACAACGCATTGAGGAAGCAGTAGTCCACACTACCACAAATGATGTTATTGTATTTACAAAAAATGGAAATCAAGAAGGAATATGATATATAATAATATGATAAGTATTAAGACAACATAAATATCATATATATCATATAAAAATATTGTTTCCATCAAAATTACCAACCATGAGAGGTGGTAAAGGAAAAAATGAACCATCTTGTTTCGCGAGATGGTAGTTCGTCGTACACAAACAGAAAGTTCGTTATCCATTTAATAGAAGTGTGTGTAATTTTAGGTCTATAACATAATATAAAAACATATATTTATATTGGGAATAATTATTTTATTATGTAAGCATCGTATCAAAATATTTGAGGGGATTTTTAATAAAAATAAAATGAATGATCTTGAGAAAGAATGTTAACTCTACTTTGGGTAACTCCTTTTGGTTTTCACCAAAGAGCTTACTTGGATGGATTTCATAAAAAGGGAGGCTTATAGGATGGGTTGATAGGTATTTTAATATTATTTTAGTATATTTTGGTCGAGCCAATGGGCTTTATATGTGTGAATAAGTGGGAGGGGTGAGTGTGTTTTTATAGCAGAGGAGTGACATTATTATAAATTTTTGGAAAGGATATTACACCAATGTTTATCCCTTGTAAAATGGAAAACATAATGGTCAAAATTTTATAAAAGGCAATATAAGGTATAAATATTAATATAAAGTGGATTTTTTACATGTTTATAGGTCATTTTGGTCCTTAATATTAAGGCTTTTTCCTTTGTTAAGTTAATGATTCTCTTAATCGATGTAATTAATTTTAATCACATTCAAGAATATTTTTGGAAAAATACAAAGTTGAATTTATTATAAATTAAATTTTATTCCTATTAAAAATATTTAATACACTTTTTTCAATTAAAATCACATAAGTGGTATAAATTATTTTAAAATTAATCCCACAAATGTGACGGCAATGTGGTTTTTTAAAGTATAAAATGTTAAGAACTTTGCTAAAATTTTATATCAAATTTCAAAGTTAAATTTCTTCTAATGAACTAAATTGGATTAATAGATATAGAATTTATCTAATTAATATTGAAAACCAATAAAAAATATAATTTAACATTATGAATAAATTAGACAAAAAATAAGTTTTCAATTAAAATTAAGTATTTTTCACTATTCGTCAAAAAGTCAAACATCACATAAAAATAAAAAAAATTCAACCTAATATAATTTTTAAATTTATATTTAATTTATGAATTTTAGTTTGTTATATATAATTTATAAAACTACCATAATTTTTATTTAAAATTGGTTCTCTATTAAAATACGGAAAAACTACGTTTATAAAAAAGTCATTTTTAGGCCTAATATTGGGTTTGTTCAAAAATTATTACTACTAAATCAATTGGATTAATGTAAAAGATATTTTATTTAATATTTAATATATATATTTCGTTAATATCATTCACTAAGAGTAATTAATTTAATTCAATATGATAAAACACCTTTCGAGCATAAAAATATTTTTTTATAAAATCATTCCCTTTAATTTCATTTGGATCCTGTATTCATTTATAATTATTAGGTAACCAATGAATTAAACTATATATTTTCATAATTCAGTTAATCCTATTAAAAACCTCAAATTAAACATATATTTTATATATTATTATGTTAAATAATAATATTTCTAATAATATATCATTATTCGATAAAACTCAGTCTTGCTTGTTACACAAGCCATTTATGAAAGTCATTGTTGCATGTAACGCAATATAACCTCAGTGTTCCATATAGAGAAAGATAAATTTTATATTGTGTGTAACATAATATTGACATGGTGCTTCATATAAATCAATCTACGAAAAAAATTAACTTTATTCTAAAAGGAAAATATTGTAATATCTTGGGGTGTTACAATAACCCGGATACAAGATTCCTCTTCATTGTCGATCCAAAGATAGAAATATCTTCTACATTTATAGTCATCCTCCATAATAAATATATATTACCCTTTCCCTATATACAGTTTTTCATGTCACTCAACAAATTTCTTGAGCAATCATGTGTACCTCAAAACTTCTTTCAGATCTTGAATGATTTGAATTCTCATCCTGAAGACCTCGGGTACATGTAATCACCTTCTTCAAGAAATTCCCAGCTTTGGCTCACTCTCAAAATTATTATTTCACAATAGAACAAAGTAGAATCAATGAATATTGTAATTCTATACAAATATATCATCACCTATATGCATATATTTATAAAAAAATTGTCCATGCAATCTCAATAATTACATGATTTAAATTGTTCATTTCAATCCTCAAAATAATTTTTTATGAATAACACATTAAATTTTCCACATATAAAATATGAATAACTCTAGTCTTTAAGGTATTATATTTCTCATTTTGAATACCCCATAATTTATTGGTACCATATTTCACATATTCTAAATACTAGAATGAAATAAGTATTAATGATACCCATTTCAAATGAATACCTGATAATATTCTTAATTTATGTGCTACATCCCAAATACCTAATGCGTTCAGGAATAATTCATTTCTTTTCACATGGCTGATAGTTTCCACTCAACCTAAATGTATTCATTATACACGCAACATGAAAGTCATTTAAAATACATTTGTGCTCAGGTATTCCTTCGTCTTTTCATGGTGTGAAACCTTCACTGCTAAACACTATGGATTTATTCATGCATGTAAAACACCTGAGATACTCAGTTTATTTAGTTCCTTCATGAGATCTCATCACATTTACCTAAGAAGTTCATTTTCTCTTTTTCTTCTTCTTACATCACAAGGATAATAAATTCCTATGAATTATCATTTAATTTATCGTTCATTCAATTTTTAGGCAAGAAATATTAAGATTCATGAATAAACATTTTGATCATAAATATTCAATAAATCCATCACTTACTTCATCTGGACAATCTGATTCAACAAGTGATTATTGTGGCTCATTGCTCAACTTCTCCATTCCTGCATGGTAGTTCATGAATTTCATGCATTCCATGTTCTTTAGACTCACTAGGATATTAATAGTTTGACATGGCTATTGGTAGGATTCATGTATATTCAACCAGTAGTTCCCCAGCTCATTGATGGTAGAATTACCATGTCCTGCAGAAGCCTCTAACATAGTAGGATAAAGACGGTCATGATTTGAAATGTACATCCTAAACCACCGCGATCAATTGGAGGCTGAAATGTGTGTATATTTTTAATTAGAGGATGAGTAACTATGTCCTCCTTGTCCCACATCAAAACTTCCACCACATTTCAATCTCATTAATTAATCATTTTCTTCCTTATATAGATTAGGAGTCAGTATTGGGTCTGCTCCCACCCACTACCTTGCCTTAATTCAGACCCTATGGCATAGATCATCACCTTTAGTGGGCCTTATACATGGTCCCATTCACACTTTAGGGTGCATACCTCTATGATCCTTATAAACTGGACCTCCCTCTTCCGCCATAAGAGATACCTTTGGAAACCTCTTCCATGGGTAGACCCTTCGGTCCCCTAAGAAAGGTTAAGGGCTATCCTTGGTGGATCATGTGGTTAGCCACTATATTTTTTCATAAACCCCCAATAAATATATTGAACAATTATAACTATAGAATATAAATATATAACCAATATTATCTCAAAAAATATGTCAATCCAAAATTCAAAACCACTTCTCAACCATCTCCTCTTCATCCTCTCTTATTCTTCATGAAAAATGAAAATATATTTTACATGGAATTCTCTTAATTCCTCTTCTTCACTTCATTCTAGTAATAATTTTCATGGTATTCTACTTATTTCATTCAATGTGATCTCAAAATCACATGTATTTGAAATTTACATATAATCCTCTATAATTATAAAAGTATTATAGAGAATTCTCCAAGAACGAAATCCAATTCCAACTCATGAATCCATACCAATTATCCAAGAATCATCACTTTATCCCCTTATTAACTGGTTGAAAGAAAATGAAATAAGGGATTAATATATCAGGGAATCTTTTTTATTATCTCAACTCAATATAAGCATTTAAGTTTTTCTAAAAATAAAAGAAATAAAATTTTATCATTTAATTGATACTATAATTCAATGAAAGTTATTTTTAGTGATTCACTCATGAAAAAATCAAAATTTTAATTCATTTATTGGAGTAATATATGACTCAGAAGCGGAAATTTATTGAATCCCAGCCAAAGGATAAAATTATGCTTATGTAATGGAAAGAAGTCGTGTAAGTATATTTTCTTCAGGTCTCCATATTAATAGTAAAATAAACCCTCAACAATTTGAAATGGTTATTTAAATAAAATATTTATCCTTTTTCCTTTATTTTTATGGAATTTATGGTCTTCCTTATCCCTTATATATTTATGGTTTGGTGGGAATTTTCTTTCTCATGATCATGTTCTCTATCACTCACTATAATTATTAGGATGTTATTTTTCTCCTCCACATCTATATTTAGACTTAATGTAAAATTTATTCTTATCATGGAACCCGAATATGTGTTATTTCTTATAATGGATGCAATCTCGCTGGATCCTCTGATCGGCGGCAGCTTCCCCATCTCGCGCATCTAGGGTTTCTCCTTCAGATCTCCCCCTCCCCTCCTCCGGCGTGGATCGGCTTCGTCGACTGCTATCCCGCCTCATGTCGATGTTGGCTGGTGTTGGATCTAGATGGCCCTACTTCGGTTTTGGATCGTTGGCGGCTTCTTCACGCCCTGTAGCTTTAGGTTCCTTCCTTGAATCCGGTATGTTCATAGACCGTTCTGGTTTTCTTGCCTCGGGATCTCAGAACGTCTGCAGTGTGCGATGGCCTTGGTGTTCTGGGCTTCGGGTTTTTGGACCGGAGTCGACCTCGCTCCTCCTGGATTCAGTTTCTTTTCGCGGATTTGGGTGCTCCGAGTTGCTTGCGGCTTGCTTGGCATTGGAAAAGGGGTTCCTACGGCCTTGGGATCTCTCCATGGCTTCAAAATCATGTCTTTGATTCATATGTGCTCACTGTTGGCTGCGAGGGTTGTCGTGGTCCATTGTGTCTTCTCTTTGTGGTAGATCCGGTGCTCGCAGTGTCTGCCACAGTGGCCTCCCGGTGTAGGGCCTTTTTCCTGGATTCATTCTGGCTCCTCATCGGCGTGCGACCTGGTGTGTCTGAGGTCATATCTAGGGTTTCGAAGGGGGGCCTTGTGTTCTAGCACACTTGGTTTGGATAGGTGTGTTTATTTGGCTTGGTTTATTCCTATTGATTCTAGGTTTGAGTTTGTTTTGATGATGGATGTGCTTTTGGTGAAAGGAGGTGAGATTCTGTAGAGCAGGTTTGAGTTTGTTTTGATGATGGATGTGCTATTGGTGAAAGGAGGTGAGAATCTATCGAGCAAGTTGTGGCGTCAGTATAGCCTGGACTACCTGGATCTGGATTCTTTGTTTCCTTTAGTGGATGTGTTCTTGGACCATCTCACATTGCTGGATGGTTTGGGTGGACTCTGACCGGAGTTCACTGTTGGGTTGGTGGATTTGGAGCCGGTGTCGATGGTCGCACCGTTGGCGTTCAAGGAGTCCATTTCTGAGGATTATTCATGCTTTTCTAATGTTGTGCATCCTGGTCCATTATTTGAATGTTTGAGTGGATTAAGTCGGTAGGTTTTGTTTACCGATGTTTGATGGTCGTATGTCATAAAGTCATGTATGGTTTCCCACTTTTCCCTTAAAAGTTTTTGACAGTTTCTCACTTTTCCTCAAAAGTGTTTGGATAATAAAAAAATTAATTTTCAGTCTTGTAATCTTAATGTTTCCCACTTCACCTTTTCAATGGAATTTGTTTACTCCTTTATATGACATGGGTTTCAAACAAAAGTATTTTTAAATTCGGAGACCCTGATTACTAAGAAAAAAATAATTTTTGAAACAAAATTTACTTATGGGGGTATAATGTAACACCTTAAAATTTAATTTAAAAGAATAATGAACTCGATAGCTTGTATAAAATAAAACATAGAGCAATAAGTGAAGTATCTTATACTATAAGAATATTATGACCTAAATGTGACAATTAATACCTAGGTATTAAAATGTCATTATGAGTTGAGATAATTTTTAAGAAAAATATATATATATATAGATTTTATATAATGAAAATGTATTGATCAATTAATATTAAATAAGTACTAATTTTTTAGTAAAGTCATTTCATGCTTTAAAAATATGTTTTCCTCAAAAACTATTTTTATTGCAATTAGTGTGAAAAAATTAAAATAAATTTATTCCGTTTTTTGAAATTTAATTTGAATATATGAATATGATTTTTAAAATTCTCATGTTAATATTAAATTAAGTAGAATTTTTTGGATTTTTTTGAAATTTTTTATTTTTAGTTGAATAGTAATAAATTATGATTATTTTTAAATTATCATTTTTTTAATTAAATAAGTTAATTTAAAATTACTATTCTGTTTTTTATTTGGTTTAAAATGAAAATAAGTTCACTTTTGTTAAACATAATCTAAATAATTCCATAGGAATCAATATTATATTTGAATTTGGTAAAAGTTAATTTTTATTCTTAATAAAGAAATTTTGTTAAAACTATTTTTGTAGCATTTTACACATGAATGTTAAAATTTATGTCTTATAATTATATATTAATTTCATATTTGGAATCTATAGGAACAAATTTTTTAAATATATCGGTTTTATATTTTTTTCTTTATGCATAGTAATTGTGGTAAATATTTGTCACCTTAATAAGGGTAAAACCTGTAAAACGTTGTTAAAACTATGTTATAAGGCCTAAAATCCCTCAAAAAACATTCATTTATCCTATTTGATAAGTGGTGCTCTAAAAAAGACATCCTTGATATGAAAATGTTGAAATTTTTTGTAACATTACTTTCATTATAAAAATTATATTATTTTAAGAAAATTATAAATACAAAATGTCAATTTCATGATTATAATTTCTCTTATATGTTTTCATTGGGGTAAAAAGAAGTTATGATTGAATATAAAATGTTATTTTATAAATAAAAAATAATCATATTAATTTATTTAAAAAAAATAGTGATGATATAATTACTTTAATTGTATACGCAACATCAATATAGTGCTTGTTCAAGTAGTAAAAATAAAGTCAAATCAATATAAAAACAATAAAATTAATATTTTTTGCATGAATTTTAGTATTCCTTGAATTTAATTGATAATTATAAATTCTAAATGATAGTTAAAGTGATTATATTCGAATTTAATCTATGCCTTTGTGTCTATGAAGTTGATATTAAATAAATTGTCTCAATAATTACTTTAATAATAATTTATGATAAATAAAACCTTATTAAATGATTGAAATTGGAAAATTGAGATAGGAAATTTCCAAAACATTAATCCATGGACCATTTTTTAGGAACTTTTCACCTTATAAGTAAATTTAACCCTTAAAAGAGGACAAAATTTTTTGCATGGTTAAGGTTAAAAAGGGTTAACGAGGTGATTAGACCAAAAGTTAAGGATTACAATTAGACATAAAATCTCCTAAATTTATTGGTTGATGGTAATTATGAAATATCATATAAAAAATTATAAATAGTGGAAATTTGTTTCCACTTTACATGATTTTGATATATATTATATTTAAATATTTTATGTTATTCTAAATGTATAATTTACCTCACTTATAAAAGGAATCATCTTATCCTCCTTTATTCACAAACATTGAGCACTATAGATTGGTTAATTCCAACAAAAAACCTTTCTCTTTTCATTCCCTTAATTATTCAAATTCTCTTCTACTCTTAATACCATCCTATGAATGTTTAAGGTGTTTGAAAAAGGAGGTCACTCAAAGATGATGTAATCATTTTTACTTACTATATTGAAGGTTATTTCTTCTTATAATTCATATAAAGATATTGTATAAATACTGAAATATTAAATAAAATATAATAAATAAAATTATATGTTATTATGATTATGGGATTACAATTTTTCACATCCTTTATATCAAATGTTAAATAAAAGTTTCTCAGATGCATACATGTGGACTACCGTCTCCATGTAGTGATGTGATTCATTTTCCAATACCGCCTCTCCAAAATTATCATAAAAAAGGATTTATTTAATATATATTATTTTTTCATATAATAATTATTCATTAATTATAATATATAATCTTATTTATTTATTTGTTTTCACATTAGAAAATGGAAGTATTACCCAAGTGTGCGTACGAACAGCTGTCTCCATGAGCGATATATATTTCATTTTCAATATCATCACATTAAATATATTTTTAAAATTATATATAATGAATATATATATATATTATATCATTAATAATATTCTATAAATTTTATATTAAGATTATACCATATCATGTTCTTACTCATTCAGTATTTATAATACTCTCTTGATTAGGTCGGTTTCACAAACAACATGAGTGATGTTATAATTTTTATGATATGAATGATTAATTAATGTTTAATTCTTGTGATATTATGTAAAAATAAAATAAAATTGATATTTTTAAAATTATAAAAATTATGTAACAATTATAAAAGTTCAAGAACCAGAACTATTGAATCAAAACATGCATGAAAAATGAAAAAGTTATCACCTAAAACTATGGTTTTAATAAATAATTTTTAACAAGAAAATTATAATATGTTATAGGTATATAATATTTGATATTATAAATAATAATATGGTTTTTGAATATAATTATAATAAATTTAAATCTATTATACATAACGTTAAAATCACTTACAAGTCGTGTTGGATTTTAGTTAAGGGTTTCTTGTCTAACTTTTGATTATATGAGGCATATGTCATATTAACCACTTTTTTATTTCATGTGGTGAATATAATTAAACTTTTATAAGTTTTATAATTAATAAATTTATTTTAATTTTATTTAATGTTTCATTTCAAAAAATTTATTTCATGGGGGTTATGGTTCAACTGTTACAATAGTGGTAAGAGATTTCTATTACGATCTCTTTTTATTTTGAGATTGTTTAAGTTCATATTTCATTTAGAAAAATTATATTATAATAATATTTTAATACCCATATATTTCCTCGCATATTTTAAAGTTTTTTTACATATTTCTTTTTTATTCTTTTGCTTTTTGGATCAATTATCAATAAGTATGTTAAATGTAATGGGATTTCTTTTAAAAATATTTTTTTAATTTATCCTTCAAACTCTTTTTCACTATTTTTTATGTTATTTTAAATGTTTCAATAATATTATTAATTATTATTAAAAGTATTATAAAGATATTTTTCAATAAAGTTTTAGTTTATTTATAATGTATTAAAAAGGAAACTATTCGACATTTTCTATATGGGTTATTTTCATCTTTTTAAAAAAGTTTTAAAAGAATGATTTTTTCATGTATATGGATTGAACTAAATTTACTATCACCATATCCATTATTAATTATAAATATTTATTTAACTTATTCCATGTATAAAATCAAAGAAATTAATTTTATCACTATTTTATAATTTCTTTTTGAAGAAAAATTATCAAAATAAAAAAACATTTTTATCATGTTTATAGAGAAAGGTTAGAATGTTCTTTTAAGAGTGTTTACATTTATTTAAATATAATATTATGAATATTATACTTTAATGTCTATATACTCTAATGATAACGTCCATCATATTACTCTAGAAGACTTATGATCATGATTTTTTATTTTTTACTTGGGAAAAATATTGGCAATCTGTAAACTTGTTCTAAAAAATATATATCTATGTTGATTATATATTCAACTAATTTTTAACCCCATTAATTTGATGAATAAATTGGACATAGAAAGTTATTATTGGGTCTGGTTTTATCCCCATAATTATTAACTAGGTCTCATGAGACAAACTATCTTGGGTATTTAGAATATGTTATACTAATTTATTTATTGTTCCTTGGCATGAATCCTTGATGGTAAGATTTTGATTTCCATAATATGTTTTCTATCCTTATAAAGATTTTTATTAATATTTATGTGATTATTTATGTTGTTATATAATGCATGTATATATTATCTTTTTTTATAGTAGTTATATTTCATACTTGATTATTTTTATAACAATTCTATATTATTCAATTTTTATTTATTTTGTGATAACATATGTTGTATTCTTTTCCATATTGAGCCTCTGATATCACCCATTAGTATGACTTACTTTCCCCATGATACAATTAAGGGATCAATAAATTATTTCAAGGATATACTCAAAGAAATAATAAATTCTCCCTATAATTTTAATATATATTTCATGTTTTGAAATATAATGTGACATTCATGTATATATCTAGACTATTAAGACTGGTAATTTATTTTATCGTTATATATTAAATATATTGTATTTTTTGGTAAGGTAGTATGATAACAATCAGTTTTAGGTTACTAGAGTTTGGGTGTTTATAGGGCCCCAACCTCCTCCAAGGAATTCTTCAACCTTTTTCTAATCTGATGAACAATTGTGTAAGTTTTACAGAATCCAACTCAATTGATTTTATCCAAGATTTAGGATCAATAAATTCTTTTTATCCCTTAATTGGATCATTAAATATATATTTTACACTTGAATATGGTTTTTAAAGAGTTTTAAATTCATATTAAGGGCCTCCAAACCGGATCACAGCTTCTCTGTTAGAATTCTTGGTTTGACTATAAATCCCTGACTATGGTGTGACTCTATCTTCTATGGAAAAAAATTCTCATTTTCTATTCTTTTTCTAGAATAAAATTATATTCTATGGTATATAATGTGACATTAATAAATATTTATGGTGTATAACACTTCCCTTAAGTGTTTCCACTTTCATTTAACCAGATCCACCAAACTCGATCTAACTTCAATGCTTCTCAAGAGTTACCTGTTTTCAAATTAACTTCCTATGAACACCTGATTACCTATGGTGAAGTATCATTTTAGATGGTGTAGACTCCTATGGAATTTTATATAACCTGAATATTGATTTTTTGTAAAAAAATATACCCTTTATAACATAAGGTCTAGAAACTGAACGGATGTCTTATCTTTAATATAGGTATGATATAGCATATCCTTTATGGTGTAGGGAACCTAAATATTACAAGGACATTGTAACTCATCTAATATTTACATTAAAAAATAAATATGGTGTGGTCCTTACTCTTACACCAAATCCTCTATACTCTAAATCCCATGTAATAATTTCCTCTAAAAGTTCGGTTCCATATCAACCACATCATGCCATCACCACTTCATAATTCTCTCGTGGTACTGACCCATTCCATGACCACTTTACCATAGTGGCACCCTATTCCATGGTCCTACATTCACACATGACAGTCCCAACCCATGTTGGTGATCACCTATATTTCCAAAAAATTTCTAAGATATCTTTAAGCTTGGATGGATTCCAATGGGTGGTTGGCTAGTCGAATAGCCCTAGCCAATGGTTTAGTCATGTTTTTCACTCAAGAAAACTTCCTTTATGTTTGAATCATTGTTCTTTGACGTTGTATCCTTTCACATAGAAATTGAAATATCTTTATATAGCATTTCATGATAACCTCTATGACATGGTAAACTATGTTTTGGAATAGTTTTCCCAATCTAGTCCCATAATATGACACGATGAAGGATCTATGGTATGGGTTATTTTTTATATAAAGGTTTCTTCTACAAAAAAAAACACCCAATATTATGGATTCTGATGAATCAATAACAATCCTATAAGAATAACTACTTTAAACAAAATTTGATCAACATCGATACTCAGATGAAATTATAAAAAAATATAATCCACAAAAGACTACAAGGAGTTTTTTATTAATATAAGGTTATATTGAATCCTTGTTGATTTAATCATATCTAATAATTCATGATTCTTCCTATAAGAAATGTTATTCCATTATCGTGTTCCAGAAAGATTGAGTTGTGAAAAATTCCACAATCCCTCATACGATCAATAAATTTATGTCTCATGTATTCAGAAACCTGATCTAATAAAATTATCTTAATACTTTTTTCCAATAGATTATAAACATCATTATAAAACTCATTAGACATTTCAAATTTTTCTCACTTTTGTTACATCAAAAAATCATATCCGAACAGATTAAATTCATCGATAAATGGGAAAAATACCTAAACCCACCACCTACTTGAGTAATCATTGTTCCACATACATCATTATGTTTGAGATCCAATATTCTACTATTCATTTCACCTTTTCTACAAAAATATTATTTTTTCATCTTTTATAATAAGTAATATTAGAAATTTTCATACAATTCAATCTCATGTCACTATAATAATCTATCTCAAAGGAGTAATTTAATGTGTTCAGTATTTATATATCAAAAGTGAAAATTCCAAAGGTAGATGGGATTATAATCAAATCTCTCCATCTTATTTTTAATAGTATACATTGGACTATCCATATAATGAATATATAAACCATTTATTATATTCTCAATGCTATAAAATAAATCATTCAAATATATATAACAAATCCTATTCTTAATAGTGAATGAGAATCTATTTTAGTCCAAAAAAGTTACAAAAATCTTATCTATGTTTATGGAAAGAATGTAATAATATTTCATTAATTGCAGTGTTAATACACCTGGTAAAATCATATCATAATTTTCAACATCAAATGTAGTAACTCTTACTCTAGTGTAGAAACAATGATCTAATTCACCCTTTATCATATCTAACTCATATAGGAGTTTGATGTTCTCAACACAAATGTTTGATGAAAAACTGGTATTTAATACCCATCAGTAAAATTTGGTTGAATTTATCTACATATCATTCACATTTATATGCTTAAAATTTTTCTACTTGAGAAAACTTACCATCAAAAGATATAAAACATTAATTGTTTTATATATCATAACTATGAGGGATCTCAATATGATTATCATTGATTAAGAAGTAACATATAATAGAGACATATCTATGGGTGAGTATAATGCATTATATTTTTTCTACCATAGATATTAATTAAAGTAAATCCATTAAAAAAATATAAACAGATACATCATATCCATTTAGTGATCCAACAACTATACTTTACTACAAAATGAGTATACTTTAGTGTTCCTTCCACCATTAAATTATTTTGTTATGGAATAATCCAAAACATAAAAATTATGTTTATTTTATAGTTTATTGATAAAAGTTTCACTATGACCCATCATATGGACAAATTCAATTCTATTCACATTGTATCCTAACTCTCAGGGTTTCCTAGCTAAGTGTTACCTAAATAAAATTTTTAGTTCATAAAAAAATACAACCAAATGGATTAATTAATAAAAAGGACCTACTTAAGTATGATCAATTTTAACTCACTACTTTCTTACCTTGCATAAAATAATACATATTCACCCAAATTTTGTAGTACTTTCCTAGTTGGATGATTAAGGTCTTCAAAATTTTCAATTGGAAGGAATATTTAAATTATTATTAAAAGGATTTAAAATTATCACCAATTTAATATATATCTCTTTAATATCCATCCCATTGAATCTCGTCCAAAATTTATTATCTAATATTTTAATTTTGTGGTATATTTTTTCTTCTAATGGCTTAGTTTAATTTGATGGAGACAAAACAAACTAGGTTAAGAATGTGATATGAGATGAATAACATCTCTAAAAAAACTAGTGAACCTCTATATATTATATTTGGAGGTGTATCTAGAATAAAAGGGATTTAAGATCATATATTTATTCATCATGAGTTATTTTAGGCCTGTGGCTGTGGCCATCATTGTGATAATTCACAACAGGCAGCTCGTTGGTGAAAAATTCTTGTTTATATGTCAGGCGATGAGGATGGTGTCTTAATGTAGATACATGATGATGGTGCCTTGATGGTAGTGACCGGGGAAGGTGTAATGTCTCAACCCGAGAAGATGTAGCCTGTGCATTATTTTAATACATTTTCATGATTACATGAAATCAAGTCTTGAAGGACTGATCAGTTTAGTAGTCTTTGAAAATAGATTACATACAAGAACATTACATTAAACATTCAAACATAAAACAAAACATAAATAATACTTCAAGAACTCTATTATTCACCTAGATTAACCATGTACATAAATCACAATACACTTCTTGTAATCCTTGGAAACCAAAAGAAAAGAAACGTGTGAGCTCAGATGCTCAGTAAGGGTAAACAATTTAGCAGAAGCTATAAACTTTTAAGGGAAAATATGTAATTAAAACAATATCCTTTTAAACATAAACTTGAACATAATATGGAAAAAATAAATCAAAATTTACCAAATAAACATGCACATGGATATTCTACTAGTCGAATAATCACATGAAATAACTAATTTCATAATGAGGTAATTCATAATACCGGATATCATAACCACATAGTCAAGGCCTCGTGCCAATACTACAAATAAAAATTTTGTCAAAGCCTTGTTCCAAAACACTAATTTGTCTAATGAGACATACCGATGCCCCTAAGGGCTATATCGGGACCTACCCGTCACTTACTACATCTAATGCATTCTTCATATGAAAAAGGGTGAAACATAATATAAACATTAATACTAAAACTAGCATATGAAATGTCAATACTTTAAAAATAAAGCATGAATGGTATAAAAATAGCACATCCATAATCAGACATATCATAACTCATTCAGTACAATATGGATTATTGTGTTATATTAGATCTACCTTAATCAATAATATTATCCAATAAAGGATGTTGACATAGTTGAAAATAGTCAATAAATCTCTTTGAGAGAAATATGTCATTTTATGAAATCATTTAAAGGCGAACAATTAATAAATTCATATAAAAGATATTTTTGCGTCAAAGTTTTCCATACCAATTTGAAACTTTTGAAATAAATTAACACTTTAAAACAATCATGTCCACGTAAATAAATCCTTAAAATCATTTTGAAAACATGGAAATTAATTAAAAATATTTTGAAAAATAAATCTTTAAAAACATTTAAAATGATGATATAGTTGAATATTCCCTTCCATAAAAACATAAATGATTCCTTTTTAAAACATTTTAATGAAATATGGACATAGATTATAAATATTTCACAGTAGATACTTATAGATAAACAATCTCGGATAATAATGAGATTGAGGAAAGAACCCTTACCTTATACTCTCCATTGGTGGAGGGTACGTTTAACCTTATGTATAATGACTGGTATATTATTATATTATACCAAAACCATATTCATATTTTATATATCATAATTGATTCATTTATGGATTTATACTACCCATTTAATAATAATTTCTTTGTTAAAATAACACTTCGGGTAATAATCGCTTTCTTTATCATACGTGTTTTAACTTATTATTCTTGGTCATATCAATTATATCATGAATTAATTTATTATAGAATATAAAACCTTATTTTTGTATCATATATATTAAATATATATATATATATTTATAATATATATATATATATATGAAATCGAAAACACCATTTATGGAGAGGGTATGTCGTACGTATTCATAAACGTCGTTTCTGTTTTCATATCGTATTAAACAGAAGTAAGCGAACGAGATAAATGTAAATATATATATATATATATATATATATATATATCTATTAGATTTATTATATCATATATTACATACTTATTAATAATATATATTTTTATAATCATCGTTGAATGGTGAACGTGGAAACGAATCTCATCGCGTCGTGGAGACAGTGAGTCATATGTACGCACGACCGACGATATCATTATATTGATGGAGAAATTGTATGTAATAGGATGGAATATTATATAAAAATAATCATAAACATGTTATATTTATTATTTATATCAATTATACTCATTATTTTACCCTTCCAAATAATGAAGTGTTGAATAACAAACTACACCACGACGTGGAGACGGTAAGTTATACGTACGCACATATGGTGAAATTTTCATTCATAGGATGGATAGAATAATGAATATGGTTGTATCATATTTATAATAATATAAAAATATATATAGGTTACTTAATTTTGTATTTAAACATCCAAAAAATATGAAGTGGAAGAAGAAAATAACTTTGAAAGAGGTGGTGAAATGATTACCTCTTCTTCAATTGTTTCCTTTTGATTTAAACAAAAGGGCTTCTTAGGTTGGCTTTCAGATCATAGTAAGGCCTCTAGGTTTAGGTGAGGGTAGTTGGGATAATATTTTATCAGGTTTTGGACAAGCCAAATGGATTTTGAGGTGTGAATTTGATAGAAGTTGAAGTACCCATTTATAAGAGAGGTGACGAGTACTTTTGGAAAATCTTGAAATATTATTTTATTATAAAATAATTTTGAGTTTCTAATGGATAAAAATGGATTTATTTATAGGAATTAGTGGGGATGAGTCTAAATCCTCTCAAACAATAGGTTTTAGACATGTTTGTGTCAACATATTAACCTCATCTTTTATATTTAACCCTTAGTTAATTAGTTTAACTCTTACCATGTCTTCTTGTATTCTTACACTATATAGTTAAAAAACATACTATAAAATGCCAAGTGAACATAAAGTGGTTAATTGATGACATAGATTAAATTATTTAAGACCTTTTTCTTAATCTTATATTTTTAGGAATATTATATCATTTAATAAAATAGTATTTGTTTTAGAAACTTATTTATGTCAATTTTGACACTATTTAGTATTTGGTTTTTGTGAAAGTCATAACAACTTGATTTTTTCGAAAAAAATACAATGAATCAACCCTAATATTTTATATTCAACTAGAAACGTTGTGTATGGAATCAAAAGTTTCAATTTACATTTATTTTAATATTTATAACATTAATTATTTTAATCTTTCTTTAATAAGGTAATTACTGCATCATTATTGTGTCATAAATAAATTTAAATATTTAATGTCTAAAAATTGAAAATAAAATACCATGATGAAAGAAATATTTTTATTTTTATAATGAATATTTATATTCGAATTTATCAAATATATAATCTTATATTAAAAATGTTTTAGTTATTAAAATTTGAATTTAACGCTTTTAACTATTCTTTAAATAAAATATAATAAATGTCTTAATCTAATCCAAGTGGATCAAAAAGGGTCATATTTTTGTCCTAAGGTTCATTTTGGTCAAACAAACTTGTTCAACAGAATTAGGATATTTTTTTGGGTAATTATAATATAATTTTTACGTTTAATTACCCTTTTTACTTTTAACAGTTGTAAATAAAATTCAAAAGTTACTATTCACAAAAACTTATTTTCATCCTATTGATCCTAATTTTACTTAATGATGTAAACCATGTCTCTTGGATTTTTGAAATTAAATTCATAGAAGTGGTAAAATTACATTTTATGTTATTTTGCAAATGTGCCGAGAAGGTGGGTAAAAGAGGTTTAAAACTTCAATAAACTTTTATATATCTAATCTTATTATAAAATGACTCTAATAAATTACATTGGAAAAATATACGTATTATGTATCTATTTTGACATTAAAATAAATTTAAATTAAAATAAATACTATTTAAATAAAAAATCAGTTTAAAACAATAACACTGAGTATTTAACTGTTCCTAAAAAATGAATATTTTTGAAAAAATACCAAAAATTCACACAAAGCTAATTTTGATATTAAAAATTCCGAAATTATGTATATTTTACCAAATTCAAATCATTGAAGTTTAATTAATTAATTTAAAATTAATTCCCATTGTCAAAACTAGAAAGCGTGTTTTTTAGAATTAAAAACTATCAAAGGATTGAAATGTGTTTATTTCCAATTTAAATGTGAAATTACATCCAATAACCAAAATTAGATCAAATAATAAAAATATTATATAATTATACTTAAAAATAATTCAAATATATAACTTAGCACTTTAAATCATTTTTATTAAAAAATTTGTTTTCAATTAAAATTTAGTATCTTTCGATATTCATCAAAATATGAAAGTTATCAGAAAAACACCAAAAATTTACCCAGACTAAATTGTATGTCCTTATTTTAAATAAGATTTTTATATTGTCAAATTGAATTTATAAAGTGTCCAATATTGTATTTAAAAAGGGTTCTATATTAACAGGCGATAAAATTTCATTTTTTGAAAAATATATCTTTTATATAAAAAATTTAAATTGTCCTTATATTTTGTCTAATAAAAAGAAAAAATTATTGTTAAAATTATGTTGGATATATATAATTCGAAATGTGGTTAACAATATTCATAACCTGTTTTTAAACAACTAGTTTGATAGGTCGTGATGCGCTTGAACTTGGTGTTGTGTGTAGTGAAAGTTATTGAATTTCTTTAAGGAGATAACGTACCATGAAATATTGGGGTGTTATGTTCTCCCTTCCTTAAATAAATTTCATCCTCACAATTTGAAATTTTTATTCAAAAATAAAAGGTTGCAAATAGAAAATAAATTTTTGAAAAACCCACATCATAAATAGGCTTAATAAAATTTAGTCTTAATAAGAGGGAAAAGAAAATAACAAAGTCACTACCAAATTAAGATTTCGAATAGGAGAACATTGGTGTAAATTAGAGAAACTTAATTGGAGGAAAATTTAAATATTTATAATGAGTGATTGAAGCCATGAATCACAAACAATTGAACAATAAATGTAAAATTGATGGCGTCAAAGCCATAAATCTATGATGACTTAAAATATCATTACTTCATCAAAACATAAGGTATTAGGAAAACACATTTTTTGTTTTAAGATCCTTTACCTAAATCTTAAGAATTAATTTCTTTATAGATTAAGAAAAATAATATTTGATGAGTATAGTTCCATCCTTTAACTAATTTCTACCACAAACTCATCTTCCACTCCAAAAGATAATAGAACTCAAAAATATTCTATTTATCTAAATCGTATAGGGTTTTAAAACAATTAATTTATAATTAATCTATCAGATCATTTAAAAACTACATTATTCAAACCATGACATCATGTAGGCCAGTGGTAGGTGATGCACCCTTATCGCCCTTCGTTTGTGGATTCAAGTCTTGCAGCCATGTTGGACGTGATGGGTTGTCACCTGACCTTTAGGTAGTCCTTTTTATAAAAAATTCAAAAATAATATTAAGAAATTTTTTAACCTTAAACCATAGTATGAAATGTATTACATAATCCATTCCAATCATTATACTTATCCAAAATACTTGTGTCAAAAATCATAGTCCAAAAATTTATAAGGAAGGTCAATCATAACATAATTAAGATCTCTTTTTTCCACATAATAGCATGTGAGTACCTTCATCATGTATTCTCTTAAAACATGGTAACACCCTGAACTACCATAAAACCTTATTGATTACATTTTTTCTATCTTATTCCATATATAATACTAGATATATTCCTTATATCCAAAAATTTTGAATACTCCAACAATAATAAAATAAACAAACTATTTATCAGTTCTAAGGTACTCAAGAATATGCAAAATAATTTAACCAAATCAACCATCTCTTATTCCAAAATCACTACATCAGTATTAGGACCATATTAAGGTTTATAATACCTTTAACCATGTATTTTCCTATAAGTTTAACTTTTTGTTGATTCACATATCTTAATACCATATAATCTCGAATCCTCAATGAAATAGTACTATAATACAATCCTTATTTATTTCCATAATTAATATAACCAGTATAACGTTGATACAACACTCAAATTACATAATTCATTAATAAAAACATCAGAACACTAATTATTCCTCTTCATCTGTGGTATTATCATATCTTGATTATCATCCAATAATATCATTTGCGGTATAACCTAATGATTTGGGACATTGATTCTAATGGTGTCCCAACTCCTTGAATGTAAATCATTGTACATTTGAAACCTTTTTATTACCCTTGAAATCACTTACTTGGTGTCCTTTTTCTCCACACTTATAACAAAATCCCAATCCCTTCAATCATTTACCAAGGTGATTATTTCCACAATTATCACATATGGGAAAATCCTTCTTTACCTTATTCCCTTTATCCATCTTCCTCTCTACCATTCTTTTCTTCTTTGGATTCCCTTCAAGTCCATAGGACTCAATGAATTATTTAGTTTTCTTATTAATGCATGATACTATTTCTTTATATGATGATAATATGTGGGAGATTATTTCCCTTCTAAATGTTGTATTAATACCATAAAAGATATGATCCTTCTTACTCTTGGGTTCATGCGTATTGCTAGAATTCTCATTCCTTCTACTGGGCACCATTTCTAAAAAATCGCATATAATCGTTTAGTTTATGAATCGTAATGCATAATTCCAAACTTTTAAAATACTTAATGTAAATTTAGAAGTTTATGCATATAATATATAATCATAAAAATGTTTTCTTTTAGAATTATTTACTCATAAATTCTTCATAGTGATTTGTAAATAAAATGTGAATTATCCTAAGCATGTCCCCTGGGAGGGTCAAATAAGGTGCACAGTAACGACGATTGTCATATACCAGGATACCCCAAGTCAAGCCTGAAACTCCTTTTTAGAGTTCGAACTCAAAGATACATCTTTTCCCAAACCATTTCCACTTATATTATCGAGACTGGGATGTATTTATTAGAAATCCCAAAAAATATCTACATTACCAAAATTTTTGGATGTTCTTATATACTAATCCTCAAAGTCTATCTTTGGGTAATGTTTTCTAATTAGAGTTTATCTAAATCTATTTCCAAGGTTGTTTCTAACCTTCGTTTGATACAAACTGTAATGCCTCGACCCCAGAAGCCCAAAGTCGGTGTATTATTTTAATACATTGGCTTGATTACAATGAATAAAGTCTCGAAGGACTGATCAGTTTAGCAGTCTTGGAAAATATAATATATACATGAACATTACGTTACACATTCCAACATAAAACACAAAAAAATAATCCTTTGATAATGCTATTATTCCCATAGCTTAACCCTTCATATCAATCACAATACACTTCTTTTAATCCTAGGAAAACCAAACATAAGAAAGGGGTGATCTCAGATGCTCAGTAAGGGTAAATAACTTTGCAGAAGCTATAAACTTTTAGGGAAAGATGTGTAATGAAAACAACAACCTTTTAAACATAAATTTGAACATAGTATGGAAAAAATAAATCAAACATTATCATATAAACATGATCATTGATATTCTAATAGTCATATAGTCACATGTAATAACTATTTTCATAATGAGGGAATGCATAATGTCGAACACCATAACAACTTAGTCAATCCACCGTGCCAATACAACAAATAAAAACTTTTTCAAGGCCTTGTGACAAGACACTAATTTGTCTCATGAGACCTACCGATGTATCGAGGGGCTATAGTAGAAACCACCCATCACTTACTATGTCCAATGCATTCCTCATATAAAAAAGTGGAAAACATAACATAAACATTCATATTAAACTATCATATGAAATGAGAAAAATTTAACCATAAACCAGGAATGTTATAAAAATAGATCATCCACAGTCAAACATATCATAACTCATTAAATACAATATGGAATATTTTATTATTGAAAATTAGCCTTAATCAAGAATATTATCTAATAAAATATGTTGACAAAGTTGAAAATAATCAATAAAACTATTTGAGAGTAATACCATGTTTCATGAAATCATTTAAAAGTTTCACAATTTATATAAGAATTAATTTAAAAGAAATTTTTTAGTCAAAGAGTTCTATACCACACTGAAACTTTTTATTGAAATTAACACTTTAAAACAATCATGCCTGCGTAAATAAATCCTTAAATTCATTTTTAAAACATGGAAATTAATTAAAAATATTTAGAAAAATAAATATTTAAAAACATTTAAAATGATGATCTAGTTAAATATTACCTTCCATAAAACCTTAAAATATTAATTTTTAAAATATTTTGATGAAACATGGATATAGATTATAAATATGAAACAGTAGATACTTACAGATAAACAATCTGAAATAATAATGAGATTGAGGAAATAACTCTTACCTTGTACTTTCCTTTGGTCTGGGGTAAGTTTAACCTCTTGTATAATGACCATAGTATTTTATTAATTATACCGTAACTAAATTAATATTTATGATATCATACTCAATTCATTTATGGATTTATACTACCCATTTAATAATAATTTCTATGTTAAAATAACATTTTGGGTAATAATCGTTTTCTTTATCGTATGTGTTTTTACTCGTTATTCAGGATTGTATAACTTATATTATGATTTAATTACTTCTAGACTATAAAAGATTATTTATGTATCATATATATTCATAATATAAATATTTATAATATATATATATATATATGAAATAGAAACACCGTTTATGGAGACGGTAGGTTGTACATATGCCTAAACGTCATTTCGGTTTTCATATCGAATTGAACGGAAGTAAGTGAATGAAATATATGTTTATATATATATATAGTAGCATTATTATTTCATATATTACATTATTATTAATAATATATATTTTTATAATCATCATTGAATGGTGAATGTGGAAATGGATCTCATCGCGTCGTGGAGATGGTAACTGTGCGTACACACGAGCTATGATATCATTCTATTGATGGTTAAAATGATTGTAATTGGATGTTATATTATATATAAATAATAATTTACATGTTATATTAATTATTTACATAAATTATACTCATTATTATAACCATCCAAATAATTAAGTGTTGAATAACAAACTACACCACAACGTGGAGACGGTAAGCCATACGTATGCACATATGGTGAATTTTTCATTCATAGGATGGATAGAATAATGAATATGTTTGTACCATATTTATAATAACATAACAGTATTTAGATGGTACTATAGTTATTATTTTGGTATGGAAACCACAAATAAAGAGTAAGTGGAAGAAGAAAAAAACATTAAAAGAGGTGATGAAACAATTACATCTTCTTCGGGTGCTTCCTTTTGAATTGAACAAAAGGTCTCATTAGGTTGGCTTTCTGATAAAAGTAAGGCCTCTAGGTTTAATTAAGGGTAGTTGGGAGGATATTTAAGCATGGTTTGGACGAGCCAAATTTATTAGGATGTGTGAATTTAAGAGAAAGGGAAGTACCCTTTTATAAGAGAGCTGAGGGGCACATTAAGAAAGTCTAGAAATATTATTTTATTATAAAAAAAATTTCGGTTTCTAATAGATAAAAATTGATTTATTTCAATTACAAGGTGGGTATGGGTCTAAATAATCTCATAAAATATGTTTTATACAAGTTTAGGTCACCATATTTACCTTATCTTTTATATTTAACCATTAGTTATATTATTTAACTCTTACCACATCTTCTTCTATTCTTACACTATATGGGTAATAAACTTACTATAAAATATCAATAGAACCTAAAGTGGTTCATTAATGACATAGATAAAATTATTTATGTCCTTTGGATGAATCTTATATTTTTCTGAATATTATATCACTTAATAAAATAGTATTTATTTTAAAAACTTATTTATGTCAATTTTGACACTATTTAGTATTTAGTTTTTGTAAAAGTCATAACAACTTGATTTCTTAAAAAACAATACATTTAATCAACACTAATATGTAATATTAAATTATAATGGTATTTTATGGCATCAAAGGTTTCAATTTACAATTATTTTAATATTTATAACATCAATTATTTTAATCTTTCATTAATAAGGTAATTTCTGTATCATCAGTGTGTCGTAAATAAATTTAATTGTTTAATGTATAAAAATTATAAATAAAATATCATGATGGAGGAAATATTTTAATATTTCTAATCAATATCTATATTCTAATTTATCATATGTAAAACTGTATATTAAAAATGTTCTAGTTATTAAAATTTGAATATAACATTTTAACTCTTCATTAAATAAAATATAATAAATGTTCTAATCTAATCCAAGTGGATCAATATGGATCATATTTTTTCCTAAATTTTATTTTGGTTGAAAAACACTTATCCAATAGAATTATAACATGTTTTAAGTTAATTATAATATCATTTTTTTACCTTTAATTACCCTATTTACTTTTAACCATGGTAAATAAAATTCAAAAGTTGTTATTCACCAAAACTTATTTTCATACTATTCAAGCAAATTTTACTTACGGATGTCAACCATGTCTCTTTTATTTTTAAAATTAAATTCATAGAAGTGGTAAAATTACATTTTATGCAAAGTTTCAAATGTGCCTAGAGTGGTGGGTAAAAGAAGTTAAAAACTTCAATAAATTTTTAGATATCTAATCTTATTATAAAATGAATCCAGTGAATTAAATTGGAATAATATAGTTATTATGTATATATTTTGTATTTAAAATATATTTATATAAAAATAATTATTATTTAAATAAACAGCCAGTTTTAAATAACAACGTAGTGTTTTTTACTATTCATCAAAAATTGAATGTTTCCAGAAAAACCCAAAAATTAATACAAAGATTGTATTGATATTAAAAATTCAAAAATGATGTAGATTTTACCAAATTCAAATCATATAAGTTTTATTAATTAATTTAAAATTAATTCCTGTAGTCAAAACTAGAATGCAGGTTTTTTAGAAGTAAAAACTATCAACATATTGATATGTGTTTATGTCCAATTTAAATGTGAAATTACTTCCAATTACCAAAATTGGATTAAATGATAAAAATATAATCTAATTATACTTCAAAACCAATCAAATTTATAATTTAACACTATAAATTCTTTTTATTAAAAAATTAGTTTTCAATTAAAATTTAATATATTTCACTATTCATCAAAATCTGAAAGTTATCATAAAAACACCAAAAATTTACCCAAACTAAATTTTTATGTCCTGCTTATAAAAAAAGTTTATTTTGTTTAATTTAATTTATAAAAGTTTCAAATATTTTATTTAAAAAGGGTTTTCCATTAACAGGCGGTAAAATTGCATTTTTTTTAAATACTTCTTTTATCTAAAAAATTGAATTTGTTATTATATTTTGTCTAAGAAACTAAAATATTAATATTAAAATTATATAGGATATATATAAAATTTAAATTTTGGTTAATACTATTCATAAACTCTTTTTAAACAACTATTTTGATAGGTCGTGATGCGCTTGAACTCGGTGTCGTGTGTAACACAAGCTATTGAATTTCATTAAATAGATAATGTACTATGAAATCTTGGGGTGCTACAAAAATTGCATAGATAGCATATATTATTGATCCTTCCACATGCGACAATACATTTGAGGACATAGTCATCGATGGAACACTCAACATCAGTGGGTTGCAGGATCAACATCCTTATAGTAGGGACTACTACGGTGGTGCTCAATATGCATGGAGGCCTTGACTCGTGGGCTTCACCAATGGTGACCTCGATGTGTCATTGGTTTTTGACATGGGAGGGTGGATAAAATCTGGATTGTCTTCCTTGTTTGTTTTATGGAATCAACAATTACCTTTCCATATGGTGGGTAGGATGCTCGGGTTTTTACTAGTGTTGAATAAGGGAGCATGTTGAGTATGTGGATGTGGGTTCCCAGTGGATCTAATGATGGTGGTCTGATGAGGGTGGCTAGAAGTAGTGTTGGGAAACCATTGTGGATAATGATGTTGTTGGTGGTCAGTGACACGGGGATCTATGTGGGGTTGACGATGGCCTTTTTTCATGGGGACTCTGATGGAAGCTAGTTGAGGGGGAAATTTGAGAGAATAATAAGTGTTTGAATTAGAGGGATTTTCCAGTGATGATGAGGGATTTGTTAGTGATGATGAGGATGACCTTGAGATATGGGATGACAGTTATGGTTTCACAATGTGGATTAGAATTGGGATGTGCAAATACATTCGGACGTGTCTTGTATATCCTGGTGATTTTTTCATCTGGAAAGGATGGTGTGGGGATTTGAACATCAAACGGGCCAGGTCTATGGCTGATTCATAAAATGGGGCGTTAATTGGGCCTATAATAGCCTATTAGGTTTTATATTTGGATGGTTATGGATCTATTTTGGTGGTGATTGATTCTTGACCTTTTTTACTTCATGTTTTATGGATCTTTGGGCCTTCAGGTGTGGGTGATGTCAATTCTTGTTGTGTTTTTTGGGTTGAAATGTTTTTCCACTTTTCTGTTTGGTTGTTCTTTTTATGACACACTTGTTTTTGTCTCTATACTTTTATTTTAATTAATAATTTTTAGGTCCAAGTACACTCAGAAGCTGAACCTTTTTAGTAATTATTTAATTCTGGAATATATATCTACATCCATAAAATTAAGGTGTTCACATCACATAATTTGTAACTCTTCATGGAAACCACAAATTTGTGTTACTATTCCAAAGAAAACTCACAAATTCAGACATATCCATATGTGACTCATTCTAAGGTCCATTAACTTTTCGTTTAATGGTATATAATTTTTTGAAATTGGAAATCTCTACATGAGTAGGCCTAGAGTAATAGGTGGCCAACCCATCACCATTCATGGACAAGTCAAAATCCTCTAGGTTGGTGGGTAGTATGACCCCAAGTCCCTTTCCTTAGGGAGACTTTACTTAAGATATAATTTAATTCGTGATATATCTAACACCTAATATGTACACACTATATTCAATAATTATTCTAAATCTTAAAACACTAAAAATAAACTATTTTCATGGTAGATAAAATAAATAAATATTACGAAGTAATACCAAGCATGTAATGCAAGTATCTATCTCCCCAAATAAATTTATCATATAAATTTAAGCTTACACATTATTCACATTATAAAAACAACTTACAAACCTAATTGATAAAAGAAAAAAACAAACAAATAAACAATTGTTTTATTTTTCAAAAATATGAAAACCCAATATTAGCTTTTCATATATTTTTTAACAATAAAAAATACAATTTTATAATGTCTAAAATCGTAATTCATAAAAAAAATAAAATTTTAATTAACAATATCACAATCAAACAAAAATTACACATGGTATATTCTATAACTGACTATCATTCACAAAATTAGATTAATATACGAGAGAGGGTAGTATATATGCTTATCATATCCTATGATATGCCTATTAATCATTTGGTGTGATTCATATCGCTAAATATAATAGGAAATATCATATAATGTTAAAAATATTTATTTATTGGGGTGATAATGTATTTGGATTTCATAGCTCTATTTTTTTTAAACCCTGGTTTTTATCATGTGTTACAATATCGTGTATTTTAATCTTGGATACTGAAGAAACTTGACATCTTTTTTCAAATCATACTTTATGATATAGATCTATTATTCAATATGGTAATTCATAATAGAATAGTTCAAAATGGATTATTTTATATTATATAACTACATATGAATAACGATATGTAATTCTTCAAAAACCTATTGATTAAAGATGATTAATTCTTGAAGAACCTATCTTTGATACAACTAATGGGTTTTGGGGGATTTTATTATAATCTATAATAGTGGAAACAACCCAAAAAAAATTAATCTATCATTAATGATTACAATTTTAGGTTTTACTAAAGAAACAATGTTTGTGTATCTTCCTAGTAGTGTCCTTAATCTCCTTGGAGTTCTTTATGATAATTATAAGGATAAAAAATAATGTTTTCTGCCTTTATAGTTAATCCTCTATCACTTGAATCCATTTTAATAACTTGAGGATTCTTATACACTTAAAGTGGATATATAACCTTCATTGTGGAATGACAAACGATTCTAAAAAAATTATATAGTTTAAAATATCTTTCCATAAAATTGAGGATCACCACAATTCTTCCAACATGATATATTCCATCACTTTATATACCCATACATGATTTACATCTTGAAATAAAAAACACACACACTAAAAGTAATACATCTGGTGCATTACTTCCCACTATAGGATATATTTAACCAATTCAATGGAAATGCATGTTGTGTTTAATCAATTCATAATGGATTATAAATGTATGGAAACCACATTAAATGAATGTAGTTGATGCATGTAGATATTTTTGTAAATGCATGCCTCCATCATAATCTAGGATTGCATCATATTATAAGTTCTGATATAAGAATTGATATTTTTATATCATTGGTTACGATCCAGGGATAACATTAAATAAGATATCCATTTGTTTTTTATATTTGCAACACATATATCATGTCATTAGGGGGGATAGTTCCCCTCTCTAGAGACATATACCCTATTATCAGGGGAAATAGTGCTCTACCCTCGAAATATAATCCATAATATCATTGGGGGTTGGTGTCCCACCCTGAAAATATAGTCCATATAATCAAGAAAAATAGCACCTTACCAGGAAATCAAAGTTCACATTTCCATTGAGGGTATACTCCCTCTTCAAAATCTTATATATCACACTATATATATCATACATCATAATTATTGGGAAAGGATCATGCCTCACTCTACCAAGTCTCATATGTACATGGTTTGGCCAATTAACTGAACTCATCACACATATCCTATATTGGAATCTCAAGCTCACAACCCATCCTTGTTACTATATTCACATAGCGTTATAACCACAATTACCTCCATGCAATAACCCTATCAATGGTTAACATAGAACTGGGATTCCCACTAGGGTATCCAAGTTCATATATCATCTAGACACCCTATATGGGTTCCTATATATAATTCCAAACTCTGTGGTCATGTACATCACTCATATGGAATAGATTCTAGCTTGGCCATGGTCACATCATAGCCTCATCGGTCTCATAGAAAAAAACATGATGGAATCATAAAAGAGAGGTGGAAAAAAATACATCTCACCCTCTAGTAAACTAGGTTATCAACTCATCTGTAGCCTTTATAGAATTCAACTCATGGCATACCCACTCAACAGCTCACATACCCACTTGGGCAGGAAAACACAGCCCACCCACTAATCAACTTTCCTTACAAAACTGACCAAGGATACATGCATCTCACCCCAATACTGAGGGCCCATCTTAGGTATCTCATGAAATCAAATGGAATCTTAACCCCTTTTATTACATAGTCACTAGGTTACTTCATTTCCCACAAAAATCCTTGGAGCGGCCGCTCTGAACTTAGGAGTCCCAATGTCACCCAATATCCATGTCCAATATATTCATTTAATTAACTTAATTTATATCCATGACCTTTCTTGTAAATGACAATGACATCAAATGACTATTCAATATCCCATCATGGCTTACAATAATTTAATGGAAATGTTTCATTTAAATATAATTTAAATCAAAAACAGGTGGGATGGATGAAATCACATGCCACATAAACATGATGAATAAACTTTATAGAGACATTTAGAGACCACCAAAATCATGGCCATTCATTATAAGTGAGGCTCATATATCATCATTGAAACACTTCTAAGAACTTCTTGATATCATACTTTAATATGAGTCCATGAGTCAATAAAAATAATTCAAGTTAACTATAAAGAAATTATAATTCATTTAAAATTTAAAAAAAACTATTTATTATTATACTAATATTCAAGGGATATTTATTTAATTTCCCAATAAGTGATATATTGTAGATAAATCCTCTAGACAATATTTCTAAACCACCCATGATATTCACTCAAAATGTTAGCTAACATAATAAACTACCTTTCCTTACGATCCATCCATCTATTTCACTCAAATTGATGGAAAACCCAAAATAAATTGAACTCAGGGACATTACACTTATAATCCCCCTAAAACATAGTGTGATCATCCTCTCATGATCCCTTCTAGACAAGGTGAATAAAATAAATTTCATATTGAAATGCTTCTACCATGCCCCAGTGAAATAATCATCTGAGCATGTACTTGGTTTTCAATAGGTTGGTAGTGATAGAAAAGTGGGAATAAAATGATAAATAATTGAAGTGGATAAATAGATTTTCCTCAAAAAATTCCTATAGATCAAACATCACACAAATTCATGAAAAATAGTTGAATATCCCACTCATGGATTGAGGAGAAAAAGACATTATTCTTGGCGTATTCATACTCTTTTTGCTGAGAAAAACCCACATTCCCCTTTTGTATTTCCTTTTTAATATTTCAATGATATTTTTGAAACTTTTGAAAACAAAATTATGAAAATTAGACAAACATTGGGTGCCTCTAAAATATATATTGCATACTTCTCCCTGGGATCCCACATATAGACTTTTTATTCTATTCATAAAATTTCTTCTCCATATTTAATATATATAAATCATATGTAATTTGTTTACCTCAATAAAATTACCATTCATAATATATTTAACTTAATAAAAAATCCAATACGTAATATCTTACATCATAATTATTATATAATTCTTTATATGTATGTTATTTTACATTGAAAAAATTTCATTATGTAAGATATTCTCCAACTCTGTAATATATTTTACATCATTTTAAGATATTACCTTGGATACATTTCTGACAGACATGACATATACATATAATGTATAAATTGTGGTCTAACACCTATTACATTTTTTACTCCCTAGAATGTATTGTGTATATACATAAGATTTTATACATAGATAAAAAAATAGTGATTTTTTCATCCATACCAAATTTATGTTTATTGTCATAAAATGTGTTATGATTGAACGAAAGATGTATAAGTGAGAAATATTATCATACATAATATATTTCATCCATTTTAAAAAAAAAATTCGATATAAAAATAATATTTTTATTTTCCCCTATAGTATATAATATACAGGTCTTATCCAACTTTTAAAAATCTACAACTTAAAACTCAAAAAATCAAAAAAAATCAAAAACATTGCCAAAAATTTTCCATCCTTCAAAGCATTTCTAAACATTTATTAAAAGAAAAAACATTACTAAAATTCTATCCCACTCAATAATTTCATCCGCGGGCCCATCGAACTCTCTACACATTTTCCCAACCAATTCGGATACTTTTAACACCTATATCAGGTCCCATTTTAAATGGTCAACCCAAGGTCTAACCCAAATACCAATTCCATATACTCGGGCTAAATAAAACAACACAAACATGTAAATATTCAGATTTTATGAAAAAAGATATAAAAAAAATATATTTTTAATAAAATTAAAACTGATTAATACCTCAAACTGCTCCAGGGTGTTATAACTTCCCCACTATAACACTTCTCATTCCGGAGAAGTTTTATCCTGAATAATTTGTAAAACATCTCACACAATTAGAAATCATGCACATATGAAAACAAATGTTTCCTTATAGTTATTTTCATGCCAACACTACACCCAAATTAGCTCCACTACCCAAAACCTCACCAGTTTACACATTATAGTACTCATCATTTCCAATAATTTCATGATAACTCCCAACTATTGTAGGAATTCATCATTTCCCAATTTACCATCATCACAGTCCAACAGTTGACACAATAGGTCTATACTAGATTATCACACGCTCAGTATCCAATCTAAGAATCACATTACCATCCATATCAGAATATTCCATCTAACTCCCAAGACTTCATCCATATCACAGGACCCCTCAATGTTTCACATGTAAACATGCCACCCGTGAGAACTAACATTTCCAAAAACATGGCCCACCATTGATTTATTTCTTGGAATATATACCCTGTCATACATTTTGACTATCATCCCACATCTAGGTGATATCAATTACTAGAATTATGAATCAACCCAAATCTCATTGAAGAATACCAATATTTTCTTATTTTTCATTTACTTCCTATAACATGAATTCTTTTATCCAAGAAACATCAAAATACCAAAACCATATCGGGTTAGTCCCACTATCATGTCTCTCATGATGTTTATCAAAAGATAATCAATATAAGGATCACATGCTTATATAATCTTTGGTTTACACCCACCACAGAACTATCCTGAAATCACCCCTCAAGAATAATGCATGATGAGTTACAACATCACACGTGTTTCTCTCTCAATCCATGCTCATCTCAGCCCTTAAAAATCCTTTCAAGAACCAATCTCAGACTGATGATAATGTGGTACAATAATCCCTTTATGATATCTTCCCTCATCACAAAGGGACCATCCATCTATATCAAAACCTTGTTCCACTATTCTTTAAAGTGTCTCACGAATTATCCCATGTTCATCAACGCCTCACTATAAGTATTTCACAAAAAAGTAAAACCTCGTATCTCTTATGAACTAACTATCTCTACATATCCATAACCTCATTACCACTCAGTCATTCCTTCATCACATCAATAAAATTCAAATTCATTGGTTCCCATAGGTCAACACAACATGACCCTTACTCAAAGATTCCCCTAGGCTAACCAACATATACAATAAAATCTAGTGTGAACAGCTGTTTTCAATTATTCTTCTTTTACAACAAGGTGACTAATGAATTTCCATCATCAACTGATATTTGGTCACCATTTCTATATGATCATCCACTAATTCTATCAGTAATCCCAAACCTAACTCCATATAGTTAGTGAACTAAGAATTCCTAGACTCCTTCACAACATATAAGAACAACTCAATGTCTTATTCCAAAATTGGTCTTAAGGGACCAAGATCATACATAACAATACAGCATATCCACAGATTACAGACACCTCAAATGAAACCAACATGATTTTCATATATTATTCTGATCTCTCATTAGTAATTGTGTAGATTACCCAACTCAGTCTCCCTATTTAAATAATATTTTTCAAATACATCCATCAAAATGTATCACGTGTCACCAAAGCCACTCTCACATAACTAATCAACAGGATATCCTTTCTCAAGATAAGTTTAGGGTTTAGAAATATGCCTGTTTGATATTTTAATTAAAATATCACTCTCTTGATTCGTGGAAATATATTATCCAACTAACAATCTTTAAATCAACAACTCTAAAAAATCAAGGGAAATAAACATATAAAATCATATTTTTATGTGACACCTAAGACACACATACGTCAGATCCAACCTAGGACAACTATTATATTAAATCAAATTAAAATTAATCTCATGCATGTTTGAATGATTATAACATGATAATTACCCTTGATTTCACATTCAGGATATCTAAGGCATCACAATTCAAATATCCCATAACTTGTGGAACCTCATGTACACCTATCTCAATCACAAAGAAACAACCCACACTTTAAATTTCTAAAGGAACTCACAAGAGTAGGTTGACCTCTATCTCTGGTTTCCCTCATATAAGATAAATCACTTAAGGAAATATCAGGAAAACATATTTTTTCCTATTATAACATCATACTCACTAATATCTAGAGTCATGCCTTAAAAACACTAGGATCTATCTCTATTAGTTCATAAGTCACATCATATATGGGTCAAAAATCAGGGAGTATTATCTACATTACCACCCCAAGTATCATAAGAAAATTCACATTCCAACATAACCACTCTAGGGTTATCACACATATATATATATACAATTCATCTCATCCTCACATCACTACCAAATCATGGGAACTAATCTTTATCAGGTATCTATACACTAAACTGCCCCTCAAGGATCAAGCTTTCATACATGGGAATATGTATATATATATTTCATTTAACTATCATTTATCATATTGAGTAGATCCTAAACAGGGTTTTATTGAATGAAATGACATTCAAAAGTCATAAAAGAAATTTTCTTATAAGTTGGTATTAGAAATTTATTAAACTGATGACATAGAATATAAAAATTAATTAATTCTGGGGTGTAATAAAAAATTATCCAATATAATTAAGTTGAATACCCCCAATAATATATGTGAGAAAATTCCATATAAGTTATTGTTGATTCTTAAAGTCACCAAAAGCTATTTTCTTTATTTTCTTTTTTTCCTAAAACAATTATCTCAACCACACACAAGAATGAATATTTTATGCTAATATACATGCCTGATATAATGGTTTAAAGAAAACTCCCTTACCACCACCTGATAATAGAAATGTCCAAAAAATCAATAAATCTAACATATCATTTGGAAAATGAACCAACTCAACTGTAACATCTAAAAGTAGAAACATAATTCCCAACTCCATGGTAACTTGAACTTCGGATCATTCTAGTGATAACTAGGAAAAACAAATAGAATACATCCTAAGCCTCAACTATTCTTATCTCCTTACTATCAAATACTAACTAATAAGATAAATAACATAACACACTAATACCATTTTGATATTTCCCCATCTCAAGTCACTCTATAGAAACTAGACTAGGATTTTATGTGACCTTAGGTGTTTCACCTTATATATCAAATTTTTCCAACAAGTAGAGAGATTCTAGGATGATATTTCTGTGGGTGGTTATAACCTTATATCTAAGTAATGAAAATAAAAAATGTTCATTGAATCAATCATAATGAATAACCAAAAGAATAAATTAATATCTTGAGAAAATCTAGAATAAATAAATTATACACCACATTCTATAAAATTTGAACTATTAAAAATATAAAATGAGTCAACAATACATCAATAAGATTTATCCTAGGAATATATTATAAATTCCATTCCAAAAATAAACTAAAATAAAAACAATCACCACTTAGTCCTAAGTCCAAACTGGTCTCATCTCCTAACCTTGTCCAAGTTATCCAATTGACCTGTCCAATATTAGGCCTTTATCCTACTTTTCCCTATGATAATGAGGTATAATTGGGAACCAATATACCAAATCTATTGGATTATGATTTTATTGTAACCCAATAGGTCAACCACCGCACGTGAATCTTGGTGCACAAGTAGATGTTGTTTAACATAATAAAGATAAGGGGAAGACCTATTACATCCATAGTGGATCACCTTAATGTTATGTTCATTGGAGATAGAGGTAGGGTCATTGTGGTATTCATGGTATAGATCATTGTGTAGTGACTCATTTAGAAGCTTAGTTTATCTTTTTATCCTTCGGGGTATATAGACTTATTTGGTGATATCATTGATTACCATGACTCTAATTATTGTTATGTTATGTTATAAGATTTTGGTCTAGTTTTTATCATACATAAAATATATATGTGTGTATATATATTAGATTTTTTTACATGATATTTTTATTGTATTAAAAGGAAAATCAACCCCTAATTATATTCTAAAACCCTAGACAATTTTTTGTTTCATTGGCCTAGATCACTCGACAATAACCAAGACTCTCATAAAAATCCACCAAAAATAACTAATAATAAATTCTATAAAAAATAAACTTTAAAAATCAGAACATTAGACATAAATACATAAATAATATTTTTTTGGGTAGTTCATATACATACCAAACAAAAAAAATGAAAATAATAACCATTTAGTCTAAAATCCCAACTTGGTTCTATATGCTGACATTGTGCAAGATATCTAGCTAGACCATAAAATACCAGGCCTCTATACTATATATAACTATGATCATCAAGTCTAATTAGGTTTAAAATTCCCATGGACACTCGATCATAGTGTGATTATAACTTAGTAGTCCACCATCAGTGGTGTCTCTAACATAAAAAATTAATACATTGTATAAGTGATGTGATATTCTAAAAATAATCTTATAAAGTGTGGATGTAAAATAACATAATAACCATAGATAATCGAGTCATTAGGGGAAAATAGAGGTCAACCATATCTGATTCTCCTAAATTTGGATATTTATAAGTAGGTCACCTAACCGAAAAGAATCGGATAACTATATGGTAGAATAACATTATGTATCATCGAGGGTAATAACCCCTTCCATTTATTTTCATATCATATATCATCAGGGGAATATCTCACATACCATAATCACATATGATATATTCAGGAGGGATATAATCCACCCACAAAAACATAAACCATATCATTAGGGGGAGTAGTGTCCCTCCATAGATACATATATAATATCATCAAGGGAAAATAGTGCCCCTCTATAGAAACATATATCATATCATCGTGTGAATAACACCCCTACTTAGAAACATATATTATATCATGAGGTAGAATAGCATCCATCCCTATAAACAAATATAATAGCATCATGGGAATATAAAGTCTAATAAGAAACAAATACCATAACATTAGGGGAAATAATGACACTCTTTGGAAACATTTATCAAATCAATAAGGAGAGAAAACACCCTAACCTACAAACATAATTTTTAATATCATTAGGTGGGAAAATATCCCCAACATGGAATTAGAATCCATATAATTTTGGAGAATAACAACACATCCCGGAAGCATATATCATATTTTCATCTATTGAATACACCCTCCATGAAATATATATATCAATAAAGATATATCATACATCATAATCTGGGATAAAGGAACCTTCCTTACAGTACCATATTTTTTTCAAAAGATATAGAAACTCACTAGAACCCATCACACATCTCTAATGATGGCCTCTAAAATACACTTATCATTCTGATTACTTTGTTCACACTCGGATATCACCACACTATCATCCATGTACTAACCCTCTCTTAGGTCCACATGAAACTAGGGAACCCACTAAGGTCCCCTAGGTCACACATATTTCAAGCACCCAACATGGGTTCCCATTTATCATTACTAGATCTCATGTTAAGTCTATAACCAAAAGATAATATCATCTATCAAGACAACAATGGCTACATAATGGACTCTTTAATCTCATAGGAAAAAATACAAGCATCATATTGGTGAAATGACGTAAAGCCCTTCTCACCTTCATGTCAACTAGGTTAGCCACTTGCACTAAACCTTTCCTAAATAATACCCAGGGAAAGCCCACCTAAGTACTTACTTACTTTTGGGAAGGACACATTCACCCCCACTCTCTCATAAATTTTCCTAACTAGCCTTAGAAAACTAACTAAGTCTATACGCATCTAATCCAAAGCTCGAGGGTCCATATCGAGCCTCTCACAACCTCAACCAGAATCAATCCCCCCTTTATGGAATTTTCAGTAGGAGAATCCATTTCCCATAAAAATCCCTAGTTAAACTACTCTTAATTTATTAGGTTCAAAGAAACCTTATCTCTAGGTCCTCTATGTTTATTCATTTCATTTAATTTATACATGTCTGAGTTATATGTGTGACATTGTTTTATACTCAATCCTTAAGCCATCGGTGGATGATGCATCAATATAGTGTTCAAGGGTTCATCAATGGCCATGGAACTTATATTTTAATACTAATAATATAAGGGAAACAATTTATTAAAATATATATTCAATCTCATAAATGTGAAGATACCATACATTACAAGTAATATAAAAACGCATATAATTTAGTTAGATTCCCAAAAACTACATAAATCATAAATAGAAATTATAATTATATGAAAGGATAGACCACCATCACATAAACTCATCCATGAGATAGGTTAGTCACATACACCTGAATATTGTTCTAGAGTCATATTCTTTATATGTAGGGTTTGATCCCAACTGAAGCCACCCAATTTTGACAATTCATAATTACAATATCAATAACCACCATTGATCTACTTAAATACTGAATAACTTTTAGGATTAAATTTTAGAGAATTAGGGGGGAAACCCTTTATGTAATAAATCCCATGTCATTATCATAAAATTGGAATTTTCCCAATTATACCCAGATTTTATTATTCTATAATAATACTTCATTATCACCACAAACATTATCGACACATGATACCATTCAAGACTAATATTAATAAAATATTATTTCATTATAATCTCGGGGAAAATAAAACATAAGAAAGGATGATCTCAAATTATCAATATTTGTAAACATGGGAGACATCAATATATAATCATAAGTAATAATAAGTTAATAATAAGGGCATGTTAACATTATCAAAACATAAAAAAAACATATCCAAAAATTCATAGAAAATAAATCATGATTCATGGAATAAGGCTTTTTATAACTAAATATATGAATCATAAGAGTGAATAATCATCGATAATTCATCATGAGCTTGATGAGATCATATCATAAATGTTATAAATGAGTTTATGGAATAAAAATGAGTATAGAAAAAAAATTCCCTTATTCAAGGATCATTAACATGACTATTATAGGGGATAAATTCCAATTGTTGATTTTGTTCATTCCCCATTCCATAATTTCATTTTTCAAGCCTCAGTAACAAGACAATCAAAGTGGATAGAGTCCCATAGTGGACTGAGTACACTCTATATTCTAATATTTACTTAGTTAAGGATAATTAAAAAGAATATAAAAGTGGATAGATTACCATATTATATTTATTTCACTCCCCAATATTTTATTTCCTTAGTCAAGCATCAGTACCAAGACTATCATGGTGGACATACTCCCTTAATGGACTGGGTTCTCTCCCCATTCGAGTTCATATTATCTCTTGAGACATAAATATTTACCCAATGCATTGTAGTTCTATATAATTTTATTCCCCAATCAAATTACTAAAAAAATAAATTTTTGTTCCAAAATATCATACAGTCATTCCTAATTTATCATATAATAACCCATATAAAATAAACGGGTTTCAAAAATATTTCATCATAACATAATTAATACATTGGAAAGTAACAGGTTTCATAGAATTGTTTATAAAACATAATCATCATAATACATGAAGAGAATAAAGTTTATAGTATCATAAATCATATCCCCATTAAAGCATAAAAAAACTTAATAGATTTTGAAATAGAAGAAAACTCTCTAGTATAAAATCATTAAAAAATACTTTTTTCAAATCAAGAGAAAACATACATTTTATATTGGTAAAATTCAAAAAAAAAATTCATAAAAGTAATGGTAAAAGAATTTTATTTTTAAAACCATTGATAATTATTAATGAATATTCATTAATAATTATATACATGATATTGTTAAAATCCATTCAATTAATATAAGTTAAAACAAAAAATTAATTTCACAATTTTATAAAAAGTCAAAAGTAAGTCATATGTAAAATCACTGAAGTGATTCCTTTTAAAATTTTATAAATAAATTAAAGTAAAAAAATAATATTTATAAAACATTTAATTATATATAAAAACTTATATAAAATATTTTTAAGAATATAGACATGGAGGAGAATACTACTGACCCAAAAAAAAGAAATAATGTTGGTTATTCATAAAAACATTTTCTCGTTCATTTAAAGTGAAAAGGAGAAGAAAATATAAGGGAAACATTAAATTCAAAAAATAACTAGATAAAAAGAAAATATATAGTATTTTAAGGATATTAATCATATAATTTCCCTCAATTAAAATTTAACATTGATAATCCTAAGGTAAAAAAATAGATAGTAACTTAAAACCTTACAGCTCTAGTAATCTCAAAATCTGACCCCCATGAGAGGGATAAATATAGAGGGATTATTAAATACCCAGAATATTTTAAAAAATCATAAATTATATTAAGGGGTATTATATACACCACATAAAAGAAACAAGTGGTGAATATAGCATATGTATCACAAAAATAAATGTGAGATGGGAAACCTATACCTTGAGTCTCATCTTTCTTTTTATACATTCAAACCTCCTATATAAAAAATATATATATTTATTATAAATATATTATAGGAAAATATTAATATATATATATATAACAATGTATCATTCCCTTATAACGTCTAATTACCCTTTTTCTAACAATTCTTCTTTAAAATCATTATTCACAAGAAAAGTGGTTTGTTTTCCATGCATGTTTTGGTTTTATGATACTGTTCCTTACACCTTGGTCATAATATATTAATCTAAAAATTAAATTTATTCATTAATATCATATTTATTAAATATATACACCTTTATAACCATCCATATAGGTTGGTTATTAAAAACAAATTATATCACTTCATGGTGGTATGTGGGTCTGCACGAGTGACGTCTTCCCTTTTTTATAGAAGTAATGAAAGAACGGAAGATAATAATTCAAAATTAAAGAATGATTTTTATATAAAAAAATATAACATATATAAGTTAAATATATCCTTATTTTCATGCATTTAAATGATAAATGAAAAAAATCACATCACTTTGTAGAGGTGGTAGTCCACATATATGCACAAGTGACGTTATCATTTTTTTACAAATGGAATGATAATAAGTTGTATAATATATTATATTTACATAATAATAATTATTATAAAAACATTATATATATTATTTAATTTATCAGTATAACCATCCAAGTGATATGGAAATGAAAATTAAATACATCCTTTCATGGAGACGGTAGTATGTATGTATGTGTGAGTGAGATTTTTATTTTACACTGGATATAAAGGAGATCAAAATATTTTTATCATTAACATAAAAACCTTAATTATAGTAAATATAAATATGTCATAATCTTAATTTAGTTTTATAATATTTTTAGAAGGTTTAATGTGAAACAAACATGAAAATGTTTGGTAAGAACATAATCATCTTCTTCAGGTATCATCCTTTGATAATAATCATAAGGATTTGCGGATGGGTCTTTGGGAATAAAATAACTTAAAGGTAATATCTAAATATTTTGGGACGGTATATCGGCATACATTAGATGATCTAAAGGGAAAAATTTGTGTAAATAATTTAGGATATGAGGTTCTATTTTATATGTGATGGGAGTGGCGTAGTTGTAAATATTCTATATTTTAAAATAATATAAGGACACTTTCAATGAAAATCGGTATATAATTTGGACAAATTAAATATTAGGATGAGATTGTGTACTAATAAATTAAATCTATATTATTTTTAATTTTTTTGAGTTATTTTAACCTCTATATCTTTAGTTTAATCCCCATTTAACACTTTTAACATTTACTATAACAACTATATAATTATTCATTAAGGATTAATAATATCATTTCAAAATGAAAATTGGATTATAAAAGTACCATTGTTGACATTATAGACCATTCGACATTATTTTTAAATAATATTATTTTTTTATTTTTTTAAACAATTAATTAAATATTTTTTTAATATAAACTATCCCTTATGTAATTTTTGAGACTATTCACATAATGTGACTTAAAAAATTACCATTAATTTTGAATTTGAATATTTAAAATATTACTTACCAATAATTTTAATCTATTAAAATACTTAAAGACATTAAATTAATAAAATACATCACTTTTAATACTTTAAAACTATTTATTTTGATTTTTTTCACCTTCTTGAACAAGAATTTCATTAATGTTGTGTAATAATTTTATGTAATTATACCATTATAAAAAATAAAAAATAAGTTACTATAATAAAACATAATTTATTAATATTAAAAATAAATATTTAAAACCATCCATAAATTCTTTTTATCTTAATGAAAACATACCAGAGATATTAAAATAAAGGGAGTGACATATTGTAATTATTCTTTATTTAAAGTAATATAAAGGACATAATCAATATAAAATGGAATTAAATATCTATATTTTAGCATATAGGTATTTTTTTAATAAAATAAACTAATTTAATTAAATAAATTGTTGTTTTTATTTATTTTTAATACTTATCCCTTAGTTTTTTATATCATTTAACCCATTTTATCCTTTACTTTGGTGATAACCTTATACCATGGTTAATTTACATTATAAATAAAATGGAAATCATCCATATTACCTATTTTGGATATGATTATCTCAAATATGGAATCCATTTCAAAATTTTAATTTCCCACAAGTGGTAGAAATTACTGTTAATATAAGTCCACAAAATGTAATGAAAACCTATTTTTAGGAAAAAAACATTTTTAAGTATAAAAATTATTTTATACCGAAATCATGTATGATATTTATTCCCCTTGAATTTATTATATTTTTTTAATAAAATGAGATTTTTTAAATTTAAAAAAAAATTAAAAACCTAAATTTTCCTTATGAAAAAATGAATACAAGAGAAGTGTTAAAAATTTGTTTTATTTGAATAAAATATTTTTTTATATTTTCATAATGTAAAACATAGAATTATATGTTAATAATTATATTTAAAAATTCATTATATTAATTATTAAAAATATTTTTTTTAATAAAAGTTGCATGAACTTTCAAGTTTTTCTTGGATCATGGAATTATCATAAAAAGGCAGTATTTTTAGAATAATTATTATAACACCCTGATATTTTTATGACATACTTTTTTTTATTTCTATGGTGTCTTGTGTTGTATGCAACACCAAGAAAATATTGTCCAATAAGAAACTACATCTTATCTTGCGATATACTCAATGATATTAATGGCTTTTGATACACCCATTTTTATGTTCTTTTGATAAAATTCATTTTATATAAGACCAAGTATAATTTAACAAATAAATATTATTATGTTACCTAAAAACCAAGTCATTATAATGGCGCGTATGGATAGTATTAACTTTCTTCTGAAAAACTATTTACATGCAAATAAGTGAGTTTATAAAATAAAAAATCACTCTTGATAGATTTTATTAATGATTTTTTTTAATTCATTCAATCTAATGTTTAAAATTCACATTATATGTTTTTTATACATTATTTAAGAACAAATTCATTTTTTTGTGTAAAAGAAGTAATTTTCAAAAAAATACAATTTTACCACCTTTTGATGGAACACCCATTTTAAATAAAATTTTTGGCACTTTTATATATTATTTTTAATGAAATAATATTATTATTTGAAATAGGGATATAAAATTTTAATTTAGATGATTTTTTTATATTTTTTTTATAAGTTTTGAGTTTTGATGAATACTGAAAATACACTAAATTTTAATTGAAAACAACTATTTTCATAGAAATAATCTATATGAATAAAATTATATTCTTGAATGGTTTTAAAAGATAAATAGAATATATTTCTATCTATAAATATAATTTTTCCATTTGAATTAATTATACATTTAATTTTTATTTGAAAATATTTCAATCTTTTGTAATTTTTAACTTTTAAAACCTATTTTTTATTTTGATAACGGGATTCATTTTAAATTAATTACTAAAAATTTTGGGTTTTAAATTTTTTAAAATAGATTCAATATTTGGAATCAGCAGGTACAAATTATTTTAATATCATTATTTTATTTTTTGGCATTATGAATGGTAACTTCGATAATTTTTATTAATACGGTAAAAGGGTAAATCAGGTAATTCAAGGTAAATATAATATTATAAAATTACCTTCACTCCTTTCCTAAAATTATTGGATGTGTTTCCTACGACATAAAAAATCCTTGGGTCAATATGATACCCTTTGGAATCCACTTAAATGATAATGGATCATTTAATATATTTTATTTAAAGAAAAGTTAAATATGTCATACTCAAATTTTAATAACTTTATCATTTATAAAATATGGTTATAAATAAGATAAATTTGATTATAAATACTCATTTAAAATATAAAATGTTTTTAATTATCATGGTATTTTATTTTTAATCTTTAGGTAAAAATAATTTTCCTAAAGTATTATACATTGATGATGCAGAAATTGTTTAATTGATGAAAAATCAATAAATAATTTTTTATTAAAATTATAATAACCATTAAAAGAAACAAATACTTGAGTTTTTTTTTGGCCATTTATATCTTGACCATAAACATCCATGGGTCTATTTATTGACCATTTTGTGACTTATATAAAATATTATGACCCTTATTTTATTTTATTTAAAGTGATAACAAAGTGGCTACATTCATTATTTAATAAGTATAACATTTTAAATGTTGGATTTTCCAGAATATAAATTCAACTAAATATATTACTATTAAACCAATTATATTTATATTAATCATAGTATTTGATTTTTAATTTTTCTTCAAAAATAATTGTTTTAAATAATTTCACAAAACTGATGTTGTAATTATTTTATTAAAGAAAATATCAAATTAATGTTATTAGAAACATTAAAATTCATATAATTTGGGATAATTAATATATAAAATTAAGTTTATTGATTAAATTGATCCAATGGGGATATAATAAAATAATTTTTTTGGAATAACATGTTATCTTGATATTTTTAAAAAATGATGAATTGAATAGTGTCATAATTGACACTATTGTTTGTTTATCAAAATAATGTATTATTAAATTATTTAAAAATAATAAAACATTTTAAAAAATATATAATAATTTATATATGGTATAAAATTATATAAATTATTTATTTTTTATTTAATTTACACCAAACAAGTGAATATTTTACCCTTTTAATATTGAAATAATTGTTACCCTCGTTAAAATGAAATAGAATAACTAAGTGTTAAATTAAAATGATAAGGCTTAAATGGAAATCCAAACTTGTCAGAAATTTATTAGATGATAATATTACAACCTTATATCATCCAATATTCTAATATATTACACTATTTCGGTTTTTTTATCTCGTTTTATTTTATTATAAACTAATAATATTGGATATTCCAAATGTGCCCCTCGCCTCAATTATAAAAGGGTGCATCCTCCCTCACAATTTCAATTCACTTTGAGTCTCAAAGATTGAAAATAACCTACCCATTTCCCTTATAAAAATTCTTCTTCAAACTATATATATTTCTTTTCTCAAAATAACAACTCTATTTTTTTAAGGGGAGATCTAGAGGGAGCTCGTTGAAGAAGAGGTAATCTCCTCTACCGATTCTTTCAAATTGTTTCTTCTTATACTTCCTCTTCATTAGTTGATTCCATTATAAATTAATGTCCCTATTATCAATTGTAAACTGATATTTTATTAATATTATTTAACAACCATATTAAACATTTTATTCATCCTATGAAAAATGAAATCACCATGTGTGTGTACGTACGACTTATCATCTACACACCGTGGTGTAATATGTTTTTCACCCCCATCTTACATGGATGGATATAATGATAGAAATAATAAATATATACAATTATTATAATTTTATATGGATTCTATAACAACATATATAACATCCAATTCTATACCATTTTATAATTATTAATTATATTGCTTCTCATGTGTACGTACGACCTACCATCTCCACGATGAAATGTGATTCCTTATACAATACATCCATTTAAAAATGATTATATAAATGTAAAGAATAAATAACTATGGTATATATGATGTTAATATCATTTTTAATGGTGATAGAAGAAGTGGAACCAAAACTTATTCAAAAAAAAACAAGAATATGAATTTAAGCAATTAATACCCGGATAACGAGTAATAATGAAATGTTATTAACAAATGAATAAAAATATAAGAATATATGATATCATAAAAATTAATATTATTTAAAAATATTTCAACTATATCATTTAAATAATGATACTGGAGGTTCAGATACATAATAAGGATAGCAGACCAGAGGTGAGGGATAATTTTTCAATCACATTGTTATCCAATATTATTTATATATAATTATTTACTCGGGTATATTTATCATCCACATCCATGTTTCCTAAATATATAAAATTATTTTTGTTCTTTTAAAAAAATCCAAGCCAATTTTAAACATTGGTAAATTTTTATTAAAAGTATGAAATGAAACTTTTATCATTATTCGATATTAGGTGAGTTTTTTAATTTTCTCGTAAAAGTACGAGGATAATGTTATTTAAATTATAAAACATGAATAGATTTTTACATTTTCATAAAACCTTATTTCCATGAATATTCCTCTACACGTATTCAAGTTTATGTTCAAATAAATTCTTTTCTTTTAAAATTGTGCAGCATTTTGAGCAAAGAAGATGTTTTTGAATAAGATATGATATTTTCCTTAAGAATTAATTTCAAGTGTTTTATCAAAAAAAAATTCCTTCTAAGATGACATTATTTAAATAGGGTAATTTCTCAATCGCTATTATCACAATTATTTTAGTGTGTTTATGATGTAATTCTATTTATGAATTTTTTTTATATAGATTATAATGGAATGATGTTCAAGAAACAAATTTTATTCCTTGGGTTATGTTATGTTGAATGATTTTTGTTTTTGTGGAATATGTAAAAATTATTTCATTATAATATGGGTGGTACCTATATCTCCCTTCAATACATTGGGTAAAAATTTATATCTAATGAGATATACATGACTAGAATAGAAGGGAAATATGTCTCAGTAATATAGATTTGGAATGGTAAGTAAACCCGATTTAGCAGTGGACTTTGTCCACTATCATGGTCTTGAAAATGAGTCTTGGATAGTATGGAAATAATTTTCTATGATTATGTGTTTTCCACAATTCCATGTTTTATTCCAATTCTATGTTATCATATCTCATTTTCTTTTATGATTTATGTTGTACGAACTTCCAAAATTTATTTCATGACTCAACATTTTGATTTTCAAAAGTTATATTCATATTTTTGCATTCATATGTTCATGTATTGTTTGTATACCCTTATTGAGAATATAATCTCACCCTTTCTTATGTTTCCATTCCTCAGGTTTTAATGAAATTCTTTAGGTATGAGTACTTAAGGGGAATATCTTTATGGTAGATGTTGAATATCTTTCACAAGTTCTAAGAATGTATTACAATTTTCCAAAGGCGCTAAACTATTACAGACCATAGGTGTGAATTTGTAAAATGTAGTTAATATTCATATAAAAGGATATTATATTCATTTATTTCATGATTGGGTATTTATATTTGGTATCAGAGGAAATTCTTAGTCAACCATTAGAAACTAGGATGAGAAAAAATTAATGAGGTCCCTAGAGGTATTTCTAAGGATATATCTTGTGATATCCTGAGGTTATGTCTAATTATAGGTTACAATCGAATAATTTACGTAGAAATCATGAATATCCTAGGATTTATCTTAACATGTTTTAGATTGAAAATACACCCCCTTGATTATGTTGTTTTCCTAGTATGATGTTTGCCTCTCAAACTATTATTTTTAGGTTTTAGACAATGGGTGGAACTCGAAGGAACTGTGTCAATGATCAATAAAATGGAAAATGAAATGATTGTCCTCTTGAACAAACAAATGTTATGGGATACGGAATGAAACATCTTATTACTATACTTAAATAATCTATGAATCATTCTAGATATCCAAATGAGCTAATAAGGGAATAAAATTCTATTGAGTCCTTCATGAGCAGTGTCCACCTTCTTTTAGTGGGTCTTTTAATCCAATTGTTGCTAAATAATGGATCAGTTTCATTGAAGATATATTTTCCATCATTTGTTGTTTGGATCATGAAAAATTCATTTTGGCTATTTATCTTTTAGTAGGTGAAGCAGACCAGTGGTAGACTCTAATCAAGAATACAATACAACAAGATGAAATTGAATCCATGGAATGGGACGAGTTCAAGAACATATTTTTCAATAAGTACTTTCCTTATATTATTCAAATGAAGATGGAAAAGATGTTCCTTGAGTTATAGAAAATGATGATGAATATTTCGTTACATATGAAGAAAATTTTAAAAACCTTTAAAGGTATGTGGTTTTCTTTGTCATCAAACCTGAAAGTAAAATTGATTGATTATTCAGTGTCTCAAAACTAAGCATATGAAGGTTGTTAGATATAATATACTTTAGTTGATATGAAGATATTTTTCATTGGGATATCAGGGTATAAATGGAAGTTAGTGTTACATATAAATGACAAGGTTTTAATAAGAAACCAAATATTATGTTCAAGGGAAAATCTATAAGTAATGTTGAAAATAAGATGAGTGTCACGTTATGCTCAATGTGTGGAAAGAAGCATGATAGAGATTTTCATAAAGGGACTATAAAATTTTTTATGTGTTTAAAATAAGGTCATCGGTTAGTTTTGTGCTGAAGTAAGGGGGAAAATGTAGCTAATTGAGAAAAGGATATAGATAATGTACCAACCACTCTTTAATGTTACAAGTGTAAGGAAATGGGACATTATGCCAATATATGCCCTCAGGAAAGGGTTATTGATTATTATCAAAGTCAAAAATCTTTTGAGGCCAAATATAATGGAAAATCACATGTGATCACTATTGGTGATGTTGAGTGTGAAAATGAAGTGGTGGAAGGATTGAATGTTTATGTAATGGTATTTTTAAATAATGTTGTAGAGTCGCTTTTATCAGATTATGGATTAATGAAATATCTATATAGTAGTACACAATGGTTTTCCACATGTATTTTAAAGTATATGATGAGTTTTACTGGTAACCATGAAATTTGATTGCTGTAATAATGTGATGTTTCTAGAAAACACATGATTTAGGGAAGGATGACCCTTAATATGAACATGATGTTGAGATAATTATATTTGGATAAAGTTATGTTGGATAGGAATAAGTAAATTGGATTATAATAGTTACCTAAGAAATGGTTAAGGATTTATTGACATGTGGGTTATGCAATCTTGGATGAAGATGAAATATTTTTGGACTACACATTAAGGAAACATGTGTTTTTTCAATAAGGATATCTGATAATTCAAGTTGTTACCATGACTCAAGAGAATACATTGTTAAGGTGTTCACATTTTTTGAATGTTAACAATAAGAGATACCATTTGATATATGGGGTATAAATGTTTAGCTGATTTAGTGAACCTTTTCTATAGTTTTGGATTTTTCATCTTTCAAAATAATTAGAAGGATATCAATTTATTGAAAGTTTAAGTTAAAAATCTGATTAAGTATGTTAGAATAAATAATTATCACACTGTAGGTGGACTTATCTGTATTGGATTACTTTTTCTAACCATTATGTTATTATAATGATATATGTAATGACTTATCATTCTATTTATGGATCACATGATTTGTTAACACTTCAAGAAGAGAACATTCAACTACATTTTTTTAAATAATTGATGAAGTGGAAATTGTTCAATGCACAGCCAACAGTTATATTGTACTGAAATCAAGTAAGTATTTATTACAATGTTCCTTAACTTTAGGGAAAATATCTTGAAAACAAAAAATCCTATCCATGTAGCTTTTAACCCAATGAATAAGAAAGTCCCTTAGAGCCTTATGGATTTATGGATTTGTGATTGTTGCCATTTTTTCAACCAGGTTCTTTGTCACTCTCCATCTCAACATGATAGTTATATTTCTATTCCATATCCATGTTATCAATTCCCACCTATTTTATTCTATATAGAAACCCAGTTATTAGTTATTTTTAGTAACTATTATGTTTTTACCTTTCCTTTTTAAACTAAACTTTTTGTATTCATTTTTATGATGTGGGTTTCTATGAAAGAAACATTCAATTTTTAAACCTTTTTATAACCTTGAATAATTTCAAGGGAGAGATTCATTTTAACAAGGGTTGAATGTAACACCTTGAAATTTTTATAAGATAGGTTTTATTATTTTCTTTAATTTCTTATGTTTTAGGCTACACCAAGATAATCTTGCGCAGTACGAAACACTAACTTATCTTGCAGTATATATAATGCTATTATTTTCTTTTGATACTCAAAATTTCAAGTTCGTTTTTTATAATTCATTTCTCACGATACAAATTATAAGTGAACAAATAAATATTATTATGTTACCTTAAACCCTAGTCATTATAATGGCGGGTATGAAAAGTATTAACTTTCCTTTGAAAAACTATTTACAAGAAAATAAGTGAGTTTATAAAATAATAAAATTATTCTTTATGAGTTTTATTAATGAAATATAAGTTCAATATATTCAATAAAATGTTTAAAATTCATCTTATTTGTTTTCTAGACATGATATAATAACAAATTCAATTTTTCAGATAAGAGAAGTAATTTTCAAAAAAATGCAGATTTACCACCTTTTGATGGAACACCCATTTTAAATTTAATTTTTGACACATTTATATATTCTATTTTAGAAAATACAATTATTCTTTGGATTATTGATATAAAAAATTACTTTTAAAGAACTTTTTATATTTTATAATAAGTTTTGAGTTTTGATGAGTAGTAATAATACACTAAATTTTAATTGAAAACAATTTTTTTTATCGAAATAATTTATATCGTAAAATTATATAATAAAATTGGTTTAAAATATAAATAGAATATATTTTTATCATTCAATATAATTTATGTAATTGGAATCATTTTTACATATAATTTTTATGTAAAAACATTTCAATCTTTTACAATCTTTTAAATTTTAAAATAAGTTTTTCATTCCGATGACGAGATTAATTTTAAATTAATTGCTAAAAATTCTGTTTTTTTATTTTTTTTAGATATATTCCATTTTTTGAATAGATAGGTCCAAATTATTTTAAAATTATTCTTTTATTTTTTTTTGCATTATGAATAGTAACTTCGGTACTTATTATTAATATAGTAAAAGGGTAAATTGGGTAATTAAGGGAAAATATAATAGTATAAAATTAGATTAACACCTTTCACAATACTATTGGATTAGTTATTGTTGACCTAAACAATCCTTTGGTTGAGATGATACCCTTTGGAAGCCAGTTGAATGAGATTTGGACATTTAATATTTTTTTAAAGAAAAGTTAAATATGTCTTACTCAAATTTTAATAACTTTATCATTTATAAAATAAATTTATACATAAGATAAATTCGATTATAAATACTAATTTGAAATATAAAATGTATTTCTTTATCATGGTAATTTATTTTTAATTTTTAGGAAATAAATAATTACCTTAAATACTCATGCATTGATGATGCAGAAATTATTTAATTAATGAAAAATCAATAAACTTATTTTTATTAAAATTATAATAACCATTAAAAGACACAAAAAATTGACCAAATTTTATTGGTAGAGTATATCTTGACCATAATCATCCAAGGGTCTAGTTATTGACCATTTGGATACTTATAGAAAAATTATGACGCTTATATTATTTTATTTAAAGTGATGATAAAGTTGTCACATTCATAATTTAATAATAATAACAATTTAAATGTTGGATTTCCTAGAAGATAAATTCGACTAAATATATTCCTATGAAATATATTAAATTTATATTCATCATAGTATTTTATTTTAATTTTTTATTTAAAACTAAAGTGTTTTAATTAATTACAAAAACCTGATGTGGTAATAATTTTATTAAGGGAAATATCAAATTAATGTTATTAAAAACATTAAAATGAATAGAATTTTGGATAATTAATATATCCAATGAATTTTATGGATTAATTTGAAAAAATAAGGATATATTAGTTTTTTATGATAACATCTGATCTTTTCATTTTTAAAAATCACTGAATTGAATAGTATCAAAATTAACACTATTGTTTGTTTTTCAAAATAACGTTTTATTAAATTATATAAAAAAATAAAACATTTTTAAAAATATATAATAATTGTCATATGGTATAAAATAATCTATATTATTTATTTATGATTTAGTTAACAACAAATAAGTAAATATTTCACCTTTTAATATTGAAATAATTGTTACCATAATTAAAATGAAATAGAATAACTAAGTGTTAAATTAAAATGATAAGGTTTAAATGGACAAAAATACTTGTATAAAATATATTTTTTGATGAGATTAAAACATTATATCATCCAATATAAGTAAATATGACATTTTGGTGGTTTTTTTATTGGTTTCTATTTTATTATAAATTAATATTATTGGGGATTCCAAATATGCCCCCCAACTCAATTATATAAGGGCACATCCTCACTCACAATTTCAATTTACTTTCAGTGTTCAATGTCAACCACCCCCTACTTATTACCTTATAAAATTCCTTTTTTAAATTATAGAGGTTATGGTCTTCTCAAAAGGCCAACTATAGTTCCTTTAACAGAAGATCTAGAGGGAGCTCTCTGAAAAAGAGGTAATATCCTCTATTGATTCTTTCAAATTATTTCTTCTTATAGTTCCTCTTCAGGAGTTTATTACATTTTAAATTAATTAATTCAATATAAATTGTATACTTAGGTTTTATTAAGATTATTTAATAACCATATACCACCTTCTATCCATCCTACAAAAAATAAAATCACCACTCGTGCATACGTACAGCTTATTGTCTCCACACCGTGGTGTAATCGATTTTTCACCACCACATTGCTTTGATGGATATAATGATGGGAATAATAAATATATATGATTATTATTACATAATATATATTCTGGAACAATATATATAACATCCACCTCCATACCATTTCAAAATTTTCAGAATTATATCATCGCTCATGCGTATATACGGCCTACCATCTCCATGATGTGATGTGATTCCTTATACAACATATCCATTAAAAATTATTATTTAAATGTAAAAAATCAATAAATATGGTATATATGATGTTAATATAAGTTCTAATGATGATATAATAATGAGAACTAGAAATTATTCGACAAAACATGAATAAGAACATAAAAATGTAAATACATGAATAATAAGTAACAATCAAATGTTATTAACAAACAAATGATAATATGATCATATATGATATCATAAAAAAATAATATTTTTTTAAAATAAGTCAATGAAATCCTTTAAATCATGAAATAGGAGGTCTGGATACATACAAAGGATAGCAAATCTAAGTTAAGGATTAATTTTTCAATCTCATTGTTATTTGATATTGTTTATACATTAGTATTTACTGAGGTATATTTATCATCTACATACATGTTTCCTAAATATATAAAAAAATTATTCTTATAAAAATTTATAAATCCAATTTTACCCGTTGGTAAATTTTTATTAAATGGTATGAAAGTAATATTTTGTCGTTATTTGATACGACGTACTTTTTTTACCTTTCCAGCAAAAGTATGAGGAGAATGTTTTTTTAAGTTATATAGCATGAAAAGTTTTTTATATTTTCATAATGCCTTATTTCCATGAATATTCCTCCACACATTTTCATTTTTATTTTTAGATAAATTATTTTCTTTTAAAATTGTGTGGAATTTTGAGCAAATACGATATCCTGGAATAAGAATTGATTTTTTCCTAAAGAATTAATTTCAAGTGTTTTATCAAATTATTTTCCATATAAGATGACATTCTTTAAAGAGAGTTATGATTCTATCCCTATTATAAATATTATTTTAGATATGTTTATGATGGCATGATATTTATGAATTCCATTTGTTTTATATGTATTATGATAGAATGATGTTTAAAAATCATTTTATTCCTTGGGTTATGTTATGAAGAATGATTTATGTTTTTATGGAACATGTAAGAACTATTTCATTATGAGATTGGTAGGATCTATATATCTATTCTATTCATTAGGTAAAAATTTATATCTCATGAGAAAGACATGACTAGAATGGAAGATAAATCTAGTTCGGTATTATAGGGATGGAACGACAAGTAAACCAGGTTCAGTAATAGAATTTTTCCACTATGATGGTCTGGTAAATGAGCCTTGGATAATATGGAAATGATTTTCTATGATTATGTGTCTTCCACTAATACATGTTTTATGCCAATTATTTTTTCTCTTGTCTTATGTTCTATATTGATTTATTCCATACAAACTACCAAGATTTATTTCATGACTCAAGAGTTTGATATTCAAAAGTAATGTTCATGTTTATACATTCATATGTTCATGTAGTGTTTCTTTACCCATACTGAACATATAATCTGACCATTTCTTATGTTTTCATTCCTCATGTTATAAATAATGATTTTATGTATGAGTACTAAAGGGGAAGATCAATATTGGATATGTTGAAGATCTTCTACAAGTTATAAGAATGTATTCCTAGTTACCAAAGGAAATAAATTATTATGGTCCTTCAGTGTGCATTTGTAAAATGTAGTGAATATTAATCTTAAAAGATGAAATATTCATGTAAATCATTCTTGGGTTGTTATAATTATTTTTTACTATACACCCAAAAATCAATTATTTTATAATAATACAACATAATTATGTAAATATTATTTTAAATGGAACATGTAATAAATGAATTAATTTTTATATATTTCAATTTCCAACATTAATAAGTTAATCTTTAAAATAAAGTAATACCAAATATAATATTAATAAACATTTAAATAAAATTAATTCCTTAAAACATCAATTATTCTTAACCTTATATTATTTCATTATTATCCTTATAAATTGGGTACTTATTTCCTAGGATTTGATTCATACATTTTCATTAAGGAAAACTTTATTAAAAATTTCTTACAATTTAGTTAGTCATATTCATACTCTCCAATCCAAGGACTATGTTATAGTAGTCATATTTAATACTAATATTACCAGTGTATAATGTAGTTAGTTTAACATTGGTTTTGTGTGTGTCATAAGATATAAAATTCAAGTAATTTATTAAATATAACTGTATTCTAAAATATTTGGGTGTTATATTCTTCCCCCTTATACAAATTTGACATGCATAATTTTTTATCACATGTTAAATAAAGGGTTTAGAAATTTTTTGAAATAAATCCTAAGGAGTGGAAGAAAAATATACCTAAGTGGTAAAAAAATACATTTTAGTATATATTGATTACATTTCAATTTGAAAAGGTCTTTAATGTATATTTTAATACCAGTAAATTCATCATTTCCAAAATTTTCTTAAACTATGCATGTATTATAAAACTAATAGTTGTGAATAGGTTTTAAAAACATAAATTTAAAGCTAAGTGATATTTCTAACATAGTACTAAACATATTTATATTCCACTTTCTTGAGTTTGATGAATTATTTTACCATTGAGAAAAAGAATGTGAGAAAATATACTTAATTGATTTTTGTCTACAATTTCATCCTTTGGTTTTGTTTCAAGTAGTTTTCCACATTTGATTCATTATAATTAACTATTATGACTTTATTGTGCATGAATCACTAAAATTTAATGGATTATAAGATCCAAAAAATAAAATAAAGTTATTCCACCTATGTTTAGCTATTTACCAAAAAAATCTAGCATAAGGTAAGAAACTACATAATATGAATAAACCTCTATCTGAAGAACTAATAAACTAACCTTAAAAACCTAAATAACAATATATAAAGTTCAACCTAATTAATTCCATAATTAACTGACCTTAAAAATCATCAAAATATGCCTAACCAAATTTAAAACCCAAATATCAAAAATATTTTATCACATATCATTCTATTATAAACATAAAGTTTTTCCTAAATAAAGTTAATCGCTCATAAATTCACATGAATAAAATTTATATAACCTAATCATATATTCTCCGAAATATTATAATCATTTCCCAAAATAATCAAAATCTATATAAAATCACAAAAAAAAAATATAATTTTACAAGTTAACTAAATAGTTTTTCCTCAAATAAAATTCAATTCTATAAAATCATATTTTATTTACTATAATCATATAATGTTCCCAATATATTGAACATTATTAAAAATAAAAATAATACCTTAGTCACAAAATCACTTTTCAATCTCATGGTTTTCTAAACATATTTTCCCAAAATCCGATAACCCCTTTATTTCAATTTACCTTAATTATCTTGTCATCAAATGACATATTAACCTTAATGGTTATGTATTCCTTTAAACTCGTATCCTATATAATATTTTACCTAAATAACATCAAAATAAATCACATTTTGAACCTAAGGGTTACATATATCTCCCTAATCCATTAAATCCCAATAACCATATCCAAAAATATCATTGGTAGCCTTAAAATCTCATGACCTAAAACATCAAAAGCATGTATATACCTTTAAACATACGATCGTCCTTAAACTTATCAAACCACATTGGAAACAAGATTGAATTTAACCCTTTTTACGTACTTTCTTTGAAAAAAAATTGAATGACCCCTTTTTAATTATAAATAATTACATTATTAATAACCAAAATTGAGTTTATTGTGTACCCAAGACCAAGTTGGTATATAGTTTTAGATAATTAAGGAATCGTATTTACTTAATAAGATCCATTTCCTTATCATCAAAAAGTATTTTTTTCCCATTATATCCATATTTTCTTATTATGTAAGAATACTTTAACATCAAGATAAAACTTCTCTGCAGATGATACCCTTATAGTCAAATCTTATATAATATAATTTCTTTATAAAAAGGGGGAAATGAAAAATAAAAAAGGGCGAGATCAGATTCTTAGTATAGGTAAACATTGGAGATATCAGTCTATGATCATAAGTGAGCATAAGATAAGAATAAGGGTATGAAAACATGAACACAACAATAAAACTTACCCAATAGTCATAGACTATAAATCATGAGTTTTGACATAAATATATTTCATAACAAAAGTTAGGAATCATAAATATAAGGAGTCAACAATAATAAATCATGAAAAATGAGATCATATCATAAGAATATTACATGAGTTTGTGGTGTACACAAAAACAATACTAGAAAAATAGGTTATAGATATAGTTTCACTAACCATGGATCCTAGTGGTAAGGAAATTGATAACACCCTAAATCCAAGGTTTGTAACTGTGGTAATATCCCTATATCCACAGAACCAATTTTGGACATAGGGTCTACCACATATATTTATTTCCACTGTTCAAACTATGGCACGAGGTCTATTACCATGGTCTAAAGTCATGGCTACATCATCTAGATTCTAGAAAAAAAATACTTCCACAGTTTATAACCATGGATACCTCTTAGAATTTACATAAAAAACAATAGGCCTACTACAACCTAGATAAAACTCTTACAAAACATTAAAAAACAAATTGAATACCTACTAAACCCCTGCAAAAAATAATATAGAACATAAAAGAACAAACAAATGACCTAAAATTAAACCCATTAAGAATGAAAATTCTAAAATACTGGATGGATCAATCTTTAAAGAGTAGGACTAAACAGAATGGGATCACTAATCAGTATTAACCCTACTAAAATATAAGACATACTGCACCCCTATACCCTTGCTAAAAATCATAAAAATTTTCAAAAAAAAACAAACACTAGAAAAAATGAAACCTCTCAAGAAAAATAGGGCTAAAATAGTAGGAGAACTAGTCTATAAACAAAAAACCTAAAATAGCATGCCTAAATATCATTGGAGGATTAATCATCAAAACCCTTGCAAAAAAAGGTGACCTACTATATCCTGTAACCCTGGAAAACACTATTACAAGACATAAACAAATTATGCCAAAAATGAAACCTCAAAATAATGGTAGTTTTAAAATAGTGATAAGATCAATCTCTAAATAGAAGGCCTAAAATAGTATTGTAGGATCAATCAGCAACACAACCACTAAAACAACCGACCTACTGCGCCCATGAACCCTTGCTAAAACTCATAAAAAACATCAAAAAACAAACAACAATACTAAAATAAAACCTCTAAATAATATCATGCCTAAAATAGTGGGAGGATCAATCTTTGAAAAGTATGCCTTAAACAACATGAGAGGATTAATCAGTATAAAACCTTCTAAAAAAGAAGGCCCACTACACCCTATGCCCATTACTCTATTCTTTTAAAATAAATTAGTGCGACTGTCAATATTTTAACTAGGAGTATCATGTATTTTATGTTGAACCCATTCAATATAAAATATCAAAACTAGATAGTCCATACACAATGTCACATTTGATCAAAATATTAGAAACATGGGATTTTATAATTAAACCTCTCATGATTGGAAACACTAAGTATACAGTGAAAAAAATGACAAAAAAATAAAAAACTCTCTTTATTACATATTTTATGATCTATTATCAGACCAACAAAACTTTTTCCTTGAGTCCCAATCCTTTATTTGTAATAATAATTTGTAAAAAAAATTGTGGGATCATTGAGATGTTATATATCACTCAAAAGTATTCAGATGTAGCTCAAAAAAATCATTCATTGGTATATGGTTCATGTGACTATATGATGATTCAGAATGTATAAGATTATTAATGATCATGGTATCGAATGAATAGATTCGGGACTAAAATTATGAATAAATGATTCTATAAGAGAAAAACCTAAAAAATCTATGAAAAAAATAATGTGTTAACTCTATTATGATTTACCAAAACAATTATCTAAAAGACGTTATTTAGGTTAATGACTCAATGGGGTTTTTTAAGGTTTGGTACATGAATGAATAATATTAGAGAGAGGTTTAGAATGAATTATGAAGTAGTAACCTATGGATTTAATTGGTTTAGTAAGACATTGGTATATATAAATATAGGAAATGATTCAGACCATGGAACCCAATAAAGAGTGTGATAGTCTATTCATTTTATTTCCAAGAACCCAATTCTAAATTAATTATACTTTATTGATGGATTGATAATTTTAAAATATTGTGTTATGGTGTACAAAAATCATGTAGTACTAATACATGACTATTGTGCATGTTAAATTTATTTTTAATGATTTGAAGGATGGATTAGTAGTAAAGTTAAAACATTCCATATATTTATTATTTTTTATTACTTTAACTAAATTTATATATATTTTTCACAACATACTCATAAAATCTAGTTACATTAGAGGAAACAAGGTTCAGATGTGGTTTTTCAAAGTATTAGACCACCAGCAGAAGAGACCTAGAGTGATACATTACAAGAGTTCCAATAGTGGATCTTACTGAGATATGAGGGGTCTATTTCTAATTGGGAAAACAAGAACTAGCTTTAATTGGTAGAAATTTATTTTTTGTGGAATTGGTTATAGGTATAACCGTGGATACCATTGGTGGATATTTTATTATGTGGGGTTCCTAAGAAATGGTAAATTCTTAATCATATAAATTTAGATATTTCTAAGGGGTAAAGGGAATAATTATGAGGTCATTTTTTTAGAGTGTTTATTTTATAAAATTTTTAACATCTTGGGTGTTTGTATTGGGTCAAAATCCTCACCCATTTTGAATTTTTGGAATTGATGGGTAACCTAATTTCTTTTTCAATCATCAGAACCTAGTTCTGAGAGTTTATTCAGTCTGATATCCTAATTTTTAATGGGTTTGGAGGTTTAGAAAAAACCATGGGTGTTTAAAAGGGTTTAAACTATTATTGAGGCCCAATGGACCTATTTTGGAGTATTAGGTTGAGGAGCTTGGTTTGGGTAAAACCATGCGGCCTCCCAGAGAAAACTTTTGTGGCCTCTAAGAGCAAACTGTGTGGCCTAATTTTGAACATATTTATACTTCGGAATAGCATGTGGGTTGGGGTTCATGGATTTCTATGAAGCTATATAGTTTTTATATAGGGATTTCACACATCATATGCATTGTTATGGAAAACTTTGTATAGGCCACACAGGTAGCACCATTTAGGAAGCACCTCAAAACTGCATCCCCCATGGTCGTTGCATGGTTTGGAAAACCTTGGGAGATAAATTTGATGTTTTTTTTAAGTTTTAATTTATAAAAACTACCATATTTCCTTACTTTCTTCCTTCATCACTTTTCTCCCATCATAGTGGCATGGAGCAGAAGGAGGGTTCCTCCATTTTCCTCCTCTAGTTGGTTTTGATCCCCCTTCTACATATCACCTCCATTTTGAGTGTTGTTTATGATGTTAGATCAGTATTGGTAATGATATCCTCAACCAAACTTCTCTTTTCCTTTTCTCTTCCATCAAGGACCACTAAATCCATTCGATTCATTTTTATCTATTTTCAGGGGGTTTGACAGAAAGATAGATATCTTCCAAATCGATCGGAGATAGAGACTATGATAGGACGTTCCAATGTCTACAACACCGAGGTAGGCTGTTCATTATTTTATTTGATATTTCTCAAGTGTTTGGGGGTGCAGCATTAGCATTACATTTTTTTGACTGATTGAGACACATTTTACTTAAATGTTTCTTTTAATTAATCAATTAATCCCTTATGATATGCCTATCGGCATGCTCACACAAGTCTACAAATGGTTGCAGTCGTGTGAGTGGATCAAAGCCTTGGTTAGTTGAGACTAGGGTGATGGGTTGTATTATATTGATTTTTTTATTTAATTTGAAGTCAATTATATATATTTAAATTTCGTGTGATACTCACCTAAGATCCATGGGATCATGATGGCCTTGGACTGTGGTTTGTGATGACGATGGACATTTAGAATTGGGTCCCTGTGATCATCAAGATGGGATTGTCCCGGGTTACATAGGTGATGAGATCATTAGTTGGGAGAAATGGTCATTTTTTGAGGCGGAAAGGCCATCAGGATGAAGGCATATCCCATGATATGGGATGATATGGCAATATAACTTGATCGACATGGTCGCAGGGGAACAAGGTTCTAGGTTTGGTGTGCCTTTGGTAATAAATTGGTAATTATCACTCACTTGTATTAGCCAAAGCACCATTTGGAGTCATGTGCACACAGGTTGAAATAGTGATGAGGTGGTTTTGAAAATTCATTTCATTAGAGGACCCCCGTTATTTTCATATTAGGTAAATGGAAGGGGTTATTCCTATAGAATGACGTAGGGATGGTGAGTAGTCTTCAGAGGATAGTGTTGAGGCTGTCGGTTGGGAGATGAGGCTCACTGTTATTGAGGATGGTCCAGTATCATTTGGAGGATAAGAATCTCTACACCATAGGACATTGTGATTAGATCCAATGGTGATTTTACATTTATGAAAAGAATCATTATAGCTCTGGGCATCAGGCTTCGAGCTAAAAGGTTCTTTCAAGCAAGGGTACAGGGGAAGAATTCTTTTTTTTCATGCCTTCACAACGTCAGTTACTTGGTAGATGGAACAAGTTTTCAGGAGACTTATTTAAATGAAGAACCTAAGTATTGTCTAGGAATACATGACATTAATGGATGGATTGGTCCATGGGATAAATATACTCTCTACTTTTTATATTTTGGCATTGGTCGTGGTATGAGACAACTTCCTAGTGGCTTTTATACACCAGTGAAGTGTGTGTTTATCTATATTCATGTTCTTCCTTTTATCAATTGTCAGTTCACAATTTGTTAATCACAAATGTAAGGTATGAATACTTGGGTGTTACACTATAGAGAATCATTCTGAAACCCTCCACAATTCCATTGGGACATGTGTAGACTTTATGATTTTATGTTTAAGTAATGTATCGGGATCTGGGATTGATTTTAGTGGTTGTTTATCATGGGATGGAAAGAAATAGACCATTGATTCTTACCTTAGTTTGAGTTCCTTTTTAGTTTTTCTTTTTGTTTTAGCATGTCATATATATGTATACACTGAGGCCAACCATGGGAGACCCCTTTTTTTTATTTTATTTTACGACTTGATATATATGAATGATCTATTATAGATTCTGGAAATGGTATGTTTGGCCTATTTTATTATTTTTAATACTGTTGTTTATTAATTTTTCCACTATTATATATTTTTGAATGTGCTTCTTCCATTGGAGAGTCTGGTTTGAGTCTGTCTTTTCTTTTTTTCTAATGCGTATTATATATATATACTTAGAACAGAATATCATCATCACCACATGGTATAGTCTCCCCAATATCACCCTTTACACCCTCTCTACTAGTCGGAAGCCTTGGGGATCTTGCGAGGTGTGCCTAAGTCCAGTGGAACATGACCTGGAAGCACTATTCAGGTGAAAATTTCGGTTGGGGTACTACAAAAGGTATATGAGGGGATCTCAAATGGGAAGTAGTAGTGGTTTTTGGTTGAATACTAATGATATCAAATTATTTTATTTCTTATGGTCTTACTCTTTTTGATATGTTAGACTGAAGATTAAGATGTTTTCAAAACATAGTTTATATATTGTTCTTGGGTGTCTGCAGCCCAATGCATGAGGGACAGACTAAGTTACTAGGGATGGTAATTTCTATTTTGTTTTTCATGTTTGAAAGTTTTTTTAATTTTCACCTCGAGTGGTAAACTTCGAAATATGAATGTTAATTTTTATGACTTGTGATCCTTATCCTGGTATGGTAAAAAATGAGATATTTGATCCTTTTCTTAGTAAGGCAAGGTGTGTTTTCTATACATGTTTATACCTTGGTTAGGTACATAATAGGATTTGATAATTATATATATGAATGTTCTTGTGATATGAATTTTATATGATATGTTATACGAGTACGCATAGGCTTGGATCTTATATGAGAAGACATGTACGATGATATGGGGTGACGTTGATCACCAGGTTAGGTAATGTGGTCATTGGTTTGAGTTGATGTGGTTTGTCAACATGGGTGAGGCCTGAGGCATAAATGATACTTGGATCTATTATTATATGGTATATAAGACATTAATTTAGGATGACTTTTGATATGTTTGTGATGAGGAAGGGTAAGGGTATAGAGATCGTGTTGCCTGTTATTTCTTTCCTTATCTATAGTATATGTGTGTGGGTGTGTTATTTGGGTTGTCTGACCATGTTGTTGGTATTCAATGGGTCTTAAATTGGAAGGATTCAGATGGAGAATCGAGTGGGAGATGGTTTGATTCTACAAGAGAATGAGAAGGTTGAGACCCCTGATGTTTAGATAGAGTAAGTATATGCTCAGGCTCAGGCATAGGTTTAGGTTCAAGTGGGGAATCCACTAGATTTGACAACTTTTTTTTTCATGGCATGAAGATAAGCTCAGAACGATCTCTGTACATGTCATCTAGGTTACTGATAGGGTATCTTAGGGATTATATCCTTTGATGAGTTATTTGGTATGGAGTTTCAATTGTAGCACCAGCTGCTTTTTAAGGGTGGGTGGTCTATAGGTGGCTAATACCTGGATCGAATCACTAAAAATGATTTTCAAGAAGCTATAGACACCTCCAAGGTGGAAGGTGAAGCTAACTACCTATATGCTCTGGGGACTAGCTAATTATTGGTTGGATGTGTAGGTTTAGGTAGGATTATATGAAATACTCACGTGAATGGACTTCGAGGACAGGTTCATCAGTCACTTATTCATATAGATTCTAAGGTTTGAGAGAGATCGGGAGTTCTTGAGCCCTCATCTGGGTGACATGTATCTCGTGAAATATATAACAAGATTCATCTAGTCATCTCACTTCACACTTAGCATGGTGAGAGAATATGCCTCGAGGGTGAGGTGTTTTCACTATGGTTTATGGAATGCTATTTGGGTGCAGGTAAACATCTTTGTATTGTCCTCCTTCTTAGAGGTGGTAAAGCAAGAACTCATAACAAAGTGAAATTTGAAAAATTGATCAAATTCGGGATGAGTGGTGGATTCAGGTGATTTCAGTGGTGACACTTCAGATAGAAATAAATGAGGACAAGATGAGTTCTAATAGGGTAGTCAGGCCTAGGACACAACCATATCACCTCAGTGTGGGTCGTAGATGGATTTACTCTATTTTAGGCATCTAGGACATGTCCTGACTCAGTGTGAGTGGCCTCCAAAAGAGTGTTAGGCATGTGGATAGGTCAAGAATCTCAAGAAGTTTTGAATTAATCCTTCTTAGATAGCTATTAGTCAAGGACTGGGGCATATTCTTGGCTTTGAGACCGGACTAGGAGAATTACTAGGTGATGGTAGATGAGTTTTAGCTTCACGCATAGGTTTTAGAAGAGATAATGGGACCCATTTTTATAATCAATGGTTAGTGGTTGATGAAGGATCTTAGAGAATTAAGGCTTCATGTAGATTAGATTTAGGATAGGTGAATAACATGGATTTTCCAAGCACTAAGCATAATAGGTAGTCAATTATGGTGTTTCATAGTTCCTTGAAACGTTTTTTCTAGTTTTAAGAATCACTACTTCCATGTGGTTTCCATTGGATTTATTCATGGAACCAGAAATACCCAACAGTTTTTTATCCAAAAGGGACCTACTTTCCAAAGGTAGGCGTTCATTAATTTTTAACATTATGATACATAGGAATGTGTATTAGTCTAGAATATGGGAGGTCAGACTCATCACACCCTTTTGGGGGGAATTATTTTCTACTCTGGGACTATCTTTATAAATTTAAGATATTTTCAAGAATCCTTTTTAATTTACCAAGTATAACATAAGTCTCCCTTGTAATTTGAAATCACTTTTTAACATGTGTAAAATTTAGAATCATATGTATGTAATCGAGGATCTTCATTAATGTAGATATTCATATATATTTGAGGTTCTCCATTAATGGCATCCTCTCCTGTACTATTTAAATATTCTTTTAATCATCTTTATGATGATAATGATGTTTATGCCACTCAGTGGAGAACTCTGGAGTTTGTTATCATCCTAGGAGATGAAGGTTTGTTTTGATATTAGGATCATACCCATAAAATGGTCTACCTATGTGTCCTTGGAAAATGAATCTGAACCCTCATTTTTCGGTGCCGCTTAATGGGACACATCATCCGTTTTATGTAATTTGATAAGGACCTATAACTGAAAGATTATTAGTCAAAGTTTTGTGTGGGACATATGAAGAAGCAGCCCAAGTAACTTTGAAATAATATGGATTTCCAAATAAGATTAGACCATGTTGGTAATATGGCCCAAGGAGAACATGGTTGATATGAAGGGTCAGGTTTGAACCTAAAGAAGGATTCCTACATATCGCATGTGGATAGGAATCATAGCCCATGAATTTTGATGAGTCTCATAGGAGAGTACAGTCCTTTGAGAGAAATGAGTTTAGACTTACTTCCTGAAAATGATGCCTTGGTGATTTAGAGGTTTAATTTGGGTCTTACATCTAAGAAAAATGCCCAGATTAATGGAAGTATGGTTGGATTCCTAAAGAGTATATCCAATGAGAACAATGATCTTGGGCCCTAAAAAGGACTCCTACGTATCCTAGTTTTAACGGGAATCGGAGTTTTCATAGTTCAGGTGATTTTGCAAATGTTGTGATCATGAAAAATCTCAAAGACCATGTGATTCATGCTCGATATGAGAAACAAGAGGATATCAATGATTCAACAAATCCACCCACACTTTTCCTCCTCTGTTGGTGGAAGAGGGCGCGCCAATGGAAATGACAGTGGATAAGGGATATCCGATGATCCCTTCCTCTGTTCTCTTTAAATTGGACAAGGGTCCAATGAAAGGATGGATGGATGAAGGTTAGGGTCATACACCAAGATGGATGCCCAAAAACTTTAACCAAGTAGGGAGGGAGACTTATCCTTTGTTCAAAGGGAATGGTAGGTGTGAATCGTACCTTCCCTACTAGAGACTTGAGGTTCTGGGTCTTTGAGAAGCTAAAGGTTGGGTCCCAAACCATAATACTCCAAATCGGGAACTTCCTAGCATTGTTCCTAGGAGAAAGGTCCATGTGAATGCGGATATAAAAACCCACATACACTCTATGAATCCTAACCCCTTTCTGAAACAAATGTGGGAAACCTATGACTATGGAAATACCAACCCAAATAGGAGACACGCTAATATACCTTTCCCAAGAGTTTGATAAGTCAGAAGGTTTTGGTGGAGACTTGAACTATGTCCCTTTCAGCTAAAGGAACCAAGGAAGGTGATACCCTGCCATGAACGGCCTTAAAGAGGGTATTTAATTTGGTATGTAGGCCTTATAAAAATTCATTCTGTGTAGGTACTTCATGCAAGTGTACCCCGCATTGTTGCGTCGTGCAGATGTACCATGCAGGATAGTATAATTACTGAGAAATATGTTTCACATAGGCGAACCAAGCCTATGTAAAACGTGTGAAACACTTTCAAAACATGCTTATCTCATTTATTTATATCTTCTCTTTTGTTTTAGAGATCTACCTAAGACAATTTGGGGGATCTCTATGAAAGAGATACAGAATGGGAGATTCAGGGAGACTTTCAACTTTTTCAGTCAAAGAAATATGGAGCCCCATGGTCCTATTTATAGGCATGGATGGGTCCAGTTCGAAGGTAAGTTGGCCATGTATGTTCTCCATGTAGGTGTTTCGTGTAGGTCTACCACGTAGGGGTATAGAAAATATGATGTCGTACAGGTCTACTGTATAGGTATGCTGCGTAGGACATAAAACACAATTTTATTGAATAGTTTATTGGAATTAAATGATATAATTTTCTTGCATTGTGGTAACTATGTCCATTTACTGAATATTTGGGATTATATCATTCATTTGAAAATTTGATGAAAATTACAGTTTTACCGTTTATAAATTCACTGTAGTATTTTGAAAATAAATAATTTTATTTGAACTATTTGAACTTAATATTTTGTAAAGATGTTCCTAACTTAATTTTCTACAACTTTTGATTTAGGAAATTGAAGCTAAATCATGAATTTGGTTGGTGAAAATGGTCCATGAATTCAAAGTTAGGATGGACTCTCCATATTGTACATGGGTTCTATATTTGGGTCATAACTTCTAAATCCACACATGGATTGAGCCTGAAATTTTGAGAGGATCTCTCCATCACAATTTTTCAAAAATCCTTCTTATATAATAATAGTTGGTTCATATTTTTTATAGGTAAAATGGGAGGTGCATGCTGGATTAAAATATTTGGTCGAGATTCCCCATTCACACTTGAAACCACTTTGAACCTCGCCTCCCCACTACTCTATAAATTGGTGTTTTCACTCTTTGGAATGGATGGTCGAGGAATTATTAATTATTTTCCTAATGGGTGTCTCTTTGGAGGCCCTCACAACTCTTGGGAGAAGTAAGTCCATGTGCAATCATCTCTTCCAAAAAGGCTCTCCTCTCCCACCTCCTCCTTGTATTTTTTTGCTTTCATGCTTGTATCTTGAATTTTTCATCAATTAATCTTCTATTTTTTTACTTTACATATTCTTATCTTCCATTTTGTTATGGAATTCAAGAGTGGAGATGATATTGGGTTTTATCCTTTCAATCCTTTTCTCATGCAAAACGTCTCCATGATGACCACACCACTAATGGAAGAGTAGTTGTCTTAGTGATCGGTCTATCTTCTACCCTCTTCATTTAATTATTTTTAATCATTGAGCTATTGTAATTTAATAAATATGATCCAGGAATTGAGTTTTTAAATTATAATAATCTAACAATGAAATTGAACAATTAAAATAAAAACACGTCAGGTCGAGCATTGTGTGAATTGGGAGAGCACAATATTAATCAGTTATACAAGACCACGAGGGATAAGTTTGTAGGGTTCAAATATAAACCCTAAACAGAATTAATCCTCATATCTAGAATGTATATGCACTCTAATTAACCATTGACCATAAGCTAACCTTAGAACATCAATTAAATCAGGGTGTTTCAATTGTGTGTTCTGAAGCTAGCGTAGGGTTTAAGTAATTTCATCTTTGTGGTTAAGTTAACCATCGTAGGGTTCAAGGATTAACAAATTAGGGGATAATAATAAAGTGGGAAATAATTTAAATGATAATTATTAATAATTAAATGAATAGTTAGAGTTAGATTGATTAAGTTTTTAAAAATATTTTCTGAAAAAAGTATCTTCTCATTGTGTCTTATTAATCAAACTTCATTTCAAATATAAAAACAAAAAATACAATCTTATTCCAGTAAACTTCATCAAGGTTTATAATTTTTAAAAAAAATCTCCCATACTTTTTATTTAGTGTGTTTTATTCTCTTTTATATTATTTTCATAATACCATTAATAAGTTGTTTCAATTAATGCCTCTTTGAGACTCTACTGAACCTAAGTACCCCAAAAACCATTAATCATTTAAGGGCACCCATGACAGCGCTCTTCAAATTGGCGCTATTTTTGGGGAGGCAAGTAATTGATTCAACCAATTAGTGGTATTTATTTTATTTTTCATTTAATTATTTTCTTATCCTCTTTCTTTCTTTTTTCCCCTTTCTCAAGTTTTTTTTCTCTTCTCTTACTCTCTTCTTTTATTTTTATCAGACCAACTCAAAGTTATTTTCTTTTTATTATGGTTTAATTTTCTTCATTTATTTTTTATCCTTAATTGATTTTTGACAAGAACTAATCCCAAAGATCTCTTAGATATTAACCCTAAGATTTAATGTAGTCTTCATGCTCAAATCAGACATTCTCAGTCTACGGGAAGTTTCAACATTCAACCAGTTCGAGAATTCCTCCACTCCAAGAACATTGAAATTGGAAAGACTTATAAGTAAAACTTAAAACAAGAACCAATGGCTTAAAATAATGGAAATTAACTTAATAGAACCATTTGATAAAAGGATACACTTGATATTAATTATCAACAGTATTTCAATGCATACCCAAATCTTGAATCAGACTTTGAACTAAAATCTGGATTAATTCACCTTCTTCCAAAATTTCATAGATCATGTGGTGAGGATCCAAATAAACAATTGAAGAATTTAATGTGGTTTTATCAACCTTAAAACCAAGAAATTTTCCTGAAGATCAAATCAAACTAAGAGCATTCACATTCTCATTTTATATAGCTACAAAGGATTGGATGTATTATTTATAACCTGAAGATGTGACTTGTTGGAACGATTTGAAACCCCTTTTCTTGCAAAAAAAAAATCCATCATCAAGGACCACATCCATTCATAAGGAGATATCATGGATCAAGAAAGAACAAGGGGAGATATTGTATGAGTACTTGGAGAGATTCAAGAAGTTCTGTGCATGCTTCCCACATCACCAAATCTGTGAGAATCTCATCATCCAATACTTCTATGAAGGAATCACACCTATGGAAACGAGTATGGTGGATGTCGCAACTTGAGGAGCATTGGTGGAAAAAAACTAGCAGTTTCACATGCATTGATTGACAAGATGGCCCAAAACTCCCAACAATTTGGCAATTGAGGTACACCTCATGTCAGGGGAGTACATCAGGTAAGTACTTCCTCTCTTGAAAATAATTTTATTGATACTAAGTTAGAAGAATTGACCACTAGGGTGAGGCAGATTACTTTTCCACAAAAGACATCCCAACCCCCTTCATCAAGGCCTTGTGGCATTTTCACTGAGACAAACCACCCAACTGATTGTTTCCCCCAACTACAAGAAACAAAAGATTGTGTAGCAGTGTTTTCTTGGAGACCATATCAGCAACAACAATAGCCACAACCCCAAAAGAAGTTGGATTCCTTTGAACCAACATACAAACAAGGTTGGAAGGATCAATAGGGAATGAGTTATGGCTCTGGAAAACAACAAAGGCCCCATTTTCAACAAATATTTCAGCAGACTCCACCTTACCAAGAGGGTTTCCAACAACCCCAAATGTGATTTGAAGATCAGGCATTATCAATCCAAAAACAAGGGGTTTCTTAATAAAAGGTAGATTCTAATACTGATGATCTTTTGAAACAAATTGTTCTTAATCAACAGAATGAGATGAAGATTCAAGGCTCAGATCTTAGGGAGTTGAAGACTCAAATGAGCCAGATTGTCACTGCCCTCCATGAACTTGTAAGTAAGAATTACAGAAATCTACCTTCCGAACCTACTACAAATCCAAAGGGAAATGTTAGTGCCATCACATTGAGAAGTGGGAAGCAAATGAATGATATTTCTGTACCAACCATTCCACCGGGATTCACCTCAACTCGAAATAAGATCCATTCAAGACCAGCTAAATAGAAACCAAAGGATAAAGATAAAATTAAGAAAAGGATTGGTGATATTCTCCCTAAACTCCTTTCCTTTCCAAATAGGGTTGTTCAAACAAAGAATATTTCTTAGGAGGTGATGAAAAAGGAGGTTTTGGACACATTCAATCATGTGGAGATCAACATCCCTTTCCTTGAATCCACTAAAAAAATCCCAAGGTATGCCAAATTTTTAGAAGAACTTTTACCAATTGAAGATGCCTTAAGGGAAATGAGAGGATCAATCTTAGAAGGAATGTGTTATCACTCATTACACCAACTCAAGCAGTTCCAAAAAAGTGTAAGGATCTCGGTACATTCACTATCCCATGCACTATGTGGGAGTTTCACTATTCTGATTATCTTTATGATTTGGGATCTTCCATAAATATGATCCCTCACTCTGTATTCTTCTATTTACATGTTGGTGAGTTAAATTCAACGAGATTAGTGGGGAAGCTGGTGAATAGAGCTCTAGAATATCTAATGGGAGTCCTTGAGAATGTACTTGTCCGGGTAAGAGACATGATCTTTCTAGCATATTTCTACGTGCTTAAAATGGAGGAAGATCAGGTAAGTTATAATGCTCCCATTATCTTAGGTAGAACCTTCCTCAAAACTGAAAAAATTATCCTAAATGTCAATGAGGGTACACTTATCATTGAATTTGGAGATGAATTTGTGATATTTAATATCATGGAATCCATTAAGTACCCATCAGAGGACCATTCTGCATTTTTTATCTCCCACTTTGAACGACCAAGTAAAAACCCCATGGATTTTGATTCTCCTATGATTAAGGAGATTATGAGAATTGGTTCTAGTTTGATGTCTAAGAGTACATCCTCACCTGTTTATAATGCACAAAACTCTCTTAGATTTTATTTTGAAATGGATTTATATTTTTATTTTGATCATGTTCAATCTGATTATGACATGGATGTGAAGTATGTTGATAAATTTGATGCTTTATTCTCTGATTTTGATGATGTATATTCTAATACTGATGTTTATTGTGGAAATATTTCAGTTCCTTCAATATCTCTATCCATACATCACCCCCTACATTGGAACTCAAGCCATTACCACCAAATCTAAAATACTCATACCTGTTAATTGGTAAGATATTACCTGTTATAATTGATAATAATATTACTTTTGAACATGAAGAAAAGCTTTGAATCTTTTGATGGAGAACATCAGGGAAATTGGGTGAACCTTGGCTGACATATTAGGTATTAGACCCTAAATTTGTATGCATTTGATTCTTTTTTAGGATGGGACCAAAATGGTTAAAAAACTACAATGGAGACTGAATCCAACTCTTCTATAGGTCGTAAAAAAAGAATTTGAGAAATTGCTCGAGGTAGGTATAATCATTCCCATTTAAAACTCTCAGTGGGTAAGTCCTATTCAGGTTGTGCCTTAGAAAAATGGTGTTATAATCATCAAAAATGAGAAAGATTAGTTAGTTTCGATGAGGGTTCAAAATAGTTGGTGTGTGTGTATGGATTATAGGAAACTAAATCAGTCTACTTGAAAGGACCATTTCCCCCTCCCATTTATTAATCAAATTCTTGAGAGAATAGTTGGGAAAACAAAAATTGTTTCTAGGATGTATTTTCTAGATACATTCATGTTTCTATTTCTCCTAAGGATCCATAGAAGACAACATTAACTTGTTCATTTGATAGATTTTCCTACCGAAGGATTCCATTTGGACTTCGCAATGACACAGGTAGAGATGCATGGTGAGTATCTTTTTTATGATTTTATTGAGACCTTCATGGAGATATATATGGATGATTTTACAGTGTATGGATTCTCATTTGATGAATGTCTAAGTAGTTTGGGAAAGGTTTTGAATCATTTTATTGAGAAGAATCTAGTCTTTAACTTTGAAAAGTGTCATTTCATGGTAGATCATGGCATTGTCTTAGGGCATGTAGTGTCAAAAAATGGGATAGAGGTTGATAGATCTCAGATAGACATTTTTTCATCTTTACCCCATCCTTCATGTGTGTGTGATATTAGATCTTTCCTAGGTAATGTAGGCTTTTATCGGCACTTCATCAAATATTTTCGTAAGATTTCTCTTCCATTGTCGCGATTACTTCAAAAGGATTCTGATTTTGTATTTGATGATTCATGTAGGGTAGCATTTGATGAGTTGAATAAGTGTCTGACCACACCACTGATCATGAATCCCCCACAATGGGACATTCCTTTTGAGCTTATGTGTGACGCCTCGAACTTTGCGGTTGGAGTTGTCTTATCTCATAGGGTGGAGGGACGTTCACATGGGATTGCCTACGCATTGAGGACACTAGTTTCAGTCCAATAAAACTACACAACCATGGAAAATAAGTTTCTTGTTGTCATATTCTCTTTAGATAAATTCCATTCATATTTATTGGGATCTAAAGTAGTTGTTTTTTCCGACCATGTATCTCTGAGGTACCCTTGGAAAAAGCCAGATGCAAAGCCCAGACTTATCCGATGGATTCTCCTTCTTTAGAAATTTGATATTGAGATAAAGGACAATAAGGGTTCATAAAACTTAGTTGAAGACCACATGAGTGGGCTTAGTCACACACTAGAGGATGTCACCTTGGACCAGGTACCACTTCGAGACACTTTCCCTGATAAGCATCTTTATTCCATCTCAGGTATGCATCTTGGTATGCAGATTTAGTTAACAACCTTGTTGCCTCTGAAATACCTACAAATTTAAAGAAACATCAAGTCCAAAAATTAAAGAGTGGTTCTATATTTTTTGTGTGGGATGATCCCTATTTATGGCACAAGTGTAGTGAACAAGTTATTAGGAGGTGTGTTCCTAATCATGAGTTTGAGTCTATTTTTCAATTCTATTATACAGTTGCTTGTGGTGGGAAATTTGGACCCCAACAGACAGCTAGGAATGTTTTTGGACTCTGGATTATATTGGCCTAGCTTATTCTATGATGCCCATGTTTTTCGTAAGTCATGCTCTTGTTTCCAACATGCTGGGAACATTTCTAGGAGATATAAGATGCCCAAATAACCCATACTATTCTGTGAGATTTTTTATGTTTGGGGAGTCTATTTTAGGGGTATTTTTCATACTTCCTTTGGTTTTTTTATATTTTGGTTTTTTTTATTATGTGATTAAATGGGTGGAGGATAATGACACCAAGACTGATGATTATCATGTTGTAGTTGACTTTGTCAAGACACAGATTTCTTTTAGGTTTGGAATACCAATGGTCATCATCAGTAACCAATGGACATACTTCTACAATCAGAATCTGGCTTATTTTCTTCGGAAGTATGGGGTGATGCACAAAACATCAACACCATACCACCCCCCAAAAAAATGGCTAGGCTGTGGTTTCAAATCGTAAGTTGAAACAAATTTTGAAGAAAACTATGCAGCTGAATAGGAAGGATTAGAGCAAGTGCTTATATGATTCTCTATGGTCATATAGGATAGAATAAAAAACTCCGATCAGTATGTCCCCATTTAAGATTGTTTTTTGAAAAGTGTTTCATATCCCTATTGAAGTTGAGCATCGGGCTTATTGTCTTCATATGAGAACTCAAGGATTTATAATGAAATATCAAAAGTATCTCATGATATAATGATCCAACAAAGGGAGTTTCATGTTGGCGAGAAATTCCTTATCTATAGTTCATGACAGAAGACGACGCTAAAAAGTTGCATTCCAGATGGTTAGGTCCTTATGTTGTGACTAATTTTTTTCCTTATGGTGCAGTGGAGATCACATAAGAGGACACGGTAAGGAGATTTACAATCAATGGGAAACTTTTGAAGAAATACATTAAGGGAATTCATGCTGATGTAGTGGATTCATCACACTACATGACCCCATCATCACTTAAGCATATCAGGTTGTTCCTAACCCTTTCACTTATTTATTCTTTGTCCTATTTAAAATTATACATTTTATGTGCATATATCATCTCATGGGTTCACATTGAGGAAAATGAAATATTTTAATTGTTGGGTAGGGAACCTTTTAGTTTAGTAATTTCAATTTTATCCTATTTTTCAATGTTTTAAAAACAAATTGCATGTTTTCCGATTTTTTTTTGTTTTTTTTTCAATTTTTTGTTTTTTTTTTGAAACATTTGAGCAGAAATTATTCTAATCACCATTTTGAAATTCACATCAATATGTGAAAAAATTTATCCCATGGAACCGAGCATAAATGATTTCTGAAAATAACTTTTTTTCAAGTTCAAATCATTAGTAATTTCATGAAAAGTACTTGAAATTTTCAATCTCATGCTGCATCTCATTGTCTTTATATTTGAAATCACTTTCCTATAAGGATTATGAACCATTTCTTTTATATTCATTACATTTACCTCATTTCATGAGAGAACTAAACCATGCTTAATTTAACCATAATTTGATTTATTCATGTCAAAACATGAGGTTTTGAGGTACTTATGTGTAATGATTGGGGAATTTTTTGGGTATTAAAGCCCCTATTTCAAAGAATCAATTCTTATAATTGCCTACCATGAATATTTAATCCTTGTATCCCTTAGAATCCATGAACAACATGTTAGGTTTTCCACATTACTAACCAATTATCACTATCCAATCAACTCTTGAAGTGAAATTTCATAATCTAGTTGAACTTAAGTGTGGGGTAAACTGTCTTGTGTTATGTTAACACATTCTGTGATACATTCGGTGGAAAATTAAATTCTTAAGAGATGTGTTTTTTGATGAATAAAATCATTATATTGAAAGTTGTGCATTTTATGGAGCTTTTATGACAAGTGAAGTTGGGCCTTTATGAATCTTATAAAAGAGAGAGAATGTTCTGCTGATATGGAGCTTTCAAAAAAATCATGTTTGAGAAGATTTTTTTTTAGAGGTGGAGCCTCAGTCAAAGACCAAGGCAGTATTTATTTCTCAAAAAAAAGAGTTACAAAAGTCTGAAAGATATAATCTTATTACAATCCTTTTCATAAAAGGGGAGTCAAACATCAGGCAACTCATCAAGCCATATAACATCCTGATTGACCCCTTTGTTGGGAAGACTATCAGCAACTATGTTTTCTTCGCGGAACACATGTGTGGCGATGTAATCGAGGTCCATGAGCGAAGCAAGGAATTTCATCCATTGATGGGTAAGCGGCCATGTGAGGTGAACCACCCCCTTCCAAATAGCTTGAACAACAGTGGTTGAATCACATTCAATCCATAACTTGTGCCAACCCTTTTGTTTGGAAAAGTCCACCGCATGAATAACACCCATCATTTCCGCTTCCAAGGCTGAGGTCGTGCCACATCCACTGAAGAAGCATCCAAGGAATCTTCCAAAGGAGTCTCTAAAAATAGCACCACAACCTGCTAGACCCAGGTTCCCTCTAGAGGCGCCGTCGACATTCACTTTGATCCATCCTGGAAGTGGAGCTTTCCAGAAGACCTCAAAGGTGCGTCGAGGTTGTCTATAAGATCCCGCAATCTGAAGACGGCGCAGAATCTCAAAATCGCCAACATAGTTATCACAATTATCTTTCTGAAGAGAAGCAGCATCCTTGATGGCAATGAGAATGAGCGTTTTACCTGCATTGAGATTGAAAGAGAAATTATTATGAATGAAGTTATTTCTTTCATACCAGATCACATGCAGGAGTTCCACCACTACAGTTAGAAAAAGATTCTTGATTTTCTTCTAAAAGTCCCAATTAACACAGAGCTGCAATTAGGAGTTGATAGTAGCGGGAATATACCATCTGCAACCAAAAATATCAAAAGTGAAATTCCAAAGAGCTACAGCTGTAGCACAAGACAAAAACAAATGGTTAGCATCCTCGCGATGTTGATTTCACATATGACATCTAGAGAAAAGAGGAATCCCAAAGGATTGAAGGCACACATCGGTGGGGACCCTATTATAAGCAACATGCCAAATAAGAGTATGTCTCAAGGGCTTGATCCAAGGTTTACTAAAGGATTTCAACCAAACAAAATTAGAAACAGAATTGTGGAAATTGTTTTTGTAGAAACTTTTGGAGTCAAGGACTCCATTAAAAGCAGGTTCCCAAATGAGGAAATCGTCCGTGTTAGAAAAAGGATAGTTGTGAACGATGCGACTGATGTGATTTGGAAGGGAGATGTTTTGGGAGTTAATAGCATCCCTGATAGTGGAGTTGGTGTTTCCAGAAGAAGTGGTGGATGTCAAAATTGAGATTAAGGGGACACCAGTCCAATTGTCCATCTAGAAATTTAAAAAGGAATTAGCACTAACCGTCCATCTATAGTTATCCATGATATTAAGAAAATAATTTCTAATGGAGGGCCATATGGAAGAGGTGATGTGACCAAATTTTCCATCTCGAAGCTTGGTAACAAATCTTTTCTTGAGGAAGTCCAGAGAATCAGAGTTGTTATGAATCAGATTCCAAGTCATCTTTGCTTGAATAGATTCATTGAAAAGCTTAAGGTTCTTAATACCAATACCACCCTTGTCCAAAGGTTTGCAACAAGTGACCCAAGGAATGGTGACAAGTTTTCTTTCAATCGTACTACCATACCAAACAAAATTTTTAATATAGGCATTGATTTTCTTGAGAAGGCTGCCAGGCCAATTGTAAACCATCATTGATTAAACCATCTTGGATACCACCGTAGATTTAACAAGACAAATTCTTCCAGCCATAGAAAGAGATTTACCCTTCCAAGCTGAAAGTTGATTGATAATTTGATCAACAATGTTGTGAAAATAGCTGGATTTTGGTCTTCCCCAAAATATGGGAACACCCAAGTATGTGAAAGGAAAAAAGCTTTCTTTGATTCCTAAATAATTAATTATGTGACTTTTTCTAGTGGTGCCAAAGTTCTTCCCAAAGAAAACAAAGGATTTGTTCCAACTCATTGCTTGACCCGAAATGTCTTCATAATGAGAGAGGGCACTTTTGAGGTTTTGGATGTTCCTTTTATCACCCATTAAAAATAAAATAATATCATTAGCATATAAAAGATGGGTAGGAACATTTAAATTTCTAGAAGCCTGAATGGGATTAATCTTATTTTGATTCGCAAGGCTCGTAAGAAGTCTACTTAGATAGTCTTAAGAAATATATAAAAGGATGGCAGAAAGAGGATCACCTTTCTTAACTCCCTTGGTGCATTTAAAGAAGCCTTTCGAGGTCCCATTGATAAGAACAGAAATTGAAGTTGAATTAAGTAAGGTGTGGATCATGGAAGTAAAAGTATCATTTAACCCAAATCCATCGAGCACTTTTAGAATAAAACCCCAATCCATGGTGTCAAAAGCTTTCCTAATGTCTAATTTGATTTCCACACTGCCTCCTCTAGTAACCTTATTCATCAGATTCGTGCATTCCAAGGCAAGGAAAATACAATCTTGAATTTTTCTTCCTTTGATAAAGCCAAATTGGTTCCAAGAAACAATTTTATTATCAATATAGGTGAGTCTGTTAGCAAGGAGTTTAGTGATAATTTTATAGAGGGTGTTGATGAGAGCAATATGCCGAAAAGGTGGATCTCAGTGGCATTATCCACTTTAGGAATAAGAGTAAGAAATTGAGCATTTATCCCATGAGGGAGAACACCATTGAAGAAGAAAGATTTAACCAGTTTACAAACATCTACCTGAATGAGATCCCAATAATGTTGTAAGAAGCCATTGTTGAAACCATCAGGTCCCGGGGCACTATCAGGTTTGAGACTAAACACAATGGATTTAATTTAATGATCCATAGGTATGCTTAAAAGGTGATCATTGTCCTCAACAGTGACCATATTGGGGATGATATCAGGGAGAAGATTCTTGCCAGCCTCTAGACCGTTGAATAAATTATAAAAGTAATCCACCACATGGCTAGTAATGACATCCTCGGTGTCAAGAATAATATCAGCATCTTGAAGAAAAGTAAAAGGCCTACTAGTTTTCCTAATTCATTGGAAGGAGTTGTAAAATTTAGTATTTCGATCACCGTCCGAGAGACATTTGGTTTTAAAGATTTGTTTTTGCATGTTGTCTTTGAGCTTCAAAAGAGAGTTAAGCTTCAAAGAAGTAGTGATTTCAGGTTGAGGATCAAAAGAGAAATCAAAGTAAGTATTGGAGCTTTGAATGAGAATGCGGTCATTCTCCAAATAGGAGATGTCTGCATCAAGTTGTTTTTTTTTAGAAAAGAACCAACCCTTGAGATGTTGTTTCAGAAGTTTTAGTTTAGCAATGAAAGCAAAGGAATCATTTTGTCGATGCATGTCATACCAAAAGCTCTATCGAGTTTACTAGCTACTACCCTATTGAGGAATTTTCTATACCAAGTATACTTAGAACCAGTGAGATTGATTTCAATAAGTTCACAGTCTTCAATGGAGGCCTTAAATTATCTAGTTGATATAGGAGAGTGTGTCGGTCCAATATTTTCACTTGGAAGAAGAATGGCATTGAAATCACCAAGAACAAACCAGGAATCCTGAATAGATCTAGAGAGGGTAAAAAGGTCATTCCAAAGGGATATTTGCTCTTGATATCTATTCTTAGCATATATCATCGTGCATAAAGTGTGAATACCATCAGAGGAAAATTCACAAGTAAACAGTTGGTCAGAATTTTTAACAATATTAACATGCTGTAAAGAAGAGTGATATAAAATCTAGAGAGTTTTAGTAGACGATCCTTCCTTTCATGCGCCAAGGAAGTTGTAACCAAAAGAGCACAAGTGTAAAAATTTTGAAGAAAAATTAGTTTTTGTCTCATCAATAACAAATAATTTTGGTTTATGGGTCAAGATAATTCTCTTAAGCACAATAAAAGTGTCAGAGTTTTCTATACCCAGACAATTCCAAAAAAAAACAATTCATCTGAACCTGCGTTTTGAGTTAGAACTCCATTTTTTGATCCATCCGAGCCCTTCTTCCTTGTTGACTTTCTGGGTCCCTGAGAGGATATTGGGCTGGATTGTTTTCCCTATTTATTCTTGGAAGAAGCAACAGAGATATTTGATTCATTTTTAAACACATCGTCCGGATTTTTCTCCAATGAGATTATGGACCCATGCAGGGTCATTGGAAAATCTTTTGGAGGTGATTCAGGTATGAGAATATCATAGGTGCTGGTGGAGATAGTCACAGTGCCCATAGGGCCCACTGCCACTGTCTGATCATTTAAGAATGGCACCTTGGAGGTGGTATGTATTTCATTGGCATACAACACCTGCTCTGGGGAGTCTTTAGTATTTTTGGTAGAGTTATTCTCCAAGTTCTGAATCAAATGGGTGTCCTTTGAGAGAGACTCAGGCTGATCAGATCGGCCATGTTGCCCATGTGAGCATACAACATCCTTGGCAGTGAGTTCTAAACTCACTGTAGTAGGAATAACTTTATTATCACAGCAAGTGGGAGATGAGTAGTTACCTACAACCACCAGTATCTACTTACCAGAATCCACAGCTGCTTCCACTTGAATACAAGTCTCTTCCTGCTGTCCATCACACAAATAAATAGGGTGGCTCAAGTCGAGGGGATCAGGTTCCATTTTCGACTGCTCGAGGATAGCCAGCACCATGGTTTCAATCTCATCCATTAATGTGATATCAATGGCTTCGGATTCCTCCTCCTCCACCATATCCGACCACTTGACACGAGAGGTCTATCCCGATTGGGATGATTTTTTCACCCATTTCACATTGTTTCTCTGGGGGATATCAGTCTTATCGGAGGAGGCAATCGTAGGTTTCTTCTTTCTGTGGACCAGAGTCCAATCATCAACCTTCGACGGCTCCTCCTGGTTTTGCACTTGGCTCCTCATGAGGCGGAAATTCTTAAGAGAATTCCCCACAATTTTGCATATATCACAGAAAGGTGTCTTGCATTCATATTACAATCGTACCTCAGTTTTATATTCATTGGCGTTGAAGGTCACAACATCTGGCATCTTATGCTCCAAATTGACCTCGACCAACACCCACGCGTACAGTCCGAGTTCTGCATTCAGTGTTCGATGGTCAATCTTCAGCGGAGTGCTGATGCAGGAGGCAATATCGCTTAAGATTTTAGGGTGCCAGAAGAAGAAGTTCAACCTGTGGAATCTAACCCAGATCCACGCTGTCGTATTTCTATGAGTATGTGGGTTGCATAGGAAATCCCATTCGGATAATCGAAGGAACCCTGGTTTCAAATGGATGTTTCCAAGATTCTAGACACGATCCACCTTATCCTGTGAGCTAAGGAGGATGTGAAAATATCCACGCCTGATAGGGACCAGTTTCCAGTCGCTAAATCCCCAGATATGGTAGATTCGCGGCTTGAGATCCATGGCAGGCCATTGTTTATCCCCTTTAGAATACGAGATGCAGTCCATAATAGAGAACTCACAGAAATGTGAATGTTTTTGTAAGGCCTCGGGGTCTACTTCAACAGCAAATCGGCCATCCTCCATTTTTCTGCAGAGCAAGGATTTTTTCGAGGTGTTTGTGCACAGATCTGTAGATTTAAGAGCATCGAGGAAGGAGATCGTCTTAGGTTTATCCTTCGGTACATCTTCTTCCTTCCTCACCAATTTGGCACCGCCCCCGTAGGCATTCTCCCAGTCCCAGTCCGGAATGAAACCCGACATCTGAACAGAGGATTAAACTTTAGCTACACACCATGCGCGATCGAAGAGGACGAACCCTATCCTCTGTGAGGTCGCTGCTGAGATCTCTCGTGAGGCCATCTTCAATCATCATGTTTGAGAAGATTGACATTTTTACTATTGAGATGTTGAATGGTGTGCACATTCCTTTATTTTTCAAGATGATGAACATGAATCTATGATATGCGGATTGAGGAGGAGATTATATTTATGTGAAAATTAGATTAATGCAATTTATCTTCAAAAAGAGTCAAGCCCCCTCATTCGGCCTCATAATTTTTCACTTCTAAATCCTACCAACCGAAAGCCATAGAACAACCCTGGAAAGTCTTCATGATAATAAAATGTCCTTGAATCACATCAGCTAGAGATGTAGAAATTTATCAAGCCTATGGTTACCCTTGTATGTGTTTGGATGAGAAAGACGTTGCTGAAAAACTGACATTTGCGTGATAAGAGAAAATTTATGTGGGGTAAGTGTTTTTTGTGAATGGGAGGATAAATGAAGTGGAAATATATTGATTGATATAAATAGAGAAATTTAAATAATGGTTTTTATGATGCATGGTATCTTTTTTTCTTGGTGTGGAATTGTTGTATCTCAAAGATATGTGTTTTAAAATTTTTTTTGATTTGATATTGATATTTACTTGTCACAATTTTTCAAAATACATGATATGAGGTTTTTCCCGGGAGTGAAAAATGGTAAGTGTAGGAGAGTTGATAAAACATAATTTTATTGAATATTTTATTGATAGTAAATGACATAATTTCCTCACATTTTGGTAACTATATTCATTTATGGAAAATTTGGGATTAGATCATTCATTTAAAAATTTGATGAAAATTCCAGTTTTACCTTTAAAAAATCATTATAGTATTTTGAACCTAAATAATTTTATTTGAATTATTTGAACATAATATTTTTTAAATTTGTTCTTGAAGTAATTTTCTAAAACTTAATTTAGTACATTGGAGCTAAATCATGCATTTGGTTGGTGGAAATGGGCCATGAAATTAAAGTTGGGATGGACTCTCCAAATTGGACATGGGTTTTGTATTTAGGATATAACTTCTAAATCCACGCATGGATTGAGCCCAAATTTTGAGAGGATATCTCCAACCAAATTTTTCACAAATAATTATTCGGTAAGAACAAATAGTTTACACGTTTTAGAGGTCAAATGGAAGGTTTAATTTGGACTAAAATATTTGGCCGAGATTCCCCATTTACAATTGAATCCACTTTAAACATAGCCTCCCCACTACTATAGAAATTGGTGTTTTCACTCTTTGTAATGGTTGGTAGAGGAATTGGGAAGGTTTTTCTAAAAGGGTGTATCTTGGGAGCCCCTCAAATCTTTTGGAAGAAGTAAGGCCTTGTGCAAACATCTCTTCCAAAAAGGCTCTCCTCTCCCACCTCCTCTTTGTTTTTTTATTTCATTCTTGTATCTTGAATTTTTCTTCAATTAATCTTATATTTTTTTCATTTTTATCCTCTTATCTTCCTCTTTGGGATGGAATTCAAGAGTGGAGATGAGATTGGGTTTTACCTTTTCAATCCTTTGCTCATGCAAAACATCTCCATGATGACCACACATCCTATGGAAGAGTATTTTTCTTAGTGATCGATCTATCTTCTACCCTCTTAATTTAATTATTTTGAATCATAGAGATACTGTAATTCACTAAATATGATCCTTGAATTGAGTTTTAAAATTATAACAAAACTAATCAAAAAAATTAACAATTAACACAAAAAAACACGAGGTCGAGTATTGTGTGAATTGTGAGAGCGTGATATTAGTTGGTAATACAATACCACAAGGGATAAGTTTTTAGAGTTCAAATATAATCCCTAAACTCAATTAATCCTCATATATAGAATGTATATGTTCTCTAATTAACGACTAAACATAAGCTAACCTTAGAACACCAATCAAAGAAGGGTGTTGCGATTGTGTGTTATGAAGCTAGCCTAGGGTTTAAGTAATTTCATCTTTGTGGTTAAGTTAACTCTCATAGGGTTTGAGGGTTAAAAAATTAGGGTATTGTAATTAAGTGGGTATTAATTTAAATAATAATTATTAATAAGTAAATAAATAGGTAGAGTTTGATTGATTACATATTTTAAAAATATTTTGTAAAAAAGTATCTTCTCATTGTGTTTTATTAATCCAACTTCATTTAAAAAAACAAAAAAAATACAATCTTATCCTAGAAAACTTCAACAAGGTTTATAATTGGTAAAAAAATACCTCATAATTTTTATGTAGTGTGTTTTATTCTCTTTTATGTTATTTTCATAAAATCATAAATAAGTTGTTTCAATTTCTGCCTCTTTGAGAGATGACCTTAGTCAGCCACTCTAATGCACATAAGTAACCAAAAAACTGTTAATCATTTGAGGGAACCCATGACAGTGCTCTTCAGTAGGACTGCCACACAGATATTTCTATGGTTTGGATTTCCTTTTAATTCTTCGAACCTTACCTTGGGATTTTGAAATATACAATGCTATCTTCATAGTCTTTTTGTATTCTTAATTAGTGTCAAAAAAATCCCCCCCTATGGATTGGATCCCATTAGAAAGAGGGTCCAGTCCTAAGGTAAAATTGTTATTACAAGAATATGGATTAATTGTTGGACCATGCAGGTTTTCTATGGAGCTACTTTGCGTAGGATTTCCACATAGCATTTTTGCATAGGAATGACTTGGAGATCTATGGATAGCTATAAATTGGTTTGATCCTTTGCGATTTTTTTTGTCTATGCTACCAAATTTTCTAGATCTCATTGCGTAGCTCTTTCATATAGCCTCAATGTGTGGTGATCTCGTGTAGTCTCCTTGAAATTTTCTCAAGGTGAAACTAATTTAGCGATGGAGCTACGTGGAAGTACTTCATCGAAGGAGTTTCTCTAGACCCTTGTCGAAGGACCTATGTAACGGACCTCGTCAAAGGACCTACACGAACAGTTTTCATTGCACATTTTTTGATTTCCTTTTACTTTAAGTTGAAATTTGATTTTTATCAAGTAAAAATTCTAACCAAATAGGGGGAGTTTGGTAATTCATTTATAGGAAAATGGCTCATTTGGTAACCTCTACTGAAGAAGCTAAGGCTCATCAAAATGAGTTAATAAAGATCGTTGGGCCAGATTATTATGACGTTGTTCAAAGTAATATTCCTAGACTATGGAAAGGTTTAATTCCGTATCAACGTGAATATCCACAAAGTCCTTACTTACCGCTGTACAGGCATGGGATTTTACAAGATTCCCATGTTCCATCTATTAATAAGTACTTCCCAAAGAATTGGTTTCTTCAATTCTCCAACCGTAACTACATGAATATTGGTGCAAGGGGTGTGTCAATTCAGGAAGAAACAATCCCTATTGGTTGCATCCAACATCACAATGGTCGTAATCGTGATAAGAAGGATAATACTGTATATCCAAGGCCACATTTCTATGATTCAACCTTCCGGATTTCTCAGAAAGATCAGTCTAATGGTTGGAAGGAAGACTAAGATCTTCATTCTGGAGGAGGTGTGAAACCTGAATGGATGTGATCATTTTGGGTGCGTCGGACTTGTATAGAATTCAAGAAAGAGCTATAAGATGTTTATATTTATGAATCTATAAGTATGGGACAAACTTATGTTTATAAAAAGATTTCATTCCTGAATTTATGATCCAGTGGAGTCTGCAAAATAATTATTTCCATTTTATGCATGGTGAAGTTGGAATTAGTTTGGGGGATATCTACCAAATAGTTGGGCTTCCCATTCTTGGGGAAATTTAGGAAGAGTTTATTCTTCTGGCTACAACATGGGGTGATGTTACTAGAACACCACATTTGGCTCATGACCTATTCAAAATAGAAAAGAAATTACCCAAAGACAACAAATATATTCATCTCAAGGTGTGGATGTAAGCCTTTTTAGAACCAAAAACAGAGAAAAGTCCCACTTGTGGACATCCTACTATTTGTACTTCTACAGATAATTGGGTTAGTTCATGAACATATTGGCCTAAATTGGAGAGAGGTGACTATAATTACTAGGGATACAAATTAAAATATGATATTGATGCAAAGATACGTTAAGACGCCTTCCTTGCCATGTGGATAAGTATTTACTTGCTTCCAGTTCGTGAGTCCGGAGGTGGTTTAAGGCCAGGGACTTTTTTCATTACAGCTAAATTGTTAAAAGGGAAGTATATTGTGTTATCAACTCCCATATTGGAAAGCATTTACTATTCCCTGCTATATTTATACAATGGGAAGGATCTATTTAGAATTACATGGATATTTCAAGTGTTGTGGGGATGGAATGCAGAACACTTTTCTTCATACTCATTTTTGAATTCAATTAGAGTCCCCAATGGTCAATTCACTCCATTTTTACAAAACTTTTATGGTATTCAGCCTCAAAATTTGAGACCTGAAGTAGTGTTAAATCCATTTAATGTTTCATGATAATTTATTTTCTTTATTTTTAGTAAACCATCAACTATAACATTTAATGATCATGGTAAAGAAAAGAATTATGAGCTGAGGTCTTATATGTTGGCATTCTAGGATTGTGTATTATCGACCAGGATTTATAGTGAAATTATCTATGAGGCTTACATCCCTTATAGTTTTTCTCATTAGATCATATGTCTTTAACAATCAATTACTTTTCCAACCACATATGTTAGACATGAGAAACACACAATTGTAGCAAGAAAACTATGGATTCTAATTCCTTCACAAACATCATAGTTGTCAATAACATTACCTCCATCAGATGCATCAATCGAATTCAAATCTGTATATGACAATGGATGGTGTAAAGACCCGCAAATTTCAAGGAAATTTTTTTCTTAATTTTCTTTGGAATTTTACAAGAGCGCAGCTTTAGACGGCACCTGATTCCGAGGCCCGGTGTGCCCGGAATCAATTTCCGAAGTTTGGCTCGGGTACGTTCAGTGAACGGATGAGCGGGTTTTTCTATCTTTTGAACCGGTGCCCGGAATCGAATTCTGAGGGCACCGATGAAATCGCAGCGCCGGTATTTGCTTAGAAACGCCTCTTCCGGAGTTGCGTTTGCTCAAGACGTGGTTTTTAAATTTTGCGGCTTTAAGTCAGAATAAAATAAAGTTGTGCGACAACTTTATTTTATTTCACTTAAACTGCTTGGAAGCCACTTAAAGTCACTTAAAGGCGGCTTGAACTGAGTTGAACTGGATAGGATGCTATCCAGAAATATCCTACCCCTTGGTAGGATATTTGTGCGGTGGGACCCGCACGAGCCCCGCCGTTTCTTTCGCTAAGTAACGCACCCGCGAAAACCCGTCAAAGTAACTGAAAAGTCAACCGACGCGTTTTATTTAATTCTTAACAGACCATTTAATTGGGCGGTTTATTTCGTAAATTAAATGGACTGTTTCTTCGTGAATTAAATGGGTCGTTTCTTTCGAATTGATGGATCGTTTCTTAACCGGTTTCGTGTTGGCATGTTTATAAAATAAGACCAACCTAAAAATCCTTGGAAAGGATTTGAGAGAATCTTCGTTCCTCCACCCTCTCCGCGAAGAACGCGAAGAACGCGAAGAACGCCGGAACCGGAATCCGACGACGCACGATCCGCGACGTCAACAGCTTTTCCGCGACCTTCTTCTTCTTCGGTGCCTCTTCTTCCGCGGCGAACCTGCGATCGGCGGTTAAAGGTGAGAATCGAAACTTCTAAATTCTCCCTTCTTAATTTCAATAACAACGGATTTAATTAATTAAATCCGTTTGTTCTTGATCCGGAGATTGGCGACGCGACGCCGGATACCGCGACGACGCGACGATCTCCTTCTTCCGCGACGAGCGATTCCGCGACGACCTCTCGTCCGACGACGACTTCGAGGTAGGGATTTATTTTGGAAAAGTTACCCCTTTTAAATTTTCTCGTGAACGTTCTTGAAAATTTAAAAAGCCGGTTTCAAGCGAACAATTTTATCTTTAAATAAAATTGTTGGATCATGTGTTGATCATCTTATTCTTTTCTCCCGTTGTTTACGATTAACGCGGAGGGAGCGGGTCTAACGAACAAGACCCGGCAACCCTCCGCCGATCTTCCTTTTTGTGCGGATTTGGCGGGCGACGGCAAAAGCACGACGCAAGGGCCATTTGTTGATTCCGCAGTGGAGGACGCGTCCCGGGAGGAACAATGGCGCAGACGGGAGGCAAAACGGGCCACCGGAGCAACTCCGGCGGCCCGCGGAAGGAGGCGGCGGCGCGGGTCGCCGGCGCCCGGCGCGCCGCCGTGGAGATCTCCCGCCGCGGCTGAAGCCGCGGCGGCGGCGGCCGGTTCCGCGGCCGCGCGGAACCGGGAACGGACGCGGCGGCCCGGCCGCGTCCGCGTGACAGGCGGCCCCCCGCGGGGGCCGCGTTTCTCCAAATGCCGCGGGTCAAACCCGCGGCGGCGGCCTGCTCGGCCGCTCGGCCGAAGCCGAGCCGGCCGGTCCGGTCGGCCGGGCCGCGCCCAGGCCGGACCGGACCCGGCCGAGCCGGTTCGGGCCGGGTCGCCCCGGGCCCAGAACCCCCGTTTCGGGCCTTCTTCGGTCTTTCGCCCATATCTTGGGCCAGGGACCTCCGATTGATGAACCGTCAGCGGCTACGCGATCCTTGGATCGAGACGGTCGTTTCGGTATATTACACTCAAGGTTTCGGAAGACTTTGGGTTCGGCCGGGTTGGTTCGTACACGAAACCAACCGGGCCCTCGGAGCGGAAACGCTCATAACTTGAGCTACGGACGTCCGATCGACGTACCGTCAGCTGTGGTAGTTTCCTCTAAGTGAGACGGAACTTTTGGCATACCCCGCCCGAGGATCGGACACAGGCGGAGTACGGTCGGGTTGGTTTTGCCCTAAAAACCAACCGGGCCCCTGGGAGGAAAATGCCAATAACTCTCAGACCGTGCGTCCGATTGACGCGCCGTCTGTTGCGTTGAGATCCTGTTGTCGATACGGAACTTTTGGATACATCAACTTCGGACTACGTGTCAGTTGATGTATCAGCCTCTCGGCTCGTGGAGCGGACCCTCCTAACGAGCTCGCTATGTGCGGGAACCCTAGTGCTGGCTGTGACTTCGACGGCAGAGCAGAGATCCTCCGTGGACTGCGACGACGGCAGAGCAGAGATCCTCCGTGGACTGCGACGACGGCAGAGCAGAGATCCTTCGTGGACTGCGGCGACGACTGTGCAGAGATCCTCCGTGGACTGCGTCGACTACTGCACTCAGCGATCCTACGTGGAACAGTGCTACCGAACCTGTGTGAGCTGAATCTTCTTTTTACCTTGAGCGGTGGAGCGCTTGGGTGTAGCGGCGGACCCGTGGTACTTGACGGTGGTGGTGCGCTTGGATGCAGCAACAGACCCTTGGCGGTGGAGCGATTGGTTGTAGCGTCAGACCCGCGATACTCTACGGAGTGTGTGCGCTTGGTTGTAGCGACAGACCCGCGACGGTGGAGACGTGCGTGCGGAGTACGGAGACCGTGTAGATGACTGAGACCTGACGACTGCTTGACCGACTCGACTTGGAGTGAGTCGACTAGCCCAGTGGACGGAGCGCCCAGTAGTTGGCAGCAGACCCACGGCGGACGGAGCGCCTGGTAGTTGGCGGCAAACCCGCGGTACTCGACAGGAGGAGTACCTCAGTAGGCTATCTGGGTGAGCGCCCGGTATTTGGTAGCAGACCCTCAGCGGACGGAGCGCCCGGTAGTTGGCAGCAGACCCGCGGTACTCGACAGGAGGAGTACTTCAGCAGTCTTAGGTTAGTGAGCAGTACCTCGGAGTCGTGACAGGACCACTGTACACTTCAGAGATGGGGCTCTTCAACATTTACGGTTTCGATAATGAAAATCCTGGTTGAGCTGAATCTTATGTTACTCTCCTTTGTGGATTGTGTTGAACTATCCTATGTGGATTTACTGTTACTCTCCTTTGTGGATTGTGTTGAACTATCCTATGTGGATTTACTGTTACTCTCCTTTGTGGATTGTGTTGAACTATCCTATGTGGATTTACTGTTACTCTCCTTGTGGATTTGAGTCTTGCTTCCTTTGTGGATTGAGTTGTTCTTGAGCTCGTGAGCAGAGCTAGAATTGGGGACTTAGGTATGTGTATGGGCATATACCTAAGTCGAGTCAGATGTTACTTCGTGATTGCATCTTTCTTTTGTGCTATATCCTTTGTGGATTTCGGGAGACCTTCGGGGGTCTCGGGGTCCTTACTGAGTAGTTGTACTCACCCCTGCACGGGCTATGCCCGCACCTTGTTGTGTTGGTTGCAGACGACGGACAGCGCTGATCACGGTTGGGGCGTGGAGCAGGACGGTACCTGGAGGTGGACCACTGGGCGGGACGTGCTCGGAGCGGACGTGGGACCCGAGGAGCCTAGAGGCTATCTGTACCCACCCTTCAGGTGGGATTTCCAGTGGACGACACGAGGCCGCCGTCTTTTCTACAGTTACTGTACTTTACTTTTCAGTTGTACTTTACAGTTGGGCTTGTATTTCCGGCCCCCTTTACTTTTCTGCACTTTACTTTCCGCTTGCTGACTCTGTGTGGTTGTTACTTACAAAGGCAATGCCTTCCCTGTTTACTGGGATTTTACGCCTTGGTGCTAGTCGCCAGCCCCTGGCCTATGGAAGGCGGGCTTGGGGTAGTCACGGCACGGGCCCCGAGGACGGGTCGTGACAAATTGGTATCAGAGGTGGTCGGTTCTACCGCGGACTCTGATCGTCCTTTCTTTCTATGTGAAGCAATAGTGTTTAGTGTATTGAGTGTGGTTATCAGTTCAGGGAGCCCAGTGTTGGTGCGGCGGCCGACGTATCCGTACACCAGGACCCTGACTTCTGATTTCCAACTTAATGCACGAAAACACTGATTGCGTGTGTGTTTCCCAAAAGGTTTAAAGTCAGCTCAAACCAGGTCAGCTCACCAGGTATAAATCGTTGACCGTGACACAACTGTTCAGGATGTCACCATGCAGATAGTTAGCTGGAGTTCCGAGAGAGTTCTCGATGATGGCCCACCGAGCAGCGAGACTCCGGTGCAGGGCCCTTTTTCAGTGTTGGCACCTTCGGGTGGTGTACCAGCAGCACCACCACCCGTTAGGCAGAGGATGCCACTAGCTGACAGTGCACGCTAGCAGAGCGCGATGCACGAGTTCCAGCAGTAGAGGCCTCTGAGGATACGAGGCGAGACAGATTTCCCAGGCAGCAGTGGACTGGATGGAGGCGGTTGCTAGAGTTCTACGCCTAGCTTGGATACTAGTAGAGCGGATGATGATCTTAGCTTCTGTTGTTTCCAGTGAGTGACCATGAGGTTGGTTCTTATAGTAATGAGGCTTCGGTACGCGAACCGATACCTGGGATAGTACCTACGGGTAGTGCGCCAGCTATGTCACTACCTGTTGGTCAGTAGACACTACCGGCGGTACCGGTAGCAGAGAATCACAGGCTTAGTGCCTTACATATGTTTTAGCACCAGATATCCCTCAAGTTTCGAGGTGAACCTGACTCGTAGGCGGCTGAGGACTGGCTTGAGGAGGTGGTTGTGAGTTTTCTGGAGCTAATACAGCTTCAACAGTACGACATGTCGGAAGCAGAGCACTCATCGTGGCTTACCAATCAATCGTAGTACTCGTTGGTTACGTTGTGATCAGTTCCTTAGACTCGAACTTCTGAGCGAAGTGTGTCTAAGGGAAATCTGAACCATTACTTTTCCTCTATGCATTTCTACCTATGCTAGGATGCTAGAGAGAACCTTTGTGGTTGTGAACGTTAGCAGTGAAAGGCAGGAAACTAGCGCCAGTCTCAGAGACTCGGGCGTGTAAAATGTTTCAGGAGGAGGAAGTGCTAAGGACAGATGAATCTGCAGGGTAGCAGACGTGGAAGCGGAGCTTAGAGAGCAGCATGTGGTGGTGTACATTTCGACATGTTACGACCACCCGACTTAGTAGTCCCCGCCAGGCTCAGGGAGCAGGAGGGCTGGGGAGGAGAGTAGCTGCATTGCGGTCAAGGAGTGTGACCCAGGAACTCTAAGAATGATTCGGGGTACGAATTATGTCTACTACGAGCTGCCATATCTATAGACATAGGAACCGATCATTCAACCCTTCCACGAATCATGTCCCAGACCTAGAGGTTCCGGGTAAGCCGTAGACTTGACCCTCACGTCTGGAGATACCTTTGGGAGGAGACTCGATAATCACACTTACGCCGACGGTGTGATTTGACCTCGAGGCGAGAGTTTCGGTTGGAATCTCTTGGTGGCAGCGTAGAGGCCTTACGACGTTGATCTGGGTATGATTCACAAATCATACCCCGGTTGACTGTTTTAGGCAAACGTCGGAATGGGTTTTCCTTGGTCGGCGAAAAGGAAACCCTGGGCAGCACATGTTAAACTCAGGCATAAGAGGGTGTGGCCGATCACTCTTGAGTTGGTCAACCCTACCCTTGTGGCAGCAGGAGTTTTGAGTTTCAGTTCTAACCTAAAAAGCGAAACCTCTTGAATTCGAGGGGGACGAACACGTTCTTATACGGTCTCAACCCGATGAGGTTTCGGAGATGTGGCCGAGGCGGCAGGTTATCTCTGAAGTTCGATGGGCCTTTCCAGGTCCTCAGCAGGATAGGAGAGGTGGCTTATCGCCTGGCTCTACCACCTCAGTTGCACCGGGTGCACGATGTCGTTCACGTGTCTCAGCTGAGGAGATACGTGCACGACCCGACGCACATCATCGACTTTGGGGAGCTGGACGTGGACGATGGGGCGACTTTTGCGGAGGTCCCAGTGGAGATCGAGGATCGACAGGAGCGGGTCCTACGTGGGCGGTCGATTCCTCTTGTGCGCGTCAGATGGCAGCACGGGAACCTCCAGGAGAGCACTTGGGAGCGGGAGGCTCAGATGCGTTCTCAGTACCCCCATTTGTTCCCCTAGTTTTTGATGTATCTTTACGGGGACGTAAAGCCCTGAGGTGGGAGTAATGTAAAGACCCGCAAATTTCAAGGAAATTTTTTTCTTAATTTTCTTTGGAATTTTACAAGAGCGCAGCTTTAGACGGCACCTGATTCCGAGGCCCGGTGTGCCCGGAATCAATTTCCGAAGTTTGGCTCGGGTACGTTCAGTGAACGGACGAGCGGGTTTTTCTATCTTTTGAACCGGTGCCCGGAATCGAATTCTGAGGGCACCGATGAAATCGCAGCGCCGGTATTTGCTTAGAAACGCCTCTTCCGGAGTTGCGTTTGCTCAAGACGTGGTTTTTAAATTTTGCGGCTTTAAGTCAGAATAAAATAAAGTTGTGCGACAACTTTATTTTATTTCACTTAAACTGCTTGGAAGCCACTTAAAGTCACTTAAAGGCGGCTTGAACTGAGTTGAACTGGATAGGATGCTATCCAGAAATATCCTACCCCTTGGTAGGATATTTGTGCGGTGGGACCCGCACGAGCCCCGCCGTTTCTTTCGCTAAGTAACGCACCCGCGAAAACCCGTCAAAGTAACTGAAAAGTCAACCGACGCGTTTTCTTTAATTCTTAACAGACCATTTAATTGGGCGGTTTATTTCGTAAATTAAATGGACTGTTTCTTCGTGAATTAAATGGGTCGTTTCTTTCGAATTGATGGATCGTTTCTTAACCGGTTTCGTGTTGGCATGTTTATAAAATAAGACCAACCTAAAAATCCTTGGAAAGGATTTGAGAGAATCTTCGTTCCTCCACCCTCTCCGCGAAGAACGCGAAGAACGCGAAGAACGCGAAGAACGCGAAGAACGCCGGAACCGGAATCCGACGACGCACGATCCGCGACGTCAACAGCTTTTCCGCGACCTTCTTCTTCTTCGGTGCCTCTTCTTCCGCGGCGAACCTGCGATCGGCGGTTAAAGGTGAGAATCGAAACTTCTAAATTCTCCCTTCTTAATTTCAATAACAACGGATTTAATTAATTAAATCCGTTTGTTCTTGATCCGGAGATTGGCGACGCGACGCCGGATACCGCGACGACGCGACGATCTCCTTCTTCCGCGACGAGCGATTCCGCGACGACCTCTCGTCCGACGACGACTTCGAGGTAGGGATTTATTTTGGAAAAGTTACCCCTTTTAAATTTTCTCGTGAACGTTCTTGAAAATTTAAAAAGCCGGTTTCAAGCGAACAATTTTATCTTTAAATAAAATTGTTGGATCATGTGTTGATCATCTTATTCTTTTCTCCCGTTGTTTACGATTAACGCGGAGGGAGCGGGTCTAACGAACAAGACCCGGCAACCCTCCGCCGATCTTCCTTTTTGTGCGGATTTGGCGGGCGATGGCAAAAGCACGACGCAAGGGCCATTTGTTGATTCCGCAGTGGAGGACGCGTCCCGGGAGGAACAATGGCGCAGACGGGAGGCAAAACGGGCCACCGGAGCAACTCCGGCGGCCCGCGGAAGGAGGCGGCGGCGCGGGTCGCCGGCGCCCGGCGCGCCGCCGTGGAGATCTCCCGCCGCGGCTGAAGCCGCGGCAGCGGCGGCCGGTTCCGCGGCCGCGCGGAACCGGGAACGGACGCGGCGGCCCGGCCGCGTCCGCGTGACAGGCGGCCCCCCGCGGGGGCCGCGTTTCTCCAAATGCCGCGGGTCAAACCCGCGGCGGCGGCCTGCTCGGCCGCTCGGCCGAAGCCGAGCCGGCCGGTCCGGTCGGCCGGGCCGCGCCCAGGCCGGACCGGACCCGGCCGAGCCGGTTCGGGCCGGTTCGGGCCGACCCGGGTCGGGCCGACCCGGTTCGGCCGACCCAAGGGGGGGGTTCGGGCCGGGTCGCCCCGGGCCCAGAACCCCCGTTTCGGGCCTTCTTCGGTCTTTCGCCCATATCTTGGGCCAGGGACCTCCGATTGACGAACCGTCAGCGGCTACGCGATCCTTGGATCGAGACGGTCGTTTCGGTATATTACACTCAAGGTTTCGGAAGACTTTGGGTTCGGCCGGGTTGGTTCGTACACGAAACCAACCGGGCCCTCGGAGCGGAAACGCTCATAACTTGAGCTACGGACGTCCGATCGACGTACCGTCAGCTGTGGTAGTTTCCTCTAAGTGAGACGGAACTTTTGGCATACCCCGCCCGAGGATCGGACACAGGCGGAGTACGGTCGGGTTGGTTTTGCCCTAAAAACCAACCGGGCCCCTGGGAGGAAAATGCCAATAACTCTCAGACCGTGCGTCCGATTGACGCGCCGTCTGTTGCGTTGAGATCCTGTTGTCGATACGGAACTTTTGGATACATCAACTTCGGACTACGTGTCAGTTGATGTATCAGCCTCTCGGCTCGTGGAGCGGACCCTCCTAACGAGCTCGCTATGTGCGGGAACCCTAGTGCTGGCTGTGACTTCGACGGCAGAGCAGAGATCCTCCGTGGACTGCGACGACGGCAGAGCAGAGATCCTCCGTGGACTGCGACGACGGCAGAGCAGAGATCCTTCGTGGACTGCGGCGACGACTGTGCAGAGATCCTCCGTGGACTGCGTCGACTACTGCACTCAGCGATCCTACGTGGAACAGTGCTACCGAACCTGTGTGAGCTGAATCTTCTTTTTACCTTGAGCGGTGGAGCGCTTGGGTGTAGCGGCGGACCCGTGGTACTTGACAGTGGTGGTGCGCTTGGATGCAGCAACAGACCCTTGGCGGTGGAGCGCTTGGTTGTAGCGGCAGACCCGCGATACTCTACGGAGTGTGTGCGCTTGGTTGTAGCGACAGACCCGCGACGGTGGAGACGTGCGTGCGGAGTACGGAGACCGTGTAGATGACTGAGACCTGACGACTGCTTGACCGACTCGACTTGGAGTGAGTCGACTAGCCCAGTGGACGGAGCGCCCAGTAGTTGGCAGCAGACCCACGGCGGAAGGAGCGCCTGGTAGTTGGCGGCAAACCCGCGGTACTCGACAGGAGGAGTACCTCAGTAGGCTATCTGGGTGAGCGCCCGGTATTTGGCAGCAGACCCTCAGCGGACGGAGCGCCCGGTAGTTGGCAGCAGACCCGCGGTACTCGACAGGAGGAGTACTTCAGCAGTCTTAGGTTAGTGAGCAGTACCTCGGAGTCGTGACAGGACCACTGTACACTTCAGAGATGGGGCTCTTCAACATTTACGGTTTCGATAATGAAAATCCTGGTTGAGCTGAATCTTATGTTACTCTCCTTTGTGGATTGTGTTGAACTATCCTATGTGGATTTACTGTTACTCTCCTTTGTGGATTGTGTTGAACTATCCTATGTGGATTTACTGTTACTCTCCTTTGTGTATTGTGTTGAACTATCCTATGTGGATTTACTGTTACTCTCCTTGTGGATTTGAGTCTTGCTTCCTTTGTGGATTGAGTTGTTCTTGAGCTCGTGAGCAGAGCTAGAATTGGGGACTTAGGTATGTGTATGGGCATATACCTAAGTCGAGTCAGATGTTACTTCGTGATTGCATCTTTCTTTTGTGCTATATCCTTTGTGGATTTCGGGAGACCTTCGGGGGTCTCGGGGTCCTTACTGAGTAGTTGTACTCACCCCTGCACGGGCTATGCCCGCACCTTGTTGTGTTGGTTGCAGACGACGGACAGCGCTGATCACGGTTGGGGCGTGGAGCAGGACGGTACCTGGAGGTGGACCACTGGGCGGGACGTGCTCGGAGCGGACGTGGGACCCGAGGAGCCTGGAGGCTATCTGTACCCACCCTTCAGGTGGGATTGCCAGTGGACGACACGAGGCCGCCGTCTTTTCTACAGTTACTGTACTTTACTTTTCAGTTGTACTTTACAGTTGGGCTTGTATTTCCGGCCCCCTTTACTTTTCTGCACTTTACTTTCCGCTTGCTGACTCTGTGTGGTTGTTACTTACAAAGGCAATGCCTTCCCTGTTTACTGGGATTTTACGCCTTGGTGCTAGTCGCCAGCCCCTGGCCTATGGAAGGCGGGCTTGGGGTAGTCACGGCACGGGCCCCGAGGACGGGTCGTGACAGATGGGCTTCTTCATATCCTCGTGGGGATTTGAAAAAAGGAATAAATCAATTAGCAGCTACAATGAATTTTTTGCGTGGAAATCATGGTAAGAAATCCATGTCCGTAGATGATTTAGAAGTTTCAGAGGTTTTAGATCCTTCAAAACAACATTGCTGGAGGTATACCGAGAAGAATAGGGATAGAGAAGAAATACCACTAACGCCAAGGAAATACAGTCGCCACCATTAGAAAGATATTCATATTCCATCTCTTGAACTTTTTGAAGAATAAGGGAGTCATGAAGAGGCTCACTAGTCAGAAGGTGTTGTATCTCCTCCACAACTAACCATGCCAAGATCGATTTATGTGAAACATTCATCCATTCACCATTGGGAAAGTGTGACCCATGATCTTAGGGATGCATGGGAATTCCTCTAGCATGGTATTCAAATACCAGATGTGGGTGACATTAAGATACCTTCTGATTTAAATCCGTATAATAACCTGGCTGAAGTATTGGAGTATATTACGGAGTTGGAGGCTTTTTTATATACAATTGATGAAAAAATCACAGCCACTAAATGAGTACCTCATATAATGGACTTAAGAATACATGAAGGGGTAATTATTGACCCTGAGGAGGAGTGGGATATTTATATTAATACCGAGAATGTATTTTTCTTTTCTTTTGGTCTCAATAGTTCTTTACCATTCATCATCATTAATCTTTATGAAATGCATTTTTGCAACATGAATGCAGGGAAATAAACTCTGGACCGATTATTGAATCACCAAGGTATGGGCCTACAGGTTCTCTCATTGATGTATCAAATGATCCTCACAGATCTCTATAACATTTTCTAGGAAAGAGAATCATGACTAGGGTAGTGGGGATGGATAATCCTTAGCCATTACCTCAAGTTTCTCCTGCCAAGAGGAGTGTTTCAATTTTACCTCAAGCTTATGAAAATAAATACATGAGAGAAATATGATTAGTTTGATGTGTTCACCAATGGAGTAAGTATTTATATTGTCTTCAGGTCATTATAATTTTCTTGATACACTCTGGTAATCACATTTATCCTCTTGCAGGATCTGTATCTCTCTCCTCTCTTAAGGAACTAATAGCTGATTCTTCAAGACCATAGAAGGAAACCCCGGGATAAACCCTAGTTCATGGTGATGGATCTTCTACCTTAGTAGATAAAACATCAAATTATTTAGTTGTACCCGCTCCTAGATCTATTGAAATAGATAATAGCCATGGTAAGATCAAATACACTTCTCATGAATATTAAACTCTTTGCTAATATTCTTCTTTTCAACATATTCATATCAGTTTCCTTTTCTAATGGATCCTGCAATAAACAATACTGATATTCCTATCACTCCAGAAGAAAGGAATGAAGACCCATGTTAGTCTAAAACAAATATTGACATTGACCCAAACCTATAAAGATTTGATGATGTTGCACCAAGTGAATAACCAATGAAACATAATGTCAGTAGAGCCAATTTGGGAATCTACCAACATTTGTCGGATACCTTAAATTGTGAGGATGCTATAAGATTCCAAGCTGCATACACTGAAATGATGGAATCCATTAATACAAATATTGATATTCTAGGTTCCATCAAGGATTTTGGTGATTTTTATGAGAAATTTCAAGGACTTAAGTCCTTATTATTTAATTTCTCATACACAATTGTTCTGTTTTTCTTTATAATACACATCAAAGTTCACCTTATGCAGCTTTGTCAGCATAAAATGTTGCAAAGGCTCCTCAAGAGTGTGGAATTACACTCTATCCTTCTTCTATGGAAGCTGGAGAAATACCTACTGAGGACCCCCTATCAAGAGATGTTCCAGAGCCTTCAATTATGAAAATTCGGTAAACTTAGAAGAATGCCCCTTCTCAAGAAACATCTGCTCAAATTGATGAAGCTGAGAATACTGGGGATTAATCAAACCAAGTAATTATTATTAGGAAAATATTATTGGATTTCTGGATCATACTATGTTTCTTACATTTTTCTGAAACTAAAAATGATCTTGATTTATCATTTAGGGTTATCATCTCCCACAGTTAGATTGGAAACTGAAACTTCTACATTGGCTCAGGCATCAGCAGAAGGTGAAGCTTCTATTTTTTCCGAGAGAAGCAGAACAAGGAATCTCATTAAGTGATCTATTTTCAGAGTACATTTTACCCCATGGTAGTGAATCATATTCAGACATAGATATGCAATATGCTATTGGCATGGCCTGTAAGAACACATGGCGACATATCTAGAGTGTAATTGATAAGAAGCTTTTAGACGAACTGTTGTCCTATTTTTTCAAACTCCCAACATTATTTTACATATTTGGATTTGGTGGATTTAATTATCGACTAGTATATGATGCAATGAAAGAGACCATGCTGACGGGAGCCGGATTATAAGCTGTGGAAATATTTCGAAAGGTCTAAATGGATTATTAATATTGAGAGATTCCAATCTGCACAAGCTGAGGAAGAGGTAGATCATAACAAGAAGTCAATAAAATCATCCAAAAATTTAAAGAATCCGCAAAAGAGTTGTAATATATTCCATAACAACTAGATGTTATTCATAAAAAATTGATAAATTAAACTAGACATAGGGAGAAACCCTACTATAGGGGATAACTACCATTTAAAATGCAAAGGAAGTACTCCATCAAGCCGAGAATTCTAGCATTTCTCCACTGTCTCAACTTCAACAGGTGATTGAAAGGTCTCATGAGTTCATTCAGCAAATAAGAATTCATATTGAGAGTTTATTTTTTGTGGATGACCCTTTGATTTCATATGAATGAAAGAAATTTTTTCTTCCATCATATATATCTTCTTTCTTTCAGTCTTTTTATTTTATTTCAATATTAAAGGTAATTATGATGATAATTTTCTTTTTAAACATCAAACCTTCATGTTAGATAATCATGATTACAATGAAAATAATGGGGGTTCTTAGAATTCTCTAATTAAGCTTATGGGCTTAATGGGTATAGTTTTATTTTTACTAGGGTTATATGGAAAACCCCACAAACTTTTTATCTTTTGTCTTTCTATTGATCAATATTACCTAAATCATAAAAAATGTATGTTTAGTGAGATGGGACTCAACTTTTGTTCATAGTGACCTTTACGGGTTTCCAATCTGGTGAGTACCACGTCTCTTGTTGTTGGAAGTTTAGAGTCATGTATGTTGTATTATAAAGGGCTAGTGTTTAAGTTCAAATAGATTTTACCATAAATTTTGAAACTAAATTCCAAAAAAGAATCACTGGATAAGAATTTCACTAATATTATTTAAATATTTCTAGGGGTAATCTTGAGTCATGATTTTTATGGTCACCAAATCTAAAATTTGTATAAACATAAAGGAAGGTTCTTCCAAAAACAAAGTTACCATTATTTGACAAACTCGTTATGGGGGGTTAATTATGCAGGGCCAATTGGGGCATATAATGCATAGCCAAATAGTGGCCTCTTTTAACTGAGAGACCTATTATGTAGGAAAATTAATCAAGACCTCTAAGGGTCATGTACTGCATAGTCAAGAAAAATATCTCTCGGAAGTTTGACATTTTACCATTGATAGACAAGGAAAAATAATATTTGGGTGAATCAAGACCACAATGGGTGGTTTTTCCAAGGAAAGAGATTTTGAGAATAAAGTGTTATTTATGCCAACATATGTTATGAATAGGAAAACCATTTCTATACAAATTTGGTTTATAATAAATGGTTAAAAATTTATCAGAAAGGAGAATTTCAAATATTATATTGTGTAATTTTAATTCATGCAGTAGGGACATGGTACTATGCAGTTTTAAGTCATGCAGTGAGGAAATTGTGTTGATTAAATTTAAGGTCTTTAGCTTTGACCAAAGGTATGAGAATCTCCCAATTTCTTGATAATTTGTTTGGAAACATATTACCATATTTAGGTATGGATGGAAAATTGTAAACTTTTAATTGGGAATTTCTGTATCTAAAGAATAATATGGGAAAAGGGTTAAAGGCATTAGAGGAAGTCTTTTCCAAGAACGAAGTTACCATTATGGGAAAAACTTGTTATGGGAAATGTATTATGTAGGGACAACAAAGGCATATGATGCATATTCAAATAGTGGTATCTTTTTATTGACTAGCATGTTATGTAGGTAACTTATGCAAGGCCACCTAAGGGCACACACTGCATAGTCAAGAAAAAGAGCTCTCAGAAGTTTGACATTCTATTACTAAAAGCCAAGGAATGTTTATAGAGATTCATATTTTCTGAATCATAGAGTTTAGTTTATGAAGAAAAGTACCTGGATGTGGAGGGATTATTTCCAATCATGATTTCAAAAGAATTAGAGGAATATGATTTCTATGAAGTTCTAACCCAAATGTATGGAGTATAGTGTTTGTAGTTTTAGTACATAAAACTTGGACCAGAAATGGAAACAATATATGATATGTGGTCAAGTGATCCAAGGTTATTTCATATTTCATTGAACACATGGAGAGATATATTTTTAAACCATAGTCTTGAAGACTTTTAGATCGAGAGGAAGATAATGGGACAAATATACATGAATGACTATTTTAAAATATAGATTCTTGTATATTTTCATCAATTTTTTAAGTGGAAAAAGTCACTATAACCAAGAACGAAATTACCATCATTTGAAAACCCCGTTATGGAGGTTGTATTATGTCGAAAAAACTGGGGCATATGATGTATATAAAAATAGTGGTATCTTTTGATGGACTAGACCGTTATGTTGGAAGCTTATGAAAGTCCACCTAAGGGCACATACTACATAATCACGGAAAAGAGTTCTCATATATTAGAAACTCTATCACTAGAAACCGTAATAATTATTATGAAGATCTAAAAATATTCATGATTAAGAGTGTGAAATACAGAAGGGGGTAATGGTCAATGCACATGAGAAAAATTTGAATCAGTATTGGCCATGAGTTTGAAGTCCTTTACATAGATCTAGATCATATGTAAAATGGAGACTCTCTTTGTTTCCTTTGAATCAATATTATGCTTTGTAGTTTAGAGTCATACAACATGGACCTTGTACTGTGCAGTTTTAATTCATGCAGTGAAGACCATTTATAACCCCGTAAGAAATTGAAACACCTAATCCTAAGACCACGTGAGTTATGCTCGGTGTGAGAAATAAAGAGCCATAAATTCTTCTTCTGTAACACAAAGATGGCACAAGTGAAGAATATGGGTATTATGATTAATTAATGGCTAATACATGGAATAGAATTTGGGATTACTATGTATCTCATTGAAGCATGAATCAAGAAAAATGTAGTTCTTGGATTTTTGTGTAGTTTAACATCATGTGGTAAGGATGGAGATTAACCGATGTGAAAATAAAAACATATCATTGCTGGACTAAGGGACAAAACCCTACTATCACTACATGTCTTATTGGGGGAATGAATCAAGCCATATGTAGTTCTTTAAACATTCCCTATACAGGTTTTGATTCTTATATAAGGAATAAAAAGGGGTTTTTTATCATGGTTGGGCAAAATATTAGAGATCTGGGCATCTCTATGTATATTATATAGATGAGAATCAAGTTGTACGTAGTTCTTGAAACATTCATTTCCCACACCAATCGAGTTTGACATGAGAGGCCGAGGATTTTAACACATTTTAGAAGAATGATTAAATTTAAGACACAAGATGGTATGAAAATAAAATCATGTATCTTATAAGAGCACTTTGTATAGATCTAGTTCATATATTAGAGAAGAAAATAGAAATAAAAAATTTGGTTTCTTGCGGCTGGACCCAAGTTTGGAGATCTAGGTGTCTCTATGTATCTCAAATAACTGAGAATCAAGCCACAAATAGTTCTTGAAATGAGGTCCCTCTACAGATTTGACTCAGAAATTGGGAAGAAACGGACTCATGTTTGATTAAAGAGAATCAATGATGTCAATGATTCTTGCATATGGAATCTCCTAACATTAATTATAGAAGACATTATTTGTATAGTTTAATGTCGTGTTACAAGGAAAACTGATCTCAGGTAGTTTAACGTCGTGCAACAAGGAAAAAGACGCTATGAATTTTATTTTCATGCAGTATGGGCACATATGGTTGTTATGAAGTTTAACTTCTTGATACTAGGACCATATGTTGTGCTATTTAGTGTCATGCAGTGAGGAAGAAATGTGAAATTACACAAAGTATTTCTTAAAGAACCTCGCATTGGTTGGAGTTGTAAAAAGATCTACATCCATTGAGATTAAGGCATAAGCTCTATTTGAGTAGACCTTATGTATGGAATAATGTCCTTCCCACTTTGGATCAAGATTTTGAGGTTTCTTTCCTAGTATCATTGGAGTTCTGAGAATCAATACCAATTCTTCTTAAAGAAATGAATGGAGGGAAACTTTCTTGTTAAAGGCTTGCACCATTCTGTTCTGATATACTTCTAAATGATGCAAAGTATGCAATATTTTTTCATATAATCATTCCATATCATCAAACAATTTCTGATACTTCTCATATGTAGACAACTGATAATAGATTGGAACTCTGAGTGTAGAAAATTTAATTTCAATTGGAAAAAACTACTTCTGTTCCGTACACCAATGAATAAGGGGTTTCTTGGGTGGCAGTATGGGTAGTAGTCCGATAAGCCCATAAAGCATGAAAAACGTTATCAGGCCACGATTTCTTTTCTTTATAAACCATATTCTAGAGTATATTTAATAGGTTATTATTGAAAGCCTCTATTTTTTCATTGGTTTTTGCATGATGGTGAGATGAATGGTTGGATTTGATATTGTGCTCCTGATATAACTTTTTTTCATCAACAGAACAAAAAATGGTATCATTTTCCATTAATATAGTATGAGGGACACCAAATATGGTGATGATGTTAGTTTTGACAAACAAACAATTTTTTTGGATCCAAATTCTTTAAGAGTTATTTCTGAGGCCCATTTGGAGAAGTAGTTAGTAGTAGTAAGGATATACTTGAACTGCTTAGCCATAGTTGTAGGATAAGGCCCTACTACATCCATTCCTCATGTGGAAAATAGACAGGATTATTTATTTGTATGTAGTTACTCTGGGGGTTGATGAATGAGGTTGGCATATACTTGGCAGGGATGACATTTCTGGGTGACATTTGTGTAATCCTGTATCATTGAAGGCCAGAATTATCCAAGCCATTGGATTTGATCAGAAATTCTATGCCCAGACTGGTGAACAGCACAAGCTCTTGAATGTACTTCTTTCATAATAGTTGTAGTTTCTTCTCCATTAATACACCTGAAAAGGATTCCATCAAATCCTCATTTTTAGAGGATCTTCTAGTGATCTAGACAATAAAAAAGAGTAAAATTGGCCACTCTTCATCAGATCTGCTCTTTTTCATCCCTATCTAGTAGAAGAAATCCATTTTGAAGTTCTTCCATGATGGGTATTCTCCATCCCATGGTATGATCATATGGCTCAGAAATAGGGCTAATTTCCTTAATTTCCTCCATTCTAGTTTGAAATAAAGGTGATACCACATGATGATGGGCTATACTTATGACTATCTCATCCCGATTTGGATCTCCTAAGGTTATAGATGCATTAGCCAGTGCATCATCTTGGGCATTTTGTGATCGTGTAACATAGGACAATGTCAGCTTTAAGGGAAATTCATCCATTAACCCTCTTACATAGTCACACAAAGGGGTTAACTCTTCTTTTCTAATATAATAATACTCATTGATTTGTCAGGTTACCAACTTTGAATCACATTTTACTTTCAGGTGATTCACTTGCACCTGAAGTGCCAATTCCAGGACTACTATGAGAGCTTGATATTCTACTTCATTGTTGGTACCACCTTCTGAAAACCAGAAGAAATAAGGCACCACTACCTTTTCTGGGGAGATAAGTACAATTCATAACCCAACTTTGTTAATTTTAGGGTTTTCCATTCTCTTCCCTATTGGACATCTGTAGGAACCATCAAAGTACATTTCCCATGTTTGGGAACTATCTTGAATAGAGAATAATTCTTCATCAAGAAGTTCAATACTCAATGATTTATCTTCCGTAGATGAGTGTTTAGCAAGGAATTCGACCAGAGCTTGGCCCTTTATTTCCTTGTGAGGTACAAAATGGATATCAAACTATTGTAAAATAACTACCTACTGTGTCAGAATCCCTTTAATCATAGGATGACTGATGATAACATTGAGTGGGTTATTGTAAGACACCAATTGGACCTCATGATGTTATAGGTAGTGGTTCAATTTTTGAACTACAAATATTAATGCCAGGAAGCACTTTTAAATACATTAATACTGAGTTTCTACAACAAGCATAGTTTGATTGGGATATCAAAGGCTATTTCCATTCCTAGCATAGTTCTTTTGGGAAAGGAAGGCACTGAGTGATCTCTCCAAAGCTATCACATAGAGAATAATTAGTCTTCCTTCAATAGGTGGCATTACTACTGGTGAACTCAAGAGATATTTCCTGAGAGTATCAAATTCTTCTTGGAAATATTTAGTCCATTGATAGGTTACTCTCTTTTTCATTAATTTGGTGAAAGGGTAAACAATTTCCTGCCAAATTGGTTATAAAGATCCGAATATTGGCCAAGTGTCTTTATAGTCCTCTTAATTATTTCAAATTTATAAGAGGTGACATGCCAATGATTGATTTTATTTTCTAAGGATCAACTTCGATACCACGATGGCATACAACGAAGTCGAGGAACTTCCCTGAGGTTTCCCTAAAATCACATTACAAGGGGTACATCTTAAAATTATGTTGTCGAAGTTTATTGAATATAGTCTACAGATCATCCATGTTATCGGAATTTTGTTTGGATTTGACCACCAAATCATCTACAAAACATTTGAAAAATTTTCCTAAGAAGGGTTTAAAGATATGGTGCATGGAACGTTGATATGTTGCGCCTGCATTTTTTAAGCCAAAGGGCATTACCAGTTATCAAAACACACCTTGAGGGGCTCTTAAGGCTATAGATTCTTTATCCTCTAGGGACATGAAGATTTTATTATACATAGATTAACCATCCATAAAGGAAAGATCTTCATAGCCAGTCATTACATCAGTTAAAAGTTATGTGATCAGAACTAGAAATTCATCTTTAGAAAAATGCTGATTAAGATCTCTAAAATTAATTCAAACTCTGATTTTCCCATTATTCTTTTCCACTAGGACAATGTTGGATAGACATTTGGGAGATTGAACCTCCTTGAAAAACTTATCCTCTATAATATTATCATTTTTATATTCAATTTTAGAGGCATGAGTTGGGTGTGTTCTTCTTGATGCATACTTGAATCCTCGATGTTCTTTAATAAATCCCAAATGATGAGAAGATACATCGGGATTAATCCCTGGAATTTATATATAATTCCAAGAAAATATATCTCTATGTTTCTATGGAAATTTAGTATACACTTCATGTACTTTAGGAGTCATAGATTCACTAATTATAGTGGGAGTAGATCTTCTTCTATACCCAGATTTATTTCATTGAGCTCATCCACATTGGTAGATACACCTTCCTCAAATTCTAGAGGAGTGTCCCGAAGATCTTATTCTTCATCCTCCTCTTCCTTATGCGTCACATCTTCTATTTCTACTTGCATAGCATATGATGAAGAAAAACTTCCAAAGTTAGAGGAGGAGTTAATATTTGAACATCCTGAAGAAGAGGCCACTATTTCGGACCCTACTAATGATGAAGGGTATTCTTGGGGTAATAAAGATGAGATTATGGATTAAGAATCAACATCCTTGTCTTCTTATAGAATTTCTACAACTTCTTATAATCTGATTAACAAAGTATAGTCTTTTTGAAGTTCAGTGGATGAAATGAAGAAATATCCATTTAAGCTTTCACCACTGCTTGGTGAATCAATAATTTCTCCCATGATGTCAAGATAGATTTCCACAATTGACATTATGGAAGTTAAAGGATGAATTCTAGGATTTGGGTTTACCCTTTCAATTTTATTGATAGGTAACACAAAATCTTTTATCAAATGTATGAATGGGTTTGTTGGGATTTTTCTGTTTCATTTGGAGCATTGATTCTAGTTACCTCCTTTTTCATAGACCTCTTTCCCTTTGTGCGATAAAATTCGGCCTCAATGTATTCAGATTCACATGTTTTGAATGGAGACTTGTCATATACAATGTCCATATTTGACCATTGAAACAATACATGATACATTGGTGGTATGATGAAGGTATGGATGCATGCTTATTTATCCAAGGCCTTCCCAGCATAATGTTGAAGGCTATGTCCTGACAAACAACAATGAATTCTGAATTAGACACAAGATCCCCAAACTGAGTTTTGAGTGTAATCTCACCAAGTGGTTCTTGATCATTCTTGTCATATCCTTGCAACATTAAAGTATAAGGAGATAAGTCAAGTTTAGCAATCCCCAATCAAAGAAGTGTACAAATAAGACCAGCTTTGACTCCTGATCCATTATCAATAAAGTCTCTTTGGATGTCTATGTCATTGACCTATCAAGATAGATACAAAGGCCTAATATGTTCATGTACAACATCATCTTAATCTTTATCTGTAAATGATATAACTACATGACATTCTATAGGATCATTATCTATACGGTAAACCTCAACTGCAACATCTTTGGTTTCAGGCTCTTGAGGACTTGACAAAGCCTCAATAAGTGCTTCTCGAAGCTCTTTTGATAGATTCAAGGTATCCAAAATCAACAAATTCTCCAGTACTTGGGCTAGCTATTTCAAAACATAAATCTTTTGGTCCAGAGGCCTATGTTTTTCAGCATGGAGATGCGGTTATTCATGTACATTGGAATTTGATGCCCCGGTTGTAGTTGTACCCTGTGTCGGAGTAGAAGCAGGAAATATTCTTGGATTTGGTAGATTAGACTAACTAAGTCTATCTACTTACTAAGAGGAAGATGGTGTGGCCTCTAACCGGTCCTCCAAAATAATCATGTCAGGACTAAATATGTAATATGTGGAAAAATCTACTTATTCTTATTGAGCCCACTAAATGGGTCTCCCTAATTTTTTGCCATATATACGATTTGAGTAGGGGTAGAGTTAAAACAGAGGCTTCTAGAATACCAACATCCTCCCTTGTATCCTCGAAATTTGCCTCTTCATCTAGTTCTCTAGTTTGGTATAGGGAAATTACGCTCATTATAATCAAAATCACCATTGGCTTAGGGATCTATTAAGTGAATCACATTGATAGAACCAAAGATCAATTCTTCATCTAATGAAGATTATGCATGACAGGTCAGTTATGATTGTTCCATTTGGCAGAGAACTGCCCGTGCTTTTGAAACAGGTGGTATGAAATCTTCGAGAGTCAAAGAAAACTTTGGACACGAGAAAATCACATCTTCTTCTGACTACTCTTTTCCTTATGATCACATCACCTATTTAAGTATGGACCTTTAGTGGTCCAATCATCTGATGAAGGTGCTTTTACTGTGTAATAAGTATCAGAAGAAACAATTGGTTGATTAAACTATGTTCGTAAAATGGAATGAGTTTAGTTGATCATTTTTCTGACCATAAAATCATTATCTTTCTGTGAATTTTTACTTTTGACTTCCTGTTATTTGCCTTCTTCCTCTTGATCAATACCAGTATCACATGATACTGGGGCTGAATAACTTTTCAGTTTTAATTGACCATAGTTTACCATTTTGTGCAGGAGGTCATTGAAAACAAAACACTCCGGAATGGGATTCCCCAACATCTGATGAAAGGGAAAATAGTTTATAAGATCTTCATCTCTTTATTTGATTGGTTTATTCAACCTTGGAAACGAAACCAAATTATTTTCCATATCTATGAGGAAGTAACTAGGAATCTATTCATTTTGAAAAGACTAAAATTTGTTCTTTAACAGCTCAAACTATTTCCGCCTTTGATCTCTTTAATCATCTTGACAAGGAGGCCATTGTTGCTGACGCTCAGGAGGAAGATCCCTTCGATATGATGAAGGTTTTTAAGTAGAATAAAGTTTCAGAGCTTGATTAAGTGTGACTCTAGCAGTATCTGCTTTCCCAGTTCTCCTTCCCATAACTGATGGAATAACATGAGTTTTAGATTTAGTTTCTGTAATAGAATATTCAATCTATTGGGAAATTGAAGCAATGTCTTGAAACCCTAATATATATTTCATAGGGATCATTAGTTTGCGTAACTCATCATGCATATTTTCTACAAAAATTAGCAGTAACTCTTCTTAACGGAGTTCCAGATTTAAGGAATATATTAATCCTTTCCATCGAAATAGGAAATCTAAAACTCTTTAATTTTCCCTTTGTTTTCAATTTGTAAGATCAAAAAATGTTTTCTTAGGTAGTATTGAGCTGAATTAAAGAAGTAATTTCTAACGGAGATCTTCCCATACAGTAATTGATCGAGATTGCAAACTTGTATACCATATAAAAGCTGGTCCCTGTAATGACTCTAAAAAACACATAATATTTATTACTTCTTGTTGTTGAGGAGTTCCCATCATGGGATCACAATGGGAAATGAAATGTGTTAAGTGTTGTTCTAGATATCCTGAACCATTAAATATTGGGAATGTGGTATTCACAAAATTCTTTGGGGGGGGGATCAGATCCACCCATTCGGGGTAATATTTCTTTTCCAGCTGAACTAGCCCACTCCATTCTTTCATGGCTTCCAATAGAGTTGTAAATGCCTCAATTGTGTTTATAAGAACTTGGGGAATATCTAGATGAGCTGGGACCAGTACAATTACACCATCTAGATCTTGAACTGGTGCAAAAACTGACAAAACCACAGGTGGTGGTGCTGGTATTTTCCTTGGATAACCCACGAGAACAAGCGTATAAGGATTTGTTTGATCCTTCCCTGGTTGTGTAACCAATGAAGGTAATTCATTATTCACATCTTTTTTACCACACATCCCCTTTTATGAGGAGTTCTTATAGGATGTTCATGTTGAGGATCTTCCTGGGGAGAATGTCTAGTAGAAATGCTACTTTGAAGTAACTCTATATTGAGTCGTTTAAACTCTTTCAATTCCACTTCTTATTGTCAAAATATTTTTTTAAGTGAAAGAAATTGACCATATCCAGTGAAAAAGTGAGATAAAATCTTATTTTTACCTTTCCCCTTGTCAGATGTCTTTCAGAAGGGTGGGAGTTGGTTATTTGAGGGCATACCTAGATTCTGGGTAAGCCTCTGATTTCAGGTATGCACACCTTCTTCATTTTCTTCAGTGTGTACCACATTATGGATAAGAACATCATCTTCTGATTCCCCTAATCTAGACTCATTTTATCAAGGAAATTCTAAAATTTTGTTAATAACATTCACCAATTCATAATGCATTGATGGAATCCTGTCAGTATCTTTGTAAGATCATCTCCTTATGTATCTTCCATGAGATTTTGATCTCCTAAGTGATGAATTCCTAGTAATTGCATGGAGGACAGTTTCCCAAAGGTAATCCTTTGATAGTTTAATTGTGCGCTCTATTTATGGCTTCTTCCCTAATCGGGAGAAAAATGACTTCTATTGATGAGGGGATTTCAGATGTGAAAAAACCAACATCCCTATAGAAAGGGGTTGTTCCTATTCTTATTCCTCAAACCTTTGAACCTTTTTAATAAATTTGAAGGTTGAATCAAATAAGACCTCAGCCCTATAGGCTAGGGTGGATCTTGAACTACTGTCAATGAGATTCAGGCATCTCCTCTTATGATTTTTCGAATTTTGGTTTGGAAATTAGTTGGGTGAATTGTCTGACAACCACTTAAAACACATGTTTTAGAATATTATTGTGCTATTTTAGACATTTGTGTTATCTGATGGTTGACATCCTCTAAATGGGAGGACTACTAAAGATTCTCAGATTCTTGATGCAAAAGTAACTCAATAACTTGTTTTCTTTGGGCTTGACTCTGATGAGATCTAGTTTATGCATGTTATTGAGCGTACATTTGATTACATACAAAGTCTACTGACTATAGTCGGTCATGGGAAATAACATTACCTGAAACCACTTTTGGTGGGCTTTGCTGATTCTAGAGTGCAGTGAAATGCAATGCTCCATGTATTCCCTATCCTCTGATACAAACATCAGATGGGGTGTTAGAAATTAACTAGTTTATCCTCTTTAGAGCATTGAGGCATGCACATTGAATGGTTCTCTGCTGCTTTTCAACCATTGGATGTTGGGAAACTGAGAGATACGCCATGTCAATTTGGAATTTCAACCCTTATATAACCTTTACATGATTTAGATATTCATCATATGTTAATACTTTGGTTTTCAAAGGACGAAGAGTCTTCCATAAGTTGAGGTGGACTTCATGAATGCAATATTCTTCCATCAATTCTAGAATGTTTTATTGAGAATTTTCCAAAGTATGGAACATGACTGGTACTTCTCCTTTAGCTAATTTGTTTCTCATGTTTAAAATATATTCATCATATTTCACTAGAGGTTTCTCAACTTGGCCTGACCAAAGTGGACGCTTCTCTATTGTTTTATTAAAAAAAATAGAATCAATCGATTTTTCCTCTACTGTATTAAAAGAAAAATGACCCAAGGGAAGTTTGGAGAATGATTGTTCCCTTAAGATGTCTTTTGGATGAGAAAGTATTTCACCTGTTAATGACAAGGCATAAGATATGACTATATATCTGTTAGCAAGTGCCTCGAGATAAGAGTTCTTTCTCATTACTACATTGTAAATTATAGAATTATCTCGATAATGAGAAAAATACTATGGAGAGAAACTTTTCAGTAAATTCCTTCATGAGGAGGACCACCCTGGTGGATTATAGCAAGGGATAAATCCTCTTGCCCCTTGGTCTTCTGGCCACACGGAGGATTTTCATGGATCTCTACAGGAGATAGGCTCTCTAGATTGACCGAATATTCATGAAGCAAGCCTTCATGATGAAGTTCCCAATGGAGAACTTCATAATTACTGCTACTACTCCAAAAATTTCATAGTGAGAGTGTAGGATCTTGAGCTGCAATAGATAAATGTCTGTGGGCTTCAAGAACTCTGGCATTAAGAGGAGCCAAATTGCAGATTGACTCTTGATTTTCCAACTGTGTTTGGTGAGATTTCCTCTTGGATGCTCTCTTAAACTTAGTTTGGGCTACTTTTTGAGAGAATTGGTTATCATGGGCAGGTTTATGTTCCTTCCTTAGAGTGTTAATTAGAACAAGATGATTACCTCCAATTTCAAATGGTGTATGTTCCGGATCCGGTTGTCTGTATGATATGGGGGAGTATGCCCCATGAACCTCCTTGACTGAAACATAGGTGTGTATTTGCTCTGGGATTTCATGATGATGTGTAATCCTAGGTGTGGGGATAGATTTATGTGTCTATTCCCCTAGTATTGTTAAATTTGTTGTTACGATATCCTAGCATGCTTCTAGAATATGGGAAGTAATTTGTGCCTTCCCTTTCACCATTTATAAAATATGTTTGGTAACTTCAGTGGCTAGAATGGGAATATAAGTCTATTCTGTATAGAGAGTAGGTGTATGTTCCCACTCCAGTCCTCTTTTTCCTATCAATGGGTATTGACAGTACTCATATATGGGGGCAGAGAGTTGAGTCTTCCCCAGATTTTTCGTTGGAGTTTTTTGACTGACTTCTTTGGGTGTGACCAAATGAGACTGTTGGAAGGCTTGATGAATGTTTGTAGGTGTATATGACTGCTGGTTGTTTTTCATCAAGAATAGTTGACAAAATTCCTTCAATATTGACAGATGAGACTGCTGGAAGAATTGGTGATTTTAAACAGGTGTATGTTTATGTTTACCAGTTGCCACCACATTTGACTGGCAGACTTCTTAAAATGTAGTCATGCGGGTCTTCTGACTGGATAATAATTTATAAATAGGTGTATGTGCCTATCTAATGTACTCCTGTCACGACCCGTCCTTGGGGCATGTGCCGTGACTACCCCAAGCCCGCCTTCCATAGGCCAGGGGCTGGTGACTAGCACCAAAGGCATAAAATCCCGATAACTGGGAAGTCATTGCCTTTATAAAAGAAAACAAGCACCATAGAGTACAAGCGGAAGAAAAACACTAAGTACAAAAGAAATGCTTAAAAGTAAATGGGCTAGAATACAATCCCAAAATAAAGTACAACTACAACTGAACAAGGTACAACAGCAAAAAGACAAACAGCTGGAAGAAGGAAGCAGCTCCTGGGTTGTCCTCCTCGGGTCCTACCTGAAGGGTAGGTACAGACAGCGCAGCTCCTGGTCATCCACCATGGATCCTACCTGAAGGGTAGGTACAGATATCCTCCTCCACGCTCTCGTCCATCAACCTCCTCTGTGTGTCGTCTCATCGTGTAGTCCACCTCTGGGTACTGACTCGCCGTGTAGTCCACCTCCAGGTACCGACCAGTCCTCGAACACTCGGCCTCCGTCAGCACTGCTCGTCGTCTGTAACCAACACAATGAGGTGCGGGCATAGCCCATGCAGGGGTGAGTATAACGATACTCAGTAGGGACCTCGAGACCCTAAAGGTCTCACTAAACCAACAAGGATAACCACAAGAAGATCTCAACAGATAACCTCTACTTAGATATATGCCCATACATATACCTAAGTTATCAAGTAACCCATCTCAATCATGAGGAAACATAAGTATTGTGAAATCAACGGATAACCACTACCCAGGTATATGCCCATACATATACCTAAGTTATCAAGTGACCCATCTCAATCATGAGGTAAAAACAAAGGTCAAAAGTCTCAGCTCAAACCAGGATTTTCATTATCGAAACTGTAACTGCTGAAGAGCTCCATCTCTGGAGTGTACAGTGGTCCTGTCACGACTCTGAGGTACTGCTAACAAACCTAAGACTGCTGAGGTACTCCTCCTGACGAGTACCGCGGGTCATCCACCCAAACACACTAGTGCTTCCCGCCGGGGTATGTCACCCAAACACAGTAGTGCACACCCCCAAGTAGCCTGCTAAGGTACTCTTCGGACGAGTACCACGGTCTGCACTGTCACACAGGTAGTGCTCCGTCCGCCATGGGTCTGCACCTCAAAAATTAGTGCTTCGTCCAGTGGGCTAGTCGACTCACTCCAAGTCGAGTCGTCAAGCAGTCGTCAGGTCTCAGTCAGCTACACGGTCTCTGTACTCTGCACGCTCGTCTCTGGGAGGGTCCTCTCCACAAGCTACAGGTCGATACTCCAAGTATATCAAATTCCCATGAAGAAGTATCTCAAAGGACCGCCTCGTCATAGGGGTCTCAACGCAACAGACGGCCCGTCAATCGGACGTCCGGTCTGTGCGTTATTAGCCTTTTCGTCCCAGGGGCCCGGTTGGTTTCGTGAGCGAACCAATCCGGCCGTATCTCAACTGTACCCAGAACTCCCATAGGGTATACTCATAGGGACCGTTTCTCAACGTGATCACTAACGTCGCTGACGGTTCGTCAAACGGACGTTCTGTCAGAAAGGTATCAGCTTTTCCGTTCTAGGGGCCCGGTTGGATTTCGGTGCGATCCAACCCGGCCACTATCCATCTGCATCCAAAACTCGGGCGGAGGATGTCAAAAGTTCCGTATCGTCAACAGGAACGCAACGCAACAGACGGCGCGTAAATCGGACGCCCGGTCTGGAAGTTATTGGCTTTTTCGTCCCAGGGGCCCGGTGGGTTTTTAAGTTAAAACCAACCCGACCGTACTCCAACTCCGTCCAAACCTCATGCGGAGTAAGCCAAAAGATCCGTCTCACTTAGAGGAATTCAACAAAGCTGACGGCACGTCAATCAGACGTCCGTAGCTCAAGATATGTGTGTTTCCGCTCCGAGGGCCCGGTTGGTTTCGTGTACGAACCAACCCGGCCGAACCCAAAGTATTCTGAAACCTTGAGTGCGATATACCGAAACGACTGTATCGGTCCAAGGATCGTGTTTCCGCTGACGGCGCATCGTTCGGAGGCCCGTAGCTCAAGTTATGGGCAAAAGACCGAAAACGGTCCGAAGACGGGGGGTCCGGGCCCGGGCCGACCCGGCCCGACCCCCCCTGGGTCGGCCGAACAGGGTCGACCCGACCCGGCTGGCCCGATCCGGTCTGGCCAGGGCGCGGCTTGGCTCGGCCGGTCGGTCCGGCCCGGCTCGGCCGGTCGGTCCGGCCCGGCTCGGCCGGGCGGCCGAGCGCGGAAGCCGCGGGGGCGCGCTGCCCCCGCGTGAGGAACCCGCGGCCCCGGTTGGTGCCGCCTTGCCAGCGGAAGCGGCGGCCGGGCCGCGTCCCTCCACCAGTTCCACGCGGCCGCGGAATCGCGTCACCACCGCGGCTTCAGCTGCGGCGGGCTTTGCCGGCGGCGCGCCGGTGGGAGTTTCCGCGGGCCACCGGACGCGCTCTGGTGGTCAGTTTTCTGTGTGGTCTTCGCCAGTGGTCCTCCCGGGACCCGATCTTCACTGCGAGGCCCTCAAAATGACTTTGCGGCCCGCTTCACCATAGATCGTCAATATGCAATTTGACAGAAAACCGCGGGGTCTTCAAAATGCCTCCATGGCCCCGACTCCACCCGCGGTTTCGCTCAGCTTCAACGGCGCGGCGCGACGGCGCCACGCTCCTTCGTCGCGTTCTTTCTCGTGTCCGCACGGTGTCATTGCACTGTTCCACCTTTGTTCGTGCCGCAACGATCTCAAACAACAAGGGGGGAAGGAGGTTCGTCCGTGTTCATGCGGTCCGACCTTCCCCCGTTAGTATGATAACAGGCGGCCAAAAAAAAGAAGGAAGAAATGCGATAAATGAGATCATGATCAAAAAAATAAAAATAATCCCCCATAACTTCCTGCAACAGAAATTCCAAACCCGCAAGGAAAACGTTTGCGGATCAACTAGGTAATAAGTTGATCTGTGTTCATTGTTTTCTTGAGAATGAAGAAAGAAAGAAAGAAAGAATTTAAGGGAATAAAATTATTCTCAACATGACAATCCCCTACCTCTTCGAAGTCGTCGAGTGAGGGTTCGTCGTGGATTTTCTCATCGCGGAAGAAACGTCGTGGAAGGAGAGTCGTCGGCGTCACGTCATCGATCTCCGGGGGTTTGGCGTTCTTCATCGGAGGTCGGATCGTTCTTCGCGTTCTTCGCGTTCTTCGTCGAAAAACGAAGAATTCTCTCTCTGCTCTCCCGAAGGTTTAACACAACACAAACCCCCTGAACAAAAATAAAATAAGTCCTCAACTTATTTTATTATCAACATAAGAATTGAAAAACAAAAGACAAGAAACGAACAATTAAATTTGAAGAATTAATTGTAAAACTTAACTGCCCAATTAATTGGTGCGTTAAGAAATTAAGAAAACGCATCAGTTGACTTTCATAATGACGGGTTTTCGCGGGTGCGTTACTTAGCGAAAAAGAAACGGTGGGGCTCGTGCGCGTCCCACCTCTCAAATATCCTAACAAGAGGGTATGATATTTTTGGATAGCACCCTATCTGCTTCAACCCAGCTTAAGTAGCTTCAAGTGGCTTCAAGTGGCTTCCAAGCGGCTTAAGTGAAATAAAATAAAGTTTGTCGTACAATTATTTTATTTTTTAACTTTAAGCCCGAAAATTAAAAACCACACCCGAGTAAACGCAACTCCGAAGAGGCATTTCTAAGCAATTACCGGCACTGCAATTCCATCGGTGCCCTCAGAATTTGATTCCGTGCACCGGTTCAAAAGTTAGAAAAACCCGCTCGTCCGTTCACTGAACGTACCCGAGCCAAACTTCGGAAATTGATTCCGGGCACACCGGGCCTCGGAATCAGGCACTGTCAGAAACTGCGTTCTTTTAAAATTACAAAGAATATTAAGAAAAAAAAATTCCTTGGAATTTACGGGTATTTACATTACTCCCACCACAGGGATTTACGTCCCCGTAAAGCTTCACCACAAACTTAGGGAAACAAAGGCGGTATTGAGCACGCATCTAAGCCTTCTGTTCCCATGTGCTTACCTAGAGGTTCCCGTGCTGCCAAAGAATGTGTACCAGAGGAATCAATCATCCCCATTGGATCCGCTCCTGTCGATCCTTGATCCTCACTAGAACCTCCGTGGAAGTAACCCCATCGCCATTGTCCTTCTCCCCATGGTCGATGATATGCGGAGGGTCGAGCATGTATCTCCTCAGTTGGGATACGTGGAAAACGTCGTGCACCTAGTGCAACTGAAGTGGATGGGTCAAGTGGTAAACCACCTCGCCTACCCAGCTGAGGACCTAGAAAGGTCCGTTGAACCTTGGAGATAACTTGCCGCTTTGGCCACATCTCCGTAAACCTCATCGAGGTGAGACTCGTAAGAAGACGTGGTCGTCATTCTCGAACTCCAGAGGTCTCCATTTTCTGATAGAACTGAAACTCAAAATGACTGCTGCTACGAGGGTAAGGTTGACCGACTCAAAAGTGATCGGTCGCACCCTCCTGTGCAAGAGTTACCCTGCGCTGCCTGGGGTTTCCTTTTTCGCCGACCAAGGAAAACCCATCCCGATGTCGTAGTTAAACTACAACCTTTTTGACTAATACCGTCAATTTGTGTATGAACTGTGATTGCCCAGTCCATACTCAAACCAACGTCGTAAGGCCTCGACGCTGCCACCAAGAGATTCCAACCGAAACTCTTGCCTGGAGGGTCTGACCACACCATCGGCGTAAGTGTGAGTATCGAGTCTCCTCCCAAGGTATCTCCAGACGTGAGGGTCAAGTCCACGGCTTACCGGAAACTCTAGGTCTAGAACAAGATTTGTGAAAGCAAGGAATGATTCATATCGACGTCCGTTACTACAGTAGCTAGTAGTGGACACAGGCTGTTCCTTGAATCATTTCTACAGTCACGTGCCAGGTGACCCTTTCTGCCGCATGAGTAACACAACATTCTTCTGACACGACTAGCTTTGTTCCCACCCCGGGTGCCCCGCACCACCGGTCCTAAAACCCGAGATCGTCCAACTGCTAGTCTGGTCCTTCTAGACCTCTGTATCATCTGTGTACTGCCCACAGATGACTCGGAAACTGATCGAAAACCCTGCGGCAAATGCAGAAGCCCCTGTACACGCTCGAGGTGTAGAGCTACTGGCACAAAATCCACCCTGAAGAAGGTCTCGAAGTCTTCCCATGCGATGGTCATCCAGTCGCTAAAACTGGAACAAGTGACTCCACCACCTGACTACTGCTTCCTGAAGGATGCTGGCAGCAAAGATCACCATGAAGTCTGTCGGGGTCCCTACTAGCCTGAAGACTCTCACCACAGCCTCCAGCCAATCCTCAGCCGCCTGTGGGTCCGTCTCTCCCCGGAACCTGGGTGGCCTCTGGCGCTGGAACTCATGAAGCGCACTCAAGTAGCGGGCATCGCCTACTACTGGGGCTGGTGGCATCAGTGGCTCAACGTATGGTAGTACCGCTAGTGCCTTTGTCGGTGCCTCAACTGCAAGAGGGCCCTGTACCGAAGCCTCGTCACTCGACAGGCTTTCAGTACGCACATCCCTCCGGGCTCTAGCTAGTCGTCTGAGAAAAGGCATCCTGAAAGAATCAACGTAACACGGTCAAACGATTATACCTGGTGATCTGACCTGGTTTGAGCTATTTTAAGGGGAAACCTTTGAAAACACACTTGCAATCAGTGTTTTCGTGCACAAAGTCGGAAATCAGTTGTCAGGGTCCTGGTGTATGGATACGTCGGCCGCCCGCACCAGCACTGGACTCCCTGAACTGAAAACCACACTCAGTACTCTAACACTATTGCTTCACAGAAAAAAAAAATCAGAGTTATAAGTTCTGCGGTAGAACCGACTCCTCTGATACCAATTTTCCACGACCCGTCCTCGGGGCCCATGCCATGACTACCCCAAGCCCGCCTTCCATAGGCCAGGGGCTGGCGACTAGCACCAAAGGCGTAAAATCCCGATAACTGGGAAGGCATTGCCTTTATAAAATAAAACAAGCACCACAGAGTACAAGTGGGAGCAAAACACTAAGTACAAAAGAAATGTTGAAAAGTAAATGGGCCAGAATACAAACCCAAAAGAAAGTACAACTACAACTGAACAAGGTACAATAGCAAAAAGAAAAATAGCTGGAATAAGGAAGCAGCTCCTGGGTCGTCCTCCTCAGGTCCTACCTGAAGGGTAGGTACAGATAGCGCAGCTCCTGGTCGTCCACCACGGATCCTACCTGATGGGTAGGTACAGATAGCCTCCTCCACGCTCTCGTCCATCAACCTCCTTTGTATGTCGTCTCGTCGTGTAGTCCACCTCCGGGTACTGACTCGTCGTTTAGTCCACCTTTGGGTACCGAACAGTCCTCGAACACTCGGCCTCCGTCAGCACTGCCCGTCGTCTGCAACCAACACAACGAGGTGCGGGCATAGCCCGTGCAGGGGTGAGTATAACGATACTCAGTGGGGACCCCGAGACCCTCAAGGTCTCACTAAACCAACAAGGATAACCACAATAAGATCTCAATAGATAACCTCTACTTAGATATATGCCCATACGTATACCTAAGTTATCAAGTAACCCATCTCAATCATGAGGAAACATAAGGATTGTGAAATCAACGGATAACCACTACCCAGGTATATGCCCATACATATACCTAAGTTATCAAGTGACCCATCTCAATCATGAGGTAAACACAAAGGTCAAAAGTCTCAGCTCAAACCAGGATTTTCATTATCGAAACCGTAACTGCTGAAGAGCTCCATCTCTGGAGTGTACATTGGTCCTGTCACGACTCTGAGGTACTGCTCACTAACCTAAGATTTCTGAGGTACTCCTCCAGTCGAGTACCGCGGGTCATCCACCCAAACACAGTAGTGCTTCCCGCCGGGGTATGTCACCCAAACACAGTAGTGCACACCCCCAAGTAGCCTGCTGAGGTACTCTCCGGACGAGTATCGTGGGTCTGCACTGTCACACAGGTAGTGCTCCATCTGCCATGGGTCTGCACCTCATAAAGTAGTGCTCCGTCCACTGGGCTAGTCGACTCACTCCAAGTCGAGTCGTCAAGCAGTCGTCAGGTCTCAGTCGGCTACACGGTCTCCGTACTCCGCACACTCGTCTCTGGGAGGGTCCGCTCCACGAGCTACAGGTCGATACTCCAAGTATCTCAAAGTCCCACGAAGAATTATATCAAAGGACCGCCTCATCATAGGGGTCTCAACGCAACAGACGGCCCGTCAATCGGACGTCCGGTCTGTGAGTTATTAGCCTTTTCGTCCTAGGGGCCCAGTTGGTTTCGTGAGCGAACCAATCCGGCCGTATCTCAATTGTACCCCGAACTCCCATAGGGTATACTCATAGGGACCGTTTCTCAACGTGATCACTAACGCCGCTGACGGTTCGTCAAACGGACGTTCTGTCAAAAAGGTATCAGCTTTTCCATTCCAGGGGCCCGGTTGGATTTCGGTGCGATCCAACCTGGCCACTATCCATATGCATCCAAAACTCGGGCGGAGGATGCCAAAAGTTCCGTATCGTCAACAGGAACGCAACGCAACAGACGGCGCGTCAATCGGACGCCCGGTCTGGAAGTTATTGGCTTTTTCATCCCAGGGGCCCGGTTGGTTTTTAAGTTAAAACCAACCCGACCGTACTCCAACTACGTCCAAACCTCGAGCAGAGTAAGCCAAAAGATCCGTCTCACTTAGAGGAATTAAACAAAGCTGACGGCATGTCAATCGGACGTCCGTAGCTCAAGATATGAGTGTTTCCGCTCCGAGGGCCCGGTTGGTTTCTTGTACGAACCAACCCGGCCGAACACAAAGTATTCTGAAACCTTGAGTGCGATATACCATAACGACCGTCTCGATCCAAGGATCGCGTCGCTGCTGACGGCGCGTCGTTCAGAGGCCCGTAGCTCATGTTACGGGCAAAAGACTGAAAACGGTCCGAAGAGGGGGGGTCTGGGCCCGGGCCGACCCAACCCGACCCGATCCGGCCCGGCTCGGCCGAGCACGGAAGCCGCGGGGGCGCACTGCCCCCGCGTGAGGAACCCGCGGCCCCGGTTGGGGCCGCCATGCCAGTGGATGCGGCGGCCGGGCCGCATCCCTCCACCGGTTCCGCGCGGCCGTGGAACCGCGTCGCCGCCGCGGCGCGCCGGCGGGAGTTTCCGCGGGCCACCGGACGCGCTCCGGTGGTCCGTTTTGTGTGCGGTCTTCGCCAGTGGTCCTCCCGGGACCCGATCTTCACTACGAGGCCCTCAAAATGTCTTCGCGGCCTTCTTCACCATCGATCGTCGATCCGCACTTCGACAGCAAGCCGTGGGGTCTTCAAAATGCCTCCGCGGCCCCGACTCCGCCCGCAGTTTCGCTCGGCTTCAACGGCGCCGCGCTCCTTCGCCGCGTTCTTTCTTGTGTCCGCACGGTGTCGTTGCACTGTTCCGTCTTTGTTCGTTCCGCAACGATCTCAAACCACAAGGGGGGAAGGAGGGTCGGTCGTGTTTGTGTGGTCTGACCTTCCCCCGTTAGTATGATAACAGACGGCCGAAAAAAAGAAGGAAGAAAGGCGATAGATGAGATCACGATCAAAAAAATAAAAATAATCCCCCATAACTTCCTGCAACAGAAATTCCCAACCCGCAAGGAAAACGTTCACGGATCAACTAGGTAATAAGTTGATCCGTGTTCATTGTTTTCTTGAGAATGAAGAAAGAAAGAAAGAATGAATTTAAGGGAATAAAATTATTCTCAACATGCCAATCCCCTACCTCGTCGAAGTCGTCGAGTGAGGGTTTGTCGCGGATGTTCTCATCACGGAAGAAACGTCGCGGAAGGAGAGTCGTCGGCATCACGTCGTCGATCTCCAGGGTTTTGGCGTTCTTCGTCGGAGGCCGGAGCGTTCTTCGCATTCTTCGTGTTCTTCGTCGAAGAACGAAGAATTCTCTCTCTTCTCTCCCGAAGGTTTAACACAACACAAACCCCCTCAACAAAAATAAAATAAGTCCTCAACTTATTTTATTATCAACTTAAGAATTGAAAAACAAAAGATAAGAAACGAACAATTAAATTCAAAGAATTAATTGTAAAACATAACTGCCCAATTAATTGGTGCGTTAAGAAATTAAGAAAATGCGTCAGTTGACTTTCATAATGACGGGTTTTTGCGGGTGCGTTACTTAGCGGAAAAAAACGGTGGGGCTCGTGCGGGTCCCACCTCGCAAATATCCTACCAAGAGGGTAGGATATTTTTGGATAGCACCCTATCTGCTTCAACCCAGCTTAAGTAGCTTAAAGTGGCTTCAAGTGGCTTCCAAGCGGCATAAGTGAAATACAATAAAGTCTGTCGTACAATTATTTTATTTCTTAACTTTAAGCCCGAAAATTAAAAACCACACCCGAGTAAACCCAACTCCGGAAGAGGCATTTCTAAGCAATTACCGGCGCTGCGATTCCATCGGTGCCCTCAGAATTCGATTCCGAGCACCAGTTCAAAAGTTAGAAAAACACGCTCTTCCGTTCACTGAACGTACCCGAGCCAAACTTCGGATATTGATTCCGGGCACACTGGGCCTCGGAATCAGGCGCCGTCAAAAACTGTGTTCTTGTAAAATTCCAAATAATATTAAGAAAAAAAATTTCCTTAGAATTTACGGGTCTTTACAACTCCACCATTTTTTTTTGGCAAGATTAGTGGTTTTCTGCCAGATGAGTCTGCTGGGAAGCGGAATTAGGATGGACGGGTGTATGTGCCCGCTCATTTTTTCCATCAAGTTAGGTTGATAAACTTTTCTGGAGGGGGAAGAGGTAAGAACATGATCCTTGTTGATGAGTTGTTGTCCCTGGTAGTTGGTATTTCATGCTCATGTATGAGAGACCTGGGATAAACGTCCAGAGGAAAAACCCCCATCATGTCGGGGGTTCACTAATGCGTGATTCTGCTGGCGATGATTGTTGGTAGGAGTCCTCAGGAAGGACCCCTTCATCCTTTAATTATGGCTCTGAGTGGCCCTTTGATCCTCCTCTCTATAGTACGTAAGGTATTAGTTGTTGTGTTCTAGGGATAAGAACCCAAAACCATTGAACATGGTGGTTAGAATCGTCTACTTTTTTATCATCGGTCATCATTGGCCGAACGATCGAGGATTTTTTTTGACCTAGAGAGCCCTTCAGGTAGCCTCCAAAGTTGGGATTATACCATGCTGAGGGTACTCCCTTACCATCATGATATAGATCCAGCATTTAAGATTCTAGGTGGGTGATGGCATCCTTCTCATGGAAGAGGATCCATCTTGAGCAGTGTTCAGGAAGTTCACAGATGTCGTCTTGAAGAAATCCATTTTAGACTGATGGGAGTTCTGAGAGAACTAAGAACAACACTGAACTACATTAAACCAACATCTTTTATATGGATACATGCTTGATTGACTCCTTTGTGTGGAATTCCTTTATCAATTGATAGGGGCCTGACAGGTGAGTAACATTATTAACTTCGTTAAGGATTCATGTCGGGTTCACCATTTTTGTTTCATAGTTCCTTGAAATGTGTGTTCTAGTTTTAAGAATCACTGCTTACATGTAGTATCCATTGAATTTTTTCATGGAACCAGAAACACCCAACAGTTCTTTATCCAAAAGGGACATGCTTTCCAAAGGCATGCGTTCGTTATGTTTGAACATTACGATAATTAACAACGTGCATTGGTCTAGAGGATAGTAGGCCAGACTCATCACACCCTTTTGGGGGGAATTATTGTCTACTCTAGGACTCTCATTATAAATTTAATATATTTTCATTAATCTTTATTAATTTAACAAGTATAACATAAGTTTCCCTTGGAATTTTTAATCACTTATTAACATGTGTAAAATTTAGAATCATCAGTATATATTCGGGGTTCTTCATTAATGGAGATATTTGTATGTATTCAAGGTTCTCCATCAATTTTATCCTCTCATGTACTATTTAGATATTCTCTTAATCATCATTAGGATGATACTAGTTTTTAAGAAATCTGTTGGGGCACTCTGGAGTTTATTGTCATCTAGGGAGACGAAGGTTTGTCTTCATATTGGGACCATACCAAAAAAATGGGCTACCTACATATCCTTGTGAAAGGAATTAGAACCCTCACAATTTGGTGCCTCTTAATGGGACACATCATACCTTTTTAGTTCTTGTGATAAGGACCTCTAAGCAAAAGATTCTTTGTAAAAGTTTGGTGTGGGACTTATACCGAAATAGCCCAAGGAACTTGGAAAAAATATGGATATCCAAGTAATATTAGACCCTGTTGGGAATATGGACAAAGGAGAACATGGTTGATTTGATATTTTGGGTTTGAACCTCCAGGAGGTTTCCTATGTAGCCCATTTGGATGGGAATCAAATCCCACATAGTTTAATGAGTCTCATAGGAGAGTATGTACCTTTGAGAGAAATTTCTTTGGAATTAATTCCAAAAAAGGATGACTTGGTGATTTGGAGGTTTAATTTGGGGATTAAGTCTAAGAAAAAATACCCAGATAAGGGAAATTAGATTTGGATTCCTGAAGAGTATATCCAATGAGCTCAATGACCTCGGGCCCTGAAAAGGATTCCTACATATCCTTGCTTGAATAGGAATCAAATTTTACGTAGTTCAGGTGATTGTGAAAATGGTTTGACCATGAAAAATCTCTAAACCCACATGAGTCGTGATCAGAGTGAGAAACAATAGGTTTCAAAGATTCAAAAAAGTCACCCACACTTTTCATCCTCCACTAGTGGAAGAGGGCATGCCTATGGTGGCGACGGTGGATGAGGGTGAGGTGATGAGCCCTCCCTCTGTTCTCTTTACATTGGACAAGGGTCCAATGAAAGGAATGAGGGATGGATTTTAGGGGATTACACTAGGATGGTTGTCCCAAAATTAACCACAGTAGATGAGGGAGACTTCTCCTTTTTTCAAAAGGAAAAGTAAGTGTGAACCGTACCTTCCCTACCAGAAGCCTGAGGTTCCGGGTCTTTGAGAAGGGGGAGGTTGGGTCCCAAACCCTAATCCTATAAACCTAGAACTTCCCAATACTATTCTTAGGAGAAAGGTTCATGTGAATGTGGATATAAAAACCTAGAGTCACTCCAGGAATCCTAACCCTATTGTGAAACAAATGTGGGAAACCTCTGACTGCAAAAATACAAACTGAAATATGAGACACAGTGATGTGCCTTTCCCAAGGGTTTGATAAGTCATGAGGTTTTGGTGGAGGCTTCAATATCATTTCTTTCAGATAAGGGAACCAAGTAAGAAGATAACCTACCATTAATGGCCTTAAAGAGAGTATTTAAGTTGGTATGTAGGCCTTATACCACGTTCTTTCACATAGGTAATTCACGCAAGTGTGTCTCATAGGTACCTTTCATTATTGCTCCGCATAGCTATACCGTGAAAGTGTGCCATACAAGTTTGTATGATGACTGAAGAATATGTTTCACATAGAGGAACCAGGCCTGTTTAAAACTTTTTAATGACTTTAAAAACATTCTTGTTCTATTTAATTATCTCTGCTCTTGTTTTTTAGAGAGATACCTAAGACAATTTGACGGATCTGGGCCAAAGAGATATGCAGTGAGAGCTTCAGGTATTTTTTCATATTTTTCACTCTCATAAATGGGGAGCCCAAGGATCCTATTTATAGTCATGATGGTTCCTAGACGAAGGAAAGTTTTCCACATGGGTCCTCTGTGTAGGTCTACTGCATAGGTCTTTCGTGTAGGGGTACAGAAAATATATTGTCGCGTAGTTCTGCCGCGTAGGCCTACCGTGTAGATCTTTGGATGTTTTGGATTTCCTTTAAATTATTTGAACCTCTCATTGGGATTTTGAAATATCTAGGTATATCTTCATACTCTTTTTGTATTCTTAATTAGTTTCAACAGACAGTCAAAGGAATTCCATGGGCGTATCCATGCTTTTCTATTTTTCTTTAGAATTTCCTTTTTAGAGTCATGTCTATTTTGGATGCATGAGGTGCACGGGTTGTATTCATGGACTAATCAGCTTATGGTTAGTAGTTTTTCATCATTTTAGTACACACACACACACATATATATATATATATATATATATTTGGGTGTGTGTGTTTCTGATGTGAATGTCACTAGGATCCATATGAGTGCATCGATGGGTGCATAATTATTTAGGTGTGTTCTCATTGGGTCATTGAGGATATGTGGGTTACCTAAGTTGAGTAGATATCTTGGAACTATATTGGTACAGTACTTTTTGAGGTGTGAGGCACTAATACTGATTTGACCATTTGTTGTGATGTGGGACCTTGTAGGTGCCATGTGTGACATGGGAATGAGTTGGGAATCAATGGGATTCTGGATATGGGTGGGTGTTGAGTTTCAAATGGGGGCACCAAATGAGGCACATGAGTGAAAATGAGTCATGGGGGTACATTTTAATCCTGGAATAGTTGATGGTCCATTGGTTTTGATTTGAACTTTTTTTGGCATGTGACCAGTGTAGGTCACTCTGAAGGTAGGGATCCCTCTTGAGGCAGTTGACTTATATCCTTTTGATTGGGGTAGTTTAGGTTGATTTTAATAGGATGGGTATATTCGGTACCATATCTGAGTTTTTTATAGCTCGAGGATGAGATATGTTAAGATGGGAAGATTGTAAGTCCCCAAATGTTTGGACCAGGTCAAAATCCTCACCCGTTTTTAATTTTTTGAATTAGGGGCTATGAAAATTTATTTTTCGATCATCAAAAATAATTTCTTAGAGTTTTTTAGTCAAATATCATTATTTTAGATGGTTTTGGAAGCTTATAAAAATAATATGGTGTTCGGAAGGGTTTTTGGTCCATTGGAGGCCTGAAGGCTCTATTTTGGCCTTATAGGTTGACGTATATTGTTTGGGTAAAATTGTGTGGCCTCTCAAAGAAAACTATGTAGTCTAATTTTGAATTGTCACACAATTTTTCATTACATGTAGGTTAGGTCACACGACTATCCATAAATCTCTATAGTGTTTTCATAGGTCTCTCTCATGGATTACGCAATGTTAGGGAAAACAATTCGTATGTCGCATGGGTAGTTCCGTTTAGGCAGCACCTCAACACTATTTCATGCACGTTTGTTGCATAGTTTATCAAACCTTTCGAGGTAACAATAAAACCTAACTAAAGGGTGAATTTAAAAGACTACCATCTTCCATTATTTCATTATTTATTCCCTTTTGTCCTCTCTTGATCGTGTGTAGCAGTAGGAGGGTTCCTCCATTTTCCTCCTTTGGTAGGTTTTGATCCCCCCTTCTTCATCCAACCACTATTTTGAGAGATATTTATGGCATTAGATCTATATCAGTGAGGCTCTCCACACCCTTTTTTCTCTTTTCCTTTTCGCTACCTTAGGGGAAACTAAATCCTTTCAAGTAATTTTTCCCTATTTTCAGGGTTTTCAAAGGGAACACTGATTTTTTCCAAATCAGTCAGATTTTGATGCTAATATTAGACAATCCTATATCTATGACTCCAAGGTAGGTTGTTCATGCTTTTATTTGAGATTTCACGAGTTATTAGGGGGCAAGGATTTAGGGCACCTTTGTGTTGAATTAGAAAAACTAGTTTTAATTAACCCTTTAGTTAATTAATTGAAACTTTGTGAGATGCCTATGGGAATTTTCACACAAGTATACCAGTGGATAGAGCCATGTGGGTGGGTCAGAGCCTTCATCAGTTGAGTGTGGGGTGTTGGGTTATACTAAATTAATTTTTTTATTTAATTTTAAGGGAATTATATATATTTAAATTTCTTATGATACTCATCTGAGATCCATTGGATCATTAGGGGACCAGCCTGAGGTTTGAGATTGTGATAGCTATTTAGAGTTGAGGTGATGTGAGCATCAGGATGGGATTAGCCCAAATAACTGTGGTGATGTGATCATTGGTTGGGGAAAATAGTTTTTAGTTAAGGTGACAAGGCCATCAGGTTGAGTTTGTGGCCCGTGATATGGGATGGTATGGCCATCAAACTTGAGAGACATGGTTTTAGGGGCATGATGTGCTGGTTTTGGTGTGTCTTAGGTACTAAATTAGTGATTTATATTCACCCATATCAGTAAAGGTACTGTTTGGATTCATGCACGCATAGTTTTACTAAATGATAAGGTGCTTTTGACCACTCATGTGGTAGAGGCCCCTAGTAGTTATGTATTATTTAAATGAGAGGGGGTAAATTCTGTAGAAATCCATGTGGATGGTGAGAAACCATTGGAAGATAGTGTTGAGTCTGTTGATTTGGATTTGAGGTGTGTCATGTTTGAATCCCCTAGGCCAGGATCATTTGTAGGATGGAAATCATCACCCCTTGGGACGTTATTCTTGGATCCAAAAGTGATTTTATGCTGAGGATAGGCATCATTGTACCTCTGAGCATTAGGAATCAATCCAATGGTTGCTTGTGAGTAGGGTTCTAAGGGACCATATTCATTTTTTTGGCATGCCATCAAGATGTCAGTTACTTGGTTGATAGCACAATGTGTTGGGTGTATTATTTAGAGGTGGAACCTAAGGTTTCACCTAGGATTTTTGAAATTAAAGGATTCCCTAGACCATGGGATAAGTATCCTCTATGATTTCAGATATTCTAACTATCCTTCGACCATATTTTAGCAGCATCCCCCTAGATAACATGATCACGCATCACTTCAGCCTATGTGTCTCTACGTTGAGATTCCTCCACCAACCATACCAAGGTAGACTGCACTGTCATCTGAAACATACAGCCTCTACCATCCTCCACTCTCATGAACAGATTTAAAGCATCAAACTCTTCCATTACCTTCCAAGCATCTGCTAACTCCTGAGCCACATCCTTCAGTGACTTCATGCTCAAGGAATCAGGCACCATGTTCCGATTTCCTAAGGTGTAGGAGATATTGATGTTGTAGTCCTGAAAAAACTCCATCCACCTCTGCTACCCTAAGTTCAGGTCTCACTGGTAGAAGACATACCTCAAGCTCTTTTGATCTGTGAAGACCACGAATCATTCCCCAATGAGGTAATGCTTCACAAATTTAGTGCAAACACAACCACAGTAAACTTCAGGTTGTGGGTGGTATAGTTATGTTCATGAGGATATAACTTCCTAGAACCATAAGAAATCACTCCTCGCTAATGTATCAACACACACCCTAATACTAGAATGAAATCATCACAGGACACTTCAAATGTTACCCATTTCTCTATAAACCTCAGTAGTGGGGCACTAACAAGCTTCCCTTTTAGATAATAGAATGTTGTCTGGCACTGCTCACTCTATATGAAGGTGTAGCCTTTTCTAGAAAAGGCCTTCAAAGGAACTACAACAGAAGAGAATTTGGGTACGAACCTTCAGTTGTAACCTATCACTACTAGGAAACTACTATTCTATGCCACGTTCTTGAGTGCTTCCCAGGAAAAAACTTCTTCAACCTTCGACATGTCCACCTCTATTCCCTACTGGGACACCACTTGTCCTAGGAAGTTAACACCTTATGTTCATAACTTGCACAATGACAACTGTCTGTAGAGCCAGTGGGGTGAGAGGACCTCCAAAACAGTCCTTAGAAGCTTGGTGTGTACCTCCTATGACCTTGAGTAGACTAGTATGTCATCAATAAACACGACTATGAAACTGTACAAATACTCATGGAAAATAGATTTCATGTGTCCCATAAACATAACTGGTGCATTTGTAATACTAAACTGCATAACCACGAACTCAAAGTGACCATATATGCACCTGAAGGAACACTTCGATACGTCACCCTCCTTAAACCTAAACTAGTGATATCCAGACCATAGGTCAGTCTTAGAGAACCATCATGCTCCATTCAATAGGTCAAAAATGGAATCCATCCTCAGGAGGGGGTAACGGTTCTTGACTGTCACCTGATTCAGTCTTTGGTAGTCTATGCATAGCCTAAGACCATCATCTTCCTTCTTTCCAAACAAGACTGGAGTACCCCATGGTGATTCACATGTTCAGATAAAACTATTCTTCATCATGTAATCAATCAAAATCTATAACTCCTGCAACTGAGTAGGCACGATTCAATAGGAATTCATCGAAATTGGATGGGCATCAGGCTATATGTCTATCCCAAATTCAACATCACGTCAAGGGGGTAGGGTCGCAACCTCTTCAGGCGATAAGAGACCCTTTCTTCTCCCATCAACTGATTTTCTAGATTTTTAAATGACATTGTTAGGTTTCCGAATTTTCATAAAAGAAATTGTATCTTGTCTTTTTTCAAGTTTCCTTTCCATGTGGTCAGTCATTCAAATATCCATACCATGTTTTTGTTTCTATTTTATTATGTACATATATTTCATTATGAGTTATACTTGAGTGGTTTAACCTTTTCCCCTCTCTTTTTATTGTTTCTTGAAACCACGTTATATAGTCGTTATGCTGCAGAAATTTTGTCTCAAAATTTCCTTCTCTTTCTCTCAATAAATTCTCTTATCTTATTTATGTGAATACCCAGAACTATTTCGTCTATATGGTTGTTCATAAAGACATAAAAATTATATTCTAGATTATGTAATTGACATAAATATAACCCTCATTCCCTTCCATGACTTATAAATGACATAATGATCTTCTTTTTAATCACTTTTAAAACGTCACGATTTTGAAGTGAAACCCATTTCTTTTACTCTCTTTGGGTTATTTATGAAATATATGATTATGATTTATGTGGATCACATGAAAATAAATAAATATTAATGGTTTTCCTTGATATATCTCCAATTCCTTGGCTAAATAATTTAATCTCTAGAGATGTCAAGTTTCACGATACCTTGGTGAATAACCTTGAAAATTTTTATGACACCTTGGGGATGAACCTTGGTGATATATTCATGAATTTATAAATTAAATGTTGTAGCCACATATTCAAGTTATTATTCAGGTTATTTTCATTATTAAATTCTTCTACTTCAATTTCTCATGTCTTTATGTTTTTTATCAAGTTCTTATTGATTTTACAAGTTAACTGATTCCCTGGTTTTCCTTACTAGGCCTTCTGCTCACCCTTTCCTTTGATGTATTTCTCCAGGTTATGAGATGCAATAATTATACATGGAAAGAACTTATGATGAATCCCTACAAGTGGATTATAATAATGTTTATGTTTTCATGTTTTATGTTCCTGATTTCCAAGACACTAGACTTTAAATAACCTCTATTTGTAAAATGGAATGAAAAGTTATGTAAGAAAAAGGTTGGATGACATAGTTGGTATTAAAGGATAGTTTAGTTATTTATGGAAATTAGGATATGAAAACACTAGGAAGAACCATATATAAAAGTTTAAATACAGGACCACTTCCTGATTTTTTTTGAGTATTGAGTAAGTGGTTTATCAAGAAAATACACCCTGGTCTCGATACGAGCAAGAAGAGGCGGCTCTGGCACCGATGTACCTAGGAGTGAAAACTCCGACAAGGAGTTTCGGGCTTGACCTGGGGAATCCTGTTACTTGACAATGGTCCTTGATGCACACTTGGTTATGACACTTCCAGGGGATATGTTTGGTTAATCATAATCTTTTTATGAATCATTATGAATGATTTATAGAGAAATGTAATTGTTTAATGCATGAAGTTTTATGACATAAAATAATTTAAAGATAAAATATTCATAAATGAAATAATATTCTCACTAAGGTTTTATTATTTTAGAAAATGGAATGAAATGGGAGGAACTGTGAAAATGGAGACCGCAATGGACCAAGCACTGACAGCCCTCTGATGGAATCTGGAATGGAAGCTTTGATGTGAATGATGAAACAATTGACTCAAGTTATGGGAAATAACTTGAATCAAGCTGAGAGACTGATTTCACCACGAATGGAATAAATTTATATTGAATCCTTTATGCATCAATAACCACTAACCTTCTGTGGATCTACCGACCCATTGATTTATGAATAGTGGATCAGCTATATCGAGAAGATCTTTTATGTTCTTTGCTGTTCTGAACAAAAGAAGGTTACCTTGGCTGTTTATCACTTAGAGAAAAAAGTTTATCAGTGGTTGGAACTGATTAAAAACACAAGGACAAGAGTTGAAGTTGAATCCATAGAGTGAGAAGAGTTCAGAGAGATGTTCTCCAATGGGTATTTCCCTCGATCGATGAGAAAAAGAATAGAAAAGGAGTTTCTTGAGCTGAAGGAGAAGGAGAATGAATCTGTGGGAAGATATGAGATGAAATTCACAAGGCTTCCATTTTACACCCCTATCTTTTTCATGGATCCAAATGGTAAGGTTGATAGATTCTTCGGTGGACTGAGACCTCATCTTCAGAAGAATCTAGCCAACTGAGATTGTGATAACTATGAGAAGATCGTGTGAAGTTTGATGAAATTCGAACTTGAGTTTGGTGAGATGCAACGATCTCATAAATCGAATGATAATAAAATATTGATGGAGCCATGATTTGGAAGGAGCTTCGATCAGGGAAGAGGATGCAAGAAAGTACAACATCCCATGTGTAATAAATGGGGGAAGAAGCATTCAGGGAACTACCTGCTCGGGAGCGGGAAGTGAAACAAGTGTGGTAGAGATGTCCACATTACGCAAAATTGTCATAGTGAGGTAAAGCCAAAACTTCCCAGCACTAATGACAAGGGGAATATTGTGCATGACCTACTTGATGTCCAATGCTATAAGTGTGGACAACTTGGTAACTTTTCCAATCACTGTCCAAATATGAGGGTAGTGGAGGGGAATCACCATCAGCATCAGCCAAGGCTAAGGGAGAAAGATTGTGCTTTTTCTATCACTATAGATTAAGTTGAAGCACCAAATGATGTGGTGGCAGGTACTCTTGTTGTTCTGTCAAAGCTATCAAGTACTTTGTTTGATTCTGGTTCTACATATTCATTTCTTTCCTCTAAGTTTGCAAGGAATTTAGAATCAACCCACAATTTTCAAAAAGTAGATTTATCAGTCAAGACACCTGGTGGGATTATCCAATCATCTTCAGTGTTTAGAAACTCTAGTATTAACTTTAGTTAGAAAAATATTATTTCAAATCTATTAGTCATTCCCATGATAGAATTTGACATTATACTAGGGATGGACTGTCTCTCAAAGTATAATGCTAAGATCAAATGCAGAAGTAAGGAAATATCAGTAGTCTTGAATGGAAAACCATCAGTTATATTCCAAGGAGAGATATCCTAACCTGATCTCTGTATAGAAGAACCTCATATATCTTTCTTTATGGAGTTTATCAGTGAAGGAAAAGAAGGAAAAGAGAATTTTAGGATAGAAAATGTCCCCATCATCCAGGAATACAATGACATATTTCCTGAGGAGTTACGCACACCTCCCCAAAAAAGAGAGGTAGATTTTCTCATTCAACTCGTACATGGATCCCATCAGATATCAAAGACCCCATATAGGATGGAAGATGTGGAGATACAAGAGTTACAGAAACAACTCCAATATCTTTTAGAGAAGGTATTTATCCGACCAAGTGTGTCTCCTTTGGAAGAACCAGTTTTCTTTGTGAAGAAGAAGGATGGATCGATGTGGCTATGAAATGATTATAGAGAACTAAATGGGATCACAGTGAAGAACAGATACCCTCTTCCAAGAATTGGTGACTTATTTGACCAACTTCGTGGGGCTTATTTATTCTCTAAGAATAATCTTCGATCAGGTTGTCCTCAACTGAGGGTGAAGAAAGAAGATGTTCTAAAAACTGCCTTCCGATCAAAATATGGGAATTATGAGTGTGTTGTTATGACCTTCAGACTGACTAATGCACCTTCTATTTTTATGGATTTGATTAATAGATTCTTTAATGACTAACTTAATAACTTTGTGCTAGTTTTTATTTATGATATTCTGATATATTCTAAAAGTTGCGAAGAGCATGAGGATCATCTAAGGGTTATTTTGAAAACTCTACAGAAGGAGAGGCTTTTGGGAAGTTCAACAAATGTGAATTCTGGTTACAATAATTTGGTTTCTTGGGACACATTGTTACCAATGAAGGGATCACAGTTGACCCTACAAATAAAAAATTTGTAGAGTAGTGGCCTCATCCTACAATAATAATTGAGATTCATTGTTTCCTTGGATTAGCGGGATATTTTAGGAGTTTTTTAAAAAACTTTTCATGACTTTCTCATCCATTAAACAAGTTTACTCGAAAAGGGGTCAAGTTCATCTAGAAAAGTGTGTGTGAGGAATGTTTCCAAGAGCTGAATAAGATACTGGTTACTGCAACCATGTTAACTCTACCCTCAATTGGAGAAGGATTCGTTATTTTTAGTGATACATCACTGAAAGGGCTTAGGTGTGTCCTCATGCAAAATGAAAAATTCATTTCTTGTGCATCTCTATAGTTGAAGAGTCATGAGCAGAACTATCCTACGCATGATCTGGAGAGGGTTGTGGTCATTTTTTCTATGAAGATATAGAGGCACTATCTTTATGGAAAGAAATGTTATATATACACATAGCATCAAATTTTGAAGTATATTTTCACACAAAAGGAATTGAACATGAAACATAAGAGATGTTTGGAACTTCTCAAAGACTATGATTGTTCAATTCATTATCATCCCGAAAGAGCAAACAAAGTCATTGATGCATTAAGCAGGAAAGTCCCTGTTATTCTTTACATGATGAGGATTCAAAGAGATCCTTTAATTAATGACCTAGTAAAGCTGAACAAGGGAATTATAAGGGAAGGGACATCATCAATCATAACCCAAATTATTTATCAAATGTCATTACTAGAGAAGATAAAGAAAGATCAGAAAAAAGAACATTTGTTATAGAAGAACATTAAGGTTCTGAAGGATGGGAAGTTTTCTGAGTTCAATATTGATCAAGAAGTTGTACTAAAATTTTGTACAAGACTATGTGTTCCATCTATTCTGGAAATAAAGAATGATATGATGGATGAATCTCATAGCTCTAATTTCTATATACATCCTGAAAGTGAAAAAATGTATAGGGACCTTCGTGATCATTATTGGTGGGATAAAATTAAAAGAGAGATTGCTGACTACACTTCAAGGTGCCTGGTATATCAGCAAATGTAGGCACAGTGACAACATCCTAAAGGGGTATTACAACCATTACCCATACCAGCATGGAAGTGGAAAAATATCACTAAGGAATTTGTCCCAAGTCTCTTGAGAACTTCCTAATCAAAACAATACGATATGGGTTCTTTTGGACCATCTCACCAAGAATGAAAATTTTATCTCCATTTGAGAAAATTTCTCTCTTGATAAACTTGTTAAGATTTACCTAAAGGAAGTCATACGGCTGCATGGAGTTATAGTTTTTATCCTATCTGATCATGATCCAAGGTTCACATCAAAATTCTAGATAAGTCTTCAACATGCTCTTAGCACTGAATTGAATTTCAGTATGGTCTATCACCCCCAAACTGATGGCCAATCTAAATTCACTATTCAAACACTCGAGGATATGTTGAGAACATTCTCAATGGAATTTAATGGTGGATGGGATCAACATCCCCCTTTAGTTGAGTTCTCTTATAACAACAGCTTCCACTCGAGCATTCAAATAGAACCCTATAAAGATTTATATGGTAAGCGATGTAGAAATACTACTTTTTGGCATGAAGCTAGTGAGATAAAGCTTCTTGGGCCTGATCTTGTGCAAGAGATGATAGAAAAACTCCATGCCATCTAGAAACACATTAAGGCTGCTCAAAGTCGGAAAAAGACCTATGCCAAAAACCATCTAATGAACTTGGAGTTTGATTTTGGTAACATGGTCTTTCTTTATATTTCAACTTGGAAGAGGGTCATGAGGTTTGGGAAGAAAGGGAAGCTCAACCCAATTTATATTGGCCCCTATGAAATCCTTAATCGTGTAGAAGTAGTGACCTATACGCTTTCACTTCCTCTAAATCTTGCACAAGTTCCTGATGTCTTCCATGTATCCCTCTTGAGGAAGTACATACTTGAACCATCACATGTACTAAATCCAGAGCCGGTACAACTGGAACATGACCTCTCTTTTGACGATCAGCCAGTGGAGATCTTGGATTGTTGAGACAAGGTCCTACGTAACATGACTACCCACCTGGTTAAGGTGTTATGGAGGAACCACAAATGTGAAGAAGCCATGTGGGAACCAGAGGAGTCTATGAGGCAGAAGTTCCCACACCTTTTCTCTTCTTAGGGTACGAGTTAAAATTTTGGGAATGAAATTTATAAAGGGTAATAACCCAAACTTTAGAATAATATTTGTTTCCTAAATTTGTGTGTTATTTCATTTTATACTCCATAAAATATATCCTTTAATTAATGAAGTGATATCGTTGGGTTTTGATTATTATATGACTTTTGGTCAATATGACTATTGGAAACTGAACTCTTAACATTAGAATTATTGTTTACATATACAAGTGCTCTTGGTTAATTAATACAGAAAGATGAGTCGATCACCTCACCAGTAGACTCGGGCCATACAAAGCTCATCTATTAGAGCTTGGGAAGGTGGTAACATCTCTGGGCTTTTCTCTAGACTAAGCCCGTGTTGAGCTTCAACATGTCAAGTTTGAACAAAATCGCTTAAGGGGGAAGTTCAAGATGATAGAAATCACCACATAGAAAATTTTTTCCAAGCCGCCCCAAGATTCTATCACCATTTCACACCTTAAACTTAGATCCTATGCAGGTGTTATAAGAGGCTATGTAACGAGGCCTTAGATACTTTTTGTAATCCCTTGGTATAAATAATATTTTTATTTATTTTTATGGTAAAATTTGTGATTTTCAAATGTCTGGAGAAATATAGGATGAATATTATTGATGAATTTTTGAAAAAGGGTATTTTAATAAAATTATGTAAACTTTAAATAATTAATAATCTTAAATGATGTTCAAAAAAAGTCTTCTATAGTTGTGATTAGTAATCAATTTAGAGTCTAATAATATCAACCTGTTTTTTAGTGAATAGTAAAGTATGAATAGTAACATACCCTTATAAATAGTAATGAATAGTAAATAGCCAAAAAAATAGAAACTTCACCCATGAATGTATAAATACAATTTAGACATCTTAAAAGTGAAAAAATGATCATAGTATAAGTTTTGCTATTTTTGTAGGTCATAAATATTTTATTTATAATTTTATAATTAATTTAATAATTTAAAATGAAAAGGTATTTTCATAAAATTTAATCATAAATATTTACTTTATTGTCTTATGCTTATACGATAATTTTATGGGACCTCGATAACTTTTTCATGGTGTTACAAAATAAGTTATAGTTTTAGAGTTGTTTTTTAACAAATAATGATATTATTTAAAAATTAAATTAAAAATATTTAAAAAATTAATTTCGAAAAATGGAGTACATTTTTGAATTCAGTGCATCGATATTATGTTAGGGTAAATTTTTGGGATTTTTCTGAAATAGATGAATTTTCTGTGAATTGTAAAAATACAGTTTTGAGTTTTGGGTGTTTAATGACATCATTGATGATGTAATAATGATGTAAAAAATATGGTAGAGTTTTGAATTGTAATATATTCTATGAGGTGTCCCATGTGGTCAATACAATGGACAAATACTATGGGAAATCTCGTGGTTTTGCAAATACCACCGATGAGGTATCCCTTGAAAATTAATTAAATATTCCCTCACTTTTCCTATAATTACCAAGCCATTCCCTCATTCATTTCATCCCAAAATCCTCCTCAATGAATTTATAGTCCTTTTACCTCCCAAGGAGTCCTCCCAATATTCCCTCAATCCCTCAAGGTCCCATCCTTCAAGCTTTCAAAGTTACTCTTCAAGGTAAGGAAACCTTTCACCCTCCTATTTTAAGTCATGACTTCCTTTATGTTATGTCTTCTAGTTTCTATTTAATTATGTCATAGTATGTTATTATATATAATTTTTTCTTTCCATTTTATTTCCAAATTTTGAGAGACCCTTTCTTCTCTCATCAACTGATGTTCTGGATTTTTAAGTGACGTCGTTAGGCTGCCAAATTTTTGTAAAAGAAATTACATCGTCTCTTTTTTCAAGTTACCTTTCCATGTGGTATGTCATTCCAATATCCATACCATGTTCTTGTTTATATTTTATTATGTACATATACTGTATTATGAGTTATATCGGAGTTTTTTTACCCTTTTCCCCTCTCTTTTTATTATTTTCTAAAACCACATTATATAGCCGTTATGCTGTAGAAATTTTGTCTCAAAATTTCTTTCTCTTTATCTCAATAAATTCTCTTATCCTCTTTATGTTAATACCCAGACCTATTTCTTCTATATGGGTGTTCATAAATAAATAAAAATTATATTCTTGATTCTGGAATTGACATACTTATAACCCTCATTCCCTTCCATGGGTTATAAATGACATAATGATCTTCTTTTTAAGCACTTTTAAAACGTCACGATTTTGTAGTGAAACCCATTTCTTATACTCTATTTGGGTTATTTATAAAATGTATGATTATGATCTATGTGGATCACATGAAAATAAATACATATTAAGTGTGTGCCCTGATATCACTCCAATTCATTGGTAAATAATTTAATCTCTAGATATGACAAGTTTCACGATACCTTGGTGAATAACCTTTGTAATTTTTATGACACCTTGGGGATGAACCTTGGTGATATGTTCCTGAATGTCTAAATTAAATGTTTTAGCCACATATTCAAGTTATTATTCAAGTTATTTTCTTTATGAAATTCCACTACTTCCATTTCTAATGTATATGTTTTTCATCAAGTTCTTATTGATTTCACAAGTAAACTGATTCCCTTGTTTTCCTTACTAGGCCTTCTTCTCACCCTTTCCTTTGATTTATGCCTCCAGGTAATGAGATAAAATAGTTTTACTTAGGAATAACTTATGATGAATCCATACAAGTGGAATATAATAATTTTTTATATTTTCATGTTTTATGTTTCGGATTTCCAAGACACTAGATTTAAAGATCCTCTATTTTTAAAATGTAATGAAGAAATTACCTCATTAAGGCTTACTTTAATTATGACCACAAAGATAAAGTTAAAGAGTCTCCTCGGGTAGAAAACGTCTTCATCAGTAATTAGATCATATATTTTTCGACACTTGTCTAAATATTCTGAGATTTTTATGGCACATGAACCAGAGATAGGGAAACAATTTTTATTAATACAACATCCTGATATTCTTTCTTTTAATATTCTAAAGAGACTCAATATTTCAGTGGAATAATTTTGGAGGGAAATTTTCTACTCCATAAGCCTATAAATAAGAGTGTTCACTTTTATTCAAAATGGTTGAAGAAGATGCAACATGGGTTGTTCTGGATGATTGATTTTTTTATGTTCTTCGTATTTTTCTCTTTTCTCTTTTTCATTGTTTCATCATGCTCTTTTCTCCCCCTTTCAACTCTATTACTATTAACATGGTGGGGTAAAGAATTTGAGTGATCGGGGAAGGGGTAGTTTCACTTTTGTAATGTCATAGTTTTCTACTTAAATGTAAAACCCTTTTTTATTTTGAATTATTTTTATTCTCAATGTTTCCCAATTATTTTAATGTGTTAGGGTTTTGGGTTTGGTGTATTCATCGTTAATATCATTGGTTGAAGAATTTTATTCTCCTGCTGCCAAGTGAAATTTGTCTTCATCGAGCAGATTGTGTTAGGTGGTGAGTGTCCAGTGATTGTTGGCACATGTGTGGAATTAGTGAACTTTTTCTATATTTATAAGGAGAAACAATCTCCGATCGAGACTTTCCTTAGTTGTTTAAGAATTTTTTATGAACTTCCATGCACATAGAAGTGAGTTCCATTTATTTATTCAACCAAGGGTGATTGATAACTTGATTGAGTATTCCTTCATTTTTCATTCAATAGAAATATAGTAAAGATAATCTTTATGATCTTGATGAAATTGAAAAAGGTGGTCCAACCCTGACCCCATCACTCTCTTCATCCATTAGTGTTTGATCTTTATTTTTAATTTCTTGATTTATTTCTCAACTCAAACAATTTGAGAAACAACATATTATTCTTTCTTTAATTTAAGTGACAAACATAATTTTTGTGCACTCCTCTCTAGAGAAAACCAATGTTACCCATTTTTCTACATTTTAACTTAGTTAATATTTATTTTTGTCACACCCCATGACATGCACATGTCAAAACTTGGCACTATTGTCAGGGAGGTTGTGCCAACAATCAAATTATAACACTTTGTAAATATTTTTATTTCTTTTATTTTAAAAAAAATCTTAAAAATTCCATGATGTATGACAACTACAATTGTTATTCTTGGATTGATAACTCACAGGTGTAAGGATAAATGGTTGATAATGATAAGATAGCCCTATTTGAAAGGTTTGATGAACTCCATATTTTTTCCAAGCAAATGATGAATGGCCATGTCACAAGAATCTCGCTTCAAGAACTGATGGATATGTCCAATCAAGTTAAAACTGATTATCAAAGGTTAAAGTGTAATGAGTAAGTTACATTGGATAAATGACCTCAACCTGACCTAGAATCCAAACTAGTTATGGAAGTTATTTCCCCACTCATCTTTCAAATAGAGGATCCTGACTACCCATCTCCATCTACTACCACTCTACTCCAAGAGGCACTTCCCACTGAAGAAATAATTGAAGTTGATCCAATTAAGGGAGATTGTTTTTTCTTGAACTCATTGTATTATAATTTTATTAAAACTGAATTGAGTATCACCTCCCCTTACTTGAAATTTTCAGATTCGGACAACTCGTTTATTATCTTAGAGGATGAGGAAGAAAAGGAAGTGCACCTATAGAGGAAAAGTTGGAGCTCCCCGAACAAATTGATCATTTGTTGGAGGGAGTTCAAGAAGAGATACCTATGGATTTTCATGATGAAAAATGGATTAAAGATGCATAATTTTAAATAGAAGAATTTTAATTTTATCCTTTATGCTTTATTTTTTTCAAATTGAATCACACTTTGACTTTCTATTTTATTTTTTAAATGATGTAGCATACCTTCAGCAACCACTAGAGAATAAGGAAGATATTGTGAAATTAGAAAGCATGAAAATAGACGACTCATTATTTGTCTTACCCCCACCAAGAAAGTTATATATTATTGTCATAGTGGTGGATTTGGTGTACTATACCCATATAGTCCTAAACAAAAAAGGCTTAAGCACATGATTTAAAGAAGAAGTTTTGTTGGTTAATCACAAAGAAAATCCACCCACCATCAGATTGGGGATAATCTACTAGAACTTACCATATAGAGGCAATCTAAAACCAGGGCCCACTTGGGGGATTAAACCAATATATATCCTTATTTTCTAATCCTATTTCCATTTTTTGTTCCTTTCAATAAATTTCTTGTTTTTTCTTTTATTCTTTTTCTTACAGGTTTTTAATGTACAACAAATAAGAGCTTAACTCAATGTTGCACTACCAATAAGTCAGGGTGTGCCTCTCCTTTACACTTACTTTATTATTTCGATTCAATTTAAAATTTTATTACATGTTAAATCAACTTGAATTCATTGAGGAAACTACACCATTTAAGTATGGGTACAAAATTTGATCTGAAATGATTACCATTTCCATTTTTGAAACCCATTTCATTGAGTGAACCAATTTTTTCCATGAAACTGAGCTTAAATGAATGCCTAAAATCACTTTGTTTCAAGTTCAATTTTTCTTAAATTTAATAAAAAGTACTCTGATTTTTTAATCTCATCCCACATTTCACTGTATTTATCTTTTAAATCTCTTTCTTGTGAGGAGTGTGAACCCTTTTGTCATATTATTTTCATTCACCTCACTTCCTGGGGGAACCAGACCATACTTGTTTTAACTAGAATTTGATTTATTCCTTTCAAAAGTTTAGGGTTTTGGGTACTTGTGTTTTAAATGATTGAGGAATTTATTTGGTTTTAAAGCCCTCTTTTCAAGATAATATCTTCCATTGTTTCCTACCTTATACATTTAATCCTTGTTTCCATTAAAAGACATGAACATACTATTAGGTTATCCAGATTAAAATCCCATTTCCCCCTATCCAACCTACACTTGAAGTGAAATTGCATGATATAGTTAAACATATGTGTGGGGGAAGTTGTCTTGGGATGTGATAACTCATTTGGTGAAACTTGGGGTGGAAAACCAAATGATGAAGAGATGTTTTTACTAATGAAAAAAATAATTCGGTTGAAATTTGTAACTTTTATAGATCTTTCATGATAAGAGAAGTCGTTCCTTTCTAGATCTCCTAATAGAGGAAGAAAGCTATGCCTTTTCTAGATCTCTCTAGAAAAACCATGTTTCATAAGATTGAATTTCTTATTGCAGAAATGATGATTTGTTTGAAAATTTCTATATTTTTCATGATTATGGATCTGAATTTCTACTAAGAGGAGGGAGGAGGATACCGTACTTGAGTAAAAATTAGAATTGTGAAATTTTTCTTCAAAAAGATTCAAGCCCTCTTCATTCAGCCTCATAAGTTTTCAAACAAAAATCCAACAAACCAAAATCCTCAGAAAAACCCTACAAATTCCTCATGATATAAAACTGTCCTTGAATCACATCAGGTGGAGAAGTATGAGTTTTTAAAACCTATGGTGACCCTTGAATTAGTTTATATGAGAAAAAAAATTTTGAAAATTAATATTTGTGAGATGAGAGAAAATTCATGTGGGGTAGGTGTCTTGTGTGCATGGGAGGATAAATGAAGAGAAAAAATATGGAATGATATTATTTTAGAACATGGAATAATGGTAATGGATGAGTCATGATATCTTTTATTTCTTGGTATTTAATTGGTGGATCTCGTTGTCATGTGTTTTGCATTTGATTTGATTTGATTTTGACTTGTCCAAGAGTCCAAGTCCTAAGTCTGGGGGAATTGATAGAAATAATATTTTCATTATTTTTATTGTTTGTTTCAATGATTTATCCCCTTAAAATTAATCAATTTGATCTTATTTGTATCATTTTAGTGTTTTGGTGAATTATGGGCTTAATTGTGAAAATTGGTTAATTCTATAAATTTAGAAATTTTGTGGGTCTTCTGTATGTCAAGCATATGTTTTATAATTTTGATCCCAATAAACTGGTTCCTTTTTTAGTATTTAAATACTAGTGCGATACAACTCTTTCCTCTGGACTAAGGTATAATTCTACACACAAAGTCCCAGAAAAATTAATCGAGTGGAAAAGGTTTTTTGTGGGACAGAATGAACCCCACATCAATGATTGAAGTATATCACAGCCTACATAACTCTAAACAAAGTGATTGTGGCTGGAATAGAACTAGAAATCCAATTCTCATTTCCACATTAAATTTAATAATGAAATTTGGTCATTAAGGCTTACATTCATTGTGTCCAAAAAGAAGAAGTTGAAGAGTCTCCTCGGGCATAAAAAGACTTCATCAGTAATTATATCATAACATTTTGGACACTTGTCCAAATCTTTTGAGATTTTGAGGGATCATGAAAAAGATATATGTGAATAATATCTTTGAATACAAATTCCAGAGATTCTTCCATTTAAAAGTATAAACAAACACAATCTTTCGGTGGAATAATTCAGGAGGGAAATTTTCTACTCCACAAGCCTATAAATATGATTTTTCACTTCCATTCAAAGGGGTTGAAGAAGGTGCAAGAGGGGATGTGTTGGAGGATTTATTTCTTATAGTTCTTTTTATTTTCTCTTTTCTCTTTTACTTTGTTTAATCATACTCTATTATTCCCCTTTCAACTCTATTACCCTTAATATGGAGGGGTAAAGAATTTGAGTGATCAGGGAAGGGGGGTTTCACTTTTGTAATGTCAGAGTGTTGTTCTTAAATGTAAAACCCTATTTTTCTTTTTAATGATTTCTATTCTCAGTGTCTCCAAATTCTCTTAATTTGATCATATTTTGGGTTTGGTTTATTCATCACTAATAACTTTGGTTGAAGAATTTTAATCTCCTTCCTCCTAGTACAATTTGTCTCAATCGGGTAGATTGTGTTAGGTGGTGAGTGTAAAATGATTTTTGGCATGTGTGCGGAACTAGTGAACTTTTTCTAAAGTTCTAAGAAGCAACAATTCCAAATTGGGACTTTCCATAGTTTTTTAGGAATTTTTTACGAACTTCCATTCACATAGGAGTGAGTTTCATTTCTCTCTTCATCCAAGGGTGATTGATAACTCGATTGAAGAGTCTTTCATTTTTCATTCAATAGGAAGTGAGTTAAGATGATATTTATCACTATGATGACATTGGAAAAGTTGATCATACCCTAACCCCATCACTCTATTCATAAATTAGTGTTCAATCTTTATTTTTAACTTCATTCTTTATTTTTTAACTAAAAAAATTTCAAAAACAACCTCTTCTTCTATCTTTAATTTAAGTGAAAAACGTAATTATTGTGAACTCCTATCTAGAGAAAACCTAGGTTACCCACATTACAAAATTTTAACTTAGGTAATATTTTTTTTGTCACACCCCATGACAATCATGTATTAAATGGACCGTATTGGGTATGATAACAAGTATCAATATGATATCACCATAGTATGCATACCCTATATAATCATTTAAGTAGTCATGAAATATAAGTCAAATTAAGTAGCTCAATAAATTTAAAATAAACACAAACTCCACTAGTGCTTAGTAACCACTTGGGAGATGTCATCTACTTCTTCTAACGCTGGAATATAATAAGTAAAGATAGTCCTTTCCTCGTGGCCCAAGGTACCCATGTAATATTTTAGGCCAGGTGAACCCTCAGGTTCCACATCAATAAAGTAACTCAGAAACAAGTACCTCCTGACACATCATGTCTCAATATAGTACCGGCATCCTGGATGTATTCCCAAATAAGTCTCTGGTCCCTTAGACCTTTTCTTGAAATCTAATGTCATCCCATAGCCTAAAAACCCTAGGAAAAACTTTATCTATACTCAAATACGTCAAGGACCACTTCCTCAATCACTACAAGCCTCAACCCCTAACTGATAGCCTCATCACTATCAATTGAAGGCTCCCCACATTTCATGTGTCTTTCTATAGAAAGCACCACCAACACATTTCCTAAGCCACACAACCAGGGGCCTCTTCCCACATTAGTGGTCAAAACCACATCATCATAGATTCAACCTGTGTCAACATGACTCACAACGGAACTTTGGAGAATCATGGGTGAGAGTTAATCACCAATAAATACCTAAGCCACAATAGAAAGACACCTCATTCCCCTGTGACTATTTTTCTCAAATCTAATGTCTGGGCCATCTAATATCATGGTTCTTGCCCAACTTGATTGTCTCACTGCCTTAAAATGATATCCACGATGCCCAATCTTGTGGTCCATACCACTCAATAAAATTTGGGTCATTCCCAAACAGTGTTCAACATCACTCAATTATGAGGGCGTAGCCACCTCAATCTTGGTCCAAGATCATCATGACTCCATGTTCATGAGTAGTGCATCACTTATATACAATTCAATTTAAACAAGAAATTAAATTTACTAACATTGCATTGGATTACTAAATAATCATAAAAAAATAATATAGAGGACTTGAATTCCTTAAATTTGATTAATCTTGTAATGTCCCAAAAATTCCATAAAATTCATTTTTTAAATTATAAGGAATTATTTCGAGACTACGAAATCTGACAGCATCAGATTCCGAGGCCCGGAGTGGCCGGAATGATCTTTTAAAGTTTGGTTGAGTTTTAATTAGCACGCATAAGCAGTTTTCTTGAAAATGTGTAACAAATATTAAATAGTAACTCAGATTAGAAATCTAAGGGAACTGTTGCGTTCAAGATGGCGGGTTTACCCTGGGCACAACTTAAGTTTAGTCGGCACGAGGCTCCTGTGAGAAAACCCAAAAATGGAATAACTATAAATAAAATAATTAAATAAATTATTTTATTTTTCAAATGCTTCTAACTGACAAATGGTAGCTCATATTTAAAATCTGAGACCACCACTATACTCGTGAGGGCATTTTTTATTTAATCAGATACTAACTTTGGACAGCATGGGCCACCAGTGAAAGTTAGTTTTTGGCCATAAATAAAATAATTAAGTGACACTTATTTTATTGTAAAATCCAAAACCTTTAAACAGTAACTTGGATTTAAAATCTTAGAGTACTGTTTGGTTCATTGGTGCATCTTTCACTTTGGAAGATCCTAACCTTGACTGGCATGGGTCAATGGTGAATGTTATAATTTTTCTGAACTTTTCTTCTGGTACGTTCAGTAAACGCGCGAGCGGAGTTATATAACTTTTTAACTGGTTCTTAGAATTGAAATATGAGGGCACCATTGAACTCATAGCAACGATATTCACTGAAGGAGACCTTCACCTTCACCATAGTAGGTCGAGGGTGAAAGTTAGTTTTCATGAATTTTGTGGGAGAGTTAAAAGAATAAAAATAAAATAAATAAAAACGTATATTTTATTTTTAAAACCTCCCATTTAATGTTCAGTGGTGGGGACCACCTGAACTAAAACCCCCCAATTTAAATTCAAAGGTGGGGACCACCCGACCCTTGAACTTCCCCTTTAAGGGGAGGTAACTCTTGGTTTTCCTCCCATTGATGTGCCAACTCAATCAGTTTATTTAATAAACTTATTTGGCACTTCACCATTTGGTTGGAGGATTGTTGGGAAAAGGGAGAGCTCTGGAGAACTTGGAAGGAGATTATTAAATGAATAACATCCACTAAAACAAAGAGCACCCTCCAGAATCGGAGAATGAGAATGACACATGAGCTCGGATCGAAAACCTCTTGGGGGAACAATGAACGCCGACATCACCATCTCATCAACTTCGTCTTATTCCACACGCCACCTCCAATAGAAAATCAAGGTAGGTGTTTTTATATATGTTTGAATTTGTTTTATTGATTCTTCATATCCTAAATACATGAAGACAATGGCCAAATGAAGATGGCCATCGTCCCGCACATAAACCATGCTCCTCTTTTTTTTATTCTTCATGCATTCTTCATGCATTCTTCAACATCTAATATTTTTCGGTGCTGGAAACATAGATTTTTTCTAAGAGCGATATATGGATGAGAATCCCTCAACGCAAGGATCGCAAATATGTGATCGTTTAATTTTTTAGGCTTGGGACGAAGCTACAATGGATTGTGGAAGGTGGTGGCCAAATATTTATTGGCGTTGGAAATGCAATATTCTATTCAGCATGACATATGGACACGGAGCCCTCGACCCAATGATTGTGAATATGTGATCATTTTATTTTTTGGGGTTAGAACAAAGATTTTACAGCCCATGGAAAGAGTGACGTGGTTGATCAGGGTGGTCCGGCATGGCAGGTGCAGGCGGTGTGTGCGCAGCAAGCAGGGCCATGTGGCTTCAGCTGACGACGGAGTAGATTATGTGGCGGTGCGAGTAGTCGGCAAGCTGGAGGTAGGCTGTGTGTGACACAGAGTCATAGATTATTCTCAGTTCGTGTACAGGTGTGAAAAATCAAGGAAGAAGAAAATTATACTGGAGAGAGGAAAAACTAGATAAGAAGTAAAATTAAAAGAAAAATGAATATAAAAAAAAGAGATAGAGGCGCTATTTGGAACCACGCGCACCAAAATGGAATACCCCTCTTGTGCGTGAATCTCAAATGATATTGGAGTGAGAAATGTTTAATGAAATGAAATAATAATAATATAATAATATTATTATAATTTATGGTTTGTCAAAACACTATTTCATTCGTAACATATCTGTGTGACCTTGGTTTCACGAACTGTCAGCAGTAGTGTGACCCTAACTTCGAGATGAAAATTATGAGCCCAATATTGGATTTCTTTTTTAGGTTTTTGGATTGGGTACCCGAAGCGCTCGGAAAATAATAGATGTAATATTATTATTAAATATTCGACCCACCATAACTTTTGTGTGCGACGTCCAATTGACTTCTCGTCAGTGGCGATGTGATCATATCATTAATACAGTCGATTCAAGTATAAAGTTGGATACTAAATTCTAGTTCGTGTCTCGGGTTCATGAAACACCAATTATTATTATTATTATTATTGTGAGATATTGTATTCGACATATCTCCCTCATACGGTGTCAAATAACGAACCGTCAGCAGCACCAGAAACCTTGGATCGAGACGGTCCTTTTGGTATACTTCACTTGGGTTTTCAACAATGTTGGGGTATGGCCAAGTTGGATCAAACATGAATCCAACCGGGCCCTTGGGACTGAAAGGCTAATAACTCATAGACCGAGCGTCTGTTTGACGCACCGTCTCTAGCGTTGAGACCCCTATGATATGGCAGACCTTTGAGATATTTTTTCATGGTACTTCATGGAAGTTTGTGTTTAGACTAGTGTCTTGAGGAGCGGACCCTTTCAGAGACAAGAGAGCTTAGTACGGGAACCCAGTAACTGACTCTGGAGATGTACTAGGATCCTATGGGGGTCTGACGAAGTACTAGAGATGTGCTACGTTCCTATGTGGGTCTGAAGAAGTACTAGAGATGTACTAGGATCCTGTGTGAGTCTGACACCGTACTGGAGATGTACTAGGATCCTGTGTGGGTTTGACGATGTACTGTAGATGTACTAGGATCCTGTTTGGGTCAGTACCTAGCGATCATGTGTGGGTCAGCGCCGAGCGATCATGTGTGGGTCAACACGAAGCAATCCTCTGTGGGTCAGCACCGAGCAATCCTGTGTGGGTCAGCACCGAGCGATCTTGTGTGGGTAAGCACCAATTGATCCTGTGTGGGTCAGCATCAAAAAATCTTGTGTGGGTCAGCACCTAGCGATCCAATGTGGGTCAGCACCGAGCGATCCTCTATGAGTCCGCACTGAGAGATCCTTTGTGGGTTATCACCAAGCGATCATGTGTGGGTCATCACCTATATATCCTATGTGGGTCAGCATCTAGAGATCCTATATCGGTCAGCACCTAGAGATCCAATGTGGGTCAGCACCGAGCGATCCTATGTGGGTCAACAACAGAGCCTCTTAACAGAGTACAATGATTCATTAGTTGCATCTAATCATTTGTAGTTTCGTACCTAAGTTATACCTGGTGAGAGATAAGTCAGTACCTTTGTGGTATTATTTTGTGTGGTGTACCTGTGTGGTACTTACATTCATGGTATTTCTTCCTTTGTGGAACAATTTAGCTTTGGGATTTTGAGTTAGACTTTGTGTTTCCTCATGATTCAGATGGGTATACTTGATAACTTAGGTATATGTATGGGCATATACTTAACTAGGGTTTTCACTGGTCAACTTGCTTTGTGGTTTATCCTTAGTGGATTTTGTGAGACCATGAGGGTCTCAGGGTCCCTACTGAGTATCATTATACTCACCCCTACATGGGTTATGCCCGCACCTTGTTGTGTTTGGTGAAGACGACGGACAACACTGACTGAGGTGAGATTACCTGGACTGGAGGTATATTAGAGGTGGACATTAGATGAGGTGTACCATAGATATGAAAATTTGAGAGTTGTACCTACCCTTCAGGTAGGATCCTTGGTGGGTGTTCACAGGAGCTGTTTTAGTTTACTTGTACATTTCAGTTTCTTGTACTTTCAATTGGGCTTGTATTCTGGCCCCTTTTATATACGGTACTCACTCTATTTACTATTCAGTTTACCTTGTGTTTGTATCCAGTTTTGTGCTTGGTTTTGTGTGTTTACAGGTTATAAAGACAATTCCTTCCCGGTTTTAGGGAAATACGCCTTCGGTGCTAGTCGCCAGCCCTTATCCTATAGAAGGCGGGCTTGGGGTAGTCACGGTATGAGCCCCGGGGGACGGGTCATGACATATCTAACCAAAAAAACTAAAATAATTTAATTTAAAATAATTTGGAACCCCCTCAGCAAAACCACCCTAAATAACGATAACCTCTAATCTAGCATCACTGAATTTAAAAAGGTTCGAGCATGCCCAATGGAATCCATTAGGGCCACATGGTCAATTTGATATAAAAAAATGGGTATAGATGGGTCTCACTCACAATTCCCAAAAGCACACTAAAATTTGTTCCCAAAAAACGGCCATGAAAGCACAAATTAAAATTTACACCACCTAACTTGGACTCATAGATGTAGTAAAATCGAATATCAAGCTTTAACTCAAAGTAGATTGGAAGAGGTGTGATTTTCTCTCGAGTTCCCTACAAATAGGTCAAAATGGCTTAAACAGATTTAGCGATCCGTGATGTGAATGCCAAAAGAAGAAGTGACTAGGGTGTTTTAATCCCCACCATCACTATCCTATAACCACCAATGGATCTAAGAACAGACATAAGATGAGTATATGGGAGAAAATATGGAGGAAGGAAGAAAAGTGGGAGAACCCACTATGTAGCGTGTGGCCAAGAGTGGAGAAAGGGGGAGGAGGAAATAATAAAAATATAAATAAAAATGAAAAACATAAAAAAACACTATGTATAGGACTCAAGGTTTACCCACATGGTTTTACTAATCATGAGAAAACCATAGAGTAACCCACTTTTAAAACTGAAAAGAATGTCATACTGTCGTGTGCATCCCACACATAGTTTACCCAAACCGTGCGGCAGTTCAAAAACAATCTTTATGGTTAGCTAGAAGGGGCTGCATAGATTACCCTAAATTGTGGTCCTTCATCCTACAACCCAGAATATGATATTTGGCCTCAAACACTCCCGCAACCTTATCGTAACTTCTGAGGCACTCTCCAAGCCTCTAAACCAGCCCAAAAACATTATATAAAACTAACAGAACTCTCATAAATGAGTTTTGATAAATTATATAGAAAAGGGAATAGCCACTGCTTCAAAAATTGGAAAAGATAGAGGTTTTCAACCATATTCAAAAACCTAGGGCGTTACAACCTATTAGTCTAACAATTCCGAAGCACCTATAAGGACTCTTGTTTCAGCTCCAATGCACGAAGTCATCTACACACTCTATGAACTGGTATATATTTTTCTACCTTTTATATCCTAAATATAAATTGTATTTGTTCATTAATATGTTATAGACCACTATAATAATAAATGTGTGTGTGTGTGTGAATTATGATATGGAAGTAGTTATATGTGCTTTTGAGATTGGATATGGGTATTACCCTTAATAAAATAGGTTAAGTAGAATCAATTACAAATTAATCACTATAACACATTTTTGCAACACCTTGATGAGATGATCCATGGAAGATCCAAAAACTGAATAGTAATATAATATTCCTTCAAAAAATATATAAGTGAACATGAAATACCAATTAAATTTAAAAGAATAAAAATATAAAAAAAATTCAATGATTAAGTTTATTAATAAAGAAAAGATAGATATTTATTACCACCACCATGTTTCACATAAATCACTTGTAGGAATACAACGTATAATACAACCTACTGCACTTAGATTCCTACCCAAATTAAATTACTCAAACATTTCAGCTTATAATAGAATAAAAATAAAATATATAAAAACAACTATGTGAACATAAGTAACAGTCATAAAACCACTTTGGTACATGTGATAAAATGTTTATTTCATTTGAAACAGTATATGCATGTCATATGTATACAGGGGTGTGAAAATAAATGTTTCTTTGTGTAAGAATTAGTTTAAGCATTAGTATAAGCATTGTAAACATAAAAAAATATGTTTGTTTCATATTAATAGAGTAAGTATTAGAAGGAGGATATGTATTTGTTAATAATTATATTTTATACACCTTTTATATTTTAGTATTTGTCCATGTATATGTATTATTGGATTTTGATATTACAATGATTGATATATTTTTTATTCTTAATATATAACCTAATGTATTACTCTTTCTTATCATTTTTTGGTTAATGAATGAGTCTAAATAAAGGTTGAATCATTTTATACTCATGTATGTGAATATAGATAAATTTCATAGAAAGGATTCAAAATATATGAGTAAGTATAGAGTTTATGTAGATAAGGCTATAAAAAAGATGCAATGGTATTGAAAAAAACATTGTATACAATATTTTATAATGTATCAAAGTAAAAAAATTTACTCCTATTTTGGATGAAAATTAATGAACTATGATATTTAGGTGTGTAACAAAGAGGGGTAAATGCAATATGTCTGCAACTATGGTGTTCCATGAAATATCAAAGCTGATGTAAATAAATTTTTAGATTATCTAAACCAAGATTAGCATAGCAATATTAAAAAATATAAAAATATGAACCTGGTTAAAAAGTAAATATTGAAAATAAACAACACTTGAATATATAAAATGATACTTACTTGTTCTTTTCAAAAAAAATCATTATGAATCTTTTCATAGTAATATCTTCTTGAATCTACTTTGATCTCAGAAACCCTACAATGAAAATTAATGGTTAATTTTTTTAATTAGAAATAATAAAATTACAAAAATATAAAAAAGATTAAGAAAATTAATAAAATCAACAACAATAATTATAGATAAATGGTTTAATCTAATTTATTTTTTCATATCTAAAACAAATCTCAATGATTCAATACATTAATTTGAAATTATATTTCTAAAATACATTCATACTAAAAGACACAGTACATCAAAAATATCTAGAACAAATATAAATGGTTACTCAATTGTAATAACATCCTTTTGTGGAAAAAATTTCAAGAAAACAACTCCATTTTCAAGGATTCTATACTGGGATGGTTTCAAATGATGGAGCACACCTATTTGATTCTTGTTGGAAAGAAATAGATATCCATCGATAGAATGAACACATTATTCCACTATGGATCCATTGACCAATATAAAGATTAAAAAATATCAATTCACATGTACCACACAACACCATAAAGTATATAATATATTGGAAGGAAAATATAGATATAGTTAATAGTTCTGTAATATAAAAATAAATTGAATTGAAAAAGTTTTTGACAACTAAAATAAAAATTGAATGAACTATGAAAGGGTAGAATTGAAAATTAAAAGAAATGTGAACGTTATAACCTCATAAATTCGTCAATGTTTACCACATTCTTATTTTCATATGAAGAACACGAGGCATTTTATTTTCCTAAAATATGATATGGGAAGATAAAAATATATAGTTTTAATTTAAAAGTAAAATGAAATGTATTGTAAAAAATATAATTCAAAATAAATTTACAAACCTACATATCCAGAATATTTTCATTGCAGAATTGACAATCTCTATTGTAATATATCTTCCTTGTTATTTTTCTTCCTTATAATTATTGATATTTAATAACTATATAGTTAAATATTCATACACAATCCTGTTATCAACATTAGTGATTATGAGGGAAAATGAGAAAGTGAAAAAGTTTTTCAAAATGACAAAATATATATACATTAATTCACAATTATGTATTAGTGTAAATAATAGATGTATAATTAGGGCGCTACTGAACCAAGGATATTATTTTATAACAATTATAGATTCAATCTCTTAGAATTAAATTTCGTTGATGTACATGGATTCAAAAATAATAGTTTGAAATAATCTATATATTTTTTACGTAGATTCAATACTAAATAAAAAAAATTAACATGTGGAAAGAAAACTTTCTATGTAAAAAATACAAGAAACAATATTCGAAGAAATGGAGAATATCAAAAGTTGCAAGTGAATCAAAATTCATATGTTAAATCTTTTGAATAATTTAATAAGGTTTGAAATGAAATTATGATAATAAAATATGTGAACATATAATATTTTATGAAATAGGAAAATTATAATAATTTTAATATTAATAAATAGTGACATTAACTTTCCATGTTTCGATGTTAGTTTTAGAAAACAGCCTATGATGAATGACCATAATGTGTATATTAGTAAATGTATTAAGACATTTGAAGATAATTATAAAGGGAAATATTCCTTGTACATGTAAAAAATATTATTCTTATTTATGTAAATGGGACAGTTAAGCACTATAGCTATGGAGAAAGGCATGGAAGTCTCACTAAATGATGAAGAAACTACAAACAAATGAGAGGATGGTGTTATGGAAACCTACTGTCTAATACTTTTTTCAGCAATCAAAGATATTGACAGGTTATTAAATGAATTGGAAGGTAAATAATAAATTATTTTGAAGACAATGAAATAGATAAATTAGTTAGAAGGAAAATGTTCTATAAATGAAAACCATGAGAAGAACAATAGGAAAAATCTCTACACTGTTTCATATAAATAATTGTACGTGATAAATTTTAAATCTAGTAAAATATATTTTTTTTATAAAAAACATGAATTTATGTATATATATTACCTAAATTCAATCAAAAAAATCATTGAATATAGAAACCACATCCATTATAAAATTGATCTCTAGCCTTCAACATTTTGGAGTAACTGGAACATTGATACTCTCAATTAGTTATCAAGAAAACATCATTATAACAATGTAACTCAAAACTATGAGGTTAAATAAAGGATTTTAAATTACTAATGGTTTAATTATTATGAACTAAGAAATTTGGAAACAATATCAATTCATCACCTATATCTAATAAATTTACTATTGAACGAATTTAGTTGTGTTAATTGACCTCAATAACATGAACTTCAATGATATCTCTAACCTTTGGATTTTACCTATAACTAGTCTTGGTGAGTTAAAAATATTTTTTTATATATTTCAAATAGAAAATTCCAAGTAAATTATAGAATTAAATAGATCTTTATTAAATAATAGAAGCTACCTAGCATATAGTGATACGTCATAGACAAGTTTGATCACTCTTTCATCTACATTACACGTTGTTTCCACTAAATCTTATTTAATTATCAAATTTTCATCATCCATTTTTCAATAAATAAACATTTTAATGAGTCTACATAATTATAATATGTACTTTATAAAATTATTTTCCTCAAAATAGTCTAAAAATTGATGGGGAGAGCTATTATACATCATTCATGAATATCATTTTTTTAACATTTAACCAACTGGACATTTGGTTTCATTAGACTTTGATTAATAAAATCATAATATATTGTATAAAATTATCAAAGGAAACTAATAAAATATATATATGAATAAATTAGTTCAAGATGTCATACATGAGTATATCACAAAAGGTAAATATATTAAAGAAAGAAACCAGTATGCAATGACTAGTATTAGAAAAAAATATTGAGATGATTCCTAGGATAAACTTCAATATACATGGAAATAATTCTTAAGAAGTGTGAATAAAATGCATAAAAAATAAGATGACTGCAAAAAATTGTTAGATCCATTCAAAGGTATAATTATGCCAATTACATTATCATTATAGTAAATAATGATATTCACAGTTAGCTTATATTAGGATATTAACTTTGGAATGTCAAAATCAATTTCAAATGTTAAAAGATAATTACGTGTAATAGTTATCTAACAATACAATTCATTTTAATAGTTATCCAACAAACTAATGCCAATAACAAACACTGAATATTCAAAAAGAACTTCCTGTAAAAAAAATTGGTACCTCAATTAAATAAAGAATAATATTTATAGTTAGATTTCATTAGGAAATTAAATTTTTAAAGTAAAAAAAATCAATTCCAAAATTTTATGCATAATTAATTATAATAGTTATCAGATATTTAATTATTTCATCCTGTAACAAAACTCATGTTCCTAAAAGTAGTAGAGGACAATATCCATAGTTATCTTGAATTAGGATATTAAATATGGAATTTCAAAGTCAATTCCATAAGTAAAAAAGTAAATCAGTATAATAGTTATCCAACAAACCACTTCCAATAACACACACTAGATATACAAGCATTACTTCCTATAAAAATATTATGGTTCCACAACCATGGAACAGATAATGAAAACCCATAAAATATTCTACTAAAATCTTTGATAAGTTAAGCACAAAATAAAAATATTTTTAAAAAATTAGGGTTAAAAATTCTCAGGGTTTTTATGTGATGTGAAATGGGATATAATAGTGATACATGCCAATTAAAGCACAATGCAGGTCATCGGTCGTGAATGGATGCAGTCATTAGTGAAATGGTGAAAATGGTGGGGATGATGTAGATCAGAAAAAGTCTCTATGATGAAAATAGACCATTTAACACTTTCAATTAGTAATCTACATAATAATTAATGTCAAATATTCAAATGAATTTTTTGTGATGTGCAATATAAGAGAACCATAATAACTATCAATTACTATATTGAGAAAATTAACAGTCAAAAATGGACACAGTGAGGGTCAAATCACGAGTGAATCGATGTATGATGCAATGAAAGTTCTGCAAAGGAAGAGAACAAATGTAGGAACAATATGGTAGAAGTAGATATCATGAGTGGAGAAAGGTGTGGGAAATGAATGGTGAGAATTGAGGAGACCAAGGTAGAACAAAAATGTCAAAAACCCAGTGTATAAGGTATGGATCCTAAGAATAGGTAAGCGTGAGCAGGATATCAATCATGGAGGTGTTGGAGGCATAGGATCTGAAGTCCAAGGAGCTACAGGTGGAGGAGCCAGAGATAGAGGAGCCAAAGGTGGATCATCCGGAGGCATAGGTCAAAAGGGGAGTATGGGAGGGAAAGGGATGATCGACCATTGGAGAAGTGTTTTGATAGAAGGGATCATAGGTAGGATAGGACATCTATGAGGTAGATAACAAAATTGAGGGCCCTATTTCTATAACCATATTTATCTTATGTCTATATTTAATCAAAATCTATAGTTTTTAAATAACTTGGGATATATCTCAACCTATAGCCACAATGAATTTAAACCATGGATAAAGTTCAATGCCTATAGGTTATTTTTCTATTATTGAAATAGAGAAAATAATTTCCTATGTCGGTGATCATTACCGATATAATCATAGTAGAAATAGTCCTATATTGGATAGATTCCCATGGTGTCGAAATCCTTATGTCATGAATCATGATTTATGGTTTAAGACTTATTGGGTACGTTTTTGTAAGTTATGATCAATTTATCATACCCTTATTCTTGGAGGGGGGAGATCAATGCTTTAGAGACCCCCCCCCCCCCGCCCACATTATCTATTTTTTACATTCCACCTATTTGGTTCTTCATCTTTTCTATTTTGGTTTGCTTAATGTATTTAGGTTACTTCCTCCCTCATTTTTCAAGAGTTATAATCTCATTATTCCTCGATTTTGGCCCTTCTCAGTTGTTTTCTTCTCCATTAGTATTCCATGTATGCATCATCTGTTATCATTTCGTTTAATTTTTTCCCCTATTTGTGGTGACCCATTGTTTTAGTGTCTAGTTGGATCCCATCCTCAAGAGAAATTCCAATTTTTAGGTTATATCGGAACCCTATTTTGGTGATTCTTCTTAGTTTATATGGAATATCTCTTAGTTACAAGTTGTTTTGATTCGTTATTTGAGGCTCTAATTCATTAGAATGATTTTTTGGGGATATGGTTCATTTTGTCATTAGACTTAGATTCATTTGATAGTAGACTATAATAATAGTTTATCATCCATTTTTGATAGTATTGATTTAAATTTTGGTGATTGTTTTGAAAGTTACCATTTATCTCTAGATTAAGTTTTTATTTGGGTGGATATGGAGTTACAGTTGAGGAAAACATAGAATTTGTGTTGTTTTTTGTTAGTTTTGTTCCTTGTTGGTGTTAATATATTATAGAGGTGGTGTTGTTTTTTTATTTTTAGGTTGTTTCTTTCCCTAATTTATAATTTTATCTCCTTATATTGGTTGTTTCATCTGTCTAACTACACTCGATGGTGGCCTCAGCTGCTCACTGAAAATAGTAGGTATAGGTTAGGCGATATGTTAGTCATGTCATAAATATCATAATAGGGATAGTCTTAAGATATATTTTCACTTCTTTATACAAGTCTTGTCAGGAAAATTTCATGGAGGATTTTATACAATGAATATTGATTTTCATAATGTTGTTTCATTCTTGGAGTTTTTTGTTTGTCGGTTTGAATATAGAGTATTTTTTTATAGTGTTCCTACAATGATTATTTTTTTGATTTATTGTATTTGATTTATTGATCCTATTTATATTTTTTAATCTTACTAGTAAAGGTACTATTCTAGTGTTGTGGGATTTCATATGATGAGGCATCCTTAGTCATTACCAGGGTACAGGTTGATGGTCCTTGATGGTCCTCAGGCTCTAGTTAGAACTCGGGTCTATTTTTTTTGAAATTGAAGTTTGAAATTTTTTATTTTGGTATAATGTTTTTTATTTGGTATATTTTTTTTAGGGATCCCATTCGACCCAATAATATAATTTTATTAAAGAATAAAAAAATTTAGGGTTATTCTAGTCCCACTAGAAATGCTATCATATTAGACAGAGTCCCATAGTGGATCGGGTTCACTCCCCATTCCATCATTTATATAGTCAAGAATCAGTAGAAATTCAATAATAGTGGATAGACTCTCACAGTGTATTGGGTTTACTCTCCATTCCATTATCACCATAGTCAAGGATCATTATCAAGACAATCATAGTATATAGAGTCCCTTACTGGACTAGGTTTACTCCCCATTCTAGTTCATATTATCTCATGAGACATAAATATTTATTCACTTTTTATAGGGATATATAATTTCAGGTCTACCAATCCCATAATTAAAACTATACCATTTTGTTCCACAAGATCATAATAATTTTCATAATTTCATCATAGTATTACCCATAGAAGATAAATGAGTTTCATACAGATTTCATTATAACTTAATGAACCCATGGGAAAGTAATGGGTTTCATATAATAAAAATTAAAACATAATCATAATAATACACATAGATAATAAATTGTATGGAAGTATAAGATCATACCCTTATTTAAGTATAACAATCCTTAAAGAATGATGAAATATATAAGAAATATATTTTATAAAAGAAATAAAAAAACAGGTTGAAAATTAAGAGAAAGCATCCATTTTCTTTTGGTAACATTAAAAAAATTAAATTTGTAGAAAAAATGGGAATATAATTTTTTTTAAAAAACCTTTAAATTGTAAATGAATATTTATAAATAAGGAAATAGATGACATTGGTAAAATCCATTCATGTCGCATTAGTTAAAAGAAAACATTACTTTCAAACTTTTATAAAAAAGTCTGAAGTGAGTTATATATAAAACCTAATAAAAGATTCATTTTTTCAGTTGAAAATAAAGTAAAAATTTTTAAATATAAAATTTTTCAAATATATAATTATATATAAGAACTTCTATAAAAAATTAAATAATGTGGACATATAGGGGAAAGAATCTTGATCTAAAAAGAAGAAATATGGTTAGGTTTTAATAAAAATACTTTCTTCGTGATTTTATGTACAAAAGGGAGGAAAATGTAAATAAAACATGAAAACACAAAAAATAATCATATTATAATAAAAAATAAGGGTTTTAAATTAAAAGTATTATATAGTTTCCCTTAATGGAATTTTAATATAGAAAAAACCCAAAATAAAAGGAGATTGTAACATAAACTCATGTAACGTTAGTAATCTCTTAATCAAACCCTAGTAACATATATAACCTTTGATATATTTTTTCATCCCCATAATTTCCATAAAATTAATCATATAATACATTCATGGGTATTATATACACCATATAAAAGAAAAAAATGGTGAATATTGCATATTTCTCACAAAAATAAAAGTGAGATGTGAAACTCTTACCTTAAATATTGTCTTTCATCATATATATAAAAAATCCATTTATAGTAAATATATATTTATTATAAATATATTATATAAACATATTAATATATAAATATAATACTATATATAATTCCCCTATAATTTCCAATTACCCTTTTATTAACAATTCCTCATTTATATTTCGAGTTAAAACGGGTCTCTTTTCAATGCAGGTTTCTGTTTTACAGTCCAGTAGTTTCACCTTGATCATGGTTTAATCATATATAAAATATTAATCATGTAAAAATATAATATTTATCCATTATATACAATTTTATAACCATACATGTAATTTATGGATGAAAAATGAATGACATCACTTCATGGATATAGCAGTCTTCAAGTCCAATGTGTGGTGTTTCCAGTTTTTGATGGATGGAACAAAAGAAAGATAATTAACAATTATCCTCCATGGAATCATTATTATAAAATAAATTTCATATATATTTATTAAATATATTCTTACTACCATTCATTTAAAGTGTAAATTAAACATGAATCACATCACTTCACGGAGGTGGTAGTCGACATATACGCATGAGCAACGTTATCATTTTCCAACAGATAAAAAGGTAAGAAGTTATATGTTGAATTATATTTTTAAAATAATAATTATGTTATAAAAATCATATATAAAAATTAAATTTATATAGACATCCATTCCAGATATACAATGATGAAAAATAGAATATATTTCTATATGGAGACAGTATTCCGTACATATACAAGTGTAATATTTTTTTATTCCATTAGATATAAAAGAGAAATATAATGTATGTCATATTGATATAAAAACATTTATTTATATTAAATAAAATTATTTAATCATGTTAATATGGTTATAAAATATTTTTAGGGGGATGAAGCAGAAATAAAATTAAAAAGGGTCGATAAGAACACATACATCTTCTCTAGGAATCATCTATTGAAATGCACAATAAGGATTCTTGGATTGGTATTTATGAAATACCAGAACTTAAAGGCCATGAATAATTATTTTTATTGTTATTTGGATTGATATTAGTGGATATAATGGGCTCAATTTGTGTAGATAAAGGAAGAGAGGAGGTGTACTATTATAAGTGAGGGGAGTGGCACACTCGTAATTATTCTAAACATTAAAATAATACAAGGTCACATTCAAAATAAAATTGGATCCAAATTGGATAAATTTATATTTTGGGATGATATATGGTCAAATACATTAAAAATTATAATTTATAAATGTTTTTTTAACCCTTATCTCTTTAGTTTAACAACTAATTAAATTGTTTAACATTTAATGTAGAACAATACACATATTTATTAAGGTTTAACAATATCATTATAAAAGGGAAATAAAAACATAAATGGAAAATTTTTTATATTATAAATAATATCCCATTCACTTGAAAAAATTTAATATTTTTATGATTTTATATGAATTAATTAAATATTTTTTAAAATAAAATATCCCCAATGTCATTTTCAATAATATTTACATAATTTGACTTTAAAAATATCAATATTGCAATGAAGTTTTACTTTTAATTTAAAAAAAACACTTAAATTTCATTTGGATCCATAAAAATCATGAAATACTTTAACTTATCCAAAAAACATCACTTATAAGAATTTAAGTCAATTTACTTTTATTTTTTTCACCACCTTAAACAAGTGATACATCAACGATGTGTAAGCGTCTTAGGTAACTATACCACAACCAAAAATAAAAAATAAATTTTTTTCATAAAAATATTTTATTCATATTAAAAATAATCATTTATAAAAATTATTAACTTCTTTTTATCCGGATGAAAAAAATAGATATATTAAAAGAAAGAGGGTGACATTTTTTATTATTCTATAATTAAAATTATATAAAGGTCGTAATCAAAAGAAAAGTTCCAATAAATTGTAATATTTTAGAATATAGGTTTAATTTTTTAGAAATAAAATTCATTCAATTAAATGAATTCATGTTTTTGATTTATTTTTATACCTTATACAGCAGTTTTTAATCCCATCTAACCCATTTTACTATTTACTATAGAGATAAACTTTTACCCTAGTTACTATTCATTATCACTAAAAATGAAATGGATCATATTACCTAATATGAAAATTATAATCTCAAATATGGAATATATTTTCTAATATTGAATTTCTATAATTTTTGGAAATTACTTTTAATATAAGTTCACAAAACGTAAAGAAATTTTTTTTTCACAAAAATGGATTTATTAAGAATAAAAGTGATCTTATACCAAAATAAAGTAAATGTTAACTATATTTGGATTTATTGGGTTATGTTTAATAATAAAATAATTATTTGAATTTAAAACCAATTTAAAACCTAAATATACCTTGTGAATTCTTGATGACAATAGAAGTACTGAAAATAGTTTTTATTTGAATAAAGAAATTGCTTAGATTACCAAAATGTAAAACCTAGATTTCTTAGTTCAAAATTATATTTTAAAAAATATTCTTATACTTATTAAATACACGTTTTTTCTAAAAAAAATATTAAACATTCTAGTCATTCTTGGATCATGATGATACGATAAAAATGAGAGTATTTATAAAATAAGTAGTTTTTACTATTCACCCAAAAATCAACTATTTTAGAAAAATCAAAATTAACTATCATAAAATTATTTTAATATGATGATGTAAAAATATAATTCATTACTATTTACTGAAATTTCAAAAATTAAGAAATTTAACTATTAAATAAAAATACAAAATTTAAAGAAAAATCTATTTTATACAAAAATGACCCCTTTAATCTCTAATTGTACTTAACTTTATATGATTTTATTCTAATCATTAAAAATTAAGGTATTTATTTCTTAGGGTATAATTAATATATTTTCATTACGGAATGATTTAATTCATATTTTTCATAATAAATTTATTTCTATTTATATCCACCAATCCAATAGCTATGAAATATTAGTCACATTTAATAATAATATTTCTATAGTATAACATGGTTTGTTTAATATCAGTGTTAGGTGTATCATAACCTATCAAAATCATAAAACATATTGAATAAAAATATATTCTAAAATATTGAGCTTTTATAATATAATGACCCATACTTTACATACATTGTTATTACTTCAAAATTTAATCACACTTATTACACCATATAACAAAACCATGAAAGTACCGTATAGGTATAGTGTCTTTAGAAACTGGGAAACATAAACAACTGGTTCATAAATCATCTATGTTGTCTCCCATTTTTTTCATCATATCTAGAGTCCCTTTTGGAATATTCTACTTAATACCCTTCATCCAGACCTGGGGAAAAGAAAACATACAAAAGGGTGAGCTGAAATGATCAGTAAGGGTAAACAAAAGAAATATCAATCATATCATATAAGAACATAACATTTTGAATATCTTATCCTGCAAAATAGATCATAATATCATAACATGGGATAAATCATTTTGGTGAAATTTAATCCCAAATAATCATAACATAAAACATGATACTTTGTGGAATACACACATAACCATATAAAATCATTTCATTTTAGTCAAGAATCATTGTCAATACTATCATAGCGGACAAAGTCCATTACTGAACTGAGTTCACTCCTCGTTCCAGTCCTGTATCATTGAACCGAATTAACATGTTGTACCATCCATTTCTATCTCATGAGATATAAATCTTTACCCAATTCATTGGAGGTATATATAGGTCCCACCCATCTCATAATGAAACAATTCTTATGTGTGCCACAAAATCATAAATCATACATCATAGCATAACCCATGTAATAAAAATGAGATTCTTAAACATCGTGACATTATAAAACAATTTATATAAGATAATGGACTTCATAAAAATAATTCCATCACAACATAATCAAATCAATGTAACAATAGGGATAGAAACATAACCCTATATTATCTTAGATGGAAAATAATTTTGAAAAAACACTTGAACTCCATTCTTGAGGAAAATATCCTTTGTATTTTAAAAACATGTTTCATTTCTTAACATGTCATAACATTTTAAACTAAAAAAAGTTAATTAAAAATAAAATTGAAAATTTTTAAAGGAATCTTTATGAAAATATTGTTTAATGGAATCATAAAAATACATTCATGCCGTATAAGTTAAAAAAACATTCTTCTTGTACTTTGGCTGGAAAAGTCAAAGAGTACCTCGTACCAAAAACGACAAAGGATTCCTCTCATATCTTTTACTAAAAACTCACAAAAGGGTAAAATTGGATTTAAAAAATTGTAGGAGGATAGAAATAATATTACATATTGATGGAACATGGATGTGGATGATAAAAATTCCCCAGTAGATTCTGAAGTATAAACAATCTTGGATAAAAATTGAGATTGCGAGATTTTCCCTTACCTTAGATCTGATATGCTTCGTATGTTTCCAAAACTCATGTATAATGATTTAAATAATGTCATTGACTTATTCCATAATCATACACATTGTTATGATATCATATATGGTCATATTCTTAGCTTTTTATTAGTAATATTTCATTGCTACATGTTATTCGGGTGTTTATTGCTTTATGTTCCTATGCATGTTTTGTAGAATAAATTCTTATTCTTATTTTTAGGTTATATATACTCATTTTAAGAATGGTATTAATGTAATATATATCATATTTATTTATTCAATTCATTTATATAATCATTATTCAATGAAGATCATGTAGAAAGAGTCACATTACATCGTGGAGACGGTAGGCCGTACGTAAGCACGAGCGATTATATCATTCCCATGATCGTGAAATTGTATTGAAGTGTATGTATAATATTTCAGAATCAATATCACTTTAAAATAATCATATATATTTATTCTTTACACCAATATACCCATCCAAGTAAGGTGGTGGTGGAAAAAAGATTACACCACGGCGTGGAGACGGTATTCCGTACGTACGCACGCGCGGTGATTTAATTTTCCGTTGGATGGATAGAAGGTGAATTAGGGTTGTTTAATATTTATAATAAAAGATAATTATATGAGTGATACTGATTTTATTACTTCATAATGAAACAACTAAATAAGAATAAGTAGAAGAATAAATAAATTTGAAACAATCGGTAACGGATATTACCTCTTCTTTGACACGCCTCTTTGAAACCTCCTCTTAGGGCACTAAGATTGGTCTTTGAAGAAGACCAAGACCTCTATGATATTTATAGGGAAGTGTATAAGAGAAATTGGCAGGGTTTGGTAGAGATTTAAGGCTCAAAGTGGTGTGAGGAGGAGAGGGAGGAGGTTCCCTTTTATAAGGGAGGAAAGGGGCACCATTAGAATTATAAGAAATATTAATTTATAATAAATTCCAACCCCACTTAAAAACGTCCAAAAAGACTCAAATCCAAATCTTAGATGATATAGGGCTGTAATAGCATCATACAGTAAAATTTATACAAGTTGTGAATTTATTTTAAACATTATCAACATGATTTATCCTTATATAATCTATTTAAGTTTATTTGTGGTAATAATATTTTAAATTTTAAATACTCATAAATAATTACTTATATGTTGTGAATTGTACATAATTGTATACATTATTACATTTTAGAACATATAAATTTTAATTTACAATTTTTAAATATTTTTTTGATATTTAACCAATTTTATAATATGTAATTTCTATAAATTAACAATAGTGTCAATTTTGACACTATTCATTTATTTGAGTTTAAATAAAATATATACAAAAGATATGTTCAAAATAAAATTATTAATAGATTCATAACATGTCATTTTTATCTAGAAAATTATTATAGCACATTAAATATTTCATATAATATTTATTTTAATACTTTTAAAATCATTTATTTGATATTTCAATCAATAAAATAATTTCAACATCACTATTGTGTCATAATTAATGATAATTATTTAATCCCAAAAAATTATAAATAAATTCATATGATTTATATAATCTCATTATATTTCTAGAGACAATTCATGTTTGAAGTTTCATGAAGTTTATCACTAAATTAAAATTATTATACTTATAAGATTTAAGAGAGTGACATGTTGTCACTTTCTTTGGTTTTAATAATAATTATATTATTTCATGGTCAAAAGTCCATGAAATGAATCTAGTCTGACCCTAAGGTGATATTGGTCGACTTTTATTCATCCAATAAGATTTTGGAAATAGTTAGGGTAATTTTATAATATGATATTTACCCTTAATTACCTGATTTACCTTTAACTACAGTAAATAAAAATTACCGTAGTTACTATTCATAATCTCAAAAAAAAGTAACCTATTAACATAATTTGTACCCACTAAATCGAAATATGGAATCAATTTTTCAATATTCAAAACACAGAAGTTGCAGTAATTAATTTAAAATTAATCACGTTGTTAATCAAACGGGTTTTTAAAAGTTAAAACATTGCCAAAGATTGAAATATTTTTACCTATGAATTCAATGTAAAATTAATGCTAATGACATAAATTATATAAAATGGTAAAAATATAGTCTATTTATACTTTAAAAAGATTCAATATTATAATTCAACCATATAAATTATTGCGATGAAAAAAATTCTTTTTAATTAAAATATAGTGTGTTTTTACTATTCATTAAAATATGAAAGTTATCAGAATAATATGAAAATTTTATCCAAAGTAAATTTTTATATCCTGATTCCAAAGAAAAATTTTATTTTTTTAAATTTGACTTATAAACATGTCAAAAACTAGATTTAAAGTGGGTGCGTCATCAAAAGGCGGCAAAACTGCATTTTTTGAAAAATAATTATTTTACACGAAAAAATTATTTTCTTCTCATACCATGTTCTAGAAAATATGTAACATGAATAATAATGTTATAAAATTAAAAATTCAGTGAATACTATTCATAAGGGCTGGTTTATAATAATATAATAATATATTGTTGTTTAGTAAAACTTGGTATTGCGTACTACACACACTATCGAGGAAGGTCGTGATTGCTTGTAATACAAGCCAAGATAGTGTTGTGTGCCGTGAAATATTCCTTTGATGTTATGTATAAAATAAGACATACAAAAAATATACTTCTCATAAAATATCAGGGTGTAACATTCTACCCCCCATAAAATGAATTTCGCCCTGAAATTCGTCACTTCGTAACAAACAGATGAGGATACCTCTCCCTCATCATATCCTCATACTACCATGTAGGTTCTTCTAATTGGTGGTTCCTCCATAAAACTTTCACCAAGAGAGTGGTATTGTTTCATAGAACTTTTTCGCTACGATCCAGAATATCTATCAGTTGTTCTTTATAATAAAGATCTTGCTCCAGCGGTACAACTTCTGAGCTGAGTACATGTGAAGGGTTGGGTATGTACTTTCTCAGGAGAGATACATGGAAAACATCGTGAACTTGAGAGAGATTTGGTGGAAGCACCAATAGGTAAGATACCTTCCCAACAGGATCCAGTATTTCAAAAGCACCAATATACCTAGGACTCAACTTTCTCTTCCTTCCAAATATCATTACTCTCTTCTAAGGAGATATTCGTAAGAACACTTTATCACCCACTTCAAACTCTAGGTCTTTTCTTTGGTTGTCGGCATAACTTTTTTGTCGACTCTGTGCTGCTCTTATGTGTTGTTGAATAGATCTGACCTTTTCTGTCATCTCATCAACAAGATCAGGTCATAATAGATTTCTTTCCCTAACTTCATCCCAGCAAGTTGGAGTTCGGAATTTCTTTCCATAGAGAGCTTCGTAAGGAGCCATCTGAATGCTAGAGTGAAAGATATTATTATAAGAAAATTCCACCAAAGGTAGGTGTTGATCCCAACCACCTTTGAAATTAATAGAGCAAGCTCTCAAAATGTCTTCTAGAGTTTTAATTGTACTCTCAGACTGGCTGTCTATCTGAGGATGACAAGCAGTGCTGAAACTCAACTATGTATCTAGAGTATACTGAAGACTTCTCCAGAACTTCGAGGTAATCCTCAGATCCCAATCAGATATAATGTAAAGTGGTACTCCATGAAATCTTACCACTTCCTTTACATATAACCTGGCAAGCTGATCTAGAGATAAATCTTCTCTAATAGCAATGAAGTGTGCCGACTTCATAAGATGATCAACTATAACCCAGATAGAGTTATTGCCTTTGGATGTTTTAGGAAGTCCAGTGACAAAGTCCATAGTGATGTTTTCCCATTTCCATTCGGGTATGGGTAATGGTTTTAATATCCCCTTAGACTTCTATCTCTCAGCTTTAACTTTCTAACAAACCAAGCATCGAGAGACATATTCAGCAACATCTCTTTTCATGCCATCCCACCAGCAGTACTCTTTTAGGTCCCTATAAATCTTCGTACTTCCTGGATGAATAGAGAATGAAAAACTATGAGCCTCATCCAGCAGCTCCTTCTTTAATTCTGGTATGGGAGGAACACAAACCTGATTCATGAACCTTATTATCCCATCACAATCAAGGTTGAATTAAGGAACATTTCTCACCTTCTTTTGTAACTCTACATATTCTTTTTGTGCCTCTTTAATCTTCACATGTATAAATGGTTGAACATTCATTTGAGAAAGATAAGATTTTTCCACTTCCATTATAATTCCAAGATCTATCCTTTTTAAATCCATAAATATTGGATCCTTTTATATCCTCATCATAGATAAGCTAGCATGGTCTTGTTGACTCAATGCATCCGCCGCCTTGTTTTCTTTCCCAGGGTGATAATGAATTGAGCAGTCATAATCCTTAATCAGATCCAACCATCTTCTTTGGTGTATATTTAGCTCATTTTGTGTGAAAATATACTTTAAACTTTTATGATCAGTATAAATATCACACCTTTCACCATAATGATAATGCCTCCAAATCTTTAATGCAAAGATTACCGCGGCTAACTCCAAATCATGAGTTGGGTAATTTTGCTCATGGTTTTTCAACTGTCGTGAGGCACAAGCTATCACCATATAGTTTTTCATGAGAAAACACTCCAATCCCTTCTTGGATGCATCACGGTAGATCACAAACCTTTCTCCATTATAAGGCAGTGTGAGCACAGGTGCACTGGATAACCTTCTTTTCAACTCCTTGAAATTCTCTTCACACTCCTTCGTCCACACAAACATAACTCCTTTTCGAGTCAACCTGGTGAGTGGATTAGATAAGCTTGAAAAATCTTTCACAAAACATAGATGATATCCATCCAAACCAAGAAAACTTCGGATCTCAGTTACTGTTATTGGTCTCGACCATCTTTCGATAACCTCTGTTTTTGCTGGATCCACAGATATCCCCTCTTTTGAGATTCTGTGACCCAAAAATGAAACTTTTTGAAGCCAAAATTCACACTTGGTAAATTTGGTATAAATCTTATCCTTTATTAGAGTCTTTAATACAATTCTCAAGTGATCTTCATGTTCTTCCTTTCTATTTGAATAGACAAGAATATCGTTTATAAATACTACCAAAAACTGATCAAGATATTTTCTAAAGACTCTATTCATCAGATCCATGAAGATAGTAGTGGCATTAGTAAGACCAAATGGCATCACTATAAATTCATAGTGTCCATACCTTGTACGAAAATTCGTCTTTGGTATATCCTTGCTTTTGACCCTTAATTGATGATGCCCTGAATGAAGATCAATCTTGAAAAAGTATTGAGCTCCACATAGTTGGTCAAATAAGTCATCAATGTGTCGGAGAGGATATTTGTTCTTGATAGTGATCTTGTTAAGTTCTCGATAATCAATGCAGAGTCTCATTGATCCATCTTTCTTCTAAATAAATAGAATAGGTGCTCCCCAAGTTGATGCACTAGGGTGTATGAATCCCTTATGAAGATTCTCTTGGAGTTGCTTCTTCAATTACTGCAACTCAATTGGGGCCATTCTATAAGGTGTCTTTGAAATGGGCATAGCACCCGGTATGAGTTCTATTGAAAACTCAACTTCACGATTTGGTGGAAGACCTGTAAATTCTGCCAGAAAGACATCATAAAACTCCCGTACAATGGGTGTATTCTTAATTGTGAGTTTCTCTCCAACCATTTGAGATAAATAACCTTCATTTATTGGAATTAAGACCCATAAGATGGAAGAAATTTCTATTAGAAGGTTATATTCATCCTTGCATCGATAGATGATTGTAGATTGATTAGGAATATTAAATGTGATTTCCCTTCTTTGGAAGTTGATATGAGCGTCGTATAAAGAATGCCAATCCATGCCAAGAATCACATCAAACTCCACTATAGGAAGGATCACCAGATTTGCAGGAATCACTTTCCCACAAACTTCAATCAGAGAAGAATTATAAACTTTTGATGCGACTGTGGTGACATTATGAGTTGTCACAACTAACTCAACATCTAATTATTGAGGTAATACGGAAATACCCTTACAATATTGTTCAGAAATAAAAGAGTGGGTGGATCCAGAATCAAATAAAACATTTGCTACTTTAGAGTGGATGGTAAGTGTACCTTTCACCACTTCGTTATCATACTCCACATCGCCGATAGTAATTGCATGTGACTTTCCTTTGTCTTTGGCCTTAAGAGTTTGTTGACGTTGATCATCATCAACAACCATTGGATTGGGGCATTGATTGGCATAATTCCCCATTTCCTTGCACTTGAAACATTGGAGTGTAGGATGTGCATTCTGTGTATCCCTTTCTTTGTTCGCATCATTAGACATCTTCTTCCCATTATTTCGACATTCAACTACCTGATGACCTTCTTTTCCATACTTAAAACATTTTCTTATCCCTTTAAGACAATTCCCTCCATGTTTATTTCCATAATTTTAGCATAAAGTAAAACTCATCTTCTTTTCAGTGTGGTCTTTATATTTTCCTTTGAATTCCATTTTCCTCTTCTTATCAAACCCATATGACTAATGGGTTACTCCAATCTCCATCTCAACCTTGAGAGCACATCGAACAATTTCCTCGTAGAGATTGAAGTCCCTTATGGATAATGCCCTTCGAAGACTTGGTTTTAAGCCACTAAAGAATCGATCAATTTTAATCTCAAGTTGGATAATAATTCCGGAAGCATACCTTGTAGGTCTTGTAAAATTTTCTTCGTAGGTACCAACAGATTCATCATCCTTTTGCTTCAGTTCAAGAAACTCATTCTCTATCTTTGTCTGAAGAATACGAGGGAAGTACTTATTGAAAAATAAGTTCTTGAACTTGTCCCATTCCATGGACTCAATTTCATCTCTTTGCCTCGTATTCTTGATAAGATTACACCATTGATCAGCATCACCTTCCAAACGATACACTACTAAGATGACTTTGTCATGTTCGGAACATTGTAGAAATGAAAATATCTTTTTAGTGGTACTAATCCATTGTTCAGCCACAAATGGATCAGAAGACCTGCTGAATGAAGGTAGACGCTGCCTCGTGAAGGATTCAACAGAATTTTTCTCCTTCCTTTGCTCGTTTGGAAGTCCTGCATGGTTTGTATCCTGAGAAAGTTGTGTGAACATGGCTACAAGATTTTGCATTCCAGCTCCCATAATGTTTGGTTGCTCAAGGGGAAAATCATTGCATTTCCCATCGCATTCTGCATTAACACGGTTCCTTCGTGTTCTATCCATTGACTAAAACCAATAATCATAGTGTGAGAAACACTAATCATAATAGGAAAACCACATAATCAAGAATAAAATTTTATAATTAAGGTCTTATCATAGGTTATTCAGGGCCATTTCTAAAACACTAATATTGTGTTCTATGCTTAGACATATCCTTAGGGTTCTTACTAAGGCTTTCACATCCTAGTTTACAAAGTTTGACTATACCTTTCCTCTGATACCAACTATAACGACCCATACTTTACATACATTGTTATTACATAAAAAATCTAGCACACTTATTACAACATATAACAAAACCATGAAAGGACAGTATAGGTATAGTGTCTTTAGAAAATGGGAAACATAAACAACTGGTTCATAAATCATCTACGTTGTCTCCCATTTATTTCTTCATATCTAGAGTCCCTTTTGGAATATTCTACTTAATACCCTTAATCCAAACCTGGGGAAAAGAAAACATACAAAAGGGTGAGCTCAAATGCTCAGTAAGTGTAAAATTAAGAAATATCAATCATATCATATAAGAACATAACATTTTGAATATCTTATCCTACAAAAGATATCATAATATCATAACATGGGATAAATCATAGTGGTGAAATGTAATCCCAAATAATCATAACATAAAACATGATACTTTGTAGAATACGCACATAATAATAGAAAATCATTTCATTTTAGTCAATACTCATTGCCAAGACTATCATAGCAGACAAAGTCCATTACTGAACTGAGTTCACTCCTCGTTCCAGTCCTGTATCACTGAACTGGATTAAATTGTCGTTCCAGCCATGTCTATCTCATGAGATATAAATCTTTACCTAATGAATTTGAGGGATATATAGGTCCCACCCATCTCATAATGAAACCATTCTTATGTGTGCCACAAAATCATAGATCATACATCATTGCATAACCCATGTAATAAAAATGGGATTCTTAAACATCGTGACATCATAAAACAATTTATATAAGATAAAGGACTTCAAAAAAATAATTCCATCACAACATAATCAAATCAATGTAATAATAGGGATATAAAAATAACCCTATATTATCTTAGATAGAAAATAATTTTTATAAAACACTTGAACTCCATTCTTGAGGAAAATATCCTTTCTACTTTAAAAACCTGTTTCCTTTCTTAACATGTCATAACATTTTAAACTAAAAGAAGTTAATTAAAAATAAAAATGAAAATTTTTAAAGGAAGATTCATGGAAATAATTTTTAATGGAATCATAAAAATGCATTCATTCCGTATAAGTTAAAAAACATTCTTCTCATACTTTGGCCGGAAAAGTCAAAAAGTACCTCATACTAAAAATGACAAAAGATTCCTTCCATATCTTTTACTAAAAACTCACCAATGGGTAAAATTGGATTTAAAAAATTGTAGGAGGATATAAATCATATTAAATATTGATGGAACATGGATTTGGATGATAAACATTCCCCAGAAAATTCTGAAGTATAAAAAATCTCGGATAAAAACTGAGATTGCGAGATTTTCCCATACCTTAGGTCCGATATGTTTCGTACCTGTCCGAACCTTCTGTATAATGATTTAAATAATGTCATTGACTTATTCCAGAATCATAGTCATTGTTATGATATCATATATGGTCATATTCTTAGCTTTTTATTAGTAATATTTCATTTCTACTTGTTATTTGGGTGTTTATTGATTTATGTTCTTATGCATGTTTTGTAGAATAAATTATTATTCCTTGTTTTAGGTTATAGATACCACATTTACAGAATTTTATTAATGTAATATATATTATATTTATTTTTTCAATTCATTTATATAATCATTATTCAATGAAGATCAGGTAGAACGAGTCGCATCACATCGTGGAGACGGTAGGCCGTATGTACGCACGAGTGATTATATTATTCCCATGATCGTGGAATTGTATTGAAGTGTATGTATAATATTTAATAATAAATATCACTTGAAAGTAATCATATATATTTATTCTTTACACCATTATACCCATCCAAGTAAGGTGGTGGTGGAAAACAGATTACACCATGGCGTGGAGACGGTATTCCGTACGTACGCACACGTGGTGATTTCATTTTCCGTAGGATGGATAGAAGGTGAATTAGGGTTGTTTCATATTTATAATAACATATTAGTATATGAGTGATACTTATGTTATTAATTCATAATGAAACAACAAAAGAAGATGAATTAGAAGAAGAAATAAATTTTAAAGAATCGGTAACATATATTACCTCTTCTTTGACACGCCTCTTGGAAACCTCCTCTTAGGGCACTAATATTGGTCTTTGAAGAAGACAAGGAAATATAGGATGTTTCTAGGGAAGTGGAGAAGAGAAATGGGTAGGTTTTGGCCGAGATTTAAGGCTCAAAGTGGTGTGAGGAGGAGATGTAGGAGGTTCCCTTTTTATAAGGGAGGAGAGGGGCACCTTTGGAATTATAAGAAATATTAATTCATAATAAATTCCAACCCCACTTAAAAACCTCAAAAAAGACTCCAATCCAAATCTTAGATGCGATAAGGTTTTAATATCATAATACAATAAAATTTAGACAATTTTAGAATTTATTTTAAACATTATCAACATGATTTATCCTTATATAATCTATTTAATTTTATTTGTGGTAATAATATTCTAAATTTTAAATCATTATAAATAATTACATATATGTTGTGAATTGTCCATATCTGTATACTTGATTACATTTTAGACCATATAAATTTTAATTTACAATTTTTAAATATTTTTTTTTGATTTTTAAACAATTTTATAATATGTAATTTCTATAAATTAACAATAGTTTCAATTTTGACACTATTCATTTATTTGAGTTTAAATGAAATATATAAAAAAGATATGTTCAAACTAAAATATTTAATTGATTCATAACCTGTCATTTTTATCTAGAAAATTTGTGGATCACATTAAATAGTTCATATAATATTTATTTTAATAATTTTAAAATCATTTATTTGATATTTCAATCAATAAAATAATTTCAACATTACTATTGTGTCATAATTAATGATAACTATTTAATCCCTAAAAATTATAAATAAATTCATTTTATGTAGATAATGTTATTAGATTTCTGAATACTATTCAGGTTCGAAGTTTTATGAAGTTTATCACTAAATTAAAATTATTATACTTATAAGATTTAAGAGAGTGACATGTTGTCACTTTCTTTGGTTTTAAGAATAATTATATTATTTCATGGTCAAAAGTCCATGAAAGGAATCTAGTCTAACCCTTAGGTAATATGGATAGACTTTTATTCATCCAATAGGATTTTGGAAAGTGTTAGAGTAATTTTATAATCTTATATTTACCCTTAATTACCCAATTTACCTTTAACTGCAGTAAATAAAAATTATCGTAGTTACTATTCATAATCTCAAAAAACTAAAAGTAACCTATTAACATAATTTGGACCCACTGAATCCAAATATGGAATCAATTTTTCAAAATTCAAAATACATAATTTTCAGTAATTAATTTAAAATTAATCCCGTTGTTAAGCAAACGGGTTTTTAAAAGTTAAAACATTTCCAAAGATTGAAATGTTTTTACCTATGAATTCAATGTAAAATTAATGATAATGACATAAATTATATTAAATAGTATAAATATATTCTATTTATACTTTAAAACCATTAAATATTATAATTTAACCATATAAATTATTGCGATGAAAAAAGTTATTTTTAATTAAAATATAGCGTGTTTTTACTATTCATTAACATATGAAAGTTATCAGAATAATATGAAAAATTTATCCAAAGTAAATATTTATATCCTGATCACAAATAAGAATTTTATTTTATCAAATTTAACTTATAAATATGTCCAAAACTATATTTAAAGTGGGTGCGCCATCAAAAGGCGAAAAAACTGCATTTTTTGAAAAATAATTATTTTACCTGAAAAAATTATTTTGTTCTCATAACATGTTATAGAAAATATGTAAGATGAATAATAATGTTATAAAATTAAAAACTCAGTTAATACTATTCATAACGGCTAGTTTATAATATTATAATAATATATCATTGTTTAGTAAAACTCGGTATTGCGTACTACACACGATATCGAGGAAGGTCGTGATTGCGTGTAAGGAAAGCCAAGCTAGTATTGTGTGCCATAAAAGATTCCTTTGATGTTGCATATAACATAAGACATAAAAAAATATACTCCTCATAAAATATCAGGTTGTTACATATAATCCAAGACTTTTTATTTATCGTCCATCAATATATGCCTTTGACTCAATCAAAAGCATCCAAGTCAATGATAAAATTTTTAATCAATTCACATATTTCAATAATATTGGAATTTCATGATAAGCCCAAGCCTCTATATGAATGGTTTTCTAAATCAATTGGTATATAATGTCCTATAAAAAAATTTAGATTAACTACTGGTATAGATTCATTTTTAGTATTGAACACCAACTGATTTAAAAAGTAATTGTTTATGGATATATATTTTGAAGCTCAGCCTCCCATCCCTCCCCATAATGCCTAATGTTTTCCAACCATGAGTGGAAGCCTCAATTATATTCTCCCAAGTGATCTCCCCTTAATAATTGTTTTTTATTTTTTTCTTCTTTAACATTAAATTATTTAGTTCTAAACCCATATCTCTTTTATAGATAACCTCCTTCATTTTTATCTATATATAAAACACTAATCTGGATTCTATTAGGTCACCATTATTCCTATTCAGTGTACAATGTTATGTTTATATTATGCATGTTAGAGTATTTTATAATAATTGAGTTTTTACTTTATATATTTTTTATTTTTTATTCTCTACTTTTACATAAATCCAATTTAAATTTATTTCATTATAATATATATTAGCTAATTATATAATTAATTATGGAAGTATTTTTTTAGTTAATGTATCATGGGGTTATAAAATCATTAATTTAATTGTTTTATTTTAATAAATTAATGATAAAAAATTATGTAAAATTAATTTCAATTTAATGTGGTGTGAAATTTTTCAATAATCGTGCTCATAATTAATGAAAGTTAATTTAAATCTCACTCACAACCTCAACTTAATCTAATAGTTTCTATTAGTAATTTTATTTTCCATTTATTATAAATTTTTTGGGTCTCTACTAGTATGAATTGATTATAGAATATTTCATCACTTATTCTTTGATTTGACAGCTACTAGTATACATGGATGACTTTTATATTAAAATTGGAATTTATATTGTCTTGCTTGAAATTTTATATAAACATGTGATACTAAAATATGTCTTTCTTGTATTCTAGATGTTTCCCTGATAAAAAATTTATGTATCAAAGAAAGAATTTTTCTTGTTCGGTGGGATAATGTTGTAATTCATGAATAAATATTCTCTTTGATAAAAATATATGTATTTAATTTCATTTATTTAATATTAAAAAATAATGAAGATGTTTGGAAATAAATTTCTTCATAAAGACATGTATATTTAATTGTTTTTATTTTTATCCAAATCAAACCATACTAAACTAAATTGAAGATAAAATATTAAAATCATAAGAAAATGTAAATTAACTGATATTATTTTATTTTTTTCAAAAGATTCATAGTTTTCATGAATTTTTTAATTATTGTTTTCTATATTGACATGAATTGAAACTTTTTTATTTCATCAAATAGATAAATTTTGGATGCATGATAATGATCAGATCTCAATAGAGTTTCAAAATAAATTATTTTTCATACTTTTCATTTAATAATTATTAATATATAGATTATATATAATTCCCTTGTTATAATTATGTTGGAATACCATTGGTTAATTTGGGAAGAAGTTAGATACCATATTAAAAATTTTGGTTCACAAAATAAACAATTATATCTAGTATCAAAATAGAGAGAAAAGTAAATATCAAATTGTTCATGATCAAAATGAAATAAGTGATATAGAGAATATGATATTAGATCAATTTGAATTTATGTATCATCATAAGAAATACAGTATACCAATGTAAAAAAGATAATGATTTCAATAAGCATGAGGAAACTAATGAAAATGATGATGTTGAGGGAGTTAAAAAATTAATAAACGATGCTAGGACTCCTATATATTAGGAATGTAGTAAAATTAAAAGGCTATAATTTTTAATAATATTGTATCATGGGAAAACATGTATGGAATTTATTACAGTACAATTGATTATATTATTAATTTTTTAAGTAATTACTTTATGATGATTCAGATATACCCACAAATCATTATATGGATTGATGTAAATTAACTATCTTAATGTTCCTACTAATAAAATTCTTTCTTGTCTGAAGGATTATAGTTTATTATAGTAGGAAACCATTAGACTAAATTTTTATGAAGAATGTTGTACATCTCTATGGAATCTAAACATAGATGGATAACCATCTCATGTTCCATATAATGTAATAGTTAAATTTTCATTGATTTGTAGGCTCCAAAATATTTTCATGTCTAATGAAATTTCAAAAAAATTGTGATTAAATGATACTAATATAATTAAAGATAATGATGAGTTGGTTTTTCCAAAATATAGATTAACATGTTGTAAATTTGATGCATGGTATCCTGTTATTTTTGTTGATGTTCATTATATAAGGTTGGGTCTATCAGGTGATAGTTTTAATCCATTTGGTGATATACTTACTTCTCACAGCATTTGTCCTATTTTTGTTCATATTTATAACCCTCGTCTAGGGATGTGTATGAAAAAACCATTCACTTTCTTGGCTATCATCATATCTATAAATTCTAATCCATTAAATGATATAGATGTGCAATTTTAACGTTAAATAAAATATTTGAATCATTTTTTCAATGTGGGTGTGTGCACATACAATGCTACTTAGAAATATAAATTTCTTATGTGTCTTTCATGGGAAATTAATGATTATTTATAATGGATTTTCCATAAAAAATTAATCATCATTGGTTTGAAAATACTATTAATATCAAGAAGCCACCTCGATGAATTTTAGGAATATATGTTATTAATGAGTTTCAAGATGTTATTTTTTTCATTAGGTAATGGTTGGATTAATCTATATTGAAGAAGAAGGTTCACATGGAATCCAATTACAATTGAAAAAAAAAGAATCCTACCATATTTCCCATATTGGTCAACCAAATTTTTATGTTAATATTTAGATGTAATGTACATTGAAAAGGATATATTTCAAATGATGCTTTCAATTATTCTAAATTTAAAGGTAAGACCAAAGATGACTTACGATATATGTGTGACTTGGTCAATTGGGGTATTAGACAAAAACTATTTATTTTCTATTAGTGAAAATAAATAGAGGGTTCCCAGTGCTTCTTATGTGGTGATACCTTAGTAGAAAAATTAAATTTTTGAAAGTATTAAATATTTTCAAGGATCCTTATGGTTATTCAAGAAAAATATCTAAATGAGTCAGTAGAAGATAGTTGAAAATAAAATCCCTATAAACTTATAACTATCACAATATTCTTCATGAATTGATTCCAATTGAAATACATCATTTACTATAATATAATGTAAGGTTTAAATTGATTTTATATTTCCACTTTAATAGATATATTTGTGATAAAACTCTACCCAATTATTTCTTGATATCAATCTAGGAAGAGGAACTATTAATTTTGTGTGAGTTTGAGAAAAACATTCTCCATATTTGTTCACTTTTATTTTGCATATATCTATACATCTACAAAATAAAATAATTATTGGGGGATATAGTGAATTTTTATAAATGAATCCAACTAAAAGAAACATATACACAATGAATTCATATGTTTAAAAAATAATCATCCCAAAGGATCCATTGTGAAAGATAGTCTAGCTAAATATTGTATGGATTTTGGTTGAATGAATTTGGTTATGTTAACAAGATATGAAATTCAAAAATAAAAAATAAATTAGAGAACTATAATAAAATTGATCTCAATTTTCCATATATTTCAAAATAAGGGCAATTCCTATGTTATGTACATTTACAACATCAATCCTTGGAGAGTGGGAAATGTCACACAACACAGTATTATTTAAAAGTGATTTGTTTGATGACTATATAAAGAAAATAATTTAAACATGTATATTTAATCAATTATTTTATATTTTATATCTTAAAAGTTTTTTAATATTTTATGTAAGAAACATAAGAGAATTATTAGTAGACGTCATTTTTTGTTGTGTTTGACAAGGAGAGAGACATTTCATAGCAAAGTGTTTCATTCTTGGTTGAAATAAATGATTTATAAGTGAATATATGTACAAAACATGATGGTGTTATATTGACTGTAATAACAGAATTGTATTCTTGTACATTAGATAATAGGCCTCGATAAGGAAATGTGTCTTATTATGGATTTTTTTAGAAACTATTAATATTGGATTATTACACCCATGGTTGAGTTGATATGATGAAATGAAAGTGGTTTGATTAAATGATGTGATAGGGAACAATAATTGAATAAAATATATTTAATGTTATTTACATGTCTTGTTTATTGGATATCGATAAGCCATGTGTTTTTGAATCAATGGAAAAAACAAATGTTTTATTTGAAAGTTAATATAAGTCTTAAATTCAATTTCATTATTGAAGTAGTCCCTAGAAATGTTTTTAATGATGGTGGGGATGAAATTGACACCATTTCTTCCCCTGTTGGTCTTGACCAAAATATTTTATATAATGACGCAAATAGTCTAATTATCAAATTTTACTGTGAAACTGATGTATTGGAGGGTAATGTATTTAAGCAACCATATGTACCCTCCATTCATTAGGTTTACTCTAAATTCGGACTTTTTGGTTTCTACTATTGTAATTTCATTATTCTAGTATCAATTTGGAAGGGTATGTTTGTTTTAATTTATTTACTCAAACTATTTATATTTATTTCACTTCAAAAAAATTATACAAATAACATCATTGAAATCATAAATTGTGTTGAACCATGTCTTAAAAAACTAAATTTATGGAGAACTAGTATTAAAACACAGCTATAATAATATTAAAAATAATTAAATTTTCACTAAATAGCACCCAAAAATAATTCCTGGAGATGCAATAATAAAATATAATTGATTTAAAATAGTTTTTTAATTAATTTATAGTTGTTTTTTAAATCTAGTTTAAAGTTTTAAAAATGGGTTTTAAAATATGTTTTGAAAAATTGGTATAAAATAATATTTAAAATCTAGATTAATTTTTTTAAGAACAGGATTAAAATATGTTTAAAAAATCAAATAATATTTTAAAAAAATAGGTATAAAATAGTTTATAAAAAATAATTTAAAATATTATTTTTTTAAAAAAATCAAACTACTTTTTAAAAAACTTTCTCAACATAACATTCAAAAGCTAGTTTAAAACAGGTTGAAAATAGTTTTTCAAATAGATTTAAAAATATTTTAAGGTTTTCGTTTCATTTTCATGCTTTGGTATGCAGCTATTCAAGGAAATAAAAATAAAAAATATTCCTCATTTAACTTCCAATTTGTATGATTTGGTTATGACATGTCACCTCTTTTTCATTCTTTAGCTTGCCAATTAGTATGTCTTATTTATTTCCTACCACCTTTTATACCTTATTTCTTTATACTTTAGTATTTAAAATATAAAAATATATATTTCATTCCCATTCATAATAAGAAAGATATTTAAGATGTACGCATGAAGAGGTTGTTTGAGAATCAACAAAGAATAAGAGAGATTGAACTTCCTCCCCTAGTTCTCTTAGTGAGTATAGTAATTCTAATGTTTATCAACTACAGTACATTAAATTTTTTTATTCTTATTATTGATAAAATTTATTTTATAGAAATTCATCTAGGTCACCACTAATCTATAGTGAGACTACTGATAGGGGTCAACAGGCTGGACAATCAAGTGGGGGATACTAGAGGTACTCGAAGCACCCGTTATACCCATTCAAAGCCTAAACTACTAGTAAATATACCATTGACCACAGTTTTTCCCTGTTCCTCCACTTGAGGCTCAGAGAATGTTCCCACCTATGACTTAATAATTATTTTAGTAAAACTACACCTTTCATATACCATTTTAATATACTATGATGGATCCCCATCCCTTTATCCTTTTCTAATCACTTCTATGATGCCTCAATTTACCACTCAAATCCGTAGAGGATTTTATGATCTGTCTCCTTTAACTTCTACTTCATAGCTTTCATATAACCCATAGAATGCATTGGTGTGTGCAAATCCATCACAGGTTACTGATCTAGAATAACCCATGGATCTATCAAAGCCTAATGGTCATCCTAGATCAAGTATAATTTTACAAGTGCCTAAACTTCTATCACAATAGTTTTATACTCAATTATAATATGTATTAGTTATTTTTTCCATTTTTTCTTTTTTAGTAGGATCTCCTATTTGGTGATGTGGTAGGTCCTATATGCTTGAATTCTAGAACCATCAAATACAATTCACGGTAGAGTTCAATGAAGATAAATAATTGATTATTAAAAATTCTTGTTAATGTAGAAGTTTCATGGAAATATTATCCAAGAATAGTGAAATCATTTCAGTAGAACCAATCTCATGGTGGAATGTCAAAAATCAAGTTAGAGAAAATTTGTGGGCTAAGATATGGGTAAGAAAATTGGATAAGATGAAATCAGTATTATTATTTTAATTATATGAATTAATATGTTAGTCGAATCATTGATTTAAATTTTCTATAGGTCAAGATATAAAGGAGACATGATAGATGGAACTAGTGGAACTTTGGATTTTATATAATCATGATTTATATGTTGGTCAAAGTAGTAGGATCAACACTGAATTTCACATTATAATAATAATCAACAACTAACCAGTTGAAAAATACCTAGAAATAATCACATATTTGAATAATAATGATAATAAGGTGTTTTTTATATTTATTTATTTTTTATTGAAAATTAAATTATTAGTATTAGTATTGAACATTATTTTTTAGGATTCAGTGGATGTTTTGAAAAAAACAAGGATGCTATGAAGTGCATGCACACTTTGGGTTACACTACTTTGTAGGAGAATGAAGAAAAATATATTTTTTTATGAACAAATGAGCTGTATTTGGTACCAACATAACTAAACAAAACCAAATCAAGAAAATCACACAATACATTAATGGAAATGTATCAAATAAAATCAATATAAAACCATAAAGATGTCTATTAATGTTATAACACTTTTACTATTCCAAAAAATAATTCTAACTATACAAATGCAACTCAATAATGATAGAACTAAATGAAATTGAATCAAATCAAATCAAATCAAATTTAATGCATATAAAAAAAACCCACCTATAAAATTTTAAAACAATCATCGCTAAATCTAAATGACTTTAATCTATATGAAGAAAAATAATCTGACATGGCCTATATTGAAACAAATTTAACAGATTTAAACAAAACACAATAATTCATGCCTAAAAAACAAAACAAAAGAATAATAACTATAGTAAAATGAGTTTAGTGGTACTAAATATTAAAATGAAAAAATATGATCAAACTTTACCACTCTAAAACCAACCAGATCCGATCAAATATATCATAGTCTAATTGTAAAAACATGTAATGTATATAATTCAATCCAATAGTTCTAAATGTAACCATTCAAAACACATTTTAATAAATCCAAATAGTAAAATAAAAAACCTATCTTCCACAAAAAAAATAAAGATTTTATGTGGAAGGAGAAAAACGAATATGAACCAAAACAAAATGACATGAACTGACCAAAACTAAATAAAACAAAATGGATCCAAATTAAATTGAAGTGACATTACAAAAAACAAATAAAAAATATGAAATATTAGTTATGAATATATCCAAAAAATATTGAAACCAACCCACCTAATTTTTTTCAAAAATTTTAAAATTACCAACTATAAAATATACACACTAATTTGAAATCATTTTGAATTAATCATTTATATATTATATACTTGTTTGATAATTTCTAGTTTTGGCCAAAAAATTACATGGATATTCACTAAAACCAATAATTTTAACAACATTAAACATATACATAAATACAATTATTACATAATGTGATTATAATAAATTAGTATTTCCAAAACTTTTTTATATAATAGATAATTTATTGAATGGTTTTCTCCCAAATAATCAAATATAAAGCATTCAATTCAATAACTAGACACTTGAAAAAATATAAGAAAACCATTATAGTACTTTTAAATTAAAAAACCAAGTTTTATACGAAAAAAATTATAAAAACACAACTTTTAATTAAATCATATTTTTTATAAATTAAAGAAAATGGGAACAAACTTACCCTAAAATACCTCAACCAACCAGACATGAATAAAATTAAATTGAATCAAACTAAAAAAATTAAACCACAACAAAATTAAATTGCAGCAAAATTTTTGAAAGAAACCAAAATAATATTGAATTAAATTGAACTATACTAAATGGAACCAAATATAATTAAACCAAAATGACAAAAAAAAACTAAACCCAAATAGATTTAATTTAATCAGTCTTTAAAAATAGTACATGAACTAAACAATAGAAAAAACCATAAATTAAACCAAACCAAAATAAACCAATCCAAATTAATCTGAATTGAACTTTCCCAAAAAAAACTAAATTTCATTGATACAAACTAAAAAAAATTATATTTTTTATCATAAATAAACCCAATAAAGATGAATTAATTATAAAAGAGTGAAATTTTCCTAAATATACAAACTCAAACTAAAGTCACCCAAAACTATCCAAACTACTAAAAATGAATAAAAATATTGAAGCTAAATAGAATTAAAGTAATCCAGCCTAAAAAAACACAAATTTTATAAAACTAAAATGAATATAACTTGAATAAAATAATAAAATTTTGTTCAGTTTGTTTTGATTGATTCTAGTTTTTTTTATATAGGGATTATATGATTCGTTTGGTGATATTTAGTTCAATTTGTTTCCACTTTTATTAGTCAAATAATGGTTTAAAGGAGTTGATTTTGTTTAGTTATACAATATTATTGAATAAAAATTTCTTGAATTCAATGTCATTTTTAGTGCACATTATTCAATATTGAAGGTTATGTGCCCTAAGTGAAATTTTTTCTCTTAAGTTAAAAAAACAAAGATTGAAGTTATATAAATGTATAGGCATAAGAAAATATTCTATGAATAAATAAGGTAATATTAAATATTGATATCTATTTAATAATTACATCACTTATTTATATTCTCAATAACTTGTTTAGGATTCCCTTTATGAGAAAGGAGATGAAAACTTTTATCCAAATGGTCATTTGAGATAAATATAAGTGATGAACACCAGGGGAGAGTGTAATATTGACCTAGGGATAGAAACCTCCCACTACGTATTGGACCACATCAGGTGCTTCTATAGGATTTTTCATACTGACTAGAATGAGTCTTATGTAGAAGCATGTGAGGATAAAAAAATTCAATATAGGAGCATGCAATAAATAAAGTGGTCACTAAGTAGTTCTTGAAAGCTATAACAATATTATTTCCATAACTTCCATCAAAGGTAATTGTGATTTTTGATACATTTATATCAATAATGAACTCTATATATGATTCATCAAGTGATGGTGATGAAGGTTTACTTATAATTAGGGTGATGTCATTATTGGTGATGATAATGATGTTAATGATGATGATGTTAGTTAGGATGTTCATGACGCAATTGATGATCATGATAGTGGTGTTGATGATGATATAGATACCCCCCCCCCCCTTAATATTTAACCTAATATTTATTATGCAATTTTATGGATGGTGTTTAATGTCTAAAACGAATTTTATATATCTATTATGATTTTTTATTTATGTTATCAACTGATGTAATGTAAAATATTGAGTATATGTGGTATTTTAAACATTTATTTTGATTTTTTGAATACATAATTTGATTTTTGGTGTATAATATATATTTTTCAGTGTGGATGGATATGTAATTGGTGACTGGCTAGTGTGGGAGCCTATACCAACAATTTTAGAACTGTTGGTATAGGATTATGTACCAATTAATTATAAAATAGTGGGTATATAAACATTATAGCATAGTATACAAATAGTTCTCATCAAATCATTAGTATAGTAATATACTAATGTATTACTTACCAATGGTTCTATAAACCACTGGTATAGGCTATAAAAATGGTTTCTAGTTCTATATCAACTATTTGAAACTGTTGGTGTAGCTAAAAATTACAATATTGAAATAATATTTATTCCATACTTAATACTTGGGGAGTATCAAATAATTAACACATTAGGAAATCTCTCATGGATAAATTCCCAATGAAAAGGGTCTGAACAACCCTTGGTATCCACTTGGACCTTTAGAACAAAAATCCCCAACCTTTCATTTCAATCTATCTATCCATTTCACTAAAATCGATTGGAAATCCTAAATAAGTTCAGGGAAGTGGAATACCTCTTTGAGTACATACAAAACCTAGTGTGAACATCCTATCATGACACGCTCTATCCAAGAAAACAAAATCCCCATCATATTGAGATGATTCCACCATAATATATTCAAATAATCAAATTAACATTAAATCGGATTGTAACTAGACAATAGTGAGAAAAGGGGGATGAAACTAAGGAAGATTTGATGTAGAGTGATGGATTTACCTCGAGAAATCATCACGATCAAACAACACTTAAATCTATAAAATATTGATAAATATATCACTCTGGAAAAAAGAGGATAATGAGAGAACCTTCTAGGTGTATTCTTCATATTTCAGTTGATAAATAGAATATTCCACCTTTAGTGTTTCATTTTTAACATTTGCTGACTAAATAGTAATTTTCTTGTAGGATTCGACATTGAAGAATTGGGACCATGGAGGCTCAAATATAAGGATTTCAATAACGATATATCATGCCTTCACTAGGATGCAATCAACTTCTCCATAAAAAAATTCTCAAAGTTATGACAATAACTCCCTATTTATCATGTATTAATCCCCTAACATGTATGAATCTGTTAGCATAGGCACCATTAAATATGATTTTGAATATCTCATTGGACTTCTTCTAAGACACCCATTGGCCCTTATCTAATCCAACAGAACTAGGGTAGTCTCAAGGAATCTATAACTAGTGAATATATGAGAAGATATTTTTTATTATTTAGGGAAAAATATAATTAATATATAGAAGTGATTTGGATTTCCAGTGCGACATGCTGGAAGATATTCCCTTTTCTCTAGCCTTATTTCAAGCTTTACATAAGGCCCAATAACCTATAATAAAAATCTCACTATGTGTCCTACCTTCATTTTCAGTTTTAAAAAAATTTCAAACATCAAGAACTAAAAAAATATATTTATTATATACCTCTCCAAGGAACACATATATAACATTTTTCTTCTACGTGTAATGTTTTTCCTCTATAAAATATGTATATAAATAATAAGTAAGGTTTTACCTTATTAAAATTCATATGTGTAATATATTACTCATGCATAATGTATTTTACTTTGGGAAAAACATGCTACATTATATCTTTTTACATACATTGTATTATATTTAGTTGTTTAATTAATTAACATGTTATCCCTTTATTACATGCAATTATTTTATGACCAGTTTTTTTTATACGTGGTTGTGTCGGCTTAATGATTTTAACTCACATCCTGTTTGGACCATCATTTGTTACTCAATCGGATTACATAGATGTATTTTTGGATAATGGAAAAAGACCTTGTTCTTGATTATTACCTATTGGAGTAGTTGGATCTAGGAAATAGGATCGACATGGTTTTTGGGACTTAGTAATTTTCATTTTATTGTGTTAGATTATTAATTTACTTGTATTAATTATAGTTTTACCTTTAGATACATTCTATCTATCATTACATGGTTAAATATTATTTCATTTATTGGTTATTCCATTAATTTCCAGTTTTATGTTTCATTGTTTCCTCTATTTCTGTTACTCTAATATTTTTCATTATTTTTTATTCTCATTTTATTGTAATCCTATACCAGGGGGTATAGTCTCACCACTATATTCTTTTCACCCTCGTTGCAAGTTAAAAACCTCTGGCATACGGGGAGGCATTCTTGAGATCTAGTAACCAACCTGATTTGGCCACATGATAGAGTGTCAGATCAAGGGATGTTATAGTTTTGGTTTAGAAACACAATGCTCCAAATTTTTATACCCATTCCCCAATTACATGGGACAAGATTCAATATTCCACTAAACTCGTAATACCTTATTCCCTTTCCCTGGGGATGGGTTGCTCAGACCACAAAATCTCTAACACACATATACTCATATATGTGGGTTCATTGGTATACGTATTGGAGTAATGTTGGAGTATTGGTATTTCCAAATGTAGGGGATATAAATTTATTGTCATCTTAGATCCTGAGCTGAGGCTCGAAGTACATAACTCAAGAATGGATCACCCTATTATAAGGAATTATAAGTTATAGTGGATGTCGGTTTATGATTTTCTTTACTGCTGATATGTTTCAAGACTTTGTTGTTTTTCAGGAAATATTTTATCATATCGATATAAATTCATACACATGTTCATGCATACACCTTTTATAACACTATGTGAGTTGAGACATCATATGTGGTATCCATCTGACACTACGTCATAATGCTATTTAAAGATGGTTTGTTTTATCATTTAGTGGTGGTTTAAAGTACATCTAAATTATCAACAATGGTTTTGAAAAATTGACACAAATGCCTGTGATAAGGGTTATTTTTTTATACTTTTAAAAATTCATGGTAAATAATTTTATAGTTGCTTTTAAGAAGCATTTTTAAATGTTTGGAAGCGATTTTATTTTTTTACTTTTAAAAAAAATTAAAATAATAATTATTTAGTAACGATTTTAAATTTTTCTAAAAATATATATTATACATACTTTTTAATGGGCCTGTCCAACCCACCCCCTGGACAAGTCCCCCTCACATCTAAGCCCACCTTTCACATTAATTTCATCATATATTTTATTATAATATGATTTAAACCCACAACATCTTTCTTATATTCCAATACCCTTACCACTTACCCGAGCTTATCATTTGATAATTATATTGACAATTAAAATACATATATACACACACATATATGTAAATACTTATGAATACAGATATATGCATATATATAAATATACAAATATACAAATATATAAAGACAAATAAAATTATATCTAGATATTTGTAATTAAACAGAAATATACATGTAAATAAAAAATAGATATAAATATCTTTAAATATGTATATATATACATAAATAATATTTACATTTAAAATTTATTTATTTATATATATATTTATACAAGTGCATGTATATGTATTTATGTATGTATGTATGTATGTATGTATGTGGGTAGGTATGTATGTATATATGTATGTATGTATGTATGTATGTATGTATGTATGTATGTATGTATGTATGTATGTATGTATGTATGTATGTATGTATGTATGTATGTATGTATGTATGTATGTATGTATGTATGTATGTATGTATGTATGTATGTATGTATGTATGTATGTATGTATGTATGTATGTATGTATGTATGTATGTATGTATGTATGTATGTATGTATGTATGTATGTATGTATGTATGTATGTATGTATGTATGTATGTATGTATGTATGTATGTATGTATGTATGTATGTATGTATGTATGTATGTATGTATGTATGTATGTATGTATGTATGTATGTATGTATGTATGTATGTATGTATGTATGTATGTATGTATGTATGTATGTATGTATGTATGTATGTATGTATGTATGTATGTATGTATGTATGTATGTATGTATGTATGTATGTATGTATGTATGTATGTATGTATGTATGTATGTATGTATGTATGTATGTATGTATGTATGTATGTATGTATGTATGTATGTATGTATGTATGTATGTATGTATGTATGTATGTATGTATGTATGTATGTATGTATGTATGTATGTATGTATGTATGTATGTATGTATGTATGTATGTATGTATGTATGTATGTATGTATGTATGTATGTATGTATGTATGTATGTATGTATGTATGTATGTATGTATGTATGTATGTATGTATGTATGTATGTATGTATGTATGTATGTATGTATGTATGTATGTATGTATGTATGTATGTATGTATGTATGTATGTATGTATGTATGTATGTATGTATGTATGTATGTATGTATGTATGTATGTATGTATGTATGTATGTATGTATGTATGTATGTATGTATGTATGTATGTATGTATGTATGTATGTATGTATGTCTGTATGTATGTGTGTATGTATGTGTGTATGTATGTGTGTATGTATGTGTGTATGTATGTGTGTATGTATGTGTGTATGTATGTCTGTATGTATTTGTGTATGTATGTATGTATGTAAGTATGTATGTATGTATGTATGTATGTATGTATGTATGTATGTATGTATGTATGTATGTATGTATGTATGTATGTATGTATCTATGTATCTATGTATCTCTGTATCTATGTATCTATGTATCTATGTATCTATGTATCTATGTATCTATGTATCTATGTATCTATGTATCTATGTATCTATGTATCTATGTATGTATGTATGTATGTATGTATGTATGTATGTATGTATGTATGTATGTATTTATGTATCTTTTTATGTCAGTATATTTATATATAAATACAAAAAATTATCCACAAATATATTTAAATATATTTAAATACACAAAAATGTATATAAATACATATAATTATACAAAAACATGCATATAATTATATGTATTTATATAAAAAAATAAAAAACATAAATATATATATATACCTAAATATAAATAAATTCATATAATTAGTTATAAATATTTATAAATATACATAAATTGATATAAATACACATATAAGCCTATAAAAAAGTTTAGAAACATAAAATTATACTTAAGTTTTAGAATAATTATATAAAATATATATATAAGTAAATATAAATACATATATATATGAACACACATATAAATAAATATACACAGATTCATATATTTATATATAAATACATAAGTATTAATAAATGAATATAGATATCTATAAATATATATACACACTAAATATTTTCAAATAAATATAAATTAATTTAATTATATTTTTGTGCGTGATTAAATATAATTATGAAAAAATATATAAACATACACAAATACATATAATTACATATAAATATATGTAAATATACATAAATTCATATAAATAGATATAAGTATATAAACACATGCAAAATATAAATACATATTAATATCTATAAATTTATATTAAGTGATATAAATATACCTAAATATATGTCGAAACAAGTTGGGGTTAGGCCCCTTTAATGAAGATAAATAGAAATGGAGAATGGGGTGGAAGAGGTTAGAAAAGAAAAACTTCCCTCAATCCATGATAAATGTATAAGGACTAAGACTACCAAACCGAAATATGAATAAAAAATGAAAGAGTTATCACCCAAAACATTAATTTTAATAAATAATTTTTAATAAACGAGTGATAAAATGTTACAAGTAATTCATATATGTTATGATATAAATGATTATGGATCTATAATAGATGTATAAAAATATATATTTACTTTACAGAAATCTTGAACATATACAAAGCAAGATAACACTTGAGGTAAAAGATTTACGTTTTAATCCCATTTTAATTGGGATTTTCTATATTGGAATTTCCATTGAGGAAATTATAGGATCCTTATCTAATAAACCCTTTAATTTTTATTCTCATCTGGTTATTTATGAAATTTTAAATTTTTAGTACCATTTTCCAATCTTCATTACTCAAAACAGTTTGGAATTTTTTTTAAGAAGATCTAACATTATTTATACTCTTTCAGTTATGAAAAAAATTTCTTCCCTATCCATTTTTTTTAAAAAGAAATTCAATGAGGTTCCTGATTACTGTTGAATGATTAATCAAATTCATATTACCCATGTTTTACTTTTTAAAAAAGTTTTTAAAAATAATAATCTTGACATTTTCTAAACAAAGCACTTTTTATTGAAGGAGTGAAGATAATCTTTGTTTTAACGCTTACGACATCAATAGATTTTTCCATCATCATAACCACTCAATGATTTGAAGCTTCCAATACAATTTTCCATTGTTTTTTTAAATAAAATTTTTTGCTTCATAATTTTTAAATATTTTTATTTTAAAAAATATATTTCAAAATGGAAAACGTATTTTCCTCAAAAAAATCTAGTGATAATTTAAAAAAACTTTTCATCTATGATAACATCCTTTTATGTTAATTATGATTCACTAGGGATATACTCCAAAGACATAATCCTATTTATTTATCTAGATTTTTTATGATTTTAATGATGAGATGTTTGTAAAACTTATTTACTTTTCATGGGTTATGCTATGATGAAATGTTTATGAAACTTTTCACTATCCAAGGGTTATGATATGATGATATTATGAATGATTTATGATATTGTGTCCCACATATTTATGGTTTTCATTATGTTATGGGTGAGCCTAAAAAATTATACAGTCCTCTAATTAATTGTGTAATGATAGATATCTCAAGAGATAATTATAATTAAAATGTAGAGTGAACCTAGTTCAGTTAGGGACTAGGTCTACTATGATATTCTTGGGATTAAAATTTGACTAAAGATAAGATGGAATGGATAGTGAACCCAATCTAATATGATATTTTTGGTAGTGATACTTGACTAAGGAAATGAATTTATATGTATATTTTTATGCCAATAACTTATGTATTATACTTATGATATGTTCCCACATCTCATGATTGATTGTTGATCATTCTACATACTTACAATTTGTGAATTTTGTTATAATTAAGTCTTAATCCAGGATTTATGAGTAATTATCATTGACTTATTAGGTATGATTATTGTAACTTATTATCATGTTGTCATACCACTATTCTTATCTTATTCTCACCTATGATCATTTATTGATATCTATTATGTTTACCCTTACTGGGCATCTAATCTTACCTATTATTATATTTTAATTTTCTCATGTTATGAATAAAGGTTTCAAGTGGGGTATGTCTATGAAGATTACTATGTGGGAAGATGATTGTGGGAGATGTTTAAGATCTTTCATGAAATAATCATATTATAAATCTAATATCCAAATACACTAAACTTGTATGGTTTTAGCATGGAACTTAATGTTATATGATGAATATTTATCTCATATTATGCAATATATAATTATGAAAAGTATGGGTAACTATAGTTGGTATCAGAGTATATTTTTGTTAATTTTTGGAGATTAATGTTAGTGAACTTTGTTGAAGACCCAAGGGATAAGTCTAAGTATATCATAATATCCTAATGTTTTTGTTATGTATGGATTAAATGGTTTTCCTATCAATACATCCTTATCTAGATACTATAAATGGATGTGGTTTTAGAAAAAATGTATCTATGGGTAATAACCCCAAAAATATTTGTTCGGGTATATCTCAGTCATCATTATGGTTTATAGTGAATACACCCTTACTTTGCACCTATTTTTACAATTCTATGGGATATTCTTAGGTTAATTTAAAATTTATTTGTAAATCATTATGAAGGATTTGAATAGATGATAAATAAGTATTTCTTAGGTTAAACATATGGTTTCATAGATTAAAAAAAGGTTTCATGAATAATACATCCTATAAATTATTTTAATGATTATGTAGTTTCTAACTATTATTATTGTTTCTCACACAATTTTTTTTGTTTTAATAAATAGATGGAATATGAAATAATCATGTTAACACTGAATTTTATATAAAATTTAGTTATTGTCCTCTATATCAATCGAATGTAATGGGATGTAGACTTCAAAATCTTGTAGTTATGATAATGTAATTTTCTCAAGGAAGGAATCATGATGAGCTTCTAAGTGATCAAAGGATAGAACAATATCTGACATCTTTTAGTGAGTCTACTGATCCACTAGTTATATATAAATGGATTAGCTACATTGAAATGATGATTTTCATTATCCAATGTTTGGAACATGAAAATTTTATTTTTCTTGTTTATAATTTGGAAGTCAAAACAGGTTAGTGGTGTATTTTATCAAGAATATGAAGAAATTAGAATAAATTTACTCTATAGAGTGGGATGAGTATAGAAGTTTATTTTTTAACAATTACTTTCCACATATTATTCATATGAAAATGGAAAAGGAATTACTTGATCTTAAGAAAAGGGATTATTGACCCATTATTTCCTATGAAATAAATATTACAAGAATTGTGATATACGCTTATGGTATTATCATCCAAATTGAAAGTAATATTGAATGATTATTTAGTGGCATAAAATTAAGTCTCCATATAGAGTTATCCATATGGGACTTTAGAATCTATGAAGAAATCGTTTGATGTGTTATCAAGGTGGAAATATAGAATAGAGTTACCCATAAATATCATGGTTTTGATAAGAAAAGAATATGGAATTCAAGTTAAACTATAATAATAAAAATCATGGAGGGAATAAGATTAAATTTCCATTATTATAAATGTGTCAAAGGAAACATAGAGTAAATTTTATTAATGGGGCTATTAAATGTTTAAATTGTGTAAAAGAAAGTCATCAGGAAATCGAATGTCGATGTGATGGGAAGAATAAGTTAGCTAATGATGGAGAGAAATCATCAAAAAATGCACTACTCAGACTCTAGTGTTTCAAATTAAATTAGTATGGTAATTATGCTAAAAAGTGACCAAATCCAAATTTTGATGATAAAAATTAATATCATTAACCTTTTAATCCTAAAGAAAATGGAAATCTCATGAGATCACTATTCTAGATGTGGCGTATGATAATAAAGAGGTGAATGGTATACTTACCATACACCCTAGAACTACCAATGAATTATTTGATTCTAGATCTACCAATACAATAATATCTAAATTATTTATTATGGGTATCACAATACCACCTCAACATATAGATTTTTAATTATCATTGAAAACCCCTAATGGTACGATAACTGCATCTCAAGTATATGATTCTTCTTCAAATGATTCTTGTGGAAATGTGATTCCTATAAATATCATTATTCACCCTCATGTTAAATTTCACACAATTTTGGGAATGTATTATCATTCTTTATATAAATACCACACCCATTATCAACTAAGTGAAGTAAAATTTTATATTCTAAACCGACCTATTTTTTTCTATTTGTGTGTTGATAAATATGAATTTCTAATGGAAATTTCATCAATTTTATGGGTCTTTATTCATATTCAAAATGGGTGATTATATCATATTATTGGGTAGAGACTCAACATTGATGACATTCCAATTGTATTAGAGTTTTTTATGTGTTTTAATAAGAGTTTTATAGTATTCCTTTTAATCATGAAGTTGACTTTTCAATATAACTCATACTTCATGATACACCTATTTCAAAGAATCCATATAAAATGGATCACATTAATTTATTGGGATTAAAGAAGAAACTCCTATAGAATCTTGATAAGAGATTTATTTAGAAAATTATATAACAATGGGTGAACCTGTTCTTTTTATTAAGAAGAAATATGAATCAATGTGACTCTCTACTAATTATTTAGAACATAACAATATCTCCCTCAATTATAAGTATCCTCTACCCCATATTAAGGATTTGTTCAATCAATTATAAGAATCGCAATATCTTTCAAATATTGAACTTTAATTTGGATATTATTAATTTATAGTCAAGAAGGAGAATATACCCATGAAATCCTTCCATACAAAGTATGGTCATTGTGAATTAATAGAAATTCCATTTGGGCTTACCAATTCTCTTATCATCTTCATGTATTTAATGAATAGAATATTTATATATTACATTGATCAGTTTGTGATAGTCTTTATTGACAATATTCTTAAATATTTGAAGAAAAAGGAAGATTATGAAGAACATTTGAGGATTTTTTGAAGGCCCTGAGGAAGGATATGTTTTATCTTAAATTTACCAAGTGTGAATTTTGGCTAAAAAAGACACATTTTTGGGTCATATAATCTCAAGTTAGGGTATATCATTAGATCCTTTAAAGATGAAAGTTATTAAGAAATGGCCTAGACTAAGAATGATTACATAGATTCAAAGTTTTAATGGGTTTTAAGCACACTAACAATACAATGTGATAGATTTATCAGAGCTATCTAATCTATTAACCAAGTTGACTTAGAAAGGATCCAAGATCCCTTCAACAGATGAATGTGAGGATAATTTCAAGGACCTAGAAACAAGGTTGGTCTGAGCACTTGTACATAAACATACACGAACTGGAGAACATATTTTTATCTATATTGATGAATCAAAGAAGGTATTCTGATGAATATTCATGTAGAATGATATGGATATAGCGTATTCCTCATGATAATTTAAGGTTTATGAGGAAATTACTAACTCACGATTTAGAGTTAGTTGTGGTACTTTTTTCATTAAATATATGGAGGCTTTAACTTTATAGAGAAATTTTTTACATATATAGTGATTGTAAAATTTAAAAGTATATGTTCACTCTAAAAGAGTTTAATATGTGCCATAGAACATGTTAGAGTTGATTAAAGATTATTATTTCTCAACACATTACCACCTAGTAAAGTGAACAAGGTGGAAGATTCTCCAAGAAGAAATGATCATGCTATCTTATATATGATGAGGATCACAAAATATCAAATATTTCTATATTTAAAAGGATAGAATAGTAAATATTGAAGGAATGTGAGACATATTATCTATCACAAATGAGTGCTCACTGTCTATCGAAATGATGATTAAATAGGAAAAAATAGAAGATCTATAGCTATAAAAGAAGGTGACAAATATTCTCGAGTTTAACCTTGAATATGATAGAATGAGAAGGTTAGGGAACCATGTATGTGTCCTATCCATACAATATTTTAAGGATCTATTATATGATTTTAATAGTTCATCATTTTCTATTCAACCTCAAAGCATGAATATGTATAGTGACTTGAATGGGTTTTTCTAGTTGGACAACAAGAAATGAGATGTTTCAAAGTGTGTATCTTTGTTTTTAGTATTTAAAAAATTTATGTCTAAGAGATATAATTATAAGTTAATGTTATAACCATTACCCATACTATAATGGAAATGTGAAAACATTACCATGGGTTTCATCATTGGAGGCCCCAAAACATCTTAAGGGTATTATTTTATTTGGGTTATAGTTGATCACCTTAAATATTTAGTACACTTCATTTCTATGTGATAAGATTTATCTCATGATCATATTTCTAGTTTATACATTAAATAACTGGTTATATTTCATGGAGTACCAATCTCATTTATATCTAATTGAGATCCAAGGTATGCCTCAAAGTTAAAGAAAATTATTTAGTAGGATCTAGAGATGGAGTTGTGTTTTAGTACTGATTATCATTTCCAAACAAATGGGTAGAGTAAGTGAAACATTCAAACCATGGTGATATTTTGAGATCCTATTATCTTGATTTTAAATTTGTTTAGGATCAATAACTTCTTTGGGTGTAGTTTTATTACAAAAATAGTTTTCACTCAAGCATTCATATTTCTCCTTATGATTCCCTCTATGGAAGGAAGTGAATAACACCAATGTACTAGGATGAAGTTGGATAAAAAAAATATTAGGACATGATCTAATGAGGAAATGTTATAGAAATTCATATTCATTCATAATAACATCAAGTCATCTCAGATCCGATACAAATTTTATACTGACAATCGTCGGTAAAATTTGGAATTCGAAGTTAGTGAGAAGGTATTACTAAAAATTTATTAATGGAAATGGGTGATGATATTTCGAAATAAGGGAAAGTTAAGACCTATATATGTTAGACCATTTGATATTCTTGATTGAGTATAGATAGTTTCTTATCACTTAGCACTTCCACTGAACCTCTCTCGAGTTCATGGTGTGTTCCATATATCTCTGTTGAGGAAGTATGTACATGATCCTTCAAATGTGATAAACTCAGATTTTATACCACTGGATAAAGTTCTCTCTTATAAGGAATAACCAGTGGAGATTATGGATCATAGATAGAAATTTATACAAAATAATACTGCGACCTGTTCAATGTTTTGTAGTGAAACCATAAATTTGAAGAAGCTACATGGGACCGAGAAGATGTGATGAGGAAAAGTACCCAAAGTTATTTATATGAGAGTGAAAGAATTTCAAGGTCAAAATACTTATAAATATTTAGAATTTAATAACCTAATTCTTTATGATATATTTCTCCTTAATTAAGTTTACTCTCTTTGATAGTTTATGATACAGATAGCCCTGAGTCTAAATGAATCATAATATGGTATGTCATTTTAACATAGCTATTAAACTAGCAGTATGAATAGGAATAACCACATTTTTAGAAATATGTATTATGCGTTTATATAATTAAAATGTATTAATGAATACATAATATAAAAGCACTAAATTTTCAATAAATAAATCTTATGCTTCTGAAATATGGTTTCTTCAAATATGATTTTTATTGCATTTTATGCCAAGAAATTATAATTAATTTATAATTTTTTTAGAAATTTTATTTTTAAAAATGAACTTCAATTTCAAAATCACCAAGTAAAAATTATCTTAGGGTGAATTTTTTGGATTTTAATGAAATAATTTTTTTTTGGGTGAATTAGGATAATACTGATTTTTTAACGAAAATCGTGTTTTCCTCCCCATAATTTTCAAAGTTCAATTTTGATTTAGATCAGTTTTAAATTTTAATTACTTTATTTTTATTAAAGATAATTCAATTTTTAGATTTTGGATCATCATTATTCTTCATCTTGGTATAAAAATACTTTTTGAATTCAAAATCCATTTTTAGAAAAACATTTTTTGTCACACTTAACTGGATTATTATAAGATGAATTTCTACCACTTATAGAGAATGAAATTGGTAAAATAGGTTCGATATTTGAAATATTAATAATTAATATTATATATTATCTTTAACGTAATTTTTTATTATTAATAATAGTAAGAGAGGTAAAAAATTTATTTCCATGGTAAAGGTTGAATGGGATTAATAGTGGTTAAACCAAAGAGAAAAGGGTTAAAATGACCTGAAAAAAATCTAAATACAATTTTATGAATATATTTCAGTTCTATTTAATAAAAAATTTGAACTTGTACTAATTTGGAATCATTTTTCTTCAATATGATTTTGTTATATTTTAATATTTTAGAGAATTCCATCTGTGTCCTCTCTCTCTGTTATAAAAGGACACACCTCCTCTATTTTATTTACACAACATAGATAATCCTAGATCTACCAAACCCTATGTAGTATGTCATGACCCATCCCCTAGGGCCCAAGTTTTGACTACCCCAAACCCACCTTCCATAGGTCAGGGGCTAGAGACTAGCACCAAATAGGCATATCCCAATAATGGAAGGCATTTTCCTTAAAACCTGTACACACGCAAAAATCTCAAATTACTGAAAGTAAACCACAACTGTCACTGAGACAACAACATTGAGCATAGTACAAACTGAAAAGTAAAAAGGGGCCAGAATACAAACCCAAAACCAAAAATGAATGTACAGATGCCTAGGTTTGTCTACTCAAACCCTACTTGAAGGGTAGGAGAAGGGTGGATATCTGTATCCGTAGAAGTACATCCCATCTGTCTTGTCTCACTGAGCACCACCTGGTCCTGGACCACCAAGGTCTCCATTGATGCATCGATCACCTGCATGAGACATGGCATGTATGGTCAAAGCCCAAACCATACAAAAAGCAGGTGGTGCTCAGTAAAGTACCACCATAAGGTAAAGTACAAAAAGCAGGACCACAAAGCAAGATCACATAGAAAAATCACACAGAAAAATCACACAACAAAATCACATAGGAATGACAGCTCACACCAGGGATAAATTTAAGTATAGAAAGTAAAATTATCAGTTGTAGAACTGATCCATATTGTATTGCTGAGGGACTCATCCCTAATAATCCACTAAGGTCTGCTCAGCCACTGGACCACTAAGGTCCGCTCGAATGGTGGACCACTAAGTTTCGCTCATATGATGGACCACTGAGGTCCGCTCATCTTATGGACCATAGAGGTCTGCTTATCTCCTAAACCATAGAGGTTCGCTCGTCTACTAAACCAAGGAGGTCTACTGATCTGCTGATTTTCTGTTGAACAACTGAGGTACACTCGCCTGCTGAACCACTAAGGTCTACTCATATACTGAAATATTAATTTACACTCGTTTGGTGAACCACTGAGGTATGCTCATCTTCTAGACCGCTGAGGTATGCTCGTCTACTGGACCACTCAGGTCCACTCATCTTCTGAACCACTGAGATACGCTCATTTGTTGGACCACTAAAGCCCACTCTTTTGTTGATATATCATCCCGCCTTTTTATAACATAAACTTTCATTACATTACACAACACTGAGGATCTTTAAGGTTTAGTGTCTTGGAAACCAGGAACATAATACATGAAAAAAACATAAAACATTCTTCTTAAACACTTGAAAGGCTTATCCTTAAGTTAATCCAAGGTTCATTACTGAATCTCATAACCTAGGTACATACATCAAAATAAGGGGTGATCAGAAGGCCCAGTAAGGGAAACAAGAGAAACATTTTACATGTGAACTTGAGATACTTCAATAAGGTCATGAAAAGAACTTTAAGGCATGAGAAATAAATCATGAGATATATCATATTAAAAATAAAATTTATCATAACTTTAAGATGTGGCTACATCATTTAACATATACAATCATGAACATATCACCAAGGTCCATCCCCATGGTGTCGTTTGAAAATTACCAAGGTTATTCACCAAGATATCGTGAAAATTGTAATCTCTAGTGGTTACATCATTACCCAATGCATTGGAGCGCTATCCGGGCACACCCTTAAATTTTCCTTTATTATCATGTGATCCACATATATAATCATCAAAAATTTCATAAATAACCCATATAGCATAAAATAAATGGGTTTCATTTCATAATCATAACATTTTAAAAACTGCTTTAAAGACATGATCTTTACGTCACTTTAAACCCACGGAAGGGGAGAGCGGGTCTCATGTATGTAAATCCAAGAATTTAAAATAGAACATTTTGATATATATGTGAATACCCCTATAGAAATAAGAGCTTTGATTATTCACTTTATAACATAAAATAATTATGAGAAAAGAGAGAGGAATTTTGAGAAGAAAATTCTGCAGCATAATGGCTATGTTTCGGGGTTTTAAAAAACATTGAAAAGAGAGGGGACATGGGTCCAACATTCATAAATGCCCCATAAAACAGTATAGGGGCAGAATAAGAAGGATATATGAACATGGTAATGAAATTTTAAGGACATACCATTTGAAATGAAAAACATGGAAGGAAGACAAAAATTAGATTTCTCTTATGAAAATTCGGCAGCCTAACGGCGTCACTTAAACTTCAACAAAAATGATTTGAAAAGATCAAATAGGGTATCTCATCATGTGAACATAAGAGTTAAGTATGATAGATATAGATATCATACCCCAACATAAAAAAAATGGAATTTGAAAGACTTGACATGAAAGTAGAACTTTGAAAAGAATGAGAAGGGTGAAAGAATCCCCTTAAAAATTCGGCGGCCTAACGGCGTCACTTAAGATTCAAAAAATGAATTGACAAGATCAAATAGTGTCTCTAATCATATGATCATAAGATATCATTATGATAGATATAGAGATCATACCCCAACATAATAAAAATGAACTTGAAAGACTTGACATGAAAATTGAACTTGAAAAATGAGAAGGGTGAAAGAATCTGTTACAAAAATTTTGGCAGCCTAACGGCGCCACTTAAACATTCATAAAATGAAATGATGAGAGTAAGAGGGGGTATCTCATCATATGAACATAAAAAAGGACAGTATAATGAATATGGAATAACATCCTCCAACATAAGAACATGGATCGTAAAAGAAATGACATAAAAGAGATCACTTGAAAAGAAAGAGAGAGGTCGGATCCCTTACCTTAAAACGTAACTCTTAAAACTCAAAGGTTGGGACCTTGAGGGCTTGGGGGAACCTTGGGAGGACTCCTTGGGAGGTAAGGAGACCAGAACTTTGTTGAGGATATTTTTTGAGTCGAAAAGATGAGAGGAGGGATTGGTATTTATAGGGAAAGTGAGGGGACAAGACATTAATGGCCAAGGGACACCTCAAAAGTGCTTTTCTCAAAACCATGTGCTCTCCCATGGCAATTACCATAGAGTTAGGCCAAATGGGGACCCCAATACAATAATTCATCACCTTTGGTCGTCCAACCCATAAAATATCTCATGATATCATCATGACACAGTTATGATGTCATTAAACATACCGAAACCCTAAAACTATATTTTTACTATTCACTGAAAATTCAACTTTCTCAGAAAGATCCCAAAATTTCACCTTAACCAAATATCAATACTCTGATTTCAAAAATGAACTCCATTTTATAAAAATAATTTTCTAAATATTTTTAATTTATTTTTTAAATGAATACACTATTCACCGAAAATTCATTTTTTTCAGAAAAATCCCCAAAAATTACCATAACATAAAATCGATGCTCTGAGTTAAAAAATAAAGTACTTTTTATAAAAATAATTTTCTAATTATTTTTAATTAAATTTTTAATTAAAAAACACAATTCACCCGAAAAAACTAATACTTGACTAATAATTTATGAAACCGTTATTTAACCATTTTATTGAATCACATTAATTAATCAAGGTGCCTAGATTATATTAATACTTTCATTAAGTGAGATTACTAATCCATTTGGTCACATTACAAATCCTAAGCATAAAATCACTATTCATAATTTACTATTCATCAAAAATCAAGTTGATCTTATTAGACTCTAAATTTCGTACTAAACATAATTGTAGAAGACCATTTTTTGAAAATCATTACACATTTTTTATTATTTAAGGTTTACCTAAACATTTTTAAAAAAACCTTTTTCTAAAATTCATCAAAAATATGCGTGCTATATTTATCCGGACATTTGAAAATTTATAAACTTCATCATAAGAAGAAATAAAAAAAATTATTTAAAACAAAGGATTACACAAGGAAGTTAAGGTCTCCTTACATAGCCCCTTATCACACCAGCATAGGACCTAAGTGTAAGGTGTTCTAAGGTGAGAGAATTCGAGGGAGGCTCGGCCAACATCGCATGAGTAGTAATTTCTATCAGTTTGAACTTCTCGCGAAGGCGATCCCGTTCTAGCTTCACACGATGAAGTTCAGCTTGGGTTTGGTCTAGAGCAAATCCCAATGGTGCTACCTCCTTCCCAAGTTCTTTTAGATGGGCTTTGATCGGTCCAAGACTACTAGGTGAGGCCATCGAATCATCTTTCTATATTAATTAACCAAGATTGCTTGTATTTAGAGACAGTAATCAAAACGTTTAGTTTCCAGCGGTCATATTGACCAATGGTCAAATAACAGTTAAAACCCAATAGTCTCATTTTTATTATACTCATGTTATCAAATGAAATAGTTTTGTTTAGTATAAAAAATAATTAAAATAACACAAAAAACTAGGAAACAAGATTTATTCAAAATTTCGGGTCGTTACAATCTTCCCCCCTTAAGAAATTGTGTCCTCGCAATTTTTAAAATTGGGTTTTGAAATTTCATTGAAAGTCCCACATTGGAAAATGAGTCAGTAAAACTATTACTTTAAGAGAAAGAAATGGGAGTACAAAGGTCACCCGAGTTAACCCACACTAGGATTCCATGTATGAAAACATGGACATGGAAGAGAAAACAAAGGGTCAAGTTCTGAGGGAGAGTGATAGAAAACATGATTAGGAGAAAATTTAACCATAAGAAAATCCCAAACTTATGATGTGTGTAAACGATATTTGATTACCTAGTAGGAAACGTAATCCAACAACGTTTTTGTTTTATGTTCTTTTTCATAATTTTGAGGAATTCATTTACTACATAGAACAAAAACATAAGAAAATATACCTACCTTCATGTAGAGTTTCATCCTTTAATAAGTCTCTTCCAAAACTAATCTTTTCTCCAAACGATGATCATTTAAAACTACTTGGTCTCATCAAAACACAAGAATAATCTTCTAGAGAATCACATAATCCACAAAAGATTAACTATCTATTTCTTCTATCTTTAAACATTATCCCCAAAATAGAAAGGTTAAGGTAAAACAACTCTTCAAAAATAAAGAATCCCATAGGAATGGAAAATACTTTTAAATCTTCAAAGTTCCACGGTACTCCCCAGAGTTCATCATAGACCATTCTGTAAATAACTATCCTTAAAATTCCTTAAAATAAACCAAACTAAGATTGAAACACAAATACAAGAAGGACTCGATAACATAGTATTCCAAGATAAACTTTATCGTTCATCTCCAAACAACATCAACCACTCCTAACATTTTTTAACAAAAGTAAATAACCTAAACATATTTTCCCCAAGATAGGTCAATCATTTCCATAAGTAACCTATAATACAATAAGTTCACCTTAAATTCATCGATTCTTCAAAATATAAGTCAACCTTACTCCTCAAATAAAATACCGTAGTAATATATTTACCTCGATAAAATAGGGTTCCCAAAATAGTGAACATCTTCCAAAATAATAATCATCTTTTAATCCCCTAATCATCTCTGTCATACTAATACAGAAATTGTCACATTTTTTATCTCATTGGTTGCTGGGATATGTTCTTCCATTTCCCGCCATTAACTAAGAAAATAAAGTACAATTAGGGGCTTAAATACTTAGCCAATAATCATGAAAAGGAACTTAAAGCATATAAGGATAACTTGTGGAAGATAAGTATACCCTAACTTGTGATCCCCTAGGTCCCAATCTAGGTTATCCATGATCATATATTCTTATGTTAATCTTTATTTTATTTTATCTTTCTTCCTTTAATAATGGTTCATACTAAGCTTATGGATTTGCCAAAGCATATCCCCCAGGACTGTCGTAACCAAGAGTGAAGCAAGGCCCGTTGTCATGTACCAGTTCCCATTTGAGTCTAGCTCAAAGCAGTGTTTTCGGGTTTTATCCCTATGTACATCTGGGCCAGAGCCACCACTACCTGCTCGTATCCAGACAGGGATGTATTTTCTTGGCAACCCATTACTCCATACTCACCAAAATACCAGGAAGATTTCCTATATATAAACTTTTCTATAGGCTTCTTTCTAATGTTTTCATATCCTAATTTCCACAAATAACTAAACCACCCTTTGATACCAACTATAGCATCCCGCCTTTTTATAACATAAACTTTCATAAATGCCTCATAAAACAGTAGAGGGGAAGAATAAGAAGGATATATGAACATGGTAATGAAATTTTAAGGACATACCATTTGAAATTAAAAACATGAAAGGAAGACAAAAATTAGATTTCTCTTATGAAAATTCGGCAGCTTAACGGTGTCACTTAAACTTCAAAAAAAATGATTTGAAAAGATCAAACAGGGTCTCTCATCATGTGAACATAAGAGTTCAGTATGATAGATATAGAGATCATAACCCAACATAAAAAATGTAATTTTAAAGACTTGACATGAAAGTAGAACTTTGAAAAGAATGAGAAGGGTGAAAGAATCCCCTTAAAAATTCGGCTGCCTAACGGTGTCACTTAAGCTTCAAAAAATGAATTGACAAGATCAAATAGGGTCTCTCATTATATGATCATAAGAGATCAGTATGATAGATATAGATATCATACCCCAACATAATAAAAAGGAACTTGAAAGACTTGACATGAAAATCGAACTTGGAAAATGAGAAGGGTGAAAGAATCCGTTACAAAAATTTCGGCAGCCTAACGGCGCCACTTAAACATTCATAAAATGAAATGATGAGAGTAAGAGGGGGTATCTCATCATATGAACATAAAAAGTGCAGTATAATGAAAATAAAATAACATCCTCCAACATAAGAACATGGAGCATAAAAGAAATGACATAAAAGAGATCACTTGAAAAGAAAGAGAGAGGTCAGATCCCTTACCTTAAAACGTAACTCTTAAAACTAAAAGGTTGAGACCTTGAGGGCTTGGGGGCACCTTGGGAGGACTCCTTGGGAGGTAAGGAGACCATAACTTCGTTGAGGATGTTTTTGGAGTCGAAAAGATGAGAGGAGGGATTGGTATTTATAGTGAAAGTGAGGGGACAAGGCATTAATGGCCAAGGGACACCTCAAAAGTGCTTTTCTCAAAACCATGTGCTCTCCCATGGCATTTACCATGGAGTTAGGCCAAATCGTGCCCCCAATACAATAATTCATCACCTTTGGTCATCCAACCCATAAAATATCTCATGATATCATCATGACACAGTTATGATGTCATTAAACATACCGAAACCCTAAAACTGTATTTTTACTATTCATTGAAAATTCAACTTTCTCCGAAAGATCCCAAAATTTCACCTTAACCAAATATCAATGCTCTGATTTCAAAAATGAACTCCATTTTATAAAAATAATTTTCTAAATATTTTTAATTTATTTTTTAAATGAATACACTATTCACCGAAAATTCATTTTTTTCAGAAAAATCCCAAAAAATTACCATAACATAATATCGATGCTCTGAGTTAAAAAATAAAGTCATTTTTATAAAATAATTTTCTAATTATTTTTAATTAAATTTTTAATTAAAAAACACTATTCACCCGAAAAAACTAATACTTGACTAATAATTTATGAAACCGTCATTTAACCATTTTATTGAATCACATTACTTAAGCAAGGTGCCTAGATTATATTAATACTTTCATTGAGTGAGATAATCCATTTGGTCACATTACTAATCCTAAGCATAAAATCACTATTCATAATTTACTATTCATCAAAAAACAAGTTGATCTTATTAGACTCTAAATTTCGTACTAAACATAATTGTAGAAGACCATTTTTTGAAAATCATTACACATTTTTTATTATTTAAGGTTTACCTAAACATTTTTAAAAAATCCTTTTTCTAAAATTCATCAAAAATATGCGTACTATATTTATCCAGACATTTGAAAATTTATAAACTTCATCATAAGAATAAATCAAAATTTTATTTAAAACAAAGGATTACACAAGGAAGTTACGGTCTCCTTACATAGCCCCTTATCACACCAGCATAGGACCTAAGTGTAAGGTGTGCTAAGGTGAGAGAATCCAAAGGAGGCTTGGCCAACATCGCACGAGTAGTAATTTCTATCAGTTTGAACTTCTCGCGAAGGCGATCCTGTTCTAGCTTCAGACGATGAAGTTCAGCTTGGGTTTGGTCCAGATCAAAGCCCAGTGGTGCTACCTCCTTCCCAAGTTCTGTTAGATGGGCTTCGATCGGTCCAAGTCTACTGGGTGATGCCATCGAATCTTCTTTCTATATTAATTAACCATGATTGCTTGTATTTAGATACAGTAATCAAAACGTTTAGTTTCCAGTGGTCATATTGACCAATGGTCAAATAACAGTCAAAACTCTATAGTCTCATTTTTATTATACTCATGTTATCAAATGAAATAGTTTTGTTGAGTATAAAAAAAATAAAATAAAATAACACAAAAAACCTGGAAACAAGATTTATTCAAAATTTTGGGTCGTTACAGTTGAACCACTGAGGTACGCTCATCTTCTAGACCACTGAGATCTGCTCGTCATATCCTTCATGTCATAGCCATTTTTAGGATTCTCTCTCTCCAATGCACTTGATTCCGAGAGAATTTACTCCTCAAGACATCAGTCATATCTTGATTGTCACAGAATTTCACTTAGAGTATTCCAAAAGGAGTTTCTTATCGTAAGGGTCCCAATTCCATATAATTCGTGTCAATTGGAAACTCGGTCTGAAAGATATTGGCATTTTTGTAAATAGGGACCAGTTGCTTCTGGACCCTATTCGACATGGTTAGACCAACATGACCAACCCGAACCAAGGGTCCTGCATGGACCGACCTATTTAAACCGACAAAATGCGAGCCAGTTTGGTTTGCGCTGACCCGATCTTTATTGGCCCATTGTCCAGGCTCGTTGGGATTTGTTGGACCCGACCCGATTCGACGGTGGTTCCAGCCCGCCAGGTCGCCCAGCAACCCAATAAGTGTTCTTCAGCCTGGTCTGACTCTTTCAGATTGGTACTGCCTAGTCAGGCCACCTAGCATCTCAATTTTGTTATCCGGCCCGACATGCACCGGCAGGCTAGTTTTCTCCCAGCACGAATGCCAGGAATCATCTTGCTTGTGTGGCCACACGGTGCGAGGTTAGCACTACATTTTCATCCAGTCGGTCCGCTCATGGGTACCAGTTCCTCTGATTGACACGCGGCGGTCCACGGTTCTAGCTCACTGCTTTTTTCCACGGATCGTGGCTTGCGCCTCTAATAGGGACGGGTGGCTTCATCTGCCAGCTGGTAGCCCCTGTAGCCACCACGGCACGCTTCCAGCTCACCACCTCCCACCGTAGCTGGGTGCCACAACCCTGTATTGCCACCACAACTGGGTTCCATCACCCTGTGCATCCTCTGAGGTTGGGTGTCATGTCATGGTTCTAATTTCACGGCCTTCCTGTCCACGACACTTCCGTATGGTGCCTCTGCGACTGATGCGCTGGCGACCATTGCTCCACGAAGAACAGGAAAATGAAATAAGGAAAAAAGAGTAAGGATTAACACATATAAACACCCAAATAATGATCCATGTCTTTTTCGTGTTGAACCAGATTGCTACTTGTTATCAATATCACAAACAACCAAAACAATAGGGCGTAATAATCACTAGGGTAAATATTCCCTTTATCATGCATCATTAACCATCCTGCATGAACGATCGATCTATGGGTTAACTTGTTCGTGAGGTAATCCATGTTCATCATTTAAAATAGAGAATAGGGAAAATAAATTCACACAAAAAAAGCATCAAAACCCTACCAGGGATAGAATTGTTGGTCGAGAAATAACAGAATCACGTACCTCCATTCTTAGATCTTAATCTCCAGCCCATTGTTGCTAGTGATTCTTCTAAGAGTGGAAGAAATTGTGTTCCTTTTTCATCATTCATATTTTACATCCACTAAAACCTCAAAAAAATTCCATGATTGTGCCAACAATTATACATTACTTTTTAGGATATTAATTGATGAAACATGAATCATCAAATCCATTATGCTACATTGCAGCGTCGTTACACTAACTCATTAATGAGGTTCATTATTGAGGTTCATTAATGGGATTAATCATTTCCTTATCACCGTACCGCGGTGTTGACATTCCACTACTTAATGATGAAGTAAAAAATAAAATAACTTTTTAAGTTGTTTTATTTTTCTTTCAAAAATTCTAAAAACTAACTTTAACCATCGACCCGCATCGGTCGAGGTTAGGCTCTGCATAGGGGAACCATGCCCTCACGATCTCAACTGTACTCTAGGATTTCTGATCTAAGTTACCATTTAGGATTTATAAGGATTTGAAAATAAAATAATCATTATTCAATTATTTTATTTATAGGAAAAATCTATTTCCCACAGTTGGCCCGAACCGGCCAATGTTAGGCCCTTTCTAGGCTAATCCTAAGGCTCTAAGTTCAACAGTGCCCTCGTAATTTTTATCCAAGAATCAGTGTAAAAGTTATAAAACCCCACTCACATGCCTATTTAACAAACCTTAAAAAATTCAAAAAAATTATTTGGCCACTCCAAGCCTCTAAATTACATGTCATCTTGAATCCTGGCCTCTAAATAATCACATTTTATTTTAAAAAAAAAATCATGGAATTATAGGGTATTGCATTACTCCTCCCTTTAGGGATTTATGTCCTCGTATTCCAAAAAAAGGGCTAATAAAAAATGGGGGTACTGAGCACGAATTTGAGCCTCCCACTCCCACATGCTCTCCTATAGATTCTTGTGCTATTAAGGAACACATGCCAAAGGAATCGACTATCCATGAAGGATCCTCTCATGTAGATCCTCTATCTCTGCCCAAACTATGTGAATATCTCCCCATCATGAATCTCCATCTCACCATGGTCGATGACGTGAGAAGGGTCGTGCAAATATCACCTCACCTGGGATACATGGAAGATGTCGTGCACCCTCCTTAACTATGGTGGTAGAGAAAAGTAGTACACCACCTCGCCCACTATATATAGTATCAGGAAAGGTCTGATAATCCTCATAGATAACTTATCACCATGACCAAATCACTATATCTCTCATCGTGGAGATAACCATAAGAATATGTGGTCCCCCTCTTCGAACTCCAAGGGTCTCTGTCACCTATTAGTATATGAATTTTTTTCAATTTTGTGCAGTCTTCATCTATTCTCCGATGACCTACACTTTCTTAGTGGTAGCATGTACCGTCTTTGGAACCATGAGTGTAGACTCCCTTGGGTCGGTCTAGCATAATGGTAACCTGCAAGGTCGTTCATACAGTGCCTCAAACGGTTCCATACCAATAGTGGAGTGATAGTATTTTGGTATGAAAACTCCACCAGTGGTAGGTGGTCCCCCCAACTATGGACAAAAATCAAGAACACAAGCACAAAGCATGTCTTCCAAGATCTGTATGGTTTGCTCTGTCTGACCATCTGTGTGTGGGTGAAAGGCTATGATCAAGCATAGCTAAGTCCCAAACACCTCCTCCAATCCCTTCCACAACTGAGATGTAAATCTTGCATCAAAATATGAGACTATTGTATATGGGACTCAAGGGAGTTGAACTATCTCCGACACATAGAGGAGTCCCAATATCTCTACTAAACCCTATTCTCAAATGGGTATGAAGTGGGCTGACTTGGTGAGTCGGTCTACGATCACCCAGATAGTATCGTACCCCCTAAACATGTGTGGTAATCCTATCACAAATCCCATCAATATCTCATCCCAATTCCACTCTAGTACTTTGAGGGGTTGTGTCAAACCAGCTAGAACCTGGTGCTTAGCCTTCACTTACTGACAAGTGAGACATCTAGAGACAAACTCTTCCATTTCCTTCTTTATCCTTGATAACTGGTACTAATTTATAAGGTCCTGGTATATCTTCACCACACCTATATGTAATGCTAAATGGGATGCATGGAAATCCCTCAACACTTACTCCCATAAAACTATAGGTACAATGGTTCATCCTATGAAAAGGATGGCGTGCTCCCCACATTTTGAATATCCATCATGGGAATGCCCTGTAAACATTTGGGCATGTGTATTCTTACAACTGATATCTCCAAGTTGAGGCTCAATTAATTGTTGTAATAGTAGAGGGGAAATTACCATCCACTAAATAAAAGTTCCCTCATCTCTATCCATAAAGGATATTTTAATCAAGGCCAACTGCCCTGAGGCCTCATTCAGTATTTGTGAACTTAATCTCCTACTAAGAGCATTATCCACCACGTTCCCCTTCCCATTAGAATAGACAATCTCAAATTCACAATCCTGGAGAAACTCTAGACAATGCCACGGTCTCAGGTTCAGATCATTTTGAGAAAAGATATACTTGAGAATCTTGTGGTTGGAGTATATGATAAATCATTCACCCATAAGGTAGTGTTTCCACATCTTTAGTGCCAAGACTACCACTTCCAACTCAAGGTCATGAGTCTAATAGTTCATCTCATTTTGTCTCAATTTTCATGAGATATAAGAAATTGCCACTTTCCCCTACATCCGGACACAACCAAGCCCGGTTCATAATGCATCACAGTACACCACGTAGCTAGTTCCCTCCTTAGAAAACCTCAAGATAGGATCACTTTTCAAGATCTTCCTCAGCTACTGAAATATCTATTGGAATCCTTCAATCCACATGAAGGGTTTTCCCTTCTTTGTCAATGTTGTCATGGGTGTTGCCACTCTGGATAAGTTGGGTCAAAAATATCTTATAGTACACATCCAACCAAAGGAAACTCTATACCTCAGTAACGATCTTGCGTGGATCCCAAGAAAGAACCACCTCGATCTTTAAAAGATCCACCGCAACTCTAGCCTAAGAGAAGACATGTCCCAAGAATTGTACCTTTAATATCACAAACTCACACATCGAGAGACATATATAAACATGGTTCTCTCATAGTGTGTCCAGAACCATCCTCAGGTGTATCGTGTGCTCCTCCTCAAATGCTGAATACACTAAGATGTCATCAGTGAACACCACTACAAACTGGTCTAAGTACAGTTGGAAGATCATGTAAATGAGTCCCATGAACACTTTTGGGGCATTAGTCATTCCAAATGGCATTACTAAGTAATCATAGTGGTCGTAGAGACATCTGAAAGCCATCTTTGAGATGTCCTCATCTTGTACTCGAAGCTAGTGATAGCCTAATGTAGGGTCTATCTTCAAGAACTGTCTAGCTCCCTTAATCTTTTCAAAGAGATCATCAATCCTCGGGATAGGATACTTTTTCTTCATGATCACTTGGTTTAGGCACCGAAAGTCCATGCATGACTACAAGCTTCCATCTGCCTTCTTAGAAAACAACATTGGGGATGCCCATTGTGAAACACTGGGCCTTACGAACCCCTTCCTCTAAAAGTCCTCCAACTATACTCTCAACTCCCAGAGCTCTATGGGAGACATCCTATATACAAGTGTAGATATCAGTGTCATCCAAGGGTACAAATAAATGCAGAATTCTACCTCTCTACGAGGAGGTAGTCCTGGAACATCCTCTAGAAAGACATCCCTGTACTCATCCACCGCTGTAGGAAACTGTAGACTCGTCTCATCCACTGCACCAAGGTTCATGCTAGCCAACTGATGAGTTATCGAATGCACTCTTCTATGTGAGAGTCCATACCAAGATGCTTTGTTTTTCTTCTCACCGACAAAGGTAAACTGGTTCCCATCTTCACAGACACACCGCACTGTGCATCTAAAACAGTTTACCAGAGCATGAACTTTTGATATCCATTCCATACCCAATATGATGTTGTAAGGCCTCAACACTACTACTAGGAGATCCCAGTCAAACTCTCATCTCAAATATTAATCTCACAATGTTGTCACCAGTGTGTGATCATTAAATCCCCTCCCATAAAAGTATCTAATCGAAAAGATCAATCCAATAACTCAATATGAATCTCTGAGATCCGAACAAGGTCTTCAGTAAGGAAAGACTGACCGACACCTGTGTTTATAAGAACTTCAACTAAAGTGGAGAATACATAGAGTGTACCTCATATCATCTATGAAACATTTGGACTGTAGGCCTTGATTTCCTGAAGCTGAGCCCACCCCCGTCCACCTACTCCTAGAACCTTTGGTGGATCCCCTAAGAGGTGGTGGTGGTAGAATTCCATACTTATTCCCACCTCATATCACTCATACCTCTCATCTTCCACTTCTGCTTCCTATAAGACTACCCTAATCCTATCTCTATCGCTACCTCAGCTATCCCTCAACCATCTATCAATCCTCTGCATAGCGAGCCGGGAAATCCGAAGCCATGTGCCCATGCCCGCCACATGCATAGCACACTCTAATCCCCAGATGTCTTCCACTCCCCTGGGGGCCTCATACCATCGACCCTGAGTGTTGGATCCATCCTATGAATGGTATGGCCAGTCTAGGCCTCTACATCATCTTTCAGCTACCTGCCACAGATTACTCGGCCACCCTTCACATGGTGGTATCTCCTAACGTCTGTTCCTGTTCAGTGAGGAATATATCTACTAGTAGAGCTCTATAAAGCACCCTATCCTATATAGGGATGCTAAGGGAAATCATCGATTCCTTGATCTCCCATAGGAGTCCCCTCTCAAAGGTATGGGGCCCAAAGAAAGGGTCTTTCATCATATCTGTAGAGTAACGGGAGAGGTATGTGAACCTTGAAGAGTACTCAGTCGTTGTTAGGATACCCTTCTATAAGTGAACCATCCCCCGTATGTGCACAGAGAACAAGGTCTTGGCGAATAAATCATCCTTGAAAAGTTTCTCAAAGATAGACCAAGTGAAGGTTTCCTCATCACGAGTTTGTATAGTCAAACTCTACCATCTTTTCGTTGAGCCCTATATAAGGATCGCGGCTAGTACTTCCATCTGGTCAAGTGGAATCCTCACTAAGAGGAAGACTCATGTAACTAACTCTATACAATCCTCAGCGACCTGAGGATCTGTATCTCCCTTGGATCTGGGAGGTCTCTGACACTAGAACTCATGTAAGGCATTGAGCCTATATACATCCTCTACCGATAGAGCCAGTAGTAACTGCTAACCAATGGGTGATGGTGTTGCTGGGACACCACCTGAAGGTTCCATCAAGGAAAATGGTCCTTGTTCTGGAGCCTCATATCCTAATGGATCGTCCTTGTGGTCATGCACTAGAATCCTGGTTGGTTTTCTATGTGGAAGCATCGTGAAAGAGATCAAGATGAACCATGGTTAATTTATTATACCTAGTGAGAACACTCTAACTCAAAAAAGACCATGGGAAAAAATTAAATGATGCATGCAACTAGTGTTTCCATGTACCGAGTTGGAAAATAGAATTCAAGGTCCTAGTGTATGGATACACCGACCACTGCACCAACACTGGACTCCCTGGCCTGAAAACCGAACTCAAAACACTTAACACTGTTGCCCCATAAAAATTTATAAACTCTTAGTTATTCTAGTAGAACCGACTGGCCTTTGATACCACATTGTCACGACCCATCCCCCAAGGCCCATGTTGTGACTACCCCAATCCCACCTTCCATAGGCCATGGACTGGCGACTAGCACCAAAAAGGCATATCCCAAAAAGTTAAGTCATTTTCATTTAAACCTGTACACACACACAAAGATCAAACTATGGAAGGTAAACACAATGTAAACCCAAATTGTCACTAAGACAACAACATAGATTACAGTATAAGTGGAAAAGTAAAAAGGGGCCCGAATACAATCCCAAAACCAAAAAGGGAAGTAAAGCTGCATATTTTTGTCTTATCAAACCCAACCTGAAGTGTGGAAGAAGGGTAGCTGTTCATAGTGGTAGAAGTATGTCTCTTCTGTCCCCTTTCACTGAGCACCACCTAGTCCCAGACCACCAAGGTCTTTTTCAAAGCATCGATCACCTACACGAGACATGGAATTTGTGGATGAAGCCCATGTAGGGGTGAGTAAAACAATACTTAGTAGGGACCTAAAACCATAAAGGAATGTACACAAAGAAGGACCAGAAAAAAATATTGCACATCAAAATCACACAAAAAAATCACACATCAAAGATAGCTCACACCAAGTATAAATTTAAGTATAGAAAGTAATATTATTAGTCGTAGAGATGATTTATATTGTATAGCTGAGGGATCATCCCTGATGATCCACTAAGGTCTGATCGACTACTGGACCACAGAGCTCTACTCAGTTGTTGGAGCACTAAGGTCTACTCGCCTACTGGACCACTGGGGTCAGCTCATCTGTTGGACCAATAAGGTCTGCTCATCAAATGGACCACTAAGGATCACTCCTCTATTGCACCACTAAGGTACGCTCATCTGATGAACCACTGAGGTAGGATCGTCTGCTGAACCATTGAGGTATGCTCGTCTGTTGAACCAGTGAGGTACATTTTTCTTCTAAACCACTCAAGTATGCTCATCTGCAGAACCACTGAAGTTCGCTCCTCTACTGCACCACTGAGGTCCAGTCATCTATTGAACCATCAAGGTATGCTTCTATGTTGAACCACTGAGGTATGCTTAACTACTGAACCATTGAGGTATGCTCGTCTGCTGAACCATTTAGGTACACTCCTCTATTGACCCACTGAGGTACACTTGTCTACTAACCCACTGAGGTATGCTCGTCTGATGGACCACCAAGGTCCGCTCGTCTGTTGAACCATTGAGGTACACTAGTCTGCTGAACCATGGTCATACACTCGTCTACTGAACCACTGAGGTCCAATCGTCTGCTTCACCGCTGAGGTATGTTCATCTTATGAACCACTGAGTTATGCTTTTCTACTAGACCAATGAGGTCCGCTCATCATATCCTTTATGTCACATCCAGCAATAGGATTCCTGCTCTCCAGTGTGCTTGATTCTGGGGGAATCTACTCATCAAGACATTAGTCATATCTTAATTATCATGGAATCTCATTTAGAGTATTACCAAAGGACCTCCTTATAGTAAGGGTTCCAATGCCATATACTGCGCATCAATTGGATGAACTATTTCAATGATACTAGTGTTTTAGTAAAAATTGGTCGATTGCATCCGAACCAGGTCTGATTTCTTCAGACCGACCCGAACAACCCAACTCGGGGGTCCCGCATGACCTGAACCATTTCATTCGACTCAACCCGACCCAATTGGGTCTAGTCTGGCCATGCCTATTGAAATTTTCGGAACCCAACCTAATTCAGACGTGGGTCTAGCCCACTGGGTCACCCAAAAACTCGGTCCTTGTTCTTTGGCCCGGTCTGACATGGTCAGACTGGCTGGGCCTCCCAGTGGCCCTGTTTCTCCTCCAAAATAGACCATATCGGCAAGCTAGTTCACCCCCCAACTCGGGTTGCCCAACGGCCCAGTTTAGTTTTCTGGGCTATGCTGTATCACTGGGTTGGATTGTTCCCAACCCGATTGTTGGGTGGAATCTGGTTCGCGTGGCCACATGGAACTAGGGTGGCACCCCATTTTCGACCAACCAGTCCACTCATGTGGATATGCTCCTCCACATGACCCACGTCGGTATATGGGTCCATCTCATTGTCATGGTCTGTAGAACGCGTCTTTCACGTCCGATGCAGCTGAGTGGCCGCATCTACCTACCGACCTCCCTTTTTGTTGTCACAGTGCACTGTAAGAACACCATCTCTTGCCTATCTATAGCCCTTCCGTCTGGCGCCTCTGTAGCTGATGCACCACTGACCATTGTTCCACAAAGAATAATAGAATGAAAGAAGAAAAAAGGTGGAGAAGTAGCATATATGAACACCCAAAGAATGATCAAAGTCTTGCTTTTATTGACATGGATATGTTCTTGTTAGCAGGATCGTCAAAAAGCCAAAAAAATAGGGAGAATAATAACTATGATACATATCCCATTTATCTTGAATCATTAACCATCCTGTATGAATGATCAATATGCGGGTTTACTAGTTCATGAGTTAAGATGCATTCATCATTTAAAACAGAGAATGGGGAAAATAAATTCACATAGAAAATCATCAAACCACTACCTAGGATATATTTTTTGGTTGGGGAAGAATGGAATCAGGTGCCTTCATTCTTAAATCTTGATCTGCATCCCACTGTTGCTAGAGATTCTTTGATGGGTGGAATATATTGTGTTCTTTGTTCTCTATTCTTCATCGCCACCCAGCAAATCCTCAAAGAAATTCCAAGAAGGTGCCAGCAATTCTTCATTTCTTGTTAGGCTGTTAATTGATGAAACACGAATCAACATTTCTCTTACACTGTGTTGCAGCACCATTATAGTGACTCATGAATGAGGTTCATTAGTGAGATTAACTTTCACCTCATCACTACACCGCAGCACTGATGTGCCACTACTTAACAATGATAAAAACAAATAAAATAACTTTTTAATTTTTTTTTTTTTTTCGAAAAGTCCGAAATCTAACATTCACCATCGACCAGCGATGGTCGATGTTAGGATCCTCCTAAGGGAAGCATGCCCTTAAGAGCTCAGTGTTACTCACAGACATCCAATCTGAGTTACTGTTATAAGGATTTGAAAATAAAATAATCATTATAAAATTATTTTATTTACAGCCAAAAACTACTTTCCAAAGTTGGCCCATGTCGGCAATTGTTAAGCCCTTTCTAGGTGAATCTCAATGCTCTGAGTTCAATGATTCCCTCATATTTTTTATCTGAACACCATTTTAGATTTTATAAAACCCACTAACACATAAATTTAATGAAAATTTAAAAAAAATTCAAAAATACGATCTAGCCACTCCAGGCCTAAGAATTACATGTCGTCTGAGAGCCTGGTCTCAAAATAATCTCATTTAATTTTCAAATTTTTTTCATGGAATTATGGGGTATTACATAGTTCTCTAATCAAATTCATTGTTCATGATTTATAGGAGTGGTTCTTCTTAAAATAACATTCCAAGGGTCATTAAGAAGGGATACAAATTAGTTCTACTGAAGAAGAGGTAATCATCTTACCCGACCTATTTAAATTTATTTCTTCTTCAACTACCTATAAATCTATGGTATTCATCATTAAATAATAATTTAAATATCTTAAATTTATTTAAATTTTATTATGATTATGGAACCACTATTCTCCACCTCTTTTACATTAAATAGGAAATGAAAAGTATCACTCAATCATAGGTGTGGACTACCACCTCCACGTAGTGATATGATACTCTATCCATCATCATAAATCATGATTGATTATTATGATGGATTTAAAGTTTAAATATGATATTTATGATATATTTATAAGTATTCAATTATAATATATTATCTACCTTCTTACCATTCTATCCGTTGAAATATGATAATGTTGCTCATGTGCGCGTGTTGACTACCACATCCACAAAATGATGTGATTCATCTATAATTTCTTTCTTTAAATGGAGTATAATAACAAAATATTTAATGAATATTTTTTATATTTATGATATAATAATTAATCTTAAAATTTGAATTATTATTTACCTTTTTTTCATTTCAACCATCAAAAAATAGAAACATCACTCATGTTTACATAAAGACTACCATTTCCATCAAGTAATGTAATAACTTATTCATCATTGTTTTATATATATAATTATAGGATTGTATATAATGATTATATATGATACTAATTACATGACTACAATTCTGGAGATTATGGAACCAAAATCACAGAACATGGACTAGGACTATCAAACCAAATCAAGCATGAAAAATAAAGCAGTTATCACTCAAAATAGAAGTTTTAGTAAGCAATTATTAATAAATGGGTGATAAGATGTTATAAGTAAATAATGTATGTTATAAAGTAAATGAGTATGGTTCTATAATATGTTTATAATAAATCATTATTTTTTATACAGTAAGTTTGAACACATATGAAGCAAGATGAGATTTGATGTAAGGGGTTTATGTTTCAATACCATATTAATCAGGAATTTTTATGCTTGAATTTACATTGAGAAAATTATATTATTATATAATAAAACCTTTAATTTATCTTTTACCCTTGTTATTTCTATAATTTTAATTATTTAGAACAATTTACCTCTCTTTGTTAATCAAAATGGTATAGAATTTTTTTTAATAAAAATCGGCATTATTTTTTTCCTTTCAGCTGGGAAACCTTTTTCTTCCATATCCATGGTTCTTAAAATGTTTTGATATTTCTTTTGAATATTATTGAATGGTTTTTTAGTGTAATTTAAATCCATGTTATACTTTTTAGAAAGAAATGTACTTTTTACGAAACAAAATATTTTTTAACGATTACAACATGAACAGAATTTCCAACTATCATGACTACTAAATGATTTGGATCGTACTTTAAGTTTTTTCCATGGTTATTTTAAAAAATATATTTCCTTAATATTTTGGAAATATTTGGATTTTAAATAAGTGATTTCAAATTGGAAATATTATTTTCTTCATGATCCTCTAAAAATAATCTATGATAACATACTTTGATATTAATTATGTTTTACTAGGTATGTGATCCAATGATATAATACTTATTATTTCTCTAGATGGTCTATGATTATGATGATAAAATATATACGAAACCTATTTATTTTTTCTTCATTATGTTATGATGAAATGAGGAAATGTTTATGAAGTTCATTTTCTTCCAACGGGTTGTGATATGATGATATAATGAATGATTTATGATCTTATGGAACACATATTTATGGTTTCTAATATGTCATGGGTGAACCCAGAATTATATATCCCTCAAATGCATTGGGTAATGATGGATATCTCATGAGATAATTAGAACTAGAATGGGGAGTGAACCCAATTTAGAAAGAGGCTCTATCCACTATGATAGTCAGGGGAGTGAACATTCACTAAGGATAAGATATAATGGAGAGTGAACCCAATCCACTATGATAGTCTTGGTAGTGATCATTAACTAATGGAATGATTTTATATTCTTATTTAATGGAAACAAACTTATTTCATATGTTTATGATATATTCTCATGGATCATTATTTATTATTGATGATTCCACACACTTATGAATTATATCTTCTATTATGATAAATAATTATGTTGCGATTTATGATTAATTATCTTTCATTTATTGGGTATGATTATTGTAAGTTATGATCATGTTATTATACCCTTATAACTACTTTATGATCACCTATGATCATTGATTGATATCTATTATGTTTACCATTACTAATAATCTAATCTCACCCTTTCTTATGTTTCCTTACCTTGGGTTATGAAGAAGGGTTTTAAGTAGGGTATGTCTAAGAATATTAATATATGGAAAGATCTTTGTAGGAGATGTTGAAGATATTTCATGAAATAAGTTGATTATGTATCTAGTCTCCAAATACACTAAACCTTCACAATTCTGGCATATATTATAATATTATTTAATGAATATTCATCTAATATGATGTAATATCTATGTACAAAAATTATGGGTTTATATAAAACTACTAGTTGAATGGGATCAAGAATAATATATTTTTCATTAGGAATATCCTTTTCTGGTTCCAATTAGGTAAATTTAATACTTCTAACAATTATAGAAAATTCATTCTCTTCACTTGAAGGGTGATAGTTTTGACTAATACCATTCTCTAAAGGTTCACTACAGCTAGGTGGCCTAGCTGGGATAGGAACATCATCTTCAAAATTGTCCCCACTAGAAGAGTTTGTATAGAATACTAATTTTCTAGCCTTAGAGGAACAAATCATTGTTGTCATAGTTGAGATCATCTTTATTTCCCCTTTTTCAATTCTTGTATGAAATGAATTTATTCTCCTTATGTAATTACATATTAGCATCCCATTGATCATCTAATTCCTAGTTAGTTTGGCCATATTTATAAGAATAAATACAGAATTCACCACATAAAAAACTTAAAATTAAACACTATAGGTATCCATATCTTCAGTATTTCATCCCATGGACAAACCACTTTTCACATATATGGAACTGTCTCATCCTAATCATTAGGAGATACTAAATTTGTGTATCTTCCTGAAGGAGTAGGATCCTTCATGGTTTCCAGAATAGATCCTTTAGGAGTTTCCCACTATAAAACACTTGTGCAGTCCCTATAAACCTATATCATTTTAGTGACTGGTGATATCCCTTCTTCCGATAGGAAGAAAATTTCACTAGGATTAGAAGAAATCCATTTTCCCATTTGCACATGCTCAAAATGTTCCTATGTAATAGGCTCACCACAAGACGCTACATCTTTAGTAATCCTAGAACCATCCCAGACTAGGGATATATATTCTTTGTTCCTCTGGATACAATCATTATCAATATAACCCCTATAATAGTAGGCCCCATAATTCATGATATTTCAAAAATGATCCCTTGAATGGTAAATTATGTTAAAATCAATACATAAACTTAGATGTATATCATTTTCAATTTTTATATTAATTTCATACTTATAATTGGATAGAAATATCCACTATATTAAATTAGAACTCATGTCAACCTCGACAAGCACTCTAGAAAAGGCCCCAAATTGTACTGAATCAGTTTATTTATCCATTCTAATGGGAACCCTTACTGCAGTAATGATGTCATTCAGAATCTTAGGATGCCAAAGAATGAAATTTAAGCCATGAGTTTTAATCCATGCCTAATAAAAAGTTCTCTTGATGGAAGAAGGATTAAATCCCAATGTTCATTCATAAATGTATAGTGAACTTGGTTTTAAGAAGAGTAAACAAAAGTTCCATGACTTTTTCCTTTAATCGTCTTTGGTAAAGAGACACTTCAAAAATCCATGACCAATATAAGTACATATCTAATCTAAAAATACCAAAATCTTATGAACTCTATAAATTAATTAATTAAGCCCTTAAGGGTAATTTTTTTTGATGTATAAGTCTATAAATAAAGGATAATTTATATAAATCCACATGCTCATAAATTTCATCATTATTCCCTGTTACATAAAATGTGGAAACTTTCCTAAGAATCCTTCCCATGTATGAATCCCTGAACAAATCCAACAATCTCCAAGCTTCTATCGAAGATTTTGGCCCTTCTTTCTACCCCCGGGGATCATCTAAATTTGAATTATGAAGGTACTCATCAATTGAACAACCTATAATAAATTACACATTATTGAGATTAGAATCACATGGGAATGCCACCGCTATGCCCTAGAAAATGTGAACATCTTCATTGTCTTCGTGGAATCATCAAAGACAAGTACTCCCAAGAGAAGAACCCATCTATCATATACTTAAATATATATAAGTGTGTACATAAAAACATATATATATATGTGTGTGTGTGTGTGTGTGTGTGTGTGTGTGTGTGTGTATGTATATAAATACATACAAATACCCATATTTATGTGTACATATATATACTCACTTATATATATTTAAAGACCCTAACGTGAGCAGTATGTGTAATTCCATGATATTAGTCATCCAACTACCCCCCAACCCACCATCACAACACGCCACCAGGTTTGCTAGTAGCTTGGAAGTTTGTTCATTGTTGGTTGTGCATTCCATGGGTTGAGTTAGATCCCCTGATCATGTTGGTCCGAAATGTATGATGGTTGGAGGTTGTGTCCAGCACGTCACATATCCTTTTCTTAGTCCACTTTCCTTAGGTCCCATTTGGCCTTGACATTTACCGAATTCTATGTGTATTTAGTAGACTTCGTGTTATTTAAGCTGGAGTTAGTTCCCTAGAAACCAAATAACTTTTTAATTTCTTTTACTATAAAATTAATATTTATTTTTATTTGTTCACATGAAGAGTGTTCTTATATGTAAAATTAATGTGATAATGTCCCTAGATTATTTTTCATGTTGAAAGGTTATAGTTGTTTCTCACTACAAGGAGAACCTTAAAACACAAAGAAAATATTCAAAAAAAAATTCTATAGTCTTGATGCCATTTTTCTGAAAGTACATGGATGGTGTTTGACTACCAAACATTTGATTATCATAAGTGGATAAGACTTATTCACATAAATTTCACACTTTTTGGTCTTCAAGAAGGTAGGTTATGAGGACAGACTCTCTAAGAGGAATTACACATGTTGTATGTGCCATTGGATATTTCTATCTATAGATTCGTCCTTAGACTCTAGATTATTATTAATGTATATCAGGAATATCATAAATTAATGTATTGAAAAAGACCATAGTGACATATAATCATAGAGAGGTAGGATACATTGGGTGAATTATAAGTGATACAACATTAACTGAATAAGCCAAGAAAGAATTCTTCCATTGTGTGTTAATGTAAGATGATATCTCTAGCCCTTTTATTGAAATGGAACATTCTGATTAAATACTTGCCCATCATAGTTCTTAAATAAGTACATTTCCAAGAGTTAATAAAAATTAATCAAGAATGTAGATTTAAAAAACAAGTATGCAATATTCTTGATGAGATATTGAGACCGAGGAATTATATTACATAATAATCATTCATATAAGTTTGTTGTCATTGCGACATTTACTTCTTATTTTATGGGTTCCCTAACATGATGTTAGATTCTAATCTTGGAATTTCAGAAATTTTTCTTAATACCACAAATAAATAGGTCTATAGAGTCACACACTAAGTGTATCCAAAATCTTGATTAAATTTTATTGGAATAAAATATTAAGAATAAATATTAATTATTCAAGTGACTTTGATCACATGAATTTGATCACCATTTATACGAGTTTTTAATATATGTGAGCGGAATATTAAAAAATATTTATTTTTTGATTTTGTGAATAGAATATTTATTTATTGAATGAATAATATAAATATATTTAGTTATTTTCAAAAAAAATATTTATTATTCCAGGTTTGATAAATGTCGGGGAAGATTGATAGGATGAGTTAAAGGCCTGATGGAAATAATATATTTTATTTAATATCATTTAGATAGATATTTATGTATTTATTTAAAAATGATATTAAAATGTCATATAGTTAGCACAGGTCATGGAATTTATTATTATTATTATTGATGTTGTTTTTGTTTTTGTTTTTGTTTTTGTTTTTGTTTTTGTTGTTGTTTTTGTTATAATTTAACATGGGGTTTACAAAGAATAGATAATTATTTTAGGGTATATGTTTAGTTAATAACTGTTAAACCTCAAGTATATAATCTAATTTATATCATTTTAGAGTTTTTGAGAGTTGTGAACAATTGATTCTCCTAGTATAATTCAATAAAATCCCTAGAAATAACTTCTTGAGAACTCTCTAAAGAACGATAGATAATCCTCCTTCACCCAAACAAGAATGAGAGAACATGATAATTATTCTTCCAATACCATAATATTACTTACTATGAACAATGGTGAACAATACAAGGTTTTTTTTCATTCATTAAATCATCTATAATACTAATAATTACATTCTAAGATTCAAGGATCATGTGGGGATATAGAAAGAATAATTCTAGCATGAATTATTTTCTGAAACGAAGATATGAGAGTGAATACTAAATAGATAATCAATAATTAAATAATTATAAATATGAGGTAATTATTTTTATAAATTAATTATAAATTAAATGTGAAAATAACCTCTATAACAATATTATGGGGAGTCATTCATCATGTTCTTCATATTCATCCATTCAAGTTGACAAAAAAAAATTTGGGAACTAGGTCAACAACCTCTACTATACCCCAGAACCATCAAGTGGTATCAGAGAAATGTGAATTTAAAGTTCATAATTATTTATTATTTGGTTAATCTAATTCAATTTTTTGGTTCTTTAAATCCAAAATTTTATATAATACATTTTTTTATATTCATATAACCAATACCATGACAAAAACATATGAAGAATTCTCAAAGATCCTATATGCTGATGCCAAAGATACTGACAAAAAGAAATTATTACATGGGATATATCTATAATTATACACTATGTTACCTTGGTCAACCACACAAGAACAAAATTCTATAATCATAGAATATTATGTGGGGGTTTCATAAGCGGTGTCATTACACATCGTATATTGACCTCCAATTTGCATATGGTTGCATGGGGAGTACACAGCTTATAGCTGGTGTACACACCATCTAACCCCATACAATTTTAATCCCATAAGAATCATGAAATTCATGTGGTTAAAATAAATGTAAATTAATTATAACATTACATGTATTGATTTGCTACAAAGCAACACAGCATCACGTAAAGTACACATCATGTAGCTAAATTTTACATGCCTTGTAAGATATAGATTCCCAGAAAAGATACACATCAATTGTCTATGAATTTAGTTTGGGTGTAAATAAATGGATTATGAGACATCCCAATATTTTAGGTAATATTTTTTAAAAATAGATTCAATTGCTTTAATAGCTTTCATTACATGCCACGTCATGTTTTAATGAACCGCAATATAATATTAATATTATTATTTAATCATGAATGTAAAAAAATAGTTGTTAAACATGGTGGTACGAATAAGAATAACTAAATTTAAAAAAAATGAATTTTTTAAGTAAATAAAATATATTTATAAAAAAGTACTTAATTTTTAGTAAAGTATTTATGTTCACTGAAAATACATTTTTCCCAAAAAAATGATTGGTTTGGATTTTTGTGAATAAATAATAAAATAATTTTTTTACACTTATATTAAATGTATTTGAATAAAATATATTTATTTTTCAAATCAACAGGTCAAAATTATATTCGGATGAATTGTGAGATTTTTCAGAAAAGTCTGATTTTTTTAATGAATAGTGAAAAATACTAATTTTTATTAAAAACTTCCTTTTTGTTTACTGAATTTATATGTTTAATTTTGTTTTAAGATATTTTCAAAAGTAAAAATAGTTAAATATTATCGTAATTAATCCAATTTAGGTTACTTTAATCTATTTAAAATATAATTTTTGCATTACCACTTTCTATACTTAGGAAAACTATTTCCTTCAAAAACCAATTTTTCTTCACGTCGGTAGGTTTAATTATAAATTTAATTATACCGCTTCAAGAATTGAATTTAGAGAAATTTATTCCATATTTTTAATAAATATATTTAATATTATATAATAAGTTCAACTGGATTTTTTTATTAATGAATAGAAAAAATAGTAAGCATTAATTATTATGGTTAAGGTTAAAAACTGTTCACTATGGGTTAAACTAAAACGATAAGGGTTAAAATGACCTAGAAACTTGAAATAGTCCTATTTAATTACCATATTCTAACCTTATAACATATAATTTTTTATAGTGGTCCATGTTTTATCATTGTTTCATGTGAAAAATATTGGTATAACTTTTTATTTTCAAAAATTCCATGTGTATCCTCTCACCTACTTATAAAAGTGAATCTCATATCATATCCTCTTCACACATCCATGGAATTTTGGTTCAAAAAATAATTAAAAAAATAAATTCCTTACTTACATACCTATACCATATATGACTTTTATATTAGGAAACCCTTCTAAGAAGGATTTTGGTGCAAACCTAAAGAGGTTGTCTGAAAAAGAGGTGTCGTTCTTAACCGAGCATTTTAATTTTAACTCGTCTTCCACATCCATTAAATATTATTAAACTATTATGATATAATTATATAAATATATCCCATATACTGATATTTTATTATTTAAATGGAATAAACTATATCAATTTCCTCCTCAATCAAACGGGAAATAAAACTATCGATCGTGTGTATGGCATACTACCACCTCACAAACTGATGTAATTAATTCTTCATCACCACATCTCATGGATATAAATAATGAAAAATTAAATGTCTAAATATTATATTCATGAAATATTTATAATATTTTAATAATAATATTTCATCTAACCTCTTATATCCCAATCCGTTGGAAAATGAAAACATCCCTCATGCAAACGTGTGGACTACCGCCTCTACAAAGCGATGTGATACGTTTTTCATTTTATTTTGACATCAATGGTAATAAGGATATTTTAAATGAATATATATAATATATATGATATTAAGATTATTTATTAATGGTGAAGGATTATTTACCTTTCTTTCATTCCGTCCTTCAAGAAAATGGAAGCAATGTTCATGCATATGTATGGTCTGCCATCCCAATAAATGGTGTAATTCATGTTTAATATATAAATTTAATGGTTTGCAATAAATAAATTTACAGTGAATTTATATAAAATTTATATAATTTTTAATATTATTGAGATTATGGAACAATGATCAGAGTAAAAGGAAAAAAATAACAAACCAAAACATACATGAAAAACGAAGTAGTTGTTACCCGAAACAAGATTTTAACATTGGAATTTTAATAAACATGTAATAAAAGGACATAAGTAAATAATATATGGTATGAAATATATTATTATGGTTCTATAATATATTTATATTAAACATTTACTTATTATAAAATATGTTCTAATCTGTATGAATAAATTCTAGAATTGAGGTAAGGGATTTTCAACTCACTTTTATTTTTGTGGGACACATGCCTTATACACCACTTGTTTATTTTATTTGTTTTATATACTACCTATGAATGTATTTAATTATTATTCTCGTAAAAAATTATTTTAATATCCATATAATATTTTCTATTTCATGGGTCTTATGAATCAACATTTTACAAAGTGGTAAGTTTTTTATACTACAATCTCTTTGTTTATATGGATTTTTTTATGATTATTCTTCCGATGATGAAATATTATGATCCATATCCTATGAAACTAAATAATTCTATTATAATATGGTTATTTATTTAAATTATATTTTTTTCTTTAATTTTCTTCTATTTATGTACTCAATAGTCCAAAATAATGTTTTTAAGGAAAATCAACTTTATTTCTCTCTTCGGTCAAAAATCATTTTTCTTTTATGTCTATGTTTTCAAAAAAATGTTTTAAGGAAAGTATTTAAAATTATACAATGATTGTTGAAATAAATTTTTACACATGTTTTAATTTTTAGAAATGGTTTAAATCTAATCTTCTTATCATTTTTTGGACAAGTTACTAATGAATTTTTATCAAAAATGTGACAGGAATATTCGTTTTAACAAGTATAGTGTGAACAATATTTTATATATTCATGAACATTAAATGATTTAAATCTTCATTTAAAAGTTTTTATTTTTATTTTCGAAAAATATTTTTTCTTTAACATTTGGGAAATTTAAATATTGTAATTAAGTGTTTTTAAATTAGAAATGTTATTTTCCTCAAGAAATATTCCATATGATATTTAAAAATTGTTTTTTATCTAATATGACATACATTGATGTTAATTAAGATTTAATAGGGATATGATCAAATGATATCATAATTATTATTTCTATATATGTTTTATGTTTATTATAAAAATATTTTTATGAAACTCATTTCTTTTCCACGTGTTATTCTATGATGAAAAAAATAAAATGTTTATGAAACAGGTTTCTTTTCCATAGGTTATTCCCTGATGAAATGTTCATGAAACCCATTTCGCTTTATAGTTAATGGTATGATTAATATTTTATAATATTTCGGGAACTATATCTATGATTTTCATTATTTTATGGGTGGGACCTATATCTACCTCCAATTAAAGGGAAAATATTAATATCTTAAGAGATAAATAGGACTAGAATAAAGAGTAAACATAATTCAGCAAGGGAAATTTTCCACTAAGATTGTAATGGGAGTCAACCTTGACTACTATGATGGTTTGTGGATTACACCAATTCTAAAGTGACAACCTTATCAATGATCCTTGACTAATAATGAAATTTTTTCTATTCTTGTGTGTATGCCACAAATCTATGTTTTATGCCAATATTATGCTCTTATGTCTTATGTTCATTGATTCCTTTATGATTATTGTATTATGAACTATCAATATTTATTCCATGACTCATGTTTATGATATATGATATACATGGTATGGTTTTCAAATGCTATTATCATTTTTCATACCCTTATGCTCACGATATTTTAATACCTCCCATGTTTACCTATATTAAACATTTATTCTCACCCTTTATTATGTTTCCTTTTCCCAAGTTATGAAGATATAAATTATATTTGATATGTATAAGAAGGGTTATTGTTATAAATAACTTTGTGGTAAAGGATGTAGTTAACCTATAAAACAATCTTTTATGTATATGAGAATCTAAAGGAACAAAACCAAAATGATTTTGGTGTGGATAATTATGTTATGTAAGGAATATTCATCTATTGAGATTTGATATCTATATATAAAAGTGTAGGCCACTATATTTAGTATCAAGGAAAAGTATAGTTGACCTTTGGAAACCATTATGTGAAAACTTTAGTGAGAAACCTAGGTGTAAGTCTAAGGATAAGTATATTTATAGGAAAATATCATATAATTTTGGTAGATCAAGTGGTTTCGAAGAAATTACATCCACGTATAGATATTAAAGACAATGTGTATCTAGAATAGTTGTACCTTGGGGTGATAAATTCCAAGATTTTGCATTGGTTTTGACTCAATAGTCACTTGGATCATGAAAACAAACCTTTATACACAACTGTTTTGACACTCGTAGGGGTTATGTTTGGGAAATTCATAAACTCTTTACAAACCATAGTGAATGGATAATGATCATGAGTGACCAAGGTAAAATATATGGTGTTATATTTTGAAAAGAATATGTTATGATTTAGATATAGTATAATTGATTTATCATGATTATGTGGTTTTCCAATATGATTAATGTTTCTCACACTATGATTTTTCATTTTAGTCAATGGATAGGACCCTAATGAACCATTTTAATGCTAAATTAAATGGAAAATGCAATGATTTTCATACCTTGAAACCAATTGTTATGGGAGATAGAATGAAAAATATCATCTCTATTCTCACTCAACATTTTTAAGATATGAATCATACTGAACTAATAATTAATAAAATAAAAATATTCTTTTGAGTCCTTCATGATGAAACGACCACCTTTTTCAGTGGTTTCATGGATCCAATAGTTTCTAAATAATGGATCAGTGCCCTTGAAAAATATTTTCCATTCTCTAATGTTCTAAGCTTGAAAAAGTAATTTTGGTTGTCTATCATTTGGAAGGAAAAGAGAATCAATTGTGTACTCTTATCAAGAATAGAATTCAACAAGATTAAATTGAATCCACAGAATGGGAGGAGTTTCAGAAATTATTTTTTAATAATTACTTTCCCCATATTATTTAAATAAAAATTTTGTATGAATTACTTGAATTAAATTAGAAGGATGATGTATTTGTTGGCACCTATGAGGTTAATTTTTAAAAACATGTGAGATACGCTTATGGTATTATCATCCAACATGAAATTAAGGTTGATATATTCGTTAGTGGTTTAAAGCAAAATCACGAATGGGAATTGTCCATAAGAGACTTTAGTATCAATAAAGAAACAATTCTATTGAAATAAAGGTACAAATAGAGATTGTAGTTTCCCATAAATCTCATGGTTTGGATAAGAAAATAAAGATGTAATTCAAAGGAAACTCTAAAGAGCATGGACAGAAGAAAATGATCTTTCCTTCATGATAAAATTGTGGAAGTAAATATTGGGAAAATTATCTTAAGAGGGATTTAAAATTTTTTATGTGAGGGAAGGAAGGTCACTAATAAATTAGTTTTTGTATTTATAGGAAATTTGTATCTAATGAATTTAAAAGAGAGAAATATCCATTTAATGTACCACCCACACTCCAACATTTCAAATGCAATGAGTATAGGAATTATACTAAGAAATTCTTAAATCTAAAGGTTAATGATGTTGATTGATTTTAGAAACCTATTAATCCAATAAAAAAGGGAAATCTCATGTTACCACTATTTCTGATAAGGGGTGTGATAATTACATGGTGAAAGGTACACTTACCATACCCTATATAACTGCTAATGTATTATTTGACTCTAGATATACCTAATATTTTATATATGAAGAATTTTCTAAGGGTATAAAAATTCATCCCAAATTATTATATGTTTAATTATTAGTGAAAACCCCTAATCGAATAATTATTTCATCTCAAGTGTATGATTCTTCTCCAGCTGAAATTTTTGGGAATGTGCTTCCAATAAATCTCATTGTTATTCCTCAATTTTAATTTGATGTTATCTTAGGCATGCATTGACTTAAAATACATAAATAAAACATCAATTTCTAAGGTAGTTAATTCAATTTTTATATTCCAAACCAAAATATGATCATCTATTAGTGTGATGATAAATATAAACATCTGATTGAGATCAAAACCATTGTATGGGATTTGATTATTATTCAAGTGGGGTGTTTATCTCAAATGGTTAGGGAGAAGAACTAAATAGATTGTATGTTTATTTTGTGGGAATCTTCTGATATCTTTATGTAATATTTTTCTAGTATTATATTGAATAATGAATTTGAGTTCTCAATAGAATGCATACCTGGTGCCACGCCTATTTAAAATACTTTATATACAATGGATCCAATTGAGTTTCAAGAATTAAATAAGTAGTTCCTGGAGAATATTGACAAGGGATTTATTTGACTACGTTTTTCACCATGGGGTGAACCTATAATTTTTTTTAATAAGAAAGATGGAAAATCTTGACTCTTTATTGATTATGGAGATCTTAACAAAATCATAATAAAAAAAGTAACACTTGCCCCAAATTGATTACTTGTTTGATCAACTGCACAAGGCTCAATACTTTTCCAAGAATTACCTTCACACTAGATAGCATCAATTTAGGGTTAATGTGGAGGATATAATACAACATTCCATACAAGGTGTGGACACTATGACAATATGGTGATGACATTTGGTCATAAAAATCCCCCCACTATCTTCGTGGATTTAATGAATAAAGTATTTAGTGATTACCTTGATCAGTTTTTGGTAGTCTTTATAGATGGTATTATTACTTATTCAAAGATCAAAGAAGAGCATGTTGTTCACTTTAGAAATATTCTAAATACCTTAGGAATGATAGTTTTTATGAAAAATTTACCATGTATGAATTGTGGCTACAAAATATTTCATTTTTTTGGGTCATATAATCTCAAGACAAGGTATATATGTGTATCCATCAAAAATCAAAGTTATTTAAAATTGGCCCAAATAAAACATTATGATTGATATTTTAAATTTTATTGGTCGAGAAAGATATTATAGATGGTTTTTGGAGAATATCCAATGGATATCTAATGGCTATTTTCAGAGAAGGGGTTTTTTAGTTTTTTGGGTTTAGGGTAAGTATAATTAGGAAAGTGGGTTTGTTGAGTGCCACGTGAAGTGGTGCTCAACACCGCGGGTGGCTAGCGCCACTTCAAGTGGCGTTGTGCCACCCCTTTTTTTATTTTTATTTTTTTTTTCTCATTTATTTTGGTTTTTTTTCTTGTTTTTTGTTTTCTTCTTTTTTTCTTTTCTGTTATTGTTTTCTTTTTTTTGTTTTGCACCCCTCCCTTTTATTGTTTTTTATTGTTTTTTTTTGCACCTCATCCCTTTATAATAAATAATTTCAAAATAAATAAATATAATTTAAAAAAAACTTATAAATATGTATTTAAAAATGTTAAATTAATTATTATTATATATAAAAATATATTTATAATTATATAATTATAAAATTATATTTATATAGTTATAAACCTTATTGAATTATTTAATAAAACAATGAAATAAACCTTATATATAATTATTTATATAAATTTATAAATTTTATATAATTTTGTAAATAAAAAATATGTATTAAATTAAAAATATGTGGTTTATTTATATTTATATAGTTATATTATATAAAATCTAAGGGTTTTTTTTCGATTAGTGTGTTTTATTTATATATTTACATATAATTATTATAAATATTATAATTATAAATAGTTATATATATGTGTGTGTATAAATATAATTATGTATATATATAATTAAAAATAAATATTTATAAATATAAATCTATTTATATATATTTTTTAAAAAAAATATATTTGTAATTATATAATTATAAACTAATATTTATAAATAAATAGTTAGAATTATATAAATATGAATATATTTATAAATATATAAATATGAAAATATTGTTGCATATACATTTAAAATTTATTTATAAATATATTTAATATTTATATTTAAATATATATATATATATAATTATATTTAGAATTATATTGTAATTGTAGTTATACTTATATATTTATAATTATATATTTGTACATATATATATAATTTTAAATCTATAATTACTATTCTATGTTTACATAGTTATAAGTAATTATTTATAAAAAAAAATTCAAATATTGTTAAACATATAGTCTTTAAATACCACCTATATAATATAATCTATATGACCAATATGAATGAAACTTAAAACATGGATTAAAAATATACTAAATAGATGAAAATAAAAAAATTACCTAAAAAATGTCGATAAAAAATATTATATAGGCTTTCAAAACCACCTAGTGGAAACTTAAAAATGTTTCAACTATGTGACTTTGAACACCTATAAAATATAATCTATATGACCAATATGAATGAAACTTAAAACATGGATTAAACATATACTTAATAGATTAAAATAAAAAAATTACGTAAAAAATGTCGATAGAAAATATTTTATAGGCTTTCAAAACCACCTAGTTGTAACTTGAAAATGTTTCAAGTATGTGACTTTGAACCCCTATAAAATATAATCTATATGATCAATATGAATGAAACTTAAAACATGGATTAAAAATATACTTAATAGATGAAAATAAAAAAATTACGTAAAAAATATCAATAAAAAATATTTTATATTCTTTCAAAACCAACGACTTGAAACTTAAAAATGTTTCTAGTATGTGACTTTGAAATTCTATAAAATATTATTATTTAATATAAAATAATTAATTAGTTAGTAAAATAATTATTAATTATTATTCTTCATTTTTATTATTAATTATTAATGGTTAATTATTAATTAATTAATTACAAATTAGTAATTTACATTTATAAATATATTTATTATTATAAAATTATAAATTTAATGTTTTTAACTATTTAAGTAGCCATGTAAAATATTTTTTGTTTACTATATGTATGTTTTTCTTTTCATTTTTCAAGAAATTTTCAGATGTTTAGTCGGTATGATAAATTTTGTCTATATTGTACTTGTACTTTATAATTTAATAGTTAATTTAAATCAGTTTGTATTTATTATATTTTTTATTTTCTTGTTATTTGACTTAAACAACAATTACTTATCATAGTGAATAAGTTTTTTAATATATACAACATTACATCCAAAAACATCAACGACGATGCCCCCGGTACCTCAACGTGGCGTCTGAATCTCACGTCCTCACCGCGTTCGACGTCTGTGTCGCTCTAGTGTCCTCTCTACAGGTTCCTCCTCTTCTGGTGCTTCTAGTGCCTCCCCATGGTGCTGTGTAGAGGACTGACCAAAACCATGTGAGGAGGATGCCCCAAAATCATATGGGGTGCCATATGACTCTGAATATCCTATAAATGGTAGAAATGGGGTACTGAAGAAGGCCTCGTCAAGAGAAAAGGGGTCCGCCATAAGCTGTGTCACTACACCCAGATCGAAGTCCATAGTAGTCTGCGGAGACGCCATATGTGGTATATAAGCGTCTCCCTGTTGTGCAAAATCATCAGTCGGTTGAGCCGGATCGTCTCTCTGTGGTGCGACAACATCTGCAGGAGCTGCTCTCGGATGTCGATGTCGTCGCCTCTGCCTCTCCGGATGTGCTCATCTCTGTCATCCAGCTGGCAGCGGCGGAGGCGGTGCATCCTCTTCAGCAGACATAGCAGGGACATCATCATCCTCAGGTGCTTCTTCCTGAAGATATGGATCAGGATATATCTGTGGCTCCTCATCAAAAAAACTGTCACGTATCAACCGGAGATGATCCAATAGAGCCACCACATCCCGATGAACTACCTCCCACAGAATATATGCATTCTCCTGAGGCTTTGTGGAATGTGAAATCTGACCAATAGCATCTTCCTGCAAATGAAATAACAATCAAATTAATATCATAAATATAAATGTTTTAAAAAAAATTAATAAATCTTAGTAAACATACCAATCGCTGAATGCCAATCCCCTGATGTGTAAGGTGCATGATGGTGTGACGTCGATACCAGTGTGCATAATCCCCCTGATCAGATAAATGAGAGTGTGATATGGTATATCCATGTGGAAAGATACTGGATCGGGCACGCCTATCCCAAAGCTGGATATAAGATGCATGATGTCGCCGTCAGTCTGTCATTTGTTGCCCTATAAGCACAATCGAATGTAACTCGGTAGACTGTCGTGGTGCCAAGGGGATATACTATATAAAACTGAACTGGCGCATGACCCGGTCTAGTTGGTGCCACTCAACGATGTGGAAGTGAATGAGTGGCACCACTGCAGCACGATCTCCAGCCATAGCTATGCTGTATAGTGGAAGTGATGGGTATACATAACCTGTATAAGGAGTCCATGAAACCTGAAATGTAAACTCAAAAAATAATTCATATAGTAGCATGAAAATTTTACTGAGATTATATTGACATAACTTCAAATAGTGATAACAAAACAAATTTTCCTACAAAAAAGTATTGTTTAACTTACATCAGCTGGCACTATAGCGTCGAATATTTGTCTGAAGTTGTGCACACTATGTCTCGGAGTATGTGCAAACTTCTGAGACTGACTCCACCTAGTGAAAAAAGAGTAATCTATGATAAGTTTATAAAAAACAATAACAAAAGTACTAAATAACAGAAAGTAATGACGTAGACATATCATCGTCCCCGAGGACAGTCCTGAAGTAGCTCCGGTCCAAGCGGTGCGACAACTCGAGGAGCGATGCGTGGAAAACGCTCCCAGGCCCACATCTATACTAACACCATGAAACCTACAATCTGATGTGAATCAGCCTGACAACTAGTGCATAGAGATTTGTATAGATGTGCCAATACAGCGGACCCCCAACTGTATGTAGCCATCTGATCCAGATCCTCAAGTAATGGGAGGTACATCATGTGTACCAAAGCGGTGGAGTAGTCGACGCACAACATGCCTCTGAGCAACCGAAAAATGTATGCACGTGTGTGATAAATAAGCGTCTCCTCATCTGCATCATCTGGAATGATGTCGAAATGTTGATCAAGCCACTTCATGCGCAAACGCGAACCCTATAGGAGACCCCGTGCGCCGATGACGTCAATGCCTAGCAGCCTCTGTATGACTGCAGCCCAATCGCCAGTACTGGCACCCGTAACTGCATCTCCATGGATATGTAACCCCAGCATGTAGGCAAAGTCCTCCAATGTAATAGTCATCTCCCCCTCTGGGAGATGAAATGTGTGTGTCTCTAGCCGCCATCTCTCTACCAACGAAGCTATCAAATGATGGTCAATGGTCTTGAAGTCACACATAGCGACTCCGTAAAAGCCTTCACGTCTAAGGTATGGACAAATAGCCACCGGCGGTGCCTCATGATGGAAACGATGCACTCTCCGAACATGAAGATGTCTAACAGGTCATCACGCCAACACATCGCACGACATGTGCGTCTCCTGGCCAGATAAAAGTGGTTTCTCCATCTGAATGTGCAAATAGTAAAACATTAATTTCATGTAAGATATGACATTTATCATGTAAGATATGAAATTTATCATTTATTATTGAAAGATGCATAAACACATTGGGTTAGTTGTTGTCTCTTGTGTTGGGTTGTTGGGGTGAAGACGTTTGGATTTTCCTCATTTTTGTTTTGTGGTTATTGTAAGTTCATCTTTCATTATAAAAAAATGATGACATTTTCATTTAATAGTTCAACTGGTTTTGTTTTCTTATACAGGTACATTACTTTTTTTGAGTTGGTGTTGTCTGTTTAAATCTAATCATGTAATGTTGACCATTCGACAAAAAATATCACGTGAAATTGTGGTACATTTTCCAAAAGTTACCCTATATACAAGTAAGACATATATGATTAAAAATGAAGATAATGATAAAATTGATTACATGTACAAAGTTTTATAGTAACTGATAGAGTACATGATTCATTTTAACCATTATATGATTTCCCTATGTGTCTAGGGAAACGTGTCTTCGTATGACCTTCCGGATTCACTCTGTGAATATCTTGAAGACACTCCTCCATCTTTTGTTGTTGAGGCTCATATGCTATCATACAAGCAGTCATCTGAACAGTTATAAAAATAACTATGACAAAAACATTTTAAACAGAAAAAGGATGTTCATACCAATTTTTAATATTTCCTTTTTCATCGACTCATTCTTGAACTTCTTTCACAAATTTCTGGCAATGTGTCTAAAATAGTATCAATGATGGGCATAGGGTGGTCTCCACGAAAGACCCTCAGACTGTATCGCCTCCTTGATTGCACGGTGGCGATCAGAAATAAGACAAATCCCTTGTGCATCCATAACAAACTCTCAGAGACATGCCAGAAACCAGCTCCATGATGAGAAGTTCTCTTTCTCCACAATTTCAAATGCTATAGGCAGAGGGGATCGATTTCCATCTTGTGTGGTAGAAATCAATAAAGTTCCTATATACTTTCAATACAGAAATATGCCATCAATCTGTATGAACTTCTTGAAATGTCTAAAAGCCCCCACACATGGTAAAAAGGTCCAAAATAATCTATCAAACACAACCATTGAGCGGTCAAGTTGGTTCTGTTGGTTAACATATTCAATAGTATATAACCGATAGACTATTTATTATTGTGGCGTAGAAGCTCCAGCAGTTGTGGTAAAATTTAATAAGAGTCATCCCAATCACCATACACTTTCACAATATCCTTTTGTCGTGCTTCCCATGCCTTCTAGTATGATATTTGATACCCAAAAAGTTGTTTGACTCGCTCAATGACCAGAACCGTAGGGACGTCTTGACATGCTCTAATCATTTCAACAATAATAGTTGAAACAAACTCAACATCTAATGAAGAGTGTTCTTGTGCCAAGCTTGGGTTCACACAAGTGTGTGGAATAAATCTAGTGATGCGCCAGCTATGAAAAGTGTTATCAATAATAACTCGCAGACACATTTGACAGTTCGATTCATATTTTTCACAGCGGATCAAATAGTAAGATCTCTTTGACTCTTCTACAACATATGAGTAATGTCTTTAAATGTGATATTGTTTTATTACATTTTTCATTGCTTCTTTGCTCTCAAACTCTCTGCCAATATACATAACACCATTATCTGACACTCGATTTGTGCCACCAATGATTCCTGGAAATCCTGAACTGGGAGTAATAACTGAATAATCAAATTCTGCCAAGTGATTCAAGCCTTCAGTCGACCATGAATCCAATAGTGGAGGATGGTTCAATGGTCGGTTTAACTTCACATGATTTGGTATAGACTGATATTTCGCATGCTCCTCTTCTTCTTCAACTTCCTCTTCATCTTCTTCTTCGAAATTGTCATCATCCTCAAATTCATCAACCAATGCATCTAAAGTATGTGGAGGACTATCCATTGAAACTGTGGATGATGGAAATGATGGAACAACTACCGATGCTGATGGAACTTCTTGATGTGAAGGAGAATATGACATAGTCTGATGAATTTGAGATGGGTCAACTTCCAATGTCGATGGAACCTAAATTGTAGCTATAGTGACATACAACTCCATCATTTGATTCTTGGGTATATACTTAACCAATGAAATTATACATTCCTAATCATCATCATCATTTACCGGATAGGGCACTTGCCAAAACCTATCTATAAATTGAAGATGTCTGAATGTGATGGACTCTATCACTTGATTCCTCACCAGTTTTAACTTCCGATGAATTTTCATTTGCACAGCTTCCAAAGTAGTACATCCTCCAAGCATCACAATAGCTTCTGGATGTATATTATAACTACATCCTTGTTCTGTCTCAATTATTTGACCGTTGCAATAGATATAGGAGGCGACCATCTTTTTTATCTAAAAGAAACCATTGTTATTAATTAAATCTGATTAAAGAATCAATTTATGTATGCATGCTTCTGGTAATTTAGGTTGGAATCCTAATCCCTCCACCAAATCAATATGGTCAAACCATATTGATGTGTAACTATTTACAAAACCCAAAAGTTTGTGTTACTTACCCAAAAATAGAATTCAAACATATTTATACATATCCACATACATTATATGCATGAGGTACATGAACACGTCATGTAAAAGCATAGATTTATATGAAATTGAAAATCTCCACATGAGTAAGCCTAGAGCGACAGATAGCCAACCCCATTCACTTTCCTAGACAAGGCAAGCCTCCAGGAAAGTAGGTGGTCTAACCCAAAGCCCCTCTATCTGGGGATACTTTACTCAAGAGAGCAATCATTTCATGACAACTCTAGCACTTAATATGCAAAAAATATATTGAACTACTAAATTCAAGTTCATAACTTCAATTACAAACTGAGGTCAAGGTAGATTGGAAACTAAATTCATTATCATACCAAGAATGTAATGCAAAGGTATATTCCAGAAGCAATTTACTACTACTTCGCTAATTAATATAACTACTTTGCTGATTAATATAACTCCTTCGCTGATTAATATAACTCCTTCACTGATTAATATAACTACTTCGCTAATTAATATAACTACTTCGCTAATTAATATAACTACTTCACTAATAACCTCATAATAATTAATTAATAACATCATAATCATTAATTAATAACCTAATAATAATTAATTAATAACTTAATTACAATTAATTAATAACCTAATTACAATTAATTAATAACCTAATTACAATTAATTAAGAACCTAATTAAAATTAATTAATAACCTAATTACAATTAATTAACAACCTAATTACAATTAATTAACAACCTAATTACAATTAAATAACAACCTAATTACAATTAATTAATAACCCCATAATAATTAATTAATAACCTAATTATAATGAATTAATTACCTAATTATAATTAATTAATTAACAGATTATAATTATTTAATTACATAATATTTATTAATTAATAAATTATTAATTATTAATTAATAACCTAATTATAATTAATTAATTAGCTAATTATGATTAACTATTTACCTGATTATGATTGATTAATTACCTAATTATGATTAATTAATTACCTAATTATGATTAATTAATTACCTAATTATGATTAATTAATAACATAATTATAATTAATTAATAACCTAATTATAATTAATTAATAACCTAATTATAATTAATTAATTAGCTAATTATAATTAATTAATTAGCTAATTATGATTAATTATTTACCTAATTATGATTTATTTATTACCGAATTATGATTAATTAATTACCTAATTATGATTAATTAATTACCTAATTATGATTAATTAATTACCTAATTATGATTATTGAATAACCTAATTATGATTATTTAATAACCTAATTATGATTAATTCATTACCTAATTACGATTAATTGATTACCTAATTATTATTCTTTAATAACCTAATTATGATTCTTTAATAACCTAATTATGATTAATTAATAACCTAATAAGAATTAATTAATAACCTAATTACAATTAATTAATTACCTAATTACAATTAATTAATTACCTAATTACAATTAATTAATAACCTCATAATAATTAATTAATTACATAATAATGATTATTTAATAACCTAATTATGATTAATTAATAACCTAATTATGATTAATTAATAACCTAATTATGATTAATTAATTATCTAATTAGAACTAATTAATTACCTAATTTGAATTAATTATTAATGTAATTATAATTATTTATTAACCTAATTAGAATTAACTATTAAACTAATTTGAATTAATTAATTACCTAATTAGAATTAATTAGTTACCTAATTAGAATTAATTAGTTGCCTAATTATAATTAATTAGTTACCTAATTATAATTAATTAATTACCTAATTATAATTACTTAATTAATTAAATAACTATAATCATTTCATTACCTATTTATATTTTAAAAAAACTATACTATTTATATAATACAAATATTATAAACTAATTCTATAAATTAAACAACTAAATTATTAAATCAAAATATTAAATAAATTTAAAGAAAGATTTAACTCAAATTTGTGGAGACGTAGCTACGCACGCAGAGCGACCGGAGAGGCAAGGCAGAGCAACCGGAGAGGCAAGGTGCAGAGCAGAGATTTTTAGAGAGATAACTTTGAGAGAGAGAGGAGGGGAAGTGAGGGGAAGATGAGAAATGGGGTGGGCGAGGGGCCTATTTATAGGTGGTGGGTATCTTTCGGTGACACTTCAAGTGACACTGAATATACAGGGAGTAAGGGGGCAGCGCCACTTCAAGTGGCGCTGAAGGATTCCTCCTCCGAAATGGCTGAGCGCCAAATCAAGTGGCGCTCGGCCTCCTATTTCTTTTAGTGCCACCTCATGTGGCGCTCAATAACCCCATTTCTCTATATCTTTCAACCATTAACCCATTAAAATAAAAAAAACCCGTATCACCAAAATATATGATATCTAATCCACTCCCCAAGTTAACTCAGAATGGTGCCAAGTTTCTTAGGTTGGATGAATGCATGGAAAATTTAAAGAAAATGAAGAAATGATTAGTCATAGAACCTCTAGTTACACTACTATATAGAATAGAAGGGTTTGTAATCTATAGTGAAGTATCAACTAATGGATTAGGATGTGTTCTTATATATAATTATATGGTGATATCGTAAACCTCTTGAAAATTAAATATTTATGATAAAAATTACCCAACACATGATTTGGAGTTAATTGTGGTAACTATTTCACTAAATACGTGGATTCATTGCCTTTATAGAGAAAATTATAACATATACACTAATCATAAAATTTTAAAATATATATTCACAGAGGAAGAGTTAAAAATGTGTGAGATAAGATGTTTAGTGCTGATTAAGGAATATGATTTGTAAATAGATTACCACTCTGGGAAATTAAACAAGGTGGATGATGCTTTGAGTTGAAAATATCATTCTATCTTATCCATGATGAGTATCAAAATAGAACTAATATTTCTAGATTTGAAAAGGATGGATCTAGAAATATTTAAGGAAGTGTTGAACTCTTAACTTTCCCAACTAAATGTTCAACCATCTATCCATGTGAAGATTAAAGAGGCGCACACAGAATATGTAGAGTAGAAAAATATGGTGAGAAAAGTTCCATACTTTATCTATTATTGTGATATAATGTTAATTTTCAATAACTGTGTATGTGTTTTATCTATACCAGATTTGAATAAGGGTCTCTTAGAGGAAGCTCAAACTTCTTCATTCTCTACTCATCCTGGAAGTACATAGAAGTATAGATATTTGAAAGAGTATTTATTGTGGGATAGAATCAATAAAGATTTTGTTGAGTATGAATCTCATTTCTTGATATGTTAGTAAGTTAAGGCTAAGATAAAAAAATCCAATTGTATGTTACAAACATTACCCATACCAGAATTGAAATGGGAAAACATCCCAATGGAATGGGTCATCTGACTCCCCAAAAAATCTAAGGGCCAACAACAGTCGATTTCCTTATGAATTCAGCATACTTCATCACTATCAGATAATATCACTCTCTGGATTAGCATTATAGGATATAAATTATTTTTTATGGTTTATTGGACTAAAATATTTTATTGTATCTGATCGGGGTTTTAGGTTTACCTCAAAGTTCAGGAGAATTATTCAGCAATATCTTGATAAAAAATTTAGTTTTAGCACTATGTGTCATCCTCAAAAATATGGTCAGTTTGGGAGAATAATTCAAAACCTAGAGGATATATTATGATTTATTCTTCATATTTCATATTTTTTGGGATCAACACCTTCCACTAGTTGAGTTTTCTTATAATAATAGCTTTCACTCCAGCATTCAAATGGATCCTTTTGAATCACTCTATGGGAAGAAGTGCATAAATAAAACATGATGGGACGAAGTTAGAGAAAGAAAATTATTTTGGATTGATATATAAAAGGAAATAGTATACAAATTTTGAGCTATTCAATAGTATATCAAAGCAACTCAGAGTCGATAGAAAAGTTATGTTGAAAATCATCGATGCGATCTGTTGTTTGAAGTAGATGAGAAGGTATTCCTATAAATTTATCAAAGGAAAAATTCTATGAGATTTAGTAATAAGATAATGTCTATCCTTTTATATATTAACCCCTTATAGATCATTGATCAAGTGTGGATAATTTCTTATCACTTTATGCTTTCATCGAACCTCTCTCAAGTCCACGATATGGTCCATCTATCTCTCCTGAGGAAGTATATACCTGATCCTTAATATGTAATGAACTCATAGGCCATACAATTGGATCATGAAATTTACTATTATTAACAATATATGGATATTTTGTATTATATAGTGAATTTTATTTAAATAAGACAACTCACCTAGACAATGTTTTATGGAAAAACCTCCAACTTGAGGAAGCTGTAATAGAACCTAAGAATATGATGTGGCATAAGTATCCCCAGTTATTTCTATAAAATTGATGGAATTTTAAGTAAAAATTCATTTAAATGGGGTAGATTGTAACACAATTATATTTTTAAATATATATATATATATATAATTCTTTTGATATCATGTGTTACATGCAACACCGAGTTTTAACGAATTGTGATATACTATTAATATTATAATTTAAACATGAAAATTATAACCTAGACATTAAATCTTTCTATATTAATAACAATAAACAAATTTCAAAAAAAAATAAGAATTAAAATTTTAGGTAAATAAAATATAGTGATAGATAAGTACTTAATTTTTTGTTAAGCCTTTATGTGCTTTGAAAATATAGTTTCCACAAAAAATAATTTCTATTTATTTCTGTGAAAAAATAATGGAATTAATTATTTCAACTTTTATAAAATTTATTTGAATAAATGAAAATTATTTTTGGGATAAATAGGTCAAAATTATCTAAGGGTTAATTTTTGGTATTTTTCTGAAAAGATTAATTTCTTAATGAATAGTGAAAGTTCTCATTTTTATTAAAAACTGCCATTTAGTTTAAATAATTTACAAGTTAATTTTTTCTTAAAATGGTTTTAAAAGTTTAATTAGTTCAAATATTTCATAATTACTCCAATTTTGTTCATTTTAATCAATTTTATATTGAATTTTGATATTAAGACTTTCTATACTTATGAAAACGTTTTCATTGGAAAAATATTTTTTCATCACATATGTGGGTTTAATTTTTAATTAAATTTTACAAATTTTGTGAATTGAATTTTTATAAATTGTTTAAATATTTTAAATAATAACAATTAATGTTATAAAATAATTGCATCTTAATAGTTGATCATAATTAATATTAAAAATAGTAAAAAGTAAATACCACGGTTAAGGTTAAAACGGGTTTACTGGGCGGTTAAACTAAAATGATAAGGGTTAAAATGACAAAAAAACTTATCAAAATAATATTTTATGGGAATATTTATAAATTATATCATAGAATTTTAGATAATTTTACATTCATTATCCATATTTAATGTATAAAAGTTTGTTATAACTTTTTCTTTTCAAAAATTCCATGTGTGACCTCTCCCCTACTTAAAAAATGGAACAAAATCTCCTCTCCTATCTACAATTGTAAATCCTTTTGGTTTATATTATACCTTCCAAAAACCCTAAATTACTAACCTAAATACATTCTAGAGGCATTATTTTTATTATGGAACACTTTTATGAAGTATTTTGGTGAAAACCTAAGAAGGTTGTTTGAAGAAGAGTTGTTGTTCTTAGCTGTGCACTTTTATTTTATTTCTTATCAAAACTCATTAGAATATTCTTAAAATATTATGATATAATAAATTAAATATTTAAAATACACTTATATGTTATTAAGTTAATTTCATAACCTATTTCCATCTCATCCTTCATCAAATGGGATACAAAAATGTCGATCGTGTGTACGGCGGACTACCACATCGCGAATCAATGTAATTTGTTATCAATAACTACTTCTCACGAATAGAGATAATGATTTTTTAAAGTTTATATATGTTATATATCACAAATTTATACTCCTGTAATTACAATATCACATTTACCTTCTTACCTTCCAATCTTTTGGAAAACAATAACATCACTTGTGCGTACGTGTGGACTATCGACTCCACGAAGCGAGGTGATATGTTTTTCAATGTATTTTCACATGGATGGTAAAAATAATAGAATATATATGTATATTATATATAATTATTAATAATTATGCATAAAATTTTAATGAATATTTAGATTTCTTTCATTCTATCCGTCGAAAAAATGGAAATAGTGTCATGTGTATATATGGTCTATTGTCTCCATGAACGATATAATTCATTTTCTATCTATAAAATTAATGGATTAATATAAATAAATATATATTAAATATATATGATATTTATATAATGGTAAAAAATCTATATATTATGTATCCATGATCAAAGTAAGATTACCTAAAATACCAAACCAAAACATACATGAAAAACAAATAAGTTATTAAACAAAACATGATTTTAGCAAGGAATTGTTAATAAAAGAGTAATAAAAGTTCATAAGTAAATCATATAAGGAATGATATATATGATTAAATTTCATTAAAAGATGTATAATAAACCTGTATTTATTATATCATAGGTTTCAATGTCTATGAAGAAATTTGAGACTTAAGGTAAGGGATTTTCATCTCATTTTTATTTGTCTAGGACACATGCCTTTTACACAACTTTTTTATTTTATGTGGTGTATATAAAAATCATGAAATTATTTTATGATTATTCTAATTAAAATTATCATATATAAATAACCCTCTAATATTTTATATTTCATGGGGAAAACTCTTCAATAGTTACCAAAGTTGAAAGGTTTTTATGTTACAGTCTCTTTTTTTATCCGGATTGTTTATGATTATTATTCCCATGATTAAATATTATCATTTATATATCAATGGAATAATGAATTTTATTATTATAAATTTATTTATCAAAATAATTTTTTTTTTAATTTCCTTTTCCCTTATTTATGTACTCAAGAGTCTAAAAAAATATTTTTAAGGAAAATTGACTTTATTTATCTCTTCGGTCGAAAATAATTTTTCTTCCATGTCCATATTTTATAAAAATTATTTAAAGAATGTTTTTAAAATTATACAATGTTTTTTTAAATAAAATTTACCCATGTTTTAATTTTTATAAAAAATTTTAAAATTAATCTTCATTCCATTTTTCTAACAAAAATCTTTTGACTTTTTACTAAAAAGGTTAAAGGAATATTTGTTTTCACAAGTGCGGAATGAATGGTATCTTCCACCATCATGACTGCTCAATGATTTAAATATTTCTTTACAATTTTCTATGTTTGTTTTCAAATAAAATGTTTCTTTAATATTTTGTAAAATTATTATATTTTTAATAAGTGTTTTCAAATTGTAAAGGATATTTTCCTCATGAAAAATTATGAGTGATCTTTCAAAATAATTTCTTATCTAAGATGACATCCATCAATGTAACTTAAACATTATTGGGGATATTATCTAATGATACCATACTAATTTTTTATCAAGATGTTTTATGTTTATGATGAAAATATTTTTATGAAACTTGTTAATTTTCCACAAGTTATTCTATGATGAAAAGAAGAAATGTTTATAAACCCTTTCTCTTTTACATGGGTTATTACATGATAGAATGTTTATTAAATCCGTTTCTTTTCTCAGGTTTTTATATGATGTATGTTTTATGATATTTATATATACTTATGTATACTTTTTATCATGTGATTTTTAGGGCCTATATCACCCTAAAAATTCATTAGCTAAATATTGATATCTGATGAGATAAAAAAGATGGGAATGGGGATTGAACCCAATTTAGTAAGGAAGATTATCCACTATGATAGTCTTTGGAGTGAACCTTGACTACTAATATGGTTTGGGGAATGATCCATTCCACTATTATATATTTGTAAATTATCCTTGACTACTAAGTAAATTATTTCTATACTTATGGGTGTGCCAAAACTTTACATCTTATGCAAATGTTATGATCTTATTGATTATGTTATTTGATTTCCTTATGATTCATGTCTTATTAACTAATATTATTTATGACATGACTCATAATTATGAACTATGATATGAAGTATATAATTTATAAATGTCATTATCATGTTTCCATACCTTTATTCTCATTTTATATTGATATCTCCCATGTTTACCCTTACGAAGCATCTGATTTCACCCTTTATTATGTTTCACTTCCCCAAGTTATTAAGAAATGTATTATGTATGATATGTCTAAGAATGATTCTATTAATGAATAAATTAGTGTAAGATGATGTAGTTCAACTATGAACTAGTTTATCTTGTATCTTAGTTTCTAAATACACAAGGCCTAAATGTCTCTAGTGTGGATCGTTATGTTATGTAATGAATATTCTTCTATTTATATATGATATCTATTTATGAAAATTATTGGTTACTATAGATCATATGGTTTATAGCTAGATGTGTGTTTCATATAACTTGAACCAACTCGTTCATGGTACAAGAAATGACAGGATTGTCATGTGATTCAAACACATGGGAAAAATGAATAAATTAAAGGAAAATAAAACTACATAGTTGGTATCTAGTTCTACATGTTTTGTGATAGAGTTTGTTTGATCCAGGTGTATGTTGAGTAATTTTCAATAGGTTTAGTGGAATTAAATTCTTGAATTATTATTTTCCATGTTATTTTGTAAATACATGACATGTATGGTCATTTTACATTTCATGCACATCATGGACATCATGAGCGGTACAGTATATGCATATTAAAGGCATATATTTTTCTCATACATGTCATGAATATTACTTGAATTGACCCATGGAAAAACACTTTGTATATATCATGAAATTACATATAGGAATACATGGATTCTAAGTACATAATACATGATAAGTAACCTAAAAAAATTTAAATTATATTTCATTTCAAGTGATAATACATGTCGTGTATGTATTAAACTCTAGAAATGGATTTTAATCAGATAGAAAAGAATAAATATTGTTTTTTCTCTAGTAAAACACTAGTACTAAATTAATTATAAATTAAAATTAATTAATTTAATTAAATAAAAATTATGGATGATGGGAATCTCATGGAATCTTCGGATAGATTATTAAGATAAAAAATTAATTAATTAACAAGATGATTGTTTATTAATTTTAAGAATTTATCATAATAAAGCAAAATTGAAAAGAATTATAGCAAGTAGTCATTACATATTGTGAATGATCACGAGCTTTCCTAACCTATGTATGTGTTGGGTTTCTATTTAATTTAATTATCTAGTTAATGGGTTTTGTGATAAGTTTTATTATCAAATTAAAAATTATTATTTGTTAATCATCACTTCCACATTTATTATGTATAGGCCTATGTCTCTATGGATGATTTATAGACCCTAAACCCATGTTTCCCCTAACCTAAGAGTGAGTAAGAAATTATAAATAAGGGAGCACCAAGTTAGAGGAGATGGTTCAAGATTGAGATTAGTTGAATCTAACCAAGGAGATTCTTAGGCATATAGGGGAATTATGCAACTCAAACTAGGTATTTTCTCAAAGAGGTTTTCCCCTAGGGCCATGTATATTTTATCTTTCGATAAAAAAAACTGGTAGTAAAAAGATCATGGTCATATAACTTATTTATGAAATTTAGAAATATATATTTATTTATTTAAGTATTATTTATCTATCTAATGATTATACATGATCACATAAAGTAAATAAATAACATGGATCCAAGATAAAATAAAATAATATTATTATCCCAAAATTATTTTATTAGATATGGTTAATTATTTTTATAGAATCCATATAATTTTAAAAATCATATAAAATGATATAAAAAATATTTATGTATAAGTTAAATAAAATCACTCAATTGGATATTTACTCATATATCATCTTTCATTACTTGAGTTAGAATACAACTATAGATTAAAGTATTGGTCTGCACCCCATCATGATACTTTCATTTATCAAGTAATCTAATGAAAGTTTTGAGTCGACTTAACCAAGTTAGGATCAAAGATATTTTCATTCATATGAATTGATGAGATTTGGATGCAAGTGTTGAGGAAATTCATGTTTGGGATTTCTATATTAGAGAGTACACTTGATAGATAAAAAACTATAGGTTAATATAGTTTGCAAGAATTCCTACCAAAATACCTTTTAATAATTTGAAAAGACCTCTATCAAGAGTATTCAACTGGTAATATAGATCCTTTCCACTATAATATCCATGTGATATGATATTTTGAATCCAATGACGAGAGATATTGGGATTTGATATAATAGTGAGAGAATAATAAAATAAAATTAATTACATCACACTTGGTAATCAAGAAAACGTACTAAAATATTACTTTATTTATTGTATAAAATGGAAATTAATTCAACCAAAACATTATCCATGTTATCTATTTTAGATAAATACAATATCTAGACTAACAACAACTTCCCTTAGTGGTACGGGTGTTTAAAAATCATAATACATCAAGATTGGAAGTTTTACATGTTAGAGCGCCCAATTCCAACTAATACCACTAATGAGCAAAGTGAGGAAGAGAATTTTATATTCTAGAAACACTTGGATGATAAATAGAATGTAGATTACCACATTTCATATTTCGTAATAAGTTCACTCCTAAATATTCATGAAGACATGGATATATACACCATATTTTGGTTTCTTTCTGATCTTTATCATGAGAAATCATGGTAATAGAGGTTAAATATTTCCAAGGCACTATTTTCATGTTGTATTTGATTATTTTCACCAACCAGAACTCATATAGTTAAGACGATTGACTACATTGAGTTTTTGAAATTCTAGGTTTTAGTTATTAAATAGATTGTGCATATACCTCATTCTTTCCTCACTTCATAGAAGCTTCTCATGTTTTGTTGGGAATTTTAATATGAAGAACATATAGAAGATTTTTCCAGATCACTACAATATAATTCAATATGCAGATAAGGATCTGAATCATGAAAAAACTCCAGTACTTATAGTGAATAAAAGGAAAGAAAATGAGAGAATCCTCATGACTGTCTCCAAGTCTAAGGCACCGTTACACCACTATTCCAATTGGATAAGGAACAAGGGATGGGCTAAGGAGAATGGTGTAGTGTGTTTTTTTCTAGAAAGAAAGACCAATAGATAAATAACTATGGCTCACTAAAGAATAAATGGGAAGATTTAGGTGCATTAATTATTGAACGTAATCTCTCTATTTCTTTAAATCAATTACTAGATATAGATTTCAAAACTCACATTTATATCCAATTATAACAACCAAGTAGATTCCAAAAGATTACCAGTGGTGTGGTGGATCTTCAAGTTTCTAATGGAGAAAGATTAGTTATGAAGGATATTAGAGACTACCATGTTATAGGGATAACAAAATTGATTCTAGTTTAAAAAATTCTATTATATTACTAGTGTAACCAAGAATATAATATTTTTGTCCAGTTTAGGAATGGATGGATTTAATTTCTAGTTTGGAAATAAGTTCTTATAATTTTATAAAGATATTATATATAGTGGAATGAAACATTTCAAAAATGGTCTTTATATACTAAAATATGAAAATCAAGTGTTGGAAATTTCTAATGAATCAAGTTCACATGACTCACATCAAACACTGTTATGGAATCATTGGTTTTTTTTTTGTATAAAAATTTTGATCCAATAATTTCATATGTTTTATAATTGTTTTTTATTCTCACAAACACCCTTATATGTCTTACTAATAAAATTGATTTAAGTGAATTTCAGGATTACATTTATTAAAATTATTATTTTATTTCATATAAAATTCGAGAAGGAATTTGATTAAATCCTTTATAATTATTCTGAATGTTTTTAAGGATGTCTTGAATCCCTATTCTTAACCCTATGTTTTTGGAGAATTTTAGGTTTGGTAACCTAACTTTCGATAAGGAACACTACTTTTTTACCTTATTTTTAGTCTAGATGTTTGGATTAGGAACCAAAATTTTGTGAAGAACCCTATATTCAAGTATCCAACATATGATTTTTTAACCCAAAAATTGGAATCAAAGGTACGTTTTGAACCTTAATTTTAAAGATAGCATATATTGAACAATCCCTATGTTAAAAGTATTCATTTTTAGAATTTGAATTCAAGATATTTTTTGAGATTTCAACAATAGTTTTTCTGGAATAAATATCACAATAAAATTCACTCAAAGAATGATTCACATGCTTTTAAATAATGAATTAAATTATTAATATTTATGAGTTCAGTTAGGATTTTTCGTGTGCATTTAAATTAAAATTCCAAATGTACTGATATTTTTTAATATCGTTATTTATCTACAAACATTTCTAGATCTGGTGGACCAAAATCAAACCCTAGTTCTAATTTATTCTCAATGGTTTCTGTCTAAAATTGAGTTGAGTTGTTCATAGAAGCTTTGTATATGTAGAAAGAAAACTAATAGTGAATACAAGTATCAAATTTCCATAAAACACTATGTATTATTATGATAAGATTATTTTTTTATGTTATTCTTATATGTTGTTAAATATTTATATACATTTGTTAAATATTTCAGAATTAAACTTTGATGACATCCATGTTATAATCCGATACTGTGTGTTTTTTCTACTTCTATTAAAGGTTATTCTTATATTTATATAATTACTTGAAGATATTATAAAATAATAATTTCTTCAGGGCTATAATTACTTGAATATGTTATTATATAAATAAGAAGATCTATCATTTTTAAGTTTTAGAAAAATTGTGTGTTGAACCCGTTATTCAAAAAACAATTTATCTTAATCATTGTAAGTGTCAAATTCTCATACTCAATCATGATATAGTGACATCTTCTCATACTAAGTTTTGGGTTTCAAGGTTCCTTGTAATATAACTTGATGTTTTTTATGGTTTCCACTACCTACACTTAGTTGTTGAGGTCTCCAGTTAGAGGACCAGTTTAGTGAAAATCACCAAGATCATGGAGATACCACTGGTGGAGTGTACTAGGAGATATGTTTTCCCTAAATCACTCAAAAAAATATTTTTTAATTCTTATTTTTTTACTCTTCTCAATATATTTTAAGGAAATAATAATACATTGCTTTTTGTATCACAAATGTGGATTAATTTTAATTTATCCAAGTATTTGTAAAAGGATGAAATTTACCACTATCTTATGTATTCAAATTTTCTAACCCATAGTTGGTATCAGAGGAATTATCTTTAAATAATACTATTATAATCTTGAAATATTGTTTTTCAGATATCTATGAGTAAAATACGTCCATGGATGATCTCAAAGAAGTCATTTCATGATTAGAGAACCATATTTCAATGGATAAAACTATAGTTGTTCTAAATCTCTAATTAATTTTTTTTTTGAAATACCTAGGATTCAATGATTATATAAATATTTTCAAATCTTATGAAACTCCCACATAACCAAAAAATGGTATTTTATGAAGGAAGATGGATATTATGTAGATTCAAAATATATGAATGTTATAATGTGTGGACATGGTCTTCATGAGTTTAATCATGTTTATCAATATGTTGCTACCTATGAAATGTTGAAAATTATATTTTTTTATTATTATAGAACTAAATATTTCAGAAAACATAGACACAAAACTGATAAGAAAAAGTTTGATACTTTGGGGATGTATTATAGTGAAATAATTACTCAAATTAATGGATGATTTATTAAGATATTCAATGGCATTGTTTCCTTAGGAAATACAATTCTATATTCATATCAGGATTTAAAATTTCTTATATTTTTAGCCTCAAAATGGAATGGAATCTCTCCTACTATCAAAAAATACACAATTATTAAATAATTAGTAATGAACGAATTGATTTCTAAATAAAAAATGTATAAAGATGAAATGAATTTTGAAGTAGAAGATCAAAGAATGATCAAAAGGGAGAATAATTCCCTAAAATTTATATCTCCAAAAATGGAAAATAAGATTAAGGACGATGTCATATCCTCAAATAATCCCAGCTATTCTAAATATGCTTAAACCTGCACTATGTGTGAATCAAAAATTAATGAATTGCCTGGTAAATTATAATCATTTAAAAGTTTTTCTAGTATATTAACTAAGGGATAAAATCCTTAAATATGGTCCTTATAAATAGTGTTTGCAAAAAGTTATAAATTGGAACTATCAAAAATGGTGAAAAAACTAAGTTATATAGAAACTATTTTTTTGAGCTCAAAGAAACATAGCATTTTTAGGGTTACCAGTATTTTCTATGGAATTAAAGTACATTATTTTAATTTTTTTTCATGAAAAATACTCAAATTAGTGGTTTAATGAAATATTTTATTTCTATAAAATAATCTAAAGTTAATCCAATAAATTCTATAAAAATTGGATATATCTATTTTCCTATATATTTATCATCTGAAACGTCTAAACCTAAGAGCATTTGGCTACCAAAAAAAATTTATTTGATAGTTTTATAGGTAAAAATCCATAGGGAAGAAACTGTAACATGATACATGGACAGTGGCTTCTCAAGACACATAGGTGGATATTTTTCAAAGTTCCGTGTATTTTTTAAAGTATAAAAAGGCTTGGTTATGTTTAGAGACAATTTTAAAGAAAAAATCATTGGAGTTTGATTACTAGGATATCCAAAAACAATATTGAACCACAAATTTCTTTATGCTCAATGGTTGAAGCACAATCTGATAATAATTTCTCAACTATGTGATGATGGATTTTTAGTTTATTTTTCTAAATATTCATGCACTATTTTTAAAAGAGAAACTTTTTAAGTTTAGAGAACCTATAACTGACAATTTTTATACCTCAGAACATTGATTGTTTTTCGAAAAGAAAGGGAATGTTTTATCAAGTATTAATAGAATTTTTAGAAATTTAAAAGGAAATATTTTTCTATATTTACTTTATCTAAAAAATATAATTTTAATTTAATTTCATATTTAGATATTGACTTTAAAGGGTGTAGATTATAGAGAAAAATAACCTCAGGTACTTCTCACTTTTTAGGAAAGGATTTGGTTTCATGGTCTAGTAAAAATAATCATTATGTTGCATTGTAAATAGTTAAAGAAAAAAATATGTCTATTAACATTTGATGTCCACAATTGTAGTGCATTAAACACACTCTTCTAGACATTAGACCAAAATTTAATCATATTTATATTTAATTTGATAATTCTAGTACTATGAATATTTTGAAAATCCCTATAATTCACTCTAGGGCCTATCATATTGATCTTGGACATCGATTTATAAGATCTCGTGTCCAAAAGGGAATATATCTTTAGAATTTATAAATATCGAGCATTAACATGATTATATTTTCACTAAACCACTTTCTGTTGGATGTTTTTATTTAATTAAGGGGGTTATGTTTAATTAATTTTAAGTAAAACTTTAAATTTTTTGAATAATTTTTGTTTTATTTTAAATTTGTTTTATTTTGTAATTTATCACTGTAGTTTTATTTATATTTTTTATCCTATTATTTAAATTTATAAGTTTATATTTTTACTCATGTAATATAATTTATGAAATTGGATTTTCAATTTTCAAAATCCTAAATGGTTACACTATAAATTTTGGATTGAGAAACCAAAACAATGCTTGAAACCATTAGATTAAAAACCTTCTCTCTCCTCCCTCTAAACTCCATCCCCTTTGATTGTTAGATCTCTCAATATCTCTCAAACCCTTGTTTTCAAATCTAAAACCTTTATATTCCATCAAGGGACAAGAAAAAGAGATTTTTTGAACCTGGTCCTCGTATCTTGAAGAGGCATAGGCCTTCCAGTTCGGAAAGAAAATTTCTTCAAGTAAAAGTAGAAGATTTTGAATGGTTGTTCCAGATAAATATGATTTTGAAGCAAGATCTGAGGTTTTAAGGATTTGAGTTTATATTAAATAAGGAAAATACAGACTATATTTTCAATAACTAAGTGAATTGATTCTATTAAAAATACTATATTAGATTTAAAGATTTAGAGGATGTAATTTCTTTCCAGGTAAAACAATAAGAAATTTTTAATTCATATGGTTGATCTTGCTCAAATTTTTAAATGTCCCCATAAAGGGGAGTTTCACTTCATTTTAAGGTCAATTGGGGATAGCGTATACAAGTCAAAGGACATAATTTATTTTCTATTTGGAACCTATAATGTTATAAAGATGTTTATAAAGGATTTAGATAAAAATAAAAATTTTCAAGTGAAGTTTTTTCAAACAATAATAGTTCCAAGAATAGATGAGATAGAGAACATATTTTTCTTTCATATGTATTTCATGTTTTTGATATTGAGTGAAATAAAAATTTATCTTCATTAGGTTTATGCTGAGATATATGGATCACTATTTTCATAGATATATGAAGATATATTTCTACCCTTAAAGAAGATTAGTTTCTATTTTTTAGTATAAGAAAGAAAATATATGTGACATATAGAAATGAATTAGATGTCATCACAATAATATTATCTCAAGTGGACAATCAAAAAAATTGGATTTTTCTCAAACTTAAATGAAGTAAATTTGGTGCCTGTTGAAGCTGATGAGGAATAAAAATCAACATATGGTGCCCATGGGAGAGCACAAAAGCCTAAAATTGGTTGGTTTTATGAGACAAGGTGTAGAAGAAATTGATGACTCTGTAGTTGAAGGGGCTGGAGGAGCCTAATTGATTGGAAATCAAGATTTCTTGTCTGTTAGTGAAACCAACATTCATATTTGTACAAAGAGAAGGAAAATCATAGAGGAGAATTATCTTACTAAGATTAGGGGAGTTATTAAATTTCTAATATCTTTTTAATAACCTTTTGGTGAATATAGTGGAGTTAAATTGGTTCAAAGTCTAAGAAGAAGGAAGAACCAATTCAGTGGGTTTTAGTTCCTGTAGTAGAAGTAAATCAACCCATTCCAATTTTTTATGAAATAATAGATGAATCTAGGCTTATAGAAATATTTGAGTCATTTTTTGTAAGAATATATGATCAATTTTCTCCAGTTAAAGAAATAATAGATGAGGTTGTTCAAGGTGAAGAGAAATAAGTTTAGGAAACCCCTCATTCCTCAAGTTTTCAAAGAAATGAATGTTGATGGAGATCATTATAATGATAATTCAAATGGACCTTTAACTGAAATAACTAATTTGATTATGGTTAAAATATTGTCTCTTGTTGAGTCATTGGGAAGGACTGGTGAAGTTGAATACAGTGAAGAAACTGGTGTTCTTAGAGATCTTCCATCTTCAATGGGTGAGGATGTGTAAATTAAAACAATTATAATGGTTGATTTGGAGAGCCTTAGGTTAGACCTACTCAGACATCATCTGATTCTGATGATTATTTTGAATAAATGACTTGCTCATTTTCTTTGAACATGGATCATAATTTTAATGATATCAAATATGAAGATATCAGATTAAATTGGTTTCTTTAGGATTCTCAAAAGACTATTTAAGTCTTGCGAAGTTCATTTGTTCCCAAAATATAATTTGAATCTATTTTTTCATAAATTAAAAACATGAAAGAAATATTGATTTCAAGAAAATAATTTTATGCTTTCAAGGGGGAAAATTAATGATTAAGTTGGTCAAATGGGAATTGAATCTATTTTAAAATTTGACTTTGAATAACTAAAGAAGTTTTTGGGAATCCATCTTGAGTTAGTCAGAGTCAATTAAAGCTGATATTGAGCCTCTAATTCAAGTGGAATGGTATCTTTATATTTTATAAGGATGTTGGAGTCTTTTGCACCTATTATTTTAGTCATGAATGATATAAATAAAAGTTTATCGTGTGATGTTATTCCTATAAACTCTTCATTAGAAAATAAGTAATATCTTATAAAAATGATAACCTATCCAAAGCCTAGTGTTCAAAGTTTGGTCTATCAATTAGTTCTAGTTATTGGAATCAATTCAGACTTTTATGAAAGTGAATCTAGTAAAATTTCTAAAGATGAATTAAGAATTAGGGTGTTTAATGAAATATTGGGTTGGGTCTATGAATATTAATTTTTATATCCTAATTGAAGAGTTAAAACAAATGCATAAAATGGTCAAAGATTCCTTGACCACTAAATCATCATCCTTCAAAAATCCTAATCTTGAACCTTCTCCCATCTAACACCATATCCTATTTCAAACCCCTAAGCAAAAAATTTTGTAATCTAGGAATATTAATAAAATAAATAATCTTATTTCGGTTTTCTATTATCTTTATTAATTGTTTTTTTGTGTCAAATCCTATTTACTCCTCATAATCCAATAATTTCAAGATACAAAAAAATCACTAATAGATTTTTTGAAAAATTGAATGTATTTTAATATATCAATTTTTTGTATTTTTTATATCATAAAAATGTGGATATACTTGGATAAACAAAAATATCTATTTAAATTCTTTGTTGTTTTATTTTCCTTATTCATAGTTTTTTACTATTTTGTTATAAATTTTGAGAAACTAAATATTATTTCATTTTATTTGATAAATCTATATCTTTTTTATCAAAATAATTAAATTCTTTTTTATGTTTTTATATTTCTATGGGTATTTTTATTATAAAGAAGGGAGATATTTTTGGTAATATGAATGTTGATAAAATAATTTCATTTTTTTCATTAATTTTGATGCTCACAAATACTCTTACATATTTTAATAATGAAATGTATTTAAGTGAATTTAGAGATTATATTTATTGAAATATTAATTTTATTTACTCTGAAAATATGGAAATAATTCCATCAAATTTTTTCTAAGTATTCAAATAATTGTTTAGGAAGTTCTAAATCACTATTCTAAACCATATGCTTGTAGAGAACTTTAGGTTTGGGAAACTAATTTTTGATAAGGAATATTACTTTTGTTCCCTATATTAGTTCTAAATGTGTGGATTGGGAACTAAAATTTTGTGAAGAACCATGTGTTCAATTCTCTAATGTATAGTTGGTTAACCCAATGTTTGGAATCAATGGTACATTTTTAATTGTACTTTTTATTATCATGTATGCAGAACAATCCTTATGACTTAAACAATCATCTATGGAATTTGAATTTGAGATATTTTATAATATTTCATCAACGGTTTTTCTTGAATAAATACATCACTAAAAGCCATTCAAAGACCGATTCATAGGTTCTATTAAACTAATTAAATCATTCATATTTCTAAGTGAAGTTAATATTTTTAGTGGGTGTTTAAATTTAAATTTTAAATTATATAAGTGTTTTGAAAAACATAATTTATCTAATGATGGTTATAGATCTTCTTGCATAAGATCAAAATCATGTTCTTGTTTATTATCAAATTATTTTTTCGAAAATTAAAATAATTTTTTCATATAAACTACATATACTGAGAAATAAAACTAATAGTGAATCTGAGTAAAAAATACACGTAAATAACTCTCTATTATTCTTAGAATATTAGTTATGCTACAACTATTCCTATATGTTTTTAATTATCTACAGTCATTCGCCAAAGCTTTTAGGACATCACTTTGGAGAAATTCAAGTTATAATATGTGTATATGTGTTCATCTAACTATTGAAAAATGTTATTCTTCTTTTACTATAATTTCTTAATGATCTTCTAGAACAATGATCACTTTAGACCTATAATTACTTGAAGATTTTATTCCCTAAATAATAAGATCCATCATATTTTAGTTGTAGAGGAAATTTTGAATAAAACCAATTATACAACAAACAATTTATCTTATTCATTTGAAGTGTTGACTGCTCCTACTTCGCTATGGTATAGTGTCATATTCTCACACTAAGTTGTGTTTATCAAGGTTCCCTATAAAAGAACATAATTTTTTGTGAGGTTTAAAATATTTTTACTTAGTTTGTGAGGTCCCTAGTAAAATGGCCGTTTTATAGAAAATCAATAATCTCGTAGATAGAGTTTTGAGGGAGTGAACTAGGGGATCCTTTGGCCCGAAATCAAAATAATTTTTTTTTGTGTTCTTCTTTTTTATTTTTAACTACTCAATATATTTGAATAAAATAATATTGAATCTCATTCTAAATATCAATGGGGTATTATTTTAAATTTATTTAAGTTTTTTTAAAAGGACACAATTCAACCCCCCCCCCTCCTTACAATCAAATTTTCCCACTAATATTTTTTCCATATAAATTATATTTATTTGATAAAGTAACATTGAGAATGATTTTTATTTATTTTCGAACTAAAACCCCTAGATATATATAAATCTTGATTATAAGGGAAAATGATCAAGCTCTATTTAGTTTAAAATATGAAATATCTACATAGCTTCTACAATTAGTTCATACGAATGTGTGTGGACCTTTACCAATATAAGTAAGAGTTGGATACTCTCACTTTATAACTTTTACTGATGATCTTAGTAGACATGTATATTCCCTCTAAATGAGGTATAAGTTCAAGTCCATTGAGAAATTTAAGGAATAAAAGAATGAAGTATATAATTAGATTGGTTGGAATATAAAGAAACTATACTCAGTTTTTTATGGGGAATATTTTAACCAAGATTTCATAGATAATCTAAGGGGTTTTAGGATACTATCTCAACTTACCCCTTATACACCACAGTGGAATGACGTTAGTGAAAGGAGAAACTGTACCTTGTTGAATATTGTGCGATCGATGATGAATCATATCAGTATTACATTACACTTTTAGGGATATGCACTAAAAACCATACTAAATCAAGTGTCAACTAAAGTTGAAGACATAATCCCATATGAGTTAATGTATGGGAAGAATTTTTCCTTTTTCTATTTACATATGTGTAATTGTGACGCATTTGTTAGGTCCATTTATGGAAACAAAATTCTTCACCAAGGAACTAAGTGTATATTTATAAGATATCCTAAGGAAATAATTGGATGTTATCTATATGACCTATCAGAAAAAATAATAATAGGGTAAATAAAAATCATGTACCATGAAAGTGATCAAATCTACAAATAAGATAGTGAGATAAATATGGACTTTGATGGTGTTTATGATCAAGAAACACAAGAGTTTCCATTGGAATAAATTCAATAAATACCAATGGAAGAATTTATTATATAGACATAAGTATAATTTAGTATCATAAGATAGGTTAGACAACCAGATAGATGGTTTTCTAGGTAGTGGGTTAGGTGACACATTATTAATTAAAGATAATGAACCTGTGTCCTATAATGAACTAGTAAATCACCTGAAAGTTACAAAGTTGAAAGAAGTCATGAATTATAAAATGGATAACATATATCAAATAAATTTTTTAGTTTTGGTAGATCCTTCACCTGATGTAAATCATGTTGGATGAAAATGGTTATTCAATAAGAATATAGGAAATGGATGGTAAAGTAAGTATCTATAAAGCATGACTAGTGGATAAAGGGTTTAATTGAAATCAAATCTTAGAATATGATGAAGTATTTTCACCAGTTTCAGTACTAAAATAAATTATAATTATAAATTTTATTTCAAATTACCAAGATTATGAGATTTAGAAAATGTATTTCAGGATAATCTTCCATAATTGAAACCTTGTGGAGGATGTATATATGACATAACTAAAAGAGTTTGTGACTCCAAAGGATTCCAATAAGGGATAAAGTTGTAGTTATCCATTTATGGGTTGAATCAATCATCAATATCATAGAACATTTATTTTGATAGAACCATAAGAGAAATCAGTTTGATAAAGAATGTACATGAGCCTTGTGTCTACAAAAAGTTTAGTGGGAGTGCATGTTTTTTCCTAGTAGTATATGTTGGGGATATGTTAGTGATGGTATACAAGATACTAGTCTTATATTTAGTTAAGACATTGTTAAACAAATTCTTCACCATGAAATGGCCTATATTATTGGGATCAAGATCCATTGTTATGAATCCAAGGGGCTTTCTGGACAAAGTCAAGGTACATATATTGATAATATGTTGAAAATATTAAATAGAGAAAATATAAAGATTTATTTTTTTATAATGTCACGTGGTATGCATATCTCTAAAAAATATGTCCTCAGACACAAGAGGAGAGATATAAAATTATCCAGACCCCCTACACATTTTTGATAGCATATTTCATGTATGAAATGTTATGTATTAGACTTTATGTTTCTTATTCCATGGTCATGATAAGAAGATATCAAGAAGACCTACGAGAGCCATATTGGATGGATGTAAAGACCATACTAAAGTACCTAACTTGTAAATAGGATATATTCTATGTATATGGTGAATATGAGAAGCTAGTTATCAAAGGATACATAGATCCCAATTTCTAGATAGATTAGAATGATATGAAATCATATTCAGTATACATTTTATGCCTTAATGGAAGGGTTTTGAGATATAAGAGTGGAAAGTAATCAGTGGTCACTAATTATTTATTAGATTTAAATCATATTATGGATTTTAATGTTGATAAAGAATCAGTTTGGATATGAAACTTCATATAAGATCTCGATGTGGTAAATAGTTGTAAATACGTTATCAAACAGTATTGTGATTAAAGTTACCTTATGTTGATATTGTATTTATTCTCAATTATATTTGTGATCAATGATATTTTTGATGTCATTATGAAAAGGTAAAGTGATGGGTGATATAATTAGTTTCCACCCAAAGTAAAATTTATAGAACCACCCATGTATTTTGGATAAGAGGAATGATTTGGATGTTTGGTGAGTATCCTATCAAATTAGATAATTGTTGAGATGGTTTCCATAGAGTCAAGATTTGTGATTATGGTAGGAGAATCATTGTCTCCACCATTTTACATTAGAAGTGAATATATGATAAGGAACTATTTTTTTAACTTGTTATGGGATAACTTTTATAGTTGTGGTTAAAATGATATCAACAAGGTCAAATTTTTGAAGAAAGATTGATTGAAAAGTTTAGATTCCATCATTGCAGTTCTAATCTTTTTGGATGTTAAAATAAGGGTTTAATGTCTCTAGGATGATTTTTTTATAAGATTTTAGAAGGACTAAATTCAATTAGAATGACTCTAAAGTAATTTTAAGAAATCGATAATTCTGGAGTAACAATTAAAAAATTGGCTAAGTCTAGAGATTTTCACATGAGTCATCTAGTGTTGTGTATGAGTCATTTATCAGTAAAATAATGTGCATATGAGTCATTTATATATCTGTATATAAGTAATATTTCTTTTTATATGAGTAAATTCAATTTTTATATGAGTCATCATGAACAATGAATGAGTCAACATGACCTATGTATGAGTTCTTCTACCCTATGTATGAGTCATTCATAGCATACCAAAAGCTTTAGAAAAGAAAAATTTCATATAAATCATTTATTTGAACATTTATAAGTCATTGGACACTTTATATAATTCATATAGACCTATATACAAGTCATTTCAATCTTAGAAAAATATGAGAATTTTGTTGGGTCAAAATAGGTGTTTCTGGAATTTAAAATTATGAAGTGTAAAATTAATTATGAAGATATTGAATCCATTATTTATTTATCCAACCATCACTATTCTATGATTATCTATGATCTAAACTTGAGTTTAAAGTGTATCATTATTCCTGATAAAGAAAATTAAATTCATTGATTTTTCAATAATAATGCATATGTAAATGATTTAATGTTTGGGTGGTTCTTTAGATTCTAAATTTTTGTGATCCAATATGTTTGAGTAATAATAAGATCTTAAATATATTGGGATGAATATCAAATACAGGATTAATTTCAAAGAAATTAATTAAGCCTAAAATATAAAATTTAATATTTCATAAAATCTCAAAATGAAAATCTATTTATGCTTATATTGGAATTTTAAGGATTCAAAACCCACAAAAGATTTGTGATTCAAGTTGAATAGGAATAAAAAATAGGTTGAGATACTAGATTATGTTTACATATTCAAGATGAATCTGTACAAGTCACATGGTATTAAATAAATACAAATTTAGATTCTCCACTCCACATGTTACTGCTACTATTTTATTTCATACATCTTTGAAGAAGATTTAGATATGGACTTTTGTGTAGTATGTTTTGAGAATAGCCATGTTCCTACTAGATACTCAATGGAAGATCTATTCAACTTGAAGAAAATTAATAAATTATAAAAAAAATTGTAATTATACTAGGAATGAGAATTTTAGGAAATCATCTGACATACATATGTGATTCTCTTAATTGAAAATAATATGGAGATCCAGGGAGAAGGAAAATAGGGGGTTATCGATGCACGTGTATTCTTTTCTTATGTACGTCCCCTGAGATATTTTTTATTTATGTAAATTTGAGAAAACCCATGTAAAAATAATGTAATCTACTTGTACATCTATAAAATAATGGAAAAAATATATAATAAGATAGGATTTTACATGTGTGTTAAGTTTGTGTGAGGATCCAAGAGAAACATATGACTCTCTATGGAGAAGTAGAATTAAAATATTCTACATATTATAACAAATAAAGAACTAATAAGTTGATAATTTCATAAACTATGAGTCTTTTGGTTATCAATTAATGATAAAGATACTTCATCCACAACCGGAGTGAAACTAGTCAGTCAAAGTAGTATAATAAAGATAGAAGAAGATGAAGAAGCAAAAAAACTTAAAGGATCTTTATTTTGTGCATAATAATAGACATAAGTTTTAGTGTTATAACTCTAGTAAAGATTCAAATAAGTTGTGATGTTTATTGTATACTCTCTAAGTAATATTTTCTATGTTTTATTCTTGATATTTTTAGTAGATAAGATAGCTAGTGTATTTTTAAGAAGATATGGGAAGCTAAGAAGAGAATACATACTAAGTTTCATGTGTTATGTTCATAATATTATATTTCAGTAGAATAATCTATGTTTTAGGAATCATATCAGTTATTTGATGTAGTAGAATCCATGTGTACTTTTTTAATCTACTTCATTAATTGTTGTAAAAACTAATAACTCACAAGAATGAGTATAAAGAATGTGTGGGATGTAGTATAGTTCACATGTTTAATATTTTGGGTAGTAACCTATGTAATATGGTGACTTCCCCTATATAATATGGTGAACCCAATTTTAGGATGATCTTTATCCAACCCACTTTTACTTGATGATAAAATGATTAGTAGATAATGTGTGTCTCAATAAGAGTTTAACAAGTAAAGGAGTATGATTCCCATGAAGCTTTGAACCATGTAAACACACATTCTCCAAACTTTACTTTTATAAATGAATTACATATAGGTGTATACAGGGTTAGAGGAGAAAGTATCTAGTAGTCATGACTAGTATAGGTGGTTCAATGTCTAAAGGAGCTAAAAATTTTAAACAATATTTGGGGTCTGGAAAAAGGTTGACCACAACTGATTTACCCTCCACCCCCTCAAATGTGTATGAAAATATATTATTTCACTAATAGTTAAAATATAATAGTAGTTGATATATTTAAGGATCCAATGTCACATCAATAGATGAATAATATACATCAAAAATATCACCTCTTGGGAGATTTTTATTAGAGGTGTAAGGTCATTTTAAGCAGAGTTTCCACAAAATATAACATTAAAGACACATTTATTAAAGCCTTACCTCATTAAAATAATGAATATCATGTGAGATATGGTTCACTAAATGTTTTTAGTAGCTATCTCTTGTGAAAGTGGTAGTATATTGCAGTTTTTGCACTAAAATTAACAAATATTTACTTTAGATTACCGAAATATTAAAATTAATTATTATTTTATTATTAGATGAATGTTATTATATAAAACATTAATGTTATTGTTTTATTATATTATTTTATTCATTGAAATGTTATAGCTATTACCCATTATAATTATATCCTTAAATTTCTATTATAATATTCTTAAACATATGTCAGATGGTTTAGAAAGTATTTTTTTACAAGACAAAGATGAATGTAAAGTATATTTAAGTTCATGAGATTAGGTTTATGAGATTTTCATTCACCAAATGTTGGGACAACATAGTGTTTGTAAAATCGTATTTGGATCATTCCATGAGGTTGTGGAACCATCAAATGTTTTTATATTTTTATGAAATAATGAAGTTCTAAAAAAATTGTAAAATAAAAGTATTTCGAATGATGTTTAGAGAAGTGTTCACTAAGGAAAATGATTAAATTCAATGGTTTTTGGATATAAATAGTTATCATTATAGATGGAAGAATTTCCATGAATGTTATATGTCATTGTAATTAGGATACCCAAACGAGTTTTACTATAAAAGGGAGTGGGGACCTTGTTGAATAGTGTACCTTGGATCAATAATTGAATCAGAAACTACATAGTGATTTTTAGGTGACTTTAAATCAATAAATTAAAAAAATTAAATCCTTTTTCTAATTAAGTCACATTTATGGATTTTTTATTGGAATGTGTAATTTTTTAACTAATAATGATAATGAAGTGGAAATATTTCTCCGGTGTACATAGGAATCATTATTTAAAAGATGTTATTCCCTTATTTTATTATTCCTTAATTTATGTTTTTTATTGGTTTTAATTTCCATTTGAATATTTTGAGTTAACATGAATATATGAAAGGATTAACTTTGTGTAGTGAGTAGCGTGTGAAGACTTTCTACTTATGGTTCACTTAGTCGATGGAGGGAAATTATAGAGGTTTGAATTCAGCTATACTGAATTGTACTGAACATATAGCATGAAAAGTTATAGTGTATTGAGGATTGAGGTTCTGGTGATCATAAGGACTCCACCTCTCATCAAGTGTTATCATATCTTGTGGTTCAATTCTCACTCAACACAATTAGAGGAAGATTCAGTTTTCACTCACTCTTTCCTTGATGTTATTTTTTTCAATAGAAGTTTACTATCAAAAAAATTATCGAATCAGATAAAGGAATGTCCTAGGTAAATAAGTTTTATAGAATAGGTTTTAGATTTCATAGAAATCATATGTAGGACAAACTAATTAAAAAATTCCCACACATTCCATTAACTGGTGTGCCTGTGAAGAAAATAGAAAAACTATAGTGGTATCATTTGGATTGGAAGGAACTTGGGATGGTTAGGATGTATTTTTCATGGAATATTACCTTTAAAATCCATGAAGTGAAGACTATGATTTAAATAGTAAAAGGTCGAGAAGATATTTATGGGAAATTAACTACAGTTAATAAATTTTTTATGATGAAGTAGTTTTCAACTTGAGTTTATTGGAAGGAATACCTTGAAAGATCATATGAATGACTTCAAAGTAATTGAGGGAAGATAGAATCTATGAAGGTGAAATTCAAAGATAATGTGTGGGGGATACTTATGTTATATTTATTACAGAATTGATGGGATGTGATAGTGATTATTATTAAAAACACATAAGAAAATATGGGATTGGTTTTTTTGGATGTCCAAAATTTGATTCTCAATGAAGATCTTTGGTAAAAGAAGGTTCAAGCATCATCTTGTAGTGAACTTAATGCAGACATATGAGGATGGACACCCTATAAGAGATATCTAAATAAACTATAGAATGATATTTCGTGAGAGAGTAGCTAGAGAAATTCAGTAGGTATGGATTCTATATGATGGAGTTTTTGGAAGAAAGGACATATCAAAATGAATTTCAGAAGTCTTAATGAAAACTCTAGAACTGAATCAACTTCTAGAATTTTAAATTATAGAAACCTCAGACCCATGATTTCGGATCCAGTATAAAAAAAATTATGTTTTTTAACAATAAAATATAAAAGATATACAGTTCTTTACAAAAATGAGGATCCTTTCTGGTCTAAGTTTTGGAGTAAAATGAAAAACTATTACAACGTATTACATTTTAAACAATTAATAAATAAATAAATATTTTTAATTCACTCATGTTAGCCCCTTAACTAATCTAAACTGATTTGTAACTTCTATTGACCTTTTGAAAAATATTTTAAAACATAGGGTGGGCATAAAATTTCTTAGTAAGAGGGTTTAAAAACTAGTGAAAATCCTTTTATAAATAATTTATAAATATTTTTGAAAAAAATATTTTATATCAAATATAACCATTTGATAAATAATTTTCAAAAATATATTACTATTGTTATCAAAATATATAATCTTAGAAATTAATTTTCATAAACCTTTAAAAATACACATTTTTTTAAAGAAAAAATTTTTAAAACATTTTTCAAAATATAATAACATTTTAAAATAATTATAAATACTTTTCTAAATAAAATAATCTTGTGATTTTTCAAAAAATACTAAGTGAGGTCGTAAAATAAAACTATGTGGTCACTTGGATCATTGAAGACAATCGAGTTTCTAAATGTCTTGGGGGGTTACGTTCACTCCTTATATCCTTATCATGTTTACAAATTCCAAGTTCCAAAATTTTATAAAACATTTTGAGCTTTCTCTTTTTTTTCAATGGACTTTTAAACTTTTGAAAATCTAACAATGAATACTTACATATATATATATATATAATTGAATATATATACATACATAGGAAACCATTATATTGTAATAAAACTTTATATAAAAAATGTAGGTATTGTTAGTGACATACATAGTGCATATCAATACCTATAAAAATTAATTTTCAAAATATCTTTCAAAAAATAGAATTATTTTAAAATAACTCCCTTACATGGAAAGAATTTTGGAAAACCTAGAATTTAAAAGTATTTAAAACAAATCACCCTAATATAAAAAGGTGTTTTAAAAATAATACATATGATATAAGATATAGAAAATAAAATATCTTTTATCGTAAACTGCTAACCAAACATCTCGCCTATTTAAAAAATGATGAACTTCCTTCCTTGGAGACTAAATTCATCCTCACACTATCTCTATAACGAGATCAACTTGTGTATTTGTTTAGGGAATCTAGAAGCAAGTCATTGGATGAAGAACCTAAGGAAGACTCTTATTTATAAGCCTCAAAAGTTTAATCAAATCATTTTATTATTATTTTAACACTATATAGAAATACATCCAAATAGTGGTGATTTTTTCACTATATTTTTTTCCCATTAAGAAAAATATTATTTTTTCCAATTCTCTATTTTTTTCATTTAATTTTTTATTATTCCTTAACTGTTAAGGGGTTTTATTTTATCATGTGTATATAAATATATATAAAAATGAATATATATATATATATATAACATACATATATATATATATCATGTATTGATGATAATTATAATTTAATATAACATTTATAACATATAGATATTTTTAACACATAAATTCTGCCATAAATATATATATATATATGTGTGTGTGTGTGTGTGTTCATATACACACATATATATATATATAATTTTTTTATCATGGTTTATACATATAGAATTTTTTCTCCCTTTTTCACTTAAACGTCACTCACTTCACAATATATAAATTATTTATTTATTTATTTTATTTTACATCCAATGCATATATATAAATATATATATATATATATATATTAATATACACCCTTATGTATGTATATTCTAACACACACACACACATATATATAATGTGTATATATATATATTATATATATATAATATTTTTAATATAATTATATTTTAACAAAACTTTTATAACTTATATGTTCATAACATATAAAATTTAATATATATATATATATATATATATCAATTTTTATATATAACATTTTTCTTTCTTGTTCTCTTCTCTCCAATCACACACACACCACTCACTTTTCTTTTTTGTTTCTTCCTTCAACTTCACGTCACACACCTCACAATTACTTATATATATATATATATATTCATTTATTTTACTTTACTTAATTGAAAAGTATATATATATATATATATATTAATATAAAAATACCCAATATTTTTTTTATATATAACATGTATATATGTTTTGATGTTTATATATATATATATGGGTTCCTTACACTACACACCAACATGCACCACATGTTTTTTTGTTTTATTTTTGTGTTCCTTCCACTGCACATCACTCTCAAACTTTCTTTTCATTTATATTTTTTAAAATCATTTTTTAAAAATCCCTCATTTCATTCACCACATATATATACAATTATCCTCTTAAATGTGTTTGTATATATATATACCAAATATAAGTATATATATTCTATATATATGTGTGTGTGTATTAAATACAATTTTATAACTTTTTTTATAAACATAACCTTAAATATTCTTATCAATTAAAAAAACTTATTTATATACATACATATACGTATATATATACAAGGTTATTATATCAGTTTACTATATATATATATTAAAATATTTTTCAGAATATGTTTATTTATATATTCTTATATATTTAAAAGTACCTAAAATATATTATCCATAAATTAAACATTTTTTTAAAAATGATATATATTTATTATATACTCTTATCATTTTTTATCTATATAAGTAAAATATAGAAATTCTTAAGAATTAAAATCAAAATTTTAATTTTTTTAATAAACATTACATTGTTAATTTTAAAATCAAATTAATATTTTACCCATTTTAAGGTTAAATATTGCTAAATAAAAACATTAATTACTTATTTATGAAAAATAATTGTTAAAAAAATATAAAACTATGCTTAGAATTTTCTAAGACGTCACATAAATTCTATGAGTACTAATAAAATAAGAAAGCCATTAATGGTGAATCTCAATGTTCCAGTGGAATCATGGGTGATTGACTCCAGAGAATATTTTCATTCAACTTTATAATGTGGATTCTTGGTGTATTATGTATCCATAGGTTTTTGAAAATATCATCTTGTGGATGATACAGCCTTGGATGTCATCAGAAAGGGTAATGTAAATATCAAGATGAAGAACAATGGGTTCTTATGACTCAAAGAAGTCAGGCACATCATGAGGCTACAGAGGAACCTCATTTCTATAGGACAACTTGATAAAAAAAATTATGTAATGATATTCACAAACGGATTCTAGAAATTGACCTGAGAATACATGATGGTTACACGAGGAGTAAAAGATGAGGCACTCGATTTGACCAAAAGCATAGATGAGATTTTAATCTCTAGAACTACATCATTATAACATATAGAGTTCTGGTATTCTATGATCAATCATCCCAATAAGAAAAATATTAATGGTATAAAGGCTAAAGGCATATTGAATCTTGATGACACAAATATTGAAAGAAGTGAAATTTGTGTTTCGGGGAAAAAGATAAGTGTACCCTTAAATTTAGATTGAGGGAATCCTAGATCTTGGAATTTGGAAATGATTCAATCAGATTTTAGGGGACCAACCCCTATCTGATCTTTTTGAGGTTTTCTTTACATTAGAACTTTTATTGGTGGTGTTACTAGAAAATTTTGGATTGATATTTTGAAAAATAAGTTTAATTTTTTTCATATTTAATTCAATGTAAATCCATTGTGTTCAGGGAATATGGTTGGATGTTTAAATTTATTTTATGAGACAATAGTGGTGAATATATTATAAAAACTTCCAGGGCCTCTACCAAAATAAAGGGATGATACATGAGAAGAAAGTGCCAAAAACACCATATAAAAATGGTGTGGCTGTAAGGATGAATTAAATATTGATTGAGAAGGCTATAAGCAAGCTACTATAGTAACGAATGTCTAATGGAATTTGGTAAAAGGTAGTTATCATAATGGTATACCTTGTTAATGGGATATCATTAATAGTGGTTGGGAAGGAACCTATAGAGGAGTTATGCTCAAGTAAATGTTTAAAATTTATCTATCTTAAAGTCTTTAAATACTTTATATATTTATTATATTGATACTAAGGATTGGGATATTCTTGAGTAAAAATACAAGCTTGGTTTTTTAATGGGAATGTATATTAAAACTTTAGATTTCAGCTGTAGTATCAAGATAGGTGACAAGTCATATCAATTCAAGATATTCTCTTTAATGGAAACATTTTTTAATAACTAGAAATTAGAAGATAAATAAGTTAAGGTAAATGATTCAATCATTTAATTCTAAGTTGATCTGAGTAAGAATATTGGAAGGGGAGATTTTCTATAGAATGCATATAGAAGCACTGAAAGTCTTAATGTGAATCCAATGAAAGCTATTATTTAATTATCAAGGATTTATAAATCTTGAATGGGAGTAATAAAAGTTAGGTTAGGTTTACTAGACTAGAAATCCAAAGTCTAGTGCAAAAAAAACGTTTTCAAATTAACTTTGATACCAAGTGATATGATCAAATCTAAACTTTCACAAATTTCACATTAGTATTACATATCAAAACTTTCTAATATAACTTTGAGAACATTTTTTAGTGTATTTTAGGACCTTCTACATAAGAAATTTAATTATAAAATGTGATAACATTTCTGCATAATCAATCTCCTCTACCATTCCTTCTATATGTCTCATAAGTTATAACTATCTTCATAACCTAGGGAAAGGAAAAATAATAAAGATGTGAGCTCAAAAAATCAGTAAGGGAATAATTATCAACATGTCATCAAGGGTCAGATTATAATCATATAAGAAAACATGGGTAGGGATAATTCTAATCAAAAATAACAAGGAATAATAATATTTTTTAATAAATCATGATATAATGACATTCAATATCAAAATAACAAACATATAACATAGAAAAAGAGTATAGATTCCTGATATGATAAACATGATTCATGGAGAATAATTATGGGCATAAGATTTTCTCATAAGAGTTTGTCATAAACACAAACATAGAAATCATATGTCAATGCTACCCCCTAATACATTCATCACGTATTAGAATTGGGATAATCAACCTTGTACCTTCTTGGTCTTTGGATAATACTCTCGTGTACCCTTTGAGTTGGGATAAATCCGCCCTATTACCCCTTTGGATTGAGATAAATCCTCCATTATACCCTTTTTATTTTGATAAATCCTCCTATATCCCCTTTTTCATTGGATAAATCATCATATGTATCCTTTATATTGGGATAAATCCTATTATGTGCCCTTTGTCTTAGGATAAATACTCATTTTAACACTTTTACTTCAGATAAATGCTCATTTTTACCCTTTTAAGATCATGATATATAAACATTATCAATAAATTGAAGGGTGATATAGGTCCCTCCTCTTCCTCCAATGGCCTGAAGGCCTTCATTATTTATTGATTTTGATAATTCACCTTTTTAGGGGTGAGGTGGAACCCTTACAAGGCCCGTAGGCATAACTATTACATGGCCCATAGGCCTTAGAGGAATTCAGTGCTCGTAGGCTTCAAACATTACAAATAACCCAGACTAACTACTTGGAACTTCTCCTCCCTAGAATCTTCATCGTGAAATCAACACTCCACCTTTGCATGGTTGTTCGGCTAGGCTTTCCCTTGCTTGTATAGGCTTGTCCTGATGGTAGGTGTCATACCCTCTCATTCTTGAAATCCATTTAGCGTCTGCACTAGTGAAATCTCCTTTCTCATCATCCTTAAAAACTTTGTTCCTTGTAGGTTGACTGGTTTGTATCTTCACTTAAGGTGGCCCAAAGGCCTTGAGGTGGCCCGAAGGCCTTACTGATCCGAAGGCCTGGGTGGCCCGAAGGCCTTAAAGGACTTGGGGACCAAATCAGTGGCCTGAAGTCCTAAACGGGGGAACTTTTCAAGCTACTACAGTGCCAAACAGAGTCTGCTACAGTTCCCACTATAGTACCTACTACAGTGCCAGCTCCAATATCCTGGAAATTAGACTCTGCCTGGTTTTGATCCCGGGACTCTTGGTTGCACTTAAGGAGTCCTCACCAACTTGGCTGAGGCTCATGTTCTGGTGATATAGTACCCTAACTATCAATTATCCTTATATATGTGTTCCAATTGAAAATAATCATTCATCATAATATAAATAACCCATGGAAAGGAAGATATTTTTCACAACATTTCCATATGGAATCATAAAAAAAAATTACTCAACAATGTAGATGATTAATACTAAAGATTCAATCACTAAAAAAGAGTACTTCAAAAGAACATTTAGAGGGTATTTCAAAAAAATGACTTGAAAATAAATAATTATTTTAAAAATAACTAGATAAATGGAAGTAAAACTATTAAATTGTTTTTATAAAAAAAATTATCATCATCAGAAAACATGAAATTATTGCACATATTAAAAATTAATCTTTGAAGAGGTGGATTGAAAAAATTTAATAAAAAAATTTTCAAAATGAATCTTAAATAATTAAACCTTTAAAATTTAAATAATATTTTAAAAATGTGACGTGAGAACACTTTAAAAACATTTCCTTTGTCAAAAATGAATCTTCAAAAAGGAACCTTGAAAAGGACATGAAGGTTTTAAAATAGTGGTATGAAAACTTTAAAAAATATATACTTTTTAAAAATAAAATTTAATAAAAGATACTTTAAATGACATAAAGGTTATTAAAAATAAATTTAGAGTGGAAGATAAAACGTTTTATTTTGAAAGGATGGAAAACCAATTGAATATTTTGAAATCCTTTTCTTGGTAATCAATATTGTGAAAAGAGTAAAAAAAACTTTCTTTTTAAAAGAGCATGATGAAAATATGAAGGTTACATAAAATAACACAAAATTGGGTTTCCAAATATTCTGGATAAAATTAGAGGGAAATAAAAATATGGACATGGAGGGTAAACAAATGTTAAAGAGAATATGAATTATTCCCAATAATGATACAATTTTTATGGTGATAAAACTCATTGAGGGTGATGATTTGAATTGAAAGTGTAATTTTACCCAGATAGAAAGATAAAGTACCACAAAATAAAATATTATGGTAAAAGAAACCAATATTTTTAGAAATAAGTTTAAGAATATGAATTATAACTCAACTAACGGAGTTGAGTTTACAAAAACCCTTATGGTAATGGTAACGTAAAAATCAAAGAATATTACAACGATACAATGAAATAGAAATTAAAATATCATTAAATGAAATATATTAATTATACCTAAAGGAAATGGGGTTATTGAATACATCATATAAAAAAAATTATGTTGAGAAATATCAAACATGTCTCATGGATTTGAAAATGATACAAATAAACCCTTACCTTGATTTCTGTCTTTTACTAAAGCACTTGAGTCTCCTGTATAACAAAAAATAACAACCTTAATGGCCTATTTATGAAAATAATTCACATATATAACCTTTTATAAACTTCATTTATAATTATTATCTACATTTATATTAGATAGTTATTGTCTATTTTCATTATCGGGTGTGAGTTATCTTGATCATTTTGAACTAGTTTTGTAATAATGGTTTTGTTCTTCATTATTCTAAAAAATTTCATCATTAAGAGATCATATGATATTTTGGAATTTATTTTTCAAGATATTTTATAAAGATATAATTTCATTATATAAAAAGTTTAATAAAGGTTCATGTATATGAAATTGATGACAACCACGTTTTAGTGATCTTTAAAAACGAATAATGGTATCTTAATTAATGAGTTTAATATTAATTTTAACTTTAAAAATATCAAATATTTATTTAATTATTTATATCATATATTATAATCAATCAATATTTCAAAGTAATTAATTTTATTATTTTATATCATGGTTCAAGTAGATGGTTGGGCCAACCCAAACATGAACATTCCATAATTAATGGATAATTATGATTAGAAAAAGTGGTTCCTTTTGAAATTATAAAATTATTATACAAGAATATTGATATTATATATAATTTTAAGGTCTTGAATCATATTTTAACAAAGTCTAATAAATAAAAAATATACTAGATGAATAATGAGACAAGTTACTTCATAGAGGCGGTAGTCCACACAATGCATAATTAATATTTCATTTCTCAATAAATGAGAGGGAAAGAAGGTGGATTATAATTTATATATTTATAAACATAATTATGTTATGTATTTATAATTTTTTTTTCAATTTTATCCTTATAATCAGTGAATATAGATGGTGGAGAATAAAATGGAATTTGTTTCTTCATGGAGGCAATAGTCCGCACAACGTATAAATGACGGCTTCACTTTTATTATTGTAAAGGGGAAATATGGTTAATTTTTTTCCAAAAAATAATAAAATTAACTATAAAAACAATAAAATTTAATTATATAATAATTATAAAATTATATTAGGTAAATTAGAAATGAAATGAAAGAAGTTAGGAAAACATTACTCATGTTGAGGACTTGGGTTTTCATTTGGAGGACTCTTTGGAAATAGAGGGATTAGGATGATTTTATGTGACCAAGGAATAAAGAAAAATTAAGTTTATTATAGAGGAAGTAAAACCATAACATTTTCAATATGAACCTTAATTTTTTGGTTGGTCATGATGGAGTCATGTGAGGCCCCTTTTATATGTGTTGAGATCATCATTTTTGTAAACATTTCAAATTAATATAAAGATAAAACATGTTTTACAAGTCAATATGTCTCCAAAATAGATAATAATGGATTTGGATATGATATAAGGTTGATAATATATCAACCATTAAATTTTATACATTTTTAAAACATTTTTTTAAGTCTTCTGCTCTTAAAATTTTTAATTTCACCATTTTTGGTTATACCGTGGTAACTAGTTTTTACCCAAGTAATTTACTTTTGATGCCTAAAAATAAAATGTTCGACATTAAATTATTTATACATAATTATTCCAAATATGAAATCCATTTTACAAATAAAATTTCAATGTGTAATAAAAATTAATTTTAACATTTGATCATGTAACGTGTAAGACCCCATTTTAGAAAAAGTGTGTTTTTAATATTGAAATTTATATATATATGATCAAATTATCAATTTATTTTATTTTCATGATCTGAATTAAGTTGTTATAAAAAAACTTATGTGGATTTAAAATCATGAGAAAACCTAATTTTACAAAAATAATATTTAATTAAAATAAAACACAAAAACTGTTTCTTTTATTGGAAAACATTACTCAAGTTATTAAACATAGGTTTTCTAAATTAACAATAGTATTTAAAAATGTATAGTTTTAAACATTAATAATTGTTTAGAATAAAAAATGTTTTATATATTTTTAAGGTAAACTTACTTCTTGATATAGTCACAAACACTGTGATTTTAATAAAAAGTGTACTTTCACTATTCACTTAAAATAAGCTATTCTAGAAAAAATATGAAAATTATTACTGAGAAAATTTAGACATTAGAAATCCAAAAAAACTATTTTTATCTAATTTAAATCTTAAAATTTAAAAATTTATTTTTTAAATGAAAATAAAAAATATAAATAAAACTACTTTTACTAAAAAATACCCTTTTTGAACATTAATTGTTATTGAAACCAATTTTTAATTTAAATAAATATAGTATACTAGTTAAAATATTATAACATCATATGTTATTATAATAATAATTTAAATGTGTTCTATTTAATTTATTAACAATTTAAATAGTTATTTGATAAAAAAATTAATATTAAATCATATTAATTACTTATCCGCTAAATATAATAAATTTTAATTGATTAATATATTTTTATTCACTTGATGTTTTATTCATATTATAATTTCTTAATAATTTTCATCTAATATGTCACAACTTGTTTTTTTGGTTTTGTGTGTGGAACAAACTATCAAAAATTGAATTAATTTGGAATAAATATTCTAAAATCTCAAGTCATTACATTCTACCACCTTAAATAAATTACTCTATCATAATTTTAATTATTACTCACTGATGAAAGTAAGTGAGGTTATTTTTAAAAAATTTATCATTCATGATATAACTTCTAATATAATTATTATCTTACTCTCTTAAGCTATATCAAGTTACTTTTCTAATCCTTAATAAAAAAAACTTCCATACAATCATATACTCAAGTTTGTATATATTCAACCAAATACACATTTCTCAGAACCATTTTAATATCTAGGACATTAAACCCCATCCAAAAAATATATTATTCCCCAAATTAACACTATCATTAACCCTAAAATGGTATTAATTTCTAGGTTATAAAATCACATACTAGATGGTATATACCACAATACCAAAATTCAATGAACTTCACTAAAAATATCCAGAATAAATTATCAATCTCAAGGTTACCAATATTGTCTAACTTAATTTTTCAAAATAATTAAACCCTTTATTATCTCAACATCAATATTATATTAAATCTAAGATTTATCCATCCCTCAATCATTTTTCTTTAGTAGTTATAACCCAAAATATAACATTGATATAAAATCGCTTTTAATGGTTATAGAAACCATTTGATATATGTTTTTAACACTATAAAGAAAATCATAGAATAAAAATCCTTTTTTGTTTCATATAATTCTCATAAATTTTAAAATATACTAGAATATCATCGATAAATATCACACATTAAATAAAATCTAAAAGAGTATCAAGATTTATTTTCTATATATATATTAACCTCACTACCATATGTATGACTTAGAAACTCACATTTTCCATCAGAATAGGCATATACATAGATTCTAAACCATTTAATTATACAACCTTATACATTTATATGACATAGTGGTTTCTATATACATACTATTATCAACTTCATTTCTATGATCCTTATTTAACAAAATACTAAAACCAAAATGTTTATGATAATATCAAAAATATGAATATTAAAACACCAATATGAATATTTCTTCCCCTGTAACACATTCATTTTTAACATATGATACATTTGGTTAAACCTATGACTCTCTTTGTTCAATCCTTGGTAATCCATGGTCATTTTTCTATTATGTTATCTAACCTAATTATTTAACAACATACTAAAACCCTTCAAAATAGTTCATTAGATAGAATTTAAATTATTGATATCATATCCCCCTGGGAGTGTCAAACTAGGTGTACAGTAGGGCCTCTTTTTCATGCACCAGGTAATGATTGATTTAATAACCAATATGCCATTTTCAAATTTATTAACTCTAGGTTCATCTATTCCTGATCATGTATCCACATTTAGTATCAAGATAGGGATTTCATTTCTAGGAAAACATCAAATCTATACTTTATCAAAATTTTAGGATCTTATCATGTACTTAGAATTTTCATAGGTTTTTCAATAATATTCTCTCATTCTAATCCCAAAAGAACTAAACAGTTCCTCAAAAAACACTCATTTGACACCAATTGAGGTTCCCCAGATCCACACTCCTAGGTTTAGTGCTAAAAACTTACTTTTACAAATTAAATTTGAAACCAAGTGAGATGATCCAATCTAAACTTACACAAATTTAACCATAGTATTACATCTCACAATAATCTCACATGACTTGGTGAGCCTTGGTTTATTATATTTGATGACTAACTACATAAGAAATTTATTTTATAACACATTCAATCATTTATTTTAATAAAAGTCTTTTATACACTAATATAGACTTCTCACAAGTTTTAATTTTCCTCAAAACCCAGAGAAAGGAAAACATAAGAAAGGGGTGAGATCAAAATCTCAGAAAGATAAAACTTATCAACATGTCATTAGGGATTATATTATAAGAATATGAGAAAATAAGTGTAGGGGTAAATTTCTAATAAAAAATAACATGGAATAACAATAGTTTTTCATAAATCATGGCCAAAGGATGTGTGACCTAAAAAGAACGAACATATACCATTAAAAAAGAGTGTAGAATCAAGAGATGATAAAAATAATACATTGAGTATAATAATAGGTATAATATTATAAAATAATATTTTGTCATAAACATAAGCATGGAAATCGTATTTCAAAGTTATCCACCAAGGCATTTATCCCAAAATAGGCTTAGGATAGTCACTCATATAACTTCTTGGGATTGGGAAAATCCTCTATAATAACCTTGGTCTAGAGATAAAACCTCCCATATACCTCTTTATCTTAGGATAAATCCTCTCGTGTACCATTTAGCATGGGATAAATCCCCCTATGTACCTTGTGTCTTGGGATAAATCCTCACATGTACCATTTGTATTGGGATAAATCTTATTGTGTACCCTTTTGAGCTCATGTGATATAAAATTTAACAATTTAATAAAGGTAGAAATTGGACCTCAACCATCAATTATCGTTACATATGTGTTTGAATTTAAAATAATCATTCATCACAACATAAATAACAAATGGGAAGAAAAATGGGTTTTACAACATTTCCATATGGTATCACAAAAAATGACCTCAAGAATATAAATGGTTGATACCAAAAATTAAATAAAAAATAGTATTTCATAAGAATATTTTGAGTGTGTTTATTTAAAAATAAAATCCTAGGAAATAATTCATTTAAATATAAGGAGGAATATGAAATTGAAACAAGTAAAGAGTTTTTATAAAAAAATAACATTATTACAAAAGATGAAATTACGGATCACATACAAAAGTCATTTTTTAAAGGTTGAATTGAAAACATTTAACACTAAACTTTAATTTTTATATGATTATTAAATATTTTAACCATAAATGTCACGACCCGCCCTCGGGGTCCGTGCCGTGACTACCCCAAGCCCGCCTTCCATAGGCCAGGGGCTGGCGACTAGCACCAAGGCGTAAATACCGGTAAAAAGGGAAGGCATTGCCTTTGTAAAGTAAACAAACACCACAGAGTAAGCAAGCGGAAAGTAAACACTAAGCAAAAGCAGAGTACAACTGAAAGTGCGGAAAAGTAAATGGGCCAGTATACAAACCCAAACTGAAAGTAAAGTACAACTCGAAAGGGAAAACAGCAACTGAAAAGTAAAAGCCGCTACACCGGGCTGTCCACTGGAAATTCCACCTGAAGGGTGGGTACAGATAGCTCCACTGCTCCACGGGTCCCGCCGTCTGCTCCGAGCACGTCCCGTCCAGTGGTCCACCTCCAGGTACCGTCCTGCTCTGCAAGCCTCAGCTAAGATCAACGCTGTTCGTCGTCTGCAACCAACACAACGTAGTGCGGGCAAAGCCCGTGCATGGGTGAGTATAAGCTACTCAGTAGGGACCCCGAGACCCCTGAAGGTCTCTCAAATCCACAAAGGATAAACCATGAAGAAAGGTACAATCACGAAGTAACAACCGACACTGCTTAGGTATATGCCCATACATATACCTAAGTCATCAAATTCAAATACGCTCCAACCTCCGAGCCCAAGTACAACTCAGTCCACACAGGAAAGTAACGTATTCCACACAGGAAAGCAAAACGTAATCCACACAGGATAGCACAACACAATCCACACAGGAAAGCAACAGGATTCAGATCACACAGGTATACTTCTTCAAGGACGATAAAGATGATCTATGATCCATCTAAGTCGTCGGACCCACGAAGGATCGATAGGTAACTAACCCCCGCAAAAGACCCACACAGGATCGGGCCCACGTAGGACCTGTAGGCGCTGGTTCACACAGGACCGCTGAGCGCAAAGACCCACACAGGATCGGACCCACACAGGATCGGGCCCACACAGGACCTGTAGCACTGATCCACGTAGGATCGTTGAGTGCTGAAGTCGTCGTCGTCGAATCCACACAGGATCTCTGTACTGTCGTCGTCGCAGTCACAGTAGCAGTAGTAGCAGTAGTAGTCATAGTAACAGTCGCAGCCAGCACTAGGGTTCCCGCACACAGCAAGCTCGTTCGGAGGGTCCGCTCCACGAGCCGAGAGGCTGATACATCAACTGTCACAAAGTCCAGAGTTGATGTATCCAAAAGTTTTGTATCGTCAACAGGAACTCAACGCAACAGACGGCGCGTCGATCGGACGCCCGGTCTGAGAGTTATTGGCATTTTCGTCCCTGGGGCCCGGTTGGTTTTTAAGGAAAAACCAACCCAACCGTACTCCACCTGCATCCAAACCTCGGGCGTAGTATGCCAAAAGAACCGTCTCACTAATAGGAACACAACAAAGCTGACGGCACGTCAATCGGACGTCCGTAGCTCAAGATATGAGTGTTTCCGCTCCGAAGGCCCGGTTGGTTTCGTGAACGAACCAACCCGGCCGAACACAAAGTGTTCCGAAACCTTGAGTGCGATATACCGAAACGACCGTCTCGATCCAAGGATCGCGTTGCCGCAGACGGTTCGTCAATCGTAGGTCTGTGGCTCAAGTTATGGCCAAAAGACAGAAACTGTCTCGAAAACGGGGGGTCCGGGTCCGGGCCGACCCGGCCCGACCCCCCCTGGGTCGGCCCAAACGGGGTTGACCCGTACCGGGTCGACCCGACCCGGATCCGACCCAGTCCGCTGGACCCGGCCCGGCCGGTGGCGGCGCGGCGGCGCGGCCCGGCCAGCGGCGGCGCGGCCAGGGTGCCGCGCATGCGCCGCACGCGGGGGTGAAACCCCCCCCCCCCCTTTTCGGATCTCTGCCGGCTTTTTCCGGCCGTTTTTAATAAACACACGGGACCCGCGGGTCCCGCCTTATAACCGAACCGGCGGCCGGTGAGGCCGGCCGCCCCTGGCTGCTCCGCCGCGGCCGTAGGGCCACGGCCCTTCTTGATCTCCGGCGTCGGCGGCTCGGCTGCCGCCGGTCTTCCCGTCTCGCTGCGGCCCGGTACAGGTCGCGGTGTTCGTCGTCCGGCGCGGTGCGACGGCACCGCGCCCCTCTGTCGCGCCTTTGATTCCCCTTGACGCGGCGCGACGGCGTCGCGTTCTTGATGATTCTTCCACGGCGCGGCGCGACGGCGCCGCGCAATATAATCGTACGATTATCCGCGTGGTGCGACGGCACCACGCCACCTTGTTTCCACCCGCAAGATAAATCAACAAGAACGATGGAGGGGGTTCGGCCGTGTTCATGCGGTCCGGCCCCCTCACGTTAAACAATAACACAAATTTATAATCCTCACGTTAGTCATGCTAGAACCACGAACAAGGATAAATAAATAAACAATAACAACAACCCCTACCTTGGGTATAGGTTCGAAGATTTGTCAACATCCCGCGGAAGACAACGTCGCGGAGGTCGGGCGTCACGGTAATCGTTCGTCAAATCCGATGACGAAGAGGTACGTCCGAAGAGGTACGTCGTTGGCGAATCTTCTTATGTCGACGAAGGGAGTCCGAGGAGGAAGCGGCGTTCCCTCTCGTTGACACGGAAGACGAAGAAGAGAGGAGCGGCGTTCTTCGTCGGAGCTTGAGCGTTCTTCGTCAAAGCTTGAGCATTCTTCGTCAAAGCTTAAAGAAGAAGGAAAAGCTCTCAAAAACTCTCAAGATGTCTAAACAAAAACTAACCAAATAAAATAAGATTGAGACTTATTTTATTCACAAACTTAACAAATGAATTTAAAAGGTTTGAAATTCAAAAAGGATAACTCCAAAATTAAATAACAATTGTCATGTCATTTAAAGAGGGGTTAAGGGAGTTTGGGAGAAGATGAAAAGTTTAGGGTTCGTGTGGGCCCCACCACACTTAATCCTCTCAAGGGAGGTTAAGTGGGTGTGGGTCCCACCCCTAACTTCCTTTGAGAGAAGTTAACTAACAAGTTTAAATAAAAATTTGTAATCCACAATTTTTATTTAACTTATTCTAAACTCCCAAAAACTAACTCTTATCCCGAAATAAACGCAACCTCGGAAAAGGTCTCCTTAAGCGAATATCGGCGCTGCGAGTTCATCGATGCCCTCATATTTCAATTCCGAGCACCGGATCAAAAGTTAGGAAAACCCGCTCGTTCGTTCACTGAACGTACCCGAGCCAAACTTCGGAAAATGATTCCGGGCACACCGGGCCTCGGAATCAGGTGTCGTCAGAAACCGCGCTCTTGAAAAATTCCAAAGAAAATTAAGAAAAAATTTCCCTTGAATTTTACGGGTCTTTACATTACTCCCACCTCAGGGCTTTACGTCCCCGTAAAGATACATCAAAAACTAGGGAAACAAATGAGGGTACTGAGCACGCATCTGAGCCTCCCGCTCACATGTGCTCTCCTGGAGATTCCCGTGCTGCCATCTGATGCGCACAAGAGAAATCGATCGCCCATGCAGGACCCGCTCCTATCGATCCTCTATCTCCACCGGGACCTCCGTAAAAGTCGCCCCATCGTCAACGTCAAGCTCCCCATGGTCAATAATGTGCGTCGGGTCGTGCACGTATCTCCTCAGCTGGGATACGTGGAAGACGTCGTGCACCCGGTGCAACTGAGGTGGCAGAGCCAGGCGATAAGCCACCTCTCCAACCCTACTGAGGACCTGAAGGGTCCGATGAAGCGCGGAGATAACTTGCCGCCTCGGCCAAATCTCCGAAAACCACGTCGAGGTGAGACCCGCAAGAAGACGTGGTCGCCATCCTCGAACTCTAGTGGCCTCCGCCTCCTGTCAGCGTATGACTTCTGCCGGCTCTGTGCTGTCCTCATCCGCTCCTGGATGACCTGGACCTTCTCTGTCGTGGCCTGGACCATCTCTGGTCCCACCAGTGCTGACTCCCCAGGGTCTGTCCAGCACAAAGGAGATCTACAAGGTCGGCCGTACAATGCCTCATAAGGTGTCATCCCGATGGTGGAGTGGTAGCTGTTGTTGTACGCAAACTCCACCAAGGGTAGGTGGTCCTCCCAGCTACGACCAAAGTCGAGGACACATGCGCGGAGCATGTCCTCGAGAGTCTGAATGGTCCTCTCCGTCTGACCATCCTTCTGAGGGTGAAAGGCTGTTCTCAGACGTAGCTGCGTCCCGAACGCCTCCTGTAACCCCTTCCAAAGCCGGGAAGTAAAGCGAGAATCTCGATCGGAGACGATAGATGATGGCACACCGTGGAGCCGCACAATCTCCTGAACGTAGAGACGTCCCAAGTTCTCCACTGAGCCCTGCTCGCTGATGGGTAAGAAGTGTGCCGACTTGGTGAGTCGGTCAACAATCACCCATATAGAGTCGTGACCTCTGGAAGTGCGTGGAAGTCCAGTCACGAAGTCCATAGATATGTCGTCCCACTTCCACTCCGGAACCTCCAAGGGCTGTACCAAGCCCGTTGGTACCTGATGCTCTGCCTTCACCTGCTGGCAGGTGAGGCATCGAGAAACGAACTCTGCTATAGCCTTCTTCATGCCCGGCCACCAGTGTTGTCGTCTGAGGTCCTGGTACATCTTTGCCACTCTAGGATGTACTGCCAAAGGAGAAGTGTGAAACTCTCTCAGCACTTCCTCTCGTAAAGAAACTGGTACCATGGTACGTCCTCTGAAAAGGATGTCGTGCTCTTCTCCAAGGAAGAAACCAACAGGTGCCTGTCCCGAGGATATCTGTGCATGCCATGTCTCACAGTCAGCATCCTCACGCTGTGCCTCTCTGACCTGCTGTAGTAGAGGAGGGTTGACTGTGAGAGACTGGAGGAAGGCTGCTCCATCTCTATCCACGAAGGATATCTGCAAAGAGGCTAGCTGCAAAGATTTCTCCTTTTCCGAAAAGTGAAATCTGGTCTCATCCCCTGGATGAGCCACGTTCCTTGCCTAAAACAGTCAATCCCGTCATGATTAGTTAATTCATGGCATGGATGACGTCGTAAGGCCTCGACACTTCTACCAAGAGATCCAACCGTTACTCTCGCCTCCAAGGGATGAGTCACACTGTCGGCATCAGTGTGTGGTCACTGGGTTTCCTCCAGTACGAATCTCGCAAGTGAGGTTCAAGTCAACAGTTTTTAACCGGCACCTCTTAGTAAAAAAAACAAAAGACAAGAAAAAAAAAGTCACCAAGGCAAGTGTCTTTTATTACTTCAACTTAAAGAACAAGGTCACAAAGCAACACAAACTACGAAGCTAGAGGCATTATGGGCAAAGACCTCTATGCCTGGAGCTAGTCCCGCACTAGTCCACCCGCTTCCGGAGCTCCATGATCGTAAGCTTCAGCTGCCTAAAGCTGTGATCTCCCCTGAGGTCGGGGTGGACCTCCTGGTGGTGGTGGTGGTAGAGCCTCAAAATGTCGCCCACCACCTGCTGCTCGGCCAGCTCCTCTGCCTCGTCCGCCTCCTCCCTGCAGACCGCCACAGTCGAACCTCTGCCTCTGCCTAGGTGGTTCCTCAACCGTCTGCTGCTCCTCTGCATGGCGGGTCGGGCAGTCACGAGCCATGTGACCTTGCCCGCCGCATGCATAGCACTGTCTTCCACTCGAAAGACGGGCTCCACGCTGTGTGCCCCGCACTGCTAAGCTAGTGTCCTGAGGTTGTCTGCCCGAAGGTCTGGTCTGTCTGGACCCCTGAGTCATCCGTCGACTGCCTACTGCAGATGACTCTGCCACGTGCCGCCCTGCGGTGGGTCGCTGCGCTGGTGTAGACTCAGCAAGGAAGCTCTCGATCAGAAGGGCCCGCTCCAGTACTCCTGTCTGAGTCGGTATGCTGAGGGAGATCAGCGATGCCCTGATCTCGTGTCTCAAACCTTGCTCGAAGGTCCAGGACCGGAAAAATGGGTCCCGTACCATGTCGGTCGAGTAGCGCGAGAGATCAGTAAATCTCGCCGATTACTGAGTGACCATCATGCTGCCCTGCCGTAGCTGAAGAAGCTCCTGGATACGCACCGTACGAAGGGTGGCTGGGACGAACTCCGAGCGGAAGAGGCTCTCAAAGTCCATCCAAAGTAGAGATGCCTCACCGTGCACCTGGAGCATCAAGCTCCACCATCGTCCTGCTGCTGTGTGTAGTTGGCTCGCAGCGAGGATCACCATGAGGTCTGCTGGTGTCCTCACTATCCTAAACACACGTACTATGGCCTCCAGCCAGTCCTCGGCTGCCTGGGGATCCGTCTCCCTGCGAAACCTGGGTGGTCGCTGGCGCTGAAACTCATGCAGTGCGCTGAGGCGACGTGCATCGTCAGCGGCTGGTGCTGGAAGCATCGGGGGCTCGGCGGGTAGAGCTACCGCCGGTGCCACTCCTGACAAAGGGCCCTACACCGAGGCCTCGTCGCTCGGTGGGCTGTCGTCACGCTCGACTCTCGGAACCCTAGCCGGCTGTCGTCGTGGGGCCATCCTGAATAGGAAACGGGTGCGCCACGGTCAAACAGTATACCTGGTGAGCTGACACAAGGAAATCACAAAGAAAACTTTGAAACACACACGCAATCAATGTTTTCGTGCATTAAGTCGGAAATCAGAAGTCAGGGTCCTAGTGTACGGATACGTCGGCCGCCGCACCAACACTGGACTCCCTGGGCTGATAACCACACTCAATACGCTAAACATTATTGCTTCACATAGAAAAGATCAGAGTTCACGGTATAACCGAACTCCTCTGATACAAATTTGTCACGACCCGCCCTCGGGGTCCGTGTCGTGACTACCCCAAGCCCGCCTTCCATAGGCCAGGGGCTGGCGACTAGCACCAAGGCGTAAATCCCGGTAAAAAGGGAAGGCATTGCCTTTGTAAAGTAAACAAACACCAAAGAGTAAGCAAGCGGAAAGTAAACACTAAGCAAAAGCAGAGTACAACTGAAAGTGCGGAAAAGAAAATGGGCCAGTATACAAACCCAAACTAAAAGTAAAGTACAACTCGAAAGGGAAAACAGCAACTGAAAAGTAAAAGCCGATACACCGGGCTGTCCACTGGAAATTCCACCTGAAGGGTGGGTACAGATAGCTCCACTGCTCCACGGGTCCCGCCGTCTGCTCCGAGCACGTCCCGTCCAGTGGTCCACCTCCAGGTACCGTCCTGCTCTGCAAGCCTCAGCTAAGATCAACGATGTCCGTCGTCTGCAACCAACACAACGTAGTGCGGGCAAAGCCCGTGCAGGGGTGAGTATAAGCTACTCATTAGGGACCCCGAGACCCCTGAAGGTCTCTCAAATCCACAAAGGATAAACCACGAAGAAAGGTACAATCACGAAGTAACAACCGACACTGCTTAGGTATATGCCCATACATATACCTAAGTCATCAAATTCAAATACGCTCCAACCTCCAAGCCCAAGTACAACTCAGTCCACACAGGAAAGTAACGTATTCCACACAGGAAAGCAAAACGTAATCCACACAGGATAGCACAACACAATCCACACAGGAAAGCAACAGGATTCAGCTCACAAAGGTATACTTCTTCAAGGACGATAAAGATGATCTCTGATCCATCTAAGTCGTCGGACCCACGAAGGATCGATAGGTAACTAACCCCCGCAAAAGACCCACACAGGATCGGGCCCACGTAGGACCTGTAGGCGCTGGTTCACACAGGACCGCTGAGCGCAAAGACCCACATAGGATCGGACCCACACAGGATCGGGCCCACACAGGACCTGTAGCACTGATCCACGTAGGATCGCTGAGTGCTGAAGTCGTCGTCGTCGAATCCACACAGGATCTCTGTACTGTCGTCGTCGCAGTCACAGTAGCAGTAGTAGCAGTAGTAGTCATAGTAACAGTCGCAGCCAGCACTAGGGTTCCCGCACACAGCAAGCTCGTTCGGAGGGTCCGCTCCACGAGCCGAGAGGCTGATACATCAACTGTCACAAAGTCCAGAGTTGATGTATCCAAAAGTTCCGTATCGTCAACAGGAACTCAACGCAACAGACGGCGCGTCGATCGGACGCCCGGTCTGAGAGTTATTGGCATTTTCGTCCCCGGGGCCCGGTTGGTTTTTAAGGCAAAACCAACCCGACCGTACTCCACCTGCGTCCAACCCTCGGGCGGAGTATTCCAAAAGAACCGTCTCACTAATAGGAACACAACAAAGCTGACGGCACGTCAATCGTACGTCCGTAGCTCAAGATATGAGTGTTTCCGCTCCGAAGGCCCGGTTGGTTTCGTGAACGAACCAACCCGGCCGAACTCAAAGTGTTCCGAAACCTTGAGTGCGATATACCGAAACGACCGTCTCGATCGAAGGATCGCGTTGCCGCAGACGGTTCGTCAATCGGAGGTCCGTGGCTCAAGTTATGGCCAAAAGACCAAAACAGTCTCGAAAACGGGGGGTCCGGGTCCGGGCCGACCCGGCCCGACCCCCCCCCCCCCCCCCCTGGGTCGGCCCGAACCGGGCGGACCCATACCGGGTCGGACCGACCCGGTCCGCTGGACCCGGCCCGGCCGGTGGCAGCGCGGCGGCTCGGCCCGGCCAGCGGCGGCGCGGCCAGGGTGCCGCGCATGCGCCGCACGCGGGGGGTGAAACCCCCCCCCCCCTTTCGGATCTCAGCCGGCTTTTGCCGGCCGTTTTTAATAAACACACGGGACCAGCGGGTCCCACCTTCTAACCGAACCGGCGGCCGGCACAGCCGGCCGCCTTCTCCCTCTCCGCCGCGGCCATAGCCGCGGCTCATCTGAACTCCGGCGGCCGTAGGGCCGCGGCCCTTCTTGATCTCCGGCGCCGGCGGCTCGGCTGCCGCCGGTCTTCCCGTCTCGCTGCGGCCCGGTACCGGCCGCGGTGTTCGTCGTCCGGCGCGGTGCGACGGCATCGCACCCCTCCGTCGCGCCTTTGATTCCCCTTGACGCGGTGCGACGGTGTCGCGTTCTTGATGATTCATCCACGGCGCGGCGCGACGGCGCCGCGCAATATAATCGTACGATTATCCGCGTGGTGCGACGGCACCACGCCACCTTGTTTCCACCCGCAAGATAAATCAACAAGAACGATGGAGGGGGTTCGGCCGTGTTCATGCGGTCCAGCCCCCTCACGTTAAACAATAACACAAATTTAGAATCCTCGCGTTAGTCATGCTAGAACCACGAACAAGGATAAATAAATAAACAATAACAACAACCTCTACCTTGGGTATAGGTTCGAAGATTTGTCAACGTCCCGCGGAAGACAACGTCGCGGAGGTCGGGCGTCACGGTAATCATTCGTCAAATCCGATGACGAAGAGGTACGTCCGAAGAGGTACGTCGTTGGAGAATCTTCTTATGTCGACGAAGGGAGTCCGAGGAGGAAGCGGAGTTCCCTCTCGTTGACACGGAAGACGAAGAAGAGAGGAGCGGCGTTCTTCGTCGGAGCTTGAGCGTTCTTCGTCAAAGCTTGAGCGTTCTTCGTCAAAGCTTGAAGAAGACGGAAAAGCTCTCAAAAACTCTCAAGATGTCTAAACAAAAACTGACCAAATAAAATAAGATTGAGACTTATTTTATTCACAAACTTAACAAATGAATTTCAAAGGTTTTAAATTCAAAAAGGATAACTCCAAAATTAAATAACAATTGTCATGTCATTTAAAGAGGGGTTAAGGGAGTTTGGGAGAAGATGAAAAGTTTAGGGTTCGTGTGGGCCCCACCACACTTAATCCTCTAAAGGGAGGTTAAGTGGGTGTGGGTCCCACCCCTAACTTCCTTTGAGAGAAGTTAACTAACAAGTTTAAATAAAAATTTGTAATCAACAATTTTTATTTAACTTATTCTAAACTCCCAAAAACTAACTCTTATCCCGAAATAAACGCAACCTCGGAAAAGGTCTCCTTAAGCGAATATTGGCGCTGCGAGTTCATCGGTGCCCTCGGATTTCAATTCCGAGCACCGGATCAAAAGTTAGGAAAACTCGCTCGTTCGTTCACTGGACGTACCCGAGCCAAACTTCGGAAAATGATTCCGGGCACACCGGGCCTCAGAATCAGGTGCCGTCAGAAACCGTGCTCTTGAAAAATTCCAAAGAAAATTAAGAAAAAATTTCCCTTGAATTTTACGGGTCTTTACAATAAAATTGACATAAATATTTAAAAAGGTTATGTAAAAACATCTTGAAATCATTTACTTTTACTTAAACAAGTCTTCAAAAAAAGCCTTAAAAAGACATAATGGTTTCAAAAATGTGTTGTGAAAACTTTTAAAAACATGTAATTTTGAAAAATAAATTTCAATAATAGATCCTTGAAATGTCATAAAGGTTATTGAAAATAAATATAGAGTGTAATATAAACCATTTTATTTTGAAAGCATGGGAAACCATTTGAATATTTTAAAATACCTATGTTGAAAACATACATTATAAAAAGAGTATCCAAATTTTATTTTTAAAATAGGATAATTGAAATATGAATCTAACAAGAGATAAAAAATAATCCAGTTTCTAAATATAATGGATATCATTGTAATGAAAAGAAAATATGGACAAGGAGGGGAAACGCTTATTAATAGGATGGGAATTAATCTCAATAATGATATTCTTTTTATGGGGATGAAACTCATTGATAAGGAATATATGAATAAAAAATTTCATTTTCCTCAAAGATAAAGATAAGGTACCATGAAATAAAATATTTTGGGCAAAGAAACCAATATTATAAGAAATGAGTTTAAGAAAAAGCATTACAACTCAATAAAGGGGGTTGAGTTAACAAAAACCCTAACGGTAATATTTATATAATGTATGAAACATTAATATATAAACATTACCACTATAATTATTGAATATATTTGGTGGTGAAAAATAGAAGTTGTCGCTTCGTGGAGGTGGTTTTCCGCACAATGCACAAATGATGATTTCATTTTTTTAATGTAAAAGGGGTAAGGTGATTAATAGATATTGACTTAGCATAATAAAATTTCATTTAAAAAATGATAGTTTCATTATATAGGAATTATAACATTATAATATTTTAATTAATAGATAAAATAATGAAATTAGGAAAAAAATACTCACATTGAGGACTTGGGTTTTCCATTAGAGGGCTCGTTTGAAATAAAGGTCTTAGGATGGTGTCTTTTTAATAGGGTCTCAAGAAAAAAATATATATGTTAAGTTATAAGGGAATATTTTCAAGAGGAAAAATAATTTTTATGGTGGTCATGAAGGGGTGGTGAGAGACCCCTTTTATAAGTGATGAGAATCACAATTTTTATAAATATTTCAACTTAATATAAAGATAGATTATGTTTCGCATGTTAAGAAAACATAAAAGTAGATAATAATGGAGTTGGGGATGATATAATTTATATAACTCTTCAAAAATTCATTTTCATGTATTTTTTAAACATTTTTTAAGTCCTTTACTCTTAGCATTTTCTCTTTTAACATTTTTTGTTTTACTGTGGTAACTAGTTTCTAACTAAGTAATTTACATTTAATTCCAAAAAAAAATAAAATGGATTTTATTAAATTATTTTTACCTAATGATTCCAAATAATAAATAAATTTTAATTGATAAAATTTATTTTTGTAATAAAAATTAATTATAACATTAGAGCATGTACCACATACAAACCTAATTTTAGAAAAACAAAGAAAATTTTTAATCTCAAATTTTATGGGTAGGATAAAAATTTTAATTTATTTAATTTAAATTATATAAATTTCTTTATTAAAAAATTGATTTAATTTATATGACTTTCAAATAAATCGAAAATAGAATTTTTCAAAATAATAATTAATTAAAAGAAAAGACAGAAACAATTTCTCTAAATTGAAAATATTACATAAATTGTTAAATTTATGTCTTCTAAATTCCTAATAATATTTAAAATTTTATATTTTACTAAATAATACATATTTGATAATGGAAAATGTTTTATAAGATTTTAAGTTACACCTTATTTAGGATATAGTCATAAACTCTACGATTTTAGTAAAAACTATATTTTTCACTATTCACCTAAAAATAAACTATTTCAAAAGAAATAAAAAAATCAAATAGATATAATTTTAAAATAATAAATCCGAAAATGATATTATTCTTATCTAATTTAAATTTTAAACTTTATGAATTAATTTTAAATTAAAATACAAAATATAAATAGAACTACATTTTTGAAAAATATCCTTTTTGAACATTAAGTGTTATTGATACCAATTTCTAATTTAAAGAATCTTAATAAATTAGATCAGATATTTTAATATCATATATCATTATTAAAATATTTTAAAAGTGGTTTATTTAATTTATTTACACTTTAAATAGTTATTTGAGGAAGAACAATATCATTTTTAATATTAAATCACATTAATTATTTATCCTCTAAACATAAAAAAATTAATTGATTATTGTATTTTTATTTACTATAAGTTTTATTCATCTAATAATTTTTTAAAAAAATTTATCTTACATGTTGTCTATCATTTTGGTATGGTGTTTCATGTGAAGAAAGATATTCGACATGTTATTAATTTAGAAAAACTATTTTCTAAAATCCTCGGTCATTATATTAGGGATCCAGAAGATAGAACAAATCCAATAAATACAAAGCATCTAACTCAATTAAGGATATAAATTAGATTAATAATGTTGGTTCATAGGTCTTGGGATGATACAAACATTATATTTTTAATAAATGTAGGAGACCCAAATTTCTATAAGAAGAGGTGACACTAAATGACTCAAAATAATAAAAATTAGTAATGAATGAATAAATGACTTCATCAAAGTCCAATAAAACTATGGAATTGACTAATTTTCTAAAAGTGAAATGAGAAATTGAGAATAATTGGGTTTACCATAATGAAAACTACTCCAAATGCCTATAGTTAGTGGTTACTTTGTTACATTGGAACTAGATATAAGAAATCACATCCTGGATAACCGGATAGTTTAGTAGACTTGGTAAACATGATACATACTTGAATGTCACATTACAGTTGAAAACTTGAAATAAAATAAAGTATTTTCTTTGATTAAACTATTATTCCCCTAATAAAGTCTCTATATAACAATCATAATACACTTCCTAGCATCCTGGGGAAAGGAAACATAAGAAAGGGGTTATCTCAGATGCTTAGTAGGGGTATACGTATAGTATAATATATCATGATCAAATATGGAATAATCAATATGTAAAGGTTAATATTTTAAAATTAAATCAAATTAATCTATAACTTGATCATGAAGAATAATATGTTAGGAATAAATGATGATCAAATAATTACATATAAATAATCACATGAGATTGAAATGTATCTATAGATATCATAACTAATCAAATAATCACATGGATATTAATAACTAATCTCCTACTGATGGAATACATAAAGTTAGTCATTATAAACATACCATCAAGTCTGCATGCCAAGACATCTTACATAAATGGGTAAGGCCTAACCCAAATACCCACTCTATTTTGTCTCATGAGACTTATCGATACATCAAGGGGCTACTGCGGGCCTCACCTATCACCTACTAATTCCAATGTATTCCTCGTATGAAATGGGTGAAAAATAATCAACATAGATATTCATATTGATAAACTAGCATATGAAATGTTCATAATTTCACCAATCAATAAACATGATCATAAATCAACCAAAATAATATGGTAAATTGTATCAAAATAGTGCATCCCTAGTCAAACTAATCATAAACCATCCATATAAATAATAAGTATACTATCATTACAATATATCCCAAGTATTTCATAAGAAAAATAAAGGTTCCTGTTATTGATGAATATCAAAACTATTAATATATAATTAAAAAAAATTCTTCAGGAAATTTCCATTTTTACTTTGAAAATCACTTTTAGAAACAAAAAAATTCAATAATATTAGGAAAAACAATTATTTAAAAAGAATCATGGAAACTTTTGAAGAATGATCCAAAGAAATTACTGGTCATAATGGTGGGTAATTAAATAAATTCCATAAAAACATTCCTTTAAATCTATTGTAAAAAGTTCAAAAATATCCTTTTTGGAAAATGATAAGAATATTCATTTTAAACCATTTTTGTAGAAAAGTAAAACATGGGTAAAAACTCTTTTAACAATCATATGAGAATAGTAAAAACATTTTTGAAATAATTTTTTGAAAATACAAACATGGAAGAAAAATATTTTTTGACTAAGTATAAAAATTATGTCGATTTTTCTTAAAAATATTATTTTGATGTCTTGAGTAATTTAAGAGAGGAATTTTAAATTATAACTTTTAATTCATATAAATAAAAAGATGATAAGAAAATATATTAGGTTTAATACAAAAAGATATAATGATTTCCACATTGGGTAAATAAATATAAACAATCCCAAATAATGATGATATTGCAAAATAAAACCTTATCATTCTGGTAACTTTTGAATCATAACCCCCATGAAAGAAATAATTTCAAATGAACTTTAAAATCCTTATAGATAAACATATTCCTGATATAATATATCAAAGTGGAAATATATACACCACATAAAAGAAATAAGTAGTGAATATGGAATATATCTCGTCAAAGTAAAAGAAAGATAAAAAAACCTTACCTTAGGTCGAATATTATTCATATGTATTTTAAACCCCTATAAAGTAAATATATATTCAGTATGAATGTAAACAATTATTTGTTAACATCATTATTATGGGTACTAAATACTTCTTTTTTCATGTATGTTTTGGTTCGATAGTTTTGGCCCTTACACATTGATCATGGTTCCATCACGTCCATAATTTTAATATTTATTTAAAAATCAAATATATTCATTATATACATATTTAGATTCATCTTTAAAAGTTATAGATATAATAATAAATTATATTGTTCGTGATTATGGTAGGTCACACATATGCATGAATATTGTTTCTATTTTTTAAACATGTGGAATGAAATAAAGGTAAATAATATTATAAATTTAAAGAGTCATTTTTATATCATATATATTCATTAAATATATGATTATTACCATAAATTTAAAAATAAAATGAAAAAACTAATCACATCACCTTTTGGAGATGGTAGTCCACACGTATTCTCAAGCGATGTTATCATTTTCCAATGGATTGGAAGGTAAGATGATAGATGTGATAGTATAATACCATAAGTAAAATTATTTAACAAATATATTATATATTTATTAAATCCATAATTATATTCATCCATGAGAGGTAGTGATGGAAAGTAAATTACATCGGTTCACAAGGTGGTAGTCTGTCGTACATAAGATCGATGGTTTTATTTCCCATTTGATGGAAGAGGGTATGGATATAAATTATTCAATTAACATAATTAAAATACATTATATGGTATACAATGGTGTTATTATTTTATCATATTTTAAGACTATATTAAAAATTTATTATAACAAATAAAATTAAAATGCATGATTAAGAACTACACTTTTTCTTCAGACAAACTCTTTAGGTTTATACCTAAATAATTATTAGAATGATTTTATGATCAAACCCGAAACTCTAGGACATGGTAAGGGATTTAAGTAAAGTATTTGGGTATTTATTGGCTTAACCAAAGGGCTTTTGAAGTGTGAATATTGGAGGAGATGGGTGTCCTTTTATAAGTGGGAGATAGGAAACATTTGGAGTTTTTGAAAAGAATAAAATATACTTACATTTTACACACAAAAAATGGATCTAAAATATATCATTACCAATAATTAGATGCTATAAGGTATAAATATAGAAATAAAAATTAAAAAAAACATGTTTTTAGTTCATTTTAACTCATATTTCTTTAGTTTAACCCCCCTGGTAAACTCGTTTTAATCGTAACAGTGGTAAGTAATTTTTATTGTCTTTATTATTCATCATGAAAAAAATTAAGGTTAAAAAATTAAATAAAATTAATTATTCTAATTCCAAATATGGAATCCATTTTACCAAATTCAATTCACATATGTGGAAAATTTTAATTTAAAATTAAACCTGAGAAGCGGATGAAAACGTGGTTTTCCTATGAAAAGTTTCCTTAAGTATAAAAGGTTTTTATATAAGAATTAAAAATAAATTAAATTAAAATGACCTAAATTGGGTAAATAATACTATAATTGAAATAATTTTAATTTTAAAACAATTTTCAAACAAAATGTAACTTTATATATTCTATAAATGAAAAGGCATTTTTCAACATAAATTAGAATTTTTCACTATTCATCGAAAAATTAAACTTTTTAGAAAATTATAAAAATATATATATATGATAATTTTAAAATGATTGTTTCAAAAATTAATTTATCTTTCCAAATATATTTTATAAAATTGTAAAAAACTAATTTTAAAATAAGTTTTCAAAACATAACAAAAATGCTTTTTAGAACAATACAGTTTTTAAGCATAAAGGGGGTTTATTCTTCTCTCATAACTAGAAAAAATATTATCTGAATGATCAAAAATTTGATTGAATATATAATATATAAATTTTATTCAAATAATTCATTAATACTGATTAATTTAATTTATTTTCACTACCCGTCCTCCAGGGCCCGTATCGTGACTACCCCAAGCCCGCCTTCCATAGGCCAGGGGCTGGCGACTAGCACCAAAAGCGTAATTCCATAAAAATGGGAAGGCATTGCCTTTATAAATCGTAAAGACACACAACAAGAGTACAAGTGGAAGAAAACACTAAGTAAAAGTTGTATAACAAGTGTACTGAAAGTAAATGGGGGCCAGAATACAAGTCCAACTGTAAAGTACAAATACAACTGAAGACAAGTACAACTAAAAAAAGGAAAAATAGCTGAAAGGTGAAAGCAAATCCTAGATCGTCCTTTGGGGTTCCTACCTGAAGGGTAGGAATAGATAGACGACACATCACTCCATATCCGTCAGACTCCATCGTGTGTCGGTACTTCATAAGGTCCTCCTCCGGGTATCGTCCAGTCCTGGGGCTCTCGACCTCTGTCAGCGTTATCCATCGTTTGCATCCTACAAAACGAGGTGCGGGCATAGCCTGTGTAGGGGTGAGTATAACAATACTCAGTAGGGAACCCGAGACCCTCAAGGTCACACAAAATCCAACAAGGATAAACCACAAAGTATGAAATCAATGGATAACCATTACTTAGGTATATGTACATACATATACCTAAGTTATCAAGTAACCTGTCTCAATCAGGAGGAAAACACAAAGGTCATTGACTTAGCTCAAACCAGGATTTTCATTATCAAAACCACGGCAGCTAGAGAACTCCTTCTCTGTCGAGTACAGTGGGTCGGTCGCGACATCGAGGTGATTCTCACTAACCTCGGACTACTGAGGTACTCCTCCTATTGAGTACCGCGGATCTGCGACCAACTACCAGGAACTCCTTCCGCTGTGGGTTTGCCGCCAAATATTGGGCGCTCCCCCTAAAAGCCTATAGAGGTACTCCTCTTGTCGAGTACCATGCATCTTCTGCCAACTACTAGGTGCTTCGTCCGCCATCGGTCTACCGCCAAATACCGGGAGCTCCCCACTGGGCTAGTCGAATCACTCCAAGTCAAATCGGTCAAGCAGTCGTCAGGTCTGTCAACAACTAGGTCTTTACACTCTGTCTGCTCATCACTGGAAAGATCCACTCCGCGAGCTACTGGTCGATACTCCAAGTTTCACGAAGTCTCACGTAGAATTATCTCAAAGGACCGCCACGTCATAGGGGTATCAACGCAACAGATGGCGCATCAATCGGACGCTTGGTCTGTGAGTTATTAGCATTTTAGTCCCGGAGGCCCGGTTGGATTTGTGTATGAACCAACCTGACCGTGACTCAACTATACCCCGAAATCTAGTGGGGTATACTCAAAGGGACGGCTATGCTCCTTGATTACCGGCATCGCTGACAGTTCATCAAACGGATGTTCGGTGCCAAATATATGGCCCAAGAATGTAATGCGTCAGCAATGGGACCGGGTCCGGTCCCACCCAATCGGACCGACTCGGCCCAACCGGGTCTGGACCGACCCAGTCTGGGTCGACCCGATCAGACTCACTGGGTCTGACCCGGCCCATTGGGTGGGTCATCCGTCATCAAGGTGAAAGTCTTCTTAAGCAAAACCCAGCGCTGCGAATTCAACGGTGCCCTCAGATTTCTATTCCGATCACTGGTTCAAAAGTTATAAAAACCCACTCGTACATTTACTGAATGTACCCGAATAAAACTTCAGAAATTGATTCCGGACACACCGGGCCTCAGAATCAAGAGCCGTCAGAAACTGCGGACTTTTAAAATTCCCATGTATTTTAAAAAAAAATCCATAGGAATTCCGGGTCTTTAAATTCTCCCCACCTCAGGGATATACGTCCCTGTAAGCTACAACTTGAACTAAGGGAACAAATGGGGGTATTGAGCACGCATCTGAGCCTCTCGCTCCCATGTGCTCTCCTGGAGGTTCCCGTGCTGCCAGCAAACGCGCACTAAAGGTATCGACCATCCACGTAGGACCCGCTCCTGTCAGTCCTCAATCTCCACTGGAACCTCTGTGGAAGTCGCCCTACCATCGAGGTCCAGCTCTCCATGGTCGATGATGTGGGATGGGCCATGCTTGTATCTCCTCAGCTGAGATACGTGGAAGACGTCGTGCACCCGATGCAACTGAGGTGGAAGAGCTAAGCAGTAATCCACCTCGCCTACTCTTATGAGGGCCTAGAAAGGTACAATAAACCTCAGAGATAGCTTGTCTCCTCGTCCAAATCTCCGTAGACTGCGTCGAGGTGAGACCCATAGGAAAATGTGGTTTCCATCCTCAAACTCCAGAGGCCTCCATCTCTTGTCAGCATACGACTTTTTTCTGCTCTGTACAGTCCTCATCCACTCCTGGAAGATCTTTACCTTCTCCGTGGTAGCCCGTACCATCTCTGGTCCCACTAGTGCTAACTCCCATGGGTCTGTCCAGTACAGTTGCGATCCGCAAGGCCGACCATACAAGGCCTCAAAAGGTGCCATACAGATGGTGGAGTGATAGCTATTGTTGTAGGAAAACTCCACCAAAGGAAAGTGGTCCTCCAAGCTTAAGCGAAGTCGAGGACACATGCACGGAGCATGTCCTTGAGGTTCTGAATGGTCCTCTCGGTCTGACAATCTGTCTGAGGATGGAAGGTGGTGCTCAGATATAGCTGTGTCCCAAAATCCTCATGCAACCCCTTCCATAGCTGGGAAGTGAAGTGTGTGTCACAGTCTAAGACAACAGAAGAAGCTACTCCATGTAACCTCACAATCTCATGTATGTAGAGGCATCCCAAGCTCTCTACTGAGACCTGCTCTCTGATCCGTAGTAAGTGGGCTGACTTGGTGAGTCGGTCAACGATCACCCAAATCGAGTCGTGACCCTTGGATGTACGTGGAAGACCCATCACAAAGTCCATGGATATCCCATCCCACTTCCGCTATGGGACCTCTAAGGTCTGAACCAAGACTCCTGGTACCTGGTGCTCTGCCTTCACTTGCTAATATGTGAGGCACCAAGAGACAAACTCCGCTACCGCCTTCATCATACTTGGCCACCAGTGCTATCGTCTGAGGTCCTGACACATCTTCTGCACACCAGGATGTACTGCTAAAGGTTATGTGTGTAACTCCCTCAACAATTCCTCCTGAAGTGACATTGGTTCCATGGTACGTCTTCTAAAGAGGACGACGTGATCCCCACCTTCAGAAAATCCATCAGGTGCCTGCCATATGGATATCTGAGCACATCACGTCTCGTAGTCAGCTTCCCCATGTTTCACATCCCTGACTTGCTGAAGAAGTGGGGGAGTGACTGTAAGAGACTGTAGATAGGCTTCCCCATCTCTATCCACAAAGGATATCTGTAAGGCAGCCAGCTGCTCTGTCACCTCTCCTAGCAGCTAAATACCAGTCCTCCTGCTGAGCGCATCTCCAACAATGTTCCCCTTCTCAGGAGTATAGACTATCTCAAATTCATAGTCCTAGAGGAACTCAAGACATCATCGTTGACTCAGGTTCAGGTCCTTCTGAGAGAAGATATACCTGAGACTCTTGTGATCAGAGTACATAGTAAAACGTTCGCCCATCAGATAGAGCCACCACATCTTCATGGCGAAGACCACTACTGCTAACTCCAAGTCATGGGTAGCATATTTTTGCTCAGGCAGTCTCAGCTACTGAGAACCATATGTGATCACTCCTCACTTTTTCATCAAGACACACCTGAGTCTGATCCCTGATGCATCACAGTAGACTACGTACCCTATGCCTTACTCTAGAAGCCTTAAGATGGGGGCACTAGTCAGCCTCTTCCTCTACTTCTGAAAGATCTTATGGAATCTCTCTGACAACACGAAGGGTTTCCCCTTCTTCTTCAAGGTTGAAAGTAGTGTTGTGACTCTGGAAAATTATAGAACGAATCTCTGATAGTATCCATCCAAGCCCAAGAAACTTCGTACCTCTGTCACACTCCTGGGTGGATCCCAAGCAAGTACCACCTTTATCTTCACTGGATCCATAGCAACTCCAGCCTCTGAGATGACGTGCCACAAAAAGTGAACCTCTCGAATCCAAAACTGGCACTTTGAGAGCTTAACATAAAGTTGGTGCTCTCGAAGTGTATCCAGTACTACCTACAAATGGTAGGCATGCTCCTCCTCAGTAGTCAAGTAGATCAGTATGTCATCGATGAAGACTATGACAAAATGATTGAGGTAATACTAGAATAGCTTGTTCATGAGACTCATGAACACTGCTGGAGCGTTGGTTATGCTGAAGGGAATAACCAAGAACTCGTACTGGCCATACCAACATTTGAAGGTCATCTTCTGCACATCCTCATCTAGAACTCGGATCTGGTGATATCCTGATCTGAGGTCTATCTTCAAGAACCATTGTGCTTCCTTGAGATGATCAAAGAGGTCTTCAATCCTCGGGAGTGGGTACTTGTTCTTCATGGTCACATGGTTCAGATTACGGTAGTCGACACAGAGCCTTAAGCTCCCATCTGCCTTCTTGGCGAACAGAATTGGGGCTTCCCAGGGAGAAACATTGGGTCGGATGAATCCCTTTCCCTGCAAGTCCTCTTGTTGTACCCGTAGCTCACGAAGCTTCGCAGGAGACATCTGATATGCTGGAGTAGATATCGGTGTCGTCCCGAGGTACAGTTCAATGTATAAGTCCACCTCTCTGTGAGGAGGTAGTCCTGGAACATCGTCAGGGAATACATCTGAGTACTGGTCCACCACTACAGGATAAGTTTGACTCTCCACATCTACTGATCCGAGGGTAAGGCAATCCAAATGGTGAGTGATCAGTTGCACCCTCTTCCGAGTAAGTTTGTCCTACGCTACAAAGGTTCCCCTCTCGCCGTTGAAGGGGAATCTGGTCCCATCCATGCAGACACACCGCACTTTGTACCTTATATAGTCAATCTGATCATGGACTATAGATAACCAGTCCATACCTAAGATGACGTTTTAAGGCCACGACGCCACTACAAAAATATCTCAACTGAAGATCTCACCTCCTAGAGTAAGCTCACACTGCCAGCACCAGTGCGTAATCATCGAGTCTGCTCCCGTAGGATTTTCTAGCCGTAAAGATCGATCCAACGGCTCTGTCGGAATCTCTGAGCTCTGAACGAGGGAAGTGGAAATGAAAGAGTAACTGACACCTGTGTCTATAAGAACTACAGCTATGGTGGAGTAGACACAGATCATAACTCGTAACATCTCTGGAGTGCCATGGTCGTAGGCCTCAACTGCCAGAAGTTGTGATCTTCCCTGTCCACCTGCTCCCTGTGGTCGGGGTGGACCTCCTGTTGGTGGTGGCGGAAGCACCTCGTATCGTCGTCCACCGCCAGCTGTATATCCAGCTCCTCTTCCACGTCTTCCACCTCCCTACGGACCACCTTGATCGAACCTCTGCCTCTACCTGGGAGGTCCCTCAACTATCTTCTGATCATCAATATGGAGGGTCGGATAGTCACGAGCCATGTGACCAAGCCTACCGTAGGAGTAACATTGTTCGCTCCAGGCATGACTGGCTCTGTATCCACACTGGGTGCCCCGCACAACCAATCCTGATTTGTGTGGTCGACTACCTATAGGTCCAGTCCTCTTGGACTCTGCATCATCTGTCTACCGCCAGCTGTAGAAGACTCTGCTACCTATCGTCTAGTGGTGGGTCTCGCTGCTGGAGACTGCTCAACAAGAAACTCTCCACTAGAAAGGCTCACTCTAACACCCTCGTCTGTGTTGGGATGCTGTGGGAGATAACTGAAGCTCTGATCTCTCGCCTGAGCCCCTGCTCAAAGGTCTGAGCCCTGAAGAATGGTTCCTGTACCATATCAGTGGAGTAGCACGGGAGGTCTATGAAGCTCACTAAGTACTAATCTACACTCATGCTTCCCTACTGTAGATGAAATAGATCCTTTATCTGCACCGATAAAATGGTGGATGGTACAAACTACGCCCGGAATAGGCTCTCGAAGTCTACCCATAGAAGTGTTGCCTCATCATGCACCTGGAGCATCAGGATCCACCATCTTTCTGCTGATTCCATAAAGAGACTAGCAGCAAGGATCGCCATGAAGTCGACTGGTGTCCCTACCAGTTTGAAGACTCTCACCATATCCTCCATAAAATCCTTAGCTGCCTGCTGGTTCGTCTCTCACCTGAACCTGGGTGGCCTCTGGCGCTGGAACTCGTGCAGCACGCTCAAGCGGCGTGCACTCTCTGCATCTGGGGCTAGTGGCATCGATGGACCAATGGGGATTAGTATCTCTGGTGCCTCAACTGGAAGAGGGCCATGTATTGAGTCCTCGACGCTCGACGGGCGGTTAGTACGTATGATTCTTGGGGCTCTAGTTGGTCGTCCGTGGGGAGGCATCTTGAAAGAAACAGATGTGACATGGTCAAAAGACTATACCTGGGGAGATGACCTGGTTGAGCTGATTTGGAGAAAAACTTTTGAAAACACACACGCAATCAGTGTTTTCGTGCACTGAGTCAGAAATCAGAAGTCAGGGTCTTGGTGTATGGATATGTCGACCGCCTGCACCAACATTGGACTCCATGAACTGAAAACCACACTTAGTACCCCTAACACTATTGCATCATAGAAATAAATATCAGAGTCCTATGTTCTGCGGTAGAACCGATTCCTCTGATACCAATTTGTCACGACCTGTCCCCCAGGGCCCGTATCATGACTACCACAAGCCCGCCTTCCATAGGCCAAGGGATGGCGACTAGAACCAAAGGCATAATTCCCTAAAACTAGGAAGGAATTGCCTTTATAGATCAGAAACACACAAAACCAGAGTATAAGTAGAAGCAAACACTAAGTAAAAGCTGTATAACAAGTGTACTGAAAGTAAAGAGGGTCCAGAATACAAGCCCAACTGTAAAGTAAAAATACAACTAAAAACAAGTACAACTGAAAAAGGGAAAAATAGATGAAAGGTGAAAGCAGCTCCTGGATCATCCTCTGGGGTTCCTACCTGAAGGGTAGGTACATATGGCCTCCACTACACTCAATGTCCGTCAGACTCCACCGTGTACCGGTACATCATAAGGTCCTCCTGCGGGTATCTTCCAGTCCTGGCACTCTCGGCCTCCGTTAGTGTTGTCCTTCGTCTGCATACAACATAATGAGGTGTGGGCATATCCCGTATAGGGGTGAGTATAACGATACTCAGTAGGGACCCTGAGACCCTCAAGGTCTCACAAAATCCAACAAGGATAAACCAAAAAGTATGAAATCAACGGATAACCATTACTTAGGTATATGACCATACATATACCTAAGTTATCAAGTAACACATCTCAATCATGAGGAAAACACAAAGGTCATTGACCCAGATCAAACCAGGATTTTCATTATTGAAACAATGGCTGCTGGATAACTCCTCCTCTGTCGAGTACAGTTGTCCTGTCATGACACTGAGGCACTTCTCACTAACCTTGGACTGCTGAGGTATTCCTCCTGTTGAGAATCGCGGGTCTGCTGCCAACTACCAGGCACTCCGTCTGTTGTGGGTATGCCGCCAATTATCGAGCGCTCCCCCTAACAGAATACAGAGGTAATCCTCCTGTCGAGTACTGTGGGTCTGCTGCCAACTACCAGAAGCCCCGTCCTCTATGGGTCTTCTGCCAAATACCAGACGCTCCCCACTAATCTAGTCAAATCACTTCGAGTCGAATCGGTCAAGCAGTCGTCAGGTCAGTCAGCTACTAGGTCTTCGCACTCTGTCTACTCGTCACTGAAAGGATCCGCTTCACGATCTACTGATCGATACTCCAAGTGTCACGAAGTCTCTAGTATAAGTATCTAAAAGGACTGCCACATCATAGGGATCTTAACACAACAAACGGTGTGTCAATTGGACGCCCGATCTGTGAGTTATTACCATTTTAGTCCCGGGGGCCCGGTTAGATTTGTGTACGAACCAACCTGACCGTGACTCAACTATACCGCAAAATCCAGTGGGATATACTCAAGGGGATGCCTATGCTTCATGATTACCGGAACCGCTAAAGATTTGTCAAACGGACGTCTGGTGCCAAAGATATGGCCTAAGAAGGTAATGGGTCAGTAATGGGCTCGGGTCCAATCCGACCCGATCAGACCGACTCGGCCCAACCCAGACAGGGCCGACCCGGTTCGCGTCGCCCGGTTAGACTCACTGGGTCTGACCCGGCCCATTGGGAGGGTCAGCCCGCTAAGTTTTTACCCGGTCTGCTGGGCACGGCCCAGCGGACCGCGAGGGCGGTTCGGCCCGATAGTCTCCACGTAGGCGGCTCGGTGACTCGGCCCGGGAGACCGGGCTGGTTTTGCTAGCGACACTGCGGGGGACACCGCGGGTCGGCTCGGTAGGCCAGTGGTCGGGAGGCCAGCAGGCAGGCCGCGGGGGGCGCTATCATGCTGGCTGGTCACCGGTAGGCTGGGGATTCACCTTGCAGGGCGCGGCAGGCCACGAGGTTGGGCGCAGGGGCACCGGGCAGGTCGCGGCAGGGTGCGGGGGCACCGAGAAGTCCAGCGACATAGGCCGGGCAGGCCTCCGGGAGGGGTGTGGGAGTGCTGGGCAGGCCGCCGGCTAGGCGCGGGGCGCCGAGGTGACGGGCAGCGCGCTGGGGCGCGGGTAGGGAACCAGCGGGGCCGGGCTGCATGCCGGCGGCGTGGGAAGCATGCTGGCGGGGCCAAGCAGCGCCCCGGGGGTGCAGCCAACGCGCCGGGGGTGCGGGCAGCTAGCCGGCGGGGCGTTGGCAGTGCGCCGGGGGCGCGGGCAGCGAGCAGGCGGGGCGCGGGCAGCGAGCCGGTGGGGCGCGGGCAACGCGTCGGGGGCGCCGCAGGTAGGCGGGTTGGGTGCCCCTTGGTCAGTGATGTTTGGACGGGGGCACTGGTGCGCTGCGGGGGCAACGCGGTTCGTAGAGGTCGCGGGTAGCGCGACCTCGTTGTTGCTGCCTTCGTCGCCTTGCCGCAGAATGACACAAGAAAGAATAAATCGACGGAGGATGTCGGGCCGTGTTAGGTCGGCCTGAATCCTCTGTGTTTAAGACGATAACCAACGGATCACTAGTATGAAGCACAACTACCACTTTGCTTCATTTTGTGAGAAAGGAAGAACTTGGGGAAAAGTTCATACATTAAATAAAAATCAAACCCCTACCTTTGATTCGTTGATAGTCGTTCGTTGATATCATGGAAGGATAGTCATCAATCCGTGGTGGACGATCAGGTCCCACGTCGATGGGGTTCAAGGAAGAAGGTCAGAGAAGAAGAGATTTGTCGTCCTTCTTTGCGTTCTTCGCATTCTTCGTTGGAAAACGGTTCTTTGTTGGGAGCTTTTTCTCCTTAGCTTTTCTTTCCCTCATTCCACCAAAATGATATATGCCAAATAAAATAATATGTAGGTTATCTTATTATTCCGTTGGCATAGAATTCTAATTGGTGGTTTAATTATGAGTCTCCCCTAATTAATTCACAAAATTTGGCACGAATTAATTAGGGGGCTTTGGTTCATTAAGGTGGGGAAAGGTGGAGAGGCTCTCCCTCATTAATGAGGGAGAGTTGAGAGATTATGGTCTCCTCCCATTAATGAGGGGTCGGGTGGCCTCGTGTGGTCCCCACCACATTTATCCTCACATGGGAGGTCGGGTTTGGGTAGGCCCCATGACCATAACCTCTCATGGGAGGTTAGGGTGTGGCGGTCCCACCACTAACTCCCAAATAGAGGTTCCAACTACTAGCACTCACCTGGCGGTTGGAATAAAATAAAGTGTGGCTACACTTTATTTTATTTTTTATTTATAAAAAGACAAAAACTAACTTTTATTCCCGACCATCCGTCATCGAGGTCAAAGTCTTATTAAGTGAAAATCGGCACTGTGAGTTCAACAGTGCCCTCGGATTTCCATTCCGAGCACCGATTCAAAAGTTATAAAAACCCTCTTGTACGTTTACTGAACTTACCCGAACAAACCTTCAGAAATTGATTCCAGACACACTGGGCCTCGGAATCAAGCACCGTCAGAAACTGCGGGCTCGTAAAATTTCCATGTATTTTAAAACAAATCCACGGGAATTCTAGGTCTTTACATTTATTAATAAAAAATGATTTTAAGCATAAAAACAGTTTTTCAGGAACACATTTCTTTTACTTTCAATTTTTTTTATTATTTTTTTCTAATCAATTGGTAACCAATAAATTTTTTATAATTTAGTTATTCATATTCATACCTTCCAATTTAATTTCCATGTTATGATGGTATACCGTATTAGAGTGCATTTAGACTCAGGTTTGTGTGTCGTATATGATATCGAACATAATGCCCTTCTTTTAAAATCTCAGGGAGTTACATTTACCATTTTAAATAAGAGGATGATAGAAAGATTTTTTTTAATGTGTGGATTTAGGTAAATGAATTTTTACAAAATGAAGGAGTTGATTTCTTAAATATATTCTCAATTTTATTTAAACATGAAATAATCCAAATAGTTATAATCATGTAGGCTTCGAAAAATATATACATAGAACATAATCAATTAAAGATGGATTTCTTTCATAGTGATTTGGAGGAAGAAATTTACATGAAATTTCCATTTGGTTTCATAAAAAAAAATTTAATCAAAATTTGGTTTATAAATTAAATAAAAATATTTATGGGATATATCAAGAATCAAGATAATGGAATCAAAATTTCAATGAGTTTATGTTGGAAGAAGGATTAAAATAGTGAAATATATATTATTGTTGTTACCAGAATACATGGGATGATGGGATATTCATCATACTTATCTTGTATATATATGACAAATTAATGGTGGGTTTGGAGGTTTCACGGATTCAGGATCTGATGATTATGTTATCCATAATATTCAAGATTAAGGATCATGGATATGTCATGAATATTTTAGGGATAATGAGAGAGATGTATAGGAAATCCCGAATATTGGTGTTATCCAAGAATAACTATATCTATAAGATCATTTAAAGGTTTTAAATAACTGGATGCAAGCCTATCTTAACCCCTCTGGTTGGAAACATCAAATTGTCTAAGGTACAGGCACCAACAATGAAAGAAGAGAGCATGTACATGGAGAATGTTCTATTTTCATCAACGGTGGGAAGTTTGATATATGCAATGATTTTTACTCTTTAAAACATTTCATTTCTATAGGGGCAATTAAGTTTGTTTATGTCAAACCCCATAAGGTGGAAGTGGGAAGTCGTTTAGTGTATCATTCAATAATTTAAAGGATTGTAATAAGTTTATCTATGTTTTAGGGATGAAGATATATTGTAATGATATTTTAGATGGGGACTTTATTGGAGATTCAAACACTCAAAAAGGAAATTTCGATTTTGTGTTCACCTATATATAAATAGTGATCAGTTGGATGTCAAGGCTATCGAGTATTTTTACATTAAGTAAAACTGAAGTATAGTTTGTAAAAATAATAGAAGTAGTAAAGACTATTTTTTATTTAATATAATGGTTGAAGGATCTCGGAAAAATTCAGGAGGGTGGAGTTTTGTTCTGTAATAATCAAAGTGTGGTTCACCTGGCTTAAAATCTGGTGTTCCATGCACGGACAAATCATACATACCTAAATTAGCATATCATCATAAATATACAATAGGAAAAAGTGTTAGATCTCCAGAAGATATTCAGAATCCACAATTTAGTGGACGAGCTCATTAAATCATTAGTTCAATAAATTTTGAAGCAATATCATGCCTTAGTGGGACTTGGGTGAATGGAAGGACGATGGAGAACTATAAGTCCCTCGATGGGATTATCTCATAGATACTCTAAGAGGGATGAAATAGGGTATAGAAATTTTTCCTAGTTTAAACACTTTTCCTTTAATCTCTCACTTCTTGAAGGATCTTGACCTCTTAACAAGGAGGGTCACACTATTTTTCTCCTCTTTTTAATGTGGATATAATAACCACTTTACTTGACCAAAAATTTAATAGATATTATCTATGGTTGTTTATACCACTTTGTGTTTTGAAAAAATATAAACAAAAAGACACATGGACATAAGGATTTTTACTTGGTTCATCACTATGAGATAATCCAAAGATTATATGATTGAAAATGTATCGATGCACTAAATCACTAGAAGATCACTACTCTATAAAAATTGTTTTGGTAAAAGGTCACTTATCTATCAAGGCTCATTTATCATCTCCTTTATGAACTACTCCAAAAATATAATCCATAATTTATTGTCTTCTCGGTATACCATAGCTTAAGTACATGTAGGTTTACCATGATCAGTAACACTTTCATCCTTTTGTTATTAATAGATGTGTTTCTTATCTCCAATGTTGCTTATTCACCGAGAATCTATGAACTCCTCCACTTATAGTAACTTCTTATTATTTGGAAGGATCTTCAATGAATTACAGTGTTTCTTATTCTTTATTCTATAACCTCATTAACAATAAATTCTCTTCTCTGAAATTCATATCTGCCAGTAGACACTATGTTCATATTACTTTTATAGAACTGTTATAGGTACTTTTATAAACATATAGTTCTTAATATGATGGTTTGGATTGATACTATTTATAACTCAGATATTTATATTTATCTCGGAATTAAAATAATTTATTGTCACCATTTAGATCCATAAAATTCGATTTAAGTCCCCAAAGTAACTTCCCTATTGAATTTCCAACTTGTCTAGAACTATCTAAATGTGGATTTTTCTATGCCGCAGAAAGTTAGCATAATCATATATTATGGTGCGGTATGTTTCTCTTATATAATAGCCTCCTATTAAAACGTTCCACAAATATTATTCATTTAAATTCTAAATAATTCACCCATGATCATGAAATGATCTCCATGAAATTCTTCAAACAACAAACTAGTAATGGCATAGTTCATTTCTTCTATGGTGTAATCTATTTTATGTTTGAAAATATCAATTCATCTACACTGTCTTGATCATCTCCTCCATGTCACAATGAGTTTATGTGGTGTTTACTTTTCCTCTTATTTATGAATGCGGTGTATCCCATTATCCATGGTGTAGGATCCATTAAAACTCTAACATCTACAACCTACAATATTTCATGGAATACGATATATTGTTAGTTTATTGCCTATTTTGACAACATTACCTTCACGCAAATCATTCATCTTTACATAGTTTAATCCTCACATTCACATAGGAACTTGAAAATCTTGATTCCTTTATGCAAGATTAAAATTACCTCAACGCAATATCCCCCACAACTTGGATCCAGCTTCCATGGAATGGACTTCTCTTCTACCATGATGTAAATCCATCTTTACCTTTACATGAAGCAAGGTTTTTTTGGTTTATCCTTATGTGAGGTAGGGTCTACCTTCATTCAAAGAAACTTATGGTCTATCATTATTGCACTATATCATGGTAAAATCAAATCGCCATTATTCATATACTGCTTCTTGATTTTACCTTTATGCACATCCCTATAAACGTTAACACAAGTGGTCTATATAGCCAGGTGACCTTTATATGAACACCATTGTAGATTAATATTTTAAGATTTGTGGTATAGTGTCATGAAAGGATATAGATAGCACTAATATTATAGATATAAAACTCTAACCAACCTTCTTCTATGGTCCAACCTTGGGTACTACGGCTTGGAAATTTCAATCAATCAAATACCATGGCATAGCCTATGATTCTATGACCTAGTTTTCATTCCCCGAATAGAGTCTCTCTATCATCCAAAAGGTTTGTTCTTCTCACTTTATAGATTTAATGAATCTATAAAAATCATACGATCATAAATGTGTCCATTTTAATTACGTATTATCAACAAATATTCTTAGTCCATCTTATATATATATTTTTAACAAAGTCACCATGGGACATCTTCCACTTATATTATCAAAAAATATAATCCAAACACTTATGGTGTCAACAATATCCTCCATTGGATTTTTTTGAAACAATAAAATCTTCTTCCTTCCCCTTTATTATGGGTATATAGATTTAAAAAACTGCATACACTCCGACATTGTCAATTAAATTATAAAGGACAATTTTATCAATTATCATCCTTGATTTTTCTCCCACTTAAAGTATGAGTACACTAGGAAGAATTTTCAACTTTCTCTTGGTGAACACTTCCATTTTATTCTCCCAATTTGGAAATAATATTTTCTCTTTCCTCTATTGATAAAATTATAGGTTTAATCATGGAATTTTATTCCCCCTTTTAGTTTAGGAGAAAACACATTCTTTGAAATTCCCCTTTGTCAAAAATACTCCATTCCTTAGAAAAAATAATCTTTTTTCTTGATACTAATTATAAAACATTTTGGTTGTAATTTTCAATTTCATGATCTTTTCAAATATAAAATCCATGAAAACTAAAAAAACTCAATGAAATAAAATTAGTGAATTTAACACACATAATTTTAGCCATTCAAAAATTCCTCTAAGACTATTGAACATGTGGTCACTGTAAGAAACAAGATTCTAAGTTAAACTCCTAAAAGTTATCCATGTCACTCATTGATTTCCATTAAAACCATCATAACTTGATCCTTCCAATTTCTTAAAAATATTACCTATGATCTCACCAAATCTTTACAAAATCCATTTATAGATAAGAAAAAAATCACAAAGTTTGAGAAATATACCACTTGAAACATCAATTGATAAAATTTGTATATACCAAATTAGTAATTAAACTTGACTTTCTATCCTTAAAAACTCTCATGGGTTATTTTATTTAATTATAAGGCTTAACAAAATTTGAAATTCAATCACAAACACCCCTTTAGACATCAATTTTTGACACCAATAATTTCTTCCCAAATTGGGGATACCATTTTTTAGAATAACTCCCCATAAATAGTATCATTTAGTGTTTTGGAAAAACAATCAGTTGATACCAATTATTTGAAAACATAAATGAATAGGAATTATGTCCATCCATATTTCTCCTTCTAATCTATTATATTCTTCAGTGGTTTTTTTACACTTATTCCTTGATATGATATCACTTCTTACACACCATATTTGATCAAATACCAACTACAATATACCAAATTTATCACAATGTAGGCGGTTATCTTATATAAAATTTTTTCACTTTTATTACATAATTCAAGACCTTTTGATGCATTTTTCAACATGGAAATTTTATACAGCATGCACCTTCAGTTTTAATACCAATGGAGAACTAAAATAATAAAAACACCTCTTGATACATGAATTTTTTATCTTTAACAAATTTGATTTCAAATAAATTTCATTTTCTTTTTTATCACTCTTTCCCCATGTATCATATAATTCTATTAGTTTTGAAACACTTAAAAATATTTGGAAAACATTTAATTATTATGGGGAGAGGGGTACCTCATATTTCTTCAATATGAGGAATGAGTCTAGATGGATTAGACCCACCCTTTATCTCAACACTTTTCATTCCCCTTTTAAAATTTAGGGTAAATAATTCTATAACTTTTTCAATATCTAATTAATTTGGAACATGTTTTGTAGATGGTTTCTTCAACCCATTTACAATGGACCTTATTTGTTTGAAACCACTTACACACATCTCTTATTAAATGAGATAACTCTTATCTTTTCCTTATCTTGATTTTCTCTTAAATTATGGAATAGATTCAACTTGTGCACACCTCCTCTTATGATGAAAATCTAGTGGATATATCTTTAGGATTCCTTCTCCATTGGAGGGTTCTTACCAAGATATTATTTCCTTGATTTATAGTGGTTTTTTAAATATCACATAGGTATTCCTCTTCTTTAATGGTCATGAGAGAAACATAAAATTTATTTAGTGGATCCTTCATCCCATATTCTTCCACCTTCCTCAAAAATGGAGTAGCTTATTTACGTTGAATCCAAATTAAAATTATTTCCTTTTATTATGGTTTTTACGAGTTTCCAGATCTTAGTGTTTGATTCAACTTCTGTTTCATTCCATTTTTTCCTAAAGTTGTGAACATATTTTCCAGATTAACACGTTTCTTATCAAGATGAACTCTCCCCTTGTATCTCACAGGAGTGAAGAACCTTCTTATGGCTACTTTTTCTCCCATACTTCCTTCCAACTACAATGAAACTTTATATGAACAAAGTTAGAACATTTAAAAAAATTAAATAGTAATCATACCACATTTGGTCTTTTGTTTATTGTGATGTTGATATATAATATTCCCTTTTACTCTTGGGAATTTGGGCATAAAAACTCATAATAAAAATGTTCTGAAACCTTCAATAATAGTATCAATTTTTAGCTGCCTTATTTTATGGATTTCCTATCCTAGGATTTTTCAAAATATTATCTTTATGTCAAGATTTAAAATATGAATTTATTATTGTGTATTCTTGGTTCCATTTATTTTTGAAATTGTTATATTGAATTTTTTTATCTATACAACTTGGGACCATCATAGAGGGAATATTTATCCTTTCAATATACTTTTGTATTCACTATTAAAGTTCGTTAATTTTTTCATAATCAACCTTCATCTTGATATCCAACTATTTTATTTTATAGGCATCTCCCATACTAGGCCATATCCTCACTTAAAATTTAGTTTTTGATAGAGGTAATTATTTATTACAATTCCATTTCAACATCCATTTTCATTACGATATATAGGGATACTTTTTCATGAAAATTACTTTGATATATCATTATTAGGTCCATTTTCATTTTTCAAAAACTCAAAATGGATTTACCACTTTTTATCCTTTTGTTTTATAATTATAAATCTTCTATGAATTCATAGTGCGCATCATGGATGAATTATTATTGATCCATCGTTTCTTATAGGGGTTTAAGATCTTCTTGGTGGCTATATGAACACACCCTAGATTGGAAACCTGATGTTGTTTCCACTTCTTTACTAGAATAATATCTTATTTTAAGCCTTATGAGAGAGTATGAAATTTTTAATACACACACTTTATCCAAACCAAGGTTAGAATTAGATAATATAGTGATTTCATAATTTTTTAACACATTTAGAGATATCTTTCTCTTGGAAGACTTCTTTTTCTTTTTACTTTCTTTTGACAGAAGGAATTATTTAGAAGATTTACTCATAGATTTTATGGAATACATACCATAAAATTCTCTTAGTTTTATCTATATTTATTTAGAAAACATAAATTGAGAAATTTTATTAAACACATCTTCTTTTTTAGCATTATCTAATACCTTATTTTCACATGAATCAATATCCAAATTACTTTGATGAGTCATAAAGATTATTCTATCATGGATTAATATAAAAATTACATCCAATAACACTTCCCAAGGAACACCCACTTGTTCTTCCAAGAATGAAATGAACTACTACTTCTAACTTTTAAAATGATTTCTATATATAAAATTATCTTTCACTATTGATTTCTTTTATTTCAAAAAAATTATATCACGTCATAGAAAAAATAAATCAATAAAAATAAGACAATTCTATTTTACCAATTATTGGTCTTTAAAATAGATTAGTTGAGATATGCCCTAATAAGGGGGTGAATCAAGGTGTTGAAATTGTTATCGATTTAAAACCATTTTCTTTAACCTATCAATACCCTAATTATCTTGACCTCTTAACAAAAAGGGTGAAACTATTTTTCTCTTCTCTTTAATGTTGATCTGATAAACCCTTTACTTGAACATCCCTTTAATATATATTGTCTATGGTCATTTTTCCTGCTTTTTGTCTTTCATAAATATAAACAATAATTCACATGGATACAATTAATTTTACTTACTATACCACTATGGGTTAATTTAAGGTTCATGTGATTGATAATGTGTTGATGCATCGAATCACTAAAATCTAGATACTCTTACAAACAAATTTATGGTCAAGGTCACCTCTCTCCCATGGCTCTTTTTCCATATTATCCTTTATGAACTGCTCCTAGAAAATCACCCAAAGTTTATAAATATTCATATCAACCAAAGTTTAAGAACATATAGGGCCACCATGATCATCAACACTTTCATCCTATTATTCTAATTAGATGTGCAATTTAACTCCACCATTGCTTATTCATAGAGATTCTATGAAATCCTTTACTTGTAGTAACTTATTCTTATTTTGTAAGTATCTCTAATGAGTTCCACTATTCCTTATTCTTCTTCTTTCTAGACCCTCATCTAAAATATATTCTCTTCTCTAAAATTTTGTTATTTTAGTATACTATGTGATCATATAACTTTTCTTTTTTTTTTATGTTTGGGGCCAAAGCCTCATTTATTATTAAAGAAAATCAAAGACCTCTTTTAACTGGGTAGAGGGTGACCCATTACATAGCTTGAAGGCCCAGCGGACATTTAGCCCATAATGTGGCCCATTGGCCCAAATTTTTTCCCAAGGCCCATTCTATGAATAGTACTACTACAGTACCATCCTGCTATAGTACCACACAGTACCTGCCACTGCTACAATGCCCCGGCTGCCATTGTAGTGACATGTCTCCACTACAGTGCATGTTGTTTCTACAGTGTTGTTGCTGCTACAGTGCACTACATTACTGCTACAGTACCTACTCCCAATGAGTTTTGACCCCCCATTTTTCATGTAGGATTATATGGTGCTTACCACTAAGCCAAACCCCAACAATGTGTTTATATTACTTTTCTAGAATTTTTATAAGCTCTTTTATAATCCTTTATCCCTTAATATGATGGTTCAAATTAATACCCCTTCCTTATCTAGTATTAACATTTCTCTAGGTGTTCCACACATTTAAGGTGATAATTTAGTTCCATTAAATTTTGGTTATTTCCTTAAAGTAACTTCCTTGTCAAATTTAGTACCTTTCTGGAAACTATCCTTATATGGTGTAGTCTATAATTCCATGAAGTAGTCATCTACTTTCATGTATATACCATGGAATATCATGTTATACCATAGTATAGAGAGTGGTCTCAATAATATATCATGGTGTAGTTATATTCTCTTATTAATATCCTCTTTCTAACCAAATCCAAAAATCCAATGTATTTAACTTCCAAATAACTCACCCATGATCACAACATGATCTCATGTAACTTATTTAAACACTAGACTAGTTGTGGTATAATTTATTTCCACTATGGAATAATATACAATAGGTTTGAAAATATAAACTCATATATACTTTGTGGATAATCTCCTCTACATTCCAAGGAGTTTTGTGGCATGGAATTCCCCTCTTCTTCATTACTATGGTGTATCCATTTCTCTATAGAATAGGTACCCTCGAAACTCTAACATCTGCAACTACCACTATGGTATACACAATAGTGTGTTGTAGGATTATTTTTTATTTTGGATAAATTGCCTTTATAAAAGGAAGATCATTCACCTTTACATAGGTCAGTCCTCACATTTACATAGGTACTCAAAACTCCATATGATCCATACACAAGATTCAAATTACCTTGATGCAATCTCCACCACAGAATGGATCTATATTTTATGGTGTGGTCTAATTTTATACCCAAATATAGATTTATTTTTACCTTTACATGAATATAGATTTTCTCAGGTTACCCTTATATGAGGTGGGATATACCCTAATTCAAATACCCTTATGGTGTATCCTTATTTTATTGTATCATGGGAAACTCAAATCATCCTTACACATGTGTTTTTTTTATTTTAACTTTACAGACATCCTTGTGTACCTTTATATAGGTGGTTCATGATTCTGAGGAACCTTTACATAGCCTTAATTGTAGTGTAATACTAAATTTCTATAGCATAGTGTCTTTCTATATTGTAGAAAACACAAATATTATAGAGAGAAAACTTTAACCAGCCTTATTCTATGACCCAACCTTGGGTACTACAACAGAAAAATTTATATCAATAAAATACCATGGCATAGACTGTGGTTCTGAAATGTAGTTTTTGGGCTCCAAACAGATTCTCTCAAACATCCAAAATCATTCTTCTTCGCACCATATGGATTTAATGTATCTATAAAAATTCTCCAAGAATCATTGTGGTCATATTAAGCATGTATTATCAACAAATATTATTAGTCTATTTTCTACATAAATTTTCAAAAAATAAACCTTAAGCCATATTCCACTTATATTGTCAAAAAAAATAATTGAAACCCTTAGGGGTTCAACCAGAACACTATATGTTGCAAGAAGGAAGGAAGTTTATTTAATTTCAATTAATTTGGATATTTTCTTCAGTTTCCACGAAATAGTATTCAAGTGGTAAATTGCTGGGACATGAAGTCTATTTTAGTTTATTGGATTCAGTTTAATCTATTTTCATTCATAAAAATTTGGGTTATGTTGGTATATAGAGATTATCTATATGATCTCTCTAAGAGATAGTGGAATAATTGGAAGTTTTTAACTTTTAAAGAAATCATGGAGGTCTTGAAATTTTAGTGAGTGGAAGTCTCTAGAATCATGTTTTGGGAAGAGTTCACCGAGGAAAGTAGTCAAAGTAAAAGTTTACTAGATATCAGTGGTTAAAATTCCATAGAGGGGAATTCTCATGAATGTTAGAGGTCAATTTAACTAGGAATACTGGCTAATTTTTTCTATAAAAGGGAGTGGTGGCCTCACTAAATAGTATGCCTTGGATCAATGTAGTGCATCAGAATCTATACAGGAATTTTGAGTTGAACTTAGAGTAGAATATTAAAAAGTGTTAAACTTTTTTAATTAAGTAATACTAATTAATTTTTCAATTAAAATTGTGATATTTTTTTACTTCTGGTGATAATAAAGGAAACAGTGTTTCTCCCATGCAAATAGGACTCATTATCTTAAACATGTTAACCCCTAATGTTTTTTTCCGTGATTAATATTTTTATATTTGTTTTAATTTCCATTTTAATTATATTTTTTTTCATAAATGTGTGTGGGGTTCAACATTTTTGTGGTGGGTAGGGTGTGGATACTACCTAATTATTGTACACTTTGTCAATATAAGGAAAATTTGGAGGTCTGAATTCCACTAAAATATGCTTCATTGAGCTTCTAGAATATGAATTTATAGTAGATTAATTCTTGAGTTTCTAATGATAACATCAATTCCCCTCTTATAAAGTGGTATCAAATCTTGTGTTTTAATTCTCACTCAATACACTAGAGGTAGCTTGGGTTTTCTTTCACTCTTACCCTGGTGTTAATTTATTTTCAGCGGAAGTTTACTTTCAGGGAAAGTTATAGCATCATATGAAGGAAAGATAAATATAGATTAGTTTTATGGAATTAATTTTGATTTCTAGAGTATACAAATGAAGGATCATCTATTCTAAAAGAACATATACATTCCATTAACTAGTGTGTTTTCAGAGAAAAATAAAAAAGGAATAATGAGGACGATTTTATTGGAAGGAACTTAGGTTGGTTAGGATATATTTGGCACAAAAAATTTCCTTTAACATATTTAAAGTGAAGACTATAGTAGACCTCATAAAATCTATAGAATATATGTATGAGAAGATAATAGCACTTAATAAAAAAAAATTGATGCAGCAGTTGTTCAGATTGAGGTTTTAAAAAGGAATAATAGAGGTAGATCATGTGAATGGATTCAATATGATCTGAGGGTAGCTTAAATATATAAAGGTAAAACCCATGGATGATGTATGGATACTACTTATATTATATTCATTATCAAAGATATGGCATGCAATGGTAACTATTATTAGTAACTTTTATTGAAATATGAACTCACTATTTGAGGATATCTAAAATTTATTTCTCAATGAACATATTTGTTGAAGGGAAGCCCAAGAATTTTCTTTTAGTGAATTTAATATGGATAGGGACAATCACCATAGAGTATATATCTAACAAAACCATAGAAAGATAAGACTCATGAAATAATATAGATCAAGTTTTATGGTCTTGGTCCTACATGTTGGATTTTTTGTAGTAAATGATATATCAAAATAAATTATATAATTCATAGGTAAAAATATAAAGGGAATCAACTTCTAGAAGTTCAAATCCCATTAGTACAATAAAAAATAAACTCACTATTTCTTAGTTTAAACATTTTGGTGGAGACATGGATGGTTAATTTCGGATCATGTTTTCATTCAACTACAGAATATGGATTAATAGTGGATTATGTATCTGTAATTTTTTTAAAAGTTAATCTAAAAAATTAAGAATCTTTGGATTTCATCAAAAAGGGTGATTTAAATATCCAAAAATAATAATATGGGGTTCTTAAGACTCAAAGAATTTTATCACATAAAAGGACTATTAAGGAACCTCGTTTCTCTTGTATAACTTAATGAGGAAGGTAATAGAGTCACTTTCTCAAATGTAGTATGAAAAGTGACTCAGGAATCCATGGTGGTTTCATGAGGAGTAAAGTATGGGTTACTCTTTTTAACTGGAATCACATATGGGATTTTAATGGATTGAACTATATCATTAGAAGATCTAAAAGTTTGGAATTGTAGGATCGGTCATCTTAGAGAGAAAAATATGAAGGTTTTAATGGATAAAGTCATACTAAATCTTGATCACATAGATATTGGAAGGTGTGAAAGATTTTTTTAGGGAAATAGAGAGTGGTGTCCAATATTTTAGATATATGGAATATTAGAACTTGGAAGTTATAACTAGTTTACTCAGATGGTTGGATACCTTCCCCTATATGGTCCTTTGAAGGTTCTCTTTACTTCGTAATTTTTATTAATGATTATACTAGAAAAATTAGGGTTTTATTTTTGAAGTATAAGTATGATATTATTATAGATTTCATTCATTGTAAATACATGGTGGAAATATAATTTGTGCATAATTTTAAATTTCATCAATCCATCAATGGTGTTGAATACAATGGAAAAGCCATCTGGAGATTCTTCCAAAAGAAATATATAAGGTATGAGAAGATAGTTCATGAAACACCATAATAAAAAATTTTTGCCAAAGGGATGAATTGAACATTGAATAAGAATACTTGAATCTTATGACTATAGATAAGAACTTCCAAGGGAATATGGATGGAGGTATTCAACACAGTGACATGTCTTATCTACAGGAGTCTGGTAATAATAGTTGGTTAAGAACTTATAGAGGAGATATAGTCTAATAAATATGTAGAATTTAACAATACTAAAGTATGAAAAATATTGGTGTATGTACATGTTTATATTAAGGATTTAGATAATATCATGGAAAAATCCAAGGTGATTTTTCATTTGGGTGTGGAGATAAAAACTTTTTATTCTGGCAATCGGATGATGATAGGTGGCAAGTCAACTGGAGCTGAGATGTTCTCTTCAATGAGATTTTTTTGTGGAAGAACTAGAAGTTTAAAGAGAAATTAATTAGAGTAACTGATTAAACTATGTAATTATAAGTCAATAAAAATAAAAACACCAAAAGGGGAAATTTTTTGGAGAACTTAGATAGAAGAAATGAAATTATAACACCTTGTAACATTATCAACCCATAATTACATGATTTATAAAAAGGGTTACACTTTTATACATATCCAAAATATATTTTTTATATTTTTAAAGAATAAAAAAAGAAATATTTTATATCAAACCCTTACAATACAAGTTTAACACTTCAACTCAATTTCCATTTTTTCCACAAAAAATAGGATTCTTAAAGTTAAACTTATTTTCTATTCAAAACACATTAACTTCTTTTAAGATGAATCCTCATAGCGGAATGATAGACTTTTTTATAGTTCCTACTCATCCTTAAGCCCTATAAAAACATTTGAAAATGTGGTATGAGCAAGAAAATATCAATAAGACATATAAACTGAAATAAAACATGTTATTCTATTTGAAAATTTATAAAAAACCCATTAGAAAGTTTTATCATTTTGTAATAAACCATGATCTTATATGATCATTTACTTACCCCTAAAATCAACTTATATTCCAAATTTTTTTATAAAAAATATAATAATAAATTAAAAGGGAAAAATCATAATCATGAAGATTTATTGAAAAATATAAAAATATTTCCCTAAAAAACAAAACTTTTTATCTTAAACGGCCATAAATTTTCTTAAATACTTAATCGCATTTTCTTACCTTATGAAATCAAAATATTTCTATAAAAAAATTCAAGGAAAGAAAAACATTATAGGTATTTTGAGTGAATATCCATAAATACAAAATTAAAATAACCATTATGAATAATTCTAACATACCCCCATAGAGTAACTTAATTTGTGTTAAATCAATCACATTACCTCATGAATTAGAGAGCTGTATTATGCTCACTTGTCATCAGATATATATCAGGCTCACCCATCAGTATATAGAATTTTCAAGAACTATATCATGAGAGAAACACAAAAAATATTGAATTTACATTATAAAACCCTAAAATTTTGAAATAAATCCCGTAAGAAAAATCACATTCATTTATCTCATAAAAATGAGAATAAATATCCTATTATTTTGAAAATATTTAAAAAATAAACATTATATGAACAAAAGGAAAATTATCTTATTTTATAAAAAATATATACTTATAGAGGTATCTCTATAAGGAAAAATTAATTGATGATTAAAAATTCTATTCAATTTGTATACGTTAATAACATTCTTTTCACAACCTTTGTAAAGAAAAAAAATGACTTTTTCATAAAATATTGAATATATTCCTTTTAAAACCATTGAAAATAAAGTCAAAAGTATTTGAAATTGAATTTTAATAGTTTTTTAATCATAATTAAGAACATTATTTAAACATTTAAATAAACAAGGGTATAGAAGGAAAAGAGTTTAAAGCATTTAAATAGTGTTTTAAATAAAAATCCCTTACCTCGGACTTCCAATTATTCAAACACATTCAAAAAAAAACTATATAATAAAATTAGTATTATTATAAATCCTTATCAAAACCATATTTATATATAACTTACTAGATACCATTCACTCATAACTTCTTTTTACCCTTATATTTATAATTCTTTATTAAAATCATCTTTTAGATATTACATGTCTTGTTTCCCATTCATGTTTTCATTTAATAGTTTCGATCATTTCTCCTAGGTCATGGTTTCATAATATATATAATATTAAACATATTATAATTATCATTTTTATACATTCAATATACTTGTATAACCATCGATGTATGGAAATCATGAAAAATGAATAACATCAGTTCATAGAGATGGTAGCATATATATACCCATGCATGATATTTTCATTTTTCTACTCGGTGGAAAAAAATAAAGTAGATATTATTCTATTTTTATAGAATTATAACTATGTTATAAATTTAATATTTAATCATTAATATTATCTTTATGTCCTTCTATATTGGGCGTTAATAAAAAAATGAATCACATAGCTTTATGGAGGTAGTAGTCCACACGTACGCAAGAGCGACGTTATCATTTTCTAATAGATGAAAGGGTAAGATGGTATGTAATATAATTTATTTTTCAAAATACTAATTATGTCATAAATAACATATATATTCATTTGTTCCATTATTTTTAAAATCCATTGGAGGTGGTAATGAAAAACTAATTATATCAATATGTGGAGACGGTAGTTTTTATGTACACATGAACGATGCTTTCATTTCCCATTGGATAGAAAAATGATATTAAAAGGTTTTTATACATTAATATAATAATATTTAAATATATAAGAGATATTGATTTTATAATATCATCATGGTTATAGAATATTAGAAGGATATGGAAGAAGAAATAAAAATAGAAACACTTGGTTAAGAGTTATACCTTTTCATTGGAAACCCACCTTTGGATTACATGTCAATCCTTCTAATATTGTTCCTTTTTTTAGACCAAAACCTTTAGGAAATGGGGAGGGATGATGAGAAGGTGTTTATTTAGGCCTTGGTAGAGCTAAATTTCTCAAAATATATGAATAAAAGATGAGAGGATGTGTCCTTTTATAAGTGAAGCAAGTGGCACTCTTTTAATTATTCAAACATTTAAAATTATATAAAGTATTATTCATGGGAAAGTGGACCTAAATCAATATAATTTAGAATATACGATAATATGGGTTGAAATAATCTCGTTTAATAATATTTAAGATAAGTTTTTGTGACCTTATCACAAAGTTTTAATTCTACCACTACTACAAAATGAACAATATACAGCGCTATTGAAAAGTGATCATAAAGGATGCCTTTATCAGTACTTTATTTTTTATCATTGATAAAAGGTAACCTTTATCAGCGCACTTTTTAGTAGTGATAAAGAAACCGATAGTGCAAGCCAGTCCCACATTGGAATTCCACACGTTAGGTTGCTACTTTATCTATCATTTTTCCACATCATAAGCTCGGAAGTCTATTACAGGGATGGGCTCCCATAAACATATTAAACCCACTTCAATATGGGCCCATTCACGGGCTCACATAGGCTGAGGCCCACTCTATGGTCCCCTCAGTCCTTGGCCCACCCTCAAACACACGTTCGGGTCCTGCATGACCCGGCCCACCAACCCGATGGCCTTATAAATGGCATGCCCCCCATTTTTTTAACTAATAAAAAAATATAAGTATTAAAAATACTAAAAAAATCGAACTAATTAAACAAATAATAACTAAAAATTGATAAATAAAAAATAAAAAAAATTATTAATTAAAAATTATTAATAAATTTAATATATATATATATATATATATATATATATATTAATAAATATTACACATTAAATATGAATATATTAAATGAATAAATTGAAATAATTAGATAAATAAAAATTAAAATTGATTAAATTAAGAAAAATATGAAAAATGATATTAATAAAATAATTATTAATAAAAATGAATAAACTTAATATACATATATATAAATTATAAATATTAAAAAATAGTATATTGTAAATATAGATATATAAAATGAATTCATTTTAATAATTAAACAAAAAACAAATTATGAATAAATTTTATCAAACAAAAAAATTAAAAATCAATAAATTACAAAATTATTAAAAAAATATTAATGAAACAATTATAAATAAAAATGAGTAAATTTATTATATATATACATTAATTATAAATAGTAATAAATAATATGTATGAAATATTAATATATAAATTCAATAAAATTTAATAATTAAAATCATATTCATTTCTTATTCATTTTTAATGGTTTTTATACATAATTATTCAATAATACACTTAATATTGAAATATATTCATATATATATTTATCAGTATAAATTATATTTCTTAAAATATGATTTATATAACACAAAATATATATGATTAAATTAAATAAGTCATATATTTAGTGAATAATGTTTGATAATTAAAAATTCAAATTAATTAAAAATATTGACTAATTGTACCTTGTAATGGACATTAATTGAATGTCGTTTGATTTTTCAATTTTACATATATCAAATGTTTGTTAAATTGATTTCACACACACACACATATATGTATATATATAATTAATACATTTTTATATACAATGAAAACACACAAATATTTACATAATTGATGAAATCTTATATAGAAACACATACACCTAATATTTATGCAATTTATTAAAATTTTCATATTTATTTTAGAATTTATTTAGTAACATGATACATTTAATATATTGTGTTTTTAATTGGTATATTTTATTTTATTTTATTTTTAATATTTTTACAATTTGGTATTATTTATTCATTTTTAATATTTTTTATTTTTTATTTTTTATTTTTTATTTTTCTAGAATTTAATCATTTCATAATATATATTTATATATATTTATTTACTATGTTTTAATATTTTCAAAATGTATTATTCTTTATTTCAATATATATACATGTTTTTTTAATAATTTATAATTAATTAATAAAACTTATCTATTTTTCAATATTTTTAAAGTGTACTCATTTTTAATTATTCAAATTCACTCATTTTTAACATGCATTCAGTTAAGATTATAAATTAATTAATAATATTAAAATTTTATTTTTAAATAAATATTTATAAATAAATATATTTAAAAATGTATATTTACTATATTTATGAAATTATTTATTTATAATTATAAAAAAATAAATAATATTTTTTAAGTATTTATATAATTATAAATAAATAATTATATATTTATATAATTATAAAATTATAATATATATATTTAAATAATGAATATATTTACAATATTTGTATGTATACTTATCTTTATCTTTATATTTTTATTTTTATTTTTATTTTTATTTTTATTTTTATTTTTATTTTTATTTTTATTTTTATTTTTATTTATAAATATTTATTAAATATACATAATTATATAAATATATATAATGATATAAATATATAAAGATTATTTTTTTAAAAAATTATTTATATAATTATAAATAAATAATTATATATTTAAATAATTATAAAATTATAATGAATATATTTACTATATTTATATTTACATTTATATTTATATTTATTTATTTATTTATTTATTAAGTATATATATATATATATTTATTTATATAAAGAAGATGGCGAGATTGAGGGCTTTGTGGCGATCCTCAGGCAACTCTCATGGCGCCTAGGGTTTTCATCGGTGTTGTTCCTTGGTTCTTTTTCGCTTGTTGGTCATCCTATGATGGATCACCATTTGATTTTGAGAAGGCTGGTGAAGAATTTACCAATCTAGGGTTGTTCTCCAGTCGCGGTTCTTCTAGCGACGGGTTGGCAGACAATGTTGTGTCTTATTTCAGCATCGATGTCGATCCCCCATTTCTTTGGCTCTATATGGGTTAGAGATGAGGATGTCTTTCGAAAGGCTAAGGTTCCTGTTAAGACTGGTGTTGGTTCATCGATGCAGTGACAGGTTCTGACACACTCCAATCTGAATCTGTCGCTAGGTGTTGTGATGGTGGATCAGTGATTGGTTTCTACTATGTCTGATATTTCTGTGGGAGCTAGAGTAGATCAGGAGAACAAGAAGGAAATGATCCCTACAGATAGTTTTCTAAAAAACTTCTCCATCTTCAAAGGATCGACATGTGTTATTCACTAGAAAGGTAACATCACCCTTTTTAGAGCTGACACCGGTATAGTTTCAGAGAAAATGAGAATTAGAGTATTCTCCTTTATTGGTTGTCTTGTTTTTTAAAAGGGCTCCACACCATGGAAATTTAGTGATCTTTATGTAAAAATATCAAACATTTGGGGAATCGAAGGGTTACGATGCATGTCATTGGTTTGCAGATTCTTTAATTTTATCTTTACTTTGGCGGACTCGAATATGAAGGCGTGGAGTTTTTGGATCAATTTCACTGAAGCTTGGATTCTTGCATATCTATGAATGGAACCATTCCCTCAACACAAAGGAAGTTGGTCGTTCGTCAATACAGGTTTGGTTAAATTATTTGGTCTAAATTGGATCCTTTGGCACCCCATGATCATCTATGACATTGAAATGTCCATTGCGGTGCCAATTAAATTGGATAAAGAAACTGAAATTTCCAGATTTGGGTATTACGTAAGATTTTTGGTTGAAATAGACTTGGCATAAATTTTAGTTGATCGTGTTTTCCTTACCACTGAGGATGAATAAATTGAAATGAGAATTAAATATGAAAAAGTTACACATTTCTATGTGAATTGTAAGTCAATCGGTCATGAGGTGATGAGTTTCAGGAAGATGGGTGAGGCTCATGTGTCTAAGGATAGAGTAGTGAAGTCTGATCCACCATATGCTACTAGGGGTGCTGAAAGTGCACTGCACAAGGGTGTTTTATGTCCATTGTGTAATATGACTCTGGTTTCACATAGACCAATCATAGGTGGCTCTAAACCTATAGTTACTACTTTATTTGGGGAAGAGAAAATAGTTTCTAATGTTGATTGTGGCAGTGGTCCGCATGTGAGAACCTGGGATAAAAATGTGAAGGGTAGGGAGGATGAGCTTGTTGTGGGGGATGTTATGACATTGGTACCTCCAAATTAATGTCAATATATAATGCCTAGTGAATTTGAGACTTATGCTAGTAATGTAGTTGGTGGAATAAGGGAAGCTTCAGTGGACAGCCAGTCTCTTGATAAGAAGATTATCTAGGAATATACTCATCAAGACCTATAGGAAGAACATTTGGTTTTGGTGAAATTCTGCAAGGGAAAGAAAACATAGATAGATGTAGATCGTTTTCAAATGGTATTTCCTTGGAAATCAATATATGATTCTTAGGAATTTCTCTCTTTTAAACATGTTGCGAATTTTTTGAATCATGTTTCCAGGGTGTCTCAATCTACTATGGTTGGTTTCACTGATATTGAAATAGAGAAGATAGCAAATAGTATGGAAGATTTGGTGGATTAAGGGGATCTAAATCCTTATAAGGACTTACCTTCTAGTTTTCAAGGGCAGTAAGAAATACGTATGTGGATGCATGTCAACACTTGGAGTGGACTTACCCTCCAGTTTTCTCTTGTCTCGTTAAGAATTCCTTTGAATCCTATGGCAAGGCCTTCAATGAGAATTATTTCCATGAATGTAAGGATAATATGAATGTCACTCTCCCAAAATTTCAAGAAGGTGAGCGACCTCTTAAAGGCATTGAGAAAGAAGCAGCAGATTGTTTCTTTTTATAGTTAGAGGTTACCTTTTCCATGATGGAGTCTACGGTGTTTGGTTGCAATAATTATTTAGTTTTCCAGAAGCTGTATGCAATTAATTTTGAGGATAGATTTCGTTCGAACTCGGTGATGAATTTTGTGTACCTATCTTGGAAATTTAAAATCTTATAGGATGTTTCTCAGTCTTCATATGAATCATCATTTAATGAACATGATCTTCCAAAGACATGGCAGCGAGGTCGATACCCCAAGGGAAGGGGTAGATACCCTAGGAATATGGGATCTAGGGGTAGTAATAGGAAGTGATTTTGTGTTTTTTGTGAGCATCTAGTGCCATGTTTTTCTTTGTCCTCTATTTTACTTTTTATTTTCTTAATAAATTTTTAGTCATGGGTTTGCTTTTCCCAACCCACGGCTGAGCCTTTTGGAGTCTATAATTATATAAATATATATAAGTTATAAATATATTTATAATTATAAAATTATAATAACTATATTAAAATAATAAATATATTTACTATATTTATACTTATTTTTATATTTATATATATTTATTAAATATATATAATTATATAAATATATATATAATGATATAAATATATTTATAATTATAAATAAATAATTATAAATAAATTTACAAAAAAATTATTTTTAAATGTACTTATAAATGTATATTTACTATATTTATAAAATTATATATTTATATTTATAAATAAATATATTTTTAAAAAAAGTATTTTTATAATTATAAATAAATAATTAGATATTTATATAAATATAAAATTATATTTAATATATCTAATATATCTCTAAAATGTATATATATATAATTATATAAATATATAAAATGATATTAATACATTTATAATCATATAAAAATATTTATAAATATATTTACAAATATATTTATTTATATTTATAATTATAATTATATATCGTTTAGTAGTTCTAAAACTATAATGATGATAATGATGGATTTTATTAGCACTACTTTAGAATGAATAAAGATATAGCTTCATCAGCGCTTATTATTTTAGCACTGATAAAAGGTATCTTTATGAGTGCATTTTTAGAAGCACTAATTAAAACCTCCCCAATATATTTAAAAGAACCCTACCAGAACTGATTTCAATCGCGCCTCTCAATCTCTCACAGAACTCCACCACTGTTGTTGCTTCACCTTGACTTTGTCTCAGATGAATCAATCTTTGAATCTAAGGTATGTTATTTTTTTCTCCTCCTCTCTCATTCCTTGCTTGTTCGGTTTCCAAAGTATGTGTTGGTGTAGTGTTTTCTTGGATTGGTGTTGTTGTGGGTTCCAAGTTTAGGGTTCGACACCTTATCATTTGACTCTTTTTTATTTCATAATCATGGATGATCAAAACCTCACCCATCGATTTCAACAAGCCCCCTGCAATTGGTTTGGGTTCCTTTCTTTGGAATTTTAGGCATATAATTGGTTTCTTCCTTTATTTTTAGTCTACTTTTGTGCAGAAAGTTGTGGAATGAGATCTCCCTTATATATATAACTTTTTCCCTACTATATGGAATGAGTATAATTTCACTTAGTAGAATGTATACTCTCTTCATGCCTAAGGTTTTGTGGGAGTTTCAAAAATACAGAACAGTTCTATTCCAGAAAAATTATAATTACAATTTTTGTCATTTTTATTAGAGATTTTAAATGGATATTGTGATTATTATGTTAGGGATTGATGAAAAATCCAAATAGAATTTTTTTAGTTTATTAAATCCATTGAAATTTGAAAACTCAAAGGTGAATATAATCTTTTCCTATGATAGTGGATGATCTATTTTTATTTTCGTTCTTTTGATTTTATATAAATGAAAACATTATTTAAAATTGATGATGCTTTAGTTCTTGATAATTTTTATATTCATTAATGAAAATATTTTTTTGAATATATTTCTAGACACCATAATTGTTTTTCTAGAAATTTATTTTTTCAATGTTAAAAGTCTATCTGAATTTATAAGAATGTTATTTGTGAAAATCATTTCATGGTTTATTTTATTTTGATAAATCAGTGTCATTATAAAGAATGATATTGAAATTTATTGTAAAAACATATTTAAATTTAAAATGACAAAAAAATTGAATGATTTAATAAACCAAATGATTAATGGATGTGTTGGTCATGAAATTATTTAATATAATGTTTTTAGTTTTTGAATATTGATTTAAAAAAATGATTTAAAAATAATTTCTTGATAAATAATCATAACCTGAGTCCAGTAGATTCCTTATTTAGAACTAGGGAAAAAGTTCCCACCCAAATTTTGTTATATTATATGTTTATATGGAGGGCCTAAAACTCTAAATCTCTATTGAGGTTGGTAGATTCTATATTTTTATTGAGGTCTTAGATTAGATTTTCAATTTGGATGATAATCTCCTTTATATAGGACTTTGTTCATTTGAAAATGTTGTCTTTATTAGAGTTTTACTTATATTTCCAATGAGAATTATTGTGAAAGATAGTTATGGAATGAAGGAATTCTCACCGAGAATCCAACTCTTCTACATTCCTTTTCCAACATAGTACAATTACTCCGTTGCATGTCTAATTATTTCTAACTTCAACTTCATTATTCTTTAAAACACATTGACTTTCTTTTACATTAATAACTAATTCACAACAAATATAACTTTAACCCATGGTCACTTCACTAATCAATTTAATTTATTATGTTCAAAATATCCAATACTTAAGAAAAATAGTTCTTTGAAAAAAATAACATGTTTTCAATATTAAATAATTTTAACCACCTACTATAAAATTTAATTATTCATCTTCAAACTATTTAATAAATTATGTCATATAAATGACTAATTTGAAGTTATATGAACTAAAATCACATGAATTCCATGCTTTTATGCAAGATCTAACACCAATTTCTTTACATTTCATTCTTCCTAAAAAATTATGACATACATTAACTAGACACTGCTTATTTTTAAAATCCATATGCAGTAAAATTATATACACGATGAAGTTTCCAACCATCAATATAGTGGTTTCAGTTGTATTATAGGAATTAGAGATGTTCTTCCAACCATAATTCCTTTATATAATATTCCACCTGATGGTTCACTTGGTTAAAGAGGTTCAACTATGTGGTCTTGTCCATTATAGATGGATGTACCCCCATTGAATGGTATATGAATATTTTGAAAGGGCTTGTCAAGAATCAAAGTCAGATAGAAGGTTAAATTGCATAATGATATATCATTGAAGAAGTTGTTGAATTCTATATTGATTACCTATCATATGTTGATATCATTGGTCTTCCAAAGTTTCATCATAGTGGATTCCTTATGGTAAAAGGAATTTTTGAAAGAGAATTTGTTAAAATTACCATAAAAAATCCGGATCAAGCACACCTTTACATTTTATGTAATACTGAAGATGTTTATCCATACGTTGAATCCCAAAAAGAAATTCTAAGATATTTGAATCCATCAAGGGCTTAAGGATGGATATCAAATGCACATAATAAATATTTTATACAAATATTCTAAAATCATATTTATATGGATTTATCTAAAAAATTTAATTCAATTATTGAATGAATTTAATGGCTAACCAGGGGACCAAGTGATAATATTTTATCTTACATTGGTTTTCTAATCATTGGTTATGCGTTCTATACAAAAGAACATGATGACTATGGTATAATGCACAATAGTGGAAGTGATGCACATATCTAGTTACAAGGATAAAAATCCCATTTATGAGAATATGTAATATTTTTTCATTACTAAATAGATAAACGAGTTGGATTATACAATATTTAAATTACCTAATTTCTATTGAGAATGGGTTAACAATAGGAGTGCAGTGAAATTTAATGAAATAGGAATCATAAAGGTGAATTTCAATGTGGAATGGGAAAAGGATGATCCATTCATAATGGCATCACAAGTAGTGCAAGTATTTTCTATCTCAAATACAACAAACATGAATTGGTTTATTTTCTTACTAGAGAATAAAACAAATTTAGGTTCAGAAGAAAATTCAATCAAGGATGGACCTTTTATTGGAATATCACAATCTATTCATGGAGGTCCCAATGTAGAGAATTTTTTTTCATTAGAGGGGACCAAAAAGAGGGGATTTGGATTCTTGATAGAGGATCCAAATCCCTTCAAGATTTAAAACAAGAAAGATATTTCAATGAGAAGGTTGATGTGTTTTTAATATACTATGTTTTCCTCATAATATTATGTGTTATATACTGTATTAACATAATATAAATAAAATTTTTGACTAATAATATAGATAGTGTCTTTTTCACATGATAATGTTACCAATACAAGAGAAGAAGAAGTAGTTGATGCTAAAACTACAGAATTATTTGGGGATCAATAGCATGTTGATGAAAAAAACGAATGATTCAGGAATATAGTGTTGACTAAAATTATCATGGAAATAAGTAAGGGTATAAAATTTGAGGTTGTACGGAATCAACACATCCAACATGTTGGCCCCTATAATTTAATGTTCACTAGTTATGTTGGGGCCACAATGAGGGTGAATGTGCTGATTTATATAGAGTCACGGAACTATATCTAACTTATAATGAAGGAAACCCTTGGAGAAGATATAAATGTAATGTTATGATAACCTTTCTTTATTTCACTGAAAAATTATATAATGAAACTTTTATTTAATTTTCATAATTCCTTGAAGATTTCATTTATTTTAGAATATTTATATATGAAATATTTCCTAATGGTTGCTAGAAAATCCAATAGAGGCTTCCAGACTTTTTTTACCAAATTTCATCTACGGATACTAAGGGGAATGTAAATCCCCACACACCAATTACTTATGCACACATTATAAAATTGGAAAGATGTAATGATTTCGTCATTCTTTATGATGAGAAATCATTTTAGAAGCATTTTAGTTGATAATATATTGTTTAACATAATTTATATTATCTAATTTTATTAAAAATTGCTAATTTATGAAATAAAAAAAAGTGATGAGAAAAATAACGTGCATCAAAACCAATGTACCCCTATCGTAAAGAAGGGATGGGGTATGCTTTACTGGAGAATAAATTGATACGTATTTTAAAACAACAACAAAAGTTTTATGCGATATGAAGCAACATTTATTTCTTTTTTATATGAAAAATGATGAATCAAAATCGGAAGTCACTTCCATCATACGTAATGTGCTATAGAAGGAGTCTCACATAAATAAGGAGGGTAAACTAGTTGATGAAAACAAAAAATTAGTATGGGAAACATGTGTTAAGTATGAAATAATAGTAATTAATTTTGTTTTATAATAGTATTACAAAATAATATCTATTTATATTCATATTTTTTTATATGGTTTAGACATAAGAATCATCATGGCCATACCAAAATAAAAACTACTTTTAAAAACTTTGAAGTTGCCAAAACAATATGGTCCTGTTAGAGGAGTAGGTTTTAGAGTGTCTCCTCAAACATATTTCTAAAAGAAAAAACCACAATAAGATACATATTAGATGAAAAAAGTTTCACAATAATAAATATATTCTTTGAAATATATTATTATCTATTCTGTTTTGTTAGACCAATATATGAGAAAGGATCAAAGTGAACGGGAGGTTGAACAAAAATATAAACATGAACAACCAAATGACCCCACTAGATTTAAGGCTAGTCATTACCCTCAACCACATACCTTATCTAAGTTAATAATTTTTTCATTACTGATTATTCTAAATGTGAATAAAACAACTTTCGTTAATTTTATATTACTAAAATTCTACAGGGTAAAGTTCTATGTGATTTCTATCTGTCAACACACACACCTCCTTTTTGTGAGGGGTATGGTGTAGAATATCCTGGGATAAATTATACACAATAGAGAACTCCCAAAAGGTCACATGATAATGTGGATTGTGGTAGCTTAGGAGTCGACTGCTGAGTTGTATATTACACTTCATGGTTCAGATATTGCAATGGTAACTGATTCTTTTGGAACTTTTGTATCATGGTTGTCTAATAATATAAATATACATGAAGTATATCTTTAACAAAAAATTTCATATGAAAAACCTATGAAAGTTGATAAAAATTGGTGTAAAGTGAGTTATGTTATTACATATGGATAAAAAATGGTAAATGGGAAGTGGGATCTTGACAATCTAGTGAATCGACCAAGAAATAAAAAGGACCTTCTTGGGGTACCTTCTTCCTTTCAGTTCCATTGAAAAATTAATTATCATTAAAAATTCAAGTAGATACCAAATTTAAAGATGGTAATATTTATTACATTCCATATGAAAAATAAATATTGGTAACATTCATTACATATGTAGTTGGTCTCGATAGGATAAATAAGATTCTCAATATTGAATAGTTGGGATTCTCAATTGTGAATACATACATAATGTACATTTTCATAATACATATGTTTAAAAAATGATATAATATTTTCATTAAAGTTAATAACTATTCATATTTTCTATAGGAATTTATATTACTACTATATAAATAGAAAATTGTGTGAAGCACGATTTGGATTCATTAATCCCTTTATTATTTCAACTTAAGAAACTTGTTTGGATAAGCACAAAATTGATAAGAAAAAATATGATCTAAATGATTATTTTGAGAAAAAAATAATAAATGATAGAATATTTTGTGTACCTGTAATGTTGACTTAAAACTATACAATCTAATCAAAAAAAAATTTATTTTTTCATTACTTATTTGTTATTTAAGAAGCATTAGATGATGATATCACTTAATATGGATACCCCAAATATTTATTTTTCAGATCCAATGCATGGATATCCAAAAAATATACCTCACATGATGATTATTGTGAATTTGTAATACACTACAATGAATATTTTATAGATTAACTTCGAATTATATGTTTCATTATATGTTTTAACAAGAATTTTGTTATGATATGGTGGTCTCTAAATACTGGCTAAATCATGGAATGAATTCAGTGAATGAATATAAAAAGTATGTAGATTACTTCAAATAAAAACATATTAAGGTGTATATATATAAAGGTTTAACTATCAAAACATATTTCAAAAAAACTTTCTTATTTTGGCCAATGTTTATATAGTGACATAAGAAAGATAATAGCAACGATTGTGGATATTATGTTTGCAATTTCATGAGAGAGATCATGAACCATGAAAAGACCAGCATCCCCAAAGAGGTATTTTCCAAAGTTAATAACAATTTTATTAAAAATATTTCATAATCATTTATTTTTCTATATTTTCTCGGTACTACCAATATTTCTAACAACCTTTGTACTCAAAAGAATAATTAAATTTGTTTAGGGATGATTGGCGAGTGTACATAGTGTCAAAATGTTTTCTGACATCATATTTAGGTGATTAAATGATATATTTTTTATATAGTATGGGATATGAACTTAGAAATATATTTGGGGTGTGAATCATTAGTATTAGAATACTTATATGTTATTTTTGATCTGTTTATCAAGGAGAAGTATAATGGAGCAAATCCATTTGTTTAGAAACAAATAGGCAGAATATATAGTGTCAGAACATATATAGGCGTCATGAAGAGGTGAATTCCTAATACTTATTTAGTTAATAATATCATCACTTTATCTAAATTTTTTAGTTAATTTCTTTACAATTTTAATTAGATTCTTATTTTTTAAATTTATACATTAGTTTAAAAGATACGTAACACGATTAAAATCCAGAAAACGTGCTTAGATTGTTTTCAAAATTCAGGGAAATGATCCATAAGTCATTTTTTACGTATATAAATTGATCTCATGTCCATCTGACACACTATGCGGTCATTATTACTCATAGTATGTGTTTTTTATATAAAAGTGTCATTTTAGTTTAAAACATACATCAAATAGTCAAAACCAATAAAAAATATCTTGAATGGTTTTAAAACTTTTGAAAAATGATCCATAATTTATATTTCATTTGTCGGAATTGACCTCATGTCAATTTGACACCCAATGTGGTCAGAATAACTCAAAGTATGTGTTTTCAATATAAAGGTATCATTTTAGTTTAAAACATACCGCAAATAGTCAAACTGAGACAACAAGTATGGATTTTTTTAAACTTTAGGAGAATGATCCATAATTCATTTTTCATGTGTAGGAATTGACTACACATTAATCCTACACATGATGTGATCTATATGACATAAGGAACATGTTTTCAATAGAAATGTGTCATTTTAGCTTAAAACGTGAGTCAAAATAGTAAAACAAATCAAACAAGCTTAGATTGTTTTCAAACATTAGAAAAAATATCCATAATTCATTTAAAAAATTTAGGAATTGACCGCACATCAATCTGATGCATGGTGTGACTAGTATTACTCAGATTTTGTGGTATGAGTTTAAAATTGACATTTTAGTAAAAAAGACAAGTGACATACTCAAAAATAAGTAAACTCCTTCAAATTTCTTTGATACTTTAGGGAAATGATTCCTTAGTCATTTGTGATAATTCGAAATAAAACCTACCTCAATTTGATACATAGTGTGCCCATTAAGAATCAAATTGTGTGGTTTTAGTTTAAAATTGAAATTTTATTAAAGTATTATTTTATATTTATATTTAATTTATTTCTATATAGTATTACTAATATAATAATTTTTTCATATACAAGTGGAATATTTTTCTCTAGTTGTGGTGGTTTGTTCGAAGATTCTCATGCTTGTGATAGATTGGACTTTAAGGCTACAACTGAGATAATGGAAATAATGAAATGGGTCAAGAATATATACTGACATCACGAAAAGGTGAATTCAAACTACTTATTTAGTTGATTTTGTCACCATTTTATCTACTATTTTTAAGTTAATTTCCTTATCATTTTTATCAAATAATTATTTGGTTTTTTAACAGATCTTTTGGGAAGTATTTTTTTCTCAACTATCTACAATAATCTAGAAAATAGATAACATGTTATTTAGTTTCTAGATTATTTCAGACTGTTGAAATAAAAACACACATCACATACTTAATAATCCTTTCCTCAATTTGATACATAGTGTGCTCAGGTATGACTCGAACTGTATGTTTTTAGTTTATAATTTATATTTTAGTTCAAACCACACATCACATACACAAAACTTAGAAAACACTTTCATATTGTTTTGATACTTTATTATAATATATAAGTCATTTACAATGTGTATGAATCAACCACACATAAATAGGAAACACGGTATGATCGGTATAACTCCAAGGGTATATTTTTATTTAAATTTGTCATTAATTTTAGTAAAAACACAAGTTACATACTCAAAACCAAGAAAAAAACATTTGGATTTTTCTGATACTTCATTACATTGATCCATAAGTCATTTTTTTGGTATAGGAATTAGACTCAGCTTAATTTTATAAATGGTGTGCCTGATATAACTCCAAGTGCATATTTTTATTTAAAATTGACATTAATTTTATCAAAAAAGACAAGTCACATACTCAAAACTGAACAAAAGCATTTATATTATTTTGAAAATTTAAGGTAATGATCTATAAGTCATTTTTTACATGTAAGAGTTAGCCATGCCTCAATGAAATCAACAGTGTTCTAAATATAACTTGAGGTGTCTGTTATCAGTTTAAAATTGATATTTTAGTTCAAAAAGTGTGTCAGTCATTGAAAAAAAATACACTCAAATTGTCTTTATAATTTAAAAAAACAACGCATAAGTAATTTTTTATGTGTAGGAATCAGTCGCACATCAAATAGACATATGATGTGACTGGTATGACTCAATGTGCATGTTTCTAGTTTAAAGTGACATTTTAGTAAAAAGAAAAGTCACATACTCAAACCCAATAAAACACATTTGTATTATTTTAATAGTTTAGTAAAATTATCCATAAGTCATTTTTGATGTATATGAATAAACCTCACCTCAATCTAATGCATAGTGTGACCAGTATGACTCCAAGTGTGTCTTTTTATTAAACATTGACATTAATTTTACTAAAAAAGAAAAGTGACATACTCAAAACTAATAAAATTAATACATATTGTTTTTTTAATTTATTAAAATGAATCATCAGTCATTTTTAATATGTAGGAATCATCTGAACCTCAATCCAACACACGGTATGACTGGTATGACTCCAATTGTGTCTTTTTATTTAAAATTGAAAATAGTTTTAATAAAAAAGAAAAGTGACATACTCAAAACTGAGAAAAACATTTGAATTATTTTTATACTATAGTAAAATTATACATTAATTCATTTTTATTTGTAGGAATCAGACACACCTCAATATGATTCATGGTGTGGCACGTATGACTCCATTTGTATTTTTTTATTTAAAATTGACATTATTTTAGTAAAAAAGAAAATTGAAATACATAATATTGAGAAAACACATTTTATTTTTTTAATACTTTAGGAAATTGATCCATAAGACATTTTTGATGTGTGGGAATCATACTCACCTCAATATGATCCTTGGTGTTCTCTATATAACTCAAAGTTTCTATTATCAGTTTAATATTGGTATTTTAGATCAAAAAATGTTTCACTCACTGAAAACTGAACAAGAGTTCACGGATTATCTCAATAATATGATTTATAAGTCATTTTTTAATTGTAGGAATCAGTCTCATGTCACAAAAACACATGATGTGACCAGTATGAATCAAAGTGTGTGTTTCCAGTTTAAAATGACATTTTAGTAAAATAGACAAGTGACATAATCAAAACCAAGAAAATTCATTAGGATTGTTTTGATACTTTAAATAACAATCCATAATTTATTTTTTATGTGAGGGAATCAAATTCACCTCAATCCAATGCATGGTGTGATCGATATGACCCCAATTGTGTCTTTTTATTTAAAATTGACATTCATTTTGGTAAAAAGGGAAAGTGACATTCTCAAAACTGATCAAATACATTCAAATTATTATTAAACTTTTGTAAAATGTTATATAAGTCATTTTTGACCAGCAGAAATTATCCACATCTCAATATGATGCATGGTGTAACCGTTATGACTCTATGTGTGTCATTTTATTTAAAATTGACATTAATTTATATAAAAAAACAATTGACATACTCAAAACTAATAAAATACATTCAAATTGTCTTGACACTATGAAAAAAAAATATGTGATTTTTGATATTTAAGAATCATTTATTCCCCAATATAATACACAATGTTCCCAGTATAACTCAAAGTGTCAGTTATCAGTTTTAAATTGACATTTTAGTTTAAAAGTTTGTCACTCACTAAAAAATGAGAAAACATGATCATATTAACTTAATAATTTAGGAAAATGATTCATAATTCATTTTTGAAATATAGAAATCAGTATCATGTAAAACTGACTCATGATGTGATAGGTATGACTCAAAGTGTATGTTTCTAGTTTAAAATGAATTTTTAGTAAAAAAAGAAAAGTGAAATGCTCAAAACCGAGAAAATGTATTCATATTGATTTGATAATTTAGAAAAATTATCCTTAATTCATTTTTTTTATGTTCAAGAATTATCCATACTTTAATCTGATGCATAATCTGACTGGTATGACTACAAGTATTTCTCTTTATTTAAAATTGACATTAATTTTAGTAAAAAGGACAAGTGACATACTCAAAATAAAAAAAGCGCATTCAGATTGTTTTGATACTTTATGAAAATGATACATAAGTCATTTTTTACATGAAGTAATCATTTTCACCTAAACCTGATACATGATATTCCTGATATGACTCAAAGTGTTCGTTATCAGTTTAAAATTGACATTTTAGTTCAAAATGTTTATCACTTGTTGAAAATTGAGAAAACATGATCAGATTATCTTGATAATTTATCAAAGTGATTCAAAAGTAATTTTTTCATCTAGGATTTAGTATCATGTCAAACTGACATTTGATGTGATTGTTATGTCTCAAAGTGCATGTTTCCAATTTAAAATGATATTTTAGCAAAAAAACACAAGTGACATACTCAAAGTAGAAAAAAATAATTCATATTGTTTTGATACTTTAGGAAAATAATCAATAAGTCATTCATGACATATAAAAATTGATTGAACATAAATCTAACACAAAAATGTGGTTGGTATGACTTGAAGTGTGTGTTTTCAATATATAAGTACCATTTTAGTTTAAAACACACATCACATTTACAAAACCGTGAAAATGAGCTCATATTATTTTCTAATCATTTTATATGTTATTACTTAATTAATTTCCTTGTAATTTTTATCTTATTCTTATTTTGTTAATTTTTAGAGAGATAATGCATGAAGATGAACAAGAAATTTTGGGATGTGCAAGAATCAACCACAACTCAATCTGATACATGATGTTCTGCTCATAACTCAAATTTTAGTTTAAAATTGACACTTTCTATTTAATTTATTTCTTTATACTAATACTAACATAAGGATTATTTTCATATATAGGTGTATTATTTTTCTTGATTTGGGGTGTTTTTTTTGCAATAGCATGATTGGGGTTCAGGGGCCAAACACAAAGTAACATCGATGTTTTTGAATGGTTGTGATAGTTTTTACTTACTCATGTAATTGTAAAAAACAATGTTTGAAATGTCTATAATATAGTGTTTTTTCTTTTATTCGTGTTGTAAATTTTATTTCATTAAAATTATATATTTTTAACCTATTTTTTTATTCTTTCTACAGTTGTACTGTGGTATAAATTTAATAACACACTGTAGTATGGCTGTTTATCAGCGCTTTTAGAAGTACTGATAAAGGATCCCTTTATCAGTGCTACTAAAGGAGCTAATAATGGTATCCTTTATCAGTGCTAATGAAACCGCTGATAAAGGTCTCCTTTATCAATTCATTTTTTAGCACTGATAAAGGAAAACCTTTTTTATCACTTTTAGTAGTGCTGAGAACGGACACCTTTATCAATGCTAAATAAAAGTGTTGATAAAGGGGGGTCCTTTATTAACACTACAAAAGCACTAATAAATGAACCCTTTAATCAGAACTTTTTATAGCGTTATTAAATTGTTCATTTCTCAGTATTGAAAAATTCCTGGGGATTTTAATCAATCTCTTGTAGTTAATACATTTATCACTAGTAATGTTCAATTTTAGCATTGTTAAATACCTACTTTGTAGTAGTGTAATTAAAATGTTTTACCATTTACCGTAGTAAAAACATTTACCATGGTTACTATTCATTATTACCAAAAATGAAATTGATATCATTAATAAATTTGAACCTAATGATACTAAATATAAAAAAAAATTAATATTTAATTTATAGATTGGGAGTAAATTAATTTTAATATAAGAACACAAAACGCAACAAAAAACATTTTTTTAGAAAAATGTGTGTTTAATATTAAGATTGGATTTATACCAAAATCAAGTATAATAATGATTAATATGGAATTAATTGGATTATTTTTAGTAAAAATGAACTAATTTTAATTTTAAATCAACCATAACAGAAGGTGACTTTAAAAATACTTGAAAAGAAATGACAATTTTCATAAAAATCGATATTTATTACTATTCACAAAAAAATAAGCCTTTTTAAAAAGATCTCAAAAACCACCCTAAGATAAATTTTATATTCTGATATTAAAAATAAATTCAATTTTATTTAATTAAAATTTATAAAATTAATAAAATTAAATCTTAAATAAAACCTTATAATATATGGAAAACACATTAGTTTGAATAAAACTATTTCTTTTTTTATTTAAAAAAACTTATAAGTTTCATGTTGTTTCAAAAATAGGTTATGTACATATATACAGGATGCGTTTGGATGTAGGATCTTCTTTTAAAGCTTTGAATAGATAATGTTATCCATCACCAGATCTAGTTTCAATGAATAGGTGCAGGTCCTGCTTTTGTATGTTGTAGCTCTTATAATCTGCTTCATATGGAAGGAAAGAAGTGATCAAAATTTTGAGAGTCATGTCATATCATTGCATGTATGAATTTATGGAATTCATAGGGAATTTATGGTTTTATCTAATATTCACATAGGATGAATGAGAAATGAATTTCTAATCTTTGTAGGATCAAAATAATTATGTAGATGCTTAATATACAAGAGCGGGGTGAATTTTATACTTTAAAAAATTCCTTTGGAACTTTTAAAGATGGTATAAACATTCCTATTATTTAAAAATGTTAAACAAGGTAAATTCACAAGACCTCTTAGTTCTACAAATTTGCTAGATTCTGGAAATATGGTTCCAGAAGTCAAACTTAAGAAAAGTTTACAAGGAAAAAGATTCTACTTTAAAGCATATAGAATCTTACTAATCAGAGTATACAAGTACAAGAAAGTATAATATACTTATCATTTCCTTATTAATCAAAACACAGTGGAAAACAAACTTGAAACAATACAATTAACAAGTACGAAATATTTTAACCCAAAGAGTAGGGTATCCAACGACCTTGGATAAAGGTCCCTTGATTTATACTTTCACGAAAGTCTGCCTTACCCTAGGGTATGCCTTCGATACAAATATTAGAGTCTGTCTTGATATCCCCACAATCCCTCAAACTTCAAGGTAGTCAGCACCTCTTCCTTCCTTATCAAGGAAGTCCTAAAACTTTAAGGTAGTTGGAACCTATGTCTTCCTATCCCCTAAATCCCACGATTATACATAGAAAAAATCAGAGTCACACAAAGCAATCTGAAAAAGATGTTCAGTATGCACAAAGCATGAGAGCCTCTCTCTCTAGAAATCACTTCAGTAGCATGTAATCTCTATATTGATCAATGTGTGTAGTAAGTGTTGAGCTTGTTCAAATGATCTTCTATTTATAGGAACATTTCCAATGGTCATCTCCCTCCTCCAACAGTCATATTTTTTCTTGAATTTTAGAGGTACATGTACACATGTCACTCAAATAATGGTTAGTTAGAAACAGAATGCACGACACCGTTTTATGACTATAACAAGGTAATAAAAATATGGTTGCTCAACCAAATTCATTTTTCAGAGTCTAAGGAAAAATAAAAAATCTGAGTCTAAGAAATTTAACCTTTGGAGTCTATATTACAAGTATATTTAGATTATTGTTTTCAAGGAATTCAGAATCAGAATTCTATAGACTTAGGAGTCTGAATTCTAAGGAATTCAGAACCTGAATTCTAAGAAATTCAGAGTCTCAATTCTAAGGAATTCAGTGTCTGAATTATAAAGAATTCAGAGTATGAATTATAAGGAATTAGTTGTTTGAATTCTAATGAATTATGAACCCAGATTCTAAGGAATTCAAAACCTGAATTTCAGAGAATTCATATTCTGAATTTCAGAGAATTCAGATTCAAAATTTCAGAGAATTCAGAGTCTGCATTTCAGAGAATTCAGAGTCAAAATTCAGATAATTCAGAAACTAAATTTCAGAGAATTCAGATTCTGAATTTCAGAGAATTCGGATTCTGAATTTCAGAGAATTTGAAACATGAATTCTAATCCTAAAAATAGAATACCCTATTTCTAAGTATTTATAGAATTCTGAGGTTTTAGATGTGAAACTGAATTTTTTACTTAGGAATAAAAAGATTTAGATTTAGAGAGACTAAAATATGAACAATGAAAAATAGGTAAGGATAAATTTCCTTGAAAAAGAAAAATTTTCCTTATTAAGAAAAATCTTAGGGAAAATGAAATTTTCCTTAAGATAGGGTTTTTGTGATTTTCAAAACATGAAGGAATGGAAAATTCATAAGGAAGCCTTATTAACACAAAAATCTTATCATCTTGAGATTTCTTAGGGTTAACAGTAAGGTCAAAAAGTCACTTATAGATAAGTCTATTAGATAGATTCCTTTAATTCCTAAATGGATAAAAGTCAATATGAATGGGGTGACATTGGGTGCACCAAGACCCATAGGTTGTGGTGGTATCCTCTACACCTATTGGGGCCATGTTAAGGGTTGTTATCATTTTTCATTGGGAATGGATATGCTATTGAAGCTGAGTTTTGAGATGTGGTCAGGCAGTTAGATATGTTATCCCCATAGTTAGAGGGATATATGGAATGAATCTAACTCAAGTGTGGTAGTTTAAATCCTTATAATTCATTCTAAAAATGTCCCATGTAAGATGTTACCATCATGGATTTATTACCTTTGACTTGTGGATCACATTTTTATTGTTTCTACTCATGTTTATAGAGAAGAAAATTAGGCTACTGATGGTCTTTCCAAGAGAGAAATTATTGAGACTAGTTCCATGCGTTCTTTTGTGGTGTCTAATTTTTGTCATGATTTTGTTAAAGTGGATGCATGTGGTGATGTGTATACCCATCTTTGTAAACCCACCTTTTAATAATGTCCTTGTTAATTTTAATTTTCAATAAATTTCTCCTGGATCAAGATTTCCTACCTCATGAACCTTCTAATAAAAAATCATATAAAATTATTGTAATGAATGTGAATCAATATATTTTGATCATAAATATTAATTAGACCTTAAATTGATTTATTATTAACATTGCCTAGTTTGATTCATTTTCCCCTATTAAAAAAATTGTTTCCTCGTGATTTTATTCATTACTTAAATAGGTTATTATATCTTCCCCTTATATATCATTCTAATTGTCGTGTTGCTTCTTCAATCATTTGGTTATCCCATAAAACCTTACTAGATGATTCACCATATTCCTTAAAAGCTTATATCTATGATTTAAAATCTGAAATGGATTTTCTTCATAAGAAAAATTATCTTATAATTATACAACTTTAGATATCAAAACGTGAGATTCATTAGGTATATATTTCCTTAACAATGAAACATGAAACACATAATATACCTTAGATAAACTCAGTGGAAAATCCACTTGGTATAAAACCTGTAACACCCAGACCCCTCTAGACCGGAGCCGATGCATTACTTGTAACATTGGCATGGTTAGAAGGAAATAAATATAGAGTTAATGTTCAGTTTAGTAGTCTTAAAGAAACAAGATACATAAATTTAACTCAAATTACATTGGGAAAAATTACAAAATACAATACATAACAAAAAACTAAAAACCACATTCACATAAACTCAATAAAGGATCTCCTCTTCATTTAATATTGAAGGTAAAAAAATGAAATAGGTGAGCTCAAATTCTCGGTAAGGGTTACCAATAACGGAATCATGAATCAATAATAACTAAATCATAAACAAATATGGCATGGTGAGTAAATGAAAACACACGACATTAATAAACCTAGAAAGAGATTTCATCCATATATTTTGTCATAATGAAAACCTCATGGATAGTAATAACTAAAAATGAAAAAAGAGTATTCTTATTAATTGGATTTCATGTATCTAGTACATGATACCATAATACCATTAAAATGGTTTAGTTCTGTGGTTAGAAACCTGTTTGATTTTTGGGAAACAAACTTGAAGGGTTTGTCACCAACTGATTTGTCTCATGAGACATGTCGATGCATCGAGGGACTATAGAAAACCCCACCTGATGCTTCAAGTCCAAATCATTCTTTATATATATATTTAATACAAGTACAATATGCCTTCTCAATGTTCATATAGAGTAGAGAATATATATTCATCAATATTTTCATAATTAAAATAACTTTCCAAATAAACACCGTATGTAAAAGGGTATACAGATTTAGAAAATACGCATATCCATGAAACCAGAATATGGATATATAATATATTTACAATTTAAAATGAAAAATTATATCAAATTGGAAGTAGATACACCGTGTAAGTAATATTAGGTGCACAATACCAAGAAGGTCTCAATGTAATGGAAATTGAGACAAAGACCCTTACATATTGTAATAAATTGAATCATATGATCGAAAGTCAATAATCACCGAATTAATCACATAATTCCATGAATATAAATATAATTATGTTATTATATATCAAATTTCAATACACATATACCACATACAATAAATAAGTGGCTAAAAATGGAAATTTCACAGAAATGAAAGTGAGATGAGAAACCCCTTACCTTATGCTCAAGTGTGTTCTTCGTTTGTTTTAGTGGCCTAAATATTAAAAGTTAGCTTCTTTAATTAATAATTCCAGAACCTCTTATACATGTAAATTTTTTATTATAACCTTATTAGGTTCATTCATGGCACTTTTTATGGGTTTAAGAGGTTCAATTTTACTTTTTTGGAAGCATTTTCTTCCTTGGTTTTCATGATTTTTTTACTTGTATTCATGAATCGAAGTTAGTTTGGAAATATGGTGAAACATATATAATTGTTAATATATATTATTAATGAAATTTCATAGATATAAATGATCATATAAGTATTTTTGGTTATATACCATGATGATTATTCATTAGTTAAAAGTTAAATACAAATGTTTTGATTAACTTGGTGGTTTTGTTCATAATGAACTTATTTTGTATTATTATTTTATATTATGGGATTTTAAGGATTACAGAAAATTAATGTGATGAAATACATATATTATGATATGTTTCAACAATAAAAATTCTTTTATTACCAAAATTGATCATGGTAATGAAAATTGAGAACTCGTCGTCCTTGAATGTGATAAATTGACACATCTCAGATGGTGTTTTCCTTTTTAGTATAAGAGGAGAGGGAAAGAGATATGGTGATGAAATTTTACATTATCATGATATAATTATAGTAAATGTAAGGTACTATAATTATCATAGAATTTTTATGAAGGAAGATTAGGAAAAAATTAGAAAATAAAGGAACTCAAAATAGAAGAAAATTGAGAAATCTCTCACGAAAATTCAGCAGCCAAACGACGTCACTTAAAATTTCATAAAATAGTTTGGTGAGATATAGGAGGTCTCTCATAACTATTACATAACATGTAAATAAATGGTAATATATAATGACATATCACAACATAATACAATTGAAAATAAAATAGAAAACATAAAATATATGTTTTAAGAAAAGAGAAGGGTGGTAGATTCCCTTACCTTGAAGAGTAATTCCCAAAACATGAAGGTTTGGACCTTGGGGGTTCAAGATACCTTGGAAGGATTCCTAGGGAGGTAAACCTACTAGATATTAGAGTATTATGGATTTGTAATTAGGGAAAATGAATGTATGAGTGGGTATTTATAGTAATTAAGAGGGATTTTTTTATTAATTAAAAGGGACACCTCATTAGTGGTTTTCGAAAAACCATGGTCTTTACCATAGTATTTGCCCATGTTTTTAGCCACTTGGGACACCTAATGACATAATTTATTATAAAAAAGTCAACCAGAAATTTATATTTAATTATTACATCATTATGATGTCATTAAACTACTGAAAACTCAAAACTGTATTTTTACTATTCATGAAAATTTTAAGTATTTTAGAAAAAACACCAAAATATTCCCTAATACTTTTTCAATGTGTAGAATTAAAAATGAACTCTAATTTTTTAAAATAATTTTCTAAATTTTATTAATTTAATTTTTAAATAAAATCATAGTTAATTCTAAAAATAATAATTTTAAAGGTATAATTAGTTTTATATCACATTGAAAAATTAATTAAGATCTCAATATCTTATTACCTCAAGAAAATAAAATATTATCATTATTTACTATTAATAAGGGTCATATTACTATTAATAAGGGTATTTTTCTATTAATAAAAAAATCAAGTTGGTTTTATCAGACTCCAAATGACTTACTGGTCACAACTCTAGATGGTCGTTTTTTGAAATTCAAAACATAGAAGTGAAAAATTTATGTTTAATGGATAGGATATGACTATATCCAAAATAACCAAGTGTTGTTTCAAAGAAACATAGTTCTTTATGAAATATAGGCTATAAATAGAATATATTTAAGAGAATCATATCGTAAAATGTTTGACGTGTTATATTATTCACTTCCTCTGAAATTTCATCCTAGAAATTTTATGATTAAATACCACCAAAAATATGTGGGTGGTTCTTCTTCATAACATCCTCAGGTTTACATGTTGTTTCCTCCATATTCTGGTTTCTTCGAAGAACCTTTACAACACAAGTTGTCTAATTTCTTAATACCTGGTCCCTTGTGCCAATAATCCTGATAGGCTCTTCACAGTATGACAAATCAGGTTCTAGTTATATTTTTTCATAGGTGAGTACAAGAATTGGGTCTGGCATGTATTTATTCAACAATGACACATGGAACACATCATGAACTTCGGAGAGACTTGGCAGCATTTCTAAACGGTAAGCTATGGCTCAGATTATTTCTAGAATTTCAAACGGTCTGAGATACTTAGGGCTCAGTTTACCTTTCTTACTGAACCTTAAGACACCCTTCCATGGAGATACTTTCAGAAAGACATGATCTCCCACTTGGAATTCCAAATCCTTTCTCCAGTTTTCAACATTACTCTTCTGCTTACTTTGGGATGCTTTAATATGGGCTTAGATTTTCTTCACCTTTGTCATGGTATCTTTAATAAGTTATAGGCCTATAAGTTTCCTTTCACCAACTTCATCCCAACAAGTTGGAGTTCGACATCTCTTTCCATATAATGCTTCACATGGAGCCATTTGAATACTATAATGGAAACTATTGTTGTAGTAAAATTACACCAAAGCTAAGTATTGATCCCGTATACCTTGAAAGTCAAGAGAGCAAGATCTCATCATTTCTTCTAGAGTTTGAATAGTCCTTGCAGACTGTCCGTCGGTTTGGGGGTGATAAGTAGTACTCATACGAAGCTCAGTATTCAAATCCTTCTAGAGACTTTTCCAGAATTTTGATGTAAAATGGGGATCTTGATCAGACACAATCAATATAGGTGCACCATTAAGTCTTACAACTTCATTAATATAAAGTCTTTCCATGTTCTCAAGTGGTAAATCCTCTATTATAGAAAGGAAATGTGCAGATTTTGTGAGACGATCAAAAATTACCCATATTTCATCATTCCTTTTAGGTGTACTTGGTAGTTTAGTGAGAAAGTCCATTGTAATACCATCCCACTTCCACATAGGAATCTGTAGCGGTTTCATCACCCCTCTATTATTTTGTCTCTCTACCTTCACTTATTGAAAAACTAAGAACCTTGACACGTAGTCAGAAATTTTCCGCTTCATATTATTCCACAAAAAATGTTCCTTTAGATCTCTATACATCTTTGTGATACCATGGTGTATAGAGAAATTTAAGCTATGATCATTGTCTAATAGTTCCCTTTTTAGCTCAGGTGTCGATGGAATGCATAATCTCTTCCTAAATTTCAAAACTCTATCCTCATACACAAAGTCTTTCAATCTCCCATCCTTAACAGCATTAATTTTTTTATGTATATTTTCATCATTAGATTGAGAGATTTTTATCTTCTTTAGTAAATATGTTTTAGAAATCATTTGAAAGAGGAAATATTTTGTCCCTTCTTTAACAATTCCCATATCCATCTTTATTAGATCAATGAATATAGGATCTCTTTCAATATTCATTTGAGTCATAAGTCCATGATCTTTCTTGCTTAATGCATCTAGAACCTTATTTTCATTTACTATGTGGTAGTTTATTGAAAAATCGTAATCCTTGAGTAACTCAATCCATATCCTTTGCCTCATATTGAGTTCTTTTTGTGTGAAAATGTATTTCAAACTCTTATGATCTGTGTATATCTCACATTTTTCACCGTAAAGATAATGTCTCCATTTTTTCAAAGAAAAGATTACAGCTGCTAACTCAAGATCATGAGTTGGATAATTTTTCTCATGAGTCTTTAACTTCCTTGATGCATAAGCAATAACTTTATCAATTTTCATAAGGACACAACCCATCCCATTCTTTGATGCATCACTGTATATTACAAATCCATCACTTCCAAATGGAAGAGTCAAAATTGGAGCATTGACCAGTCTTCTTTTCAATTCTTCAAAGAATTATCTAAATTCTTTTTTCAATACAAACTTAACCCCTTTATGTGTGATCATTGTTATTGGGTTAGCCAGTAGGGTGAAATTCTGAATGAAATGCCAATAGTAACCTGCTAAGACAATAAAACTGCATATCTCAGTTATGTTCATTGGCTTGGGCCATTCATGGATTGCCTTTGTCTTCATAGAATCAACTAGGACTCCATCCTTAAAGACAATATGGCCTAGAAAAGGAACTTATTGAATCCATAATTATCACTTTCTAAAATTCTCAGATAATTCATTTCTTCTAAGAGTTTTCAAAATAGTCCTCAAGTGATTCTCATAGTCTTAATAGATTTTTGAGTGTACCAGGATATCATCGATGTATACTACAACAAGTTTATAAATAAATTCCTTGAAAACTATATTCATTAAATCCATAAAAATAGATGGTGCATTAGTCAGTCCAAAAGGCATCACTATAAACTCATAATGCTCATACCTGGTTTGAAATGTTTTCTTAGTAATATCCTCATTCTTCACACGTAGCTGATGATATCTATATCAAAGTTCAATCTTTGAAAAGTATTTTTCTCTATGAATTTGATCAAATAAATCATCAATTCTTGGTAGAGGATACTTATTATTTATTTTAATAACATTGATTTCCCTGTAATTAATGCATTGCCTTGTGGATCCATATTTCTTCTTGAAAAAGAGGACAGGGGATCCCCATAGAGAAACACTAGGTCTAATAAATCATTTGTCACTCAACTCCTCTATTTGTTTCTTTAGCTCCACTAATTCCAAAGTGGGAATTCTATAGGTGGTCTTTGATATAGGTCTTGCACCAGGAATTATATCAATAGAGAGCTCAACTTCCCACTCTAGAGGATGTCTAGGTAAATCCTATAGAAATACGCCAATGTATTCTTGAACTATATGTATATTTTAAATTTGAATATTTATTTCCTCTCCCATATACATTGGGTTCTCATCCTCTCCAAGAATTTTATTCAATAGAGCTACCGAGGTAGGATCTAGATAAGAATCAGTTTGTGAGGTTTCTACTCTAAAAGGTAGGGATTCTACACCATTTTCAAAGATTGTAACTTGTTTCTTCCTGTAATAAATCTTCGCATCATAATTCGAATGCCAATTCATACCAAGAATTATATCAAAGTCAGTCAACGGTATGATTATAAGGTTAGGAACTAAAGAACTTTTATGTTTCATGAGGGTGACAGATCAACATGCCCTTGTTGCAACGATACATCCCTTAGGAGTTTTGACTGACAACTCCTTTATTAAATCAAATTTTACATGTCCATTTTTCTTGGAAAACTGGGAAGATATAAATTAATTCGATGATCCAGAATCAAACAAAGTGTTGGATAAGTTTCAAGAAACAATTAAAGTACCTACCACAACATCACTGGTAACATCAACCTCCGCAGTTATAATCACATAAGCTCTCCCTTGATCTCTTGGACTTTTCTGAGGCATATTCACTTGGCTCTTAGGACACTCATTTTCATAGTGTCTCATCTCTCTACAATTTTAGCATTGAACATCATCAAACTATTTCTTCCCCTTGCATTCATTAGATCGATGACCCTTTTCTTCACACTTATAGAAGACTCTCATTCCTTTAAATCATTTTTTGAGATGATTATTTCCAAAGTTCTCTCATAATATGAATGTATTCATTCCCTTGTTCTTATTCTATGCTTCACCTTTTCCTTGGTTATCAAGATACCTCTTCTTATCTTGGTTTCCCTTGAACAAACTTTTTCTATAAAATTTATTCTTTGTTTTGATGGCACTTGATACAATTTCATCATATGATGAAAATGATTGAGAATTCAGTGCCCTTCAAAGACTTGTCTTATGACCTTCAAATAAATGATCAATATTATCTTTCGATTCTCATACGTAATATATGGCATACCTTTCTAGTCTTGTGAAGGTATCCTCATACTCTGAAACACTATCTTTTTCTCTTTTCTTTAAGCTAAGGAATTTCCTCTTCATTTTGGTTCGTTTCTCACAAGGGAATTATTTTTCGAAGAATATTTCCTTAAAAGTCCTCTATTACATATCTTATATTTCTTCTTCCTCTGGGGTATTGTGGATTAAGGACCACCATTGATTGGCATCTCCCTTGATACAATATACCACCAGTACTACCATTTCATTTTCATTTCATCTTAATTCCATGAATATATTTTCAAGGGACTTGATCCACTACTCAGCAACCACTGGATTAGTAGTCCCACTGAAATATGGGGGCTTATTCCTCATGAAATTATACAACATAGATGTGTAATGGTTATTTGTCACAACCAGAGTAAGTTGTCCCGATATGGTCATGATCTGATATGATCCAACATTGACTGTGTTGACTTTCTCAGTGGTGAAATCCCTACTTTTTTCATGAGTATTTATTACCCTTCTTCCGTTAGGTTCCATTTCTAAATAATGGCACACCCTATATTAGGTTATGAATCTCAAAAATAATATCACATAACATGAATTGAAATTCTATGTATAACTAATCTCATAAACATGGTTTTTCTGCAAAAAAATTTACATTAAAATCCTTAATAATAGCTTGTAAAGAAAATGTAAATTATCCTAAGCATATCCCCCAGGGGTGTCAATACCAAGAGTGCATCAATTCCCATTTTCATGTACCAGGATACCCTGGGTCAAGCCCGAAACTCTTTGTCGAAGCTTTCACTCCAAGGTATATATGTGCCAGAGCCACCTCTACCTGTCTTTATCCAGACAGGAATTTATTTTCTAGAAATATCCACATAATATATTCCTTACCAAAATACTAGGACATTATTGTATGTTTATCCTAAAATATTACTTTAGGTCTTTGTTTCCTAATCTACATTTTCTAATCTAGTTTCCAAGATTTCTACTAAACTTCCTCTTATACCAACTGTAACACCCCACCCCCTCTAGATAGGATCCATTGCATTACTTGTTACATTGGAATGGTTATAAGGAAAGAAATCTTGAAGGAACGTTCAGTTTAGTAGTCTTGAAGAAACTATATACATAGATGTAACTCAAATTACAATGGGAAAGGCTACAAAATACAATACATAACAAAAAAATAAAAACTACATCCACATAAACTCAATAAATGATCTCCACTTCATATCCTATTGAACATAAAAAAATGAAAGGGGTGAGCTCAAATTATTAGTAAGGGTTACAAATAATGGAAACATGAATCAATAATAACTAAATCATAAACAAATATGGCATGGTGAAAAAATGAAAAACACACTCTATTAATAAACATAGAAAGAGCTTGCATCCATTGATTTCATAGTGAAAATCTCATGGATAATAATAACTGAAAATGAATAAAGAGAATGATTATTAATTAGATTTCATGTATCTAGAACATGATACCATAAAACTGTTAAAACGGTTTAGTTCTGTGTGTAGAAACCTAACTGATTTTTTGAAATAAACTCGAAGGGTTTGTTGAAAACTGATTTGTCTCATGAGACCTGTCGATGCATCGAGGGGCTACAGCCGAACACACCCACCCCTTCAGGTCCAAATAATTCTTTATACATAGATTTAATACAATAAAAATATTCCTTCTCAATATCCATATAGAGTAGATAATATGTATTCATTAATATTTCCATAGTTAAAATAACTTTCCAAATAAACACCGTATGTAAAAGGGTATACGTATTAAGACAATACTCATATCCATGAAACCAGAATATGGATATATAATATATTTACAATTTACAATTAAAAATTATCTTTAATGGGCAGTAGATACATTGCATAAGAAATATTAGGTGCACAATACCAAGAAGGCCTCAATGAAATGAAAATTGAGACAAAGACCCTTACCATATTGTAATAAATTGAATCTTATGATTGAAAGTCAATAATCACAAAATTAATCCTAAAATACCATGAATATAAAGTTAATAATTTTATTATATATCAAAAGGAAGTACACATATACCACATACAATAAATAAGTGGTGAACAATGAAAATCTCACAGAAATGAAAGTGAGATGAGAAACCCCTTACCTTATGCCCGAGTGTGTTCTTCATTTTTTTAATGACCTGAATAATAAAATTTAGCTTCATTAATTAATAATTCCAGAACCTCCTATACATTTAATTGATTTATTATAACCTTATTTGGTTCATTCATGGAACTTTTATGGGTTTAAGAGGTTCAATTTTATTGTTTTGGAAGCATTTTCTTCTTTGGTTTTCATGATTCATTTACTTGGATTCAGGAATAGAATTTCGTTTTGAAATGTGGTTAAACATATAGAATTGTTAATATAACTTATTAATTACATTACAGAGATATAAATGATCTTATAATGATTTTGGTTTATATACCGTGATGATGATTCATTAGTTAAAAGTTAATTACAAATGTTTGGATTAACTTGGAGGTTTTGTTCATAATGAACGTTTTTTGTATTATTATTTTATATTATGAGTGTATAAGGACTCCAGAACATTAATAATATGAAATACATATATTATGATCTAGTTCAACCTTAAAAATGGTTTTATGACCAGAATTGAACATGGTAATGAAAATTGATAACTCATCGTCCTTAAATGTGATAAATTAACACATCACGGACGGTGTTTTCATTTTTAGTATAAGAGGATGGGGAAAGAGAGATGATGATGAAATATTAAATTATAATAATATAATTCTAGATCATGTAAGTTATTGGAATTATCATATCATTTGGATGAGGGGAGATTATGAAAGAAGTAGAAAATAAAGGAACTCAAAATAGAAAGAAATTGAGAAATCTCTCAAGCAAATTTGGCAGCCTAATGACGTCACTTAAAATTTCATAAAATAGTTTGATGAGAGAAATGAGGTCTCTCATCACTATTACATAATATGGACTGAAATTGGAATATGTAATTACATATCCCAAAATAATCCAATTGAAAATAAAAGAGAAAACATAAAATGTAAGTTTTAAGAAAAGAGAAGGGTGGTAGATTCCCTTACCTCGAAGAGTAATTCCCAAAACTTGAAGGTTGGGACCTTGGGGATTGAGGATAACTTTTAAGGATTCCTAGGGAGGTAAAAATACTAGATATTCAAGGATTATAGATTTTTAATGATGGAAAACTAAGGTATGAGTGGTTATTTAAAGTAATTAAGAGGGTGTTTTTTATTAATTAAAAGGGGCACCTCATTTGTGGTTTTTGCAAAACCATGGGCTTGACCATGGTATTTTCCCATGGTATAAGGAACTTGGGACACCTCATGTCATATGTTACTGTAAAAAAGTCTACTATCCTTTTATATTTAATTATTACATCATTATTATTTCATTAAACTACTGAAAACTCAAAACTGCATTTCTACTATTCACATAAAAATCAAGTATTTTAGAAAAAAATCGAAATATTCACCCAAATCATTTTTCGATGTGTAAAATTCAAAAATGAACTCAATTTTTTGAATTTAATTTTATAAATATTAATAATTATTTTTTAAATAAAATCATAGTTAATTTTAAAAATAACAATTTTAAATGTATAATTAGTTTTATATCACATTGAAAAATTAATTAAGATCTCAATATCTTATTTCCTTAAGAAAATAAAATATTATCACTATTTACTATTCATAAGGGTAATATTATTATTCATAAGGTTATGTTACTATTCATCAAAAAAATCAAGTTGGTTCTATCAAACTCCAAATGACTTACTGGTCACAAATCTAGATGACCGTTTTTTTAATTCAAAACATAGAAGTGAAAATTTTATGTTTAATGGCTAGGTTATGACTATCTCCTAAATAACCAAGTTTTGTTTCAAAGGAACATAGTGCTTTATGAAATATAGTCTATGAATAGAATATATTTAATAGAATCATACCATAAAATGTTTTGGGTGTTATAAAACTAATCTCAAATTTTCCAGAACTTCATATAGACCAATATATCATGTACTTATGTTTCTATTCCTTCCAAAATACATAACACTTTTCCAAAGAGATACTTAAATAAAAACATGATCTCTTACCTCAAGTGAGATATATTTAATTTGGTTATCTACATAACTCTTCTTCCTACTCTGATATTTCAAAATATTTTATGGAATAATCTTTACCTTATCAACCATATCATTTACCAATTATGGTACTAACAACTTTCTCTCACCTGTTTCATCACATCATGATGGATTTTGAAAATACTTTCTATATAATTTTTAAAAATGTTTAATATATATACTAGAATGAAAACTATTATGATAAGAAAATTATACCAAAGAAATATGTTAATCCCAACTTCCTTGATAATTCAATGAGAAATCCCAAATCATATCTTCCAAAGTTTGAATTGTTCACTTTGAGTGCCCATCAGATTGAGGATAAAAAGTTATACTGAGATTTTATTCAGTACCCAATGAATTCACAAGTTCTTTATAAAACTTTTATGTGATATAGGATCATGATCAAATATAATATAGAGGGGAACTCCATGTAATCTGAATATCTATTTAAGATGAATTCTAGGAAGTCGATCCAACGACATAGTATCTTGAATTTGGATAAAATGCATACATTTATTCAAATGATAAATAATAACCCAAATCACATTATTTCCCTAAGATTTCTTTGATAATACCATAATTAAATACATGGATATATTATCCCATTTCCACTCATGACCCAAAAAATATGATTAATCCCCTTCGGTAGTTTTTGTTTAGCCTACACTTATTAAAAAGTCACACATTTAATGGTAAGATGACCAATATCTTTCTCCATTCCTTCCCACCAAGAATATTCTCAAAGGTCTCAATACATCTTTCTACTACTATGACGAATGGAAAATGAAGAGTTTTTAGCTTAAATCAACAATTAATTTTTCAAATAAAAATAACTTGGAACACATAACCTCTTTCCAAGTTTAATATTACCTTTGATCTCAACATTAAAATTGGGAAATTTATCTTCTTTAACCAATTCTACCATTATTTTCAACCCATGATCTTCCTTTTGAACCTTATTAATTATTTTTTCCAGAGATGATTGTATTGATACATGATCCAAAAGAGAACAGGTTTCCAAATACACAACTTCCAATCCCAGATTCTTTAAATAATTAGCTAAAGGATTATGTTCCAGATGTATCATGGTTAATGATGCATTATATTTTTGACTCGTGGAATCATTTATTTTGTTTTATTTTCCCTAATAAAATTGAATCGTTTAATCATAATACTTTATCAGCTATATTCATCTTCTTTGACACATGTTTAACTATTTTTGAGTTAATATATACTTCTAAATTTTATAATCTATGTATATATCACATTTCACCCCATATATAAGCTACCTTAAAATTTTCAAAGAAAAAATACCACATTAAGATCTAGATCATGCATTGGATAATTTTACTCATTGAGTTTCAATTAGTGTGATGCATAAGAAATTACCCAATTATCTCACATAAACAAATAACCAAGCCTATTTAATGAAACATCAATATAAGTAACAAACTCCTTGTTTTTATATCAAAAAGACGACACTGTATAATTAACCAATATTCTTCTTAATTTATGAAATCATTCATCGCATTCCATTATTCAGATGAATTTAACACTATATTGAGTTAACTTAGTTAGTTAACTATATAAACAAGCAAAGTTTTCAACAAATTCTGGGTATTAACCCACTAATCCTAGTAAATTTTGAATCTAAGTAAAAAAAATTAAGGTTTTGGCCACTATTACAGCACTTTAGTTTAAGAAGTATTAATAATTATGTCATCTTTAGAAATAATATACCTAAGTAAATAAATATGATGTAACCAAAATTTACACTTTCTAAATATCCTATAAAAAATATTTTCTTTTATGGTTTTCAAAAAATTATTAGATGTTTCTCATGTTCCTCATAAATTTTAAAATAAAATAGAATTTCATCAATGAAAACAACCAAATATTGATCTAAATACTCATAGAAAACTCTATTCATAAAATCCGTAAATAAATTTAGTACATTTTTTAACCTAAAGGGAATAAGCATAAACTTATAATGGTCATACCTATTACGAAACATTGTCCTAACAATTTCCTACTTCTTTACTTTTAGCTGATGGTATCTAGACCTAATATCAATTTTCAAAAAATATTTATCACCATGGAGCTGATAAAACAAATCATAAATATGAGTAAATAGATACTTGTACTTAATATTAATGTTATTGAGTGCTCTATAATCAATAAAAATCCTCATAGAACAATTTTTCTTTTTAACAAACAAAACAAGAGAACCCCCAAGGTAAAGTTCTATGAAACATGACACCATTATCAAGTAATTCTTGTAACTAATTTTTCAATTCCATTAGTTCACATATATCCATTTGATAAAGATATTTTCAAATTTCCATAGCATTTAGAACTAATTCAATATTAAATTCAACCTCCCGATCAAGAGTAACACTATAAAAATCATTAGGAAATATATCCATATACTCATTTACTACTAGAACATCACTAATATGTATAATTTATTTCCCTTCAAAAATATGAGAAAGATAACACTCGTTTTCATCTTCAATCAATTTCTCAGTTTCTTGATATTTTATCACAGGTATGAAATCGTTCTTATATAAGAATTTAGACTCACTATAAAGATTTAATATAACTTCTTTAGCTCCACAATATATCTTAGAATGATAAAATAAATCTAATTCATATCCAAAATAAAATTAAACTACACTAAATGGTAATAAAATAAGGTTTATAAGAAAAACCATTCCACATAAGATGATAGTAAGGTTCCCATAAATCTTTATTTCTTTAATAATTCCACCAAGAGTTTTTATGACAAGTTTTGTCTTCATTTCTTAAGGTGATATTTCCATTTTACAAGAAAAATTACAAAAAATAAAATTATTTATATACCATAAATCAAAAAATAAATTCCAATAATCTAAATAAACAAGTAATGTACCAAAAACTACTTCATTTGATGGTCCAACATTTTATGAGGTAGTATAAAATGATCTTTCCACACTATTTTGGTTATGAACTTTATGATATCCATCCTTTATATTTTTATTCAAACAAGAACTTACATAATAGTCTATACCATTATAATTAAAACATTTTACTATTGAATTATCTGAATTATTTTTACCATTACCATTGTTCTCTTATTTACAAATATTTTCTAGATGTCCAGTCTTATATAGCACTTTCTAGATTTCATAAGACATTCACCAGAATTCTTTTTAACATAATATCATAAAATGGAGTATTAAATTTATTATCTTAATATTTATTTAATGAATAATTCACCATTTCTTTCCACCTGGACCTCTTCTTCCCCTTATTGATATATAAATCAATAAATTTCATCTCAACCTTCTCTTCACATCAAACTATGTCCCCATAACTTCTAAACTCATGAGTAAACAAAGCCCCTAGAAAACCTAGTCTCAATCCTGATTAAAATCAATCAATTTTACTATAATTTTATAAAAAAATTTAGTGCATACCTAGAAAATCTAGAAAAAATCCCTTCATATGAATTAGCTAAGTCCTCTTCATTTTAATTAAATTCCAAGAATTTAATTTTTATTCTAATAAAACTACTTTAGGAAAATATTTCTAAAGGAAAAGATCATTAAATGTTTTATACTCTTGCATTAGTTTCACTATTTATAACCTTCATTAATTGATTTAACATGACCACAAATTTCTCAGTTCAACTCCAACCATTATAGGTTACTGATTTATAATTTTATCATTCTCTTGTTTACTTATTACTTTATTTTTCATGTTTACTCTATTGAAAATCATTCTAAATAGACATAAATTAAATGAAGAAACAAGGAAATACTCAAAAAGTATCTCATGATAATATAACCATAAATTTTAATCTCTTAAAAGTTCCCATTAACATCAACCAAACTTATAAAGGGATCAAAACCTTTTCTCTGATACAAATTATAACACCCTATAACATAATCAACCCATAATTACATGATTTATAAAAAATATATAACTTTATTATATTTATAGGATATTTTAGGTTACAAGTTTTAGATAATTGGGAAATCTCTTACATATAAATTCCTTATAATAAAAAGTGAACACTTCCTCTCAATATCAATTTTTCCAAAAAAAAAATAGTGCATTCAAAACACATTAGCTTATTTTAAGACAAATCCCATAGTGAAAATATAAAACTTTCTATAGTTCCTACCCATCCTTAAGTTGTGTGAAAAGAATTTGAAAACATGGGATGAGAACCAAAATCTTTTTAATGGATATAAAAATAAAGGAAACCTGTAAATCCATATGAAATTTTATGAAAACCCATTGGAAGATTTTACTTTTTCATAATAAAATTTAAGATTAAATAATAATTTTCTTACCCATGAAATAAACTTAATTGCCCAAATTTTTTATAAAAAATATAATAAGAAATCATAAATTCAAAATCAAAATCATGAGGTTTTCATAAAAAATTAAAACCATCCCATAAAAACAAAATGTTTTATCAAAAATGCTCATAATCTTTTTTAAAACCATAGACTCATTTTCATACCTTATAAAATCAAAATATTTCCATAAGAACTCATTTGTAAGAATAGAAAAACCATATAGGTAACTTGAGACATTATATTTATATTCACCCCTATAACAACACCAACAAAGTAATAAACTTCATGGTTAATTCCAGCATATCACTTTTTTCTTTTTTTTCTTTTTCTTAAGATCAAACTTTTATTTTTTATTCAAAAAGGAAGATCCTACCACAGAAAAAAAATTCAAGGTAGTCTAAAATAATGAATCCCTAATTCATCCCCAAGAACAAAACCCATACATTCTTGAGGAAGTGATCCCGCTCTAGAGAAAACCAACAAGGGGTCATCATGATTACTCCCCTGAGAAAGAGCATCTGTGGTGAATTTAGCCTCTCTAGAAATATGTTGAACCACAAATCCATTAGAAATGTCCAAGGCACAACCAAGAACGAGATAAGTCAGACACCGAGTTACCTCACCTTTCTTTTGAAGGTCCCAAATCAGCACCTCGAAGTCCCCAACATATCCCTTAGGAGTAACTTAATTCTCATTAACTCTGTCACGTTACTCATTGTATTGCAGATCTATATTGGGGTCACCGATCATCAGATAAATATAGGGCTCACCCATCATCATATAAAATTTATAGGAACCATATCATAAAAAATAAATAAAATATTACAATTAAATCATAAAACCCATAAAATGTATCAATAGATCCCATAAGCAAAACCACTTTTAGTTATCCTATAAAAATGAGAATAAATGTCATTTTCTTTTGAAAACATTAAAAAACTAAATATTCTAAAAAAATAGTAAAAGTATCTTCTTTGAAAACCCATGAAACTTTTATACTAATATTGATAATAAATCAAGTACATGGAATTGGTAAAAAAATTCATGTCATATACATGCAAAAAATATTGTTTTCACAACTTTTATAAAAAAGTAAAAAAATGAATTTTTCAGAAGAAATTGGAGGTATTCCATTTAATCAATTTGAAAATAAAGTCAAAATTAGTTGAAATTGAAATTTAATAATATTTTAATCATAATTAATAAAATTATTGTAACATTTAAAAGAACATGGACAAGGTGGGAAAAGAGTATAAAATATTTAAACAATGTTTTAAAGAAAAATATCTTACTTCAGACTTCCACTTGCTCAAACACATTATAACCTCCTAAATAATAAATTTAGAATTAATTTACATCCATATAATAAAAATATTTATACCTATCTTAATAGATACCATTCACTCATAACTTCCTTTTAACCATCTACTTATAATTCCTTTTTAAAACCAACTTTTAGGTGTTAACTATCTCATTTCCTATGCATGTTTTCATTTGGAAATTTCACTATTTTCACATTAGTCATGTTTTAATAATATGCATAATATTAAACATTTTATAATTATATTTTTTAAAATATTTAATATACTTTTAAAACTATCCAAGTTATATGGACATGAAAAATGAAGTATATCGGTTCATAGATTATGTACACATGAATGGTGTTTTCATTTTTCTATTGGATAGAAAAAAAGTAGATGTTAGGTCCACTAGGTTAGATACCCTGATAGGGGGTGAATCAGGGGATAATAGATTAAAACAACTACCCCTATTGATCTTGTCTCACTATTAAGAAAGACTCTCTTCTCTCTCTTTCCTACAGCAACGTATAAACAAAAACTAAAGCATGCACGAGACACATCAATTTTTACTTGGTTCACCCTCAGTGGGATACGTCCAAGGAGCATACTCCGGCGATGTGCCAATGTACCAAATCCACTAAAAGCACACTTATATTTACAAAGTTCATGATAGATCACTTCTATTCCCAGGCTCACTGCCTTTACAATGTTTAGGGTCAGCTCACTGCTTTCCCAAGGGTCACTCCATGTCTCTCTCTGTCACGACCCATCCTCGGGGCCTGTGTCGTGACTACCCCAAGCCCGCCTTCCATAGGCCAGGGGCTGGAGACTATCACCAAGGCGTAAATCCTAGTTAAGGGAAGGCATTGCCTTTGTAAAGTAAACAAGCACCACAGAGTAAGCAAGCGGAAAAAGTAAACACTAAGTAAAAGCTGGTACAACAGTAAGTGCAGAAAAGTAAAAGGGGGCCGGAAATACAACCCCAACTGTAAAGTACAACTGAAAGGGGAAAAACAGCAACTGAAAAGTAAAGCCGCAACGTTGAGCCGTCCACTGGAAGTCCCACCTGAAGGGTGGGTACAGATAGCCTCCACTACTCCTCGGGTCCAGCCGACCGCTCCGAGTACGTCCCACCCAGTGGTCCACCTCCAGGTACTGTCCTGCTCTGCAAGCCTCCACCACGATCATCACTGTCCGTCGTCCGCAACCAACACAACGAATGCGGGCATAGCCCGTGCAGGGGTGAGTATAAGCTACTCAGTATGGACACCGAGACCCCCGAAGGTCTCCCAGAATCCACAAAGGATAATCCAGAAAGGAAAGATACAATCATGAAGTAACATCCGACACGGCTTAGGTATATGCCCATACATATACCTGAGTCATCAATTCTCGCTCGGCTCCAACATCCGAGCTCAAGTACAACCCAGTCCACACAGGAAAGAAAAACGTGAAATCCACACAGGATAGCTCAACACAATCCACAAAGGAAAGTAAAACGTAAATCCACACAGGATAGCACAACACAATCCACAAAGGAAAGTAAAACAGAGTTTCAACTCACACAGGTATACTTCTTCAAATGATGATAGAGATGATCACTGATCCATCTAAGTCGTCAGACCCACAAAGGATCGATAGGTACTAACCCCCGCAATGATCCACAAAGGATCGATTGGTAACTAACCCCCGCAAAGACCCACACAGGATCGGGCCCACACAGGACCTGTAGGCACTGGCCCACACAGGACCGCTGAGCGCTGACCCACACAGGATCGGACCCACACAGGATCGGTAGCACTTGGATCGCTGAGTGTTGTAGTCGTCGCCGTCGAATCCACTGAGGATCTCTGCACAGTCGTCGTCGTCACAGTAGCAATCGCAGCCAGCTCTAGGGTTCCCGCACACAGCAAACTCGTTCGGGAGGGTCCGTTCCACGAGCCGAGAGGCTGATACATCAACAGACACATAGTCCAGAGTTGATGTATCCAAAATTTCCGTATCGTTAACAGGAACTTAACGTCGCAGACGGCGTGTCAATCGGACGCCCGGTCTAAGAGTTATTGGCTTTTTCGTCCCAGGGGCCCGGTTGGTTTTTAAGGAAAAACCAACCTGACCGTACTCCACCTGCGTCCAAACCTCGTACGGAGTATACCAAAAGATCCTTATCACTTAGAGGAAAACAACAAAGTCGACGGCACGTCAATCGGACGTCTGAAGCTCAAGATATGAGTGTTTCCGTTCCGAGGGCCCGGTTGGTTTTGTGTACGAACCAACCGGGATGAATCCAAGGTACTATGAAACCTTGAGTGCGATATACCGAAACGACCGTCTCGATCCAAGGATCGCATCTCCGCTGAGGTCGCGTCATTCGGAGGCCCGTAGCTCAAGTTACGGGAAAAAGACTGAAAACGGTCCGAAGACGGGGGGTCTAGGCCCGGACCGACCCGGCCCAACCCCCCTGGGTCGGCCCGAACCGGGTCGACCCGACCTGGGTCCGGGTCCGACCCGGTTCGGCGCGGCCCGGCCTGGGCGCGACCCGGCCGGTCGGGCCGGCCCGGATCGGCTCGGCCGCGCGGCCGAGCGTGGGAGCCGCGGGGCGCTGCCCCCACGGGAAGAAGGTGCTGCGGCCCTGCGTGGGGCCGCGCTGGATCAACGGACGCGGCAAAGCCGCGTCCTCTGTGTGCCGGACCCGCACGGCCGCGGGTCCGCTGGCCGCCGCCGCCACGGCTGAAGCCGCGGCGGCCCTGTCTGGCAGCGCGCCGGGGCGCCGCCAATGGGTTCCGCGGGCCCCCGGAGTTGCTCCGGTGGTCCGATTTCGTTTCCGTCTATGCTGTAGCTCCTCCCGGATCCCGAACTTCACTGCGAAAACAACGAATCACCTCTGCGGCATGTTTTGTCATCACCTGCCAATCCGCACATCAACGAAGAACTGCGGAGGGTTGTCAGGCCGTGTTTGTTTGGCCCGCACCCTCCGCGTTAGGTGATAACAATCGGGAATAAAATATTCAACACATGAATAACAAGTAAGGCAAAATTTTAATAGAATTAAAATTGAACTTGATCCGGGTTCTTTTTTTTTAAGAAACAATCACGGGAATTAAATTATTTCACAAACAAACCCCTACCTCGTCAAGTCGTCGCACGCGCGTTCTTCGCGGAATTGATCGCCATAGAAGGAGGCGATCATCGCGTCGCGGAAGGGCGTCACATCGTCGTGGAAGGGCATCGCGTCGTCACGGAATACGGTGTCGCATCGACAAACTCCGAGGTTCAAGAACACATAGATTTAATTATATTAATTAAATCCATGATGTTGTTATAACCCACAAAGAGATTTAAAAGAAGAAACCTGAAATCTCCTACCTCAAGCAGTTGGTGATCGGAGATCGTTGCGGGGAAGAACGTCTCGGAAGAAGCATCGTCAATCTCCGAGGGTGACGGAATTCTTCGTGTTCTTCGCATTCTTCGCGTTCTTCGCGTTCTTCGCGTTCTTCGCGAAGGAGTATGAAGGCACAAAATTTGTCAAAACCTCTCAACGAGCATTTCTCCAGAAGTCATGTGTTGGTCTTATTTTATTATTACACCAACGGATTGTAAACAGGTTAAGAAACGATTAAATTAATTCATAGAATTAATTCAACAAATAAAACCACCCAATTAATTGGTGCGTTAAGAAATTAAGAAAACGCGTCAGTTGACTTTCATAATGACGGGTTTTCGCGGGTGCGTTACTTAGCGGAAAAGAAACGGTGGGGCTCATGCGGGCTCCACCTCAGAAATATCCTACCAAGAGGGTAGGATATTTTTGTATAGCACCCTATCCGCATCAACTCAGATTAAGCAGCTTTAAGTGGCTTTCATGTGGCTTTAAGTGAAATAAAATAAAGTTTGTCGTACCAATTATTTTATTTCTTAACTTTAAGCCCAAAAATTAAAAACCACACCCGAGCAAACGCAACTCCGGAAGAGGTGTTTCTAAAAAAATACCGGCACTGAGATTCCATCGGTGCCCTCAGAATTCGATTCCGAGCACCGGTTCAAAAGTTAGAAAAACCCGCTCGTCCATTCACTGAACGTACTCGAGCCAAACTTCGGAAAATGATTCCGGGCACACCGGGCCTCGGAATCAGGTGCCGTCTGAAACTGCTTTCTTGTAAAAATTCAAAGAAAATTAAGAAAAAAAATTCCTTGAATTTTTCGGGTCTTTACATCACTCCCACCTCAGGGCTTTAGGTCCCCGTAAAGATACATCATAATCTAGGGAAACAAATGTGGGTACTGAGCACGCATCTGAGCCTCCCGCTCCCAAGTGCTCTCCTGGAGGTTCCCGTGCTGCCATCTGATGCGCACAAGAGGAATTGATCGTCCACGTAGGACCCGCTCCTGTCGATACTCGATCTCCACCGGGACCTCCGCAAAAGTCGCCCCATCATCAATGTCTATCTCCCCATGGTCAATGATGTGTGTTGGGTCGTGCACGTATCTCCTCAGCTGAGATACGTGGAAGATCGTGCACCTGGTGCAACAGAGGTGGTAGATCCAGGTGATAAGCCACCTCACCAATCCTGCTGAGGACCTGGAATGGTCCAATGAAGCGTGGATACAACTTGCCGCCTCGGTCAAATCTCTGTAATCCACGTCGAGGTGAGACACACAAGAAGACGTCGTCGCCATCCTCGAACTCTAGTGGCCTCCGCCTCCTGTCAGCGTAAGACTTCTTCCGGCTCTGAGCTGTCCTCATCCGCTCTTGGATGACCTGGACCTTCTCTGTCGTGGCCCAGACCTTCTCTGGTCCCACAAGTGCTGACTCCCCAGGGTCTGTCCAGCACAAAGGAGATCTGCATGGTCTGTCGTACAACGCCTCGTATGGTGCCATCCCGATGGTTGATTGGTAGCTGTTGTTGTACGCGAACTCCACCAAGGGTAGGTGGTCCTCCCAGCTACGACCAAAGTCAAGGACACATGCGCGGAGCATGTCCTCGAGAGTCTGAATGGTCCTCTCCATCTGACCATCCGTCTGAGGGTGAAAGGCGGTGCTCAGACGTAGCTGCGTCCCAAACGCCTCCTGCAACACCTTCCAAAGCCGGTAAGTAAAGCGAGCATCTCGATCGGAGACGATAGATGATGGCACACCATGAAGCCGTACAACCTCCTAAACGTAGAGACGCCCCAAGCTCTCCACTGAGCCTTGCTCTCTGATGGGTAAGAAGTGAGCTGACTTGGTGAGTCGGTCGACGATCACCCAGATGGATTCGTGACCTCTGGAAGTGCGTGGAAGTCCAGTCACGAAGTCCATAGATATGTCTTCCCACTTCCACTCCGGTACCTACAAGGGCTGTACCAAGCCTGCTGGTACCTGATGCTCTGCCTTCACCTGCTAGCAGGTGAGGCATCGAGAAACGAACTCTGCCACAGCCTTCTTTATGCTTGGCCACCAGTGTTGTCGTCTGAGGTCCTGGTACATTTTCGCCACTCCATGATGTACCTCCAAGGGAGAAGTGTGAAACTCTCTCAGCACCTCCTCTCGTAAAGCGACTGGTACCAAGGTACGTCCTCTGAAAAGGATGTTGTGCTCTGCTCCAAAGGAGAAGCCATCAGGTGCCTATCCTAAGGATATATGTGCACGCCGCGTCTCACAGTCGGCGTCCCCATGTTGTGCCTCTCTGACCCGCTGCAGTAGTGGAGGGGTGACTGTGAGAGACTGGAGAAAGGATTCTCCATCTCTATCCACGAAGGATATCTACAAAGCGGCTAGCTGCTCTGTCACCTCATCAAGTAGCTGAATGCCCGTCCTCCTGCTGAGAGCATCGGTTACCACGTTCCCCTTCCCAGGAGTATAGACTATCTCAAAGTCATAGTCCTGGAGGAACTCGAGCCATCACCGCTGTCTCAAGTTCGAGTCCTTCTGAGAGAAGATGTACCTGAGACTCTGATGGTTAGAAAAGACTGTAAAGCGCTCGCCCATCAGGTAGTGTCACCATGTCTTCAGAGCGAAGACCACTGCTGCTAACTCCAGGTCATGGGTAGCGTAGTTCTGCTCATGCGGCCTCAACTAACGTGATCCATTGGCAATCACTTCCCGCTCCTGCATCAGGACACATCCGAGTCCGGTCCCTGATGCATCGCTGTAGACTACGTACCCTAATCCCTCCTCAGGCAACCTCAAGATAGGTGCGCTGGTCAATCTCTGTCTCAGCTCCTGGAAGCTATGATGACATTTGTCTGACCATACAAAGGGTTTCCCCTTCTTCATCAAAGCTGAGAGTGGTGCCGAAACTCTGGAGAAGTCTAGAACGAATCTCCGGTAGTATCCAGTTAGTCCCAAGAAACTCTGCACCTCTGTCACGCTCTGGGGTGGCTCCCAAGCTAGCACTGCCTCAATCTTCATGGGATCCACCACCACTCCCGCCTCAGAAATGACGTACCCCAAGAAGAGGACCTCACGTATCCAGAACTGACACTTCGAGAGTTTTCCATAAAGTCGGTGCTCTCGGAGTGTGTCTACTACAACCCGTAAGTGGTAGGCATGCTCCTCCTCAGTCATCGAGTATATCAAAATGACGTCGATGAAGACCACGACAAATCGATCGAGGTATGGCTGAAAGATCCTGTTCATGAGGCCCATGAACACCGTTGGAGCATTGGTTACGCCAAAAGGCAAAACCAAGAACTCATAGTGGCCATACCGACATCTGAAGGTCGTCTTCTGCACGTCCTCGTCTCGAACTCTAAGCTAATGACAGCCTGACCTGAGCTCTATCTTTGAGAACCATCGTGCTCCCTTGAGCTGATAGAAGAGGTGATCAATCCTCGGTAGCGGATAATTGTTCTTCACTGTCACCTGGTTCAGGCGACGATAGTTGACACACAGTCGCAAGCTCCTGTCCGCCTTCTTGGAAAACAATATCGGGTAAGCCCAGGGTGAAACACAGGGTCGGATGAAACCCTTGCCCTGCAAGTCCTCCAACTATACTCGTAGCTCTCGAAGCTCAGCGGGGGCCATCCAATATGCTGGAGTGGATATTGGGGTTGTCCTGGGGTACAGATCAATATGAAAGTCTATCTCTCTGCGAGGTGGTATCCCTGGAACGTCGTCGGGAAAGACGTCCGCATACTGATCCACCATCGCAGGAAAACTAGGACTATGCACGTCAACTGCTCCTAGGATGAGGCTAGCCAACTGATGAGTGATGGGTTGTCCTCTCTTTGCGGAAGTCCATCCTGTGCTGCGAAGGCTCCCTTCTCACCGGTGAAGGTGAACCTGCTCCCATCGGTGTGTACACATCGCACCTTGCGCCTAATACATTCAATATTTGCATGGACTGTAGATAATCAATCCATGCCCAAGATGATGTCGTAAGGCCTCAACGCCGCTACAAGAAGATTCCAGCCGAAGCTCTCACCTCCTAGAGTAATCTCACACTGCCGGAACCAGTGCGTAATCGTCGAGTCTGCTCACGTAGGAGTCTCTTGCCGTAAGGATCGAGCCAACGGATCTGTCGAAATCTTCGAGCTCCGAACAAGGGCAGTGGCTATGAAAGAGTGACTCGCTCCTGTGTCTATAAGAACTGCAGCAAGGGTGGAATAGACATAGATCATACCTCGAATCATCTCGGGTGTGCCATGGTCGTAGGCCTCCGCTGCCTGGAGCTGTGCCTATCTCCACCCACCATCTCCCTATGGTCGGGGCGGGCCTTCTGGTGGTGGTGGTGGTAGAGCCTCAAAGCGTCGCCCACCACCTGCTGCTCGGTCAGCTCCTCTTCCTCGTCCGCCTCCTCCTTGCGGACCGCCACAGTCGACCCTCTACCTCTGCCTGGGTGGCCCCTCAACTGTCTGCTGCTCCTCAGCACGGTGGGTCGGGCAGTCACGAGCCATGTGACCCTGTCCGCCACATGTGTAGCACTGTCTGCCTCTCGAAAGACAGGCTCCACGCTGTGTACCCTGCACTGCCGAGCCAGTGTCCTGAGGTCGTCTGCGTGAGGGTCTAGTCTGCCTGGACCCCTGAGTCATCCATTGACTGCCTGCTGCGGAAGACTCTGCTACGTGTCGCCCCGTGGTAGGTCTCGCCGCTGGAGAAGTCTCAGCAAGAAAGCTCTCGATCAAAAGGACTCGCTCCAGTACTCCTACCTGGGTCGGGATGCTGAGGGAGATCAGCGACGCCTTGATCTCATGTCTCAATCCCTACTCAAAGGTCCAGGCCTGGAAGAATGGGTCTCGTACCATGTCGGTCGAGTAGCGCGAGAGATCGGTAAATCTCGCTGAGTACTGGGCGACCGTCGAGCTGCCATGCCGCAGCTGAAGAAGCTCCTGGATGCGCACCGCACGGAGGGTGGCTGGGACGAACTCTGAGCAGAAGAGGATCTAAAAGTCTATCCAGAGAATAGATGCCTCATCGTGCACCTGGAGCATCAAGCTCCACCATCGGCCCACTGCTTCCTGCAGTAGTCTCGCTGCGAGGATCGCCATGAGGTCTGCTAGTGTCCTCACTAGCCTGAAAACTCGCACCACTACCTCCAGCCAGTCCTCGGCTGCCTGGGGGTCCGTCTCCCCGTGGAACCTGGGTGGTCGCTGGCGCTAGAACTCATGCAGTGCACTGAGGCGACGTGCATCGTCAGTGGCTGGTGCTGGAAGCATCGGTGGCTCGGCGGGTAGAGGTATCGTCGGTGCCTCTGCTGTCAAAGGGCCTTGTACCGAAGCCTCATCGCTCGGCGGGCTGTCGTCACGTACCACTCTCGGAACCCTAGCTGGCTGCCATCATGGGGCCATCCTGAAAGGAAACAGGTGCGCCACGGTCAGAACAGTATACCTGGTGATCTGATACAAAGTAATCACAAAGAAAACTTGAAACACACATGCAATCAATGTTTTCGTGCATTAAGTCGGAAATCAGAAGTCAGGGTCATGGTGTACGGATACGTCGGCCGCTGCACCAACACTGGACTCCCTGGACTGATAACCACACTCAATACGCTAAACATTATTGCTTCACATAGAAGAAAGATCAGAGTCCATGGTAGAACCAAACTCCTCTGATACCAATTTGTCATGACCCGTCCTCGGGGTCCGTGTCGTGACTACCCCAAGCCCGCCTTCCATAGGCCAGGGGCTGGCGACTAGCACCAAGGCGTAAATCCCAGTAAAGGGAAGGAATTGCCTTTGTAAAGTAAACAATCACCACAGAGTAAGCAAGCGGAAAAAGTAAACACTAAGTAAAAGTTGGTACAACAGTAAGTGTAGAAAAGTAAAAGGGGGCCGGAAATACAAGCCCAACTGTAAAGTACAACTGAAAAGGGAAAAACAGCAACTGAAAAGTAAAGCCGCAACGTCGAGCCATCCACTGGAAGTCCCACCTGAAGGGTGGGTACAGATAGCCTCCACTGCTCCTCGGTTCCAGCCGACCGCTCTGAGTACGTCCCACCCAGTGGTCCACCTCCAGGTACCGTCCTGCTCCGCAAGCCTCCACCACGATCAGCGCTATCTGTCGTCTGCAACCAACACAATGAAGTGCGGGCATAGCCCGTGCAGGGGTGAGTATAAGATACTCAGTAGGGACCCCGAGACCCCCAAAGGTCTCTTAGAATACACAAAGGATAATCCACAAAGGAAAGATACAATCACGAAGTAACATCTGACACGGCTTAGGTATATGCCCATACATATACCAAGGTCATCAATTCTCGCTCGGCTCCAACATCCGAGCTCAAGTACAACCAAGTCCACACAGGAAAGCAAAACATGAAATCCACACAGGATAGCTCAACACAATCCACAAAGGAAAATAAAACGTAAATCCACACAGGATAGCACAACACAATCCACAAAGGAAAGTAAAACAGAGTTTCAGCTCACACAGGTATACTTCTTCAAATGACGATAGAGATGATCACTGATCCATCTAAGTCGTCGGACCCACAAAGGATCGATAGGTACTAACCCCCGCAATGACCCACAAAGGATCTGACCCACAAAGGATCGATAGGTAACTAACCCCCGCAAAGACCCACACAGGATCGGGCCCACACATGACCTGTAAGCGCTGGCCCACACAGGACTGCTGAGCGCTGACCCACACAGGATCGGACCCACACAGGATCGGTAGCACTGACCCACAAAGGATCGCTGAGTGCTGTAGTCGTCTCCGTCGAATCCACTGAGGATCTCTGCACAGTCGTCGTCGTCACAGTAGCAGTCGCAGCCAGCTCTAGGGTTCCCGCACACAGCAAGCTCGTTCGGGAGGGTCCGCTCCATGAGCCGAGAGGCTGATACATCAACTGACACATAGTCCAGAGTTGATGTATCCAAAAGTTTTGTATCGTCAACAGGAACTTAACGTCGCAGACGGCGCGTCAATCGGACGCTCGGTCTGAGAGTTATTGGCTTTTTCGTCCCAGGGGCCCGGTTGGTTTTTAAGGTAAAACCAACCTGACCGTACTCCACCTGCATCCAAACCTCAGGCGTAGTATTCCAAAAGATCCGTCTCACTTAGAGGAAAACAAAAAAGTCGACGGCACGTCAATCGGACATCTGAAGCTCAAGATATGAGTGTTTCCGCTCTGAGGGCCCGGTTGGTTTCGTGTACGAACCAACCCGGCCGAACCCAAGGTATTCTGAAACCTTGAGTGCGATATATCAAAACGACCGTATCGATCCAAGGATCACATCGCTGCTGACGGCGCGTCGTTCAGAGGCCCGTAGCTCAAGTTACGGGCAAAAGACCGAAAACGGTCCGAAGATGGGGGGTCTGGGACCGGACCGACCCGGCCCAACCCCCCCTGGGTCGGCCCGAACCAGGTCAACCCAACCTGGGTCCGAGTCCGACCCGGTTCGGCACGGCCCGGCCCGGCCAGGGCGCGACCCGGCCGGTCGGGCCGGCCCGGCTCGGCTCGGCCGGGCGGCCGAGCGAGGGAGCCGCGGGGCGCTGCACCCGCGGGAAGAAGTTGTCGCGGCCCCGCGTGGGGCCACACTGGATCAACAGACGTGGCAAAGTCGCGGCCCCGCGTGGGCCCATGCTAGATCAACGGACGTGGCAAAGCCACGTCCCGTGTGTGCCGGACCCGCGCGGCCGCGGGTCCGCTGGCCGCCGCCGCCGGTGGGTTCCACGGGCCACCGGAGTTGCTCCGGTGGTCCGATTTCGTTTCTGTCTGCGCCGTAGCTCCTCCCGGGTCCCGAACTTCACTGCGGAAACAACGAATCACCTTTACGGCTTGTTTTGTCATCACTCGCCAATCCGCACATCAACGAAGAACTGCGGAGGGTTGTCGGGCCGTGTTTGTTTGGCCCGCACCCTCCGCGTTAGGTGATAACAATCGGTAATAAAATATTCAACACATGAATAACAAGCAAGGCACAATTTTAATAGAATTAAAATTGAACTTGATTCGGGTTCTTTGTTTTTAAAGAAACAATCACGGGAATTAAATTATTTCACAAACAAACCCCTACCACGTCAAGTCGCCGCACGCGTGTTCTTCGCGGAATTGATCGTCGTGGAAGGAGGCGATCGTCGCGTCGCGGAAGGGCGTCGCGTCGTCGCGGAATACGATGTCGCGTCGACGAACTCCAAGGTTCAAGAACATGTAGATTTAATTATATTAATTAAATCCATGATGTTGTTATAACCCACAAAGAGATTTAAAAGAAGAAACCTGAAATCTCCTACCTCAAACAGTTGGTGATCGGAGATCGTTGCGGGGAAGAATGTCTCGGAAGAAGCGTCGTCAATATCCGAGGGTGAAAGCGTTCTTCTCATTCTTCGCGTTCTTCATGTTCTTCACGAAGGAGGATGAAGGCACAAAATTTGTCAAAACCTCTCAACGAGCATTTCTCCAGAAGTCGTGCGTTGGTCTTATTTTGTTATTACGCCAACAGATTGTAAACAGGTTAAGAAACGATTAAATTAATTCATAGAATTAATTCAATGAATAGAACCACCCAATTAATTGGTGCGTTAAGAAATTAAGAAAATGCGTCAGTTGACTTTCATAATGATGGGTTTTCGCGGGTGCGTTACTTAGCGGAAAAGAAACGGTGGGGCTCCTGTGGGCCCCACCTCACAAATATCCTACCAAGAGGGTAGGATATTTTTGGATAGCACCCTATCCGCATCAACTCAGCTGAAGCAGCTTTAAGTGGCTTTCAAGTGGCTTTAAGTGAAATAAAATAAAGTTTGTTGTACCAATTATTTAATTTTTAACTTTAAGCCCAAAAATTAAAAACCACACCTGAGCAAACGCAACTCTAGAAGAGGCGTTTCTAAGCAAATATCGGTGTTGTGATTCCATCGGTGCCCTCAGAATTTGATTCTGAGCACCGGTTCAAAAGTTAGAAAAACCCGCTCATCCGTTCACTGAACGTACCCGAGCCAAACTTCGGAAAATGATTTCGGGCACACCGGGCCTCGGAATCAGGTGTCGTCTGAAACTGCGTTCTTGTAAAAATTCAAAGAAAATTAAGAAAAAAAATTCCTTGAATTTTTCGGGTCTTTACACTCTCTCTCTGGCTCACTACCGGTGGAGAGGATCACCTTCTTCCTCTTCCTTTTCTCACTACTCTAGAAAGGATCCACTCAAAGTTTATAGACATTTGGGTCTCTTTATTATCACTAATGAATATATCCTCTATTGTATGTAGATCCTCTGTTGAAGTCCAACTTTCAACCATAGATGAATATCACTTTGCATCGAAGGTATCGGGCAATCTTCCATCTTTCAAGCAGCCCTGAATCACTGTCGTGCTTCAACCATACCTGGAAACCTTCTCCAAGATGGCGCGCAAGTCTCAGTGCACAAGTTAAAACTAGCGTGAAAGTTCACCTTATCCACTTGTGTGAAACTAGCTTTTGCAACTCCAAACTTGTGCGACTCACACCCTTTACGCCCAAACCAATTTTGGAATGAAACCATCAACTGTCGTGCTTCTTCAAAACCTGGTGTGCAAGTGTCAACAAACCACTTGTGTGACGCCCCATTATTCAACTCAAAACTTGGGAAAATCCCTTCCTTTCTCACCCAAACCACTCTAGACATGCAACAATCAACTGGAGCTCAACTTCTACTTGCGCGACCACACCACCACTTGTGTGACCACCACACCTGCGCGATGGGAGCTCTGATTTTCTCTAAGTGTTGAACTCACCCCAAATAAGGTGGGGTATACCTCTATTTATAGGCATTTTAACACCCTGTGTGATGGGTGCGCATGTCTCCTCTCGGCGCGCAAGTCCATCTGCCCTAGTCACTGTCGCGCAAGTCACTTGTGCGACCAAACATAAAACATGGGAGACCCTTTTCCCTTTTCCATATTTTGATGTTCTGATCTTGAAAAACATATGGCGCGCAAGTTTCCAAGCCTCCAAGACACCAGCACGCAAGTCCCTTTTCCAAAAACACTTTTCTCCATTTTTCGATTTTGAGGCCCAAAAATTTGGAAAACACTGGAAAACGGCACCACCTTGTATCTGCTCTTTTTGAACCACCTCCATATCGATCATTCCTTTATCGACGTTCTTGAATAAATCATGTATTGTTAACATGATCCCATGAACTCTACATGCCACCATGAAATCCCCTTTGTCAACAAATTTGTATGTCATGGTTTGCTTTGTCAACAATCACAACACAGATATCCACTTTGTCAACAAACACAATAACCTCAAAAATGCTTCAATGATGCCTTAGGGGATTTTTTCCCAAAAATATCCCCCTTTCGTTTTTTTGAAAACTCTTCCATGAAAATACACATCATTAATTCTTCAGCCACCATTCACCTATTTCCATTCCGATAGCGATCAAGGATTTACTCAACACATACTCTAATCCCACATGAGCAATGCTCGGTGTGAGAAACAAGAGCAAATGAAAAGTTCATCAATGAATCACTTCAACTCTGACACCCACTGTTGACACCAAACTGATACCAATTTTTGGAAATATTCTTACTGCATTCCAACACCACTCTTCTGATTTTATCATGATCCTTAGCTGTCATGATATCTATTCTTTGATCGATCACTTCTAGCATCGTCATATTTGATACTCTCCCCCTGTCTCCTTGCTCTCCCCCTATCTCGCTGCTCCACCTGTTAGCTTCTCCCCATATCAATTATGATTTTTCAAATTGCCACACTGTCTCCCCCTTAAGTAATCACTATTTTCTCCCCCTTTGTCAACAAACCCAAAGGTCACTCCTTTGTAGTCTGTAACAGAGTAGAGAACACATATCAGCACATTATGGAAAAACACATCTTACCTCTGGGAGAGGGGGGTTCCACATCCACACTCTTTCAATTGAGGGGAGTCAACTGAACTCTCAGATCCAGTTGATGCCTCTCAAACACTTCCTTGGGTAAGGCCTTTGTCAGAATATCTGCAACCTATAGCTCTGTAGGCACATACTCCAACTTCACAGGCCCTTGCTACACCTTCTCCTTGATGAAATGATATTTTATCTAAATGTGCTTTGTCCTTGAGTGATGAAATGGTTTTTTCCTAATATTTATAGCACTTGAGTTATCGCACTAGATTCTGATCGGAGACTTCACTTCAACTACCATATCCTCAAGTTGTTGCTTCATCCATAATAATTGTGTGCATGCTTGAGTGGCCGCAATATACTCAGCCTCCGCAGTTCTCAATGAAATGCAATCTTGCTTCTTTCTTAGCTAAGAAATACATAATCCATCAAGATAGAAAGCACCACCTGACATTGATTTCCTATCATCCGCTGAACCGGCCCAGTCTGCATTAGTATATCCCAATAACTCTGTCTGGTATTTGTCATTATATGTCAAGCCGAATCCCATCGTGCCCTTGATATACCGAAGTATTCTTTTCACTGCAATCATGTGGATTTACTTGGGATTACTCTAATATCTCTCTTCTTGGTATGTGGCGAAAACAATGTCAGGCCTTGTTGTGGTCAAGTATAACAAACTTCCAATAATTTTCCTATATTCTATGATATTAAATACCTTGCCATCCTCATCATTGGACAGTTTCGTCTGGGTAGCAACTGGAGTCTTCATCTCCTTGGAATTTTCCATTCCAAATATTTTCAAAACCTCCTTGGCATATTTGGATTGAGAAATTAATATTCCATTCCTTCCTTGTGTCACCTGTTGACCAAGGAAAAATGTTAGCTCTCCAATCATTGACATTTCAAACTCACTTTTCATGAAATCAGAAAACTATTTGCACTGATCTTCATCTGATCCACCAAATATTATGTCATTGACATAAACCAACACCATCATCCTTTGATTACTTTCGTTGCTAAAATAGAGATTGTAATCAACTCCCCCACATTGGAAACCAAGCTTCTACAAGTACTGATCAAGCCTTGAGTACCATGCTCTTGGTGCTTGTTTCAGCCCATACAATGCCTTCTTTAGTCTAAAAACCTTGTTCTCATCTTCATGAATGATAAAAACATCTGGCTGCTCAATATACACTTCCTCCTCTAGAACCCCATTCAAGAATGCAGATTTGACATCCATCTGGAAAAATTTGAACTTTCATTGCACTGCAATGACTAGGAATTATCTAATTTTCTTGAGCCTTTCAACCGGTGCAAATGCCTCATCAAAATCTATTCCCTCTATCTAGGAGTATCATTTGCACACTAGTAGTGCTTTGTTTCAAACCACTCTACCATCTTCATTAATCTTGTTACGATAGACTCATTTAGTCCCGATGACATTCTTATCTTCTAGTCTTGAAACAATCTCTCATGTCTGGTTCTTCTTAATCTGATAAAGATCTTCATTCATATCCTGAACCTAGTTTTCATCTTCAGCTGCATCAGCAAAGCATTTTGGCTCTACCTGAGATAGGAAATATGTCTGCTGCAGTGAATTCATTCTTCTTGTCTGAACTGGAGCTCTCTGATCACCAATGATATTCTGCCTATCAATTTTAGCTCGACTCTTTAGCTTCCTTAAAGACACAAACTTGACACTTTCTTTTTCATCATCAGTGTCTTCTTTTGAGTATGCATCTGCCACTTCTTCTCCTCCTATGTTACTATCCTCTTCATCACTTTCATCAAGAAACTGTTCACTATGTTGTTTAATATTCTCTTCATTTTCCATAATAGTGACATCATTGCTCTCAACTACTTTCCCAAGCCACTTGTTAAAGAATTTTTATGCTTTACGTTTTCCTGAGTAGCCCATAAATATTCCCTCATGTCCACGTGATTCAAAATTCATATGCTTTTCTTTGTTGTGAATGAAGCACTTACTTCCAAATATTCAAAAGTATTTCACTGTTGGATTATTTCTTTACCACATTTCATAAGGAGTCTTTCCTTCCTTCAGACACAATAGAGACCTATTAGAAATGTAGACTGATGTCAATACTGCTTCCTTTCAAAACTTCTCTGGTAGGTCTTTTTCTATAAGCATTATTCTGGCCATGTTTTTGATGATTAGATTTCTCCTTTCAACCACTCCATTTTGTTGGGGAGTTCTTACTGAAGAAACTTGATGCCTTATCCCATGTTTCTTGAGATAATCTTCCACCTGACTGTTTGTGAATTTTGAACCATTGTTTGTACGAAACTTCATAATTTTATGTCCAATCATCCTTTCAGATTCCCTTTGGTACTGTTTTAGGCAGCTGAACACATCGGACTTATGGGAAATAACGAATACCCATGCCATTATACTATATTCATCAATGAAAAGAACATAATACCTATTCTCGTCAATGTCTCTTGGTGAAATAGGTCCACATACATCAGCATGAACCAATTCAAGCACTCTTGTTGACTTCTTTTCCTTTGTCTTGTATATTTTTCTGATGATCTTCCCTTGTTGGCAAGCATCGCATGTATGTGTATAATCACGTGATAGCTTAGGGAGGTCTCTTGCTGCTTCACACTTTACCAGATCTTCTAGAGATGGTTGACATAGATGACCAAGTCATTTATGCCACAATTTGTTTTCTTCATCTCTAGACAAAAGGCACATATCATCTTCTCTACTTACAAGGTAGAGATTTCCCTTTGTTCTTTTTCCCTATAGAACCATTGTCCCATCTCTTCCTTTGACAATACACAACTTCTTAGTAAACCTTATAGAATGTCTTGAGTCACATAGTTGACTGACACTGAGCAGATTTTGACTGAGTCCTTCTACTACTAAGACATTTGTACGTCTCATCTCTTGGCCCCCAAACTTGGCCTTTCCTAAGCCAACAATCTTCAGGACTTCATTGCTTCCAAATTTGACAACTCCTTCTTTGTCATATTTTATTCTTGTAACAAGATCCTTATTACCTTTCATGTGAGATGTGAAACCACTATCAAGGATCCACACACCAGAGCGATCTGATGCCTTAAGGGTAATTTCTGCCACCACAGCCTTCTCATTATCCTTCTTCTTGGTACATATTTCCACCTTCACACTCAGCATGGATTGAGACTTTTTTTCTTTCTCAGAGTATGATGGACCGGCTTCATCTTTGAAAGCCGCAAATCAATTCTTCATTTTTAACTCACATGTTGGTTTATTGATCTGCAGCTTGCGAACGTTTTGATTCTAGTTTGGCACATTCCTCTGTATAGTCTAAGTGCAGTACCTATCCATGTGCCCAAATCCTCCACACCAAAAACATTTTCCTTCAAAATATGTTCTGAAAAACCATTCTCTATTTGGTTTCCACCTCTGTTCTTGTTCCCTTTGATATCTCTTGGCTATGGAACACACATACTGTGAATGTCACATCTTTCCACAATATTAACACCTGATATAAGGTGCATTTCTTCGTGTTACTTCTGCACTATGAGTTTCCCCTTGGGATCTATGAATATTATGATTTTTATTTGTGCCCAAATCATCCTTCAATCTTAGGATGGTTGCTTGTGGTCGGACTTCAATTTTCATAGATTTTTGTTTCTGATCAAGCCCTAAATCAGCCTTAACATCTAAGCTCAATTTTTACTTCTTTCCTGCTGAACTACTAGCCTCCTCTTTCATCTTTTCTATCTTCTGAATGTCCTGATTTTCTGATATCATACTGGGAGTGAAGAGTTTTTCTTGATCCTTCATTTTTCATCTCAGACTGACCACTTCTTCTTCAAGTTCTTTGATACACTTGACTTGATATTTAACTTTTCTATTCAAGCCATCAATCTCCCTTTTCTGTTCTTCAATCTTGAGCTTATACTCACTAACTGATTCTGAATTCTCTGGTGTTGATAACTTGAGTTTCTTAATTTCTTCCATCAACTTAGACTTCTCTTCTTTCTACTGATGCATATAGAGTTTAGCATCACAAACAACATTGTTAGCTTTCTTTTTTTTGGATCTCCAAACATCTCTCTCCTCAAGAGCAGCCTCTAACTCAACTTGCATATCTATTCTTCCTTAAACATATTCTTCTTCATCATCATCTTCAGTTTCATTATTATCCTGAGAACTACCAAAGACTACCACCGTAACATTTTCTCCATGATCTTTGAAATTTTCAATCTCCTCAACCTCTTCAACCTCAGACTCATCTAAACTGTTTATTTCTTATGAAAGAAGATTCTTCTTCTTAAAGAAATTTCTCCTGAAATGCTTCTTCCCTTTCCCATAGGCTGAAGATTTCTTCTTGGTAATTTCAACTTAAACTTCATCATTTTCTTCTTGAAACTTTTTTGGGCACCTTGCGGAAAGATGACTAAATTTTCCAAATCTAAAGAAAGAAAGTGGAAGTTTCCCTTTGAAATTTACTTTTCCTCTTTGAAGATTTGAGTAGAGGAATGACATTACCTCATCTGTCTCTTCTTCTTCCTGAGTATCTTCAATGGTGAGCTTTTTCATGGCCTTAAATTCTACCTCTTTGGATTTCCCTTTTTCCGCAGCATCTTTATCATCATTCCACATTTCATATGCAACCAAGTTATTGTGCAAATTGTTCAGTGTCATCTCTTTTAGATCTTTATCTTCTAATACTAAAACATTCAGATTGAACCGAGGTGGAAGTTTCCTCAAGATGTGATTTATGATCTTTATGTATTAAATGACTTCTCCAAGACTTCACATATCTTCCACAAAAATATTTAACTTATCAAAGAATGCATCAACAGACTCATTCAGGTTCATTTTCAGATCTTCATACTTATTCCATAGTACTTGAAGATTTGCCTTTCTGACCTTTGTATCTCCTTCATATATATTCAAAAGATTTTCCCACATGGCATGTGATGTTTTTCATGAAATCACCTTCATATAAATATCATTGGATAGGGATACCCCTAAATCATTTATTCCCTTGGCGTCAGAATAAAATTCTCTTCGCTCGGCTTCTGATAATTCCCCACTGTTGATGTCAGCTGTTATACCATGCATTTCTGATGTGAACACATCCATTCCCAAATATCGGAAGTAGTGTTGCATCTGATTCTTCTATAGCTGAAAATTGTTTCCGTCGAAGATCGGAATACCTTTATGATTAGTGACCTCCATTTGATAGAGAATTACAGATATAAACCTTTCACTCTGATACCAATTGTTAGGTCCACTAGGTTAGATACCCTGAGAGGGGGGTGAATCAAGGTATGACATATTAAAACAACTGCCCCTCTTGATCTTGTCTCGCTGTTAAGAAAGACTCTCTTCTCTCTATTTTCTACATAAAAGTATAAAAAAAACTAAAGCATGCACATGACACAACAATTTTTACTTGGTTCACCCTCACGGGGCTACGTCCAAGGATCATACACCGGCAATGTGTCGATGTACCAAATACACTAAAAGTGCACTGTTGTTTACAAATTTTTGGATAGATCACTTCTATTCCCAGGCTCACTGCCTTTACAATGTTTAGGGTCAGCTCACTGCTTTCCTAAGGGTCACTCCATGTCTCTCTCTCTCTGGATCACTGCCGGTGAAGAGGATCACCTTCTTCCTCTTCCTTTGATCACTGCTCTAGAAAGGATCCACTCACAGTTTATAGACCTTTAGGTCTCTCCATTATCACTAATGAATACATCCTCTATTGTATGTAGATGCTCTGTTGAATTCCAACTCTCACCCGTAGATGAATCTCACATTGAACCGAAGGTATCAAGAAATATTCCAGCTTTCACGTAGCCCTGAATCACAATCATGCTTCAACCATAACTGGCGCCCTTCTCCAAGATGGAGTGCAAGTCTCAGCGTGCAAGTTAAAACCATCGCGCAAGTTCACCTCAACCAATTGTGCGACACTAGCTTCTGCAACTCCAAACTTGCGCGACTCATACCCTTTTACACCCAAACCAATTTTGGCATGCAACCATCAACTTTCGCGCTTCTTTAAAACCTGGCGTACAAGTGTCAACAAACCACTTGCGTGACACCCCCTTCTTCAACTCAAAAATTGGGTGACTCCCTTCCTTTCTCACCCAACCCACTCTGGACGCACAACAATCAACTGGCGCGCAACTTCTACTTGTGCGACCACACCACCACTTGCGTGAACACCACACCTTTGCGATGGGAGCTCTTATTTTCTCTAAGTGTTGAACTCACCCCAAATGAGGAGGGTTTGACCTCTATTTATAGGAATTTTAACACCTTGTGTGGTGGGCGCACAAGTCTTCTCTCGGCGTGCAAGTCCAACCGCCCTAGTCACTACCGCGCAAGTCACTTGTGCGACCAAATGTAAAACTTGGGTACCCCTTTTCCCTTTTCCATATTTTGATGTTCTGGTCTTGAAAAACATATGGCACCCAATTTTCCAAGCAAGTCCCTTTTCCAAAAACACTTTTCTCCATTTGTTGATTATGAGGCCCGAAAATTTGGCAAACACTAGAAAATGGTGCCACCTTGTATCTTCTCTTTTTAAACCGCCTCCATATCAACCATTCCTTTGTCGACGTTCTTGAATCAATCATGGATCATTAAAAACATCCCTTGAACTTGAAATTCCACCATGAAATCCCCTTTGTCAACAAATTTTTACGTCCTGGTTTGCTTTTTCAACAATCACAACACATATTTCCACTTTGTCAACAAACACAATAACCTCAAAAATGCTTCAATGATTCCTTGAGGGATTTTTTTCCAATAGTAGATAATATTTTACATTTATAAAATCATAAATATGGTATAAAAATAATATTTATTAATTAATAACATCCTTATTACTATCCATGTGAGGTTGTAATAAAAAATCAATCACATTGCTTCCCGGAGGAGGTAGTCCACACATACGTGTGGGCAACGTAATCATTTTCCAATGAAAAAAAGAGTATGATGGTAAGTAATATCATATATTTACATAATAAAAATTATATAATAAATATAATATATATTCATTTTATTCCTCGGTTTAGCCATCCATGGGTTTAGTGATGAAAATCTAATTACAAATCTATGTAGAGACTATAGACTCTGTGTACACATGACTGATACTTTCATTTACCATTAGAGAAAAAATTATATGAAAAAGGGTTTTGAAATTGAAATAATAAAATTTAATTATATATAATATAATTAATTTATTATATCAGCAAGGTTATATAAAATTTTAAGTAAGTGGAAGAAGAAACAAACATGAAAACACTTGTTTAAGAGTTATACCTCTTTTTTGGAAAAAGATACTTTGTCTTACACCTTAATCCTTATAATATAAATGCTTTGGTGAGACCAGTACCTCTAGGATATGAGGATGGATTTTGGAGAGGTATTTATATATGTCTTGGTTGATCTAAATATCTCAAAGTATGTAAATAATAGAGGATATGAGGTGCACTTTAATAAGTGAGGGGAGTGTCACTCTTATAATTATTCAGAGTTTTAAAATAATATGATGTATTATTTATGGGAAAGTGGAACACAATCAATAAAATTTTGAAGATAAGGTGATAACGGTAAAAATTATCTCATAAAATATGATTTAACATGAGATTTTGTGACCTTATCCCAAAGTTTTAACCCTAATTAACTTGTTTTACCCTTTACCACAGTGATAACAATTTACCATGGTTATTATTCATTATAACCAAAAAAAATTAACTCGTTACTAAATTTGAACCTCTTGAATCCAAATATGAAATTATTTTTTCAGGATTCAGTATTTATAATTATAAAAAATTAATTTTCATATAATAATACAAAACACAACAAAAAACAGTTATTTAGAAAAATGTGTCTTAAGCCTAAAAATGAAGTTATACAAAAATAAAGTATAATAATGATTCGTATGGATTTAAATAAGATATATTTATTCAAAGATAACTAATTTTAATTTAAAATAAACCCAAAATATAATTTTTCATTTTAAATATTTGAAAATAAATGACAAATTTTGTAAAAATCAGTATTTTTCTCCATTCACCAAAAAATAAATCTTTCCAGAAAAATCCCAAAAAAAACAGAAGATAAATTTAATATGATGATATAAAAAATTAATTCAATTTTATAAAATAAAATTTCTAAAATTTATAAATCTAAATTTTAAATAATAACATATAATACAAGGAAAAAAATTAGTTATAATAAAACTATTTCTTTTTTATTTGAAAATTCATATAAATTTTTCATAGTGAATGTGAATCCATAAAATATAATCATGAATAATTATAATACATAAAATTTATTTATTATTAGTATAATTGGGTTGTCACAGAAATTTTAGAGGTGAGGCTATTGAAATATATTTTAGAAAGTTTAAGGACTGTTGAAGCTTGAGTGGGGGTATCAAAAAGTTAGGGATCTAGAAGATAGAGTATAGATGACAAGTATAAATAAACCAGTTTAGTTAAAGAGAACAACCTAATTTATAAAGTCAATTTTAAGAGGTTTGAGGTTGATATGAACTTTCTACATTTAATGGATGTAGTAGAACCCATATTTTTGGAAGAATCAATGACACTTAGTGACTTGAAACAATGGAAATAAATAGTAAATAAAGAAATATCTTCATTAAAATCCAAAAAAACTTGGGAATTGGCTTATTTACTGAAATGGAAATAGGAACTTCATAATAAGTGGGTTTAATATTTTAATAAATATGTTGATGGAAAGAATTGTTTCAAGGTATAGCTGATGGAAAATGGATTCCAACATAAGGAAGGAGTTGATTTCTCATAGATATTCTCAAAGATGGTTAAATATAAATATATTTGGACAGTTCTAAGAATGGTGGAATTAGAAGTCCAATACTTAGAATAGATGAATTTAAAGATGCCTTTACTTTATAGAAATTTGGATTTAGATATTTACATGAAGAAACTAATAGGTTTCATGGAAGATTAAAATAAAAATTTGGTTCATACATTAAAGAAAATTATTTAAAGGATAAATAATGATCCACAAAAATGGAATTAGTTGCTCGGTGTATTTATTTTGGAAGAAGGATTTGAAATCTGAAATGTGGATCATTTTTTGTTACTGAAGGACAAGGGATGATGATACATTCATTAAACCACTCATATAAATAGATGAAATGTTTCTATTGGGTATAGAGGTTTCATGGATTCAAGAAATGATGATTAAGTTGTTCAAATGATTATAGATTAAGGATCTTAGACATTCCAAGAATATTTTGGGGATGATGATATAGAGGGATATGAAATATAGAACATTGGTGTTATCCCAGAAAGATTACATCTGAAAATCACTAAAAAGTTTGGAATGACCAAATGCATGCCCATATCAACCCCTCTTACCAGACAATTCAAATTTTCTAAGGCATAGGAACCAATAGGGGAAGAAGAGAAATAGTAAATAGAGACATATTTTTCTATATCAACAGTAGTAAGTTTCATGTATGAAATGATTTGTACTTGGTTGGGAATTGATTTTGAAGTGGGATTAGTAAGTCTCTATATGTTGAACCTCATAAGGGAACACCGAAAAACTGTTAAGTGGATCTTATGATACTTGAATGGATTATAAGAAGTTACTCTATGTTTTGGGGTGGATAATTTGTTGAAAGGATTTTTGGATACATGCTTCACTGGGGATTCTAACACCTATAAGAACATGACCAGTTTTTTATCCACCTATGGAGGAACAAATATCAGTTGGATTTCATGGGTACATAATATGTTTTATTTTAATTAAACCATAGATAAATTATATATAAACAATAAAAGCAGGTAAGAAGATGGTATTTTTAATTCAATTGTTGTAAAATTTCAAAAGAAACTATAAGGATGGAGTTTTGTTTTATGATAATTAGAGTGTGATTCACCTAACCAAAAATATGGTGTTTTATGAATGGATGAAGCATATTGTCCTGAATTACCACTTCATTAGAAACATGTTGGAGGAAAATTGTTAAATCTATAGAAGCTACCCAGAATACAAATTTTAATTGACAAGCATACTAAATAATTAGTTCAAGAAATTCTAAGGCAACATAATTCATAAGTGGGACTTGGGTGAATATAAAGAGGATGGATAACACTAAATGTTATAAAAAGGAAGTTTGATTGGTTTTTAAAAATTTAGAGGGTTGATAAATTTTCCCTAAAATATTCTTTAAGTAGAAGATTTTTGGTATGTAAAATCTATTTCAGTTCATCATATTCAGTTTACTGGATTTTATTTCACCAAAAATTGGGTTGGATTAGTGTACAGATAGTGGAAGTAGGATCTATCAAGAAGGCATTAGAACCATTGGAAGTTTTTATCTTCTAATAAAATCATGAAGATCAAGAAATTTTGGGGAAAGTATCTAGAATGATGTTTTTGGAATAGTTGACCTAGGAAATTAGTCGAAGTCAGAGGTTTTTGAATATTAATATTTACCATTATAGATGGAGGAATTTCCATAAATATTGGAAATTTATGTAATTATGATGATTGAATATGTTTTCCTATAAAAGGGAGTGGGGACCTCGCGGAATATTGTACCATGGATTATTATAGTACATAAAAATATACACAATGATTCTGAGTTGAATTTACATCAATGAATTAAAAAAATATTAATCATTTTATAATTAATTCATGTTGATTGATTTTTCCATTGTTGGTTATGACATCATCGGCCCGGTTCACTCATAAGTAACTGACCTGGAGGGCAACATGGCCTCAATATCACCTCCTTGTATATAAAAGGCTACTAACTAGTAGTGAAGTTCTGATGATGGTATATTGGGGAGACTATTCCCTCTGGTATAGAAGTAAATATATCAGAATAGATGAAAAGAACTATAGGTAGATAATAACCACTGGTAACCTAGTAAATTACAATAAAATCCAACCATCCAATAAGAGATGATATTACATGTACAAGGTAGTCAATAAATCTAGTATATAATACACATACAACATTACAAGATGAAAATGAATAAATAAATAAGACAACCTAACTCCTATGGGTGGTTTGAGTACATGCTCAGTCCATAGCTCCCATGCCAAGTACAAACCCAAGACAAGTAATGGAAAAGAGGAACCATCCAAAGTCTTATCCAACAAATACAGTATCTTCTTGGGTACCAAATGGTGACCCAAATAGGGTGTGAGTAAAATTTATTACTCCACTGTCAATAGTGTCTAATGAATTTTCATCCTGTGATTATAAAAAAATTGGTGTGCAGTATATGAATAAGAAAGTAGTACAGTGAAAATGGATCAAGGAATTCCACTTGCATTGTCTTAAATAGGTTTTCTATAATCATGTGAGCTAATAAAGGGGTCATAGGACGTATTTCATATTGAACAGGCATCCCAGAGAAAGTATCAAAGGTGAATCCACAAAGCGGGCTCGGGAATTCCCATGCAACAAAACCATGTGAATCTAAGGAAAACTCTAAGGAATTATATGTTTGGAACTATAAATCCAACCCATAGTGATTAGGCCATGGTTTATTACTCTGAAGTAGAATCCAAGGGATGAACCCTCATCATTCCACCTTCTAAAGGGTATTTAAAGGAACCCAAGGAGATAGTACTTAGTAATTTCAATAAGGGGATTCATTAGGATCCAAGGAGGTAATTCAAATAATTCTGTGATTGAGTAAATAAATTTGAATTTGGAAGCTCTTCCTAGGAATTCTAATGTTTTTGGATTTTCTAGGTGAATCCATGGTTCCTATCTAAGGCATTCATGAATGTAAGACATTGATCAAATCCTAGGTGGGATTAACCCTAGGAATTCACATAAATGAATCATGTTGTATCCATTGGGTCTGTGCTTGGAGTTCAACCCTAGAATCCAAGCCATACCCATGTAATGTCTTTCTTTTAAACCATAACCTGTTTCATTATAATAATAAGGCTTACAAATCATAAATTACCATTGAATGGGAAATTAATCATAAATAAGGAAAACATACTTCACAGCTAAAGGCCTTTTATTGGAAATACACCCAAGACATCCTTTAGTTTTTAACCCATTAGATTTCATATTCTCATTTTAAATTTTTTTATTATTTAATTAATGGTATCGAAACTCACCAAAACCACTACCTTAATCAATATACATCAATTTATCTCAAAGAACAAATATTCCATTAAAAAATTTATTACACATATAAGGGGGTTTTAGGATATTCTATTTTAATAACTATCCATTGGTCACACACTAGGTATTAGAGGATATAAGGTTATCATGTTCATGTTATGGGTTAAGAAACCCCATTTAATCTAGGTTCATAATAAAAATCAATTAAATCATGTTCATTATTTAATTTAATGCTATTTATACACAAGGTTAAATAGATTAAATTCTAGATTTATTAAACAAGGGGAGTTCACAATCTTGAGGGTTGACCTTTATTTATCCTAGGTTCATTGAATTAGTTCCCTAGTTTTTATCACTCCTATATTTTCTAAATATTTTATCAAGAATTCATGAAAAACAAGGGCACATCATGGTTGACTCAATTAATAGTTCAAGACTCTTTAATGGACCATACTTAGTCCATGGAATGAGTTGAATTAAAACCTTAACCTCGCCTAGAATCTAATTCTTAATAAGGGTTATAAATTTTCAACTGATTTATAGAATTAAGGTTAGGTTGTAAAATCTCCATGTCCCATAATCATTACTCAGTTTATATTGCTAATTTTAAGACACTAATAAGAATCATTAATTAATTTATGGGAAAAAAGATAAGAAAAAAGGAATTTAAAATTTTAAACTAGGTCATCGTCAAGTTACCGGTATAACACACAATTCATATGTTTTATAAAATTTAAATACATTAATGAAATAATTTAGACCACATACCTCAAGTTTATAAATATTCACTCATTTGATAACATCCCTCGGTTCAATCTAGAATGCAAGAAAATGAAGGTATAGATAAAATCCCTTAAAATAGGGTATATGATCTTGCATGAATATAGCATCAAAAAATAAATGAAAATAAAGGAATAAGAGAAGAGGATTGGAAGCCTTACCTTTAGATTTAATTTTCTTAAAATGAAATATGGTTTGTTAGAGGATTTATAGAGATCCACCATAAATAGAATAAAAGGATTGGGGCACTCCACTATACTAAAATAAGGCTAGAATGAGCCTTAAATTCAAGTGGAAGAGGATTAAGGGTATTGAGGGAGATCAAATAAAAAATTTGAACCCCTTTAAAAAAACTCTCAGTGTCCTACCAGATAGCCTATTGGTGACACCAGCTAGTTGATGGGACTATTATAGAATGTTGTAGTCCCAACTCCAACCCTAAACCTTGTGGTTCGCTTCAGATACCTTATGAACCCCTGAGATATATATAAAATCACCTACCTGAGTTGTCCTCTCCCTAAAACTTTTATTCTAAATACCAACTCTATTTTTGACCCCTCTATGGTTGAGAGTAAAAAAAGAGATTTCAAACAAATATGGAACCATGAAACAACTTTTTCAGGGAATATACATAGGGTTCCAGGAAAATTAAGAAGATACTTACCTCTATTCAACAAGTTAGGACCAGTTCAAGAAAATTTTAAAATTGTCCAAGAATTAGTTTTGTTATATCCTCTCTGGTATAGGATAACTCATCCTTGAGATTTAATTGCTACAAAATTTTACTTTTAACCATGTCCAAAACCACAAAAAGGGGATACATCGAAGCTCAAAATTATATCCCACGTCTCGGTTTCAAACCCGAGCCCCTCTCTAGAGTTAGAATCTAAAATTCCATGGATTCATGTTCAAACTAACTTCCTGGATAGTATGAATCCTAGGGATCATACAACCAAAACTACCATGTTCATCACTTCAAGATCATCCCATGATGTTCTCCTTGAGTTTATAAACACAAAATAGAAACACATAACCTATACTAATTGGTGAAATTGAATCATTTCCAACCATAACTGGTTCAGTCTCCAAACTTTCATTGGATGACTCAAAAGAAAATCCCAACAAGGTTTCCAATTAAATGTGTTTTTTCCAACATAATATTACCTATTGTTTTATCCCCATGAAATTTCCATCATGGATGATCAACTCTAAATATCAACGCATTACTAACCATTTGGTCACAACACTTCACTTCTGAAGACATTCCCAAATTTTCCAACATACTAACATTAGGACTTATAAGAATATGTTATAGTTTAGACACAGACTATTTATATTATATCACACTTATAAAAAAACCATATTATCTCTCCTAAGACTAAAAGTTACAGTGGTTTCAACATCTAACCAACACCTCACATTTAGAATTTATATGATCTTATAAGATGATCCCCTATAATACACCTCTCATAACATGTCCCAATTTTCCTTCATCATCCAAATTTAATTCCAACATGTTAAACCCAGAAACACCATACACATTCGTCCAATATAATGTTTTTAACTCTTTAAAGTAAGAATCGCATTATTAACTATTACATGGTGGCTCCCCACTGTAGAACTTCCTTTACCATCGAACCATGAGCACTACACTGCTAGACATCACTAACATTTTCTTACTGACATGTCTAAGGTCTAGTTTCTTTAACCAAAAGAGATATCACTTAATATTACTTAAAACTTCCATATATAATGGTGCCACATGGAACTTGCTACCACCATTTACAAATAATAGTTTTTATTAATATTGTATTGATGGGCCAGACATAGGGGTCATACCTGGAACATGATCATTGTACTTAATACGGTGTAAATTAAATGGTTTTAACTCACCGCATGTGCCTTTTTACTAAAATTCTAGTATAACCACTTTATGTTGACCTACATAAAGAACATCTATATTGATAACCCACGCCTCATAAAAGGACTCAATAATGTTACCTTAAATTCCAATGGTACCCCATGAAAGTTTGGATATACTTACCAAATTCTGAGCCTACCTCATGGTGTTCTTTAATGGTTGTGTGACCAACCAACCATTTCATCATCGTGTTATATTGTAAGAACTAACCTTACACTGATACATCACACTTTCCAGATTACTTATACACCCTAATCCTAAATCTAACATCCAAACTTAATCTAAATCCATACCTAAAACTTAAATTAAACACCTTCTTTGAGACTACAGGACTCAAATTTACTATATCACTGGCTTATCTAAGTCATTCTGACCACTCAAGACTGGTATTTTTACAATTTTTATCCTTCTCTCTTGAAGGTCTCACTTTTCACAAATGATGGGACACTCCCCACCATAGGGTAGGAGTTCCCTAATCATCATTTTACTAAAAATAGAAACCTAATTATCATGAAACATGATCCATCCACCATCAAATGTTTTTTTTACATAGCCCAACACACTTATACTAAGTTCAAACATGAAACTCAAACCTTTCCACATTCTAAAACTTCACTCATAGTAAAGATCACTTCCTTGAATAGCCAGTGGTGCACTTCTCACCACATGGATTTACTCCAGCCACTAATAAGGCATAACTATAATAGGTTTTTCATAGACACATGGATGATTCCCTTTCTAATCCACACTCATGCATGTCATCAACAACAAACATTAAATCCAAATTCTAACTTGGATAGATCATTCCATAGCACTCGACCCATTACATGGCCATCCATAAAACTGGGGTAACCCAGTTTTCCACTAAAATATCATGGATACATCACTTGCAATGAAACAGTTAACACCTATGTAACCTCACTCTAGTAGAGAACCATTAATGTTACCTATTAAGTCCCCACAAACCTTTACCAAGAATTCATGAACCAAAACCCCTCAGGGTGTTACCTTTGATTGCATCACCCAAATTTCTTTGAGACTTGAATGATTACCACTAAATTGTGCATGGATCACACCATTGATCCTTAATTCAATGGGAACCATATATGACAATGTATATTACTTTTATATTACCTCAATGAAATAGGCGTACCCATTTCATATTATTTATATTCATAACATCACCATGAATTCTTGGTGTTTTCTAGCCTACTTAATATCATAGAACCCAGGGTTTTCATTATCCCACACAACCATTTTTAACCTAACTAATGACTTCTTGAGTCATTCATCACTAAAAATAGGCTCTCAATATTAACTAAATGGTCAACCATTCCCTTGGCATGTCAGTTAAATTAAACTCAAGCATCTATGTTCCTCACAACACTCATAATTCATGTTATCATATGATCAACCACCTACCCATGGCGTCACTTCATTGTTTAAGAGTCCTACTCAAGTCTAAATAATATACTGACAAAAAATTTTGTGCTTAAAAAGTCGACACAAACATCTATCAATGATTTCATCTCCAAGGACATTACCATTTTCAAGATAACCCTTACTTAACATAAGGAATCGACTATAAATATGGGTTCATGCCTAAAAGGACACTAGGCTCTCTCACATAACCTCTAATTCTAACATAAAAAGATCCACCAAAGACTCACAGGTAACATCCACACTACCATCCAAGGCATCTCACACTGAAACTCTAAACTAACCCCACACAAATGCCTCTTATAAAATTATTTTTAAAAGGTTTTATTTAATCCATTTTAAGTGTTCCGGTCTATTATGAGGATCAAAGTTGTTTATTATGATAAAATTCCAAACAATATATACTACACAAGTAGGTTTGTACTAATAAAAATTTTATTCTTCAACTATTTATTTATATAAGTAGAGTGGCATCACTCTATATAATCCATCTCAAAAAAGTGAAGTCAAAAGATCCAGCTAAGTAGAATTTCACCAAGAATATATATGGGTAAAAACAATTTAGATTGGTGTTTACACTTTAAAAAACCAAATCCATTAAGTATATACACCCCCAAAGTGTTAATCACTAAGGCATGTAAGAATAATATCAACCTGTGAGGAATAATTCATACCAATATGGGTTCGGTTATATGGGATTTCAATTCCATGTCAGCGAGGTAAACACTCTATAATTATCAATTATAATCCCATTTAAGAAAAATTCATTAATAGTTGTGTCTTTGACACTTTCCTTCGGGGACATGTGTCATGCATGGTTTTACCCCGTATTCCTAATTTCCAAAGGAAGACCGCCTCTGCCACCATGGTTGGTGATGCCAACTCCTTTATCAAAATGGGATGATGGGATATCGGTTCCTCCATCCATGGATTCCACTTTGGATCTCATCACCTAGTCTAAGTCCCCTTCAAAGGTTAAATTCATGCTCATTAAACGTGTTCCTAGTGCTATCTTGAGGTGGACACCAGTTAATTATGTCACTTTTGTCTCAAAAAGGAATCAACCTTCAGTTAGATTAGATGGTAGCATTGGTAATTTATGGGAATCTCTGGAAATTGGGTATGTTGGGAATCTATAAAGTCTTTCCTATTTGAATTTGTAGGCATCTCATCTATGATACATCTCAGGCATGGAAACTAAGGCATCCAATATTGATTATGGGGTAATTAACACCAGGGGTGTAGGGAATTTGATGATTTTTACCCCAATCATATCGTTTTTATGGTATGCGGTAAATATTTTGGGTTAGGTCATAGGTTTAGTGTCTTGTTGAGAACTTTTGGTGGTTACATGTGACCCTAGGGGATAGATTTCACACTTGAGGATTTGGTCAAGTGTGTCCCCATGTGGGATGATTTCACACTTGAGATTTGGTTAAGTTTGTCCTCAGGGGGGAAGATTTCATACTTGAGATTTTTTAAGTGTGTCCCTAGGGGGGAAGATTTCACAATTGATATTTTTTTTAAGTGTGTACCCAAGGGGGATATTTCACACTTGGGAGTTGGTTGTGAAGAGAGAAAGTGCACCCCCATGGGGGGATATGATCACACTTTAGAATTTGATAGTAATATTGGGGTGTTGAGATTGAACCTCATAAAGGTACCCTATTTCCATCTGGATATTAGGATTAACCTCCAGGAGGTGTCTTATGTACCTCGTTGGGAAAAAAGGATTCAAACACACGTAGTTTGGCACCAAAGTTTAAGGTTGTGTGATGAGAATATTCTATTTATTTTAATGTCATGCGGTAAGGATTCTCATGTCATGAAAAGAGCGTCAAAGAGAGATGGTGTGAGGCTTATGCATATGGGATTTTTGAAGCAAGAGAATCATCCCATGGTGGGGAGAAGGTGGCATCGCATGATGATCGTACATGGGGAATCTTTTATTTATCACATAGGGTAAGGATACATTTTGACATCATGTACTGAGTATGTTATTGTGAACTTTGACATCATACTACTAGGACATTGGGCTATGAATTTTAACATCATGCATCTCAGATGTTGTTGAGTTCTATACATGGGAAGATAGTTTCCAAGTATAAGAGGAAAACCCAGTATAAGTCCTCTCTACTTAGAATGTTTATTAGTTTCATACAATGATTCTACCTTTGGGGCTTATGTGTCTAATTATCATGTGCCTCTGGGAAAGGCATGTTGTAAACATTGCGTGGAGGAGTGTCAATCAAGGGACCCAACGTTAGTGTACCTATTCTTAGAAGAATAATTAATTAGGGTTAAAATTATTTGTAGAAAAAGGAAAAGAAATGGTCCATTCCATGGTTAAAGCAAATGGGGTAGACATGAGGGTTGGTGATATTATTCATGTGAGAATTTGATGTAAGGATGAACTGTTTTTAATAGGTACAGGGAACCTAGGAACTTTACTTGCATGAAAATTTGTTTATAAAGAGGAAATAGGTTAGATTCATAAAGTTTGTTTCATGAAACTACACTATTATTCACGTAAATGGGTTTGAGAAAGCCATGGGCTCTAGGAAAAGGCTAGTAAATAGATCATGGAGGTATAGGCACATGAAACTTTTGATGTTTCACACATATTAGGGTTGTGTGGAGGAGGATTATATTGTGAAAACCCAACTAGATGTAAGGGATGTTGGTCAAGTAACTCTGAAACATGTCCCAAGACACATTGGGGCCCATGGGAGGTCAGTCATACAGGTTCCCCTACCCGTGGGAATCCATGGAAGTATGGAGCTATGTGATGTCACAAAAGAGGGGTTTGCACGAATGAGAGATAATTCTTAATATTTTAGAGATTCATACTGAAGTTTGGGTGAGGATCTATTTATATCCAAAATGGGTGGAAATATGTGTGCAACCCTAAATTATTCACATAACCTAGTTGCACAACCAGTTTTTGTGATTCCCATGCATTTTCCACTAGGGCATGATCATTCAAGTGGATGGTTCAATTTCATCTTTCTCATGCAAAGGTATTTATGCACCATCAATGGGATTGTGTGAAAATATCTAATATTGTGTAAAAGTTCATTTTCCAATGTTTCAAGGATCTTAGAGCACTGTATAACTTTTATCTTTAGCATTTCCTTTCATGCGCAAGTGGGTTGTGCATGGGAAATGAAAGTTAAGCACAATTAATTACAGTTTTGTACCATTATTCTCTTAGTTTCATAATGGAACTTTGGTTCAACATGGACGTATGTTTTAGGGGAAAATTGTATTTAAGTGATTGAGGCTTTTTTTTGGAACCAAAAAATACCCCCCCCCCCCTCAGGAAATGGAGTTGATGGGTAACCAAAAGGTTGTGTTCTTTGGGAAAATGATAAAGTACATAGTGAAATTATACTATGTAGTATAAATATCTTACCTGATTTCACAATCCAAATGTATAATCAAAAAACCACAGGGGTCTCATGCCTATAAATAGGGTGAGGGGAGACTTTTATGGTCACCTAACTTCCATGTGAAATAAGAAGTCTCTTGTATGAGGAACTCTGAACTTTACTTGAACTCCTAAGCTTTAAACTGTGATGTTCACGCAATCCTTTATTACGTGACTAGACTTGAATTCTCAACTCATTACTATTAATTATTTACTCAAAATTTATGTGACCCAATTCCATTTTCATGAACAAGATCCACTTTTCATGACCCATCATTTGTGTTTTCTCTGAATGTCTCATAAATGGAAAACCCTTCTAACCAAGACATTGTCAATGTTTTCTCCATTTCTCGAAGGGAAAAATGGATGAGAATCCTGATATCCCTCATTCCAGGAGAGTTTTTTTCAAGAACACTGATCTACTGAGTCTACTAATTAAGGCTTATAGGGGTACTTTCTAAGTAATAGGCTATCATTGTACAATTTTGGGCTCCTGGATGATGTATCTATCCCATCCATGGTAGTCAACACACCACAATTATGGTTTTCCTATCATAACAAACTTATCCATTGAAATATTACTAATTCTAGTCACCTAGCTAGGGATCATGATGATTTTATGGTTTATACCCTTAGTGAAAATATGAGTACAGTGAAAGGGGAACATCCGGTAGATGAGGAGTTCCTTCCCTCTATAAAAGCATTATTTAGTCCAGTATTTAGAATCAAAACATGGGTCGGTCTGAGTAATAGTACTTGTGAGCTTAGGAAAACTTTACCGATGAGTGGGTGTGGGTGTACCAGTTATACTTCACATGTGAAGAGTATGGGAATGAGATGATACATATTGGTTTATATGATCTAGTATGGACTTCCCAATTCCAATTCTACTGTCAATAGGATATGCTACCGGAGCTTCTCATCCAGTGGACCCTATATATAAACACCTTTAACCTTTATCATGGGGAGGTTTGGATCAATATATGGGACCTCCATTTCCTTGGACACATCCCACTAAAGGAATTCTATTATGAATAATTCCTTTTGGTTTCCAATTCCTATGGGGATAGGGACTAGAACCCCATCATAGTGTGTATTCCTTTGGATGAGAAGACCAAGGTCTTGAAGCATCACCCTCCATTTCATCGGGACATATCCTTTATGACCTAGCTAAGAATGATCTTGAATGTACAAGTTGTGAAGATTTTAGGGCGTCTGAAGCAGTGTCTAGTGGAATGGTAGAGGAGATGGTTGGGGTCCTACAAGTTGATTATGGAGGAAGGTTTCTAGAAGAAATGAGGCCATAGTATGAAGGGCTAGCAGCTAGTGATAAGATATACAGCATTTTTGGACACCTTATTGAGTGGTTGGATGCCACAAATTAGGTATTACCATATGGGCCTATGTCTCAAAACATTAGTGATGGTGGATATCCTAGAATCTAGAAACTAGGTGAACTTGGGAGTCTCGGTGTTGGCTCAGCTATACAGTTAACTCATGCATGTTGCAAGGGGAATCATGCCTAGGAAATTCTATGGTCTATTATAATTCCTTCATGGATAGGTTGAGGAAAATTTCAGGGTGTATGAGTTCCTAAATTCCATTAATCCCCATAATTAAATCCTACAGCCTCCATTTCACAATATTTTCGAGGTTATAATAGTAACTCTTGATGAAGCATGGGTCCTGGCCATCATTGGAAATCATGGGAACTTCAAATCTCATTCATTCTCAACCCATTTTGAAGAGATTATTGATAATATAGAAGGAACACTAGAGTAGTGGGAGTAAATTTTGGCCTTATGAGGAAAAGTGTTGGTTTCTAGGATATACATAAACACATTTTGTGAACTATACACTATGTCTCAGTTTTCCTTACAATTCGGATGCATTAAGAAGCCAAGAAAGAAATTCTACATGGGGATATGTGAATAAAGGCATCCATATATCATTTCTAAACTTTAGTGGATGTTCATGTCCAAAGGAATGGGGAAGGTTATCATACATCCACCAACTAATCTCAATGTTGTACTCTCTCCAAATTATTCTAGAAATTAGGTAGCAGCATACCCAGGTGAAATATTGTATTTGTGTGTGAGTAGGATTGTGTCATCAGGTAAACCATGGGAGAAGTGGGCCATTATACGAGATTATCTTTAAATTTTCCTCTAGGAATCTAGGGCTCAATCCAAATGTAGCGTCCCATGTTTTGAACCGGATGAAAAAATGCGGGAAAAAAATTTAGTTAACTAGGCAGGTTGGTTTTAAAACTGAGCATCAGAACTTTTTGTTTCTGATAGTCGACACTACAGCGTTGAAAGAATAAAAATATTAAGTTTATTTTATTGATACGCATGTTTGTTTTTTTTAAATGAAATAACTCTCAAACGGTGTGTCGTACGAGAAATCTGAAACCACCGTTAGGTTCGAAACATCGGTTTTACCCTAGGAAGGGTATAACCTTGATTCACGTCAGGTGTTTGGCACCATCACACATGATAATTCCATCTTTATTTTTAATTAATTAATTATTCCTATTTTTAAATAATAAATAATTATTTTATCTTAAATTGTGCGTCGTATGAGAAATATGAGACTACTGTTAGATCTGAAACGTCGGGTTTACCCTAGGTAGGGTATAACCTTGATTCGCATCGGGTGTTTGACACCCTCGCACTTGATAATAATGTCTTTAATTTTAATTAATTAATTATTCCGGTTTTTAAATAATAAATAATTATTTTCTCTCAAATAGTGTGTCGAATGAGAAATTTGACACCACCAATACTTCCGGGATGTGGGTTTTACCCTAGGTAGGGTATAACCATTACGAGCGTTGGAAGTTTAGTCATATCGCACCCGAAGATAATTTATTCGTGTTTTAAATATTTTATTGGCAATTAGATATATTAATAATTTTATTATTAATATTATTATTTATTTTGAAAACAATATATGAAAATGTATATCCACAATTAATAAATCATGTTACGGTGTAAATAATAACTGTGCAATGTAATAACTATGATATTATTAATTATTCAAATTAAATACAAATGAACAATCAATATTTATTTAATAATTGTTCTCTTTTTTTATGGTTATTGTTTTTAAGTTATTAATGGAGTAATTGATGGATTTAATTAAATTATTATTATTATTTTAATTATTGTCATTATTATTATATTGAAATAAAAACATTGAGGTATATATATATGAGGTATATCTATATATATGAGATTAAATATATATATATAGTTATAGTTATATAGTTATATATACATGTGCAGGTGTATATATATGAATATACATGTGTGTGTGTGCAACACGTATATACCGGGGTGGATATTTATTGTTGGGTTATATAAAATATTATTAATTACACACATAAATGCACATAATGTCTCAACTTAAATCAAGGTGCAAACCGTTTAAGTTTTTAGTTCAAATATTTAAAGCGACCCATGGCGTGCGCCTACGCACCCTGTTGCGGGTCCCGTGCAGCTGTTAAAATTAATTAAATGTTTGCTCATGCATTATATAAAATATTACGTCGCACCATAGTGCAGCGTTCGGGTTAAAAATAATTAAAAATAATTAATGGAAATTAATGGAAGTTAAATAGGGATATAAATAAATAATAAAATAGACACGGTTGGAGAAAAAATTAAAAAAAAATTAAAATGAGGTAAACTCATTTTAATTATTTATTTCATTTCTTCCACCATTTTATTTTTATTATTTTATTTATTTATCTTCTTTTTATTTTTCCTTTTTCTTTTATTTCCCTTAATTTTTATTTATTTTTCTTCTTTTCTTCCTTTCCTCCCCTCCTATTCGTCACGCCTCTCCCTCCTCCCTAGGTGGCGCACCACCTTGCTTCCCCTTCAGAAGACCGTCACGCAACCGTTCGTCATCTATTTTCTTCACTATCGGTTTCACTATGAACCTCTTGGTAAGGCTTATCCCACACACCATGAATTGTGCGATCTCATTCCAAATCCTTTGTGTAGTTCGTCACAGAAAGATTTTACCCTATTTTGGGGTTTTTCTAAAATCCTCTGTTTTTTCTTCCATTTTAGGTCAAATCTAAGCCTATTGTGGATCGTAGGATCATCTACGACCATAAGGTAGGGAGTCTACTCTTTTTCCCTCTGTTTCATTGTGATTTATAAAAACACATCGTTGTGTCATTAGTCAGTGTCTACCATCTTTGTGCAAATTCACCCAAATTCATTAATTAATTTGTTTTTCCTAGTTGTTGAAGCTGTATTGATCATGAATTAATTTTTTTAATTTGTTGCAACAAGATCAGACACCCCTTAGGGCGTGCCGACGTGGTCAGTATAATTTCTGCTAGCCCAAAATTTTAATTTATTTAATTGCATGTGTTGTGCAGCCTATTTTTTATTATGTTCAATTAAAATAATTAATTTAGATTAATTATGAATCTTGAATTGTTGAATATTTGGTAGTTGGTTGTGCTAGTTTATTTATTATTGAAAAGTGTATTTATCTGCATGTTTTTCACAACCTATTTTTTTGTGTTTAATTTAAATAATTAATTTAGATTAATTATGAACTTTGGAATTGTTGGATCTTAGTATTTGGTTGGTCTAATTTATTTATTTATTTAAAAGTGCATTTATCTGCTTATGTTGATGCAGTACTTTGACTTGTTAAGATTGTTATGCTGAAATATTTAATTTTCACTGTGTGATGCATAGGTGTACCTGTTTGGTTTCAAGCTACAATTACATATGTTGATATCATATCTACTGTTGTGAAAACATTCATTAAATTCAGGGTGCGGAAAGGAGGTGGCTCTCGTATTAAGGGTCACTCTTAGACCCTTCATTCCTGATGGTTACCTCTATGTACCAGGGGGCGGTGTTCTTGGCTTTGCCGGACCAAGACTTCCTCGGGCTTTCTAATACTTATGAGTGATACTGGTTCCAAAAGGGCCCTTCAAGATGGATTTGTTGTCAATGTGTCTAAGCTAGCCTCGAATGATATTCGACCCCTTTTTGCGAGATCGGGACAGACTCAGGGTAAAGCCATGCCTCGAGTGATACTTGATCTTTTGAAAGATTTCCTTGGGCAGGCTCAGTGGTATTGGATAATTGAAGGATGTTTCGTAGCGATACCTTCAGGACGGTCTCGGACTCCAACTCTCAACTTGAACCTTAATAATGATGCACTGAAGGTTTATATTAATGTCGTTGTTAGTCTCTTCAGATTTGAGATATTTTATGGTATGTTGAAGCACACCTGGTTGACACATGACTTAGACCCCAAGTTAAAGGACAATCTTGGGGGTATGCCTCTTCCTTGTTTTACCTTACTCTTCTAGGATTTATATATATGCATATGTGTATTCTACTTACAGGTACTCCTTTCAGACTTCCAGCTTAGGTCGAAGCAGGTGACTAGGCACAAGTGCCGCTTGGAACCCGGGATGAGTTATTTATTTCATTACACTTAATAAATTATATACAATTTTTATATAATGGCACACTGCATTTTATTATTGCATGAAATGGAAAGGTTTAGACACTGTGGGTGCCGGCCTACTGGTATTTTATCTCACACCCTGCTCGGGCGTCGTTGACACCCGAGTAGATTATATGTTTGCAGGTATTGAAAAAGGTAAGTGTGCTGCTTCCAATGCTTGATTGTTGTTGCTTCTTAGGATGGAGACTGGGGTAGAGGACAGAGCCTTACTTGTGATGCAGTTGTTTCACTTTGTTTCTTTTCTTTTTAGTTGATATCATGCTTGGGTTTGGTTTTCTGTACTTTCAGTTTAGACATATATCATGGAATGACATCGTTTTGTGAGCTTCCGCACTTAAGTATTATTCAGTTGGATTATTTATATTCTTATGCTGCAGTTTATTCATTTATATGCTTTCAATATTTATTATTTAATTTCTATTACTTCCAATGTGTATTACCTATTACCTATGAAGGCATAGTATCCCCCATGGACACGTTAATAAGGCCCTCGTTGCTAGTCGGAAGCCTCTAGCATTTGGGGAGATGCACTTGAGGTCATGTAATTCACCGTTCCGGACACTGTATTATAGGTGAGCCAGGTCAGGACGTTACACTAAAGAAGTGGTGAGGGAAGCTCAGGGTTTGGTTTCACCCCCACCACCTAGTGGTACAGGAATCCCATAGAATCATCCACGAGAGCAAGCTGAGAGTTCTCATGATGGTTCTAGCTAGAACGAGGTGATTCGGGGAATAATTTGCATTATATATTGAAGCTAGATAGAATGCAACCTATCCAACATTCTGGGTGGCATGGGTCATGTTGAGGTTATTCCTAATAGTGGAGAAACTATGTTGGAGGATCATACGAGATGGTCTCGAGCTTCCAAAAGTTATCCTATCTAGGATCATGACCTGTTTGGGATTCCACGGGTAGTTTTTATATATGGAGGATATGGATTCTTTCTCACACCAGCGTGGGGAGTTTAATCCTACCACCTCCTGAATATAAGTGATGTTTAAGGGGAAACCTGAAGAAACATTATCTGTTGAAACATTTTATCATGATGCAACTTCCTTCAGAGATGACACATAAGTTTCTAATGACTAGGAGTATTGGGGTTCCACTACAAGTAAGGAAATATCTCAAGAGAGTAGATAGGTCACTCATGATGGTGACAACCTAGCTGAACTCTTGTCGACATGGTATTTTTTTTTTAACTTTTTCACCTTCTCCAGCCTTTCTTTATTTTTAATGTTTTTAACCCAATATTTTTTATTATGTAGGAATAAACATAGTAGGACTAAGATACCTCTATTGAGGGGGGTGATGGAACCTCTAAAAAATATAAGGGGCCCACCTCGGGGTCTTGTCCAATAGCTTCAGTGGTAAGGGTTCTTATAGAGGGTTTAGAAGGGGATGTTTTTTATTCCCAAGCATTCCCAGTCATCTATGGGGGACCATGCTCTATCATTTCAATAGAGGATCCTACTCCTAGATAGGTAGATCTCCTAAGGTGAATCATTATTTAAATCCCCCATCTTAGAGTGATACCAACTCTCAATTCTCAAAAAAGTCCTATTTTTTCTCAAACATTCATGGGGTTCATTATATTAAAGTGTTTTTTTGTTCTGAGTAGCTTCCAACTAGGTAGTACTAAATAGTAAAATGATGTTCATTGAGTTTCCAATCATTATTGAGGGGTCCATAGTGGTGTAATTCCCCATAAAGGCTCCATGGATTGATATCTTCCAAATACTCACCTATTGTAAGTTCCTTTCTCTTACAAAAATCATGTTTTTCATTCTTTTTGTTACTGTTCAAAATGACTGATAGGATTTCATTTGAAATAGTGATTGAGAGTGTATATTCCCAGCAAAAAAATTAAATTGGGGAAGTTGAGGTTCCTCTCCCAACATCTGATCCAACCCTTGGGGAGCCGGTTGTTTAGGGAAATCCAATGTCAATCTCAGTAGGGAAACCTGTTGTAGTCACGGATGCTACTATGGGGGAGACTTAACTTGAATCTATTGAATATTTCTCCACTGGTTAAGAGTTAGACCAAAGCAGCTCTCCTCTTGACATAGATCCCAATTCAGCAGAGAGTATTACATAAGAATACCCTTCTACCATTGTTCTCGTATATTTTAAAAAGTATGAACTAGTGCTTCTAGAATAATTATAAGATTTTGGGTATGATGTTTCTGAGGAGACTCACAATGTCCACTACAGGGCATAGAGAAGCATGTAGAACTTCATCACCCAAACTCTATAGTCAAATCTAGTGAGTTGGATGGGGTCTCTACATCACTAGATTCTAAAACTAGGAACTTGAGAGGTGCATAAACATTCCCTCTATGTATCGGCTTGTGATTATCTTGTCAATCTAGCACACACATAAAATCAAGAGTTTTATGTTTCCTGACATAAGGAAAAATCCAAGGGAACCAAGAAACTCTAGGTAGTTGAATAAGAACTTATGTGGATATAAGAGTAAGTGCATGGGAATGTATCTATTTTCAACACTCGAGTGAATATTATCAACAGATTAAAGGTCAATTTGGTAGTTTCCTAGGCTACAAAAATAGAGTCGGCATCATTTATGTTTGAGTGCCAAGCTAAATAGTTTCGGGTGCGAATTAGTGATGATGAGGTTCTCCTATTTTCCAAGGAGTAAGTGAAATAAATTTCTGGGATTAAATAAGTTTTGGAAGACACTCTCCAGAGGATATCTAGGCTGGAGCACTTTATTGCTGATAATGAGACCTAGAGAGCACTAGTTTCATTTAAATAAAGGAGAGGCCCCAACATGTGGGTGACCCTCATAAAATTTTGAAGGTCGGATACTTTAAATCCCCTGTGTTCTTAAATGTGTTTTTCCCTTTTTGATAAATCTTTGATCATATTAAAAATAAAACCAACAATAAATACCTAAGACAAAGTGATTCATGGTCGGTGTGGTAAACAAAAGACAGACAGAAGATTGCACATTTATAAGAGAATTCCAAACATGTGATGAACACTTGGGGTCCAAATTGTTTATGGACCACTAAGAATATCATGGATAATAAATATTTTGTTGGAGAGTCAGAATCTCTAAATATCCAATTTAATTTCTCAACATGTGTCAATTAATTAATGGGGTAATTCCAAGGGCATTAAATTCTACCCAAACAAATGGGGTGAAGAGAGTGAATCGGGATGCTCGAGATTTGGAACACAACGTGGGTGACATGATGATAGAGGATGGCTATCAACCATGTTCAAAACATATATTCCACTATTGTTTTATTGATGATAGGAACAAAAAATGAAGACAAACTACTAACTATATTCAAAAAATGGGACCTATCAAAATGTTTTAGGAAGTCTTTTGGAGCATTTTCCCAAGACAATAGGTGAGCCAGTTTGGTAAGGCACCATTTTCATTAGGGGTCCCATTCAAACAAGAAAGATGATCGGGGTCTAAATCCAAGATGAAAAAAGGAATGGGAATGAATTGATGTAATGTTTTAATGGATTTCAACACTCTTAGGATTATGCCACTATATCTTTGAGCACATTTTGTAGGCGTATCGGTCTGAATAAAGGTTGTACTCTTCTTCCATGGGTAGTGTCATCACAAATGCTAGGATATGGTCGAGGAATATGAATGGTGTAGTAGGTGAATAACATCAAAGGGAGAAAAAGGATTCTCAGGTGAGGGCCTGAGATGTTTTACAGTTTTATGTCATTCTATGAGGATGAAGCGTATGTTGATTAGAATCCTATAGTAGAGTCATTGAACATGCAGTTTAATGTCATGCAGTGAGGAAAATGTGTCATATAGATTAACATATTATCATTGGGAAGTTTGAAGAAATTTTTAGCATCTTGAGACCAAGACATGTGAACTAACCTGAATGGATCTTATTTTATCATGGTAGTGGGGTGCATGAACATGAAACACAATGGGAGGAACATTATAGAGAATATTTTGAGGCAAAGGAGGATGAGATTTTCCTCTAAATTTATCCTGAATTGATGGGTTCTAGTGAGCATAGCCTAGTTTTTACTGAGGTTCATGGTGGGTCTTGATGGATTTTTACCATTTTATTTACATCCTCACTTTTTCCCAAGTCATGAGGGTGACCTAGATGGTGGGAGTCAATATTTTACTCAACCTTCCCCTGATGGTTTCAATTTGATAGTTTTATGCGCCTCTTACCTTTGGCAGATTATGGTTATACCGGTTAGACCAATAGGTCACAAATAGTTTAAGGTCATAATGATTATACCATGATTTGAAAATAATTTATGGTTATAATGATTAGATTGTGGTGTTAAAAATAGTTTAAATTCATAATTCTTTAACCATGGGGGTGTCTTAAAGGAGTGTGTGTGGCATGGAATAGAGGTAACCCAATATGAATTGTGGGAAAAGGAGGCTCGATTCCTCACACAACATCTCTGATACAACTCGCACATAGTTTAAGGTTGTGATTTTTAGACATGGACTCCTAGTTTAAAGTCATAGAGTTTGGACCAAAGATGTGATTCTCTATTTAAAGGGCCTCTGTGAGTCTCAACCTTTTTTTAGGGAAATTCCTCCTCAAATCCTAAGACTACATGATCCTTGCTCGATGTGAGAAACAAGGAGTTATACAGAGTTCCCATCGTTTAAAAGGGAGAACACAATGAGGGAAAAAAGTGACCAACATGGGGAAGTCCCAAAAGGTGTCATCTTTTTAGTCACCATACAAATGTGTATTGGGAAATGATACATAGAGTTTGGGGTTTCCTACCAAAGAAAAGGGGGATTGGAAATAAAGGTGAATCGTGACTTCCAAGACTTTTGTGGTGAAAAGGGGATGACTGGTGGGTAGGGAACAACTGTTGATCATGTTAAAACCATAGGTTCGATATCTACATGATAAATACGGGGTTGACTTCTGGACTTGTTTAAAACATGATAAATACCTTCTGTTATTAGGGATTCTTCAAGGATTGTGCCCAAGAATGAGAGGTGAGCCAATGTTTCCATGCACCATTTCTGTTAGGGGATGTTCAGATTGAGGGGATGAAGAATATCCAAATTTATAGAAGAACAATGTGTGAAAATGGATGTGGGTAATTTCCTAGGGGGTGTTGAGTTCCTTGGGAGCTATCCCACCAAGCACTCGAATGCGCTGGATAATCATTTCAGTAGGAAAGGACCAAGCCTATCATGTAGGGGAGATACCCTAAAATGAGTTAATGGTGGGGCTAATCCCAGGATAAAATACCCCATGGAAATGAGAATCAATCCACACATAGTTCTTTAATGTGGATTCGTAGGGGACCAATGTCGAAAGGGTAGTGTCCTTTCTAGAAATGATGAAGGATCATCCCAAATTTATCATATGAGGCATCCTATGTTCATCACATAGGGTAAGCCAATAGTTTAACATCATGTTCTATGGATGTTGCTTTTTTCTATTTCATATTTATCATATGAGGCATCTCAGGTTTATATGTAATAAGGATACAGTTTAAAATCATGTAATGAAGACGTTATTTTTTCATCTCATACTTATTATTTGAGGAATCATATGTCATCGCATAGGGTATGGCTATAGTTTAACGTAATATGATAAGGATTTTTATTTTGATTCATCTCAAATTTTTCATGTGAGGCATCCTATTTTTGCATGAAATAAGGATAAAATTTAACATCATGTGTTGGAGATGTTGGTGTTTGTTCTTCTCACACTTATCATATGAGGAATCATGTGTTCATCACACAGGGTAAGGCTATAGTTTAATATTTTGTGCTGAAGATGCAGATTTTTTACATCCCATATTTATCATATGAGGCATCCTATATTCATCACATAAGGTAGACTATAATTTAACATTGTGTGCTGAAAATTTTGGACTTTTTACTTGAGATTCATACATTCCAGAGTAAAGTTGCTGCTAGTTTATCTTCATAGAGCTCAAACCAAATGGTGTGGATGTCCTAAATAGTCTTATGTGGCATGAAATATTAGTAACCTAATGTGAACAAGGAGTTCCAAGGAGAAACTTTTCCATAAAAAAAAGATCCAAAAAACAAGTTGGCATCATGATGCTGATGGAGGAAAGAAAACACGATGAGTTGTTGGTGGAGGTGGACCCAGGATATGAGATCTAAGAATCGCTACATATCCCATGGGAATGGGAATCAAGACATGCGTAGTTTTTTAATTCATCATGGTAGAAGACTAATTCCGGTAGGGTAGATTCCTTTTAACTGATGGAGAGATGAAAAAGAGAATAGGAATTGGTTTTCTGAAGCACTGGGGATAAAGAAAACTGTGTGAATAAGGGGACACAGGGGGCCGAAGGCATATAGTTTAAGTTTATAATGATTTTACCTGAAGGGGTGTAGGTACTTAGATGTGTTTGGGTGGTTCAAAAGAGTTAAAACCTAATGTGAAGAAGGGTCCAAGGAGGCCCTATACAATACAAATCAATCCTGAAACCAATTGCATTCACTTTATGATCATGAGTTTTAGACTAGAGGGAGGCCCCAAAATAGGTCACTACTGAGGTTGGGACTATGATAATAGATCCTTACATTACTATGTATCATGTTGAGCATGGGATTCATGCCATACATAGTTCTAGAACACAAACTGTTAAAAGACTGATATTGGAAAGTTATCCTTCTCTCTAGCAAGGACATTCAATCATCTCATATTAGTTATATGAGGTATTATATGTTCATAACATAGGGTAAAGCTATAGTTTAACATCATGTGTTGAGGATGTTGGTTTTGTTCATCCCATATTTTTCATATAAGGCATCCTTTATTTTTCATATAGGGTAAGGCTATTATTTAACGTCGTGTGTTGTGGACATTGGTTTTGGTCATCCCATATTTATCATAAGAGTCATTCCAAGTTTATATAGGGTAAGGCTATATTTTAACATCATGTGATGAGGATATTAGGATTTTTAGTTTAAATTTATACATCTTAGACTAAGGTTTCTACAAGTTTATGGTCATAGAGGTCAGACCAAATGGGTAGCTACTAGTTTAAGGTCAGAGGGCTTGGACCATGGTTCAAAATACTTTAAGTTCATAATTCTTTGACTATGGTTGTTGTGTTCTAAGGTATCATATATTTGATCATATGGATTCACATGATGTATTGATTGAGAAACTTAGATTTGGTGGGAGGTGTGATATTCTCCCCATCCATGGTGATTAAAGAGTATGATCTATTAGAATAGACCTTATGGATAATGTAAGGTCCTTCCCACTTGGGTTCTAACTTCATCATATTTTTTATGGGTATCATAAGCGATCTAAGAGCCAGTACCATGTCACCTTGAAGAAATGTGTGGAGACTGACCTTTTTGTTAAAAATATTCTCTAACCTATTCTAGTTCCTCTCTAAGTAGAGAAGTGATTGAAGCCTTTTTTCCTAAAGGGATTCCAACTCATATAGATAGAATTATATTATTATTTTTCATATCTTCTCGTCATGTATAGCTATTTGTAGTGATATAAACTAAACCTCAATAGGTGAAATTTCTTTATTTCCACGCACCAGGGAGTATGGGGTCACTTGGTTGGAATTTTTATTTTTCATCTGATAGTTCCATAGGGAATTTAGGATTTTATCAAGATAAATATTGTTATTATGTCCCACCATTTTCTAAAAGATGTTAGAGAGGGTTTTGTTAAATGACTTGATCTGTCCATTCATCTATGCATTATAATAGGAAGTGTGGTTGGACCAGATAATTATACTTGGCATACAATTTCTTCAGCTTGGCAGCCCAAAAATTAGTTTCTTCATCTATGAGAATGGTATGAGGTACCCATAGCTAATGAATGATTTGATAGTTCATGAAATCAATTACAGAATAGGTTTTAACTTCTATGAGGGGGACTTCTTCTGCACACTTTGAGAAGAAGTCTATTGTCATTAAAATAAACCTGCATTGTCTATCCATCACCAATGGGTAAGGATTCATAGTGTTGATCCCCAAAACTACAAAGGGACAAAAATATTTGGTAGTGTGGAGAATATTTGGAGTTAAATGAACAAATTTGGAATGAATATGACATGCATGACAACTCTTGGAGAACTCAATGCAATCATGAACCATGGGGGTCCAAAAGTAACCCAACCTTCGAATTTGGTGGTAGAGCTCTAATAATTCTTGATGCATGCAACAGGATTTGGTGTGGACCGCTTTCATAAACTGAGGTATCTCTTCTATTTAAATTCAATGGAGAATAATCCCATTAAACCCTTTCCTGTAGAGGGTTTTCTCGTGGTTATGGATACTTTGGAGGATGAACTGTGTTGTACGCTAGTGGGATCTCTCACATTAAACTCGCCCTAGTGGGAGGGTTGTATATTGGAGATACTCGATGAAGGGAATCATCCAATCATGAATTTCATTGATTATGGGGTAATTTTAGGGTCTTATTATAGAAGAATTGGTAACCAGTAGATATATCTGTTAATTTTTAGAGTCTTTAGTTGTGGTGGGGTGATAACCCTATGATGAGCCACATAAATGACCAGTTCATCTTGACCAGGCTCATCGAGGGATGTGGATAAACTTTATAGAGCATTAGATTGACCATTCTATGACCTCATAACTTTTTTCACCTTTTTCTAGGAAGGGAATCGGGTCATTTGTTGATGAGTCAATTTTATAAGGGGAATAGGCTCTTACTTTTTTTACAAATTAGTCACCCTTGATCTTATTTATGATTATATTAGAGTCTCCCTTCACATGTAGATAGGGAAAATAAATCTCGAGGGACAATTCAAGAACAGTGATGAGGGTCTGCTACTCTACCTCATTGTTAGTACAACCTTACGATAATAGTAATGAGTATGGTAGGACGACCTGTGTTGGAGTGATGAAGATGATTACTAGGCCCATTCAATTATCCTGGAGTTGTTGAGCCTTATACTAGTCAAAATATTTGAAGCACTATCAAAATGCATCTTCTAAGATGGCGTAGCCTAATCTACTAAGATAATAGCTTCATCAAGGAAATTGGTATCCTAGGTAAATTCCCTAGGGGTCGGATGCATGTCTAATTGGTCTGACAGTTCTTGGATTTTGATGTATTTATATGGGACAAACCTAATATCAAACTACTGGAGGATTACCACTCAAAATGAAAATCACCCTATCAGTATAGGTCAATTGAGGATGTACTTTATTAGGTCAACATAGGATACCAACTATATCACATGGTGTTGAAAATAATTTCACAACTTCTTCACTAAAAATATCAGTGTGAGGTAACTCTTCTCGATGAGGGATTACATGTCCTCTATGTAAAGGAGCATAAGGATGAGATAATATAGGTTGTTTTCTCTGCCATTATTATTTTTTGGGGATATAAGGGAACTAAGGGATAATTCCATATCAGTCACATAGAGGACCATAGGTCTTCCTGAGATGGGTGGCACCAGAAATACAGGTTATAGCTGATACTACTAAATATCCTCAAAGGAAATCTTGAAATCCTCATCCCACTAGTAAACAGTTCCATTATTAATGAGCCTTAAAAAGGTCTCACACTTGTTGTCCATATTTTCATTAAATTATAAAATATAGGATAAGTGGTCTTGGAGTCCCCACAACTCCTAGAGGCTACACAAAGGAGGTATTTTATTATTATCCTTAATTTTATATGGTTTAATCTCAATTCCACTATATCTAATAATGAATCCAATAAATTTTCTAGAGGTGACCCCATATACACACTTCAAGGGTTTCATCTTCAATTGGTGGGAATGGAGTAATACAAAAACTTTATCAAGATCTCTAATATGGTCCTGGAATTGGTAGTCACCTCCTCATCCTTAGGGTATATCAAGATCTAATTATACCGGGAGTATCCATCCATGAAGGAGAGATCTTGGAACCCATCCATAGCATTAATTGATAGCTTTATCACCAGAAGGGGAAATTCATCCTTCAAACAATGGTGGTTGAGGTTCAAAAAGTTGATTCAGACTCTGATCTTCCCATTCTTCTTCCTGGCTGGGATAATGTTGGCTAGACACCAAGGGTACTTGACCACTCTAAAAAACATTTCTTTAATAATATTTTCAAATTCAGCCTCAACCATGGAACCATAGTAATGGTGAATTTTTTTGGGAATCTTCTTGAACCCCCAGTGACCCACTAGTAGGAAAATTCAATAGACATCAGTTTGAGGATCAAGGCATGGTATTTTACTATATCTATAAGAAAACACACCATGGTTCTTCTCCAGGAAGGCTACATACTAATGTTTCTCCTCTGGATAAATGGTTTCACTAATCAGTGTTATATTTGAATCTTCCTCGGTGCTAAGGTTCACCTAATTCAACTCATTAATAGTTTTGGAGAAAACATATTTAAATATAGTAGGGGTGTCATCCAAATCCTCTTTATCATCTAAGATATAAGATTCATATGGAGGAAACATGTCTCCCAGTAATGTGGGGTCTGGGATGGAAATAGAACCTGATATATTGGGGTAAGATCCTTCAATTAGGGACTCTTTCTCTATGGAGACTGTAGTGAAAAATGTTGAAGATCCAATCCTATGTGGTTTCTGGCTGTGAGGCCCACACCTGATATCAAAGAAATAATGATGGTTTAACTTCCATCAAATCAAACTTGACTTTTGGAACATGTGAGAGTGTTTTAGATTGGTGGTCATGGGGAGATATTCTCAATAATTTGTAGGATTAGGGTCTTCCATTATTGGTTGAGTCTGTCTTGTGTAGAAGTATGAGGTAATATATGATCACTCCTTCTTCTTGGAGACTATAAAACCACTTTCTAGATATTGTTTTGTAATCTCCCAGACCTCTAAGACCCTTTATTTTATATTTCCTAAAGTTTGGATGGATTAAGAGGGTGTGGGAGTCTTTTCCCCTTGATTTTTTATTTTTGGTCATGCATTTAATTGGCACGTTCACTTATTGTATATTTGGTAGGGTGGTTGGTCATGTAGTTGGTTAGAATGAAAACTTGTTGTTCATGTGGTAGGGTGGTTGGTCATGTGGTCAGTTGGCATGGTCACTTTTTGTTCATGCAGTAAGCTAGTTGGTTATGCCTTCATTTGGCACAGACACTTGTTTTTCATGTGGTAAGTTGGTTGGTTCTATGGTCATTTGGTATGTTCTCTTATTTTTTCATACGGTAGGTTGGTTGGTATAGTTAGTTTAGGACATATCTAAATTTCATAAATTTATAGTTTTTACCATATTACCCCTAAAAATCATAAATAAAAATTTTTAATGAAAATTTGTTTTTAAAGACAAAATTAATAGAATTAAAATCTATTTTAAAGGAGGATAATTATATCTTCCATTCTTTGAAATTATGAAGCCTTTTAAATTGATATACCACATGGATTTGATGAGATTTTACTTTGATGTTCAATTAAAACCATATAATATCCCACTAGTTTTGGATCTATTCATTCTAAAACAATGATCATTCCTTAATTATTTTGATATTTCCTTCTCTCGAGACTGGACATTCTAGAGCCTTTTCCCTCGGAGTTGTGGAACTTTGTTGTTGTAGCTGATTCAAGTTCCCTATAGGTGGTTTCTTCTTATGCGTGTTCCCCCTGTTTTTTATGTAATGTGTTGATCAAAGTTGATAAAATTGGATGTGTGGTGTGGTTATACTATTTTGGTGTGTTTCACAGTAATTGGATTTGTTATGGAATATATGATGGGATGATGTGATTATATGTGGTTGTTGTGATGGAATTTGGTCATTGTATAGGAAAGTTATTGTGGATTTGAAATGGTGGTGTGGAATGGGATCGTTGGATAGAGGTTGTGGATAATGGTGTTGTTGGGATTTTGGTGTATTCTTGTTATCATGTGTTTTCATAGTTTCCCAAGTAGTATTGGAATTAACATGGCCTGGTTAATGTGCATGAAATAGTAAAATTAATTAGATAACGGAAGATTAAATTGTAACAAACTATGTGGTTTAAATGGTGGGATGTTAAATATAAATTAATGGGTAGAAAATGAGTAATGAACTAGATATTTTAATTAAAATGGGTTGGGAATAGCAATATGGAAATTGGATTGGATTTTAATGAGAAGATGAAAAGTGGCTTGTTCGTTATAGATTGTGATGTTTTTTGGTTCATGTAGAAGTTGCAGCGAAAGTGGTGTTATTTTGATTTAGTGGTTACCTTTATAATAAACCCATAGGTTGATCTATGTATGGATTTATATATATACACACACATTTTATTTTATTTGATTTGTTTATGGTCTTCATCCATTTTGAGTACCAAGTATCGATAACCAATAGTTTTGGGGGTGTTTTCCCCAACATCCCAGTGGTGAGGCTAGATGGTTGGCCACCCTCTCTTCCCCACTCCCTTTTCCAGGTGATGATGACATGTATGATCTCTGATAACTTTAATTCAAAATTTACACTATCAATATGTGTTGTGATGTGATGTGATGGACTAGGTTCTTTCAGGTTAGATATGGTGACATGGGATGAGATGTCTTACGATGGGGGTCATGAATGGTTGGATGTGGTCATAAGGTTGATGTCCTTCAAGTTAATGATACCCTATTACACTGGTTATATGATGAGATGTGATGTGATGGTCCAATTTTCTATGGGTAGGATGTGATGTGATGTATTATGATATGGAAGAGGTGGTATTTCTAGGATGTAAGTCATTGGGGTGTGATAGCGGCTAATCAGTGGGAAAAAGGTGCGGGTACCTTTCATCGATATACTTCATATTATGTTATTATACATGGGTGAATTACATGTTGAGAAAAACTTGCTGAGGTTGGGTTTGGCTAGATGAATTTTTTAGGTGTTGTTGGTTCTATTTTTTTCTCATGGGTGCATTAGTATTCTCTTTTCACATGTGAAAGAGAGACTTTTTTATGTCCCTACTGAGTATACTTGTATGGCCACCCAACATATATAAACTATTTTCAGGTTATTATGAGGACTGTGTGGACCATGCGGTACATTACTAGCTTAAGACTTTGGACAGTTGTTGTATCGTTTCCTTAGATTTATTTTTGGTACTTTTTTTGAATACTTTTATAACTATATGTTTTATTTACACATGAATTGTGGGATGATTTTGGGTTTATTTATATTATTTCATGTACTTTCTTATGGTTTATTCATCCTTTCTCCCAATATTGTTTTCTTATAAAGGGTAATTCCTCTCATATCATGAGATTTTCTATACCCTCAGAGAAAGTTTCCATCCTGGTACTGAATAGATGTGGGGATCAAGGGGTTATTATCTCCCTTTCTTCATTATCATCCCGGTAGGGTTACCATTGGAGGGAGGGGTTCATAAAAGGTTCCATTGGTTCCAATTGATGGGTTGGAAGGATAAAGCTTCCATTCAAGTATGATCAATGATATTCTTTAGTGGTGGTCAGGTCATTGGGGTGTTGATATTCTCAACCTCATTAATCTTGGGATATTTTTCTTCCCTTTTTTATTACCCATCATCTAGATAATGGTACTCACATGGGTCAAAGGGAGAATCATTCCCTTGGAGTAACCCTACTTGACTATCAATGGAGTATTTGAGGCACTAGTGGTATGAATAGGAGACCATTATAAACAGGTCAATCCAAGTACTTCCCAATAGGTAATTTTAGGTTGTATCCTATGAGACTACGATAAATTTAGTTCTTAATAATAAGCCATAAAATTTATTCTTCGTCCAAATCTTTCCATGTGGATTATGCTTTCTCTTATAATATCCCTAAATTTTCAGGTTAGAGGGGATCAAATCCTCTTTCATGAGCCCCAGATTTTGGATTGTTTAGTTAGGGATGAGATTGATCACAGATCTAGTATCTAATATTTAGTGGTGGAATTCCACATCATAGAACTGGATAGTGATATATTGTGTTCATATGTTCCCTTAAATGTTGGCACCCTCATATTCTTCAGAAAATGAAATAATGGTTCAAAATTCTTCATGTTCATCTTCCTCTATGTAATAGGCCTCGGAGGAAGATACCTTAGTCTCAAACTAAATTTTACTCTTCAAAACTTTAATGAGGGTTTCCCTCATTTCTTTTAACAGGAGTAAATCCTCAAGGATCGAGATCCACACTAGTATACCTGCGAGATGCTTCAACACAACATACTTCCAAGTAAGGGGAATTTTTTTGCCTATAGAAGGTCATTCATTAGAAGGGAGTATAGAAGGAACCATTGGTTGAGGAATTGGTTCCTGGATAGTGCTAATAGCACTCTACTATTGATTATTTTTCTTTCTCTAAATTCATGGATTCTGGGAACTAGAAAGCTGAAGTCGGTCCTTGGATGGGCGCGTCTAATCATGGTGGGATCATGGTTGAATCACATGGTCAAAAAATATAGTTGGGTGTGGAGTCGCACTGTAGTGACCCAATATTGATGTGCATGGACATTACATTAATTTTTCTAAATACTTAATACATGACACAAATAAATTCCCAAATATTGTATTAGTTTAATGTCTTTAGAAACTTGGAACATAATCTTCTAATTATGGTGAAATATCTTCAACATCTCCCATAATGATCTTCCCCTTTTTTTTCCTACCTAAAACCTTTCTTTATTTCTTGGGGAAAAGAAAACATAGAAATGGTGATCTCAAATTCTCAATAAGGTTAAACATGTAGAACATAAAACAAACCATAAACATTTGAACATAAAAACATGAACATAAAGTTTAAATATCAAAATCTTGAGCAATGATATAAATATTAGCATTATATAAGACAAGGATCATAAAGTAAAATTAACCATGATATAATATCATTGGCATAAATCATGTAATTTGAGAAAAATAATAATCATATAATATGATTTCCATAGTAGCTAAGGCATTGCTTCCAAGACCATCAAAGTGGACGAAGTCCATTACTGAACTGGGTTTACTTACCATACCATCCCTGTATTATTGAAACAGATTTACTTTCCCTTCCATTCATGTCTATCTCATGATATATAAATCTTTACCCAATTAATTAGAGGGAGATATAGGTCCCACTCATATCATAATGAAATAATTCTTACATGTTTCACAAAAACATAAATCATTCAACATAGTATAACCCATGAAATAAAATGAGATTCTTAAACATCATTTCATCATAAAATAATCTATATAAGATAAATGGACTTCATAAAAATTAATTCCATCATAAAAAAAATCAAATAAAATTAATAATAGGGATAGAAACATAACCTTATGTCATCATATATGGAAAATAATTTTGAAAAAACACTTGAAATTAATTCTTGAGGAAAATATCCTTTTTTATTCAAAAATGATTTATTTTCTCAAAATGTCATGAAATTTTAAAAGAAAATAATTTAGTTGAAAATAAAGTTGAAATAGTGTATAGTAAGATTCATGGAAATGGTTTATTAAGAAAATGTAAAAATCAGTTCATTTCGTATATGTTAAAAAAGCATTCTCCTTGTACTTTTACCAGAAAAGTCAAAAAGTACCTCGTATGGTAAACAAAAGAAAGATTCCTTCCATACCATGTAGTAAATGTAAAAAAATGGGTAAAAATTAATTTAAACATAAATAGAATAATGATAAACATTTTATGAAAATATTTTTATAAAACATGGACATAGATGATGAATATAACCCCAGAAAATACTTACGTATAAATAATCTCGGATAAAAATGAGATTGAAAAATAATCCCTTACCCTAGGTCCAATTTCTTCTGTATGTATTTGAAACTCTTGTATAGTGTGTTTAAACATATTATTAACTTGTAATATAACCAAAATAATATTTATGATATCATATGTGATTCACTTACGACTTTATATTACTCGTTCATTTGTCAATTCCATGTTAAAGCAACGTTTTGGGTAATAATAATTTCATTTATCGTACGTGTTTGGACTTTTTATTCTTCATATGATTACTTAGATCGTGATTTAATTACCTCCAGAATTTAAAACATGATTTATATATGTCTTATATATTCAGTATGTATATATATATATAATAGATAGATAAATTAAATGGAATACACCGTTCATGGAACGGTAGGTCGTACGTACGCATTAATGTTGTTTTCCTTTCTTTATTAAATTGAATGGAAGTAAGTAAATGAAATATATATATATATATACAGTATCATTATTATGCAATATATTTCATGATTATTTATTATACATACTTTATAATCATTCTTGAATGGTTAACGTGGATAATGAATCTCATCGCGTCATGGAGACGGTAAGCTGTACGTACGCACGAGCGATGATATCGTTCTCATAGTTGTTAAACAGTATTGAAGTGGATGGTGTATAATATCTCAGAATTATAATAATGTTATAATAATCATATATAGTTATCATTTCCACCATTATAACCATCCAAGTAAGGTGGTGGTGAAAAACATATTACACCATGGCGTGGAGACGGTAATCTGTACGTACACACATGCGATGATTTCATTTTTCGTCGGATTGATAAACGGTGAAATAGGGTTGTTTCATATTTATAATAAAATATAATTATATGAGTGATAATTATTTTATTAGTTTATAATGAAACAACTAAAGAAGAGGAAGTATAAGAAGAAATAAATTTGAAAGAATCAGTAGAAGAGATTACATATTCCTCGACGTGCCTCCATTAAATTTCCTCTTAGGGAACTAGAGTTGGTATTTTGAGAAGCTAGAACCTCTAGAATGTAACTAAGAAAGTTTAGAATAAAAATTTGCAGGGTTTGGACGAGCTTTAAGGATTACAATGGAATCAATAGGATAGGTAGAAGGTCCCCTTTGGTGTTGTGTATAACATAATCAAAACTTAGTTCATTTATACATTGAACAAAATAAATACTCAGGGTTGCGCGAAATGAATTATATCAATGTAACTTGAAATTGTGTGCAACACAATCCAAGACTATTGTTGGGTATATTTTAAGCTAATAAGGTGTTGTGTATAGCGCAATCTAATCTTGATGTAGAGTAAAAAACATGTAACACACCGACCCTAGTTACTCAGAGTCGGTGCATTATTATAAAACTTCGGCATGATCACAAGAGATCAAGTCTCTAAAGACCAATTAGTTTAGTAGCCTTGGAAGTAATAGATACCTACATAAGTTTAACATTACATTATGAAATAAAAAAACATCATTGTGTCTTGTTTGAACACACTCATATCCCATAGCCCATCCCTGTAGGTCAATCATAATATATTTCTTCATATCCTGAGAAAAATAAAACATAAGAAAGGGGTGACATCAGATGCTCATTAAGGATAACAATATAGCATAAACTTTGATAAATAAGCATAAAAAATAAAGGAAATGTATAAGACTAAAACACAATACTATTAAAATTAAACTTCATAATAATATGGAAAAGATAAATAAAATAATTCCATTTAAATATTCACATGGAAATTCTACTAGTTGAATAATCACATGTAATATTAATAGCTAATTTTATAATGATGGAATGCATAATGTCAGACATCATAACCACATAGTCAAGGCCTAGTTCCAAGACTACAAATAGGATTTTGTCAAGGACTTGTGCCAAGACACTATTTTGTCTCATGATACCTACTGATGCATCGAGGAGCTATAGTGGGCTCCACTCATCACTTACTAAGTCCAATGTATCCCTCATATTAAAAGGTTGAAACATAAGATAAACATTCGTATTAAAAATAGCATAAAAAATGTTAATACGTTAACCATAAACCATGAATGGTATAAAAATAACATATCCACAGTCAAATATATCAAAAAACCTTCAATAAAATATGGAATATTTTATCATAATAAATCTACTTCAAACAAGTGTAAAATCCATCATAGGACGTTGACATAGATGAAATCAAAACTATTTGAGAGAAATATCTCTTTCTATTTGGAAATAAAATAAAAGTCAAATAATTATAAAATACAATATTTATTTTGAAAATATTCTTATAAGATTGTAAGGGAAGCTTATAAGATGTTATAACTGTGGAAAATAGTCACACCCACCGTATAAGTTAAAAAAACATTCTTACCTTAATTTGTTGAAAAGGTCATAAAGTACCTTATTTGCAAAGCGACAGAAAGATTCCTTTCAAAAAAAATTATAAAAATTAAAAAAATGGTATAAAAGACTTTAACCCATAGTCTAGTAAATAGTAAAAATGTTTAGAAATACATTTTTAAGAAACACAGATGTGGATGATAAAGAGGTCACATTAGATACTTGCGTATAAAAAACCTCAGGTAATAAAGAGATTGTAAAATTAACCCTTACCTTGTACTTTTCCTTGGTCTAGGGAATTTTAACCTCCTGTATGATAGTTAAATCATTATTATTAAATTATACAAGAACCATATACATAAATATTATATCACATATGATCTTCTAATATTGCTTTGTTAATAAATTTCAGTAGTATCATTGTTTCGGGTGTTAACTGATCTGTTATCCATTATATTTTTTGTTATGTAAGTCATATTTCTTATGGATAGGATGTATATTATTCATATACATAATTATATGAAGTTATTATACTTTATTTTTAATCATAAAATGAAAATTATTCTTTAATGGTTACGATGGAGAATGAATCTCATCGCGTTCGTGGAGACAGTAATCCGTACATACGCACGAGCGACAATACCATTCTATTGATGGTGAAATTGTATGTCATTGGATGGTATTTCATATATATAGAATAATTATCATGTTATATTTATTATTTAAAACAATTATACTCATTATTATACCCATACAAATAATTAAGTGTTGAATAACAAACTACACCCCGACGTGGAGACGGCAAGCCGTACGCACGCACGTATGGTGACTTTGTCATTAATATAATGGATAGAATAATGTATATGTTTATAACATATTTATAATAACATCACAGTATGTATAAGTTACTAGAATTTTTATTTTGGTATGGAAACAAAAAAAAAGAGGAAGTGGAAGAAGAAAAGAACTTTGAAAGAGGTGATGAAATTATTACCTCTTCTTCGGGTGCTTCCTTTTGATTTGATTAAAAGGGATATTTATGATGGATTTATGATCAATTTAAGGACTTTAGGTTGAATTGAGGGTAGTTGGGAGGATATTTGAGTAGGGGTTGTCTGAGCCAAATGGCTTTGGAGGTGTGATTTTGAGAGAAGTGGAAGTACCCTTTTATAATAGAGGTGAGAGTCACTTTAGGAAAATCTTAAAATGTTTATTTATTATACAGTCATATTCGGTTTATAATGGATCCAAAAGGATTTATTTCAAGGATAATGTGGGTCTGGTTCAAAAACCTCTCAACCAATAGGTTTTATACAGGTTTATATCACCATATTAAACTTATCTTTTAGATTTAACTCTTAGTTAAATAGTTTAACTTTTACCATGTATTATTGTATTATTATAATAAATGGTTAATAAAATTACTATAAAAATTCAAGAGAACCGAAAGTGGTTCATTATTGACATATCTAACCTTATCTAAGCCCTTTTTCCGAATGTTATATTTTTAGGAATATTATATCATTTAATAATATAGTATTTGTTTTAAAAACTCATTTATGTCAATTTTGACACTATTTGGTATTTTGTTTTTGTGAAAGTCATAAAAACTTTATCACTTTGAAAAAAAATTATTTAATCAACCCTAACATGTCATATTAACCTATAAAATTAGTTTAATTCATCAAAAGTCTCAATTTACATTTATTTTGATATTTATAATATCAATTATTTTAATCTTTCATATTATTATGTCACAATTAAATTTAAATATTTAATGTCTAAAAATTATAAATAAAATACCATTATGTAGGAATTTTTTTTTCTTTTTAATGAATATTTATAGTTGAATTTATCTTATGTATAACCCCGTATTAAAAATGTTTTAGTTATAAAAATTTGAATTTAACACTTTTAACTCTTCTTTAAATAAAATAATAATAAATGTCTTAATCTAATCCAAGTGGATAAAAGAGGATCATATTTTATTCCTAATGTTGATTTTGTTCTAAAAACACTTATCCAATAAAATTAGGACATTTTTTAGGGTAATTATAATATCATTTTTACCTTTAATTACCCTATTTACTTTTAACCATGGTAAATAAAATTCAAAAGTTACTATTCATCAAAAATTATTTTCATCTTATTGAATCACATTTTACTTACTAATTTCAATCATGTCTCTTGTATTTTTCAAATTCAATTCATAGAAGTGGAAAATTTTGTTTTATGAAAATTTGCAAATGTGCCTAGAAGGTGGGTAAAAGACGTTAAAAAGTTCAATAAAATTTTATACATCTAATCTTATTATAAAATGAATCCAATGAATTACTTTGAACTAATATAGGTATTATGTATCTATTTTGACTTAAAATAAATTTAAATAAAATAAATAATTATTTAAATAAAAATTTGGTTTTAAACAATAACGTAGTGTTTTTCAATATTCATCAAAAATTGAAGGTTTTCAGAAAAATACCAAAAATTCACCCTCAGTTAATTTTGATATTCTGAATCCAAAAATGAAGTCCATTTTGAAAAATAAAATAATAAAATTTCAAAAAGTGGGTATTAATATTCATAACAACTAGTTTGATTGGTCGTGGTTGCGTAAAATGCGTAAGTTATTGTATTATTCAAAGAGAAACGTACCGTGAAATTATGGGATGTTACATTCTTCCCTCCTTAAAACAATTTAATCCTAAAATTTTTTATAATACTACTGCAAAAAAAGATTTGGGTGTTTCTTCATCATAAGTTCCATGGGTTCTCACGTTGCCTCTTCCATCTTATGATTTCTTCATAGAACTTTTACCTGACGAGTCATCCGGTTTCTCAACACTTGTTCTCTGGTATCAAGAATCTTGACAGGATCTTCACAATAAGACAGATCATGTTACAGTTCTATTTCATCATAGGTGAGTACATGCATTGGGTCAGGCATGTATTTTCTCAATAGTGATACGTGGAACACATCATGAACTTTGGAGAGACTTGGAGTCATTTCCAAACAGTAAGTTATAACTCCAATTCCTTCTAGAATTTTGAAAGGTCCGATGTACCTAGGACTTAATTTACCCTTATTACCAAATCGTATAACACCCTCCCATGAAGATACCTTCAAGAAATCATGGTCTCCTACTTGAAATACCAAATCCTTCCTTCAGTTATCAGCATAACTCTTTTTTATACTTTGATAAGCTTTCATATGAGTATGGATAATATTCAACTTTTCCATTGTTTCCTCAATAAGTTCTGGGCCTATGAGTTTTATTTCACCAACATCATCCCAACAAGTTTGTGTATGATATCTCTTTCCATATAATTCTTCATATGGTGCCATATGAATGCTTGAATGGAAGCTATTATTATAGGAAAATTATATTATAGGTAAATATTGATCCCACATACCTTGAAAGTAAAGTGAGAAAGATCTTGACATGTCTTATAAGGTTTGAATAGTCCATTCTGATTGTCCATAAGTTTGAGGGTGATAGGCAGTGCTCAAATGATGTTCAGTATCCAGGTCCTTCTAAAGAATTTTCCAGAATCTTGATGTAAAATGGGGATCACGATCAGAAAAAATCGATAGGGGTACTCCATGAAGTCTTACAACTTCATTAATATATAGTCTTTCTAAACGTTCAAGTGGTAAATCTTCTCTTATAGCAAGAAAATGTGCTGACTTGGTAAGATGGTCAACAATGACCCATATTGAATCATTCCTTCTATGATTCTTTGGTAGACTCATAACAAAGTCTATTGTAATATCATCCCATTTCCACTTAGGTATGGGAAGAGGTTGCGTGAATCCTCTAGGACGTTGTATTCCATCCTTCACCTATTGACAAACCATGCATATTGACACATAATCAGAAATCTTCCTCTTCATGTTGTCCCACCAAAAATGTTCCTTCAAATGTCTATTCATCTTTGTGCTACCATGGTGTATAAAGAAATGGAGCTATGAGAATCATACAAAAATTCCCTTTTTAGATTAGGTATGTCAGGAACACAAAGTCTCTTTCCAAATTTCAAAATTCCTTCTTCATATACGAAGTCAATCAATCTCCCATAATTTACATCTTAAATTTTATTTTGAAACTCCTCATCATCAGTTTGAGAAATTTTTATCCTTTATAGTAAAGATGGTTTGTCAACCATTTAAAAATGTATTGATGTTTCACCTTCCATGATTATTCCCATATCCATCTTTACTAGATCCATGAACATAGGAACCATTTAAACTCTCATCTTGTTTAGAACTCCTTGATCCTTTCTGATCAAAGTATCTTCCACCTTATTTTCCTTCCTTGAGTGGTAATTTATTGTGCAATCATAATCCTTGAGTAGTTCAATCCATCATCTTTGCCTCATGTTGAGTTCTTTCTATAAGAAAATATACTTCAAACTCTTGTGATCGGTATATATCTCAAATTTTTTACTATAGAGATAGTGTCTTCATATCTTCAAAGAAAATATTACAGCTGCTAACTCAAGATCATGAGTGGGATAGTTTTTTTCATTAATTTTTAGTTGTCGTGATACATAGGCAATAACTCTATCATTCTTCATAAGGACACAACCAAGTCTTTTCTTTGAAGCATCACTATAAATAACAATCTCATCATTCCCTAATGGTAGAGTCAAGATAAGATCATTGACTAATCTTCTATTCAGTTCATCAAAACATTCTTCACACTCTTTTGTCTGAACAAATTTAACCCCTTTATGTGTGATCTTGGTTAATAGGATAGCCAATTGGGAAAAAATCTGGATGAAACGCGGATAATAACCTATTAAACCAATAAAATTTCATACCTTAGTTATACTCATAAGTGCTGGACATTATTTTATCGCTCTTTTATTAAAAGGATCAACAGATATTACATCCTTTGAGACAATATGGCCAAGAAAATAAATCTCTTAAATCCATAATTCACACTAGCTAAACTTCCCATATAATTCATTTCTTATAAGGGTATTTATAATAGTTCGCAAGTGATTTTCATGATCTTCATAGCTTTTGGAGAAAACCAAGATATCATCTATAAATACCACTACAAAGTCATCAAGATATTCCTTGAAAACTCTATTCATTAGTTCCATGAAGACAAAGGTTTCATTAGTCAGTCCAAAAGGCATTATTGTAAACATTTAATGCTTATACTTGGTATGAAATGCTATCTTCGGAATGTCTTCCTTCTTCACTCACAACTGATGATATCTAGATCAAAGGTCAATATTTGAAAAATATTTAGCTCCATGAAGTTGATCGAATAAATAATCAATGCGAGGTAGGGTATACTTGTTATTTGCTGTTATAGAATTGATCTCCCTGTAGTCAATGCATAACCTCATAGATCCATATTTCTTCTTAACAAAAAGAATAGGGGCTCCCCGTAGAGAAACACTAGGGAGAATAAATCCTTTATTACTCAATTCCTTTAGTTTTTCTTTAGTTCCACTAATTCCACATTGGAAATTCTTTAAGGGGTCTTCAATATGGACCTGAACCAGGAATTAAATCAATGGAAAACTCAATTTCTCATTCTGAAGGATGTCCAGGTAAATCCTCTGGAAACACATCAACATATTCTTTAACAATAGTTACATCCTCTATTTGAACATTCCTTTCTTCACCCAAAGTTATTTCACTCTTTTCCTTTATAATAATTGAATTTATTAGAGCTACTGGGGGTGGATCTAGATAAGAATCAGATAGTGAAATTTCTGCTCTAAAGATAAGGTATTCCTTATCATCATCAAAAATTGTAACCTCCTTCTTCTTAAAATAAATTTTCGCATCATGGTCTGAAATCCAATCTAATCCTAGAATTATATCAAATTAAATCATGGGTATGATGATGAGATAAGCAGATAAAGCACATTTATATTCCCTAATGGGAACTCATTCAAAAAACTTTGTTGCAAGGATACTTCCCTTAGGAGTTTTGACTAACAACCCCCTTGTTAAAACAAATTGAAAATATCTAATTTTCTTAGAAAACTAAGAAGATTTTAAACAATGAAATGATGCAGAATCAAATAAAGCATTGGATAAATTTGAGGAAACCATTAAATTACCTACCACCACGCCATTTGGAGCTTCAACCTCAATAGTAGTGATCGCATAAACATGGCCTTGCTCCCTTGGCATTTTCTGAGGTAAGTTTCCTTGTCTCTTATGAAATTCATTTTCATAATTCTCAATTTCTCTACAATTATATAATTCAAAATTGAAAGCCTATTTTTTTCCCTTACAATCACAATATTGGTGGCCCTTTTCACCGCACTTGTAATAGACTCACATTCCCTTCAAGAAAGTACTGGGGTGTTTCTTACCACATTTCCCACAGGATGGAAATTCAAATTTTCCCTTATTATCCTTATTTCCATTTCCAGAGTTTTCAGTAGATCTCTTCTTCACTTGCTTTGCTTTAAAGTCTAAAGACTTAGAGAATTTCTTTTCTTCCTTGATAGAACATGAGACAATATCTTCATATGATGAAAAGGATTGTGAGACTAATGCTCGAAAGATAAATGGTTTAAACCGATCAAATAATCGATCAATATTACTCCTTGGGTTATGTATATAATCTGATGCATGCCTTACTAACCTTGTAAAATTAGCCTCATAATTTGCGACATTTTCATCCTCCTTTTTCCTCAAACTCAAAAATAGTCTTTTTATATCCACTCAATGGTCACGAGGAAAGTATTTTTCGAATAAAATCTCTTTAAACTCCCTCCATTCCATATTTGATACTTCTTCATCCTCCTTTTTTTGAATTAATGACCACCATTGATCTGCATCTCCCATGAGGAGATAAAGTGCAATGAAAACTTTTTCCCTTTCGCTACTCTCCAAAGTATGAAATATTTTCTCTAAGTAACTTATCTATTTCTTAGCTACAAATGGATTTTTACTCCCATTTAATGTTGGTGGTTGTTGACTCATGAATCATTCTAATATTGATCCTCCACGTTGTGGATCATGGTTCTCCATACGGGTAAGGTTATTATTCATAACCTAAGTGATTTGTCCCAGTATGGTAATAAGTTGTTCAGAACTGGTTGCATCACCAGATCCACTATAATTATCTTGAGTAGGGGGGAAATCCCTACATGGATTATGTGTATTGATACAGTTTCCATTCCATCCATTGGGCGTCATTTTTAAACAATGGAATATACTATATTAGTTTATGAATCACAATACATAATTCCAAATTAGTAAAATTCCTAACATAAATTGAACAGTTATGCATATAATCCATAATCATAAAAAATGTTTTCTTTGTGGAGTTATTTACTCATAAATATTTCATAATGGTTTGTAAAGAAAATTTGAATTATCTTAAGCATATCCCCTGGGATTTTCGTAAGCAAGAGTGCATCAAGTCCCGTTTTCGTGTACCAGGATACCCCGGGTCAAGCCCGAAACTCCTTATCGGAGTTTTCACTCCTAGGTACATCTGTTCCTGAGCTGCCTCTACCTGCTCATATCCAGATAGGGATGTATGGCTTGGAAAATACACAAAATATCTACATTACCAAAATTCTAGGAAGTTATTTTATATTAATCCTCAAAGTCTATTTTAGGTTAATGTTCTCTAATTAGAGTTCTTCTAAATCTAGCTTCCAAGGTTTGTACTAAACTTCCTGTGATACCAACTATAACTCCCCGACCCTATTTATCTAGATTCAGTGCATTATTACATAACATTGGAATGGTCACAAGAGATCAAGTCTCAAAAGACTGATTAATTTAGTATCCTTGGAAGTACTAGATACATACATAAGTTTTACATTACATTATGAAATAAAAAAAACATCATTGTGTCTCCTTTAAACACACTCATATCCAATAGTCTATCCCTGTAGGTCAATCATAATATACTTCTTCACATCCTAGGAAAAATAATACATAAGAAAGGGGTGAGCTCAGATGCTCAGTAAGGATAGCAATATAGCGAAAACTTTCATAAATAAGCATAAACATTGAAGGAAATGTATAAGACTAAAACACAAGCCTTTTAAAATTAAACTTCAGCATAATATGGAAAAGATAAATCAAATAATTCCATTTAATTATTCACATGGGTATTCTACTATTCGAATAATCACATGTAATATCAATAGATAATTTTATAATGATGGAATGCATAATGCTGGACATCATAACCACATAGTCAAGGCCCCATTACAAGACTACAAATAATATTTTGGCAGGGCCTTGTGCCAAGACACTAGTTTTTCTCATGAGACCTACCAATGCATCGAGGATCTATAGCGGGCTCCACCTGTCACTTACTAATTCCTATGCATTCCTCATATGAAAATTTTGAAACATAATATAAACATTCGTATTAAAACTAGGATAAAAATGTTAATAATTTAACCATAAACCATGAATGGTATAAAAATAACACATCCACATTCAAACATATCACAAAACCGTCAATACAATATGGAATATTGTATCATAATAAATCAACTTCAAACAAGTGTAAAATCCATCAAAAGATGTTGACATAGATGAAATAAAAACTATTTGAGAGAAATATATCTTTCTATTTTGAAATCATTTAAAAGTCACATAATTATAAAAGGAAAAATTTATTTTAAAAATATTTTTATAATATCGTAAGGGAATATTCGAAGATTTTATAATGGTGGAAAATAGATGCACCCGCCGTATAAGTTAAAAAAACATTCTTATGTTAATTTTTCAAAAAGATCATAAAGTGCCTTATTTGGAAAGCGACAGAAAGATTCCTTTCAAACAATTTTATAAAAAGTAAAACAAGGGTATAAAATACTTTCAAACATAGTATAGTAAATAGTAAAAATGTTTTGAAATACATTTTTAAGAAACACATATGTGAATGTTAAAGAGAACATAGTAAATACTCACGTATAAACAACCTCGGATAATAAAGAGATTTTAAAATTAACCCTTACCTTGTACTTTTCCTTGGTTGAGGGTACATTAACATTCTGTATGATAGTTAAATAATTTTAATTAAATTATACAAGAAAAATATAAATAAATATGATATCATATATGATGTTCTAAATTTCTTTGTTAATAATATTTTAGTAGTATCATTGTTTCAGGTGTTAACTGATTCATTTTCCATTATATATTTTGTTATGTAAGTCATGTTTGTTATTGATAGGATTTATATAATTCATATACAGAATTATATTAAGTTCTTAAACATTATTTTTAATCAAAAAATGAAAATTATTCTTGAATTGTTACGATGGGGAGTGAATCTCATCGTGTTCATGGAGACGGTAATCTGTACATATACACGAGCAACAATATCATTCTATTGATGGTGAAATAATATATAATTGGATGTTATTTCATATATAAAGAATCATTAACATGTTATATTTATTATTTACATCAATTATACTCATTATTGTACCCATCCAAATAACTAAGTGTTGAATAACAAACTACACCACGATGTGGAGACTGTAAGTCATACGTACGCACATATGGTGACTTTTTCATTCAAAGGATGGATAGAATAGTGAATATGGTTTTACCATATTTATAATAACATAAAAATATGTAGAAGGTACTGTATTTATTATTTTTTTATGGAAACAACAAATAAAGAGGAAGTGGAAGAAGAAAAGAACTTTGAAAGAGGTGATAAAATTATTACCTCTTCTTCGGGTTCTTCCTTTTGATTTGATCAAAAGGGATCCTTATGTTGGATTTATGATCAAAGTAAGGAATCTAGGTTGAATTGAGGGTATTTGGGAGGATATTTTAGTAGGGTTTGGATGAGGCAAATGTCGTTGGAGGTGTGATTTTGAGAGAAGGGTAAATACCCTTTTATAAGAGAGGTGAGGGTCACTTTAGGAAAAGCTTGAAATATTAATTTATTATACAATAATATTCGGTTTATAATGGATAAAAAAGGATTTATTTTTAGGTTAAGGTGGTTATGGGTCTACAAACTCTCAACCAATAGGTTTTATATCACTTTAGTTCACCATATTAACCTTATCTTTTAGATTTAACTCTTAGTTAAATATTTTAACTTTTACCATGTATTCTTGTATTATTATAACAAATGGTTAATTAACTTACTATAAAAAGACAATAAAAACCCAAGTGGTTCATTATTGAAATATATAACCTTATCTAAGTCCTTTGGATGAACATTAGATTTTTAGGAATATTATATCATTTAATAATATAGTATTTGTTTTAAAAACTCATTTATTTTAATTTTGACGCTATTTGGTATTTTGTTTTTTTGAAAGTCATAAAAAATTTATCACTTCAAAAAAAAATATTTAATCAACCATAAAATGTAATATTAACCTATAAAATTAGTTTAATTCATCAAAAGTCTCAATTTACATTTATTTGGATATTTATAATATCAATTATTTTAATATTTCATTAATAAGGTAATTACTACATCATTGTGTCATAAATAAATTTAATTATTTAATGTATAAAAATTATAAATAAAATAAAATTATGTATGAAATATTTTTATCTTTCTAATTAACATTTATAGTCTAATTTATCTTATGTATAACCATATATTAAGAATTTTTTAGTTATTAAACTTTGAATTTAACACTTTTAACTCTTCTTTAAATAAAATAATAACAAATGTCCTAATCTAATACAAGTGGATCAAATAGGATCATATTTTATTCCTAAGGTTGATTTTGATCGAAAAACACTTATCCAGTAGAATTTGGACTTGTGTTAGGGTAATTATAATATCATTTTTACCTTTAATTACCTTATTTACTTTTAACCGTGATAAATAAAATTCAAAAGTTGTTATTCACCAAAAATTATTTTCATCTTATTTAACCATATTTTACTTACTGATGTCAACCATGTCTCTCATATTTTTGAAATTCAATTCAAATAAGCGGTAAAATTACGTTTTATGAAAATTTGAAAATGTGCCTAGAAGTTGGGTAAAAGACATTAAAAGGTTCAATAAAATTTTATACATCTAATCTTATTATAAAATGACTCCAATGAATTAATTTGAACTAATATAGGTATTATGTATCTATTTTTAATTAAAATAAATTTAAATAAAATAAATAATTATTTAAATAAAAATTCAGTTTTAAACAATAACGCGGTGTTTTTCACTATTCATCAAAAATTGAAAGTTTTCAGAAAAATACCAAAAATTCACCCTAAGCTAATTTTGATATTTTGAATCCAAAAATGAAGTGAATTTAGAAAAATAAAATTTATAAACTTTTGAAAAGTGGGTATTAATATTCATAAAGGCTGGTTTGATTGGTCGTGGTGTGCTAGAACTCGAAGTTGCGTACAGCGCAAGCTATTGTATTATTCAATGAGAAACATAATGTGGAAGCTTGGGGTGTTACAGCATAAGCCATCAAAGAAATTAAAAAGAATCTATCTCATAAAATCTTGATTTGTTACATTCTACCCCACTTAAAATTAATTTCTCCCTCAAAATTCATCGTGGTTATAAATGGTTTTCTACTTGAAAGATTATTTCATGGAAACCCACATTGTAAAAAGAAATACTAAAACTTAGTTTTAAAAAGGAATGTTAGAAACATAATGGTTACCCCAATTAACTCATCACTGGGTTTCCACATAGGATAACATAGGTGGGAAGTGAAAACATGGATATGGAAGAGAAATCTAACCATCAAGTTCTGATAGATAGTGATAGAGATTAAGGTTTGGGGAAAGTTAATTACCAGAAACCATAAATATATGATGATTTAATGGACGATCTGATTCATCGGATAAGAAGGTACTAGGATAACATTTTTGGTTTCAATATTCTTTTCCTAAAGTTTAGGAACATGAAAAGAAATACTTACTTGATTTCAGTACAATCTAGTCATTGGTCATTCCTTGAACAATTTCTGTTTCATCTCTTATTCAAACAAATGAAGCTGAATTTTTCATTCTTAAAGTGTTAGAAGATCATGTGATATAATGATAGGTCCTTCCATCTGTCTTGAAAAAAAGGTTAGCATAGGTAATCAAATATGCATAAGTCCATCTATGGTGAGATTAATAGTATATGGTTTCAAAAATGGACTTCTACATCATCTATCATACCGCTTTATAAAATAAAACTAATTTATACTAGCTAGAGACCTCTTGTAGGATAGTGGTGGGTGATAAAGGCTTGTCGCACTTCAGTTGTGGGTTCGATTCCCACAGCCTTATCTGATGTGATGGGTTGTCATCTGTCCTGTGGGTTTTCCTTTTTCTAAAACTATACTATTATAACATTTCATAAATAATATAAAAAAGGTTCTAGACTTAATCAATACTATCTAATGTCCAACTTAATTCATTCTAACCTTTAGACTTATCCAAGATGCTTCCGTCCAATCTCACAGTACAATGAGAACATTTACCAGGAATGTTATATAACAAGCATGTTAATACCATAATTTATCCCCCATATATCATAAGATATATCTTGTTGGTCACATTACAAACATTTGAATAACTTAATCATGTATTCTCTTGAAACATGAATTACTAAAGAACCTTAGTGAAAACATGAATACCATCAAAATTTAACTCTTTCCACATACCAAAATTCTAAATAATCTATATACTCAAACTATGATATCAATTTATCCTTATATTAGTCATAAGATCATTAATATTATCAAACATATTATCTCCTTATCCCTTCATTTTATGCATATCATATTTTTTCCAAAAATATCTGAATAACCTTTCATGGTTACCGGTACCATTCAACATATACATTCAAATACTTAAGGAAAAACAATAGTGTAAAATCCTTAGATGTTTCTTTATTCCATAGTACCATTAAATTACTTATACAACATTACTCTTGATAAACATTCAATCATTCCACTACCTTTTTAAACCATTGGCTGAGCTTTAACATTTTATTCCTTAACACTTCTTTCATCTCATATATCATTTATAGTCTCTTCATCATCAACAACATAAATACTAACCATATGACCATGATGATTATCTTTATGATATTTTCCCTTTGGGAATCGATTTGTATAATTCTCTTTCATTCCACATTTAAAGCATTTAACCATTTTTGATGTCTTAGTAAGACCATTATACTTTTCTATTGTGTTAACAGAACCTTTTCCTTTTCAATTATTGGATTTGTGTCCTTTTTTCCACACCCAAAGCATCTTCCAGTTCCTTTGAAACATTCTCCTTGATTTCTCTTCCCACATGATTAACATGAGGAAAATTGAACTTTCTTTTATCTATGATCATCATGAAACTCCATCTTTCTCTTATTAGCTGCTTCGGGAAATTCACCAAAGTTGGGATTATTGATCATATTATGAGATTGCTGATTATGAATAATAATGTTGTTTCTCCTTCCAACTACCATTTCACTTGGTTACTCATGGATAATATCATTACATTTTCCATCATATTCCCCATTTACATGAATCCTCTTGTTTTCGTCCATTTTCTAAACCCCAAAAAGAATATTGTTAGAGGAAAACATCATACTAGGAAAACAACATAATCAAGGAGGATTACTTTAAATATCTAACATCTTAGGTTCAATCCTAGGTTATTCATGACTGTTACCGTAATTCTAGGACTACAACCTATAGTTAGACTTAAACTTTGTTACATCTCTAGACATACCTTAGAAATATCTCTAGGGATCTTACTAAAGGTTTCACATGCTATTTTTCAAAGGTTGACTAAACATTCGCTCTGATACCAACTGTAGAGACCCAAGATTGAAGTACATGGACATTACATTAATTTTTTAGAATAATTAATACATGACACAAACAAATTCCCAAAGACTATATTAGTTTAGTGTATTTGGAAACTCGGAACATAATCTTCTAATCATGGTGAAAGAACTTCAACATCTCCCATAAAGATAATCCCTTTTTTTTATCCTGCCTAAAACCTTTATTTATATCCCTAGGAAAAGAAAACATATAAAGGGTGATATCAAATGCTCAGTAAGGGTAAACATGTAGAACATAAAACAAACTAGAAACATTCGAACATAAAAACATGAACATAAATTTTAAACATCAAAAACTTGAGCAATGATATAAATCTTGGCAGTACATAAGGCATGGATCATAAAGGAAAATTAAACATGATAGAATAGAATTGTCATGAATCATGTAATTGTGGACAAATAATAATCACGTAATATTATTTCCATAGTATCTAAGGCATTTCTTCCAAGACCATCATAGTGGATGAAGTCCATTATTGAACCAGGTTTACTTTCCATTCCCACCATGTATTACTGAATCAGATTTACTTTCCATTCCAGTAATGTCTATCTCATGAGATACAAATCTTTAACCAATGCAATGGAGGGAGATATGGGTCCCACCCATCTCATAATGAAATAATTCTTACATGTTCCACAAAAACATAAATAATTTATCATAGCATAACCCATGAAATAAAATGGGATTCTTAAACATCATTTCATCGTAACATAATCCATATAAGATAAATAGACTTCATAAAAATTAATTCCATAATAAACACAATAAAATCAAAGTAATAATAGGGAATGAAACATAAAAATATTTCATATTATATGGAAAATAATTTTGATAAAACACTTGAAATTTATTCTTGAGGAAAATATCCTTTCTTCATCAAAAACGATTTCTTTTCTCAAAATATCATGAAATTTTAAAAGAAAAAAATTTAGTAGAAAATAAAATTGAAATATTGTAGAGTAAGGTTCATGGAAATAAGTCATTAAGAAGACATAAAAATCCATTCATTCCATATAAGTTAAAAAAACATTCTCCTCGTAATTTTACCGAAAAAGTCAAAAAGTACCTCGTATGGTAAACAAAAGAAAGATTCCTTCCATACCATGTAGTAAAAGTCCAAAATGGGTAAAAATGACTTTAAACATACATATAAGAATGTTAAAAAATTTATGAAAACATTTTTATAAAACATGGACATGGATTTTGAATATATACCTATAAAATAATTACATATAAACAATCTCAGATAAAAATGTGATTGCAAAATTATCCCTTACCTTAGGTCTAATTTCTTCCGTATGTGTCCCAAACTTCTATATAGTGGGTTTAAACATATTATTAACATATAAAAGAACCATAATAATATTTATGATATCATATATGATTCACTTATGACTTTATATTACCCGTCCATTTTTCAATTCCACGTTAAAGCAACATTTTGGGTAATAATCGTTTCATTTATCGTACATGTTTGGACTTGTTATTCTTCATATGATTACTTAGATCATGATTTAATTACTTAAAAAATGTAAAAAATGATTTATATATATATTATATATTCAATATATAAATATATATATATATAATATATAGATAAATGAAATGGAATACACTGTTAATGGAGACGGTAGGTCATACGTATGCATGAACGCTGTTTTCATTTCCTTATTAAATTGAATATAAGTAAGTAAATGAAATATATATATACATAAATCCAGTATAATTATTATGTAATATATTTCATGATAATTTATTATATATACTTTATAATCATTCTTGAAAGGTTAACATGGAGAATGAATCTCATCGCGTCGTGGAGACGGTATGTCGTTCGTACGCACGAGCAACGATATCATTCCCATAGTTATTGAACGGTATTGAATTGGATGGTGTATAATATCTAAAAATTAGAATAATTTTATAATAATCATATATAGTTATTATTTCCACCGTTATAACCATCCAATTAAGGTGGTGGTGAAAAAGATATTACATCACGACGTGGAGATGGTAATTCATACGTACGCACGCGCGATGATTTCATTTTTCGTAGGATGGATAAAAGGTAAAATATGGTTTTTCCATATTTATAATAAAATATCAATATATGAGTGATACTTATGTTATTAATTTATAATTGAAAAAATAAATAAGGGGAATTAGAATAATAAATCAATTTTAAAGAATCGGTAGAAGAGATTACCTCTTCCTCAACGTGCCTCCTTTAAATTTCCTCTTAGGGCACTAGAGATGGTCTTTTGAGAAGACCAGAACCTCTAGAATGTAACTAAGGAAGTTTATAAGAGAAATTGGTAGGGTTTTTTTGAGATTTAATTCTTAAATGGAGTTAATAATAGATGGAGGAGGTGCCCTTTTATAAGAGAGGATAGGGGCACTTTAGGAAAGTTCAAAAATATTAATTTATTATAAATTCAATTTCTATTTAAAATGGTCCAAAACTTATTTAATTATAATATAGTTTTATGTTGGTTATAATACCCATCATCCAATAATTTTTTGACAAGTTTTGAATATTTTTTTATCCTTGTCTTTTTGGTTTTACCCATATTTTACCCTTTTTAATCTTACCATGATATAATGTTATTTACACATTGTGGGTTAATTTAATTGTCATATCATGTCAAACGACCCAAAAATAATTATATATGACCTATATTGACTTAAATTAATCATTTTACCAAATATTATATTTTTAGGAATTTAATATCATTCAATAAACTATTTTATGTTTTAAGTTATGAATTGTGTCAATTTTGGACACTATTCATATTTGACTTTTTTTAAAATTCATAACAACCATATTCCTTCAAAAATAAGGCATTAACCCAAATATAATATGAAAATATCATCCATAAAATTCCTTTATGACATAAAAATAACCAAATTACAATTGTTTTAATATTTATAAATTTATATATTTGAATCTTTCATTAATGAGGGAATCCCAAAATCCTAATTGTGTCATAAATAAAAATATTTATATAATGTCTAAAAAATATAAACAAAATACCATGATTTATTAAATATTTTTATATTTCTAATGAATATTTATATACATATATATATACATTATATATCCCCATATTAAAATCGATTTAGTAAAAGATATATGTTTAGGTTTTAATTATCTTTACTTTAAATTAATTCTTATAAAGTGTCATTTTCACATTCAAGTGAATCCATGGGGTCCCAAAATCAACTCAAGGATGCCCATGATTTTACATATCTGATCCAATAGGATTAGGCAATGTTTTATGGTATTTTAATATTTTTATAATATTATTTTTTACCCTTATTTACCATATTTACCCTTTAACCATGGTAAATAAAATAATTACTGAAGTAACTATTCATAATGGCCCAAAATAAAAATTACCTATTTACACAATTTGAACCTTATGATTCCAAATATGGAATCCATTTTCCTAAATTCAAAACATAGAAGTTTCAGTAATTAATTTAAAATTAATTCATGTTGTCGAAACTAAAAAGTGGGTTTTTAAGAAGTAATAGCTATCAAAAGATTGACATGTGTTTATGTCCTATTTAAAAGTGAAATTACTTAAAATTACAAAAATTGGATTAAATGATAAAAATATAATACAATTACACTTTTAAACCAATTAAAAATATAATCTAACTATATAAATAAATTAGATGAAATGGCAGTTTTGAATTAAAATGCAGTATTTTTCACTATTCATTAAAATTTGAATTTTATCAAAAAAATACAAAAAATTAAAAAAAAAAGTAACTTTTTATGTACCTATTCCAAATAATAAGTTTGTTTTATCATATCAAACTTATAAAAGTTTCAAAATTATATTTAAAATGGGTGCGCCATCAAAAGGCGGTAAAACTACATTTTTTTTATTGCTTCTTTTATCCGAAAAAAACTGATTTTGTTATCATATCATGTGTAAGATGAATGATAATATTATATAAAATTCATAATGTGTTTAATAATATTCATAAATCCTAGTTTATATCCCATTAGATAATAATATTTTAATAATATATCATTGTTTAGTAAAACTCGGTGTCACATACAACGCAAGCTATCAAGGAAGGTTACTCTTGTGTGTTACACAATCCAAGTCAGGTTTGTGTGTAGTGAAAGATTACTTTGGTTTTGTATACAAAATAATCAAATCTTAGTTCAGTTATACATTGAAAAAATTCTATACTCAGTATTGCATGAAATGAATTCTATTAAAGTAACTTGAAATTGTGTGTAACACAAGCCAAGAATATTGTTGTGTATACTGCAAGCTAATACAGTGTTTTGTATAGAGAAAACTAATCTTGGTGTCGAATACAACATAAGACATAAAAAAATTAAAAAATATTGTTCTCATAAAATCTTGTGGCGTTACACGCACCCTATGGAGTGGCTTGGTATGGTTATACTTGTTGAGGCCTACGTGAGGCCTTTTTCCCAGTTTCAGAAGTGTGAACATCCTGGTTTGAAGTTCTATCTTGCACATTCTTCTGGCCTACAACATTGGCCTGAACATTTTGTCGGCTAACATGTCCTCTACCTATCCTTCAATGGCATTGACCATAATATCCCAAGTTATTTTCATAGAATTCATTATCATTGAGTATTTTGTAGAGATACACTAGTAAAACAGAGTTCATGGAGGTGTATTATTTCTCCTCATTAGTGAAATTGTCCATGTCTAGACATTCCCTGGGAGCATCCCCCAATTTAGGAGGCATGAAGTTTCCAAGGGTGAGGACTGGTTTCCGCATCGATGGAGGATTCTGATTCTTATCGTGCTACTAATGTCTTCTCTTTATATGACACAGATGTGGATACAATGATAAGAGGAGATACAGTGACCATAGGAGGCTCTAGTTTAATCAACCGAGAATGGATAATGACATGGGCATGAGTTACTATTTTATGATACAACCAGTCATTATACTTATGCATTCCTTGGTTGTGAGCTAGCTTCCACTCACTGGATTCTTTATTGTTGCGGTCGTGGTTAGTGGATACATATTCAACCTGTTTTAGGACAGCACCCAATTTAACTAGGATGTGGTCTGATTGGTCCTAGAGGTAGTCTTTGAAGAAAAATAATTATTTGAAGGTGTTTCCATATATCATTTGGTATGAGTAGGGATTAGTGTTATTGGTAAGTTTGGCCTCTTGGAGTCTCTTTCATTTTTAAGTTTCAAGATCTCTTTTTTTTAGGTATTAAATAAAATAAAATGAGACTTTTTCATCATTGAAAGAGTATGTCATGTTCCTTCTATTTTCAATACGAACCCTAGGTGCCTAGCCCAGATGGGGTTTCACGGAATCATTCTCCCAATGAATTTGTTTCTAACAAGAACACACTAGGCAATGTTGTTCTTGGAAGGGTTTCACCTAGTTGGGATCATCAAATAAAGGGTCTAGAAGGTGAACCATATCAGGATCCTCTATATGGGTGGTAGCATTTGTATCTTATTTAACGGACCTTCACAAAATATCTAGAAGGAGGCCAAAACATCCACGACTTATAGGTACCTTCGAAAGGATTTTGTAATATATTGGACCTAGGATTTAGGGATCAAAATCCTTAATTAACTAGACTCTACCCCCAACTCTGGAATCAGGGGTGAAGGTTTCCTCATCGAGTCCTTGTTTATCTTGAAGTTTAAGATGTCAATAATGATGTGATTATTCCTAGGGTCCTTACTCTAATAGATCAAGACTTATTTAAGTGAAATTTGTTGAGTTTATTGGGTTTCCTTCATGCATGTTGTGACCTATGTCATGGGCATGGCCCCCATGGTGGTTGTTCACCTTCCTTTCACATGATAGATCTTTAGAAGAGGACATATCTTCAGCATAGGGAGGACGTCCATTCCGGTTAGTGGTAGTGATAGAGGAACTATGCAATGAATCTACTCATTACTAGATGGATCATAATGGTTATTTTTAGAACCAATAGATGAGATAGTCAACCTAGCCTGCCTGAGAGGCGATTGGGATCCTGATCCTAAGAGGGTGAAAATGGACCCCTACTCAGCAGTTTTAAGACTGTTATGGGATACATCAGTGGTGGAAAGATCCACCGGATCTTCATAAGATAAACCCTATTATATAATGTTTTTGGGCTACCCGTGAAATCATTGTCAGGTGTTTTGGACTAGGGTTAGTGGAGCATGTATGGGGTTATCTCACTCATCAACCTGTGGGACCGATCGATATTGGCACAAACATGGTTGGGTGAGAACCCTCCTAGGCAACACCCAAGTAGTTATCACTATGGGTATGGCTATAACATCCCCTGCTTCCTCTGCATAAGGGAGTGAGATGTCTGAATTATATGGGGAGAGTATCTCAAAGAATTTATCCATTAGAACAGGGGATAGTTTCCCCTTATGTATCCCTTAGGGGTAGGAATGGTGGAAAGTTTTTGATACATAGAGATCCTAGTAGGCCATATACCTAGTGGGAATGACCCCTTATTGTTTTTATTGGGGAACAAGGGAATTTATCACTCTCCTCAGGATGATCTCAAGGGTGAAATGGGGTATGGGTTTCTATCAACTGAAGACACAATGGGTGTCTTGGAAAGGAATTAATCATGTGAGATTTTTGCACTAAGATTCTTCTTACCCCCATTCCTGTTAGTGTTAGTTTTTCAATCACCTATATCTTGAGTCCAATAACTTACATGGAATCATCTATTAGTATATATATAATAAGTTTGATTCCCAATTCCCTAACGTCATCTATTATTTATGAAGTAGAGAAAGGATCCACATTGATGATGTATTAGAATGAGGATTCCCAATGTTATCTTCCTTGAGTAATGGTAGAGTTTCATTTTGGGCCCACCATTTTTTTAGTACGGCCTGGTGACAAATATATGAATCCAATTACATGAAAATATAATGGTTCCCCAACATTTCAAGTCCTTATAGTTGAATTATAATATTTTCATATCGGGTTCACCATTTTTATGTCTAATGATTTTTTTCAATTATGTGTATAACATGTGGTTTTTCAATACATTCATACTTTAAAAATGCGAGCATCCTCTGAAATCATGGTTTATGATGTCATATCCTTGATTGAAATGGAATGATGGGATATTAGTTTCACCTTCCATGGATTCTTCCTTAGAGTTCATCGTCTAGTTTGGGTCTCCCTTAGATATTTTAGTCATGTTTACGAAACTTGTTCCTATAACCATCTCAAGGTGGACACCATTTAATTACATTTCTTCTATCTCAATATGGTATAAACCTTTGATTGGAGTTGATAGTAATATTGTCCATGTATTAGAATATCTAGACATTGGGTCTACTGGGCATCTATAAAGTCTTCCCATTTTGAATTCAAAGTCATCTCATGAGTGATGCATATGATGCAAGGAATCCAAGGTATCTCGTGTTGGCCATGGGGTAATTGACATCGAGGGCATAAGGTATATGAATTTTTTTACCCCAATAGACCCATGTTTACGGTATGGGGTAAAGATTTTGGGTTGTTTAGAATCTTTTAGATAAAGGTAGGTGGTTAAGTGTGTCCCTAGGGGGCATATTTCACACTTAAATATTTGCTTGAGTATGTCCCCATGGGGGAGGATTTCACACTTGGTATTTGGTTAATTGTTTCCCCAAGGGGGGTTTTATGCTTGAAATTTGGTTAAGTGTTTCCCCAGGGGGAAGACTTAAAACTTGAGATTCGGTTAAATGTGTCCCCAGGGGGGAGATTTTACAATTGGGATTTTGTTGTGAAGAGACAAAGTGTGGCCCATTGGGGGAGATGTTCACATTGTGGAATATGACGGTAATATTTGGGGTATCAGGATTGAACCTCATGAAGGTACCCCGTGTGAATCTGGATATCAGGATTGAACCTCATAGAGGTGCCACATATAACCTATTGGGAAATAGGGATTAAAAATCACATAGATTGGTGTTGTAGTTTGAGGTTGTAAGGTAGGACTGCTCCATGAAATTTAACATCATTCGGTAAGGATTATCATGTCATGGATGGAGTGTCAATGATATATGGTGTGGGGCTTATGAATATGGACTACTTGAAGTAGTAGGATCATCATGTGGTGGGGATAAGGTGGCATCCCATGATGATCGTACATGGGCCATCCTATTTTTATCACATAGGGTAAGTCTATAGTTTAAGATCATGTGCTAAGGGTGTTGTATTATAGTTTAACATCATGTGACTAGGATATTAGGATATGTAGTTTTTCATCATGAAACTTAGACATTTTTAGGATCTACATATGGTAAAAAATTACCAAGTAAAATAGGAATATATAGAGTAAAACATATATACCAAGAAAGGTTGGTATTTTCTTGTGATGATTCCACCTTCAGGTATTATGTGTATACTGATCATGAGACTCTTGGTAGGACATGGTGTAAAAAATATAATGGAGTAGTTTAAATAATGGTTCATAACATTAGGGTGTCTATTATTGGGAGAAAAAGTCATTAGGGTGCTAATTATTAGGAGAAAAAAGGTAAAGAAATGGTTCAGACCATGCTTGAAGAAATGGGGGTCAGACACAACGTTTGATGACACTATTTTTATTAGAATTTGAGGTGTGGATGAAATGGTTCAAATAAGTACTTGGAACCTAGGCACCTGACTTGTGTGAAACTGTATTTTGTAGAAGGAGGTAGTGGATTAGAGTCATAGAGGTTATTGCATGCAACTTCATTATTCTGTGTTCAAATTTTGTTGTGTGAGTCATGGCCTCTAGCATAATTCTAATGCATAGATCATGGAAGCATAAGAGTGTGAAACTTATGAGGTTTCACATAGATTAGGGTTTCTTGAAGGCATATTCTCTTATGTGAACCCAATTAGACTTAGGATATGTTTCATGAGGAACTCTCAGACACGGGCCAAGACACATTGAGGACCATGGGAGGTCAGTCATACAAGCTCCCCTACCTTTTTTAATCCATGTAAATATGAAGTTTTATGATGTCTTAGAAGAGGGGTTTTTATGAGTGAGATTTAACACTTCATCTTCTATAGATCTGTTCCAAAATTTGGGGGTGAGGCACTATTTATAGCCAAAATGGGTGGTAATATGTGCATAACCCCAACTAGGTCATGCAACCAAGTTGTGCACTTCTCATGACTTTGCTACTAGGGTGTTACCACACAAGTGTATGGTTCAACATCACCTTTATCATGAAAATGGATTTATGCTCCATCAAAAGGATTTCATATAAATGTACAATGTTACATGCATATCACACTCAAACCATAACTTATGAATTATATTTATCCCTTTTTTATTTTTGGGCCAAACCAGGTTTAAAATTTTAATTTTTTTTGGTATTTCAGCATGGGTTCATAGTTTTCGCACGGTTAGTATAAATCATGTGCAAACCATAAAGGTGCCTCTGTAGTTTTTGGTAGAGCTAACCGCATGACTGATTCATGGTTTCCTTATTTAGGTTCCCTACCCATGTAGGGTGTCTAGAGGCCTAGGGAGGGCTAAACGGTTGGCACATGATTTGGGTAGTCGTGCAGCCAAACCATGAAAACTAAAAAAATATTATTATTCTTATTATAATTATTATTCATGTTTTATTATTATTATTATCATTATTTTAATTATTATTATTAATATTATTATTGATTTATTATTATTATTATTATTATTGTTATTATTATTATTATTATTCTCTTTATTATTTTTATTAAACCCCAAAAGGGGTATTCCCCTCACACTCTCTCTCTTTGTCATCACACACTAGCTTAGGATGGGGTCCCCATCATGCGACGCCCTCCCTCCTTCCTGGCCATGCATCACACCTCCTCCCCTCCCTCTAGTTGGCCATTTTATTCTCCTATCTTGGGTGTTATCACCTCTAGTAAGTTCCTTCTGCTTTCTTCCTCTTTCTTTTTTCCTCTATTTCTTGGTTTCTCCTTTCCCTCTTGTGGTGTTCACACCCTAACTGTAACACCCCAAGTTTTTCTAAAAATAAATAGAAATGCATGGAACTTTGTTTTAAGTAGATATTTATAACTAGACTTTAAATATAATTTTTCCACTTCTATGTTTTGAATTTCAAGAAACTATCATCTACAATTGTGTTCAGTATGTTATTTGGAGCCTATTGGAACCAACTTGTTTTTTTGGTGAATAGTAACATACCATTATAAATAGTAATATGAATAGTAATTTGACCCTAATGAATTGTAAATTTTATTATTATTTTATTTTCTTAAGGCATTAAGATAATAACATCTTGGTTAATTTTTCATCGTGATATAAAAGCAGTTACAGTTTTTAAATAATTAATTTTTGAATAAAGTGTGATTTTATTTAAAAATTAAATTAAAAAAAAATTAGAAAATTATTTTCAAAAAATGGAATTCGTTTTTTAATTATATACATCAATAAATGGTTAGGGTGAATTTTGGGAATTTTTCTAAAACAGTTGATTTTTTGGTGAATAGTAAAAAATACAGTTTTTAGTTTCGATGTGTTAATAACATCATTAATGATGTAATATTGATGTCATAAATCTGGTTGACTTGTTTATAGTTAAATAATATGTGAGGTTTCCCAAGTGACTTATACCATGGGAAAATACCATGGTCAAGCCCATGGTTTTTCAAATACCACTCATGAGGTGTCCCTTGGAAATTATTAAAATATTCCCTTACTTTTCCTATAAATACCAACCCATACTTCATTAAATTCATTCCCAATTCCTCCTAAACGAATCTCTAGACTAATTAACTTCCTATTATTCCTCCCAAGGTTTCCTCAATCCCCCAAATTCCCAACCTTCAAGTTCCAAGGGTTACTCTACAAGGTAAGAAAATTCTCAATTTTCTTCTTTTTCCATTCAAGTTCTCTTTTATGTGGTATAAATTTCAAGTTTCCATACCATGTTCTTATTTCTTTCTTATTATTGATCTAATATATATTATTATTCATTTCTGTATGGTTTTACCTTGTCCCCTCTATTTTTAATATTTTCTAAAACCATGTTGTGTAGCCGTTAGGCTGCTGAATTTTTGTAAGGGATTTCTCAATTATTCTTTTATTTTGAGTTCCTTTCTCGTTATTTATCCATCTATTATTACCCAAGTGGCATGAAATCTCCAGAAATAATGTATATTCTATATATTCTCATGTTCATGTAAAATTCATCATCATTATTTTTCTCCTCTCCCACTTATTCAAGGAATAAAAACATTGTTCGTGATGTGTCGAACTACCGACATCGTGGATGATGTGATTTAAATTTTAATTAACTCTTTCAAGTCTGGTTATGAAACCATTTTTATGGTTGAACCAAGTTATAATATATTTATTATAGCTCATTCATGGTTCTGTAATTCTTTTTAACACATTTTTTTAATTTATAAAACGAAATGAGGTCGTTGTTATCAAAGAACCACTAAAATGATCTAAACGAGCATCATTAATGTTTTTACTTATAAATCATCCTCATGTAAGAATTAAAAATGATAAATGGTATAATTTATGTTACTGGATATATTTAAATACTAATCCATTCCAATTCTATAGCTTCACTTCCAATTGACAAGAACATCCACCATGAACCAATCATGGAAATCATGTAAAGAACTCACCCAAAAATAGTGCAAAGAGAAAAATACTAACAATTAAAGGGTGAAATGATATTATGAAATGATAATATAAGATGTTATAAACATGAAATTTTTCTCTAAAATACTAATAACACTCTTTTAACCATTATAGATTAATTTTAAACAAGTTTGAAGTAAGACAAACCTGAGGTAAGGGAATTCTAAACCTGATTTCCATTCTTTGGGTTAACCTTCCACTTCATTATTTATGTGCTATTTAAATTGTTTGTGTAATGGGTTATTTTTATATTATGTTTTATTATGTTTATTTATAGTATATATACATACTCCATTAACTCTATTAAGTCTCTCTTCAATTGTATGATATTTATAAGGGGGTTTTCTTTAAAAATCCTCTTTTTAAATTTGGTTTTACGAAATTCAAAAGGAATGTTTTTATGGAATAATTCATATAGTATGATTATGTTTTGGTTGTTGATAATTATTTATGATGAATGTTGGGACCTATATTATCCTCCAATGCATTGGGTATGTGTATGTTGGAGGTCGGTCGTATGGTTACTCCAAGTGTAACTGCGATGGTTACACAATATAAGGTAGTCGTGAGGGTTACAAATTATAAGGTAGACAAGAATGGTTACAAGATTATGTAAGTAATGCCCCAAGATACATATAATATTATATTTATGTTCTCATGTTTTATGTGGATCTTTTGTAAATCTCATGTTACACAAAGTAAGTATATATGGGTGACAAGCATGCCTTTTGTAAATGCTTCCATACATTACGTGTATTCATGGACTAATGTGCTATTTCTTTAATTTCCATCCCTTACTGAGATTTTGTGCTAATCCCAAGTTTTTAAATGATTTTCATAGGTTAATGTATGTGTAATAAAAAGAATTAATCCATGTTAAATATTGAATAATTGTCAAGGAGTCATGTTTAAGTTTTAATGTTTTATATTTTGAAAAAAAAATGGAAACTGTTTTTATGGTATCCACTCTATAATAATGTGTAATGTTGTTAATTTATTGTCCCAATTATCTAAAGATATAAACTTGAAAATATCCTCAATGTAAAAGGAAGTTTTTTCTTGACTAAATTCAAGATTATGTATCTAATAAGGTCAGGTCCTTATAGTTGGTATCAGAGGATGGTTTAAATAACTTTAGGGGTTAGGATGATGTTAAAAGAATACCGTAAATGATTTTTACTCTATTATTAATTTGAAATGTTATAGAAATAAAAGATTACCATGTTGCTTCATCTAAGATATGTTTGTTCAGAATGGTTGTTCGCAGAAGGAACAGGGATGCTGAAGAAGAGAGGCACCGACAGAATGACATCCTTCCAGAACTACAGCCTAGAATGGTAGGGATTGGAACCAAACAGTTTTTGATAGTAATGGATCAGCTAACACAAGAAATAAATGGTGGTGGAATCCATGTAAGAGAATAACCAGAGGTACCACAATGGAACATGATAGTAGTGGAACATTTTATGAGACAACATCCTCCTGCATTCAATGGATCTTCTGACCTAGTAGCAGCTGAAGGATAGATCAAAGCCCTTGAAAATATATTCGATGTTATGGGATGTTCAGACAACCAGAAGGTAAATCTTTCCATTTATCATTTTTAAGGGGAATCTGATCAGTGGTGGTCAATGGTAAGGAATATCAGGGGTAGAGATGATTTTTATTCCTTAGATTGGGATGAATTTTAAAGTATTTTCCTTGAAAAATATTTTCCTAAGGTGGTGAGACTTATTATGTAGAAGAAATTCCTTGAATTGAAATAGAAGGAGGAAGATTCAGTGGTTGTGTATGAAGCGAACTTCACCTGACTGGCAAGGTATGATCCAAATCTTATTCTGGATCCTAATAGCAAAATAAACCGCTTTTACTCCGGACTGAATCCAAGGTATCAAAGGGCGTTGGCCTCTCGTGAATTCAAAAGTTATGAGAAACTTGTCTGATGTGCTGAGAGGTTAGAGATGGAGTTTGCTGATGATCACGTGTATTTTGGCAACAAAGATAAGAAGAGGTCCAAATGGAAAGCAATGGGTAAGAATCAACCAAAGAAATCTGATGGTAAGAAAATCCAATTTCCAGTTTGTGAAAAGTGTGGCAAGAAGCACCCTAGGGAATGACTTAGAAAAACTATGAAGTGTTTTAAATGTGGTAAGTTTGGACATATGGCTCGAGATTGTAATGAAAATTATCCTAAGACTAATCCTGGTAAACATACTGTAAAGTGTTTTAAATGTGGTGAAATGGGTCATTATGAAAATGATTTCCCAAAGAGAGATTTGAATGATGCAAAGAATCCAGAATACAAGAAGAAAGGTGTAGTGAGATCCTTTGTGACTATGTCAGCAGATTTCAGGTCATCCAATGAAGTTATATCGGGTACATTGTTTGTTCACTAAGATTTTGCTAAATTTTTGTTTGATACGGGGTCTACACATTCCTTCATCTCTGAGAAATTTTATGGTAAATTGGAAATATCACCTCAACAAATGAGACCCAAACTTATTGTTAAAACACTAGGGGAAAATGTTATAGCAAAGAGTAATTATAAGAATCTTTCTATTGTGGTATCTGGAAATACTTTACCTACAAACCTTGTTTTTTTACCCTTAGTCGAGTTTGATGTTATTCTAGGAATGGATTGGCTTTCTTATTATCATGATAATATTAATTGTAGAGCAAAATAAGTTGTTTTTCAGAAAGAGTTTCAGTTTGTATAGAAGAATGAACCCATATAGTTGATAACATATTAGGAAGCTGAGAAACTATTGAGAGATGGAAATGAAATTTATCTTGCTCATATTATTGAAAACAATGGAACTATTCAAATTAATGATGTGCTAGTGGTAAATGAATACCTTGATGTTTTTCCTGATGAGTTACTCGGTGTCATACCAGATCGAGAAGTCGAATTCACAATTGACTTAGTTCCTGATGTTAAGCCAATTTCAAAACCCCCTTATCGTATGGCTCCAATAGAACTTCTTGAATTGAAAAATCAGTTACAGGATTTGCTTGACAAAGGCTTCATTCGTCCTAGCACTTCACCATGGGGAGATCCTGTTTTGTTTGTTAAAAAGAAAGATGGTTCCATGAGACTTTTCATTGATTATAGAGCTTTGAATAACATCACTATTAAAAACAAGTATCATTTGCCTCATATCGATGACATGTTTGATCAGCTCCAGGGAGCTCATTACTTTTCCAAGATTGACTTGAGATCTGGATACCATCAGCTGAAGGTGAAGGAGGATGACATCCCAAAAACAACCTTTCGTACTAAATATGGGCATTATGAATTTGTTGTTATTCCATTTGGATTAACTAATGCACCTTCTGTATTCATGAATCTTATGAATATAGTATTTCACGATTTCTTAGATAAGTTTGTGGTTGTATTTATTGATGACATTCTGGTATTTTCTAAAAATAAATAGGAGCATGAAAAATATCTAAGGGTTGTTTTACAAACATTAAAAGAAAATAAACTGTATGGAAAATTTTGCAAGTGTGATTTTTGGTTGCAACATATTTCTTTTCTTAGGAACATTGTAAATAAGGATGGAATAACAGTTGATCCATCCAAAACAAAAGTATTTGATTAATGTCTAAGACCCACAAATGTTACAGAGATTTGTAGTTTTCTTGGGTTAGTAGGTTATTACCAACGGTTTGTTAAGAACTTTGCACGGTTATCGAGCCTGATAACTAAGTTAACACGAAAAGGGGTTAAATTTTTTTGGACAGAATAATGTGATGTTTTTTTTAGGAACTGAAGAAGAGATTGGTGAATCCTCTAGTTTTGGACTTGCCTTCCCAGAATGGGGAGTTTTTCATCTACAGTGATGCTTATTTGAAGGGACTTGGTTATTTTTTGATGAAGAATGATCAGGTAATTGCCTATGATTCAAGACAACTTAAACCTCATGAGATAAATTATCCCACACATGATTTGGAATTGGTAGTTGTGGTTTTTTCTTTGAAAATTTAAAGGCATCATTTATACGGAAGCAAGTTTCAAATATATACTAACCATAAAAGTCTGAAGTATATATTCACTCAGAAGGAATTAAACATGAGGAAAAGAATATGGATTTAACTGATTAAGGATTATGATTGCACGATCAATTACCATCCTGGAAAAGCAAACAAAGTGGCAGATGCCTTGAGTTGGAAACATCATGTATCATTAAACATGCTACGTTTGGAACATGATCCCTTGATTAATGATTTGATGAATTTTGGCTTAGAAGTTTTTGGTGCAAGGAATACATCTGTTTTGTTTCTGTTTTTAGTACAGTCTTCATTGTTAGATAGAATTAAGCAAGCACATAAGGAAGGCTATGAGCTACAGAAAAAGGTGGAATTGGTTAAAATGGGTAAGTTGTCAGAATTTAACCTTGATAAAGATTATATCTTAATATTTGGAAAAAGGTTGTGTGTGACTAGTGATTCCCAGTTAAAGAAATAATTGTTGTGTGAAGCTCATAGTTCTCCATTTTCAGTTCATCCTGGCAGTACTAAGATGTACAGAGACCTTCAGAAGTATTATTGGTGAGATGGAATGAAAAGAGATATTGTTGATTTTACCATGATATGTTTGATATGTCAATAAGTTAAAGCAGAGTGGTAGTTACCAAAGGGGATGCTTTAGTCTTTTCCAGTGCCAGAGTGGAAATGGGAGAATGTATCCATGGATTTTGTGATAGTACTACCAAATACTTCTCGAAGTAACAATACGATTTGGGTTATTGTCGATCGGCTAACAAAGTCTACATATTTTATTTATATTCGAGATACAATGTCTTTGGATCATATTTTTTTATTGTACCGCAAGGATATTGTCAGGTTACATGGAGTTCCTCTTTCCATTGTATCTGAATGAGATCACGGGCTCACCTCTAAATTTTGGAAGGGACTTCAGAATTCGTTGGGCACAGAGTTAAATTTTAGTACATCTTTTCATCCTCAATCAAATAGGAAATCGAAACAAACAATTCAAACTTTTTAGGATATGATTTGAGCTTGTTCAATGGAATATCATGGAAGTTGGGATCAGTATCTTTATTTAGTCAAGTTTTCTTATAAAAAAAATTTTCATTCCATTATTCAGATGGCGCCTTTTGAGGCCTTGTATGGAAAGCGGTGTCAGACTCCATCATTTTGGAATGAAGTTAGTGAAAGAAATTTGATGGGGGAATAATTAGTATAAGAAGTGGATGATAAAGTGAGGATGATCCAGCAGCACATGAGGACAACTCAGAGCAGGCAGAAAAGTTATGCAGATAACAGAAGGAAAGACTTCTCTTTTGAGATAGGTGACCATGTTTTCCTTAAAATCACTCCTTGGAAAAGTGTGATGTGTTTCGGTAAGAAAGGAAAGTTAAGTCCATGGTTCCTCGGTCCTTTTGAAATCTTGGAGAAAGTTAGAACAGTGGAATACCGCGTAGCTTTGCCTCTGAGTTTGTTTCAAGTACACAATGTTTTTCATGTTTCAATGTTGAGAAAGTATGTGCTATATTCATCATATGTCTTGAGCCTAAAAGCAGTTCAGCTGGAAGAGAACCTTTCTTATGAAGAGAAACCAGTTTAGATTCTTGATTGAAGGGAACAGGTATTGCATAATAAGGTAATCCACCAGGTAAAGGTTTTGTGGCAAAACCACATAGTTGAACAAGCAACATGGGAGTCTGAAAATGTTATGCGGGAAAAGTACCCTCAGTTGTTTAATAAGTAAATAAAATTGCAAGGACGCAATTTCCAGAAGGTGGGGATAATTTAACACCCCAAGTTTTTCTAAAAATAAATAGAAATTAATGGAACTTTGTTTAAGTAGATATTTATAACTAGCCTTTAAACATAATTTTTCCACTTCTATCTTTTGAATTTCAAGAAACTGTCATCTACAATTGTGTTCAATATGTTATTTGGAGTCTATTGGAACCAACCTGTTTTTTTGCTAAATAGTAACATACCTTTATGAATAATAATATGAATAGTATTATGACCCTAATAAATAGTAAATTTTATTATTATTTTATTTTATTAAGGAATTAAGATAATAACATCTTCGTTAAATTTTCATCGTGATATAAAAGCAGTTATAGTTTTTAAATAACTAATTTTTGAATTAAGTATGATTTTATTCAAAAATTAAATTCAAATTATTTAGAAAATTATTTTTAAAAAATGGACATCATTTTTGAATTCTACACGTTGATAAATGGTTGGGGTGAATTATGGGAATTTTTCTAAAACAGTTGATTTTTTGGTGAATAGTAAAAAATACAATTTTTAGTTTTGATGTGTTAATGACATCATTAATGATGTAATAATGATGTAATAAATCTGGTTGACTTGTGTATAGTTAAATAATATGTGAGGTTTCCCAATTGGCTTATACCATGTGAAAATACCATGGGAAAGCCCATGGTTTTTCAAATACCACTCATGAGGTGTCCCTTGGAAGTTATTAAAATATTCCATTACTTTTCCTATAAATACCAACTCATTCCTTCATTAACTTCATTAAAAATTCCTCCAAAACAAAGATCTGGAATCCTTAACTTCCTAGTATTTCTCCAAAGGTTTCCTAAAGCCCCCAAAGTCCCAACTTTCAAGTTCTAAGGGTTACTCTACCAAGTAAGAAAATTCTCAATTTTATTCTTTTTCCATTCAAGTTCTCTTTTATGTGGTCTAACTTTCAAGTTTCCATACCATGTTCTTATTTCCTTATTATTATTGATATACTCTATATTATGATTCATTTCTGGATGGGTGACCTTTTTCCCATCTATTTTTAATATTTTCTAAAACCATGTTGTGTAGCCATTAGGCTGCCAAATTTTTATAAGGGATTTCTCAATTATTCTTTTATTTTGAGTTCCTTTCTCATTATTTCTTCATCTCTTATTATCCAAGTGGCATTAAATCTCCATAAATAATGTATATTATGTATTTTCTCTTTTTCATGTAAAATTCATCATCATTATTTTTCTTCTCTCCCACTTATTCAAGGAATAAAAACATTGTCTGTGATGTATCGAACTACCGACATCGTGGACGATGTGATTTCAATTTTCATTAACTCTTTCAAGTAGGGTTATGAAACCATTTTTATGGTTTAAAAAAGTTATAATATATTTATTATATCTCATTCATTGTTATGGAATTATTTTTAACACATGTTTTTAATTTATAAAATGAAATGAGGTCGTTGTTATCAAAAAACCACTAAAATGATCTAAACGAACATCATTAATGTTTTAACTTATGAATCAACCTCATGTAAGAATTAAAAATAATAAATGGTATAATTTATGTTACTGGATATATTTAAATACTAATCCATTCCAATTCTGGAGTTTTACTTCCAATCGACAAGAACATCCACCATGAACCAATCATGGAAATCATGTAAAGAACTCACCCAAAAACAGTGCAAGGAGAATAATACTAACAATTAAAGGGTGAAATAATGTTATGAAATGATAATATAAGATGTTATAAACATTAAAATGTTTCTGTAAAATACTAATAACACTATTTTAACCATTATACATGAATTTTAAACAAGTTTTAAGTAATAAAAACCCGAGGTAAGGGAATTCTAAACCCGATTTCCATTATTTGGGTTAACCTTCTACTTCAATATTTATGTGCTAGAAAAATTGTTTGTGTGATGGGTTCTGTTTATATTATGTTTTATTATGGGTATTTACAGTATATACACATACTCCATCTACTCTATTAATTATCTCTTCAATTGTATGATATTTATAAGGGGATTTTCTTTAAAAATCCTCTTTTTAAATTCGGTTTTACGAAATTCCAAAGCAATGTTTTTGTGGAATTATTCATGTTATATGATTATGTTTTGGTTCTTGGGAATTATTTATGATTAAGTTTGGGACCTATATTTCCCTCTAATTCATTGGGTATGTGTATGTTGGAGTTTGTCCGTATGGTTACTCCAAGTGTAACTGCGATAGTTACACAATGTAAGGTAGTTGTGAGGGTTACAAATTATAAGGTAGCCAAGAATGGTTACAAGATTATGTAAGTAATGCCCTGAGATACCTCTACAATTATATTTATGTTCTTATGTTTTATGGGGATCTTGTGTAAATCTCATGTTACACAAAGTAAGTATATATGGGTGACAAGCATGTCTTTTGTAAATGCTTACATGCATTACGTGTATTCATGGACTAATGTGCTCTTTCTTTCATTTCCATCCCTTACTCAGCTTTTGTGCTCATCCCAAGTTTTTAAATTATTTTCACATGTTAATGGATGTGTAAGACAAAGAAGGAATACATGTTAAATGTTGAGGAATTTTCAAGGAGTCATGTTTAAGTTTTAATGTTTTATATTTTGAAAAAAAATGGAAACTGTTTTTATGGTATCCACTCTGTAATAATGTGTAATGTTATTAATGTATTGTCCTAATTCTCTAAATCTATAAACATTAAAATATCCTCAATGTAAAAGGAAGTGTTTTCTTGACTAAATTCAAGATTATTTATGTAATAATTTCGGGTCCTTATACTAACTAAACCCTAACATAATTTTGGGTGTCTATTTTGGTGGTTTCTTGACATCTAGGGTTCTCAGGTCCTATTAAGTCCAGTTCTTGCCACACAAGTTGAAGGCAGTTGGTTTTCCTTCGGCTTTGGGTAAGGTTTTTCCTATTTTTATTATTTGGCCCAATTTTAAATAATTATTTCATAATTTTTTATTTTATGTTATTTTTCTAGTACGTTTTGACCTCTATTGTGAAGGAGGCTTACCCACATATGCATGGGTAAGGCATATATATATGTATATATATATATACCCTTTTTTATATATTCTCTCATAGAGAGGGGAATATATACACTATATATAGGGGTATTTATATATATATTTATAGGTTCATACATGTGTAAGTGTAAAAATAGGGTCTTTTGCTTCCATGGACCTTTTTAGGGTGGATTCAGATTATCTTCATTAAAAGCAGTGTGTTTTTAGGTAGGTTTCTTATGTATAAGCCTTTAATTTGAAAATTATAATTTCTTTCTTGTTTTATTAGGTGTTTTTATTATATTATGAAGTATAATATGAAAAATTATTATGACATATGAAACTTTCCTCTTTTGTGTTTTCATGATTTATTATGCTTTGGCCATTGGTTTTCTCTGATGAAGCATATTTCAAAAAAATATTTTTTAAAGGTGAAGCTCGCAAGTTCTTGATTTAACTTCTAAAATATTTTATTTGAGAATGTTGGAAAATATCAAAGATTTTTTGGCCCTTCGTTCAGTGTTTTCCTAAAAATTTTAATGACATGTTAATTTTCCAAAGAGTTTTAAGAATGGTTCTCAAATGGTAAAAGGTTTTTTTCAACTGATGATTCCTAGTTGGTACCTTTGAATTTTTTCTTGAAAATAGGTCACCTCCATGGAAACTCTTCATTCTAGTGGGATTCATATGGATGGTGTCAGCAGTTTCGCCTTAGCATGTATGGTGGCTTTCCTTATGTTCATGATTGATTCCTCACTTCTCACATTTTATATAGCCATGGGATCCTAGGTTTCATAGTGAGAGTCAAGAGACGGTTGTTAGTTAGTCATGATTAGATAGACTAAATCCCCATAGAGTATCCATGTGGGTTGCACCACCAATGAGAATAGTTGAGATAATCCCGATTGGTTATTGAATTTGGATTACATTGATAGGTCGGTAGATGGATTCCGAAATGAGTACTTCTAGGTTGTCTTTACTTGGTGTCTAGGTATATCCCATGATAACAATTTCACATGTATTATACATTCCCTTGTTTTGTGATATATTAATAATATCATTTCAACTGTTATGTTTTTACTATAAATTCTTATATTAGCACTTCTTTACTTGTACTCTGTTTCCACTACTTGTTTTTCACTAATTTTTTTTCACTACACATTTCATCTTTATAAAATGATTTATTCAAAAATATTTCATTCTATTGAAACTTTTTATAAAATGTATGTGGAATAAGGTTCTTTTGAAATTATTAACTTGTTACTTTCTTTTAAGGAAATGAAAACCCTTTTTTAAATAAATGTATTTAAAACTAGCATGACATGGTTTTATTTTTAAAGGTAAGGCATAGGGTATGGTTCTTATTTTGGAATCCCAACTGGTCATCCTAGTGCTCATGAATGTTTTCTTTATCTTTTTTTTCAGTTACAAGTTCTCACAACTCTAACCAATCATAGTGAAATCATGGATTTTTGGTTGGTGGTGACTCATGAGGTCACATGTACGTATATCCAATGTTCAGTTTTTATTTCTTTTCTTCTTCCATTTACAGTTATTTTTTTCTATTTTATTTATTTTCTTGTTATTCATGGACCATATAATTCCCAATTGAGTTTTTCTTAATATTTGGCGCTAGTTTCTATCCCGAGAGGATTGGTAACTCCTCTAGAGCCTTGTTGTGGGCCAGATTGGGTGACCGGTTTGGGGTCGACCTGGTTTGGTTCATGAAAATATGGTATCAAATGAATTATCTCTTGTTATTTGGGGATGTCTAGTAGTTCAGAGCTAGGATTTTCATAATTCAAATTTCCAGTCATATGTAGGTTCTTGATCACCATCTATTTAGAAGTATGCTATAATTTCTAGGGTGGTATGGGATGGTTATGCCTCAAAATCTGAGCTTTACACTCAGTTTTTTGTGAGGTTTTTGTTTTTGATGGAGTGTTTTTTTTATTTGAGAATTGGGGGTTATTTTGAGAAACTTTTAGGCTTAGAGTGATTGTTTTGGAGAAATTCAAAGGGGTGCATGGTTAATTTGCATGGTCTAGAAAACCATACACATACCATGAGACTGCCTCTAATGACTTCCAATGTGCTCACTCAATTGGTGCAAAACTTTCCAAAATGTTCATCCAAGCCATGTGTAGTAGTTTTTATTTTTTGGTTTTGATATTTTCATTTGTTAATTAATTGGATTTCTGTTGTTTGTTCTTGGTGTCTATTTTAGTTGAATTTGTGGTGTTTCACCTAGATTTTAAAATGGTTTTTAGTTTATTAAAATTATATTTAAACAATTAAAACCTTGTATTATTTTAAGATAAAATGGTTATTTTGAAAATGGAAAGTGTTTTTGGAACTGTTTTAGGATCCTTGAAAAGTTTTATAAAAAAGAATTGGAAATAGATTTATAATTTTTTTGGGATTTTGAAAATGTTTATTGAAATTTGAAATTGAATTTTATTTGAAATTTGGAAATGTGTTGCCTTAATGATAAGAGGCGGATTTAAAAATTGGTTGTGAATTTGAAATATGTATTGGATGTTTTGTTTTTGAAATGGAAATGTCTTTTTTTGGCCCATGGTATTCCTATGAATGATCATATATATATATATGGATGTATGTATGTGTTAAATGGATGGTTATTGTTATGTGTGGATGGGTTCTTGATCTAGAATGGGGATGTATATATGTGAGGCTTCATGGATACCAATGGTGGGTTCTTAACCTCTTATGGTTGTTTTGTTCTCTAGAAATTGATCTAAAAAATTGTTTTAAATTTTTTGAAAAGTGGGAGTGGTGTGATGCTTAATTTTTGTGTTTTGAGTTTTAATTTTTTGGATTTGGATTTGATATGTTGGTGGTGTGATTGGAATTATTTTTTTGAGTTTGTTTTGCTAATTTATAAATGAGTTATGGTGTTTTGTTTTGTGATGTTATTTGATTCGATTCCATGCTTCTTGATTTTAGATTATTCCCTAAAAGAGTCTCAATAAAATAAGTGGATGGTTGTTCTTTGTGGCACCTTCCTTGGTGGGAAGTTTAGTTTATTGTAATTAGTGGTGGCCATCATTTAGTGGTTGAAATTTTCATAATTTGGTTGTTTGGAGTCTTTGATGAAATTATGAATAATGTTTTCTCTATGTATTATCACTGACGACTCATCCCAAACTCTGAATCAGGTGGTGGATTTGGTGTCTTTCTAGACATTGGACCACACCCGGGTCTTCTTGGGTTGACTTCTACCTTTTTTGGTTGAAAAAGAGAATATTACCTTGTTTGTAGTTGGATTAAAAAAAGATATTTCATTCGGTGTGGACTCTTGGGTCACCTGAAGGGGGTTCTATAAGTTGTGCTACCGAAAGAGGAAGTTTCAGTCAAGGGTTAACAGCTCCCAACTATAGTGCATAAAATGATTCAAGATATTGGGGATCCAACCATAGGTCTCATAGTGAATCTTTTCATACAATACAGGATTTTATGGGTGTGGTGAATATTTAACCAACCTATTGTTTCCGACGTCAGTGTGGAAACAATTTAATTTTCCCCTTGATATGGTTTTTCATTTTTGAAACTTCTTATTAGGAGATCTTGGTGGACTCGTTCTCTTGGGATTTATGTTGTATTGCCCTAGGGTGTGAACTCCTGAATAGTTCTCCTTATTTTGGAATGGTTTTGGTTTTGGGTGGTTCCTATATGGAGATGCTCTACCTTTTGAAATTATGAATCGTGATCTAGTTCAACATGGGAGCACGGTTTGTAGAAATCATGTGCAAACCATTCAAGTGCGTCTATAGTTTTTTGAATAGATGACCCCATGGATGGATTATGGTTTCTTTATCCATGTTCCTTGACTATGTAGGGTGTCCAAAGTCCCAGATAGGGTCACATGGTTGGTGTATGGTTTGGCCAGCCATGCAAAAAACCCCTGTGAAGTGAGAAAAAGGGGAAAATGTTTTTTATTATTATTATTAATGTTTTATTATTATTATTACTATTATTGATGTTGTTGTTTCTTTAATATTATTATTATTATTATTAATTTTATTATTATCTTTGTTATTTTTATTAAACCCCAAAATGGGTATTCCCCTCCCCCTCTTTCCCATTGTGCACAATCCCAGGAGAGTATCCCCCTCACGCAACGCCCTCCCTCCCTTCCAGTTGTACGTCACACCTCCTCTCCTACCTCTATTTTGTCGTTTTATTCTCCGATCTTGGGTGCAATATCCCTTATTATGTTTTTTCTCCTCTCCTCCTCCTTCATCCTCTATTTATTAGATTTTCTTTTCCCTCTTGTGGTGTGCATTCCCTGACCAAACCCTAACCCAATTTTGGATATCTATTTTGGTGTTTTCTTTATTTCTAGGGTTCTTGGGTCCTGTTAAGACTAGTTCTTTCCATCTTTGTTGAAGGAGGTGGGTTTGACATCGGTTTTGAGTAAGGTTTTTTTCCCATTTTTATTCTTTGGCCCTATTTCAATTAGGGATTTCATAATTTTTTAGTTTCTGATATTTTTCTAGTGCATTTTGGATCGTCATCATAAAGGAAACTTACCCACATATTCATGGGTAAGGAGTATATATATATATACCATCTTTGTACATATTCCCTCATGTAAAGGGGAATATATACACTCTAGTTAAGGATATTTATATATATATAGGTGAATATGTTTTTAACTGTAAAAAGAGAGTCTTTTTCTTCTGTGGACCTTTTTGGGGTGTATTTGGATTTTATTCATAAAAAGAAGCATGTTTTGAGGTGGTTCACTATGTCCAATCCTTTAATTTGGAAATTATAATTTCTTTCTTATTTTATTGGGTTTTTTATTATATTTTGAAGTATAATATGAAAAATTATTCTGACAGATGAAACTAGCCTATTTTTTGTTTCTATGTTTTGTTATACTTTGGCTATGTGTTTTCTCTAATGATGTTTATTTTAAAAAAAATGAAAGGTGAAGCATACAAGTTATTAATTTAACTTCGAAAATATTTTATTTATGTAATTTTAAAAATATCAATGATGTTTTGGCCCTTCATCTGATATATTCATTAAAATTTTAATAAAATTTTAATTTTAAAAAGAGTTTTAAAAATAGTTTTCAAATGGTAAAAGATTATTTTCAACTGATGAGGCCCAACTGGTACCTTTGAATGTTTTCATGAAAATAGGGTGCCTCCATCGATACTCTCCATTATAGGGGGAATTCGCATGGATGGTTTAAGGAGGTGGGTATTAGCATGTATGGTGTCTTTCCTTGTGTTCATTCTTGATTCCTCACCGCCCACATAAACTATAGCCATGGGATCCAAGGTGTTGTAGTGATATTTGATAAATTATTTCTATTTAGTCCCGATTAGATGGAATAGATCCCCATGGATTATCCATGTGGTTTATACCAATAGTGAGGATATTTGAGAGTATTCGGGTTGGTTATTGACTTTGGAACACATCGATAGGCCAACAGATGGATTCCAAGCTGAGTATATCTAGGTTCTCTTCACTTGATGTATAGGTATATCCCATGATAACTATTTGACATACATTCTACTTTCCCTTGTTTTGTGTTGTTTTAATAAAATCATTTCAACTATTATGTTTCCACTGAAAATTATTATATCAACACTTCTTTTCTTGTACTTTGTTTCCACTACTTTTCTTTCACTAAAATATTTTCTTTCACTGCATGTTTCTTCTTTGTAAAATTATTTATTGGAAAATATTTCATTCTTTATAAACCTTTTGGAAAATGGATGGGAAAATTTTATTTTTAAATTATTAGGTTTTTACTTGTTTTTTAGGAAATGAAAACCCTATTTTAAATAAATTTCTTTCAAAGCATCATTAAATGGTTTTCTTTTTAAGTCAAAGAATAGGGTGTGGTTCTTCTTTTAGCATCCCTTCTGAGCATCTTGATGATCACACATGCTTTCCTTATATATATTTTTTAGTTTCAGATCCTCCCAACAATGATCTCTTATATTATAAGCGTGGGTTTGTGGCTAGTGGTAACCCATGAGGTCACATGGAGGTACATCCAGTGTTCAGTTTTAATTTTTTTCCGCTACCAGTTATAGTTCTATTTGTCCTAATTTATTTTTATTTTATTTTTTTGTTCATGGGATAAATAATTCCCGATTGAGTTTTTATTGATGCTTGACACTATTTTCCAGCCCAGAAGGATCAAGAACACCTCATAGGCCTTATCGCAGGCCAGATTGGGTGACCAGTTTGGGGTCAACCTAGGTTGGTCCATGATGATGAAAGTGTCATTTCCAATGTTTCAAGGCTCTTGGATCACCACAGAACTTTTATCTTTAGCATCACCTTTTGCACAAAAGTGGGTTGCTCATGGGAAATTAAATTTGTGAACAAGTATTTATAGTTGAACCCCCCCCCCCCCTCTTGGTTTTGGAGTGGACCTTATGTCCATCCTAGACCTTTGTTTTAGGGAAAACTGGCCTTTTGTGGATCAATACGTGTTTTTGGTTCCAATAAGCTGATTAATAAAATTAGAAGTTATTTCAATATACGGCCTCAAGGGGTTTACTATTTATATATATATAAAGCATGTATTTACATAAAAGATCCGATTCAAGAATATAAGGATTCAGTTATATGGGTTTCTATTCCCAAGTTATAAAAATACAAGCCTTATAAGTTTCGATTAGTCCACCATTTACCTCACATCTATCATTACTCACATGGATTTATTTCAAATGAAAGATATAATTCCTTTAACATTTTAAATGTTCTCATTAAATTTAATTAAATAAATAGATTAATACTATTTAATTTATTTAATTAATTTTAGCATGGTTAGATAGAATGACACCATGAAGTTATATGGGAAAATGTCATTTAGGTTGATGAAGAAACTTTATTTAACCAACCATAAGTCATATATATATAAATAAGGAAAGTAATAGAACATAAAAGTATTATAAGAAAGTAAAGTAAGAATGTTAATTATAGTGAATCCAATGTGATTGTAATGATTAATGAATAAACACCCTCATGTAATTCAATCCCATGCATAGAAATCCAATAAATCATTAACTATAAGAAAAATAAGCAATCACTCAAGATGAAATAATAAACTATAATAATGGAATTCAAGAATTGAAAGTCCCATCCCTAAAAACTTAGTCTTTTCCTCATGTGTGGGTTATCCATTACCATACACAAGCTATTTACCAAGTTTTGAAACATTACTAGTCTCCTTTATACCATCCCAAAATAGTAATACAAAAGGAAAAAAAGGTGCCTCTGATACCACTTTGTGACGTCCCCAGCCTAGTTCACCCATAAGTAACCAACCCGGGATTCCTCATAGCCTCAAGAACATCTATTAGTACAAAAAAGTCTACCAACTATCTGTGAGGGTCTTATGATGGTAAAGTGTGGAGACTATACCCTCTGGTACTAAAGTAAATATAGAATAATTAATAAAAACAACTACATGAATATAATAATAAATGAAAATCCAAAAAGTTCTAATAAAAACCAACCATTTAAGAATGGATGATGCTACATATATAAGGTATTCAATACATCGAGATGTTAATACTCATACAATAGAACTAGATGAAAATAAATAAATAATAAATATGACCCAACTCTTATAGGAAATCCAAGTACATGATTGGTACATAGATCCCATGTCAAGTCCTCACCCAAGATAAGTAATATCAAAGAGGGACCAACCAAAGTCCTATCCTCTAGCCATAAGATCGGCTCAGGTACCAAGCAGTGGGCCAAACAGGGTGTGATTAAAACTCAGTAGGTCACCGCCAATAATGTCTAATTCATTTCTATCCTATGAGTGTAAAACATAATAGTGTTTAGTGTATGAATAAGAAAATAGTAAATTGGAGATGGATCAAGTAATACCATCTACTTAGGCCTAAATTAGTTTTCTCTAATCACCCGAATCAATATGGGGGTCATAAGACCCATAACATATATCCTAGGTGTATAAGAGAAAGTAACAAAGGTGAACACATGGAGTGCGTTTGGGCATTCCCATACAATGAAACCATGAAAATCCCAGGAAAACTTCAAGGCATTTTACATGTGGAATTGAAGAGGAAACCCATGGTGATTAGGCCATGGTGTATTGTTTTGGAGTATAATCTAAGGGATGAACCCTCAAGATTCCACCTTCTAAGGGACTATTCCACATCTTAATTTCTTTTGATCATGGTATCACCTTTGGGTGGTGTCTTTAGATTTTTTGGGTTAAGATGATGCTTCTTCTTGGTTTCTTCTATATCCATTTTGCAATCTCGCTCTGGAGGCCTTTTCCATTTTTTTTCATGGTGTGGTGGGCATTCGTTCTTGAGTTATGTAGGTTTCTTCATTTTTTCCGACCCCTTGTGTTCATATTTGGATCAAACATGTGATGTGGATTGGATTTTAGGTTTTTTTTTGTCATCATTGAGTTTTCTTTGTTGGTGGATCTGATTGCAGGCATGTACGACCCTAGCTTTGAGGTAGGTGGTTCCATGTCTAGCCAATGATAATGGATATTTTTGTTTTTCTTTACAAACGGATTCATAATGAAATATTTGAATGATTATTTTGTGTGTGTTGAAAATATTTTTCAATGAAAAATGGTTTTTCCTTGGTAATTGACAAATGGAATGGAAAAGGGGTACTTTCGAAGCATTGAATGAAAATTGAAATGGTTTTCAAATGGTTTTCAAATCATTGAAATTAATTGTAAAAAAGAGCACATGGGTTGCCTTGGGTAATTAGGTGGAAGGTTTAGCTTGATACCATCATCCATTATTTTGTGATTATCAAGGAGGTTTGTCTTGGGGATTTCCTCTATTTCCTAGGCCCGTTATTCTAGGGGACCGATATTTACATTGTTGGGGGGGGGGGGGTTTACTCATGGGGTATTCCTCTTCTTCCTAAGATCGTTGTCTTAGGAACTAGTTTGTGCACTTGACTATTGTGGTATGAGTAGTATGTGGCCTAGACCTATAGTATTCCTTGTTGTTGTGATACATGTGCTTATGTTTTGTATTGATTTGATTTCTAAGTTATCCTTGATATGAATGTATATGCATAATAAAAATGATATGAAAAAAATGCACGTTAAAATTGATTAACTTACTTTTGTTTAGAATTGTAGAAAAAAGGGAAATGTTTACCATGTTTTCTATAAAACTGATTTACTACTTATCATGTCATGTTTTTACTTAAAACTAGCATAAAAGAATTGTTATATAGAAGATTGTTGTGTAACACCTAGGAGGGATCCTACTAATATTGTTAGCTCACAGCCTACACACCTCTTCATTGGTGTGTAGACCTTTTTTTGTCTTCCAGTGCAGGGAAAGGAAAGACACCACGGTGAGGTGATGAGGTGCATGTCAGCTAGTTGGGTATATGTTGGTGAGATGGTGGTAGTTTTCCATGTCATCATTTAGAGTAGTTGTTTGGATGGGGACCTTTGTAGTTGGACTTTTCCTTTAGTGTTTTTAGCTAAATTTTTTTGTCTATTTCTGTTGTCTTATTATAGTTATGGCATATATATCTTTTTCATATTCCTATATTTCTTTTTTTTAGTACATATATGCCATGTGTTTAATTAGGTTGGGTGAAATTGTTCCCTCTGTTTTTTTGTTCGATACCCATGTGCTTGTCATCAACCCGTGGGGATTGGGAACTCCCTTTGGGTATGTAATAGAATGGGTCAGGTGTTAGGTTTGAGGGAAACCTGGGCTAGTTTGTTACAATTTGGTATCATAGGGAGTTTTCTCTTCAAGATTCCATGTCTTGGGACATCTGTTAGACTGAAGATAGGATTTTTAGGACTTGAGAGGTAAGTTACGATAAGTTCTTGTCCAGATCTTGTCATAATGCGACTCAATTTTCCATGGGATGTTGGGATGTGTGTCTATAGTGTTGGTTTTTAGTTTTAAAAATATTAGTTTTTTCTTATGGGTTTTCTATTTTGAACTGAGATTTGTTCTGTTGTCTGATCTTTCATATGTTTCAGTGTACAAGAGTATGCCTTTGAGACATCTTCCATGAGTTCCTCAGGAAGGTGTAGCTGATGATCCTAAAGGGAACCCACCTAAAGATCAAAATATCATCAAGACTATCATACAGGAAGTATTTTCTACTGATCATGATGTTCCATGATTTTAGAATATAGTGGTTGAGGTACAACCTGGAGATGGAGGAGAGATAGATCAATCATAGGATTTCTTTCATGAGAAACCTCCATCCTTTAAGAGAATGACTGAACCTCAAGAGGTGGAGGACTGGCTAGATAGGATCAATAAAATATTAAACTTTCTAGAGACACCTGATAATAACATGGTAAAGTGTGCAGCATTCATGCTAGAATGTTCCAGCAAGCGATGGTGGGATTCTATGGTCCAAGCTGAAAAACATGTGGACTTGGATTGAAAGGGTTTCAAAAACCTATTCTTTTAGCAGTTTTTCTTAGAGTCCTTGATGTTTTAAAAGTCTATGGAGTTCCTATATTTAAAAAGGGAGATCATTTGGTATTGGCATACACCAACTGTTTTTATGAGATTGTCTATTTTTTCCCTAATGTGGTGAAGAATGACCAGCTAAAGGCTTAGAAGTACTTGTAGGGTTTGCCACCAGATATCAAATCAAAGGTGTTTATGTTGAAAATTCCTACCTATGTTAATATGGTAGATAGATCTATGATGGAATAAATGAATATGGCAGGTAGGGTTGGATTTTCCATCTATTCTCTTCGATTGGGTGGCAGCTTTAGTGGTGCACATAGGAAGAAGAGGAAGGGGAAAGATCATCGTAGGAGTAGTGGAGGTGGGTCTCGGCAGCGAGTCTCCTCTACACCATCTGTTACAACGGGTAATGTGTCTTTTAATTTCTATCAGTGTGGAAAAGGAGGATACACAAGATGCTCTTATCCTATGCTCATTAAGACATGCAATAGCTGTAGATTTTTTGGTCACTTATAGCATTTATGTCAAGATTTGAATACACCTCATTATGGTCAGGGTTCTTCAGCTCTAAAGGCTTATGCGACATAGTCAAAAGTTTAAAAGACTATAGGGCTCCAGCCACAGGACTCAGGAGTGAATCTTTTTTACATAGTAGGTGAGTGTTCAATGGAAGTTGATGCAGGTCCAGCTATAGTGAGAGGTATTGTCTTTATTGAATCTTTAGTAGTAATTACTTTATTTGATAATGGTGCCTCCCACTCTTTTATATCTGTATGTTTAGTATATGTTCTTAAAATTATGATTAAACTTATTTCCTTTGAAATGGAGTGATAAATACCTCTCGGTAAGAGGAAAGATCAGGGGTTTTGGTGTTCTTCTTGTTCCTTAAAGATTACTGATGTAGAGTTGGTCTGGGATTTTCTTGTTCTTGATCTGGATCTATTTGATGTTATCATCGGTATGGATTATCTTGTCACTCATCAAGATGAATGTTATTGTTATCATAAGTGTGTATCATTTCTTACTGTTGATAGGATCTCTCGTGTGTTTCAAGGGGAGTGGGACCTAAGGTCTAGTCATGTAGGACCTTCCCACCCAGAGCTCAGGATTTTTTATCTAATGTTGTGCTTGATCCCAGTGGCTTTTCTCCTATTTTTGATCTTCCCATTTTTGTTCGATACTTTCCCAACATTTTCCTAGAAAACTTCTCTAATATTCCTCCAGAGAAAGAGGTAGAGTTTATGATTGATCTTGTTCTAGGTATGCAGTCGATATCATTTCCTTCTTATCATATGGCACCAGTGGAACTGAAAGATTTTGAGATTTAGTTGTACGACCTATTGGAAAAAGGTTTTGTTTGCCTTATCATTTTCCCTTGGGTGGCCCCTATTCTCTTTTTCCAAGAAAGCGGATGGTTCACTTTACTTATGTTTAGACTATCGAAAGTTGAACAGGGTAATGATTAAGAAAAAATTTCCTTTTCCTCATGTGGATAACCTATTTGATTAGATAAATGGGGAAATGTGGTTTTCGAAGATTGATCTTTGGTTAGGTTATCATCATCTTAGAGTTCAGGAGTCGAATATACTGAAGACAACCATTAGAAGCAGGTATGGCCATTATGAATATCTTGTGATGACTTTTGGTTTGACTAACACTCCTTCTATTTTTATGGATTTAATGAATCGAATATTCCATCAATATCTTGACACTTTTTTGGTAGTGTTCATGTATGATATTCTTGTTTATTCAAAATCTGATCATGAGCATGAGCACTATATGAGTTTGGTTTTGGAAATTTTTAAAATTCGTCATTTTTATAGAAATCTTTCAAAATGTAGTTTATGGATTCAAGAAGGGAATTTATTGGGGTACATAACTTCTGAGCAAGGATTGTCAGTTGATCTAGAAAAGTCAAAGGTTGTTTTTTACATGGAAGGAACCACGAAATGTCTTTGAGATATGAAGCTTCCCTGGTCTTGCTAGATAAAACTGATGGCTCATCAAGGATTTCTCTAATATGGTGTTTCCTTTGAATGGTCTTACCAGGAAGGCGGTGAAATTCACATGGGATGTGAAGTGTCGGTATTATTTTGATGAACTAAAACAAATTCTTTCATTGGGTCCTATTATGATCTTACCTAATCCCAGTAAGTGGTATGTGGTGTTTTTTATGGTTTTGGTGTTGGTTTGGGATGTGTGCTTATATAGGATGATCAAGTGGAAGATTTCAGCTCTCGTCAACTTCCACTACATGAAAATAATTGCCCCACTCATGATTTAGATATTGTTGTGTTCATGTATTCACTTAAAAGTTAGAGAGATTATATTTTTGGGGAAAGTTTTGTGATCTTCTCTAATCATAAGAGTTTGAGTTATATATTTTATCAAGAGGACTTGAATCTCAGGAAAATACGATGGGTAGGATACCTTTAGATGTTTTAATTTGATATCTATTACACCCATTGGAAGGGAAATTTCATTACAGATTCTCTTAGTAGGAAAGTACCATTATAGGTTGTTCTGGAATCGAAGGAAGAATGGAAGCTTATGGGGATTTTCACTTAGTTTCACCTAGATACTCAAGAGGGTGTTTCAAGAATGTTTCTGAACAATTATTTTTTATCATCATCTCTAATGGATTCTATTTTTCATATTCAGTAGAAAGATGATGAGTTTAGTAAATATTGAGAAAATATTTATGGTGGGGAGACTGTTTCGGGTTGGTCTCTTTTTTCAGATGGTATGCTCTACTTTGGGAAGCAGTTTGTCATCCCAGTATCTGTGAAGAGTTTAGTCTTGTTCGATTTTCATGGATATTTATGGGCCATTCATCCAAGAACTATGAAGATGTATTATTCCATGAGGTGGTGATTCTAGTGGCTGGATATGAAACATGACATCATGGAGTATGTGTCTCGTTGTTGCACCTACCAACAGATAAAGGCAGAGCACTTGAAACCCTCTAGTTTGCTCCAGCCTCTTCTGGTGCTAATTTGGAAATGGTACAAGGTGTACATGGATTTTTTTTTGGATTACCACATACTCCATGAGGGAAGAGTTCTATCTAGGAGTTTTTTGATCGATTTACAAAATCAACTCATTTGGTTCTGATCAAAGACACCACTAAAGTTGAAGATCTTGGTAAGATGTATGTGCAAGAAATTTTGAACTTACATGGGATTCCTTATTCTATTGTTTCATATAGGGGTCCTAGGTTTACCTCAAGGTTCTATAGGAGTCTTCAATAGGTTATGGGAACTCAGGTCAAGTTGATTATAGCATACCATTCATAGACAGATGGTCAAATAAAGTGAGTAATTCATATTTTGGAAGATATGATCTTTGTTTGTGTCTTAGATCTCATAGGATCATGGAATATCCATCTAGGAATAGTTGATTTTTTTACAAAAATAGTTTTCATTAGTCAATAAGAATGAATTACTTTGAGGCATTGTATGATCTCCCATGTATATTACCTCTTTATTGGGTTGAGGTAGGCGAAGTATCTTTTTTTGGACCAAGTATGGTTTAGGAGATGTCTGTGATGATTCAAGATGTACATTGATGTCTGATGACAGTATAGAGTTGATAGAAATCATATACAGATTGGCGGCGTCGACCTTTGTATTTTTTCCATAGGTGACTGAGTTTTCTTGAAATTTTATCCTCGATTGGGTCACCATTGGCTTGGAAAATAGGGAAAGTTGGATCAGAGATATGTTGGACCATTTGAGGTCACTGAACATCTCATACAGGTTTCTTATCGGTTATCATTTTCAGTTCAGTTGATAGGTATGAATGATGTTTTCCATATATCTCAGCTTAAGAAGTATCACCCTGATCCCACTCACGTTCTGATTTGGGAAGAAATTGAGCTAGAACTGGATTTTTTTTGGTCTGTAGAAAATGGTTGAGATCATTGAATCTCAAGAGAAAGTCTTGTGTGGGAAGTTGATTCTGTTGGTCAAAGTTCTATGGAAACAAGGATTGGATTCTCATCAGACTTTGGAACATGAATTATTGATAAGGGAGTAGTGGCCTCATCACTTTCTAGAGATTACATCTTCCACATGACTTTCTGAGGATGGAAAGTCTTTATGGTAGGGAGTTTGTAACATCCTATTACCATTTTATCAAGTACGCCCTTAACTTCATCATGGTTTTCCTATCCTTTGAGATTGGGAGGATACCTATAATGGTGAATTCAAAGATATTTTAGACTTTCAACTTTAACCATCCCTTAAGGAAAGATGCAGGAAGATTTCACATTGTGTAATTGGGTTACATGCCATGTAATCTATACTAGGTACAAGATGTGAAAGGGGATTCATGATATAAAATATCACACATTATGAATGGTGGTTTCACATTGTAAATGTTTTAAATAACAGATTATTAATCTGAGGTGATGGGTTTTTTGGTATACTTATTTAGCGTGGCCTTCATGACTTGAATGGGAGTTTCATGCCATCAAATGGCCTACGTCCAATTTTAAAACATGTTCTAGGAAATTTTTCTCAGTCCATTATTTCGAGACACCTTCACCCTCAACAAAGGGTCTCTCCTAGGAATTTTTTAGAGACATCACTCCTCTTAGATCGATCCGTTCAGCATTGGATCTCTATTGCAGTTGTGGTGCATCTCTCTTGGTAAGTGACATTTCTGCTTCTTCATTTAATTTTATCACGATGTAACCTTTTGGTGGTTTCTTTGGATCCATTGGGTTAATATTGTGTTTCTTCTTGGTTTCTTCAAGATCTATTATACAATCTCACTCCGGTGGCCTTTTACTTTGTCAGTCGTGGTGCGGGCGGGTGTTCGTTCTTGAGGTATGTAGGTTTCTTCCTTTCCACTAACCCTTTATGTTCATATTTTGTTCAACCATGTGATATGGACTGGATTCTGGGGCCTTCATTGTTGTCATTAGGTTTTTGTTGTTGGTGGATCCCATTGCGGACATGTGAAGCCCGAGATTTGAGGTAGGTGGTTCTGTCTCTAGCCTATGATAATGGATCTTGTTGTTTTGCTTTACCAACTGATTCATAATGAAATATTGTCATGATTATTTTGTGTGTGTTGAAAAGAGTTTTCAATGAAAAATGGTTTTTCCCTGGTTATTGACAAATGGAATGGAAAGTGGGTATTTTCAAAGCATTGAAATGAACTTTGAAATGTTTTTCAATGCATTAAAATGAATTGTGAAAAGAGAACATGGGTTACCTTGGTTACTTAGGTGGAAGGTTTAGCTTGATTCCATCGTCCATTATTTTATGATTATCAAAAAGGTTTGTCTTGGTTCTTTCATATGTTTCCTATGCCCAGTTTTCTAGGGGACCTATAATGACATTGTTTGAGGGTTTACTCATGGGGTATTCCTCTACTTCCTAGGCCCGTTGTTCTAGGAACTCATTTGTGCACTTGATTATTATGGTACAAGTAGTCTATGACCTAGACCTATAGTATTCCTTAGTGTTGTGATACATGTGCTTCTATTTTTTATTTTTTGTCTTTATAATTTATCCTTGATATACATGTTTATTCTTGTAAAAAATGATTTGGAAAAATGTGCTTTGAAATTGATATACTTTCTTTGGTTTAGAACTATGGAAAAAGGGAAATGTTTACCATGTTTTCTATAAAACTGATTTACTTCTTATCATGCCTTTTTTTCTTAAAATGATCATATAGGAATTTTTATACAGAGGCTTGTTGTGGAACACCTGAGTGGGATCCTACTAAGCCTGTTAGCTCACACCCTGTGTGCCTCTTCAGTGGATTGTAGACCTTTTTTTGTCTTCCAATATAAGGAAAGTCAAGTAATCATAGTGAGGTGGAGAGGTTCGTGTTAGCTGGTTGGGTAGCTAGAGGTGAGATGGTGGGAGTTGTCCATGCCATCATTTAGAGTAGGTGTTTGGTTGGGGTCCTTTACAGTTGGACTTGTCCTTTGGAGTTTTTATCTACTTTTGTTTTTATTTGTTTATGTTATCTTCTTACAGTTATGGCATATATATCTTTTTCATCTTCCACTGTTCCTTTTTTTAGTACATATATACCATGTTTTTGGTCAGGTTGGGTGAAATCATTCCCTCTATTGTGTTTCTCGATGCCTGGGTGCTTGTCCCCAGCCCGTGGGGATCAGGAACACCCTTCGAGTATGTAATGGAATGGGTCAGGTGCCAGGTTTGAGGGAAACATGGGTCGGTTCATTACAGCATGCATCACATTTAATCCATAACCTATTTAATTATAATAATAGGTCTTATTTATCATAAATTACCTTTGAAGGATAAATAAAACATAAATAAGGAAAATATACATCATGGATCAAGGCCATTCATTTGAAATACACCAAGGACTTCCATTTGTTATTAACACATTAGATTTTATATTCAAGTTTTATAAATTTTTCTTATTTAATTAAGGGTGTCATAATTCACCAACACCAGTACTTTAATATATGTATATCAAGGCATCTAAAATAACCAACATTACTTTGATAATTTTATTATATAGATGATTGATTTTTAGTAGTAACCATTTTATTAAATATCCACCAATCACACCCTAGGTCCTAGAGGAAAGAAGATTACTAAGTTCATGTTCTAGGTTAAGACATCCCATTTAAGATAGGTTCATAACAATAAGAAAGTACCTCATGGCCATCCCATTACTTGCATGTTATTTATACACAAGGTTCAACTAATTTAATTATGAATTTATTAAACAAGAGGGGTTCACAATATCAGGTATTGAACTTGATTCATCCTAGGTTAATTGGATTAGTTCCCTAGGTCATAGAGACCTATTTTAGAAATAGTCTGGGTTGTATGTAATGTTTGTGCCTACGGGAAATGAATTCTTATAAGTCCTACGGGCATGTAATCTTTCACCTACGGGCATTGTATGGTTCCACCTCATCCCTTGAAAGGTGGATTATCAAAAATCAATAAAAATGAAGGCCTTCGGAAGATAACCTCATGGGTGACTCAATTAATAGGTCAATACTCTTTCATGGACCTTACTTGGTCCATGAAAGAAGTCGAATTAAAACCTTAACCTCACCTAGAACGTAATTTTTACAAAGGGGCATAAAATAAACTAATTGATTTCTAGAATTAAGGTTAGTTCATAAAACCCCCATAGACCATAATCATTCCTTGAGCCAAATTGATAATTTAAGGATGTTACCAATAAGAATGAATTTATTTAAGGATTATAAACAAAGATAATGGAATTTAAAATTTAAAACTAGGTCAATGTCGGCTTTCTAACATGATTCACAACTCATATGTTTTATGAAATGACAATAATTTAAGGTAAAAACTTAGACCACCTATATCAATATTAGGGAGCTTAACTCTTCTGGTAACAGTCCTCGGTTCGAGCTAAAATGGAATAAAACGAAGGTTCAAGAAAAATCCCTAGAAATAGGGCATATGATCTTGCAAGGATATAGCATCAAAAGTAGATAATAAAAGAGGGGAAGAATAGAATATGATTAGAATACTTAAATGTATCTTTCCTCTTCCTTAAAAAGAATAGGATTTTGTGGAGGATTGATGGAGATTCACCATGAACAGAGGAGGAGGATTAGGGAGCTCCACTCTACTGTAACAAGCTATAATGAGCCACAAATTCGAGTGGGAGAATATTAACGGTGATGATGGGGGTAAAATGTTCAATTTGACCCCATAAAAAACTACCAAATGACCCACTAGCAAGCTAGTGGGACTACAGTAGCATGTTGTAGTCTTGGCTCTAGCCTTGAACCCTTTGGTTTGCTTCTGATACCACCTAAACCCCCGAGACACTTCCAAAAGAACCTACTTAAGGCATCCTCGCCCTCATAATTATCTTCTGTGTACCAAATCTAATTTTAAACCACTCATATATGAGAGTCCAAAAGGAGAGTTCAAACCACTCTAAAATAATGAAACATCTTTTTCAAGGCATAAACATGGGGTTCTAGAAAAATTAAGATGACACATATCTCTTTTCACTAAGCTATTACTTGTTCAATAAAAATTCAAAATGGTCTAAAAAGGTGGGTTGTTACAAAAGTTTAATCTTTTGAAATTTCAATGTAAATGAAAGTAGAAGTGTTTCTATCATGAATGTAGCACTAATTTTTTGAATCATGTTAATCACATGTGTTATTATTTCCTTTATTTATTATTTTCTATTGGTTTTAATTTACATTTGAATGTTGTGAACTTTAATAAATGTGTGTGAGGGGTGAATTTGTGTGTTGAGTAGTGTGAGAATAATTCCAACTTATGGTACACTTATTTGATGAAGGAAAATTATAGGGGGTCCAAATTTTGTTGCGCTAAACTTTCAACATGCGAAGTTCTGGTGGATTGATGCTTGAGTTTAAAGTGATCACATAGATGCCCTTTCCCATAAAGATGATTTTTACTATTAGGTTCTCAATATTTGTAAATTCATTAGACTTTTTTGCATGAATTTCATGATTTTTAATCTCTAATAATAGATTTTATGAGGACATACCTCCCAATAGAAATTCCACATGTTATATATATCATTGGATATTCCTATCTACAGACATGTGTGTTGGTCCTTAAACTTGATTTTATTAGTAATATATATCATTAATGACATACATTGATGTATTGAAAAAAACATTGTGATGACATATGCTCATGCTGAGGTAGGATAATTTGGGTGTGTCATAAGTGATATGATGTTGGTTGAATAAATCAAGAAAGGGTTTGTACCTTCTAAGTTAATGAAATATGTTATCTCTAACATTTTTATTGAAATAAAACTATATAATTGCATCCATGTCCATGGTAATTCATCAGTGAATTCATTTTAGGGAGTCAAATAAAACTAATCAATAATATTAGTTGATGGCGTAAGTATGAAACTTGTTTGATGAGATATCAATAAAAAGGGGTTATTGTCATTAATAAACCCCCTTGAAGCCCTCCTAGTTGGTGATAAGCCAAGTTCAACTACCCCAAGTTTGCCTCTAATAGGCTAAGGGTTGGTGACCGACATAGAGTAGGAATATCACACACATGGGAGGCCTTAGCCTATGGTACCTTTACACATCCACACACATCCATCTCCATGAAATAGTGAAGAGAAAATAATAAAATTAACACTAAATTTATGCATACATATATATCCCATAATTAGAGTACTGAAAAACATAATGGAAAAATACAAACCCACAAAAACTAATAAAAAGCATCCATCCTACTCAGAAGGATGGGACTGTTGTCAAATGAATCCATCGGTACACACCTCAGTCTATCTATCTTACTATGATCTTCTTTCTCCTAGTCCTATTAGGACTCCATCAAAAGTCCTATCATATTTATAATAAATTACATGTGTTACCAGATCCCATGTAGGGTTGAGTATAAAAATACCCAGTAGCTGCCCCAAAACCAAAAATAAATGGAGAAACTGGAAGGAAATAGTCCACTCAACCCATATCTAGAGGGTACAGAAAACCCAAGAAAGAGAGTATAGGAACCTTCATATCCACAACTTAGTTATACATGACTATTCATCTCATCGCCACAAGGTTCGTTAATCAAGATATGAGACATAACAACAAGGACTCCTAGAATAACCCAGATATACTCATCACATAATAAAATTCTCATAAAGGTCTCAACCTTATAGCCTGCCACAATATTCTACTTGAGGATAAAAATTATCTATCATCTGGGATAAATTGTTATGACCCAAACTTTTATAAATGAAATTCTTTTTTTTAAATGAATAAATTCTTTATTTATGTAATGTAAATATAGAAAACACATGGACATATTGGTTGTATTAGACCATTATAAGTTATATCCTATCACATTAAAAAGACCTTTAATCATCATAAATATTGATAATATAGTGATTGAATAGTGATTATATTATTAGTACATATTATGGTTTATGATAAATTATTATTGAAGTAGAAAAAAGAACTTATGTCCTTGAATAGTAAGATCATACCCGATGAAGCCTGTTTATCTGAGATTCCAAGGGAGATGGAATCTCTGGGATTTTCCCTTTATCAATATTAAGCCCAAATCCAAAAACTAAATCATGAGTGAAACCATTTATGAGATAATTTCAATCTCACTGAGATTATAACTCAAACCATGTTCACTAAACTACCCCATGAGAATTTCACCATCACGTACCTTACCCTTAGGGTGTTCACTAGTGTAATAAGAATTTATGTATCTCAACCCCAAAATTATGAATATATATATATATATATATATATTATTTATAATAAATTAATTATTATATTTATTTCTTATTTTTTTTACTTTATAAATTATTAATTAATAATTTTGATAAAAATTAGATTTTAATACGACAAAACACGAATTGTATTTTTGGGTAATATGCAATTTCAATTAATACATTTCTTTTGATGAATTCATATATTTTTTATATTAATTATATTTTAATAAAATATTTTTATTAAATATAATACATTAAATATAAATTATAATATAATTTTATGAAGTGAAAATATAATTTTAATAAGGTTCGGAAAACTTTTATTGCCAAAAACCAGTATTTTTCAATAAATGAGGATTTTAATTTAAAAGCATAATTTATAATATTTAGATGATTATTTTTATAAAATAAATATTATTTTTCAAATTATCATGACAAAATTATCCAATGTTGAATTTTTCATAATTTTTTAAGGCAGTCAAATTTTCCAAAAATAATTAAATAGGGTATAAATATACGGTGTGTATTTTGACATCATAATGACCCATAAGTGGTGTAATATTTAAAATAAAAGGAATCCACAGACAAATATATATTTATATTTTAAAATAATTTGTTTTTTAGGTTATTTTATTTAATTTATAAACCATTTATAAATCGTTCTAGAACCAATATTATATTTTAAGGTTTTAAAATAAATTCTTTGAAAACATGACCCACTTCCACATCATTAATGGTGTTATTTTAATGTGCTTGGTTAATGGTATTATAAAATAATTAAAACCAATCCTCTTTATTAGAAGCCATGGTATGTTTTTTGATTTTTATTACTTTATTGTATAGAGTCCAAAACCTAATTGTGAAAAATAATAAAGAACTCCCCTCTCTTCTCCTATATAAACCCACCGAAAATATCATTTATCTTTACTCAAAAACCTTGTAGAATTAATATACTCTGACCTTTACTATCTATATCCCTGCTAAGGTTCCCCAAATATCTCAATAATCTCCTACCAATCTTTTTTATTTCAATTACTATTGATGGGATATGATCTTACACAACCCTATTACTTACATTATTAGATGAAAGTAATTAGGTGACCATTTAACTCTCACTAATCCCTCTCATGATTCATTATGTACCCTCATTATGCTATCGAAATTATCCTGCTATTTTTCCATTCTAAAACTTTGTATTATGAATACCATCACCATTTACACTCTAGGGTAACCACCTATGCATACATGTCCTTATTTGATTGGTGAATTCAATGTATTTATTCCACACTCATTAATTTTGGGATTAAATGTGATGAAATATGATCCTATGTTGAATGATATAGGTGGAACACTTATTCATGTACATGATATGAAAGCAAATGGTGTGCTCGGAATTATATAGTGCTCTAATGAATTGGGTAATGTTTTAGTCTCATGAGACATCATGTATGGGATTAGGGAGTAAACCTAATCCATTATGATACTTTTTACACCATGTTATGATGTATTGGTAATTTGGCTTGACCTATGTTTATGATGTCATGTTTAATGTTGTTTCCACATTCTCATGTTGTATTTAGGATATCATGTTGTATCATGCATAATTGTTCAAAACTATAATTATCACCCCTTTTATGTCACATTTAAATGACTATTTACTAACATGTAATATTTTTATCTTGTTATGCTTTGTTTATTCCCTTACTATGCTTTATATATTACCCCTATCTCATGTATGTCCCTAGGTTATCTCGTATAGTTTTAAAAGAGTAATGTAATTTTATAGAATGTTAAAGATGTTTTCGATAATGTTGTTGTATCCATGTATCAATTGATATTCTATATACCTAATCTCCCAAGGAAACTAGGATTCATTATCTTTTGTGATTGTTTTAATTTTACCTTTATATAATAAATCATGAAATAAAGTGAATTAAAATATGGGTTTTCATAGTTGGTATCATAGAAAAGTATAGTTATTTATGGGATTAGGATTATAAGACACTAGTAAAAGCCTTAGGGATAAGACTAAGCATAGGAAAACATTCCTAAATTTTAGGAAAGTATAGAGTAAGTAGTTTCTAATAAAATACATCCCTTTCTGGATACTACAACTAGATGTGGCTCTAGCATAGATGTACCTCAGGGTAATAACATGGGAAACAGTATATTGATCTAGAATCGATCATGAACTAGTTCATGAAAAATGGCCTTATCATATGCTTGGTTTGACACTTTCAGGGGATATGCTTTGGTAAATTCACAAGAAAATTATAAACCATTGTTAAGGTAATAAAAATTCCTATAATATTTTATATTAGGAAATGGATCATGGATAACTTAGAATAAAGCCTAAAAATTCATAGGTTGAGGAATATATATTTATTATGAGTTATCAATTTAATGTTCGTTGTTTCCCTTTTATGTGTTTGATAATTTAAAAATTATCATCCATCATTTTCTATTTTTTCTAGTCAATGGTCAGAAATAGGAGGAACCTAGTCAATAACCAATGTGAGGGGCAATGTGATGACTGTCCAAATGAGATGCCCAGCCCAATGGGAGAAGGAATCATGAAATTTGTGACTATACTTTCTCAATTTAATCAAGTTTTTAACTAAAACCTAAATCAGAAGTAACACCCAAAGGCCTCCTAATTTTAGTGGAACTTCTGATCTCTTAATTGTTGAACAATGGATCATCTCTATTAAAAAGATTTTATCTATCAATCAGTGCTTTGAGAAAGAGAAGGTAATGCTAGATATTTATTGTATATAAATAGAATCTGATAAATAGTGTATATTGGATAAGAATATGAATACAAATTGGGATATCAAAGGGACAGAGTAGAAGGAATTGTATAAAAAAATTATGGTAAATTATTTCATCGCACTCTCCAACTGAAATGGAGAGGGACTTCCTTAGCCTCAATAAAAAGGATAATTAATCAATCTAGGCATATAAGGAAAAAATCACAAGACTTTCACGATAAGCCTTTGGCTTTATCATTAGCCCTAAATTTAAAGGTAACCACTTTTTTGGTGGACTGAATTCAATTCGATGAAAATACATATCCATTCAAAACTTTTAAAATTATGAGAAATTTTTATGATGCACCCTCAAAGTCTAAATGTATATCATATAATCTCAAGGGTCTCATGGGGGTAATAAGTATAAATTTGTGCTTAATTATGGTGGGGTGATGAAGAAATATAATACTTATAATAGATTTTAACGTCACACTTTTCAAAGGTGTGGGAAGAAGCACCCCAAAAATTTCCTAAAGGGGATGAGGAAATACTTTAGGTGTGGGAAGGAAGGGAACCGAGCAAGTGATTATTGGCAGAATAAACCTACCTATGTGATGGTATAAATGAATGCTCTAGTCAATCCTCATCCCATGGTCCAATGTTTCAACTATAAGTAATAAGGACACTATGTGATTCAATGCACTAAGACAAGGGTTTTTTATGAAAACCGATGACAGCAACCCCAAGGCCTAGAGAAAAAAGGGTGATATTATTTCATAACAACTATAGAGGTGAATTCTGAAAATGAAGTGGAAAAGGGTATACTAGTTATTCATTAAATAATTTAAAACATACTTTTTTATTCTAGTTTTATACATTCTTTCAAATCTCACAAGTTTAGTAAAACTATTCAAACACTGTTGAAAATCATGGAAGTGGTGTTATCGATGAAAATGGAAAATGGTGAAATTATTTCATCTCAAGTATATAACACCTCCCCTATAAAAATTTGTGTGTTGAACTTCCCAATGAACCTTGTCATACTTCCTTTATTATAATTTGATGAAATTTTGTTTATGGATTGAATTTTCTTAAATAGATCCAAAATAAATTTCTAAGATAAGTAAACTACCCTTTGTATCATGATTCTCCCTCGGATTCTATACAAGTGTAAGGTGGAGGATGAATCTTTTTTAGTAAAAACATCTCAAGTATGGATATTATTTCCTTGAGAGAAATCACATCTAGCCTAAATGATTGTTATTAAAGAAAATATCATCCTTGAATACATGATCATTTTGAGGGAATATGTTGATGTGTTTCCCAAAGAATTGTATGGTCTTCCTCCTAGATGAGAGGTTGAATTTTCAATCGAACTTATACCTAGGGATTTTCTAATATTCAAAACTCCATATAGAATGTACATTTTTGAACTCAAAGAGAAGAATAAACAACTACAATACAATCAGGATAAAGGGTTTATATGCCCAAGTGCTTCATTGTGGGGTACATCGATTATCTTCTTCAATAAGAAGGATGGGTAAATCCACCTTTACATTGATTTTCTTCAACTTAAAAATATCACAATAAAGAATAAGTATCCTCCTTCATGGATTAATGAATTGTTCAATCAGATACATGGAGCCTAATATTTCTCTAATATAGATCTTCAGTTGGGATATTATCAAGTAAAGGTGAAGAATGAGGATATCCCCAATACTGCTTTTCATACAAGGTACAGGCACTGTAAGTTCATAGAGATTCCCTTTGGGCTCACTAATGCTTCAACAATCTTCATGGATTTGATGAATAGAGTCTTTAGGTATTACCTAAAAAAATTGATATTATTTATTCATCATATTCATATATACTCCAAAATCAAGGAGTAATATAAGGAGCATTTGAATATTGTACTGAAGACCTTAAAGAAAGAAAAATATGCATGTGAAATATAGTAAATGCAAATTTTGGTTAGAGAAAGTAATATTCATGGGGCATGCCATCACTATCAAAGGGATATATTTGTATTCTTAAAAAATAGAGATAATTTAAGGGTAGCCTAGAATAATTTATATTATGTAAATCCATAGTTTCCTTTGATTAGATGGATATTATCATTAATTTGTGAGAAAATTTTCATGATTTTAAAGATTACTAACCAAGATAACATGGAAAGGATTTAATTTTTCTTGGAATAATGAATGTGATGAATTTTTTTAAGGATCTATATGATCACATTTCCCACCAATGGGGATGGATTTGTGATCTATAGTGATTCTTTAAAAAACGCATGGGTTGTGTACTCATTCAAGATGAAAAATTGATAGTCTATGCCTCCCAACAACTAAATATCCATGTGAAGAACAACCCAAATCATGATCTAGAATTGGTTTAGGTGATCTTACATTAAATATTTAGTGGCATTATATCTATAAGGATAAGTGTGACATATATACAGATCATAAAAGCCACAATTATATATTCACACAAAAGGAGCTTAATATGCACCAATAGAGGTGGTTAAAGCTTCTCAAGGATTGTGATTTTTCAATCCATTAAAATCCTGGAAAATCAAACAAAGTGGTTGATTCTCTGAGTGGAAAGGATCCTGTAACTTTATCCATCATGATGATTATAATGGATATAATATTATTGTACATACAATGGATACATATGGGAATAATAAAAGGATCTGTATCCTACCTTGATCAAATAACTTCTCAACCATCCATTATTTAGAGGATCAAGAAGACACATAAAGATGATGAGCTGATATAGAAGAAGGTAGTGAATATTATGGAGTTTAACTTTGCTGAAGATGGAGTTAAAAGTTTGGAACCTAGATATGTCTCCCATCAAAACCATAACTGAATAGAGAATTTATGGATGATGTGCATAGCTCATCCTTCTCTATTCATCCAAGAATAACTAAGATGTATAGATACTTGAAGAAAAGTGTATGGTGGGATAACATAAATAGAGATATTTTAGATTTTACATCTCAATGATTGGTATGATAGAAATTCAAGGCTAAATAATATAATTCTAAGGTTATGAGGAAACCATTTCCCATACAAGTATGTTAATGGGAAAACATAGTCATAGATTTTATCACAGGACTCCCTGGGACACCTAAAGGTAATAACACCATCTAGGTGGTAGTCAATCATATTAAAAATTCAACATATTTCATTGGTATAAAGTAATATTTCTCTCTTGAATAACTCACTAATATACATATAATAGAAGGGGTAATTCTACATGGAGTTCCACTCTCCATTGTATCTGGTCGAGATCCAATGTTTACCTTGAGGTTTTGGAAGATCCTTTAGTAAGAATTGAATACAAAATTGAGCTTCAGCGCTAATTATAACCCTCATAAGGATGGTCAGTCTGAAAAGACCATTAAAACTTTTATGGATATGCTGAGATCATGTTCAATGGATTTCCAAGGATTTTAGGATCAATATCATCCATTAGTGTAGTTCTCATATAACCACAATTTCCATTCTATCATTAAAATAGAACCTTATGAGGCTATGTATAGAAAGAGGTGTCATAATTTGACATAATGGAATGAATTTTTAGAGAGGAAGATGATGTGACATGATCTTATCCAAGAGATTATAGAGAAGGTTCAAACCATTTAGTGTCATATGAAATCTGTACAAAGTTGACAGAAAATCTCTGCATAAAATCATCAATAAGACCTGGATTTTGATTTTGATGATAAATTTTTCCTTCATATATCTACATGGAATAAAGTAATGAGGTTTTTTAAGAAGGTGAATATTCTTTTTAAATACATAAATACCTTTTAGATCCTTTATTACGTTGGAATGATGGCCTATAAACTAGCCCTCTCAACTAACCTATCTCAAGTACATGATGTGTTTCATGTATCCCTCTTGAGGAGGTACATACCAGACCCCTCACATGTAATTAATATAGTGTTGGTACCATTATATAATGATCTTTCATATGAGGATTATATGGTTAAGATCTTATATCATAGAGAAAAAGTTCTATGAAACAAGGCAACTCACTTGGACAAAGTGTTGTGGTGGAACCATAAGTTTTAGGAATTGACATGGGAACCAGAAGAGGTGATGAAATAGAAGCACCCTCATCTGTTTTAGTGTGTGAAATGAAAATTTTTTGAGATAAATTTTTGAAATGTTGAATAATGTAAAGACCAAAACTTTTATAAATGAAATTCCCTTTTTTAAATTGAATAAGTGCCTTATTTATGTAATGTAAATATATAAAATACATTCACTACTTTGGTTATATTATACCATTATAAGTTATATAATATAGGATTCAAAATAATATTAGGAATAATAAACACTGATATTATTTCCATTAAATATTGATGATATTATTTGTATATATTAAGGGTTATGATAAAGTCTTGTTGACATGGACAAAAGAAGCAATGTCCTTGACTAGTAGGATCATACCCTATGAAGCCCATTTATCATAGATTCCAAGGAAGATAAAATCTGTATTATTTATCCCTAATAAAGACCAAGATGAGATATATGAACTAAATAATGAGTAAAAACATTTATAGGATCAGTTCAAGCTCATCAGGATTATGGCCCAAACCATGTTCAATGAACCGTCCCATGAGAATCTCACAGTCATACACGCTGTCCTTAGGGTGTTCACTAGTGTAATAAGGTGTTATTTATCTTGACCCTAATAGTATTAATATTTATATTTTATTTTCAATAAATTTATTATTATATTTATTCCTTATTTTTTACTTTATAAATAATTAAGTAATGAGTTTGATGAAGATTAGATTCTAATACGACAAAAATCAAATTGTATTTTTGGGTAATATGCAATTTTAATTAAGACATTCATTTTGATGAACTCATGAATTTTTTAAATAAATTATATTTTAATAAAATATTATTATTAAATATTATATATTAAATATAAATGATAATATAATTTTACTAAGCGAAAATGTAATTTTTAAAAGGTTAAGAAAGTTGTTATTGTAAAAAAATGTATTTTTCAATAAAGTTAGATTTTAATTTAAAAGTTTAATTTTTCATATTTTATAATTATTTTGATAAAATAAATATTATTTTTTGAATCAACATTTATAAATCATCCAATGGTTAATTTTTTATAATTTTCTAAGAGAGCTGAATTCTCAGGTAAAAATTAAATATAGTACAAATATATTGTGTGTATTATGCCATCATAATGAATCAAAAGTGATGTAATATGTTCCATAAAATTTTTAAATGAAAAAAAATATATTTAAAATTTAAAATAATGTGTTTTTAGGTTATTTTATTGATTTTATAAACCCTTTATGAATCCTCCAAAACCTATATTGTATTTTAGGGTTTTAAAATCAATTCTTTGAAAACATGACTCACTTCCACGTCACCAAGGGTATTGTTTTAATGTGATTGGTTTGTATAATTATAAAATAATTAAAATCACTCCACTTTTAAAGAAACCATGTTCCAAAAAAATGTTAAGTTTTATGGTTTTAATTACATTATTGTATAGATTCCAAAACTTAAGTTTGGGAAATAATATAGAACTCCCCTCTTTTTTCCTATATAAACTCACCCAAGATCCCATTTATCTTCAATAAAAAACCTTTAATAATGACTATAATCCACCCTTTACTATCTATATCCCTCATAAGGTTCCACCAAGCTCTAAATAATCTCCTCCCAATCTTTTGGAAACACCCTCTCAATGTAAGGGATCCTCTCCTTGTCCTCTTTATTTAATCACCTTATTTATGTAATGCCTTTTTTAGTTCAATTACTACTGATGGGATAGGATTTTACACATCAATATTACTCCCATTATGATTTCCAAGTAATTATGGTATCCTTTATTTCTCATTAATCTTTATCATGATTCATTATGTACTCTGTTATGTTTCCAACTTCATCCTATGATTTTTCCATGTTAAACCTTTGTATTATGAATACCATCACCATTTCCACTCAAGGTTACTCACCTAGATGTAACTATAATTATCTTATTGGTAAATTCCATGTATTTATTATACACTAATTAATTGTGGGATTAAATGTGATGAAATGTGATCCTATTTAGAATGATCTCTGTGGAACACTTATGCATGTACATGATATGAAAGCGATGGGTGCACCCGGAATTATGTATGACTCCAGTGAATTGAGTAATGTTTTAGTCTCATGATACATCATGTATGGTATTATAAAGTAAACCTAACACATTCTAATAATTTTTTTCACCATGTTATGATGTCTTGGAAGTTATCTTTGACTTATGTTTTTGATGTCATGTTTAATGTTGTTTCCACATTCTCATGTTGCCTTTATGACATCATGTCGTATCATGACTCATTATTCAAGATTGTGATTTTTACACATTTTATATCCTATTAAAATATCTATTGACTAACATGTAATACTTTAATCATGTTATAATTTTTGTATTACCTTGTTGGGTTTTATAACTCATCCCTTTCTTATGTATACCCCCAAGTTATTCCATGCAGTTTTAAAAGAGAAATGGAATTTTAGAGCATGTTAAGGAAGTTTTAGATAATTTTATTGTATCTATGTATCAATTTATATTATATGTAACTAATATCTCAAATAAACTAGGCTTAACGATATTTTGGTATTGTTTTAAGTGTACCTTTGTATAATAAATCATGAAATAAAGTGTATTAAAATATGGGTAAGAACTCGCTCTACAAGCCCTATCATCCCAAATGGAACTCATCTAAGAGGTATCACTCCTTGGGTATAACCAACCCAGTGGAATGTCCCCTCTATCCCTAATGGAATCCATCTGAGAGAACATGCTCATTGGGTCTCACCATGGAGAAATTCACACTGGTACTCAATGGATCATGATTCTCGTAGAGAGTATCTCACCCATGTCTCATGGGGGACTCCATGAACCCTACTAAAGCCTAGAATATATCAATTCCTAGATAAGGGATCACACCCAAGACCATTGGGGGACACCAAAAACCCAATATGGAACTCTGGAGTTCATAACACTCAAATGGTGAACAGGACCGCTGGGGGACACCACAAACCCTAACGAGTCTTAGGACCATGATACATAGATAGGGGATCACACCTAGGACCATTGGGGGAATATTCAAACCCAAAATGGAGAACACTCTAAATAGGGGAATCAACACCCATGTATAATGGTCAAACTGATACCAGAAACCCCCACTTAGGAAGACGATGTAATATAGGATCCTACCTCAGGCTTCTCAAAGGGATACTCAAACTCTACTCAAACTAGACCTGTCGAGGTGATCACAATCTTATGCTTGGGGTGTAATGTCACATTGTACCCTCATAGGGACCAACCAAGGAAGTTCACCCACCTGATGATGATTTATGCATCTCTATAATAAGTGTCCCTATAGAACCACCTCACATCGCATATCTAATGCCAAAACCATATCCAACATTTCATTATACATGGAAACCCACTCAGGATAGGCTACTCTTGGGCCTTAATCTGAGTCATGTAGATAGAGATAAGAAAGGGAGAAGTCTCTGAGGTGAGTACACAACATGTACCCATAGTACACTGTGTGTATCTCAGGATAAACCATGTACATGTTTCCTCAGGGTAATCACAGTGTATAAGGAATATACACATCATATATGTCCAGTTACATAATGTTTAACCTCTCCAGATCACCTAGGTCTATCCTCACCTGCACATGGCCTGGCTGACCATCTCACCCTACACATTGTGTACACTATTTACACAACATGTTCATCTTGGTCTAGCCTAGGACCGTGTCCCTTTCCATACCCATGTACATTTTCTCATGTACCATGAACCATGACCATGAACCTAAACATGTCCTCTAGCCCATGTACACCCAAGGTATGGTCGTGTACTTCCACACGACCATGTCCACTTACATGGTGTGCTTTCCCATTTTCTCATATACTCTGTCAGGCCTCAATACATGGATTTTAACCCTAGTAAACGGTGTATAGTTCCCAAATTTCATCTTCTCCAAATAGGAAGAACACACAGTGTGTGATCTATCACTATGCATCATGTGATCAGGATTTCTAAATCAGAAATCGTTGTGATTTTCCTGAAACCCTCGATTTTCACCAAAACCAATAGATCTACTTCCAGGGGATCTCTATCATTTGTAATAGGGATCTAAAACCTTAAAATAATGAATAAATAGGGATTGATATGTAAATATCATAAATCCTCCTACCCTGTGGTGAAATACCGAAGCTTCGGGTCCAATGTGATTCCCAAAAACTATTGCATCTCGATCTAGTGTCGATCTCCATCAAGAATAGAGTTTTGAGGTTCCTCCTCTCTTCCTCAGTTCATCCATCACGAAATGGATTAAAACCTCCCCTCCCTATTTCATACATGGAACCTAAATGGGGGGAGATGTTATGTTTATTAATTAATTTTATTTAATTAATAAACCTCTATATTTAACACTCCACCAATGGTCGCCTCCAACCAGTTGACCAATGCTAAAAAAATTATGTCATGCCTAGGGTAAAACCCACATTATAAACCCAAATATAGTCTCATATTTATAATCTGAGACTCTATATGGTAGTTTCTTCCCATTTCCTAAAAAACTTCATGTTTGTGATATAAAAATTTTAATATTTTTAATATCACTGCACCAAGGCTCTTTGGGACCTGGAATTTTGTGCCGACTCAGTGCCTAGTTTTGAAAATATTCTTAAAAATATTCCAAATTCTTACACAACAAAATAGAGTCATTACACTCTCCCCATCTTCAATGTTTTTCATCCTGATAAGTAAAATCCAACTTAAAAGGGTAGAAACGGTCTCTAAACTAGGTTCCCGCTCCAACGATCTCTCTAGAAGGTTCCTATGTTGTCAACGAACACACACCTAGGGGAATCACCAACACATGAAGGGTATTATCTAGTCAGTTCACAAACACTACCAAGTACCCTAAAAAGAAAATTCACACCCAATGGCCAGCTCATCTAGGTTAACATCATGAAATGAGGCGTGCACATGTCTCCTTAGCTGAAACAGGTGGAAAAATATCAAACACCCGGTCTAACTATGATCACAGGGTCTAGTGGTACACCACCTCGATAACCCATGTAGAAATTGGTGAAATATTCTACAAACCCATGAGGTAGCATACCATCCCAGATAACTCTCCATAAGCCTCAATAACCATCACTAGGACTAAAAACTCTATCTACCACTAGATCTGACTAGTGTAGTGGTTTCCTGTTGGGAATCTCAAGCATGGACACAAACCAACATGAAAACCCAAAGCATGTTCTCTAGAACCTAAATGGTCCTGATTTACCTGGCCACTAGCCTGGGGTAAAACACTGATATCAACCACATATGATTCCCAAAATCTACATGCACGCATAGGCGTATCATGCTCTCCACTAATCTCTACTCTCTAATGGGTAGGAAATGGGCCAACCTAGAGACACATGTAGAAAACATGGTTATAGCCATGATCCAAAATCATGGCTATAGGGGTCAAAACTGTGGCTATAACCTATATCCATGTTCGGCTATAGCAAAAATCAACATCCATAGTTCTAATAGGTTGTAGCCATGGTTTCCACCATGGTAATAGCCCTATATCTTTTCTATCATGGCTATAGGGATATATTCTTGGTTAAAATGTGGCTATAGACGCTATTTCTATGGTGGAAACCTGTGGTTATAGGTTCTATTTCTATGGTGGAAAACCATCGCTGTATCCCCTATAAACTATGACTATAAGGGTAAAATAAATTGCCTCCAGCGGGATTCGATCTTCATACCTACACTACAGGTAACCAAACATGTTAACACTATACTACAGCCAACTTATGGTATATAAAAATAGATTTTGTTATATATATCTTTAAAAACTATGGAAATAGAAAAAAAATTGGAAATAGGTCTTCCTGCCACATTCTCATGAAAAAAAATATCACGCATACGTGGGAAAATTATATCCATAGTTTACAAAAACTGTGGTTATAGGTATAGCTTATAGCTATGGTTTCATAGAACCATAGCTATATTCTTTGAAAAAACTATATATGTCCATGGTTCTATCAAAACCATGTCTATATCCTTGATATTAATACCTATAGCCACAGTTTTGGAAAATTGTGGCTATAGACCAGTTTTATAGTAGTGAGATCCAGTATACGACCGCTCAAATAGTTTCATTATGACTCTTTGATTGTGAAAACCACATCATGAAAACCACAAGGTCGTCATCCCATTACCGCTGCCATATGGGAACCTTGATCTCCATCTACTGATAGGTGAGATATCAAGAGCTAACTCAATAACAATCCACCTCTTCAATGGTCACCAAAACTGATGTCAAAGGATCATGGTATAACCACCATTCTCCTAGGTGTACTACCAAGGGAAAGCAACCTCCTCATCACCTCTTCTCACAACATGTCTGGTGTCATCATCAATCCTCAGAAGTTTGACGTACTCCCCACCTTTGGAGACTCCATAAAGAACTTGTCCAGTGGATATCTAGTTATGAAAGACCTCACGAATGATATCCCCAAGTTTTTTTTCCTAGAATCATTGAAAAGTATAGGAGAAACAATCATACATTATAGATACGTTGCACAATCATCACCCACAAGGTCCAAACTGCAAAGAGGAAAACTTCTCCACTACCTATCTCAACAAAATCTGATAAGAAAGTTTGCTATGATCATTTGTTTCTATGATCACGCCCTTGGGTGGTTCACAAGATATCATGGCCTCAAACTATATTGGGACCACTATCACTCCCATGTCCACGCAGACATATCACATGTAGTGGACCTCCTCCATCCAAAACTAACACAACGAGAGCTCCCCATAAACCTAATACTCTTGGAGCATGTCTAGACCCATACTCAAGTGTCTCATGTGTAACTCTAACATCGATCAAATGAGGGTTCTAATGAAGAAGACTACTATGAATTGATCTAGAAAGGAATGAAGGACCAGAATATCAAGTCTCACATCCGCCTCTCAGGAAAAAAATATAGGACTTCCCATGTGAGCACGTTGGGCCTTACAAATCTCTTCATCTGCAAACCTCCAACTATACCTCAGCTCACAAAGATCTGAAGTAGCCATTTGATATGAAATCACAAATATCAGGGTAGTCCCTAGGTTCTAGTATATATATAAATCTAACTCTCAGTGGGGGTTAAACATGGAACATCCTCAGGAATACATCCTCACACTCCACCACCACTATAGGGAATTGAAATCACATAGAATCCAATACTCTGAGGGTTATACTATCCAAATAATCAAAGTTGGATGTATCCTCCCGCACATGATCTCATCCTATTTGGATTGGGATCACTTCACTACATAGGAGGAAAACTCTATCCTATAATCCTAAAACACTACCACACCCACTAGAGACATCCAACTAAGCATAAATGGTAGGAAACCAATATACATTGAGAAGAACGTTGTAGGGCCTCTCTGCCACTATGAACACTACTAGAGAAATAGATTTATGTAGCCCCACCCTTTAACAGCACTAAAAAAAGTGTTGATAAAGGGGGTATCTTTATCAGCGCTAACAAAAGGCGCTAATAAAAGGTGCTTTAGTAGTACTAAAAAAAGTGATGTTAAAATTACTCCTTTATCATCACTTTTTTTAGCACTAATAAATGTACCCCCTTTATCAGTGCTTTTTTTAACTCTATTAAAGGGTCCCCCTTTATCAATGTTTTTCTTAGTAGTGCTGATAAAGGGGGCCTTTATTGTCGATTTTTTACTGGTGCTGATAAAGAGTGTGTTTCAAAAAATATTTCATTAAAAATAATATATAAATATATAAATATCTTTATATTGATATAAATATAATATATATATTTATTAAATATGTTTTAGATAAGGCTAAATATGCATTTACACTTAATATATAATATATTTAGTGAAAATGGATAATAAAATAATTAAAAAATATTGTTAATTAATAATTTTATAATTATTATCTATTAATAGTCATTTAATAACAATTTGAAGTCACAAAAAATCAAAAAGTTAATAAATGATCTAAAATAAGTTGAAACGTAACTCAAACTTCAAACGACCATAACTTTTGATATGGGTGTCCATTTGAACTCTGCCACATATCAAAACGAATTTTGCGATAAGATATATGCACCAATGACATGGCGGAACCCCCTTTCATGATTTTTAAGGCCAAAAAAGGCCCATAAGGCCTTAAAACTGAGTTTTTAGTCGAGGTGTCATAATTTTTTAAAATTAAATGGACTTTCATCCTCATTTAAGGGGTTATTTTTTCCCGTTTTCAGTGAGGAATGAATTTATTCCCAAGTATTACGTTCATTTGATATTATGGTTTTGAAATTTTATCATTTTTCAAAATGTAGTTTTATTTATAATCAAATATATAAAAATATATACATATTTTATATATATTCACACATAAAATTTTAATTTTATAAATATATATGTAAACATATTTACATGTAAAGTATATTTATAAATATATAAAACTTATCTAAATAAAAAATAATAACCATTCTATTTAAAATAAAAATGTGTGAATATTTATATACATATACAATTAATACATATATAATGTTTATATATATATAAATATATTTGTGTGTGTATTGAAAAATAGGTATATATTTATCTATATATTATAATATATGTATGTACACATGTATATAAATATATGTATGTATCTATCTATCTATCTATCTATCTATCTATTTATAAACACACATACACACACACACACACAAAATATGTTATATATGTATTTAAATGTATATATATATATATATGCATAAAAAATGTAACAAAATTTATATAAATATATAGATATGTCATAAAATACATAATAAAATGATATAGGGGAGTGGAAAAGGTGCGAGATTATGAGGGGGAGGTCTTAGGTCTGAAACCCAGCAAAGGTAGGGGCACGAGCGCATGGGTGATGCAGGTCCATAGTGTTGTTAAAGGGTTGGGGGCTTCCTAAACCTGTTAAAGGGGGTGGGGAGGCTAGACTAGGTTTGTTAAAAGGGGGGATCAAGTGCTAATAAAAGGGGTCTGATTTCCAAAAAACATCTATTTAAAAATTTATTTTTTGACTTTTATCAGCGTTTTTTTTAGTGTTGATAAAAGAATCCTTTATCAATGATTTTTTTAGTGATGATGAAAGGGACCCTTTTTTTAATAGCACTTTGATTATCAGTACTTTTTTATCACTATAAATTCCCTTTTTTCATGATTTTAAAGTCTATATCTATAGTAGTTTATGAGATTTATGTGAGGCTATATCTCTCCCCCAGAGTTGGTTACACTACCAATAGGAGTGTATGACCTAAGATCCTCTCTACTGGAGACTCCAAGAATATAGGTTAAGAAAAAGGCTCTATTAGTATCACTAGTACTCGAATAGGTTCCATGCTCAGGGAAAGGTGACTCATGACTCTATGCTAAGTCATAGCTAGGGTAGAAATTTACATGTCATACCTCGAACCATACTATAGCCTCCAGGATAAAATCCCATTATACCTGAAGCTCATCCTTTCTCTTTCCTACCTTTTCACCATAACCAAGGCCTGATATAACACCTCAACATACCAAACTTCCTTGAACACACAATTAAATTTAACTCTTCCACAACACCTCGACACTATCTACTTTGGGTGGCACTGATTCACCTACACTGTTTTGGATTGTGTCACAAGAGATCGTCTCAATGGGATAACTGTCCCTCTTTCTTATAAGTATAAATACACATCAAACATCTCCATCATAGGGATCCATCAAAACCCTATTCCACCATAGAAAATCCTAAAGCATTAAGTGGAAAGAAAATAGTATCCCACACTTGTGTCTAACAGTACTATTGAAAAATTAGAAAGGGCACATATCGTACGTCTAAGCATACCCAGATATATTGGGCCATAATCCCCTATGGAATAAACCTATCCTCTCCATTGTCCTCCAGCTACCTAATCCTTGAGTGGGCCTCCTAGGTGTATTGGTGGAAATAGATTGAACCATCTACCACCTCCTTCTGTTCTCCCCACTCTTCTACTACATTTTTCATCATACAGAACTCCTTGCTCTAGCTATTGTCTCTACTTGGGAGATCCATAAATTGTTGCCCTGTTAGTGGAATGATAGGCCAATAAATCCCATGTGATATTTTTTGTACCATCATAAGAAAAACATTGCCTCTATCATGAATAAATTAAACCGGCATGTAATCCTTGAACCACAGAACCTTTTTCCTGAGATCGTCTCCTAAAGCATATCGCACGCCCGGATCCCTGAGGCTACCATCGGCTACCAGCTACTGAGGTCTCAGATCCTTTGTTCCCAACACTAACAGTCAACATCTTCTCATCCATAAATCTCTCCACCACCAATTTCTTCTCAAGCACTCCGATATAAGAGGGAATGTAAAGATATATCACTCCATCCCTGATATCCCAACATAATCCATGCTCAAAAGTACATTCTCAAAAAAATGAATCTTAAAATATATCCAGATAGTATTTTGAGTGGTCAGTGAACCTCACTGAATACTTTTCCATGTTCATGAAACTCTTCTAAAGCTATAAAAGCTCCTAAATATGCACTACTCACAACATGGCTGGATAAAACTCTTCCCTTAAGATCTGCTGAAACTTTGTCCAAGTGAACATCCTATCATCGTGGGTCTACATCACTAGACTCTTCCATCTCCCTATGGATCCTTGATGAATACTCTCCACTAGGATCACCTTCTGATTGGGAGGTTTCCTCAAAAGGTGGAAAACATGTGTGACTGCCTCAAGCTAGTCATCAGTGGTCTAGGGGTCTAGATCACCCAAAAACCTGAGAGGTATCTACCTCTAAAACACTTGGAGTGTGCTCATCCTACACACATACCCAACCAGTATTATTGGTGAAACTTGCTGCTCAATGAGTGGTGTAATAACTATAAAACTACCTAGAGGTACAACATCTTGTGCAGACCCCTACACTAAGGTATCATCACTAAGAGAATCATCATCACAATCCTATCATGGAATCCTGGCTGGTTGTCATCACAAAGGCATCATGAAATAATGAAGATGTATCATGGTCAAAGAGTATATCTAGGGACCTAACATAAGAAGAAAATGGTAACCATAACCCATTCCTATATAATGCATGTACCAAAGTTTCCCTATAACTAGTACCCACATATATCGATTCAAAAAGCAAGTTTTCAAATTCTAGGTGAATAGATTTGTTAGCCTCCGGACCAACACTAAAATATCTGGCCTGAAAGCTGAAATCGTGAGCCTTTAACATTATTACGATAAATCCAAAACCTATATCATAGCTAGACAATATTATCACTATGATCCCAAAGTGGATATCTCTTTGATAACACCCGATCATGACATGACCCATCAGGGCCCATCTGGCCGGTGATAAGATGAATGTGACTACTGCAATCTCACCTCCAATAAGCCAAGGTATAGAGACTAGTTCTGAGTAAACATATCACATACATGGAAGTCCTTAACCTATGATACTTTTACACTCACACACATACATCCATATCCATGAAACAGTATAGAGATAATAATACAACTGATACCAAATGCATGCATACATATATATATCCCAAAATCAAATTACTAAAAAACATAAGGCAAAAATATAATCCCACCAAAAACTGATAAAAATCATCCAACCTGTTCAGAAGAAGGGGACTGTTTTCAAATGAAACTACTAGTACTCATCTCATTCTGTTTAGCTCACTATGCTCCGCCTACTCCTGGTCCTCCTATGACTCAGTCAAAATACTGGTCATCTACATAAGACACAACATGTGAGGGCAGATCCCATGAAGGGGTGAGTATAAAAATACCCAATAGGATCCCCAAAACCCAAAATAAAATTAGAAACTAAAAGGTAATGGTATACTCGACCCTTATCCAGTGGATATAGAAAACTCAAGTAAGAGAGTACAGGAATCTCCATCTTCACAACTAGGCTATACATGACTAGTCATCTCATCTCCACATGTTATATCGATCAAGATAAGATACATGATCTCAAAGAATTCCAAAATAACCCAAATATTCTCATCACAAACTCAAATTCTTCTAGAGGTCTCATCCTTACAGCCAACCACGGGATTTTCTCAAGGCTCAAAATTATTGCTCGTCTAAGAGAACTCACTCACTACTACAAATCGGGGATTTAACAGCACTATTTAAGGGTTTTATCATCTCTTAAAAAGTTCTAATATTGCGATTAATGTTAAAAGGAGTGTTTTAATAGTGCTAAAAAATATCTATTAAAGGCACCCTTTAAAAATGCAAAAAAATCGTTGATAAATTCACCTTTTATCAGCACTTTTTTAGCACTATTAAAAGGTGTCATTATCAGTGTTTTTTTAGCATTGTTAAAGGGTTCCTTTAGCAGTGCTTTTTTAGCATTGTTAAAGGGTTCCTTTAATAGTTATTTCTTAGCGTTGTTAAAGGTTGAATTTTAACAGTGCTAAAAAAATCACTGTTAAAAAATATTGAATAAAATATTAATTTCTAACACACCCCTAACACCCACCTTTATCAGCACTTAAAGCCCCTTTTCTCAGTGATTTCCAATACCCATACTCCATCACACACCTCATCCCCCTTCCTCGATGCTAGAAGGATAACCCCAAATTCATGTGTGCGCCTGGATTGGATCCTTGGACATCCCTTATTTGACTGAAGATCTTTACCACTATCTCATGCATGTTTTGTTGTATATTCAATGAATTTTCTATTTATTTGTATATATTTTGAAATGTGTGATATATATATACAAAAAATTATATTTATTTAAATAAATTATATATTAATATTCATTTATATATATTATAATATAAATGTGTGTGTGTGTGTGTTTATTAATACACAGAGATATGTATATATAAAAATTATATATAAATATTATTCCATTTTTATAATGGAAAAAATGGATAATTTTTTACTTTAAATAAAATGAATAGTAAATATTTATTATATATATTTAAAAATACATTTTTACATAAATATGTTGATATATGTATTTATACAATTGATTTATTATACGTAAATATAAGAAAATATGCATATATTTAATTATAAATAAAACTACATTGTAAAAAATGATAAAATTTTAAAACCATAAAATCAATATGAATGTAAGACCCGGTAATAAATTCCGCTACTACTGAAAAAAAGAAATATGACCTCCTTAAACAAGGCTAAAAATCCATCGAATGTTAAAAAAATGGGGTAGCTCGACTAAAAAATCAGTTTTGGTGGCCTTATGGGCCTTTTTTTCTTTAAAAACAATTATTAGGGTTTCCCTTGTCAACACATCATAAAGATCTTTAAAATCTTTGATTTTATATGTGACAGAGCCCAAACGGACACTTGGATCGAAAGTTATGGTTGTTTGAATTTTGAGTTAAGTTTTCAACTTATTTTAGATCTTTTATTAATTTTTTTATTTTTTTAATTTCTAAATTTTTATTAAATGACTATTAATATATAATAAATAAATTAAATTAAATTATTTTATAATCCATTTTCACTAAATAACTTATATATTAAGTGTAAATGTTTATTTAGCCTTATATAAAACATATTTAAAAATATATATATTATTTATATCAATATAAATATATTTATATATTTATATATTTATATATATTTTTTAATAAAATATATATTTTTTGAAATATACCCATTATCAGTGATTTTTTAGCACTATTAAAGAACCATTTAACAGTGCTAAAAATATTTTTAAATACCCTCCTTTAATAGAACTTTTTCTAACGCTAATAAAGGGGGTTTTAAATAGTGCTTTTAACTAGCTATGTTAAATCCATAATGCTAGATAAACCCAATTTTTAGTAGTGAATCTACAAGCCCTGATATCCCTGATGGCACTCATCTGAGTGATATCACTCATCAGGTATTACCAAGATGATGGAACATCCCCACTATCCCTGATGGCATTCATCCAATAGAACATGCTCATCAGGTCATTCCATAGAGAAAATCATGCCGGTACTCATCATATCATAATACTCAGATAGGGGATCTCACCCATGTCTTGTGGGGGACTCCACGAACCCTACTAGAACCCAAAAGATCTCAACACCCAGATAAGAGATAACACCCAGGACCGTTGTGGGACACCACAAACGCAATATATAACTTTAGAGATTATAATGCTCATATAGTGATCACACCCAGGACCGCTTTGGGACACCACGAACCTTACTGAGTCTCAAAAACCATGATACACATATAGGATATCACACCCAAGACTGATGTAGGATTCCACAAACCCAATCACGTACAACCCACTAAGTAGGGGATCAACATCTATGTATTATGGTCAAACTAATACCACAAACCTCGCTTAGGAAGACGGTGTGATATAGGATCTCGCTCTGGGCTTCCTTGAGGGATACACAAATTCTATCTATACTAGAACCATTTAGGAAATAATAATCCTATGATCAGTATGTAATGTCACACAAAACCCATAGAGGGGTGAACCATGGAAGTGAACTTTCCTAGCACTTATCTATACGTCTCAACAAGAATCATCCCACAACATCACCCCATGTTGAATATCTAATGCCAAAACTGTGTTCATCATCACGTTATGCATAGAAAACCACTTTGGATAGGTTATTCATGGTCCTTCATCCAAATCTTATAGATGGAGATGTTCAAGGGAGAAGTATCTAAGGGGAGTACACAACGTGTACCCACAGTACACAACATGTCTCTCGAGACGGACCCTAGTTATTTCCCATCAGGGTATTCAGTGTGTATAAAGAATATGCACTTCATCTACATCTAGTTACATGGCGTGTAACCTCACCTAATGACATGGGCATGTCCTCGTCCACACACAGCCCAGCTGGGCATGTCTCCTTGTACAGTGTGTGCACTAAGTACACAGCAAGTTCCCCTTCACCCAGTCTAAGCTCATGTCCTTGGTCATTCCCATGTACAAGATCATGTGCTTGTGTACCATATTGTGTACTCCAGACCATGTACACCTAGGGTATGGCCATTTACTTTCACATGACCATGTATCCTTACATGGAATGCCTGCCCATGTCCTTGTCCACTCAACTAAACCTCACTACATTTCATGTACCCCCAGTACATGGTGTTTAGTTCCCAAAGTTCATCTTCCTCAAATGGTAAGAACACATGATGTGTACTCCAGTAATACATGCCATGTGATCAGGATTTTCGAACCAAAAATTGATGTGATCCTCCTGAAACCCCTGATTCTCACCAAAAACCCACGGATCTACCCCCATGGGATCTCTAGATAATATAATAGAGATCTAAAACCATAAAACAACACATAAATAGGGATTAGGACATAAATCTCATAAATATTCCTACCTCATGGTGAAACATTGAATCTTCGATTCCAACACGATGCCAGGAACCTGGTGCACCTCAATCCGAGGTCGATCGCCATTAAGAATGGAGTTTGGAGGTGCCTCCCAGGCCGGGTTTTCATGAAATATCAAATTTATTATGATTTAAAAGTTGATTTATAGTATATGGTAGACCCTAGGTCATCTATCAAGGAGATTTGATAGGTTTAGAGTGTGTATTTTAAATAAAAAGTACTAAAAGAGGGGTGGTTTTGAAAACAGTTTTAAAAAAATAACTTAATTTAAAGAGTTAAATGATTGGTAAATAAAGGTGGTGCTTTTAGAATTATGAGAGAAGAGGAAGCTTAGATTTTAATCAATGCATGGATGGTAAAGGTCTTATGGATCTTGGTTTTTTAGGTGAAATGTTCGTGTGGTTTAATAATAAAAAAGGTAGTTTTCGTTCTTGGAGTAGCATGGATAGATGTTTTGGAAATATGCACCCATTTCTATGTTTTCTAGTACTGAGGTGGTTAATTTGGCTCATTCTATTTCTTATCATTCCCCACTACTGCTGAATGTTGCTTCTGGAAAAGATAATGGTGAGAGGTTCAAATATTTTCAACATTGGGCTGAAATTTCAGGTTTTCGTGATATGGTCCGACTGATCTAGAATGAACCATCTCAGAGGAACATGTAGATGAAAATTCGTAACAAAATGATATGCCTTAAGAGTAAATTTCATATGTGTACAAGAGATATTCCTTACCTGGATAGGGATCATGATGCAGTTATGAAAGATGTTGATTTCATTGAAAGGAACTGGAGGAAGATTGGAGTGATTCTGTTTTCAAGGATCTGGATGTTAAGAAGGGTGTTTTGTTAGACTTTATTTTGAAAAAAGAGAGAATTTCTAGGGAAATGCAAGGATAAAGTGGCTGAAAGATGGGGATAAAAATACATCATATTTCCATGCTTGTATTAAGGAGAGGAAAGTGTTTTCAAAACCAAATATTAGGATGTAGGATGGTTATTTCACTAATAATAGGGATTTGATTGGTAATATGGCTAACACTTATTTTAGGAAACTTATTGTTGGTCCTAATATGTATATGACTAATGGGTACCCAAGGGGTCCTTCTGATGTTTTTGATGTGATTCCATATTGTGTTTCTAAATGTGATAATAAAAGATTGGGTGTCATACCACAGGAGGTTGATATTTTTACTGCTATGATGAATCTAAACCCAGATAGTTCTGCGGGTTCAGATGGATTTCCTGCCTCTTTTTATAGAGACTCATGGGATGTTATCAAAGGATATGTGATTATGGTTGTTCGGGATTTTTTTCAAGGTGGATTCCTTCCCAAAATTTCTTGTTCCGCCCAAGTGGTTCTCATCCCTAAGAATAAGCATCCTACTTCTATCTTCCACTTTCGACCAATTAGTATGTGTAATGTCCCTTACAAGATTATTGCTAGTATTATTAAGTCCACACTATTGGGTCTTCTTCCACAGTGGATTTCTATGGAACAACATGGTTTTATGAAGGGTAGATCTATAAAGTGGGATATATCATTTGATCAAGAATTGTGCAGGCATATCAACTTCAAACTCGTGGATCCAACATGGTCATTAAGCTTGATATGAATAAGACCTATGATTGTATGGAATGGAGTTTCATAAATAGAGTCATGGAAAGTATGGGGTTCTCTCCCTAGAATTTTGATATTATTTTTAGATGTTTTAGCTATGTATGGATGGTTGTTTCCTTCATGGGTAAATCCTTTGGTTTTTTTAAGGCAACCCAGGGTCTAAGGCAGGGAGACCCTATTTCCCCTAGTATTTTTATTATAGCTCAATATGTTCTTAACCATATCATTCATAAGAATATATGCAATAGAGATCTGATTCCTTATCATAGAATAATGGATTCCCTATTGGTCTCTCATATCGTGTTTTAGGATGATACTATGATATTCATGAATGCTTCGAGTAAGTATTTAAGGAGTTTTAATAGGATGTTGGATAGTTATTGTCATTGGAGTGGCCAGATTGTGAACAAAAGTAAGAGTAGTTTTTTTATATCCAGCACTTGTTTGGTTACCAGGATAGATGGGTTGAGTCTCATTCTAGATATTAAAAGAGTTGATTTCCCCACTAAATATTGGGGGGGATTTCTCTTATAAGACTTCATATTTGTGATCTTGACACTATTGTTAGCAAAATTCTGGATCATGTTCTTAATTGGAAAAATATTTTCTTATCCTTTGGTGGTATAATTGCCTTAGTGAATAGTGTGTTATTAGTCACTCCAATGCATGCCCTCTATTAAGTCAAAGTTACTAAAGGTGTTATCAAAAACATTGACAAAATTATTGCTAGTTTTATATGGGATTTGAAGGGTAAAAGGAAAAGACATTGGGTCTCATGGAATAGGATGGCTCGGCCGATTATTGATGGGGGGAATTAATGTTCGTAGTCTTGAGGACACTATTAACTATATGCATGCTAATTTGGCTTGGGAAGTGTTGAAACAAAGATCTTTATGGGGATGTTCAATGCAGGGTAACTCTTGTGGGGGTTATGTTAATATTTACCAGCATGCTTCTCTGTTATGGTCTGAGATTGGGCCTATTATTGATATTATGAGGAACCAATCTCGCTGGATAATAAGGAAAGGGGGTGTGTTGTTATGGCACCATAATTGGAGTGGAGAGATTCTTGCTTATCCATTTTTTCCTGTTACTTATATTTCCTTCAAATAGGCCTTCCATTATCCTAACTTCATCAAAGCAGTCCTAAATAAAAACCAAAAATATTTGTGCAATATTATTGAAATAACCAATGATTCGGATAGGTATGTTTATACCCCTTCCCCATCTGGCCTTTTTACTATGAGGGACTATCACCGGTCACTGTACATGAAGAATTAGGGGGATGTTTTGAATGAAACTCTTTGGGTCAAGAATTTACCAACCAAGATTAATTTCCTTATCTTGAGGATTATACATAATGTTGTTTCTACTAATGAAAATATAAAATGGTGTGGTGTTTTTATTGTCTCTAGATGTGTCTGTTGCAGGGTTCATAAGGAAGAAAGTTCATATCATCTTTTCTTCAGAAGCGAATGGGCACATGAGGTTTGGGGTTATTTTGGTGAGTTTACTACTTGGTTTAATTCTAACATGGTTGATATGTCTTTTCTTGATCGATGGTACCATGGATCTGGGAGAGGAAACCTAGAAGATCTGCTTGGAACTTGATACTCTAAGTTGGGTGCTGGTGTTTGTGGAAAGTGAGAAACAAATTTCTTTATGAAGGGCCGGCCTTCAAGGGATACCAGATTATTTACAAGGTTAAAAGTATGATTTTTGATCTTATTAAAGGCTTGGGTAACTAGAGGGAAGCTCCTTCCTTACAGCAGCTGGTGTAGGGATTTGATCTTTATTCTCAGGGGTGTGTTTTTAGTCTAGGAAATTGGGTATATTGGCATCCTTCTACTAAAGGTCTAAAGCTGAATTATGATGGTTCCTATGTGGTTGGAAATATTCATGGAGGAGGGGTGGTGAGAGACAAGTATGGATCAGTTTTTCTATATTTTTCCATCAATCTTGGCCTAGGAACTACTCTTTTGGATGAAGTAATAATTATGCTTGAGGGTCTCATTATTTGTAGACAAATAGGTTTGGTTGTTATAGAAGCAGCACTACCACAAAAACAGTTTTTCACAACGCTCCCCTTTATCAGCGCTTTTGTTAGCGCTGATAAAGGGCCCCCCTTTATCAGCGCTTGTTTAGTAGTGCTGATAAAGGGGGGGCCTTTATCAGCACTTTTTTTAAAAGCGCTGATAAAGGGTCGGCTTCAAAAAAAATTAAAAATATATTAATATATAAATATATAAATATAGTTATATTGTTATATAAATATAATATATAATTTTTAAATATATTTTAGATAAGTATAAATGTATATTTACACTTATTATACTTAATATATAAGATATTTAGTGAAAATGACTTCTTAAAAAATTAAAAAAATATTTTTAATTAATAATTTGATAATAATTATAGAGTAATACTCATTTAATAACAATTTGAGGACTAAAAAAATTAAAAAAATTAAAAAAAGATCCAAAATATGTTCAAAACGCAACTCAAACTTCAAACGGCCATAACTTTTGATCTGGGTGTCCGTTTGAGCTCTACCACATATCAAATCGAAGCCTGCGATGAGCTCTACGTCACTGTGATTGGGGGGAGCCCCGGTCAAGCGTTGTTTGAGGCCAAAAGAGGCCCAGAAGGCCTCCAAAACTGAGTTTTTTGTCGGGGTACCCATATTTTTTAACATTTTGTGGATTTTCAAACTCGTTTAAAGGGGTATTATTGGATTTTTTTAGTGGGGACTGAATTTATTCCAAGGTATTACATTCATATTGATATTGTTTCTTTGAAATTTCATCATTTTTTATAATGCACTGCTATTTATAATCAAATATATAACAATATATTCATATTTTTTAAATATTCACACCTAAAAATTAAATTTTTTAAATAAATAATAAAATATATTTACATATAAAATATATTAGCTTTATCTAAATAATAACTAACATCCATTTTATTTAAAATACAATGAATATTTATATACCTATATATAAATCTAACTATATATATATATTAATCTAACTATATATATATATTAATCTAACTATATATATATATTAATCTAATAACTATATATATATTAATATAACTACATATATATATATTAGTATTACTATAAATATATATATTAATATCACCATAAATATATATATTAATATCACTATATATATATTAATATAACTATATAAATATATATTCATATAACTATATATATGTTAATATAACTATATATATGTTAATATAACTATATATATGTTAATATAACTATATATATATATATATTAATATAAATATATATTACTATACGAATAAATATAACTAAATATATATATATATAGATATAGATATATATTAATACCACTATATATATATATTAATATTACTATATATATTATAATATAACTATATATATATATATATTATAATATAACTATATATATATATATATTAATATAAATATATATTACTATAAGAATAAATATAACTAAATATATAAATATATATAGAGAGAGATATCATGAATTGGAAAGCAAATCAAAATAGAGTAGTGGTAAGGGCTTAGGCGCGCAGGGGGGAGGTCTCGAGTTCAAATCCTGGTGGAGGCAGGGGTGCGCGCACATGGGGAATATTGGAGAAAGCGCTGTTAAAGGGTGGAGGGGGTGTGTGGGGTGCGTGGGGTGCTGTATAGGGGACGAAAAGCGCTGTAAAAGGGTGGGCCAAGCGCTATAAAAGCCCCCCCCCCCCCCCGATTGGGAGTATTTTTTAATTTTTTTTAATTTTTTTTAATTTTTTTTAAATTTTTATAAATTTTTTTAACTTTTCAGCGCTTTTTTAAAAGCGTTGATAAAAGGGTCCTTTATCAGTGCTAAAATGAAAGCGCTAATAAAGGAAGTGTTGATATAGGACCCCCTTTATCAGCGCTAAAAAAAGCGCTGATAAAGGGGTACTTTTATCAGCGCTTTTTTTTAGCACTGATAAAGGGGTCCTATATCAGCGCTTTTCGGAGCGCTGATAAAGGAGACCCCCCCCCCCTTATCTATGCTGGCTTTATCAGCGCTTTTCTAGCGCTGATAAAGGCCATTTTTAGCGCTGATAAAGGCCGTGTTTGTAGTAGTGCAGAAACGGAATCGATGTTGTTGTATAATGCTATTCAAGGAGCAGGTATGATTCCTTGGTATATTATTTATATCATCAAGAAATGTTGTACTATCTTTTGGGATAGCATCAAGGTTTCCCATACTTGGAGGGAGGGCAATAAAGTGGTGGACAACTTAGCTTCAGTGATTTCTCATAGTGTTAATAGTGTTTTTTTTCATGATCTTTTTAGTTTGAATCTAAAGGGGGTCAATTTGATCAGAGGGGATTCCCTCGGTCTTTATTTTTTTAGACCTCCTTAGGTCCTGTTTGTTTTTCTTGTGGTCTGCCTTTATAGAATTTTTGTTTGCCCTTAATGTTTGCTTTTAATAAAAATGTGAATGTTGAATGAGAGAAGGATGTAATTTAAAGTTCACTAAACATCTTGGATAGTTTATTATTATAAAATTTTCACATGGTTTAATGGAATCCTTTGGTTGAGGGTTGTTAAGATCTTGACTTCCCTCTTACCACTTAAAATGATGCTCAAAGAACCACCCCTTGACACAACAATTGTTTTGTCAAGGTTTAGATCTCAAAAATAGAAAAAGTGATACCAATGTATACTTAAATCTTATGTATGTGTGAGAGAAATATTATTCTTGTCTTTTCCAATCGGAACAACCTAATATTCCCACTTGAAATATCAACTCAATCGGTGTTGAAATGAAAAGTGTTTCATTTAGTTAAACCCAAATAAAGAATTCATAGAATAAGGGTATTAAGATAAACATAAGTGAAATAATTCACACACAAATTAAACAAGACCATTAGAAGAAAAAGTGTTAGAACTCCCTCCAAAGTGTGTATAGATTCCTTGAAATGACCTTCCACCATTTATCTTTCCATCGAGAGGAGGAGAAGGCTCAGGTGGAACTTCACCTTCATCCTTGATCCCCTATGAGGATAGGGGCCTCTATAACTTCTAGGATGCGGAAAGTAACCATTTTGGTCTCTAAAATTGTAGATATTTTCTCTCGGTTATAACTTACAAATGGGGTGCCCAAGGTATCATTTTATAGGCAATGTGGAAGGTGGTTTTGAGCCCCATAATTTCAAGAAACCACTTTTACCATGGTTTTGAGTGTCCAAAAAGTCTTATATCACTTTTTAGAAAATTAAAAAGTTATTTCCCCACCTCTTTAATATCTCAATAGAAAATTTGGAACCATTTTGAAAACTACATCCCAATACATGGGTGAAATATGAAACACATTTGTTGAATTCATGCAGATTCGGGTCCTTGGACATATCAATTCAGTTGGGACACTAGATGGAAGAATTGGTATTGTGTGTATTCAGTAAAGTTTTAGAAAACTAATTTTGGATCAGACCAAAATATATTACCCCAATTGGATGCACAATTTAGTTGAAATTCTCATTTTATTCCACTTGTGTGTTTGGATTCCTGCGCAGTTTGGCCCAATTTTCTTCAACTTCATCTTGGACCCTTCAAATCACCTCCGCTTACAATGAAATCATTCAAAAAAGTGAAATTACCATTTTTAATGGTTAATAACTCAAAATAATTGAATAAAACATGAAGTTAAATTTGTTATTAAATTTTAAATTTATGAAACAAAATCAGTTTTACACAGTGGTATAATGGTGGAAATGAACAGTGAATCACTACGTGATTACACCCCCATGATCGCATTGTCAAGCGCGTCAAATTAGATGTTTATTTCTAACTAGAATTTCTGCAGTATAGTAGCAACCCTAGGTAGTCTCTTAAAGGATCCTTAGATCATTAATTACAAAATGAGGTTATGATTAAGAAACTAAAAGGGTAATGGAGTTTTATAAAACTTGGGTTTTTTTTCTTTAAGAATAGAAATTGAAAGTATATTACTACTGAGAGAAACTGGTAGGAGAAATCGTGATCAACCCGGGTAAGTATCCCTTGATGCTCAATCCATCATCGCTCTTAAGGGAAAGGGAAGAATTGTTGATTCCTTGATTTTATACATACTGAAAACAGTAATGGTATGTGAGTTCTTACTAGGTTACCACCTAGGATTTTATTGATCAACGATATTGATTATCGGCAATCGATCAAAATCAACAAAATGAATCGATGTAAAAAATAGAACTAAATCAAGGAATCACATCAACAACATGATGATATAACCAGATTTGTGTCAATGATAAAAATATTCCACAAGACAAGAACATAAATATTCATAGGTTCAAGATATTGGATTTTATCAATCGACGCAATCCATTTGCACACTCATTAAAGGGAGGGGTGAGAAAAGAGGCAACCACACTCAAATCATCACAAGATCCGGGTTATACATAGAAGCATGTGGATTCTTGTTCCTTTGATTTGTATTTGATCATACTAAAATAAACAAAAATTTAGAAGGTATAAATGAAGAACAATTGACAACAAACCTGGAAATCAATTACCTTATGAATATTACAAGTGAGGAGATTGGGATTACAATAAAGGACACTCCCTAAATTGATCACTAAGATGTTTAGAAGTACATGAGGGAGAAGAGAAATAAAATGGGAGAATAGGGATCTCTAATTCGACTAACCTTCACCCCTGGTCATGAAACATAGATAATGAGGAGGAGTGATTTTATGGGAAATTACATCCATATTTCCACATAAAGTGGTCAAGTATATAAAAGGATAGGTGACTATTCAAAGTATATTTTTTACTCCATATTTATCCAGCTAGTTAACTGACCAAAATGCATGAAAATGACTTGAAACTCGGTAGAGAGTCGGGGATTCAGTTTATCTGTCCATGGGAGGTGGAATCCACCCAATTGGATCTTTGAGTCCTGAGTTATGGCCCAAATATAGAAGGGTGGTGGAATCTGACCCGCCCATAATTTCTTCACATTGTGGGCCTATTTTGGGCCTCCAAGTGGATGAATTGGGATCAATGATATTCTAGATAAATGTATATCACATTTTTTTACTCATACACCCATTTTTAGGCCAATTGGATTCACAAATTATCCACATTACAAATAATTTTCCAAAAGCATGCTTGGGCTCTCGCGCAGTTTGGCCCATTTTGCTTGAATTCCATCACAGGCTCTCCAAATAACCTCCTCCTACAATGTAAACACCAAAATAAGTAAAGTTTACCTACTAAACAGTGATAAACATTAATTCATTGATTCAAACATAAAGTAAATTTTATTATTATATTTGTAATATTCATTACAAAACCAGTTTAAAACAATAGAGTAAGGGTGGATTTGAATAGTGAATCGTTATGAGATCACACCCCCAAACCTAAACATTTTCACTCCTAGGAAAATTCACATATCCAAAAAATGATGCATGTATATATTCCCAACATCATGAATTTTTAACATTTGAGGAAATTTAAATTTATTGAAGTAATGTGATCAATGGACAAACCACACCAAGGATTTCTTCTTAGTGAAAATAGAAAAAGATGTCTCATAAAACATATCACAATGAAACTCAAATAGATTCATGATACCAAATTGAATGAGGAATTAAAAAGTCAAACATTCTAATAACTCTCCATGTGTGTGTGTGAAAACCATTCCATGTTATTCTTTCCACTTTCTATCCAATAAATATAGGTTATTTTAACATTATTCAGTTTAAATGATTTTGTCCACTGAACCTGCCCTACATCATTTGCAATTATATTTCAAGACCCACTCACTTAAGAATTCCAAGAATTCAAACCATAAGCTCCTAACCTAGATATCCCCATATGTTACACATTTCATCACTCCCCTCATTTATTATTTTTTCATAAGTTTCATTCATAACAAATCTCACACTCGTCTCTCAACCCTTGTTTGATCTCCTCACAACACTAATTTTAATAGTTATAACAAGATAAAAGGTTGAGGAGGAGTGGTTTTTTACCTTCCCAAGACACAACCCATTTTTTTAGGGCGTACAACATTCGGATATCAGGTACACACACATAGGTCAATCTGGTACAGTAATGAAAAAGATCGGATAAGGAACGAACATATGGAAATATCATTTTAAGATGAAAAATATTAACCTAACATATATTTACCTTATATTAAGTAAGAAATATTCACACTTTATGGTTTGTTGCAAAAATGTGTGGAGATATTAGTGACACAGTTTTCCCAAAAACAACTCACACAAGGGGCATCAATCATCTCAAAGGTTTCACAGAGATACAACCATTTATATCATTGAAAAAAACCAATTCACTAAAAATCACTCCCTGATGTTAAATTCATACAAATATTCATTCCATAACACAGACATGCTTTCATAAAATGTTAAATCAATATGGAATCAAAAATTTCAACATGCATTTTTAGTAAGTTCCATGATTTTGGTGACCATAAGAGGGGAAAGTAAAAATACCATAAAGAAGGCGCAAAAGAGAAGAAATAAGAAAGACAATGAAAATCATAATGAACCCATAAAGATAGAGAAAAGTGAAAATACCATAAAGAATGCAAAAACGAGAATAAAGAAGAAAGACGATGAAAATCTTAATGAACCTAGGAATGTATCCACCCCCCCCCCCCCCTCCCCACACACACACACAGAGAATGTGCAGTGTCCTCACTATAATAATTGAGAATGTGAGAAGGAAGGATAACACCTGGTGGGTTTTGCTAGTATGTTGCTTCTAGAAGTTGGATTTCCTCCACTGAATTCTTTAGAAAATCCTCATAGAAGTGTTTAATTCGCTGCCCATTGATGGTAAGACTTTGTCTACTCTGCTCATGAAAAATCTATATTTCACCAAAAGGGTAAACATTAGTAACAATATAAGGACTGAGCCATCGGGAAAGAAGCTTACCTGGGTGGAGATTTAGCTTGGAATTGTAAATGAGGACCTTCACACCAATATGGAACATCTGCTGATGAATCATTCTATCATGGATATCCTTCGTCTTCTCTTTATATATTAGGTATTTCTTATATGAATCATGTCAAATTTCTTCCAACACTTGAATTTGCAACTTACTATGCTCACCTGCATCTGAAAGATTCATATTACATTGTTTAATAGCCCAATATGCATAGTTCTACCTTCACTAGGAGGTGAAAAGATTTTCCAAACACAATTCTGTATGGTGACATTCTGATTGGGGGTTTTAAAATCTGTACGGTACGCCCAAAGTGCATCATCCAAGTGCAAACTCCAATCTTTCCTGTTGGGTTGTACCATTTTTTCCAAGATTATCTTAACTTTCCTATTTGAGATTTCTTCTTGTCCGTTAGTTTAAGGGTGATATGAAGTTGAGATTTTATGATCAACCCCTTACTTATGAAGCAAATTTTTCATGTTGTGATTGTAAAAATGGGAACCCTGATCACTAATGATGAATCTTAGCAAACCGAACCGACTAAAAATTTGGGAACTCACAAAATCAACAACAAATCGAGATTCATCTATCCTAGTATCCTTTACTTCCACCCATTTAGACATTTAGTCCACAGCTAACAAGATGTACATGAAGCCAAATTAATTTGGAAAAGGCCCCATGAAGTCAATGCCCCATGCATCAAAAATCTCACAGAATAACATGGGTTGTTGGGGCATTTCATTCCTCTTGGAGATATTCCCTGTTAATTGACAATGACTACATGACTTGAAAATTTATGGGCATTCTTATAAAATGTTGGCCAATAAAGTCCTAAGTCAAGGACCTTTTGAGCTGTTCGTTGAGAGTCAAAGTGGCCCCCACAATCCAAAGTGTGATAGAAGGTCAAAACAGAGGTGAACTCATGATCAGGGACACACTGACGAACTACTTGGTCACTACAAATTCTCCACAAATATGGGTCATCCCAAATATACCACCAAGAATAATGTTTTAAGTCTCTAGGATTGGGAAGTGCTAAAATCAATAGGGACCCCATATATTGCTAGAAATTTCACAATGTCTGCATACCAGGGGGTATGGTCCACAACATCACAAAGGTTATCATGAGTAAAGAATTCTCCAATGGGGAGGGATGAGTCAGCATGGTGTTCCAGTGGTGGAAAAATCCTACTAATGTGGTCAGCTACAACATGTTCTACTCCCCTTTTATCTCTAATCTCAAGGTCAAACTCTTAGAGGAGGATCATCCACCGTATGAGTTGGGGCTTAACTTTAGGTTTCTTTAAGAGGAATCGAAGGGCAGCATGGTGAAAAAACACAATCACTTTTGACCCAAGGAGATATGAACAAAAAAATTTCAAGGAAAACAAAATAGAAAGGAGTTCTTTTTTAGTGGTTGTGTAGTTTACCTTCGTATGGTCAAGGGTACGTAAGGCATATGCAATGACATGAGGATCCTTCTCAAACCTTTGTGATAAAACTTCCCCAACTACAAAGTTAGAGGCGTTACACATAAGTTCAAAGGGGAGATCCCACCTTGGTGGTTGGATGATGGAAGGTGATGTGAGACTCCTTTTTAGTGAATTGAATGCATCCTCACAATTTTTATCAAAATAAAAACTCATAATCTTTTTTCAATAATTGGGACAATGGAAGTGTGATCTTACTAAAGTCTTTAATGAATTGACGATAAAAACCAGCATGACCCAAGAAAGATCACACCTCACGAACACATTTTGGATATGGAAGGGATGAAATTAATTCTATTTTAGATTTATCAAATTGAATTCCCTTATTTTAAATGACATGCCCAAGAACTATTCCCCTCTCAATCATAAAATGGCATTTCTCATAATTTAAAACAAGATCTTTTTCAATGCAGCGGTGGAGGACAGGACCTAGGTGTTCCAAAAAATCTTCAAAATATGAACCATATACTGTGAAATCATCCATAAAGACTTCCATAAAACTCTCAAGGTACTCAGAAAAAATACCCAACAAACATCGCTAAAAAGTACAAGGAGAATTACATAGACCGAATGGCATCCTTCTGTATGGAAATGTGCCGAATAGATAAGTAAATGTTATCTTTTCTTGATCCTCAGGGGCTATATGGATTTGAAAATAACTTGAATAGCCATCAAGGAAAAAATAATGGTACTTTAAATCCAATCATTCTAACATTTGGTCAATGAAAGGAAGAGGAAATTGGTTCTTCCATGTGGCTTGATTCAGTTGACGGTAGTCAATATAGACTCGCCAACTGTTTTGCACATGTGTTAGAACCAATTCATTACTTTCATTTGAAACAACTGTTATTCCTATTTTCTGAAACAATTTTCACTAGGCTAACCCATTTACTATCAGATATAGGATAAATGATCCCCACAGCAAGTAATTTACTGACTTCCAATTTTACCACTTCAAGGAGAGTAGGATTGAATTGGTGTTGAGATTGCATTACGGGCTTAGCCTCATCATCCAAAAGTATATTGTGCATACAAATAGATGGGATAATTCTGGGAAAATCAGCCAATGTCCATCCTATTTTCTTTTTACACTCTCTCAAAAGGTTTATCAATTTCGATTCTTGTTATGGAGAGAGGTTATTCGCAATAATAGTGGTCAATTGTTCAATACCCTAAAGATATGCATATTTTAAATTAGAAGTAAGTTGTTTAAGTTCCAACACCAGTGGTTTTTGGATTGAGGGAGGGGATTTAAGGGGAGTGAGGTCCATTAAAGTGTCTATCTGGTCATGTTTATTCTCTAAGGATAGAGAATCTATTGAAATGAGATTTGCAGAATCATCGACGGTCATGGGTACCTCAAAATGAACACACTCATCAATTAAAGCACAAATTTACACTTTCATAACCCACACAACACTCAAAACATGAAACAAAACTCAAATCATCCAAGGGTGTAGAAGAGGAAAATGAATATAAGTATGGGTTGAGGAGAGAAGTGTGTGTGTGCATCGTTTGAGAGAACTTCCATCGAATATATAGGAAGAGTGAAGTGCTCTTCAACAGGGTGTTTCATAGCCTCAAGGATATTAAAACTTACCTTTTATCCACTAAACTCCATGGATAGCATACTGTTGTGAACATTGATGATCGTATTTGCTGTTTTAAGGAATGGCATCCTAAGTATGAGAGGGGCATGTCCTTGGGTTCGGGTATCTTTCATCTCAAGAATGTATAAATCAGTGGGGAATATGAGATTCTTAACTCTTACAAGGACATACTCAATCACTCCTGTTGGATGCATAGTACTCTGGTTGGAAAGTTTCACGATAATGCCTGTTGGTTGAAGTTCTCCAAACTACATATAAGTAAACACATAGTGAGGCATTACATTAATGGAAGCACCTAAATCAATCATAGCATCAGAAAAGAAGGTCTCCCCTATGGTACAAGGTATTGTGAATGTGCCTGGATCATTTCACTTAGTTGGAATTGCTGGTTGAATCAAGGTTGAAACATTTCTTCCTAGGTTGACTATTTCATTCCCCTTTAGCCTTCGTCTATGGGTGTAGAGTTCTTTGAGAAATTTGGAATAACTAGAAATTTGCTTAACTGCATCCAAAAATGGAAGGAGCCTTAGATAATTAATTAAAAAATGAGGTTACGATTAAGAAAATAAAAGAGTAATGGGGTTTTATAAAACTTGGGTTTTGTTTCTTTAAGAATAGAAATTGGAAGTATATTACTACTGAGAGAAACTGGTTGGAGAAATCATGATCAACCCGGGTAAATGTCCCTTGATGCTCAATCTGTCATCACTCTCAAGAGAAATGGAAGGATCATTGATTCCCTGATTTTATACATACTAAAACCAGTAATGGTATGTGAGTTCTTACTAGGTTACCACATAGTATTTGATCGATCAACGATATTGATAATCAGAAACCGCTCAAAATCAATAAAATGAATCGATGTAAAAACGGAACTCAATCAAGGAATCACATCAACAACGTGATGAGATGACCAGATTTGTGTCAATGATAAAAATATTCCAAAAGATAAGAACATTAATATACATAGGTTCAAGATCCTAGATTTTATCAATCGACTCAATCCATTTTCACACTCATGAAAGGGAGGGGTGAGAAAAGAGGCAACCACACTCAAATCATCACAAGATCAGAGTTATGCATGGAAGCATGTGGATTCTTGTCCCTTTGATTTGTATTTGATCATACCAAAATAAACACAAATTTAGAAGGTAGAAATGAAGAATAATTGACAACAAACCTAGAAATCAATTACCTTATGAAGATTACAAGTGTGGAGCTCAGGATTACAACAAAGGACACTCCCCAAATTGATCACTAAGAGGTTTAGAAGTACATGAGGAAGAAGAGAAATAAAATGGGTGAAAAGAGATATAAAATTAGACTAACCTTCACCCCTAGTCCTAAAATATAGATAATGATGGGTTGGGTTGATTTTATGGGAAATTACATCCATATTTCCAAGTGGTCAGATATCAAAAAGGCTAGATGACTATTCAAGGCATATTTTTTACTCCATATTTATCCAGCTAGTTAACTGACCCAAACGTGTGAAAATGACTTGAAATTAGGTATAAAGTCTGGGATTCATGTTATCTGTCCATGGGAGGTGGAATCCACCCAATTGGATCTCCGAGATCGGAGTTATGGCCCAAATATAGAAGGGTGGTCCAATCTGGACCACCCAGAATTTCTTCACATTGGGGGCCTATTTTGAGCCTCCAAGTGGATGAATTGGGCTCAATGATATTCTAGATAAATGTATCACACATTTTTTCACTCATAAACCTATTTTTAGGCCAATTGGAGGCACATATTATCCACATTACAAATAATTGTCCAAAACCATGCTTGGGCTCTCGCGCAGTTTGGCCCATTTTTCTTGAATTTCATCACAGGCTCTCCAAATCACCTCCTCCTACAATGTAAACACCAAAAAAAGTAAAATTTCCCTATTAAATAGTGATAAAACTTAATTCATTTATTCAAACATAAATTTAAAAATTATTACTATATTTTTAATATTCATTACAAAACCAGTTTAAAATAATAGTGTAAGGGTCGATTTGAATAGTGAATCGTTATGCGATCACACCACTACACCTAAACATTTTCACTCCTGGGCAAAGTCACATATCCAAAAAATTATTAATGTATATATTCCAAACATCATGAAGTTTTAACATTTGAGGAAATTTAAATTTATTAAAGTAATGTGAATAATGCATAAACCACACCAAGGAGTTCTTCCTAGTGAAAATGGAAAAAGATGTCTCATAAATCATATCACAATGAAATTCAAAAATATTCATGATACCAAATATAGAGAGGAATTAAAAGGTCAAAAATGCCACTAAATCTCCATGTGTGTGTGTGAAAACCATTCCATGCTATTCTTTATACTTTCTATCTAATAAATATAGGTTATTTTAACATTATTCAGCTTAAATGATTTTGTCCACCGAACCTGCCCTGCATCCTTTACAATCATATTTCAAGACCCACTCACTTAAGAATTCCTAGAAGTCAAACCATAATCTACCTACCTAGATATCCTCATATGTTTCACATTTCATCACTCCCCTCATTTATTTATTTTTTCAAAAGTTTCATTCGAAACAAATCTCACGCTCATCTCTCAACCCTTATTTGATCTCCTCACGACACTAATTGTAATAGTTATAACAAGATAAAAGGTTGAGGAGGAGTAGTTTTTAACCTGACTAAAACACAAACATATTTTTTTAGGGTGTACAACAGTCGGATATCAGGTACACATGCATAGGTCAATCTGGTACAGTAATGAAACATATCGGATAAGGAAAGAATGTATAGAAATATCATTTTAATCTGAAAAATATAAACCTAATATATATTTAACTTATATTAAGTAAGAAATATTCATAGTTTATGGTTTGGTGCAAAAATGTGTGGAGATATTAGTAATACAGTTTTCCCAAAAACTACTCACACAAGGGGCATCAATCATCTCAAAGGATTCACAAAAATACAACCATTTATATCATTGACAGAAAACCAATTCACTAAAAATCACTCCCTGATATTAAATTCATACAAATATTCATTACATAACAGAGAGATGTTTTCATCAAATGTTAAATCAACATAGAATCAAAAATTTCAACAAGAATTTTTAGTAAGTTCCATGATTTTGGTGACCATAAGGGGGGGAAAGTAAAAATACCATAAAGAAGGTGAAAAGGAGAAGAAATAAGAAAGACAATGAAAATACTAATGAACCCAAAAAGATGGGGAAAATTGAAAATACCATAAAAAAGGCAAAAAAAAGAATAAATAAGAAAGACAATGAAAATCATAATGAACTCAAAAATATTGTGAAAAGTTAAAATACCATAAAAAGGAGAAAAATAGAAGAAAGAAAAAAGACGATGAAAATCCTAATGAACCCAGGAATGTATCCACCCTCCCACACCTAGAATGTGCAGTTTCCTCACTATAATAATTGAGAATGTGATAAGGAAGGATAAAACCTGGTGGTTTTCGCTAGTATGTTGCTTCTAGAAGGTGGATTTTCTCCACCAGATTATTTGGAAAATCCTCATAGAAGTGTTTAAGTTGCTTCCCATTGATGGTAAGACTTAATCCACTCTACTCATGAAAAATCTATATTGCACCAAAATGGTAAACATTAGTAACAGTATAAGGACCGAGCCATCGGGAATGAAGCTTACCTGGGTGGAGATTTAGCTTGGAATTGTACATGATGAACTTATCACCAATATGGAACTTCCGCTGATGAATCATGATATCATGGATATTCTTTGTATTCTCTTTATATATTCAGGAGTTCTCATATGCATCACATCTAATTTCTTCCAACTCTTGATTCAGCAGCTTCCTATGCTCACCTGTATCTGAAAGATTCATATTACATTGTTTAACATCCCAATATGCATGGTGTTCTACCTCCACTCGGAGGTGAAAAGTTTTTCCAAACACAATTTTTTATGGTGACATTCTGATTTGGGTTTTAAAAGTTGTACGGTACGCCCAAAGTACATCATCCAAGCGCAAACTCCAATCTTTCCTATTGGGTTCTGCCATTTTTTTCCAAGATTCTTTTAACTTCCCAATTTGAGATTTATGCTTTTCCATTAGTTTGGGGGTGATATGAAGTGGAGACTTTATAATCAACCCCATACGAAGCAAATTTTTCATTTTGAGATTGCAAAAATGGAAACCCTGATCACTAATGATGAATCTCAGCAAACCAAACTGACTAAAATTTTGGGACCTCAAAAAATCAATAAAAACTCTAGAGTCATCTATCCTAGTAGCCTTTGATTCCACCCATTTAGACATTTATTCCACATCTAACAAGATGTACATTAAGCCAAATGAATTTGTAAAAGGCGCCATGAATTCAATGCCCCATGCATCAAAACTTTCACAGAATAACATGGGCTATTGGGGAATTTCATTCCTCTTAGAGATATTCCCTGTGAATTGACAATGAAGACATGACTTGAAAAATCGATGGGCATCCCTATAAAATTTTTTCCAATAAATTCCTGAGTCAAGGACCTTTCGAGCTATTTGTTGAGAGTCAAAGTGTCCCCCACAAGCCAAAGTGTGACAGAAGGTCAAAATAGATGTGAACTCATGGTCAGGGACACACCGACAAACTACTTGGTCACCACAAATTCTCCATAAATATGGGTCATCTCAAATGTACCACTTAGAATCATGTTTAAGTATCTGGGATTGGGAAGTGCTGAAATCAGTGGGGACTCTTGATGTTGCTAGAAAATTCACAATGTCCACATACCAGGGGTAAGGTCCACAACATCACAAAGGTTCTCATGAGGAAATAATTCTCCAATGGGTAGGGATGATTCAGTATGGTGGTCTAGTGGTGGAGAAATCCTACTAATGTGGTCAGCTAAAACATTTTATACCCCCCTCTTATCTCTAATCTCATGGTCAAACTCTTGGAGGAGGAGCATCCACCATATGTGGAAAGGCTTAGCTTTAGGTTTCTTTAAGAGGAATTGAAGGGAAGCATGGTCAGAAAACACAATCGCTTTTGACCCAAGGATATATAAACAAAATTTTTACAAGGAAAACACAATAGAAAGAAGTTATTTTTAGTTGTTGTGTAGTTTACCTGGGTAGGATCAAGGGTACGTGAGGCATACGCAATGACATGAGGAGCCTTCTCAACCCTTTGTGATAAAATTTCCCCAGCTGCAAAGTTAGAGGCATCACACATAAGATCGACGGGGAGATCCCACCTTGGTGGTTGGATGATGGGAGGTGATGTGAGACTCCTTTTTAGTAAATTAAATTCATCCTCAAAATTTTTATCAAACACAAACTCATAATCTTTTTGCAACAATCAGGATAATAGAAGTATGATCTTACTAAAGTCTTTAATGAATCGGTGATAAAAACCAGCATGACCCAAGAAAGATCTCACCTCATGAACACATTTTGGATATGGAATGGATGAAATTAATTCAATTTTAGATTTATCAACTTTAATTCCCTTATTTGAAATGACATTCCAAATAATTATTCCCCTCTCAACCATAAAATGGCATTTCTCATAATTTAAAACAAGATCTTTTTCAATACAGCGGAAGAGGAAAGAACCTAGGTGTTACAAACAATCATCAAAAGAAGAACCATATATCGTGAAATCATCCATAAATAATTTCATAAAACTCTCAAGGTACTCAAAAAAATACTCAAAATACATCGCTGAAAATTACCAGGATCATTACATAGACCGAATGGAATCCTTCTGTATGCAAATGTGCTGAATGGAAAAGTAAATGTTTCCTTTTCTTGATCATCAGGGGATATATGGATTTGTAAATAACCCTAATATCCATCAAGGAAACAATAATGGGACTTATCAGCCAATCATTCTAATATTTGGTCAATGAAAGGTGGAGGAAATTGGTCCTTCCGCATGGCTTGATTCAATTGATGGTAGTCAATATAGACTCGCCAACTATTTTTCACACGTGTTGGAACCAATTCATTCCTTTAATTTGAAAAAACTTTTATTACTATTTTTTATGCATAATTTGTATTGGAATAACCCATTTACTATAAGATATAGGATAAATGATCCCTACAGCAAGTAATTTACTAACTTCTAATTTTACCACTTCAGGGAGAGTGGGATTCAACCGGCATTGAGATTGTCTTACAGGCTTAGCCTCGTCATCAAAAATTATATGGTGCATACAAATAGATGGGATAATCCCAGGAATATCATCCAATGTCCATCCTATTTCCTTTTTACACCTTCTTAAAAGGTTGATCAGTTTCAATTCCTATTCTGGAGAGAGGTTATTAGCAATAATGATGGGAAATTGGTCAATACCCTCAATATATGCATATTTTAAATTAGAAGGAAGTTGTTTAAGTTCCAACACCAGTGGTTTCTAGATTGAGGGAGGGAATTTAGGGGGAGTGAGGACCATTAAACTGTCTATCTGCTCGTGTTTATTCTCTAAGTATAGAGAATATATTGAAATGAGATTTGTATAAGCATGGACGGTAATGGGTACCATAGAATGAACACACTCATCAATTAAAGAACAAAATTTACACTTTTCAGATCCCACACAACACTCAAAACATGAATCAAAACTCAAATAATCCAATGGTGAAGAAGAGGAAAATGAATCTGAGTATGGGTTGAGGAGAGAAGTGTGTGTGTGTGTGTGTGTGTGTGCATTGTTTGAGAGCACTTCCATCAAATAGACAGGAAGAGTGGAGTGCTCTTCAATGGGGTGTTTCATAGCCTCAAGGATGTTAAAACTTACCTTTTCTCCACCAAACTCCATGGACAGTGTACCATTGTGAACATTGATGATCATCTTTGTTGTTTTAAGGAATGGCCTCCCAAGTATAAGAGGGGCATGTCCTTGGGTTCGGTTATCTTCCATCTTAAGAATGTAGAAATTAGTGGGGAAGATGAGATTATTCACTCTTATAAGGACATACTCAATCACTCATGTTTGATGTGTAGTACTCCGGTTGGAAAGTTTCATGATAATGCCTGTTGATTGAAGTTCTCCAACCTACAGAGAATTATACACGGAATGAGGCATTACATTAATGGAAGCACCTAAATTCAGCATAGCATCAGAAAAGAAGGTCTCCCCTATGGTACAAGGTATCGTGAATGTGCATATATCCTTGAATTTAGTTGGTATTGTTGGTTGAATCAAGTCTGAAACATTTCTTCCTAGGTTGACTCTTTCATTCCCTTACAGCCTTTGTCTATGGGTGCATAGTTCTTTGAGAAATGTGGCATAACGATAAATTTACTTAAATGCATCCAACAATGGAAGGAGACTTATATCATTAATTAAAAAATGAGGTTATGATTAAAAAACTTAAAGGGTAATGGGGTTTTATAAAACTTGGGTTTTGTTTCTTTAAGAACATAAATTAAAAGTTTATTACTACTGAGAGAAACCGGTTGGAGAAATCGTGATCAACCCAGGTAAGTGTCCCTAGATGCTCAATCCATCATCACTTTCAAGGGAAAGGAAAGGATCATTGATTTTTTTATTTTATACATACTGAAACCAGTAATGGTATTTGATTTTTTACTAGGTTAACACCTAGGATTTGATGGATCGACGATATTGATTATCGACAACCGCTTAAAATCAACAAAATTAATCGATGTAAAAACAGAACTCAATCAAGGCATCACATAAACAACGTGATGAGATGTACAGATTTATGTCAATGATAAAAATATTCCACAAGACAATAACATGAATATTAATAGGTTCAATCTCTTGTATTTTATCAACTGATGCAATCCATTTGCACACTCATGAAAGGGAGGGGTGAGAAAAGAGGCAACCACACTCAAATCATCACAAGATCCGGGATATTCATGGAAGCATGTGGATTATGTTCCTTTGATTTGTATTTGATCATACCAAAATAAACACAAATTTATAAGTTATAAATGAAGAACAATTGACAACAAATTTGGAAATCAATTACCTTATGAAGATTACAAGTGTGGATATTGGGATTACAACAAAGGACACTCCCCAAATTGATGACTAAGAGGTTTAGAAGTACATGAGGGAGAAGAGAAATAAAATGGGTGAAGAGATCTCTCTAATTAAACTAACCTTCCCCCATGGTCATGAAACATAGATAATTAAGGGGGTAATTTTATGGGAAATTACATTTATATTTCCACATAAAGTGGTCAAGTATCTAAGGTGACTATTCAAGGATGATTTTTTACTCCATTTTTATCTGGCTTGTTGACTGAACAAAACGTGTGAAAATGACTTAAAATTAGGTGGAGAGTCGGGAATTCGAGTTATCTGTCCATGGGAGGTGGAATCAGCCCAATTGGATCTATGAGGCCCGATTTATGGCCCAAATACATAAGGGTGGTCCAATCTAGCCCGCCCAGAATTTCTTTACATTGTGGGCTTATTTTGGGCCTCCAAGTGGACGAATTGGGATCAATGATATTATAGATAACTGTATCCCACATTTTTTTGCACTCATACACCCATTTTTAGGCCAATTGGATACAAAAATTATCCACATTACAAATAATTGTCCAAAAGCATGCTTGGGCTCTCGCACAGTTTGGCCCATTTTTCTTGAATTTCATCACAGGCTCTCCAAATCACCTCCTCCTACAATGTAAACACCAAAACAAGTAAAATTGCACTATTAAATAGTGATAAAAATTAATTCATTTATTCAAACATAAAGTGAAATTTATTATTGTATTTGTAATATTCATTACAAAACCAGTTTAAAACAACAATGTAAGGGTGGATTTGAATAGTGAATCGCTATGCGATCACCCCACACCAAAAAAAATTCACTCTTGGGAAAAGTCACATTTCCAAAAAAAATCATGGAGATATTCCCAACTTTATAAATATTAAACATTAAAATAAAATTTAATTTGTGATAGCAATGTTATCAAAGTAAAAAAATCACACCAAGGAGTTATTCTCAGTGATCATGGAAAACGATGTCTCATAAATTGTATCAAAACAAAATTCTAAGAGATGTGTGATACCAATCTGAGAAAGTAATTCATAATTTAACCATGTCACTAATTATCCATGTGTGTGTGTGAAAACTATTTCATGATACTCTTTACACTTTCTATCTAGTAAATATAGGTTATTTTAAAATTTTCTGCTTAAATGATTCGGTCCACTAAACCTTCCCTACAACCTTTGCAATCAAATTTCAAGTCACTCTCAATTAAGAATTCCAAAAGGTAAAAACTTAATCTCCCAACCTAGATATCCTCATATGTTTTACATTTCATCACTCTCCTCATTTATTATTATTTTTTTCTTCAAAATTTATATTTGGAACAAATCTCACACTCATCTCTCAACCCTTGTTTGATCTCATCACAGCACTAATTATAATAGTTATAACAAGATAAAAGGTTGAGTAAGAGTGTTTTTTTACTTTCCCAAGAATTAACCCAAAATTTTGTGTGTGTTTTTTTGTTGATTTTTTTAGGGCGTACAATAGTCAGATAACAGGTACACACGCATAGTTCAATTCAGTACAGTAATGAAAAATATCAGATAAGGAATGAATGTATGGAAAAATAATTTTATAAATATAATAATATTAAACTAACTTATATTTACCTTCCATTGATTAAGAAAAATTCACACTTCATAGTTGGGTGCGAAGATATGTAGAGAAATTAAGTGACACAATTTTCCCATAAACTACTCACCCAAAGGGTATCAATCTTCTCAAAGGTTTCAAAGTGATACAACCATTTATATCATCAAAAAACAACCAATTTTCAAGAAAAAGTCACACCTCAAAGTTAAATTCATGCTAAAAAACACATTACATCATTGATTTTTTTTGTTTTAAATGTTAAAACCACATGAAATAGGGAAATTCCTCATGCATTTTCAATAACTTTCATGATTAAGTGGGCATTAAAAATTTACATTCTGGTTTAAAAGTGAGGGGGAATGGGGGGAAATTGAAAATACCATGTATCAAGAGAAAAAGAGAAAAATAAATAAAGGTGATGAAAATTCCTAACTAACCTAGGAATGTACCCATCTCCCCACACCTAGATTGTGTAGTGTTCTCATTATAAAAATAGAATGTGGGGAGGATAAAATCTGGTGGTTTTCATTGGTATATTGCTTCTTGAACTTGGAGTTCCTCCATCGGGGACTCTGGAATGTCTTTATGAAAGTGCTTTAGTTGTTTCCCATTAATAGTTAAGGTTTGTTTTGTTTCATCATTTTGAACCTAAACAACACCAAATGGATAAACATTAGTAATAGTATATGGTCCAAACCAGTGAGAACGAAGATTAACTAGATGAAACTTTAGCTTTTCATTGTAAAGAAGGACCTTCTGCCTAGTTTGGAACTGATGATGAAGGATAAGGTGGTTGTGGTCATCCTTGGTTATCTCCTTATAAATTTGGGAGTTCTCATATGAGTCTCTTATTATTTTCTCCAACTCATGAATTTGTAACTTCCTTTGAGAACCAACACCAGAAAGATTAGAATCGCATTGTTTAATGGCTCAGTAGGCCCGGTGCTCTATCTTAATAGGGAGGTGACAACTCTTTCCAAAAATAATACAATAAGGTGACATGCCAATAGGAGTTTTGAAGGCAGTACGGTAAGCCCATAATGAATCATCAAGTCTAAAAATCTCATATTTTCTATTGGGTTGAACAATTTTTTCAATAATTTGTTTTACCTATCTATTCAACATCTTATCTTGACCATTGGTTTGTGGGTGATATGCAGTAGAAACTCGATGACTGACTCCATACCGACGCAAATGTGATTTCATTATTCAGATGTAGAAATGATAACCCTAGTCACTAATGATGAACCTAAGTAATCCAAACCTACAGAAAATTTGGGTTCTCACAAATTCCACAACTGTTTTTGAATCATAACTCCTTATAGATTGTGCCTCTACCCATTTTCACACATAATAAATTTTCGGAAGAATGTACAAGTTCCCAAATGAATTGGGGAATGGTCCCATAAATTATATTCCCCAAACATCAAAATGTCATGAAAGAGAAGGTGTTATTGTGAAATTTCATTTATTTTTAATACATTCCTCATTATTTGATAGTGAGGACAAGATTTAAAGAAAACATGGGCATCCCAAAATAGTGTTGGCCAAAAGAGACCAAAATCAAGGATATTGTGAGCAGACCATTGGGGACTAAATTGGACCCCACAATTAAGAGTGTGGAAGAACATAAGGATAGACTGAAACTTGCTATCGAGAACATAATGATTGAGTACTTGATCACAACATGTGCACCAAAGGTATGGGTCATCCAAAATGTACCAACGGGACTCGTGTTTAAGATGATCTGCTTGGTTTTTGTTGAAATTAGTAGGAATAGAATATCCTACCAAATAATTTACAATTTCAACATACCAAGGAATAACATCTTACACTCAGTACAATTTCTCATCAGGAAACATTTAATTTATTATAATGCAAGGGGATGATTCAATGTCTAAATATGGGAGGATCCTATTGATATGGTCATCCACCACATTCTCTACTCCTTTTTTATCTCTAATTTCTAGATTAAATTCCTGAAGGAGGAGTATCCAGTGAATGATATTTGGTTTGGCTTCCAATTTCTTAAGGAGATATCGGAGGGATACATGGTCTGAGAACACAATGAATTTGGCCCCTAAAAGTTGTGACCTTAATTTATCCAATGCAAACATAATGGAAAGGAATTCTTTTTCAGTTGTGGTGTAGTTTTATTGAGCAGGATTTAGTGTGTGTGAGGTATAGGCTATGACATGTGGATCTTGGTTGACCCTTTATGATAAGACTACTCAAACTGCATAGTTAGAGGCGTCATACATTAGCTCAAATAGAAAATCCCACTAAGGTGGTTGGATTGTTGTGGGTTATGTGAGACTTAATTTCAATTTATTAAAATCTTCCTCACACTCTTTATTAAAAAAAAGTATTTTTATTTTTAGAGTAACTGGGATAGGGGTACAATCTTACTAATATCACAAATGAAATGATGGTAAAATCCAGTATGACCTAAGAAAGTCTAAACATCCCACATATTTTTAGGGAATGGTAGGGAAGAAATAAAATCCACTTTGGATTTATCTACTTGGATACCATCCCAATAAATGAAATGTCCAAGTACTATACCTTATCGAACCATGAAATGACAAAACATAATTTAATTCAAGATTATTTTTAATACAGTAATGTAGGACATAACCAAGACTACTTAAACATTCATCAAAAGTAGATCCATAAATAGTAAAATAATCCATGAATACTTCCATACAATTATCTAGGTAATCTAAAAAAATATTAACCATGCAATCATTAGAATGTACTTGGATCATTGCATAGACCAAATGGCATCCTCCTATAGGAAAATGTGCTAAAGTTTCAAGTGAAGGTTGTCTTTTCCTGATCCTTAGAGACAATATGGATATGAAAGTATCCAAAAAACCCATAAAGAAAATAGTAATGGGACTTCCCCACTATCATCTCTAGAATATGGTCAATGAACGATAATGGGAAATGGTCCTTTATAGTGTGTTGGTTTAGTTGACAACAATATATATAGACATGCCAACTATTCTGCACATAGGTTGGAACCAATTCATTATATTAATTTTTTATTACTGCTAAACCAGTTTTTTTAGGAACAACTTGCACTAGACTAATCCATTGTTTGCCATATATGGGGTAAATGATTCTAGTAGACAATATTTTTATTACCTCCTTTTTAACAACATCTAGGAGGTTTGGGTTCAGCCGATGTTGTGTCTGCCTCACTAGTTTAGCCTCATCATTTAACAATATATGATGTGTGAAAATTGATGGGATAATACCAGGAATGTTGGCAAGTGTCCATCCCAAAGCTTATTTATAATCCCTCAAAAGTTCAACCAGTCACAATTCATGCTTAGTAGGGAGTGAACTAGAAATGATGATAGGTAGCTTGTTTACATTCTCAAGATATGAATATTTTAAATCTTGAGGTGGTTTTTTTAGTTGCAATTCAGGGGGGATGTTGGATCGATGGGAGTGAGTGTGAAAGTGATAGGTCACTAAACTCATCTAACTACTTAATGGTAACATCCTCATATGAGGAATGAGATTTTACAAGCTTATTAGTATCATCAGTCATCATAGGATCCTTAGTTTTCATGAACCATGCCGGGTTGCCATCTGACCCGGCGCCCGACCCGGTCCGTGACATGGCCCGAAGGGCGTTCCCGATCCCCACGGGCTGGCACAAGTGCCCGGGTATCAAAAATAAAACATGGGAATGATTTAACTAAATAAAAATAAACATGAAACGGTCAGAAAGATGAATAAATTTAAAACTAATGTCAACAACCAAACATGCCCTTAAACTAGGGTCAAAATTTAAGTTTACAACTTGACCTAAAAGAAGGGGTGAAAATAAAGGAAAAACAAAAAAACACTAACTCAAACCTCCGTGCGACATGAGGAGTCGCATCCTCAAGCCACCGCCACCAACCTAAGTGGGGAAACCAATACAACTCAAACCATCATCGCTAAGCCCGATGCCTCGACCTGGGAAGAACAAGAAACAGAGTCTATATACACCCAAAGGTGTATGTAGGGTGTGAGCTAAAATCTCAGTAAGATGCCACCAAGAAAAGGTTTCACGCACAATTATTAAATGACAAATACATTTGCAATTTTAATTAAAGAAAAGAACTAAAAGCTTGAACAAATTTAGAGAAAACAGGTTTAGAGAAAGCAGTTTTAAAAAGGAACAAATTAAATTAAAACACACACATACACACACACCCTTACTTTTAAAATAACCAAAGTGTCACACTGATGAGCGTAAAGTAACCAATGAGCACTAATATGGGAGGGGTCGCGTGGGTGTTAGCTAGCTCAGGCCCCTAGATCTTCGTGTCTCGGTGAAACGTGACTTAGAAGGCCACAACCCTCAGAAAATGTGGCTTAGAAGGCCACAACCCTCAGAAAACATGGCTTAGAAGGCCACGACCCTTATAAAAGTATAGTTTAGTTAGTGTTGCAATCGTCAGTCCTTCTAGTGAAACCGGGTCGAGTCACCTCTGGAACACTTCCCACTATTCTAGTCCACCCCCCTAGCTACTCGGGCTTCCCGGTTTGTGCTCAAACAAATTTCAAGTTCATGTCGCATGTCATATTTATGCACCCAAATAAAACAAGACACCACACATGCCAAAAACCACTACTCTCACTCAGAAATACCATTTTGGAAGAATACGCACACTAAAAATATTTCAAAACTAAATCTGCACTACTTACACGATAAATTAAAAATACTGCGTGGTAAAAGAAAACAATTTCAAAGTCAAACAAACCATTAAAAGAAATTATTAAACAATTTCAACCTACGTCGCATGACTTTAACCACCGTAAACCTTTACACCATGTAGTAAAAACAAAATTTTTGTTCATCTTTAATAATTATTTAATAAAATAATCCAAATTTTCATAAATAAATTTCTAAAGAGCAAAACCACTACTTTACACACTAAGCCGAACCAAACCCCCTTACATGACAATACGCACACAACGTCACCTCAGGAACACAAACTGCATTATGCACGCAATTAATGAAACCGCCTACACAGTTGAAAAGTCCATCACTACAGTTAAACAACCCACCAGAAAACCTTGTCAGCCTTTCTTAAAAGTACGCCACACGACTAAAACACCAAAACCCCACTCAGATACTCATTTAAGACCGAACACATACCGAAGCTACACAAAAACACCAATTACACCCTTTGCTCTTCCCAAAAAAAAGAAACTAACAATTAACCAGAGATTAGATTTCAGCATCATGTACACGTATTATGACGACACCCTACTAAACAATTTCAAGGCATGTCAAACTTCAATGAAAATCAACTTCTCACCACACGCATTAATTAAATAACACTATAAAAAAATTAACCTTTCAATTTAATTAATCAGATAATAATTGGACATGGAACCACTTACCTGGAATGTAGAAAAACTTTGCAACATGATGCGCAAACTCCAATCGCACACCAAATTCACCGCAATCAACTCAAATGAACTCTAGCATCAAAACATCAATCCAATTTCACAAAAATTAAACCAAATTCCAAACCAAAACCCCTAACCACAACTTAAACATATTGAAAGAATTAACAATAGTGGTATATCACACCTATGGAAAGGGTCCGAGGAGCTGTCTGAGAAAGAGGTAAGGTGTCGGAAGGTGTCGCTCCAGCTAGAGCCTCATTGGAAGAAGAAGGGGGTGTGGCCAAGGGTGGTGCGCACAGTCTTATGGACAGAAGGAGGCTTGTCGGGGTGCTAGGGAAACTGCCGGAAGGGCTGCTGATGCAGGGCGCGCTGGTTCGGGGGGGTGCGAGGCAACCTGAAATGGGGAAAGGGGAGGTGCGGCACAAGGACAGGGTGGCGCGTGACACTGTGTAGCTGATCGGGAGGGTCTTCCAGGTGGTCCGGTGGAGATGAAGGGTGAATGGGAGGAAGAAGGCAGCGTAAGGTCGGGGTGACAGATGGGCGTTGTGCGGCTCATCGGGATGGGAAGAGGGCATCGACCGGGGAAGGAGGAGGAGAAGTGTGCGGCACATTGTAGTTCACCGGGAAATCGAACGGCTCAAGGAGGGAAGAGATGTAGGTGCGCTAAGGTTTGGAGTGGCTGCTGCGCAAAAAAAACAGGGGGGGGGCTTGCGCGATGGAAAGAGAGGGTGAGGGAGGAGATAAAGAAGAAAAAAAAGTAAAAAAAGTAAAATAAATAAAATAAAACCTAAATAAAAAAATTAAAACTAAACTAATTAAAATATAATAACAGTAATAATAATAATTACATTCTAACAATCTTACAATTATGGAGAATATTTAAATTTATTAACAACCTAATTAAAATATTAACATAAGTAATGAGAATATGAATAATAAAATTAAAATAATAAAACCAACCAAAATAATAATATCCTTGTTATTATTGAGGTTGGGAAACGTGAACAGTCGTGCACAAGGTCCCGCACCCAAATAATAACATATTTAATAATAAAATATTTTCTAATTACAATTGGGCGCTACACACGGTCGCGCATATGGGTGCGCACTGTATATGAACCCAAATCACTAAAAAAACTCCAGCTAAACCTGTGGCTCAAAAATGAGATCCAAAATAATTAAATTAAAAAGGATGTTTCAGTCGGGGTGTGACAATTCTCCCCATCATGACACTTTCTGCCCCCAAAAAGTCCCAAAATACTTGACCAAGCCAAGATTCCAAGCAAGACTATGAAGATACCTAAAACAAAACTCAATCACGTGAAGATCAGGCATTAAAAACACCCATGACCTGAAAACAGAGTCTCCCACAAGCTCATCCTATGGTGGTCTCCCCACCATATTAGGGTTCTTGTCAAACATTGGTTCTTCAAACTAAAACAACTCACAACTCATACAACCTCTAACACTAGATTGACCCTTAAAGTTCCCTATGTTTAACTAACATAAGAGGGGACATCGGAGAGACCTGCACAGGGTCTCCTCACCATTTAAAAATTTCCTAACACCACGAAACTCGTGCAGGCATTACCAGTTTACTTTGAACAATACTGACTGAATCCTCCATCGCGAACCCACCAACACAGGCCGACCTACACTGATTATTCCTACAGTAGACCCACATGAGATAGCTTTGATAGCAGAAACCCTTAACCAGGAGGCGAACCAGACAGACACAATTCAATTCCACAATACATGAGCATCTTCGACCACAAGAAGGTTTACAGAGCATGCCTAATGGCTTTACAAGAATACGGATTTTCCGAACCTCTTTAAGGCCCAAGAGGAACTCCCACAACTAAGACTGCAACAAGGATACATAGCCTTCGTACCCATCACAACAAAAATGAAGCCTTCATAGGCGATACCACAATAATGAAATTTAAGTTGTCCCCATACATCATTGTGGACTTAAGTCGGACCAAACTCGCACCACGTCCGATGAGTTTTTGACTGTGCGCAAACTTCACCCCGAGACCTATGGCTGGGGACCTGATGTCTAAATCATCTACTGCCTCGCAGCCACAAGCTGACAACCTTTGTCTTGGAATTCCTTCGCTGAAAAAGAAACCTGCATACTTCTCCTCGTGTCCCGAGTAGCCACTTTGTCAACTCACCAGCTGAGAATTGCAACGAACGACTTAGAGTGTCCGACTGACCACACTAGAGGTAGGAGATTGAGCGGTCTGTCAAATGCGCTACATAAACTGACAGAAGGAGCACTCCAAGAACAAGTACTATTAGTTCACACTCCTCATTGGACGAAGAACATTCACTCACCATAATATAAACAGGACCAACAACTATTACGAGCTTTAAACTGATCGTTCCACACAACCTCTGGGGAACAAGAAACTAGCTCATCAGAAAGGTCAACATACCTCTTTCACCACATGTTGACTGGTCGAGCACCTATGAGATCAATCACTTTCCCTCTCCTTTGCTTCTTTAGGTGAAACCTCAAGATGAAGGTATTCTTGAGGATCGTTCAAGAAATACTCATTCATAGCAAAACGAGATGATCATCGTTAACTGATCTAGTCCCACTCCTCCAAACACACTTGAGACAACTTACACCCATAAAACATTCAGAGTTACTTAAAAAACCGAAGACACTCCCAACTTCACAAAGCATTCAACAATACTCATTCGACCTCAACATCTACAAAAATTTGACACAACCGAGCATAACCCAACTTTGCCACTCCACTGAGAGTCTGGGCTGGGACAAGAACTATGAGAGGCCTCCTGGAACCCATGGGGCATTTCTAGGGGGCATATCCTAAACAATAAACACAAAATAGCCTTCCAAAAATCCAAACACATCACAAATCAAACATCCATATATCAGAAACAAATCAAACAATTTCAATTTAAAACATCAATTCATACTTAAATAAAAACACCCGCTTGAAAAACCAAGCACAATACAACAAGCCCAGAAGCTATTTTGAAAATTCATCTTTACTTTAAACGCAATGTCATTTTTTCCATTTCCAAAACCATTTGAGCACAAAACCCCATTTAAGAAAAAGGCCCACTTTCTAGGAAACAAGAATCCACCTTAGAAATCAATCAATCACCACTGATATTCCATGATTCCTCGCTAGTATGCATTTTTGTGCCACTCAGGAACCCGTCCACACGATCCACCAACTATCCATTAATCAAGTCCACATGCACATGCGAGCACCCATAGGAATACCACTGAAAAGAAACAAGGCTACTCCGCTTCCACAACAAAACATTCTCAATATCTGAAAATACCCTTTTTTTTCAAAACCATTTCAAAAATTCAAGGAAAATTTCCAGAATTATTTCCATTTCTAAAACAAACCATTTCAATTTCAGATCACCCAAGATGTTATTTTAGGAATTAAACTTCGACAGATCAACGCCAAATTCCAAAAACAAGTTCCAAGAGAAATGCACCCCAAATATCATGTCAATTGCACACCAAAATAAAATAAGAGCAGCACCAAAGTCCACTTCCCTTTTTAAAGGAAAACAATTTCGCACCAATCCCAAAACTGAAGAAAGACATCGCAAACATTAAAGCACCTAGACGGAGGACTAGTGGTCGTGTCTAACCCAGCTACATGGTTTAGCAAACCATGCCCTAGGCAAGCACCAACCACCAGGAGTGTCGAACCGTACTCTCAGGCATCACATGGGTCGCTACTCCATGTGAGACAGTGCACGGTACTAGTTTACTCCTGTTGTCATCCCCCATCCACACAGAGCAAATCAAAAAACTTAAATCCTAGACTACCCCTAGTTACTCAAGGGTCGGAATGAGCAAGAGTTCGCGATGATCTTATCTCACCTACCACTCGAGTACCGACAGTCCTATCTCCAATCTACCTAATATCCCAAATAACAAGAAAAAAACCTCCTTTGATACCATTTTGTCACGAACCAGGCCGGTTCGCCATCTGACCCGGCACCCAACCCGATCCGCGACATGGCCCGAAGGGCGTTCCCGATCCCCACGGGCTGACACAAGTGCCCGGGTATCAAAAATAAAACATGGGAACGATTTACCCAAAAAAAATAAACATGAAATGATCATAAAGATGAATAAATTTAAAACTAATGTCAACAACCAAACACGCCCTTAAACTAGGGTCAAAATTTAAGTTTACAACTTGACCTAAAAGAAGGGGTGAAAATAAAGGAAAAACAAAAAAAACATGAACTCAAACCTTCATGTGACATGAGGAGTCACGTCCTCAAGCCACCACCACCAACCTACGCAGGGAAACCAATACAACTCGAACCATTATCGCTAAGCCTGATGCCTCGACCTGGGAAAAACAAGAAACAGAGTCTACATACACCCAAAGGTGTATGTAGGGTGTGAGCTAAAAGCCCAGAAAGATGCCACTAAGAAAAGGTTCCACACACAATTATTAAATGACAAATATATTTGCAATTTCAATTAAAGAAAATAACTAAAATCTTGAACAAATTTAGAGAAAACTGGATTAGAGAAAGTAGTTTTAAAAAGAAAAACTTAAATTAAAACACACACACACACACCCTTACTTTTAAAATAACCAAAGTGTCACACTAATGAGCATAAAGTAACCAATGAGCACTAATATGGGAGAGGCTGCATGGGTGTTAGCTAGCTTGGGCCCCTAGATCTTCATGTCTCAGTGAAATGTGGCTTAGAAGGTCACGACCCTTAGAAAATGTGGCTTAGAAGGCCACGACCCTCAGAAAATGTGGCTTAGAAGGAAACGACCCTTAGATAAGTATAGTTTAGCTAGTGTTTCAATCGTTAGTCCTGCCAGTGAAACTGGGTCGAGTCACCTTCAGAACTCTGCCCACTAGTCTAGTCCACCCTCCTAGCTACCCGGGCTTCCTGGTTTGTGCTCAAACAAGTTTCAAGTTCATGTCACATGTCATATTTATGCACCCAAATAAAACAAGACACCGCACATGCTAAAAACCACTACTCTCACTCAGAAATACCATTTTGGAAGAATACGCACACTAAAAATATTTCAAAACTAAATCTGCACTACTTACATGACAAATTAAAAATACTGCATGGTCAAAGTAAACACTTTCAAAGTCAAACAAACCATTAAAAGAATTTATTAAACAATTTCAACCTACGTCGCACGACTTTAACTACCGAAAACCTTTACACCATGTAGTCAAAACAAAAAAAAAATCATCTTTAATAATTATTTAATAAAACAATCCAAATTTTCATAAATAAATTTCTAAAGAGAAAACCCACTACTTTACACACTAAGCCGACCCAAACCCCCTTACATGACAATACGCACACAACTTCACCTTAGGAACACAAACTACATTATGCATGCAATTAAATAAATTGCCTACACAGTTGAAAAGTCTATCACTACGGTTAAACAACCCACCAGAAAACCTTGTGAGCCTTTCTTAAAAGTACTCTGCACGACTAAAACACCAAAATCCCACTCAGATACTCATTTAAGACCCAATGCATACTGACGCTACACCAAAACACCAATTACACCCTTTGTTCTTCCCAAAAAAAAGAAACTAACAATTAACCAAAGATGATATTTAATCATCAAGTACACGTATTATGACGACATCCTACTAAACAATTTCAAAGCATGTCAAACTTCAATGAAAATCAACTTCGCACCACACGCATTAATTAAATAACACTCTAAACAAATTAACCTTGCAAATTAATTAATCAGATAATAATTGGAAGTGGAACCACTTACCTGGAATGTATAAAAACTTCACAACATGATGCGCAAACTCCAATCATGCACCCAATTCACCGCAATCAACTCAAATGAACTCTAGCATCAAAACATCAATCAAATTTCACCAAAATTGAACCAAATGCCAAACCAAAACCCCTAACCACAACATAAACAGATTGAAAGAATTAATAATAGAGGTATATCACACCTATGGCAAGGGTTCGAGGAGCTGTCCGAGCAAGAGGTAGGGTGCCGGAAGGTGTCGCGCCGGCTGGAGCCTCATCGGAAGAAGAAGTGGGTGCGGCCAAGGGTGGTGCGCACGGTCTGCTGGATAGAAGCAGGCTCACCGGGGTGCTAGGGAAACTACCGGAAGGGCTGCCGATGTAGGGTGCGCGGGTTCGGGGGGGTGTGAGGCAACCTGAAATGGAGAAAGGGGAGGTTCGACGCAAGGCCAGGGAGACACGCGGCACTGTGTAGCTGATCGGGAGGGTCTTCTAGGTGGTTTGGCCGAGATGAAGGGTGAATGGGAGGGAGAAGGCAGCATAAGGTCGGGGTGATAGACGGGCGCTACGTAACTCATCGGTATGGGAAGAGGGCACCAACCAGGGAAGGAGGAGGAGGAGCGTGCGGCGCATGGTGGTTCACCGGGAAACCGAACGGCGCGAGGAGGGAAGATATGGAGGCGCGCTAGGGTTTGGAGTGGCTTTTGTGCAAAAAAACTAGGGGGTGGGGGGGCCTTACGCGATGGAAAGAGAGGGTGAGGGAGGAGAGAAAGAAGAAAAAAAGAAAAAAAAGTAAAACAAAATAAAATAAAACCTAAATAAATAAATAAAAACTAAACCGATTAAAATTTAATAACAATAATAATAATAATAATAATAACATTCTAACAATATTACAATTATGGAGAATATTTAATTTTTTTAACAGCCTAATTAAAATATTAATTTAAGTAATGAGAATACGAATAATAAAATTAAAATAATAAAACCAACCAAAATAATAATAGCATTGTTATTATTGAGGTCGGGCAACGTGCATGGTCGTGCGCAAGGTCCCGAGCCCAAATAATAACATATTTAATAATAAAACATTCTCTAATTACAATTGGGAACTATACACAGTCGTGCGTACGAGCGTGCACCGTATATGAACCCAAATCACTAAAAAAACTCCAGCTAAAACTACGGCTCAAAAATGAGATCCAAAATAATTAAATTAAAACGGACGTGTCGGTCAGGGTGTGACATTAGTGCTCAAGAATTTTCAAACATGCATGAAATTTTTCTAAACAAATACAACATTCAATTCATGACTCATTACCTAGAATGGCTATTAATGAAGAAAACATAGAAAGGGGGTTATGGGAAATAAATTAATTTTTTTCAAGGGAAGGGGGTACATCAATAAAATTAACTGAAAGTGAGTAATGTTCTTCTGAGGGGTGCTTCATGACATCAAGGATGTTAAAATGAACAATATCACCACCAAAATCCATAGATAATGTACCATTATAGACATTAATTATGGTTTTTTAGGTTTTCAAGAAATGCATCCCCAATATAATCCGGGCGTGTCCATTCATCTTATTATCTTCTATTTTTAGCACATAAAAATCAGCAGAAAAAATTAAATCTTGAACCCACACAAGAACATCCTCTAACACACCAGAAGGGTGTGTTGTACTCTAATTTTCTAGTTGAACAGCTATTCCAGTGGGCTTCAGTTCCCCGACCTATAATTAAGAGAATATGGAGTGAGGCGTCACATTTATAGAATCACCCAAATCAAGCATAGCATTGGAAAAGAAATACTCTTCTATGGTGCATGGAATCAATAATGTTCCAGGATTATTACATTTAGTGGGAAGTGATGGCTCTATCAATGCTGATACATTCCTCCCCAATCTCACATTCTCATCACCTTGAATTCTCCTTTAATGTGTACACATCTCCTTTAGAAACTTGGTGTGTCTTGGGATTTTCTTTACGACATCAATCAAGGGGATGTTAACATGTAATTTTTTGAAAGTTTACAAGATTTATTTATTAACTTTAGTTTTTTTTTCTTGGTTGAGTGTCCCTTTATGGAAATTAAAGAGGAATGGTTAGGCTAAGAATCTCATTGATAGACTCACTCTTTCCTTTAGTGGGATTTTTCTCAGGATAAGTATTTTTTTTATTTGGATCATTTAATATGGTTAGAATGGAAGTTTCATTGGGAAGTAATGACTCTATTAAATATGTCATTTTGATGTTAATTTGAGTTCCACTCTAAAGGGTGATGGCACTGACATTTCCCTTATCCCTAGGGTTGACTAGTAGTTAAGAGGGTAGTTTACCCAACCCGTGACTTTGGATTTCCCCCACCGAGTTGGCGAGTTGGTCTAATTGGGTTTTTAGGTCTTGTATGGCTACTTAGGTTGTTTTTTAGAATTGGATATTGTTGGCATCCATATATTTAATCATATCTTCTAGGCTATGCTCGGGTTTTGGAGGGTGTTGTTGTAAGGGCCTTTGTGGTGGATGAGGATTCTGGGTGGTGGTGTTGGATGATTACTTTTCCCTGGTTGGTTTCATGGTTGATGAGGTTGGTTTGAATACCCCCTTCCCTATAGGCTTAGTTTTATTTCCACCTAGGGTTAGATGGATAGTATGGTTCTTGCCTAATGGGTTGGTTATATGGGTGGCCAGGAAATATTTCCTCACAACTCTTAGAATTTTCTCTCAATTGAGGGAATTGGTCATAATAGTGGGTTTCAGAAGAATAGATACCACAATGGATAGGAGGAGGAGATTGGGATTTCCCTTGAGAAAGAGAATGTTGTCGAAAAAGGGTACTTACCTCTTCAAACTTTTTGTTCACTTTCTTCTCAAACTTAGAACTCTGCACCTCATGGACACCTTGATGGGTATATTGGACCATGAACCAAATTGTTGAGTGTTTTTTACCATGTTCTTTATGATTTTCCTTGCAAAAATTGGGGTTTTTTCAACTAGCGTACCACCTACAACAGCAGAAATCATGATTCTATCAATAGGAATTAAACCTTCATAAAAATATTGTATTAAAATTTTATCACTTATTTGGTGGTGTTTGAAACTTAAAAAAATAATTTTAAATCTTTCTAAGTATTCATGAAGTGTTTCCCCTTGAGATTGTCTTATCCCACAAATTTATTTCCTTATTGTTTCATTTCAATTGGTTGGGAAATATTTTTCAAGAAAAAGTTGTTTCATGTTCGCCCAACCTCTAATAGGGGAATTGACATAATACAACCAATATTTCATAGTGTCTTCTAATGAAAATGGGAATGACCTATGATTTACTTTTTATTCATCCACATTAACAAGTTTTAATATCGAACACACAATATGAAATTATTTTAAGTGCTTGTGTGGATATTCTCCCGTAAGTCCATGAAATCTTGGCAATAATTGAATTAAACCATATTTTAGTTCAAAGTTTGCTGCTTCTCCTTGAATTTGAATATAAGTGGGTTGGATATCAACATTGGGTGAGGTTAGTTCTTTTAGTGTTCTATTATTTTCATCCATGTTGTACATGTTATGTTTATTTTCTAGTTTGGTTCCAAATGAAGAGGGGTTTAGAAAAGTAGTGAGGTGTGGTGTTTCCTCCTTCAAAGGGTTGTCTTGTGGGTCTTTGTGTCATTGGCGTAGGATCCTATCTGGTTTGGGATTGAAAGGTGGTAAATCTCCTGGAGTAGAAAGTTTCATGAACAGAACCTACACAATAAATAAATTAGAACAAAAAATTATATGTTAAGGTAGAAGATAAAAACAAATAAAAATTCACAAAAAATTATAAATTTCTTATCGAAAACATGCACTAAAAACCGAAGCACTCCTTGAAAATAGTGCCAAAATTTAACCGTGTTGTCATGACACATCAAATTAATTATGATTTTAAAGTTGATTTATAGTATATGGCAGACCCTTTTTCATCTCTCAATGAGTGTTGATAGGTTTAGAGTGTATTTTTAATAAAAAGTTCTAAAATAGGGGTGGTTTTGAAAACAGCTTTAAGAAAATAACTTAATTTAAAGAGTTAAATGGTTGATATATAAAGGTGGTGTTTTTAGAATTATGAGAGAAGGAGGTAATTTAAAGTTCAATACACATCTTGGATAGTTCATTTTTCTAAAATTTTCATATGGTTTAATGGAATTATTTGGTTAAGGGTTGTCCAGATCTTGACTTCCCTCTTGCCTCTTAAAATGATGCTCAAAGAACCATCCCTTCACACAATAATCATGTTTTCAAGGTTTGGATATCAAAAATAGATAAATTTCTATCAAATAATACTAAAATCTTATGTATGTGTGAGAGAAATAGGATTCTTGTCTTGTCTAATCGGAATAACCCAAGATTCCCACTTGAAATCTCAGCCCAATCGATGTTGAAATGCAAAGTGTTTCACTTAGTTAAACCCAAACAAAGCATTCGGAGGAGAAGGGTGTTAAGATAAAACATAAGTGAAATAATTCACACACAAATTACACAAAACTAGTAGAATAAAAAGTGTTATAACTCCCTCCCAAGTGTGTGTAGCTCCCTTAAAATGATCGTCAACTGTTTAACTTTCCGTCGAGAGGAGGAGGAGGTTCGGGTGGAACTTTGCCTTCATCCTTGATTCACCTATGAGAATAGGGGCCTATAGAACTTCTAGGATGAGGAGAGGAACCCTTTGGGTATCCAAAATAGTAGAGCTTTGCTCCTGGTTCGAACTTAAAAATTGGGTTCCCAATGTATCATTTTATAGGAAAAGTGGAAGGTGGTTTTGAGCCCCCTGATTTCGAGAAACCACTTGACCCATAGTTTTGAGTGGCTAGACAGTCTTATATCACTTTGTAGAAAATTAAAAAGTTATTTCCCCACATCTTTACTATCTCCACCAAAAAAATTGGCACCATTTGAACAATTATATCCTGAGATATGAACAAAATACAGAACACATTTGTTGACTTTGTACAGATCTGATTCCCTGGACAGTTTGGTTAGGCCTCTAGATGAGCGAATTGGGCTTGGGTGTCTTCAGTAAAGTTGTATCCCACTAAATTTTGGATTATCCAAAAAGATCTCAGCCCAATTGGATGCACGGTTTAGTTGTAGTGTCTATTTGAGTCCACTGGTGTGCTTGGATTCCTGCACAGTTTAACCCAATTTTCTTCAACTTCATCTTGGGCCCTCCAAATCACCTCCACCTACAATGAAATCATTCAAACAAGTGAAATTACACTTTTTAACATTGAATAACACTAAAATAATTGAATCAAACATTAAGGGAAATTTGTTATTAAAACTGGAATTTATGAAACAAAACCACTTTTATACAGTGGTATAAGGGTGGAAATGAATAGTGAATTGTTACGCAATCACTCCTCTCTCCTTCGGTTCATCCATCATGCAAGGGAGGAAAACCTCATCTCCCTTTTTCATTCATGGAACCCAAATGGGGGGATAGGTTAGGTTTATTACTTAAATTTATTTAATTAATAAACCTCCATCATTTAATGCTCTGCCAATGGTCGTCTCCAACCGGGCGCCCGACACCGACAAACTTTATGTCGCGTCTAGGGTAAAACTCATATTCCAAAATCAATTGTGGTCTCAGATTTTTTATTCAAGACTTTGTTTGGTAGTTATTTTGCATATCTTGAAAAATCGTGTGTGCGTGATATAAAATATTTAATATTTTTAATATCATTGCATCGAGGCTCTTCGGGCCCCAAAATTCTGCACCGACTCAGCGCTTGGCTTCAGAAATATTCCTAAAAATATTCTAAAGTCTTACATGGAAAATCAGAGTGGTTACAATTGTATTACATAATAAGCATTCGTATGAGGTTATTATCATTACAACATTAATTAATTTCTCTAAGGGCATCTTGACGTGTTGCTAAATAAATATGTATTATTCAAGGTTTGATAAATGGTGAGGAGGATTGACGGACCGAGTTATGGGTCTGATGAAAAATGATATATTTTATTTAATATCATTTAAAGAAATATTGATTTATTTATTTAACAATTAATATTTAAATATCTGTGAGTTAACACATGTCATGGAATATGATAATAATATTATTATTACTATTATTTGAAATAGGGTTTACTTAGAAAAAATAATTAGTTAAGGGTCTTTGTGCAATTACAAAATTGTTTAATCCTAAGCATATAATATGATTTATATCATTTTGGAGATTGTGAGAGTTGTGCATAACAGATTCTCCCAAGCGAATTCTTTTAAAGCCCTAGAGAGAACTTTTCAAGAAATCTCTCAAGAATGAGAGATAAGCCTCCTCCCATGCAAGATTGAGGAAACAAAAGAAGTATTCTTCCAAGATCATAAAATTACTTTTTGTGATCAATGATGAAGGACACAAGATGTTTGGTTCCTTTGTGCTCGCACTCGAAATACCAACGACGATGTTCAGAGATTCATAAAGAATTTGTGGATACTAGTAGAGGAATTCTAGTTTGGATTCTTCACCGCAAAGACAATACAAGAGCGGTTACCAAATTGATCATTAACAATGAAAGAATTATCAAGCCAAGATAATTCTTGTTATAAATTAATTATAAATTAAATGTGAAAAGACCTTCTCTAAGGAGATTTTGGAGTTACACTGCGGGAAAAACCGTTTTTCGCAACGGGTTATTTGTGACAGGAATAGGCGCTCCATCGCAAAAACTTACACGCGAATTGGCGCAGTTTGCGCGCCAAACCATGCGAAAGGGTATTTGAGAGGGTTAGACACCGCCCGTCGCAAATACCGGGAGACGGTAAGAACTAGTTGCGACGGGGGATCCCCCATCGCAAATAACCGGCGGCGGTAAAAACCTATTTGTGACGGGATGTTGTCCTGTCACAAATAGTGTGTCGTCAGGTTACCTTTTGCGACGGGCCTCATTGCAAATAATCTTTTAACCGCTGACCGTAATTAATGCGGCCGAAGGTATTTGCGACGGACCCCGTCGCTAAAAGTACTATTTACGACGGGATTCCCGTCGCAATTAATCTAACCTATATATACCTCTCATCCATTTTTTCTTCCCTCCTCCTGAATTCTTTCTTCCTCTGCTTCTCTAAACTCTAATTTTAGAGTGAAAATTTTTTAGAGTTTTTTTTTTACAAAAAAGCTGTGAAGTCGCCTACAATTACAAGAGATCAAGTTTAAAGGTATTTATGTTTTATTTAATTTAGTATTTATTTCATTTCTTTATATTAATTTTAATTATTGTTGATTAGTTGTAATTAAGTTAGATTTAAATTGTTTTGTCATCAGTATTTATTTGTAATAATAAAATTAAATTGTTAGTACCAATTCTTAGTAACTAGTAATAACTAATAATTAGTAATGTATATAAATAATTAGCGGTAATTAGTAATTAGTAGCTGTATTTTGCAGTAATTAATATTAATTAACACTAACTAGTAATAATTAGAAATAAATGGTAATAATTAGAAAAAATAGTAATAAATATTTACAATTAGTAATAAATAGTAATAATTAGTAATAATTAGTAATAAATACTAATAAATAGTAAGAAATACTAATAAATAACAATAAATAGTAATAAATAGTAATAAATACTAATAAATAGTAATAAATACTAATAAATACTAATAAATACTAATAAATGGTAATAAATACTAATAAATACTAATAATTAGTAATAAATACTAATAATTAGTAATAAATACTAATAAATAGTAAGAAATAATAATAAATACTAATAAATACTAATAAATACTAACAAATACTAATAAATAGTAATAATTAGTAATAATTAGTAATAATTGGTTATAATTAGTTATAATTAGTTATAATTTGTTATAATTAGTAATAAATAGTAATAAATAGTAATAAACAGTAATAAATACTAATAAATACTAATAATTAGTAATAAATAGCAATAAATAGTAATAAATATTAATTAATAGTAATAATTAGTAATAATTAGTAATAATTAGTAATAATTAGTAATAAATACTAATAATTAGTAATAATTAGTAATAATTAGGAATAATTAGTAATAAATAGTAATAAATAGTAATAAATAGTAATAAATACTAATAATTAGTAATAATTAGTAATAAATACTAATAATTGGTAGTAAATACTAATAAATAGTAATAAATACTAATAAATAGTAATAATTACTAATAATTACTAATAATAAGTAATAATTAGTAATAATTAGAAATAATTAGTAATAAATAGTAATAATTAGTAATAATTAGTAATAATTATTAATAAATAGTAATAAATAGAAATAAATAGTAATAAATAGTATTAAATAGTAATAATCAGTAATAATTGGTAATAAATAGTAATAAATAGTAATAAATAGTAATAATTAGTAATAATTAGTAATAATTAGTAATAATTAGTAATAAATAGGAATAAATAAAAATAAATAGGAATAAATAGGAATAAATGGGAATAAATAGCAATAATTAGCAATAAATTGCAATAAATATGAATAATTAGCAATAATTAGCAGTAATTAGAAATAATTAGCAATAATTAGCAATAAATTGCAATAAATAGGAATAATTAGCAATAATTAGCAATAATTAGAAATAATTAGCAATAATAAGCAATAATTAGAAATAATTAGAAATATATCGGAATAAATAGCAATAAATAGGAATAAATAGCAATAATTAACAATAATTAACAATAATTAACAATAATTAGTAATAAATAGGAATAATTAGAAATAATTAGCAATAATTAGCAATAATTAGCTATAAATGGCAATAAATAGGAATAATTAGCAATAATTAGCAATAATTAGCAATAATTAGCAATAATTAGCAATAATTAGCAATAATTAGAAATAATTATCAATAATTAGCAATAATTAGCAATAATTAGAAATAATTAGCAATAATTGGGAATAGTTAGGAATAATTAGCAATAATTACCAATAATTACCGATAATTACCAATAATTAGGAATAATTACTAATAATTACCAATAATTAGGAATAATTACCAATAATTACCAATAAATAGGAGTAATTAGAAATAAATAGGAATAATTACCAATAAATACCAATAAATAGGAATAATTACCAATAAATACCAATAAATAGGAATAATTAGCACTAAATAGGAGTAATTAGAAATAAATAGAAATAATTAGAAATAATTAAAAATAATTAGCAATAATTAGGAATAATTAGGAATAAAATCAATTGTAATAAATTTTAATAACTTGGCACAATTTCCATTGGATTGACGACACTCTTTTTACTCGACGACTTTTCTTCTTTCAACTCTCATCGACTCAAAACATTATGAAAAGTATGCTTTTACATATGCATATCCAATCTCATATGCACGAGTTTGAATATTCATTCATAGGACCACATTTTTCATAATGTTTTCAAGCGGTAACAGTTGCAAGAAGAAGATTCATCAACGAAAAGGGGGCTCTTTTGTCTGACAGTTCATTTACTTGTATCTTTCTCACACTAAAATTACAATGAAGAATATACTTAGAGGTAGGATTATACATTCTCTTATGCACGAGAATGAATATGCGTGCCTCTGAGCAGATTCTTCATTGTGATTTTAGTGTGAGAAAGTTGCAAGTAAATGATCCATCGGACAAAATAGTATCCATCAATCCACTGGAAATTGTGTTGCTGGTAATTAATGGTAATTATTATGAAGTAGTTGTAATTATTTATCTTTTTTTATAGTGATTTTCTAATTTCAAATTATTCAAAACAGTAATGATTTTATATTTTGTAGAAAAATATGGAACAAGGAAGTCGACAACAGTCATTATTAGATGATCACTCTTGGATAAATCAGCGCAAAAATCCAAACAGTTCTGGTTTAAATCCTGTATATATTGAGAGTGTTGAATCTTTCTTATCATGTGTATCATCAAAACCAAAATATGTTTCAGAAGGCACAATTAAGTGTCCTTGTAAAAAATGTGCTCTGAGAACGTTTGACACATTTGACAAGGTTGAAGGACATCTCTTGCAGTTTGGTTTTCAACCAGATTATGTTTTTTGGTATCAACACGGTGAACGTAGTTCCAAAGAAGATACTAATAACTTGATTCTGAATCCATCACAGTTTCAAAATTTAGTACATGATGTTGCAGGTCCATCTTTTCAACAAACTAAAACTTGGGATGATATTGTTTTAACTCCTGAGTTGGCACCATCCAAATTTTACGAGTTGTTGAGGTCTGCTGAGGATGCATTATATCCTGGTTGCAAGATAAGAAAATTAGAAGAAGTTGAAAATTTTATGGCTATTAAATCAGATAATGCAATGTCAAAAAACTATTTTGATCAAATATTTTCGTTGGTTAAAACACTGTTACCTAAAGGAAATGTGTTTCCTGTAAATTAATATGAGAGCAAGATGCTGGTTCGTAATTTGGGGCTTAGTTATCAGAAGATTCATGCATGTGAAAATGATTGCATCTTATATTCTGGTGAAAATGAGTCATTGGATAGTTGTCCCACATGTGGAAAATAAAGGTATAAAGAATCACAATCGGGGAAGTCTAGATTGATTCCTGTAAAATAGTTGAGATATTTCCCCCTTACACCCAAGTTGTAGTGTTTATTTATGTCTCAGAACATAGCGTCAATGATGTCATTGCACAAAACCAAGATTTCAACTGATAAAAGCTTGAATCATCCATCTGGTGGTGATTCATGGAAAAATTTTGACTGATTACATCTGTCTTTTGCTTTAAAAGCCTGAAACGTGTGATTGGGTCTTTCTACTGGTGGTTTCTGTCTGTTTGGTTCTTATGGTAGTCATTATTCGTGTTGTCCTATCTTTATAACTCCGTACAATTTACCTTCATGGATGTTGATGGAGGAGCCCTGTATCTTTTTTACCTTATTAATCCTAGGACATCTGAAAAAGAATATTGATGTTTATTTGAAACCATTTATTGATGAGTTAAATTTATTGTGGAGTAATGGTGTTAGTATATATGATGTTTCTATGAAACAGAATTTCATATTAAAAGCTGCGTTGATGTGGATGATTAGTGACTTCCTGGCATATGGCATGTTATTTGAATGGAGTACACATGGTTCAAAATCATGTCCTTACTGTATGAAAGACAAAAAGGCCTTTATGCTCGTCAATGGAAAAAACCTTGCTATTTTGACTGTCAGCGCAGATTTCTTCCAACCGATCATCCTTTTCGGAGGAACAAATCTCATTTCAGAAAAGGCACAATTGAAAGGGATGAACTTTCAAAAATTATCTCAGGTATAGTGTTAAAATTAGTTGTATTTTTATTACCACCCATCACATTTGGTCCAATAGTAAACCAACATAAAATTCATGGCTTTGGGAAAGAACATAATTGGATAAAATGGATCATTTTTTGGGATCTTCCGTATTAGTCTGCTTTTTTGGTCTGTCATGTGTTGGATGTCATGTATATTGAGAAGAACTATTTTGATAATTTATTTCATATAGTTTTTAATATACTAGGTAAAACCAAAGATAATTTAAAGTCACGATTAGATCTTGCCCAAATTTGTAGACGACCGAAACTTAAACTATTTCAAAATGTCATATCATAGAGGTTAATGAAGACAAAAGCAACTTATACATTGTCCAAAGAGAGTCACTTATTATTTTGTCAGTGGATTGAATATTTGAGACTTCCAAATGGTTATTCTTTCAATTTGGGCAGATGTGTTAAGAATGGTCATATTACCAGATTAAAAAATCATGATTGTCATGTTATAATGGAAAGATTTATTCCGATTAGATTCATAGGTTTGTTGAATTTTATGATTTGGGATTCAATAACAGACATATCATATATATTTTTTGAGACATTTGTGTAGTGAAAACGGACTATGATACACTAAGTAAACTGGAAGAAGATGTTGTTGTCATTATATGTAAACTGAAAAAAATCTTCCCGCCAACTTTCTTTGACTCAATGGAACATCTAGTATTACATTTTACACATGAAGCTAAATGTGGAGGTCTGGTACAGTTTCGATGGATATACCCATTCGAGATATGCATGCAAAAATTGAATAAAAAAGTACGTAACAAAGAATCAGTTAAAGGCTCAATTGCTGAAGCTTATTTGCAAGAGAAAAATGCTTTTTTCTGCTCTCATTATTTTGAATCTGAATATCCCTCAAAACACAACCGCATGGGATAGAATGAGGAGAATGTTGATGATGAAATGGACAATAAATTATCAGTTTTTAATCAGCAAGATCTTGGCTTCGATGGAGTTCATGAATGATGGCTTTCAGTTGATGAACATCATAAAGCTCATAGATATGTTATGCTCAATTATTAAGAAATAACATCATTTTTACTGTGAGTGCTTCTATTACATATTCTATAATTTATGTTATAGTGAGTAAACTTATTTTATTTGTAGGTTATATGATAATCATATCAAGAAACAGCTTCCACAAATTACAGCAGCTACTCTTAAAGAATGGTGACAAAAAAATTCTCAATGGTTTCAAAAACTGGTAACATAAATTATTGATGGTTTAATATATCAATTTAGTTTATTATTTATTATATTGATAATTGTTTTACAAATTTTCAGGTGTCTTAACATACTGATAAAATTGATAAGCAGCTGTGTATATTAGATAACCCACCATCCAAAATGGTTAAATCTTATAATGCATATATGGTGAATGGTTTTTCGATTTCATACACGTTCATATGGGGAATAAAAAAACAATGAACAGTGGATTTTTATTGAGAGGATCGCATCATAGAGAAACTGAAGTTGACTTTTACGGCATGCTTAATGAAATTATTGAACTATGTTATCTAGGGAAAAATTACATAACAATGTTTAAATATTGGTGGTTGGATACTAAGAGAGGCTTGTGTGTTCATCTAATTCATGGAATTGTCGATATTAAATATAAAAGTCTTCTTGCAGTAAATGAATCATTTTTACTTGCTTAATAAGCACATAAAATATATTACGCAAAGTAATGTGCTGCTTCAAGAGACCTAAGTGATTGGTGGAGCATAATAAAAATGAAATCTTGGGAAAATAAATTTACTCAAACTGAATGTGGTTCTGATGAAGTATAAGGAATTGAAATTTTTTAAGAGACTACTCAAAATCCATCTTTTTCGCAAAGAGATATGAATATCGATGATGAAACCCCACAATTAAGGGTCGATGGTGACGATGATGTTAATGATGTTACAAATGATTTTGAAATGGTAAGAGATGATGAAACTAAAACTCATATGGATATTGATGGCACTGATGGTGAATATGAAGACATTGACATCGTTAGATATGAAGATGACAATGAAGGTGAACATTGACACAATTAAATGTTGGTTATAATCATAACTAATATATATCTATATGTAATAGTTATTTTCAACTATCTGCTAACAACAGTCATTTTTTGTTTTAGATGTAACCTAATCTATTTCGTGAGTTGGAGGAGGTTGGGCTACCTTTGGATGAGGAGGATTTGGGAACATCTGACCCTCAGCCTACTGGCAGTTTAGGGGGTATGTGGAGGGGGCACGGTCTTGCACGACTCATGATTCCTGACCCTATCCCTGAGCGACATCCACATCTTAGTTTCGATCCATTTACGCATAGGTATGGTAACCTATGTATTTTATTTATCTTTTATTAATTTATTTATATATTAATTGTTTGATTATTTGTTCTTTTTTCACAGTTTTATGCACGTAACTATTGGACAGGGGAGCGTTATCTTGCGCAATTATTTTTCTCAGCCATGGATCACATGGGAATAGATTCCTGTTGATGTGCGGCTTGTAATGTTCAATCATTGGCTGGTACGTAAATAAATAATATTTATTTAGAAATTTATTTCATTAATGACTTGATATTATAAATTATTTGTAGGGTTTATGGTATCCCATCGATCATAGCATGCGTGGTGATATCCATGAGGTATGGGAGGTGTCTATGCGTGAGCGTTTCCATCAGTTTTTGCACAATTTGAGAAGGACATCCAGTAAGAAAGTAAGAGTTGTTAGGTTCTAGGGCCCGCAGCAGAAGCCGGTGGGCCGAGGATTTCAAAATTTTCATTGGAAGGATGACAGAACTTGTCATCGTCAACGATCGAATCCCCGGAGAGGTCTGAGGATCTCACATGAATTATTAAGAGCACAAAACTAAAATGAAAATGTACCTGTTTCAAATCTGAAGTCGCGGTCGACTGCAACTAGTCGATGGCGATTTTCTCTTGAAGGATCCAAAGCAGGATCCCTCTAGATCATCTGCACACACTCCAAAAATCCGCTGGAATGTTGATCGTTGAATTTCGAGTGCTAGCGCGGCGATCTGACGAATCTTTCAACGTCCCAACGATCACTGCATCGAGATCTCTTCGATGCTTGAGGAAGAACTTGATATGAACTCTTGGATCATCAGCTTCTCTCTTTAGGAAGCGGGAGGAGATAGATGCTCTCAATTTTCATTCCATGCAAATGAATGAATAGTGAATTGCACAACATAATAGAGATCCTCCTCTTATATTTATAGTGGACTTGAGAAATACCCGATTGAGTTCTCTGGCCCCCGTTTATTTCAACATCTACTAAATAAATAATCTCTATGAACTAAACTGTGCCAATATTATTTATTATTTTATCACATATTTTTAATATATATGAAATATATTACGTGATAAAATCTGAACAATTTAACTCGATTCGTTGTCCCACTTAATATTAAACGAACCTTAAATATTAAAATAATATTCATTCGATTAATATTTACTTGTATTTACTGAACTTGTAAATACATTAAATAAATTCAATACCAAATATTCATAACTTCATTATTAATGAATTTATTTAATTCATTGGTGATCGATAACTTGGACAATGCTCAGACCTCGTGGTGGGGCCCACTATGTCCATATACCTATTCAACTGAATAGGGCAGATTCTTGAATATGCTATTGTGTGTGACCCTCTAGGACCTTATTTAGATAGCAGTGAATAAAATACAAAGACCAAGAGCTGAGTCTAGTAACCCATCATGACTTCTAAAGAGATAAGGATAGTCATAGCAACGACTACCATCCTATGAACACTAACTGTGTACTATAATCTCTTTGTAATTAAATATATCATAGAGCAGGACACACTCTTGTGTCGTTGTCCTTATCTTACTTTATTATTTTTTGATCTATTCGGATGGATTTGACTTTCTACTACTTTGGACAAAGACTTATAAAGGCTGCACTATCCTGATCAACCAGGCCTGAGATATACAACTTCTTGAACTTGGAAGCGACAAATCCTTTCTTGACCATTCAACCAATGTCATACCACCAACGACGCACCCGATGCAAACTACCTCACCACGACATCACTGCCATGGTTTTCGCCTTGCATCAAAGTACATAATCAAATGATATACATCGGTAATGGTCTCAAGTCAGGAGACCAATACACATGTTTGTAGATAGGAACGACCAATGAAACATAAAACATGTGGTGTTCCTATTGGCAGGTCTGTCCTCATGATCTCACTACTAGAGATCACCAAGTGCGAACTTCATGAGAAGAAGTCTCAATGCTTATGAGCCCCCAGCACCTAATAGTCTTACATATACTATGTCCAGTCAGTAAGATGTATCTATACCATAGAACATTTATTTAATATTAATGTCATAGTGTCTTGAGATTCTCATTATAGCCTGGGATCTTCTATAACCTCTCGACGCGACAATTAACCTTTGGACATTACCATTATAATAGTGGACGCAGAAAATTCTACACTATAATGGTAAGAAGAAATCATGTATAACTAACTGTACAAATGATCTAGTAATCCAATGGTACTGCATAGTTGGTTCTAGGGATCCCCCTATTTCAACACTCTCACTTTCACTAAATCCAACTTGCTAACCAAACTTGTTAGCTACTCACATGATAAAGATAATGCTTCTGTTGAGTAATGGATTTAACTACTGGGTCTGCCACGTCTTCACCACATGGAATATCTGTTGTATTCAACCTCATATCCTTGAGTAAAACTTCTTAAGATAAGGTATCCCTAAGTATTTCTCTTTTTTCCATTGTCATAACTTGACAACTTGGCTAGTGATAATATCATAATTTAAATTATGATAATACTTTTCTCACTAGGTGTGAATCTAAGAATTAGAGCAAATCGTTGTATTTAACTATTTCTTAGCTACCTTAGAAGCTACAACGTACTCAGTATTTGTAGGTATGGCTACCACTAGCTTTTATGAGCTTAACTCGCTCATCTCCTTTGCCTAACTGCGATACTAGATCAAATTGATCTAAGGATTACTAGTTTGTGTCCCACAAAAACTAGTATACCTTCCTCTCTATATTTTAGGTACATATCATTTGTACTTGCCGAAGTACAAGATGATAGTTCTGACTACATCACTTGCAGTGCTCTTAGAAACAATTGATATATGACTACAATAAAGTATATTCTGGCAATATCAATTATTGTACATATTATGGCATACGTGATTGATCCATTGCTGAAGCGTATGGAACTCAACTCACAACATTAATCTTTTCCCGTTCTCCGAACATGTTAACCTGGAGTGATTAATCCATGTGACATTGGAAACAATTTTGTACTTGAATTGTTCCAACTTGTATTTTTCAATTCAATGTTACTATATGTATGAGATTGACTAGGACCAAGAAACCTATGGATCTACCTCAGTAGATCATGTTCCCTAGAACTTAGGTTGCTACTTTAAGTCAATCATTGGATAATTTCTTTTATTCTAATTTTATCTAACTGTAAGATTAATATCTGTTTTCCATATTTTTTGAAACATATTACACTTGGAAAACATTGGCACTCCCACTAACCTTGAGTAGACACAAGTCAAATATTTATTTATAATGAATGCTCTAATATCTTGTTGCTTACTTTAATCCAGAATTGGATTTTAATAACTTTCAACCCTTATTGTCATCATATGATGTCATCATCTCTTTCTGGTTTCATCGTATAGACACCTTCCATGAAAGATGATCTTGACATACAATGACTTATAGAATGGTCTTAGAAGTTAGTTATGACAAGTAAATCTCTAATGGATTTAGGCATACCGACTTGGTATAACCAATAGAGCCGTATTAGTACCAGGCTTGTACCATCCATGTATCTATTCATTTGAATACCCACCACAGTATTCAATTTATAATCCCCTTTTCAATTTGATACATGGAATCCATTATTGAATTTTAATTAATCTTGTCAATCATAACTAATTTCCATATATAGCTTACTTGTAGGATTTATTATTTTCAATGAATAATATATCACCGAACGTGGTGAATATAAAATCATCACCATGGTTTCATTCTTCCTACGCAGTATGTGTAACTGGAACATGCCTATTCCACATGTACTTGTGGAACTTGTTCCATATGCCAACCATTTGTGCATCTTGAGCATTGACTAATTCCAAGTCAATTCAGCTCCCACTATCTCTAATAGAGATGTGCCCCCTTGTATAGAAATATAGTCTAATGCTTGACTACATCTTTTCTATCTTAGGGATTTATGTAATATCCTAAGAAACTATTAGGATAATTACTTAGATGCACCATGTGTTTAGATTGATGCATTTTTTTTTATATCTTAACAAACTCTTTGCATCCTAACACATGATCTATGACATAATGGATTTTCATCATACTATGACTCATATGATATCCTTTTGTCATTTTAGTTTGGCATATTGGTTATGGGTTTATTCCGTTATTTGCAAATCACGTCATGAAATATAATGGAAGTTTCTACAGGTTGTAACATTAATACAGCTTACATCATAACTTTGATGTATAAAATGTGTGTTTAGGAATTGCTCCATGCTACATTTTTTTGATCAATGTTAATATGTAAGACTCATCATCGATCCTCCTTATGAACATCAATACGGTGATGTAGATAAGGTAACATACGTTTAGGAATTACTCCATGCTACATTATCATGATCGATGATTGTTTGGTCAAGATATTCTTCGGCATGCCGATCCGAAGCAACTCATATCTTCTTACCAAACTTATACTTCACTGGTACATTCCTTAATTAATGACTTAAAGGAATATTATGAAGTATCTTTACCTCTAACTCTCCTTTGGAATAGTTCACACTCTCTTGTTGAACTAATCCTCAGATGCTTTGTGGCATACCTTTATTTCTAAAGGTTTCTTTGTCTAAACTAAGGATGTCAATAATACCAAAGGTTTTTAGCTATGTTGAGCCTAAATACCATATTGGGTATATAGTTGACGTCCACTTTTAGTTTTACTTGATAAAGAATCATATTTCCACAACTGGGTAGGTCTTACAACTTTATATTCATCATGTATTGCCTTTGATTCAAGTAGCAGTGAACTATTTGTTGAGTATGTTACCCGAAACAACATTCATTCCAAAAACATGGAATGATGTCTCATCATGTCCAAATGGGCACATGAGATAAATTTTTTTGGCTATACTCCACAACTTGTTCAATTTGAATCAATCACTTGGCAATTAGAAGTTATGTGTTTCTCACTGCTGACTTAGGAATCACCCTTTCCCAACTGCTTGGAGAAGACACTTTACTTCTAGTAATGTTTCTCTACTCACCTGGTTACTGTATACATATATGTGAAAAGCATATTGTATTTAATACCAAAGAAGTATGTGAGAAACAATACTTTTATTTGATGAATATTAACTGAACGAGAAGTGGGTACTTGCTTCTAGTATTTCAGTTTTTAAACTTCCATGAATTTATATGTGATGAAAATAACATCCTGTTAAATAACCAACCATTTTTATTTGAAGGACATGATGAAGGTACCTTTGGAATAACTTTACATAGGCCTTTTCTCCTTGTCATTCAATTTATTCTCCATAAGAATAAAAGATGGTGTTATCTCCAATATTCTTATTACTTGGAGAATGCCACCATAAAGGTAATGAAGCGCTTACTCTATATCATTTGTTTGAACCCTTAAACGAAACTAAAGTAATTGGGTGTAAAAGGTATAAGAATGGGATGACATGAAAGATTGTGAACTGTCTTTCACTTTACACAAACCGAGTGTTATCACCACATTCATATATTGCTTAGTTTTCTCCTCAAAAATCTCTTGGAGATGAGACTACATGTGATCATCATCCAAGTCATGATGTAGCGACCTTGACTAACATCAGACGTTGATGATAGCATTATGACAGATCCATCATATGCTTTGTTCATGAGTCTCCTGTAATCAATTTTACACCCTTGCTTCCTAAGGTGGTTTAACAGGTTGGGGCACAAGCACCTTGAATTTACATTATGGTAGTAATGTGTGCAAGCGCCTATACTACACTTGGAATTTTGTGCTTGTTTGGACATTAACTATGTTCAATATTTATCGCAGTTTTTATTGTGTTATTACTTGCCATTCTCTACAAATAAACTTTAGCAGATTGTACTTTAATGTGATTACCATTTTAGACATAATTGATTGATTTAATCATTGAATGTCTCCCACTAATTTTTCGAATTCTAGGAACCCTCTGTACTAGAATCAGAATACTCTTGAGTATTCTAGTGGCAAGGATCCTTGAACCTCCCTCATAGTCTACAAGTTATGGCTACACCACTACTCGGAGGGTCCAAGGTAGGCTTTTGACTGGTCAACCGCATTAACTTGTGGTTCCTTGATCTGTTGAGTGAAGTCCCAGCTTCAAAAATCATTTATTGATTTACTCAACGCTTGCCTCTAAAATTACAACAAGTTAGCTATGGCTATTTCTTTGCTGCAATTTTAGTTAATTCAACCCACCACACGAATAAGAACTCCCCGGTAGTAAGAGGTACTCTCAGCTAAGGCATGACTGGCACCTCGAACACCCGGTTTTGTTCAAACCTGAATGATGGAAGGCTATTTGTGACTTAATATTTTCTTTGAGGGTTTTATTGTTTTTCTCTCTCGATGAATGTGATCCATTTCTATTAAACTTGTTCATCTATGTTGTCGCGCTCACAACTGAACTTTAATAGAAAAACATATGCCGCTTCTTTATGCATTTTATTATCTATTATTTTATGTATTTTCCCGCTGTTCTAAAATGCATAAAATAATAAATAAATTCATAAAGGTTAAACTACTACCCAGCTGGTCTTTAGCATCTAAACGACCTAAGCGCATCGTACCTGAGTCGAAGCTTGACTCTTGATGCAGCTTGCCTTTGTCTTGTATGTTCGCTTCTTTAAGTGTCGCCTCATCTTGGCAGGGTCCACATCACGTCTAGGAGCATCGCCTCATCTTGGTGGAATCCATGTGTCGTCTTGCACCGTTGTGCACCGCCTCATCTTGGCGGGGTCCACATCGCTCGCCGTCTTCGTCCGAAGTACAAAGATACTCACGCGCAGGCGAGGGGGACTCGGGTATAAATGTACATCAGGTAAATTGGGCACGCATGCCCTTATACATTTTAACTGAAAAATAAAGATGATGCGCAGATCATCTATTTAATTAATTATATAAAAGGCAACATACACGGGTCGATGCTCAAGACCAGCAGACGGGTAAAATTAAGCGCGATAAAATTAAAATGCATTAAATAAGTACGAGGGTTTATTTAATTAAATTAAATGAATTAATAAATTCAAATAATTTAATTAATTATCGGTCCTCCAATTAATTTAATTTTAATGCGAAAATTAAATTAATTTAACTTAATTCAATTTAATAATTAAATTTAATTGATTTTATCCGGGTATTAATATAATTAACCAAAATTAATTTTAATTAATTTAATTTAGATACTAAAATTAAATTAATTAAATTAATTTATTTTGAATAATTTTAATTGGATGGTCTTCGAAACGTCACATCAGGGCCTGTACAGGTCGGGCCAAACCCGCGCAGGACCCTATGAGGCCGTGTAGGGCCCAACTGGGCCAGACCGATCCGTCCAAACCCGTTTCGGGTTGGGCAGGTTCGCCCGGACTGTTTCGGGGCTAAAAAAACTCTGCGGAAATACTTGTAGACAAAAGGATACCTCCCGGGTGTTGTTCGATGGCAACAAAGGAGGGTGGCAGCCACGTCACGCCATTGCGGGAGGTCGGATGCCAGTGCGGAGGGCACCCCGGGGCGGCGCGCCAACGAGGGGAGCAGTCGAGTGGCATGTTGGTCGGGTCACAGCCTGGCGCGAGGGCGGCGGGACGCGGGTGGCTAGGCGGTGCTGTCGACGAAGGAGGTCCAACCTACAGGGTGGCACGCTGCTATGGGCTGCGTTGAGCTGTGTGCGAAGGGGAGGAGCCCGAAGTCCAGCGGCGCGCTACAGGAGGTCGGACGGCTAGGGTTGCACCGTGGTGGAGAAGGGGTCTGGTTCGCGGGTGCGTCGGCGAGGAAGGGTGACGCTGGAGGCCTGCTGTGGCACTGCAACCTGGAGGCAGGTGACGTCGGAGGCCTGCATGCGGCGCTGTCTGCATGGAGGTGTGGCGGCTGGCCTCGGTTGCTGCTTAGAGGGGTGGTGCGGCACTACAGCGAGATTTCGCCTCTACTGTGGTGTGCTCCTATGATGGTCGGGAGGTGCGCCTGGAGCAGGGCCGAGAGCTGGCCAGGGGGCTGCGCCGGCGGCGGGGTGCGGGGTGCGGAGTCTGGTGCGCCGCGCTGGGAGGACTCGGGGAGGCATGTGCGGCGTCTCCCGCGGTGGCCTGCTGTGCGATGTGCGGGGAAGACAGGGGGTCCACCGGACCCCCTTTTCTGATTTTTTTTGTCTTTATTTTCTACGCGCCAGCCCCCCCCCCCCCCACACACTTTGTTATATTTTTTTAATTGACTTCTTTTAAGTCTTTCCATCTTTTACAAATTTCACCCCTTTTTTTAAAATGACTTCTTTTGAAGTCAATTCCTCCCTTCTTTTCCAAAGTATATATATAGCCTTTTAAATTTAATAATAAAAAATTATTATAATAAAATAATAATTTATTATTATATTATTATTATTATAATAAAATACATATTATTATAATTATTAAATTATTATGTAAATTATTAAATTGTAAAATTATAATTTGCACAATTAATTTTATTTCTAATGAACCGATTGAATTTTAATCAGTTCAACAAGATGAAATAAAATCAGAACCCGAGATCAAACTGCGAATTTGATCCAATCCGAAAATTTAAACTGACCATAACTTGGTCATTCGACATCGGATCACCACGCAGTTTGAACCGTTGGGACCGTCTTTGAACCCTCTACTTAATTACAATGCAAATTTAATTTTCTAGGCTCAGAAAATTTATGTGATCCCTCTGATACCACTGTTAGGTTCTGGGGCCTGCAGCGGAAGTCGGTGGGCCGGGGATTTCAAAATTGTCATCAGCGAAACGACGGAACTTGTCATCGCCGACGATCCGAGCCCCAGATAGGTCTGAGGATCTCGCGTAAATTATTAAGAGCACAAAACTAAAACGAAAATGTACCCGTTTCAAATCTGAAGTCGCGGTCGACTGCAACTAGTTGATGGCGATCGTCGCTTGAAGGATCCAAAGCAGGATCCCTCTAGATCATCCACACACGCTCCAAAAATCCACTAGAACGTTGATCGTCGAATTCCGGGTTCTAGCGCGGCGATCCGACGAAGCTTTCGACGTCCCGACTATCACCGCATCGAGATCTCTTCGATGCTTGAGGAAGAACTTGATCCGAACTCTTGGATCATCAGCTTCTCTCTCTAGGAAGCGGGAGGAGAGACAGACTCTCAATTTTCATTCCATGCAAATGAATGAATAGTGAATTGCACAACATAAAAGAGAGCCTACTCTTATATTTATAGTGGACTTGAGAAATACCCGGTTGGGTTCCCCGACCCCCGTTTATTTCAACGTCCACTAAATAAATAATTTCAATGAACTAAACTGTTCCAATATTATTTATTATTTTTTCACAAACTTGTAATATATATGAAATATATTACGTGATAAAATCCGAGCCATTTAACTCGACTCGTTGTCCCGCTTAATATTAAACGGACCTTGAATATTAAAATAATATTCGTTCGATTAATATTTACTCGTATTTACTGAACTTGTAAATACATTAAATAAATTCAATCACAAATATTCATAACTTGAATATTAATGAATTTATTTAATTCATCGGTGATTGATAACTTGGACAACGCTTGGACCCCGTGGTGGGGTCCACTGTGTCCATATACCTATTCAACTGAATAGGGCAGATTCTTGAATATGCTATTGTGTGTGACCCTCTAGGCTCTTATCTCGATAGCGGTGAATAAAATCCACAGACCAAGAACGGAGTCTAGCAACCCATCATGGCCCCTAAAGAGATAAGGATAGTCATAGCAACGACTACCATCCTACGAACACTAATCGTGTACTATAATCTCTTTGTCATTAAATATCTTATAAAGCAAGACGCAATCTTGTGTCATCGTCCTTATCTTGCTTTATTATTTGTTGATCTATCTGAATGAATTTGTCTTTCTACTGCTTTGGCCAAAGACTTATAAAGGCGGCACCATCCTGATCAACCAGGCCTGAGATACACAACTTCCTAAACTTGGAAGTGACCAATCCTTTCTTGACCATTCAGCCAATGTCATACCACCAATGACGCACCCAACACAAACTACCTCACCACGACATCACTGTCATGGTTTTCGCCTTGCATCAAAGTACATAATCAAATGATATACATCGGTAATGGTCTCAAGTCAGGAGACCAATACACATGTTCGTAGATAGGAATGACCAATGACACATAAAACATGTGATGTTCCTATTGGCGAGTCTTTCCTCATGATCTCACTACTATAGATCACCAAGTGCGAACTTCGTGAGAAGAAGTCTCAATACTTATGAGCCCCCAGCACCTGATAGTCAGACATCCACTGTGTCCAGTCAGTAAGATGTATCTAGACCATAGAACATTTATTTAATATTAATGTCATAGTGTCTTGAGGTTCTCATTATAGTCTGGGATCTGCTATAACCTCCCGACACGACAATTAACCTTTGGATATTGCCATTATAATAGTGGACGCAGAAAAGTCTACACTATAATGGTAAGAAGACATCATGTATAACTAACTATACACATGATCTGGTAATCAAATGGTACTGCATAGTTGGGTCTAGGGCACCCACTATTTCAACAGGAGTGACAAAATTTGATGAGTCATGTAGAGCCCACCGACCAGAGTACTGTTGCGATGTCAACATCCAGCCCGAGAGGAGCTCGTAGAGAGGCATCATCTTCTGACTCATAGTATCAAAATCAGTTGCGAGCTCAAACTGAGCTTATAGAGAGTTTGTAGAAGTAGCAGAAAGAGATGCATCAGCAGCACGAGGAGGACATGTGTCGATGATAGCAGCAGCAGCACGAGCAGATGGAGTATATAGCATCCCGCCTTTTTATAACATAAACTTTCATTTCATTACACAAAACTGAGGATCTTTAAGGTTTAGTGTCTTGGAAACCAGGAACATAAAACATGAAAACATAAAACATTCTTCTTAAACATTTGAAAGGCTTATCCTCATGTTCATCCTAGGTTCATTATTTCATCTCATAACCTGGGGACATACATCAAAAGAAAGGGTGAGCAGAAGGCCCAGTAAGGGAAACAAGAGAAACATTTTACATGTGAACTTGAGATACTTCAATAAGGTCATGAAAAGAACTTTAAGGCATGTGAAATAAATCATGAGATATATCATAATAAAAATAACATTTTTCATAACTTTAAGATGTGGCTACATCATTTAACATAGACAATCATGAACATATCACCAAGGTCCATCCCCAAGGTGTCATTTGAAAATTACCAAGGTTATTCACCAAGGTATCGTGAAAATTGTAATCTCTAGTGGTTACATCATTACCCAATGCATTGGAGCGCTATCAGGGCGCACCCTTAAATTTACCTTTATTATCATGTGAGCCACATATATCATCAGAAAACATTTCATAAATAACTCATATAGCATAAAATAAATGGGTTTCATTTCATAATCATAACGTTTTAAAAACTGCTTTAAAGACATGATCTTTACGTCACTTTAAACCCACGGAAAAGGGAAAGCGGGTTTCATGTATGTAAATCCCAGAATTTAAAATAGAACATTTTGGTATATATGTGAATACCCCTGTAGAAATAAGAGCTTTGAGTATTCACTTTATAACATAAAATAATTTTGAGAAAAGAGAGAGGCATTTTGAGACGAAAATTCTGCAGCATAACGGCTATGTTACAGGGTTTTAGAAAACATTGAAAAGAGAGGGGATATGGGTCAAACATTCATAAATGACCCATAAAACAGTAGAGGGACAGAATATAAGGGATTTAATAACATGGTAATGAAATTTGAAAATATACCATATGAAATGAAGAACATGAAAGGAAGACAAAAAAAATAAGATTTCTCTTATGAAAATTCGGCAGCCTAACGGCGTCACATAAACTTCAACAAAAAATGAATTGATGAGATCAAATAGAGTCTCTCATCATATGAAAATAAAAGATCAGTATGATAGATATAGAGATCATACCCCAACATAATAAAAAGGAACTTGAAAGACTTGACATGAAAATAGATCTTGAAAACGAGAAGGGTGAAAGAATCCCTTAAAAATTCGGCAGCCTAACGGCGCCACTTAAAACTTCAAAATACTGAATTGAAGAGATCAAATGGGGTATCTCATCATATGATCATAAAAGATCAGTATGATAAATATAGAGATCATACCTCAACATAACAAAAAGGAACTTGAAAGACTTGACATGAAAGTAGAACTTTGAAAAATGAGAAGGGTGAAAGAATCCCTTAAAAATTCGGCAGCCTAACGGCGTCACTTAAACTTTAGAAAAAAATGAATTGACAAGATCAAATAGGGTCTCTCATCATATGAACATAAAAGATCAGTATGATAGATATAGAGATCATACCCCAACATAATAAAAAGGAACATGAAAGACTTGACATGAAAATAGATCTTGAAAACGAGAAGGGTGAAAGAACCCCTTAAAAATTCGGCAGCCTAACGGCGCCACTTAAACTTTCTTAAAATGAAATGATGAGAGCAAGAGGGGGTCTATCATAATATGAAAATGAAAAGGGCAGTAAGATGAATATAAAAGAACATCCTCCAACATAAGAGCATGGAGCATAAAAGAAATGACATAAAAGAGATTACTTGAAAAGAAAGAGAGAGGTCGGATCCCTTACCTTAAAATGTAACTCTTAAAACTCAAAGGTTGGGACCTTGAGGGCTTGAGGGCACCTTGGGAGGACTCCTTGGGAGGTAAGGAGACCAGAATTTCGTTGAGGATGGTTTTGAAGTCAAAAAGATGAGAGGAGGGCTTGATATTTATAGGGAAAGTGAGGGGACAAGGCATTAATGGCCAAGGGACACCTCAAAAGTGGTTTTCTCAAAAGCATGGGCCCTCCCATGGTACTTCCCATAGAGTTAGGCCACATGGGGACCCCCACACAATAATTCATCCTCTTTAGTCGACCATCCCTTAAAATATCTCATGACATCATCATGACACAGTTATGATGTCATTAAACATACTGAAACCCTAAAACTGTATTTTTACTATTCACTGAAAATTCAACTTTCTCAGAAAAATCCCAAAATTTCACATTAACCAAATATCAATGCTCTGATTTCAAAAAATGAACTCTATTTTATAAAAATAATTTTCTAAATATTTTTAATTCATTTTTTAAATAAACACACTATTCACCGAAAATTCATTTTTTTCAGAAAAATCCCCAAAAATTACCTTAACATAATATCGATGCCCTGAGTTCAAAAATGTAATCCATTTTATAAAAATAATTTTCTAAATATTTTTAATTTAATTTTTAATTAAAAAACACTATTCACCCGAAAAAACTAATACTTGAATAACAATTTATGAAACTGTTATTTACCCATTTTATTGAATCTCATTACTTAATCTAGGTGTCTAAATTATAATAAAACTTTCTTTGAGTGAAATTACTAATCCATTTGGTCACATTACTAATCCTAAGCGTAAAATCACTATTCATAATTTACTATTCATCAAAAATCAAGTTGATCTTATTAGACTCGAAATTTCGTACTGAACATAATTGTAGAAGACCATTTTTTGAAAATCATTACACATTTTTATTTATTTAAGGTTTATATAAACATTTTTAAAATATCATTTCTCTAAAATTCATCAAAAATATGCATACTATATTTATCCGGGCATTTGAAAATTCATAAACTTCATCATAAGAAGAAATCCCAATTTTTATTTAAAACAAAGGATTACACAAGGCAGTTACGGTCTCCTTACATAGCCTCTTATCACACCAGCATATGACCTAAGTGTAAGGTGTGCTAAGGTGAGAGAATCTGAGGGAGGCTCGGCCAACATCGCACGAGTAGTAATTTCTATCAGTTTGAACTTCTCGCGAAGGCGATCCCGTTCTAGCTTCACACGATGAAGTTCGGCTTGGGTTTGGTCCAGTGCAAAGCCCAGTGGTGTTACCTCCTTCCCAAGTTCTGTTAGATGGGCTTCGATCGGTCCAAGACTACTGGGTGAGGCCATCGAATCTTCTTTCTATATTAATTAACCAAGATTGCTTGTATTTAGAGACAATAATCAAAACGTTTAGTTTCCAGCGGTCATATTGACCAATGGTCAAATAACAGTCAAAACCCAACAGTCTCATTTTATTTATACTCATGTTATCAAATGAAACATTTTTGTTGAGTATAAAAATAAAATAAAATAACACATAAAATTAGGAAACAAGATTTATTCAAAATTTCGGGTCGTTACAGAGTACATGCGCCGTCTGACTTGTAGTTTAGGGATGAAGTTTTCCCCATCAACTCCTCCAGAAGACTACCCTCAGTGATTTTTTTTGTTCTGTTAAAAAGATTTGAATTGAACATTTGTTGTAATATGAACTATTTACAGTTTTTGTCTTTTATATTGGTGCAAATATTGCATAATTTTTTTTATTTTTTTTTATTTTTAATATTTTAATATATTTTATTTTTTATTAGTATTATATTTTTTAATGTTTGCTTATTTTACTAATAATAATAATAATAATAATAATAATAATAATAATAATAATTTATGATTGTTTTATATTTTTTTGTGAATATTGAAAATTTTAATATTTTTTATTTTTTTATTATTTTAATAATATTAATATTATTTTTTCATTAATCATAATTTTTTTTATTTTTTTATTTTATTAAGTATTTGCAAATATTGAGAATTTTAATATTTTTTTATTTTTTTTATTATTTTAATAATATTAATATTATTTTTTCATTAATCATAATTATATTATTTTTTATTTTATTAAGTATTTGCGACGGGGCTTTTTACGACGGGGTCTCATCGCAAATAGATTATATATATATATTTTAAAAGTTTTTGCGACGAGTTACTTTACCGTCACAACATGTTTATAACATAAAGCTATTTGCGACGGGTCGTCGTCCCATCGCAAATATTTTTTGCGATGGGTTCGTCGCAACAAGTTCTTTTATATATAATGTATTTAATCGAAAATCTATTTGCGACGAGATCGATTCCCGTCGCAAGTAATATTTTTATTGACGGACCCGTCGCAAAAAATACTAGTTGCGATGCCGTTTTCTGCAACGGGCTATTTGCGACGGGATCCCGTCGTAAATAACCAAAATTTCAGTAATGTTACATTCGTCAAATTCTTTGGATTTATCCATTGAAACCGACGAAAAACATTGTTAGGTACCGGTCCAATTGCTTTTGTTGTGCCTCGATGGGCACGCACCTTCACCTACTACATTTCAAGTGCGCCTACAAGTATGTTAGTAGTTGACGTATGTGGATTGTTGGTCGTGCATGCCATGGGGTGGGTTGGATCCCACGATCGTGTTGGTGTTGCTGGTGTGATGGTTGGAGGTTGTGTTCAACACATCGCATGTCCTTCGCTTGGTTTACTTGCCTTGGGCCCTGTGTACTTGAGTGTGTGTATTTAGTAGACTGCATGTTGCTTAGTATGTTATGCACTCATGTAGAGATGTTATAGTTCATATATGTACTCACCCTTCTCTCTTATGACCTATTTGGTTTCATGTTTTATGCTTTTGACGTTCGACCTACGAGCGAGTGAGATGCCTTTTTGGCAAGTCTGGCTGTGACTTTTTTTTTAATAAACCAACCACATAAATAATTTCCCCACTATTTATCGAGTCCCATGACACTAGTCACCAGCGTTGGGGAGTCTGGGAGCGTCCTTTACGTGGTCTCAAATCAGGTAATGTTCAGGTATATGGGTCAGAGTGCTTTGAGCTTGACAAATAACCCAATGTATAATAAGCATCAAAGCATGTTGATTTTGATTGAATTTCATTTGGGATATATTAGAGTAGGATCAAGTTGTCATGGAGAAGATTTCTACAGAGGCCAATCTAGGAAATATATTGACAAATTTGTTAGTCATTTAATAGGAAATATATTGACAAATTTGCTAGTCATTGACAAGTTCAGACACAACTTGAACTTGGTCAAAGCTCACATGACTCGAGTCCCCTTTGAGGCCGTTTGACAGGAGATGATATAAGAAATTCAATCTTATCCTCAGTAGAAATATCATCTAATAACAATTTCATCCCACTACACATATATATAATGTTTTTTTTTATTACTGTATGTGCATGTTTGTCTCGGTCACAAGGTGTGAGTGGAATCCAAAGACGTGTAAAAGTTATAAAAGGTCCTCCATGTGATTTGAGGGTCTTTATTAAAATGGAGGATGTTTAAATTCGTTTCTTTTGATTCCTTAAATCTCGTGATATCAAGCTTCTATTTGAATAGTCCAATCACCCAAAACAGAGACGCAGCCGTCACCATAACACAGACTATCCAACCAAACTTAAGAAGAAGAAGACGATAAAAAGAAAACACAAAATCAAATAAAAAAGAACGAACACACGGCAAGCTCCCCACGTATAGGATATGCAAAATATGGAGAAGAAGACAAGTGGGATCTATTTTCAGTGATGGAGGGCGGCGGGCTTGCACTGGTAGCACTTGGCGAAGAGGCCGAAGGAGTCGACCTGCTTGACGAAGTTGGACATGCTGGCCCAGCCCCCGAACCCGAACCCCGCCACCAGCACCCACACCACCACCGCCGCGTTAACCGCGTACATCGCCGCCCAGCTCGGCATGAAGAACGGTGGCTTCTCCGCCGCGTTCTGCAAAACCAGACACCCAGAACCAAATGAATATCCAAACAGCCACCAGAAGGCGGGGAGGGGGGATGGAAAGTACCCGGCGAGCGGCGGCCTTGCGGTAGGTGAGCATGTGGGCGGCGGCGGGGATGATGTAGACAGTGAAACTCACGAGGAGGGCGCCGACGGCGGAGTTGATGGGGCCGAAAAAGGGAAAGATGATGGCCAGGAACCAGATGGGGATCACCACCGGCAGCCGCGCCAGCGCCCGCAGGCAGATGCTCCGGGTGTCGTGCATCCCGATCACCTTCTCCCACACAAAGTACAGCGGCGTCGACGCGAACCCGAACGTTATGAACTGTGCGCCAAAAAAGAAACACAATTTAATATTTCAGATCTTTCAGGCACGGCGCTGCCGTCGACGGCGACGGCGATGGACTGAGAAGGTGAGGCGGGACCTGGTGGATGAGCATGAGGATGACGGCGGCGTCGCGGAAGCGAGTCTTGGGGAGAAGGGAGAAGGCGTTGGAGTGGTCCAGGAGCTGGTCGCCGAAGGCCCAGTAAACGGCGGCGGACGACGGCAGCGTCAGCGTGAAGACGTACAGCGTCGCCACCAGGTATATGTACTTGAATTTCTGCGGCTTCCACATGGCGTGCATAATTTCCCTGTCAACACCGTATAATTTTCAAAAAATAATTAACCAAAATAATACTAAACATACGAATGAGTTTTTTTTTTAACTTATACAGAAAAAAACTTCTATGCTGTGTGGAAAAACATTTTCCGGAGAAAAATATTCTTAAAAAATTATGATGCTGTTCATTTTAGGAGCAAACAAAAGCGCTTCTGATGATTCTGTCTTCGTTCTCGAGCCGCGAACCGCCGGGAAAAGCTGCAGTCCTAAGCGCCGCCAGCCATCGCCGCCGTCAAAGTAGAAGCACCACCCGAAGGATGAACATTAAAGGATTTTTTCCCACATTAAACCCCTCAGCCGGTACAAATCATTTTCCATGAAGTATAAGAAGCTACTCTGATGGAGCTTACACGGTGACGGCATGGCCGCCGAAGGTGTAGAGGATATTGGTGGCGCCGGTGAAGTACAGTACCAGCTTCTGAGGAGCGGAGTGGGTGACGCCGTCGGCCTACACAAACCCGGACCCGCCATAACTTTACCTTCGCCTCGCTCGATCCAGAAACAAAGATCGAAACGAAAACAGAGACAAGTACCTGGCCGTGGATGAGGGCGGCGGCGGTGAGGTACCAGGCGGCGTAGGTGGTCATCCCCAGCCCCAGGAAGGACCAAATCCGGTAGTTATGGAAGGAGGGGATGAAGACGGTGGTGGCGCAGCAGGCCCCGAAGATGTATGTCCATGTCCGCTTGTCCAGCCGATCGTTGATGTAGTATATGTTACTGAAACAAAAACAGAGATTGCAGGAATTAATTAACCACCGGAGGACGCAATTTCAGAGGTTCAGACCTCGCGCAGGCAATGAGCTGGATGACGGCGCCGAAGAGGAGGAAGGTGCAGTTGAAGGCCAATCCGGCGGCCTTCCAGTACGGTCCCAGTAACCCATCCAAAACCTCGAACCACTGATGAACAAGATGAAGAAGATGATGATGATTAAATGATCAATCTGTTAGAAATTGTCAGGGAGAGGAGAACCAGAGAAAGAGGCAGAATACCTGGATGACATGGTTTTTGAAGCTGACGTTCTCCTTCTCCTTGCGAGTGCGGTACTCGATGTAGAGGACGCTGATGAGGTAGGCGGTCCAGCTGCCGACGAGGCCGTAAAAAATCTGGAGGAGGACGCCGGAGAGCATGCCCAGCTGGGAGAAGGAGTAGGGCAGCGTGAGCAGAACCTGAGCCACCTGGTTCGAGGCGCAGCTGAACCAGGCGTCCCAGGCGGAGCCGCCGTGCCACAGCATGCTCTTCACGCTGAACAGCGGCTCATCCTCCCCCCCGGGGACCTGCTCCGACGACACCTTCCCCTCCTGCTCCGCCGTCTCCTCGGCGGTGGCCACGATGGCCTCCTCCGCTTGCTTCTCCCCCAGCATCTCCTCCCGGCGGACGGATCTGAAACAGAACGACGCGAATCAGAGATTTAAGAACAGAGAACTGGCAGGAAGAATCAGGATCCCTCTGTGCATTGCTCGAGGCATACCCTTCTCGATCGATCGCGTACTGTAGCTGAAAGAACCGGTGACACCACTACGTACAAATCCGCCGAGCTGATGCTCGGAGATACAGCGCAAACTCGGTTGTGATAAAGACTAATCGGATTCGGTTCCGCCTCGGTTTAAGAGCGGGCGTATTTTGGCTCACCCACTGTCTGACAGAGAGGGAAAAGGCCGGCGTAGAACCTGCTATCCGAGGGTTTTGCAGGGGCGATTGAATGCCAGCAGAAAAAGCAAATCACAAGCGGCCAAGGCCATCAATCCACAGCGGCGCCCCACCTCCCCCGCCTGTCGCCCTCTACGGATCTGCAAAACCTTCCAAACTTAAATGCTTCCGGGAATCGCAGAAAGGTAGTAGATGATCAGAGGTGACGGAGACGGCGACTCCTGTCGCCGGAAATAGGAAAAGCCGGGCAGTGTAAGATGGGGAGACGAGGGATGGGCAAGAGGGTCTCTGAAATTGCTGAGTAAGAGGGAGGGGCAGTGAGTGGGAGAGAGGGAGCAAAGCAGCCGGTCTCACTGTGCTCCTCTGGTGGGATCAATGTTCATATAAGGACGGATCGGCGAGGAGGAACAGGACGGGGTCGTTCTTGGTCAACGATGACCAAATGAGTGCTCTGATCTGCCTTTATTCGTAATACCGACAGTCCCGCACTCCTCCTGTTGCAATTTTCCAATTCCTTCACCAAATGAGTGCTCTCATCTGGCTTTATTTTTTAAAAAAATTGCCTTTTAAATCTTTTGATTAATAAATTATAATGTATATTCATATCATCTATTTTTAATAACAATTCAAAAAAATTCTGCAGAAATTCAAATCTTGATGTGGTCCAAAAATTTGTAGTTACGGATAATTTTTTTTTTTAAATATGGCAACCATTTTATTTTTAATGGAAAAATATTTTTTAAAAAGAAATATGTTTTTTTAATATGGGTTCTTTGTTTAATGGAGTGGGAGCGTGGACATTTATAGATGTGTTTAAATACCTTTTTATTAAACATGTGCAAATATAACATAGGATAAATATTTATGGTTACATGTATTTTATTAAATATATGTAGACTTATGTAAAGAAAGAACATGTATTGCATTTGATAAATTAGAGTCACTGGACGGTTTGTGGTGAGGGGGTTTGGGATTTGAGGTGGCGGTTGGAGAATCGAGTCCCCAGGTGGTTTTATTTACTTACATGCGTTGTAAATAAATAGTAAAACATGTATTACATATGAAACATATGAATTGTGTTCTAAAATTGAATATTCATTTTTTAAAACATATTTGATACTATTGGAAACATGTTTTTTTAATATTTTTTAATAAACAAAAAAATTATGAAAAAGAAAACATAATATATGTTATATATACTATATATGATGTGCTATATATTTGTTACAACTTTTTATATTTTTTATATATGTTATGTTACATAAATGTTGTGTGTGTTTTTTGTCGTATACATTATATATGTTATTCGTGTGGATTGTTAAATGTTTTTTTTTTGCGTGTCATGTGTGCTTTTTTATTTTGTATTTAAAAAAACATATATTTATATTTGTTTATATAAGTTGTCTTAGTTAGCATATGCAAAACACGTAACATATATGCAAAACATTGAACACGCACATATATTAATTTATTTGGCTTAGTTGGTACTAAGGGAGAATGATATCCAAGAGGTTCAAAATCTAAATATCAACAGGTATAAGTTTTGTGATTACCGTAACATGCATTGTAACATGCCTCGTACCGAGAACTATTTCAATGACTTTCATATTCAAATGCCCTTTAATTGTGCCACCTTAATCTATTATCGGGTCACTTTCAAGTGGATCTTTGGGTTATATAAAGGACCTTCAGACCATATTTAAATGCACATAATCTTAATCATGTATCATTGAGGCCTTCATGTTACCACTCACAAATGCAAGGCATTGAGGTTATCTTTAAGCGAACTTGATCCAAGCAGTCATTGTTAGCATATCGAGGACAACACTCAAAATGTAAGGTCTTCATGACATCCCTAAAAAATGCAACAATTGCAGACCTTCACTCAAATGTAAGATATTTACATCATAGCTCAAATGTTAAGATCTTCAAGCCACTATCTGATGTAAATTTTTCGAGCCACCCTTGTAATATTCAATAATCATCATCTATTGAGTTATGAAGTCAAATTCTCGGTCCAAACATTGTTTGGAGAGTGTCAACAAGTCAAATGGAGTGCTGGTGGACTTGCTTATATCAAAAGATTAACAACGGTGTGTTGTTGGATGGTGGAAAGAAATCCAATCAATGGTTGGATGCAGTTAGACGATGGAGTTCCTGTTTCCATGACATCGGCCATAAAGTCGGTGCAATCGGTTAAAGCAACGGTTAGTGGTTGAAGAATGTTCAGAGAACATTCAATCCATGTACCAAACAGTGATTGATAAGAGGATATGAGTTTTACCTATAAATATGTGGTCCCTATGGGAATGTTTAGAATGATTATCTTGTTATTATTTTATAATTAGTGATTTAATAGCCATTTATAACTGAAGAGTTTCTCTCAACTTTCTTCAAGTGGAAAGAAATGTTTCTGTGTGGACGTAGGGAATATCTTGAACCACTTAAATTCCTTGTGTTGTGTGTCCTTTCATTCTTTTGTCATTCATCGTTGGATTTCCAGAGTCTTGTTCAACACGATGTGTGACATCCTTCTTGGATACACCGTTATTGGGAGCCTACGAATATTTTGGTATTTGAGATATTGGAGTATCAACTTCAAGCTTTAAATTAGTTTGTTGTAATCTCCAATAAACACATATATATTAATTCAAACATCCAACAAAAGTATCTCCATACATCATGTATAATCATATAATCCCTTTATCCAAGGCACAAAGTACAACTATGTGACACATAACATGACAATCATGTAAAGGCCAACTTATTCATTCTCGATTCTTCGAGTTAGATTGTCCAAGATAAATAAATTCATCACATGTCATTCATTTAAATGGATGAGAAAACATCATATGTAACTTAACTATATGTGGTCACATATTTCTCGAGTCTTACTCAATTAAGGACTCATATCATGCCCAACATACAGGAGGAAAAATCTTATATTGGTTAAGAAAAATTCGGTACATGATCAACAACATACCCAACTACACTTGATTAACTCAATCTTAATATCAACATAAAAAAGGCATCAAAGTATGAAGGTTCACACATAATGCACATTGTCAACCTCAAGTGTAGTGGAGTACTATACAATATACACCTCAAGTGTACCAATGAAATTATGCATGACATTATATATAATATACTCAATTTACTCAATCTAAGAAACAAGTCACACTTGTGTCTCACGAGTGATGTGATGCCCTCCAGTTCATATGTATGATCAATTTTAAGCTTAGCCTATCTATTTTGAGGTTCGAGAGGATTTCATGATTCTGAGGTTGAAAATTTGGAGTTTAAGGGAAAATAGGCTAGGCACACAGTTTATCTGACAATGCGGTAACCATGTGGTTTGACAAACATAACACATTGAGAACCTTTAGTACATTAGGTTATGGACATTTGCAAACCCTAAGGAGTGTGACACCACTAGGGGTTATTCTTGTGATATCGATAGACTGTAGTAAGACTCGATATCGGTAGGATTCATAGTATTCCTGGCTTAGTGTTCCTTCACGTGTTCGAGTACATATTACCATAGGCTAGAGCCCACTTGTGCTTGGTTTTATACATGATGGTATTATTTCATGTTTGATTGCTCACATGTTTATCATATGGTGTCTCCATGGATGATTCTGCTTATGTATTTATTTTGTCTTTCATGTACTGGACATATTCCTAGTTTATGTGAGTAAGAAATGCTTTAAAGGAAACCAAAGGATGTTTTCCAAAAAATGGTTTTCATTTGAAATTTATTTATAAACTTTTTTGTTTTAAATCTAGAACTAATGGTTTCATAGTGATAGACGTTGTATAGATTCTTTGGTGGTATCCTATTGGGCTTAGTTCTCACACCATATTTTCGACTTTGGGCGTTTGTAGATCTGGTTTTGCAAGACAAAGGTAAAGGGAAGGGCATCATGTAGCTCATCGACTTCTCATGGATGATGTCATCTTCTAAGCGAGATGGGTTGGTCGTGATAGTTGGTCACATGAAGACAATTATTTGTTCTTATTTAATTTGATTTCAAGTTTAGACTTTCTAGCTTGTTCTTGTATGTCTCATGGATGTGTAATTTGCTTCCGCATTGTACTCTATTTATTTATCTCTTTTCAGTTACTCATGAGATTTTTTTGGTTTATGTGTTGATCTTCACCTTGTGGTGGATTGACTTGGGTGATGTTTCATATTGATTTGGGCTGGTTCGTTATAAAATGGTATTAGAGCCATTACCCAGCCGAAAGTGTGATAATATTGCCTGGGTTTGGTTCAAATTTTGGTAGACTGGATCGATGACATGTTGGGGCTCAAGGAGTACATGGTGAGTAGGTGCTTGATCACCACCTTTCATGATGCCACTTGAGTTACCATGGGAAGTCATGATTTAATATTAGTTTTATACATTCTATGGGTTATGGTTGATATAATGACTTATGATCATCATTGGCATATGTTGATTTCCTTGGATGTTGTTCTGGAATTGGGGTGTAAACACAAAGAAGAGTCAAGTTGTGAGGTCTGCTTGGATGGATTGAAAAACCATTCAGTGACCAAACACTTGTTTTGGGAAATGTTAAGGTGGTTATGGAACGCTTGACACATGGCCCTCAACCTTGTGGCTAGGTTGAGCCTGACTCTATTTTCCTTTGCTCTTGCTGTTTAGAGCCCATGATTCTTGGATTCTTTGAGTGAATCTCTTTGACAAGAAAATAATCAAGGTGTTCCCTAGGATATGTTGATATCAAGAATCAGTTTGACTAATAGTAATTGTAACATCCCGAGATTTCAATATATATATTTTCCTTTAAAAAATAACGAGTTTGATATCTTTCTTCACACGCACTAAAACGAAGTTCACGATACATTAGTAAATTAAAATAATCATCTTTATTATGATAAAATATAAGATATCTATATGTGATATAAAATATTAAAATTCTATAAATTAGAAAATTGGTATGTGATAATATTAGAAACACTTAATGTTAAAAATATTTTATCATTACATATTTTATTTTTTATTAAAATCATATATAATTAGATATATTTTTTATAAATTTAGAATATCAAAATTTATTTAGTACAATTTTTTTGAGCATTTTCTAAAAAAATCGATTTTTTAGTTGAAAATGCGGTTTTTACGAAAATTATAATTTTCATGAATTTATTAATATATATGAATAACTTATAAGGTCATAAAACCATTTAAGTAATCGAATATGAAACTAAGTAATAAAATTATGCATTTTAAAATATTATTTGAACTTAAAGAATTTATGCCCAACATTTTTTAAAACTAAAGTAAAATGTTACTTTAATAAAGAAAATTGTTTTTTATATTATCTTTTAATTAATAAATATTTTGTTAAAATTTGGTTATGGCTTGATTTTAATATCTCATAACCTTAATTTGTTTTATAATAAATCAATTACTATCATGAAAATCAGAAACCATACAAAATTTATCTTATACACATGTTTAAAGTTTTAAAACACTCTTTTATTTAAAAAACAATTTTCATGTGTTATGTGTGTTTAATTTAAAATAATATTTTATCATATTTATGAAATAGGTTATAATGAGCCCAAATTTGGATTCATCATGTATAAATTTGGTGGGAAGGATCCTCTCATATTTTTATTAATAAATTAATTACCACGATTAATATTTAATTAAGAGTAATAAGTTTTTAAATGACTAATCTAAAGTGACTCGAATTTTCCTAAGTTTACTTGACCTTTAAACCTCATATAAAACCTTTTTTAGGTTATTAAGTCTTACCCAAATGTATTACCAACCATACCATACCTAACTTACCTAACTTCCATGCACTTCTATTATTACCCCTTACTTAACATTCTTTTCCATGAAACATGCATTTTTCTTCACTTAAAAAAGGATACCACTTCCACCCCATATATACTTGACCTACCATTAAAATTCCTCTTGAAAATATAACCCAATTACCTATCCTATAACTACATTACATTTAATTAAGCGTCTGGTCACCATAAGATATCCTAACTTCTCCATTTTCGACAAGACTTTCAAGAGAAAGTTCAAAGTCTCGATGAAGGTGTCACGTCTTTCTTATTATTTATTTCATCTACCAAATATAATATATTATATATATGAGAGTATGATAACATTAGTATTAATTATATTTTTGTATGTTATTATAATAATGGAATATACCTTTTATTCCTTCCTCCAAAACCATTCAAAAAATAAAAAACACCATCATGCGTATGTGCGAACTATCGCCTCCATGCACGACACATCCTATTTTTCATCACCACCTTGTATGGTAGTTAAAAATGTTTTTTAATGAATCAATATTATATTTATAACATTATTATTATTTTTAAATGATAAATTATTTTACTTTCTACATCCCTTCTATTTTATGGAAAATAAAATTATCGACCATGTGTACGAGCGGATTACAGCCTCCACACAACAACACGTTTGCTTTCTATTACCACTAATCATGGATAACTATACAAATTATTTTTGTGTATGAAAATTATATTTAAATCACTATTTATATTCTATATGTTGTGAATCTATTTTAAAAATAAACTTAACTATGGTCAGTATGCCAAGAGATTCACATAAAAATCAACCAAACCACCTCGAGTAACCGACATAAGTGGAAAAGATTTGATAAATGAGAAACTTCTGATGATAAGTATAACTTGTTAAATTCATAATAAATGAACAAGTTTATTATTAAGGTTTTTAATAAACATAAATTTATTATTAAGGAAGTTAAGTGCAAGTACAAAACACTTTCAGACACAGGTACGAGTTTCGTTTAAAAAATTCCTTATTTGAGACACATGTTATTTTTTGCACCCCATTTATCTTAAATGGTGTATATAATACCAATTGGATATTTAACATCATGTATTGTCCTTATTAATGTTATTTTAACTTCAAATTCAATCTATCTTTCTTTCAATGGTTTTTTATTAGAATGTTCTTAAGCCGTAAGTGATTTTTGTCTCAAACTCCCTTTTTTGAGACATATTTTACTTTATGCATCAATTTACTTTTATATGGTGTATATGATTCCTGATTGTTTTTTATCATGAAATATATTTTATTCATTTTATTTGAGGTTAATTTTCAATATCTTTCTCCTTCAAGGGTTCTTTTAAAAAAGTTAATCATGCCTCGACTCAAGCTCCCTTTCCACGAGTCATGAATTTTCTTCATGTCATTGATCATAAAAGCCTCCTTTCTCCTACAATTTCCTTTTAAATATGTTTTATTTAATTTTCCTTTGAGTAAATTAATCCCATTCATTAGAATTCTTCTCTTTGTGGGATCATGTTCTCTTTCAAAATGCATCACCGAAAGGAATGATTCCCAACTTAAGCACACAACTCAATTTCTTCCATATCCATGTTTTACCTGTCAAAAGTTTTTTCTATAATACTGCAAGTGGAGTTCATACTTATCTTCACCTATTATCAATGAAATGTTTTATCATCATTTTTATTATGTGGGTTTCACTAAAAGTTTTTAACAGACTTTAAATTTTTTAAGTATGATTTGTTTTCAAAAATGTTTTCTTCTAAAGTAATGTTTCAAAATGTATTATTTCTAAATTTTTTTAAAAAGGGATTTTTCAATCACCTTGAATTTATTAAAAAATGTTTTAAAAATTAAATCTTTTAAATATCTTGTATGGGTCATTTTTTAACAAAAGGAATCTATTTTACACATTTCCACGTGAACGTATCTTTTCGACACCTCTACCATTTTCTAAGAGACTTCCTCTCTATGCATTAATGTTTTCAAAAAAAGGAAATTATTATTCTCATGGATTAATAAAATATCCATTTTTAAATATTTTCAAAGGATAAGGGAAATTATTGTTTTCAATGAAAATTTCTAAATTTTCTAAGAGTGTTCTTTATTTATGTCATATACTTGATCAAGGGTATTCTTCAAATGATACTATCCACTTTTTTTATCTAGATTAATTGTGAAATTATATTTTTCATCTACGGTATGAATCATTAATGATTTTATATTTCCTAAAAATTCACTTTTATAGGATTTATTTACATTCCAAATCCTTTACTTCGTGAATTCCCTATGTTCTATTACTTGATTGAAGGGTGTTGACCTATATGTATAATACATCAATTAATTGAAGAAATTGTTGTCTAAACTGCATATCTATTTCCTATATGTTGTGAATACCATAGGAATAATCATCTTTGTTGAAATATATTTACCTATAGTGATGCTTAAATTCATTGGATACCCATTTATTTTCTATGGGTTTATCATGTTATGTTTATTGGTGAAGTTATGAATGCTTCATTAAGGAATAACTTGAAAAGGACATTAAACCCATTTTATTTTCTTGGGTTTTTATGATATTTATGGAAACCATGTGTCACACATATGTGTGATTTTCATTATGTTAGGGTGGGCCTATAATTATATACCCCTCCCATGCATTGGGTAATGTTTCCATCTTTTGAGATATCATGATGTGTGGGTAGTGAGCCTAGCCAACTATGGGAGTGGATAGTTAGCCTAGCCATCTATGTTATGTTAATAAGGCAAGGATCCTTGAATTATGATTATGATATCATGTTTATATTGTTCTAATATTTCTACGATGTCATGCTATTATAATATGATCATGATTATTTCATGCTCTTATGTTATTTGTTTCCATGTCATGATTCCATGCTCATTATGATATAATGTTATGCCTAATGTCTCTCATGTTATGAATTATTATTATGTTTACTCTTACTGAGCATTTGAGATCACCCCTTTATTATGTCTCCATTTCCTTAGGTTATGAAAGAAATTATTAACTACACTAAGCCTATAAGAGTATCTTGTATAGAGAATTTATGGGCAATGTTGAAGACTCATTATGGACTTATTTGCTTCTTATATAGTGGAAGAAAAAAAGTGTCCATTTGTTGAGAAGACTTGAGAATTAGTAGTTTATATTTTTTCTCAACTCTCTAAAACTCTAAACTAAAAGGGCCTTGGATTGTAAATGTGTGAAATATATTGTAATCATATATGTGTATCAAATACATATTTTTAAGTTATGTGTTTTCAGAACTGGATCCTTGAGCATGGGTCTGGGGGTGCTTTAGTTAAGACATGCTTTTATTTATGTAGGTGTAGTATGACTAGTTTTATGTGTGAAAATGGATTTCATGAAAAAATTATTTTAGTTTGAAAAGTTAGAATTTATTTATTTTCCAAAAAATGATGCTTTGTTTCTATCTCATGTATTTAGAAATGGTTTTTTAATCATGGAAACCTAGAAAATGTTTTGGTTTTTGAACTAGTTAACAATCTACATGAAAGGATTTCACACCCTTGAAGCATGTTTTCAATATTTTTTAAATATTTTTAAAAAATAAATGGTTTTTTACCATGAATTTTTAAAGGTTAGGTTTTTGGTTCTAAGGAAAAAACTTGTTATTGTTTTCAACATGTAATATAGAAGTGAAAATGGTTTTGAAAGTGGAATGGTAAATCAATAGAAGATTCCAAATTTTAATAAAAACTAGCTTTTATAACTTTAATGGTGGTTTCTTTTTAAATAACTTTAAACATGGGTAATGTAATTTAAGATGAAAATGAATATTTATTCATGATTTGGTATTAAAGGGAAGAAATTTCATCTTGTAATTGAGAAGATGTGAGATGTTTCTCTTCCAAATTTTATTCTAAATAAATAAAAGATGTTTACTTCTGAAATGGGTTGTTTGTATAAATCCATTTCAAATTGCATTTGAAGATTTTATAAATAAATAGTTTTTGAAATAGGTTTCATCTCTTTAAGTGTGTTTTTTTGATTTATTTTTTGATTTTCATTTTTTACACGACCTTTTCTTTTATACAGGGGTTATCTGATGTGCTCTAAAGAACATGATTAGATATAGTTCTTTTTGTTATATTGTTTGAGAGAGTCTTTTAGAGAGTTCATGAGTTTAAGTGAAATAATTTCCTCAAGAGTGATATTTTCATATTATATTTGATTTTTATTAGGCTAAAATAGAGAGGATAGTGTTATCTTTACTCTTGATGTTATTTTCTAGCCAACTAGAGAACAATATAGTTTCTACTGGGTAGCCGAGTTAGTAAGGACCTATTTTCTTGGGTTCCTAGTATCCCTAAAAAAGAGTGGGATCCTTGGAGGATCCTTCAATCTGAGTGATAATCCTTACAAGTTCATACTCTATAGTTTCATAGCAGTTGTGTTTTTTTGGATAACCATGCTTAAGTGTTATCTTTGATATCTTCTTTGAGACGATCTATTGAGATCAAAGGACATATTGAGTTTCTTTATGCCTTGGTTCTTTCTTTCACTTTGTTAACCTTGTTTCTAGAGATAGCCTTGTGAAAAAATCTATGACGTGAGTTTTGGATTGTAATTATAAACATGGTGATCCTTGGGTGTTTTTATGGGTAACTAGGTTTGGTTTGGTGGCCGAATGGATTAAGAAATCCATCAGGGTTATGGATTTTGTTGGCTGGACCATGTGAGCCACCAAGTTGAATCCTCTAAACCTGAGTTATCATTAATGTAGTATCATTACCGAATACTAGAGGCATATCTTTTCTTGTTGAGGAATTTATTTGTTTGAATAATCTCTTGGTTATGAGAGATGTGGTGGATGTGGTGATCTGGATCATGCATTCCTAATGATCATTAGGGTGGTTTGACTTGACGATCCTTTGAAAATTTCTTGGTGGTGGTGTATTTTTATAGACTTGATCTAGTTCTATCTTGGTAGTATACATCTTGTGAAATCATATTGGTTGTCCTTAGTTAGGTATAAAGATCTTTGGGGTTTTCTTTGAATGTAATGTTAAACCTCAATTAAAATGTTGATGCTCTCTTATAGTGAGGTAGTTTCTCATCATTACACCATTTTAGGTTGATATAAATAGTGAGGAGACCTGTGTTTGGTATATGTTCTTTTAGAGCCTCATGTTGGATAATTTATAACCTAAGACTCCTTTGAAATGTTAGATGTGAGGTTAACTTGAGATTCAATATTGTTTCATGCTAAGCTAAGTTAGTACTTTTCAATGTTACCAAGAATTCTCTGGTATGGATTTGAGGTATGCATTGATGTAAGAAAATGGGTGATGGTGAAAGGCGTTCTCCAATTATTCCTTAATGAAAATAATCTATCTCACTGTGACTGTGAGTTTATAGGAGTTATACGTGCTCTTATAATTTAATGATACTACCTCCTTAGAGAGAAGTTTATGATATATTAATAACATAAAATCCTAAGGTGTAATTTTACCTAGAGGAATATTATCCTATGATATAAATTATAGGTTAAGTTATTTAAAATCTTTGATTTTGATATTGGGTAAACTCTTAGATAAGGAGGTGTGCACACAGAAACTTTAAGCAGGTAATCACTAACGCAAGCTGTGAAGAATCAAAGGAGGTGGGACCCTTAATAAACCTTCTTACAGAAATTCATTAGGTTGTGTTTAAGGATATAGTGTAATTATATTCCCAAATTATGAGAAAGATGATTCTTCCTTATGAAAATGTTTTTGGTCTGGTAAAGTTTCAGATTAGTTGGTAGCGTTTTAATAAAATATTTTATTTTAGGGAGATATTGGGTTTCTGGTTATGGTATCCTAATGGTTCTTTGTATATTTGGATGTAGTTGGTTATTCAAAATGTTTTGAGTCATGGGTTGATAGATCTTGAACATAGGTCTAGTTGGTACGTGCACTCAAGGGTTACTAGGATGTGCCATGATCTAAGACATCAATGTTAGTGGCCCAGAGTGAGTTAGTCAATTGCAGACTTTATGCCATGATGCCTTGATTTCCATAAAGCTAAAGTGAAACACCACAGACCTACCAGTTTGGTGTAGCCTTATACATTCTATTATGAAAGTTGGATAAAGGATCCTCAAACCTTGTAAATTCACTACCAAAGTCTCATAGTAGGAAAGAAGATACAATTTGGGTAATCATTCATTGATTTACAAAATCATTTTATATCTTTCCTACTAAGGATATATTTATGGTAGAAGAGTTTGAACATATGTATATTCAAGGAGTTACCATATGCGATGGGTTCTCAATAAAAATTGAGCATGAAATTTAATCTTTATATAGATGGTCTGACTAAATGAATCATCTAGTTTTTGAGGACCTACTTCAGGTGCGTGTGCTTATTTTTAGTGGATTTTCTATTTAGTTACTTCGTTGGTCTTCAATTAAGGATATGCATTTTGAATTTTCATTTGGGTGGACATTTAGATATCCTTAATTTCAGGAAAGGGTAGGTTATTGTTCTCTATAGGACCGAGTCTTGTGTAGGGAAGATGAGGATGATGTGGTTATCTCAGTAAAGGCTGGTAGCAGTTATGAGAAGCTAGAGATTTTATGTAGACCAACATCATTGTCTGGTGGAGTTTTTGGTATGTGATCAGGTTTTTCTCAGGGTTTCACCTAATTGGGGAAATCATCTTTGGGGTAATAAGGGTAAGTGGCATTGAGGTTATTTGTCCCTTTTGGTATTATCTAATGACTTAGAAATTTGGATTATCAGTTGGACCCATCATCTCACTGGACGTCAATTCACAATGTGTTTCATGTTCCCCCAATTAAAGATGTATCAAATGGAACCTTCCCATGTGATTGAATGGGATTATGTTGATCTTGATCCTAACAACTCAGTTTTTGAGTATCTAGTTCAGTTTTTGGATTTATAGGATAAGGTGTTTCGCGGTAAAACAATTCCTTTAGTCAGTGTACGGTGGAAGTGTAGATGGGATAACCACAAGGCATGGGAGAAAGAATCATTAATTATATTGAAATGGTATTATCTATTTTCAAGTCCAGAATCTTAAGAAATTTCTAGGGACAAAGAGTTTCATAGTGGGGATAATTGTGATGTCCTTCAGGTCATAGGTATGATCAATTTTCAGTTTGGTCTATCTATTTTGAGGTTCAAGAGGCTTTTGGGAATCAGAGGTTGAAAATTTAGAGTTTTAGGGAAAATAGGCTAGGCACACGATTTAGGATCACATTTTCTCTAACCATGTGGTACAACTCTATGGTTTCTAGAGGTGTTTTGTATAGTTTGAGCATATTTTATTTAACCATGTAGGTCTATAGGTAAAACCCTATAGACGTTTCCAGTGTCTATCACACGTCTTGATCATGGTTTTTAAAACCATTCAGCCTTCTCCAGTATACCGCGTGACTTGGTTTTCCAAGGATAGTGTCCACCAGATGGTTAGTACATGGTTTTCCAAACTTTTATGCCAAAACATGCATCTAGATATGAACTTTTAAAATTAGAAATTTACCTTGATACCCTTGGTCGTTTTAACCTCTAAAAACCTCTTAATTCCTCATTGGCCCAAAACAGCCTCTCCAGGGCTCTCTAGGAGGTTCTCCCTTTGGATCTTTAGATATTCTCTATCAATCTTGATGTATCCATTTGAGGCATGTTTTTTTTTATTTTTTTATTCTTCCTCTTTCTAGATCTACCTCTAATCCCTCATATTCTCCATGTCATGAAAACCTATATGGGGTATGATGAACCAATATATGGTTTATATGGATAATTTATAATGTTTCTATTGGATTTAGGCTTATGAGCACCAGATATCTTCATTCCCAATCTTCATTTTTAAGGCGCCTAAGTTTCCTCTGTTGGCGAGGTAGGTGTATTTATACAATGGTGTTAACCCCTAAATTACTTAATATTCTTATAAATTTCTTTGGTATGTTTTATGAAATTAATTTATTTTATATCAAAGATGAATTATTTTATGAAACGAATCTTAGGTGGCATGAAAATGGGTTTCTAAAAGGGATATACTTTAAAAATAGTTTATGAACTTTATTTGTTTGATGAAATTAAAAAAAAAATGATTCTGAATCTAAAATGGATTTTCAAGCATGAGAGAAGTGATGAATTTATATCAATTTTTTTTCTAAATTGTGAGAATGGTTTATTTAAAGGTTTTTGAAAACATAATACATTGGGAACCTTGGGTGTGTTGGGTTATGAACATATGAAAACCTTAGTGAGTGTGGCACCACTGGGGGTTATTCTTGTGATATTGATAGAATGTGGTAGGACTCGATATCAGTAGGATTCATAGTATTCCTGGCTTAATGTTCTTTCATGTGTTTTAGTATGTATTACCATAGGATATATCCCATATATGCTTGGTTCTATACCTGATGGTATTATTTCATATTTTATTTCTCACATGTTTATCATATGGTGTTTCCATGGATGATTATGCTTATGTATTTATTCTGTCTTTCATATAATTTACATATTATTGGTTTATGTAAATATTAAATGCTTTAATGGAAACCAAAGGATATTTTACAAAATGGTTTTCATTTGAAATTTCTATATAAAGATATTTTGTTTTAAAGCTAGAATTAATGGTTGTATGATGATAGAAATTTTATTGGTTCTTTGGTGGTATCCTACTGGGCTTAGTTCTCACACCCTACTTTTTTCCTTTGGGTGTTTGTAGATCTAGTTTTATAGGAGATAGGTAAAGGGTAGGGAATTATGTAGCTTATTATCTTCTCATGGACGATGTTGTCTTCTTAGTGAGATGGGTTGGTGATGATAGTTAGCCACAAGGAGATAGTGTTTTGTTATTTTTTTCCTTCAGGTTTTTCCTTTTGGACTATTCTTTTATGTCTCAGGATGTGTAATTTACTTCCATGTTGTACTATGTTTATTTATCTATTTTTAGTTACTCATGAGACATGTTTTTTGTTTATGTGTTAATCTTCACATTGTGGAAGATCAACTCAAGTGGCGTGTCATGTTGTCCCGGGATGGTTCATTATAAGTGAACTTTTTATATTCATAAATTCTTATAATCATGTTAATATTAACATATTATTATAACACTTGTCTTTCCATGATGATATCTATTAGGGATAACTCAAAAATTTAACTTTGATGAGTTATTTATCATTTAATTATCATGTTATAAATGCCTGATACATGAATAAATGATAAAATCTAAACTTCTTTTAAGTTAATAAGACATTACATTTTTATTTTCCTAAACCATTTCATAATATGAACAAATTTTATAATACACTAACAAAACCATATAAATTAGAACTAGTCTTACCACATCTTAATACACAAGGACTTTAAGCAACTCAAATTTCTCCACTACATTAGTGATATTTTCATTGAACGTGCTATATAAAAATTTAAAACCTTTTATATAATTATGCAGTGTCACACCCTGACATGTGGAATTAGGCATGGATCCTCCATTATCTTTGTATTTTTGATTTCAGAGGTATTGGAGGTGCACTATGGATTAAAAAAAATATTTTGGGCATTCTGGTGCCAAACATCTAGGATCATGGCCGTGGTGGTAGCCTTGGTGTGATGGTGTGTTTTTTATTTGAAACAGAAAGTTCCAAAACATGTGTGGTCCCATGAATGTTTTAATAGTGGTTTTACTGTGCTCCATGACATGCAAGTTTCACCACGAGCATGGAGGAGCCTGTGGCCAGGACAAAATAGCATGGGTGTTGGGGTGAGGGCCTGGCCGATGCCCATGGTTGGTATCTTGGGATAGGCCACCATTCCATGATGGGAAATATCATGGAATGGTGGACTCACCCTAGAGACCAACCATGGGCACCAGACACACCTTCGCCCCAACATGGAGGCTGTTTTAGCCTAGACAGGGGCTCCACCATGCCCATGGTGAAGCTTGAAAGTTGTGGCTCACAGGGAAACCAACAATAGATCACACCCATTTTGAAATTGTCCATTTTACATAGGAAACACACCACAACCATCACTACGGCTATGGTCCTGGCTATTTTTCACCAGAATGATCAAAATCCTCTTTTTAAGACACTTTGCACGTCCAACGCTTCTGAAATAAAAAATAAAAAGATAAAGGAGGATCCATACCCAATTACACATGTTAGGGTGTGGGAATTTTCCCCACTATAAAATCTTTCTATCCCTAGAAAAGATCAGGATCACAAACCTAAAAATAGATAAGTTCATTTCTGTATCACCAAGGCCTCACACTCCCATGTCTCATGGATGTCCCTACCACATTTCAATCTCACTAAAACCAATGGGATTATCTTTACATGAAATACCTTACTCTACTACTCTTCTATTTGAATAGTATTTTCAACCACTTAAGTGTTAGATTCAATTTCAACATCTTCCCACTTGATCACATGGGACAAATTTGAATGATACTTCTTTAGTTGGGAAACATGGAAAAATCATGGATAGAAGTCAAATGAGTAGGTAAGTCTAACTGATAATCAACATTCCTAAGTCGCTCTGAAATCTCAAATGGGACAACATAATGAGGTGTTAACTTACCCTGCTTCCCCAAGCATCTATATCCCAACTGAGTTGAAACTCTGTGAAAAACCTGATCACCTACCTCAAACTCCAACGGATGACGATGTAGAAAAATATAATATTTATAGTGACTTTGAGTTGACGATAACCTTTTCCTAATCAATTTCATGATATCTATCATCTACTAAATTGTACTTGGTCCAACCAAGGACCGTTCTCTAACCTCTACCCAATAATGAGGTGATTTACAAAACCTCCCATACAAAACCTGAAATTGCGGTATCCAGATCATATCCTGATAACTATTGTTATCGAAAAAATACACTAAGGGAAGATGCTTCCCTCAAGATCCACTGAATCCAAGAACACATGCAAAAAATAGTCTTTAAGAATCTGGATATCCCACTTAGACTAGCCATCTGTCTGGGGATGATAAGTCATGTTCAACTTCAAATGAGAACCCATCACTACTTACAATTTGATCCAAAATTAGGATTTGAAGAAAGGGTATATATCCAAAATTATATCCAATGACACACCATGGATTTTAATAATCTTATAAACATATAAGTTCCCATGATCCTACACCTTTTTTGACTCTATGATAGGTAGGAAATGCATTGATTTCATGATTTGATCAATAATCACCCATATCACATCATTACCACCAAGAGTATGAGGTATACCAATAAAAATGTCCATGAATATCTCATCCCACTTCTATACTATAATGTGAAAGGGTTTAATCAAACAAATATGAATCTGAATTTTTTCCTTAATTCATTGACATGTAAGGCACCGAGACACAAAATCTACAATCGATCACCTAATTCCTGACAACTAGTAGCGATGTATTATGTTATGATACATCTTGGTATCTCTAGGGTGCATGAACCATTTGGATCAATGTTCATTACCCATAAATTTATATCTCAAATTCATTGGAACAACCATCATACCTCAGAAGCACAACACTCTATTGAGAGACCAAAACCAATCATGAGAGGCCTCCCCACTATAAAGGCCCCTACTAAAGAAATAACACTTTGTATCTTCAACCATTATAATTCAAATATGATCATCTATAGATGATAAAACTCAAGTATAGGATAGGAATACATGTCCGTCATATCTCCCTTCATCAAAGTTCAACTCAGAAAACAACCTCATCAAGAACTATTCTTATATTGATTTATTCACTACCTGAGTAAAAAAATTTCAGCTCAAAGAAACTGTAACCACATTTCCTTTTTTTAGGGTGTATGAAATATTAAAATCAATGATATGAAGGTACTATACCTAGTTTATTCATCTAACACTTAGATCCCTTTGAGTGAAGATATACTTTAGACTCTTATGGTTTGAATACACTATAAGTCGCTCCCCAAATAAATAACAGTGTTAAGTCTTAAGAGTGTGAACCAGTGCCGTTAACTCAAGATCATGAGTGGGGTAGTTCTTCTCATGAGGGTATAATTGATGAGATACATAGGCTATCACCTATTTACCCTGCATCATAACACAACCCAAACCCATACCCGAGGCATCAAAATAAACATAATATCTCAAACCTAACTCTAGAAGAATCAAGACTGGAGATAAAGTCAATCTCACTTTCAACTCCTCAAAAGATATTTGGCACAGATCACTCCAAAAAAACTTTACAACCTTATGGGTTAACTCTATCATAAGAGATGTGATCTTGGATAAGTCCTATACAGAGTTCCTGTAATAACCTTCTAATCCTAATAAACTTCAGATCTCAAACACTTCTCTAGGATGCTCCCATAAAACCACTACCTGAATATTCTCGGGACCCATTGAGGCACCTTTCTTAGAAATAACATGACCCATAAATTTTACCTCTTGAATATAAAAATAAAATTTGGATAGATTCCCATATAGACAGTGTTCTTTCAAGGTCCCAAGGATAATATTCATATGCTCAACATTTTCTTTCTTTGATCTGGGATAAACATAGATATTTTCCACAAAAACAACATGAAAGAATCCAATAATTAATGGAATATTTGATTCATAAAATCCATAAACATTGTAGGAGATTTAGTAAGGGAAAACAAAATGACCAAATTCTCAAAATGGCCATACCTGTGCCTGAACACCATTTTAGGAATATATTCTTCTCATACCCTTAGTTTATGGTACCCCAATCTCAGATCAAAGATGTCAAGATCAAGAACTAAAAAGTCACATATGTTTTCAGGTCAACAATAATCACCCGACCGTTGGGATATCTAAAACCCTACCCCAACTTCTTTCTTAAAGGAGTGAAAAGAGTTATTATGAAAGGAGTAAGATCTGAATGTAAACCCTACATTTCAATGATCTTGGAAGAGCTAAAGGAATTAATTTCACCAATATAAAATAAATCTATATCCATATAGGATGCAATAAACACCATACCACTCACAATATTCGGTCCTACCTCTCAATCCTCTGATGCATACTCTATTTCATAGATACATACAACCTTATCCTACCCATTATTCACAACTTGAGAATCACCCTTAGCATTAGGTTGAGATCCCACCCCTTTTCCATGTCAGATTTAAACTGAGAGCCCTTGGTGGAGGTGGATCTAACATTACTACCTTGTGATTACCTCTAACAGAAATGTTGAAGATGACCAAATTTCCCACATGTGTGAATACATTAGGAGCTACCTTATAATTAGGTTTGAGATATCACTTTTTCCTACATTGGTAATAGACCACTAGACTCTTCCATGATGTTTTTTCACACTCCTACCACAACCTTGGAATTGGTCATCCAACTTCCTTTTCTAACCATAAATTAAACTATGGCTACCTTCCACTATCACTAGTTCTCTACAAAGTCCTATATTCTAAGATATGTCCACCTTAGCCATATATTCCTTGTCCACAACCTCAGTGAAGGTGGGTAGACACATAAGAACTAGTATATACTGAATATTAAGCCTTAAACCCATATTAAACCTTCACAACTTGAGATAATCATTGGAAACAAGCACTGGTGATAGGTGCACTAACTCGAAAAATTGAGTAGCATACACCATGAATGAATGATCTCCCTACTCTAAAGAAATGAACTCACATGACTTCACTGCCCTCATTTTCATAGGATATAACCATTGATTTAAGGCTTTCTTGAAGCTAGTATAGGTGAGATCTTCATGGAACTTGTCTTCCATGATAGATTCCCACCACTTCTTTCCTGACCACTCAAGCGTATTAGTGGTGAAACAAACCTCAAATTCTTACGATGTTTCTAGGAAGTGTAATGTCTTCTCAATCCTATAGATCCATTCTTATACTTCCTATATACCCCTTTCAACATGAAATATCGATGGATGCTTCTTAGTGAATTCCAAAAAATGGTCGATCCTCCATTGTGTGGTGGGCAACACCAGGCCGTGGTTGTGGGGGTATAATATTTTTCTGAAACACCCTTTCATCACCCAATATTACAAGAGAGTTTACTCTAATAAAGTGAATCCTTAATAGGGGAGTTTAATGCATCTCATAACTAAATTTTAATCTATTAAACTAATATTTATCCACCCTTTATATTGGATTCTGAATCTGGAATTATGAGAAGGATTTTTGGGAACTCATTTGATACACATGATGCATTTCTTAAAATACCTCATTGATTATTTTGAAATGAAATTAGTTTTCTAAACATGAAAGTTGTATGGATTCACTATTGCAAATGTTTTTATGAAAATTTGGGCTTGGAAATGAAATGTATTTTCCTTGGAAAATGATTTATGAAACAAGAATGTGGTTTCTTAAATGGAATGGAAATATATGAGCACATTATAAATACCTTGGGGTATGAGAAAAAACTATACACATGTGATATCTAGTGGAGTTAGCTATGAATGGGGTGGTTCTCATGATTCCATTGTTTCTAGTGGGAAACCTTTTTGAGGGACCGAAGTTTCCTAAATATAGTAGTCAATTATACTGACTAGTGGTCATGTTTGTCTTAGTTGTGCATACCCTTGTGTTGTGATTGTCCCATTGGTATTGTATGGATACTTTATGTGCATGTTCATTGATGCTTGAAACTTGTTTTATACATATTATTAAGCATCATGGACAAATTTTAGGCAATATATTTTTTTTTAATTTGAATATGTCATGTTTTTAAAAATAAAACCAAAGGATGTTTTTATATAAAAAATAATTCCTTTTGGAAATGTTTTAGATATATATTTTATAAAATAACCAATTAATTCATTTGGATAGGCATTTTATAGATTCTTAGTGGTATCCTACTGAGCTTTAGTTCTCACACCCTACCTTTACCTTTGGGTTCTTGTAGCCTTAGTTTTGCAGGATACAGGTAAAGGGAAGAGAATCATGTAGAGGATGACTCTCATAGATCATATAGATGTTTGGTGGGTTGGGAGGATGGTGGTGACATATAGTCAGGTTCAATGTTGTGGTCTTTCAGTTTTCTCAACTAGATCTTATTATCCACTTATTGGATGTTATCTTTATGGTTTGGTTGTTTTAAAGTGTGATGTTTTATGGATATATGTTGTGATACTCTAGTTTTTCTATATTATACATGTATTTTGAGGTAAAAATCATTCCCATGTTTCTTTATATGATAACCTAGTTCTTTCCGCCAGCTTGTTGTGATCGGGAATGCACTTCAGACCTTGTGTCAGGCCAACTCAGGTGACATTATGGGTTGACTCGGGTTGGTCTGTTACATGTAACCACATGAAAAATCATTATATAAAACTTCCCACAAAACTATTTAATGAGATGATTTATTTAAATGATATATTTGTATTTAATGATAAGGATTATATCCTAAATTTTAAATAACCCTATCCAAAAAATATAAAAATCTAAATAACTTCCTCAATCAAATTTAATGTTATGATGTATTTAGATTACATTCTAGAAAAAATAAATACTTTATTCCATCTCATTGTTTCATCTCATAGGTAAGGCACATACCCTAACATAAACCATTCATCATGAATGTAACTCCTTGTAATGATTTATTTTTTACATAAAAAATACATCCTTAATTATTTCAAAGTATTTATGGATAATTTGAAATATGATCTAGTGACGCTCACCATACTTTAATTGGTATTTTGAGGCTCTATAATATTATTTTTATAAAATATTGTTAAATATAATTACACTCCCACCAACATTCTTATATACACAACCTTTTGTGTATCATGATCCAATTGTGTTTTCAAAACTCTTGTGAAACATACTCATCTTCCATCCTAATAAAATTTTCTATTTTTTAGTCTTTGAATTTCATAAATTCAAATCTCACTCACTCATTTCTCAATAAATATATTTTTCCTTTATGAATTCACTAATTTGAGGCACAAATAATTTGTGTTTTGATAATTAATAATTAATCACCACCACCTTATGATTTCTAACAAAAAGTAAATTTAAGGTTAAACTAACATTTTTACATGCACATCACAACCTCAAACACTTATCTTATATAATGTAGTTTTTTTTTCTTATGATGAAAAAAAGTTTAGTGAGAATGAATAATAAGGTCATTTGAGTCAAAGTATAAAAATATTCTATACTTTTGAATTATTGTTAAATTCATGACTCAATTATTCCACCACTTTGATCTAATTGAAGTAACTTAATACTCTTACTAAGATAATTATATATCTCATTTTTAACACCTTTCAAATTTCAAATATTTTAAAATATAACCACCACTTACTCATATGCTCATTAAACCACATACATCAATATGTATCAGGTTCAAAAATACACCAACCCTTTCAATTTTTCACTAAAATGAAATTTAATGAATTTAGAATAAAAAATATAATCCATTGTTATTTTATATATTATAGATTATTTAATATGGGTCTAGAAAGTATAAATTTTTAATAATAATACCAATTCCATGGACTATTTAATTCATGTATAAAGAACAAATTTGTCAAATTAGAACTAGTGATCACCTGTATACCTATAGAATATTAATTATATCAATTTATAAACCTAGAGAGAATCTACTAAGTATACTTATATCATATTTCTCCACATTAAATATAGAAACCCTTAATTCAATACAAATATAGGGATTCACATCAACTGAAATCAAATCTATTTTATTTATGAATACCTATAAACCTACAAATATGTTTGATGCACAACTTGTATCTCATACCCATAAATTACAATTAATGAAATTTATTTCTATATCATATATTTATTGATATTGATAATACTTCTCATCATAATTGAGAACACTCATCTCAAGTTATAATACCAATCTTAGAAAAAATATTCACTAAAATAATCATCTTCAAGGACAAGTATTAATGACAAGGTTGGAATTTGTGTTTTTAATTCCATACATTTTTTTTTCAAGTTAGTATCACATTTTAAAAATATTTTAATACGTAATTTTATTTAATATACTTATACTAAAATGACGAACCTTTACATCATATCTATTAGTGGACCAATATCCATATTTTCCTAAGATTTGAGTCTGCTTTGGAATTTCTCTCATGGTATAACTATTTAGGTATATCATCATGTCAATTATATCATATATATACCTTTTTGATAGTTAGGTGGACCAATTTTTTTTCCATATTCATCTGATGAACCACCTTAACACCATCCCCCTAAATATTAGGGTTGCCCATCCAAGTGTTATATCAATCTTATACATAGATATTTCACTATGATTTAAGTATAATTTGGTAGAGTGGTAGAGTGCCAGAGTGGCAGAGTGGTAGAGTGGTAGAGTGACAGAGTGCGAGAGTGCCAGAGTGCCAGAGTGCCAGAGTGGCAGAGTGGCAGAGAGCTAGAGAGCCAGAGTGCCAGAGAGATAGAGAGCAAGAGAGCCAGAGAGCTAGAGGGCCAGAGAGCCAGAGAGGCAGAGAGGCAGAGATACAGAGAGGTAGAGAGGTAGAGAGGAAGTGATGCAAAGTGTTAGAGTGTCAGAGTGTCAGAGTGGCAGAGTGGCAAAGTGTCAGAGTGGCAGAGTGCCAGAGTGGTAGAGTGGCAGAGTGGCAGAGTGGCAGAGTGGCAGAGTGGCAGAGTGGCAGAGTGCCAGAGTGCCAGAGTGCCAGAGTGCCAGAGTGGCAGAGTGGCAGAGTGGCAGAGTGGAAGAGTGGAAGAGTGGCAGAGTGGCAGAGTGGCAGAGTGGCAGAGTGCCAGAGTGGCAGAGTGCGAGAGTGCCAGAGTGCCAGAGTGCTAGAATGCCAGAGTGCCAAAGTGCCAGAGTGGCATAGAGCCAGAGAGGCAGAGAGGCAAAGAGGAATAGAGAGAAGCAGAGAGGCAGCGAGGCAGAGTGTTAGAGTGTCAGAGTGTCAGAGTGTCAGAGTGTGAGAGTGTGAGAGTGTCAGAGTGTCCGAGTGTCAGAGTGGAAAATTGGAAGAGTGTGAGAGTGTCAGAGTGTCAGAGTGTCAGAGTGTCAGAGTTTTAGAGTGGAAGAGTGTTAGAGTGGAAGAGTGCCAGAGTGCCAGAGTGCCAGAGTGCCAGAGTGCCAGAGTGCCAGAGTGCCACAGTGCCAGAGTGCCAGACTGGCAGAGTTGTAGAGTGGCAGAGTGGCAGAGATCCAGAGAGCCAAAGAGCCAGAGATCCAGAGAGGCAGAGAGCCAGAGAGGTAGAGAGGTAGAGACACATAGAGGCAACGATGCAAAGTGTCAGAGTGTCAGAGTGTTAGAGTGTCAGAGTGTTAGAGTGTTAGAGTGACAGAGTGGAAGAGTGTCAGAGTGGCAGAGTGGCAAAGTTGAAGAGTGGCAGAGTGGAAGAGTGGAAGAGTTGCAGAGTGACATAGTGGTAGAGTGGCAGAGTGGAAGAGTGAAATAGTGGCAGAGTGGGAGAGTGGAAGAGTGGGAGAGTGGCAGAGTGGAAGAGAGCTAGAGAGCCAGATATCCATAGATCCAGAGATCCAGAGAGTCAGAGATCCAGAGATCCAGAGAGCCAGAGAGGCAGAGAGGCAGAGAGGCAGAGAGGTAGAGTGGCAGAGTGTCAGAGTGTCAGAGTGTCAGAGTGTCAGAGTCTCAGAGTGTTAGAGTGTCAGAGTGTCAGAGTGTCAGAGTTTCAGAGTGTCAGAGTGTCAGAGTGTCAGAGTGTCAGAGTGTCAGAGTGTCAGAGTGTCAGAGTGGAAGAGTGGCAAAGTGGCAGAGTGGCAGAGTGGAAGAGTGGCAGAGTGGTAGAGTGGCAGAGTGACAGAGTGACAGAGTGACAGAGTGACAGAGTGCCAGAGTTCCAGAGTGCCAGAGTGATAGAGTGCTAGAGTGCCAGAGTTCCAGAGTGGTAGAGTGCCAGAGTTCCAGAGTGTTAGAGTGGTAGAGTGGCATAGTGGTAGTGGAAGAGTGCCAGAGTGCCAGAGTGCCAGAGTGCCAGAGTGCCAGAGTGCCAGAGTGCCAGAGTGGCAAAGTGGTAGAGTGGCAGAGTGACAGATTGGCAGAGTGGCAGAGTGGCAGAGTGGCAAGGTGGCAGAGAGCCAGAGATCCAGAGATCCAGAGAGCCAGAGAGCTAGAGAGCCAGATAGATAGAGAGACAGAGAGGAAAATAGGAAGAGAGAGAGGCCGAGAGGTAGAGAGACAAAGAGGCAGAGAGGCAGAGTGTCAGAGTGTCAGAGTGTCAGAGTGTCAAAGTGTCCGAGTGTCCGAGTGGCAGAGTGGCAGAGTGTCAGAGTGTCAGAGTGTCAGAGTGTCAGAGTGTCAGAGTGGCAGAGTGGAAGAGTGGCATAGTGGTAGAGTGAAAGAGTGGCAGAGTGGTAGATTGACAGAGTGATAGAGTGGCAGAGTGGCAGAGTGGCAGAGTGGGAGAGTGGGAGAGTGGGAGAGTGGGAGAGTGTCAGAGTGCCATAATGCCAGAGTGGAAGAGTGCCAGAGTGCCATAGTGCCAAAGTGGTAGAGTGGAAGAGTGGAAGAGTGACAGAGTGACAGAGTGGCAGAGTGGTAGAGTGGCAAAGTGGCAGAGAGCTAGAGATCCAGAGAGCTAGAGAGCCAGATAGGCAGAGAGGCAGAGAGGCAGAGAGGCAGAGAGGCAGAGTGTCAGAGTGTTAGAGTGTCAGAGTGTCAGAGTGTCAGAGTGTTATAGTGTCAAAGTGGGAGAGTTTCAGAGTTTCATAGTGTCAGAGTGGCAGAGTGGCAGAGTTGCAGAGTGGCAGAGTGTTAGAGTGGCAGAGTGGCAGAGTGGCAGAGTGGCAGAGTGGCAGAGTGCCAGAGTATCATTTTGACGAACCGTCAGCAACGCTGGTAATCTTGGAGCATGACAGTCCCTTTGAGTATAACCCACTGAAGTTTGGGGTATAGTTGAGATACGGTCAGGTTTTGTCATGCACGAATCCAACCGGGCCCCTAGAACTAAAAGGATAATAACTCACAGATCAGGCGTCCGATTGACGTGTCGTCTGTTGCGTTGAGACCCCTATGATGTGGCAGACCTTTGAGATACTTATTCGTGGGAATTCATGACAGTTGGAGTATTGACCAGTAGCTCGTGGAGCATATCCTTCCAGTGATGAGCGAACAGAGTTCAGAGACCTAGTAGCTGGATGAGACCTGACGACTGCTGACCGTTTGACTCGGAGTGACTCTACTAGCCTAGTGGGGTGCTCCTAGTTGTGGCAGCAAAACAACAGTGGATGAGCGTTCTTGGTGATGTGACAAACCCTTGATATTCGACAGGAGGAGTACCTCAGCAGGCTATGAGGGAGCGCCTCAGTGTGGTGGTAGACCCGTGGTGGGGAGCACCTCTGTGTGTCGCAGCAGACCCACAGTACTCGACAGAAGGAGTACCTCAGCAGTTCAAGGTTAGTGGGAAGAGCGCTTGGTGTCGCGGCAGACCCACTGTACTCGATAGAGGAGGAGTTTTCCAGAAGCTGAGGTTTAGATTATGTGAATAAAATCCTGGTTGAGCTGAGTCAGTTTTTCTGTGTTTTCCTCTTGATTGAGATGAATCACTTGATAACTTAGGTATATGTATGGGCATATACCTAAGTAAGGTTATCTGTTGATTTCATAATTTTTGGTTTATCGTTGCTACATTTTGTGAGAGATTGAGGGTCTTGGGGTCCCTACTGAGTATTGTTATACTCACCTCTGCACGGGCTATGCCCGCACCTTGTTGTGTTGGATGCAGATGACGAACAATACTGATCAAGGCTGAGAGTACCAGGACTGGACGGTACCCGATGGTGGACCATACGGCGTGATGGTACACAGAGGAGACAGACGAACCTGCAGCGCTGAGGAGGCGATCTGTACCTACCCTTCAACTGAGAACCTAGAAGGATGACCCAGTGATGGTTTTTTTTATTTTCTTTAGTTGTACTTTCAGTTTCTTGTACTTTATAGTTGGGATTGTATTTCCGGCCATTTTTACTTTCAACACTCTTTTGTTATACAATTTTACCAAGTGTTTTGTATCCAGATTTGTGCTCTTTTGTGTGTGTATATAGGTTATAAAGGCAATGACTTCCCAGTTCTAGGGAATTACACCTTTGGTGCTAGTCACCATACCCTGGACTATGGAAGACGGGCTTGGGGTAGTCACGACACGGGCCCCGGGGGATGAGTTGTGACAAATTGGTATCAGAGGAGTCAGTTCTACTGTAGAACTTAGGACTCTGATCTATATATTCTATGAAGTAATAGTGTTAAGTGTAGTGAGTGTGGTTTTTAGTTCAGGGAGTACAGTGTTGGTGCAGCGACTGACGTATCCATACACCAGGACCCAGACTTCTGATTTCCGACTCAGTGCACGAAAACACTGATTGCGTGTGTGTTTTCAAAAGTTTTCTTTAATTAAGCTCAACCAGGTCAGCTCACCAGGTATAACTTTTTAATAGTAGTGCACCTCTTTCTTTTCAGGATGCCTCTACGTAGATATCTAGCTAGAGTTCCGAGAGTTGTATGCACTGATAGCCCACCGAGCGACATGGCCTCAGTGCAGGGCCCTATTCTAGCGGAGGCACCAACAGTACCACTCCCCATTGGGCCACCGATGCCACCAACCCCAGCAGCAGATGGTGCACGCCACTTGAGCGCGTTGCACGAGTTCCAGCGCCAGAGGCCACCCATGTTCAGGGGAGAGACGGACCCACAGGAGGCTGAGGATTGGTTGGATGCTGTGGTGAGAGTTTTCCGACTGGTAGGGACACCGACCGACCTCATGATGATACTTACTGCCAGCCTTATATAGCTAGAAACATGTAGATGATGGATATTTATTCTCTAGGTACACGATGAGGTGACGCTTCTCTGGGAAGAATTTGAGAGCCTGTTTCGGGCAGAGTTTGTTCCAGCAACTCTTCGCGCAGTGTGCATACATGAGTTACTTCATCTGCAGTAGGGAATCATGACTGTATATCAATACTCAGTGAGGTTCACAGACCTCTCACGCTACTCCAACGATATGGTGTGGGACCCATTCTTCAGGGCCCGGAACTTCGAGCAGGGACTCAGGTGGGAGATCTGGGCTTTGGTGATCTCACTCTGCATCCCGATGCAGGTAGGGGTGTTAGAGAGAGCCCTCCTGGTGGAGAGTTTCCTTGCTAAGAAGTCTCTAGAAGCGATATCCACCACCAGTTGACACGTAGCAGAGTCTTCTGCAGCTGGAAGCAGACAGATTTAGTAGAGGTCTAAGAGGACCAGACATATAGGTGGATGACCGCATGACTCAGGATCGGTTGTGCGGGGCACTCGAAGCGGAGATAGACATGCCAGGAGTAGGCAGTGTTACTCATGCGGCGGGCAGGGTCACATGGCTTGTGACTGTCCGAACCGCTATACGGATGATCAGTAGACAGTCGAAGGACGGCCCAGGCAAAGACAAATATTTGATCGAGGTGGTTCTCAGGGCGCAGGCGGACGTGGTAGAGGAGCTAGTCGCGCAACTGGCGGTGGGTGACGATTTGAGGTATTACCGCCACCACCACCAGGAGGTCCACCCCAACCGCAAGGAGCAGGTGGATATGGGAGAGATCAGCTCTAGGCAGTTGAGGCTTACAATTATGGCGCTCTAGAGATGATTCAAGGTACTATCTGTGTCTAATTCACCTTAGGTACAGTGCTTATAGACACAGGTGCTAGTTATTCTTTTATTTCCACTACCCTCGTTTGGATCTTGGAGATTCTGACAGAGTCGTTGGCTCGATCCTTACGGCTAGAGACTCCTACCGAAGCGGATTCGATGATTATGCACTGGTGTTGGTAGTGTGAGATTACTCTAGGAGGCGACAGCTTTAGCTGGGTTCTCCTAGTAGAGGCGTTGAGGCCTTACGACATCATATTGGGTATGGACTGATTATATACATTCCATGCTCAGATTGACTATATTAGGCGCAAAGTGCAGTGTGTCGGCACGGATGGGACCAGGTTTACCTTCACCGACAATAAGGGATTCTTTCCAGCACATGATGGACTTACTCGGAGGAGAGTGCAGCCAATCACTCATCAGTTGTCTTTCCTTACCATCAGAGCGATCGATGTGGAGAGTCTGAACTATCCTATAGTGGTGGAACAGTACGCAGATGTTCTCCCTAATGATGTCCCAGGGCTACCCCCTCGCAGATAGGTAGAATTTTACATTGACTTGTACCTCGGGAAGACACCAATATCTACACCAGCATATCAGATGGCTCCCACGGAGCTTCACGACCTACAAGTACAGCTAGAAGACTTGCAGGGGAAGGGATTCATTCGGCCTAGTGTTTCTCCCTGGGCAGCCCTGATTCTGTTCGCCAAGAAGGCAAATGAGAACTTGAGGCTCTGTGTTGACTATCGATGCCTGAACCAGGTGATCATGAAGAATAAGTACCCAATACCGAGGATTGACAACCTCTTTGATCAATTGAAGGGAGCACGGTGGTTCTCGAAGATAAACCTCAGATCAGGCTATCACCAACTCAGAGTTCGAGATGAGGATGTGCAGAAGACAACCTTTAGATGTCGGTACAGCCACTATGAGTTATTGGTTATTCCATTCGGCGTAACCAACGCTCCAGCAGTGTTCATGGGACTCATGAACATGATCTTTTAGCCATACCTCGATCGCTTTGTCATAGAATTCATCGAAGACATTCTGATCTACTTGACTACTGAGGAGGAGCATGCCTATCATTTACAGGTAACACTAGATACACTTCGAGAGCACCAGCTTTATGGTAAGCTCTCGAAGTTCCAGTTCTGGATCCAAGAGGTTCACTTTTTGGGACATGTCATCTCAGAGGCTGGAGTTGCAGTGGATTTAGTGAAGATTGAAGCGATACTTGCTTGGGAACCACCCAGGAGTGTGATAGAGGTACGGAGTTTCCTGGGTTTGGATGGTTATTACCGGAGGTTTGTACCAGACTTATCAAGAGTTGTAGCACCACTATCATCCTTGATGAATAAAGGGAAACACTTTGTGTGGTCGGAGAGATGCCAGTAGAGATTTTAGGAGCTGAGGTAGAGGCTGACTAGTGCCCCCCATCTTGAGGTTTCCAGAGGAAGGCGTAGGGTACGTATTCTACTGCGACGCATCAGGGACCGGGATCGGATATGTCCTGATGCAGGAGTGAGCAGTGATCACATATGGTTCACGAAAGCAGATACAACATGAGAAGAACTATGCTACCCATGACCTGGAGTTAGCAGCAGTGGTCTTTTCCTTGAATATGTGGAGACACTATCTGATGGGCGAGCGTTTTACCATGTACTCTGATCACAAGAGTCTTAGGTATATCTTCTCTCAGAAGGACCTGAACCCGAGACAACGACATTGGATTGAGTTCCTCTAGGACTATGAATTCGATATAGTCTATACTCCTAGGAAGGGGAACATTGTTGCAGATGAACTCAGTAGAAGATCTGGTATAAAGCTGCTAGGTGAGGCGACAGAGCAGCTGACCGCTTTATAGATATCCTTTGTGGATAGAGATGGAGCAAATTTTCTTCAGTCTCTTATAGTCACTCCCCCACTTCTTCAGCGAGTCAGGGAGGCGTAACGTGGGGACACTAACTGCGAGATGCGACATGCTTAGATATCTATAGGGTAGGCACCTGATGGATTTTCTGAAGGTGGGGAGCATGTGATCCTATTCAGAGGATGTACTATGGTACCCGTGTCACTTCAGGAGGAAGTGTTGAGGGAGTTCCACACATCTCCTCTAGTGGTACATCCAGGAGTGGAGAATATGTACCAAGACCTCCGATGACAGCACTGGTGGCCGGGAATGAAGAAATCAGTTGCAGAGTTTGTCTCTCGATGCCTCACTTGTCAGCAAGTGAAGGTGGAGCACCAGGTACCAGTAGGCTTGGTTCAGCCTTTAGAGGTTCTAGAGTGGAAGTGGGATGGGATATCCATGGAATTCGTGACAGTAATTCCATGTACTTCCAGGGGACATGACTCTATTTGGGTGATAGTCGATCGACTCACCAAGTCGGCTCACTTCTTACTGATCAGAGAGCAGGGTTCAGTAGAGAGCTTGGGATTTCTCTATGTGCAGGAGATTGTGCGGCTACATGGAGTACCCACGACGATTGTCTCCGATCGTGATATATGTTTTACTTCCCAGATATATAAGGGGTTTCAGGAGGCTTTAGGAATACAGCTTCGTTTGAGCACCACCTTCCATCCTTAGACGGATGGCCTGTCACGACCCGTCCTCGGGGCCCGTGCCGTGACTACCCCAAACCCGCCTTCCATAGGCCAGGGGCTGGCGACTAGCACCAAGGTGTAAATCCCAGTAGAAAGGGAAGGAATTTACTTTGTAAAGTAAACAAGCACCACAGAGTAAGCAAGCGGAAGAAGTAAACACTAAGTAAAAACTGGTACAACAGTAAGTGCGGAAAAGTAAAGGGGGCCGGAAATACAAGCCCAACTGTAAAGTACAACTGAAAGGGGAAAAACAGCAACTGAAAGAAAAAGCCGCAGCGTCGAACCGTCCTCTGGAAGTCCCACCTGAAGTGTGGGTACAGATAGCCTCCACAGCTCCTCGGGCTAGCCGTCCGCTCCGAGTACACCCCGCCCAGTGGTCCACCTCCAGGTACTGTCCTTCTCCGCCAACCTCGACCACGATCAGCGCTGTTCGTCGTCTGCAACCAACACAACGTAGTGCGGGCATAGCCCGTGAAAGGGTGAGTATAAGCTACTCAGTAGGGACCCCGAGACCCCCGAAGGTCTCCCAGAATCCACAAAGGATAATCCACAAAGGAAAGATACAATCACGAAGTAACATCCGACACTGCTTAGGTATATGCCCATACATATACCTAAGTCATCAATTCTCATTAGGCTCCAACATCTGAGCCCAAGTACAACCCAGTCCACACAGGAAATCAATACTTAAATCCACACAGGATAGCACAATCCACAAAGGAAAGCAAAACGTAAATCCACACAGGATAGCACAACACAATCCACAAAGGAAAGCAAAAAAAAGATTCAGCTCACACAGGTATACTTGTTCGAATAACGATAGAGATGATCACTGATCCATCTAAGTCATCGGACCCACAAAGGATCGATAGGTACTAACCACTGCAATGACCCACAAAGGATCTGACCCACAAAGGATCGATAGGTAACTAACCCCCGCAAAGACTCACACAGGATCGGGCCCACACAGGACCTGTAGGCGCTGGCCCACACAGGACCGCTGAGTGCTGACCCACACAGGATCGGAACCACACAGGATCGGTAGCACTGACCCACAAAGGATCGCTGAGTTCTGTCGTCATCGTCGTCGAATCCACCGAGGATCTCTGCACAGTCGTCGTCGTCACAGTAGCAGTCGCAGCAAACTCTAGGGTTCCCGCACACAGCAAGCTCGTTCGGGAGGGTCCGCTCCACGAGCCGAGAGGCTGATACATCAACTGACACATAGTTCAGAGTTGATGTATCCAAAAGTTCCGTATCGGCAACAGGAACTCAACGTCACAGACGGTGCGTCAATCAGACGCCCGGTCTGAGAGTTATTGGCTTTTTCGTCCCAGGGGCCCGGTTGGTTTCTAAGGAAAAACCAACCCGACTGTACTCCACCTGTGTCCAAACCTCGAGCAGAGTATTCCAAAAGATCCGTATCACTTAGAGGAATTCAACAAAGTTGACGGCACGTCAATCGGACGTCCGAAGCTCAAGATATGAGCGTTTCCGCTCCGAGGGCCCGGTTGGTTTCGTGTACGAACCAACCCAACCGAACCCAAAGTATTCCAAAAACTTGAGTGTGATATACCGAAACGACCGTCTCGATCCAAGGATCGCATCGCCACTGACGGCGTATCGTTCGGAGGTACGTAACTCAAGTTATGAGTAAACGACCAAAAAGGCCCAGAAACGGGGGGTCTGGGCCCGGCCCGGCGGGTCGGCCCGGCTCGACTCGGCCAAGCGGCCGAGCGGAGGTGTAATGCCCCGACCCTAAATACCCAGAGTCGGTGCCTTATTACATAACATTGGCATGATCACAAAGGATCATGTCTCGAAAGACCGATTAGTTTAGTAGTCTTGGAAACACTAGATATATTCGTAAGTCTTACATTACATCATAAGGTAAAAAAAACTACAACAACATCTTGTCTTCATATCCCCTCATACTATCCCTGCAGGTCATTCATAAATTACTTCTTCATAAGCCTGGGAAAATAAAACATTGAAAGTGGTGAGCTCAGATGCTCAGTAAGGATAACATTATAGCAGAAGCTTTCATAGATAAGCATAAACACTTAAGGCAATTTATAACTAAAACAAAAGCATTTTAAACTTGAACTTCAACATAAAATGGAAAAGGTAAAATGAAATAATTCCATTTACTTACTCACATGGATATTCTACTAGTCTAATGATCACATGAAATATCAATAACCACTTTCATAATGATGGAATGCATAATGCCAGACTATCATAACCACATATCCAAGGCCTCATGCCAAGACTACAAATAAGATTTTGCCAAGGCCTTGTGCCAAGACACTAGTTTGTCTCATGAGACCTACCGATGCATCGAGGAGCTATAGCGGGCTCCACCCGTCACTTATTAAGTCCAATTAATTCCTCATATGAACAGGTTTAAACATAACATAAAAATTCGTATTAAAACTAGCATACGAAATGTTAATACTTTAACCACAAACCATGAATGGTATAAAAATAGCACATCCACAGTCAAAAATAACTCATTAGATACAATATGGAAGATTGTATTGTATCACATTAACCTCAATCAAGAATAATGAAGGATGTTGACATAGATGAAAATAATCATCAAAACTATTTGAGAGAAATATCCCCCTTTTTCTTGAAATCATTTAAAAGTCACACTATTTGTCAAGAATCCATTTAAAAATATATTTTTGAATCAAAGTGTCCCATACCACTTTGAAACTTTTTAAAAGGAGTTTTAATTTTAAAACTTTAATGTCCATATAAATAAATCCTTAAAACCATTTTTTAAAACATGGACATTAATGAGCAAGATTTAGAAGAATAAGTCTTTAAAACATTTAAAAATGGTATTTTAGTTAGAGTTTCTAACCAAAAGAGAGACACTTGAATACAAATAATTGAGGTAATCAAAACATTGTAATATCATGATAATAAAGGGATTCATGATATACTATGTCAAAGTACATTATATACACCACATAAAAGCAATTTGGTGTATATCAACAAAGAAGTCTCAATGGAATGTAAATTGAGATGAAATATCTCATAAAGGCCGTACCCTTAGGATAAGGATAAATCAACGACATAGTTATGTGTGAAAAATATAAATACACTAAATATGATTGGATATTCAGTGTAAAACAATCAAAGGACATTCACACATAATCTTGTAAAAACAACACCAATGAATTGGATGTTTAACTCAACAAATGGAGAATGAGTTAAAATTACTCTTATCAAATTCATATCGATGACTTGAGAAATTATCAATGAAGTGATTATGTGTATCAAAATTATATCCACAGAAAAGGGGAGTGGAAATTATGACATAAGAAAATGAATAGAGATTCCACACATAATCTCGGAGTAAAATAATCAATGGAGTTTGCGTAAAGCCGAATAAATGGAAATTGGAATTTCAAATTCCCTTATCAATTTGGTAACTTATGAAACATGAACCCATGAAATAAGGATAACACAATGATGATGTAAATATACATGAATTAAAGTATATTACACAATGAATACAAACATGGGCAGCACAAACACCACATGTAATAAATAAGTGGTGAATAATGGAATTCTCACGAAATTAAGAGTGAGATAAGAAACTCCTTACCACGTTAATCAACTGAGTAGTATGGCCAAAAGTTAATAAACACAAAATTATTTACATAATAAAATGAATATAAATAGAATCATGATAATATATATCAAATGACAGTACACAATACACCACTTTCAATAATTTAGTGGCGAACAATGGAAATCTCACGGAATTGAAAGTGAGATAAGAAAATCCCTTACTTTGTACTTTTTCCTTGGTCGAAGGTAGGTTAACCTCCTGTATAATGGTGAAATAATTGTTATTGAATTATACAAGAATCATTTACTTTAATATGATATCATATATGATCTTTTAACATTGATTTGTTAATAATATCTTAGAATTATCGTCATTTCGAGTGTTAACGGGTTCATTTTACTTTATATTCTTTGTTATGTGAGCCATATTCATTATTAATGGGATGTATATTATTCATATCTATAATTATATCAAGTCCTTAGATACTATTTTTAAATCATCAAATTATAATTATACTTGAATGGATATGATGGAGAATGAATCTCATCGCGTTCGTGGAGACGGTAGTCCGTACGTACGCACGAGCGACAATATCATTATTTTGATATTGAAATAATATATAATTGGATGGTATATTTTATACAGAATCATTATCATGTTATATTTATTATTTAAATGAGTTACACATCATTATTATACCCATCCAAATAATAATATATTGAATAACAATTACACCACGACGTGGAGACGGTAAGCCGTACGTACGCACGTGTAGTGACATGTTATTCAAAGGGTGGATAGAATACTGAATATGGTGGTACCATAATTATAATAATATCACACCATATATATGATACTGTATTTATTATTTTATAATGGTAATAACAAATAAAGAATAAGTGGAAGAAGAAAGGAACTTGGAAAAGGGTGGTGAAAACATTACCTCTTCTTCGGGTTCTTCCTTTTGATTTGATCAAAAGGGATCCTTAGGATGGCTTTCTGATCAAACTAAGGCCTATAGGTTGTAGTGAGGGAATTTGGGAGAGTATTTTGGCAGGGGTTGGCCGAACCAAAAGGCTTTGAAGGTGTGAAGAAATGATAAGGAGGAGTGACATTTTATAAGAGGGGTGAGGGGCACCTTTGTAAAAGCTAGAAATATTAATTTATAATAAATTCATATTCGGTTTCTAATGGATCCAAAGTTGATTATTCAAAGGTTAAGGTGGGGATATGTCGAAAACCATTCATCCAATAGAATTTAGACAGGTTTGGGTCACTATATTAACCTTATCTTTTAGTTTTAACTCTTAGTTAATTAGTTTGACATTTACCATGTCACTTTGTATGTTTATATTATATAGTTAATAAACTTAATATATACATCCAAGAGACCCCCAAGTGGTCCATTAATGATATAACTATCATGATATAAGTCTCTTGGACGAACCTTAGATTTTTAGGAATTTAATATCAATTAATAATATAATACTTGTTTTAAAAACTCTTTTATGTCAATTTTGACACTATTCAATAGTTGATTTTTTTGAAACACATAACAGAATGATTAATTCGAAAAAAGTTAATTAAATAAATCCTAATATGTCATATTAACCTATAAAATTAGTTTAATTCAATAAAAGTCTCAAATTATATTTATTTGGGTATTTATAATATCAATTATTCTAATTTTTCACTATTATGGTAGTTACTGCATCACCATTGTGTCATAAATAAATTAAATTATTTATTCTATAAAAATTAAAAATAAAATATGATTATGTAGGAAATCGTTTTATCTTTCTAATTAATATTTATAGTCGAAAATCCAACATATATAACCCTACGTAAAAATTGTTTTTCTAAAAGATATATGCTTGTGTCATTTTTGTATTCATTTTCACTTAATTAAAATAAAGTGTCCCTATCACCTACAAGTGGCTCCATGGGGTCCCCAAATCGACCCAAAGATGACTATGGTCGAACATGTATAAAAAAATAAGGCTAGTACACGTTTTAGGGTAATTTAGTATTATTATAATATTATTTTTTAACCTTTATTTACCGGATTTACCCTTAACCATGGTAAATAAAATATTTACCGCAGTAATTATTCAAAATGTCTAAAAATAAAAGTTACCTATTTACACAATTTGAACATCCTGATTCCAAATATGGAATCTATTTTTCCAAATTCAAAACACATAAGTGGCAGAAATTAATTTAAAATTAATTCCCGTTGTTAAAACAAAAAGCGTGTTTTTAAGAGATAATAACTATCAAAAGATTGACACTTGTTTATGTCTGGTTTAAATGTGAAATTATGTTCAATGACCCAAATTGTATTACATGGTAAAAATATATTCTAAATATACTTTAAAACCACTCAAATTCATAATTTATCACTATTAATTATTTTGATTAAAAAAGTTGTTTTTAATTAAAATTTAGTAATTTTCACTATTCATCAAAATATGAAATTTATCCGAAAAGTACCAAAATTTTACCCTAGGATAATTTAGATATTCCGAATCCAAAAATGAAGTCCATTTTGAGAGATAGAATTTATAAAATTTCAAAAATTAGGTATTACTATTCATAACGGCTAGTTTGATTGGTTGTGGTGTGTTAAAATCTCGAAGTTGCGTATAATGCACATCATTGCATTATTCGAAGGGAAACGTACCATGGAAGCATGGGGTGTTACAATCTCCCCTCCTTCAATAAATTTCGTCCTCACAATTTTTAAAATTGTGCTTGGGAATATAAGGGAAAGTCCCACATCGGAAAAAGAGTCAATAAAACTATCACTTTAAAAGAAAGAAAGAGAGGTATAAAGGTCATCCAAGATAACCCATACTCGGATTCCATGTAGGAAAACATGGATATGGATGATAAAATAAGTGTCAAGTTCTGATGGAGAGGGATAGAAATAATGATCAGGAGAAAGTTAACAATAAGAAAACCACAAACTTGTGTTGGGACAAACGACCATTAGTCTCCTAGTAGGAAAGTAAACAGATAACATTTTTTTTGTTTTAAGTTACATTACATAAGGACGAGGAATTCATTTATGATATTGACTAAGAACATAAAGAGATATACTTAATTTTTAAGTGGAGTTTCATTATTTAATAACTTTTTACCACTAACTTATTTTTTTGAACAATGAGTATTCAAGAAGACTTGGTCACAATAAAAGAGCTAGAATAAACTTCTATAGAAATACATGATACATGTAGGATAAAATATATATTTAACTTCTCTTTAGAGATTAATCAAAACCAAAATGGTTAGTATAAGATCTTATTATCCCCCAAATGTATATTCCATTAGAGAAAAAAAATACTAATCTTAATTTCTAAAATTAAACCAACAATACCCCAAAGTTAAATAAATACCATTCAATAATAAATTTTCCTTAAAATCCTTCAATATAATCCAAACTAATATTGAAACCCAAAACTTATAAGAATGTAGTCTTCCACGTTAAATTGTATCTCCAAATGACACCATCTACTCTTAAAGTCACATACTTAAAAGTAATTAACCTAATCAAATATTCTTTATTATAGGTTAATCATTTCCATAAATAACCCAAATCACTATAGATACACAATAAAAACATAGATAAAAATCCACCATTACTCCTCTAATGACATACCATAGTATTCTATTTTCCTTGGACATATAGTGTTCCCAACAAAGTGAACATCTTCCAAAATAACATTTATCACTTAATCACCAAATCATTTTCCTATACTAAGGGTATTCATTTGATAAGACATAAGAACCCAAATCAACATATTATTGATCAATAAAATCATTTAACTAAAAAAAGTCACACTAACCAGGGACTTCACGTAGTCCAGTGGTAGGCGATAAATCCCAATCGCACTTTGGTTGTGGGTTCGATTCCCACAACTTTATCCAACGTGACGGGTTGTCACACGGTCTACGTGTTGTCCTTTTTCAAAAACTATATTTTATAATATTACCAAAATGAGATAAATTCCTCAAAATAACATAATTTAACCACAAATGTTATATCATACCTTTAATTTTCATCCCAAATTATAATAACTTATAATTCTCTCAAACCCCAATGATCATATAAAACCAAATGGTTATTTATACTAATATCCACAAGAGAAGAGACAATTCTTCCTCAAATATCATTCTCACATGGCAAACTGCGGGGTTACAAATACAACAGAAAATTATTCCAAAGTAAACCCATCAACAAGGAGTGCTAATACTTTTTAAACATTTCTCCAACCATTTATTTCCACATAGATTCTTCTTTGACCAAGAAAATATCCTATAGAATAGGACATTCACTCAGGTAATGGCCAGGTCCCCTACATTTACGGCAAATGACTGTAAATGGACTCTTGGGACCATTTTTATCTTCTTCCATAGTATTTTTCTCCGGCAATTCTTCACCTTATGTCCTTCCTTCCCGCACGTAAAGCATTTCGTTGTCCCATTGAGACACTTTCTTGGGTGTCTCCTTCCACATTTCCTGCATGATGAAAATTGAGGGTTCTTTTCTCCACGGTCTCTATTGCTGGAGATCTTATCATTCATCACCTTTCTCTTCCTTGTTGAGTATGGGAGTTGATTAATATATATTTTGTTGATCATATTTTTGGAAAACTGATTTGGCATAAAGACGATATCTTTTACGCCTATCAACATTCCATTTTTTTGCTCATTTCCACCACCGTTCCCACCTCGTACATCATTCTCAAAGTCACTATGACTTCCTTGGAATCCAGCTATTGACTAAAATGAGAAAGCATTGTGTGAGTAACAGTAGTCGTAAAATCATTTATAGATTAACATGTCACCATATTCTCAATTTGAAACATATTAGGATTAACCAAGGCCATTTACTCTCATCTTATATATATATTACTTTAAATCGTTTTGTAACGAAATTTTAAATTATCCTAAGCATATCCCTCGGGAGTGTCGTAACCAAGAGTGCAGCAAGGCCCGTTGTCGTGCACCAGTTCCCCTTCGAGTCTAGCTCAAAGCGGTGTTTTCGGGTTTTACCCCTAGGCACATCTGTGCAAGAGCCGCCTCTACCTGCTCGTATCCAGATAGGGATGTATTGCTTGGAAAAATCACAAAATCTCTACAATACCAAAATTCTAGGAAGTTATTCTATACTAATCCTCAATGTTAATCTTAAGTCTACGTGCTCTAATCAGAGTTTATCTAAATCTAGCTTCCAAGGTTTGTACTAAACTTCCTCTGATACCAACTGTAAAGCCTCGACCCTAAATACCCAGAGTCGGTGCATTATTACATAACATTGGAATGATCACAAAGGATCAAGTCTCGAAAGACCGATTAGTTTAGTAGTCTTGGAAACACTAGATATATTCATAAGTCTTACATTACATCATAAGGTAAAAAAAACTACAACAACATCTTGTCTTTATATCCCCTCATACTATCCCTACAGGTCATTCATAAATTACTTCTTCATAATCCTGGGAAAATAAAACATTGAAAGGGGTGAGCTCAGATGCTCAGTAAGGATAACATTATAGCAGAAGCTTTCATAGATAATCATAAACACTTAAGGCAATTTATAACTAAAACAAAAACATTTTAAACTTGAACTTCAGCATAAAATGGAAAAGGTAAAATGAAATAATTCCATTTACTTACTCACATGGATATTCTACTAGTCGAATGATCACATGCAATATCAATAACCACTTTCATAATGATGGAATGCATAATGCCAGACTATCATAACCATATAGCCAAGGCCTCGTGCCAAGACTACAAATAAGATTTTTCCAAAGCCTTGTGCCAAGACACTAGTTTGTCTCATGAGACCTACCGATGCATCGAGGAGCTATAGCGGGCTCCACCCATCACTTATTAAGTCCAATGCATTCCTCATATGAACAGGTTTAAACATAACATAAACATTCGTATTAAAACTAGCAAACGAAATGTCAATACTTTAACCCCAAACCATGAATGGTATAAAAATAGCACATCCACAGTCAAAAATAACTCATTCGATACAATATGGAAGATTGTATTGTATCACATTAACCTCAATCAAGAATAATGAAGGATGTTGACATAGATGAAATTAATCATCAAAACTATTTGAGATAAATATCCCCCTTTTTCTTGAAATCATTTAAAAGTCACACTATTTGTCAAGAATCCATTTAAAAATAGATTTTTGAATCAAAGTGTCCCATACCACTTTGCAACTTTTTAAAAGGAGTTTTAATTTTAAAACTTTAATTTCCATATAAATAAATCCTTAAAACCATTTTTTAAAACATGGACATTAATGAGCAATATTTAGAAGAATAAGTCTTTAAAACATTTAAAAATGGTATTTTAGTTAGAGTTTCTAACCAAAAGAGAGAAACTTGAATACAAATAATTGAGGTAATCAAAAAATTGTAATATCATTAGAATAAAGGGATTCATGATATACTATGTCAAAGTATATTATATACACCACATAAAAGCGATTTGGTGTATATGAACAAAGAAGTCTCAATGGAATGTAAATTAAGATGAAATCTATCATAAAGGCCGTACCCTTAGGATAAGGATAAATAAACGACATAGTTATGTGTGAAAAATATAAATACACTAAATATGATTGGATATTCAGTGTAAAACAATCAAAGGACATTCACACATAATCTTGTAAAAACAACACCAATGAATTGGATGTTTAACTCAACAAATGGAGAATGAGTTAAAATTACTCTTATCAAATTCATATCGATGACTTGAGAAATTATCAATGGAGTGATTATGTGTATCAAAAGTATATCCACAGAAAAGGGGAGTTTAAATTATGACATAATCAAATGAATAGAGATTCCACACATAATCTTGAAGTAAAATAATCAATGGAGTTTGTGTAAAGCCGAATAAATGGAAATTGGAATTTCAAATTCCCTTATCGATTTGGTAACTTATGAAACATGAACCCATGAAATAAGGATAACACAATGATGATTTAAATATACATGAATTAAAGTATATTACAAAATTAATACAAACATGGGCAGCACACACACCACATGCAATAAATAAGTGGTGAATAATGGAATTCTCACGAAATTAAGAGTGAGATAAGAAACTCCTTACCACGTTAATCAACTGATTAGTATGGCCAAAAGTTAATAACCACCAAATGATTTACAGAATAACATGAATATAAAGAGAATCATGATAATATATATCAAATGGTAGTACACAATACACCACTTTCAATAATTTAGTGGCGAACAATGGAAATCTCACGGAATTGAAATTGTGATAAGAAAATCCCTTACTTTGTACTTTTTCCTTGATCGAAGGTAGGTTAAACTCATGTATAATGGTGAAATAATTGTTATTTAATTATACAAGAATAATTTACTTTAATATTATATCATATATGATCTTTTAACATTGATTTTTTAATAATATCTTAGAATTATCGTCATTTCGAGTGTTAACGGGTTCATTTTACTTTATATTCTCTGTTATGTGAGCCATAATCGTTATTAATGGGATGTATATTATTCATATCCAGAATGATATCAAGTCCTTAGATACTATTTTTAAATTATAAAATTATAATTATACTTGAATGGATACGATGGAGAATGAATCTCATCGCGTTCGTGGAGACGGTAGTCCGTACGTACGCACGAGCGACAATATCATTATTTTGATATTAAAATAATATATAATTGGATGGTATATTTTATACAGAATAATTATCATGTTATATTTATTATTTACATGAGTTAAACATCATTATTATACCCATCCAAATAATAATATATTGAATAACAATTACACCACGACGTAGAGACGGTAAGCCGTACGAACGCACGTGTGATGACATGTTATTCAAAGGGTGGATAGAATACTGAATATGGTGGTACCATAATTATAATAAAATCACAGCATATATATGATACTGGAGTTATTATTTTATAATGGTAATAACAAATAAAGAATAAGTGGAAGAAGAAAGGAACTTGGAAAAGGGTGGTGAAAACATTACCTCTTCTTCGGGTTCTTCCTTTTGATTTGATCAAAAGGGCTCCTTAGGATGGATTTATGATCAAAATAAGGCCTATAGGTTGTAGTGAGGGAAGTTGGGAGAGTATTTAGGCAGGGGTTGGCCGAACCAAAAGGCTTTGAAGGTGTGAAGAAATGAGAAGGAGGAGTGCCCTTTTATAAGAGGGGTGAGGGGCACCTTTGGAAAAGCTAGAAATATTAATTTATAATAAATTTATATTCGGTTTATAATGGCTCAAAAGTTGATTATTCAAAGTTTAAGGTGGGTATAGGTCTAAAACCATTCATCCAATAGAATTTAGACAGGTTTGGGTCACTATATTAACCTTATCTTTTAGTTTTAACTCTTAGTTAATTAGTTTGACATTTACCATGTCACTTTGTATTTTTATATTATATAGTTAATAAACTTACTATATACATCCGAGAGACACCCAAGTGGTCAATTAATGATATAACTATCATGATATAAGTCTCTTGGCCGAACCTTAGATTTTTAGGAATTTAATATCAATTAATAATATAATACTTGTTTTAAAAACTCTTTTATGTCAATTTTGACACTATTCAATAGTTGATTTTTGTGAAACACATAACAGAATGATTACTTCGAAAAAAGTTAATTAAATCAATACTAATATGTCATATTAACCTAGAAATTTAGTTTAATTCAATAAAAGTCTCAAATTATATTTATTTGGGTATTTATAATATCAATTATTCTAATTTTTCACTATTATGGTAATTACTGCATCACCATTGTGTCATAAATAAATTAAATTATGTAATATTTAAAAATTATAAATAAAATATCATTTTGTAGGAAATCGTTTTATCATTCTAATGAATATTTATAGTCGAAAATCCAACATATATAACCCTACGTAAAAATTGTTTTTCTAAAAGATATATGCTTGTGTCATTTTTGTATTCATTTTCACTTAATTAAAATAAAGTGTCCCTATCACCTACAAGTGGCTCCATGGGGTCCCAAATCGACCCAAAGATGCCTATGGTCGAACATGTATCAACCAATAAAGATAGTACACGTTTTAGGGTAATTTAGTATTATTATAATATTATTTTTTAACCTTTATTTACCGGATTTACCCTTAACCATGGTAAATAAAATATTTACCGCAGTAATTATTCAAAATGTCTAAAAATAAAAGTTACCTATTTACACAATTTGAACATCCTGATTCCAAATATGGAATCCATTTTTCCAAATTCAAAATACAGAAGTGGCAGAAATTAATTTAAAATTAATTCCCGTTGTTAAAACAAAAAGCGTGTTTTTAAGAGATAATAACTATCAAAAGATTGACACTTGTTTATGTCTGGTTTAAATGTGAAATTATGTTCAATGACCCACATTGTATTACATGGTAAAAATATATTCTAAATATACTTTAAAACCACTCAAATTCATAATTTATCACTATTAATTTTTTGATTTAAAAAGTTGTTTTTAATTAAAATTTAGTAATTTTCACTATTCATCAAAATATGAAATTTATCCGAAAAGTACCAAAATTTCACCCTAGGCTAATTTCGATATTCCAAATCCAAAAATGAAGTCCATTTTGAGAGATAGAATTTATAAAATTTCAAAAAGTAGGTATTACTATTCATAACGGCTAGTTTGATTGGTTGTGGTGTGTTAAAATCTCGAAGTTGCGTACAATGCATGCCATTGCATTATTCGAAAGGAAACGTACCGTGGAAGCATGGGGTGTTACAGGAGGAACCGCGGGGGCGCCCCACGGGATGAGGTGACACGGCCCCGCGTGGGGCCGCGCTTGGTCAGCGGATGCGGCTTTGCCGCGTCCCGTGTGTCACCGGACCCACGCGGTCGTGGGTCTGGTCGGCCGCCGCCGCCACGGCTTCAGCCACGACGGCTCCATCCGGCGGCGCGCCGGGGCGCCGCCGGTGGATTCTGCGGGCCACCGGAGTTGCTCCGGTGGTCCGATTCCACTTCCATCTATGCCGTGGCTCCTCCCGGGTCCCATTCTTCACTGCCAGTTCCTCAAATCGTCATTGCGGCCCCGTTTGTCATCGTCCGCCATTTCGCGCACCAAGAACGAAAAAGTGCGGTTTTAAAAGAAAAATTACACAACAAAAGTTTAACAAATTTCGCGGGTATAAATCACAAAGATTTTTAAGAATCAAACCCCTACCTCGTCGAAGTCTTCGAACGTGCGTTCTTCACGGAATTGATCGTCACGGTAGGAGGTGATCGTCGCGTCGCGGAAGGGCGTCGCGTCGTCTCGAAAGGGCGTCGCGTCATCACGGAAGGGCATCGCATCGACGATATCTGAGGGTTAAATAAACACACGAATTTAATTATAACAATTAAATCCTTGATGTTGCTATAACCCACAAAGAATTAAAAAGGTCCGCGATCTCTTACCTCAACGGATGATCGAAGATTTGTCACGGATGAAGGAACGTCACAGAAGAACGTCGCGGGAGAAGAATCGTTGGCGTCGCGGTACTTGGCGTCGCGTCGTCGATCTCCGAGGGCTCGGCGTTCTTCGTCGCCCTTCGTTGGAGGCCGGCGTTCTTCCTATTCTTCGCGTTCTTCGCGTTCTTCACGAAGGAGGATGAAGGACTTAAGGTTCCTGTCAAATCCTCTCAACGAACAACACCCAAGAAGAAAAGTGTTGGTCTTATTTTATTACATGCCAACAAATGAAAAAAACAAACTAAGTAACGACCCATTAATTCATAGAATTAATTTTAATGAATAAACCTCCCAATTAATAGGAGCGTTTAATAGTTTAAGAAACACCCCAGTTGACTTTCACTTAAAAGGGGTTTTCGCGGTTGCGTTACTTAGTGGAAAAGAAACGGTGGGGCTCGTGCGGGCCCCACCTCACAAATATCCTACCAAGAGGGTAGGATATTTTGAATTGCACCCTATCCGCATCAACTCATCTTAAGCAGCTTTAAGTGGCTTTCAAGTGGCTTTAAGTGAAATAAAATAAAGTTGTCGCACCACTTTATTTTTTTTTCTTCACTTAACTCCCAAAATTTAATAACCACACCCGAGAAAATGCAACTCCGAAAGAGGCGTTTCTAAGCAATTACCAGCGCTGCGATTCCATCGGTGCCCTCAGAATTCAATTTCGAGCACCAGTTCAAAAGTTAGAAAAACCCGCTCGTCCGTTCACTGAACGTACCCGAGCCAAACTTTGTAAAATAATTCCGGGCACACCGGGCCTTGGAATCAGGTGCCGTCAGAAACTGTGTTCTTGTAAAATTCAAAAGAAAATTAAGAAAAAAATTTCCTTGAAATTTATGGGTCTTTACATTACTCCCACCTCAGGGATTTATGTCCCCGTAAAGATACATCATAAACTAGGGAAACAAAAGTGGGTACTGAGCACGCATCTGAGCCTCCCGCTCCCAAGTGCTCTCCTGGAGGTTCCCGTGCTGCCATCTGATGCGCACTAGAGGAATCGACCATCCACGTAGGACCTTCTCCTGTCGATCCTCGATCTCCACCGGGACCTCCGCAAAAGTCGCCCCATCATCAACGTCTAGCTCCCCATGGTCAATGATGTGCCTCGGGTCATGAACGTATCTCCTCAGCTGGGATACGTGGAAGACGTCGTGCACCCGGTGCAACTGAGGTGTTAGAGCCTGGCGATAAGCCACCTCGACAATCCTGCCGAGGACCTGGAATGGTCCGATGAAGCGTGGAGACAAATTACCGCCTCATCCAAATCTTCGTAATCCACGTCGAGGTGAGACACGCAAGAAGACGTGGTCACCATCCTCGAACTCTAGTGGCCTCCACCTCCTGTCAGCATAAGACTTCTGTCGGCTCTGAGCTGTCCTCATCCGCTCCTGGATGACCTGGACCTTCTCTGTCGTGGCCCGGACCATCTCTGGTCCCACAAGTGCTGACTCCCCAGGGTCTGTCCAGCACAACAGAGATCTGCAAGGTCTGCCATACAACACCTCGTATGGTTCCATACCAATGGTGGAGTGGTAGCTGTTGTTGTACGCAAACTCCACCAAGGGTAGGTGGTCCTCCCAGCTACAACCAAAGTCGAGGACACATGCGCGGAGCATGTCCTAGAGAGTTTGAATGGTCCTCTCCGTCTGACCATCCGTCTGAGGGTGAAAGGCGGTACTCAGACGTAGCTACGCCCCGAATGCCTCCTACAACCCCTTCCAAATCCGGGAAGTAAAGCGAGCATCTCGATAGAAGACGATAGATGATGGCACACCGTGAAGCCGTACAATCTCCTGAACGTAGAGATGCCCCAAGCTCTCCACTGAGCCCTGCTCTCTGATGGGTAAGAAGTGAGCCGAATTGGTGAGTCGGTCAACAATCACCCAGATGGAGCCGTGACCTCTGGAAGTGCGTGGAAGTCCAGTCACGAAGTCCATAGATATCCCGTCCAACTTCCACTCTAGGACCTCCAAGGGTTGTACCAAGCCTGCTGGTTCTTGATGCTCTGCCTTCACCTGCTGGCAGGTGAGGCATCGTGAAACGAACTCTGCCACAGCCTTCTTCATGCCCGGCCACCAGTGCTGTCGTCTGAGATCCTGGTACATCTTCGCCACTCCAGGATGTACCGCCAAAGGAAAAGTGTGAAACTCTCTTAGCACCTCCTCCCGTAAAGCAACTAGTAACAAGGTATGTCCTCTGAAAAGGACGTCGTGATCTGCTCCAAAGGAGAAACCATCAGGTGCATGTCCTGAGGATATCTGTGTACGCCGCATCTCATAGTCAGCATCCCCACGCTATGTCTCTCTGACCCACTACAGTAGTGGAGGGGTGACTGTGAGAGACTGAAGGAAGGCTGCTCCATCTCTATCCATGAAGGATATCCACAAAGTGGATAGATTCTCTGTCGCCTCCTCAAGCAGCTGAATGCTCGTCCTCCTGCTGAGAGCATCGGCTACTACGTTCCCCTTCCCAGGAGTATAGACTATCTCAAAGTCATAGTCCTGGAGGAACTCGAGCCATCGCCGCTGTCTCAGATTCAGATCCTTCTGAGAGAAGATGTATCTGAGACTCTGATGGTTAGAAAAGACTGTAAAGCACTCGCCCATCAGATAGTGTCTCCATGTCTTCATAGCGAAGACCACTGCTGCTAACTCCAGGTCATGGGTAGCGTAGTTCTTCTCATACAGCCTCAACTGAAGTGATCTATAGGCGATCACTGCCCGCTCCTGCATCAGGACACATCCGAGTCCGGTCCTTGATGCATCGCAGTAGACTACGTACCCTACTCCCTCCTCAGGAAACCTCAAGATAGGTGCGCTGGTCAATCTCTGTCTCAACTCCTGGAAGCTCTACTGACATCTTTCTGACCACACAAAGGGTTTCCCCTTCTTCGTAAGAGCTAAGAGTGGTGCCACAACTCTGGATAAGTCTGGCAAAAATCTCCGATAGTATCCAGCTAGTCCCAAGAAACTCCACACCTCCATCACTCTCTTGAGTGGCTCCCAATCTAGCACTGCCTCGATATTCGCAGGATCCACTGAAACTCCCGCCTCAGAGATGACATGCCCCAAGAAGTGGACCTCACGTATCCAGAACTTGCACTTCGAGAGCTTAACATAAAGCTGGTTCTCTCGGAGTGTGTCTTGTACAACCCGTAAGTGGTAGGCGTGCTCCTCCTCAGTCGTCAAGTAAATAAAAATGTCGTCGATGAAGACCACGACAAATCGATCGAGGTATGGATGAAAGATCCTGTTCATGAGGCCCATGAACACTACTAGAGCGTTGGTTGCGCCGAATGACATAACCAAGAACTCATAGTGTCCATACCGACATCTGAAGGCCGTCTTCTGTACGTCCTCGTCCCGAACTCTGAGCTGATGATAGCCTGACCTGAGGTCTATCTTCGAGAACCACCGTGCTCCCTTGAGCTGATCGAAGAGGTCATAAATCCTCAGTAGTGGATACTTGTTCCTCACTGTCACCTGGTTCAGGTGATGATAGTTGACACACAGTCGCAAGCTCCCGTTCGCCTTCTTGGCGAACAATATCGGGGAAGCCCAGGGTGAAACACTGGGTCAGATGAAACCCTTTCCCTGCAAGTTCTTCAACTGTACCCGTAGCTCTCGAAGCTCAGTGGGGGACATCCGATATGCTGGAGTCGATATCGGGGAGGTCTTGGGGTACATGTCAATATAAAAGTCTACCTCTCTGCGAGGAGGTAGCCCTGGAACGTCGTCGGGAAAGACGTCCGCATACTGATCCACCACTGTAGGAAAACTATGACTCCATACGTCAACTGATCCTAGGATGAGGCTAGCCAAATGATGAGTGATGGGATGTCCTCTCCTCTACGGAAGTCCATCCTATGCTGCGAAGGCTCCCTTCTCGCCGGTGAAGGTGAACCTGCTCCCGTCGGTGCGTACACATCGCACCTTGCGCCAAATACAGTCAATCTGTGCATGGACTGTAGATAACCAATCCATGCCCAAGATGACGTCGTAAGGCCTCAACACCGCTACAAGAAGATCCCAGCCGAAGCTCTCGCCTCCTAGAGTAAGGTCACACTGCCGGAACCAGTGTGTAATCATCGAGTCTGCTCCCGTAGGAGTCTCTAGCCGTAAGGATTGAGCCAACGGCTCTGTCGGAATCTCCGAGCTCCGAACAAGGGCAGCGGCTATGAAAGAGTGACTCGCTCCTGTGTCTATAAGAACTGTAGCAAGGGTGGAATAGACACAGATAGTACCTCGAATCATCTCGGGCACACCGTGGTCGTAGGACTCCGCTACCTGGAGCTGTGCCTGTCTCTGGCCGCCAGCTCCCTGTGGTCGGGGTGGACCTCCTGGTGGTGGTGGTGGTAGAGCCTCAAAGCGTCGCCCACCACTTGCTACTCGGCCAACTCCTCTTCCTCGTTCGCCTCCTCCCTACGGACCGCCACGGTCGACCCTTTGCCTCTGCCTGGGTGGCCCCTCAACTGTCTTCTACTCCTCGGCACGGTGGGTCGGGCAGTCACGAGCCATGTGACCCTGCCCACCGCATGTGTAGCACTGCCTGCCTCTCAAAAGACTGGCTCTGCGCTGTGTGCCCCGCACTGCTGAGCCAGTTTCCTGAGGCCATCTACATGAGGGTCTGGTCTGCCTGGACCCCTGAGTCATCCGTCGGCTGCCTGCTGTGGAAGACTCTGCTACCTGCCGCCCTGCGGTAGGTCTCGCTGCTGATGAAGGCTCAGTAAGGAAGCTCTCGATCAAAAGAGCTCTCTCCAGAACTCCTTCTTGAGTCGGAATGCTGAGGGAGATCAGTAATGCCCGAATCTCATGTATCAATCCCTTCTCAAAGGTCTGGGCCCGGAAGAATGGGTCCCGTACCATGTCGGTCGAGTAGCGCGAGAGATCGGTAAATCTCGCCGAGTACTGGGCGACCATCAAGCTGCCCTGCCGCAGATGAAGAAGCTCCTAGATGCGCACCGCACGGAGGGTGGACGGGACGAACTCTGAGCGGAAGAGGCCCTCAAAGTCCGTCCAGAGGATAGATGCCTCATCATGCACCTGGAGCATCAAGCTCCACCATCGTCCTGCTGCTGCGTGCAGTAGGCTCGCTGCGAGGATCACCATGAGGACTGCTGGTGTCCTCACTAGCCTGAAAACTCGTACCACTTCCTCCAGCCAGTCCTCGGCTGCCTGATGGTCTGTCTCCCCGCGGAACCTGGGCGGTTGCTGGCGCTGGAACTCATGCAGTGCACTAAGGAGACGTGCATCATCAGCGGCTGGTGTTGGAAGCATCGGTGGCTCGGCGGGTAGAGGTACCGCCGGTGCCTTTGCTGTCAAAGGGCCCTGCACCGAGGCCTCGTTGCTCGGTGGGGTGTCGTCACGCTCAACTCTCGAAACCCTAGCTGGCTACCGTCGTGGGGTCATCCTGAAAAAGGAAATAGATGCGCCATGGTCAGAACAGTATACCTGGTGAGCTGACACAAAGTAATCACAAAGAAAACTTGAAACACACACGCAATCAATGTTTTCATGCATTAAGTCGGAAATCAGAAGTCAGGGTCCTGGTGTATGGATACGTCGACCGCCGCACCAACACTGGACTCCCTGGACTGATAACCACACCCAATACGCTAAACACTATTGCTTCACATAAAAAAAGATCAGAGTCTGCGGTAAAACCGAACTCCTCTGATACCAATTTGTCACGACCCGTCCTCGGGGCCCATGCCGTGACTACCCCAAGCCCGCCTTCCATAGGCCAGGGGCTAGCGACTAGCACCAAGGCGTAAATCCCGGTAGAAAGGGAAGACATTTCCTTTGTAAAGTAAATAAGCACCACAGAGTAAGCAAGCGGAAGAAGTAAACACTAAGTAAAAACTGGTACAACAGTAAGTGCGGAAAAGTAAAGGGGGTCGGAAATACAAGCCCAACTGTAAAGTACAACTGAAAGGGGAAAAACAACAACTGAAAGAAAAAGCCACAGTGTCGAACCGTCCTCTGGAAGTCCCACCTGAAGGGTGGGTACAGATAGCCTCCACAGCTCCTCGGGCCAGCCGTCCGCTCCGAGTAGACCCCGCCCAGTGGTCCACCTCCAGGTACCGTCCTGCTCCGCCAACCTCGACCACGATCAGCGCTGTCCGTCGTCTGTAACCAACACAATGTAGTGCGGGCATAGCCCGTGCAGGGGTGAGTATAAGCTACTCAGTAGGGACCTCGAGACCCCCAAAGGTCTCCCAGAATCCACAAAGGATAATCCAAAAAGGAAAGATACAATCACGAAGTAATATCCGACACTGCTTAGGTATATGCCCATACATATACCTAAGTCATCACTTCTCGTTCGGCTCCAATATCCGAGACCAAGTACAACCCAATCCACATAGGAAAGCAATACTTAAATCCACACAGGATAGCACAATCCACAAAGGAAAGCAAAACGTAAATCCACATAGGATAGCACAACACAATCCACAAAGGAAAGTAAAAACAGGATTCAGCTCACACAGGTATACTTGTTCGAATGACGATAGAGATGATCACTAATCTATCTAAGTAGTCGGACCCACAAAGGATCGATAGGTACTAACCCCCGCAATGACCCACAAAGGATCTGACCCACAAAGGATCGATAGGTAACTAACCCCCGCAAAGACCCACACAGGATCGAGCCCACACAGGACCTGTAGGCGCTAGCCCACACAGGACCGCTGAGCGCTGACCCACACAGGATCGGACCCACACAGGATCGGTAGCACTGACCCACAAAGGATCGCTGAGTGCTATAGTCGTCACCGTCGAATCCACTGAGGATCTCTGCACAGTCGTCGTCGTCACAGTAGCAGTCGAAGCCAACTCTAGGGTTCCCGCACACAGCAAGCTCGTTCGGGAGGGTCCGCTCCACGAGCCGAGAGGCTGATACATCAACTGAAACATAGTCCAGAGTTTATGTATCCAAAAGTTCCGTATCGGCAACAGGAACTCAACGTCGCAGACGGCGCGTCAATCGGACGCCCGGTCTGAGAGTTATTGGCCTTTTCGTCCCAGGGGCCCGGTTGGTTTCTAAGGAAAAACCAACCCGACCGTACTCCACCTGCATCCAAACCTCGGGCGGAGTATGCCAAAAGATCCGTCTCACTTAGAGGAATTCAACAAAGTCAACGACACATCAATCGGACGTCCGAAGCTCAAGATATGAGTGTTTCCGCTCTGAGGGCCCGGTTGGTTTCGTGTACGAACCAACCCAGCCAAACCTGAAGTATTCCGAAACCTTGAGTGTGATATATCGAAACGACCGTCTCGATCCAAAGATCGCATCGCCGCTGACGGTGCGTCGTTCGGAGGCCCGTATCTCAAGTTATGAGTAAAACACCAAAAAGGCCCGGAAACGGGGGGTCTGGGCCCGGACCGACCCGACCCGGCGGGTCGGCCCGGCTCGGCTCGGCCGAGCGGAGGAACCGCGGGGGTGCCCTGCGGGATGAGGTGCCGTGGCCCCACATGGGGCCGCGCTTGGTCAGTGGACGTGGCTTTGCTGCGTCCCGTGTGTCGCCAGACCCGCGCGGTCGCAGGTCTGGTCGGCCGCCGCCGCCGCGGCTTCAGCCGCGACGGCTCCATCCGGCGTCGCGCCGGGGCGCCGCCGCCTCCGGCCGCCGGTGCCGCCGTGCCGGCAACCCACACCGCCGGTGGATTCCGCGGGCCACCGGAGTTTCTCCGGTGGTCCGATTCCACTTCCGTCTGCGCCGTGGCTCCTCCCGGGTCCCATTCTTCACTGCCAGGCCCTCAAATCGCCATTACGGCCCCGTTTGTCATCGTCCGCCGTTTCGCACACCAAGAACGAAAAAGTGCGATTTTAAAAGAAAAATTACACAACAAAAGTTTAACAAACGTCACGGGTATAAATCAAAAATATTTTTAAGAATCAAACCCCTACCTCGTCGAAGTCATCGAACGTGCATTCTTCGCGGAATTGATCATCGCGGTAGGAGGTGATCGTTGCGTCGCGGAAGGGCGTCGCGTCGTCGTGGAAGGGCGTCGCATCGTCGCGGATGGGCGTCGCATCGACGATTTCCGAGGGTTAAAGAAACACACGGATTTAATTATAAAAATTAAATCCTTGATGTTTCTATAACCCACAAAGAATTAAAAAGGTCCGCGATCTCTTACCTCAATGGATGATCGAAGATTTGTCGCGGATGAAGGAACGTCGCAGAAGAACGTCACGGGAGAATAATCGTTGGCGTCGCGGTACTTGGCGTCGCGTCGTCGATCTCCGAGGGCTCGGCGTTCTTCATCGCCCTTCGTTGGAGGCCGGCGTTCTTCGCGTTCTTCGCGAAGGAGGATGAAGGACTTAAGGTTCCTGTCAAATACTCTCAACGAACAACACCCAAGAAGAAAAGTGTTGGTCTTATTTTATTACATGCCAACAAACGAAAAAAACAAACTAAGTAACGACCCATTAATTCATAGAATTAATTTCAACGAATAAACCGCCCAATTAATAGGAGCGTTTAATAGTTTAAGAAACGCCCCAGCTGACTTTCATTTAAAAGGGGTTTTCGCGGGTGCGTTACTTAGCGGAAAAGAAACGGTGGGGCTCATGCGGGCCCCACCTCACAAATATCCTACCAAGAGGGTAGGATATTTTGGATTTCACCCTATCCACATCAACTCAGCTTAAGCAGCTTTAAGCGGCTTTAAGTGAAATAAAATAAAGTTGTCGCACCACTTTATTTTATTTTCTTCACTTGACTCTCAAAATTTAATAACCACACCCGAGCAAACGCAACTCCAGAAGAGGCGTTTCTAATAAATTACCGGCGTTGCGATTCCATCGGTGCCCTCGGAATTTGATTCCGAGCACCAGTTCAAAAGTTAGAAAAACCCGCTCGTCCGTTCGCTGAACGTACCCGAGCCAAACTTCGGAAAATGATTCCAGGCACAACGGGCCTCGGAATCAGGTGCCGTCAGAAACTGCGTTCTTGTAAAATTCCAAAGAAAATTAAGAAAAAAATTTCCTTGAAATTTACGGGTCTTTACATGGCCAGAATGAGCGGACCATTTAGACCCTCGAGGACATGCTGCGTGCTTGTGTCCTTGACTTTAGTCGCAATTGGGAGGATCACTTACCTTTGGTGGAGTTTGTATACAACAACATTTATCACTCCACCATTAGGATGGAACCTTTTTAGGCGTTATACGGGTGACCTTGTAGATCACCATTGTACTGGACTGACCTAGGGGAGTCAACACTAGTGGGATCAGAGATGGTACGGGCTATCACAGAGAAGGTGTAGATCATTCAGGAGTAGATGAAGACTGTACAGAGCAGATAGAAGTCGTATGTTGACAGGAGACGAAGACCTCTGGAGTTCAAGGATGGTGACCACGTCTTTCTACGGGTCTCACCTCGACGAGGTTTACGAAGATTTGGACAAGGCAGAAAGTTATCTCCGAGATTCATCGGACCTTTTCAAGTCCTCAACAGAGTTGGCGAGGTGTCTTAACACTTAACTCTTCCTCCTCAATTGCACCGGGTGCATGACATCTTCCACGTATCCCAGCTGAGGAGATACGTGCACGACCCTTCTCACATCATCGACCCTGACAAGTTGGACGTTGGTGATGTGGTGACTTTTATGGAGGTTCCAGTAGAGATTGAGGATCAACAAGAGTGGGTCCTTCATGGATGGTCGATACATCTAGTGCGCATTCATTGGCAGCACAAGAACCTCCAGGAGAGCACATGGGAGTGGGAGGCTCAGATGCGTGCTCAGTACCCCCACTTGTTCCCTTAGTATGAGTTGTAGCTTACGAGGACGTAAAGCCCTGAGGTGGGGAGAATGTAAAGACCTGGAATTTCCAGGTATTTTTTTAATTAAATGGTAATTTTACGAGTCGGTAAAAATTAACGGCGCGTGATTCCGAGGCCCGGTGTGCCCAGAATTAATTTTTGAAGTTTTGTTCAGGTACATTCAATGAAACTTCGAGCGGGTTTTTATAAATTTTGAACCGGTGCTCGGAATTGAAATCCGAGGACACCATTGAACTTGCAGTGCTAGTATTCTCTTAAGGAGACTCTCATCTCGACGGTAGTTGGTCGAGGGTGAAAGTTAGTTTTTGGGTTTTTTGTGGAAATAATAAAATAAAATAAACACATGTTTTATTTTATTTTATCTCTTGTAACTACCCATGTGGAAGTTGGAGGTGGGGACCACCACACCTTAACCTACCATGAGAGGTTATGGTGGTGGAGACCACCTGAGGCCTAAACCTCCTCTTCATGTTTAATTGTGGTGGGGACTACCCGATAATTCAAAGCCTCCCAATTTGAATTTGGGAGTGGGGATCACCTGACCCCCTAATTATGGTGGGAGAGGAAAACCTCCCAACTCCCTCATAAATGAGGGAGAGCCTCTTGACCTACTCCACATTTATTTTGCCAATGCACATGCCATTTAATGTGCCAATCAAGTGATTAATTATCCTTTTTGATTTTTTTCCAACAAAATAATAGTTTTCTTAATCTATTATTTTGGGGCTCACTTGGAAATTGGGTGGAATTGGGAGAGGAGAGAGCTTGGGAGAAATAAAGTTCTCCAATGAAGAACTTCATCTCCTGATGAAGAACGCTCCACCGACGAAGAGCGCCGATGAGGAACGCCTTCGACTACAAAGAATGACCTCCTTCGACCTTCTTCCTCGGGACTTCCTCCGACGAAGGACGTGTTCGTTTACAACGAATCGACGTCCGACTTCTTGCGCCAACTTCAACCAACTTCGAACAAGGTAGGTATTTTATTTGAATATGATATTATTCCATTGATTCTTACCTTCTAAAACAAAGAATCATTGTGTATATTTTCCTTGCGGGTTGGGGGTAATTGCTGTGGGATGTTGGAGGGGGATTATATTTGCGTGAAATACTTTCCTTATTTTCTTTTACGGGTTGGGAAGAATCTTTTCAGGAGGGATTGATGTGTTATGTTCTTGGTGATCCTCTTATTACCGCTCTAATGCAGAGAGTGAGACCCAAACTAACATGGACCATCCTCTCCGTAACCCTTGTGTTGATTTGCGGTGTTCTTCGAAACGGAGGAAGGCGACAACGACGTCGAAGACGACGAAGGCAACAACCGCGCTACCCGCGGCCTCCGCGACCTGCGCCGCCCCCACGATGCTCTGGCGCTCTGGTCGAACCGGCTCCACCGCCCCGGGCCGAACCGCTCTGCCCTCCGGCTTTTGAGCCACCCCGGCTGCGCCGCCCGCCGACCGCGCCACCCGCCGGGTGAACTGGCCCGAGCCACCCCACGCCCCGGCCGCGCCACACCCCGGCCAGGCCGCACCCTGGACACACCGTGCCCTTGATGAACTGACCCCTAGCCACCCCAGCCTATCGGTCGAACCGGCCCCAGCGGCGCCGCGCCCCGGCCGAACCGGCCCCCGACCTTCCGAGCCGAGCCGCCCCAAGCCACGACCCCGCGGCCCTTCGAGCCGAACTGAACCCACACCACGGGTCGAGCCACCCTCGTGGTGCCCTCTAGGCTTAACCTCCCTTGCACTGACTCGCGGACGGTCCGCGCCCTCGCAGCCCGACCATGCCCTCACGGCCGGACCGCGCCCTCGCGGCCCTCCGTAGCCCCTCGCGGCCGGCTGGGCTGGGCCCAGCGGGCCAGGACGAACCCAACGGGCTGGCCCGCCCAATGGGACAGGCCAGACTCAGTGGGTCAGGTCGGGTCAACCCAAACCGGGTTGGTCCGACTGGGTCGGACCGGACCCAGGCCCACTATGACCCTTTACTTTCTTTTGGCCATATCTTTGGCACCGGACATCCGTTTGATAAACCGTCAGAGGCGCTGGTAATCTTGGAGCATGACGGTCCCTTTGAGTATAGTCCACTAGAGTTTGGGGTATAGTTGAGATACAGTCAAGTTGGATCGAGCACAAATCCAACCGGGCCCCCGGAACTAAAATGCTAATAACTCATAGACCGGGCGTCCAATTGACATGTCTTCTGTTGCGTTGAGACCCCTATGATGTGGCAGACCTTTGAGATACTTCTTTGTGGGACTTCATGATAGTTGGAGTATTGACCAGTATCTCGTGGAGTGAATCCTTCCAGTGACGAGCGAGCAGAGTGCAGAGACCTAGTAGCTAGCTGAGACCTGAAAACTACTGACCGTTTGACTCAGAGTGACTTTACTAGCCCAGTAGGGAGCGCCTAGTTGTGGAGGAAGACCCACGGTGGAGGAGCGCGCTTGGTGACGCGGAAGACCCACGGTGTTCGACAGGAGGAGTACCTCAGCAGACTATGAGGGGGAGCACCTGGGTGTGGCGGCATACCCACGGTGGGGAGCGCCTCTGTGTGACGCAGCAGACCCACGGTACTTGACAGGAGGAGTACCTCAGTAGTCCAAGGTTAGTGGGAAGCATGCTTGGTGTCACGGCAGGCCCACTGTACTCGATAGAGGAGGAGTTCTCCAGCAGTCAAGGTTTCGATAATGTGAATAAAATCCTGGTTGAGTTGAGTCAATTTTTCCGTGTTTTCCTCATGATTGATATAGATCACTTGATAACTTAGGTATATGTATGAGCATATACCTAAGTAAGGTTATCTGTTGATTTCATACTTTTTGGTTTATCCTTGCTAGATTTTGTGAGACCTTGAGGGTCTCGGGGTCCTTACTGAGTATCATTATACTCACCCATGCACGGGCTATGCCCGCACCTTGTTGTGTTGGATGCAAACGACGTACAACACTGATCGAGGCGGAGAGTACTAGGACTGGACGGTACCCGAAGGTGGACCATACGGCGTGACGGTACATGGAAGAGACAGACGAACCTGGAGTGCTGAGGAGGAAATCTATACCCACCCTTCAGGTTGGAACCTCGGAGGACGACCCATCAGCAGTTTTTTTTCTTTTCTTTAGTTGTACTTTCAATTTCTTGTACTTTACAGTTGTTCTTGCATTTCCGGTCCTTTTTACTTTCAGCACTATTTTTTATACAGTTTTACCTAGTGTTTTGTATCCAGCTTTGTGCTCTGTTGTGTGTGTATATAGGTTATAAAGGCAATGCCTTCCCAGTTTTAGGGAATTACGCCTTTGGTGCTAGTCGCCAGCCCATGGACTATGGAAGGCGGGCTTGGGGTAGTCACGACACGGGCCCTGGGGGACGGGTCATGACAGAAGTATCATGGAAAAATGTTTTAACTTTCTTAACTATATCTGGTTATATTATTTTTTATTTTAATTTATAGCGTTTATTGGATCCATAATCCAATCATTTCTTTGGTTTAATAAGTATAAATATTCTTCATTTATATTTCTTTATAAGACTTGTTTGTGTTTATGTTTGATTTCAATTTCTTTTTTGGATAATCCCTGTGATGGAAACCAAACATCTAACACATTACATCCAAATATGGAAAAAACTATAATGAAAGTCGTGTTGGTGTGCAAGACAGTGATAGCCTAGTTCGCTCTTGATTCTACAGTCCCCTATTTTTTCTTTATGACTTGAATTTTACTTTGTGTTTTTGTTCTTGATTATAACTATTTCAGATACTATGATTTATGTTTGTTAAGGATTAATTTTGTGCTGTGAGGAATCAGAATTATTTAAACCCTACTACAATTTTATCAATCAATATTTTTTCAAAAAGTGTATCAAGGAATTTCCCAAGGTAGTGTCAACCCCATGCTTCTAGCATTGCTTTGTTTTCAATTGGACAAAGACAATGTTGAAGGATTAATAGAGAATTGCGATTGAATGAAAACAACGAACTCATTAATGTTATACTATTTAGCCAACACACACTGCAATCATACATCAATGTTATATCAAGGACTATAGTGACCCAACTTTTTCTTATATGACTATTACATCATTTTAAAGATAAAAAACATAATATTTATACATTCAAGGATCGAAAGGTTTAGTATTGTGGGAAAATTAGGATCATGCATCACTTATACATAATAAAACATAAACATTATTAAATTTATTCTTCTTTATCCAATTAAAATCTCTCACATTATTCTTAGTACATGTAGTCACCTGAGGATATATATCAAAGAAAGGGTTGAGCTAAAATCCTAATAATAGGAGGAATAAGGGACATGAATCAATATAAAATGGGTGGTCAGAATCATAATCATCATCATATCATCAGCATAATATCATCATCATAATCATGAGGGAAATATTTGATAAAGGCATGGAATGTGGAATATGCATAAAATGAAATATCATGTCATAGTGGTCAAATACCACACATAGTTGTGAAGAAATCTATCATCATGTCCACACATAACATATGCACATAAATCATAACATCATCATTGTGAAAAAATTTACCATCATGTTTAGGAATAGTTCACATAATCTCATAAGATATATCACATTAACCAATGCATTGGAGGGATATATAATTCTAGTCCCACCCATAAAATCATAAATGCTCATAATCATGCATTCCATAAAGAACGTATAACAATCACAGTCATGAAATATCCCATGGAAAGGAATGAGTTTCATAAGTATTTCATAAATAATACTTTCATGAATAAACTTAGGGGTTCCAAAATTAATAAGGGAAAAATATTTGGTGTAAACATTCTTGAGTAAAGAAGAAACAACTCAAGATGAGTCAAGGATGTGTTTTGGATAGAAAATCATTTTTAAAAAATATTTATATTTGGATTAAAAATAATTTTGGAAATGCATGAAACATGTATATCCGAAAAAAGAAAAGGTAATAATAGTTAAATAAATTTTAATGAATATTAGGAGAATATCCATACTAATAATGATGAGAAATATGGATAACCCAAAGAAAAAGGAGTTGGGTTTAAGAATCTCCTTACATTAATTCCTGCTTTATTTCATCGCTTTTCCGTCTCCAGAATAATAAAACTAGGTTTATAAAAACATTGAACCATAAATGAATTATATTAATTTTTTTCACTATTTATCAATTACAACAATTGGACCATATTTCTTTATTTCCCATTATTGATATTGAAGCATTTTGATATCATGTTTTCCATAAAAAAATTCCCATTTTCTTCGTTTTTTCTATTTTGTTTGAATAAATTTATAAATAAGAAGAATTAAATCCACAAGTTTAAAATAAATATATTTATACATTTATATACCATAAATAATTTATTATAACCAACCATAGGGTTGGTGGTAAGAAACAGATTGGCAACGTCCTCATTGGCAGTTAACCGACTGTTAACGAGACATTATCAAAAGGGCATGAATTATGTAAATATAATAATTATAATAGGTTAAAATAATTAATATAATGTTAAAATACTAATTATTTATCCTTATAATATTTTTTTTGAAAGGGATTGAGGAAATGAGAGAGAGGAGAGGAGAATGAGTGGGATTGATAAGAACATACCCTCTTATCAGTGTTTATTCTTCTCTACAACACTGAACTCCTTTGATGATTAGAGTTGGATAGATCCAAAACCTCCCTAGTTATTTAAAGAGGATTAATAGAGATTATTTGGGTAGATATTTGTTTCTTAAAAGTGAGGGAGGATTGGTTTTACAAGGGGAGAGAGTAGGGTTATTTATACTTGAGAAGAGTGATATTTTTGAGTTAAAATATTGAATAAAACACTATATATAAGGTAAATCTTGTAATAGTGATATTTTTGACAATATATACCATATTCAAATTAAATAACATGGTTTTAAGAATTTTAATAATTTTATTATTTGAATTCATTAGTTTAATAAAAAGGAAAGGTGAAAAAATGAGAAAATATTATTATAATGTAAAACTTTAGATTTTAGACTTTGGAAAGTAATTTTTATGTTTGGAAATCATATTTATTGTATTTTAATGACTCATTTATCAAATTAAATATGTTTTGGTAGATACTTAAGTTATATAAATGGTTAGTTTATTATTAAATCATAAATGATTCAATTCAAGATACATTGTTTATGGAAACTATTGTATTTTTACTATTCACCTGAAAATTGTAGCATTTTAGAAAATTACCAAAAAATCACCCTTGGAAATTTTCAAGGTTCTAATTTCAAAAATGAAATTCATTTTTTTTCAAACATAGTTAATTTAATTTTTTAATATAAAAAAAAATATTTTTACAAAATAATTTAAAATATAGTTTATTAAAAATGTGCTTATATTTTATTTCAGTTTTTTTACTCATGATATTTATTTTTTGGAATTTTACTATTTATATTTACTTAAATTACTTATGATAAATATTATATATATCACAATTTTTTTATTTTGAGGTTAAATTACTATTCCAATAGTCATGTTACTATTCCCAATTTTCATGTTACTACTCCAACAGTCACATTTCTATTCCAATGATCACATTATTATTCTAACAATCAAATTACCTCATATAAATACCTCTTTATTCCTTCATTAATTATTCACATCAATTCCTCTCAAGGTTCTATATTTCCATTTTTTATAATATTGATTGGTTTACTAATATTTTGATTCATTTTTATAGTGTTGTTTGTGGGAGGGATGATTCTAGCAGATTGGTGCGATCCATATTTCCCCATTATAGTTTTTATATTTTATATTTTTTGTCCCATTGTAATATTTGTAATTTTAATGGGTTTAATTGTTGACTAATGTAATAATTTTCATTAATAAAGTTTTTTTGGTTTCTCTATGTGTTTTATGTGTATAATACTATATAATATAATATAATACAAATTTATTTTAAGAAACAAATATCATTTATAAAATATGGGTTGTTATATTCTTCCCACCCTTAGAAATTTCATCCCTGAAATTTCAAATCATATTCTCGATTGAGAATAATTTAGGGTAATTTTGTTTCATTGTTTCCTCTGGTTCCCACGTTGCCTCTTCATAATTGTGGTTCCTCCAAAACACCGTGACAAGGTGAGTTATCTTACTATATAGAACTTTGTCTATACAGTCCAAGATCTTCACTGAGTGCTCCTTATATGAGTGGTCATTCTCCAGTTGCACCACCTCCAGATTCTTTAAATGTGAGGGGTTGGGTATGTACTTTTTTAGGAGAGATACATGGAACACATCATGAAATTTATCCATATTTAGTGTAAGTAAAATCTGATAAGACCTTGATTCTATGCGATCAAGGATATCAAAGGAGAAAATGTACCTAGGTATAATATTCTCTTTCTTTCCAAATTGCATGACTTTTTTCCACGTTGATATTTGAAGGAAAAATTTATCTCTAAATTCAAACTCAATTTCCCTTTAACAGTTTTTAGAATAACTCTTCTTTTGACTCCGAGAAGATTTTATATGTTTTTATATGGTTTGAACCTTATCTATCATATCTTGCATAAGGCCAAGTCTAAGTAACTTTCAATCACTAGCTTCATCCCAACAAGAAGGAGTTCTTCAACGCTTCCCATATAGAGCTTCATATGGATCCATTTTAATACTTAAGTGGAAGCTACTATTGTTTGAGAACTCAACTAATGGGATATGTTGATCCCATCCTCCTTTAAATTCCATTGAGTAGGATCTCAATATTTCCCCAAGCATTCAAATATTCCTTTCAGATTGGCCATAAGTTTGGGGGGGGGGGTGATAGGCCGTTCTGAAATTCAATTCAGTACTCAAAGCATATTTCAATATTGGTGAGTAAATCCACCACAACCCATATTGCATTGTTTTATTTATATGTCTTAGAGAGACAAATGATAAAGTCCATGGTGATGTTATCCCTTTTCCACATGGGTATAGGAAATGGTTGCATCATCCCATTAGACTAATGTCTCTCTAATTTAACTTTTTGACATACCAACTATCTTCAGATATGATCAGGAATATTTTTCTTCATTTTTTCCCACCAGAAGTGTTCTTGAATATCACAGTACATATTGGTACTTTCATGATGGATGGAGAAATATTATCTATGAAAATTATCAAATATCTCCTTCATATATCAGGTGATTAATGCACACAAATCCTAGCTCCAAATTGAATCAAACCATCTATATCAATGTGGAACCCATGAAGCTTCTATTCCATTATTGCTTTCACCATTTTTTGAAGATCCAAATAATTCATTTATGCCACCTTGATCTTATATTGGATATATGGTTGGGAAATCATTTGGTAAAGGTAGGATGTATTCTCCACTATTATGATTTCCAAATCCATCCTTTTTATATCCATAATTATAGATTCTTTCTCAATCCACATCATGGATAGAGTAGTAGGTTATTTTATACTAAGAGAATCATCTACCTTGTTCTCCTTTTTCAGATGGTAGTGTATAGAGAAATTATAGTCCTTGGTTAGCTCTAACTATATTATTTGACACATTTTTATATCCTTATACATGAATATATATTTTATACTCTTATGATCGGTACATATGTCACACTTCTCACCATAGACATAGTGTAGGTTCCGGGCGCAACGGAAGCGCGTTGGTGGGCTAGCCCAACTTTAATTTTAACGTTAAACAACGTTCAATCCGAGATCCATCACGATATAAAACTCCGAATCTTCAGAATAGAACAAAGAACGAAAAAGAAAATAAGAGTCCCAGAACCCTTGAGATAGGATCATCATATGTTGATTATAATTAATTTAATTAATTCATAAGAATTACCTCGATGGAATTCTTTCTTCGTTGGAGTCTCCAGTCACGATCCTGTGATCCGTCGTTGCGTTTTAGAATCTAAGTACAGGATTCCTCTAGCGGCGATCCACACGTGCTCCACGTATCTCTGGACGTCACCGAAGGGATCTCTGGGTGCTAGCGCGGAAGAGCCTTCACTTGCGATGTCCGCCTTCAACCGCCTTAATCCGGTGGAGGATCTTGCTTTCGTAACTTGAAAGCGTTCTTGGTGGAAAGGGAATTCTCTCTTGGCTTGAGAGTATTTCCAGATCCGTTGTGCACAATAAAATGGCTCTCCTCAATGAGCATAATGTAATTTGGGATTATAATACTTAGAATAATAAAATGAATTAATTTCCCGAAAGCATTTAATCATTTCATTTAATTCTTAGTAATACCCCATGTCTTAATAATGACAGTTGACCATCATTATTACTTGACATGCACCCAACATATTACATTTAATATCATTTAATTAAATAAACAATATTTTTCTCACGAATCTTGAAAAAAACAAACTACACAGCGTGTATATAAATATACACGACATGTACTTTTATTTTTACATTTTATTTATTTCCTCCACCATATTTATTAGACCTTGAGTAATAGATATTTATTTCTTAAATAAATGTAACTGTATTACTTGCTAATAAATATATATATTATTTCACCCACAATATATTCTCTTGAATAACTAGTGTCGAAATAAATGCGATCAGGCATCCTTAAATAATTATTAAACCACAGTCGGGAATAATATTTATTTAACTTATTAAATTAATATTTAACTGAGATACATGGACACACTTAGTGTGTGACCCTCTAGGCCTCTTTCTCAGTGGCATTAGGCGGAGCCTGCCTAAAGTCCAAGGTTAGCGTCTAGCAACACGCCAAGGCACCCATAGAGAAAGAAGTTAACGCCGCAATGATGTGTCACCTCCTACGAATGCTTACCATGTAATATAATCCCTTTGTCTCGATATCTACAATCAAGCGGGTTGCATGCTAGTGCCATCAACCCATGTGATCGATTATTCTTTCTTTGACTTATCGGAATTGAACTCGCCCATACCTTACCATGGCCATGGATTTATTTAGGCTATATCAATTCCATCAAAGGGCATGAGATATATACTTACTTTATGGAACAGAAGGGAAAAATCCTTTCTCGCATTATCTATTAATGAAGTATTACTCGTGACGCACCCAACGTATCCTACCTCGCCGCGAACAGTGTGTCGTCACAGTTTTCGTCAATACATCTAAGTGTGCGAGTTGTAATACCCATTAATAATAATCTTAAAGTCTAAGGACCAATACACACATCCGAAGATAGGAACATCCAATGACACTATGAAATGTGGATTTCCTACTGGCGGGTCTCGTTCTCATAATATCCTCCTGGATATTACCAAGGGCGCATACCATGAGAAGGTGCATCAAAGTTTTATGAGTCCTCACCCCTAATGACCTATATTATTTGTGTCCCTCAAATAATATCATCTGGACATAGAACATATATTCAAGAATAGTGTTATGGAACTTCCGGGTTCTCATCATAGTAGGGATCCGCTATGACCCATTAATGCAACAGTTGTTCTTAAGACATTATCACATGCATTGTTACGCAGAAGAATAATCAAGATGTGATAAGGAATTTATTAATGAATAAAGTACAAAGTAGTTGGTTCTAGGCCACCAACTCCAACAGACTCCCACTTGTACTAGATCCAACTGCTAACAACCTTTAACCCGCTAGCTCTCACATGATATTCATGCTTCTGTTGAGATAGGCCTTTAGTTATGGGGTCCGCCACGTTCTCTTCTATGGACACTCTGATCACTGCAACTTCACCCCTTTGATAGAAATCCCTCAATAGGTGATACTTCCGGAGTATGTTCTTTGTCCGTTGATGTGACCTTGGTTCTTTTGCAAGAGCCACCACTGCAGTATTATCACAATACAATGTAATGGGATCTTTACTGCTTGGAACCACATCAAGATCCTGGACAAAGTTCCGAATCTAGATGGATTCCTTGGCTGCATCAGAAGCCGCTATATACTCGGACTCCGCTGTATAATCGGTGACAACTGGCTGCTTTGAACTCTTTCAGATCACAGCTCCTCCATTGAGACAGAAAACATATCCAGATTGCGACTTTAGATCATTCTGATCTGTCTGAAAACCAGCATCAGCATACCCTCTGATGACAAGCTCCTCGTCTCCTCCATACACCAGGAACATATCATTAGTTCTTCTCAGATACTTAAGGATAGTCTTAACAATAGTCCAATGCTGTTATCCTGGATCTTCTTGATATCTTCCTACCATGCTCAGTGCATAGGCGACATCAATCTTGGTACATAACATGGAATACATGATGGATCCTATAGCCGAAGCATATGAGATCTTACTCATCCTATATTTCTTTTGTTGTGTCTGGGGACACATTTTCTTAGAAATATATAAGCCATGTGACACTGGAACCAATCCCCTCTTTTATTTTTCCATAGTAAATCTCTTTAGTATCTGGTCAATGTATGTACCCTGACTTAGTCCAAGTAGCCTCTTAGATCTATCACGAATGATCTTGATCCCTAGACTGTAGGCTGCTTCTCTTAAGTCCTTCATGGAGAAACACTTGTTCAACCAGTCCTTAACTAACTGTAAGGCTGGTACGTCGTTTCCAATAAGAAATATGTCATCAATATATACCACTAGGATGACGACCGCATTCCCATTAAACCGCTTATAAACATATGGCTCACATTAGTTCTTAATGAAACCAAATTCCATTTATGGATTCATCAAATCGAATGTTCCATGACCTGGATGCTTGCTTCAATCCATAAAGAGATTTCTGCAACTTTCAAACCCGTTTGGCTTCACCTGGTGTCAAAAACCCTTCTGGTTGTGTCATATAGACATATTCCTAAAGGTTCCTGTTAAGGAATGCTGTTTTGACATCTATCTGCCAAATATCATAGTCATGGTAAGCTGCTATGGAAAGTATGATTTTTATGGATTTAAACATGGAAACTGGTGAGAAGGTTTCATCATAGTCAATTCCTTGACATTGTCTGAATCCTTTAGCCACTAGCCTTGCTTTATAGGTGGTAACTTGACCTTCCATGTCCAGCTTTCTTTTGAATACCCATTTGCATCCAACAGGCTTTACATCAACTGGCTCATCAACCGGAACGCAAACTTGGTTCTGATACATGGAATCCATCTCAGAATTCATAGCTTCTAGCCATCTTGCAGCTTCTGATCTTTCTACTGCTTCCTTGTAGGAGATAGGTTCATCATTGTCCAACAATAATGATTCACCATCCTCGGTGACTAGGAAACCAAATCTCTCTGGTTCCCTTACCTCTCTTGAGCTCCTACGCAGTACTTGTGTTTCTGGAACCTCTTCCACGGGGACCTGTGGAACTTGTTCCTGTACCAACTCCTGTGTATCTTGAGCATCAACTTCATTGAAGTCAATCTTGCTCCCACTATCCTTCTTGAGGATGTGCTCCCTCTCAAGAAATACGGCTTGTTTGGCGACAATCACTTTCTTGTCTTGAGGGTTATATAGGTAATATCCTTTCATTTCCTTGGGATATCCTATAAAGATACACTTCGTGCCCCGGGGTGCTAGTTTGTTGCCTGAGAAGGCCTTAACAAACGCCTCGCATCCCCATACACGTGTGTGCGAAAAAGTGGGTTTCCTTCCATTCCATAACTCAGATGGAATTCCATTTTCCACCTTAGTTGGTACACGGTTTAATGTGTATGCTGCAGTTTGTAATGCATATCACCAAAAGGATAATGGAAGATCTGCATGACTCATCATCGACCTCACCATGTCCAACAAGGTGCAGTTCCTCCTTTCACTAACACCATTCCACTGTGGTGTATAAAGAGGAGTGAGCTGAGATAGAATCCCAGACTCCCGTAGAAGATCAATGAACTCTTGGTTCAAATATTCTCCACCTCGATCCGATCGAAGCTTCTTTATCTTCTTACCAAGCTAATTCTCTACTTCATTCTTTAATTCCTTAAATTTCTCTAAGGCTTATGACTTATACCTTATTAAGTAGACATAGCCATATCTACTCAAATCATCAGTAAAAGTAATGAAGTAAGAATATCCACCTCTATCTTCTACTGGAAATGGTCCACATACATCAGTGTGAACCAATCCTAGAAGCTCTGTGGCCCTTTCACCTTGTCCACCAAAAGTCGGCTTGGTCATTTTTCCTTGTAAACAAGCGTGACATCTATCAAGTGGTTTTAGCTCAGTAGAGTCTAAATAGCCATCTTGGCAGAGCTTTTTCAAGCGCTTCTCGTTCACATGACCAAGGCGGTGATGCCATAACTAGGTGATGTATGAGTCATGTGAGTTTGTTTCGTTATCGATTTCCAACACTTGGTTTTTGTAATTTAATACATACAAACCATTATTCAAATGTGTCATAACATAACATATATTGTTCTTATAAAAGAGACAACCCTTATTTTCAAACTTGAAAATAAATCCATCCATATCCAAACAATATATAGAAATTATGTTCTTGGTAACACTAGGCACAAAATAACAGTTTTGTAAAACCAAAATCATGCCAGTTGGCAATGAGAGGTGATAGTCGCCAATAGCCAACGTAGCCAGCCTTGTGCCATTGGCAGCTCGAAGATCCACCTCTCCTCTGGCGATCTTTCTAAATCTACTTGGTTCCTGCATTTGAATACAGATTTGAGCCCCAAAAGCTGTATCTAATACCCAATGTGTAGAACTAGAAAGATTGCACTCGATAACGAATGCACCTTTAGCGTCCCCATGCTTCTAGGTGAAGTTCCTCTTCCAGTGGCCCTGCTTGCCACATGAAAAACACACCGCCTCCCATTCCTTGCCCTGCCTCTGGATCTTCCCCTTCTTGGAGGGACGATGCTCGGGGGATTCAGACTGTTTATAAGTCTTTGGCCCTTTTTCCCTGTCCTTCCTTTTCTTGTTCACCATAAGGATCGCATGTTTGTCACGCCCCATGTCCTTATCTACCTGGAGAATCAAGGTCAGAATCTCTGATAGAATCTTCTCATTGCCGCTCATATTATAGTTGACAGTGAAGCTAGAGAAGGTCTTGGGCAGGGATGATAGGATGAGATCTGTACGCAACTCATCCGGGAATTTAATCCCTAAGATGTCCAGGTGTTTAATGTAGCCAATAAGCAAGACTACATGAGGCCCAGTTGGTGCAGACTCTTCAAGATTCGTGGTAAACAAAGCATTGGAGATCTCATACCTCTCCTGTCTCTCCTTCTCCTTGTAGAGATCTTTAAGGTGAGACATCATGCTATACACTTCCATGTTTTCATATTGCTTCAAGAGCTCATTAGACATGGCCGATAGCATGAAACACTAGACATCTGTGGAATCATTCATGTGTTTCATGTAGAGAGATAATTCCTCATCACTAGCCTCTTTCCCAGGAGCAACTAGAATAGGCTCTTCCAGCACATACAATTTCCTTTCGTGGTGAAGGACGACGCGTAAACACCTATGCCACTCTTGGAAATTGGTGCCGGTGAGAAGGTTTTATTTTTCGAGTATGGTGCGCAATGATATGTTTGAAGTCATTTTCTTTCCATTTCTACAAATTAATATGAGAAAAGGTTTAGTACTTTATTACAAAAATTGAGAAAAATAAATAAATTAATACTTATTAGTCTCCCACTATTTTATCGAAATCCAATAGCCCTCACCATTGACTTCAGAATATTCTATTTCATGAATATTCTAGTGGAAAAGATCCATATTTCCCTTCGCATTACCCCAACTAGGGTTGGTCAAGCAACTTGAAGGGTTTTAGGTAGGCATTCTAAATGCCAACTGCATTAACTCGCAGCTCCTTGATCCGCTGAGTGGACTCCCCAATCCTGAAATCCTTTTTTTTGGATTTCCTTAACCTTTGCCTCTTGGTCACACCAAGTCCTGCTGTGGAAGTCAACCCTTGATGCAAACCAAGTCAAGTCAACCCAAAAACTTGAATTAGAATTCCCTGATAATTGAAATCACCTCAACTGGGGTTGGTCAAGCACTTTGAACTATGGTTCGATTCTAACCAAGATTATGGAAGGCTATGCTGACTTAATATTTATTTTGAGGGATTTTATCCTTATACGTAAATTTCCATTTTATTATCTTTGATTACATGCTTGTTAATATTAAGTAGGATATACTTAAGTGATTAACCATGTCTAAGATAATATTTACATATAATCCGGTTTAATTTTAGTTCCATCTTGCATGCTCATTTAATTCATTAATTGTGTGATCGTGACAACACACCCACAATAAATAAACCATGCAAATAACAGAAATAAAATAAATGGTATGATCATGAGATTTTCTATTGGTTAGTTTATCTAGAGGTTGATAAACTAACCCAAGACCTAGGGGAGAAACACCTTGAACCTTTCGGGTTCGTGTTTATAGCTTTCCACCTGTCCACCTTTGTATCTCCTTGGATTGGTTTCACCTTGGATCCTGACTTAAGCCGCCTCCACCAGCTTGTGAGCTCCATCCATTACATATGAATTTATCTCACATGCAGGTGAGGGGTAAAAGGGGTTTTTACATAAAATAATCCTTGGGTGCGCATGCCCTACATATTAATGAGGAGATGGCTCGCATGCCAACAAATTTAATTTAAATAAATAAATTAAAAGAAACCATTAACATAAAAAGGTCTCGGTCTAGCTCATGATCATCCATACATGCAATGATATTTACGCATAAATAAAACTATCATTCAATTCTTTAATCGTTCTTGTTTAAGATAAATCACGCTCGAATCAATTAATTATATTTAATTAATCAATCCTTTTATCTTAAATCCTTTTTCTGAATTTCCTTGAGATTCTCATCCATCATAATTTTAAACAAATAAATTCATTTAAAACTATCCTTGTACGTAACTTGTACCTTGGAGGAAACCCGGTGAATTCCTATTTATTACGTAGATGTTAAATTAAACATATATATATAAAACACCTATCACGTGTTGTGCCTCAGCTTTACGCCTGCACCCTGGTACACGTCTCAAGGTTTTGTATAATATAATAATAAATTTTAATAAATATCCATAATTTGGGTGAGTACACGGTGTGTAGTTCCGACTACACGGAATGTACTTTTCTTCACCGTCCATCCGAAGTACACGCCTGGGGACACGGCGTGTTATTGTACTTCGGAAATTTTCGGAGTACACGGTGTGTACAGTGGGACACACGCCGTGTAGTTTCCGCGTTACACAGTTTCCAGCCGGGCAGGCCGTGTACAGAGTACACGACCCAACCCTAACCCGAAGGGACTACACGTCGTGTTCATTGGACCACACAGCGTGTATTCCGGAAACCGTGTGCCACATGTTTATGGTCAACACACGGTGTCTTAAATTCTTATAAAGAATCCAATACATGACCTGATTTGGAAGATCAGTCAATGCATTGAACCTAGACTACATGGCATGTACTTCCGAATACACGCCGTGTATTCTGGTGTTATACGGCCAGAAACATTTGGCTCCTCCGGATGAGTTACTCTATTTTATTTTAATCAAAATTAAAAGAAAAATTCATTTTTGTGAGGTGAATGAGAAACAAGGGAGGAGGAACAGATCTCGATATTCAGATTTCCAGAACCATTAAACTTGAATTGAAATAACTAAATTATTAAATGCGTAAATTACCAACGAAAAACTAAATAATTATAATCAACGATATAACCCCGCTCTGATACCACTTGTAGGTTCCGGGCGCAGCAGAAGCGCATTGGTGGGTTAGCCCAACTTTAATTTTAACGTTAAACAAAGTTCAATCCGAGATCCGTCACGATATAAAACGCCGAATCTTCGGAATAGAACGAAGAATGAAAAATAAAAGAAGAGTCCCGGAACCCTTGAGATAGGATCATCATATGTTGATTATAATTAATTTAATTAATTCATAAGAATTACCTCGATGGAATTATTTCTTCGTTGGAGTCTCCGGTCATGATCCTGTGATCCGTCGTTGCGTTGTAGAATCCAAGTACAGGATTCCTCTAGCGGTGATCCACACGTGCTCCACGTATCTCTGGACGTCGCTGAAGGGATCTTCGGGTGCTAGCGCAGAAGAGCCTTCGATTGCGATGTCCGCCTTCAACCACCTTGATCCGGTAGAGGATCTTGATTTCGTAACTTGAAAGCATTCTTGGTGGAAAGGGAATTCTCTCTTGGCTTGAGAGTATTTCTAGATCCGTTGTGCACAACAAAATGGCTCTCCTCAATGAGCATAATGTAATTTGGGATTATAATACTTAGAATAATAAAATGAATTAATTGCCCAAAAGAATTTAATCATTTCATTTAATTCTTAGTAATACCCCATGTCTTAATAATTATAGTTGACTATCATTATTACTTTACATGCACCCAACGTATTACATTTAATATCATTTAATTAAATAAACAATATTTTTCTCATGAATCCCGAAAAAAACAAACTACATGGCGTGCATATAAATATACACGACGTGTACTTTTATTTTTCCATTTTATTTATTTCCTCCACCATATTTATTAGACCTTGAGTAATGGCTATTTATTTCTTAAATAAATGTAACTGCATTACTCGATAATAAATATATATATTATTTCGCCCACAATATATTCTCTCAAATAACTAGTGTCGAAATAAATGCGATCAGGCATCCTTAAATAATTATTAAACCATAGTCGGGAATAATATTTATTTAACTTGTTAAATTAATATTTAACTGAGATACATGGACACACTTAGTGTGTGACCCTCTAAGCCTCTTTATCAGTGACATTAGGCAGAGCCTGCCTAAAGTCCAAGGTTAGCGTCCAACAATATGCCAAGGAACCCATAGAGAAAGAAGTTAATGCCGCAATGATGTGTCACCTCTTACAAACGCTTACCGTGTAATATAATCCCTTTGTCTCGATATCTCCAATCAAGAGGGTTGCATGCTAGTGCCATCAACCCATGTGCTCGATTATTCTTTCTTTGACTTCCCAGAATTTAACTCTCCCATACCTTACCATGGCCATGGATTTATTTAGGCTATATCAATTCCATCAAAGGGCCTGAGATATCTACTTCCTTTATGGAACAGAAGGGAAAAATACTTTCTCGCATTATCTATTAATGCAGTATTACTCCTGACGCACCCAACGTATCCTACCTCGTTGCGAACAGTGTGTCGTCACAGTTTTTGTCAATACATCTAAGTGCGCGAGTTATAATACCCATTAATAATAATCTTAAAGTCTAAGTACCAATACACACGTCCACAAATAGGAACATCCAATGACACTATGAAATGTGGATTTTCTACTGGCGGGTCTCGTTCTCATAATATCCTCCTGGATATTACCAAGGGCGCACACCATGAGAAGGTGCCTCAAAGTTTTATGAGTCCTCACCCCTAATGACCTGTATTATTTGTGTCCCTCAAATAATATCATCTGTACATAGAACATATATTCAAGAATAGTGTTATGGAACTTCTGGGTTCTCATCATAGCAGGGATCCGCTATGACCCATTAATGCAACAGCTGTTCTTAGGACATTATCACATGCATTGTCACACAGAAGAACAATCAAGATGTGATAAGGAATTTATTAATGAATAAAGTACAAATTAGTTAGTTCTAGGCCACCAACTCCAGCACATAGTGCCACCAAATCTTCAAGGTTAATATCATAACTTATAACTCAATATCATGTGTCAGATAGTTTTTCTCATGGATATTTAGTTTTCAAGAGGCATAGGCTATCACTTTTTCATTATTAATGGGTACAAAAACCAATAATTTCTTTAAATAATACCTATATATCAAAAAACAATCTCCACTTTTAAGTAGTGTGAGTACAGGCCCTATGATTAGCCTTTTCTTGAGCTCCTTAAACATTTCCTCACATTTTTAATTCCATATATACTTTACCCCTTTCCACATTAACTTAGTTAGTGGGAAAGAAAATCATGATAAATTTCTCATAAAATATTGGTAGTACCCTGCTAAGATAAGAAAACTATGGATTTCCATGACACTAGTGGGTTTGGGACATTCCTTAATTGCTTTTGTCTTTGAAGGGTCCACAAAAATTCCCTCACTTATGATCATATGCCCCAATGATGTGGCTTGCTTCATCCAAAAGTCACACTTGATGAACTTAGCATACATTTTCTCATTTATTAATTTCACCAACACTATCCTTAGATACTCTTTATGTTCCTCTTTTATCTTGGAGTAAATGATAATATCATCGATAAATACTACAAAAAATTTGTTGAGGTAGTATCTAAATACTCTATTCATCAAATATATAAAGATTGAATGAGAATTAGTAAGTATTAAGGGAATCACTATGAACTCATAGTGTCTATACCTTTCATGGAAAGTAGTCTTCTAAATATCTTCCTTATTCAACTTTATCTGATGATATATAGAGTGAAGATCTACCTTTGATAAGTATTTAGAACCTTGTAGTTGATCAAAAAATTCATCAATCCTTGAAAGGGGACACTTTTTATTTATAGTTATATTATTGAGCTCATGGTAATATATACACAGCTGCATTGATCTATCATTTTTCTTTAAAAGGATCACTGAAACACCCCAAGGTGATGCACTAGGGAGTATGAACCATTTATCTAAATGATATTTTAGCTACTTCTTTAACTCCTCCAGTTCGATCAGGGATATCTTATAGGGTCATTTGAAGATAGAAGTGGCTATGGGTATATGTTATATTGATAAATATACATCACAATCCATGGGTAGTTCATGTAAATATTTGGGAAATACATAAATTTATTCCCTTACAATTTCCATTTCCTCCAGGTTGATACCTTCCTTTGACTCAACCATTTGGGAAAGGTATTATTTTTCATAGGGTATCAAAACCCACACCATTGAGGGATATTACAAAGGAGATTCATGATATTATTTGTATTTTTATAAGAGAAATGGATGGTTCAGAGTATTAAAAGATATTTCATTTTCCTAAAAATATATGTGTGATCTATATAACAAGATCTAATACATTCCCATTATAGCATCAAATTCCACAAGGATAAGGATTATGAGATTCATTGGAAGAATATTCCCACATAATCTAATAGGATAAGAGTCCAACACTTGGGTTTCAATGATCTCACCTGATGTTGTTAATATTTTCATGTGTTATTATATACCCCCTTTACTTAATTTATATGAAATGTGCATAATTTGTGTGAAATATTAATGTTTTAATATTAAGTATAATTTTTGAGCATTTTTAGAAGTAGTCCAATTGAGTCAGTTTACCATTTTATTTATAAATCTAACCCTACTGATCCAAATTGTGTGGTTCCTATTTTTTAGGATTTGTAATTAAATATAAAACATTTCATTAGAAGGGATCATGGGCCAATTCTGCCAGTTGAATGATTACATTTACCACACAAGATGACCTACAGAATATGTGAACAAAATGGACCAGCCTTGACGACTGATTTACAGGGCTCAATCCAGAAGTAAAAAAACATTAACTCTCCACCATAATTCGGGGGACACTACATGTCATATTGGATAAAAATTTCAAGACCCGAATCCAATTACAAGGGGCCCACATTAAGCTTTGAAGTCCAACCCACCATTCTGGCCGAGAAATACAATCAGTATAGTATTCATGACTTATCTCATGATATAAGCATCAAATAGAACTGATATTTTTCAGTGTTAAAGAAGATATATATCCGGCCGACTTTGTTGAAGAATTCATTCATATTTGAAGGCATATTCCTATTCCAAAATCCATTCACATTTTGGCCATCGAAAAAGCATGGATAGAAATGGACAGTTTACCTTTGTTTAATAAAAATGCCATAACTTTGGCTCCACTTGTCCAAATGCCTCCAAATTTTTTAAATTAGTCTTAAAACTTTATTATATACAACTTTGAAGAAGGGGATATTTGGAGATTCAGATGTCTGAATAGCCAACTTGGCGATGCAAGTGGAAGGACAGATTGGGAATTAAAACAGTCCACTCCTTGGGCTATAAATACTCTCCCCTTCTCTCCTTGAGAGGGGTTGGCATTTCAGAAGAGAGGAGATTATATTGGCACGACCAAAGCCTTGACAAAGTCTTGGAAGGACCTTCCATACTCAAGTTTTCACTTGAGAGACATTTCCTTCTCTCTTTGTTTTCGCTTACTTTCATGTTCTTCATTTTTTGTAATCTTGTAAGTCTCTTTGTTTGTAATTCGGTTTTAATGAAAGTTTCTTCTTTAATTTCTCTTATTATCATCATACACATTCTGTAGATTAATATTAATGTTCTTAAAATAGTTCATATATAGTTTAATCCCATTCCCTTCTTTTGTTTCCTCATTCAATCGAAAGTTTGTTTTTAATTATCATCATTGTTCGTGTGTGTGTGTCGACGTACCACTCTTTTCTTATCCCTTTATTTTTATTATCTTATTAATTTATAATCATAATAATTATAACCAGATTATTAAAAACCCAAATTTTTGATTAAATCTCTCATTGGGGTGAGTTATAATTCGGGGATGTTAAGTGATTGAGAGTTTTGCTCGATGAGTATTCTTTAAATTAATATTGTGTATGTTAAACTAAATATGTCATGGATTAATGATATGTTTTGTTTAACTAGTGGTTTCCATGGATTATTGGAACCATAAATACACTACCATAAATAAGTTTTGATTGAGATTAGAACCCTAAGTTAAGTTAAGGCTTGGATTAAATCCTTAACACCTAGGAATTCCAATCAACGTCAACTTATGACATGGGTGTTAATTTAATGCAATACAAAGTAAGGCTCAAGGATATCACATGATTAACTATCCAATAATGAACTCACCCCAATATTTATCAATTTTTTAAATCAATTATAGTCAATTAATCATTTCAATTAAGCTCTGCAAACAAACCCCCCCCCCAATCAAAATAAAATCAACTAAAAACAAATGACTATTATAAAGTATCATCACCGATGATTCGACCCGAGTGCTGCTATACACATTAGCAGAGCACCGGAACTTTGATCGGTCGATAGGAAAAAATTGTCCGTGAATTTCAAATGGAACCGTTGATGGGGATGGTGCTTTAATTTTCGTTAGTTTCTGGTTATTGTAATAAAAAACCCAAAAAAAAAACAAAATTTTAAAAGTAAATTGAAAAAAAATACAAAGAAAAACCCGTCTTCTCATAAAAATCATAAATGAAAAAAATACAAAGAAAAACCCGTCTTCCTCTTTATTCCAAAATCTCTCTGAATTCCCTGTAGCCTTCCAAACAATCCCTCGGATTTGTTTGACCCTGAAATTGAGCGAACACTTCGCCAACTTAGGAGGAACATAAGAGATAAACAAATAATTCAAGAACCAGTCCTTGTCCAACCAGTTGAATTAGAAATGGACAATCCTAGGGAACAAACCCTTAAAGAACTTGCTTCCCCTGATATGAATTACGAACCTCTTGGTATTCAATATCCACACATAGAAGCTGACTTCGAACTCAAATCGGGTTTGATTCATATTCTCCCTCATTTCCACGGGCTAGCCGGTGAGGATCCACATCTCCACCTTAAAGAGTTCCAAGTGGTGTGCTCTACCATGAAGCCTCAAGGGGTTTCTGAAGAACAAATCAAACTCCGAGCCTTACCTTTCTCCCTAGCTGACACTGATAAGTCATGGATCTACTACCTTCCTCATGGTTCCATAACAACATGGAATGACATTAAGCAACTCTTCTTAGAGAAATTCTTTCCTGCTTCTCGTACTGCTTCTATCCGAAAGGAAATAAGTGGTATCCATCAATTCCTAATTGAATCACTTCATGAGTACTGGGATAGGTTCAAAAAGCTTGTGGAAACCTGCCCACATCACCAAATCCCTGACCAACTCTTGATCCAATACTTCTATGAGGGGTTATTGTCTATGGAGAGAACTCTCATAGATGCTGCAAGTGGCGGTGCTCTTGTTGATAAAACTCCTGCAGCAGCAAGAGATCTCATATGTAACATGGCTGTAAACACACAACAATTCCATACTCGAGCACATGCTCAAGTTAAACAAGCCCAAGATAATCAATCAATTGAGCCGAACAAGATGACCGAGTGGATGAGTGAACTTACAGGTCTTGTGCGACAGCTAGCTATGGGCACCAAATCCCCAACCTTTTCTTATCCACAATCAATGTTTCCTGGACCTATCAAAAACTGTGGAATCTGTAACTCTCCATCTCATCCAACTGACAAATGTCCACAACTTCATGAGGATCAATCCGATTCATCTGGACCAATGGAGCTCAATGCAGCATATGCTCAGCGGAACACCAATCCTCAACTATTAGGTCGGTTTGTTAGAAACTTTAACCAACCTCACTCTGAGCCCTTCTCTTCTTCCTATAACCAAGGCCTTAGGTATGGTAATACCATATCTCACCCCCCTCAATTCCATCCTCAAAACCCAAACCAATTCCAATATGGTCAAGGTGGTGGTAACTTCCATCAACCTTATCCTTTTGTTCCTCAACCTCAAAGGAACAATCCTCCTCCTGGATTCCATTATCCTAGTGAGCCTTCCCAATTCCAAAACCAATACAATCGATTTCCCAAGAACCAAAATCAAGGCAATCCCAATCCGGGACAAGCCTCTTCTTCCAAGCAACCATGGGAAAGTGCTGTTGAATATCTTGACTCCTTCACCCGTTCTAGCCTTAAAAACATTGAAACTCAAATAGGTCAATTGCATCCCACCTGAGCCAGCAACAACAATCAAATTCTTCCCAACTCCTAGATCAATCATTACCCAACCCCAAGGGTAATGTAAGTGAAATTAAAATTAGATCAGGAAAGCACATTGCTATGCCTCAAGATAAGTCCTCTAGACATCCTTTGAATGTTGACCTAGAAAATGAAAAGAAAAAGAAACTTGAAAAAGAACCTAAAACCATTCACTCATCTCCTTCAATTTCACTTAAGAACCCAATTCCATTTCCTTAAGCTGTTTCTAAACCAAGGAAGTCCTTTGAACCCAGTCCTGAAATTCTCGACATGTTTAGACGTGTTGAAGTCAACATTCCCCTATTAGATGCCATAAAACAAATTCCTAAGTATGCCAAGTTTCTCAAGGAATTGTGAACCCACAAGAGGCAACTTAGGACCTTTGAAAATGTTTCCACCCAGTAGTCTATTCCCATAAAGTGCAAAGATCCAGGGACCTTTACAGTCCCATGCCAAATTGGAAGTTACAACTTTGATGATGCACTCATAGACCTAGGAGCCTCAATTAATGTCATGCCCAAATACATCTTCTCCAACCTTGGTCTAGGTCCCTTACATCCAACAGGTGTTGTCATTCAGTTAGCCAATCGAAGCACATCCAGTACTAAGGGAATAATTGAGGATGTCCTTGTCTGAGTCAATGATCTTATCTTCCATGCTGATTTCTATGTTCTTGACATAGAAGGCGAGACAAACTCTTCTCGATCTCCCCTAATTCTAGGAATACCATTCCTCCTGACTGCGAGAACCAAGATTGATTTCCATTCAGGCATCTTATCCATGGAATTCAGTGACCAAATGGTCAAGTTCAACATTTTCCAAGCCATGCAATACCCATTTGAGGATCACTCTGTATTCTCAATCCATGCTTCTGAGGACACTTCTAAGAGTCAATCGAACCCCAATCCACCATGTTCTTTATGTTCTAATGATAAAGGATCTTGTGAAATCTGCACCATGATTAACAAATTCATAAATGGTGAAGTTGATGTGGACCTCTCATTCATAGACTCCATCAATATAGAGGAACTTGAAAACTCTCTTGAATCCCACATCAACTCTAATCTCTACTGCTCCACCTTGGACAATATTAAGGAAAATGAATCTGAAGCAACTGAAGTCCCTGCATCCATTCCTGAGATGTCTAAACCACAAATGAGAGATGATACTAATCTAAAACCTCTTCCTAAACACCTGAAATATGCATTCCTCTTCCATGATCACTCATATCCTGTCATTATCTCTGCCACACTTACTGAAACCGAGGAGTCCAAACTTATTCAAGTGTTAGAGGAAAACAAAAAGGCCTTAGGTTGAACCCTAGATGACATACCAGGAATCAACCCTACCCTTTGCATGCATCACATCCATCTTGAAGAATCATCCAAACCAATTAGACAACCACAAAGAAGACTCAATCCACTCATCCTTGAGGTAGTTAGGGAAGAGATCACCAAGCTTCTTCAAGATGGTATTATCTACCCAATTTCTGATAGTGAATGGGTTAGTCCAATTCAGGTTGTACCAAAGAAGGGTGGGATAACTGTTGTTACAAATGAACATGGGGAGGTAGTCACAACTCAAGTGAAGAACAAATGGCGTGTATACATCGATTATCAAAAATTGAATGCTGAAACACGAAAAGATCACTACCCTATTACATTCCTTGATCAAAGCTAGAAAGATTAGCCGGAAAGTCACACTATTGCTTTCTTGATGGATACACCGACTATTTTCAAATCCCAATCTCACCTCAGGACCAAGAAAAGACTACTTTCACATGCCCCTTTGGAACATATGCATATAGAAGAATGACTTTTGGCCTTTGTAATGCTCCTACAACATTCCAGAGATGTATGATGAGTATCTTTTCAGAATTCATTGAACACTGCATGGAAGTCTTCATGGATGACTTCACCATTTATAGTGAGTCATTTGAATCTTGTTTGAATTCACTCTCTCTAGTCATCCAAAAGTGTGTCAAGTGTAAACTTGTGTTAAATTTTGAAAAATGTCACTTAATGGTTGCAAATGGGATTGTTCTAGGGCACATAATTTCAAAAGATGGTATTGAAGTTGATCCTGCGAAAATTGAAGTGATCCAATCACTTCCTGAACCCACTTCTGTTCGAGACATCCATTCATTCCTCGGTCATTCTGGTTTCTATCAAAGATTCATCTATAAATTCAGTAGTATTTCCTTACCACTCACTAGGTTACTCCAAAATGATGTCACTTTCCATTTTGATGAGTTTTTAAAGAGAGCCTTCGTTGAACTCAAAACTTCTCTTACATCTGCCCCAATAATTCAACCCCCAGATTGGTCCTTACCCTTTGAGTTGATGTGTGATGCTTCCGATAGAGCTGTTGGAGCTGTTCTTGGTCAAATAATAGAAAAACTTCCTCATGTAATCTATTATGCCTCAAAAACATTGGATGAAACTCAATCTCACTACACTATCACTGAAAAAGAACTTTTATCAGTTGTTTTTTACTTAGATAAATTCCGGCCCTATCTCTTAGGTGCCAAAATCATAATCTTCACAGACCATTCTTCTATAAAGTTCTTACTCAAGAAAAGTGATTCCAAACTGAGGCTAATAAGATGGATCCTAATGCTCCAAGAGTTTGACATTGAAATCAAAGACTGACCAGGAAAAGAAAACCCTGTTGCTGATCACTTGAGTAGAATTTATAATTCTTCTCAATCTGAAATCATCAATCCTGAATTCCCTACTGAGCACCTTTCATCTATCACTCCAAAAATACCATGGTATTCCACAATTGTAAATTACTTGGTTTCTGGTGTTTTTCATGAAAAGTTTTCAAAAGAAAAAAAAATGAAGTTAAAAAGTGATTCAAAATACTATTTTAGGGAAGAAAATAAACTTTGGAAAACTGGGACTGACATGGTAATAAGGAGATGTGTCAATGAAAATGAACATTCTTCCATATTAGAATTCTGTCACTCACTTCCCGGAGGTGGCCACTTTGGACCACAAAGGACCTCCCAAAAGGTCCTAGACTCTAGATTCTTCTGGCCTTCGCTCTTCAAGGACTCACATGAGTTCTTTCAATAATGTCCCAATTGCCAAAAGTTGGCACAATCTTCAAAAGAAATGAAATTCCCCCAAATCCCTTAATCTTTTGTGAAATTTTCGATGTTTGGGGCATCGATTTCATGGGACCATTTCCCCCTTCCAATGGATTCTCATACAACATTATTGCGGTTGATTATGTTCCTAGGTGGGTCAAGGCCAAACCCACTATAAAGGATGATTCACATACTGTTAGTGAGTTCCTAAAGACACACATCTTCCATAGATTTGGCACACCTCATGCCTTGATAAGTGACTTAGGAACCCATTTTTGTAATAAAACCATGGAATCTCTTTTGAAAAAGAATAGGGTTGTTCATAAAACTTCAACTGCATATCACCCCCAAACAAATGGCATGGCTGAACTTTCTAATAGAGAAGTGAAAAGAGTGCTTGAGAGAATTGTAAAACCCACCAGAAAAGACTGACCTGAAAGACTTGGTGAAGCACTTTGGGCTTATCGAACTGCCTATAAAACACCCATTGGGATGTCTCCTTTTAGGGTAGTTTTTTTTAAATCATGTCATCTACCAGTTGAAATACAACATAAGTCTTTTTGGGCTGTGAAAACCTGTAATTTTGATTGTGAAAAACATAGTGAAGAAAGATTTTTGCAATTGGCTGAACTAGAGGAGCTTCGACTTGAATCCTATGAGAATTCCAATTTGTAAAAAGAGAATGCTAAGGTAATCCATGACAAAAACATCCCGAGAAAGGTATTTCATGAAGGTGAAAAGGTAATGCTCTTCAATTCTTGATTTCAGCTTCACCCAGGTAAGCTTAATTCTCGTTGGGAAGGTCCTTTTGTTATTACTAATGTTTACCCATTTGGTGTAGTGCAAGTCCAAGACCCCTCTTCCAAAAGGACATTCACGGTTAATGGACATCGGTTAAAGCATCACCATGAGAGGATGTACAATCCTGGATCATCATCGACTTCCACTGGATCCCCAAATTCTCTAGCCGACCTACCACTAGATGAAGATGGCGACCTGCCAAACCCAACCCAGGGGGCACCTCTTTCCCTTTAACTCTCTACCCATCTCTTCCTCTCTCTACCTCTTTCTTCTTATTCCTCTCTCTTTAATTTTTACCACTTTATTCATCAAACCCTTTCTTTTTCTCTTTCTTGTGTGGGTGTGTATTTTATAAAAACCTTAAAAACTAAAAAAAACCAAAAAACACAATCACCTAAAAAAATTCAAAAAAAGAGTTATGTTTACTCACCATCCAATTTTCAAATTTTTTTCAACCATTTTGGGGAGTTAACAGACATGTTTTCATCTCAAAAATTTTGCATTTTCATCATGACTTTGGATAAATAATTTTGTGTCAAAATTAACAAATTTTTAATGCTCAATTTTTGATTTGGAAAATGCTTTTCCCGATCCGTGAGGAACAACATTTGATTTCATGCCAAGGCCACCTATGGCCATCTTTTCAAAATGTGTGTTTTCACCCCCATTTGTGAGTCTTGAGTTTGTGGACCTTCGATCTGAATTTCCTTCCTTAGTGTGCATTAATATGATAGAGGCATTTTCTGAACCACATGAGAATCACAATAGCCAAATAGCCTCCCATTTCCCTTACATTAATCATCCTTTTGAAAGCCCCTTCAAGCCTATGAAAACCTTTTCTTTGATAGACACATTACAATCCCAATACCTTTTCCCACCCAATATCAACATGGATTTTCATTGCATTTTTTTGAAATTTAAGTGTGGGGGGAATTGATTTCATTGTTTGGGTACCCTATTATTGATTTTCAATGAGTTATCATCTGCTTGAGGGAAATCATCCATTTAAGTGTGGGGTAGAGGTTGTCATTCAGTGTGTTTTGGGGAATGTAATGTACTTCCATTTATGTAATTTTGTAAATGTTTTTGACAAGTGTTAAAAAAAATCAAAAATGATAAAAAAAATCAATTTTTTTTTGCAAAAATGGGTTGTGTCTTGGGTAGGTCAAAAATCACTCTTTCTCAACCTTTTATCTTATTATAACTATTATAATTAGTGTCATGAGGAGATCAAACATGGGTTGGGATATGAGTGTGAGATCTGTTTCAAGGTCAACTTTCGAAAAAACAAAGAAAAAAAAAGAAAAAAAAAGAACACTTGCATTATATTCTTATATCATTGGGAGAAGTTTTGTGGTTTGTAAATATTTCATCTTCTCATCCCCTTCATATTTTCTTCCTATATTGTGTCTTTCTTCACACAATCATTCCCTTGTAAATATGTGTTTTCATTTCCTTCCATGTTTTATTTCAAAAAAAAATGTGCATTGCTTTTTCTATGTTGGTGTTTTACCCCTCTTCTTCTCTCTTGGACATTATATTACTACCGTCCCATAGCCATAGAAAAACCCCTTAAAAAGAACTCTTTATTCTTGTGCACTTTGGATAGGGATTGTAAGCTGAGAGATCTTTCAAACTCTAAGATTTTTACTTTTGGTTGGTGAAAGAGTGAACCTCCACAAATAAATTTTATCATCTTGAGAGGTGTGAGTTTTGAGTGTCCACATTTTCCATTTCTAAATTTGAGCATGAAAAAAATGAATTAGTTTTGGAACATTGTTTCTGTAACAAATTGTGGTGGAATTCAAAATGGATGAGTGAAATAGTCTAAACCTCCCCTGATTGGAGAAAACAAAATTTTAATATTTGTTGGTGAGTGAAAATGATTTTGTTATGTTTTTATATTTGTTGAACATGAGGAAATTCACAATACTAAGTGTGTGGGAGTTTATGTTGTTAATATTTTAATGTCTTATTATATACTTCCTTTACTGAATTTATATGAAATGTTCATAATTTGTGTGAAATATTAATGTTTTAATATTAAGTATATTTTTTGAGCATTTTTAGAAGTAGTCCAATTGAGTCAGCTTACCATTTTATTTATAAATCTCACCCTACTGATCCGAATTGTGTGGTTCCTATTTTTTAGTATTCCTAATTTAATATAAAACATTTCATTAGAAGGGATCATGGGCCAATTCTGCCAGTTGAAGGATCACATTTACCACACAAGATGACCTACAGAATCTATGAACAAACTGGACCAGCCTTGAAGATTGATTTACTGGGCTTAATCCAGAATTCCAAAAACATTAACTCTCCACCAAAATTCGTGGGACACTAAATTTCATCTTGGATAAAAATTTCAAGTCCCAATTCCAAGTAAAAGGGGCCCAAATGAATCTTTGAAGTCCAGTCCACCATTCTGGACGAGAAATAAAATCAGTATAGTATTCATGACATATCTCATGATGTAAGCATCAAATAGAGCTGATATTTTTCAGTGTGAAAGGTGAGATACAGTATGTCTACTTTGTTGAAGAAGTCATTCGGATTTGAAGGCATATTCATGTTCCAAAATCCATTCACATTTTTGCCATCGAAAAAGAATGGATAGAAATGGACAGTTTACCTTTGTTTAATAAAACTGCCATAACTTTGTCTCCACTTGTCCAAATGCCTCCAAATTCTTACAGTAGTTTTCCAACTTTATTATATAAAACTTTGAAGAAGGGTATATTTTGAGATTCAGATTTCTGAATAGCCAACTTGGCGATGAAAGTGGAAGGAAATATTGGGAATGAAAACAGTCCACTCCTTGGGCTATAAATACTCTCCCCTTCTCTCCTTAAGAGGGGTTGACATTTAAGAAAAGATGAGATTATATTGGCACGACCAAAGCCTTTACAAAGGATTTGGAGGACCTTACATACTCAAGTTTTCACTTGATAGACCTTTCCTTTTCTCTTTGTTTTCGCTTACTTTTGTGTTCTTCGTTTTTTGTAATCTTGTAAGTCTCTTTGTTTGTAATTCGGTTTTAATGAAAGTTTCTTCATTAATTTCTCTTATTCTCATCCACCTTCTGTAGATTAATATTAATGTTCTTAAAATAGTTCATATACAGTTGAATCCCCTTCCCTTCTTTTGCTTCCTCATTCAATCGAAAGTTTGTTTTTAATTATCATCATTGTTCGTGTGTGTGTGTCGACATACCACTCTTTTCTTATCCCTTTATTTTTCTTCTCTTATTAATTTATCCTCATAATAATTATAACCAGATTATTAAACACCCAAATGGATGAGTAAATCTATCATTGGGGTGAGTTATAATTCGGGGATGTTAAGTGATTGGGAGTTTTTCTCGATGAATATTATTTAAATTAATATTGTGTATGTTAAACTTAATATGTCATGGATTAATGATATGTTTTGTTTAAAGAGTGGTTTCCATGGATTATTGGAACCATAAATACACTACCATAAATAAGTTTTGATTGATATTATAACCCTAAGTTAAGTTAAGGCTTAGATTAAATCCTTAACACCTAGGAATTCCAATCAACGTCAACTTATGACATGGGTGTTAATTTAATGCAATACAAAGTAAGGCTCAAGGATATCACATGCTTAACTCACCAATAATGAACTCACCCCAATATTTATCAATTTTTTAAATCAATTATAGTCAATCAATCATTTCAATTAAGCTCTGCAAACAAACCCCCCTAATCAAAATACAATCAACTAAAAACAAACAACTATTATAAAGTATCATCGCCGAGGATTCGACCCAAGTGATGCTATACACATTAGCAGAGCACCGGAACTTTGATTGGTTTATAGGCGACAATCGGCCGTGAGTTTCATCACCACCAGTTTTTTACATATATATCTACTTTAAGGTATTAGGGATTCAATTAAAAAATTCTAGAAAAATTGTAGAATGTAAAGGAATGTGTAGAACCTAAATAAAATATATTTTTTTATTCTCAAGTGAATAAGAAGTGTACCTTGTAAAAATTAGTTTTCATGATACACTATAGAAGTAGTGATAGAATAAGATTTCCCTTGATCCTTTGGATTTGGTGGTTGTTGACGTTTATTACCCTCAAGGACCCATGGTTTAGTGCATTGTCTTTCATAATGTACTTACTCCCTAAAGTTGAAGTATTGAACCATGTGTGGTGTATTAGGAGGTTACTTCCTTTCTTCAATCATGTTGACCATATTATTCATGTATCTTCGACATTAATGATATTGGTGGCCTTCTCTCCCACACTTGAAGCATTTATCCATACCTTTGAGGCAATTCCCATGATGCTTATTTCCAAATTTTTGACACGTGGGTGGTTGGATCCTCTTTCCCCCTTTTTCATTTGACCAACTAGCTTGGAACTCCATTATTATCTTCTTATCTACATAATCATGGGATAATTCACCAAAATCTATCTCTACTTTTAGGGAATATCAAAATAATTCTTCATAACTCCCAAAGTCTCATATAGTTAGATCCTTTGGATTGTGTGGGTTTAAACCACTAAAGAATCTAACTATTTTTTATATAATTTTTTTATAAAAAATCATCAGTCGTATCTTGAAATACTTGTGGAGTTTTCTACATAAGTTATGACCAATTTACCCTCCTTTTTATTAAGATCTAGGAATTATCTCTCTATATTTTTTTAAGAGTTCTAGGAAAATACTTATTAAGAAATATTTTCTTAAAGTATTCCAATTCCATCTCTTCCATTTCATCATTCGACTTGGTGTTCTTTATCAACACCCACCATTGATTAGATTCTCCATATAAATGATATATGTCCAGATTCACCTTCTTATTCTTATTCCCAGAATAGTGGAGTACATAAAAGATTTTATCCATTATGTTAACCCATTTTTCAATGAAAAGTGGATCAGAATATCCACTGAATGTTGGTGGTTATTTCCTTATAAAATACTTGATATCTAGTTTATCATTCTTGGGGGAAGGCGGATTTTCCACATGGTTCAGGTTTATATTAATATCTAGAGAAAATTGGGTAAACATCACCATGAATTTTTAAACTCCATATCCCATGGCATTGGGGATGTCGTTGGGAAATCATTGCATTGTTTATCACATGGGTTTTTGGCTTGGTTTCCCCTAGTACCCACCATTTTATAAAATAGAAAAGGGTTGAACAAAACATAAGTCAACAAATCAGGACTAAATAATTTTTTCTTGTGTGAAAATTAACTCTTAAGGCATTTATTATGGGATCCTCATGTTTAAAATTTTTATAAAATGAATATTCTAGGATGTTTACCTATACATATAATTATACTTATGGTTTTCACTAATTTTTTCTAATCCTAATTCCAATATTAACTAAACCGCAACCTCTGATACCAACTATAGTGACCCTACTTTTTCTTACATGACTATTAAATCATTTTATAAACAACATAATAGTTATACATTCAAGGATCAAAAGGTTTAATATCTATGTAAAATTAGGATCATACATCACTTATACATAATAAAACATAAAAAATATTAAAATTATTCTTTTTTATCCAAATAAAATATCTCATGTTCTCCTTATAACATGTAGTCACATAAGGATATACATCAATGAAAGGGGTGATCTAAAAGCCCAGTAAGAGGGAAAATAGGAGGCATGAATCAAAATAACATGGGTGATCATAATTATCATCATTATATCATAAGCATAGAATCATCTTGATAATCATGAGGGAAACATTTTATAAAGTCATGGAATGTGGAATATTCATAAAAATGAAACATTATATCATAGTGTTGAAATACCACACATAGTTGTGAACAAAGCTAAAATAATTTCCACACAAAACATACATGCACATATGATAACATCATCATTGTGAAAAAATCTAGCGTCATGTTCATTCATAGTGCACATAATATCATGAAATAAATCACATTACCCAATTAATTTTAGGGATATAATTCCAGGCCCACCCATCATATCATAGATTCTCATCATCATGCCTTCCACATGGAACGTATAACAATCGCAGTCATGAAATAACCCATGGAAATAAATGAGTTTCATAAGGATTTTATAAAGTATACTTTCATGAATAAATCTTTGGGTTACAAAAAAAATTTGGAAAAAAATATTTTGCATAAACATCATCATTATTGAGTGAAGAAAAAACAACTCAAGATGAGTCAAGGATGTTTTTTGGAAAGAAATTCCTTTTTGAAAATTTTTTGTATTTGGCTTAAAAATAATTTGGGAAAGGATAAAAAAATTATTTCCACAGAAATAAAATGGGATAATATTAAAATAATATTTAAGGAATATTAGGAGAATACCCATACTAAAAATTATGAGAAATATGTATAACCAAAGAAAAAGTAGTTGAGTTCAAGAATCCCCTTACATTAAATCCCACTTTATTTCGCCCTCTTTTCATCTCATGAATAATATAATTAGGTATATTAAAACATTGAAGTATAAGTTAATTATGTTAATTAATGTCACTATTTATCAATTATAACAATTGGATTATATTTTATAATTTTCCACTATTGATTCTGAAGTGTTTTGATATCATGTTTTCCTTAAAAAATTTCCCATTTTTCTTTAATTTCACTATTTTATTCATGGTCATTTATAAATAAGTATAATTAATTACAAAACATTAATATAAATATATTTATAAATATATATACCATAAATTATTTATTATAACCATCCATAGGGTTGGTGTTAAGAAACAAATTGGCAACGTCCTCATTGACGGTTAACTGACCGTTAACTGGACATTATCAAAAGGGAAGGAATGACATAAATATAATACTTATAGTAGGTTAACATAATTAATGTAATGTTAAAATAATAATTAATTATACTTTGAATATTTGGGTTTGAAATGTGTGTAGGAAAAGATAAATAGGATAGAAGAATGAGAGGGATAATTGATGAGAACATACCCTCTTGTTGGGGTTGCTTCTTTTCTATAACACTAAACTCATTTGATGATTGGAGTTCTAAGACTCCAAAAAGTACCTAGGTATTATAAGAGGATTAAGATAGATGATTTTGGTATATATTTTTCTTTTTTAAGTTATGGAGGAGTGGTTTTCCAAGGGGAGAGAGTGGAGTTATTTATACTTGAGGAGAGGTTATTTTTGAGTTAAAATAATGAATAAAATACCATATCTAAGGTTAACCTTGTAATAATGATATTGTTGAAATTATAAACCTTATTTTAATTAAATAACATTATTTTAAGACATTTAATCACTTTATAATTTGAATTAATTATTTTAATCAAATGAAAATGTGAAAAAATGAGAAAATATTATTATAGTGTAATACTTTAGATTTTAGACTCAGAAAAGTACTTTTTAGGTTTGGAAATAACGTTTACTACATTTTAATGAATCATTTATCAAATTAAATATGCTTTGTTTGTGCCTTAAGTTATATAAATGGTTTGGTAATTGTTACATCATAAATTATATATTTCAAGATACATTGGTTACAAAAAAAACTGTATTTTAACTATTCACCTGAAAATTAAATTATTTCAGAAAATTACCAAAAAACAAACCTTAGAAAATTTAAACATGATGATTCCAAAAAATTATATTTATTTCATCAAAATAATTTTATAACATAGCCACTTTTAATTTTTATTATAAAAAATATGACTTTTATGAAATACTTTAAAATACAGTTTATTAAAAACGTGCTTATGTTTTCTTTGTGTTTTTTAATCATGATATTTATTTTATGGAATTATAATATTTATATTTACATAAATTACTCATGATAAATATTATTCATGTCATGATTTATTATTTTGAGGATAAATTACTATTCCAACAGTCATATTACTATTCCAACAGTCATATTACTATTCCCAACCGTCAGGTTACTATTCCCAACGACTAGGTTACTATTCCAATGGTTACTTTACTATTCCAATGGTCACATTACTATTGAAATGGTCAAATTACCTCCTATAAATACCTCTTAACTTATTTATTAATTATTCACCTCAATTACTCTTAAGGTTCTACATTTCCATTTTCTATAATGTTTATTGGTTTACTAATATTTTGTTTCATTTATATAGTGTTGTTTGTGGGAGGGATGATTCTAGTAGATTGGGGTGATCCATATTTTCCCATTTTTGTATTTATATTTTATATTTTTTCCTTATAATATTTGGAATTTTAATGGGTTTAATTGAGTACTAATGTTACAATTTTAAATAATAAAGTTTTATTGGTTTCTCTATGTGTTGTATGTGTACAATACTATATAATATAATATAATAAAAATTTATTTTAATAAATAAATATCATTTATAAAATATGGTTTGTTACAAGGACTTACACGGGGAAGCATTTTCAGATGAATAGAGTATCAAGTTCAATAATGAACACAATATTGAAAATCTATCACTATGGGGGATCACTGGATAAAGCTCATAGTGGTAAGAAATTACGACATCCCAAATGTAAATAGTGTGAAAATAAACATCCTAGAAACTATATTAAGGTGACCAAGAAAATTTTCATCTACATAATAGAGGGACATCAAGAAAACTCATGTTGAAGTGAGATGAAAAATCCCACTCATGTGATCGAAGACAAAAATGTCCAGATTAATCTTCAGCCTGTTGTCCAATGTTTCAACTACAAGGAACATGGATACTATGAAAAAAATGTGCTAAGCCAAGGTCTATCAAATAAAACCAATGAAAACAACCCCAAAGTCTAAGAGAACAAGGGCGGGATTTTGATATTAATATTTTAGGGGTAGATCAAGATAATAATATGATGCTAAGTATGCTACTTATTCATTCAAGAATAGAAAACATACTATTTGATCCTAGTTATACACACTCTTTTGTACCATGAAAGTTTAGTAGAAATATTCAAACACCACTAAAAAACATGGAGGTTAAGTTATAGGTAAAAACCGCTAATGGAGATATTGTTACATCTCAAGTATATAACTCTTACCCAATTGATATTTGTGGGATGAATCTCTCAAAAAACATTTTCATAATCCCTTTAGTGGAATTTGATGCTAAACCAGTAATGGGATGGTTATCCCTATATATATCCCATATCAACTTCCAAGAGAAGGAAATCACCTTCCTTATCTCAAGATACCCTTTGATTCTATACAAGTGTAAGGAGGAGGATAAATCTACTTTAAAATTTTATTCAGAAGCACAAATATTATTTCCTTAAGAGAAATCATATCTAGCTCAAATGATTGAATCTAATAAGAGGACCACTCTTGATGAAATGCCAATTGTAAGGGATTATATTTATGTATTACCTGAAGTATTTCTTAGTATTTCTCTTTACTGGGAGTTTGAGTTCTCAATTTAACTTATACCTAGATCTCTACCGATATCCAAGACTCTGTATAGAATAAAATTCATTGTACTAGATGAACCAAATAAGCTATTATAAGGACATATGGACATGGTATTAATATGACTAAGTGCTTCACCATGAGGTACATCGGTCCTCTTTATTAAGAATAATGACATGTATTTGTGTTTATGTATTGATTATCATGAACTCAACATGATCATGATAATGAACAAGTATCATATTCCATATACTGATGACTCATTCGATCAGTTATGAGAAGCTCAATACTTCTCTAAAGCGGTAATTCAATTGGGATATACGAATTTAATGTGGAAGAAGTAGGATATTCCCAGGACCACCATTTGTACAAGGTACGAGCACTAAGAGTTAAAATTCATTCCATTTATACTCATGAATACTCCAAAAATATTTATGGACTTAATGAATAGAATATTTAGAGATTATGTAGAAAAATTAATGGTATTATTTAAAGATAATATTATTATATACTCCAAAAATAGTGGAGAAACATGAGGAGAATTTGACTGTTGTGAGGAAGAATTTGAGGAAGGATAATTTATATTAAAAATACAGTATATATAAATTTTGGACAGTGTATTATCAATATTTGGGCATTTTATCATATTTTAAGGGATATCAGTGGACCCTTAGATGACTAAAGTGGTTAAGGAATGTCCCAGACCAATATCTATTATAGAAATACATAGTTTCCTTGGATTATTTGGGTATTATCAATGATTTTTGATAAAATTATCAAGATTTTCAAACCCATTAACATATATTACTCAGAAGGGAGTGAATTATGTCTGGATAGATGAATGTGAAGTGAGATTCAAGGAGCTAGATAAGTGTATAACCAGAACACTTGTACTCACCATACCAAAAATTGGGGAAGGATTTATGATATATAGTTATGAATCCGAAAAGGGATTGGGCTGTGTACTCTAAAATAATGATAAAGTGATAACATATGCCTCAAGATAGTTTAATATACATGAAGAGAACTACCTGATGCATGAACTTGAGTTGGCTACAGTAATCTTTGTGTTTAAATTTTATAGACATTATATCTATGGTAAGAAATGTGATATATATATATATAGACCATAAGAGAATAAAATAAATAATCACATAAAAGGATATCAATATGAGTCAACAAATATGGTTAGAAATAATCAATTATTATGTCTTCTCAATTCATTACCATCATGGGAAGGTGAATAAATTGGTAGATGCACTAAGTAGAAAATATCCTACAAATTTATCCATGATGAGTATTGATAAGGATCCAATTTTCTTGGACATACAAAGGATATACATTCCATTAATAAAGAAAGGAACACTATCCTAACTTTCTCAACTGATTTCTCAACCTTCCCTTCTAGATAAAATTACAAAATCTCAAAGAGATGATATAGAAATAAAAAAGAAGGTTGATGTTGAGAGAAAGGGAAAATACTACAAGTTTAATATTGAGGATAACGAATTTGTGATATTTGGGAAATGAATTTGTGTTCCATAAAAGTTGGAGATAAAGAAGAATATATTGAGTGATGCTCATATATTGGAGTTCTCCATCCACCCAGGGAAAAAATATGTATAGAAATCCCTAAGAACACTATTGGTGGGACAATATGAAGAAGGAGATTTTGGAATATACATCGAAGTACCTAGTGTGTTAGAAGGTGAAGGATAAGAGGAAAAATACAAATGGATGAGAAAACCATTTCCCATACCTACACAGAAATGGGAAAAAATCACTAAGGACTTTTTTATGGGTCATCCAAAGACATATAAAAGGAACAATGCTATATGGGTTATAGTGGACTATCTTACAAAGACTTTTCAATTAATTTCCATTCGAGAGGTCTTATTACTCAATAAAATTACAAGTATATACCTTATATAAGTGTTAAAAATATATATAAAACCACTATTGACTGTATTTTATTGAGATATTAGGTTCAAATTAGTGTTCTAAAATAGTCTTCAGCATGCTTTAAACATAGAGTTTAAATTCAGTATAACCTATCACCCCCATACCATTGGCCAATCTGAATGAACTAGCTAGACACTTGAGGATATGTTGAGAGATTTCTCTCTGGACTTAAATAGTGTTTGTTAATATAATATTAAAATATTTGAGTTATTATAAAATAATATTTTCAACTTGAGAATTCAAATTGACCCATACAAAGGCCTATATGGTAAGATATGTTAAACACCAGCGGGTTGGGATAAAGTTTATGAATGAAAGTTTATAGGGCTTGAGATGGTTGAATAAACTATAAAAAAATTAAATACTATTCAAAACGCATAAAGATAGCTCAAAGATGACAAAATAGTTGTAATGATAACCATTGATGAGACTGTGAGTTTAAGGTTGGTAAAAAAGCGTCCTTCTACATATCTCTATGGAAGAGATTTATGAGTTTTGGGAAGAAGGGGAAACTAAGTCCTAGATAAATTTCCCCCTTTGAGATTATAGATCGCATAAGAGTAGTGGAATATTGGATAGTTCTTCCACAAAAATTGTCTAAAGTATATAATGTATTCCATATATCCCTGTTCATGAAGTACATACATGATCCTCCATATGTATAGAATCTAGAGGTGGTACAATTGGATAATGATATCTCATATGAGAAGAATAAGGTGAATATCTTGGACTAAAGAGAAAAATTTTATGGCAACAAGACAACTCACATATTAAGGAACTTTCATGCAATCATAAGTAAGAAGAGGTAATATGGGAACCTAAAGATATAACAAAACATAAGTACCCACATTTGTTTTCACCCTAGTATATGGAATGAAATATCAAGGGTGAAATCTATTAATGGGGGAAGAATGTAATAATCCATAAATTATATATAGAAATTCCTATTATTATAAGAACTAACATCACATTATCATTAATTTAGAACATAATATTTTTATTGATATATTTCATGCTTTAAAATGAATTTTAATTTTTTTTATTTCATTTTAAGAACTTATATATAAAACGAATTTTTATCACTTATATAAGTTAAATATAATAAAATTAAACTCATTTTTGTATACATCATCTAAAAATTATCTTAGGATTAATTTTTTGGGATTTTTCTAAAATAATTTATTTTTAGAGAAATAATGATTTTTTTTGCCAAAACAATGAATTTTATTACTTTTCTAGTTTATAAGAGAGACATTTAATTTTATTAAACCTTTTAATTAATTAAATATTTACTTAATGATTATTTTTTTCATTTTAATTTTTTTTTAAATTTATAAAACCTATGTTTAACCTTATAAAAGAAAATTAATATTTTAATTCTAATAAAATAGTTTTTTTTCATCATTTCATTTAATTAAAAATTATTTTTGGTAAAATGTGGTTTTAGATTGATTTTAAATCCACATAACATTTATTTTTTTATAATAAACTAATTTAGGTCTTTAAAATAAAAAATATTGACAATCTTATCCCACACTTTAATTTTAAGCATAAAATGAACTTTTTTAAGAAGTAGTTTTTACACATAATATGTGCTAATACTAATTTTAATTTATATAAATCATAGAAATTTTATTTTATAAAAAGATTTTTAAATTTTAAATAATATTTTTAAAATTATTAAATAATTTTAATTTTAAATCTGTCCATTAAAATTAGTCAATAAGGGTGAAAGTGGAGTTACCGCGACAAGGGTAAATTAGGGTAAAAGTGGTTTAACATAGTGAAGAAGGTTAAAAATGTGAAAAAATGTTTAATATCATATGTTGGAGGTATTATATACCTTATATATTTATCCAAACCATTGTTGTATATTTTTGGAGCCTTTTTCCTTGAATAATGGAGTGATATTATTAAAAAATAATGAGTATTTACAAAAGCGTCCTTTTCACTTAAAAAAGGAGACCACATCCTCTCCATTTATCCAACCATTCCAAAGATTTTTCTCAACAAAAAATATTCCCTAGTCTCTACCCAACACCATACCCATTACATTGAATCAATTTTCACACCAAAATACCAAGCTAAGGAGTCTTAAGGATTTACCCAAGGGAGAACTTCTAAGGGAGATGCAATACTCTCAACCCAACTTTTCTAAGTCCATTTATTATTATACACCCAGTAAGCCCCATCTATACATGAATGTATGATAACAAAAACATTGTTACAATCCTCAATTATTATTATACTAGTGGAATATTCATTTTATACCTTCCTCCAAAATCATCGAGAAAAAGGAAAAAGTCGTTATGCATGTGTGCAGAATACCACTTCCATGAATGATGTGTTCAATTTTCCATCACCACCTTAAATGGAAGGTTAAAAAAGTTTGTTTAATTAAATAATATGATATTTTTGATACCATTAATATTTTTTAAGAAAAAAATTGTACATTTTATATATGTTATTAGTAATAAACCATCATAGTAACTTTAACCACCTTAAATGGACTTATTAAGACACCTTTATTAATTTGGGTCTATTTCTGGGATAACCTTTGAAACTACATAATTATTGTTATAATTTAATAATTAAGGGAAAAAATACATAATTTTATATATCATTAAGTTATTTTGTAACACCTTTGACCATGGACAATAAACCAAAAGTGTTACAGAGAAATTAACCGAACAACCATGAGTAAATGATGTAAGAGGAAAATATATTGGAAATAAATAAAAAATATAATAAAAAGACCACATAAAATTAAATATATATATTAATAAGGTTATTAGGTATATATTTAATGGACTTAATTTAATTATTCATTAAGTTAAGTGCAATTTTAGATCACATTCAGACACGAGCTAAGGGATCTTCTATACCACCCTTACTACCTTTGAGTTACATATTATATTTCTTTTTCTCCATTTTAATGAAATATTATACGCATGAACTTCCTTTATTTTTGTTCACATGTATCTTATATATATATATATATATCAATTTTATTTCTTAGGTTATACATGTTTTTAGTTCCCTTTGAAATTCCCACTTTTAAGTAAAACCGATATAGGGGAAATTTTCTATTTATTGTATCACGTCATGCATCAACCAATCAAATGTTTATAAACCATTAATAAATTCTAAAAAACCTCATTATCTTATATATAATCTTCTTTTTTAAATTACAATTTTATGGGAAACAATAATATCTATTATTATTATCTTGGAAATCCTTATGATTTAGCCTTTAGTTATTCCTTAAATCAGAATTATGAAACCTACTTCCTTATCATGGGTTTGATCATGATTATTATTTATATATGGTTTATTTTATCATGAATCATGAATTTTTATGATTTTAATTACGTTATTGGTGATATTGGTATTATATATCCCTCCAATGAATTAGTTAAATATTTATGTCTCATGAGTTATTATTTAAGGGATTAGGGAGTAAACCTAATCCACCATGGGACTTTGTACACCCTATTTTTCGAAATGGGGATTGAAACAAATCCACTATGTTAATTTTTACACTTTATGATTATGATCTCGGGAGTGACCCTTGACTTATTTTTATGATTTGAGGTATTATTTTTTTCCATATATTCAACGATTACATTATATTATGATTACATTTCCTTATGTCATGTTTCTATGATTATGATCATTCTCTTTATGATGTCATTTTATGCTTCTTGAATCTCATGTTATGATTTATTTCCATGTTTATTATCTTACTGGGTTTTTTATCTCACCCTTTTACTTAGTTATTTTCCTTGGGTGTCCTACATATTTTTAGAAGACCTATAAGAGTTTAGATTACTATGTGGAGTTTTAAATAAATATATTATTTTTTATGTTTAAGATGATGTATTTATATATATAATCTTATAGCAGAACTAGATATATAGATCCTAATTTTTATTTATTTGGAAATTATGATAAAAATTATGAAATAAAGTATGTTTAAGGTTCGGTTGTCTATAGAAATATCCCATGGAATAATCAATTTTGTTTGATATTTTCCACTATGTTTGGATAAATGTTATCTCATAAAAAACCCATTAGTTAGAAATTAATACCATATTCAATATACTTACCCATCTTGTAATAGTACCTGTGTCCCCTCTAATGTAATGTTATTATTACCCTCTCTAATTTAATTGGCCTTGACCCCCTCATAAATATAATGGACCTTGGACCATATAATGATTTTCACTAATATGGGTTAGTTTTCTCTTTAAATTCAGCCATTTATTTATTTATATTATATAAATTATATTTTTAAGTGGGTTATATGTCTTGAAAATGAAATTTAATGAAGGGAAAAGGGATAAAAGTTTTGGAATAACACTAGGTACTATGTGATCTTTTACTGGGTACCCAGTGGTACCTAGCGCGCTAGTGTTTTTTTATTACAACCACCTAGTACCAGATTGTATTTTAACATGTACATGGAAGACTATAAAAGTATTTTTTAAATAAAGGGTATATTTTTATTTTTTACTTAAATTATAATATCTAAAAACCCTCACCATCTATATTTAAGATCATTTTATCCATGGATCACTTCCTTTAAGCTCTTCATCCCAAATTTTCACTCTCATGTAAATCCATCTTTATGCTTTGTCCAGATAACTTCCAAGAGGTTGTGGGAGATCACATTCAGAAATAATTTAGTTGTTTCTTACTCTAATATCCATATTTATTCGTATTTATAAAGTTTGTTATATCAAACCCATATTATCCTATTATATCTTTTGTGGAATCTAGAAATTTTTTAATATTTCCTTTTATCTAGTTGTTACAGGATTTAATACTAGGTAACGTAAAGGAAATTATGTTGTTATGATTTCAAGATTCATTTTACCATATTGTAAGTGGTTAAAACCTTAAAAATCCCTTATGTTAGGTTAGTTTAATCATTCTCATGGAAACATATTTTTTTCCTATAGACATTGAAAGAATGTTCTATATTGGTTTTAGTGGGAAATCCCTACTTTCTTTCGTACTCTTAAATTGTTAGACTAGTAGTGGTATTGTGATGATTTATTTTAATTAAAATTAAATTATTTAATAAATAAATAAATTCCTAAATTTTTTTACCCATTATTTTTAATTTATTCTTCGCAGTTAAATATTGTATATGTTTAGAAAATTTGTAATGATTAAATAATGTCCACATGTTTTAAAAGTTATAACTCTTTATGTTATAAGTATTTTTTTAGTTTAATTTAAAAAATAATAACATATTGGTGTAGGAATGGTATATTTAGTTACTATATTTATTATTTTATGAGCGTTGAGAATGTTAGAATGGGTATATAGTTTTGTATAAATCATGTAGAGGTATATAAAATATTGATGAATAGGTTGATGAAATGGGACAGGCTCTCAACACCTCGATTTATTATACCCCTTACCCATATTCCCAAAGGTATAGTCTATAAGATTTACCTAACTTTTATACACTATTACCTTTCTTATGGTATGGGTTTTATACCTTGACATAGTTGTTTATTAATTTCAAGGAGTTCAGAATAGACCTAAAGTAGGTAAAGCGGGTTTGGAACCTCCAAATTTTAGGATATACTTATTATCATTGGAATCCATGTTTTATATTCATGAAAAATCATGGTTATTATTTTTATTTTACTATATAATAGATTTATGTTAATGTTTCATACACTTTAGTTTATGACAGGTATGTAGGGGTGGGTATGTGATCTCCAACCGGGTATGTTATACTCACACCATATATGTGTCCCAATTAGGTTATATATATATATATATATATGCTTTTATATATAATCTTGGAAACGTTTAAGCCTTAGAAAATGGTAGTTCATAGTTTCATGAGTAGTTAGTTTGGACCTTTTTGTAGCATTTTACAATATCTCCAAGAATAATCATTGTAAGTTTTCCTTAGTTCTCCTATAAAAGATACTACACTTATGAAACCTTCTATTTTTTCTATACAATATTCATTTAAATCACATGATATAGTTAAATTTATTTTTGGATAGATTTATATTTTTTATGTTTGTGTGATGTTTTTATATGAATTGAATCGATTGATGCTTGTTTATATTATTTCCTATATTATTAGAAATATTCAGTTAATCAGATACTTCCTCTATCAAATAGTTTATATATTCCCTATATCCTGATAATTACAAGGTTGTATTGACTTTTTGTACGATTCTTAGTCAACTATAGTATTCGCCACGAGAAAAAACCATCTCCCATATATATTTATCATTTATCCCTTGGTGTTTACACCATCCTAAAGTTATCTATAGGTTTGCCTAAAGTGTTTTAGAGACCAAATTCAATAACATTTAGGTATTCAATTCAGAATCATAAAAAATGGTATTAGAGTACACCAAGGGTCATAGGAGTTTAAGAGTACACCAAAGATAATATCCTTTGGAATCAAGAAGTAACTGATAAATATGTATGTCCATAATAATTATGGTGGAATATTGAGTTACCAGGTGTAGTTTGACATTTACATTTATTTGTTCCTTGATCCAATCTTAGATCCATGAGTCTCATGCATCATGGATATGTTTCAATAGGTATGAAGTAGTAGGTTATCATTCCATATATAATTCTTGCTTGTCTTTGATTATTTTATTATTGGAATCAATTAATGGTTGGTATTAACTAAATAATAAATAATAAATAAATAGTGTTCTCTTATTTATTTTTTAGTGATGTTTAGGTTAATGTTAATTAAAAATTGATCTAATTTAATTAGATGTTATCTTTATTTTTTTTAGTTAGAATTTATATTATTATACCATTAAAAGTTTGATTTAATATATTTCAGAATAATTTTTAATGTATAAAATGTTTTGAAAACAGAAATGTAAGAAATAAGGGATGAGATTTAGAACTAATTTTCACTATATAATTCTTAACTTTTGGTTTATTCTTTTAATAAGAATATAATTTCATTCTCTAATAAATTTTATAGTATGAATCTTAGATGAACACCAACTTATATGTAGGAAGGAGTGGATGAGCATGTATTATTAGCCCAATATGTTGTTGACCCTCTAGTTTTTGAAGGGCTTGATCAGTTGTTTAGGATTTTGGTGAAGGAATTTATCAGTGGGAGCTTACAGAAGTTGATTTCATGAGGTATTTACAATTCCATCATCCTCTAAATATTTTGGGTGATTTATCTCATCATTAAGTTTAGGAGTGGATTGACTACCTCGATCCTATATTCAACAATATTGAGACTCCAAAGTAACACTGAGTTTGATTTTCCACTTTCATGTTATAAGGGGTAACTCAAAGGTGGTGGGATGTTATGACTATGGCTAACAAAGACTAGGGGCGTACCTTGAATAATTTTCAAGAGTTATTATATGAACAATTTTACTCAAATAGATTACATCAGTTAAATGATTGAGAGTTCGTGGAACTTAAGCAAGGTTTGATGGATGTTATAAAATATAACCCTGAATTCATAGGTTTACTTTTATTAACTCCACACATGAGTAGAGACACCGAATATAAATAAATTCATTTCAAATGGTTTTAAAGGATCCATTTTAGTCACAAGTGAAATTATTTAACTTTTCTACATTATTTAAAGTGTTAAATAAAGACTTGTTAGCTGAGATGAGATCTAAAGAAGAATCAGTAGTTATTATCTCATTACCAAACCAAACTATGAGTGATAGTTATTCTGATGTCCAGAAGAAATAGTGAGAAGTGATGAGTAGAGGTTTTCTTTCTAGGGAATCCAAGGGGTAGTGTTCCTTCTTCTCTTATGTTTGGAATACCTCATTCACATTATCATAATTGTAGGCATTAAGGTCATATTAAACCAAACTATACCTTTGAAGAAAAGTAGTGACATTAAAGTGGCTATTTTGGATATTTTTAGAGGTTCTTATGAATTGGTATAACATAGAGTGTTAGGAAGAGACCCTAGCTAACCCAGGTATCATAGGATCAATCTAGTGTACAATTGACTAAGTTTATCCAACCACCTTTTGGGAGATAAGGTTGGGGATTCTGATGTAGTGGTCATGACCATCAAGCAACTGTGCATTCATCTAAAAATATATTTCCACCTCAAGGTAAACATAATGCTTTATATAGGATGATAAATTGGAATATATTCTTATAATCTTAGTGGAATCATCATCTATGTAATGACATGAGTTTTAGTAAAACATTCTTCCTTAAATAAATACCATGTTTGATAGATAACACAAACACTGAAACCAAAAAAATATAGACCATTATATGGTATGCATAAAATTAGAATCTATAAATAGTGGTAATAGAATAATGAAATATATATAAAAATTTATATTAAAAAAGAAAAAACAATTTAAAAATCACTTTAAATATCATCTCAACTAGTGAAACTAAGAAACAAATAATTTTTTTTTCTAATTTTTTTAATTATGATATATTTTTGTATGAATTTTATATTGACACTGTTATAATTAATAATTTTTAGGAAGTTATTAAGAATAATAGATAATATACCAAAAGTTGTTTTCCTATAAAAATAGTTTTTAACAATATTTTATAAGTTTATTTAAAATTAAAATTTATAAATTTTAGAAATAGGATTTGAAAAAATTAAATTCATTTTTAGATTTAGCATAATAATATTATCCTAATATATATTTTTTATATTTTTCTAAAAAAATCGACCTTTAGGTGAATAGTACAATATACTATTTTTAACTATAATGTGATTTTTATAGAATTATTAGTATATATGTTTGACATATAAATTTATGAAACATTTTTATTGAAAAAATATGTATTTTATAATTTAAATTATATATTTCAAAATATTGATCATAGTTTAAAAACCTATATCTTATATTTTATAACTCAAGTAATATTTTACTCAAAATTGTTTTAACACATTATACATTTATTATATTAAAATTAATTTTTAACACTTTTATAAATTGAATTATAAAAAATGGATTTAAAATTTATAATAATTAAGTCTAAATTATCTAATAAGGACCAATATATTTTTAGGCATTAAGACTAAGTTACCATATGTAAAAACTAATTACCACAGTAAAAGCTAAAATGGTAAAAGTAATAATTCAAGGGGTAAAGGGATTGAAACATGTTTAAAAAATGTTTTTTAAAAAATGGTTAAGGATTTATATAACTTATCTATTCCCCACCACATTATTTATCAAAATTCTGAGCCAATTTCCTTGAGAGTAACTTCCCATTGTTAAAAATTCACGGGTATTTATAAAAATGTCATCATGTTTCACTTATAAAAGGGTCTCCCCACTCTTGATTTCACCTTACCATAAAACCACCTATGTTCAGAAAATTTTTTCAAAACCCCATACTAAAAATTTATATATACCTTAAAGTGGTTTTGGTCTTCTTAAAAGACCATCCCAAAAAGGCTTAACCCTATTGATAAAGGAGATAATCCACGAAGTGATGTATAAGTTCCTAACCTCTCTTTCTCATTTTTGTTTCCTTTTGTGAAATCATTATTAAAATTACATTACAATATATTAAAATGATATAATAACTATCCTTAGTATATTTATATTTTATTATAATGATGTTACATGTAGTAACCACCTCTTACCTTTTCCATTAAAAATAAAGAAAATGTGAAATGTGCATATGTGTGGATAACCACCTCCATGGTACGATGCATTCCATTTTTCATTACTTTATTACATGGATGTATATAAGAATGGTTTTAAAATATAAATGTTATTTTTTATTATATTAATAAGGTTATGGTAATACAAATTGAATAATCACTTAATGATATTAATGATAAACAATTGTTAAAAAAATAATTGTTTTAAACAAGTGAACTAAAAAGGAAAACAATTTATTCATACTAAATTATATCACTATTCTACTAGTATAATGATATTGAAACTAAATAACCTCATATTCATCCATTAATCATGGTATGCTAATGTTCTGGTTAGTTTGACAACTTACTTGAACAATGCTATGAAACTATGTCATGGATGATTCTGAAAACATAATTAATGGTGTAATATGATATAAATATGTAAATAATTTTTATTGGTTATTTAAGGGCTATATCAACATTTAATTCATTAACTAAGAAACCACCCTTAGTGGGTTAAAAATCATCGAAATATGCTTACTGTCAATTTCATATTATAAGATAAAGACTAAAGCACTCATGAAAGAAAATTTAAACTTCATAAATAATTATAAATCATAAATTATAGTAAATATAATAATATTGTAAGGATTAACTTTTAATGAAGAAAGAATACTTACACAACTGCTACGAAACTAATACAAATGGTCTAAATTTTAAACACATGATGTGGGAAAATAGGTAACTAATATAAATATAGAGAATAAATATAAATTAAAAGTATAAATAGAGATAAGTATGAGTTAGGTTTTTAAATATGTTATTAAGATGTTTATCATTATTATACAAGAATTTTAGGCACTTTTGTGAAAGTCAAGAGTCAAGGTAAGGGACTTTAGTAACTCAAATCTCTTTCTTTGAGTTATATGGTTTATTTTGAAATTAAAACTTCAATGTTATCTTTATTAATAAATTTTCCATTTTATATGATGTTACATTTTATATCTCTAGGTAAAATTTCTCTTTTTATTCAAATCTTCTAACTTTATTGTTATCTCACCTAAAATTATAACTATATCAAGAACGAACCTCCATCTATTAATTGTATATTTATTTCAAGTATATGTTTTTACATTCCTCTAATGTTCTCCTTTAATGTATTGAAATCCAAGTTTCATACCTTCCTTTTCCACTTTTAAAACATAAGTTTTATTATCAATTTTTTTGATATGCATTTTCATTAAAGCAATTTCAAAATATCAAAAATTATTTTCCTTTCAAAATAAAATGTTTTAACTTTGGATTAAATTTTACTTCTTATATAAAGGGAGATATTTTCCATGAATCCATTATTTATGAACCACCATCTAAAATATTTTATGAATTTCATATTTTGGGTGATTGAGTTTGGTATTGATTGACCCGATTTATGTGGTTATTTATGTGATACCTTTTAAAATATAATGTGAGACATGTTCTTATTATTAGGTTTTAATGATGTTAGTATTAAATTTTTCCTCATGTAACACATTTATGTATAACCTTTAAGTGATGGGTAGGATCTATGTATCCCTCTAATGCATTGGGTAAAGATTTACATTTCGAGTGATAATGGTGAAACGGGTAGCGATGCTCGATCCAAAATGGGAAATAGGTTATGATACCTGATCCTCTATAAGAAATAGGTTGTGATGCTTGATATTACATAGGAAAAAAATTGTGATTCATAATACACCATGGGAAATAGGTGGTGATTACTAATACACAATTTTGAGTTTATAAGATTATATTGGTGCCACACTATTTTGATATGTGACTACGCTATTCCCCTGGCTCATGATTTATGTCTCATTTTTTCATAGTTTTTACACCATGTTATATGTTTGATCATATGGGATTACCTATCCTTCTATTATTAAATGTGGAAAATTTTTATGATTCCATGTTCTTTTAACTAGATATTTATCTCCAATTTATATTCTACCATATGATTATGATCTCACCCAGGGTAATATGTTGATATAGTTATTATTCACTTGTTGATCATTTTTGATAACCTCTTTCTTATGTTTCAATTTCCCATTTCAAAGTATCTATTTAACTTTTAGGAAATCTATTAGAAGATATAGTATGATAAAATTATGCGGAAATGTTCAAAAGTGTTGTAAAATAAGTTTCTTATGTAGCTAGTCTCAAAAGACACTAAACCTATTGATTCTCATGATACTGATTTTATTATGTAATGTAATGTTTTAATTATGGAAATGAGTATTCAAGGTTTCAAATGAATGGCCTACCTATCTTTTTTACTATATAAAAAGGGGGTCAAATACACTATAGTACCTCATTTGGGTGGTAGTTTTAGCGGTATTATGATAGTTAAAGGGACAAACTTAGGGCATGTGGTTGGATGTTTTATCAATAAGTAGAAACTCAGGTATTCTTTTTTAGGTATGGGAGCGGTTCGCATAATAACCATGGGGGTCGGATATGGGGTAATGGATGATGGTGATAGAGGAGTGGTGTCCCTTGGTGATGTAAAGGTGATGACAGGTAGGGTATCTAGATTATGTTGATGGTTTGGGGGTGTATAGGATGATGGAAGGGTGACGCCAGTGGTGTGGGTGCTTGAGGATGACAGTAGGAGCAACACAGGATGGCAGTGGCCTCCAATGGTGCAAGTTTAGGCATGTGAAGAATGGGGTGGGATGTAGTGTTTTCCTTCCATAGACCTACATGTTAGGTCCTACAGTATATGTTTTAATGAGATTTAATTCCCACTAGGTCATCGGGCTATGCCACATAGGCCCACATGCCATGTAACAAGTTCCACTATACTCAAAAAAGAAAATGGAGGTGTTTAATTGGTTTAATAAAATGGGGATTTCCCCAGTTAGTTTAAAAAAAATTATGGAAATGATATTGAATAAAGGAATTTTTAGCTCGGTTCTCCTTAGCGGGCATCATAGGTAAGGTTTAGTTATTTTTGAATATTATTTTATTCAATTTAGGGATTAAGGTTAGAGAATGATTGTGAAAACCCTAGAGATGAGTCTATATATAAGATGATATCCTAAAATATTATTAAGGTCTTGATTAGTTGGTTTTAATAGAAAAACATCCCCGTCTAGATACTATAACGTGGATACGGTTATCACCCCAAAATGGGTTGGTTGATAGTTGACATAATCATCATTTTAATGCATGATGATTGGGCCTAAGACTACACACCTAGATAGACACTTTTAGGGGATATGCTTTGGTTGATTATATTTTATTTATGAACCACTATAAAGGATTTATTTCCTAGTTATTTTGAAGGATTAGGTTGATAAGTATAATATAAGCCAAATTAAAGTAACTAAAGGAATTATAGGCTAATATGGTCATGTAAAAGGGTAAAAGATTTTGAGGTTGAATTATTTTTATGTTATTTATTTTGATAACCCCCTATTATGTTATTTGATCATCACACATGTTAACCCCTTTTGGTTTTAGAGATAGATATAACCAGAAGGAACCAAATTAATAGCGGGGGTGAGAGACAATGCGATTACTTACCGAATAAAAAACCCAATAAAGTTTGGGTTGGATTACAAAAATTTGTGGCAATGATCAATCAACTATTCCAAGATATAAATAATATAAACAAATCTAATTGAGATCCCAAATTCACAAAGGAGGGAGTATCTTGGTATTATGTCTTTCATACGGATATGTCCAACCTCGTTTAGTGGCTCTTCTAATCCTCTTATTTCTAAGAAATTAATCAATGTGATGGAAAAATATTTTCCATTATCTAGTGATCAGAACATGAGAAGGTTGTTTTGGCTATTTATAATTTGGATGGGGAGGCCAACCAATGGTTTAATATGATTAAGAATATAATGAATAAGGATGAAGTAGACTCTATGGTATGGGAAGAGTTTAAGAAAGTGTTATTCACCAAGTATTTTCATCAAAATATTCATATGAATATGGATAGGGAATTATTTGAGTTGAAACAAAAGGATGATGAATATATTAGAAATTATGAAGGAAATTTCACAAGACTATCTAGGTACACCTCCATATTTGTTATAGATCCTAAGAGTAATATTGAATGATTCTTTGGTGGCCTTAAACCAAGTATTCTAAGGGAACTTCCTATAATATATTTCAGTGTCTATAAAAATATTACTCGATGTGCAGTTAAGGTGGAGATAAAATATGGAGACTCATATTAATCTATATATAAAAAATTGAAGATGGAATTTTTGGGGAACTTAAATGAAAAATATTCAGAAGTAAAGAATATTCAACGCTATTCATGCCATAAATATGGGAAGAAACACATGGGAAATTACCTAAGAGTGCTAGGAAGTTGTTTTAAATGAGGTAGAGTTGGTCATCAAGATTAAAAATGTCTAAAGGATGCAAAAAAGTCATATTAAATATAATAAGGTCCCTTATAATGCTCCAATAAATCTTCAATGTATCAAATTAAAAGATTTTTGGCATTATGTGAATCAATGTCTTAACCCTATAGCTAATGAAGAGAATAGGCCCCAACAACCACCCATACCAAGGGAATAAGGGAGAGAATACAAAATCACTAACCCTAATATGGATCACAATAATGAATTCACGAGAGGTATAATTATTCTCTATTCTAGATCTGTAAATTCCTTATTTGATTTTGGTTCTTCACATTCTTTTATATCACACAAGTTTTCTAAGAATATTGAATTATCACCTCAATCTTTGGATATTATTCTATCTATGAAAACACCTAATAGAATTATGATCACATACAAGATATATAAATCCAATCCAATAATTTTTTTGGAAAGATACTTCATGGAGATCTAATTATTCTCCCCTTTGTTGCATTTTACATAATATTGGGTAGAAATAGCTGTCCTTACATAGAGCCCGTATCAATTTTTTGGAGAAGGAGATCTCATTTTATATCCCAGATCATCATATTATCATGTATCAACATAAGGATAATCTCACCTTGTAAGAAAATTATATTATTTGGGTTATGATACCCAATAATAAGGTACTTTTATCTCAAATGATCAAGGATGAAGTCAAAATTGATGTCATTCCTTCTTTACAAGAGTATACTCATGTATTTTTGGATGAATTACCTGGTATTACCACATAGAATGAGGTTTTGTTTTCAATCAAGCTAATAAATAGGTCTATGAATATATAAAAGAGATTATATAATGGTCCTCATTGAGTTGGAATAATTTAAGAAGCAACCTCATGAGAATTTGGATAAAGAATTTGTATGCCCGAGTGATTCGCCTTGAGGTGCACTAGTGATTTTTTTAAGAAAAAGGATATATCAATGTTTCTATTCATTTAATATCATGAACTTAATAAGTTCATGATCAATAAAAAATATTATATACCCCATATTGATGATATTTTCAATTAACTATAAGGATATCACTCTTTCTTGAAAATTGACCTTCAATTCGGGTATCATCAATTAAGGGTAAAAAGAGAAGATATACCCAAGAAAACATTCCCCACAAGCTATTAAAGCTATAAATTTATAGTGTTTAATTTTATAAATACTAATTTTCCTTATATATTCATTGATTTGATGAATATAGTCTTTAAATATTCCCTTAAAAATTCATGGTAGTCTTTATTGATGATATTCTCATATATTCTAAGAGCAAGAAAAATCATGAAGAGAATTTGAGAATTGCACTAAATACCTTATGAAAGGTGAAATTATATTACAAGTTTATAAAGTGTTAATTTTGGCTATAAAATTATCTTTATTAGGCCATGTTATCACTAGTTAGGGTATATCTATGGACCCATCAAATACAGATGTAATTGAAAAATGGCTGTGGCCAACCTATATGATATAGATCAAGAGTTTTCTTATAATACCTGGATACTATTGAAGTTTTGTGAGAAACTTCTTATGATTATCCAATACACTAACCAAGTTAAACTAGAAGGTAGTGAAGTTCCTCTAGAGAGTATAATGCGAGGAAAGATTTAGGGAGATTAACAATACATTGGTCCCTGCACTTGTACTTACACTACCCTATAATAGAGAAGGGTTTGTGATATATAGTGATGATTACTTGAATGATTGGGATGCATTATTATGAAATATTAGATGGTAATTTATTATACAACATTTTAATTAAATACTCATGAGTATAACTACCTAGAACATGAATTGGTGTAGGAAGAAGTAGTATTTTTATTGAACATTTGGTGGAATCATTTGTATGGTAAGAAGTGTGATATTTATACCGACTATAATAGCTTAAAGTATATATTCACACAAAAAGAGTTGAACATATTACAATAGATATGGTTATAACTAATAAAGGACTATTATTGATTGATACATTATCACCCTGGAAAGGAAAACAAGACAGATGAGGCCCTGAGTAGAAAAGATCATTCTATCTTATCCATAATGAGGATTGAAAAAGACTCAATACTCATGGATTTTCAATGGATGAATCTTAATACCATAATAAGAGAAATAATATATTTTCTAGATGATTACTCAACATTGTATTCATATTAAGATAAAAGAATCCTATAAATATGATACACACTTACAAAAAAAGGTTTTGAGTATTTTGAAGTTTAACTTTGATTAAGATGAATTTATAAGGTATGTAACCCAGATATGTGTCCCATAAAAACTGGAATTTAAGAAGAATGTTTTAGGTGATAAAAATATATTATCATTATTTATCCATCCAGGTATAAAAAATATTTATATAGATCTAAAGTAAAAATTCTAGTGGGATAAAATAATGAGGGAGATTGCAGAATACATATCTTGATGCTTGGTATGCCAGTAAGTTAAGGATGAATAATAGATTTATAAGGGTATTTTGAAACTATTACCCATACAAGTATGGAAATGGTAAAACATTACAATGTATGTTTTCATTAGACTCCCAAAAATTTCTGAGTTCTATAATTATATTTGGGTCATAGTTGACCAACTTAGTATGTCAACACATTTTATTACCATCAAAGAAGATCTATCTCTTGACCAACTCAGTAATATATACATAAGGGAAGTGGTAAGGATGAATGAAGTAACATTATATATTGTATCTTACCAGGATCTAAGGTTTACCTTGAGGTTTTGGATAATTCTTCAGAAATCATTAGAGGTAGATTTTAGTTTCATCACTTCTTATCACCCTTAGATAGATGGTCAGTCTGAGAGAACTATTAAAACTCTATAAGATATATTGAGATCTTGTTAATATAATTCTAGGTATGTTGGTATAAACACATACCCTTAGTAGAGTTCTCACATAATAACAATTTCCATTCTAGCATTCATATGTCACCTTATGAGGCTTTTTATGGGAAGATATGTAGGAATTCAATATAGTGGAATGGATTTTGAGAGAGGAAAAAAATAGGTCCTAAACTTTTCCAAAAACGATGGAGAAGGTTCAACCCATTTAGTGGAATATGAAAATAGAATAAAGTCAGCATATGAGTTATTTGGATAATCATTGATAAGATATCGAGTTTGAATTTAGTGGTAATTTATTCCTCCGAATATATCCATGGAAGAAGGTTATAATATTTTATAATAAAGGGAAGCTAATCCCTTGATAAATCGACTGCTTTGATATCCTTGAATGTGTTAGGGAATATCCTATCACTTAACACTCCCTCCAGATCTCTCCCAAGTGCATGATTCTTTCTATATATTTATTTTAGTAAGTATATTCCATATCCATTACCTGTAATGAACTCGGAAGACATGCTACTGAAACATGATCTCTCATATGAGGAACAACCAATAGAAATTATAGATCAAAGAGATAAGATGTTATAGAAAAAGACCACTAATTTGGGCAAAGTTCTTTTGAGGAATCAAAATTTTGATGAATCTAAGGGGGAACCTGAGGATGCGATGATATAAAACCACTCTTACTTGTTTTATTCTCTGTAATATAATTTTGAGGATGGGATTTGTTTAAGGGGTAGAATGAAATGACTCAAATTTTAGTAAAATATTACTCCTTAAATAAATACTATGTCTGATATATTGATCCAGAAATAAAACCAAATATATATATATATATATATATATCATTTTAAGGTAGCCATATAATTAGAAGGTATAAACAGTAGCAACAGAATTATGAAATATATATTAAAAAAATAAAATATATATCACTTTAAACATCGACTCAATAAGTCTTGATAAGAAACTAATAAATTTTTTTTTCTAAAATTTACATTTTTTCAAGTGTGATATATTTTGTTACAAATATTAGATTTACACTATTATAATTAATAATTAATAGTAAATAAGGAAAAATAATAGATAATATACCAAAATTCATTTTCTTATAAAAATATTTTTCAATATATTTTATGATTTTATTTAAAAGTAAAATTTTAAAAAATATATATGATAATTTTAAAAAATTAAATTAATTCTTAGATTTATTATAACAATATCTATATAAGATTAATTTTTGAAAATTTTCTAAATAAGTTGATTTTTAGGTTAATAGTTTGATATACTATTTTTACTAATACTGTGAATTTTATGGCATTATTAGTATATAAGTATGAATTACAAGATTATGAATTATTTTTCTTGAAAAAATATGTATTTTATAATTGAAATTGTACATTTTAAAATATTTATTATAGTTTTAAAACTTATATTTTATATTTTAGAAGTTAAGCATTATTCTTCTCAGAATGGTTTTAATACATTATTCAATTATTATATTAAAATTAATTATTAACACTTAGAGAAATTGATTAAAAAAATGGATTTGAAATTTAGAATCAATAGGTACAAATTACCTTATAAAGATCACCTTTTTAGGAATAATGATTAAGTTACTATAGGTAAAAACTAGTTATCACAGTAAAATATAAAATGGAAAATGTAATAATTAAAGGGGTGATGGGATTAAAACTTTTTTAGAACATGTTTGAAAAAACTTGGTTATAACTTTATCAACCTTATCTCTTCCCCACCCTATTATTTCCCTAATTTTTGAGCCAATTTATTTGAGTGACTTCCCATTATTAATTATTTTGGGTATTTACAAAAAAATTCATCCCTTTTCACTTATAAAAGGGGATCTATAGTCCTGATTTCCCTTAAAAAATACCCTATGTTCATCCAAATATTTACCTAAAACTATAATAAAAATTCCTATTCACCTTAAATAGGTTATATTATTCTCTAAATACCATTCCTTAAAGGATTAAACCTATTTAAAATAGAGATAATCCAAGAAGTAAGGTATAAGTTCATAACCTCTCTTTCTCATTTATATTTTCACTCTTTCTTATTAAAATTCAATTAAACGATCTTAAAATTATAACATTAGTATCCTTAGTATACTTCTTGAATGGCTTGAAGGCCTTCAATTATTACTCATTTTTTTGATAGTCCCCCTTTTAAGGGTCGGAGGGGAACCCTTACATGGATCATAGGCTTCGTGACATTACAGGACCCGATGGTCTTAGAGGAATTCATACAGATTATGTTTACTTGAAACCTCCCTTCTCCCGCATCTACGTCGTGATCAACTCTCCACCTTCGTTTAACTATTCGACAAACTGTCATGTGTAGAGATGCATATGCCTGATACCGATGAAAATTACCATACCCTCTCATTCTTCCAAATCTAATAGCTCTACTCTCATGAATGCTCTTTCTCTAAATCCTCCTCTGGAGTTTTTTCCTTATAGAATCCGTCTGGATTACATCAGTACGTCATGTGGCCTGAAGGCCTTGAGGTGGCCTGATTCCTTGATGTGGATCTATGGCCTTGAGATGGTCCAAAGTATTTAAGGTTGCATGAAATCCTTACCGACCCGAAGGATTGGGTGGCCCGAAGGCCTGAAGGACTCAAGGACCAATCCATTGGCCTGAAGGTGAATAGTTTCAGCTACTATAATACTGAATAATAGCAACTACAATACCTTCTGCAGCACCCCAGAAATATGCCTCCACCCCGGATTTGATCCTGGGTATCGTGGATACACTTGAAGATTCCTCACTAACCAGGATAAGGTGCATGTGCTCCTTATTATACTAATATGTTATTATAATCATGTTTCAAACATTAACCACCTTTTCCCTTTTCTAATGAGGAAAGAAAAAATGTGAAACATGCATATGTCCAGACTACCACCTCCATGATATGATGCATTATGTTGTTCATTACATCCTTTCATGGATGGATATAATAATGGGTTTAATGTATAAATATTATTTTTATGATATTAATAATGTTTTGGTAATATAAATTTAATAACTACTTAATGATATTAATGATAAATAATCATTCTAAAATTAACCATCTTAAACAAGTGAACTAAAAATGAAAACTATATATTCATACTGTGTATGTGTTTAATACCCATAAATTATTCTCATAATTAATTATAATTATGATATATCATTACAATAAACACTAAATTATATCATTATTTTACTTTCATCATTATATTTTAACCAAATCACCACATAATCATCCATTAGTCATCGTATATTCATGTTTGGGTTAGTTTGACTACCCACTTGATCAATTCTATGAAATTATACCATGGATGATTTTAAAATCATTATTAAAGGTAAAATATGATAAAAATATTTAAATAGAGATTTTTTTGGTTAAGGAAGGTTTATATCAAAATTTAATTCATTAACTAAGAAAACACACTTCACAGGTTAAAAATAACCAAAATATGCCTATTATTGATTTTAAACTGATAGGATAAACACTAAATCACTCATGAATGAAAATATAAACTTAATAAATAATAAATTATATCAAATTTAATAATCTTGTAAGGATGGAATTTTAAATAATAATTAATACCGACACCACTCCTATGAAACTAGTACAAATGGTAAAAACTATAAACACCTGCTGTGGGAAAATATGTAACTAATATAAATATCAATAATAATTATAAATTAATTGTATAAATAAAAATAAGTATTATAAAGGTTCTTAAATAGGTTATTAATATGTTTATCATTGTAATATAGGAATTTAAAACAATTTTTTCAATGTCAAGAGTTAAGGTAGGGGCTTTGGTCACTCAAATCTCTTTCTTTGAGTTATATGGTTTCTGTTGAACTTCAAGAATTACTATTTTGTTTATTAATTAATTTACTATTTTATATGTTTTTTAATTTTATATTTATTTAAAAAACTTCTATTTTTATTCAAATCTTTCCACTTGATTGTTTTCTCATCTACAAGTACAATTTTATCAAGAAGGATCCTACCTCTCTTAATTGGATCTTTATTTCAAGTCCATGTTTTCACTTACCATTAATGTTAAAATTTATTATATTTAAATCTATGTATGCATCAATTTTTGTGATATTAATAATTTCTTTTCCCACTTTTAAATGATAAGTATTTTTTTTTATTTTTTTGATGCAGGTTTTCAAAAAATGTATTTCAAAATCCAATGTTTTAACTTTGGATTATATTTTAATACTTATCTCAAGGGAGTTATTTTCCATAAATTTATTCTTCATGAACCACCCTTTAAATGATTTTATGAATTTTTTCTTTTAGGTGATTAAATTTTGCATCAATTTATCTGGTTTATGTGTTTATTTATGTGATACATTTTAAAATGTAATGTGAAACCCATTCTTATTCTTGGATTTTAATGATGTGATGAGTAGATGTTTTCTAATGGAACATATGTTTGGTTAATATTTAAGTGATGGGTGGACCCTATATATCCCTCCAATGCATTGGGTAAAGATTCAAATCTCCTGATATAATTGTGAAATGAGTAGTGGTGATCGATCTAAAGTGGAAAAAATGTTGTGATGACTAATATTCTATGAGAAACATGTTGAAATACCTAATCCACTATGGAAAATAGGTGATGATTCCTAATCCACAATGTTGAGTTTTATGATTATGTTGGAGCCAAACTATTTTGACATGTGACTATGTTATTCCCTTGTCTCATGATTTATGTATCATGTTTTCTCAATCCTTATGACGTGTTATATCTTTGATCATATGGGATTACATGTTCTCTTGTTATGAACTATGAATAGTTTTTATGATTCCAAGTACTTTTAATTAGATATTTCTCTCACACTTATGTTCTATTATATGATTATGATCTCACACTGTGTAACATATTGATATGTTTATTAATTCCATTATTTAATGTTTGATCTCACCCCTTTCATATGTTTCCATTTCCCAGGTCATGAGGATTAGTTTAACTTGTGAGATGTCTAGAAGATGATCTAGTATGATGAAATTATTGGGAAATGTTCACAAGAATTTTAAAATAAGTTTTATATGTAGATAGTCTATAAACACACTAAACCTATTAATTCTTAGGATGTTGAGTTTATTATGTAGTGTAATATTTTAATTATTGAATTGATATAGAATAAAGGAATATTTAACTTGGGACACCTCAATCTACACTCATGATCCTCGAAACCCCTCTTGAAAAAATAAAAAAATAAAAAAGTTTTTTTTGATTTAGTGGTATATTCTTATAGGAATCTCTAGGATTTAATGGTTCTTAATATGAAATGCTTTAATTTCATTATGATAATTTAGTTTTTAATATAGTTTCTAGCATGTATCGACTGCTATAAAAGGAGGTTTTCTTTCTTATCTTATATTGGTATTCAATATACTTTTATAATAGAATAGGATTTTTTGGATATTTAATCATGGAAAAATTAAAGGAAATTAGGAGTGATTATCACTAAGATAGATAGTCTTATTCTGGGATCATTTGTAACTAAGAAGTGACAGGTCTTACCAATAATGGTGGGTCTATTTCCATAAATTTTTCCTAATGTTTTTAAGGATTGCATCCTTATAGAGAGATTGAGTTTTATATCATTATATTGTTAGAAATGAATTGATATCAATTCTTCTAGTACATTGGTGCACCAATTTCAAATGGTATAATTATGAAGGTCCTCTTTGAATAAATTATGAATAAAATCACATGCCATATTTGTAACTAGAAAAATCAGTTTCTTCCATTTAGAGGGTGCATCATGTTGGTTAATATTGTGATCACTCTATCCCAATTCATGTTTTATTGATCATCAAGGCACTGAAAGGGAACCTTGAATGACTTGAAAAAACTATGACAAGATTCATATGGGATACATATCAAAATGGAAGATGCCAATGGGAATCATGGTGGAGAATGGAAAGGCTGGTTTCTAAAGGAGGAATTTACCTAGGTGACATTTTAGAATCCATGCAAGCCATGTGGGCCAAAATTGCATAGGATATTATCAAAGGGAAAATGTTGTGGGTGAGGTTTATGAGGAATAGATATGGTGTCAACTATAAATAGTGGGATTTTTGTTCCAGGATATATTTAATCCTGGCCAGGATAATGATCAAACTTATAGAGACTTTGGAAGGAATGGTTCAATGGGTGGTGGGCCGTGGAGAGATCAGCTTCTAGAAGGAGAATTGGTTGGGTGAACCTCTATTATTTTTGGGTTGTTCTGTTCTAGATATATCATTTAGATAATTTTACAAGTTATCTTATTTTGTAAATAAAACTTTGGACCAATAACAAAGGAACACTTTTTATAATACTATTCTAATTGATGATCCCAACAAGTGTGTTTTTTCTGAATAAAATTTTAATTGTATCAATGGTTGGGAATTTTATGATATGGTGCATATAAGTAATGGTAATGATGAGTGGGTGCTGAATATTTAGTGAAATAATATCTCTATAAAGAATAAATTCTTGGTATGGTGTTTGAGAAATTAAGACTTTTCTACAAATTATAATATCTACAAGAAGATAATTCGTATGGAATCTCACTACTGGTGATGTGCCACTTCAAAGCAAGAATTCGTTTGTTACTTATTTTTCAGAGGGGTTTGGGTGAGTGGTGTTTGGAGTCTTCTTGGTCACTATATGATAATGGAGGGGAAATAGGATTCTATTACATAGATTTAAGAGTCCTAGTTTTAATGTTCTAGGTGGAACTGTGATGAGGTTAATGCATATAGAATGATTTTTGATGTAGTGTGCAGGGTTATATAGGAGGTAAGAAACATGACAAGGGAAGGCTGAAAATACTCCCACCTATTAATCTATGTATGTGTGAAATAATTTGTGGTAGATCTTGGATCTCTTCTTTTTTATTGGATGTGCCTTTGTTTCACTTTATAGATTCATTCCAAGGGTGGTTTTTAATTCTAAAGGAGTTTAAAGGATCAATAAGGGGAATTAGGATATATAAAACCCTCCAAATAAAAAGATGAAACTAAACTTCTATGGATCCTATTTGGATGGGGAAATGAGAGGAGGTGTTCTGGTTCATGATAGCAGAGGTTAGGTCATCTTTGGCTTCAAAACCTTTTATAGTCCAAGAAACTCTATTGAAGTGGGGTGAGGGTGATTCTTAGTGGTATCATGATTTTTAGATTTTATAACATCAATATTATGAAGGTAGAATGAGATTACAAAGTGTTAGTTACACTCCTTAGTAGAAAGGATATCCCACCTTGGGAATTTAATTACTTCATTATGAAGTATAGTATGATCATTGATCAGGGTATTGAGATTGGACACACATGTAGGGAAGTCAATTTTTCTACTGATGCATTTTCCAGTAAAGGAGACCCTATGGAGACTATCATTTTATATTTTTTATGGGACCCCTCTTAGATGATTGTAAGCTCATTATTAGGGGAGAAACCCTTTACCTACACCATTTCAACCCTCTTTATTTTGGTTCTTTTCTCTTTTTTTAATATATAAAAACATAATTTTCATTTAAGTTATTCTATATCGAATGATATTGATTGAATTAAGGAAATTGAAAATTCAATTAGAGGAGTTTGAGGAAAAATGGATTACCAAATCGAACAATTTTACCTAGGGTGATTTGGTGTTTTTATAAATAAAAATAATGGAGGTCTATAATCGTGTGTATATTATCAAATTTTAAACTAGATAATGATAAAGAATCATTACCCTTTTCTAAGAATTGATGATCTATTTGACTAGTTAATGGGAGAAACATGGGTTTTAAAGTTTTATCTATGCTCAAGATATCATCAACTTCAAATAAGGTGATAAGATATTCAAAATATGACTTTTTAAAGCTGGGAAAGTCATTTTGAATATTTTTTATGCTATTTGGGTTGAATAACTCTCCAAATATATTTACAAAATTTATGAACAATATTTATCATCTATTTGAGACTCCTTTTTAATAATATTTGTGAATGATATTATAATATATTCAAAATATTAAGCATAGTAGACATCTTCACATTATCTTGAAGACTTTATAGGAATACTAATTATATGATATGCTTTATAAATTCTAATTTTATATTTTAGAAGTGAAAATTTTGAGGCTTTTTATCTTTGATAGAGGAGTTTCAGTGGATCCTAAGAAGGTAGAAGTGGTAATGTTTCGGAAAATCCCCTAAAATGTTTTCGAAATAATATTTTTTTGGGATTATAAGATATTATAACTTTTTTATTCAGTATTTTTATAAATTAATTTATATAATTATTTTATTAAAAAACAAAGGAGTGAAATTTGTATGGATGGATCGATGTGAAGTAGCATTTGAAAAATGAAAAAAAATGACGACTGCGACTAAAATTCTAATATTATCTCAACCATGTGAATGGTTTATGGTATATCAAGATAATTATTTTTTTGACCTGAATTTTATTATAATTAAGGATCACTGGGGTGTTTCCTATTGTTCGATTCATTTTTGACCTCATTAGAAAACTATATTACCCATGGTTTAGAATTGGTTTATGTTGTTTATACTCTAAAGTGCTGAAGGAATTATCTTTTCTATGAGTAATTATTAATATTATATGACCATCAAAGTCTTGAATATATTTTTCTCATTTATAATTAAATTTTAGGTAATATATACTAAGTTAAATATCTTAAATACTTTTGTTTTGATCTTCAGTATGATCATAGGAAAGGAAATGTAGTAGCCGATGCTCTAAGCAGGAAGGCACACCCTCAGAGAGTACTAGAGGAAAATAAGAGTAGAGGTTAATGTTACTAATTTATGAACTCTATTTGGATGTTATTGATTATTGTATTGGGATAAATTTATACCATATTGATATTAAATCATATTTTTTGGAGTGTTTCAAGGACTCTAAATATCTGATCATGATTGTATCATTATTTGAGAGACACTTGATAGTTGAGATATCCTTGATGGTTCTTCTCAAGATTACCACTATTTCTTTTATTTCTGTTAAATAATTTTTCCCCTAATAGTATAAAGGATGTTGTGATGAAATAATATCATTCATTTAGATATGTTGTGTATCATGGAGTCAAAAAAAATCATGAAATTAATCACTAATTTTGCTGATCTGGGATGAAAAAGTAAATTATAGGGTTCATATCTAGGTGTTTCATTTTTTCATAGGTGAATTCATAACATCAAATACCTTTATGTGAACTTCAAATACTTACACTATTAGTATATAAATGTTATAAAATCACTATAGACTTTGTAACTACCTTGTTGAGTTCTTCCAGAGGTTGAGATATAGTTTAGGTAATTATAGATTGTTTAACCATGAAAACTAAATATTTTATTATAAAGTATTCTTATTATACTAATTATATTGGTAATTTATATACCAAATAGATTCTAAATATTTATATTTAAATGATAAGTATCATTTCTAACTAAGACCCTAGGTTCACATCTTGGTTCTAGGAAGGGTTGTAGTGGGCTTTGAGTTCTCAAGTAAAAATGAGTACCAATTATCACTCCTAAATAAATTTATAGTATGGGTGGATTATTTTTATTCTTGAATACATGATTTAGGTCTATATTATTTACTTCAATGGTTTCTAGAAAGATCATATTTTATTGGTGTAATATACCTATAACAATATCTATCACTCATCTGTTCAAATGGATCCATTTGAGGACCTCTATGTTAAGCCTTATTAATATACCATATAATGGAATAAAATAGAAGAATCATATATAATTGACACTAAGATTTTTAAGAAATTAAGGAATACATTAAATTTATTTGAAAATGACTGGTTACTATGAAAAGTCGTTAAAAGTCATATGCTAATCGTAAAAGATAACCTTTAGAGTTTAAGGTAATTAAACATGTTTTTATTTGAGTTTCACTAATATTAGGTCACAAATGGATAGATAATAAAGGAAATTTAACTCCAAGAATTTTCATACCTTTTTTAATATTGGTAATAATTAGATAAAATAATTACTATCATGTTTTTCATCTAAATTTCAGTGCCATTAAAAATACCTTTCATGTTTATCCACTGAGAAAATATATAATTTATCATAAAGAAATGATTTGATACAAATATATTGATCTTGATATATATGTATCATATATAGAAAACTAATTTTTATCATTAATAAATTTAAAAAGTGTTATGAGTCAAGGTGATTGTTGTGGTTAAAATTTGATGGAAGCATGACAAACAACAAGATGAAACATTGGAGTAGGATGTTGAAATAAAGGTTTGGTAGATAATTTTTTTATAAGAAGCTAGTTAAAGCTTCTTGTGTATGAGAAGACTAATAGTGGGGAGTTTGTAATTAATCTTAACTTTATGGGTTATTTTTCTCTTTAAATTTAACCATTTATTTCTTTATTTGATATAAATTGGAGTTAGAGGCAGGATAGTGGATTTGAGAGTCAAATTGGAGGAGGAGAAAATGGGTTAAAGTTATAGAATAACATCAAGTTCCTGATGGTATTATACTAGGTACCCGGTGATACTTGATAGGCTATTTTTTTTTCAGTATCACCAGGTGATTGTCTTTTACTAGGTACACAATAAAATAAAAAATTTTTTTAAAGGGAGGATAGGATCATATTTTTAGATCAAAGTTTAATCCCTAAAAACCATTACTCTTGGTATTTTATGTCACGACCCATCCTAGTGGGGCGCATGCTGTGACTCCCCAAGCCCGGCTCCAATAGGCCAGGGTCTAGTGACTAGCACCGAGTAGGCATATCACTAACATGGGAGGCATTGCCTAAGTACCTGTACACACACACACATATCCAAGCCCACAAATGCTGGAATGTAAAAAACACTAAGGAACAAAAATGCATGCATACAAATAAACCCAACTAACAGAGTACGAAGAAAGGTAGAGTACTGTAAAAGTAAACTGGGCCAAAATACAAGCCCACCAAAAACAAGAGTCTGAAAAAAAAACTGCAAAGTCCAACCTGTAAGCACAAAGGTACTGGGACTGCCGCTCATAGCTGTAGGAACGCCTCAGCCTGTAGGGAACTCAGAAAGCTCGGTCCCGTCTTGGTCCGCCCTGGACTCTGTCAAAAGGCTGCTCATCTTCACAAGACACCAAACGTGCTGGCAAAGCCCGTGAAGGGGTGAGTATAACAATACTCAGTAGAGGACCCCGAAAACCACAAAGCAATACACAAAGTAAAGGTACAGTCATCTATGCATAGTATATGTTTACAGAACATATAAAACAAACCAGGTTAACTCAAAACCCAGACCCGTGGTCTAGAAACAAGTCACACGACCGCATAACCCCGCAAGGGATTTTGTCTGAAGATTTCGTGATGCGCTCGTTCCGGGAGAACACACTCCACGAGTCTTATAGATATGATAATGTCTGTCTGGGAAGAGCTGTTTGTCAGGAACCGTCACGAGAGATGGCTACACTCATTACGGGAGACACACTCTTGAGTGGAAGGGTTACGATAGATAGAAGCACTCATTACGGGAGACAAACTCCTGAGTGGGAAAGATCTCGATACATAGATGAGGATCACTTCTAGGGCCATGGCGGATACAGCGACTCATCCGGAATTCACTTTCTAGGTAGAGGATCGATGCCCGGTAGAGTTGGTCACCTCGATGACTGACTCTACCTAGGGTATGGAATGGATATAGGATCTCGATCCGGGCCTCTCAGATGGATGCTTGACTCTATCACAAAAAGTCCTGCTGAAGGGATCATAATCCTGCGTGAGGGAATGATGCTTGACCTTCAGGGGAACAAGAAGAAGGGGAACTAACCCAAATGAAAGATGTTCAAGGCACGATGAAAAAAATGACCAAGCTGCTTTCCAAAAAGTACACGACGTATAGAAATGATACACGCCGTGTTGTCCGACCCCGGGTACTGCCCATGTACAACGGCCCGTGTTGTGAGGCTTATCATGTAGAAAACATTATACATGGCATGTAGTACGGAGTACACGCCGTGTCTGGGTCACTGGGGTTGGCTCCGTGTACTCTGGCCATGTGCCCATACACGGTCACCAACCCGTGTACTCCAAGCCGTGCAATCTTCACATGGGGTGACCCGCACTATTGACCTCACCTGGCCAGGTGATGGAGTAAACGGTCGTGTACTCCATCCCATGTCCGTGTATCCCTGAGATATACTCCAAGCTCCGCGTAGCCGCCTCTGCCGAGCTGTACACACCGTGCTGCCTGAAGCCCTATAGATCATCCCATGTCCGTGTACTACCCAAAGTACACGCTGAGCTTCGGGGAAGGTCCAACACACCGTGTGACCGGGGTCACATGCCATGTGATTCTTCTCTGACCCCGAAACCCTAGTCTCCACCATCAGAACTACACGGCGTGTTGTTCGGAAGTACACGCCGTGTATTCTGGAAATTTCCAGAAACGGCGCCCTTCATCGGTGCGCCTCCCGTGGTGATCCGATCATCGATCTGGCCATCCGATCACCGCAAAACTTCCAGGTTCCGGTCACCCTGACACCACGAAGCCGCTTCCATCATTTTCAGGCCTCTGGTCGGCTCCGAAAAAGTGTTCTGATCTTTCCGCACGAAGAACGCTCGAAGAACGCTCTTTCTGATCCGGTCCAATTTGTCGTCCGCCATCGTCGCCGCACCTCCACAAGGTCGTTGCGGTGTCGAACCTTCGATTTGGGATCGTTGCATCGCAGAACGGATGCGCAACGATCCATTCTTTTTCACCCCACGAAGAATGTGAAGAACGCGCGAGGAAAGATGGGGGAAGAAACCCAAATAAAAAAAATGAGGAACGAACCTCCACCATCATTCGTCACGGAGTTGATTCACTCCCGTTAATAGGCTTAAACGGAGAAAGAATCAACAAAAAAATAATGCATGAATCAATTCCCCAAAATCATCCCAAAGAAAACCCTCCCGCAAGAACGCACGAATCCGTGGATCAACTTGTTCGTGGTTGATCCGCGTTCGTCATTTAAACTCAAATATGGGGAAAAATAAATTGAAATAACAACCCCTACCTTTCGAAGGGATCGATCGTTGATAAAGGCGTCGTGCTACCATTGCCGTCGAGATCCTTCAACGTCAGCGCAACGATCCTAGGTTTCAATCCGTTTTCATTCATCGTTGAGAATTTTCTCCAACGCGCCATGGGTTCTGCAGAGGTTCCTCTCTCTACGTTTCCCAGAATGTACAATTTCTTAGCCCATTAAAAAGGGGAAACAAGTTGGCATTTAATTTATGTGGCAGCATTAATGACGTTGAATCACAATTTTGATGTTATTATGACGTTCCATTAATTTAGGAAACAGCTGCGCCGTTACTGCACTGTAGTGGATGTTTCCTTAAATGAAATAAAATAAACTGGTTAATTTAATTTACTTTATTTTACTTAAAACGTCTGAAAATTAACTTTTTCCCTCATCTCGCACTGGTCAAGGTTAGCCTCATTCTTAGGTAAATTCGTCATCCCGGACGCAACGGTGCGATCAGATTTTTAATCCGGGCATCCGTTTGGAAACTACCACAACCGCGCACAAGTACCGACTCACTTAACTAAAAAAAGTTCAAACCACCATTCCGGGCTCACTGGACCTCAGAATGATGTGCCGTCTTCGAGCCGATCTCTAAATAATTCCATATAATATTTAAAAATAATAAACAGAAAATCCGAGACCTTACATTTTAGCTTATTTGAATTATGGAACACCCCCTTGAAGATATTTTTCCACTATTTTCCCTCTCAATAAAATTCATCTTTAGGTTTTTTTTGGTTTCCTTCTAAGAGATCGTGGGATATCATATTTAATGAGGATTTGATTCATAAATACTCTAATATCCATATTTATTATTTTTCATCATGTTAGTGAACTAAAATATACATTCTTATATTTTATATTTTTTAAAATGTAGATATTACTTTTCTCCCATTATGTCTAGATATTGCAAGAGTTGATACTAGATGAGGATAAGGTAAGAATTTTATTTTTCTTTCTATATTACTTCTCATTTAACAAATTTAGATAAAGCCTTAAAAATACCTTATGTTAGGTTGGTCTAGTCATTCTTGTGGAAACATATCTTCTTCCTCTATAACTTGAAAGAAAATTATTCATAGGTTCTGGTAGGTTAATCCTTTATTTTATAGTCCTAAAGGGTTGAACTAGCAATGGTATGAGGCCGAGTGAATTTAATTAAAATGAAATGTTTTCCAAAATAAATTAATTCATAATTTGTTTTCTATGTTTGGACATGGTTTTTATTTGGTTTGATATTTTATTCCATGTGATCATTTTTGGGTTGATTGTTAAGATCTACTTTAACCATGGTTAATTTATCTATTATGTTACATTTATTTATCTTAGTTAATATTGTACATATTTTTCCAAATTGTGATGGTTAGATATTGTCCATATGTTTTCAAATTTATATTCTACTATGTTATAAGCATTTTATTGGTGTAATTTAATAAATAATGAAATATTGGTCTATGAATGGAATAATTAGATATTATAATTTTTTTGATGAATTTTGAGTAGGTTATAAGAGATATATATTTATTTCATAAATTAGGATCAGGTACACATTATATTGATGAGCAGGTTGATGAAATAGGATATGATCTCTGTGACATTACTTGTTAAACTCTTGACACATATTCCTGAAGGGAAAAGATATAAAATTTCCCCGACTTATCATACGTTGAAATTTCTCATGGGATAAGACTTATACCATAAATTAGTTGTCACTTCATCTCATGGATTTTAGGATAGGCCTAGAGAAAGTAAAACATGATTCAAATTACTTTATTTTTGGAGTTATTTTTTATCACAAAAATTTATGTTTAAAATTCATGAAAAATCATAGATATTGTTTTGTTTTTCAAATCTATATGTTTTTTATTGGTGATGCATACAATTTAGTTTATTACAAGTTAGTAGTGGTGGGGTGGTGAGTGCTTGTTGGATATGTTATATTTTTACCTCACACATGTCCCAATTGGTGTGTGTGCAGATCCTTTTATACCTGATACTTGAAAAGGTAAGGCCCTGGATCATGTTAGTATATAGTTTATAGAGTAAGTATTTTATTTGGTTCTTTTGGAATCCATGGACAGTCACCCCAAGAGTGATCAATGTGGGTTGTCCATAGTTCTCCTCAAAAGAATATTCTATTTATAGAACTTTTCCTATTTTTCACTCAGTGTCTGTTTAGTTCACTTGATATTATTATATTTCTTGTTTGTCAGTTATATATTTTTTATGGATGTGTTATGTCTTTGGATGATGTACATTGGTTGATGCATGCTCATATAGTTTTTAATATTATTAGATCTGTTAAGTTACTTTGGTACTTCCCATGGTGGATAACTTATATATTCATTGTGTCCTAAGCATATCAAGGTTTCATTGAATTTTTGCATAAAAATTAGTTATTCATAGTATAAAAAAGATAGAAAAACATATCCTTCATATGTATTATACAATCCTCATTGTTTACAATAACCTTTAAAAACCATGAGGTGAACCTAAGGTGTTGTGTTGATTTATTTAATAATGTTTAGGTATCTTGGTCATGGTCATTACTGACCCCTCAAATATGATGGGTTTTGGGTCCAATGAATGTAATAAGATCCTTTGTTCCCCATTAAGAAAATAAAGGTACTTAAACAAACACACAAACACACTCACTCACACACACAAATATTCACATGAATTCACACACACATGCATGCACACACACTCACACATATTAAGCACCCATGTAATGCAATACACCACTGATGGGGGTGTGTTAATGGTGGTTATTTTTTATCGTATTTTAGTAAGACTATATTACCATGATTTTTTTTATTTAAGTATATCCCATATTTTCATGCAGTAAAAATAAAGTAAATCATAAAATTAGATCAGATTTACAAGGATTCCCCCATATGGTTGATCAAATTTTCAATGTGACTTGTATCATCCAAGTAAAAAAACCACTAATGTTATTTGGGGATTAAAAATATTAATTTTAAGATATAACCTTGACCCACATACAATGTATTTCAACTATTATAGGCATACCAACTAATTATATAAATAAAGCACAATCAAGATAAAGATAATTAACAATATAGATTAGGATTTTACTGCATCAATAAAGTTAAAATTATATTGATGTGTATAATTTCCAATAGTCTTGTCTAAGAATTATTCTATTATCTTAGTAGAAAAATCTAAAACATAATTCTCATGATGTATATGTATATTCAAATAATTCTCCCATAGAACCCTTCCTCAGCCTCTATATATTTTTTACATTAGTTTTTTGTTCATTCACATGATTCATCCTTATGGAAATAATTCAATCTATAATTTTCACATCATAAAAAATTATAAATTATCTCAATTAAACTATTTTTTTTTCATATTTGATGATTTGAAAAATTTTCCATAATCAAACAATATTTGGTTATGGCACCATGAAATACTAAAAACTGCAACAATTCATGTCACATATCCTTTTTTATTTAAAATATTTTTCAGGACTTGGATGATCATAAAATATTCAACTTTTAATAATATATAATCTACCTTAAATCTCAGATCAAGTACCAAAAATATTCTGAAACATATCAATAAAATAACAGATACAAATTTTGGAATACTCATAATGTTTTTCCTTATCTACTTGGAAAATTTTATTTATAGTGTCAATTCCCACTTTTCAAATATATACATTGAGTGAAAAATTGTATATGTATATTTTTGTGTGTTATAACACTCTTGGGATATTTATGAAGTATAATTCTTATACATCTATGTTTTTTATTTTCTATGCAGAATTTTTTTTAATCTTGTTTCACATACTCAATCCTTTGATTAATTCCTAATGTTATATTGAGTAAACACCCATTAGTTATTATTTATTTTAATTTAAATTATGACCAAGTTTCATGTAACCAATACTCTACCATTTTTCAAACATTTCACTATAATTATGTTCTATAAATATATCGAGTAGAAATCCCACTTTTAGTAACCCATAAATTTTTTATGATTCCTTTAAAATATTATTAATAATATTTTATTTAGTGGCTTCATGGTCAAATAAATTTTATGCTATCATGAGAATTTAAGAAATATATATTTTTTCAAAAATATATTATTTTTCTGCCAAATATGTGTGTAAAATATTGATCATTAATATCTCTTAAACACAGAACTTAATGGAAAATATATCACTAATGTTTGAATCAGGAAGGGGATTATTATTATGGAGAGGTGGGTTTTTGGTCACAGACTAGGTCCATTTTAGGTCTTTAATAAAAATGCCAGATTAACCTAATTATACTATGTAAATTCATATTTAACTCCTCTACTTAGGGTTATCCAATATTTTTATATAAACCCTAAGTGAGATAAGATAGAGGATTGAGAGACCATTCTTCATGGAATCAATATCAGAGATTAGAAAAAGTGAAGATCTCATGGCATGAAGATAGAATCACGAGGTAGGGAAAACTTATGTTTATATTAGCTCTAATATTTATTTTTACCCTTTGATTATATCTTTTTTCTAATTTAATTGACCCCCAAAAATAATTATTTGGAAATTATTATTTAAATGTATTGTTTTTTTATTGTATGATGATTATCAGGGGAATCATGTTCATAGAGGAAGAAGACTGGGGTCTGTTGATCATTAGCCATAATAACCCCCACTATCTTACTATATGAAATCACGTGTGATATGATGATGGACTTAGGGACAAAGTTGACTGGTGATGGGTGTCCATCTACTACAATGCCTCCCATTTTCCACTGCCCTATTTCTCATCTCTCTTTATCATTATGAAGTGGATGACAAAGATTGTTGGCCTTCACGATGACTAGTGGAATAAAAATATTATGAAGGTGAACTATAAGGGGATGAAAAATTGATAGGGGTGGTCTAGAAATTGGGAAACATGACATAGGATCCTAGGAGACATCATAATAACACGAGGATCTGAGATTGGATGATATGTGGTGGTTGGTCAGTGAGGTAGAAGCTCTGAAAGGTACGAATACCAGGGTTTAATGAAGGAGAAAAATATTAAGGGTTTTCTTGGTAGTTAGATTGGACATGGTATTTTGATCACCCCACACAATATATGGAGAGTGGAGTAAAGTTAACTAATTGGATAAGCCCCAACCATGGGACAATCAAACTACCCCCAAGAGTTGGGCTAGGCAATGTGGGCTAGCTCACTAGGCATGCACTATGTAAAATCACACCTTGGATTGATACTGTGTAGTGTAGGATGGCTAGTCAGGATGATACATACATGGAAAACAAAGTTGGTTATGAGGATGGGTTACCTAAGCAGGTTGGTCAAGTCAACCCAACCAGACTTAGGGGAGCATGAGCCAATAAACTAGACATCCATCCCTTGAGTAACCTAAGGGACACATGGTCTAGACTTTATAGGCCAGCCTCCCCCTATGGTAGTCCCAATTATTTGATTATTTGGGGAAGTAGGGCCCTGGGATGGGTCCACACTAAGCTGAACCAACCCCTAGATGGAGCGTGTATAACATCTTGTGCTCGTATCCCTTTCTTTTATGTGGGGATACATGCATCCAAAGAGTTCACTATCCTACCACCATAAAGCGGCATGTGGTGTGTCCTAGGGGCCACCACATGACCCTATATGAGACCCTTTTAGGTGTTTTCACATTTATATGCATGATTATTGGAATCATACATGTAAATATTAAATATGACTTTTTTTCCATAAAGAAGTTAATGGTGAAATCCTGTTTTTGATCAGAGTGTATTTATGAAATGTTTTTGGGAAGTTTGGGATCTTTTGATCAATTAGGTTTGCAACTGGATTCATGTGAGATGACCAAATCAAACATAGGGTTTGGTAATCCCCAGATGATGAGAAAAGGATATAGCACATATTCCCCATATAATTTATGGAAATTTTTAATCCCTTATGGACTCAAGTCATGGGTGATGTGGTCTTATCTTTTGTATTCTTTCCAAATCAACTATGGTAAATTAATGTGTTTTTATGTATACATGTGTTCATAATTGAGTATTTTTAATTATTTGGATTTTTTTTAAATTTTAAATTTTAATTAAATAATATTTTCAAATGTTAAATTATGATTTAAAATGATCAATTATAATGAATTATTTAATTTTTTGATTAGATATTTGAATCATTAAATTATTTGATAATAATGTGTAGTTTTATGTGTTAATTATCATCCTCTAATTCGTTAAATATTTTATTATTTATAAATTTTATTTTATTTTAATTATTTTTAATTATTTTTTATTATTAGTCTATTAATATTTTGTTAAAATTTTTCTTCCAAACATTAATTAATGTTATTTAATTTCTATTTTCAATTACTTAATTTTGTTTGCAAATAGTAAATTTTAATTTACAGTTTTAATTTATTAATAATTTATTTTGTTTATTTCATTTTTAAACTCCTTAAATTTTATTTTTTTATTAGCAAATCTATGAAATCACCCATGTTATAGAATTTATTTGAGCATAAGATAAAATCTCTTTTGAGATGAGTGAGAAGCAGAGCTTCATACGATAAAAAAATATATATCTACTACATAAGATGATTCCAGCATCTATATATATATTAGATTTTTCTAATAGTTATTATCGTAAGGGAATTCCAAATTGGAAAAAATTTAACCTACATAAGATAATTTTTTTGGGCACTACATGTAAGATAAATTTAATGCAAATGAAGCCTGTGAGTAAGATAAATATCAGATAGGATAATTTATCATATGCGATGACTGAACCCAAATACAAAAAAGATTCCCAAGGAATCTTGAGTCTCTCACTGCTGTTGTGAGGACACGAATGACTGAGATCATGTTTGATCACCTCATTGCTTCCACTTTAAGCCAAACCACCATTGATAGAAAACCCAAGCTAGAAACCGAGGATGAAGAAGATGCTTGTAACCCAGAGTGAACCAGATCAAAACCAAGGATCGATGAGGATTTTCATCAAAGAGTTGGATCTTTATTTGAAGGATATGTTACCTAAGTATTCTTATGATGAGATATACCACTCGAGGCCATCTTTTATGATATCAATCACTATGAATTAGGATCCCATCCTTTACCACTGTTGTGAAATCCATTAATTTGTTGATATTGAAGAGATTAGAGCCATTTCCACCTAGATTTCTAGCCGAGCCTATGAACTTGAAGTATCGATTATCATCTTTTGGTCAACAAGTAACTCATTCGATGAGGATATTTGATACAGGGATAGATCTTCAATGAATTTTCTAAAAGTTTTTATGAGGTTTTCATTTTTTTTCGATGATGGTGTATTACCTGAATAGGATTTCTGATCTGGTTTTGTTTTAAGCTAAGTAAAATCATTGAAGCTACTGTTGAAATAGGATAATTTGTTGAGATTTTAGAAGATTGGGTTGATACCTAAAGATGGATATGGACAACAACTATTTTTAGAGACACTGGATTAGGATAAATAAAGAGAAGAACTAAGATATTTTTAGGAGAGCTACTGCTACTCCTGATACCAATGAATATAGAGATCAAAGATTGATCCTTCACCTTAGTGATGTTTGGATAAATTTCTATTAGCTGAAGCTAGTTTATTCTCATGATGACATATTTTTGAATTTTCATATCTTTTATTTCATAATTCTAATTCTATATAGAATATTTAATTCTGAAATGTGATCTATGTTTAAAGTTTTAATATTCTATCACTTTGTTAATCATTTTTCTTCCATTCTAAGTATATAACATTTTTTTATAAGAGTGTGAAGATATCTGAATGTGTCTTGTTAGTTCTAGAAAATTTAGAGTCTAAATCTAATCCTATTTTTTAATTTTCTCAATAATTGATCAAGGATTATGAGTACGGAGGGAGTTTATTGTGTCTTTTCACACATAGATTGTTTTGTGCACTGATCAGATCAATTGGAAAGGATACCTTCTACCAAAATCTTGGATATAGGATTCAATTTAATGAAATTAATGAGATTCAATATTTGAGATTTCAATCTTAGCATTGAGATAATTACATTTGTGAAATATGTTTAAAATTATAAAGAAAGACTGATATAAAATAATCATTAGTTAGAATTCTGCTTCATCTTCTTGTTCAAATTGATGTTGTTTGTTTAATTTTTCTTTCACTCATAAAAATTTTGTTTAAAACTTATAATTGATTTATTTTACACCTTTAGTAATCCATTCAAAGATAATTTGAAATATTAAAGTAAAATATATTAAAAAAATAATGACAGAAAAACTTATAGGGTAGTCTCGTTAGAAGACAATCTAGGGTAATGTTATACTATAGTAGTGAGGATTAAAATTTGAGTTATATTTAAAATAAACACTAAAAACCCATTCATTCAATGGGTCCTTCATACCAAGCATGGGGATGGAAACTCCCTTGACCACTAATCCCATGACAAGACATGGGTCCCCTAAATGAATAATAGGGTAAATAATTCCCACACATACATGAAAAATATCCTCTATCCTTAGAGTTTACACAACCTTGATCAATTTAATTTCCCTCAACAAGATACGGGTCCTCTACATGGGGTCTGTACACCCTTGACCAACTCACTTACCTTCGTGAAAGGTAGGACCCCTATTATAAATTCCAAGAGATGGACATGATTATTATAAGTTAGGTAGTTGGATACTATGGGTCTTTTAGTACCCAAGATACCTCAAGTTACTTGTGTCATATGATATTTATGAATCTGTATCATATGATATTCATATAGATGGGGCGTGATGATGGGACCTTTTCCCTACCATGATTGTCTCAGCAATTAATGAATATCTAGGTTCTTTTTTTTCTTTAGCATGTCTTTAGTTATGAACTTTCTCATATTTCCAAGGAATCCAATTTGGTATGTTTATACTCACCCCTACATGGTCAATACACCCACAATTTTTGTGGTTTGTAAGGATGAAAAATAGTAATATAGTGATCATAGAGGAGATGGTTCTGACAAACCTAATTTTTATTGGTGCATAATAGTGAAAACTATAGTCAGTGTTTGTGGTAAGTGATGGTGTGTTGAGGATTTTAGTTTTCTAACTATTCTTTATTTGACTTGACTATAAAGTATTGGGATTTTGTGTTTTAATTTTATTAGGGTTTCTTTGGTCATACTGTTATGGATATTATCATGATTTCATGCATGATTTTCTTTGATTGGTTATTATATCTATCTTTACATTATTTAGGTTTTTTTCTAGGATAAATCCTCTCATGTGTATGATGTTCCTTCTTGGTTCTATTCACAAAACCCTAAACTATTGGGGGTGGGATTTGGGTGGAACACTTAGACTAACTACCGGCCTAGGTGGGGTATTAGTATATTAGGGCATGTCAAAGTGGAATAAAAGAAATTTGTATCATAGGGATAGAGTTTGGAGTTTGGAGACTTGTGAGGTTTGGGTAGGAAACTTTAATTAAAGATTTCAAGGGGTTTAAGTTTATTTTTAATTTTAGGGAACCCAATATATATGCAGTAATCCACCGCATCCTTTTATTAAATATATTATAATATATTATATGTCTCAAAAATCTAAGGTGGTATTTTTATGGTACAAATAAGATGATACATGAATCATGTAACATGTATATTATTAATTTATCCATATCCTTTTTGAGCTATCTCACCTATATTTGTTAATGATATGGATTCATTCATTGATTACAGGATGACATGCTATAGACAACCAACTAGGATTTTGATATAGGATAATAGAAATACATTCCTAGTTATTTAGGATTCTACCATTGATCCATTGATTGATGTGGATTTTATTTAGAGACCTGATCAAGAGAGATAAGTTTCAGGAGAGTAGAGGGGATAAATATCATCTATTGTGTATAAATATGATACTACACTCGTTGTGTAAGGGTATGAACCTCCAATTTTTGAGTAGCTAATGATCCCAACTGAGAAGGATGAGATGATCTGTAGGTTGAGTGCACTACTTGAGTTCCAACGATAGAAAACTATCAATTTCCATGGTGATCCCAATTCATAGGCCACCAGATATTAGATAGAGGTAGTGAATTAAGTATTACACTTGGTTTGGACACCCACCTATCTGACGATGGTTATAGAGTCTGGTCTTTTTCATAGTGAGTTGTGTCATTGGTGGGATTTGAATATGTAAATTCACAATGATTCCACTCTACCATGATCAGAGTTCTAGTACCTCTTCTTGGATGATTACTACCCTGTGACATTAAAGATAGTATTAATATTGTATCTATTGGATCTCCATCAGGGTAGCATGACCGTAGCTGAGTAGGTGTCAAGGTTAAAAAATATCATGCGATAATCCCTCGACATAGTGCATGATGTATTTGTTTAAGCTATGAAGATAAATCATGCTATTTGGAGCGATATTATAGGTATGTTTGTTTCTCTGTATTCCCACATATACCAGAGTTCTAGAGTGAGCCCTTTTGATTGAGAGTTTTCTATGAGATATGTCACCATGGATCATGGAGGGTCCCTGTTTTACTAGGTAAAATTAATTAGTGATCCAATTAAAAATAGGTGTTAGGATTTCATCATCAAAGGCATATGAATGCATGATCCAAGTATCATGGGTTCGTTATAAGAGTGTTTCATAGATGACAGAACCAATAAACTAATAGTTTTTTTATGCACTAAAATGTAAAGGACACATGGATTGAGATCGTCTGACCAAACATGCAGCTGTGGGTATCTAGGGAAGCACAGTGGGTGTAACTCCACACTGAAGTAAGTGTCAAGATCAAGGGCCTACCTATAGGGGTTAGGGTGGTCATCTATGAGGCAGTTTTTGTAAAGGATCTATGAGAGTTATAGGGGAATCTAGAGGTGGATTAATAATTGATTCACTTTAACCACCACAACCTCTATATGTCCCTTTATAGGCTTATGATGCTAGAAAATTGGGCCATGATATGATTTACTCTATGGGGAGTTATGACAAGGAAGTTCCTATGAGGATTCGAGGTATAATCAATGAATTTTATACATTGTTACCCATACTTTTCAACACCAATGTGATTCATTCTTTATTACTCCATCATTAGTCCAAATGTTATATATTTCAGTACATCCTATAGTTTGACCCATACAAATAGAGACTCTAACTAAAAATCACTACATACTCACCCACATTTATTGATAGTATGAGATTATGTTGAGTGGAGAGAGGTTTTAATGGTACCCCATTATGGTTGGAATAAAGCTCTATGACACCAGCCTTGACATGGAATAATTATAGTTAGCCTGTTCTCAAATAAAATATTATCTTTAGAGAGTGGTGTGATATTGAGCCAATGGATTGATTTTATTTTTCATGCATGAGTAATATTTGGAGACAGGTTGAGTAAAGGATACCCATAGGATGTTTCAGTAAATTACCCACTTATTTTATGAGTTTGGCACTAAGTGCAGTTGACACTTTAAATGACCATTTTCCTATAATTGTGTACGGGTATATGATGTTTTTCAAGAGTATGTTTCAATATTTCTTCCTCATTGAGAGAGAGATCTATACCTTGATTTTAACTCCAGGATTACACCAATGTCTTCTATAGAATATCAAATGGCCCTTCCCGATCTTAAGGAGATAAGGGTGAAACTAAAGGACATTTTGTAAAAAAAAACCCATCAAGACTAGTGTGTTCCCATTTGTTTCTCATAGTCTATTAAAAAAGATAGAGGATATGAACCTGAGGATTTGTATTTATTAGAGTCTATTAAAACATGTGATAATCAAGAACAAATATCCTTTTCTAAGGATCAATGAACTATTTGATCAGTTGAAGGAAGTGCAGTGGTTCTCAAAGATCAATCCTAGGTTTAGATATCACTTCAGGTTTTCAAGGAGGACATCCTAAATATTTAATTCAAGTTTTTCTATAGGAATTATGAGTTCATGGTGATGTTTTTCAGTATGAAAAATTTCCAATATATGTTCACAGGTCTCATGAAGGAGATCTTCCTTCCATTGTTGGATAGATTCATGGTAGTCTTAATCAATGACATCCTCATTTATTTTGTATTAAAGTAAAATCATGCTGAGTATATGAGGATTATTGTAGAATTTATTTTAGAGCACATACTATATGATAAAATATAAAGTGAAAATAATATATTTGAGAATCTTATTTTCTACAACATGTCATATCAAAGGGTATAATAGCATTTAACACCATGAAGATCAAGGAGATAGTTTCTTAGTAAGATCCCAAAAATGTATTTAATGTGTGCAAAAACCTTTGGTTAGTAGGATATTACCAAAGATTCATGTATGACCTCTCCAAGATCACAACTCCCATGACTTTCATTATAAGGAATGGGTGGGACTTTAAATGGTCTGATCGATTATAGATAGATTGTGATGAACTGAAATACAGGTTGACCAGTGCTTGTGTTTTTTAATTTCTAGAGGAAGGAGCTGAGTATGTGTTTTTTGGTGATGCCTCTAGAACTAGGATTAATTTTGTGTTGATGTAGAGGAAGTGATTGATTATGGGTTTAAATAGTTGAGACTTATTGAGAAAAACTAAAAACATATGACTTAGAGTTCACAATGGTAGTATTCATCTTGAAGAGTTATAGGAATTATATTATTAGTGATTAATTTTTGGTCTATACAGATCACAAGAGTATTAGGTACATTTTATCCAAGAGAAATATTAACCTAAGAAAGTGGTAGTCACTAGATTTTATTTAGGATTATGACTTCAAGATAGTCTACACTCCAAGAAAGGGAAATGTGGTGGTTGATTACCTTAGCTAAAAATCTCATGACTAGCTGGTGTAGGATGTGTCTATGTAGTTAGAATTTATGTTATTAATTTTAGAGGAAGAGGGATACATTACTTTTATTAGATCTATAATATATAACCTTTTTACGATTATGTTCTTCTTTAGTTTTCAGGTGAGATTGGTGTAGTGTTTTTGGAATTATAGCAGTAGTTAGAGAGGAGTCTGTCTGAAAACAATTTATGCAATAGATATATAATTTACTGTGTAAATAAGGAATTTACGCTGTAATTCATATAATAAATATCCCATAAAAGGGTTTTTACTATATAAATCCCTTATTTAAACCATAAATCCCATGGGCCCATGAAAAATAAAGGGTTTAATTACCCTTTATGCACCTCATCTCATTAACCTAAATTTTATCTTGCTCCTCCCTCACTTATTACGCAGAGCATTAGTGGACCATGGGAGCTCCATTTTATCCATAAATACAGGCTTTTATCCTACTCCCTCATACGATGTCTAATTCAAGTTTCAATAGTCATATTAGATATCCATCAGTAATCTCTTCAATCATCTTGCTTTATTTCTTTGTTTCTTTCACCATATGGAATTCTAAATCGATGCAGGATAATATGACATATTTTCTGGACATTTTTATATTTTTTTTGATTTCTCCCATTCTAACTTGGATTATGGGACAATACTATATGAGGAGTCATCTATTAGTATAAGGTAAGTGATTTAGTTATTTTCCCTAAAAGTATATCCATTTATATTATGCGCTATTTTTTTATGTGTCAGAATTTCCATGTGTCACCTCCTAAAATGTGATTTACTTAATTAAATATATGGGCCTTGAACTATGGGACCTGTGAGAACCATTAACACTAATAGACATTAAAAAACTTAATTAAAACCCCCCTTATGTGTGCTATTAAAATAGTATAAAATAACCATGCATTGCCTACATAATTAAATCACCTTCTAAGGTGTATTATTTTACCATTTATGTCAAATGAATTAAATGAAAATTAATTTTAATTGATAAAAGGGGGAATGTTGAGTCCATATTCCATGGACATTGTTACTTTTTTTCTTATGATTGAGTTATCCCTTATAAATTCAATGACCAAATTGAATTAAGTGAATTGTTAACTGGTTTAGATTTACTACTATCACATCACCATTCTACATGTGATGTTGAGGGGATACAAGGGTTATGACTCATAATTCCTTGGATGAGACCATCAGGCATATTGAATTAAATTAATTATAAATGGATTATATCACACCCGGTTAGATACATGGATTCTTATATAGAGTATCTTGGATGGGCTCTCCTAGAAGGTTAATTTATATTATTCCATGAGAAACACTTGGGTTACCTATATATAATTCATTGGGTAGGATCAAAGGGTAATGATTTTATACCATGACTAGAGTGATACCTGGGTTCTCATGTGGAATTACTAAGACGAACTCCTAGCTGGTGGTTTTTTATAGTGTACCTAGAGTGATACCTAGGTTCCATATGTGTAATTCCTTGGATGGGATCAAGTTTCCGATTAATTAAATTACATGTCTTAAGAGTCATATAATATACTTGCATTCCATCAATGCTTTAGATACATGACAATCTTTTTTTACCTATGAATGCTAAGTCCAAACTATAATGGGACTTGTTGATACCATTTATCTATTTATTAACACTATGTATGGATGAATTTATTTTACGCCTTGGGTCCTGACCTTATAATCAAAAATTATAAATGTAACTATTCAGATACATTTGGGCTTAGGCTGAAGTAGGTAGTATTTGATGGGTCTTCCATGAGGAACCAAGACCGATATAGTTTATTAACTTTACTACTTATTATTTATTATTACCTCTACACTGCTCATAGTATATTCTTCAACTGGATAGTGCTAGACACCATTGGTGGTGGGTTATTGAGTTTCATTCACACCCTATTCAGGATACTGATTGGTATCCATATAATCTTCATGGATTCATGTTGGAAAAAACAGAATCACTCAGCTATGAATGCATGATTTTTTATACTAGGATGGAGTAAGAGATTAGAGGACCAAGATTATACTGACGTTTCTATTAAATATATATTTTTTAATTTTTGTTTGTTTTATTTAGCATGTACTATGTATGCCTACTACTATATTCCTCTTTTTTATTCTCCATTTTTGTATGGAGTCATGACATAATTATTTTTTATATATAAAAATGGGTGTTGTTTACATATTTCATTTATCTACCTGGGTGTTTTACTTTTTTTTGTTTCTATTATTACTATTTCTATTGGGTTATTAATGTATCTCACTATTATTCTCCACTATGATAATGAGGGTATATTATCCACATTTTATAGCCTTATACCCTCATTGCTAGTCAGCATCCTCTGGTGTGCGGGGAGGCATGCTTGAGGCCATGTGGCAAACCAGGTTTATTTACTTATGAGTTAATCAGAACAAGTATGCACTAAAGTGGTATCATATATTTTTTTCCTTTTGTATTACTATTTTGGGTTGGTATACATGAGACTAGAAACATTTCAAATTTGGTAATGAATCTTTAACTAAGAGTAGCCAACCCATGTATAGAAAAAAATTCATGTTGCCTAGGATGAGACTTATTATTCTGGTTTTCACCTATTATAGTTGTATTGGTTTCACCATTGGGTGACACACATGATTTGTAGAATTTATTATTACCATGGATTTTATTTTACCCTTTACCCAATAAGTCAAGGAAGTATTGTCTCATGCATCATTAAAATCACCTTAGGATTCACACGTCATGCATATGCCATGATACATTTATTTTCCTGAGGGAATTTTTTTTCTGTATTTTATTGGTGCCTTGACTGAGATATTTGGATATTGGAAAAATGTTTATTGTAAGGAAAAAAAAATAATTGGTTATTAAAGTGTCTAACTCAACCTAAATGGGTTTTTACCATATATCTTGAGAGTGGCACCTTAATTAACCAATTATCACATGTTTGAGCTATGTTAGTATGGTTACATGGACTAAAGTGTTAGTTTATTTCAATTACATGAATTATAATGTTAATTTATAAAGAATGTACTTATATAAATCGGGAATGGAAATAAATCTAATAAAATAATTTTATATGACTTGTTACACCCTGATATCAGATGTAAGGGTTGGGTTGCAGTTACATGAAGTGAAATTGTAACTTATAAAGTGAATGAATTTATAACTTGGGGATGGTAATTAATCTAACTTGACCATGGTATAAATTGAATAAGTTCACTAAATTACTAATTAATAAATAAAATGGTTGTTAATAAATGAAGATTCCAATTGCAACATAAAGGGCGCCTTCCTCTATACATTTCAATTGACAATCCATATACCTGTACCTATGCTATAAAATAAAGAACCTCGACCTAGACATAACTATAAAAGAAGGAAATTTGGTATTCGACGCTATTATAAGAAGTCTTTGTACCTATACTAGTTTTATATAGAAATATTATTTGTTATCAAAATTATTATGAGTAGTTTTTATGGAATTGTAGATATACACGACCTTAGGTTGAATACTCGGAAGGTAGTGATGGCTACACATCTAATGCAGTGAGACCTAACCAGAAAGTAATGACACTTTTGGCACCTAAAATTATACCTAACATGGGAATCGATGCCCAGTTTTGAGAGGGAATCCTATGGTTTATGAATACCATATAGGGATCCCCTCAACCTAACCTTACTATGGAAGAGTTGACATAAGAGTTTTATTTGAAATTTCCACATATTTTTTGGGGGAAGGTGTCCCCCAGGCTGTTGAGTCATTGATAGTGGCCATAATGGCTATTTTAGATCATCTGGAGATGCCTCCAGAGCATAGGGTCAAACTCATAGTTTATATGCTATGTGATTCTACTAATCATTGGTGGGATGTATTACTAAATAATTTTAATGAACCCGACTCTAGTAATATTTAGTCAGACTCTACTTTATTACATTGGAACAAGATACAAGGTATTACATCCCAAATAACTAAATAGTTTAGTAATCTTGATAAACTAGATATATACTTAAAATTAAAATTACATTTCAAACACAAAATACACAAAGTGTTTTTTTGTGAACACCATTATTCCCTTTAGCATATCTGTATATATCATTCAAAAAACACTTCTTGGTATCTTAGGGTAAATAAAACATAAAAAGGGGATAGATTAGATGATCAGTAAGGTTATGTGTACAATAGAATCTATTATGAATAAATAATAATAATCAATATGTAAAGGTAAAAAAACTAAAACACATTCCTTTTAAACAATAAACTAAGAATAATATGAAAAATAAATAAATTATGATCAAATAAATCCATATAAATAATAACATAAGCTTGAAACTTATCCATAGATATTTTAACTAATAAAATAATAACATGGAAATAACTGATCTCATAATTATGGAATTCATAATGCCTAACAGTTGAAACATTCAATAACTTTCACAATACATTTTAAATATATAGGTAGAAACCCATCTAATTTGGCCAACTAATTTGTCTCATGATACTTGTTGATGCATCGAGGGGCTATCTATAACCAGGACCCAACAACCACTTACTAATTAAAATACATTCCTCATATTAATGGGGTGAAAAATAATCAACATAAACATTTATATTGAAAAAATAGCATATGAAATGTCAATACTTACCCCAATCAAATAAACATAATCATAAACCATCAAGATTAATATGGTAAATGGTAATAAAATTATAAATTCTCAATAAAAATAATAATAGACCATCCAAATAAAGAATAAGGATGATATAGATACAAAATATCCCTATTAGATCATAATTATTATAAAGGTTTTTTGTCATTGATGAATAGAAATACCATAAGAATGGCATTAAAAACATTTTTAAGGAAAATAAACTTTTCACTTTGAAAGTATCTTTTTTTAAAACTAAAAGTTCACAAAATATTTTGGAAATAATTTTCATTTAAAATAACCATTAAAACTTATAGGTTAATATTTAAAACATTGAGTGGTCATGATGGTATGAAATTCCATTCATTTCATACATGTCAAAATAAAGATTCCTTTCACATTTTCGGTAAAAGACAAACGAGCCGTGTTTTGAAATTAACATATATATTCCTTTAATTTTTTTTAAAAGTAAAAATTGGGTAAAAATATCTTTAATAAATTATTTAGAAAAGGTTAAATACATTTTTTATTTTTTTTTGAAAACACGGATTTTGAAGAAAAATGATTTTCGTCTGAAGCGAGAAATAAAGTTGGATTTTCTTAAAATCATTTTCTCAATAATTTTAATTAATAAATAGAGGAAAAGTGGTAATATTAATTTAAAAAATTCATTAAAAACCATATGATAATAAAATAGATTTATTTTAAGATAGAAATATCAAATAATTCCCCCAATGGGGACTTAAACAAAAACAATCCTAAATAATGATGAGATTGTGATATAAACCCTTACCAATTTAGTAACTATTGAATCGTAAGACCCATGAAAGAAATAAAATAAAATGAAACATTAAATACCATGAATTGAAATATATTCATGAACTAACACATCAAAATGGACTATATTTAAACTATATAAATGAATATGTGATGAATACGGTGTTTGTCTCACTGAAGTAAAACTAATACAAGAGAAACTAACATCATGCTTGACTTCCTTCAATGTGTACAAAAATACTATATAATAAATATATGTTTATTATAAATCTAATAAAGAAAAATAATCATATATATAATACCATATATTATTTACTTATAGTATTTTATCACTCTTTAATTATCAATTCTTTGTTAAAATCACTGTTTCTGGTGATAATTTCTTTTTTTAATGCATGTTTTAGTTTGGTAAATTTGGTGATTTTAATTTTATAATAGTTAAATAATATATATAATTTATTAAATGATATAAATATCATATATATTCATTATATATGTATTTAGAGTAATCTATAAATGTTAGAGATAGAACACAGATTTCACAGTTCATGGAGACAGTAAACCGTACGTACACATGAACATTGTTTCCATTTTTCTCGAAGGATGGGATTAGATGAAAATAAATGTTAACTAAACTTTATATAATCATTATTATTTGAATAAAATACATACATATTACCTTAAATTTAAAAATAAAATGAAAAACATTTCACATTGTTACGTGGAGGCGTTAGTCTACACGTACGCACGAACGACATTATTATTTTCAAAAGGATTGGAAGGTAAGAAGTTAGATGTGATATTATATTTATTTAAGTATTATTAGGTCATAAATATAATATATATTCATTAAATTTACCCTTAATACCTTCTATATAAAGTTTAAGCGAAAAACGAATCACATCCTTTCATGAGGTGGTCGTTCGCCATACACACGAGTGACGTTATCATACCCACCAACGGAATGGTAAGTATGAAGGTATATGTGATATATTAATTAAAAAAGTATAATAATTTTATAAATAAAATATTAATATGTTAAATACATCATTATATCCATCATTTAAATGTAGTGATGAAAAACTAATTACATCAGTTCGTGAGGTTGTAGTACGCCGTACACATGATCGACAATTTCATTTCCCATTTGACAGAAGTGGAGATGGATTTGGATTTGTATATTAACATAATAACATCTACTTATTTTGGTTATACCTATGTTATTATATTTTCATATTTTAATAATGTTCTAATGACGTGTAAGAAGAAATAAAAAAAATAAACACATTTTAGAATTTTATCTCTTCTTCGAAGAGCCTCTTTAGGTTTATACCTAAAGCCTTATTAAGAAGGACTTATAATAAAGATAAGGTATATAAGCTATTGGTATGGAATTAAGGAATGAATTTTGTTAGGGATTGTCTTAAAAAAATGGTTTTGGAAGTGTGGAAAAGGGAGGAGAGGGGTGGCCTTTTATAAGTGGGGGAGATGATACACATGAAATTTTTGAAAAGATAAAGTTATACCCTTGTTTTTATCATGACACAAGCCACAAAAATGGTTTATTACAGAACCATATAGATTATAGGGTCTAAATATGGCCATAAAATGGGTTTTGGATAATTTTTAGGTCATTTTAGTAAACCCTTTTTTACATTAACCGCAATAATTAATTTTTACTGTTTTCACTATTCATTATGGTAAAAACTTAATTTGAACATATAAGATAATATAAATTATGATTATTCCAATTATGTAATAAATTTTTACAAATTAAATTTATAAAAATGGCGTAATTCAATTTAAAAATTAAACCACAGACGCGATGAAAGAGTGGTTTTCCAAAGAGAAAATCCTCATAAGTATAGAATGTTTTAATATAAAAATTCAATATAAAATTGATTAAAATGATCTAAATTATTAAAATTGTAATATAAATGAAATAATTTTACTTTAAAACCTATTTATAATATAATTTAACTTTGTAAATAATTTAAATGAAAAGGCAGTTTTCAATAAAAATCATTATTTTTCATTATTCATAAAAAATTAATATTTTTGGAAAAGTCCAAAAAATTCACCAAAAGATAATTTTTACATATAGATTTAAAAAATTAAGGTTATTCTATTAAAAAAATTATAAAATTGGTAAAAATTAATTTTAAATTACATCTGTAAAGTGTGAATAAACTGCCTTTTATAGAAGTATAGTTTTTTAGAAAACATTTCTTTCTCTTTAAAATGTTTCTTATTTTATTTATAACCAATATATAACCATTGAATTTATTTTATACATGTTTAAAAAATATAATTTTCATAATTTAGTTATTACTATTCATACCCTCCAACTTAATGGAAATGTTATGATGGTCATGTTTAAATAATAAGATTTTAATAAAATATCATGCTTCATTCAAACCTGGTGTTTCTTGTATTACAGGATATCGAAAAGATTGAATTTATTTAAAGATAAATATATTGAAAATTCTATTGGTGTTACATTATCTTATAATATTGGTGTTGCGTGTCATATTATCTATCGAATATGATATTCCTCTTTTAAAATATCAAGGTGTTACATTCTACCCCCCTTAAATAAATTTCATCCTCGTAATTTAATATTAATATCAATAATCAAGGGTTTGAAATTTAAAAATAACCTTCTTAAAATCTCACATCATGAGAAGGGTTAATAAAACATTCTCATTATTAGAGATAAATGGAAGAACAAAGTCCATCTAGAATAATCATATCACTAGGTTTCTAAGTAGGAGAACATAGGTGAGAAGTGAGGATATAGACATGGAATAAAATAGTAATACCCAAATAATTATGAAGGGGGATAGAGTATATTAATCACAAGAAATTTAATGATTAAGAGAAATTCATCAACCACAAAACCAAAAATCTATGATGAGTTAAGGGATCATTTGATTCATCAGAAATATTATGATAACATTTTTTTCAAGATAATTTTCTTGAAATTGAGGAATTATTTTACCATATAGACCAAGAACAAATGAAAATATGATTACTTGATATATTTATATTTGATAGAAATAATTTCATCCTTTGGTTTTTCTTTGATCAATTCCCACTTAATTTCTTACTCAAATACATGAATATGTAAAATTAATTTTTATGCCCGCGACACCATTAATAGATAATTAAAATGACAATTAATTACTTTTATCTTTAGATATGTTCAAAAAACAAAATGGTGAGCATAAGTAATCCAAAAAAACCCAAATTTAACTTAATCCATTCCATATATGTTTAACCTTATGAATCATCCAAAATTTTCATTTTCAAATTCAAATTCTAAATTTTTTTAATGAAGGGCACTAAATTTAACATTATATTCCCCAAGAAATATAAAGTGGATCTTAATGTCACATTCTAAATATGAAAACAAATTAATCTCTATAAAAATTTAATGAAAACATGAATGATTACAAAAATAAAATATCATCTTATTGAGTATAATCCATAAATCAATACTTACAATAAACTCTAAAAAATATGATATAAACCATCAAAACTCTAATCAATTTCATGGTCACCAACACTATCCCATAAACACCTCATTATTATATAGAAATATGGAACATATTAAGGGTTATCCTACCTTAATGATTTGTTTTCCAAGAGATTCAACTTGTCACAAAATCAATTTTATTGGTCATCGGTACCATTCAACATATGATCTTAAATCCTTTAAGAAACAGTACTACAATACAATCCTTATACATTTCACAATTTTTATAAATAGAGTGTCTTTGATAAAATACTCCTATAACATAATTCTTTAATAAAAACACACAATCACTTTAATAATTCCTCTTTGGTTATAGTAATAACATATGCTTGACCTTGATCTCTTAGATTCTTCTTAGGTATATTCCATTGATGCTCTGGGCATTCAATTTCATAGTTCTCCATATACTTATAGTTAAAACAATGAACAAAATATTTTCATTATTACCCTTGAATTTATGCACCTGATGGAATTTATCTCTAAAATTTAAGAAAACTCTCATTCCATTAAAGGAAGTACCATGTTGTTTCTTTCTACAGTTATCACATGTGGGAAAAATCCTTCTTTCCCTTCTTCCCCATATCCATTTTTTACACTTCTATCATATTATTCTCTTGATTCCCTTTAAAGCCATAATACTTAGAGAATTATTTCTCTATTTTGATTGAAAAATATATGATTCCATCATATGATGAGAATATTTTATAGATTAATTCCCTTTGAACAATTGGCTTAATCCCATCAAAGAAATGATTATTCTTACTCTTTGGATTATGTGCATTGATATGGTTCCCATTCCTTCTACTAGGTTCCATTTCTAAAAAATGGAATACACTATATTAGATCATAAGATTATATATCATAATGTATAATCCCAAAACTAGCGAAACACTTAACATAAATTGAAAAATCTATACATGGTAATATTATAATCATAGACATGATTTTTTTGGTAAATTTTCCAAATCATAAAAATATTTTCAAATACTTCATAATGGTTTTTAATGAAAATTTGAATTATTCTAAGATTATACCCCATGAGTGTCAAAATAGGTGTGTAGTAAGGCTTGTTGTCATGTACTAGGTAATTATTGAGTCAATATTGATGCACATTTTTTGGAGTTATTACCCCTAGGTACATCTATACCAGAACCACTTCAACTTGTAGTATCCAGAAATGGATTTATTTCTAAGAAAAAAACATAATATCTATATTACCAAAAATTTAGGATGTTCTTCTATAATTATCGTCAATTTATGTCATAGTGTTATATTCCTAATTTATATTTTCCTAAATCTAGTTACCAATGTTTCTACTAAACTTTCTATAATACCAACTATAATGAACCTGGATCTAATAACCTAAAAAAAGTGTCTAATTCATTACATTGGAACTAGAAAAAAGGTATCACATCCTTAAGGACTGAATAATTTAGTAGTCTTGGTAAACTAGATACAAAATTTAAATTCACATTATATTTTAAACTTAAAATACACAAAGTGTTTTCTTTGCGCATTCTATTATTTCCCTTAGCATATCACTATATATCAATCACAAAAAACTTCCTAGTATCCCAGAGAAAATAAAACATAATAAAGTGGTAAGATCATATACTTAGTAAGGGTATGCATACAATGTAAGATATCACAAATAACAAAGAATAATTAATATGAAAAGGTAAAAAATCTGAAACAAATTCCATTTAATCAATAAACTAAGCATAATTTGGAAGAAATAAATGATAATCAAATAAATCCATATAAATAATCACACACGATTAAAAATTATCCATGGATATTCTAAATAATTGAATAATCTCATATAAATAACCAATCTCATAATGATGGAATTCATAATGTCGATCATCTGAAACTATCAATACCTTTCACATGACAGTTTAAATCTGTGGGTATAAAACCATCTTATTTATCCAAATGATTTGTCTTATGAGACCTTTGAATTCATAGAGGGGATATCCATAACTGGGACCCACCCATCACTTATTAAGTCCAATGCATTCCTCATATGAAAGGGGTGAAGAATTATCAACATAAATATTCATATTGAAAAACTAACTTAGTAAATGTTAATACTTACCCTAATCAAATAAACATAATTATAAACCATCTAGAGTAATATGGTAAATGGTAATAAAATTATAAGTCTTGATTCAAACCGATCATAAACCACCCAAATAAATAATAAGGATAATATCAATAAAACATATCCCCATTGAATCATAAATACAATAAAGGGTTGTCATTAATGAATAGAAATACTATAAGAATGTCATTAAAAACATTTTTGAGGAAAATGATCTTTTCACTTTGAAAAACTATTTTAGTAAAAAATTAATGTTCAAAAATATTTTGAAAATAATTTTCTTTGAAAATAAACTTTGAAACATATATGGTAATATTTAAAAAATTTAGTGGTTATAATGGTAGGAAACTCCATTCATGTTATACACTTTGAAACAAATATTTCTTTCATATTTTCAAAAAAAGACAAAAAAGCCTTGTTTTGAAAATGAAATGAAGATTCCTTTTAATTTTTTTTGTAAAAATTAGAAATTTGGAAAAAATTACTTTAATAAATCATTATTGAAAGGTTAAAAACATTTTTGAAAACATTTTAAGAAAACATGGATTTTGATGAAAAAATATTTTTGGTTGAAGAGAGAACTAAAGTCACATTTTCTTAAAAACATTTTCTCAATAATTTAAGTACCAAAGAGAGGAAAAATGGTAATATTATTTAAAAAAGTTCCTGAATAACCATAGTATAATAAAATAGACTAATTTTAAGAAATAAATATCAAATAATTTCCCCAAGGAAGGATTAAATAAAAAATACCAAATAATGTTGAGACTGTGATATGAACTCTTACCACTTTCGTATCTATTGAATTTGTAGATCCCAGATGGATAGTGTAGGGAAATTGAGAGTGGTGGGGGGGGGGGTGAGTCAGTGTACCCAAATTTTACCAAGTTTTACTTTCTTTTCAATTATCTACTCTTAATCTTAAGCCTATTCCCCAATTAAGTAGAATAGATCTTATTTTGTGCTCTTAATGTTCACATACACATGTAATGTGGATAATAAAATAGACAACATCAACAAAGATTTTTAAATGGTTCGATACCAAGACCTACTCCTTTCCATGGTCAACTTGTGGTTGTTTTATTATTTATCTTATCCTTTTAAATTTAAATGATTACAAATACCAATAACTTTCACACAATGATTATGCATGAATTGATTGATCTTCTAGAGTGAGAGGTGTTATTTATATTGGTACCACAATTCTTTAATGGAGTTGTTTATATTGGAACTACTTGTTCTTCAAGAGATATTCTTTCTCCACAAGAAACATTGTTTCTAATTCCTTGTGAACTTCATCAAGAACTTTAGTAATGCTGCTCTTGAGACTTCTCTTCAAATGCTCAGGTCCATATGATCACTTTCTTTAAGAATTAACTAGCATTGAATCTTTATCTCATCGATACAAAAACTATATTGGGATCTCCAAAATATATTACAATTGTCTGTACAAATTTCTCACCACCTTCATGCACATATTTATACAAAAATAACATGGTTCATGGGGTCTTAATAATTATACGATTTAAATCCACATTTAAATGTATTTATAAATAAATACATTTATTTATCCTCCTTAAAATATTAATACTCGAAGGTTATTAGGTATTATATTTCTCAAATTAAATACCACATTGAATGTGGGTATTATATTTTATGCTCATATTCCTCCAATGGCCTGGAGGCCTTCATTTTTTATTAATTTTTGATAATACACCTCTCAAGGGGTGAGGTGGAACCCTTATAAGGCCCGTAGGCATAAGTATTACATGGCCCATAGGCCTTAGAGGAATTCAGTGCTCGTAGTCTTACAACATTACATACAACCCAGACTAACTACTTGGAACTTCTCCTCCCCAACATCTTCATCGTGAAATCATCTCTCCACCTTTGCATGGCTGTTCGGCTAGGCTTTCCCATGCATGCACAGGCTTGTCCCAATGGTAGGTTCCATACCCTCTCATTCTTTCAATCCATTTATCTTCTGCACTGGTGAAAGCTCCTTGTTCATCCTCCTTCTGAAGCTTGTTCCTTGTAGGTTGTCTAGTTTGTATCTGCACTTAAGGTGGCCCGAAGGCCTTAAGGTGGCCCGAAGGCCTTACTGACCCGAAGGCCCGGGTGTCCTGAAGGCCTTAAAGGACCCAGTGACCAAATTAGTGGCCCGAAGGCCCAAATGGGGGAATATTTCTGGCTTCTACAGTTCCAAATAGTGCCTGATACAGTACCCACTATAGTACCTACTACAGTACCTGCTATAGTACTACTACAGTACCGGAAATTAACCTCCACCTGGTTTTGATCCTGGGTCTCTTGGATGCACTTAAGAAGTCCTCACCAACTGGGTTGAGGCTCATGTGCTATGCTCATATTGAAATACCTGAATAATGTGGGTGTTTTATTTATGGAGTGAATCTAAAATACCCATTTGGATATTTACTTTCTTCTTATTCATGTGGGTAAGTGTTCACCCACAACTAATTCCATACACCAGAGATATTTGGGTTTACTTATTCTTCTTATGAAAAAATCCATAATTCATGAATGAAGTGTGTATATTTCAACATTAAATGAATCCAAAGGACCTAGGTTTCCTTATATGATCACACTGATGGATACCTACATGCAAACATGCATAAATCTTAAAATCAAAGGGTTCAGGTATAATCTCCTCTTCACGTGGCTAAGTAAAAAAACCATGAATCATAATTTTTCTTTATAGAGTAAATGGATGAAGACTTAAGTTTATTATTATTATTGTGGATGATTCTTAAAACACCCAAAGATTTTGGGTGATCTTATTTCTTTTCACACCCACTACATGCCACCTTGTATACATAACATGCATGCGTCACATAAAAATACCAAAGAATATAGGGATTCCTTTTTTCTTTACATGGATAATAAACATCCATGACTTGACCTATTTCTCTTCATATGATGTATTCATTTTTATAATACCTATGTCATATCATATTAATTTCCAATTTATTCAATTTTTATTCATGCAACGTGGATCTTCATGCATGACCATCAAACCTGTGAATTAAATCCAATATTTACTTTATCCAGGAATTCAGAATCATTAAAAGACACCATCGCTTGGTGATTATTTATTCATACTTGTAAGTGCATGATGTTTTCCAAATAAATTCTTTAGACTCACCATGATCTCAATAGATCATTGTGTCCATCTCAACAATGCATGTGGCCTACTCTTGATATTTATGGCCTAAAAAATGGCAGATAACCCATGATAAAAACACCATTTAATGAGGCTATAGAGAGAAGACCACCCTTTCTTGATCGGGAAACTAAAATTAGATACATCAGAAATCACATGTTATTTGTTCCATTTTAATGGTAGAGTAATAATAGTCACATAACTAGTGTCCCATATCGAAATATTTTGTGTTTGAGGAATGCTTTATTACCCTTAGTATTTCTTCATCTCACTAGAAGTGAGTATCGGGGTCTTCTTTCGAACCCCCACTGGCATCGCCCTGTGCCAACTCGCCCTACAATTGTGATGCCCCGTATGATGGCATTTCCACTTCTCCCATGCTCTCTATATAGGCCTTTTACATGGGATCTCCCTATCTACTGCTTGTGGTATTTCCTGGGCTGGTTCCCTCTGGTACGGTATACCCCTAGTCCCACATGTACCCTTGGTCGAGCTAGTCTAGGAAGGATCATTGTCTGACCATATTTTTTGTTAAAGGCTTACAAAATATTTCAATAAAAAACACCTTTTCCAATAAAATATCCAAATTTCTTCAAGTATTTCCTCAATGATTTCCAATCCCAACTCTTCATTTCTTTATATTCTTCTAGTAAAAACAACACAAAAATATATATATAAATATATTTTTTCATGGAATTATAAATCTATTCTTCACTTCATGAAAATAAAAATTTTCATGGTATACATCTTATTAGATGAAATGTGATTCTCCAAATCACATGTATTTTTAATTTAAATATCCTCACAGACAATCGTCACAATATATGGAGGATTGTATTATGAAAATAAAACCAATGAGTCCATAATAATTCTTCGGACATTATCATGGACTTCTTTAATATTTCTCAAACTCTTTCCATATTTCTCTTTCCATTATTAATCACTAATAATGGAAGAATTCATCATACATTGAATTTTTATTCCTTATTAAATATTGAAAAAAATACAAACATGCTCATCAACTGTCCACATGGTATTTTCAATCTCCCCATTTGAATTTTTTTCCAACATAATTTCCTTAAAGTAAATGTTACTTATACCCCTATTAACAATAAATGAAAAGGTTTAATGGATGGGTTTTATTCTAAAAACCATGTTCTTATACATTTTAAGATTATTTATTGAGAACTTCTAAGAGAATAATGAAATCATATGGTTTTATTTAGAAAAGAGCCTATAGTAAATAAACTCTAAGTATACATGGGATAATACATTGTAAAAAAAGATAGAGACTTGAACAAGTATGTTCATGTTGTCCAAAAAAGTACCATTCATGTGAAATTATACTTAGAACATACTTATTTCTTGAAGAGGGGGATATTTAAAAAAGATTTATCAATAAACATAGTCTCTCATACACTTAGTAAACATATCATGAATTTAAATTGAAAGAATATTTTAATCCCCCTTTATATTAGCCTAATCATCAACCAACACTCCCCCTTGATTAAAATATTTTATATAATCAATACAATGGAAATAATTGTAATTGGGTTACCTCTATTTTCAACTTTTAGAGAGATGATCAGATCTTCCATATATCATGGAACAAGTCTTGATAAAATCTACTTTACGTTTTCTCCCCCGAAAGGGGTGCACTCCCTTCATTATTATTGGTGTATGGTTTCATTAAATAGTCTTCAAGACATTCATATTGATGATCCACTATTTCATAACAATTAACGTTTTTATCAGATTATGAATAAATCATTCAAAATTTTTGTCTTCCACTTTGTTCACTCAATTATACTCTTGTGAATGATTCTCACATTTAATTACCTATAATTTAATCACAAAAATAATAAAAAAAATAGGGGAATAAGGTGGAACACTTATGAGATTAATAAAAGCAATAGGGTTAAGAATTTTCTCTCTACCCAGAGACTCCTTTTCTTGTAGCTCGAAAGTGTATGGTAGTCTTTATGCTTGTGTATCCATTAGATTTCACAATCTAATATTTCTTCAATATATTTGAAAATTTTATTTCATTTAACTTTATATTTTGTGGTTTATTCATCTTTACATCTACCAATAGTGAAATGGGTTCCCCTGATGCTTGTTTTATATCTTTAGAATCAATTTTAGAGCAGGTAGAAGAGTCATAAAATTGTTTTCATTATGTACAGTCTACTCGTACCTTCCAAAAAATTTATGTGAGACACTTGATTTTTTGATTATTGAAAAAATATCATGAAATTCTAATTCTTCTTCATGTGGAACAATATTTTTTACATTTTCCTTTTCTCTAGATAGTGTTTCATATTTTTTTTTCATTTTTAGTAGCTTTCACTTGGTTAGGAGAAATGATTAAGTATTCCTTCTTAACATATTTTATTTTAGAGTTTCCACATGTCTTATTCAATGTTTTTGAGTTACCCTTATTGGGTAACTTATTAACATATTTTTTAGGATTTTCTTCAATCAATAATATCTTCTTATTTCTCTCTTGGATTGATTCTCTTCTTGATTTCATCTTACTACCTTTTATTTTTAGAGCCTATTTGTAGTGATCCATGATATGAAATATATTTCCATAATATAAGAATATTTTCTTGGGGTGATATGAAATTATTAGAATCTAACTTATTATTATACTTGGGTGTAAATTTCTTCATAGATTTTTTTGACTATATTCTTCTATTTATTCACCAGGGAAAACTTTTCAATATTTGTTCTTTGCATCTGCATTTATTTTGGTATTTTACTAGAATAGTATTTGTACCAAGCTGGTGTATACCAAAATTGTTATTTTATATGAAAACACATGTTGCAGTACTCACAGAAGTCTTCAAGGCTTTTGAATCTATTTCTATTGTATAGATTCATTCTCTTATGTGGAATTTTATTTTTTAAGGTTTCTTCATTTTTTCACATATACTACTTATTAATGTAGGACTTATATAATAATAATACATTCTTTTGGCGGGACAACATTTAGTTTCCTGACATCCAAACTTCTATCAGTACCGATAGTAGCTATTTAATCTCCTTATTTTTCATGTAGTACTAGTTTTTCTATATTTTGTGCATTATTGTTTCTAGATTTGTATTTCCCTTTTTAGAGAATCATTTTGGGTTCTTGATATTTTCAAAATATAATTTTTTTGATTTATTGGATTTTTCGATATTTTTATCAAACTATATCTTACCAACTTTTGAATTTGAACTTGTATTAGAAGATAATGTCACATTATTAAAAACAAAATTAACTAGGTTATGGGTTACCTTATTCCATGAGCTAGTAGAAGGTTCATAAATAGATGATTTTGAGATATTCTTTCAAAAAATATGATTCTATTTAGAGACATGATTTATATCAATAGTTTGAATAGAATCATACCTTCTTGGAATTTGAATCTATTCATATGTTTGGGTAGAAGAGTTTTTATTTTTAGTAACTTGGGAAGTTTCAGCTTGCACCTCCTTCAAACTAACCAATTTTGAATCCAATTCAAGACATTTTATATTGAGAGAAGACATATCATTTTAAAATTATTTAAGTCTTATTTCCCATTCACTTTTCATTATTTTAATATGATCTTAATGTTTTTTACTACCTTAAATCACATAGTTGTCAAAGTATTTGGTTGTTATGGATTTATCTTCCAATTGGGCTTCTTTAACACTAATAGTAGCTTGAGGTAATTGTTTTATATTATGGATATTAAGAATATAATCTTCATTAAAATTGAGTTTTCTTCCACTAGAATGTCAATATACTTGACCTCACATGTTTTTTCTTCAATTTGACCCTCTTTAAAATACACAGAAACATTGAACAATGTTTTAAAATAATGGATCAATTCACCTAAAACTTGTTTACTTACCATGATCTCATAAAAATTCAATTGAAATTATTCTTAAATTAATGAAATATTTTCATTGAAAAGTATCAAAGAGTTTTAATTTTCTTCAATGATTTCTGTAAGATCATTGAACCTTTTTGATTTCTTAACAAGTGAATACTCTTTTATATTAATTTCCTCTTCAAGATATTATCTGTTATAAAAAATCTCCTTAAAAGAATAAAGTATATATGAAACCAATTTTTCAAGAACATTAATCATATATATTTCAAATTGATAGTATAAGTCTTCAATTAATTTGATAGATTAAACTTCCTTAAACTCTTCATAACTTAAGCTAGTTTCTTCAAAAGGATCATCTCAACTGATTTAACAAGTGAGTATTGATCCTTTTCTTCTTCCATTGATATTTTCCTCAATCTCTTTGTTTCCTTCTTCTTCCTATTTATCAAAGTGTTGGTAGAGAATTTCATGTCTTCTTCGACAGGATTGTGTACTATGACTTCCACTTGAGGTACTTCAGAACCAACTTTAAATCTGTACTTAATATTCAAATTGTAAAAAAAACCATCGATAAAAACTTTGATCCATTCAGAGGTATACCTACCCTATGATACCACTTATAGAGGATAGATGGATCATGTAAGGAAACTAGGGGGGGGGGGGGGTGAATTAGTGTACCCAAATTTTACTAAGTTTTAATTTATTTTCAATTATCCCCTCTTACTATCAAAACTCTTCCTTAGTTAATAGGAACAAATATTATTGTGCTCTCTTAATCTTCACATACATGTGAAATAAAAATAATTAAAGAGATAACATAACATAAGGTTTTTACAATGTTTTATACTAATAAATATTACTTATCATGATCAACCTATGTTTTTTTCATAGATTATCTTATCAATGTAAATTTAAATGATTAAACATGCCTATAACTGGTGTACAATGATTATGTAGGAACTAATTGATGTTCCAGAGTGAGAGGAATTATTTATACTGTCACCACTAGTCTTTAATGGTACTATTAATTGAAAAATTTCATGAATATCCATATTATAAAATAGATTTATTTCAAGATATAAATAACAAATAATTCCCCTAGGGGATACTTAAACAAAAAAATCCCAAATAATGATGATATTGTGATAGAAACCCTTACCACTTTGGTAACTATTGAACCATAAGCCCCATAAAAGAAATAACATAAAATGAAAATTTCAATACCATTAATGAAAATATAATATAGATATAAAATATAAAAAGGGATAGTATATACATCACACAAAGGAATAAGTGGTGAATAAGGCGTATGTCTCACAAAAGTAAAAGTGAGATGAGAAACCCTTACCTCAGGTTCAACTTATTTCATATGTGTCTGAACCTCATGTATAACAAATATATGTTATATATATATATATATCACTGAACCATACTCAAATATCATACCATATATGATTTACTTACAAATCATCCTTTTAATTTCAATTCTTTGTTAAAATTACTATTTGGGTGATAATTGTTTCATTTTTCATTATGTTTTAGTTCGACAATTTTGGTCCTTTTAACTTGACCATGGTTACATAATTTAAAAAATTTAAACCATGATATAAATATCTTATATATTCATTATATATTTATTTATATTAATCCATAATTTTTATTGATAGAAAATGGATTACAACGCTCATAGAGAAGGTAAGTCATACATACACATGATCATTGTTTTTATTTTATAAAAGGATGGAATTAAAGGAAATTAAATGTTAATAAAAATTATAGAATCATTATTATGTTATATATATATGGAATTTATATTAATAAAATCCATCCTTATTACCATCTATGTAAAAATAAAATAAAAAACATTTCACATCGCTACATAGAGGTGGTAGTCCACATGTTTACACAAACATCATTATTGTTTTCCTATAAATTAGAAGGTAAAAAGTTAGACATGATATTATATTTATACAAGTATTTTTAGGAAATATATATCACACATATTCATTAAATTTATCCCCAATACCTTCCATGTAAAGTGTATGTAAAAAAATGAATCTCATCGCTTCGCGAGGCGGTAGTCCGTCCTACACACAAGCGACATTATTGTATCCCTCCACGGAATGGTAAGTAAGAAGGTATATGTGATATAATAATTCAATAATTATAATAATTTTATAAATATCATAAAAATATGTTAAATACATCATTATATACATAATTTAAAGTTTGTGATAGAAAATGAATTATATCGGTTCGCAAGGCGGTACTCCGCCGTATACACGATCGACGATTTATTTTCCCATTTGATGGAAGTGGAGATGGATATGGGTTATTAAATTAATATGATAACATATCCTTATATATTTTATGATGTTTATATTATATTAACTTATTTTAATAATGTTTTAAGGAGGTTAAATAAGAAATAAAACAAATATGTACGTTTAAGAATTTCCCTCTTCTTTAAAGAGCCTCTTTAGGTTTATACATAAATCCTTCTTATGAGGAATAAATAATAAAAATAAGGTATATAGGATGTAGTAAGGGAATTAATTAAGTTATTTGGATAGGTATTTTATTAACCATAGTGTTTTTTAAGTGTAAAAATGTGAGGAGAGGGGGTGTCCATTTATAAGTGCGGGAGAGGACACACATGGAATTTTTGAAAATATAAATTGATACCCAAATTTTTATCATGAAAAATGACTCCAAAATGGTTCATTATCTAACCTTATAGATTATAGGGTCTAAATATGGGCATAAAATGAGTGTTGTACACGTTTTAAGTCATTTTCACCCTTATATTCTTAGATTAATCTCCCGATAAACAGATTTTTCACCTTAACCATGATAATTAATTTTTAATGTTTTCACAATTCCTTATGGTAAAAAATTAAGTTGAAATTATTAGATAATATAAATTATTATAATGACAAAAATAAAATAAATTTTTCAAAATTCAATTCACATAAATTATATAATTCAATTTAAAATTAAATCACAGACGCAACGAATAAGCGGTTTTCTAAAGAGAAAGTTCTCATCAGTATTGAATGTTTTAAGGTCAAAATTAAATATAAAATTGGTTTAAATTAACTAAAATAGTTAAATTGAACTAATTTTACTTTAAAACTAATTTAATATATTATTCAACTTTTTAAATAATTTAAAAAAAAGGCAGTTTTCAATAAAAAATCAGTATTTTCACTATTCATCAAAAAATTAATATTTTCTGAAAAATCCCAAAAATTCACCCAAAGATAATTTTTACATGTATATTTTAAAAATTAATTAATTTTTTCAAACAAAATTTTTAATATTGTTAAAAATTAATTTTAAATTATGTGTTCAAAACTTGAATAAACCCACTTTTAGAAAAATATATTTTTTAAGAAAACATTTCTTTCTCTTTCAAGTGGTTCTCATTTTATTTGTAATATATAAATAACCATTTAGTTTATTTTATACATGTATAAACCATATAATTTTAAGAATTTATTTATTATTATTCACACTATCTATCTTAATGGCTAGGTTATAATAGTCATGTTTAAATAATTATATTTTAATAGAGTATCGTGTTTCATTCAAACCCAATTTTGGTTATATTGAATGCTATGAAATAAATTTAATTTATTTAAAAATAAAAATATTGTAAATTATAGTGGTGTTACATTCTCTTATAATATATATGTTTTGTTTCATATATGCTATTGAATATGATGTTCCTCTATTAAAATCTTAAGGTGTTACTGTAACATCCTAGGTAAATAAAGAATATGACATTTTCATATTTATTAATATTTGTGAATTAAATACTAATTTTACTTTAAAGGGGATTCTATGTTTGATGGAGTACCTGATACGCAACAACGTGTTTCTTTGAAATCTTACGTTGCACACAACGTTGAGTTATACTAAGAAATAATAATATAATATTATTATTTTAAATGGTAGTTAACGAATTTCCGTTGTATTGGCAAGAATGAACAAAAATAACTAAAATATTATTATACATGTTTATTAAATGTTTTTACATTTATCCAATAAAAGTTAGAATCTTAAAATGTGAATGGATCCAATTTTAAGCATAAACACTCAAATATTCTTTAAAAGGTCGATTTACTTCCTTTTAATGGAGAACCATTTTTAAATATAGTTTTGTCACTTTTATATGTTATATTTGACAAAATAATATTCTTCTTTATAATAGGGACATCAAAATTTACTTTGGATGAAATTTTGGTATTTTTCTGATAATGTTCATTTTTTAATGAAATAGTGAAAAATACTGTATTTTAATTCAAAACTGCATTTTAATATAATTTATTTATATGGTTAGGTTATCTTTTTAATTAGTTTTAAAGTATAATTAGATTATATTTTTACCATTTAATCCATTTTTTTCATTTTAAGTAATTTTAATTTGAAATTGGACATAAACAAGTGTCAATCTTTTGATAGTTATTATTTCTTAAAAACACACTTTTTATTTTGACAACGAGAATTAATTCTAAATTAATTTCTGCCAATTCTGTGTTTTGAATTTAAAAAAATGGATTGAATATTTTTAATTATGAGGCCAAAATTTTGTAAATAGGTAACTTTTATTTTTAGACATTATGAATATTTACTTTAGTAAATATTTTATTTACCACGGTTAAAGGGTAAATCCGGTAAATATGGGTAAAAAAATATTATTATAATAATATTAAATTTATCTAAAGTGTGTACCAATACTATTGGTTGATAAATTTCTCACCATGTTCATCCTTGGGTCTATTTTGGGACCCCATGTAGCCACTTATGAGTGATAATGACACTTTATATTAATTAATTTAAAGTAAAGACAAAAATGACATAAACATATATATTTTAGTAAATTAATTTTTACATGGGATTATATAAGTTATCTCTTGGACTATAAATATTAATTTTAAAACTAAAAATATTTCCTACATCATGGTATTTTATTTATAATTTTTAGATATCAAATAAATAAAATTATTTATGACACAATGATGATGCAATGATTACCTTATTAATGAATGATTTTAATAAATGAGATTATAAAATTTAAAAAACTATCCAAATCCTATCAAATTCTTCTTGGATGATTTTATTTCGACTTATATAAAAATTATATTTTAATTAAATAATTTTTTGTCCTTTATAAACCTAAAATCATTATATAATAAAATAATATTTTCAAACTTTCCTAAAGAGCCCCTCCCCTCCTTATAAAAAGCCATCATCTCTAACCCTTACTCACACCTCTCAATCCCCCTTGGATCATCCAACCTCTTCCCAAATAATCTCTCAATATCATTTTATTACTTCTATAAGCCTTAACTTAGGTAGAAATCACTTCAAGAAATCCTTTTGGTTCAAACCAAAGGGAGTTACCCGATTTAAAGGTAACGTCTTCCCTCAAGTTCTCTTATTTTATTATACTTATTCACTCACTATGATCTTATTATTATTTTTTTACATAACAACACCAGTATAATCAATATAATAGGTTTATTTTATGAGAAGTATTCAAACTACACTTACACACACCTTCATCTAATGGATATGAACATACTGTTTCTATGTACGACGAACTGCTGCCTCACAAAGCGATGATTGTTCGATTATCTCCGACCACCCCTCATGGTGGAAATTATAATGGGACTGAATTTATATTTGATATATATTATATTTATATTGTCTATATTCTTCTATATTTTTCATTTATAGTATACATTTATGGTTTCTGTAATGGGTAAATACGATAATTTAATTTGAGGAAGTACGGACTACCACCCCCTCAAAGTGATATGACTCATTCATGCCATACGTGGAATGTATAAAGGATATAATTAATGAAATTATATATGATATTATACTGGAATTATAATATACCTATGTATCATTATGTTTTTATTCCATTATATATGAAATATAAATGAAAGTAGTGTTCATGCGTACGTACGACTTACCATCTCTATGAACGATGAATTTCATTTATTATCTATAAATGTTATATACAATTATAAATACTTATATATACTAGAAATATATGATATATATGATATCTAATTCATGAATATTATTCTAGAGATAATGTAATTTTGACCAATTGGACAACTTTTAATTATAGGAAGTCATTTTTGACTCAAGTACCAAATATCGACTAAACGAATGTTATTAACTTAAATGATCATGTAATGTTTATAACAAGGTAATAAGTAATATAAAAGGAATAATAAACTTGAAAAATGTATTTAATCAAGTATAAATGAACTTTATTTTATTATTCAGGAGATTAAATAATGAACGAGGCAAGTCAGACATGAGGTAAGGGAACTTCTTAACCCAATTTCCATTCTTTGGGTTAATCTTCTACTTATTAATTATGTCATGATATGAATATGTGTGAATAAAATATGATTTTTTACACTTAATATCCACTTATATTGGGTTTATTCTTATTTTCACACATATTTATGTCATTGATTTTCCCTTAATCTAAGGATAAGATCTTTGCAAGGGACTTTGTCTCAATTTACATTCCATTGAAACTTATTTTTTGTTATACACCAATTCACTTTTATATGGTGTATATAACTCCCTTTGATATATTATATCATGAATCTATTTATTCTTATGATATTATAAGGTTTGATTAATGTTAATCCTCAATTATTTGTATTCAAGCGTCTCTCATTTGGTTAGGAACTCTTTAACTAAAATACCATTTTAAATGTTTTAAAGATTTATTATTTTAAATATTTCTCATTAATTTACATGTTCTAAAAACGGTTTTAAGGATTAAATTATATGAACATTAATGTTTTGAAATTAAAATTTATTTCAAAATATTCAAATTTTTATGGGACACTTTGATTCAAAAATATCTTTATTAAATGTTTTTAAAAGTTTTTGAAAATGGTTTGATAAAGCATTGATTATGTCAATATCTTTAAATGATATATTATGATTGAAATATGGAAATTTTATCTTTACATTATGCTTGTTTTATGTGTTATGAGTATGTTATGGTTATTGAGAATTGTTTACATATACGGGTGGTTATGTGATAAACCTAGGGCGGGTGAGACCGAGATAGATCTCCAATGCATTGGGTAACATGACAGAGGTAAACGTAAATGTTTCTCTTAATAGATTTTGGGAATATACTGTGATCAATATTCAAAATGTAACTCCCTACATAGCTATGAAATCTAAAACATAAGTATGTTATGGATGCCACAAGTTACCTTTTTGATTTATGATTTCCATTTGTTATTCATAAATTTTATGATTTTGTGTGGTATGTTAAAGATTAAAAAGTAAGATTTCATTGATTTGTATGTATTTATGGACTAATGTTTTCTTTAATTATTTTATAACCCTTACTAATCTTTTTATGCTCATCTCAAGTTTTTGATTTTTTTCATAGGATATAAGGAAGTGCAAGAGAAATTAAGAATTCAATAATATTTTTATCACAAAAAAGAACTCTTGTTTTCTTTTAAGAGTTTTTATTTTATGAAAAAATGGATACTGAGTAGAAGTGTCTACTTTGTAACAATTGAGATGTAATGTAATAGTTATGGCCTAATTATCTAAAACTCTAAACCTGAAAAGATCCTCAATGTGAATTATTAACTTAATTCAAGATTACGTAATGTTTAAGGCCAAGTCCTTATAGTTACGGTAGATCACTATTAGAATATCACCTGGAGGTATTTTCAGACTAACATCTATGATTAATTTTTTTCCATGGTAATGAGGGTGGAATGAGTATGTGAGTTTATACATATAAAGTAGGGTTCCATGTCCATCATGTACTATTCATCTTTCTTTATCAAGTTCTAGTTCTTTTCACTGACTCTTACTAGTGACAAATAGTCGAGATTGAGAAGATTTGAGGATAGGCTTGTATATGCCATCTGATCTCAGGTAAATGTCCTTTAGTTGAATACTACTTTTGAGATAGTTAAGCATACCCTCTTCACCAATTGAAATTTTAGGGAAGTTAAAAGTATGGGCTAGGGAAGTTCAGAACCTAGATAGGCAATTTGTTCATATAGAGGCATGAAGGGTCACCTTGAGTTTATTTATAGGGGAAGTGGAAGATAGAAAATGCAGACTGATACTTATGTGGTATATCACCATTATGGTAGACTAGGTCATAAGAAACCCTAGTATACCAAGGACCAAGTTTAGTGTTCTTGAAAAAAGTTGGTCCATATTCAAAGTTTTTGTAGAAAATTTTCTCTAGTGCCTAGTGAGAGGGGATCTATGATGACTCCACATTTAGGGTAAGTATTAGTAGCTCTATTTTAGGAAGGGAGCTAGAGTATCGCAAGATGTATAGAAATAGGAGGTGGACAAGGCTAAGGAAGTCAAAAATTCTGATATGTAGTTCTATAAAGGTGTACCCACTCATGGTAGTTAAGTTTTGATTCAGGGATACAGATCAAGCTAGATTTATGTAGTGCATCCTACTCCTGAGGAGTAGAGGGTCGGGCCTTCTAGAGCATGAAGTACTATTTTAGAAGCCTTTAATTTAGTATCTGCATTATTTGATACAGGTTCTTAACATTTTTTTATTTATGTGGTTAGTATGTAAATCCTTGTACTTGAGATCAAATACTTTTATGGGGTGATAACTCTTGATACTCTATTGGGAGTCTGATTAGAAAGTATACGCTAATTCTAGGAGTGCCCCTTGAGATTGGTGGCCATCAATTTTTGTGAAACCTCTTCATTCTTGAGATGTCAGATTTTGAAAGTATTATCAGGATAGATTAGATGGTTACTTATCATACCTATATTGATTTTTATCACAAAAATTTGTCATTCACATCACTAGAGATCATTAGTTATATTTATAAAGGATAATGAGATTTCCAAGCTAGCCAAGCTAGACCAAATCATCGTTATGACAACCCTTATCTTTATTACATATTAATTCATGATTTATTATATAATATTACACATAATAATACCTGAAATATTAATAATTATAGTGTATTTGTAAATTAGGTACATTACATAACAACTTAAAATAGTAAACACATCATATTTATTAAAGACTTCCTAAGCATTCTTATACTTAAAATTGCATGGGATAACTTGGGGATATACATAATAAAGAGGTGAGATATAAATCCTAGTAAGGGAATAAACATGAAATAACACGTATAAAGTAATACATGTTAGAAAATATAAATATCAATGGGGAATAAAAGGAGTGTTAATCATAAAAATGAATAATAAGGCATGATATAACATTATAACTTAAAGGTAACATGATAAATGTGGAAAAAACTTAAAACACTGCTTCATAAACATCGGTCAAGGTTAAATTAAAAGAAATCATGATGGAAAAAGTCCTAGTATGGATTAGTATCACTCCATAATAACTTTTATGAAATATCATGAGACTAAAATATTACCCAATTCATTGGAGTGCTATATAATTCCAAGAACACCCATCACATTACTTTCATTCTCATGCTTAAGTGTGCCACATAGATCATACAATATGGATCCATTCATCATCATATTTTATTCCAAAATCAAGGAGTGTGAAATAAATACATGTAAGTACCCAATAAAATAAGTGTATAAATGGGATCACCCTTGATAGAAAATGGGTATAGTATTCATTACCCAATTGTTTTGGATGGAAAATCACAGTGAAATTTTAACAGTATAACAACGTCACTTAAAGATTCATAAAATGGGTTGATGAGAGACAAAAGGGTATCTAATAATTTTTTCATCAAATGGAAAGTAATAGAGATATGGAAAACTATATACCAATATTATGAATTGGTAATAAAAGGTATAATATAATGAATAAACTTGAATAAATAGGAGAAAGAAAGGAACCCTTACTTGAGTGAGTGACTCCAAATGCTTGGGTAGAGATTCTTGAGAGCTTGTGGGTTCTTTAAGAGGACTCTATATAGGGTAAGGAATAGTAAGAATGTGATACAAGGATTTTTAGTGAAGATAAATGGGTGATTTGGTGGGTTTATATAGGAAAAGAGTGTGGAATACTTTATTATTTCCCAAACTATGGTTTTGGACTCTATATAATAAAATAAATAAAAACACAAACCTTACCATGGTTTTACCATGTTTTTAAAAAAATAGGGGTGGTTTTAATTATTTTATAATTCCTAGAGATGAAATTATTAAAATTTTACCCATGGTGATGTGGAAGTGAGTCATACTCTTAAAGAAATGATTTTAAAACCTTAAAATATATTATAGGTTTTGGAGGATTCATAAAGGCTTTATAAAATTAATAAAATAAAATTAAAATCACATTATTTTAAAGGGAAAACATATATTTGGTCTTTTATACCCATTATTGTATTTATTACATCATTTTTGGGTCATTATGATGTCATAATACACCCCATATATTTATACTGTATTTAATTTTTACCCGAAAATTAGACTATCTCAGAAAATTATGAAAAATTAACCATTGGATAATTTCTAAATTATGATTCTGAAAAAATATTCATTTTATCTAAATAATTATATAAACATATGAATCTTCAATTTTAAAATAATAATCTGCATTTATTGAGAAATGTTGGGTTTTTAACAATAACCATTTTCGAACCCATATTAAAATTACATTTGATTTCATAAAAATTATATTATAATTAATATTTTAAAAAATTTATTTAATAATAATATTTCAATAAAATATTATCTATTTCAAAAATAAATTAATTCATTAAAATAAACATCTTAATTGAAGTTGAATATTAAAAATACAATTTGTGCTTTATTGTATAAAAATAAAAATTATTTATAAAGTAGAAGTTAATAAAACCATTATTCTATTTAAATTATAATAAATATATTCATACTATTAGGGTCATGATAAATATCCTTTTAATAAACCATAAAACTCCCTAAGGGTAAGGTGGATGATGGTGAAACTTTCATGGGGTGGTTCGACATACATGGTTTGGGTCGTGATCTTGACGAGATTGAACTTATCACGTAAATAGCTTACCTAAAGATTAAGTTGTTAGATATCATATTGGATTTGGTCAAGAGAAAATACTAGTGATACTATCTCCCTTAGAAGCTTCAATAAATGGGCTTCATAGGGTATGATCCTATTGGTTGAGACCATCACTCATTTTTCTATGTCAGTTGGATTTATTAAAATTCTATATTTATACTAATCATAGGATCACTATTCAACAACTATATTATAAATGTTAATAAAGCTTAATATTATTTTAAATATTATAGGATATAATAAAACCAAATAAGTGAATGTGTTTTCTATAAACAGATTTCATAATAATACATTTAATTAAATCATAAGGGGTATTTTATTTATAACAGTTCGGGTCATTACAATATTCCCCCATTTAGAAATTTTGACCTAAAAATTTTCATTTCACACACTAAAATAGATGAGGGTAATTATGTTTTATCACCTACTCCAATTACCATGTCACTTGTTTAAACTTTTGGTTTCTCCAAAACACTCTAACCAGGTGCATTGTCTTATTTCATAGAACTTTGTCTCTATGATCTAAGATCTTCACCGACTTCTCCTCATATGAGAGATCATTATCCAATGATACCACCTCTAGATTGAGTACATGTGAGGTTCTAGTATGTACTTATAAAATAGGGATATATGTAAGTACTTGAGATAGGTTGGGTGGGAGTACAATTTGATGGGCCACCAATACAACACGATGAAGGACATTAAAGGGATCGATATATGTTGGACTAAGCTTTCCCTTATTCCCAAATATCATCACTTTATTCCATATAGATATGAATAGGAATAACATGTTTCCAACATCAAAATCCAGATCTCATCAATGATTATCATCATAGCTCTTTTTTCAAATCTGAGCTGCCTTGCTGTGATGCTGAATGATCTTGACCTTTTCCACCATTTCCTTGACCATTTCAGGACCCAGCAGTTTCTGTTCCCCAACTTTATCCCAGAACATATGTGTTCTATACCTATTCCTATAAAGTGATTATTAGGGGCATTTTTATTCTTGAGTGAAAACTATTATTCTATAATAAATCCACCAGAGGAAGATGTTAGTCCCATCTTCATTTGAAGTGAATCGACCATGCTCTCAACATGTCCTAAAGTGTCTCGATAGTCCTCTAAAATTGACCATCATTTTGAGGGTGATAATCCATTCTAAAGTTCAACTCAGTATTTAGATAATTTTTAAGAATGTTTCATAACTTGGAGTTAAATCTTGTATTTTTGTTAGATACAATCGATAGTGGTGTTCCATGCAGTGTCACCACTTCTCTAATGTATATACTTACATGTTGATTGAGTGAGAAGTTCTCTCAAATCACAATGAAGTGTGAAATATTTATAAGATGATCCACCACAACCCAGATAGAATTATTTTCTCTTGATTCCTTTGAAAGACCAGTGAATAATTCCATGGTGATGTTTTCCCATTTCCATGTAGGTATGTGTAATGGTTGCATCATTACCTTGGAGTTTTTCCTTTCTTCTTTCACTTGCTGACATACAAGACATATTGATGTATATTCCATGATCTCCTTCTTCATATATTCCAAAAAAATTACACTCTTAGATATTTCTATACATAATTTTTTTTTTCTATATGGATGGAGAAAGTCAAATTATGCGCCTCATCCAATAGATCCTTCTTTAACTCAGGATTTGATGTTACACATTTCCATGACCTAAATATTACAACTCCTTCTTAATTAACATTGAACTCTGAGGATTTACCTTTTCTTATAGTTTCCAATTTCTTCTTAATTCTCACATAATCTCTTTGATAATCATTTATCTTTTCTAAAATAGATAGTTGAGCAATAATTTTTTAAATTATTGGTTATTTCACTTAATTTATGATTACCATTTCTATCTTCTTCAAGTCTAATAAGATCAGATCCTTCTCAATTATCATCAATGATAAAATTTTTTGATCCTTTATACTTAGAGTGTATTACACTTTATTTATTTCCTAGGATGATATTTTTTTAAGAATTTACACCCCTTAATCCACTATAACTATAATCATTAGTGTATATTCGTCTCTTTATGTGTGAATATATACTTGAGGCTCTTGTGATCCATATATATTTCACACTTCTACCCAAAGAGATAATTCCTCTATAATTTTAAAATTATTATCACTATATCCAACTCTAGATCATGCATTGGGTAGTTATATTCATGAACTTTCAAATAACTTGAAGCATATTCTATCACTTTTTCATTTTTCATCAACAAACAACCTAATACCTTCTTCAAAGCATCACTAAATAACACTAAAAGTTCTCTACTTATGGGTTGTGGGATTATATGTGTAGTGATAAGCCTCCTGCTAAACTCCTTGAAGCTCTCTTCACATTCATAACTCCAAGAAAACTTAAATCTCTTAAAAGTTAGCTTGGTTATAGTATTTGACAATCATGAGAAATTCCATAAAAATCGATGATAGTAACCAGCTAATCCAAGGAAACTATAGATATCTATCATAGATGTTGGCTCAAACATCCTTAAATTTCTTCTATCTCCGAGGGGTCTATTTATATCCTATTTTTTGTGATGATATACCCCAATAACGAGATTTCCTTCAACTAGAACTCACTTTTTCTGTACTTGGTACACATCTTCTCCTTTATTAAGTTTTTTAGCATAGTTCTGAGATGCTCCACCTGATCCTTATTGATTTTGGATTATATTAGAATATCATCTGTAAATACTACCACAAATTTGTTTATGTAATCTCTAAAGAATCTATTCATCAAGTACATGAAGATTTATGGATCATTAGTGAGTCTGAATAGCATTATTATGAACTCATAGTTCCCACAACTTGTACAAAAAGTAGTCTTGGGGATATCATCCTTATTCACCCTATAATAGTAATACTCGAACCATAGATCCAACTTATAGAAGTATTTTTCTCCATGTATCTAATTGAATAAGTCATCAATCCATGTAAGAGGACACTTGTCTTTATTATGATCTTTTTGATCTCACAATAATCAATAAAAGGCACATTGACGAATCCTTCTTCTTGACGAAGAGGATTGATGCACCCCAAGGTAAAGAACTTGGGAATATGAACCCCTTATCCAGATTATCCTATAGTTTATTATTCATCTTCTTTAGTTCTATAAAAACTATTCTATATTAGGTCTTGGATAATGGTAATTCCCCAAGTATAAGCTCAATTTAAAATTCAACCTCTCAGCTCAGAGTGAGTCCGAACAATTCTTTAGGAAACACTTCAGGGTATTCCCTCACAATGATCATATCTTTAAGGTTGATCATTTACTTAAACTCAATCATTTGAGATATATGTGATTTCTCATTAGACAATAATATCCATGACTAAGATGTTGGTTCTAAAGAAAATTCTTCCACCTCATTTAATTTTTATATAATCAAAGGATGATTCACAATACGAAGAGTTATTTCCTTCCCTTGGAAATTTATGTTGGCTCTATATAGTGAAAGACAACCCATACCCAGAACTACATCAAATTTAACCAAAGGGAGAATCAAAAGGTTCTATGGGAAATTCATCCCAAAAATTTTGAAAAGGGATGGGTTATATACTTGGTATGAAATAATTACCCCATTTTATGTTTTCACTAACAGCTCTACTTCCATGCTTTGTGGTGGTGTTTAAATATTTCTAGTAAACATTTATGATATAAATGAATGTGTAGAACCATAATCATAAAGTATGTTTTCTATTCTTGAATGAATAACAAGAAATCCTATCAAAAATTCATTTTCAGGATCCACATCAGTGATTGTGATGGGAAAATCTCGCACTTAATGCCTTGGAGGTTGTTGGTTGTCTCCAAAAACCCTTAGCTTAGTGTATTGGTTTAAAAAGTAACATGGTTCCTTAAAATTGTAGAAATGAACAATGAATTGAGGGTTTATTGGAGCATTCCTTTCCTACATTTCATTAGTGGGTCTATTCTATTGAGAATCCATAGATAGGTGTCCTTCATTCCCACACCCAAATCATTTCTTCATTTCCCTTAGGCAATTTTTAAGGTGCTTAGTTCTGCACTTTTGACAAGTGTGATATTGATATTTATTAAAATTGTTAGATTTATCGATATAAATTCTAGAATTCAACTCAACTTTCCGCTTCTTATCCCTATGAAACCCTTGAGATTATTTTATATGCATTTCAACTTTGAGGGAATATCAGAAAATTTCCTAATAGCTATCAATGTCTCAGATCACTAGGGATTTTTGCAGACTAGGTTTTATCCCACCAAAGAAGTGTTCAACTTTTCATTTGGGGGTAATGAAAAATTTGGAGGCATATCATAAAAGTCTTGTGATTCTTTTCTTGTACATCCTGATAGATTCATCTTTTTTTTTCTTTAGGCAAAGGAAATCCCTTTCCATTTTAAATTGGATAGTGCAAGGAAAATATATATCAAATTATTTTTTTTGGAATTATTTCCACCCCATCGCTTTGATATCTTCCTCATGCTTTGTATTCTTGATCAGTATCCACCACTCATCATCGTCTACATCCAAATGATAAACAACTAGTATGATCTTATATTGTTTGGAACATTTAAGGATGGAGAAGATCTTATCAATGGAGTTGAGCCATTGTTCTGTGATTAAGGGATCGGATGATCCATTGAAAGTTGGAGGTATTTATCACATAAAGCCCTCAATTGTATCTTTTTATTTCATAGAGAGTTTAGGCACTCATCCTGATCTAGGTTTATATTTAGAACTATATTCATCTGAGAGAGTATCATTATAAAATTTTGATTCCCTCTCCCATTGGGTTGGGAATCTCATTGGTACAATCATCATATTTCCCTTCACATTGGGGTTTTACCCAATTCCTCCTATTTCTGGACATTGGATATAATAAATGGAAACTTAGAATGAGTATTTTTAAACTTTTAAACACATAAAACATAATCCAATGAAATTAAATAGGTAAAATATAAATTATATGTATTTCCTTAACATATGAATTTCTAATATTCAATCTATGTTATCCACGATCTAGTTCCTAACATATATTATTATGGGTACTTTTTGTTCCATTAATAATGGTTCATAATAAGATTATAAATTTACAAAAGAATATACCTTGGGAGTGTCAAACTAGGTGTGTAGTAATTCCCATTGTTATGCACTTGTTTCCGGTCGAGTCTAGCTCAATGCGGTGTTTTCGAGTTTTACCCCTATGTACATCTATTCAAGAACCATATCCACTTCTAGAATCCAGAAAGGAATGTATTTTATTGATAAACCACTTAATATATACTTACCAAAATTTAGGGATGTTTTCTTATACTTAGTCTTACCCCTAAGGCTTTTTCTGGAGTTTTCTAATCTTAATCCCCAAAATAACTGAACATTTCATTTGATACCAACTATGACAACCATTCTCTTTATTACATATTAATTCATAATTTATTACATAATATTACACATAATAAAACCTGTAATATGGAGATGTATAGTGTCTCTGAGAATTAGATACATTACATAATAACTTAAAATATGAAATACATCATCTTTATTGAAAACTTAACATACTCGTACTTAAAATTGCCTGGCATAACCTGGGGACATACATTATAAAGGGCCGATATATAAATACCAGTAAGGAAATAAACATGTAATAACATGAAGAAAGTAAAAAATTTAGAAAATAGGCAAATAAATGGGTCATAAAAGTAGTGATAACCATAAAAAATGAACAATAAGGTATAATATAACATGATAACATAAAGACAATATGGGAAATGTGGCAAAAACTTAAAACACTACATCATAAACATGGGTCAAGGATAACTGAAAAGAAATCATGAAATAAAAAGTATGAAGATGGATTAGGATCAATCCCTAATTTATTTCATTATGTATCATGATACTAAAACATTACCCCATGAATTGCAGCTCTATATAATTTAGGGAACACCTGTCACATTCATTTCATTCTCATGCTTAAGTGTTCCATATAGATCATGCAACATGAATTCATTCATCATCATATTTTATTCTAATATGAAGGAATGTATAATAAATACATTTATGTACCAATTAAAATAATTATAAGTATATTAAAGTGAACACCCTTGATAGGAAATGGGTATGGTATTCACTACACAATTGTTTTGTCATGGAAAATCATGTTGAAATTTCTCCATTATAACGATGTTACTTAAAGATTAATAAAATGGGTTGATGAGAGATAAATTCATCTATAATAATTTTTACATCAAATATATAGTAATAGGGATTTGAAAAAACATATACCAACATTAGTAATTGTTAATAAAAGGCATAATATAATCAAGAAGCTTGAATAAATATGAGAAACAAAGGAACCCTTACTTGAGTGTGAATCCAAATGTTTGGTAGGAGCTTCTTGATAACTTGGTGGAACCTTAAGAGGACTATAGAGAGGGTAGATAAGAGTAAGGATGTGATTAAAGTATTTTTTGTGAAGATAAATGGGATATTGAGTGGGTTTATATAGGAAAATAGTGGGGAATTCTTTATTATTTCCCAAACATAGTTTTTGGACTCTATATTACAAAATAACCAAAACCACAAACCTTACCATTATTTTTCCAAAAGTTTATACCAAATAGGTGTGGTTTAAATTATTTTAATAAGTAAAAGGGCCAAAATTATGAAAATATTACCCTTGGTGACGTGGAGGTGAGTCATACTCTTAAAGAAATGATTTTAAAACCTTTAAATATATTATAGGTTTTGGAGGATTAATAAAGGCTTTATAAAATTGATAAAATAAACTTAAAATCACATTATTTTAAATTTTAAACATATATTTGGTCTTTTATACCCATTATAGTATTTATAACATAATTTTTGGGTCATTATGATGTTATAATACATACTATATATTTATACCATTTTTAATTTTTATTTGAAAAATCGACTGTCTCAAAAAATTATGAAAATTTAACCATAGGATAATTTTGATGTTTTGATTCTAAAAATAATATTCATTTTATCTAAATATTTTTCTAAACATTTTAATGTTCACTTTTAAAATAATAATTTACATTTATTGAGAAATGATGGGTTTTTGACAATAACAGTTTTCATACCCTTATAAAAATTAAATTTCACTTCATAAGGATTATATAATAATTTATATTTAATAAAAATTATTTAATAATAATATTTAAATAAAATTATTTAATAATAATATTCAAATAAAATATTATTTATTTAAAAATTCAATTAATTCATTAAAAAAATGTCTTAATTGAAGTTGAATATTCGAAATACAAATTGTGCTTTATTGTATAAAAATAAAAATCATTTATAAAGAAAAAGTAAATATAACCATTATTATATTGAAAATATAATATAAATATTTATAATATTAGGTTATTTATATATATCAATTTAGTACAACAAAAAACTCCCTAAGGGTAAGTCGGGATATTGTGATACTTTCATAGGGTTTTTCAACATACGTGGTCTGGTTCGTGATCTCGATGAGCTTGAACTTCTCTCATAAAAAATTTATTTTATGCTTATGTTTTGGATATAAACATTGGATTTGTAAAGGGAAAATCCTAGTGATTCTATCTCTCTCAAAATCTCTAATAAATGGGCTTTATAGGGTATTATCCTACTAGTTGAGTCCATCACTTTCATTGTCTGTGTCAACTGGATTTGTTAAAACCCTATATTTATACTAATAATAGGATCACTATTAAATGGATATATTATAAATGGTAATGATGCTTTATGGTCTTTCAAATATGATATTATATAATAAAACTAAATAAGATCATGTGTTTTCTATAACCATATTTAATAATAAGTCATTTAATTAAATCATAATGGGAATTTTATTTATAATAGTTCATGTTGTTACAATCGTGGTATGGGCATAGTGACAACCTAGATTTCTATTCTCTTTCTAACTGATTTGGGAACACTTCAGATATAATTCCATCCGGTATTAGACTATTTTAGGTAAATCTTTCCTAAAACAAATTCTAGGCTACCTTATAAGAGATAGGTGGAGTTTACTATTGATCTAGTTCCAAGGGCATAACCAGTGTCTATTACTCCTTATAAGATGGATCCAACTTAGATTTAGGAACTAAAATGGTAGTTACATGAACTATAAGTTAAGGGGTTTATATGAACCAATATTTCACCTTGGGGTTCACCTGTGCTTTTCACCAAGAAGGTAGATGGGGCCATTAGGATTTTTGTAGACTATTAGAAATTGAACCAACATACAGTTAAGAAGCAGTATCCCCTACCTGAAATAAATTACCATTTGATCATCTCTAAGAAGATCAGGTTCTTTCAAATATTTATTTAAGGTTAGATTATCATCATGTTTGAGTCATGCCTTCAGATACACCACATACGTCATTCTGTAGTAGATATGGTCTGTAATAGTATTTTCTAATATTGTTAGATCTCATGAAAGTTTAAAAAGATTTCATGGAACTAATGGATCATGTTTTCCACTCATATATGGACTCTTTTTAGCCGTTTTTGTATAATAAATCTTGGTGTACTCACAGACTTGACATGATCATTTCAAACATCTTGATATTTTTTCAATTACAGTGAGTGAACTTAGGTTATATTCCAAGATCAAGAAATTATACTTATATATTGATAACATTATATTATTGGGTAACATTATCTTAGAGGAAGGATTGTATGTTGACCCAGAGAAAGCAAGAAACATAGTTGTGTGGGGGTATCCGAAGAAGGTCATTGATATTAGAGTTTCTAGGGGCTAGATATATATTATCGATGTTTTATTCAAGATTTTCACACCTTAAAACACATCTTAAAAGATTTAAAAAAAATGGTGTTAAATTATTATGGTCTTAAGCATATGAAAAAACCTTTTAGGAGTTTAAATTAAGACTTACCTCAACACTAATCCTTATTTTCCAAGATATAGATAGAATTTATATAGCTTATAGGGACACATGAGGATTAGAGCTTGGAGTAGTTCTAATGTGGGGTGATTGAGTCATGATATACATGTCTTTTTAGTTGTGGCCTCATGAGAGCAATTATTTGAAACAAGACCTTGAGTTAGTGGTTGTGGTTCATGATTTACAGTACTAGAGACATTATTTTTTGAGATAATAATTCATTATATACACAGACCATAAAAGGATCAAATATATATTCACTCAACATGACCTAAACCTCAGATAGTGAAGGTGGGATGAATATCTGTATTCCTTCCATTTTGAGCTTGTTTATATGAATGGAAAAGGAAATGTAGTGGTAGATGCTCTGATCAGGAGGACTCAAACACAAGCAGTTCAGGAGGTCAATAGTGAATTGAAGTTGATGGCCTTATTTTCTAAGATGGAATTAGAGGGTGAAATAACATCTTGGGTAACATGTAATCACATCATTATAAATTATTTCTTCAATTATGTAAATATTGAATATGGAAAAAAAATTGGATCACGAGGGACTAGTCCTATGGGAGAGAATTTTATGCAAAGACCCACCACCTAGTTGGATGTTAATGAGGATGATATATTATGTATTCATGGGTGTGTCTAGGTTACTGTACAAATATAATATGAATTTATGAAAGATTCTCATGCCTCTACTTGGGTGGTTCATCTCAGACTCACCAAGATGTACCATGATTTACTTCTCTAGTATTGGTGAATGAGTATGAAAAGAGAGGTAGATGACTTTATTACTCAGTGTTCCACTTATCAATAGGTGATTCCAGAACACCAGTGAAAATGGGGAATTTTAAATGCATTTTCCATTATTGAGTGGGAATGTGATTAAGTCACTATATATTTCATTATGGTCTTACCAAAACCCCCTCAAGGTAGTTTCACTGTATTAGTTATCATGGATAAGCCAATGAAGGTCGCCCACTTCTTGCCTACCAGGGAGACCTTTTTAGTAGAAAAACTCAGAATTATTTATGTCTAAGAAGATTATATTACTTCATGTAGTTACACATAATTTCATATCATAAAGGGACACTCATTTTATTTCTCATTTCTGGAAAGGGTTGCAGAGGGACCTGGGTTTATAGATGCTTCTAAGTGAAACCTGTTACCCTCAGACAGATGGTCAGTCCGAGTGTACTATACAGGTGTTAGAGGACATGATTAGAGCATTAATATTTTATTTTTCATGTTCTTGGGACCAAAAAATACCTTTATTTGAGTTTTATTATAATAAAACCTTCCAATAGATTATACAAATGACTCTTTATGAGGCCTTATATGGCCCAGTATGCCCTATTTTTAGAGAATTTATCTATTTCTTTAATTTCTACCATCTTAGCCTAGATTAGAGTCTAATAACGCATGATGAGTCATCTACCATCATAAGGTAGGTGTTTTAGTGATTTTACTTAAAATTATATCCATTAATATTATGCATCACTATTTCACATGGTGGAATTTACATGCGCAACCTCCTAAAATGTGTTTTCCTTAATTAAATGTATGGGCCTTGACCTACATGACCCGTGAGACCCATTGACACAAATAGAGGTTGAAAACCTCAATTATAACCACCCATTATGTGTGTTGTTAAAAATTATAAACTAAACATATTCTTTCTACATAATTAAATCACCTTCTTAGGTATATTATTTTTCCCATTGTAATCAGGATTTCAAATGAATTAAATGAAATGTAAATTGAATTGAGAAAAGGGGGGATGATGAGTCAATGTTCCTTGGATCTTTTTTTTCTTATTCATGAGTTATACCATATAAATGAAATGACCAAATTGAATTAAGTAAATTGTTAAATATAATGGATTTACTACTAACTCATGACTATTCTTCATGTGATGATGAGCACAATATAAGAGTTTCAACTCAGAACACCTTGGATGGGATCATCGAGCATATTTAATTAAATGAATTATAAATGGATCATATCACACCGAGGGTGATACATGGATTATTATATATAATACCTTGGATGGGATCACATGGAAGGTGGATTTATATCCTTCCATGAGTGGAAATTGGGTTCCCTATGTGGAATTACTTGGACGGGCTCAAAGGGAAATAATTTTATACCATGCCAAGAGTGATACTTGGGTTTCTATATTGAATGCCTTGGATGGACTCTTATGGTTATGGGTTTTTATAGTATACATATAGTGATACCAATGTTCCCTATGTGTAATTCCTTAGACAACTTCAAGTTTCCAATTAATTAAATGATGAATTTTCCAAGTCAAAGAACATACTTGGATTCAATCAATGATTTAGATACATGACTACTATGTTTTTACCTATGACTGATAAGTACTAACTATCATGGGGTTATTGATTCTATTTATCTATTTATTATTACTATGTATGAATGTATTAGTTTTATTCCTTGGGTCCCAACCTTATAATTATGAATTATAAATGTAACTATTTAGAGACATTCTGGCTTAGCCCGAGAAAGTAGTATCAGATGGGTTTTCCATGCGAAACCTAGACCGATATGGTTTATTCACCTTACTGATTATTATTTATTATCAACTACAAACTTATCATAGTATATTCATAGACTAAATATTGTTATACATCATTATTTGTGGCCTATTGAATTTTTATCACACCTTGTTTGGCCCACCAATTGGTACCCGTACATACTTCATGGATGCAGGTTGGGGAAAAGGGAATCACCCGACCATGGATGCATGATTTTCTATATTAGGATGGAGTACGGAAATAGATGACTGAGATTATTCTTGTTATTATATTGAATATATCATTTTACCTTTTTTTATATTGTATATCATGTACTATAGATGATTGATACCATATTCCACTTTTTATTCCCCATTTTTGTATAGTATCATGACATCATTATTTTTTATATGAAACTGGGTGTTGTTTATGTCTATTATTTATCTACTTGGATGTTTTACATTCCATTGTTTAAATTATTATTGTCTCCTGAGGGGGTCAATCTGATTAGGGGAGATGATTTGGGCCTCCATTACTTCAGGCCCCCTTAGGCCATTCTCGGCCCTGGCTGCTTTGGCTGTTTGGCTCTCTTTTTGTCATTCTTAATAAAAAAATTTACTTTGGAAGGAATCATAAGGATATTATCTACCCACTATATCAACTTAGGCCCTAAATAATATCTATAAGCCTCTGGAATATGGGGAGGTGGACTTGAGGCCATGTGGCCAATTGGGTTTAGTTACTTATGAGTGAACTGGGTTCAGTATGTCACGCAATCAATAGTGGCAGACCCCATACTTCCCCATAGAGTTAGTAATGCCAAACTCAGGGACATTAATTACAAGATATTTCAAGGAAAGTTATCTTTAAGTAATTTAGTTGATATATTTTATGAAAGTGGGGAAAACTTCATCCTATTTCATGGGTGGATATTGGTTTTAGTTGGGCTCAATAAGGAGGTGTTGATAGATTTATACACTCCCTCTATACCAGTGCATTGTAGTGTCACCAAGATGTACCTGGATCTAAGGTTTTAGTTTTGGTGGATAGGAATGAAACAAAGTGTTTCAAAGTTTTTGTCTTAATGCCTTACCTACTAGTGGGTGAAGCTATATCATCACATTCTAAATGATCTTATAAAACCTCACAATAATCCTACCTAAAAGTGAAATGGGATGTCCATAGAATTAATGATAGGACTTTCATGATTGAAAATGGTTCATGATGTCATCTATGAGATATTTAATTGACCAACCAAGATAACCCACTTTCTCCTCACCTGAGAGAAGAGTTTGGGGGAGAGTTTGGGATGTCTCTACACAACCAAGAACATGAAATTTCAAATGGTTCCCTAGAAGAATGTTTTTAATTGAGGCAATCGATTCATATACCAGTTATAGTGTAGTTTTTATAAGGATTCTGGGACCTAGTTACTATAGAGTACAATGTTATATCCTTAGAAAGATGTCTTGAAAGTAAGGACCATTTAGGTACTTATGGAAATGTTGAGAGTCTTTTTTCTTGATTTTAGAAGAACTTGATATGATTACTTAACATTTGTTTATTTCACATAAAATAATAGATACCAATCCACTATTAGTATGAAACCATTGAAGGAATTATATGGGAGATCTTGATGGACCCCCCATTGTTGGATGTAGATTAGAGAGTTGTCTTTTATATGGCCAGAGATGGTGTGGTTGATGAAGGAGAATGTATAGTTGATCAAGGAGTGGATGAGGGAATCTCAAATATATTAGATATCCCACAAATACTGAAAATTAAGGCCTTTATATTTCAATGAGGGTGGCTATGTATTCATAAAGGCCTCACCATAATATAGTTTAATGGGGTTTATTCAAAGGATAAATATCTCCTTGAGGTTCATTGGAACTTTCTAAATCCTATGGTAGATAAAAAGAGATTAGTATTATCTAGAACTACCACCTAAGTTAGACAAGATGTGAAATATCTAATATGTGTTATAGATAATAAAGTTGAGGAGATGTGTGCATGACTAGTTAGAAAATATCTAATAGGGTGAGTTGGATGATGTGGAAAAAAATTCCTTTTATGAGTAATCAGTGGAAATTAAGGATATGTAGGATAATTCACTTCAGGGTAAGGTGATACCCTTGGTTCACATCAAGTGTTTACATGTGAATTTTCACGGAAGATTGCATGAGTTCTAAAACAATATGTGAGTTTGGTACCCTTACCTCTTTGAGTGAGTCAGACATTTGAAGAAGAAAATCCTTGAAGTTGGATAATATTTAATGACCCATATTATTTTCATTGAATCCTTTAAAATATTTTATCAATATTTTATTTATTATTCACATGGATAGATAAATTGTATAGTGGTGTGGGATTTTAAGTAATATATATTATTTCATAAACATATTTTTTAGCTCTTATGCGGGTGAATGAGTTATATCATTAATATCTATTAAACATATCCCTATAAGGAAAACCTATCTTTTTTATTTGACTTTTGATGGGATTTTTTACCCTTGAGAGTCGTAACAGACATTATAGTCTCAGTCACTAGCCCTGGCCCATTTTAGGTATTTAAAAAAAAATTGGTGACCAAATTATCCTCTATAAATTCTTCCTTAACTCCTTTAATTAGGGTTATCCATAATTTTGATATAAACCCTAAGCAAGAGTGATTAGATGATTGAGAACTAATTCTTCAAGAAATAGAAATCATATCTCTGGGAAAGCATGGATCTATGAAAATCACGAGGTAGGGAATATTTATGTTTATGTTGGATCCATTCTTTAATTTATTCATTTCAATAAATATTATTTCTAATTTAATCAATCCCTCTAAGAATTATTTATAAATTTTTAAATATTTTTTTCATTTCATTCAAAAATCATTGGGGAAATCATATTTGTGGAGGAATAAGGCTAGTGAGTGGATCATCGCCGACCATCATCACTAGCGTCAATTGGTGTGGGATGTCCAACTACTTTGGTGGCTACCCATTTCCCCCCTCCCTATCTACCATCTCACCTTCTTATTGAAATTAGGAGAGTGAATAATGAATGACCACATGGTTTATGTTGGTGGGATAGGATGATAGAGGCTGTGCAATGTGAGATGGAGGCTTGAAATGGGGAAATACATAGCGGGGGATCCCTGAGAGATGAACTGGTCGACAAAAAAATGACACACAACGTTGAAGCTAAAAGATGGAATAGTGAGGTAGAGGCTCTTAAAAGTTTGAAAGATAAAGTTTTTTCTAAAGGATAAAAATATCAAGGTTTTCTTAAGATGTTAAATCAGTTAGGATCCAATAGTCACCCTTCCTATTACATGGTAGGTGGAGTGGGCCCGACTGGTGGGGTGATCAACATTGACTCGAGTAAGCCTAGGAGGCATGGGTCAGCCTATGAGGCCATGGTTAGGCGGTGATTCTAGGACAAACGGGACGACCGTATACGGTTACCAAAACCATCCATGTGGCCAGGTGACCAAAGTGAGTTTAGTAAATTGGTCAGACTCGACTTAGAGGAAGCAAGGGCTGGATGACTATTCAACCACCCCCGTGAATCTTGAGAGGGACATGGCCTTTCCTAAATGGGACGACCTTCCCTTTAAGGTGGTGATAGAGCTGATATTTTCAATATATTTTATCTACATTTCAATTATTTAATCCTCACCAATGTTTCATTACATGTTAAATTGCATAATTTTTTGAATTTTGTTGTATTTTGAGCTAAATTGTGAAAATGCCCTAATTCTGGATTTTTAACATTTTTTCACTAGTTTTAAGATTAGGGAATATCTTTTTAAATATTAACCCAATTTGAATGATTCATTTTTTAGGAACCCCTGGAATATGGTCGTCACATTTTTCAACTAGACCAAGTTCTAAATCATCCATCTATGGGCCTATATAAATCATTCTTTGGGAAAAGTTTGTATGTTCGGATGGGTAAATCCCACCTCAATAAATGGAGCATAACATCGGCTATAGGTTTCCAAAGTCATTAATTCCAACTAGGAGTGAAATAATCCTCAAAGGTACGCATGCATGATGAGTTTCATGGTCAAAGTCGGTCATTATTGCACACTTTGAGTGAGTCAAACAAGTAGAAGATGAAGAGTCTCCACGGGTAGAGCAAGAGACACTGAGTAATTAATTCCTAACTTTCGCAGCACGTCTCCAAATTGGATGAAATTTTGAGGAGAGACGGAGAATAAAATTTGGAACAACTCTTTAGTATGGTCAAGTGGTTTATTTGTCCAGAGAGGGTTCCACATAGAAGCATCTTTCAGGCGGACAAAATCTAGACAGAAGAATTTCCAGCCCTCCTCCCCTTATCTCCCCATCTCTTATTTCATTTCAAAGGGAGGTTGGATTTATGGAGACCTTGATGAAGATGGTGTGAAATCTTTCTGGAATTAAGATGATGTGGTCTTCTCAAGTGATGTGAGGCTAAGCACCAAGTGGTTGTGGACGATGACAACCGATGGACACTCCCTTCTGAGTTTTGATCTTCATGTGTAATCTCTATTTGCATCTCTCTTGAACGTATATTTCTTGGATGAAAACGGTTGTTTTATTTCACGAATATATTTTCAACTTGTTTTTTCTGGATGTTTTCCCAATATATGAAGTAAAATAATTGATTTCACTATTTAAATTTCTTCGGTGAGGTCTTGTCGTTGAGCATAGTGATTTCGATTAGGTTTGATTATTTGAAGGTCTTCATGTAATTTGATAACTTCTATACGAGGGGAAACAATAATATTGAGGTTTTAATATGATATCCTTGAAAAATAAGGTGTTTATCCAGAGGTATTTGGGTAGGCATTGAGAGATTAATTTGAGAGATAATTTTAAACAAGGAAGAGGGGAGTGTCTGGGAGGTTAAAGCTTGTCCGTAACTGTCATGACCCGTCCTCGGGGCCCGTGCCGTGACTACCCCAAGCCCGCCTTCCATAGGCCAGGGGTTGGTAACTAGCACCAAGGCGTAAATCCTGGTAAAAAGGGAAGGCATTGCCTTTGTAAAGTAAACAAACACCACAGAGCAAGCAAGCAGTAGAAGTAAACACTAAGTAAAAACTGGGTACAACAGTAAGTGCGGAAAAGTAAGTGGGCTAGTATACAAACCCAAACTGAATGTAAAGTACAACTGGAAGGGAAAACAGCAACTGAAAAGTAAATCCGCAATGTCAAGCTGTCCACTGGAAATCCCACCTGAAGGGTGGGTACAGATAGCCTCCACTCCTCCTCGGGTCCAGCCGACCACTCCGAGTACGTCCTGCCCAGTGGTCCACCTCCAGGTACCGTCCTGCTCCGCAAGCCTCAGCCACGATCAGTGCTGTCCGTCGTCTGCAACCAATACAACGTAGTGCGGGAATAGCCCATGTAGGGGTGAGTATAAGCTACTCAGTAGGGACCCCAGCACCCCCGAAAGTCTCCCAGAATCCACAAAGGATAATCCACAAAGGAAAGATACAATCACGAAGTAACATTCGACACTGCTTAGGTATATTCCCATACATATACCTAAGTTATCAATTCTCATTCGGATCCAACATCTGAACCCAAGTACAACCCAGCCCACACAGGAAAGCAAAATGTAATTAACAACAGGATAGCACAACACAATCCACAAAGGAAAGAAAAATAGGATTCAGCTCACACAGGTATACTACTTCGTAAGACGATAGAGATGATCAGATGTAGCCACTAATTCATCTAAGACATCAGACCCACAAAGGATCAGTAGGTACTAACCCCCGCAATGACCCACAAAGGATCGATCATGAAGTTCAAACCATAGCTATTGGGAAACTCCTATATCAAGGACAGTGGTTATGACGCTACAAACAAGCGCTTCCCTCTAACCTTGGACTGCTGTAGTACTCCACCTATCGAGTACTGTGTGCCTGCTGCTACAATCAAGCGCTTCCCATCATGCGTCTGCCGCTACAACCAAGCGCTCCCCCTCATAGCCTCTAGAGGTACTCCTTCTGTTGAGTACCACAGGTCAGCCGCTACAACCAAGCGCTCCTCCGTCGTGGGTCTGCCGCTACAACCAAGCGCTCCCCGTCGTGGGTCTGCCGCTACAACCAAGCGCTCCCCCTCATAGCCTCCAGAGGTACTCCTTCTGTTGAGTACCGCGGGTCTTCTGCTACAACCAATCGCTCCTCCGCCATGGGTCTGCTGCTACAACCAAGCGCTTCCCACAGGGCTATCCATAACACACCGAGTCGTTCGATCAGCAGTCGTCAAGTCTCAACCAGCTCTAGGGTTTCCGCACACAGCATGCTCGTTCCGAGAGGGTCCACTCCACGAGCCAAGAGGTCGATGCATCAACTGACATGTAGTCTGGAGTTGATGTATCCCAAAAAGTACCGTAGTGGTCACTACCAAACCCACAGAGGATTCCCGTACTATCTTCATTGTCGTCACAGACGCAGCCAGCTCTAGGGTTCCCACACACGACAAGCTCGTTCGGGAGGGTCCGCTCCATGAGCCGAGAGGATGATACATCAACTAACACATAGTCCAGAGTTTATATATCCAAAAGTTCCGTATCATCAACAGGAACTCAACGTCACAGACGACGCATCAATTGGACGTTTGGTCTGAGAGTTATCATCTTTTCCGTTCCAGGGGCCCGGTTGGATTTCGGGTGCAATCCAACCCGGCCACTATCCAACTACAACCAAAACTCAAGCGAAGGATGCCAAAAGTTCCGTCTCATCAAGAGGAAATCAATGATACAGACGGCGCGTCAATCGGACGCCCGGTCTATGATTTATTGGCCTTTTCATTCCAGGGGCCCGGTTGGTTTCGTGAGCGAACCAACCTGTTGGGACCACTTTGTGTTTGAAGATTGTATTTTTTGTCAATAGTTGTCAATAATGGTCAAAATGAAGAAGGATATGAAGAAGAACTCCAAAGTTAATGGAGATCGGCTAAAGTGAGGTTGCCTGGAGAATTGTTATGGAATCATAGCATTGGATTTCATACTTGAGAAATTATCTTAGACGATAAATTCAGACGATTGTTGAGCTAATCCTAAGTTCAAAGAACATGTGTCAATGGTGACACATTGTTTACAACAATGAATAATGGAGAAGTATCATCCATTTGAGTATGATTGGAGCATAATGGTGAAGTATCATCTATCTAAGGATGGTTGAAGAAGAATGAGGATTTGAAGAAGACAATGCAATGATTTATTAGTGTATGTGAACCATGCAAGAGCTTACTTAAAGAATAGAATCACATTGTATCCAAACCAGATGATGCTTTGCTGATATGTATTTCTCAAATATCATAAGTCATGGGAACTTGTGATGCAATCCTTATGATAGAAAGGGGGAGAAATGATGATGCCAGTCATATACAGTTTTGATTGGAAGGAGTGATGCTGCTGGAAGATAGGGAAGTTTCTGTACTTCCCATTGTAACTCTGACGATGCTTAAGCTGATCTATCAAAGGATATATATCACGATAGTGGAGTTCGTGATGAAAGATTGAATATGGTTTAGATTTTTGCGTGAAAGGCATGATTAAATATCAGAACATTAAAATGACAAAGGCATGGAATGTGCAGAAATTTAGGCATGTTGCGCGCAAAAATAAAGTGGTGCAAGAAATATATGTGGGTTGCGCGACATAGTAGCGGGTTGCGCAAAAAATTGGATCATTGCGCAAAATATCTGCAGGATGCACGAAATAGAGGAATGATGTTTTCGCGCAAAAGGTGTTTCGAGATCAGAAGCTCAAAAATTTTCAAAGGCATCAGCTGCGCGGAAAATTGGATCATTGTGCGAAATATCTGTGGGATGTGAGAAATAGAGGAATGATGTTTTCGCGCAAAATGTGTTTCGAGATCAGAAGCTCGAAAATTGGAAAAGGCATGAAATGAGTGAAAGATTGGAGCAGTGCGCGAAATATAATGTCGCAGGAAATATTGGGTTTGCGCGCAACATGGAACGCGGTGTGGAATTTTGCGCGCAATTGGTGCATTGTGATTAGAAAGTCGAAAAATGACAAAGGTAAGAGGTGCGTGAAAAATTGGAGATGTTTTCGCTAGGTTCGCGGAACATTAGACTTGTGCGCGGAAAAATTTTTTGTGTGCAAAATTTTGGTTTGATTTTTTACGCGCAAGAGTGTATTCATGATTAGAATGATGAAAAATGGCAAAGTCATGAGGTGCGCGAAAAATCCAGCAAGGTGCGCGTAATCTAAAGAAGTGAGAGACAATTTTACTCGCAGGAAGGGGTTTTACGTGCAAGGTCAAAAATGCCTATAAATATGAGGTGAACCCCTATCATTTAAAAAGACTTGACACATAGAAAAATCCTGAGCTCTGACGCGCGGAAAAAGTGAAGTATAAAGTATTGCGCGAAAAGAAGAATTGTTGCGTGAAAAAGAAAGTGTTGCGCGAAAAAGGTAAGTTCTGCGCGAAATAGAAGGGTTGCACGAAAAGGGTTTTTTCACGCCAAAAGGTGTTTTTACGCGCAAGGCTAGAATTTTACGCGCAAGCCACCTAGAAGGTTGCACGAAAATTTTGAGGTTCTCGTATGGCTTTGATAGGTGCATAGCACTCTCGAAGCAGCTTTGCGAAGAAGAAAGAACTGTGAACCATTCGGTTTCACAAAGAGAAGTTGAACCGCACTCACACGACTGGTGTTTTACACTATCGTTGTGCATTGTGAAGTGAGGAAGAACAAGATGTGCAACTGAATTCATATCTGCACCACGGAAGAAGGTAGTATACTGATACACTCTTGTGTTGGTATTAAGAATTGAAGAAAGAGATTAGAACACTGTAATTATACTGTGTCAAAGAGAATGAAGAGAAGAATAAGAACAGAGTATGCCCAACTGAAGGCTGACAATTATTCAGGGCAATTTAATTTTGATGATGTTAAGATGAGCTGGTCTTCATTGTTCTGATAATCACAACGGGAGTTTGTGATTACAGCAGATTGAAGTAGAAGCGATCTCAGTGTAGCTGGTTTTGCACTGAAGAAGAAGGGGAAGAAGATTGTGCAGCTTTTAGGTTTGCTGCAGAGAAAGAAGTGGTTGTTTACCTGCAAGCTGCTAGGCAGGTAATAATTGAATAGAGGAAGAACAAAGTAGCACTGTGACATTCAATAGGTCTCAACAGGTGAAAGATTCTTTTGGTTTTGAAAACTCTTTTAACAGAGAGAAGACTGTCTTCATAGGTAGTATAAAGAACCAGCTAGAGGCTGCAAGAGACTGTCCTTATAGGCAGTATAAAGAACCAGCTAGAGGCTTCAAGTTGGACTAGTCTTTCACCAGTCCAGGGAAGAGGATTGTTTCCCACCCCCCTCCAAAGTGTAGGGACTCACACTGGCTAGAGGATTGTTTTCCTAGCCACTCCATTGTAACAAAATTTTACATTATAACAGAGAATCCATGCACTGGACATCACCATGCATGGAAAGGACGTAGCTACTGTTATTGAGTGGTGAACCTTGTAAAAATATCATGTGCATATCTTTACCGCTTTCTATTACTGCATGAGACAGGGAAAAGAGAATAAGAGAATCAATATCATAACAGGTCGAGAGGTACAGGGATAAAAGTTGGAATTTGTTTAAAAAGTCCCCAACACTGATTCACCCCCCCTCTCAGTGTTAGGTATATTCCAAAATTGTCATTTTAATTGTTATTAGAGGGAGGTTAGCCTCTGTTGGATTCTCTAAAGTGAAGTTATTCTCTTTTGAAAACTTGAGTTCCGTTCCTGAGTCAACAATGAAGAGAAGTGTTATAGAAGATTTAGTTACCTTTGATCAGAAGGATATATCTACCAAGACCATGATGAATAGGAAAAATAAAGAGAAGAGAAAGTTGAAGAAGAATTCCCTCTTATCTAAAGAAGAGGAAGCATCTGGTTCTCCATATCTGGCTGACATTGAAGACACACCAGATTTGGAAAGTAATGAGAAGGTGGCTCAAGTCGCCACCAAGAAGATGGAAAACCTTCCTACCTCAACTGATCAAGAGGTATGTGTTAGTACATTTGGAAATAACCCTCATGATGAAAATGCTAGCACAAGTGGTGATGAACAATCTACAACATCTCAAGAAATATCAGTTGATAGATTAAGAATGATTTTGCATGGTATTCCTGAAGAGAGTGCATTCCTGGTTTGCGGGGTATTTCAATGCATGCAGGAAAATATCACTCAGCTAGAAGAAGAAACTGATGTTTTGGAGAAAGGCTTACAAGCAAAAATTGTTGAATGTCTAAATCTCTCCAGGAAGGTTGGAGCCTTTGAAGCAACAAAGATGGGATTTGAAGAAAGGTCTTCAAAGTGGCTCAAAGATGTTGAAGAAAAGGAGGGAGTCAACAATAATTTGGAAGAGAAGATCCATGCACTTGAAGATGATCTGAAAAGAGGCATTGAAGTCAATAAGTTATATTTGGAAGATAACTCCAAGAATATAAATGAACATGACTCTTTGTTACAAAACAAAGTAAAGATGCATGAAGATGAAGTTGAAAGATTGAAGAAGGATTGTGAAGATAAGATGACTATGATTGAAGACCAAAAGGTCATCCTCAATATGAGATGTCTAGAGTTGGAATATCAGTTGACCAATCTTGAGAAGACATATATTGAGTCTTCACAAAATAAGGAAACAGTTGCTTCTAGTACCCAATGTTCACTGGAGGATTCTACTATCAAAAGTCCTCCAAAATGTGATAAGAAGATCATGGATTCACTCATTGATCTGTCACAAGTAGCTGTGAAAGTAAAGGTACCATCCATACCAACTTGTACTAATGTTTCTAAAATTGTTTCTACAAAAAGTGCAGGTTGGAAGAAAAATTCTAAACAAGTATGGATGAGGAAAGGTGAGAAGAAACCTACCACCATGGCTATGGTGTATAGGGGAAAGAGTGTAGAAGATAGATCCCCACATAAAGCACATCCTACCAAGAATAAGACTCGGCAACCTTATCAAGGAGATGACAAGAAGTCAAGGTTTGTTGGTCAATGCTGGTGCTGTAATAGATTTGGGCATTGTGCACTGGATTTTTGGTACAACCCCTCAAATGTAAAAGCACAGAGAAATGCCATCTCAAGGGGAGAAATCCAGAGAAGAAGAAGCAACATCCACAGATCCAGAAACATCTGTATACTGCAAACAGATTTGGAATGTTAGATAACATCTGTGATGTATACAATCGGAGTGGTCTTATGAATGGTGCATGTTCATATAAGAAAAGAAGACCACAGAAGCTGGGCAAGAATGAAGAAGCATCCTTGGGAAGAAATCAGACGAACAATGTGAAAATAAATTCTCCCAAGAAGATTTCAATAAGGAAAGTTGAGAAGACCTTGGATTATAAATCCAAGAAGTTGAAGAGTAGTGCATCCAAAAGAACTACAAAGAAAGAAGTCACTCAGAAGAATCCATGTAGAAGATCCAATCTTAATTCCTCAGTCCCTAATGATATACTGGTGGTTTGGCCAGAAGATTTGGAAAAAATGAGGAAAATAGAAGATGCACAGTCTAAGGCTAGTACTAAAACCAAAAAGAAGATTCTACATGAAGACAAAGAAGTTCTGTGTGTGAGGTGCAACAAGGCTGGTCATACTGTCATAAAGTGCTTTGAATTTACTCCATCCCAAAAAGAATTCCTCAAAAAGATGAAAGTTTCACTAGGAGATTCTAGTGCTTTGAAATATCTTGAAGAAAGGAGATTCACACACAAAGAGATAGAAGAATTTTTAAGATCCACACAGCCAAATTCAAAATTAAAGATCAAATGTGAAAGTGTGAGGAGTGGAGAAAATGGTTCATCTTGGTTGAGAAAATCATCTCAGCCATCCAGCTCACATTGAAGAAGCATTGAGGATCCACCTTATTCCCTTAAATCTTTGTGTATTGTATTTGTTCTGATTATACAGGGAATTGAAGGTGTAGCAATATATTATGGGGGGGGGGGACCAAAGATTCAGTGATGAGAAGTGTTCCCTTGAGGGGGAGACACGTGAATAAGTTACCAGAGTCTTTATCTCAATAAGTATCAACTTCAGTTGGTACTAAATTCTACTACTCTGAAGATTGTCTGAAGATCACGTCATTGGAAATGGTATGTTATTTCTAAATATCTCATCTTTGGTTACTCAAAATAAAGATCATTCTACAAAGGGGGGGGGGGGGTAATGAAAATAATCAATGACATAAGAAGAGTGAAAGTACTCTAAGGACACTTATCCTGCCAATTGCACTTGAATGTTTTTGATCTGTTTTTCGTAGTGAGTGCAGAAATTTCAGGTTGATTATTTCTTATAACATTAAATATATTCGGAATGGAATTAAAGTGGAGAACCCTTGAAGACAAGTGTATAATTTCTCATTTCATGAGGTGTCATATTCAGTTGGTAATGGACAACTTTGTTGTCTAAATCAAATCATCTTGTTTTCTACACCGAGCATTGCTCAAGTAAACTTAGAGTGAAATGATTGATGGCACTTTGTTTAATTATGGAATGATACCCTCTCTACCATGAACTTTGTATTTCTTGTCAATAAGGGGGAGAGAAATGAAATGAAGGTCTAGGGGAGAGACAGAAGTAAAGGGGAGAGATAAGATTCTCATTTTGGAATTGACACATTCATATGAAGAGACTTTAAGGTATTGAAAACAAATACAATGGGGAGATTGTTGGGACCACTTTGTGTTTGAAGATTGTATTTGTTGTCAACAGTTGTCAATGCTGGTCAAAATGAAGAAGGATATGAAGAAGAAATCCAAAGTTAATGGAGATTGGCTGAAGTGAGGTTGCCTGGAGAATTGTTATGGAATCATAGCATTGGATTTCATACTTGAGAAATTCTCTTAGACGACAAATTCAGACGATTGTTGAGCTAATCCTAAGTTCAAAGAACATGTGTCAATGGTGACACATTGTTTACAACAATGAAGAATGGAGAAGTATCATCCATTTGAGGATGATTGGAGCATAATGGTGAAGTATCATCTATCTAAGGATGGTTGAAGAAGAATGAGGATTTGAAGAAGACAATGCAATGATTAATGAGTGCATGTGAACCATGCAAGAGCTTACTTGAAGAATAGAATCACATTGTATCCAAACCAGACGATGCTTTTCTGATATGTATTTCTAAAATATCATAAGTTAGGAGAACTTGTGATGCAAGACTTATGATATAAAGGGGGAGAAATGATGATGCCAATCATATACAGTTTTGATTGGAAGGAGTGATGCTTCTGGAAGATAGGGAAGTTTCTGTACTTCCCATTGTAACTCTGATGATGCTTAAGCTGGTCTATCAAAGGATATATATCACGATAGTGGAGTTCGTGATGAAAGATTTAATATGGTTTATATTTTTGCGTGAAAGGCATGATTTAAGATCAGAACATCAAAAAATGACAAAGGCATGGAATGTGCAGAAATTTAGGCATGTTGCGCGCAAAAATAAAGTGGTGCAAGAAATATATGTGGGTTGCGCGACATAGTAGCGGGTTGCGCGAAAAATTGGATCATTGCGCAAAATATCTGCAGGATGCACGAAATAGAGGAATGATGTTTTCGCGCAAAAGGTGTTTCGAGATCAGAAGCTCAAAAATTTTCAAAGGCATCAGCTGCGCGGAAAATTGGATCATTGTGCGAAATATCTGTGGGATGTGAGAAATAGAGGAATGATGTTTTCGCGCAAAATGTGTTTCGAGATCAGAAGCTCGAAAATTGGAAAAGGCATGAAATGAGTGAAAGATTGGAGCAGTGCGCGAAATATAATGTCGCAGGAAATATTGGGTTTGCGCGCAACATGGAACGCGGTGTGGAATTTTGCGCGCAATTGGTGCATTGTGATTAGAAAGTCGAAAAATGACAAAGGTAAGAGGTGCGTGAAAAATTGGAGATGTTTTCGCTAGGTTCGCGGAACATTAGACTTGTGCGCGGAAAAATTTTTTGTGTGCAAAATTTTGGTTTGATTTTTTACGCGCAAGAGTGTATTCATGATTAGAATGATGAAAAATGGCAAAGTCATGAGGTGCGCGAAAAATCCAGCAAGGTGCGCGTAATCTAAAGAAGTGAGAGACAATTTTACTCGCAGGAAGGGGTTTTACGTGCAAGGTCAAAAATGCCTATAAATATGAGGTGAACCCCTATCATTTAAAAAGACTTGACACATAGAAAAATCCTGAGCTCTGACGCGCGGAAAAAGTGAAGTATAAAGTATTGCGCGAAAAGAAGAATTGTTGCGTGAAAAAGAAAGTGTTGCGCGAAAAAGGTAAGTTCTGCGCGAAATAGAAGGGTTGCACGAAAAGGGTTTTTTCACGCCAAAAGGTGTTTTTACGCGCAAGGCTAGAATTTTACGCGCAAGCCACCTAGAAGGTTGCACGAAAATTTTGAGGTTCTCGTATGGCTTTGATAGGTGCATAGCACTCTCGAAGCAGCTTTGCGAAGAAGAAAGAACTGTGAACCATTCGGTTTCACAAAGAGAAGTTGAACCGCACTCACACGACTGGTGTTTTACACTATCGTTGTGCATTGTGAAGTGAGGAAGAACAAGATGTGCAACTGAATTCATATCTGCACCACGGAAGAAGGTAGTATACTGATACACTCTTGTGTTGGTATTCAGAATTGAAGAAAGAGATTAGAACACTGTAATTATACTGTGTCAAAGAGAACGAAGAGAAGAAGAAGAACAAAGTATGCCCAACTGAAGGCTGACAATTATTCAGGGCAATTTAATTCTGATGATGCTAAGATGAGATGGTCTTCATTGTTCTGATAATCACAATGGGATTTTGTGATTACAGCAGATTGAAGCAGAAGCGATCTCAGTGTAGCTGGTTTTGCACTGAAGAAGAAGGGGAAGAAGATTGTGCATCTTTCAGGTTTGCTGTAGAGAAAGAAGTGGTTTTTTACCTGCATGCTGCTAGGCAGGTAATAATTGAATAGAGGAAGAACAACGTAGCACCATGACATTCAATAGGTCTCAACAGGTGAAAGATTCTTTTGGTGTTGCAAACTATTTTAACAGAGAGAAGACTGTCTTCATAGGCAGTATAAAGAACCAGCTAGAGGCTGCAAGAGACTATCTTCATAGGTAGTATAAAGAACCAGCTAGAGGCTGCAAGTTGGACTAGGCTTTCACCAGTCTAGGGAAGAGGATTGTTTCTCACCCCCCTCCAAATTGTAGGGACTCACACTGGCTATAGGATTGTTTTCCTAGCCACTCCATTGTAACAGCATTTTACATTATAATGGAGAATCTATGCACTGGTCATCCCCATGCATGGTAAGGACGTAGTTACTCTTATTGAGTGGTGAACCTTGTAAAAATATCGTGTGCATATCTTTACCGCTTTCTATTATTTCATGCAACAGGGAAATGAGAATAAGAGAATCAAGATCCTAACAGGTCTAGAGGTACAGGGATAAAAGTTGGAATTGGTTTAAAAAGTCCCCAACACTGATTCACCCCCCTCTCAGTGTTAGGTATATTCCAAACTGGTCCTTTCACAACCCGACCACACTCCGACGACATCCAAACCTCGAGCGGAGTAAGCCAAAAGTTCTGTCTCATCAAGAGGAATCCAAAAAAGTTGATGGCACATCAATCGGACGTCCGGAGCTCAAGTTATGAGTGTTTCTGCTCCGAGGGACCGGTTGGTTTCGTGTATGAACCAACCCGGCCGAACCCAAAGTACTTCGAAACCTTGAGTGCGATATACCGAAACGACTGTCTCTATACAAGGATCACATCTCCATTGATGGTGTGTCGATTGGAGTCCTGTAGCTCAAGTTATGAGAAAAATACCGAAAAGGTCTGAAAATGGGGGGTCTGGGCCCGGACCGACCTGGCCCACCCCCCTGGGTCGGCCCGAACCGGGTCGACCCGACCCGAGTCCAACCCGGTCGGGGTGGCCCGACCTGGCCTGGGCGCGACCCGACCCGACCGGCGGGTCGGCTCGGTCCCGCACGGTCGCGGGATCGCGCTGCTGCCGCCGCAGCTTCAGCCGCGATGGTTCTCCACGGCGGCGTGCCGGGTGCCGCCGCCTTCCGCCACCGTGCTGGCGTGGCGCGCTGGCGGGTCAGCCCGCGGACCACCGGACGAGTTCCAGTGGTCGGAAATTCACGCCGTCTTCTCCAAAGGTCCTCCTGGGGTCTGTCCTTCACTGCGAGGACCCCGCATCGCCCGTGCGGCCTGCTTTGTCGACGCCCGTCGTTTCGCACACCAAGAATGAAAGGGGTGGTGGGTTCAGACTTGTTTGTTAGTCCGCACCCACTGCGTTAGCGGTTTTAAATATTTCACAACAAAAGTTTAATCAAACACCGCGGGTATAAATCACAAAAATTTAAAGAATCAAAACCCCTACCTCGTCATTGTCGTCGGACGTGAGTTCTTCGCAGGATTGACCGTCGCGGAAGAAGAGGATCGTCGCGTCGCAGAAGGGGGCGTTGCGTCGTCGAGGTACACAGCGCCGCGTCGACGATCTCCGAGGGTTAAAGAAAACACAAAGATTTAATTGCACGTTTAAACCCATGTTGAGGATAAAATCCACAAAGAATTAGAGAACCGTAATCCCCTACCTCAAGCAGTTGATGATCGGAGATTGTTGCAGGGAAGAAACGTCGCGGAAGAAGCGTCGCGGAAGGAGAATCATCGGCGTTGCGGAACATGGCGTCACGTCGTCGATCTCCGAGGGTTTGACATTCTTCGCGTTCTTCGCGTTCTTTGCATTTTTCACGAAGGAGGATGAAGATCTCATGCCTTAGAGTCTTCTCCAAATCCTCTCAACAAGCAACCCTCAAGAAATACATGCGTTGGTCTTATTTTATTTACATGCCAACAATTTGAAAAACAAGTTAAGAAACGAACCATTAATTCGTTGAATTAATGGTAACGTCTTAACTGTCCAATTAATAGGATCATTAAGATTTTAGAAAATGCACCAGTTGACTTTCATTAAAGAGGAGTTTTCGCGGGTGCATTACTTAGAGGAAAAGAAACGGTGGGGCTCGTGCGGGCCCCACCTCAAAAATATCCTACCAAGTGGGTATGATATTTTGGGTTCCACCCTATCCGCTTCATCTTAGCTTGAGTGGCTTTAAGTGGTTTTATGTGGCTTTAAGTGGCTTTAAGTGAAATAAAAATAAAGTTGTCGCACCACTTTATTTTATTTCTTAACTTAACCCCAAAAATTAAAAACCACACCCAAGCAAACGCAACTCCGGAAAAGGAGTTTCTAGGAAACTACCGGTGCTGCGATTCCATCGGTACCCTCAGAATTTGATTCTGAGCACCGGTTCAAAAGTTAGAAAAACCCGCTCGTTCGTTCACTGAACGTACCCGAGCCAAACTTCGAAAAATGATTCAGGGCACACCAGGCCTTGAAATCAAGTGCCGTCAGAAACTGCGTTCTTGTAAAATCCAAAGAAAATTAAGAAAAAAATTTCCTTGAATTTTACGGGTCTTTACATTACTCCCATCTCAGGGCTTTACGTCGCCATAAAGATACATCATAAACTAGGGAAACAAAAGAGGTACTGAGCACGCATCTGAGCCTCCCACTCCCAAGTGCTCTCCCGGAGGTTCCCGTGCTGCCATCTGATGCACACAAGAGGGATCAATCGCCCACGTAGGACTTGATCTTGTCGATCCTAGATCTCCAATGGAACCTCCTCAAAAGTCTCCCCATCATCAACATCCAGCTCCCCACGGTCAATGATATGCGTCGGGTCTTGCACGTATCTCCTCAGCTGAGATACGTGGAAGACGTCGTGCACCCGGTGCAACTGAGGTGGTAGAGACAGGCGATAAGCCACCTCACCAATCCAGCTGAGGACCTGGAATGGTCCGATGAAGCGTGGAGACAACTTGCCACCTCGTCCAAATATCTGTAATCTACGTCGAGGTAAGACACGCCAGAAGACGTGGTCGCCATCCTCGGACTCTAGTGGCCTCCGCCTTTTGTCAGTACAAGAATTTTGCCGGATCTTAGCTGTCCTCATATGCTCTTGGATGACTTGGACCTTTCTGGTCCTACTCGAGCTGCTGAGATTTCTTCTTTTTCAAGAAGAGAAATCCGGTCTCATCCCCTGGATGAACCACGTTCTTCGCCTAATACAATCAATCCCGTCATGGATGATACTAACCCATACCAAGGATGACGTCATAAGGCCTCGATGCTACTACCAAGAGATCCAACCATTACTCTCGCCTCCAAGGGTTGAGTCACACTGTCGACATCAGTGTGTGGTCATTGGGTCTCTCCTAGTAGGTATCTCAAAGTGAGGGTCAAGTCAACAGTTTTTAAACTGGAACCTATTAGTAACAACATAAAGAGAGGACAGGAAGGTAAACGCCAAAAGAAAGGTGTCTTTTATTACTGCAGCTCAAAGTACAAAGACACAAAACATCTACAGAGAAACATCAAAAATGCTATAAGTAGCATAAAAAAAGTATCCAGGCCTGGATCTAGTCCCGCTCCTGTCCATCTGCTCCCGGATCTCCATGACCGTAGGACTCAGCTGCCTGAAGCTGAGCTCTCCCACATCGACCAACTCCCTGCGGTTGGGGTGGACCTCCTGTTGGTGGTGGTGGCAACACCTCGAAGCGTCGTCCACCTCCAGCTGCATAGCCAGCTCCCCTACCACGGTCTCCTGCTCCATGCGGTCCGCCTTGATCGAACCCTTGCCTCTGCCTGGGAGGTCCTTTGTTCATCTGCTGGTCATCTGTATGGAGGGTCGAACAGTCATGATCCATGTGACCAACTCCGCCGCATGAGTAACACTATCCGCTCATGGTAAGTCGTTTTCCACCCCGGGTGCCTCGCACAAACGATCCTGTGTCACGCGGTCGACCACCTGTAGGTCTAGTCCTCTTGGACCCCTGCGTCATCTGTCTACTGCCCGCTGTAGAGGACTCTGCTGCATTCCTGTTAGTGGTGGGTCCTGCTGCTGGAGACTGCTCAGAAAGGAAAATCTCCACTAAGAGGGCTCGCTCCAACACCCCTGTCTGTTTCGGAATGCTATAAGAAACAACTGAAGCTCTGATCTCTCGCCTGAGCCCCTGCTCGAAGGTTCAGGCCCTGAAGAATGGGTCCCGTACTATTTCTGTCGATTAGCGCGAGAGATCGGTAAACCTTGTCGCGTACTGGGATACTTTCATGCTGCCCTACCGCAGCTGTAGAAGCTCCTGGATGCACACCACACGGAGGGTGGCTGGGACGAACTCCGAGCGGAAGAGGCTCTCAAAGGCCGTCCAGAGAAGATATGCCTCATCGTGCACCTGGAGTATCAAGCTCCACCATCGGCCCGCTGCCGCGTGTAGTAGGCTCGCTGTGAGGATCACCATGAGGTCTGCTGGTGTCCTCACTAACCGGAAAACTCGCACCACTGCCTCCAGCCAATCATCGGATGCCTGGGGGTCCGTCTCCCCACGGAACCTGGGCAGTCGCTGGCGCTGGAACTCATGCAGTGCACTAAGGTGACGTGCATCGTCAGCGGCTGGGGCTGGAAGCATCGGTGACTCGGCGGGTAGAGGTACCACCGGTGCCTCAGCTGTCAAAGGGCCCTGTACCGAGGCCTCGTCGCTCGGCGGGCTGTCGTCACGTACAACTCTCAGAACCCTAGCTGGCTGCCGTCGTGGGGCCATCCTCAAAAGAAATAGGTGTGCCATGATCAACAGTATACCTGGTGAGCTGACATAAAGTAATCACAAAGAAAACTTGAAACACACAAGCAATCAATGCTTTCACGCATTAAGTCAGAAATCAGAAGTCAGGGTCCTGGTGTACGGATACGTCGGCCGCCGCACTAACACTGGACTCCCTGGACTGATAACCACACCCAATACGCTTAACACTATTGCTTCACATAGAAAAAGATCAGAGTCCCAAGTTCTGCGGTAGAACCGAACTCCTCTGATACCAATTTGTATCGACCCGTCCTCGAGGCCCGTGCCATGACTACCCCAAGCCCGCCTTCCATAGGCCACGGGCTGGCGACTAGCACCAAGGCGTAAATCCCGGTAAAAAGGGAAGGCATTGCCTTTTTAAAGTAAACAAACACCACAGAGCAAGGAATCAGTAGAAGTAAACACTAAGTAAAAACTGAGTACAACAGTAAGTGCGGAAAAGTAAGTGGGCCAGTATACAAACCCAAACTGAAATTAAAGTACAACTGGAAGGGAAAAGAGCAACTGAAAAGAAAATCCGCAACGTCGAGTAGTCCACTGGAAATCCCACCTGAAGTGTGTGTACAGATAGCCTCCACTACTCCTCGGGTCCAGCCGACTGCTCCGAGTACGTCCTGCCCAGTGGTCCACCTCCAGGTACCGTCCTGCTCCGTAAGCCTGAACCACGATCAGCGCTGTCCATCGTCTGCAACCAACACAAAGTAGTGCGGGCATAGCCCGTTCAGGGATGAGTATAATCTACTCAGTAGGGACCCCGAGACCCCCAAAGGTCTCCCAGAATCCACAAAGGATAATCCAAAAAGGAAAGATACAATCACAAAGTAACATTCGACACTGCTTAGGTATATGCCCATACATATACCTAAGTCATCAATTCTCATTCGGCTCCAACATCCGAACCCAAGTACAACCCAGTCCACATAGGAAAGCAAAACGTAATCCACACAGGATAGCACAACACAATCCACAAAGTAAAGAAAAACAGGATTCAGCTCACACAGGTATACTACTTCGTAAGACGATAGAGATGATCAGATGTAGCCACTGATTCATCTAAGCCATCGGACCCACAAAGGATCGGTTGGTACTAACCCCCGCAATGACCCAAAAAGGATCGATCATGAAGTTGAAACCATAGCTATTGGGAAACTCCTTCTATATCAAGGACAGTGGTTATATCGCTACAACCAAGCACTTCCATCTAACCTTGGACTGCTGTAGTACTCCACCTATCAAGTACTGTGGGCCTGCTGCTACAATCAAGCGCTTCCCATCATGGGTTAGCCGCTATAACCAAGCGCCTCTCCGTCGTGGGTCTGCCACTACAACCAAGCGCTCCCCGTCGTGGGTCTGCCGCTACAACCAAGCGCTCCCCCTCATAGCCTCCATAGGTACTCCTTCTGTTGAGTACTGCGGGTCTGCCGCTACAACCAAGCGCTCCTCCACCGTGGGTCTGCTGCTACAACCAAGAGCTTCCCACTAGGCTATCCGTAGCACACCGAGTCGTTCGATCAGCAGTCGTCAAGTCTCAACCGGCTCTAGGGTTTCCGCACATAGCATGCTCGTTCTGGGAGGGTCAACTCCACGAGGCAAGAGGTCGATGCATCAACTGACATGTAGTCTAGAGTTGATGTATCCCAAAAAGTACCGTAGTGGTCACTACCGAACCCACGGAGGATTCCCGTACTGTCTTCATTGTCGTCGCAGACGCAACCAACTCTAGGGTTCCCGCACACAGCAAGCTCCTTCGGGAGGGTCCGCTCCACGAGCCGAGAGGCTGATACATCAAATGACACATAGTCCAGAGTTGATATATCCAAAAGATCTGTATCATCAACAGGAACTCAACGTCGCAGACGGCGCGTCAATCGGACGTCTCGTCTGAGAGTTATCAGCTTTTCCGTTCCAGGGGCCCGGTTGGATTTCGGGTGCAATCCAACCCGGCCACTATCCAACTGCAACCGAAACTCAAGCGAAGGATTCCAAAAGTTTGGTCTCATCAAGAGGAAATCAATGAGACAGACGGCGCGTCAATCGGACGCTCGGTCTGTGAGTTATTGGCTTTTTCGTTCCAGGGGCCCGGTTGGTTTCACGAGCAAACCAACCCGACCGCACTCCAACGGCATCCAAACCTCGAACGGAGTAATCCAGAAGTTCCGTCTCATCAAGAGGAATCCAACAAAGTTGACGACACGTCAATCAGACGTCCAGAGCTCAAGTTATGAGCGTTTCCGCTCCAAGGGGCCGGTTGGTTTCTTGTAAGAACCAACCCGGACGAACCCAAAGTACTCTAAAACCTTGAGTACGATATACCGAAACGACCGTCTCGATCCAAGGATCACATCGCCGCTGACGGTGCGTCGATCGGAGGTTTGTAGCTCAAGTTATGAGTAAAAGACCGAAAAGGTCCGAAAACGGGGGTCTGGGCGTGGACCAACCCGGCCCACCCCCCGGGTCGACCCGACCCGGGTCTGGGTCCGACCCGGATGGCGTGACCCGGCCCGACAGGGGTGGCCCGACCCGGCCTGGGCGCGACCCGGCCCGGCCGGCGGGTCGGCTCGTCCGGTTACGGCCGAGCGGAGCGGGGGGCGTGCTGCCCCCGCGTGAGAGAACCATGACCCCGCGTGGGGCCGCCCTTGCCAGCGGACGCGGCCGGGCCGTCGCGTCCCGTGCTCCTCCGGTCCCTCGCGGTCGCGGGACCGCGCTGCTGCCGCCGCGGCTTCAGCCGCGGTGGTTCTCCAGGGCGGTGCGCCGGGCGCCGCCGCCTTCCGCCGCGGTGCCGGCGTGGCGCGCCGGCGGGTCGCTCCGCGGACCACCAGACGAGTTCTGGTAGTCAGAAATTCACGCCGTCTTCGCCAAAGGTTGTCCCGGGGTCCGTCCTTCACTGCGAGGACCCCGCATCGCCCGTGTGACCTGCTTTGTCGACGTCCGCCGTTTCACACACCAAGAATGAAAGGGGCGGTGGGTTCAGACTTGTTCATTAGTCCGCACCCACCGCATTAGCGGTTTTAAATATTTCACAACAAAAGTTTAATCAAACGCCGTAGGTATAAATCATAAAGATTTAAAGAATCAAAACCCGTACCTCGTCGTTGTCATTGGACGTGAGTTCTTCGCGGGATTGACCATCACGGAAGAAGAGGATCGTCGCGTCGCGGAAGGGGGCGTCGCATCGTCGCGGTACACGGCGTCGCGTCGACGATCTCCGAGGGTTAAAGAAAAGACACAGATTTAATTGCACGTTTAAACCCAATGTTGAGGATAAAATCCACAAATAATTAGAGAACCGTAATCCCCTACCTCAAGCAGTTGATGATCATAGATTGTTGTGGGGAAGAAACGTCACGGAAGAAGCATCGCGGAAGGAGAATCGTCGGAGTCGCGGAACACGGCGTCGCGTTGTCGATCTCCGAGGGTTCAGCGTTCTTCGCATTCTTCACGTTCCTCACGTTCTTCGCGAAGGAGGATGAAGATCTCAAGCCTTTGAGTCTTCTCCAAATCCTCTCAACGAGCAACCCTCAAGAAAGACATGCATTGGTCTTATTTTATTTACATGCCAACAATTTAAAAAAAAAGTTAAGAAACGAACCATTAATTCGGTGAATTAATGGTAACATCTTAACTGTCTAATTAAGAGGAGCGTTAAGAGTTTAGAAAACGCACCAGTTGACTTTCATTAAAGAGGAGTTTTCGCGGGTGCGTTACTTAGAGGAAAAGAAACGGCGGGGCTCATGCGGTCCCCACCTCACAAATATCCTACCAAGTGGGTAGGATATTTTGGGTTCCACCCTATCCGCTTCAACTCAGCTTGAGTGGATTTAAGTGGTTTTAAGTGGCTTTAAGTGAAATAAAAATAAAGTTGTCGCACCACTTTATTTTATTTCTTAATTTAACCCCAAAAATTAAAAACCACACCCGAGCAAACGCAACTCCGGAAAAGGCGTTTCTAGGAAAATACCGGCACTGCGATTCCATCGGTGCCCTCAGAATTCGATTCCGTTCACCGGTTCAAAAGTTAGAAAAACCCGCTCGTTCGTTCACTGAACGTACCCGAGCCAAACTTCGGAAAATGATTCCAGGCACTCTGGGCCTCAGAATCAAGTGCCGTCAGAAACTGTGTTCTTGTAAAATCCCAAAGAAAATTAAGAAAAAATTTTCCTTGAATTTTACGGGTCTTTATAGTAACCACTATTTTGATTCTGGTTTCAAACTTATTTTATTTCTTATCAATTTTCTAGCTCATTCACAAATTTTCTTTCTCTTTAGTTTTTATTTATTTTCGGTTCTTGAGTCTTTAATCAAATCCCCAATTTTCCATTTCGTGTGAAAAAAAAATCAAGTTAACAAAGTGACAGTTTGATAACTTAGCCTACAACCTCCTCGTGAGACAACCCCATGGTCACCACTGTGCTACATTTTAAGGAGAAATTATTGACTGGAGTTTCACGATAAAAACCCTATCGTCAATTGGCGCCATTTCTGGGGAGGTTGCCAAAGTTTTTTCTGATTTGTTTTTTCATTTTCTAGGCTTTTTTTGACCACTAATTTTGTGTTTAAAAAAAACCCCCAAAAAATGGATTTTCACAGTGAATACTCCTATGTATGGCCTGATTATCAACAATATAAGGAGACTGGTCATGATGATTTTTTAAAATTTCAACAAGATACTCTTGAAATGCAACAAAATAATTTTGTGATTCAATAAAATATTCAAGAAGTAATTAGAAAAATGAGAATTCTTTCCAATTAATTAAAAGAAGTGAATGAACTGAAAGCTCAAAAAGATACTCAAGAAATGAAAAATGGAATTCCACCAATTTTTTATGTTGATGAACCTTGTGTTGGTGTCTTGAAAATTGATTTTGAATCATCTTTTTCACATTTTATCGAAGAAATATCTAGTGATTCACCAACAGATGTGTCTTTTAGAAATGAAAGCTCTTTTGAAAACAATTTTGATGAATTTGTTGAAAATGAAATATTCATATAAAGCCACTATTTTTGAAATTGATAATTTAGAAACATTTTAGGAATCTTTGGATAAAAAGGAAGAGAAACTTGAGCCATTATTTTTTGAAGAGCATATGGAAGAACCAGAGCTACTTCCCACTATCAATGCCACTATTTTTGACTCACAGAAAGAGATAGAACCTGAGAATCCACAGGGAGATGTCTCAAATTTTGATCCTTATTTTCCTAATAATTTTGATAATAATTTTCCAAGTGCTTCTCCCTGTGCTGATTTAATTCATGTTTCTTTTGAGTGGATTGATTTTTTAGATGATGAGGATTTCAAGGCTGAAATTGAGGAAAGGATGGTGTGCCCGTTTCAATAACCAGTGGAGGCCTTTTGTGTGGATAATGTCTTGGGAGGTTTATTTTACATTTTGTTCCCGCTTCCACTAAATCATAAATACAGAAAATTCATGGAGGGGAAGCTTAAGAAATCTATTTTTGGGAGTTTCTACATGATGTGTGAGCTGAATAATATTGGAGATCTTTCATTTTGGTGGTTCATGAGGAAAAAACATCACCCGCCTTCAGATTGGGGTTGACTAGCTAGAACTGCCTGACTAGGGGAAGTGAAATCCTAGCACCCACTTAGGGGTTCATACCAAGGCTCTTTTCCCTTCTCTTTATTTATTTTATTTTTCTTTAATTTCATTCCCAAAAAAATTATGCTTTGTTTTTGTTTATTTTTTCATGTTGGTTTCCCTGCTGTAGCTTTTAGGAAGCTAGCTCAATGCTGCTACTGTTAAATAAAAACCAAGTCATGTCTTTCCTTCCCACTTGTTTTTGTCATTTATTATATTTTTTATTTTCATTTATCATATAATCTATACAAAATTAAAACATTGCATAAAATAAGTGTGGGGGGAGGAACATGCTGGGTAGATTAGGATTTTTTACGCTTTCACTTTCAATTTTTTCTTTTTTTCTTATCTCTCTCTTTCAATTTTTGGTGTGTTCTTTTATTTTTCAAACTTTGTGTGTTTTATTTAATATTTTGAAAAACAACTTGTGAGCTTACAGGATGATCTTTTTAATTTTTGAAAACCCTATAAATGAGTGAACGAATTGATCCCTTGAATCTGGTTATAAATGAATGCTAAAAAGACACTGTTTCAAGTTTAATTTTTTTTAAATAACCATTGAATTTTGAATTCCATGCCATGAATGCTATCTAATATTGAAAATCACTTGCCCGTGAGTATTCTGAACCCATTTTTCATCTTCTTTACATTCATCATACTTCTTGAGTGAACCAAAGAATGCATGTTTGATTGAACCAGAACTTGATCTATTTCTATCAAAACTTGAGGGCTTAGGTGAGTGTGATTGAAATGATTGAGGCAATTTGTTTGTGATTGAAAGCCCCCTTTTTCATTTCTATCCTTTTTATTCTGTCCCACCTTGTACATTTTATCTTTCTTGAGCCCTTAGTAGCCATGTACTACCTTCTATATATCCACATTACAAGCCATTTTCCCTTTCCAACCTGCTCTTTAAGTATAAATGCATTATCGAGTTGAACTTAAGTGTGGGGGAGATGACTTGTGGTGTGATACTTCTTCTGGTGTTGCTTTGGGTGGTTATATAAACTCTAAAGAGATGTTTTTGCTGTTGAAAGATGTTTTTTCTGAGAGTTGTGCCTGTCTGGAGCTCTCAAAGGAAGAGAGTTGTGCCTATCTAGAGCTCTCAATTGAAAAGAGATGTGTCTGTCTGGAGATGTTAATGGAAGAAATCTATGCCCAATCTAGAGCTTTTGAAAATAGAAGAAGAGAAATGTCACTTTTGATGGTAAAATATTGATGGAATGAGGTGGAAAAGATACTCTCATAGATTCTCAAATCTTACTTTCATTGGAGGAGAGGAAAGAGGACACCACACATGAGTGGAGATTAGATTCATGCATTTTTTTCTTCCAAATTGAGCCAAACCCTCCTTATTCGGCCCTAGATGTTTTGACATTTGAAACCCACAAACCTTTGGCCCCAAAAAAACCTTGAAAATCCCTCATGATGATCACATTATTCTTGGCTCATATTGGGTAGAGATGTAGAAATATTTCATGCCTGTGATGATTCTTGCATGTGTTTTGATGAGAGAATCTTTGTTAAAAATCAATATTTGTGTTGAGAGAAAATTTTTGTGAGGTAACTGTGTTGTGTGAATGAGAGGAGAATAGAAGTGTAAATGGATTTAATGAACTGTATTTAAAACTTGAATCATTTTTTATGAGGCATGCTATCATTTGATTCTTGGTGGTTGATTGGTGAACCTCATTGGTTTGTGTTTTGAATATGCATTGATTTGGTTTTGATGATCACTTGTCTAGGAGACCAAGTTCTAAGTGTGGAGGAATTGATAGAGCTGATATTTTCAATATATTTTATCTATATTTAAATGATTTAATCCTCACCAATGTGTCATTACATGTTAAATTGCATATTTTTTGGATTTTTTTTTTGTATTTTGAGCTAAATTGTGAAAATGCCCTAATTCTGGATTTTTAACATTTTTTTCACAAGTTTGAAGATTTGAGCATATATTTTTAAATATTGATCCAATTTGAATGATTCCTTTTTTTAGGAACCCCTGGAATATGGTTGTCACATTTGTAAACTGGACCAAGTTCTAAATCGTCCATCTATAGACCAATATAAACCATTCATTGGGAAAAATTTGTATGTTCGGATGTGTGGATCCCACCTCAATCAATGGATCATAAAATAGGATATAGGTTTCCAAAGTCATTAATTCCAACTGGGAGTACAATAAGACTCAAAGGTTCGCATGCATGATGGGTTTCAAGGTCAAACTCGGTCATTATGGCACACTTTGAGGGAGTCAAACAAGTGTAAGATGAAGAGTCTCCACGGGCAGGGCAAGAGACACTGAGTAATTAATTCCTAACTTTTGCACAACATCTTAAAAGAGGCTGAAATTTGTGGCGAGACGGAGGATAAAATTTGGAACAACTCTTTAGAAGGGTCAAGTGGTTGATTCTGCTGTGGAGGGTTCCAAACAGAAGCATATTTCGGGCGGACATAATCTGGACAGATGAATTTCTAGCCCTCCTCCCCTTATCTCCCCATCTCTTATTTCTTTTCAAAGGGAGGTTGGATTTGTGGAGACCTTGATGAAGATGGGGTGCACTCTTGCTGGAATTGATATGATGTGGGCTTCTCAAGTGATACGAGGCTAAGCACTAAGTGTTTGCCGACGACGACAACCGACAGACACTCCCTTCCGAGTTTTGATCTTCATGTGTAATCTCTATCTGCATCTCTCTTGAATGTATATTTCTTGGATGAAAACGGTTGTTTTATTTCATGAATATATTTTCAACTTGTTTGTTCTGGATGATTTCCCAATCTATGAAGTAAAATAATTTATTTCACTATTTAAATTTCTTCGGTGAGGTCTTGCCGTTTAGCATAGTGATTTCCATTAGGTTTGATTATTTGAAGGTCTTCTTGTAATTGGATCAATTCTATACGAGGTGAAAGAATCATATTGAGGTTTTAATATGATATCCTTGAAAAACAAGGTCTTTAACCAGAGGTATTTGGTTAGGCATTGAGAGATTCATTTGAGAGATAATTTTAAACAAGGAAGAGGGGAGTGTCTGGGAGGTTAAAGCTTGTCCCTAACAACTGTTTTGATTATGGTTTCAAGCTTATTTTATTTCCTATCAATTTTCTAGCTCATTCGCAAATTTTCTTTCTCTTTAGTTTTTATTTATTTTCTGTTCTTGAGTCTTTAATCAAATCCCCAATTTTCCATTTCGTGTGAATACAAAATCAAATTAACAAAGTGATAGTTTGATAACTTAACCTACAACCTCCTCGTGAGAAAACCCCGTGGTCACCACAGTGCTACATTTTAAGGGGAAATTATTGACTAGAGTTTGATGACAAAAACCCTAGCGTCAATTGGTGCCGTTGCCGGGGAGGCTGCCTAAGTTTTTTTTGATTTGTTTTTACATTTTCTAGGTTTTTTAAACCACTAATTTAGTGTAAAAAAAACCCCAAAAAAATGGATTTTCATAGTGACTACTCCTATGTTTGGACTGATTATCAACAATATGAGGAGCCTGGTCATGATGATTTTTTAAAATTTCAACAAGATACTCTTGAAATGAAACAAAATAATTTGGTGATTCAAGAAAATATTTAAGAAGTAATCAGACAAAAGGGAATTCTTTCTAATGAATTAAAATAATTGAAAGAACTGAAAGCTCAAAAAGATACTCAAGAAATGAAAAATGACATCCCACCAATTTTTGATGTTGATGAACCTTGTGTTGGTGTCTTGAAAACTGATTCTGAATCATTTTTTTCACATTTTATGGAAGAAATTTTTAGTGATTCACCAACAGATGTGTATTTTGGAAATGAAAACTCTTTTGAAAACAATTAGGATGAATTTGTTGAAAATGAAATTTCATTTGAAGCCACTATTTTTGAAATTGATAATTTAGAAACATTTTATGAATATTTGGATAAAAAGGAAGAGAAACTTGAGCCATTATTTTTTGAAGAGCATATGGAAGAACCAGAGCTCCTTCCCACTTTCAATGCCACTATTTTTGACTAGTAGAAAGAGCTATAACCTGAGAATCCACAGCGAGATGTCTCAAATTTTTATCCTTATTTTCCTAATAATTTTAATAATAATTGTATAAGTGCTTATCCCTATGCTGATTTAGTTCATGTTTCTTTTGAGTGGATTGATTTTTTAGATGATGAGGATTTCAAGGCTGAAATTGAGGAAAGGATGGTGTGCCCGTTTCAACAACCAGTGGAGGACTTTTGTGGGGGTAATGTCTTGGGAGATTTATTTTACATTTTGTTCCCGCTTCCACTATATCATCAAAACATAAAAGTCATAGAGGGAAAGCTGAATAAATATGTTTTTGGGAGTTTCTACAAGATGTGTGAGCTGAAGAAGATATGAGAGCTTTCATTTTGGTGGTTCATGAGGAAAAAACATCACCCGCCTTCAGATTAGGGTTGACTAGATGGAATTGCCTGACTAGGGGCAGTGAAATCCTAGCACCCACTTGGGGGTTCATACCAAGGATCTTTTCCCTTCTCTTTATTTATTTTATTTTTCTTTACTTTCATTCCAAAAAAAAATTATGCTTTGTTTTTGTTTATTTTTTCATGTAGGTTTCCGTACTGTAACTTTTAGGAAGCTAGCTCAATATTGCTAATATTAAATAAAAACCAGGTCGTGTCTTTCCTTCCCACTTGTTTTTTTTTCATTTCTTATCTTTTTGATTTTCATTTATCATATAATATATACACAATGCGTACATTGCATAAAATAAGTGTGGGGTGAGGAATATGTTGGGTAGATTAGGATTTTGTGTGCTTTCATTTTCATTTTTTTCTTCTTTTCTTTTCTCTCTCTTTCAATTTTTGGTGTGTTCTTTTATTTTTCAAACTTTGTGTGTTTTATTTAAAATTTTGAAAAACTACTTGTGAGCTTACTGAACGATCTTTGTAATTTTTGAAAACCCTATCAACGAGTGAACCAATTGATCCCTTGAATCTGGTTATAAATGAATGCTGAAAAAGACACTGTTTCAAGTTCAAATTTTTTGAAATAACCATTGAATTTTGAATTCCATGCAATGAATGCTGTCTAAAATTTAAAATCACTTGCCCATGAGTATTTTGGACCCATTTTTCATCTTCTTTACATTCATCCTACTTCTTGAGTGAACCAAAGAATGCATGTTTTGATTGAACTAGAACTTGATCTATTTCTATCAAAACTTGAGGGCTAAGGTGAGTGTGATTGAAATGATTGAGGAAATTTGTTTGTGATTGAAAGCCCCATTTTTCATGATTATCCTTTTTATTCTGGCCCACCTTGTACATTTTATCTTTCTTGAGCCCTTAGTAGCCATGTACTACCTTCTAGATATCCACATTACTAGCCATTTTCCCTTTCCAACCTGCTTTGTAAGTATAAATGCATGATCGATTTGAACTTAAGTGTGGGGGAGATGACTTGTGGTGTGCTACTTCTCCTGGTGTTGCTTTGGGTGGTTATCTAAACTCTGAAGAGATATTTTTGCTGCTGAAAGATGTTTTTTTGAGAGTTGTGCCTGTCTGGAGCTCTCAAAGGAAGAGATCTATGCCTATCTGGAGCTCTCAATTGAAAAGAGCAGTGCCTATCTGGAGATCTTAATGGAATAAAGTTGTGCCCAATCTGGAGATTTTGATAAAAAAGAAGAAGAAGAGAAATATCACTTTTTCTGGTAAAATATTGATGGAATGAGGTGTAAAAGATACTCTCCAAGATTCTCAAATCTTACTTTCATTGGAGGAGAGAAATGAGGATACCACACGTGAGTAGAGATTAGATTCATGTAGTTTTTGCTTCCAAATAGATCCAAACCCTCCTTATTCGGCCCCAGAAGTTTTGAAATTTGAAACCCACCAAACCTTGGCCTAAAAAAACCTTTAAAATCCCTCATGATGATCACATTTTTCTTGGCTCATATTGGGTGGAGATTTAGAAATATTTCAAGCCTATGATGATTCTTGAATGTGTTTTGATGAGAGAAGCTTTGTTTAAAATCAATATTTGTGTTGAGAGAAAATTTTTGTGAGGTAACTATGTTGTGTAAATGAGAGGAGAATAGAAGTGGAAATGGATTGAATGAACTGAATTTAAAACTCGAATCATTTTTTATGAGGCATGATATCATTTGATTCTTGGTGGTTGATTGGTGAACCTCATTGGTTTGTGTTTTGAATATGCATTGATTTGGTTTTGATGACCACTTGTCCAGAAGACCAAGTTCTAAGTGTGGAGGAATTGATAGATCTAGTATTTTCAATATATTTTATCTACATTTCAATGATTTAATCCTCATGAATGTGTAATTACATGTTAAATTTCATATTTTTCGGAATTTTGTTGTATTTTGAGCTAAATTGTGAAAATGCCCTAATTCTGTATTTTTAACATTTTTTCACTAGTTTAAAGATTTGGGCATATCTTTTTAAATATTGATTCAATTTGAATGATTCTTTTTTTAGGCACCCCTGGAATATGGTCGTCACATTTGTCAACTGGACCAAGTTCTAAATCGTCTAACTATTAGCCCATATAAATCATTCTTTGGGAAAAATTTGTATGTTCAGATGTGTGGATCCCACCTCAATCAATGGAGAATAACATCAGCTAAAGGTTTCTAAAGTCATTAATTCTAACTGGGCATGCAATAAGACTCAAAGGTGCGGGTGCATGATGAGTTTCAAGGTCAAAGTCAGTCATTATTGCACACTTTGAGTGACTCAAACAACTGGATGATGAAGAGTCTCCACGGGCAGAGCAAGAGACACTGAGTAATTAATTCATAACTTTTGCACCACATATTCAAAGCGGCTAAAAGTTTGAGGAGAGATGGAGGATAAAATTTGGAACAACTATTTATAAGGGTCAAGCGGTTGATTCAGAGGGGAGGGTTCCAAACAGAAGAATATTTCGGGCGGCCAGAATCTGGATAGAAGAGTTTCCAGTCCTCCTCCCCTTATCTCCCCATATCTTATTTCTTTTTAAAGAGAGGTTGGCTTTGTGGAGACCTTGAAGAATATGGTGTGCACTCTTTCTGGAATTGAGATGATGTGGGATTCTCAAGTGATGTGAGGCTAAGCACCAAGTCGTTGCGGACGACGACGACTGATGGACACTCCCTTCCGAGTTTTGATCTTTTTGTGTAATCTCTATTTGCAACTCTCTCGAACATATATTTCTTGGATGAAAATGGTTGTTTTATTTCACGTGTATATTTTCAACTGGTTTGTTCTGGATGGTTTCCCAATCTATGAATTAAAATAACTAATTTCACTATTTAAATTTCTTCGGTGAGGTCTTGTCGTTGAGCATAGTGATTTCGATTAGGTTTGATTATTTAAAGGTCTTCTTGTAATTGGATCACTTCTATACGAGGGGAAACAATCATATTGAGGTTTTAATATGATATCCTTACAAAATAATGTGTTTATCCAGTGGTATTTTGGTAGGCATTGATTGATTCATTTGAGAGATAATTTTAAACAAGGAAGAGGGGAGTGTCCGGGTGGTTAAAGCTTGTCTGTAACCACTGTTTTGATTCTGGTTTCAAACTTATTTTATTTCCTATCAATTTTCTAGCCCATTCGCAAATTTTCTTTCTCTTTAGTTTTTATTTATTTTCTGTTCTTGAGTCTTTAATAAAATCCCCAATTTTCCATTTCGTGTTAAAACAAAATCAAATTAACAAAGTGACAGTTTGATAACTTAGCCTGCAGCCTCCTCATGAGACAACCCCATGGTCACCACTGTGCTACATTTTAAGGGGAAATTATTGATTGGAGTTTCATGACAAAAACCCCAGCATCAGGTGGCCTAGCCTTTTGGCCAAGTGGGGAAACTAGGTCTCGATCTGGGTTCTCATCATCTTAACCTGACTTCTAGGATTGTTTCACTTGGAACCACATTTTTTCATGATATTCCCACTATTGGGTGGACATATAACCCATTAGTGAACTATCCACCACATTGAAGAGCCTAATAGAATTACCCACGGGTCGCTACATGGCCTGATATGATCTCCTTTTAGGTTATTTTTCATAATTCTACACATGAGTTTCATAATTGGATTATTAAATAGTCTATTTTGAGCATTTTTTCATGGAGAGAATGACAGTGCAATAATATTTGTCATAAAACTCTATTTATGTGATGTTTTAAGTAGTTTGAGTTATTTAGTTTTCTAGTATATTGACCTAGTCTTATCATACATGTATATCAATTTTTTTTAGATGAATATTTATTATATTGATCAAACACATTCTTGAGAACCATAATAGTTTAGTGCCATTAGAAAATTCAAACACAATCTTCTAATTTAGTGAAATATATTCAATGTTTCTCACAAATATCTTCCCATTTTGTACTATTCAAAGACATACCCTACATAAAACCTTTATTCATAACATGGGGAAAGGAAACATAAGAAAGGGAAAGATCAGATGATCAGTAATGTTAAACATAAGAGATATAAATCTCTGATCAAATGGAAGCATAAGATAAGGATAAGGGTATCTGATAATGATAATAACTTAAAAAGTTTATACCCAACATAGAATATATCACAGAAAAGAGTCATGGAATAAATATTGGTAGTTCATATGACATAAATCATAAGGGAATCAAATAACATGATCCATGAGATCATATCATTGGTATAAAACATAGATTTTTGGCATACAACTCCGCTTATAAAATTGTGAAAATGTGTAAATAGAAACAGGTTCACTCATTAGGTTAACTTCATGAAATAAATGCATCACATAAAATTATAAACATGCAACCAGGTCCATGCATAACATTTTGAACATGTAATTAGGTTCACGCATAGGTGGATTCACCTCCGGGGTGGGACACACCACCATCCCCAGTGGCAGCCCTCTCCTCATAGGGGAATACGTTCACTTACCAAACCATCATAGTAGTCAAGGTTTACTCCCAAAACCATCATAAAAGACAAATTACTTTAATGAACCGGGTCCACTCACCATTCTAGCTCCATCACACTAAACCAGGTTCACTCCCCCTTCTAGCATTCTCTTACTGCACAGGGTTCACTCCCCATTCGAGTCTTATTTATCTCATGAGTTATAAATATTTACCCAATGAATTGGAAGGAAATATTGGTCCCAAACATTTTTTATAACGTAAACACATTCCTTGGTTATAATATAACTACCATCACATAATTTAAATCATACATGTATGTGCACAAGATCATAAAACATTCACTGTATCGTATCCCATGAAATAAAATGGGTTTCATAAACATTTAATCATATCATAACTTATAGAAAAGATACAGGTTTGATAATAATTTAAAAATTTCATTAGATAATAACATATGAAAATAAGTAGGTTTCACAAGATTACTATCATGGTATAACTCATGGAAGAGAAACAAGTTTCATAAAAAACATGTCATCATAAACATAAACCATTCAGAGAAATAATAAGAATTGTATACTTTGATAATATCCCCAGTAAGGCATAGGTAATATGAAAAGATGAAATCTTATATAGAAAATGATTTTTAAAGACCATTTAAAACATTTATTGAGGAAAATATCTTTTCTAATTTGAAAAACTCATTTTAAAACATAACACATTTTGAAACCTTTTTCTTTGAAAATAACCTCGAAAAATTATAAAGTAAGATTTGAAAATCATTTAAAACATTTTTTAAAACAAAAATAATTTCCAAAATCCTTTTCCTTGAAAATGAGATTAAAATATCATTTAAAAAAATTCATAACATTTTTATAAAACATGGTTTTGTAAAAAAACAAATTTTCAACCCAAGAGAGAAATAATGTTGGATTTTATTAAAAAAAATATCTTATTTATCTTAAGTACCAAAGAATGGGAAAATAGTACTATTAATTGAATATATTTGGATTAAATAGTGGATATGAAAATTCAACAAATTTATTGATCGGTATAACTTTATATTTCATCATTTTAGACTTAATCATAAACAATCATGATAAATGATGAGATTGTAACATGAAATCTTTACTACTTTGGTAACAATGATTCATAATACCCATGAGAGAATAACATAAAATGAAACTTAAAATATCATGAGTATGAATAAATTAATTATATTATATGTCAAAGGGTATGTATATACACTTCGTGAAATAATATAGGTGCATAACATAACGTACGTCTGAAAGAAGAAAAATTTAGACAAAAATACCTTACCACTTTGGTAACTTTTGAACTGTAAAACTAATGAAATAGAGATCATTAAATGGAAATTTAAATCCACTTATCTTTTAGTATAATAATAATAAAATATATTTATGGTAAATATATACATCACATATAATAATGAGGTGGTGAATATAGCTTGTGTCTTAAAAAAGTAAATAATGAGACATAATTCCCTTACCTTAAGTCTTGAATTCCATCGTACCCATAAAAAAATACTATATAATAAATATAAGTTTAATATAAATATATTAAATAATCATGCATAAATATATCATACCATAAATTATTTTCTTATGACCCTTTTATTACCCATTTATTAACAATTCCATGTTGGATTTATATTTCAGATAATAACCGCTTTGTTTTTTATATATATTTTGACTTGTTATTTTTTAGTACTCTTAATTTGATCATGGTTTCATCATCTCAAGAATTTAAATCATGATATAAATATCATATATAGTCATTATAAATTTATTTATAGTAATTTATAAAAGTTAGTGATAGGAAATGAAACACACCGTTCATAGAGATGGTAGACTGTACGTATGTATGAACGCTTTTTACATTTTTTTATAATATTGAAATAAAGAATTAAATGATATATATATATATATTACCATTATAGTATCATTTTTATTTTATATATATCATATATTTTATCAAACCCATTCTTAATAGATACCACAAAAAGCGTGAACGAATCACATCGCTTCGTGAGACGATAGTTCACCGTACACACAAAGGACGTTATCATATTCCCACAAAATGGAAAGCATAATGTTACGTGTGATATAATAATTGAATAATAATAGTAACATAATAAATATCTTATATAAACTTTGAAAGTGTCATTATTTCCAATCATGATAGGTGGTAATTAAAAAATGAATGACATCGGTTCGTAGAGCGATAATCTATCGTACACACGAATGGGGATTTCATAGCCCATTTGATAGAAGTGTGTGTATTTTTAGGTCTTAAAATTAGCATAAAAACATATAATTATATGTAATATACTGATTTTATTATTTAATAATTTTATAATAATAATTTAAGGAGGTGGAGGAAGAAATAAAATAAAAATGCTCATTGAAGAACATTACTTCTTATGGTCTTCTCCTTAGTTTTTCACTAAAGCCTTCCTAAGTTAGATTTTTGACTAAAATAATGCCTCTAGAACGATTTTAGGGAAGTTGGAAAGTTATTTTTTATGGTTTGGATGAATCAGTGAGGTGTGAATGTGGGAATAAGTGAGGATATTTAGGGCCCTTTTATAATTGAGGAGTAGAATTCTTGTACATATCTAAAAGTATTGACTATTGGGCGCTATTGATTACCACATGTGCCTCCCAAATTGAATAAAATATTAGGTTATGGTTTATTTGGTCAATAAAAACATCCAACACGCAAAATTAATCAAAATTGTATCATGTTATTCCTTATTATTTAAGTTTACTCAATTTTACCCTTTTTGTTCTTACCACGGTAACTTGTATCTTTTTATTTACCTAGGTAATTTATCCTATATGAATAAAAATGAAATGAGTTTTATTATATAATTTATACCTAAATATTCTAAACATTTAATCCAAATTATTAAATAAAAATCCTATGTGATTTTAAAAATAATTTTAATACGAACGCATGTAATGCACAAAACCCAGTTTTAACCTTAATCATAGTAATTAATTTTAATTGTTTTCACTAGTAAATATGGTAACAAATTCAGTTTAAATTATTTGATAATAAAAATAATAATGATTAAAAATATTTAATCCATTTCTCAAAATTCAACTCAAATAAGTTATGGGATTTAATTCAAAATCAATCCCACAGACGCGACGAGAAAACATGTTTTTAATGTGAAAATATTCAAAAGTTTACAAAGTTTTTATATCCAATTTCAATATAAAATTTATTATAATGACATAAATTGGATAAATATTTGTATAATTTAAGTAATTAAACTTTAAAACTAATTTTAAATATAATTTACCTTTGTAAAAAATTTATGTGGAAAGATAGCTTTCAATAAAAATTCAAAAAATTCAATATTCATAAAAAAATGAAACTTTTCAGAAAAATAGAAAAAATTCACCCTAAGATAATGTTGGAATTATGAATTCAAAAATTAATTTTATTTTGTTAAATTAATTCTCTAGAATTTTCAAAATTTATTTTTAAAATAAGTGCGCCAGAAAAAGGCGAAAAAAAAGATTTTTAGAGAAATACAGTTTTTAAGCAGAAAATTGGATGTATTCTTATATCTTATCTTTTAAAAAAATAAGATTAATTTAAAATATTTGATTGAATATATATATATATATATATATATATAATATGAAATTCATCAAAATAATTCCCCAAAAGTGCTTTATTTTATTAAGGAAGAACACATTTGTTTGCATAAAAATTGTTTTTTAGAAAAAATATTTCCTTTATTTAAAAATAGTTTTATTATAATTTATAATTAATTGGTTTCCAAAGAATTAATTTAATATACATGTGTAAAAAAATTCATAATTTTTTTAATCCTATTCAGACCCTCCATTCCAATGTCTTGGTGATTACTATTATATTAAATAATAATATTTTAATTCTATGAAACCTTTCATTTAAAGTCGGTGTTACATGTAATGAAAGCTAAAATTGGTATTGTGTGTAACATAAGCCAAACTTAGTGTTTTTGGTAATATAATATAATCTTAATTTTTATATCAATTCAATCCAAAAGTAGTGTTTCATGTCACATAAAATATAGAAAAGATCAAATATATTTGAAAAAAAGCATTTCAAAAAATCTCAGGGTGTTACATTATACCCCTTAAAATAAATCTAACCCTAATAATTATCCTTTGTCATAAAATGTTTCACATTTAAAAATTCCATCATGAATACCCACATCTTGTAAATAAATAATAAAACTTCCCTTAAAAAGGGAATCTTGGAAACATATAGTTTAACTAAAGTAAATCATAACTTGGTTTCCACATAGGAGAACATACGGAGGAAGTGAATATTTAGGAAATGGAAGACAATTGTAGATAACTATTGAGAGTAATAGATATCACTGATCATAAGAAAGCAGGTAATCCAAAGAATGTTAACAACCAAAAATCCACAAACCAAATTGGCATGAAAAAAATTCTTTGATATCATAAAAAATGAAGATAATAGGTCAATATTTTTTTTCAAGAAAATTCCCAAGAATATATACTTTATCGATTTCATTCCATTTCATAAGAATAATATTACCCTTTGGTTATGCCCTAATCAATTTCCAATTCATCTCTTACTCCAGAAATTGAAGGTGAGTTTGTTATGTCTGAAGCACTAATAGATGATAAGTTATTCCTTCAATATCTTGTTAAGAAAAGTTAACAATGGTTATCCAATATCAATAAATGTTCATATGGTGAAGTAATATGTTAATATTTAAAACCTCATATGAAATTAGACATAAAAAATTCCATAAATTGTTAACCTTATGAAAATTTTAAAAGATTCAAAACTTTATAAATAAGATCACTAAATTTATAAAATTAACTTATCATTAATCCCCCGTACTCCATAAAGTGTATCTTGATTATCACATACCAAACTTGTAAATACCTTCATCATGTCTTCTCTTGAAACATTTTAATAACCTTAATAAGCATAAAACCTTATTTATAGCATAAATTCTTCACCATTCCTTGAATATGGACACATATTATTGAATATATTACATAAATAAAATAATTCTGTAAACTCCATTAATGATAACATAAATCATTAATCAGTTCCAAGGTAACCAATACTATCTAATTTACTTATTCATATCCAACATCAATTTATCCTAACAACATTATCTCAAAATAAAAAACATATTAAAGGTTATATTCCCATAATAAAAATATCACCATACCATTAAATCATTTTTCTATTCCATCTATTCCATTTAGAATATTCTTGAAAATCCTTAATTAAAAACATATGCCAAACAATACATATATATTTCATGATTCATATAACATAATACTTTAATTCCAATACATAAATACTTCAATAATCCCATTTAATTCTCAAACTATTAACTAAGATTCATCATCCTACTTCTTAACACTTATTTCCTTTCATATGTCATTTTTAGTCTATTCATCATCAACAATATAACCATTAATCATACAACCATGCTGGTTTTGTTCATGAGACTTACCCTTAGGACATCGATTTTCATAATGCCCATAATTTTAAAATTTAAGTAATTCATCGATTGATAATACCTTAGGGAGACCAATATTACCATCCATTGCATTAACTGGACACTTCATTTTTCCTTTGAAATTAATTTCTTTGTGTCCTTCTTTTCCACAATAAAAAAAATCTTCCTATTCCACTAGGACATCCACTTGGGTGTTTCTTCCCACATTATCGACACATAGTAAACTAGATCTTCTTTCCTCCATGGTATCCACTACCTGATCTATAAGTAAAAACCTTCCTTATCTTCTTTGGTGAGTCCGAGAGTTGGTTAAGGTACATATTGTTAATCATTATCTATGAAAACTGATTTAGTATAATTGCAATTTACTTCACTCCATTCATCATACCATTTGTCTTCTCATCAGAAAATTGTCTGTCACATTCAATGTTAACCCAGTTCCTACTGGTTACCACCATTGACTAAAACCAGGAAGCATGGTTTGTGTAATTCTAATCATAATTGGAAAATAAATAATCATTAAAATCAATTATAGGATGTCTATATCATAAAAAATTATTTTTAAACTATAAAACATTTGGTTTATACTTGTTAATTCATATTCATCATCTATTTAAATCCTTCATGATGGTTTGTAAAGAGTTTTTTAATTTCTGAAGCATATCCCCTAGGAGTGTCAAACTAGGTTTGCAGCATGGCCACTATCATGAACCATTTACTGAGTGAGTATAGCTTAATATGTTATTTTTAGGATTTTTTCCCGAGGTACATATGTGCTTGATCCACATCCACTTTTAGTATCCAAATAGGGATGTAATTTCCCTGAAACCAATAACTATATACATTAAAAAAATTCTATGACATTTTTCTATACTTTAACTCATCCTTAGACTTATCCTTAGTAAAATATTGAGACATATCCTTAGAAATATCTCTAGGGGTATCATTAAAGTATTCTCATCCTTATTTCCAAAGTTTTACTAATCCTTTACTTTTATACCAACTATAACATCCCAGGATTCTCAAACATTGATATTTTATATTTTTTTTATAAATATTCATTAAATTGGAAAAACACACACTTAAGGACCATAATAGTTTAGTTCCATTGGAAACTTGGAATATAATATTCTAATTTGGTGAAATATCTTCAATGTTTCCCACACATATATTCCCATTTAGTAGTCTTTATAGACATACCCTACATAAAACCTTTATTAGTTACCTACGGAAATGAAAGATATAAAAGAGTGAGCTCAAACACTCAATAAGGGTAAAATTAATAGATATAAATCTATGATCACGCTGATGCCTTAGGTATGCATTTTTTTAGACCTCCTTGATCTGTTTCGGTCTACGACCCTCTTTTTCCTTTAATAAAATAAAATCTCAACGTTGGATGGTTGGTATAAATATTGGAAGTTTAAATGACATGAATCATAAGGTATTCTAAGAAAATGAGCCATGAGAGAATAACATGAGCATAAAACTTAGATTTGTGTAATACACCTCAGTTTATAACTTCTTGAACATGTGTAAATATAAATAGGTTCATTTATTAAGTTGAGGACATGAAATCTTCCCCGAATATAAACTTATGGTCATGAAACTAGGTCCATACATAACATTATGATCATTTAACCAGGTTCACACATAGGTGGCTACACCTCCTGGGTGGGACACACCACCATCCCCAGTGTAACGCCCTGACCCCAGTTACCCAGAGTCGGTGCATTATTACGTATCATTGGCATGATCACAAGGGATCAAATCTCGAAAGACCGATTAGTTTAGTAGCCTTGGAAACACTATATACATTCATAAAGTTTACATTACATCATAAAGTTAAAAAACTACAACAACAACTTGTCTCTATAGAACACACTCATATCCCCTCATAATATCCCTACAGGTCATTCATAAAACACTTCTTCACATCCTGGAAAAAATAAAACATAGAAAGGGGTGAGCGCAGATGCCCAAGAAGGATACCAATATAGCAGAAACTTTCATAAATATGCATAAAAATTTAAGGCAATGTATAACTAAAACAAAAGCCTTTTAAACTTGAACTTCAACATAATATAGCAGAAATAAAATGAAATAATGCCATTTACTAATTTACATGGATATTTTACTAGTTGAATAATCACATACAATATCAATAACCACTTTTATAATGATGGAATGCATAATTTCATACTATCATAACTACATAGTCAAGGCCTTGTGCCAAGACTACAAATAAGTTTTTTTCAAGGCCTTGTTCCAAGACACTATTTGTCTCATGAGACCTACCGATGCATCGAGGAGGGGATAGGTCGAAAACAACTCAACCAATAGGTTTTAGATAGGTTTGGGTCACTTTATTAACCTTATCTTTTAGTTTTAACTCTTAGTTAATTAGTTTGACATTTACCATGTAACTTTGTATTTTTATATTATATGGTTAATAAACATACTATATACTTCCAAGAGACCCCCAAGTGGTCCATTAATGATACAACCATCATGATATAAGTCCTTTGTCTGAACCTTAGATTTTTAGGAATAGAATATCAATTAATAATATAATATTTGTTTTAAAAACTCTTTTATGTCAATTTTGACACGATTTAATAATTGATTTTTGTTAGTCTTAAAAACTTTATTAATTAGAATAAAATTCATTTAAAAAAATATAACATGTCATATTAACTAATAAAATTCATGTATGTCATCAAAACTTTTAAATTATATTTATTTTAACATTTATAATACCAATTATTTGATTCTTTCATTAATAAGGAAAATACTGCATCATTATTGTGTCATAAATAAATTTAATTATTTAATATCTAAAAATTATAAATAAAATACAATTATTTAGGAAATATTTTTGGATTTCTAATGAATATTTATAGCCGAAAATATAACATATATAACCATATGTAAAAATTGTTTTTCTAAAAGATATATGCTTATGTCATTTTTGTATTTACTTTAACTTAATTAATATAAAGTGTCATCATCACTTACAAGTGGATCCATGGGGTCCCAAAATCGACCCAAATATGCCCATGTTCGGAAATGTATCATCCAATAGGTTTAGGACACTTTTTTTGGTAATTTAATATTATTATAATATTATTTATTGCCCTTATTTACCGGATTTACCCTTTAACTATGGTAAATAAAATATTTACCGAAGTAATTATTCAAAATGTCTAAAAATAAGAGTTAAATATTTACACAATTTGTAAATCCTGATTCCAAATATGGAATCCATTTTTCCAAATTCAAAACACAGAAGTGGCAGAAATTAATTTAAAATTAATTCCCGCTGTCAAAACAAAAAGCGCGTTTTTAAGAAATAATAACTATCAAAAGATTGACACTTGTTTATGTACGGTTTAATTGTGAAATTATGTGAAATGACAAACATTGTATTAAATGGTAAAAATATATTCTAAATATACTTTAAAACAACTCCAATTCCTAATTTATCACTATTAATTATTTTGATTAAAAAAAGTTGTTTTTAATTAAAATTTAGTAATTTTCACTATTCATCAAAAATTGAAAGTTTTCAGAAAAATAATAAAATTTCACCCTAGGATAATTTTGATATTCTGAATCCAAAAATGAAGTCCATTTTGAAAGATAAAATTTATAAAATTTTAAAAAGTGGGTATTACTATTCATAACAGCTAGTTTGATTGGTTGCAGCGTGTTAGAATCTCGAAGTTGCATACAATGAAAGCTATTGCATTATTCAAAGGGAAACATACCATGGAATCTTGGGGTGTTACATTCTCCTCTCTTTCAATAAATTGTTTCCTCGCAATTTGAAATTTTTCTTCGAAAATAAAAGGTTGAAAATAGAAAATTCCTTTGTGGGAAAACCCATATCAGAAATAGGGTTAATAAAATTTAGTTTTAATAAGAGGGAAAGGGAAATGAGAAGTCACCACAAAATTATGATCTCAATTAGGAGAACATTGGTGGAAATTAGAGACACATAATTTGAGGAAAAAACGTAAATATATATAGGGAGTGATTGAGGTCATCAATCACAAACAAGTGTAAAATTGTAGGCATCAAATCCATCAATCTATGATGATTTAAAATATCATCGGTTCAACAAAACATAAGGTATTAGAATGAAACATTTTTGGTTTTAAGCTCCCTTCCTTACAGTTTAAGGATTAATTTATTCATAGAATAAGATAAAGAAAAGTATACTTGACAAGTAGAGTTACATCCTCTAACTAATATCTACCACAAACTCATGTTTTACTCTAAAAGATAATAGAAATTAAAAATATTCTGTTTATCCTAATTTTATAGGGTTTTGAAAAAATGAATTTATAATTCATCTATCAAACCTTTAAAAAAACTACATTATACAATCCAAGACATCACATAAGCCAGTGGTAGGTGATGCACCCTTGTCTCCCTTCAGTTGCAGGTTCTAGTCTCGCCGCCTTGCCGGACGCGACGGGTTGTCACCCGACCTCCGGGTTGTCGTTTTTATAATAATCCAAAAATAATATTTAGAAATGATTTAAACTTAACAATAGTATCCAATGTAAAATATAATCCATTCTAACCTTTATACTTATCCAAAATACTTCTGTAAACTCTCAGTCCAAAATTTATATGAAAGGTAAACATAATGTAGATCCTTTTTACCCCGTAATATCATGTGAATACATTCATCATGTATTCTTTTAAAACAATGAAACATCCCGAATTACTATAAAACCTTATTGATTACATTCATGCACCATTATTCCTTATAGAATACTGGATATACTTCATCCATCAAAAAATGTTGTAAACTCCAACAATGATGGAATATACAAATCTTTAATCAGTTTTAATACAGTCAAGAATATCCAATATAATTTACCCAAATAAATCATTTCTTATTCCAAAATTAGTACCTCAATATTAGGACCATATTAAGGTTTATCTTTCCTTCAACCATGTAATTTCCAAAAAGTTTAACTCGCTGTGGAGTCACTTTTCTTAGTACCATAAAATCTCAAATCCTAAATGAAATAGTACTGCAGTACAATCCATATTTATTTCCAGTACATCATTGATACAACACTTCAATGAAATAATTCCAAAATAACAACATAATAACACTATTCATTCCTCTTCATTTGTGGTAGTATCATAACTTGATTATTATCCAATAACATCATTTTCGGAATAGTCTGATGACTGGGACAATGGTTTGTGTAGTGTCCAAACTCCTTGCAGATGAAGCATTGTACATTTGAAACCTTTTTCTTACCCTTGCAATCACGTACTTGGTGTCCTTTTTCTCCAAACTTATAACAAACCCCCTTTCATTTCAAGCAAGTTCCAGGGTGTTTCTTCCCACAGTTATCACATATGGGAAAATTCTTCTTTTCCCTCATCCCTTTATCCATCTTTCTCTCTTCCATATTTTTCTTATCTTTCTTCCCTTAAAATCCATAGGACTCAGAGAATTCATTACTTATCTTATTAACACATGATATTATTTCTTCATATGTTGAGAAAACATGAGAGATTATTTCCCGTCTAAATGTTGGATTAATACCGTGGAAGATACGATCCTTCTTACTATTTGGATCACATGTATTGCTAGAGTTCACATTCCTTCTACTGGGCTCCATTTCTATACAATGGCATACACTAGGTCAGTTTATGAATTGCAATGAATAAGTCCAAACTTGTGAAATACCTAACGTAAATTGAACAGTTTATGGATATAATCCATAATCATAAAAATGTTTTCTTTGAGTAAGCATATACTCATAATCCCTTCATAATGGTTTGTAAAGAAAATGAGAATTATCCTAATCATATCCCCTGGGAGTGTCGTAACCAAGAGTGCAGCAAGGACCATTATCGTGCACCAGTTCCCATTCGAGTCTAGCTCAAAGCAGTGTTTTTGGGTTTTACCCCTAGGTACATCTGTGCCAGAGCCACCTCTACCTGCTCGTATCCAAACAAGGATGTATTGCTCAAAAAACTCACAAAATCTTTACAATACCAAAATTCTAGGAAGTTCTTCTATACTAATCCTCAATGTCTATCTTAGGGCTATGTGGTCTAATCAGAGTTTATCTAAATCTATCTTCCAAGGTTTGTACTAAACTTCCTCTGATACCAACTGTAACGCCCCAACCCCAGTTACCCAGAGTCGGTGCATTATTACATATCATTGACATGATCACAAGGGATCAAATCTCAAAAGACCGATTAGTTTAGTAGCCTTGGAAACACTAGATACATTCATAAATTTTACATTACATCATAAAGTGAAAAAACTACAACAACATCTTATCTCCATAGACCAAACTCATATCCTCTCATACTATCCCTGAAGGTCATTAATAAAATACTTCTTCACATCCTGGGAAAAATAAAACATAGAAAAGGGTGAGCTCAGATGCCCAATAAGGATAACAATATAGCGGAAACTTTCATAAATAAGCATAAAAAATTAAGGAAATGTATAACTAAAACAAAAGCCTTTTAAACTTGAACTTCAACATAATATGGGAGAAATAAAATGAAATAATTCCATTTACTTATTCACATGGATATTCTACTAGTCGAATAATCACATGCAATATCAATAACCACTTTCATAATGATGGAATGCATAATGCCAGACTATCATAACCACATAGTCAAGGCCTTCTGCCAAGACTACAAATAAGTTTTCGTCAAGGCCTTGTGCCAAGACACTATTTGTCTCATGAGACCTACCGATGCATCGAGGAGCTATAACGGGCTCCACCCATCACTTACTAAGTCCAATTAATTCCTCATATGAATAGGTTTAAACATAACATAAACATTCGTATTAAAATTTGTAGGTTCCGGGCGCAGCGGAAGCACGATGGTGGGTTTTCCCAACTTTAATTTTAATGTTAAACGACGTTTAATCTGAGATCCATCACGATATAAAATGCCAGATCTTCAGAATAGAACGAAGAACGGAAAAAGAAAATAAGAGTCCCAGAACCCTTGAGATAGGATCATATATGTTGGTTATAATTAATTTAATTAATTCATAAGAATTGCCTCGATGGAATTCCTTGTTCGTTGATGTCTCTGGTCACGATCTTGTGATCCGTCGTTGCGTCGCATAATCCAAGTATAGGATTCCTCTAGTGGTGATCCACGCATGCTCCACGTATCTTTGGATGTCGCCGAAGGGAACTCCGGGTGCTAGCGCAGAAGATCCTTCGCTTGCGATGTCCGTCTTCGATCACCTTGATCCGGTGGAGGATCTTGCTTTCCTAACTTGAAAGCGTTCTTGGTGGAATGGGAATTCTCTCTTGGCTTGAGAGTATTTCCAATCCGTTGTGCACAACCAAAATGGCTAACTCTCATGAGAATAATGTAATTGGGATTTATAATATTTAGAATATTAAAATGAATTAATTTCCCAAAAGCATTTAATTATTTCATTTAATTCTTAGTAATACCCTATGTCTTAATAATGACAGTTGACCATCATTATTACTTAACATGCATCCAATGTATCACATTTAATATCATTTAATTAAATAAACAATATTTTCTCACAAATCCCAAAAAAACAAACTACACGGTGTGTATGTATAAACATACACGACATGTACTTTTATATTTCTAGTTTTATTTATTTTTCTCCACCTCATTCATTAGACCTTGAGTAATGGCTATTTATTTCTTAAATAAATGTAACTTCATTACTCACTAATAAATACATATTATTTCACCCACAATATAATCTCTCAAATAACTAGTGTTGAAATAAATGCGATCAGACATCCTTGAATAATTATTAAACCAAAATCGGGAATAATCTTTTTTCAACTTGTTAAATTAATATTTAACTGAGATACATGGACACACTTGGTGTGCGACCCTCTAGGCCTCTTTCTCAGTGAAATTAGGCTGAGCCTACCTAAAGTCCAAGGTTAGCGTCTAGAAACACGCCAAGGAACCCATAGAGAAAAAAGTTTAACGCCGCAATGACGTGTCACCTCCTACAAATGCTTACCGTGTAATATAATCCCTTTGTCTCGATATCTCCAATCAAGCGGGTTGCATGCTAGTGCCATCAACCCATGTGCTTTATTATTCTTTCTTTGACTTCCCGAAATTGAACTCACCCATACCTTTCCATGGCCATGGATTTATTTAGGCTGTATCAATTCCATAAAAGGGCCTGAGATATCTACTCCCGTTATGGAACAGAAGGGACAAATCCTTTCTCGCATTATCTATTAATACAGTATTACTCGTGACACACCCAAGGTATCCTAACTCACTGCGAATAGTGTTTCGTCACAGTTTTCATCAATACATCTAAGTGCATGAGTTCTAATACCCATTAATAATAATCTTAATGTCTAAGGACCAATACACACGTCTGTAGATAGGAAGATCCAGTGACACTATGGAATGTGTATTTCCCACTGGCAGGTCTCGTTCTAATAATATCCTCCTGGATATTACCAAGGGTGCAGACCATGAGAAGGTGCCTCAAAGTTTTATGAGTCTTCACCCCTAATGACCTGTATTATTTGTGTCCCTAAAATAATATCATTCGGCCATAGAACATATATTCAAGAATAGTGTTATGGAACTTCCGGGTTCTCATCATAGCAGGGATCTTCTATGACCCATTAATGCAACAGCTATCCTTAGGACATTATCACATGCATTGTCACGCAGAAGAACAATCAAGATGTGATAAGGCTTTTATTAATGAATAAAGTACAAAGTAGTTGGTTCTAGACCACCAACATCAACAGACTCCCACTTGGACTAGAGCCAACTGCTAACAACCTTTAACCTGGTAGCTCTCACATGATATTCATGCTTCTACTAAGATAAGCCTTTAGTCATGGGGTCTGCCACGTTCTCTTCTGTGGACACTCTGTTCACTGAAACTTCACCCCTTTGATAGAAATCCCTCAAGAGGTGATACTTTTGGAGTATGTGCTTTGTCCGTTGATGTGACCTTGGTTCTTTTGCAAGATCCACTCCTGCAGTATTATAACAATACAATGTAATGGGATCTTTACTGCTAGGCACCATATCAAGCTCCTGGACAAAGTTCCAAATCCAGACGGCTTCCTTGGCTGCATCAGAAGCCGCTATATACTCAGACTCCGCTGTAGAATCAGTGACAACTAGATGCTTTGAGTTCTTCCAGCTCACAACTCCTCCATTGAGACAAAAAACATATCTAGATTTTGAATTCAGATCATTCTGATCTATTTGAAAACCAGCATCAGCATACCCTCTGGTGACAAGCTCCTCGTATCCTCCATACACCAGGAATATATCCTTAGTTCTTCTCAGATACTTAAGAATAGTCTTAACAGCAGTCCAATGCTGTTCTCCTGGATCTGATTGATATCTTCCTACCATGCTCAGTGCATAGGCAACATCAAGCCTGGTACATAACATCACATACATGATGGATCCTATAGCTGAGACGTATGGGATCTTTCTCATCCTATCTTTCTCTTGTTGTGTCTGAGGACACATTTTCTTAGAAAGATATAAGCCATGTGACACTGGAACCAATCATCTCTTGGATTGTTCCATACTAAATCTCTTTAGTATCTGGTCAATGTATGTACCCTGACTTAGTCCAAGCAGCCTCTTGGATCTATCACGAATGATCTTGATCCCTAGAATGTAGGCTGTTTCACCTAAATATTTCATGGAGAATCATTTGTTCAACCTGTCCTTAACTGACTCTAAGGCTGGTACGTCATTTCCAATAAGTAATATGTCATCAACATATACTACTAGGATAACGAACTCATTCCCATTAAAACACTTATAAACACATGGCTCACATTCGTTCTTAATGGAACCAAATTCCTTTATGGCTTCATCAAATCGAATGTTAGATGACCTGGATTCTTTCTTCAATCCATAAATGGATTTCTGCAACTTGCAAACCCATTTGGATTCACCTGGTGTCACAAACCCTTCTGGTTGTGTCATATAAGCATCTTCCTGAAGGTTCCCATTAAGGAATACTGTTTTGACATCCATCTGGAAAATCTTGTAGTCATGGTAAGCTGCTATGGCAAGTATGATTCTTATGGATTTAAACATGGAAACTGGCTAGAAGGTTTCATCATAGTCAATTCCTTGACGTTGTTTGAATCCTTTAGCCAATAGCCTTGCTTTATAGATGCTAACTTGACCTTCCATGTCCAGTTTTCTCTTGAATACCCATTTTCATCCAACATGCTTTACATCAACTAGCTCATAGACCAGAACCCAAACTTGGTTCTGATACATGGAATCCATCTCAGAATTCACAGCTTCTAGCCATCTTGTAGCTTCTGAGCTTTCTACTACTTCCTTATAGGAGAGAGGTTCATTATTGTCCAACAATAATGATTCACCATCCTTGGTGACTAGGAAACCAAATCTCTCTGGTTCCCTTACCTCTCTTGAGCTCCTACGCAGTACTTTTGTTTCTGGAACCTCTTCCACGGGGACCTGTGGAACTTGTTCCTGTACCAACTCCTGTGCATCTTGAGCATCAACTTCATCGAAGTCAATCTTACTCCCACTATACTTCTTGGGGATGTGCTCCCTCTCAAGAAAGATGGCTTGTTTGGCGACAGTCACTTTCTTATCCCGAGGGTTATATAGGTAATATCCTTTCATTTCCTTAGGATATCTTATAAAGATACACTTTGTGTCCTGGGGTGATAGTTTGTTACCTGAGAAGGCTTTAACAAATGCCCCGCATCCCCATACATGTGTATGCGACAAAATGGGTTTCTTTCCATTCCATGAGTCGGAGGAAATTCCATTTTCTGCCTTATTTGGTACTCGGTTTAATTTGTATGCTGCAGTTTGTAATGCATATCCCCAAAAGGATAATGGAAGATCCGCATGGCTCATCATCGACCTCACCATGTCCAACAAGGTGCGGTTCCTGCTTTCACTAACACCATTCCACTGTGGTGTATAAGGAGGATTGAGCTGAGATAGAATCCCAGACTCCCGTAGAAGATCGATGAACTCTTGGTTCAGATATTCTCCACCTCGATCCGATCGAAGTTTCTTTATCTTCTTATCAAGATGATTCTCTACTTCATTCTTGAATTCCTTAAATTTCTCTAAGGCTTCTGAATTATACCTCATTAAGTAGACAAATCTGTATCTACTCAAATCATCAGTAAAAGTAATGAAGTAAGAATAACCACCTCTATATTCTACTGGAAATGGTCCACATACTTCCATGTGTACCAATCCTAGAAGATCTGTGGCCCTTTCACCCTGTCCACCAAAAGGCGACTTGGTCATTTTACCTTGTAAACAAGCATGACATCTATCAAGTGGTTTTAGATCAGTAGTGTCTAAATATCCATCTTGATAGAGCTTTGTCAAGTGCTTCTCATTTACATGACCAAGGCGGTGATGCCACAACTGGGTGATGTATGATTCATGTGAGTTTGTTTCATTATCGATTGCCAATACTTGGTTTTCATAATTTAATACATACAAACCATTATTCAAATGTTCCATACCATAACATGCGTTGTTCTTATAAAAGAGACAACCCTTATTTCCAAACTTGAAAACAAATCCATCCATATCCAAATAAGATAAATAAATTATGTTCTTGGTAACACTAGGCACAAAATAACAGTTTTGTGAAACCAAAATCATGCCAGTTGGCAATGAGAGGTGATAGTCACCAATAGCCAATGCATCCAGCCTTGCGCCATTGGCAGCTTGAAGATCCAGCTCTCCTCTAGCGATCTATATAAATCTACTTGGTTCTTGAATTTGAATACAGATGTGAGCCCCACAAGCTGTATCTAATACCCAATGTGTAGAAATATAAAGATTGCACTCGATAACGAACACACCTTTAGCATCCCCACACTTCTGGGTGCAGTTCCTCTTCCAGTGGCCTTGCTTTCCACATGAAAAAAACACCACCTCCTGTTCCTTGCCCTACCTATGGATATTCCCCTTCTTGGAGGGACGATGCTCGGGGGCTTCAAACTGTTTATAAGTCTTTGTCCCCTTTTCCTTGTCATTCCTTTTCTTGTTCACCATAAGGACTACGGGTTTGTCACACCCCATGTCCTTGTCAACCTTTCGAATCAAGATCAGAAGCTCCGATAGACTCTTCTCATTACCGCTCATGTTTTAGTTGACAATGAAGCTAGAGAAGGTCTTGGACAGTGATGATAGGATGAGATCTGTACGCAACTCATCCGGGAATTTAATCCCTAAGATGTCCAGGCGTTCAATGTAGCCAATAAGATTGACTACATGAGGCCCAGCTGGAGCAGACTCTCCATGCTTCATGGTAAAAAAAGCATTGGAGATCTCATACCTCTCCTGTCTCACAATCTCTTGGTAGAGATCCTTAAGGTGAGACATCATGCTATACACGTCCATGTTTTCATGTTTCTTCAAGAGATCATTAGACATGGCCGATAGAATGAAACACTAGACATCTGTGGAATCATCCATGTGTTTCATGTAGATAGATAATTCCTCATCACTAGCCTCTTTCCCAGGTGAAACTGGAATAGGCTCTTCCAGCACATACAATTTCTTTTCATGGCGAAGGACGATGCGTAAATGCCTCTACCACTCCTCGAAATTGCTGCTGGTGAGAAGGTTTTCCTTCTCGAGTATGGTGTACAATGATATTTTTGAATTCATTTTCTTGCCATTTCTACAAATTAAGATGAGAAAATGTTTATTACTTTATTACAAAAATTGAGACAAATAAATAAATTAATACTTATTGGTCTCCCACTATTTTATTGAAATCCAATAGCCCTCACCATTGATTTCGGAATATTCTGTTGCCTGAATATTCTAGTGGCAAGGATTCATATTTCCCTTCACATTACCCCAACTAGGGTTGGTCAAGCAACTTGAAGGGTTTTAGGTAGGCATTCCAAATGCCAACTACATTAACTCGCATCTCCTTGATCCGCTGAGTGGACTCCCCAATCCTGAAATCCTTTTATTTTGGATTTACTCAACCTTTGCCTCTTGGTCACACCAAGTCCTGCTGTGGTAGTGAACCCTTGATGCGAACCATGTCAAGTCAACACAAAACCTTGAATTAGAATTCCCCGATAATTGAAAGCACCCCAACTAGGGTTGGTCCAACACTTTGAACTATGGTTCGATTCTTAACCAAGATTATGGAAGGCTATACTGACTTAATATTTCTTTTAAGGGATTTTATTCTTATACGTAAATTTCCATTTTATTATCTTTGATTACATGCTTGTTAATATTAAGTGGGATATACTTAAGTGATTAACCATTTCTAAGATAATATTTACGTATAAGCTTGTTTTATTTTAGTTCAATCTTGCATGATCATTTAATTCGTTAATTGTGTGATCGTGACAACACACCCACAATAAATAAACCACACAACTGACAGAAATAAAATAAATGGTATGATCATGATCTTTTCTATTGGTTAGTTTATCTAGCAGTTGATAAACTAACCCAAGACCTAGGGGAGAAACACCTTGAACCTTTCGGGTTTGTGTTTACAGCTTTCCACCTATCCACCTTTGTATCTCCTTGGATTGGTTTCACCTTGGCTCCTGACTTGAGCCACCTCCACTAGCTTGGGATCTCCATCCATTACATATGCCTTTATCTCACACGTAGGTGAGGGGTAAAAAGGGTTTTTACATAAAAGAATCCTTGGGCACGCAGGCCGTACATATTAATGAGGAGATGGATCTCAGGCCAACAAATTTAATTTAAATAAATAAATTAAAATAAACCATTCACAAAGGTCTCGGTCTAGCTCATGATCATCCATACATGCAACGATATTTACGCATAAATAAAACTAGAATTCAATTCTTTAATCGTTCTTGTTTAAGATAAATCATGCTCGAATTAATTAATTATCTTTAATTAATCAATCCTTCCTTGAAATTATCATCCATCATAATTTTAAAAAAATAAATTCATTTAAAATTATCCTTGTACGTAACTTATACCTTGGAGGAAACCCGGTGAATTCCCGTTCATTACGCAGATGTTAAATTAAACACATATATATATAACACCTATCACGTGTTGTGCCTAAGCTTTATGCCTGCACCATGGTACAGGTCTCAAGGGTTTGTATAATATAATAATAAATTTTAATAAATCTGCGTAATTTGGGTGAGTACACGACGTGTAGTTCTGACTACACGACGTGTACTTTTCTTCACCGTCCATCCGAAGTACACGCCCAGGGACAGGGCGTGTTAATGTACTTCGGAAATTTTTGGAGTACACGACGTGTTATTTTGGACACATGCCATGTAGTTTCCGTATTACACGGTTTCCAGTCGGGCAAGCCATGTACGGGGTACACGGTCCAACCCAAACCCTAAGGGACTAAACACCGTGTTCATTGGACCAAACGGTGTGTAATCCGGAAACCGTGTGCCACCTGTTTCTAGTCAACACATGATGTATTAAATTCTTAAAAAGAATCCAATACATGGCCTGATTTGGAGGATTAGTCAATGCATTGAACCTAGATTACACGGCGTGTAATTCCAAATACACAGCGTGTATTCTGGTGTTGTACGGCCAGAAAGGTTTGTCTCCTCCGGATGAGTATTTTATTTTAATCAAAATTAAAAGAAAAATTCGTTTCTGTGAGCTGAAAGAGAAACGAGGGAGGATGAACAGATCTCAATATTCAGATTTACAGAACGATTAAACATGAATTGAAACAGCTAAATTATTAAATGTGTAAATCACCGATGAAAAACTAAATAATTATAATCAACGATATGACCCCTCTGATACCATTTGTAGGTTCTGGGCGCAGCGTAAGCACGTTGGTGGGTTTTCCCACCTTTAATTTTAACGTTAAACGACATTTAATCCGAGATCCATCACGATATAAAATGCCGGATCTTTGGAATAGAACAAAGAATGGAAAAATAAAAGAAGAGTCTCGAAACCCTCGAGATAGGATCATCATATGTTGGTTATAATTAATTTAATTAATTTATAAGAATTTCCTCGATGGAATTCCTTGTTTGTTGATGTCTCTGGTCACGATGCTGTGATCCGTCATTGCGTCGCAGAATCCAAGTATAGGATTCCTCTACCGGTGATCCACGCGTGCTCCATGTATCTCTGGACGTTGCCGAAGGGAAATTCGGGTGCTAGCGTAGAAGATCCTTTTCTTGTGATGTCCGTCTTCGATCGCCTTGATCCGGTGGAGGATCTTGCTATCCTAACTTTAAATTGTTCTTGGTGTAAAGGGAATTCTCTCTTGCCTTGAGAGTATTTCCAATACATTGTGCACAAACAAAATGGATAACTCTCATGAGAATAATGTAATTGGGATTTATAATATTTAGAATAATAAAATGAATTAATTGCCCAAAAGAATTTAATTATTTCATTTAATTCTTAGTAATACCCCATGTCTTAATAATAACAGTTGACCATCATTATTAATTGACATGCATCCAATGTATCACATTTAATATCATTTAATTAAATAAACAATATTTTCTTACGAATCCCGAAAACACAAACTACACTGCATGTATGTATAAACATACACGACGTGTACTTTTATTTTTCTAGTTTTATTTATTTTTCTCCACCTCATTCATTAGACATTGAGTAATGGCTATTTATTTCTTAAATAAATGTAACTGCATTACTTGCTAATAAATACATATTATTTCTCCCACAATATATTCTCTAGAATAACTAGTGTCGAAATAAATGAGATCAGACATCCTTGAATAATTATTAAACCACAATCGTGAATAATCTTTATTCAACTTGTTAAATTAATATTTAACTGAGATACATGGACACACTTAGTGTGTGACCCTCTAGGCCTCTTTCTCAGTGGAATTAGGCTGAGCCTGCCTAAAGTCCAAGGTTAGCGTCTAGAAACACGCCAAGGAACCCATAGAGAAAGAATTTTAACACCACAATGACGTGTCACCTCCTACAAATGCTTATCGTGTAATATAATCCCTTTGTCTCGATATCACCAATCAAGCGGGTTGCATGCTAGTGCCATCAACCCATGTGCTCGATTATTCTTTCTTTGACTTCCCGAAATTGAACTCGCCCTTACCTTACCATGGTCATGGATTTATTTAGGTTGTATCAATTACATCAAAGGGCATGAGATATCTACTCCCGTTATGGAACAGAAGGGACAAATCCTTTCTCGCATTATCTATTAATGCAGTATTACTTGTGACACACCCAATGTATCCTACCTCGCCGCGAACAATGTGTCTTCATAGTTTTCGTCAATACATCTAAGTACGCGAGTTGTAATATCCATTAATAATAATCTTAAAGTCTAAGGACCAATACACACTTCTGAAAATAGGAAGATCCAATGACACTATAAAATGTGGATTTCCCACTGACGGGTCTCGTTCTCATAATATCCTCCTGGATATTACCAAGGGCGCACACCATGAGAAGGTGCCTCAAAGTTTTATGAGTCCTCATCCCTAATGATCTGTATTATTTGTGTCCCTCAAATAATATCATCCGACCATAGAACATATATTCAAGAACAGTGTTATGGCACTTCTGGGTTCTCATCATAGCAGGGATCCACTATGACCCATTAATGTAACAGATATCCTTAGGACATTATCACATGCATTGTCACGCAAAATAACAATCAAGATGTGAAAAGGCTTTTATTGATGAATAAAGTACAAAGTAGTTGATTCTAGACCACCAAATCCAACAAAATTAGCATATGAAATGTCAATACTTTATTCATAAACCATGAATTGTATAAAAATAACACATCCACAGTCAAACATATCACAAAACCGTCAATACAATATGGAAGTTTTGTATCATAATAAATCAACTTCAAAGAAGCTTAAAATTCATCAAAGGATGTTGACATAGATGAAATAAAAACTTTTTGAGAGAAATGTATTTTTTTAAATCATTAAAAAGTCACACATTTATAAAGGAAGTAATTTAAAATAGACTTTTTAATCAAAGTGTCCCATACCACTTTTAAACTTTTGAAAAGAAATATCATTTAAAAACATTCATGTCCATATAAATAAATCCTTAAAATCATTTTGAAAACATGGACATTAATTAAAATGATCTAGAAAGATAAATCTTTAAAACTTTTAAAACTCTGATCTTGATAAAGGGAACCTTTCAAAATTCCTTAAAATATTCATTTTGAAATCATTTTTATGAAAAATGGACTTGGATGATAAAAATGTCCCAGTAGATATTTACACATAAAAAATCTCAGATAATAATGAGATTGAGGAATTAACCCTTAGCTTGTACTTTTACTTGGTCGAGGGTAAGTTAAACTCTTGTATAATAGTTAAATAATTTTTATTAAATTATACAAGAATCATATACATAAATATGATATCATAAATGATCTTTTAATATTGCTTTGTTAATAATATTTTAGTATTATCGTCATTTCGGGTGTTCACTTACTCGTTTTCTTTTATATGTTTTTTTATTTAAGTTGTGTTTGTAATCCATAGGTTGTATTTTATTCATATCCAGAATGATATGAAGTCCTTAAAATTTATATTTAATCATCAAATGAAAATTAGTCTTGAATGGATACGATGGGGAATGAATCTTATCTTGTTCGTGGAGACGATAGTCCGTACATACGCACTAGCGACAATATCATTCTTTTGATATTAAAATAATATATAATTGGATGGTGTATCATATATACAGAATCATTTTCATGTTATATTAATTATTTACATGAATTAAACATCATTATTATACCCATTCAAATAATAATTTATTGAATAACAATTACACCACGATGTGGAGACGGTAAGACGTACGTACGCACGTATGGTGACATGTCATTCATGGGATGGATAGAATACTGAATATGGTTGTACCATATTTATAATAACATCACATTATATAGAATATATTGGAGTTATTATTTTAGAATGGAAATAACAAAGAAAGAAGAAGTGGAAGAAGAAAGGAACTTGAAAGAGGGTGGTGAAAATATTACCTCTTCTTCGGGTTATTCCTTTTGATTTGATCAAAAGGGATCCTTAGGTTGGATTTTTGATCAAACTAAGGCCTCTAGGTTGAAGTGAGCGAAGTTGAGAGAATATTTGGGCAGGGGTTGTCCAATCCAAAAGGTTTTTAAGGTGTGAATTAGAGAGAACGGGGAGTGCCCTTTTATAAGAGGGGTGAGGGGAACCTTAGGAAAAGCTAGAAATATTATTTTATAATAAATTCATATTCGGTTTATAATGGATCAAAAGTAGATTATTCAAAGTATAAGGTGGGGATAGGTCGAAAAAAACTCAACCAATAGGTTTTAGACAGGTTTTAGTCACTTTATTAACCTTATCTTTTAGTTTTAACTCTTAGTTAATTAGTTTGACATTTACCATGTCACTTTGTATTTTTATATTATATGGTTAATAAACCTACTATATAGTTTCAAGTGACCCCCAAGTGGTCAATTATTGATACACATATCATGATATAAGTCCTTTGGCCTAACCTTAGATTTTTAGGAATATAATATCAATTAATAATATAATATTTGTTTTAAAAACTCTTTTATGTCAATTTTGACACGATTTAAAATTTGATTTTTGTTAAAGTCTTAATAACTTTATTAATTCAAATCAAATTCATTTAAAAAATTATAACATGTCATATTAACCAATAAAATTCGTGGATGCTATCAAAACTTTCAAATTATTTTTATTTTAACATTTATAATAGAAATTATTTGATTCTTTCATTAACACTACTAGAATATTGGGCTTTGAAGACCCCTAACACTAGCGACCGCCTTTGGAGGTCGCTATAGGTACCCAATAGCGACCGCCAAAGGCAGTTGCTACCCTTTGTAAAAAAAAATTAAGGGCTTCAGCGCCCCCCCCTCGTTGCCCTCGACCTAGCCCACGCCCCCCGTCTCCCTCGATCGAGCCCCCCCCATCGCCGCCCTCACCGCGAGTCGTCCCCCGCCACCCTGCCTCGCCCTCCGGGCACCGTCCCCCGCCGCCCTGCCTCGCCCTCCGGGCACTGTCCTCCACCGTCCCTGTTGCCTCCCTACACCCTCCGCCCGCTTCGGCCTCCGCCCTCCGTGCACCCTCCTCCCTCGGCCCTCCCGCTCCAGCCACCCTCCGCCCTCCAGCCATCCTCCGCTCCCCTCCGGCGTCCCTCCACCCTCTAGCCTCCGCCCTCCAGCCTCCGCCCTCCGGCCTCCGCCCTCCGGCCTCCGCCCCCTCCGTCTCCTTCCCCTCGGCCCTTCGGCCTCCACCCTCAGCCCTCCACCCCCTCGTCCCTCCCCCCCACCCCAGACAGCCCCCGCACCCCGGAAAGACCCCCCCCCCCCGCACCCCGGACAACCCCCTCACACCCCGGACAACCCCCCCGCACCCTGGACACCCCTCCCCCCACCCCGGACAACCCCCCACCCCGGAAAACCACCCCACCCCGGACAGCCCCCCCACCTCACTGCCCGTCCCCCATCCCCTCACCGCCTCCTCTCCTCCATCTCCCCACCGCCGCCGCCGCCCGTCCCCTCCCTCGCCGCACTGCCTTTGGATCCGGATCCCCTTCTCTGCCTCTCCTCTCCCTCGCAGCACCGCCTTCAGCTCCCCTCCCTTCCAGGCTTATAGAGTAATCAGGTATGACATGGGATTTCACTTACATTATTATTTTATCAATGGTTCATAAACAAATGATTAGTATTTATTTTAAATATAGTTGATTTCAAAAATGAAAATGTAATAAGTATTGTGTAAATGTTTGTTATACAGATATTATTATGGATAAGAGTTGGATTGATCTTCCAAATTGAACGTCTATAGAATATTTCAATGGCATTATGCAGTTTATTGACTTCACCAGAAGATTTGAAAGTGACTATATTAGTTGGCCATGTAGAAAATGTGCTAACAGATATCAATTCGCACGAGATACTGTGAGGGAGCACCTATTCTTTAATGGATTTCTGAAAAATTATAAGAGTTGGACTCGCCATGGAGAAGAATATGTTCGTTGTCAAAATACGGATGCATCTCAGATGGATTTTGATGCAACGATGAATGATCCAATGCATGAAATGATTACTGAAATGGTATGTGGGTTTGATCCTGAAGGCATTGACATCCAGAATCTTGAGACCAGTGAGATAAATCTTCGCTCTGGTGCAGATCGTGATTCGAGGAGGTTTTATGAAGCACTTGATGGTGCGAAAACAGAATTATATCCTGGATGTAATTCTTACTATAAAATGTTGTTTATTGTGGAGTTTTTGCATTTGAAGACTTTGAATAATTGGTCAGACACATCATTTGACATGCTTTTGGTGTTATTGAAAAAGGTTCTTCCTGTCAACGCTAAGATTCCCGAGTCGTATTATCATGCTCGTAATATGACAAAGAACTTAGGTTTTATATATGAGACAATAGATTCATGTGCAAAAAACTGTATGTTGTTTAGAAGGGAAACTTCCCATTTGGATATTTGTACAGTTTGTGGTGCTTCTAGGTGGAAAGAGAACAGGGGAAATCAGACTCATCAAAGTCAGATTGCGATACAGGGGAAACTGATTGCCATAAAGAAAATGCGTTACTTTCCCCTTAAACCAAGGTTGAAAAGATTTTTTATGTCATCTAAAGTTTCTAATTTAATGAGATGGAATGCAGAAAGAGTTTATGAAAGTGATATGTTAACCCACCCGGCAGACTCTCATGCATGGAAGGATTTTGATAAGAGACATCCTGACTTTTCAAAATATGTTCGTAATGTCCGATTGGTATTGGCAGTAGATGGTTTCAATCCATTCAAGTCTATGGTTCGTTCAACTGATAGCACATGGCCCGTGGTGTTGGTTCCATATAATCTTCCTCTGTGGATTTGTATGAAGCAACAATTTATATTACTTTCTACTCTTATCGATGGACCTAAAAGTCTGGGGGATAAGATTGATTTTTACCTTCAGCCATTGATTGCTGAGTTGAATGAATTTTGGGGCAATAGTGTGATGACTTATGACTGTGAAATGAATAAAATGTTCAAACTACATGCTGCTTTATTGTGGACAATCAATGACTTCCCAGCTTATGCAAATTTATCAGGCTTTAGTATGAAAGGGGAATTTTCTTGCCCATGTTTCAACAAAAGTAAAAAATCTATATGGCTTAAGCATTCCAAAAAATGGGCATACATGGGTCACAAACATTTTCTCCCCCCTCAGCATAGGTTCAGATAAGACAGTGGCATTTGATGGTTCTAGAGAGTTCAACCCAGCACCAAAGATCATGAAAGGAGTCGAAATGTAATCGCAGATTAAGGAAGAAAACATCCGCACGATATATGAAATGCAGAATTTGGTGGCTCCTTCAGTATGTAATATTCGAGCTGTAGGTAGGCAGCGCAGTCACAATTGGAAAAAGAAAAGTATTTTTTATAGTCTTCCGTATTGGAAAACTAACATGATGAGGCATAATTTGGATGTCATTCACATTGAAAAAAATGTTTGTGATAACATATTGTGGACCGTTTTATGTGTCAGTGGAAAATCAAAGGACCATGTTAATGCACACCGTGATTTGGAAGAAATGGGTTTAAGGAAACAGTTTCATTTACAGTTAGTTGAGGGTAACAAGGCATATATGCCTGCTACACAGTATACAATGACTACAAAGGAGAAAGAGACATTTCTTTCCATTTTGAAGATGCTCAAGGTGCCTGATGGTTACTCTTCTAATATTTCAAAGTGTGTGAATCTAACGAGAAAGACATTGCAAGGGTTGAAAAGTCATGACAATCACATACTACTTCAGCAGTTGATTCCAATCACAATTTGTGATTGTTTATCCCCCAATGTTGTTCAACCGTTGATTGAGATGAGTAATTTTTTTAGACAGCTTTGTTTAAGAAATCAACGAATGAGTGATTTAAAAAGTTTACATGACCGAATTGTACTTACGCTTTGTCACTTTGAGAAACTATTTCCACCATCATTTTTTGATGTTATGGTCCACTTGACAGTTCACCTAACTGATGAAGTAATGGCTGCTGGTCCAGTGAAATTCAGGTGGATGTATCCTATTGAGCGGTATTTGAGTACATTGAAATGAGTTGTACGCAACAGAGATCGTCCAGAGGCATCAATAGCCAATGGTTATTTGATGGATGAGTGTACTACTTTTTGTGCAGAATATCTTACGGATGTTGAAAGAAAATTAGATAAGCCCTCTCAGATTCAGGATGGTCCAGTTGGAGAAGGAACCACATATGATATGGACAACATCGAGTGGATACAAGTGCATCGATATATCTTGTTCAATACTCTATCAGTTGCACCATTAATGCAGTAAGTATCTTAGCAATTTTATTGTTTAACTTTTACATGTTTTGTTTGCATAAGTTGATCATTTAAACGTTGCATTATAATTTGCAGGAAACACATTAATGAGATAAAAGAAGAGATGTATCGTGCGACTGAGTTTCAAATTCAACAGTCTCATTATGCATCATTTCATGAATGGTTCAAGGATTATGTACGTATAAATTGATTTTAATTATGAGTGAAGTATTATACTAATTTATTTATTTATATATAATTATTTAATTTTATGAATTATGTAGGTTCATAAGCTGAGGGAGTTAGGGGACCCCATGCTAACTGAAGAATTTATCCAACTGGCTCGGTGTGGATGAGGAATCTTGATCGCAATGATCCAGAGGCTGCATCATTGGTAGTAAGTGGTTGTACTCATTACCAATACTTACAAAAAATTTGTATATTAATATATGTATATATATTTAAATATTTCACAGGCTCAATTTGAAGCTGAATTAGATCATTTGCCAGAGGACAAGCGAAAACTTTCCATGCGAAGGGATGAGATCTTTCATCACATTATTGGTTGGGACGGGCGTGTATATAGTTTGAACTATGGAATAGGGATTCCTCATTCTATAGTGTCACACGCTACGGTTGTCAGTCCTGCTATTGCTTAGATGACACAACGGTTGTTAGATTTCGAGGCACGACTGCAAGCTTCCGAGGATGTAAATGCACAATTGATCGCTGAGGTTAGAGCACTGTGGCAATATGTGCGTCCAGGTGATTGTGCAGGGGATCAGATGACACAGGTTTATACTGTATTTATTTATTTAATTTATATTATTTTTGTTATGAAAATATTCATAATGTTTTTTTTGTAGGCCCCTGAACCACCTGATGGAGTTAGTAGTCATGAATACGCATTCCGCATCATATTCACGAGGTGTGTTTCTGCTTTTAATGGTGGGGTTGTTATTGATATTTATGTTGGGTTTCTAGTGATTTTTTTTTGTGATTTGGGGGTATCATGTGTGTTTTGGCCTCATGCAATGTTTGTGTGCACAAATTGAGAAGTAACCATGAAACTGATTAATGATTTGGATATTTTTTGTTAATTTAATTTTAAATGTTTATAATTTCATGTTCTGTAATATTTTTGAAAAAAACATGTGATTCCTAATATAAACCATTAAACTTGTTTTTGATGAATGAGCTGAGTTCACTATTTGTAGTCCCCGGCCTACCCCGGACAACCCTCCCCACACTCCGGATAGCCCTCCCCACACCCCGGACATGCCCCCCACCCCGGACAGGCCCCCTGCACTCCAGACAGCCCTCCTCGCACTCCGGACAGCCCTCCCCGCACCCCTGACAGACCTCCCGCACCCCGTACAGCCCCCCCCCCCCCGCACTCCGGATAGTCCTCCTCGCACCCCGGACTGGCCCCCCGCACCCCGGACAGCTCCCCCGCACCCTGGACAGGCCTCCCCACACTTCGTACAGCCCTCCTCGCACCCCGGATAGGCCCCTTGCACTCCGGACAGTCCTCCCCGCACCCCGGATAGGCCCCCCGCACCCTGGACAACACCCCCGCACCCCGGACAGCACTCCCCGCACCCCGGACAGCCCTCCCGCACCCCGGACAGCCCTCCCCGCACCCCGGACAGCCCTCCCCGGACAGCCCTCCCCGCACCCCGGACAGCCCTCCCCGCACCCCGGACAACCCCCTCGCACCCCAGAAAACCCCCCCGCCCCCTGAACAGCCTCCCCACACCCCAGACAGCCCTCCCCGCACTCCGGACAGCCCTCCCTACACCCTGGACATGCCCCCCACCCCGAACAGCCCCCCCCACACGCCGGACAACCCTCCCCGCACTCTGGACAACCCTCCCCGCACCCCGGACAACACTCCCGCACCCCAGTTGCTTAAGGCTGGAATTTCGGCCACCTATAGCGACCGCCAATGGCGGTCGCTAATGCCCGATTTTTTAGTAGTGTAATAAGGAAAATACTGCATCATTATTGTGTCATAAATAAATTTAATTATTCAATGTCTAAAAATTATTAATAAAATACAATTATGTAGGAAATATTTTTAGATTTCTATTGAATATTTACAGTCGAAAATATAACATATATAACCATATGTAAAAATTGTTTTTCTAAAAGATATATGCTTATGTCATTTTTGTATTTACTTTAACTTAATTAATATAAAGTGTCATTATCACTTACAAGTGGCTTCATGGGGTCCCAAAATCGACCTAAAGATGATCATGGTCAGACTTGTATAATTAAATAGGGTTAGGACACATTTTATGGTAATTTAATATTATTATAATATTATTTTTTTACCCTTATTTACCGGATTTACCCTTTAACCATGTTAAATAAAATATTTACAGAAGTAATTATTCAAAATATCTAAAAATAAGATTTACCTATTTACACAATTTGGACATCCTGATTCCAAATATGGAATCCATTTTTCCAAATTCAAAACACATAAGTGGTAGAAATTAATTTAAAATTAATTCCCGCTGTCAAAATAAAAAGCATGTTTTTAAGAAATAATAACTATCAAAATATTGACACTTGTTTATGTCCGGTTTAAATGTGAAATTATGTCCAATGATAAACATTGTGTTAAATGGTAAAAATATATTCTAAATATAATTTAAAACAAATCAAATTCTTAATTTATCACTATTAATTATTTCGATTAAAAAAGTTGTTTTTAATTAAAATTTAGTAATTTTCACTATTCATCAAAAATTGAAATTTTTTAGAAAAATACCAAAATTTTACCATAGGATAATTTCGATATTCTGAATCAAAAAATAAAGTCCATTTTAAAATATAAAATTTATAAAATTTTAAAAAGTGGGTATTACTATTCATAACGTCTAGTTTGATTGGTCACGACCTGTTAGAATCTCGAAGTTGTGTACAATGCAAGCTATTGCATTATTCAAAGGGAAGTGTACCGTGGAAGCTTGGGGTGTTATACCCAATGCCATCACTCTCCTAATAGTGTAATAAGTTCACTTCCCAAATCATAATAGTAGTCAAGGTTGACTCTAAAGACCATCATTGCATATAAAGTCCATTACTGAACCATGTTCACTCCCCATTCCAGCTTTATCATAATGAACCATGTTCACTCCCCTTACCAACCCTATCTTACTAAACCGGGTTCACTCCCCATTCTAGTCCTTTCTATCTTATAAGATATAAATATTTAACTAAGTAATTAGAGGGAGATATAGGTCCCACCCATATATGTTTATAACATAACCACCATACTTGGTTATAGTGTAACCACAAACACATAATAAAAATCATACATATGTGTGCCACAAGATCATAAAACATTCACTATGTCATAACCCATGAAATGAAATGGGTTTCACAAACACTTCATCATATCATACGCCATGTAAGATAGTCATGTTTCATAATCATTTCAAAATATAATTATAGCATTAACTATGAAAATAATTGGGTTTCACAATAGATCTATTATGGTATAACCTATAAAATAGCAGAAGGTTTCATAAACAACATGTCATTATAAATATAAACCATTCATATAAAGAATAAGAATAGTATATTTGGATCATATACCCAGTAAGGCATGGAAAACATCAACTGATGAAATATGAGATGAAAAATTATTTTAAAAGATCATTTAAAACATTTCTTTATGAAAATATCATTTCTGATTTGAAAAATTATTTTTAAAACATAAAACATTTTGAAAACCATATTATTTGAAAATAACCTTGAAAACTTATAAAGTAAGATTTAAAAAATAATTTAAAATAATTTTTAAAACATAAAAACATTTTAAAAATACTTTTCCTAGAAAATTAGCTCAAAATATCATTTTGAAAAAATTTACAACATTTTTATAAAACTTGGTTTTGGAAGAAAATAGATTTCATACCGAAGAGATAAATAAAGTAATATTTTCTTAAAAACATTTTCTTAATTATCATTAGTAACAAAGAGTGTAAAAATGGTAAAACTATTTTAGCATATCTTGATTTAATAGAGAATTATAAAATTAATGATAATTTTTGAGAGGTAGATCATGATATTTCAACATTGGAGACTTAATAAAAAACAATCCCAATAAAGGATAAGATTGTAAAATAAAATATTTACCACTTTGGTAACATTTATTCATATGACTCGAGAGGTAATAACATAAAATGAAACATAAAATACCATGAGAAGTAATAAATTCATGATATTAAATTTCAAAGGGGATTTATATACACCTCATGAAATAATATAGGTGCATAACATAACATATATCGCAAATATGGAAAATTGATACAAAAACCCCTTAACACTTTTCTAACTTTTGTATTGTAAACCTAATGAAATATTGATAATTAAATGGAAATTTAAATCTCCATAAATTTTAGGATGATAATCATAAAATATATTCATGGGAAGTATATACACCACGTAGAATAAATTGGTGGTGAATATTGCATGTGTCTCACAAAAGTTAAAAGTGAAACGAAAATCCCATACCACATGCCTTGACTTACGTCATACCCATTCAAAAATAATTTATAATAAATATATTTTTATTATAAATATATTATATAATTATAATTATATATATAATACTATATATGATTTTTTATGACCCTTTTATTTCCTGTTTATTAACAATTCCTTGTTAAAGTTACGTTTCAGGTAATAATTAATTTGTTTTTTGTATATGTTTGGACTTTTTATTTTTGTTCCTCTTACTTATATTATGGTTTAATTATATAAATAACTTAAAACATGATATAAATATAATATATACTCATTATATGTGTATTTATAGCAATCCATTAAATTTAGTGATAGTAAATGAAACACACCGTTAATGGAGAAGGTATGTCGTATGTAGGCCTGAATACTGTTTCCATTTTCTCATCATATTAAAAGAAATAAAATTAAATGATATATATATATATATATTATCATTAAAGTGCCATTTTTATTTCATATATCTCACATATTTTTATTAAACTCATCCTTAATACATTCCATGTAAAGTGTAAATGAATCACATCGCTTTATGAGGCGGTAGTCTGTCGTACACACAGACGACGTTATCATATTCCAAAAAATGGAAATAATTAAGTTTTGTGTGATATAATAATTCCATAATAATAATAACATCATAAATATAATTAATATTTTATATAAACTATAAATCCATAATTATTTCTAACTATGATAGGTGGTAATGAAAAAACAAATGACATTGTTTTGTGAGGCAGTAGTCCTCTGTACACATGAATGATGATTTCATAACCCATTTTATGGAAGTGTGTGAATTTTTAGGTCATAAAATTAACATAAAAAACTCTCAATAAATATAACAAACTTTGGTTATTATATAATCATGGTATAATAATAATTTAATGATGTAGAGAAGGAAATAAAATAAAGATGCTCTTTGAAGAGCATTGCCTCTTCTTCAGGTCTTCTCCTAAGGTTTAAAATAAATCATTACTAGGTTAGATTTATGTAAAAACTGATACCTATATAATTATTTAAGTTTATTTATGAAGTTATTTGTGTAGTTATTGGATGAAATAAATAGGTTGTAATATGTGAATAAGGGAGGAGAGTGAATGCCCTTTTATAATTGAGGAGGGGTATTATTCTGGTAAATACCCAAAAGTATTCACTGTTGGGAGGTCTCCCTTAAGTCATGTGACTCAAAAACTGAATAATAATGTATGGTGGTGTTTATTTAGTTTATAAAAACCTACAACACACAAAAATAATTACATTTTTGTCATGTTATTCCCTAGTCTTTACATTTATTTAATTTTACCCTTTTTGTTCTTATTAGAGTGACTTGTATCTTTTTATTTAACTAGGTAATTTATCCTTTAAGACTAAAATTAAAATAATTTTTATTAGATATTTTATACCTAAATATTCTAAATACAAAATACAACTTATTAAATATAAATCCTATATGTGTGTAAAATTAATTTTAATACAAACACATGTAATGCACAAAACCCTATTTTAACCCTAATCATGGTAATTAATTATAACTATTTTCCCTTATAATTATGAGAAAAAATTAAGTTGAACTTATTATATAATATAAATTATTATTATTTAAAATATGGAATAAATTTTTCCAAACTCATCTCAAATAATTATCATAATGTAATTTAAAAATAATCCTAGAGACGTGATAATAAAGCGAGTTTTAAAGTAAAAATATTTAAAAGTTTAAAAAGTTTTTATATCATATTTAAATATTAAATTGATTACAATATCCTAAATTAGATTAATATATGTATAATTTAAATAATAAAATTTAAAAAACTATTTAAAATACAATCCATCTTTGTAAATAATTTAGGTGAAAAGATGGGTTTCAATTAAAATTCAGTATTTTTCACTGTTCGTTAAAAATGAAACCTTTCAGAAAAATACCAAAAATTCAATATAAGATAATTTTTAAATTATGAATTCAAAAATAAATTTTATTTTATCAAATTAGTTATCTAAAAGTGTAAAAATTTAGTTTTTAAATAATTGCGTAAAAAAAGGCGACAAAACTACTATTTAGAAAAATATAGTTTTTAAGCATAAAATTAGAAATATTATTTTATCTTTTATAGAAAAGAAATAAGATAAATGTAAAATAGTTAATTTAATATATATATATATAATATAAATTTCATTAAAAAAATTTACAAAAAGTATTTTGTTTTAATTTTATTGAGGTAGAATACATTTGTTTTCATAAAAATAGTTTTTTTTAAATAATTTCCTTTATTTTCAAATAGTTTTAATTTATATTTTTGATTAATTGGTAAAAAAATGATTTATTATATATACATGTGTAATACATATTTTAATAATTTAGTTAATCCTATTCATACCCTCTATTCCATCTGCTAAGTGATAAATATCATATTAAATAATTATATTTTTATTATATGACATGTTTCTTTTGAACTTGTTGTTGCGTATAACGCAAGATAAATTTGGTATTGTGTGTACACAATGCAGACTTAGTGATGTATTTGACACAAGATAAAATCATTTTTCCTTGTAATTTAATCCAAAATCAGCATTTCTTATCACACAAAATATAGAAAAGATCAAATCTATTTGAAAAAAATTACAAACTCTTGGGGTGTTACATGTAGGGTCACCAGCTGGATTGAGCAAGATTACTAGTGTATAAAAGGGTTCATTAATCCCCTAATGATGAGTTGATAAAAAGGAATGAATCCCCCACATACTTTATGTAGTTTTGTAATCCTCTATGGATTTAATATTTAGGTCCTCCATACTATACATGAGTTTGGGTGCTCCCTTGATCACTACTCTAATGATATAGCATGAGTCCCATTACTACTAATGAGGTTGTAAACTCTCATACAGATGTGGTTAAGGTCATTCAAATTTTTATTTAACACCCTCTTTATCAACATTACCTTGATGAGGTGTGGGTCCCCTACATGAGGTTGGTACTACCTCAACCGACATACTTACCTTAGTGAGGTGTTCCCCCAATGAAGTTTAAGAGATTCCATGGTTTAAGGGAAGTTTGGTGGTTGGATACTATTAATATTTTAGTGCTCTAGATACCTTAATTTACCTATATTATAAAATATATTTGGATATGTGTTATAATGATAGGACCTTGTATTTACCTTAAATGTTTCACTCCTTGAAGAATGTCTTGGTTTTTTTATCATTGACCTATCTTGGATTATGTGATGACTTGTGTTTATATTATTCCTTTTGTTTTTGAGACCTCCTATAGGATATGTTTATAACCACCTGTACATGGTAAATCTTCTAACATGGGTTTTATTTTATAAAATTATAGACAATATTGTGTGATAAGAGAGAAAACCATTTTCCATTAATAATGTCACTTTTTAGTAGGTATTTTTATATTCATTTATTTCATCATTTATTTTTAAGTTTGGGGTAAAAATTTATATATTTCAAGATTTTCCCCATCTTTCATGGGTTGTTCTAATTCCCAAGAATAATCCCATGAAAATGAATAGTGAATAATTTGTGTTTCCCCATTTGAGACAAAGTGTTTCATGGGTAGGGTGTATGAGATCTCTTCCCATGCACAGTGTATGTGCAACATTTTAGACCCTCCTTTTTTTAAAAAAACTTTTGGCATCAGAATATATTCCCAATGGTTTCTCATTTATCCCTAAATTTTTTTGTAAGCTTCCATGGGATCTCAACCAATTGCCTCTCTCTCTTCCTCCCCTTCTCTATAGTGAAACACCATCACTTGATCAAATATTATATGTGTAATTCTAGATCATGAAGGGATTATACCAAGAGGATCTCTATATATAGTAGGATATCAAAATGGATATGATTTTGTTTTAGGATCCTATTATTATATATCATAGCCTAATGTTATTTACCATTATTATTATTATGATTATTGTTTATGTTTACTTATTTTATATTGATTTTTATTGTTTGACTTTTCAATTATGTTTTAAAAAAATATGTTTTATATAAAATCAAGAAAGATGTATTTTCTTTGTATTATAGGTAAAGGTTATTTTTAATTAATAATACATGTTTTGAAAGTAAATTAGTTTTATTTAATAACTAATTCTATATTAATATATTGTATTTATTTAAAATATAAACTACATTTTACTTGTGAATTCACTAAAGAGTTTTATATGTTTATAAAATCATGAGAAACTTCAATAATGTTCTAAAGAGAGTTTTTAATGCATAAATATTGGATAATTTTAATGTAATGTTTAATAAATATTCTTAAAAATATTTTCCATATTATCCTAACAAGTAAATAAGTTAGTTAAATTGAAAAATAAACAACTTGTTTACTTTTTAAAGACTTAATTTCATATGAAATTCATATGTTACTTGATTTCACTATAAGACCTTAGAGAGAATACTTTCTTAGTTTTATTTCATATTAGAATAGAATTAATTTATTTTTAAAGGTTATAAATGGAACATGTAGAGGATACCAATTGGGAATTATTTCTCACTCACTGTATACACAACTAGTGTGTATGTGGACTAGACTTCCTTAGATGTTGATATAGGAATGGAGCCTATTGGATAGGGAAGATGATTGTTGGATTTCTGAGGTTCGATATGATAGATGCAAAAAAAATGACTTAATTTTCACATATATATGGTTCTTTATGTTCAATTTTTACCTCTTTATTAGATTATATATCTTTTGGAATCTCTATATGTATAGCCCCGTCCACTTTCCTTCTTTTTTCATTTCTTGGTAATGTTATAGTCTCAGATTTTTCAGGATGCTTAGGTTATTATTATTTGATATTATTTATATATTTATTATATATTTATTTCATTATTCCATTTTTTATTTTTTATTTTTTAAAAAATTATATATTTCATATGTGTAATCCTCTAATGTATTGATAGGTCATGATATACTATTAGGTGTATGTTTCATTTTATATATTGATTTATCTAATGAAATATTTTTTAAAATTAATGTAGTTTTGTGCCTCGATACTAGTTTCCACCACATGTAAATCAGGAATTTTCCTTAGGATTTCTATCATGATTAATTAGGTATTATATTAGGATAAATCGGGTTGGTTCATTACACATGGTGCTGACAGATCCATTAATTTTTGGTTTTGTCGGGTGATGGTGTGATGAGGAGTTTCCTTCTATAGTTGTTCAAAATTTATCTTGACTCTAGGGTATTGGGATTAATTATTTTCCTTTTATTTGGTTTTTTGATTGTACTATTATGGATATTATCATTATCATATGCATACTTTTCTATGGTTAGTTATTATATCTATGTTTTCATTTTTATTGTTTCGTATTTTTTCATGTGAAGGTTTACTAGGATAAATAATCCCATATATATTATATGTCTTATTGGTGAGATATTAGAGGTGTTCTTGGGTCATCACACTCAGCCTAACTACCAACCCAGGTGGGGTCCTAGTTGATAGGGTCATCTCATGACATCCCACCACAACATTAAGAAAATTCCTAATATATACACCATACATATAACTCTTATCATATTCATTATTCATTTCACTATCACCGCATTGAGTATATTCACTATACCTATTTCATTGAAGTTTTTTGTGTTGTGTAAAATTATACTCACCAATTCACAAAACAAATAAATTATTAATATTTGATCATGTAAAATAAACTGCTCATAACTACTTGACCCAATTCTTCAATATTGAACATATTTCATTCTCATTAACCTAGTGTGTGGAAGAAACTCTGAGTTTGTTCAATGTACTCATAAATTTAATTATTTTCATAGTATATCTATTCTAAAAAATTCTTGTGTGTTTTTGGACTCATTTTTATACTTAATATATAAGTGAATTTATTTAATTTTTAACATCCTTTGATTATATTCACTTATTATATTAGGTAGACTCTTTTTATAATTCATATAGCCTACACTTATCCATTTTTATACATATTTTCTGCACTCAACCTAGGAGCCTCAATTTTTTTTCCAAATTTCTTCTAAAATTATCAAAAACCTCTTCTAATTATCATTCATAAAAAATGAATTCATATAATTCAATAAAAAATAAAAATAACATTCATTAAGGATAATTCAATCCCACTTTAAAATTGAATTTGTACATATCAATATAGAAATATCACCTTAAATTTACCAAATAATCAATTTAAATTATCTTCACCCTCTTTAATTTCACAAAATATCAATATTTACATTAACTAAAATCCTTTCATAACATTTTATCATTGAGAACCACTTATCATTATACTATGATATTGAATGCTTTTTTTGTTAAATTACTATATATCTATAAAAATACATTTATGTCTTATGGATTATTCTATTACATCTTATTAAATCTCATCATAAACCCCCTTTTATTATTTCTTTATCAACTAATCTATTCTAGGATAAATATAATATTCTCTACCTTTTTACACTAATGATAACATTGGATACTTTTATAATTTATCTTAATTATCCCCCTTATATTCATGTCACTTATCTCTCCCATTGAAAACATTATTCAATGTAATGTATAGGTAAGGTTACCTAAAAACTTACCATAAATTTTGGGGCGGATGTACACTGATTTTTTATCCACAAATCAAGAAATATATCTTTTGGAAGAGACTTAGTGAAAATTAAGGCAATCAGATCTTGTGAAGGAATATACATAAATATCACATTTCTATACCAAACCTTCTCTATTATAAAATTATATTTAATTTAAATGTGATTAGATATGGATCATCTCAGTAATTTCCTAGAAAACTAATAACACATTTACTATCACAACAAATCATCAAAATTATCTACACATGAACCTTCATATCCTATAACTAACCCTTCATATAAATCATTTGTCCGCAAGCTTGTGTGGAAACAACATACTCACCTCACACACAATTATATTTAACTGAACCATGTTTCTTTTAATTTTAAATAATATGAATAATTCTTATGAAGTATATTCTATATAATATGTACTTTTTGTCAATAGAATTTCTATCTTAGTTGGCATCTTTATATCCAAATAGATTAATCTGCTCTACTATTTTTTAATATAAACCATAATTGATAGTTCTACTTATATAACTCAAGTACCAGTTGGGAAATTTAATATATATATCTTTTGGATCACATTAGTGTAACAAAAAACAATGTTATACCCTAATAGTGAGAGTTATAAAAAACTTCAATAAACCCAATGCATTTTTTATCAAAATTTTATTCTTTATCATATTTTCTTATCTTCACACTGACAACCATGAAAATTAAATTTTAATCTTTTTTATAATCTTATTGACATATTTTACTGAGAGTATAATAATATATTTATGAATTTTCATTACTTTTAGCCTTAAAAAGTATTTTAACTTACCCAATATGAACATTTCAAATGTTTTTTCATCTATTCAACAAACTAGTCATAGATATAATTTGGTCTAACATAAGGAATGATACCCTTAGTGGGGTGGGGGTTAATTGGGGTATGGAAAATTAAAACTTTTCTATCAAACAATATTATTTTTATTTAGTTAGTTGAAACAAAATTCTCTCAAAAAAAGAATGAAATTAATAAATCACAAAGAATACACAAAAACTTTAAATAGGTACACCCACACATGGATACATAGAAGGATCATACACTTGAAAATGCGATGGTATACCAAAACCCACTATATGTTCACTACTTGAATTTATAATTCATAGAACAAACACTATCCCACTTGTTTTACAAACCTCATAATGATGAGAAGTCACTTCACTCCTAACTTAATAATAACTCACAACTCCTCTAAGTGAAAACCTAGATATTTATAAACCAATAAAATATATTATACCATTATTGGTAAAAAAATAATCTCATTCTATAACAACATGATAATATCCATGAATTTCTAACAAGAATAAACTTTAATAATTATCTCTATCTTTCCTTCAACTAATATCTATTATGAAATTATCTTTTCTTTTAATCCACCTTTTCCACATGAGAATTTATTTCTATAGGTTTCAAGAAATTATTAATGTTATCCTCCATTAAACCCTTCATTTTTCATTTAATATATTTAGAAAATTCATCCATCAACATCCTCTATGTCCGAGTCAAACATACCACATTTAAACCAGAAGATATATTCCAAAAGATAGGAAATATGAAACTAAGATATTTCTTATAACTAAATAAACCTCAATATAGTGATCACCATAATGTAATTATATACTTCTTTTAAGAACTTTGACACTTCAAACCATGGATTAAAAATATACTTATCCCATAATTCACACCATTTTTGAAATTTAATTTTTCATATATAGACACCACCATAATATAGTATTGTGTAGTGCAGAAAATAATTGACTCTAGATACTCTTTTAGATGAAGAAACCATTAAATTACTTAGATACATCCTCATATCACCAATTTACCTTCAGGTTATGATGATTTCCATACTAATTTTGGGATTCCCTATAGAATACAAGAATTTTTTTTAGATTTTAATCTAAACTATGAGCACTAAAACACCTTGAACTGTGGTATGTTTTCCAATTTTATACACCATGACATGAATTATAACTTTTTTTATCTACATAACATTATCCTTAAAAATAAAACATTATTTATAGTCATCCATGTGTTCCTCTATGACATAAAATATGCCAGCTTCTCCATTTTCTAAATATTCAAAGCTACCAAGATGAACTATCCAAGAATTTACCCATTTTATTCAAATATGGCCACCAATATTCACTATAATCTTCTTCCAATATATACATCACTTAATATGATGAATCTTCATTATTATAATTATTCTTTTAGGATATTTTATAAAGACTATTAACAAACACAACCCAAAAATGCATAAAATATTTTTTTTCTAACAATACCCCCCTTTGGGTTTGTTGAAAACACTTCAACACTTCATCAAAGATTTTAAGAAAAACACCTTAAACCACCATCAAAACACTTAAAACTGTATAAATTCATTTATCATTCACTTTAATACCACATGAATCAGGATTATCATTAGAAACAAGAGTTAAATTAAAATTTCAATAATGAAACACTCTATTAGTTTCATGCATTGACATAACTTTGTCACTTCACTCCACTTATACCTGAAACATATCTTTTTTTAAAGGTTGGGGCCAAAGCCTTATTTTTATTAGTAAATCAAAGACCTCTTTCTGACTGGGTATAGGGAGACCCATAACATATCCCAAAGGCCCAATACCAAGTGGTCTGAATACAAGGCCTGAAATCCCATTTTTTTTCCCAAATGGCCCTTTAATGAATAGTACTGCAATAGTACCCGGGCTTCTACAATACCTGCAATAGTACCACCTCCGTTACAATGTCGCTGCTGCTATATTCCACCATTGATACATTCTACCACTTATACAGTACACAACTATAGTGCTGCTACAGTACTCGGTAATTTCTTCCATGATTGGATTTAATCCTGGGTCTTTTGGATGCCAAGCAGGAACCTCTACCTGAAACACCTCTTATTGTCATATTACATTAAGAAAACTTTTGGAACCACTTATTATTTTGATAATCATTCTAATTTCAAAAAACTCCACCTAATTAAGAATTAATATATTTTATACTAATATTTCTCAAAGAAAACTCCATTTGTAAACCTTTTGAGATACTCCCCCATTTGTACAAAATATTTTTACTCTTCCTTGATTACATATTCCAATCAATGAAATCTAAGCCTATTTATCTCCCCCCTTTTAAATAAATCCAAATAGAACTTCTATGGATGTTACAAGTAAGAAACATTAACTCATTCATATAATTCATTAGGTAAAAATATACCATGTCTGTAACTACTTGTTAAAATTTATTATTTTTATACCAAAAATGGAATGGAAAATACCCTTTGGAGAGTGGGGGTAACTTATTTAAATAATTCAAGGTAATAAAAATAGTTAAACTCCAAGATTAAATTAATGATTCTCAAAAATTTTCTTAGAAAGTTCCTTGGTCATAATATTCTAAATTTAACTTTTAGTAGACACTTAATGTAACATCCCAAGATTTTATGAAATATATTATTTCAAAATAATCAAAATTCTTTAATAGTTTTTGTTACCTAAAATAAATAATTTATATTACATCACATGCAACACTAAGTTTATATTTCATTTCATACAACATCAAGTTCTTTGATGACTTTTGTTACACACAAACCCAAGTCTTACTGGACAACAATATACTATTAATATTATTATGATAGTTATCACTTATCTGTTGGAATGATGAAAATGAATAATATTAAATAAATTATGAAAATTATAGTTAAAACATGTTTATAAAATGATTTCATTGGTTACTAGTTAATTAGAAATGAAAATAAATACCAATTGAATATAAAGGATGTGTTTTTATGAAAAACGTTTTTTATGACCAGAATATCATTTTATCTTAATAGATTAAATTAATCACTATTAGTGAAAGATATTAGTGAAATTTATATGTTATATATTTAATCAAATGTTTTGAAATTCATCAAATAATTCTGATAGTACTAAGATAAGAATAAATCCAATTTTAATCATAAAACGATGTACATTTTTAAAAGGTAGTTTTACCACCTTTTAATGACACACATATTTTAAATATAATTTTTGAAAATTTTATAGATTTTATTTTAAAAAATTAACTTTTGTTTTCAAAATTTTAATATTATAATTTACTTTGGGTGAATTTTTGGTATTTTTCTGAGAACTTTCATATTTTGATGAATAGTGAATGCTACCGAATTTTAATTGAAAACTTATTTTTCATCTAAATTATTTATAGTGTTAAATTGTATTTTAAATCGTTTTTAAAGTATAATTAGATAAATTTTACATAATTTAAACCAATTTAAGTCATTGGATTCAATTTCATATTGAAATTGGATATAAAAACATTTCAACCTTTTGAACTTTTCTTTTTAATAAAACTCGTTGTCTCGTCCCTTCTAGGGGTTAATTTTAAATTAAATTATGCCAAATATGTGATTTAAATTTAGAAAATTGATTATATATTTGGGATAATAATAATTTATAATGTCTATAAATGTCAAATTATATTTTTACCAAAAATATTTGTGAAATAAATTAAAATTAATTACAGTGATTAAGGTGAAAAATGTGTTTACTTTTCAGTTAATCTTTAATATTAAGTGAAAAAATGACCTAGAAACATGTCTAAAACAAATTTTATGGACATTATTTGGAAAAATCCCCAATATTATATAAATTGTTTCATTATTGGAGACAAATTATGTAAGGGATATCTCCTAATATTTTTGACCTTTTTATATTTATAAGAATGGCACTTCCTCTCCACTATAAAAAGGCACTCACCCTCCCCAATTCTTCACACATGTCAAGACCTTTGGATTATAAATACCTTGAAGAAATAATCTCCCAAAATACCTCCTATAATCTTACAATCCTCACTTTGGGAATAAATAAAATCAAGGAAGTCTTTGGCTGCAAACCAAAAGGAGTTACTCGAAAAAGTGGTAACATTCTTCAAGGATCATTTTTTTATTTATTTCTCAAGCCACTTAAATTTCCATTATTACATGATTATATAATAACCTTAGTAAAATAGATATATTTATAAGTTTTTTTTAAGGGTTCAACCTAAACCTTCACACACTTCCATGAAATTGTATATGCAATCATAATTCTTTTGTGCAACAGACCACCGCCTCGTGAACCGATGACATCCATTCTTCCATTACCACCTTCAAAGGTTGGTAATAAATACGTAATTACTAATTTATTATTATATTTATTATATTTATGATTTATTTATTCTTATATAATTATTATATATTCATACCTTCATGGTTTCTATTTTTTGGGAATATGATAACATCATTTGTGGATGTGTGGACTACCGCCTCCTAAAAGCCAAGTGATTCTTTCAATATTTACATAGAATGTATTAAAGATGGGTTTAATAAAAATATTTTATACACATGAAATATATATGATATTAATTTTATAGTTTTATTTATGAAAATATAATATATCATTTTCTTCTTTCCATTTCACACACTAAAAAAGTGATAAGGTCATCTATGGATGTGTGGACTACCACCTCCTCGAAGCATTGCGATTCTTACTTTTTCCTCACCAAATCACAATAATGATATATATAAGTATATATAATTAAATAATATATTTTTGATGATATAATGGTCATTATGGAAAGATAAACATTACTTACCTTCTTTCTATAATAATAACTGAAAAATGGGAATGTTACTCATGCATACGTATGACCTACCATCTCCATGGTCATAACGTTGGTTCATTTTTAATAACCATATTTACTATTGATTTTAAAAGTAAAATTGATATAAAAATTTGATAATTATTTCATTATTATTATTCTGTAGATATTTAAATAATTTCCTCATTGTCCTTAGTCGGCCTATCAAGTTCAGTTTTGACACATAAGCTGAAAGTGGTCAAAACATCTGACTTAAACATTAGTGATCAATTAATTGTGTAATTTATTATTAGTGAAATAAAAGTAATAATAAACTTTTAAATGGTTATTATGTAAGTAAATAATTAACATAAGTTTATTATTCTTGATGATAGAGGACACACATAACAAATCAGACTCAAGGTGAGGGATTTCTTAACTCAATTTCTATTCATTAGGTTAAACTTTAGTGTCATTGGTTATGTTATGAAAATAATATGTGTGAAATGAACTATGATTGTTTTTTTATCTATTTAAAAATTTATTTTTTGGATATAAAATTTTCAAAAATAATTATTTCATTGATTTATTCTCACTCCATTGATACAATATTTATAAGGTTTTGTATCTTCTTATTTTTATTCCTGTGAGATATATTCCATATTCATCAATTTTTTTTTGTGATGTATATAATTCCCATGAATGTATTTGATTATTATTATACTTAAATTTATGGGGTTTAAATATACTTTTTATTATCTCTCTTTCAGGGGGTTTACAGCTTCAGAATTACCAAATCGCTAATGGATTTTTGTCATAATTTTTCTTCTTTGATATGCTTGTTATGTTATACACCTATATTATTTTATGAGGTATGTATACTTATCCTTTGACATGATATATCATAAATATCCTTATTATCATGATATTATAGGTTTCATTTAACTTTATTCATTCATAGGTCTTATGATTCAAATGTTTCCAGGTAGTATGGGACACTTTGGAATGTTTAAAGGTTATTTTACTCATGAATATTTTTAGTGATCTTTTAATGATATTTAAATTCATAAACATAAAGAATCCCTTGTTTTTTACTTATAATACAATGGGGATATTTTTTTTATTGATACCATCCTCATTATTTTATGGATGGATTAAGATTTTTTCAAAGAGATAGTTGTGGAATCCATTTCTTTTCCACAGGCTAACCATGTTTCAAATAGATTGTTATGGAAGCCATTTCTTTTCCATGGGTTAATCATATTTTAAAAATATTTTTAATGAACCCATTTATTTTACATTGGTAAATAATGTTATAAAGATATTGTTACCGAACCCATATTTTCCATGGGTTAATCATGTTCTAAAGATATTGTTATGGAACTCATTTCTTTTCCATGGGTTAATCATGTTTCAAAGAGATTTTTATTGAACCTATTTATTTTCCATGGGTTAATAATGTTCTAAATAGATTGTTATTAAAACCATTTATTTTCCATGGGTTAATAATTTTATAAATAGATTGTTATGGAACCCATTTATTTTCTTTGGGAAAATCATGTTTCAAAGAGATTGTTATTGAACCCTTTTATTTTCCATGGGTTAATCATGTTCCAATTATATTGTTATGGAACCCATTTCTTTTCCATGGGTTAATCATGTTTCAAAGATATTTTTTATTTAACCCATTTATCTTTCATGGTTTAATCATGTTCCAATGATATTTTTATTGAACCCATTTCTTTTTCATGGGTTAATCATGTTCCGAATAAATTAATATAGAACTTGTTTCTTTTCCATGGGTTAATCATGTTTCAAAGAGATTGTTATTAAAACTTTTTCTTTCCCATGGGTTAATCATGTTTGAAATATATTTTTATATAACCCATTTGTTTCACGGTTTAGTCATGTTATAATAGGGATAATGGTTATTCTTATGATTTTATGATGAAATGAAAAATTGTATGTACTTGGACATTTTATGGGTGGTTACATGATAAACTAATAATGGGTGGTTCCATGATATTAAAATTATGGGTTGTTCTATCATAACCCAATTATGGGTGGTTCTTTGATAAACTAATTAAAGGTGGTTATGTGATAATCCAATTGTAACATCCCTGGCCTGAATTCCACTCAACAGTGCCCTGATCCTAATTATCCACATGGTCTCAAGCACATATCCCCAAATTCCAGAGTTTCTTGACTAGAAATGAGGGCCTAGTGTGTGTCTATGGGGAGACTATTCCCCCTTATTAGAGTCTAACTCAATGGTATAAATCCTAAAAATCAATAGCATAAGTAGATATAACAATTAAACAACAGACAAATAACCAATATAGGTATAAATGAACAATATCAGAAGAAATATCATATAAAAATATGATCATATAATGTGTATATAATGCAACCAAAATAGGTTTAAACAACATTAGTACAATAAATATATCAAAATAAAAAATAAAAAAAATCACTATATACTAATAGCCTCATGATCCTCATATTGGTCTCGTTCTCCCCTACTCCTATGTATGGCACAAAGTCAAACATTAAACTATGGGAGTTTTCTCCAATACCTACCTACTTCCATATAATTTGTCTAGGAACCCAATAGTGTCCCAAACAGGGTGCGAGATACAATCTCAATAGGTAACCACCCAAAGTTCTATACTAAATCCTGGTAGTTCAATATAACAAGCTAAAGAAGAGTTCAATTTCAATCATAGGTAAGAAGTAATAAAAATTAAAGTTCCCATGGAATATATACTACAAGAAAAGTGATAACGTATATCCTAATAAGGATCTATAAAAAACATGGATCAATCTACTATAAAATAAAATCTATAATAATATAGAAATAACTACCACATACTTGTTGTATATCATGAAAAATCATATTAAACATGGAATTTCAGTATAAATTGTGTATCAAACAATCATAACCTCGTCGTATAACCATAATTGTCATCACAACCACAACCACACCCTATAACCAAGTATATCATATTTACCATGTCCCAACCATATAATCAAAGTGTCAGAACCCTCAGGGTTTGATCCATGGTATAAAAGATAAAGGCATCCTCATGGAGTCCTAGGAGCATCTTGATGGAAACTCATTTAGTCTCTAATTGGGGTTTAAGGATCATATCTACAAACCATGTCCACTACGAGACCAAACATATTGGATCTAAGGGGTAGCAAGGATAAAGTAATCCCACATAATCAATACCTAAGGAGTAATCTCATTTTACGAATCCACTATCACTTTCAAGATCTAATAAATAAAATTCAAGGCATCTAATGGAATCATTCATCATTAGTTCTATTTACCATTTCTCAAAATTCAGCTCCATGAGTTTACCCACTAATATAAAAAATAACAATTCAAAAAATTAAATAATTCAACATCATATATCACATGGAAAAGGATTAAGTCTACTGATCAATAAATTCAATTCAAATCATTTTTATGGGCTTCCTCTAACTAGGCAAGCACAAACACTCACCCCATGGGTGGTTTAACAAAGGAAATATAAAAGGAACACCCCATGGGTGACCTTGATTAGGGTAACAACCTCTAAAAGTATCAATGGGTCTAAAGGGAATACCTAACATGTTCCATTTCAATTTAATTCAATTGTTCAATTTAATTTTAGGGTTACACCATAAAGTTCATCAGGAGGAACAATGAAAACTAACTCAATAAAAAACTAAACTATTCAAGAAAGATATAGAACACATACTGTAGGTCAATATTATAGTTATCATCTAGTATTATCTCTTTATTTGAATCAGATAGAGAGAAAAATTAAAAATTAATGATGAATCTAGAAATAGGACATAATATCTTTCACCAAATTAGCACAACCGATACAAAGAAAAATTAATAATGACAAAAAAGGAATAGTGTACCCAGCTTTATAGATCCAATAAGACTGATGGCGCTCGATTCCAAGTTTGGATGAAGAAATAGAATCAAAGCCTATATTTTAGTTTCAAGAGGATATATCCTATAGCTATTGTCCCATAAACAAGAAGAAAAAAAATTAGGTTTGAGTATAAAACATTTAAGGTAAGATTTGTAATTTTACCCAAATTACTAGGACACATGGTTTTGCAGTGGAGTTTTCAAAAATGTGTGCCAATTGTGAACACTTTATTGTTATTAGGGATACCTTACATGGTTTGTGCATATAGTTTGCCTAACCTTGCACAAACCATTTCACATCACACTTTCAAAAACTTCAAAGGCCATCACATGGGCATGTACCTGCACCTGCATAGTTTCCTCAAATTATGAGGGTTCCTGAAGTCCACTGTATAGATTTTCATGGTTAGTAATATCCATTCAGCCTGTCTCTCATGGTTTCTACTAACCGTGCGTCCTGCCTTATTCTCCAAAAAATTTGGGTTCTAAGCTCCGAAAAATCCCTAGAAACCCCCGATACCCCCATAACCTCAAAGGCAATTCACATTAGCCCATAAAGAAGAATTTAAAAGGAAATTAAAATGATTCATACCTTATAGGAAAACCCAGGATCTTACAATCTTTCCACCTTAAAGAAATTCATAACCAAATTTCACCCTCAAAGGTGGTCAAGAATCACCCAAGAATAACTCCGGCCACTGAAAACATACTTTTGACTCCCAGTCCCGAGTTTCATCCTATAAATGGTTGTACTGCCATAACACCAATACTAGAGGAACTAACCATCCTTAGAGAACCTTAATGATTTTATAAATGATAAAAATATGATTATCCTCAAAGGATACATCAACCTATAACTCCACCTGCTAAAGATGCAGTATGTGAGATGGGCCTGACTGATATCGGTGCAACAAAGATACATGGAACATGTCATGCATGGCTCGGTACCGTTGAGGTAACTCTAAATGATATGTTGCTGAACTAAATCTCTACATAATTCTAAATATCTTGACATATCATGGTGAAAGATTTCCCTTTCTTATTATTCATCTATGTTCTAGCCTTGGTGAAGCACGTAAAATGACCTGATCCCCGAACTCTAACTCTAGAGGTCATCTGCGGTGATCAACGTAAGATTTCTATTGAGATTATGAATTATCCATCTGCTTTTCAATCAACTGGACATATTTATAAGTCTCATGTGTAATATTAACTCCCAGTAAAGCTACCTCACATACCTCTAACCCGCAAATGGGTGATCGAAATGACCTACCGTATAAAGCCTCATATGGTATCATATGTATATTCTCTTGATAAATATTATTATAGGAAAACTAAACTAGGGGAATGTGCCTCACCCAAGGGAACCTAAAATATAGGAAACATGCTCACAACATTTAATCAAACACATATATCATACACTATGACTGACCATCAGTATGAGAGTGGTATTATGTGCTCAAAATAACCCATACACCCAATGCGCTCAGAAAAATCTTCTATAAAGGAGATTTAAATCGACATACCTATCTAAAACATTAGTATAGGGGACCCCTTGAATTTGTACTATCTCATATATATACACATATTCTCAAGATCATCTATACTGAAGGTCTCCTTGATCGGTATGAAATGAACAAACTTCTTAATCTTATCCACAAAAACCAAAAAAATATCACTACCACAAGGTGACCTCATAAAATCAGTCACAAAATACATTACGACATCATCCCATTCCCACTTGGGAATAGTAAATTGCAGTAAAAGTACAACTGGATGCTGATGATCAGTCTTCACCTACTAATAGGTGGAACACCTCATAACAAAACCATCTACCTCACATTTCATACCCAACCACCAGTACTGATGGTGTAAATCGTGATACATCTTGGTAACGTCGGGATGCACTTCCCAAATACAGGAATGAAACTTTCACATCATCTCCTCATGTATGTCCACTGGATCCCAATCCCAATCATAGATACAAAGTATCTCATACTCTCCCATAGTTTAACCAGGAGGTTTTACCACACTCTACCATAGGAATAGGCCCTCTGAATCTGATAGTTGTCTCATTTTCACTCTATCCTATAGGGTAGAGGTCACAACTATGGTTTAAAGATAATTCCAACCCTAAATGTCTTGTACCTAGAAGTACATATTAGAGAACAAAACCATAAGATGACACTTGCTACCGACTTCCTGAACTACCTATATCTGAGTATTCTTACTTAGTGAATCATCCACTATATTACCCATATCAGGAATATAGGTAATCTAGAATTAAAAGGACTATAGCTACTCAAACCTCCTTTGCCGCCTCAGATTCAGATCACACTCTGTAAATATATACTTGAGGATTTTGTGGTCTGTGTATAACACAAATCACTCTACAAGTAATTAGTGTCTCCAATAATGAAAACCTTGAATAAATTCAGCTAACTCCAAACCATGCATCAGGTAATTACTCTCATGGGGCCTCAGCTGCGGAGAACTCTATGTCATGAATTTATTTCCTTGAATTAGCACTACTCCGGGACTGATACCCGATGCATCGTAATACATAGTTTAACTTCTCCCTTGAACAATAAAAATCAATATTGGTGTCGAAGTAAATCTCTCTTTCAGCTCCTCAAAGGATGTCTCACATGTATCTAAACATACAAGCTTGAAAATATTCTTAGTCAAGTCCATAAATGGTGCTTCTAGGTGTGATAAGTCCTGTATGAAATGTATTTAATATCTAGATTTCCCTAATAAACTCTATATGTCAAAGATGTTCTTGGGCTGCTCCCATGAAACTATAGCTCTCACCTTCTATGGGTCAACTGATACTCCAATATCTAATGTTGTACGACCTGGTAAGTGAATCTTATCCATATAGAATTGTAAATTTGTGAGATTATCATATAAATGATGAACTCTTAGTGTATCCAAAATGATATCAAGATGTCCAGAATCATCATTTTTATTGTGAGAATACACCAAGATATCATCCATGAAAACCACCACAAAAGCATATAGATAAGGATGGAAAACTTGATTCAACAACACCAAGAAAACTTCTGGAATGTTTGTGTGACTGAACACCATCACCAATTACTCATATAGACCATACCTACTATGAAAATCTTTATGAGGTATGTCTACAGGTTGAACCCACATCTGATCATATTATGATCTCAAATCAATTTTCGAGAATACCTGAGCTGCTCGAAACCTATAAAAAAGTTAATTTATCAGTAGAAAGGGATACCAATTATTAACCTTCAGTTGGTTCAATTTCATGTAATCCATGCATAGCCTAAGGGTACCATCTAACTGACTGGTGAACCATGCAGAGAAGTACTAGGTCGTATACATCCCTTTGTCTCCAAATCCTCTAACTATCTCTTGAGCTATTGAAACGCCATTGTAGACATCTTGTAAGGAGGAATGGATATTGGTTCAGATCCTGGAACTAGATTGATAGAGAAATAAACCTCTCTCTTAAGTTTTAAACCATAAAAATTATATGGGAAAACATCCCTGAAACAATCATCCACTAGAGGAAAGTCCTCCTAGCACACTTCTTAATCATCCAGATACAAACTAGATATCTGGTATATCATTCCTCCCACCCCACGATGCGTTGTTCTAGTTCGGCTCACCTGGGCATCCCATTAACCCTTTTGAGTATAAAATACACCCCACAGTGATGTGAAATTCACCTTCTGGAAATATCAATCAACGAAGGCTCGATAAGAAACTATCCAATCTATTATGATTTTGACCTAAAACCTAGTCATCTCGAGGTCAAAAAGATTCTTGGATGAGTGAAACCCACCAATATCAAGGAGGAACTCCATGAACAGATGTGCATCCTTCGTTTTGATCCCCAATGCAGTTTCAAGCATCATATCACCATTAGAAAACTAAATCAGAAGCCCATGGCTCTCCAAAATAGGTACAGATATAAAACTCTACGATACACCTATTTCAAAGAGATAAATTATAAGAGTAGAGGATACTAAGATCATACCTCTCACTATAGATGGCCGGGTTCCATGATCTTCAGGGTATTATATGATTAATATATATGTCATAAACTACGTCCCTGTAACACAAAATTATTACTTGGAGTAGGCCCATACTCCTTATGAACTAAAATATAGAATCCAACTAATCCACACCATAACATGTTCTTGTACATGAAAATGATGGTCCATAACTTAACATGTCATAATTGGATGCTTAGGGTGTCTTCTGTAGCCTTATTAGGAAAATACTACTTAGATTATGAAATACACTCTAAGTACCAACCATGTTTTCCAATTCCCTGCACAAAATATCTATCACAACAACAGGTATATCTATCACAACACCTATCACAAAATCATGAAAACAAGCAGTGCATCCTATATGGAATGGCATAATTCATGTCATGTGATTCCTATAATGTTTGTAAAATTATCCATGAGATGGAATACCCTCATCAAATCGGGTTAAAACAAAATATAACCATCAATAAAATTAATGATAACATCACAATTCAAGTTCATCACCCAATGGTGGAATCAAATCAATTGTAATAGTCAAAATACAGAAAGTAGTAATTTACATTCAAGGAAATTTGGATTTTTCTTGTATGTGAGTTGGCTAATCCCAAGCACAACTCATTACCAAATTCCAATTCCTTCATATCTCTTTTCTATTATCTCAAAATAGTAAATTAGAAAGGAAAATTCTTTAATACCACTTTGTAACATCCCAGACCCAGATGCCACTCAATTGTGAACTGAGCCATGTTGGACATATGACATCATGCAAATCTCCCCAAATTCCAGATACTATCAACTAGAAGTGAGGGCCTAGGATGTGTCTGTTGGGAGACTATTCCCTCTTATCATAGTGTAACATGGTAGTAGAAATCATGTAGATTAATAGAAAAAGTAGATATTATAATAAAAAAGAAGATATATTACCAAGATAGGTATACATAAATAATGCCAAAAGGAATCTCATATATAATCAAGATCATTTTATGTGTCTATAACATAGAAAAAAAAGTATGCACGACATTAGTTCAATACATGTATCAAAATACCAAAAAGACCAAAAATAACTCTCTCCTAAGAGCATCCTGACCCTCAGCTCGGTCCCACGACCCCCTTATCCTAAGTGTGGTACAAAGTCAAACATCAAATTTTGGTTACCCACCTCAATCCCTAACTGCATCCAAATAATCTTCCTGGGTACCCAACAATGTTCTGAATAGGGTGTGATATATAATCCCAATAGGTAACCACCCAAATGTCTATAAAAAATTTTTGGTTTTGAAATATAACAAGATAAATTAGAGAGAAATTTATATCACCAGTAAGCATTAATATAAAGTTAAGTGTCCATGGTGTATATTATATAAGATAAGTGATATTGTATAGCCCAACATGACTCCTTTCAAAACATGGGTCAATCTCTAATAAAAAGGTTTCTATAATTATATTGAAATAAATACCACAACCTTTCCGTATATCTTGAAAAATCATGTCAACCACGAACACTTCATATAACCTTTGTATCAAATAATAACAACCTTTCCATATAACTAAAATTTTCATCACAACCTTGTTCACATTGTACAACCAATCATATCACATTTTCCATGACTGAACCATACAATCAAAGTGTCATACCCCTCTAGGCTAGAACCAAGGTATAGAAGACCAAGTAATCGTCATCAAGTCCCAAGAGAATCTTGATGGAAACTCAATTAGGGTTGAATTGGGGTCTAATGTGTATATCTACCGACCATGTCCACTAAGACCAAAAATACCAGATCCAAGGGGTAGCAAGGCCCAAAGAATCCCATAGAATCAAGACATAAAGAGGAATCTCCACATGCAAAAAGTTTGTGGAATATCTATTAATCAATCAATTAAATTCAAATCAATTATATATGGGTTTCCTATAACTAGGAAAACATAAACACTAACCCCATGGTTGGTTTAGAAAAAAAAATATCAAAGGTACACCACATGGGTGAACTTTTTTGGTGAAACAACCTCTAACAAGTCTCAAGGGATATACATGGTATCCCTAACATGTTCCATTTCATTTAATTCAATTTCAAGGTCTCTCTAGAAATTTCAGAGGGCAACATAATGAAAAATAGATTAATAAAGCACCAAAGCATTTTGTAAAGGTATAAACCACCTACCGTTGATCTGTAGTAGAGTTCTCATCTAGTGTCAGCTCCTGATTCGACTCAAATCAGGAGAAAAATTAATAACAGATGAAGAACATATAAATAAGACATATTATCTTGTAGCTAAATAGTGCATCTGATACCAAGATAAATTAATAATGAAACAAATGGAGTGGAGTACCCACCGACATGGATCCAATGAGACTGATGGTGCTCTTTTTTGAGTTTAGACTGAGAAATAGGATCAAAGCCTGTATTTTAACTTCAAGAGGAGCTCTCCTATGACTTCTATCCAATGAAGAAGAAGAAATGAAATTATTTTTGAGTTATGAAATATTTTTAGGGAAAATTGGTAATTTTACACAAATTATTGGGTTGCATGGTTTGGCCACTTGGTTGGAAAAACTATTTTCCAACCGAGAGATCTTCTCTGTAAGGAGGGGCACCTTGCACAATTTGTGTGAATGATTTTCTGAACCATGTGGAAACCATGTCTCATACCACTGTCAAACCCGCAGAGGCCATCGCATGGGATTGCATGTCCATCCACATGGTTTCCTCAAACCATGTGGGATCCTGAAGCCCACTATCCAACTTCGCACGATTAGTAGCAACTATGCGGCCTATCATGCACAATTTATACTAACCATGTGGCCTTCCTGATTCTCCAAAATATTTGTGTTTTTAGATCCAAACAAGCCCTAGAAACCCCCCATACCCCCATAACCATAATGTGTATTCCCATTTGGTCATAAAAAATCATTTAAACCTAAATTAAAAAGATCTATACCTCATAGGAAAACCTGTGATCTTACACTAATGATAGGAGGGTTCGTGATAATATTCCAATGCATTGGGTAAGGAAGTCTACTGTATGGTTATTCTATTTATAAGAGTGAATATAAAAGTAAAGTTTAAATGATGTCCCTAGCTCCAGGTGGTTCATGGCCCGAGGTGTTGAATTGTGGCTTTTTTGAATGCTTTTCCTGTTTTTGAATTTGAAATTTGATGTTTTGGGACTTATGTATGCAGTGTTTGTGGTGTTTTAAATTTTATTATCAATATTTTGAGGTTCCCACTCATACATAAATTGGTTTATTCATAAAATTAAAAAAAGGATTTGGATTAAATGATGTCCCTAGTATGTACATGTTTTCCTTATACTTTCTATGGGTTTATAATGTTTCTAATGATCAATATTGATATCACATTCCTTTTGAATATTGATTTTTACTAATCTTACCTTTTTAAAGTTTTCATATTTGATGATCCAATTATTGATGGGAATGAGTTATTTTATGAATCACTAATGCACTTTGATCATATCATCATATCCTTATACACACTTATTCTCATTCATAAAATTCAATTGTTAATGTTTATGTTTACCCTTACTAATCAATTGACCTCACCCTTCTTATGTTTCCTTTTCCACATATTTTAAATAATTATGTTGAATTAGTTATGTCTAGAAGGAATTTAATATCGATGATGATGTTTTCTTAATGTAAAAAATAAAAGCTGGGTTAAGTGGGATAAATTCTATTTTAATGTGCTGTGAATTGTTTATGTAAGAGTTTATCCTAATTCTATAAAACTTTAAACCTAAAAGTTCCACTAGTATATAAGTTATTCATGTTTTCCTTTTTGATGTTTTATGTTTTAAATGAAAAATTTGGGTCATAATTCTTCGAATTAAAGCTGGGAATGTATAGTTATGGATTTTAGTACATGATGTGGGAGTGTGGGTTCTGAGCTATTATACATAATCCAATTTCAACAAAAATCTCTCAACTTTATCCATGATAATGTGATATTTTATGTCGATACTTTTTTCCTTTAATGATGAATATTATTTTTTATAAGATTAATTGTACTCTATCTATCACACATGATTAAAATAAGAAAATGTACTTCAACTCTAACATCTTTATTTTTTTCTTCATTTATAAGAGTTGTGTGAAATTTTGAGTATAATATATATATTCATCTTCCTCAGTAGTTAATGAGATACAATCATAATTCTTAATAAGTTAATAAATACCAAAAACTCTAAGATAAAATGAACCACCAAATGTAGATATCCTATGATCCAATGAACTGTCCCAATCATCATCCACAAATCAAAACATCACATGTTGTGGTGTTTTATGTGAAAATATCCTAAAATATACTATGAATTTTATATACTAAAATATGATTTTCAAAACTATCATATGGGTTTCATTGGGATTAATTTGATACCTTATGTCCTAACATGAAAAAAAATTGGTTCTTAAAGATATTAAGTATAATAGGATCCTAACAATTTTAAAGTACTTTATCACATCAGAATATTTTATATTTTCATCACTTGAAAACTTTATCCAAGAAGCAATCGTTTCTGTAAAAACCTTTCAGTATACCTCCCTAAATCTTTTTCGCACATCTTTAGAATATTTTGAATGAGAAAAAAATGTTCCCAGATCCCCTTTTATCACTTCAGAACCAAGGATAACTGATAATTTCTCAATCATTAATGTTTTTGAATTTTATTCTCATAAATTAAAAAAAACTAGGATTTTTCTGTAATGTCCTAACCTGGGTGCCAGACATTGGTGCCTAGATCGAGTTGGTCACATGAACTCAGACATGTATCCCCATACACCAAAGGCTACAAACTAGCAGCAACGGTCTAATATCAATCATGGGGAGACTATATCCTCTTTATCAAAGTTCCACAAGAACAAAAATAAATAAACGATAGCCAAATGAATAACTGAACTGAATGACATAACTAAAACATACCAATATCACATGCTGACCCAAAACATGAGTACAATATCCAAAATTAAACAATATATATTTCATTCCATAATAAGTTTCAAGTGTTAAAATAAAAATACCCAAAATAAATACACTGAGAACTCCCCGAGTGGGTCCAAACACCGTGTCTGATTCCCTCAACTATTCTCCATCCCAACTCAGACATCTAAAAAGGGGTTTTTCCTTTATCCTTTCCTACAAACATTAATTCTATTCAGGTAAAAATTATAAAACCTAAGTAGGGTGTAAGTACAACTCAGTAGGCTACCACCAATGTTGTTTAAAACAACAACCAGTCAATAAAAATGCAAGCAGTTGCAAAAAGAATTAAGTAAAATAGGGTAAAAAACTATCACATTTAATTATTCTTTAATTAACCACTTAATTTACTTGGGTTCATGAGGAAACCCAATCCATCAATACTTTATTCAGCCTGTGCCGAAGTTTGAACTATATCACATATTGAATCACAATTCATTATATCATGGGATTTCATTATCCATTTCATTTCAATTTTATATCATGAATACTTGGAACCATAGTCTAATGCCAACATTTTGGGCCTATAATTCCATGTCTAGTTCCCCATGAGTATTTGGAGCATCAATACATATCTCATACATCGTTTTTCATTCAATCACATATGGGTATTTGAATCATTAGTTTGTATCCCACACTCATACATCGGTCAATCACATATGTGTATTTGGAGCATCAGTCTATGTCACAGACTCAAATATCAATAAATAAAAAATATATAACATATATCAGATCAATAAAGTTTAATCAAAATTAACCTCATTTTATCATTTCAATTTAGGGATACCATTTGAATTATCAAAACAAACATGGTTCAACACTTTAATCACATGGAAAGATATGATCAATTCACCATTAAACCATTTTGAAAAACTTAAATCACATAACCCACTAACCCATTATGGTTAATCCAACCATCGTATAATTATAATTTCCAATTAATTCATACTCACATTAATTTACCAATTATATAATCCCATTAATTAACCGATTTCATATTCCCCATATCCTATTAATTTCATAATCACATCATTACATTAATTAATTTCTCAATTAATTAATCCAATTCAAGATGCGATATAGAAAACATGGAAATTGATATTTCAAAATTCCATACACACAATATTAATTGATACCATGGTGTTTTAAATTTATACCACCTACCTCAATATTGTTGATAGATTCTCACAATAAAAAAACCCCCAAATTGAAGCAGAACGTTCAATTGTACAATGAAGAAAAAGATCTAGATCCAAAACCTAGATTGAAGATAAAATGGATTAGATCCATAAAAATCTAGATCCAAAACATCTATAACTTTGTAAATAATCCCTTTAAAAGACGAGATAAATATGGGAGAGATGGAGGAAACTAATCAGGATGAGAATCTCTTATTGGGAGAAGTATAGATCCGTCAATTAGATCTTTGATTCATCAATAAAGGAGGTTATAAAGCCATGTAATTTATCCAGGGGAATCTAAAAAAATTAATAATGAGTTTCGGGTTGATCCAAGGTGTTTAGGGATATAAAATGAGGGTTTGGGAAATTTTTAACAATTTTTTGGGGGTTTATTTTTCCACACACACAGTTTCCTGTATGGGGAATAAGAATTGTACAAACCATTCACCTCCTTCCACGGTTCACATGGTTACTACTAAGATAGTGAATGGTTTGAAAAATTATGCACCAACCATGAAAATAACCTATGTTTGGGTTCTCATGGTATTCTAGTCACGGTGCACGATTTGGGAAAACTGTGCACTAACTATGCACTACCCCTCTTCCTTAAAAAATTATCCAATTTCACCCCCAAAATCCCCTAAAGTAAAACACAACCAAGATACACTAAAACAAGAATAAAAGAGCACCTGTAAATGAGAACACAACATCTTAAAAAAAGGTCAGGATCTTATAATCTACCCACCTTATAATACCTCATCCATGAGCAGTACTCCCAAGCATCTCTAATATTCCGAGGAAAAAAAGATCGGGCCATTAGATCACATATCTACTTATCTATCCCAAGTTTCCACTTGAACACAACCACGTTTCCATAATACTTGAACTATCAACATGGTCTTTTCCCTTAACACTTTCTCAATGTGTTCCACAACACATATCAAATTATCCTTAAAGGACACATCAGTCTCAAGCTCAACATCAACCACATCTATCACATGATAAGGTTCAGGGTGACATCACCAAATATGTGACACATTAAATACATGGTTCATAGAATTGTACCTCTATGGAAGATCAAACCAGTATGCCACCGTCTTGACTCTCTCCACTACCTAAAACATTCCAAAAAACATGGGCGCCAATGTGCCCTGCCTCCGAATACTATGGTGACCCAATACAGGCAAGAACAAAAGGAGAACATGACCACCCTCTAAAAACTCTAGGGGAAATTGAAACCTATAAGCATATGAATTTGGTCTACTATGAACTGTATCCATAGGTTTCTTAATCAGTTGAACCTACTCCAATGTCTCCTGCACGAGACTCTGTCCCAAAAGATCTAACTCACTTATCTCCATACAACATTGGGGTGATCTTCATAGTCTACCATAAATTTCCTCATAAGTTTTCATATGAAAAGTATCTTAATAACTACTATTATAGGTGAACTCAATGAGAACTCAGTGATTCTCCCAAGACCCATTGAAGTCAAGAACACACGCTCGTAGCATATCCTCAAGCACCTAAATAGTATACTCTGACTATCCATCTGTCTGTGGGTGGAAATCCATACTCAGTAAAACCAGTGTACCAAGAACCTTATTCAAGATCTTATAGAGTATGAATTAAAGCGCGAGTAATGTTCTAAAACTATAATCCATGGAACCCCATGCGGAAGGAATATCTCTCAAACATACATATCTCCCAAATAATCCATTTAGAAAATATAATATATAGGCAAGAAATGTGATACTTTTGTCAGTTGATCCAAAAACACCCATATAGCATCATTCTTCTAAGGTGTCCTTGGGAGGCCCACCAAAAATTCCATAGTAACATTGTAAAACTTACATTACATAATGGGAAATACCTGTAGTAAACCACCTAGTCATTGATGTTTGGAATTCACTTGTTGACTGGTGTAGCATCGTGTCATGACCCATACTTTCTCCCTTTTCATTCTTGGACACCAATACTATCAACATAGGTCATGGTACATTTTTTTCAAACCTAGATGCACCATCCACTTTGAGGCATGAAACTCGCACATCATCTCCTCACGGATACACATAGGAACAAATACATGGAACTAGAGATAGATGATCTCATCCTCATCTATTATCCAATTAGAAGGTGACTCCCCACCTTTAAAGATTTCCCTTAAGGCCAAACACTCCAAATCCTTATACTTCCTCTCCCCGATCCGGCTTAAAATAGTAGAGTCCACTGAAACTGATACAAGATTCGTATTCTCCTAGCCCTCCTAAACCCCAACATGCATCTCATACAACAAGGTCATAATATTCAACTTCTAACTAGACTCCAAAACTTCCCAAGTATGAGTTTTCCTTCTCAAAGCATTATCATCACTATTTCACTTACTAGGCTATAAGCTATCTCAAAATCAAAATACTGCCTATACTCAGTCCACCTCTGCTACCAAAGATTCAAATATCTTTATGAAAATATACACTTTAATATTTTTGGGTCAGTATACACAGTAAAATTCTCACCCAATTGATAATTTTGCCAACACTTCTAATCATAAACAACTATAGATAACTTGAGATCATTTGTAGGTTAGTTCTGATCATGTTTCCTCAACCACCCTAACCCATACACCATAACTCTATCTCCCTAAATCAACACTACTCCAATAAAGATCCTAGATGCATCCCAAAACATTGTATACTCCCCCTGTCTTGGGTAGGATCGATATTGGTGTAGTTTTCAAGCACTTATTCAGCTCCTAGAAATAATTCTCACATGCTCTAAAACATTATTTTTTTACCTTATTGTTAAAGACAAAAATAGGTTATTCCAAGTGAAAAAAATCATGGATGAACCTCCAATAATAGCCTTATAACCCCATAAAATTACAAATAACAAAAATATTCTTGTACTTCTCCCAAGAAAAAACCGCTTGAAATTTATCTGGGTCCACTGACACACCTTCCTCTAAAATGATGTGACCCAATAAATGTACCTGATCAATCTAGAATTTTCACTTTGATTTCTTGGAATAGAGAAAATGCCCTCTCAATGAACTCAAGATGATGTAGAGATACTAGGAATGATAATAACGAGTCTTAGAGTACACCAATATATCATCCACAAACACTACCAGAAACCGGACCAGGTATGGGTTTAATATTATGTTCATCAAGTCTATAAACACTGCTGGTGTGTTCATCAACTAGAACAACATCACAAAAAACTCATATAGACCATAACTACTTATTAAAGTAGTATAAGGAATATCATAAGGTTGAAATCTGAATAGATGATATCCTAATCTCAATTAAATGTTGGAGAACACACAAGATCCCACTAATTGGACAAAAAGATCATCGATATGCAGAAGAGGACATTGTTTCTTCATAGTCTTCTAGTTAAACTTTTGGTAGTCCACACACAAGCACAATGTTTCGTCAACCTTATTTGAAAACAATATTGGGGAACCCCAAAGTGGTGTACTCATATGAATTAACCCCTTATCCATAAAATCTTCGAGTTGAATTTTATTCTTTGGAAGATATGTTGGTTACATTTTATATGGTGGAAAAGAAATTGGCCCAGTCCGTGGGATGAGCTCAATTGTAAATTCTATTACTCTATTAGGTGGAAGCCTAGAGAAGTCCTTAGGAAACACATATAGGAACCTATCCACTATGGGTGGAAATTCATTCTTCTTTACACCTTCACTATTCAGCAATAGACTAACAACCTTGTTGGTGAGCTCCCCCAGTTGATGATGAACTAGCCATGCAAGGCCCGCCTTAATATCCCACTCTCTATGGTGAATATAATTGTCACCCTTAGGAGACATAAAATTCCATCTCCTTTAGTAACAATAAATGTGGGCTCGATATTCTACTAACCAGTCCATACCCATAATTAGGTCAAGTCCTGACATGTCAAGGATATAAAGATCTCAACTGAAAAGGTAATCCCCAACCTTGAGAGAACACGCCTTGTACAAATAGAAGTCCCTCAACTGTACACCCAAAGGTGTATCTATCATCGTAAACTCAATCAATAAATCCACCGCTAGGCTCAACCCATTCACAAGCTAATTAGATATAAAAGAATGATAGGAACCAATATCATATAAGGAACTCGATAGCATAGAATCTATAAGAATAGTACCTCTAACAGTCGACGGTCCTGCCTCACTATCCATAAGTGTAGGCTAAAATTCACGAACCTATCCCATCTCTATTTCCTATTTTGAAACCTATGTCCCTTAAGATTTACCAATCTACTTTTATAAGTGCTTTTGCATAGAATCACCCTGTCCACTGCCTCGACAACCATGACTAGTATAACTCCAACTGACAGAGTGATATGGGGTTGAAGATCCCCTTCCAGCACTTTGATTATACCTAGCTTCCCCACTACTACCCATCTATCATGGATTTATGTAAAACCTCTATATATGTCCCATCCTAATATAGACTCAGTACTCTATCGGTGGTCATGTCCACTGTCTATAAAAGTGACCCAACCTACCATAATGGTGAAAAATCACTTGAGTGAGATCTTGACTTACTAATACCTCCCCTCGGCCACTTAGCTTTCCACTACTATGGTCAAAATTCCCCTAAATAAACTTCCTATTCTCAAAATTCATACCTATTGACCATATAGTAGAATCCACCTATCCTCTACCGAAAGCGTCATTTAGGTTCCCCTCAGAAATGAGATCCTGATTCAATACTTCATAAAACTTTTTTAGTTGAAAGATATTCACCTCGGAATTAATCTCACATTTGTGCCCATACAAAAATCATTTCCCCATCATGGCCTTATCTCCCACTAATGATGGAGTAAATCTCATTAGATCTGTAAAGTGACTAGTATAGTCCATAATAAACATACTCCCCTGATTCAACCTCATAAACTTAGCCACTCTCTCCTCCCTAAGCGTATCAAGGTAAAAAATCTCCATGAAATTTTGTTTAAAGTACTTCCCCTCCATATTATCCAACTATCTATCCCAAGTTTGGATATAACACTAATTAATTTCTTGACCATGTGATGTTTAATCATCCAATATGAATATCTTCTCAGTAGGAGTCACCAAGTGGTCAATTATAGCCTGGATAGACCCAATTTAGTACTCAACTACCTTGTGTCCACCCTCTCCAGTAAACGTCATAGGGTGATGTAACTGTAACACCTGTGTGTATGAAATACTCTTCATAACCCATCATGGGTATCTTTCCATAAACTGCATGAACCGAGAAAAGTTTTCATGGAATTACTTCGTGAATTCCTTACCTGGCACTATTGGTGCCTTAGGTTCCACTATTGGTGGATCATCTCCATCCATAACCTCCTTTCATCCTCTAAAAAAGTGTCATCATGGAAGCATACATCTATAATTCAAAAAACACATCTTAGTACACACTACACAACATTAACACATTTACGTAAGAGGGATTCACAATGATCCATAACAATTCATTCCCCCAAACCCTACCACACGGTCAAAACCGAGGCGCTAGCACTACCCTTAACTATCCCTCATCTAGGTCTAGGATAAAAAAGGGTAAACACCTCCTCCTAATGCACATTTTTAATTTAATAAACTATCAAATCAAATAATTATCATTTAACAATTACCAAAAACCTGTTTTTCTCATGTGTGGCTAAAATGATGAATGTCACGTAATAATATTGAGTAACTAGAAGGATGCATGAATACTCAACTCTAATTCCATATTATAAAAAAAGTCAAATATCATAAAATATAAAAAAAAATAACATCACACAACAAGTGTATCACTCGAGGTGAAATAACATCCAACTATGAAAAAACACACTAATAACAATAATCCCACCCTCGGTACTTGGTTTTACCATCGTACATGGGTTAGATAATCCTATAAATGAGATCATAACCAATTAATAACTCATCCTATTATCCTATATACCTTTACCAAAATATAATACAAAATAAAAGAAAATAAACTACTTTTATACCACTTTTTAATGTCTTGAATTGGGTTCCACACATTGGTGCTCCGAGCCAATTGGTCACATGACTGCAAGCGCGCCTTCCCATACACTAGAGGCTGCAGACTAGCAGTGAGGATATAATATAGATCATGGGGAGACTATACCCTTTTTATTAAATAATCACAATAATGAAAATAAATAAATAATATCCAATTAAATAACTAAAATGAATGTCATAACTAAAACAGATCAATATAACATGTTGAACCAAAACATGAGTATAATATCCAAATAAAAAACTAGATATGTCATGCCATAATAAGTGTCAAGTGTCAAAATGAAAAAATAAAAATAAATACACCCACAAATCTTGAAGTGGGTCATGAAACCATGTTTGATTCCCTCATTCATGCTCCATCCCAACTTAGCCATCTAATATAGGGATCTTTCCCTTATTCTGTCTTACCAACATGATGTCTATTCAGGTACCAATTAGGAAACCTAACTAAGGTGTGAGTAAAACTTAGTAGGTCACCACCAATGGTGTCTAAAATAATATCCAGTCTATAATAGTGTATGTCCTTGTATAAAGAATAAGGTACAATAAGGTATATAGTTACCTTATTTCATTATTCTTTAATTAACCATATAATTTACCTGGGTTCACGATGACACCCACTCCATCGATACCTGCTTCAGACCATGCCAGTTTCTGATCCATATGACATAAATAATCACAATTCATTACGTCATGGGCATTCATTATCCATTTAATTTCAATTTTATATCACGACTACTTGGAACCATAGTCTAATGCTAAAATTTTAGGCCTATTACACCATGTCTATCACCCCATGATTATATGGAGAATCATCCCGTGTCTCACTCCCCAATTATCAGTAAATCACATATGGGTATTTGGAGCATCATTTTGTGTCCCACACTCATACACCAGTCAATCACATAAGGGTATTTAGAGCATCAGTCTATGTACCACACTTATATATCAATCAATCACACACATATCACATTAATAAAGGTTAATAAACATTAAACCCCCTTTTATAATTTCACATCATGGATACCATTTCAATTATCAAAACAAACATGATTCAACATTTTAATCACATGGAATAATATGATCAACTCAGCATTTAATCATTTTACAATATTTAAATCACATGGCTCATTAACCCATTAAGGTTAATCCTACCATCTCATAATTCTTATTTTCAATTAATTCATACTCACATTAACTGAACAATTAAAAAATCCCATTAATTAACTGATTAGTCACTAAAAGTGGCTAATATTCATTGTTAATATCTTTAAATTAATTTTTCCAAATTCCATAAACATTGTTTTTAGTGCATTACATAAATAGAACTTCATTTCTCATCTAAAATTCATTTCATGTTTAAAATGAAAATTTGGGACCAATCATTCATTTGTTTGTGGACAAAATTATATTAATTTTCTGAATTTGAAATTTTTTGATATGATTTATCACTTTGTTTGGAACATTTTATCTTTTAGGTCCAATGGATGAATCCCAAAGGAAGATGGATAATTTTGCGCCTGAAGGCAGAAACTTGCTGGAAAAAGCATAATGGGCCTAAGGCCCATCAAAAAAATGTGGGGCCCAGAAAACAAGCCCAATGAAACTAAAATTTATAAATTAGAAATATAAATATATGAGGATCATTTTATTCAACTATGGACAGAGCTAATTCTGATGTTTTGATTATGATAAAGGGATCTGAAGTTGATATTTAAATGGTGGACCCGACATTAATGCACATAAATTCATCCCACCATTTAGACCATAACTTCCAAATGGATAAGCCAAATTTCCTGAAATTGTTACAGATAATAGAGAACAAATGGAAGAAGATATTTATCTTCTACAACACCTCCGGATTCTGCCTTCTTCATTTTCGAATTCACACGTCAATATGGTGGACGAATCTGGATAGTTTTCCGGGTCAAATTCAAAACATCAATTTCCTTTTGATTATTCACCCTCCATTTGACTCTATTAATTGTTGGGGGGTGAATTAATTGTTGGGAGATGGACCTAAGGCTCATAATATTCCTATATAAGGAGATAGTGGTGAAGGGAATAGAGTGGTGGATATTTTTCTTATCATCTTTTGTTGCTTGTTTCATTCTAAGGTTATGCTTCCAAATTTCCTTTGTAATGTTTTCCATTTCAATGTAAGTTTATTTGTGTATCTTTATGTTCTTAATCAACTTATTTATCTTCTATATTTTCCATTTAATTTATTAAAACTTTATTATCACAAAGCACAGTGATATCTCTACGTTGTTGTGAATTAGTTCACACATAGGTGTGAATTTCATTCACACACACGAAGGAGTGCTCGTTATTTCCGTGGTTTTAATTTCTTCAATCCAATTCTTGTTAGCCATATTCCACCCACCATTGAGAGTATACCATCAATGGAGGGCTAAAAATTTAATGGTTTGATCTTAGGAGGATTCAAAGGCTGGATTGAATGTTATTTTATGAACGAATTGTTGTTAATTGGATAATTAATTTAAGACATCCATTCTTCAGTTATTTCTACTCTTCATCTTTACTGTGTTTGAAAAAACTAAATTCAATTACTAAATGACCATATACCTCGGAGAGATCATTAATTTGGTTCTCTAAGTGTATAGGGTATTAGTAATTGTGTTTAGTAAGCACCAAACCAGAAAATGATGAAGGTAGTGTTATTTTTGAAGACTGGATTCATAAAAAATTAATAAAACCAAAATTGTCTAATGAAGTAAAATTCATTCAATCCACCCCGAGCATAATATTAAGATCAAACCATTTCAATTTAATTGAATTCACTTAGGTTTATTAGTGTTCATTAAACCATCCAAAATCAAACCCAAAGTTGGCTACTTCATAGCCCATCCTTCACCAAATCATAGCGTCTCAAGGTTACTTCTTCAGTCCCTGTGGATTCGACCCCTACATGTACTACATTGAACGTTTTTACCAGTAGGGTAAATTTGGGCTCAACCAAATTTTGGCGCCGTTCCCAGGGACCCAGGTAAGTACCTTAGACACTCATCTTCTTTTCTCACCCCAAATTCTCTATTCTCATCCTAATTTCTCTTCTCTATTCCCCTTTCTTTTTCTACGTGTCTAATGAATCCCAAAAACAACTTTCAATCAACTCCAATGGATTATCTTCAAAAATACCCATTAATATACCAAGGGTATAATCAACTGGAAAATCAATATTTTGAATCAACTCATATAAAAAATTTCATTGACCAAACCATGATTGAATACACCACACCAGATGAGATCTACAATCAATGGGATGCTGATTGTTTAAAGGATCAATTTCCATACCTCTCGCAGATGATTGAAGAGATCAAACATAATGAAGTTCATGATGTCCAAACATCTATCAATCCTAATTCAAAAAAAAAATTATTGAACATTTGTGTGAAAAAATGGATAAAATGAATTCAGAGGTTTCATCTTTAAGAGTAGAACTACAAAGCATTGAAATGGTTGTGGAACCCATTCCCACTCAGGTTGTTTCTTCCTCATCACTAATACAAGAATCTTGTCTCCCACAAACCTCACATGAATTTATTGAAGAACCAGCCATTGAATTTGGTATAGTTGAAGATAATCAATGAATTGTTGATGGGTGCTTAAATCAGGAGGCAATTAATTTTTTGGATTCACAAGGGGAAAATTTGTCTTCATGGATTGAGTGTTCAGAATATTTCTCTAATTACATTTTTTTAGAATCACCGATCATTGAACCATTGGGAGATATAATTAATAGTGAGTTAATACCCACTCATGAAATTCAAATGGAAAATTTTATGGATGAATCATATTTTCAAAAGGAACAAATTCTTTCAAAATGTTTTGTAAAAGAAACAAATTTGGATTCAAATTTCCACTCATCTTTGGGAAAATTCAATGAAACTGAACTCAACATTATAATCCTTCCTTCCCCACTAAAGAATCTCTCTATTTATGAAAACCTACAACATTCAATTATCATACATTTTCATCAAGAATCTCACAAAGTAGGAATGAACCTTGAAATCATAGGAAATACTCCAAATGAAACTCAATCAACCATTACTGAAATTCCTTGGACTTTCACACTCATTGTTAAGCATGGTATTTCATATGAAAAAAAATTATAAAAAAAGACATAATCTAAATCTTGTTTAGGTGGAGAAAGATGGGTTCATTAAAATTTTGAAAGTTGGAATTGGATAAGTTGGGGGGTTCAAGTCGAGCTAACGACATTAAACAAAAGCGCTGCATGGGAGGCAACCCATGGTTTTCATGTTTCTAATCATTTTAAATCATTTTATTTTTCATATAATAAATTACCATAGTCTGTTGACCTGTTCTTCTTTTATGAGTAAGTATGGGTATGAAAGGGGAGCAGCATATTCATCCGTGTCATGTGGCGTGATCTCTGAGTAATACCTTACCCTGAAATTTAAAAAGAAGACAATGTATCATCAGTTTATTTTGTTTTGTTTTATTTTTATGTTTTTATAGGTTAAAAAAATAAAAGGACATGTCTTAAGTCACAAGGAAAATCCATTCACCACTATCCAAGCCACTGAGACTCAAATTCAGGATTGAAGGGAGACTATGGCATGCGCTATCATCATCAACCACCAGGTGACTTCATTCCATGATTATCATTTTCAATTTCATATTTGAACTCCTCTCCTACCCCCTTATAACTTTTCTTTTCGTTAAACACTGGGGACAATGTTATTCTAAGTTGGGGGGAGATAAAAAATGATTTTCTTATTTTGTGAATAAAAACATGCATGAAAAGAAAAATTCCATTAACCATAATCATGATAACACACATTGAAAACTCTAAAATTAGAAATCAAATAAATTTTGCATGCCTTGATTTTTATTTTAATGCAAGTTTAAGTTCATGAGCATAGTTTTTGGAAAGTGCAGTTGTCTGATGTGATTTTTCAATGTTTACATTTTCATCCTCTTAATAAAAATGCCACAATGCACGTCTACTGGATCGTGGGTGTAAATTTGAGTTCTTGGGTCCCTTTCATTATAGCATAGGGTTATGGGGTCACTTTTAGTTTAATTTGAGTATCCAAAAAAACAAAAAAAAAACAAAAAAAATGACCACATAGAGAAATGTTTTGTCCAAATGCGTGGCATTCGGCTCTTGGGGATCGTGACTCCATAGTTGTCTTGCCCAGAGTTAGGATTTATATCTCTATTTTAGAGCATGAAATTGACAATATGTGTGGCGTCCGGCACTTGGAGATCGTGACTTCATAGTTGTCTTTCCCAGAGTTAGTCTTTTCATATCTATTGTGGTTAAAAAAATAAAATCAAAAAAAAATCAAAAAAAAAAAAAATGATACTCATCTTAAGGTTTAATGTGATTCCCACCTAGCGCTTCTATTTTTTCCCCTTGAACAATAAAATAGGCCCCATATCTTTTATGAGTACAACACTTTATCATGCTTAATTGGAATTGGATGAAATGTGGCGATGAATTTGAACAAAGGAATGGGCTTGGGATTGGTATATACTTATGGACCTAGCTTGTTTTAAATGATTTTTATGGGTTTCATAATTTTTTTTGGTATGAGGTCTTTGGGTGAGCAATGTGTATTAAAATGTTTTTGGAAAAGGGTATTTGAATTTCATATTTGTAATTTATTTTGCTCGGGACTAGCAAAACTCAAGTTGGGGGGTGTGATTAGTCACTAAAAGTGGATAATATTCATTGTTAATATCTTTAAATTAATTGTTCTAAAGTCTATAAACATTGTTTTTAGTGCATTACATAAATAGAACTTCATTTCTCATCTAAAATGCAATTCATGTTTAAAATGCAAATTTGGGACCAATCATTCATTTTTTTGTGGACAAAATTATATTCATTTTAGGAATTTTAAATTTTTGGATATGATTTATCACTTTATTTGGAACATTTTATCTTTTAGGTCTGATGGATGAATCCCAAAGGAAGATGGAGAATTTTGCGCCTGAAGGCAGAAATTTTCTGGAAAAAGCATAATGGGCCTAAGGCCCATCAAACAAATGTGGGGCCCAGAAACCAACCCCAATGAAGATTAAATTTATAAAGTGGAAAGATAAAAATATTAGGATCATTTTATTAAACTATGGACGAAGCTAATTCTGATGTTTTCATGATGATAAATGGATTTGAAGTTGAGATTTAAATGGTGGACCCGACATTAATGCACAGAAATCCGTCCCACCATTTAGACCATAACTTCCAAACGGTTGAGCCAAATTTACTGAAATTTTTAAATCTCATAGAGGACAGATGTAAGAAGATATTTATCTACTACAACCCCTTATGATTCGGCCTTCTTCATTTGATAATTCACACGTCAATATGGTGGACGAATCTGGACAGTTTTCCAGGTCAAATTCGAAACATCAATTTCCTTTTGATTATTCACCATCCATTTGACTCTATTAATTTTTGGGGGTGAATTAATTGTTGGGGTATGGACCTAAGGCTCCTAATATGCCTATATATGTAGATATTGGTGAAGGAAATAGGGTGGTGGATATTTTTCTTATCATCTTTTGTTGCTTGTTTCATTGTAAGGTTATGCTTCCAAATTTCCTTTGTAATATTTTCCATTTCAATGTAAGTTTATTTTTGTATATTTATGTTCTTAATGAACTTATTTATCTTCTATTTTTCCATTTAATTTATTAAAACTTTATTATCACAAATCACAGTGATATCTCTATGTTGTTGTGAATTAGTTCACACATAGGTGTGAATTTCATTCGCACACACGGAAGAGTGCTCGTTATTTCCACGGTTTTAATTTATTCAATCCAATTCTTGTTAGCCATCTTCTGCCCACCATTGAGAGTATACCATCAATTTATGGCTAAACCTTTAATGGGTTGATCTTAGGAGGATGAAAAGGCTGGATTGAATGTTATTTTATGAACGAATTGTTGTTAATTGGATAATTAATTTAAGACATCCATTCTTCAGTTATTTCTACTCTTCATCTTTACTGTGTTTGAGAAAACTAAATTCAATTACTAAATGACCATATACCTCGGAGAGATCATGAATTTGGTTCTCTAAGTGTATAGGGTATTAGTAATTGTGTTTAGTAAGCACCAAACCAGAAAATGATGAAGGTAGTGTTATTTTTGAAGAATGGGTTCATAAAAAATTAATAAAACCAAAATTGTCTAATGAAGTAAAATTCATTCAATCCACCCAGAGCATAATCTTAAGATCAAACCATTTAAATTTAATTGAATTCACTTAGGTTTATTAGTGTTCATTAAACCATCCAAAATCAAACCCAAAGTTGGATACTTCATAGCCCATCCTTCACCAAATCATAGCGTCTCATGGTTACTTCTTCGGTCCCTATGGATTCGACCCCTACATGTACTACATCGACCACTTTTACCAGTAGGGTGAATTTGGGCACAACCATTAACCAATTTCATATTCTCCATATCCCATCAATTTCATAATCACGTCATTCTATTTATTAATTATTAAATTAAGGAATCCAATTCAAGATTTTATTTCCAAACATGACAATTTCTATTTCAAAATTCCATACACATAATATTAATTAATACTATGGTATTTTAAATTTATACAACCTACCTTAGGATCATTGATGTACTCTCACCAAAGGAAACCCCCAAATTGAATTAGAACATTCAATTGAAAAACGAAGAATGATATCTAGATTCAAAACCTAGATCTAAGATGTGACATATTAGATCCATTAAAACTTAGTTCTAAACCATCACCAAAAGATGAAATAATACCTTAAAAATATGATAAAAATATGGGATATGGGGAAGAAACCAATCTGGATGAATATCTCTTATCATGAGAGGTGCATATCTGTCAATCAGATCTTTGATTTCTTAGAAATGGAGGTTGGAAAGCCTTAGAATCTATCTGAGAGACTCTAAAAATGTAGTAACGAGTTTAAGGTATATATATGGTGTTTAAGTATATGATACAAGGGTTTTGGAATTTATAATAATTTTTTGGGGGTTTAATTTTCTGAGAGCACAATTTCTTTTATGGAGCACAAAATTTTCCATAACTGTGCGCCTAACCGTACACCCGCTCCCATGGGTAGCATTATTAATAGTATTAGGGAGAATAGTTTAAAAATCATGTACCAACTATGTGAATCCCCTCTATTTGGGTTCTCATGGTTTATTGGTATGGGTTCATAGTTTGGTAAAACCGTGCATCAACCGTGTACCGCCCTCTTCCTTCCAAAATTCTCCAATTTCACCCCAAAACTCCCTGAAAATAAATCACAATCAAGATACACTAACACAAAGGTAAAATAGTACCTATAAAAAATCTCGAGACATCTCTAGAAAAATCCAGGATCTTACATTATCCTCTAATTATTATTTCATATATATATATGAGAACCATCATCCTTGGATAATTCTCCTTCTTAACATTGAGATTATGATATACTCCTCTATGTTGGAAGACAAACTTTCTCAATTGATGATAAATACAATAATACTAAGTTCTTGGTTATTGGTTCAGCCCATATATTTTGTTTTTAAACTATGAAACTTTTTTTATATCTTTAAAAATGAGAAATCCATCTAGTTGTTCAATGTATGCCCCTTATTTAAGAGTTCCAATAAGAAATGTATATTTTAAATCCTTTTCAAAAACCTTGAATTTACTTTTCACCACCATGGAAAATAATAATCTTATCACTTCCAATTTTGGAATGGGTTTAAAACTCTCATCCATATTAATCTATTTAATTTGGGAGTATCCTTTGAAAAAAATAATTTATTGTTTGTTTCAAACCACTATCATTTTTCATTCTTATTTTTATGAAACCCCCACTTGGTTATAATTACATTAAATTCTGACGACCTCAAAAAACCACCCAATGTTGATTATTCTTGATTTTATGAAGCTATTTTTTCATAACCATAATATAAATCACATCCATATTATCCTATTTAAAATATTTTTGAACTAATTAAGATAAGATTTTAATTTTATATAGATACTTCATTCTTCTCATATTCAATATATTTTTCTGGTCATTAATAATATTTTATCCACAAATTTCAAACTTATTTATCAACTTTAGTAGAGCTTAATAACTTGTTTCAACTCAACACCATCAACATCTTCCTATGAATCTATACCAAATCCATGTTCCCTCAGATCTGATCAACTCTTTAACTCTTTCTTCTATAATTTTCTCACTCATTTTAAAAAAAATTCATTCTCTTGCACAATGAATTATTGACTTTCAAAACATTTTTTAATTCAATTATTGAATCACTTATATACCTTTATCTTTAAATAATAATGAATAAAAATTATTTTATCTCTATGAAATTCAATATTCTGGTGGGGTTTCTCTTTATTTAAAATAAAACATTTACTTATGATGGATCAAAAGTATTTCAATACTATCTTATTCTCATACCACATCTCCTATAGATTCTTTTCCTCACCCAGACAAAACACGGATCAATTAGTGATATAAAACAATGTCAATAATAATTCCTTCTAAACCTTATCTAGTAGGACTTTCTCAATAAGCATCATTCAATCCATGTTATCGATTATCTAGTTCCTCTTCTCAACTACACTATTTTTTATTAGGGTTACTCATTACTAGAACATGATGTATTATTCCATAATTATAAATATAATCCTTTACTTGGATATTAATGAACCTTTTCCCATTTTTAGTCCACAATTTAACTATTGTTTTCCATGAATCCTATTGGAAAAAATCCCTCAAGATGTTGTTTTGGTGATTTAGGATTGTGTTTGTTAGCAAAGCGCATTAAAAAAGTTTGAGGAACATGAAGACATTGAAACATTCATAGAGTGGTTCAATATTTCTTGAATGTGTTCAGGAATTTTCAAAGAAAATCATAGAAAATGAATAATTTTCATGAAAAGGAATGTACGCTCATCCAAATGCATAGTTTCATAAATTTAGAGATGGGTAGGGTATGTGAAATAGGAGAGTTTGGCACAAGAATGTTTCATGAACTTGGGGATGTTCATGAATGGAGGAAACACATTTTCAAGCATGAAGGTCTACACATATAGATTTTTTATGCCTAAAAATAGGTTACTAATATTATCATTAAGTTGTGAGGAAGACTTATAGAATATCTTAGAGATATATTCACATGTTAGTTTTAAAAAAATTTATTCGTTGTGTTATAGAAATTACATGACCAATATTATTATATATGATGAAAGTAAAATTACTAATATTTGTGTAAAGTTTTGTTACAAGATCATCATTGGTAAATAATAAGAGAGTTATATGAACCTTAATTAGATTTCATATAATATCTATAGTAAAGTGTAATTCATCAGTTGGATGAAATAAGAGCTTCATGATACACCATTTGTGTTGTAGAAAATGTTTATTCCAGAATTCTGAGGAGTATTCTATAGGAGTATGGAGTATAATCCAGTTGAGGTGATAGTGATCTACCCAAACATGATTGGTAGTGAACCCAAAGGGACATTGATTCCTCTTTAAATATTTTAAACAGGAAATGTGCTTACTGATTCTGGTACATTGGTAAATCACCATTGTATTTTTCTTGGATTAGCATAGTTTTGTGAACTGAGTAAAAATTTAGTATATCCCTCTTTACCAATATTATAATTTCATATTTATTTTTAGGGAGGGAGGTGTTTCTTTTAACAGTGGAACAAGATCATTTGAGAATTTCTTTAAAATAAATTTACAAACCATGATTATTCCCCATCAGGGTATTTACCTTACTTGGGGCCAACAAGTGTTATTAGTGCTATAGGTTTTGGTCAACTGAACTATCCTCTAATCTAAAGATATAAAAGTAGTAAATTATCAATGTATTATAATCTTATATGGAAACAAATTTCAGAACTGGAAGAATCAATTTCAACACTCTTTCTGATAATTATAAATCAATATTTACATAACTTCTATTCGTAATATTATATTTTTTATGGAATGTGGAGCACTATAAAAAAGATATCAAAAAGAGTTTTATACAGATTTTAAGGTAATAAATGTTTTATTAGAATATTTTTCTAAAAAAACTATATAAAAGTGATTTTATATAAATCCAAACATGAATTGTGGTAAAAACTTATGAATATCTATTTAGGTGACTCAAAGGTATGAGAAGCTAAACTAAAGATTCTATGGAATCTATACAAGGACTCGAGGATGCACCTGTATGAATCTGTCAATGTATTATTTTATTAGGTAAATTTTTTTATGGAGAATATTTATATATTGAAAGAAACCTTCAATGATATAAAGATCATTAATAATAACTTGAGAATATTTCCACCTAAATTTAATACAAAAGCCTCTACGATTTAGGATAAATATCTAAAGGATATAACTTTGGATAGTATTCTTAGTAATCTTGTTACATGTGAGATGAGCATTAGTGATAACGAGGCCATTGAAAAAGGAAATCCTTGAGAATCATAATTCAAGGGAATGATGAAGCTTACTATGTAGAATGATTTGGAAGAATACAATTTTTGTAAAAAAATGTCATTACTTTTTAAAAATTTAAAAAGTGGAAAATGAAATTTCTTAAGGGAAACATCTAATCGTGTGTTGTAGATATGGAATGGTTGGGCACCTAAAATTAATATGGCCTGAGAAGTTTCCATTTGATGATGTTGATGATGATAAAGTTCTAATAAATAAGTATTTGAATGATGTGAAATGAAGTAGGATCACTATGAAAAACAGTTTCAAGAAGAAGAACCAACTTTCAAAAGAGGATATTTTATTATAAGAAATATATGTAGAAGAAATTGATAACCACAAAGAATTCAAAGAATATTTTCTTGTGGTTTATATAGACAATTCATAGACAAAGAAAAACAATAATGATTATTAAGGGTAATTAAAAGAGAGATTTGATATCAATGTATATTTAGAGGCCACACTTTAGGAGATAGATATATGGAGATCCAATATAAATAAATCTAATGGAGTGGCTCTTAAATCCAAACTCTACATGTAGTAAAAAGAAGAATAAATATCTGAGTTTAAGGAAGAAATTAAAAAGATAAAATCTAAAGATATAGAATGATCAAGGAATGTTGTTTAGTAAAACATAAAGCTTAAAGATAAGACTTGGATTATTGATGGTTTTAATAACATAGGGAAAGATTAATTCAAATGTATCAAAGAGATTTTTGGAGAAATAACCATTATATAGTGAATCGTAAAAAATCACGAGGGACTCTTAAATCCCGATATTAAATTAATAAGTTTGATTTAATAAAATATAAAGACATAAAAATGAAAAATATGGTATATGGTTTGATCACAAGAAAAAGGTTATGATGGTTGATTTCAGGACCCAATAATATTCTTTAAATTTCAGGGTTTATATAGATGTGAATTATAATAGGAATACTCAAGGAACCAAAAATACAGTGAGGAGTCTATTTCACATCTATTCTTTAGCAGTGAATAGGCCAGTGAGGTGTGGAAGGTTCTTGGAGAATTCACGAAATTCCCTTACATGGATGGGGATAGCCATCCCTTCATTGATAGATGGTTTCAAGGCATAGGGGAAGGAGGTCATGAGCGAGCAACGCGCTTGGTGGTGATGCATGTAGGGTGCTGGTGTTTGTGGCAGGCACATAAGAGGTTAAGGCATGAGGGAGTGCCAGTGAGGACCCAGATTATCATCATATGGGCTAAGAATTTATTGATTGATTTGAATAAGGATATTAGGGCATGGAAGTATGCTCCTTCTGTGAACAGATTTCAGGAAAGTGGTGGTGAGGTCTCTACGTCGAGTAACAGGAGGAGTGAATGGGTATGCTGGAGGGTGCCTGATGTGGGTCTAAATATGAACACAGATGGTTCTTGTGTGCTGGGGTATGCATGTGGAGGTGGAGTTGTGTGAGATAGTAGTGGCTCGATATACTTGGCATTCTCATCCAGATTTGGTCTGGGGACGTCCCTTCAAGCGGAGGCAGTGCCAATGCATACAGGTCTTAAGTTATGTAGGAAAAAAGGATTAGAACTTTATGAAGTGGAGAATGACTCTATGATTGTCCAAAATTCCTTGAAAGGGTATGGAGATGCTCCTTGTTCGATCTGTTACGTTATAACAAAATGAAGAAAGTTACTCAATAGAAATGCTCAGGTGCTTCATACCTAGAGGGAGGGGAACAAGGTTGCACACTACTTGGATTTAGTGAATTTTTCGAGCATGGTGGAGGTGTTACTTCACAATTAATTAAACATCATGGCAGAGGGGATCAAATTTATCAAGCGGGATGCGCTCAGGCTACATTACTTTAGGCCTTAGATAGGGTCGGGGTTAAAGGGGGTGAGGGGTTGGGGGTTTTTCTTCCTTCTATTGTGTTTGTTTCTTTGTTTTTTTCTCTCCATTAATAAAAATAAAATGATGATGATGATGATAAATCTACACATCACTTTTGTATGCTCATTGGATTAAACTAGTGTGGGTGAACCAAGTAAAAATTGATTGTGTCCCACTTTAATAGATTTATCACTTCATATCTATTGTAAGGGGATACATGTTCCTTTTAACATTGGAATAAGATATTTAGAGAGTGTTATTAGAATAAATCAATATACCTTAATTCACCCCACTCCCCTCTCTGGGTATTTACCTTGATTTGGGCCAATTCATTTTCTCAACAAGTTTTTGATAACATGTTATGAAATTAAACATCTCATATTTGTTAGTGATCATCAAAAACCATGATAATATATTATAGTCATTAATGAATAGTACACAATGCCTCCTTCTATCAATGATGCTTGGTGATATTGACCCATAAATATCAACATAAAATGTTTCCATTAAATGCATCAAATTCTTGTCATTTTTCTTATAAGTTTTAGAAATGATATTTACTTTTTGAAAAATTTCACATATATGAGTATTAAAAGAAATATTAGGGATATTCTGTAGAAATTTAGGCTTCACTAACTCTTATAGGTATTTTTAACTCAAAATTCCAAGTTGTTTGTGTCATAAGATATTTTCATTTTACTTAGATAGATAACACATATCTTTTTATCCACTAATTAGATAGAGACTCAACTTTTTTTCCTTTACCTATATCAAAATTTCATCATCCTTTACCTTAATAATATAAATATTCTTGGTGAATTTTATTTCATATCTTGAGTAAGAAATTTTAATTATGCTAAGTAAATTGTCAAAATGAACTTAAATAACCAAAAAAATATATTATCCTCATGTATTTTTCACTAATTTCATATTTCTAAACTCCAATGATCTTTAAAACTTCATTTTTTTTGAACCATGCATCACAATACTTTTCATATTTTATCCTAATTACAAGATCCTTGTTTCTCATCACATGGGAAGTGCAATCGCTATCAAGAAATACTATCCACCATATATAATTTTCCACTGAAACTATCACTATCCATGTCACAACCTCAATATCCAGGTTCAACTAATCCCCCCAATGTTCTCCTAACTACAGTGTCTTGAGCCGCAAATTCCACCCTTCACACTTTTCGTTGTCTCACATGACTTATTAATTCCATGTTAGGATTTGTGCTCGACACCATCATCCCACAGTGATTTATCCATTCCATGTCCATCTAGTATCACTCCCAACACCATAAATTCCACCCTTTGTATATAACACTATCCATTTGGAAGGACAGTTATTCTTCATTGGTTCACCTCATGGAAATAAATAGAAAAGGGAATAATATGGGGGATGATGATCCATTGGGGTAGACCGACTGCTCTTCATTATTCCCATGTCATCCCAAGGTTGGTGTAATGTTTCCCATAACTCTGAGAGGTGTGGTGGGGGGATCATGATAACCCATGATCCAACCACTAGAGTTCTCATCCGTGAACATGATCTATGTGGATTGATTCATAAAATAAAATTAGAATTAAAATTTATAATAATAAAATGATAAAATCACAAGATAAATTAATGAATTTTAGGAATCTGTTAGTTATGTAAGATCATATAGCTATGAAAATAGCACAATGAATGAGGCATTGATCAAATAAAAAGTTCATATGAGAATGGTTAATTGATAATGATTTGATGGTTCACCTCAATCCACAGTTTCATTAACTCTATGATGAAAAAATATCCAACCCTAATCTCTTAAGTTTTTGTGGAATTGATAGGTAATATTCTTATTAGATAATTATTGGTGAATTCATATATGTGGTGTAATAATTCTTAGATATTTTTGTTGAATTTATGAAACAACTTGTTCCGAGGTCTGAAACCTAAACATGAAAATCACCATTCTTAAAAAAATCCCTCCATCCTGAGCACAACCGTGGTCTTAGAAATTAATTTTGGGACTCTACTTAGAAGATATTAATGACTTAAATAATTTAAATACTATAGATAAAAATAACATATTAATAATCTCAAATATTTATTCAGACTTCCATGATACAAAAATAAATAAGCGGATTGAATAACCACTTCATAAAATATTAATAAAAAATATTTTGAAGGAATTGATGAAAACTTTGAGTCACTAAAATATGTATATTAACACATAAAAAATCAATTTATATATTAATATTGACCATAAAATACAAACACACGTGATCACACACACACATGCACATTCTACCCCTATAAACATGCACATGTGTCTGCATGTGCACACACACACACAAAATAATTGACATATATATTAAAAAACACAATTATATATATAAACACATAACAAACACACACATGTTTGATTGTGTGTGTTAACACAAATCATATATCTCTCTCTCTTTGTGTGCGTGTTAGCACAAAACAATATATCAACATAAAATATATATATTAACACATACCATGCACAACAAACTTGCAAAAACATGCAAAAATTCATAAAATATATAGGTACACACAAAAAAACATAGAATATCTTTTTATATAGAAAAATATAAAATAATAATATAAACATAAAAAAACACACACACACACATATATATATATATACACTAGTAGAAAAGTACTTATAATGTTAAGTTTTTAATGTTGGTTATTAATAACTGACTTAAAAATATTTTCCACAATTTTTACTAAATAACCAACATAAAACCCCACAAAACGGGTATTTTTAATGTCATTTATATTAATAACTGCTAGGCAGTATATTTTTATGAATATATTTCATGTTGTTTATTTCAATAACTAATGTTAAAACCCACAATATGGATATTTTTAATATTGGTAATTGAAATAACCAATGTTAAAAATATTCTTAAAAATATTTTTCACATTGACTATAGAAATAATTAACATTAAAAATATTAACCTAACACAAAACATTCATTTTTCATATTATTCCAATTAAATTTTATCCCCCTAAAAATATAAGAAAATGAATAAGTAAATTTCATTTTTTTCTTATCACACCCACACAATTTATCATTCTAACCTATAAATATATCACACTATGAACACTTTTTTCATTTTCCTCTCAAACATTAATTACTACCTCCATCTAAAAATTTATCATGACAGCGTAATTACTCCCCTAATTTTTCATTTCTCCCTCTATTCTTCATTCCTGGATTACAAATCATGATTAAATATCCATAATGGATATTTACCAATATTTAATTTCATGTGAGAGAGTGAGAGAGTGACATTGACAATGATAGAATTAGTGTTTATCAATGGTCCTTACATGAAGGTAAAATCCAGGAAACTTATTATTTCTTTATCTTCCAATTTATACTTTATTTTTATTATTAATAATATATATTTATTAATATAATTATTTCTTAAAACATTCAGAATTTATTTTAGTTATATAATTGGAAAATAAGTATTTGAAATGTACCCTTCTAAGAATAAGATTACATTTAATCCCATAAAATAGACCCACTTCGTATAAGATTCCCTTTTTGTAACCCCACTTTTCATAGGAAATTATTTTTTTGATATATGAGAATCACCGTAAAACAATCACAAACAATATTTTCTTTATAGATATCACAAAATACCCTCCTTTTGTGGTTCCAAAACCACTATTTTAAGCCCTTGGAAAATGACACTGAATTCGTGGTGGTAATCTTTTGTGTCTTACAAAAAAATATCCATCACAAAAAAACCATTGTATAATCATGAGATTTCTTTGAGAAAATAATTCCCTTACATAATGATTTTCAAAAAACTCCACCATTGACCTAATTTTTTTTTCTAAACTCTATCCTTTGCTCTAAAATCTTAGTTACATGAATAATTTATTTTTACACAAATGTTTTCTATTTATACTATATTTTCAGAAAATATTTAATATCTAATTATGAATTATAGCCACTTGGAAAGCTGATCACAATAGTCACTTTCACAAACCCTATATCTTTGACTTTATACATCTTATACAACAAAGATATGAAGTCAAAAAGTTGGTTGATAACATACAAAACACACCCAACATCTTTAATAGACAAGAAAAATCATCTTTTTCACTCTAACATACTCTCTTACATGATCTACCATCAATACTTCACTTAAAAATATTATGTATCCTCCTATAGGATATTACATATCACTAGAAATATTCTATAATAATTTTAAAAATATAAAATCCAGTTCAACCTCCAAAATTCAAATTAATTCAACAATTCATGAAACATATTTTCATTAAACCCCACCAGTCATTTACTTATGATGGAATAGATAAACTCACAACTTATGGTTCTTTAAATATACCCTAACTTCCAATCTGTTCAAATCTTTAATTTTGAAGGAACAAATCATCCTCACATCTTCACAAAAAGAAAAATTTTGGAACATCTTAAAGATTTATTCCATTTCTTCTAATGTCAACCTCCTTGTCAACAAATCTATCATCTACTGTAAAAACATAAAAAAACTATTTTCAATTAATCCAATATAAAACGTCCTATTTGTAACAAATATATTGTGAATGGACTTGTACATGGGTTGGGTCTATTGGGTTGGGGTTGAAAAAAAAAACCAACACATTTATTAATTGAGCATGAGTGGACCAAACCTGCACCAACCCATCTATTAATCCATCCTTAATATGTTATTAAATTAAATATTTTTTTATATTTAATAATATTTAATTTTGAATACTAAATACATTATATTTTAATTTTTCAAAATATATAATTATAATATAGCTTAATCGGTGCAGGCGGTTTGTGTATCGTGTCACTTATTAAAGCCCAAGCCCAACCCAATTATTAATCAGGCTATAATATGAGGTCTGTTTAATAATCGTTCATATTAGACCTTTTTGTTGGGTTGAGTAAGTCCCCTAACCCATGTACTAGTCTAATTATGAAAATCACTTATATATTTATATTTTTTGTGTATTTGAAAAAATATATTATATTATTACATATTTAATTTATATAAATTCTTAAAATAATAATAATTTAGTATTATTTTAAAATAGTTTATTGTAAATTTCATATTAATTAGTAATATATTGAAAATAATCCTCTGTTAATTGTGATATATTTTTTATTATTTTTAAATATAAGTATACATTCTTATAATATTGAATATTTAATAATTTATATGATTAATAAATGTTTTAAAAAATTATTGTAGAAACTTAAATTCAATTATTATTAATATTACAAGAGTTCAAATCCTAGTAGCCTCCCTTGAGGAGGATTTCTAGGCCTATTATGGCTGATGACATAGGTGGTGATGTAGGCAGGGGTGTAGACATAGGTACATACTGACATAGGTAGTGATGAAACACACAACATGGTGCCTTCGATACATGTAATGAATTTTAAGTTGTAGGGAATTTTGGCCATTAAATTGTAAGTATTAGCTTAGTTGTGGGCCTATCTTTGGGGGAGGGGGTGACGTGGCCTGATTCACATTTTCCCAAGGGTGTATGTGTTGTTTCATTTCTTATAACCTCTAAGACCTTAAATATATTTATATATATAATTAATATTATATAAATTTATATGATTAGTAATTTATTGTAAATTTTTTATATTTAAATGTAATTTTTAATTTTTAATTTTTATTTATAAATTTATATATGTTTAAAAACATTTAAAATTTTATATAATTAATAATATTTTTTAAATAAAATTTGTCATATTGAAATATAATTATTAAATATTGACGTTTTTATACAATTAATGATATTTACCTATTTTAATTATTCTTTTATTATTTTTTATCATTGTGATTTTTTTATGTATACATAAAATTATATTTGAAAATAATTATATAATTACATAAATAATTATATATTTTAATAAATATTTATTCATTTATATAAATAGTAATATTTTTAATTATAATTAATAATTTTTAAATGTAGTTAATAATAAATTATATTTTTTATATACAATCAATGCAATATATTCATCTGTATAATTAATTAGAAATAATAATATATATCTATCAATTACAAAATTATAAGTATATTTAAATAAAATTATTAAAATTATTTTAATTTTACTATTTTTTAATTAATAATATATTTTGAAAAACATTTATACATTTATATTGTTCATGTAGTTGATAGAAAAATATTATATTATTACATATAATATATATATTCTTAAAATAATAATAATTATGTATTCTTTAAAATATAATTGATAGTAAATTTGGAGTTATTCTTACGCAACGTAAAGATATTTACCAGTGCGAATTTTAAAATTGATAAAGGTACAAATATCAGAACTAAGTATAGCACTGATAAAGATATCTGTGTAAGATTTAACCGAAGTTGTGTAAGAATAACTTCTCACATAGCTTTAGTATAATCTTACACATAGATCTTTCTCAGGGAAATTTGTTAATTATAGCATCATAAATCTACCTATATCAATGTAAAAACTAACAATAAATAAAATATATGAAAAATATTATATAAAGTTTTTTAATAATAATTTTAAATTTTTTAAAATTAGTAATTTTAAACTAGGAATTATCGACACAAAATTTAGAATTTATAATGACCCACATCATTACAGATTATTAATTCTAAAGGGGATTTGATTTTTTTTGTCTGGGGATGGATTTATCTGAAGAAACAAGAATCATATTGTAATTCTAAGTGTTTTAACATCCTTAAAATACGTTTTTAGATGTTTTTTGTGTCCTACTAAGTGTATTGGGTGCTCGAGAGGATTTAAAAGTAGTGGTTGTTGGGAGAAGTGATCCCTATCTTGAAGCCTTCAGGGAAAGAACATAATGTTCACACGATGAAAGTATCAGGTGAAGAGGGAGGATAGTTCTGCCTATGGGATCCTCATGACATGAACAATTGCTCAATCCATAAACAGATTTAGGAAGCCTTATTTTTTATTAGTCTTTTGGTATTTTCACTAGGTATTTTCTTTTAGAAATCCCTCAAGTTCCTTTGGTTTTAGCCACTCGAATAGAAGTGGGAAAACCCCTTGGTATATCAATCTATCCTTCCCATAAACCTTTTGATTCATATCATTTTGAGATGCTTCATTGTGATCATTCAAGGTAAGATCCCTCCTTCTCTTTTCCTTGTTCCTCTTCATCGTTCTTCACCGATTTGGTTTGGAAGACTCAGGTTTTAGATGGAAAATTTCACTGATGCATAGTGAAATAATAGAACTTATTGGCGATTTGATGTGTGCCTGATAGATTATATCCGAAGAGTAATAAATATAGCCATTATTCATCATTTTACATTAGGTATGTTGTGTAGTTTATTTATTTATATTTTTTGGTAAATTCGGATAAAATTATCCATTGATTCAGAGTTATAATTTCAGTATTTTTTGTGGATTAAGATTTGGTTTGTGTTAGGATTGGACTACACCCTATTGATAATGGTTTCAGGGCCATGAAGTTGCCTGAGAAGTTTAGCGTTGTTTATAGAGATTGGGGTTTTTGGTTTTCAATGTTTAATTTTTTAATTTGACAATGTTAACGAGATATTTTCTTGAGAACTAAAAAAAAGGTAGTTAGGTGTATGGGATGGTTTTTGATCATCGGTTGAGTTATGTGACCTTTATATCAACATTTATCTTTATTTTTTGGTGATTTTATATCTATGTATACATTATATTACTGTCATGTATGATTTTCATGAATTATATGATCCTTACCTATAAGTTTAGGATGTTCTCATGTCATCCTAATTTTCAACATCACCCGTGTAGGTTTCTAAATGGTTCAATGGTGGTGCCTTTGTCAAACGAGTGTTGGTGGACCTCTTTATGGATTGTTTAGAGGTGTTTGTTGGATTTTAATGGTAAAATTATTTTCCTTTTTAAAATGAGATTTTAAAAATGTGGTTTAATCCAAGTGGATTTTCAAAAGAAAAGATATTATTTAAAAAACAGGGTTTGAAATGGATTTTGAAAATGGAAAGGTTTTTCTAAAGGATGTTTGATTATATTTTGGCCAAGGACATAGTGTGACTAAGATGTCATGTGATGCATTTTGAAATGGTTTTAAAGGTAGTTTTCAGAATGGGTTTTAAAGGAATATGTAAGGGCACAATAAAAATATTTTTGGTCTATTCGATATCATGAGGGAGATGCCCTATTTTACAAATATTGTTTTCTTATGTTTCTCATGGTAATGCTTTCCTTGTGTGTTTCCTAATGCATGATGATGCATGTGGTGTGTGGCCCGGTGAGAACTCTTTCCTAGTATCAAGGTGATTGGTGATCTGAATGGATGTGAAATAACACTTATAGGGTTACAATGGGTGGTTGGATGTGTTTGAGATATGGGACTAGTTATGGAGTGAATAAAACCCATGCTACGATTTGGCGAGTTGTGTGATGGGTTCTTTGGTCTGTGTATTGTTTCTTTTGTGTGTGTTCAAATGTATTACAATAAGTGATAGAACCAGTTTCAGAGATGAATCCTAAGGCATGACCTCGACGTGAGTTAGATGGGTGGATGGACTACCTGTAGAGGGAGTCCTTATGCATGAATTAGAACCTTTCTTTGATTATACTTATGTTGAGGAAATAGATCTTTCTAGGGTGATTAGGATTGGGTCTTGGATTGACAATGAGAGGGATAGGTCATGGTGTGATGTGAGACAAGGATGATGGACCTCCCTTGAGTAATAATGAATGGGTATAGTCTTGTGGATTTTGGATCGTACCCTATTCCTACCGATAGTAAGTTGAGGTCTTGGAATTTTCCTACCCTAAGTCTTCATCTATGGGTTGGGATGCAGAATATGATATAACAAGCTACACTGCATATTTTTGTATTGGGAGAGTTACGAAATGAGGCCCTACCCAAAGTCCTCATGTATGGATTTAGGTTATGGTATGTGGTGAATTATTCCTTCTGTTATGGAGCTTAAGTAGGTATGTTCAGGTTTTATGGTAGCCTAGTTATCATGAGGAAACCTAATTTTCATGATTTTATATGAATTTTTCATTATTCTTTTATCTGGGTTTGTTTTATTGACCCAAATGCAATATATTTTTAAATTTCATGCATATTCACATGATCAAAACAATACTATTTATTTTTTGTTTCACTGACTATTCCTACTAGGTCATTAGACTTACCCCTACCCACATACATTGAATTGTTTTGGATGTACATGGGAAGACTTTCCTATTTTATTTTAGGAAACATGCATCACTTAGATTTGGATACATGGTTCAGTTAGTTGGTTATGGAGGGAATGGATATAGAAGGATGGTGTTTTGTGTTAGGTTAGAGGCTGTGTATTTTATTTAAATTGATTGTTCAGCTTGTATATTGGCTAGTGATCCATTTTTTCTTTTATACATGATCTCATATTATCTTCTATTCATTTTTTTGTATTGATGCATCATATAGATAGTTCACTAATTTCTACCTTGGATTGAAAGTTCCTAATAGTATACTCATTATATATATATATAGTATTTTTGGATATTTGTTATATAAATAGTTCATATTTAATTTTCAGTAGATTCAAGCATGACCCTTGGGCCTTATTTTAGAGGGAATGGTCTCTCCACGACTATCATAGGCCCTCACCACTAGTATACAACCTATGATATATGGGGAGGCATTTCTGGGTTCAAGTAAGGTGTAATGCCCCAACCCTAGTCATACAGAGTCAGTGCATTATTACATAACATTGGCATGATCACAAGAGATCAAGTCTATAAATACCGATTAGTTTAGTAGCCTTGGAAGTACTAGATACATACATAAGTTTTACATTACATAATGAATTAAAAACATCAAAAAAAAAACTTTCCCATTTGAACACACTTATATCCTTAACCTATCCCTGCAGGTCAACCATAAAATACTTCTGCACATCCTGGGAAAAATAAAACATAGAAAGGGGTGAGATGAGATTCTCAGTAAGGATAACAATATAGCGAAAAATTTCATAAATAAGCATAAACATTTAAGGAAATGTAAAAGACTAAAACATAAGACTTTTAAATTTAAACTTCATCATAATATGGAAAATATAAATCAAATAATTTCATTTACTTATTCACATGGACATTCCAATAGTCGAATAATCACATGAAATATCAATAAACAATTTCATAACGAAGGAATTCATAATGACAGACATCATAAACACATAGTTAAGGCCTCGTGTGAAGGCTAAAAATAAAGATTTTTTTCAATACCTTGTGCCAAGACACTAGTTTGTCTCATGAGACCTACCGATACATCGAGGAGCTATAGCAGGCTCCACCCATCACTTACTAAGTCCAATGCGTTCCTCATATGAAAAGGTTGAAACATAATATAAACATTTGTATTAAGACTAGCATACACAATGTTAATACTTTAAACATAAACCATAAATGGTATAAAAATAACACATCCACAGTCAAATATATCACAAAACCTTCAATACAATATGGAAGATTTTTATGATAATAAATCAACTTCAAACAAGTGTAAAACCCATCAAAGGATGTTGACATAGATGAAATCAAAACTATTTGAGAGAAATATCTATTTCTATTTTGAAATAATTTAAAAGTCACATAATTATAAAATAAAACATTTGTTTTTATAATATTCTTATAATCTTGTAAGGTAAGCTTCGAAGGTGTTACAATGGCGGAAAATTACTACACCCGCCGTATAAGTTAAAAAAAGCATTATTTCCTTAATTTTGTTGAAAAGGTTATAAAGGACCTTGTTTGAAAAAAGATAAAAAGATTACTTTATAAACATCTCATAAAAAGTCAAACAAAGGTATAAATGAATTTAAACCATATTTTAGGAAATAGTAAAAATGTTTTGAAATACATTTTTAAGAAACACGAATGTGGATGATAAAGAGGTCCCGGTATATACTTACATATAGACAACCTCGAACAATGAAGAGATTGTAAAATTATCCCTTACCTTGGTCGAGGGTATGTTAGAATTTTGTATAATAGTTAAATAATTGTTATTAAATTATACAAGAATAATATACATAAATATGATATCATATTTGATCTTCTAATATTTCTTTGTTAATAATATTTTAGTAGTATCATTGTTTTAGGTGTTAACTGATTCGTTTTTCTTTATATGATTGGTCACCTAAGACATGTTTTTATGGATAGGATGTATTTGAGTCATATACAGAATCATATTAAGTTCTTAAAAATTATTTTTAATCATAAAATGAAAATTAGTCTTGAATGGTTATGATGGGGATTGAATTTCATCGCGTTTGTGGAGACAGAAATCCGTACGTACGCACGAGCGAAAATATCATTAAATTGATGGTAAAATTTTATGTAATTGGATGTTATATCATATATAAAGAATAATTAAAGGTTATTTTTATTATTTACACAAGTTATACTCATTATTATACCCATCCAAATAATGAAGTGTTTGAATGACAAACTACACCACGACGTGGAGACGGTAAGTCGTACGTACGCACGTATGGTGACTTTGTCATTCATAGGATGGATAGAATAATGAATATGGTTATAACATATTTATAATAACATCACATTATGTATAAGGTACTGGATTTTTTATTTTTGTATTGAAAAAACAAATAAATAGGAAGTGGAAGAAGAAAATAACTTTGAAAAATGTGGTGAAATTATTACCTCTTCATGAGGTGTTTCCTTTTGATCTGATCAAAAGGGATCCTTAGGTTGGATTTATGATCAAAGTAAGGCCTCTATGTCGAAGGTATGGTATTTGGTAGGATATTTGAGTAGAATTTGGCTGAGTCAAATGGCTTTGGAGGTGTGATTTTCAGAGAAGGGGAAGTACACTTTTATAAGAGAGGTGAGGGTCACTTTAGGAAAAGCTTGAAATATTATTTTATTATACAATCATATTCTCTTTATAATGGCTCCAAAAGGATTTATTTCAAGGATAAGGTGGTTTTGGGTCTAAAAAATCTCAACCAATAATTTTTATATAGGTTTATTTCACCATATTAACCTTATATTTTAGATTTAACTCTTGGTTAAATAGTTTAACATTTACCATGTCTCCTTGTATTTTTATATTATATGGTTAATAAACTTACTGTAAAATGCTAAGAGAACCCCAAGTGGTTCATTAATGACAAATATAGTATTATATAGGTCCTTTGGCCGAACCTTAGATTATTATTACTGTTATATCATTTAATAATATAGTATTTTTTTTTAAAAACTCATTTATGTCCATTTTTACACTGTTTAGTATTAGATTTTTGTTAAAGTCCTAAAAACTTGATTAATTCAAAAACAATTAATTTAATAAACCTTAACATGTAATATTAACCTATAAAATTATTGGAATTCATCAAAAGTCTCAATTTACATTTATTTGGATATTTATAATACCAATTATTTTAATATTTTATTAATAAGGTAATTACTGCGTCATCATCGTTTCATAAATAAATATAATTATTTAATGTCTAAAAATTATAAATAAAATACCATTATATAGGAAAATAATTTAGGTTTATAATTAATATTTATAGTATAATTTATCTTATGTATAACTCTATATTAAAAATGGTTTAGTTATTAAACTTTGAATTTAAAACTTTTAACTCTTCTTAAAAAAAATGACCTCATCAAATAAAAGTGGACCAAATCGATCATATTTTATTCATAAGTTTTATTTTGGTCTAAAAAAACTTATAAAATAGAATTATTACACGTGTTAGGATAATTTTAATATCATTTTTACCTTTAATCACCTTATTTACTTTTAACTGTGGTAAACAAAAGTCAAAAGTTAATATTCCCCAAAAATTATTCTCATCTTATTGAACCTGATTTTACTTACTAATGTCAACCATGCCTCTCAGATTTTTAATATTAAACTCACATAAGTTGTAAACTTATGTTTTATTCAAATTTTCAAATGCTCCTAGAAGGTTGGTAAAAGACGGTAGAAATTTCAATAAAATTTTATATATCTAATATTATTATAAAATGACTACAAGGAATTAAATTAAACATATATAGGTATTATGTATCTATTTTTACCTAATATAAATTTAAATAAAATAACTAATTATTTAAATAAAAAGTCGGTTTTAAAAAATAACACAATTTGTTTTCACTATTCATCAAAAATTGAATGTTTTTAGAAAAATAAAAAAAATCACCATAAGATAATTTTGATATTCCGAATCAAAAAATGAAGTCCATTTTGAAAAATAAAATTTATAAAATTTCAAAAAGTGGTAACTATTCATAATGGCAAGTTTGATTGGTCGTGGTGTGTTAGAACTCGATGTTTTTTACAACGCAAGCTATTGCATTATTCAAAGGGAAATGTACTATGGAAGCTTGGGGTGTTACATTCTCCCCTACTTCAAATAATTTTGTCCTAAAAATTTCTAGAATACTACTACGTAAATAGATTCGGAGTGGTTCTTCATCATAAGTTCCTCAAGTTTCCATGTTGCCTCTTCCATCTTATGGTTTCTCCATAGAACTTTCACTAGAGGAGTCGTCCGATTTCTCAACACTTGCTCTCTGATATCAAGAATTTTGATAGGCTCTTTGCAACAAGATAGGTCGTGTTCTAGTTATATTTCTTTATAGGTGAGTACATTCGTTGGGTTATGCATGTATTTTCTCAACAGTGATACATAGAACACATCATGAACTTTAGAGAGACTTGGTGGCATTGCAAAATGATAAGCTACAACTCCAATTCGTTCTAGAATTTCGAAAGGTTCGATGTACCTGGGAGTCAATTTACCCTTCTTACCAAATCGTATAACACCCTTCCATGGAGATACTTTCAAGAAAACATGATCTCCTACTTGAAATTCCAAATCCTTCCTATGGTTATCGACATAGCTCTTTTACCTACTTTGAGTTGATTTGATGTGGGTTTGGATAATCTTCATCTTTTCCATTGTTTCCTCAAAAAGTTTTGGGCCTACGAGTTTTCTTTCACCAACATCATCCCAACAAGTTGGTGTGTGACATCTATTTCCATATAACGCTTCATATGGTTCCATCTGCATACTTGAATGGAAGCTATTGTTATAGGAAAATTTAACCAGAGGTAAATATTGATCCCACATACCTTGAAAGTCAAGTGATAAAGATCTCAACATGTCTTCTAAGGTTTGAATAGTCCATTTTGATTGTCCATCAGTTTGAGGGTGGTAGGTAGTGCTCAAATGAAGTTCAGTGTCTAAGTCCTTCTGAATACTTTTCCAGAATCTTGATGTAAAACAGGGATCACAATTAGAAACAATTGATAGGGGTACTCCGTGAAGTCTTAAACTTCATTAATATATTGTCTTACTAAACATTTAAGTGGTAAATCTTCTCTTATAGCAAGAAAATGTGCGGAATTGGTAATACGATCAACAATGACCCATACTGCATCATTCCTTCAAAGAGTCTTTGGTAGTCCCATGAAAAAGTCCATTATAATATCATCCCATTTCCACTCAGGTATGGGAATAGGTTTCATGACTCCTCTAGGATGTTGTATTCCAGCCTTCACCTATTGACAAACCATACATCTTAACACATAATCAACAATCTCCCTCTTCATGTTGTATCACCAAAAATGTTACTTCAAATCTCTATACATCCTAGTGTTACCAGGGTTTATAGAGAAATTGGAGCTATGATCATCATCCAAAAATTCACATTTTAGATCAGGTATGTTAGGAACACAAAGTCTCTTCCCAAATTTAAAAATCCCATCTTCATATACGAAGTCAATAAATATCCCATTGTACACACCTTTAATTTTCTTTTGAAACTCCAAATCATCAGTCTGAGAACTTTTAATCCTTTCTAGTAAAGATATTTTGGAAACCATTTGATAAATTATTGATGTTTATCCATCTATGATTATTCTCATATCCATTTTTACTAGATCCATGAACGTAGGATCCCTTTCAACTCTTATCTTGTTCAAAACCCTATGATCCTTTCTGCACAAAGAATCTTCTACCTTATCTGCCTTCCCCAGGTTATAGTGTATAGTGAAATCATCATCATCGAGTAGTTCAATCCATCATCTTTGCCTCATGTTGAGTTATTTTTGTGATAAAATATACTTCAAACTCTTGTGATCAGTATAAATCTCACATTTTTCCATAGATATAATGTCTCCATATCTTCAAAGTAAAGATTAAAGCTGATAACTCAAGATCAAGAGTGGGATAGTTTTGTTCATGAATTTTTAGTTGTCATGATCTATAGGTAATAACTCTATCATTATGCATAAGGACACAACCAAGTCCTTTTCTTTGAAGCATCACTGTAAATAACATACCCATCATTCCCCATTGGTAGAGTCAAGATAGGAGCATTGACTAATATTCTCTTCAGTTCTTTAAAACATTCTTCACATTTTTTTTCCAAACAAATTTAACCCCTTTAAGTGTGATCTTGGTTAATGGGTTTGCCAATCGGGAAAAATTCTGGACGAAACGTCGATAATAACCTGTGAAACCAATAAAACTGTGTACCTCAGTTATACTCTTCGGTGCTGGCCATTCTTGGATTGACATGATATTTGAAGGATAAACATTGATTCCATCCTTAGAGACAATATAGACAAGAAAATAAATCTTCTGAAGCCATAATTTACACTTTCTAAACTTCCCATATAATTCATTTCTTCTAAGAGTCTTTAGAATAATGTGCAAGTGATTTTTATGATCTTCGTAGATTTTCGAGTATACCAAGATATCATCAATAAATACCACAACAAATTCATCAAGATATTCCTTGAGAAATCTGTTAATTAGATCCATGAAAACATAGGGTGGATTAGTTAGTCCAAAAGGAATTACTGTAAACTCGTAATTCCCATACCTGGTATGAAATGTTGTCTTCAGAATGTCTTCCTTCTTCACACACAACTGATGATTTCCATATAAAAGTTCAATATTTGAAAAATATTAAGCTCCATGAATTTTATTGAATAAATCATCAATGCAAGGTAGGGGATACTTGTTCTTTAGTTTTATAGCATTGACCTCCCTGTAGTCAATGCAAAACCTCATAGATCCATCTTTCTTCTTAACATAAAGAACAGGGGCTCTCTTGGGAGAAACACTAGGGAGAATAAATCCTTTATTACTCAACTCCTCTAGTTGTTTTCTTAGTTCCACTAATTCCATAATGGCCATTCTATATGGGGTCTTCAATATGGGTCTTGAACCTGGAATTAAATCAATGGAAAACTCAATTTCACATTCTAGAGGATGTCCAGGTAAATCCTATGGAAACACATTAATATATTCTTGTAAAATAGGTACATTATCTATTTGAAAATTATTTTACTCACCCATATTTATTTAATTCTCATCCTCCCCAATAATTGAATTTATCAGAGCTACTGGGGTGGATCTAGATAAGAACCAAGTGGTGAAGTTTCTTCTCTAAAGATAAGTTACTCCTTATCATCATCTAAAATTGTAACCTCCTTCTTCTTAAAATAAATTCTCGCATCATGGTCCAAAATCTAATCCATTCTAAGGATTATATCAAATTCAATCATGGGTATGACGATGATATTCGTAGATAAAGAACATTTATATGCCCTAATGGGAACTGATTCACCAAACTTTGTTGCAATCATACTTCCCTTAGGAGTTCTAACTGAAAACTCCCTTGTTAAATAAAATTAGAAATATCTAATTTTCTTAAAAAAATGGGAAGATATGAAACAATGAGATGATCCATAATCAAATAAAGAATTGGTTAAACTTGAGGAAACCATTAAATTACCTTCCACCATGTCTTTCGTAGATTCAACCTCAATAGTAGTGATCATATAAGCTTGGCCTTGCTCCCTTGGAATTTTTTGAGGTAAGTTTCCTTGGCACTTAGAACATTAATTTTCATAATTCCCCTTTTCTCTATAATTGTAGCATTCAACATTGAAAACCTCTTTATTTCCCTTGCAATCACGTGCTTGGTGGCCTTTTTTACCACACTTGTAATAGAATCCCATTACTTTTTGGAAAATACTAGGGTGTTTCTTTCAATATTTACCACAGGATGGATATTCAACTTTTCCATTCTTCCCCTTATTCATATTTCTAGAGTGTTCAGTAGATATCTTATTCTCTTTCTTTGCTTTAGATTCATAATACTTAGATAATTCATTTTCTTTCTTGATAGCACATGAGACAATATCTTCATATGATGAGAAGGATTGTGAGACTAATACTCGACGAATAAATGGGTTTATCCCATCGAAGAATCGATCAATATTACTTCTTGGGTTACATATATAATATGTTTCATTCCTTGAAAACCATGTAAATTTAGCCTCACACATTGTGACATTCTTATCCTCCTTTTTCCTCAGACTTAGAAACTGCCTTTCCATATCCGCTCGATGGTCACGAGGAAAGTATTTTTCTATGAAAATCTCTTTAAAATCCCTCCATTCCATATTTGATACTTATTCACCTTCCTTGTTGTTTTAAATTAATGAACACCATTGATCTGCATCTCTCGTGAGGCGATAAACTGTCATGACAACTTTTTCACTTTCGCTACTCCTTAAAGCATGAAATATTTTCTCTAAGGAACTTTTACATTGCTCAGCTAGAAATGGATTTGTAGTCCCATTTAATGTTGGTGTTTTTTACCTCATGAAGCGATATGACATTGAACCTTCGTGTTGTGGATCAGGATTCTCCATACGGGTAAGGTTATTATTCATAACCTAAGTGAGTTGTTCTAGTATATTGATAAGATGATCCAGACCAGTTGCATCACTCTCTCCACTATAATTATCTTGAGTAGGAGGGAAATACCTACATGTATTACGTGCATTAATACAATTTCCATTCCTTCCACTAGGTGCCATTTCTAAACAATGGCACACAGTAGATTAGTTTATGAATCTCAATACATAATTCCAAACTTGTAAAACACTTAACATAAGTTGAATAGTTTATGGATATAATCCATAATTATAAAAATGTTTTCTTTGAGGAGGTATATACTCATAAATCATTCATAATGGTTTGTAAATAAAATGTGAATTATCTTAAGAATATCCCCTGGGAGTGTCATAACCAAGTGTTCAGCAAGGCCTGTTGTCGTGTACCAGGATACCTTGGCTCAAGCTTGAAACTCCTTGTCAGAGTTTTCACTCCTAGGTACAACTGTGCCAAATCCACCTTTACCTGATCATATCTAGATAGGGATTTATTGCTTGGAAAACTCACAAAATCTCTACATTACCAAAAATCTAGGAAGTTATTCTATATTAATCCTCAAAGTCCATCTTAGGGTAATGTTCTCTAATCAAAGTTTTTCTAAATCTAGATTCCAAGTTTTGTACTAAACTTCCACTGATACCAACTGTAACACCCCGACCCTAGTTACATAGAGTCGGTGAATTATTACATAACATTGGAATGATCACAAGATATCAAGTCTTGAAATACCAATTAGTTTAGTAGCCTTGGAAGTACTAGATACATACATAAGTTTTACATTACATCATGAAATAAAAACATCAACAATATCTTGTCCCCTTTGAACACACTTATATCCTTATCCAATCCCTGAAGTTCAACCATAAAATACTTCTTCACATCCTAGAAAAAATAAAACATAGATAGGGGTGAGATCAGATGCTCAGTAAGGATAACAATATAGCAGAAACTTTCATAAATAAGCATAAATATTTAAGGGAATGTAAAAGACTAAAACATAAGCCTTTTAAATTTAAAACTTCATCATAATATGGAAAATATAAATCAAATAATTCCATTTACTTATTCACATGGATATTCTACTAGTCGAATAATCACATGAAATATCAATAACCAATTTCATAATGATAGAATGCATAATGTCGGACATCATAACCACATAGTCAAGGCCTCATGCCAAGACTAAATATAAATATTTTTTCAAGGCCTTATTCCAAGACACTAGTTTGTTTCATGAGACCTTATGATGCATCGAGGAGCTATAGAGGTCTCCACCCGTCACTTACTAAGTCCAATGCATTCCTCATATGAAAAGGTTGAAACATAACATAACCATTTGTATTAAAACTAGCATACAAAATGTTAATACTTTAACCATAAACCATGAGTGGTATAAAAATAACACATCCACAGTCAAACATATCACAAAAACTTCAGTATAATAGGGAATATTTGTATCATAATAAATCAACTTCAAACAAGTGTAAAATCCATCAAAGGATGTTGACATAGATGGAATCAAAACTATTTGAGAGAAATAACTGTTTCTATTTTGAAATCATTTAAAAGTCACAAAATTATAAAAGAAAACGTTTATTTTTAAAATATTATTATTTGATTTTAAGGGAAGTTTCAAAGGTATTACAACGACAGAAAATATCTGCACCCGTCATATAAGTTAAAAAACATTCTTTCCTTAATTTTGTCGAAAAGGTTGTAAAGGACCTTGTTTGGAAAACAAAGGAAAGATTACTTTATAAATATCTCATAAAAATTAAAACAAGGTTATAAATGACTTTAACCCAAAATCTAGGAAATATTAAAAATGTTTTTAAATACATTTTTAATAAACACAGATGTGGATGATAAAGAGGTCTTAGTAGATACTTATGTATAAACAACCACGAATAATAAAAAGATTGTAAAATTAACACTTACCTTGTACTTTTCCTTGGTATATGGTATGTTAAACTCATATATAATATTTAAATCATTGTTATTAAATTATACAAAAACCATATACATAAATATGATATCATATATGATCTTTTAATATTTCTTTGTTAATAACATTTCAGTAGTATCATTGTTTCAGGTATTAACTGATTTGTTTTCCTTTATATACTTGGTTATGTAAGCCATGTTTCTTAAGGATAGTATTTATTTAAGTCATATCCAGAATGATATTAAGTTCTTAAACATTATTTTTATCATAAAATGAAAATTATTCTTGAATGGTTATGATGGGTAATGAATTTCATCACGTTTGTGGAGACGGTAATCTGTATGTACGCATCGGTGACAATATCATTATATTAAGGGGAAAATAATATTTAATTGGATGTTATATCATATATACATAATAATTAACATGTTATATTTATTATTTACCTCACTTATACTCATTATTATATCCATCCAAATAATGAAGTGTTTTCATAACAAACTACACCACGACGTGGAGATGGTAAGTTGTACGTACGAACGTATAGTGACTTTGTCATTCATAGGGTGGATATAATAATGAATATGGTTGTACCATATTTATAATAAAATAATAGTATGTATAAGTTATTGGAGTTATTATTTTGGAATGGATACAACAAAGAAAGAGGAAGTGGAAGAAGAAAAGAACTTTGAAAAAGGTGGTGAAATTATTACCTCTTCTTCGGGTGTTTTATTTGATTTGATCAAAATGGCTCCTTAGGTTGGATTTATGATCAAATTAAGGAATCTAGGTATAAGTGATGGTAGTTGGGAGGATATTTTAGCCGGTTTTTTCTGATACAAATGGCTTTGGTGGTGTGATTTTGAGAGAATGGGAAGTACCCTTTTATAAGAGAGGTGAGGGTCACTTTCGGAAAACTTTGAAATATTATTTTATTAACAATAATATTAAGTTTATAATGGATAAAAAAAGATTTATTTCAAGGATAATGTGTGGATGGGTCTAAAACCTCTCAACCAATAGGTTTTAGATAGTTTTAGGTCACCATATTAAACTTATCTTTTATATTTAACTCTTGTTTAAATAGTTTAACATTTACCAGGTCTCATTGTATTTTTATATTATATGGTTAATAAACTTACTATAAAATTCCAAGAGATTATCAAGTGGTTCATTAATTAAATATCTATTATTATATAAATCTTTTTTCCGAACCTTAGATTTTTAGTACTATTATATCATTTATTAATATAATATTTTTTTTAAAACTCATTTATCTCAATTTTGACACTATTTAGTATTTGATTTTTTTTAAAGTCCTAAAAACTTGATTACTTTGAAAAAAATTCATTTAATCAACCCTAAAATATCATATTAACCTAAAAAAATCTTGGAATTCATCAAAAGTCTCAATTTACGTTTATTTGGATATTTATAATATCAATTATTTTAATCTTTTCTTAATAAGGTAAGTACTGCATCATTATTGTCTCATAAATAAATTTAATTATTTAATTTCTAAAAATTATAAATAAAATACATTTATTTAGGAAATAATTTTATCTTTCTAATTAATATTTATAGTCGAATCTATCTTATGTATAACCCTATATTAAAAATAGTTTAGTTATTAATCTTTGAATTTAACACTTTTAACTCTTATTTAAATAAAATAATAATAAATTTCCTAATATAATCCAATTGACCCAAAAGGACCATATTTTATTCCTAAGGTTTATTTTGGTCGAAAAAAACTTATCCAATAGAATTAGGACATGTTTTATGGTAATTTTAATATCATTTTTACTTTTAATTACCTTATTTACTTTTAACAGTGGTAAATAAAAGTCAAGAGTTACCATTCACCAAAAATTATTTTCATCTTATTGAACCAAATTTTACTTAATGATGTCAACCGTGTATCTTGAATTTTTGAAATTCAACTCATAGAAGTGGTAAAATTAAGTTCTATGCAAATTTGAAAATGCTCTTAAAAGTTGGGTAAAAGATGGTAAAAAGTTTAATAAAATTATATATATAATATTTTTATAAAATGACTCTATTGAATTACATTGAAAATATATAGGTATTATGTATCCATTTTTACCTAATATAAATTTTAATAAAATAACTAATTATTTAAATAACAAGTCGGTATTAAACAATAACGTAGTGTTTTTTCACTATTCATAAAAAATTGAAAGCTTTCATAAAATTTCAAAAAATTCACCCTAAGATAATTTTGATATTATGAATCCAAAAATTAAGTCCATTTTTAAAAATAAAATTTATAATATTACAAAAATTGGATATTACTATTCATAACAGCTAGTTTGATTGGTCGTGGTGTGTTAGAACTCAAAGTTGCGTACAACGCAAGATATTGCATTATTAAAAGGGAAACGTACCATGGAAGCTTGGGGTGTTACATAATGACCCTTTTTAATTGTTTTTAAGTATATCTATGCCTGGGAATTGTGAAATGACATCAGATATTCTTTTGGGATGGGGTAGTGTAGTTGTTGGCGGAGTTAGGTTGTAAGAACATGGGAGATAGAACTATCACATGCTTTTCCAACATGAAATTGGTTTAAACCCAAGTTGTTAGAGGATGTCTGGAATTGGGAATAAGCACTCTAGGATGTGTGAGTTTTTGGATCATATCAAGAATCAAAATTTGTGATGGATGAGACTCAAGATGATTCATTGGGCTCAGCTGGGAGATAATGAGTTATTCATGAATCATGAAAGTAACATGTTTAATATATGATACAAATGCATATGGGTGGTGTTTTTTGAAATAAATCATCATAAAAATCCATTATTAGTTAAATAAAAATTTAATATAATCATTTTTTCTTTATTATATAATAAGGGGTGATTAGAATAATATGTAAACGAGTGGTTGTTTGATTGATTGTGATGTGTTTATTTGGATTCCATTGGGAAATGTTATTTGGATGTGTGGTTTTTGTGAAAAAACTTGTTATATAATGAAAAATTGTATTTGAAATGAAAAATGATGATGCGGAATGAGGTGTGTGTAATTTTATTTTCAGAAGTTGGTTTTATTTGAAATATATCACAAAGTTAGTGGTTTTGAAATTGATGGGATTTTTAGGTTTTGAAAAAAATAACAGAAATATGTGTTTTAAATTTGATTTCCAAATGGTTTTGGTAATGGGATGAATTTTTGGGAAAGAGCCTCGCTATTCAAGGAGTTTTTATTATTTTAGTTTTGGTGAAACCCTTGGGTTTTAAGAGGGTGTTTTGAAATCTTGGGTGAGTTTTGGTGTGTATAAATTTGTTTGAAAATGTTTTCAAACTATACAACCAGTGCCTCTATAAACTGTTGTACTTGGATTTTGGTTTGTTCTATGGGAGTATCTTAGATGATTGAATTGTGTGATTTGAGAATATTAAATGTTTTTTGAAACTACCATATGTGATTAGTAGGTGTATAAATGTTTTGGTCAGATGAAGGGAAAAGAAACTTGAGTTTTTATAGGATAGGTTTGCTTAGTTTTTTCTGGATGATCAGAAGTGACCTCGGTGTTGGATCATGTGTTTAGTTGGTGTATTGTGGTTTTTAGAGAGAGTTTTGGGTGGTATTCTCATTATATGGATGGTGTTTTTGGGATCAAATAATTATAATCGATTTTAGTGGGTTGAAAGATTAGACACCTGATGTTATTTTGATGATTTCATTAGTAAGAATACTTGATTTTTTCCTTTTAGAGGAGAATCATATGGTGGGGAGCACCATTATATAGAATTTTCCTCATTAAATTGAGTCTTATAGGGAAAAGCTCTATAAGACTCAAGCTGAATTAATTATTGACACCTTGGTTTTGAGATCAATGCGTTTAGTTGAGCACCATATTGGATGTAGGTGTTTATTATTTCGTGTTTGGTTCTCAATTATGAGTGGAGTGTTCATTAACATTCATTACATAATTATGGAAAATATGTGGGTGCTAGAGATCTGGTGTTTCTATCAGTGAGGTGATTTTAAGGATAATCCTATGGTTAAGAGAATTAAATCATTCACAGGTGTATGGTGGTCATGTTAAAAGGTTCATGGGAATAGTAGAACCAATCGATGGTCATTTGAGGCCATAAAGGGATGTTTTTGAGTTAATATACCTAGTTTTGGAATTCAGGTGTAGTGTTTGAGAGAGTCATATGTTATAAATCGTTTCAAAATGGTGTTGGTGTATTCTACGAGCAATTCAGATTGGTGGTGAATCAGTTCTCAAGGGTAGAATGTGGTTGTTAAATAGTTAAACTGGGGATCTAGCTAGGGAGTTACACTGAGATATGGTTTCTAACTTTGGAATGTTTGGGTGGCTGAGCGATGCCTATAGGTGTTAACTCATTATGGTTGGGAAGTGATAGTGTGTCGGTGGGCGAGGATGAGCATTTTCAAGAGAAGTGATCCATGGAAGGAATGACTAGTGTTTTGGGTAGAATTGAATTCAATGATGTGTAAACTACATCAGAAGAATCATTCAGGATGTGGTTGTGATGATTCAAGGATCAAACTATGATTTTGAGAGGAAAGTTAGTGTGTTTGGGATTAGTATTCAGAGTTTCACAATAGAAGCATATTCGACACTCATGGATGATACATAATGGTTTAGTCATGAATTGATGATCATGGTAGATCAAGTTCATGGTTGTAGGACTACCGTGGCTTCTTTGGGATGAGAAGTGTTATGGTAGTGATTATTTAATGACCCACTTTGTTATGGGTTTTGAATTCATGATGGAATTTGATTTTTTTTAGAGAGGGGTTTTTTTTGGGAAATGAGACAAATATTGGTAATCTGAGTGTTTATAAATCCATAAACATTATTTCTAGATGTTTTTTGAATCTTGATAGGTGTATTTGGTGTTCTAGAGGATGTCGGAGCAGTGTTCGGTGGGCTAGGCTGCTTAAAACTATAGTTGTAGGCCATTCATAGTGTGAAAAGGTAATTCACATCCTTAATGACTTTCATGGGGTGACTTTAGGCCATAAATGATGTGGATGGGGAAAGTGATCCATATCCAAGAGCCTTCACGACATGAACTAATTGTTCACACCATTAATTTATCAGGGGGGTTGAGGGAGGGTCCAATCTCTTAGGGGTTTATAAGATTGTGAACCACTATCCAAGCCATGAACCACTTTAGGAAACCCTTTTTATGGGCCTTTTTGTATTTCCTCCATGGGACTTATTTTATAAATCTCTTAGGTAAATTTAGTTTTGGAAACTCGAAAAGAAAAATGAGTTCCCTATTACCTCTTAATTTCTACTCCACTTACCCTTTTTGATTCAAATTGTTTAGTGATGTTTTGTCACAGTAATTTGACATAAGAATCCTCATTCTCTTCCCCATATTACTCTTCTTAGTTTTTTACTAATTTGGTTCAACTAACTATGGTTTTGGAGGAACAGTTTCACTAGAGTGTTGTCAAATCTCCATTCTTGTTGGAGATTTCATGTGTGGCTCACAGAGGATGTCCTAAGATGAGGAAATATAGTCATCATTATTCATTTTATGAGGTATATTTCACTATTTATTTCTATATGTTTTCAATGAATTTGGGTAAAATTCTCCATATATTTTGAATTTTAATTTTGGGATTTTTTGTATTACAACCTAATTTTTGTCAGGATTGGACAACGCCCTATTGTTTATAGTTTTAGTGTTGGGATGTCACTCAGTGAGTTTAGTGTCGGTAATTCTGATTGGAGTTTTTGTTTTCAAATGTTTAATTTTTGAATTTGATGATGTTTATTAATGAGATAGGTTCTCTTGGTCTTGAAGGATATTAGTATGAGTGTGGGATGTTTTATGATCATCACCTCAGATAGGTGAACTTTACATTACTGTATCTCTTATTATTTGGTGATTTTATGTTTTTGTAAGAATTACATTACCTACATGCATGATTTTCAGGACTAGTGTGATATTTCCACTAAAATTTTTGATAGGCTTGTGTTAGCCTAATAGTCAACATGTACTACATAACTTACTAAATGGTTAACTAGTGGAACCTTGGTAAAACAAGTGTCAATATGCCTATTTATGAATTTTTTAGAGGAGTGTGTTGAATTTTAGAGGTAAAATGGGTTTTGTTTTTAAAATTTTATTCTAAAATGGGTCTTGGTTCTAAGTGCAATTTAAAAGGAAAATTGATGATTTGAGAAATGGGTTTTGAAATTTCTTTTCAAAAAAGAAATGGTTTTCTAAGGGATTTTTAAATATGTTTTGGAAAAGTACATATTGTGAGTAATACAAAATGTGAAAGTTTTTGAGATTGTTTTAATATGGGGTCTTGACTTGGTTTTTCAAGGAATATGGAAGGGCTTGATTGATTTGGTTTTGGTATTTTTGAACTTTTGAGGGTGATACCCCATTTTCCAAATCTTGTGTTCTTGTAGTGCTTCTAGTTATGTTTTACTAGTGTGTTCCTTAATTCATGATGATGTATATAGTGTGTGTATCCCCATGAGAACTCTGTATTGGTACCAAATTGATAGGTAATACGAATATAAGTGAAAAAAACACTTTGAGGGATCATATGGGTGGTTGGAAATATTCAAGACATGAGACTAGGGCTTGTGTTACTAGTATCCTAGGTAAAAGTTAGTGACTTGGGTGATGGTTTTCATGACCTTTGTGTCATTTCATGTGTGTGTGTTCCAATGTATTATTATAGGTCACAGACTCGATTATGAAGAGGGGTTATGTGGCTTGACCTCGACATGAGTGAGATGGTTGGCTCAACCACTCGGAGAGGGAGTCCTTATGCATAAAGGAGTACTTTACCTTGAGTAGGATTGGTTTGAGATAGTGGACCTTATTGGTGTGATCAAAATTGGGTCATGTACCACCCATGAGTGGTCTAGGTCATGGTGTGATGTGAAAAATGGATGATGGAACTCCATAAGTGATAAGGGATGGGTGGAGGCTTGTGGATGTTGGACCATACCTTATTCTATTAGGAAGTGGGTTAAGATCTTACACAAAACCCACATTGAGTATTCAGGTATGGAAAATTATATTGAATATGGTATGACACCCTACCATTCATCTTCGAGTATAGGTTTAGTTACGATATGATTCCCTACATGGGGTCCTCGAGTATGGGTTCAGGTTATGGTACATGTGACTTCTTCCTTCTGGCATGGAGCCAAATTAGGTATGGTTAGGTGTTATGGTGGCTTGGTTAACATGTGATGACCTGAATTGCATGATTTCATATGTATTGTGTGTTATTTTTGTCGGTGGGTGTGTAGAATGAACATTAACGCACTCTATTTATGTATTTATTTAACATCCAATTGATCACAATGACACCTGGTATCATCAAAACATTGTGGATTTCTACAGGTTATTGGAATCACCCCTACCTAGATACATGACATGGGATGCAATGTATAAGGGTAGTCATTGTTGTTTTCTATTAGGACATAGGTATTTATAGTATTGAGAACCATGGTTCAGTCAGTAGGTCATGAAGTCCATGGATGTGACATGATGGTTATATGATTTGGTTCAGAGGATGTGTACTTTATTTATTGTTATTGTTCTGCATGTCTCATGGTCAGTGCATTGTTTTTTTATTTTATTTGGGATTCCATATTATCTTCTACTACTATTTTCTTTATTGATGCATCCTGAATATTTTTTACTAATTTCTATTCTAGATTACGGGGTCCCAAGGGGATCCATATGTTATATCTGTAGGTTTTTGGGATATCATTTATTCAGACGAGTCATGTTCAAGTTTTCTAATATTTGGGAATGACCCTCAAGATTTATTTTAGAGGGAATAATCTCCCCCTAACTATATTATACCCTCACTGTAATTCAGTGGCCTCTAAATTACTAGGAGGTGTGCATGAGGTCATGTAGTGACCCCCAATCAAGTGTAATTCAGGTGATCCAATTCAATTCATTACAATGTTGATAAAGATAGATCTTTATCAAGGATAAATTTAGAACTTATAAAATATTAAATTACTAATGCTTATGATTTTATCATTAATTAAAGACTCTTTTATCTATAATTTTTAGCAAGAATTGATAAATCCCTTACTTCCACTATAAGTGAACCCTAGAAATGAAGCCTATCAACCCTATCATTCAAGCTAGTCCAGAAGTTATACTCTATTATACACTCTCACATCATTTTTAGAATGATTCAACATCACAAAATTTAAGTTATTCAATATCTTTTGATCATGATGTGTTTTGGGGAATTTTTTTATTGTTATTTAGTTTTTTCATGAAAAGAGTCACTGGTTGTTGTATATATGAATTTACAATTTAAATTTCATATTGGTTTGTGATGAAAGATAAATTTTAGTTGATTTCAAGCATAAAGAACATTATGGTTGTGTTAAATGTGTAGGTTTTGAAGTGTTTCCACAAGAATACTTTGATAAATAAAATACACATAGGGATATATTTGATAACATGAAAAAAATTTAGGAATATATAGATAGTCTAATAGAAAAAATTATTTGGTTTTTAGATGTGATAAAATAACTTCTTTGAAGGAATAAATTAGAAGAATCAACACAACAACAACCACAACATGGTAATAATGTTGTCCTAGATAAGGTAATATGGAATATTTAGGGTGTACATTGAAGTCATTAAAAGACTAAATATTTTCATCCCACTCAACAAGTAAAATTTTAAGAGACACAGTGTATTAATAGTCTAAGTAATATCAAATTAAAAAAATGAACATAGTGGATTAAAACACTCAGAAGTTTCACAAGACAAACCGAGATATATAAACCAATTAGAAATGAAAAAAATCAATAGAGACAAATAGTTGATTTCTGAATAAAAATTAAAAACCATATTTGAAGGATATCTTTACCAAATAGTTCCTATAGAGGGAACTCTTCACTTTTATCCCAAAGCATTAGGAGGTTTTGAAACTGAACCAAGGTGTACACGGTATTACTAGGAACTTTATTAACTTAACCTGTCAAGGGGTACCTGTTTTAACCAAGAAATTATTTGATAGAAAATCAGTAACTGGAAGATCTATCCCCAAGATCTTAATTTTTAATCATGATCATAAGGTACAAACTCTATCCTCAAGATTAATTGAATTGACCATTCAGAATAAAACAGGTTCATGTCCCTAAAACTTTATCGATAATGAAGACCAGAAGCTGCAGATTCATCATTATAATATTATCAATCTCAATGTTTGAAATTAAAGTGATTAAAAATATAATATATTTTATAGTGTATCTACATACACAAAGAATCTTAGAAAATTACACTAGAAAAAAATACAACTGAAGATCTCAAAATCACTTAGTTAATTCACAAGAAATCTATTGATATTTTCCCATTAACTTTCAATACTCTAATCCCAGATTAATTTATAGACATTGGGGTCATAACCTCTAATTGTAACATCTATAAACAAAAAGTTCAGTTATAACAACATCCGAAGCAAGGGATATTTTCCGAAGAAGTAGCTCTAACTTTTTATAAATTAGTTCACTAAAACTTCACTACATTTCAGAATTTACATAAAATCAATTAGTTTTGTCAAAACTTGAACAATCATAATTTATATTATATATACAAAAAAATTAAAAAACAAAATTCAAGTTAACTTAGATATTTTTATTTTAAAAATAAATAATATGAAATTATTCTTTTAACTCAACAATATCCTCATTCTTAAAAATCACAAAATAAAAATGAAAGGGTATGTTTGATTGAAATCTTAAAAAAGAAAACTCATTATAAATTATAATAAAAATCCCTTTGAGATTAACATATAGAATATTTATAGTCTTTAATATTTAAAATTTATTCCCCTTTATAAAACATCAAAAAATACATTAGTGAAAAAACTTACCCTATATGACCGGAAAATTTACTCTATTCAGATATATCCCCATTTTTTATTTTAAAAAATAATCACAAATAGAGAAATAACTGAAGAAGATAAAGTGTTAAATAATAATTGTAATATACAATCTCAAATGAAATAAAAAATATAAATCACCATTTCATTTTTTGTATGACTTACTCCCCCTTGAGTAGTATAATGAATACACAAGAGTGAATTTATCCCTTACTTTATATTTTGGTTTCTACCCCTTGGATACACCTCTCATTTTATGATTTTCGATAATTTATAGAGTAAAGAAATACTTTTTGTTAACTTACATTAGTCCCCCTAGACTAAATCAATTAAAGACAAGAAAAAATATTCCTCTATTGGTATTTTCAATAATAGGTAAAGGTAAAATAAAAATAATAATAAAAATGGAAAAACAACTTCAAAATATTCATTCATTAGTAGTAAATATATTAGCCAGTCATCAGTTAAATAAATTGAAATGAAACATACATAAAGTGTTAAGTAAAATAACAACAATAAAAGTTTTTAATTAGAATTCATAAAAATATAAATAAATTATAAATTTATACATTATTTAGAGATTAGGAATTAATTTTCTCTAGATTATTTAGTCTCTTATTATGAAATTATAAATATTTAATAACTTCAATCAATTCATGATAATATTTTAAATAGTTTTTGACTTCATTTATTTATTTCTATAAAGATTAATCCTTGTCCTGAAGATATCAAATGTCAATATATTATCTTTTAATATACTTATCCATATTCTTAAAGTTCAGGAAGTAGATCTCATAGTCTTCCTTGAAATTAGATAGACCATATTTCATTTCTATTTCCTGATCAAGTATTGATTTTTTTGCATCTGGGTGGTTTGGTCTTCCACACTATTTTCCTACAAAAAGATCATCCTAGAATTTATCTAAGCTATAGATTATATAGTGTTATACACCCTCAAAAACTATTCATCCATCAATGATTATTTATTTTACATAATTTTATTTTTTGATCTATCTTATAAGGAACTATCTCTTGATTATGAACATTAAGAATTAACTCCAACCCCTTTAGATTATATTTTAATTTATGGGTCTCCTCTATCTTCAGGTGTGATATTTAGAATGTCAACAAGATGAATGGATTGATATTATTTTTATTTTTAAATATCAATTTTATTTTGACATGTAACATACTGATATTTATAATTTATATCTTATAGATTCCCAAATGAATTTTTTTCTCTATATATTCTTCCAAGGGAGATCTATTAAATTTTTTTCTTCATGAGAAGAAGATGAATGGGTATTCTAGTGAACATATTCTGATGAAATATCTGGGTTTACTAAACTGGAAGATGATGAATATGTTTTTAGATATTATAAAAATTAAACTTCTTAAGGAGGTAATGGTCTGAAGGTGACTCGAATAATAGCCTTCACTTATGATAGTGTATTGGTTTATTCTATTATTTCTTAAACTAGAGGTGATAGGGACTTACAAGAATACTTATATTAAAAGTTTATTATAATTTTTTTTAGGATTTATCTTCAAATAATTTTATCTTATTTCTTAGATTCCTCTGGATCTCTTTAGGAGGCTCTCTAATTGTCATTGGAGATAGAGCAGTATGAGACTTTTTAGTTTTCAAATAAAAACTCTTTTTATTCTCAACCTTATTCCATTTGGATTCTACTTCTTTAATAGCTTTAACTTCTGATTTTATAAACCTAAATAAGGTTTTTCAAACTTCTTATTTTCTATATTCTACATTATTTTATTATTCTTCTTTTTTCCATTCACTACTATACTCCTTAGTAAGACTTTTAATTTTCTCATAAGGAGTTTCTATGGATTTTTTTAATTTTTTATAAAGGGTATTCAATATCTATCCAATGATATTTTTATATATTCCATATCTTCTCATTCTTTATATAATTTTTCTGAATCTTCTTTGTTTTTGGATGATTAAATTATATTCCACATTTTATAAAAAACCAAATCATTAAATATATTTATCCTGGATATTTTTTCATTGTTAATAGGGTTTTCTTTCACCCATTTTAGTGTTCCAATGTCATTGAATCCTTCTTTACCTAGGATTTTAAATAATATCATGTTCAATTTTATAGAATAAGTTTAAATCATTAGAATCAATATATCAAAATAAACAACAAATGTATACTCCCACATAAAATTTAAAATAATTAATTTCCTCATACCATAGAGGAAATCTAGCATATATATATATTAAATCATAATCGTATCTTTTTCACCATTCCTTGGTAGTAAGAAAGTTTGAATCCATTGAAATACGATCCTTTATTTGAAATCCTAATGAGATTATTTGTGAACTCTTTATTTCAAATGGAACATGGTTTCCTCATCTCTTGATTTAATGAGACTTTTTGAAATGTAATTTACTTTTTATGAGATGAACATTGAATCCCATTTTGTGGTAGTCTGACTACTTTAGAAATATCCTTCAAATTAAGGATAAATTCATTCTCTAGAATGTTGAAATTCACCTTCTTCACTTCATAAGATTCATCAAAATAATTTGTTGAATAAATTTTTTGAATGATACATGAATAAAAAAATTGATATTATTCACTAGGAAATGTGATAATCTCTCATCCTTGATAATGTATAACTTTATTAAAAAATATTGATTCTTGTCAGACCACTCTGATTTTATTTTTCTTTATAAAATAATGTACCTTTTTGAAAAATATTTTTCCATTACGTCTTAGAAAGACTCTATTTCATCATAAAAAAATATGCATAGTGATCTATAAATTAAGATTTGAATCCTGAATAGATTCACATTAAATGAAAAAAATAACACTTAGTAACCTTCATATAGGAAATAGCAGTTGATATGATTTTAATATGATGGTTCAAATTACATCAATCTAAAAGATGATGATTTCAAATCTATAAAAATATTTAAATTCAAATTTTCATAAAAAATATAAGTCGTTTACCATTTGACAAAGTAAATAATAAAAATAAAATTAATGAATATACCATAATTTACCAAAAATATGGAAGGTCGAATTAAACATAACTTCATTTTATATGTTTCATAAGACAAGAATAAAACAGTTCAAGATTTCTAGAAGTTATCCTCTAATAAAATGATAGATATTCTCCTTTTGAATTTGGTTCTGAAGGTAGTTCAAAGATCACATTCCCGATCTTCCATTGAATATAACTGTGACTTGAAAGTTATATAATGAAAGTTATCTAGCAGAAAAATCCTTTATTACCAACAATTTAAAATAAAAAAAACTTTTAAAGTAAAAAAACTTATGTGAAATTAATAAAAACCGTATATAAATTTAATTAAATCATATGTAAAAAAAAATTAATGTATAAGTAAACGGTCACCAAGTATCAACTATTTTTGTTCAAATTCGATTGCACAAAAAATTACTTTTATCAAAAGTAATGTTCTTTGTATCTAGATATGATTTGGTCTAAAAATGGTAGAAAACTTAATTTTAGGTTCCCACATTTGACTAGATATTATTATCTCAAGAAAACCAATCTTCTTTGCAATAAAATATCATTGAGTTCAAAGGATTACACTTTTTTAGTGAATACTATTTCTTTTAATGTCTTCCCCTTTGGAACTTCATATAAAAGAGTTCACTATTTGGAACAAAATAGTTTTACTGGAAATGAAGAATTTTGATAGTATTCTAACCAATTTTGGAAGTTTTCCTTTAGATTTAACTATCTATATAGCTTTTTCAAAAATTTCCTTTAGAAAGTAAATTTTGAAAACTACTCATTTAAGAATTAAAACTTATATTTAAACTAAAAATTATCAATCCAAACAACAATTTTGATGATATTTGGATTGAAATACAACATTTAAGTGAGTTTAGAAACTTCATTCATGGAATTATAAACATCATAATTGTTCTTAAACCTTGAAATATTATTGGCATTGAACTCAATGTTTAACTCTGAAAAATCATTCTTATACTTAACTATTATATTATCCTCCTCAAAAACCACAACCTTAACATCTATAAATATCATATAAATATTTTTATACAAATATTTAACTTCTACAATGTATTACTTAATCTCTTTATGATATTGGGGCTCATCGTCATCTTTTGATGATATAAGAAAATTATCCCTTAGAGATAAATTTTAGAGAGCATCTGTATACATCATTCCCAAAAATCACAATTTATCTCTAATAAAATTTTCATATTAACTTGTTATATTTTGTTTGTCGTCATTATCATACAATTACTAATCATAAGAAAATGAGCTTTCACTAGCACTCTAGTTTTCCATAAACTTTAATACTTTCTTTCCTTTTCACTTACATGATCTTATCGGCTACATTTCCTTATTATTAAACTTTAGGAAATATAGTCAAATATGAATAGGACACTTTCACTCATAGAAGATATGTTCCATTGATTCATTATTATAATATATTTATTTCCTTTCATTATGATTATCTCTTGAAAAGATAAAATTCCTAAAAATTCTTCTATCCATTTGAGCCAACTCACCATCAGTAGGTTTTGTATCACAATTATCTAATTGTCATTTAGAATTTATCATATATGTACTCAATATCAAAGTTTTAGATCTAGAAGTTAAATATCCATAAGTAGTCTAAAAAAACTCAATTCTACATACTTTCCTTATTTACATTGCTCTTAAGTCCATTTTTATATTTCATGAGAGAAATTCATTCAATCTCAACTTAGTAATGTGATTTGTGTTATTAGTAACAATATTCTTGGATTCACATTATTTTTATAGTATATCAATAATATTTTCAACAATTTGATCATCATTGATCACATTCTCACTAAGTGATTGTAGACTATTGACAACCATAATTAATATCTGGTGCATTTGATAAACTATTTGACCCGATAATAAATCAAATGATTGATAATAATCTTCAAGCACCACTCTCCTCATTTCCAAGACTTTCAAATTTCATAAATGAGTCGCTTAAAGTTTGTTCCATATACCACATGAAATCCTATAGGAATATACTTTACTGTATATTCTCTATTGAATTGTGAATAAGAAAGTATTATATACTCATAAATTACGTTGAAACTCATTTATTTCTTCATGAGTGAAATACGTCACTTATTTATCTAGATTATTGTAATTCCCAATCAGCATAAAAAATCTATCCAATCTAAAATTAGTCACATAAGTTTCCATATGATCATGTTAGTACTTATTGTCTACACCATAAAATTTAATTGGTCCATTATGGTTTAATTCTTCCAAAGATTCGACCAGTAAATTTCCTTCCAAAGTAATGAAAATAAATCTACCATCTTCAACAAATTAATATAAGGAGTATTTATATCAAGTATATCAGAAATTAAAAGTAAAGAGTAATCTCTAATACCAATTTTTTTCCTTGATAAGTAAATATGAAATTCTTAATGGGTGAATTAAAGTTGAAAAATCTAAAAAACTTCATCCCACCAATAGGTCTCATTTTTGGAAGATACAACATCTTAACACTCTAGGTAATATCAAAGTAAATAAATACGACATAGCTGAATAAAATACTAGAAAGTTAAACCAACAAAATCAAGATATATAAACCAATTTAAAATTAACCATAAAGTAATAGAAACAAAATAAGGAGTTCCAAATAAAAATTTGAAAACTATTATAAAGGATATATTTACCCAAAAAATAATATCGAGGGAACACTTTACTTTTATCCTAATGTGGAAGGAGGTTTGGTAACCGAAAGAAAGGTATACAAGCTCGAACTTGGAACTTCATTGACTTAAACCATCTGTTAGAACAAGTCATAAACTGGGAAATTATTCAATAGAACATCAATAATTGACAGCTCTATCCCAAATCTCCCCTTTGATCAACATGGTCAACAACTACAAGATCTATCCCCAAGATTTATCGAATGAGTCATTATAAATAAAATACGTTGATATACCTATAACCTCATCGATTATAAAAATTGGAATCATCAGATTCCTATATATAATTTTGTTAATCTCAATGATATAAATTAAATAATTTATAACATTAAATATATAAGATTTTATAATTAATCCCTATAAATGGAGGCTCTTAGAAAATCACAATTGAAAAAAATACAACTAAAGCTATCAAAAGAACTAAGATTATGAAAAATAGATTAATTGAATGTATTATAGAATATTTCTTTCATAAAATATTGATTCAATTTATATACATTGGTGGTACAAAATTAAATGAAAATATCATTAAAATATAGGTTCTTTTGTAAAAGAATTAGAATCATGCATTATCTTTTAATGAATCATATCTAACTTTTGATGGAGAAGTTCAAAAAAAATTATACATATTTTAATTTTGATGAATCACCTTATTCCATTGGAAGATAAAGAATCAAAATTTATACTTCAAAAATAGAAAATTTAAACAAAAAACATCATTTTAACTAATAATTTACATAAGTGCACTATGATTTTTAAAACAAAGGTTATGAAAGTAGACTTATGACACAATATATTCGACCCTAGTTTTAATGTAAGACACTCCCCTTAAATTCATGAATTACCTAAGGTAATTAATTTTGTAATAATAATTTCTTCTAAAAGTGAATCAATCAAATACTGATACTTTTATTGTGATAATTTTTGATAATTTGAAATAGAATGTTGTTTATATCTATCAGGACCCACTAATAACCTTTTTGTGAGATGTAAAGTGTAAAATATCTACTAGAATATTATAAATAATAAAAAAATTAAAATATCACATGTGATTATAGTTTCATGAAACTCATGATATGAGCATCGAGCTATCTATTCCCCTCGATGATCTTTAATTTTACATTGTTGAACTTGTTATTGGAACTTTCATGTCATGGTTGTGTAGTCATATAAAGGTACATGATGATAATGAGGTATGTACTTTTCAATTTATTTTATTTAAAAAACTTTTTAAAATTAATAAAATATGGTTGGAACTGTGTTATGTTATTACCAAAGAATAAATAGAAGGGGAATTTGAATGTTGGTTCAAGAAAATCTAAAGGATCAACTAAAATATCAAAAGAAATTTCAGAGGGTAACTTTACACCACTAATTTCTATTTTATATTTATTAACAATACATGTTAATTGAGATAAAATATTCCAAGATAAAAATATATCCTATATTGAATATGAAAAAAAATATAAATATTCCATTACTAACATGATTTTTCTTGATAATGTAAATAGAATTCTCAAGCATGAATAGTTGGGAGCCTTAGTTGTGAATATATAAAGGAGGTATATTTTCATAATTTTTTGTAGAATAATTGATCTATTATGTTTATTATATTTTACTGATATTAATATTTTATACAGGCATATATATAACACCAATGTAAAGGGAGGAACTTGCAATTAAAATTTTGGATTCTTCCATCCTCATGTCACTTCTATAAAATGACATCAATGGATGAAGTTGAAATTTTAGTAAGAGAACACCAAGTAGCCACAACTATTGAAAAGAAAATAATAGATTATTAGATCATATTAATATATAAAATGTAGGGGTAAAACTCTATAATATAATCATATAAAATTTATTTTTTTCCATTACTTATTCCTTTTTTTAAGACTCATTGGATGGTCACTACAATCAATTTGGATGCTCCAAAGATATATGTTTTAGATCATATGCATGGATATCCAACAATTCAACCACAAATGATGTCCATTTTTAATTTTCAATACACTATATTCAACATTTTACAAATAAAATACAAATTCTCTGTTTTATATTATGTTTTAACAAATATTTTTTTATGATAGGGTAGTGTTTATTTATCGTAAAAACAATGGAATAATAATGAAAAAAGCATGAAATAAAAGTACAGATTTCTAAAAATATATAAGTATTAGGGTATATATAATAATATTTCAAGTAACACCCCATGATTTCATAGTAAATTATCTATTTAAAGTAAATTAATAGCTTATATTGCACGCAACACTGACATGGCTTGCGTTATACGCAAGATTGAGTTTCTGCAGAATGACACATTAGTATTATAATTATTTAAATGATATATTTATTTATCAATTAAATATTGTAATATGAATAGTAGAAAAATAAATTTTAAATTTTATTATAATGTTTTCGCATAAATAAAACATATTTTTAATTAAATATATAGGTTTTGTTACAAAATTATATATTTAGAAAAACTATTTTCTTAAAAGAAGTACTTTTTATATCCTTTTGTGAAAAATAATAAAAATAATTTTATACAAACCTAAAAATTGAATTCGTTAAAATAGACTTCATTTTTGAATTCTGAATATCAAATTTATCTTAGAGTGAATTTTTGGTATTTTTCTGAAAAATATCAATTTTTGATGAATAATGATAAACACTGAGTTATTGTTTAAAACTGACTTTTTATTTAAATATTTTTTAAACATAAATTTATTTTAAATTCAAAATAGATACATAATACTTATATTATTCTAATTTAATTCATTGGATTCATTTTATAATAATATTAGATATATAAAATTTTATTGAACCTTTTAACATCTTTTACCCACCTTCTAGGTAAATTTGAAAATTTGCATAAAACATAATTTAACTGCTTCTGTGAATTTAATTTCAAAAATATGATAGACACGGTTGTTATCCATAAGTAAAATTTGGTTCAATATGATGAAAATAATTTTTGGTGAATAGTAACTTTTGAATTTTATTTACTACGGTTAAAGGTAAATAAGACAATTAAAGGTAAAAATAATATTATAATAACATTAAATTACCCCAATACATGTTCTAATAATATTCTATAAGTGTTTCTCGACCAAAATAAACCTTAGGAAAAAAATAAGATCATTTTTTATCCTTTTGGGTTAGATTAGGACATTTATTATATTTTATTTAAAGAAGAGTTAAAAGTGTTAAATTCAAATTTTAATAAATAAAACTTTTTTAATATAGGGTTATACATAAGATAAATTATAATATAAATACTAATTAGAAAGATAAAAATATTTCTAACATCATTTTATTTTATTTATAATTTTTAGACATTAAATAATTAAATTTATTAAGGACGCAATGAGGATGTAGTAATTACCTTATTAATGAAAGATTAAAATAATTGATATTATAAATATTAAAATAAATGTAAATTTAAACTTTTGATTCCATACCATAATTTTATAGGTTCAAATGACATGTCAGGGTTGATTCAATGTATTTTTTATAAGTAATAAATTTTTTATGACTTTCACAAAAACCAAATATTAAATAGTGTCAAAATTGACATAAATAAGTTTTTAAAACAAATACTATTTTATTAAATGATATAATATTCCTAAAAATCTAAGATTCTTCCAAAGGACTTAAATAATTTTATATATTTCATTAATGAACAAATTTAGGTTCTCTAGTAATTTTATAGAAAATATATTAACCATGTAGTATAAAAATACAAGAAGACATGGTAAAAGTTAAACTATTTAACTAAGAGTTAAATCTAAAAGATAAGGTTAATATGGTGACCTAAACTTATATAAAACATATTTTTTGAGATTATTTCGACCCATACCCAACTCATACTCTAAAGAAATTCATTTTGAGCTATTAGAAACCGAAAATAATTTTATAATAAATTAATATTTCAGGCTTTTCCTAAAGTGCCCCTCACTTCTCTTATAAAAGGGTACTTCCGCTTATCTTAAATTCACACCTAAAAAGCCATTTTTCTTGGCCAAAACCTACTCAAATATACTACCAACTACCGTCAATTAAACCTAGAGTACTTACTTTGATCAGAAATCCAACCTAAGGAGCCCTTTTGTTCAAATCAAAAGGAAGCACACAGAGAAGGGGTAATTATTTCATCACCTCTTTCGAAGTTCTTTTCTTCTTCTACTTCTGATTTCTTTGTTTTTTCCATACTAAAATAATAAATCCAGTACCTTATACATATTTAGATGTTATTATAAATATGGTACAACCATATTCATTATTATATCCATCCTATGAATGACAAAGTCACCATACGTGCGTACGTACAACTTACCGTCTCCACGTCGTGGTGTAGTTTGTTATTCAATAATTCATTATTTTTATGGGTATAATAATGAGTATAATTGATTTAAATAATAAATATAACATTTTATATTTATTTATAATTAATATACCATCCAATTCCACACCTTTTAATCTTTAAGGAAATGATATCGTCACTCGTGCGTACGTACGGCTTACCGTCTCCACGACGCGATGAGATTCATTTCCACGTTCATCATTCAAGGATGATTATAAAAATATATATTATTAACACGTATGTAATATATGACATAATAATGCTACTGGAAAAATATATATATGTGTTTACATATATTTCATTCACTTACTTCTATTCAATGCAATATTAAAACGGAAACAGCGTTCATGCGTACGTGCGGCCCACCGTCTCCATGAATAGTATATTTAATTTTATTCATTTATATATTATATATATTTATATTATGGATATATATGATATATAAATCATATTATATATTCTGGAATTAATTACATCATAATATAATTAATATGATCAATAATAACATGTCAAAACACGTATGATAAACAAAGCGATATTACCCGAAATGTTGCATTAACTTAGAATTGTTAATAAATGTGTAATATAAAGTCATAAAAGAATCATATATGTTATCATAAATATTATTATGATTCTTATATAAGTTAATAATATGTTTAAAAACATTATACATTAGTTTCATACATGTATGAAGAGTATCACATTTAAGGTAAGGGTTAATTCTTCAATCTCATTATTATCCGAGATTGTTTATGTGTAAGTATTTACTGGAACATATTCATCATCCCTATCCATGTTTCATAAAAATGTTTCCAAAATGAATATTTTAAGGTTTTATGTAAGAGTATCTTTAACTATATCATCATTTTAAATGTTTTAAAGATTTACTTTTCTAAATCTATTTAATTAATGTCCATGTTTTCAAAATGATTTTAAGGATTTATTTATATAGACACAATTGTTTTAAAATGTTAATTATGTTAGAAAGTTTCAAAGTGGTATATGACACTTTGATTCAAAAATGTATTTTAAATGACTTCCTTTATAAATTGTGAGACTTTAAAATGATTTCATGAAAAAGGAGATATTTCTATCAAAGAGTTTAATTGATCATTTTCAACAATGTCAACATCCTTTACGAGATATTATTCTTCATTGAGGTTGATTAATTATAATACAATATTCATTGTTGTATTGAATGAGTAATGATATGTTTTACTATGTATGTGTTATTTTTATACTATTCATGGTTTATGGTTAAAGTATTGACAATTCGTATCCTAGTTTTAATACGAATGATTATGTTATGTTTCAACCTTTTCATATGAGGAATGCATTGGACTTCGTAAGTGATGGGGAGGGCCCACTATATACCCTAGATGAATCGGTAGATCTCATGATAAAAACTAGTTTCTTGGCACAATACCCAGACAAAATTTATATTTAGGGTCTTGGAATGAGGCCTTGAATTTGTGGTTAAGATGTCCAGAATTATGCATTCCATATTTATGATATTTGTTATTAATGTTACATGTGATTATTAGAATAGTAGAATATCTTTGTGAATAAGTAAATGGAATTATTTGATTTATATTTTCCATATTATACTAAATTTTATGTTTAAAGGGATTTTGTTTCAATTTTATACCTTTCCATAAAAGTTTATGATTATTTAGGATAGCTTCCACTATATTATTTATCCTTACTGAGCATCTGAGATCAACCATTTATTATGTTTTATTTTTCTAGGATTCCAAGAAGTGTATTATGATTTTTATGTAGGTTTAAGCTTGGATAATAATATAATTATCAAATAATTATATATGTTGTTTTTTATGTTTGAAATTGTAATGTTATGTTCATGTATGTAATCTATTTTCCAAGACTGATAAAATGATCAGTCCTTCAAGACTTGATTCCTTATAATCATGCCAATTTATTAAAATAATGCATTGGCTCCAGGCTTCTAGGATCAGGGTGTTACATTTGGTATCATAGGAAGTTTAGAAACAACCATGAAAATATATTTAGAAAACTATGATTATGGATCATAACCCTAAGATAGACTTTGAGGATAAGTATAAAAGAACCCTCTAGAATTATTGTAAAGTTGGGATTACGTGGATATTCTAAGTAGTGAATCCATGTCTAGATACTACATGTGGACTTGGTTCTGGAATAGATGTACATATGGGTGAAAAATCCAATAAGGTGTTCTGATCTTGACTTAGGGTAACCTGGTACACGACAATGGGCCTTACTACACACCTAGTTTGATGCTCCCGGGGGATATTCTTAGGATAATTTATATTTTTCTTACAAACCATTATGAAGTATTGATGAGTAAATATGTCTTCAAAGGAACCATATTTATGATTATGGATTAGATATGCATAAATTATTCAATTTATGTTAAGTATTTTACTGGTTTGGAATTATGCATTATGATTCATAACCAAATCTAGTGTATGCCACTGTTTAGAAATGGAGCCTAGTGGAATAAATGGAAATAATATTGACTCACATAATCTATGTAGGTATTTCCCTCCTATGCAAGATAATGATAGTAGATCTAGTGACACAACTGGTACTGAATAGCTTATAACCATACATGGATAGTTTACTTAGGTTATGAATTATAACCTTAACCATATGGAGCATACTGATCCACAACACAGAGGTTCAATGTTAGAACACTTCAAGAGAAAAAATCCTCCAATATTCAATGGGACTACAAATCCTTTTGTAGATTAGCAGAGGATAAGTTCCTCAGAGAAAATATTTCTTGATTTGAGAAGTAACGAAATGAAAAAAGGTTACCATGGAAGTTTATCGTCTCTTAAAAAATGTAGATTAATAGTGGTCATTAATTAAAAACACAAAGGATTATAAAGAAATGGGAAATATGGAATTTATGGAGTTTAAAGAAATTTTCCTAGAGAAATACTTTCATCCTGAACAATGAGCTGATATGGAAAGGAAAATTCTGAAGTCTCAGGCAAAAAGAGGATGAGAATGTTGAAAAGTTTGAGGATAACTTTACAAGGTTATCAAGGCATGATGCAGACTACATACATTACCCAAGATATAAGATTGATCGATTATTTGATGGTTTAAAACCATTCCCCCAATGAGAATTGGTCTCAAAAACTTTCTCATCATAAAAATATATAATCTCATGTGCTATCAAGACAGAAAAAAAAAACTCTATGTCTTATGACATTAAAGTAAATCAATAGAAGAAGAAAACGGTGGAGAAAGAGACAGATAAATGGAAAAGGTAAAGAAGTATTGTCCCTTATGTGATAATAGTGGGAAGAAACACCATGGTACTTGCCTAAAAGAAATGGGAGTTTGTTACAAATGTGAATAAAAAGGTCACCAGGCTCGTGATTGTAAGGGAAAGAAAGAAGCCATGTAATGTTATAATTGTAAAGATATGGGACATTATGAAACAGATTATCCAAATCATCAAGGAAATATAGCTTATAAAAAGAAAATTGATCAAGGTAAAGCTTATGTTTTTACTATAGTCAATGTGGAATAATTAATGTATTTGTGTTTTTTGATTCAGGAATTATATTCTGCTTATAAGAAGAATGCAATATATATATATATATAAGTATGGTACTCTAGTACTTTTTGTTTTCATTATTTTTTTAATATGATTAAGGAAATCATATTTTTTGTATGTGACAAGAAGAGAAACATTAAGTTGTTCGGGGAATCTGATGTTATAATTGATTTTGGAAATTTAGAGACCTTTTATAGAGAGTTTGGAAAGAAGTATTTTGGATAAGTCTAAAGGTTTAAATGGAGTAAGTTTAACACTTGATACTTTTTTTGAGGCTAACGTATTATTTACTGGATTCTATGACCTAACATTTTGGTTTTCAGTAATCATTTATAAAATTAAGGGAATACTTGTGGACCTTATGATTTATCAAATGCACTTTAGGCGTAAAAAAATAATTTTTCAACATTAATTCCCTAGTGTAAAGGATGAAGTGAAAATAGATCGAAGCACAATAAAATGATGATATTATGATTATGATAGGTAATGAAATGAAGTATGATTTCTTGAGTTCTTATCTTGATAGTAAATTAATCCCTCCTCTTTAAAAAACAGTTTCTAAAAAATATGTTATCCTAATACATTATGTTTTGTTGAATCAATGATATTTTAAATCATCATAGATTTATAGATTTGAGGCCCTAAATTTTTCCATTTATTATTCACTTGTTTTTTATTGAAGACCTCAATCAATCCTTCTAAATATTTATGTTTTCCCTCTAATTATGTGTCTCTAATTTCCACCAATGTTCTTCTATTCAAAAACCTAGTTTGGTAGTTACTTTTTCATTTCCCTTTCCTTATTATTAGCACTAAATTTTATTAATCCTATTTCCGATGTGGGTTTTCCGCAGAGGTATTATCTATTTTCAACATTTTATTTTTGAAGAACAATTTTAAATTGCGAGGACACAATTTATTGAATAAGGGGAGAATGTAACACCCCATGATTTCATAGTAAATTATCTCTTTAAAGTAATTTAATAGCTTATATTGCACGCAACACTGACTTGGCTTACATTATATGCAAGATTGAGTTTCTGTAAAACAACACATTGGTATTATAATTATTTAAACGATATATTTATTTATGAATTAAATAATTTAATATGAATAGTAAAAAATAAATTTTAAATCTTATTATAATTTTTTCACAAAAATAAAACATATTTATAATTAAATTTATAAGTTTTGTTAAAAAAGTTATATATTTAGAAAAACTATTTTCTTAAAAGAACTACTTTTTATGTCCTTTTGTGAACAATAATAAAATTAATTTTAGAAACACATAAAAATTTAATTTGGTAAAATAGACTTCATTTTTTAATTCAGAATATCAAAATTATCTTAGGTTCAATTTTTGGTATTTTTCTGAAAACTTTCAATTTTTGATGAATTGTAAAAAACACCGCGTTATTGATTAAAACCGACTTTTTATTTAAATAATTTTTTAAAAAGTTTAAATTTATTTTAAAGTAAAAATAGATAAAAAATAATTATATTAGTCCAATTTAATTCATTGGAGTCGTTTTAGAATAATATTAGATATATAAAATTTTATTGAACCTTTTAATGTCTTTTACCCACCTTCTAGGAACATTTTCAAATTTGTATAAAATGTAATTTTTCCACTTATGTGAATTGAATTTAAAAAATCTGATAGGCACGGTTTTCATAAGTAATTAAAATGTGGTTCAATAGGATGAAAATAATTTTTGGAGAATAGTAACTTTTGAATTTTATTTACCGCGGTTAAAGGTAAATAGGATAAATAAAGGTAAAAATAATATTATAATAATATAAAATTACTCCAACATGGGTAATAATTCTATTAGATAAGTTTTTTGCGACTAAAATCAACCATAGGACAAAAATAAGATCCTTTTTATCCATTTGGGTTAGATTAGGACATTTATTAAATTTTATTTAAAGAAGAGTTAAAAGTGTTAAATTCAAATATTAATAACTAAACCATTTTTAATATAGGGTTATACATAATATAAATTCGACTATAAATATTCATTTGAAAGATAAAAATATTTCCTACATCATGAGATTTCATTTATTATTTTTAGACATTAAATAATTAAATTTTTTTAGGACACAATGATGATGCAGTAATTACCTTATTAACGAAAGATTAAAATAATTGATACTATAAAGATTAAAATAAATGTAAATTGAAACTTTTAATACCATAAAAGAATTATATATGTGAATATGTGATGTTATGGTTGATTCAAAGTATTTTTTTCGAGTTAATAAAGTTTTTAGGAATTTCAAAAAAACAAAATACTAAATAGTTCCAAAATTGACATAAATAAGTTTTAAAAAAAGACTATTTTATTAAATGATGTAATATTCTTAAAAATATAAGATTCTTTCGAAAGACTTAAATAATGTTATATATGTCATTCATGAACCACTTGAGGTTCTCTTTTCATTTTATAGTAACTATATTAACCTTGTAGTATAAAAAATACAAGAAGACATGGTAAAAGTTAAACTATTTAACTAAGAGTTAAATCTAAATGATAAGGTTAATATGGTTACATAACTTGTGTAAAACCTATTGTTTGAGATTATTTAGACCCATAACCACCTTATCCTCGAAATAAATCTATTTTGAGCTATTAAAAACCGAAAATAATTTTATAATAAATTAATATTTCAAGCTTTTCCTAAAGTGCCCCTCACGTCTCTTATAAAAGGATATTTCCCCTTCTCTTACATTCACACCTCCAAATCCATTTGGCTCATCCAAAACCAATTAAAATATCCTCCTAACTACCCTAAATTCAAACTAGATGCCTTACTTTGATTAGAAATCCAACTTAAGTAGCCCTTTTGTTCAAATCCAAAGGAAGCACACGAAGAAGAGATAATTATTTCATCACCTCTTTCAAAGTTCATTTCTTCTTCTACTTACTCTTTCTTTATTGTTTCCAAACTAAAATAATAAATACAGTACCTTATGAAAAATTAAATGTTATTATAAATATTGTATGAATATTTTCACTATTATATCTATCCCATGAATGACAAAGTCACCATACGCGAGTACGTACGGCTTACCATCTCCACGTCGTGGTGTAGTTTGTTATTCAACACTTCATTATTTGGATTGGTATAATAATGAGTATAATTGATTTAAATAATAAACATAACATGTTAATATTTATTTATAATTAATATACCATCCAATTCCACACATTGTAGTCATTAAGGAAATGATATCGTCGCTCGTGCGTACGTACGACTTACCGTCTCCACGATGCGATGAGATTCATTTCCATGTTGACCATTCAAGGATGAATATAAAAATATATATTATAAATACGTATGTAATATATGACATAATAATGCTACTGAATATATATATATATATATATATTTAAATATATTTCATTCACTTACTTCCATTGAATATGATATCAAAACGGAAGTAGTGTTCAAGCGTACGTATAGCCTACCGTGTACATGAATGGTGTATTCTATTTTATAAATCTATATATTATATATATATTTATATTATGAATATATATGATATATAAATCATATTATGAATTCTTTAAGTAAGTAAATCATTATCTAAGTAATATGATCAATAATAACAAGTCAAAACACGTACGATAAACAAAGCGATATTACCCGAAATGTTGCATTAACATAGAATTGTTAATAAATGGGTAATATAAAGTCATAAAAGAATCATATATGTTATCATAAATATTATTATTATTCTTATATAAGTTAATAATATGTTTAAAAACATTATACATTAGTTTCAGACATGTATGAAGAGTATGAGACCTAAGGTAAGGGTTAATTCCTCAATCTCATTATTATCCGAGATTGTTTATGTGTAAATATTTACTGGATCATATTCATCATCCATGTCCATGTTTCATAAAAATGTTTTCAAAAGGAATATTTTAATGTTTTATGGAAGATTATCTTTTACTATATCATCATTTTAAATGTTTTAAAGATTTATTTTTCTAACTCTATTTAATTAATGTCCATGTTTTCAAAATGATTTTAAGGATTTATTTATATAGACACTATTATCTTAAAATGTTAATTACATTAAAAGGTTTCAAAGTGGTATGGGAAACTTTGATTCAAAAATTTATTATAAATTAATTCCTTTTAAATTGTGTGACTTTAAAATTATTTCATGAAAAAGGGATATTTCTATCGAAGAGCTTTACTGATAATTTTAAACAATGTCAACATCATTTACTGGATATTACTCTTCATTGAGGTTGATTAATTATAATATAATATTTCATATTTTATTTAATGATTAATGATATGTTTGACTATGGATGTGCTATTTTTATACCATTCACAGTTTATGGTTTAAGTATTGACAATTCATATGCTAGTTTTAATACGAATGATTATGTTATGTTTCACCCTTTTCATATGAGGAATGCATTAGACATAATAAGTGATGGATAGTGACTGCCATATCCCTATGATGCATTGGTAGGTCTAATAAGACAAACTAGTGTCTTGGAACAAGACCTTGACAAAATTTATATTTAGGGTCATGGCACGAGGCCTTGGCTTTATGGTTAAGATGCCTAGCATTATAAATTCCATTATTATGATATTAGTTATTAATGTTAGATGTGATTATTGGATGAGTATAATATCCATGTGAATAAGTAAATGACATTATTTGATTTATATTTTTCATATTATGCTGAAGTTTATGTTTAAAGGGATTGTGTTTCAATTTTATACCTTTCCATAAACTTTATGATTATTTATGATATCTTCCACTATATTTTTTATCCTTACTAAGAATCTGAGATCACCCCTTTCTTATGTCTTATTTTCCTAGGATACTAAGAAGTGTATTATGATTTATATGAAGGTTTAATCTAGGAGAATAATGTAATTTTCAAAGGATTATCTATTTTGTATTTTATGTTTGAAATTGTAATGTTAAGTTCATATATGTAATATATTTTCGAAGACTGCTAAACCGATTGGTAATTCCGGACTTGATTCTTTGTAATCATGCCAATGTATTAAAATAATGCACCGACTCTGGGATTCTGGGGTCGAGGAATTACATTTCACTATCAAAACAAATTACTTATTTTTCTCAATGTTTTTGTAGTGTCTGAAATAAAGTAATAACATCAATTTTGGTTATTACATTTATAAAAAATTTAAAGATTTCATATTACATCCAAAAACTAGAATATTTAAAGTGGTATTTTTGAATGTAATTAAAATTAAATTTAAAATATTTATTAAATATTTGTTTATATACATTTTCCGAGTACTTCCTACACTTTCGATAATCCACATGTTCAAAAGAATAAATAGATTTGTTTCAAAATTAGTGAGCATATTACATGGTTTAATAATGTTCATATACATCATGAAGATGTGGTTTCCTATCATTGTTTGCACTCAAAATACATGGCACACACTTTTCCATAGAATCCATGATACCATACTCATTCGGATAACACAAGTCAACTATATTCAGCGAAGTATCTTTGTGTATCAAGAAGATGAGAATGGGATCTGTACATGTCATATGAATGATCACACACCAAAGGGTAGATACCCTCTAAAAATATTACTCGATATGATGATATGGTTGTGAGAACCTCCCACTGGGAGTAGACCATGGATTTCATTCATTGCTTGTGATAATGGGTGTTGGAACCATAAGACCCATTTTTGAGGGTCCAATAAGCACGTTTTGTCCTCATAAAACACCAAATATGTAGGAACATAACAAATAGTTGTGTAGTTAGTTTTTAAAATTTTATTTGACTAATAGTATATCCAAAACTGACTTATATGTCAAAAGTTAGGTTTGTTTGAAGTTGGAAGGAGTTTTTTCAAATTATGATTTTGTGTCAAGGAAACCTTCATGTGCACCCTACCTCATACTTTTTCCTTAGTATCACACACCTAGATGAACCTGACCTAAACTAGAACTGAGGTCCATTCACCTTGGTCTCAGCTTGTGTTCCCAACTCACACACTAAACTCTCATCCGTGAAAACCACTTTCACACTTTTATTTCATGCCCATCACGTGCGCTCAACTGCCCTTTGAGAAAACTACTGGCACACTCATGTAATGTACCCTGGTCTTCTGCACAAACTCCATGATCTGTCCCCCCATGATCTATAAATAGACCCCTGTGCCACTATTTTTAGAGGCCGTTTGGAAGGAGAAAATTTAGGTACAGGCTGCGTGTTCCCTATCTGTTCTGGAGCCCCCTTACTAGAGTGTTATGCACTATAGTCATATCAAGAATCTTATACTGGATTTCTACACACCCCAGGCATCCTGGGAGATTACTAACTAAGAAATACTTTGCCTATATCTCTTACATGAGCATGAATTTGACCATACCTCCTAACTAATCATGTCTTCTCCACACTAAAAAAATAAAAATTAACCACGTTTTATCCATGTTTTTTATCAATGTTCTAAAATGCCGCTAATTTAAATCGAACCTCATTTTTAAAACATTACTAAATTATATAAGAAATTAAAAGGCATTTATTTAATATATGTATTTATATATACACACACACTCATACATGAATACATATACATACATACATATATATAAACACATACAAGTTATAATTAAATAATAACAACTTAATAAATTATCATTATTATTACACACACACAGATATATATGTATGTATTTATATATATATATTTAAATTGTATATTAATCTATATTTGAATATATAAACTTATAATTATATATTAATTAATAAATATATAAACATATTAATAATATTACAAGTATGATTGTATAATATATTAATAAAATTAAATTTTATTTCTATAAAATTAATATACAAATATATACATACATATAAACACACAAACACAAAATCTAAATGAGAATTATAATTTATTAATTATAAATGAATAAATGATCATTAATATATGTAAGTATTTTATAATATCATATGTATAATATATATATATATATATTGAGAGGGAGAGAGAGAAACACACACATACACATCGATACATCATACAATCATATATATAAATAGAGAGACACAAAAGTTAAACCATAATAATAATTAATTAATAATTACTAAATAAATGATCATTAATATATATATATATATATTATTATTATTATTAATATATATATTAATTAATAATAAGTAATTAAATTAAAATTATTATATAAATAAATAGATTTATATAAGTAGATTTTAAGTGTATATATATATATATATTAATTTACACAACCACACACACACACACACAGATATATTTATATATTTATAAGTATGTATATATATTAATTTATGCATAAATATATACACATACACACACACACACACAAACATATATATATTAATATATGTATATTAACATATTAATTAACATATAAATATATGTATATTAATATATTAATTAATAGAAAAATTTATTAGTATAATTGTGTTAACTAATATATAAATATAATATAATATTATTTCATATAAAAAAATTCTTGGGCGAGTGGTCCGGGCATTGGATTACTTCTATCGCATTGAAGTTTCAAGCACTGTGATGTGTTATTAAATTTTATCATAAGGGTGGGGGGATGTAGGTAGGACACAGGATGTGGGGGACTAGTCATGGAACTCTAACATCTCGTTACCCGCTTTCAGGTAATTCCCTTATCTTTAATTGTTTTCCTATTTAATTGGGTGTGTCTTGGGAATCTTGAGGATGGAGAGAATTTTCTTTGGAAAATGACCTAAAGTTCAGGGATGTATTTTTTTGAATTGATGGAGTCCAGGTATAATTGTGCTAATGGATTTGTAGAGTTCTCCCTGAGTTCGGAGGATGCCCTAGGTATTTTGGGTTTTTTTTCATGTAAGAATGTATAGTTTCTTCATTCTACATAAGAAATACATTCCATGTAATGGGAGTACACGAAATTTAAGTTCTTATGAGTGGATTTCATGAATCTGGTACATAGTGTGAGTTGCATACATGCTATGTAACAATTTCACACTGTGTAATGTTAAAAAATTTATTTTTAATAAAAAAAAGTGATGGGTTTTTCAACGTATGTGATCCCTATGGATTAAATGACATGTAAAGGGACTAAAAACTATATAGTTGTCATGAGTAGGTCCTTTAGGGTGACTCTTAGCTGAAGTTTTATTTCATTAATCCTCAGCTCCTTTGGCTACCGACCTAGAAGGCTTCTCCGACATTTTTTTGGAGTCTTTGCTTAGTTCGGAATGATTCCTTCAGCTACTAATCATTGTTGAATTTGAAATGAATTTATTCAAGTGTGTAATATTTTCTACTTGTTCATTTACCTTGATCTTGGTAGCATTTTTGTGTTTCGTTATCAGATCCATTTACCCATGTTGATGTTTCTCCATATTTTCTTCTACATCTGTCATGTGATCTTATTACAAGGGTTATTAATTTGTTGGTTGTTGTGTGGAAGGTGTGCATTCTAGATTTATGTGTTGTTTCCTCTCCTCTTACAACCCTTTTTGTAAATGGAATAATTTCTAAGATTTTTAAGTGTATTCTAGGGACTCTATTGTCTTTGTTTAATCATTTTTAGTGGGTTCCAATATGGGTGTGTGCAACCCTAAGTTTTGAGTAAGATGGTTCCATCTCTAGCTTGTGTTGGATGAACTACATTACTTTGTTTTTAATAAAAAAAATATTAAATTAAATTTCATGATATGACTGATTGGATTTTGTGTGTATGGAAATGGGTTTTTATAAAATATTGTTATCCCCTGGTTTTCATAAATTGAAAAGGGTTTTTAAAGCACTGTGAAATTGTTTTATTAAATGTGTTTTCAAAGCATGAAATGATTATATGGTAAGATTAATTTATTTTGAAAATAGGGTACATGTAAATCGTTGGGTACTTAGGTGGTATGTATAGTAATAGGTATTGTTCTTCATCTGGGGGTTTTCTTAGGGGGCTTTCCTCTGCTCCCTAGGTATGTTATTCTAGGGACTTGTTAAAACTTTTGGGGGGTTCAATTTATATGGTGTTCCCTTACTCTCTAGACTTCACTCATGTGTCTAGTGGATTGATTCACACACGATTTTATATATCAGGTATGAGTTTCCTAGTTATCCCCACTAATGTGATCTCTGGCGTGATGTTACCTATGCTTCTTAGCTGATTTGGGCTTTGGATTTTAGTTTGTATTGTTTTTTTGTACATCCATAGACTTGATATGAGAAATTATACATGATTTTATTTGTTTTGAATTGATATATCTACCGAGATATATGGATATGAAATGATTTGAATTTTATTTACACGCTTTATTTGGAAATGTGGAAAAAGAGGAAATTAAACTGTTTTCCATGTTTTTTTATACAAAAACTATTAAACTATTATCATGCATTGTTTTATTTAGTATTGAGTGTGCTTGGATTATTTTTCAGAGAATTGATATGGAATACCTGGGTTGTACCCTAGTGAGTATGTCAGCTCATACCCTACATAACTCTTTAGTGGTGTGTAGACCTGGTTATTTCTTTTGATGCAGGGAAAGGCAAGGTGCCACAGTGAGGTGGTGAGGTTTTATATTAGCTGAGATAGGTAGTTTTTGGTGATATGGTGGGAATTTTCCCACACTATCATATAGATTCATTATTTATCTAGTTTTGGTATTCCTTTTTGTTTTGAATTGTACTTGGAGATTTTTTATTCTCTCAATTTGTTGGTTTATACTGTTTGGTTTCAGTTATGGATTATGTTTATCTTTTTCGATGTTGTACCTATTATATTTATGTGTTGGGTTATTACTTTAGGTTGGTATAAATCATTCACTATGGTTATTGTTTAATGCCCGAGTACTAGTCTCCAGCCCATGGAAATGTGGAATTCCCTTCGGGTATGTGACATATCTAGCTGGGTACCAATTTGAAGGGTATTTGGTTCGGTTCATCACAATTTGGTATCAAATGTGGTATGTAATCGAGAGTCCTTTTATTGGTATGTTTGGTATAGTAGGGATAGTATTTTTGAAACTTGAGATGTATATTATAGTGAGTTACTATACAGATCTTACTATGATTAGACTCAAGTTACCATGGGATTTGTGTCTCCTGTCTTATGTTTTTGTGTGTGTTAATCTCGGTTTTTTAATTTAGGTTTTCTGGTTTGAAATGAGATTTTTCTGTTTTATGATCATTCTTATCTTTTAGTGCACAGAATTACGCCTATAAGATGTGTTACATTAGTACCTAGTGAAGTTTTAGCTGAGGATATTTAGGATAATTATCCTCTTGATCATAATCTTATCGAGGAGGTCATGCGGGAAGTTCGTGTTGCTGACCAGAATGTGCCATAAGTCCATAACACAATTGTTGAGGTATATCCAGAAGTTGTAGGAGAAAAAGATCGATCACATGAGTTATTATGTGATAAAAAACCATCCTTTAAAGGTAAAAATGAAACTCAATAGGTGTATGACTTATTGGACAAGATCGATCTTTGACTTCCTATATATGCCTGAGAGTATCAAGGTGAAGTGTGCAGCATTCAGACTTAAGGGTCCTAGAAAATGTTGGTGGGATTTTATTGTATAGAAATATAATCACATGGGTTGGACTATAATGGTTTTAATAATCTCTTATTTTATCAATTTTTTCAGAGTCACTGATGATAGAAAATTATATGGAGCTCCTCTATTTGCAGTAGAGAGAGAATTCATTATTGGCGTACACAAATCAGTTTGGTGGGATGGTTTGTATTTCACTAGAGGTTGTAAAGTATGACCAGCTAAAATCTCAGAAGTACCAGTAGGGTTTGCGACCAGATATCAAACTATAGGTATTTATGCAGAATCTTTTGACCTATCTGGATACACTAGATAGTTCTATGATGGAAGATATGAATATTACATGAAATATTTGATATTACTCCCCTTATCCTACACCTATTTCTAGATTTAGTGGTTCACCAATGAATAAGAGTAAGTGGAAGGATCATCATAGGAGTAGTGGAGGTAGTTCTCAGTATCAGGCCTATTCAGGACCTCTGGTTGTAGCTAGTGGAGTGCCTCTGACTTGCTATCAGTGTGGAAAGGTCAAAAACAAACAGAGTTCTTTCCCTTTACCTAAAAAGATGTTTAATAGTTTCAGACATTATGGAAATCTCTAGAGTTTCATTCAAGTTATGTATAATACTTGATATGGTAAGGGATTATTAGCTACAAAGGCTACTAAAGATTAGTTAGATACTTCAAATACTACAGGTCTCTAGCCATAGGCCTCCGGAGTGAAGCACCTTCATGCAGTAGATGAGTTTCCAAAATATGTAGATAGAGGTCCAGTGATGATGATAGGTACCATATTTATTACATACTTAGAATAAATTAATTTATTTGATACTGGTTCTCCCCACTTGTTTATATCTATACATTTTGTTAAAATGATTAACCTTACAATAGAGCTAATTTCCTTTATCATGAAGTTAACAAAACCTCTTGGGAAGAGGAAAGAGTAGGGGATTCAATGTCCTTGTGCATTATTGATAGCTGATGTGGAGTTAGTATGATATTTTCTTATTCTCAGCCTGGATTTTTTCCACATCATCATCAAGATGGATTTTCCTATTGATGATTATGCTGAGTTTGGTTTCTATCATCATCATTTCTCATTTCTTATGGACGATGGGAGAACACATGCATTTCAGGGAGACTGGGAGCTAAGGTCTGTGCATAAAGGACCTTCCCGTCCAGAGCTCTGTATATTTTTTATACTATTTTTATTTATTATGATAACATTTCTTATATTTTTGATATTCCCTCCATTGTTTAGGGTTTTCATAAAGTTTTACTAGAATATTTATCAAAGATTCCTCTAGAGAGGGAGGTAGAATTTATTATTGGCCTGGTTCCAGGGATGCAACCAATATCGATACCTTCTTATTATATGGAACTATTGCAGATGAAAGATATCAAGATTTAGTTGGATGACCGGGTTAAAAATGGATTTGTTTTCCAAAGTGTTTTTCCTTGGGTATCCCCGATGCTCTTTTACAATAAGGTATATGGTTCACTCAGATTTTGTGTTGACTATCGGAATTTGAAACGAGTAAAAATTTGGAACAAGCATCATTTGCCTCATGTGGATTATTTGTTTGATCAGTTAAAGAGGGTAAAGTGTTTTTTGAAGATTTATCTTTGGTCAGATTATCACCAAATCAGAGTTTGGGGTGTGATATACTAAATATGAATTTTAGGATAAGGTATGGAAATTACAAATATCTAGATACCATTTGGTCAGGCTAAATCTACTACATTTTTTATGGCTTTGATGAATCAGATATTCCATCAGTATATCAACACTTTTTTGGTAGTGTTTATAGATAGTATTTTTGGATTATTCAGGATCATAGTATGAGCATGAGAATTATCTAAGTTTGGTTTTGGAAATCCTGATGAGTCAAAATTTTTATGGGAATCATTCAAAATGCAATTTCTGGATCTATGAAGTGAATTTAATAGGGAATGTGATTTTCAAGCCTAGACTATCAGTTGATCTAGAGAAGTTAAATGATTTCCTATCATTAGAGGAGACATGGAATGTCTTTAAGATTCAGAGCTACCTTGGTCTTACTGGATACTATCTATAATTATTTAAGGACATATCAAATTTGGCATCACCTTTTTCTACTCTTACCAGCAAAGGGGTGAAATTCACATGGGATTCAAAGTTTCAATATTATTTTGATGAGTTAAGGTGACTTCTTAAATCAACACATATTATGATCTTACCTATGTATAGTAAGGGGTATTTGGTTTTCTATGATGCTTCTGGTGCTAGTTTAGGTTGTATGATTATGCAGGATGATCATGTGGTAGCTTATAGATCTCATCATCTTTTACCACATGAAAATAATTACCCCACTCATAATTTATAGATTTCAACAATTATAAATTCACTTAAGTGTTGCGAGAATAACTTTTTAGGAAAATGTTCATAGTATTTTCTAATCATAAGAGTTTGAGCTATATCTTTTCTCAAAAATACTTGAATCTCAAATAAAAATGATGAGTAGAATACATTCATATGTTTGAATTTGACATCTCTTATACCTTGGGGAAGGGTAATGTTGCTTCAAATTCTCTTAGTATAAATGTTCCATCGTAATCTATTTTGTAATTGAAGGAAGTATGTAACCTTATGGTACTTTTTTCTCAGTTGCATCTAAATGATCAAGAAAATGTTTCAAGTATGGTTCTAACCAATGTCCAGTTATCATCATATCTCATTGAGTATATTATGTATATTCATCAATAGAATTATGAGTTAAAATTAATTTCAGAAACCATATATGGTGTGGAGACCATTTCTTATTATTCTCTCTCTTCATATGGTATTTTCAGTTTTGGGAATCGGTTTTTCATTCCAGAATCTATGAGGAGTTTTATTTTTTTATTTTCATAGTTCTTCATGGTCTATTCATCCAAGCACAAAAAATATGTATTATGAAATGATACAATGGTTCTCATGGACAAGAATAAATCGTGAGATTGTTGATTATGTGCCCCACTATTACACTTAGCAACATATTAAGGCAAAGCACTTGAAACTTTATGGTTTTCTTCAACCTCTTCCAGTACCAATTTGTAAATGGGATGAGGCAGCGCTGGATTTTCATTGTTTTATTTACATAGATTCCCTAAGGGAGAAATTATATCTGGGTGATGATTGATCGATTGACCAAGTCATCTATTTTCATTTTGATCAAAGACACTACAAAAGTTGAAGATCTGGGTAGGTTGTATGTGTAAGATTTTGTGAGGTTACATGGGGTTCCCTCTATCATTATTTCAGAAATGGATCATAGGTTTACTTTGAGATTCTAGAGAAGCCTCCAAGATTCAATGGGGACTCAATTCATATTGAATATAGCTTATAATCTACAGATAGATGGCCAAACCGAGCATGCTATTTAGATTTTAGAGGATGTTCTCTTTGTCTGTGTCTTGGATTTTAGTGGATCATGGGATAGAAATTTGGGACTGGTTGAGTTTTATTATAATAAAATTTATCACTCATATATTATAATGGTTCCTTTTGAGGTTTTTTTATGTTCACTCATGAAGCCCACCTCTTTATTGGGAAAAGGTGGGAGAATCTTCTTTGGTGGGCTGAGCTTGGTTCAAGAGATGCCTACGATGATTCAGGATATACATCAATGTCTGGTTATAGCGTAGAGTTGATAGAAATAATATTTGTATCAATGATGCCATTCTTTTTAGTTTTCCATAGGTGAGTGAGTTTTCTTGCATGTTTCTCCTCAGTTATGTCACCATCATCTTGGAAAATAGTGAAAGTCAGCTCCGAGATATGTGGGAACATTTGAGGTCCTTGAGCAGCTTGGGAAGGTTGCTTATCTATTGGAATTTTCAATTTAGTTAACAAACATTCATAATGTTTTACAAATATCACAACTTATGAAATATCATCATGATCCCTCCCATGTTTTGAGTTTAAAAGAGATTGATTTATAGCCTGATGTTTCCATTGTGGAATAGCCAATTGAGATTATGGACTCTCAAGTGAAATTATTGTATGGTAAGTTGATCATGTTTGTTATATTGTTATAGAATCACTGATCAAATACTAAAGAGACATGGGAGAAAAAATCATTTATGAGGTAGTAGTATCCTCACCTATTTATCATACTTCATTCTTCTATATGAAAACTCGATCATGAAAAGTCTTATGGTAGGAGTTTGTAACATCCTGTTACCCAGTTTTAGGTAAATTCCTTATGTTTACTTATTTTCATATTTAATTGGGTGTGTCTTGGGACTCCTGAGGATGATGAGATTTTTTGGGGAAAATGAACTTTTTTTTGGGGATGTTTTGTTTCAATTAATGGAGTTTGGGTATCAATATGCTAATGGATTTTCAGGTTTCTCCCTAAGTTTAGAGGACGCTTATTTTGTTTTGTGGTTTTCATGTAATAATCGATTATTTTTATAGTTTGTAAAATAAATAAACACTGTGTAATGGGAGTAAAAAATGTTTATGTTCTTCTGGGTGGATGTCATGAATCCAGTACATAGAGTTATCTGTGTACACACTGTGAAATGATTTCACATTATGTAGTATTAAAATATTGGTTTTTAATAAAAAGGTGGTCAGTTTTTTGACATATGTGATCCCCATGAATTAAAATATGTGTAAATGGATTACACATCATATAATTGTCATGATCATGGATTTTAGAGTTAAACTTGGTTGTAGGTCTATTTCATTCATTTGCGTGTCCTTTGGATTTTGACCTAAAAGGATTCTATAACATTTTTTAGAGTCTTTGTTTAGTTTAGATTGATTCATTTGATGATTAATCATCATTTTGGTTGCATTTCATCTCTCCATGAGAGTAATCCTTTCTAATTCCCTGATGTCCTTGATCACAGTGGCACTATTTCATTGTGTTACGAAATCCATTGACCTGTGGTGATGTTTCTTCTTGTTTTCTTGTAGATAAATTGTGTGACCTTGTTATGGCTATCATTACTTTGTTATTTGTGGTGTGGCGGGTGTTCATTCTTGAGGTATGTTTTTTTTCAATCCTTAACCAATTATTTTTGTAAATTGAATAAATTATAAGCTGTATAGGTTGATTCTAGGTTATCCCATGTCATTTTTGAATCCTTTTGTGGTGGTATCCATTGGGGTGTGTGCAGCCTAAAGTTTTTAGGTAGGTGGTTCCATATTTAGAATGTGTTGGATGAACTTCATTTATTTATTTTTAATAAAGTGTTTTCTTAAATAAAATGGGTTTTTATAAAATATTTTTTATGTGCCTATGGAAATTGGTTTTTTTATAAAAGACGGTTTCCCTATGTTTTGGTAAATAGAAAAGGGTTTTCAAAGAATTATGAAATGTTTTTATGAAATTATTTTTCAAATCATGAAATTATGAAATGGTTTAATGAATTGATTTGTAAAATAGATCAAATGGTAATCCTTTGGTACTTAGTTGATACTAAGTGGTGACTATTCCACATAGTGAATCAGTGATAAAATCATTACATCCTATTTACATATAGTTTTATAGAGAGTTAATCCTCTATACTAAAATATTATTGAATGTTTTCAATTGGATGTAATCTTATAATTTCAATGAATATAATGAAATTTATGGTGTTTCTTGTAAGAAATTATGAATGTACGGGCATGAGAATTATTTAGGGAATTTGAATTTTCATTTTGGTAGATGGTCCGTTTTTGGAATAGTGAATGGAAACAAGGTTTTGAGAGTTTGAATGTCCCAAAATGGTGTTTTGGGATAGGTTTAAAGGCTAGGGTGATGAACCAGTTGTTTGAAAGGATACTTGAGAAGTGAATGGGGGATTGGGGTTACTATAAAGTGAAATAGAAACATGTTCACCACATGAATAGAGTTTTTGGGGGTAGCCTAGGAGGATTCATGATGTTAAAAAGGAGTATAAAGAAACTGCCTGAGAATTCAAGGTGTTACACTTATGGTCATGTCATGAATATTAGCTAGATTTTTTTTGTAAAAAAACTAGATCTTGTCTTCCATTCTTCATTGGATGTGTGTAACACAATGGGAGGGGCTCGGTTGAACATCCCCTCCCTCATTTCTCCCTCATTTTGGGTGGTTTTGGGTGAGATCGGATGACGTCAGCATGTAATTTATTCCACATCCATTCCTATACATTGTCTTTTTTCTATAATCATTGGTTCTAGGTGATTTTGTTTTGGGATTATATGTTTATTACACTGAAGTATGGTAGAATTTACCATTTTATACGGGGCTTTCACTTGGATGAGAGAGAAAATAATCCAAGATGTTTTCCACCTATTTTCATGCGTCGTTCTATTGAGGAACATAGGAATTTGAAAATTTCAAGAGTTTTTTCCCTAAAGTAAATTTTTTGGCCATTGAATCAATGATATAAACTAGTGATTTTGAGTGGCTTAGGTCTAGGTTCATGTCGTGAGTGGACTACCCCTCGTTGTCATCGGTTATGGTGAAACATAGTGAAGTAATGAGTTCACACTGAATATTCCAAGTTTAAAATATAATTAATTAAATAATTATAAAGTTAAAATAATTCAATTTTTTTATTAATATATGTGATTGGGTTGTTGAAACAAGCTTGGTTGATCTCAGATGAGGCTGTATGGGCTTGGGTAGGTCTTGGCAATTGTTATTGGCCCTTAGAAAATAAAAGTGGACATCTTATAAAATGGTAGGTGGTTTTCATACTTTCCCCAATGGTATTTATGCTTTTGATTTATACTTTTATAAAGTGGTGTCTCTATTGAGGTGATTGGCATGTTTAATTAAAATAACTAAATAATTATAATATAATAATTGAATTTTCTAAATTATTTAAATTTAACTACCTTGAATAAGTTTTAAAAAGTGCCAAGGATCTGATGGGCCTCAGTACTTGTTGGTTTTCCTCATCCACCAATGGTCTAGGCCTTGACTTAAGACCTTATTAGCCTAGGTGGATAGGCCATAGGAACGGATGGTAGGTTTTGTAAAGAATAGATCTAGAGTGAATTTGAGGATTGAGATAGTCCATGATCCATCTTCTAGACTATATCCAATGAAAATAATCCTATGTAGTTGGGGTGGCTGTGCTACCCTAGTGATGAGGTTGAGGGATGCATTATACCCTGAACATTGATGGTTTCCCTAAGAATTGGTTCAAGAAATAGGACCCATGTGAGGGTGACTCAATTATGCTATGATTTATGGGACCTTAACGAGTTCCCTAGTAACTGACCAACCCTAAGTGGGTATGTATAGATTGGGTAGAGATGGTAGTGGGTGTCACCTCAGAACTGGCACCAAACTTGTAAACCTAAAAGGGCTATGATGATGAGAATAAGTTTAGAAATTAAACCAACCCATATCTTTGGGTTATGCTCCACCTAGATATTTTAATGCAATTATTACACCCATATGTTCTTCTTTGAACCCAACCTATGGGCCTGATATGTTAGAGATGGTATAGTAGGGATTCCAAGAGGTTTTTTCATATAATTTGTCCTTGGAACATACATGGTACTGATGTGATATGGATTAGGCCATGATTTCATCATGGATATACAAACCAACCTATAATTTGGCTATTGAAACAAGTGAAGAATGACCCGGATTATGATATTTAACCTCGGGTCTATGTGATTCGTTGGATACCTTAGGTCCCTATGATTACTAGATTTTCTAGTATCTGGTCGTGTAGGCTTGGGGATTCTGATCACAATTTTTATTTTTATGATGAAGAGATTACCTATCCAGTCCTATTATTTGGCTTGTCAACCCTAATGTTTCACTTGTTCATGATAAGGATGCATAATATGAATGAGGTCTATTCATTTGGCATGGTGACATGGGGGATTTTTTGATTCAATTATTTCCTAATATGACAAGTATTGACCTTAATCCATTAATTATATTCAAACTTTTTATATTCCCAAGATCCCTAGGATTTGGAAGTTGGGTTATTCATCATGAGTTGTTGGCCACTAATCTTGAGAATTTTTTATTCTTGGGTTATTCCCCATGATTTGGTATTTACATGGTTGGCATGGTATAGTGATGTGATTAGTGTCACTCTGGCACTATCTGAAGTTGGTATGTTCAATCAGGGTTATGAACCTAAGGATTGAAAATGGTATGGTTTTCGTACATGGGTTAGCATGTTCTATGAGACATTCTTAGAGACATTTATAAATCAAGATAAAGAAATTATTATTGACTTATTTTATTTATTATCTAATAATTATTTATTTAGTTAAATTAATAATGTCATATTCACATATCACTGCATTTAATAGTTGGTATGAGACAACGTTGGTCGTATCCTACTGAGTTTTTTAGTCACACCCTTCTCGGGTTTCCATTTCACATGGGTAGCTGAAAAACATACACAATGTTATTTCAATCACTGGTTTGAGTCGAAGACCAAGAAAGCATGACTGAGTGGATGGATTAGATGAGGCCAGTAGATCGGGATGAGGTGTGTCTTAATATATTAATCGACCCAATGTCTTTTATTTATTTTTACTAATATGTATGTTTGATTGGCCTAGTGGGTGGTTGGATTCTATATTAAATGACTATTTGAGCCTTTACTATATTTCATTTATTATCTATCATATTTATATTTTATTCTTCAACTTTTGGATAATTTTGATGGATGATATTTGGTTATTTATTATTCTATTGTGCACTCTGATTTAGGGGTACAACATCCCCATGATACATCCTTTGACCCCCGCTACTAGTCGGTAGCCTCTGGAATTCATAGAGGTGTGTATGAGGTCTTTTGGTGAAATGGGTTGGGGAATTAGTCGAGTGGTCTCTAGAATGGGGAATTAAAATTTTGCATCAATGATCTCTTTTTATATTATCTTAATATTTCAAGAGTTGTTTGAAAGGAGACATGGGAATGTGTTGGATCTTGTGATGGAACTTAGACTGGTGCATCATGAATACCTTTCTCAGTCAAATTCTAGGTTTCCATAGGTATGGTATTATTTTTATTTTATTTCACCATTATAGTTATTGTGATTTTCACATAGAATTATATACATGATTTTTTAGATTTATGATTTATGGTTTATGGACTTTGGATATTCACCCGCTGTCATAAGGTTATTTATTGGGTTTTTAACTCTTGTTCTATAAAGGAAAGAGGAACCTAATAAATCATATCAAGAACATATTATTCACATGATATAGGCCTTATATTGTGACTTTTTTCACTAAAAATTAAGGTTTTTCTATTTAAACTATCAAAAATAAATTCACATATAATTTTCCTATATAAGTACTTGGTGTCATTCTACTCAGTTTGGCTGAACTTCATAAGAATTTACTTTTAATACCAGGTCATGTGGACTTATGGATATATTCTCATTGATTATATGATATTTCATGTTCATCGGAGGTTCATTGACACTAGTAAGTAAGTAATACATGTGGTTCTTTAGTGGTAAACCCCTAATGGGTGTTGCTATTTAGGTAAGATTACTTAATGTTCTGGTAATAAACTATATAGAATTTTACCATATAACTTGGAATAATATTTTTCATAACCAATCAAATGGTAATGGTTTTTCCCTTGGTAAATATCATTTAGGATGATATTGTTAGCTATTGAAGTAGTGACCGATGAGATCACAATTCTTGGGGGAGTAGTCTCATAGATAGATGCTTGGTGAGAATCGGTGCCTGGTTGTTTGATGGTTTGGTATGTGATATTGGTTTTTTGTCTGATACCCTAGAGTTTGTGTTTTGGAATGTTTATTATCTGGTTAATATGATATCCATGTAGATATTCCCATGAGTTATGACCTTAGTGAGTCTTGGTATTTTGGGATAGGTGGGAGAACTTAGTGACCCTTAGATACGACTAAGTCCATTTTGAGTTGGTGACCGGTATGATTGAGGTAAACCTATGAGAGGAGTTATCCCCCCTATTTTGTGTTTCATTTAGTGATGAGAAGCACGATTAGGTTATTTAGGTTATGATACTGGTGCATGTGAGTTTTGACCTTGTATATGATGTAGTCATAGAGATTCCTTTTTGGGTTTTGAATGTGAAATCACTTTGAGTGCTAGTGCAAAGGTAATGAAACTGGATTGTATGGGAGGAACTATATGAGTGCCTGATCCTATTGTATTAGGTATGTTTAGTACATTATTTGAGTATTAGTAAACGATAAAGGATTTAGAATGGTGTCTGGTGCTGGCTAAGAATGTGGTTTTCATCATGAGTTGGCATGTTATGGAGCATAGAGAGTCAGTTTCAATGGAGTGTGACTCATGGGAGTGTGACTTGGGGGATGTGTTCAGGTGGTATGATATTGTACTCCCACTATATTGGATGAGCTGGGAATGGTATGTGTTGGTTATGTGAGGTACTATTTGAATTGTAAATTAGTGAGTGGCTAACTACTGGATGAGGAATGATGGAGTTGATGAGACACTTTCAAGCATGGAATCCTAGGGTTTTGATGAAGTATGAAATTTCCCTATGTGTGAGAGGAGGAATCATAGTTGGATCAGGTGTGGTGTCACTATCTATCTAGGTTTTGGTTAGGGCAAATGTTTCCTAGTATGGATGATCATGGCTCGAGAGGAGCGATGTGCGGGTGTTGTTGGAACCTTCCAAGTTGATGGTCTTGGAGTAGTATAAGGAAAACCGGATGGTGGGAAGTACACTGTAGTTTTTTGGAGGGTTATCCTCATTTTAGAGGAATTTTGGTTCTTTCTAAGGATGGAATTCTTATGAATTAGAAATGGGTTCTAGTTGATGTTACATGAGGGAGCTCGATTATTAGTTGGATGTTCATGTCCAGTCATTATGTGTGGTAATGTACAGGGCGTGATCCATTATGGAATGAACTTATGGGATGTAGGATCATTATAGGACTGGTTGTGTGATGAATAATGTGAGTAAGTGAATCCGATTTTATCTGGCCTCAATTTAAATACTATAACTGAGTTCAGAAAAGATAATGGTCAGATTTGGAGTGTTGGCTTGTGGATCAAGGTGATCTTAGGGGAACCCAAGGGTGGTTTATGGGGTGATCCATGATTCATGACATGTTTCAGTGGGGGGAATCCCATTTTGTGACATATTCAAAGGGGTGAACCAATTTTCTCACTTGTTTTAGGGGGTGAAACCTAGTTTTTCACATAGGTTAAGGGGTGAATCATTTGATGAAATGTTTCATGACTTTTTTTAAGGGTTGAATCATGTGACGAAATGTAATTAATGTGTCATTTATGGAAAACATTATTGTAAAATATATAGAGGATAGTATCGTGACTCGAGAACATTGTATTTATCATGATAGGGATACTATGTGGGTTGGTCATGAGCTTATGTGGAAAGTACGATGCTTTTGGGCCCTATTAATGGGTGGTTGATACCTGTCTGGTTCATTATGGAACTAGTGACAAGAGGAAGTATCAGATTATGGTGGTAATTTTTGTATATTTTTATGTGTCATGATATGGAAACTACATCAATAAGGTCATTGGACCACTAAAAATGTGTATTTATAGAAGATTATATTGTTAGAGAACATCATGGGTTGGGATCAACCATGATGAGTTGAATCCTACGGTGGGAATAACCATGAACATGATGATAATGTTGATCACACAATATTTTTCTGGGATGTATGGTTTTCTTGGAGTTACATATATAGGTTATGGTGATGGTTATATGAAATGGATATAGTTTTGATAAATAATGCACCTTAGGATTGAATTTGTGTAGTAGAATATTGTTCTGTGTTCTAAAGTAGAACGCAATGAATTAAGCATGGTTTGGTGACCCGAGTAAGTTGTGTTTATTAGTTAAATGGTCGATGAGACTTCTTAAGGATGAGAAGTGTTATGGTGGAAATATTATAAGACCTTGGTTCATACAGGCATCAAAATTCATTAGGGAATTTGAATTTTTTGGGTTATGGTCTATTTTGAGAACCATGAATCATAATATGGTTCTGAGAGGTTTAACATCCCAAATGGTGTTTTAGTATGGGATTCAAGGTTCAAGTGATGGCCTGGGGGTTTGGGAGTCTACCAGAATAGTGGATGAGGGTCCCTCGCTACTAAAAAGTGCAATAACAACCTATTTAAATTGTGAATAGGGTATTCATGATGAGAATAGTGTTGTGGGGTGGACTAGGAGGATTCAGGACGTGAAAAGGGAGTATGGGTCCACTTCTTGAAAATTCACAGCATCCCCCTATGATCATACTATGAATCTTGGATGGTGGGGTTTTTAAAAAGTAATTGGGGCTCGATGGCCTTAATTTATTAGAAACATGGTATTCATTGGGAGTGTCTTGGATAAACCTCCCCCTCTTTAATTTCTCATCCATTTTGGGTGGTTCTAAGTGATATTAAAAAACATCAATGAGTAAGTTCTTCATCCTCTATCCATCCACATTTTCTTCCCACTATCATCATTGATTTTATAGGTTTCCATTTTAGGTTTTTTTATTCATTCCATCAATGTATTATGTAATTGATCATTTTAGATATGAATTTCACTCAACCCAGCTAGAGAACCCGAGATAATGTCCACCTGCTATCACGCATCGTTCCATTGAGGTACATCGTAATTTGGGAATTTTTAAGGGTTTTCTCCCAAAATTAATTTTTTTTGGAAATTGAATCGTTAATATTAATTGGATCTTTTTTGTGGATTAGGTCTAGGTGTATTTAAAGAGTAGATTACACCTCATGGATAGATGTTCCAATATGACGTAATACCAAGTTAGTTTTTTTAAAATATGATAATTTTAAAATTGAATTAATTAGTAAAATATAATGTTATAATTAATAAATTATCGATGCTTGGATTGAGATAGAATATCTTCTCATTGAGATGAGCTTGGTTGACCTTGGAGGAGGCTAGATGGGCTTGGGTGGGCCTTGAAAACTAATTCCAATGCTTAGAAAATAAAAGTAAAAATATTCTAAAATGGTAGGTGGTCTACTTAATTAACCATATGGTATTTAGGATTTTGATTAATTCTTATATTTTATGGTCTATTCACTAATTCAATTGACATGTTTAATTAAATGAAATTCATAATTATAAAATAATAATTTAATCGATTTAATTAATTAAATAGAACTACCTTGACTAGGATTCATAAAGAGACAAGACCTCTGTGGACCATAATACTGGCTGTTTTTTATCAACCATTGATGGATGAGGCCTTGACTTGAGATGTGTTTATTATTGGTGGGTAGACTATTGGATTGGATGATGGGTTAGGGAGGGGAAAGATATAGAGGGACCTTTAGGGTCGAGATAGGCCATGATCAATATCCTTGACTATTTCATGTGTGGAGAATCTCATATAGCTAGTGAGTCCATTCTACCTTGATGATGATATCAAGGGACATAGTATCCCCTAGGAATCAACTATTAACTTAAGACCTGATTCAAGACTGAGGACCCATGTGAGGGTTCCTCTACAATACTATTATTTAGGGGACACTAGAAAGTGCCTCAATGACTGAACAACCCTGAGCAGGTACATATGGCATGGTGAGAGATGAAAGTGGTTTCTACCTCATAACCTACACTAAACTTGTCAGGCCAATGGGGATGTAATAACTATAATGGGATTAGGAATTAGACCAAACATTTTCTTGAATTTATGCGTCAACTATTTATTTTGATATAGTTGATATGTCAATACATGCTACATGGTACTTAACCTAAAGCCATGATGTGATAGTGATGGTATAGTAGGGATGCCCATAGGTTCTTCCTGGGATCCGGCATTGTGCCTTATGTAGTATTGATGCGAGATTTCTTCGACCATGATGTTGTTATGGATGTTTAATGTTTTTTGATATCTAGATGTTAATCTACATAAATAATTCCTAAGATATCTGGATTTAACCTTGGGTTTATATGGGATGCCTTAGATGCCTCAGGTCCCTAGGATTCCTAGCTTGTACAGGGATCTGTCCATGAAATCTTGGGGATTGTGATCAATTTTTTAATTTTTATGATGATGATATGCCTAGGTAAGCCCTAGGACCTGGATAGTCAAGCCTGATGTTTTTCTTTTTCTTGATCGTTACGACCAGGATGCTTGGGATCTGTCCATTTGGCATAGTGACTTGGGGGATGTTTTGATTTAGTGATTTTCCATGATGCTAGGAACTGTCCTAAAAAAATAGTTATACAAAGATTTTGGAAGGACAACTAGAATCTATAAATTGATTCATTCATAATGAGTTTTTAGTTAATTTGGGATGTCTAGGTTATTCCCTAGAATCCATTATTTATATATTTGTCATGGTATCATGATGTTCTTGGAGACGCCTCAATATTGGCTGAATTAGGTATTGTCGATCAAGGTTATGAAACTAAGGATAAAAAATAGTATAGTTTTTGGTACATGGGATGACATGTTCTATGATACTTACTTAGATAAATGTTGATATCATGTTGAAGTAGGTATTATTTATTTATTTATTTATTATTTAATAGATATTTAGTTAGTTAAACTGAACATGTCACATGCACATATCATTGAATTTACTTATTGGCAGGAGACCAAATTGGTGGTTCCCAAATATGTTTTTTACTCACACCCTACTCAATCCACCATTGCACATGAGTACCCAAAAATCTTCTGCATGGCTATTTTAGGCATAGGTTTTGGATGAGAATTGGGATAAAATGATCAAGAATATGACTCAAATGAGGTTAGGATATCAGGATGATGTGAGGATAAATGTAGTGATAGATCCATCATATTTTTTTCATTATATGGGTATATATATATATGTGAACGGCCAAATGGGTGCTCGACTGTTGTATAATATGTATGTTTAGGAATTCAATACATTTCATTTATTATTTTTTATATTTAAATTTATTTCTACTACTTTAATTTTATTGTGATGGATGATTTTTGGTTATTTATTATTCCACTATTCACTCTAATATATATGGTATAACATCCCTAAAATGCCTCCTTAGACCCCATTTATAGTTAGTAGCCTCTAGAATTTAGGGAGGTGCATTTGAGGTCTTGTGGAGAACTAGACCAGGCCACTAGTCAAGCAACCTCTAGACCGGGTTGTTAAATTTCTCTAATACACATAAGATAACTCATTCAAATCATGTTAATCCTTTTTTTCTATTTCTTAATTTTATTTTATTCAATTGATTGAAGTTATTTTGCCTTGAATTTTTATGATCATTGATTAATTGTGTGTGAGGTCGGGTTTGTTAAGTGGTTAGAGTGATACAACTTACTAATTTTAGTACACCCGGTCAAGAGAGGTGGATCTCTAAAGTTTTGGATTTCAAGTGAATTGATATAAATATGAATTTTTGGACAATCAGTCTATGAATTTTTAGTTTTTTATCAGAAGCATAGGAAGTATAAGGTTTCCTTCCCAATAAGTGGAATTAAAGAAGGAGTTTTAGTTCAAAATTTAAAGTAATATTCGGTTTATCTCATATTTTTTCCTTGACATTATTTTGTTTTTAGTGGGAGTTTACTGTTAGTGGAAGTTTTGGAATTATATATAGGAAATATATTGATTTACAAATTTTATGGAATGGATTTTTGATTAGAGAGATGCAATTAGAGGACCATATTATTCAAAAGGACCTAAATATTCTCTAATCAAGTAAAAATCTAGAGAATATGAAGAATCCTAAATGGGAATAGTTTAATAGGAATGTACTGCTCCTAGTTATGATTTCTTTGGATATAAAGTTTACATTCAAAATCTGGTAAATGAAAAATATAGTGAAAGTTATGAAGTATCTAGAAGATATGTATGGGAAGCCCACAATTTTGAAAAAAAGTTTTCAGGTTGTGGTTATTTTTAAGACTAGGGTTTTCATAAGGAATACTAGTGAAAGATCACGTGAATAACTTTAACATGATCCTTGAGAAACATGAATCAATGAGGTAAACATTCACAGATGATGTATTGGTGCCACTTTTATTATCTTCAATTTCAAACATTTGATATAAAATGGTTGTTATGATCCATAATTATATTTAAAATATAGACATGGTGTTTGAGGATATTAAGAACCAAATTATGAAAGGGGATATCATGTGAATATAATTCCAAGAACAATCCAGTAATGTGGTCAATGTTGATGGATGAGGACTGTCACCTCAACTCAAGCAAGCTTATTGGAATAAATCATCAAAATAAAAGTATCAGGAAAGAGGTTATAGAAATTTGGTCGGTTGGGGTCTTACACTCTAGAGTTTCAGGAAGAAATGGAACATCAAGAATAATTTCAAAATTAACATACAAAATATTTTAATTTAATTAACTTATGATAGATAAAATTATGTTAATGTAATGGAAAGTATAAAACACTTATTTTTGAGTTTTAATACTATGGTCGAATCTTGAGTGATTAACTTTATTTCATCCTTTCATTCAATTGGGGATCAAATATTCATGGTGAATTATGCATTTGGGAATTATTCAAAAGTTCACTTGGTGGATGATGAAGCCCCAAAAGTTTTTTGGAAAATTATATGTTAATATACAAATGAACAATGATGGATTCTTTAATCTAATGAAAGTTAGGTATATCCCTTTTATATTAAAAAACTCACTTACATTAGACATATTAATAAGGAAAGTTTTGTAACTACTTTCTTCAGTGGTGTATGAAATTTTATCTAAGGATCCATGGTGGTATTAAGGGGGTAAATGATGGAAGTATTTACTTAACCAAAATTGTATATGAAATTACAGTTTTCAAAATTATGAATTTTAAAGAGTCGTAAATTTGGAATTACAGGACCATTCACCTCAGTGATAAGAACATCAAAGTTATAATGAAAAAAGTAACAACAAAGATCAGTCACATGGAAATAAAAATATATGAAATCTATGTGCTAGATAAAAATACAATGGTTCCTTTCAATATAGTTGAATAGTATCTCGTATCATGGAAGTTATAACTTGTTTACACTAATGTTTGGGGACTTGAAATTGTTCAATCCAAAAGTGGTTCTCTATGTTATGTAACATTTATTGATTATTCTACCATAAACGTTTGTATTTACTTTTTAAATTATAAAACTAATGTATTTCAAGTCTTCATTCAATGGAAAACCTTGGTTGTAAGGTAATGTGGACAAAATTTAAAGTTTATCCATTAAGGAAATGGAGGTGAGTACACTAGATACATCTTTTAGAATTTCTACAAGAAGAAATTGATAAGGAAAGAGAATAAAGTGCTTGAAACTCCATAGTAGAATAGTATAGCTGAGAGGATCAATCTAACCTAAATAAAAAATTATTTAATCACGATTTTGTACTAAATAATTTACATGGGTGTAACTCAACATTACAACTTATCATTCCAACAAAATTAAAACATCATCATTTGGATGAAAACTTCTATAGGAGCTATGGTTTGGTAAAGAACAAAAATTTTGTTATATTAAGGTCTTCAAAAGATTATAATATGTTCATATTGTCTCCAAGGATTATGATAAGCTCAAAGAAAAATAAAAAGTATTTTTCTTCACCAAATATAGAGATATGAAATTTGGATGTTATCTATAATATGATGATAGGAGAAAAATCCTCAAGAGTAGATATGTTCCCTTTAATGAGTATATTTTATGGCCTAAATTTTCAAAAGAATCGATAACACTCAATGATTCCAAATAGTGGAATTTAACAATCATTGGAGAGGTGGATTCATGGAAAATAATTCAAACTTGGGAGAAGTTGATGTTTTTGGAATGTAAAAAGGCACTAGGGGAATAAGTAGGTTTTTTTATGGAAAGATGATGCTGATGGAGAGAAATATTATTAATTAAAGTTAGTGGAAAATGGATTTCAATAGGAGAAAGGTGTTGATTTCTCCAAAATTTTCTCACTGATAGTTAAATGTTGAACTATTAGGATGGTGTAGAGTATGGTATAATTGAAAAATCTATGTAGATAGCTATTAAGATAGTCTTTCATCATGGTGATTTTTAGGAATAAAGTTTATGAAACAATAAGTAGGTTATATAGAAGATAGAAACTGGAACTTTTTTTGTAAATCGAAGAAAGGACTTTATGGATTGAAGCACACATCACAAAAATATAATCATAAATTTTATGGATTTATTTATGATAAAGGATTCGAGTGGATAAATATAGACCACTACTTCTATCAGAAACAATGAGATGACGAAAATTTCAACACTTTACTCTTATATATTGATGACATGTTACAAGTTATACCGTATGATAGAAGGATTTAGAAATTGAAGTATTAGTTTTCTAGAATCTCTAAGATGAAAGATCTTTAAAAAACCAAAAATATATTAGGGATAATGATTTAAAGGTATGTTTATAAAAGAATGGTTTTATCCCAAAATAATTTCAACTAGAAGGTTATGGAAAGTTTTTGTATAGCTGGATGTAACCCTGTCTCAACTCCTCTTGTTTTTAAAATTTTCTATGGATTAAGCACCAATAATTGAATAAGGGAACCAGTACATGAATAAAGTTACATAAACTTAAGTTTTCATAAGCTTAATGCTTACATTTATTTATACTCAATCAGATATAGCATTTGTAGTGGGAGTTCTGATTTGATTTATGTAAAACCTCAGAAATGATCATTCTGAAGCGGATAAATGGATCATATGGTACCTGAATGAAATGAAAATATGGTTATTTTATTTATTAAGGAACATCCACTATAATGATTTTTGGATGTGTACTTAACAAGATATTTATACACTCATAAAAGAAAATATAGATTTGTGTTTACCTATAGAGGATAAATAATCAGCTGGATGTCAAGGATATAGAAAACTATTAATTTAAGTACAATGAAATTATAGTATGTAACTGCAGTGTAAGTGTCAAAGGAGTTGGTTTGGTTGAATCATTTGTTAAAGAAACTTGGAATAATTCAATAAGAAGGAGTTATTTTCTATGATATACAAAGTGAAATCCATTTGGATAAAAATATAGTGTTCTATAACTAAATAAATAATATTTACCTAAAGTACCAATTCATCATAATCACATTGGAGGAGAAATTATTATATTTCCAAAATATAGTTGGTGGCCAAAATCTGATGTACATGTTCACTAAAACTTTTGTTCGATAAAGTTTTAGGAAACATTGTGCCTTAGTAGGGCTTGGATAAATGAAAAGGAGATGAAAAAAACTAAATATTGCAGAAGTAGAAAGGTAGATTCCTAAAAAACTTATTCAAGTGAGATATTGTTGGGGTGTGAAGTCTTTTTTCAGTTTACCAAAAATTAATTCAATGGAATTTTGTTTAGTATAAATTATTCAATGAAAGGTGTTTGGTTCGGTGTGCAAAAAGTGATAGTTCATCTTCTCAGTCAATGGTAGAGTCATTAGTAGATCATATATTTGTATGATATCAAGGATGTCTATAATGTTTTGTTAATATGATAAGTATCTAGAAACAAGGTTCTAAAAGTTTTTACTAAGGCAAGTGGTTAAGGTCAAAAAACTTCCTATAGATCACCCATTAGATTCAATAAGGATGATATTATGTGGAAGTGGGGTGTTAGTGAAACTGAGTTGACCAACTAAAGTTTTCCCAAAAAGGTAGTGGGGACCGATCTTTACAGTTCATTAATGATACGAAAAATACCTCATTTTCACATATAGTGTTACATATAATTTATAATCTATAATTAAATCTTTATCACTATTTTTGGTTGATTATAATCATCCACTTTTAGTTAATATAAAGAAAATCGTAATTCTTATACCTTTCATCTATAATAACTCATTTGAATCACATTTATACTTTTATGTTGTTTCTTTCTTTTATGTTCTTTCATTTTTTGCTGTTATATTTCCTTAAATTTTTCTGATAATTGATTGAGTTGTGTGTGAGTAAAACTTTGTGTGGTGTGTAGGATGTGATGAATTACTACTTTGGATACACTCACTCGATATATTTGAAGCTCTAAAGATTAGATTTTATACTTCACTATTCTATAAGTAAACTTCTATATGGTTGGAGTATGAATTTCTGATGGTTTTATCATAAACATGGGCGGTTCGGGGTTTCATTCCCAATAGAGGCAAGTAGGCATCCTAGTAAATAAAAAAAATAGTAAAATATTACTTACCCATGTTTATAAAAAATATGGTTAGCATGAATGATTTACAATAACTTCACCATAACATGGGTAATTTTGGAAAAATTTAGCAATGCCTCATATATATACATTTTATGAAATATCGGTATTAAATTTAGTGTTGTTTATAAAAGAGGATAACATAAAATAGAAATGTATCTAAATTAATTTCTTTGTAGTGTGCCTAATCCTCCTACCCAAGTAAGACTTATCATAGGGATCTTTACTAATCATGGCTTCACTCAGGCCTCCTACCAAAGCGAGACCTCGCCCAGGTTCATATACTTGGGTGTAACCTCACCCGGGTCCCTACTAAGGCACCACCTCACCCTAGTCGTACAACATGGATGATCTAATTTTCCTATTCCACTATATATTTTCACCCCTTTTCCCTGGTCCCCTACCTAGGCACCTAATTCACACAGTTCACCTACACTTAAACCTCATTCACCCAGGTTACCTATTTGGATGCCTATTCATATGGAAGTCCTACTAGGTGGAATCCTCAACCCTTATCAACTTCACCTAGGTCACCTACTAGGCTAGTCATATCTGGGAATCATATGTGTAATCCCCACACATATCATTCTTACATCTAGGAAAGAAACAATACCACATACTCGATGTAATCCCCAACAATAGACTCCCATTTCTAGTTCCCAACAACTAAGAAGAACTGAATTAGGAGGCCCAATGTATAAACCCCACTCCATACCTTGTTTTCTCCCATTTAACAACAAAAGATTAATTATCATATGATGTTGAATTTCAGATACCCAAGCCTTCTTCTTGGTGTAATCCCTTAACCAACTCCTCATTGATGATCTCATTCTTATGACCCATAAATGGATATACATATATGGGACTCCAACTATGTGTAATCCCCAGACATATACAATCTTTTCTAGTTACCAATAGATATGATGAACCAAAAAGGGTTTTTCATGCATAATCTACACTCAATATCTTATTTTCACCCCTTTCATGATACACACATATCTATCACATGACGTTAAATTCCATAGACCAGTCATGTCACATGACTTTAAAATGACAAACCCAAACTATGTGGGTTTTAATTATTATTTTAATAGGATATGTAAGAAACTTATTTTAGATTCAATCCCAACACCATCACAATATCATATCCCCCTTTGAGAAGTGGTATCTCCCAAAATTATCTATCCTTCTTATGTGACAAGTATTAGAATCCAAATACCGTATTTGAAAATTATATGATTCTTTAATAAATGATCATATGATTACCTATCATTACTTATGTTACTAGTATAAGATTCCATATGCAATGATCATATGATGACCTATAATTACTTATTTGATGATTATAATATACCTTCATGTACTGACATAAAAAAGATAAAAGGGATGCCTACTTAGTGTAAGATCCAAACATACCCTCGCATGTCTGGTTGTTAAAAATCAAGAAAAACCAGAATGAGATGCGCATGCATAATTCCAACACCAACCATTACTAGGAAACTTTTTCTTAATAGTCCTAGCTTCATGAATTTAAACTTTAAATCATATATCCTTACCGCATGATATTAATCTGCATGGATTGGTAACATCACCCAATCCTAAACTGTGTGACTTGAACTGCATGGGCTTTGATTCATGAACTATACAGGTCTTAATTCTATTCAATGGGATATGTAGGAATTTTCTTCCATGGTCCTGATCCCAACTCTACTACACCTACCACCTCCCTGAATAATAATAAACACCAGAGTTCCCACCTATGAATATTTAAACTATATAATTTTGAACCAATATTATAAAGACCAAGAACCTATAATATATATAGATATTCACCTTAATTCATGGTTTTTTTGATAACTTTCATGGTGGTAACCAGTACCTCACTTGGATTTGAAAAGTATTCATGAATGTATCTAAAATCATTAAGAGTTTTATAGATTTGGAAATGATTCCCCCCAAAGGGTGTCATGATCCCGACCTCTAATCCTCTCAACCAACATGAATTCTAAAGTGTCTTCGGTATGTAAAAGTGACCGAATACCTTTGGAAACTAGGTTTGCAACTGAATCAAAACATTCATGGGTTGGAAATACATATGAAATAGTTCCATTTGTATTTTTTTTATTTTGAAATGATTATGAATATGTGTTTTATATACTAATTTATAAGTTAATTTAATTATAATTTTAAGTTATAGTTATGGTGAGAGTATTTAGATTCAAAAGGTTTCTATATTTTTAGTGATAAGATATAATATATAGAGTGTCATTTTATCAAAGGATTGTATAGTAATGTTTGGGATGTGATACTGAGAGCCTGAATTATTTCAAATGTTGATCATTTTATATATTTAGGATCATTTATAAAATTTATTTAGATTTTAATATAGATTTATCTCAAAATATTCAAATTGTATGGATAAAATAGATAAATTCTTATGGTATTCTTTGAGATCCTAAAATTGATGGGTTTCATTTGATCATATAATGATCGTTAGAAATATAAAACAACCCAAAAATAGACGGATCAATATTCAAGAAATAAAATTTTAAGTAATCTAAAAAATAAATGTTAATAGATTACTTGATATTAATGTGTTGTAATAGCTTCTATATTCAACCTTCAAAAGAGAATTCTTGATAGAGGTCCCCTGAATCAACAAAAGTTTTTTTCCTGCCTCTGAGAGAATACACAGGCTGAAGGAATATTAATCATAACAAGAGGATACCCGAACATCCAAATGGGTTATAGTAGATTCTTGAGAGATATGTGAATGAGTATTAGGAAGAATAGAGTTTTCTAATAGCTTTATATCTTACATGCATGTTAGGAGAGGATCACATCCTCTTATATAGGCATCTTAGATGCTCTTTATTTCATGAAGAGAATAAACAATATCATAACATATCAGGTACTATCTGATGCAACCTAATCATTACATGTTGTTGGTGTTCATTTATTGAACTCATTCAATGAATTTGTAGGCTATAAATGAACTAAACCTTTCTTTTATAACTAATGAAAACCCATATGGGAGTGGAATTCCCTTTCATTGCATCACATGCAACACACTAAATATGCACCACATACATAATTAATATATATATATATATCATGTGTATATATTATATACTTGACACATCATATGGATGTGTACATGAATATCATGCATGTACATTTTAGTGCACATCCAAAAATATCCCACTTTCACTAAAATCACCTAAGGACTTTATGAAAAACTCACAACTCTTTAAGAATACATCCAAAGTTCTTTGGAACATTGATAATACGTATGAAATCCCAATTTTATATATGTAAAAAAATAATGGCCACTAGTATATAATCAAAGATACACATGATACTGATGGATTTGGTTTGATCTCTATCAAACATACTCATATTTTTATATAAACACATCCACCTCAAGATGTATCATATAAATAGTATTTATACATACATAATCCTTTTTTACATGAAATCTAGTCACCAATAGACATGGAATATGTCGATCTAGTATATCCAACTCATCTTTTCTTGATTTCCCAGAAAAGGATGACCAATTCGATGAATGCATCACATATAATTCATCTCATAAATGAGTATATCTCATGAACCGCATATAAGTATTTGAACACATCACATGTGATTCAAATAAGTACAGACATGAATTTCTTTAGTCTAATTCAATTAACAGCAAGATTTATTTACTTTTCATATAAGTGTACAAATCATATCTTTTTTGTGATCCAACCAATGACATGATCAACAACATACCCATCCACCCCATATTAGCTATGTTATTTTAAAACTTTCCTAAGTAGAGTATGAAAGTATAAAGGTTCTCATGCTAGGTATATTTCCAACCTTGGGTAAGATGGATTGATAAAAAGAATACACCCCTAAGTATATCAATGCCTGCATGACATTCTTGTAGATATAATTTACGGGGTAATTCCAAATAATAAATCTCTACTTATTACCTCATGAATCTATTCTCAATATCTCATATAAAACTTTTTATAATGAGTAAAACATTTTATCCATGTTAATAAAAATATATCATCAAAACCCGTAATACTTTGTGATGATCATTGGTCAGAGAAAAATAAAATTTATACTTTGAGGGATATTATCATTCAACCATTTCTATAAAATAAATTTTAGTACATGTGAATGAATTAAAATTGGAGATTGATTTTATTATAATAAAATTATTTATTCTACAACCATTACAACCAATCTCTTATGTTTACTACACCCATAGATTCTACCTAACCCTCATGTTGTTGTTGCGGTAATGGTTTCATTAACTGATTTTTTATATTATCCTCTATAGCCACCAAAATAATATTTATATCACCCCTATCAATGATCTCCCATATGAGATGGTATTTTTGAAGGGTGTGTTTGGTCTATTAGTGATACTAGAGTTCCTTATACTATGAAATGGCTCAATTGTTGTCACAATATATCTCAATTAGTCCCTCAATGCTAGGAACTGCTCTAAGTTTAGTAATGAACTTCTTGATGAAAAAAACTTATTTAGATGCATCATATCAAATGATGTACCTTGACTCTGTTGTCAAGTCATCTATGGTGGTTTTATTGGAACTCTTCCAACTAATATATCCCCCGTTTAGGAAATGCATAAATTTAGATTGAGATCTCATATCATCTTTAACAGATTGGAGGATAACATCTATGGAACACCTTATAAAAATTTCATCCTCTCTTATAAATACCAATAACATATCCTTAGTCCTTCTCATGTACTAAATGTTCTTTACAACAATCTAGTTACTATCACTAGGTTTGGATTGGTATCTACATGTTATGATAAAATCATAAGAGACATTGGGTCAAGCAAATAACATGGTATACATGATAGACCTTATTGTGGATTCATAAGGAATCTTATTCATCCCTTATAACTCTTTAAGAGGATCCCAAATATTTCTAATATTCATTCCATGCAATATCAACAAAGATCTATTTTGGGAGTTCTCCATGCTAAAATGATTTAGAAATTTACCAATGTTTTTATTTTGACTCGGTCTTAGAAACCTCCAAGATCTATATCTATATATTCATATACCCAATATATAGTCTTCTTCACCCATGTATTTTATTTTGAAATACTTAACCATCCACACCTTCATAGAATAAATTGTAGGGATTTCATTTTTGATAAAATTTATGTCATCCAAATACAATAGTATAAATATTACGATACCGCCACTAATTTTCTTATATAAACATGAATCATTCACATTTTTTATGAAACTAAACTATGTGATTGCATCATCAAACTAGATATTCCAACTCTGAGAAGCTTTACTTAATCCATAAATGGTCTATTAAAACTTACATACCTTATCATACTCAGTTAGAACTTCAAACCCTTTTGGTTGTATCATATACACATCCACTACTAAATTCCCATCAAGGAAAGTAGTTTTAACATACATTTGATATATCTCATAATCAAAATGAGTTGTTCTGTAAAGAAAAATTTGAATGGACTTTATCATTTTAATAAATGAAAAGGCCTCTTCAAATAAAATACCATGAATTTGTTTGTAACCATTTTCCATGAGGAATGATTTATAGGTAGACACTCTACCATCCATATCATTTTTCTTGTGGAAAACCCACTTGATTATAATGGTGTACCCCTTCAAGTGAATCTGACAAGTTCCAAATATGGTTAGTGTAAATAGAGCCCATTTATAATTCCATGAATTTTAACCATTTCTTGGAATCATAACTATAAATGAATTCTCAATAGGCGGTAGGTTCATCTCCTATGAACATTACTTCATCATCATTATCCATGAGAAATCCATATCTATTATTAGAAAAAATAATCATTCCAAACCTTTGAGGTTATTATGTGACTTGGTTCTGTTCTTATTACACATATCTTTGCAGAACTAGATCAAATTACATATTAGGAATGCTTGTTATATTCTTTCCTTGAACTTCTAAAATTTTAACTTTCCTCCAAATGACTACTCGATCCATGTATTTTCACTCAAGGAAAACACCATCTTGATCCAAAAAACACTTTGTGTTCAGTAGTATTATAGTAAAAATATCTCTTGGTTTACTTGGGATAACCAAGAGATAAGCATTTATCATATTTGGATTCAATAATTTTAGAATCCAATCATCATATGAGTACTTCACTACTCGAAATCCTCATAAAATAAATAGTGATATGTTTCCAAGTCCATATATCATATAGTGATTTTATGACCACTTTATATGGAAGCGGTTTAGAAAACATTTAGTAGTATCTAAAGAAATAACCCCATAATGAAATAGGAAGGTCACATTAACCCATCATCAATCAAACTGTAACACCCCGTGATTTTATGAGATATATTCTTTTTAATTTTTCTATTTTACACCAAGATTAGTTTTTACTATACACAACACCGTATTAGCTTGCAGTATATGAAACATGATTCTTGGAAAGTGTTACACACAATTTCAAGTTTGTTTTGTAGAAATTATTCTATGCAACATTAAGTATAGATTTTGTTTAATGAATAAATGAAATAAGTTTTGATTATGTTATACGCAACACCAAATGGAGCTTTCACTACACGCAGCCCTGACTTGGCTTCATAACACTGAATCATGACCTTCTTCGATAGTGTGTGTAGTACGCAATACCGAGTTTCACTGAACGAGATATTATTATAATATTACTATGAACTAGCCGTTATAAGTAGTAATAACCACTTTTTGGAATTTTATAAATTTTATCTTTCAAAATGGAATTCATTTTTGGATTTATAATATCGAAATTATCCTCGGGTGATTTTTTTGGTATTTTTCTGAAAACTTTCAATTTTTGATGAATAGTGAAAACAGTGGGTTACTATTTAAAAACCGACTTTTTATTTAAATAATTATTTATTTTATTTAAATTTATTTTAGGTCAAAATTGATACATAATACCTATATAAGTTCAAAGTAATTCATTCGAGTCATTTTATAATAATTTTAGATATATAAAAATTTTATTGAACTTTTCACCGTCTTTTACCCACCTCATAGGAGAATTTGCAAATTCACATAAAACTTAATTTTACCGCTTCTGTGAGTGGAATTTCTAAAATCCAAGAGACACGGTTAATATCAAGGACTAAAATGTGGTTCAATGGGATGAAAATAATTTTTGGTGAATAGTAACTTTTTACTTTTTTTTACCACGGTTAAAAGTAAATAGGGTAATTAAGGGTAAAAATGATATTATTATTACCCTAAAACATGTCCTAATTCTATTTTATAAGTGTAATTCGACCAAAAAAACCTTAGGAATAAAATATGACCATTTAGGCTCACTTTAATTAGATTAGGACATTTAATATTATTTAATTTAAAGAATAGTTAAAATATTAAAAATCAAAGTCTAATAACTAAAACATTTTTAATATAGTGTTATACATAAGATAAATTCAACTATAAATATTCATTAGAAAGATAAAAAGATTTCATAAATAATAGTATTTTATTTTTAATTTTTATAGTTTAAATAATTTAATTTATTTATGACACAACGATGATGCAGTAATTATCTTATTAATGAAATATTGACATAATTGATGTTATAAATACCCAAATAAATGTAATTTGAGACTTTTTATAAATTCCACTAATTTTATAGGTTAATATGACATGTTATTATTTATTTAATTAACGTTTTTCTAACTAATCATTCTGTTAGGATTTTCACAAAAATCAAGTACCCAATAGTGTCGAAATTGACGTAAAATAGTTTTTAAAATAAATATTATATTATTAATTTTTATTTTATTCCTAAAAATCTAATGTTAGACCAAATGACTTAGATAAGGATATATATATTAATAATGAACCACTTGGGGTCTTTTTGGCTTATTTTAGTAAGTTTATTAACCATATAGTGTAAGAAAACAAAAAAAGACACGGTAAAAGTTAAATTATTTAACTTAGAGTTAAATCTAAATGATAAGGTTAAAATAGTAACCAAAACTTTTCTAAATTATATTGGATGAGAGGATTTAGACCCTTACCCACCTTATCTTAGAAATAAATCAATTTGGAGGTAGTAAAAACCAAATATGACTTTATAATAAAATAATATTTTTTGTTTTTCCAAAGGTGCCCCTCTCCTCCCTTATAAAAGGGTACCTCCTCCCTCTTCTCCTCACACCACTTTGAGCCATCAAGCTCGGCCAACCCCTGAAAATTTATCTTCTACACTTCCCTAGTAATATTATGGAGGTCCTGGTCTTCTTCAAAGACCAATTTTAGTGCACTAAGAGGAGGTTTCAAAGAGGCGTGTCGAAGAAGAGGTAATATCCGTTACCGATTCTTTAAAATTTATTTCTTCTTATACTTCCTCTTATTTAGTTTTTTCATTATGAAGTAATAACATCATTATCACTAATATACTGGTATTTTATTATAAATATTAAATAACCATATTTCACCTTATATCCATCCTACGGAAAATAAAATCACCGCGCGTACGTACGTACGGAATACCATCTCCATGCCGTGGTGTAATCGATTTTCGACCACCACCTTACATGGATGGGTATAATGGTGTAAATAAATAACTATATATATTTATTTTAAAGTGATATTGATTCTATAATATTATACATACACTTAAATACAATTCCACAATCATGGGAATGATATCATCGCTCGTGCGTACGTATGGACTACCGTCTCCACGAACACGATGAGATTCATTTTCCATGATTTACCATTCAAGAATGATTATAAAGTATATATAATGAATAATAATAAAATATATGACATAATGAAGCTATTGGATATATGTATACATATATATATATATTATCTACTTACTTCCATTCAAGTCAATAAGGAAAAGAAAACAGCGTTCATGCATACGTACGGCCTACCGTCTCCATGAACGGTGTATTTCATTTCATTTATCTATATATTATATATATTTATGTATACTGAATATATATGATATATATATCATGATTTACATTCTGGAAGTAATTAAATCATGATATACGTCGTAATAATATCAAGAACAACAAGTCCAAACACGTATGATAAATAAAACGTTTTACCCAAAACGCTGCTTTGACATGAAATTTACAAAAGAACGGGTAATATAAAGTCATAAGTGAACCATATATGATATCATAACAATGAATATGATTCTATAATAAGTCAATGACATTATTTAAATCATTATACAGGAGGTTCGGATACATACGAAGCATATCGGACCTAAGGTAAGGGATAATTTTGCAAATCTTATTTTTATCCGAGATTGCTTATACGTAAGTATTTATTGGGGTTATTGTTATCATCCATGTACATGTTTTCTAAAAGTGTTTTTATGTATGTTTAATGTTATTTTTACCCATTTTGACTTTTACTACATGGTATGTAAGGAATCTTTCTTTTGTTTACGTTACGAGGTACTTTTTGACTTTTCTGAAAAAAGTACGAGGAGAATGTTTTTTAACTTATACGGCATGAAAGGATTTTTACGGTTTTATAAAGCCTTATTTTCATGAAGCTTCCTCCAAAATATTTCATTACTATTTTATAAAAAATATTTTTCTTTTAAAATTTCATGATGTTTTGTGAAAAGAAATTGATTTTGAAGAAGAAAGGATATTTTCCTCAAGAATTCATTTCAAGTGTTTTATCAAAACCATTTTCCATCTAAGATGACATTATTTCATATGTGTATGGTTCAAGTATAAAGTCTCTATGATTTACATGGTTTCACTTTTCTTATTATGAAATGATATCCATTTCTTTTATATGTATTATGTGATGATGGGATGATGTTTATGAAACCCATTTTATTCGTTGGGTTATTATGAATGATGTATGTTTATTTTGTGGCACAAGTAAGAATGATTTCATTATGAGATAGGTGAGACCTATATCTACCTTCAATGCATTGGGTAAAGATTTATATCTCATGAGATAGACATGGATGGAATGGTAAGTTAATCCGGTTCAGCGTTACAGGACTGAAACGAGGAGTGAACTCGATTCAGAAAGGGACTTTGTCCACTAAGTTGGTCTTGGAAGCAATGTCTTGGCTACCATGGAAATCATATCATGTGCTTAATGTTTTTACACAATTACAAGTTTTATTCCTAATCTATTTTATCATGATTGATGTTATATTATTATTTATGCCTTACATACTACCAGGTTTTATGTCATTGCTCAAGATTTAGATGTTTAAACATTATGTTCATGTTTTTATGTTCAAATGAATATAGTTTGTTTTATTTTCTCCATGCTTACCCTTACTGAGCATTTGAGCTCACCCTTTATATGTTTTCTTTTCCCCAGGATATAAAGAAAGGTTTTAGGTAAGAAAAAAAGGGTAAGATCTTTATGGGAGATGTTGAAGATCTTTCACCATGATTAGAAGATTATATTCCGAGTTTCCAAAGAAACAAAACTATTACGGTCCTTGTGTGTCTGTTTTTGTTATGTATTAAGTATTCCGCAAAAATAATGTAATGTCTATGTACATCAAGCTTTTGGTCTCTACAGTTGGTATCAGAGAAAGGTTTAGTTAACCTTTGGAAACTAGGATGCGAAGACTTTAATGAAATCACTAGAGATATTTCTAAGGTATGTCTAGGGATGTCCCTAAGGTTAAGTATAAGTATAGGTTATAGTCTTATAATTATGGTAATGATCTTATAATTTAACCTAAGATGTTAGATATTGAAGGTTATCCCCATTGATTATGATTTTGGCCTCTCACACTATTCTTTTTGGGTTTTAGAAAATGGCTGGAAACAGGAAGATTCATGATAATGGAGGATATGATGGACAATGGAATGATATTCTTCATGAGTAATCAAATGAAATTGGATCTGGAAGTCCAAACATCATTATTATGCCTAATTATAAATCTCATAATATGATCAATAATCTCAACTTTGGTAAGTATCCCGACTTAGCTAATAAGAGAAAGATGGAGTTTCATGGTGTTCATAGAGGAAACAAAGTTCAATTCCCCTCATGTAAATCATGTGGGAAGAGGCATCAAGGAGAATGTTTCAAAGGAACTGGAAGATGCTTTTGGTGCGAAAAAGGACACAAATCCAGTAAGTGCAAAGGAAAAGGTTCAGCTAACACCATGGAGAAGGATAATGGTATTTCTATGACATCAAAAATGATTAGACGTTTTAAATGAGGAATGTATGGGCATTATGCAAAGAAATGCTCTAAGGGAAAATCTCATGAAGAGAATCAGCATGGTTATATGGGAAGTATTTATATGGATGATGATGAGAAGACTACAAATGATATATGAGATGAAAGAAGTGTTGAAGCTCATTCAGTTGTTTAAGTAGGTAGTGTAATGATGGTATGTTTATCAAGAGTTATGTTGTATAGTTAATGGTACTATGGAATAAAGAATCATCTAAGGATTGTTACACTATTGTTTTTCCTAAAGTATTTGAAAGTATATGTTGAATGGTATCGGTAACCATGAAAGGTTATTCAGATATTTTTGGAAGGAAGATGATATGTGGATATGGATAAAATAATATGTTTGATAGTATTCACGAGATCATGATTGATATAAGGACAAAGTGATATCATGGTTTGAGTATATAGAATTTTTGGGATTTTGGTATGTGGAAAGAGTTAAATTTTAACTGCATCCATGTTTTCACTAAGGATGAATGTGTATTCATTTTTTAAGAGAATATATGATTAAGGAATTCAAATGTTTGGAATGTGACTAACAAGATATATCATATGATAAATGATGGTATTCACGTTCTTGTTATGTGACCTTTCTAGTAATCATTTTTTTATACTATAAGATTGGATAGAAGTATTTTCAATAAGCTTAAAGGTTAGAATGGATTAAGTTGGACATCAGATAGAATTGTTTAAGGCTAGAACTTTTTTCGATATTATTTATGGAATGTTATAATAATGTATTTTTAAAAAAAGGACAACCTGCAGGACGGACGACAACCCGTCACGTCAGACGAGGCTGTGAGAATCGAACCCACAACCAAAGTGTGACATACCTTTATTGCATACCATTGGCCTACAGGAAGTGTCTGGTTAGTAGAAACTGGTTTTATTTTATTAAGTGGTATGATAGATGAAGTATAAGTCTATTGTTGGAATCATATACGATTAATCTCACCATAGATGGACTTATGTATATTTAATAACTTATGCTAACCTTTTTGCAATAAAAACAGATGGGATGACTTATCATTCTATCGCATGATCTGCTAACACTTCACGAATGAAAAATTCAGCGTCATTTCCTTAAATAGATATGAAGTGTAAATTGTTCATGGAATGACCAACAATGATATTACACTATAATTAAGTATTTCTCTTTATGTAAAAGTTCATCAACGTTAGGGAAATGATCTTGGAAACCAAAAATGTTGTTCTATTACTCTCATACCAGATGAATCAGATGGTACCTTAGATCATCACAAATTTATGGCTTTGTGATAGTTGGTTTTTTCATAGCCATGTTCTCTACCACTCTCCATTAGAACTTGATGGTTATATTTCTCTTCCATATCCATATTTTCACCTATGTTATCCTATGTGGAAACCCAGTGATTAGTTAATTTGGGTAACCGTTACGTTTCATACTTTAGTTTTTAATGTTAAGTTTTGGTATACCATTTTATGATGTGGGTTTTAATTAAAGAAACTTTCAATTAGAAAAACCATTTATAACCCCGACGAATTTCGCGGGCGAAATTCATTTTAAGGGGGGTAGAATGTAACACCCCGATATTTTATGAGATATATTCTTTTTAATTTTTCTATTGTACACCAAGATTAGTTTGTACTATACACAACACCGTATTAGCTTGCAGTATACGAAACACTATTCTTGGCAAGTGTTACACACAATTTCAAGTTGGTTTTGTAGAAATTATTCTATGCAACATTAAGTATAGATTTTGTTTAATGAATAAATGAAATAAGTTTTGATTATGTTATACGCAACACCAAACGGAGCTTTCACTACACGCAGCCCTTACTTGGCTTGAATAACACGGAATCAAGACCTTCTTTGATAGCGTGTGTAGTACGCAATACCAAATTTCACTAAACGAGATATTATTATAATATTACTATGAACTAGTCATTATGAATAGTAATATCCAATTTTTGGAATTTTATAAATTTTATCTTTCAAAATGGAATTTATTTTTGGATTCGGAATATCGAAATTAGCCTAGGGTGAATTTTTTGAATTTTTCTGAAAACTTTCAATTTTTTATGAATAGTGAAAACACTGGGTTACTATTTAAAAACCAAATTTTTATTTAAATAATTATTTATTTTATTTAAATTTATTTTACATAAAAAATGATACATAATACCTATATAAGTTCAAAGTAATTCATTGGAGTCATTTTATAATAATTTTAGATATATAAAAATTTTATTGAACTTTTCACCGTCTTTTACCCACCTCCTAGGAGAACTTGCAAATTCACATAAAAATTAATTTTACCGCTTCTATGAGTAGAAATTCAAAAATCCGAGAGACACGATTAATATCGAGGACTAAAATGTGGTTCAATGAGATGAAAATAATTTTTGGTGAATAGTAACTTTTACTTTTTTTACCACGGTTAAAAGTAAATAAGGTTATTAAGGGTAAAAATGACATTATTATTACCCTGAAACTTGTTCTAATTCTATTGGATAAGTGTAATTCGACCAAAAACAAATTTAGGAATAAAATATGACCATTTAGGCCCACTTGGATTAGATTAGGACATTTAATATTATTTAATTTAAAGAATAGTTAAAATAGTTAAAATCAAAGTTTAATAACTAAAACATTTTTAATATAGGGTTATACATAAGATAAATTCGACTATAAATATTAATTAGGAATACAAAAAGATTTCCTACATAATAGTATTTAATTTATAATTTTTATACTTTAAATAATTTAATTTATTTATGACACAATGATGATGCAATAATTATCTTATTAATGAAATATTGACATAATTGATGTTATAAATACCCAAATAAATGTAATTTGAGACTTTTTAGGAATTAAACTAATTTCCTAGGTTAATATGACATGTTATTATTGATTTAATTAACTTTTTTTGAACTAATCATTCTGTTAGGATTTTCACAAAAATCAAGTACCAAATAGTGTCAAAATTGACATAAAATAGTTTTTAAAACGAATATTATATTATTAATTGTTATTTTATTCCTAAAAATATAAGGTTCGTCCAAATGACTTATATAAGGATATATATATTAATAATGAACCACTTGGGGTTATTTTGTCTTGTTTTAGTAAGATTATTAACCATATAGTGTAAGAAAACAAAAAAAGACACGGTAAAAGTTAAATTATTTAACATAGAGTTAAATCTAAATGATAAGGTTAAAATATTAACTAAAACTTGTCCAAATTCTATTGGATGAGAGTAGTTCGACCCATCCCCACATTATCTTAGAAATAAATCAATTTGGAGCTATTAAAAACCGAATATGACTTTATAATAAAATAATATTTTTTGTTTTTCCAAAGGTTCCCCTCACCTCCCTTATAAAAGGGCACCTCCTCCCTCTTCTCCTCACACCACTTTGAGCCTTCAAGATTGGAAAAACCTTGATAATTTATCTTCTCCATTTCCCTAGTAATATTCTAGATGTCCTGGTATTCTTCAAAGACCAAATATAGTTCCCTAAGAGGAGGTTTCAAAGAGGCGTGTCGAAGAAGAGGTAATATCCATTAGCGATTCTTTCAAATTTATTTCTTATTCTACTTCCTCTTCTTTAGTTGTTTCATTATGATGTAATAACATCAGTATCACTCATATACTAGTATGTTATTATAAATAAGAAACAACCCTATTTCACCTTCTATCCATCCTACGAAAAACGAAATCACCGCGCGTGCGTACGTACGGAATACCGTCTCCACGCCGTGGTGTAATCTGTTTTCGTCCACCACCTTACATGGATGGGTATAATGGTGTAAATAAATAACTATATATAGTTATTTTAAAGTGATATTGATTCTTTAATATTATACATACACTTCAATACAATTCCATGATCACGGGAATGATATCATCGCTCATGCATACGTACGGACTACCGTCTCCATGAACGCAATGAGATTCATTTTCCATGATTAACCATTCAAGAATGATTATAAAGTATATATAATGAATAATAATGAAATATATGACATAATGAAGCTACTGGATTTATTTATACATATATATATATATATTTTATCTAATTACTTCCACTCAAGTCAATAAGGAAAAGAAAACAGCGTTCATGCGTACGTACGGCCTACCGTATCCATGAATGGTGTATTTCATTTCATTTATCTATATATTATATATATTTATGTATAATTAATATATATGATATATATATCATGATTTAGATTCTAGAAGTAATTAAATCATGATATAATTAGTAATAATATCAAGAACAAAAAGTCCAAACACGTACGATAAATAAAACGTTTTACCCAAAACACTGCTTTGACATGAAATTTACAAAAGAACGGGTAATATAAAGTCATAAGTGAACCATATATGATATAATAACAATGAATATGATTCTGTAATAAGTCAATGACATTATTTAAATCATTATACAGGAGGTTTGGATACGTACAAATCATATCGGACCTAAGGTAAGGGATAATTTTGCAAATCTCATTTTTATCCGAGATTGCTTATACATAAGTATTTACTGGGGTTATTGTTATCATCCATGTACATGTTTTCTAAACGTTTTTTTATGTATGTTTAATTTCCTTTTTACCCATTTTTACTTTTACTGCATGTTATGTAAGGAATCTTTCTTTTGTTTAGGTTACGAGGTACTTTTTGACTTTTCTGACAAAAGTACGAGGAGAATGTTTTTTAACATATACAGCATGAAAGGATTTTTACGGTTTTATAAAGCCTTATTTTCATGAATCTTCCTCAAAAATATTTCATGACTATTTTAAACAAAATATTTTTCATTTAAAATTTCATGACGTTTTGTGAAAAGAAATTGATTTTGAAGAAGAAAGGATATTTTCCTCAAGAATTCATTTCAAGTGTTTTATCAAAACCATTTCCCATCTGAGATGACATTATTTCATATGTGTATGGTTCAAGTATAAAGTATCTATGATTTACATGGTTTCACTTTTCTTATTATGAAATGATATTCATTTCTTTTATATGGATTATGTGATGATGGGATGATGTTTATGAAACCCATTTTATTCATTGGGTTATTATGAATGATGTATGTTTATTTTGTGGCACAAGTAAGGATGATTTCATTATGAGATGGGTGGGACCTATATCTCCCTACAATACATTGGGTAAAGATTTATATCTCATGAGATAGACATGGATGGAATAGTAAGTTAATCCCGTTCAGTGTTACAGGACTGAAATGAGGAGTGAACTCGATTCAGAAATGGACTTTGTCTACTAAGATGATCTTGGCAGCAATGCCTTGGATACCATGGAAATCATATCATGTGCTTAATGTTTTTACACAATTACAAGTTTTATTCCTAATCTATTTTATCATTATTGATGTTCTATTATGATCTATGCCTTACGTACTGCCAAGTTTTATGTCATTGCTGAAGATTTCGATGTTTAAAAATTATGTTCATGTTTTCATGTTCAAATGTATATGGTTTGTTTTATTTTCTCCATGCTTACCCTTACTGAGAATTTGAGCTCACCCTTTATATGTTTTCTTTTCCCCGGGATATAAAGAAAGGTTTTAGGTAAGAAAAAAAGGGTATGATCTTTATGGGAGATGTTGAAGATCTTTCACCACGATTAGAAGATTATATTCCGAGTTTCCAAAGACACTAAACTATTACGGTCCTTGTGTGTATGTTTTTGTTATATATTAAGTATTCCGCCAAAGTAATGTAATGTCTATGTACGTCAATATTTGGGTCTCTACACAAACCATGTCCAATAAGGTATGATTCCCTCTCTCCAACAGACCATTCCATTATGTGATTCCACGAGGAGTGAGTTGTGGAATAGTCCCACAATTTGTTGGATGATTAATAAACTTATAGATCAATTATTCACTGCCCTAATTTTATTATAGAATCTTAATAATTTTATTTAGTTGAATTTTTAATTTTTTATAAAATTATTTAAACATTTAAATAGTTTTATACTTGTGTTTCATCATAAAAACATAACCATACCAACTAAATTCATCAATAATATTAACAAAATACCGAAAAACACCATTTTATTATCTACTCATATGTCCATATACATCACTATATATGAGATACAATATCCCACTAGTCCACTTTCCATTTCTCTCAAAATATTCATTGGTCTTTTTTTTAGTAAACAATATTCGCATGTAACAAACAATTCATAATAGAATGAGTCCAACAATCAATCTCTTTGGAGTCATTAAATGTGTTTCTCATTTATATGTCCAAGGTGACAATGCCAAAGGTATATGGGATTAGAATCAACCATGAACTTATTATTTTGAATTATATTAATATTATTATCTATATCTAGAATATATAAAACATTATTAATATTCTAAATATCATAGAACATCTCATTTTTATATAAAAAAAATATTGTACTTAATAATGACTGAAAATACCATTTTTCCAAAAAAGATACAAAAAAATATTGTTGATTATAGGAACATAAAAATATTTTTCAATTCAAAAACTAATCAACTGGGTAGAATTAGATCATAAGTTTTGACTTACAATGCAATAACGTTTTCTCCATTATCAACATGAATTTCTAATTCTCCCTTAATTTATTCCATCCCATACCTGAGTCAATGTTTGTAGACACAAATGTGTGATGCACACCCAATATCTAATAACCTAAGTAAGATCTAGTATAATTAATATTGATAACATTTACATTCATATTCTCACAATGTTTCTCCTTGAGAACACTTCTCAACCTAATATACCAATATTTATATATTTTATAGGTTATACATATAAGTGATGTCAATATGATTGTGATTAAGTATGCCATAATCTATAACAAATAAATATTAGTTGATGAGTATCATGTATTATATATTTTCCTTCATAACTTTAAATAAGAGTTTTCTAACTAAAAAAGATAATCCCTCACATCATATCAATTTAGTGATCCAAGATCCATATTTCACTAATCAATTACCCTACTTTGAAGTGAAACTCATCAGTTTAATTTTTTAGGTGGATATTCATCCCAATCATAAGAGTTGTGATTCTTGGTTAGTTGAGCGCACAGATCTTTTTCCATATCCATCGTATGGATAAAATTTGTAACACCCTTACCTAAATCACCGAGTTCAAGATGAAGTGCCACATGTCCTTAGGCATGCCTCCCCATACTCCATAGGATCCCTACTAGCAAATAGAGTCTAAATTGAATTGTGGAAACACTATACCCTCAATAAAAATTCATAGAAATAGATAAATAACCAAACATGTAACAATATACAATCATAGTATATAGAAACCAATGGCCATAACTATAATGAATTCATGATGAAATAATAAACTCTAATGATCATGCCAAAATACAAGGACACTGATCGCCCTTTAAGACAACCACATATACAAAAAATAAAAGAAAATATAAAAATTACAAAGCTTTTTTGCACCAAACTCCAAGACTTGACTCCTCCCAATATCCAGACCCATTGAGATCTATTATACTCAATGATCACTCCTAGGGCTCATCCCAAACTATACCTATAACAAGTGAAGGATACTCGGGTACCCAAGTGTCATGGACACCCGATAAGGGAGTGAGTAAAACTCAATAAGGAACCACCAACATTGTCCATTACCTAACCAAAAAATACAGTTAACATGCATGTGAAAATATTAGTAGAAAGTAAAATTGGAAATACATAAATTGCACAAGCATAACATATAGTCACTAATTTACAAGTAATAAACAACACACAAATGCCGATAGGTTGTGTGCTTACCAATGTATGACACATCCCTCTCATGGGGATAGTTCATATGGTTAAACCTACACAATAAACTATAGAAGACATAGTAATAACTCATGAAATACATGGATAAATGGTAACAGATCAATATCACATCATGTCAAGTAAGAGTCATAACCATCAAAAATCTACATGCAAAAAAATCAAGAATAGATCACATGTGGCTACACATTCACACCACATGCAATCAAACAACAAGCATTGGTCCCATAGGCTACACATGCATGATACATGTGATAAACCATCAAGAATAGGTCTCACGGGCTTCACACACATGTTATCAATATCACACATGGTATCATGGGCCACACACACAAACACATGTGATCAATATAAAACATGGGTCTCATGGGATACAAACATATGCACACACACAAATTTGATAAGTATCAAACAAGGGTATCATGGGACATACACACACATTTGATCAATATCAAACATGGGTCTCATATGCTACACATGCATTTGATTATGCCCCATCCATCGGTGGCCAAAATCAAGCCAGTGCACAATAGTCTATTGTGGCCCTTGGAAAATTTTTTAGTTACATTAGACATGGTTCCTTTAATTAGGTAAGTCGTATACATCATTAACTAATTAAGCATTAAATGAAGTTCGTAAATAATTATGAAGTAAGTTTCATTCACTCAAAGTGGTAAAACTCATACCACGTGTCAATATACCATGCATAATACCATATGTAAGAGCATACAAGACCACCTACCTCAATACGAAGACAACTCCCATCCAAGAAAATCCAAGTTTCCTTGCCTAAGTCATCTTAGTATATTTAGAGTACATCAAATTCTACAAGGTACAAACTCATGTTTGGGCATTCCAAGTTAATTAATTATAAATAAATTATAATTAATTAAATGATTACATGAAATCTTATAACCAAAGTCCAAAGGCATACTTGATTAAAGACTCATCGGATATCACTGTTTAGATGGAACGATGACCAACCGCCCATGTAAGGTTAGTAACAATCTTATGACATTATTCTGGGAAAAATACCTATCACATGGTAACAAAAAAATGGTCAATTTAATATAATTAAATTATAAACTCTAGAATAATTCAACTGAACGACATACCTAATCCCCAACATCATATAATGGATTTCACGCCACTCTTGATGCACTCCTGAATATAAGGTATGAAAAATACCCAATTCAATTCCATGATACGCTGGTTGGTCCAATTAAAATTGGAAAAAACCCATAAAAGGAACACCAAGAGACATGACTTCAATTAAATTCCCAACAATTACACACGTTCATAATAACAAGACATCCTATTTCCATGTCAATCAAAATCCATATCATTATCATATAATTCCACCAATATCTGTTGTAATTTTCATCAAATTTTCTTAATCAGAAATAAGCAAAAGATCAATAAATGATCAAAATTATCAAGAAGAATAGGATTTTAATAGAATTAAGACATCAAAGGATATCATGCATTATGACTTACCAAGATGAATCATCCATGATGAATGATATAATGATCCACCCCCACAAGAGGAAGAAAGAGATCAATATTGATGAAGAATGAAGGATCTCACATGGATTCATAAAAAAATTGCAACTAAATCCACCCCGGATCAAGGAGGCATCATGTTGGTGGTATAAGTGGTGATCCTAGACTAACATATCTCTAAAATTTGAGTCAATAAAAATAATCCCAATGGAGGAATCGATACTCTTAAAAGAAAAAAGGTCCTTTACTTAAGCATTGCCCAATGCACCCTACTAGCCAGTCGTTGGGGGTCCATAAACTATAAAGTGAGAAACCAACCATATGATGCAGGTTCACCAGATAGTTGGTGAGTCCTTCTGGGTATCAAGTCTACTATCCATCCCTTTAGCTAGCTATTGGGGGCCACTATCTAGCTTGTTCCTTCAGTAGTATCCCTAGATTCTCTGGTATTTCTCTAGTGATTACCCAAGCTCCAAGTTATCCACTGAGATTTATTTTAGGTTTAAAAATACATATTTATATTTTTTAAACATGAATAATATTGGTTCAACACCCAATTATATAAACTATAAATCCACCATATGAAAGGTTAAAATTTTCACCAAAATTAATAACCCGTAATGACATAGGTAATTCTGGTCTCCCTAGTGTAGTGCTTCTCATCCCCAAGAAGTTTTGGTAGCATGTGAATCACACCTCCAGATCATAATCAACTAAAAACTCACCACCCAAATGCCATGATCATTCCTAAACACCACTCATTCTCATCCAATGAAATTTAAAGAAAAAAACACTAGAAGTTAATCTATATTACTATTATTATCAAGCATTGAGTCCACGATCAGCACAACCATATAACTTGACACATTAGTGTGTCTTTAATTGATTCCTATTAAATTAGAATGGTGATCTCACCCATAGGAATCACTATGTGGAACAAGACTATGACATTCCAACAACACACCCAGTGTGGTTAAGTGTTATTGGGCCTGATAAAACACAAAACATGGGTAAAAATTAGATACCAAAACGTTAGTTTTTGGTTTCGAATTGAATCAAAAATTCTCTACCAACCAACATAACCCAAACACTCCAATAATTACTATGAGGACACAATATATACTTAAACACTAATATAACTAAAAATATAAATAGCTTGATGCAGTTCCAACCACCAAATTATGGTGCATGAGGAAACACCAGTCATAACTCTTCCAACTGACATCCTACAGAGGCACCCAACCTTAAAAATTTCTCTATATGAATCCATCAATCACAATTATTTAAGCATGATAAGAACTATTAAATCAATCCAAAATCCTCACCAAAATCTAAACTGAATTAAAAGAATATTTTTCCCCAATTGTCTCACTAACCACTCACATCAACCACAAATATCGCATCCATGTACCAACTCACCATTAATCTGAATCACTCTTGGATCATACTGAATTCAACATGATTATAATACCCACATCTGGTCTCCATATAGTGCTATATCTAAATCAAACATCAAGTATTTTTCATGGAAGAGGATACTCTCAATTCTATTACACACCATTCTTCTGGAGTCCCCTTGACTATTCTAATAGTTATTGTTACATGAAACTATGATCATTTCCATGATAGGGTCATTAAATCAAGGTTGAATCAATGCTCCCCACCATAGGAGTATCCTTATTGTTTCATAGTAATGCATACATTAGTATATTGGTTCACGAATACTTCATCACTGAATGAAATGACTAAACGTGACCTTCCATTCACACCTGATTTCCATTCAAAACTCCATGAACCGCACACACATATATTGCTCAGAACACGGCTTGATACTTTCAAAGACCCACTCTTGTTGTGAGATACATCCTCCAAAAATATATGCATCATTTACGAACACCGTCCTATATGGGTCTCATTCCCTCACACAAGCCACTACATAGAACCTTGGTATCTCCATAGTCATTAAACTCAGGTTGACTACAAAATAGTACCCGGATCCATTTTCATTGTCATATCCTACCATGAATAAATATATATACACATAAACTATTGGAATACTGTAACCTATGAGCTTAATGATAAGCACATAGATTTATAATCCAAGAATAACCTTGAACTAAAAATGATAATGAATTGTTTTTGCTACCTATTTCGGGTGAATCTACGAATCCTGAATCATTACCAATAGTCATATCACCACCACATTTCTACTAACTCATCTGAATCTATGTGCAACCATGTACATGAAATATCATGTATTATGGATTCCCTAGAAAGACATGAAAATTCCACTTTTATCCCAAAATAGAGCGACTCTTCCCTAATTCACAGACCTTCAGGCCTAGACTCACATGCATATTTATCTATCTACACTCTACTAGGCACCAACTCCACCAAACTAAGCACTCTCAATGCTCATTTCTAACATCGATCATCTTATTCATTCCTGGATCTACCACGTGTTCAAGAACTACATGGGAATATTTATCAATTAATCCTACCCTTATGGAACTAATGACTTGGGCTATCCCTCTACACAATATATCCTCCCTCAGGTTACCTTCACGTAGCATGATACACTGGCTCAATAGTAACTAGAGTCACATCCCTAAGGCCACAAGGGTCTCACAAGGGGTAAAAACTCACATAAAATCATCTAGGAACATCCCAACTAATATTCTATGATGGATTCTCCCTTATACTATCCATGTTTTGGTTCCATAGTTTCCTGGTTTGATTGAATAGAATTTCACTGGTCACTACAGGGATAAATCCACATATGATGCTCTTAGAACCTTAATTAACTAAACATATCTAATGGATACTCACAAAAGATTCTTTATTAAGGAAATTAACATGTGAAAATGAATTTAAAAATAACACTACATTATTTTTGTATATATGTATTACATCATCATCATTGTCATTTCAATCATTTTCATTTCCCAGGTGCACCATGATATAGTCTCACGTGACCTGTCATCAAAAGTGGACTTGCATATGGGTATATCAAAACAGAATGTCATGATGAACTTATATGTTTAAACACAACACAAGTTATTGGAACTAAATTGGTTGAATCCTCAATCATCAATATAATCACACACAAACAACATATATTTAATGTGAATACTACATGTCGAATATGATTTATGTGATGCCTCTTAGTGATATAACCAAGAGTCAAATCCATATGAAATTAGAAACCTCAAAATCCATGTGTTACACATGAGGTGAAGTCATATAACCATAACAACATAAACCAATAACATAAATCCAATTATCTGGTAACCCAGAGTTCCCTCTATAAAGGTGTTCATGACACACCAGACTAAGTTTCATTACAAGATTCAACACACCCTATTTCTCATGTCTACCAACTTCCCAAATTAGAAAAACAAACTACCTATAATACCAGTTTGTATCACCCTATCCCAAATCAGTAGGTTTTATATGAAGTAACACATGAATTCTAGTTCACCTCCCCATATTCCAGAGGCATCCAATTGTAAATGAGGTTTTAAATTTCATCATGTGAAGACTATACCCTCAATCATGATATATAGTAATAGATAAATAACTAAACATATAATAGTATAAAATTAAATTATGTGTAATATAATAACCATAACTGAAATGAATGTATATAGAAACAAAAAAAATGAACGATCATTCCTAAATATAAGGATGTTGATCACCCATCAGGCTGATCACATATAAAAAAATAAGAACAAAAGTACAAAGAGTCTCTTCACCCAACTCCTAGCCTCGCCTCCTCCTAGTCTCTAGAAATATAGCGAGTTATCCCACTCAATGATCAAACTAGGTCCTTAGTACAACATGTACCAACAAAAATTGATATCTTCTTGAGTACCCAAGTTCCATATACACCCAAGTAGGATGTAAGTAAAATCATTTGGGCACCACAAATAAATTTTATAAACAAACCGGTAAATGTGGTGTATGAAAATGTGATAAGATCAAAATAAATTAAAAAAATCAGTACATAAAATATGAATGAATAACATATATTCTCCAATTAAAAATTAGGAAACAACACCCATATGTTGAGAATTTGTACACTTTCCAAGAAAAAATAAATCTCAGTTGTACTTTCTTCAGCTCCATGTCATAAGGAAGGTCACCCAATAGCTTGAGGTAAGGCTTATCCTTTAGACAGCATGAGCCTTTCATGAAGCCTCTTTAAAATCCACTTGTGGCAAGGCTTCTCATTCACTGGATCCCTTTCTTAAAATGTTCCATTTTGAAACCTTCACTAAGAGCTCATGATTTATAAAACCTTAAGGAAAGGAACATCAGCATGTCTCCTATTTGGATTTGTATTTCTATGGTCAGAGGGTTCCTGTACTTGTCCTACCAGAGGATCTGGATCCTTGGGACATAGGTAGATTTGTATATCTATGGTCACATGGACCCTTACCCTAGGGAAAATTTTATGGAGTTCTTGGTCTTGGATTCTTGGGATATGACTTTTTCCTCCCCTTCTCATCTCTAATACTCAGAGCCTTTGGTTCCTGGTATGGAGGATAAGGATCACACTTGCTTTTCCATTTGGAAAATGAAAAGTTTACCTCCTATCCTAGGAAAAATAAAAGGGAAACCATTATGGTGTAATCCTCTATCCTTTCATGTAGGTGGTTGTATCCTTTCTCCTCTCTACATCCTTTGCCTTCACTCCATCCTTACATTGGACACATATACCATGTATGTTGAAAAGAGGGAAGCACCATAGCTATAACCTCTTCTGTCGTAGCCATAACCTCTTCTGTATTATCCCCAACCTCTTGCACTAGTGAAGGAATAAAAGTGTGTGGTTTTTTGAATCTTTCACATCCTATTATTTCTCACACTAAGCATGACTCACATGATCTTAGAGGTTTTTAACGAACAAAAAATCCATACGATCCACTAGAAAGAATGAACTATAAGAACTATTATCCCCATCACAATTGGGATGTGTAGGAAGTCTTCACCTTGGTCCCAAGATCGTTGGAATTCATCCTCAAAAGTTGAACACTAATTCCCTTAATCTAGGCATCCTCCTTAGGATAAAACCCTGAATTAAGCCCCCATATCACCATGAGTGGAAAAATCCCTCATGTTCCCTTCATAGGGGATATACTTCTCATGATTAATCCCTAACCTATCATCTCAAAAGTCTATATTCCCCTATGATACATACCCTTGTGGGTCTCCATAGGCATGGGTCCTCACCATTGAACTATATGGGATTTTATTCCCATCCAAACAGGATATGTAGGAATCCCCCTTAAGTTTCAAACACAAAATTCCAAATCAACCATGTTCTCTCGAGGGCATATCCCTAGAAGGTTATAATTCAAATTGGAAACTCGTATTCCTTCCAGGTTCCTTGGGCTTCTTAGGTATAAGTCTCACACTAATCTTTAACTATGCACCTTCCTCCTAAATTCCCTTGCCACATGATGTTAAATTGTATGGTTGTATCCTTATCACATGACCTTGAAAGGTATAAAGTGGAACATTAAACAGCACTGAAATATGTGAGTAATGATTCCTTTCATGAGGATATATAGGTATCCCCTCTATAGGTTAGATACCAAAAACAAAACAACTTTAGTCTCCCAGAATGATGATAAACTTCAGAGTAACCTTTGTCAACTTGGATGACAATAAACTCCAGAGTAAACTTTTGTCTCCTGGGATGATGATAAATTCCAGAGTGACATTCATTTACCTGAATGACCATAAACTCTAGAGTTCCCCACTGAGTGGCTTAAAAAACCAAAATCATCATGATAACGACCAAAAAATATCTAAGTAGTTTATAAGAGGATACCATCAATGTGAAACCCCAGATACACACAAATATCTCCATTGATGAATAAACTCGAAGAAATATGGATGATTCTGAATTCCACACATGCTAATAATGGATTACTAAAATTAGGATGAACTACCTCATACTTGGGAATTAATAAATTATTCACAAACATATCTAAAATCTATAAGAGAGTCTTATAGTTGGAAATAATTCCCCCCAAAAGGGTGTGATGACCCCGACTTGCCATCCTATCGACCAATGAAAGTTCTTAAGAGTTGTAGGTCAAAAAACTAATGAATGTTTGCCTTTGGAAAGTAGGTCCATTTGGATACAGAACCATTGGGTGTTTTAGGTTCCATAAACAAATCTTTTGGAAGCTGTTTGGAAATAGTGATTACTAACCAGAACATACATTCTGAGAGAGATAAAAAATGGTGAACCCAACATGAATCCTTAACCAAGATGATAGTGTTACTCATCTATCAAGACCATATCAGTTGATAAAATAAGGTTAGACAAGGCAACCAATTAGGCATTTATTCTCTCAAATGATATCTCAGAGTTCATTGTTTTTGTTTTTCATATATACAGGAACACTTTTACAAGAACTCCCAAAAATACAAATGTCTTCCTTCAATTTTACACCCATGAATGACTTGACTACTACTCAAGACGAATCCTCATTTTCATAAAGGATTCCATCATCGACTCAGTGTCTTTAACTATGGGTCTCTAACGCACTGGTTCAATAGTACTATCAACAAAATACCATTATAACCTTGGAGGCTACCTGACATGCCCTACTAATTAATAATAACCCTCGATCGTCCAGTCAGCGACAACCGGTGGTCCAAAAGCAGATGGTGCCAACCACCATCTTCAACTGTTTCAGGAGCTTATCCTTTGAATGAAATCACCAATCCATCACATATTCCAAGTAGGTCGACCAATAATCCACCTACGGTCTCATCCCGAAGACACAGAACTCCTTCCCAAGGGCTCTTAAAAATAATTTCCATTGCCATATCTACGCAGCAGTAAACCCTCGACATAATGAGGGTGGTTCCTTCCACTATCCGACAAAAGTCCCATCTGACTCGATCTCACAAGACATCACGCTGAGGACAACATGCGGATAATAGGGAGAAGGATACTACATTTTCTCCATCCATAGTATCCCAAAAACATAGTTTGGTTCCAAATAATGAGTGGGTACATACACCCACCCGTCTTTATTCCATCATCTAGTAGACTCATCTGGTGGAACCCAACCAATCCCACCATTCAAATCCAGTGGATTACCATGAGTAGGAACATACACTTTCTTACAATCATCAAGCCTTCCATTAGACTCTTCTGATAGTGTTCAAAGAAGTACTCCAACCCAATTCATTGGAAACTCACAATTAGGACCTACACCGGCCTACACTCATCAAGTCTACCAACAGCCTTGTTTGGAAGCACTTGGAGAAGTCAATCAGAAATCCCTAAAAAAACAAAAGGTAGACTCAAATTTCTGCCCCAAAAAATGAGTACTATCAATATACACTAAAAGGAAAGGGAGGATAGTAGTAGGTATATACCCCTACTACAGACATGGAGTGGAATTATATTCTCATTCCAACCACTGAAGTCACCAAGCACATATTGGCAATGGTGAAAGGGCAGACGCAAATTCATTCTCATATCTTAGAGACTTTCCAATATATCATCATTGTGGAAGCAACAATACCTAAGAGAAAGAATCATAACTCTATCCCCATAAGTAGGGTGGATCATCAATATGTTACCCTGGATCAGATACATACCTTTGTTCCTATCCAGGAAGGTCATATGGCATAATTCCCCATATCATACAAACAATCGAATCATGTTCAGACACCCATTCCAATTAGAGATAATAGGATTATTATAATATTCACTCCAAGGAAGGAAAATAAACATGTCCATGATAAAAAAAATTCCTATAAAGTGGCCCCAACTGCTTGTAAGAAGGCATCCAAAAATAAGTCTTATCAAACACGGTTGGAAAACCAAGTTCCAATTTGTGATTTGGCTCCACATAATGTTGGATTTCTTGAAGCCCTCATACATTTATCTATTTCAGCTCAAGATCATAATCTCCCATTACCAAATTATGGGAGTAGTAGCAATAACTTTTAAGTTCCTCGTTGGACACTTCCTCATTAAGGCTTGCTCTATGATAATTTGATCAATCTTGAGAACCTATCTCTGGATGAGAGCCACGAAAACCCTTTATGTGGCCAGAACACCAAGGAGTAAGAGGATTTATCCCTTACTATAATTCACCAAGGTAGTCCTCCCCATGATGTCATTTACTGTAAAAGTTCTCTCTGTCGTAGTGTTTCGCATTGTCAATAGAATTCTCCAACTGACAATGTGGTGACAAGAAAGCCCTCTTATCTTGAGGCACTTGAAAATAGAAGGTCAGTCATGTCTAATTCCTTTTCACTAGTGGGTGAAATTATTTATCAACTGAAAGACATCCCAAGGTGATGGTCATTCTATAAACCACCCATGGGCCATTTATCTTCCAATGAAATAGATAAACTCTTGACCAATCTTGCTGATTCTGATAATGTGGAAGGAAAATGCCAACTTTGGTCCGATCAAGTAGAGAAACTTCTGAAAAAAGATGAAGAAGACATGCCTGAGGAAACAACTGGCTAATGGTGAAATACCATTCATGTTCAGGATTTTGACCACCTCTCAATACAATATTCTAGAGATGATGGAGGAAGATTGTATTCATGATATATTACTCAAAATATGGAAGAATATTACTCATCTAAAAGACAAATTATTACCATATGAAGAATATCAAAGTCATGTCAAGGTAATAAAAGAGTTCCAGCACCAAATTGAATTTTCATATCTCTTGGGTTCCCAAAATCCAAAAATTGAAAAGCAATAGGGATCCCTTGAACATGCATGCCTCGTTGCATTAATGAGGTTGTGAAAATTAATCGTAGATACCGCACCTGGTGTTCATATAATAGGATGGGGTGAACATGGATCATTGCATTTCACTACACTCCAAATCTAGGAAAGTTTGCTAAAAGTGGTCTCATGCAATGTTTTTTCCCCAAGATAGCTACAACAAAATTTTTTTTCATAAATAAAGAGATGCTCAACAAGAATAGTCCTTAACTGTCTTCCAAAAAATTCAGGCCTGAAGAGAGCAAGCTATTGAGCTGGTTTTACATCAAGCATTTGAGAACTTCGAACAAGCCTCCTGCTTAGAGGATTTCAACCGTCAGATTATGAAAATGTTTGAAATAGCACAACAGTGTTTTGAAGGAGGAAATTTAAGTGAGTTTCAGATAACACACATAGCCAATGTTTAGACCAGAGTTTTTAAAACCAGAAGAGAAGTTATACTAATCTCATCCATAGATGTTTAGGATCCACCCTAGCCCACAGGGTTGGGGGATTTTTTAACCCAAACATTAGAGTCAAAAAACAGAGACCGAAGGGTTTGAGAAAGGATAATAGGAACATAACTATCTTGTAGGGTTGGGGTCTTTTTCATATTCACAATCCCCTCCTCAGAAAAATTCAGTTTTCTCCCGATTAAGGAAGAAGACGCAAAACGAATGCATAAATTAATTTTCAAAGGATTACCTTAAGGTTACTATCCTTCAAATAATTCTTGTGGAACCAAAAAATAGGTGGAAAAGTCTCGTAGAGGGAAAAAAAGAAGGGGATCTCGCAAAGATACTGACAGAATTCCAAAAGGTATTATGCGTTAGTGAATGTCATCAATTCCATCATTAAATATCCTCTAGGAAATGAATCCAGTTCAGGGGAGTTAGAGGATGAGGTTCTTATTCATAATGTGTTTCACACCAAAGAAAATGAAGGAGATGTGAATACCCGAACTCGTAGGCTTACTCAAAATTTAGGTATCTCCCCGAATAATCAATTTCTACCTCTCCGAAAGGCACCTAGTAAGATAAAAGTTAAAGTTTAGACCACGTCTCACCTTCCCCCTGGAAAAGGTCAATCACTTTTTCTCGAGGAAAAATTTTCTCAGTAAGAGGAGGAGATGTGGGAGTTAAAAAGACTCAATGAAGAGTCACACTAAGTTATAATTCCTACTAGATATTCTCCACAAGAAGATCCTCAGATTTCACTTATTATTGTAGAACATCATAAAATAAGGTCTATTAAAACTAATGATGTGAATAATGAATTACCACTATTGAAAGTAAAACCAGAGCAGGGTTAGGAACATCCTTACAGGTCTGTCCCTATGGGTTATCTAAGGAAAATACCCAAATAACCACTATTGATGGTCCTACCAATCGCCTCCCCATTTCAGGCTCCAGTCACCGCACCTGTTCAGGTCCTGGCTCAGCCAGATGTTTCCAGAATGATTATGAACACCATTGACTCATTGATGACTTTATTAGAAGCTATGGAAGGATAGTGCACACCAGTTAAACTGGAAAATACGTCTTATCTTGAATGGTTAGATTCTAATCCTCCCCCACTAAATTTTGGAAATCGCACATTTACAATCTTCAATGGCCCAAGAGATCCAAAAAAGCACTTGACACATTTTTTTCTCTCATTGTGATCCCATGATGGGGAACCTTAAAAACATGAACTCGTGAAACTCAGATTATTCATACAATCATTACAGGGGCCAGCCTTTGTATAGTACATGGGTTTTCAATCTCAATCAATCATAGGATGTGAAGATCTCCTTTAGAATTTCTTCTTCTAATTCATCTCAATGATGAAAAATACAAGACTCTTCGATATCACAAACTGAAAATAGAGGGATAATGAAAGAGTCTCAAATTTCATTACTCGGTGGAAAGGATTAAAATACTCTTTGAATATAACACTCCCTTAAGAATAATTGCTCCCCATATGTATAGAAAATATCTGCGATGAGTTACGCACACCATTAATTCTTATGAAATACATAGGAGGGTTTCGAGATCTGATGTCAATTTCACAATAGGTGGAAAACTCCTTAGAAGAAACTAGAGCTTTATCATGAGTAATTCCATTATCTCCAGGAAGAAGAGAAGGAAAATAAGAGGATGCTAAATTCACACTTAATTAGGCCCATGTACCTGCCCCTAATTCAAATCTCTCATCATACAATAGGGATCCACCTCCAGATCATCAGAAAAAATGACTGCCTCGTCAAGATGATAAAAAAGATCAAAGGTGGAGATATTTTTAGGAGTTAAAAAACAATTTTTGTTTCTTTTGAAATGACCAAGTCCCAATAAACTTCATCTCATATTTGGAAAACAAATTAGTTAAGTTTCCAAAGAGAAATAAACCTTACAAAGAAGAAAACGAGGACCTCCCAAACTATTTCATGTTCCATCAAATTTTGGGGCACTCCATATAATAGTGTTTTTTTTTTGAGAACCTCCTATAAAAGATGGTGGACTCTAGGAAAGTAAATATAAAAAATTCACCATCCCAAGTAGAATATGTTACCATTACATATCCATAGGAGGAAGGTGAGTGGAAGGAAGTCAAAAGTAATAATGATCTTAAATTCGATGATTGGATGGTCAGGAAAAAAATCAACCAAACTCATTCCATTCTATAAACACAATTTAAATAGTAGACTATGTATCCTACCACTTTTTTTTTACAACAAATCATTCATCATCAAAATTCCATTCTTCTCAAAGAAGTAACATTTCCAATAGAATAAGGATAAAACTGAATTAGATGAGTTTGTGTCAAGGAAAAAATTTTCCTTTACCTTATTAGATTTCATGCCAACTGTATCAAAATCACGTACATCATCCCTCCAAATAGAACAATAAGAGTTAACCACCTAGGAAGAATCTTCATCAGATGAGGATTTGATCTTTGGTTTCGTTAATGTTATTCACTTAATGGATCCCTACTCAAATGATGATTCTAATTATGAACCCAATTTCCCTACACTTGATTGGGAAACTAGGGGAAGAGGTCTTCAAGGTCAAGGATATATGGGAAGACATGGTTGTTCTAGAATCCACTACTCCAACCATACCCCTGCTCAAACTGTTTATGCAATACAAACTCATGGTAGAGACCTCCAGCGAGCTCAGTAGGAATAAGGGAACTCACCCACACAGGAAAGGTTATGCCCTGACATGATCATCTTGGAAGAATGGTTAAAGGCTATACCACCACCTCTTAGGTGAATGGGTAGACTTGGCTGGCCTGATCCACTAAAAGCATAAGTACTTCTAGATTCTACCCTAAAATATGGTCCATCCACATAAAGAGCATCAAATCCCAAACCACCTGTGAAAGAGTATCTCCATGCTGGAAAACACAGACCTCTAGATCAAAAGTATGATGTGTTGAAGAAACTGGCCCATGTACTGACCAAGTTATCAACATTGGATTCCCTGATTTTATCTAAGGATCTCTAGGAAGCACCAATTAAGGATTTTTCTATTCCTCGAGAGTTTGAAGTTGAGGTTTCTACAGAATAGGTTTACCATATATAGAATGATCCGGTATAATTCCATGCGGCCATATCTTTTATGGACCAGGATGAGTATGTCGTCGTAAAAAGACACATCAATACCTTGTACCTATCCTAAAATATCAATGATACTAATATCCAATGATCCTTTATTGATAATACATCAAAGGTTAATCTCATTACCATTCATACACTTCACTGATTGGGCCTCACTGAATCCCACTTCTCTCCCTCAACTTTAATGTTACATGGTTAAAACAAGAATGAAAAAGAACCTCTCGGTGATATTATGATCAGAACTCAGTTTGGGGATCTCATATGTGATTTATAGTTCATGGTTGTCTAGAAGGACACAACATTCAACATTTTTGGGGGGAGACCTTGGATACATTAGCATGCATTCATTCCTTCATTATACCACCGATGTATCAAATATTGAATCAAATGTCAAATTGGGACATTCCATCGTGATAAGGCCCTATTAAAAACTTTTGAATCTCAGTAAAATTATGTAGAGTTCTATCACACAAAGGGGAAATAGTCTATGGAGAATGATGTCACTAAAATCAATTCTCTGAATGGTCTGGAAAAGACCCCAGCTAACCCATTCAAGAATCTCAGAGTAGATTCTATACTTTCCATTAATCAACTTAAAAGGTTAGTCCCAAATCCAAGCACTCAATCGGTGGAATCCATAATATCAATCATGACAAATGAACCTAGAAGCATAGAAGAAATCATCAACTCACCAAGAAGTGATGAAATTCTAAATGGATATGTCTTCATTCCATCCACTAAGATTCAGCAAGTCCATGATTCATCAACAAATTTAGAAGAAGTTTTCACAATCATGGAAAAGGATAGAGATGTCGATTCTTGTACCATCAACATCCCTTCAGAGCTTCAAAAAGACCCTTCATCATCAGTTAGGTTTTAGATGGTTTCCTCTTCTATAGGTTGTCCAAATACTGATTCCTCCCCTAGATTTGAAAATCTTACTACATCACCCATCCTTCAACCATAGGAAGAGGAAGTAACACATGAAGAAGAGGAAGACCTCATGGGTTCCCCTTCAACATTTTAGGAAGGCATATCCACCACTATGGATGAACACGTAGAAATAAATCTGGGTATATAGGAAGATCAACACCCCACTATAATTAGTGCGGCCATGACTTATAAAGAGAAAGAGGTGTATAATTCCTTTCTAAAGTAACACCAGAATGTGTTTTCTTGTAATTATATAGAAATTCCAGTTCTTGAACCTAAGGTTTCCACCCATCATTTGGTTTTTCTAAAAGATCATTGGGGATACAAGAAAGAAACAAGAAGAACGCACCTGACTCATGCCTCCAAAATTGAGGATGAAGTTGAAAATCTTATCAAAGTCGACTTCATCCAAGATGTGTAATATACAAAGTGGTTATCTAAAAGTTTCCCTGTGAAAAATAATAATGGGAAAATCATAGTTTTAATTGATTTAGAAATCTCAATCAGCATTGTCTCAAAGATTAATTCCTGGTTCCAATCACAGAACTCTTGAATGATGCAACAACTAGCTACCAGGATCTCTTCTTCATGGATGGATCCTTTGGGTATAACCAAATCCAAATGGTCCTTGAAGATGAAGAATCTACATCCATCATTTCCCCTCAAGGTTTATTTTTCTATTGGGTAATTCCCTTTGGATTAAATAATGCTGGTGCGATATACCAACATGAAATGCATCACACATTCAATTACTTGGGGAAGTTTGTTCAATGCTATATTGATGATATTTTAGTCAAATAGAGACAATTTTATGATCACATAACTAACTTGGTGACCATATTCAGCAAGATTTGACATCACAATCTTAAGATGAATCCCTTGAAATGTGATTTCAGGGTAACCTCGGGAAAATTTATCGGTGTTTTTGTATGCCATTATAGCATCAAAGTCAATCCTGAGAAGACTAAAGATATCCTTGGCATGTAACCTCCTCAAAACTTGAAATATTTGAGAGGACATCAAGGAAACTTGGCCTACATCTAGCACTTCATATCCAATCTAGCAGTAAAGTGTTTCCCTTCACCAAATTGATGAAGAAAGGGGTCACATATCAATGGACCAATGACTACCAAGAGGCATTTGATACCCCCAATAAATACATCTTCAGTCCACCGGTATTGATGCCACCTATTGATGAAAAACCACTCATAATTTATGTGAAAGACTTGGAGTGATCATTGGGAACCTTCCTTGAACAAAAGAATGATACTGGGAATCAAAATATCCTTTACTATCTTAGTAGAACCATGCACTATATAGAGAATCGATATTAAGATATTTAAAAAAGATTCCTGGAAATAAAATTTGTAGTTCAGAAGCTGAGGCACTACCTAGAATATCATGCTCTCATTGTAGTTTTGGAATTTTCACTCCAAGTACCAATGAACCACCTAGAATTGAAGGGTGATTTAGAACTGGTAATAAAACAGATTAATAGGGATTGAACCATCATAAAACAATATCTAATTCCCATCTATGATTATGTTCAAGGGTTAATGGTCTAATTTCCCTCAGAACCAAAATTTTCTTATTTTCTAAAATCACAAAATTCCCAAGTTGATGCATTGTAAATTGTAGCTACAACATTGGAAGATCCAAACTGGGATGAAACAATCATCATCATTGCTCATTATCGTGTGGTTTCACCTTTTCTTCAAATCAGAATAGAGAAAATCAATTAAATCAGTCCCATTTCTGAACCCTTTGGTCCTACCATGGGATGGATAAAACCCATCAAGGAAAATCTACAAGACATATTACTTCTTCCAAATAGAGTTGGAAGAGAGCAGATATGGTGACGAGCAGTTAATTTCACTCTTTATGATGGACCAAATCACTAGAAACTATGGCTATCATGAAAGAAGTAAATATAGGATCATGTGGTGCCCTCCAGTCTGGATACAGGCTTTCTGATCAAATCTGAAGTCTTGTATACTTCTAGCCTTTGATGATGCAGGATTGTACAGATTTCACTAAGAAGTGGCATCTCTGCAAAGTGCCTGCCAAATTCATCCATCAACCTCCATAGTTTCTACATAAATCCAAATAATCCTATCCATTTTCTATATGGGGAATGGATGTTGTATGACCTTATCCTATAGCTACGACTAAGTAGTTCAAGTACATCCTTACTACTACCTATTTCTTCTCCAAATGGGATAAGGCAATACCTCTCAAGGAATTTAGGTCCAAAAGCATTTTTAGCTTTGTAAAATATAATATCTTCACTAGATTTGGTGTCCCTCATACCATATTGTTGGATAATGTCACCAATTTCTATTTGGCTAAGGTATAGAAGTTATATCAGGAATGCAATATCAAACCCAACCATTCATCCCGCGATCATGCAGCTACAAATGGAAAAATATAGGCTTTAAAAAAAACCTTGTCCAACATACTCTAGAAAATGTTTGATAAAGATAAAAAAAATATTGTCTTGATAAACTCTTGTATTCCTTATGGGATTACATAACAACTACTCATACTTCCACACAGTAAACCCCATACTCATTGGTAGATGAGACAAAATCAGTTCTACCCATTGAAATTCAGTTTCCATCACTCAGAGTTTCCATCTATGATCAATTATCCACTAATGAGAAATTCTAGAAATGAATGTAGGAGATGGAGTGATTAGACGAAAAGAGATTTAATACCTTACATCACTTGTAAGTGTATCATAACTGAATAGCATGGGCCTTTAACAAGAAGGTTCAAATTCATCCATTCCTCTAAGGAGAGTAGGTTTTGGTCCTTAGGACTCCAATGATACTAGGAATGAATCCTCTGAATCTTGATCCAAAGTGGTATGGACCTTATTCTATACATAAGGTCCATTATAATGGAGCTTATTACTTAATCTCAACAGATGGAGAACGCATTACAACTCCAACCAATGAAAGGTTCTTGAAGAAGTACTTTTTTTAATCACACACAGTTTTTACAAGTTGTATAATGATAAAATATGTTACAAACATCATCCATGTTGTACAAAATTAAACTCTTAACATCATTTTCCTTGTTTCAAGATGATAAACTGAATGGCATGAGGTCCTAGTCACATGACCTAAAATTGTAAAACATCATGTGTCCTTAACACATGACATTAAACTGTATGGTTGACATCTCCCTCATTTTATGTTAAGAAATACCTCAATATAACACAAGTTGAAATTCCTTATGGCATCTAAAATTATGAGTATCTTCCATGCATAATCCTTACTCACATTATTTCCACTCCTTAGTGGCATTTCAGCCCCATTGCTTTCCTATGTTTGGATCAAACCCACATGGGGAACCATATTCAAGAACTACGTATGGATTGATTCTCATTATAATGAGATACATAGTGATGCCCAGATATCCAATATTGGGTCCATCCATGATATACAAAAATTTCCTTTATTCCCTGTGTATGAGTCAAATCTACATTGGTAATATTTCCTCAATAACAACTTACAGCTTGATTCTTGCTTTAAAAAGATATGTAGTGACATCTGGGAATTATCCTCTGGTCTAGCTGCAATATGAATCTTTTCAAATCAGCTCATTTCCATCCATACCACATGAAATTAAACTCTATGGAACATTTCAAGAACTATGTATGGATTGATTCTCATTTATATGAGATATGTATTGAATCCCATATCTCCAATCTTGGGCCCAACCACGATCATGAAAGAAACAATTTCCCCTTTCCTTGTGTATGAACCAATTGTATACTGGGAACTCTTCCAGAACATATGGATTTATCCTCATTACTATGAGATATGTAGTGATGCTCGGATCTCCGATCTCGAGCCCAACTATGATCATGAAAGAAAAAAATTTCCCTTTCCCTATGTATGAACCAATTTTATACTAGGAACTCTTACAGAACATATGATGTGATTCTCATACCATCTTGTATCTTAGTCCCAACCATTATTCTAGAAAATATATAAAAGTTATTAAAGCCCCCTTCCTCACATAAAACCTCAGTTGGAGTGTGGAACCTTATTCAAGAACTATGTAATGCATGATTCTTTCCCCACCAAGATATGTAGTGATGCCCGAATCCTACATCCTAGTCATGTCACCATTAAAAAAATACCCCCTCTACCACCTATGTATAGACTAAGCCTATGCAAGGAGACCAATTTCTAGAACTATGTGTGTCTTGATTCTCACTCATATGAGATAAATAGTTATGTTCAGACTTTCAATCCTGGGCCCAATTGTAACATCATGAAAATAATTCATCTTCCCTCCCATGTATGAGTCAGATATACATGAGAATATTTAATATGATTTCTCATATTATGTATGAACCCTTATTCAAAGAAACCCCCATTATCCTCCACTTATAAATTCAATCGGGGTGGGATATCTGTATTTAAGAACTACATATAGCTTGATTCTCAACCCTGTGAGATACGTAGTAATGTTAAGATCTTCAACTCTGGGCCCAGTCACATCACAACATAAAAAAAATTCTCTACTTCCCCACATACAAATAAAATAATTTCTATGTCAGATATTTTATTTTGGGTTCTCTCCATATATATCCCACCAAGGGAACAAAAAATGTCCTCATTATACATATGAGTCAGATCAATGTAAGGGACTCAAAAATCATGGCCAATATTGGTCCAAATACTTCCCTTGTTCATTTTATATTACTCCTTTTTCATTTCATACACCTAATCTTGAATACTTTCAGATCATCATAATATTTCTTCAATTTCTGGTTGTAGAATGTCTCATACCTGAGAGGTCTTTTGACGGGCTATGCAATTCATTCCCCTAGTTGGCCTTGCATAGGTTTCTCATATAATGGGCCTATAAAACAAAGGATCCCTCTATTTGGCTATGTATTATATGCCCTATTTGTCCTTGCATAATATATCCCCCATACTGGGTTTGTCAAATAGTGTTAACTTCATTATTGGGAGAATCCTCTTTTTTCCCTCTAAACTTTGATGACAGTATGTAGGATCCCATAGTCTAAAGTGGTCATCCTTTGCATATTTCCCATATCATTTCTCTCGACCTGATAGTCTCCAATACAATGTTTTACACTTTTTTCCTCTCATTTGTTCAAATCATATTGGAATAACCTTGGTTAATTTGACCACAATATCATTCATTGTTTCCATAATATTTTGGTCCTAGTCATATGACCTAAAACTAAATGCACTATACTTCTTATGCTTTAGTTAGACCTATGTAGAGAGACGATTTCCCCAATTCTTTTGAAATTATTACTTGAAATACCTCTTCGGTATTTAGGAACTTCTCTCCATAAACCAAAATTTGTGCTGAGAAATATCTAAATATCCATAAACTTTCATTGTATTTTAGCAATAGACTATCAGAATTCTTGAGATCTCCTTTAATTTACTATGTATTATGTTACCCCAGTTGGCCTTGCATAATTTGGCCTACATAATAGGACTTTTAGGAAAAGGATGGTACTATTTGGCTATGCAGCATATTCCCTAGCTATCCCTAAATAATACAGCCCCCATAACGGGTTTTTTCAAATAGAGGTAACTTAATTCTTGGAAGAGACCTCCTCTAATTACATTTAACCCTTTTTCCCACATCACTCTTTGGATTAGAGAATCCACAAATCCCAACTTATAAATTTCTCCTTCCATACCTAAATATAGTAGTATATTTCTAAATAGATTACTGAGAATTGGAGAACCATCAAACCTTCGATCAAATATAAAGATGTTAAATCAAAGACCCTAATGTCCATACTTCATTAATTTAACTACACTCCCCTAATATCCTTGTTGCATGACTTTAAACTTCATTACCCCCCTAATGTCCTTAATTCACTACTTTAAACTACACATCTCTCTAATGTTCTTGCTGCATGACTTAAAACTACACAACATAATTTCCTTGTTTCATGAGTTGAAATTGAACAACATAATGTTATAAATCCCCTTTATAACAAATATTCCCTCTTTTACACACTAAAGTTTTGTATAAGTGGTTTATCATTCATAATGTGTGTCAATACAGATGGCCCCTTTTATTCTTAGACATATTTCCTTATCAAATCCACTCATTGCGGTCTTGAGACATCCAAATATTAACCCCCTTTTCTATTAGTAATAGAATGTCAAAAATCCTAGAAACTCCTTTACCTAACTATGAAGTACGTGCCCCAGTTTTCCTTGCATAATTCACCTACATAATAGGCCTTTCATCCTAGGGACGCCACTATTTTTCTATACAGCATATACCCTAGTTGGACCTGCATAATACAACCCCCATAATGGGATTTTAAAATAGCGATAAATTCTTTCTTAGAAGAGACCTTCTCTATTCTTATATTTCAAATTTTAGATTTGGTTACCATAAAAATCATGACTCAATATTACCCTTAAAATTACCTAAAAATATATATATGTATTGGGACATTTCTATCCATAAAGCCTTGTTTGGATTCTAATTTTAGAATTCATGGTCAAATTTATTAGACCTAAAACACTAGCTTTATTAGTCTAACATGCATGACTTTAAACTTTCCAAAAAAAGAGATACATTACTCACAAGGCTAAAAACCCACAAAGGTAAATCTAGAAAAAATTCGAGTCTCGGCTCACTAAGCCTACACTCTATACGGTTTAGGAAATCTTGAGCAATAAAAAGTTAAAAGGAAAAACTTGTTTGGATGAAAACCCAAAAATGGAATCCTAAGAAAAGGCCAAGTCTCACCCACTAAGTCCCCTTCATATTGTACTTAGGCAAAAATTAGGGTGATAAAACAAAAGGAATTTTTTTTAGGGTTTTCCATATAACCCTAGTGATAGTAAAACTACACTCACTAAGCCCCTTGGCTTAGATAAAATTTTAGAACACCTCCCATACCTATCTTTTTAATTACGATTAGATGATATAAAAAAATCATGCTATAGAAATCAGTTTCGAAGTTATCATTATAATAAAAGACAAGGATGGAGACGTAGATAATCCGAAACAAATTTCTCTTCATTATGAGAAACAATTCCCCAAAGGAACATCCAAAAAATGAAGTCTCTGTATATTATATCACAAGAGGTTGTCGGCATAACTTTTCATTTGTTGAATAGCCTCTTGAGCTCTATCAACTGCATGTTGATGTTCTATCAGCCGACCATCCCCAGTCTTCTTGGCCAGATAAAGTGCTTCCTTAGTAGTCGCAATGGCATTGACCTCTTCCTTTTGAGCTTCTCATTTTAATAAGTAAAGTGTTTAAGTTACCCTTGAGTAGTATCCAACTCTTGTTGAAGGCAAGACACTTTTACAACCTTATCCTTGATTTTCCAGCTGAATTCCTCCAAATTTTTGTCATGGTTGTCTTCCTCTAGGGATACTATTGCTCAAAAAACATAATATTGATAAGTAGTTTGGCCTTGATGAGATATTGCCGATGTTTATTCTCTTTCTCCCGCCTCTGAATGGTCTCCTTCATCGCAGTGTATATTACACGGTAATCCAAACCACCAAATCCCAACATGATAAATATCACTGAAAGTCATGGGATTCATTAAGGAAGATCCGCGAGGGGTGTCTCAAAGATAAGCTTCCATATATCTCACCAAGATTTGCAACGTGCGATGTGGAGAGAATTATGTAACTCTGGATCTGACTCAATATAACGACCCATACTTTACATACATTGTTATTACTTCAGAATTGAAGCACACTTATTACAACATATAACAAAACCAGGAAAGGACCGTATAGGTATATAGTCTTTAGAAACTGGGAAACATAAACAACTGGTTCATAAAGCATCTACTTTTCCTCCCATTTATTTCATCATATCTAGAGTCCCTTTTGGCATATCCTACTTAATAACCTTCTTCCTGGCCTGGGGAAATAAATCATACAAAAGGTTGAGCTCAAATTCTCAGTAAGGGTAAACAAAAGAAATATCAATCGCATCATATACATAAGAACATAACTTTTGGAAATCTTAACCTGTAAAAGAGATCATAATTTCATAACATGGGATAAATCATAGTAGTGAAATGTAATCCCAATAATCATAACTTAAAACATGAAACTTTGTGTCATACACACATAATCATATATAATCATTTCTTATTAGTCAAGAGTCATTTCCAAGACTATCTTAGTGGACAAAGTCCATTTCTGAACCGAGTTCACTCCTCGTTTCAGTCCCGTTTCACTGAACCGGTTTGACCTGCCGTTCTAGCCATGTCTATCTCATGAGATATAAAATATTTACCCAATGTATTGGAGGGATATATAGGTCCCACCCATCTCATAATGATATCATTCTTATGTGTGCCACAAAATCAAAAATCATACATCATTTCATAACCCATGTAATAATAATGGGAATCTTATACATCATAACATAATCCATATAAGATAAAAGGACATCATAAAAATAATTCCATCATAACATAATCAAATCAATGTAAAAATAGGGATAGAAACAGAACCTTATATTATCTTAGATGGAAAACAATTTTGATAAAACACTTGAACTCCATTCTTGAGGAAAATATCCTTTCTACTTCAAAAACATTTTTCCTTTCTTAACATGTCATACAATTTTAAACTAAAAGAAGTTGATTAAAAATAAACTTGAAAAAATGTAAAGAAAGCTTCTTGGAAATAATGTTTTAAAAATCCATTCATGTCGTATAAGTTAAAAAACATTCTTCTCGTACTTTTGTTGGAAAAGTCAAAAAGTACCTCGTACGAAAAAATGACAAAAGATTCCTTTCATATATTTTACTAAAAAAATCAACGAAGGGTAAAATTGGATTTAAACAATTGTAGGTGTATGGAAATAATATTACATATCGAGGAAACATGGATGTGGATGATAAAATACACCCCCAGTAAATTCCAAAGTATAAACAATCTTGGATAAAAATGAGATTGTGATATTTCCCTTACCTTAGGTCCGATTTGCTTCGTAAGTGTCTGAACCTCCTGTATAATGATTTAAATAATGTTATTGAATTAATCCAGAATCATAATTATTTTTATGATATCATATATGGTCATATTCTTAGCTTCTTATCAGTAATATTTCATTACTACTTGTTATTCGGGTGTTTATTACTTTTTGTTCTTATGCATGTTTTGTCGAATAAATTCTTATTTTTCTTTTTAGGTTATAGATACCTCATTTACATAATGGTATTAGTGTAATATATATCATATTCATTCATTCAATTCATTTATATAATCATTATGCAATGAATATCATGTAGAACGAGTCACATCACATCGTGGAGATGATATTCCGTACGTACACACGAGCGATGATATTGTTCCCATGATCGTGGAATTGTATTGGAGTGTATGTATACTATTTCAGAATCAATATCACTTTACAATAATAATATATAGTCATTATTTACACCATTATACCCATCCAAGTAATGTGGTGGTTGAAAATAGTTTACACCACGGCGTGGAGACGGTATTCCGTACGTACGCACGCGCGGTGATTTCATTTTCCGTAGGATGGATAGACGGTGAAATAGGTTTGTTTCATACTTATAATAACATATCATTATATGAGTGATACTGATGTTATTACCTCATAATTAAACAACTAAAGAAGAATAAGTGGAAGAAGAAATAAAGTTGAAAGAATCAGTAACGGACATTACCTCTTCTTTGAAGCTCTTCTTTGAGACCTCATTTTAGGGCACTAAAATTGGTCTTTGAAGAAGACCAGGACCTCTAGGATGTCTCTAGGGAAGTGGAGAGGAGAAAGTGGTAGGGGTTGTCCGAGCTTGAAGGCTCAAAGTGGTGTGAGGAATAGGGGGAGGAGGTGCCCTTTTATAAGGGAGGAGAGGGGATCCTTTGGAAAAACTAAAAATATTATTTTATTATAAAGCCAAATTCGGTTTTAAATAGCTCAAAATTGATTTATTTAGAATATAAGGTTTGTATGGGTCGAAATCCTCTCATCCAATAGAATTTAGAAAAGTTTAGGTTCCTATTTTAACCTTACAATTTATATTTAACTTTAAGTTAGATAATTTTTCTTTTAGTGTGTCTTTTTGTGTTCTTACACTATAAGGTTAATAAACTTACTATAACAATCCAAACGAACCCAAAGTTGTTTATTATTAATATATATAACCTTATATAAGTCATTTTTCAGAACCTTAGATTTTTAGGAATAAAATAACATTTAATAATATAATATTTTTTTTTAAACTATTTTATGTCAATTTTGACACTATTTAATAATTGATTTTTGTGAAACTCATAACAGAATGATTAGTTCTAAAAAAGTTAATTAAATCAATACTAACATGTCATATTAATCTTTAAAATTAGTTTCATTCATAAAAAGTCTCAAATTACATTTATTTGGATATCTATAACATCAATTAAGTCAATATTTCATTAATAAGATAATTACTGCATCATCTTTGTGTCATAAATAAATTAAATTATTTAATGTCTAAAAATTACAAATAAAATACCATTATCTATGAAATCTTTTTATCTTTCTAATGAATATTTATAGTCGAATTTATCGTATGTATAACCCTATATTAAAAATGATTTAGTTATTAAACTTTTCTTTTAACTATTTTAACCCTTCTTTAAATAAATTAATAATAAATGTCCTAATCTAATCCATGTGGGCCTAAATGGTCATAGTTTATTCCTAAGGTTGCTTTTGGTCGAATTAAACTTATCCAATAGAATTAATACATGTGTTAGGGTAATAATAATATCATTTTTACCCTTAATTACCCTATTTACTTTTAACTGTGGTAAAAAAAAGTAAAAAGTTACTATTTACCAAAAATTATTTTCATCTCATTGAACCACATTTTAGTCCTTGATATTAACTGTGTCTCTTGGATTTTCTAAATTCCACTCACAGAAGCGGTAAAATTAAGTTTTATGAAAAATTCAGTTTTTTTAACTACCACTTAGTGGTTTCACTATTCATCAAAAAATGAAAGTTTCCAAAAAAATACCAAAAAATAGGCCTAAGCTATATTTGATATTATGAATTCAAAAATTATGTCTATTTTACCAAATTCAAAACACATCATTTGCATTAATTAATTTCAAAATTAATTCTCACCGACAAAACAAATAGCGTGTTTTTAAGAGATAATAACTATCAAAAGATTGACACTTGTTTATGTTTGGTTTAAATGTGAAATTACATTCAATGACCAAAATTGTATTAAATGGTAAAAATATATTCTAAATATACTTTAAAACCACTCAAATTAACAATTTATCACTATTAATTATTTCGATTAAAAAAGTTAGTAATTTTCACTATTCATCATAATATGAAAGTTATCCGAAAAGTACCAAAATTTCACCCTAAGCTAATTTCAATATTCTGAATCCAAAAATGAAGTCCATTTTGAAAAATAAAATTTACAAAATTTTAAAAGGTGGTTATTACTATTCATAATGGCTAGTTTTAATAATATTTTAATAGCATATCGTTGTTTAGTGAAACTCGATATTGCGTACGACGCAAGCTATCGAGGAAGGTCGCGATTGCATGTAAAGCAAGCCAAGAAAGTGTTGTGTGTAGTGAAATATTCCTTTGATGATTTATAAAAACAAAATATTTCTCATAAAAGTCTCGGGTGTTACTCTCAAAGTCACTATCATAAGAGGGGATGTACTCTGGAATCAATGAACTTAAAGAAGTTCCTTTTTCTACTCCCTCCCCAGTAGTAGGTTCCTTTCCTCCTGATACTGGTCGAGTTGATGTAGAATTTTTACCCTCAGACCAAGCCATAGAGGCTGATAATCCTAAAATATGAACTAAAATCATCGTTAGCTTCAAAAGAATAGAAACAATGAGGAATAACCCCAATAGTTGTTGAAACTTACCCAATAATGTATCAACATCTTTAGAAGATTCTTCCCCAGCATTCCCAGCCTTAGTATTTTGGGATATAATTTCTTGTCGAGGGGAACTTCCATGGGTCTGTCCAAGACCAGCTAAATGAACTTCAAAAAAACTCCATGTTTCAAGGTTCACTTGAGCTGGCTCCTCCACAACAGCGGGATTGAGAGTGATTTTAAATCCTTCTCCATGCACAATTACTATAATAGTTTTTGTGGATGGGGCTGCATATTTCAACCAATCATTATAAGATAACCAGACATAAAAATATTTTTTGGACAGAAAATAAAGACCCACATCCATTTGATTTATATAGTATCCCAAATTCTTCTAAAGTAGTAGGAATATTAATATGTTCCAATATTTCATCAAGAGACATGCCAATATTACCCCATGAATTCTATTGATATCCCAAGCCCCATGTTAATATCACACATCGGATCACTTGGAGAAGTTGGTTCATGACCCTCCTTCGATGACTTTAGACCCCAAACATCCTCCTTAGTGACATCCATAAGGTCATCATCAGTCATCGTAGGATTCTCTGGTACATCCGACGAACCTGAAATATTGAAAATGTGAAAGTTAGTTATTGATATATATCTTCTCACGAAGCACTTATAACATAAAAGATGCATCCTCTCTCCCTGTAGTAGTAATAGGAGCAGTGTCAGGAGCAGATAATGTTTTCTCTTTCTTGGATGCCTCTTCAACCAAAGATTTTATTTCATTGGCATGGATCTGCACTTGGTCAGAAGTACCCTCCTTAGTTCATAGGGGGGTCATTTGTAACTTACTTGAGGGAAGAAACAAAATAGGTTCCTACATTTCCAGGAATTTTAAATAATTTATTTGGATGATGTCAAAATTGATGATGTTAAGAAGACTTACTGCTACTATTGAAGCATTTAGCTATAGATATTTTCTTTGGCATACCTACTTCTTCATTTTCTTCAAAGGAGTACAAGCATGATCCTCTCAAAAATAGGTATTGGATATGGAAAGCCTCTTGAATCTCATCCTTCATGGTCTGTTGGCCTAGATATATTTCTCTTGATTCAATGGGTGATCCTGTATCCCCAAGCAGAGTACCACCAGGGCTATACCATGGTGATGGAACCTCAGTTGATTTCCCTTTAGTCAACTAGAAATTAAAATGGTATTTCCCCTAATCGATAATTATTTGACTAAATTTAAAGGAAAAGAAGAAAAGAGTTTGAGAAGAATAATATTTACATCTTCAAGATCAAAAAAATCAGGCCATTCCTCAAAAGATGAAGGATCAATCCCTTCAGTGACGCCATGATCTATCATTTCCTTCACTTGTTTTTTAGTGGGGATTGAATTGTTGGTTGCATATATGATCATCTATAGATCCTTAATATAAGTTATTACTTCAACAAAATTACCCTCAAAGAGAATATCAGATGAGGCTCATAGATCTCATATCCCAGGAATATAAAATCCCTCACATAGAAGCTCCCACATAGTTTCAGCATCACAAAATGAGTTCTGCCACATTTGAACTGCCTCTAGTCATATGTAGTCTGAGTACATTCCAACTTGCTATAAAGATGATCATTCAGCCTTAGACCGGATGGGATTCCCAATTCTTGGAATCACATATTGTGGATGAGATAATGGAACCTGATTCTCTTTTTGGAAATGGTGAATAAACCACCTAGGTGTAGACTCAGTTGGTGATGATGGTGTGGCCCTCTTAATTCTGGTAGGTGGATTATATCTTGCATGAGGTCGCTTTGGTGAGCTAAGATCCTCATCATCTTCTTCCTCCGACTTTGATGACTTATCCTATGAAGGATATGAAGTACCTTCCAAACTAGAAGATTTTGTCCTACTCTACCTCTTTACGCCAACTCGGTGAACAACATTGTTTACCACCCCTTTAGGGTATGAGGCAACCCAATCATTTTCATACCATATAGTCAATCTTATTTCTATATCAGCCACAAGAAGATTTATCATTACCCCTATCTTTTCCACGACTGATAGCAACCATAGTTATTGAGTCACCATCAGATGTTGTTCTAGTCTAATGTGCACCGGAGGGGATACGGTAATATGTTTCAGGAATTTTAATTGTCGTACAAATCGATAAGGAGCATATGCCTCACATATGATTTCTCTATTGATCCTAGTTTCCAATACACCATCCCTGCAAGCTAGCATATACGACCTTAGCACTATGTTGTTCATCCCATCATCAACAAACCTTACCATGGGAAGATTACCATAAGTAAATAATTTTAACTATTTGAATAAACTCCACCTTTTATAGATTTTATGAGGTGTCAAAGATAATGTCTGAATACCAGAGAAGGCCTGAACGAATGGTTAGAATGAGCTACTAAGGAATTGGATTCCACTATGCACAACATAGGTTCTGAAATGAGTCATGATCCATCCCCATAAAACCCGAAGTGGTCCTTCAATTTGGAAACGATCCTTCCCTCCATGAATTTTCAACAAACTCTAATAAATATTTTCTAGCATAGGGGTATCCAACTCCACCATCATCCTCTCAACCAACTTGATCGCTACAAAAAAATGTTCAAGGCCTTATTCTCCCTTTGTAATCAAATATAGGAAATAGATAAATATAGAGTCACACACTATAGGAAAACTGAATATTTGCGACGGGCGATTTGTGATGGGGCTCCGTCGCAAATCACCCATTGCCGAAAACTGCGTCGCAAATAGGTGTTTTTGTGGCCGTCCTGTCGCAAAAAGAGTATTTGCGACGGTACTTTTCCCCTGTCGCAAATGAGTTTTCGTTTATATATAAAAAAGTTATTTGCGACGGGCCGTCGTAGATATATTAGTTGCAACAGGTCAGAAACCCATCGCAAATGCGAAATTTAAAAAATACTTACGACGGAGGTATTTGCGACGGACCGTCGCAGAAATTTTTTCCCAATGGGTATTCGTCCCGTCGAAAATGTTACAGTAAAAAAATATTTACGACGGGAAATCCCTTCGCAAATGTTCCCATCGCAAATATTAAAAAAAATAAAAATAAAATAAAATAATTAATTCAAATCGTATAATATTATATAAAAATAATATTAATATTAATAATATAAAAGAATTATATTATTATAATATAAATAAAAATATATATAAAATATAATTATGAAATATTAATATAAAATAATAATAATATGAATATAAATAATATAATATAATATAATAATACTAATATTAATAATATAAAAAATTAATATAATATTATTATTATTAAACTATGTATATAATATTAATATTAATATTAATAATATAAATAAATTATATTATTATAATATTAATAATAAAAAATATATATAATATAATTATGAAATATTAAGATCAAAAAATAATAATAATATGAATATAAATAATATAATATTATATATTATAAAATATTAATATAAAAAAAATAATAATACTAATATTATTAATATAAAAAATTAATATAATAATAATATTATTAAAATAAACATACATATTTATGAAAAAATAATATTAATATTATTAATATTAATAAAATTATAAAATTATAAACTTATCAATATTAACAATAAATATAAAATATTAAAAGTAATATTACTAAAATAAGCAGACATTAAAAATAAAACTAATAAGTAATAAAATATTAAAAAAAATAAAAACAAATTAAATCATGTAATATTCGTACCAATAGGAAAGAGGAATTATAAATAGTTAATATGACAATAAACTACGAACTCAAATGTTTATTACATCTAAAAAAAATCACTGGGGGTGGATAATCTGGAGGACCTGGAGGAGGTGGTGGAGGAAACTCCATCCCTAAACTATGAGTCAGACGACGCATATACTCCATATACTCCTGATATTGCTCCTCATATCAATGTATCTCCTCATCCTGCTACTGACGCATCTGCTCCTTCTATCGACGCATCTCCTCATCGTGCTGCTGATGCATCTGCTTCTACCCCTGATGCATATCCTCTATAAGCTGACTCTGAGCACGTAGCTGCTCCTGATACTGTGAGGCAGAAGATGATGTATCTCCATGAGCTCCTCTCGAGCTGGACGCCGACATCGCATCAGTACCATAATAAGCTGTAGGAGTCAAATGAGAGTCGATACCAACTACTTGGCCCTTTTCGAAGCCATACTGGGTCGCCTGCATCCATGTCGTCTCATCAAAATGGTGGGCACTAGTCCGATCACCTGTCTCGTCTTGACTCTCAATCAGTGTCTGAGAGTTCGTGGCCTCATATGAATCCTTAAGTTTCAATTAGAATTTAAAATAATGAAAAGATTATATGCATTTACTTTTCAAACTGAAAAGAAAATAATACTGACCACAATCTGATGCTGGCGGTCACCTCTAATCTCTCCAGTAGCCGGGTCAGTGTACATCCTCCGATAAAATCCATACGCCGAAATACTGGGCTGCTCGAATTCCTATATGAATATAAAATAAACTTTTTATATTTAAAGTTGTATAAAATATTAAAAAAAATTACTTACCAGATGCTCTCTATGCGAACTGAATGTACGACTACTAGCTCGATGTGTCACCTCTTGTCTCCCCCGATTCTGTCGACCCAATGCAGATCTCCACTGAAACCCACCACCCAACCAGTGTATACATAATCCATCCCAAACGTGAGACTCTACAAGACTCATCAAATTCTGTCACTCCAGCTTTCTTTACAGCCGTCTTTCTCAAATTATGCAAAAACTGACAGAAACGGTCACGCATAGACACCACCCATGCCGCGTGGATAGTGGCACGCATGCTCTCATCGATGGGATACCATAAAACCTAATATAAAGTTATTAATGAATTAAATTTCAAAATAAATAATATTTAATTACGTACCAGCCAATGATCGAACATGGCGGCCTGCACATCAGTGGGAATCTGATCCCATGTGATCCAGGGCTGAGAAAAATAATTGCGCAAGATAGAGCTCACCTGTCCAATAGCTATATGCGTAAAACAGTGGAAAAAGAACAAATAATCAATAAATTAGAATATTAATAAATTATAATGAAAGATAACTAAAATACACAGGTTACCATACCACTGCGTGTGTGCATCGAATCCAAGAGGTGGACATCGCTCCAGGATAGGATCTGGAATCATCAGTCTGGCAAGACCACGCCCCCTCCGAGTGATCCATGTAGTGCCAACAGCCTGAGGGTCAGATGACTCAAAAACCTCATCATCCATAGGTAGATCAGCCTCCAGCAACTTACAATACATTTTTGTGTCCATCTGAAACACGAAATGATTGTTATTAGCAAACAGTTGAAAATAACTATTATGTATAGATATATATTTGTTATTATTCTAACCATAATTTTACTATGTCAATGTTCATCTTCATCATCATATTCGTAGTTTTCAATTTCAATGTCTCCATATTCCTCATCAACATCATCAATTTCCATATTATTTTCACTTTCATCATCTCTTGTCATTTCAAATTCAGTTGTAACATCATTGACAACATCGTCACCATCTACCCTTAACTGTGGGGTGTCATCCTCAATATTCATGTCTCTTTTTGAAAAAGATGTGTTTTTAGGAGTCTCCTGAAAAATTTCATTTCCTTGCACTTCAGTGGAACCACATTCAGTTTGAGTAAACTGATTTTCTCGAGATTTAACTTTTATTATACTCCACTAATCATCTAACTCTTTTGCAGTAGCATAGTATTTTGCATAATAAATTTGATGTGCCTGATGAGCCAATAAAAATGGTTCATTTACTGCAAGAAAACTTTTATGTTTAATATAAACAATTCCATGAGTCGGATTAATATGCAAGCCTCTCTCAGTATCCAGCCATCGACATTTAAACATTTTTACATAATTCTGTCTCAAATAACACAGTTCAATAATTTCTTCAAGCATGCCGTAAAAGACAAATTCAATATCTCTATGATGTGATCCCTTTAAACAGACACCACTATTCATTGTTTTCTTTGATTCCCCATATGAACGTGTCTGAAAACGATAACCATTAACCACATATGCATTATAAGATTTAACCATTTTGGATGGTGGGCTACTCAATATACGCAATCGACTATCAATCTTATCAGCATGTACAGATACCTGAAAATTTATAAAACATTTATCACTATTACAAGTAATAAATTGATTTTATATGTAAAACCAAAAAAGAATGTATGTTACTAGTTTTTGAAACCAGTAGGCAAAATCTTTTTGTCGACGTTCTTCTAAGCCAGCTGCTGTAATTTGTGGAAATTTTTTCTTGATATGATCATCATATAACCTACAAATACAATATGATTAATTTACTGTAACAGAATCTATAGAATAAGGGATAAGAGAACTCATTGTACAATTGGTGACATTTCTTCACAGTTGAGTAGAACATATGTATGAGCTCTATGATGTTCATCATCTGAAATCCATCTATCATGAACTCCACCAAAGCCAAGTTCGGGCTGATTGACAACTGATAATTGATTGTTCATATCATCATCAACATTCCCCTCATTCTGGCCCATGCGGTTAAATTTTGAGGGATATTCAGATTCAAAATAATGAGAGCAGAATAAATCAATTTCTTCTTGCAAATAAGCTTCATCAATTGAGCCTTCAACTGATGCTTTGTTACAGACTTTTTTCTTAAATTTCTGCACGCATCTCTCAAATGGGTATATCCATCGAAACTGAACCATACCTCCACATTTTGCTTCATGTGGAAAATGTAATATCAAATGTTCCATCGAGTCAAAGAAATCTGGTAGAAATATTTTTTCCAGTTTTCATATAATTACAACAACAGCTTCTTCCAGTTTTCTTAGTGTATCGTAGTCTGTTGTCTCCACACACATGTCTTGGAAAAAATATGATATATCTGTTATCGAATCCCAAGTCTTAGAATTCAACAAACCTCTTAATCCAATAGGCATAAGTCTTTCCATTATAACATGACAGTCATGACTTTTTAATCCGGTAATATGACCATTTTTAACACATCTGCCCAAGTTGGAAGCATAGCCATCTGGAAGTCTCAAATCTGCAATCCACTGACAAAATAATAAGAGACTCTCTTTGGTCAGTGTATAATTTTCTTTTGGCTTCATTAATCTCTGTGATATGACATTTTCAAACAATTCAAGTTCTGGTCGCCTGAAAATTTGGGCAAGATCTAATCGTGCCTTTACATTATCTTTGGTTTTACCCGGTTTATCCAAAACTGTATGAAATAAATTATCAAACCAATTCTTCTCAATATGCATGACATCCAACATGTGTCAGACCAACAAATCAGACCAATATGGCAGATTCCAAAAAATGCTCTATTTTATCCAATTGTGTTCTTTCCCAAAACCATGAATTTTCTGTTGGTTTATTGTCAGTCCAAAAGTGATGGAAGGTAATGAAAATACAACTGATTGTAACTCTGTACCTGAGATCATTTTTGTAGGTTCATCTCTTTCAATTCTGCCTTTTCTGAAATGAGATTTATTCCTCCAAAAAGGATGATCGATTGGAAGAAATCTGCGATGACAGTAAAAATAGCAAGGTTTTTTTCCATTCACGGGCATAAATGCTTTTTTGTCTCCCATAAAGTAAGGACATGATTTTGGACCAAGTGTACTCCAGCCAGATAACTTACCATATGCCGGGAAGTCACTAATTGTCCACATCAAAGCATCTTTCATTACAAAATTCTATTTCGCATCAGCATCATATGTACCAAAACCATAACGCAAGAGATGTTTCCCAACGATGTCAAATGTCTCAAACGTTCTCAGAGAACATTTTTTACAAGGACACTTAATTGTCCCTTCTGAAACAAATTCCGGGTTTGATGATGCAAATGATAAGAAAGCTTCAACACCATCAACATATACAGGATTTAAACTAGAACCGTTTGGATTTCTGCACTGATTTATCCAAGCACAATCATCTAATAATGATTTATTTCTATTTCCTTGTACCATATTCATATATATGTATCTACAAAATTTAAAAATTGTTAAATAATTTGATATAATAAAAACAATATCCTAAAAAAAATAAGATACATAATTATAGTTATTTATTAATAATTACCAATAATTATAGGCGACACAGTTAGTTTGTAATCATCCCCACTAATTATTATTAATTTAGCAATACTTAGAAATACTTGGCAAAATGAAATATGCTTGAATAATGAAATAAAATTTTTTAATAATCATTTTGGATATTATATTACTAATTATTCTGATTTGTCCGATGACTCATCTCTTTTTAACTTTCTCCCGACTGAAATCAGTATGAAAAAATTTCTCTAACATACGTTAGAGCACATTTTTCATACTTATTTCAGTGGGATAAAGTAGAAAAAATATTAGACGTTGAACAAAAGGTAGCTGCCAATCCGCTGTAAATTGTGCCAATTTATAACCATATACTTGAATTTATTTAATTTTTTATTAATTTTTAGTAATTATTACTAATTATTACAAATCTCAATATTTCCAATAGATTTTGGTCTATTCTTAACATGTTCAAATCTTAAAGAGTCGTCAATTTTCAGGTCATGTGCAATAAAATGTTTGCGTCAACCTTGTCCAATTTAAACTCTATAATTTTCCTTACATGGTTGATCATCTCGCAAGTAGTGTTGCAATAGGACGACACAAGTAATGAGAAATACATGACTTGGGTTGTCCTATTGCAATGCTACTTGCGAGGTGATCAACCAAGAAAGAACAATTATAGAGTTTACATTGGACACAGTTGACGCAAACTTTTTATTGGGCATGACCTGAAAATTGGCGACCCTTTAAGATTTGAACTGTTAAGAATAAAGAAAAACTTGTTGAAAATATTGATAATTGTAATATTTTATAAATTTTTTATAATTTTAATAATATTAATTTTTTTTATAAATATTAAACATATAATAATAAAATAATTATATTATTAGTATTATTTAATTATTAATATTAGAGTAATATAATATTTTATATTATGGTACTATTTATGTTACTATTTATGTTACAAATTATGTTACTAATTAGAAATGTGAAGATATGCATATAGGTCGGGTGGTTAATCAATCATTGAATAGAAAAACAAACGTAATTGACCGCTCATCTACCTCAATTTTCTTTTCATTTGTGTGTTGAGGTTGACAGGAAACGTCTACCTCCACATGTAATATGTGCTTTTACTGTCAAAATTATAAACCTCATCACCTCTATATTGGTGATGAGGTTGATAATTTTGACAGTAAAAGAAGATATTACATGTGGAGGCAGAAGTTTCTTGTCAAGCCTGAACACACAAATGAAAAGAAAATTGAGGTAGATGAGCGGTCAATCATGCTTGCTAATTTTCTAATTGTATTTAATTCTTTCCTAATTGTTTCCTAATAATTTTAATTGTTTACTAATTATTTTTTTTGTTTCCTAATTATTTTTAATTGTTCCCTAATTATTATAATCATTTCCTAATTATTATAATTGTTTCCTAATTATTATAATTGTTTCCTAATTATTATAATTGTTTCCTAATTATTATAATTTTTTCCTAATTATTATAATTGTTTCCTAATTATTATAATTGTTTCCTAATTATTATAATTGTTTCCTAATTATTATAATTTTTTCCTAATTATTATAATTGTTTCGTAATTATTATAATTGTTTCCTAATTATTATAATTGTTTCCTAATTATTATAATTGTTTCCTAATTATTATAATTGTTTCCTAATTATTATAATCGTTTCCTAATTATTATAATCGTTTCCTAATTATTATAATCGTTTCCTAATTATTATAATTTTTCCTAATTAAATCTAATTGTTTCCTAATTATTATAATTGTTTCCTAATTAAATCTAATTATTTCCTAATTATTATAATTGTTTCCTAATTAAATCTAATTGTTTCCTAATTAAATCTAATTGTTTCCTAATTAAATCTAATTGTTTCCTAATTAAATCTAATTGTTTCCTAATTATTATAATTGTTTCCTAATTATTATAATTATTTTCTAATTAAATCTAATTGTTTCCTAATTAAATCTAATTGTTTCCTAATTAAATCTAATTGTTTTATAATTAAATCTAATTGTTTCCTAATTAAATCTAATTGTTTCCTAATTATTTTAATTTTTTCCTAATTATTTCTAATCAATTAAATCTAATTATTTCCTAATTATTTGATAATTATTTTAATTAAATCTAATTAAATCTAATTATTTCTTAATTATTTGATAATTATATATTTATTTCTAATTATTACCAAAACATCCCCCAGGAGTGTCGAACCAAGAGTACAGCAAGGCCCGTTGTCGTGTACCAGGTTACCCTGAGTCAAGCTCGAAACACCTTGTCAGAGTTTTCACTCCTAGGTACATCTGTGCCAGAGCCGCCTCTACTTTTTCGTATCTAGACACGGATTATTTTGTACAACCACATAATATAATTATACTTTATAGCTAAACTTTCTATTAAAAAAATAATATTAACAATTAAAAATAAAATTAACAATTAAAAATAATTTAACAATTAAAAAAAATTAAAAATAAAAAAATATAAATACCTTTGATATTTTGAAGTAATCTGCGCCTTCTAACTCCTTCCTTCCTCTTCTGGAAAGAAAAAATTAAAACAAAAAAATTTCTACTTAGAACTGAAAGTTAGAGAAGGAGAAGAATAGAGATCTAAATGTTATGGAAAAAATAGGTGGGGTGTATATATAGGTTAGATTATTTGCGACGGTCATATTTGTGACAGTATCCCGTCATAAATACTAGGTATTGCGATGGGATACCATCACAAATACCTTCGCCCGTTTTTAATGCGGGCGGCGGGTAAAAGGGTTTTTGCGACGGGCCCGTCGCAAATAGCCACCATTAGTGATGGGCGAATATCCCCGTCATAAATTCCTATTTACCACCGCTGGTATTGGCGACGAGGCCCATCTCAAATACCTTCGCCCGCATTAATTACGAGTGGTGGGTAAAAGGGTTTTGCGACGGGCTCGTCTAAAATGACACACAATTAGCGACGGGCGGATATCCCCGTCACAAATTCCTATTTACCGCCGCCGGTATTTGCGACGAGACCCGTCGCAAATACCACCCGGTGAATACTTTTTTGCGACAGGACAATTTACCCATTGTAAATAGTATTTACCACCGCCGGGTAGTTGCGACGGGTCGAAGGCGACCGTCGCAAATAGGATTTACAGCGGCCGGTATTGGCGACGAGACCCGTCGCCAATAACACCTGATGAATAATTTTTTGCGATGGGGAAATTGTCCTGTCGCAAATACTATTTACCACCGCCGGGTACTTGCGACGGGTATCCTTCTACCCGTCGCAAATAGGCTTCCCGCGTTTTGGCGTGCAAACCGTGCCATTGCAATTGTGACGGGTCCTATATTTCCGTCGCAAATACGCTTTTCATTGGAGTTTTTGCGATGGGAATAAAGCCTGTCGCAAATACCCCGTCACAATATGCGTTTTTTCCCATTGTGACATAGCTAGAAAATCCACAATATGTGTCTTGGTAGGAATTTTGGGGTTGATTTTATATCCCCACTTGTCAATCTCTCCTTTTTCTAGTGTCATCTAAAAAGTTTCCAGTGCACTTCTCTTTAACGCCTTGGGATAGCTCATTGGACACTTTCACTTGGTATATTTTTCTTTCTCCTTCAACAAAATTTCCATCCACGTATTTGGATTAATATCCCCATTTGCGCGGGGATTTTCTTTCTAGATTTTATGATCTATCTTCATTAGATCACATACCAAAGCCAGTGTCCTGTCAGCATCATTCCATGTTGCCATCAGGGGGGGCTTAATTCATCATACATATCTGCAAGGATCATAGCCTCTAATATCTTAGGAATATCCCAAAAACTAATACCCACTTCTCCAAGTGTCAAATGAAAATAATTCATCTATGGACTCCATAAAATCATAAGTTTTGGCACAAAATCACCATTCCTATACACATATATTTTCCCTACCCAAATAGCCTCATAAATCTTGAGGCTTTCTAGATCTTGTTTGAACTCTGCACGAATTTTTCTTACAGAGTATTCCCACATCCATTCGGGCTTAACACCCCCTCCTGGTCGAAAGTACCAAATTTTCTTCCATCCCTTCAATTGATCTGTTTGTGAATCTATGAAAATAAAATAATAACAGTACAACTTTAGTTATACCATATGTGGTTTTAGATCTGGAAAACATGGGTTGTGATGCATTACATAGGTTGTGTATGTCTTCCCAACATTAATATATGTTCTCACACCGGAAATGTTCACAGATGAAAAGTTATTTTAGTCTTAAAACCAAGATATCAGGAGAAAATTCTTCGGTTCTGGCATGAGGACTTCGTGCTGATGTCCATAACAATAAAGTGGTAGATAATTAATCTTTCACAAATCATAGGTATACTTCTTTAGATACCCTGATAGATAAGGAAGAGTGGTATCACAAATTTCATAGTAATCATGCCCTGTGATTTTCAACATCTCCTCAACTCATTTTCTAGCCAATTAAACAATATTTGTGATCTTCTTGGGATCCATAAAAACTGCAAAAGAATGTTAAATTCATTTCAGAGTAGGTTCATTTTGAAAAAAAATTGAAAATAAATAAAATTTTTCAAATGAATTAATGTGTGCAAATGAAATCTAGGCACATAAGTATGTCACTCAAATTTGTGGTTCACAAGTGCATTGATCAAATACATATGTATATATGTGAATGAAAAAATAAAAGCATCTTCACGGAAGAACTGCACAGAGAGATCTCGATTTTAGGAATTGAGAGTGTTTTTCGCTAAAGTGAAGGGCCTATTTATAGATGAGGAAGTCTACCAGTGTGATGAGCTTGCATGAAAAACTAGCACAGACATCTAAGAATGGAAACTTGTAAGGATGGTCTATTTTTTTATCCATTTACCTCAATATTAGACCCTATTTTCATTTTGGATCCAATCCTGATGGGGAGATTTTGTTGACACTTTGTTTCATCACATGGATGAAAATTGAAAAAGGGAAATTCTTTAGAAAATAAAGGAGAAAATAGATGAATAATGTTAATATTTTTAAATGCTTACAAAGTAGTTCACCCCCAGGTAGCTTCAATCATTGTTAGTGTGCAAGTACTTGCGTGCCACACAACTTTTGTGACTAGTCACCTTCGCCTAGGGTATCATATTTTCCTATAAATAGATACTTGGGGCCTTAATTTGTACGGATGAATTTCCCTGAAGTCCGATTTCTTCTATGGTCGCCCCAATGTTTCACTCAAGTCCTCGGAAACCTCCAAGGTAGTTTCATAACACCTAAATAGAGGGAATCAAAGGAGAATAGTGAGACTTAAGACCATTCAGTTTTAAAAATAAACAACACTTGTACAACTAGTTCACCCAACCCCCTAAATTAAGAATACTTGCGTGACTTGGCCTTCCAAAAATAAGAACTTGCGCAACTTACTTTTCAAAATCCCTGTATAAACCCTTTAATCCATGAAAAAATCTTCTCCTAATTATAGTCATCTATTTTGTTCGTCACCTAAATTGAAACCAATTTTCCCAAGCCCACTTGTATGTATACCCCTTGTATAGTGAACCCCTTATATGGTCCACCTTGGTTCACCTCATTCCTTCTGCCTGCTTGATACTTTTATGAATCCTATTTCAAAGACACTCATGGAAAGGATTCTCCTTCATTAGCTCCCTTTCCTAAAAGGGGCCATTTTGAAACCTACACCAAGACCTCCTGATTTACGAAACCTTAGAGAAAGGAACATCATCATGTTTTCCATTTGGATTTGTATTTCTACAGTCAGATGTTTCCCACAATTTTCCAACCAGAGGGTTAGTATCTTTAGGGAATATGTTGATTTCTATATCTACGGTCACATGGAACCTTACCCTAAGGATATTATTACGAAGTTCCCGGTCTTGGATTCTGGGGATAGGAATCTGTACTCCCCTTCTCATCTCTAAGATCCATAGCCTCGAGTTCCTGGAAGGGAGGATAAAGATCAAAATTTCTTTTCCCTTTGAAAAAGGAAAAGTCTCCCTCCTCTCCCAAGACCAATCAAAGGGAAACCATCCAAGTGTTATCCCATAGCCTTTCATGTTTGAGGTTTAATTATTTATCCTCTCTATATCTTTCACCTTTACTCATTAATTACATTGGACCCATGTCCAACATAAATTGAAAATAGGGAAGCACCATAACTATGACATCTTCCAATATATCCCTGGCCTCTTCCACTATAGCCCTGGCCTCTTCCACCAGTGAAAAAGGAAAAGTGCGTGTGGTTTGTTGGATCTTTCACATCCTCTTGTTTCTCACACTAAGCATGAATCATGTGAGATTAGAGGTTTTTAATGATCACAACATCCATGAAATCCACTAGAAATAATGAACTATGATAAATCTGATTCCCACAATAATTGGGATACATAGTAATCCTTCACCAAGGTCCCTAGATCACTGAATATCCTCCTCAGGATTCCAACCCTAATTCCCTTAATCCGAGCATCCTCCTTAGGAGAAAACCCCCAAATTAATCCCCCATATCACCATGATTGGAAATATCCTTCATGGACCCTTTATGAGGGATATCCTTCTCAGGAGTAATCCCCTACTGATCATCTCAAAGGGCCATATTCCAATATGATACATACTCTTGAGGGTATCCATTGGTGTGGTTCCTCACCATAAAACAACGTGGGATTTGATTCCCATCCAAACGAGATATGTAGTAATCCTCCCTAAGGTTCAAACCCAACATTCCAAATCATCCATGTTCTCTCTGGGTCATATCCCTGGCAGGGTACAATTGAAATTGGAAACTCATATTCCTTCTAGGTTCCTTGGGCTTCTTAGTAATAAGTCCCACACCAATCTTTGACTAGGCACCTTCCACTTAGATGTCTTTGCCACATGACATTAAACTGTATGGTTGGTTCCTTATCACATGAACTTAAAAGGTATGATGTGTAACATTAAATGGGACCGAACTATGTAGGTTATGATTCCTTTCACGAGGATATGTAGGTATCCCATCTATGGATTCGATACCAACATCAAAAAAAATTCATCGCCCTGGATGATGATAAACTCCCGAGTTACCTTTGTCTACCTAGATGACAATAAACTCAATAGTAAACTTTCGTCTCCCTGGATGATGATAAATTCTAGAGTGACATTCATATACCTGGATGACCAAAAAATTCATTGTTCCCCACTGAGTGGATTAAAAACCATCATCATCATGATAACAACCAAAGAATCTCTAAGTAGTATATAAGAGTATACCATCAATGTAGAACCTCATATACACACAAATATCTCCATTGATAAAGAACCTTGAATACATACGGATGATTATGAATTCCACCCATGCTGATAATTGATTTATAATCTTGAGATGACCTACCTCATACTTGGGAATTAATGAAGGATTCATGAACACATCTTAAATCTATAGGAGATTCCCAGAGTAGGGAATAATTCCCCCCAAAAGGGTGTGATGAGGCCAACCACTCATCCTCTCGACCAATGAAAGTTATTAATAATTGTAGGTCAACAAACCCAATGAACACCAGTATTTGGAAATAAGGTCTATTTGGATACAGAATCATTGGGTGTTTCTGGTTCTATAAACAAATTCGTTGGAAACTGTTTAGAAATAGTGATTCATAACCGGAACACACATTCTGAGGGAATCATGGATGAAAGATAAATATCATGTTATGTCAATAAATATTTATAAACATAAAAAACCATATACAAGGAAACATTGAGCATTGGTCTTACAGGGCTACACATGCACACCATATGTGATCAAACATCAAGCATAGGTCCCATGGGCTACGCATGCATGCCACATATGATAAAACATCAAGAATATGTCTCATGGTCTACACACACATGGGATCTATATAAAACATGGTCTCATGGAATACACAGAAACATATGATAAATATCAAACATATTATCATGGGCCACACTCAAACATGCGATCAATATCAAACATGGATCTCACAGGCCACACACACACACATGTTATCAATATGAAACGTAGCTCTCACAGACTACACACACATGTGATCAAGCCTCGACCATCTATGGATGACATCAAGCTAGTGAGAAAGGTTCTATTGTGGCCCAAGAAACTCTGTTTAGTTATATTATTCATGGTTTCTTTAATTATTTAATACCTATTGATCATTAACTAATTAAGATTTATATGAATTTCATAACATAATTATAAAGTAAGGATTGTTCACACGAAGTAGAAAACCTCTTAACACTTGTTAATAAACCATGAATAATACCATATGGTAGAGCACACAATACCATATACCTCAATATAGAGTTAACTACAATCCAAGAAAAGACCAGCTACCTTTCTTTATTTATCCTAGTCTATTTGGACTACATCAAATTCCATGAGGTCCTAACTCATACCAGAAAATTCAAAATTATTTATTTTTAACAAATTAATAACTAAAAGGATCAAAAGTGTTAATAATTAAAAAGAAGAATCAACCTTGATGAACAAAAAAATAATCCACCACCACATGAGGAAGAAGGGGTCAGTATTGATGAAGAATGGTGGATATCACCCAGATTCTCCAATGAATTGCATCAAGGTCTACCTCAAATCAAAGAGGTACCATGGAGGAATGAGAAGAGGAGATCCCGACCAAATGGATCTCCAAAGTTTGAGTCAATAAAAATAATCTTGAGTGGGACTGGGTGAAAGTAAAATACCAATAGGCCCTCACATAAGAGAGACTGAGTATACCCCACTAGCTAGCCACTCAAGGCCAACCAGCCATTTTGTGTAGGATCACTGGCTGTCCAGTGAGTCTTCTTGGGTATTAGGGCTACTTTTCACCCCTAGAGACTATCCAGTGGTTGTAGCAGTAGCCCTGGTCACTCTGATATTCCTGCACTGATCACTTTATATCCAATACACCCATTGAGCTTTCCTTAAATACTAAATATACCTCTCTAATATGTTTAAACATGAAGCATCTTAGTTCAATGCCTAGTTTTCTGAACGATGCATTCACCTGATGAAAGGTTCAAATTCCCTCCAAAATTAATAAATCCTAATAACATGGGTAATTATAATAATCAATTTTATTCATCTGTTATTTCAAACCTTGGGGTTTCCTAGCTAAGTGTAACCCAAAAAAATTTCCAAAATAAGGAAACATAAGACAATCCATAGGCACCTCTATTTTGCATTAAACTGTGAAATTGGGTGATCTAGAGTCACTCATTACTGTAATTATTTACACAACATAATCTAGGGTCACCCCTCTTTTCCATGAAACTACTCACTTGTATGATCGAGGTCATTAAAGATGCCTCTTTAGAATGAATATCACACTTTGTATTTATGGGTATTTCATTCTAAGTCTCACTAACATATTATGTAATCATTATCTTCTCAAGTTTTATTCTATTTTGTATATGCATGATTATAAGTATTTAGTTTTTGGAATCCCTATTCGATAGATCAAAATAATTTTTTCACGCCACATTAATTAATAACTCTTTACACAACCAACAAGTTTATGTAACTCACCTAAAAATAGAATCTGAACATATTTATACAGTTATGAATTCCTTTTATGTATAAGATACAAGAACACTTCATGTGAAGGTTTAGAGTTATATGTGATTGGAAATATCTACATGAGTAATACCATAGTGATAGATAGATAACCCCATTAACCATTCTATACAAGGAATAAGCCTCTAGGATAGTAGGTGGTTTTACCCCAAGTCCCCCTACCTGAGGAGACTTTACTCAAGAGATAATTTAATTAATGATATATCTCACACCAAATATGATCAAAATGTATTCAAAAACCATTCTTCATCTTATACCTTGAATTAAAAATTGAGGTCAAGGTAAATGAAAACTAAATTTATAGAGTTGTACCTAACATGTAATGTAGGGTTTTGACTCATATAAGTTGCTTAACAATTAAACTATAGATTACACAATATTCACATTTTATAAAAAATTTACTAAATATGAATAAATCCTGGAATAAACAATAAATAAATGAATAATTCAAATATTTAAACATGATATAAAAATTTATGAACAATTCGTAAATAAAAGATAACTATAAATATTTTATAAATTAGCTAAAAATTATGGACAAACCATTATCTTGAATATAAATATTTTATATCGATTTTAATATGAACTCTTTCATATTTTATATTATATGGAATTTATATGATATTTCATGAATTATAAACATTTTATAATTCAATTTATATTATATAAACATTTATAAAATCTAAATATCATGTATTTTGTAATTTATAATCATTTTATAAATTACAATTTATGATTTCTAAATAAACCATTTTATTTTAAAAACACAAGACATGCAAAATAATTTTTTAATAGGTATTCTAAATATTAACATTTAATATTTTAGAATAAAATGTATCATAAAAATTTATTTAGTTAATTATTAAATTTTTATAAATTTTTAATTATTTATAAATACCTTATAAAATAAATAGTCCTAAAATACCTTTTAACATTATTTTTAAACATTTTATAAACTATTAAACCCATTTAAAACATTATAATTTTTGAAAAAAAAAATAAAAACTTTTCTGTTTACCCTTTCATATGAACCCTTTTCCCATGTAAAGGTAAGTGAATTCACTTTACACAGACCTTATTTATAAAGGTAACCTAAAAAAAACTTATGTTTAAGAAGTATAAACCTCCCACTACCCTTACGTAGACCATCTATATAAGGGTAATGGTTTATGACCTTTACACAGCTCATTCTGTGTAAAGGAATACCTATCTTTCTTTTATAGAGACCCTAGTAATTGGATATTACCTTAACACAGACCTTCTATGTAAATTAAACTATAAATTTCCTTATATAGTGTATGGTAATATTGATATTACTTTTACTTAGAGTTTTGGTTACCTTTACATGAGCTTATTCACATAAAGGTAAGAACTGAACTTTATTTATGTGAACACTTCACATAAGGGTTCATCCCTAACTACCTTTACATGAATCTTTCATGTAAAGGTAAGTCTCAGGTTTCCTTTATGAAATTTCATGTGTGTAAATGTAATTCAAAAATGACCATTACACAACTTGAAACACTATTATAGTTTATGATAACATTGTTCTTCAAAAACTAAAGTTTAAAAAATCTTTAAATCTTGAAAAATTTTACATAGATGTCATTGGAGGGTTTTTTTTGATCATATAATGATCCTTAGAAATGAAAAAAAATACAATAATTAGTGGATCTATCTTCAATAAAGTAAACATTGTATTATCCAAAAAGAGGTGAACAGGGTACCTAGTATTTTCATATTTTAGAAGCTTCCATATTCATCCTTCATAGGAGAATAATTGATGAAGATAACTTGAATTATAAAATTCATGCTTCCTAAATCTGAGAGAATACACCAAAAGAAGGATCCTCATTCATATGAAAAGGATACTCAAACACCTGAAGGGCTGATGGAACCTTCTCGGGAGTGGGATGAATGAGGTTCAAGAAGTAGAGAGTTTTGGCTATAAATGGTTTTCCCACATACTCAACAGGAGATGATTATACCTTCTTATATAGTGTTCATTGATGTTGTTCACTTCATGAAGAACATCATCCATATAATAACATATAAATATCTAACTAATAGAAACTGAATGTTACAACCTATTTTTTCATTCATTTAACTCCTTTAATGAATGTGTACCTTAAATGAACCAATCATTTGGTTCATAACTGATGAAAACCCATGTAAGAGTGGAAGTTCCATCAATTTCATCTCCTACAACACACAAAATATACACTACATTCATATTTAATATAACATATATATATATATATTATACTACATTCGTTATATGCATGTGTACATACATACATTTTAGTGCACGTACAACAAAAATTCCTTTGATATTGAAAGTTAAATTTTATAGAAATTATATTATACAAGTCATTCTATAAGGTAGTGAGTGTTAGAATTTTAAGGGATACCTAGAACAAAGAAAATAACATAAATAAAAATGTTAAGATAAACATTTGGACATACTAAGATGGATAAGATTAGAAATGAATGTGTTTGAGGGAAAGTTGGAGTGGATTAGATTGAAGAGAATATGACAAAGACTATATAAAGGAGTTTTGGACATGTTATAAGAAAACATAAGGATTAACCTATTAATAGGGTAATATTAATGAAAAATTAACTTATTAAATGGATTAGAGGTAGACCTAAAAGGAAATTTTAGTTCAAAATATGTCACCTACTCAAAATTGAGAAAACACTCTTGGATTTCCTTTATACTTTAGGAAAATATTTATGATTAATTTTTGAAGTATATGAATTAACCATGTGTCCATTTGACACATAGTGTAGCTGGTATTAATTAAGTGAAAGTTTATATTTAAAATTAATATTTTAGTTCAAAATGCACATCACATACTCAAAAATATGAAAACATACTCATATTTTCTTGTTAATTTTGGAAAAATATCAATAATTCATTTTTTATATATAAAAAACAACATCGCATAAATCTGACACACGGTGTGGCCGGTGTGACTGAGAAAACATGATCAGATTATCTTTATACTTTAGGATAAAAATCAATAATTTGTTTTTTACATGTAAGAAGTAACCTCATGTCAATCTTTCACATGGTTTGTACAATATGACTAATAGTACGTGTTTTCCAATTGAGAGTGACATTTTAATTCAAAACACACGTTACATATTCAAAACAAAGAAAACAGACTTAGATTGTCTTGATAATTTAATAAAAATATAGATAATTAATTTGTAATGTGTTGGAATTAACCGCACATCAATTTGACATGTGGTGTGTTTTGTATTACTTAAAGTGTGTGTTTTCATTTAAAAGTTATATTTTAATTCAAAATGCACATCACATACTCAAAAACATAGAAAAATGATCATATTTTCAAAATACTTTAGAATAATGACCGATTATTCATTTTTGACTTGTATAAAGTAACTACATATCATTCCAATTGAAATTTATCATGAATTATATAACATTAAAATTTAAATTTCATTTTATAATTATTGTACTATTACTATTATAAGTATTATCTTTATAAAAGGAAGACTTTTATTTTGTATAAAGCTGGGTTTATTGTTGGATAAGGCCACCAATGAGAGTTTTTTTTTGTATTGGTTGTAATTTTTTTTATTTGTAATTGAATTTACATCATAGTAATTGCATTGTAATAAAATTATTTAATTTTACATTGGAATTAAAATGGTGTAATGTAAATATATAATATATTATATAAAAGTTCTAATTTCTATAATTTAAATTTATTTTTATTCTTTTTTTCAGCTATTATAGAGTGAAATTTATATAATTACCATCACTGTACAATATGTGATAATTGTTTTTATTTTCACTAGGTGTAGCACTTATAAATCCCACTTTTAGAAGCATTGAAGATTTTGATGATAAAATATATCCTTTATCATTGTTACATTGAGTGTTGATAAATTTTTCCTAACTAAAAAATAAGTTGTTTTAACAGTAGTTTATTAGAATCAATTTCTATAACCACTGCTAAATAAGATGTATTAATTATTATTTAAAATATAGTGGTGGTTTGGTATAACGATCTATATATATGAAATTTTGTTTTCAATTTAGTAGTGATTTTAATAAAACCCCTACTAAATATTTTATAAAAAACTTAATTATCCCTTCCACCCTAACACCCCAAACCCCCTCCCCATAACACCCCACATCACTGAATTCCCCTCCATTGGCATTGACCACCAACTGTAGTGATTCCCCCTGAAGGATCTTCTCCCTTCTATAGCAGCCTCTCTTCCCCATTTACCGATGGAATGACCCCTGAAGGTTGAAAAACCCTAACCCTCACCCAATGAAAACTCCTCCTCCCTACCTCGACCTGATTTCCCCTACCCCATGTCTATCCACAAGTCGAATGTTGTTGGGATCGTATCCTCAACCTCCACAATGCCAGTTTCTCTTACCTCACCTTAGTGACCTCCTTCCATGACATGTGAACCTATTATTATGAGGGTTAATATTTATTATTTTAGGTTTTTAGGTTTTTCATGTTGTATTTGATCATTTTCATATTGATTTTTTTTTCAAATCAATATTGTGCCCTAGTTAATGAAGAAGTAAATTGATGTTAAAATTTGATTGTACTTATTTGATTAAACTTTTATATATTTATTATTGAATATATAGGGATAATAGTGTTAATACAACATGTATAGATAAAATATGGATTAATTCACCTCAAAAAACACCTTGTCATGCTAAGGGTTTAGAAAAAAATAGATTATGCAATTACAAATCAATAAGTGGATGGTAGAATAAAATGTTTGTGTCCTGGTTATAAATTAAAGAGATGGTTAAATAGAAATAGATTATATTATCACTTTATATTTAAATAGTTTCCTACTTTATATATATATATATTGTATTTTACATTACAGATCAAATTTTATGAAAATTAAAAACAATTACTATCATGTCAATGAATCAAAAAGTAATCCTCCAGAGGAAAATTCAATTTAAATCTTGAAAAATTGTATATTTGGATTTATAGGATAAAATAACCAAGATTTTTATATATAAATAGAACCTTCAGTTGATCCTAAGAATGTTAATCTTTCTTGGAACTTCAATGACTACAAAATTGAGTTTTATGAATTACTTAAATATGAAAAACAAGAACTATATGAAGAGTGTTCCAAGTATTTGAAGCTTCTTTTTCTAATTAATTTTTATTATATCAAGTGTCTGTATATAATTTTTGAAAAATTAGTGAAAATGGTTTTAGAGTTTCTTTAGTATTCATTTAGTGAAGCTAAGATCTTTGTATCATTATATGAGATGAATAAAACCATTAAAAAACATGGTAATCATTATAAAAATATACAGGCATGACCTAATGATTTCATTATTTATCAGGAAGAAAAGTATAATAAAGAATAATTCATAATATTTCATACATGTAGATAGAGTCAATGAGAAACAATGAGAGTACAAAGGAATGAAACTCCATGAAGAATAATAAGAAGATAACTTCCATAGAGGTATTGTTTTACTTACCTTTGAAACCATGCTTTAAAATATTATTCATGTCATCTAAGAATGACTATGACATGTAATGGCATACTCAGGATAGTAACAATGATGGCTTAATGATATATCCAAAATATTCAACATCATAAAGTTATTTTGATTAATTATATCCAAATTTTTATCAGATCCTAGGAATGTACGCTTGGGATTGGCTTATAAATGTTTTAATCCTTTTGGTACTTTAAGTGCCAATTATTTAATATGGATAGTTATTTTGATCCACTATAATCTACCTCTATATACATGTATAAAGAGTAATTATTTTATTATTTTGATAATTATTCGAAGAAAAAAATTCTTGGAAATTACATTGATGTAAACCTTCAACCTCTAATCAAAGAACTATGAGAAATATTGGATGATTGTGTGGAAACAAATAATTCTTCAATGAGAAAACTACTCAAAATGCATAACACTTTAATGTTGACAATTAGTGACATTCCCGGAGTATGGAACTTAATTGACTAGAACAATCATACTGATTTGGATTGTACTATTTTTAATTTATATTTTGAACCTCAATAATTACCTCATAGTATAAAATGATGTTTTATCTGTGATCACAAATTTATTGATGTGTCTCTTAAATTCAGGTTTAACAAGTTACAATTAAATAGAGATATCGAATTGAGAAATTCATCAAAGTTGTTATATAGTCCAAAAATATTAGAACAATTAATGAATGAAACTATATTATTATGAAAGTGTAATTAGTTTAAATAAGGGGTAAAGGTTATGAGGTAAAATATAGGAATCATTTGGAACACAACAGTGAAATAAAATGATTATATTTTTTAAATTTCTTTATTTGGTGTTTAATTTGATACATTGTAATCTTGACATAATGCATATTTATAAGAACATATGTGAAAATTTATTTTTACATTTCATAACAAGGAGGGTAAATAAAAGGATCAACTTAATGCTAATAAGGATTTGGAATCAGTGAATGTAAATCATGGTTTGTGGACAAATGAGAATATAGAGTATCATTAAACTATTTATCAATGAAAAATCATGAGAAATATGTATTATTTTTAACTATAATGAACGTAAATTTTCTAGACTGATATTCAAGTAACATTTCACAGTGATTTAACTTAAAACCTCTAAATTTGCATGAATTGAAATGTCATAACTCATATATTTTGGTAGAGCAGTTTTTTCTAATGGAATTTCATAATACATTACCTAAAAAAGTAATTGTAGTTATAGTTTATTTGTGAACCTTAATTATAGAGATTTGTAAAAAAACTCTAAATCCAACTGATCTTGAAAAACTTCAAGAAATAATTTTTTTATACTTTTTCATTTGTGTATGTTATTTCCCCCTTCATTTTTCACTATTATGATTCATTTGACTTTTCATTTTGTTGAGGAAGATAAAATTAGTAGACCAGTAATCTATTTATGGATGTATTCAATTGATATGTATGTTAATTTTATTTTTATTTTCAATGATGTACTCAATTTTAGAAAATCATTGTGTTAAAATTTTTAATATGTTTATTTTCTCCATAAGGTACTTAGATCATTTAAAACCATATATGAGGAGTAAATATCAACCAAAAGGATACATTATTGATGTTTAAATATCCAAAGAGTGTTTTAACTTATATTATAGGTATTTGGATGGGATTTAGACTAGATTTAATCATGTCGATCAAGTTTAATACATCTTTAATAATTCTTATTCTAAAAACCAATCATCGGTATTTCCAACTATTGGACAATTAGTTTGAAAGGGTCAAATTTTACAGTGACTGAATTGGAGTTACTATAAGTGCATAGATATGTGATATTAAATAGTCTTATTATATATCCATTAATTAAATAATTGAGATTGAAAATAAAGTGATAACTAAGTGGTCTAGTTATAAATGAGCCAGAATTAATAGAAACAATTAACAAGGAGATTGTTGAATGGTTCTCCTATGAGGTAAGTATACACTTATATTCATATTATCTAAATATAGTTATTTTTTATATGTTTAAATTAGTACCTTATATATTCTTATCTAGACAATGACTATTGATAATTGAGTTAAAAATCAAATGATTTTAAGTTTCTATCTTAAGGTCCTCTAAGGAAGGTTAAGATATTTGATGCCTACAATATTCATTGATTTGGATTTCATACAATTAATCATGAAGAAGGCTTGAAAAAAAAATATTGGTGCATTTACACTTTTAGAGGTGTGAGACTATAGAAATATCATTGATATAATTAAATTAATCTATCATGTTCAATTTTTAGTTTTCTTATTCCAATATAAGTGGGTCAACATTGAAAGGGGTATAATGAAAAATTCATTAAATTTTAATTTTTTTCAACTTCTCTCACTTGATCCTTATTGGTGAGCATGAAGAGCATGATCCATTTATCTTGAATTAACAAGAGATTATGGTTTATTATATGGATAGTGAAATACATGAAGTATGGAATGTTTTTGTACATTTAAAACAAATAGAATTATATGATATCAATGATGAAGGTAAAATAATAATTTGTGATAGTGAACCTCAAAAACCATAAACCATTGAAGAGTTTTTTCCTAACAATATTGAAAAAATAGAACATTAAAGAGAGATTGAAAATGACATTCTATTCTCAGTGGATGTTGATAACAATGAAGATAATGAATATGGAGATAATTGAATGTGTAAATTGGTAATGAAACTATATTAAAATTTATTATTTATAAGTGTTTAAAACATATATACATTATTCTATTTTTTTCTTTTCATAAAAATATTTTAATTATATTTTTTGTAAATTGAATATATTATAAACCATTTGAATTACAATATTTCCAAGAACAAAAAATGTTGCCATCGTGGATGATAAATATCTCATAGCTCACCACATTTACTATTAACTTCAGTAGATAAGAGTGATTCTATTGTATTAGAGACTATTAGTGATCCAAGAACTTCCCCATATGTTGTTGGTATCTCATCATCTGATGCACCTTTAGTGATGGATCATTTGGTCACTCCTCCATTATGGGAATATATGTGGGTCACAATTACTGAAATTTATGTCATTATACAAAAAAAAATATAGATTTTAGTAACTATTTAATGAATTTGTTAAATAGATAAAGATAACAATAGAAGAGATACAAATATGAATATAGAAGTTGTATGGGACCTAAAATACATAAACATTATCATTCCATTTGATAAGTTCAAGGTGCCTATTGGTGATATTATTGAAATATATAGACAGATTCTTGAGAATCTTTATTATGAGATGGTGAGCCTTCCCATTAATTATAAATATTGGAGGCATATTATAATTGCATAGAAAAATGAGGTGTTTGAAGACCATGTAAAGGTAATATTTATATAATATTCATTGATAACTAATTTAAAATACATGAGTAAAATTATTTATATACATAGAATGTGTTGTGTTTTTTTATTTCTAGATTTTTTATCATTTTGATGTCCCTGCATCCATTTCACGCCCATGGAACTTGAAATATTTGGGAAATAAATGGAGATAATTTCAATATAGATTATGGAATGAGTTTAATGACACAACTCTGGGAACCTAATGGATGTATGATAAAGTGAATAAAGGCATGTCTCATGAGTAGTGGAAGATGTTTATTAATATTAACATAGATGCATCTCATGAGGTAATTACATATTTTATAGTATCTTAATAACATAAATATAAGAAAATAATAATTATTATTAATATTTCTATTTTTTATTAATTATCTTAAAAAAATATATGAATCTTGAAAAAAAAGTCATTCCTCATATCATTGGGTCGTAGAGTTTTTCTAGAAAAATAACAATCATCATTGTATTTTATCCATTATTATTTATATTATTTTATTGTACCTAAATATTTTTTTCTAAATTGTATATATATAAATATATATATATAAAGGATCATAAATTATGTCACCTTCTTGGATAGAAAATAATGTGTCTTAATGTTAATTGAAAACCAAATGATAGTTTTGTGAATGATCTTATCATGGAATTTGGATTAAGTACTTTTTATTATTATTTAATGTTATTTAATTAGTATAAAAACATAATAATTAAAAATAAATTACAAAAAAAGTCTCAAAACCATTAAATGGGGTCAAATAAATGGATAAAATTTCCCTAATTACCTCTATCGAAGATAGACCTTCAATAGAACTAATTTGAGATGTTTTATCCAAGTAGTTAACACTATTTAATTGGGTTTTAGGCTTGTTTGTTCTTATAATTTATTTTTCATTATTATTTTTTTATATTAATGAAATAACATTATATATTAATGAAAAATAAATAACTTAGATGATAATAATAATTTTATATAATTTTAAAAAACATTGTTAATAATTTTTTATTAACAGGTTAAAATTCAAGAATCCTAAGATGTGAACCCTTAATAATCATCATCAATTTCCCAAAACGATGCAGTTGCAGTCATTTTACTTAAGGAGAATCCTAGGAGTGTATGAGGCATGGGTTTTGTGCCTAATACATCAGCTGTATTTAATAGGGTTTCATCATCATTTATTATTACACATAGTGGGGGTTTGAGAAATGTTATTGACCAGGAATGGAAAAGGTAAATTTCAAGGCTGAAATAAAAAGTGATAAAATATGACTATTATATAAAAACACAAGATCAGAGGTGATAAAAAATGTAAAATACCTTAGTTTATTTATTTTAGTATACAATGGGTGAAATACTCAAGGAAATTTCCATTCCAATAGTTTATCCTTAAGAGGAAAATTCTAAACGCAATCCATGACATATCCAAACAACTATTTTCTTTATTGCTATGATAATATTGTCTACCATTTGGGTTACTTATATGAGGGGGAGTTGGGTTAATGTGATACGAGTGTTATCCTTGATTTAAGTGGGTTCAAATTGATGTGAAATCTTAGTAAAACTGTATATGAATTATTTTTTATGTGTACGAGTAGACAACACATCCATCTGACGTGTGGTGCACTCAAAATGACTCAATAAGAAATTCTAAAAGATATCAAAGTGTTAAACACATGTATTTGGGGGTCCAAATCAAGAAAAAAAAATCACAGGGCCATGAAATGATAGGTCAAAGGCCATTTATTTATTTTTTAAAATATAATAACTTATACTATGGTTATTCGTGTTTTGGTTTTCCCAGTATGAAAATAAACATATTTTCAATGTTTTAAAACACTAAAACTTGTGTATAATAGTTAAAATCATAGAAAATGACCTCGGATTGATGTGAAATTTTAGGAAAATTATTTTTGAATTATTTTTTATGTTTATGAGTAGAAAAAATGTCCATATGATGGGTGGTGTTCTCTAAATAACTCCCTATGTAGTTTTAAAAGATATCAAAGTCTTTAAAAATTTCCTTTGGGGGTAAAAACAATAAAATGGAATTTGTGGTCTGTGAAATAATAGGCAAAACACCATATATTACTTTTTTGAAATGTAGGAATAGAAAAAATTTCAATCTAAGTTACGGTTTTCCTAGGATGATAAAAACACATTTTTATTGTTTTAAAATACTAAAACATGCATGTAATTGTCAAAAGAATAGAAAAAAACCATGGATAGATGTGAAATCATAGTGAAACCATTTTTGAAATATTTTTTATGTGTAAGAGTGGACATCACATCCATCATACATGTTTTTTTCTTAAATTTCTCAATAAGTAATTTTAAAAGATATAAAATTATTTAAAAACATTCCTTAGGTGGTCAAAACCAAGTAAAAGACCTCAAAGTGCCTTTAAATCAGAGTATAACAACCATAGATTTTTTTTTGAAATATAGGAACTGATATCATATCAATTTGAGTTATGGTTTTCTTAGGATGACAATAAAGAAATTTTTTTGTGTTTTAAAACACTAAAACATGTGTGTAATGGAAAACCCATTACAAATGACTTCACATTAATGTGTAATCATGTGGAAACTATTTCTGATTCATTTTTTATATGTACAAGTAGATGACATATCCATATGATTTCCAGTGTTCTCAAAATGACTCAATAAGTCGTTTTAAAAGAAATTAAAGTATTTAAAAACATGTGTTAGGGGGTTAAAACCAATAAAATGACATTAGAGAGTCGTTAAGCCATAGGACAATGACTAAAAATTTATTTTTGAAATGCAGGAACTGAAAACACACCAATAAAAATTATGGTTTTCCCAAGAAGATAATAAAAAACATTTTTAGTGTTTTAAAACACTAAAGCATGCATGTAATGGTTATAATAATAAAAAAGGACCTCAAATTGATGTGAAATATTACAAAAACTATCATTGAATTTTTTTTTGAAGCATACAAGAATACAACACATCTATTTGACAAGCAGTGTGCTCGGAATGACTTAATAAGAAGTTTTAAAATATATCAAAGTCTTTAAAACGTATCTTAAGAGGTCAAAACCAAGGAAAAAAATTAAATTACTTGAAATCATATGTCAATAAATATAGATTTTTTTAAATATAGGTACCAAAGACACGTCTATCCATGTTTTGATTTTCTTGGGATTATAATAAAGAAAGTTTTATATTTTTAAAACACTAAAACATGCAAGTAATGGTTCAAACCATAGAAAATTACCACATGTTTATGTGAAATCATGGAGCAACTATAATTGAGTTATTTTAATGTCTATGGGTAGATTAAATGTCCATATGATGACTGGTTCTCTCAAAAGGGCTCTATAATCAGTTTTAAGACATAAAAATTTTTAAAAACATGTTCCAAGGGTCAAAACCAAGAAAATTACTTTGCATAGAAAAATGAGGTGTTTAAAGACCATGTAAAGGTAATATTTATTTAATATTCATTGATAAATAATTTAAAATACATGAGTAAAATTATTTATATACATATAATGTGTTGTGTTTTTTTATTTCTAGATTTTTTTTTTTTCATTTTGATGTCCCTGCATCCATTTCACGCCCATGGAACTTGAAATATTTGGGCAAGAAATGGATATGATTTCAATATAGATTATGGAATGAGTTTAATGACACAACTCTTGGAACCCAATGGATGTATGATAAATTGAATGAAGTCGTGTCTCATGGGTAGTGGAAGATGTTTATTAATATTAACAGAGATTCATCTCATGAGGTAATTACATATTTTATAGTATCTTAATAACATAAATATAAGAAAATAATTATTATTATTAATATTTCTATTTTTTATTAATTATATTAAAAAATATATGAATCTTGAAAAAAAATTCATTCCTCATATCATTGGGTCGTAGAGTTTTTCTAGAAAAATAACAATCATCATTGTATTTTATCTATTATTATTTATATTATTTTATTATACCTAAATATTTTTTTCTAAATTAAATATATATAAATATATATATATAGATAAGATCATAAATTATTTCACCTTCTTTGATAGAAAATGATGTGTCTTAATGTTAATTGAAAACCCAATGATAGTTTTTTGAATGATCTTATCATGGAATTTGGATTAAGTACTTTTCATTATTATTTAATGTTATTTCATTAGTATAAAAACATAATAATTAAAAATAAATTACAAAAAAAGTCTCAAAACCATTAAATGGGGTCAAATAAATGTATAAAATTTCCCTAATTAGCTCTATTGAAGATAGGCCTTCAATAGAACTAATTTGAGATGTTTTATCCCTGTAGTTAACACTATTTAATTGGGTTTTAGGCTTGTTTGTTCTTATAATTTATTTTTCATTATTATTTTTTTATAGTAATGAAATAACATTATGTATTAATGAAAAATAAATAATTTAGATGATAATAAGAATTTTATATAATTTAAAAAAAAACATTGTTAATAATGTTTTATTAACAGGTTAAAATTCAAGAATCCTAAGATGTGAACCCTTAACAATCATCATCAATTTCCCAAAACGATGCAGTTGCAGTAATTTTAGTTAAGGAGAATCCTAGGAGTGTGTGAGGTATGGGCTTTGTGCCTAATCCATTATCTGTATTTAATAGGGTTTCATCATAATTTACTATTACACATAGTGGGGGTTTGAGAAATGTTATTGACTAGGAATGGAAAAGGTAAATTTCAAGGCTGAAATAAAAAGTGATAAAATATGACTCTTATATAAAAACACAAGATCAGTGGTGATAGAAAATAGAAATTACCTTAGTTTATTTATTTTAGTAGATAATGGGTGAAATACTCAAGGAAATTTCCATTCCAGTAGCTTATCCTTAAGAGGTAAATTCTAAACACAATCCATGACATGTACAAACAATTATTTTCTTTATTTCTATGATAATATTGTCTACCATTGGGGTTACTTGTATAAGGGGGAGTTGGGTTAATGTGATACGAGTGTTATCCTTGATTTAAGTGGGTTCAAATTGATGTGAAATCATAGTAAAACTATATTTGAATTATTTTTTATGTGTACGAGTAGACAACACATCCATCTGACATGTGGTGCACTCAAAATGACTCAATAAGAAATTTTAAAAGATATCAAAGTGTTAAAAACATGTATAAGGGGGTCCAAATCAAGAAAACAAAATCACAGGGCCATGAAATGATAGGTCAATGGCCATTTATTTATTTTTTAAAATATAAGAACAGATACTATGGTTATTCGTGTTTTGGTTTTCCCAGTATGATAGTAAACATATTTTCAATGTTTTAAAACACTAAAACTTGTGTATAATAGTTAAAATTATAGAAAATGACCTCGGATTGATGTGAAATTTTAGGAAAATTATTTTTGAATTATTTTTTATGTTTATGAGTAGAAATAATGTCCATATGATGGGTGGTGTTCTCTAAATGACTCTCTAAGTAGTTTTAAAAGATATCAAAGTCTTTAAAAATTCCTTTTTGGGGTAAAAACAATAAAATGGAATTTGTGGTCTGTGAAATAATAGGTAAAACGCCATAGATTATTTTTTTTAAATGTAGGAATAAAAAAAATTCAATCTAAGTTACGGTTTTCCTAAGATGATAACAAACACATTTTTATTGTTTTAAAATACTAAAACATGCGTGTAATGGTCAAAAGAATAGAAAAAACCCATGGATAGAAGTGAAATCATAGTGAAACCATTTTTGAAATATTTTTTATGTGTAAGAGTGGACATCACATCCATAATGCATGTTTTTTTCTTAAATTTCTCAATAGGAATTTTTAAAAGATATAAAAGTCTTTAAAAACATGCCTTTGGTGGTAAAAACCAAGTAAAAGACCTCAAAGTGCCTTTAAATCAGAGTATAACAACCATAGATGTTTTTTTGAAATATAGGAACTGATATCATATAAATTTGAGTTATGGTTTTCTTAGGATGACAATAAAGAAATTTTTTTGTGTTTTAAAACACTAAAACATGTGTGTAATGGAAAAACCCATTACAAATGACTTCACATTAATGTGTAATCATGGGGAAACTATTTCTGATTAATTTTTTATGTGTACAAGTAGATGAAATATCCATATGATTCCCAATGTTCTCAAAATGACTCAATAAGTCATTTTAAAAGAAATTAAAGTATTTAAAAACATGTGTTAGGGGGTTAAAACCAATAAAATGACATTAGAGATTCATTAAACCATAGGACAATGACCACAAATTTATTTTTTAAATGTAGGAACTGAAAACACATCAATAAAAGTTATGGTTTTCCCAAGATGACAATAAAAAACATCTTTAGTGTTTTAAAACACTAAAACATGCATGTAATGGTTATAAGAATAAAAAATTACCACAAATTGATGTGAAATATTACAAAAACTATCATTGATTTTTTTTGAAGCATATGAGAATACAACACATCTAGTTGACACGCAGTGTGCTCGGAATGACTTAATAAAAAGTTTTAAAATATATCAAAGTCTTTAAAACGTATCTTAAGAGGTCAAAACCAAGAAAAAAAACTTTAAATTCCTTGAAATCATATGTCAATAAATGTAGATTTTTTTTAAATATAGGTACCAAAGAAACCTCTATCCAAGTTTTGGTTTTCTTGGGATTACAATAAAGGCATTTTTAGATTTTTAAAATTCTAAAACATGCAAGTAATGGTTCAAACCTTAGAAAAATACCACATGTTTATGTGAAATCATGGAGAAACTATAATTGAGTTATTTTAATGTCTATGGGTAGATGAAATGTCCATATGATGACTGGTTCGCTCAGAAGGACTCTATAATCAGTTTTAAGACATAAATTTTTTAAAAAACATGTTCCAAGGGTCAAAACCAAGAAAATTACTTTGCATAGAAAAATGAGGTGTTTGAAGACCATGTAAAGGTAATATTTATTTAATATTTATTTATAACTAATTTAAAATACATGAGTAAAATTATTTATATACATAGAATGTGTTGTGTTTTTTATTTCTAGATTTTTTTTCATTTTGATGTCCCTGCATCCATTTCACGCCCATGGAACTTGAAATATTTGGGAAAGAAATGGAGATAATTTCAATATATATTATGGAATGAGTTTAATGACACAACTCTGGGAACCCAATGGGTGTATGATAAAGTGAATGAAGGCATGTCTCATGAGTAGTGGAAGATGTTTATTAATATTAACAGAGATGCATCTCATGAGGTAATTACATATTTTATAGTATCTTAATAACATAAATATAAGAAAATTATTATTATTCTTAATATTTCTATTTTTTATTAATTATCTTAAAAAATATATGTGAATCTTGAAAAAAATTCATTCCTCATATCATTGGGTCGTAGAGTTTTTCTATAAAAATAACAATCATCATTGTATTTTATCCATTATTATTTATATTATTTTATTATACCTAAATATTTTTTTCTAAATTGTATATATATAAATATATATATATATATATAAAGGATCATAAATTATGTCACCTTCTTGGATAGAAAATGATGTGTCTTAATGTTAATTTAAAACACAAAGATAGTTTTGTGAATTATCTTATCATGGAATTTGGATTAAGTACTTTTCATTATTATTTAATGTTATTTCATAAGTATAAAAACATAATAATTAAAAATAAATTACAAAAAAGTCTCAAAACCATTAAATGGGGTCAAATAAATGGATAAAATTTTCCTAATTAGCTCTATTGAAGATAGGCCTTCAATAGAACTAATTTGAGATGTTTTATCCATGTAGTTAACACTATTTAATTGGGTTTTAGGCTTGTTTGTTCTTATAATTTATTTTTCATTATTTTTTTTATAGTAATGAAATAACATTATGTAATAATGAAAAATAAATAATTTATATGATAGTAAGAATTTTATATAATTTTAAAAAACATTGTTAATAATGTTTTATTAACAGGTTAAAATTTAAGAATCCTAAGATGTGAACCCTTAACAATCATCATCAATTTCCCAAAACGATGCAGTTGCAGTAATTTTAGTTAAGGAGAATCCTAGGAGTGTATGAGGCATGGGTTTTGTGCCTAATCCATCAGCTGTATTTAATAGGGTTTCATCATCATTTACTATTACACATAGTGGGGGTTTGAGCAATGTTATTGACTAGGAATGGAAAAGGTAAATTTCAAGGCTGAAATAAAAAGTGATAAAATATGAATCTTATATAAAAACACAAGATCAGTGGTGATAAAAAATGGTAAATACCTTAGTTTATTTATTTTAGTAGATAATGGGTGAAATAATCAAGGAAATTTCCATTCCAATAGCTTATCCTTAAGAGGTAAATTCTAAACACAATCCATGACATTTCCAAAGAACTATTTTCTTTATTGCTATGATAATATTGTCTACCATTGGGGTTACTTATATGAGGGGGAGTTGGGTTAATGTGATACGAGTGTTATCCTTGATTTAAGTGGGTTCAAATTGATGTGAAATCTTAGTAAAACTGTATTTGAATTATTTTTTATGTGTACGAGTAGAAAACACAACCATCTGACGTGTGGTGCACTCAAAATGACTCAATAAGAAATTTTAAAAGATATCAAAGTGTTAAAAACATGTATTAGTGGGTCCCAATCAATAAAACAAAATCGGAGGGCCATGAAATGAAAGGTCAATAGACATTTACTTTTTTTAAAAAAATATAAGAACTGATACTATGGTTATTCATGTTTTGGTTTTCCCAGTATGACAATAAACATATTTTCAATGTTTTAAAACACTAAAACTTGTGTATAATAGTTATAATCATAGAAAATGACCTCGGATTGATGTGAAATTTTAGGAAAATTATTTTTGAATTATTTTTTATGTTTATGAGTAGAAATAATGTCCATATGATGGGTGGTGTTCTCTAAATGACTCGCTAAGTAGTTTTAAAAGATATAAAAGTATTTAAAAATTCCCATTGGGGGTAAAAATAATAAAATGGAATTTCTGGTCTGTGAAATAATAGGTAAAACACCATAGATTATTTCTTTGAAATATAGGAATAGAAAAAATGTCAATCTAAGTTACAGTTTTCCTAGGATGATAACAAACACATTTTTATTGTTTTAAAATACTAAAACATGTGTGTAATGGTTAAAAGAATAGAAAAAAACCATGGATAGATGTGAAATCATATTGAAACCATTTTTGTAATATTTTTTATGTGTAAGAGTGGACATCACATCCATCCTACATGTTTTTTTCTTAAATTTCTCAATACGTAGTTTTAAAAGATATAAAAGTCTTTAAAAACATGCCTTAGGTGGTCAAAACCAAGTAAAAGACCTCAAAGTGCCTTTAAATCGGAGTATAACAACCATAGATTTTTTTTTGTAATATAGGAACTGATATAATATCAATTTGAGTTATCGTTTTCTTAGGATGACAATAAAGAAATTTTTTTGTGTTTTAAAACACTAAAACATGTGTGTAATGGAAAAACCCATTACAAATGACTTCACATTAATGTGTAATCATGGGGAAACTATTTATGATTAATTTTTTATGTGTACAAGTAGATGACATATCCATATGATTTCCAGTGTTCTCAAAATGACTCAATAAGTCGTTTTAAAAGAAATTAAAGTATTTAAAAACATGTGTTAGGGGGTTAAAACCAATAAAATGACATTAGAGAGTCGTTAAACCATAGGACAATGACCACAAATTTATTTTTGAAATGTAGGAACTGAAAACACATCAATAAAAGTTATGGTTTTCCCAAGATGACAATAAAAAACATTTTTAGTGTTTTAAAACACTAAAACATGCATGTAATGGTCATAAGAATACAAAATGACCTCAAATTGATGTGAAATATTACAAAAACTATCATTGAATTTTTTTTGAAGCATACGAGAATATAACACATCTATTTGACATGCAGTGTGCTCGGAATGACTTAATAAGAAGTTTTAAAATATATCAAAGTCTTTAAAACGTATCTTAAGAGGTCAAAACCAAGAAAAAAACTTTAAATTCCTTGAAATCATATGTTAATAAATGTAGATTTGTTTTTTAAATATAGGTACCAAATACACCTCTATCCAAGTTTTGGTTTTCTTTGGATTACAATAAAGACATTTTTATATTTTTAAAACACTAAAACATGCAAGTAATTGTTCAAACCATAGAAAAGACCACATGTTTATGTGAAATCATGGAGAAAATATAATTGAGTTATTTTAATGTCTATGGGTAGATGAAATTTCCATATGATGAATGGTTCTCTTAGAAGGACTCTATAATCAGTTTTAAGACATAAAATTTTTTAAAAACATGTTCCAAGGGTCAAAACCAAGAAAATTACTTTGGAGGTCCATGAAATCATAGAAAAATGACCATATATTTATTTTTTAAATTTAGGAACCAATACCATATCAATCTAAGTTAACATTTTCCCAACATGCTAATAAGAATATTTTTAGTGTTTTTAAACACTAAAACGCATGTGCAATGGTAAAATATTATAGAAATACCTTACATTGATGTAAACTATTAGAAGAACTATCATTTAATTGTTTAGGATTTGTACAAGTAGATAGAACATCCATACAATATGCGATTTTCTCTGAATGACTCAATAACTAGTTTTAAAAGATATCAAAGTCTTTAAAAACGTGTCTTTGGAGGTCAAAACCAAGAAAATGACCTTGGAGTTACTTTAAATAATATTACGATGATTGTGGATTTTTTTTTCAAATTTATGAATATATTTAACATTAATTTGAGTTAGAGTTTTTTTAAGATGACAATAATTACATTTTAAGTGTTTTAAAACACTTAAACATGAATGTAATGGTAAAAACCATAGAAAAGTCCTTGGATTGAATTATAATCATTAGAAAACTATTATTGAGTTTTTATAACATTTATTAGCAGATAACACATCCAAATAATAGGAAATGTGATCGGAATATTTTAATAGTCAATTTTAAAAGATATCAACATCCTTAAAAATGTGTGTCAGGGGGTCAAAATTTTGAAAATGACACTGAGGTCTATGAAATTATTAGACAATTATTTTAAATTTATTTGTGTAATATAAGAAATTACACCATTTAAATCTAGGTTATGGTTTTCTCGAGATGAAAATAAATATATTTTTAGTTTCTTAAAACATTGAAACGTGCATGCAATGGTCAAAAATATAGAAAAAACCCTCATATTGATGTGAAATCATAGAACAGTAGTCATTGAATTATTTGTGATGTTAATTAGTAGACAATATGTCCATATGACATGTATTATTCTCATAATGACTCAATAAATAGTTTTAAGGATATCAAAGTCCTTAAAGATGTTTCTTAGGAGGTCAAAACCAAGAAAACAACCTCATAGTGCCTTGAAATAATAGGACAATGATCATAGATTTTTTAAAAAATATATAAATGATGGTATATCAATCTGAGTTTCAGTTTTTATAGGATAATAATAATGACATTTTTAGTATTTTAAAACACAAAAACATGCATGTAATGGTCAAAACCAAATAAAATGGCATCAAATTGATGTGAAATCATGGGGAACTATTAGTGAGTCAATTTTCATGTGTATGAGTAGATAACATGTCCATATGATTGGTAATGTTCTTAGAATGACTCAATTAATAGTTTAAAAGATATCAAAGTCTTTAAAAATGTATTCCATGGGGTTAAAACCAAGAAAACGATATAGGAGGGCCATGATATCATAGGAAAAAACCATATATTGGTTTTTTGAAATTTAACAATTGACACAACATCAATCCGAGTTGTAGTTTTCCTAATATGACTATAAACACATCTTTTGTGTTTTAAAACACTAAAACATGTGTGAAATGGTTATAATAATAGAAAATGACCCCATATTAATGTGAAATCTTATGAGAACCACTATAGAATGATTTTTTAAATATAGGAATTAATGTCAAAAAAATTAAAGATTAATTTAAATCACACCTCATGTTGCTTTAAAAATTAATTATATTATTATATACTAATCCATTTTGAGTTCCAAGTGTTGAATCATATATTAAATTCGTAATTTTATGTTTTCAAAAGTGATATTAATGATATATTATTTATTTTATTTTAAAATGATATCTTTTTTATTAACAAAATAATAAATGTTATGTGAACAAATCAGAATATATTCTATTTCTATTCTATTTCATATTTCTTTTCTTAAATGTTCTGATTTTTATTATATGTGACAGATGGCTATAGTATGAAGGAGGTTTCCCATTTTGATCCATGAAACTCTTCAGAAATTAGTGTTGATGGCTCATAGTTTTTGTGGCATGGTTAAATATTATCAATGATTCAACTATATTTTTTATTTTTTATATTCAATCGTGATTTCTATCTTTGATTTATTATAGTTTATGGAATTATTTTGATGGTTTCACATATGATCACTCTAACTATGGAGGTGGTTGGATTTAGTTGAGGTGGTTAGAAAAATATATTGGTCATGAGTTGATGGGGGATGTGTGACTTATTTTATATATATATGTGTGTGTGTGTGTGTGTGTGTGTGTGTGTGATTAATGATCTTATCATTGATTGATGGTTCTATATTTATGATTGTGGATGTATATATGACTAATGGTTGTGTATATAATATTGTGGGTGCTTGATGAGTTTATTGTGTATTTATGGTTAAGTTTATTCTATTATTGAATTCATTTCATGCAATTTTTTAAAAAAAATATTTGAAAATAAAATATTTCATTTAATATGTTTAGTAGAGGTTTTGGATAACCATCGCTAAATCAAAATAATGCTAAAATATTTATAGATGGTTCATTTAGTTTTTTCCTTATAAAAATTAAATTGATGCTATATCAATTAGCGATGGTTATTTTATTTTCCACCAATTTATTTTCTTTATTTTATAAAAAATAAAACTCCCACAAAATAAAGAAAAAATAGATAATAAACACAAATATGAAACTTATAAGAACCATCTCTTACTGACTATTTACTATTAAATATATGGCTATTTTCCTAACCACTACTAAACGAATTAGTGAGGTTTTGAACTAAATCTTGTCATATCTATGGTTTCATTTTAAGGTAGTATTTATTTTATTTTTTGTCTTATCTTTATTGCATATCTTTTCTCAGAATTTTTTGAGAAAAATTAAAATTTCTGGACAGACATCAGGTGGCGCATGGTTAGTAGAAACTATGATCCATCCCAAAAGAGACTATGTGTCCTGGATAGTGGAATTGTCCAAGCCACATGGCCTACTACATGGGCGTGTGGCTAACCATGTACCTAGACTAGTGGGTATTTTTAGGCCACATGGTCAACCACACGAGCATGCTCCCTCTCCTAGGAAAACTATGAGGCCTCCTTTTTCTAATTATGGAGGTGTTGTATGGTTGGTGCGTGGTTTGGAAAACCATTTTTCCAAACCATGTGGTCTGTCTAGATCTTTAAAAATTTTGAATTTACCCTTTTACCATCTTTAATTTATAGACCCTACCCCCCTTGGCTCTCCCCATTCATCCTCCCCTTCCCTAGGCTCACCCCCTCTCCCTCTTCGATCCCTTGGACCTCTTTATCTTGGTGTTTTGGTTTGGATTTTCCAAGAAATCATCAAGTAATCCCCCTCTTATTCTTGTTACTTCTTTCTTCTTGGTCTTCACTTCCTTATTTATTGGGTTATTATTTCTCTAGGGGATTGGTTTCCCTAATGTGGGTTGAACCTTAGTTCTTTTGGTGAAATCTTGATGGTTTTGGGTTTCCTTGCCTTTATAGGGTCTCATTATGGTGCGGTTGTGTTTTTCCAACATTTTTCAGAAGTTTTAAATCTTGAGGTATGTGGTTCCATTCTTTAAAATTGTTTGATGATTTTGAAATGCTTTATATGATTTCTAAATGAGTTTTATGAATTTTTTAGGTGGTTTGAAACATTTTTTCAAATTGTTTTAGTGTGAATAATAATTTAAAAGGGGATTTTTCCTATTAAAAATGGTTGTTTTTCATGTGTGATACAATTTTTGTTTATGTGTGTGTGGATGAGGTGGTTCATGTAACATAAGAAATGGAATTAAGCACAAAAAAAATCACACATATCTAGGTAGAGTAGACTAGGTCTGGTATGCTAGAGGTTCCAGAAAGTCTAATGCCTGGTTCCTCTAGCAGGATTGATGATACACACTAACTAGACATATGATGATGATCAGAGACCTCTAGAACTATGGATGTGTTCCCCTCTAGTGGATCATTCATTAGGATGTTGTGGGTTTTGGTTCATGCTTATCACTAACGTATGAGGATCCTATGACCCCAGTAACCCTAGTTCCTTAGGTATTTCCTGTGGTACCCATGTGATGTTATGATTATTATTTGACTTATGGTTGTGTTTACATTAAATTTTAATTTCAAGACATGTTTCCCCTAAAAATGTTTTCCTTTATTTAATTTAATAACATGCATGTTTATTTGTATTATAATATTATAGCATGGAACCACTTGTGGTGGTACCATACAAGAAATTGTCTCACACCCTACATACACCCTTAGGTATATGTAGACCTTGTTATATTTAACCTAGGTAAAGGTAAGTTGTTCCACAGTGGTGATGTTAGATCCAGTTGCTAGTGTTCCTCTTCTTACAGGTGTTGGTGGAGGTGGCATGTGGGTGTTTTCCCTCTTATTGCATGGAGATGTGGTCATGTAGTTGGTTTCCATCCTTATTTTGTTATTTTGGTTTTTTCTTAAATGTGTAAACTATTTAAATATGAACATTGTATTTATTTTTGTTGTAGTTATTGATTACAGTGTGATGTGTGATTCTTTTGGGTTGTTTATGGTTGTTTCTTCTAGGTGAAATTGTTCCCTAATGAAATTTTTGATGACCATACACTAGTTTCCAGCCTGTGGGGATCGGGAATGCCCTTCGGTACTTGTCGTAGGCTAGTTCAAGTGTTAGTTTGGATGGAATCCTAGCATGGTTTGTGAAAAAAGGGTATCAAAGGAGTTTTTACCCATTCCTTAGCTCATTTTTCATGGGAGAGTCTAGATATACTGTAGTTATGATTGTTAGGGCTTGAGGTTTTGGTTACTAGTGGGGTGTCTAGCTAACACACCTCATGAAAGGCCTTAGGTTACCATAAGATGTTTGGGAATTATTGTGACTTCTCCTTTAGGTGGGATGTACATGCTATAGACTATACATAGACACTAAATGGTGGTGGAGTGGCCATACCTGTTATTGGTCTTATTATGGTTTTGGTCTTGATTTATGAAGGTGTTTTAAAAAAAATTTATTGATGGTGAAATTTTTACGTATAGTGTTTTGACATTTGATTTGGGTTCGTTGATGGTTATAGCATCATGACTCCCCAAATACTTCTTGTGCATCTATAGAAAGAGGCCAGAGATATTTCTCTATCCCCATTTTATCAGAGACTAGTGGAAGCTATGGTTTGGGTTGCCCGGGCATTGGGTCAGGGGGCAGGCTCTGGTCCTAATTAGGTTAGGGAAGATGGACTAGGTCAAGGAAAGGATAAGGCTCAAGAGCTCCTCAAGAACAGAAATCCTTCCTTCCTGGGTAGTATGTATCCCCATGAATTTGAGGATTGGATTGAAAATATTGAGAGGATGTTTGGTTTTCTTGATACTTGTAAGGAAGTTAAAGTAAAGTGTGCTTCATTCTTGTTGGAAGGTCCCAGTCTTAGGTGGTGGGACTTAGTGGTTCAGGATGGGAAGTATAAGCAGGTGTGTTGGAAAGACTTTAAGGTATTATTCAATGAGTAGTACTGTCCTGAGACCTTATCATTTTCCAAGACTCCAATGTTTTTGGATCTCCATTAAGGGGATTAAACTATGTTTGAGTATGCAAACTGTTTTGTAGAGTTGGTTTGATTCGTACCTGAGGTAGTCTCTAATGAGAAGATGAAGGCTCAGTGGTTTGAAATGGGGTTGAAACTAGATATCTGATCCCATGTTTTTTTGTTCAAGATGAGGATTTATGTTGAATTGGTTGATTGAGCCCTGATGGTGGAGATTTATTGGAGTGGAAAATCGGGTTTTTATGGGGTAGTCTCATCAGTGGTACTGGGAAGTATTAGTTCATCTGAGTAGAAGAGGAAACATAATGATCAGGAAAAGAGGGGAGGTCATAGCTTAGGATATTCTTCAAGACCATATTTTTCTATGAATTTTTATATCGGTTCTTTATTGTGTCATCGGTGTGGAAGGTTGGGTCATATACGGTCAAACTGTTCAACCCCACCCAGGACTTTCAATTGGTATTGACTTATGGGGAAGTTATAATGGTTTTGAAAAGTGATGTTCCTGTATCAAGGTGGTGGAAGTTTTGCGGCCTCTAGGGGAATGTCATCACAGTCAGAGCCATCCAGGATAGTGGGATATTGGTTTGGCGATTATGGATATAGGGACATATATTCTTCTGGAAAGATTTAGTTCAATGTAGAGTCATAGGTTAGTGTTTTTTCTCATACCTGGACTGAGATGAGGCACCTCCATGCTCTCGATCAGGAACCAACATAATTAGATGTAGGACCTACAATAGTTTGAGGTATTGTTTTTATTTCATCATCTATATCTATTTATTTATTTGATACAAGTTCTTAAAAATATTTTATCTCTTCCCTTTATTTTTATTTTTTGAAATTGACGACTGAGCTCATGTCGTAAGCAATGGATTTGGTGACGTCTCTTGGAAATAAGAGGGGGTAGGGTTTTAGATTTCCATCTTGTGCTCTCACTCTCAGGGGTCGAGCTAGAATAAGATTTCTTGATCACGGAAATGGAATTTTTTGATGTCATCATTAGTATATATTGTATGGTGTAATTTAGAGGGACACGTCAATTATTACCATCAGAAAGTGAGATTTGTGGTGCCTTATGGGAGTACTCAGGTCATCCAAATTGAATGGGATCCTCAGTTAAGACATTATGGACCTCCACTTCTAGAGTTGGAAAATATTGTATTTTAGATCTCATTTCTCATATTGAAGGATTGTGATGGGGGTTATGAGGGTGGATTACCTCCTATAGTGGATGAGTTCCCAAGGGTATTTCTATATAATTTTTCAGGATTACCTCTAGATTAGGATGTGGAGTTCTACACTTATTTGGTGTTGGGAACACAACTGATATCTCCTTCCTTATATTGTATGTCCCCAACCAAGTTGAGATAATTAAAGATATGGCTAGACGATTTGTAATCCAGATAATTAATTCACCCGAGTGTCTCACCTTGGGCCACCCTAGTTTTGTTTGTGAATAAGGCTGATGGATCTCTCTGGTCGTATATTGATTACAAGAAGTAGAATAAGGTAAAGATCAAGAACAAATATCCCTTTCCCTATATTGATGAAATTTTTGATTTTTTCAAAGGGGAGAGGTGGTTATCCAAGATCGACTTGTGTTCCATGTATCACCAAGTCAAATTCAGAGAGGCGGATGTTTTTAAAATGACCTTCCAAAGTACTTATGGACAATTTGAGTATTTGGTCATGCCTTTAGGGTTGAAAATTCTTCGGTGGTCTTTATGGTGCTTATGACCAGGTTACTCCCCCAGTAACTTGATTCCCTTTTTTCATGTTTGTGGATGAAATATTGGTTTACTTGGGGACTGAGGAAGAGCATGTGTGTCACTTGATATTCATGCTAGGAACTATATAAGATCACTGTCTCTATGATAAGTTCTACAAGTGTACCTTCAGGATCAAGGAGGTAAAGTTTCCAGGACATGTGATTTCGGATCGTGGTGTTTCAATGGACCCCAAGAAGATCAAAGCAATAATGTCATGGGAGAAGATGAGGAATGTTTTTGAGATCAAGTAATTTTTGGGTCTGGTATGTTATTACAGGAGATTTGTTAGGAATTTTGTCTTGGATTGATTCCTCCATGACTATGTTTACCCATAATGGTGTAAGGTTCAAATAGAGTCTATAATGTCAGTAATCCTTTGAGGATCTCAAGTATTATTTGACCACAACCCCTATTTTTCTTAGGTATGGGTCTTGGGTGTGTGTTGATGCAGGATGACCATGTGGTGGTGTATTTTTCTTGATAAATCCAACAACAATAAAATAAATAACCAACCCACAACCTATAATTAGTAGCAGTGATTCAAGCCTTGAATACAAGGCATCACTATCTCTTTGGGGAGAAGTTTGTATTATACTCAAATCATAAGAGTTTAGTCTGCATTTTCTCCCAGAATGATCTGAATTTGAGGCATCATCATAGGGTTGAGTACTTTCCGGGGTTCTATTTCGATATCGTCTATACCTCTGAAAATTTCATCAGTTATTATATGATTTGATCAGGGAAATACTAGTGCAAGCGGTGAAATATTCCAATAATGAATAGACTTTTATTGGGATTTTATCCCAGACGCATCTAGAAACCAATGATTAGAGTGGATGAACGTTCTTGGCTAGTGTTCAGCTGACACCCTCCTTTATAGAGTTGATTTAGTAGTATAATTCAAGTGATGAGTTGTGTCAGCATTCAAATCAATCACTAAAAGGTTGGGAGGTTCCTAGCAAGTGGTCATTGTCTCCCAAGGGAGATCTTAATTTCAAGGGTCTCTTCGTGATTTTGTTTTCTTTATAGAAGGTAGTAAATTGTGATATACACCCTTCTCAATGGGATATCCATCTGGGTACCACCAAGATGTTTTTTTATGTGCATCATTAGTTCTTGTGTCCAGGTATGAGACAAGATATAGATGACTTTGTATCCCAAGAATTATACTTTTTAGAAGGTTAAATTAGATCACCAAAGACCCTCTAGTTTTCTTCAGAATCAACCCATTCCTACCTAGAAGTGGGACAAGGTCTATATATATTTCATCATTGTCCTACCTTACACATCCCAAGAGAATAATTCCATATGGGTGGGGATTTATTTTCTGACCAAATCAGATCATTTAATCCTACTCAAATATTCAACCAAGGTGGGTGTGTTGGGTCAGTTGTATGTTCAGGATATAGTGAGGCTTCATGGTGTGTTGTCAGCTATCATTTCAGATAGGTACCCCCAATTTACCTCCCAATTTTGGGAAGTCCTTCAGAATGAAATGGGATCCTAGATCAAGTTGAGAATGGTGTATCATTCTCAAATGGATGGTAAGACATAGAGGTCGAATAAAATTTTTGAAGACATGGTCTGGGAATTTATGTTGGAATTTGGAGGTTCACGGGATACCCATTCAGGGTTGGTTGAGTTTTTTTATGATAATGATTACCAATCCTCAATAATAATGTATCCCTTTGAAGTGATTTATGGCAGGCCATCTCGATTTCCTTTGTGTTTGGATGTGGTGGGTGAGACCTCATTATTGGGATCAAAAATTGTGGAAGAGAGGTTTGATAAAGTTTGGTTAATCAAACAACCATTGTTAATGGCACAAATATACTATAATTCTTATGTTAATCAGTGATGCCAAGCCTTGGAATTATTATTTGGTGATCGATTTTTTCTGATGGTGGATCCTTGTTTGGGTCATTGTCTCCTGGGTAAGCAAGGAAAGATGGATCTAAGTCATGTTGGTCTTTTTTATATTATCAAGAGAGTTGGTATGTTGGAATACCGGATATATTTTTCATTCTAGTTGACATTGATCTGTGATGTGTTCCATGTATCTCAATTGAATAAGTATAACGTGGAACTTTCTCATGTGCTAAACTAGGAAGAATTGGATCTGGAACCTAATTTGTATATGTTTGAGAGACCAGTGCAGATTGTGGGTTCCCAAGAGAAAGTGATTTGAGGTAAATCTATATTATTGGTTTGGTTACTTTTAAAACATAGGAATGATGCACATGAGACATGGGAGCAAAGTTCTTGGGTTGAGGAGCAGTACCCATTTTTTTTATGATCAAACATTGGAATGACTTTCTGTGGGAAGAAAGTTTCCATGGCAGGGATAATTGTCACATATGTGATTTCACTTTGAGGTATTATTTATTTTAATTTTGATCTTATCTTTATTTCATATATTTTCCTAGTATATTTTGAGGAAAATGGATATTTTTGGACTGATAGTAGGTGGAACAAGGTTGGAACATAGTTTGTAGAAACCATGCACCAGTCTAGAAAAACTGTGCACCCTAGGCAATGACGCTATCTAGGCTGCATAGCCTACAACACAGGCATGTGGATAATCATGCATCCAGACTAGTGGGTTTATCTACAGTGCACAGTTGACCGCTCCAGCATTCTCCCTCTCCCGGGAAAACCATGTAGACTCATTTTTCTAATGATGGAGGTTTCATATGGTTGGCGCACTATTTTGAAAACCATGTAACCAAACTATGCATCCTGTTAAGATATTTAAATTTTTTTAATTTATTCCCTCGTTGGTTTTAAGAACTTAACCCCCTTATCTCACCCCATTTGGCCTCCCCTTACCGAGGTGCGCCTATCTCTCCCTCTTGGCTCCCTTAAACCTCCATATTTTAGTGTTTTGGTGTGTATTCTTCAAGAAATCATCAAGTAAGCCCCTCCTAATCTTGTTTCTTATTTATTATTAGTCTTCTCTTACATATTTATTGGGTTGTTCTCTCTCCATCATCTCGGTTTCCCTAAAGTAGGTTGAACCTGGGTTATTTGGGTGAAATATTGATGGTTGTGGTTTTCCTTTTCCTTTATAGGGTATCCTTGAGCTGTGATTGTTTTTTTTCACTGGTTTCTAGAAGTTTAAATTATTTAGATAGGTGGTTCCATGATTTAACATTGTTTGATGATTTTTAAATGCTTGTTATGATTTCTAAATAAGTTATATGGATTTTTCTGGGTGGTTTGAACATGTTTTAAAATGTCTTTGGTGTGCTTAATGGTTTTAAATGGGTTTTTTCCTATGTAAAATGGTGGTTATTCATATGTGATACAATTGTTGGTTGTGTGTGTGTAGAGGTGGTGGTTCTTATAAGATAAGTAATGGAATTGAGCACAAAGGGAATACTAGGTGACTAGGTGGAGTAGACTAGGTCTAGTACACTAGAGGTTATGAAAGGGCTGAGGCCCGATTCCGCTAACAGGATTAATGTTACAACACTGACTAATAATATGATGATGATCAGATACCATTAGAACTTGGGATGCATTCCACTCTAGTGACTCGTTCATGAGGACGTTGTGGGTTTTGATTCATTCTTATCATTGAGGTAAAAGGATCCTAGGACACCACTAACCCTAGTTCCTTAAGGATTTATCATTGTGATCATGTGATACTATTCTTGTTGTTTGGATTATGGTCATGTTGACTTTCTATTTTAATTTCAAAGCATGTTTACTCTAAAAAAATTTTCCTTCATTTTCTTTAAAAATGTGCATGTTGTTTTGTCATATAATTTTATAGCATGGAATATTATATGGTATTATCCTATTGGTAAATATATCACACCCAACATAAACCCTCGGTTTTATGTAAACCTTATTATTTTTTACCTAGGTAAAGGAAAGTTACTCTGTGGTAGTGATGGTGGATTCATTTTCTAGTGTTCCTCTTCTTGTAGGTGTTGGTGGAGGTGGAAAGAGGGTGTTGACCCAATTGTTTCATAGAGATGTGGTTGTTTATTTGGTTCCCCTCCCTATTTGGGTTTTTTTTTGGTTAAATTTGTAAACTATTTAACTGTGATAGTTGTGTTTCTTTTTTTTATAGTTATTGGTTGTAGTGTGATGTGTGATTCTTGTGGGTTTTTTATGGTTGTTTCTTCCTGGATAAATCATTCCATAATGAAATGTTTGACTCCTAGGAACTATTTTCCATCTTTTGGGGATATGGAATTATTTTTGGTCCTTACCACATGCTAGGTTGGGTGTCAGGTTGGATGGCGCCCCAGTTTTGTTTGTGACACCTCCAGTAGTAAAAATAACCACCGTTAATTGCTTGTTTTTTGTACTATCTTTATTAACATTTTTAGAACTGATAATAGTTTTTGTATTTTATCATCACTAAAAATACTATTGTTTTTTCCATTTATAATGTAACACCCTAAGTTTTTAAAATATAAAACTATGTTCGATAGCATATGGGACTCGTGACACTAAGCCTAAACGAACCACATTTCTTTAAATATGTTCATTATAACCTAACTGTTAAATTATATGATATGAGAAAGATTAATAGATTTATAAAATATATATAAATTTAAAACTAAATATAAATTTCTTGATAAATTTTTAGGAAATAATCACTCAATTTTTTTAATAAAGGCACTTTATTATTAAAAAAATACATTTTCTTTAAAAATGATTTTTAATAATTGTTCTAAAAATAATATAATTAATATATGGAAAATTTAGAAATATAATTTTATAAAAGGGATATAATTTTTGAAATAATCATATCATCATTATTTTAGGGTAAAATTTTGGAATATTTTTGAAAATATTGATTTTTCAATGAATAGTGAAAATACTAATTTTTGTAAAATTGTCATTTCTTTTTATTAAATAATGTAATTTAAAAGTCCCATTATTCTTTTAATTTTATTTCAAAGTAAAATAAGTATTATATAGTTATATATGATTTAATTAATTACATTTTAATCATCTTTATATATGATTTTGGTATATGTACACTTTTAGGTTAAAAATCATACTTTTCTGGGAAACAAACTGTTTTTCATCATGTTTTTTAGGTTTAATTTTAAATTAAATTATACCAATTATTTGAATTTAATTTGATATAATGGATTAAATATTTTTAATTATTATTATTATTTTTATTCTATAATTTCTACTTATTTTTTATCATAATTAATAGTAAAAAATTGTAAAAAATAATTATCATGGTTAAGATTAAAACAGAGTTTTTTGCTTTACATGCGCTTGTGTTAAAATTAATTTCCCACACAGATAGGATTTTTATTTGATAATCTAGAATTTATATTTATAATTAGTGTGTTCAAATTATCTAATAATTCTCATTTTGTTTTTATTCTTAAAGGATAAATTACCTAGGTAAAAACTTATTGTCATGGTGAAAACAAAAATGAAAAAATTGAGTAACCATATAGGTAAAGGGGATAAAATTTTTAAAAAATGTATTTTTTAATTTTTTATGTGTATCTCAACCTTATAATCCCTCAACAACATCATTTATCAAATTTTTAGGAATTTTTTAGAGTTTGACTTCCCATTATTGAATAGTTCTGGGTATTTTTAAAAATGTCACTCTTTATCAATTATAAAAGGCACCTCCACTCCACTTTTCTTCACACTTAAAAAAAATTTCAGAAAATGCCTACCCAAATACCTTCATTAATTACCTTCACACGTCTTAGAGGTATTATTTTGATTATAAAACCATCATAGGAAGTTTTTTGGTGCAAACCTAGAAATGTTTTCCGAAGAAGAGGTATCACTCTTAACCGAGAATTATTATTTTATTTATTATTAAACCCACTTTAAATATTATTCAACCTTGATAAAATAATAACACCATTATCTACCATATAATTAGTTGTTTTTTGTCAATTTCATAACCTACATCCATCTTTTATTCCATCAAATGGTAAATGAAACCATCATTCGTGTGTATGGTGGACTGCCGCCTAACAAACCGATGTAATTTGTTTTCCATCATTTCCTCTCACGACTATTTATGATGATGTATTTAATATAAATATATGATATTTTTGAAATATTTTTAATTTTTTCAAATTAATATATATTATTTTTTTCATACTTTCCATTCATTGAATGATGATAGCGTCTTTCATGTGCGCATGTGGATTACCACCTCCATAAAGTGATGTGATTCATTTTTCATTAAAAATTACATGGATGGTATATATAAGTGTATTTAAAGAAATAATATTATATTTATGATATAATGATAATTATGGATGGATAAAATAACACTTACCTTCTTTTCACCATGATAGTTGAAAAATGGAAACGTTACTCATGCGTACATACAACCTATTGTCCTAATGATTGTAATGTAGTTCATCTTTCATAACCATATTTTATTGCTGATCTTAAAAATATAATTTATGTATAAAAATTTTAATTATTTTATGATTATTATTTTTTATATGATATAGTAATAATCTATTTGACCTTAGTCAACTTACCAAAGTGATTTTGGACATATGAGCTGAATATCATCAAAACCTCCAACATGAACCTAAAGGATTAAGTAATTAAATATAATTGGAATAATAAAGCTAAAAAAAATCTTATTCAATAAATAATTAATATTAATTTATTGTTCATGAATAAAAATAACATATGTGATGATTTGGACTCAAGTTAAGGGATCTCTATAAACCACCTTTTTCTCTGGGTTATGACCATTCTCTCTCTAACTCACTTTATCTCTCTCTTAAATGTTATGGAATGATTATAAATTTTATATATATATATATGTCTCTAAAATATATACCTAGATTATTCTCCATTATTTTTATGGGCTAATTCATGTCATAAGTTATTTTCTCCAATGAAATCCATTTATTTCCTTGGGTAATTTTTATGTTTATGCTAAATGATTGATTTACTTTTATAGCACACATAAGTATGTACATGTTATGATGTTTGCACCCAGATAGTGATTCAGTGCATTGGGTAAGATTTTTTATCATGATTCATTATGTATGGTATTAGGGAGTAAACCCAATTCATTATAGGACTTTGTCCACGATGCGATATTATCTAGGCAGTTAGTCTTGACTCATGTTTATGTCATGTTATATATTTCAACAACATTTCCTATGTTTTTATAATATTATAATAAAATTTTATTTATTTTATGATTATATGTGATTACTCATTATCCTTATATTTTATAGTATCATGTTATACCTTTGAATCGCACGTTGTGTTTCCTCATCATGTTTATCCCTTACTAGGATTTTTACATGACCTGTTTCATTTATGTATTCACTATTATGATGTTTTGGGAGATCAAATTGATTTAAGAGATCATTATGGAGAATAAAATAATTAATTAATGTTTTATTTTTATTTTTATGTATTGTGAATCATTTTTTTCAAAGTCACCAGGCCTCACGATCATTAGGTTGCACTTATTGGATGTTTTTGTTAAAAATCATGTAAAAATATATGTAAAAGGCTTGAGTTGATATGGTTGGTATAACAATAAGGTTTATTTATTTTTTTTATTATTACTAGCATAATTTTTTGATAACCATAAGGATAAGTAAAATTATAGTAAAATATCCTAGAATTTTTGTGAAGGATAGAGCAAGTGGTTTCCAAGAAATTGCATCCATGTCTGGATACTACAAGTGGATGTGGATCTGGAAAAAAATACACCTAGAGTTAATAACTATAAAAAGGGTGAATTTTTATTTGATTAAATCATCACTTAGTGGACAAAAATAGGTCTTTCTATACACCTATTTGGACACTCTTGGGGGATATGTTTTGGAAATTTACAAGATCTTTAAAAAACATTATGAAGGACTTATAAAAACTATTAAGTTGGAAAACCCAATAGGATACATTACCATAGATAACCTAGATTGAAACCTAGAGACTCATAAGCTAGGGTATAATTATAATTTTTAGGTTATTCCTCATAATTTTTTAAGTTTTCCTTTTGTTTGTTAATGCATTCTCAACTTTTATTTATTTATTTTTTAGCTAATGGCAGGAAATTGGTGAAATTGTGCCAACAACCAATGTGAGAGGAAATGTGATGATTGACTGAATAATATACCTAAACTGATTATAATGGGATATGATAAAGTTATGGTGGTACCATCTCCACTAGTTCAAGTTATGAATAATATCTTGAATCTTGTGGATCTCCCTCCTCTTCCTACTAAGAAAGAGAAAGTTGTTATTGAGTCTTTTATGTGACAAAGGCCTCCTAAATTTAGTGGATATTCTAATTCCATCATCACAGAATAATGTATTAACTCTATAGAAAATATATTATACATCCTACAATGCCCAAATTAAGAGAAATTTGTTCTTGTTGTTTATCACAATTAGGGGAAATCTAATCATTATTGGAAACTGGTCAAGAACACAAAGTACATAGAGGATATTGATTCCATGGAATGGGAAGACTTCAAGAAAATATTTTCCAATAAATATTTTCCCTAAACTCTCCATCATAAAATTAATAGGGAGTTCCTCATAATTAAGAAAAGGTAAGATGATTCTATCATGGAATATGAGGAAAAAGTCATGAGACTTTCACGATAATCCTTCAACTTTTTCACCAACACCAAAATTGAGGTGAACCATTTCTTTAGTGGGTCAAATCCAAGTATATGAGAAGCTTTAGTGATTTGGGAATTTGAATACTATGAATATATTTTTTATTATTCTCTTGAAGTTGAGATAGAGATCAGTGACTCTCAATGGTCTCATCAGACTGGAGACAAAATCATAAAATGTAGTTTTCTTTTGAAGTATTAATAGATATATCACATTGAGGAAATAAAACCCAAAATCCCACATGGAAAAGGTTCTGGAAGAATATAACATCTCATTACCAGTTTTTAGGTAATTTTAGACCCTTCTTATGATCATGCTATTGTTGGGGCTTTTTTAGGGGTGATTTTGGTGAAATTTTGAAAAAATTATGAATTTTCTCGGTTGTATATGGTTGACACATGGTTTTCCCAAACTTTTTGCCCCTAGTGAAAGCTGTGAAACCCTATAAAGTGGGGTTTTGTATAGTTGGAACATGGTTTGAAGAACTATGCACCCACCTAGTAGCAAATGTACACCCCAATATAGGGGCCCACTGTTAGGGTGCATGGTTTGTCTAACAGTGCGGCCCGGTCCAGCTAACAGTGTGTGTGACTATTTTTTATTCTAAAAATTGTTTTAAATTCTCAAGACCCCCATTTTAAACCATTTTTGACCCTAATGTGACCTAAATCAGTTTTCTAGGCTTTGAGGCTCTCAATATCTAATTTTGTCTCCTCCAAACCCATTCTTTGGCAGATCGAAGCGTGAAAGATCTCATTCGATCTTCTCTAGGTAAGTGAATCACCTTTCGTGTATCTTATCCCTATCTATCTTTCTATACTCCTTGAATATTTTTATATTTTAATGTTTTTGATGGATATAAAATCCATTTAATTAAATCTTTATTTTAGGCTTTATTTCTTTACCTCATTTTCTTTCGTTCTTGGTTTTCAAATCTCATTGTGGGTTTTGTGCATTGTAATTTCATGATCAAATGTAGGTGGTTCCATTTGAGATTTTTCACACGATTAAACCCTTAATTTTTTTGTTTTTTTAAATTCATTTAAGTTTATTTATGAAAACCCGATTCATTATGAACTGTATGTAGATATTGATTAAGAATGTATTTTGGGGAAAACCCCCTAATTCCAATAGAATTGGAATTTGGGGTGTATTTTTAAATTTATGGAATTGATGAATTGATTTGATAATTATTTGAGAAAAATAACTTAAATTGAATTGTTAAAAACCTATGATAGAGTTTATTTTGAAAATTCATGAAAGGATGAAAACCTCACATTTTAGTTTTGTAATATTTTTGGCATATTGAAATGATAAATTGGGAAATTGAATTGTAAATTATATTTTTATTTAAAATGAAATGTTTTTCCTATTATTGGTTAATTGGTTGAGAACATGTGATCCTGTGTAGTTAGTGGTTTATTTGGGACAAGCACGCTAGGCTGGTAATTCCCTCTGAATGGATTGATGATGAAAACACTAAAAAAATTGTATTTTGGAAGATCTTATCCCCTATAGAGTTTTTATGAGTCTTACTAGTCATAAGACTGAGGGATATATGTACACATATTACCATTATCCCTAATATAAGACGTGTGAGGATCCTATAATCATGAACTATAATACCGCAGGGAAGATGAACATGGTTCTTATTGTGATTATTTTGATATATATTTCATTATTTGTGAAACTTTTTTACTCATGCCTATTTATTTATATAAACTATTTTATATAAAAAAAATTATTTTATCCATGTTTGAAATTTTTTCCATCATTTTGAAATGAAATCATGTTTTGTTTTAAACATGAAAATATATTTTCATGTCCTGTTTTACTTAAATTGAAAGCTTGATTTGGTTTATTATTATGGAATATTTTTAATAGATAACTTGGTGATAATCTACAAGTATTTATAGCTCACACCCTACCTCTTCCTTTAAGCGTTTATAGATTTCATTCTTCCAGGTCCAAGAAAAGAGAATGTGCCACTTTGAGGTGTTGGATGTTCCTGAACCTTTGGGATTTGAATGATGCTTACTTTTGGATATTGAGTTTATATTTACAATTTTTTATTACTTTGATGTTTTACTATTTGGGGTTTTTGATATACGTATTTTATTTTGGGTACTTTCTCCATTTTTGAGGGTTAATCATAGTGACTTGTTTCTTTATCTTTCACTATTTCATGGAAAATTTGTTCCATATTTTATCTTTTATGATGTCAGGTGATATTCGTCAACCCATGGGGATCCGGAATACCCTTTGGGCCATGTAATTTCTAGATTGGGTATCAGGGTACCAGGGTATCTAGGATGGTTCATGAAAAAATATCAAAGGTGTAGGTTAATCATCTTTTCTTGATGTCAGTATAAAGTTTGGAATATCTTTTTGGGACTTAAGAGGTATTTTTGAGTGATTTCCTATCCAACTATAATTGTAACAATACTAAAGTAAACATGGGTGGTTTGAGAAATTATTCTTAAGGAATAATGTGATCTAGTTCTGGTCTTTTCCCTACTTTTGATTTGCATGGGTTGAAATCCAAATCTTGTTTTATTATCTAATGGGATTAATTTCCCTATTTCTCTTATTGAGTTATTTATTTGAGTAATATTCTGATGTCTTAAATGTTGTTTGTTGATTTTTTTTAGCATCATTCCTCCAAGAAGTCATGTGAATAGGCTCTGGGAGAAATTTTTTGGTGAACCACAATGTGTGAATCCTCCCGTGGAACTAAATATCATTGAGATTATTGTGTCTATTTTCCAAGCTCTAGGATAGGCACCTTCATCCATTCTCATTTATGCTCTAGCTATGGAACCTCAGAGGATTGAATCTTAGAATCATGCTTAGGAGTTCCTTCACCTAAATCTACCAGCATTCCAAGGATCTAATAATCCTAAATAGGCTGAGGATTGGTTGATAAAGATAGAGATTAATTTTGAGTTCTTGGAAATTCCTGATTCAATCAAGGTGAAATGTGCCACCTTAAAGCTATAGGGTCCTATCAAGAGATAGTGGGACTTGATGGTGATGGTTAGGAATCATGAGGGTTTAGAATGGAAGAACTTTAAAGTTCTTTTCACTGATCATTTCCTTCCATAGTCTATGTTACTAGCTAAGACTGTGGAGTTTTTCAAACTCAAGAAGGCTAACAGGACTGTGACGGAGTATGCAGACCACTTTTATGAGATTTTGTAGTTTTCACCTTATATTTTATCAAATTAGAATATAAATACTTGACTATTTGAGATGATTTTTTGAACTAATATTCATTCTTATTTTTTCTTAATGAAGCTCGCTTATTATGCTGATGTGTTGGATAGGGCATTAATGGTTGAACTTTATTTGGATAGTAAATCAGGGTTGATGGGGGTTCATTTTTCTCCCTGTGGTAATTCCATGAGTTACTTTAAAGGAATGTGAATGTGTGATGGGTCTCATGGTGGGTATCGATAGCAAGGTTCTTCTAGACCTCTTAAAATTCTCAATAGAGGCCCTTTGACTTGCTTTCAGTGTAGAAAGACTTGGAATTAAAAATGGGTTTACACTGAGCCACACATGATTTTCATCTCTTATGGATGTTCAAGAAATTTTGATAAAATTTATTATATATTTTCTACCACACATAGTGTCATTGAATCATCTGAACCAAAAAAAATTGTGGTGTGATCAGATGCTTCAAGATCTAAGGGGTTCTATCCAAAAGCATCTGAAACAAAGCTTCTTCACGTAGTGGAGGAGTCTCTAGAGAAAACTAATATAGTTCTAGTGACTATGAGAGGTACCGTCACTATATTTTCATATATATTGGATACTTTATTTGAAATTGGCACATCTCATTCATTTATATTGACTTTTATTATCTTCTAAATATTCCTATTGAGATTTTATCCTATGTGATTGATATTATTATTCCCCTCGGAATAAAGAGAGATAAGGGTCTCTTTTTTCCTACTTATGTTTTCTATTAATCAGATATTTATCTTACTTGGGACTTTATAGTTCTTGACATGAAACCTCTTGATGTCATTTTTAGGATGGATTATCTCATTGATAATAAGGAACAAATTAACTATTATCCTGATAGGTCTCCTTTACCGCACTCGATAGGGTGTTCCATATCTTTTTGGGAGAATGGGACCTAAGGTCAAGTAGAGTCAGACCTTATTATCTAGAGTTTGGGAAATTAATATCAATGGTTTATTTCGGTCTAGAGAGAGAATATTTGAGTGATTATATCCCTCCAGTTTTTTTTGAGTTTCCCAAAAAATTTCCTTTTGACTTATCTAGTTTACCACTAGTAAAGTAGTTGTAGTTTTCTATTGATTTAGTACCTAGTAGTTAGCTAGTATCTATACCTTCTTACTACATGGTAACAACTAAGATGAAAGAGTTGAATACTCGATTGGATGATCTATTAGAGAAATTATTTATACACCCAAGTTTGTCACCTTTGTAGGTGCCTATTTTCTTTTCTAAAAAAACTAATGTAACCCTTTACCTATGTGTTGATTATTGGAAAATCAATCGATTTATGGTAAAGAACAAGTATATGTTTCTTTGGATTGATGACCTATTTGACCAGTTGAAAGGGGAAAATTGGTTCTTAAAGATTGATCTTCGATATGGTTACAATGAGTTGAGAATAAAAGAATCTAACATTTAGAAAACCAAGTTTTAGAGAATGTATGGACATTATGAGTATCTTTTCATGACATTTGGTCTAACCAATTATCTTATAGTCTTTATGGATTTAATGAATATGATATTCCATGACTATCTTGATATGTTTGTGGTGGTCTTTGTGGATGACATCCTAGTTTACTCTCAGTGAAATGAGGATCATGTGCATCATCTCAGAGTAGTTTTTGAATTGTTGAGAAATCACAGACTTTATTCCAAGATATTGAAATGTGATTTCTATATTCGGTAAGTGAAGTTCTTGGGATGTGTGGTATCGTAACATGGTATCTCGATTGATCCTGAAAAGTTGAAAGCTATTATGACATGGGAGTAACCATATAATGTTATTGATATTTAAAGAATCTTAGGTTTTTTGGGTATTATAACCAGTTCATAAAAGATTTCCCAAAGTTGTTTTCTCTAATGACCACTATCACTCAAAAGGGAGTGATGTTTTCTTGGGATGATAAATTTCATAGTTCTTTTGTTGTGATGAAATTTCTTTTGACTTATATGTCGATGTTGAATCTTCTAGAGACTGGGTAGGTATATGTGGTCTTCTATGATGCATCAGTTTTGGTTTTGGGTGGTGTTCTTATACAGGGTTATCATGTGGTAGCATATGGATCTAGATATCATAGGCCACACAAGAATAATTATCTAACCCATGACCTTGAACTCACAATTGTGATGCTTGTACTTAAGAGTTGGTGTCATTACATTTTTTGAGTAAAGGTTTACTATGTATTATGAACATAATATATTGAGTTATATCTTATCTTAAAAATATTTTAACCTCCTACAAAGGAATCATGTGAAGTACCTTCAATATTTTGATTTCAACATCACCTATACCCTGAAGAAAGGGAATGTTGTAACATACCGAACCAGGATTCCACACAAAATGGTACTACGAACCTAGTTAGACACATGGCCTCAAGCGCATCTCCCCAAATTCCAGAGTTTGTCGACTAGAATGGAGGGCCTAGGTGAGTTACTGGGGAGACTATTTCCTCATTACCATAGTATCACAGTGGAAGTCAAACATGATAAATAGCAGGAATGAAGTAAACAGCAGTTAACTGAAGAAACAGAACAAGAAAGATATGAATACATATCAATAACCACAAGTGTCTCATATACTAAATGGTGTATATGATACATGTACCTATAAAGAATCCATAATAGTAAAATTCAATACAATATAGTAAAATTATCCCAAAAAATAACAAAAGACCAAAAATTTCCCATATCATCGAAGCCTCGACTTAGTCTTATGCTCCCCTAATCCAAAGCTACAGTCAACAACCTATACTAGGGAATTTTCCCTATCATCACCTATAATAGTATAATCTTCTTAGGTCCCCAGGGAGGTGAAAATAGGGTGTGAGATAAACATCCCAGTAGGAAACCACCCAAGGTCTATATAGTTCTAATAGTAATTCTACAAGTGCTATCAAGTGTAAGGAAAGTAGTAATGAAATAGTTTATTCCCATGGCATAAGTGTACTGTAATAATAAAAACTAAATATCCCCTCAAGGATACCTGTATCTAGAGTCATCTCCTAACAAGGTAGTTATAAGAAAAGTAAACAAGTCATAATGCCACATCGTACATCCATCCATACTAAGTAACCCACAACCATGCTATATAAAGAAGTGTAGATCACAAGGGATGAATCCAAGGTGTCAAGTACTACGTAATCCAAGTAAAAAGTGTATACCATGAAGGGATATATCCAAGTAACTCGTCCAAGGAATCTGCATCGAGGTCTATAGGCATCCTAGTGGAAACTCGGTCTAGGCCCTGGTTGGAGTTCTAAGAGCATGTGTACTGACATGTCCTACGTGAGTCCAAGGAAGTTGTATCCTCAGGGTTGCAAGGTCTGAGGCATCCCATAGAAGAAAGAACAAATGGGCATAGTCAACCCAAGGCATCCACTACCGTATTTTATATACATGGACAGAAGTCCATGGCATCTATCAAACCATTCATACAAGCATTCGTACCATTTTAAAATTCATTTCCATATGAGTCTACCCACTCAAATTATCACATTTATTCAAAATCACATAATGAGTATACCCACTCATTTATTACAATTACCCTTTAGAAATTTTTATCAATATAATCATGGCATGACATGATAACATAAGGAAAGGAGGCAGTACATCTCCTAGGTAGTCATTCAAAACCATTAAGGAATTAACGGTCTTCCTCTAACTAGGAAAGCATAAGCACACACCCCTTGGGTGGTTTAAATATACATAAATAGGTTATTCCATGAGGATCACCCCATGGTTCACCTTGAATTGAGCGATGGGTGACAACACACCTAAACGGAACCTACGGGCATCCTCACTAGGTCCAACTACACCTACTATGAGTAGCTCACTCAAAAACGGGGTTGCATCATAAAGACCAGTGGGTGGCATATCGACCGAATGATCTAAAAGAACCAAAAAATCTAAATAAAATCATAGAACACCTACCTCGGCTTGGTGGTAGAGAGATCATCTAGTATCAAGTACTAATTTGTGCCACTTTAGGAGAAATATTAATAATGAATGAAGAATAGAATATTAGGTCATATAAGCCTAAAATCAAATAGCGCAACTTATTTCCAAAAGAATCAAAAATGAATAAAAAAATATGTAGGCCTTACAAAAAAAGATCTGATGAGATGATCCACACTCAAAACAGAGGTTGGATGGAGAATCAGGATAAAATCCTAGCTTATCTGCCTAAAGGGATAGCTCCACAGTGAGGGATGTTGTCTGTTTGAAGGAAAACCCAAAATGGGTTTAAAAAATAATTTTAATTTTAATTAAAATTAATAAAATACATCCAGAAGTCTTGTATGGTTTACCTGAATGCTTTCCCAAATCATGCAGAAACCGTGCACATCTCACTATCTTCAAGAGGCACATCACACATTAACTTTGTATGGTCTGACTAACCATGCGATAACCATAAGAAAACTATCTGTTAAAGGTCTACAAATTTTTAGACTTATCTCATGGTCATGCAGCTTCTTCCGCACGATACCCCTAACTGTGTGGCTGCTACTTCCTCCACTTTCATGGTTAGTCAAACTATGCATAATTCATGCGCAAACCATGTATGAGGCCATTTTCATCCCAAAATATGGTTCTATGCTCTAAACAAGACCCAGACGCCTCCAAAACACCCATGATCAAGAGGGGTACATACATAAGGCCATATCAAAGCATTTAAAATGAAAGTAAATGGATTCGTACCTCATAAGAAAACCCAGGTTCTTAAAATCTTCCACCCTTATATAAATTCTTCCCTGAATTTCTCTCTGAAGGGTGGTCAAGATTCTTCTGAGAATAGCTCTGGACACTGATCACGTACATCAACCTCCTGCTCCTAAGTATCATCCTATAAAAGGTCATGCTACCATGGCACCCGTACTAGAGGTATTGACCAGCCTTATAGAACCTTCGTGATCCTATCAATGATACGTATCAGATGATTCTTAAAGGACACATCAACCTGAAGATCAGCCTCTTCATAAGAAACAAACATGAGATGGGTCTGAGTGATAGAAGCGTAGCTAAGGTACGTATAAGACATCATGCATGGGTCGGTACCTCTAAGGTGACTACAACCGATTGACAACTATCTCGACTCTCTCCAAAATCTCAAACGGCCTGACATATCTTGGTGAAATTTTACCCTATCTCATAATCCACTTGTGTCCCAACCTCAGTGAAACACGTAAGAAAACCTGATCCCCGACCTCAAACTCTATAGGTCGTTTGTGCCAATCGGCATACTATTTCTGACAAGACTATGTAGTATCCATCCACTTCTAAACCAACTAGACCTACTAAGAAGTAACCTATATGAGACAATGTCCTAGTAAAGCTACATCTCTTGCCTCTAACCAGCATAAGGGAGAACGTCATGGACTACCATATAAAGACTCATAGTGTGCCATCTTTATAGTCTCCCGATAACTGTTATTGTAGGAGAATTAAACCAGGGGAATGTGCCTCTCCCAAGAGCCCCCAAAATCTGGGATGCATGATCACAACATGTCCTTTAGAACCTGTATTGTAGGCTCTGACGAGCCATCAGTCAGAGGGTGGTATGTTGTGCTCATAAGCACATTTTTACCCAGTGCCTTCTTAAACTCTTCCATAAATGAGATGTAAAGAGGGAATACATATCTGAAACAATAGTGTGTGGGACCCCATGTAGTCATACAATATCATGGAATGTACAAAATCCCAAGGTCATCCACACTGAAGGTCTCCGTGGTTGGCAAGAAATGAGCGGTCATTGTTATCATGTCAAAAACATCCCACACATCATCGTTACCTCGAGGCGAAATCGGTAAACCAGCCAGGAAATCCATCATGAAATCATCCCATTTCCACTCCAGAATAGGTAACTACTGTAAAATCCCATCTAGTCACTAATGTTCCAACTTCACCTACTAAAAGGTATAATACCTTGTAATAAAACCAAATACCTCACATTTCATACCCGGCCACCAATACTGATGGCACAAGTCACAATACATCTTAGTGACACCTAGGTGCACTTCCCAAGCTGAAGCATGAAACTCCCACATCATCTTCTTGTGTATATCCACTAGAACCAAGACACATCCATGGATACAGATGATCTTATCCTCATTTACCATCCAACCAGAAGGAGGGTCCTCACCTTCTACACACTATCGTAGAACTAGGTCTTCAGAATATAATAGCTTCCTCATCTTTACTTTGTCCATCATGGTAGAGGTCACAGCTAAGGATGATAGAAAATTCTACCCCTACCTAACATGCACCTCCAAATTCATCTCAGAGAGAAACACCATAAGATTCCACTCACTACTAGCCTATTGCATCACTTGTATCTAAGTCCTCCTACTCAGTGCATCATCCACTGCATTGCCATAACTAGGCATATAGGAAAGCTCAAAGTAAATGGAATGTACGTAGTCTACCAACATTTTTTGCCTCATATTTAGATCGTGTTGTGTAATGATATACTTGATACTTTTTTGGTCCATGTACACCAAAAAAAGATCTACCAGTAAATAATGTCTCCAACAGTGTAAATCATGGATAACAGCAGCTAACTCCATGTCATACATAGAGAAATTCCTCTCATGTGGCCTCTGTTTCTAGGAACTATAAACCATGAATCGATCCCCCTGCATCAATACTACCCCTATCCCAATACCTGAAATGTCATAGTAAACCGTATAACTCTTGCCCTGCTTCAGTAGTTTCAAGACTGGTTTTGATGTCAACCTCCATTTCACCTCCAAAAAGGCTATCTCATAAGAATCTAACCAAACGAAATTCACACCCTTCTTATTAAAGCATTTTAATGGTGATGCTAAGCATGAGAATTCTTGTATAAAATTCATATAATAACCAATTATCCCCAAGAAACTCTGTATGTCAAAAATATTCTTGGGCTATTACCATGAAACTATGTATCCTACCTTCTCTAGGTCCACTGATACTCTTGTCTCTGAGATGATGTGACCCAAGAAGTGAATCTGATCCATCCAAAAGTGCCACTTTGTGAGATTAGTATAAAACAGATTCTCTATCAGTGTATTCAAAATGATCTCAAGATGATTTTCATGGTCATGTGGATGGTGATAATACACCAAGATATCTTGCATGAAAACCACCACAAAAGAATCCAATTAAGGATGGAGTAATTGGTTAATCAGTGCCATGAAAACTGTTGGTGAGTTCATGAGACCAAACAGCATAACCAGATACTCATATAGACTATACCTGCTATAAAAGTTTGTATGAGGTAATTTTATAGGTCAAACATGAACCTGATGATATCCTAGACTCAAGTCGGTATTTGAGAACACTCGAGTTCCTCAAAGATGATCAAAGAGGTCATCTATCTGCGGTAAGGGATATCAGATTTTAACCATTATTTGGTTCAGTTTTCGATAGTCCACACATAACCTAAGGGTACCATCTTCCTTTTTCTCAAAAAGGAATGGTGAACCCCATGGAGAAGTATTGAGTCTGATAAACCCCTTAAATTCCAAATTTTCTAGCTGCCTCTTGAGTTCCTACAACTCCTTCATAACCATCCTATAAGGAGGAATGGATACTAGTGCACCTCCTAGCACTAGCTCGATGAATAACTCCACCTCTCTCTCAGGAGGTAAACCAGAAAAGTCATCAGGGAAGACGTCCTTGTAGCACTCAACCATAAGAGGAAAGTCCGCCTGACTCACTCCCAGATCATTCGGATACAAACTAATGATTTGGTCTATCATCCCACCCATATCAAGATGCTTGGGTCTATATCAGATTTTCTATACATCTCATTCACCCTTGTGAAGAAGCACATCACCCTCTGGTGATGTAAAAGTCACCCTCCAGTGATAGAAATCAATATAATCTCAGTAAGATACTAGTCAATCTATCCCAAGAATGACATAAAACCCTGTCATCTCTATGACATAAAAACTCTATAAGAAGTGGCACCCACCAACCTTAAGGGGACACTCCATACATTGGCGTACCTCACCCATTCTGATTTCCAATAGTGTGTCTAGTCTCATAACACCCTCAAAAAGAAAAATTGCTAGCCCAAGTCTTTTAAAAACTCATGTAGATAGAAAATTATGAGATAAAACTATATCAAAAAGGGTATATGAAATAGTAGAATCTATTAAGATCATACCTCTCACTATATACAGTTTGAGATATTTCTCTTGTTGGGCCTATTGCATTGCATAAATCTAGCTTGTCCTGTATCCCAGTGACACTACCTGACTACCCTAAGTCGGTCCACCATACTGTCAATGAGAAATCGGTGTCTCGCTACCACAACCACGACCAACACTACCTTGTCCTAACTGACCTACACTACTCCAACTCCCAGCCTTACACGGAGCTCAATAAGATGCTTCTGATCCTGATGTCAGAGCTGACCCCCTACCACTCATAGCTAAAGGGAAGATTTTTCAAAATTGATGCATGTACTCTATCCTACTGCAAGGTCGGCACTCGACTGGATCATGATCACACTGATTCTTCATGTGTCCTCACCTACCACACTGATGGAAATACACCAAGATTCCTGTACCCACAACCTGACTAGAACTCATGTCACAGGAAGCCCTGAAGCGGTGCTTCCTGGCTAAAGATGTAGATCCACTGGGTTGAGAAACAACACTACCATGTTTTGTACCCCCAGATTCCCTCAAGTTCCGCTCTATGATCAGTGCCTGATTCACAATCTTAGTGATAGAAGTCAACTTGAAAATTGTTTACCTAAGATCTAATATCATGTCTGAGACCTTCATCAAAGCGACTCACCCTTGACAACTCATCAGTAAGATACATCGGCACAAAATGTTATAGATCTATAAAACGTGCCGAGTATTCCATAACCATTATCGCACTCTAATCCAGACGCATGAACTCACTAGATCGCTTAGCTCGTAGATTCATGGGGTAAAAGTAGTTATAGAATTAGGTTTTGAATTCAGTCCGAATCATATTTTGTAGCCCATAAACCTGGTTCAAAATATCACACCAGTGCATTGCTACCCACATAGCATGTAAGTCGAGAGCTTGACCCTCTACTCAGGAGGCATCTCCAAATTCTAAAAAATTGCTAATTTTGTCTCTAACCATAGATCTATAACCTCTGGTCTACATCCCTTGAAAATATGGGAGGATGATACTACTGGAACACCCGTGTCATATCATCCATAATCAAGGATGGTTGCGGTGCTCCCTAGAACATCTGCATATAGCGAAAGAAACCCTCACGGAACTGTGCCTCAACACCTATGTATGGAATAGCTCTGATTCCATAGCTGGCACTAAAGGAGGATCAATCAGTAGCTTGTGTCCCACCATATCTTATTTATGGTAATTTTCTCCCTCACGACGTACCACTGGAGGTTTTCATGGTGGAATCTCTCTACAATTCCAAAGACACGCCTCGGAAAGGAAAAAAATCAAAGCGCATAGCTCAAAAGTGTAGAACAGGTCAAAACCCTCCTAAAAACCAAGTCAACCCATAGCCTTCTCCTAAATTCAGGATTTTATAATGAACATCCATCAAACCACTAGAAATTATGCCTCTTTCACACTCAAAATCTGGTCTAGGTCAAGTCTTTATCCATGAGTTTCAGTTTCCATTTTCATCTCACATTTTGTTATCCAGGAAAATACATCAAGGGTTTACCAATTCTGAATCTATGAGGGCCCATAACTCCTCATGAACCCAAAACTTGGATACCATTCAAAATATATATATATAAAGTTTATTTTTCATTTTTATTTCATTAGTGTGCCATTTTCCAATTTATAAGGGCCCAAACTCCTTATGAATTGAAAGATGACATCACTCCTTTATCCAATACACCCAAAATAACATAACAGTTGGCACACCTATCATATTAGCTATCAAAATAGTGTGAAATAACTAATGCCTACTAAATGGCATGGAAAAATGCATGGCATGTGATTTCCAACAAGTACCTATATGATGCATGAGATGGAATACCCTCATCTCATCGGGTTTTAACTAAAATAGAACCCACAATTACATCAATAATAATAGCATAAATCATGTGTGTCACCCAACAGTGTAATCAAAATAACTGTAACCATAAAAATATAGAAAAAAGAAATCTATTCAAGGCAATTTTATTTTTACTTGTATGTGGGTTAGCTACTCCCAGGAACAGATTATTAAAAAATTCCATTTTATTCTTATCTCTATCTATTATCACCAAATAGAAAGGAAAACTGGAAAAGACTGCTATGATGCCACTTTGTAACATCCTAGACATTGATTCCACCCAAAACAGTGCTCCAAAACTAGTTAGATACATGGCCTCAAGAACATCTCCCCAAACGCCAAAGGATGATGACTAGAAGTGGGGGCCTAGGTGAGTTGGTGGGGATACTATTCTCTCATTACCATAATATCATAGTAGAAGTCAAACACGATAAATAGTGGGAGCAAAGTAAACAGCATTCAACTGAAGAAACAGAACAAGTAAGATAGTAATACATATCAATAACTAGAATTATCTCATATAATAAATGTTGTATATGATACATGTACGTAGAAAGTAGGCAGAATAGTACAAGGTAATACAATATAGTACAATTTTCCCAAAAAAATAACAAAAGACCAAAAAATTCCCATAGTATCACAAGATTCATCTTAGTCCTATTCTCCCCTTCTTCAAATCCATTGTCAACAAACTTTACTAGGGTGTATTCCCCTATTATCACCTACAAATGTATAATCTACTTGGGTCCCTAAGGAGGCCCAAATAGGGTGTGAGATAAACATCCCAGTAGGCAACCACCCAGGGTCCATACAGTTCTAATAGAAATTCTCCAAGTGCTATAAAGTGTAAGGAAATCAATAAGAAAATAGTTTATGCCCATGGCATAAGTCTACTGCAATAAGAAAAGGTAAACATCCCCTCAAGGATACCTGCATCAAGAGTCACCTCCTAACAAGGTAGCTATAAGAAAAGTAAACAAGTCACATGGCCACACCATACATCCATCCATACCAATCAACCCACGTCCATGTCGTATGAAGAAGTGTATAACACAAGATCTTGATCCAAGGTGTCAATTAACAGAACATCAAAGTAAAAAAGTGTAGACCATGAAGATCTAGATCCAAGGAACTCATCCAAGGAATCTACATAGAGTTCCTTGGGTGTCCCAGTGGAAACTCGGTCTAGGCACTGGTTGGAGTCCTAGGATAATGTGTACCAATATGTCCTATGAAATTCCAAGAAATCCAGATCCATGGGTAGAAAGGCCCATGGCATCCCACAGAATCAAGACCCAAGGGACAAAGTTGACCTAAGGCATCCACTACCACATTCCAGATCCATGGTGAGAAGTTCATATCATCTATCAAACCATTCATACAAGAATTACTACCATTTTACAATTAATTTCTATATGATTATACCCACTCATATTATCACATTTATTCAAAATCACAAAATTAGTATACCCACTAATTTATTACAATTACCCTTTAAGCCTTTTTAACAATATAAGAATGGCATGACATGATAACATAAGAAAAGTAGGCATTATATCTCCTAGGAAATCATTCGAAACCATTAAGGCATTAATGGGATTACTCTAACTAGGAAAGCATAATCACACACCCCTTGGGTGGTTTAAATAGAAATAAATAGGTTATTCCATAAGGAACACCCCATGGGTGACCTTGAATTAAGCAATGGGTGTCAATTCACCTAAAAAGAACCTAAGGGTATCCACACTAGGTCCAACTACACCTACTACGAGTAGCTCACTCAAAAAATGGGGTCGTTTCAGAAAGAAGGGAGGGAGGAATATCGGTCGAACACTCTAAAAGCACCAAAAATCCAAAGAAAAGAATAGACTACCTAACTCAACTCGATATTAGAGAGTTTATCTAGTATCAAGACCTGATTCATCTCGGTTTAGGAGAAATCTAAAGAATGGACGAAGAATGGAATATGAGGACATATGAGACTAAAATAAAATAGCACAATGATTGTAAGAATAATTGAAACAGATAAAAAATAATGTAGGCCTTACCTATATGAATCCAATGAGATGATACATGCTTGAAATATAGGTTTGACGGTGAATCAAGATCGAAACCTAGCTTAGGCGCCTAAAGGGAGAGATCTACGAGGAGGGTTGTTGTCTATTTGAAGGAAACACTAAATGGGTTTAAAAATAAATTTTAATTTTAATTAAATTTTTAAAAAAACACACATCTAGAAGTCTCACACGATTTACCTCCACGGATTCCCAAACTGTGCAGAAACTATGCACATCTCACTATCTCCGAGGGGTAAATCACAAGGTTACTCTTCATAGTCAGAATAATCATGTGGTAAATATGAAAAAATATTCTATCAAAATTGATCAACTTTTCAGACTTACCACAAGGTCATGTGGCTTCTACTACATTGTATCCCTAATCGTGAAGCCACTACTGCCTCCTCTCTCATGATTAGTCGAATAATGTGCAAGCCATGTGAAAACCATATGTTAGACCATTTTCATCCAAAAACCAGGTTCTTGGCTCCTAACAAGCCCCAGACACCTCCAAAACACCCATGATCAATAGGGGTACATACACAAGGCCGTAACAAATCATTTAAACTGAAAGTAAAAGGATCCAAACCTGGTACGAAAACCAGGGTTCTTAAAAATATCATTGTCGATGCTTTAAGAATAAAACTTCTAACCCGATCTATGAGAGAATTATCAGAAGAGTGGAACTTGATATCTCATTTTTCATAGTAGCATATAGAAGTATGGGAAATAAGGGTTAAGTTTATCTTAGCTAGTTTTTAGTTGACCTCCACTCTTCTCAAAATTATTCTTTAGGAAGAGTAGCTTGATGATGAATTTTTTGGAATTAGAGACCCACTTTATATTGGGGAGACCATTATTGAGTGGTCATTATCCATGGAGGGTATTCTATGTTTTTAGAATTATTTTTTTGTTCTGTTTTCTATGAGGAAAACTATGATGGGGTATTTCTATAATTATCAGTGGCTTGTCCACCCAACAACCACAAAGATGTTCTATGATATGCAGTGTTGGTTCTGGTATCCAGGTATGAGACATGGCATTACTAATTTTGTCTCTCATTTTTATACTTTCCAATAAGTTAAGTTCAAGAACCAGATACCTTAGGATATGATTCATCCACTTCTAGTTCTGACTTGGAAGTGGGATGAGATTTCTATGGACTTTATGGTTGGGTTTCCATGTGCCCAGAGAATGAATAATGTGATATGGATTGTGATTAATATATTGAACAAATCATCTCAATTAATACCCATTCATGATACAACCAAAGTTAAGGAGTTGTTAAATCTCTATATGAAATATATTGTTCATTTTCATGGAGTTTCAGATTTTATGGTCCCTGATAGAGATCCTTGTTTTACCTTATGTTTTTAGAGAGGCCTTCAGGAGGTGATGGGATCTCATGTTCGTTTGAGTATGACATACCATCCATAGATGTATGTACAGATAAATAGAGCTATACATATTCTTGAGGATGTGATTCATACCTATGTTTTTGACTTTGGTGGATCTTAGGATGACCATTGGTATTATAGTTACCAGTCCACAATCAGAATGGATCTTTTTGAGGCCTTGTATGTCCAACCTTGTAAATATGCGTTGTGTTGGTTGGATATTGGTGAAATTTACTTGGTTGGAATAATCTTAGTTTAAGAGACATCATTAAAGATTTAGTTTATTCATCAGAGAATGTTAATAGCATAGAGTTGGTATAAATCTTACACTCATCATCATTATAGACCATTTGAGTTTTTAGTTGGTGAATAAGTGTTCATGAATGTTTCACCTCATTTAGGTCATCAAAATCTTGAGAGGCTAGGGAAGCTTTCTCTTTGTTATGTGGGACATTTTGAAGTTTTTTAGAAGGTGGGAAAATTGGCTCACCATTTATAACTTTCACTATAGTTAACATCTATACATAACGTATTCCATGTATCTCAGCTATAAAAGTATCTTTGTAACCCATATTATGTCTTGAGCTGGGAGGATCTTGATGCTTAACTTAATTTTTCCATGACTAAGTATCCTATCAGGATTGTTGATTCTAAGATAAAGGTACTTTTTGGGAGGAAGATACCTTTGGAATGTGTGCTATGATGACATGGTTCATATTTTCATGAGACTTGGTAGAGGTAGGCACTGATGGGAGAGAAGTGTCCTCATATTTTTGAGATGGAAACTTATTGATATGCTTTTAGGGGATAGATAGTTTCTATGGTGGGGAGGTTGTAACATCATATTAGTATATTTCAGGTACTCCTCAACCTATATATTGTTTATGATATGGTTGGGGCTTGTTTATGGGTTCTTCGGGTGAAGTTTTGAAATTTTTTGAAAGTTTTTGGGTTGTACATGATTGGCACATGGTTTGCCCAAACCATGAGCCCCTCATTGAAAACTATGAAACCCTAGATAGTGGGGGTTTTCATAGTTTTTTCATGGTTTGAAAAACCATTCAACCACAGATTATAAATCATGCACCCTAATATATGGGTGTATAGTTAGCACACACAATTTCACTAATGGTGTGGCCATGCCCAGCTAACTGTGTATGCGGGAGTTTTTTATTATAAAAATTGTTTTAAAATTTTATAGAACTCCATTTTAACCCCTAATTGACCTTAATATGACCTAAATAAAATTTATTGGCTTTGGAGGCTCTCAAGAACCAATTTTGTCTCCTAAAAACCCATTCCTTGGAAGATCAAAGTGCGGCGTTTGTCGTTCGATCGCCTCTAGGTAAGTGAATCTCCTATCATGTATATTCTCTCACTCTATATTTCTCTCCTTCCTAGAGAGTGATATATTTTAAATTTTTTTATGAATATAAAAACCATTTAATTTAATCTTAAATCTAGGTTTGATTTCTTAATCTATGTTTTTTTCATTCTTTGATGTCAAATCTCATTGTGGATTTTGTGCATTGTAATTATGTGATTAAAGGTAGGTGGTTCATTTGATATTTTCCACATGACTAAACCCTAAATTTCTTTATTTATTTGAAATTGAATTCAATTGATTTTTGAAAACATGGTTTGGTATGAATTAGATGTAGAAATTTATTTTTGGAATAGATTTTATGGGAAACCACTAATTCCAATAGAATTAGAATTTGGGGAGTATTTTGAAATTTATGTAATTGATGAATTGATTTGAGAATTGTGTGATAAAAATGGCTTAAATTGAAATTATAAAAACCTACAATTTATTTTATTTTGAAAATTCATGAAAGGATGAAAAACCCACATTTTTGTTTTTAAATTAATTTGGAATATTAAATACATAAATTGAAAAATTGAATTGTAAATGACGTTTTGATTTTAAATGAGATGTTTTCCCATTATTGATTGATTGATTGAGAAGATGTGAGATTGGGTAGTTAGTGGGTAATTTGGTAAAATAATGCAAGGATTAAAGTTACCTAGTAATGGATTGATGATGAAAACTCTAAAAAACCTGGTTAGGAAGATCTTATCCCTGATGGGATGTTGATGAGTCCTATTTGGCCTAAGCCTGAGGGACGTGTGTACACATATTTCTATGATCACTGATATGAGATATGTGAGGATCCTATAACTAGAAACTATCATACCACATGGAAAATGAACATGGTTCTTGTTTTCATTAATTTGATATATATTTCATTTCTTATGAAACTATTTAACTCATGACTAGTGATTTATATAAACTATTTTATATAAATAATTGTTTATTTAATCCATGTTTGAAATGTTTTACATCATTTTGAAATGAAATAATTTCTTTTAATATGAAAATGTATTTTCATACCCTATTTTACTTAAATTGAAAGAATTATTTGGTTTATTATTATGGTATCTTGTGATGGAGTACTTGGTGAGACCCTACTAGTATTTATAACTCACACCTTACCTTTTCCTTCAGGTGTCTGTAGATTTATTTCTTATAAGTACAAGAAAATGGAAATCACCAGTTGGATTTGGTGTATGTTCTTGATCTTTTGGTCTTTGAGTGATGTTTCCTTTGGGATGTTGAGTTTATCTTGTGAGTTTCAAAGTACTTTGATGTTCTACTATTTTGGTTTTTTGATATACCTATTTGGTTTCTCGTACTTTCTCCATTTTAGAGTGTTGATCATAGTGACTTGTTTCATTATCTTTTGTTTTTTTGTTCCAAATTCATTACGTATGTTATCTTGTATGATTCCAAGGGCTAGTCACCAACCCATGGGAATTGGGAACTCCCTTCAGGCCATGTCAGTTCCGGCTTAGGTATCAGGGTACCTGGGTATCATGGATGGTTCATAACAAAGAAGTACCATGGAAACTACCTCAATAATACTAAAATATGTTTAACATGTGGAATATAAGGTCATCGGGCTAATTAGTGTCGAAGGTAAATGAAGAAACCCAATAATGTAGAAGGAGAAAAAAATGTTCATATCAACACTCATCATACAATGTAGTAATTCAACTGCAAGGAATATAAAAATTATACAAGCCAATTCCCTAATCCAAGGGTTGTTGGAGATAATAAATGTAAATAACCTCTAAGTCCTAGAGAATAAGGGAATATTCTATCACTAATGATGAGGTGGATCCTGAAAAAGATGTGTTAATAGGTACGCTAGTTATTCATTAAATAATAGTTAATGTACTATTTTATTCTGGATCCATTAATTCTTTTATATATTTCAATTTTATTAGATTTATTCAAACACTTCCTTAAAACTTGGGGGTTGAGCTATCTTTCATAATAGTAGATAGAGAAATTGTTTCATCCCAAGTATATAACTCCTATCTAGTCAATTTTTGTAGACTAAATCATCTAATAAATTTCATCTTACCTCCTTCAGGGTAGTTTGATTCTATATTGAGAATGGACTTTTTGTCCCTATATGTAACACCCTAAGTTTTTAAAAGATAAAATTATATATGTTCTACAGAGTATGTGATACACAACACCTAACCCAAACAAATAATGACTATTTAAATATGACCATTATAACCTATCCATTAAATTTATGGGTATGAATCAGATTAAATACTTTATGAAATATATAAATATATATTTCCTACTCAACATGAATTTATTGATAAATCCTTATTAAATAATCACTCAAATTTTGGTAATATATTTTTGTTCTTCAAAATAAGATTTCTTCAAAAATGATTTTTATTTATATTATAATTATTTTCTAGAACATATAAAAAATTAAGTTAATAAAATGAACTTGATTTTCAATATCATCATATAAAAATTAGCTTAGGGTGAATTTTTCTGATTTTTTTGGAAAATATTTACTTTTCAGTGAATTGTGAAAAATACCCATTTTTTTATAATTATCATTTATTTTGATAAATTAACTAATTTAGAAGTTCAATTATTATTTAAATTTAATTTAATATTAACATTTTAATTATTGAGTTATATTTAATCAAATTAATTACATTTAAATCATCTTTATACTGGATTTTAGAAAAAAATTATTTTAGGCCTGAAAACACATTTTTCTGAAAACTGTTTTAAAATGCATAATGTTTATCCATTTTAATTAATTAAAAATAAACCCTATCGGCGAATGATTTAAATTAAAGTTATATATTATATAACTAGAATTATTAATGAAAATTCATATAATTAATATTACTATTTGTGGATTTAAAGTAAAATCATCATTTCCATGGAAAAAATACATTTTTCAAAAAACTACTTTTCATCACGCATGCATATTTTATTTTAAATTAAATTATTTCAATTCTATGAATTGAATTTTCTAAAAATGATTCCATATTTATAATCATCATAATTAATATTATTTAATAAGGTTAAACTTAATTTTTTGGACAATATGAATAGTAACTATAGTAAATATTTATTACCGTAGTAAAATTAAAATAGGTTAATTGAGGAAAAAAGAGGGTAAACATAACAATATGAATATTTATATTTACTTTTCAATAAAATAATGATTATATTTATTAATTATTTTATTACTTTGTAAATTATTAAGTAATGAGTTTGATAAAAATTAGTTTTAAACCCGATAAAACTAATTTTTTATTTTTTTTTTGTAATATGCAATTTCAATTAAGACATTTCTTTTGATGAATTAATAAATTTTTAAAATAAATTATATTTTAATAAAATAATAATATTAATTAATTTTTATTAATTATAAATAATAATATAATTTTTATGAATTCAAATGTAATTTTTATAAGGGTTTGAAAACTGTTATTGTTAAAAAAATCAGCACTTCTCAATAAATGGAATTTTTTGTTTTAAAGGTGAAAATTCAAATATTTAGAGAATTATTTAGATAAAATAATTTTTTCTTTTGGAATCATAAAATTTAAATTATCCAATGGTGAACTTTTCATCATTTTCTAAGAGTTAAATTTTCAGGTAAAAATTAAATATGGTATAAATATACGATGTGTATTATGACATAATAATGAACCAAAGGTGATGAAATAGTGTTATAAAGAGTATTTGCGACCAAATACATGTTTCCCCTTTAAAATAATTTAATTTTGAGGTCATTCTAATAATTTTATAAAGCCTTCAGTAATCCTACAAAACATATATTATTTTTTAAGGTTTTAAAATCATTTATTTATGAACAAGACTTACTTCCACATAACCAATGGTAATATTTTAATTATTTATTCCATTATCCATTAAAATAATTAATAAAAATTATATTTGGTATAATAAATGGGTAAAAATCATGGGAAGTTGTGTGCTTTTGATTATTTTATTGTATAGAGTTCAAAACTTAAGTTTGGAACATAATAAAGTGCTCTCCTCTTTTTTCCTATATAAACTCACTCAAGCTCCCATTCCTCTTTACTAAAAAACCTTAGAGAACATAATTAATTATGGATACCCTATCTATATTCCTCTCAAATTTCCCTTGTTATCTTAATAAGATCCTCCTAATATTTCAGAATCACCCTATCGAGGCAAGAGACCTTTCTTTTTTTCAATTTAAGAACCTTCTTTGTATTTAGCCTTTTGAATCTAAATTGGTTGTTTTGTAATGAATTTTTAAATATCCCTATATTATCCAATTTATTTTCTAATAATGATATATCATTTATCCCCTCTCATTATATCATTTATGTAAGCCATTACTATACCAAAAATTTTGTAAGTTATGTTTCTCTCTTCTTTTCAATTCAAGCACCTTCTTTGGATTTAGCCTTTTGAATCTCAATTGGTTATGTTTTCATGAATTTATAAACATCACTTTACTATAAAATTTATGTCATAATAATAATTGATCATTTATCCCCTCTCATTATATAATTTACCTAATCTGTTACTATACCAAAATTTAGTAAGGTATTTCCCTATCTTCTTTTCCATTGAAGCACATTTTTTGTAATTAGTCTTTTGAATTTCAATTGGTTATGTTTTCAGGAATTTAAAATGATAAATATACTATCCATTTTATGTCCTAACAATTATATATCATTTAACCCCTCTAATTATATCATTTACCTAAGCCATTTCTATTTTGAAATTTAGTAAGGGATCCTCTCTTTCTTCTCTTTATTCAAGCACCTTATTTATGTAATACACTTTGTTTTCAAATTCCTAATGTTGGGATATGATTTTAAATATCCCTATTACTACCCTTTTGATATCATAATTATGAGATACCATTTTCACTCTCATTATACCATTTTATTAATCTTTAAGTACTTTAGTTATGCTGCCAAAATTTCACTATGATTTTTCATACCAAATTATTACATCATGAATATATACCCCCATTTCCACTCAATATTATTAAAATAGTTGTACCTATACTTATTTTATTAGGTAATTTCATGTATTTAATCCACAATCCTTGATCATGTGGTTAAAATTTATTAAATACATCCTTATTTTATATGATCTATATGTCACACTTATGCGTGTAAATGATATGATTATGATGGTTATGCCCATATAGCACTCCAATGCATTGGGTAATGTTTTAGTCTCATGATATTCCATTTATGGTGCAAGATAGGTTATCCTATGTACATTATGTTATTATATATTATTGGTTAACCATGAATTATACTTTTGATGTGATGTTTAAAGTTGTTGTCACATTCCCATGTTTTCATTATGTTATCATGCTACATCTTGTCTCGTTATTAAAGTTTATGATTCTCACCCCTTTTATATTACATTGAAATTCCTATTTTCTTATATTTAATACTTTATTCATGTTATTATTTATTTATTCCCTTATGGGGATTTATATATCACCCCTTTATTATGTATTTCCCCAGGTTATCTCATGCATTTTTAAAAGCTATGGAGCTTTAAAAGCATGTCAAGGAAGTTTTCAATAAAGATTTTTGTATCCATGTATCAAGGTTTTGGGTAATATACCTAATTACCCAAATGCACTAGAATTATCAATATTTTATATTTTATTATGTGTATTATTATGTAATAAATCATGAATTAATGTTTAATAATGACAAGGGTTTCCATAGTTGGTATCAAAGGGAGGTTTAGTTATTTTGGAGATTAGGATTAGAAAACATTAGACAAATATTTAAGGATAAAACTAAACATAAGAATACATCCCTAAATTTTGTTAAATCATAGAGTAAGTGGTTTATAATAAAATACATCTCTATATGGATACTACAAGTGGATGTGGATCTGAAACAGATATACCTAGGTGTAACACTCAAAAACATTGTATTGAGCTAGACTCGATTGGGAAATGGTGCATGAAAACGGGCCTTGATGCACACCTAGTTTGACACACCCAAGGGATATTCTTTGGTAAATTCAAAATCTCATTACAAAACATTATTAAGGTAAAAAACTTCCCATAAGATTCTATATTAAGAAATATATCATGGGAAACCTATATTGAAGCCTAGAAATACATAAGTTAAGAAAATACATGTCATTTATAAGTTATCCATTTAAAGTTATTGATATCATGTTTGTGTGTTTAATAGTTTAAAATTACTCATCCCTATTTTTTCCTTTATTCTATTCAATGGCTAAAAATAGGAGGAACAAAATCAAAAACCAATATGATGGGTAGTGTGATGAATTCTCAAATTAGATACTTAACATGGTTGGTGATCAAGTAAGAAATCTTGTGTTTATGCCAAACCAACTAATAAGAATAAAAATTAACAAATAATACATAGTTTAATGTCCAAATATATCAAATAATAGGAGGACGACATATCAAGGATGTTCATCTAATAAAGGAAGGAATATTCAATTTCCTACGTGTCAAAAATATGAAAAGTGGAACCAAGGGAAATGCTAAAAAGGAACTGGAATGTGTTTTAAGTATGGAAAAATAAGTCAAAATGTAGCTTGTTTATATAAAAAATGAAGATTGTAATGGAAGGGAATAAATTAAATTATAAGGAAACCTTTTTTAATGTGTTATGTGTGGAGAATATGGGAATTATTTTAGCCAATGACCTAACCCAAGGGTTAAATCCTAGACTAAGGAAGGACCTATGTTATGGAAATCATTGAAGTGTAAGGATTGATGTGTTTATGTATTAGTGTTTGAGAATTATGTTTTAGAAGTAGTATATCAATGAAATTATGGATACTATAATCATAAAACATATAAGTATTTTTTCACATTAGTTTTCTTTAATGATTTGAAACATATGTTTAATGGTACCGATGACCTATAAAAGTGATTTAGTGATAAGGTGATATTTTGGAAAACACATGATTGAGGTACTGATAAACCTTAATATGTGTTTGATGTTTGGATAAACCTAAATAATATTATTATGATATTTCTAAATCTAATATTAAGTTTATAATAATTTATACCACTTTTTGAGATTTATGTGATGGAATTTAAGCATGATTAATGATATTTTCGTAAACATATTATAGGATCAAATCCTTTTTTTATTTTGAAGTGATTAATGATATTTCGGTAGATATTTTATTAGGATGAGTTATAAATATCCATTAGGTTTAATATAAAGGATTATTTGAGAAGAATTTTATCATGTTTTTGTAGGTTTAAGCTGAAGGGTATGAGAAAAACTTTGAGGTTAAAACATTTTTAATGTTGAGGTTATTAGTTTAATTTGGGATATAAGGGTATTTATTTAAGAAATGATTTATGTTAAACCTCTGGGTTTTTTATGTTGAATTTTTGAGATTAATTTATTAAGTTTTTTTTCTTCTCAGTGTTATATTAATTTATAATAATTGATTTGGATATATTAAAGATAGTAGGAATATCTTGTTGTTATTTGGTGGATTATTTGATCTATTGGAAACTTATTCTAGTACTTCAGACATAAAAAATTCATTTTGAGTACTCATCGTTTAGAGAAAAATATGATATTGTAGTGGAAATTTATTAAAGGATGGAATTATACTTTTCAAGAAATTATATTTTCTTATTTTCCTATTCTAAATGGTAATGTAATTCTTTTACTCTAAGGGAAAAACATGAAACAAAATATTGTCATATTATGATCATTTTTGATGAATTGATGGTCTTTTCACCCATTGTAGATTTATGGTTTTATGGTCATTGAATTTCTTCTAACAATGTTTTTTATCACTATAAATTATATCTTGGGAATTAGTTGTTTTTATTCCATGTCTATATTTTCATTTCCCACTAATGTTATCCTACCTTGAAACTTAGTTATTTGGTGACCTTCATACTTCCCTTTCTCTCTTTTCAAATGGATGTATTATTAACCCTTTTTAAAATGTGGGTTTTCAATAAATATATAATCAAGTGTCAAAAAACTTCTTACAAAGATAAATCTCAAATAGTGAGTATTCAATTTATTAAAGTTGGGTAACAACGTAATGCCCGAAGTTTTTAAAAGATAAAATTATGCTTGATGGCGTATGTGATATGAAACACCTAATCCAAATAAGAAATTATTCTTTAAATATAAATATTATAACCTAGTCATTAAATTTAGAGGTATGAATAGGATTGACTAATTTATTAAATATATAAATATATATTTCCTACTCAACATAAATTTATTGATTAATTCTTAGTAAATCATCACTCAACTTTTGGTAATGTCTTTTTCTTTTTCAAAAATACATTTTCTTCAAAATTAATTTTTATTTATATAATAATTATTTTATAAAAAATTTAGATAAAATATAATTAATCTTCGATATCATCATATCAAAATTAACTTAGGGTGAAATTTTGTGATTTTTTGGAAAAAAATATATTTTTTCAATGAATAGTGAAAAATACCCATCTTCTTAAAATTATCATTTCTTTTGATAATTTAACGAATTTAAAAGTACCATTATTATTTTAATTTTATTTAAAATTAATATAATCATTATTGATTTATATTTAATCCAATTAATTACATTTATGTAGTCTTTACACCAGATTTTTGAATAAGTTTATTTTAGGCTTGAAAACACATTTTTCTGAAATCTATTTAAAATTTTATAATGTTTCTACATTTTAATTAATTAAAAATTACCCCAAATGGGGAATTATTTAAATTAAATTTATATATTATATAACTATACTTTTTGTTTTAAATTCATATAATAAAAATTACTAGTTATATAGTTAAAGTAAAATCAACATTTCCTTAAAAAAAATTAATTTTTCAGAAAACCTTTTTTCATCACGCTTGTGTGTTTTATTTTAAATTAAATTATTTCACTTATGTGAAGTGAGTTTTCTAAAATATATTCCATATTTATAATCATCATAATTAATATTAGTTAATTAGTTCAATCTTAATTTATGGACAATATGAATAGTAACCATAGTAAATATTTATTACCGCAGTAAAAGTAAAATAGGTTAATTGAGGAAAAATGTTACCCTAAAAGTATGAATATTTATATTTTATTTTAAATTAAATAATTATTATAATTTTTCCTTATTGTTTTTACTTGATAAATTATTAAGTAATGAATTTGATAAAAACTATTTATAATGCGACAAAACTCAATTTTTATTTTTGTGTAATATACAATTTTAATTAAGATGTTCCTTTGATGAATTAATGAATTTTAAAAAAAATATATTTTAATAAAATAATACTATTTATTAATTTTTATTAATTATATATGATAATATAGTTTTTATGAAGTCAAATGTAATTGTTATAAGGGTTCAAAAACTGTTATTGTCAAAAAACTAGCATTTTTCAATAAATGGTTTTTTTATGGTAAAAAATCACATATTTAGAGAATTATTTAGATTAAATAAATATTATATTTGCAATAAAAACATAAAAATTATCCAATGGTTAAATTTTTATAATTTTCTAAGGGGCCTAAATTTTTAGTTAAAAATTAAATACGGTGTAAATATACAGTATGTATTATAATATCATAATAACCCAAAAGTGATTTAATAAATGTTATAAATGGTATCAAAGACAAAATAGATGTTTCCATCTATAATAACTTAATTTTTAGGTTATTTGAGTAATTTTATAAATCCTTTATGAATCCTCCAAAACCTATATTATATTTTAAGGTTTTAAAATCATTTCTTTATAAACATGAATCACTTCCACATCACCAAGGGTTATATTTTAATGATTTGGAAACTTTTAATTATTAAATAATTAAAACCAATTATATTTTTCAAAAAACATGGTAAAAAACTATGGGAATGATTGTGGTTTTGATTATTTTATTATATAGAGTCCAAAACCTCTGTTTAGAAAATAATAAAGAACTCCCCTCTCTTTTCCTCTATAAAATCACACAACCTACAATTAATATTCACTAAAGAACCTTTTAGTACATAATTAATCTTCCATACACTCTCTATATTCCTCCAAAGGTTCCACCAATCTCTCAAGAAGTTCCTCCTGAGCTTTTGGAATCACCCTCTCAAGGCAAGGGACCATTCTCTCTTATTTTCAATTCAAGAACCTTCTTTGTATTTAGCCTTTTGAATCTCAATTGGTTGTGTTTTAATGAATTTATAAAGATACATATAGTATCCAATTTATCTCTGAATAATTATATATCATTTATCTCTTATCATTATAGCATTTACCCAAGTCATTACTATAAAAAACTTTAGCAAGGGATATTTCTCTCTTCTTTTCAATTCAAGCGCATTCTTTGTATTTAACCTTTTGAATCTCAATTGGTTATTTTTTCATGGATTTATAAATATCCATATACTTTCCAATTTATTTCCTAATAATTAGAAATCATTTATCCCCTATCATTATATAATTTACCTAATTTGTTACTAAGAAAAAATTTAGTAATGGATTTCTCTCTCTTCTTTTCCATTCAAGCAACTTCTTTGTAAATAGCATTTTGAATCTCAATTGGTTCTATTTTTATGATTTTATAAATATCTATATACTTTAAAAAAAATTCATAACAATGATATATCATTTATACCCTCTCTTTATAGAATTTTCGAAATTCGTTACTATGTCAAATTTTAGTAAGGGATCCTCACTTTCTCATCTATATTCAAGCACCTTATTTATGTAATTAACTTTATTTTAAAATTCATAATGTTTGGATATGACTTTAAATATCCTTATTACTTACCTTTTTATATAAAAATTATTAGAGACACCTTTCACTCTCATTAAACCATTTTATGAATCTTTAATTATTATTGTTATGATGTCGAAATTTCATTGTGATTTTCATGCCAAATGATTGAATCATGAATATCCACCCCCATTTTTTCTCAAGGGTGTTCAAATAGTTGTATCTATACATATTTTATTGTTGAATTCCATGTATGCAACTCACACTCCTTGATATTGGGGTTAAAATTGATAAAATAAATCCTTATGTTGTATAATCTATATGGCACGCTTATGCATGTACATGATATGATTATGATGGGTGCACCCAGATGGTGATACAATTCATTTATTAATGTTTTTTTCTCATGAGATTCCATGTATGGTTCATGGGAGGTTATCCTAAGAACATTATGTTATAATTTCTTGGTGTTTAACCTTGATTTATACTTATTATGTGATGTTTAAAGTTGTTTCCACATTCCTATGTTGACTTTATGTTATCATGCTACATCTTTCCTCATTATCCATGTTTATGATCCTCACACATTTTATTTCACGTTGAAATGCCTATTTTCTAACATGTAATACTTTATTCATGCTATTATTATTTTATTACCTTAATAATATTTATAGATCACCCATTTCTTATGAAAATCCACATGTTATCCCGTGGAGTTTTAAAAGATATGGAATTTTAGAAGCATGTTAAGGAAGTTTTAAATAATATTTTTGTATCCATGTATCAATTTATTGTTTAATGTACCTAATTAATTGAATACACTATAATTATCAATCTTCTGGGTTGTATTATGTATATTCTTATATAATAAATCATGTATTAATATGTAATTAATACAAGGGTTATCATATTATATAAATCCAATGTTAGCTATCAAGAGAGGGAGATCACTCTTCATGTAATGACCCGAAATTTTATAAATAATATTCCCTTTGTGATTGAACTAAATTCACTATTATGTAATGTGGTTATAGAAAAAACATAAACATATTTGGTTATATCTTGTAAGATTTATAGGATTTTTAAGCATCATAACCATTGATAATATATATGTGAACAGTGATCATATGATTGGTATATATTAAGGGTTATGATAAATCCAATTGACATAGACAAGAGAAGATATGGCCTTGACTAGTAAGATCATACCCTATGAATCCCATTTATCAGAGCTTCCAAGGTATATATAATCTCTGGGATTTTCCCTTGAACAATCCCAAGTCTAGATTCAACAAATAAATCATGAGTGAAATTTTTTATGGGAGAGGTTCAATCTCATCGAGATCACATCCCAAACCATGTTCACTGATCCATCCCAAGAAAATCTCACAGTCGCACACCTTACCCATCGATCATTTCCTAGTGTAATAAGGGGTTATGTATCTTGACCCAAAAACTATGAATATTTTTATTTATTTTCAATAAAATAATTATTATATTTATTCCTTACTATTTTTACTTTAAAAATTATTAAGTAATGAGTTTGATAAAAAATAGATTTTATTACGACAAAACTTGAATTATATTTTTGGATAATATGAAAAATAATTAATACATTACTTTAGTTTAATTCATGAATATTTTAAATAAATCATATTTCATAAAATATTATTATCAAATAATATATATTAAATATAAATGATAATATAATTTTACGAAGTGAAAATGTAATTTTTATAAGGGTTGGAAAACTGTTATTGTAAAAAAAACTAGTACTTTACAATAAATATGGATCTTAATATAAAATATTAATTTCTAATATTTATATAATTATTTTTATAAAATGAATATTATTTTTTTAATCAGTACATTAAAATTATCCACTGGTGAATTTTTCATAATTTTCTGAGATGGTCAAATTTTCGGGTAAAAATTATATACAATATAAATATACGATATGCATGATGACATCTTAATAACCCAAAAGTGGTGTAATATAAGACATGAAAGTTATAAAAGACCAAATATATTTTTCCCTTTAAAATAATTTTTTTTTGAGTTAATTTTATAAACCCTTTATGAATCCTTCAATACCTATAATATATTTTAAGGTTTTAAAATCAATTGTTTGTAAACATGACTCACCTCCACGTCACCAAGGGTATTATTTTAATTTGATTGGTTCATGGAATTATAAAATAATAAAAAACACTTTTATTTGATATAAACCATTGGAAAAACCATGTTAAGTTTTTTAGTTTTGATTACTTTATTTTATAGAGTCCAAAACCTAAGTTTGGAAAATAATAAAGAACTCCCCTCTATTTTCCTATATAAACCCACCCATGATCCCATCTCTATTCACTAAAAATCCTTAGAGAATTAATATAATTTTAAATTTAATCTCTATATTGCTTCCAATATTTCCCCAAAATCTATATAAGTTCATCCCAATCTTTTAGAAACACCCTCTCAAGGTAAGGGATCCTCTCCTTCTCCCCTTTATCCAAGAACCTTCTTTAGGTAATGCCTTTTGTCTTACAATTTATATTTATGGCATATGGTTTTACACATACCTATTGATAAAATTATTATTCCTAAGTGATTATATACCCATTTAACTCTCATTAATCCCTCCAATTATTCATTATGTATCCCTTTTATGTTTCTGAAATTATCCTGCGATTTTTCCCTGCCAAACTTTTATTCAAGCACCCTTTTTGTCTTATTCATTTTAGTTCCAAATTTTTCATGTTGTATTATGTTATTAAAAATCACTAATACTTACCATGTTATTTAAAAGTGATTATATACCCCTTTAACTCTCATTAATCCCTCCCATGATTCATTATGTACCCCTATTATGCCACCTAAATCATCTTGCAATTTTTTTATGCTAAACCTTTGTATTATGAATATCATCACTATTTCCACTCAAGGGTTTTTTCCTAGAAATACTTAGACTTTTCTTAATATGTAATTACATGTATTTATTTCAAACTCCTTAATCATGGGATTAAATGTGATTAAATATGATCATATATTGAATGATCTATGTGGCACACTTATGCATGTACATGATATGAAAGTGATGGGTGTGCTCAGAATTATATAGCGCTCCCATAAATTGGGTAATGTTTTTGTGTCATGAGATATCATTATTGGGATTAGGGATTAAACCTAATATATTGTGGTAATTTTTCAACCATGTTATGACGTCTTGGTAGTTATCCTTTACTAATGTTTTTGATGTCATGTTTAATGTGGTTTCCACATTCTCATGCTTCCTTTATGTTATCATGTTATATCATGCCTCATTATTCAAGATTATTATTATCATTGATTTTATATCTCACTGAAACACCTATTTACTAACATTTTATACTTTAATCATGTTATTATTTTATTATTCTCTTTCCAGAATTTATAGCTCACCCCTTTCTTATATGTGTCCCCAAGTTATACTGTGAAATTTTAAATGAGTAATGGAATATTAGAAGCATGTTGTGGAAGTTTTAAATAATTTTTTTTATCCTTATATAAAATTGATATTCTATGAAACTAATATCCCAAATACACTAGTATTATTGATCTTTTAGGTTAAAATAATTGTGGTTTTATATAATAAATCATTAAATAAAGTGTATTAAAGACAAGGGTTTTCATTGTTAGTATCAAAGGAAAGTCTAGTTATTTTTGGGATTAGGATTTGAAAATCCTAGTGAAAGACTTAGGTATAAGAATAAACATAATAAAACATCCCTAAATTTTGTTAGAGTATAGAGTAAGTGGTTTCCAATAAAATACATCCCTATATACATAATAAAATTGGGTGTGGATCTGGCATAGAGGTACCTAGGGGTAATAACATCGAAAAGGGAACATTGAGATGGGCTTGATTGTCACTAGGTACATAAAAATGGGCCTTTATGCACACCTAGTTTAACACTCCTAGTGGGTATGCTTTGGTAAATACACAATCTCTTTATGAATCATTATTAAGGGAACAAAAATACCCATAATATTTTAGTTTAGGAAATAGATCATGGATAAATTAGATTGAATCCTAGAAATTCATAGTTTTCCCTTTATTCTAGATAATGGTTGTAAATAGAAGGAATCGAGTTAAAAACCAATGTAAGGGGAAATGTTAAGACTATCTGAATGAGATTCTCAGCCCAATAAGAGTAGGAATTGAAAACTTAAGGACTATACTTTATCAATTGACACAATATTTTAACCAAAACCTGAATTAGGAGGGATAGCCGAATCCATCTAAGAAATAGAAAGTTTCAATTGAGAACTTTATGCAACAAAGGCCACTGACTTTTAGTGGATCTTATAATCCCTTAATTGAAAAAAAAATAGCTCCACTGAAAATATCTTCTCTATACCTCAATGATCTAAGAATGATAAGGTCATGATAGCTATTTATCATATAGAGGGTTAAGTTTATCAATGGTATATATTGGTCAATAATACAAAGTCCATAGAGGAGAAATAAGTTATGGTGGGGAATGAATTTTGAAAAATGTTTTTTGATAAATATTTTCCTCACACTCTCTAAGTAAAAATGGAGAAGGAATTACTTATCCTCAAGAAAAATGATGAAAAATATATCAGGTAGTATGAGGAAAAATTTGCAGGTCTTTCATGATACGCCTCCAGATTTATCATTAACCACAAATTTAAAGTTGATCACTTAATTTTAGTACTGAAATTGAGTCTATGAAAAGCCTTATCCATTCAAAACATTGATAGTTATGAAGAAATTTTATGATGTGTCCTCAAAGTCAAAATAGAGACCAACAAAACTTAAGGGTCTCAAAGGATATGAATTGGAAAGTAGAGTTTAATTATATTAGTGTGATGGAGAAATATAATGGTGTAAAGAAACATTAATATTCCACTTTTCAAAGGAATGGGAAGAAGAACCTAAGAAATTGCTTGAAGGGGGTGAGGAAATTATTTAGGTGTGGAAAATAAGGGAGCCTAGTAAGTGATTGATGATAGGGGAAACCAACCAATTTGATGGAAGAAAAGAATGATCGGGTCAACCCTCAATTCATTGTTCAATGTTTTAACTACTATGAACGTGGAAAATATGTGATTTAATTCACCAAGACAAGGTTTGTTGATGAAAATTAGTGATAGAAACCCCCAAGGCCAAAAGAGAAAGGGAGATCTTATACCATCACAACTGTATAGGTGGATCCCGAAAAAGAAGTGGTGATAGTTACACTAGTTATTCATTCAAGAATAGTGAACATATTTCTTGATTCTTATTTTATTCATTCTTCTATATCTCAAAATTTTTGTGGAACTATTCAAACACCATCACAAAGCGTGGAATTAGATCTGTTGATGAAAATAAAAAATGGTTAAATTATTACATCTCAAGTATATAACTCCTCCCCTATCAAAATTTATGGGATGAACTTCCCATCAAACCTTGTGATACTAACTTTAGTGGAATTTTATTCAATTCTGGGTATGAATTGGTTTTACTTATATATATCCAATATAAATTACAAATAGAAGCAAATTACCCTCCATATTGTGAATCCTCCTACAATTCTATTAAATTGAAAGGAGAATGATGAATCTTATTTAGTACCATATTCTCAAGCATGGATTTTTTTTCTTTATGAGAAAGTGTATCTATCCCAATTTATTGAGATTAAAGAAAAGATCATCCTTGAAGAAATGCCCATTTTGAAGGAATACGTTGATGTGTTTACTGAAGAATTGCACAGTCTTCCTCTTAGATGAGAGATTGAATTTTCAATCGATATTATACCTGATAATTTTCCAATATCCAAGACTCTATATAGAATAGACATTATTGAACTTGAGTAACTAAATAATAAACTATAGGAGAATCTGGATAAGTGGTTTGTATGCCCGAGTGCTCTACCACGGGGTGCATCGGCCCCCTTCATCAAGAAGAAGGATCGTTCAATGTGACTCTTCATTAATTATCGTGAGCTTAATAAGATTACAATAAAGAACAAGTATCATATTTCATATATTTATGACTTTTTTGATCTTTTACATGGATCTCAGCATTTCCCTAAGATAGATCTTTGGTCATGATATTATCAAGTAAAGGTTAAGGAGGAGGATATCCACAAGACCGGTGTTCATAAAACTTATGAGAACTATGAGTTCATGGTGATTTCATTTGGACTCCCTAATAATCTATAAATATTAATTTATTTGATGAATAAAGTCTTTAGTTATTACCTCATCATATTTTTGGTATAGCGTTTATTAATGATATTCTTATCTACTTTAAATGTAAGGAGGAACATGAGAAGTATACGAATACCATTCTGAGAAAATTTCATAAAGAAAATATTATTTTAAAGTATAGTAAATGAAAGTTATATTTAGATAAAGTGACATTACTAGGTCATGTTATCATCAGAAATAGGATATTCAAAAATAAAGGCAGTTAAAGGATGGTCCATACTAACATCTATGATATATATCCATAGTTTCCATGGTTTATCTGGGAATTATCATTAACTTGTTAGAAAATTATTATGATTTTCAAGATCTATAACCAATATAACTTTGAATGGAGTCAATTTTGTTTATAATGATTAATGTGAGTTAATTTTTAAAGAGCTCAAGAAAATGTTAATCACTACACCTATGCTCACATTACCAACTAGTGGGGGGGATTTTTTATCTATAGTGATGCATACAAAAAGGTATTGGTTTGTGTACTCATGAAAATGACAATGTGATAGCCTATGCCTCCCGTCAACTAAAGATCCATGAGTAGAACTACCCAAATCATGATCTATAATTTGATGTAGTGATCTTAGAATTAAATATTTTGTGAAATTATCTCTATGGGGATAAGTGTGATATATATATGAACCATAAAATCCTCAATTATATATTCAAATAAAAGGATCTTAATATGTGCCAATGTAAGTGGTTAAATCTAATTAAGGATTATGATTATTCAATCCACTTCCATCCTGGTAAAGTAAACAAATTAGAAGATTATCTACTTAGAAAGGATCCTACAACTCTGTCTATGATGAGGATTTAAAGGGATCCAATATTATTAGAAATGAAAAGGATGGATATGGGAATAATAAAAGGATCTTTATCCAACCTTTCTCAAATAACTAATCAACCATCTATTCTTGAGAGAATCAAGGAGTCTTATAAAGATGATGAGTTTTTACAGAATAAGGTAATGAATATTTTGAATTTCAGCTTTGCTGAAGATGGAGTTATAAGTTTTGGAACCCATATATGTGTCCCATAAAAATTAAAATCTAGGAGGGAACTTATTCATGATTTACATAGCTTATCCTTCTCTATTCATCCAGTAAGTACTAAGATGTACAGATATTTGAACCAAAATTTCGGGTGGGATAACATGAAGAGATAGATTGAGGAGTTTGTATCACAATGCCTAGTATAGTAGTAAGTTAATGATGAATTATATAAGTATAAGGGTATTATTCAACCATTTACCATACTAGTATGGAAATGATAAAACATAACCAGGAATTTTATTATAGGAATTACCAGGACATCTAAAGATAATAACACTATATGGGTGGAAGTTGATCACCTTACCAAGTCAGTGAATTTCATTGTTATCAAGGAATATTTCTCTCTTGATCAAGTCACTAAGATATAAAAAGGATAAGTGGTAACACTAAATGGAGTTTCACTCTATATTTTATCTAATCGAGATCCAAGGTTTACCTCGAGGTTTTGGAGAAGCCTTCAGCAAGAGTTAAATATAGAACTGAGCTTCAACACTTCTTATCACCCTCAGAAAGATGTTCAGTCTAAAAGGACCATTAAAACCCTAAAATATATATTTATATCATGATCAATATATTTCCAAGGATTTTAGGATCAACACCTTCCCTTAGTATAGTTCTCATATAACAATAGTTTCCATTCCAGAATTTAAATTTCACTTTATGAGGCTCTATATGGGAAGAGGTTTCAGACTCCAATATGTTGGAATAAAGTTAGAGAACAGAAGATTATGGTACATAATCTTATCTAAGATATGATATAAAAGTATCAAACCATTCAACAATGTATGAAATCCGCACAAAGTTAGTAGAAAAGACATGTATAAAATTGTCAAAGAGACCTAAAGTTTTAGTTTAGTGATAATGTGTTCCTTAATATATCACCATGGAATAATGTCATGATATTTGGAGAGGATGGAAATATTAATCTTAGATACATTGGCCCCTTTGATATCCTTGATCACATCAAAGCGCTAGACTATCAACTAGCACTCCCACCTAACCTATTTCAAGTACATGATGTGTTCCATGTATTCCTATTCTAAAAGTAGATACCAAAACTCACACATGTAATGAATCTGGATTTGGTACCATTGTATAATGATATTTCATATGAGGAGTATCTGATGAATATCTTAGATCATATACACAAATTTCTACAAAATAAGACAACTCACCTGGTCAAAGTGTTGTGGAAGAACCACAAGTTTAACAAAGTGACTTGGGAACCAGAAGAGGTGATGAAACTAAATTAGCCTCATCTAATATATTGTATGGAATGAAAATTTCTTGGGTGAAATTTTTTAAGGGGGTTAATGCAATGAACTACACTTTTATAAATAAAATTCACTTTATGATTGAATTAAATACCTAATTATGTAATATGGTTATAGAAAGAACATGCACTTCTTTGGTTACATCCCATTGGATTTAAAAGACATTTAAGAATCATGATCGTTGATAATATATCCATTTAACCATGATCATATGATTATTATATATTAAGGTTTATGATAAATCCAATTGATACAGATGAAATAAGCGGTGTCTTCGACCAGTAGGATTATAACCCATGAATCCCATTTATCAGAGATTTTGGGGGAGATGGTATCTCTAAGATTTTCCCTTGAACAAGAACAAGATGATATTCAATAAATAATTCATGAGCTAAAATATTTATGGAATAAGTTCAAGCTCATCGATATCACATCCCAAACCATGTTCATCGAACCACCCTAAGAAAATATCATCACTGCACACCTTACCCTTAGATCATTCACTGGTGTAATAAGTTTTTATGTATCTAGAACCTAAAAATATCAATATGTGTATTTTATTTTCAATAAAATTATGATTATAGTTATTCCTTATTGTTTTTAATTTATAAATGATTAAGTAATTAGTTTGATAAAAACTATATTTTAATACGATAAAACTCAAATTGTATTTTTTGATAATATATAATTTCAATTCAGACATTAATTTTGATGAATTAATGTGTCTTTTAAATAAATGATATTTCAATAAAATATTATTATTAAATAGTATATATTAAATATAAATGATAATATAATTTTAAGAAGTGAGAATGTAATATTTATAAGGGTCAAAAAAACTACTATTGTCAAAAAAAACCAGCATTTTACAATAAACAGGGATATTAATTTAAGTATGATTTCTAATATTTAGAGAATTATTATTAAAAAATAAATTTTATTTTTGGAATCATCCTATCAAAATTATCCAATGGTGAATTTTTCATAATTTTTTGAGAAAAACAAAGTTTAGGGTAAAAAATAAATGCAGTATAAATATATTGTATGTATTATGACATCATAGTGACCCAAAAGCAAGATGGGGTGAAAGCCCCTAAAAATTATATAAAAAAGAGATTCAAAGGAGGATGATCAAAAGACAACATAACAAAACAGTTTCATCAAGCTCCCCTTCCTGGGGGACCAATCTTTTTCCTCAGTTTTTCTGTAATTATTTGTTCTTTGTCTCTCCACTTGTTCCATATCTTGATGTTGATACGCCCCTGACCTCTTCCTCTACAATAACGGTACTGAATCTCCTTAGCTTGTTGTAACTGTGTGTCCACATCTTCATCTGAGCTGTCAGCCTGCACCTCCTCCTTCTTCATCTCTCTCTTTTTGGTTTCTAGTTCTTACTTGTGACCCAAAAGTAGTTTAATATATTCAATAAAAGTTTTAAACGACCAAATATATGTTTCCCCTTTATAATAATTTTTTTGAGTTTATTTGATTAATTTTATAAACCCTTTATGAATCCTCTAAACCCTATATTAAATTTTAAGGTTTTAAAATCAATTCTTTGTAAACATGACTCACTTACACATCACCCGGGGCATTATTTTAATGTTCTTGGTTCATTATATTATAAAATAATTAAAAACAATCCTATTTACATAAAAAATGGGATAAAATTGTGTAAAGTTATTTGTTTTTTATTACTTTATTTTATAGAGTCCAAAACCTATGTTTGAAAAATAATAAAGAACTCCCCTAAATTTTCTTATATAAACCCACCAAATATCCCATTTCTATTCACAAAAAATCCTAATATCACAAATATAATATTACCTTTCCTCAATATATTCCTCTCAATGTTCCCCCAATCTCTTCATAATCTCCTCATGTGCTTTTGGAAACACCCTCTCAAGGTAAGGGATCCTCTTATTCTTTTATTTATTCAAGCACCTTCTTTATGTAATTCCATTTTAATTCTAATTCCAATTTATGGGATATGATTATCCATATCCCTATTACTTACCTTATGGTTAAAATTTGATTATATACCCTTTAATTCTCATTAAATTCACCCCATGATTTATTATATACCCCCACTATGCTGCCAAAATTATCCTTCGATTTTTCCATGCTAAACTTTTATTCAAGCACCCTTTTTGTCTTGTTCCTTTTAAATCCTATTTTTTCATGTTGGATTATTTTATTATATATACATATTAATTACCTTATTATTTTAATATTATTATAGACCTCTTTCACTCTCATTAATCCCTCTCATGATTCATTATGTACCCCCATTATGCTGTCGAAATTATTAGATGATTTTTCCATGCCAAACCTTTATATTGTAAATACCATCATCATTTCCACTAAAGGGTATTCAACTTGACATAAATATGCTTATTTTATTTTTTAATTCCATGTATTTATTCCACACTCCTTAATATTGGTATTAAATGTTATGAAGTATGATCATATGTTGAATGATCTATGTGGCACACTTATGCATGTGCCTGATAGGAAAGTGACAGGTGCATCCATAATTATATAAAACTACAATGCATTGGGTAATATTTTATCCTCATGAAACATAATGTATGGGATTAGGGATTAAAACTAATTCATTATGGTACTTTTTACACCATGTTATGATTCCTTTTCAGTTAACCTTGACCTATGTTTATGATGTCATGTTTAATGTTGTTTCCAAATTCCCATATTAAATTTATGTTATCATATTGTATCATGAATCATTGTTTAAAATTATGATTATAACCCATTTTTTCACATTTAAATTCCTATTGATTTAAATGTTTTACTTTCACTATGTTATACATTTTTTAATCCCATGATAGGCTTTATAGGTCACCCCTTTCTTATGTATGTCCTCAGGTTATCCCATGAAGTTTTAAATGAGCAATAGAATATTAGAAGCATGTTTGGGAAATTTTAAATGATTTTTCTATATCCATGTATCAAGTTAATGTTATATGTACCTAATCTATGAAATACATTATACTTCTCAAACTTATGGATTTTACTAAGTGTGTTTTTTTGTAATAAATCAGTAAATAAAGTTTTTTAAAGACAAGGTTTGTCATTATTTACATCTCAAATCATATTCTAATTTTGTACAAGTGTTATAGTAGGATGAATCATCCTAGAATCTTATGTTCAAGTGTGGATATTATTTCCTTATGAGAAATCATATATTTCCCAAATTATTTTGAAAAAAGGTGAGAATCATGATGGAATACATGCCTATTATGAGGAACTATACTAATGTATTCCTTAAAGAGTTGTCTGATATTCCTCCTAATCAAGAGGTTGAGTTTTCAATAAAACTTATACCTCGATCTTTGTTCATATTAAAGACTCCTTAAATAATGGACATCGATGATATGGAAGAGATAAAAATTAATTTACAAGAGAATATGGAAGGGTTTTATATGTTTGGGTTCTTCACTGTGTGGTGCATCAGTCCTCTTCATCAAGAATAGGGATAGGTCAATGCACCTCTTCATTGATTATCATGAAATAGAAAAAATCATGATAAATAAAAATTATCCTTTTCCATGGATAGATGAATTTTTCATTCAACTATATGGGGCCCAATATTTATCTAAGGTTGACCTTTGGTCTGGATATCACCAATTAATATTGAAGAAGGAAGATATTATCAAAACTACCTTTCTAGTAAGGTATAGATACTATGAGTTAATTGTGATGTCTTTTGAACTCATTGATGTTCCAATATTATTTATGAACTTAATGAATAAAGTATTAAGATATTACCTTGAAAATTTTCTGGTAGTATTTATAGATAATATTCTGATATACTCCAAAATCAAGGATAAGCATGAGAAGCATTTGAATACTATACTAAAGGCTTTTCAAAAAGATAAGATATATATAAAGTAAAGTAAATGTGAGTTATGTATGAATTAAGTGTCATTATTGTGGAATATTATCACCAATAAAGTAATATCATTAGACCCTTCTAAGATAAAGAAAATTGAGGGGTGTCACAAATAGACATATGTAACAGAGATCCATAGTTTCCTTAGACAAGATGGATATTATCGATGATTTGTGAGAAATTTCTCATGATTATCAAACTTTATAAACAAGATAACTCATAAATGGGTAAATTTTTTCTAGACCAGTGAATATGAAGAGAGCTTTAAGGAAATGAAAAGGAGTCTGATCACTGCACCATTCCTCATAATGACCTCAAGTGGGGAACATTTTAGGGTATATGGTGATTATTTAAAGAAGTTATTGGAATTTATACAAATGAAAAATGATAAATTTATAGCTTATACCTCAAGTTATTTGAAATTTCATAAATGAAACTATCCAACATATGATCTGGAGTTGGATGTAGTGATATTTGCATTGAAAATATAGTGAAATTATCTCTATGGGGAGAAGTGTGGGATATATATAGATTATAAGAGACTGAAATATATATTCACGCATAAGGAGATTAATATATACTAGTGATGTGTTGAAATAATGGGTGCCTAAGACCCAACTATTCAATGATTTTGATTACCATATCGTGTATACATTTAGTTGTGCATGATGTCATCTTACCATTATAGTATAGACTTTTCTGCTTCCACTATTGAAATGGTAATGACCAAAGATTAATTGTTGTATTGAAAGGTTATAGAAGTTCCCAGGATATAATGATAACCTATAAATACTATGACAATAATCTTAAATATATGTTCTATGGTTTAGATACATATTACTGACTGGACATAGTATATGCTTGACAATCAGGTGTTGGGGGCTCATAATAATTGAGACTTCTTCTCATGAAGTTCGCACTTAGCGATCTCTAGTAGTGAGATCATGAGGACTAACCCGCCAATAGTAACACCAAATGTTTTGGGTGTCATTGGATGTTCATATCTATGATCATGTGTAATGGTCTCCTGACTTGAGATCATTACCAATGTATGTCATTTTATTGTGTACTTTGATGAAAGACGAAAACCATGGAGATGAATTCATGGCAAGGTAGTTTGTGTCGGGTGCGTCATTGGTGGCATAGAATTGGTTGAATGGTCAAGAAAATATTTGTCGCTTCCAAGTTATGTGATGTGGTAGTGTTTTAACACTCTTTACCACATCCTTTTTGTATTTTTATTGACTTTTTTATACCAAAATGATTGTTTTTAGTAAATATTTGATAATTGTTGTGTTTTTGTACTTGTTGTGTAGAATAATTAGTTTTTATTTTACAATATGTGTTTTAATATGCATTAGTGTCTTTTTAAATAATTCTTAAATTAACTTAGTCTTGCGAATTAGACATTTATTCATTTTTTCTTTTATTTTTATAATTTCCCATTCTAGTTAGTTTATTAAATAATTTATTAAATTAATTAATTCTTTATTCTTTAAATTGTAAATAAATAACTCTTTTTGGTTTTTAGTCTTTTAATAATTTAATTATTTTTAACAATTTAATTTTATTCGTTTAATATTTTTTATTCTTCAATTAAATTAATTCTTTAATTAATTTGTTAAATAATTTAAGCAAGTTACTATAAATATTTTAATTTTTTCTTTAATTAATTTTTTTTATTTTTTAAACAAAAATTAATTCATTCTTTTAAATAAATTATTATTAATTTTATTATTTAACTTTGTCGTTTTTAGTTTTTAATTCCATTCTATTTAATTTAATTTATTTATTTATTTATTTATTTTCAGTTTCATTAAATTATTTTATTTATTTAATTTTCTTTGTTATGTTTGTTCGCATGTATTGTAGTCGCACGGTCTTGTTCATTATCGGTGACTGTCTCACCGTTACCACCCATCCTTATCGGTGACTTCCTCACCAGTAGCGGTGACCTCCTCACTGTTTCCATTTTCCCTTCCTCACCATTACCATACCCCCTACCGGTAGTTGTTATCTCCACCTCACCATTACCCAACTTACCCTCCCTCACCGATACACCTTACCTCACCATTCCTTCGCTACATTTACTCACCACTAGTCTCTTCTCAAACATCATCGTTATACTTCCACCTCACTGTTACAGCCACTTTTTCGATTTTTCCCAACCCTCACCGATACATTTCCCACTCCTTTTCCTCACCATTACCTTCAATCCTCACTGATTCACTTCCTCACTGTTAGCCTTCTCAACTGGTGCCTCTACCACCGTTCCACGTCTCTGCCAACCTGTGTTGTCGCCATCCTCTGAATCTCGCACCAGCAACATCATCTCCCCGCCTCTATAGCAGCAACCAAATTCACTCTCAACAGAGTAAGAAATTCATAGCAGCAGCAAACATAAAAAACATGAATTGAATTACCTAGATCCAAATACCATATTTGAAATCCTCAAACCCTCGCCTCGGCTCTCCTTGCTCTATATAGAACCAAACCTGAGTAACCACCATCGTTGTCAGCACTACTCCTCCCTTGTCGCACTCCTCTATCACTTTCGTGGACTGCAACATCTCCACAACATCCCGTCGGCCCTCGCCTTCCATACCCTTGCCACACCCCAGTCACCCTAACCCAAATTGCCACCGCCGCCAAACCCCCTATCGTTTCCCCAATCGAACCCCTATTCGATGCATCTCCTCTCTGTCCACACCGCGCGGCACTCCTCGGACCTCGTCGGCACTTCCTCCACGCATCTCACCAACTCGAAATCAACCACACTACCCTTGCCCGAAGTCGAGCCGCACACCCCATGAGCACGCGATGTCCTTCCCTGAACCACTCGTGCCACCCGCATTCCATCTGCTTCACTCTTTTCCCTCACCCTGAACTACCCGCAGCCGACGCCCCTGCCTTCATCGCCCCGCCGCTTCACTGCTCCGAACCCGCCTCCCCATTTTCCCCCCTTATCCATGCACCGAACAGACCCGAAGACACCCCTCCCCTATTTATTCTTTTATTTTCTTTAATAATATTATTGTTTTATCTTTATATTATATTATAACATATAATAACATATATATATAATATACAATAATATTGATATTAACCTACATAATAAATACAATTAGTATACCTTTAATAATATATAATTTTTTACATTATTTTATATATTATATATCATATACAATATAATAATAATATCTATATTAATAAAAGTATGTAAGTTTTTATATATAATATTAATTTCTTATTTATCAGTTTAACAATAATATTAGATATTGGTATTCTTATTTTAGTGTTATAAATGTATAGAATATATTTAGATAGTTTCATTTCATTTGAATCTGACCCACCTGTACTTTTTAACACTTGGAGGTGGTTCTCCACGCGCACATCATTTTCATTCAGTTAGGAGCAACTGCTCCGGTGACCAGCGCGGGAGGAAGTAGCACAGTGAAAGTTTCACATGGAGGCCATGGAACTACTCGGGGGGAGATTCCAGAGACTTCGGTTTGGTGATGAATGCACGAGAGGAACATGAGAGATCATTCAGGGATTATTTGGGACACATTGGAACTTGGGAGACAGGTAGCGGGGCTTTGATCCTGACGAAAGGAGCAGAGAAAGAGGAACGAACATATTCCATTGAAAGCTGGGAGAGGAGTAGGAGCATTATAGAAATTCATTTGGTAGAGGCGAGCATCCTTTCTTCCATCCAAAGATCCCTCGATCCATCAATTCATCGCCATCAACCTTCGATCCATCTCATCACAAAAATAGAGGCTGACAGACATTGAGCATGATGATCAGAATCGAAGCAGTTGCTGGAGAGAGGATAAATCTCGCGGGAGATGTTTCTTAATTCATTATATGTTTCTATCTGTTTTACTATTTTAATTTGTAGTTAAATATATTAGGGGAATCGGGCTGTAAAGAACTGATCATCTATATATCTGTCATGTTTTATTAGTTTGATTGCTTAGTGTGATTCCATTTCTCATTTTTCTCTTCTGTTTATTTTGAGTATCATTTTACATTACCTACCAACCGACTGGTGTGGTAGTGAATCATTTCACCCTGGATCATTGACCGAAGTACCGAGAATTATAAAGGGTCAATGCATCTCTTCTCCAATTTAAGCAGATTTATCCAAGGGTCAAGATCAAAAGATAGAGACTCAAGGAAGTTAATTGAGCTGTGTAGATCCACTATAGTTACAACTCAATGGATTAGCACCATTTTTCTATGCACCGAGTAATTGAATTTAACCAAGCAAAAGCGGAGAATATCTTTTTAATCAGTTCAAAGCAGCCTGAGGACCCTAAAATCATCGTTAATATTGTTCTCTGTTCAAGCCATGTATTTCACCATATCACCTTCATTTTCTCACCCACTATCAGTGTTTAACTTTTTTCGTGCAGTTTTTGTTAGTGTTCTATTTTTATATTTTTTTTTTAGTTTTAATCTGGTCTAGCACAACATAAGTCCTTCTCTGTGGTTCGACACCCTTGTTACCATAGTACTAGTAGTTTGTAGGGTTCATAAATTTTAAATTTACGCATACTCAATGACCGCGTGGCCAAATTTTGGCGCCATTTTCGGGGAAGGCACGTGCGACCAAGTAAACAAAAAACAAAAAAAAGTATTAAATAGAACACAAAAAAATTAAAAAACTTAAAAACTGTACAAAAAAAATCTCAAGAAAATCTTGTTGTTGAAGCTGGATGCACACAAGAGCTTCTAAGCCAGAACTTGAACCTCCAAATCAAGAAATCAACAAGCACTATTCTGCACTTAGAAAACAAAAGCAACTTGAAATGGAGGATTTGGAAAACATTTCTGGAAATAAAAATGTCAATGGGCCACAGCCCTTAGTTCCTTCCCTTGAGAGACCTAAGCTTAGGGAGTTTCAAATTCCTACTGTGTCAAACAATCCATCCTGCATCAAATTGTCCCCTAGGTCTAGGAGCTATGAGATCAAATAGTCTCATCTTTCTCAACTGCCATCATTTAATGGTCTTCTAGCAGAGGAATCCTTAGATTTTATCAGATATTTTTATGGTTCTGTCCAGCAGTTGCCTCTGCGAGATCTTAGTGAGGAGGAGTTGAGGTTGAAGTTGTTTCCTTTCTATCTAAAGGGGAGGGCTAGGACTTGGTTTCAAAATTTAGATGATGAAATCTTTGAAACATGGTAATAGGTGTGCAATTCCTTTGTATCTAAATTCTATCCCAGGAACACCCCCATTGAGGTTAGGCATAAGATCACTGGCTTTGTCCAGGATGAGGGAGAAATCTTTCATGAAGCATGGGAAAGGTTCATAGGTCTTCTTAGACAGATCCCCAACCATCAATTAGCTCCCCATCTTCTCATGGAGACTTTCTATAATGCCCTCACCCCCTACAATCAGAACTTAGTTGATCAATCTTGTGGAGGTGATTTCTCTGATTCCACTGTTGATGAGCTGAAACAATTGTTTGATAAGTTGGCTCAAAAATCTTAGCACAAGTGCACTAGGAAAAGATTCATCCATAGGGCTAATACAAATCCTCAAGCTATTGTTTTTGATGATAGGGTCACTAGGGATCAGTGCTATCACTTTGGGATGTTTGGTCATACTCAGAGATATTTTCCAAACTTTGATCTCCCTGGTTCATGTGATGAGAGTGCCCAGTTTTTTGATTACAGGTCTATAAATCAAGGTTTCCATGCTCAACTCTCAAATCCATACCACTTTGGATATCAAGGTCAGCCCAATATATCATGGAATGAGCAAGGGGTCATAAAGCAGCCCACTTCCCCAAACAAGCATCCTACAACCCCAACTTTCCACCCACAGCCCAAACAAATTTTCCAGAATCAATATGAGGATGAATCTTCTAATCTCAAGTGGAGTTAAAGGGGATTCTGCAACAAGTGTTGAGTGAGGTCAACTCATTTAAGGACACGGATTCTAAGATTCAAAATTTAGAACTTCAAATGAGTCAAATGGATAAGAATCAAGCAAGTGAGGAAAAGAGCAAGCTGCCTAGCACTTCAACCCCCAATCTAAGAGAAAATGTGATGGCAGTAACAACCAGGTTAGGGCTTAAACTTAAGTAACCAGTTAAGGAACTACCTAGGAAAGAGGAAAACAATGTTCAAGATGAAATTGAAAATGAAAATCTAAAAAATTCCAATTCTGGAAATTTGTAAAGCGAGTTTCAAACTGAACAAATTGTGTAACCCACACCTAATAAAGCTAAGTAACAAAAGAAAATGAAGTGGGGATTGATTAAGGAAGTGAAGAAGAAAGTGGGATCTTAGGAGAAGGTGAATAACCTACCTGTTCTAAAAATATTATACACCTCCCATTCCCTTCCCTGAAAGAGTGAAGCAAAGTGATGAACCCGATTACCTGAGATTTTTGAAACTGATTTGAAGCTTCACCATCAAATGCCTTTCTTAGAAGCCTTGGATAAAATCCCTTCATATGTTTCATTCACAAAAAGAATTCTGAAGACCAAGAAGGATTGGAATAAGTTGGATAAAATTGATCTCAATGCGGAGTGTAGTGCAATTTCCAAAAAAATATTCCTCCCAAATTAAAGGACCCTGGTGTCTTTATCATTCAGTGTCAAATAGGAGGAAGTGCGCAACTGAATTGTATGTGTGACTTAGAAGAAAGTATCAATCTTATGTCTTTCTCCTTGTTAAAAAAGTTGGGTCTTAGGGATATCCAACCAACTTCTGTTTGTCTTCAGCTTGCTGATAGGTCACTCACACACCCTTATGGGAGAGTGGATGACTTATTAGTAAGTGTAGGAAAACTCACATTGCCCACTGATTTTCTGATCCTTGATATGGAATACGATGAAAAGGTTCAAATCATCTTAGGAAGACCCTTCCTTGCTACTGGTGGTTCCATCATTAATGTCTCCAAAGGTAAACTCACCCTCTAAGCTGTAGATGATGTGGAGGAAATTTTGGTGTTTGAAAGGCCCCGAAATGAGGGTACTTGTGATGTGATAGATGTGGCTGCGAATCAATGTTACAAAACTGAGGTTAGAACTGAGTATGGGTCTTTCCCACTTGAGGTCACAGAGATACTAATTCCCCAACCCACTGAAAATTTTTCCCTGGCTACTACTCTTTCCCCACACCCTCCTGTTGATGAACAAATTCTTTCTTTGGAACCCATTCTAGAGAGTGAGTCACAACTTTGTCCTGCACTGTCTCAACCTATTTATGAAAGTTTCCCTTGTGAAGTTGACTGTCTAAGAGTTCCTAAAGCTGTAGAAATATCTGGGTTGATCCGTGCTGAAAAACTTGATGATTTCCATTATGAACAAGTGAATTTCCTTGATATCATCTTACCTGCCCAGTTTGATGTTGTGGGTGATGATTTCATACCTGAACTTGAAAGATTCAAATCATTTGAGTCCACTGTGGACATTCAGAATAACCTTTTGAAATCTGAATTTGATAACTTCTTCTGGGATATTTCTGATTTTTCTGTATTGCGAGCTATTCTAGGACTTACTGATGTTTTTTTCAATGTTTCCTCGTCTATTTTTGGGTTTGAGAAAAACTCTAAGTGTGGTGGAAGCTCTGGAAGTATTCTTGATTTGATCGATGATTTTCATGGGAAACTGTTGAACTTTTTTAGAGATAATAAACTAGTTTTTAGAGACCCAGTTGATTCGGACAACATGAATCCTCTTATTGATCTGGATGGATTTTGGAGAATTCTGATTAGTGTTGAAGATGAAAATGTCTCAAGTAGTCCTTCTCTTGATTCCTTAGACAATTGTGAAGTTCACACCATTGAAAACTCTTTCCCACTAAATGATCATGGTTATAAATATTTAGGGGAATAAGGTCTGGATAAGGACTTTAAACCTAGCGCTTCATGGGAGGAAACTAATGGTTTACTTTGTTTTTTTCTTTAAATTTTTAGTTTGAATAAATTCTCTTTGCTCATTTTTTTGTCTCTCTATTTTGTGAACAATAATGATGCATTTCCTTATCATATGATGCAAGTGTTCTAGTGGTTCTAGCTTGCTAAGAGAATCATGTTTCAGTGGTATCCGCATTTAGAACATTCATGGTGGAAGGAGGCTATGGTCAGAGAACACTGGATTAATGGATAAAACTCCCAATCTCACACTTTGTAGCTACTTTTTATTTGAGCTTTAAATATTTAACACTAATGTTAAAATTGTTTCATCATGTAGGTGACAAACTAGAGTATCCAGAGTCATGCATATGGTGAATAAATGGAGTAATAAAAAAATTAATAAATTGCACATTCAGGGGAGTATTGTTTTATGTTTCAATGTTTTACTCTTCACATTTTCATTTCATGCTACTATGAATTAAGTGTGGGATATTTCCCGCTGGTTTTTGAAACTTGTGAATTGTATTTCCTGTATGGGTGTTTAGCTGCTAGTATCTAGAGAGTTGAAAATGTATTTTGAGCTGATTTGCTGACACATGCTTCCACCCACTGCTTTCTATTTCATTATGCTGCTGCTGCTTGTCACCGTTAATCATGGTACTATTTGAAGTAAATTGTTAAAATCTTTTGTCTTCTCATAATGATTCAAATAATGAACATTTTAGGAATATAAATTCACTTGGCTTCTGTTGATGGGTGGTGGGGTTGGGATCTTCTATTTTTGTTTATTTTTGTTTTTATTTTCTTTCACTTTTTGTGTGGAAAATAAAAATTTTGAACTTCATTGATACCCCTCGATATCCTTTTTCAACTGAAATATCCATCTGTTTTGTACATAAACTGTCTTCCACCTTAGAATAAAACATTGGGGAAAATGTTGGGTTTTAATTTTGGGGGAGAGGGGTCATTCTAGTGTCATGTTTAATTCCCCCTTCTTGAACTTAAGTTTGTGTTTTGTAAAAAAAATGGCCAAATTTTTTACATTTTTTCACAAAAATGGTTCAAAATTCATTCAAAATTTTCAAATTCTTTCATCACATGATGGTCATTGGAATTTCAATGGTACTTCATTTTTTTCCTATTTAGTGGATAACTGTTTGCTGGATGTTGAGAGTGGCACTTAGTCAGAAACTGTAAGTACGAATGATTGTTGAGTGCAATTTTTCACTATCTCTATGAACCTTTCTATTTAGGTATGGAGGATGGGAGTATGAAAGGATAGGTTTTGTGGAATTATGATCATTACTTGGAGTAGCTAGAATTTCTCACTGGAACCTAGGGGACTCACATTTTTATTAAATAATATTCAATCACTTTAGGAAGTCAATCAGAATGATTATTAATTTAGTCCTTTGTAAATGGAGTAAAATGGGAAAATGGGATCCCATGGTGAGTATCTGAGACAAGGAGCATTGGGTGAATTTCTGTGAATAAATAAAGCCAATTTCAATCTTAATAAGTGTTATGCACAGTTCTCTACATATGGGATACGGCTGGGAAAGATTAAAATAAAGTGCCCTTGTCAAAAATGAACTCATTAAGGTGAGGAGAATTTTGAACCCAGATGAAGAAGGGAGAAATTGACTTGGTTAATTTTCATTTGGGTTGAATCAATAAAGTGATCAAATTAATGGACTTTAATTTTTGGAACCTGGGGGAAGGTGAGAATGTAAGGTGCCCTTGGTTAAGTTTTGAGTTCCACTTCATCTAACCTGTCAACACTACTTGAATTAGAACTTGAATTGGAAGGTGGAGTTGGACAGTTAATTATTACACATAGAGGGAATGACATACTTGATAGTGTATGAATTTTTTATTCTCTTGACTTCCAATGGGTTTCTGAAGCTAGACAGGACATCATTGTTGAACAACTTTTGAAAAACCTGACTCATTGTTTGGTCATTCTCCTCTAGTTATTAAAGTTTAATCATGCACCTTTTGAACTGAAAATCACAGATCTTATTTCTATTTTAAAGTTAAAGGCATGTACTTGTTTGAGGACAAACAAAGCTTTAAGTGTGGGGGAGTTTGATGTGGCAGTGTTTTAACACTCTTTACCACATCCTTTTTGTATTTTTATTGACTTTTTTATACCAAAATGATTGTTTTTAGTAAATATTTGATAATAGTTGTGTTTTTGTACTTGATGTGTAGAATAATCAGTTTTTAGTTTAAAACATGTGTTTTAATGTGCATTAGTGTCTTTTTAAATAATTCTTAAATTAACTTAGTCTCACAAATTAGAATTTTATTCATTTTTTCTTTTATTTTTATAATTTTTCATTCTAGTTAGTTTATTAATTCAGTTATTAAATTAATTAATGCTTTATTCTTTAAATTGTAAATAAATAACTCTTTTTGGTTTTTAGTCTTTTAATAATTTAATTAGTTTTAACAATTTAATCTTATTCATTTAATATTTTTTATTCTTCAATTTAATTAATTCTTTAATTAATTGGTTAAATAATTTAAGCAAGTTACTCTAAATATTTTAATTTGTTCTTTAATTAAGTTTGTTTATTTTTTAAACCTAAATTAATTCATTCTTTTAAATAAAGTATTATTAATTTTATTATTTAACTTTTTCATATTTAGTTTTTAATTCCATTCTATATAATTTAATTTATTTATTTATTTATTTATTTTTAGTTTCATTAAATTATTTTATTTATTTAATTTTCTTTGTTATGTTTGTTCGCAGGTGTTGCGGTCGCACGGTCCTGTTGATTATCGGTGATTGTATCGCCGTTTCCACTCGTCCTTATCGATGACTTTCTCACCGGTAGCGGGGACCTCCTCACCGTTTCCATTTTCCCTTCCTCACCGTTACCATACCCCCTACCGGTAGTTGTTATATCCACCTCACCATTACCCAACTTTCCCTCCCTCACCAAAACACCTTACCTCACCGTTACTTCGCTGCTTTTCCTCACTGCTAGTCTCTTCTCAAACATCACCGTTATACTTCCACCTCACCGTTACAGCCACTTTTCCCAATTTTTCCCAACCCTCACCGATACATTTCCCTCTCTTTTTCCTCACCGTTACCTTCAATCCTCACTGATTCACTTCCTCACCGTTAGCCTTCTCAACCGGTGCCTCTGCCACCGTTCCACATCTCCGCCAACCTGTGATGTCGCCATCTCCTGAATCTTGCACCAGCAACATCATCTCCCTGCCTCCGTAGCAGCAACAAAATTCACTCACAATAGAGTAACAAATTCACAACAACATCAAACATAAAAAAACATGAATTGAATTACCCAGATCCAAATACCAGATTTGAAATCCTCAAACCCTCACCTCGACTCTCCTTGCACCATCTTGAACTAAACCCAAGGAACCACCATCGTTGTCGGCACTGCTCCTCCCTTGTCACACTCCTCTATCACCTCCGCGGACTGCAACATCTCCACAACATCCCGCCGGCCCTCACCTTCCATACCCTCACCACACCCCAGTCACCCTAAGCCGAACTGCCACCGCCTCCAGACCCCCTATCGTTGTCCCAATTGAACCCCTACATGTTGTGTCTCCTCTCTGTCCACACAGCACGCCACTCCTCGGACCACGTCGGAACTTCCTCCACACATCTCACCAACTCGAAATCCACCAAACTACCCCTGCCCAAAGCTAAGCCGCACACCCCCTGAGTGCGTGATGTCCTTCCCTGAACCGCTCGTGCCACCCGCATTCCATCCGCTTCACTCTTTTCCCTCACCCTGAACTACCCGTAGCCGGCACCCCTGCCTTCATCACCCCGCTGCTTCACTGCTCCGAACCCGCCTCCCCATTTTTCCCCCTTCTCCGCGCGCCGAATAGACCTGAAGACACCCCTCCCCTATTTCTTATTTTATTTTCTTTAATAATATTATTATTTTATCTTTATATTATATTATAACATATAATAACATATATATATATATAATATACAATAATAATGATATTAAACTACATAATAAATACAATTAGTATACCTTTAATAATATATAATTATGTAAATTATTTTATATATTATATATCATATACAATATAATAATAATAGGTATATTAATAAAAGTATGTAAGTTTTTATATATAATATTAATTTCTTATTTATTAGTTTAACAATAATATTAGATATTGGTATTCTTATTTTAGTGTTATAAATGTATAGAATATATTTAGATAGTTTCATTTCATTTGAATCTGACTCACGTGTATTTTTTTAACACTTGGAGGTGGTTCGCCACGTGCACATCATTTTCATTCAGTTAGGAGAAACTGCTTCGGTGACCAGCGCGAGAGGAAGCAGCGTAGTGAAAGTTCCACATGGAGGCCAGGGAACTACTCAGGGGGAGATTCCAGAGACTTCGGTTGGGTGATTAATGCACGAGAGGAACAGAAGAGATCATTCGGGGATTATTCGGGACACATTGGAACTTGGGAGACAGGTAGCAGGGCTTTGATCCTGAAGAAAGGAGCAGAGCAAGAGGAATGAACATCTTCCATCGGAAGCTGGGAGAGGATTAGGAGCATTCTAGAACTTCATTTGGTAGAGGCGATCATCCTTTCTTCCATCCAGAGATCCCTCTATCCATCAATTCATCGCGATCAACCTTCGATCCATCTCATCACAAAAACAGAGGCTGACAGACATTAAGCAGGAGGATCAGAATCGAAGCAGTTGCTAGAGAGGGGAGCAATATCATGGGAGATGTTTGTTAATTCATTATCTGTTTCTATCTGTTTTACTATTTTAATGTGTATTTAAATAGATTATGGTAATCGGGTGGTAAATAACTAATCATCCATATATCCGTCATGTTTTATTATTTTGATTGCTCAGTGTGATTCCATTGCTCGGTTTTCTCTTCTATTTATTTTGAGTATCATTTTACATTACCTACCGACTGATGGGTGTGGTAGTGAATCGTTTCACTGTGGATCATTGACCGAAGTACCAAGAATTGGAAAAGTTCAATGCATCTCTTCTCCAATTTAAGCAAATTTATCCAAGGGTCAAGATCGAAAGATCGAGACTCAAGGAAGTTAATCGAGCTGTGTAGATCCACTTTAGTTACAACTCAGTGGATTAGCACCATTTTTCTATGCACTGGGTAATTGAATTTAACCAAGAAGAAGTGGAGAATATCTTTTTAATTAGTTTAAAGCAGCCTGAGGACCCTAAAATCATTGTTACTGTTGTTCTCTGTTCAAGCCATGTATTTCACCATATGACCTTCATTTTTGCACCCACTATCAGTGTTTGTTTCACTGTTTGCGTCCAGTTTTTGTTATTGTTTTATTTTTATATTTTTTTGTTTTAGTTTTAATCTAGTCTAGCACAACATAAGCCCTTCTTTGTGGTTCTACACCCTTCTTACCATAGTACTAGTAGTTTTTAGGGTTTATAAATTTTAAATTTGCGCGTACTCAACGACTGCATGGCCATTATGGAAGTAATATATCTTAGGCCATGTTGATAAGGATGGCGGTACCTTTATAAGAATATGGCCATGGTATTCAAGGTTAAATCCATCTAGTTAAATCAACAAACAATAAATAAAGATAAGGGTGATGAAATGTGAGTGCGTCCTGCTTTATGAGATATTATAGAAAAAAGAGATTATGTTACACAGTGCGTGTTCGTAGGTTGGTTGTCGTTGTTGTGACAATGCTTATCTCTTCAGGGGCCCTGATGGGTTTCTAGATCCCACTCTTGTTCTATGAATACTATTCACTACTATCGAGATAAGGGCCTAGAGGGTCACACACAATAGCGTATTCAAGAATCTTCCATATACAGTTGAATAAGAGTTTTGGACATGGTGGTCCCCGCCACTGGGGTTTCAGATTTTTTCAAGGTTAAACGATCACCAATGAAATAAATAAATTCATATTATCAGAGTTTAGAATAATGAGTATTGAATTTATTTATTAAATGTATTTACAATTTTTAAGTAAATACATGAAGAAAATTTTAATTGATGAATATTAAATTATTCAAGGTTCAATTAATATTTATGGGAACGACGAGTAATGTTTTGGAGTCATTTATTATCACATAATATTTTAATATATTACAAGTGGGTGATAATAATAATTATGACTCATTTTAGTAGTCATAAAAATGTTATTAATAGTGTGTTGATTATTCAGGGGGGGTATTACCTGGTAATTAAATTACATTATAAATATAAGAGGAGAGGAGATTTCAAAACACTATTCATGTAACTTCTCTCTCTTATCTTTTCTCCCATTATTTATAGAGAGGGGCTCTGCATCCAAGGATTATGGATCAAGCACTCTCTCAGGCATCGCTTCTAAAGCGATGTGATTATTGTTGGAGCATCTAAGGAGTCTTCGCAATTCTATGCTAGCACTCAAATTATGACAAACAGCACTCCCACAGATTTCTTGAAGTGCGTGTGGATGATCTAGAGGAGTTTGATGTCGGATTCTTCGAGCAGCGATCACCAACAATAATCAGACTTCATGCACGACTTCAGATTTAAAATAGGTACTTTATGGTTTATTTTGTGCTTAAAATCCTTCATGTGTGGTCCTCGGTTAATATCGGGTTGCTGTTCACCGACGTCGAGCGTCAGTGGAAAATTTTCAAAAACCCACCTCTTCAGGGCTTTCGCTACATGCCCATTTCCAACAAGTAGTATCAGAGGGATGTGTGTCATTTTTAAGCCAAATAAATTAAATTTTCATTAAAACTTATAGAGGGTGTCATTCTGGTTCCAACGCCACTGACTGCATCTAAATTTGATATCATATGACCAATATGCGACCATCTAAAATTTTAAATCAGAAGAGTTCATCCTCCCCGGTGGAATTCCGGTCACCAAAATAGTGTTTTCCAGAACCAGTTGTTTACTGATGAGGATTATTAATTATTATTGTTATAATAATTTTATTATAATACTAATAGTTTTATTATAATAACTGTTAATATAATAATATTATTATTATTTTCCTAAAACTATTTAGGTTTTAGGAATTTGTTTTTAAAAAGGGGATGACCCAACTTTGTGGATCAAGTTTTTCAAAAAAAATAAAAAAAAAAGGGAAGACAAAGAAATACTTGCAAAGCTGGTCTAATAAAAAAGGTGGATAGACCTAGGAGACCTGCAAAGCAGGTCCCTGACAAAAATTTTCAAAAAAAACACACAAAGGGGGCCCAATCGGCCCCCTTGTTCTTGTGTTGTGTGTGGCATCCACAAAGGCCGCATCTCCTTTCCCTGTGGCACCTCCTCCGCCGGAAGCACCTGCCATAGGCCGCCGCACCCCCCCCCCCCCCTCGGCCACCCTGCTGGAGAAGCCCCTCGTGCCCGCCCCTCTCACGGAGCCCAACCCAGCGCATCACCCGTTGTTATTTCAGACTCAGTCCTTTATACTAGGCTAGTCTGTGGATTTACTCCGTGACTACCGGAGCAGGACCCTTGATTGTACGGGTCAGTGATGTGACACCTTTGACTTTGAGGATACCTCTCGACTGTGGGGCAGTGACGAGGTGTGGTTTGACATTCCCCCAGAACTCTCAACTACGAGGGGCGCTTTCCCCACCGAGACGCGTCCTTGCGACGCGACCTAAAACCGTGCGGGCGAGTGAGTTCCACCAAAATCGGATAGTGTAACACCCCAATATTCCACGGTATACTTCTCTTTGAGTAATACAGTAGCGTGTGTTGTACGCAACTCCGAGATTCTAACACGCCGCAACCAATCAAAGTAGCCATTATGAATAGTAATACCCACTTTTTGAAATTTTATACATTTTATCTTTCAAAATGGACTTCATTTTTGGATTCATAATATCAAAATTATCTTAGGGTGAAATTTTGGTACTTTTTGGATAACTTTTATATTTTAATGATTAGTGAAAATTACTGAATTTTAATTAAAAACAACTTTTTTAATCAAAATAATTAATAGTGATAAATTATAAATTTGAGTGGTTTTAAAGTATATTTATAATATATTTTTATCATTTAATACAATTTTGTTCATTGGACATAAAATTACAATTAAACCAGACATAAACAAGTGTCAATCTTTTGATAGTTATTATATCTTAAAAACACACTTTTTGTTTTGACAGCGGGAATTAATTTTAAATTAATTTCTGCCACTTATGTGTTTTGAATTTGGAAAAATGGATTCCATATTTGTAATCAGGATATCCAATTTGTGTAAATAGGTAACTTTTATTTTTAGACATTTTTGAATAATTACTTCGGTAAATATTTTATTTACCATGGTTAAAGGGTAAATCCGGTAAATAAGGGTTAAAAAATAATATTATAATAATAATAATAAATTACCCTAAAACATTTCCTAACCTTATTGGTGGATACATGTCCGACCATGGGAATCTTTGGGTCGATTTTGGGACTCCATGGAGCCACTTGTTGGTGATAAGGACACTTTATATTAATTAAGTTAAAATAAATACAAAAATGACAAAAGCATATATCTTTTAGTAAAACAATTTTTACATAGGGTTATATATGTTATATTTTCGATTATAAATATTCATTAGAAAGATAAACATATTTCCTACATAATGGTATTTTATTTATAATTTTTAGACATTTAAAAATTAAAAATATATATGACACAATAAGGATGCATTATTTTCCTTATTAATGAAACAGTCAAATAATTGGTATTATAAATGTTAAAATAAATATAATCTGAAAGTTTTGATGAAATAAATGAATTTTATTGGTTAATATGACCTGTTAGTATTTCTTAAATGAATTTGGTTCGAATTAATAAAGTTTTTAATACTTTAACAAAAATCAATTATTGAGTAGTGTCAAAATTGACATAAATGAGTTTTTAAAACAAATATTATATTATTAATTTATATTCTATTCCTAAAAATCTAAGGTTCGCCCAAATTACTCATATAATTATTTATATATCATTAATGGAAAACTTTTGGGTCACTTTGATGTATATAGTATGTTTATTAACTATATAATATAAAAATATAAAGTGACATGGTAAGTGTCAAACTAATTAACTAAGAGTTAAAACTAAAAGATAAGGTTAATATAATGACCCAAACCTGTATAAATTATATTGTTTGAGTGTTTTTCGACCCATCCCCACCTTAACCTTTAAATAATCCACTTTTGAGCCATTATAAACCGAATATGAATATATTATAAAATAATATTTCTAGATTTTATTAAGGTGCCCCTCCTCCCCCTTATAAAAGGACACCACTTCTAACCAATTCTTCACACCTTAAAAGCCTTTTTTCAGAAAACACCTGCCCAAATACTATCTAAACTTCCCTAACTTCAACATAGAGGCATTATTTTTATCATAAAGCCAACCTAAAGATCCCTTTTGATCAAATCAAAAGGAAGAACCCGAAGAAGAGGTAATGTTTTCACCACCATTTTTCAAGTTCATTTCTTCTTCAAATTCTTCTTTCTTTGTTTTTCTCATTCTAAAATAATAATTGTAGTATCTCCTATATACTTTTATTTTATTATAAATATGGTACAACCATATTCAGTATTTTATCCATCCTTTTAATGACATGTCACCATACGTGCGTGCGTACGGCTTACCGTCTCCACGTCGTGGTGTAATTGTTATTCAATATATTATTATTTGGATGGGTATAATAATGATGTGTAATTAATGTAAATAATAAATATAACATGATAATTATTCTATATATATGATATACCATCCAATTATATATTATTTTAATATCAAAAGAATGATGTTTTCGCTCGTGCGTACGTACGGACTACCGTCTCCACGAACGCGATGAGATTCATTCTCCATCGTATCCATTCAAGAATAATTCTCATTTTATGATTAAAATTTATTTTTAAGAACTTTATATAATTCTGGATATGAATAATATACAACCTATCCATAAAAAATATGGCTTACGTAACAAAACAGACAAAGTAAAAGGAATCCATTAACTCCCTAAACGACGATAATACTAAGATGTTATTAACAAATCAATGTTAAAAGATCATATATGATATCATATTAATATATATGATTCTTGTATAATTTAATAACAATTATTTCACCATTATACAGGAGGTTAACCTACCATAAATGAAGGAAATGTACAAGGTAAGGGTTTATTTGACAATCTCTTCATTATCTGAGGTTGTTTATACGTAATTATCTACTGGGACCTCTTTATCATCCAAATCCATATTTCTTAAAAATTTATTTAAAATAATTATTACTATTTTAAAGACTATGGGATAAAGTCATTTATACCCTTTTTTACTTTTTATAAGAATTTTATAAAGGAATCTTTCTATCATTTTCCAAACAGGGTCCTTTTTAACCTTTTCGACATAATTAAGGTAAGAATGTCTTTTTTTAACTTATACGGCGGGTGTGGATATTTTCCAGCGTTATAAAATCATAGAAGCTTCACTTATAATCTTATAAGAATATTTTCAAAGTAAATGTTTTATTTTATAATTATGTGACTTTTAAATGATTTCAAAAAAATAGATATTTCTCTCAAATAGTTTTGATTTCATCTATATCAACATCCTTTGATAGATTTTAAGCTTATTTGAAGTTGATTTATTATGATACAAAACTTCCATATTGTATTGAAGGTTTTGTGATATGTTTAACTGTGGATGTGTTATTTTTATACCATTCATGGTTTATGGAGAAACTATTTACATTTCATATGCTATTTTTAATACGAATGTTTATGTTATGTTTAAACCTGTTCATATGAGGAATGCATTGGACTTGATAAGTGATGGGTGGATCCCGTTATAGCTCCTCGATGCATTGGTAGGTCTCATGAGACAAACTAGTGTCTTGGCACGAGGCCTTGAAAAAATCATATTTTTAGTCTTGGCACGAGGCCTTGGCTACGTGGTGATGATAGTCTGGCATTATGCATTCCGTCATTATGAAAGTGGTTATTGATATTGCATGTGATTATTCGACTAGTAGAATATCCATGTGAATAAGTAAATGGAATTATTTCATTTTATCTATGAAATATTATTCTGAAGTTGAAGTTTAAAAGTCTTTTTTTTTAGTTATACATTTCCTTAAATGTTTATGTTTATTTATGAAAGTTTTCGCTATATTGTTATCCTTATTGAGCATCTAAGCTCACACCTTTCAATGTTTTATTTTTTCCAGGATGTGAAGAAGTAATTTATGAATGACCTGTAGGGATAATATGAGGGGATATGAAGACAAGATGTTGTTGTAGTATTTTTCATTTTTATGATGTAATGTAAGACTTATGAATCTATCTAGTGTTTCCAATGCTACTAAACCAATCGGTATTTCGAGATTTGATCTTTCTTGTGATCATACCAATGTTATGTAATAATGCACTGACTCTGGGTAACTGGGGTCGACGCGTTATAGTTGGTATCAGAGGAAGTTTAGTACAAAACTTGGAAGCTAGATTTAGATAAAATCTGATTATAGCACGTAGAACTAAGATGAACTTTGAAGATTAGTGTAGAATAACTTCCTAGAATTTTGGTATTGTAGAGATTTTGTGAGTTTTCCGATCAATACATCTCTGTTTGGATACGAGCAGGTAGAGGCGGCTCTGGCACAGATGTACCTAGCAGTAAAACCCGAAAACACCACTTTGAATTAGACTCGAACGGGAACCGGTGCATGACAACAGGCATTGCTGCAATCTTGGTTACGACACTCCCGGGGGATATGCTTAGGATTATTCTCATTTTCTTTAAAAACATTATGAATGGTTTATGAGTATATACTTCCTCAAAGAAAACATTTTTATGATTATGGATTATATCCATAAACTGTTGAATCTATGTTAAGTGTTTTTCAAGTTTGGAATTATGTATTTCTATTCATAAACTAATCTAGTTTATGACATTGTTTAGAAATGGAGCCTAGTGGAAGGAATGGAAACTGTATCAATGCATGCACTCCATGTAGGGATTTCCCTCCTGCTCAAGATAATTATAGTGGAGCTAGTGATGCAATTGGTGCTGAACAGCTAATCACCATACTGGGACAACTCACTCAGGTTATGAATAATAACCTTACCCGTATGGAGCACCCTGATCCGTAACATGGAGGATCAATGTTAGATCTCTTCATGAGGCAACAACCACAAACATTCAATGGGAGTACAAATCCCTTAGTAGCTGAGCAATGGATAAATTCTTTATAGAAAATATTTCATGCCTTAGGAAGTAGTGAAAGGGAAAAAGTTATCATGGCAGTTTACCACCTCAATGGAGATGCTGATCAATGGTGGTCATTGATACAAAACATGAAGGAAGATGATGAATTATCAGATATGTAATGGAGGGAGTTCAAAGAGATGTTCTTAGAAAAATACTTTCCTCGAGACCATCGAGCAGATATGGAAAGGCAATTTCTGAGTCTGAGGCAGAAAGAGGATAAGAATGTCTCAAAGTATGAGGTTAACTTTACAAGGTTAGCGAGGTATGCTGTAGATTATATATGTAACCCAATAAGTAAGATTTATCATTTCTTTTATGGGTTAAAATCATTTCTCCGTCGAGCATTAGTCTCACAAACCTTCTCGTCGTACAAAGATATTTTCTCCTGTGCTATCAAGACAGAAAAGTAATTCTCTAATTCTTATGACTTTAAAGCAAAGAAAGAGAAGAAGAGATCTGCTTATCAATCTTGAAATGGAAATAAGGGGAAGAAGGGAAAATTTGAAAATCCATCCTGCAGTAAATGTGGGAAGAAACACCCCAGTACTTGCTTAAAAGGAATGGGAGTCTGTTACAAGTGTGGTGAAAAAGGCCACCAAGCTCATGATTGCAAGGGAAAGAGGGTTGCTGTCAATGTGTAATGATATAATTATAGAGATATGGGGCATTATGAAAATGAATGTCCTAAGAATTAGGGGAACTTACCTCAGAAAAGTCAAATAGATCAAGGCCAAGATTATGCTATCACTACTGCTAAGGTAGAAGCTCCAAAAGACGTGGTGGCAGGTAATTTAATGGTTTCCTCAAGTTTAGAAAATGATTTATTTGATTCTGGATCATCGCATTGTTTCATATCTTCCCAGTTTGCTAAGAAAATTAGATATTTACAATTTGATTTAACAAAGGAGTTTTCAGTTAAAACTCCAAAGGGAAGTGTTATTGCTACAAAGTTCTGTGGATTCGTTCCCATTAGGGAATATAAATGTTCTTTATCTACTGATCTTATCATCATACCCATGACTGAATTTGATATAATCCTCAGTATGGATTGTCTTTCAGACCATGATGCGAATATTTATTATAAGGAGAAGGAGGTTACGATTTTTGATGATGATGATAAGGAACACCTTATCTTTAGAACAGAATCATCACCACCTAATTCTTATCTAGATCCACCCCCTGTAGCTCTAAATTCAATTATCGGGGAACAAGAGAATGAAATAATTGTGGGTGAGGAAAGGAATGTTCAAATAGATGATGTACCTATTGTGAAAGAATATGTAGATATGTTTCCAGAAGATTTACCTGGACATCCTCCAGAATGAGAGGTTGAATTTTCCATTGATTTAATTCCTGGATCAAGGCCTATATCGAAGACCCCTTATAGAATGGCCACTGTGTAATTTGTTGAACTAAAGAAACAACTATAGGAATTGAGTAATAAGGGATTTATTCGCCCTAGTGTTTCTACATGGGGAGCCCCTGTTCTTTTTGTTAAAAAGAAAGATGTATCTATGAGGTTATGTATCGACTACAGGGAGATCAATGCTATAACAATAAAGAACAAGTATCCCCTACCTCGCATTGATGATTTATTTGACCAACTTCATGGAACTTAATACTTTTCAAAGATTGACCTTCGATCAGGATACCATCAGTTGTGTGTGAAGAAGGAAGACATTCTGAAGAAATCATTTCGAAAAAGGTACGGGCATTACGAGTTTACAATAATGCCTTTTGGGCTGACTAATTCACCCTCTGTATTCATGGATCTAATGAACAGAGTTTTCAAGGAATATCTCGATGATTTTTTGGTGGTATTTATTGATGATATCTTGGTATACTCCAAAATCTATGAAGATCGTGAAAATCATTTGCGCATTATCTTGAAGACTCTAAGAAGACACGAATTATATGGGAAGTTTAGCAAGTGTGAATTTTGGCTTCAAGAGATTTCTTTTCTTGTCCATATTGTCTCTAAGGATGGAATTTCCGTTGATCCTTCTAAGACTAAGGCAATCCAAGAATGGCCAGCACCAAAGAGTATAACTGAGGTACGCAGTTTTATTGGTTTAGCAGGTTATTATCGACGTTTCGTCCAGAACTTTTCCCGGTTGGCTAACCCATTAACAAAGCTCACACGTAAAGGGGTTAAATTTTTTTGGACAAAAGAGTTTGAAGAATGTTTTGAAGAACTGAAGAGAATATTAGTCAATGCTCCTATATTGACTCTACCATCGGGGAATGATGGGTTCATTATTTATAGTGATGCATCAATGAAAGGACTTGGTTGTGTCCTTATGAAAAATGATAGGGTTATTGCCTATGCATCACGACAACTAAAAATTCATGAGAAAAACTATCCTACTCATGATATTGAGTTAGTTTTTGTAATATTTTCTTTGAAGATATGGAGACATTATCTCTATGGTGAGAAATGTGAGATTTATACTGATCACAAGAGTTTGAAGTATATTTTCTCACAGAAATAACTCAACATGAGGAAAATGAGATGGCTTGAACTACTCAAGTATTATGATTGCACGATACACTACCACCCGGGGAAGGAAAATAAGGTGGCAGATGCTTTGAGCAGAAAAGATCATGGAGTTTTGAACAATATGAGAATTTAAAGGGATCCAATTTTCATGGATCTAGAAAACATGGTCATGGGAATAACCATGGAAGGTGAAACATCGGTGCTTTTTCAAATGGTTTCTAAACCATATTTACTATAAAGGATTAAGAGTTCTCAGACCGATGATGAAGAATTTCAAAAGAAGATTAAATCTTTCAATGATGGGAGATTGAGAGACTTTGTGTATGAAGAAGGAATTTTGAAATTCGGGAAGAGACTTTGTGTTCCCGATATACCTGATTTAAAAAGGGAATTGTTAGACGATGCTCATAGTTCCAATTTCTCTATACACCCTGGGAGCACCAAAATGTATAGATATTTAAAGGAACATTTTTGGTGGGAGAACATGAAGAGAGAGATTTCTGATTTTGTGTCAATATGTATGGTTTGTCAACAAGTGAAAGCTGGAAGGCAACTGCCTGGAGGAGTATTGAAACCTCTTCCCATACCTGAGTGGAAATGGGATAATATCACGATGGACTTTGTCATGGGACTACCAAAGACTCCTAGAAGGAACGATGCAATATGGGTCGTTGTTGATCGTCTTACCAAGTTAGCACATTTTCCTGCTTTAATGGAGGATTTAGCACTTGAACGTCTTGCGAGAATATATATTAATGAAGTTGTGAGACTTCATGGAGTACCCCTATTGATTGTCTTGGATCGTGATCCCCGTTTTACATCAAGATTTTGGAAAAGTCTTCAAAAGTTCTTGGATACTAAACTTCGTTTGAGCACTGCTTACCACCCTCAAATAGATGGACAATCATAAAAAACTATTCAAACCTTATAAGACATGTTGAGATCATGCTCACTTGACTTTTAGGGTATGTGGGATCAATATTTACCTCTGGTAGAATTTTCATATAACAATAGATTCCATTCAAGCATTCGGATGGCACCATATGAAGCGTTATACGGAAAGAGATGTAGCACACCAACCTGTTGGGATGATGTTGGTGAAAGAAAACTTATTGGCCCGGAACTAGTGGAGGAAACGATGGAAAAGGTAAAGGTAATCCAAAACCACATCAAATCATCTCAAAGTAGGCAGAAGAGCTATGTCGATAATCGAAGAAAGGATTTGTAATTTTAGGTGGGAGATCATGTTTTCTTGAAGGTATCTCCATGGAAGGGAGTTATACGTTTTGGAAAGAAAGGTAAATTGAGTCCCAGGTACATCGGACCTTTCGAAATTCTAGAACTAATTGGGGCTGTAGCTTACCATTTGGCAATGCCGCCAAATCTCTCCAAAGTTCACGATGTGTTCCATGTATCACTGTTGAGAAAATACGTGCCTGACCCAACACATGTACTCACCTGTGAGGAATTAGAACTAGAACCCAATCTGTCTTATTGCGAAGAGACCATCAGGATTCTTGATACAAGAGAACAAGTACTGAGAAACCGGACGACTCGTCTGGTAAAAGTTTTGTGGAGAAACCATAAGATGGAAGAGGCAACGTGGGAACCCAAGGAACTTATGATGAAGAACCACCCAAGTCTTTTTATGCAGTAATATTCTAGAAATTTTGAGGATGAAATTATTTGAAGGAGGGTAGAATGTAACACCCCAAGCTTCCACGGTACGCTTCTCATTGAGTAATACAGTAGTGTGTGTTGTACGCAACTCCGAGATTCTAACACGCCGCAACCAATCAAAGTAGCTGTTATGAATAGTAATACCCACTTTTTGAAATATTATACATTTTATCTTTCAAAATGGAATTCATTTTTGGAGTCGGAATATCAAAATTATCTTAGGATAAAATTTTGGTACTTTTCGGATAACTTTTATATTTTGATGAATAGTGAAAATTACTAAATTTTAATTAAAAACAACTTTTTTAATAAAAATAATTAATAGTGATAAATTATGAATTTGAGTGGTTTTAAAGTATATTTAGAATATATTTTTACCATTTAATACAATTTTGTCATTGGACATAAAATCACAATTAAACCATACATAAACAAGTGTCAATCTTTTGATAGTTATTATATATTAAAAACACGCTTTTTGTTTTGACAGCGGGAATTAATTTTAAATTAATTTCTGCCAATTATGTGTTTTGAATTTGGAAAAATGGATTCCATATTTGTAATCATGATATCCAAATTGTGTAAATAGGTAACTTTTATTTTTAGACGTTTTTGAATAATTACTTTGGTAAATATTTTATTTACCATGGTTAAAGGGTAAATCTGGTAAATAAGGGTTAACAAATAATATTATAATAATAATAAATTATCCTAAAAAAATTTCTAACCTTATTGGTGGATACATGTCCGACCATGGGCATCTTTGGGTCGATTTTGGGACCCCATGGAGCCACTTGTTGGTGATAAGGACACTTTATATTAATTAACTTAAAATAAATACAAAAATGACATAAGCATATATCTTTTAGAAAAAAAATTACAATGGGTTATTTATGTTATATTTTCGATTATAAATATTAATTAGAAAGATAAAAAGATTTCCTACATAATTTTATTTTATTTTTAATTTTTATACATTTAAAAATTAAAAATATATATGACACAATAATGATGCAGTATTTTCCTTATTAATGAAACAATCAAATAATTGGTATTATAAATGTTAAAATAAATATAATATGAAAGTTTTGATGACATAAAAGAATGTTATTGGTTAATATGACATGTTATTATTGCTTAAATGAATTTGGTTCTAATTAATAAATTTGTTAAGACTTTAACAAAAATCAATTATTGAGTAGTGTCAAAATTGACATAAATGAGTTTTTAAAACGAATATTATATTATTAATTTATATTCTATTCCTAAAAATATAATTTTTGGAAAAATGACTCATATCATTATTCTTATATCATTAATTAACCACTTTTGGGTCGTTTGGATGTATATAGTAAGTTCATTAACTATATAATATAAAAATACAAAGTGACATGGTAAGTGTCAAACTAATTAACTAAGAGTTTAAACTAAAAGATAAGGTTAATATAATGACCCAAAACTGTATAAATTCTATTGGTTGAGTGGTTTTCGACCCATACCCACCTTAACCTTTAAATAATCTACATTTTAGCCATTATAAACCGAATATGAATTTATTATAAAATAATATTTATAGATTCTCCTAAGGTGCCCCTCCTCCCCCTTATAAAAGGACACCACTTCTAACCAATTATTCACACCTTCAAAGAATTTTTGTTCATCCAAACTCTGCCCAAATACTCTCTCAACTTCCCTCACTTCAACATAGAGGCCTTATTTTGATCATAAATCCAACCTAAGGATCCCTTTTGATCAAATCAAAAGAAATAACCCGAAGAAGAGGTAATGTTTTCACCACCATTTTTCAAGTTCATTTATTTTTCAACTTCTTATTTATTTGTTTTTCCGATTCTAAAATAATAACCCCAGTATATTCTATATATTTTGATGTTATTATAAATATGGTACAACCATATTCAGTATTATATCCATCCTTTGAATGACATGTCATCATACGTGCGTGCGTATGGATTACCGTCTCAACGTCATGGTGTAATTGTTATTCAATATATTATTATTTGGATGGGTATAATAATGATGTGTAATTCATGTAAATAATAAATATAACATGATAATTATTCTTTATATATGATATAACATCCAATTATATATTATTTTAATATCAAAAGAATGATGTTGTCGCTCGTGCGTACGTACGGACTACCGTCTCCACGAACGCGATGAGATTCATTACCCATCGTATCCATTCAAGACTAATTCTCATTTGATGATTAAAATTAATGTTTAAGAACTTTATATAATTCTGTATATGAATAAGATACAACCTATCCATAACAAACATGGCTTACATAACAAAACAGACAAAGTAAAAGGAATCCATTAACACCCGAAATGACGATAATACTAAGATGTTATTAAAAAATCAATGTTAAAAGATCATATATGATATCATATTAATATATATTATTCTTGTATAATTTAATAACAATTATTTCACCATTATACAGGAGTTTAACCTACCATCAACCAAGGAAAAGTACAAGGTAAGGGTTTATTTCACAATCTCTTCATTATCCGATGTTGTTTATACGTAATTATCTACTGGGACCTCTTTATCATCCACATCCATGTTTCTTAAAAATATATTTCAAATCATTCTTACTATTTTAAAGAATATAGGACAAAGTCATGTATACCCTTGTTGACTTTTTATAAGAAGTTTATAAAGTAATCTTTCTATCATTTTCCAAACAAGGTCCTTTTTAACCTTTTCGACAGAATTAAGGTAAGAATGTCTTTTTTTTAACTTATATGGAGGGTGTGGCTATTTTCCGCCATTATAAAATCGTCAAAGCTTCCCTTACAATCTTATAAGAATATTTTCAAAGTAAATGTTTTATTTTATAATTATGTGACTTTTAAATGATTTCAAAAAAAGAGATATTTCTCTCAAATAGTTTTGATTTCATCTATGTCAACATCCTTTGATGGATTTTAAGCTTATTTGAAGTTGATTTATTATAATACAAAACTTCCATATTGTATTGATGGTTTTGTGATATGTTTTACTATGGATGTGTTATTTTTATACCATTCATGGTTTATGGAGAAAGTATTGACATTTCGTATGCTAGTTTTAATACGAATGTTTATGTTATGTTTAAACATGTTCATATGAGGAATACATTGGACTTAATAAGTGACGGGTGGAGCCCGCTATAGCTCATCGATGCATCGGTATGTATCATGAGACAAACTAGTATCTTGGCACAAGGCCTTGACAAAATCTTATTTGTAGTCTTGGCACGAGGCCTTGGCTACGTGCTGATGATAGTCTGGCATTATGTATTCCGTCATTATGAAAGTGGTTATTGATATTGCATGTGATTATTCAACTAGTAGAATATCCATGTGAATAAGTAAATGGCATTATTTAATTTTATCTATGCCATATTATGCTGAAGTTTAAGTTTAAAAGGATTTTGTTTTAGTATACATTGCCATAAATGTTTATGTTTATTTATGAAAGTTTCCGCTATATTGTTATCCTTACTAAGCATCTGAGATCACCCCTTTAAATGTTTTATTTTTTCCAGGATGTGAAGAAGTAATTTATGAATGACCTGTAGGGATAATATGAGGGGATATGAAGACAAGATGTTGTTGTAGTAGTTTTCATTTGTATGATGTAATGTAAGACTTATGAATATATCTAGTGTTTCCAAGGCTACTAAACCAATCGGTCTTTCGAGATTTGATCTTTCTTGTGATCATACCAATGTTATGTAATAATGCACCGACTCTGGGTAACTGGGATCGGGGCATTACAAATAGTGTCAAGGTGTGGTGATTTGAGCCCCTTTGACTTGCAGTTCGGGGTAGACATGCGGGATACTGGGCATCGATGATGGTAACTTTTGGGACTGTAGGCTACTCACTTACTTGGGCTGAGCTACGGGATGGAGATCCCCTTACGAGCTTGTCCGGACTTCTTTTTGAGCATATATATATGTATATACCTTGTTAGAGTACCCACTTCTTGGGCTTGGTTACTCTCCCTCTAGGAGAGGCGAAGACGCGCGGGGTATGGAATATGCTTTCTGTGTCTAGCTTCTCGTGGTTGGATGAGTCTACTCTCCTACTATAGGTAGCGAAGACTCGATGAGAATTTCATCTTCTCACCGTTTCCATCTCCTTGCATTTAGATGAGTCTACTTCCTACCTCTTGTTGGGTTGAGCTGTACTCTTTACTTCGCTTTAGGTTTTACTCCTTTACTTATCCATGTTTGATCTACTGTTCACCTCTTCAGCACCTCCTTTGTTGCTCCATCGAGCCTTCGGGGCATCCTACTGAGTATTTTTATACTCACACCTGCTTGGGTTTTTTCCGCACTTGGTGTGCCCTTGCAGACGATGGACAGGTTGGTCGTGACGTTAGTGAAGCTTAGGAGATCGGGAGCTTGGACCGCGTACGGTGGTCGGAGTCGGGTTCCAGGTGGGGGACCCTTCTAGCTGTTTTTCTTTTGTTTACATGTTTCCGGGTTGTGGCACTTTTCTGGTTGGGCACATGTTTTTCCCCTTTACTTTTCAGTTTACCTTCAGCTTCTACTTTGTACTGTTTAGAGGTCGATGCACATTTTTGGTTTATATATAGCAGTTTCCCTTTACCTTGCTTGTCTTTTATTTTACTCTGCACTTCTGCATGGAGTGTGCTGCATGTGTATGTACAGGTACTCAGGCAAAGCCCTCCCCGAGTTGTTTAGCCTTTGGCGCTTGTCGTCATCCCCTGGCCTATGGAGGCGGGCTTGGGGTAGTTGCGGCTCAATCCCGGGTAGGTTTGGGTCATGAAAAAGTGGTATCAGAGGTTGTTCGTTCCTTGGGACGTTGTTCGTGCATCTCTAAAAAGGAATTGGTTGGGATTTAGGGAAACAGTGTTAACGTGTCTCGAGAACGGCTCTCAGGCCAGGGAGTCCAGTAATGGTGCAGCGGCCGACGTATCTATTCATCAGGACCCTAATAACCCATTTGTCGACTCGGCATGCTGAGAAACTCGTTGCAGGGAAATTGCTTTGTCCATCACATAGGATTGAGTCTTTGATTGTCCTTATTAAGTCAGCTCCCCATCGTTGTTATTGGTATATATATATATGCTCATCTGACCGTGGAACTCCTTGATAACATTCCAGATGTCTCCGTGAAGATAGCCAGCCAGGATACCAGCTTTGGTTTGTGACGATGACCCTGTGAGCTACGAGGCCTCAGTCCAGGACCCATCATGCAAGCCACTTTCTCCGGGTGGGCTGGTAGCGGCACCCCCACCTGTCGAGCAGCAGACAGCTTCAACAGAGCAGGTTGAGCTTGAGCGCAGGTTGAGCACGCTCCGTGAGTTCCAGCGGTAGATACCGCTGAGGTTCAGTGGTGAGCCAGACCCTCAGCCAGTAGAGGTTTGGCTAGAGACAGTGGTTCACCTTTTCAGGATTGTGCAGACTCTGACAGATCTTGTGGTGGATTTGGATGCCAACCTTTTTCGTGGAGTAGCGTGGCATTTGTGGAGTCTGATGACTCAGTTTCTTGATGAGTCGTCGCTTTCATGGTTTGAATTTCAGTCCTTGTTTCATGAGGAGTTTTTTCCCTCCTACTTGTGCTCCATTCGGATTCAAGAGATCCTGTAGTTTCAGCAGGTAGGGATGACGGTGGCCGAGTACGTGGCTAGTTTCGCAGACCGTGCATGCTTTTACCTGGACTTGGTCCATGACAGCAACTTCCGAGGGCGGAAGTTTGAGCAGGGTCTCTGCTGAGAGATTCATGCTATCGAAGTAACCTTGGGCATTCCCACTTATGTCGGGGTACTAGAGCAGGCGCTGGTGACAGAGAGCTTCCTGTCATGTTCTACAGTTGATGGTGGCAGTAGGCACGATGGATCTGAGACGTTTGCTGCAGCTAGTGGGCTTCGTCAAGCAGAACCTCGACGCGGGTGGCTTTTCGATTACCGGACTCCGGGGCATGGTCGTACACTACAGTGGTGCCGGAGGGCACCAGTGCATCCCAGAGAGAGTTGGTGCTATGCTTGCGATGGGCGAGGTCACTTGGCACGGAACTTCCCAACCAGGAATGCGGAGAGCTTTGGGCAGGTAGCAGGTGCACCACCGTGGCGGAGGCAGTGTCGTGATTGGAGTAGCGCCCAAAGAGGTGGTTCTAAAAGAGGAGCGGTAGGAGTTGGTGGTGGGAGACGACATCACGAGGTCTTCACATCACCACTAGGTGATCCACGTTAGGCTCTGAGAGATGATAGTTGAGACCACAGACATCTGCGAGCTTTGGATTTCTATGATCCTGTGGAGCATGAGGTGATAAGAGGTACGCTCTACGGCTCTTTTACTTTTTGCAGTAGAATTGGTAGAATTCGTGGGTGAAATGATTTTTCTCCCTGCTCCTTGCTTGAGTTGTTACCAGGATGATGTGAGGCGTCGGTGCAACCCTGCGTCAGATGGGTAGAAGGCATGGATCCTTTCTCTTCAGTTGATGGTGTTGACTCCTTCTCTTTCGAGTGTGTAAGATAATCTTAGTCGTGGTACATCGATTATGAAACCTTTCATGACCGGATATCCTTCGGTGTTTCACCATATGGATATTCTGAAGGAGAGAATCACCGGATCTTGTTCCAGGTGCGGGAAGTGATTCTAGTCGCGGCGTGCGACGTAGAGGTTCGATTGGGGAGGTGAGCTACCCCTGAGGTCCTTCGGACCGTTTGAGAACGAGAGAAGGGATGGAGAGGTTACCTACCGCCTTGCCCTAACCCCAAAGTCTAGAGTGGGTGCACGACGTCTCCCACGTGACTTACCCAAGAAGAAGTGAGTGTGCTTCTAAGCACGTCATTGGCAAGGGCAGACCTCATGTGAACAGATCAAACCCTTTGGTCTATGTGCAGTGATGCGGGACTATGCAAGAGGTCTTCTGGGTACGGGAGAGCCAGGTGCGGGCTTAATACCCTGAGTTCTTCCCCGGTTTTGCTTTTCGGGGACGAAAATCTTGAAGGAGGAAATGATGTAAGAACCCAGTTTTTTCTGAAAAAGACTTTGGAATATTCTTGATGTTATTCTAGAGCAGCGCCTTCCGATGGCGTGCGATTCCGAGCCCCGGAGTGGCCGGAATTAAATTTTCAGTGTGTTCACACTGGGCACGACAAATAGATGGGATAAGTCCTAAACAGTGTTTCAGATCAGATATCTGAGTGTACGGATGGGTCCGAAATAGGGTTTTTACCCTAGGAACGACATAAAGCATGTCGGCGCGGGATGTTTGGACCCCTCGCCCGCTACCAGAACGTTAAACGAATAAATTAATTTATTTATTTATTCTTTTAATGGTTAAACTCAAGTATCTCTTAAACTGTGGCTCGGATTGGAAAACTGAGGGCACCGTTGAGTTCAAAGAATGTCGTTTACCCTAGGAGGGGTGTAAATTTGGTAGGCGCGGGCTGTCAGTGAAAAATGGCCCCGGGGGCATTTTCGTAATTTGGCGGCCTCAGGCGTTGAGTTTTATAACTTTTGAACGGGGCCTCGGATTAAAATTATGAGACCTCTATTTCACTCAGAGCGTGATTTTTATCCTAGGGGAGGCTTAATCCTGACCCCATCGGGAGTTCGGGTACGGGGCCGCGGGAGGGTGTTTAAGTTAATTAATTTATTTAATTAACCTAACCCCACCCCTTCTCTTCTCCCTCATTTCCCCCTCCCCTGGAGATCTTCTCCCCTCTCCTCCTCCACTCCGGAGAGGTGGCTCTGGCGAGGTGACTCCAGCGAGTCGTGGCCACTCTGGTGGGTCAACGGCGAAGCATCGGGTTACGCCCAAGAGGTAGGCGGTGTTCGTTTGAGTTTTAAATCCCAAACCCCTCTTTGAATCCCAATTTTTGCATCAAATTATTGTTTGATTTTTAAAAGAATCACATGAATGCGTAGCATATTTTATGCTCTTTCCAACGCACTTTTCTAAATTGAAATCCGAGTTCGGAGGAGGCCGCAGCGGTCCGGTGAAGTTCGCGGGTTTTTGAAGTTTCCGGCCGGTTTTGGGTGTTCCGGCGGTCCGAGGCGCAGCGGCGCGGGCTAAGGCGGTGGCGGCTCCTTTTGGTGGCGGCGGCTCCTCTTCTGGGTAGCGGTGGGGCGTTCGGCAGGTGCGGCGTCCTTAGGCGGGGCGAGGCGGCGATCGTGCGGGGCACAGGGGAGCGCCGGGGCGCGGCGACCGCAGGGTCGCGGTGTGCGACCCCCGCGCGGGGACAGAGACCCGCTGAGTGTGGGTCTCCGCGGAAGACCAAGACCGGCCCTCTGTGGCTGATCTGCTCATGGTGGACCGCGGGTCCACGGCCGTCCCACGCGGCTAAGCCGCGGGCCGGTCCAGGGGGTGTGGACCGACCGGACCGGTCTGGTCCACCCCCGCTTGCGTCCGACGGCATTAAAATACCGTAACTTTTAAACCGTGGGTTGAAATTTCATGTCGTCTATGGCGACGCGACCATTAAATAGTTACGAACTTTTTAATATGGTTTCGGGAATTTTTAATTCCCAAAACAGGGGCCTCGGAGGCGCGACGCGTCTTTAAGTGAATTGACGTTTTTCTAGAGGATCTTGTTTTAGACGGCGCAGACGCGTCCGACGTCCGTTTTGAGCACCGTCAGCGGCGTTGGAGCCCTAGTGCTGAGGCAGAGTTTTCCAGTGTGGTTTCAGGCATTGAAACCGGAGTTGAGGCGTGGGCCCCGCGGCCCGTCTTTCGAGCTGCATGCGGCGCTTTATAACTTTTTCATCGGACGTCCGTTCAGGGCGTGCGAGTAGTCGATGTTGGGTGTTTTTCCGAGGGCATTGCAATGGCCCAATCTACCCGCTGTAATTCCACACGATGGTGCAAGCCCCGCGAGGGTCGTTTCCGGTGTTGACGGTGATTCCCAGCTTTATCACCGGGTGTCCTTTTTGGACAAGTGAATAGTCCATCTTGTGTACTTTTCCGAGAGGATCGCAGTGGTGTGATCCGTTGGCAACGCTTCGGGACTGGGATGCGGGTCCCACGCAGCACCGCTCATGTTCGGTATGTCGGAACGCATCTTTTTCTCTGGATATCTGTTCCACTCAAGTGAGCAACCTTTTTGACGTTTTTTTTCAAGAGCATCGTGATGGCGTAGTTCGCCCGACCTTTTTTTTGGGAACGTGGTGTGGGTCCCACCCGAGTTGGCTACGGTGAATAGTACATTTTTCACCAGGTGCCCGTTTTGGGCGATTGAGTAGTCAATCCCGTGTGTTTTTCCGAGGGGATCACAGTGGTGTGATCCATTTGTTCAGTTTCGGGATCATGGTGTGGGCCCTACATAGGCTTGCTTCAATGAATAGTACCATATTCTCCGGTTGACCGTTTCGGGCGAGTAAGTAGTCGATCTCGCATGTTTTTCTGTGAGGATTACAATGGTGTAATCTGTTCAGGCGAGCGAAGCCTCTTACACGATCTTATTAAATGTGGAAATATGAAAGGTGTACCAGTGGTGGTTCTTTCTGTAGTGGTTATAGAGAACCCTTGGCGTATGATCATGTGCACTCACGTGTGAGTGAAGAGATGTAGTTGGTCGTGCCTGGGCCGTTGAGGTGTCAAGTTGGAGTTGTTTCGTTTACGCCCTTCGCGTTGACGTTGGGTGTCATGTGCACAATAGCCTTTGGGCTGGAAACGTGGTATACTCTAGGAGTATACGGGAACGCTTGGAGGTACATGTGGTTGTTTGTGCCTGAGGAAGTTTTGTGCGCTTGGTTGGAGTTGAATTGGTGCCACACGTCGTGCAGGCCCCATGTGTGTGTCGTGTTCTACCTTACGTACTTTTGACCTCCCGCGACGTAGAGGGTCCTCCTATTCATGATGGTTTAGACCAGTAGGGTTGAGTGTTTTCCCCTAGTTTTGTTCTGGAGTTGGGTGGTTACACGATACCCACTCCGAGTTCTGTTGGCCAGTGCAGCGGTGTTCACCAAGCAGTACCTTCTAGCAGGGATGGCCAGAGCGGTGTTGGGTTTACCTCCAGCGGGGCTGGGAAGTGGTCCCCGATGCCAGTTTTACCTCCAACGGGGCTGGGAAGTGGTCCCCGATGACGGTTCTGAGCCTCCCTCCAGTGGAGTACCCTTTTACGGGACTGGGCATTGGGTTGATCACTGACTTCTAGGGTTTACCCTCCAGTAGAGACTGGGCAGTGGGTCACCCGACACTCTTAGGGTTTACCCTCCAGCAGAGACTGGGTAGTGTGTCACCCGACGACCTCTTAGGGTTTACCCTCCATTAGAGACTGGGCAGTGGGTCACCCGACGACCTCTTAGGTTTTACCCTCCAGTAGAGACTGGGAAGTGGGTCACCCGACGACCTCTTAGGGTTTACCCTCCAGCAGATACTGGGCAGTGGGTCACCCGAAGACTCTTGAGGGTCTACCCTCCAGCAGGGCTGGGCAGTGGGTCTCCCGTCATCGTGTTCCAGGTCTACCCTCTAGCAGGGATGGGTAGTGGGTCGCCTGTCGACTTATCCCAGGTCTACCCTCCAGCAGGGCTAGGCAGTGGGTCGCCTGATGATGTATTAGGGTTTACCCTCCAGTAGGGATGGGCAGTGGGTCACCCGATATCTTATTATGAGTTACCCTCCAGCAGGGCTGGGCAGTGGGTCACCCGTTGGTATTTCAGACTCAATCCTTTATACTAGGATAGTTTGTGGCTTTACTCCGTGACTACCGGAGCAAGACCCTTGTTTGTACGGGTCAGTGATGTGACGGCTTTGACTTTGAGGAGCCCTCTCGACTACGGGGCAGTGACGAGGTGTGGTTTGACGTTCCCCCAGAACTCTCAAGTATGAGGGGCTCTTTCCCCACCAAGACGCGTCCTTGCAACGTGACCTAAAACTGTGCGAGTGAGTCAGTGCCGCCCAAAGCGGATAGTGTCAAGGTACGGTGATTTGATCCCCTTTGACTTGCAGTTTGGGGCAGACGTGCGGGATATTGGGCATCAATGATGGTTAATTCTGGGACTGTAGGCTACTCACTTACTTGGGCTGAGCTACGGGATGGAGATCCCCTTACGAGCTTGTCCGGGCTTCTTGTTGCGCATATATATATGTATATACCTTTTTTGAGTACCCACTTCTTGGGCTTGGTTACTCTCCCTCTAGGAGAGGCGAAGACGCGCGGGGTATGCCACGTGCTTTCCGTGTCTAGCTTCTCGTGGTTAGATGAGTCTACTCTCCTACTATAGGTAGCGAAGACTCGACGAGAAGTTCATCTTCTCACTATTTCCAGCTCCTTGTGTTTGGACGAGTCTACTTCCTACCTCTTGTTGGGTTTCACTGTACTCTTTACTTCACTTTTGGTTGTACTCCTTTACTTCTCCCTGTTCGATCTACTACTCACCTCTTCAGCACCTCCTTTGTTGCTCCCTCAAGCCTTCGGAGAATCCTACTGAGTATTTTTATACTCACCCCTGCTTGTGCTTTTCCCGCGCTTGGTGTTCCCTTGTAGACAATGGACAGGTTGGTCGTGACGTCAGCGGAGCTTAGGAGATCGGGAGCTTGGACCATGTACGGTGGTCAAAGTTGAGTTCCAGGTGGGGGACCCTTCCAGCTATTTTTCTTTTGTTTACCTGTTGCCGAGTTGTGGCACTTTTCTGGTTGGGCGCATGTTTTTCCCCTTTACTTTTCAGTTTACCTTCAGCTTCTACTTTGTACTGTTTAGAGGTCGATGCACATTTGTGGTTTATATATAGAAGTTTCCCTTTACCTTTCTTGTCTTTTCTTTTACTCTGCACTTCTGCATGGAGTGTGTTGTGTGTGTATGTACAGGTACTCAGGCAAAGGCCTCCCTGAGTTGTTTAGCCTTCGGCACTTGTTGCCATCCCCTGGCCTATGGAGGCAGGCTTGGGGTATTTGTGGCTAGAGCCCGGGTAGAGTCGGGTCGTGATAGGGATGGGCCTGCGCTAGTTCTCCCTGACCCACATAGGCCCTGCTCGGGGTTTATGGGGCTCGAGTAATTTATTTGAATCAAAAGTTAATTAAATTAGTTAATTTAATTTCAGTTGAGAATTAAATTAATTAAATATTGATTTTTGGTTATTAAAATTTAATATGACATAATTAATTTAATTTGGTGATTAATTAAATTAATTAATTAATTTAAATTTAATTTTAAAATTAAATTAATTAATCGGAACCGAATGACGTTAAATTGAATTAAAAACAAGTTTGAAGTTTTTAATTCAATTAAATGCCCTAAAATTTATTTTTAATGCAAGTTTAATTATTATTTTTCATTTAATTAATATATGGGAGTTTAATGCGTATGATGATCATGAGCTAGAGACCAACCAATGCATGTATGGTGATTGATTGTTTATTTAATTATTTATTTAATTATTGCATGTAGTTTTTTAATAATTATTTTAGTTAAACAAAAGGAATTTTTCATATCATCTCTGTGTCATTATATGTATAAGGACCTGCGTGTCCACTTCTCGGAGTTGTACATTTTTACTCCCCAATATCCCCTCACATGCGTGCAAGTACTGTTTTATAATGACAAGATGAGGCATGACGCACTTCACACCATGTGATGGTGACGCACCAGATAGGAGTTAGATACATTGGATGATCAGACGGTGTTATTCAAGTTGCAAGCCATGCGACTAAAGGTACTTACCCCTAGGGTTTTAGTTGGTCCGTTATTCACTCAACGGATCAGCCAATAGTACCAGCTCATGATCAGGTTTATCATTTTATTTCTGCATGGTTTATTATTTTGTGAATTTTTAGTTATAGCGCGATCAGATAGAATAATAATAAAAAATCATGCAATATAAAATGAATATGTGACGCGATAAAATTTTAATTTCTTTCACGGTCAGATGTGAGTGCGATCACATAGTACGTGCTTATAAAAATAGAAAATTATTTCTTTCATCACACGAAAAATAATAAAACCCTAAAAAGTATATTAAGTTATGTCCACCTTCCGTCATTCAATTTTGGACAAAACTGGATGTTTGAGGTGGCGTTCATGCCATAGTTGAGGGTGCCTCTTACTACCGGGGAGTCCTTATAAGAATGATGGGTTGACTTAACTAAAATTGAAGCAAACAAATAGCCATAGCTAGCTTATTGTAATTTTATAGGCAAGCATTGAGTAAATAAATTTCTAATTTTAATAAGCTGGGGCTTCACTCAACAGATTAAGGAGACACAATTTAAAGCAGTCATCCATCCAAAATCCCACCTAGAACCCTCCAAGTAGCAGTGTAACCATAGCTTGTAGACTATGAGAGGTGGTTCCGGGATCTGAACGCATTGTCATGACGTGTCAAATTGATTATGTTTTTAAGATTGATTTATATTCTAGGGCAGACCCTAGGTCATCTCTCAAGGAGTGTTGGTATCTTATAGTGTGTATTTTTAATAAATATTACTAAAAGAGGGGGTGATTTTGTAAATAATTTTTAAGAAAATAACTTAACAAAAAGAGATTAATAGCTAACAAAGCTAGTGGATTTTAAAAAATATGAGACAAAGGGTTCATTTTGATTTCACTACACACATTTCAAGTTCATTGTTCATAGAGATTCATTTAGGTTTGGAGTTATTCTTTGGTTGAAATTAATTTAAATCTCGATTATTTTCTAAGCTTTTATTTCAATGCTTAAATAACTCAACCTTGATGTAACAATCGTATCATCAAGGTCCAGTGATTATGCATGGAATAATAGCTTACAATGAAAATTTAAATCTCAAGAATGTGGGTATGAAAAGGATTCTTGAGTTTTCTAATCAGAACAACACAAGTCACGCACTCAAACCCTCACACCGATCGGTTAGAAATTAAGAGCATAACATTCACATGTATCAAAACAAGCATTCAAATATGAAATCGTGTAATTTACATAAAATGAAATGTTTAAACACACAAATTACTCCAAACCAGTAGGTAATATATTCATCAGAACTCCTTTGACATGTGTGTAGCTCCCTCACAACGAATGCCCACCATTTAGCTCGACATCGAGAGGAGGAGGATGCTCAGGTGCAACTCCTTCTTCATTCTCAAGACCCCTATGAGGATAGGGGCATCCGGAACTTAAAAGATGAGTAAAGGAATCCTATGAAACTCCAAATTGTTATAAATTCACTCCTTTTCTGAACTTACAAATGGGGTGACCAAGGTGCCTTTTTATAGCCAATATGGGAAGTTGTTTTAGGCACCCATATTTTGATAAACCACTTGAAGGATGGTTTTAGGATACTAGATATTCGAATCTCTCTTTTTAAAAAACTGGAAAGTTGAATCCACACTTCCTTACTATCACCACCGAATGTTTGTCATCATTTGGACAATCACATATTGAGATATGGACATATTACAGAATTCCACTTTTGACTTTGTGCAAATTCAGTGTCTTGGACAGATCAGTTTGGATGGGTCCCATAAAAGCTGAATACAGATTGGGATCCTTGATATGAAATGTATCCTATTAAATTTTCGACCATATCACAAAATTTCAGCCCATTTGGATGCACATTATAGTAGTATTGTGCGGATTAATCCACTAGTGTGCTTGGATCCTATGCAGTTTGGCCCATTTTTCTTGGACTTCATCATGGATCCTCCAAATCACCTTCACCTTCAATGAAATTATCAAAACAAATAAAATTTCCCTTTTTAATAGTGATAAACACAAAATAATTGAATAAAAAATGAAGTTAATTTTGTTATTATATTTTTAATTTACAGCACAAATTCAGTTTAATACAATGGTGTAAGGGTAAAAATGAAACAGTGAATCGTGGTACGATCACACCCCCACACCTAAACATTTTTCACTCCTGGGTGAAGTCATATTTTCAAAAATTATGCATGTAGATATTTCCAAATTCATAAATATTTAACATTCAATGAAAATTTAATTCTTGATAAAAATGTGATCAAAGCAAATAATCACACCGAGGAGTTATTCTCAATTATCATTGAAAAATACGTCTCAGAAATTGTATCCAAATGAAATTATTAGAGATACATGATACCAATAAAAAACAATTTGAAATTTGATCATGTCACTAATTCTCCATGTGTGTCTGTGAAAACCATTTTATGCTATTCTTTCTACTTTCTATTGAGTAAATATAAGTTATTTTAATAATCATCTACTTACAATATCCTTTCCACCGAACTTTCCCCACATCCTTTGAAATCAAATTTTAAGACCCACTCACTTAAGCATTCCCAGAAGTCAAACCATAATCTCATGACCTAGATATCCCCATATGTTGCACATTTCATCACTCCCCTCATTTATTTATTTATTTATTTCAAAATTTGCACTTGGAAAAAATCTCACACTCTTATACAAACCCATATTTGATCTTCTAATGACACTAATTGTAATAGTTATAACAAGATCAAAGGTCGAGGAAGGGTGTTTTTTGACATGACCAATATACAACCCTTTTTATTTTTATTTTTGAGGGAGTACAATAGTCAGATAATAGGTACACATGCATAGGTCAATCTGGTACAATAATGAAATAGATCGGATAAGGAATGAATGTATGGAAAAATGATTTTGGAAAGTAGATAAAAATCAACCTAACTTATATTTCCCTTCCATTAAGTAAGAAATTTTTCACACATCATGGTTGGGTGCAAAAATGTTTTGAGATATTAAGTGACACAATTTTCCCTTAAACTATTCACAAAAAAGGGTACCATACTTCTCAAAGGTTTCAAAATGATACAACCATTTATATCATCGACAAACAACCAAATTTCAAAATAAATTCACACCACAGTATTGAATTCTTGCTAAAATGTACATTTCATCCGATTTTTTTTTGAAAGTTAAAACAACATGAAATATGGAAATTCCACATGTATTTTCAATCACTTCCATGATTAAATGGGTGTCATCTTCCATGATAAAGTGGGGATAACAAAAAAATTAACATTTTGGCACAAAAGTGATGGGGGGGATGAGGGGGAATGAGGGGAAAGTAACAATACAATTCAACAAGCTAAAAAGAGAAAAAGAATAAAGATGATGAAAATTCCTAACTAACCTAAGAATATACCCATACCCCCACACACTACTACAAAAATGGGCAAGGGAAGCACTGCCTTATATCAGCGCTAAGCAAAAACCGCTGATAAAGACACCCTTTATCAGCACTAAAATTTTAGCACTGATAAAGACTCTCTTTATCAGCTCTAAAATGTTAGCGCTGATATAGGAAGGATTTATCAGCGCTTTTTTAGCACTGATAAAGAGGACCATTATCATCGCTAAAAAAATCGCTGACAAGGGTTGTCTTTATCAGCGCTTTGTTAGCGCTGATAAAATTGTAGTCCATTTTTTTATAAAGTCAGTCGCACAGTGCCCTCGTTTTATCGCGACCTAAATCTCTCAAGGTACTAGAACCCTGCCACTCCCCTCCACTGCCCGCTGATCTTCATGTTGTCGGACCTCCATCGCCCTAGAGATTCTCGTTGCCGGACCTCCACCGCCCACTGAACTTCGTGTTTCCGTACCTCCGCCACCCTTGACCTTCGCTTTGCCAGACCTCCGCCGCCCGCTAAGCTTCACGTTGTCAGACCTCCGCCGTCCTCGAGTTTCACGTTGCCAGTCCTCCGCTACCCGCTGATCTTCACGTGCCGAATCTCCACCACCCTTCGAGATTATCTTTGCACAGTATGAAAAATCTATGAACCCCCTTGTAGTGTCTTATCATAGGATGAATGGTTTATTTGGCCCAATGACATGATTTTCCCTAACAATGATCCAACCGTGAACACCCTCCCAAAACCACCAAAATTTCTCAAAATTCACTCAAAACATCTTTAAATAATCTCCAAATATAAGGAGACCAAAACAAGGTTCTAGATATACCTGAAATAAGTTAATGATATGTTTAAGGCATGTTTTCCAAATCGTTTTTTGATTTTGGGATTTTTCTATTGATGATTGTGATGAATACTTTGCTTTATGTTTGGTAGTTGGTACATGGGAGACCTTAGATTTGTGAGTAATCAAATGGGTTCTACTCTAGTTAGCCTTGAGGTGATCACTTGAGTCTATTTTTGATTTCCCCAAGAGGCCTCGTTTATATTTATTGTCTGGTCACATAACCAGGTGGTGTTCCGTGAGTGAGTCAATTTCCATTAGAACCTATAGGTCAGATATCATCCTATGTTTCTCCAATTAAAATTAGTTTCTTTCCCATAATTATTTTAATGGATGATTTTGTGATTATGAGTTACTCCCATTGATTACCTTTATTATTTACTTTTTCTACAGTTTAGTTTTTATCTTACCTTGATTATTTATTTTTTCTTTTATCATTACTCCATTATTCTAGGATTTTCTATTAGTATAGTTTTTTACTGTAAATCAAAATGTGGAATCTTTGGGGAATGTTTGACATGGGTTGATTTTATTTAAAAGGGATTTCTTAATATGTGTGTTGTTATTTTTATAAAAGTATATGAAGTTAGGAAAATAGAATTCCTTGTGAATTTTTTCATTTATAAAAAATGAAATATATATTTTAAAAAATGGTTGACCACAATGTTTTGTTTTTTTAATATATTGAATGCAATTTTTTAATAGATGGAGTGCATCCGTGAGTGAGATAAAAACTTGTTTTCATTGATGGAAGTGTTGAGGTAGTTCAATGAGTGAGCTGAGCCAATGATATATAATTTTTTAGTCTCTTGATATCCCATGATATTAAATGGGAATCAATCCTTATTTAGTTCTTCAACATGGTGCAGTAAGTGATCGGCATCAGAAAGAGGGAGCCCTCTCGGTTGAAGGATAAATTCATTTCAAAGTTTTATATCATACAATAGGGACATGAACCATGTTTTTTAACTTCATGCAATGAGAACATTGGACACACATTTTAATATCTTATTATTAGGATTATGATAATGTATTTTAAGGTTGAATATATTTTACCAAAATGTCACACGGTTTCATATCATGCAACTAGAACATATAGTGAGGTTGAGGTGAATTTTCCATCTATAGAGTCCCTACACCATGTGAAATATGGTTAGAGGATGAAAAGGGTTTAAGTTCATGATTCATGGACCAAAGGGGGTGTGTCCCAAAATTTTTGGCGTGTCATGCAAGAATAACGACCTGATGTAAGAAGGGGCTTGTGGCGGCTCAACACCACACGAAACAACATATAACTAGGATGTTGTATTTTTAGTTCAAATACATATATCTCATACTAAAGGGATGGTTTATTCATGTAAAATATCTCTTGAGAAACCTAGTATTGGTGGAAATATTGTCATGCTCATCATCAATGGCGATCAATGAGTTTACACTATCAGAGTGAAGTTTATGAAAAATTTAAGGTCCTTCACACTTGGATTCCAGTTTCACTAGATTCCTCATAGGTATCATCAATTCCCTTAGATCCAACACCATGTCACCATAAAGTAAAAAATGAAGGATAACCTTTTTCTTTAAGGACAACACCACCCGGTTCTGATGCATTTCTAGGTCATCCAATGCTTGAACCCTATTTTCTTCGAGGGGTTCCCCCCTTCTTTCCTTCATGCTATCTAAGTGACTTTGTCTGGCAGTGCACTTGTATGGAATGATTCCCATACCACCAAGATTTATAGCCTTGCCACCCCTACCTCCATCTCTGTCCTCCCTCACTGAGGTTACAGACTACTTCTCTGTAGTGGTCAGGCCCCTTCCTAGTAGTGTTTGTTCTATCTCCCTTGGATCTAAGCCTATCATCCAGCTCCAAATACTTATTGATCCAGATAGAAATCCCTCACCAGCCCCAAGTTTCATTACCCATCCTTCCCATGCCCCTTTGGATCCTCATCTCCCACTCATATGAATCTTACCAACCGTAAGGGATTATGAACATGTTCAAAATCAAGGGACCTCAATGAGAGATCATCCTCCCAATTCAATAAGGCTACTAGATCTATATCCAATGCCAGATCCCTATCCTAGCCATCATTATTATCTTCATATGTAATTCTCGTGGTCTTAGTGCCCATGTTAAATCATACTTCCTCACTATAGAAATCAAAAATTATAATGTCATTGTTTTTGTTGTCAAATAACAAAAAAACCCTATAATAATCATAGAATTCTTCTGGAAGATTAATTTGCATGGATTTCTACACTCCGACCCCTCCAACAGACACAAATGGGTATTCTGGCACAATAAATATGTTGTTGAGACTGTTCAAGATTGAAATCAATTCATCACTACCAAGGTTTCTAATGGTGACACCTCCTTCCTTATGACTTTTGTTTTTTGGAAGCTATGACCCTCTTCAAAGGGAATCTCTATGGATTGAACAAAATACCTTCGATCCCAGCCACCATACATTGTTTGTTGGGGGTGAATTTAATTCCATTTCCAACCCAAAGGAAAGTAAAGGTAAAACCTCATTCTAGAGGAAGGCCATCATGGAGTTTGTTCAGTTCATGGCTGGGAAGGGCCACATTGATCTCAGCTTCTCAGGTGACAGTTTCACCTGGTGCAACAACTGCAGGGTCCATCCCCGCTTGTGGAGTCTATTGGATAGGTTTCTAGCCAACATGAAAGCCACTAACCTATTCTCAAATACCATGTTTCTTCATCTTTCTTGAGGTATTTTGATTCACTCCCCCCTCTTGGTTTCCATTTCTTCTTGGCATGATCATCAGGAACAGTTTCACTTCCACCAGCAGTGGGTTAACATCCTAGGGTACCAGGACATGGTTTGTGAAATATGAAATGAACCCTTGTAGGAGTATCGGGCCACCTTCAACCTTATTGACCTGACCTCGAACCCCAATAGGTGCGTGTTCACCCCTTCCTCCTCAGGAACCTTCACCACCTGGGACTACTGTTGCATATGGGCTCCTTCAGAGTATTATTATAGATGGAATTATACCTTGGGTTTATTGGATTATTAACACATGTTTGAGAATTATGTGTGACTATATACTTATTATATTTTCTTATTATTTCTTTCACACCACCACTTGAGTCGAATAACCTGATTGAAATCCATATTGGTACTTTGGTTTTGATGTGGATATGGTTTTCTATGTGTTTGTGACATGTGTATGTGTGGATATATGGTTATTTAGGCATGATGATATTGAATGTATGGCAGAGTCCTAGGAGTGGTATATGTATCATTCTTGATTATTCTTGTGTTTGGTCTGGGGTGATTTGAGGAAACTATAATAAATCTAAAGTAATTATATTTAATGAAGATGAATAAATACTAGTGGTTAGGATCTATTAATCTCTATTTTTATAAGGAAGTGGTTCTCTTCTACTGTATTTGGAAGTCTTTTTTGTGTAATTGAACCATAAATACTAATATTTGAGATTCAAATAGGATAAAAATTAATAAAGATTGGATGGATGCTAATCGTTTGACAATAGAGTACGAGAACATAGTGAAAGAGTTCATCAAGTTTGCAAAGGATCACACAAAGGATCCCTCTCAAATCATTTTTCTGTGTTTACGTTGTTGTTATTCTAAACTACTTACTCCAGAGGATTTGGAAGAACATTTGATATTTCATGGAATAGATCAGAGTTATAAATGTTGGAATAAACACGGAGAAAAAGAGAATGTTGCTACTGGCTGGGATAAAACTGCATTTTATGGATCATCAGATATGAATACAAATATGGATAGTGAAGAAGACCATATAGAGGATGTGATTACAGATGTCAATGATGATGAGGATCATATTGAGGAAATGAAAAATACAATTGAAGATGAACTCCGTGATTTTCCAAAATTGTTTGAGAAGTTAAAGAGTTGTGAAAAGACGTCATTATATATTGGTTGCACTAAGTATACAACATTGTCAGCTATACTGAAGTTGTATAAATTGAAAGAAGGCAATGGATGGAGTGATGTCAGTTTTACGGAACTACTTGCTCTCTTGAATGACATGCTCCCAGAAGATAATGAGCTCGTAAGCCAGACATATGAAGCTAGAAGAATGTTACGCTCAATGGGTATGATTTCTGAAAGAATACATGTCTGCCTGAAAGACTGTATATTGTTTCTCAAGGAGAAAAAATCACTTACAGAATTCCTAAATTGTGGTGCTTCTCGATACAAGAAAGATAAATCCAATCCTGTGAAAGTTTTATGGTACTTTCCAATCATTACAAGGTTTAGGCGTCTATATGGAAGTGAAGAAACTGCAAGAAAATTGTCGTGGCATGTAGATAAAAGAAATAAAGATGGAAAATTACGCCATCCGTCCGACTCTCCTCAATGGAAGAAAATTGATCATGAGTATCCTGAATTTGGAAAAGAGTCGAGAAACCTTCATCTTGAGTTATCTACAGATGGAGTGAATCCTTTTGGTTTTCAAACCAGCACTCATAGTACATGGCCTATTATATTGGTAAATTATAACTTGCCACCCTGGTTATGCATGAAGTGGAAATTCATCATGTCATCTATGCTTATATCAGGACCAAAACAACCAGGTAACGATATTGATGTTTATCTGGCTCCTTTGATTGAGGATTTGAAGTTATTGTGAGATTTAGGTGTTATGTTGTATGATGCTTATAAAATTGAATACTTCACGTTGAGAGCGATGTTGTATGCGACAATAAATGATTTCCCTACTTATGGAAATTGTTTAGGCTATAGCATTAAAGAAACTCAAGGGTGTCCGGTTTGAGAAGAAGATACAAAATCAATTAGGTTGAAACATTCATTGAAATCTATGTTTCTAGGACATCGTATATTTCTACCTCGTCGGCATAAGTACCAATCTTGGACAACATCATTCAATGGAAGTTCAGAACAATGCACAGCACCGTCTCCACTAACAGGTGATTAGTTGTTTGATAAAGTAAAAGATATGAACACTATTTTTGGTAAACCATTTTTGAAAAACCTTACGAAAATCGGTTGGAAAAAGAGATCAGTTTTTTTTAATTACCATAATGGAATTGTTTGTACGTCAGAAATTTTCTTGATGTGATGCATGTGGAAAAAAGTGTATGTGACGGTGTTATCGGAACATTTCTAAATGCCTCTGGTAAAACAAAATATGGAATTAAGGCAAGGTTGGACATGGTTGACATGGGAATACGAGAAAAGTTGGCTCCCGTGAAGGGTGAAAATCGAATGTTTCTTCCTCCAGCTACTTATACTCTTTCTAGGGAGGAGCGATATTAGTTTTGCAACTTCTTCAATGATTTAAAGGTTCCAGAGGGGTATTAATCAAATATCAAGAACATTGTGTCAATGAATGATTTGAAGTTAAAAGGTTTGAAATCCATGATTGCCATGTTTTGATGCAAGATCTAATTCCTATAGCTTTACGTTGCATTTTGCCTAAGAATGTTTGTCATACGTTAACCAAACTTTGTTTTTTTTCAAAGCTATATGTAGCAAAGTTTTAGAACCGGCGAAATTTCCAGCTATGGAAAAATAAATTGTCATCATATTATGTGAATTAGAAATGTTCTTCCTACCAACATTCTTTGATATGATGGTTCATTTGATGATTCACTTGGTGAGAGAGATTCGACTTTTTGGTCCTTTGCACTATAGATGGATGTATCCTGTTGAAAGTTATATGAAGATTTTGAAAGGGTATGTCAAAAATCAAAGTCGGCCAAAGGGTTTTATAGTAGAGCGATATATTGTTGAGGAAGCCATTGAATTTTGTACTGAATACCTATATGATGTGGAAAGCATTGGTCTCCTGAAATCTTGTCACACTGGACGCATTGAGGGTGAGGGAATTTCTGGAAGAGAAGTTGTGACAATCAGTATTACAGATCGGGAGCAGGCCCATCTTTATGTTTTTCATAACAGTTGGGAGGTTGCTCCATATATTGAAACTCACAAAGAAATTCTTAAGAAGTTGAATCCATCAAGGGATGAAAAATGGTTATCAAATACACATAATCACCAGTTTATAGGATGGTTTCAGGACCATATTTTTAAGTAGTTGGATAAAAATTCGAATTCAATTTCAAAACGACTTCGATGGCTAGCCGCTGGACCAAGTGTGTATGTATTATATTACAGTGGTTATGTAATTAATGGTTATACATTCTATACATATGAACATGATGAAGATAGTACCATGAAAAATAGTGTAGTTACACTAGTGGCTAAAGCGATGCATGTTTCTGGTAGTAAGGACAGAAATCTAATTTATGAAAATATGTCATACATTGGAATTATCAAACTAATATGGGATTTGGATTATATGACATTCCAATTGCATATTTTTTAATGTAAATGGGTTGATAACAACAGTGGTGTTAAAATAGATGAATGGGGATTTGTGAAAGTTAATTTTAGTAAAGAAGGGTACAAAGATGAATAGTTTATAATGGCATCACAAGCGGTACAAGTTTTTTATGTTCCAGATCCCGCAAACTGAAAGTGGTCGATTGTTCTATTATCATCCAAAACTACTGAAGGTTACGATGAAAATTCAGTTGAGGACGATCCTTTTATTGGTACGTCACAATCATTTTGGAGCGGTCCCAATGTAGATGATGTTTTTTATATTAGAGGAGACCACAATGAAGGGATTTAGATAATCGATAGAGGTGTCAAATCCCTTAAACCTTTGAAAAAAAAGAAAGAGAGTTCAATAAACAGGTTATATTTTGTTTGTAATATAGATATTTTTATCTCATGTTATTATCTTATCATTACTGAATTTATGTAATCTAAATTAACTGTTCAACCAATTTTGTGGATAATGACTTCTGCACATTCTGGTGCTCCTAACCTTGAGGCTGAACAAGTCTCTCAAGATGTTGCTGCTACTCCTGTTGCTCCTGCAGCTGCTGCTTCTCCTGCTGATGCCCCTGTTGCGGCTCCTGTTGCTCCTGCTGCTCCTCCTGTTGTGGCTCCTGCTGCTCCTACTACGGCTGCTGCTGCTCCTGTTGTTGCGGCTCATGGTGCTCCTAGTGTTGAGGTCCAACAACCATCAGCACATTCCATTGATACCATTTTAGATTAACATATAGATTATGTCTATATCGATGAAATGGTCAGGAATGAAGGACTGACGTCGCAGAAAACATAGGTGCATCATAGTTTGACGATGTTAGCCAAAGTTCTTAAGGCGAAAAGCAAAGGCATCAAATTTGAAGTCGGATGGAATGTATGAGGCCAACATGTGAATCCAAACAAGGCTATGTTTAGAATCTACATTGGATTTTTCACTCGTCAACGCGTGCCAATTGACATAGATTCATGGCACCATGTTGTGTCCGGGCTGAAGACTGTGATCTGGGAAGAAATTACGGTAACATTATGAATTTATTTATTTAATTTACTAGAAAATAAAATAATTAAACAATGTATTACTCTTCTCAATATCTTGCAGAGTACATTTATAGTAGATGATTCACACAAGTATTATGTACTAAGGCTTGCAGGAAGGATTCATCGAGGTTTTCGCACTATTTTAACAAGATCTCACCTGAAAGATTCCAAAGGTAAAATAAACCTGCACTAACACATTTTCTACGCTCACCTGATATCCCAAGAAGCATGAGATGCATTTATTGGCCGCAGTGGGGATGAGAAGTTTCAGGTACATTGTGGGTGATAATACATTGTTTGAGGATACCTGTATTCATCACTTTGATTATCAATATTTCATTTATGAAATAGAAACTTTGTACTGAAAATAAGGAATGTGCATCAAAACCAACATACCCCTATCGTAAAGCAAGGATGGGGTACGCTTCATTAGAAAATAAAATGGTACGTATTTTAAATTTACAGTAATATTGTTATGTGCCAATACACAACATCATAATTATCTTTTTATGTTTATATATAGATTGATGAGTTTAAAACCAAATACACTTCCATCCCACGTCATGTGCTATAGAAGGAGGCACATGTGAATAAGTAAGGGAAGTTAGTAGATGAGAACACACAAAAAGTGTGGGAAATATTTGTAAGTATGACATGACGATAAAAATATTTGTTTTAAATTGCTATTACATAAAAATAATTAGTTATTTTTCTATATCTGACAGTCACAGGAATCAGCTACTCCTGTAGTGGATATAGACCTATTATCGACAGCTTTGAATCAGCCAAAAAAATACGTTCGTGTCAGAGGTGCGGGGTTTGGGGTGACACCCCGATTATATTTTGAGAAGAAGAAAAAAACGGACGATACAGATGAAAAATTGGAAAAAATGAGCGAAAAAATAGCAACCCTTGAAGAACGATTGAAATGGCAGGGAGAGTTGCTAGTAACTTTTATGGGTGGGAAGCAAAGGGAAGACACAACTCAGGAACAACCAACGTGTGAACATCTCGCCCCACCCCCCACCAGCTTTGAGGCGAGCCATTCCCCTCAAAGAACTGTCTTAGCCGTGGTAATAAATATTCTAATAATTGTTCCCATGAAATGTGAATCAGACAAACACTGATAATTTTTCTGTACTGATCTTCTACAGGGTGATAATGATTGTGATTTATATCTGTCAACACCCACCTATCACCTTGTAGCGAGGGCTACAGTGTTCAATATCCCTGATGCCACACTGCATAATAGATCACTTCTGAAAGATCATCTGAAAGTGACAATTACTGTAGCTCATGAGCCAAATGCAGAGCTACCTATTCCACTTCATGACAATGATATTCATATGGTAGAAAAGGATATTGGGACATTAATTTCATAGTTGTCACAACTTGTAAGAGTACATGCAGACAAAGAGGTATTTATTTCCTTTTTTTCAAGCTAAACCTTTAACAATTAATGAAAAAAGGGTCTGAACCAATGATTATTGTTATAGATAGAGAAAGGGAAGGGGGTGATAAATGTCGGATCAAAACCATCTAAAGGATCAACCAACCGATCCCAAGGAGCTACTGAAAGCATAATATCACCACCTATTCTCTATCTACATTTACTAGCATTGAAGACTCATGTGGATATGAAGATAAAAGATGGTAAAAGTCATATATTGGTTTTAGAAGAGAATATATACAGAGAGGAAAGTTAAGATTTCGTTGCTGCTAAAAATGTAAATGAAATCCTTGAAAACGGTTGTCTAGGCGTCATAGTTGTAAATGTATATATGAGGTATGTTTCCATGAATTGATTTTCTAAAATATGATCTAATGTGAAAATTATGACTAAATGCATTTTATATTATTGACAGACGCATTTATGAAAAATAGTTGAAGGAATTTTCACATGAGCCAAGATTTGGACTCGTTAGTCCTCATACCACATCAACACACCTAACAAAATTAGAGCCATCAAAAAGGTATGCAATAGTGAACGGCTTGCTGAAAACATTTGAAAGCAAGATTACAGATGACAGACTCTTCCTAATACCAACCATGTAGGGGTAAAACTATATGATTAAAGCATATCAATTATATTTTCACTTATTTTATTACTTATTACATTTTGTGTTTTTAGGCAACATTGGTTGCTAATTGCGGTGAACTTGGATACTCCAAATATTTATTTTTTGGATTCAAAGCAAGGATATCCATCAAACCGACCACACATGATGGAGTTTGTGAATCTGTAAGACACTACATCTTACGTTTTAGGTCTAAACATCAAGTAATATAATTTATATTATCTTTTACTGAGGATTCTGTTATGATAGGGTGGTGTATCATTATCGTCTAAAAAAAGAATTAGGACCGGGGCTAAGCATAAGGAGGCGAGAAATTACTAAGTATGGACAAATATCAGGGTATATATAATAAAATTTCACTATCCAAACACATCTCAACACAAGTTACTTATTCTCCTAATGATAAATTTTTTTGCAGTGTCCAAAAAAACGATAATTATTGTGGCTATTATGTTTGTAAGTTTATGAAAGAGATCATTTTTCATCAACAAACTAGAATCCCTAAAGAGGTATTTTCAAAAACAACTACTAGTTTGTTTAATTTATTTATTATTTATTTATTTTTATATTTTGAAGTACTACTCTGACTACCGAAAATCCTCATACTCACAAGACGATATAGATGTGTTCAGAAATGAGTGGCCCGCAAACCTAATGTTAGATTGTACACAAATACAATGAAGATCTGACTTGGGGACATGTACAATTGGTGGTCATTTTTGACAGGGGTTAAGGGGATCAAAAGATGAAACATTGTTGTATGTAAATGTTCGCAGGAAAATTGTAATTGTTATTAAATAAAACATCATTTTTCCAATGATTCATTTTTCCATTTTAACATATGATATGCACCAGCAACATGCAAGAATGTTGAACCACTCAAAGGGTCTCTCTTTTGTTTAAAATGGGCACAATTTTAAGTGAAAACAACAACTGACGTACGAAAATCCGACCAAACGCATTCGGATTGTGTTGATCCTTTAAGAGAATGATCTACAGGTCCTTTGTGACATGTAAAAGTCATCTCCACCTCAATATGAGGCACGTTGTGACCACTATCACTCAAATGGTCTCTCTTTTGTTTAAAATGGACACAATTTTAATTGAAAACAACAACTGACCTATGAAAATCTGACCAAACGCATTCGGATTGTATTGATCTTTTATAAGAACGATACAAGGGTCCTTTGTGATGTGTAAGAGTAATCCCCACCTAAATCCAAGGCACGATGTGGCCGGTACCACTCAAAGGGTCTCTCTTTTGTTTAAAATGGACACAATTTTAAGTGAAAACAACAAATGACTTATGGAAATCTTACCAAACGCATTTGGATTGTGTTGATCCTTTAGGAGAACGATCCAAGGGTCCTTTGTGATGTGTAAGAGTCATCCCCACCTCAATAAAAGGCATGGTGTGGCCGCTATCACTCAAAGGGTCTCTCTTTGGTTTAAAATGGACACAATTTTAAGTGAAAACAACAACTGGCCTACGGAAATATGACCAAACGCTCTCGGATTGTCTTTATATTTTATAATAACAATCCATGGGTCCTTAGTGACGTGTACGAGTCAACTTCGCCTCAATTCGAGGCACGGTGTGGCCGGTACCACTCAAATGGTCTCTCTTTTGTTTAAAATGGACATAATTTTAAGTGAAAACAATAACTGACCTATATAAATCCAACCAAACGCATTGATATTGTGTTTATAATTTATTATAACGATCCATGGGTTCTTTTTGACGTGTATGGGTCATCCCCGCCTCAATATGAGGCACGGTGTGGCCGCTATCACTCAAAGGGTCTCTCTTTGGTTTAAAATAGACACAATTTTAAGTGAAAACAACAACTGACCTACGAAAATCTGACCAAACACATTAGGATTATTTTGATCTTTTATAAGAATGATCCATGGGTCCTTTTTGATGTGTAAAAGTCAACCTCGCCTCAATCCAAGGTATGGTGTGGCCGGTACCACTCAAAGGGTCTCTCTTTTGCTTAAAATGGACACAATTTTAAATGAAAACAACAACTGACCTACATAAATCTGACCAAACCCATTAGTATTGTGTTTATCCTTTAGGAGAACGATCCAAGGGTCCTTTGTGACATTTATGAGTCATCCCCGCCTCAATATGAGGCATGGTGTGGCCGGTAGCACTCAAAGGGTCTCTCTTTTGTTTAAAATGGACACAATTTTAATTGAAAACAACAACTGGCCTATTAAAATCCAAACAAAATCATTAAGATTGCCTTGATATTTTATAATAACGATACAAGGGTACTTGGTGATGTGTAAAAGTCAACCCTACCTCAATCTGAGGCACGGTGTGGCCGCTATCACTCAAAGGGTATCTATTTTGTTTAAAATGGACACAATTTTAATTAAAAACAACAACTGATCTAGATAATCCAAACAAACGCATTCATATTGTGTTGATACTTTAGGAGATCGATCCACGGGTCATTGTTGACATGTAAAAGTCAACCCATCCTCAATCCGAGGCACGGTGTATCCGGTATCACTCAAAGGGTCTCTATTTTGTTTAAAATGGACATAATTTTAAGTGAAAACAACAACTGACCTATTGAAATCTGACCAAATGCATTCGGATTATGTTGATCCTTTATTAGAATGATCCATGGGTCCTTTTGATGTGTAAAAGTCAACCCCGCCTCAATCCTAGGCACGGTGTGATCTCTATCACTCAAAGGGTCTCTCTTTTGTTTAAAATGGACACAATTTTAATTGAAAACTACAACTGACCTATGAAAATCTGACCAAACACATTCGGATTGACTTGATCTTTTATAATAACTATCCAAGGGTGCTTGGTGAAGTGTAAGAGTCAACCTTTCCTCAATATGAGGCATGGTGTGGCTGTTACCACTCAAAGGGTCTCTATTTTGTTTAAAATGGACACAATTTTAAGTGAAAACAACAACTGACTTACGGAAATTTGACCAAACGCATACAGATTGTGTTGATCTGTTAGGAGAACAATCAAAGGGTCCATTTTGACATGTACAAGTCATCCCCGAATCAATCTGAGGCATGGTGTGGCCGCTATCACTCAAAGGGTCTCTCTTTTGTTTAAAATGGACACAAATTTAATTGAAAACAACAAATGACCTGTGAAAATCTGACCAAATGAATTCGTATTGTCTTGATATTTTATAAGAACGATACATGGGTCCTTTTTGATGTGTACGAGTCATCACTGCCTAAATCTGAGGTATGGTGTGGCCGGTACCACTCAAAGGGTCTCTCTTTTGTTTAAAATGGACACAATTTTAAGTGAAAACAACAACTGGCCTACGGAAATCTGACCAAACGCATTAGGATTGTGTTGATACTTTATTATAACGATACAAGGGTCCTTTGTAACATTTAATAGTCATCTCCACTTCAATATGAGGCACGGTGTGGCTGGTAACACTCAAAGGGTCTCTCTTTGGTTTAAAATGGACACAATTTTAAGTGAAAACAACAACTGACCTACGGAAATCCAACCAAACGCATTCAGATTGTCTTGATCTTTTATAAGAATGATCCATGGGTCCTTTGGAATGTGTAAGTGTCAACCCTGACTCAATATAAGGCACGGTGTGTCCGGTACCACTCAAAGGGTCTCTCTTTTGTTTAAAATGGACACAATTTTAAGTGAAAACAACAACTGACCTACAGAAATCCAACCAAACACATTCGGATTATTTTGATCCTTTAGGATAACTATAAAATGGTCCTTTTGATGTGTACGAGTCATCCATGCCTCAATCTGAGGCACAGTGTGGCCGGTATCACTCAAAGGGTCTCTCTTTGCTTTAAAATGGACACAATTTTAAGTGAAAACAACAACTGACCTATGGAAATCCAACCAAACGCATTCATATTGTATTTATCTTTTATAAGAATTATCCATGGGTCCTTTTTGATTTGTACGAGTCAACTATGCCTCAATCCGAGGCACGGTGTGGCCGGTACCACTCAAGGGGTCTCTCTTTTGTTTAAAATGGACACAATTTTAAGTGAAAACAACAACTGACCTACGGAAATCTGACCAAAAACATTTTTATTGTGTTGATCCTTTAGGAGAATGATCCAAGGGTCCTTTGTGATGTGTACAAGTCATCCCCGCCTCAATATGAGGCATGTTGTGGTCGTTATCACTCAAAGGGTCTCTCTTTGGTTTAAAATGGACACAAATTTAAGTGAAAACAACAACTGACCTACGGAAATCTGACCAAACGTATTCGGATTATGTTGATATTTTATAATAACGATCCATGGTTCCTTTGTGACGTGTACAAGTCAACCCTAACAACCCCCTGAGACCCCCCCCCCCTGGACACCAACCCACCCCCTGGACACCCCCACCCCCTGGACCCCCCCCCCCCCCACACCCTGTAAATCCCCCCCTGACACCCTGGACACCAGCCCACCCCCTGGAAATCCCCCCCGCCGAACACCCCCATCCCCCCGGACACCCCCTACCCCCCCTTGGACAACCACCCCAAACCCTTGAACATCTCCCCAACCCCCTAAATTCTGAATTGAATTCTTTATGTACTTAATTAACTTATGAATTATGTGTTAATGGTGTACGGGTATACTTGTTGTATGGGTATACTTGGTATAATTATCTTATGATTTATATGTTAATTTTGTATGGGTATACTTTATCTAATTATCTTATTGAGATGCTGAATTGTTTTGCAGGTGTTCGGGTGTGCTGCTGTAGATTTTTTCGTAGCAGCAGACAGGGCATTTATCAGTGCTAAAAAAGCGCTGATAAACTCCACCTTTATCAGCACTAAAGAAGAACTGATAAAAGATCATTTTATCAGTGCTAAAGGAGCGCTGATAAAACACTCATTTATCATCGCTCTTTTATCACTGATAAAGGGTTGTTTTATCAGCGCTAATAAAGTACCCCTTTATCAGTGCTCAGTAAGCACTGATAAAGGGTACCCCCTTTATCAGCACCGAGCTTTACAGCGCTTTTTTAGCGCTAATAAATCCCATTTTGAGCGCTGATAAAGACTGTTTTTGTAGTAGTGACACCTAGAGTGTCTAGTATCCTCACTATAATAAAACAGAATGTGGGAAGGAAGTACAATACCTGGTGGGTGTTATTTTTAGACTACTTCTTGAACATGTAGTTCCTCAATCGAGAAATCTGGAAGGTCTTCGTGGAAGTGATTCAGCCGCTACCCATTGACAGTAAAGGTTTGCTTTGTTTCTTAATTTTGAACCAGGAAAACACCAAATGGAGAGATTTTAGTAACAGTGTATGGTCCAAACCAACGGGAATGAAGATTACCTGGATGAAACTTCAACCTTTCATTATAGAGGAGGACCTTCTTCCCAATGTGGAACTGACGATAAAGGATGATACGGTCATGGTCAGCCTTGGTTCGCTCCTTATAAATCCTAGAGTTATCATATGCATCCCTTCTCATTTCCTCCATCTCCTGAATCAACAACTTCTTTTGAGGACTTGCACCAGAAAGATTAGAATTTCATTGTTTTATGGATCATTAGGCCTGGTGCTCAATCTCAACAGGGAGGTGACAAATTTTTCCAAAAAAAATCCTATAAGGTGAAATTCTAATTGGGGTTTTAAAAGTATTACAGTAATCCCATAATGAATCATCAAGTCTAGGACTCCAATCTTTTATGTTGGGTTGAACCGTTTTTTCAAGAATTTTTATTACCTCTCTATTTGACACCTTGTCTTACCATTGGTCTATGGGTGATATGCAGTAGACACTCAATGACCGACCCCATACCAAGGCAAAAGTGATTGCATTGTTTGGTTGTAGAAAAAAGAACCCTGGTCACTAATGATGAACCTAGGTAATCCAAACCTACAAAATATTTGAGTTCTCACAAATTACACAACTTTTTTGGAATCATCTGTCCTTATGGATCGTGCCTCTACCCATTTTGGCACATAATCGACCCCTATAAGAAAGTACAAGTTTCCAAAGGAATTGGGAAATGGACCCATAAAGTCAAGCCCCAAACATCAAAAATTTCATGAAAAAGCAATGGTTGTTGTGGAATTTCATTTATTTTAGAGACATTATTCATTCCTTGACAATGAGGACAAGATTTACAAAAATTATGGGAATCCCAAAAAAGTGTTGGCCAAAAGAGACCAGAATCAAGGACTTTGCGAGCAGTACGTTGGGGACCAAAGTATCCCCCACAAGCAGGAGTGTGGAAAAATATAAGGATAGACTAAAACATGCTATCAAGAATACAACACCTAAGGACTTGATCACTACAGGTGCGCCAAAGGTAGGGGACATCCCAAATGTACAAACAAGACTCGTGTTTTAGATGGTCAGCTTGGTTTTTGTTGAAATTAGTAGGAATAAAAGATGCTATCAAATAATTTACAATTTCATCATACCAAGGAATAATATATTTCACTCAGTACAGTTTCTCATTAGGAAACATGTCATTTATAGAAATACATGGATATAAGTCAATACCTTAGGATGGGTGGATCCTAATAATATGTCCATACACCACATTCTCTGCTCCTTTTTTATCTCTAATTTCTAAATTGAATTCCTGAATGATAAGAATCCAGTGAATGAGATGTGGTTTGGCTTCCAGTTTCTTCAAGAGACACCAGAGGGATTCATGGTCAGAGAATACAATGACTTTGGACCCTAAAAGATATGACCTAAATTTATCCAAGGAAAACACTATGGAAAGGAATTATTTTTCAATTTTGGTGTAGTTTTCTTGGGTAGGGTCCAATGTGCGTGAGGCATAGGCTATTACATGTGGAGATCGGTCAACCCTTTGTGACAAGACTTCCCTAACTACATAGTTATTAGCATCACACATGATCTCAAATGGTAAATCCCACTAAGGTGGTTGGATTACTAGGGGTGATGTGAGACTCCATTTTAAATTATTAAAAGCTTCTTCACATTATTTATCAAAAACAAAATATTTTTTCTTTTTGGAGTAAGTGGGAGAGGGGGAGTGCAATTTTACTAAAGTCGTGAATGAAACGACGGTATAATCCAACATGACCTAGGAAAGACCGAATATCCCATACATTTTTAGGGAATTTTAAGGAATAAATGAAATCCACTTTTGATTTATCTATTTGAATACCATCCCCATAAATGATATGTCCCAAAACTATACCTTGTCGCGCCATGAAATGTAATTTATCGTAATTTAATACAAGATTATTTTTAATGAAATGACATAGGACTAAATAAAGACAAATAAAATATTCATAAAAAGAGGATCCATAAATAGTGGAATCATCCATGAATACTTCCATGCAATTCTCTAGAAAATCTGAAAAAATACTAACCATGCATTGCTGGAAAGTACCCGGAGCATTGCACAGACCAAATGACATCCTCTTATATGCAAATGTGACAAAGGGGAAAGTGAAGGCTCTCTTTTCCTGATCCTTAGGGGAAATATGGATCTGAAAGTATCCAAAATACCCATCAAGGAAACAATAGTGGGACTTACCCGCTAGCCTCTCTAGAATTTGGTCAATGAATGGAAAGGGGAAATGGTATGTCCTGTTGTGTTGGTTTAGTCGGTGATAGTCTATGTAGACATGCCAACTATTATACTCACGAGTTGGAACCAATTCATTATTTTCATTTTTGATTACTATAAGTCCAGATTTTTTAGGAACTACTTGAAAAGGACTGACCCATTGGCTATCAAAGATGGGGTAAATTATTCTAGTAGCCAATAATTTTTTTACCTCCTTTTTCAAAACTTCTAGGAGGTTTGGGTTCAGTCGACGTTGTGAATGCCTCACTGGTTTAGCCTCAAAATTTAACAATATATTATGTGTACAAATTGATGGGATAATACCAGGAATGTCTTCAAGTTTCCATCTCAAAGCTTGTTTATACTCCCTCAAAAGTCCAAGCGGTCAAAATTCATGCTCAGGAGGGAGTGAACTAGGAATGATGATAGGAATCTTGTTTCCATTCTCAATATATGAATATTTTAAATCTTGAGGCAGTTGTTTTAGTTCCAATTCAAGTGGATTTTTGATTTATTAGAGTGTGTGTGAAAGTGAGAGGTCACTAATCTCATCTAAATGCTCAATTTTATCATCCTCAGATGAGGAATGAGATTTTACAAGCATAGTATTATCATCGATGGTTAGTGTATCCTCAGTGTTCAATAAATAATCAATCAACAAACATGCATTGAATTTATCTATACCACTATAACAATAAATGCATTAATCATTTCCTAGAATTTCTATCAATAAAGAAAACTAATAAAGGGGATCAGGGGAATGGAATAAATTTTTTTCAAGGGAAGGGAGTACATCTATAGAATTAACAGAGAGAGGGGAATTTTCTTCTAATGGGTGTTTCATGGCATCAAGGGTGTTTAAATGAACTATGTCACCACTAAATTCCATAGATAATATACCATTATAGACATTAATTATGGTTTTGGTGGTTTTCAAGAAGGTTATCCCCAATATAATTGGGGAATTCCCATTCATCCAATCATATTCCATTTTTATCACATAAAAAATCAGGAAAAATTAAATTTTTCACCCTCACAAGAACATCCTATAACACACCAGAAGGGTGTGTTATACTCCAAATTTCTATCTGAATGACTATTCCAGTGGGTTTCAATTCACTAACCTAAAAAGAAGAGAAAATATAGTGAGGCATCACATTTATAGAAGTTCCTAAATCAAGCATAGCATTAGAAAAATAATACTCCCCTACGGTGCACGGAATTGAGAATATTCCAAGATCATTGCACTTGGTGGGAAGTGATGGCTCTATCAATTCTGAAATATTCCTCTCCAAGATCACCTTCTCATCACCTCTAAGTCACCTTCGGTGTGTACACATCTCCTTTAGAAACTTGGTGTATCGTGTAATTTTCTTCACAGCATCAATCAAGGGTATGTTAACCTGCACTTTTTTGAAAGTTTCCAATATTTCCTTATCAAGTTTAGTTTCCTTTTGTTTTCTAGGTTGGGTTTCCCTTTGTGGAAATGCAAGAGAAATGGTTGGTCTAGGTGACTCATCAATATACATACTCTTCCCTTTGTAAGGGATTCTCTCAGGACATGGTTCTATCTCATTTGGAGCATTTCTAGTGGTTGTGATGGTGGTTTCCATATGAGAGGATGACTCTAGTGGAGGGGTCATTTGGATTTTAAGTTTTGTTCCACTCTAAAGGGTGATGGAACTAACATTTCCCTTATCCCTAGGGTTAACTACTGGTTGAGAAGGTAGTTTACCCGACCCATGGCTCTAGATTTCCACCACCGAGTTGGAAAGTTGTCCTAATTGGGGTTTTAGGTCTTGTATGGTTTCTTGGGTGGTTTTTTGGAATTGGAGATTGTTGGCAGCCATTTGTTTCATCATTTATTCTAAGATAGGCTCGGGTTTTGGAGGGGTTTGTTGGAAAGGCCTTTATTGTGGTTGAGTATTTATGGGTGGTAGTGGTGGATGATTGCTCTGCCCTTGTTGGTTCCATAGTTGATGAGGCTAGTTTGAATACCCCCCTTTCCTATAAGCTTGTTTTTCTTTCCACCCAGGGTTGGATGGATAGTAAGGTTATTTTCTAAAGGGTTAGTTACAGGGGCGTCCTAGAAATATTGCCTCACAACTCTCAAAATTTTCTCTCAATTGGGGGAATTGGTCAAAATAATGGGTTTTAGAATAGCAGATTTCACAATGGATGGGAGGAAGTGATTGGGATTTCCCTTGGGAAAGATTAAGTTGTCTAAGAAGGGTACTTACCTCTTCAAACTTTGTGTCCACCTTCTTCTCTAATTTAGTACTTTGCACCTCGTGGACACCTAGAATGGGTACACTTGACCTTAAACTAAATTGTTGAGTATTTTAAACCATGTTCCCAATCAGGGTTCTTGTAGTGATTGGAGTTTTATCTACTAGTGCAACACCTACAGCAGCATCAATCATGTTACAATCAATTGGAATTAAACCTTCACAAAAATATTGTATTAAAAGTTTATCGCTTATTTGATGGTGTGGACAACTTGAACATAATCTTTTAAATCTTACCCAATATTCATGAAGTGTTTCCCCTTGACATTGTCTTATGACACATATTTCTTTCCTTATTGTTGCAGTTTGAGAGGCTGGGAAATATTTTTCAAGAAAAAGGCGTTTCATGTCTTCCCAGCCTCTTATTGGGGAATTAACATAATATAACCAATCTTGTGTTTTATCTTCTAAAGAAAAGGATAATGCTCTAATATTTACTTGTTCTTCATCCACATTATAAGGTTTGAATGTTGAACAAATAGTATGAAATTATTTTAAATGATTGTGTGAATCTTCTCCAGTGAGTCCATGGAATCTTGGTAATAAATGAATTAGACCAGATTTTTGTTCAAAATTGGGTGTCTCGCCTTGCATTTGAATGTAAGTGGTTTGGATATCAACATCATATGAGGTTAGTTCTTTTAATGTATAGTTATTTTCATCCATTTTATGGAAGTTTATTTCAGTTTTTATTTTGGTTCCAGAAGAAGAATATGAAGGATCAAAAAGAGTGTTGTTGTCTCATGTGTCCTCCTTCGAAGGGTTCTCTTGTGCATCACGGGGTCGCTGACGTAATATCCTCTATAGTTTGGATTCAAAAGGTGGTAAATATCATAGATTAGAACACATAATGCCTAAAAACTACACAAGAAATAAATAAAAACACAAAAATATAGGTAAAGGTATAAGATAAAATAAATAAATATTCACAAAATTTAAAAAAAATCTTATCAAAAACACGCACTACAAACCAAAGTGCTCCCTGGAAATGGTTCCAAAATTTGAATGTGTTGTCCTAACATGTCAAATTTATTATGTTTTTAAGGTTGATTTATAGTCTAGGGTAGACCCTAGTTTTTCTCTGAAGGAGCATTGGTATCTTATAGTGCGTATTTTTAATAAATATTACTAAAAGAGGGGGTGATTTTGTAAACAATTTTTAAGAAAATAACTTAACTCAAAGAGATTAATAGTTGACAAACCTCGTGGATTTTAAAAAAAATATGATACAAAGGGTTCATTTTGATTTCACTGCATACATTTCAAGTTCATTGTTCATAGAGATTCATTTAGGTTTGGAGTAATTCTTTGGTTGAAATTAATTGGAATCTTGATTATTTTCTAAGCTTTTATTTCAATGCCTAAAGAACTCAAACTTGACGTAACAATCGTATCGTAAAGGTACATCGCTTTTGAATGGAATAATATATTACAAATCAAATTGAAATCTCAAGAAGGTGGGTATGAAAAGGATTCTTGTTATGTCTAATCAGAACAACACAAGTCACGCACTCAGAACCTCACTCCGATCGGTTAGAAATTAAAAGCATAACAATCACATGTATCAAAACAAGAATTAAAATATGAAATCATGTAAGGTAAATGGAATGAAATGTTTAAACACCCAAATTAATCCAAACTAGTAGCTAATATATGCATCATAACTCCCTTTACATGTGTGTAGCTCCCTCACAACGAACGCCCACCGTTTAGCTCGACATCGGGTGGAGGAGGAAGCTCAGGTGGAACTCCTTCTTCATTCTTGATCCCCCTATGATGATAGGGACCTACAGAACTTAAAATATGAGTAGAGTACTCCTATTTAACTCCAAATTGGTAGCACTTAACTCCTTGGCCGAACTTACAAATGGGGTTCCCAATGTGTCTTTTTATAGCCAAAATGGGAAGTGGTTTTGGGCACCCATATTTTGATAAACCACTTGAAAGATAGTTTTAGGCTACTATACAATAGAATATATCTTTTGAAAAAACTAGAAAGTTTTAGCCCCACTTCCATAATATCACCAACAAAAGTTTTGCATCTTTTGGAAAATCACATCTCGAGATATGAACATATTACAGAACGCCACTTTTGACTTTGTGCAGATTCGGTGGTTTGGATAGATCAGTTCGGATGGCCCCAATAGAAGATGAATCTGGATTGGGATTATTGTGATTAAATTTAGACTATTAAATTTTGGACCTAACCACAAAATTTCAGCCCATTTGGATTCACGGTATAGCAGGCATGTTCGGATTAATCCACTAGTGTGCTTGGATCCTGTGCAGTTTGTCCCATTTTTCTTGGACTTCATCATGGGTCCTCCAAATCACCTACACCTTCAATGAAATTATCAAAAAAAGTAACATTTACATTTTTAACAATGATAAACACAAAATAATTGAATAAAAAATGAATTTCATTTTGTTATTATATTTGTAATTTACAACACAAATTCAGTTTAATACAATGGTGTAAGGGTAAAAATGAAACAGTGAATTGTGGTACGATCACACCCCCACACCTAAACATTTTTACTCATGGGCGAAGTCATACTTTCAAAAATTATGCATGTAGATATTTGAAACTTCATAAATATTTAACATTCAATGAAAATTTAATTCTTGATAGAAATGTGATCAAAGCAAATAATCACACCGAGGAGTTATTCTCAATTATCATTGAAAAATACATCTCAAAAATTGTATCCAAATGAAATTAAAAGAGATACATGATACCAATAAAAAAACAATTTGAAATTTTATCATGTCACTAATTCTCCACATGTGTCTGTGACAACCATTTTATGCTATTCTTTCTACTTTCTATTGATTTAATGTAAGTTTTTTTAATAATTGTCTACTTACAATATCCTTTCCACCGAACTTTCCCCACATCCTTTGAAATAAAATTTTAAGACCCACTCACTTAAGCATTCCCAGAATTCAAACCATAAGCTCCTGACCTAGATATCCCCATATGTTGCACATTTCATCACTCTCCTCATTTATTTATTTATTTATTTCAAAATTTTCACTTGGAAAAAATCTCACACTCTTATCCAAACCCATATTTGATCTCCTAATGACACTAATTGTAATAGTTATAATAAGATCAAAGGTCAAGGAAGGGTGTTTTTTGACCTGACCAATATAAAACCCTTTTTTATTTTTATTTTTAAGGTCGTACAACAGTCAGATAACAGGTACACACACATAGATCAATCTGGTACAATAATGAAATAGATCGAATAAGGAACGAATGTATGGAAAAATGATTTTGGAAAGTAGAGAAAAATCAACCTAACTTATATTTACCTTCCATTATGTAAGAAATTTTTCACACATCATGGTTGGGTGAAAAAATGTGTTGAGATATTAAGTGACACAATTTTCTCTTAAACTATTCACGAAAAAGGGAACCATACTTCTCAAAGGTTTCAAAATGATACAACCATTTATATCATCTACAAACAACCAAATTTCAAAATAAATTCACACCACAGTATTTAATTCTTGCTGAAATGCACATTTCATTAGAATTTTTTTTTGAAAGTTAAAACAACATGAAATATGGAAATTCCACATGCATTTTCAATTACTTCCATGATTAAACAGGTGTCATCTTCCATGATAAAGTGGGGATAACAAAAAAAATAACATTTTGGCACAAAATTGATGGGGGGAAATGAGGGGGAATGAGGGGAAAGTAACAATACAATTCAACAAGCTAAAAAGATAAAAAGAAGAAACATGATGAAAATTCCTAACTAACCCAAGAATATACCCATACCCCCACACCTAGAGTGTCCAGTATACTCACTATAATAAAACAGAATGTGGGAAGGAAGGATAAAACTTGGTGGGTGTTATTTGTAGACTACTTCTTGAACATGGAGTTCCTCTATCAGGAACTCCAGAAGGGCTTCGTGGAATTGATTCAGACGCTACCCATTGACAGTGAATGTTTGCTTTGTTTCTTCATTTTGAACCTGGAAAACACCAAATAGAGAGATTTTAGTAACAGTGTATGGTCCAAACCAGTGGGAACGAAGCTTACCTGGATGAAACTTCAGCCTTTCATTATAGAGTAGGACATTCTGCCCAATGTGGAACAAATGATAAAGGATGAGACAGTCGTGGTCAGCCTTGGTTCGCTCCTTATAAATCCTAGAGTTATCATATGCATCCCTTATCATTTCCTCCATCTCCTAAATCAACAACTACTTTTGAGGACCTACACCAGAAAGATTAGAATTGCATTGTTTGATGGCTCAGTAGGCCTGGTGCTCAATCTCAATAGGGAGGTGACAACTTTTTCCAAAAACAATCCTATAAGGTGAAATTCAAATTGGGGTTTTAAAAGCAGTATAGTAATCCCATAGTGAATCATCAAGTCTATGACTCCAATCTTTTATGTTGGGTTGAACCGTTTTTTCAAGAATTTGTTTTACCTCTCTATTTGACACCTCGGCTTACCATTGGTCTATGGGTGATATGCAGTAGACACTCGATGACCGACCCCATACCAAAACAAAAGTGATTACATTGTTCGGTTGTAGAAATAATAACCTTGGTCACTAATGATGATCTAGGTAATCCAAACCTACAAAATATCTAAGTTCTCACAAATTCTACAACTATTTTGGAATCATATGTCCTTATGGCTCGTGCCTCTACCCATTTTGGCACATAATCGACCGCTAGAAGAATGTACAAGTTGCCAAAGGAATTGGGAAATAAACCCATAAATTCAAGCCCAAAACATCAAAAATTTCATGAAAGAGCAGTGGTTGTTATGGAATTTCATTTATTTTAGAGACATTATTCATTCTTTGACAACGAGGAATCCCAAAAAAAAAGTGTTGGCCAAAAGTGACCAAAATCAAGGACTTTGCGAGCAGTCTGTTGGGGACCAAAGTAGCCCCCACAAGCAGGATTGTGGAAAAATATAATGATAGACTAAAACATGTTATCGGGAATACAACGCCTAAGTACTTGATCACTACAGGTGCGCCAAAGATAGGGATCATCCCAAATGTACCAACAAGACTCATGTTTTATATGGTCAGCTTGGTTTTTGTTGAAATTAGTAGGAATGAAAGATGCTATCAAATAATTTACAATTTCATCATACCAAGGAATAGTATATTTCACTCGGTATAGTTTCTCATCAGGAAACATGTCAATTATAGGAATACATGGATATGATTCAATACCTGAGGATGGGTGGATCCTACTGATATGTCCATCCACCACATTATATTCTCCTTTTTTATCTCTAATTTCTAAATTGAATTCCTGAATGAGGAGAATCCAGTGAATGAGACGTGGTTTGGCTTCCAGTTTCTTCAGGAGTCACCGAAGGGTTTCATGGTCAAAGAATACAATGACTTTGGACCCTAAAATATATGACCTAAATTTATCCAAGGAAAACACTATGGTAAGGAATTATTTTTCAGTTGTGGTGTAGTTTTCTTGGGTAGGGTCCAATGTGTGTGAGGCATAGGCTATAACATGTAGAGCTCGGATGACCCTTTGTGATAATACTTCCCCAACTGCATAGTTAGTGGCATCACACATGATCTCAAATGGTAAATCCCACTGAGGTGGTTGGATTACTAGGGGTGATGTGAGACTCCATTTTAATTTATTAAAAGCTTCTTCACATTATTTTTCAAAAACGAAATATTTTTTATTTTTGGATTAAGTGGGAGAGGGGGAGTGCAATTTTACTAAAGTCGTGAATGAAACGACGGTATAATTTAGCATGACCTAGGAAATACCACATATCCTGTACATTTTTAGGGAATGGTAAGGAAGAAATGAAATCCACTTTTGATTTATCTACTTGAATATCATCCCCATTAATTACATGTCCCAAAACTATACCTTGTCACACTATGAAATGTCATTTATCATAATTTAATACAAGATTATTTTTAATTCAGTGACATAGGACTAAATCAAGACTACTCAGACATTCATCAAAAGAGGATCCATAAACAGTGAAATCATCCATGAATACTTCCATTCAATTCTCCATATAATATGAAAAAAATACTAACCATGCATCATTGAAAAGTACCTAGAGCATTTCACAAACCAAATGGAATCCTCCTATATGCAAATGTGAAAAAGGGGAAAGTGAAGGTTGTCTTTTCCTAATACTTAGAGGAAATATGGATCTAAAAGTATCCAGAATACCCATCAAGGAAACAATAGTGGGACTTACCCACTAGCCTCTCTAGCATTTGGTCAATGAATGGAAAAGGGAAATGGTATATCCTAGTGTGTTGGTTTAGTCGGTGATAGTCTATGTAGACATGACAACTATTCTATACACGAGTTAGAACCAATTCATTATTTTCATTTTTGATTACTATATGTCCAGATTTTTTAGGAACTACTTGAATAGGACTAACCCATTGGCTATCAAATATGGGGTAAATGATTCTAGTAGCCAATAATTTTTTTACCTCCTTTTTCAAAACTTCTAGTAGGTTTGGGTTCAGTCGACGTTTTGACTGTCTCACTGGTTTTGCCTCGTAATTTAACAATATATGATGTGTACAAATTGATGGGATAATACTAGGAATGTATGCAAGTTTCCATCTCAAAGTTTGTTTATACTCCCTCAAAAGTTCAAGCGGTCGCAATTCATGCTCAGGAGGGAGTGAACTAGCAATGATGATAGGAATATTGTTTCCATTCTCAAGATATGAATATTTTAAATCTTGAGGCAGTTGTTTTAGTTCCAATTAAAGTGGATTTTGGATTGATTAGAGTGTGTGTGAAAGTGAGAGGTCACTAATCTCATCTAACTACTCAATGGTATCATCCTCAGATGAGGAATGAGATTTTACAAGCATAGTAGTGTCATCGATGGTTAGTGTATCCTCAGTGTTCAAGAAATCATCAATCAACAAACATGCATTGAATTTATCTATACCACTATAACAATCAATGCATTCATCATTTCCTAGAATTTTTATGAAAAAGAAAAACTAAGAAAGGGGATCAGGGGAATGAAATAAAGTTTTTTCAAGGAAAGGGAGTATATCTATCGAATTAATAGGGAGAGAGGAATTTTCTTCTGATGGGTGCTTCATGGAATCAAGGATGTTTAAATGGACCCAAATTCCATAGATAATATACCATTATGGACATTAATTATGGTTTTGGTGGTTTTCAAGAAGGGAATCCCCAATATAATTGGGGCATTCCCATTCATCCAATCATCTTCTATTTTTATCACATAAAAAAAGCTGGAAAATTTAATTTTTTCACCCTCACAGGAACATCCTCTAACACACCAGAAGGGTGTGTTGTAATCCAATTTTCTATCTGAATGACTATTTCAGTGGGTTTTAGTTCACTGACCTCCAAATAAGAGTAAATAGAGTGAGGCATCACATTTATAGAAGTGCCTAAATCAAGCATAGAATTAGAAAAATAATACTCCCCTATAGTGCACGTAATTGAGAATATTCTAGGACTATTGCACTTGGTGGGAAGTGATGGCTCTATCAATGCTGAAACATTCCTCCACAAGCTCACCTTCTCATCAAATCAAAGTTGCCTTAGGTGTGTACACATCTCCTTTAGAAACTTGGAGTATCGTGGAATTTTCTTCACGACATCAATCAAGGGTATGTTAACCTGCACTTTTTTGAAAGTTTTCAAAATTTCTTTATCAAGTTCAGTTTCCTTTTGTTTTCTCGGTTGGGTGTCCCTTTGGGGAAATTCAAGAGGAATGGTTGGGCTAGGTGACTCATCAATAGACATACTCTTCCCTTTGGAAGGGATTCTCTGAGAACATGGTTCTACCTCCTTTGGATCATTTCCAGTGGTTGGGATGGTGGTTTCCATAGGAGAGCATGACTCTAGTGGAGGGGTCATTTGGATTTTAAGTTTTTTCCACTCTAAAGGGTGATGGCACTAACATTTCCCTTATCCCTAGGGTTAACTACTGGTTGAGAAGGTAGTTTACCCGACCCATGGCTCTGGATTTCCCCCACCAAGTTGGAAAGTTGTCCTAATTGGGGTTTTAGGTCTTGTATGGTTTCTTGGGTGGTTTGCTAAAATTGGAGATTGTTGGCAGCCATTTTTTCATCATTTCTTCTAATCTAGACTCGGGTTTTGGAGGGGTTTGTTAGAAAGGAATTTGTTGTGGTTGAGGATTTATGGGTGGTGGTGGTGGATGATTGCTCTTACCTTGTTGGTTCCATGGTTGATGAGGCTGGTTTGAATACCCCCTTTCCTATAAGCTTGATTTTCTTTCCACCCAGGGTTGGATGGGTAGTAAGGTTCTTTTCTAAAGGGTTGGTTATAGGGGAGTCTTGGAAATATTTCCTCACAACTCTCGTAAGTTTCTATAAATTGGGGGAATTTGTCAAAATAATGGGTTTTAGAAGATAAGATTTCACAATTTATGGGAGGAAGAGATTGGGAGTTCCCTTGGGAAAGAGTAAGTTGTCAAATAAGGGTACTTACCTCTTCAAACTTTGCATCCACCTTCTTCTCTAATTTAGTACTTTGCACCTCATGGACACCTCGAATGTGTACACTAGACCTTAAACTGAATTTTTGAGTATTTTTCACCATGTTATCAATTAGGGTTCTTGTAACGATTGGGTTTTTATCTACTAGTGCACCACCTGCAATAGCATCAATCATGTTACGATCAATTGGAATTAAACCTTCATAAAAATACTGTATTGAAAGTTGATTTATTATTTGATGGTGTGGAAAACTTGAACATAATATTTTAAATCTTTTCCAATATTCATGAAGTGTTTCCTCTTGATATTGTCTTATTACACATATTTCTTTCCTTATTGTTGCAGTTTGAGAGGCTGGGAAATATTTTTCAAAAAAAAGTCGTTTCATGTCTGCCCAGCCTCTTATTGGGGAATTAACATAATATTACCAATATTGTGTTGTATCTTCTAAATAAAAGGATAATTATCTAAGATTTACTTGTTCTTCATCCACGTTAGCAAGTTTTAATGTTGAAAAAATATTATGAAATTATTTTAAATGCTTGTGTGGATCTTCTCTAGTGAGTCTATGGAATCTTGGTAATAAATGAATTAGACCGGATTTTAGTTCAAAATTTGGGGCCTTGCCTTGCATTTGAATGTAAGTGGGTTGGATATCAACATCAGATGAGGTTAGTTATTTTAATGTACAGTTATTTTCAGCCATGTTATGGAATTTTATTTCAGTTTTGATGTTGGTTCCAGAAGAAGAATATGAAGGATCAAAAAGAGTTTTGTTGTCTCGTGTGTCCTCCTTTGAAGGGTTCTCTTGTGCGTCACGGGGTCGCTGACGTAATATCCTCTATAGTTCGGGTTCAAAAGGTGGTAAATCTCCTAGATTAGAACACATCGTGCACAAATACTACACAATAAATAAATCAAAACACAAAAATATAGGTAAAGGTATAAGATAAAATAAATAAATTTTCACAAAATTTACAAAAATCTTATCAAAAACACGCACTACAAACCAAAGTGCTCCCCGGAAACGGTGCCAAAATTTGAATGTGTTGTCCTGACATGTCAAATTGATTTTGTTTTTAAGGTTGATTTATAGTCTAGGGAAGACCCTAGGTTGTCTCCCAAGGATCATTGGTAGCTAATAGTGCGTATTTTTAATAAATATTACTAAAAGAGGGGGTGATTTTGTAAACAATTTTTAAGAAAATAACTTAACTCAAAGAGATTAATAGTTGACAAAGATAGTGGATTTTAAAAAAAAATATGAGACAAAGGGTTCATTGTGATTTCACTACACACATTTCAAGTTCATTTTTCATAGAGATTCGTTAGGTTTGGAGTAATTCTTTGGTTGAAATTAATTTCAATCCCTATTATTTTCTAAGCTTTTATTTCAATGCTTAAAGAACTCAAACTTGATGTAACAATCATATCGTCAAGGTACATCGCTTATGCATGGAATAATAGATTAAAAATCAAATTTAAATCTCAATAATGTGGGTATGAAAAGGATTCTTGTTCTGTCCAATCAGAACAACACAAGTCACACACTCAAAACCTCACTCCGATCAGTTAGAAATTAAGAGCATAACATTCACATGTATCAAAAAAAGCATTAAAATATAAAATCATGTAAGATAAATGTAATTAAATGTTTAAAAACCCAAATTAATCCAAACCATTAGCTAATATATGCATCAGAACTCCCTTTACATGTGTGTAGCTCTCTCACAACGAACTCCCATCGTTTAGCTCGACATCGGGTGTAGGAGGAAGCTCAGGTGGAACTCCTTCTTCATTCTCGATCCCCCTATGAGGATAGGGACCTACAGAACTTAAACGATAAGTAGAGTACTCCTATATAACTCCAAATTGGTAGAACTTCACTCCTTTTCCGAACATACAAATGGGGTTCCCAATGTGTCTTTTTATAGCCAAAATGGGAAGTGGTTTTGGGCACCCAGATTTTGATAAACCACTTGAAGGATGGTTTTCGGATAATATACAGTCGAATATATCTTTTGAAAAAATAGTAAAGTTGTATCCCCACTTACTTAATATCACCACAAAATTTTTTTCATCTTTCGGAAGATCACATCTTGAGATATGAACATATTACAGAACGCCACTTTTGACTTTGTGCAGATTCGGTGGTTTGGACAGATTAGCTCGGATGGGCCCAATAGAAGCCGAATCTGGATTTGTCTCCTTGATATGAAATGTAGACTATTAAATTTTGGACTGAACCAAAAAATTTCAGCCCATTTGGATGCACGGTATAGTAGGAGTGTTTGGATTAATCTACTAGTGTGCTTGGATCCTGTGCAGTTTGTCCCATTTTTCTTGGACTTCATCATGGGTCCTCCAAATCACCTCCACCTTCAATGAAATTATCAAAACAAGTAACATTTAAATTTTTAACAGTGATAAACATAAAATAATTGAATAAAAAAAAGTTCTTTTTTTATTATATTTTGAATTTACAACACAAATTCAGTTTAATACAATGGTGTAAGGGTAAAAATGAAACAGTGAATCGTGGTATGATCAGGATCCTTGCCACTAGAATACTCAAGCGACAGAGTATTCTGATTCTAGTATAGAGGGTTACTAGAATCTGATAAAATAGTGGGAGACATTAAATTATTTAAGTAATTAATCAAAATGTATAAACCGATAATCCAGATAAAAGGCATTAATCTGCTAAAATTCATTTTTTGTAGAAAATGGAAAGTTATACCACAAGTTTAAAAATTGAAATATTATATTGGACAAAGTAAATGTTCAAACTAACACGAGTATACATGAATAGTACAGTCACGTGCGCATAGTACTATGATATAGGAAACTCCAGGTTCTAGTGTCTCCAACACTGTTAAACTACCTCAAGAAGCGATGATGAAAATTGCTTACAGGAGACTAATGTACAAAGCATATGATAGTTATATCATTATTCTTTCATTAACGTTTGGTGTCAGTTGTGGTTTCTACACCATGAAATGTATGATATAAACATGAAGTCTCATCTTCGAGATGTTTTCAAGGAGAAATTGAAGCAATGATATGAATAAGGTGATGTTACATAGGTATGTGTAAATTGAAAGATTGAGCATGATCTTTAAATGGGTCCCTTTCTTATATCATTTTCACCCCTTTAATCAAGTTTTTTTTTTAAGTTTTAAAATAAAAAATTATTGAGTAAACGCTTCATTAACTATCTAGGTAAAGTTCACCAAGTGAATAAGAATAAAGGGCAGTTGTGTTTTAATTCTTATGGAGAATAAATTGAAAGACAATGTGAAAAGGTCAAAGTCATTTAATGCCAATGAAAAATTCACGACGTCCTTCAATTAATGAGGTATTAAAAAAAATTGTACTGCATATTATGAAATAATATTATGTAAGTTTAAAAGAAATAACCTGATTTAAAGGAGAAAGTTACTGCTTCTACATCAGGAATATTCATCAATTTTAATGTTTCAGTTTTACTACTTGAGTATTAAATACAATATATTGGTGACATATGTGTATTCTAATATGGTAACCAAGTAAGTATAAAAACCTTACTATAAGTCATGTGTATTCTCCAGGTGGCTGTAAAAGGGTGATACCTAGGCCAGTTATGAGAAGTGATTGACTTCTTAATTTCCATGTGAAAGATTCTTGTTGAACTATTATTGAGTATAACCACAAATATTAATCTCATGTGTCCATGGATGCAAGGAGACATTCTTTCAGGTTCTGGAATGAATGTTGTTTTTGGTAAACTCAATCACTAGTTCAGTGATACATGAATAATAGGCAATGAGTGATGAATATAAATGTAAGACTTATACCCAGTTGTGATAAGATAATTCTTTTTCAAGTAATACTAAAAGTGTATGTCATGAATATACCAAGTATGGTATTTAGGTTCAGCACAGCTAAATACTTTTGGTATATTGATGTCTTTAGTTTGGACAAAGGATCCTTTAGAGATAAAGGTATGTCACGAAGCTTTTAGAAATAGTTCAAAAAGTAAGCATGAAATATTCCAAGTATAATCTAGAGGTATACATACTTCATAAAATTATTTTAAGTAATTAAGTAATAATAAAGTTAAGTATGTGCATGGTTAGGAGATATGAGTTGCTTTGGGTTGGGATACCAAAGAATATCTTGACCAAGAATTCATCAAATCATGATAATGTAGCGTGGAGTACTTCCTAAATTCACATTACCTTATCAAAATCACCAAATTAATGTTAATGAGGAGGATTGATGATGAAGTCTTACATATAAAAATTGATCAACGAACATGTAGCATGGAGCAATTCTTAAACGCATATGTTATACATCAAAATTTTGATGTAAGTGGTATCAATGTTACAACTTGCAAAAAATTACATTATATTTCATGAAATAATTTTCAAATAATGGTGATATCCCATAACCATATGACAACTATAATGAAAAATGGATATCATACGAGTCATAGTATGATGATAAATCCATTATGTCACAAGCACATGTGTTTTGATGCAAATAGTTTGTTCGGATACAAACAAACTTGCATCAAGATAAACACATTGTTCATTTGAGGTACTTATCCTAATGATTTATTAGGATATTAATTAAATCCATAAGATAGAAAAATTTTAGTCAAGTGATAGACTACAATTCTATATAAGGGTGCACATCTCTATTAGAGATAGTGGGAGCTATATTGACTTGTTTCTAGTTAATTCTCAAGATTCAAAAATAGTTGGCATAGTAACTAGTTCCACAAGCACATGTGGAACAAAGTATGTTCCAGAGACACATACTGCGTAGGAAGGATAAAACCATGGTGATGTTTTTTATTCACCGCAGTCAGTGATCTATTATTCAATATGAATAATATTTCCTAAAAGTAAGCAGTATATGGGAATTAGATAAAATTGATAAGACCAACTAAAATTAAATTAATGTATTCCATGTATTAAAGTGAAAAGGGGCTTATTACTATGAATATTGTGGTGGGTATTCAAGTGAGTTGATACATGGATGGTGTAAGTGTAGTACCAATAAGGCTCGATTGGTTTGAACAAGTTTTTATGCCTAAATCTGTTAGAATTTTACTTATCATAGATAATTTTATGATCAAATTATTTATCATTGGATGTCATGACCACCAATCGTGGATGGTGTCTATAAGACGCAAGCATAAATGGATGGTCACATCATAGAATGCTAATATAGGTTGCAAGTTACTGAAATCCAGTTTAGGATTAAATTAAGAAACGTGATCATAGAATATACATTATCTATAAATGATTTCCATTTGTCTATGAGAGGTTAGTGGGAGATCCAATGTTTTCCAAGAAAAAATATGTTCAGAAACATATGGAAAACATACATTAGTCTTATAGTTTGTTAAGACCAAAATGAAATTTATTCTCCAGTGATTGACTTAAAGTAGAAACCTAAGTTCTAGGGAACATGATCTACTGATGAAGATCTACAAGTTTTTTGGTCTTAGTAAATCATACATATAGTGACATTGTATTGAAAAATACAAGTTGGAAAAATTCAAGATATGAATTGTTGCATATTTCACAGGTCATAATCTCTTTAGGTTGACATATCAGTGACATACGAAGAGAAACACATTAAGTTGAAATCCATACATTGAAGTGATGGATCAATCACGCATGCCATAATATGTACAAAAAATTGATATTGCCAAGACATACTTTACAGTAGAAAAATATCAGTTATATCCAGAAGAACTGCAAGGTATGAAGTCAGAACTATCTAATTGTACTTTGGAAAATAAAAAAGATATGTTTCTAGTAAGTGGATAAGAAATGATACAAGTTTTTGAGGATATAAACTAGTATTCCTAAGATCCATGTGATTTACTATCGCAGTTTTTCTAAAGACGATGAGCGATTCAAGATCATATTTTCCAGTGGTATCCATACCTACAAAGACTGAGTACATTGCATCTTCTAAGGCAACTAAGAAAAAATTAAATGCAATGATTTTGTTCCTGTTCTTGGAATCTCACCTAGTAAGAAAAGTATTATCATAATTTAAATTATGATATTCTTACTAGCCAAGATGTCAAGTTTTGACAGTGGACAAAAGGGATATACTCGGGATACCATCTCTTGAGAAATTTTACTAAAGGATATGAGGTCGCTATAGTAGAATAGCCACACGGTGGAACCATGGTGGACCTAGTAGCTAAAGCCATTACTCAGCAGAAACATGATATTAATCATGTGAGTAGCTAACAAGTTTGGTTAGAAAGTTGGATCTAGTTCAAGTGGGAGTGTTGAAATAGTGGGTGCCCTAGACCCAACTATTTAGTGCTTTTGATTACCATATCGTGTATACAGTTAGTTATGCATGATGTCATCTTACCATTATAGTGTAGACTTTTCTACGTACACTATTGAAATGGTAATGTCCAAAGATTAATTGTCGTATCGAATGGTTATAGCAGTTCCCAGGCTATAATGAGATCCTCTAGATACTATGACATTAATCTTAAATATATGTTCTATGGTCTAGATACATCTTACTGATTGTACATAGTATATGTTTTTCTATCATGTGCTTGGGGATCATAAGCATTGAGACTTCTTCTCATGAAGTTCGCACTTGGTGATCTCTAGTAGTGAGATCATGAGGACCGACCCGCCAATAGGAACACTACATGTTTTGGGTTTCATTGGATGTTCCTATCTACGATCATGTGTAATGGTCTATTGACTTGATATCATTACCAATGTATGTCATTTGATTGCATACTTTTATGAAAGATGAAAACCATGGCGATGAAGTCGTGGCGAGGTATTTTGTGTTGGGTGCGTCATTGGTGGCATGGAATTGGTTGAATAGTCAAGAAAGGATTTGTCGCTTCTAGGTTATGGAAGTAATATATCTCAGGCCATGTTGATAAGGATGGTAGTACCTGTATAAGACCATGGTCATGGAAGTCGAGGGTAAATATTTCTAGTTATGTCAACAAACAATAAAGCAAGATAAGGTCGATGACATGTGAGTGAATCCTGTTTTATGAGATATTACATACAAAGAGATTATATTACACAGTGCATGTTCGTAGGTTGGTTGTCGCTACTGTGACAATACTTATCTCTTCAGGGGCCATGATGGGTTTTTAGATCACTCTCTTGGTCTATGAATACTATTTACTACTGTCGAGATAAGGGCCTAAAGGGTCACACACAATAGCGTATTCAAGAATCTTCTCTATTCAGTTGAATAGAAGTTTTGGACATGGTGGGACCAACCACTGGGGTTTGGGATTTGTCCAAGGTTAAACAATCACCAATTCAATAAATAAATTCATATTGTTTGAGTTTAGAATAATGAGTATTGAATTTATTTATTAAATTTATTTACGAGTTTTAAGTAAATACATGAAAAAATATTAATTGACGGATATTAAATTAATCCAGGTTCAATTAATATTTATGGGAATGACGAGTCAAGTTTTGGAATAATTTATTATCATGGAATATTTTAATATATTACAAGTGAGTGATAATAATAATTATGACTCATTTTAGTAGTCATAAAAATGTTGTTAATAGTGCATTTATTATTCAGGGGTCTGGGTTGGTATTACCGGATAATTAAATGACACTATAAGTATAAGAGGAGAGGAGGTTTCAAAACACTATTCATGGTGCTTCTCTCTCTTCTCTTCTCTCCCATGATTTAGAGAGAGATTCTCTACATACAAGAAGCATGGATCAAGCACTCTCTCAGGCATCGCTTGCGAAGTGATGCGGTAATCTTTGGAGCATCGAAGGTGTTGTCGCAATTCCACGCTAGCACCCGGATTACGACGAACAGTGCTCTTGGGGATTTCTTGAAGCACGTTTAGATGATCTTGAGGAGTTCGATGTCAGATTCTTCAAGAATAAATCACCAACGACGAGCAGACATCGTGTGCGGCTTTGGAATTAAACCAGGTACTTTAAGGTTTATTTTGTGCTTAAAATCCTTCACGCGTGGTCCTCAGCTAAGACCGGGCTGTTGTTCACCGACGTCGACAAGCTTACGTCGAGTGTTGGTGGAAATTTTTTAAAAACCCACTTGTTTAGGGCTTCTGCTGCACACCCGGTTTCAACATGATGATGGTTAGAGGTGATCAAGGACTATGACTACACAATCCATTACCATCCTGGGAAAGAAAAAAAAAGTGGTATATGCTCAAAGTAGAAATGATCCAGCAACCTAATCACTTATGGGAATTTAGAAGGATCCAATCTTCTTAGAATTACAAAGGATAGAAATAGGAATCATGAAGTAAGGAACGTCATCATTCATTTCTCAAATTATTTCTCAACCACCCCTTCTAGATAAGATAAAGGATGATCAAAAGCATTATGTGGAAATTCAGACGAAGGTAGAATCTTTAAGAAAAGGGAAATAATAAAAGTTAAAAATTGATGGTGAAGTTATAAGATTTGGGTTATGACTATGTGCACCATCAAATCCCGAGATGAAGAAATAGTTGTTTAATGATTCACATAGCTTGACCTTCTCCGTCCACCCTGGTATCACAAAGTTTCATTGAGATCTCCAAGATCACTATTAGTAGGATGATATAAAGAAGGAGGTCATGAAATATACATCAAAAAGTCGGATATGTAAGCAAGTGAAGGATGGAAGGAAAATTCTAAGGGGGTGATGCAACCATTAACCATAACTATATGGAAATGTAAAAACATCACCATGGACTTTGTCGCTGGTCTTCCAAAGACATCAAGAGGAAATAATACCATATTGGTTGTAGTGGATCATCTTACAAAGAGTCCTCAGTTTATTTTTGTTTTATTGGACTTCTCACTCAATAAAATTTCAAGGATATACATCAAAGTGGTGATGAGGTTGCATGGAACACCACTATCGATTATATCTAACTGAGATCTAAGATTTACCTCCATGTTATGGAAGAGCCTCCAACATGCTCTAAATGTTGAGTTGAACTTCAGTGTGTCTTATCACCCCCAAACTGAAGGATAATCTGAGAGAACTATTAGGACACAAGAAGACATGTTGAGATCATGCTCGATGGACTTAAAAGGATGATGGTATCAATTTCTTCCTATAGTCGAGTTCTCATACAATAATATCTTTCACTTAAGCATCTAAATGGATCCTTATGAAGCCCTTTATGGGAAGATATGTAAAACACTTTTATTTTGGGTTAAAGTTGGTGAACCCAAGTTTTTGGGGCCTAAAATGGTTGAGGAAATGGTAAACAAAGGTCAAGAACACTCAGAAACACATCAGGATTGGTCAGAGTCAATAGAATAGCTATGTTGAAAATCATTGAGAAAACAAGAGTTTGAGGTTGGGGATAAATTGTTTATCCGTATATCTCCATGGAAGAGAGTCATGAGATTTGGGAATAAGGGAAATCTAAGTCCTATGTGCATCATCCCCTTTGATATTCTTGATCATATCAGAGTTATGGATTATCGACTAACACTCTCACCAACCCTTTCTCAAGTACACAATGTATTCCATGTATCCCTATTGAGGAATTATATACCAAATACATCACATGTATTGAATTCAGAGGAGTTATAGATAGAAAATGATCTCTCTTATGAGGAGAATATGGTGAATATTTTGGACCTTAAAGATAAATTTCTATGTAATAGGATAACTCACCTGGTCAAAATACTATAATGGAACCGTAAATAAAAATAGAAAACCTGTGAACTAGAGGAATCCATGAAGTAGAAGTACCCTCACCTTTTTTAAAATTAGTATGTAATAAGAAATTTCAATGGTGAAATTCCTTATGGGGGGAGAATATGACACCCAAAGTTTTTAAAAAAGAAAACTATGTTCGATAATGTATGTGACACACAACATCGAGCTCAAACGAACCATGATTATTTAAATATGATCATTACAACCTAGACATTAAATTAGAGGGTATGAATATGATTAACTAATTTATGAAATATTTATAAAGTTCCTACTCAATATAAATGTATTGAAAATTTCTTAGGAAATAAGCACTCAATTTTTAAATAAAGAAATTTTATTCTTCAAAAAATACATTTTCTATGAAAATGATTTTTATTTATTTTAGAAATAGAATTTTATAAAAAAAATATATCTTTTTTGAAATCATGATATCAAAATTATATTCGGATGAAATTTTGGAATATTTCTAAAGAGAATGTTTTTTTAGCGAATAGTGAAAAATATCGATTTTTTATAAAACTGTCATTTTTTCATTAAATAAAATAATTTAAAAGTCCCCTTATAATTTGAATTTTATTTCAAATTAACATAATTATTATTTAGTTATATATAATCTAATTAATTAAATTTAATTCATCTTTATATTTGACTTTGGTATAAGTACATTTTTGGGTTTAAAAATGCACTTTTATGGAAAAAAAATCATCGTGTTTTACAGGTTTAATTTTAGATTAAATTAAACCACTTATCTGAATAAAATTTAATAAAATAGATTCCATATTTTTAATAATCATAATTAATATTAGGTAATAATTTCAACTTAATTTTCTGGTCATAATGAATAGTGAAACGGTAGAAATTAATTATCACAGTTAAGGTTAAAATAGGGTTTTGCGCATTACATGTGCTTGTGTTAAAATTAATTTTTTCCACACACATAAGTTTTTTATGTGATAAATTGGACTTCATATTTAGAATCAGTGGGTCCAAATTATCTAATATGGCTTATTTTATTTTTAGGCTAAAATGATAAATTACCTCAGTAAAAACTAGTTACTCTGGTGAAAACTAAAATGTTCAAAGTGAGTAACATAGAGGTAAAGGGAATAAAATGTTTAAAAAAAGTTTATTTTTAATGCTAGTGGTGTGACTAAACCTTATCTTTCCTTCACTACATCACTTATCAATTTTGGAGGCACTTGGTTTGAGTGTGACTTCCCATAATTGAATAGTTTTGAGTATTTACAAAAATGTCACTCCTTAATATTAAAATGTATATATACATAATAAAATGAAAGATTCAAAATAAAAAATAATATATTACAAAAAATAGTTTGCAGTCAAGGATGATCACAGAAAAGATAACCTACAGAGATGCTGGGAAAGTTTCTTACAGTTCTCTTTCCATTTCTAGATCCGTACAGGATATATGATGACCCACCACAAACCATTTATTGTGATATTCTCATAGTCTCGTGGTGACATAAAATCTCTAACAGCGTGCTCCTCATTCGATCGAGTGAAAATGGTTTTGGCATCAACCCATCCATACCAAATCTCAGGCACCTGTCCTTCATTGCCCTGTATGTGCTTCCAATACGGGCAACCATTGCCGGTCTCTCATGGTATCTCGAAAATCATTCATGCAAGCATGCAACAAGCATGTATCCATCCATGTACAAGATTCTAGAATCTAATAGTATCACCTAAATACCTAGAGAAACCAACTACAAGCACTTATTAGTCGAGCTTTTTGTGGTTACATCACAGCCCAGGTGAGTGAGCAGACCCCTTGTGGCTGTCATGCTAGCCCCATTGGCATCTACAACAAAATATTTGAGTCCATGAATTTTCATATATGAGAAAGCTTTTGGCACCTGAGATTTGGTCATATTCATCAGTTTGTTAGTGCAATTAGAAATCCCAAGTTTTACGATGAAGATAGAAGTATAGCCCTTGTCAAGGCTTTCACTTTCAATCCAAATATGCCCCTCCATAAGATTTATAATAAGCCTGTTACAAATTGTAGGGACAAGTCTAGTGTTGTTGGATTTTTTAGTTGCTAGAAGTTCACTTTGGGAAAAATTTGAGAATGGTTTTGGAATATCTTGGGGGATAATTCCTTGACCCGGATCCTTCACCTTCACTCTCAAGTAAAAGTGATGATCACATGGAAAGGCAAAATAATCATGAGTATGAAAATATCATAATGATTCTGATTTTTCAATGAAAGAATAGATTGAGATGCATCTCACTTTTGAACACTTTACTGCATTACCAACGATGTTTAATAGAGCTTGCAAAAGTCGTTTCTTATTGCCAACAACTTATTCCTGTAAATCTAGACCTGAACTTGTAGTAACCATCAGTCCTTTGAAGGATTCTATTGGCTTGATCAAATTATGAACCTCCAAAAAAAGTGAGTGTAGAATAAATGTATCAAGATCGAGTCAAAGGCTTCCTCATCTAGCCTTGAAAGCTCTAGTACATCATATATTAGAGTCCCTAATAGGTTGTTGCTCTTTAGGATTTTTTCAACCATCATGCGTAGCTCTGGTGTCAAATCGGTTTCTTGCAGTAATGAGGAGAGCAATAATTACATGTAATGGAGCTCTCATCTCTTCATCCATGACAACTAAGAAGTCAACTTGAATTGTTGCTTCTGCATCTCTTCTTGCCATGTCAAGGGCCACATTCTGCTCCACTAGCAGATCTCTTGCCCTTATTGATTCCTCTAAGATAGTAGCATGTGAAAGAGAAACTACCACATGATCAGCAACCACTTACAAAAAATCCAGTTCAAGGACATTCCATTATCATTCACTATCTGATGGGACCATTAAAACCATCAATGCATAGGGTTTGGTTGAAAACTCTGGCTCGTCATTAAAACCATAAAAAATTTCACTCCTTATCACTTATAAAAGTGTGCATCCTCTCCTCTTTTCTTCACATTTAAAAATCCTTTTGGTTTGGAAAAACTCTTCCAAAATCCCTTTCTTAATTACCTTCCCACATCCTAGAGGACTTGTTTTGATTATATAACCCTCCTATAAAGGCTTTTGTTGCAAACTTAAAATGGTTGTCTCAAAAAGAGGCATTGTTCTTAACCGAGCATTTTTGTTTTATTTATTCTTCCACATCCTTCAAATATTCTTCAACCATGATCAAATGATAACACCAGTATATTTCATATACTGATATGTTATTATGTTAATGACATAATCTACATCAATCTCCTCTTCCATTAAACGGGAAATGAAACTATCGTTCGTGTGTATGGCGGACTACCGACTCGCGAACCGATGTAATTTGTTTTCCATCATCGTCTATCATAGCTACTTTTGATGATGGATTTAATATATATATATATATATGATATTCATTACATATCTATCATTTTAGAAAAGTAATATATCATATATATTTTTACCTTTCCACTCATTGAAAAATGATAACGTCATTCGTGTGCACGTGTGGATTACCACCTCCACGAAGCGATGTGATTTTTGTTTCATTATCACATCACATGTATGATATATATAAGTGTATTTAAAGAAATAATATGATATTTATTCTATAAAGATCATTCTTGATAGATAAAATAATACTTACCTTCTTTCCATCATGATCGTTGAAAAATGGAAATGTTACTCATGTGTACGCACGATCTACCGTCTCCATGACTGTAACGTAGTTCATTTTTCATAACTATATTTAATGGTTGGTTTTAAAATAAAATTTATGTTTAAAAATGAAAGTTATGACATGATTATTATTTTGGAGATGATGAAATAATAATATCTTTGACCTTAGCCAACTTACCAAAGTGATTTCAGACATATAAGTTGAATATCGTCAAAACATCTGACATGAACCTAAATGATTAAATAATTGAATATAAAATGAATAATAAACTTGAAAAGGTTTCTTAAGAAATTAATTAATTAATATAACTTTATTATTCAAGAAGATAAAGAATGTATGTGACGAATCGAACTCAATGTAAGGGGTCTCTCTAAACCACCCTTTTCTTCAGGTTATGACAATTCTCTCTCGAATCTCTTAAATGTTATGAAATACTTCTAAATTCTATATATGTGTTTCTCGCATATATACCTAACTTACTCGTCATTCCTTTGATGGGGTAATACATACCATAAGTTCTTTTCTCCAATGCAACTCATTTCTTTCCAAGGGTAATTTTTATGTTTGTACCTTAAGATTAATTTCCTTTTGTGGCACACATAAACATATACATGTAATGATGGTTGCGGCCAAATAATGCTCCAATGAATTGAATAAAGCTTTTTTCTCATGTGACGTTGTGTATGAGATTAGGTAGTAAACCCAATCCGTTATAGGACTTTATCCACCATGTGATATTGTTTAGGCAATTAGTCTTAACTCGTGTTTATGTTATGTTATGTTATATGTCGCTTCCACATTTCCTATAATGGTCTTATGATATCATGTTCTTTATGTTGTGCTTCAATGTGATTACTCATGAGTCTTCCTTTTTATGATATCATGTTATACTTTTGACTCACATGTTATGTTTTCTTATCATGTTTATTCTTTTACTTGCTTTTTTAGCTCATCATTTTCTTTGATGTATTCCCCGGATTATCCTATGCAGATTTAGAAACTCAAATGGATTTAGGAGCTCATTATGCAAAATAAAATAAGAATTTCATGTTTTAGTTTCATTTCAATGTATCATGAACTTAGTCTTCTAAAGTCACTAGGCTTTGCATTCTTTGGGCAATACTTATTGGATGTTTATTTTAAAAATCATAAAAAAATGTGTCTAAAAGGCTTAGGTAGCTATAAATAAATCCAAAATCATGTGCTTATAAGAGGATGATATATATATATATATATATATATATATATATATATATATATTAACACACACAAAAACAAGCACATATAATGCTAAAAATATATTCATAACATGCATGGCGTGTTTAAAAAACTAAAAATTTGTTTTTTAACATACATATAAAAAAAGTTTTAAAACATAGAATATGTTCTTCGTATCCTGCTTTTGATAAACATGAAATATACATGAAGAAAAATAATTCAAAACATAAATAACATGTTATATGTGTTCTGTTATATATATGTATGTATATGGTATGTATATTTTTGTCATACATGCATGCATTCATACATGCATAGATGCATGTATGTATATATATGTATGTAACATACATAACATACATTATATATATATATATATATATATATATATATATATATATTGTTACTTTATTTATGGTATATATGTCCATTTTTTGTTTTTGTCTGTGTTATATATAGGTTTTTTTAAATTGACATTGAACTTTTTTTCCTTTTTTTTACCAGAAAAAAGTGCATATATTTTTTTTTTGAAAAAAATATGATTTTTGTTTTTTTTTTTTTTGTGTTAAAAAAAAGTTTTGTATGTTAGACATTTTATATTCTATTAGTTTTTCAAAATTTTGAACACAACACGTGTTCCTTGTTTAAAAAACTAAATATATTTTTTAACACATATTTGATAGCTTTTAAAACACTAATATAAGCATATATTTTGTATCTTATTTTATTAATTTTTTTTAAATATCTTTGTGTTCATATATATTTTAGAAAAAAATATCCAAACATTCAATTTTTAAAACAGGACATATAACAAAATATTTAATTTTAAAAACATATTTTGATTTTTTTTTGTATTATTATTTTTTATAATTTTGAGTTTATATATGTATTTTGGAAAAAAATGTTTATATATTTAGTTTTTCAATATTTTTGAATTAAATATTATATTTATTAAACAAAAATGAAACTGGGTGTATGAATGATTTTTTTTAATAAATTAAACACCACATTCCATTAAATAAAACGCTCATCACCGGGGGGTATGGATATCGGACAGTTGATTTTGTTGCCTTTTCTAAAATATATGGTTTTTTGATAAAATTTTTGGCCTCATTTTATTTTTTTTATAAATCGGACTGATTATATCATTGTTTATTAGTTAATTTTGATCGAATATGATCTATTGTCCGGGGATATCATAATCATAAAAATAAATTGCTTCAGCGACATTCCAATACTAAACTAATTATGGAATTAAAAAAAAACGAAAACGTGATTTGATGGCAACGTTGGTCACAAGCAACATCTTAATTATGCAATCCGACTACGTGACAAAAATATATTTTTATTTACAAGTTTTTGTGTATTATTTAGATTCTCGCAGATCTTATATGAACATGTTACCGAATACAATGGGTGACAACATATGCGTAGGACTTGATGTGCACCCAATGATTGCTATTTTTGAATAACTATACATGCATATTGTGTGGAGTGAGAAAGACTCCACTTGAAAACAATGGTGAACATGCACCACCATGAAGGAAGAATGAAGATGGTGGAGTTTATTTATAGTGGTGATTGACCCACCTCAATGCGGCGGCTTTTGTATAAGGATGAAAGAAGCAGCAGCTCTGGTGTGCTCATAAAATACAATTTTGCAACATGATTATCAAATATGGTTGATCATTGGAAAGGTAATGAAACAAGGAATTCAAATGAAATTGGAATAAAAAATTTATAAAATTTATTTAGTGAACAAACTCTTGTAAAAAAACAATGATATCAAACAAAAAGAACAAACTATGTCAAGTTTCTTTTTACAATTTCATTGAAATCATGATGCAATTTGAAAGACATCGTGGAATCATGAGAAATATGAAGATATGTACTTAACCATTGAATCATAAGGTACGATTCATGTGAAATATGCATTTGAGATATTTGCAATTAATATTGCACATTTATATGTAGCATGTTTATGTTATATTTCTCATATAAAATTGTAGAATTGTTATTATGCTAGTTTCATTTTTGGTCGGGCTTTGACTAGCAACCACTACTACAAATCCCCCTTTTATTACCACTAGTAAACCCTTCAATCAACGTTAGAAAATTATTGATATTCTAAGCACTGATAAAAGGATGTCTCTTTATCAATGCTAAAAAACACTGATAAAGGAGGTATTTTATCAGTGCTAGTTTAGTGCTGATAAAAGGTCCATTTATCAATACTAGAAATAGCACTGATAAAAGTCATATTGGTGCAGTGTGCTATGAGAATTACAACACATTGTAGTAACAAATACATAATTTAATTACTTTAAATTAAATTTACATAACAAATATAAGAAAAAAACATTATATTATAGACATTTCGAATATTGGTTTGTACAATTATATTAGTATGTACAATTTATTACAAACATTCAAAAACATCAGGGGTTCGTTATCTTTGCCCCCCCCCCCTCAAAATAGCCCGATCATGCTATCTGTTGGTGAACAAAGCACTTCATCTCGAGCAAAAGGGTGCACTTGTATAACAAACAATTCTTATTTTAGTAATATTATAAAGAAGTAATTTAAACAAAAATATGAAATGATACATTAATCAAATGTCATTTTTAAACTGAAACCACACACTTTGAATCATACCGATCACACCGTGAGTCATATTGATGTATGGTTGATTCCTACACGTCCCAAATGACTTCTGGATCATTGTCCTAAAGTTTCAAGACACAACCAAATGCATTTGTTCGATTTTGAGTATGTCACATGTCTTTTTTACTAAAATATCAATTTAAACTGAAAATATGCACTTTGAGTCGTACCGGTCACAACGTGTGTCAGTTTGACATACGACTGATTCCTACAAGTCACAAATGATTTATGAATCATTTTCCTAACATGGTAGATTCGGGGTGGGGACAAATAAAATAAAGCTACAGACACGAAGTTTCGAAACTAAGACCTCAATTCACCGCCATGAGTACAATGGGGGCATAACCACTGAACTGCGCTCCATGAGGCGTTTGTGAATCATTTTTAAAGTATCAAAGCAATCCAAACGTGTTTTCTCGGTTTTCAGTGAGTGACATAGGTTTTGAACTAAAATATCAATTTTAAGGTGATAACAAATACTTTGAGTAATATCGGGTACACCATGTATTAGATTGAGATGCAACTTATTCCGACACGTCACAAATGACTTATGAATTGTTGTCCTAAAGTATCAAAATAATCCGATTGAGTTTGCTCAGTTTTGAGTATGCGACGTGTGTTTTGAACTAAAATGTCAATTTTAAATAAAAACATACACTTTAAGTCATACCGGTCACACTGTGTGTCAGATTGATGTGTGGTTGATTTCTACTGGTCACAAATAACTTATGAACTATTTTCCTAAAGTATTAAAACAATCTAAATGCATTCACTCGGTTTTGAGTATGTCACGTGTATTTTTTTACCAAAATGTCAATTTAAACTAAAAACACACACTTTGAGTCATACCACTCACATCGTGTGTCAGTTTGACATGCGGCTGATTCCTACAAGTCACAAATGACTTATGAATCGTTGTCCTAACATATCAAGACAAACCAAACGTGTTTGCTCAGTTTTCAGTGAGTGACACACATTTTAAAATAAAATATCAATTTTAAACTTATAATATACACTTTGAGACATACCAGACACATTGTGTATCATATTGAGGTGTGACCGATTCCTACATGTCACACATGACTTATGGATAATTGACCCAAAGTATCAAAATAATCCAATGTGTATGCTCAGTTTTGAGCGTGTGATGTATGTTTTGAATTAAAAAGTCAATTTTAAATAAAAACACACACTTTAAGTCATATCGGTCACACCGTGCGTCAAATTGATGTGCGGTTGATTCCTACAAGTCAAAAATGACTTATGCATCATTTTCATAAAGTATCAAAACAATTTGAATGTGTTTTCTCAGTTTTGAGTATGTCTTGTGTCTTTTTTATTAAAATGTCGATTTATAATGGAAACACGCTCTTTGAGTCATACCGGTCACATCGTGTGTCAGTTTGACATGCGACTGATTCCTAAACATGAAAAATAACTTATGAATCGTTTTTCTAAAGTAGAAAGACAATCCAATCGTGTTTGCTTAGTTTTCAATGAGTGACACGTTTTGAATTAAAATGTCAATTTTAAACTAATAACATACACTTTGAGTCATACCGGGAATATCGTGTATCAAATTTAGTTGCGGCTGATTCCAACATGTCAAAAATGATTTATGGATCATTGTCCTAAAGTATAAAAACAATCTTAATATGTTTTCTAGGTTTTGAGTATGTGATGTGTGTTTTAAACTAAAATGTCAATTTTAAATAAAAACACACACTTTGAGTCATACCGATCATACCGTGATTTAGATTGATGTGCGGTTGATTCCTACACATAAAAATGACTTAAGGATCATTGTACTAAAGTATCTAAACAATCTAAATATGTTTTTCTTGGTTTTGAGTATGTCATGTTTTTTTATTAAAATGTCAATTTAAACTGAAAACATGCACTTTGAGTGACACTGGTCACATCGTGTGTCGGTTTGACATGCAACTTATTCATTAATGTTACAAATGACTTATGAATCAATTTCCTAAAGTATCAAGACAATCTAAGTGTTCTTGATTTGTTTTTAGTGAGTGACACTTGTTTTGGACTAAAATGTAAATTTTAAATTGATAACAAAGATTTTGAGTCATATCGGGCACATCGTGAATCAGATTGAGGTGTGACTAATTCATACACATCACAAATGACTTATAGATCATTGTCCTAAATATCAAAACAATGTATTTTCTCGGTTTTGAGCATGTGACGTGTGTTTTGAATTAAAATGTGAATTTTAAATAAAAACACACATTTTGAGTCATACCGGTCACACCGTGCATCGGATTGATGTGCAGTTTATTCCTACATGTCACAAATTGTTTAAGGATCATTGTCCTAAAGTATCAAGAAAATACAAGCATGTTTTATATGTTTTTAGTGAGGGACGCATGTATTTAACTAAAATGTCATTTTTAAACTAAAAACATGCACTTTGAGTCATTCCAGTCATGTCATGTATCAGATTGAGGTGTGGATGATTTTTACACATAAAAAATGACTTATGAATCATTTTCCTAAAGTATCAAAACAATATGAATTTTTTTTCTAGATTTTGATCATGTGATGTTGGTTTTGAACTAATGTGTAAATTTTAATCTAAAAACATATACTTTGAGTCATACTGAGTACAACATGTATTGGATTGTGGTGAGGTTTGTTGAACCCTTTATGAGATAGTTGTTTTAATAATCACAAATCATGCCAATTTACAAATCATGATAATTCACATATTATGTTTTAAGTGATTATAATCATGTCAGTGGATATTTATAAATGAATATATTATGTCACATGGTATAATACATTTCAATAAGTCAATAAATTATGGATATTTGTGTTTTAATATATTCACAAGTGTATATTTACATGTAATTATGAATTTCACTTAATTTGGTATTGTTCTGTATAAGACACACTTTGTAAGTTTTTCAAAGTCTTTGACACTGATTGGTTCAAAGGAGTCACTGATGGCTGACTCACCGACGAGGACCCACCGATCAAAGAAGACATTGATGCCAAGACTCATTGATAGAACAAACGACACACCGATGGACAAGTCACTGATGATTGGTCACACCGATAGTTCAAGCGACTAACTGATGGACAACTCATCAATAGGAGATTCACCGATGAGCAACACACCGATAGTTCAAAGGACTCACCGATGATGACTCATTGATGCCTGGATAGATCGATAGTACAAATGACTCACCGATGCCCAGAGTCACCGATACCGATGGAACAGACTAACCGATACAAAGAGTCACTGATGCCGATAGTAGGACTTAGCGATGCTCATGACTCACCAATGCTTATGACTCACTAACAGTCATAAATAATTGTTTTTATTTTATTAATTTAAAATTATATCTAACAGTCATATTTAGTCAAATTAATGTTTCTGACATTATTTAATGTTGTTTGTAGGATATTCAAAAAACAGTTCAAGGTACATGCACCTGGGGAGATCATTATGTTTGCTGGACCTTGAAGGATAAAAGGATAACAAGTTGGATCATTTAAATACACACAGAAGAGTAGCAAAAAAAACCTGAAGAATTCCTGCAACTCTCGAGCATACTTACAAAACCCAAGAACTCAAAAGGAAGAACATATGAGGAGATCAAGAAATCGAGATAAACCTACTGAGCTATCCTAAACATCTTTCAAACAAGAATATGAACATATCATACTCCTGGAAGCCAGAACACAGAGGCTTCAACACTCTATTTTGGAGTCAATTTCCAGAAGAGGACTCGAACTTCAATTCCACTACATCAAATGAGTCTAGAGCTGCACCACATAACACACAAAGCCTTCTAAACCTAACTCTACATCTTTAGTTCTGTTGCTTTCATTTATTTACATTTTTGAGTAGTGTGTGTATTTTTCTATTACACACACACTGAATCCTGTGCATAACTGGAGGATACTTTTTATCCTTAATATCAGACTCTATTTATCTATTTGTATCCCATGTAGAACTGTGGAAGAGGTCGTGTGTGACCTGTTTTTTGTTTTTCCCCTGAAGAACTATAGTATAGGTCAAGGGTGACCTGGATAGCCTTGTGTGCTATTGTGAACCCCAATACAGGGAGTGGATCAAACTTTGATAATTTTAATTGCTTTGTGGCAGGTGATCACCAAGTGGAGAGGACTAAGACTCGGCTTGAGACTGGACCTCTTGTTTTAAATTCCACTGTGCCTATTTTTATTTTCTTTTACTATGTTTTATAAAAAATTTCATTCAAACAAAGTCAAACTATGATAGTTAGTTTAGAAAGTGTTTATAACAGTTTTGAACTAGTAGGTTAGTTTTAAAAGTTATATTAATATTTAGGTTAGTATAGCTGAAAACTGATCAATATCTTGAAAAATTAATTGAACATTTGAGACTCTTATAAATTCACTACAAACTGACATGGATTATATTTTTTAATTGAGAGAAATTTTCAAAGAACCAATCTTTAAAAGAAATTTTTATAGGGACTCAATTCACCCCCTCTTGAGTACTCTACTCTAATCAACATTTGGTATCAAAGGATTAGGAATTTTTCAGTTTTTAATGCTTTCTCAAACTTTTTAAACCGTGATTGTAGTTGTATTTCAAAGATTGTCAAATTTTTATTAATTCTAAATTTTTATCTCTTTGAAATCTTTTCCAAATTTAGACTATGGACAATAGATTAGAAGGATCTGTTATAAATAAACCACCTTTTTTCAATGGAATAAATTATGCTCAGTGGAAGCATAAAATGAAAATACATTTAGAAATCATGGGATCTGATATTTGGACTGTTATTGAAAGTAAATATGCACTCCCTGATACTGCTAGAAACACTTGGGATAAAGATACCAAGATTTTCTATAACAATAACTATAAAGCAATGAATGCTCTAAATTGTGAACTATGAGATGAAGAATTTAATCGCATTTTTTATTGTAAAAATGCTCATGAGATTTGGGACACTTTATCTATTTCCCATGAGGGAACAACTAATGTGAAAGAGATGAGATTAAATACTTATACTATTAAATATGAAAATTTTATAATGAAGCCTGATGAATATTTTTCTGATATGTATCTCAGGTTCAATGAAATTATGAACACCATTATTTCTTTAGAAAGAGATGTAATAACAAAGGAGCAGATCATGAGGATTCTGTGATTATTACTAGAGAGATGGCAAGGGACATCAATATCCATAAGATAATCACACGACATTGATAAACTACCAGTGAAGTAACTAATTAGAAAATTAATTATGTATGAAGAGGAACTAAAGGTAAATAAAGATGAGGAAGAATCAAAGAGAAATTCTGTAGCATTCAAGATTACCACTTTCAAGAGAAAAGATAAAGAGAAAGTTCAAGCTGCTGTTGAGAGAAAAATTAGTGAAGAATCAACATCATACAGTGATGAGGAAATGACCCAGATGGCTAGGAGATTCAAATTTTTTTACAGAAAGAATAATTTATTCAAGAAACCAAATTATAAAGGAAAATATGAAAAAAAGGAAATTGAAAAAAGGATTGGAAGAATCCTGACAAATCGGAAGAAATAGTTTGCTATGAATGCAAAAGGAGAGGGCATGTCAAATCTAACTGTCCTAAATTAAAGTACAAAAGGAAGTATGAGTATAAAGATAGAAAACATAATAAAGCAATGAAGGCCACCTAGAGTGCATCCGAGGACAACTCCAATGAATCTGCTTCTTTTCAGAATGAGAAAGAAAATATGGAAAACATGTGCTTTATGACAAATACCTCAGAGGTACTCTTAAACTCTCATGTACCTAATGACTATTATTCTAGAGATGAATCTAAATATGAAAATATGACAAATGACGAACTGTTTGAGTATTATAATATGCTAGAAAAAACTTGTAATGAAAATAAAGATAAGTATAAATCATTAATGAAATAGCATGAACTCTCTGCAAATATTAAATATGAACTTATTGTTGAGAAATAGAAAAATGCACAACTACTAAAGTGAAATAATGACCTAAAGTTATCTAATGATCAATTAAAGAAGGACCTGGAAAAGTTCACCAATGGAAAAAACACACTTACTCAATTAATTGGTAAACAAATAACTCCTAGGTATACTACTGGAATAGGATATCAGTTAGGGAAAATAAATTTACCTAAAACACATTTTATAACTAAATCTGGAAAATTTGCTTCCCTCTCAAAAAATCAAGATTTTACTGCAAGTTCTAGTTCTGAAAAATCTCTTACTGCATCATGTTTTTCTAGACCAACTAAAGTTTATTTTTCAAATACTTTACATTCTACATATAGAAAACCCATAATACAATTGTGGGTTCCTAAATCCTTTATTAGTAATTTTTCTATACCCAAACAAATATGGGTACCAAAATCTTTTCTTGGATGAATTGTTTTGTAGGTAAACTGCCTAAAGAGTTCTTGTAGAAATCATTGGTACTTGGACAATGGCTATTCAAGACACATGATAGGATATTACTCAAGATTCAATAATCTCATCAATATTGATGGAGTACATGTCACATTTTGTGACAATGGTAAAAGAAAAATCATTGGCTTATTCCAAATTGGTAACCCTAACTCTATTTCAATTTCTAAAATACTTTATGTTGATGGATTAAAATATAAATTTATTAGCATATCTCAACTGTGTGATGATGGATTTAATTTCAAATTTGAAAATTATTCTTGGCATGTTTTTGATGCCAAAAATAACTCAATATTTACTTTTTTTAGAAATGATAATGTATATGATGCAAATTCAGACACACTAGCATCACAAAATGTTTCCTGCCTAAGTGCCTTTCACAAAGAGTCTTGGATCTGGCACAGAAGACTAGCACATTGTAATGTAAACTCTCTTAAGAAATTAACTAGGAAAGGTTTAGTTAAGGACATTCCCAAATTAGAGTTTCCATACAAAATAGTGTTCAATCATTGTCATAAAGGAAAGAAACATAGAATCTATTTCAAACCAAAGAAAGAAGTTACAACTTCTCAACCTCTTGATTTGGTTCACATGGACTTGTTTAGACCATCTAGAGTTTCAAGTATCAATGGGAATAAAATTTCTTATGTTCTTGTAGATGACTTCTCTAGGTATACTTGAACTTTTTTCTTAGATCACAAAAGTGAATGTTGATCTCATTTTACCAAGTATGTTAGAAACATAGAAAATCATAGTGGAATTAAAATTAAATCCTTAAGAAGTGACCATGTATGTGAGTTTGAAAATCAATACTTTGAATCTTTTTGCTCAAAAAATGGCTATAGACATAACTTATCTTCCCCTAGGACACCTCAATAGAATGATTTTGTAGAAATAATAAATAGAACCTTACAAAAAATTTCCCAAACTATGCTCAATAAATATATCTTACCAATTTATTTTGGGACTGAAGCTGTTAATACAACTTTCTATATAATAAATAGAGTCTTAATCAGACCTATCCTTAACAAAACTCCATATGAGTTGTAGAATAATAGGAAACCCAAGGTAAATTATTTTAAAGTGTTTGGATGTGAAGTTTATATTCTTAACACTAAAGATAATCTAGATAAATTTTACTCTAAAAGTGATGAAGGATTATTCCTTAGATATTAAACATCAAGAAAATCCTATAGAGTCTTTAATAAAAGTACCAAATGTGTGGAGGAATCTATACATGTCATGTTTGATTAAACATATCCACATGAGCCTAATACCTCACTAGAGAATCTTGAAGAAGAAATGTCCAATTTGTACATTAATGCTAAACCATCTGACCATCCTATAAAGGAATCTGTTAAAACTTCCAGTTCAGTAAATTCTCTAGATCCTAGAAATAATGAACCAAAATCAAGCGACGGACCTGAAATAACTATCCCTACTTTTACTATACCAAATAATACCCTTAAAAACCATCCCTTAGATTCTCTAGTTGGAGATTTAGATAGAGGAACACAAACTAGATATTCTTTGAGAAATCAGGTTGAACATCAAGCATTCTTATCATAGCTTAAACCTAAAAATATCAATGACGCAATCAATGATGAATTTTGAGTGATGGTTATGCAAGAAGTGCTTAATCATTTTGAGAGAAATAAATTCTGGAAGCTTGTTGATAGACCGAATGATACCTTGACCATAGGAACTAAATGGGTGTTTAGGAATAAAGTAGATAAAGCTGGAAATATAGTTAGAAACAAATCTAGATTGGTTTCACAAGACTATAATCAAGAAGAGGGAATTGATTATGAGGAGACCTTTTCACTAGTAGCTAGTCTTGAATCCATTAGAATCTTACTTGCCTATGCTGCACACTTGGATTTAAAACTTTATCAAATGGATGTCAAAAGTGCATTCTTAAATGGTTATATAATTGAGGATTTTTTTGTTGAAAAAGCCCGAGGTTTTACAAATCCACTTTTTCCAAATCATGTTTTAAAATTAACTAAAGCTTTATATGGTTTGAAACAAGATCCAAGAGCTTGGTATGATAGGTTAAGTAACTTTCTTATTTCTAAAGATTTTAAAAAAGAATTTTCTGATCCTACTTTATTTATAAAAATAATTTATAAAGATGTCTTAATAGCTTAAATATATGTAGATGATATTATCTTTGGTTCTTCTAAAAAATATTTATGCAATGATTTTTAAAAAATGATGCAAAGTGAGTTTGAAATGAGTTTGATGGTGAACTTAAATATTTTCTTGGATTTCGAATATTTCAAAAAAAGGAATGCATTATTTTAAATCAAAGTAAATATATTAAAGATATTTTGAAAAGATATGTATTTTCTGGTATTAAGAGTAGTGAAACACCTATGAGTTCTACTTATAAGTTAGATCTTGATGAAAATGGGAAATCTGTTGATCAAACTGTTTAGAGAGGAATGATTGAGAGTTTTCTTTACTTAACTGCTAGTAGGACATACATAATTTTTAGAGTGTGTATGTGTGCAAGATTTCAAGAAAACCCAAAAGCGCCACATTTAAATGATGTTAAAAGAGTTTTCAAATACCTCAAATATACAGCTGATTTAGGAATGTTCTACTATAAAAGGAAAAAAATTTATATGGTTAGTTATTCTTAGGATGACTTTAGTGGGTGTAAATTAGATATAAAAAGAACCTTAGAACATGTCACTTTTTGGTAAAGTCTCTAATTTCATGGTGTATTAAAAATAAAAATTTTGTTGCATTTTCAACTGTTGAAGCAGAGTACATTATTATTGGTAGTTGTTGTGTACAAATTTTGTGGATGAAACACACTTCATCAATTCATACATATCCCCATAAATTGTGACAATATAAGTGCTATTAATATTTCTAAAAATCCAATTTCTCATTCCATAACAAAACACATTGATGCAAGACATCAATTTTTGAGAGAACACTATCAAAAAGGTGATATAACTCTTGAGTTTATTGGGACTAAACATCAACTTGCTGACATTTTTACCAAACCCTTAAACTCTGAGAGAATGAGCTACATCAGACATGAACTAAGAATGATAAATTTATAAATACTCTTTGTACTTATCTCTTTAAAAATTAAGTTTGTATGTCAAGATGATCGTGTGGAACCAATCATGTGAAATCGATCATGTGAATCCGATCATGTAATGTCGATCAAATGAGACCGATATCGTTAGTGTAAAATTGATACCTATAAGGACTTTTTAGTAAATATTTTTGTCTGCATCTTTTAAGTAAAATGACACAATTTCATTTTTTTTATTTTACCGTTATTCTATTTTATATTTTTACGTAGTATGATCCCTAAATGATAAAATTAAATCAATCCACACTACTTATACCCTTAAACCTTTCAGTACCCACTCTACCTTTGAACCTTCGACCTTTCGAATTCCTTATTCTAACCTGGATCTTCAAAACGGAGAGGAAAAAGTTCATGATGGAAGGAACAAGTGAATTGTTGTCAGCCAAGTGCCAAAAAGGATAATCAAGTAGTGTTGCAATTTATGGGAATCTAGAGTTGGGAATCCACATAGTAACTCTTGAGAAAGAAGTGTTTGTCGAATGTTTATTGTCGAGCAAGTCTCTCTTGCTGAAAGTTTTGGAATCATAAGGGTGGATTAGCTGGTTTGTAGACAATGATATACCTTTCTATCCCAAGCTGGTACACCAATTTTATTTCTATTTGGAAGTGATTTTGGAAGGATATGAGGAGGCTCAGATGAAATCTGTGGTAAAGGGAAAAGAGATTTCATTTTCTTCAAGAGAGTGGGATGAATGCTTGAGGATGCCGCATGAGGGCATATTTGATGACTACCAGGGTAACATTCCACTAACTTCAGATTTATTTTATTATGAAAATTATTTAAAGGAGTTAACTGGTAATGAGGATTCAAGGAGGCTAATAGATTCAGAATTATATGGAGAGGCCGGAATTATATTCAAATTCATCCAACACCAAATCTTCCCAAGAAAGGGAGATTTTGCTTCCTTAATGTATCAGGATGTTTTATTGATTTAGTTTTTGAAGAATGAGGTGAAAGTGAATATGTGTATGTACCTTATGGTAAAAATTTGTGAAATGATCAAACCCTCTTGAAAAGAAACCTATTTATATTATCCAAGGATGATTTCTGCAATGTTTAAGAGGCTAGGATGTGTGGAGGATTAAGATGAGGTGATTACTACATGTAGTGGTTTCTACCTGCACAAAGACATATGAAAAAGGATGAAAATAAATTAGAACCCATGGAGAAGAATTTGGGTAGAAGATGAGGAGAAATTTTATGAGGATTATAATCTTATTGATCATCCTACCAGACCAAGGGATCAAGTTGATCCAACTCTTAAACCTGGTGAGAAGGTTGTGTATTCAGATGAAGAACAAGCTGATCCTGAGCCACAAAGAGAAGAGGGGAATCCTATAGATTATAGGAGTAACCCAAATTGTCATGAACCATCCCTTGGGGCCTGTTTTGTGACTACCCCAAGCCCACCTTCCATAGGTCAGGGGCTAGCGACTAGCACTGGAGAGACATATCCCTGAAACCAGGAAGGCATTGCCTCTAAACCTATAAACTCACCCAAACCAAGGACACAACATGATACAAGAACAAGATAAACTATAAAGTAAATAGGGTGTGTATAGTAAGTAAAGGGGCCAAAATACAAGCCAAACTGGAAAGTACAAGTAAAACTGAAAAAGAATAGCTCCTGTGATCACCCACCAAGGACCCTACCTGAAGGGTAAGTACAACTCTTGAATGGTCGTCCCTACGGATTGTCTCCTCTAATGTCCACCTCCGATTAGCCTCCAGTCTGGTACCCTCGACCTCGATCAGCGGTGTCCGTAATCTTCACAAGACACGGAAACGTATGGGCATAGCCCGTACAGGGGTGAGTATAACGATACTCAATAGGGACCCTGAGACCCTCGTAGGTCTCCTAGAGTTCCACAAAGAAAAAACCACAAAGCATGAAGCAATATTCATCAACACTACTTAGGTATATGCCCATACATATACCTAAGTTATCAAGATATACAAAGGTAACACCTCGAAGGTAGAAGTACCACATAGGTTACACCATGAAGGTAAAAGTACCACATAGGTAACACCACAGAGGTAAAAGTACAACATAGGTAACACCACGAAGGTAAAAGACTCAGATCACATAGGTATTAGTGAAGTATAGAAGTACAGATGATTAGTTGCAAAGCTAGATCATCGTATTCTGTCAAGAGGTACTGCTGTTGACCATACAGAGTCTGACCCACAGAGGATCGATAGGTACTAACCCCCGCAATGACCCACACAGGATCTGACCCCCACATGATCGGTATGCACTGACCCACATAGGATCACTGAGCACTGAATCACACAGGATCTGACCCACATAGGATCGGTATGTGCTGACCCACACAGGATCGCTGAGTGCTAACCCACATAGGATCTGACCCACATAGGATCGCTCGGTACTAACCTCCATATGATTTGTCTCCAACCTCTGCCTCACTGCCAGCCACTGGATTCCCGTTATTAGCACGTTTGGTAGAACCATTCATCAAACCATCAGTTGAACCTAAACTACCACAAATTTCTATGAAGAAGTATCCCAAAGGTCAGTCATGTCAAAAGGGACCCAATGCAACTGACAACGCATCAATCAGACACCCGGTCTATAAGTTATTAGTGTTTCCACTTTGAGGGCCCAGTTGGATTCGGGGTTCGATCCAACCCATACATACTCCAACTCTATCCAAAACTCAAGTGAATTATACCAAAAGGATCATTTCGATCCAAGGATTCTGGTGCCGCTTATGGTTCGTCAAATGGATGCCCAGTTCTCAAGATATGGCCAAAAAGGCGAAAATGGGTCTGGATGGGCTTGGGTCTGGTCCGACTGACCTGGCCTGGGCTGACCCGACCTGGTTTGGGTCTGGGTCAGATGGCCTGGGCCTTGGAGGGTCTGGCCCATGAAGGGGGTGGCCTGGCCCGGCCTGCGCTGGGTGCGGCCCAGTGGAACGACCCACGATCGGGTGGACCGCTGTGGCGGGGTCTGCCCTAGCCAATGCCCGGGAGGGAGGCGCCTCCCAGGTCAACCAAATGGCCAAAGGGTCGTTTGGTTTTTGAAAGTGGGACCCACCAAAGTGGGTCCTACTCGGTGTGCCACGACTGACTAGTTCGTCGGTCGGTCCTCCTCCTCCCAGCGGCGCGACAGTGCTGCTGTCCTCTGCAGCCGGCCGAGTGCCGGCTACCCTTCGGCCTTCGCCATGACCAAGCGGCCGCGACCTCTTGCTCCACCGGCGGTGCGGACGCGCATGAACACTCTGCAACACGGCCAACCGGCATGCCATCAACGAACTTTCTTCGCCGCGGCCGACGGGCCACAACCTCCTGCTCATCTGGCGGCACGGATGCATGCCGCCCTTCCTCCACGTGGCCGGCCAGTGTGTTGGCCACCCTCTTTTTCTGCGGTTCACCGCATCTCCGTTCTAAGCCCGAAAAAAATAAAGACCGCATATTCGCAATCCTCGGGCCGAGGGCTCTATTTCCATACATCATGCTCAACAAAACATTTTGTTTTTAGTGATTTTAAATATTTGACATTGATGAACGCCTGAAGAACAAAAGAAAAATGGACAAGGTACATGTGCAAGACGATGGCCATGTTAGTTTGGCCATCGTCGTTGTGAATCCAGAATATAAAAAATTATCATATAAATTCAATCATATTTCAAATTAAATCCCCTACCTTGACATTCATTAAAGATGACATAAGGAAGAAGACAAAGTCGATGAAGGGAACGTCGACATTCGTCGCTCCTGCAAGACGCTTCCAAAGTCGTTTCCTCATTCTTCATTTGGAAGTCATTCTTCATCGGAGGATATTTCTCCAAAGGTTCTCCCAATCTCTCCATTCCTTTGCCAACAATTTATTCCACAAAAGGTGTGGCGCCAAATTAATAAGATTAAGTTTATTAATTAAAAAAATAGAGTTAACACATTAATTAAGTTTAAGTTGACACATTAAGTTGGGAGGATTCTAAGGGTTTCCCCCGCATTAATTGGAAGAGTTCAGGTGGTCCCCACCACTAAATTCAAAATGGGAGGTTTCAATTTCAAAAATAAAATAAAGCATGTTTATTTTATTTTCTCCCATGAAAAGTCCGAAAACTAATTTCCAACCTCGACCTACTGCGGTTGAGGTGAAGTTATCCTTAAGTGAATATCAGCATTGCGAGTTCAATGATACCCTCAGATTTCAATTCTGAGCACCAGTTAAAAAGTTACAAAACACCATTCATGCGTTTACTGAACGTACATGAAAAAAGTTTAGAAATTCATTCCGGGCTTACCAGTCCTCGGAATCATGTGCCGTTAATTTTTTCAGACTTATAATATTCCCATATAATTAAAAAAATTACATGGAAAAATTCGCGTCTTTACACATATATCACAGAAATCCCTAGAGAAATGTTATATGGACCAACAAGTCCACGATTAGAATTACCTTCTAATGAACCTTGTTTGGATGATGATGAAGATGAGGAAGAGACTGAAGTCTATGGAGTTAAAGGTTATGTGATCAAGACTGATGATGATGATGGTGAAGATTATGATGATGATGAGGATGATGATGGTGAGCATGTGAGTGACTCACTAAAATCTAGACAAGATGTAGTCAGTTCAGGTGAGGAGTCTGTGCATAGAGATGATGATGAGACTGGTAGATAGGATTATGTTGATCTCGATGGATAAGTTGATGTTGATGGTTTTGATCATGCTAAAAGATATTTTGGACATGAGGATGGACATGACAACCTTAATGATGCTCAAGGAATCATTTAGGAACCTGCTGATATTATAGATGGAGGTCAAGAAGAATAAGCTGAAGTTCATATTGTACATGTGCCTCAGAATGAGGGGGAGCCTCAAGTGGATGGAGGTCAAGAGGAAGAAGATGAAGCTTAAATTGTACCTGTACCTCAGAATGAGGGGGTGCCTCAAAGGAAAATAGTAAGAATTGATACTGTGGATCCTAGAGATTGGACTTGTTCTGATGAGTGGAATAGAGATCCAGTATATATCCTATTTGTTCTGATGAAGATATGGTATCTCCTCCTTCTCCACAAGCTGATGCGGAACCGACTACTCTTAATTCACCCGATTTTCTACCAGTGATGAGCCTGTTGTACCTTCAATGCCTAGTGACTATGTCACCAAGGATGATCTCTAATAATTCAAATCTAATGTATATGAATCAGTGAGATCCTCTATTGAAGTCATAAATTAAGCTTCTACTTCTGTGAGTATTATAAAGGTAGATGCTGTTCAGATTTCTAGAATTGTAATTCAGGAAATACAAACCAATCTTATCACTACAGTCGAGACCATTGTGAGAAATAATTCAGTGATGGGAGAAAAAGTGCAGAAAATGGGTTATGAAATTTTATCTCTGTCCAATGATTTCAAAACCACACTTGGTGGTGTTATAGAGGTCCTTAGGAACCTTTTTACACATCTACTAAATGAAGATTTGAAAAAGTTGAAGGAGGATCTTGGAAAGATGATTTCTGGAGCATCCAGTTCTAGAGTTACCAGGCCTGATGCTGATATAGAGTCCCTCAGGACTGTGATAAGAGAAGAGATCAAGGATATGAAAAATTATTATTATAAATAGGACCTTTATAAAGTGAAAAGGAACAGTGACCATGTATATAGCATGGTGAGACAATGTGCAAATGAGGCAACTGCTTCTCAAAAGAAGATCAGGGATAAAGTGGACAAATATTTTTCCAAAATCTACACAAATCATGAGTTGAATAATAACTTTAAATACTTGGATGAGAACCTCAAGATACCACCAGTGATTGAGGAATTTAATAAGTGATCCAGTTGAAAGAGTTTACACCCACATTAGATAAGTTCATGAAAAACAAGGAGGATTTAGAGAAGGCCATGCAGTATTAGGGTGAAATCATAAATGATTTCATCAAGATTTTGAAGCCCTACCTACATGTACAGTCTGAAGCTACAGTGGTTCCTGTAGCTGCTTCCATCAGACCTGCTTCACTGCCTCCTGCTCAGATGTCCGTGTCTCAAGCTTTATCTTAGATCAGACCAGTGATCCAAGAACAACCTCCCAGTTGTATTATGTTAGAGTAGAGACCAAGCCTTGCATCTATTGTTCCTACAACCATTACTTTACCTAGTGAAACCAGTCAATCAGACCTTCCTACATCCACAGAATCACCTCCTGGACCCAATATTGACCCTTCAGACAAAGGGAAAGCTCCTCAAAATCCCAAGCCTTAATTGTGGATCATAATTTTATAGGGCTCTGTACTTTTATTTTTGATGAGTGTCTTTTGATATTTGTACTATTTTGTACTTTCAAAAATATAAGTTTTCCTTCACTATGTTTCAAGTTTCCTTGTGTTCTTTTTATTTATACTTTATGTTTCTTTTCACCTTTTTTCTAATCCCAAAAGGGGGAGAAATCTATGGATGTCATCAACTCTTAACCTAAGGGGAGAAATCTGGCATATGAAAGAATGGATGGCATCAACTCTTAACCTAAGGGGGAGAAATCTGGCATAAAAATGATGGAATGTAATCAATAGAATATATATATATATCCCATCTCTGGTATAAATCACTAAGACTGCTCTAATACAACTTACTAAGGGGAGCATGAAATTTCTCTGATATAACTATCTTGTAAGAACCATCTATACATGCTCTGATACAATTATTGAGGGGGATCATAAAAGGAAAGACCTTAGAGTTATATTGATAATTCACACTCACTATTGGAATGCTAAGCCAAGTCATTCTTATTTCTTAACATCATGTATAGATCATTCATGCCATGATTTGGGATTATCAAAAAGGGGGAGATTGTTGGACCCTTTGTGAGATAGTTTTTTTAATAATCACAAATCATGCCAATTTAAAAATCATGATAATTCACATATTATGTTTTAAGTGATGATAATAATGTTAGTGAATATTTATAAATGAATAGATTTTGTCACATGGTATAATACATTTCAATAATTCAATAAATTATGGATATTTGTGTTTCAATATATTTACAAGTGTATATTTACATGTAATTATGAATTTCACTTAATATAGTACTATTCTATATAAGAACAACACTTTGTAAGTTTTTCAAAGTCTCTAACACCGATTGGTTAAAAGGATTCACCGATGGATGACTCACCGATGAGGACTCACCGATCGAAGAAGACACCGATACATGACTCACCGATAGAACAAACGACACATCAATGGACAAGTCACTGCTGATTGGTTACACCAATAGTTCAATTGAATCACCAATGGACGACTCACCAATAGACGACTCATTTATGTGAGATGCACCGATAGTTCAAAGGACTCACAGACGACGAATCACTGATGCCCGGAGACCGGAAGTACAAATGACTCACCGATGCCCAGAGTCACCGATACCGATGGAACTAAAAAATGATACAAATATTCACCATTTCTGATAGAAGGACTTAGTGATGCTCATGAATTGACAATGCTTATGACTCACTGACAGTCATAAAGAACTATTTTTATTTTATTAATTCAAAATTATATCTAACGGTCATATTCATAAAAATTAATGTTTCTAACATTATTTAATGCATTTTTTAGGATATTTAGAGGAAAGTATGAGGTGAATGCACATGTGAAGATCATTATGTCTATTGGAACTTGAAGTATAAAAGGATAACAAGCTGTATTATTTAAATACACATAGAAGAGTAGCAAAAAAACCAATGAACTCTTGCAACTCTCGAGCATACTTCCAAAACCCCAGAATTCAAAAGGAAGAATATATGGGGAGATCAATAAATCAAGATAAACCTATTGAACTATCCTAAACATATTTCTAACAAGAAGATGAACATCTGATACTCCTAAAATCTAGAACACAGAGGCTTCAACACTCTATTTTGGAGTCAACTTCAAGAATAGGACTCAAACTTTAATTCCACTACATCAAACGAGTCTAGAGTTGCACCGCATAACACATAGAGCCTTCTAAAACTAACTCTACATCTTTAGATCTATTGTGTTCATTTATTTACATTTCAGGGAAGTGTGTGTATATATCTATTACACACACACTGACTCCTGTGAATAACTGGAGGATACTTGTTATCCTCAATATCAGACTCTATTTATCCATTTGTATCCCATGCAGAACTATTTAAGAGGTTGTGTGTGATATGTTTGTTATTTTTTCCAAAAATAACTTTGGTAGAGGTCAAGGGTGACCTAGACAACCTTTTGTGCTATTGTGAACCTCGATCCATGGTGTGGGTCAAACCTGTTTATTCATTTTAACTTCTTGGTGCCAGGTGATCACCAAGTGGAGAGGACTAAGTCTCAGCTTGAGACTGAACCTCTTATTTTAAATTCTGCTAAGCCTATTATTATTTTCTTTTACTACGTTTTATAACAAATTTTATTTAAACAAATTAAAACTCTAATAGTTAGTTTAGCAATTGTTTATAGCAGTTTTGAACTAGTAGGTTAGTTTCAAAAGTTATATTAATATTTAGGTTAATATAGTTGAGAACTAATAGATCTATTGAGAAATTAATTGAAAATTCAAGACTCTTATAAATTCACTACAAACTTACATAGATTATATTTTTTAATTGGGAGAAATTTTCAAAGAACCAATATTTATTAGAAATTTTTATAGGGACTCAATTCACCCCCCTCTTGAGTACTCTACTCAGACCAACATGGTTAATTATTACATGTCATAAATGACTTATGAATCATTTTCTTAAAGTATAAAAAAATATGAATGTGTTTTCTTGGTTTTGAGTATTTAATGTGTGTTTTGACCTAAAATGTCAATTTTAAACTAAAAACATAAACATTGAGTAATACTGGGAATACCGTGTATTAGATTGAGGTGTGGTTGATTCCTACACATCCCACCATGTCATTTTATCCTACAATTCATTCAACCTTTAGGTTTATCTAACAATATTACTATTTGACAACCTATAATTTTTAATTCATTGTAGAATAAAAATAAAAGTGCATCATCATGAGTGAATCATTCTTATTGAGTGCATGATCATAGTACAGGAGTTCATCTTCCATATTGAAGAATTTATCTATAATTGTTTTTTGTCCGATAATTTTGTGCTCCTAATAGAGCACAAAATGATCAGAGAAAAAACAATTATAGATGAATTCATTTTTTCACGATCTCTATGAAAATTAACAAAATAAGTATCAGATAAAAATGATATGGAAACTAACTAAAAAAGTAGATAAAATGATGATAAAATCAACTAAATTAGTAGTAGGAAGTCACATATTCAGGATGTTAGTACAAATTCTGACACCATGTATTCTACCCATTGGTTTTTAAACAAATCTATTTAATTTTTTGAATACTAGGATTTTATATAGTATTAGTAGTACTATAAATATATAAATAAATAATGAATTAATAAATATTTTAAATGGAATTGTAATTATCATAAAAAATATATCTTCGAGGATGCTAGTATGTTAATGGATTATGATATCCTTTATAAATTTGTGAACATAATAACCACAATATTTTCTATTTTTTTGGGAATTGAATAAACATTGAGAAAAAAAGTATTTTTTTTATATATGTTTTTATAGTGAAATATTATTATATATACCCTAATACTTATTCATTTATAGAAGTCGATAGGCTTCTTCTGCCCATGGACTATCCTCATTACATGATTTTGAAGATATTTAAACACCACCCTATCATAAAATAAATTTCATTAAAACATAATATAAAATGTATAACATGAATTTTATTTATAAAATTTTGCATGTAGTGTATTAAAAATTGATAAACATCATCACACGTGGTCAGTTTGTTGGGTATCCATGAATTGAATCCAGAAAATAAATATTTGAAGTATAAAAATTGATTGCAATGAGTAACCCATGATGCCTAAAAAACAAAAAGGACTAATTAATGAAAGGAGTGAAAATATATTTTATATGATTAAATTATAGAGTTTTACCCCCGTATCATGAGTATTAAGAAGCACCTGTCATCTGTAAGTTTACTTTCAAACATTGTAGAAAATTTTCCACTATTACTTCATATTGATTTAGTTATATTGAGAATAGTTGTGTAAAAGTGACGTGAGGACTAATGAGTCCAAATTTATGTTTACATGGGATTTCCCCTCAAATAATATCTAAATATATTCCTATAAAAATATGAATATTATTCAGTCATAATCAACATAGTAGATCAGTTATTGGAAAAGAATTATGAAAATACAACTCATGTATACATTTAAAACTGATAATTCTATCCATTCATGGTCGAGGATTTAATTTATGTTATCAATACCAAGATATTCTATAATGACCTCTCTGTACAATTGATCTTGAAAATCAATTATGGTCTCATCAAAAATTTTTAATGTTGTATCTGTATGAACCTTTAATGTTAGTAAATGTTGAAGTTGCATGGTAGATCTAAAGGTAATTTATGAAGATCTTTTCAATTGGTTGGTTGATCATTTAGAATTTTTTGATTCAACTTTCTTTTTAAACCCCTTCTTTTTATCTATCTTTAATAACATTCATCGGTTCATGCTTTTTTTTCTTTAATTGTTAATGTTTTTTCATAAACAAATTGGATAGGAATACCTCCTTCATGACATGTATTTTTACAATATCAAACGACCATACTATAAAAGTTATAATAAAAAGCTCAACCATATGAACATCCATATCATCCAGTGGAATGGTATCTCAACACTCAACTCTTGAGCTACATGAATCCCACTATTAAACGACCTATTGTAATTTTTTTATTGTGTAGAATATCTCCTTGGATATTGTAAACTATACCCCTCGTAACAAGGCTATGGGTGGGTGATAATAGATGCAAATCATAATCATTAACCCTATAGAATATTAGTATAAGAAATGTATCAATGTCTGACTAATTCACATTTTATAGAGACAGTTATGAAAAAATTGATTACCTCTTATAATCCAGACCTTTGAGAGGAATGACTCACCTAAATGCTGGTGGGGGTGGGGGGATTTTCACGTAGTGTTTGTTGCTGAGTTGTTTCTTCTCTTTGATTCCTTCCCATAACATTTTATAACAACTCAGACTACCAATTAAGTTTCACTATTACAAATAGACCTTTAACAACGCTAAAATTGGCCTTTATTAGCACCAGAGAAGTGCAGACTACTAGAGTAAGATTAAAATACCCAGTCTTTTATCAGTACTAAAAAAGCGCTGGTAAAGGAAAATATTTTTTCAGTGATTTTATTTAGCATTGATAAAGTGGACCTTTATCAACACTTATAAGAGCATCAATAAAGGGTACCTTTATTAGAATTTGTAAAATCATGGATAAAGGACCAATTTATTAGCACTTTTAATAGAATTAATAAAGTAACCATTTATCAGTTCTTTTAAAAGCACTGATAAAGACACCATTTATTAGCGTTTTTAAAAGCACTGATAAAGGACTCATTTATTACTGATTTTAAAAGTACTAATAAAGGGGAATAATACAGTGTGTTGTAACAGCACACCAAAACACCAATATAATGTACTGTAACAGTACAACACAACACCAAAAACACCACCAGATATCAAAAAATCAAGTACCAATACAGAATTTAAATAAAATGAAATTTACAACACAAATAAAAGAGAAAAAACACTATATTATAGACATTTCAAACATTGGTTTATACAATTACATAATAAAAAATTATTACAAACATCCAAAAACATTAATGTTCCTTTATCTTTTGGTCCTGACCCCAACTCATGTTATTTCCAAGAAAACTACCCCTGCTCGAGCAAAAGAACGTACCTGTATAATTTTTTTATGTTAGTAATAATATAAAGAAATAAATTAATAGAAAATGTTAATTTTAAACTAAGATTTGAGTTATACCAGGAAAACTGTGTATCAGATTGAGTTGTGTTTGATTGTTACACGTCACACCATTTCTTATTCATATTCAAGATTTATATTTGTGAAAATTAATTAAATATGTATAAGATAAAGCCCCATGGGTTCAATCTAGTGGTTGCATCTTGTGGTGGTTTTTGGGAGGTCTCAGTTTCAAGCCTCCCTATGAACAATTAGGCAGGTTTCCATTTGTTTATTCCCTCTCCCCTAATCGGTGTAATATAAATAAGTGTAAGATAAAAATAATAAGGAAATAAATTAAGTAGTATCATATAGAATGACGATAAAACTGTCACGACCCAACCCAACGGGGCTCGAGCCGCGACACCCCAAGCCCGCCTCCAATAGGCCAGGGGCTGGCGACCAGCGCCGAGTAGGCTATCACACACATGAGAGGCATTAGCCTAAGGTACCTGTACACACGCACCCACAACACCTCCATGCAACAGTGCAGAGATATAGAAACTGAAAAGTAAATGCATGCATACACTATCCCAAACCAGAGTGCAACAACAAAAGTACAAAGGGCAAAACAGGGCCCACCAAAGAAAACTACAAAGCACGTCCAACCTGCTCTGAAGAAGGGGAATGCTGCCACAAACACCCGCCGGAAAGATCCCTCGGCACAGCTCCGGTGGACACCCCGGTCAACTCACTCACTAAGCTCCGCCTGCTCCGGGTCCTCCTGGGACTCCGTCAAAAGGCCTATGGTCTGCACAAGACACAAACATGTGCGGGCAAAGCCCGTGCAGGGGTGAGTATAAACATACTCAATAGGCACCCCAAAAACCCAAAACCCAAGGGAGCAACTGAAAGACAACAGTCCGCTCAACCCTACCAGAGAGAACCCAGACGAGAGAGAGAAACTCCATCTCGTGACCATCCTCGGCTAAACACAACTAGTCATATCAGCTCAGCTCAGGTGTATGCCCATACATACACCTTGAACAATCCAGATATACACAGCTCACGCCACAAAGCCACAAGAGGTACCGAACTCATCACCAGAAACTGTCCACAACCAGGAGAGTACACCATGAACACTGTCATACCAGATGACACTCATACGAGAGATACACTCCATCAGGTCCCAAACAAACATCTTAGACGCTCACCCGAGAGACCACACTCGTCGGATAACATCACTGAGGAAACATCGCTGAAACAACTTAACCACACAAACTCCTCGGATAGGGGATCGCCGCTAGGGTCCGCTAGGGGATACCAAGACCCACTCCGGTATACGTAGCTCACAGATAGGGGATCACTCCCAGGGTCCGCTGGGGGATACCACGACCCGATCTAGCATACGTAGTTCTCACAGATAGGGGATCACACCCAGGATCTGCTGGGGGATACCACAACACGATCTGGCGCTCGACAGAAGGTCCACACTCAGATAGAGGATCATCGTCCATATAAAGATGGTCACGACGATACCGGAACCCTATCTGGTATAACTCGCGAAGTAGGGGATCAAACTGACGATGCCGCAACCCTACCGAAACCACGCGCTGAGTAGGGGATCGCATAACCAACGATACCGCAACCCTACCAACACCAAGCGCTCAGTAGGGGATCGTATAACCAACGATACCGCAACCCTACTATAAACCACATGCTGAGTAGGGGATCGTAACCCGACGATGCCACAACCCTATTGTGCACGAGCCACCGCGTAGGGGATCATATTCCCGATGATGCCAGAAACCCTACGGGGTTAACCTGCTAGATAGGGGATCGCCGCCCATGAATAAGCGGTCACAACGATACCAAGAACCCGATCTAGGGTAAAGATGCTAGAGGATCCACTCCGGGCCCACCGGAGGGATACCACAACTCTAACAGTTTAAACATCCCATCGAGAGGATTACAAACCCATACGAAGGTTGTGATACCACACGAACCCTCGTAGGAACGAACCAAGGGAGAACCCTCAACCACGGCTGGTCCAAACGTCGCTAACCCGAGCGACCCGCCACAACGCCACACTGCGCACCTCCGAAGCCAAAACCGAGGCCACCATCGCGTTCCACACGGAAAAACACGCAGGATAGGCTGTTTACTCGCCCAAAACGGAGCGCCGGTGAAAAAGGCACTATTCACCGTAGCTAGCTCATGCGGGGCCCACACAACGATCCCGAAACCCATCGAGCGGATCACACCACGACGATCCCCTCAGAAAAACAAGCGGAATCGACTACTCGCTCGTCCAAAACGGACACCCGGTGAAAAAGGTACTATTCACCGAAGGCCCGCCCGGGTAGGGCCCATGCCTGGATTCCGAAACTCACCGAACGGATTGCACCACGACGATCCTCTCGGAAAAACACACAGGATCGACTATTCATCTGCCAAAATCGGACTTCTGGTGCAAAAGTTGCGTTTCTCCGCAAACGCCAAACCCGACCTCGTGGGGCCCGCACCCCGTTCACAGTCCCAACACCCGGAAACCATCTCAAAAAGTTCGTCGTACCATCAGGGTCTCAACGCCACTGACGGCACGTCAATCGGACGCTCCGGGTAGAAGTTACAATGGCCAGAAGTCGTAAAATAATAAATTAATATTATTTTATGCGACGTTTCTAGCTCCCGGGCCACGATCCCGAGACTTGAAACCCTCGAACCCACACTGGAAGGTTCGTCACATTGTCAGGGTCGCGTCGCCGCAAACGGCGCGCGAATCCGGCTCCTGGTTCGCAAGATACGGGGGTTTAAAGACCCCCCGTATAAGACTAGAGGCCGGACCGGCCGCCGCCGCGCCGGCCCGCCCCGGCCGACCTTCCGCGGACCGCCGGGGGCACCCCGGTGGTCCGTTTTGCGATCCGGAGGTGTCTACACGACCCTCGGGACCCGATCTACACTGCTACTGGTTCAATTTGCAGAAAAACACAGCAAAAATGGGATCGGGGGTTAAAACTCAAATCCGCCTACCTCGCGGGTGAAACGCCGACGTTTTGCCTCAGATCCGCGCTCCAGAGCTTCCGCTGCGCACTCCTGGAACGTCCGCCGTCGAATTCTGAGCTCGTGGGCGCTTCGTTTACTCGATTCAGCGGAGTGGCGGTGAAGAACGGTGAAGAACGATAAAGGGGGGGGGGGTGATATTTATATCAGCCGCCCGCCGGCGCCAAACCTGCCTCGGACCCGACGCCCAATGCGAACAAAAGTATGGTCACCCCTAGGGTAAACGCGCCATTCTGAACGCAACGACGGACTCATATTTTCCATCCGAGACTCCGTTCAGAAGTTATTTGAGCCGACGCTCGCACACTAACTCCGCCACGTATTTACGAAAACACCCCTGATGGCGTTTCTCACCGCAGGCCCGCGCCCACAAAGTTTACACCTCGACTAGGGTAAACGGAACGTTCCGGACGCAACCGTTCCCTCAGATTCCCGTTCTGAGCTACCGTTTAGGAGATATCACACCCCCTCCATGTGCATAGTATAAAAATACTTAATATTTTTATAAAATTATTTCCGGGCACACCGGGCCTCGGAATCGCACACCGTCTTCGCACCTAGCTCTGGAATGATTCCTAGAAATATTCCAAAGTCTGACAGGGGCAAAAACCTGAGTCGCTACATCCTCCCCCCCTTAGAACTTTTTGTCCCCGAAAAGCCCTAAGCACTAGGGAAGCGACTGGACTCTCGACTGAGTCTCACACACTAGCGAGCTCACCAACAAACACCCACAGAGGGTCTTATCAACGCCCTGAACAAAACTCGAGCAAGCAACAAAAAGGAAAGAGTACCGCTAAACAGTGTCTGACAAACTACTGCAGTAAGTAGAAAAGACACAAGGCGTACCTCTATCCATCCATGGTGCTTCTGGGTCAACTGCCTCCAGGGCATGCAACTGTCCTAGCCCTCGACCACCAGCTCCCTGAGCTTGGCGTGGACCCCCTGGGGGTGGGGGTGGTGGCAACAGGTACTGCCTACCACCGCCTCCTGCTGCACCAGCTCCGCCGCCACGTCCACCACCCTGCAGACCTCCTTGCTCGAGACGCTGCCTCTGCCAAGGCGGTCCATCGACCAGATCCCTCTCAGCATCACGTCGGGTCAGACAATCTCTAGCAAGATGTCCCCGACCATCGCAAGCGTAACACCGCCTCTCCTGTGGCTGACCAAAACTAGCCTGCGAGCCCTGTGAGCCCTGAGGCTCAGATCCTCCATCATGGGGTCGCCTCCTGAAACGTCGGCCACATCCAGACCCCTGAGTCTGACGTCGGCTACCAGATGCCGATCTGACCGTCGAAGTCTCAGCTCTAGAGTGCCCAGCACTAACAGGGGGAAATTGCTCATCCAGAAAACTCTCCACCACCAACGCTCGCTCCAGCACTCCAGCATATGTGGGTAGGCACAAGGAAACCACACCTGCTCGGATGTCCCTGCGTAGGACCTGCTCGAAGGTCCGAGCCATAAAGAATGGGTCTCGAACCATATCCAGGGAGTAGCGCGACAGGTCTGTAAACCGCGCTGAGTACTCCGACACAGTCATGCTCTCCTGTCGAAGCTGTAGAAGCTCCTGGATCCGCACTGACCTCAGCGTCACTGGATAGAACTCCTCCCTGAAGAGCCGCTCAAACTCTGTCCATGTGAGCATCTCCTCGTCATGGGACTGCGTCACCAAACTCCACCATCACCCGGCAGAACCATGCAGAAGGCTCGCCGCTAGGACCACCATCTGATCTGGAGGTGTCCTCACTAGGCGGAAAACTCGGGTGACTGCCTCAAGCCAGTCATCAGCTGCCTGGGGGTCTGGATCACCCCGGAACCTCAGAGGTCGCTGCCTCTGGAACTCGTGCAGCGCACTCAGCCTGCGTGCAACCTCGTCCTGTACTGCCGGCACAACCAGCTGCTCGACAGGTGGTGGAACCTCAGAACCTGCGCCCTGCTCCACAGCCACTACACGGGGCGGGTCATCAGCACAATCCTGTTGCGGAACCCTCGCTGGCTGTCGTCGTGGAGGCATCCTGAAATACATTCAAGATGCACCACAGTCAAAGAGTATATCTGGAGAGCTGACTCAAGAAGGACAAGGAAAAACCAAAAACCCAGTCCTATATGATGCATGTACCATTATGTCCCCGCGACCAGTGTACGAATGTCCCGAGTCGAAAGGCAGGTTATCAGAGTCCTGGTGTATGGATATGTCGGCCGCCGCACCAACACTGGAGTCCCTGGCCTGAAAGCCGAACTCGAAACATCCTAACACTACCGCTATGCAACCCAAACCAAGCTCACAGCTAGACCAGCTACGCTCTGAGATCCCAAAGGTGGAACCTCCTTTGATACCACTCTGTCACGACCCGACCCAACGGGGCTCGAGCCGCGACACCCCAAGCCCGCCTCCAATAGGCCAGGGGCTGGTGACCAGCGCCGAGTAGGCTATCACACACATGGAAGGCATTAGCCTAAAGTACCTGTACACACGCACCCACAACACCTCCATGCAACAATGCAGAGATATAGAAACTGAAAAGTAAATGCATGCATACACTATCCCAAACGAGAGTGCAACAACAAAAGTACAAAGGGAAAAATAGGGCCCACCAAAGAAAACTACAAAGCACGTCCAACCTGCTCTGAAGAAGGGGAACGCTGCCACAAACACCCTCTGGAAAGATCCCTCAGCACAGCTCCGGTGGACACCCCGGTCAACTCACTCACTAAGCTCCGCCTGCTCCGGGTCCTCCTGGGACTCCGTCAAAAGGCCTGTGGTCTGCACAAGACACAAACATGTGCGGGAAAAGTCCGTGCAGGGGTGAGTATAAACATACTCAGTTGGCACCCCAAAAACCCAAAACCCAAGGGAGCAACTGAAAGACAACAGTCCGCTCAACCCTGCCAGAGGGAACCCAGACGAGAGAGAGAAACTCCATCTCGTGACCATCCTCAGCTAAACACAACTAGTCATCTCAGCTCAGCTCAGGTGTATGCCCATACATACACCTTGAACAATCCAGATATACATAGCTCACGCCACAAAGCCACAAGAGGTACCAGCCTCATCACCAGCAACTGTCCACAACCAGGAGAGTACACCACAAGCACTGTCATACCAGATGACACTCATCCGAGAGATACACTCCATCGGGTCCCAAACAAACATCTCAGACGCTTACCCGAGAGACCACGCTCGTCGGATAACATCACTGAGGAAACATCGCTGAAACAACTTAACCACCCAAACTCCTCAGATAGGGGATCGCCGCTAGGGTCCTCTAGGGGATACCAAGACCTACTCCGGTATACGTAGCTCACAGATAGGGGATCACTCCCAGGGTCCGCTGGGGGATACCACGACCCGATCTGGCATACGTAGTTCTCACAGATAGGGGATCACACCCAGGATCCGCTGGGGGATACCACAACCCGATCTGGCGCTCGACAGAAGCTCCACACTCAGATAGAGGATCATCGTCCATATAAAGATGGTCACGACGATACCGGAACCCTATCTGGTATAACTCGCGAAGTAGGGGATCGAACCGACGATGCTGCAACCCTACCGAAACCACGCGCTGATAGGGGATCGCATAACCAACGATACCGCAACCCTACCGACACCAAGCGCTCAGTAGGGGATCGTATAACCAACGATACCGCAACCCTACTATAAACCACATGCTGAGTAGGGGATCGTAACCCGACGATGCCACAACCCTACTGTGCACGACCCACCGCGTAGGGGATCATATTCCCGATGATGCCAGAAACCCTACGGGGTTAACCTGCTAGATAGGGGATCGCCACCCGTGAATAAGCGGTCACAGCGATACCAAGAACCCGATCTAGGGTAAAGATGCTAGAGGATCTACTCCGGGCCCACCGGAGGGATACCACAACTCTAACAGTTTAAACATCCCATCGAGAGGATCAAAAACCCATACGAAGGTTGTGATACCACACGAACCCTCGTAGGAACGAACCAAGGGAGAACCCTCAACCACTGCTGGTCCAAACGTCGCTAACCCGAGCGACCCTCCACAACGCCACACTGCGCACCTCCGAAGCCAAAACCGAGGCCACCATCGCGTTCCACGCGGAAAAACACGCAAGATAGGCTGTTTACTCGCCCAAAACGGAGCGTCGGTGAAAAAGGCACTATTCACCATAGCTAGCTCGTGCGGGGCCCACACAACGATCCTGAAACCCATCGAGCGGATCACACCACAATGATCCCCTCAAAAAAACAAGCGGAATCGACTACTCGCTCGTCCAAAACGGACACCCGGTGAAAAAGGTACTATTCACCGAAGGCCCGCCCGGGTGGGGCCCACGCCTGGATTCCGAAACTCAACGAACGGATTGCACCATGGCGATCCTCTCGGAAAAACACACAGGATCGACTATTCATCCGCCAAAATCGGACTCCTGGTGCAAAAGTTGCGTTTCTCCGCAAACGCCAAACCCTGCCTTGTGGGGCCCGCACCCCGTTCACAGTCCCAACACCCGGATACCATCTCAAAAAGTCCGTCGTACCATCAGGGTCTCAACGCCACTGACGGCACGTCAATCGGACGCTCCAGGTAGAAGTTACAACGGCCCGAAGTCGTAAAATAATAAATTAATATTATTTTACGCGACGTTTCTAGCTCCCGGTCCACGATCCCAAAATTTGAAACCCTCGAACCCACACCGGAGGGTTCGCCACGTTTTCAGGGTCGCGTCGCCGCAAACGGCGCACAAATCCGGCTCCCGGTTCGCAAGATACGGGGGTTTAAAGACCCCCGTATAAGACTAGAGGCCGGACCGGCCGCCGCCGCGGGCCGCCGGGCTCCGCCGGCGCCGGCAGACCTTCCGCGGACCGCCGGGGGCACCCCGGTGGTCCGTTTTGCGATTCGGAGGCGTCTACATGACCCTCGGGACCCGATCTACACTGCTACGGCTTCAATTTGCAGAAAAACGCAGCAAAAACGGGATCGGGGGTTAAAACTCAAATCCGCCTACCTCGCGGGCGAAACGCCGACATTCTGCCTCAGATCCGCGCTCCAGAGCTTCCGCTGCGCGCTCCTGGAATGTCCGCTGTCGAATTCTGAGCTCGTGGGTGCTTTGTTTGCTCGATTCGGCGGAATGGCGGCGAAGAACGATAAAAGGGGGGGGGGGGGGGGGGGCGCTGATATTTATATCAGCCGCCCGCCGGCGCCAAACCCGCCTCAGACCCGACACCCGATGCGAACAAAAGTAAGGTCACCCCTAGGGTAAATGCGCCGTTCTGAACGCAACGACAGACTCAGATTTTCCATCTGAGACTCCGTTCAGAAGTTATTTGAGCCGACGCTCGCACACTAACTTCGCCACGTATTAACGAAAACGCCCCTGGTGGCGTTTCTCACCGCAGGCCCGCGCCCGCAAAGTTTACACCTCTCCTAGGGTAAACGGCACGTTCCGGACGCAACCGTGCCCTAAGATTCCCGTTCTGAGCTACCGTTTAGGAGATATCACACCCCCGCCACGTGCATAGTATAAAAATACTTAATATTTTTATAAAATTAATTCCGGGCACACCGGGCCTCGGAATCGCACGCCGTCTTCGCGCCTAGCTCTGAAATTATGCCTAGAAATATTCCAAAGTCTGACAGGGCCAAAAACCCGAGTCTCTACAAAAACAATCTAGGCTTGTTTGCCCAGTTTTGGTGATGTGATGCACGTTTTAAACTAAAATGACAATTATATATTTAAAAGTGGAACTTGAAGACATATCGATCACACCATTAATCAGATTGATGTGAGGTTGATTCCTAAAAATCTAAAATTACTTATGGATCATTTTCCTAATGTATCAATACAATATGAATGTGTTTGTACAGTTTTGAGTACGTCACTTGTTTTTTTACAAAAATTTCATTTTAAACTGGAAACATACAATTTGAATTATACAAATCACATCATGTATCAGTTTTAAATGATACAAATTCCTACACGTGAAAAATGACTTATGAATCATTTTCCTAAATTATCAAGAAAACTTAAGCATGTTTGCTTAGTTTTTAGTGAGTGGAACTTTTTGAACTAAAATGTCGATTTTAAACTGATAACGGAAACATTGAGTCACAATGGGAACATTGTGTATTGGATTGAGGAGAGTTTAATTACTATATGTCAAAAATGACTTATAGATCATTGTCCTAAAGTATCAAAACAATATGAAAGTTTTTTCTCAGTTTTGAGTAAGTCAGTTGTACTTTTTACTAAAATTGATGTCAATTTTAAATACAAAGACGTACTTGTAGTCATGCCTATCACACCATGAATTATATTGATATGTTTCTAACACCTACACATATTAAATGAATTATGTACCATTTTACTAAATTATAAAGATAATTTAAATTCATTTTGTTGGTTTTGAGTACGCCACTTGTCTTGTTTTACTAAAATGTCATTTTAAACTGGAAACACGTACTTTGACTCATAACAATCACATCATGTATCACTTTTATGTGAGACTAATTCCAACATTTAATAGATAAATTATGAATCATTTTACTAAATTATCAAAAAAATATGAGCGTTTTTTCTCAATTTTTAGTGAGTGACACTTTTTGAACTAAAATGTCAATTTTAAACTTATAACGGACCTATTGAGTCATACTGGGAACGTCATGTATTATATTGAGGTATGGTTGATTCCTACACATAAAAAATGTCTTATGGATCATTTTACTAAATTATCAAAACAATATCATCCTTTTTACTAAATTATTTATCAATTTTAAATAAAAAGATGCACTTGGAGTCATACAGGTAAAACCGTGTGTCTAATTGAGGTGAGGATGATTCATAAACTTCTAAAATGAGTTATGTATATTTTTACTAAAGTACCAAAAAATACGAATGCATTTGCTCTATTTTTAGTAAATAACTTTTCTTTTTTACAAAAATGACATTTTAAACTAGAAACACACACTTTGACTCATACCGATCAAATTTTGTATCAGTATAAAGTGAGACCAATTACTATACATAAAAAATGATTTATGAATCTATTTCATAAATTATCAAGAAAATATGAGTGTGTTTTCTTGGTTTTCAGCGAGTGAAACTTTTTGAACTAAAATATCAATTTTAGACTAATAATGAATACTTTGGGTCATACTGGGCACATCATGTATCATATTGAGGTATGGTTGATTCCTACACATCAAAAATGACTTATGGATCATTTAAATAATGTATAAAAATAATAAGAATGTGTTTTCTCAGTTTTGAGTAGGTCAGCTGTCATTTTTAACTAAAATTCTTGACAATTTTAAATAAAAATACGCACTTGGAGTCATACATGTCACACCATATAGAGGTGTGAATAAGTCCTACACATCCCAAATGACTTATGTATCATCTGAATAATGTATCAAAACAATACAAATGCGTTTACTCAGTTTTGGGTACATCACTTGTCTTTTTTACTAAAATGTCATTTTAAACTGGAAACACACAATTTGAATCATACCGATCATATTGTGTATCAGTTTGACGTGAGACCAATTCCTACGCATAAAAAATGATTTATTAATTTATTTCTTAAATTATAAAGAAAATATGAGTGTTTTTATTAGTTTTCAATGAGTGACACTTTTTGAACTAAAATGTAATATTTTAAATTGATAACATACACTTTGAGTCATACCGGGCACATCGTGTATCAGATTGAAGTACGAATGATTCCTACATGTCAAAAATGGCTTATGGATAGTTTTCTTAAAGTGTAAAAACAATATGAATATGTATTCTTGGTTTTGAGTATGTTATTTTTCTTTTTTTCTAAAATTAATGTTAATTTTAAATAAAAAGAACCATTTAAGTCATACTAATCACACTGTGTGTCAGATTGAGGTACGACTCATTTCTACATGTCACAAAGTCTAAAAAAAATCATAACTAACAATTTTACCACAATCTTTATTGAAATTATTTGTAGAACTTCCAACACTACATATTGACTCGATGTTATTAGCTGAAAAACATTTCTTGTTGTTGAAATCTAGAAGAGTAGAGGAAGATCATATGCCCATTATATCATGAGAAGTTACCAAAATGGGAACATGAGATTCCTCTACTCTTATGGATTTCAATGAGAAAGGTTTTTCATCTAATAACATCGAATCAATATGCAGTGTTGGTAGTTCGATAAAGAAATATAATGAAAAGCATGGTAACATTGGTAGAAAGGTACATTTTATCTCTTTTGTGGCTGGTTGCAGATAATTGAAAGAAAAATATAAATTCCCAAAAGATTTGTGAAAAAACTAAATAAGTATTAAATAAAAATGATCAGGAAATTAAATTAAAAATAGTAAATAAAATGATGAAAAAATTAATTAAATAAGTAGTAGGAATTCACCTTTTCATGGTGGTTTTATGCATTCTTAATGCATTTCCCTATTTTCATTACCTCAGTTTCAGGCTCGAAGTCCAATCTCTCACGACCATGAATAGTTTCAAACAAACCACCCTAACTTGAACAAAATAATCCACCTATATAAGAAAAAAATTATTATATGAGTAATACTAAAATGAAATAAATTAAACATAAATATTAAATAATACATTAATTTTACCAAAAATGATTTTACTATGGAAACATCAAGATTACCTCTATGATTGAGAAATGGAGGGAACTTGAAGAAAAGTGATAAATTCCAACACTATATGGGTGAAATTTTTTTCAGGGAGAATAAGTCGAAGGAAGTTTTGGTGCAGAAAGGCATGGAAGATGGAAATACCACCCCAAATTGAACAAAAAAATCCACCTGTATAAGAAAACAAATATTATGAAAGTAATGCTAAAAATAAATAAATTAAAAATAAATATGAATCAATACATTAATTCTATAGATGATTATTTTATTGTGAAAACATTAAGATTAACTCTGTGATTGAGCAGTGATAGTTTTGTTGCTCTTACTTCAAAGGTAATAGAGGGAACTTGAAGGAAAGTGGTAAATTCTAACACTATAAGGGTGAAAAGGTTTTGAGGGAGAATAAGTATGTGGATGTTTTAGTGTAGAAAGCAATGAAAAAATGAACAAAAATATTCTAAAATAAACAAACTCTATATTTTATAATGAAAATTAACTCAATGTTTCATTATATAATTTTTGGTAAAATAGATAAACTATATCACAACATTACATTTATATCTTTCCAAAGTATTTTCTTCGTTATAGATTATTTTTATGAGAGATTAGTAACATCATCATGTGCAAAAGGCATTGTATGCATGAGTAGTAAAACATTTAATTTAGATTATGTTAATGCATTAGAGAACATATAATATTATGATAAAAAACAAAGAATATTACAAAACAATTTTACCTTCACATTGAACTCTCTTTCTTTTTTAATGGTTTTATGGATTTGGTTCTTCTATCAAAAATCCAAATCCCCTCTTTATCATCCCCTATAACGTATGAGATATTATTTATATTGGGACCGACATGAACTAATTGCGATCTCTCAATGAAAGGGTTATCTTTGATTGAATTTTCATCCGACCCGACATTTGTTTTAGTTGACAGTAGGAAAATCGACCAATTCTTGTTTATTGGGCTTGAGACATAAAATACTTGAACTGCTTGTGATGCCATTATGAATAAATCATCTTTTCCCCTTCCACACTAAAATTCACCTTCACAAATCCATTTTCATCAAATTTCACTACACTCATATTGTCCACCCATTTGTAATGAATAATTGACACTTGAAATATTGTATAATAAAACATGTATATCTATTCGATAATTCCAAAATATGACATATTTGCATGCATCAAATTTCTATCTTTGCAACCAGATATGTGCATCACTTCCGATACAAGCATAACACCATTGTTTTTCATCATACTGCAGTCATCATGTTCTTTTTTATAGAACATATATCCATTGATTACAAAACCAGTGTAAGATATAACATTTTTATTTAGTCCCATGGCTAGCCATTTAAGTCATTCAGCAATTGAATTTATATTTTTAGATAACTCCTTATAAATTATATCTCTAAACCATCCTATAAACTATTGATTATGTGCATTTGATATCCATACTTTATCCCTTGATGGATTCAAATATCTAATAATTTCTTTGCGGGATTTAATGTATGGATCAACATATTCACTGTTATGTAAAATGAAAAGGTGCACATTCCCCCACTCTATTAAGGTAATTGTAACAATATCTCCTCCATAAATCCATTCACCTATAAGGTTTCTGATGTGATGAGACTTTGGGAGAGTGATGCTGTCAACATCTGATAGGTAATCGGTATAGAACTTAATAGCTTATTAAACAATACATCATTATGAAATACAACCTTTTGGACAACTTCAATTCTTGAAACACACTTTCAAAATCTTCATATACCATTTAATTGGGTACATTCATCTATAATGGAAATGACCACATAGTTTAACCTATCTAAGTGAACAATCATATGGACCATTATATCGAATAATGATGGTGGGAAAACATCTATAATTCACATAATATGATTGAAACCTCATTATTAATGATTGGAAACTTTATCAGTTCTATAAATTTACTACATATGGCTTTGAAAAGAAGAAGAGTCTAGTTAATGAATGTCGTACATTTTCAACCAGAATTCAATGGAAATCAAAAAACATAAAATCATGCATCAAAACATGGCATTCATGTGATTTTATTCCTTATAACTTCAAATTATTCATTGAATTGACAATCTTGATATTTTATGAATACCACTCTAGAACAATATGCAATCATTTAAACACACATGTATTTTTTTAGAGATCATTCCCATTGAACGCAAAATTCATTTAGTGTCATATGTTCGACATGGTAGTTCATTTTCTTATAGTATCATATAATTCAAGAGACCAAGTAGTTCTGTAAAGTTGGTTTCACTCCATCTACTTCCAGATTTCAAATTATATAACTTCAATACAACTGAAAATGTTGTGTAATTAAAATAATCAGTATAAAATGGTCTCTTAACATAACTATTTATCTTCTCAAAAAAATTTGGACAATCACAAAGGTCATCTATAATTTTCATTTTAATTTATTCTATGTGATCTCCATCATCATTTACACTGCTATTCATATCAAATGATCAATAAAATATAGTATCATCCTAATCAGTGTGCACATTCAGTTTTTCCCCATGTTTAGTCCAACATTTATAGCTCTGATCTATTCCGTAACAAATCAAATGTTCTCCTAAATCTTACAGACTATTTTTTCTTGAATAAAATCAATGTAAATATATAAAAAAGATTTGAAAAGGGTCATATTCAAGATATATTGAAAACTTGATGAACTATTTAACTCCATATTCATACTATTTTTTCAATTGATCAACATGCATGAATTTTAAATTCCTATTCATCTATTGGGTTTATAAAATATTAATTTTTTATAATAAATAAATAAATACACTATTGAACTCCTAGTTTTAATGATCACAAAATCAAGATTATTCGATTATTAATGAGTTTCATGTTTTCTGTAAGTATTCCATTAATCTAAGACAAGTGATAAAATTGTCTAAGGATGAGACACCGTTGAGATAGACAACGCCAACTCGAGACACCATTGTAAACGACCCATCGTCGACATAAAAAACTTTCTAAGTATTAGACACCACCACAATGGCATACCGTTGGACTGAAAAATTGACGAAGTCTGAGACACTGTCAGTTGACATACAGTTAGAATGTCATGCTTCCAGAAAAAAATATGGTTAAGTATGAGATACTTCCATATGAGGCACTGTCAATGTAATACCACCAACAAAAAATTGTTTTTACATCTAAGACACTGTCAAACCACACACCACCAGACCAGACACCACTAGTTGAGATTCCACCAGCATAGTGAAAATTTGGCTAAGTCTAAGACACCGTTGATATCATACCGCCAGAGGGAGACACCTTCAAATGTTAAGTCACCGCCAGTCTAAGACACCACCACTATTTTATTAACTTCTCTTTTTTTAATCAAATTATTCTAATGGATATATTTATTAAAGTTAATTCCACTTACTATTTTAATGATTGTCTCTTAAATGATCGACATAAAGTATTAAAGAGAGTGTTAGAATGCACAGTATGAGGAAGAAGCTAATCCAGATATTCTCTCCATTCCTTCTCATAAAAGTACAACACACTCCCTCATGGAAAAAGATAATTCATGTAGAAAACTATCAGAAAGCTGAGAGTTCTCTAATACTGAACACACATAGAGATGAACATGGTTGAAAATAAGAATATCTCATCTATTACAAAACGCATGACTGGGAAGCTGAACTACATCATCACATCCAGTGATTTCCTTCATTAAAAGAACAAGAGTCTACGACACTCTATTTTTCCTAATGTTTTCAAGAAAAACCGACTCAAGATTCACTGAAGAATAAAATCAAGATTCAAAAGCTTTATTGAAACAAGCTGATAATTTCTAAACTCTAAAATTTTATATTTCTTTGTTTTTTTAGTTTTATTACATTTTGAGGAGTGTGTTCCATAATCTATTTTTATACATGAAAACTGTATCATGTACTAAATTGGAACATACTCGATATATTCTCAAAATATTTTCTTATTTGTTTCTCCCATGGATAATAGAGGTAGAGGTCCTTGTGTGACATGTTTATTTTTACTCCCATGTATAACTATATAAGAGGTCATGTGTAACCTGGACAGTTTCTAAACTATTATAAATCCCAATCCAGGTTGTGGATCATCTTGTTTATTTTATATAAACTGATTGGTGGAGGGTGTTCACCAAGTGGAGAGGACTAATTCTCAACTTAATACTGAACCTCTTGTATTCATTCTTTCCACTGTGTACTTTAATTTTGTTATACTTTATTTGTGCTTTAAAAATTATTTTTTTAACTATGAAAAATATATATAATTTGATAGTTTATCTTAATTTGTGTTCATATAGTATTTTGATTAAGTAAAATTGTTTCAAAGGATCTAATAACATTGTATATTATTCATCTGAGACCTAATAAATCTTTAGGTAAATATTTAGAAAGATTAAGATCTATATCACACTACTTATTTTGATAAAATGGGATGTATTTAAATATTTGGGAGATTTAAAAATAATTTTTTAGACATAAATTTTTATTGGGTACCCATTTCACCCCCCTCTTGGGATACTCACTTTGACCAACATTTTATATCATAGGATTAAATCTTTGGTATTAAAGTTTTTAAATTATTTTCAATTGTGATTTTAGTTATACTTTAAAGATCTCAAATTTCTATTATTTCTAAATTTAGTTCTATAAATGGATAATTTACCAGAAGGTTCTGCTACCAATAGACCTCCTTTATTTAATGGTACAAATTATGCCCAATGGAAGATCAAGATGAAAATGAAAATAGAAAATATGGATTTTTACATTTTTCTTACTATTAAAGATCAATATATTATTACTAATACTACTAGAAGTGATTGGGATGATGCTACTAAGATTTAATACAATAATAATTGTAAATATATGAATTCCCTTTACTATGATTTAAGAGATGATTAATTTAATAGAATTTATACATGTAAAAAACATTTGAAATTTGGGATACTTTATCTGTTTCCGATGAGGGAAATTCAAATGTTAAAGAGATGAGGCTTAATACGTATACTGTTAAATATGATAATTTTAAAATGAATCCCACCGAACCCATTTCTGACATGTATCTCAGGTTTAATGATATTTTCAATACAATGATCTCTCTTAGAAAAGTAGTATTTGACAAGGTTCAGATTATGATACTAATAAGAAGCCTATCAGAAAGATGGAGATGCACACTAGTTTCAATCATATAATCCTACGACATAAGAAAACTTCTTGTTAAAGAGTTTATTGGAAAAATTATGATGTATGAAGAGTAATTAAATGTAATCCATGAAGAATAAGTGGAGCCTAAAATAAATTCAGTAGTTTTCAAGACTACTTCCCCTTGACAATAAAAGGAATAAGAGAAATAGAAAGTCCAAGCTATAGATTCAAGTGACAGTGAATCTCCTTCTAATAGTGATGAAGATATGGATCACCCATCCAAAAAATTTAAGAAGTTATATAGGAAGAAAAAGTTTTTCAAAAAATCAAATTATAAAGATAAGTATGAAAATAGAGGAAATTGGAAGAAAAGATGGAAAAAGGATGATGATCCAAAGGAAGTTGTATGCTATGAATATAAAGATAAGAGATACAAAAATCCATGAAGGCAACATGGAGTTATTTAAATGATAGATCTAGTGACTCTAATGCATCACTTGAAGATGATTCAAATAGAGAAAATATGTGCTTCGTGACTAAAGTCAGTGAGGTATCTACTTTATCTACTGTTTCTAGTATTTTACATGTGCATGAGTCTGATAACTATGATAATGAACAACATGATGAAAATAATATGTCAAATGAAGAATTATTTGAACACTACAATATTTTAGAGTATAGATTTAATTAAATAAATGATAAGTATAAAAGTCTTAAAAGGCAACATGATCTAATTGTAAATATAAAATCTGAACTATTTATAGAAAAAGATAAAAATGATCAGCTGCTCAAAGAAAACAATCTTAAATTGTCAAATGATAAATTGAATAAATATCTTGAAAAGTTTACAAATTTTAGATAGATACTCACAAAAATTTTTGGAAAGTAAGTTGCACCAAAATATGTTATTGGAATTTGATGCCAACCTAGACATAGGGAAACAAAAAAAAGCACTTTTGTTCCTAAATCCAGACCTGAAATTCCCTCTTCCAGTAATTTTAAAAAAGGACCTAAAAAGGTTTTTATTTGTAAAAGTTTGAAATCTATTTATAGAAAACCCATTATGAAAATGTGGGTTCCCAAAGCCTTGATTACTGACATTTCTAGACCCAAACTGATTTGGGTACCAAAATCATTTCTTGTTTAAAACTTGTTTTGTAGAAAAAATGCTTGAAAAAATCAAGTATATATAATTACCCTAGACTTTTATACATATCATTACATGATTTTAAGCATAAATAAACATTAAATTACAGGCCAAGGATCATAAATTATAGTGTATGGGAGATTAGGTACATAATTGAATATCATGATTCCAAAATAAGAACATTTTTATTTAATCTCTATAGTGGGATCCTAACTTCCATTGAGTTCCTATAGTTTGATAGGATAACTTTGGGAATAAATAAACAAAAGGGATGATCTAAAAATCCCTATAAGAAAATAAAAATAAGAATAAAACAAAGCACATGGGTTAGAAATCATAACATGATGACATAAAAGGCATGGAACATGAATAAAAATAACGAGAAATAAAATATATAACATGGTATAATGTAATCATGGAATCATCATAATGTGGTAGAAACATAAAACATGACTTTATCATGAGTCAAGGATAATTTCACATAGAGGATCACAAGTCAAGGCTAACCACCAAGACTGTTGCACATGACATCTCATGAGACTAAACATTACCCAATTCATTGGAGAGCTATTTAGTTTCACCAATCATAACATGTTCATGAATATGTTTTCCACATAAATAATCATATATAAGAAATCAAACATAAACATAAGGGATACCCATGGAAATAATTGGGTATAATAATCATGTTAAAAGGCACATCAAAAGTTAATTTCATAATGGTGTCCATGAAAGGATGGATTTAAATCATACATGGACATTTATAAGGGAATATAGGAATATATCCTGATAAGTGATGTCAAATTTAAGTGAAACGAGTGTTTAAGAAACATTAGAAATAAAACATTTTAGTACGGTTTAAGAGAAAACTTTCAAGATTATTTAAAATAGAAAAAGAACAATTTTTTATATAAAACTATAATTGAACCAAGGTAGTTTTTCATGATAAAATGAATGATTTTATAAAAGTAATGGTGTCTGAAAATAGATTATTGAGTGAATTTAAAAATGGATAATAAATCAGGAAGTTTCCTTTAATCGAGTTTGATTTTTGGAAATATTTGAGAATGGAACCTTATTAAAACACGTATAACCCCATTAAAGAAGGATGAAATGATCTAGATACATGATTTCAGAACATACACACATAATATAGTACATAAAAATAAATAATCGTTATATTTGGTTAAATATGGAGAAAGAGTAACCTGAAGGAAAAATGGAGGTTTGGGTAGAATGAGAGGGTATGACACCTGCCATTGGGAAAAGCTTGTGCACGCATGAGAATGCCTAGCCGAACAACCATGCAAAGGTGGAGAGCTGATTTCACGATGAAGATGCTGGGGAGGAGTAGTTCCAAGTAGTTAGTCCGGGTTGTATGTAATTTTTAAAGCCTACGAGCATTGAATTCCTATAAGGCCTACGGGACATGTAATAATTACACCCAAGGGCCTTTTAAGGGTTCCACCTCACCCCTTTAAAGGTGTATTTTCAAAATCAATAAAAAAATGAAGGCCTTCTGTCCATTGGAGGTGGAGGGTAGAATCCCTTACCTTATGTCTGAAAAAGTTATGTATTTGATACTAATTTCATTAATAATAACATTAGAATCATTAATTAATAAATAAAAAACATTTTATACATGTAATCGATTTATTATAATTTTATTAAGTTCTTTTATGACCTTTTTGATGAGTTATAGTGTTTAATTTCATCATTCAGGAGTGCTTGTTTTCTTAGTTTTCACGATTGGTTTACTTATATACATGTACGGATAATCATGTAAGATGACAATGGTTGTACAGAATTGAAGTTATAAATTATTAATAAACATACAGAAGATTAAATGATCATATAATACATTTGGTTATTTTGGGTGAGGATGAATCATTAGATAAATGTTAATGATAATCATTTAGATTAATTTTAGTGGTTTTTCAATCACAACAAATTAGTTTTATTATATTATTTAATATCATATATATATGATGGTTTTAGAACATTAAATAAGGTATAATACACATATTATAATCTGGTTCAACCATAAAAACGGTTTCATGACCATCCTTGAAGATGGTAATATAAATTGAAAACTTAATCATCCTTGAATGCGATAAATTAACACATCACATACAATGTTTTCATTTTTAGTATAAAATGAGGGGGAAAGAGAGATGATGATTAATTATTCCATTATCATAATAATATTATAGTATATTTAATGTAATGGAGTTATCATACCATTTATATTAGGGGAGTCTAGGAGAGAAAAAGAAAATAAAGGAACTTGAAAAGAAATTAAAAGAAAAGGAAGAGCGTTTTACCTCTTGATTTTTTTTTCTTGATAACCTCCTTAGAGGATTGGTTTTGGTATTTTGATAAGACCAAAATATCCTAGACATGGGTTAGAGTCCTGTAAAGATTATTGGGAATAATTTGGACAAGGCTCAAGGCTCGAGAGCTGTGAGGAGAAGAGGTGGTGAGGGGTGGTATTTATAGTGGAGGAGGGGGGTGTTTTCTCATTATTTTATTCATTAGTTTATTATTTTGGCTCAAGAATTTGAGAATTATCATAAAATATAATAAGATAATGAAGTATGGTTCGAGATTTTGGACTTACATCATCCATATATCATCTATGACTCCATAATTCAGGTATTTAGCATTTATCATAAATTACCGTATTTTACTATTCAAAAAAATTCATGTATTTTAGAAAAATCCCAAAAATTCACCCTAACAATTTTTCAACATTTAGAATTAAAAAATGAACTCCAATTTATAAAAATAATTTTCTAAATATGTTAAATTAAACTTTTAAATAAAATCATTATTTACTCAAAAACTATATATTTTAAAATTATAACTAATTTAATAACACTTTGAAAAATTAATTAAGGTCTCATAAAATTATCTTAAAATCATCAGACAACAAAATATTAATTTATGAATACATTTTATGAAAATAAATTTCTTTTAAATTATTAAATGAATCACAAAATTTCAATTAAATATTTATGAACTATAAAAATACTAACACTTAATTAATAATTGTTAAAACACTTATTTACATATACTAAGATATAATTATATCATATTAACATTTATAATATTATTAAATTTTATTTATACTTTCATATGTGAGGTTACTATTCTATTGTCCAGTTTACTATTCATAAGGGTCATATTACTATTTGTAAGGTCAAGTTACTATTTCATCGGTATAGGTTTCTTAACTTATAAAAACGCCTCTAATTTCATTCATTAATCATTTATAAAGTTTGTATTGTGTTAACTTTGTGATTTTATGTGATTATACCATATGAAATAGTTATAAGAATAGATTTTCCATTGATAAAACTTTTGGTCGTTACATTCTCCCCCCATTAGAAAATTTTACCTTCAAAATTTCATTTTACACACTAAGGTGAAAACAGGTGCATGTACTTCTCTTTCATCACTTGCTCTAGTTCCCATGATGCCTCTTCATACTTATGGTTTCACCAATGTACTTTGACAAGGTGAGTGGTCTTTTTGCATATAACTTTATCTCTATGATCCAAGATATTCACTAGCTGCTTCTTATAAGAGAGATCATTATACAAATGCACCACCTTTGAATTCAATACATATAAGGGATCTGATATGTACTTATTTAAGAGGGATACGTGGAATAGATCATGTAATTGAGACATGGTTGGTGTAAGTGCTAGTCTGTAGGCCACAACTATGACATGATCACAGACCTCGAAGGGGATGATGTACTTGGGACTCAACTTTCATTTTTCCCAAATCTCATGATCCTCTTCCACAAAGATATGAAAAAGAATACCATGTCTCTGACCTTAAACTCAAGGTCCCACCGATGATTGTCTACATAACTCTTCTATCGAGTTTGGGACTCCTTGATGTGCTGCTGAATGGTTTTCACCTTTTCCACCATTTCTTCAACCATTTTAGGTCATATCAGCTTATGCTCATTGAATTCATCCCAAAATGCTAGTTTTATAAACCTTTTCCCATAAAGGGCTTCATATAGAGCCATTTGGATCCTCTAGTGGAAACTATTTTTGTAAGAGAACTAAACCAAAGGAATATGTTGGTCCCATCCTCCTTTGAAGTCCATATAACATTCTCTCAATATGTCTTCTAATTTCTGAATAGTCAGCTTAGATTGGTCATCGGTTTGAGGATGATAGGCTGTACTAAAATTCAGCTTAGTGTTATAGCATGTTAGAGAATTTTCCAGAACTTGGAGGTGAATATAAGATATCAATCAGATACAATCAATAATTGTACACCATGAAGCCTTACAACTTCTTTGATGTATATCTATGCAATTTGATCCAATTATAAATCCTCTTGAATTATGATAAATTTATCTATATTTGTAAGATGATCCACAATGACCCATATAACATTATTCCCTATGGATGTATTTGGAAGTCCAATGACAAAGTCCATGGTAATGTTCTCTCACTTCCATGTTGGTATGGGTAGTGGTTTCATCATACTCTTATAATTTTTCTTTCAACCTTCACTTACTGACATACCAGACACTTTGACCTACATAGAATGGAAATATTTGGAATATCTTCCTTCTACACCTTTAATTGGTGATATCCTGACCAAAGGTTCACCTTAGAGAAATAACTAGATCCACATAGCTGATAGAATAAGTGATATATCCATGGTAAGGGATAATTGTTCTTTATCATGATTTTATTAAGTTAACGATAGTCAAAGAGGACTGGTGAACCCCACGGTGAAGCACTTGGGTGTATAAAACCATTGTCCAAATTCTCTTGTAACTGCTACTTCAGTTCTTCCAAATCAACGATGACCATTCTATAAGGCATCTTTGATATATGTAGAGATCTAATAATAAGTTCAATTGAGAACTCAACCTTTTGATTAGGAATAATACCATGAAATTCTTTAGGGAATACATCAGTGTAATACCTCATGATGGGCATGTCTTAGAGCATGGTCATCTCCTTTCTCTCAATCATTTGATCGAGATATGCTTACATATAAGAAAGTAATATCCACAATTGAGATGATGATTGTAAATGAGATTCATCTTCCTCCTTACACTTGTAATGAATCAGAGGATTCTTTGGGATGTGAAGAGTGATCTACCTTCCTTGATAGTTGATGGTGGATTTATATAAGAATATAAAATACATGCCTAATATAGCATAAAACTTCACCAAAGGGAACATGAAAAGATTTGTTTGTAGGTTAAGTCCACAAACATTAACCGAGGAGTAGTTATAAAATTTGGATGCAATAATTTCCCCATTATTTGTTCTCATAGATAAATTAACCTACAAATTTTGAGTATGTGATTTAATAGTTCTACTAAACTTTAAAGATATGAAATAATGCACACAACCAGAATAAAATAGTACATTTTCTATTATTGAATGAATAAAAAGTGTACCTATCACCACATCGTTGTCTAGCTCCACCTTAGCAGTAGTGATATCATATGACCTTACTTGCTTTCTTGGAGTTTTTTTGTTAATTTACTACAACAAACTTGGGCTTAAGGAATTGGTTTGAAAAATTCCCATGTTCCTTGTAGTTGAAAAACTGCACTACTAGCTGATTGTTTATATGAACCTTCCTTTCTTTTTCCATGTTAGTGGGATTTTTCATATCCATTTGATAGTTCTTATCCAGATGTCCCATTCTTCCATATTTGAAGTATTTTTTAGTTTCCTTTAGATAGTTACCAGGATGGTTATATCAAAATTTTTACACATGGGATATTCAATCTTCTTTCAATCATGAATTTTATTTGACGATCCACCCATATTAGACTTCATTTTCTACTTTTTTTTTCACTGGGCCCATGATACCATCGAAAGACTATAGCCTCCATTTCAACCTTGATGGAAACACATACAATATCCTCATAACTATAGAAGTCTCTAATTGCTAACTTTTTTCATAGACTCAGCTTTAGTCCAATAAATAATCTATCCACCTTTCTTTTAGTGTTCATGAAAAATCTGAAGGCGTATCTTACAAGACTTTTAATGTTTACTTCATATGCCTAGATAGACTCATCATCCTTCTACTTATATCTGAGGAACTATCTTTTCATATTGAGACAGAGGGTTCAGGGAAAATATTTATTAAAAAACATTTTTTTTGAAATACTCTCAATCTGTGGAATCAATTTCCTCCTTGGACTTCATATTTTTGATTAGTGTTCACCACTAATAAGCTTTCCCATTAAAATGATAGACTGCCATCACAACTTTATCTTCTTCTAAGAACTAGAGGACAAAGAATATATTTTTAATGGATTTAATTCACTAGTACATGAGGAGGGGATTAGAAGATCCACTAAATATGAGAGGCCTTTTCCATATAAAGTATTTGACCACAACTTTTTATGTATTATGAGAAGGAGGTCATTCCACACGATTCAAGTTATTATTCATAACTTGAGCCGGTTAATAAAGTACAGTCATGATGTTTTGAGAACCTGTTCCCATCATATTTTTCATTTCATTAGAGTAATCATCACATTTCCTATCACATTGATTATTGGAACAAGTTCTTCTATTCCTATCCATTAACTAATAAAAATAAAGTACAATTAGGGGGATTGAATACTTAACTAATAAGCATATTAAAAGAAAAATTTGAACATAAATGGATAAAATTATAAAGGAAAAGTACATACTAACTTATGATTCCATAGGTTTCAATCCAGTTTATCCATGATATGTTTCCTAACATATATTATTATGGTCATTTTTACCTTAATAATGGTTCGTAATGAGCTTATGAATTTACCAAAGCATATCCCCCGAGAGTGTCAAACTAGGTGCATAGTAAGGACCATTTTCGTGTACTAGGTTACCTTAAGTTAGGCCCAAAACAACTTTTCGAAGTTGTTACTCCTAGGTACATCTGTGCCAGAACTACATCCACTTGTAATATCCATTCAGGGATGTATTTTCTTGAAAAACCACATACTCTATACTAACTAAAATTTAGGGATGTTTTCGCATACTTAGTCTTATCCCTAGGGTTCTTACTAATGTGATATATTCCTAATATCCAAAAATAAATAAGCCATCCTTTAATACCAACTATAGTGACCCTATCATTTTACACATATCATCACATGATTTTAAGCATAATTAAACATCAAATTACAATCCAAGGACCGTAATGTCTAGTGTCTTGGAAATTAGGTATATAATTAAACATCATGATTCCAAAATAAAGAACACATTTTATCTAATCTCGATAATGGGATTCTAAATTCCATTGAGATCCTATAACCTCATAGGATAAACTAGAAAATACATGAGCATAATGGATGAGCTAAAAATCATAGTAAATAAATAAACATAGGGATAAAACATAGCACATGGGTTAGAAATCATACCATAATGAAATAAAAGGAATGAAACATGAATAAAAATAAGAATGAATAACATGTATAACATGGTATAATATAATAATTCAATCATATTAATGTGGAAGAAACATAAAAAATTACTTTAGCATGACTCAAGGTTCATTTCACGTAGAGGAGCACAAGTCAAGGCTAACCACCAAGACCATTGCATATGGAGCACAAGTCAAAGATAACCACCAGGATCGTTGCACATGAAATATAATGAGACTAAACATTACCCAATTAATCTGAGTTATATCTAGGTTCACCCATCATAACATGTTCATAAATATGTTTTCCACAAAAATAATCATACATAAGCAATCGAATATAAACATAAGGGTTACCCATGGAAAGAATGGGGTATCATAATCATGATAAAAGGCATATAAAAAGGTAATTTAATAATGGTGACCATGAAAGGATGGATTTAAATCATACATGGACATTAATAATGGAATATAGGAATATATCATGATAAGTTATGTCAAAATAAAGTGAAAGGAGTGTTTAAGAAACTTTATAAGTAAAACATTTTAGTACGGTTTAAGGGAAAACTTTCAAGATTCTTTAAAATATAAAATGCATAATTGTTTGTATAAAACTATAATTTAATCAAGGTAGTTTTTCATGAAAAAATGACTGATTTTAGAAAATAATGGTGTCTTAAAATATATTATGGAGTGAATTTGAAAATGGGTAAGAAATCAGAAGGTTCCTGTGAATCTGGTTTTCTTTTCGAATAGATTTGGGAAGGGAGGCTTATTAAAACATGTATAACCCCATAAAAGAAGGATTAAATGATATGGATAAATGATTTTTGAATATAAAAATATAATATATTACATAAAAAAAATAATCATTATATTTAGATAAAGAGATAGAAAGAGTAACCCGAAGGAAAAATGGAGGTTCGGGTAGAATCCCTTACCTTATGTTCGAAATGGTTCTGCACTAGATCTTAATGTCATGAATAATCAAATTAGATTAATTAATTTATAAGTAAAAATAATTATATATATGTAATTGATTTATTATAATTTTATTAAGTTCATTGAGGGTTTTTTTGGTGAGTTATAGTGTTCAATTTCATCGTTTGGGAGTGCTTGTTTTCTTAGTTTTCCTAATCGGTTTACTTATATACATGTACGGATAATAATGTAAGATGAGAATGGTTGTAAAGAATTAAATATATAAGTTATTAATTAAAATACATAATATTAAATGATAATATAATTTATTTTGTTATTTTTGGTGAGGATGAATCATTAGATAACATGTTAATGATAATCATTTAGATTAATTTTTGCAGTTTTTTCGATCACAACAAACTAATTTTGTTATATTACTTAATATTATATATATATGATGGTTACAGAACATTAAATAATGTATAATACATATATTATAATTTGTTTAAATCATAAAAATGGTTTCATGATCCTCATTGAATACGGTAATGGAAATTGAAAACTTCGTCGTCCTTGAATGCGATAAATTAACACCTCACGGATGATGTTTTCATTTTTAGTATAAAAGTAGGGGGAAAGATAGATGATGATTAATTATTCCATTATAATAATAAAATTCTATTATATTTAAGGTATTGGAGTTATCATAACATTTGGATGAGGTTAGGTGAGGAGAGAAAAAGAAAATAAAGAAACTTGAAAAGAAATAAAAAGAAAAGGAAGAGGGTTTAACCTCTTGATTCATTCTTCTTGAGAACCTCCTTAGGGGATTGGGTTTGATATTTTTTTAAGAAAAAAAATATCCTAGAAGTTGGGGAGAGTTTTGGAAAGATTATTGGGCATAATTTGGATGAGGCTCAAGGCTTGAGAGGTGTGAGGAGAAGAGGTGGTATTTATAGTGAAGGAGGGGGGGGGGTGTTTTCTCATTATTTTATTCATTAGTTTATTATTTTGGATCAAGAATATGAATAGTTTGAGAATTATAATCAAATATAATAAAACTATGGATTATTATTAGATATTTTGGTCTCAAATCATCCATAAATCATTTATGACTCCATAATTCATGTATTTAACATTTATCATAAATTTCCACGTTTTACTTTTCAAAAAAAATTCAAGTATTTAAGAAAAATAACCAAAATTTACCCTAACCATTTTTTGATGTGTAAAATTAAAAAATTAACTCCAATTTATGAATATAATTTTCTAACTATGATAAATTTAATTTTCAAATAAAATCATCATTTACTCGAAAAACACAGATTTTAAAATTATAACAGATTTTATAACACTTTGAAAAATTAATTAAGGTCGCATAAAATTATATTAAAATAATAAGACAAAAAAATATTAATTTATGAATATGTTTTATGGAAATAAATTTTATTTTAAATTATTAAATTAATCACAAAATTATAATTAAATATTTATGACCTATAAAAATACCAAAACTTAATAATTTTAAAACACTTATTTAATTATAATATGATATAATTATATCATATTACCATTTATACAATTCTAAAATTTTATTTATAATTTCATAGGTGAGGTTACTATTCTATTGTATAGTTTACTATTCATAAGGGTCATATTACTATTCCTAAGTTCAAGTTACTATTTCATCGATATAGGTTCCTTAACTTCTAAAAATACCTCTAATTTTATTTATTCATCATTTATAAAGTTTTTACTATGTTCTCGATGTAATGTTATGTGATAATACTATATGTCATAATTATAATAAGAGAATTTCCATTGATAAAAATTTGGGTCGTTGTAGTAGAAGTTTTTGGTTTAAAGTATAATCCAATTTGAATTTCCCAGTTATGTGATGATGGATTTTTGTTAAATTTTATAATAATTCTTTCAATGTTTTTTATTCTAAAAATATTTTAGTTTTTACTACTTTGATAAATGACAATGTTTATGTTATAGATTTAAATTCCATGATCTATTAAAAAGTTTCATGCTTAAGTGCCTTTCATAAGGAGTAGTGGATTTGGCATGGAAGACTAGGCCATTGAAACATTCACTCACTTATAAATCTAACCAGGAATGAGTTAGTTAGGGATCTACCTAAGCTTGAGTTACCAAATGATAAAATATGCAACCCTTTTCGAAAAGGGAAACAATACAAAGTTCTTTTTAAATTAAAGAAAGAAGTGTCAACTTCTAAACCCCTTGAGTTAGTTCACAAGGATTCATTAGGACCTTCTAGAGTTTCAAGTATTAATGGGAATCACTATGTTTATGTTCTAGTAGATGACTATTCTAGGTATACTTGGGTATACTTTCTATCTCACAAAAGTGAAGCTTGCTATTAATTTTCCAAGTATTCTAAGTCTATATAAAATCTTAATGGACTTAGAATTAAAACCTTAATGATTGACCATGTACATGAGTATGAAAATCAAGATTTTGAATCATTTTTATCACAAAATGGCTACAATCATAACTTCTCTGCTCCTAGAACCCCCATCAGAATGGATTTGTTGAAAGTTGAATTAGAAATTTACAAGAGATAGCTCAGAAAATTTTAAATGATTATGTTATACCTATCTATTTTTGGATAGGGTCTGTTAATAAAGCCTTATACATCATAAATAGAGTTTTAATTATACATATATTTAAGAATACCCCTTATGAGCTGTGGAATAATAGGAAACCTAAGGTTAATTACTTTAGAGATTTTGGTTGAAAAGTATTTATTCTTAACACTGAGTATAATCTTGAAAAATTTGCTTCCAAAAGTGATGAATGGATTTTCCTTGGTTATTCAATCTCTAGAAAATCCTATAGAGTTTTCAATAAATAGTCCAAAACTATAGAAGAATCAGTTCATGTCATGTTTTACGAGACTGATTTACATGAGCCTGAAACCTCCTTAGAATACCTAAAAGATGATTTTCCTTCTCTAAAATTAAATTTTAAACCTTTAGAGTCTGTTTTCAAATAGCCATAAAAATTATCTAGTTCTAAATAATTTACAAAACTTCTAGAACCTAAACCTGAATTTCTATAAGTGACCAGTCCCTATTCCTATAGAACTATTATAACCATTAAGTATCATTATTTAGATTATTTTGTAGGTTATCTAAATATATGAACACAAACTAGAGATTCTATTATAAATCTAGCTGAACATAAATCTTTCTTGTCTCATCTTGAACCTAAGAACATAAATGAAGCTATTAGTGATGAATTATAGGTAATATAAATGCAAGGAGAATTGAATCAATTTGAAAGAAACAAAGTTCGAGAACTTATAGATAGACCCAAGGAAACCTTGAGTATTGGAACTAAATGGGTGTTTAATAATAATTTTGATGACTCATTCACTATAGTTAGAAAGAAGGATAGATTAGTTGCAAAAGGTTATAGTTCAGAAGAAGGAATATACTATGAGGAAACCTTTACAAATATAGCCAGACTTGAGTCCATAATAATCCTTATTGGTTTTATAACTCATCTTGATTTTAAGATTTATCAAATGGATGTCAAGAGTGCATTATTGAATGGTTTTATAGTTGAGGATGTTTTTGTCGAACAACCCCATGGTTTTTAAAATCCTCATTTTCAAAATAAAGTTTTTAAATTTTTTAAAGCTTTATATGGTTTAAAATAAGATCCTAGATCTTGGTATGATAGGATCAACAATTTTCTAATTTGAAAAGGATTTTCAAAAAGAATATCTGATCCTACTCATTTCATAAAGTGAATTTAAAAAGATATATTATTAGTACAAATATATGTTGATGATATTATTTTTGGATCTTCAAAAAGTTATCTGTGTAATAATTTTTATAAAATGATGAAAAATGAGTTTAAAATGATTTGAATGGGAAAACTCAATTTTTTTCTTGGATTTCAGATTTTTGAAAACAAAGAAAGAATTATTTTAAATCAAAGTAAATATAAAAAAGATCTTATAAAACATTTTAACTTGGATAACACTAGGAGCAGTGATACTTCTATGAGTACCACCTATAAATTGGATCTTAATGAACCTGGGAAACCAGTTGATCAAACCAGTTACAGAGGTATGATTGGTTGTCTTCCATATTTGACTACTATCAAACCATATATTATGTTTAGTGTGCATATGTGTGCTCGTTTTCAATCAAATCTAAAAGATTCACACCTATTTTTTGTTAAAATAAGTTTCAAATACCTCAAGTATACAACCAATTTAGGATTAATTTACCCTAGAGGAAAATCATTTAATTTATTAAGTTATTATGATGCTGATTTTTGTGGATTAAAGTTAGATAGAAAAATAACCTTGGGAACATATCAATTTTTAGGACAGTCTCTATATTCATGGTATAGTAAGAAAAAATTATTTAGAATTGTCTACCACTGAAGCTGAGTACATAGCTATAGGTAGTTTTTGTGCCAAAGTTTTTTTGATGAAACAAACTCTATTAGAATATTGATATCAATTCCAACATGTACCCATAAACTGTGATAATATAAGTGAAATAAATATATCTAATAATACAGTGTCACATTCTTGGAAAAAACATATTGATTTAATACATCACTTTTGGAGAGACTATTTTCAAAAAGGATATATCACCCTTGAATTTCTTATCAAATAATATCAGTTAGTAGATATATTTACTAAGCCATTTAATTTTGAGAGAATTAATTAAATCAAACCTGAGTTAGGAATGCTTAATTTTATTAAGTATAATTTCCTATGACATAATGTCGTGATTGACACACCTTTCTGATGAAATTACATTGTGGTAATACACTATTGGCTTCACATACTGTTGTATTGTCATGCTGTTTCTTTTAACACCTTTGTAATTTTTTCTATTCCTCAATATTTTGAACCGTTGGTTTATTTTCCAGTTTATCTTATTTACTGAAACCTGATGCACGTTTTTACTCAATTTTGAATTCAATTTCAATTTTTTATTACTTTAGAATACCTAAAATCCCAAATGATATCAAAATTAAATAATTTCTATTCCCAATATACCTTGATCCCTATGAAATACTCTGGTATCTTTATCTCTCTTGAGCCCTGTGCAACCCTTTTCCTCCCAAATTTCAAATATTCTCCTTACTCTCAACCGAGATTTCCGAACCAAGTATTCATGCCAATAATGAAACATCCTTCCAAGTATTCACCTTCTAAGTCTAAATATTATAAGAAGTAGAAGAGAGAATAGATTATACCTGATCTAGTTGCATTAGTTAGTCCTGAACTTTCCAACAGAATTGTTGTACAAGAAAAGGAAGTTGAATCGAAGTGGTTGTTGACTAGTAAGTATTTGGTACTAAAATTCCTCTAGAACCAAGGGTGGTTAGAGTGGTTCTCACCAAACAAAATAACTTTATACCCTAAGTTGGTTAATGAGTTCTATCAGCATGTAGAGTTTGCGTTTGATGAAGATGGTGTAGATTGTGTAAGAAGTAATGTAAAAGGACATGAATTTGGTTTTTCATAAAAGAAATGGGCTTAATGTTTAGGTGTACCTCATGCTTGAATTTATAATGACTACCAAGGGAGAATTATAGAAGCCAATGATTTTTTTATATATGACGATTCTCTTACTATGCTGATAGAATATGGAACATCTAGAAGGAATGTTGCCTTAGTGCTGGATGGAGAGTGTAGGCTACTCTTTAAGTTATTGCAGCACATGCTATTCTTAAGAAAGGGTGATTTCAAAAATTTAAGGTAACAATATTTTTATCTTCTATCTCTTATGAAAGAAGGTCACAAGATGAATCTATGTAGATATATCATGGTGCATATATGTGAGATGACCAAACCATCCCCCATATCCAACTCCTTGATCTACCGGAAGTTTATTTTTTCCATGTTGAAGGAAAAAGGACTAGTAGGTAGGGATGAAGATTATAGTATAAACTATTGTGGTTTCTATATTATAATTTCAAATTATCCAAGGATGAAGATTAGATGGAATCCATAAAAAACAGTGGGTTGGAGATTTTGAGAAATTATATACTAAGCATAATCCATTTGATCATCCAACCAGACCAAGGGATTAAGTTGATCCAGGATTGGAGCCTGATGAAGTTATTGAATACTATAATGAGGATAAAAGTAGAATTTGCTGCTGAATAAGAGGAAAATGAACCATCTATTGATGTAGGGAGTGATACTAACTTGTCTCCCAAATCATATCCCATTACTTTTGGAGCTCCTAGTCCACCTAGGAGACTTCCAAAAAGAGAACAATTGGTTAAAAGTGATGAAAAAGAGACTGAGGTATCTGGAGAGGAGTAGCATAAGAGTTCCCAATCCATTGAATTAGATGATGACAATGATGATAACGAGGAATAAGAATATGATAATGAGAATGGTGAAAATCATAATGAAGATAAAAGGGTGCAGATGATGTTGGTGATAATGATGATACTGACCCTAATTGTGATAGTGGTCAAATTAAGAGGAAGTGGAGATGCCTCCAGAGCTTTAGGATTCACTTGTTGAGAGGGAGAAATCCCTATATGTGAAAATATTTCATGAAACTCCAGCTATTGATGATGTTGGGGACAACTATGTTTCTATTGGTCAAACAATTTCTAATTCTTCTATGATGGAATAGTTGAGTGAGATTGCTACTATAGAACAACATGTGGATGAACAAGAGAAAATGGGGATGATTTCTTCCAAGCAAAGTAGTGATGTTCAGATTGATGTATTGGATACTAATAAGAATCAAGTTTATATCCATATGAAAGAAAAATCTATGGTTTATGGATAAAAGGATGATGCTCAATAGTTAGTGGAACCTTCTATTGATAAACATATTAAAGATAATATTTCTAATGTTGAACACACCTTAGCTACACAGAGTTCAGATGGTCTGAACAATCATGAAGTGTTAGTAATTCATACTGGTGTGTTACCTCATTCCATTGAATCTATTCATTTGTCTTACAAGATAAATGGGTTGACCCTATGTAAGAAGAATGTGAGAGTACTCTAATGTTTTAAGGAGTCCAACAAAGAATGGGGGACCTGAGGTTAAAGTGGAAGGATATCCTAAGGGACCTTTGATAGCTTAGGTAGACTTTGAAGGCTGTTTAGAAAAGTTTTCCTCAATGAGACCTCCTGCACTTGAACTAGTTACTATTGCTAATCCTATTATTCCAATGGTTGCAGTCACCCGATCTAACTTGATATTTTTTGGTGAAAAGGTTCTTTCTGAGTTTTATAAGTATTTGAAGAATAAATCTCCTCTCCTGACCAAATTAAGTGAAAGTGATGGCCGTTATCTATTTGGGTTTGTTTTTAGCCACATAAAACCAAAGACGATTCATCATATTTATGAGATAGATATTGAGAATAAGAGGATAAGTGGTGAACTGGAATCCCTCAAGTCTTTTATTGAAGAAATAAAATCTGACTTTAAAGCTTCATTGAATGGAATACTTAAATGTTATGAGGATACATCTTCAGATACTTTTGTTACCACTGCTTCTCCTCCTCTAGTGTTTGATATTGATCAGTTAAGAACAATTATCCAAGATAATATAAGAATTGATGCAGAAAATGCTTCCGGAAGTGTCACAGATCATCCCCAAGAAACCTTGAGTAGAATTAGATATAATTTTGATCATGTTCTCAAATTTATTACTATCTATGTCCATGAAATGAAAGATTACATGGAAACTATAAATAATTTCATCAATTTATATCTCTCTCAGATTTATAACGCATGAAATGTATGAAAATTTCAAATTCTTGGATGAAAATTTGAGGATGCCTCCTATGACTCAGAATTTCAAGAACAAGTAAGACAACTAAAGGAGATGACTCCAATGTTGAACCGATTTATGAAATATAAAAGCGATTTCTTGAGTTCCATGGAAAGAGGTGTCCAAATCATAATGGATTTTATAAATATCACAAAGCATTTTATTTACGTTCATATAAAAGAGGTTGTTGATCAGGAAGTTGTTCCTCTTACTCATCAACTATCTCTTAGACCATAAGTTTCTCGAGATCCTCTAGCATATTTTCCTACCAGTTTGCATCCTTTTATAATGTCTCATTCTAAAGATTTGAGACAACTTCGGCCAGTTGTTATTGAGGAAGACCATCTTCGAACTGTAGTTGGACTTTCATCTAGTATTCCATCAATTTTATCTCAAGTTGATCTTGTTACCCCAAATAAGGAGCAGTAAAAATCTAAGGTTAAAGGAAAATAACCAATGGACCCCACTTTTAAATCTTAAACCTTTTTTGTTTGTTTGATTATACTGTATGTCTTTAATGGGACCTAGTTTGTAATAACTTTTTGATAATCATTTTGAATGACTTTTATCACCATTTTTCTGTTATTTTTTTTTGTCTTCATTTTACTATCTTTATTCTTCTAATACTTACCTTTTTGATAATCCCAAAAGGGGGATAATTCTTATAACATATTGAAAAGCCTTATAGAATTTTTGATTTATTACAACAATGTTTTTGTTTTATCTTTGATACTATCATTTTTTATCTTTGTTACTTAACTTTGATACTTACTATTTTCATATTTTATTATTTTTATTTGATACCATCTACACATAATTTGAATGGTAAGTCTTTGTTTATATCTTGATTTTTGATCTTACCATGGATATCATGATTAAACATTTGTAAATCATTTGATTCCATGATTTGTGATCATCAAAGAGGGAGATATTGTTGACCTCATAGTTTTAATGATCACAAAATCATGATTCTATTTTTATTAAAGAGATTCATTTTTCTGTAAGTATTCCATTAATCTAAGACATTTGATAATATTATCAAAGGATGAGACACCATTGACACAAACACTTCCAGCTTGAGACATAATTTTCCATGACTCACCTTCATCATTAAAATATCACTAAGTATGAGACACTGCTAGGTTATCACACCGCTAGAATATTGTAACATTGCACTGAAAAATTAACAAATTCTGAGACACTGTGAGTCAATATACCATTGGAATTTCATGTTTATAGAACATAAATATGAGTAAGAATGAGATACTGCTATATGAGGCACCATCAATGTCATATCATCAACACATAATTGTTGCTACGTCTAAGACACCGTCAGACCACACACTGCTAGAACAAACACTTCTAGTTGAGACACTACCAGCACAGTGGAAATTTGGCTATGTCTAAGACACTGCTAGCATCATACCACTAGAGCGAGACTCTATTTGACCTTGAGTCACCACCAGTCTAAGACACCACCACTATTTTCTTAACTTATATTTTTTGAATCAAATTATTCTAACAAATATATTTATTGAAGTTAATGACATTTAATATTTTAATTATTGTCTCTTAAATTCTCAACAAAAATCATTGAAGAGAGTTTCAGAATGTGCAGTATGGCTGATATGGATATTCTCCCTGCTGCTGCTGATAAAATTACAACATACTCACTCATGAAAAAAGATAATGTGCGAATCAAAATGACAGCAAGCTAAGAGTTCATGACTACTGAACACACATAGAGTTGAACATGGTCACAAACAAGAAGATCTCATCAGTTACAAACACACAAATAGGAAGCCAAACTACATCATCACATCTAGTGATTTCCTTTAGTTAAAGAACAGGAGTCTATGGAACTCTATTTTCAAGAAAACCTGAATCAAGATTCACTTCAGAATAATATCAAGAGTCACAAGATCAATTGAAACAATCTGAACATTTCTAAACTCTATACTTTTATATTTATCTATTTTTTTAGTTTTATTACATTTTGAGCAGTGTGTGTTATACACTATTTTTTATATAAGAACACTATCTCCTATACTAAACTGTAAGATACTCGATATATTCTCAAAATATTTTCTTATTTTTTCTCCCATGGATAAGAGTGGTATATGTCCTTGTGTGGATGGTTTATTTTTACTCCCACGTATAACTATGGAAGATGTCGCGTGTGACCTAGATAGTTTGTAAACTGTTGTAAAACCCAATCCAGGTTGTGGATCATCTTGTTTATTTTACATAAACTTCTTGGTGGGAGGTGATCACCAAATGGAGAGGACTAAGTCTCCACTTGAGATAGAACCTCTTGTATTCATTCTTTTCATTGTGTGCTTTAATTTTTTTACTTTATTTCTACTTTAAAACTGAAAATTATTTTAACTATAAAAATATATATACTTTGATAGTTTATCTTAATTTGTGTTTGTATTGTATTTTTATCAATTAAACTAATTTCAAAGGATATAATAATATTGTATATTATTCATTCGAGACATAATCAATCTTTAGATAAATCTTTATAAAGATTAATATCTATATCATACTACTTATTTTGATAAATTGACCTGTATTTAAATATTTGGGGGATTTAAAAATAATCCTTTTTAGACGGAAATTTTTATTGGGTACTCAATTCATCCCCTCTAGAGATACTCACTCTGACCAACATACACATAAGATATTCATTATCAAAAGTAATAATTATAGATAATTCTAATAATGGAAACCTAACATTCAAATAATTTCAGTATGATTCGAATAAAATGAGTAATTGAATTTATGAAAAAAATTACTCCACTATGGTAGGTGTTATCCCATGAATCCATTCAAAGGAGAAAGTTATAGAGAACTTTCATCCTCATCAACACATATCCCAAACATTTATCCTTTAATTTTGTTGTTTAAAACACATCCTCCATCTCTTGTGGACATGAAAATATGTTGCTTGAAATACTCTAAGTAGTAGTCATTCATGGGATGAATTATTCTTAGATGTCATGACCCGACCCTACCGGTCTCAAGCTGCAACTACCCCAGGCCCGCCTCCATAGGCCAGGGGCTGGCGACAAGCGCCGAAGGCATAACAATCTCGAGGAGGCCTTTGCCTAAGTACCTGTACACACACACACAACCCACTCGATGCAGAAGTGAAGAGTAAAAAGAAAACCAAAGGAAAAACATCTATAAACCAGCCTCAGTCATGCATCAACTTCTAAAACAGAACAAGTAAAGTGATGAAAGGTACTGACAAGAAAAAGGGGAAAAACACATGCCAAACTAGAAAGGTGCCACAACCTGGAAATAGGTAAAAGAAAGTAAACAACTGGTGAGTTGCACACCTAGAAATCTTCCTACGACCACTGAACACAGCCCATGCTCATGTGTCCTCTAAGCTCCTCTGTAGTCTCGATCGACCTATCCTTCATCTGCAAGGGCACACCAAGTGCGGGCAAAGCCCAAGTAGGGGTGAGTATAAAGATACTCAATAGGATGCCCCAAAAGCTCGAGGGAGAAATGAAGGAGATACTAAAATGGTGAGTAGTAGACAGAATAAAGGACAGTGTAAGAGTACAATAGAGAGAGTGTAGCTCAACCCAACAAAAGAAAGGAAGTAGACTTGACCAATCCAAGAGGAGTTAGACACCGAAAGCACGTGGCATACCCCACACGTCTTCGCCCCTTCTATAAGGAGATTAACCGAACCCAAAGAGTGGGAAAAAAGTAGGGTGTATATATATACGCTCAATAAGAAACCCGAACGAGTGTGTAAGGGGATCTCCATCTCCAAGCTCAGCCCAGGAAGAAGTCTCCAATAGTCCAAAGGATATCCACCACTAATGCCCAAATGTACCATATGACAAAGCTGTCTCATCGCTGAACCGTACAACCAAGGGTCCCGCTTCGGTAACCACGGAGAAAAGTCACTGACCAGCCTCATAGAAAGGGATGTGTCTGAAAGAATTCACTGGGTAACCCACTGCCCAGCCCAGCTGGAGGGTAAACCCCAAGAGGTCATCGGGTAATCCACTGCCCAGCCCCGCTGGAGGGTAAACCCTAAAATCAGCGGGTAACCCACTTCCCAACCCCGCTAGATGGTAAACCCTAAGGTCAATGGGTAACCCACTGCCCAGCCCCACTGTAGGGTAAAACCTAAGGTGAATAGGTAACCCACTTCCTAGCCCCACAGGAGGGAAAACCCTAAGGTCAGTGGGTAACCCACTACACATCCCCGCTAGAGGGTAAACCCAGAACTGGTCCGATAACCCCACATTTCCCGTGCCATCACTGGGTGTCACTAACACCGATACCGTGCGTAGGTTCAGAGTGCATCCAAGGAACCTCCGACCAATGCCCTTTCATGTTTCCACATTTAATGAGATCTCGAAAGAGGCTCCGCACGCCCAAACAGATTACACGTTTTAATCCTTGTAAAAAAACACACGAGATAGACAACTTAATCACTGGAAACAGACTCTCGATGAAAAAGTTATTCAACACCGCTTTATGCTCATACAACGTCTCGTGGGGCCCGCACCTCGGTCCCAAAAAAAGTTCGGGCGAACTGTGCCATCACGATTCTCTCGGAAAAACACGCCAAATCAACTATTCATACCCCCCAAACGGACGCCTAATGAAAAAGTCGCAGCACGTTGCACACAGCTTAAATGACCGCCTGTGGGGCCCACAACTCAACTCCTGCTTCAATGCCTGAAACTACCCAGGTCAACTTAGTCTCGATGCCAGGGTCACAACGCCGCTGACGGTGCCTAAAACGGACTCCGGATGTAGAAGCTGAAACTCCCCGCATTATGCAAATGAGGCCCTGTGGGGCCCACACCACAACCCCGAAACACATCACGCAAATCATACCATTTCTTTCCTTTCAGATAACCATGCGGCGTAGGCTATTAATTTTCCCTGAATGGACTTATGAAGCATAAGTCGTAAAAATGCAACATACGTCCGGATGCCGCCTCGTGGGGCCCATACCTCGTGCCCGAATTTGGGCGGGTGGATTGCGTCGTCGTAATCCCCTTGGAAAAACACTCAGAAACGAGTACTCAAACACCCCAAACAGATGTCGGGTGAAAAAGTGACGTTTCACCGTAAAACATGTGAACCCGAACCTGTGGGGCCTGCACCTTGTCTCCAATATGAACACTTCAGAAAGCGTCTCAACAAGTTTGCATGAGGACTAGGGTCACGCTGTCGTTGACGGCGCGTCAATCAGACATCCCAAACATGAGTAAGGTCCGATAGAAGAATAATTAATTAATTAAATAATTAATTAATTATTCACATTAAGAATTTTGTGCCACCAAGCAATAAAACCAAACCACAAGGGTCTCGAACCAACTTTAGAAGGACTGTCTCAACTCCAGGGCCACAGCACCTCTGACGACGTGTCAAAATGACGTCCGGCTTGCAAAGCACGTCCATCGCAAGCTTTAATAAAAATTTAATATTATTAAATTAAGGCGTTCTAGGTCACCCACATTCGGGCGCAGAACTCAAAAACCACGAAATCTACTTCAAAAATCTCATCTCGCTGATACAAACCCGTAGCTGCTAACGACACGTCAAACGGACGCGCCGTTTAGTAGATATGCCCCCTTGAACAAAGGGGGGGGGGGGTGAAATGGGCTAGTCCAGACCGGTCGGCCCGACTTGCCGCGGCCCGCCCCAGCAACATCGGACACTTCGGGTCTGGTTCTTCAAATTAGACTGGCCAAATACTGGTCTTCATCCGCGTCACCTAGCAGGACCCACAGTTTGTGGGTCCTTGTCCACGCCGCACCCCACCCGAGGTCAGCACCTCGGGTGCTCCGCCCCGACCGCAACCGGTCGAGGCCCCCACCTGCACCCACCGGCCGAGCGCACCGCCGCACCCCAGCCACCCACGCCGCGGCCGCCTGGGCTCCCCACTCCACCGCTGGCTCCGCCGGTCCCCGCTACACTGTGCCGGAAGCCGCTTGCAGCGCACCGCCGCACCACCTCTGACATGCACCGCTCTGGTGCTCCCTGCTAGCCACACGACGCGCCGAAGGCCCCCCGATGCTCCTCCGGTCCCTGCTGCGCCATGCCACAGTCCCTGTCGCCCGGTTGCGCCCGACGCCGCTGCTCCAGCCACATCTGACGCCGCCGTGCTCCGGCCTCCGTTTGTCCCCTGGTGCTCCAACCGCACCCTTTGCCGAAGCCGGACCTTCCGTCGGCCGCCACAACTGTTCCGGTGACCCAATTTCAAATCCGAAGGTGGATTTGGGATCCTTGGGAAGAGGCCTTCACAGCGCCTACCCCCGATCGACGATCTGACAAGATTTTCGCGCGTCCGAAAATGGGGTCGAAGAACGCCCAAGAATGAGAATTAAAAACGGGGCTCGGATGACGGCCGTGTTTGTTTGGCCATCATCCTAATTCTAGAATTATTGAATTAAGACGACTAAATTGACAAAAACTCCAGAAATCGACGAAGGTGCAAAAATTAACCAAGAATTCTACCTCGAATTGGTCGTGTGTCGTTGGTGACGCATCCACGACGCTCCCGCTTCGATCCACCAAAGTTCCGGTAGAGATCTCTCCTCGATCCGATGAAGAAAGGAGAAGAATGGATAGAGATACAGAGAGAGAGAAATAAAGAGAGATAAAGAATGAGTTCTCCCCTTATCTCAAGAAAAGTTTTTAAAACACGCTGAAATGCCACCCACGGTTGCGGATTCTAAAACCTCCGCGCCCGCTTATTTTATATCGCGCCTAGGCAAAACGCCCCATTTTGAACTCAACGGAATTCTCAGATTTCCATTTTGAGACTTCGTTCGAAATTTATTTGAATCAAATGGTAGTGATAAAAATCACTAAGTCATTATTTTAAAGTGACGATTTTTCCCCTGGGTGACATCTCTTACAGCAGGCCCGTGCCTGCAACTTTTACACCCCACCTAGGGTAAACGGAATGCTCTGGATGCAACCATGCCCTCATATTTCCGATGTGAGATACCTTTTAGGAGAAAACACAACCTCACCACATTCATAGTATAAAAACACTTAATATTTTTATAAAATTTATTCTGGGCCCACCGGGCCTCGGAATTGCACGCCGTCTCAGCTCTTAGCTCTGGAAATATATGTAGAAATATTCCAAAGTCTTATAGGGAAAAAATGGCTCTCTACCTCATTCCTTCCTTCAAGCTTTTCTTCCCTGAAAAGAAAAACTAGGAAAAACAACACGGGATACAGAGCTCACACCTAGCTCTCCCACTCCCAAGAAAACTTTCACAAAACCATGCTAGAACAACATGGGAACCAAAAGAATGGTTCATACTTATAAGGTCTTCTACTTTCGATAACGTGCGTAGGAACACGCATGCACCACATTAGCTGCGACACGTGGAAGATGCTGTGTGCCCACTCCTACTATTGGGAGGGTAGGGAAGACGGTAGGCAACCGTACCATCTCTTTCACGATTCCCAAATGGCCTAAAGAAACTTGGGGAACTTCCCCAGCCGAACCTCTACGTTCCACATCGCGACCGAAATCATGATTTGTTCATGGAACATGATCTCGTGATTCCCTCCTTCAGAATAACCATCTGGTGAAACACCCAAGGATATCCGGTCACACAAGTTTTCACAATCAGTGCATCACCACCGAGACTCTCTTAAATGCTCAAAAAGTGGATGAGTCAACACCATCGACTGAAGAAAATCCGTACCCTCCTGCTCCACCAAGGTCAGCTGTAGGAAAGCTAACCACTACAACACTTTCCACACTTGACGAGTCTGGGACTTTCTACTAAGGGAACCTGCTACAACACTACCATTTTCCGGAACATAGACTACCTCAAAGTCATAGTCCCACATAAATTTCTACCAGCACCGTCATCTCAGGTTCAAGTCTCCCTAGGTGAGGGCGCACCTGAGACACTGGTGGTGTGAGAAAACTAGAAAGCGCTCTCCCAGAAGATAGCGTCTCCACATTCTCAAGGTAAAGACGACCACTACTAGCACCACATAGTGAATCACATAGTTCTATTTATGGAGTGTCCATCACCTCGACCTGTACTTGATAACGATATCAAGATTGACGTTGATCACACAAGGTACCAACGAACTGGGCAGGAGAGCAAACTCATCCAACCACCAGAGGCTAGACACGGAAAGAACGTGGCATAACCCACGTGTCTTTGTACCTCTTAGAAGGAGAGTAATCCCCAAAACAGGCACTCTGGAAAACCCACTAGTGAAACCTCAAGCAAAAAATGTGGGGTCAAGCATAAAAGCCCCTCTGGAAAATCCAGAACCTGCTCTTACACTCCACCACACAACCCCACCATAAATGAACATGTCAGAGGGACTCATCCACTACACCTCAATACTATCCACTTTGGGTGGTACTGACTCTTCCTCACGGTTTTGATCGCATCACAAAAATGTATCTCAGTGGGGAAAGAACCCCTCTTTCCTGTGAATTCAAAGCTACGTTGGACAACACCAACAAAAGGTTACACCGACGCCCTACATAACCCTTGGTAACCCCTCGAACAAGGAGTTTGACTAAAAGAGTACCTCACGCAGTGTCTAACAAGTTCTACTGAGGAAAGTAGAAAAAGACATAGAGCATACCTCTTATCATCTCATGAGTTGCAGGATTGTAGACATCCATAGCACAAAACCATCCGCGGCCCCGTCCGTCAGCTCCTTGATCCTTACATGGGCCACATAATGGTGGTGGAAGGACCTTGAAATGTCGTCTGCCAACCACATTTCTTCCTGCTCTTCTGCCAACACCGCCTCCCTGGGGACCACCCTGTCCTCACCTAGGTGTTCTCTGATCACGACACCGCCTCTATTGTGGCGGTGCATCCGCCAACTATCTGGAAAACTCAGCACATTTGGCCAGGTAGTCCCACGCCACAAGACCTCACTCAGCACAATCATAGCACTAGTCCTTCATGGGATGTCTTGGTGCTCTACGCTATCCCCGACCATGTTCCTGAGTCTCATCAGGGGGAGACCTCCAGTGTTGAGGCCCTACCAATTGGCATCCCTCTGATAGAAATTTCTCTATCACCAGTGCCTGATCCAGCACCCTGAGATGGGTGAGGATGCACAAGGGCACTACACTGGCACAAATCTCCTCTAAAGAGACCGCGCTCACACTTCTGTGATCGGAAGTTTCCATCATGGACCACATCCAAAGAGTATCGAGTAAGTTCTGAGAACCTAGTTGCGTACTAAGCCACTGCCATCACTCCCCGCTGAATCTCCAGCGGCTCCCGAAACTGTAAAAAGCATAAGTATGAGAGGTAGTACTCCTCACGAAACAACTAATAGAAGTCATCCCACGAGAGTACCATATCATCGTGCATCTGAGTAACCCTAGATCTACTAACGCCAAACTACTTGGTGAAAAAAGACTAGCTGTCAAAGCCACCATCTAACCTGCCAGTGTCCGAACAAGCCTAAAGAGGCGAACCACTGACTCTATCTAACCCTTCATTGTCTGAGGGTATGGCTCACCGTGGAACCTTAGTGGTCTCTGACGCTGGAACTCACATTGCGTGCCCAGCCTGCACTGGTCATCGACCTCCACTACCGGTACTATCTGCTACTCCACAGGTGGAGGTGCTACTGTCTGTCCTCCTGGAGAAAGGGTAATCGTATGGTGGATCTTGAACTAAGGCCTCATCACTCACAGAGTCATCGTCACGAACCGGAGCTAGTATCCTGGCTGGCTATCATTGAGGAGACATCCTGAATCCGATCAAGGAGTACCACGGTCAAATGAGCATATATATACCAACAAAGATGGGGATATGACTTAAGAAGTATAGTCAAAGACTCAATACTATATGACCCACGAACCAAATTCCCCGCAACAAGTGTCTTAGTGTGGTGAGTCGACAAGCGGGGTTATTAGGGTCCTGGTGAATGGATACGTCGGCTGCCGCACCATCACTAAACTCCCTTGCCTGAGAGACACTCTCGAGACACGTTGACACTATTACCCCAAAACTCAACCAATTATTTTTTTAGGGACGTCCGAAAAATTCCCCAAGGAACGAACCACCTCTAATACCACTTTTTCATGACTTGACCCTACCGGTCTCAAGCCACAACAACCCCAAGCCCGCCTCCATAGGCTAGGGGCTGGCGACAAGCACCGAAGACATAACGATCTCAGGGAGGCATTAGCCTAAGCACCTGTACACACACACACACAGCCCACTCGATGCAGAAGTGAAGAGTAAAAAGAAAACCAAAGGAAAAACAACTATAACCCAACCTCATTCATGCATCAAATTCTAAAACAGAAAAAGTAAAGTGCTGAAAGGTACTGACAAGAAAAAGGGGAAAAAACGCGTCCAACTAGAAAGGTGCCACAAACTAAAAACAGGTAAATGAAAGTAAACAATTGGTAAGTTTCACACTCAGAAATCTTCCTACGACCACTGAACGCAGCCCAAGATCCTGTGACCTCTACGCTCCTCCGTAGTCTCGATCAACCTGTCCATCGTCTACAAGGGCACACCAAGTGCAGGTAAAGCCTAAGCAGGGGTGAGTATAACGATACTCAGTAGGATTCTCGAAAGGATCGAGGGAGCAACAAAGGAGATACTAAAATGGTGAGCAGTAGACAGAACAAAGGACAATGTAAGAGTACAATAGAGAGAGTGTAGTTCAACCCAACGAAAGAAAGGAAGTAGACTCGACCAATCCAAGAGGAGCTAGACACAAAAATCACATGGCATACCCTGCACGTCTTCACCCCTCCTAGAAGAAGAGTAACCGAACCCAAGGAGTGGGAACAAAATTAGAGTGTGTATATATATATATATATATGCTCAACAAGAAACCAGAACGAGTGTGTAAGGGGATCTCCATCTCCAAGCTCAGCCCAGAAAAAAGTTGCCAACAGTCAAAAGGATATCAACCACTGATTCCCAACTATCCCGTATAACAATGCTGTCTCATCGCTGAACCATACAACCAAGGGTCCCACTCCGGTAACCATGAAGAAAAGTCGCTAACCAACCTCATAGAAAGGGCCGAGTCTGAAAGAAGTCGTCAGGTAACCCACTGCCTAGCCCATCTGGAGGGTAAACCCCAAGAGGTCATCGATTAACCCACTACCTAGCCCAGCTAGAGGGTAAACCCTAAAATCAATGTGTAACCCACTTCCCATCACCACTGGAGGGCAAACCCTAAGTTCAACGGGTAACCCACTACCCAGACCCACTGGAGGGTAAACCCTAAGGTCAATGGGTAACCCACTGCCCAGCCCTGCTGGAGGGTAAACCTTAAGGTCAACGGGTAACATACTGCCCAGCCTCACTAGAGGGTAAACCTGGAACTGGTCCGATAACCTCGCACTGCTCGTGCCATCACTGGGTGTCACTAACACCGCTACCATGCGGAGGTTCGGAGTGCATCCAAGGAACCTCCGACCAACACCCTTTCATGTTTCCACATTTAATGAGATATCGAATGAGGTTCTTCACACCCAAATAGATTACACCATTTTAATCCTCTCAGAAAATCACACGAGATAGACTACTTAATTACTGGAAACAGACTCCCATTGAAAAGGTTATTCAACACCGCTTTATGCTCATACGACGTCTCGTGGGGCCCACACCTTGGTCCCAAAAAAGGTCAGGTGAACTACGCCATCGCGATTCTCTTAGAAAAACACACCAAATCGACTATTCGTACCCCCCAAATGGACGCGTGATGAAAAATTCGCGGCACGCTGCAGACAACTTAAAAGACGGCCCGTGGGGTGCACGACTCAACTCCGACTTCAATGCCTAAAACCACCTTGGTCAACTTCGTCTCGATGCCAGGGTCACAATGCCGCTGACAACGCCTAAAATGGACTCCAGATGCAGAAGCTTCAACTCCCCGTGTTATGCAAATGGGGCCCTATGGGGCCCACACCTCAACCCCAAAACATGTCACGCAAATCGTACCATTGCATTCCTTGCAGATAACCACACGACGTAGGCTATTCATTTTCCCTGAATGGACTTATGAAGCATAAGTCGTAAAAATGAAGCATACGTCCAAATTCCGCCTCGTGGGGCCCACGCCTCAGGCCCGAATTTGTGCGGGCGGATTGCGTCATCACAATCCCCTCGGAAGAACACTCAGAAATGAGTACTCAAACACCCCAAATGGATGTCGGGTGAAAAAGTGGTGTTTCACCATAAAACATGTGAACCCGGCCCTGTGGGGCCCACACATTGTCTCCAACCCGAATGCTTCAGAAAGCGTCTCAAAAAGTCTGCACGAGGACTGGGGTCACTCTTCCGCTGACGGTGCGTTAATTGGACATCCCAAACAAGAGTTAGGTCCGACGCAAGAATAATTAATTAATCATTCGCATTAGGCGTTTCGCACCACCGAGCAACAAAACCAAACCGTAAGGGTCTCGAACCAACTTTGGAAGGACTGTCTCAACTCCAGGGCCACAACGCCTCTGACAGCGCGTCCAACGGACGTCCAGCTCACGAAGCACGTCCGTCGCAAGCTTTAATAACAATTTTATATTATTAAATTAAGGCATTTCGGGTCACCCGCCTTCGGGCTCAGAACTCAAAAACCACGAAAGACACTTCAAAAATCTCGTCTCGCTGACACGAACCTGTAGCCGCTGACGGCGCATCAAACGGACGTGCTGTTTAGGAGATATGCCCCTTGAACAAAGGGGGCGGGGGGGGGGGGGGTCTCGCCGCGCCCCGCTGGCCGTGACCCGCCCCAGCAACATCGGACCCTTCAGGTCCAGTTCTTCAAAGTAGACCGTCCAAAGGCCGGTCTTCGTCCGCATTGCCCAGTAGGACCCGCGGTTTGCGGGTCCTTGTCCACGCCGTACCCCACCCGAGGTCAGCGCCTCAGTTGCTCCGCCCCGACCGTGACCGGCCGAGGCCACCGCCTGCACCCGCCAGCTGAGCGCAATGCCGCATGTCGGCCGCCCGCGCTGTGGCCACCCGGGCTCCTCGATCCACCGCCAGCTCCGTCGGTCCCCACTACGCCACGTCGGCAGCCGCCTGCAGTGCACCGCCGCGCCACCTCCGGCCTGCACCGCTCCGGTGCTCCCTGATCGCCGCACGACGCGCTGAAGGCCCCCCGACGCTCCTCTGGTCCCTGCTGCACCACACCGCAACCACCTCCGCCCGACCACTCCCGACACCACTGCTCCGGCCACATCCGACGCCGCTGCTCCGGCCACATCCGACGCTGCCGTTCTTCGACCTCCGTTCTTCCGCCGGTGCTCCGGCCTCACCCCTTGCCGGAGCCGGACCTTCTGTCGGCCGCCAAAACCACTCCGGTGACCCAATTTCAAATCCGAAGGTGGATTTGGGATCCTCGGGAAGAGGCCTTCACAGAGCCTACCCCCGATCGAAGATCCAACAAGATTTTGGCACATCCAAAAATTGGGATGAAGAACGCCCGAGAAAAAGAATTAAAAACGGGGCTCAGACGATGGACGTGTTCGTTTGGCCATCGTCCTAATTCTAGAATTATAGAATTAAGATGATGAAATTGAAAAAAACTTCAGAAATTGATGAATGTGCGAAAATTAACCAAGAATCCTACCTTGAATCAATTGTGTGTCATTGGCGATGCGTCCACAACGCTCCCACTTCGATCCGCCAAAGTTCCGGTGGAGATCGCTCCTCGATCTAACAAAGAACAGTGAAGAACGACTAGAGAGAGAGAGAGAGAGAGAGAGAGAGAGATAGAGAGAGAGAGTGAGATAGAGAGAGAAAGAATGGTTTCTCCCCTTATCTCAAGCAAATTTATAAAAACTCGCTGAAATGTCACCCACGATCGCGGATTCCATAACCTCCGTGCCCGCTTATTTTATATCGCGCCTAGGAAAAATGCCCCATTTCAAACTCAACAGAAGTATCATATTTCCATTCCGAGACTTTGTTCGAAATTTATTTGAAAAGAACACCAGTGATAAAAATCACTAATTTATTATTTTAAAATGACGATTTTGCCCCTAGGTGACATCTCTCATAGTAGGCCCACGCCCACAACTTTTACACCCGGCCTAGGGTAAACGACACGATCTGGACGCAACCATGCCCTCAAATTTCTAATCTGATATACCGTTTAGGAGAAAACATAACCCTTCTAGGTGCATAGTATAAAAACACTTAATATTTTTATAAAATTTATTCTGGGCACACCGGGCCTCAGAATTGCACGCCATCTCAGCTCCCAGCTCTGGAAACATATGCAGAAATATTCCAAAGTCTTACAGGGTAAAAACAAGGTCTCTACATCAGAGTAGTACAAGAAACATAAAATAGATGATAAATGAGTCTCAAGCAACAAATTTAAATAGTAATTGTTCGGGAGATGAAGTTGATGAGGATGCCAGTTCTACTACATTATGTTCTCTAAAAGGGTAAATGCCCCCATTTGTGAGAATTACACCATTGCAACTAGTTATTAACTCATGGAATATTTAAAGTGAGATTTGTGGGGGCATAAACATTCTTTTCTTTGATTCAATGGGTCTCAGTTGGGACATGTTGTGATATATGAATCTTTAGGGCCTATATGAATTCAATATTTATAGGAGAAATCCCACTTTTTGTACTTTCAATACTCTAAATAAGAATTGTCCTATCTCTATTAAAATGATTCATCAAGTCTTTCTTCAACACCCTAAACAAATGAAAATATAATATAGAAAATTAAGGAGTAATAAAAAACCCAAATATGATAAACAAGAATAATAAACTATCATTCGATCAGCTAGAAGATATAAAAATGTATTGAATGAAATTTATTGAAATATATTTGTATAATATACTTCTGTATTATATATTTGTGTATTGTATAATATATATATATATATATATATATTTATTTGTGTAATATATATATTTCTTTGTATAATATATATTTTTATTTTATATATATTTTTTGTAATATAATATATATTTGTGTTTGTATAATACATATATTTCAATAAAATATTTTTATAATATATAAATATATTATATATAATATATATTTATTTATATATAAATATAAAATATATAAATATATAACAAATTTGTATTTTTAATTGTATACATATAAATTTGTGAAGTATATTTGTATTACATATTTGTATAATATATATTTTTATAATATAGTTGTATAATATATTTATATAGTATATTTTCATAATATATTGGTATAATATATTTGTATAATATATTTGTATAATATATATTTGTATAGTATAATATATATTTTTATTTGTATAATATATATATTTTCATAATGTATTTGTATTATATATATATATCTATACTATATATATATATTTGTATTTTTAAAATATACATGTGTGAGTCTATATATATATGTATAATATATAAATATATAATATATAATATAAATATATATCTATATTTTTTATATATTTTTATTTTTTCAAATTTATAAATATAAATATATAAATATTTAACATATTTATATATGTAATGTGTTAAATCCATTTAATAAAAAATTATAAAAATATATATTTTATATAGACATACACACATATATATTGACATTCATAAATATAAATGTATTTATAAAAATGTGTGTGGGTCTGTGTGTGTAAATATAATTATATTATAAATTTACCATTATATATATATATATATATATCATTATATTGATATGTGCCAGGTGAGGTGGGAATGCACCTGACTTTCATTCCATAGACCCTATGGTCGAGTTTAACAGGAAGAGAATTTCTTGTTTAGTGTTGTCTGTGTGTAGAAGGGTAGTAGTGGTCGCCTGTGCCGGAAGGAGCAAGAACTTGAGAGGGGAGGCGATCATGTGCAAAATGAGGGAATAATGCAGATGAGATTTCTTCTCTTTAAAAATTATGAAAATTTTTAAGGGTTCAACGATCTCATGAAGTCAAAGTCAGTGGCATTGGGGTGGGTGGGTTGCACATAATCGACAAGAGGTGAGGGTGGGGGAGTGCAAGGAATTATTGCTCTATCCATTTTCAACCAAACATCCCTAATAAACATTATTGACCATTGGGATATGCCGACAATAAAGAAAGAATGATGATCAAAAAACACAAATAGGTATCGTCAAACAATCAATTAACGAGTGAGGAGTAAGAGGAGAAAATAAGATACATTGGATTGAAGCTTTGAATCATCCAAGAGAGAGTAGAGATGTCGAAAACTTGAAAAATGTTCGAGCCTTGAATTTTTTCGACCCTTGAATCATTCGAGCCTTGGATTTGAACCTTTAGATTGTTCAAGCCTTGATTCAAGGCTTGATTCGAGCTTCGATTCATCGAGGAGGAGCACCAACAGAGGTTGGATTCTATGGAAAGCTTCAGTATCATAATGAGTTCACGACTGGTTAGAGATATTTAAATAGACCGACACACTTTTATCTTCCAAAAAATCACTGATAAAGACCCCTTTTATTAGTGATAAATTAATTAGCACTCATTAAAGACATCTTTATCAGTGATTTTTTAGGGACGATAAAGCTCTATCTTTATCAGTGCTAAAAAAGTGCTAGTACATATTGCTTTTAGCAACACTTATTACTTAAGCGATGATAAAGGATTTATAATTATAATTTTAAATAATTTTCTTAATATAATAATATATTTATAGATAAATATTTAATAAATATATATAAATATAAATGTAGTACATATATTTTTTATTTAAATATATTTAATATAATTTTATAATTATTTAAATATATAATTATATATTTATAATTATATAAATATTTTTTTAAAAAATAATATTTATGTCATTATATATATACATATTTATATTTAATAAATATATATAAATATAAATATAGTAAATATATTTATTATTTAAATAAATTTATTATAATTTTATAATTATTTAAATATTAATAATTTTGTATTAAAAATTATATGAATACTTTTTTAAAAATAAATATTTATTTGTTTATAATTATAAATATATAAATATATAAAAATAGTAAATATACTTTTATAAATATATTTACTTATAAATATTTTTTACACATATTTTTTTAATATTATAAATTAATATTTATTCTTAAGTGCATGTATGTTAAAAATGAGCGAAATTGAATAATTAAAAATGAGTACACTTTAATAATATTGTAAAAATGGATAAGTTTTATTAATCAAATATAAATTAATAAAAAAATATTGATATATATTGAAATATAGAGGAATACATATTGAAAACATTAAAACATAGTAAATAAATATATATAAAATAAATAATATAAATTGATTAAATTCCCAAAAAAATATTTGTGTGTGCACGTTGAAAATAAAAATGCATTAATTACATATATATGAAATCAGTATAACACATGTTTGATCTATGTTAATTTGAAAAATCAAATGATATTCAATTATGTCCATTACTTGATGCAATTAGTTAGTATTTTTAATTCATTTTAATTTTTAGTTATAAATTATTATTCATTAAATATAATACTCTTAAATATATAGAATAAATATTTTGTATTATATAAATCATATTTATATACATTCATATATATCTATGTATTTAATATATACTATTTATTAACATATCAATAAATATTTATTTAATAAAATGTCTAATATTTTTCTCAATTTACTTATTTTTAAATTTTATTTATTTAATTTTCATTTTAAAAATATCTATATATTTAAGATATACTATTTATTAGTATTTATAATTTATATATATTATAATCAATTTATTCATTTTTATCACTAATTATTTAATTAATAAATTTTTTAATATTTTTTTAATAAACTCATTTTATTTTTTAATTAATTAATTAATTAATTTTATTTGGACCTTTATCAGTGCTAAAAAACACTGATAAATGATCCATTTATAGGCGTTAAAAATAAATCGCTAATAAAAGGTATTCTTTATCATCGCTAAAAAATGCAAATAAAGGGTGCCTTTATCTGTTTTTTTCTACCGTTGATAAAGTCCAACATTATTAAAAACCTGTTTTGTAGTATTGGTTTTCTTCTGGAGTAGCTAATCATGTGTGAATCTCTTTCATTTTTTTATCTTTATCCACCTGTTCATTTGTTTTCTCAAAATATGTTCAGGGTGACACCCCCAAACCCACACCTTTGACATAACCTCACTATTCTAGCTACTTCAAGGCCACTTATAGTAGCCATTCATTAGGTACTATTAAGGATGATTCTTGTGTCTAATTCAGACAAAAATTATATGAAAATAGTAATAATTTTTATGTAATACTGAATTACATTTTTTTATTATGTCATACTTACACATGATTCCCATACTTTTTTGTGCTTTCACCAATTAGTATCCCATATTTATTTACACGAGCCTCCTTCTATAGAACATGACATGGGATGGAAGTGGCTTTGGATTTTGATTAATCAGTCAACATATAAACAAAGGAATATAATTATGTTGTATTTTTGAGTTATATAAAATTATTACTCTATATTTAAAACACATACCATTTTTTTCATCAAAGTTAAGCATACCCCATTCTTGATTTACGGTAGGGGTATGTTGGTTTTTTTGCACATTTTTTTTCAGAACTCATTTGATATTTGATAATTTAACATTTCTTAATCGAAGTGATTGATACACGTATTTTCAAGTAATTTATTACCTATCAAAATGTACCTAAAAAGATGTCTCCTCATAATGACTAATAAATTCAGTCCAGGTTTGTTGGTTTATAAGGTGTGCATACATATGTAGTGGGTGTGGGTTTATTTTCCATTTAACATCTTTGAGATGATACTTATTAATAATTGTCTGAAAGCCTCTATGATCCTTTCCATTGAGCATTAATACACATTTAATTCAGCATTTATCTATTATAAATGCAATCTGTAAGAGATAATGAAGAGTAAATCAATGATTCATTATTTTGGTTTCTAGTAAAATAAAGAAATTATATCCTAATGTTACCCTAATGTATTCTCAAATTACTATCTTAAGTTTTGGAACAACATTGTTCCATGAATCTACATCAACCGACACATGCATTTGAGTGGCGAGACCAATATAACCACTTAATATGGCCTAGTTGGGGTTAACAAGCTAGCCGCGTGCATTCTATCCAATCTCAAATTTGATTCCTTTGTTTATTTCCTTAATAATTTTTATTAACACTCATGCTATGATGATTATATTTTTTTGGTTATAGGTTGTTCATCGTATACCATTTCCTTGGCTTCAACATCATCAATATGATATTTTTCTGGATTTTTAGCATATTCATGTGCATAGACTTGTTGTTTCTCTGCATTAGGAGAATCAACATGTTGAGAAACCTATTGTACCTTAGTATTGGGAGAATCGACATGTGAAAAAGAAATTATCTATAGAATTAGTTGTACATTTATTTTATATTACATAAATTAATTAGTGAATAGATAATAATACAAGGTAACATAATGTATTTTATAAAAAAATATAACTTTATTATTGAACTCTATATTTTTTAAAGGTTAAATGGATTTTTCCCTCTATAGAGTATCCAAATCCATTCATTGTGGTATCCTCTAACATACAAGAACCTATCTATATTGGGACACCAAAAAATGATTGTGACTTCCCAATTAAAGAGTAATCCTCAGTTGAATTAACATCCAACCTTGTAGTGGTTTTGGTCGATAACAGAAAAATTGACCACTTTCAGTTTATAGGATTTGGAATATAAAATATCCATACTATATGTGATGCCATTATAAATGTTTTGTCTTCTTACCAATCCCTACTGAAATATACTTTCATGAATCCGAATTCATCTATTTTAACTGACCTCCTATGATCAAAACACTTGCATTGAAAAATCATCACTTCAGCCACAAGTATAACTCTGCTATTTTTTATGGTATTATGTTCATCGTATTCATTTATATAGAACATATAATGATTAATTTACTAAAAATTATAAAATAATATATTCACATTTAGTTCTATGGATAGCTATCAAAGTCATTAAAAAATTGAATTCATATTTTCAGTCGACTCATAAAAAATATGGTCTCAAAACCATCCAATAAACTATTGATTATGTGTATTTGATATCCAAATGTGATCCATCCATGGATTAAAATGCCTAAGAATTACTTTATGGGTTTCAACATATGAAACAACCTCTAAACTATTATGAAAAATGTAAAGTTGAGCTTGTTCTCACTCTGTAATAGTAATTGCGACAATATATATTCTAGAAATTCCTTTACCAACAAGATTCTTGGTGTGATGATATTTCTGTAGACCAATTATTTCCATATCATATTATTTCCATATCAGATGGGTAGTCAGTATAGAATTCAATGACTTCCTCAAAAAATATCTCTCTATTATAAAATCTTCTTTTCAACTTGTATTTTTTTTACATTACCTTTAAAAATATTCATATACCTTCCAGTGGAGTACATCCACTTATAATGTGAAGTACCACATAGTCTAATATCTCAAACCAAGTGAACAATCAAGTGGACCATCATATCAAAGAATGATGGCTGAAATACCATATCTAATTTACATAATATGATTGGAATTTCTTTTTCCATAGTTGTTAATTTCACCAGGTCTATAATTTTTCTTCATATAACTTCAAAAAAGAAATAGATCTTGGTAAATGTATGATAATAATTATTGAAAAAAATGTAATGTAAAGCTATATTCATTAGATATTTCATTAAAATATGATATTCATCTGATTTCAATCCCTTTAACTTTAAATGAATCATTGAAATGATATTCTTGATATTTGATGAATACCCATTTAGAACCTATGCATCATTCAAGAAGTTATAAAACTACTATATCTCTTTCCTGTAAAGTGTGTAAGTAGTTGGAGGAATAAAAGTACATATTTTACCCTTTTCTAGAGATGATTCTTCTCATATCCCCATCTCAATCATGTCCATGATAGCCTTAATTCCATCCGTTTTTTTGGTGTATTTAGTAATGTGCCAATTATATAATCACATATTTTTTTTCCAAATTCATAACAGTAAGAAAATTATTGATTTATAAACAATTCTAGTATGGTAATTAAAAAAACTAATATCTATTTCTAATTGGTTTTTGTAATGTTTTTCGAAGAAGGTTTAACAAAATAAATGTCTATATCATTTGAATTGTAAAAAAACAGATCACCTGTTTATAGAGATGGTGATGTAAATCATTATAAACTCCCATTGAACGATGTAATCTAAGATCAATATTTATGTCACTGGGGTATAAATCTATTATTTCCTGGAAATAATGTCTTTGATGAATGTTTAAACCTAATTGACTTTGTACCTTATTCATGAATATGACAGCATTAAATTCCTTTAACGCTATATCTAGAAAAGTTTCTATAAGAAGTAAAGTCATTTATCATACTGTATAATAAGTCTCTCAATGTGAAATATTCATTTCTATAAGAATCATACAACATAACATGTGAATCCCACATTAATTTCAAATCTCAGATCAATGGAGCTAAATAAACATCAATATCATTACCTGGTTGATTTGGTTCTGATATAAATAGAGATAATATAATGTATCTTAATTTCTTGAATAAACATAGTGGAAATTTATAATTTACCAACATAATAATCCATGTACTATAATTTCTTATATTAAAACCAAAAATATTCACTCCATCTGTAAATATTATAACACTAATGTTTCTTGGTTTGTTTCCAAATTCAGTATTCTCATGGTCAATTTTCTTTAACCAAGTAGAGTCTGTTGGGTAACAAAGTTTCCCATATTTATTTCTTATATATGCATTCCATGTTAATTACCTTGCAGTCTCCTCACTTGCATATAGGCACCTAAACCTTAGAATGATTGGAAATTACCATACAACTTTTGTAGGACTTAATTCATCTTACTTATATTATGGCACACCAATATTTGGGAATTTTTAAGTAATTCATGGTCCTTAAAAATAGTATAATGTCATTTATATAGGAATGTATTCTTTCATAGATCATACCCATTGAACATAGTATTCATTTAGAGCCATATGTTCAGAAAGGAAGCTCATTATATTCTTGGATAATTTCATTAAAGAGAGACAATAGTTCAGTAAAGCTAGTGCCACTCCATCCAATACCATTTTTATATTATATTACTTCAGTATGGTTGTCAATGATATATATTTAGTATAACCAACATGAATTTGTGTCTTTTTATAACTATTAAACTTCTTATTTTTTTTGGAAAATCACAAAGTTCATCCTAGACTGACATTGTTATTTACTCAATACGATATTCATCATCATTCACACATGAAATCATATCCTCAATACAATATTTATCATTTTTCACACTTGTAATAATATCATATAATCCATAAAATGTAGTGTTATCCCAGTCACTAGCTACATTCAGTCTTTACCCATGTTTATTCCAACATTTATAACTTTGATCTATTTCATGACAGATCAAATGTTCTTTTAAATCCTTTGGACTAATTAGTATTGAATAACAATAGTGTAAACATGGAAAAGGATTTGAGAATGTTCATATGAATGATCTTTTCCAATATTTATGAACTCTTTTACCCCATACTCATAATAGTTTTTATATGATTTCAATCCATCCATTTTTGATTCATATCCATACTATTTGATTTAGTAATATAAATATTTTACAAAATAAGTAAATATAAAAAAGTATGACTTATAACCCTTAACATGTCATTATTAAAGAATCATTTAATCTATAAGAATCCATTTTTATAAGATAATAATACATGAATGATGTGTATTGATATTTTTTTGTAGTGGTGGAAATAATTAAAGGAAAGGAATGTGTGATATCTACAATGTTACAAAGAACCTAATTAAATATTCAAATATTAAAAAACATCAAGATCAAGGACGGTTTATATAACTTTTCTATGAAGGGGTACAACAAAATAGAGTATTTGATGTTAATTCATTTCTTCACTTGGTACACATAAATCTAGGTGGTGTTTCAGTGACATGATGCTTAAGAGAAAACAAAAATATTTTTTTAGATGATGAAAACATTGATAAGCCCTAATCACATGATTTTGAGAACCCAACGTTTGAAGATACTATTGAATTTAAATCCAATGAACTAGAAGACCTAGGCTGGGGTTCTTAAGCCACTTAAAAAATTGAATAAAAATCTAATTATAACCAATGTTGAAATGAATATAGAAGGAATCCTCAATGGATTCAGTAGGGGAAGAAAATATTACAAGTGAATATTTATAGAATTGGAGAACTATAAATAAAAAATAAGCTAAATTAAACTACTTAATAATGATCCAAAACTTTCTATTGCATAAGATCATTTTTTGTATCCTTATTAAAAGAAGTATTTTTTAAATGAACACAAGGTTTTCAATTTTTGTTGCAAAATTCCTAAAATAGAGGTTCATATAAATTAAAATATAAAAAGGATTGGGGTTCTTCTTCCTAGTAATTAAAGAAAATGGGAAGAATTGTTTGATTTTAATCTATGGGAGCATGAAGAATACCTAGATATTGGAGTGTATTACCATCTATACACTATAAAAACCCATCATACTTATCATTTGAAATCACCATTTTCATGATATGTGGTTTAATTTTTAATTGAATAGATTTTCCTTTCATCTACACCCTCATTTATCCAGGAGCTCCATGAAATTAGAGTGAGAAATTTGAAAAATAATATCTTAAATTTTATTAATTTGATGATATATCATATGATTAAATAGACATAAAAGATCTAGAAAAAGAATCATACGATTGAAATCAATAAGAGGGAGTAGTTGATGTTTATTCATTTCTTCATTTGGTATCTAGAGGTCCTGGTAGTGTTTGAATGACATGATGCTTATGATACAAATTTGATCTTTCTACAGATGATGAAAATGTTGATAGGGACCAATCACATGGACATAAACCAACATTTGAATAAACTATTGAATTTAAATCCAATGAACCAGAAGTATCAGGATTGATTTCTCAAGTTATTGAAAAAACCAAAGAAAAATCTAATTGGAATTTCACAAATTCACCAAATTCAAAAAATTCATATGGCTGAGATGAAGACTCAAAGAAAATGAATGAAAATTCTTATTAGTTTTGAAAGGAAAAATAAACTACAACATAAGTTGAAGAAGTGTCCCAGTGGGAAAAATAGAAAGGCTCATCTCAAAATAATTATTGTATTATAAGACCAACAACCTAGGAGAATATGAAAACAAAAACTCAGCCTCAGTGGAATTAACAGAGATTATCAACTATGAAATAATGTCAGATTAGAAACTGGGAGTGATCTTTGAAGAATATGAAAGTAGATATGGATGTTTTGAATGCTGGTCACAATTTCGATTTAAAAAATGAAAGGTAGTATAAGTAGAGCTTTAAAGAGAGTTCTGGGAGTCCCTGTAACTAGGACTAGAGTTTAAATAAAATGTGGGTCTTTGTCAATGGTATTAATTGATGAATTAAAATAAAAAAAGATCAAAATATTTATGACTTGATGAAATCTAGTAGTGGTCGGAATGAATTCACGTGAAGAAAAGAGCATGAAAACACTGAAAGGAAAGATCCAATTTCTAATTAGAACTGAGGTTGAAATTAAAGTGGAATGAATCCTCAATAAATTCATCATGGGGAAGAAACTATTATGAGTTAAAATTTATATAACTAGGGTACTACGAATGAAAAATAAGGTGAATTAACACACTTAATAATGATATAAAATTGTCTATTGTGTATGATCACTTTTTTATCATTCTTACAAGAAGAAGTTTTTAACTGATCATGAGTTTAGAGGTTTTTTGCAAAATACCGATCATGTAAATGAACATATAAAAAGTATTGGGGTAATTATTCTTGGTAATGGATGAAAATGGGTAGAATTGTTTGATTTTAATCTATGGGAGTAGGAAATATACCTGGAACTTGGAGCGGATTATCATATGTGCACTGTAAAAACCCTTCCTACTAATCATTTGAAACCACCACCATGCATGATAAGTGGGTTGAGTTTTTATAGTGCACAAATGGTCCTTTATTCCACAAACTCATTCACCTGGGATATCCATGCAATCATAGTGAGAAATTTTCAAAAGAAGAACTCCCGTATGATTAATTCAACAATATCTCATATGATTTAATAGACAGACAAAATCCATAAAAAGTAGAGAGAACTTTAAATCAAAAAAATCATGAGTTGTTTTTTATTCATTTCTTCACTTGGAACATGGTAGGATGAGTGGTGTTTTAGTGACAGAATTATTAAGAGCCAAATTTGATATTTTTTTTCAGATAACGAAAGCATTGATAGGGCCCAATCTCATGGTCTTGAGAACATAATGATTGGATAAAATCTAGAATTTAAATGCGGTTTGATGAATAAAAGTGTGGGTCTATCTTGATTAAATGAAATGATAAAGTAAACTAGAAAAAAGATCAAAATTATGACCTAAAGAAATCCAATGGTGATTGGAATGAATGAAAGTGGGGCCAAGAGAAAGAATTCAATGAAAAGAGAGGCCCATACAATAACAATTTATTTTAAATGAAAAAAATATTTTCTAAAATAAATTGGGTGCAGGCTAAGGGTAGAGGTTCAATAAAATAAAATAAAAATAGGGGTAATATAGGAAATTTGAAAAAAGTAGCATTGTTTCATTTGTTTCCTTACAAATCACCCTCATTTTTGGGTGATTTGAAATATTCAATCAGGTAGAAAAATATTTCTCTAGGTTTATTGAAAATGGATTTCTATATATCCAACACAACCTCACCAAACATGGAAAATGAGTTCAAATAACTCCAATTCATTTCCTTTTTCCCCAAATCACCACCTCCAAATGCACTATTAAGGTAGTGGCAACAAATTTATGATGGAGTTTGGATCACACCATGATTTTCTCATTCATGTTCTGACCTAAATAAGAAAACAAATCCATCTGTAAGGTGATGGATATAGGGAAAGTTTGAGGATCGATTAAATAAGAGCTTGAAAGATGCGAAGGTTATGAGCATGCAGATCGATTGATGTAAGATCGATTAAAGAGGAGTAGAAATAATTACATACCTTAGGTTTTAAGAGGATTGATTCTTCAGAGAAGATTGAGGGGGATAGGTGATGGAGGTCAACTCCCATGAGAGCTTGGACGATGTGAAGAAGAAAGTTCTGTTAGGATTGAAATTTATATGATTGGGGAGGGGTTTATAATCGATTTATAAAAGGAACTATTAAAGAAGCGTTTTATTAGCACTAAAATATTATGTGTTGATAAAACATATCTTTATTAATGATTTTTAGTCTAATAAAAACACTTTTTATTAGCATTAAAAAGCACTGGTAAAACCTATCTTTATCATCACTATAATTCTATCACTGATAAATATTGTGTTTTTATAAATAAAATAAAAAAATATTAAATGAATATATATTAAATATGAATAAATTTTAAAAAAATTAAAAAATATTTTATATTATTAAAGAATATATAATCTTAAATGAATTAATGTTAAAAATGAGTGAAATTAAATAATTAAACATGAAGAGACTTCAAAAATATTAATAAATGGATATGTTTTATAAATTATACAAATTATTAAAAAAATTAAAAATGGATATATATTAAAATGAAGATGAATACATATTAAAAATATTAAAACATAGTAAATAAATATATATAAGTAAATACTAGAAAATGTTAAATTACAAAAAATATAAAAATTAATAAATATTAAAAATGAATAAATAATATTAAATGAAATAATATTAAAAATGAATAAAAAAATTTATTAGTTAAAAAAATATTTCAAAGAATTAATTGGTAAGATTAACTACATGAGTTGTAAACATGTACAAAAAATGATGAAAATAATAAAAAATTCATTTAAATGGATTAATTATATAGATTTCAAACATTTTAAAAATATTACAACTTAATAAATAAAATTGAATAAATACTAATAATATAAATTAAAAATATTACAACTTAATAAATAGATTGGTGGTAAACACATAAAAATAAAGAAAATACTAGGAAATTCATTTAAATAAATTTATTATATAAATTTCAAATATTTTAAAAACATTACAACTTAATAAATATAATCAAATAAATATTAATCATACAAATTAAAAACATATTAAGAATATTAAAACTTAGTAAATAAATATGTATAAATAAATATAAAAAAATTAATAAATCCAAAAAATAATAAAAATTAATAAACATTAAAAAGGAATAAATAATATTTAATGAAATAATTCTAAAAGAGAATAAATAAAATTGAATAAATCACAAAAATATTTAAAAAAGTAAATTCTTGACTTTAACTACATTAATTACGTACACATAAAAATGAAAAACCAAATATTATTAATTATATAAATAAATAAATTATTAAAAATAAACATTATATTGACTACAAAAATATTTAAATCAAAATTTATTTATAGGAATCAATTATATAAATTTAAAAAATATTACAAATATTAAAACTTAATAAATAAAAATTAATAAATATTAACCATATAAATTGAAAACATATTAAAAATATTAAAACTTATTAAATAAATATTTGTAAATTTTAAAAAAATGTATAAATTCCAAAAATAATAAAAATGAATAAATAAAAAAAATAAAAAAAATTATATTAAATAAATTTATATGAAAAACGAATAAATAAAATTAAATAAAATTTAAAAATTTTAACAACTTAAATTACAAAATTATTAAAATAATAATTTAAATAGATTAATTATATGAATTTCAAAAATATTTTAAATATTAAAAATTAATGAACAAGAACAAATTATTATTATTCATATAAATTGAAAACATATTAAAAATATTACGTAGTAAATAAATATATGTATAAATGAATATTATAAAATGATTAAATTCCAAAAATTATACAAATTAAGAAATATTTAAAATGAATAAATAATATTAAATGAAGGTATATTAACCTTGATTAAATAAAATTTAATAGAAAAAACTATTTAAAAAAATGAATTCATAAGATTAACTACCTGAATTTTAAACACGTACAAAAATGACGAAAATGTTAAAAAATGCAATTAAATAACTTAATTATATAAATTTAAAATATTTTAAAAATATTACAACTTAATAAATAAAATTTAATATATATGCTAATCATATAAATTAATAACATATTATAAATTATACATAGTATAAAAATATGTATAAATTTTCAAAATTGAATAAATTCAAAAAATTTTATATCAAAAATAAAAAATATACATTAAATGTGAAATAATATTAAAAATATGAATAATAGATTCCATACATACACATATACACACGTCCTATACATACACATAAACATGCATATATGTACATCCCACATATAGACATAAATATAAATATATAAATTCAAATATCACATATTAATAATACATATTCATTTATATTTATATAATTGTTTAAATTATTAATATACATTAATATATAGTATTTATATTAATTATATACATTTTTTAATTGATATATATAATTAAACAATAATTTTTGAATATAAATATAATAATTATATATATATTGATAACATTTTTTTATTAAAATTTATACAAATATTTTATCAGTGCTAGGTAAAGTAATGATAAAGTAAAACCTTTATCATCATTAAAAAATGCACTAACAAAGGGTACACATTTATCAGCTCTGTTGCAAGCACTAATAAAAGTAACCTTTATTAGTGAATTTTTTAGCACTGATAAAAGTAACCTCTATCATCACTTTTACCTAGCATTGATAAAGATTCCAATTTTATCATTACATTCAATTTATCATTGATAAAATCCAGCATTGTATATCATGTGATCTTTGGTAGTGAGTGAGATTATATTACCTGACTTCTGTGTATTTACTTTGGCCGACTATTGCAACTTGCTTAATTTTACTAGATTTGTGTTAATTTCAAGGGTCATCCTAAATCATCAATCACCTTGATCAAATGAATCATAATACAATATCATGTGTTTTCTCACTATGTTACTTTGGAATCATATTTCACATGATTCAAACTATTTTCTTGAATCTTGATTAAATGGAGTCCTATATCGATGGGGTGTGTTACACCATTAGCATTAAAAAACCTTTTGCATGTTCTTGACCACCCATGTGTATCATCCTTTCTCAATCTTATCACACCACCTAAGACCTTATAATCTTAGTTCTTATTCAGTTTGCAGGATTTTGGTGTAATTGCGGGTGTCCAATATTATTTCTTTGAAGATATAATCTATAATTGTTATATATTTATGATTTTGACATGAATTATTGAAGAAACTATTAGAAATTATTGTACAATTAATTATTTTTGCAGTAAATAAATTACATATATTTGATATATTCATGCTCATTCTTGTTATTTTTCATTACTGTAGGTTCAAACATAAATCTCACTAGCGATATCCACACATGAATCTGCAAATCTCAATATGATTATCTCAATGCGTCAGATGCTAGATCGATGGATCTGAATCTTTCCAACATCCCCTTATCGATTATAAACATTGATGTTTCTAGGGTACATTGAAATCCAAGCGACCCATTCCCAACAACAATTTTTCAACAACTCCTACAAATTTATCCTTAGAAATAGATGAAATAAAAACCCCATAATCCACAAGATAGGATCATCACATATAATTTATAATTAATTTATGTCGATTAAGGATTAACTCTCATTGGAATTATTTATTTTTTGAATATTCTGTATACCTTTTCTTGGCATACCATCATTGTGTTGAGTGGATTCAAGGGAAAAAACTCTTTATTTGTGATCCACATATGCTCCACGAATCTCTGAATGTCATTGAAGAAATATCTAGGTGCTAGCATGGAGGAATCTAACATTTGCATCATTATTTTTGATCACCATAAGAATTTTTTCAAGGAGAAAGGATTATTTTATTCTTAATAGACTCAATAGTGTAGAGGAGGAGGATCACCCTTTGTTGTTGAGAGCATTTGAGGAGAATATCTCTTTAGGGCTTGGGAGGATTCTCTCTATAATTAAATTTATGTAATGATTAAATTGGATAGGTTTGGGTTATATAATGAAATTACTAGATATTTATAGACCTAGGGTTAGAGAATAAGTAATTGCACATAAGACCTTATTATTACATTATTGCCTGAAAAAAACCATGTCTAAATAATAATAATATTATTTTTTACTTAGCATGCACTAGACTTGTGAATAAATAAATATTATTTTCTAGAATAAATTAATTAATATTTATCCAAATAATATTTATCATTTCATTTCACATCAGACTATTAATATCATTTAGACAATCCTCCTTAATATTTATCAAAACCTGAATAATAATTAATTATTTAAATAAATAAATATCACCACATTATTTCACAACAAATAAATAAATAATATATTATCTAAAATATAGAATAAATATTTATTAAATATTCAAATCACATATATATTATCTTGAATTACTAGAGACTGAATATCTGTGATCAAACAAGCATGAATAATTATTAAAACATGTATTAGAATAATATTTATTCAATATGTTAAATTCATATAGAATTTAATTGAGGTTTCAAATACACTTATTGTGTGACCCTATAGAACTCTTTTTTAGTGGCATTATGATGTAACTCTTAAAAAACAATGTTAGTGTCTAGAAACATGCCAAAGCACCCATAGATAAAGAAGTAAAATTCCACAATGACAATAAACACAAAAACACACACACTGTGTAATATAATCCTTTTGGCTTGATATCTCAAATCATATAGGTTTCATGTCAGTGATATCAAAATATGTGATCAATGTATATTTATTTAACTTTCCATAAATGAACTTTCAAAAAAAGTGTCAGGACTATAGACTTAATCATGAATTTCCGTTACCATCAAAGGGCATGAGATATCAACTTTTTTTAAAAGAATATAAGTGAAAAACCATTCCTTATATTATTAATTAATGCAATATCATTCATGATGAACCTAACATACCCAAATTCACCATAAATATATTTCATCATTGTTTAAAAATATATATAAAAGTACACGACTCATGATATGTATTAATAATAATCATAAAGTCTAAAGATCATTACACACATATGAAGATAATAATATCCAATGAAAAATACAAATATAGATTTACTTATGGTGGGCCATATTGTTATAACCTGCTTATCTTGAATATTACCAAGGATTAACTTCATGATGATAAGTATCAATGTCTTAGGATCATTCTACCCTTACTATCCTATATCATCTGTGTCATGTTATATGATATCATCCAACCATAGAACATTTATTTAAAAATACTATCACAACACTTCCAAGTTATCATCATAGTGGAGAACTACTATGACCTTTTAGTGTGACAAGTAATACAAAGATATTATCATCAAGATGTGATAATATAGTGATTAATATTCAACACTATGAATATTTTTGAAATCTAATATATATAATAGTTTGTTTTAGGGAACCAACTCTAACACACACCACACATGTGTATTTTTCTCTTGGACCTTGATAGAATCAGGAGAAGTATCTTTATTATTAAAAACCCTATGTCATTTGAGGATTCAAAAACTCTTGATTTATAACTCTAATCCATGACATAATAACATATTTATATATAGGGTTTAAGATATAGAAACTGAAAAAATATCGCTGGAATTTTTCCTATTCTTAACTTCACACCACCATTAATCATATATTTAATAAATTAATAAATGATCATCTTGAATTATTTTATTATTTAATATGTTAGTTCTTAAATAAGTAAATAATTTATTTATGAAATATTTTATATAAAAATACCACACTTTTAAATAATCAAACCATTAAATAGTCATATGGAATCATATATTTAACTCATTTCAACTTATCTCATAAATAAATATGTGATTATTCATTAATCAGGATAAATTGAAATTACTTATTAAATAAAATTCAACTCCCTTACCTCAATCAAAACTAATTATAAATATAATTTTCATCAACACAACTTGAATAGGTATTGATCCAAAAAAATTGACCAATTTCATTATAATTATAAGATTTGTTTAAATTTAATGAGATTCTGGATCAACTTAGTGTGTGACCCTTTAAGACCCTTTCTTGATGCTAGTAAGTCTAACTAACTAGCCAAAAGTGATATCCAACAATGAATCATGGCCCCAATTAGGGGAAGTGGGAAGTCATAATGTAATGATATGCATATTTTTAGTGTTGATTAATCAAGAGAAGGGTTGGTTATTCATTATTTTGGTGTATGAATGAATTTAAAATTTTGAATTTGGATCAATTAAGGGATATATTGTTCATGTTTAGAATGAGTTTTATGATGTTTTAGGGGTGGAAGTTTGGTGAAAAAATCTAGAGTGATATCTATGGTGTTGATGGAGTAAAAAGGGAGAGGGGATGGTTGTTGTAGCCACCATGTACTAGGTTGGATGCCATAAATTACATAGTGAAGGTGCGAGGGGGTGGGGGGGGGGTACCCCTAGACAAATCACTAGGTGTCTAGTTACCTATACTGGGTACTTGTTGGAGTTACTAGGTATCTAGTTAGGGAATAATGGCTACCCAGTGGGGTTATTCCCCCTTTTTAAGGAGTGAAGAACCATTATTTGATGGCACCCTTAATTTTAGGTAGGGAAACCCAAGGGAGGGATACTTCGGTTGATTAATCCCCTTATCCCCCTTTGATCACTCCTTGTATCTATGTAATTTTGTTTCCCCTTAGTGTTCCAATTTTAGGTAATTTTACTCCACTTTTGGTTAACTTTTTCCTCATTGTTTTGATTGGGTGAGACTACCCAGGTTTTTGTGTACAATTCCATTGATCATGGTGGAATCACTTAAATTTGATAGGGATTTGGTTCTTGGTTCTTATAGTTTTCTTGGAAAGGGAGGTGGGTTCTTATTGAATGCCTTTTTAGTTAAGGTACGTCTCATGGTGATTATTTATTTTGATTTTAGAGAAATTCCATGAAATTAGATGAAATTGGCTATTGATTTATGTCAGTAAATTACGTATTTTACACAGATTAGGTCCCGGTAAGTGTATGGAGTGGATCACACCCTTTTTCTCATGGTTTCAATTCCATTATACTATCATGTGAGTTTTTCATCGAGTTTGATGATCAAGGGTTTTTTCTTAAAATGTTTTGGTTATTAATATTTGATAGTTTATGATTGAGATAGGTGCTTGGGGATCATTAGTGATTGGTATAATTATATCTATTACAAGTCCAATGTAGGTGTAACTTATATTATTGAGTCTCCATATTATCTAGATTTTATTTTGTTCATGTTATTATTATTATAATTATTTCCATGTGTTATATTGTTGTTCAATGTCCCTCTATAAATTTTGATGGGATCACACTAACCTAAAAGACAACAATGATCTTATTTCTTGATAAATGGTTTATTAGAAGCACCTTGGTTGAATGAGTCTTGGTTGACCTATTTATTATTTATTTGTTGGTGTGATTTCTATTTTTAAAGGTAAATAGATTTCCTTAATACGACTTAAAAGTTTTTTAAAAATAAAATTTCAATAGAAAATAGTGACTTAGAGTGATGGTTTTGAATTGGCTTTTCCAAGAAAAGTGATAGTTTTTAAAGAGACTTTAAGTTTGGGTTTTGGTTGAGATCCTTATTTGGGAAAATATGGAACAAGGTACCCTTTCAATGATTTTTTTAGCGTGACTTAATTTTTTTTTCAAAGAAAAAAAGATGTTATTTATGTAGTTTTAAAAGTAATGTTGAAGGGTTTTTTCTAACTTGTTTCCTTTATTTGACCCAGTAAGGGCTATAACCTTTTTTACAAAGATTATATGATTTTTTTATGATTTTTATGGTTTCCTATCATGTTATCCATATTTCATGGTGATTCATAATAGAATAGGGATCTCATGAGAGACCATCTTTTGATTGAGAAGCTGGTTATACTAATTGAGTAATGTGACATGTTTCCTTTTAGTGCAGGTCTATAAGAACATTGGTATTTCTTGACATAGGTATAAAATATGATATTTTAATGAGTGATGTGAGATATGTACACCATTTTCCTATTATAATTACTTTATTTTCTTGTTAAGTTTCATAGCCTCCTTAGTTCCTTATCCTTTGAGACTATCCTCAGTGGTAGAGGCCATAGTTAGTACTAATTTTCTTGATTGATGACTTGAGATGATTATTTGATTTGCATTCCTTGTTTCATGATGATCATTGTCATATATCCAGATCTTTGATAAGATATGAGTGATACATCCTTGAGTTTTGGATAGGATTAAAATGATTTTACCTCCTAGTTGATGTGGTATATATACCTTTTTGTGAGACTATGTGATTGGGAATGAATCATGATAGGTAGTATGATTTTGTGTCACTAACCTCTTGGTGGTGTGTTGATAACTATTAGAGGTGAAATCTAAGATGAACTTTGAGATAAGTTTTTGGATCAATGAAATTTTATTTTGGTTTATAAGGTTATGAACACTTTTGTTTTTCCTAGTCAGGATATGAATCACTCTATATGTTTCTTGTCCTTACTATCATTCATAAACAAAATGATGACTGACGAGGCTTTAGGTGGGACTATAGATTAACCTTGGGTAATGATAGTGAGATTCATAAGATAGAGATGATTAAGATGTTCCCAAGGACCCACCTAAGTAAAGATTATTGACATGGAAAAACATTTTTATTTTTTTTATGATGATGATATTGAAGTAAAATCATAATGAACAGGGCACAACATGAGAGTTGTACTATTTTGTAGTGGAAGGAAACCCTTTTGATGACACGAAATATATGAGATAGAGTCAAAGGATCTCTATGGGTAGTCTAGAATATAGATTCAATAAGGATTAGTGAGATGAGATAAGTTATGACATGATCTCTTAATTTGTTATCTTAGGTGGTTGGATGCTATTTTTATTGTGCCTATTTGTTTAATCATGGGATTAATATTTAGTGTTATTGAATTATTTGGGGCCTCTTTGACTACCAATTTTTGATTTTTTTATCATGATATTTTATTGATGGATGGTTCCTCTTCAATTTTTCATTTTTAGATTCTTGTTGTATCATTATTTCCCATCATATTTTTGGGTTTTTTTATTTATGGGTAGTGATATGAATGATGAGTATAGTAGGAATTTGATGATTTATAAATGGTGTATGTGGTGAGACCTATTGATGATCCCATCTATTGATATGATATTGGATATAAAGCATACCACATTGGATCATGGGGGTATGTGGGTTATTGATCATGGGTAGGTGGGTCATATTATAATTTAAGTAGTAAAAGTGTGAGTTACTAGGGTGAATATGTCTTCTATTAATTCTAAATCAAGTATGATTCACATGTTCATTATGTTATGTTTCATGGTGGGTGAGTTATACTAAGCATGACATGCACTCCTCTATGATCTACATACACATCCATTTGATCAAAATAGAATTCAATGTGTCCAGGAAAGGAAGGGAATCCTAATGGGATGTTAGAATCACCTCCTTCAAACAAACATGACATGGGTTTCAATGTATATGGGTGGAACTTATATTTAATTTCTATCACAAGTATCAACTTGGAGCTGGATGCATGGATTAGGATGATCATGATAATTAAGGCTGAAGATCATGAATTAGTTGATCGTGTGAGTTTGGTCAGATGCCATCAATTATATTTTCAATTATTTTACTTTATATATATCAGGAAGTGCACCAAAATGTTTATTCAATGTTTATTTTTTTCTTCCTTTGTATATTCTAAATCCATCACTCTATTTATTATTGATATATCATGTAAACTTTCCAAACTGTGATATTCAATACAATGGGGCCCTTATTGGATCCTTTTTTTATTATCTACATGTTTGGAGCTTATCTACCACATGAATTAGTCCTGATTAATATTTATTGGAGTTTCTAAGGACCATTATACTTTTTTTGATGGTATATTCTCTCCAAAAATATGTTAGTTTTTCACTATTAGTTGGAAGACACTATTATATGGGGAGGCACCACTGAGGTCTTATGACACCCCCTACTCAAGTACTGTTTAATAGATCTGGTTTGAGGCATAAAAAATGGCATTGAATAATATTATTGGGATGGTATAGTGTTTGTTGTAGGATGATATAAGATGTTATAGACTTGGGAGGTAGACTGAGTGCATTCCTAGATACCATGGATTCACTTGAAATCCAACTTATGAGGGTATGTCTAGTGTTTGGGATGATTATTTCTAGGGATGAGTGAAGTGTGGGATAAATTATCCCAATTAATGTTATATGAGTGTTATAATGAGTTGTCAGGATTATCTAGAAGCTATAATATTATCCTTGCAACATGATATTATTGAGACCAAGTTTGTTGGGAGTTGTTTTTGGAAGCTGAAAGAAGTTGATACTGAAAGTGTTGTATTTTTTTTGTCTAGGAAAAGGAATAAATTCATTTTATAAGGTTTGAGAAAACACAATCACCATAATAATAAAAATATCATATGCAAAATTATTAAGAAATTCTATCAGATTGGGAAGATGTTTTCTGGGAAAAGGTTCATCGGAATCACTTTAGGTCCGGAATAAAAGTGTGAATCATAATGAGGAAAAGTATCAGAGTATAAATGGCTACAATGAAAACTTTAAAGTGATTTTATGAACTTGGAGTTCTCATAAATAATAAGTTTTATGGGAAAATTGTGATGGAATATTTATTAATAAAAGGGGAAGAATAAGTGATTCCAATCAAACTAGAGTTTAGTTGGAAAGAAAGAATATGATGGAAGGATAGGAAGTTACAATACTTACCAATGAAATTTAGATAATGCTACGACAATATTAAAACATTGTTATTGTCATGAGTATGTCATGATAAAAGCTAAATTTTGTAGAAGAATAATTTTTTTGAATTCAAAACTTTCTGGTCTCAGTTCATCAGCATGAGATCACTATACGCAGATTTGTTGAAGGCTGAGAAGTTTTTTCTGAAATGTAAGAAGATAAATATGCTGGTTTTTGGTTATAACAGTAGTTAAAAAGATAAAAATATTCATAGAAAGATTTTAATGTTTATCATAATCAAAAAACATAAGAAGTTGCTGCTGACATAGGTTCATCGGATGTGGTGTACCACTGAACATCAGAGTGACCCTAGCACCGGTCATCAGACACAGTGATGGTTGAAAAAGTAAATCAAAGGAAAAATTGTTTTAATTGGACGTTTTTGGGATCAACTGAAAATAATATAATTGGATTTTGTTGGGATGATTCATGTAATAAAGTCAGAGACTGGTCGTCAATGTATTCAACCATTTCATAAGGTTGAATTGTTTTATCTATTTTTAAATTGGGTCAAGAATGAAATAAGAACTCTAATATGTTTTCACTTGGTTCATGAGATGAAGATTAAAAGTATTGAGTGTATTTTTAAATTGGATCAAGATTCATCATACTATATTCGACACTGATTATTAGAGTAAAGATGAGGCTGATTTATTAGTTGTAGGCTAACACCGATAACTTCATCAAACGCGAGATCATCAGTTTGGTGAAAAGAATAAAATAAGAGTTGCTTAAAGTAGTTACCAAATTGTTTTCAAGGGGAGATTAAAGTTTAAAGAGTTTGGGGAAATTTTTTGTCAACGATGTTTGATGATGATACTAAAGGGATCTTGAGAAGTGTTGGAATCCATAGAAGTTGTGACTATGTTTATGGAAGAATGATTTCAATGTGTTATATCTAACAGTTGGTACGAAGCATAAGAATGAGAAGTTTTTTTTCAATTGGTTCCAAGAATCATAATTCAAAGATTTTTGTTTCTCATATAATATAATTTGTGCATAGAAATGTAATGAAGGATATTCTATTAAACATATGACTTCATGGTAATGAGGAAATTCGAGTGACCATCAGAATCAGACAGAAGATTGGTTAGTTAGTCTGAAGTGATCTGAAGTTGTGAGAAGATTCGAGATGGTTAGAGTGAGAATAATAAGAGTTGATAAGCATTGAATAATTCAAAAGATAGAGTCAAGATTTTAAGAGAATTTGAAGTTTCATGAATTCTGGTAGAGCATGAAAAATTTTCAGATTCCCACCTAAACCAATTTTTTCTCACCTATAAATAGTGGGAAGTACTTTGTAATGTATGACACTTGTACTATTCACATGTGTAGTGAGAAGGTGGAGCACTAAAAATTTTTAGATAGAAGGAGTTTTTGGATTGATCTTTCCTAAGGAAGTATGACGGGAATAAGAAGAAGAAGGAAGATCATATTCTGAGTTTCTCAAATCGAAATGGGATATTAGACATGGAAATCAGTTTGAGATTTTCAGAATAATATAAAAGTACCTTTGATTTGTTTCAGTAGTATTCTGGAAGAGTTATATTATTATACTGAGAAATTAAACTAGGAATCAGATTGGGTATCTAACTGAGTGTCATTATGAATTCCAGATATGTTCTTACTTTATTCTGGGTAGTAAAGTGAAAATTTATTTTAAAGATCATATTTCTAAAAGTTGACAAGGAAACACATTAACATGTTTTGAAGAAACTGGTGAATGTTTCTTAACTTGTTATACAAATTTTATTACATCATTTCATACTACTTAAATCCCATTCATTTTTACATTGAACATATTTTTACATAAGTGTAAGGGAATATCATACTTATTGTATCCTGACAAAAGGATTGTTTTCTAATAGATTGTGTGGTATTGGATTGTTTCCAAACCATACCAAGGATGTTTCTATTCATATTGAGTAGTGAACCTTGTAAATTCTTGTGTTCCTATTGATGTGTGATTGATTTGTTTTCAGAAAATTCATAACTCCTTAACAGGAGGTGAAGGTTTCTTAAAAAGTAAGGAAACTTATAAGAAAAAGATATTATTGATTCACCCCTCCCCCTATTAGTGATACTTAGATCCTGGATGAGTAATCTCAGTTGGTATCAGATCAAAGGTTCCATTCATTAACTCTTTTTCTTAAGTTTTGAAAGAGAAGTTGTGATGGAGAATTTGAATTGTGTGAATAGTAAAGGGATTCTGATCTTCAATGGTAAGAAATATAATATCTGTAAAGATAGAATGTTTACTTATCTTATGTATTTTGGGTATGATGTTATTGAAGATGTAACTGATGGATTTACTTCTATTGATGAAAAATCTCCCCTTACATATATTTCTATGAAGAATCTTGATAATGACTAAAGAGATAATAATTCCTTACTCTCATCACTTTCTGAAAGTGAGTTTTTGAGAGTGATGGGTGTTTCCACTACCAAAAGTATCTTGGATAAGTTGAAGGACATTTATGAAGGTAATAAGAAATTAAAGAAGGAAAAGTTACAAACATATAGGATGAATTTTGAAGATATTAATATTGGTGAGTATGAATCTATTGGTTACTTCTTTACTAGGGTGAATGGCATTGTTAGCACTATTATACGTCTTGTTGAAAATTTGGAAGATTTTACTATTGTTGAAAGGATCTTGAAAGTTATTTTTGACAATTTTGATGCAAATATTTCCTCATTAGAAGATATAGATCCAAAAGAATTATCTTTTGAGAAATTGCATTGTACTCTAATAACTTATAAAATGAGAAGGGAGAAAGCTATGGAGGGTAAAAAAAGTTGACAGAGGAATTTACTTCAATGATGTAAAGGAAAGTCTATGAAGTTTATTGAAAATGAATAAGAAGTTGCTGACTCTGAATCCAAAAATAAGGCATGTAAAAATCTTGATGAATTCTCATCATTGTTTTCTAAAAAAGTAAATATAGGTACAAGTAAGTATAAAGGAAAACTTCCCTTGAAATATTTTGAATATGGAGCTATTGGGGACCTTTCATCTAATTTTCTTAGAAGAAATAAATAATAGGATAGTGATAAATATGAGAGAAGACTGAGAAGATCATGGAATAAATACAGTGATAAGCTAAATATTATTCTAAAGATAAATATTGAAAATTCTCTAAATCCAAAAGGAGAAGCATTTTTTCTAAATATGATGAAGAAGAAGGCAGTGAAGCTTAATTCGAAAAGTTTACTGAGAAGGATGGAGAGAATACATTCATTGTAATAGTTAACAATGAAGATTTTAAAATAAGTAGTTCTGAAGAACAAAAAACTCAATTAGAATTTCATCTGAAATTAGAATTGAAAGAATGTCTATGAAATATTTTAAGACTTGAGAAAGAAATCAAGAAATTGAAAAATGAAAAATTTTCAACAATCAAGAATGTTTTACTAATGACAAATTTAATCTAATAGAAGACATTAATGAATTGAATAATTTTTTTGAGAAATAAAAGAATCAAAATGAACATTTGAAAGTGAAGTTAAAGGAAAAATAAGAAGAGTTGGAACTTGTCCTACAAAAATTTATAAATATGAATAGAGGGTTACAAATTTCAAGAACTATATCTATGAATTTGGTGAAATATCTAGAAAGGGTAAACCTGAGAAGGATCAAAATTTATGTTCAATGGTTGAGAAGAAAGTTTAAATTGTTTCTTTGATGAAGAATGTTAGAAAAATTATATATGTGGTCAAAACCAACAAAGTGGAGAATTAATAACCTTCTAAAAATTATGAGTCTGAAAAAGTTTCTATTACTTATGGTTCTCATAAGGCTAAAAATAAAACCAAGATCAAAAATAATATTCTAGTTGATAATAGAAAGGTTGATGGTCAACAATGTTCTGATAATAAAGATAATAAGTTTACTGAGAAACATTCTCACAACTCCAGATAGTATGAAAGTTTCATAGGAAAATACTATTTCTATGGATACTACTTATATTGTGGTGGATTCATACATATGGAAAATATGTATTAGTTTAATCAAAAATATTAAAAATATTATAAAAGTTAAAAAAGGTAAAATTTTAGGGTGAGTCAATCCTCTCAAAGGAAGTATTCTGAGAAGGATGTTTTGAAGAAACCTGAGAAGGATGATGTAAAAGTTGAAAATAGTTTCTAAGCATTGGAAACTATTTGTGAAATATATTAAAAAACTGGACATATTGAAAAAGTATGAATTGTTTTTTTATTGGAACAACAAATGGTTTATAACAATTTTCTGAAGCCGAATGTGAAGAAAGATAAATGGAAAGGAAAATATCTTGTTGTAGAAACCACTCTCAAAGTTACAAAAGGATAACACACTTGAATATTGGATATTGGATTTTATAATCATATGATATGAGGCTTAAAAGTTTTAAAGAATGTGAAATATCTCAAAGACGTAAAAATTACATTTTTCAATGATGAATCCCTCAGAATCAAAGGTGTTGGATCTACTATTATTGGGGAAGAAAAGTTGAAGTCCAAGAAGGTTTTGTTTATTAATTGGATGAAACAAAACTTGATGAGTATTTCGTAACTTTATGATGAAGGAAATAAATTTGTTTTTTGAAAATATGGTTTTGTTGTGAAAATATAGAAAGATGGAAAGATAATTACAAGAGGCTAATACACGAAAGGAAACTTGTTCCAAGTTGGTGAAATTTAAAACTCTTGATAATTGGGCATGGTGGAAGAAAAACAACTTTGGCATAAAAGGATAGGAAACATGTGTTATAGAAACATGAGTAAGTCTAAGAGAGACAGTGTTTTTGGTATTCTTGATATGTCAATAAGAAGATATTGGTGTCGCATAATTTTTCATAAAAGAAATATTACAAACTCATTGCATAATAAAGTTGATTTTTTTTTCAAATTGACCCTTGGGAATTATTCATTCAGATTTCTATGGTCCAATGAGAAAATAATCAAATTGCATAGATAAGTACTTTATTACTTTAATTGATGAATTTACTCGTATTACTTGTGTTATGTATATGTACCATAAGTAAGGTTCTTTGAAAATGTTTAAAATTTTTAAGAGGAAATCCAAGAAAGAATGTGAGCATTCAGTAAAGAAGTTAAGAAGAAACAATGGTGGTGAATACAATAATGAATAATATTAAATTTATCTTCAGAAACATGGAATTCAGAATGATTTCATTACACTATACACTCCTTAACAAGATGGTTTTTATGAAAGGAAAAATAGAAGTTTGGTGAAAATGGGATGAACTATGTTACTTGAACATGATCTCTCTCATTACTTTTGGAGTCAAGTCATGAGCACAACTATTTATATTCAAAACTGATGTTTCTATAGACCAATTTTAGATATGACTCACTATGAAATGTTTTATGAAAAAAATATATTGTTGACACACTTAATATTTTTTGGGATTCCATGAATTATAAATAATAAAGTTTGAAACCTTGAAAAGTTTGAGCAGAGAGGTGAAAATGAAATTTTTCTTAGCTATGATCTAGAAAGAAGAGGATATAAATGTTTTAACAAAGAAAAACGAAGATTAGTTTACTATGTTTATGTGAAAGTTATTGAAAACCTGAGGAATATGTTAAACAAACACAGATAGAAAAGGAATATGTGCATGGTGAAATTATTTTTGGTGAGAGTTTTGATAAGGATGGTAAAAATGGTAATCCTACTCAAGAAGAATAATAAGTCTCAGTCATTTCTAGTAATGAGGAGGAATCTTTAAAATTTCATCCTAGGATGAAAAAGAAAGTGGAATCCCAAAACATTATTGGTGATCACCGTCAAAAGGTTCGAACAAGAAGAACATCAAAAGTTATTACACATACTTCCTTGTATTCAAAAGTTGATCCAAAAGATGTGAATGAATATTTTAATAATTCAAGATGGATTCATTCTTTGAATGAAGAGACATATCAACTTGAAAATAATGATATTAGGTAACTCATACCTAAACTAAATGAAAAAATATTATCGGTACAAAGTGGGTTTTCTAGAATAAGAAGAATGAAGATGGTGAAGTTATAAGAAACAAAGAATGATTAGTGTGAAATTTTTACTCACAAATAGAGGGCATTGAATTTGATTATATTTTTTCTCAAATGGAAAGGTTATAAATAATTAGAATCTTTATTTCTATTTCTTCACAATAAAGTTACAAAATTTTTCAGATGGATGTTAAATAATCATTTTTGAATGGTGATATCGATGAGGAAGTTTATATCGAACAACCATGTGGCTTCATTTTTGAGAATGATGAAAGTTATATGTGTAAGATGAAAAAATCCTTGTATGGGATAAAACAAGATCTAAGGGAATGATATTCCAAATTGAATAATTTCTTAATAAATATGAGTTTTAAGTAAGGAAAAGTTGATAGTAATATATACATAAAATAAAGTCAAGAGTTTTCCCTCATTTTAATTATTTATGTTGATGAAATTATATTTTATGGGAATGATGAAATAACTTATGAAATATTTTATGAATATATGAATTTTTTTTGAGATGTCCATGCTGGGTGAAATGAAATAATTTCTTGGGTTACAAATCTCAAAAAATAAGAAACACATTTTTTTTTCAAGAAAAGTATGCTAAGGAACTTCTTTAAAAGTTTGAAATTTAAAATTCGAAACCAGTTTCCACACAAATATCAGTGGGAACCAAGTTTTCTAAATATGGATAAGCCTAGGAAGTGGAATCTAAATAGTTTTAGAAGTTGATAAGAAGTTTGTTTTATTCGACTGTCTCAAGACCTGACATTGTTTATGCTATCACCTTATGTGAAATATTACATAGTGATCCAAAAGAATCACATTTATTGGATGAAAAAAAAATTCTTTGATATATCAAAGATACAAAAAAATTTAGTATTAGGTATGATAGCTAAGAAATTATTGACTTGTTTGGGTATTCAGATGCTAATTGGGAAACAAATATTGATGATAGAAGACCCACATATGTCGAGGTTTTCTTTCTGGAAAAATTTTTATTTGTTGGAATACTAAGAAAAAAAATTCAGTAACTCTTAGAATGGATGAAGATGAGTTTGTTTATACCACTGAAGATGCTACTCAACTTCTGTGGATGAAAACTTAGTTGGAAGACTTACTTGTTTAACTGAAGTTACCCTTTCCCTTAGGTTGTGATAATAAAAGTGAAATCAACCTTATAAGAAACCAGGTAAAACATTCCCATTCAAAAAATATTGAATTCAAATACCACTTCATCAAAGAGAATATGGAGAAGTATGAATTGAAGTTGGAGTATGTTCCTATATTTGAATAAGTTGCTGATATATTCAAAAAACCTTTACCAAAGGATTCATTTTTCAAATTGATGTTGAATATGGGTGTCTAACTTAATTCTCATCAAGGTTGAGGTATGTGTTATTCCCCTATCTCATGTTGTCTTTGTATATTTTTGTGAAGGGGATAATTGTTTCATAAATATATCCATTGATATGTCCTAAACCTTTTAAAGAAGCATGTATGTAGGGGGAGTTACAGGTAAGTAGTGAACTAAACATATAAATGTGTGAACTATTCTAACATTTTTTTGGAGTGGTTCAAGGAATATTCTGTTTATAATAAATTTGAATAAGTGAAGAAAGATATGAATAAAAGTTGAATATGTTTCATGAGTCACTGCTTTTGGAAAAAATGGTTTTTCTGTAAATTATTCTGGTTTCCTACAGTGAGTTAGATCACATAGGATTAGAATTTTTGATAAGTAATCCATAGCTTTAGGTTATAAAGTTATGTTATCTATGAACCTTGTTAGAAAAAAAATACAAAGGGGGACATTGTTGGGACCAATTTGGATAGAAGTTGTTTTTGGAAGCTGAAAGAAGTTGATATTGAAAGTGTTTTCTTTTATTGTCAAAGAAAAGGAATCAATTCACTTTTTAAGTTGTGGGAAATTGGAATCAACATCATAATCATAATATTGGATGATTATTTTAAGAAGGTATATAGGATTGGGAAGATTTTTTTGGAGAAAATGTTCATTAGACTCAACTTTGGTCTGGAATGAAAGTGTGAATCATAATGAGGAAAAGTATCAGAGTTTGAATGGATCCAATGAAAAACTAACAATTATTTTTTGATACTGGAGTTATCATAAATCATAAGTTGTTTGGGTAACTTGTCATGAAATCCATATAAATCAAATTATTAGAATAAGTGCTACCAATTGTATTAGAGTTTGGTTGGATGGGAAAAAGATGTTGTAAGGATGGGAAGATACAATACTTCCTAATGAAATTAAGATGATGCTATTATAATATTAAAACATTATTAATATAATGATGAATTCATTATATAATCTAAAGTTTGTATAAGATTAATTTTTGTGAATTCAAATATTTATAGTCTCAATTCATCGACGTGAGATCACCCGACACAAATTTGTTGAAGGATGAGAAGTTTTTTCTAAAACATGAGAAGAAAAATATGACGGTTTTCAGTTAGACCAATATTCCAAAAGATAAAATTTCCAAAGTAATATGTTTATGTGTATAATTATTATAAAATAGAATAATTTTCTACTGACACTAGTTCATCAGACGTGGTGTTCCACTAAACATCAGAGTGATCCTCACACCGATCATTAGATGCAGTGATGGTTGAAAAAGTAAAACAGAGGTGGAATTATTTTAATTGGAAGTTGTTGGGATCAATATAAAAGAATATAAGTGGAGTTTTTTGGATTTATGTATGGAATAAAGTCAAATACCTATCAATAATTTATTCAACCATTTCATCAGGTTGACTTTTTTTCTCTTCATCAATTGGGTCCAGAACAAAAGAAGAAATTTGATATGTTTTCAATTAGTTCAAGAAATTAATATAAAAAGTGTTGAGTTTCTTTTTCTACTAGTTAAGGAGTCATCGAACTAGAATTGGCATTGATTATCAGACTAAAGCATAGAACAATTTATCAGACATAGGCTGACACCGATAACTTCATCCGATGAAAGATAATAAGTCTAGGGAAAATAAAAAAAGAAGAACTTATAAAATTAGTTTAAAAATATTTTCAATGGTATATTGAAGTTTAAAGAGTTTATAGAAAATGTTTTTCAAAGAAGTTTGAAGCTGATGATGAGGGAATTATGAGAAGTGTTTTAATCCTTATAAGTTATAACTATGTTTATGGTAGAATGATTTCAATGGGTTATATCTAATAGTTGGTATGAAGAATCTAAATGACCCATTTTGTTTCAGTTGGTTTTGAGAATCGTAATGTGAAGATATTTGTTTATTATATCCTAGAATTGGCATAGAGTAACGTAATTAAAGATCTTATGCTGAAAATAGGTCTTTATCGTAATGAAAAAATCAGAACGACCATCAAAATTAGGTTGAATATTGGTTAGAAAGTCTGAAGTAAGATGAAGTTGTGAGAATATTTGAGAAGGTTCAATAAGAAACATGAAGAGTTGAGAAGCAATGAAGAATTCAAAATATAGAGATGATATTTTAGGAGAATTTGAAGTTTTAGGAATTTTGGTTAAGCGAGAAAACTTTTCAGATTCCTACCTAAACCACTTTTAGCTCACCTATAAATAGTGGTAAGTATCATGTACTTTCTGACACTTGTACTATTCATGGGTGTAGTAAGATGGTGGAGTGCTAAAAGTTTTTAAAATGAAGGAGTTTCTGGATTAATATTTTCTGATGAGTTTTTCCAAATAGAAGAAGAATAAGGAAGATTGTATTATGAGTTTCTTAGATCACACTGGGCTATCGAATAGGGAAATCAAATTGATCTTTCCAAACTGAGATAGAGGTTGGTATAGTTTGTTTCATAGGTATTTTGGTAGAGTTATATTATCAGACTAGGAATTAGATAGGGTATCAAACTGAGTATCATTATGAAGTCCAGAAAAGTTCTTACCTACTGCTGGGTCGGAAAGTGAGGAATTATTTTAAAGATCATATTTATAAAAGTTGACATGGAAACACAGAAACATTATTTGAAGTAACTGGTGACATTTCATTATATTTTTTCACAAATTTTATTACATCATTTTATTCTACTTGAAGCACATACACTGTTGTATTGAACATAGTACTACAAAAGTGTAATGGAATATCCTACATTTTGTATCCACACAAAAGGATTATTTTATAGTGGATTGTGTTGTATTTTATTATTTCTAAATGATACCAAGGACGCAACTACTCTTTTTGAGTAGAGAACCTTGTAAATTATTGTGTTCATGTGGATGTGTGATTATTTTTTTTTAGAAAATTCAATACTCTTTAACAGTAGGCAAAGTTTATTTCAAAATGAAGTAAACTTAAAAATAAAATTATATAATTGATTCAACCCCTCTCCCTCTTAGTGATACTTATATCCTGGATGGGTAATCTCAGATAGTGGCGTGATTATGGAATGATAGATACTCTTATGAGTTGTTTTATTTTATATATTTCCACATTAAGTTCCAATATTAATTGAATAAGGTTATAGTAAATTCTATGTTTTCATGAATAAATTTTATGTGATGATTATATTAATATGTATTTGAGGGAATTTCAATTAATGTATGTGATTTATTGTGTTTTTTCATCTTCCATAAAGTATTAGTTTTTGGGAATTTTAAGGATTTTTGAGTAAAAATATATTGTGAAGAGAGGATTATAAATGATAATGTGGTGTGAATAAAATTTATTAAGAAATTTGGGTCCTGATTAAAGCTAATGATTTTTTTTGAAATAAATTTTCAGTGTGGTTTTTGAAATTTAAATGGCTTTTAGGAAAGGATCAATATAGATTGAGATTTTGGGATTTTTTTTGTCGATAAAAACCCTTAGATTCTAAGGGGGTGTTTTCAAGAACACATTTGAGTTTTATCTTGTATAAATTTATTGAGATGGTTTTTAAGATATCGATAGGCCCCTAAGGGTTTTACTATGAGATACCTTGGGTGGGGGGGGGGAGAGGGGGGGTCATGATATGAAACTTATTCCAATTTAAAAAACTTAATCCTCAACTATCATCACCCTAAATGACCATAAACTCCTTATTAATAGGGTCACACTTAAGTTATTATTTAAATGATCATAATTTTATTAATTTTATTCCTATTTGATAAAACATTACATAACCCCCACAAACCAATTTATGTATTGTAGAAATAAAGTATAACATTCACATAAGACAAAATAATTTTACATAGTTCTCCCATATTGGGATAATCTAAGGAGAATAGAACAAAAACATTATAATGTAACAAATTACACTAAAAACATTTTTTGGTGTTGGGTTTATGAAAGGTTACTCAAAATATTGGGACACTCTACCTTATAGTACTTAAGAACAGTTCACTTCCTCTAAAGGGGGATTCCCTCAATCATATCTCTTTGATCACTACTCAAGAAATGACAAAAAAATTGTTATGCAATAAAATACAACCAAAATATCACCATTGTATTTGTTTCACCAAGTGTATATAGGTTATCATTGATCTATACATGATTCTTATCTAGAAACAAATTATGATTACCACTAGGAACATAACTCTGCTTTCCCAGATTATCTTCAATGAGTCTTTAATGAATAATGTCTTATCCTTCACCCTAAAAAATATCTTCAATGATTGTAAAAATTTCTTATAATCTTATCTCTCTCTCTCTAAAATTATATTTACTTTATAATATTTCAATATTAATTTATTTTTCTATTATTTTTCATAGCAACAAACTTCTCATATTTATAGAGAAATAAATCCCAATAACTTATTTTTTCCAATTTTTTTCTTTATTTAAATAGAAATTATATATCTTATTCCTTATTAATATATTCAAGATTACTTAAATATAATGGGATAGTTAATCAATCCACACTCTTTAAATTTTATCTATATTCATCCATATAATTCTTATAACTCTCTTAAATATATGTCTTAGATATCCCTACTTGAAGATAGGGAATTTAAATTTGAAAATATTCTTGACTCAACCTTGTAGAACCATAACCTTAAATATCAAAACAAAATATATTTTTTTCATTTAAGGAATAATTTCATGAAATTTCCACTTAATCAATCTATATCACATAAAAAAATATTTATGATAAAAATCCTTCCAGAAATCTTCTGGAATTCTTATCTGAGACTTATTCTTACTTCATCATTTAAATGAACTTTGAATATCACTATAGAGGGAAATAATATCTCCATAGAATCATGCCATATTTACAATTATAATATCTTCCCTAGAACTCTCAATTTCAATATTGAAATATGGAAAATAGTCATTTCATTTATTTCTTATGAAATCATGAGTCAACATCCCTTTAAATATACACGATTTTCTACATTTAATTCTCCTCATTATTTCCTAGGGAAAATTTAATTTATTTAATGATATTCCCTTTAAATACCAAAAAACCTACAACTTTATTAAAATCTTGAATCTTATATAACTATATACTTTACGGAACACACATATGTGAGAAAAAGATAATCATATATATTGGCAAGATGAATCTTACATATTCCTTGAACAACTAAAGTTAATATTACATATCACCAAGTTAGACCTTACATAACTAATTGATCTTAAATGAAAATATTACATATCAACAAGAATAATATTACCTAACCCCATTTCAAAAATTCTAATATCATGCTGATTCAAAACAACAAAATTAATCTAACTTGTATTTTGAAAACATGAAGTTATTCTAACATGAGCAGAAGGAATTACAATTTAATATCACATAGTTTCCATGAACACTAAGATACTACTATGTATCCTACTTCATGATACATTTTTTAAATTTGGTTCCAAAGCATCTTTATTATTGAAATAAAGGAAATAACCACTTTTTACTGGATAAAGGAGACCCATTACATGACCCATAGGTCTAGTGGGCATTAAATCCTATTTCATGTCCTTGAAGGCCCATATTTTTGGCCTAAAGGCCCTTCGGTGAATAGTATTACAATAGTACCTAGATTGCTACAATACTGACACCACTACAGTTACTACTATATTCCCACCACCGCTATAGTTCACCATGCTACAGTTCCACTACTACTATAGTGCCATTATAGTAATGCTATAGTACCTGCGACCAATGGGTTTTGAACCCCCATCCCAATTTATCTTACAAAGATAATGATGCCTTTTCTAATTATTCTTCTTTATTAGATCCAAATTATTCACATTTAGAACATTTTCTTTCATATATTTCACCTTCACAACTCAACTCCACCTCTATTTACTTCTAAAGCATATATTTACTCACATCACACCTTCACAACATAACCCCATCTGTCTTCAATTTTAAATCTACAAGTTCTATATTTCACCTCCTTTATTTCTACTTCCAGAATAACTGCTTCCATAATGAAACTTTTAAATCACTAGGGAGGATTTATTCACTTTTATAATAATTAGTTTTTATTTCAGAACGTGATGCATCTTCATGTTATCTATTTTAATACTCAACTCCATCTTTATAAAGATCTATAATAACTCCACTTAATGAAAAAATATAATTCCAAAACATTTCTACTTATAGAACACTCACACCTTTTCCATTCCTCTTCTAAATTCATATTTATCCTAGATTTAAAACATTATGTAAAAACCTCAATGGTTGATAAAGATATTCTTAGTTAACCATAACTCTAACACAAAAATCTTTAGTTAACAATAAATCCAACACAACTTCAATACTTTCCAATCAGATCCTAACAATCTCCCCTATGTGTTTTTTGAAAAAAACTTATCACGAATCTAATACCATGAGATTTTCTACTTTGATTTGATATTAATGATACTTTTATCATTAACATAGATTCATGATGTTACCACTTACCTTAATTTTAAATCATATCTAATGAAAAACATCCACCAAAAGTAACAAATGTGGAATATTTGGGGAACATTTTCCTTGATAGATAACACCACTTCATCCAACTTTGAAATAATTCTACCTTTATATTCTTGATGTTAAATAACAAAATATCCAATACTTTGATAATGATATTTTCATTGAAATATACTCATTTATCTAGAACAAACATAGGGGTATTTCAAATGGATATTCTACCAATTTATTAGTACAGTTATGTCCAGGTTTAGGGAGACTATAATCCTTCATTGAAAACAATTAAATTCCCCTTTAATTTCCAGCTCTATCTTCATTTGTTCATAATGATTGCAAATTTGAATTTCAAGTAAAAAAAAAATCATTAAATTATAGATTTAATCTTAATTTTTTTACAGAGTGAACATATATATTAGAAAATATTCATCTAAAAAAACTCTAAATCTACTAATTTAGAAATCAATGTATGAAAAAAATATTAAGTTAATAAAACCATTACTATACATTACACTCATTCAGTTCCATAAGTTTCAAGTACGCATAGTAATTTTCCTCTATCAAGGAAATACATTATTATCTAAATTAAAAAAATAAAAAAACCATTAGTGAATAACCATTAACCACCAAGTATGTGAGCTATAGCATTTTCCTTCCCATGGATCATGTTAAGAAACTTATTCTAATAAAACATATTTCTTCATTCCTCTATTGGGTGTCTTCACATCTACGGGGATGAAACCTTTTAATATTTAGATAAAAACTCCCCCTAAATGTGTCATCTCCATAACTAAATATAAGATTGATATTAATAACGATAGTCATATATTTATAACATAATTTTATATCCTAAAAACAATAATATGATATCAAACGTTAGATAAAAAACTCAGGAAAACTATTTTTGTTACTAATTTATCTATCAAGGAATATTAATCTGTCTTCAAGGTCTGATGTGAATTGATTAATATATACTATTGAAAAAAAAATTAAATTAGACCTTGAAACCAATTATAATGGATTTATCTAAAGACCAATTATTTCACTTAGGTACTTATAGTTCCAAATTCAACAAGACACCACTTTCAACACTAATTTGGAATTCTTAATTATGCCTTGATACCACTTATATCTTTTTTTGTTCACTCCTTGTGTTGTATCTCCCTCTAATATTAGTAGTAATTCAATAATGGTTTAGGAATTTAAATAATTGGGGATTTGGGAAATTCTAAATCTCTCAAGTTAAGGAATATGGTTTGTCACTATGGAACACCTCTTTTACTTTATCCTTAAATTTGGAATCCATCTTTTGAATTTAAATGGTTTTGAGAGAATCCAACTTCCCTTCATTCTACTTGGGATTTTTATTTTCTTCATGGACCAATTATAAAACTTCCATCATTGAGTTTTATTTCCATCAATAATCTTTTGAAACATACCTGACTAGAATTTTTTTCTCCAAACCTTGATACCTTATTTATCAATTCAAGAATCATTACATTTCAGAACAGATACATTGTTTTGGAATACATATTTCATATGAATAAATTATTTAATCCTTTCACTTTAAGAAATATTTTTCCTATATTTAGAAAAAAAAATTAATTCAATAGAAAATTTTGAACTCTAATTTAAACGACGTTCAGTATCATGATATACTTCATCTAACCAATGGAATATAAATCTTGAATGAATTGATTTTTCATTTAATACACATTTATTTTACTAATTTATTCCTATAGAAGTTAAACTATAATCTACACTAGTGACTTGGTTATCATGGATAAAATCATTGGAATAATATCCATGCCTTTTTTTCAATGATTATAAACAATTTTCTTTTCAAAAATTCCATAAAATTCACCATAATTAATATATTATATTTATTTAGGACAAAATCTAGAAATTTGACAATGCATTCCACAATAAAAGAACATTTCTCCACACCTTCTCACAAAATTCACAATTTTGTCCTTATCTCATATATATAGAATCTTGAGTGTATTTTGATTACATAAAATGTTTTCAACTTTCTTAGTAATGACCACAGTTTTCATTATATACAACTTTGAGGGGGTTCCATCATGGCTAATTACTGGGTTTCCCAATGAATATGACCATTATATTATCATTTTTATGCTACTTAATTTATTTAACATAGTTTCTCTCCATATCAACGTCACATACTAAAGAATAATCAAATAAAAAATTTAAATAATATTTTAGAATATATATACTCATGTAATTAGGTTGTTCCACTTATTTCCTAAGAGAGATAAAATCCTCTTCAAGTTATTATACATTTTTTACTTCTTACTTAAAGTTAGGCATTCATGTCTTCTTTGAGCCTCTTAAATTTATACATTTCATCCACCAATACATGGGAAAGCCAATATAGTATTCCACTTTATTCCTTCATATTAGTACTCATTTGATAAATATAATCCTTAATAATCACCTTCTCAAATTTTATTTTCCTTAAACAATTTTTCTATGTGTGTGAAAAGTTCATCCTTATCAACCTTTATGTTTTAAAATTCTTTGGAAAAAAGACAAATCTCCCTAGAAAAAGATTTAAGTTTATACACTTTTTAAGATATCTCTTAAATTAATCATTATAAGAATAATTAATATACCTTATACCAATAAAAAATTTAACCAATGTTTTATTTAAGTTTTTAAACTCTCATATATCAATATTTAAACCTCCAACATGAATCTCAGGTTCCTCATTCATATTCAAGATCTCTTTTTTGTATTCCTAGATCTATCACTTTATATAATTGGATACTTTTCAGCATTGGATTCCTTAATATCTATTCATCATAAGTATTTCCAAAATCACTTGGTATATTAGGCTCTTATGCTAATCCCATAACATCATTTATTGAATAAATGGATTAAAAATTAGGATAATTAATAAATTCCTTTTGAAAGATGCATGAATTTTTTAGTTGAATTTCAATATCACAAAATACTTTTACATTATATAGAATTCACTTTGATATCTGCTTTATTTTTTAGAATTTCCCTTTTCTATGTTAAAAAAATATCTTAAAGTTAGAATAAAACTCAACTCACAAATATAATTAGATCAATTCATAACAAAAAAAAATCCAATAAGAAATACCTATTCTCTTAACAATATTTAGGTGAAACTTGTTATAATTTAAACCAATTAAACCTAAACTCTCACTACAAAAAATTATCTTAGCCTCATTGTTAGTAAGTTCACTCTTAATTTCTTTTTTTAATGATGATTTGATTATTATTCCGACTATATTCGCCTAATTAAAATTTGGTCACTGATTATATAACTTACACACAAAGATTAATGTATTTTAGAAATTAAGTAAATAATGAAAAAAAGACACATGAATTTTACATGGATCACCCACATTGTGAAAATTTAAGAAGCATACAATGATATCATAACGATGTACCAGAATCCACTAAATCACTGTTTTTAATGGGTTTATGAAATTCCCATAAAAGGATAGGGTTTTTAATAACCCATTACCATATTTTTGGTATTTATTTCCTCTTTTTTAATTTTCCTTTTCATTTTATGAAATTTCAGTCCTTTCGAGGATGAAGATCGTTTTTTGGGGAAAATTAACTAATATTTGGGGATGTATGTTTGTTTGAATTAATGGAGTCTCACTATAAATGTGTAAAAGGCATAATATTATGTCCTTTGGGCACCCCATTGGCTGAGGGGGGGGGGGGTGTTTTATAAGTTTTTTTTGCAGAAGCTTCTAGATAGACACTTTTATATCATGAACTAGTTACACGACATGAATCTATCACTAGGTAAATGCTGTGAACTATTACAGAGCAAGAAAATTTTGTAAGATATGAAACATGTTCATGTCATGAAAAGTTTAATCAGTTTTTTAACCAAGTATATGAATTTTTCATCATATATTCATTTTTTATATTTCACACCATGAACCCTTGATTTACATATTGAAATGTGAGCGACCAGTGGGGTTTTAAGCACTGCACATTTTATTATTTTTTATTCAATGTGAATATTACTCTCTCAAAAAATAGGATATATCCTATGATATTTTGGGGATCTACACTCATTCTGTATCAATTCATTCAATGATTTATCTTCATCTTGGTTGTGTTGTTTCTCTCTAGGTAAGTGATATTTCTTCTTCTGTATTGTTGTTGATCGCATAAATTCTGCGGCACTGAATTTGTGGATCCATTGATCTTGTGGTTAAATTCTTATTTATCTTTTTTTAGATCCATTGTGTGATACTATTATGGAGGCTAACCCTTGTTTTGGATTTTGCGTGGCATGTGAATTCATTTAGGTATGTGTTGTTAATCTTCTTCACTAATGTCTTCACTTTTTAAATTGATTCTATGATATGGGAATCAGTTCTTGGGCCTCCAGTGTCATATTTTCATTCCTTCCTTGTTGTTGAATTTTTATACGGGTATTTGTGACCCGATTTGAGGTAGGTTTTTATATCTCTATACTATATTGGATGAATCTTGATTTTTGTGGTTTTTATAAATTTTTTTATAAATAAAATATCATGATTTATTTATTTATTTGTGTGTGTGTGAAAATTGGTTTTTGGGAAAAGATATTTTCCCCCATATTTTGGTAAAAGGAAAAGGGTATTTTCAAAGAAATATCAAATGGATTTATGAAATGGATTTCAATGAATGGGTTTTATAAAATGTTTTGGAAAATGTATCACATGGAAAGCCTTGGGTAATTAGGTGGAAGGTGTTTTAATATGCCTTGTCCATTAATACTATCAGGGGGTTCAATCATGTGGCGTTCCTATAATCTCTAGGCCTATTGTTATAGGGACTTGTTAGACCTATTAGGAGGTTAAATTTCAAGGGTGTTCCTCATCTCTCTTTATTTTATGCATATGATTAGATATGTGATGCATATGATTATATATATTTAGTATGAGTGTTCTAGCTATCCTAAACTGTAGTGATCATTGGAGTGATTCTATTTGTGCTTTTGGTTTGTATTATTTTTTATTTGATATGATATGAGATTTTTGTTTTAAAATACTTTGATATATGATATATTCTTTGAAACTATTTTATCTAGATTATTTAGAACTATGGTAAAAGGGAAATGTTTTACCATGTTTTTGATAAAAAATTATTTAACAGATTATCATTCCTTGTTTTATTTAAAGTTGATCATGTTTATATTATTATACAAGGACTTGTTATGAAACACTAGAGTTGTATCCTAATAAGCCTATTTAGCTCACACCTTGTGCACCCCTTGGTGATGTGTAGACCTTGGTATGCATTTTGGTGCAAGGAAAGGCAAGGCTCCGTAGTAAGATGGTGAGATTTCTATCATTCGTGTTTGGGTAACTAGTGTTGAGATGGTGGGAGTTTTCCTATGTTATCACAGGGAGTAGCTATTTCTCAATTTGTTTGTTTCCTTTGTTGTTGGACTCATACCTTCTAGTTTTTAGGTACTTTTTAGTTGTATAATTTCTAATGTCTTCTATCAGTTATGGAATATATACTTATTCCTATTATCTCTTCTAATGTTTCTTTATTTCATGTATATATACATATATTCCATGTTGTATTCTTTAGTTTGGGAAAAATAATTCCATCTAGTTGTTGTTGATTCCTAGGTGCTAGTCACCAACGCATGGGGATTGGGAACACACTTATGGTATGTGATGGGTTAGGCCATGTATTAGTTTGTGAGGGTATCTGGGTTAATTTTTCCAAGTTTGGTTTCAAATCATAGTTATACTCATTTTTTAGAATTTGGTATATTGAGGAAATTATTTTTGGGAGTTGAGAGGTAGGTTGTGGTGAGTTCCTAGCTAGATATTTCCATTATGAGAGTCGATTTACCATTAGACGTTAGGATGAACATATCCAATTTTGAGTTCTTGATATTAATCTCAGTTTTTTCTCATGGTTTTGAAGCCAATACTGATATTATTTTATCATCTAATAATTTATTCTATTTTCAATGTGTAGTGATATTCCTATGAGATGTATTCCATGGGATCCAAAGGAGGGTGTAGTTGATTCTTCTCAAGGGAATCTGCCTTTGGATCAAAATATTATAGACACTGTCATGTGAGTAGTTCATTCAATGGACCAAAATGTACTATAAATACAGAACATAGTTGTTGAGGTATAACCAGGAGTTGGGAGATAAATATATCGATCTCATGAGTTCTTACATAAGATAACACCATCCTATAAGTGTATAAATGATCCCTAAGAGGTGAAGGGATGGCTGGAAAAGATTGATAAAATATTTGAATTCCTGGATATAGCTGAGTATATCAAGGTGAAGCGTGTGGAATTTAGACTCATGTGTCCCAACACGTGATGGTGGGATTCCATGGTACATGCAGTTATGCACGTGGGCTTGGAATGGAATGGTTTCAAGACCCTATTATTTTAGAAGTTCTATCAAGAGTCTCTGATAATGAAAAAGTATCTGGAGTTTCTCTCTTAGTAGTAGGGAGTGTGATCAGTCTTGGCATACCCCAATCGATTCACAGTGGTGGTTCATTTTTCTCTAGATGAAGTGAATAATTACCAGCTGAAAGCTTAAAAGTAACTACATAGTTTGAGAATGAATATCATATTGGAGGTATTCATGATAAATTTTTCTACCTATGTAGATATAGTAGATAAGGAAATTATGGTAGATATGTATATGTTAGGAAAGGTTAGATCTTATTAACTTATCTTCCACACAATGGTAGCTTTAGTGGCACATATGGGAAGAAGAGAGAGTAGAATTATCATCACAGGGTTGGTCAAGGTGGTTCTTAGTAGTTTGATTCCTCTACACCATCAGTTCTAGCTAGTAGTGTGCCCCAAAATTTATATCAGTGTGGAATGTTCATGCAAACTTGAAGTTATTATTTAATGCCATAAAATATTTTCAATGGTTGTGGCCGCTATAGCTTCCTGCATTAATTCTATTAGTCTATGTCCACTCTTCATTATAGTCATGGATCATTGACTCTAAAGGTCACTATGGCATAGTTATATTCTTCAAATACTATTAGGATCTAGTTATAGGACATAGAAGTGAGTCACCTTCACGAAGTGTATGAGTTCTTGATAGAGGCTGACATAGGTCCATTGATAGTGAGAGGTACCATCTTTATTGAATCTTTTTTAGTGTCTGATTTATTAGATATTGGTTCTTCCCACTCATTTATTTCTTACCATTATGATGATATGATTAAATTTATAATGGAACTCATGTCATTTTTTATGGAGTTAGCAACACAAATTGGGAAGAGGAAAGAGTTGGGGTTTTAGTATCCTCTTGTTTTCTATAGATAGCTAATCCGATTAAGTATGATATTTCATTATTCTTAATCTGGATCTATTTAACATCATAAATGGGATGGATTAGTTTATTGATCATCATGATGAGGTTGATTTTTATCATCAGTGTGTCTCATTCTATGCTATCGATGAGAGATATTGGGTGTTTCAGGGAGAGTGTGATCTAAGGTTGGGTCATGCATGGCCTTTTTGAACAGAGCTCATAATTTTTTTATTAAATATTATAGTTGAGATCGATAATTTTTCTTCTCTTGTTGATCTACCCACAGTTGTTTGGGGCTTTCCTAATATTTTACCAGATGAATTATCTGGTCTACCGCCAAGGAGGGAGGTGGAGTATATGATTGATCTACTTTTGGGCACACAACCAATATCAATACCTCTGTATCTTATAGAACTAATGGATATGATAGATCTCAAGATTTAGTCGGATGATTTGATGGAAAAAGAGTTAATTTTCCCTTGTGTTTCACTTTGGAAATCCCCAGTTCTCTTTACAAAGAAGGATGATGGTTCACTTAGATTATGCATATACTGTCGAAAGATGAACTGGGTGAAAGTTAAGAATAAGTATTCTTTACCCTGTATGGATGATTTATTTGACTAGTTAAATAGGGGAAAGTGATTTTAAAAGATAAATCTTTAATTGAGTTATCATCAAATTAGGTTTCGAGTGGCTCATATTATGAATACAACTTTCAAGAGATTCTATGGCCATTTTCAATATCTTGTTATTCCTTTAGTTTAGAATAAAAATCCTATAGTTTTTATGGATTTGATAAACTAGATATTTCATCATTATCTTGACTCTTTTGTAGTAGTTTTTTAGATGATATTATGGTTTATTCGAGATCCGAGCTTGAGGATGAGAAACATCTGATTTTGGTTTTAGAAATCTTGAGGGTTCACCATTTTTATAGACATATTTCAAAATACAGTTTCTGGATCCATGAATTGAAGTTCATGGGGCACATGATTCCTGAACATGGCTTAATAGTTGATCCTGAGAAGGTAAAGGGTTTCTTGGCATGGGATGATCCACTTAACATCTTTGATATTTATATTTTCCTTTGTATTTCTAGATTATATCAATGGTTTGTTAAGTATTTCTCTTAGTTGGTGTCACTTTTGAGTATTCATTCTAGGAAATGGGTGAAATTCACATGGAACATGAAATTTTAGTCTTCTTTCAATGAACTGAAAGGACTTATGACTTCGACTCCTATTTAAATATTACCTGAGCTCTATAAGGGGTATGTGGTATACTGTGATGCTTCCAATTCTAGTATGGGTTTCATTATTATTAGATATGATAATGTGGTGGACTATGGATCTCTTCAGCTTTATCCGTATGATAAGAATTACTCAAATCATGATTTGGAGTGTGTTGCAGTTATGCATGTGCTTAAATGTTGGTGGGATTATATTTTTGGGGTAGGTTCATAGTTTTTTCTAACCATAAGATTCGGGTATGTATATTTTCTAAGTAACAATTTAATATCAAATAGAGATTGTGGGTGTAATAACATTAAATTTTTAGATTCAATATGTCCTAAACCTTGAGGAAGGGTAATGTCATTGCAGACAGACTTAGTAGGAAAGTACCATTGTATACTATCCTAGAATCTAAGGAAGAGTGGAACCTTATGGGTCTTTTCACTCAAATAAATCTAAATACTTAAGAGGATGTATTAGGTATGGTTCTAACTGGTTTTTAGTTTTCATCATCTCTCCTCGAGTCTATTACGTAGGGCCAGCAGTAGGATGGTGAGTTAGGAGGAATTGGAGAAACCCTTTTTGGTGGGGAGACCGTTTCTGGTTGGTCCCTCTATATAGATAGTATTCTCCACTTTTGGGATTAGTTTTTCATCATAGAACCTATGAGGAGATTAGTTTTGTTTTAAGGTCATAGTTCTTTGTGGGCTATTAATCTAGGCACTACAAAGATGTATTATTATATGAGATGACAATTCTGGTAGCTGGGTAAGGCATTTGAAATTGTAGATAATGTGTCCCACCATTACACCTACCAACAGATAAAGACAGATCACCTAAAACCTTTCAGGTTACTCTAACCTATTCTAGTGCCTATTTGGAAATGGGATGAGGTTTCCATGGAATTTTTTGCTAGATTACCATGTAAACCCTGAGGGAAAAATTCTATTTGGGTGGTTATTGATCAATTGAAAAAATTGTGTCATTTCATTTAGATCATGGACACCACTAAAGTTTAAGATTTGGATAGGCTTTATGTGTAGGAGGTTGTGAGGTCACATGGGGTTCCCTTTGCTATTATTTTGGATAGGTATCCTTGATTTACCTAATGGTTCTAAAAGAGTCTCCAAGAGGCAATAAGTACTTAGGTTATGTTTAGTACATATTACCATCCAAAAATAGACTACCAAGAGGAGCGTTCTATTCAGATCTAAGAGGATATTCTTCGTGCCTACATCTTAGATTTTGGTGGATTTTGGGATATCCATCTGGGACTGGTTGAGTTTCCTTGTAACAATAATTATCAGTCTTCAACCAGAATAGAGATCTCAGAGGATTTGTGTGCTCAACCATTTAGATCACCTATTTATTGGGTAGAGTTTGGAAATTCCTCCCTTGTAGGACCAAGACTCATTTAAGATATATTGATGAGGATTCAATATATAAATTGGTGTCTGGTTTCATCTTAGATTTGGAAGAAACTGTAAGCAGATCATCGATGTCTCCCTTTGTAGTTTTCTATTGGTGACAAGGTTTTCATGAAAATTTCTCCTCGGTTGGGTCACTATAAACTTGGGAAACATGGAAAGTTATCTCTAATTGATTTGGAACACTTTTGGTCATTTTTTCCTCTTAGGAAAGTTTCTAATTAGTTTTAATTACTAGACCAGTTAACAGATATTCATGATGTTTTCCATATATCTTTGCTGATGAAATATCATCCTGGTCCCTCTCATGTTATGAGTTGGGAAGAGATTGAGTAAGAGATAGATTTATTCATTGTAGATAAGCTAGTAAAGATCATTTAATATTAGTTGAAATTAATACATAGGAAGTCTATCCCATTATTTAGAGTGTTATGGAAACACAGATCAAATTCTCATGAGATTTGGGAGCATGAAATATCAATGAGGGAGCAATAGCCTCACCTCTTTCTGGAGATCCATTCTTCCAAATGACTTACCATAGATGGAAAGTCTTATGGAGGGGAGTTTTTATCATCTTGTTAACTTCTTCTAGGTATTTCTCATCTCTCTGTTCATTTCCCTTTTCATTTGGGGGTGGTTTGGACCTTTTTAGGATGGAGATATTTTTTTTGGAAAAAATAACTAAAGTTTGGGGATATATGTTTGTTTACAATTAAGAATTCCAGATAAAAATTTATAAAAGGATTAATAGGATTTAATTTTGGGTTTAGGTTGAACCGATGGGGTGGGGGTCTATATTTATCTATAGAATCTACCTACTGGGCACTTTCATGTTGTGAAATTTTTACACGATGTGGATCCATCGCCAGGAAGATGTCGTGAACTAGTATAGAGCATGAAATGATTATAATATGTGAAACTTACTCACCTTTTGAAGTGTTTGATCAATGTTTTTTTAACCAAGTCAATTCCTTTTTATGTGTATATTCATTTCATGGATTTCATGTCATGAACCTAGGGTTCACGTTGTGAAATGTGCGTGACCTATAAGTTTTTATACTCTTAACTTCTGATTAATTTTCAATTGATGTGTAGGCTCCTCTCTTGAAACCTAGAATATATCCCATGAAATTTTGGGGATTACTAGTCCTATATTGTTTCCTTTATAGATTTATCTTTGTTGTGTTTGTGTTACTTTTATCTAGGTAAGCGATCTTTATACTTATTTGTTTCCATTGATCGCGGCAGCATCATGGTGCTACGTTACTGACCCATTTATCTTATAGTGATGTTATTATTCATCCTTTCTATATCCATTGTGTGATATTATTCCATAGGATAAACCTTGTGTTTTTTATGGTATGACAGAAAAATTCATTGAGGTATGTGTTTTTTATCTTTTCTATTGACCACTTCACTTGTTAAATTGATTCTAAGATATGAAAAACTGTTCTAGGGAATCCAGTGTTGTATTTTCATTCCTTCCCTATCGTTAGATTCCATTGCAGGAATGTGTGACATGATTTGAGGTAGGTGTTTCTATCTTTAAACTTTATTAGATGAACCTTTATTTATCTGGATTTGATTAATGGTTTTATAAATAAAATTTAATGATTGATTGATTGATTTTGGTGTGTGTGAAAATAGGTTTTTGAGAAAATATGGTTTCCCATTACTTTCATAAATGAAAATGGTATTTTAAAAGCACTATGAAATTGATTTATGAATTTTTTTTAAAAGGATTATTTTGATGAAATGGTATGGAAAATTTAGCACATGGGAAGCCTTGTATACTTAGGTAGAATGTGTAGTAATAGGCCTCGTCTGTTGATACTATTGGGGGATTCACTCTTGGTGTGTTCCTCCCCTCCATAGTCCCATTGATCTAGGATCTTGTTAGAACTATTGGTAGGTTCACTTTCTAGGGTGTTCCTCCTCTCTCTAGATTCAATTCATATGTCTAGAGATATGATGTGCATGATTGTCTATATTAGGTAAAAGTTTTCTACCTAGTCCAACTTGTAGTGATCCTTTGCATGACATTTCCTATGCTCCTGGTTTGTACTTTTTTGGATTTGATATGATTTTTGATGAAAATTTTATACTTCTTTGATATATGAGATATTATTTGAAATTTTTTTATCGAGATTATTTGGAACTATGGAGAAATGGGAAATGTTTTACCATGATTTTGATATAAAAAATGTTTAATTTATTATCACGCCTTGTTTTCTTTAAAGTTGATCATGTTTGTATTTATATACATAAAATTTTTATTAAACACCTAGGTGATATCATACTGATCCTATTTATCTTACACCCCACATACCCCTTCAGTGGTGGGTAGATGTTGTTATGTCTTTCAATATAGGGAAATATGAGGCATCATTGTGAGATAATGGGCTGTATTCCTACTATGTCTGGGTAGCTAGTGGTGATATGTTGGGAGATTACCAATGCTATCTTATAGAGTATATATTTTTCATTTTGGTTGTGTCCTTTGTTATTGGAATGGTACCTTGGAGTTTTTTAGCTACTTTTGAGTTGTATCATTTCCACTGTCTTCTTTCAGTTATGGAATATATACTTATTCCTATTCTATCTTACACTATTTATTTCTATTATGTATATATATATTTCTTGTTTTTTTACTTTTGGTTGGGTGAAATAATTCTCTCAGGTTATTTTTGATACCTGGGTGTTAGTATCCAACAAATGGAGATCTAGGACGCCCTTTGGGTATATGACAGGTTTGGTCGGGTACCAGTTTATGAGGGTATCTAGGTTAGTTCATTGTAGGGTCACTCCCATTTACACGAGTTAGGTTTGGTGAACTACCTCTCATGGTCTATTCCCTCACTCATATATATTATCTCACTGCTCAATAAAGGAAAAAACTTTTGTTATACAATCCAATAAAAGAATAACCTCACTATTTTCATTGTTTCACAAAGTGTAGATAGGTTCTCATTGATCTCTACATGCTGCTTGTTAAAAAAAAAGTTATGGACACTTCCATGAATGAAACTCCACTTTCCTTATTTATCTTTAATGAGATTTCATAGAATAACTTCATTTGCCTCATCCTTGGAAAAATATTTAATGAGTTTCATACTTTCTTCAACTATTATCTCTCTCATTGTGAATTTATTTTTCCTTTCTAATATATCAATCTTTTTTAACTTTTTTATTAATTTATAAAATAAAAAACTTCTTATATTTATATATAAATACATTTCAATAAAAAAATTTCATATAATTTTCTTCTCTCTAATTGATCTCAATTATTAGCCTAGTATACTTGAATTTATTTCCACAATATTCCCTTCATGTACCACATCACCTCCAAATTTCTCTAACCATTGAATTTTACATATCTCCATATTTTTCTAAAATAATAGATGTGAAAACAAGTTATTCTTATGTATCTAAAAGATGCATCTTATGTATTCCATAAACAAATTAAGTTAATCTTATGTATCACCAAGGTGATCTTATGTAACCATATGATCTTCAATGAAAATATTAAGTATCACAAAGGTTAATATTAAAAACCCATTTTCTAAAATTATAATTTAAAATTGATTCAAAACACTTGATTTAATTTTATAGGGATTTAATAAATGTGAATATATTTTTATGCGAGTAGAAATAATTCTAATTTAATCTCATATAGTTTACAAGAACATAGAGCTACTCCAATGTAGCTCACATTGACCTAAGTTAATATCACATAACCCTCATAAATCCTAATTTATCTTATGTAGTTAGTGTATTTATTGAGTTATTATTCTGTATTCCTTTGTTGATTATTCTTCTTCTGCCTTTCCACCCTTATTTACTTCTGTAACATTTAATTTTTCACATCACACCTCCATAACACAACTCGACCTTTCTAAAATTTTAGAAAATCTAATTCTATACATCACGCCATGAAAAATCAACTCCACCTTTCTTCATTCTTGGATTAGATAATTCCATATTTGACCTCATTTTTCTATACTTTTTGAATAACTACTTCCACCATTTTTCTTATAGATGAAAAATGTGTCTTTCTTAATGTCCAAAAAAACTTCTTTTACTTACAAAACATGCCACATATTCATGATACATATTTCAAGACTCAACTCTAGCCTTCTCTTATTCCAAAAACATCTCCAATTATGGAAAAACACTACTTATAAAACATATCCACTTCCCAAATACTCAAAACTTCTCCATTCCTCAATAAGATTCATATTTTTTTATAGATTTGAAACATTTTGGATAGAAACTCCATGGTTGATAAAAAATCCATGTTCGACCATAAATACAACACATACTTATTTGATAGAAAATAAATTAAAAAAAACATTATTACTTCTCAAATGGAGATCAATATATATATAATTTGTACCTATGTAAACCTGGTGAGTTGGTTTTCGATGATTGGACCATGGGTGACCCAAATTTTTTGGGTGTGTGTGTTTTATTTTATATTTGAAATCATTCTACGAGTGATCCACATGTGTTCAAATTAATAAAATTTTGGTTGGTGTAAATATTAGTCATTTGGGAATGTAAATTTAGGTTACTTCATTTTGGACCTCTTAAGATGAATTTATATAGGAAATTATTATAGTGAAGAATATAATTAATTAGGATTAATATTTCATAGTTGGTTCTTATGGTGGGGATTACCATAATCCTCCAGATTGATAGTTTTTTAAAATTTAAGTGTTTTTTGATTGATAAGTGTGTCCACAACTATCTTTGTGTTTTTATGATAGTGATGAGAGAGATGGTTGAGAAATCTGTTTTGGTATCCAAGAACATTTATGATTAGAATAGAGTACAATGGTTCTTATGAGTTAATTGAGGCCAAAATTAGATTAGTGGATGTATCAATGATCTGGTATAGTATATTTGGTGAGTAGTGTGGTAGGTTGTTATATTCATGCATAGGGTGTGTTATTAGCATTTTAGGGAGTAACAAGATATATTAGTGATGAATTAATTACCAGGATGGGTAGATATTTGCAGTTTATGGACTACTGTAATTTCTCAAGGATGAGAAGTGTTATTGTATGGAGTTTGTAATGACCAATTTTTTTTATTGTTGGTGAATCTAGAGAAACATTAATTACACATCATTTTGTTGGATGGGTGAATTTTATTTTTGACTCTGGCTTGATGAAGAAAGAATTTGATGATGTTTAGAATTCTTTTTAGGATGTTTTAAGGGTTGTTTTTTGGTGAAAAAACACATAGAGTAAGATCATATGTGTAGTGGAGGAAAAAGGGAGAAGGAGTTGTTTTTATAGCTACTAGGTACCAATTTGAATGCCAACGGGTACTCAGTGGATTTCCAAGGGGTAGGTTACAACTAAATAAGACATTAGGGGGCCGGTTCCTAAAACCAATTACCCAATAGAGTCACCAGGTATCCGGTGTGGGAATTCCAAGACATGGTGATGTTTTGATTATTTTTTAAGAGGGAAATACCATTATTTTATAGTTTCTACCCATTAAATTTTAGGTAAGTGGAACCTTAGAGAATTCTATTTTATTCCATTCTTCACCCTCAATCCCACTTTGATCCCTCCTTAGATCCATGGTGTTTTGTAGCACCATGATGTGGCGATTTGAGGTAATATTCCCCCCATCCTTCTATTTTGGTTCGATTTTTACTCCATAATTTTATTTCATGTGGATGGCTAGGGTTTTGATCTATAATTCCATAGAATCATGGTTATAATATATTTGATATTATGGGGCTTTGGATCACATTTTGTAAATGAGTATTGTAAAGGGATGTTTCTCACCATTACCTTTTGTTTGAGTTGAGGTACATCTCCCAATGTTCATTCATTTGTATTTTGGTGAATTTGGGTGAAATTTCAAATAAATTTATGTTTTTTAATTAGTTATTTTTCATTTCTTAGGTCTGGGTGTGTGTCAGGAATGGATCACACCCTTTTTCTTATGGTTTTGGTGCTATTATGCCACTAGGCTAATTTAACAATAAGTATGCCGATTTGGGGTTTTGGTTGAAAATGTTTTGGTTATTAATTCTTAATAGTTTATGATTTAGATACATGAATGTGTTCTAATTGTTAGTTGATATAATCTTGGATGATTATATGGATTGTGAGACCATGGTACGTGTCCTATATAATACCAAGTCTCATGATTATTTGGATTTCATTATACTCATGTGATCATTATTTGGATTATTAGCTTGTGATATAAAATTGTGTAACCCCCAATATAAATTGGGATGTTATTTAATTAAAATAATAATCAATAATGATTATATAACTTACTAAATGCGTTTTTGGTGGTTCCATGGCCAAATGAGGGTCAATGACCCCTTTATAGTTCATTTGGTGGCATTAATTGGACTTTGAAAGGTAAAAAAGTTTTCCATTTATAAGTGACTTTAGAAGTGGATTTTTTTAAATAAATATTTAAATGGAAAATTTGGATTCAGAGAGATGGTTTTGAAATGGGTTTTCAAATAAAAATATCATTTTTTAATGAGTTATTTAGTAGTGTTTTGGTCAAGGGAATTGTTTGGGAAAAGTCGACATGAGGTTCCCTTTCAAAGAATTTGTAGGCATGACATGATTTTTGTTTTCAAGAAAAATAAAAAAGTGTTTTTATATAATTTTAAAAGGAATGTTTGACCTATTTAGGCATATGAATTATTTTTACAAAGCTTGTATAATTTTTTATACTTTTTTTTGGTTTCCAAACATGATATCATGTTTCATGAGGATTCATGATAACTTTGGGGCCTTTAGAGAGACCTTACCTTGGGTGAGGGGTTAGTTACACTAGTTGAGTTACGTGATAGGTTTCTTTTTGGTTTAAGTCCATAGGAACTATAGGATACCTATACTTAGGTATGTGATATGGGATTTGACCGAGTGTTGGATGACATGTTCATCATTGGTCTATAGGAATTCCTTAACATTATTGATTGATTTCCTAAATTCCTTAGTTTCTTAGAGGATATCCTTAAGACTGGACTCGATGTTTTAGGTGGGAGTTAGTCCCAATGTTCTTGATTGAAAACTTAGGTATAGTATGTGTATTGTGATCCTTGTGGAATAAAGATCCTTGGAATATATCCAAAGTTGGTATAATAGATGAGTAATTCCTAATTATGTTATTGTGATGAGGAAAGTGAGTTTCCATCCTAGTTGATATAGCATATGAATTTTTATCAGATAGATTAACTAGGCATGTATCTTGAGAGGCAGTATGATTTAATGTGTCTAACCTCTTATTGGTGTGTCTATACCCTTGGGAAATGACTTTTATGTTGACCTTTGAGATCACTATTTGGTTTAAGATGGTTATTTTTTTGGTTTATGAGGATGTTTAATTTTTATATATGTTGGTATATGGATAAATATAGATGCCTCTCTTCGCCTTTGGCATTCAGTTATATAGGGAATATAACAACCCAACCCGTACCGCTCGAATAAAACTTAATAAAGGACTCCACAAGGCCTCAGACACACTTACTCATATTCCAAATGCTACTGACTAGTAGAGAGGGACTAAGATAGTCGTTGGGATACTATTACCTTTATAATATACCCCAAGTGTCATGCCTAAATCTAATGAAAATTTAAAATTACCCACATGTATAATAGACATCCCTAAAAACTATAGACATAAAACATAGAGCCAAATGGGACAACACTATGAAAAATACAAATCTATAAAATATCAATATGGCACAAATATATATATAAGTGTGATAACATATAAACATGAAATAATAAGCATCATATATAATAATAAGTGCACTGGAAAATACACCTGTTGGAAAATAACTAAAAATAAATAAACTCACCTTTGTCCTAACTCACATAACCCAACATATCAAATCCTCAGCCTCTACAACCATCCAGACCTATACTGTGTGGCTTGATCCAAGCAGTACCTATGCCTTACCATGGCGTGTAAATGGGTAGGGGTTGACTATAATGTCCCAATAAAAATACCCAATTACTAAAAAATATTGAGTGTTTCTATGTAGAAGTTTATTTTCATGCAATAAATATATAAAAAGTATAGCCATTCCCATTAAAAACATGCACTTGAAATCAGAACACAAAAAACCACTTAAAACATACACGTCAGATCATCATGTATCAACCAGATCACCTCAAAATCTGGGCATACCTACTTTGAATGATGATGGAGTGTCTCTAAAAATATCAAACAAACCGCACAGGGGTAACTAATCCCTGGAACAGAACCATTATCTTAACAACATAACTTTTTTGACTAGTTCTAGAGTGTCTCTGATCACAAGTAACCACCTGAGGGAAATATATATATCTCTAGAATATAAGATACACCTAGGTGAAATATACCCATACCCATAACATAAGTAATAACCTATGGTACATATACCCATCCTTGGAACCTAATGAAACCACCCAGGGGTAATCCACAAAACATAAGAAATGGCATACACCTATGGGGTCATATAACCTTCCTAGAACCAAATATCAGGCCTCTATTACATGAGGATAATATCCCACCCTAACACATGAAACTCATTCAAAAATAACATATACATATCAATAAAACACACATATACTCAGTGGAAATAGGTCACACTGGAATTGAGTACTAAAAGAACTCAGAGAATCCCACCTTAGAGCCTCAGTCATATCATACATATATATAACTAAACACACATAGGAAACCTATCTTCATGAAGCCTCATATATCATACACCCAGCTAACCCCACATTGGACCCTAATACACATCCCACACATACTATATGGGTAGTCTATTCACCCAATCTGGTCTCACATAATCATGGTCAACCTCCCAAGTTCAAAACATATCCTCTCTACCAAATCCATAGTAGGATCACATAAATGATTTATGTTCTAAGGTGACACCCACAATCACCACTACCCAAAACCCACACCAATACTCACTAGGATTAACAATATATTAGGGAACCCTACATGGAAACCCTACATGGGTTATTCAATCTCATTTCTATCTCTCATCCCCATCCTTTCATTCCAGTTATAACATCCCTTAATGTCTTATGGGGTTATTCAGAACCATATCTACCCACTAAGGGGTCAATCACATGCATCTAGATCAACAAGTCACTTTGATACCAAACCAACCATCATCAGTAAACATACATAACATGCATCATAATGAAACACAAATTAAACAAGCTAATCATAATGGGGGGGGGGTCACATTCATATAAATCATTTATTATAAAAAACATTCATCACACACATGAGATTAAATGAACTAAAATAACTCATCCAAGACATATAGACTTTCCTTTATAAACAAAGTTAAATCTCACTTTCAAAACCTTTTCAAAATTTCATCACATGATATTTTAATTACACTATTACCTTGCCCAAAATCCCTTCAAGAAATTATTTTGAAAACCCATTTTTTATTTTGAAATACCATTTCAAAAACAATTTCTTAATAACCACTTTAACCTTGAAATTCCATTTCAATCCAAATCCATTCTAAAAGGTATTTTAAAAAGGAAACATATTTATCTTTTAAACCCATCACACACCCCCAAGAAATCCATAAATATGGCCACCAAAAATAATTAAACCTAGGTACCACTATCAAAACTTTTATCAAGGTATGTAGTTCATATTGACTATTAGGTAGAAAAAATATCATCCTTATATATGGGAAAGATCAAAAAAATCACACTTGAAAAAAATAATAATAATGATGAAATAAAAATATAAAATCACCAATTAATATAAATACTCAAATAAATTCAAGTTCACCCACATAATTTGGTAATACACATACAATTTGAAGATTTTATCAACCTCCTATAGGTCCCTGATCACCTATATCGTCAATAAACATCATTATATTAATAAGTTATATATTGTTAACCAAATTCAAAAATTTGAATGAATGATTACATACTCACTAGGTGAAATCATAACATTTAAAACATGAGAAAAAGGGAGTGATCCACTTTTAGCACACACAAAGACCTAAAATACATGATGTCCCCAAATCGTCGACCTAAAATGATGGACAATTTCATTTAATTTAAGAAAAAAATTGATAAAAATTACTGGGTGATGTACCATTGTTTAAATGACAGACAATGACATGTATACATCATCTTGGGAAATCCTCTAGCTACACTAATAAATACCCATAATTTTTATATGATTTCACCATTATTTGAGAAAATCATCTCTAAAAACCCAAGCTAGAGAAAACAAAATTATTTATAATAATAGATTCGAAAGACCAAAAGAATAATATTAGGAGACTAACCTAAAAATTCCAAAGAAACACCCATGAACTCACCCCATTCGAAGGGGAATTGAAGGAACAAAGAGGGAGGGGAGATCCTTGGTTCAAACACACATGAGGGGGAAGAGAGGAGGGAGAGATGTAAAACCCCAATCATTAAAATGACTCATTCCCCTATTTTTTTCTAAAAAAAAATTGAGTTGGATTCATGGTTTAGTAGCATGATTTTCCAAATTGATCACTGACTGTGTAATTGGAACTGTATTAGTCTATCCCCCTCGCATGGTTTGACCACACATTTTGACAAACCATGAGATAAGTATGAAAATTTCCACTAAACATGAATTGAAATCTTATCACAATTTATCATCAACCATGTGCCAAACCCCTATATAAAACCACATCTAATGGTTTTTCCTAGTTATATAATGATCATTCACTGGGATTTTTTTTTAAAAATTCCAAAACATGTACCCAAACATCATGAAACTCATTCGAGATCTCAATTCATCTCTCAAGAATCATACCATATTTCAAAAAAATTCCTCAAAAAATTCAAAAAATCATAATTTTAATCTAAAACTCAATTATTTGAATGAAACCTACTTCATAAATCAAAATTTTAATTTCCCTATAAATTTTACAACTCATAAAAGACTTGAGATTTTATAACCTCCCCACCATAGCACTTGTCATACCCGAGAAGCCCCAAAAACCTTAACCATCAGTCTCGAACTATCCCTATTTCCATTTCACTACCAACATGTAATGTTTCATCAAATAATTCACAATGTGCTTACACTGTGAAACTCCAACCACCAATCCTAAAAACACATTTTTTTCCAAACATTATGGTTCGATCCATGAACCACCTCAACTATGTCCTAAATGATACTTATAATGTAGTTTCCACATCACCCCATACAAATACATGAAATAGTACTATTTAGTCCTTATCTATCCAAATCTCCCTTGAAACACTTGGCCTCACCCACTGATGCATCACCGTATCATTTCACCACCTGGATTTGAATCATTAAAAAATAAAGGCACCACTAAACTATCCATACACCCAAACTGGTGTCTGAATCAAACTCTTAATGTAATTCCATGGTTAGTTACTCAATGAAAAAAATATGTCACTATACTCCACTCATGAGTACCGACACACCTATGATCCAAATCACCCTCAAATATCTTTAAATTCCAACCTCAGTCTGATTTCTACACATAGACTCTAACCAACACTAAACCTAAATTAAAATTGGGTTGATAAACTCTCTAACATATCACTATCATCTCAACCATCCACCAACCAATTTCACTATGACCAATACCCTTTTGACATATGGGTCGTACACCCATGACTGATTTGATGCTCCCCACTGTAGGAATATCCTTATCATTTCCTTGCTAAACCAACACTTAACATCTCATGATTTTTTTTAAATTTTTATAAATATAGTTTTTTTATCAGTTGGATTTTGACTAGAGGTGGTCTTGTATTACTAGGATTATATGTATTTACTTGAGAAGACTCTTGTATCCTGATTCATTTTTATGGTTTTTTGTTAATTACAGGGTTCATCCAAAGTCACTAATCACCTCAATTAAACAACTCATAATGAACTGTCATGCGATTTCTCTCTATGTTACTTTCCCATCACAGTTTTCTTGATCTGAACTACTTGCTTGAAAATTGTTCAAAAGGAGTCATGTGTCGATATGGTTTGCTACACCATTAGTATTCATGAATCATTCACATGATTTAAATCACCTAGGCATACCATCCATACCAGATCTTATCATTCCACCTGACACTACATAATCTCAATACCCATTCAATTTATAGGATTTGAGAATAGCGAAAGTTCATTAGTAGGCTTTGAAAGTTAAAATTTTTATATAGATATAATTTAAAACTGTTAGATCGATATGATCTTGATCTAAATTATTGAATAAGATCTTGTGCATCATCATATAAATAATTATTGTTGTAGTAAAAAATTTACGTGTATTCAATCTTTTCATACTCGTTGTTGTTATTTTATATTACTACAGGATCGACCATGAATCTCACTAGAGATATCCACACATGAATCTATAAAGCTCCAGATGCTGGTCTCACTACATTTTATGCTAGCTGGATGGATCAAAATCTTTCCAATATCTAAATGTTTATTTTATACACTAAAGGTTAAAAGGTGTTGTGGAAGCCACCAAGAATATTCCAAAAATTATTTTTCATCAACTCCTTCAGATTTATCCTTATTACTAGATGAAATAGCAACCCAAGAATCCACAAAACGAGATCATCATATATAACTTATAAATAATTTATGTAGATTAAAAAAAGGCAATCATTGGAATTTTTTCTTCATTAAAGATTTGTTAGAACTCTTCTTGGTGTACCATTATTTTAATGAGAGTATTTAAGGGTAAAAACCCTCTAGAAATGATCCAAATATGCTCCTTGAAACTCAAATCATCCTTGTAGAAATCCCCAAGGGCCTGCATGGAAGACTATAACACTTGTTTCTTTCATTGTTGATCACCATAAGAATTTATTAAAGGTAGAATGATTCTTTTATTCTCTCTAGAATCAAAAGTGTGTACGAGTATAATCAATCTCTATTCTTAAGAGAGTTAGAGGATAAGATCTCTCTAGATATTTGAAGGGTTATCTGTAGAATTCATTGTATTTAATGATTATAATGACTAGGATAGGCTTCGAGATTGATATTACTTGATATTTATAGACATAGGGTAAGAGAGTAAATAATTGTATATAAGCCCTTATTAGTATCTTAATGATCGATAAATCCCATTTCTAAGTAATAATAATATTATTATTTTCTTTACATGTTATGAACTTACTAATAAATAAATATTATTTTATTGAATAAATAAATAAATATTTATTTAAATAATATTTAATATGTTATTCCACACTGGACTATTAAAATCAGTTCAACAATCCTCCTTAATATTTATCAGATCTTGAATAATGATTACTTTTTTAAATAAATAAATATCACTTCAATATTCATGAATAAATAAATTAATATTATATTCTCTAAAATAGTGAGTAAATATTTATTAAATATTCAACTCACATATATATTCTCTCAAATAGCTGATGACTGAATATTTTTGATCAAAGAAAAATGAATAATTATTAAATAATGTATAAGAATACCATTTATTCAATATGTTAAATTCATATATAATTTAACTGAGGTTCTGAATACACTTAGTTTGTGACCCTTTAGGACTCTTTGTCAATGTAATTATGTAGTATTTCCTAAAATAGAATGCTAGTGTCTAGAAACATTCCAAAGAAACCATAGAGAATGAAGTTAAATACCATAATGAAAATGATCACATAAGTATACACACTATGTAATATAATCCCTTTGGATTGATATATTAAATAAATAAGGTTTCATGCTGGTGTCATTAACAAATTTGATCAATATTTCTTTCTTTGAATTTCTAGAAATGAACATGCTGACAGAGCTTCATGGACATAAACTTAATCAGGAAGTTCCATTACTATCAAAGGGCATGCAATATCAACCTCTATTAAATGAATATAATGGATAAATACTTCATCATATTATTCATTAATGGAATATCAGTTGTGATGAACCCAACATACCCAAATTCATAGTGAATATATATCTTCATGATCTATGACAATACATCAAAGTACTAGACTCATGAAATGTTTTACTAATAATCATAAATACTAATTATAATTACACACATCCATAAATATGAACATCCAATGACACATAGAAATCTGGATTTACTACTGGCGGTTCATATTTTCATAATCTCCTAATCTTGGGGAATAAAAAGATGAACTTCATGAGAATAAGTCTCAATGACTTATGAGACCCCTACTCCTAAGAACCTGTATCATCCATGTCCCTTCAGATTATATCATTCAACAATAAAACATGTATTTAAGAATACATTCTTAGTAATTCTATGTTGTAATCATAGTGGGGAACTACTATGGAATTTTAGTGTGACTAGTACTCCAAAGATATTATTATCAAGATGTGATAAGATAGTGATTAATATTAAACACCAATAATATTTTGATAATTTAAATTATATTTTAGTTAGTTCTAGGGAAATAACTCCAACACACACCACACATGTGTGTTCTTATCTTGGACTATGAGAGAACTGAGATAAGTATAGTTATTGTGAAAATCCCTCTATCTTTGGAGGATTAGATTACTCATGAGGTATAACTATAATCCATGACTTGACAATGGATTTATATATTATTTTTAAGATATAGAAACTTCAAAAATATCCTCGTCATTTTTCCCATTCTTAAAATAAACCCTACACTGCTATTAATCATCTATTTAATAAATAAATGTTCATCTTGAATTATTTTATTATTTAATATATTAATTTTTAAATTGATAAATAATTTATTTAACCAATATATTATATAAAATCCCTACATTATTTAATAATTTAACCATTAAATAGTCTCATGAAATTAGATATTCTACTCAATTTTTCTTCTCCCATAATTAAATATTTTCTTACTCATTTACCTGGATAACTTATAATTATTTAATAAATATAATTCAACTCATTTCCCCCGATCAAGACTAATTAAGGATAGGATTTTTATTAACACAACTAGAATAGATATCAATCATAAATATTTGACCAATTCCATTCTAATGATTAGATTTTTTTTGAATCTAAGGAGATTCTAGATTAATATTGTGTATGAACCTTTAAGACCTTTTCTTTATGCTAGTGGGTCTAGACCATATGCCCAAAGTGATACATAACAACACATCATGAACCCTATTAGAGGAAAAGAGAAGTCATAGTGTAATCACATGCATCTTTTTAGTGTATATTAATTGAGATATGGGTTGTTAATTCATTATTTTTGTGGATGAATGAATTTAAAATTTTGAATTGGATCAATTAAGGGAGTTTTTGATCATGTTTAGAATGAGATTTAGGATGTTTCATGGGTGGATTTTTTAAAAAAAACCAGAGTGATATATAAAGTATTGTTGGAGTAAAAAGTAGAGTGGTTGGTTTCTTTATCAACTAAGAACTAGGTTGAATGACACTGGATACTTAGTGGAGTTCCATATGGGGGGTTACCCCTATACTGGCCACCTGGTGTCCAGTTCCCTATAACGGGTACCTGGTGGAGTCACTGGGTATCCTGTTATGGTAAAATGGGTGATCAATGGGGTTATTCCCCCTTTTAAGAGGCCAATAACCATAATTTGATGGTCTCACCTTGATTTTAGTCAAGGGGGAACCCCTGGGAAATCCACTTTAGTTGATTCTTCATACCCTCCCCCTTTTATCCCTCCATGGATCCATGTCATTTCTGATCTCCCTAGTGTTCCAATTTGAGGTAATATTTCTCCTATTTCGGCTCTATTTTTTCTCTCTCCTTTGATTTGGTGTGACCTCTTATGTTTTTTTTGTATGATTACATTGAACATGGTGGGATAAATTTAATATGATAGGGATTCTATGTGTGTTCTTTAGAAGAGGCTTGGAAAGCATGGTTACTTGTTGTTTTATGTAGTTTTAGTTGAGGTATGTCTCCTAATGAGTATTCCTTTGAATTTCAGTGAAATCGGATGAAATTTTACATTGATTTGTATGTTACATTAGATATTTTACATGTATTAGGTTTTGGTATGTTTAGGGAGTGTAAAACACCCTTTGGATTATGGTTTCAATGCTATTATGACATTAGGTGAGTTTGGCATCCAGTTTGATGATTGGGTGTTTTAGATTAATTTTTTGGTTATTAATATTATATAGTTTATGATTGAGATAGGTGATTTGGGGATTCTTGGTGGTTGATACAATTTTGTATGATTTTGTAGATTACAAGACCAATGTTGGCGGCCCTTATATTATCGAGTCTCTTGATTATTTAGATTTCATTAGGTTCATGTGATCGTTATTATAATTTTTGGAATATGGTATATCATTATGTGACCTCCCTCTATAAATTGGGATAACCTTGATCAGCTTAATATTCAACAATGATCTTATTTCTTGATAATGATTTATTTGAAATACCTTGGTCGAATGAGTGTTGGTGGCTCTATTTATGGTTTATTGTTGTCCTGAACTGTATTTCTAAATTTAGATTTATTTACATTTAAATATGGCTTAAAATGGTATTTTAAAGTAAACTTTAAATGAAAAATAGTAATTTAGAGAGATTGTTTTGAAATAGTTTTTCCTATAAAACTCCCAGTTTTTAAAGGGAATTTGAGTTGGGTTTTAGATATTACCCTTCTTTGGGAAAGGATAGCACATGGTTCCCTTTCGATTTTTTTGGCTATGTCATCATTTGTGTTTTACAAGAAAACAAATTGGGTATTTATGTAGTTTTAAAAGGAAAAATAAAGGGTTTTTTAGACTTATTTGGTTTGTTTGATCGGTAAGGGCTATATACTTTTTTTTGAAAAGATTATATGTTTGTGTTTTTTATGGTTTAATAACATTTTATCCCTATTAAATAGTGATTAATAATAGAATAAGGACCTTAGGAGAGACCTTATTTGGGTTGAGAGGTTGGCTATAGAAATTGATTCATGTGACATGTTTTGTTTTGGTGTTGGTCTACATGACCCTTGGGATAACTTGAAATATATAAGTGATATGGGATTTGACCAAGTGAAGGGTGATATTTTTACAATTTTTATATAGGAATTCTTTTAGGTTCTTGATAAATTACATGACCTCCTTAGTTCCTTATCTTTGAGATTTTCCTTAGCTTTTGAGGTGAGAGTTAGTCACAGTTTTCTTGATTGACATCTTGAGACGAGTATGTGAGTTTTTTCCCTTGTGTGACATGATGATCATTGGAATTGATATAGATTTTTTATAGGATATGAGTGATGAATCCTTGAATTTTTGAGAGGAGTGTGCAAAGTTTCACTTATAGTTTATGTGGGATAAGACTTTTTGTGAGTCAGTGTGATTGGGCATGAATTATGATGGGTAGTATGTTTTTTTGTGACCAACCTCTTGGTGGTGTGTTGATACCTATTATAGGTTACATATAAGATGAACTCAAAGATAACTGTTAGGATCAAAGATAATGTTATTTTGGTTTATGATGTCATATACATTATTTTTTTCCTAGTCAGGATATGAATCACACTAGATGTTTTTCTTCCCTATTGTCATTCAGATGAAAAATTATGACTGGTGAGGCTCTAGGTGGGACAATGGATGACCTTTAGGTGGTGATTGTGAGATGAATTAGATAGATCCAATCAAGATCTTCCCAAGGATCCACCCAAGGTAATACCATGGTCATGGAATAGACATGTTTGTTTTTTTGATGATGATGATATTGATGTAAAATTAGAGTGAACATCGTATAAAAGGAGAGTTTTACTATCATGTTATTTTGAGACAACCCCTATTATGACATGAAATACATAGGAGAGAGTCAAATATTGTCTATGGGTAGTATTGTATATAGTTTTAGCGAGGAACGATGAGATGAGATAGGGTAGGGAATGAGATCTAGGTTTATTATTTTTAGTGGATGGACCCTATTTATAGTATGCCTATTTATTTCATCATGGAATTACTATTTAGTATTATTTAATGCTTTAGGGACTCTTTGAATACCCATTTTTTATTTTGTTTATATCATGATATGTGATTGATGGTTGGGTCCTCTTTGATTTTCCATTTTTAGATTCTTGTTGGATCATGGATCATTATTTCCCATGATATTTTTGGGTTTCTCTTATTTATATTAATTTATATGACTGATGAGTATATTAGGAATCTAATGAGTGATACATAATGGATGTAGTGAGACCCATTGATGATTTTTTTCTATTGAGATGAGTGTAGCTGCGAGGCATACCTCATTGGGTCATGGGAGTATGCGAGTTATTGATCAGAGGTAGGTGGGTCCTATCATGTGTTGGGCAGTATCTGTGTAAGTCAATAGGGTTCATGTTTATTTTATTTGTTTGAGATTAGGTATGATTCACAGGAACATTTATTTATATTTTATGGTGGGTGAGTTTTACTAAGCATGACATGAAATCCTTTATAAACTGCATACACATCCATTTGATCATAATTACACTCAATGTATAAAGGAAAGGAAGGTAATCCTACTGGGATATGAGACTCACCCCTACCAAAATACATGAAATGAGTCTCAATGTATATGGGTATACCTTATATTTCATTTATACCATAAGTATCGATTTGGAGTTGGATGCATGGATCAGAATGATCATGGCACTAGAGGTTGAGGATTAGACATGAGTTGATCATGCGAGTTTGGTTAGATTCCATTTCTTATTTTTTTAGTTATTTTAATTTATACATATATCATATAGTGTACTAGCACATTTATTCATTTTTATTTGTTTCTTGTTATGTATATTATAAAGTCATTTCTCAATTTATTATTGATATATCAAGTAAAATTTTAAAAAAATTATATTCTACACTATGGGGTCCCTCTTGGATACTAATTTATTATCTATATATTTTGAGTTTATCCACCACACAGATGAGTCATGATGAATTTTTAATGAAAATAGGAATGAAAATTATACTTTTTATTTTGAGGGTATAGTATCTCCATAAATGTGTTAGTATACAATTGTTAGTTGGAATCCTCTATTATATGGGGAGGTGCCACTAAGGTCTTTCAGGAACCCCATACTTGGGTGAAATTAATGTGATCTAAGTCAAGGAATAAAAAAGTGGTATGAAAGTATGTTATTTGAATGGGATAATTTTTGTTGGAGTAGGAGATAGGATATCAGGGCATTGGGGGGTAGACTGCATGATAACCCATATCTTTAATACACATTAATTCATGACTTATTATATAAAGGTACACATGATACTATCCCATAAAATCATGAGGCCTAGTGTCTTAAGGAAATTAGTTATATAACATAGTTAATTAAATGGGTATAAAATATCTTTATTTAAAACTCCTTTAACATGCTCGTAAAAATCCATTCCTCTTCTAAAATTGCATGATAAAAACTAGGGATGTACATAAGAAATGGGTGAGCTATAAAGGATAGTAAGGGAATAATAAAAGAAAACACGATTAAAGTAATACATGTTATTCAATAGGAATATCAATGAGACATAAAAGGGTTGATAATTATAAACATGATCATAGAAGCATGATATAAGATGATAACATGAAGGAAACCTATGAATGTGGAAACAACATAAAACATGACATAAGCATAAGAAAATGATAACTTACAAGAAAACATCACATGATGGATATATTCCCATCGTGTATTATTTTAACTTCTTAATCCCATACATAATGCCTCATGAGACAAATCATTACCCAATGAATTAGAGGGCTATATAATTCTAGTCCCACCCATAACATTCATATCATATACATTTATAAGTGTTCCACTTAGACCACACAACATAAGGATGTATTTCATAAAATTTAACCCCAAAATTAAAAATTCTGGGTTACATATATGGAATTCCCCAATAAATTAAGGATAGTTACATCTAGATTAATACCCTTTACTGGAAATGGGGATGGGTATTCACTATAAAAATGTTTAACATGGAAAATCGTCAGGTAATTTTAGTAGTGTGACATGGGTACATAAATATTCATGGAAGGGTATATTGAGAGATAAATAGGTCTATCATCACTTGGAAAAAATATTTAAAGTAATATTGATGTGTGAAAACATATTCCAACATGAAAAATTGGAAATCAATAATGTAATATAAAAAGGGGATTGAATGAAGATGCAAATGAGAGGATCCCTTACCTTGAAAGGGAACTTCAAAAAGATTGGGAGGAGCTTCTTAAGATCTTAGGGGAACCTTGAGAGGGATCTATAGATATATTGGAAGAGTAAATTTGTGATTTAAGTGTTTTTAGAGAAGGTTAATGTGAGGTTTGGAGGGGTTTTATTGCAAAAGATAAGGGAATTCATTATTAATTTCTAAACCATGGTTTTGGAATCTATATGTTAAATTAATCCAAACATCAAACCATTTCAGGGTTTTTTCTTATGATTTATTCCAAATAAGAGTGTATTAAATTAGTTTATAAGTATAAGAACTGAAATCCTTAAAATAATACACTTGGTGATGTGAAAGTGAGTCATGTTTATAAATAATTGATTTTAAAACCATAAAATACAGTAGAGGTTTTGGAGGATTCATTAAGGGTTTATATAATTAATAAAATAACAATAAAAATGAATTATTTTAAATGGGAAACTTAATTTTGGTCTTGGATACTATTTATAGTGTTTATTATTGTACATTTTGGATTTTATGATGTCATAATACATACCATATAATTATTCCATATTTAATTTTTACCATAAAATTATACCATCTCATAAAATTATGAAAAATTAAATATTGGATAACTTTGATGTTATAATTTCAAAAATAAAATTTATTTTATCAAAATAATTCTCCAAATAATAAAATTTACACTTTTAAATCAAGAATCCTAATTTATTGAAAAATATTGGTTTTTTACAATAACAATTTTCTAGCCCTTAAAAAAATAAAAGTTGACTTTGTAAAAATATATTATAATTTATATATAATAAATTTTATTTAATAATAATATTTTATTAAAATATCATTTATTTCAAATATTCTTTAATTTAACAAAAAGATTGTCTTGATTGAAACTATATATTTCCCAAAGATGCAATTTATATTTTGTCATATCAAAACCTAATTTTTATCTAAATTTATTATTTAACATTTATAAAGTAATAAATATAAATATAATAATTTTTTATTAAAAATATAAATATACAAATTCATACTATTAAGGTCTATATTCCTAACTCTTTATTACACAAGTGAATTCCCCAAGGGTAATTTGTACGATTGTGAGATTTTCTTGGGATGGTTCAATGAACATGGTTTGGTATATGATTTCAACGAGCTTGAACTTATTAAATAAATGATTTCACTCATGTTTTTGTTATTGAATCACATCTTAGTATTGGTTAATTGAAAATCTAAGTGATGAAATCTCCCTTATAATCTTTAATAAATAGACTTCATAGGGTACTATCCTATTGGTCTAGGCCATTTCTTCCTTTATATATGTAAATTGTATTTATCATAACTCAATATATATATATATATATATTAATCATACGATCACTATATAATGACTATACTATCAATGGTTATGATGCTTAATGTCCTTTTAAATCTGACATGATATAACTTATAATTTTCAAAAATAACAGAAGTTGTGAATAAATTTTCTCTAATTTCATTTATCAATTATGAATTTACTCATTTAAAAAGGTAATTTCATTTATAAAAGTTTAGATTGTTACATTATCCCCCTAAAGAAATTTTATCCTAAAAATTTTCATTTCATACACTAAAATAGGTGAGGTAAGTTTTGTTTCATCTCCTTTTCCAGTTCCCATGTTTCTTCCTCAAACCTATGGTTCCACCTAAACACTTTGACCCAGTGAGTTGTATTTTTTAGTATAAATTTTTCTATATGATCTAATATCTTCATCGGATTATCCTAATTTGAAAGATCATTATCCAATGGTACCACCTCTTGATTTAGTACATGTTATGTGTCTAAAATGTACTTCTTTAAGAGGGATACATGAAACACGTTATATAATTGAGATATGCTCATTGGGAGATCAAATTGATTGGATATATCTCTAATGTGATCAAGGATATAAAATGGGATGATGTATCTTGGAATACGATATCCCTTCTTCCCAAAACCCACGACTTTATCCCATGGAGATATGTGAAGGAAGACCGCATCTTTTTACTCAAACTAAAGACCACATCAACAAATTTTTGCATAGATTTTCTATCAACTTTGTGTTGATTTTATATGACATAAGATTGGTTTCAAAATTATCTATAATTTCTAAGATAAAATCAGGTCCTATAAACTTCCACTCTCCAACTCCATACTATAATGTTGGAGTCTGACAACACTTCCCATACAAATCCTCATAAGGTTATATTTAAATGATATAAAGGAAACTGTTGTTATATGAGAACTCTACAAGGAGAAAGCCTTGAACCCAAAATCCTTGGAAATCAATTGAACAAGATCTCAAAATATATTCTAGAGTTTTAATGTATCTTTCATGTTGAACATCCATTTTAGGTTGATAAGAAGTAATAAATATTATTTCTTCATCCAACACTTACTGAAGGATTCTCTAAAAACTCAAAGTAAACCATAGATCTTGAGAAGATAGAGTAGAGATTGGAACTACATGTATCTTACCACTCCCATTATGTATATATTTGAGATTTAGTCAAGAGATAAATATTACTTGATAAAAACTAAATATGTTGAGTTCATAAGACAATCTACTACCACCCAGATGAAGTTATTACCTTTAGGGGTCCTGGGGAGTCCTACGTTGAAACCCATGGTTATGTTTTTCAATTTACATACTAGTATGGGAAATGGTTTCATCATACAATTAGACTTATATCATTTATACTTGACTTTTTGGCATACCTAACATCATAATAAAATTTTTAAAACCTCCCTCTTCAAGTAATCCCAATTTTTTTCTTTAAATATATATATACATTTTAGTTCTTCCTGGATGAATAGATAAGGATGATCTATGCACATCACGAAAAATTTCTCTCTTAATTTTTGATTTATATGGGACACATATCTAGGTTCAAAACCTTATAACTCCATATTTTGAAAAGTTAAAATCCGAAATATTCTCTACCTTTTTTGTATCACCTCATCATCCTTTTAGGCCTCCTTGACCCACTCAAGAATATGTGGTTGAGAAGTCTTTTGATAATGGTAAGATAAATATCATTTTATTATTCACATCCATCCTCTAAATTTCAAATAATATTGGTTCCCCTTCAATTATCATCAAATATAGGGTTGCAGTATTCTTTATATTAAGATCATATATGATTTTTTAACCTTCCTAGGATGTTAATGGATTGAAAAATCATAATTATTGATCAGTTGTAACCATATTAATTGGAAAATATTGAGATCCTTTTGTGTGAATTTATAATTGAGGATTTTATTATTCATATCTATGTCACACTTCTCCCCATAGAGATAATGTTTCCAAATAATCAATGTAAAGATCACTACAGCCAATTTTAGATCATGCTTTGGGTAGTTTTTCTAATGGATTTTTAATTTGAGGGAGTAAAAAGATATCAATTTATTATCTTTAATGAATGCACAACCCAATAACTTTTTGGAAACATAGATTAAGATAAAAAATCATTCCCCACTGATGGTTAATGTGAGAATAGGTGTAATGATTAACCTTGTATTCAACTCTTTAATGATCTGTTTACATCAATATATCCAGAGAAAACATGATAACCTTTTGATTTATCTTGGTTAGTGGGATTAAAAATCATGCGAATTTTCTCAGAAATCGATGATAATACCCAGATAATCGAAGGAAACTACAAATTTTTATCACATATTCTGGTCTAGGCCATCATTAAATTGCCTTTATTTTTGAAGGATCAATAGATATCCATTTATAGGTTAAAACATTCCCCAATATGGTTACTTTATCCATACCAAACTCACATATTCTATGATTTACAAACAAAATTTCCTTTCAAAAATTCTTTAGTATGGAATTTAAATGATCCTCATGTTCCTCATTGTTTTGTAGAAGTTAAGAATATAATATATAAATACTTTCAAATAATTGTTTTGGTAATCCCTAAATACTCTATTCATAAAGTCCATGAATATTTTTGGAGCATTATTGAGTCCAAATGTAATCACTATAAACTCATAGTGCCCAAAATTTGTATGATAAGAAATATTGGGGATAACCTCCTTATTCACAATTACATGGTTATATCTTGAATGAAGATCCACCTTGGAGAAGTATTAGCCCCCACAAAATTGAGAAAAAAGTCATAAATATATGGAAGATGATACATGTTATTTATCATGATTTTATTGAGTTCATGATAATCAATGTAGAGGTGCAGTTACCCATCATTCTTCTTGATGAATAGAACTGGTGTACCCCATGGCGAAGTACTTGTACATATAAACCCTTTATCCGGATTCTCCTCTAGTTTCTTCTTCTGCTCCTCAAGTTCGACGACGACCTCTCTATATGGATTTTTGGATATTGGAAATACTCCAGGTATATGTTTGATTGAGAACTCAACCTCTTGGCTATGAGCAAGACCAAACAATTATTTGATAAATACATAGAAAAACTCCCTTAAAATGGGAATGTCATCAAGGAAGATCTTTTATTTAGTCTCAATAATTTGATCTAGAAAATCTTTATTATAATGTGATAATATCTAAGCTCATGATTATTATACTAGAGGAGATCCATCCTCCTACTTACACTTTTATATAATTGTAGTCCGATTTGCGATATGGAGGGTGATTTCATTCTCTATAAAATTTATTTTATCTCTATATAAGTAAGAACAATCCATGAATAGAATAAAGTCAAATTAAAACAAATAAAGTATCATAAGATTTGATAGAAAATTCATCCCACAAATTTGGATAGGGGATGAGTTATATGCTTGGGATGCGATAATTGACCAATTTTCCATCTTCACCAATAACTTGACTTTTATGTTTTGAGGTGGTGTTAGAATTGTTATAGTAAAATTTTGTGATATGAATGAATGTGTAGAACCATGGTTGACAATCCCACCTTTCACTCTTTGATTATGGTTTTAATCAATTAATTCATCTAGAATAGAATTAGTAATGATAATTTACAAACTATTAATTATATAAAAAGGGAAACTATGAATATTAAAGGGATAAATCATAAATGGAATATATTCCCTATCCTATGAATTTATAGGTTTCTATCTAAGCCATCCATGATCTATTTCCTAAAATAAAAACTTATGAGAATTTTTGTTCCCTTCAAAATGGTTCGTAATGATATTTTGAATTTACAAAATTATATTCCAATGGAGTGTCAAACTAGGTATGTAGCAAGGACTCTTTTTCATACACTAGGTGATGATTGAGTCTATCTCAATGTTCCCTTTTCAAGGTTATTACCCCTAGGTATAACTATACCCGAGTTACATCCACTTATAGTATCTATACAAGGATGTATTTTATTGGAAACCAATTACTCTATACTTTACCAAAATTAAGAGATGTTTTACTATGTTTATTCGTATCCCTAATACTTTCACTAGAGTTTTATACTCCTAATCCCTAAAAATTAATATTATTTTCTCTAATATCATCCATAAAAACCCAAAACTATGATACAACTTAATTCACGATTTATTACATAAAGGTACACATAATACAATACCAAAAGATTACAGGCAATGTTTATTTCAGAAACTAGGAATATAACATAGTAACTTGAATGAAGATACAAAATCAATATTTAAAACTCCTTTAAAAGCTCTTAAAAATCCATCTCACTTCTAAAATTACATGGGATAACCCGGAGACATACATAAGAAAGGGGTGATATATAAAGCATAGTAAGGGAATAATCAAAGAATAACATGATGAAATAAATGCATGTTAGTAAATAGGCATATCAATGAGACATAAAATTATTTATAATTATAAGCGTGATCATCGAAGCATGATATAAGATGATAACATGAAGGAAACTAGGGAATTTGACATGACATAAGCATAAGTAAAGGATAACTACCAAGACAACATCACATGGTGGATAGAATCCAATCATGGATTAGGTTCAATCAATAATACCATAAATAAAACCTCGTGAGAAAAAACATTACCCAATTAATTATAAAAATATATAATTCTCGGCCCACCCATGACATTCATATCATATACATGCATAAGGGTGCCACATAGATCATACAAGATAAGGATGTATTTAATTACTTTTAACCCCATGATTAAGGAGTGTGGGTTACATAAATGGAACTACACAATAAATGAAGGATATTTATATCTAGGATAATACCCTTGAGTGTAAATGGGGATGGGTATTCACAACATAAATTTATATCATGGAAAATCATAGGATAATTTCAGCAACATTACAAGGGTACCTAAATATTCATAGAAGGGTTTAATGAAAGTTAAAGGGATATCTCATCACTTTGAAAAAATAATGATAGTAAGTGAGATGTGTGAAAACATATCCCAACATGAAAAATTGTAAATCAAATGCATAATATAAAGAAGGTACTTGAATAAATAGAAGAAGGAAATGATCTGTTACCCTGAGAGGGAGATTTTAAAATATTTAGAGGAGTTTCATAAGAGACAGGGGGTACCTTATAAAGGATATATATATGTAAGTGTAAATTAAATATATTATCCAATGGTTTTAATGTAGAGTAATGAGAAGTTTTTTGGGTTTTTATATAAAAAATTAGAGAATTATTTATTAATCTCTAAACTTAGGTCTTGGAATCTACATGATAAATTAATATAGACCAAAAACTATAAAAAGTTTTTTCCCATTATTTCTTATAAATAAGAGCTTATTTAATTATTTTATAAGGATAAGAACCTAAATCCTTAAAATACTACCCTTGGTGATACAGAAGTTAGGCATGTTAATAAATTATTGATTTTAAAACCTTAAAATATAATATAGGTTTTAGAGGATTCATTAAGGGTTTATAAAATTAATAAAATAACTTAAAAACCCATTATTTTAAAGGTTAAACATAATTTTGGCCCTGGATAATTTTTATAGTATTTATTACATCTATTTTTGGATTTTATATTGTTATAATACATATCATATAATTATACCGTATTTACGTTTTACCCAAAAATTTGACTTTCTCTAAAAATATGAAAAATTAACCATTGGATAATTTTGATATAACGATTTAAAAAATAATATTTATTTTATCATAATAATTATTTGAATATGATAATTTAAACTTTTAAATAAAAAATCACCATTTATTGGAATTTTTTTGACAATAACTTTTTGCTGTCCCTTTTAAAAATTACATTTGACTTTATAAAATTATATTATTATTTGTATTTAATAAATATTATTTAACATTTTTTTATTAAAATATAATTTATCTAAAAAATTATTTAATTCATAAAAAGGAGTATGTTTATTGAAACTATATGTTTCCCAAAAATATTTTTTTTCAACATATCAATATCGAATTTTTATCAAAATTTATTATTTAACCATTATAATGTAATAAAAGATAATTATAATAATTATTTTATTAAAAATTAAAATATAAAAATTCATATAGTTAGGGTTTTGGTACATATCTATTTATTAAACCAATGAATACTTTAAGGGTAAGGAGTGTGATGGTGAGATTTTCTTAGGGTGGTTCGACGAACATGGTTTGGGATGTGATCTCGATGAGATTGAACTTATCCTGCAAATGGTTTCTATCATAATTTAGTTATTGTATCTTATTTTTGGTATGTTTATGGGTAAATAATAGTGATTTTATCTCCTCAGAAGCTCTGATAAATGGGCTTCATTGGGTACAATCCTACTAGTCAAGGCCAACACTTCCTTTGTCCATGTTAATGGATTTATCATAACCCCATATATATATATATAATATTCATATAAACACTATATAATATCTATAATATCAATGGTCATGATTTTTAATAGTAATTTAAATCCAAAAGGATGTTACTTATAATTTTATAAAATAACCAAAGTAGTGCATGTGTTTTTTATAATTTAATTTCTTAATAATACATTTACTCATTTAAAAAGGTAATTTAATTTATAAAATTTTTGGTCATTACAGACTGAGTGCATTCCTTTCTAGAATATCTTTGCTTGAAACCCAATTTACTAGGGTATGTCTAGTGTTTGGGACTAGAAACTCTAGGGATGAGTGAAGTGTAGGACATATAATCCCAATGAAACATAAATGGGAGTCAGAATGATTCTCAGGGATTATCTAGAAGCTAGTGACTTGTTCTTTCATAATGATAATGGAATTCACAAGTTTTGATACATTCTATTATGGGAGGTTTTATTTGATATATTTCCTTATGGAGACCAATTATTAATTAAATAAACTTATAAAGAATTATATATTTTCTCAAATATATCTTAAGAGGTGATTATATAATTACAGATTTGAGGGTATTTCACTAATGTTTTTGATTGGTTGTATTTGTTAAGACACCATAATGATGTGGTTTTTTAGGAGTTTGAATATTTTTGAGTAAAAATATATATTGAAGAGAATTTTTATATATTGGAATGGAGTGTGCATAAAAAAGATTAATATTGGGGGGGGGGGGGGGTTGATAAAAGATAAGAAAATGATTTTTTAAATCAAATTTAAAAGTGGGGTTTGAAATGGAAATGGGTTTTTAGGAAAGGAACTACATGGATGGAGATTTTGGGTTTTTCAATTTTGATAAAAACCTTTAGATTACAAGGGGTTTTTTAAGAATTCTTTTGAGTTTTATCATGTGCACAATGATTGAGATGGGTTTTATGATATTTTTAAGTCCATATGGGTATTTATTATAGGATACCTTGAGGGTGGGGTGGGGGGGGGGTGAATCATGGTATCAAACTTTTTCCAATTTTAACAACTCAAACATCCACTCTAACCACCCTAACTATTATTGAACTCATTATTAGTAGGGTTACTCTTAATTTATTCTTTAAATGATGATTTTGTTCTTATTTCACCTATATTTTCCTTCCTTTTTGATCAATTATTAATTAACCCCTACTCACAAATTTATTTATTGTATAAATAAAGTAAAGAATTCATATAATAAATAATAATTTTACTTAGTTCACCCATACTAGTCTAATCCAACGATCATATAATGAAAACTTTCCAATGTAAAAAAATCCACTAAATGTATTGTTTAGTGGTATGTTTATTAATGGTTACTCTAAATCTTGGGACACTCCCCATTATAAGATTTAGGTATGGAATAGTACCAATATTTGTATGGAAATATCCTCATTTATCCCAAATAACATAGGGTTATTTACATAGGATATTCTCCAACTTTAATAGCATAGTCCTTTATATTTTTAGAGAGACTAGAATCCTTCATTAAAAACCACTTCAAGGCTACTTTAATTTATAGATCTATCATCACTTGTTCATAATGATTATTTATTTGACTATCATGTCCAAATACTTCTTCGAACTATATTTTTAATCTTAAATATTTTCAATGTGTGAACTTACCACTTAGAAAAGAGTCATCTACAAAACCTATAAACTCACTGGATCATAAATCATTGTAGGAAAGAAAATTTTAAGTTAATAACACTATTACTATACATTACACTCACTCACTTCTGTAAGTTTCAAGAATGCATAGTAATTAACCTCTATCAAGGAACTACACTTCTAGATTAATCACACATTTAAAAAACCATTAGTGAATAACCATAAACCACTATGTGTTTAATATATAGTATTTTTCCCTTCATATGATCATATATAGGCACCTAATATTATAAAAAAAATTCTTCATTCCTCCATTGGGTTTCTTTACTTAGTTTATGGGGGTGAAACCTTTCAGATATTCAGATTAAAACTCCCCATGAATGTTGTAACTCTATCACTGAATTTATGATTGATATTAAGAATGATATTTATCCATTTATTGTATATTTTTATATCCAAAAAATAATATGATTATATCACATGTTAGATAAAAATATCATGAAAAATAGTTTTGTTGCTAATTTCTCTTTCAAGGCATCTTCCTTTATCTTCAAGGTCTAATGTGAAGGGATTAATAAATTCTCTTGACACTAACATTGTAATTATACATTTAAACCAATTATAATTCCTTTCTAAAAATACCACTTGTTCCAATTAGGTACTTAAATTTCCAAATTTAGAAACACAACACTTTCAATACCAATTTGAAATTTTGAATTATGCCTTTATACCACTTGTATCTTTTGATTTGTTCCCTCAATGTATTTTATCCCCCCCTAATACATACAATAATTCAACAATGGTTTATGAATTTAAATACTTGGGTATAGTGGAACATATAAACCTCTCAAGTTTAGGAAGATGGTGTGTCACTATAGACCACTGATTTTTTCCTTTATCCTTAAAATTTTAAATCCATCTTGATATTTTAAATGGTTTTGATAAAATAAAACTTCTCTTCATTCTTCTTGTTCTTTTTATTTTCTTTATGGACCAAATTACAAGATTTTCCATATTGATCTTTATTTCCACCAAGGATATTTTGGAACATCCTTGATTGGAATTTTCATATCTAAATCACACAGTCTCATTTATCTATGCAAGAATCATTAGGTTTGAGAAGGCATAATTTTTTTGAGAATAATTATTTATTTTGATCACCTTTTGGAATCTTTTAACTTTTAAAAAATATTGTTCCTGCATTTACAATACACATTTTATTCCACAAAAAAATTGGAACTCCACATTAAATCATTTTCTGTATCATGATATTCTTCATTCAACCCATCTAAGATAACTCTCAAATGGGTAAACTTTTCATTGATTACACAAAAGTTTTCATGATTTTGTTTATAGAAGTTCCCCTGTAATATCCACTAGATACTTAGTTAGCATGGTAATAATTATTTTAAGAATATCCAAAACTCATTTTCTATTTTTGGAAATGTTTTTTTTCAAAACTTACATCAAATTAATAGTAATTAATATATTATAATTCTTCATAAAAAATTCTAGAAATGTGACCATGCATTCTATAATAATATAACATGTCTTCATAACTTCTCTTGAAACTCTCCCTTTTATCCTTGTACATTGTAGAGATCTTGTTTAATGTGTTTTCATTACAAATAATGTTTTCTAATTTCTTGTGAATTCACATGGTTTTCATTATCTAAAACTTTGACGGGGTTCCATCATAGGCAATGTTGAGTTTTCCCATGTAATATAACCTTTGTGTTATCAAATTTTTTCAGGAACCTCCTTTGATTTAACATACCTTTTCTCTATTTCACTATAAAATACCAAGGGATAATCAAATAAAAAATGTTAAGAATATTTTATAATAGTATACCCTTATAATTTGGGTTTCCCACTTATTTACTAACAAAGATAAACTCCCATTCATGTTATTGGATCTTTTTTACTTATTTCTTCATGTCAGGAATTCATGTATTCTTTGAGCCTCTTATATTTATACATCTCATACTCAAATTTATTGTAAATATCATCCAAAGTTTTACCTTTTCCTTCATATTAGTGTTCATCTAGGTAATGGAATCATTAAGGATCACCTTTTATTTTTTTATCCTTTAGTTATCTTCAACCAATTTTTCCATTTGTGTGAAAAATAATCCTTATTGACCTTTATATTATGAAATTATTTTGAAAAAAGAACATTCTCATTAGAAACAAATCTATGATTATTCACTTTTGAAGATGTTTTATTAAATTACACATCCTAAGAATCAATCCATTCTCTTAGATTAGTATCCACTCTATCTAATATTTTATTTAAGTTTTTTATCTTTACTATCTTAATATTAGCCCTCCAACAGGAATCTCATGTTACTTATTCATATTCAAGATCTCTTTTTGAAGTCCCATATTTATCTCCTCAGATAATTGAACACTTTCCACCGTTGGATTCATTAATATATCTTCATAATAAATTGTTCTAACATCACTTTGAATATCAGGATCATATTATTATGCTACCACATCATTTAATTAAAAAATGGATTCACAATCATAATCATTCGTATGATCCTTTTGAAAGATGCATGATTTTTTTAATTGAATTTCAATGTCACAAAATACATTTCCATTATATAATTTTTTTAATATCCACTTCCTTTTCGAAAACTTTTTGTTTTACATGTAAAGAAAATATTATCAGGTTAGAATAAAAATTAACTCTTATAAATAATTGGATCAATTTATAACAAAACATATACAAAAGGAAATACCTATGATTTTACCAATTTTAGGCCCATTGTGGTATTTAGAGATAACTACAGGGGGGGTTATGGTATGATACTTATTACAATTTAAGATACTTAATCTTAAACTCTCACCACCATAAATGATCTTTACCTCAGTGTTAGTAAGATCACTATAAATTTAATTTTTCAATGATGATTCCATTATTATTCATCTTAATTTTCCTTATTTAAATGTGATAAATGATTTCTTAACCCAAACTCATCAATTTATGTCTTTCATAGATTAAGTAAATCATTCACACAATACATAAAAATTTTAATTGGATCATCCACACTAGTAAAATCTAATAAGAATAAAATGGTGGTATAATTTTGTGCTCAAATACACTAAAATCATTGTTTGTTGGTGGGTTTATACATGGTCCATCCAAGACTAGGGTTAATACCCTTTACATGATTTATGTATGGTGAACTACCAACCATGGGTTAATCCCTTACTACTCTCTCTTTTATCACTTCTCAAGAAAGGCAAACACATTGGAATGTAATCCAATACAATAAAAACATCACTATTGTCATTATTTCAACAAGTTTAAATAGGTTCTCATTGATCTCTAGGTGAATAATCTTCAAAAATAAGTTATGAAAACCACCATGAATGCAACTATAATTTCCATAATGATCATTAATGAGTATTCATAGGATAAATTCATCTTAATCATCCTTGAAAAATTGTATAATATGTGCTAATATTTACTCTATTATTCTCTCTATCCTTTTGAAATTTTATTTCATTTATAATATATAAATATTCATTAATTTTAAATTATTTTAAATAATAAAAACCTTATCATATTTATAGATAAATATATCTATATAAATCATTTTAACATAATTTTATTTTTTATAATTAAATTGAAATTATCTATATTTCCCTTTACTAAAATATTTTACATGACACGAATATCTTAAAAAAATTCATTCGTCTATAGTCTTCAAATTTGAGTCAAATTCATATATATAATTACAATTTCTCCCATATTGATGATCAAAATTTAAATATGGAAATATTTGTGACTCCACCTTGATATTGTGTGGCCTTATGTACTAGGATGCAATATTGTTTCTCTTTTAAGGCTTAATTTTTTTCTATCTCCACTTAAGCTATCTTCATGACACAAACCATTCTCCACAATGGAAAAAATATTTCCAGAAATCATCTATAATTATTATATATAAATTATTTTACTATAATTTTAATATCTCTCTATATATAGAAATAATCTCTCCATAAAATAATTCATGTATCATAGTTTTAATATCATACAAAAAACATGAACTTTCAATCTATAGATATTGAAACCATTAGTTTCATTTATTCCATTACAAACCATAAGTAATTATATCTTTAAATATATATGACTTTCAATATTTAACTTATCTTAATTATAATCCTCGGATACATGAATTTATTTCCATGATATTCCCTTTTTGTAGCACATCACCTCCAAATTTCTTTAACCATTGAATCTTACATATCTCAGTGTTTTTCCAATAACACGGATATGAAAAAAAGTTATTCTAATGTATTGAAAAGATTAATCTTAGATATTCCTTGAACAAATGCTGTTAATATTATGTATCACCAAGGTAGATATTTCATAACCTGCTGATCTTCAATGATAATATTAAGTATCACCAGGGTTAATATTAAACAACCCATTTTCTAAAATTTAAATTTCACACTTCTTTAGAACAATTGAATTAATTTTTTAGGGATTTTATAAATTAGAAACTATTTTTTCATGAGTATAAATACTTATAATTTGTTCTCATATAGTTTTTAGGAAGACATTGCTACTCCAACATAGATTACATTGCACCAATTTAATACCATTTATCCCTCATAAGTCCTAATTTATCTTATGCATACAATTTATTTATTGAGTTATTATTGTATATTCCTTTACTGATTTTTTATTTTCCATAACTTGATCCATCTTTACTTTATAATATCTAATTTTTCATATCACACCTCCATATCTCAACTCCACATTTCTTCACTTTCAGAAAATATACCTTTTCACATCATACCTTCACAAATCAACTCCACTTTTCTTCACTTATAGACCAAGTAATTCCATATGTGACATCATTTTTCTATACTTATAGAAAATATACTTTCATTAAGATGATTTCAACATGCAATTTTGGATTTCATTACTTCTATCACAACTAATTTTACTTCTAAAGTATATTGTATATTTATGATACATTTTTTAAGAATCAAATCTTTCCGTATATTATTATAAAACATATCCCATTATAAAACAACTCCACTTATGGAACATCTCCAATTATAGAATACACACACATTTTCTTTTCCTCAATAAGATTCATCTTTATTTTAGCTCTCCAACATTTGGGATAGAAACACCATGGTTGATAAAAAATCAATTTTTTGACTGTAAGTACAACATATAATTATTTGGTTGAAAATAAATAAAAATAAATTATTACTTCTCAATTGGATGCTGACTAATATATAATCAGTACCAGTATAAACCAGATGGGATGGTTTTCAATGGTTGAACTAGGGGTGACCTAGATGTTTTGAGTGTGTGCGTTTTATTTAATGTTCTTGATCATTTTAAGAGAGATCCACATGTTATTGGATTATTAAATAGGTGTTTAGTGTAAGGATTAGGTAGTAGGATATTGAAATTGGGGTTCCTTTGGTTTTTAACTCTTGAGATACATTTCGGTTGGATATTCATATAGTGGGAAGAAAAATTAATTAGGATGAATCATTTATAGATGGTTCGTATGGGGGTGGGGGTGGGGAAACATAATCCCAAATATTGATAGGTTTTTACAATTTAATTGTTTTTATATTAATATGAATGTTCAGGAAACATATTATTTTTTTATGATAGTGATAAGAAAGATGCTTGGGAAATAAATTTTAGGATCTAAGAGCATTTATGGTTACCCAAGAGTACAGCAAAACTTATGAGTTAATGGAGGACATAATTTTATTAGTGTAAGTCTTGATGATCAGTTACAATATCTTTGGTGAATAGTGTGGTTCAGTGTAGGAGTTGTGTATTAGGTGTATGATTAGAATTGAGGGGAGGAACAAGATATATTAGTGATGAATTAAAGATTGGAATGGGTTGATATTTTTATCTAGGGTAACACTAAGGTTTCTTGAGGATTATAAGTGTTATGGGGGAGAGTTTTTAACGATTTTTTAGGGTTGATGGATTTAGAGAAATATTTATTACACATAATTTTTATGAACAAGTGAATTTTATTTTTTTGAATCTTGATTGATGAAATACGAATTTGATCATTTCTATAATGTGTTTTAGGATGTTTTGAGTGTGTATTATTTATAGAAAAACACCCAGAGTAAGATATCATATGATAGTGGAGGAAAAGGGGGTGTGGTGGTTTCTATAACAACCATGTACCCTATTTAATCGCATAGGGTACTCGATGGAGGTACCAGGGGAGGTCTACCACTAGAAAATCAACCAAGTGGCCAATTCAGAACACCAGTTAACCAGTGAAGTCATTAGGTACTCAGTGGAGGAATATCGAGAACTGGTGAGGTTCTAATAATTTTTTAATAAGGGAAAAACATCATTTTATAGTCACCCCATTCGATTTTAGTCATAGGGAACCTAAGGAATGGTCATTATACTCTATTATTCTAACCCTAAATCCCCCCTCAACCCTTATTTAGATCCATGGTGTTTTAGAGCTACTGGATGTGATGATTTTAGGTAATCTTCCTAACATACATCTATTTTGGTTATCTTTGGAATCTATTATTTAATTTGGTGTGGCTAGTTTGGGTTTTGATCTTTGAATCCACAAAAGCATGTCTGATCTCTTTAACATGATGAGGCTTTTGTGTACGGTGTGTAAATGATGCTTGTAAAGGGATTCTTCTTACCATCACATGCTATATAATTTGAGTTAAATCTCTATATGTGTATTCATTTGTATATTGGTAGATATGGGTGAAAATTTCCATTTATTTATGTTAGTAAATTATGGATTTTTCATGGATTTGGTATAGGTACATTTTAAGAGTGGATCAAACCCTTTGTCTTGTGGTTTTGTGCTGTTATTTCACCAGGTGAGTTTATCTTTGAGTATGCCAATTGGGGGTTTTAGATGAAAAGTTTTGGTTATTAATTTTTGATTTTTTATGATTGAGATAGGTTCTCAAGGCCTAATTAGTGGCCGATATAAGCTTGGATGATTATATGGATTATGAGACTAAGGTATGTGGACCTTATAATATAAAGTATCTTGATTATTTGGATTTAAATATACTTGTGTGATCATTATTATGATTCTTATCTAGTGATATGAATTTGTGTAACCCCTGTATAAACTTGGATGGTATCTCATCGACCTAAAAAACAACAATGTTCAAATAAATTACTAAATGGTTTATTGTTGTTTACTTGGTTGAATGAGTGTCAGTGACTCCTTTATGGTTCATTTGGTGGCATGAATTGGATTTTGAAAGGTAAAAATGTTTCCGTTTATATAATACTTTAAAAGAGGGGTTTTATATAAAAAGTTTAATTTAAAATAGGGATTTATAGATATGGTTTTCAAGGGAATGTATCAATTTTTAAAGAGACATTCAGTTGTTATTTGGTCAAGGGAATTGTTTGGGAAAACTAGTAATTGGTTACCTTTCAAGGAATTTCTATGTGTGACTTGATTTGTCTTTTCAATGGAAAATAGTTTTTTTACATAGTTTTAAAAGGAAACCTGAAGAGTTTTTGGAGCCTTTTTTTGTTTTGTTTGATCGAGTGAGGGTTAGGACTTATTTTCGTAATGTTGTACACTTGTGTTTGTGTTATGTTTTTGGTTTCCTATCATGATATATCTCTTTAATAACGATTAATGATAACAAAGTGGCCTTAAGAGATACATTCTCTTGGGTTAGGGGTTGGTTAGACCAGTTTATTCATATGATATGATTATTTTTTATATACATCTATAGGAACCATGGGATACCTAGAAATAGGTATGAGACATGATATTTGAATGAGTAATGGATTAAATGTTCATGATTTTTCTGTAGGAATTCCATAACATTATTTACTAATTGAATATCCTCCTTAGTTTCTTAGAGGATATCCTTGATATTTTCCATCACATTTGAGGTGGGAGTTTTTCCCAATATTATTGATTGATATCTTGGATAGAATATTTTCTTGAGCCTCGCAGAATGATGATCCTTATAATAAATCCAAAGTTGGTATATGAGATGCATGATGCATCATTGTATTCTTGTGATAAGGAAAGTGAGTTTCCATGCTATTTGATATGGCATATTTATTTTTATCAAGAAATGTGACTATTCTTGTAGCCAGATAGGTAGTTTGATTTGGTGTGACTAACCTATTATTGATATGTCTATACCCATGGGAAATTACATGTACGATGAACTTCAAGATCGACATTTGTATCAAGAAGATTTTTTTTATGAGGACTCATACTTTGTTTTATTCTATGTAGGGACATGGAACACTCTATATGATTATCTTACCCATTGGTATCCATTCATAGAGGGACTATAACATCCCCACATAGACATCTTGAATGGAACCCATGTGGGGATTCTATGTGACTTCATATGTACCTCCTAGTATTTCAATGTATTACGACTAGTGGCTAAGGAATATGATAGTCATGTGGAGACTATTCCATTTAAAGCATACTGTGAGGTTCATGCCTAAATATATCTAAAATTTGGCTTGACTTGTCTGTATAATGTAAACCCCCAAAACCTATAGTCATAAAACAAAGATCCAAATTAGGCCTCACTATCAAGAATAAAAAGTAGTAAAATATCTATATAATTTAACAATATATAATAGAGAAATAACATATCAACATGGGAAAATATGCATCACACTTTCCAATACACATTATGGATAATAAATTAAAAAAAATACACTATCCTCTAGCCTAACTCACACAACCCAATTTATCAATTCCTCAACCCCCGCAACCTGGATGACCTATATTGTGTGTCCTAATCCAAGAAGTACCTATTAATTGAGAGAAAACTTAAATGTCTTCCCACAAACAACAAAACCCATGACATTTACATGGATTGGGGGTTAGTCAAATGGCCCAATAGAAATCCCTAATACATCAATAATACTAAGTTCTATAGTGATCAAGTGGATGTTTATGAAATAAATATATAAAAAGTGTATCTATGACCATGGAAAAAAACCACCTAAAACATAATATACAAACCACATTAGACATACTCATCGTACCATTAGCTGTCAACTAGACCACATAGAACCCTAAGAATGCCAACTTATACTAATGATGGAGTTTCTTTGAAAATGTCACACAAACCACCTTGGGGGAAACAAGCATTTCTTCATAAGTAGTATCTCAGTATCATACCTAACATGACTAGTACTAGAGATCCTCTAAGCTAAAAAAACAACTCAAGGTAAATATAACCATCCCTAGAACATAATATACCCATGAAGGAAATATGCCCACCCCCAAAACCTAAGGATAAGCCTAGGGTAAATAAATGTATCTTTGTTACATAATGAAACCACCCAAGGGAAATATACCCATCCCCAGAACCTAATAAATTTTATACACCTAGGGGTAATATTCCCTTCCCAAAACCAAATATCTGGGCTCTATTACATGAGGATCATATTCCACCCTAGACACCTGAATCCTCATTCAAAAATAACATATACATAGAAATAAAAAACATATACTCAGGGGCCATAGGTCACCCTAGAACTAGGTAACACAAGAACACATATAATCCCACCTCGTAACCTCATTCACACACACACACACACACACAAAACTAAACAGAAATGGGGAACACAACCTTCCTAAAACCTTATATATCATGAACCCATGGAATCACACGCTGGAACCTTAGACATATCACACATATACCACATGGGTTTTCCATCCACCCAAACCTATCCCACATAATCATGGTCAACCTATCAAGTAAAAAACTTATCCTCTCTACCGAATCTATATTAGGCTCACAAAAATGATTCGGGTTCTAAGGTGACACCCACAATTATCACTACCCAAAACCCACACTAATACTCTCTTGGATTAACATGATACTTGGGTACCCATTAGGGTCTCCTAGGTCTCATAATAGCATGGAAACCCTATATGTGTTCTTTAATCTCATTTCTATCTTTCAGGACCAACCTTTAATTCCATCTATAATATCCCTCAAAGTATTCTAGAGTCATTTAGACCCTTCTCTACCCACTAAGGGGTCTATAACATCCATTTGGATCAACACATGACTTTGATACCAAAATAACATAATTGGGAAACACACATTATATGTATGATCATAAAATAAAAATCACTCAAGATAATTATAATAGGTTGGGGGAACATCTATATCACTCATTTTTTTATAAAACAATTCATAATCCACATGAGGTCAAATGAACCAAAAAATATTAACCAAGACTTTTAAGATTTTTATTAGAGACAAAGTTAAATCCCCCTTTTAAAACCATTTAGAAATTACATCACATATTGTTTTAATCAAACTAGGTATTTGGCCAAAACCCTTCAAAAAATAATTTAGAATACCCATTTTTCATTTGGAAATAACATTTCAAAACCCATTTCCCAATAACTAATTTCCCCTTGAAATTATATTTGAATCAAAACACCTTTTAAAAAATATTTTAAAAGGGAATCCCATTTTTCTTTCAAAACTAAAACACACCACAAATAAATCCATAAATAAGACCACCAACACTCATTTGACCAGGTTAGACCATTAAAATATTTATCAAGATATGTAGTACCTATTTACTATATGGCCTACATGATCATGTGCCAATGTATGGGAAAAATCTCCAAGTCATTCATGCAGAAAATAATAAGAATGATGACACATGAACATAAAATCACCAATAAATTAAGAGACTCAAGTAAATTCAAGGCCACCTACCTCAATTAGTAATCCATAAATAATTTGATGCTCATACCAACCTATTTTTATTCCATGAGAACCTATATCTTTAATAGACATCATTATAATAATAAATTATACATTTTAAACCAAATTACCATATTTTCATGACTGATGCCAAACTCACTAGGTAACATCATGAAATCAAAACCATGAATAACAGGGTATCATCCACTCTTGACAGACACCCAGACCTAAGACACATGAAATCCCTAAATATTTAACCTCAAATGATGACCAAATTAAAATAATTTAATAAAAATCCCAAATAAAAATCATAGGGTGAATTACCTTTCTATAAACTGAAGACAATGACATTCATACATAATCTTGGGACATTATCTTGATAGGTTGAGTAAAATAACCATCCTTATCAGATAATTTCACCATTATTTGATGAAATCATCACCAAAAATCCAATACATAGAAACCAAAATTAGTGGCGATAAGTGAGGATGAAAAAATAAAGAATAATATGAGGTCAATCACCTCAAAACATCAAAGAAACTCCCATGAACTATGTAAAGACATGAATTTAAATAAATTCATAGACTGAATCTATAAAGGATAAGTATATTGTTTTAGAGGATCTTTTACGGTTTAGGGTTTTTGTGAATTAGGACATCACCCCTACTTAAATAAATATTATATCATAAAGTGTACCCTTAAACTTAGTATCAATTTTTTCCAATTTTTTTATGATATAAAAAGTTTTCATTTCTTGAAATAAATTCAAAATTTTCATCTTTACCTTTTCCTTATCCCTAAAAATCCTTTAAATTATGTGAAAAACAATTTAAAATGCAGGATGAGCACAAAAATCCTTGAAAGGGATATAAAATGAAATAAAGAAATCCATTAGTTCATTGATATTTAGAAAAAGGATATTATTTTTAAAAAATAAACATTGGGATCAAAATAAAAACTTTTTTACATAATAAATCAACTTTTCTACCAAAATATTATCATAATAAATTTCATAATAAAACTTAAAGGAAAAATAAATATCATAATGGTTCCTTTTCAATCATGAAAAAATTAAGAATTTTTTTTCAAAAAATGTTATACATTTCACCCTTATGAAGTAGAATATTTTTAAAGAAAAATAAGTTCATTAGATTACCATTTGAAATCATAATAATTCTATACAAAAACAATGCAAGCATAAATAAATCATGTAGTTAGCATGATACATCATTTTCATAGCACTATTATAAATGGAATAACCTATACTAACAAATTCAATCATGATTATTACTCAATGAAATACAGGGATATAAATAACCCATATATTCTTGGTTTATAATGTAACCACACGTCCTTATTTTATAATGGAACCAGTCTTCCTCAGTTTATAACAGAACCACTCAATGTTAATTTATAATGGAACCACCCATCCTTAGTTTATAAAATAACCGACCTTAATTATAAACAATTCTCAAGAACCATAACATTATCATAACACATGAAAGATTTAATTTCCATCATCATAATCATAAAAATATTATTTTCAACCATAAGAAAACATTTCCAGATATTGTAATATCCATTCCATTTAAAACCTTTATTTAATATATCTAGGGAAAAGGGAAGGAGGGTTTTTATTTGAATAAAAAATAAAATATTATAAAGTTATAAAAACACTAAATAATGGTTATGGTGGTGGGAAAATAGTTGATGTTTTATATGTTATAATAGAACATTCCTTTTGACTTTTTGTTAAAACATTCTGCATACAATAGTTAAAAACAATCCTTTTAAAAAACTTTCAAATTAGGTCAATAGTGATAAAAATTTCATTTATAATTCATTCATGTTGATATAAATAAATAAATAAAATAATTTTAATGTCATGTACATGTAATAAAACGATTTAGAAAATAAACCTTTAAAACATTTATAACAATGATTTAAAAGAAAAGCATCCCTTATCTTGAGTCTAAATCATCACGTAAATTATTTATCTTCATAAATAATAAAATTATGTTAATTATTTACTTTATTAATAACCTTTTTCAATTTTATTATTCCTTTTATTTTATTTATTTCCATTTTATATTCAATTACTTAATCATTTATGTTCATGTCATATGTTTTGATGATATTTGGGTCATATATCAAAAATGACTTTAGTAGGTTGACTATGGTCAAAATACTCATTAGTACATCATATTTAGAATAATAATAATGAAATAATTATCATTTTAATACACTAATTATAGTTTTAAAACTAACCATGAATGTTTTTTTATAAAAAATGAACTGTGATATAATCATGGAGATGGTAGACCGTGCGTACGAATGAGTAACGTTTCCACTTTTCTATGATCATGATGGAAAGTAGGTAAGTATTATTTTAACTTTATTGAATGATAATTATATCATAAATAAAATATTATTTCTTTAAACAAATTTATATATACCATCTATGTGATGTGGTTATGGAAAGTGAATCAGATCACTTCATGGAGGTGGTGGTCCACACGTACGCATGAATGAAGTTATCATTTTCAATGGATTGAAAGGTAATAAATTAAATGTTATGTTTTCTTTTTATAATGATAAATATTTCATGAATATCATATATAAATAACAAATCCATTATTATAACTATCCTTGAGAGGTGGTTATGGAAAGTGAATTACATCTGTTCACGAGGCAGTAGTTTGTTGTACACACGAACGATATTTTTGTTTACAATTTGATGGAAGAGGATATGTATATTATGACGTCCTGGACCTAGTTCACTCCTAAGTAACTGAACCCAATCGGCCACATGGTCTTAAAAATTCATACCCAAATATCAGAAGCTACATACTAGCAGCAAAGTCCTAGTGTGATGGTTGGGATACTATGCCCTCTGGTTAGAGTGGAGCACATCAGAGATATAATAGATGAATAAACAGAAGAAGCAGTATAATAAAAAATAAGGCTAGAAGTATAAGTATGAAAAATCATCCATGTAATAAATGACCACGTCAATAGCTGGAAACTGTATTATATAAAAATGATGACGATGTAGTTTCATGTCTCTACTAAAAGTAAAATAATCCATACATGGCACCGGGAAATCTGTGAAATAAATTCTCCAAAAACTAATAAAAAATATCCAAAACTATCCAAGCATCCTGAGCACTAGACTAGTCACTTGCTTCTAATCTTCCATTATAAATAAATAAATTCAAGAGTCTAATGTGAGATTCTTCCCCTTTCCCACACCTTTGATCATATAATCTGCTCGGGTAGCAACGATGGCCAATATAGGCTATGAGATAAATCTCAGTAGGACACTACCAATGGAATTTATTGAAGGACCCCAGAATACCCTGAGAGGGGAGGGGTGAATCAGAGTGTCAAATTTTTCTTTTTAAAGTTTTGGATCTTGTTACCATGTAGGGAGGAACTTGTTAAATCTGTCAAACAAATGAAAGTATGGAGATGACCCAACACTTTTACTTGGTTCACCGCAAAGGGCCACATCCAAAAATCACATGACAAAAATGTGTCATTCATACCTAAATCCACTAATCTTTACTAGTTTTAGGATTAAAATATTTGGTCACAGTCACTATGTGCCTAGCACACTACCTTTACAATGGTTTAGGGACAACGTTTTTGTGCATGTGCATATTTTCTTTAATTTGATTTCATATGATTTTGTTTGATTTATTTTCCTCTGTATTTGGATGATACCATAATTTATGTTATTTAGATTTTTTTATTCATATAACATTAGAAAGATATGATATTTATCTATACTTTATTAGTTAATTAGGAAGTTTGAAAATGCTTATCTATTTCTCTAAAAATTCAATGAAGTTGGTACTATGGTTTTAGAAACTCTACATTTCACTATTTTAAAACATTTTTGTATTTATTTTACTAAAACTTCTACAGTGATATGATTTGTAGAAAACATGATTCTATGGAAATATAACATGTTTATCTTTATTTCATTAGTTTACTTCAAAGTCTAAAAATATCTTTTAAATGGAATTTTAATTACTTGAAGTTATGGTACGCTATTTTGTAGTAGCAGTTTTTACAGAATTGTTTTTATTCTCTTTTTTAATGATTTTGGGGTCTGTAGATGTTAGTTTTAATTGATTGTTTTTTTAAAATATAATAAGTTTTTCTACAAATCATTAGTTTTGACCAAAGTCTAAATTTTCAGTTAATATCCCTTAAAAATTCATTGAAGTTTGTCAAAATATTTTGTCCAGTTTTTTTTCACAAAAGTATGGTTTACCTTTCATTTCAAAATTTATGGTTTAGAAACCATACATTACTATTCATCATCCCAACGTTACATTACTGTTCATTTTGAAAAGTATGGTTTGGAAAACATAAGTTGTTGTTCATCATCCTTACGTTACGTTACTGTTCATTCCGCAAAGTATGATTTGGAAACCATACATTACTGTTCATCATCCCTACGTTACATTATTGTTCATTCAGAAAAGTATGGTTTGGAAACCATAAGTTACTGTTTGTACCCTATGCTATGTTACTATTCATACCCTATGATACGTTACTATTCATACCCTACATTATGTTACTATTCATACCCTACATTACGTTACTGTTCATACCTTCTGAAGTTTCTATTCCTTATGAATTTGCTGTTCATTCCGAAGTTTTTGTTCATCCCGAAGTTACTGTTCATTCTGAAGTTACTATTCATTCCAAAGTTTCTGGTCTTTCTGAAGTTACTATTCATTCCGTGCAATTTTTTAAAAATTGATTTTCTGCATATATATGGATTTTTTTAATGACTTTTTTTAAAAAATTATCATTAAATATAAGGATCATAATCAATGAGTTTTTAATGTTTTCAGTGCTATATTTAGAGGAAAAAATTATAAAAAATTTCAACGTCTTTTGCAAATAAATTTAGACATTTTAAAATTGTTTAAATTCAAATGTTTGAATTTAATTTCAGAATCTGCAGCTAGTTTTCAGGAACTATTTGACTATGTTTAAAGCATTTTAAATGGATTTAAAATAATGTTTAAATCATTCAATGATTATATTATTCAAGATATTTTATTGGAAGACTTATTCAAAATATTTTGAATTCTTTTATTAGATATTTATTCCACAGGAATAAAGAAGAAACAATGCCGCTATTTTTATAGAGATATTTATGGGAACTCTTGACTAAATTAATTTTGAATATCCAAAGGAAGCAGAGATGATAAACCTTCTATATATTCTCTATTTATATCATTCTCTCTTGCGGGTAAAAAATAAAATTACAATACAAAGAGAAAGTGTTGTAAACTTTGAACCTACTGTGAATTTGCAACGTCCTGTGAAATTATGCTTCACCACTTACTCATTCTCTCAAGTGCTGAATTAATTCTACTTTGACTATAATTGCATTGATGAGACATGCTGATTTAAACCTTAAAAACTAGTACCAGTGCTTTAATTTTTATCTTCTCTTTCATCTTCTTCTGAGTCTGTAATTATACTTCCCATCTCTTACACACACTCAATTTTTTATGTTTATGCTTTTGCAAACAAAATCATTATTTGTTATTCTTTTTTTCATTAGGTTGTGACTCCCGGATTCTAAAGTCAGGATCTTAGGGTTGCGACTCCCTATATCTAAAGTCAAGACTATTTGGGTTGTGACTCCCCGTATCTAAAGTCAGGTTGTAAGGGTTGTGACTCCCCACATAAAAGTCAGTTTCATGGTTATACATCCACTAGAAAAGGATTTTGTAATTGGGTTATGATTATCCTTTAAAAATAATTTTTAGTGCACACATATCTCTTACCGAGTAGAGAGGTATAAGAGTAGAGCATGCCCACTTTGGACCGAACTACTATAAAAAACATCCTTGTGTTATTTAATTTTTCCGCTGATAATTAACCTTAACAATTAAATTTAATAATTAATTTAATTAATCAATTAATTTGATTAATTTTTTTAATCTAGTCTATTCACCCCCTATAGACCATCTGCCATTACACAGTCCAACCTAACAATTGGTATAAGAGGGTAACCTTATTAAAAATAGTTTTCTTCTATCTTTATATTTAATTATACCAAATATCAGTACCATTGGTTGTTTCTTAAAGAATTTATCCAACCATTTTTTTAGTTTTTGATTTTATATTTTACTTTTCTAACATATTTCTAGACTTCATAGTCTAAGGATAAAGGTCTTATAAGATGGCAGTATTGAACCCAATTGATGCTTGGATTCCTAAGAAGCCACCACATTTTGATGGCAATGATTATGGATACTGGAGATCCTGAATGGAGGCATACTTCAAACAATTGATCATTGAGTACTGGTCTATCATGTCAAAACAATACACACTGCCTGAATCTGATCCAGATACTCTTATAGGAATTGATGCTACTAGATATGTCTTAAATTAAAAATTTGTTAATATTTTATATTGTGGTATTAACAGATGTGTTTTTATTCATGTGTCTCATGCAAGACAACTCATGAGATTTTTAAGATTCTGCAAGTTACTCACCTTAGCTCTGGAAAATTGATCAGAACCAAGCTTGGAATGTTTCGTGCTGTGTATCAAGACTTCAAGATGGGTGAAGATGAAATTGTAAACCAAATGTTCCATAGATTCACAAGCATTGTGAATGGAATGAATTCACTTTCAGAAGATCTGGAAAATCCTATACTTGTTGAAAGAGTTCTGTGAGTATTACCAAAGAAATGGCTTGCAAAGAAGGTTTCCATTGATGAAAGTAAGAACTTCAAAGAGTACACACTTTATGAATTGATTGGATCACTACTCTAATATGAACTGGAATTTAATAACATAGCTGATGAGGAGACAACAAAAAGAAGAGGTGTAGCATTTATGTATATAAATGTTATTTTTAACGACTCTTCTGATTCTGATCTACATGATATTGAAAAGGAAGACATGGATCAGATTGTAATTGGAGTATTTAAAAGAATGAAAAATAAAGGATTCAAAAACTAGTTTAGAAGAAACCCTCAAAAAGAAAAATATAAGGGATATAAGAAAGGTGATAAAAATTACAATGCTTCATATATAACTTGTGATGAGTTTCGGAAGAAAGGAAATATCAAACCTGATTTCCCTAAACTAAAGAATAAAGAAAAATACAAAAAGAAGGATAAAAATACATTGACAACCAGTTGGAGTTGTAATGAAGAATATGATTCTAGTGAACAATCTGGAAATGACAAAGAATATTCTAACTTGTGTTTCATGGCATCACTGAATAAGGTTTGTAATTCTAGTTATTATTCTAAATGTTATGATTCTGAATATGAATATGAAAACCCCAATGTTTTTGAATTAAATAAAGAAATTGAAAGATTAAGAAAAGATATTTTCAAAGCTGTTGATTTATATAATAAACTTAAATAAGATAATGAAAAACTTATTTCTGAAAATAAATTAATTTTGAAAGAAAATAAAATGTTAACAAACACTGATTCTTCTTCTCATTCAACAGTTTATGATAATTTAAAAACATCCCAAGATTTGAATGAGAAATTGAAAAAGAAAGTTGAATGTCTTAAAAAAATTTATATACCTTTATTCTAGGTCTTGAAAAATATCACGAGATGATGTCTTTGACTAAAACTGATAAAAATAAATATGGTTTTGGTTATGATAAAATATTACCTCAAATGTATAAAACCTATTTTTTTAAAAGTAAAAATGGTTGTACTTCAACTGTTACTTGTTTTAAATGTGGCATGAATTATCACTATGCCAATGACTTCTCACTTAGATTTAAACAATATTTGGGATTTACAAAAACTAATATTTATAAATCCTTTTTATTGAGAGTACCTTACAATACATGTTTAAATTATTTATGGGTACCTAAAAATTGTATTACTAATCCTATTGGACCCAAAGTAGCTTGGGTACCAAAATTGTCAATTAATTTATTTTTATAGGAAAAATGATTTGGATGTATCAAGAACAACATGTGGTATATGGATAGTGGATGATCTATACATATGACCAGAGACCCATCAAAGTTTACCTCATACAACACATGTGATAGAGGCAATGTTACTTTTGGAGACAATTCCAAAGGCAAAGTAAAAGGTTTTTGGTAAATTTGGTATTTCAAATTCTACATTTATTTAAAAAGCTTTATATGTTGAAGGTTTAAAAAATAATTTAATTAGTATATTATAATTATGTGATGATGGAATGGAAGATAAATTTCAAAATTATAAAGGTTTAGTTTTTCAAGATGATTCTTTATTATTTTATGCTAATTGAAAAGATAATATTTATACTATTGATTTTGTCGAACTAACTGTTCAACATGTAAAGTGTTTGAATACTGTATAGAATGATAGCATCCTTTGGCACCGATATTTAATTCATGTTAATTTCAGAAAGCTGCATAAGCTCTCAAAGCATGAGAATGTTTTACAGCTTCCTTCTTTGAAGAAATAACAACTTCATGTTTGTGATGCTTGCATGAAAGGGAAGCAACACGAAATTTCTTTTAGACCTATCAATCCGATAAGTTCTAATAATACTTTAAAGTTAGTAAATCTTGATTTATTTGGTCCAAATCAAATTTCTAGCCTTATTGGAAAGAAATATACTTTATTTATTATTGATGATTATAGTATATTTACTTGGATATATTTTCTAGCTCATAAAAATGATACTTTATCTAAATTCACTATTTTTTATAAATTAGTTAAAAATAAAAAAGGTTGTATGATTATTTATATTAGTAGTGATAAAGGAGGTGAATTTCATAATTTAGATTTTGAAAAATTTTGTGAAAATAATGTATATTTTCATAATTTCTCTGCTTCTAGAACACTACAACAAAATGGTGTTGTAGAATGGAAAAATAGAACTCTTATTAAAATGGATCGAACTATGTTAGGTGAATATAATTTACCTAGACATTTTTGGGATGAAGATATTTTTTCTACATGTTATATTTAAAATAGAATTCCTATTAGACCTTTTCTAAAGAAAACTCCTTATGAATTATTCAAAAATAAAAATCCTAAAGTTGGTTATTTTGGAGTTTTTGGCTGTAAAATTTTTATTTTAAATTCAAAGGATAATTTAGTTAAGTTAGATTCTAAAAGTGATGAAGGTATTTTTCCTGGTTATTCTAATAATATTAAAACTTATAGAGTTTATAATAAAAGAACGATAGTTATTGAAGAATATTTTCATGTTACGTTTGATGAAAATAATGATAAAATAAATTCTGATTCTAATGTTATTGATGATGAGTTTAGAGATTCTAATTTTAGTGAAGATATTCCTCAAGATAAGAATGAATTAATTGAGGGGGGAGTATACTCCTTCTCAACCTGATCCAAGATCATAGAAGATTCACAAAGATTATCTTGTTGAAAATGTAATTGGTAATGTTGATTCTGGTGTGAGAACCAGAAATTCTATTTTAAATTAGTGTGCCAATTCTACTTTTATTTCTAATTTTGTCCCTGTTAATATTAATGATGCTTTAAAATATTCAAGCCAGATTGTTGCTATGCAAGATGAATTAAATCAGTTTGTTAGAAATAATGTTTGAACCTTCGTAGAATTTCCTGAAGATAAGCAGGTAATTGGAACTAAGTGGATCTTTAGAAACAAGCTGGATGAATCTGGACAGATTGTCAAAAACAAAGCCAGACTTGTTTCTCAAGGATACTCTCAAGAAGATGGTATATAATTTGAAGATTCATTTGAAACTATTCCTAGGTTAGAGGCAATTAGTGTTTTTTTGGCTTTTTTGTGTTTTCAAGGTTTTAAATTATATTAAATGGATGTAAAAAGTGCCTTCTTAAATGGTTTTATTACTGAAGAAGTTTATGTTTCTCATCCCTCTGGTTTCGAAAATAAAAAATTTCTCAACCATGTTTTTAAATTATCTAAACATCTATACGGTCTTAAACAAGAATCTCATGCTTTGTATGAAATACTTTATTTTTTTTTATTAAAAAATGGTTTCAAGAAAGGAAATGTTGATCCAACACTTTTTATTAAAAGATCTTCTGATGATATTTTAATTATTCAGATCTATGTTGATGATATAGTTTTTGGATCATTTAGTGAAATACTTTGTAGTGATTTTTCTTTATTGATGTCTTCTGAATTTGACATGAGTTTAATAGGAGAATTAATGTTTTTTCTTGGACTTCAAATTTCTCAAAGGAAAGATGGAATTTTTTTAATCAATCTAAGTATACTAAATATTTAGTTAAACGATTTGGTATTGATTCCTCTAAATCCATGAAAACTCTTATGGGTACTAATTATAAATTATATAGTGATGCATATGGTAAATTAGTTGATTTTACAGTTTATAGAGTTATGATAGGTAGCTTTCTATATTTAACTGCATCTAGACCTGATATCATTTTTAATGTTTGTTTATGTTCTAGATTTCAAGCTGATCCTAAAGAAAGTCATATGAAAACTGTAAAATGAATAATTAGATATGTTAAAGGAACTGTTGATTTTGCTTTATTTTATCCAAAATATAACTGTTTTGATTTAACATGTTATTCTAATTCTGATTTTGGAGGCTGTAGAATTAACCGAAAAATCACATCAGTTATGTATCATTTTCTGGGAAAATGTTTAATTTCCTAGTCATCTATGTAACAATTATCTGTTACTTTATCTATTGCAGAAGTTGAGTATATCTTTGCTGCTAGTATTTGTGCTCAAAGTTTATGGATTAAGAAAAGTTTATGGATTAAGCAAACCTTATGTGATTTTTGTGTTTATCTTGATAAACTACCTATTTGTTGTGATAATACAACTGTAATTTCTATTTCTAAAAACCCCTTACAACATTATAGAAAAAAATATATTGATATTAGATTTCATTTTATTTGAGATCATGTGAATAAGGGTGATATTGTTTTAGAATTTATCCCTTATGAAAATCAGATTGTAAATATTTTTTTCAAAGCCTTTAGACTCTGCTCAGTTTGAGAAAATTAAATTTTCTCTTAGTATGTTGGAATTTTAAATTTTATTTACTACATCTATTTAGTGGGGGCTTGTTTTCACTTTTAGTTTATTTACAAAAAGGGGGAGAAGTTTTGGAGATAAGTTTTAGGAGAAAAAAGTTGGTTTTTTGGAGAAATAATTTGGTTTTAATCATTTTAAAAATTAATTTATGGTTTAAATGTTTTGGTTTTGTAATCAAACAAAAAGGGGGAGATTGTTTGTGCATGTGCATATTTCCTTTAATTTGATTTCATATGATTTTGGTTGATTACTTTTCCTCTGAATTTTGATGATATCTTAATTTATGTTATTTGGATTTTTTTGATTTTTATCACTTTGGAAAGATAAGATATTTATATATACTTTATTATTTAATGAAGAAGTTTGAAAATTCTTATTTATTTCTCTAAAAATTCAATGAAGTTGCTACAATGGTTTTAGAAACTCTACATTTCACTATTTTAAAACATTTTTGTATTTATTTTACTGCAACTTCTACAGTTATTATATATGCATGAAACCTGATTCTATGTAAAGGTAACATGTTTATCTTGATTTAATTAGTTTACATTAAAGTATAAAAATATCTTTGGATAGAATTTTAATTACATGAAGTTATGCTATGATGTTTTGTAGTAGCAGTTTTTACAGAATTGTTTTTCTTCTTTTGTTTAATGATTTTGGGGTCTGTAGATGTTAGTTTTAGTTGATTATTTTGTTTGGAAATATAATAAGTTTCACAACAAATCATTAGTTTTGACCAAAGTCCGAATATGCTGTTAAAATCTATTAATTTTTTTTTGTAGTTTTCAAAAATATTATGTCCAATTTTTTTCATGAAAGTATGGTTTACTATTCATTTCACAATGTATGGTTTGGAAACCATAAGTTACTATTCATCATCCCTACGTTATGTTACGGTTCATTTCACAATGTATGGTTTGGAAACCATAAGTTACTATTCATCATCCCTACGTTATGTTACGGTTCATTCCACAAAGTATGGTTTGGAAACTATACATTACTATTCATCATCCCTACGTTACGTTACTGTTTATTCCGCAAAGTATGGGTTGACAACCATATGTTACTATTCATCATCCTTACATTACGTTACTGTTCATTCCACAAAGTATGGTTTAGAAACCATAAGTTATTGTTCATACCCTACGTTACTTTACTGTTTACACCCTAAGATACGTTACTGTTCATACCGTACGTTACGTTACTATTCATACCCTACGTTACATTAGTGTTCATACCCTACATTATGTTACTGTTCATACCCTAAGTTACATTACTGTTCCTACCCTACGTTACATTACTGTTTATACCCTACGTTACATTACTGTTCATACCTTCTGAAATTTTTGTTCCTTCTAAAATTGTTGTTCATTCCGAAGTTACTATTCATTCCAAAGTTACTGTTCATTCCGAAGTTACTGTTTATTCCGAAGTTTCTATTTTTTCCAAAGTTACTGTTCATTTCGTGCGGTTTTTTAAAAATTGATTTTCTGCATATATATGGATTATTTTTTAACGTTTTTTTGAAAAATTCTCATTAAATATAAGGATCACAATCAAAAAGTTTTTAATGTTTTCGGTGTTATATTTAGAAAGAAAAATTAACAATATTTTTCAACATCTTTTGCAAATAAATTTGGACATTTCAAAATTGTTTAGATTCAAATGTTTGAATTTAATTTCAGAATCTGCTGCTAGTTTTCAAGAGCTGTTTTAACAATGTTTAAATTTTTTTAAATGTATTTAAAATGATGTTTTAAATAATTCAATGCTTTTATTATTCTAGAGATTTTATTGGAAGACTTATTAAAAATATTTTTAATTCTTTTATTAGATATTTATTCTAGGGGAATAAAGAAGCAATGATGCTACTATTTTCATGGAGATATTTATGGGAGCAATTGAGTAAATTAATTTTGAATATCCAAAGGAAGTGGAGCTGCTACACCTGATATATATTTTCTGTATATATCATTCTATCTTATAGGTAAAAAATACAATTACAATACAAAGAGAAAGTGTTGTGAACTTTGAACCTGCTGTGCATTTGCAATGTCCTCTGACACTCTACTTCACCACCTGCTCGTTCTCTCAAGTGCTGAATTAATTCTGATTCAACTAAAATTGCATTGACAAGACGTGCTAATCTAAACTATAAAAACTAGTACCTGTGCTTTAATTTCTATCTTCTCTTTCATCTGATTCTGAGTCTGTAACACTACTTCCCATCTCTAACATGCACTCTATTTTTTCTGTTTATGATTTTGTACACAAAGAATTATTTGTTATTCTTTTTCCTCGGGTTGTGACTCCCAGATTCTAAAGTCAAGATCTTAGGGTTTTGACTCCCTGTATCTAAAGTTAGAACTGTTTGGGTTGTGACTCCCAGTATCTAAAATCAGGTTGTAAGGGTTGGGACTCCCCAGACAAAAGTTAGTGTTGTGATTATCCCTACACTATAAAAGGATTTTGTAATTGGGTTATAATTCCCCTTTAAAAATCTTTTTTACTGAACACGTATCTCTTGCCGAGAAGAGAGGTATAAGAGTATAGTAAGACCACTTTGGACTGAACTACTATAAAAAACATCCTTGTGTTATTTACTTTTTCCGCTGCTAATTAACCTTAATAAATAACTTTGATAATTAATTTAATTAGTCAATTAATTTGATTAAATTTTTTAATCTGGTCTATTCACCCCCCTCTAGACCATCTTTCATCACCCTTTCCGACCTAACATATCTCAATGCATCCCTCAGATCACTTCCCTCGACCCCCTTTCTCACTATCTTGAGAGAAGTCAGACTCAGTTTATTTACTTGATGGTCGCTTTAATAGATTCGCATTAAAGACTTTTTCTCTATTTAGCATTAGACTTTGCTTATATTGAAGTGCTAAATTGATGCACTTGAAATCACTGAACCACTAAACAGGATATTTAGAACATGTATTCAGTTTATACTGACAATTGCGCGCAATATCTACCCTGTGCGCGCAAGATCTAACTTTTGCGTGCAAGATTTGTTTTTCGCGTGCAAAATCCTTCATGAAACTAAACCCTTTAAACCCAACTGTAACATTTTCCCTTTATCTTAAATATTTTCCATGAAACAATAATTTTTCCACACAACTCTAGCTTTTCTGCCCAGCCATAAATTTTTCATGCACTTTTATTTTTTCCACGCAACTCCCATTTCGTGAAACTTTCACGTGCATCAGAACTCAGATCTTCTCTAAGTCTTTGTCCATACCAAATGAGGGATTTAACCTCTTATTTATAGGTATCACTAACCCCCACACGCAAAACCCACTGTATTGCACAAAACCTCTCATTCTGTGTGCAATAATTTTCGTACAGGAACCGTTTTCCGTGAAAACTACAGATTTTTCGCGTAGCTCATGCCTTTGCCATTTTTTTACATTCTAATTTCTTTTCTCGAATACATTCTGAACTTCCAATAAGGATTTTAAATAATCACAAACCAAACTCCATTTACCACATATAATGGTTGTTTTTCCAACAATATCCCCCTTTGGGTTTGTTGGAAATCACTAGATAAATTCAATAGAGCACCAACCAAAAGCAAGACCTGAAACCCAAGAAACAAATTAGACAACACTATAAGTCTATGTGAGAAATTATCAGTGTATAAAACAAGAGGGGAAGCATGAATTGGGATCTCATGTTTTTGAATTCTTAAATACACCACCCAATCTATTCTCTTACTATTCCAAAGAAGCATTACATATCCTGAATGTATTCCTTATCCTCTAAACACTGAATTCTCATCGTGTCAAAGAACATGTCCGGAATTAATTCCTTATCCCTCATTTAAAATAAATCCAAAGACTGGTATTTGATCATTGAACAACTTAAGTAACCCTCTTGATAGTATCTCCCCCATAAACCTGCATCACATCCATAGATAGTTTAAAAAAAGTTAACATAACTAGGGAGAGGGGAACTTCGAAACCACTTTATGCATTTATAGGTGGCTGAACACTGAGGTTAAACCAATGTTTCTCAAACATAGACACTAACAGTGGCTTGGTCAGGATATCAACTAATTTCTCATCAATTCCCACATGAGCCATTATAATCACGCCTTTTTCAACTTTTTCCTTGATAAAGTGATATCTTATTTCAATATGTTTTGTACGAGAGTGCTAAACATGATTATTCATAAGATTAATTGCACTCTTGTTATCACAGTAAATCACCATTGGTTGATTCACCGCATCACCAATATATGTCAGTTGTTGATTCATCTATAGTAGTTGAGTGCATTCCCTTATAGCAGAGTTATACTCTGCTTTAACAGTACTAAGAGAAGTACTTTCTTGTTTCTTGCTCAACCATACAACACATTTCTTCCAAATATAGAATCCTCCACCACTGGTGGAGTTTCTATCCACTACATCGCCAACCCATCCATTATCATAAAACGATAATAATTCACTTTCCCTTCCTACAGAAAAGTATAACCCAAAATTATGAGTACCTTTAATGTACCTCATGATTATTTTTTACTGCCACTATATGTTCCTCCTTTGGATTACTCTAAAAGCAAGCTACTAGACATGATTCAAAGACAATATCTGGCTGTGTTGCTGTCAAGTATAGTAGGCTCCCAATGATCCAACTGTACATGGTGGGATCTACAGAGGTCCCATCCTCAAGATTTCCAAGTTTGGTTCCAACTACAATCAGAGTTGAAATTTATTTGGAGTCATACATTTTAAAATTTTTCAGCAGTTCTCTTGCATAATTTTACCGAGAGATGAAAGTGTAATTTTTCTTTTGAGTCACCTACAACACCAAGAAAAATCTGAGCTCCCCAATCATTGACATTTCAAAATTTGATTTCATGTGATTGTAAAATTCATCCACCAATTTCTGCCTACTACCACCAAATATAATGTCATCAACCTAAACTAGAACCATGAACTGATATTTTAAAGAATTACTCACATAGAGATTGTGCTCTACTCATCCTCTTTTTAATTCCAGCTTCTTGAGATAAGAGTCAAACTAGGAATACCATGCTCGTGGTGTCTTCTTCAAACCATAGAGAGACTTCTTGAGTTTACAAACCTTTATTTCATCAGTACCAAGAAGAAAACCCACTGGTTGTTCGATGTAGACTTCTTCTTCGAGAAAACCATTCAAGAATGCTGTCTTAACATCCATTTGATATAATTTATATCCTCTTTAGATTTCCATGGCAATAAAAACCCAGATTGACTCTAGTCTAGACACTGGAGAAAAGGTTTCTTCAACATTAATACCTTTTATATGTGATTACCCTTTATATACCAGCCATTCCTTGTTTCTGATAACACTTTTATACTCATCAAACTTGTTCTTGAAAATACACTTTTTACCAATCACATTGTGACCTTTGAGTCTCTTGACTAGATCCCATGTTTGATTCTTTTCAATCTGATCTAACTATTCATTCACGACATTCACCCATTATTTATCATTTGCAGCTTCTTTAAATGAGGATGCTTCCACAGCTGACATAAGTGAATATTGTGTGTTATTCCTCATTCTCCATGTTTGTGTGGGTGCAATCCAATCCCTAATAATGTTCGATTGATCAATTTCCCCTCTTTGATTCCTCCTTTGAGATTCAACTGCATTCTCTCTATCCAAGGTTTCTTCTTCAAATTCTTCTTATGAGTGAACATCATTATATGACTTCTATGTGTTTTGTACACCTTCATCTATTTATGTATTTGTATTTACTCCACGTTCAATTTATTCCTCATTTTCTATCACATCTGCATATAAAATCCTTGAAGAATTTGTGGTTTTATCTTCAATGATCTTAACATTGCTTCTTTCTACAATCCTTCCATGGTTCTTGTTGAAACACTCATAGGCTTTACTGTTCATTTAGTATCCAAGTAAAATTCCTTCATCTACATTTTCACCATACTTACCTTGATTTACTTCTTTGTTTCTGATGAAGAATTTACTTCCAAAAACATAAAATCAATTCAATGAGGGATTCCTTCCATGACATAATTCATATGGGGTCTTCATATCACCCATATAAAGCCCTTTTTGATTTTGAATATACAATGAAACTTGAACGAATTCTTTCCAGTATTGTCGTGGAATATGACTATCAATCAGTATAGTTCTTTCCATGTTGTTCACCTGTCGATTCATATGCTCAACAACTCCATTTTTCTGCATAGTTATCACAATAGCTACCGCATATTGTATCCCATGCTTCTCCAGGTAATTTTCAAATTCAATGGACGTATATTCCCCTCCATTTTCATATCGCAACACTTTGATTATTCATCCAGTATCATTCTCGACAATTCACCAATATGTTTTCATGCAGTCAAGGACTTGTTGTTTTCTGTGAATTACCATTACACATTCTATTTTACTGTAATCATTTATGAAAAGGGTGAAGTACCTTTCTCCATGAGTTAGAGCAACATTTATCGGCCCACATACATCTGTATGAATGAGATCAAGAATATGAGATTCCCTTTTCTTATTTGGAAGATATGAACTGCAGAATAACTTCCCCCGAATGAAAGCATCACAAAACTTTTCACGTTCACGCTTCAATTTGGGAATGTATATGACCATATTTAGTTTTGATATTTTTTCCATGTCTTGTTGATTTATGTGCCCCAATCTCTGATGCCATAGGTTATTTTCTTCCTCAATAGTCATGTAGAAATTTTTTTCTTTACTGTCAACCTGATATAGGTTTCCTTCCATTTTACATCCCTTCATAATAGAATTTCCTACCTCTCCCTTTATAGTGCAGCCTTTCTGATTAAAAGTAACTCTAAGTTCTGAGTCACAGAGTTGACTCACGCTGAGGAGATTATGACATAGGATATCTATATAAAGGACTTAATTTTTATTTTGCTCTCCACTAGAAAGTTTAGTACTCCCACTGCCTTTGATTTTCAAAGCTCCATCATTACCAAACCGTACTGTTCCATCAACCCTCTTTTTGACATCCATCAACAGGCCTGAATTACCTGTCATATGAGATGAATAACCAATATCCAGAATCTTGGTGTTGTTGCTTTTTGTAGCTTTGAGGGCGACCACTGCAAGGCTATATCTCTCAATTTTCTTCTTTTCTTTCCACGAGACATTGGATTGAGTGTAGAACACTGATGACCTTTCAATTATTTCTTCCGTGTACATGGGTTCTCCACAGTCGAAATATTCTTTTAGAGGAGAAAAACTATTTTTAAGAGAAACACCGTCTCGTTGATGAGCTTTGACTTGTCTCAGACTCTGGTGTAAGGTGTCCATGTCCCTCCTCTATGTGCAATCAATGACTTTATGACCAAAGTTAGAATAAAAAACAATATCCATAGAAAAATGTTTCTTCTAAAAGAATTAGGATATAAATTTGTTCTCATTTTTTGAACTCCCATATCTTCTCAATTCAAATAGCTTCTTACCTCTTGAGAATAAGACATGGTATGGACCAGATATCCACATAACTAACACTTCATGATTGTAAATTTCTTCTCACTTATGTTTATCCTCATTCCTTCTTCCATGGGATAATAGTTTGAGTGCCTCTTATTCCTGGAGGCTCGAGGATAGTCTTCTATTATTTTTTTAGATTGAATTGGAGGTTTCTTTTTCAGCACTTAAGGTGAGTTTTCTACATGAACCACTTTCATCATTCCTTTATTTTGGTTCCCTTTTTTTCATCATTTTATGATTCGCCCTCAAAATCGATTCCACTATTTCCCATGGAAGTGGGTCTTTGGTCATTAAAAATCTTTCCTACTCCATTTGAGCCACATTTATCTCTCTCCAACAGCTCAAAATCTAATAAACTTCTAAACTGTATCTTCTTCCTTGATTATTTTGAAATTGATTCACTATCAAGTTTACTCCTAAGAGTAACAACTTCCTCCTCAAGACCCTCCACAGTCTTGGACTTTTCTTCCAGTCTGGAGGTGAGTTCATTGATGACTTTTGACGGTTCTTCAATTCCTAGCTTCAAATCCACTAAAAAATCATTGCTTTCAAGGATTTTAGACTGTAATTTCAAAAATTCTTCCAGTCATTCAATTTTATATTCGATCTGATCAATATATTCAGCTGATTCTTCTACAATTGATTTCCACTTATTTCAACTATTAAATTTAATCTTAAGCTTACTAAAAACATCCTTAAGTTGCAACTAAGAATTGACACTAGTTTTCAACATATTTTATCCACCATTATCTTCTTATTTTTCAACTATGGACATCATGGAATCATGGTTTCTAGTTTTAAATTCAGGTTCTTCTTCTTCTTCACAGAATTCATTATCATCATATTTCTCTTCACAAACAAAACTCTTCTTCAATACTTTCTTTATAGATTTGAAGTCTCCATTTTTAAAAAACATTTTCTAAGGATTCTCAATGTTTTCATCATCGATATCTTCATCACCGATCATTCTTAATCACTAAGAGGAAATGTGACCAACTTTTCCACAATGAAAGCAAGCTATAGGTAACTTCCCTATGAATTTCCCTTGTCCCTTCTGGAACTTTTTGGTAAGGATAGAAAGAATTTATTTTTCCTCATAATCTTCACCACTACTATATTTTGAAAATTTATGTTTCTCCATGGATTTGAACACCATTTCCTTGCTCACTTGAGCCATAGGATCTTCTGGTTTGACTCTCATTTCATATTCCACCAAGCTGCTCAGCAAATCGTCCAGAGAAAGTTTGGAAATATCTATTTCCTCAAGGAATGACACCTTTGAATTGTACAGGGGTATAAGTCTTCTAAATATTTTCTTTACAATGTCAACTTATTTTATTTCTTATCTTAGACACCAAATTTCTCCAACCAATTCAGTAATTCGATTGAAGAAGGATTCTTCATTCTCATTAGGATGCATATTTAGATCATTAAACCTATTGTGTAGGACTTTTAGTTTCACCTCCTTCACTTTTCTATATTCTTCATAAATATTTTAAAGTTTATCCCGCATGGAGTTTGCTGAGGTGAAAATCATCACCTTTAGATAGATTTGATCAAAAAGGGTTGTGGTGAGAGCATTCTGCACTTTAGAATATGCATCAAGAGTTTTCCTATCTGCATCAGCCATAGCCAGCCCTGTTGGATCAGTAACATGTATACCTTGAACAATGTAAAATAGGACTTACATTCCAAGGGATCTTATATGAGATCTCATTATGTTCTTAAAAATCTGAAAAATACTTCCATCAAAGAGGGGGACTCCCCTAACACTGGTTAAATTCTCCATGATAGTATAAGACATATCAAACACTAGCAACCTGCCTCTGATACAACTTGAAGGAACATGAAACACCCTAAGAGGGGAGGGGTGAATAATGGTGTTAATTTTTTCTTTTTAAAGTTATGGATCTTGTTCCCATGTTGGTAGGAACTTTTTAAATATGTCAAAAAATGAAAAAAGGGAGATGACACATCACTTTTACTTGGTTTACCACAAAGGGCTACGTCCAAGGAGCATATGCCTACAGTGTGTTGGTCATTCCTAAATCCACTAATATTTACTAGTTTGAGGATTAAAAGATTTGGTCACAATCATTTTGTGCCAAGAAAATTGCCTTTACTAAGGTTTTGGGATAGCTCACTGCATCCCTCATATCACTTCCCTCAACTCCCCTAGCTCACTAGCTTGAGAGAAGTCAAACTCAGTTTATTGACTTAATGGTCGATTCAATAGATTTTCATTTAAGACTTTCTCTATATTCAGAATTAGGCATTGATCACATCATAGTCATGAATTGATTCACTTGAAAACACTAAACCATTGAACCAGATATTCAGAACATGTATTCATCATACACTGACAATTGCGTGAAAGACCTACCCTGTGCGTGCAAGATATGACTTTTGTGTGCAATATTTGCTGTTCGCGTATAAAATCTTTCACGAAACTACACCATTTATGCACAACTATAAATTTTTTTCACACAAATTAAATATTTTACATGCAATAGTAATTTTTCTGTGCAACTCTATCTTTTCCGCACAACCATAAATTTTCCACACACTTCTAATTTTTCAGCGCAGCTCCATTTTCGTGCAAATTTTAAGTGCATCAGAACTAGGATCTTCTCTAAGTATTTGGCCATACCAAATGAGGGGGTAAACCTCTTATTTATAGGCATCTCTGAACCCCATGCACAAAACCCACCCTATCATGAAAAACCACTCATTCTGCACGTAATGTTTTTCGTGCAGGAATCATTTTCTTCACAAACTCCAGATTTTTTTGTGCAACTCACGCCTTTTCCATTTTTCAGAATTCTGATCCTGAAACACCTTTTGCATGAAAAAATCAAAACCAATTTAGCGCACATTCCATTCTATTTTCACACCTTCCTTTTCCAAGAATGTATATCTCCATTTTCTAATTTTTAGGCCCAAAAATTTGGTAAACACTGGAAAACATCGCCACCTTCAGTACTGTTTTCCACTTGAACTTTATGATCCCTTTTCTAGAACACATTCTAAAATTCCAATGATGATTGAAAACAAACACAATACAACCTTAATTTACTACATAGAATGGTCTTGGTTACAACATCTATACAATACATTCTGTTAATATAAACTATATACCATGTAGGTATATAAAGCTAAAGAAATTCTAGAATAAATAACCCATAACCGATTCAACCTTAGATGGTAATGTATCTGAAGATGAGATCATTTAATTATTAATTTAATTACACTTTAGTTTATAATAAGTATATAATTTATATATAAAGGTATCAACATTACTGTAACATGATATAATGATAATAGAGGATCCAAGGGGAATCCAAGCCATCCTTGACCATAAGGGTTAGACAACTAATAGTAATAACTCATGAAATCTAGAAATAAGGGGTTAGAGTGTAATCCTAGGGGCACTCCCAAATAATTCCACTATAAAGAGTCCAACTGAGACCCCGAGGATCATCCATAACATTAACAGGATAATCATGAATGGTCCCAATGGGGTGAATCCGCAAAAACATGTATCCAAAGTCATCAAGATGAATCCAAGGATTGTATCTAAGTCATTATAATATCTGGAAAATATGTTAAGTGAATCATTAGTACTATGATGAGGAATTCATATAATAAGGCAATGGAAAAATTCCATGGTGGGTATCTCTCATAGAAATTGGATCAATGAATCAAAACGACATCCTCTAATGCTCAAGGTATTCTCTTCGAAATATAAGGGTGGATCAAGGCTGACCATTCATATAAAGATGAAAATAGTCCAACGAAATAGTCATGTTAGAATCATTCAATTTAAATAATATGTAATCAAGGTCCATGTAATACTCATTCTATTTAATCATTTAATTGGTTCATTCCACGACCTTTCAATAATCATAAAAAGGTGTAGCAAGGACATGAAACCATTTATCACTTTAATTTATAAATATTTAATAGGTTGATTATATATGTTTCACTAAACATGAAAAGTGGTAAAGGAAATGAAACAAATGGAAATTAAATTATATTTAACTAGGAAAAGTGGTATCTATAAATATACTTTCCATTTAACAATTTAAATATCCATTTAATTATGATAAAATAATTACCTTAACAATGCTAAGTTAAATCACACATGAATCATATATTAGATAATATAAATTACGGGTAAAAGAGAATAACATGGTATGCACCCTAATTGGGTGTATAATGTTGAGGTACCAACCTCTAACAATATAAAGAATACGTTTAGTTAGGGCTTGATAACACAAGAAAAACAATTATAATTAAGGAAGATGAATCCTATAGCATCACCCAGTGAAACTAGCATTCTCAAAATGAAAGAAATTTATAAAGGACAATTATTTTAGGGAAAAGTCGCAAAACACATACCATATGCCTACAGTAGATTCCTCATCAAGTATCATCCATTAGTTTGGCCTAGATTAAAAGAAAATTAAATAATGGAAAAACACCATGAAAACAGGAAATATGATCCTGTATCAAAATAGCATCATCAATAGGAAGATAAATGATGAAATGAGCATAAGTACTGAATAAATTATCAAGGGTAAGCAAACAATATGATTGGAAGTCAAATCAGAGGTTAGATGATGAAGCAACACAAAAACCTACCTCAAAGGCTTGAAGAAGATCTCAAAGGAGTAGATAAAGGCAACCTGTCTACCATAAGTAGAAATAAGAATGAGGAGTATGGTTATAAGAAATTTAAAGAAAAAACTACATTTTTACCCAAAATACAGGGGTCTCACAGTTTGGATGCAAGGTTGGATAATCCATGAACCATGCACTATCCAAAGAGGGACCTCACAGGGTTCTTGTGCATGGTTTGGGAACATTACACAAACCATGTGTTTTTCCTCTAATAAAAATTTCAAAGCCTCCTCACAGGTGTGCACCCTTCATTTCAAAGTTAGGGAAAACCATGTAGCCCATTTTATCACATTGAACTTCCTACAAAATTAGGAGAAACCGGGTGGACTGGGAAGAATGGTTTCTACTAACCATGTATCACAATGGTTTCTTCCACTTGCTGGGGTTCTGGGATCCAAATAAGCCCCCAAACCCTTTTTTTATATAACCTTACTATAAAGTCATATTATGATAAAACCAAACAATTTTAATGAAAATTAAAAGATCTATACCTCAGTGAAAAATCAGGTTCTTATAATCTTCCACCAATAAAAGAATACGTCCATGAGTTATCCTTCCAAGGGTGGTAGAATGTTGTCCGAGAATAAATCTAGACACTGAGCATGTGTGTTGGCCTCTAATTACCATGTTTATTCCTCTATATATCCATAATTTCATAGAACCCATACTAATGAGATAGTATAAACTCATATAACCTTAGTGCTCCAGTCAAAGATGCATATGTGATACTTTTAAAAAGAAGCATCAATATCTAACTCAACATCCTCAAGGTAAAAATTAAGAAGATGGGTCGACATGATAATGGTGAATCTATGAAACATGTAAGATGTCATTCATGGAATAATAGCTCTGAGGTAATATCAACCGATTGGCTACCAGCCCGACTATATCCAACATGTAAAAAGGCCTGACAATGTGAGGGAATAACTTCCCCTTCCTTTATATCAATCTATGTACAAGCCTGGGTGATATCCATTATAAAACATAGTCCCTGAACTTGAACTATAGAGGTCATCAACATCGATCATCTTAAGATTTTTGTATAGACTGAGCTGTATACATACACTTTCTGATCAGTTGTACCTTCTCTGAAGTTTCCTATATGAGACAAGGACTTAGTGCTCTGCCTCTCCTTCCTCAAACTAGCACATATGTGAATTGTATGACCTACCATATAAGGCCTCATATGGAGCATCTTAATTGTTTCATGAAAGATATAATTTTAGGTTAACTCGATGAAAGGGATATGCTTCTCCTAAGAACCACCAAAATCAAGAATGCATGATCGGAGCATTCCCCATAATACCTATATAGTCCATATAGACTGTCCATCAGTCTGAGGGTGAAAATATATTATCAGAAGCACATATGTACCCAAATATATCTATAACCCCTACCAGATCCTCAATGTGAAATTATAATCCGTATATGAAATGATAGTATGAGGGAACCTACATTTTCATATAATCTCATGGGCATACATTCTTCCTAGCTCATAAACTAAAAAATTATCCTGGATAGGAAGGAACTGTGATACCTTTTTAAGACAATCCACAACTACCCAAACCATGTTGCTACCTCGGGGAGACCTCAATAATAAAACCAAAAAATCTATCACAATGTCGTCCCATTTCCATTCTGTTACATAAAATGATTGTAACAAGATAGTAGGCCTTTGGTGCTCCACCTTCACCAGATGATAGGTGGAACACCTAGTTATAAAAATTTCTATATGATGTTTTATCCTCGGAAACCAATACTAGCGGCACATATCATGATACAGCTTAGAGATACCTAGATAAACAACCCCCTAAGAAGTGTGGGCCTCTTGAATCAGTTCCTCTTGAATTTTTGTAGGAACCCAGATACACCCATGTATATGTAGGATGTCTTCTCCATTGAAATACCAATCCATAGGTTAGTCCTCACCAGAAATAGTCTCTTATTGGACCAACCCCTTTGGGTTTGAAAATTGTATTCTCTTCACCCTATCAAGGGGTGAAGAAGTAACTACTAAGTCTAGAATAAAAGAATGATTGTGACTCTTATAAAACTCCAAATATATATCATAAATAATGGAAATCAATTTACACTAATCACTACTTCCTAAATGTCTTATTCCTGAGTTTTCCATCTCAGTGCATCGACTACTACATTTCCCTTTCCAATCATATAGGCAAGATCAATGTTAAAATACTGAAGGCATTTAACCCACATTCATTTTCTGAGATTTTATTCATGCTACCTAAATATATATTTTAGTATCTTTTGGTCCGCATATACCAAAAAACACTCTCTCATCAGATAGTATCTCCAACAATATAAATCATGGACAACTGATGCAAGATTTAGGTCATGCGTTGGATAATTAAGTTTGTGATATATCAAATAGAGGGACCCATATGCAATCAATATATTTTAATGCATTAATAATGCATCTATCCTGATTCCAAATGCATCACAGAACACTGTATTGCCTCTTCTCAGCTTCTGAAGAATCAGAATCGGTGTCAAAGTAAGCCTTCTATTTAGATCTTGAATGCCTTCTTGCACTCTTCAAAACACAAGAACTTTACACCCTTCCTATTAAGAGTAGTAATAGTTGAAACAAGTAATGATAAGTACTATATAAAAGAAATTAATATTCATCCATCCCTAATAAAATCTATATACCTAACACGTTCTTAGGATGCTCCTAGGAAACAACATCACTTACCTTATTTAGGTCAATAGATACTCATGATTCTGAGATAATATGACACAATAACTAAACAATATTGATGAAAAAGTGGCCATTAGTGATATTATCATATAAATGATTCTCTCTCAATATATTCAAAATTATCTCATGTTGTTTAGAATGGTCTCTTCAAGTATGATAATACGCCAAGATGTCATCCTCAAAAAACATGAAGAATAAACCCAAAAAGGGGTGGGAAACCCTATTAACCAAGTCCATGAAAATGAAAGGCATGATCATAAGTCCAAAAGGTATAGAATGATACTCATATAAACCATAATGACTATGGAAATCCATACATTGTATGTATGATTGTTTTACTCGCACATGATGATATCCCGATATTAGGTCAATATTCAAAAACACCATAGCTCCTTGAAGATGGTTGAAGATATTATCAATTTAAGGAAGTGCAGACCATTTTTTAACTATAATCTTGTTCAAACATTGGCGATCCAAGAATACACTAAGGGTCCCATATGCCTTCTTGTTGAAGAGAACGGGTGAAAACCAAGATGAAGTGCTAGATTAGATAAAACCATTATATTCTAAATCCAATAACTATATATTGACCTCCCAGAGATCAGTAAATTCCATCCAACATGGAGGAATAGATACTTGTGATGCTCCTGGAATAAGATCTATTGAAAACTATAAATCTATCTTAGGAGGTAATCCAAAAAAATCATATAGGAATACTTCCAAGAAATGATCTAATATGGGGTAAAATCTATCAGATGTATTCCCTGCACCTCTAGATAAAGGCTAGAAATTTGGGATTTCACTCCACCTATCCCATGATTATCTAGTCCATCCCTACTATCTTGGAAATTCCACTCACCCTTTTTAAGATAGCTATCATCCTATGGTGATGTAAATGATACCCTACAATAATAGAAGTCCAGATAGGCATGAAAGGAGACCAACTAATCCATCCCATGAATTGAATCGAATCCCATCATCTCGATAATGAAGAGGTCCTATCATAAATGAAGAAAACGTAACTCAAGGGGGTAGTATTTTCATTGGTATATACCCTATGACCACACACCCAACAGTGTGTCCAAGTTCATCACCCCATAGAATTACTAAATTTCAAGCCTGGGGATTTCCATGGTCAACAAATATATTAAGGAGTGTGAGGCACCTATATCAAATAAAGAAGATGTGATAATGGAGGATACTAGAATAGTACTTAATATCGTAGATGATCCTAAACTCTTATCCTTGGGTATCAACTATAATGTAGGTAACTGGCCTGATCCATTTCCCTAAGCTACTACTGGACTACCTTGAGTAGGTCCACCCTGTTGGCACTAATAATCAGAAATCTGGCTACCATAGCTACAACCTATTCCTCATCTTGTCCTGCTAGTGAAACTCTGATATCCAACTTGATGTGTCATAACTAATACCAATCCTAAAGGTGGAGCTGGAGCGGGTCCTCTTCCAGTATAAATAATCATCAAGGTCCAGCAAAACCTCTTAAGATGACCCATCCGACTGCAATCCTGAAACTCAATCGGGTCCCTATCACACTGAGTCTTTACATGCCCCCACTGTCCACACTGATGAAAGATAATGGAGCAGCCAGTGTGGATACTCTGGATGCTACTACTATAACAAGTAAACATTTAGGATATAGTTCCTACAATTGGAAGAATTACTTCCCTGTATCAATACTGAAGTTCTTTTCCCAATACTATCATCTTATCTTAGGTTTCACTCAGTGATAAGATCCTGATTCATTATCTTAGAAAATTTAAATAGGTGAAAGACATTCACCTATGATCTAATGGAATACAGTATCCCATTCTAAAATATTCTCACTAAGGATATCTCATCAGTATATAGAATAAGTGAAAAAATTTTAAACTCAGTGAGACACGCTAAATTTTTCATAGTAGGCATAACACCCTGCTTCAGGTGCATGAACTCTCTAGCTCGATCATTGTAAAAACCCAGATCTTTGTTTTAGGTATGTTTTTCGTTTTCTAGTCGTTTTTGAGAAAAAGAGGAAAATCTGGAAATTTTCGAAGTACACGCAGTGTATTTATAAGTACACACCGTGTACATTGATGCAGTGCCAGGCCGTGTCCGTGCCATGTCTGAGCCACACACACTGTGTGTAGAGGTGATGTGGAGGCCGCTTAAATTAGAGTACGAAAAGTCCAAGTACATGGATTGTACCCTAGAATTACACGCCGTGTAGTTTCTTTTTTTCATTAAACGGACCGGGGTCATGCGTAATCGACGAAAATACCTTCTTCTCCAAGTTCCTCGACCAAGAGCGACCCGTATGGCTGCGAACATCCTCCGAGCCCCCGAGCCTCCATCTGTTTGCCGAATTGACCTCCATCCATTGAGTTGGAACCGCAGCGGTGAGCTCTTCCTTATTCTTGAGTTTCATTCCATGATTATCCCTCTTTCTCAAGATATCGTGGGTTGAACATTTTGTGCATTTTTGTAGATCTACACCATTCTAAGGATAATCAAGACTTTTGGTAAAATTATATTGATCTCCTAGCATCAAGGTAGGTGTTTTGTGCCTTACTGTTCAAAGTCCTTGAGTTTTATGTGCAAATTCCACCAATACCCGTGAACGAGGTATTGCGTGTTTACCGTTTTTACCCTGTTGTTTTCCTGCCTTTCTTGTATGCTTGTGTAGAGGTAAGTTGATCATGTTTGAGGATAATTGCTATTCTTGGATGTTTTTCCCATGCCTTTTTCTGTTTACGACCTTTGGGTCTTGTTTAGCCTTTGGCTGTTGTACCAGTTTTCCATGCATTATGACCATAGGATGGAATGATATTCTTGACATGCTTGTTTCTGTAGACTGGTTAGCCAAGTAGCTCTATAGGTGTACTTTGGCCTTATAGCATTATTATGAACTAACTGGCATGGGACCATGAGAACCTGGTGCTATAGACTATAAGGGATAGACCGAGTGAGATTCCCAGAGAGTCTTGGATATTATAGACTACAGGAGGGTATACCGAGTGAGATTCCTCTGAGAGTCTTGGACATTATAGACTACAAGTGATAAACCGAGTTAGCTTTCCAAAGAGTCTTGGATATTATATACTACAGGAAGGTAGACCGAGTGAGATTCCTCAGAGAGTCTTTACTTTTTTTGAATCTCTTTAAAACCTTTCTAGGATAGAGAAGGAATTGACTGAGTGAGCTTCCTTAGAGAGTTTGTGATAGACCAGAGACTATATAAGGAGTTGACCGAGTGAGATTCCTTAGAGAGTTTCTATACCTTGGGGCTATAAGAGGGTCAGAACCACGTGATCTTCCTCAAAGAGTCCCTGACTAACCTAGACTATAAGGGGAATTGACCGAGAAAGCTTCCCTAGAGAGTCTTATAATTTTGTATGACCAAACCAGAGGGGTTAGGCTGAGTGCACTGCCCAGAGGGTTGTTGGTACTTCTTGGATAGGACCAGAGGGGTTGGCTGCGAGTACTTACCAGAGGGGTTCTTATTGTGGTTAGATGTTTGCTTCTCTACTGCTTGTTGTTCTGTGAATTTATTACTGTTGTATATCATCCTGTTACTGCTTACAATTTACTACCTACTATTTACTGTTACTGTTTACTGCTTACTATACTATTACCTTCCATATACTCACTGAATGTTAGGCACAGATCTTCGGGTGGTTGCCTACTGAGATTTATTCTCACACCATGTTTGGGCCATGCTTTTGGGCCCAAACAGACTATGTTGTTGCAGGTATAGACAAGGGAAAACGCCCTTCAACATATGGTACTTGATTTCTTTGGAGCAGGAGAGAATGGGACCAAGCCGAGGCTTGCGATGCTGAGGTGTTGCTTATTTGTTTTTATTTTTTACTTTGGTTTAATATTGTATTCAACAATGTGATTTGTTTGGATTCTTTCCTAGACATATGTATTGTGCATAATTTCATATATACATGTGTGATCCAGTTGTTTATTGTTTTAGTCTTCCGCTATTTATTGTTGTTGGATATTTATTTCTTATACTATTTTATGCTTTGTTTACTTCTGATGTGTACTCTGCCAATGAGAGAATAGTTTCCCCAATATCACACCGAAGGCCCTCGCTGCTAGTCGGCAGCCTCTGGTGTTTGGGGAAATGCGCTTGAGGCCATGTGACCAACCGGGTACGGGGTGCCTCTGGGTGGCTTCTGGAACCGGGATGTTACAAAGTGGTATCAGAGTGATTATTTTCTCTTGATTTACTGTTTGGAGCCTTTATCAAGGGATAGGATGGATTCAGTACTTGGTAATAAGATGTGCCCGGAAGTAGCTAAACCGTGTATAGGGAAAAGACAATCTACCCCATTTATTGTAGTTTTCTAGTTTTGAGATTTTATGGTTGATATGATTTCACCTAGAGTGATTCACATGCCTTATGTTGTTATTGTTGTCACTATTGTGGTTCTATTTCTGTCACAACCCGATGAGATGATGGTATGCCATCTCATGCAACATATAGGCACTATTAGAAATCACATGGCATGCATTTTTGCCTTAACATCTAGGGTGCATTAGCGATTTCATGTCATTGTGATAGACATTATGTAGATTATGCATACTATTGTGATAGATGCTTTGGTAGAATCCTTTCTATTTGATAGAGAAATTGGTTGTATTGTACCTTACTTAAATGAACACCAAATTTTGATTCTTGAGGTGTTATGGGCCCTCATGAATCAGAGTTTGGTTGATCATTGACTTTTTCCCTTGATTTTTGATATATAGGAGATGTCAAGCTTTGATTCGCGGGGAGTATGGGCCCTCACGGATCAAAATTTGGCACCTCCATGTTTTTTTTCAGTGTTTTTTGGGCTTCAGTGCTGTTTCTGAGCTACTGCCCGGAAAAAATCAGAATACACGGTGTGTACTTGACTACATGCTGTGTAATTTTAAACCGTGTCACTGAATATGTGATCAGAAACATGGGGTGATGAAAAAGTTTTCAGAAACACGCCGTGTACAGTCGTTACATGCCGTGTAGTAGTGAGCCGTGTACCTGGACGTGTCACTAACAACATGGGTCGGAGAAGCTCGTGTCGTACATTCCATTTTTGGTATGAGCACGCCATGTAGCCTCGCTCTAGATAACCGGCCATGTCATGAACAACATGGGCCAGTGATATCTTCTCCTATACACGCTGTGTTTGTTCGGAACACACCGTGTAAGGGTCAGATGTGTAGTCAGCCATGTAACTAACAATACGGGCCGTTGAAACCTTGTCTGGTACATGCCCTGTCCTTAGTGAACACGACGTGTAAGGGTCAGCCGTGTAACTTACAATATGGGCCACCGAAACCTTTTCTGTTACACACTGTGTAGTCTAGGGTTAAGAGGACCGTGTGGGATATCCATGTAAGGAGACTCGGGCAAGGGAATAGAGATCCAGTACACGCCATGTGTGGTGACAACACGCCCTGTAGTCTGGGTGTTACACGACCAGCTGTGGAAGAAGTACATGCCCACGTGTCTTGCTTAAGAGGACACACCATGTAGTTTTATACACGTCGTGTAGTCTTGTTTTGTAGAACTTGTTTGGTATTTTCCACATGTTTACATCTTGTACTCTTGTGTTCTCTGTCCTTGATATTCCTAATCTAAGGCATGATTTTGATCCTTCAGAGCTATGCCTCCGAGACGTCCTCCGATTGTACGTCAGCTGCCAGACGATAATCAGACACTGGACATGGACGATCATGAACTTTTAGCAGATCCTCCTTCCGTGCCAGCCTTGGAACCAAAATTTATACCCGTTGCAGGCTCCGATGCGCAGTTCAGGGAGGACTTCCTGAGGATGATGCCAACCTTTTAAGGAGCGCCGCCTCCTGCCCCGTCGATGGCCGAGCTGACGCGGGTTTTCCAGCAGGAGCATCCTCTTACTTTCTCAGAGGATGGAGGAACCCCGGGTGCAGAGTCCTGGTTAGAGGCCACACTGATGATCTTAGAGCACTTGGAGATACCTCCAGAGAAAAGGGTAAATGTTGATACTTATATGCTCCGAGACCCTGCCAGTAGGTGGTGGGAGGTGATCTCATAGTCCATGCACCATTAGGGTATGACTTGGGTTGAGTTCCGACACATCTTCTACGATTAATTTTATCCAGAGACCTTGAGGGCCGACCAAGCCTGGGAGTTTATGAGTCTCTAGTAGGGTACTCTATCTATTATGGAGTGCTGGTCTCATTTTACCGAGCTGCGGCGCTTCACGCCGATTCCAGCAGGTGATGAGTTGTTCCTTTCTAGGAAGTTTGAGGATGGTCTCAGGACGAAGATCCTTTCCTAGGTGAATATCTTCCGGTTGACTTCGATCTCCTCTATCGTCAACCAGGAATTGATCACTGAGAGCAATATGAGGGATTCTAGAGCAGCAAGCCAGGGCGGTTCAACATCCATAGTCAGTGTTCTTCCTACTGATAGCAGGAAGCGCCGTAGGGAGTCTGCTCGAGGTGATCAGAGTAGGCGGAATGTACCTTCAGGCATCCAGGTAGTATGCTACCAGGGTGGTAGGAGTGGGAATACTAGGCCTCAGTGATAGAGAGACCTGATGGAGTGCCCATCTTGCGGCAATATGGGCCATCTTTAGCGTTTTTTCCAGATCTTCTCACCTACAGCTAGTGGTAGGCGTTCTTCTATGACCCAGTGTTCAGGTGATGTATCTCCAGTTTCTCACCAGTCTGGGAACTGGGGTTCTTTCGGCCATTCAATCTGAGGTGGAGGTCGCGGCCGTGGTGTTCAGTCACCTGGTTACCAGTTACAACATAGTGGATCAGCTCAGAGTGGTCAGCAAGGGGCACAGGGCCGCGGTACAAGCCAGACATTCGTTGTGGAGCAGAACCATCAGGAGCAGGATCCCAACCCTTATATAGTTCGAACTACGATCTTAGTAGCCTTAGTTTTATCTTCATCCCTTTTAGATACTGGTTCTTCACATAGTTTTATCTCTGTTTCTATTGTGGAGAGCCTTGGGATCTGTATCTTTTCATCTACCAACATGTTGAATCTTGATACACCGTTGGGAACGAGGATGTCTAGCGCACGTTAGGGCAGAGAGTTCCCTCTTGAGGTTTCAGGGTTTTACTTCTTATGGGAACTCTATGTCCTAGATATGACAGGATATGATGTCATTCTTGGTATGGACTGGTTAGTTCCCTTCTTGGTAGTCTTTGATTACTATCGCTGCAGGGTGAGTTTCGTATCACCAGAGGGTAGATCTTTTTTTCATAGAGGCGATTGGGATGTCCAGGCGCGTAGAGCAGGACCCGAGCATCATGGGCTAAGAGGAATTACAACCTAGATTTACAGTCTTTATCTGGATGACTAGGGGACTTCGCAGTTATACTTTCCTCCATTGGTGGAATGTTTCAGGGATGTATTTCTTGAGGACTTTTCAGGCTTTCCTCTAGAGCGTGAGGTAGACTTTTCTATTGAGATCGTGCCAGGAGTGGCACCGATGTCCATTCCTCCTTATAGGATGGCTACACCTAAGTTGCAGGAGATCAAGAAGCAGTTGGAGGAGTTGCTAGCAAAGAGTTTCATCTGACCCAGTACTTCTCCTTGGGGTTTGCCTATCCTATTTTTGAATAAGGAGGATGTCACCCTTAGGCTTTGCGTTGATTATTGGAAGCTGAACCAGTTGACGGTCAAGAACCGATATCCCTTGCCAAGGACCGATGACCTCTTTGATCAGCTTTGAGGAGCCCGAGTGTTCTCGAAGATTGATTTGAGGTTTTGTTATCATCAGTTGCACGTTAGAACATCAGATATACCTCTTACAACCTTTATGAGAAGGTATGGTCTATACGATTATATGGTCATGCCGTTCAGTCTCACGAATGCCCCAACAGTTTTTATGGAACTGATGAATCGAGTGTTCCATCCACACTTGGACTCTTTCGTGGTGGTCTTCATGGACGATATATTGGTGTACTCTCACACTCTATAGGATCATGATACCCATCTTGATATCGTTCTGAGTACACTGAGAGAACATCAGTTATATGCTAAGCTCTTGAAATGCCACTTTTGGATGGATCAAATTCACTTCTTGGGTCCCGTTATCTAAGAGACAGGAGTATCTGTAGACCCAGAGAAAGTGAGATCTGTAGTTTCCTGGGAGCATCCGAAGAATGTATTTGAGGTACGGAGTTTTCTAGGGCTGTATGGATACTAAAAGAGTTTCATACAAGAACTTTTCATGCCTTGCAGCACCATTGACAGGTCTGACCAAGAAAGGGGCAAAGTTCTTATGGTCAGATTTTTGTGAGTCAGCCTTTCCGGAGCTGAAAGGGAGGTTGATGTTAGCACAGATACTAGTCTTACCAGAGCCAGACCAGAGATATATAGTCTATTGTGATGCTTCAGGTGTCGAACTGGGAGATGTTCTTATGCAGGGAGATAGAGTCGTTGCGTATGGGTCTCAGAAGTTGAGGTGACACGAGAGGAACTACCCGACGCACGATTTGGAGTTGGAAACTGTTGTTCATGACTTACGCTGTTGGAGACATTATCTTCTGGGAGAGCACTTTGTGGTTTTCACCAACCACAAGAGTCTCAAGTACATCTTCACTCAGCGTGATCTGAATCTGAGATAGCGTAGGTGGGTCGAGTATCTACAATCCTTAGACTTTGAGCTTGCCTATACATCGGGAAAGGGAAACACAGTGGCTGATGCGTTGAGTAGGAGAACTCAGATTCAGGCAGTTTAGGAGGCCAGCAGTGAGTGGCAGCTTATGGCTCTGTTCTATGAGATTCAGTTGGAGGTGCATGATAGAAATGGACAAACTTTTTTTTCTTATGTAGCTGTTACCTCAAATCTTCTTGATCGGGTACGGATGGGGAAGCTATCAGACTCAGAAGGCCTTGTCCTATGGGAGAGCGTGTCAAGAGAGGAACCTCTTCATGGATGGACAATGAGTGAGGATGAGATCTTTCATTTCTAGGGACGCATATGGGTGCCAACAGACATATGCGAGGAGATGATATAGGATTTTCATTCTTTAGTTTGGGAAGTTCATCCTGGCATCACCAAGATGTATCATGATCTTTGCCGCCGGTACTAGTGGCCAGGTATGAAGAGAGATGTTGTTGGGTTCATCATGAGATGTTCTACTTGACAGCAGGTGAAAGTGGAGCATCAGCAACCAGTAGGGATTTTACAGCAGTTACCCATTCCTGAGTGTAAGTGGAATGATGATGCGATGGACTTCGTGACTGGGTTACCGAGGTCACCTCGAGGGAGTGATGCTGTTTGGGTTGTCGTCAATAGGCTTATGGAGGTTTCTCACTTCTTTCCGATCAAGGATACCTTCAGTGTTGATGAGCTAGGGTGGTTGTACATCCGAGAGATTTTACGTCTGCATGGAGTTCCACACTCCATTGTTTCCGACAGGGATGCACATTTTACTTCTCAGGTCTGGCAGGGGCTTCAGAAGGCTTTGGGTACACAGATACTTTTGATTACAACATACCATCCCCAGACAGATGTCCAGTCCGAGCGTAAGATCTAGGTTCTTGAGGATATGCTCCGAGCTTGCATTCTAGACTTTGGCAGTTCATGGGATAATCATATTACTCTTGTGGAGTTTGCCTATAACAACAGTTTTCAGGTGACTATTCAGATGGAACCTTACGAGGCTTTATATGGTAGGCCATGCCAATCACCTTTGTGCTAGCTGGAGGCATGATAGGTAGCTTTTCTGGGACCTCATCTTGTTCAGGAGACCTTAGAGCAGATAGAGTTGATTCAAAAGAGGATGGCTACAGTACAATCTTGACAGAAGTCTTATGCTAATCAGCGGATACGACCTCTGGAGTTTGAGGTCAAGGACCAGGTTTCCTGCATGTCGCACCGAGTTTTGTACACAAGAGGATTCAAAGATAGGGTAAGCTTTCACCACTGTACGTCGGGCCATTTGAGGTGTTGGAGAGAGTTGGGCCGGTTGCCTATCGGTTGCAGTTAGCTTAGAGGTACCGGGCTATGCACGATGTCTTCCACGTTTCTCAGCTCCGATGTTACTTTTCAGACCCGTATCATGTCTTTAAACCCGAGGAGGTTGAACTTGAAGCGGATGTGTCATTTAAGGAGCATACTATCTGTATTTTTGATCATAGTACGAAGGTTTTCTGTTGCTGGTCTGTTCCTCTGGTACGGTTGCTATGGTAGCACGGGCGAGTACAGGATGAGACATGGGAGAGGGAGGCCGATATACGATTGTAGTGGCCAGAGCTGTTTGGGGTTTCTTCTTCTACGACTCTCTAGGGAAATTCGGGGACGAATTTATTTAAGGGGGGAAGTTTGTAAGAACACGGATCTTCGTTTCAGGTATGTTTTTCCTTTTCTGGTCATTTTTGAGATAAAGAAGAAAATATGGAAATTTTCGAAGTACACACCGTGTACTTTGATGCAGTGCCAGGACGTGTGCTGGCCGTGTCTGGGACACACACACGGTGTGTAGGGGTGATGTGGAGGCCTCTTAAAGTGGAGTAAGGAAAGTCCAAGTACATGCTGTGTACCCCAGAAGTACACTCAGTGCATTTTTTTTCATTAAACGGACCGGGGTCATGCCTAATCGACGAAAACACCTTCTTCTCCAGGTTCCTCGACCGAGAGCAACCCATACAGCCGCGAACATCCTCTAAGCCCCCGAGCCTCTGTCTGTTTACTGAATTGACCACCTTCTATTGTGTTGGAACCACATCTGTGACCTCTTCCTTCTTATTGAGTTTCATTCCATGATTCTCCCTCTTTCTCAAGATATCGTGGGTTGAACGTTTTGTGTGTTTTTGTAGATCTATGCAGTTCTAAGGAGAATCAAGCCTCGTGGTTAAAGCATATTGATCTCCTAGCATCAAGGTAGGTGGTTTGTGCCTTACCGTTCAAAGTCCTTGAGTTTTATGTGGGAATTCCACCAATACCCGTGAACGGGGTATTGCGTGTTTACCTTTTTGCCCCTGTTGTTTTCCTACCGTGCTTGTATGCTTGTGTAGAGTTAAGTTGATCATGTTTTAGGATAATTGTTGTGCTTGGATTTTTTTCCCATGACTTGTTCTGTTTACGACCTTTGGGTCTTGTTTAGCCTTTGGCTGTTGTACCTGTTTTGCATGCCTTATGACCATAGGATGGAATGATATTCTTGACATGCTTGTTTCTGTAGACTGGTTATCCAAGTAGCTCTATAGGTGTACTTTGGTTTTATAGAATTATTATGCACTGACTGGAACGGGACCGTGATAACCTAGTGCTATAGACTATAAGGGATAGACCAAGTGAGCTTCCCAGAGAGTCTTGGATATTATAGACTACAGGAGGGTAGACCAAGTGAGCTTCCTCAAAGAGTCTTGGACATTATAGACTACAGGGGATAGACCGAGTGAGCTTCCCAGAGAGTCTTGGATATTATAGAATACAAGAGGGTAGACTAAGTGAGCTTCCTCATAGAGTCATTACTTTGTTTGAATCTCTTTAAAACCTTTTCAGGATTGAGAAGTAATTGACTGAGTGAGCTTCCCTAGAGAGTCTGTGATAGACCAGAGACTATAGGAGGAATTAACCGAGTGAGATTCCTCAGAGAGTTTCTAGACCTTGGGGTTATAAGAGGGATAGACCACATGATCTTCCTCAGAGAGTCCCTGACTACCCAAGAATATAAGGGGAATTGACCGAGCGATCTTTCCCAGATAGTCTTATAATTCCGTATGACCAAACAAGAGGGGTTAAGATGAGTGCACTGCCCAAAGGGTTTTTGGTACTTCTTTTATAGGACCAGAGGGGTTGGCTACGAGTACTTCCCAGAGGGGTTCCTGTTGTGGTTAACTAATTTGCTTCTCTGTTTCTTGTTGTTCTGTGAATTGATTACTTTTTTATATCACCCTGTTACTGCTTACAGTTTATTGCCTGCTGTTTACTATTACTGTTTACTGGTTACATTACTATTACCTGCCATATACTCACTGACTGTTAGGCACAGATCTTCGGGTGGTTGCCTACTGAGATTTAGTCTCACACCTTGTTTGGGCCATGCTTTTGGGCCCAAACAAACTATGTTGTTGTAGGTATAGACAAGGGAAAGTGCCCTTAAACTTCTGGTACTTGATTTCTTTAGAGCAGGAGAGCATGGGGCCAAGCCGAGGCTTACGATGCTGAGGAGTTACTTATTTGTTTTTCTTTTGTACTTTGGTTTATTATTGTATTCAGCATTGTGACTTGTTTGACTGCTTTCCTAGACATATGTATTGTGCATCATTTCATATATACATGTGTGATCTAGTTTTTTATTGTTTTTTTCTTATTCTGTTCATTGTTGTTGGATATTTATTGCTTCTGCTATTGTATGATTTGTTTACTTCCACTGTGTACTCTGCCAATGAGGGCATAATTTCCCCACTATCACACCCAAGGCCCTTGCTGCTAGTCGGAAGCCTCTAGCGTTTGAGGAAATGCACTTGAGGCCATGTGACCAACCGAGTACGGGGTGCCTCTAGGTGTCTTCTGGAACCGGGACGTTACAATAATCTCTCCGCATCTGAAGGAAAAAGTAATCATAGAAGGTAGTCTAGAAGTCTACCCATACCATGCCATGATGATGAAAAACCTGAGTAGTCACATCCCACCAGAACATGGAAGAATCACAAAACATATAGGCGATGATCTTGAACCTCCTCTCTAGAGGCATATATAGATGCTTAAAGATAGATAGAATGGATTCTATCTATGAAATAATAGCCTATAGACCACCATACCCAAAAAATATGAGAGGATTCTACTATTTGAACACATGAGTTAGATCAAACATCATAGGTACATGTCATGGATCACCCTGCATAGAATGTATTAGACATAAGAAACCCTATTGAAGATGAGAATAAGTGTCCATTTAAGGTATATCTGGTGGTACAACAAGTGGCACTCCTAGCGGTAAGACTGGATACCCATGGCCCACCATTTTTAGATCATGTTCATCACCACCATATAAGTACATAGATCAAGGATTTCATAGTGTCATAGCTTTACAAATTCCAAGAACACGCCTAAACATAATATTTGAAAGAAGAAAGAATCACTAGTTGAAGTAGATCATAAAGATAAAGGGATCACTACCCAACATTCTCTCCAAACTACCCACTTAGAAGTACAGGGTATTAGTAAGTTTTCAAGTTTGATTTAAAGGGGTTTCGATATACAGAAGCATTAATTTCATTTTAAGGACGAAAACACTCTTAAAATTATAGTTATCCTTACTATTAAATGGAAAACATTTAATTTATTATTGAAATTTGTAATAATATAATCGCAACCAAAACCGATTTTTGTAACTGGGGCTATATAGATTATAAGGGTTGAAAATGGCTATTTAAAAATCTACCATCAATCAATATAGGAAATCACTATTTATATTGGTGCTGAAATTTAAAACAACCTATTTCTTTCCGCTTCATAAAATGTTAGTGGCGTAGGCATATATAACTACCATGGATCACTCAATAATCCCATGAAACACGTGAAAAATCAGCAAATAAATGAACCTATATAGAATTTCATTTGAATGGATTGTGAATCCTAGGTGCCTATAATGATTTATGTAACAATGATCCTTATCATACCAAGTCATGATAAAATATACATGAAGCATATCAAATATCACAATTCATGTGCATCACCCAATAGTGAAATTTTATAAAATGTAATAAGTAAAATATTGAAAAACAACTTCCCATTCCTGGGAAACATGGTATTCACTATAAACATGGGTTAACTACTCCCCAACATGACTTATGACTAAGTTTCAAAATGTTTTTAATCTCTTGTATGAATTACCAAATTATAAGATAAAATAAAAGAAACACTCTCATACCACTTTGTGAAGTCCTAGTCCCAGTTCCCTATTAGGTAACTGAACCGAGTTAGCTACATGGCCTCAAGCGTGCCTCCCCATATGATAAAGGTTACTGACTAGTAACAAGGGACTAGGGTGTGATAGTGGAGAGACTATGACCTCAAGTCAAATTAGAGCACATTGGAGATATAATAGATGAATAAATATTGGTAATAATATAATAATAAATAAGATTGGAAATAAAATTAAGCCTAACCATCCATGTAATAAATAACCACCTCAATAACTGGAAACAATATCATATAAAAAAGATGATGATGTAGTGTCATGTGTCTACAAAAAGGAAAATAAGGCATAAATGACAGTAGGAAACTAGTGAAATGTATGCTATAAAAAATAATCAAAAAGACTAAAAACTATCCAAGCATCTCGAGCACTGGCCTGTAATTATGCTACTAAGCTCCCATCCTAAATAAACCAAGTCTAGTGTCCAAAGTGGGATGCTTACCCTTTTCAACACCTATGACCATATAATATTGCCGAGTACCAATGATGGCTTGGATAGGGTGTAAGATAAATCTTAGTAGGAAAACACTACAGAAGTTAAAACAATCTAATCTATGAATATTAACTGCAATATGTGAAAGTATATAAAGGTAAAGAAATTCTAGATTAAATAACCCATACCCGCTTCAATCACAGCTGGTAATGTGTCTGAACATGAGATCATTTAATTACTCAATTGATCGCACTTCAGTTTATAATATGGAGATCATTTATATATAAAGGTATTAATAATTATATGACATGATGTAATTATAACAGAGGATCCAAGGTGAAACCAAGGAATCCTCCACATCAGGGTTCATCTAACTCATAGTAATTATTCATGTAGTATAACAATAAGGGGTCTGAGTGTAACCTAATGGGCTCACTATAACGACCCGAACCTTTTTAAACAAATGTACCTTTATGATTTAATTAAAATTATTATTATGTTTTATGGTTATATAAAACACATGAAATTACATGTTTTTATTATATTTTATCATATTTAAAAAACCTTTCACCATTATAACAATTAATAATATAGATTCTGAATAGTGATCATATGATTAGTACAAATAAAGGGTTTTGAAAAATCCAATTGACACAAAAAAGGAAGTGATGGTCTCAACCAATAGGATTATACCTTATGAATCCCACTTATCAAAGATTATAAGGGAGATATAATCACGTGGATTTTTCCTTTACTAATCCCAAGATTATATCTAATAACTAAATCATGAGTGAAACCATTTACAGGAGAATTTCAATATCATCAAGATCACGATCCAAACCATGTATGCAAAACCACCTCATGAAAGTTCCACAATCACAGACCTCACCGTTAGGGTGTTTGCCGATGTAATAAAAGGATATGTACCAAATAACTAATAATATGAATATTTATATTGTATTTTCAATTGAATAATGGTTATATTCACTTCTTTTTATTTTTACTTTAAAAATAATTTTGATTTTGATTCATTAAAAGAAAAATTATATTTTTTGTGTAATATGTAATTTATATTTAGAATTTGATTTTAATAAATTAATGAAATTATTAAATAAATGATATTTTAATAAATTATAATTATTAAATCATATTTATTAATTATAGTTCATTATATAATTTTATGAAGTCAAAAATATTTTTTTATAAGGGATCGAAAACTATTACTGTCAAAAAACCTTACATTTATCAATAAATGTAAATTATTATTTTGAAAGAGAAAATTCACATATTTATAAAATTATATAGATAAAATAAATATTATTTTTGGAATCATAACTTCAAAAATATCCAATGGTGAATTTTTCAAAAACTCTTCTGAGAAATTTGAATTTTCAAGTAAAAAATAAATAGTATATAAATATATAGTGTGTATTATGATATCATAATCAACCAAAAGAGTTGTAATAAATGCTATAAAAGGTATCACCAACCAAATATATGTTTCCTCTTTAAATTAATGTGTTTTTGATGTTATTTGACTAATTTAATAAATCATTTATGGATCCTCCAAAACCAATATTATATTTTATGGTTTTAAAATCATTTGTTTAAGAACATGACTCACTTCAACATCACCGTGGGTGATATTTTAATAATTTCAGAACATGGACTTATAAAATAATAAAAAAACTCCCTTTTTTATAAACCATGGGAAAAATCATTGGGATATTTTTTTGATTACTTTATTATATAGAGTTCGAAACCTAAGTTTTGGAAATAATAAAGAACTCCCATCTCTTCTCCTATATAAAACTACCAAATCTCCCATTACTATTCACTAAAAAACCAAGTATCACATCCTTAACCTTCCCTCCACTCACTAGAGTCATCTAAATATTCCCCCAAAATCTCAATAAGCCCACCCCAATGTTTTGGAATCACCATCTCATGGTAAGGGACCCCTATCTCCCCTTTCAAGCATCTTCTTCATTTTATGTATTTTATTTCCAATTAAAATTACTAGGATATGTTATTACACATCCCCATATTCCCTTCTGATTTTTAAATGATGATAAACCCATCTCACTCTCATTAATCCCTCGCACGAATATTTATGTTCCCTCGTTATGCTACTAAAATTTCACTATGAATTTTCCATGATAAACAATTGTGTTGTGAATATCCATACCCATTTTCTATCAAGGGTGTTCACCTTTATAGAATTATAATTTTTTGATTCTAGAATTACACGTATTTAATCGACACTCCATTACCATTGGATTAAATTTGATGAAATATGTTAATATCTATGTGGAACACGAATGTATGTACTTGATATGATTTTGATGGGTTTGACCAGATAACGCTCTAGTACATTGAGTAATGTCTTAGTATCATGAGATGTCATGTATGGTGCATGAGAGGTTATCCTAAGAACATTATTTTATGTTTTTCTGGTGTTTAACCATGGATTATTCTTATTATGTTATGTTTAAAGTTATTTCCACATTCTCATGTTTTTGTTATGTTATCATGCTATATAATTAATCATTGTTCATGTTTATGAATCTCACCCCTTTTACGTACCACTAATATGCCTATTTTTTAACATGAAATAAATTCTTCATGTTATTCTTTGATTATACCCTTAATGGGATTTTTATATCAATCATTTATTATGTATATCCCCAGGTTATCCCATCCAGTTTTATGTATGATGGAATAATATGATCATGTTAAGGAAGTTTTTGATAATGGAAACATAAACCTTGTTTAAGATGTTATCTATTGTACCTAATTACCCAAATACAATATAATTATCGATATTTATGGTCGTATTATGTGTAATATTATGTAATAAATCACGATTTAATGTGTAATAAAGACACAAGTTGTCATGATTGGTATCAAAAGATGGTTTAGTGATTTTTGGAATTAAGATTATAAAACTCTAGAAAAATAATTAGGGATGACACTAAACATAAGAAGACATCCCAAAAATTTGGTAAAGTATATAGTTAGTGTTTTCTAAGAAAATATATCCCTGTCTGGATACCATAAGTGGATATGGATCCAAAATAGTTGTACTTAGTGGTTAAAATCAAAACACCACATTGGGATAGACTCAACCAAGAAATCATTCATGGTAATGGGCCTTTCTACACACCTAGTTTGACACTCCCATGGGATATACATTAGTAAATTCACAAGCTCATTAAAAACCATTACTAAGGGAACAAAAAATCCCATAAGTGTCTAAATTATCTATTATATTATGGATAACATAGATTGAAATCAAAAGTTTTATAATTTAAGGAGTAAATTTCATTTATAAATTATCCATTTAATGTTTTCGGATTACCATTTATATGTTTTATAGTTTAAAAAAACTCATCCCTAATTTTTCATTTATTCTAGCCAATGGCCAGAAATAGGAGGAACCAAGTAAACAACCAATGTGATGGGAAATGTGATGACTACCACAATGAGATGCCCAACCCTATAGGAGTAGGAATCATGGAAATTGGATGATATTATTTCAGTTAAATCAGGTTCTCTATAGAAACCTGAATTGGGATGAACTCCAAAATCTACCTAAGAAAGAATAAGCTACAATTGAGAACTTTATGTGATAAAGGCCTCCATAATTCAATGGATCATCTGATTCCTTAATTGCAGAATAATGGATCAAATCCATTGAGAATATCTTCTATATCCTTAAATGTTCATAGAAAGAGAAGGTCATACATGCTGTTTGTCATATAAAGAGAGAAACTGATCAGTGGTGTACATTGATGAAGAATATTAATCCTAAGTAAGAGATAAAAGTGATTGGGTGGAAGGATTTCTATAAAACTTTTTTTTCAACAAACATGTTCCTCTCACTCTCTGAATTAAAATAGAAAGTTATTTCCTTTCCCTCAAGAAAAATATGAATAATCCAATAGGGTGTACGAGGAAAACTTCAAAATACTTTAATGATATTCCTCTGACTTTATCATTACCCCTTAATGAAAATCTTACCACTTCTTTTATGGTCTAAAACCAATTCTAATAAAATCACTAGAGATCTGAGACTTTTATATCTATAATGAAATTGTTCGGTGTGCCCTCAAATTTAAAATGAATATTGGTGAATAACATGCTTCTCACATGAATTATAAATGAAATTTTTATTTTAATTATGGCGGTGTTATGGAAAAATATAATAGTGGTAAGAAATTTCAACAGCCACTTATAAAAAGTGTGGAAAGAAGCCCCTTATAAATTGACTAAGGGGGGAGATGAAATGATTTAGGTGCATAAAATAAGGGCACCTAGCTAGCGATTAACGATGAGAGGAACCCACCAATGCAATGAAAGAAATAAATTCTCTATCATTCCCTCAACTTATTGTCCAATGTTTCAATATTAAGGAACAAGGAAACTATGATAACCACTTCCCTAATCCAAGGGTTGTCAGAGATAATCAATGACAACAACCTCCAAAGAAGAAATGGTGAGAATATTCCATCACAATATCTAAGGTGGATCCCAATAATGAATTGATGACAAGTATGCTAGTTATTCATTAAATAATAACAAATATACTTTTTGGTTCTAGTTCTATCTATTCCATTATATCACACAAGTTTAGTACAACTATTAAAATTCCACCACAGACCATGGAGGTAGAGCTATCGATGAAAATGAAATATGGGGAAACTATTAAATACCAAGTATATAATTCCACCTTATCAAAATTTATGGGCTCAAATTACCAGAAAACCATGTGATACCCCATTTAGTGGAATTTGATGCAATTATAGGTATGGATTGTCTTTCCTTATATAGATTCAAAAAAAATTATGTGATAAGGGAATCACTCTCCATGTTTCTAATCATCCTACAATTCTATTCAAGTGCAAGGAGGATGATAAATATTCTTTAGCACCAAAATATCAATCGTACATATTATTTGCCTATGAGAAATCGTTTCTAGAAAAAATTGTTGAGTCTAGGGAAAATATCACTCTTGAATACATGCCCATTGTGGGGGGAATACGCTAATGTGTTTCTTGAAGAGTTTCTTGGTCTTACTTATAGTCAAGAGGTTGAATTTTTAATCGATCTTATACCCGAGGTATTCAAATTATACAAGACTTCGTATATAATGTCTATTGTGTAACTTTAGGAGATATAGAAACAACTATAAGATAATCTTGATAAAAGGTTCATACACCCAAGTGATTCACCTTGGGGTGTAGCAATCCTCATTATCAAGAAGAAGGATGAGTAAATTCACATTTTCTTTGATTATCGTGAGCTAAAATAGATCACGATAATGGATAAGTATCATCTTTGATGTATTGATGACTTGTTAGATCAACTACATGGATTCCAATACTTCTCTATGACGGATCTTCGATTGTGGTATTATCAAGTAAGGGTGAAGGAGGATATCCCCAAGACTACTTTCCAAACAAGGTAATGGAACTATGAGTTCCTAGTAATGCCATTTTAATTCACTAATTCTCTAGAAATATTTATAGAATTTATGAATAGAGTATTTCTATACCACCTCAAAAAATATATGGTAGTCTTTTTAGATGATATTCTAATATACTCCAAAAGAAAATATTAACAAGGGGAGCATCTGATCACTATGATAAAGACCTCATGAAAAGATAAGATGTATCTAAAGTACAATAAATGTGATTTTTGTTCGATGGAACTATCGTTGTTGGGGAATATTATCACAAAAAATGGGATATATCTAGACACTTCAGATACATATGTAGTTGAAAGACACATGAGACCCAAATATGTGAAATAAATCCATAGTTTCCTTCGATTAGCTGGGTACTATCATCGATTTGTGAGAAATTCCCCAGGATTGTCAAACCCTTTAAAAACTTACTCAGAAGAGAGTCAAGAATTTTTGTAATGATGAATATGAAATGAAATTCAAGGATTTAAAAAATTTATTTATTACTGCACCTGTACTTATGCAAACCACAAGTGGGGAGCTTTTTTTTGGTATATAGTGATGATTAAAAGATGGGATTGGGTTTTTTCTTAATACGGAATGAAAAAGTGATAGAATATGCCTTAAGGAAATTTAAATTTTAAAAAAAACTTCTCAACACATGATTTGGTGGTAGATGTAGTGATCATTGAATTGAAAATATAGTGTCATTATCTCTTTGGGGAGAAGTGTAAAATATATACAGTTTATAAGAGCCTTAAGAACATATTCACACAGAAACAGCTAAACATGTACTATCGAAAATGGTAAGATATGATTATGGTCTATGATTACTCAATACACTACCATCCTATGAAATAAACTAAAGTGAAAAACTATATAAGTATAAAGGATCCAAATTTTTTATCACTAAAGAGAACTAAGAAGGATCCAATCTTCTTAGACTTGAAAAGGATGTACATGATAATAACAAAAGAAGGAAAATCATAAATCCTTTCACAAATGATTGCTCAACCATCCATTTTTGAGAAGATAAAAGATACTCAAAGAGATAATGTGTGAATTCATAAGAAGGTGGAATATATAAGAAGAGGAAAATCCTTACAGTTTAAATTTAATTAAGGACTTTTAAGATGTGGGTCAAGACTATGTATAACATCAAATACTAAGTTAAAGGAGTTGTTGGATGATGCACATAGATAAAACTTTTCCATACATCAAGGGAGTACAAAGTTGTATTAATATCTTCAATAAAACTATTTATGGGACAATATGAAGATGGATATTGCATAATATACATTAAGGTCTCCAATATTCTCTAAATACTGATTTGAACTTCAAAAAGGTTTATCACCCTAAAATTGATAGAAAACATAAGCAAGATATCTAGACACTCAAGGAAATTCTGAGAGCATGTTAAACTAATTTAAATAGAGGATAAGATAATCATCTTACTCTAGTTGAGTTATCATACAATAATAGTTTTCAATCAAGTATCTAAATAGCCCCCTATGAATCCCTTTATGGTAAGAGGTGTAGAACAACTACATGCTGGGATGAGGTTGGGGAACAAAAATTTCTAGGTCTTAAAATGGTTGGTGAAATGTTAGAAAAGGTTAAGATTATTCAAAAGCACATATGTTCTACTCAGAGTTGACAATAAATCTATACTGACAACTATCGATGATACCTAGAGTTTGAGGTTGGTCATAAGTTATTCCTCCATATATATATATGGAAGAAATTAATAAGTTTTGGGAAGAAGGGAAATCTTATAAAAAGATACATTGATTATTTTGAGATCCTTGATCACATCAGAGCAATGACCTATCAACTAGAACTACCACCTAATATATCTCAAATACATTGTGTGTCCCATGTATCCCTCTTGATAAAGTACATAATAGACCCCTCACATGTACTCAATCCATAGGTGGTACTATTGGAGAATGATATTTCATATGAGGAGTAGTTAGTTATGATATTAGATTATAGAGACAAAGTTATGTGAAATAAGAAAATGCACCTGGTCAAACTACTATAGAGAATCCACAAGTTTGAATAAGCGACATGGGAATTAGTGTAGGTGAATTTTTTTTACCCTCATATGTTTTAGTGTGACAAATAAAAATTTCAATGATGAAATTTTATAAGGGGTGAATATTGTAACGACCCGATCCTTTTATATAAAAATCCCTTTCTGATTTAATTAAATTCCTTATTATGTATTATAGTTATAGAAAACACAAGAACTTACTTGGTTATATTATATCCTATCAGATTTAAATAATAATTAAGCGTCATAACTATTTATAATATAGCTGTTGAACAATGGTCATATGATTAGTATAAATAAAGGGTTTTGAAAAATCCATTTGACACAAACAAAGGAAGTGACAGCCTATTTTAGTAGGATCATACCTATGAATCCTATTTATATAAGCTTACAAGAGATATAGTATCACAAATATTTTTCCTTGTACAAGACCCATTTAATATCCAACAAATAAATAATGATTTAAACTATTTATGTGGGAAGTTCAATCTCATCGAAATCAGGGAAAAAACCATGTACGTCGAACCACACCATGAAAGTCTCACCATCGCACAACTTACCACCAGAGAGTTTTCTAGTGTAATAATATTCTATGTATTAATACCATAATAGTATGAGTATTTATATTATATTTTCAATAGAATAATGGTTTTATTTAATTATTATTAGTTTTAAATTATAAATGATTTTGATTTTGATTCAATGAAACACAAATTATATTTTTGTGTAATATATAATTTCAATTAATACATTCCTTTTGATAAATTAATTGATTTATTAAATAAACTATACTTTAATAAAATATTATTATAAAATAATATTTATTAATTATATTTTATAATATAATTTTATGAAGTCAAAAATAATTTTTATAAAGGTTTGAAAACAGTTATTGTCAAACAACCCAACATTTCTCATAAATGTCGATTATTATTTTAAAAGTGAAAATTCACATATTTAAAAAATTATTTGGATTAAATGAATATTATTTTTGGAATAATAATTTTTAAATTATCCAATGGTGAAGATTTCATAATTTTATGAGACATTCAAATTCTCATGTAAAAATTAAATATGGTATAGATATACGATGAGTATAATGACATACTAATTACCCAAAAGTGATGTAATAAATTATATAAAAGGTATCAATAACCAAATATATGTCCCACCTTTAAATTATTTTTTTTGATGTTATTTTATTAATTTTATAAATCCTTTATGAATCCTCCAAAACCTATATTATATTTTATGTTTTTAAAATCATTTCTTTAAGAACCTGACTCACTTCCACATTGGTAGAAACTATGTTCCAACCCATGGGAAGGTTTTTGGTTTTGATTACATTGTTATATAGAGTCAAAAGCCTAAGTTTGAAAAATAATAAGGAACTCCCCTCTCTTTTCCTACAAAACCCACCCAAGATCCCATTACTATTCACTTGAAAAATCTAAGTACATCCTTACTCTTCCCTTTTATATATAGAGTCCTCTCAAGGTTCCCCCAACCTCTCAATAAGCTCCACACAAGCTTTTGGAATCACCCTCTCAAGGTAAGAGACCTCTCTCTCCACCCATTATCTAATAATACTATTCATTTTATGTCTTTTATTTGTAATTCCTAATGTTGGGATATGTTCTTATGTATACCCTAACTTAACTTATGATGTATAAATTATTAGATACCCTATTCACTTTCATTAATCCCCCTATGAAAATTTATATCCCCCCGTTATGCTGCCAAAATTTCACTACAAATTTTCCCTACCAAATAATGTTTTAGTAAATATTCATACCCATTTCATATCAAGAGTGTTCACTTTTGTGCACTTATAATTATTTTATTTCGTACTTACATGTATTTAATCCAAAATACCTTTTTATGGTATTAAATGTGAATAAATTTGTTTTTCTCAATGTGGCACACTTAATCATGTACATGATATGATTATGATGGGTGCACCAAGATAGAATTCTAATTAATTGGGTAATTATTTACTATCACGAGATGCCATGCATGGTGAAAAATAGGTTATCCTAATCATATTATGTTTTTTTGTATTGGTGGTTGACCTTCAATTATTCTTATGATATCATGTTCAATGTTCTTTCCACATTTCCATGTTTTCATTATGTTATCATGCTATATCCTAACTGATTGTTCATGTTTGTTATTATCACCCCTTTTATGTCCCATATATATACGTATTTTATAACATCTAATACATTTTTCATGTTCTTATTTTCTTATCTCATTACTGGTCTTTTTTATCTCACCCCTTTCTTATGCATTTCCCTAGGTTATCCCATGCAGTTTTAAGTATGATGGAATAATATGAGAATGTTAAGTAATTTACAACAATAAAGATGTACCCCCTATTTAAGTTGTTATGTATTGTACCTAATTACCGAAAGACATTATACTTATTGATCTTTTTGTTGTATTAGGTGTAATATTATGTAATAAATTTTTATTTAATGTGTAATAAAGATATAGTTTGTCATACTCTCCCAATGCATTCCACTGTAAAGAGTTTAACGGAGTTCGTAGAGTTTGTCCATAGTAATACCATGCTAAGAAATACTGTAAAAAATAGGGTGAATCCCTGGAACCACATGTCTGAATACATCAATTTGAGTCCAAGTAATTTATCCAAAGAATTTTAATATCTGGAAAATATGTCAAGTGAATCATCAGTACTACATTGAGTCAAACATGTAATAAGATAATGGACAAATTATATAGTGTGTCTCTCCCATGGAAATAATCTCAATGAATTATAATGGAATCATCTGATTGCTCAAGGTATTCCCTTGGGAATCCATGGCAAGATCAACTCGACCATTCCTATAAATAAAAAAAATTCAAGTTAATATGAACCTTATACTCATTCTATTTATATCATATATAATCAAGGTCCACATAATACTAATTCCATTTAATCATTTAATAGTTTCATTCCATTACCTTTCAATAATCATGAAAAGGTGTGTCAAGGACATAAAATAATTTATCACATTAATTTATAAACATTTAATATGTTCATTATATACCATTCATTAAACATGACATGGTGTAGAGGACATTCAACTAATGAAAATTAGATTATAATTAACCAGGCTAAGTGATGTCTGTAAAAATAATTTCCATTTAACAATTTAAAGATTCATTTAATTATGATAAAACACTTACCTTAACAAGTCCATGTTAAATATTAGCCGAAAGGTTTCATATATAATCTCAAAATGGAGAAAAAAGTAATAACATGGTACACACTCTAATTGGGTGGATAGCGTCGTGGTCCCAACCACCAAATACACGAATAAATTGTATAGTTAAGGATTGAGAACAAAATCTAAACAATATAATTAAGGGAGATTTATTTTTGAAACATCACCTGGTGAAAATTCACATAGTGATGTTAATTTATAAATGAAAATACTTTTAGGGAAAAGTCATAGACCACCTAACTTATGTTTGTAGTAGATTTATTTTCTAGTACCGACCCTTAGTTTATCCTAGATCATAATAAAATAGAAGAATGGGTGAATACCATAAAAATAGAATATATGAGTGTATATCTAAATAGCGTCATTGATAAGAAGACAAATGAGGAAAGAAGTCTAAGGATTTAAGCACTTACCGAGAGGAATCCAACAAGATGATTAGAAGTTAAATCTGAGGTTGGATGACTAAACATCACCAAATCCAACCTCAAAGACTTGATGAATATCTCAAAGGAGGAGGATAAGTCATCCTAAAAATTATATGAGAAAATAATAAATAGGGGTAAGGTTATAAGAAATATAAGGGGAAATGGTAATTTTAAATAAAATCTTGTAGTGGTAGGGTTTGGCCACAAGTTTGGTCAAACCGTGCGCCAAATATGCACCATGAATTGTCCAAAGAGGGATGCCACATGGTTCACACACACAATTTTGGAATCTGTGAAAAAACCATGTGTTTTTAATTTGATAAAAATTTAGGAGCCTCTACACAAGCATACGCTTTGGGTCACATGTTTAGGGAAAACTCTGCGGCCAATTTATGCTCACAGAACACCCCATACGGTTGAAAAAAACTTTGTGGAATGGGATACACATTTTCTAATAACCATGAATACCATTGGTTTCTTCCACTGTCTAGGGTTTTTCATTCTGAACAAGCCCCATAACATTCTCATTTCCTCTATAGACTCACTAGTCATTCATATTAGGGGAAAACTAAAAAATTAGACTAAAAATTAAAGGATCTGTAACTCATAGAAAGACCAGGTTCTTACAAATATAGGGTAATACATTAACATAAAAAAACAAATTATATTGAATATACTAGTGTTTTTATTACACAATTTTGAGGAATATTTTATGGATTTAGAATAATAAATAAAATGAAAATGTTTGGTTAAAAACTATACCTCTTCTTCAGACATCCTCCTTTTCATTACACATTAAGCTCTATAAGGTTTGTATTGTGACTAAAATAATACATATAGAATGTGGGGAGGGATTTTAGGAATGTATTTGGATAGGTATTGGATAAACCAAATGGATCTTGAAGTTTGTAGAGAATTTGAGAGGGGGTTTCCTTTTATAATCATGGGAGGATAATTCTTATAATTTCATAAAGTATAAAACTAATATATATTAATTTTATTTGGTAAAATGAATAAAAAATGATATAATTAGAATATAGTATGTGGATGGATCTAAATTTTCTAATAAAATGACGTTTTTATAAGTTTATATTATTTTTTTACCCTTATATTTTTGGTCTAACCTGTGTTAACCCTTTTTTACGATTAACGTTATAATAAAGTTTTTTACTCTTTAGGGGTCAAGATAATTAATATAAAAGAATAATTGGTTCATAAATAGAACATTTTAGATATTTTAAACCATATATGAATCATTTTTCTAAAGATTTAATTTTTATGAATTTTAAATCATTTAATAAAATATTGTTTGTTATAAAATATCATTTATGTTATTTTTGGATATACGTGAAATATTATTATATAATCTGTATCTAACTCATGTAAAATAGTTCAAAAATTACATGTATTTGAATATAAGGAAAATATTATATTAATATAATCATCCAATAAATTTTGTACACGTTTTTATATCATTTAAACCTCATCTTTTGGATTTACCCATCGTTTAACCCATTTTAACCTTAACCATGACAATGGATTTTTCAACATCAATGATTTATAATTTTACTTATAAGGAAATAATTGGATCATAAATTGAAAAGGTATGGATTTTTTTGACCATTTATCATTTTAATTTTAATTTTCAACATTTTTATGACTTTTAAATAATTTAATAAAAAATTATTTGACAAAAAATATCATTAATGACATTTTTGAAACTATTCATTTAATTTGACTTTGAAAACAACATAAAAAATTGAATTTTAATATAATCCTTTAAAATATAACTGAAATTTTATATATATACAAAAAATCTTGGAACAGAATAATTCATTCAAATTATATTACTTTGAATTTTTTTAAATAATTTATTTTATTTTTCAATTAAATGAATACATTTTGTTTCGGTGTTGTGTAAACATTTAAGACAAATATTTCATAACAATAAAATTTGAAATAAATTACCATGATAAAAAACAATAATTTATATATCAACTAACACTTTTAGAACTGAAAATATCAAATATTTATCCCTATGCCAAAAATTTAGAGATAATAAATCAAAGAGAATGACATTTTTGGCTTTTCTTTACAAAAAGTAATTTAAAGGTTAAAATCAACGAAATATGGAACTGAGTTTCCATATTTTAGAAATATAGATGTAAATATTCCAATGAGACTCATAAAATAAGATAAAGTCAAGTTTTACAGTCTATTTTTAGTCATTATCTTATTATTCTTAACCTTAATTTCCCAAATCACCCATACTATGGTTACAACTATTTACTATGGTTACCATTTATAATGACCAAAAATAAAAGGGACTAATTTAAAAAATTTGGAACTAATGATTTCAAATATTGAATTCATTTTCAAGATTTTATTTCCAGAATTGGTATAAATTAATTTAATATTAAATAAAAATGCGATGAAAAATAGTTTTTTTTAGAAAAATGTCTTTTTAGTATAATTTTTTATACCAAATTAAAGTATAAAATTTATTAAAATTAATTTAATTATATATTTTTAATAAAAATTACCTAATTAAATTTTAAAACTAATCCAAAATATAATTTTAGTTTTTAAATACTTTAAAAGAAATTACAGTTTAAAAAAAAACTCAATATTTTTCATTATTCATTTAAAAATAAAACATTTAGAAAAATATGAAAATTTCACCATAATATAATTTTGATTTAATTATTTAAAAAATGATAACATTTTTAACCAATTTTTTTTATAAATGTTGAATAAATTAATTATAATAGTTTCTCAAAAAAATAAGTAAAAACCATTTTTGAATAAATTATATTTTTGAAGTATAAAATGGATTTACTAAAAATTGAGTGATTATTTAATAAGAATTTATAAATTAATTTATATTTATTAGGTCCTTTATATATATATATTTCATAATGCAGTTAATCCTATTCATACTCGCTAATACAACAATTAGGTTATAACTGTCATTTTTAAATATTAATATTTCATGGTTGATTTTGGCTTAGTGTTTCGTGTTGTATAAACTTTCAAACATAGTTTTATTTTTAATATATAAAGGTATTAAATTTTACCATAATTTAATAAATTTAATATTATAAATTTTAACTAGAATGAGATAATTAAGGTTTTGACATTTGAAAATACCTTTGATGAAATCCTACATCATAAAAATGGTTAATAAAACATTCTTTTTAAAAGAGGGAAAACTAAATATGAATTTCATCTAGAATAACACACATAACTGTGTTTCCAAATAAGATAAAATTAGTGGCAAGTGAAAATATGGATATAGAGGTTAAGCTTAATATCTAAATAATGAAGAATATTGACAAAGATCATATCTAACAAAAAAGAGAATGATCAAGAAAAATTTAATGACCTTAAATCAATGAAGTGTTAAAAGAACCATCAATTCATTAAAAATGAAGGTAATAGGATAATATTTTTGTTTCAATATCCTTTTACTAGACTCAAGTAATTCTTTTACCATATAGAAAGAGAACATAAATAAATATACTTATTGACAAGTATAATTTTATCTTTAATCAATTTCAACCATAATCTCATCTTTTTATCCAAATGATGAGTATTCAAGATGAAATTTTTATGTCTAAAGCACTAAAATAAAATCCTAATAGATAAAATAATCGAAAAATGATAATAAGCTATTCGTATTGTCTTTAGACATTAACCAAAACCAAAATAGTGAGAATAAGTTAAGATAATTCCTTAAAATAATAAATCTTCATATGAAGAAATACAATATTAATCTCCAAAGCCATAATAATAACACCTAAAGTTCAACTTAGACTAGTTGATAGATAAATAACCAAAAAATTATTCAAAAACTTATTGAATAAGTTTGAAACAAAAAATTATAATGATTTGATCATATATTCTTCTAATATAAATTTAACATTTATATCTAATCAAAATTAGTCACTCATAAATTCACATAAAAAATGAATATTCCCTTATCATATAATCTGAAAAAAATATTCTAACCATTTCAATAAAAAATTAGTATCACCATAAATAAATATTAAAATCATATATAATTAAAAAATATATTTCATCATTTATTTCTCCAAAAAATCCCATAATATTCTATTTTACTCAATCATATAAGGTTCAAAAAATTGTGAAATTGTTCTAAAAGAACATTAATAACTTAATCAAAAAATCGTTTTTCAATACCATGGTAATAAATAAAACATATGTTCTAAAATTGGAATAACCCATAATTACTACAAAATAAAATATAATATACACCCTAAATCTTTTAAATACCTTTAAAATTATGTGCATAAAATGTAAAAGAATTATTCTTCAAATGACATTTTCACCAAAACCCATAACAAACCCACATGTTATCTTAACATAAATGTCTCCCAAAATTCTCTTAAATATCTTAAAATTACTTCACTTAATACATAAAAAATGGGTGTCTATACCTTTGAACATTTTATTAACCATAAACTTATAAACCTATTATAATATCTATAACTCCTCAAACATCCTAATATCCAAAGTCATCTAAACCTTTACTCTGATACCAACTACAAGGTATCAACCTTAAATCAATTTTTAAATTGAATCACTAGAATATAATTAAATTTCTTTTATTTATAGTATCTTTTAAGGTTTATAATTTTAAATAATTGATCTATAATCTTTTCATAAATAAATATTATATAAAAAGTGGAAACTTCTATTCAGTATCCATTTTTCCTTTAAAACAAAACTTTTATTATATAATTCTCTTTTCATTAAATATGTTGAAAATTTTTATATTGACCACATCCTTGTACTTAATCATCCTTAAAAACCTATGAAAAACATTTTAAAACATGTGATGAGCACAACACGATTAGTATGGAACATAAAAAAATAAAAAAACCCATTAGTTCATGAATAATTATAATTTTTTCCATTAAAAAAACCATGGGCTAAAAATAAACATTTCATTACCCAATAAATCAACTTTTAATCCAAAATAATTTCATAAAAAATTTATTAAGAAATATTAAAGTCAAAATAAAACTCATAAAGGTTCCTTTGAAATCCTGAAAATATTCTAAAAACATTTTCAAAAAAGTTTTACATTTCAACCTTATAAAGTAGAATATACTTTCCTTTAAACATAAGCTCATTAGCTTACCTTGTGAGATAATAATACTTCTATAAAAAATATTGAAGGAATAAATAAATCATGTAAGTAACTTGGGGAATAATTTTCATATAACTATTAAACATGAAATAACCTATATAGTCCATATCAATCATGATCATTACCCAATGAATTAGAGGGATATAACAGTCCCACATGTTCTTGTTTTTTAACGTAACCTCCCATCCTAATTATAATGGAACCACCCATCATCAATTTATAATATAACCACCCTTACATCATTTGTAATAGAACCAAAATTCATCCTAAAAAATTCCAAGGAACCATATCATAATCATAACACATGAAAAATTTCCTTTTCATCATCATAATCATAAAAATATTCTTTACACCTATAAGAAAACATTTACAGATATTGAAATATCCATTATATTTAAAACATTATTTTTAAAATTAAAATATAAAAGGGTATGAGTGTTTTTATTTTAAGATAAAATTAAATCATATAAATGAATCCAAACATCAAATAACAGTTATGACGATGGAAAAAATCATTAATGTTGTATATGTTAAAAATGAACATGCATTTTATCTTTTTTATCAAAAGGTTTTGTATAAAATACATAAAAATATTACATTTTAAAAACTTTGAAAGAAGTTTAAAGGTGACATAAAATTTCATTTATAATTTATTAATGCACATATAAATACATCAATAAAATAATTTTAAGAATATGGTCATGGAAGAAAATAGTTTAGAAAATAAACCTTTAAAACATTTAAAATCAGGATTTTAAAGTTAAGTTCCCCTTACCTTGAGTTAGAATCATCACATAAATTATTTATATTACATAATAATAAATACATGTTAATTATTTAAATTCTTAATATCAATTTTCATGTTTATTATTCCTTTTATTTTATTTATTACCATGTTATATTCAATTAATTAATCATTTAAGTTCAAGTCAAATGTTTTGATGATATTTGGATAATATGTCCAAAATGAATTAGATAGGTTGACTGTGGTCAATGAGGTCATTATTAAATCATATATAAAATTATAATAATGAAATAATTATCATTTTTATACATCAATTGTAATTTTTGAACTAATAATGAAATATGGTTGGAAAAAATGAACTGCGCTACAATCATGGAGACTGTAGGCCACACATACGCATGAGTAACATTTCTATTTTTCAATGATCATTTTGGAAAGAATAAAAATATTATTTTATATTTAAAGAATTATAGTTATATTATAAATACTATATTATTTATTTACCTAGAAATATTTATATTTTCTATTTGATTTGTGATGGAAAACGAATCACATCCGTTCATGGAGGTGGTAGTCCACAAGTACTCACAAACAATGTTATCATTTTCCAATGGATGGAAGGTTAATAAATTATATGATATATGATATTTTTATAATGATAAATATTTCTTTAATATCATATATAAATATTAAATACATCATTATAACGATCCATGAGAGGTGGTTATGGAAAACAAAGTACATTGGTTTGTGAGGCGACAGTCCACTATACACACAAATGATAGTTTTGTTTCCCATTTGATGGAAAATGAGATGGATATATGGTATTAAATTAATATAAAAACATATTATTGTATGGAATATATTTGTGTTTTCATTTTATCATGGTTGAATAATATTTCGAGAAGTTAAAATAATAAATATAACAAAAAATCTAAGTTAAGAACTACACCTCTTCTTCAGACAACCTCTTTCGATTTACACCTTAAGCCCTATATGGTTGGTGTTATACTAATAAACATACCTCTAGAACATGGGTATGTATTTTAAGAAGGGATTTTTTGAATTTTCTTAACCAAATGGATCTTTAAGTGTGTTGATAAAATGAGAGGTGGTGCCCTTTTTTAAAGAGGAGAGTGAAATTCTTAGAATTATTAAAGTATTAAATTAATATTAATTAATGTTCAAAGAAAAATGAATAAAAAATGATATAATAATAATATAGGATTAGGATGGGTTAAAATTATATCATTCAATAATTTTTTTGGGTTTAGATTATGTTTTTCCATTATTTTTTTGTTTTAATCTATGTTAACCCTTTTTTATTATTACCATGATAAAAAAGCTTTTTACTCTTTTGGGGGAAATCTAGTTGATATAATAGGAAAATTGGATCATAAATAGACCATGGTTAACATGTTAAAACATACCCCAATAAATTATTTGAGGTTTTTATTTTTAGGAATTTTAAATCATTAAATAAAACATTTTTTTATTATAAAATATCACTCATGTAATTTTTGGAAATACATGAAATATTATAATATAATATGTGTCTAACTCTTGTCAAATTGATCCAAAATGAAACATATTTGAATATAAGGAATATATGGTATTTATAGAATCATAAAATACCCACATAAAAGAGGAAAATGTATATATTTGGGTTATTTCTTAATCCTTATAATATTATTTCTAACCTTAATTTTCCAATTTACCCTTACCGCGATTACAATTATTTACTGTGGTTACTTTTCATTATGAACAAAAATAAAAGGGACCTATTTTTTCAAAATTTTACCTCCTGATTCCAAATATGGAATCCATTTTTGACGATCAAATTTATTTAAGTGGAATCTGTAAGAACTCGGATCTTATTTTCAGGTATGTTTTTCCTTTTTCAGGAGTTTTTGAGAAAAGCGGAGCTTTTGAAAATTTTTGAAGTACACACCGTGTACTTCGTTGCCACAAGAGGTCGTGTGCTGGACGTGTCATGGCCACACACACAATCGTGTGAGGTGATGTGGAGGCCTCCTAAAGCGGAGTATAGAAAGGGAAAGTACATGCCGTGTACTTCAAAAGTACATGCCATGTATTTTCTTTTTTTCATTAAACTGACCGGGGTCGCGTCCAATGGACCGGGGTGTCTTCTTCTTCAGCCGAAACGTCCCAGAGCACCTGTACGGTGCCGAGAATTCCCTGATCCTCTGATCACACATCCGTTCTCCGAATCTACCATCATCAATTGCGTTGGAATCACAAAGGTAATCTCTTCCTTTTTATAAAGCACCATTTTCCAATTCCTCCTGTTTTCAAAGTTATTGTGGGTTGAAAATTTTATGAATTTTTATAGATCTACGATGTTCTAAGGAGATTCAAGCTTCGAGGTTCAATTATATTGATCTCCTCACCCCGAGGTAGGTGATTTGCACCTCTCTGTAGAAAGTATTTGAGTTTTATGGGCAAATTTTCCCAATACCCTTGAAGGGGGTTTTGCGCGTTTACTATTTTGGCCCTGTTGGTTGCCTACTTTGCTTGTATTCCTGAGTATAGGTTATTGTCTATGAATAGGTTAATTACCTATGCTTTGGATGGTTTTTGAATGCATGTTTTTCCTGTTTTGACCTTCAGGTCTTGTTTTCCTGTTAGGCTGCTGTTTTCTTTCCCAAGCCTAGTATTATAGGATGGGGTGACTTTTTTTACGACATGCTATTATGCTGTAGACTTATAGACAAGTAGTTCTTGAGGTTTACTTTATCCATGTAACACCACAAGATTTTATGAAAAATATTCTTTTAATTTCATTAATGTCTTGTGTTGTATGCTACACCAATATTACCTTGCGCAATACACAACACCGTATTAGCTTGCAGTATACGCAACACTATTCTTGGATCGTGTTACACACAATTTTGATAATAGTTATTCTATGCAACATTGAGTATATATATATATATATTCATTGTATAAATGAAATATGGTTGGATTATGTTATACGAAGCAATGAAGGATTCTTGCACAACACGCAACCATGACTTGGCTTGCATTACACGCAATCGCGACCTTCCTCGATAGCGTGTGTTGTACGCAATACCGGGTTTTACTAAACAACGATATATTATTATAATATTATTATGAACCAGACGTTATGAATAGTATTAACTAAATTTTGTATCTTATAACATTATTATTCGTCTTGCACATTTTCTAAAACATGGTATAAGAACAAAATAATTTTTTCGGGTAAAATAAGTATTTTTCAAAAAATGCAGTTTTGCCGCCTTTTGATGGCGCACCCACTTTAAATCTAGTTTTTGACATGTTTATAAGTTCAATTTGACAAAATAAAATTCTTCTTTGGAATCATGAAATAAAAATTTCCTTTGGATAAATTTTCATATCATTCTGGTAACTTTCATATTTTGATGAATAGTAAAAACACGCTATATTTTAATTAAAAACAACTTTTTCAATAGAAATAATTAATAGTGATAAATTATTAATTTGAGTGGTTTTAAAGTATATTTAGAATGTATTTTTACAATTTAATAAAATGTTTCTCATTGGATGTAATTTCACATTTAAACCAGACATAAACAAGTGTCAATCTTTTGATAGTTATTATCTCTTAAGAACACGCTACTTGTTTTGACGACGGGAATTAATTTTTAAATTAATTAATGCAACTGATATGTTTTGAATTTGGTAAAATAGACATCATTTTTGAGTTAATAATATCAAATATAGCTTAGGCCTAATTTTTGGTATTTTTCTGGAAACTTTCATTTTTTGATGAATAGTAAAACCACTAAGTGGTAGTTAAAAAAATGAATTTTTCATAAAACTTAATTTTACCACTTCTGTGAGTGGAATTTCAAAAATCTGAGAGACATGGTTGATGTCAGTAAGTAAAATTTTGTTCAATGAGATGAAAATAATTTTTGGTGAATAGTAACTTTTTACTTTTTTTTACCACGGTTAAAAGTAAATAGGGTAATTAAGGGTAAAAATGATATTATTATTACCCTAACACATGTCCTAATTCTATTGGATAAGTGTAATTTGACCAAAAACAACCTTAGGAATAAAATATGACCATTTAGGCCCACTTGGATTAGATTAGGACATTTATTATTATTTAATTCAAAGAAGAGTTAAAAGAGTTAAAATCAAAGTTTATTTACTAAAACATTTTTAATATAGGGTTATACATAATATAAATACGATTGTAAATATTCATTAGAAAGCTAATAAGATTTCCTATATAATTATATTTTATTTATAATTTTTAGACATTAAATAATTTAATTTATTTATGACACAATGATGATGCAGTAATTACCATAATAGTGAAAAATTATAATAATTGATATTATAAATACCCAAATAAGTGTAATTTGAGACTTTTTATGAATTAAACTAATTTTATAGGTTAATATGACATGTTAATATTGATTTAATTAACTTTTTTCGAACTAATCATTCTGTTATGATTTTCACAAAAATCAATTACTAAATAGTGTCAAAATTGACATAAAATAGTTTTTAAAACAAATATTATATTATTAATAAACAACTTGGGGTTTGTTTGGATTGTTATAGTAAGTTTATTAACCTTATAGTGTAATAACACAAGAAGACACGGTAAAAGTAAAATTATTTAACTTAATGTTAAATCTAAATTATAAGGTTAACATAGGAACATAAACATGTCTAAATTATATTGGATGAGAGGATTTAGACCTATCCCCACCTTAGCTTCTAAATAAATCAATTTGGAGCTATTTAAAACAGAATTTAAATTTATAATAAAATAATAGTTTTTGTTATTCCAAAGGTGCCCCTCTCCTCCCTTATAAAAGGGCACCTACTCCCCCTCTTCCTCACACCACTTTGAGCCTTCAAGCTCAGCCAACCCCTGCCAATTTCTCCACTCCACTTCCCTAGAAACATCCTAGAGGTTCTGGTCTTCTTTAAAGACCTATTTTAGTGCCCTAAAAGGAGGTATCAAAGAAGCACTTCAAAGAAGAGATAATGTCAGTTACCGATTCTTTCATCTTTATTTCTTCTTCCACTTCTTCTTCTTTAGTTGTTTCATTATGAAGTAATAACATCAGTATCACTCACATACTGATATGTTATTATAAGTATGAAACAACCCTATTTCACCATCTATCCATCATACGGAAAAAGAAATCACCACGCGTGCGTACGTACGGAATACCGTCTCCACGTCGTGGTGTAATCTATTTTCCACCACCACCTTACTTGGATGGGTATATTGGTGTAAATAATGACTATATATGACTGTTATAAAGTGATATTGATTCTGAAATAGTATACATACACTCCAATACAATTCCACGATCATAGGAACGCTATCATCACTCGTGCGTACGTACGGAATACCGTCTCCACGATGTGATGCGACTCGTTCTACATGATCTTCATTTCATAATGATTATATAAATGAATTGAATGAATGAATATGATATATATTACACTAATACCATTCTGGAAATGAGGTATCTATAACCTAAAGAGAAGAATAAGAATTTATTCGACAAAACACGCATAAGAACAAAAAGCAATAAACACCCGAATAACAAGTAGTAATGAAATATTACTAATAAAAAGCTAAGAATATGACCATATATGATATCATAACAATAATTATGATTCTGGAATAAGTAAATAACATTATTTAAATCATTATACAGTAGGTTCAGACACTTACGAAGCATATCAGACCTAAGGTAAGGGAAATATCACAATCTCATTTTTATCCGAGATTGCTTATACTTTGGTATTTACTGGGGTGTATTTTATCATCCACTTCCATGTTTCCCCAATATGTAATATTTATATACTTCTAAAATAGTTTATATGCAATTTTACCATTTAGTGAGTTTTTATTAAAAGATATGAAAGGAATCTTTTGTCGTTTTTCGTACGAGGTACTTTTTGACTTTTCCGACAAAAGTATGAGAAGAATGTTTTCTTTTAACTTATACGACATGAATGGATTTTTAAAACATTATTTACAAGAAGCTTCCTTTACAAGTTTGCAAGTTTATTTTTAATCAACTTCTTTTAGTTTAAAATTGTACGACATGTTAAGAAAGGAAAATGTTTTTGAAGTAGAAAGGATATTTTCCTCAAGAATGGAGTTCAAGTGTTTTATCAAAATTATTTTCCATCTAAGATAATATAGGGTTCTGTTTCTATCCCTATTATTAAATTTACTTTATTATTTTGTGATGGAAATATTTTTATGAATTCCTTTATCTTATATGAATTGTTTTATGATGTCATGATGTTTAAGATTCCCATTTTTATTACATGGGTTATGCAATGATGTATGATTTATGATTTTGTGGCACACATAAGAATGGTATCATTATGAGATGGGTGGGACCTATATCTCCCTCCAATGCATTGGGTAAAGATTTTATATCTCATGAGATAGACATGGCTGGAATGGTAGGTTATACCGGTTCAGTGAAACAGGACTGAAATGAGGAGTGAACTCGGTTCAGAAAGGGACTTTGTCCACCAAGATAGTCTTGGCAATGAGTCTTGACTAATAAGAAATGATTCTCTATGATTATGTGTATATGCCATAAAGTTTCATGTTTTAAGTTATGATTATTGGGATTACATTTCACTATTATGATTTATCCCATGTTATGAAATTATGATCTCTTTTGCAGGTTAAGATTTCCAAAATATATGTTCTTATGAATATGACGTGATTGATATTTATTTTGTTTACCCTTACTGAGCATTTGAGCTCACCCTTTTATGTTTTTTCCCAGGACATAAAGAAAGGATTTAGGTTTAAAAAAAAGAAGATCTTTATGGGAGATGTTGAAGATCTTTCACCACGATTAGAAGATTATATTCCGAGTTTCCAAAGACACTAAACTATTACGGTCCTTGTGTGTGTGTTTTTGTTATGTACTAAGTTTTCCGCAAAAGTAATGTAATGTCAATGTACGTCAAGCTTTGGGTCTCTACAGTTGGTATTAGAGGAAACGTTTAGTCAACCTTTGGAAACTAGGATGCAAAAACATTAGTAATATCCCTAGAGATATTTCTAAGATATGTCTAGGGATGTCCCTAAGGATAAGTATACGTATAGGATATAGTCCTAGAACTATGGTAATGATATTAGATTAAACCAAAGATGTTAGATATTGAAGTTTCTCCCCCTTTATTATGATTTTTTCCTCTCACTCTATTCTTTTTGGGTTTTTGAAAATGGCTGGAAACAAGATGATTCACAATAATAGAGGATATGATGGACAATGGAATGATATTCTTCATGAGCAACCAAATGAAATGGGATTTGGAAGTCCAAACATCATTATTATGCCGAATCAGCAATCTCATAATATGATCAATAAAGTAAAATTTGTTAAGTTTCCTGACTCGGATAATAAGAGAAAGATGGTGTTTCATGATGATTATAGAGGAAAGAAAGTTCAATTTCCCCTATGTAAATCATGTGGGAAGAGGCATCAAGGAGAATGTTTCAAAGGAACTGGAAGATGTTTTGGGTGTGGAAAATAAGGACACAAAGCCAGTAAGTGCAAAGGAAAAGGTTCAGTTAACACAAGGGATGAGGATAATGGTATTGCTATGACATCAACAATGGTTAAATGTTTTAAACGTGGAATGTACGGGCATTATGCAAACCAATGCCCTAAGGGAAAGTCTCATGAAGAGAATCTGTATGGTCGTATGGGTAGTATTTATGTTGATGATGATGAAGAGACTACAAATGATATGTGAGATGAAAGAATTGTTGAAGCTCGGTCAATGGTTTAAGAATGTAGTGGAATGATTACATGTTTATCATGTGTAATGTTGTATAAGTAATCTCATGATACTATGGAATAAAGAGACATCTAAGGATTGTTACACTGTTTTCTTTCCTTGAGTTTTGAAAGTGTATGATTAATGGTACCAGTATCCATGAAAGGTTATTCAGATATTTTTGGAATGTAGATGATATGCGCATAATGAAGGGATAAGGAGAAAATTAAATGTTTGATAGTATTCATGAGCTCATGAATGATATAAGGAGAAGGTTATATCATGGTTTGAGTATATATATTTTTTGGATTTTGGTATGTGGAAAGAGTTAAATTTTGACTGGATTCATGTTTTCACTAAGGATCAATGGGAATTCATTCTTCAAGAGAATACATGATTAAGGTATTCACATGTTTGTAATTTGACTAACAAGATATATCTTATGATATATGGGGGATAAATGATGGCATTCACGTGATCATTTTCTTTATACTATGAGCTTGGACTGAAGTATTTTAGATAAGCCTAAAGATTGGAATGGATTATGTTGGACATAAGTTAGTATTGTTTAAGGATAAATTTTTTTTGATATTGTTGATGGGATGTTATAGTAATACAGCTTTAGAAAAAGGACAACCTGCAGGACGAGCGACAACCCATCGCGTCGGATATGGTTGTGGGAATCGAACCCACAACCGAAGTGCGACTGACCTTTATCGCCTACCACTGGCCTACAGTAAGTCCCTGTTTAGTATAAACTAGTTTTATTATATTAAGCAGTATGATATATGAAGTATAAGTCTATTTTAGGAACCATATATGATTAATCTCACTATAGATGGACTTATGTATTTTTTGATAACTTTTATAACCTTTTGTTTGAGACAGATGGAATGACCCATCATTCTATCACATGATCTGCTAACACATCACGAATGAAAAATTCAACTTCATTTCTTTTAGAGATGAAGTGGAAATTGTCCAAAGAACGAAAAATGGTGAGACTATACCAAAATCACGAAAGTATTTCTTCTAATTCCAATTTCATCAACTTTAGGGAAATGATCTTGAAAACCAAAAATGTTGTCCTAGTGCTCTTATATTTGATGAATCAGATGGTACCTTAGATCATCACAAATTTATGGCTTTGTGATTTCTGGCTTTTCCATAGCCATGTTCTCTACCACTCTCCATCAGAACATGATGGTTAGATTTCTATTCCATATCCATATTTTCACCTATGTGGAAACCCAGTGATTAGTTTATTTGGGTAATCGTTATGTTTTATACTTTTGTTTTTAAAGATTGGTTTTGGTATTCCTTTTTACGATGTGGGTTTCTATTAAAGAAACTTTCGAATAGTAAACCATTTATAACCCCGACGAATTTCGAGGGCAAAATTCATTTTAAGGGGGGTAGAATGTAACACCTCGAGATTTTAAGAAAAATATTATTTTAATTTCATTAATGTCTTGTGTTGTATGCTACACCAAGATTACCTTGCGCTATACGCAACACCGTATTAGCTTGCAGTATACACAACACTATTCTTGGATCGTGTTACACACAATTTTGATAATAGTTATTCTACGCAACATTGAGTATATATATATATATATTCAATGTATAAAAGAAATATGGCTGGATTATGTTATACGAAACAACGAAGGATTCTTTCACAACACGCAACCCTGACTTGGCTTGCATTACACGCAATCACGACCTTCCTCGATAGCGTGTGTTGTACGCAATACCGGGTTTTACTAAACAATGATATATTATTATAATATTATTATGAACTAGCTGTTATGAATAGTATTAACTAAATTTTGAATCTTATAACATTATTATTCGTCCTGCACATTTTCTAAAACATGGTATAAGACCAAAATAAATTTTTCGGGTAAAATAAGTATTTTTAAAAAAATGCAGTTTTGCCGCCTTTTGATGGCGCACCCACTTTAAATCTAGTTTTTGACATGTTTATAAGTTCAATTTGACAAAATAAAATTCTTCTTTGGAATCATGAAATAAAAATTTACTTTGGATAAATTTTCATATCATTCTGGTAACTTTCATATTTTGATGAATAGTAAAAACACACTATATTTTAATTAAAAACAACTTTTTCAATAGAAATAATTTATAGTGATAAATTATTAATTTGAGTGGTTTTAAAGTATATTTAGAATATATTTTAACAATTTAATACAATGTTTTTCATTGGATGTAATTTCACATTTAAACCAGACATAAACACGTGTCAATCTTTTGATAGTTATTATCTCTTAAGAACACGCTATTTGTTTTGACGACGGGAATTAATTTTTAAATTAATTAATGCAACTGATATGTTTTGAATTTAGTAAAATAGACATCATTTTTGAGTTCATAATATCAAATATAGCTTAGGCCTAATTTTTGGTATTTTTCTGGAAACTTTCATTTTTTGATGAATAGTGAAACCACTAAGTGGTAGCTAAAAAAAATGAATTTTTCATAAAACTTAATTTTACCACTTCTGTGAGTGGAATTTCAAAAATCCTAGAGACACGGTTGATGTCAGTAAGTAAAATGTGGTTCAATGAGATGAAAATAATTTTTGGTGAATAGTAACTTTTTATTTTTTTTACCACGGTTAAAAGTAAATAGGATAATTAAGGGTAAAAATGATATTATTATTACCCTAACACATGTACTAATTCTATTGGATAATTTTAATTCGACCAAAAACAACCTTAGGAATAAAATATGACCATTTAGGCCCACTTGGATTAGATTAGGACATTTATTATTATTTAATTCAAAGAAGAGTTAAAAGAGTTAAAATCAAAGTTTATTTACTAAAACATTTTTAATATAGGGTTATACATAATATAAATACGATTGTAAATATTCATTAGAAATATAATAATATTTCCTACATAATGATATTTTCTTTATAATTTTTAGACATTAAATAATTTAATTTATTTATGACACAATAATGATACAGTAATTACCATAATAGTGAAAAATTAGAATAATTGATATTATAAATACCCAAATAATTGTAATTTGAGACTTTTTATGAATTCCACTAATTTTATAGGTTAATATGACATGTTATTATTGATTTAATTAAATTCGTTTGAACTAATAATTCTGTTATGATTTTTACAAAAATCAATTACTAAATAGTGTCAAAATTAACATAAAATAGTTTTTAAAAAAAATATTATATTATTAATTGTTATTTTATTTCTAAAAATCTAAGGTTCGGCCAAATGACTTAGATAGGGTTATATATATTAATAATAAACAACTTGGGGTTCGTTTGGATTATTATAGTATGTTTATTAACCTTATAGTGTAAGAAAAAAAGAAGAAACGGTAAAAGTAAAATTATTTAACTTAATGTTAAATATAAATGAAAAGGTTAAAATAGGAACCTAAACTTGTCTAAATTCTATTGGATGAGAGGATTTAGACCCATACACACCTTAGCTTCGAAATAAATCAATTTGGAGCTATTTAAAACCGAATTTGACTTTATAATAAAATAATAGTTTTAGTTATTCCAAAGGTGCCCCTCTCCTCCCTTATAAAAGGGCACCTCCTCCCCCTATTCCTCACAGCACTTTGAGCCTTAAATCTCGGCCGAACCCTGACAATTTCTCCTCTCCACTTCCCTAGAAACATCTTAGAGGTTTTGGTCTTCTTCAAAGACCTATTTTAGTGCCCTAAAAGGAGGTCTCAAAGAAGCACTTCAAAGAAGAGGTAATGTCCGTTACCGATTCTTTCATCTTTATTTCTTCTTCCACTTCTTCTTCTTTAGTTGTTTCATTATGAAGTAATAACATCAGTATCAATCACATACTTATATGTTATTATAAGTATGAAACAACCCTATTTCAACATCTATCTATCCTACGGAAAAAGAAATCACCGCGTGTGCGTACGTACGGAATACCGTCTCCACGCCGTGGTGTAATCTATTTTCCACCACCACCTTACTTGGATGGGTATAATGGTGTAAATAATGACTATATATGACTATTATAAATTTATATTGATTCTAAAATAGTATACCTACACTCTAATACAATTCCACGATCATAGGAACAATATCATCACTCATGCGTACGTACGGAATACCGTCTCCACGATGTGATGCGACTCGTTCTACATGATCTTCATTTCATAATGATTATATAAATTAATTGAATGAATGAATATGATATATATTACACTAATACCATTCTGTAAATAAGGTATCTATAACCTAAAGAGAATAATAAGAATTTATTCGACAAAACACGCATAAGAACAAAAAGTAATAAACACCCGAATAACAAGTAGTAATGAAATATTACTAATAAGAAGCTAAGAATATGACCATATATGATATAATAACAATAAGTATGATTCTGGAATAATTCAATAACATTATTTAAATCATTATACAGGAGTTTTAGACACTTACGAAGCAAATCAGACCTAAGGTAAGGGAAATATCACAATCTCATTTTTATCCGAGATTGTTTATACTTTGGTATTTACTGGGGTGTATTTTATCATCCACATCCATATTTCCCCAATATGTAATATTTATATCCTTCTACAATATTTTATATCCAATTTTACCCTTCAGTGAGTTTTTAGTAAAATATATGAAAGGAATCTTTTGTCTTTTTTCATACGAGGTACTTTTTGACTTTTCTGATAAAAGTACGAGAAGAATGTTTTCTTTTAACTTATACGACATGAATGGATTTTTAAAACATTATTTCCAAGAAGCTTCCTTTACAAGTTTTCAAGTTTATTTTTAATCAACTTCTTTTAGTTTAAAATTGTATGACATGTTAAGAAAGGAAAATGTTTTTGAAGTAGAAATGATATTTTCCTCAAGAATGGAGTTCAAGTGTTTTATCAAAATTATTTTCCATCTAAGATAATATAGGGTTCTGTTTCTATCCCTATTATTAAATTTACTTGATTATGTTGTGATGTGAATATTTTTATGAATTCCTTTATCTTATATGAATTGTTTTATGATGTCATAATGTTTAAGATTCCCATTTTTATTACATGGGTTATGCAATGATGTATGATTTATGATTTTGGGGAACACATAAGAATGGTATCATTATGAGATGGGTGGGACCTATATCTCCCTCCAATGCATTGGGTAAAATTTTTATATCTCATGAGATAGACATGGTTGGAACGGTAGGTTATACCGGTTCAGTGAAACAGGACCGAAATGAGGAGTGAACTCGGTTCAGAAAGGGACTTTGTCCACTAAGATAGTATTGGAAATGAGTCTTGACTAATAAGAAATGATTCTATATGATTATGTGTGTATGCCACAAAGTTTCATGTTTTAAGTTATGATTATTGGGATTACATTTCACTACTATGATTTATCCCATGTTATGAAATTATGATCTCTTTTTCAGGTTAATATTTCCAAAAGATATGTTCTTATGAATACGACGTGATTGATATTTCTTTTGTTTACCCTTACTGAGCATTTGAGCTCACACTTTTATGTTTTTTCCCTTGGACATAAAGAAAGGATTTAGGTTTAAAAAAGAAGAAGATCTTTATGGGAGATGTTGAAGATCTTTCACCATGATTAGAAGATTATATTCCGAGTTTCCAAAGACACTAAACTATTACGGTCCTTGTGTGTGTGTTTTTGTTATTTACTATATTTTCCATTAAAGTAATGTAATGTCAATGTACGTCAAGCTTCGGGTCTCTACAATCCATTACACGATGCTATGCTTTCTTGACTTACATAGGGTCGTGAGAACCTTGTGTATAGACCATAGGGAGAATTGACATTGAGGGCCTCTTGAGAGTGTCTTTATAATTACACGATGCGAGACCACATGGGGAATTGATGTTGAGTGCTCCCCCAGAGTGTCTGTAGTTCCACAAAATGGGACATAGTGGGAATCGATGTTGAGTGATTCCCAAGAGAGCCTTTAGTACAATACAAGACTGTAGGGGGAATTGACAGTGAGTGATTCCCCAGAGAGTCTATACCTTAGCTGAACTAGAGGGGTGAGACTGTGTGTGCCGCCCAGAGGGTTTCTTGTTCTTGATAGGTAGAACCAGAGGGGATATGATGTGGGTACTTCCCAGAGGGTTACCTATTGTGTTATTTGTTTTGCTGTTGCATTCTATGTGGTGTTTTGAATGCTTAAACTGTGGATTGTTTACTGCTTAGTGATTCCTTGTTTACTACTTTCTGTACTTTTACCTGCCATATACTCATTGACTATTAGGCATAGATCTTCAGGTGGTTGACTACTGGGATTTAGTCTCACACCCTATTTGGGCCCCACTTTTGGGCCCAAATAGATTATATTGCTGTAGGTATAGACAAGGTAAAGTGCCCTTCAACTTCAGGTACTTGATTGCTTTGGAGTATGAGAGCACGGGACCAAGCCGTGGATTGCGATGCGGAGGAGTTTCTCATCTCTTTTTATTTTGTACTATGTTTTAGTGCTGTATTCATCATTGTGACTTGTTTGGATGCTTTCCTAGACATATGTATCATGCTTTATTTATATGTATATATGTGCTCCAGTTTTTTTATCATCCCAGTCTTCTATTGTTTAATGTTGTTGGATACTTACTGCTTCCGCTATTGTACATGTTGCTTACTTATACTATGTACTCTACCAATGAGGGCATAGTTTTCCCACTATCACACCCAAGTCCCTCACTGCTAGTCGGCAACCTCTGGCATTTGGGTAAATGCGCTTGAGGCCATTTGACCAACCGGGTATGGGGAACCTCCGGGTGGCTTCTGGAACCGGGATGTTACAAAGTGGTATTAGAGGGATTCTTTTCTCTTGAATTATTGTTTGGAGCCTATAGTCAGGGATAGGATGGAATAGGTACTTGGTAATAAGCTGTGCTTGGGAGTAGCTAACCCATGTACAGGGAAAAGCAAATCTACCTTGTTATAGAAATTTTTCTGGTTTGCAATTTTACAGTTGATTTGATTTCACCATTAGGTGATTCACATGTTTTGTGCAGTTACAGTTGATGTTATTGAGGTTCTATTTCTCTCACAACTCGATGAGATGAGGGTATTCCATCTCAGGCATCATATAGGAACTTGTTAGAAATCACATGCCATGCATTATTTCCATGACATCTAGGATAAATTAGCGATTTCATGTTGTTGTGATAGATGTTGTGTAAAATATGCATGATGTTGTGATGGATGCATTGATAGAGATACCTGCTGTTTGATAGGGAATTGTGTGTAAGGTTTTGTTTGAATGAATTCCAAAATTTGGTTCTTGAGGTGTTATGGGCACTCCTAGACCAGAATTTGGTGGATCGTTGCCCAGTCTTCTTGTTTATAACTTTTATAGGGTGCCAAACTTTGATTTGTGGGGACTATGGGCCCTCACGGATCAGAATTTGGTACTTTCATTGCTTGTTTCAGTGTTTTCTGGGTTCCGAAGTAGTTTCTGAGGCTTACTGTCTGAAAAAACCTAGAATACATGCCATGTAATGTTAAGTAGATTCCATGTATTCTTCTATTCGGGAATAAATAGGTTTTCTTAAGTACACATTGTGTACTTTATGTACACACCATGTAGTCTTTGACCATGTCGTAGGCCGTGTGAGAAGAAACACAGGATGGGAAGAGTCGAGCGGAAACACGCCTTGTCCGTGTTGTAATATAATCCTAGAAACCCAACTGTGTAGCTAACAACACGGGTCGGTGGAGTATTTTCTTATACACGCCATGTTTCCCTTGAATAGGCTATGTAGTCGAACCCAGGTGCCCGACCGTGTCACGAACAACACGGGTCGGTGTTATCCTTTCACATACATGTCGTTTATGTCAGGAACACGCCATGTAGTTTGAGTCATGTGTCTGATCGTGTCACTAACAACACGAGCCAGGTGAAGCTTGTCCAGTACATGACATGTCTACCTTGAACAGGCCGTGTAGTATTGTCTTAGGAGATCCATGTGGCTTAACCATGTAGAAGGACCCGAGCAGGGGAAGAGGATTCATGTACACACCGTGTGTTTTGAGAACACACCGTGTGTTTGGGGTGTTACACGACCAGTTTAGGCAAAAGTACATTCCCATGTGAATGAATTCAGGGAACATACCGTATAGGTAGTGTACACAACGTGTAGTCATGTTTTGTTAAACCTGAATGTTTTCTTCCTCCTGTTCTATTCTTACAATCCTTGTTTTTAGTCCTTTGTAATTCTAATCTATGGTGTGCTCTTGACCTTGTAGAGTCATGCCACTGAGACGTCCACCAGTTGTGCGCCAGTTGCCAAGCAGTGATTAGACACCGGACATGGCTGATTAGGGACCACCTAAAGATCCTCCTGTTGTGCCAGTATTGGCACTAGAAGTTATACCTATTACCAGTGATGATGCACAGTTCAGGGAAGGCTTCATAAGGATGATGCAGTCTTTTCAGGGAGCGCCGCCTCCTGCCCCATCGATGGCTGATTTGACGCGGATCTTCCAGCAGCAGCATCCCCCCACTTTCTTAGGGGAAGGAGGACCTCAGGATGCATAGTCATGGATCAAAGCCATGATGAAAATCTTTGAACATCGGAAGACGCCTCCAAATATGAGAGTCAAGCTCGCTACCTATATGCTACGGGATTCCACCAATAGATGGTGGGATGTGATCTCACAGGCGAGTCATCAGCAGGTTATGGCTTGGGAGGAGTTCCAACACATCTTCTACGACTACTTCTATCCGGAGACCCTGAGGGCCGACCGAGCCCAGGAGTTTATGATCCTTGAGCAGTGTACCCTATCAGTTATGGAGTAATCCTCTCGTTTCACCAAGCTTCAATGTTTCACACCCTTCCTGGGAGGGGATGGGTTATTCCTGGAAAGGAAGTTTGAGGATGTCCCCAGACAGGACATCCACTCTCAGGTGAATATCCTCAGGTTGAATTCCATCGCTTCCATTGTCAACCATGCACTAATCACGGAGCAGAATCTTAGGGAATCTGGAGTTGTGATCCAGGGTAGCCCAACATCCAAAGTTAGTGCTCCACCAGCTGATAGCTAAAAGCACCGCAGGGAGACTACACAGGGAGATCCGAGTAGGTGGGATGCATCTTCTGGTAGCTAGGTGGTGTGCTACTAGTGTGGGAGAAATGGGCATACGAGGCCGCAGTGCCAGAGAGACCCAGTAGAGTGACAATCTTGTGGAAAATTGGGGCACCTTCATTGTGTCTGTCAGATCGTTTCACTAGCAACTGGTGACAGGGGTTCATATATGACTCCTCATACATGAGAAGCTCTGCCAGTTTCTCACCAGTCTAGGAACTGGAGTTCTTCCAGCCATTCAGGCCGAGGTGGAGGTCGCGACTGCGGTGGTCAATCACCAGGACACCAATGACAGCAGGGTGGATCAGCTCAGAGTATTCAGGCAGGGTCACAGGGTCACGAAGGTGGCCAAACTTTTACAGTGGATCAAACCCATTAAGAGTAGGATCCTAGACCCTCTATAGTTTGAGGTATGATCCTAGTTTCCTCGGTTTTATATTCAGATCTTTTTGATACTGGTGCTACACATAGATTTTTATTTGTCGCTGTTGTGGAGAGCCTTAGGCTCTGTATCTTTTCTTCTGCCGATGTTTTGACACTAGACACTCCGTTGGGGACCAGAACATCTAGTGTATGTCAGTGCAAGGAGTGACCTCTTGAGGTTGGTGGGTGTCACTTCCTTTGGGATTTTTATGTTATAGAGATGACATGATATGATGTCATTCTCAGAATGGACTGGCTAGTTCCCTTCCAGGCAGTCATTGACTGTTATCGCCGCAGGGTGAGTTTCATATCACTAGAGGGTGGATCGTTTCTTCATAAGGGTGAGTGGGATCTCCAGGCGAACAGAGTGGGTCCAGAGCATCATGGGTTGGGAGTAGTTACATCCCAGATTTCTAGTCTTTATCTGGATGACTAGGGGACATCACAGTTATACTTTTCTCTAGTGGTAGATCATTTCAGGGATGTCTTTCTAGAGGGATTTTTAGGTTTTCCTCTGGATCATGAGGTATAATTTTCTATTGATCTTGTACCAGGGGCGGCACCGGTGTCTATTCCTCCTTATAGGATGGCTACACCAGAGTTAAAATAACTCAAGAAATAGTTGGAGGAGTTGCAGGACAAGGGTTTCATCCGACCCAGTACTTCTCCTTGGGGTTTTCCTGTCCTTTTTGAGAAGAAGGTAGATGGTACTCTTAGGCTGTGTGTGGATTATCGGAATTTGAACCAGTTGATTGTCAAGAATCGATATCCCTTTCCGAGGATTGATGACCTCTTAGATTATCTTCGAAGAGCTCGAGTGTTCTCAAAGATCGATTTGAGGTCTGGATATCATCAGTTGCATGTTAGAACATATGATATACCTCTTACAAATTTCTAGAGCATGTATGGTCTATAAGAGTATATGGTTATGACATTCGGTCTCACGAACGTGCTTGCAGTTTTTATGGTACTGATGAACTGATTGTTCCATCCATACTTGGATTCATTCGTGGTTATTTTTGTGGATGATATCTTGGTGTACTCTCACACTCGACACGACCATGCTAACCATCTTGAGATCGTTTTGAGTACACTGAGGGAGCATCAGTTATATGCTAAGCTCTCCAAGTGCCACTTTTGGATGGATCAGATTAACTTCTTGGGTCATGTTATCTCAGAGAAAGGAGTGTTACTAAACCCAGAGAAAGTCAGAGTAGTAGTTTCCTCAGATCATCCGAAGAACGTCTTTGAGGTGCAGAGTTTTATAGGACTGGATAGATTCTATAGATGTTTCATATAGGACTTTTCACGTTTAGCAGCACCATTGAAGGGTCTTACCAAGAAGGGTGTGAAGTTCTTATGGTCAGATTCTTGTGAGTCATCCTTTTAGCAGCTGAAAGGGAGGTTGACTTCTGCATCAATACTGGTCTTTCCAGATCCAGGAAAGAGTTATACTATTTTCTGTGATGCATCAGGTATTGGGCTAGGAGCTGTGCTTATGCAGGGAGATGGAGTCATTGCGTACGAGTCTTGGCAGTGGAGGCCACATGAGAGGAATTACCCAACAAACAATCTGGAGTTGGCATCTATTGTTCATGCCCTACACTGATGGAGAAATTATCTTCTGGGAGAACACTTTGTGGTTTTTACCATCCACAAGAGTCTCAATTACATCTTCACTCAGTGTGATCTGAATTTGAGACAGTGAAGGTGGGTTAAGTACCTTGAGTCTTTTGACTTTGAGATTGCCTATACGCCTAAGAAAGGCAATGCAGTGGCTGATGCGTTGAGTAGGAGGACTTAGATACATGCAGTTTGGGAGGCCAACAATGAGTGGTAGCTTATGGCTCTGTTCTATGAGATGCATTTGGAGGTTGAAGACAGACAGGGGAATACTTTTCTATCCTCAGTGGCTATTACCTCTATACTTCTTGATCAGGTACGAATGAGACAGATATCAGATTCTGAAGGCCTAGTCCTACGGGAAAGCATGTCAGGAGAGGATCTTATTCCTGGGTGGACCATAGGCGAGGATGAGATCTTGCGTTTCTAGGGACGCATATGGGTGCCAATAGATATATGCGAGGAGATAATGTGAGGCTTTCCTCCTCAGTTTTGGTAGTTCATACTGGTGTCACCAATATGTATTATGATCTACAATATAAGTATTGGTGGCCAGGTATGAAGAGGGACGTGGCTGGTTTCTTCATGAGGTGTTCCACTTGCCAGCAGGTGAAGGCGGAGCATCAGCGACCAGCAAGGCTTTTACAGTAGTTACCCATTCCTAAGTGGAAGTAGAAATATGTTGCGATGGACTTTGTGACCGGTTTACTGAGGTATCCTCGAGGGAATGACGTAGTTTGGGTTATCATTAATAGACTCATGAAGGTTTCTCACTTATTGCCAATCGAGGAGACCTTCAGTGTTGATGAGCTGGGGCGGTTGTACATCTATGAGATTGTGCATATACATGGAGTTCCAAGCTCCATTGTTTCAGATAGGGATGCACGTTTTACTTATTAGTTTGAGCAGGGGCTTTAGAAGGATTTGGGAATATAGGTACTTTTGAGTACCACATACCATTCCCAGATAGATAGCTAGTCTGAACGTACGATTCAAGTGCTTGAGGATATGCTCTGAGCATGTATTCTAGATTTTGGAGGTTCTTGGGAGAAACATATACCTCTTGTAGATTTCGCCTACAAAAATAGTTTTCATGCAACTATTTAGATGGAACCTTATGAGGATATGTACGGCAGGCCATGCCGATCACCTTTATGTTGGCTGGAGGTAGGAGAGGCAACTTTGCTGGGACCTCATCTTGTTCAGGAGACCACATAGCAGATAGAGTTGATTCAGAAGAGGATGGCTAATGCACAGTCTCATTATAAGTTTTATGCTGATCCATGGAGATGACCTATGGAGTTTAAGGTCAGGGATCAAGTTTTTCTACATGTCACACTGAGGTTGGGACACAAGAGGGTTAGGAGACAGGGTAAGTTTTTGTCGAGGTATTTTGGGTTGTTTGAGGTGTTGGAGAGAGTTGGACCGATTGACTATCAGTTGCAGTTACCTCAGAGGTACTGGGCTATGCACGACGTCTTCCACATTTGTCAGCTTTAACGTTACTTTTCAGACCTGTCTCATGATTTCTAACCTGAGGAAGTCGAGTTGGAGGTGGATGCATCTTTCGAGGAGAATCCTATCTGGATTATCGATCACAGTACAAAGGTTCTCCATGGTCGGTCTGTTCCTTTGATATGGGTGCTATGGTAGTACGAGCGAGTACCAGATGAGACTTGGGAGAGGGAGGCCGATGTACAATCGTAGTGGCCAGAGTTGTTTGAGGTTTCTTCTTCTACATCATGATAGGGAAATTCTAGGATGAATTTCTTCACGGGGGAAGTTTGTAAGAACCCATATCTTCTCTTCAGGTATGTTTTTCCTTTTTCTGGAGTTTTTGAGAAAAGTGGAGTTTCTGGAAATTTTTGAAGTACATGCTGTGTACTTTATGGATACATGCCATGTACTTCATTGCCACAAGAGGCCGTGTGTTGTCCATGTCATTGCCACACACACAGTCGTGTGGGGTGACGTGGAGGCCGCCTAAAGCAGAGTATGGAAAGGGAAATTACACATCATGTACTTCAAAAGTACATTCCGTGTATTTTTTTTCATTAAACGGACCGGGGTCGCGTCTAATGGACATGGGTGTCTTCTTCTTTTGCCAAAACGTCCCGGAGCACCTATACGGTGTCGAGACTTCCTTGAGCCCCCGATCGCGCATCCGTTCTCCTAATCTACCGCTGTCGATTAAGTTGGAATTGCAACAGTAAGCTCTTCCTTCTTCTAGAGCATCGTTTTCTAATTATTTATATTTTCCATGTTATCATGGGTTGAACATTTTAAGTGTTTTTGTATATCTACAACGTTCTAATGAGATTAAAGCTTTGAGGTTCAAGTATATTGATATCCTAACCCCGAGGTAGGTAGTTTGCTCCTTTCTATAGGAAGACTTTGAGTTTTATGAGAAAATTTTCCCAATACAATTGAATGGGTATTGAAAAATTTACTATTTTTCCCATGTTGTTTTCTTGCTTTGCTTGTATGCCTGAGTATAGGTTATTGTTTTTGAATAGGGTAATTACCTGTGCTTTGGATGTATTTCCCATGCATGTTTTTCCTATTTTGACCTTCAGGTCTTGTTTTCCTGTTAGGCTGCAGTTTTCTTTCCCATGCCTAGTATTATAGGATGGGGTGACTTTTGTTCTGACATGCTGTTATGCTGTAGACTTATAGACAAGTAATTCTTGAGGTTTACTTTGTCCGTTACATGATGATATGCTTGCTTGATTTATACATGTCCGTTAGAAACTTGTGTATAGACCATATGGATAATGGACATTGAGGGATTCTTGAGAGTGTCTTTATAATTACACGATGTGAGACCATAGGGGGAATTGACGTTGAGTGCTTCCTCAGAGTGTCTGTAGTTCCTCAACATGGGCCACAGTGGGAATCGATGTTTAGTGCTTCCCCAAAATGCCTTTATAATGATACGAGACTATAGGTGGAATTGACGGTGAGTGATTCCCCATAGATTCTATACCTTAGTTGAACCAGAGGGGTGAGACTGTGTGTGCCGTCCAGAGGGTTGGTTGTTATTGATAGGTAGAACCAGAGGGGATAGGCTGTGGGTACTTCCCAGAGGGTTACCTATTATGTTATCTATTTTACTGTTTCATTCTGTGTGGTATTTTGAATTCTTAATCTGTGGATTGTTTACTGCTTAGTGCTTCCTTGTTTACTGCTTTCTGTACTTTTACCTGCCATATACTCACTGACTATTAGGCACAGATCTTCGGGTGGTTGCCTACTAGGATATAGTCTCACACCCTATTTTTGCCATGATTTTGGGCCCAAAAAGATTATATTGTTGTAGGTATAGACATGGGAAAGCACCCTTCGACTTCAGGTACTTGATTGCTTTAGAGCAGGAGAGAATGGGACCAAGCCAAGTCTTGCGATGCTGAGGAGTTGCTCATCTGTTTTTCTTTTGTACTTTGATTTAGTGTTGTATTCAGCATTGTGACTTGTTTGGATGCTTTTCTAGACATATGTATCATGCATCATTTATATGTATATATGTGCTCCAGTTTTTTTATTATTCCAATCTTCCACTGTTTACTGTTGTTGGATACTTACTTCTTATTCCATTGTACGTGTTTCTTACTTCCACTGTGTACTCTGCCAATGAGGGCATAGTTTCCCCACAATCACACCCAAGGCCCTCACTGCTAGTCGGAAGCCTCTAGCATTCAGGGAAATGCGTTTGAGGCGATGTGACCAACTGGGTACGGGGTGCCTATAGGTGGATTCCAGAACCGGGATGTTACAGAATCAATTAATTTTAGATTAAACCCCAAAATGCAAAGAAAACAGTTTTTCTAAAAAATACCATTTAAAGTATAAAAATGATTTTATACCAAATTCATGTATAAAATCCAGTCTAAAGACAATAGTTAGAATATGTTTATTCAAAATAAACTAATTAAAATTTAAAAATAATCAAAAATTTACTTTTACCATTTAAATATTTTAAAATAAAATAAAATTTTCAATAAAAAATAGAATTTGTTACTATTCACTGAAAATACAAACTTTTTAGAAAAAACTCAAAATTTAACCACATGATAATTTTTATATGATGATCTAAAAAATGGAATCATTTAAAAAAAATAAAATTTCTTAATTTTCTATAAATTAATTATAATATTTTCTCACAAAAAGTAATAAATACCATTTTTGAAGAAAACATATTTTTGAATAATATAATGAATTTACTAAAAATTGATTGATTATTTACTAAGAATTAACCAATAAATTTTTATTAATTATATTTTTTTATAAATTTTTTAATCCTATTCATACCTACCAATTTAACAGCTATTTTATAATAGTCATATTTAAATAATAATATTTCGTGGATCATTTTGGCTCAATGTTGCATGTCGAATAAGCTATCAAACATAGTTTCTTTCAAAATCTTAGGGTGTTATAAACTCACCCAATTCAAAGGGGAATCAAAGGAATAAATAAGTAGGGTATATATTTGTTATGAATACATATGAGGTGGAGAGAGGATGGAGAGTCTTAAAATCTTAAGCGGTAAAATAGATCATTTTCCCTCTTTTATTAAAACTCATGTAGGTTGCATTATTTGGAAGCATGATTTTTCAAAAGAATATATAACCATGTAATTGGAACTATATTAGGACACCCCATTACATAGTTTGGCCACACAATTTGAAAAACCATGAGATAATTATACAAATTTCCATGGAACTTGAATTGCATGTTTTGCACAGTTTCTCTGCAATTGTGCTCCCCATCCCAATAAAAACAATCTCACATAGTTTTCCCTAATCATGAAGTAATCATGCAATAGGAAATACCTTTTGAAAATTTCTAAAACATGATTCCAAACCTCACAAAACTCATCGTATCTCTCAATGAACATCCCAAGCATCGATTCATATTCAAAAAAAATTCTATCAGAATGATCAAAATCTGAGCATTCCAATATGAAACCCCTAATCCAAAAATAAAATATTTTATTTCCATATGAATTTTACAATCCATCAAGGACACAAGGTTTAACAAACTCTCAACCATAGAACTTATCATTTACAAGAATCCCCATCAACCTTAACCATTAGTCTCGACCTATCCCTATTACTAATTCACTACCAATACATCATGTTACATGAACGAATTCCAAATACACTTCCACTGTGCAACTCCAACCACCGATCCCAAACACACTAAATTTTCTCTAAAAATGAAATATAGATCCTCAAACCACCTCAACTATGAATCTAATGAAACTTTTGAGGTATTTTGTACATAAAAACATCTAAATCCACACAATAGTACTTCAATCCTTTTTTGGAGAAATATCAATGAAAACACTTAGCCTCACCAACCGACACATCACAATATCACTACACCACCTGATAATGATGCCTTAACAAATAAAGGAATAAATAAATTATAAAATCTCCCATACTAATATATAAACCTAACACTTAATTTAATTCAATTTTTGGATCCTAAAAAAAATAATAAGTCACCATACTCCACTCATGAGCACCGATGCACCTTTGATCCAAATCACAATCAAATCTCTTCAAATTACAAACTGGGTCTAATTTAAATACCCAAAATCCAAAAAACACCACACATGAATTCAAATTGATTCAATATATTCTCCAGCATGCCACTACTCTCTCAACAATCCACTAAACTATTTCACTATGACCAAGACCTTTTTGACATGAGGGTCATACATAAAAGACCAATTTGATGATCCCCACCATAAAAGTATGCTTACTAATGCATCACTAAACCAACACCCAATCTACACCACCCACTTTCTTTAAACTACATCATGTAACAAATTTATGTGACCACCAAAATCAAACTAGAGTTCCAATATAAAACATCAAACAATAAATACCCAGACCCAGCTTGACAACACTCATCGATCCCTAAAATAGTGTAGTTTCAATGACTAATTAATCTTGAGGATTATGGTTCTTACCCCCATAAAACTCTACTAATTGATGCTGATTCTGTCTAACATTGATAACCACCATATGAATCTCCTATATAAAACTCACAATAAGATTTATAGCCTAAGAAATCATCAAAACACATGATAAGGGGTCCAATTCAGAAACCGACCACTCACATCAAGAAACTCAATCCCAATATTCATATCCATCCATGATATTTACACAAGTAGATTTCTCAAAACATACTTGGAATAACTGTCTAAAGCACAATCCAACAACCATGGTCATCCTTTTATATCACAAAAAACTAAGAAAACCTTTTCTATATAGGCACCAGTTATTTTTCACAAAATCATTAAAAAATTTTCCACACCCACCAATCATGAATGGGGATTCCAAAATAATTTGGAACATCATCTAAACACAAAATTAAAGTATTTGGGTTAGTCCCAACTAAGAAAATCCACACAAACTGGTTTATATGGTAGCAATCACTTAGTTAAAAACCTTTTTTTCAGATCATTTTACACACCCCAAAATTCATTCATGTTTTAGAAAAACCCATTTGAGTCCAATTGGTTTCACAAAAAATCAAAATAACCCACAATACTGGTACTAGTATATTATTTTCCAAAATATTGATATAGTTTCCAAAATCCTTTTTTAAATTTTATTTCAAAAACCATTTTCCGGAAATTTTTTGAAAACTTGAAAATCCCAATCCATTTTGAAATCAATAGCTTCACATGAAATTCTACATAAAATCAAATTTAAAAAGAATTTTGTACGAACTTCATGTCACCCCATGAGTGTTATTTTTAAAACCAAGCTTTTCTCCAAAACCAACCATCCCAAAAATCATTACCTTATGGTGTCCAATAATACCAATCAAAATTAATCACATAATTCCATAAAATACATATTGATCTAATAACCCCTTATAATATATTCAATAAAACATAAATTTTATTATAATTTTCTTAAATTAATAATGTTTTCGATAAGGTTACATGTCAGAAAACATTTCCCATAAGTGTGTGTATTATGCCCATATTTCTACTATCATGATTAATATAAAAATCATCAGATTCTAACAGATCCCTATAGCTCATCCCAAGTCTCACCCATCCCACACTAAAATTGTCAATCTAAACTAGCATTTCAATCATCCTAGAGTGCCTAGTACCAATTCTGAGCATCCCCTGGAATCTTGGGTTTCAACTGATGTCATGTTGGCTAGGAAGGTGTTTTTTTAACCTTTATACCAATCTCCTTCACTAACCATAATAATCCATTCCCAAAGCACACTTTGATACCACTTTGTAACACTATCATATTGAGCGATTTAATGAAAACTATGTGTGGGGTATATATGTAACCTCAGATGTGCCTCCCCATTTTCAAGAGGATTCCAATTAGAAAAAATTCCTAAAATATCCAAGGAGAGACTATGAACTCTATTATACATCCCAAGGTTCATGTCCAAATTTACCAAAAATTTAGCATAAACCATCTGTATTCCAGATATCCCCAAAACATGTAAACATAAAACATGTATCCAAATGGGTCCCTTTAGTCTAGAATATAAATAAATAATTTGTCTATATGATGTGAAAATACATAATGGATAAATTATAGATAAACATGGAATTACAGGCATCATATGTAACAAGCATCACATTAGCCAATACACATGTTAAACAATAACTAAAAATTAATACACCATTCTTTGGCCTAACTCACATAAGAAAAATTTTCGGATCATCAAACTCTATAACCTTTATGAAATATACAATGTTTCCATATCTAAGAATTACACATTTCCTAATATAAAACAAGATGGTCTACCCATGTACATCATTACCCATTCCATGTATGTGGGTACTGAGTGGGTCCAAATACCCTGTAGGAATCCCAATACTTCAAAAATATTGAGTGTTGTTATGATCAAATGGATGTAAATTAAATACATATATAATAAGTGTAGTAATTCCCTTGTAACACACCCATACTAACCTGAAAAGATATAATGAAAAGAACATAAAACATACATGCCGAGTCATTAGAAGTCAACTAGAACACCTTGAACCCTGACTACACTTAATCTAACCAATTTATAAGTGTCTCTTTATATTTGACACTAACCACCTAATTAGAACCAACCCCTTACCCAAAAACAGTATCTAGAAATCATACATTGTTTTTATAGTTCAAGAGTGTTTCTAAGTATAAGTAACCACCTAGGGGAAATATAACCATCCTCAGAACAGTAAGAATAACCCATGGGAAATATTCCCATCCACATAACATAAGAAATTGCATACACCTGGGGTCACATAATCTACATGGAACTAGGAATCATGTTTCCATTACCTAGGGATCATTTCTAAAATTTGGTTCCTAGGCCTTCATTCAAAAATCACACATACATAGTAATAAAATAGAAATATACCCATGGGATACAGGTCACCACAGAACTAGGTACCACATTAACCTATGGAATTCCACCCTAGAACCTTGTTCATATCATACGTATTTGTAACTAAACACACCCGAGGAAAAGTGCCTACCCAGAATCTAATATAGCATGCTCCAAGAGCTTCCCAGCCCAAAACCTCAAACACATCACACAAAAGCACATGGTTTGTCCATCCACCAAAACTCGTGTCATATAATTATGTTTATCCTATCAAGTGAACATCCTATCCTCTCTATGACAAATACACCGGTATCCCACAAATGATTCGAGTTCTAAGGTGACACTTGGAATCATCACTTCCCAAACCACACACTAATCCTTAATAGGGTTAACATGATATTGAGGAACCCACTGGGGTCCCCTAGATCACATCATTTCATGGACACACTACATGGGTTCCTCAATCTCATTTCTATATCTCGACCCCCATCCATGATTCCAATCATAACATCCCTCAACATCTTTTGGGATCCTTCAGACCAATCTCTAACCTTTAAGGGGTCTTTTGCCTCCATAAACATCAACCCAGAACATTGTTACCATAATAAACCTTTATTGACCAAAATTCATAACATGCATCATCATGTGATAAGAAAAACACTTTTAATCAACACAAGGGGGGACATAAATAACAATCATGATTTAGGAAACAAATCATCACCCACACAAGGTAAAATTGACCATAATAACTCAACAAATACTTTTCATCTTTCCTTTGAAAAAAGTTAAATCCCTTCTTGAAACCACATATAACTGACATCATATGTTTTCTTACTCACACATGAACCTTTTCAAAAATCACATCAAAACATTATTTTGAAATCACATTTTCTATTTTTAAATACCATTTCGAAACCCATTGATCAATCACCACTTTTCCCTTTAAATTTAATTTGAACCAAAACCTATTTTAAAAAATTTTTAAAAATAAAATCTATTTCCCTTTGAAATCCAATGTACACCACTAAGAAATCCATAAAGAAGGTCACCGAGACTTTCTCAACCAAGGTGATACCATCACAACATTTAGATTGATATGATATAAAATATATGGGAGAGATCAAAAATGTTATATAACATATAGAAAATAATAATAATGATGAAAAATGAATATAAAATCACTAATGGAGCGCAATACTCAAATAAAGTAAAGGCTTCCTTAACCAACAATCCTTAAATCACCCCAATATTGTTCCTATTTCATTTGAGACCATGAAATCCTATCTCACATGAGACCATGAGAACATATCTCACAAATAAAAACCATAATATTGAATAATTAAACATTTAAATCCAAATTCTCAAATTTTCATGAACAACACAAAACTCACTAGATGACCTAACAACACCGAAACCGTGAGGAACATGGTTTAGTGAACTCCCAACATACAATCATACCCAATTCACATGAAATCACCAAATTTTAAATTTTTAATGATGAATAAATTTATTTAATTTAATAATAAAACAAAATAAAAATCTCAAATTTACATAAATTTATTGATTTGGTGAGAAACAATATGTAGAAATATTCTCATTATATCCTATAGATATGCCTAGGAAAAACCCCATCACTCTCAGATTATTTCACTATGTTCTATGGAATGTATAAAAAAACACTAGTTAGAGAGGGAATGGAGAAGGTAGAGACATAAAATCCCTAGTAGAAACCATATTATTTCCTTATTTTAATGAAAATTGGGTTGGAAACATGATATGGATGCATGGTTTTCTGAATTATACTCCAACCATGCAGATGGAACTATCTCAATCCACCCCCCTTTCATGGTTTGACCTCATAGTTTGAAAAACTATACAGTAACTATGAGAATTTACACTAAAATTTAATTCTAGGTTTTCATGGTTTCCCTACAACTATGTTCCGACCATTCACCACACCCCTATAAAAAACCATCTCTCAAGGTATGCTTGTATGGTTTTCCTTAACCGTGTAACAACCATGCACTGGTAAAATATTTTTAAATGTTCCAAAACCAAATCATGAACACTGAAAAACTCATCCGAGCACCAGAGGAACCTCTTGATCTTCTGTAAATATAAAAAAATTCATCAGAATGCTCTAACTCTCAAAATTCTAATTCAAAACTACACTCTGTGAATGAACCCTACTCTAGAAATAAAAATTCATATTCCCTATAAATTTTAATACCCAAAAAGGACATGAAGTTTTATAGGGATGGATGATGAGGCTCTAGTAGTTACATTTTCTAACTGTTAGTAGGTGATTGTGGGCTACTTGAGATAGAGTTGACCTGAATATTCCAAAAGACCAACATGGGGAAATACCATGGTCCTGGGACATAATTATTTATAATTTTATTATTATTCTAATAATGTATGATATGAGTGATTATGGTATAGTTAGAGAGATATATAATCATGAAGTGGGATCCATCCCCTATTAAAACTTGAAAAATATGTGATTTATCTAGAGGTTCCCAATTCAAAAGTCTGGAATATAAATTTATTGTAGATCAATGAGATGTGATGGGCTGCATCATTTATTTCATGATATTGGGTCCCATTTTTATATTTTCTAATTTTTATCATCATTTTATTAGTTTTAAATGTTATTTTATTTTTAGACCCTCTTTAGATACCTATTTCTGGTTTTTTATCTGATGATATGTGATTGAAGGTTGGGATCTCTTTGACTTTCTATTATGAATTTTTTTTGGCTTATTATTTATAAATATTTTTAGCGTTTTGTTAATTTACAACAAGTTATATGATTTATGGATTAGTTGGGAATTTTATGAGTGAGATATTGTAGATGTGGGGAGAAGGCTAAATGATTCCTTATTTTGAGACAAGAGTTGCATTGAGGCATAACTCATTGGGTAATGAGGGTATGCAGATCATTGATCACTTTCTGGTGGGACTTTTCCTGAGTTGGTTATTATTATTGTATGTTATAAGTGGGTTTGTGTATTCTATATGCACATTAATAAGTAAAATTTTAATATTCATTATGTTTTGTTTCTAGTTATGTGAGTTGTAGTGAGCATGGGTTACAATCCTCGATGATTTTCATGTACATATCTTGATCACAAAACACTCAGTGTGTCATGGGGAGTTGGGTAATTCTATTGGGTTGTTAGAGACACTAGAAAATCGCATAAAAACATGTGTTTTAATGTACATGGATATAACCTATGTTTTATTGGATTCACATGTATTTGTATGGGGATAAACACATGTCCCAGGATGAGCATGGTATTGGATTCTAGGGATTCAAAAATAGATGATCCTATGAGTTGGTATGGAGTGAATTTCATTTTTCGATGTTATTTTACTACATATCTGTTACCTATTGTGCTTGAATGTTTATTCATCTTTTACTATTTCTTATTATGTATATTATGGTACTTCTGTTACTCTATTGATTATGGATTCATCATGTATAATTTTATAACTTTTATATTCAAGACTTCAGAATCCCTCTCTGTTCCTCGTTTTATATCTAAAGTTTTTGGGTATGTCCACCAAATGGATAAGTAATGTTTGGTTTTGAGTTATTAGTGCCCCAAATAGTAGTTTTAATTCAATATCATAGTCTCCACATAACTATGTTAGGCCCTTATGATGAGTGTGTTACCTCTGGCACACAGGGAGGCATACCAGAGGTGTTACAACACCCCCTGGTTTGGGGTCATTTAGGTGATCCAGTCTAGGGTGATAAATTTAGAAATTATAACCTCTAACAAATGATAATGTGTAATCCAATAATTTTTTTAAATAATATACCATCAAGTGAGTTTCATACCGGTATCATTATCACTTAATTCTTTGTTTATCATTATTTTAATTTCTAAGACAACCTTACACATAACCACTATAGACATGGATATAAGTAAGCCACTTTCATCTAAATCAAAGGGCCAAATATATATTCTTATATAACCTTAAAAGGATGAATCCTCTATTGATCCTTTAATCGATTGTCACACTACTCATCATGTACCAAAAATAATCTACACCACTAAGATAATATTTTTAAAGGATTTCATAATAAATCAAAGTATTCCTTTCATGATTTATACTGATATTGAACTCATTTCCAAAGACCTATACACATTATAAAAAATTATAATATCTAATGAAACCCATTATGGAATTTTTATTGAGGGATTTCCCTCATAAACTCCATGGTTTGAGATCAACATGTAAGGAATTATTGATAAGTATTATCAGTTCTTATGATCTCCAAAAACATGATATCAAAAAAACATCTATGTCATATCATAATGATGTTTTTATACTATAGGATATAAATTTTGGGAATATTATCATAACATACCCAAGTTCCCATCATAGTGGGGAACTACTATGACCTATTGAAATGATAAATATTCTATAGACATTATCACATAAGGAATGTAAAAGTATAAAAAATATGTGATAATAATAATCTTCTTCTATACATTAAACAATTTACAAAGTATGAAAAAAATAACATAAGATAAATTTGGTTATTGGGATTTGTTCTTAAAAATATCCCAATTTCACTAGAGCTAACTGCTAATATTTATCAAATTTCTAGACTATAGATGATAATCATCAATTTTCTTAGATATGGATTTAATTAATGGACCTAACAAATTCTCTTCTTTGAAAACTCTACTGATTGATAATTCACATTTCTAAGTGAAATATCTGAAGAAATGTTACTTTCAAGGTATATGATTTATTCTATGATGTGATCTTGGATTTTTAGCATGAACCATTTCTATAATGTTATCACTATATACCGTGATAGTATCTACAATACTTGGAATAACACTAAGCTCTGAGAAAAAAATACGCATCCAAACTCTTTCTTTGGTAACAATAACATCTATTATATACTCAAAAACTATTGTAGAACTGGATAACACTAGATTATTTGAGCTTTTAAAGCTATCTAAACTACTTTTTAAGATAAATATATCTCCCAAAAATAAATTCAAATCACTATTATTTTTTTATATTCCTGTATCTATGTACCCCTTCACAACTATTTTCTATTATCCTCCATATACTATAAATACAACCTTTTTAAACCTGAATTATATTAGGATTGTTTTAATTTCTTCCCAATGGAACTCTCTTGAATATTTTTGATAACTTCTTACTATGCTTAAGGAAAAATAAGATTTAGGTTAAATCATAGATATAATTACCAAGGCATATAGAATTATACTCATTATTTGTTTCCCATGCTGCATTTGAGGACACATATTTTTTAATAGATTTATGCATGGTATCATAGAAAAAATATCATCTTGGATTATTCCATATAGTAATTTTTCAGTAATTTATCAATATGTATACTCTGTCTTAGCCTGATCAACCTCTTGGATCTATATCTATTTATGTTCATCCCTAGACACATGCCTCTTAACCTAAGTAATTTATAAAAAACATTAATTTAAATAGATATTAACCAAATATAAGTTCTATATATTATTTAAAAATAATAATATTTCATTGACATATATTACTATGAAAACTATGGAAATCCAGCTAACCTTCTTATAATAAGAAGGTTCACTTTAATTTTTATTTAAACTAAAATCTCTTATAGCCTCATCAAAAAGAATATTTCATGAACATGATTCTTGATTTGATATGTAAATTGATCTATATAACTTTTAAACATTATTGGAATCTCATGGGGTCATAAACTAACCTAGTACGTCCCTCCATCGGATGCTCGAGTTGGTTCATGACATCCTTGAGACACATTCTCAATCCCCTCCTAGGTGGTGTCATCCACCATGAAATCAGAGTAAAAAAAGTGGGAACAATTTCAACCAATAATAATATTTCAATAATAACATAAAATTTTTATTTCTCGTCCATATGTTAGACATCAACACAAAAATAAAATAAGCATTTCAATATAAAATTAGTTTAATAAATTAAACAAAACAACAAATATAATCTATACTAACCTTTATGAGCACATTAGGCTCTCTACCATGAAATAAAAAATAAAGCAAACTCTATAATTAATTTTATTCATCCACCAAAAAATATAGTGGACCACTGATTTAAATTAAAGGGATTATTTGGGTAGTGAAAGAAAGGAAATGAAATAAAATAAATATAAAAAACCAACATACCTCCAAGTTACCATAGGTCACCATTCAACTAAAATTAATAAAAGATCAAAGATTTTTCAAGAGCAGAACCATAACCTGAAACTAAAATGATATAGATAGGAATGAGAATATATCTTAGTAAGCATTCCATGTGAAACCACACCTAAAGTTTTATTCTTAAAAAAATATCATTTTATTCTAGTTTGTAAAACATAACCAAAAATATATTCTTATTTCATTTAATATAATACCAAACATAAGGTTTGTTAATCATTAATAAACTTTAGTTTTCATTGTTTAAGTGAAAATAGTCACTTTGGAAAACATCTATCAGACCTAATTCTCTTTTTAACAAAAATACTCCTTTTGAAAAACTTCTGAAATAATATTTTCCAAACACTATAAAACACTATTTTAAAGGAAAGGAATGAATACCAAGAAAGAATAAGAAGACTATAAATGATAGTAAGTGTAAATCAAGGATAAAGTAAGAGTATCTCATATAAGAAATAATTTAAAATGCACATCATAGGGGAAAACACCCAAGGGTCATAAAATGAAAGGAGAATCTAGAACATACGTTTCTAGCATATAGCAGAAAGAGATAGTTACACATCACGAGACATTATAGGGGGTGCCAAAAATGATTGTCCAGCTTAGCTAGAAAAAAGGGAATTGATCCTAACTAAGTTTGCCTATGAAAACACCTAGGATTCCTAGGATGTTTGGAAAATAATGATAACCATATAGAATCTTAAGTGAAACATCACTAAGAAGTTCCAAAAAATCCATAAGCATATACAATTAATAGCCTCACAAGGGTAGATTCAAATCACACATGTTGGGAATGTATTGTCTCAACAATAATCTATAAATATTATTGTTTTGATGCTCACAAATACTCTTTTTTTTTGTTTTAATAATGAAATTAATTTCAGTGAATTTTAGGAAATTAATATTTTTTGAAATATTTATTACCTAATTATATCCAAGTCATTGATACATAAGAAATAATTGTTAAAGTATTTAGCACATGTTTTATCATATTCTGGAAATACTGTTCATACCCTACGTATGAAAGTATAATGTAAGGAATAAACCATATGTTTGAAATATCACATAAGGATTATATACCCTATTATATCAATTAACATATTCTTAATCAACCCTATGTTTGGATGGAACCATACATTTGAGAATAAGGAAAGTATGGATTAAGAACCATTTTTTGGTATGGAACTCTATGTTTGAGAGATAAAAATGTATGGTACATAAAACCTACTTTAGTAAAAAACTATACATTTTAAACTCTAGGTTTTTTGGTTTTTCATCATATGAAATAACCCTATGTTTGAATATTCAATGACTGAGTTTTTCATTCACGGTATTATCTGTGATTTTTGCAATAGTATTAATGGAAGTAAACATCTGTTCAAAGCTATTTTATGACCAGTTAAAAGGATAATTATTATTATTTTAAGGTCTTGTTTTCAATGGAGTTAATAATTTATATTTTAAAGGGAAGTTATGACTCTCTTGAGTGGTTTAATTTGAAATAATTGTGATCTTTCAGGAGACATTCTTGGATCTAATAATCTAAAAGAAAACTATGTATTCTATATATATATATGTCCAAAGTATTCTATATCTATATGTATGTGATATAAGGATGTATATTTTTGGAATATACATTTTTAATATAGAACTATTTTAAAGAAAAAAAGATCAAGATACACTATTTTGAAGAGGCTAGACTTTGAGAATACCTTTTCAACCTCATGCTATTATAAATGATGCTGCTTGTTTGTTTCTATTCTTATTGAAGACCATTTGTAGCTTGTATCTATTCAAAACTATTCTTTATTGAATACATTCATATTTGAAGAATAATATCCTTATTTTTTCTATAAATGTGATCTAGAACCTGTTCATTCAATAAAATGAAAATCTTTTCTTTTATTGGAGTTTCAGCTACATGGGATTAGTTGTGGTATATTATCAACTTCTTGGACTGAGATACAGAGAAATTGGTTCCCTATAAAATAACCAAAAGGGCCTGTTTAGCCTTGTTGTAAAGGTGTCAACTGTTTGAACTCAACTTTGAAGGTCTTGTGATAAGAGGACTTTGTCTAGTGAAAACCACCAAGCTCACATAGAGAATGTCAGTGGAGTGGACTATATTTGTGCCCTGAACCACTATAAAAACTATTGTGTTCTTCTTTAAAATTTATCTATTGTTCAAATCCACTTATATAAGATAACACTTCATATTGGAATAAATCAAAAATAATGTTTAAGGATAGGATATGTCAAAGATTATCAAAATGACACAATTCAACCCCTCTTTTGTACCTTTGTATTATCCTGACCTAAAAATTTCTATCAAAGGTGATATTTTTTGGATAAAGAAGATTAAGATATAGAAATCTAAGTATATGATCTATACAGAAGAAGATTTCAATTGATGATCCTAGATAAGTAATGTCTATAATTCATGCTCCATACCTCAATGGTGATAACTATGGATGTTGTAAATCACATATGATCATATATTTTGATAATATTTGTTTTAATGATTATATTATGTTTATCACTCCCTAAGTAATTCCAGAGAAAACAGAAACATGGGATGCTACTAAATAAGATGATTATGAAATTAACTCAAATGAAATGAATGATATCATATGTATACTTGGTCATGATGAATTTAATCATGGATCTTAATGTCCTACTTATTATAAAATGTGGAAGACAATTATTATTGAATATGAAGGAACTAGTAATATCAAAAAACAAATGTATGCTACAAAATATCTAAAATTTGACACCTTCATAATGTATGATGGGGAAAGCATCACCAAAATGAATGGGAAATTGACAAAAATAGTCAATTATGTTTCCACATTAGGAGATACAATTATTCAATCAGATCAATCACTGAAAGTAATCAGATTTAAACTCTTAAAATGGAATGGAATATCTCTAGCAATTCACTAATCATCACCAGTCAAAAATTTTACTATGAAAGAATTGATTGGAACACTAATGATGTATGAAGTATACATTCCAGCTGAAGTTGAAGATAATAAGATGGTGAAAAGGGAAAAAATTAAACTTAAAGTAACATCATTGAATCTTGAAAATAAATTTAGAGATGATTCCAAAATCTCAAAATATTTAGACTGCTCAAATTCTGAAATGGAATTGGCTCAATTAGCTAGAAAATTTAGAAAATTCTATAAGAAAAATAGAGGCTTCAAAATATCCTTCAATAAAGATGAAAAAGGATCCAAATAAGTAAGATGATATGACTGTAATAAAATGGTTTATATTAGAACTGATTGTCCCCAACTAAAGGAAAAGGAAGAAATATATAATAAAAAAATCAGAAAAAAATTATTATGAGAATAAAGGGAAAATAGCCATGAAGGCCACTTGGAGTGTGTTTGAAGACTTCAACAGCTCTTAAAAATATGATTCAGAAAAACAACTATAATATATTAATGAAAACATGTTATTTATTATTACAAAAGTAAATTAGGTACAAACCTATTACTATTTTTCTTTTTATTTTTATAGTTTCTCAAATAGAAAACTTGATTCCTACTACTCAATGCTTGTTGAAAAATATGATTCTCTTATAAAAAATTATACATAATTAAAAAATATATGCAATACTATTTTAAGTTAAAGTGATTCAATTATAAACAACTTCAAGAGTTGATAGAAAAATTTAATAAATCTTTATCAAATTATATTATTCATGAAAATAGAATAAAATAATTACATAATGAAGTAGAATTATTTAAAATTATTGAGATTATTTTAACTAAATGAGAAAAAAAATTCTAAATGATATTTTTGAAAAAATTTTAATTAAAATAGAAAAATATATATTAAGAAGCAAGGGAGGAAAATAAAAAATATATAAAAATTATTTTGTGCTAATTTCTAAAAAATACTACCTATTTCTATTATGGAATAAAATAACATTATTCTAAAAATATTTATTTAAGAAATTCTCAAACAAGAGGTATCAAAAAGTCTTTTATCTCCAATAACATGTTTGAAACAAGTAATATATATTTTGGTAAAATAAAGGAATTCTAGATTCACAGATCCTTGCTTGCTGACAGATCTGGACCCAAAAAACATGGGTAACAAAACAAACTTGTGTTTAAATACCTTTAAAAGAAAAAGTACACATAATCAGAAAATATATTTCATGTATGGATAGTGGATTCTCAATGAATATGTGTGGAGACCCTTCAAATTTTCGTACTCTAACAAAAATGGAAGTAGGACTAGTCACCTTTGGAAACAAATTAAAAAGTAATGATAGTTGGAGTTTGATCATTTTGAGATCCAAAGTGAATCTCAATCAAAAAAGTATTGTGTGTACAAGGGTTGAAGTATAACCTGATAAGTATTTCTAATGTTTGTGACGATGAATTTTATATTGAATTCTATAAAACTTATTTCTCAGTTTCAAGGATTAACCGCTTAAACTTAGATCACCTAGAACAAAAAATGTTTATACTTTGGATCTCAATTCCTAATATAAAAAATAAAGTGAATTGTTTTACTCCTAAGACAAATTAGTGATGGATTTGGCATAGGATACTTGAATAATGTAATAAATTAAATTTTCATAAATCATTAAGATACATTTTGTTTCTTATTTTCCCATTCTTAAATTTAAAAATGATATATTTTGTGATGAATGTTAAATTGGGAAACAACAAAAATCATATTTCAAATCAATTAACAATGTTTCTACATTTAATCCACTAGAACTTAACCACATGGATTTTCTTGGCCCATCGAGGGTAGAATGTTTGGATGGAAAACTATATGTTTATGTATTAGTTGATAATTTTTCAATATTTACTTGGGTTTATTTTCTAAAACTCAAAAGTGATGTCTTCACATTTTTAGAAGATTTTGTAAAATATTTCAAAAGGAAAAATATTTCAAAATAATTTTATTAAGAAGTGATCATTATGGAGAATTTTAGAACCAAGAATTTTATTATTTTTGCTAAAAAATAAGTATTAAACATACCTTCTATTCTCCATGAACACTTCAAAAAATGAAAATTTTGAAATAATAAACATAACTATTTATGAAATAAAAAGGAAAATGTTGAATGAATACAGTCATCCTACCTATTTTTGGGAAGCATTTGTAAGTACAGCTTGATAAATCATGAATAGAGTTTTAATAAGACCAATTATTAAAAAGACACCCTATGAACTTTGGAATAATTGAAAACCTAAAGTAAAGCAGGTTTAAGTATTTGGGTACATGGTGTATATCTTGAATACTAATGAAAAGCTTGGTAAATTTGATTAAAAGGATAATGAAGGAATATTTATAGTTAAATAAGATAATTCTAAAGCCTATAGAGTATATAATAAAAATTTAAGGATTTATTAAGAATTAGTTCATGTAAAGTTTGATGAAACTAACACTTTTGATAAAGGAAAGATCAAACAGATGAAATTGTTGACTCTTTTGACAACATGAGGTTTGAATGACTAGAAATTGATTTTGAAAATAAAATAAAATAAATTCCTTCTATTATAGATGAAAATGAGATAAAATAACTTGAAAGTGTCTTAACTAGATATTTTATACCCTTAAAGAACCATACTTTAGAATCTATTATAGAAAATCTAGACATAGGAGTAAGAACATAAAGAATTTTTGGAAACTCTGCTGAATTTCCTTCCTTTATTTCACAATTAGAACCTATGAAAATAGAAGTGTATTTAAAAGATGAGATATGGTTATTAGACATAAAAGAAAGCATAATCAATTCAATAAAAATAATGTTTGGGAATTAGTTGACAAACCAACCAATTATCCAGTGATAGGAACCAAATGGGTTTTTATAAATAAACATGATGATCAAGGGTTCATTAATATAAATAAAGATATTTTAGTAAAAAAGGATACAATTATAAATAAGGTATAAATATTATGAAACTTTTTCACCTATTGCTAAATTATAATAAATTAGAATCTTTCAAGATTTTGTATCTTATATGAATTTTAAATTATATTAAATGGATGAAAAATCATTATTTTAAAATGGATATTTAATGAATGATGTTTATATTTAACAAACTAAAGGTTTTGAAAACCCTCATCTACCATATTTAGTTTTCAAACTTACTAAATCACTCTATGGCCTTAAAAAATAACCTAGAGATTGGTTGAAAGATTAAACTCATTTTTACTGGAAAATGGATTTTCTGTGGGACAGGAAGATCCTAATCTTTTTAAGAAAATGTTTTCTCTAATATATCACTAGTAAAAATTTATGCTGATGATGTTATTTTTGGATCAACAAATAAAAATATTTTAAATTATTTAAATAAAATTAAATATATTATTGATTTATTAAAAAAGTTTAGACTAGAAAATAGTAATACATATAAAAATATCATATGTACTAATGTAAAAATTTATTTGGAAGAAGCTGTAAAACTAATTTACAATAATTTATATATAGGTATGATTGGCAGTTTACTATATAATACTACTAGTAGACCAGAGATAATTTTTATGTATGTTTATGTTCTAGATTTCAATGAAACCCAAAATAATCTCATCTTACTACTGTTAAAATAATTTTAGATATTTAAAAGGAACTATTTTGCAATCTCCTATTTACCAAAAAAAATTAATTTTAATATAATTTCATATTCAAATGATTACTTTGGAGGATGTAGATTAGATAGAAAAAAACATTAGGAACCTTTCACTTTTTAGGAAAATATTTAGTTTCCTGGTTGAGTAAGAAACAATATTTAGTTTATTTATCAATAGCAGAGGCAACATATATATTTGATGGCAGTTTTTGTTCACAAGTTTTGCAGATGAAACACACCTTACTAGACTTTGGACATAATTTTAGTAATATAACTATTTTATGTAATAATACGAGTGAAATTAATATTTCCAAAAAAAAATATAATCCATTCATGAAAAAATCATATTGATATAAGGAATCATTTTCCAAGAGATCATATCCTTTAAAGGATATATCTTTAGAGTTTCTAAATACCAAATATCAACTTGATGATATTTTTAATAAGCCACTTCCCACTGTAAGTTTTGGTTATATTAAAGAGTCGTTAGAAATATTTTACTTCAAATAAATGTTTATAAATTTATTTCATTAATTATTGTATCAATAATTTTATCTTATCCAATTGTTATTAATTTAATTATTTTTTAAATAAAAACATGATTTTATTTTGATTTTTTAAAAATCACATCTTTTCAAAATAAATAATTAATGATTATAGTATGTAATTGGCTTGAAAACTAGAATGCATCAACCAAACCATCTAAAAACACTTCCTCTATCTATTTTCTTACTTAACCTAATATTTTGAACCCTTTTGAATTCCAGAGATCTCATTTCTCTTTTTAAACCCTAGAATTCAAAACCTTCAACTATCAGTTTCTCTAAAATGTCAATGATAGAAGAAGGCTAGCAGTGCAGAATGAATAAAAGCATTACCTACAAGGATATTCTTCAATTAAAGGTAACATATTTCTAATGGTTTAATAAAAAACCTTCTTATGAATAATTATATAGATTTTCAAGTTCTAGAAACTCTTTTTCTAATTAAAAAACTGAGTTTAGTCTTGGTATAGATGTAAAAGAGTTCTTCAGAAATTCACAGTTTAGATTCAGTCATACAAATGATGTCATTTTAATTAAGATATATCATGAGGATTTCTCAATCTTATTTCTGTAATTAGCCAAAACATTTATGTGTCCCCATGAAGTGGGTTTTCATTTTGATCTTTGATCAATATGGAATCAAGACCATAAATCAGAGGTATTATGTCTTTTCTCTTCGAATCCACCCATATAATAAAGATATTTGCTAAAAATATTGACACCAACCATAAGGTACTAATCATGTTTTTTTAGTCATCTCTAATTCTAATAACTGGAAAACTTAAAAAGATTATTTATCTAGACATGAATATAATGTTTTTGATGATGAGTGATGTTAAGTTCAATTTCCCATGTTACATGTGAAGGTATATGAACCACTACTTCCAATAGAGGGAAAAGATGTATTTTTATCCTTATGGAAGGATAATATCAATGCTACTATATCAAAAAGGTCATATTAGAGATGTTAAAATACATTCCAAATGTCATCATGTCAACATTATCAATGATGGAACTCTAACGAAATAGGTTACTTTTAGAGTAAAAAACAAGGAAAACTAATTCCTGTTGTTGTAGAAGACTAAAAAAGAACTTGGTTATGCAGATCAGGTGGAGAAAAGAATTTTGAGATCAATTTTTGCAATCCAAATTCAAGGAGAAGAAGTCTTAAAACCAAGAATTGATTATGCAACTCCACAAGGAAACATCGAATCAAATAAGATGTACCTAACAAAGAATATGCAAGAGATGTCTCTCCATGTTTTGAAGAAAATTTTGAAGAACCATTTATTAAGTCCCTTGTCATCAGGCCAAGAAGTAGGAATGAACATGTAGTTCAGGAAATAGAAATCTGGGAACTAAGATTAGAATCTGCTGAAATTGGTGAAGTTTCCCCACCAGTAAATCAGCTAATCAACAGAGAAGATTAGGATTCTCTAAATCAATATGAATATTAGATTCAATAAACATATGCTGAAGTGAATGTTTAAGAAGCTTCTCTAGTAATTAGTAAAGCTCAAAAAGTGGTGGCTACCACTAAAAGGTCTTTGCAGAATCAATTAATTTAATTTATAGCTAATTCTTTGGACAAGGAAACCTTTGAACCTACTAATATCATATAGTTTAGTGAAGTTTAATTTTCTTCCTATAGTTATAAAAATAAGGAGCAGTCTTTACCCTTGGTTTACATAGCCCAACCATCTCAAATTCATGATGTAGAATATACTGATTATTTAAATAATCTAATTGAATGATCTGTTTCTCAATTCAACATTATGTTAGAAGAAAATTAAAGTTTTTAAAATGAATTAGAGGCTGAAAAGAAATATATGGAATATTTAAAGAGTACAAATATTCCCAAAGAGGAACTTGAATATACTCAAAATTATCAAAATTCTCATAGATAAATTTCTGTTTCAATAAGATATTTTGATGCCTTTTGAAGAGATATGAGTGATAAATTTGGTAGGCTTCAAGAATAATATATTTCAAAAAAAAGATTTTGGTAATTAGAAAAGGTATTTGGCGACCCAATTTAAATCTATCAGAAGTTGTTCCAGTCAATCTAGAGCTTCTACATCTTCACCATAAACTTCTCCAAACATAGTCATAAGATTTAAAGATATTATTATCATCATGTATATTTTAAATGATAGACATCATACTCTTCAGTATGATAGTGCCCCTCCCAATGTTTTTTAACAATCAAATATTACTTATTGAGAAGATAATTTCAAGGGAAACTGCCTTAATGAATCTTTTTAATCAGTTGGGAATAATTTTTCATAGTTTTTTTAGTCAGAAGAAAATGTACATGATTTTTTGAAAGTAAATTTTGTTGAGAGTGCGAAGATTTGGAAAGACTCAATGATCATAATGTAGAAGTTGGCTAAAAATACCACTAAAACTTTAAGAGAAAAAATGGTAGAAATGAAAGAAGTTGTTTAGGATGTTCATGTTTCACCAAAATCTAAAAAATCTTCTAAACCAACCCTTTCCACTTTATCCAGCCCTTCTCTTTAAACATTTCTCAGAAAATATTATTTTCAAAAATATATTTTTCTGAATTATTTATTTATTATACTTGAGTTTATTTATTTTCTGCTTAGTTCTATTACCAGAACATATATCTCTTTATCTCAAGCCGAATGTAACAATAATTTAGAGTTATGATCTAAATTTATTTCTTTTTAATTGATTTTTCTATAATTTACTTTAAATATCACAAAAAGGGGAGAAAATTTAGGGAACACAATATTCTAAATCAAATACATGTTTATGTTATTATGTAACTGAATTAATACCATTAGAAATTAATTTTCAAACAACTATAATGTCTTTATATTTTTAAGTGATATTATTTATGTTTACAATTACTATATTTTTTTATTAATTCATGGGATTTTTTATCTTAAAAAGGTATATATTTTTTTGGCATTTATTGTCTCAATAAAACTCTATAAATCTTCTTTATTTTTATACTCATAAATACCCTTGTTTGTTTTAAAAATGAAATTATATTAATTGAATTTTAGGAAATTATTTTTTGTAGAAATATTTATTCTTGGAATATATTCATGTCATTGATTTGTTGGAAATATTTGTTAAAGTATTCAGAACGTGTTTTAACGTATTTTGGAAATACTATTCATACAATGCGTGTGCAAGTATAATGTATTGAATAAACCCTATATTTGAAATAACACATATGAATCGTATACCCTATTATTTTGGGAAACGTATAATTAGTAAATCCTATGTTTTTATAGAACCTTATGTTTGAGAATAAGGAAAGTATAGATAAGGAACCATACATTGGTATAGAACCCTACATTTTAGGGAAAAAAGTCTATGGTAGATCAACCCTACTATTATAATGACCATATATTGTCAACCCTAAATTTTGTGATTTGTCATCATATTAAGGAACCCTAAATTTGACTATTTAATTATGGAGTTTTAAATTTGATATATTATTCGTGATTTCTGCAATGGTTTTGGTGAAAGTAAATATCTATTCAAATATATTTTATGATCGATTCAAAGGCTCATTATGATTATTTTAAAGGATCAAATTCAACATAGTAAAATATTCGTAATTCAAAGAGAAGTTATGACTCTCTTGAATGGTTTGAATTTGAATAATTTTGATATTTCAAGTGACATTCTTGGATATAATCAACAAAAATAAAGCCATATATTCTATATATATATGGACAAAATATTATCTCTATGTATGTACGTGATATAAAACTATATATTTTTGCAATATTATTTTCGAATACAGAACTATTACAAAGTAACAAAAGATCAAGCAATACTATTTTGAAGAGGATATACATTGATAATATACATTTTCAACCTTGTACTATTGTAACTATTATTTTTTATTTTTTTATATTATTATTGAAGATCATTCGCAACCAGGATCTATTCAAAACTATTATTTCTTGAAGACATTCATCTTTAAAAGAAGAACATCTGTATTCTATTATTTTTTTCTACAACTACGATCTAGAATATGTTCATTAAATAAAATAAAACACTTTGGATTTATTGGAGTTTTAGATGCTCGGACTCAGTCGTGGAAGATTATCAGCTTCTGGAACTGAGCATTAGAGAAATCTGTTCTCTATGAAAGAACCAGAAGGCTCTGTTTAGCCTTGTTGTAATGGTTCAACTACCTAAATTCTATTGTGAATTTCTTATGATAAGCGTAATTTTTCTTGTGAAAATTACCAAGCTCATAGAGAGAGTGTAGGTGGAGTGGACTAGTAGATATTTATACTATGAAACACTATAAAAATTATTGTGTTGTTATTTACTATTTATCCACAGTTCAAATCACTTATAGATGAGAATAATACATATCTTCATAAATTTCAAAGAAATTTTAAATCTTAGATCTATTAAATTTTATAAAAAATAGAAAATTCACCCCTCTTGTGTAACTTTAAATTATTCTAACCTAAAATCACATCCATGTCTTTAAAAGTAAATTTCAAATAAAACCCACATATTTTCCAATAAAAATAAAATAAATTTTTAAAAACTTATTTAAATGTACCAACCGGGCCCTATGATTTAATTTAAAATCCACTAAAAACCCATTTGAAAATAAATCATTAGTATCATATTTAAAATATAATGATTTCCATCTATCGTTAGGACCATGTAAACTAACACACAAATATATATATATATATATATATATATATATATATATATATGTTTATGTATGTATATATATATGTATCGCATTAAATTAATTCACATATTCTCATGTGATTTCTTACACACACATATGTATGTATGTTTATCAGTGTATATGTGTATAAAACCAACATGTTAAGAGACATTTTAATAACACACAACTTTTATATATCCTTTAAAAACAATACATAGATCCACTTTTAAATCTAAAATATCTTTTAGAACATCAAAACATAATAATAAAATTCATTCAAAATTTTATAAAACATCCATGGTGAAAATTCAATTAATTTTTTTTTAAAAAAACTTTAATTTAGGTGAAAACAAATGAATTGAAGTGGAAATCAAGTGAAAATTTATTTCCACTTAAAAGAAACTATTAAAATAATAATTATTTTCATTTTATATATAAAAAATTGGGTGAAAATACATGTAATAATTATTCTAGAATTTAAAGACATAAAATAAGGGATAATCAACATCAAACAGAGCGAAACTGTAACACCCGAGACTTTTATGAGAAATATTTTGTTTTTATGTTATATAAATCATCAAATGAATCTTTCACTACACAAAACACTAGCTTGGCTTGCTTTACACGCAATCACGACCTTCCTCGATAGCTTGCGTCGTACGCAATACTGAGTTTCACTAAACAATGATATATTATAATATTAGCCGTTATGAATAGTATTTACTGAATTTTTAATTTTATTACATTTTAATTCATCTTATACATTTTCTATAATGAGGTATGAAAACAAAATCAGTTTTTTGGATAAAAGAAGTATTTTTCAAAAAAATGCAGTTTTACCGCCTTTTGATGGCGCACCCACATTAAATCTAGTTTTTGACAAGTTTATAAGTTCAATTTGACAAAATAAAATTCTTCCTTAGAATAAAGATATAAAAATTTACTTTGGATAAATTTTTCATATTATTCTGATAACTTTCATATTTTAATGAATAATAAAAACACGCTATATTTTAATTAAAAACAAATTTTTTTCATCGCAATACTTTATATGGTTAAATTATAATATTGAATGTTTTAAAAGTATAAATAGAATAAAATTTTACCATTTAATATAATGTATGTCATTAGCATTAATTTTAAATTGAATTCATAGGTAAAAACATTTCAATCATTGGCAATGTTTTAACTTTTAAAACCCGTTTTCTTAACAACGAGATTAATTTTAAATTAATTAATGAAACTTCTGTGTTTTGAATTTAGAAAAATGTATTCCATATTTTGAATCAGTGGGTCCAAATTATGTTAATATGTTACTTTTATTTTTTTGATATTATGAATAGTAACTACGGTAATTTTTATTTACTACGGTTAAAGGTAAATAAGGTAATTCAAGGTTAAAAGAATATTATAATAATTCAAAATTACCTTGACACTTGTCCTAACCTTATTGGATGAGTAGTGGCCGACCATGGGTATCCTTAGGTCGATTTTGGGACCCCATTGAGACACTTGGTAGTGACAATGACAATTTGGATTAATTAATTTAATGTAAAGACAAAATTGACATTAACAAAAAGCTTCTAGTAATTAATTTTTATAAGGGGTTATATAGGTTATATTTTCGACTATAAATATTCATTGGAAATATAAAAATATTTACTACATAATTATATTTTTTTTTAAATTTTTAGACACCAAATAAATTAAATTATTTATGACACAATAATGATAAAGTATTTACTTCATTAATAAATGATTTAAATAAATACGATTATAATGATTAAAATATTTTCCAAAACATGTCCAATTCTGATTGGATGATTTTATTTATACCATGAGTCATCTTATCTTCATCTTTAATGATTTTTGGACCTTTTGAAACCGAAGATAAGTTTATAATAAAAAAATATTTCCACACTTTCCAAAGGTGCCCCTCTCCTCCCTTATAAAAGGTATCTCCTCCCTCTCTTCCTCACACCAATTTGAGCCTTCAAGCTCAGCCAAACCCTGCCCATTTCACTTCCCCACTTCTTTATAAACCTACTAGAGGTACTGGTATTCTCAAAAGACCAACTCTAGTGCCTTAAGAGAACGTTTAAAGGAGGCACTTCGAGAAAGAGGTAATACCTTCTACCGTTTTCTTCAAGTTCCATTCTTCTTATACCCCCTCTTATTTAGTTGTTTCATTATGAGGTAATAACATCAGTATCACTCATATAATGATATGTTATTATAAATATGAAACAACCCTATTTCACCTCTTATCCATCCTACAAAAAATGAAATCACCGCACGTGCGTACGTACGGAATACAGTCTCCACGCCGTGGTGTAATCTGTTTTCCACCACCACCTTACTTGGATGGGTATACTGGTGAAAATAAATAACTATATATGATTATTTTAAAGTTATATTGATTCTGAAATATTATACATACACTTCAATACAATTCCATGATCATGGGAACGATATCATCGCTTGTGCATACGTACGGCCTACCGTCTCCACGATGTGATGCGACTAGTTCTATATGATCTTCATTGAATAATGATTATATAAATGAATTGAATGAATTAATATGATATATATTACACTGATAACATTATTTAAATGATTTATCTATATCCTATAAATAGGAATAATAATTTATTCGACAAAACACGCATGAGAACAAAAAAGTAATAAACACGTGAATAACAAGTAGTAATGAAATATTACTAATAAGAAGCTAAAAATATGACCATATATGATATCATAATAATAATTATGATTCTGGAATAAGTCAATAACATTATTTAAATCATTATACAGGAGTTTTAGACAGGTACAAAGCATATCATACCTAAGGTAAGGGAAAATATCACAATCTCATTTTTATCTGAGATTGTTTATACTTTGGTATTTACTGGGGTGTATTTTATCATCCAAATCCATGTTTCCTAAATATGTAATATTATTTCCATCCACCTACAATTGTTTAAATCCAATTTTACCCTTCAGTTAGTTTTTAGTAAAAGATATGAAATGAATCTTTTGTCATTTTTCGTACGAGGTACTTTTTGACTTTTCCGACAAAAGCACGAGAAGAATGTTTTTTAACTTATATGGAATGAATGGATTTTTAAAACATAATTTCCAAGAATCTTCCTTTACAAGTTTTCAAGTTTATTTTTAATCAACTTCTTTTAGTTTAAAATTGTAAGACATGTTAAGAAAGGAAAAATGTTTTTGAAGTAGAAAGGATATTTTCCTCAAGAATGGAGTTCAAGTGTTTTATCAAAATTATTTTCCATCTAAGATAATATAGGGTTCTGTTTCTATACCTATTATTACATTGATTTGATTATGTTGTGATGGAAATATTTTTATGAATTCCTTTATCTTATATGAATTGTTTTATGATGTCATGATGTTTAAGATTCCCATTTTTATTACATGGGTTATGCTATGATGTATGGTTTATAATTTTGTGGCACACATAAGAATGGTATCATTATAAGATGGGTGGGACCTATATCTCCCTCCAATGCATTGGGTAAAGATTTTATATCTCATGAGATTGACATGTCTAGAACGGTATGTTAAACCGGTTCAGTAAAACAGGACTAAAACGTGGAGTGAACTCGGTTCAGAAATGGGCTTTGTCCACTAAGATAGTCTTGGATATGAGTCTTCACTAATAAGAAATGATTCTCTATGATAATGTGTGTATTCCAAAAAGTTTCATGTTTAAAGTTATGATTATTGGGATTACATTTCACTACCATGATTTATCCCATTTTATGAAATTATGATCTCTTTTGCAGGGTAAGATTTCCAAAATGTTATGTTCTTATAAATTTGATGTGATTGATATTTATTTTGTTTACCCTTACTGAGAATTCGAGCTCACCGTTTTGTATGTTTTCTTTCCCCAGGTCAGGAAGAAGGTTATTAAGTAAGATATGCCAAAAAGGGACTATAGATATGATGAAATAAATGGGAGACAATGTAGATGCTTTATGAACCATTTGTTTATGTTTCCCAGTTTCTAAAGACACTATACCTATACAGTCCTTTCATGGTTTTGTTATATATTGTAATAATTATACTTCAATTTTGAAGTATTAACCATGTATGTAAAGTTTGGGTCACTATAGTTGGTATCAGAGGAAAGGTATAGTCATCCTTTGGAAACTAGGATGTGAAAGCCTTAGTAAGAAATCTAAGGATATGTCTAAGCATAGAACACAATCTTAGTGTTTTAGAAATTGCCATGAACAACCTATGATAAGACCTTAAGTGTGAAATTTTATTCTTGATTATGTGGTTTTCCTATTATAATTAGTGTTGCTCACACTATTCTTCTTGGTTTTAGTCAATGGATGGAACCCGAAGGAACCATGCTAATGCGGAATGCGATGAGCAATGCAATGGTTGTCCCCATGAGCAACCAAACGATATGAGAGATGGAATGAAAAATCTTGTAGCCATGCTCACACAACTTTCTCAAGCTATGAATCAAGCAGGACTTCCAAATGAGCAAAGAAAGGATCAAAATTCTGTTGAATCCTTCATGAGGTAGCTTCCACCTTCATTCAGCCACCTTCATTCAGCGGGTCTTATGATCCATTAGTGGATGAACAATGGATCAGTACCACTGAAAAGATATTTTTGTTCTTCAATGTTCTGAACATGATAAAGTCATCTTAGCAGTGTATCGTTTGGAAGGTGATGCTGATCAATGGTGGAATCTTATTAAGAATATGAGGCAAATGGATGAAATTGAGTCCATGGAATGGGACGAGTTCAAGAACTTATTTTTCAATAAGTATTTCCCTCTTATTCTTTGAACAAAGATGGAGAAGGAGTTTCTTGAACTGAAGCAAAAGGATGATGAATCCTTTGGTACCTACGAAGCAAATTTTACAAGACTTGCAAGGTACGCTTCCAGAATTATTATCCAACCTGAGAGTAAGATCGATCGATTATTTAGTGGCTTAAAATCAAGTCTTCGAAGGGCGTTAGCCATAAGGGACTTCAATAGCTATGAGGAAATTATTCAATGTGCTCTCAAGTTTGATATGAATATTGGTGTAACCCATCATTCACATGGGTTTGATAAGAAGAAGAAAATGGAATTCAAAGGAAAATCTAAAGACCACACTGAAAAGAAGATGAGTTTTCCATTATGCTCAAAGTGTGGAAAGAAACATGGAGGAAATTGTCTTAAGGGGACAAGAAAATGTTATAAGTGTGGAAAAGAAGGTCATCAGGCAATTGATTGTCAAAATAATGGGAAGAAGATGTCTAATGATGCAAACAAAGTAAGGGATACAAAGAATGAACCTACTACACTTCAATGTTTCAAGTGCAAGGAGATGGGGAATTATGCCAATCAATGCCCAAATCCAAGGGTTGATGATGATGATCGACTTCAACAAACTCTTAAGGCCAAAGGCAAAGGAAAGTCACTTGCAATTACTATCGGCGATGTAGAGTACGACAACGAAGTGGTGAGAGGTACACGTACCATCCACTTTAAAGTAGAAAATGTTTTATTTGATTCTGTATCCACCCACTCTTTTATTTCTGAAGAATTTTCTAAGGGTATTGCTGTATTACCTCAACAATTAGATGTTGAGTTGGCTATGACAACTCCTAATGTCACAACAGTCGCATCAAAAGTTTACAATTCTTCTCCGATTGAAGTTTGTGGGAAAGTGCTTCCGGCAAATCTTGTGATCCTTCCTATAGTGGAATTTGATGTGATTCTTGGCATGGATTGGATTTCTTTATATGGAGCTCATATCAATTTCCAAAGAAGGGAAGTCACATTTCATATTCCAGATCAATCTATGATTGTCTATCGATGCAAGGATGAACATAACCTTCCAGTGGAAATTTCTTCTATCTTATGGGTCTTGATTCCACTAAATGAAGGTTATTTATTTCAAATGGTTAGAGAGAAACTCACGATTAATAATATGCCCATTGTACGGGGATTTGAAGATGTCCTTCCGGAGGAATTTCCAGGTCTTCCACCAAATCATGAAGTTGAGTTTTCAATAGAACTCGTACCGGGTGCTTTGCCTATTTCAAAGACACCTTATAGAATGGCCCCAATTGAGTTGCAGGAACTGAAGAAGCAACTCTAAGAGAATATTGATAAGGGATTCATATGCCCTAGTGTGTCACCTTGGGGAGAACCAGTTCTGTTTGTTAAGAAGAAAGATGGATCAATGATACTCTGCATTGATTATCGAGAACTTAACAAGATCACTATCAAGAACAAATATCCTCTCAATGCATTGATGACCTATTTGACCAACTACGTGGGGCTCAATACTTTTCCAAGATTGATCTTCATTCAGGGTATCATTAATTAAGGGTCAAATGGGAGGATATACCAAATACGGCTTTCTGTACAAGGTATGGACACTATGATTTTATAGTGATGCCATTTGGTCTTACTAATGCCCCTACTATCTTCATGGATCTGATGAATAGAGTCTTTAGAGACTCTCTTGATCAGTTTGTGGTAGTCTTTATAGATGATATTCTTGTCTACTCAAAGATCAAGTAAGAACATGAAGATCACTTGAGAATTGTATTAAAGACCCTGATAAAGGAGAAGCTTTATGCCAAATTTACCAAGTGTGAATTTTGGCTTCAAAAAGTTGCATTTTTGGGTAACATAATCTCAAAAAAGGGGATATCTGTGGATCCAGCAAAAACAAAGGTTATCAAAAGATGGTCGAGACCAACAACAGTAACTGAGATCTGATGTTTTCTTGGTTTGGCTGGATATTATCGATGTTTTGTGAAAGATTTTTCACGATTATCTAATCCACTCACCAAGTTGACTCGGAAAGGTGTTAAGTTTGTTTGGACAGAGGAATGTGTAGAGAATTTCAAGGAGTTGAAAAGAAGGTTATCCAGTGCACCTGTTCTCACACTGCCTTGTAGTGGAGAAAGGTTTGTGATCTACAGTGATGCATCCAAGAGGGGATTGGGGTGTGTTCTTATGCAAAATGATATGGTGATAGCTTATGCCTCACGAGAGTTGAAAATCCATGAGCAAAATTACCCAACTCATGATTTGGAGTTAGCTGCAGTAATCATTGCATTAAAGATTTGGGGGCATTATCTTTATGGAGTAAAGTGTGACATTTATACTGATCATAAAAGTTTAAAGTATATTTTCACACAAAAGGAGATGAATATGTGCCAAAGAAGATGGTTAGAGCCGATTAAGGATTACGACTGCTCAATTCATTACCACCCTGGGAAAGCAAACAAGGTGGAAGATGCATTAAGTCAACAAGACCATACTATCTTATCCATGATGAGGATCACAAAAGATCCAATATTTATGGATTTACAAATGATGGATCTTGGAATTATAATGAAAGGGGAAAAATCGTATCTTTCTCAAATAAATGTTCAACCATCTATACATGTGAAGATTAAAGAGGTGCATAAAGAAGATGTCAAGTTACAAAAGAAGGTGAGAAATGTTCCTGAATTTAACCTTGATTATGATGGGATAATAAAGTTCAGGAATCGGGTTTGTGTTCCTCCCATCCCAGAATTAAAGAAGGAGCTTCTGGATGAGGCTCATAGTTCTTCATTCTCTATTCATCCTGGAAGCACGAAGATGTATAGGGACCTGAAAGAGTACTTCTGGTGGGATGGAATGAAAAGAGATGTTGCTGAATATGTCTCTCGATGCTTGGTTTTTCAGCAAGTTAAAGCTGAGAGACATAAGTCTAAGGGGATGTTACAACCATTACCTATACCTGAATGGAAATGGGAAAACATCACTATGGACTTTTTCACTGGACTTCCTAAAACATCCAAAGGCAATAATGCTATCTGGTTCATAGTTGATCGTCTAACAAAGTCTGCACACTTCATTTCTATTAGAGATGATTTCTCTCTAGATCAGCTTGCCAGGATATATGTAAAGGAAGTGGTAAGATTGCATGGAGTAATACTTTCTATTATATCTGATCGGGATCTGAGGTTTACCTCAAAGTTCTGGCGAAGTCTTCAGCATACTCTGGATACAGAGTTGAGTTTCAGCACTGCTTATCATCCTCAGACAAACGGTCAGTCTGAGAGAAAAATTAAAACTCTAGAAGATATGTTGAGATCTTACTCTATAGATTTCAAAGGTGGTTGGGATCAACACCTACCTTTGGTGGAATTTTCTTATAATAATAGCTTTCACTCCAGTATTCAGATGGCTCCTTATGAAGCTCTCTATGGAAAGAAATGCTGGACTCCAACTTGTTGAGATGAAGTTGGGGAAAGAAAGCTATTAGGACCTGATCTTATTGATGAAATGGCAGAAAAGGTCAGATCTATTCAACAACACATAAGAGCAGCTTAGATTCGACAAAGAAGTTATGCCGACAACCAAAGAAAAGACCTAGAGTTTGATGTGGGTGATAAAGTGTTCTTACGAATATCTCCGTGGAAAAGAGTAATGAGATTTGGAAAGAAGGGAAAGTTGAGCCCTAGATATATCAGTTATTTTGAAATTCTGGATCGTGTTGGGAAGGTAGCTTACCGATTGGCGCTTCCACTGAATCTCTCTCAAGTTCATAATGTGTTCCATGTATCTCTCCTGAGAAAGTACATACTTGATCCTTCACATGTACTCAGCTCAGAAGTTGTACCACTGGAACAAGATCTTTCTTATTAAGAACAGCTGATAGAGATTCTGGATCGTAGCGAAAATTTCCTACGGAACAAGACCACTCGCTTGGTGAAAGTTTTATGGAGGAACCACCAATTAGAAGAAGCTACATGGGAACTTGAGGATATGATGAGGGAGAGGTATCCTCATCTGTTTGTTACAAAGTGACGAATTTCAAGGGAGAAATTCATTTTAAGGGGGGTAGAATGTAACACCTGAGACTTTTATGAGAAATATTTTGTTTTTATTTATATAAATCATCAAAGGAATCTTTCACTACACACAACACTAGCTTGGCTTGCTTTACACACAATCGTGGCCTTCCTAGATAGCTTGCGTCGTACTCAACCGAGTTTCACTAAACAACGATATATTATAATATTAGCCGTTATGAATAGTATTAACTTAATTTTAAATTTTATGACATTTTAATTCATCTGATACATTTTCTAGAATGAGGTATGAAAACAAAATCAGTTTTTTGGATAAAAGAAGTATTTTTCAAAAAATGCAGTTTTACCACCTTTTGATGGCGCACCCACGTTAAATATAGTTTTGACAAGTTTATAAGTTCAACTTGAAAAAATAAAATTCTTATTTAGAATCAGGATATAAAAATTTACTTTGGATAAATTTTTCATATTATTCTGATAACTTTCATATTTTAATGAATAGTAAAAACATGCTATATTTTAATTAAAAACAACTTTTTTTCATCACAATACTTTATATGGTTAAATTAAAATATTGAAGGTTTTAAAAGTATAAATTGAATATATTTTTACCATTTAATATAATGTATGTCATTAGCATTAATTTTAAATTGAATTCATAGGTAAAAACATTTCAATCTTTGGCAATGTTTTAACTTTTAAAACCTGTTTGCTTAACAACGAGATTAATTTTAAATTAATTACTGCAACTTCTATGTTTTGAATTTTGAAAAATGGATTCCATATTTCGAATAAGTGGGTCCAAATTATGTTAATAGGTTACTTTTATTTTTTTGATATTATGAATAGTAACTATGGTAATTTTTATTTACTACGGTTAAAGGTAAATAAGGTAATTCAAGGTTAAAAGAATATTATAATAATTCAAAATTACCTTGAAACTTGTCCTAACATTATTTTATGAGTAGTGGTAGACCATGGGAATCCTTGGGTCGATTTTGGGACCCAATTGAGCCACTAGTTAGTGACAATGACAATTTTGATTAATTAATTTAATGTAAAGACAAAATTGACATTAACAAAAAGATTTTAGTAATTAATTTTTATAAGGGGTTATATAAATTATATTTTCAACTATAAATATTAATTGTAAAGCTAAAAATATTTTCTACATAATAATATTTTTTTTTATAATTTTTAGACAACAATAAAATAAATTATTTATGACACAATAATGATGAAGTATTACCTCATTAATAAATGATTTAAATAAATAAGATTATAATGATTAAAATATTTTCCAAAACATGTCCAATTCTGATTGGATGATTGTATTTCGACCATGATTCATATTATCTTCATCTTTAATGATTTTTGAACCTTTTGAAACTGATGATATGTTTATAATAAAATAATATTTCCACACTTTCCAAAGGTGACCCTCTCCTCCCTTATAAAAGGCACCTCCTCCCTCTCTTCCTTACACCAATTTGAGCCTTCATGCTCGGCCAAACCCTGACCATTTCACTTCCCCACTTCTTTAGAAACCTACTAGAGGTACTGGTATTCTCAAAAAACCAACTCTAGTGCCTTAAGAGAAAGTTTAAAGGAGGCACTTCGAGAAAGAGGTAATACCTTCTACCGTTTTCTTCAAGTTCCATTCTTCTTCTACTCCCTCTTCTTTAGTTGTTTCATTATGAGGTAATAAAATCAGTATCCCTCATATACTGACATGTTATTATAAATATGAAACAACCCTATTTCACCTCTTATCCATCCTACGGAAAATGAAATCACCGCGCGTGCGTACGTACGGAATACCGTCTCCACGCCGTGGTGTAATCTGTTTTCCACCACCACCTTACTTGGATGGGTATAATGGTGCAAATAAATAACTATATATGATTATTGTAAAGTTATATTGATTCTGAAATAGTATACATACAGTTCAATACAATTCCATGATCATGGGAACGATATCATCGCTTGTACGTACGTACGGCCTACCGTCTCCACAATGTGATGCGACTCGTTCTATATGATCTTCATTGAATAATGATTATATAAATGAATTGAATGAATTAATATAATATATATTACACTAATACCATTCTTTAAATGATGTATCTATATCCTATAAATATTAATAAGAATTTATTCAACAAAACACACATAAGAACAAAAAAGTAATAAACACCCGAATAACAAGTAGTAATGAAATATTTCTAATAAGAAGCTAATAATATGACCATATATGATATCATAACAATAAGTATGATTCTGTAATAAGTCAATATCATTATTTAAATCATTATATATGAGGTTCGGACATGTACAAATCATATCGGACCTAAGGTAAGGGAAAATATCACAATCTAATTTTTATCTGAGATTGTTTATAATTTGGTATTTACTGGGGTGTATTTTATCATACACATACATGTTTCCTCAATATGTAATATTATTTCCATCCACTTATAATTTTTTAAATCCAATTTTACCCTTCAGTGAGTTTTCAGTAAAAGATATAAAAGGAATCTTTTGTCATTTTTCGTACGAGGTACTTTTTGACTTTTTCGACAAAAGTACGAGAAGAATGTTTTTTTAACTTATATGGAATGAATGGATTTTTAAAACATTATTTACAATAATATTCCTTTACAAGTTTTCAAGTTTATTTTTAATCAACTTCTTTTAGTTTAAAATTGTATGACATGTTAAGAAAGGAAAAATATTTTTGAAGTAGAAAGGATATTTTCCTCAAGAATGGAGTTCAAGTGTTTTATCAAAATTATTTTCCATCTAAGATAATATAGGGTTTTGTTTCTATCTCTATTATTACAATGATTTTATTATGTTGTGATGGAAATGTTTTTATGAATTCCTTTATCTTATATGAATTGTTTTATGATTTCATGATGTTTAAGATTCCCATTTTTATTACATGGGTTATGCTATGATCTATGGTTTATGATTTTGTGGCACACATATGAATGGTATCATTATAAGATGGGTGGGACCTATATCTCCCTCTAATGCATTGGCTAAATATTTTATATCTCATGAGATAGACATGGATGGAACGGCAGGTTAAACTGGTTCAGTGAAACAGGACTGAAACGAGGAGTGAACTCGGTTCAGAAATGGACTTTGTCCACTAAGATAGTATTGGATATGAGTCTTGACTAATAAGAAATGGTTCTCTATGATCATTTTTGTATGCCACAAAGTTTCATGTTTAAAGTTATGATTATTGGTATTACATTTCACTACCATGATTTATCCCATGTTATGAAATTTTGATCTCTTTGGCAGGGTAATATTTCCAAAATGTTATGTTCTTATAAATTTTATGTGATTGATATTTCTTTTGTTTACCCTTACTGAGCATTTGAGCTCACCCTTTTGTATGTTTTCTTTCCCCAGGTCAGGAAGAAGGTTATTAAGTAAGATATGCCGAAAAGGGACTATAGATATGATGAAATAAATGGGATACATTGTAGATGCTCTATAAACTAGTTGTTTATGTTTCCCATTTTCGAAAGACACTATACCTATACGGTCCCTTCATGGTTTTGTTATATGTTGTAATAAGTATGCTTCAATTTTGAAGTATTAAAAATGTATGTAAAGTTTGGGTCGCTATAGAAACTATAATGCCTTGACCCCAATTACCGAGAGTTGGTGTATTATTACATAACATTGACATGATTACAAGGAATCAAGTCTCGATGGACTGATTAGTTTAGTAGTCTTGGAAAATAGATTACATACATGAAGTTCAACATTACAACATGAAAAGAAAAACAATAGTAATTTAGTCCATTAGAAACATCCAAGCCTTATATATTACACCTGCAAGTCACTCATAACTAACTTCTTCATATCCTGAAAAAATAAAACATAATAAAGGAGTGAGCTTAGATGCTCAGTAAGGATAAATAATTTAGTGGAAGCTATAAACTTTTAAGGCAAGATGTTTAATAAAACAATACCCTTTTAAACATAAACTTGAACATAATATGGAAAAAATAAATCAAACATGCACATGGATATTATACTAGTCGAATAATCACATGTAATAATTAATTTGATAATGAGGGAATGTATAGTACCGAACATTAATTTTTGTGTCAAGGCCTAGTGCCAGGAACTATGGGATAACTGTAACTGGACCCAAACCCAAGGAGACTCTGTAACCGGACTCCATCCCAGAGAGCCTCTATAACCAGACTCCAACCTGGAGAGCCTCTGTAACCGGACTCCAACTCGGAGATCCTCTGTAACCAGACTCCAACCCGGAGAGCCTCTCTAACCGGACTCCAACCCGGATAGCCTCTGTAACTAGAATCCAACCCAGAGAGCCTCTATAACTAGACTCTAACCCAGAGAGCCTCTATAACCATACTCCAACCCGGAGGGTCTACTGTAACCAGACCCCAACCCTGAGGGCTTACTTTTACCGATCCCCTACCCGGAACATACGAGTCCAATACATCCATCATAAGAAACGGTTGAAATATAACATAAACATTCATATTAATACTAACATACGGAATGTAAATACTTTATCCATAAACCACGAGTGGTATAAAAATAACACATCCATAGTCAATCATATCACAAAAATTCAGTACAATATTGAAGACTTTTATCATAATAAATCAACTTCAAACAAGCTTAAAATCCATTAAAGCATGTTGGCATAGAAGAAAATGATCAGTAAAATGCTTTGAGAGATTTACCCCTTTTTCATGAAATCGTTTAAAATTATCATGATTTATAATGGTATTTATTTAAAAGTGATTTTTGAATCAAAGTGTCCCATACCAATTTGAGATGTTTTAGAAGAATTATCATTTCAAAACATTCATGTTGATATAAATAAATCCTTAAAATCATTTTGAAAACATGGACATTAATTAAAAGGGTTTAGAAAGATAAATATTTAAAACATTTAAAATGATGATATTGTTAAATAGACCCTCCCATAAAACCTTAAAATATTCCTTTTGAAATAATTTTTATAAAATATTGGTATCTATGAAAAGTATGTCTGATAAAATACGTACACATGAAAAATCTCGGATAATAATGAGATTGAAAAAATAACCCTTACCTCGTTGTAATCAATCGAGTCGTATGAAAAATAGTAAATAACCACCAAATGAATCATAGAATATCAGGAATAAAAATATAATCATGATAATATATATCAAAGGTAGTACACAATACACCACATGCAATAAATAAGTGGTGAACAATGTAAATATCATAGAATTAAAAGTGAGATAAGAAACCCCTTACCACGTGTCCGACTTGACTCGCTTGTATGTTCCTTCTTCTTATTGAATAATAAATTTAACTTAATTTATACTTGATTAAGAATATTTTAATGTTTATTATTTCTTTTATATCACTTATTACCTTTCGATAATAATTATTTAATTATTTGAGTTCATATCAGACATTTTTTCGATGTTCGAAACTTGAGTCAAAAATGAACTTGTTATAATTATAAATTGTCCATGTGGTCAAAAGTAAATTATCTATAGAATTATATTACTCATTTATATTTCATATATATCATATATTTCCAGTATATATATGTATTTATAATAGTACATAACATTTGGAGATAAGAAATGAAATTCACCGTTCATGGAGACAGTAAGTGGTACGTACGCATGAACGCTACTTTCATTTCTATTTTGTATTTTAATGGAATTAAAAAAATAATTGTACAAATTTATATTATAATTATAGAATAATATCATATATAATATCATTAACTACATACTTTATATATCCTACATAATTCATTAACGAGTAATATCACTTTGAGGGGGCGGTTGTCTGCACTTCCTCAAATGTAATTATCGCGTTTTACACATAATGGAAACCATTAAGGTATGATATAAATGGAAAATACAGAAGAAAAAATAAAACATAAACATAATATATATATATATCATATATAAATATAGGGCCATCTTAGTGGCCACCATGAGAGGCGGTAGGAGATAATTGAACAATCATCATTTCGTGAGGCGTTAGTTTTCCAACCACAGAAATAGTATGTTCTTCACCCATTAGATAAAGGTGTGTGTAAGTGTAGTTAGAATCCTTATCATAAAAAATACTATTACATTGAGTATACTGGTTTTTTCATAAAATAAAGTAATAAAAAGAGTTTATGGGGGTTGGAGAAGTAAAATAAAACAAAATAAAAGAAAAGAATTTAAGAGAAACTATTACCTTTAATTTGTGTAACTTCTTTTGGTTTGAACCAAAAGTACTTTTAAAAGTGACTTATGCCTAAGGTAAGGCTTCTAGGTTTAATATAGGAATATTGAGAGCTTATTTGGGTAGGGTTTGGATGATCCAAGGGGCTTGAGAGGTGTGTGGAATGGGTTACAATTGGTGTCCTTTTATAAGGGGGAGGTGGGGCTCTTTAGGAAAGTGTGAAAATATTATTTTATTATATAGTGATATTCGGTTTCTAATGCTCCAAGTCTAATTAAAGTTGAAGATAAGTCGACTCATGGTCGAAAAAAATCATCCAATAAATATTGCATAGGTTTTGGATATTTTTTTAATATTAATAATCTTATTTATTTAAATCATTTATTAATGAGGTAAGTACTACATCATTATTGTGTCATTAATAATTTAATTTATTTGACGTCTAAAAATTATAAAAAAATACCATAATGTTGGAAATCGTTTTATATTTCCAATGAATATTTATAGTCAAAAATATGACTTATATAACCCCATGTAAAAATTGATTTACGAAAAGATATTTGTTAATATCATTTTTGCCTTTACTTTAAGTTAATTAAAATAAAGTGTCATTATCATTCATAAGTGGCTCCATGGGGTCCCAAAATTGACCCAAGGATGACCATGGTTGGCCATGACTCATACAATACATTTAAGACAAGTGTTAAGGTAATTTTGTATTTTTATAATATTCTTTTTACCTTGAATTACCCTATTTACCTTTAAATGCGGTAAATAAAAGTCAAAAGTTACTATTCACCAAAAATTATTTTCATCTCATTGAACCAAATTTTACTTAATGAGGTTAACCATGTCTCTCAGATTTTTGAAATTCAACTCACAGAAATTGTAAAATTACGTTTTATGCAAATTTTCAAATTCTCCTAGGAGGTGGGTAAAAGACGGTAAAAAGTTCAATAAAATTTTTATATATATAAACTTATTATAAAATGACTCCAATGAATTATATTGAACTTATATAGGTATTATGTATCTATTTTTACCTAAAATAAATTTAAATAAAATAAATAATTATTTTAAAAAATCGGTTTTAACCAATAACTTAGTTTTTTTCACTATTCATCAAAAATCAAAAGTTTTCAGAAAAATACCAAAATTTCACCCTAAGCTAATTTTAACATTATGAATTCAAAAATTAGGTCTATTTTACCAAATTAAAAACATATAATTTTCATTTATTAATTTAAAATTAATTCCCGTTGTCAAAACCAAAAAGCGTGTTTTTAAGAAATAATAACTAACAAAAGATTGATACTTATTTATGTTCAATTTCAAAGTGAAATTATTTCAAATGAATAACATTGGATTAAATGGTAAAAATATAATATATTTATACTTCCAAAGTATTAAAATGTATAATTTAATAGTACAAATTATTTTGATTAAAAAAGATGTTTTCAGATAAAATATAGTATTTTTCACTATTCACCCAAATATGAAAGTTATCATAAAACACCAACAATTTATTGACACTAAATTCTTATGTACCGATTCTAAAGAAGAAGTTTATTTTTTCAAATTGAATATATAAAAGTTTCAAATCTTTTATTTAAAAAGGGTTCGCCATTAAAAGGCGATAAAACTGCATTTTTAAAGAAAATACATTTTTTATTTGAAAAAAAATGAATTTGTTTTTTCATTATATCTAAGAAACTCATAATATGGATTATAAAATTATAAAGATTATATAAAGTTCAAAAATTAGTTAATACTATTCATAACCTCTTTTGAACGGCTAGTTTGGTAAGTCGCGGGGCACTTGAACTCGGTGCTGTGTGCAATGCAAGTTGTTGAATTACTTTGAAGATATAATGTACTATGAAATATTGGGGTGTTACATTCTTCCCTTATTCAATAAATTACTTCCTTGCAATTTGAAATTGTTCTTCAAAAATAAAAGGTTGAAAATAGAAAATACCTTTGTGGGAAAACCCACATCAGAAATTGGGTTAATAAAATTTAGTCTTAATAAGAGGAAAAGGGGAATGAAAAAGTCACTAAAAAATTATGATCTAGATTTGGAGAACATTGGTGGAAATTAGAGACACATAATTGGAGGAAAAATGTAAATATTTATAAGGAGTGATTGAGGTCATAAGTCACAAACAATTATAGAATTGAGGGCCTCAAATCCATCAATCTATGATGATTTAAAATATCATCAGTTCAACAAAACTTAAGGTATTTGGATAACACATTTTTAGTTTTATGATCCCTTACCGAAATTTTAAGAATTAATTTTCTTCATAGAATTAGAGAAGAAAAAAAATACTTGACAGGTAGAGTTCCATCCTTTAACTAATTTCTACCACAAACCCATCTTTCACTCTAAAAGATAATAGAACTTAAAAAACATTTTATTTATCCTATTCGTATAGGGTTCCAAAAAAAAATTCATCTAAGAGACCTTAAAAAAAACTACATTATTCAATCTAGGATATCACGTGGTCCAGTGGTTGGTGATACACCCTTGTCACCCTTTGGTTGTGGGTTCAAGTCTCGCAGCCTTGCCGGATGCGACGGGTTGCCGCCCAACCTCCGGGTTATCCTATTTATGGAAATCCGAAAACAATATCAAACTAGACTTATCCAAAATATTTCTTTCCAAATTGACAGTCCAAAATTTATAAGGAAGGTAAACACAATGAAGATCCTTTTTTCCACGTAATAACATGTGAACACCTTCATCTTGTATTCTTTTAAAACACTGCAACACCCTAAATTACCATAAAACCTTATTGATTACATTCATGATCCCTTATTTCTTATAGAATACTGGATATAATCCTTCTATCCAAAAATTTTGTAAACTCCAACTATGATGGAATATACAATTCATTAATCAGTTTCAAGGTAGTCAAGAATATGCAATATAATTTATCCAAATCAATCATGTATTATTCCAAAATCACTACCTCAGTATCAGAACCATATTATGGTTTATATTTCTATCAATAATATATTTTCGAAAAATTGAACCTGCTATTGAGTCACTTTTCTTAGTTCTACATAATCTCAAGTCTTTAATGAAATAGTACTGCAGTAGAATCCTTATATACTCTATAATTCTTATAACATGTACATCATTAATACAATACTCAAATGAAACAATAATTTAATAACAATGTAAGAAATATAATCATTCCTCTTCATCTTTGGTAGTATCATAACTTTATTATTATCCAATAGTAGTATTTGGGGTATACTCTAATGATTTGGGCATTGATTCGCGTAGTGTCCCAAAACCTTGCAGATGAAGCATTGTACATTTAAAACTTTTTTCTTACCCTTGCAATCAGGTACTTGGTGTCCTTTTTCTCCACACTTATAACAAACTTCTATTCCCTTGAAGTATTTACCAAGGTGATTCTTTCCACAGTTATCAAATATGGGAAAATCCTTCTTTTCCCTCTCCCCTTTCTTCATCTTTCTCTCTTCCATCATTTTCTTCTATTTCTTCCCTTCAAAGACATAATACTCATATAATTCTTTAATTATCTTATTAACACATGATACTATTTCTTCATATGTTGAGAATACATGGGAGACTATTTCCCTTCTAAATGTTGGATTAATACCGTGAAAGATATGATCCTTCTTACTCTTTGGATCATACGTATTGCTGGAGTTCACATTCCTTCTACTGGGAACCATTTCTATACAGTGGCATACAATAGGTCAGTTTATGAATTACAATGAATAATTACAAACTTGTAAAATACCTAATGTAAATTGAATAGATTACGGATATAATCCATAATCATAAAAATATTTTCTTTGAGGAGGTATATACTCATAAATCCTTTATAATTATTTTTAAGAAAATGAGAATTATCCTAAGCACATCCCCCAGGAGTGTCGTAACCAAGAGTACAGCAAGGCCCATTATCGTGCACCAGTTTATGTTCGAGTCTAGCTCAAAGCGGTGTTTTTTGGTTTTACCCTTAGGTACATCTATGCTAGAGCCGCCTCTACCTGCTCGTATCTAGACAGGGGTGTATTTGCTTGGAAAACTCACAAAATCTCTACATTACCAAAATTCTAGGAAGTTATTCAATAATAATCCTCAAAGTCTATCTTAGGGTAATGTTCTCTAATCAGAGTTTATCTAAATATAGTTTCCAAGGTTATTGCTAAACTACCTATGATACCAACTATAACACCTTGACCCCAATTATCTAGAGTTGGTGCATTATTACATAACATTGGCATGATTACAAGGAATCAAGTCCTGAAGGACTGATCAGTTTAACAGTCTTGGAAAATAGATTACATACATGAAGTTCAACATTACAACTTGAAAAGAAAAACAACAGTAATTTATTCCATTAGAAACGTCCAAGCCTCCTAGATTATGCCTACAAGTCACTTATAACTAACTTCTTCATATCCTAGGAAAATAAAACATAAGAAAGTAGTGATCTTAGATGCTCATAAGGGTAAATAATTTTGCAGAAGATATAAAATTTTAAAGAAAGATGTGTTATAAAACTACAACCTTTTAAACATAAACTTGAACATAATATGGAAAAAATAAATCAAATAATACCATATAAACATTCACATGGATATTCTACTAGTCAAATAATCACATGTAATAACTAATTTCATAATGAAGGAATGTATAGTACCAGACTCTAATTTCTGTGTCAAGGCCTTGTTCCAGGACCTATGGGATAACTATAACCAGAACCAAACCCAGAGAGACTTTGTAACCAGACTCTATCTCAGAGAGCCTCTGTAACTAGACTCCAACCTGGAGAGCCTCTGTAACCAGACTCCAACCCAGAGAATCTCTTTAACCGGACTCCAACCTGGAGAGCCTCTGTAGCAGGACTCCAACCCGAAGAGCCTCTGTAACTAGACTCCAACCTGGAGGGTCTGCTGTAACCAGACCCCAACCTGGAGGGCTTACTTTTACCAGTCCCTAACCTGGAACATACTAGTCCAATACATTCATCATAAGAAAAAGTTTAAATATAACATAAACATTCATATTAAAACTGGCATACAAAATGTCAATATTTTATCCATAAAACATGAATGGTATAAAAATAACACATCCACAGTCAAACATATCACAAAACATTCAATAAAATATTGAAGATTTGTATCATAATAAATCAACTTTAAAATTATCACAATTTATAAAGGTATTCAATTAAAAGGGATTTTCGAATCAAATTATCCCATACCACTTTGAAATGTTATAAAAGAATTATTATTTCAAAACATTCATGTCCATATAAATAAATCCTTAAAACCATTTTGAAAACATGGACATTAATTAAAAGGGATTAGAAAGATAAATATTTAAAACATTTAAAATGATGATCTAGTTAAATAGACCCTCCCATAAAACCTTACAAGATTCCTTTTGAATTTTTTTTTATAAAATATGGTCATCTATGATAAGTATGTCCCAGAAAATACTTACACATGAACAATCTTAGATAATAATGAGATTGAGGAAATTACCCTTACCTCGTTGTAATCCATAGAGTCGTATGAAAAATTGTAAATAACCACCAAATGAATCATAGAATACCATGAATATAAAGATAATCATGATAATATATATTAGATGGAAGTACACAATACACCACATGCAATAAATAAGTGGTGAATAATGGAAATCTCACGGAATTAAAAGTGAGATAAGAAACCCCTTACCACGTGTCTGAATTGACTTGCTTGTATGTTCCTTATTATTATTGAATAATAAACTTAAGTTAATTTATACTTTCTTAATAATATTTTCAAGTTTATTATTCCTTTTATATCACTTATTACCATGCTATAACAATTAGTTAATTATTTGAGTTCATATCAGACATTTTCTCGATGTTCAGAACTTGAGTCAAAAATGAACTTGTTATAATTATAAATGTCCAAGTGGTCAAAATTACATTATCATTAGAATGATATTACTCATTTATATTTCATATATATCATATATTTCTAGTATATATATGTATTTATAACAGTACAAAACATTTGGAGATGAGAAATGAAATGCACCGTTCATGGAGACGGTAAGCCGTACGTACGCATGAACGATGCTTTAATTTCTATTTTGTATTTTAATGGAATTAAAAAATAATCATAAAAAGGTATATTATAATTACACTATAATATCATATATAATATCATTAACTTCATACTTTATACATCCCATATAAGTCATTAACGAGTCATATCACTTTGAGGGTGCGGTAGTCCGCACTTCCTGAAATGAAATTATCGCGTTTTACCCATAATGGAAACCATAAAGGTATGATATAAGTGTAAAATATGGAATCACAAAGAAAAAATAAACATAATATATATATATATATCATATATAAATATAGTTCCATCTTAATGGCCACCATGAGATGCTGTAGAAGATAATCGAACAATCATCGCTTCGTGAGGCGTTAGTTTTCCAACCACCGAAACAATATGTTCTTCACCCATTAGATGGAGGTGTGTGTAAGTGTAGTTAGAATACTTCTCATAAAAACATCCTAGTATATTGAGGAAACATGTGTTGTCATAAAATAAAGTAATAAAAAGAGATTAGGGGGGTTGGAGAAGTAAAATAAAACAGAATAAAAGAAAAGAATTTTAGAGAAACCGTTACATTTAATTTGGGTAACTTCCTTTGGTTTGAACCAAAAGGACTTTTCAAAGTGACTTCTACCTAAGGTAAGGATTATAGGTGTAATATAGGGATATTGAGAGCTTATTTGGGCAGGGTTTGGATGAGCCAAGGGGCTTGAGAGGTGTGTGGAATGGGTTAGAAGTTGTGTCCTTTTATAAGGGGGAAGAGGGGCTCTTTAGGAAAGTGTGAAAATATTATTTTATTATATAGTGATATTCGGTTTCTAATGGTCCAAGACTAATTAAAGTCCAAGATAAGATTACTAATGGTTGAAATAAAATCATCCAATAATAATTGGACAGGTTTTTGATATATTTCTAATATTAATAATCTTATTAATTTAAATCATTTGTTACTGAGGTAAATATTACATCATTATTGTGTCATAAATAATTTAATTTATTTGATGTCTAAAAATTATTTAATTTCATTAATAATTTAATTTATTTGATGTAAAAAATTATTTTATGTCTAATAATTTAATTTATTTGATGTCAAATTAAATATATAAATGTTTTAAATATTTGATTTAAAAAGGGTTCACCATTAAAAGGCGATAGAATTGTATTTTAAAAAAATACTTCTTTTATTTGAAAAAATTGAATTTGTTTTTTCATTATCTATAAGAAAATCATAATATGGATTCTAAAATTATAAGTATTATATAAAGTTCAATTTTTTTTAATATTATTCATAACCTCTTTTGAACGGCTAGTTAGGTAAGTCGTGGTGCGCTTGAACTCAGTGTTGCGTGTAGTGAAAGTTGTTCAATTAATTTGAAGTTATAACGTACTATGAAATATTAGGGTGTTATAGAAACCCACCACCTTTGATAAACATTACAAGAACGAGCCTATAATAGAACTTTATAAACCCTAGGAACCAAAAATCATAAAATAAGAACACCCTATTTTGAATAGGGTTTGGACAAGCATGTGTGTAGTAGGGATATAAAGAAAGAAGCAAGAATAAGGAAACAAGAAAGGGAGAAAATGCCTTACCATGAAGAAGTAGAATAGAAATCATGAATAAACCTCTTACAATCATGATATATGGAAGATGATAACAGGAGGGAGTAGCGCACTAGGGGATACCTTAGCTGGGTCACATGACATGGGAAAAGTGAGGTGGGAGGATCATCTTAGGTTGAATATGAGAAGGGGTAATTTTTTGATAAATTTTATTTTGAATGAAACTATTGCACATATCACATTTTGGCCGTTTGATTGGACCAAATGTAATTTGACCATGCACCTCTTATTAGAGGTTTTTTAATACCTCACACGAGTAGGATACATGGTTAGAAAAACCATTTTCTAATTATGCATTTCATATCTGTTAAATTACACAAATATTCTCATGACTTACACATAATTTCCACTAGCTACACACCCAAAGTGTGCCTATTAAAAGACCCAAAAAATTAAAATTATAAGCATGTTTATTATGAAATTTGATAACGAGATTAATAATAATTAAATAATTAATATAAAAAATTAAAGCAAGGAAAGGGTGTAAAAATTCTCCCCACCATAACGATTTCTTCCCTTAGAAAGCCTTGGATAAGATAACATGTTAAAAAAGAAAAGGGGTCCAACCTCCAAACTAAGGAAAAATCCTAAAAACATGAATATATACTAAACTTACTACCAATAATTGATTATTTATACCTCTATATATAAATAGGGTCTTCCATAATTTTCCAATTTCATCATATCGACAACCATAAAGGACTCTAATAAGACGAAGGGAATCTCATTAAATGAAAACATTGATTCTATGAAATGAAACCTCAATGATAAGGAAAAACCCAACCAAAGGGGAAAATGGAAGTAAAAAAGAGGGGATTCAGTAACTATCCAACATTGAAATTCATCCTCTGGGTGGGGGAAGTTGAGGAAGAATCATATATTAGGTCCCAAACCACAAGAAACCTCTAAACTACAAAATGAATTACAAAAAAGATCAAAAAGGAATAAAATTCATAAAAGGATAATTTTCATAAAGGATCACTTATGGTGGTATACCCAAAAAATAAGAATTCCCATATAACTCTATCTCTCCAAGGTAATCACTTTCTCTAAGAAACGAGCAAGATTATGATCATAACAGGGGAGAAGAAAACTAAAAAAGAAAGGAAATGTTCACAAAATTCAATTAAATGGAAGAAATATTCAAATAGGACACATAAAATGTAACATCCCAAGTAATTAATGAATAATAGATATTTTATCTATGTCTATTAATGAATTATATAGTGTTTTAGAGGCTTAAAATGAAAATAAATCCAATCTTAAGCATGGAATACACTAATATTTTTAAAAGATTGTTTTACTGCCTTTAGTGGCAAAACATTTTTGAATCTATATTTTGACAATTTTATAAACTATGTTTGTCAAAATAAACTTATTCTTTATGATTGGGACATCAAAATTTACTTTGTGTGAATTTTTGGTATTTTTCTGACAATGTTCATTTTTTAATGAATAGTGAAAAATACTGCATTTTACATCAAAACTGCTTTTTAATCTAATTTGTTTATATGATTAGATTATCTTTTGAATTGGTATTGAAGTTAAATTAGAATATATTTTTACCATTTAATCCAATGGTGGTCACTGGAATCAATTTCACTTTGAAATTGGACTTAAACTGGTGTCAATCTTTTGATACTTATTGTTTCATAAAAACACGCTATTTGTCATGAAAACGGGAATTAATTATTAAATTAATTAATGTGACTTATATGTTTTGAATTTTTTAAAATAGACTTCATTTTTGAATTCATAATATCAAATATAGCTTAGGGTGAAGTTTTGGTATTTTTCTGAAAAACTCCAATTTTTGATGAATAGTGAAACCACTAAGTGGTACTTATAAAAACTGATTTTCCGTTTAAATGAAATTTTGCCATCATTGTGTTTTGATTTTCAAAAATCCGACATCCATGGTTGTCATTAAGAAGTAAAATGTGGTTCAATGAGATTAAAATAATTTTTTGCTGAATAGTAACTTATTAAGTTTTTAATCGCGATTAGTGGTAATTAGTGTAGTTTAAGGTAAAAATAATGCTTTAATAATATAAAATGACCTAGACACATGTCCTAACCTCATTGGTTGTGTCATGACCGACCCAGAAAAGCCATGGGTCAACTTGGGGACCCCATGGATCCACTTTGGTTGGGAAATGACATAAATAACTTTTTATTTAATGTAAAAGTAAAAATGACACAAACATAATATGTTTTACGAAAACAATTTTTACATGGGGTTATAAAGAACATATTTTTAATTATAAATAGTCACTGTAAAGCTAAAAATATTTAATACATCATAGTATTTTTTTTAATAATTTTTAGACATTAGATAAATTAAATTATTTATGACATCATGATGATGCAGCGATGACCTCATTAATGAATAGTTTAAATAAAATGAAACGATAATATAAAATCTAAGACCTACACTTGTCCAAAAACTATTGGATGTGAATATTTCGAAGACTTATCATCTTATCTTAGAAATATATCAATGTGGGACCTTAGAAATTCGAAACACTTTTGAAAATAAAATAATAGTTTCACGATTTCCAAAAGTGCCCCTCCTCTCCTCTTATAAAAGGTCCCCACCTCTACCTCATTTCACACACTCCTCAAGCCTTTGGCTCGGCCAAAACCTGCCCATTTACTCTCTACACATCCCTCTCCTCATCCTAGAGGATTCCATTTGGGCATAATCCTTTCAAAGGAAGCCTTTAGGCTCAAATCAAAAGGAGTTACACTTTTAAAGGTAATTCATTCTCTCATGTTCATTTGTTTTATTTTGCTTCTCCAACCCCCTAAACACTTTTTATTTAGTTCTTTTGTAACAACACCAGTATCTTCAATATACTAGGATGTTGTTATAAGATTTATTCGAGCTACACTCTCACACAACTACATCAAATGGTTAAAGAACATACGGTTTCTGTGGATGGCGAAATTCTGCCTCCTGAAACGATGATTGTACAATACTCATTTAACACCTTCAAAGGTGGCCATTATGATGTCAATATTTATATATATGATATATAATATGTTTATTATTTCCTTAAGATTCTGTATTTTTCATTTATGGCATACCATTATTGTTTCCATTATGGGTAAACACGATATCTTCATTTTAGGAAGTGCGGACTACCGCCCCCTCAAAGTGATTTGATTCGTTAAATACCATATGTGGGACGTATAAAGGATGGAACTATGATATTATATATTATATTATACTGGAATTATAATATACCTTTATATCATTATGATTCCATTCTATAAAATATAAAATAGAAATGAAAGTAGCGTTCATGCGTACGTACGGCTTACCGTCTCCATGAACGGTGCATTTCATTTCTTACCTCTAAATGATTATGTAATATTATAAATGCATGCATGTACTGGATATATATGACGTATATGATATCTACATCATTAATACCATTCTGGATATAATGGATACATGAACAACTTGTAATTATAAAGGGATTATTTTTGACTCAAGTACCAATGATCGTTAAAACGACCGTTATTAACTTAAATAATTACATGGTGTTCATGACATGGAAATAAGTGATATAAAAGGAATAATGAACTTGAAAAAGGTTCTTAAGAAAGTATAGATTAACTCAAGTTTATTATTCAGGAGATTAAAGAACGGTCGGGTCAAGTCAGATACGAGGTATGAGACTTCATCTCAATCTCCTTTCATTGAGGCATATTTTGTTTGATACACAACCTTCTTTTATACGGCGTATAGAACCCTTTGACTTTTACGTTTATTCAAAAGGAATCTTTTTTATACAAAGCGTTTTACTAAACGACAAAAGGGAATGTTCTTTTCGTACGTATGCGGCGACAACGACTTCTCCACCGCCGTGACCATTATTTGAGTTTCGGCTTCCTCTACAAGCCATACCTTCTTTTTAAAAGAAAAATAAATACCATGTTTTAATTTTCTTTTATTTTGGTATTGAAAATTCTTTTCATAATTTTTTTTATATCAATGTGTTGTATTGATATCTTGTGATTGAAAGGTGGAAATGTTATGTTTCCTTTATGCAGGTTTTATGTGATACGATTATGTTGAGGTTCTTGGGCATTATTATGAAGACGGGTGGTTCCGTGATAAACTAAGGGCGGGTGAGCCCGATATAGCTCTCCAATGCATTGGGTAACGCGAAGGAGTGAAACGTTAAGGTTTCTTCGAAGAGATTTAGGGAATATACTGTGATGGGTATTCCAAACGTAACCAAGAGGGTTACTCCCTACGTAAGAATGTTATGAATGCCTCAAGTTACCTTTATGTCTTATGATTTCTATGATTTACTCATGATTTGATGAGGTATGTTAAAGTGATTATGTTTTATGGGTAAAGTATGATTTCATTCTTATGTATATATGTACCCATGTTTTCTTTACATGTTTTTATAACCCATACTGAGCTTTTTATTCTCATCCCAAGTTTTTTTGAAATGATTTTCATAGGTCAAGGGAAAGGTACATGATATGATGATAGTGTCAAGGAAGTGTCAAGAAAGAATCCATGTTTTATCTTAAATATGTTTCCATTGATGGGAATGAAGAATACTATCTTTATGTAACCACTTTGTTTAAATGTGGGTTGTAATGCATGTTTTAAGATCTAATTCTCTAAAACTCTAAACCTAAAAAGATCCTCAACGTGTAATCTTTTGATAACTCAAGATTATGTAAGGTTTAAGGTTGGGGCCTTATAGTTGGTATCAAAGGTCTGTTTAGATAACTTTGGGAGTTATAATTCTATTAAATGATTATCCAAAATATTTATTTTTGAAATGATATAGCATTTAAAGATTACCATGTTGCTTCATCTAAGACATGTTTGTTCAGAATGGTTTTCTGCAGAGGAAACAGGGAATCAGTGCTAGGAAGGCATACAGAAGGAAATAACCTTCTGAATTAGCATCCTGAGATGGTCGGAATTGGAACTGAATAGTTTGTTGCAGTAATGGCACAGTTGACTCAGGCTATAAATGGTGGTGGTATCCATGCACGAGATCAGCCAGATCAATCGCAGAGGAACATGTCAGTGGTGGAACATTTCATGAGGCAACATCCCCCATCATTCAGAGGATCATCTGACCCTGTGTTAGCTGAAGGGTGGATTAAAGCACTGGAGAAGAATTTCGTTGTCATGGGGTGCTCATCCAATCAAAATGTTAGTCTTTCTATTTACCGTTTGGAGGGTGAGGCAGATCAGTGGTGGTCGATGGTTAAAAATATCAGGGACGCTGATGAGATTGATGCTCTCGACTGGGATGAATTCAAAGGTATGTTTCTTGAGAAGTATTCTCCTAAGGCTGTTCGACTTAGGATGGAAAAGCAATTCTTGGAATTGAGGCAAGAGGAAGACTCAGTGGCTACCTATGAAGAAAGGTTCACTCAATTGGCAAGGTATGCTCCAAATTTTATCCGAGACCTTGATAGTAAAATAAATCGTTTTTACTCAGGATTAAAGCCAAAATATCTAAGGGAATTAGCTTCTCGTGAGTTTAAAAGTTATGAAAAGCTTGTTCGATGTGCTGAGAAGGTGGAAATGGAGTTTGCTGATGACCAAGTGTTCCATAACAACCAACAGAAGAAGAGACCGAGGTGGCAGGAGAAATGTAAGAATTCTTCAAAATAGTCTGATGGTAAGAAAACTAAGTTTCCAGTTTGTGATAAATGTGGCAAAAGGCATGCTGGGGAATGTCTTCTGAATTCTGGAAAGTGCTACTGATGTGGTAAGATGGGACATAAGGCTCGTGATTGCACTGAAAAGGATCAAGGTGAAGGTAAGACCAAATTCGATTTACAGTTAGTGAAATGTTATAAGTGCAATGAGATGGGTCACTATGAAAATGAGTGTCCGACAAAGAGCTTGAGTGATGGGAAGTAGTTAGACTACAAGCAGAAAGGGGTGGTGAAATCATTTGCAACTACTTCAACAGATTTCGGGCCGTCAAATGAAGTTGTATCAGGTACTTTGTTTGTTTTTTCAGATTATGCCAGTGTGTTGTTTGATTCGCGGTCTACACATTCTTTCATCTCTGAAACCTTTTCTAGTAAAATGGGAATACCATCTCAAGAAATGACTCCTGAACTTTTGGTAAAAACACCTGGGGGGAATGTTGAGGCAAAAAGAATTTATAAGAATCTTCCTATCCTTATCTGTGGAAAGAACCTACTTGCAAACCTTATTGTTCTACCTCTAGTAGAGTTTGATGTTATCCTGGGTATGGATTGGCTCTCTATTTACCATGCTAAGATTGACTGTAGAGCTAAAGATGTTTCTTTTCAGAAAGACTTTCAGTTTGTGTACAAGAATGAACCCTTACTGTTGATAACTTATCAAGAGGCCGAGAAACTTGTAAAAGATGGAAATGAATGTTACCTTGCACACATCGTTGAAAATAAAGGAACTGTTTAGATTAATGATGTGCCAGTGGTAAATGAGTATCCTGATGTTTTTCCTGATGAGTTGCCTGGAATAATACCAGATCAGGAAGTTGAGTTTACTATTGACTTAGTTCCTGATGCTAAGCCAATTTCAAAACCTCCTTATCGAATGGCTCAAATTGAACTTTTAGAGTTGAAGGAGCAATTGCAAGATTTATTAGAGAAAGGTTTCATTCGACCAAGCACATCACCATGGGGTGCTCCTGTTTTATTTGTTAAAAAGAAAGATGGTTCTATGAGACTTTGCATTGATTATAGAGCCTTGAATAATATCACTGTTAAGAACAAATATCATTTGCCTCATATCGATGATTTGTTTGATCAGCTCCAGGGAGCTCAGTATTTTTCAAAGATTGACTTGAGATTGGGGTACCATCAGCTGAAGGTAAAGGAGGCAGATATTCCGAAGACTGCGTTCCGTACGAGATATGGCCATTATGAATTTGTAGTAATACCTTTTGGGCTAACCAATGCACCTACTGTATTCATGGACTTAATGAATAGAATTTTCCATGAGTTCTTGGATAAGTTTGGGGTGGTTTTAATTAATGATATTTTGTTGTTTTCTAAAAGTAAATAGGAACATGAAAGACATTTAAGGGTTATCTTACAAACCTTAAAAGAAAAGAAACTGTATGGAAAATTCAGCAAGTGTGAGTTTTGGTTGCAACAAATTTCTTTCCTTGGTCATATTGTTTCTAAAGATGGAATAACTGTTGATCCTGCAAAAACAAAAGTTGTGGAAGAATGGCCATGACTCACAAATGTAACTGAGATTCGTAGCTTCCTTGGTTTGGCAGTATATTACCGAAGGTTTGTTAGAAAATTTTCATGATTATCTAGTCCAATGACTAAGCTAACTCGGAAGGGTGTTAAGTTTATCTGGACAAAAGAATGTGATGATTGTTTTCAGGAATTGAAAAGAAGATTGGTGAATGCTCCAGTTTTGGCACTACCTTCCAGGAATGGTGAGTTTGTTATATACAGTGATGCTTCATTGAAAGGGCTTGGTTGTGTCCTAATGCAGAATGATCAGGTAATTGCTTATGCTTCACGACAGTTGAAAACTCATGAGGTAAATTACCCTACACATGATTTGGAATTAGCTGCTGTTGTTTTTGCTTTAAAAATTTGGAGCCATCATTTGTATGGAGTAAAGTGTGAAATATATACCGATCAAAAAAGTTTAAAGTATATATTCACTCAGAAAGAATTGAACATGAGACAAAGGAGATAGCTATAATTAATCAAGGATTATGATTGTACAATTCATTACCATCCAGGAAAAGAAAATAAAGTGGCTGATGCTTTGAGTCGAAAAAGTAATGCGTCATTAGCAATGTTGCGTTTGGAACGTGATCCTTTGGTTAAGGATTTGATGAAATTTGGCATAGAAGTTGTTGGTGCAGGAAGTTCTTCTATTTTTTTTTCAGGTATCAGTGAGATCATCTCTATCAGATAGAATCAAGCAAGCACAGAAGCAAGATAGTGAGTTGCAGAAAAAGGTAGAGATAGTTTAGAAAGGTAAGTTGCCTGAATTCAACATTGATAATGATTGTGTTTTGAGATTTGGGAAGAGATTGTGTGTGCCTTGTGATTCATAGTTGAAGAGAGATTTGTTATGTGAAGCTCATAGTTCTCCGTTTTCAGTTCATCCGGGCATTACTAATATGTATAGAGATATGTGGGAGTATTACTGGTGGGATGGAATGAAAAGAGATATTGCTGATTTTACTGTGAAGTGTTTGACATGTCAACAGGTTAAAGCAGAGTGGCAGTTACCGAAAGGGATGCTTTAGCCTTTACCAGTGCTAGAGTGGAAATGGGAGAATATATCCATGGACTTTTTTGTGGGATTACCGAAGACATCTCGAGGTAATAATGCAATCTGGGTTATTGTTGATATCTTGATCAAATCTACTCATTTCCTTGCTATACAGGATACTTTCTCTCTTGATCAACTTTCCCGTTTGTATCTTAAAGAGATAGTCAGGTTACATGGAGTTCCTCTCTCCATTGTATCTGATCGTGATCCCAGGTTCACTTATAACTTTTGGAAAGTCCTTCAGAAGTCGTTGGGTATTGAATTAAATTTTAGTACGGCTTTTTATCCTCAATCAGATGGGCAGTCAGAACGAACAATTCAGACCTTGGAGGATATGATACGAGACTGTTCGATGGATTATCAGGGAAGTTGGGACCAACATCTTTCTTTGGTTGAATTTTTGTATAATAACAGTTTTCATTCCAGTATACAGATGGCACCATTTCAGGCATTATATGGGAAGCGGTGTCGAACTCCAGCTTTCTGGGATGAAGTGGGTGAAAGGAAGTTGATGGGACCAGAATTGGTAGAAGAGTTGGCAGAAAAAGTTCAGCTGATTCAGAAGCACATGAGAACAGCTCAGAGAAGGCAGAAGAGTTATGCGGATAACCGGAGGAAGGATCTATCTTTCGAGGTAGGTGATCATGTTTTTCTCAAGGTTTCTCCTTGGAAAAGTGTCATGAGATTTGGTAAGAAAGGAAAGCTGAGTCCAAGGTTTATTGGACCATATTAAATTCTGGAGAGAGTTGGATCAGTTGCGTACCGAGTGGCTTTACCTCCGAGTTTATCTCAGGTATACAATGTTTTTCACGTTTCGATGTTGAGAAAGTATATGCCAGATCCATCTCATGTTTTGAGTCCAGAGGTAGTTTAGCTAGAAGAGAACCTATCTTATGAGGAACAACCGGTCCAAATTCTTGACCATAGGGAGCAAGTGTTACGGAATAAGGTGATTAAGCAGGTAAAGGTTTTTTGGAAAAACCACATGATGGAAGAGGCAACATGGGAATCTGAAAATGAAATGAGGGATAAGTACCCCCATTTATTCGATAAGTAAATAAATTGCGGGGGCGCAATTTTCTAAAGGGGGGAAGGATGTAACATCCCAAGTAATTAATGAATAATAGATATTTTATCTATGTCTATTAATGAATTAGATAGTGTTTTAGAGGCTTAAAATGAAAATAAATCCAATCTTAAGCATGGAATACACTAATATTTTTAAAAGATTGTTTTACTGACTTTGATGGCAAAACATTTTTGAATCTATATTTTGACAATTTTATAAACTATGTTTGTCAAAATAAACTTATTCTTTATGATTAGGACATCAAAATTTACATTTTGTGAATTTTTGGTATTTTTCTGACAATGTTCATTTTTAATGAATAGTGAAAAATACTGCATTTTACATCAAAACTACTTTTTAATCTAATTTGTTTATATGATTATATTATATTGTGAATTGGTATTGAAGTGAAATTAGAATATATTTTTACCATTTAATCCAATGGTGGTCATTGGAATCAATTTCACTTTTAAATTGGAGTTAAAGTGGTGTCAATCTTTTGATACTTATTGTTTCATAAAAACACGCTATTTGTCATGAAAGCGGGAATTAATTATTAAATTAATTAATGTGACATATATATTTTGAATTTTTTAAAATAGACTTCATTTTTGAATTCAGAATATCAAATATAGCTTACGGTGAAGTTTTGGTATTTTTCTGAAAAACTCCAATTTTTGATGAATAGTGAAACCACTAAGTGGTACTTATAAAAACTGATTTTCCGTTTAAATGAAATTTTGCAATCATTGTGTTTTGATTTTCAAAAATCTGACATACATGGTTGTCATTAAGAAGTAAAATGTGTTTCAATGAGATTAAAATAATTTTTTGGTGAATAGTAACTTATTAAGTTTTTAATCGCGATTAGTGGTAATTAGTGTAGTTTAAGGTAAAAATAATGCTTTAATAATATAAAATGACCTAGAAACATGTCCTAACCTCATTGGTTGTTTCATGACCGATCAAGACAAGCCATGGGTCAACTTGGGGACCCCATGGAGCCACTTTGGTTGGGAAATGACATAAATAACTTTTTATTTAATGTAAAAGTAAAAATGACACAAACATAATATGTTTTACGAAAACAATTTTTACATGGGGTTATAAAGATCAGATTTTTGATTATAAATAGTCATTGGAAAGCTAAAAAGATTTAATACATCATATTATTTGTTTTATAATTTTTAGACATTAAATAAATTAAATTATTTATGACATCATGATGATGCAGCGATGACCTCATTAATGAACAGTTTAAATAAAATGAAACGATAATATAAAATCTAAGACCTACACTTGTCCAAAAACTATTGGATGGGAATATTTAGAAGACTTATCATCTTATATTCGAAATATATCAATGTGGGACCTTATAAATTCGAAACACTTTTGAAAATAAAATAATAGTTTCATGATTTCCAAAAGTGCCCCTCCTCTCCTCTTATAAAAGGCCCCCACCTCTACCTCATTTCACACACTCCTCAAGCCTTTGGATCAGACAAACCCTTCCCATTTACTCTCTCCACATACCTCTAATCATCCTAGAGGATTCCCTTTGGGAATAATCCTTTCAAAGGAAGCCTTTAGGCTCAAATCAAAAGGAGTTACACTTTTAAAGGTAATTCATTCTCTCATGTTCATTTGTTTTATTTTGCTTCTCCAACCCCATAAACTCTTTTTATTTACTTCTTTTGTAACAAAACCAGTATCTTCAATATACTAGGATGTTGTTATAAGATTTATCCAAGATACACTCTCACACAAATACATAAAATGGTTAAAGAACATACGGTTTCCGTGGATGGCGAAATTCTGCCTCCCGAAACGATGATTGTACAATACTCATTTAACACCTTCAAAGGTGGCCATTATGATGTCACTATTTTTATATATGATATATAATATTTTTATTCTTTCTTTAAGCTTCTGTATTTTTCATTTATGGCATACCATTATTTTTTCCATTATGGGTAAACATGATATCTCCATTTTAGGAAGTACGGACTACCGCCCCCTCAAAGTGATTTGATTCGTTAAATACCATATGTGGGACGTATAAAGGATGGAACTATGATATTATATATGATATTATACTGGAAGTATAATATACCTTTATATCATTATGATTCAATTCTATAAAATATGAAATAGAAATGAAAGTAGCGTTCATGCGTACGTACGGCTTACCGTCTCCATGAACGGTGCATTTCATTTCTTACCTCTAAATGATTATGTAATATTATAAATGAATGCATGTACTGGATATATATGACATATATGATATCTACATCATGAATACCATTCTGTATATAATGGATACATGAACAACTTGTAATTATAAAGGGATTATTTTTTACTCAAGTACCAATGATCGTTAAAACGACCGTTATTAACTTAAATAATTACATGGTGTTCATGACATGGAAATAACTGATATAAAAGGAATAATGAACTTGAAAAAGGTTCTTAAGCAATTAGAGATTAACTCAAGTTTATTATTCAGGAGATTAAAGAACGATCGGGTCATGTCGGATACGATGTATGGGACTTCGTCTCAATCTCCTTTCATTGAGGCATATTTTATTTTATACACAACCTTATTTTATACGGCGTATAGAACCCTTTGACTTTTACGTTTATTAAAAAGGAATCTTTTTTATACGAAGCGTTTTACTAAAAGACATAAGGGAATGTTTTTGTCGTACGTATGCGGCGACAACGACTTCTCCACCGCCGTGACCGTTATTTGAGTTTCGGCTTCCTCTACAATCCATACCTTCTTTTTAAAAGAAAAATAAATACCATGTTTTAATTTTCTTTTATTTTGGTATTGAAAATTGTTTTCATAATTTTTTTTATATCAATGTGTTGTATTGATATCTTGTGATTGAAAGGTGTAAATGTTATGTTTCCTTTATGCATGTTTTATGTGATACGATTATGTTGAGGTTCTTGGGCATTATTATGAAGACGGGTGGTTCCGTGATAAACTAAGGGTGGGTGAGCCCGATATAGCTCTCCAATGCATTGGGTAATGCGAAGGAGTGAAACGTTAAGGTTTATCTGAAGAGATTTAGGGAATATACTGTGATGGGTATTCCAAACGTAACCAAGAGGGTTACTCCCTACGTAAGAATGTTATGAATACCTCAAGTTACCTTTATGTCTTATGATTTCTATTATTTACTCATGATTTGATGAGGTATGTTAAAGTGATTATGTTTTATGGGTAAAGTATGATTTCATTATTATGTATATATGTACCCATGTTTTCTTTCCATGTTTTTATAACCCATACTGAGCTTTTTATGCTCATCCCATGTTTTTTTGAAATGATTTTCATAGGTCAAGGGAAAGGTACATGATATGATTATAGTGTCAAGGAAGTGTCAAGAAAGAATCCATGTTTTATCTTAAATATGTTTCCATTGATGGGAATGAAGAATACTATCTTTATATAACCACTTTGTTTAAATGTGGGTTGTAATGCATGTTTTAAGATCTAATTCTCCAAAACTCTAAACCTGAAAATATCCTCAACGTGTAATCTTGTGATAACTCAAGATTATATAAGGTTTAAGGCTGGGGCCTTATATAAAAGATCCATAAGTATCATAATATGAAACTTCAATCTACAAGAACTAAATAAAACCAACCATATTAAACAACAATAAACAAAAAGAACTAATGATGAAAATAAAAAATGATAAGAATTACGTAAAAAAATGCCCAAAAAAGAATAATCAATGCTAGCCTTAGGGAAGTGGTAAAAGAGGAAGAAACTTGTGGAATCCCACATGGAATATCAATACCTTGGTGAAAACATCTGCATAATCAAGGCACCATCTTGGGTATGACCTACATTTGGGGTAACACCCATCCTAATTTCCCATGGACTAACACAAGTCATCCACTCTCACAACCCCTTGAAACATGATCAACAACAAGACAATATTTCCCATCGGGTTAAAAGTTATATATGATCATTGAAACTTGAATGTACCTACAATAATCCTTCATTTCACCAAGGAGAGATAAGGTAAGACCCAAAGAGACACACCACCTAAGAACTACCTATTATATGATCAACAAAGACAAGTCTCCCAAAAATGATTCCATCACCAAACCAAAAGAGATAAAAATATACAACAAAATTTAGCCCTACTATAAGGATGAAACTCACACATTTCATTTGAAACTTTCTATTGTACAAAGCAAGAAAACATTGAACATAGTCGCACAATACAATCTACTAAATTAAAACACTTAAAAAAACCTACTTTCCCATTAAAATAATTTTAATATTCTAAATTTAATAATTTAAACATATTGTGAGTTTTCAAAATGATGAACCCCTTTCTAATTATTATATTAAAGGATCCTTTATGATCTTAAAAAACGATTTTTTAAATCAATTTTAAATTCCAAAAATCCTTTATAAAAATCATTATGGAAATAAAAAACATTACCTTCACTCAATAATATTTTATAAATACTATTTTAAAATTTAAAACATTTCATTTTTTCTTAAAACCATGTTTATATTTAAAAACACCCAAAAAAATTTATAAGGACACATCAAAAAATTACTGAAACTCAACTTCATTAATATTAAACACAAATTTCACTCATTTTAAACCAAAAAAAATTATTTAAGGATAATTTTTTTTAAATAACTCCCATATTTTCAAAATTAATCTTCCTAAATTACCAAGAAAACACAATTTCACTTTTAAACCATTTATTAGAAATATAAAAATTGATTTTATTTTTTGATTAATTTATGGAAACTCATTTAAATATTTTAAAAGAAAAATATCACCATTTTAAAATAAATCTTTTCAAAATAAAATATTGCATTTTACCCAAAAAAAAGAAACATAACATGATGTGAAAAAATTTGATTTAAATAAAAGTGAAACACATAATTAAAAAGGGTATTAGTGTATATATTCATCCCAGCATCATGGTTTGGAAGACTCTGTGATAACCACAAAAATGGAACTAGGAGTCATCCTGAACCATGTAATCAGGTTCCACCTAGCTTTATAAGCACTGTGACCTCACTGAGTACCACCCGTTTAATCCCATTATTTATCTTCTAGAACAAAATAAAGAAAAAAAATCACAAATAAAAAAAATAAAAAAGTAAATAAAAAACCCCAAACTCATAACCCAAATTTCCATAGTAACTCGGGACTCCAAACAAGAAAGAACTAGCTAGTATCTTCTCATACACACCTCCCGAGTTATGAAAATACTATCTTCATCAAAAATTAATTCCCAAATAACTATAGGAATTATAAAAAATAATCACTATAAATAACCTACCTTTTATACCATTTTTCATGAACCAACCCAAGTCGTCCCACTGTCGGGGGCCCGAGCTGTCCCAAGAAATCCCCAAGGCAAGTTCTTGATCCCCCTAGAGTGGCATCAAGCATAAGGGAATCAATGAAAAACTAATGGTATTTTTTATCAATGATAATATTTAATAAAAAATATAAAATTTAGGCATGATCCTTCTATACATTTTATATCTATGATAGAATCACATAAGAATTTCAATATACAGTTACTAAAATAAATTAGTGACGAAAACAAATAAAATCCAAACTATTCCCCCTTTTCACCCTAGTATACCTCCCCTTTAATAAGATATAAATCCATATCCATAATTCCTTTTCTTTAATATAAAATATATATATTTCACAACAAATTCAATATATAGGGCCCATTTGGCTGATATGATAAAGTAAATAAAATTAAATAAATAAAAAAAACCAATATACATCTGTGTGACCATAGGTCACCATCCAACTAAAAATATTCAACACTTATAGAGCACTCATAATTATAATTATAACTTTAAAATAAAATGATATAGACAAGTGTGACCATATAACTCAGTAGGCATGCCAAGTGATACCACACCCCTAGTTTAAATCTTTAAGTAAAAGATCATTATTTACTAGTTTAAAATACATAACTAAAACTAGGTTATCATTTCATTTCATGTAAAACTCAATAAAAGGTTTTCAATAATTTATAAACTTTACGTTTTATTCCTTTTAAATGATAAAAATCACTTTTAATATTTTTTTGGCCATAAGCCTATTTTTAATAAAAAAACCACATGGAAGACTTTCTAAATGATTTCTTCATTACAATTTTAAATACCCATTTTAAGGAAATAACAACGATCAATAAATAATAGGTAGGGTATAAATCATATGTAGTGTAATGTAAGTAAGAATAAAGAGAAAATCAAATAATAAATAATATAAAATGAACATAATGGAAAATAACCCTAAGGACACTAGAGGCTAAGGGAATATTGAACCTACTTTGCTAGTATCTAGAAAAAAAAATGGATAGTAACACCTCTCTAGATAATAGAGGATGCACCAGACATAATTCACTAGAATAAATAATGGAAAGAGAACCCTTCACATATATTCTATTCAACTGTAGCAATCATGCTTCCCATGACGTTTGAAAAATAATAGAAATGTAAAAAATCACTAAGAAGTTTAACAAATTCCATAGCCATATACAATCAATAGTCTACCAAGGGTAGATTAAAATTACATATCCAAGCCTTTAAAAGTAAATTTAAAATAACAAAAAAGTATTTTACAATAAAAAATAAAACAATAAAGGCATAAACTCTTTTTTAAAGGCACTAATAAGGTCTTATGATTTAATTTGTAATCACATAAAAACCTATTTATAAATAATTCTTATGTTTTATATTTAAAACCCCATGTCCGCTGAAAAAAAGAGAGAGATCCAATTTTAAATAAAAAAATATTTTTGAATGTCAAAACATATTAATAAAATCCATTTAACATTTTATAAAACATTCATTTAGCAAAATCAACTGAAGAAGATTTTTACCAAACTTCCAATTAGGGGAAAACATTTGAATTGAAGTGGAAATAATGTGAAACTTTATTTAAACATGAATTAATATTTAAAAATAATAATTACTATAATTTTATATCTAAAATAGGGATTAAAAATTCAAGAAATATAGGTTATGGAATTTAAAGACTTAAAACAAGGAGAAACCTACCTCAAATAGAGTGGAACCCGTTGGATTTGATGAACATCACAAGAATAAAAATAAAATAGAACTTTACAAACCATAGGAAAAAATAACAAAATAAAAAGTACTTATTTCAACTAGGGTTCAACCATGTTTTGTGAGAAGGGAGGAGAAAAAGGAAGAAGAAATAATAATTAAGGGAGGGAGGGAGTAAAGGCCTTACTATTAATAACCGAACCAGAAATCGTAAAGAAACCACATTCAATAATGATCTACGGAAGTCTAGAGAAAGAAGTGATGCACCATGAAAATTATGTATATGGATCAAATGACACATGAAAAGGTATGTGAGGCTTAAATTAGGTATAAAATGTTATAGGGTAATTTAATAAAATTTAATTTTAAATAAAACTGGAGATTATGCATGGTTTGGATGTACGGTTGGCCAAACCATGCACCAACCATGCACCTCATGATAGAGGTTATCTAATACCTGACATTGGAAGGATCCATATTTATAAAAACCATGTTTCAACCATGAGTTTTGGATATATTAAATGAAAAACATATTTATATGGTCTATGCATGGTTTCCACTAACCGTACGCCAATGATGATGCTATATAAAAGCTCTAAAAATAAAAATTAAAAATGGTTTGGCCTAGAATTTAAGAACGAGATTAATAATAATTAAATAATTAAAATAATAAATAATTAAAGGGTCAGGGTGTGACATGCGGTGTCACAAAATCTTCTGGTTGAGTTATATAATCATCTTATAAATTATTCCCATTTTGGAAGTCAATTTTGAAATCCATCTACAAATTCTCATAACCAATGTATATTAAAATTACAAGTATTATTATAATGGGTTTTTATATCACTACTAGTAAAAAGTTTTCAACAAAGTCAATTAGTTGGTGCTTCTTGAAAACATTTTCAACCAACTATGTTTTATAGATATTAAATTTACCATCTATGTCTTATATTTTTATTAAATCCCATTTTCACAAAATGATATTTACTCCAATGGGAGGTTCTAAAAATTCCAAACTTGATTTTGGTACATGGGATCCATTTCTAAACTCACAATATCTTTACATCTATAAAATTCTAGGATATATAGATCTTCCTTATAAGACACATATTCATCACTCTAAATGAATAATGTGTCACTTTTATTAGTGATATGAAAACCGTATCTCTTCAGTTATTTAACCTACAATGTAGATCAACACAATACTTATGTCTATTGACTGATTGCTTCCATGGTATATTTTATAACTTGTTCCAGTGCTATCTGTTATACATTTTAACACCCAACTTTATCAAAGTCCATATTTATCCCACTATATATTTTTAATATGTTATCACTTTCAAGGAATATAATCCATTTCTCAATCAATGTATTGTTTAAGTAATACCTTTCTATGATTAGCCTTAACATTTTTTTCACATATGCATACAAAAATCTATGATAAGAAAGGATTTTCCCATACCACAACTCATATGGTATGCCAATATCCACCTTATTTTCCACTAAATTGAGTGTGAATGTTTTTATTTCTAACGAATATCCCCAAATAGATAATTAAAGATATACATGACTCTTTATTGATCTTACTATGTATAATGTGATATAATTCTTCATTTCACTCACTTAATTCCATTAAAGTGTATTATGAGGTGTAAGTTGGAATATAATTTTAAAAAAATTAATATGATCAATGAATTATTAGATAAGATATTATTTAATTATATCAAAATTGAGTTTCTTTATCTTCATTCCAAGTTTCCTCTCTATTTCATTTTTTATTCCTTAAACTTATATAAGGAATATTAACTATACCACATTAAGTAAATTCTTATGTGATCATTTCAAAACTTATATATAATATGAAAACTATTAATTCAATAATATAAAAACATTTGTTTAAATTCTACATACCATGACATATGTTATCTTTATAAGAGAAATAATTTGTATTTCCAAACTTGTAACAAAGGACACTCATGTATAAACTTGATAAATAGATTATTTTATAAGTAATATTTGGAACATAATAAAAATGGTTAAATAATAATATCATTCCTATAAGAAATGTGAGATGACATTATTCTATAACAAATGTAACAATACAAGATCCATTAACATCTCTAAGATCCATCTCATAACTTATAATCATCTTGAATCAATATGGTTCATGTATTTAGGTACAAATGTATGAGGCATAAGATTTTATAATACCTAATATATATAATTTTAAATATTACAATCAATGATGAAAATAATTACAATAGAAGAAACATATTTCTTCTCCCTTTATTCCATGTAATTCTCCTTCTAGTGGAATTTATTTCCACATGCAATGAAGGCAACCTCCCACTTGTTTCCCTTTTAAGAATATTTGTCTTTTTAGAAGGATGTAGTGAAGGTTACTCATAGTTATTTACTATAATAACAAAATATTTTTCATTATTTATTTTTTATTATGTTATATAATCTTATCCATGTGACATGGAAGTGACTTCCCTATATTATTTATCTTATAACTATTAATAAAGTTGGAGAATATAGGTGGAAAAGATGATATAATTAATTGTGTGGATATGCCTTTATCTAATCTGAACCCAACCTCAAAAATATCTCTATATACCTTATTGTCTTGAGTACATGAGGATTTATCTGGATTATATAATGAAAATTACTTGTAAACAGTCCAATGAAGATAAAATATCTCTCTTTCCTCACTTTCTCCTAGAAAATTGCCTAGAGACAAGATAATATAGTGTATTCTTCCATATTCCCTTGTTCCTTTTAGAATTAGAAAGATATTAATGAATAAAAGATGTTATTCAAATCAAATGTAGTATCCATGTGATTCTTGTGGGATTCCTTCTCACCCATGATAGTGTCACAATTATTTGGCAGTGGGGATTCCATTATATAAAAGTTCATCTCTTGGAACCGTACTATGCACAAGAACCTATACCACTCCAGGAAATTAATGTCTATAAGGAAACTTTATTTATCCAAAATAATTCAAAAAATTAACATATTGGTAGTTTTTTTAGAGATTTATATAATAAAATAAAATAACATATTTTTAATTTATTATGATTAACTATTATATAAATAATTATTTAAATTAATAAGTTTCTTATTATTTTACCAAATAGAAATAACCCTCACTGTTGGATTTGAAATATCTAGTCACTAATAATGTTAGTTTTATTGATCCATATTTACCTTACCATAGTATAAAATATGGGAAATCTACAAATTTAAGGTATTTAGGTAGGAAGCTCTCAGGTTAACTACATGAACTCATAGCTTTTTGATCTGTTTAGTAGACACCTTAATCCAGTAATCTTAGACTCAGATTTTCCCAACACTTGCCTAAAAATTACTCCAAGTTGGATATGAAGGAATAACTTGATACAAATTTGGGTATGTTTATCCATCACATTAGAAATACTCTAGAGTATGGCCATACCAACACATTGAGTAATGGTTTCATCCCTAACAATTTATAAAAGGGAATTGAATTAAGATTATCTTTGAGAGATTTTTTTGGGCTTAATTGATCCAATTTTATCTAAGAATGATCATTGAGTATATTATGTGATTGTTTATATGAATATTTAACCGTATATAAAAAATAAAACTTACACATAATCAATTTTTATTTGAGCATTCTTATTAGATAATATATTCTATGTAATCACACAAATAAATAATTAACCATGCATAGATAAAAATAATCATGGAATGACCATGATATATTAACTAGTGATTGGTTTATAAAGTAATGATAAAGTAATTAAATCCCAAGGGGGAGTAACTCATTGTTGTCACTCCTTTTCTTCACAGAGTCTAATGAATGGAAAAGGGGAATACATTAAGCACAAGGAGAGTCATCCTTTGAAGAACATCAAATAATTGACAAAGGCATGAATAAGGAACCCTTTAAGAAGGAGGTACGAATGTTTCCTTTTGGCCACGCAAGTCACTTGCTTGCCACATTTGGTTCGCGCAAGTCACTTGTGCGCCCTATTCCTTTTTTCGCCCAAGGTGCCTAGTGGCCTATAAATAGCTCCTATGGGCCCCCATTTCAAGGAAACATTTTCCAAAACTCAGATTCAAGCTCTAGTCAACCATTCTTTGTATGACGTGTTCTGAACACTTCTAAGGTAATTATTTACCTAGAATGGATGCTCTAAAGAGGAAGAATAAGGACTAAGTGTTAGAACTCATCAATACTTGCACGCCTACGTCTTCATCCCTTAAGGGAAATGGAAACACTTGCATGCCGCCTTTCCCACGCAAGGGAACTTCCACGCCACCCTTCTTGAAGCCTCTAGGGATGATACTAAGGGCTTGAGTTCAATGTCGCCCAAGTATTACCTTACGGATTCTTCTTTGCCCAAGGTGACTCATGTCGCGCAAGTATACTTGCTCGACCAGGACTTTCGTGCCTGAAAAATACTTGCGCGCCTCCTTCCCTGTCACCTCCTTTCCTCAAATCCACCTCTCTTCTTCAAGATATGGCCTTCAAAACCCTCTTCAAAGCCATTTATGGCATGGTTAATTCGTTGGATTCCTTATCTGAGAAGAATTCATTGGGCCTCCATCTCAGGAGGAAGTCCCAATCATAAATTCCCTTAATCGGGAATCCTCCTCAGGAGTAAGCCCCAATATTAATTTCTTTTGATTTGGGCTTCCTTCTCCGGAATAAAACCCAATCATAAGTCCCTCTTAATTTGGGATTCCTTTCCAGGAGTAAGTCCTGGGTTAAAATCCCAAATCTCCATAAAGTAAAAATACCTTTATGGACCCTACTCTTGTGCAGTAATATATAAGTAAACCCCACATCATTTCTTATGACTGCATATTTCATGGAACAATCATCATATTTACTGATAACTCTTGTTTCTCACACCGATCATGACTCACATGAGCGTAGAGTGTAAAAGTAATTACGAAATCTCTCTTTGGGCCATTAATCATGTATAAACCTCATACTTTTTCACTCGAACTACGTGGACTTTGATATCTGCCTTAAACGTAGAGTACATAGGAAGCCTTTATAAGGTTCAAGCCCATCTTTCATTAATTAGTTTCCATCCCATATGATGTTAAACTATATCCTTATTATTGAACTATGTGGGTTCTGATTCTTTTCTTTTTAATAAGGATACATAGGTATCCCATCTGCGGGTACGATCCCAACAATAAAATAATCCCTATCTTTCGGAACAACAATAAACTTCAAGTGTCCCACTGAGTGGCTTTAAAACTAGTATGGTTATCATAATGACCAATAGATTTCAATATAATGTGTTGAAGGACACCATTGACTTAGAATCTCTAATAAATACGGATGATTCTCTATCAATGAATAACCTCAAATACATATATAATATTCTCTAAATACCATACCTATCAATCATTGATTGCTAAATCTAAATGGAAAACTCATTTTATTGCTTGGTAAATTAATAAGGATTTTTGAACATAACTTAAATCTATAAGAGAGTCCCGGAGTAGACAATAATTCCCCCCAAAAAGGTGTGATGAGTCTGACCTCCCATCCTCTCGACCAATGCAAATTATTAAGCCTCATCAGTCCACAAATAATGAGCACATACCATTGGAAAGTAGGTCCAAATGGATATAGAATAATTGTATGTTTTCGTTTCTATGAATAAACCCATTAAAAACTGATTAGAAAATTTGAACCTTAAACAAACAAGGTCATCCCCATTTATGGAAGAAACAATAAATGGTGAACCTTATGTGAATTTTTAACCAAGTTAAAATGATGTTTTACTTATTTTTTAGGCCTATATTAAATTCAATATGAGGGCCAACAAAGAAATCAAACACATATGTGTTCATCCAAAAGATGTAGTATAGCTAAGATTATCTTTATTATGTCTATTATATCACACAAGCACTGTTTTCCAAGATCTCTCTGCAATACAGAAATGGCTTCTTTATAGTTCACACCTGTGGATGTAACATCCCAGGTAATTAAAGAATAATGAATTTTCATATTTATTAATATTTACAAATTAAATATTAATTTTAATTAAAAGGGGTTTCTACGTTAGATAGCGTACTCGGTACGCAACGATGAGTTTCTTTGAAAACTTACGTTGCACACTAGTAATAAAATAATATTATTTTAAATGTTAGTTAACGAGTAGCCGTTGTACTGGCGGGAATAGATAGAAAATAACTAAAATATGATTATATATGTTTTTAAATGTTTTTACATTTACCCAATAAAATATAAAGGTTTAAAATACGGAAAGAGTTCAATTTTAGGGCATATATACTCTAATTTTCACTAAAGGTTCACTTATCACCTTTTAATGGTGAACCGTCATTAAATATAGTTTTGATCACTCTTATACTTTATTTTGGACCAAATATAACTCTTCTTTAGAATCGGGACATCAAAATTTACTTTGTGTAAATTTTTGGTACCTTTCTGATAAAGTTCATTTTTTTATGAATAGTGTAAAATGTTGTATTTTAATTCAAAACCTCTTTTAATATAAATTATTTATATGATTAGATTATTATTTTAATTGGTTTTAAAGTAAAATTAGAAAATATTTTTACCAGTTAATCCAATGGTGGTCATTGGAATCAATTTCACTTTGAAATTGGACTTAAACTGATGTCAATCTTTTGATACTTATTGTTTCACAAAAACACGCTATTTGTCAGGACAGCGGGAATTAATTATTAAATTAATTAATTTGACTTATATGTTTTGAATTTTGTAAAATGGACTTCATTTTTGAATTTGGAATATCAAATATAGCTTAGGGTGAATTTTTGGTAATTTTCTGAAAAACCTCAATTTTTGATGAATAGTGAAACCACTAAGTGGTACTTATAAAGACTGATTTTCCGTTTAAATGAAATTTTGCCATCATTGTGTTTTGAATTTTGAAAATCTGACATACATGGTTGTCATTAAGAATTAAAATGTGGTTCAATGAGATTAAAATAATTTTTTGGTGAATAGTAACTTATTAAGTTTTTAATCGCGATTAGTGGTAATTAGTGTAGTTTAAGGTATAAATAATGATTTAATAATATGAAATGGCCTAGAAACATGTCCCAACCTTATTGGTTGTGTCATGGCCGACCAAGACAAGCCATGGGCCAACTTGGGGACCCCATGGAGCCACTTTAGTTGGAAAATGACATTAATATATTTTTATTTAATGTTAAAGTGAAAATGACACTAACATAAATTGTTTTACTAAAACAATTTTTGAGTGGGGTTATACAAGTCCAAATTTTGATTATAAATAGTCATTGGAAATCTAAAAAGATTTACTACATCATAGTATTTTTTTATGATTTTTAGACATTAAATAAATTAAATTATATATGACATAATAATGATGCAACGATGACATCATTATTTGACGATTTAAATAAAATGGAAAGATAATGAAAAATCTAGAATCTACACATGTCCAAAACCAATTGGATGAGTGGATTTAGAACCCTTATCACCTTATCCACGAAGTATATCAATGTGGGACCTTTTGAAACCGAAACACATTTTCAAATAAAGTAATATTTCTTTACTTTCCAAAAGTGCCCCTCCTCTCCTCTTATAAAAGGCCCCCACCTCTACCTCATTTCACACACTCTTCAAGCCTTTGGCTCGGCCAAACCCTGCCCAATTACTCTCTACACATCCCTCTACTCATCGTAGAGGATTCCCTTTGGGCATAATCCTTTCAAAGGAAGCCTTTAGGCTCAAATCAAAAGGGAGTTACACTTTTAAAGGTAATTCATTCTCTCTTGTTCATTTGTTTTATTTTTCTTCTCCAACCCTCTAAACTCTTTTTATTTAATTATTTTGTAACAACACCAGTATCTTCAATATACTAGGATGTTTTTATAATATTTATTTGAGCTACACTCTCACACAACTACATCAAATGGTTAAAGAACATACGGTTTCCGTGGATGGAAAAATTCTGCCTCCCGAAACGATGATTGTTCAATACTAATTTAACACCTTCAAAGGTGGCCATTATGATGTCACTATTTTTATATATGATATATTATATGTTTATGTTTTCTTTAAGCTTCTGTATTTTTCATTTTTGGCATACCTTTATGGTTTCCATTATGGGTAAACACGATATCTTCATTTAAGGAAGTGCGGACTACCGCCCCCTCAAAGTGATGTGATTCGTTAATGCCATATGTGGGACGTGTAAAGGATGGATTTAAAATTATTATATATGATGTTATACTGGAATCATAATATACCTCTATATCATTATTATTTATTTCCATTAAATTATGAGATAGAAATGAAAGTAGCGTTCATGCGTACGTACGACTTACCGTCTCTATGAACGGTGCATTTCATTTCTTATCCCCAAATGTAATGTACTATTAAAAGTACATGTATATAATGGATATATATAATTAATGATATATCTAAATGATGAATATAATTCTGCAATTAAAATATACATACCTCTCATTTAGTTTTAATTCCACTAATATGACAAAGAAATTAAAGTAGCGTTCATGCGTACGTACGGCTTACCGTCTCCATGAACGGTGCATTTCATTTCTTACCTCTAAATGATTATGTAATATTATAAATACATGTATATGCTGGATATATATGATACATATTATATCCAAATCGGGAATTTCATTCTGGATATAAAGAACTTTTGACCACACGAACAACATGTAATTGTAAGAAGTCAACTTTCGACTTAAGAACCAATTATTGACAAAACAAACATTATTAACTTAAATGGTTACATAATGTTTATAACATGGCAATAAGTGATATAAAAGGAATAATGAACTTTAAAAAGGTTCTTAATCAAGTATAAATTAACTCAAGTTTATTATTCAGGACGTTAAAGAACGATCGAGTCAAGTCGGACCCAAGGTAAGGGAACTTCTTAACCCAATTTCCATTCTTTGGGTTAATCTCCTACTTTCAAATTATTTCATTATATTATTATGTCGTATCTTGTATTTGTACTTTATTTATGTGTACTTATAGTGAATACACATAATATATCTATTTCATTTTAAAAATTATCTTTGTAAGGGACTTCGTCTCAATCTCCTTTCATTGAGGCATATTTTGTTTTATACACAACTTTCTTTTATACAGTGTATAAACTCCTTTGAATTTTACTTTTATACAAAAGGAATCTTTTTCTACGAAGCGTTTTACTAAATGACAAAAAGGAATGTTTATTTTTAACGTACGCGGTGAAAACGACCTTTTTCCGCCGCCGCGAGTATTATTTGGTCTTTGGCTTTCTCAACAAGCCGTAATGTTTTTAGAATAAAATAAAAACCATATACTCTTTTATGTATTTTGGTATTGAAAATGGTTTTGAAAAAGGATTCTATTATGTCAATATATTTATGATATATTGTGATTGAAATGTGGAAATGTTATCATTCCTTTATATTGGTTTTATGTTTTATGATTTTATATTGGTACTTGGACATTTTAACGGGTGGTTACGTTATAAACCATATGACGGGTGGTGCCGTGAATACCAGGACGGGTGGTTACGTTATAACCTCCAATGCATTGGGTATGGAAGTCGGCCGTATGGCTATTCCATTAAGTATGTATGGAAATTGGCCGTATGGCTATTCCATTAAGTGATATGTGTGGAAGTCAACCGTATGGTTATTCCACTTAAGTATGTTTATGTCCCAAGTTACCTTTATATATTCTATGTGTTCTTTATATGGGTTTTATGGTAATCCTTTGGTTACAAAAAGGTAAGTAATGATACTTTATTCAGTGAAGATTTTTTTTACTACTTCATGAAGGTGAAGGTATTACTTTGATATAGTATACATGGTTTACTTGATGTTTGAAAAACTAACAGTTTTCATTCTCTTTGTATCCCTTACTGAGCTTTTTATGCTCACCCCAAGTTTTTTCGAAATGTTTTTCACAGGACTTAAAGTGGAATAAGGTCAAGGATGGGATCAATGGAATGTCATGCTATCTAAAACATGGAATCTAGACATCTTTCTTTTTAAGAGTTTTTATTTTATGGAAACTTAGTAGAAGTGTCTACTTTGTAATCTTTTAAGATGTAATAGTTATGTTCTAATTCTCTAAAACTCTAAACCTGAAAAGATCCTCAACGTGAATTATTCATTTAATTCAATATTAAGTAAGGTTTAAGGCCGTGTCCTTAGAGTTGGTATCAGAGGTCAGTTTAGACAACTTTAGGAGTTAGAAAAGTGTTAAATTATAATATGATTGAAATGATATAGCATTTACGTATTACCATGTTGCTTCTCCTAAGATATTTCTGTGTTCAGAATGGTTTTCCGCAGAGGAAAAAAAGTAGCTATGTTGGGACGACATCAGGAGAAAGATAACCTTCCAAATCAGCAACCTGAGATGGTCGGAATCGGAACTGAACAGTTTGTTGCAGTGATGGAACAGTTGACTCAGGCTATAAATGGTGGTGGTATCCATGCACGAGATCAGCCAGATCAACCGCAGAGGAACATGTCAGTGGTGGAACATTTCATGAGGCAACATCCCCCATCATTCAGAGGATCATCTGACCCTGTGCAAGCTGAAGGGTGGATTAAAGCACCAGAGAAGATTTTTGATGTCATGGGGTGTTCAGAACATCAAAAGGTTAGTCTTGCTGTTTACCGTTTTGAAGGTGAAGCTGATCAGTGGTGGTCGATGGTGAAAAATATAAGGGATAGTGATGGGATTGAGGATCTTCACTGGGATGAATTCAAATGTATGTTTCTTGAGAAATATTTTCCTAAGGTGGTTCGTCTTAGGATGGAAAAACAGTTCCTAGAATTGAGGCAGGAGGATGATTCAGTGGCTGCTTATGAAGAAAAGTTCACTCGATTGGCAAGGTATGCTCCAAACTTCATACGAGATCTTGATAGTAAAATAAACCGTTTTTACTTAGGGTTAAAGCCAAAGTATCGAAGGGCTTTAGCTTCTCGTGAGTTCAAAAGTTATGAAAAACTTGTTCGATGTACGGAGAAGGTAGAAATGGAGTTTGCCGATGATCAGGTGTTCTATGACAAACAACAGAATAAGAGGTCTAGTTGGCAGGAAAAGGGGAAGAATTCATCAAAGAAGCAAGGAGGTAAGAAAACCAAATATCCATCCTGTGAGAAGTGTGGTAAAATGCATCCTGGAGAATGTTTATCCAAGTCTGGTAAGTGCTTTCGGTGTGGTAAGTCTGGTCATATTGCTCGTAACTGTAAGGAAGATGATCAAGCAGGAAATGAAAAGCCAACGGTAAGATGTTTTAAGTGTAATGAAATGGGTCATTATGAAAACGAGTGTCCAACGAAGAACTCAACTGGGGGAATGCATCCAGACTACAAGCAGAAAGGGGTGGTAAAATCCTTTGCAACAACTTCAGGAGATGTTGGGCCATCGAATGAAGTGGTATCAGCTCTAGGGAGCTCAGTATTTTGCGAAGATTGACTTGAGGTCGGGGTACCATCAGTTGAAAGTAAAATAAGCAGATGCTCCGAAGACTGCGTTCCGTACTAGATATGGCCATTATGAATTTGTAGTTATGCCTTTTGGGTTAACCAATGCACCTGCTGTATTCATGGACCTTATGAATAAAATTTTCCATGAGTTCTTGGATAAGTTTTTGTTTGTGTTTTGAGGTTTGGGAAGAGGTTATGTGTGCCTTGTGATTCACAGTTGAAGAATGAGTTGTTATGTGAGGCTCATAGTTCCCCATTTTCAGTTCATCCTGGCAGTACTAAGATGTACAGAGATCTTCGGAAGTATTACTGGTGGGATGGAATGAAAATAGATATTGCTGATTTTACTGTGAAGTGTTTGACATGTCAACAGGTTAAAGCAGATGGGCAGTTAGAACGAACAATCCAGACATTGGAGGATATGCTACGAGCTTGTTCTATGGATTATCAGGGAAGTTGGGACCAACATCTTTCTTTGGTTGAGTTTTCTTATAATAACAGTGTTCATTCCAGTATACAGATGGAACCATTTTAGGCATTATATGGGAAGCGGTGTCGAACTCCAGCATATTGGAATGAAGTGGGTGAAAGGAAGCTGATGGGACCAGAATTGGTAGAAGAGATGGCAGAAAAAGTTCAGTTGATTCAGAAAACACATGAGAACAGCTCAGAGCGGGCAGAAGAGTTATGCGGATAACCGGAGGAAGGATCTATCTTTTGAGGTAGGTGATCATGCTTTTCTCAAGGTTTCTCCTTGGAAAAGTGTGATGAGATTTGGTAAGAAAGGAAAGTTGAGTCCATGGTTGGTTGGACCATACGAAATTCTGGAAAGAGTTGGATCAGTTGCATACCGAGTGGCTTTACCTCCGAGTTTATCTCAGGTACACAATATTTTTCACGTTTCAATGTTGAGAAAGTATATGCCAGATCCATCTCATGTTTTGAGTCCAGAGGTAGTTTAGCTGGAAGGGAACCTATCTTATGAGGAACAACCGGTCCAGATTCTTGACCACAGGGAGCAAGTGTTACAGAATAAGGTGATTCATCAGGTAAAGGTTTTGTGGAAAAACCATGTGATTGAAGAGGCAACGTGGGAATCTGAAAATGCTATGAGGGATAAATACCCCCACTTATTTTGATAAGTGAATAAAATTGCGAGGACGCAATTCCAAAAAGGGGGGAAGGATGTAACATCCCAGGTAATTAAAGAATAATGAATTTTCATATTTATTAATATTTACAAATTAAATATTAATTTTAATTAAAAGGGGTTTCTACGTTAGATAGCGTACTCGGTACGCAACGATGAGTTTCTTTGAAAACTTACGTTGCACACTAGTAATAAAATAATATTATTTTAAATGTTAGTTAACGAGTAGCCGTTGTACTGGAGGGAATGGATAGAAATAACTAAAATATGATTATATATGTTTTTACATTTACCCAATAAAAGATAAAGGCTTAAAATAAGGAAAGAGTTCAATTTTAGGGCATATATACTCTAATTTTCACTAAAGGTTCACTTATCACCTTTTAATGGTGAACCATCATTAAATATAGTTTTGATCACTCTTATACTTTATTTTGGACCAAATATAACTCTTCTTTAGAATCGGGACATCAAAATTTACTTTGTGTAAATTTTTGGTACCTTTCTGATAAAGTTCATTTTTTTATGAATAGTGTAAAATGTTGTATTTTAATTCAAAACCTCTTTTTAATCTAAATTATTTATATGATTAGATTATTATTTTAATTGGTTTTAAAGTGAAATTAGAAAATATTTTTACCAGTTAATCCAATGGTGGTCATTGGAATCAATTTCACTTTGAAATTGGACTTAAACTGGTGTCAATCTTTTGATACTTATTGTTTCACAAAAACACGCTATTTGTCTGGACAGCGGGAATTAATTATTAAATTAATTAATTTTACTTATATGTTTTGAATTTTGTAAAATGGACTTCATTTTTGAATTCGGAATATCAAATATAGCTTAGGGTGAATTTTTGGTAATTTTCTGAAAAACCTCAATTTTTGATAAATAGTGAAACCACTAAGTGGTACTTATAAAGACTGATTTTCCGTTTAAATGAAATTTTTCCAACATTGTGTTTTGAATTTTGAAAATCCGACATACATGGTTGTCATTAAGAAGTAAAATGTGGTTCAATGAGATTAAAATAATTTTTTGGTGAATAGTAACTTATTAAGTTTTTAATCGCGATTAGTGGTAATTAGTGTAGTTTAAGGTATAAATAATGATTTAATAATATTAAATGGCCTAGACACATGTCCCAACCTTATTGGTTGTGTCATGGCCGACCAAGAAAAGCCATGGGCCAACTTGGGGACCCCATGGAGCCACTTTAGTTGGAAAATGACATTAATATATTTTTATTTAATGTTAAAGTGAAAATGACACTAACATAAACTTTTTTACTAAAACAATTTTTGAGTGGGGTTATACAAGTCCAAATTTTGATTATAAATAGTCATTGGAAAGCTAAAAAGATTTCCTACATCATAGTATTTTTTTTAAGATTTTTAGACATTAAATAAATTAAATTATATATGACATAATAATGATGTAGCGATGACATCATTATTTGACGATTTAAATAAAATGGAAAGATAATGAAAAATCTAGAACCTACACATGTCCAAAACCGATTGGATGAGTGGATTTCGAACCCTTATCACCTTATCCACGAATTATATCAATGTGGGACCTTTTGAAACCGAAACACATTTTCAAATAAAGTAATATTTCTTTACTTTCCAAAAGTGCCCCTCCTCTCCTCTTATAAAAGGCCCCCACCTCTACCTCATTTTCACACACTCTTCAAGCCTTTGGCTCGGCCAAACCCTGCCCAATTACTCTCTCCACATCCCTCTCCTCATCCTAGAGGATTCCCTTTGGGCAGAATACTTTCAAAGGAATCCTTTAGGCTCAAATCAAAAGGGAGTTACACTTTTAAATGTAATTCATTCTCTCTTGTTCATTTGTTTTATTTTGCTTCTCCAACCCTCTAAACTCTTTTTATTTACTTCTTTTGTAACAACAACAGTATATTAAATATACTAGGATGTTGTTATAATATTTATTTGAGCTACACTCTCACACAACTACATCAAATGGTTAAAGAACATACGGTTTCCGTGGATGGCGAAATTCTGCCTCCCGAAACGATGATTGTTCAATACTCATTTAACACCTTCAAAGGTGGCCATTATGATGTCACTATTTTTATATATGATATATAATATGTTTATGTTTTCTTTAAGCTTCTGTATTTTTCATTTTTGGCATACCTTTATGGTTTCCATTATGGGCAAACACGATATCTTCATTTAAGGAAGTGCGGACTACCGCCCCCTCAAAGTGATGTGATTCGTTAATGCCATATGTGGGACGTGTAAAGGATGGATTTAAAATTATTATATATGATGTTATACTGGAATCATAATATACCTCTATATCATTATTATTTCTTTCCATTAAAGTATGAGATAGAAATGAAAGTAGCGTTCATGCGTACGTACGACTTACCGTCTCCATGAACGGTGCATTTCATTTCTTATCCCCAAATGTAATGTACTATTAAAAGTACATGTATATAATGGATATATATAATTAATGATATATCTAAATGATGAATATAATTCTGCCATTAAAATATACATACCTCTCATTTAGTTTTAATTCCACTAATATGACAAAGAAATTAAAGTAGTGTTCATGCGTACGTACGGCTTACCGTCTCCATGAACGGTGCATTTCATTTCTTACCTCTAAATGATTATGTAATATTATAAATACATGTATATTCTGGATATATATGATACATATTATATCCAAATCGGGAATTTCATTCTGGATATAAAGAACTTTTGACCACACGAACAACATGTAATTGTAAGAAGTCAACTTTCGACTTAAGAACCAATTATTGACAAAACAAACATTATTAACTTAAATGGTTACATAATGTTTATAACATGGCAATAAGTGATATAAAAGGAATAATGAACTTTAAAAAGGTTCTTAATCAAGTATAAATTAACTCAAGTTTATTATTCAGTACGTTAAAGAACGATCGAGTCAAGTCGGACCCAAGGTAAGGGAACTTCTTAACTCAATTTCCATTCTTTGGGTTAATCTCCTACTTTCAAATTATGTCATTATATTATTATGTTGTATCTTGTATTTGTACTTTATTTATGTGTACTTATAGTGAATACACATAATATATCTATTTCATTTTAAAAATTATCTTTGTATGGGACTTCGTCTCAATCTCCTTTCATTAAGGCATATTTTGTTTTATACACAACTTTCTTTTATACGGTGTATAAACTCCTTTGAATTTTACTTTTATACAAAAGGAATCTTTTTCTACGAAGCGTTTTACTAAATGACAAAAAGGAATGTTTATTTTTAACGTACGCGGTGACAACGACCTTTTTCCGCCGCCGCGAGTATTATTTGGTCTTTGGCTTTCTCAACAAGCCATAATGTTTTTAGAATAAAATAAATACCATATACTCTTTTATGTATTTTGGTATTGAAAATGGTTTTGAAAAAGGATTCTATTATGTCAATATATTTATGATATATTGTGATTGAAATGTGGAAATTTTATCATTCCTTTATATTGGTTTTATGTTTTATGATTTTATATTGGTACTTGGACATTTTAATGGGTGGTTACGTTATAAACCATATGACGGGTGGTGCAGTGAATACCAGGACAGGTGGTTACGTTATAACCTCCAATGCATTGGGTATGGAAGTCGGCCGTATGGCTATTCCATTAAGTATGTATGAAAATTGGCCGTATGGCTATTCCATTAAGTGATATGTGTGGAAGTCAACCGTATGGTTATTCCACTTAAGTATGTTTATGTCCCAAGTTACCTTTATATATTCTATGTGTTCTTTATATGGGTTTTATGGTAATCCTTTGGTTACAAAAAGGTAAGTAATGATACTTTATTCAGTGAAGATTTTTTTTTACTACTTCATGAAGGTGAAGGTATTACTTTGATATAGTATACATGGTTTACTTGATGTTTGAAAAACTAACAGTTTTCATTCTCTTTGTATCCCTTACTGAGCTTTTTATGCTCACCCCAAGTTTTTTCGAAATGTTTTTCACAGGACTTAAAGTGGAATAAGGTCAAGGATGGGATCAAGGGAATGTCATGCTATCTAAAACATGGAATCTAGACATCTTTCTTTTTAAGAGTTTTTATTTTATGGAAACTTAGTAGAAGTGTCTACTTTGTAATCTTTTAAGATGTAATAGTTATGTTCTAATTCTCTAAAACTCTAAACCTGAAAAGATCCTCAACGTGAATTATTCATTTAATTCAATATTAAGTAAGGTTTAAGGCCGTGGCCTTATAGTTGGTATCAGAGGTCGGTTTAGACAACTTTAGGAGTTAGAAAAGTGTTAAATTATAATATTATTGAAATGATATAGCATTTACGGATTACCATGTTGCTTCGCCTAAGATATTTCTGTGTTCAGAATGGTTTTCCGTAGAGGAAAAAAAGCAGCTATGTTGGGACGACATCAGGAGAAAGATAACCTTCCAAATCAGCAACCTGAGATGGTCGGAATCGGAACTGAACAGTTTGTTGCAGTGATGGCACAGTTGACTCAGGCTATAAATTGTGGTGGTATCCATGCACGAGATCAGCCAGATCAACCGCAGAGGAACATGTCAGTGGTAGAACATTTCATGAGGAAACATCCCCCATCATTCAGAGGATCATCTGACCCTGTGCAAGCTGAAGGGTGGATTAAAGCACTGGAGAAGATTTTTGATGTCATGGGGTGTTCAGAACATCAAAAGGTTAGTCTTGTTGTTTACCGTTTTGAAGGTGAAGCTGATCAGTGGTGGTCGATGGTGAAAAATATAAGGGATAGTGATGGGATTGAGGATCTTCACTGGGACGAATTCAAAGGTATGTTTCTTGAGAAATATTTTCCTAAGGTGGTTCGTCTTAGGATGGAAAAACAGTTCCTAGAATTGAGGCAGGAGGATGATTCAGTGGCTGCTTATGAAGAAAAGTTCACTCGATTGGCAAGGTATGCTCCAAACTTCATACGAGATCTTGATAGTAAAATAAACCGTTTTTACTCAGGTTTAAAGCCAAAGTATCGAAGGGCTTTAGCTTCTCGTGAGTTCAAAAGTTATGAAAAACTTGTTCTATGTACGGAGAAGGTAGAAATGGAGTTTGCCGATGATCAGGTGTTCTATGACAAACAACAGAATAAGAGGTCTAGTTGGCAGGAAAAGGGGAAGAATTCATCAAATAAGCAAGGAGGTAAGAACACCAAATATCCATCCTGTGAGAAGTGTGGTAAAATGCATCCTGGAGAATGTTTATCCAAGTCTGGTAAGTGCTTTCGGTGTGGTAAGTCTGGTCATATTGCTCGTAACTGTAAGGAAGATGATCAAGCAGGAAATGAAAAGCCAACGGTAAGATGTTTTAAGTGTAATGAAATGGATCATTATGCAAACGAGTGTCCAACAAAGAACTCAACTGGGGGAATGCAGCCAGACTACAAGCAGAAAGGGGTGGTAAAATCCTTTGCAACAACTTCAGCAGATGTTGGGCCATCGAATGAAGTGGTATCAGCTCCAGGGAGCTCAGTATTTTTCGAAGATTGACTTGAGTTCGGGGTACCATCAGTTGAAAGTAAAAGAAGCAGATGTTCCGAAGACTGCGTTCCGTACTAGATATGGCCATTATGAATTTGTAGTTATGCCTTTTGGGTTAACCAATGCACCTTCTGTATTCATGGACCTTATGAATAAAATTTTCCATGAGTTCTTGGATAAGTTTGTGTTTGTGTTTTGAGGTTTGGGAAGAGTTTATGTGTGCCTTGTGATTCACAGTTGAAGAATGAGTTGTTATGTGAGGCTCATAGTTCCCCGTTTTCAGTTCATCCTGGCAGTACTAAGACGTACATAGATTTGCGGGAGTATTACTGGTGGGATAGAATGAAAATAGATATTGCTGATTTTACTGTGAAGTGTTTGACATGTCAACAGGTTAAAGCAGATGGGAAGTTAGAACGAACAATCCAGACATTGGAGGATATGCTACGAGCTTGTTCTATGGATTATCAGGGAAGTTGGGACCAGCATCTTTCTTTGGTTGAGTTTTCTTATAATAATAGTTTTCATTCCAGTATACAGTGGCACCATTTTAGGCATTATATGGGAAGCGGTGTCGAACTCCAGCATTTTGGAATGAAGTGGGTGAAAGGAAGCTGATGGGACCAGAATTGGTAGAAGAGATGGCAGAAAAAGTTCAGTTGCTTCAGAAAACACATGAGAACAGCTCAGAGCGGGCAGAAGAGTTATGCGGATAACCGGAGGAAGGATCTATCTTTTGAGGTAGGTGATCATGCTTTTCTCAAGGTTTCTCCTTGGAAAAGTGTGATGAGATTTGGTAAGAAAGGAAAGTTGAGTCCATGGTTGGTTGGACCATATGAAATTCTGGAAAGAGTTGGATCAGTTGCATACCGAGTGGCTTTACCTCCAAGTTTATCTCAGGTACACAATATTTTTCACGTTTCGATGTTGAGAAAGTATATGCCAGATCCATCTCATGTTTTGAGTCCAGAGGTAGTTTAGCTGGAAGGGAACCTATCTTATGAGGAACAACCGGTCCAGATTCTTGACCATAGGGAGCAAGTGTTACGGAATAAGGTGATTCATCAGGTAAAGGTTTTGTGGAAAAACCATGTGATTGAAGAGGCAACGTGGGAATCTGAAAATGCTATGAGGGATAAATACCCCCACTTATTTTGATAAGTGAATAAAATTGCGAGGACGCAATTCCCAAAAGGGGGGAAGGATGTAACATCACAGGTAATTAAAGAATAATGAATTTTCATATTTATTAATATTTACAAATTAAATATTAATTTTAATTAAAAGGGGTTTCTACGTTAGATAGCGTACTCGGTACGCAACGATGAGTTTCTTTGAAAACTTACGTTGCACACTAGTAATAAAATAATATTATTTTAAATGTTAGTTAACGAGTAGCCGTTGTACTGGAGGGAATGGATAGAAATAACTAAAATATGATTATATATGTTTTCAAATGTTTTTACATTTACCCAATAAAAGATAAAGGCTTAAAATACGGAAAGAGTTCAATTTTAGGGCATATATACTCTAATTTTCACTAAAGGTTCACTTATCACCTTTTAATGGTGAACCGTCATTAAATATAGTTTTGATCACTCTTATACTTTATTTTGGACCAAATATAACTCTTCTTTAGAATCGGGACATCAAAATTTACTTTGTGTAAATTTTTGGTACCTTTCTAATAAAGTTCATTTTTTTATGAATAGTGTAAAATGTTGTATTTTAATTCAAAACCTCTTTTTAATCTAAATTATTTATATGATTAGATTATTATTTTAATTGGTTTTAAAGTGAAATTAGAAAATATTTTTACCAGTTAATCCAATGGTGGTCATTGGAATCAATTTCACTTTGAAATTGGACTTAAACTGGTGTCAATCTTTTGATACTTATTGTTTCACAAAAACACGCTATTTGTCAGGACAGCGGGAATTAATTATTAAATTAATTAATTTGACTTATATGTTTTGAATTTTGTAAAATGGACTTCATTTTTGAATTCGGAATATCAAATATAGCTTAGGGTGAATTTTTGGTAATTTTCTGAAAAACCTCAATTTTTTATGAATAGTGAAACCACTAAGTGGTACTTATAAAGACTGATTTTCCATTTAAATGAAATTTTGCCATCATTTTGTTTTGAATTTTGAAAATCCGACATACATGGTTGTCATTAAGAAGTAAAATGTGGTTCAATGAGATTAAAATAATTTTTTGGTGAATAGTAACTTATTAAGTTTTTAATCGCGATTAGTGGTAATTAGTGTAGTTTAAGGTATAAATAATGATTTAATAATATGAAATGGCCTAGACACATGTCCCAACCTTATTGGTTGTGTCATGGCCGACCAAGAAAAGCCATGGGCCAACTTGGGGACCCCATGGAGCCACTTTAGTTGGAAAATGACATTAATATATTTTTATTTAATGTTAAAGTGAAAATGACACTAACATAAATTGTTTTACTAAAACAATTTTTGAGTGGGGTTATACAAGTCCAAATTTTGATTATAAATAGTCATTGGAAAGATAAAAAGATTTCCTACATCATAGTATTTTTTTAAGATTTTTAGACATTAAATAAATTAAATTATAAATGACATAATAATGACGCAGCGATGACATCATTATTTGACGATTTAAATAAAATGGAAAGATAATGAAAAATCTAGAACCTAAACATGTCCAAAACCAATTGGATGAGTGGATTTCGAACCCTTATCACCTTATCTACGAATTATATCAATGTGGGAGCTTTTGAAACCGAAACACATTTTCAAATAAAGTAATATTTCTTTACTTTCCAAAAGTGCCCCTCCTCTCCTCTTATAAAAGGCCCCCACCTCTACCTCATTTCACACACTCTTCAAGCCTTTGGCTCGGCCAACCCCTGCCCAATTACTCTCTAAACATCCCTATCCTCATCCTAGAGGATTCCCTTTGGGCAGAATCCTTTCAAAGGAAGCCTTTAGTCTCAAATCAAAAGGGAGTTACACTTTTAAAGGTAATTCATTCTCTCTTGTTCATTTGTTTTATTTTGCTTCTCCAACCCTCTAAACTCTTTTTATTTACTTCTTTTGTAACAACACCAGTATCTTCAATATACTAGGATGTTGTTATAATATTTATTTGAGCTACACTCTCACACAACTACATAAAATGGTTAAAGAACATACGGTTTCCGTGGATGGCGAAATTCTGCCTCCCGAAACGATGATTGTTCAATACTCATTTAACACCTTCAAAGGTGGCCATTATGATGTCAATATTTTTATATATGATATATAATATGTTTATGTTTTCTTTAAGCTTCTGTATTTTTCATTTTTGGCATACCTTTATGGTTTCCATTATGGGTAAACACGATATCTTCATTTAAGGAAGTGCGGACTACCGCCCCCTCAAAGTGATGTGATTCGTTAATGCCATATGTGGGACGTGTAAAGGATGTATTTAAAATTATTATATATGATGTTATACTGGAATCATAATATACCTCTATATCATTATTATTTCTTTCCATTAAAGTATGAGATATAAATGAAAGTAGCGTTCATGCGTACGTACGGCTTACCATCTCCATGAACGGTGCATTTCATTTCTTATCCCCAAATGTAATGTACTATTAAAAGTACATGTATATAATGGATATATATAATTAATGATATATCTAAATGATGAATATAATTCTGCAATTAAAATATACATACCTCTCATTTAGTTTTAATTCCACTAATATGACAAAGAAATTAAAGTAGCGTTCATGCGTACGTACGGCTTACCGTCTCCATGAACGGTGCATTTCATTTCTTACCTTTAAATGATTATGTAATATTATAAATAAATGTATATGCTGGATATATATGATACATATTATATCCAAATCTGGAATTTCATTCTGGATATAAAGAACTTTTGACCACACGAACAACATGTAATTGTAAGAAGTCAACTTTCGACTTAAGAACCAATTATTGACAAAACAAACATTATTAACTTAAATGGTTACATAATGTTTATAACATGGCAATAAGTGATATAAAAGGAATAATGAACTTTAAAAATGTTCTTAATCAAGTATAAATTAACTCAAGTTTATTATTCAGGACGTTAAAGAACGATCGAGTCAAGTCGGACCCAAGATAAGGGAACTTCTTAACCCAATTTCCATTCTTTGTGTTAATCTCCTACTTTCAAATTATGTCATTATATTATTATGTCGTATCTTGTATTTGTACTTTATTTATGTGTACTTATAGTGAATACACATAATATATCTATTTCATTTTAAAAATTATCTTTGTAAGGGACTTCGTCTCAATCTCCTTTCATTGAGGCATATTTCGTTTTATACACAACTTTCTTTTATACGGTGTATAAACTCCTTTGACTTTTACATTTATACAAAAGGAATATTTTTCTATGAAGTGTTTTACTAAACAACAAAAAGGAATGTTTATTTTTAACGTACGCGGTGACAACGACCTTTTTCCGCCGCCGCGAGTATTATTTGGTCTTTGGATTTCTCAACAAGCCGTAATGTTTTTAGAATAAAATAAATACCATATACTCTTTTATGTATTTTGGTATTGAAAATGGTTTTGAAAAAGGATTCTATTATGTCAATATATTTATGATATATTGTGATTGAAATGTGGAAATGTTATCATTCCTTTATATTGGTTTTATGTTTTATGATTTTATATTGGTACTTGGACATTTTAACGGGTGGTTACGTTATAAACCATATGACGGGTGGTGCCGTGAATACCAGGACGGGTGGTTACGTTATAACCTCCAATGCATTGGGTATGGAAGTCGGCCGTATGGCTATTCCATTAAGTATGTATGGAAATTGGCCGTATGGCTATTCCATTAAGTGATATGTGTGGAAGTCAACCGTATGGTTATTCCACTTAAGTATGTTTATGTCCCAAGTTACCTTTATATATTCTATGTGTTCTTTATATGGGTTTTATGGTAATCCTTTGGTTACAAAAAGGTAAGTAATGATACTTTATTCAGTGAAGATTTTTTTTTACTACTTCATGAAGGTGAAGGTATTACTTTGATATAGTATACATGGTTTACTTGATGTTTGAAAAACTAACAGTTTTCATTCTCTTTGTATCCCTTACTGAGCTTTTTATGCTCACCCCAAGTTTTTTCGAAATGTTTTTCACAGGACTTAAAGTGGAATAAGGTCAAGGATGGGATCAAGGGAATGTCATGCTATCTAAAACATGGAATCTAGACATCTTTCTTTTTAAGAGTTTTTATTTTATGGAAACTTAGTAGAAGTGTCTACTTTGTAATCTTTTAAGATGTAATAGTTATGTTCTAATTCTCTAAAACTCTAAACCTGAAAAGATCCTCAATGTGAATTATTCATTTAATTCAATATAAAGTAAGGTTTAAGGTCGTGGCCTTATAGTGAATGCCTCAGCTGCTACTCCTGCTGGATCCTCATCCGATCTGAGGAAAATATCACCTACTCAGCATCTTCAACGCTGGGTCTCGAATGAATTGGTGAGGGAATAACATCAACACGGTACCATCCTGACTCTGGAGGCTGATCGACATGCCATCAAAGTTAATAACTCAACCTGGTTTTCCGGACAGCAACGACCGGTGGTCAAAAAGCAGGTGGTGCCAACCACCGTTTCCAACCGTTTTGGGTCGTTATCCCCGAAACACAACAAATAGTCCCTCCCATATTATAGGGAGGTGAATGAAGAGGTCACTCAAGGCCTCAGTTAAAGAAGAAAAGAGCCGTTCCTGAGGACTCTGACCAACAATCACTGCCAGACTCGTGCGGTAGTGCACCCTCAACATGATAAGGGTATCACTTCTAGTGGTTCGGCTCAAGTCCGTTAGACCCGAGCACGCAAGACGAATCCTCATAGGTAAAATTCAGAAAACAGGGTGAAGGTTCTTATTTCTTCCCCCTACAAAAAAGTACATCAATATAACATGATGGCAAACAATGAGCGGGCATATACACCCGTCCATCATGATTTTACTGCCCAGCAGACTCATCTGGCAGTAACACACCAATCCCGCCAGGAAATTCCAACAGAGTATTATAGGCAGGCACATACACCTGTTTATAATTCATCAGCTAGTCAGTAGGCTCATCTGACTACAACCAAAGAAACGTGACAATTAAATGTGGTGGAGAACAATCAACAGACACATACACCTAAAATTCATCTGGATAACCAACATTCTCATTTGGTAGCACCCGAAGATGTCAATTGGAAAGCTCCAATTACAAGAAGGAGGCAGACACAATTTTCTGCCCCCACATATGAGTACTATCAGAATTCATTGACAGGAAAAGGAGGATAGGAGTAGGCACATACAACTACTCCAGAAACAGAATGGATGTATATTCCCATTCCGGAAGATGAATTCACCAAGCACATTATGACAATGGTGAAAGAGCAGAAACAAATCCCTGCCCATATTTTGGATACCTGTCAGAATATTATAACAACTTCAACCACATCACATGGAAGGAATCATAAATCTATCCCTATCAGTGGAGTGACTCATCAACATATCACTCTGGAGCAGATACACACCTCTTTCCTATTCCAGGAGGGTTGTGGGGCATACTCCCCCATGTCATACGGGCAATCAAGTCAGGCACATACACCCAATTTGAATGGATATAATCAGCATAACCTGACCATTTCTCCTAAGAAATCACATACACCTGCCCATAATAACCACTTTAGTTAATAAGTGGTTTCCAAAGTGAGTAAGAAGGCATCTAAGAAAAAGACCTGTCTAGAACAGTTGATAAATCAAGAGCCCATATGCAATAAGTCCTTGCTCAATGCTGGAGTTCTTGAAGTGCTCATACAATTGTCTGTTGCAACTAAATATTCTACTCTATCATTTTCAGATTCTGGAAGTAACAATAATAATTCTGAAGGTCTTTATCAAACATTTTCCCATGAAGGCTTGATTCATGACAATTCAGTCGATCATGAAGTATCATCTTCAGATGAGAGCCATAATATCCCTCTATGTGGCCAGAAGACCAAGGAGCAAGAGGTTTCATCTTTTTTTGTAACCCACCATGGTGGTCCTCCCCATGATGATGAATTTAGCTGCGAAAGTCCTCTCCGTAGTAGTAATTCGCATTGCATGAAAAAAATTTCAATGGAAAATGCAGTAATAAGAAAGCCCTCTTATCTTGAGGCACTTGAAAATGTAAAGCTAGTCATGTCTGATGCCTTACCACTAGTGAGTGAAATAATTTCTCAATTAGAAGATAGCCTAGGGTGTAGGTCATTCTTCGAACTACCCCTAGGTCATTTATCTTCTAATTTAACAAATGAATTATTTACTAATCTTGATGAATTTGATGAAATAAAAAAGAATCACCATCTCTGGTCCAATTAGGTAGATGAATTTTGATCAAATGACAAATAGGAAGTGCTGAATATGAGAAAAAAAACTGGCTAAAGGTGAAATACCAGTCATGTTTTGGCCTTTGGCTGACTCTCAATATGATATTCTAGGAATGTTGATAGAAGATTTTATTCACGATATTCGTCTCAACATGTAGAAAAATCTTTGTCACTTAAAAGAGAAAATATTATCTTGTGATGAATATCAAAATCATGTCAAGATAATAGAAGGGTTGCAACGCCAAATTGATTTGGAATCTCTCTTAGTTTCCTGAAATCCAAAGGTTGAAAAGAAGCAGAGATCCCTTCAGCATGCATGCCTTGGCGTGTTAAAAAGGTTGCTCCAGTTAATTACCAATTCCCCATCTGGTATTCATATCAGGGGATGGGGTGTTCATGGAGTACTGAATTTCATTGTACTCTCCAGTCAACAAAGCCCTCCAAAAGTGGTCTCTTGCAATGTTATTTCCCATGGTTGGCCACATCTAGATGGTTTTGTGCGTAATCAAAGGCTTTCCTAAAAACATGCCTCTACTAGTTCTTCCCAAAGTTAGGCATATAAAGAAAAAGTTGTCGAATTAATCTTACATCAAGAAAATGAGAATATCTAATAGGCTTCTCATTTAGATCATGCACATCATCAGGTGACAGAAGTGTCAGAAATAATCTAACAGTCATTTGAGCCAGGTGATTTGAGTTGATATCGGATGATGCATCCGGCTACTTTTCCAGACTAATGTCAGCAAAATCAGGAGAGATTTCAAGAAAGTTTCAGATGTAGCTTCTCAAGAGCCACCTCAGCTTTCCAGACTGGGGACTCTTTTAATCCAACCCTTGGGATCAATAGATTGGATTCAAGGAGTTGAGCAGGAACAACAGGAACAACAGGAAAAAACCCTATCCACCGAACTAAGGACCTTTTCAAATTATCATTCTCTTCCTCAACAAAAGTCAATCTTCTATCGATTTGGAGATTCCCTCCAAATTTTGGTTCATGAAGAAGTTCCCGAGTGATCAACCAAAAAAGGCAATGTCTCATAAAGGACATGGAAGAAGACAATATCACAGAAATACTGGCAAAAGGGATGAAATGCATTATGTATCGATAAATGTCATCAATTCCGTTATCACTGATCCCCCAGAACATGAGGTTCACTCAGAGGAATTAGATGAAGAAGTTCCTATTCAAGAGGTTGTACACATAGAAATAAATGGAGAAGGTGTGCGTACCATAATCCAGAAGGCTGCCAAGAGGCAAGATATTCCTTCGGGTAATGCCCTTTCATACTCCATAAAGGCACATACCAATGAAAAGGGTAAAATTTAGGTTACATACCACCCTAACTCTAGAGAAGTCCAATCACTCCCATTTGAGGAAAGGATCACACAATAGGAAGAAGAAATGAAGGAGTTAAGGAGGTTAAATGCAAAATTACTTCATGGTAGTCTTCCTTCTAAGCGTGCTGGAGTTAGTTAGTTAAGTGAATTCGTTGCAGCTACTGGGATGGATCAAGAATATCCTCTTTTACAATTACACCCTCATAGGTCCAATACTATGGTTCATGCGTGACAAAAACTAGTAGTACTACCATCAGTTGCAGTACCAGTCACCACACCCGTCCAAACCCCTGTTATTGCACCTGCTCAGGTCCAATCTCAAACATATGTTTCTCAAAAATTAATAACTACCATTGAGTCATTAATATCTCAGTTGGAATATATGGAAAGAAAACATGCACATGTTCAATCGGAAAAGAAATCTTACCCTGAATGGGTGGATGCAATTCCCCCCATCAAATTTTGCGAATACCACATTCCCAATTTTAAATGGTTCGGGAGATCCAGAACAACACTTAACACGTTATGATTCTTATTATGATCCTATGATGGGAAATCCTCAACAACAAGAAGCAGTTAAGCTTAGGTGTTTTGTATATTAATTGCAAGGGCCTGATTTTGTCTGGTATACAAGTTTGAAATCTTGGTCAATTACTGGGTGTGAAGATCTCTGTTAACTATTTCTTCTTCAATTTAGCTCAACATTGCCAAAGAAGATAGTTTTTTATCTTACCAATTGTAAGTAAATGGAAAATGAAGGAGTTTCAGATTTGATTTCTCAATGGAAGGGATTAACATATTCCTTAAGTTTAGCACTCCCTCAAGAATAATTGTTGCTAATCTGTGTGGAAAATCTGCGTGATGAATTACGAACACCGTTGATCCCTGTGAAATACAAAAGAGGGTTTCCAGACCTTACTTCAATCGATCAGCAGATCGAAGACTCTATTACAAAGACTAAGGCTAAAACTCGTGTAATTCTATCAGTTCCAGGAAAGAGAATAGGGAAAGCAGAGACTACTACAGTTACACTTAAACAAGCACTTGTGCCTGCTTCCACTTCAAAACCTTCATAACATCAAAGGGCTCCACCTCTTGAGTGTCAAAAAAAACGTCTGCCTCATCCAGATGATCAAAGATATCAAAGCCAGAAATAGTTTGAAGATTTGTAGAAAAAAGTTTATTCTTTCCGGAATGAAAAAGTTCATGGCTACTTCATCTCGGATATGGAAAACAATCTGGTTCAGTTGCCAAGGCCCAAAAGGTCGAACAAGGTAGGAGATGAAGACCTCCCAAACTATTTACCATTTCATCAGATGTTGGGGAATCCCATTCATGAGTGTTTTGTCTTCAAAGACCTCCTACAAAAGATGGTGGACTCGGGACAGGTAAAACTGAAAGGTTCTTCAGCCCAGGTAGCATGCATTACTGATACTAATCCTGAGGAAGAAGGGAAGTGTCATGAATTCAAAAGTAAAAATGTGCAGAAATATTATGATTGGATGGTCAGGAAAATGATCAACCAAACTCATTCCATTTTACGAACACAACTGAATCAAACAATTGTGTCTTCTTCTATGAATTCCACAACAAAACCCCCTTCCTCTGAAGGAAAACCCTCAAAGAGGTGGCAAAATTCGAAGAAAGAAGAGCAGTCAGAAGAAGATGAGTTCGTGTCAAAGCCTAAATTATCTTTGACTTTGGCATATTTTATACCATATGCTTCAAAATCACTGGCACCGCCCTACCAAACGGCATAGCCTAAAATGGCTAATCAGGAAGAATCTTCCTTAGATGAAGAGTTTATCTTTGGTTCTGTTAACATGATTCACTTAATGGATCTTTATGCTAGCCAATGTTTCATTCTTGATGAGCCTGATTTCCCTGTATCAAACAGAGGAATTAGAGGAAGAGATAGAGGTCTAGGATATAGGGGTTGACATGGATATTCCAGAATCCACTATTTCAATCATACCCCTTCTAGAACATTATATACCATAGAAACTCGTGGCAAATCCCTTCAGCGGGATCAACAGGAACAACAAGGTTCCTCCACATATAGTAGATTCAGTCCTGGCACAGTTTTTTTGGAGGATCGGTTAGAGGTTACCCCTTCTTCCTCTCAGCAAATAAATAGAACTATTTAGTCTAATCTACTGAATCCAGGAGTATTTCCAACTCCTACCCCGATACAAGATGCATCTACTTCCGAAGCATCAACTTCTAAGGCACCTGAAAAACCACATTTTCATGATGGGAAATGCAGACCTCTAAACCAAAAGTATGATGTCTTGAAACATTTTTCCCATGTACCAGCCAAGTTATCAATTCTAGATTCCCTACATCTATCAAAATATCTTCGAGAGGCACTCATTGAGGCTTTGTGAAGTCCTCAAGAATTCAAAACTTAAATTGTTGTGGCTGCGGTCTACCATATAGAGAATGATCTTGCAGAATGCCATGCAGTGATATATTTTATATATGAAGATGAAGATGATGTTATACATGGACATATTAAAAATTTGTATCTATCAGGAAAATTCAATTTTATAGATATCTAAATAGATTTCATTGATAATGGCACAGGAGTAAATATCATTACAATACATACACTTCGTCGATTGGGTCTCACCAAATCTAATTTATCTCCTTATACTTTGATGTTTCAAGGATATGATAAAAATAAACAAGAACCTCTGGGTTAGATTACACTCAGAACTCAGTGTGGAGACCTTGTGTCTAATTCAGATTTCATGGTTGTTCATCATGACATAGCCTTCAACATTTTTCTTGGAAGACCTTGGATAAATCAACATGTGGCTATACCTTCATCATACCATCAATGTCTCAAATATTTGTTTCAATGGTTAAATTGGGACATTGTATAGTGATAAAGCCCCATTCAAAACATGTGAATCTCAATACATTGAGGTAGAATTATATCACATGGAGGGAAAGGAGAAATCCACAACAAATGAGGTTACCAAAATTAAAGATCCAAATGGTTTGGAAAAGATTCAAGTAAACCCATTCATACATGTGAGTATAGATTATGTGTTTCTTATCAGTCAGATTGATGTGATAGTCCCAAATACAAACACTCTTATGGAAACTTCCAACATGTCAATTATGGAAACTGAGCCAGATAACGTGAGAGAAATTGTTTATTGTCCAAGCAATGATGAAATATTAAATGGATATGTCTTCATTTCATCCATTGAAATCCAACAATTTTGTACTTCATCAACCAGGCCAAAAGAAGTTATATCAATTTTAGAGGAGAACGATGATGTCGATTCTTAATCTATCAACTTCTCTTTATTACCCAAGGAAGACCCTTCATCATCAGTAGGGTCAGAAATGGTAGCCTCTTCTTCATGATGTTCAAATTTTAACTTCTCCCCTGATCATGAAAATTCTTTTCATCATATACTATGAAAGTAGAAACAAAATAAGTAACACATATTAAAGAAGAAGAGGAAGATCTTAGGGCTGCTCCTACAACATTTTAAGAGGGTATCTCTACCACTGTGGATGAACTCAGAGAAATAAATCTGGGTACAAAAGAAGATCCAAGCCCTAATTTAATTAGTGCGGCCATGACTCTTGAAGAGCATGAAATGTATACTTAATTCTTAAAGAAAAATCGAGATGTATTTTCTTGGAATTATTCAGAAATTCCAGGTCTTGATCCTGATGTTTCCACTCATCATTTGGGTTTTTTAGAAGAACATCGAGGATTCAAGCAAGCCGCGAGAAGAACACACCAAAATTATGCCTCCAAATTTGAAGTTGAAGTGGATAAGATTATCAATTATAACTTCTTTATAGAAGTTCAATATCCCAAATGGATAGATAGTATTGTCCCTGTGAAAAAGAAGAATGGAAAAATTAGAGTTTGCATTGACTTCAGAGATCTTAATCGGCATTGTCCCAAGGATGCTTTTCCAGTTCCGATCACAGAACTCTTAATTGATGAAACAGATGGATATGAAGCTCTTTCCTTCATGGATGGTTATTCTAGGTATAATAAAATACTAATGGCCCCATAGGATGAAATTTATAAAGCTTTCAGAGCCAATCAAGGTGTGTTTTGATACCGGGTAATGCCCTTTGGCCTGAAAAATGTAGGTGCAACGTATCAACATGCCATGCAGCATATCTTCAAACCCTTTTTAGGGAAATTTGTTGAATATTATGTGGATGCTTTGGTGGTTAAATATATATAAATTTCTGATCACTTGGCCGATCTGGAAGTCACATTCAACAAACTTTGACAACATAATTTTAAGATGAACCCCTTTAAATGTGCTTTCGTGGTAACCTCAGGAAAATTTATTGGCTTTGTTGTATGACATCGTGATATCGATGTTGATCCTGATAAGAAAAAATCAATCCTTAGTATGTCACCTCCTCAAAATTTGAAATAATTAAGAGGACTTCAAGGACACTTGGCCTATATTTGGTGTTTCATTGCCAATTTGGCAGTCAAGTATTTACCCTTCACTAAATTAATGAAGAAAGGAGTCACCTACCTGTGGAATTAAGAATGTTAAGAAGCATTCGATATTCTCAAGAGATATCTCTTAAGTACACTGGTATTGATGCCACCTGTTGAAGGAAGACCATTTATTCTCTATGTGATAGCTTTATAGAAATAATTGGGTGACTTCCTTGCCCAAAAGAATGATGCTGGGAATGAGAAAAGCATTTATTATCTCAGTCAGACTATGCTTGAGTCAGAAACTCGATATTCAAGTATTGAAAAGGGTTGCCTAGAATTAATCACTGCAGTTCAGAAATCGAGACACTACCTGAAACATCATGAGGTCCAATTTGTATCTTATAATAACCCGCTCAAATCTATCCTTAGTCGTCTAATGCTTATAGGATGTCTGGCAAGGTGGGCAGTTATTTTGCTGTAGTTTGATATCCAGTATGTGTCTCAAAAGGCAATAAAGGGTGAAGATCTGGCTGATTTCCTTACTGAACACCCATCTATAGAAGATACATCTTTAAATATTGAACTTCCTGATGATGAAGCCTTCTCTATTCAAGATAATCCTCAAACATGGGAAATGTATTTTGATGGTGCCTCCAGAAGTCCAATAGGAAAGAAAATGGAAGATCCTAAATTCAACAAAGTTGGATTAGGAATTGTGCTTATTTCCCCAGAAAAGGCAGTTCCACCCAATTATTTCTTATTGTTGGAAGGCGGTGCAAATAATGAAGCAAAATATCAGACTCTCATCGTAGGCTTGGAATTGGCACTTCAGGCACATGTGAACCACTTGAAGGTAAAAGGTGATTCAGATTTAGTAATCAAACAAATCAATGGGGATTATGCCATCAAAAAAGAAGAGTTAGTCCCTTTGTGTGATTACGTCAGAGAGTTAATGGGAGAATTTCCTTCGGAACCAATATTTTCTTATGTCCCGCGATCACAAAATGCCCAAGCTGATGCACTGGCTAATGTAGTCATAGCCCTAGCAGATCCAAACCGGGACGAAACAATCATCAGTATTTCCCACCGTCATGTAGTTTCACCTTTTTTTTCAAATTAGAACAGAGGAAATCAATGAAATCATTCCCATTTCTGAACCATATGGTCATACTAAAGGATGGATGACACCTAATAGGGAATACCTTCAAAATGGAACACTCCCACCTGATAGAGCCGGGAAAGAACAAGTCCGGCGACGTATGGTCAATTTTACTCTTTATGATAGCCTAGATCACCAAAAAAATTGTCTAAAAGCGAGGTTTTGATGGAATTATCTTTAGATTTATATATGGTGAAGAGACAATGGCTGTCATGAGTGAAGTTCATGCAGGAGTTTATGGTGCCTACCAGTCTGGACATAGACTTTATGGTCAAATTCAAAGGTGTGGATACATCTGGCCTTTAATGATTCAAGATTGTGTTGATTTCACTAAGAAATGTCATTCTTTCCAAGTATGCACCAACTTCATTCATCAAACCCTGGATTTTCTTCATATAGCTAAATAATCATGGACATTTGCCACATGGGGAATGGATGTAGTAGGACCTTATCCTCTGGCTACATCCTAGAAGTTTAAGTATATTCTTACTATTACTGACTTCTTTTCCAAATGTGCAGAGGCAATACCTCTCAAAGAAGTTAGTTATAAAGGCATTGTTAGCTTCGTCAAATCCAACATCATTACCAGATTTGGTGTCCCTTATACCATATTGATGGACAATGGCACCAACTTTTGTTCATACGAGATGAGAAAGTTGTATCAAGAATAAAACATCAAATCCAGCCATTCATCTCGGTATCATGCAGCGACCATTGGCCAAATAGAATCCTTCAATAAGACTCTTTCAAAAATACTACAATAGATGGTGGATAAAGATAAGAAATCATGGCCTGATAAACTTTTTCATGCTTTATGGGCTTATAGGACCACCACCCGCACTGCTACACAGTCAACTCCATATTCATTGGTATATAGAACAGAATCAGTCTTTCCCATTGAGATTCAATTACCTTCGCTCAAAGTTTCAATTTGCGATCAGTTATCTATAGATGAACAATATCAGAAGTGATTTGATGAATTGTAATGATTAGATGAAAAAATATTGTGCACCCTGCACCACTTGGAAGTCTATCAGAGTCAAATAGCGCAATCTTTCAATAAAAAAGTTCATCTTAGTTCATTCATTCAAGGAGAATTGGTATTGGTCCTCATAACTCCAATGATACCAGGAAAGAAACCTCCAAATCTTGATCCAAAGTGGGAATGTCCTTATTCAATACATAAGGTCTACTACAATGGAGCTTATTCTTTAATCTCGATAGATGGAGAACTCAATACAAATCCAACCATTGCAATATTCTTGAAGAAGTATTTTGTGTAACACAAATACACCCTTTAGTCCTTACTGCAAGACTTTAAACTGCATGGTTCATTTAGTAATTACTGCAAGAATTTAAATTGCATGGTCCCTCTATCGCCCAACATGACGTTAAACTATGCATTTTTAGGGTTGTTGTTACCTCTTGTTTCTCACACTGAGCATGACTCACATGAGATTAGATTAAGCTTCAACCATAACACCCTCTCTGGGCCGCTAACCATGCGTAAGTCCCAACACCATCTTCGGGTTTTCCTCAAGTAAAACTTGATCATCAATTCATTCTCAATCTAACTATGTGGACTTTGATCCTTTCCTTTTAGGCTGGGTATGTAGGCAACCTCCCGAGGTTCAAGCCCAAAACCAATATCTTCACATCGGTTCACCACCATCTCATACAATGTTGATCCGTGAAGCCCCCCCCCCAAACCAATATATTCACATTGTTTTATCATTTTCCTTTCTATATGACATTAAACTATACAGTCCCCCATTGTCCTCACTTCAGGACATTAAACTGTATAGCAATACGTCCTAGCTACATGACATTAAACTATACAACACTGGTCCATGCATATGACCTTAAACTATTCGCACTTTTGTCCTGTACGACAATAAACTACAATAGTCTCTGACACCCTCACCTGAGATAGAATCATTATTGACATTGATTTCCAATCATGTTATATTCCAAGGATTACATGCATACATGGCAATGCTCGGACCTTTAATCTTGGATGCAACCATCATTTCACTAAAGTCCCCTTTCACCCTTCACATGTACGAACCAAATCTGTAAAAAGGGTATTTCAAGAACTATGTATGGCTTGATTCCCATCCTTATGGGATACATAAGAACGTTCAAGCATCCCTCGAACCCAGCCCCAAGTCTTTGTGCATAACCCCAAAATCCACTGTCAGTCCCTTGGCTGAAAAGTCCCCCTGTGAGCACATGAATGTGGTATGAAAACCCTGGTCTTTATTCACATCAGGTTTATAACAAACACACAATGTGTCTCCATCATTATTGTCCAAACTCTACAACCCTAAACTAAGATCTCCTACTCTCTTGTCCCACATGACGTTAAACTGAATTTCAAGAACTACGTATGGCTTGTTTATCATCCTAATGAGATATGTAGTGAAGTCCAACATCTCAATTCAGAAACCAACCACAATATGATTATGGTCATCATTGGTCTATGTATCTCCTTCATGCATTGGAAAATACCCATTTTTATGTGTCTTACTCCTAACCTTAAATACTTCCAGATCTCCATAACCCTTTTTCTTTACTTCTAGTCACAAAATGTCTGATACCCAGGAATTATTTTTCCTGACCATGTGGCACGTGCCCTTAGGCGGCCTTGCATAAGTAGTCTATATAATAGACCTGTCAACCAAAAGATGCTATTATTTGACTATGCAGCCAATGCCCTTAAGTGGCCCTACATAATTTAAACCCTCTAACGGGCTTGTAAAATAGTGTTAACTTCATTCTTTGGAGAAAACCTATTTTTTCATTATTGGTCTTAATGACGATATGTAGGGATCCGCAAAAATAGCCATCCTTAACATATTTTTCCCATACTCTTTTTCATGATCTGAAAGTATTCAAGTCTATGGTTTTTATTTCCATTCCCTACATTTGGGAAAGACCTTCTCAGGAGTGAAATTCATCTAATTCTTTGATAATCTTGATTAAGAATATCCTCTCCATATTCAAGTACCTCTATCCATACAACAGACTCTGTGCTTTGGAAAATTTGAATCTCCATAAACTTCCACAGGCTTTTAGAAATAGAAAAGTAAAATTTCTGAGAGTTATTTTGCCTGACTATGCATCACATGCCCCAAGCTGGCCTTGCATAAGTAGTTTACATAATGGACCTGCCAGCCAAAGGATGCTATTATTTGACTATGCAACCAATGCCCTTAAGTGGCCCTGCATACTTCAACCCCCTAATGGGTTTGTCAAATAGTGGTAACTTCACTCTTAAGAAATACTTCCTCTAATGCCTTTTAGCCCTTTTTTTCATATCATCCCTTAAATTAAAAATCTCTTAAGTAATAGTTTACATGTTTTCACCCATACTTGAATGTGGTAATATGTTTTCAAACAAATTATCAAATAATTGAGTCAATTTTAATCCATTCGGTAAAAGATATTAGACCTTAAACATTATCCTTTTTATGTCCGACATGCATGTCTTTAAACTTCCAACAAAGGACAGGGTACTCATTAAATTGGGAACTTGTAAAAGGAACTCTAAGAAAAAGTCGAGTCCCAACTCGCTAAACGTACATTTTGTATGATTTAGGCAATATTGAGAAACAAAGATGCAATGTTTGTGGGGTTGTTTGTATAATCATAGAAAAAATTAAAATATGCTTACTAGGCCCATTGTCTTAGGTAAAAATAAAATAAAATAAAAATATATAAGTAATTAGCAATAGAATGCAGGTACAAATGATTGAAGATGAAATGTTTTTTTTCATTGATGCACAAGATTAGAAGAACATCCACAGATTGGAGTGTCTTCTCTTTTCCAAGAATTACAAGAGGCTTTCAACATAACTATTCATTTGATTTATAGCATCCCGAGTTTCATCAGCAGCCACTTGAAGTTCATTCACTCGACCGACTTCACTCTTTTCAGCTTGATGGAGTGACTTCAAGGCATCTGCGATGGCTTTCATACCATTTGTTTGAACTCCATACAATGAATTGTTAAGCTGGTCATGTTTCCCAGTAATGACATCTAACTATCGCTGAAGATGAATCTACTAGAAAACTTTCTCTTTGATATTATGCTTCATCTCCTTCATCTATACAACATTATCAGCCTCAGCTCAGGACACCACAACCTTGAATTCGACGATATTAGTCTACCGAGTTTTAGTACTCACGCCTATAGTTATTTTATGTTTTTAGTATTTGTGAAGGCTACAGCTTGAGTGCGCTTGCCTTGGGAGATGCTTGATCGTTGAGTCGGAGAGTGACCTGTGAGGTCGCATTGAGTTAGTTCAGATGTCGTGTTTGGTTTGTTTTATTTTTCTTTTGTTTCTATTTGGTCGTTTTGTTTGGTTTACTTATTCTGGGTTGCTCTATATTATTTCTACTGCTTTATTTGTTTATATTTGGTGAAATCGTTCCCACAAATTTTTTTGATACCCTGGTGCTTGTCGCCATCCTGGGAGGATCGGGAACACCTCTAGGGTCATGTCGCGGACCGGCTTGGGTGACTGATTCAGGGTCGACCCGGGTTGGTTCATGAAAAAAGATCTGGTCAGATATTGAAAAAACTTTTCCTCCTACTCCCTTCGAAAGATGACTTGTTTCAACGCGGTATTGATCTCTTGATATCCAAAACCACCAAGTCCCGACATGAAAAACAAGGATGACAGTCTCAGGATCTTCGAAGATAGCTCTTCAAGAGGCACTTCAGATATGATCTTCCATATATTCAGTCATGCCTTGCGATGTGAGAATTGGAGTGCCTTTTTCACCTATGGGTTGGATTCAACATCACTATCACAGGGGGAAAATAGTTCAAGATTAATTCCCTTAAGGAAGTTCTTTGTTCTTCTCCTTCCCCCCCTGACCCTTGGTACTTCACTTTCTACTCATGTTGGGGCGGAGGATGAGGCTTCACCTCCAGATCTAGCCACTGAAATTGATAGCCCTGCATAGTCAATTGAATTATTTGGTTAGTTCCAAAGGATAACAAAATTTGATTAGCTGTCTTGAAAATTAATTACAGCCAAAAATATTATCATCTTTTACCCAATGGTAGATCAACGTCATGAGAAGGATCCACCCCGTCTTTCCTAGCTTCAATAGGATTTTCAAGACGGATTTCAGGAAGTTGGTCCAGGTTAAGCTTCACTTGAGCTAGCGTCTCTATAATAATAGGTTTGTCTCTACCCCCTTAAGGCATCGGTAGATCAACATCTTACTCAGAAGGAACTGAAAATTTCAACCAATCATGGTTAGAGATGTAATAAAAAATTTTAACATGATGAAGGATAACACTCACGTCCAAAATCTTCTAAATCACATGGTAATTTAACATGAACTAAAATTTCTTCAAAAGATGCGCCAAGTTTAGTCATTTCATCCAGTGATATATCAGATTCCTAGTTAGTCTCACCAGTGGGAGAATTTGACATGTCTTCTTCCCGACCCTCCTCCTGCGACCCCCGACCCCAAACAGCTTCCTCAGAGAAAATTGCGGAGTCAGTTGCAGTGGTCACCAAATTTTCTAGTGCAGGTGTTGAACCTAAATCATCACAAAATGGAAGTTAGTTGATTTCTCCATTCACAGTTCTATAAAGTATTTTTAATTTACAAGAAGCGGGCTCTTCTCTCCATGAAGTAGCAACAAGAGCTATACTAGGAATAAAAGCTCGCTCTTCTTCTCTCCTCATTTCTTTAGGAGTAGCCAGGTCAGCATGAATTTGTGACTATTCACCAGCACCCTTCGTTATCCTTAGAGGAGGGTCAGTCCTCTCCCTCAATGGAGAAACTGAGGAAGCCCCTGAAATCCCAAGAAATATGATCAATCTTTTCATGAGTTATGATTCATGACTATCCGAAGGACTTACCACTTCTAATTAAGTGTTTAGATATGAAATTCTTCCTTCGATTCCTTTAATTACTTGATTTTTTGGGTGTGTTGACATCTTCACCTCCAAATACAAGTATTGGAGAGTGAAAAGACCTTTCTAACTCCTCGTACATGGCTTGCTGGCATAGAGATACCTCGCCCGGCTCGCAAGGAGATTCAGTGGCTCCAAGAGCGATGCCACCAGGTCTGTACTGTGGTAAAGGGACCTCAGTAATTCCTTTCTTAACAAGATGTAGGATGAAGAAAGTAATTTCCTTGAGTAACAAAGATTTGACTAAAATCAAGGTGTAAAGAAAATATGGAAAGAAACTTACATCTTTAGGATCCATGTAATCGTGCCACTCTTCATCTACTAAAGCCCCAATCCCCTCAGTGGTGCCATGTTTCATCATTTCCTTCACCTTCTTGGTAATAGGAATGGAATAATCAGTGGCATATATGAGCATTTCCAGCTCTCTGATGCAAGACCGCCCTTCATTAGGGTTATCCTCGAAGCAAATATCAATAGAATCCTAGAGATTCCTCACTCCAGGGATATGTAGCCCTTCACATAAGTCCGTCCATGGAGTTTCTGCATCAAAATATAGATTCAGCCATGTTTGGATAGACTCTGGTCATAAATATTCAGCATGTGCACCAGAAGGCCGTGAGGAGGGTCCTACAATCTGGGACTTCAACTTCTCCCCAGCTCCTACAATCACAGATAAAGGATAAGAAAATTAAACTTGTTGCTCTATAAAATAATGAAAAAAAAATTTCCTCAAATTATATAACTCACCATGAGTCTATGGAGTAGGTATCTTGACTCTGGCAGGAGGATTATATCTGGAACAAGGCCGCTTTGACACATGTCGTGCCTCATCTTCCCCATCCTGGGAATCCGGTGAATCAGCCCTGGGTGAGGAACCCGATGAATCAAATCTAGATGAGGAAGAGTCACCTTCTAGATGAAGGGTTTCTTTCCTAACAGTTCTCATTTTTGTCCCCACCTAAGGAACCAGATGATTCAGTACCCCTTCAGGGTATGATGCTACCCAGTTCTCGGCATACCATGTAGTCAATTGACTCGTCGCTCTAGCAACTGGTAAATCAAACACTGCCCCGATCTTCTCCATAGCTTTTAGAAACCATAGTTGTCAGGAAACCATCGGATGCTGCTCTGACCTAATGTACATAAGAGGAGATACAACAATCTGCTACAGAAACTTGAATTGGTATGCAAATCTATATGGAGCATAGGCCTCACATATAATCTCTCCATCAATTTTGGTGGCCAATACACCATCTCTGCAAGCCAGCATATATGACCTCAATTCCAGGATAGCTATTCCATAATCAACAAACCATTCGGTTGGTGGGTTTTCATAACGAAAGAAACAAAATTCCATGAACATGCTCAACCTCACATTCATGTCATAGGGATTGAGGGACAATGGAGAAATTCTAGAAAATGCCTATAGCAATGGCCTAAAAGAAATTCCAAGAACTTGTACTCTGCTCTATACAACTTATGTCCTAAAGTGAGTGGAGATCCATCCCCACAAAACATGGAATGGTCCCACTATTCTCAAAGGAGACTTACCCATATAGACATGGAGTAAGCTCTTGTGAATCTTTTCCAAAATCAGGGTGGCCAACCCAACCATTTTCCTCTCATCCAACTTGGCTGCTACAACGAAGGTCACTAGCCTGATGCCTCCCTTCAAATCCCTAACTGGCAGAAGATAAAAACTGATCCACAAAGCTAAAAATCCCACCAGACAGGTCTTCTCTAGGATTCTTTGATCCACTTCATACCCCCACTTTTCAAACTCTCCCGCTTCCAGAGTTGGCCAGAATGTGCCAAGAGCACCCCTTTTTTCTGTTCTGGGGAAGCTGGTAGGACGAGTACAGGTGGGCCCCTTCTCCTTCTTCTTGATAAGAAACATATCCATCCACTCCTCTCGATGAATATCCTTTCTATAATGAGTTTTGGTGGACTTTGAATTCTTGATCTTGTGGAAAATTTTCAATAACTCTTGATCCAAAGCTGGAGTCTTCTCTGAATCATTCCAGGTCACCTTGGGGGGAATGAATTCATCATACATAACGCCCAAAATTGGAGCCCCCAAGATCTTGTAGACACCCCACAAGCTGAATCCTACTTCTCCATGAGTCAGATGGAAAGAATTGGTTTCTGGGCTCCGGCGGCTGATTAGCTCCGACACAAAATTATCATTCCTGTAGAACTATGTTTTCCAAGCCCAGGCGACTTCATATATTGTAGCTCCTTTCAGATCCTTGAAAAACTCTGTATAGGTTTGTCACACCCAATATGCCCACATCCATGTCGGCTTCACACCTCCTCTTAGACAGAAATCCCAACTCTTTTTCCATCCCTTGGATTGATTCATTTGAGAATTTCGAAAAATAGAGGGATAGCAATGCGGCTACAGCTCAGGCTTGTGAGGTTTCAGATCTTGATTACATGAGATATGATGAATTATGTATTCCTTCTCCACTGTTCCAGCATTGAAAAATTATCCAGAAACTGAGACATTTGCTGAAGTGAAATTGGTGTAAGTCTGAAACCAGGAATGAAGAATATAATTCTTTGCCTCTGGAATGTTGACTCCTTGTAGATGACCGTGGCCATATAAAGGAAAGTAAATGCTCTGTGGGAAATTAACATGATATTTCTTCAAGTAATTGGCTAAATCTGGGAGAGTAGTGTCGTAGATATCATAATAGTCATGACCAACGATGTTCATCATATCATCAATTCTCTTTCTAGACAACTCATCTTCCGTCCAATTCATTTGAGATCCATTGAATCTGCACAGATATCTAACAGTTAATTTGTAAATAAGTCTTTTTTATATGAAAAACATGTGATGAAAAAAAGGCTAAGGCATTAAGGAGCACAAGTGTGGTCTCGCAAGTGTGGTCGTGCAAGTGTGGTGGTGCAAGTATTTCCACACAAGTAAAAATCTTACTGAAGAAGCACGACACAAAAAAGAGATATCGACCGAGGAGATGAAATCACTTGTGCAACGAGAGCTCAAAGAATTTGAAGGCAGGATGGTTTGCGTGAAGTGACACTGTTTCCTCTAGAATTGGGGATGACCTAATTGATTGAAGGTTCAAACATTCCAATCAGTTTCTAACTGGTTTTTTCATAGAATCAGAAACATCCAATGATTATATATCCATTTGGACATACTTTCCAAAGGTAGGCGCTCATTAGTTGTGGACTGATGAGGCTTAGGAATTTGCATTGGTTGAGAGGATGGGAGGTCGGACTCATCACACCTTTTTGAGGGGAATTATTGTCTACTCCGGGACTCTCTTTATAGATTTAAGTTATGTTTGTGAATCCTTATTCCATTACCAAGTATAAAATAAGCTTTTCTTTAGATCTGACAATCAATGATTGATATGTAGGAAATTTAGAGAATCTTTTATATGTATTGGAGGTTCTTCATTGATAGAGAATCATCTATATTTTTTAGAGATTCTTAGTCAATGGTATCCTTTAATACATAAAAGTCTCTTGGTCATTATGATGACCATACTGGTTTTAAAGCTGCTCAGTGGGGAACTTGAAGTTTATTTTCATTCAGAAAGACATGGATTATTTCAGAGTTGGGATCGTACCCGCAGATGGGCTACCTACGTATCCTTTGTTTTGGAAAAGGAATCAGAACCCACATAGTTCGATTAAGGGAGTATGATTTTTATGATTGATGGCTCAATGAAATATGTCATAATTACTTTTACACTCTAAGATCACGTGAGTCATGCTCGGTGTGAGAAACAATAGGTATTGGTGAAACCAGACAATTTGTGTCATGAAAGACGCAATCGTAAGAAATGATGTGAGGCTTATGTATGTATGACTGCCCAAATAGATGATGATTAAGATTTCCATCAGAGAAGAAATCCAGGAACGTGGTCCATAAAGGTATATGTACTTTATGGAGATTTGGATACTCTAATCTTTGGGATTACTCCTATGGAAGATTCCCAAGTTAGGAGGGGACTTATGATTGGGTTTTACTCCTAATAATGAAGCCCAGATCAAAATTAAATTAAGACTGATTAAGAGAAATTAAGAATGTGGCTTACTCCCGAGAAGGAGGACCAGGTTAAGGGACTTGAAAAATTAAGGGACTTGAGGCTTACTCCTAAAGAGGATTCCCATATTTGAGACTGGGGCTTACTCCAAAAAAGGAAGCCTAGGTTAAGGGAATTATGATTGGGACTTACTCCTAAGGAGGAGGCCCAAATTAATGAGGACTTGGATCCTACTTCTAAGGAGGATGCCCAAATTAATGAAAATTTGTACTGGGGATTACTTCTGAAAAGGAGGCCCAGGTTAAGCATTATCTCATCTTAAAGGATGAGGTTGAATGAATAAACTCTCTAACTTTAGTGATGTAAAGATGTGTAAATCACTAGGTTTTAAGAGATGTTTCATGGAATTCCTTTTAGATAAGGAATCCAACAAAGAAATCATGGCATAAATGGATTTGGAGAGAGTTCTGAAGGCTTAATCCTGAAGAGGAGAGGTGGATAGGTGTAAGAGGGGTGAAATGGGCAGGAAGGGCACCCAAAAAGAGAGAGGCGCGCAAGTACTGCGTGGGTGCGCAAGTCCTGGTCACGCAAGTATACTTGCTCGACACATGGGTACTTGCGCACCGACCAATCCTTAAGGTAGAATTTGGGCTAGGCTTGGCTCAAGCCTTTTATACTAACCCTGGAGACTTACAAAAGAGAAGCGTGCATGTTATGTGGAAGGAGTAAGGCGGTGCGCAATTGTGGCCATTTCCCTTAAGGGCTGGCTACCTAGGCGCGCAAGTGTTGATGAATTTCAACACTTAGGTATTCCTCGCCCTCCTTAGATCTTCCGTTCTAGGTAAGAAATTACCTTAGAAGTGTTTGGAAGCCTTGAGAAGATACTAGGGCGCCGAGATCTCAAATCTGAGGTTCTGGAATTTTTTCATTGTGAAATAGGGGGCCCACAGGGGGTATTTATTGGCTAGAGAAGACCCTGGGTAAATTTCAAATAAGGTGCGCAAGTGACCTGCATGATCAATGGGCGACATGCAAGTATACTTGCACGAACATAGTGGAACTTGTGCGACCCAAGTGCATTTGAATCTTGGTTCACGACTTTGTCAATTTTTGATGTTTCGTCAAAGGATGAATCAATTTGGGTTCAAGGTATTTCTCTTTTTTAGTGGTTATACTCTGTGATGAAAAGGAGCGTCCACAAAATTCCCCCCTCAGAGTTGGATCAGAAGTGAAAAGAGAATTTGACTCTGAGGAAAAAAAAGAATCCAGGGGTCTTTGTGGTTATTTGAAATTTAAATTCATGCATGTCGGACATAAAAAAGGCTAATGTTTAAGGTCGAAATAACTTTGACCGAATGGATTAAAATTGACTCAATTCCTTGAAAATTTATCTAAAAAAATATTACCACACTCAAGTATGAGAGAAAAAAATGTCAACCATGACTTAAGAAATTTTGAATATGAGGAATGATATGAAAAAGGGATAAAAAGCATTAGAAGAAGTAATTCCAATAATGAAGTTACCATTATTTTACAAACCAGTTAGGGGGTTGAATTATGAAGGGATACCTAAGGGCATTGGCTGCATAGTCAAATAATAGTATCTTTTGGCTGAGAGGTCCGTTATGTAGACTACTTATGCAAGGCCTCCTAAGGGAATGTGCTGTAAAGTCAAGCAAAAGAACTCTCAGACATTTTTCTTTTCTACTGCTAAAAAGCCAGTAGAAGTTTATGGAGATTCAAATTTTTCAAAGCATAGAGTTTTCTATATGGAGAGAGGTACTTGAATATGGAGAATATATTTCAAAGAAATATCGTCCAAAAACTAGATGAATGTCACTCCTACGAAGGTCTAACCCAAACGTAGGGAAGAGAAATATAAACCATAGACTTAAATACTTTCAGATCATGAAAAAGAACATGAAACAAATATGTTAAGGATGGCTATTTTTTTGGATCCTTACATATTTTTGATAAGACCAATAAGGTCAAAAGAGGTTTTCTTCCCAAGAATGAAGTTACCATTATTTAACAAACCCATTAGGGGGTTTAATTACACAGGGCCGCCTAAGGGCATTAGCTGCATAGTCAAATTATAGTATCTTTTTGCTGACAAGTCTGTTATGTAGACTGTTTATGAAAGGCCGCCTAAGGGCACGTACTACATAGTCAAGAAAAAGAACTCTCAGAAATTGGACATTTTGTGACCAGAAGTCGAGAAAAAGGGTAATGAAGATATGAAAAATATTTAAGGTTAGGATTATGACACATAAAGATGGGTATTGTCCAATATATTCAGAGATACACAGATCAATGCTAACCATAATCATGTTGTGGCTGGATCCTGAATTGAAATATTGGACTTCACTACGTATCCCATAAGGATGGGAATCAATCCATACGTAGTTCTTGAAATACAGTTTAACGTCCTGTGGGATGAGAGTATAAGATATTTTAGTTTAGGTCCATAGAAATCAGGCCATTATAAGAAATACACAATGTGTGTTTTCATAGGGACTTTTCAACCAAGGGACTAAAAGTGGAATTTGGGGTTAGGCCCAAAAGGCTTGGGACTGGATTCGAGGGACACTTGAACATTCCTACATATCCCATAAGGATGGGAATCAAGCCCACATAGTTCTAGAAATACCCCCTGTACAAATTTGGTTCATACATGTGAAGGGTGAAAGGGGACTTTAGTGAAATTATGGTTTAACCCAAGCTAAAAAGGTTCAGGAATTTCCATGTATGCACATAATTTTTTTGTAATATAACATGATTGAAAATCAATGTAAATAATAATTCCCTCTCAGGTGAGGGTATCAAAGAATATTGTAGTTTATTGTCATACATGAAAAAAAATGTTGTATAGTTTAACGTCGTATAGCAAGGTTGAAGGTGAACCAATGTAAAGATATTGATTCTAGGGGCGGTTTCACGAATCAACATCGTATGAGATGGAGGTGAACCAATGTGAAGAAATTGGTTTTGGGCTTGAACCTTGGGAGGTTTCCTATGTACCCATCCTGGAAGGCGAGGATCAAAGTCCGCATAATTCAATTAAAGAATGAATTAGTGATCAAGTTGTTCTTGGGGACAACGAACTAAAAATGGTGTTGGAACTTACACATGGTTAGCAGCCTAGAGAGGGTGTTATGGTTGAAGTTTGTTCTAAGCTCACGTGATTCATACTCGGTGTGAGAAACAAGAGGTAGAAATAACCTTAACGATGCACAGTTTAATGTCATGTAGGACATATGAAGGGACTATGTAGTTTAAAGTCTTGTAGTTAGGACTATTGGTGCTGCATAGTTTAGTGTCTTGTAGTAGGTAAAAAATACAGTTTAATGTCATGTAGGCCGTATTAGGGATTTCTGTACAGTTTAGCATCATGTAGTTAGGACGATGGGGACAATACAGTTTAATGTCATGTTGGACAAAAAAGGGGAATGTGCAGTTTAATGTCATGCAGTAAGGACAAAAGAGGACACAGTTTAACATCATGTTGGACGTATTAAGGAATTTTTCACAGTTTAGCGTCATGTTGGACGAAAGTGCCAATAGTTTAAAGTCATATGCATGGACCCTTGGTTATGCAGTTTAATGTCTTATTGTACGTAAGGGACTATACAGTTTAGCATCATGTTGGACTAAAGTGCGAATAGTTTAAGGTTATATGCATGGACCCTTGGTGTATTTTGTGTTCATACAAAATATTTCTTTAGAAATCTAGCATTGGTTGGAGTAGTGATGAGTTCTCCGTCCATTGAGATTAAAGAATAAGCTCCATTGGAGTAGACCTTATGTATTGAATAAGGTCCTTCCCATTTTGGCTCAAGCTTGGGAGGTTTCTTTCTTGGTATCATTGGAGTTCTGAGAACTAATACCAATTCTCCCTGAACAAATTAACGAAGATGAACTTTTATGTTGAAAGCTCATGCTATTCGATTCTGGTAGACTTCCAAGTGGTACAGGGTGCACAATCTTTTCTCGCCTAACCATTCCAATTAATTCAATCGCTTTTGAGATTGTTCATCTGTAGATGACTAATCACAAATGGATAGTCTAAGAGAAGGTAATTGAACCTCAATTGGAAAGACTGCTTCTATTCCATATACCAGTGAATATGGAGTTGACCGCGTTGCAGTGCGGGTGGTGGTTCGATAAGCCCATAAAGCATGAAAGAGTTTATCAGGCCATGAACTCTTATCTTCATCCACCATCTTTTGTAGTATGTTTGAAAGAGTATTGTTGAAGGATTCTATCTGGCCATTGGCCGCTACATGATAAAGAGATGAATGGTTGGATTTGATGTTGTATTCTTGATACAACTTCCTCACCTCGGATGAACAGAAGTTGGTGCCATTGTACGTCAATATGGTATGAGGGACACCAAATATGGTAATGATGTTAGACTTGATGAAGCTAACAATGCATTTATAACTAACTTCTTTGAGGGGTATTGCCTCTTCCCATTTAGAAAAGAATTCAGTAGCAGTAAGAATATACTTAAGCTGCTTGGATGTAGTTGAAGGGTAAGGTCCCACCACATCCATTCCCCATGTGGAAAATGGCCATGAGTATTTAGCTGTATGAAGTAACTCTAGGGGCTGATGAATGAAGTTTGCATGAACTTGGAATGAATGACACTTCTTTGTGAAATCAACACAATCTTGTATCGTTGAAGGCCAAAAGTATCCAAGAATTCGAATTTGATCAGACAGTCTGTGTCCAGACTGTTGGGCACCACAAACTCCTGCATGCACTTCTTTCATGACAGCCATTGTCTCTTCATCATCAATGCATCTGTAGAGAACTCCATCAAAACCACAATTGTATATAATTTTCTCTAGGTGATCTGGGCTGTCATAAAGAGTAAAATTGACCACACGTCGCTGGATTTGTTCTTTCCCGGCTCTATCAGGTGGAAGTATGCCATTTTGAAGGCATTCCCTGATAGGTGTCATCCATCCTATAGTATGACCATATGGTTCCGGAATGGGACTAATTTCATTGATTTCCTCTGTTCTGATTTGAACATAAGGTGAAATTATACGACAGTGGGAAATACTGTTGGTTTTCTCGTCCCGATTTGTATCTGCCAGAGATGTGGCTATATTATCCAGTGCATCATCTTGGGCATTTTGTGATCTTGGGACCTAAGAAAATGTCGGTTCCAAATGGAATTCCTCCATTAACTCTCTGACGAAATAATACAAAGGTATTGGTTCTTCTTTTCTGATAGCATAATTCCCATTTACTTACTTGATTACCAAGTCTGAATCCCCTTTCACCTTTAAGTGTTTCACTTGTGCTTGAAGCGCCAACTCCAAGCCTATGATGAGGGTTTGGTATTCCGCTTCATTATTTGTATCACCTCCCAACAATGAGAAGGAATAAGGAAACACTGCCTTTTCTGGAGAAATGTGCACAATTCCTAAGCCAACTTTGTTGAATTTAGTATTTTCCATTTTCCTCCCTGTTGGACTTCTGGAAGCACCATCAAAGTACATTTCCCATGTTTGAATACTTTATTTAATAGAGAATACTTCTTCATCAGGGAGTTCAATATCTGAAGATGTGTCTTCCACTGAAGGGTGTTTAGCCAGGAAATCAGCCAGAGCTTGGCCCTTTATTGCCTTTTGAGACATGTATTGAATATCAAATTGCTGCAAGATAACTGCCCACCTTACCAGACGTCCTGTAATCATTGGACGACTAAGGATGAATTTGAGCGGGTTATTGCGAGATACCAATCAAACCTCGTGATGTTGCAAGTAGTGTCTCAACTTCTGAACTTCAAATATTAATGCTAGGCTGCACATCTCAATATTTGAATATCGGGTTTCTGCTTCAAGCATAGTCTGACTGAGATAGTAGAGACTTTTTTTCATTCCCAGTATCATTCTTCTGAGCAAGAAAGGCACCCAATGATCGCTCTAAAGCTATCACATAGAGGATAAGTGTTCTTCCTTCAACAGGTGGCATTAACACCGGTGGACTCAAGAGATACTTCTTGAGAATATCGAATGCTTCTTGACATTCTTTAGTCCACTGGTAAGTGACTCCCTTCTTCATCAATTTGGTGAAGGGTAAGATTTTGCCTGCCAAATTAGAGATGAAACACCGAATATAGACTAAGTGTCCTTGAAGTCCTCTCAATTCATTCAAATTTAGAGAAGGTGACATACCAAGGATTGACTTTGTTTTCTTAGGATCTACTTCGATGCCACAATGGAGTACAACAAAGACAATAAATTTCCCTAAGGTTACCCCAAAAGCACATTTTAAGGGGTTCATCTTCAAATTATGTTACCGAAGTTTGAGGAATATGATTTCCAAACTAGCTAAGTGATTAGAACGTTGCCTGAATTTGACCACCAAATCGTCCACGTAACATTCAACGAACTTCCCTAAAAAGGGTTTGAAGATACGATGCATGGCACGCTGATATGTTGCACCTGCATACTTTAGGCCAAAGGGCATTACCCGATAGCAAAACACACCCTGAGGGGCTCTGAAGGCCATATATTCCTCATCTTCTGGAGCCATTCGGATTTAATTATACCCGGAATATCCATCCATGAAGTAGAGTGCTTCATATCCAGCTGTTGCATCAATTAATAGTTCTGTAATCGATATTGGAAAATCATCCTTAGGACAATGCCGATTAAGATCTCTGAAATCAATGCAAACTCTAATTTTCCCATTCTTCTTTTTCGATGGGACAATATTAGCCAACCACTTGGGATATTGAACTTATCTGATGAAGTTAGATTTGATGAGCTTATCCACTTCAGCTTCAATTTTGGAAGCATAGGTTGGGCGTGTTCTTCTAGCAGCTTGTTTGAATCCTCGATGTTCTTTTGGAAAACCCAAATGATGAGTGGCAACATCAAGATCAAGCCATGGAATCTCTGTATAGTTCCATGAAAATATATCTTGATTTTTCTTTATAAAGGAAATATACATCCCTTGATCTTCAAGAGTCATAGCCGTACTAATTAAAGTGGGGCGTAGATCTTATTTTGTACCCAGATTTATTTCTTTGAGTTCATCCACGGTGGTAGAGATACCCTCTTCAAATGATGGAGGTGCATCCCTGAGATCTTCCTCTTCTTCTTCAACACACATTATCTATTCTGTTTCTACTTGCATACTAGATGATGAAGCGGCATTTTCATGATCAGAAGAAACGCTAAAATTTTCACATCTTGAAGAAAAAGCTTCCATTTCCGACCCAATTGATGATGAAGGGTCTTCCTTGGGAAATATAGAGGAGATGATGGATTGAGAATCACCATCATAATTCACTTCTGAAATTGCTATAACTTCTTCTGGACTGGTTGGCGAAGTATAGACTTGTTGGATTTCAGTAGATGAAATGAATACATCTCAATTTTAGCTTTCATCATTTCTTGGTGGATCACTACTTTCTCCCATGCTTTCTAGCTTTATTTCTATAATTGACATTATGGAAGTTTTCATAAGAGCATTTTGATTTGGGTCTATCCTGTCAATTTGACTGATAGGCAACACATAATCTGTACTCACATGTGCTAATGGGTTTACTGGAATCTTTTCCAAACCATATGAAGCATTAACTTTGGTAATCTCCTTTGTTGTGGATTCCTCTTTTCCCTTCATGTGGTAGAATTCCGCCTCAATGTATTGAGATTCACATGTCTTGAACGGGAATTAATCACCATACAATGTCCCAATTTGACCAGCGAAACAATATTTTAGACATTGATGGTATGATGAAGGGATAGCCGCATGTTGATGTATCCAGGGTCTTCCAAGAAAGATGTTGAAGGCTGAGTCTTGATCAACAACCATGAAATCTGAATTGGATACAAGATCTCCAAATTGAGTTCTGAGTGTAATCTAGCCCAGTGGTTCTTGTTCATTTTTATCATATCCTTGTAACATCATAGTAGAAGGAGATAAATCAGATTCTATGAGGCCAAATCGACGAAGTGTACAAATGGGCATGAGGTTGACTCCTGAACCATTATCAATGAAAGCACTTCGAATGTATACACCATTGAACTTTATAGATAAGTACAAAGGTATAATATGTCCATGCAAGACATCATCTTCATCTTTATCTGTGAAAGATATCACTGCATGGCATTCTGCAAGATTATTCTCTACATGGTAGACTCCAGCTGCAACAATTTAAGTTTCAAACTCTTAATTACTTGAGAAAACCTCAATGAGTGCCTCCCTAAGATCATTTGAAAAATTAAAGGAATCCAGAATTGATAACTTGGCCGGTACTTGGTCCCGGTGTTTCAATACATCGTACTTTTGATCCAAAGGTCTGTGTTTCCCAACAAGAACATGTGGTTTAGCAGGTGCCTTGGAAGTTGATGCTTTGTAAGTTGATGCATCTTATACCAGGATAGGAGTTATTAATACTCCTGGCTTTGGAATATTAAATCGATTAGGTCTATTTACTTGCTGAGAGAAAGAAGATGGAACCTTCAACTGATCATCCAGAATAATTGTGCCAGGACTGAGTCTGCCTAGTGTGGAAGAACTTTCTTGTTCTTGTTGAGCTCATTGAAGGTCTCTACCATGAGTTTCTGCTGCATACACAATTCTAGTAGGGGTGGAATTGGAATAGTGGCCTCTGAAAGATCCACGTCTTCCCCTGTATCCTGAGCCTCTGGAACTTCCTTTGATTCCTCTGTTTGATATAGGGAACTCAGGATCATCAAAATCGAAACTGTGACTGGCATACAGATCTGTTAATTGAATCATATTAACAGAACCAAAGATCAACTCTTCATCATCTGAAGAATCTGCCTGATTAGCCTGTTTAGGCTGTGCTGTTTGGTGGGTCGGTGCCCGTGGCTTTGAAGTAGATGGCATGCAATCTGCTAGAGTCAAAGACAACTTAGGCTTTAACACATACTCATCTTCTTCTGATTCTTTTTCTTTCTTTTAATTATGCCGTTCTTTTGAGGATTTTCCCTCTAATGAAGAGGGTTTTTCTGCGACATTCATAGCAGAAGGCACAATTGGTTTCTTCAATTGTGTTCAAAAAATAGCATGAGTTCGGTTGATCGTTTTTTTGACCATCCAATCATCATATTTTTGTGCATTTTTTTTCTTGATTTCCTGCCACTCACCTTCCTCCTCTAGAACTATAGATGTAACACATGCAACCTGAGCTGAAGAACCTTTCAGTTTGACTTGTCCCAAGTCGACCATTTTTTGCAAGAGGTCCTTGAAAACAAAACAACCCTGAATGGGATGACCCAACATTTGATGAAACAGGAAATAGTTGGGACGATCTCCATCTCCTTCCTTGTTTGGCCTCTTGGGCCTTGGAAATTTAACCAAGTTATTTTCCAGAGCTGAAATGAAGTAACCAGGAACTTGTTCATTTCAGAAAGATTAAACTTTTCTTTTCAAATCCTCAAATTATATTCGTCTTTGATCTCTTTGATCATATTTATGAAACAACCTCTGTTGCTGACGCTCAGGAGGTGGAGCCCTTTGAGAAGATGATGGTTTTGAAGTAGAAGCATGTATAGGTTTTTGTTTAAGCATAACTGTAGCAGTATCTGCTTTACACATTCTCCTTCCTGGAGCTGATGGAATTACACGAGCTTTATCCTTAGTCTTTATAAGAGAATATTCAATCTGTTGAGCGATTGAAGTAAGGTCTCAAAACCCTCCTGTGTATTTCAAAGGGATCAGTGGTGTACGTAACTCATCACGTAAATTTTCCACACAGATTGGAAAAAATTCCTCCTGAGGGAGTGCTAAACATAGAGAATATGTTAATCCCTTCCAGTGAGCAATGAAATCTGAGACCTTTTCATTATCCCTTTGCTTATAATTTGTAAGATAAAAAACTGTTGTCTTTGGAAATGTTGATATGAACTGAAGAAGGAATTTTTGGCGAAGATCCTCTCATCCGGTAATTGACCGGGATTGCAAGCTTGTGTACCAGACAAAAGCAGGTCCTTGTAATGACTGTACAAAACACATGATCTTAACTGCTTCTTGTTGCTGAAGGGTTCCCATCATAGGATCACAACGAGAAACAAAATGTGTTAATTGTTTCTCTGGATCTCCTGAATCATTAAAGATTGGGAATGTGGTACTTGCAAAATTTGATGGGGGAGTAATTGCATCAACCCATTCAGGGTAAGCTCTCTTTTCTTGTTGAATTTGAGAATGCTTTCCCTCCATAACTTCCAACTGAGCTGTTAATGACTTAATAGTAGTTATTAACTTTTGAGAAACATCTGGTTGAGCTTAAACCTGAACATGTGCAATGACTGGAGCTGGTACAGATGTGGTGGCTGATACTGCAACTGATGGTTGCATCGCCAATTGTTTTTGCACTTGACCCGTAGGATTAGAACTGTGATGGTATACTGATAAAGGAGGATATTCTTGATCCATTTCAGTATCCACAACAAATTCCTTTGACTGAATGACTCTAGCATGCTTAGGAGGAAGACTACCCTGAAGTAGTTCTGCATTCATCCTCCGCAATTCCTTCATTTATTCCTCTTATTGTGAAATGCTTTTCTCTAGTGAGAGCGATTAGCCTTCTCCAGAGGAAGTGAATGTAACCTCATTCTTTTCTTTCCCCTTGTTGGATCCCTTTCATATAGGGGGAAGTGGGTTACTTGAAGGATTACCTAGGTTCTAAGTAATCCTTTGATTTCTTGTACGCACACCTTCTTCATTTGTGTCTGTGCGTACAACTTCTTGAGCTGGAACCTCTTTATCTGATCCCTCTAAGTGAACATGATCTGGTGGATCCGAAACAATGGCATTGATGACATTAATTGATGCATAATGCATTTCATCCTTTCTATTGGCCTTTCTGTGATATTGTATTCTTCCATGTCTTTGATGATACATTGCCTTTTGTTGATTTGATCTCTCAAGAACTTCTTGACGAACCATAATTTGGAGGGAATCTCTTGATAATTTGGATCTTCATTCCTCTTGAGGCTTCTTCAACAATCAAGAGAAGACTGACTTTCTCTGAGGGAGGGGTTGAGGATTTGAAAAAGTCCCCATTCCGGTGGACTAGGACTATTCCCGCTCAACTCCTCGAATCCTATTTGTTGATTCTGAGGGTTGAGTTAAAAGTGTCCCTAGTTTGGCAAGTTGGGGTGGCTCTTGAGATGCTATATCTGAGACCTTCTTGAAATACCTCCTGATCTTGTGGACCTTAGTCCAGAAATTAGCTAGATACATTAACCTGCATCCACTTTATCACCCGACTCAAAAGACCGTTGGATGATTTCTGACACTTCTGTCACTTGGTGATGTGCTTGCTCCAAATGAGAGGCATGTTCAATATTCTAGTTTGCTTGATGCAGGAGTAATTCAACAACTCGTTCATTTTATGCTTGATTTTGAGAGGAACTAGTTGAAGCATGTTCTTGGGCAAGATTTTGATTACAAACAAAACCCATTGACTGTGGCCGGCCATGGGAAATACTTTTGCATGAAACCATTTTCAGCGTGCTTTGCTGACTGGAGAGAACAGTGAAATTTAGTGCTCCATGAACACCCCATCCCCTGATATGAATACCAGATGGGGCATTGGCAATTAACTGGCACAATCTTCTTAGTGCACCAAGGAATGAATGCTAAAGGGCTCTCTACTGCTTTTCAGCCTTCAGATATCGAGAAACTGAGAGATATGCCAAGTCAATTTGGCCTTATAACCCTTCTATTATCTTGATATGATTTTATTATTCATCATAAGACAATATTTTCTTTTTCAACTGACAAATTGTTTTCTATATGTTGAGACGAATATCATAAATTCCATCTTCCGTCAATATCTCTGGAATATCATACTAAGAGTTGGCTGAAGGTCAAAAAATGACTGGCACTTCACCTCTTTCCAGTTGTTTTCTCATATTCAGTACTTACTCTTTATCATTCAATGAAGATTATTCTACCTGATTAGACTAGAGCTGGTGCTTCCTTGTTGCTTCATCGGATTCAACAAGATTGGTAGATAAATCACTGATCAAATTGGAAGATGCGTGACTTAGGGGTGGTTCGGAGAATGACCTACACCCTGGGCTATCTTCTGATTGACAAATTATTTCACCTGCTAATGGTAAATCATCAAACATGACTGGCTTCAAATTTTCAAGTTCCCCAAGATAATATGGCTTTCTAGTCACTACATTGTCTGTTGGAGAATTTTCGAAGCAATGTGAATCACTACTGTGGAGAGGACTTTCGCAACTAAATTCATCATCATGGGGAGGACCACCATGGTGGGTTATAGAAAAAGATGAAACATTTTTCTCCTTGGTCTTCTGACCACACATAGGGTTCCTGTGGCTCTCATCTGAAGATGAAGCTTTGAGATCGACTGAATTGTCATGAATCAAGCCTTCATGAAGAAGTATCTGATACAGAACATCAGAATTAATGTTTCCACTATTGGGAACTGAGAGAGAAGAATATTTAGTTGCAATAGATAGTTGTCTGAGTGCATCAAGAACTCCAACATCGAGTAAGGCCTTGTTACAGATTGTCCCTTGATTTCTTGACTATGTTGGGCGGGTCTTCTTCTTAGACGCCTTCTTACTCAATTTGGTAGGTGTATGTGCCTGCTCAGAAGAAATGATCAGGTTAGGCTGATTATCTCCACTTAAACTAGGTGTATGTACCTGACTTGGTTGTCCGTATGATATGGGGGAGTACGCCCCACAACCCTCTTGGACTAGAACAGATGTGCGTGTCTGTTCTGGAGTGAACTGTTGATGTTTCACTCCACTCGCAGGGATAGATTTATGTGTCTTTCCCTAAGATGCTGCTGAAGTTGTTATAATATCCTGGCAGGCATCCAGAATATGAGCATGGATTTTCTTCTGCTCTTTCACCATTGATAGAATATGCTTGGTGACTTCAGCTACTGGAACGGGGATATACGCCCATTCCGTGCTTGGAGTAGGTGTATGTTCATGCTTATGTCCTCCTTTTCCTATCAGTGAATCCTGACAGTACTCATGTGTGGGGGAAGAGAGTTGAGTCTGCCTCTTGTTTGTCATTGGAGCTTTCCGACTGACTTCTCTGAATGCTACCAAATGATACTGTTTTTAGGATTGATCAATACTAGCAGGTGTATGTGCATGCTGATTTCACTCTACCGAACGTGGTTGACGAGCTTCCTTTAACACTGACAGACGAGGCTACTGGCAGGATTGATGAGTGTAAGCAGGTGTATGTGCCTGTTTACCAGTTGTCAACACATTGGGTTGGAGGGCCTCATCGTATGTTGTCAGACGAGCCTACTGACTAGATGATTATTTATAAACAGGTGTATATTTCTATCTATAGTACTCCTCCATAATTTCCTGGCAGGATTGGTGTGATGCTGCCAGACGAGTTTGGTGGATAGCGGAATTAAAACGGACGGGTGTGTGTGCCCGCTCATTGCTTGCCACCAAATTAGGTTTGTGGAATTCCCTGGAGATGGAACAGATGAGAACCTACTCACTGTTAACCATATTTTGCCTTTGGCGGTTCGTCTTTCCTGCTTGGCTTCGAGGAACCTAAGCCAAATGCCTAGAGTCGATACCCTCATCATGTTGAGGGCGCACTGCTGCACAAGTCTGGCGGTGATGGTTGATAGGAGCTGTTGGGAAAGACTCTTGTCTCCTTGAATTAAGGCCCTGTGGGACCTTCTCATTCACCTCCTCAGAATATTGGAGTGAATGGTGATTGCATTCTGGGGATAACGACCTGAATCGGTTGGAGATGGTGGTTAGTACCACTTGCTTCTTGATCGCTGGTCGTCACTGTCTGGACGACCAGGTTGAATTATTGACTTAGAGGGCTTTTCAAGTGGCCTCCATAGTTGGAATAGTACCATTTTGACCGTACTCCTTAACCAGCGCATTTGATACCCAGCGTTGAATACACTGAGTAGGTGATGTCGTCCTCAGAGCAGACGATGATCTAGTAGGAGCAGCAGCAGATGCATTCACAACAGAGGTTTTCACAGCAGAGGTTTTCACAGAAGAGGCATTCACAGATGTGAACATAAGAAAATCCATTCTTGTAATGCAGAAGATCTTGGAAAAGAGTGCCTGTTTGATATAACAAATATAATCAAGATAAGTTTGGCTGCTACATCTTTTCGATGAGCACATATGTTATTGATTACTTTGTTGGCCCTCTCATTGAGTTTAAATATGGGCCTAACATTTAGGTAAAACATCACTTTAACTTGGTTAAGGATTCATGTCTGGTTCACCATTTTTTGTTTCCTTTGGAATTGGGGATGACCTCGTTGATTGAAGGTTCAAACATTCCAATCAGTTTCTAACGGGTTTGTTCATAGAACTGGAAACATCCAATGAATCTATATCCATTTGGACATACCTTCTAAAGGTAGGCGCTCATTAGTTGTGGACTGATGAGGCTTAGGAATTTTCATTGGTCGAGATGATGGGAGGTCGGACTCATCACACCTTTTTGAGGGGAATTATTGTCTACTCCGGGACTCTATTTATAGATTTAAGTTATGTTCGTTAATCCTTATTGCATTACCAAGTCTAAAATGTTTTTTTCTTTAGATCTGAAAATCAATGATTGATATCTAAGAAATTTAGAGAATCATTTATATGTATTCTAGGTTCTTCATTAATAAAGAATCATCTATATTTGTTAGAGATTCTTAGTCAATGGTATCCTTCAATACATAAAAGTCTCTTGGTCATTATGATGACCATACTGGTTTTAAAGCTACTCAGTGGGGCACTTGAAGTTTATTGTCATTCAGAAGGACATGGATTATTTCAGAGTTGGGATCGTACCCGCATATGGGCTACCTAAGTATCCTTTGTTTTGGAAAAGGAATTAGAACCCACTTAGTTTGAGTAAGGGTGTATGATGTTTATGATTGGTGGCTCAAAGAAATATTTCATAATTACTTTTACACTCTAAGGTCACGTGAGTCATGCTCAGTGTGAGAAACAGGAGGAATTGGTAAAACCAGACAACTTGTGCCATGAATGATGCAATCATAAGAAATGATGTGGGGCTTATGTATGTTTGACTGCCCAAATAGATAAAGATTAAGATTTACTTTAGGGAAGAAATCCAGGAACAGTGTCCATAAAGGTATATGTACTTTATGGATATTTGGATACTATAATCTTGGGGCTTACTCCTAAGGAAGATGCCCAAGTTAGGAGGGGACTTATGATTGGGTTTTACTCCTAATAAGGAAGACCAGATCAAAAGTAAATTAAGATTGATTAAGAGAAATTAAGACTGGGGCTTACTCCTGAGAAGGAGGCCCAGGTTAAGGGACTTGAAAAATTAAGGGACTTGAGGCTTACTCCTAAAGAGGATGCCCATATTTGAGACTGGGGATTACTCCTAAAAAGGAAGCATGTGTTAAGGGAATTATGATTGGGACTTACTCTTAAGGAGGAGGCCCAAATTATTGAGGACTTAGAGCTTACTCCTAAGGAGGATGCCCAAATTAATGAATACTTGGAATGGGGATTACTCCTAAAAAGGAGTCCCTGGTTAAGGATTCTCTCATCTTAAAGGATAAGGTTTAATGAATAAACACTATAACTTTAGTGATGTAAAGATGTGCAAATCACTAGGTTTTGAGAGATGTTTTATAGAATTCCTTTCAGGTAAGGAAGCCAACAGAGAAATAATGTCATAAATGGCTTTAGAGAGAGTTCTGAAGGCTTAATCATGAAGAGGAGAGTTGGATAGGTGTAAGAGGGGTGAAATGGGCAGGAAGGGAACCCAAAAAGAGAGGGGAGTACAAGTACTACAAGGGCGCTCAAGTACTGCGTGGGCACGGAAGTCCTGGTCGCGCAAGTATACTTGTGCGATACATGGGTACTTGTGCGCCGGCCAATCCTTAGGGTAGAATTTGGGCGAGGCTTGGCTGAAGCCTTTTATACTAACCCTGGAGACTTCCAGAAGAGAAGCGCGCAAGTTATGTGGAAGGAGTAAGGCGGCGCGCAAGTGTGGCCATTTCCCTTAAGGGCTGGCCACCTAGGCACACAAGTGTTGATGAATTTCAACAGTTAGGTCTTCCTCCCCCTCCTTAGATCTTCCGTTATAGGTAAGAAATTACCTTAGAAGTGTTCGAAAGCCTTAAGAAGAGACTAGGGTGCTGGGAGCTCAAATATGAGGTTTTGGAATTTTTTCGTTGTGAAATGGGGGGCCCACAGGGGGTATTTATAGGCTGGAGAAGAACCTGGGTGAATTTCAAAGAAGGCACGTAAGTGACCTACGCAACCAATGGGCGGCGCGCAAGTATACTTGCATGACCTTAGTGGAACTTGCGCGACCCAAGTGCATTTGAATCTTGGTTCATGGCTTTGTCAATTTTTGACGTTTCTTCAAAGGTTGAATCAATTTGGGTTCAAGATATTTCTCTTTTTTAGTGGTTAGACTCTGTGAAGAAAAGGAGCATCAATAGACACATATATATATATAGGCGATCCCGCAACCCTACACGTCGGAACCTGCACACCGGAACCTGCGCGCTGTCGAATCCTTGTTTCTCGTTTTCCTCAGAGTCAAATCCTCTTTCCTTTTTCAGATCCAATTCTGAGGGGGGACTTTTGTTGACGCTCCTTTTCATCACAGAGTCTAAATAATGGAAAAAGGGGAATACCTTAAGCACAAAGAGAGTCATCCTTTGAAGAACATCAAAAAATTGACAAAGGCATGAACAAGGAACCCTTTAAAAAGGAGGCGCAAAAGTTTCCTTCTGGTCGAGCAAGTCACTTGCGTGCCACATATGGGTCGCACAAGTCACTTCTGCGCCCTATTCCTTTTTTCACCCAAGGTGCCTAGTGGCCTATAAATAGCCCCTATGGGCCCCCATTTCAAGGACGAATTTTCCAAAACTCATATTCAAGCTCTGGTCACACAAGTCTTTGTCTGATGTCTTCTGAACACTTATAAGGTAATTATTTACCTATAATGGAATCTCTAAAGAGGAAGAATAAGGCCTAAGTGTTATAACTCATCAATACTTGCATGCCTACGTGTTCAACCCTTAAGGGAAATGTAAACACTTGCGTGTCGGCTTTCCCTCTCAAGGGAACTTGCACGCCACACTTCTGGAAGCCTCTAGGGATGATACTAAAGGCTTGAGTTTAGATTCACCCAAGTATTACCTTATGGATTCTTCGTCGCCCAAGGTGACTCTTGTCGTGCAAGTATACTTGCATGACCAGGACTTGCGTGCCAGAAAAATACTTGCGCGCCTCCTTCCTAGTCACTTCCTTTCCTCAAATCCACCTATCTTCTTCATGATATGGCCTTCAAAACCCTCTACAAAACCATTTGTGGCATGGTTCCTTTGTTTGATTCCTTATTTGAGAGGAATTAATTGGGACTCCTTCTCAGGAGTAAGTCCCAATCATAATTTCCCTTAATTGGGCATCCCCCTCACGAGTGAGCCCGGATCTTAATATCTTTTGATTTGGGCTTCCTTGTCAGGAATAAAACATAATCATAAGTCCCTCTTAATTTGGGATTCCTTTTCAAGAGTAAGTCCCGGGTTAGAATACCAAATCATCGTAAAGTAAAAATACCTTTATGGACCCTGCTCTTGAGTAGTCATACATACGTAAGCCCCACATCATTTCTTATGACTGCATCTTTCATGAAACAATCATCAGATTTACTGATACCTCTTGTTTCTCACATCGATCATGACTCAAATGAGCTTAGAGTGTAAAAGTAATTATGAAATCTCTCTTTGGGCCATTAATCATGCACAAACCTCATACCTTTTAACCCAAACTATGTGTAATTTGATCTCTTCCTTAAAAGTAGAGTTCGTAGGAAGCCTTTCTAAGGTTCAATCCCATATTTAATTAATTATTTTCAATCCCATATGACGTTAAACTATATCCTTCTAATAGAACTACGTGGGTTCTGATTCCTTTCTTTTTAATAAGGATATATAGGTAGCCCATCTGCGGGTATGATTCTAACTCTGAAATAATCAATATCTTTCTAAACAACAATAAACTTCAAGTGCCCCACTAAGTCGCTTTAAAACTAGTATGATTAGCATAATGACCAAGATATTTCTATATAATGTGTTGAAGGATATAATTGAATAAGAATCTCTAATAAATACAGATGATTCTATATCGATGAAGAACCTCAAATACATATAAAAGATTCTCTAAATCCCATACCTATCAATTATTAATTACTAAATATAAAGGAAAAAACTAATTTTTATGCTTGGTAAATTAATAAGGATTCGTGAATATAACTTAAATCTATAAGAGAGTCCCAGATTAGACAATAATTCCCCCCAAAATGCTGTGATGAGTGTGACCTCCCATCCTCTCGACCAATGCAAATTCTTAAGCCTCATCAGTCCACAACTAATGAGCACCTACCTTTGGAAAGTAGGTCCAAATGGATATATAATCATTGGATGTTTTCGGTTCTATGAATAAACCCGTTAGAAAACGATTGGAAAATATGAACATTAAACAAACAAGGTCATCCCCATTTCCAGAAGAAACACTCGTTGATTCTAGATCAACTATTGTTACATCATCCTATGTGTGCTTATGGTTACACTTTTTAATATCTCCTTTAGCTCGCCTCTTGAACTACCTCCTCTTGGGATATTCTCTTTTACAATGATAGTCACATGCAGGAAAGAGATATTATAGATATGGGTAACATAAAAATAAATGATGGACATGTAGACCCATACATTATAAAAGAGGAGGGATGATTCAAATATCAACCATATTTAACAAATAAAAATAAAAAAAATGAAATAATTAAATAAAATAAACACCAAACATATATTGGTTGATCTAAAATCATGATCATCCACCATAGAAAAATATAACAACTAAATAATATCTCATATAAATTTATTCAATAATTATATCTAAATAAATAATTTTAACTATTTAATTTCATCTTCTTATGATCATTCAATACCTATTTCATAAATTCTAATAAATTATAATTTATACCAATTTTTTTAGAAAATATTATTAATATATATAAATATTATTATTAAATTCTTTATTATTATTATTATTATTATTATAATGGGTATTTTGGGGTGAAATATTTATACATATGAGTATTTCAGATGCTATTTGGGGGGGGGGGTTCCCAAACATAGGCTAATCGATCACCTGACCCTTTTGTGGATCTCAAGAGTATGTATAGATATATTGTCACCTTGGTGTAGTCTACTCGAGGTATTGAATAGTAGAAGAAGATCCTAAAATGACTACCCTAAGCATTTTCATTAGCCGGGTTAGATAAAATCCAAAATATAAAACCATTTTGGAGTAAGGTTACTCTAAAAGGTGTATGAACAGTAAAACCTACTCCAACATATCACACATTTTCTTTGACCAAAATAATATTATTTAAAAATATTATCATTTTTAGTTAAATATAATCATTATTTTTATAAAAATACATAAAATCAATTTTTAAAAAAATTAGTAATATTGTTGGTGCTACTATGGTACAACAACATATATGGTGCTACACTATATGAAAACACCAAAATGGTGTTTGATTTGCAATGCTATTAGAGATTTATTTGATGAAAAATGGATTTTTTACACCATTATCACATACTTTAGAGATTATATAAGACCAAACCACACTAGAAGAAGGCTAAAGGTGTGGCCCTTGCAATGGGAGTGGTGGTGGATAACAAAATGGATTGGTAGGGGATCAAATGGACCCTGAAATTTCCTTGATAGCTTCAACCCTCGTAAGAGGGGTGCATCTTGGCTTGCTGCTCAAGCAAGGTAGGGCACCCTAACCATTGACCCCCGTAAGGGATCAACCATGATTCCAAACCCAAATTTTCATAATGAAGATTTTGACCAACCTACCCATGTGTGCGTTATAACGATAATGGTACAAAGGGATGAGTTTCCCCTTTTCACTAACCTTAAGGGGCTATGGTTCTCTGTCATGGTGTGAGGAATCCTTTAGCTCGGAATTCTATCCCGTCACTTACGATGACCTCGTATTCTCTGGAAATTCAGGAAAAAAATTAGGTAGATTTTAGATGATCTCAATTATATTAATGTATCTTTGATCTACACCATATTTGTTCCCAAACTATACATATATAATAATCTAGATACCGGATTTGAAGATCAAAATCTTTATCTTCTAAAAATGGGTAAATAAAATCATGATCTATGTTAAAAAATCATTTAATATAAATAGAGAGGAGGATATATAATAATTTAGTAATATATAATCTAAAATAATCAAAAAAATAATGGGAACAACTCTAATACCAATTTAAAAATATAGTCATAGAAAAAGTTCATTGAAAGGTTTCCTACTTTAATTTTTTTATAGATCTAATCTAAAACTGTAGGATATTTATGATTTTATATGATATCTTATAAAATGATCCCACATATATTTTTATAATTAATTAGTATTGTGAGAAATGTTTTACTATTATTCAATCTATTCCTGATAATTTTAGTTATTTTTAATTATTGATTGAACTAAACTTGATTACCTTTAAAAATATCCACACATGAATCCATACAGATTGGGATGCCAATATCATTGTGTTAGGTGACAATGTGGTGGATCTGGATATTTATAACATCTAAATATCTATTATAAAGACCACACTAGTGTTTTTTTTCTCTTTGATCTTGAGATAATTAGGATAATTATTAATATTGTGCACAACCAACACTCAATTGAAGAATAAAAATATCTTTCGATCTAACCCTAATCCAAAGATTAATAATGGATTTATATAAAGGGTTTAAGATATATAAATTTTAAAAAAAATACTTGGACCTTTTCCCATTCTTAAAATAATACCCATTCCCCCATTAAGAATCCATTAATTATATAAATAAATGACCAAAATGGATTATTTTATTATTTAATGTATTACATCATAAATAAATAAATAAATTATTTAAATAATAAGTATATTAAATAAAATTTCCACATGATTAAAGAATTAAACTATTAAATAATCACATGGATTATATGAATAAATCGATCCCAGTGATCTAATAAATAAATACCCACTTATTCATTAATCAGAATAACTTATGAATATTTAATAAATATAATTCAACTCCCATGTCTCAATAAAGATTGAATTGTGATATAGTTATGATTAACACAACTTTATAAAATATCGATCAATAAACACATACTGATTCAATTTAAATGATTAGATTTTTTATGAATCTAATCAACATTAAGATCCATATAGTGAATGGACTTATATCCCCCTTTATCGATGGAATTAGGTCTAACCCAAATACCAATAGGGTTTTAAGTATGACATAATTCCACCCAAAGATAAAGTGATAATTATAACAAAAACAACCTACTGTGATTCCTAATATGTAATATAATCCATTTCTCAATTGATATCTCATCAAGAAGAAACCATACCTATGTCATCATCCCTTAATACTTGATTTTATGAGATTACATTTATTAAAACCAACATGGACATGGATTTAAGTATGGTACTTTAATCTTAGTCAATGGGATAAGGATATCATCTTCCAAAATATAGAAGGGAAAATTCTTCTCTTTATCATTAAATCAATAATCATACCACTCATAATGTTCCCAACACAAGATAATTCACCAAGTGAATATACATTTAGGTTTTCATTATGAATAAACATATTGTCTTCATGATATATATTAATAATGAACTCAATAACAATGGCCAATACACATGCTCAAAAAATAGAATATCCAATGACACCCATGATATATAGAATTCTCATGGTAGTTATTTCCCTATAATCACCTTTATTGGAGATCACTAGGTTTTAAATTCATGAAAATAAGCCTAAATTATTATGATCCCTCAACATGTGTGATAGTCTACCATCATCTATGTCCTTTGAAAATGACATTTATATGTTTTAAGAAATATCTTTAAGAATATTTTGATAAAATAACCTAATTATTATTATAAAAGGGAAATTATATGAACTATAAATGTTAAAAATAATCTAATGCCATTATCATATAAGGAAAATATAAGATTTAAAAATGTGTGGTAATAATTATCATTATGTATATTTATCAAAATATATATAATGAGTGGTAATTAAAATCACATAAAATAAAACTGGTTCTAGGGAACCAACCTTAACATGGTTTCCCAACTATTAAAACTATTTTTTATTACTCTAGGTGGTGGTAGGGGGGATGGTTAGGAAATTCTAGTTTACTTTTTATATAAAAATATATAATTTGAGAGGGAGGGAGATATTTAAGGAAGTAGTTGCATGTGAGGGTAGTATCATGATCTAATTTGGTCTTTATCATTTTAATCCACGGTAATTGGACCATGGAGTACCATTTGAGGGGTTTTTAGAGGATAATTTCCATGAGTTTAATGGAATAAGATGAACCATGATGCATAATATTTGATTAGTGTAGAAGTTTCATCACCTGTAAACCAGGAACTATGTTATTGGTAAAAAGTTCCCAATTTTTAAGAAATATATTCTCCTGTGTTTTCTATTATAATATGATATATTTTTTAGTCTGGTGAATTTACTGGGTTAGTCTAGGAATGTTTTTATGTTAAATTTTAGTACCACTATTCACCAGTGTCATCTAGTTTAACAATTACTACTCCTTAGATATATTTTATGACCCTTTATGTTATTTTTAATTTAGTTTAACCTCTTAGTTTTCTTTTATATAAAATAAATAGATCTATGGGAATAATTTATTCCATGAACATAAGTCCAAATTAGTCCAAATCATGTACATTATTGTGTTATTTTCTCTTATATTATTTATTTAAAAGTACAAACATTTAGATATTGATTATTGATCTTTTTTTTTATTTTTTTATCAAATTATTTATTTTATATGATTCATAGGACATTATTATTTTTAGTGGTACCTTTAATGTTACATATGGAATTTATACTATGAGAATTATTTACCTCTGACAATAATTCGTACCATAGCCTCCAAAATATAACAGTTGGTTCTAATAAATTTAAGATAGATAAGATTAATTTTGAAAAACATTTTATCCTATATGGGATTATAATATAGAAACTTATTGATCACAATGATCTCCTTCATTCTATCCATAAAACCCAAATGAAAGCTACCACCCTATCCACTAATGGAAAAATTATTGTTATATATATATAGATATTTCTGTCGATGTCCTTTGTATAGATCAAACTTTATTTAATTTTCTTTTGGAGATAAATTTCATCAAGAGGTTGTATATCAGTGTTTTTATATGTTTTTTTAGATAAAATTAGAAGATCTATATATGAACAAGTATTTCATGGAAGTATAATTAAGAAAAAGTGATTTTAAAATTTCAAAATGCATAAAAAAATTGTAGTGTGAGCATATATTGATGAGTTTAATAAAATTGTGTTAGATATTTCAAATATAGATATTAAAATAGAAGATGAATATCAAGAAATCATATGTTTAACATTTCTTTATAAATAATTTAAAACTTTTAAATGTTAAATTATTTATGAGAGAGAGACTTTAACACTTAAATAGGTTAAATTTTTTTTATCCATTATAAATCATCATTAAAAAGGATATATTAAGAGAGATTTTAAAGGAATTAATATTGAAATTAGAAGTGAAAATATAGGTAGATGATTAGAAATGATCTAGTGTAGAAAAATATGACAAAATTTTAAAAATATAAATGATAAATATTAAAACTATAAAAAATATAATATTATTAAAAGAAATCATCATAATATAAAAAACAATATTGAGGACAATTTTGAACAAACTTTTTTGGTATAAAATTTTGATATTATTGACATTATTAACGTAATTTTACATGCCATTTTTAAATAGTATATCCTATAATATGGGTTCATGTTTTCATAAGTGTCCTAAAATTGGTTATTTCTTCCAATTAAAAGAAATTGAATCTTGTAACATGTAATTAAGGAATAATAAGAGTTGAAAAATCATAATTATAAGTTTTGTTTCAAAATAACTTAAGGATGTGACTGTTAAAACTTTGAATGATGTTAGATGTGTCCCTGAATTAAAATGTAACCTCATTTCCCAAGGAGTTCTTGATTAGACAGTTTTCACATATACATTAGAGTTTGGTAATATTAAGATCGTATAGGGTTCTATAAATATTATAATGAGATCACTTCTAAATAGAGTTTATGTGCTAAATGAAAAAAAATACATTTAATTAGTGAAATACCACCCATGTCCATGTGAGTGAAAACACATTTCTATACAACAAAATGGGAATGTAACTAATAAAGGATTATATAAATTGAATAAAATAGAGTTATTGAAACAAAATAAAACTTAATAATATTCTTTCTTTGAATATTGTGTATATGGAAATTCAGAACATATTAGATTTATAAGGTCTGAATACAAAGCTATTACTACTCTAGAATATATACATTTATTTTTGTGGAGTATATATAAAAATATCTACTAGGGTGGAGGGTTCTATTTTGTGACCTTAATAGATGATTTTTCATGTAATTTTTTTTTTATTTTAAAAAAAATTACACTTTTGAAAAATTTAAAAATTATAAATCCATTTTTGTAAATCAAACATGAATGAAACTTAGGAATCTTTGAAAAAATAATGGGTCAAATTATCTACATAACGAAAAAATTGATTACTATAAATCTAAAGGGTTTCATAGACATTGAACAATCAAAGAAAAAATTTAATAATATAGATCAACTGAGAGAATAAATAGGACCATATTGGGGGAGAGTAAGAAGAATTCTCCCACTCGCAGGTTTACTAAGTTATTTTTTGTATGAATCTACCACTATGATATTATACTTGATTAATCACTACTCTTATTTTATATTTTATTTAAAACAAATAAATAATTATGGATAATAAAACCACTGATTTAAAAACACCTTAGAGTCATTGGTTACACATATTATAAACACATGAAAAATGAAAATTTAGAACCTTGGGATATGTAATGTGTCATTGTCGGTTTTCCTAATAGTGTTAAGGTTTATATTTAATTGAAATATAAAACCTATTTTTAAATTTTTATTATAATTCATGATGTCATCATTCATGAATCAACAATTCCTCAAAATAATTATGATCCTAAAAACACTAAAACTCCCAAAATGATGTGTGTTGAGGTCAATACAGAGTCCCAAATGAGTTTAAAACTTACAATATCTCCATAAATCCACTTTAATAAACTCAAGATGAGTGTAAATTTGAATTTTAGTTGAATGGATAAGGATATGAGTAGCTTTTGAATTTATAGTTAAGCAGTTACATGATCTGATGAACAATTTGACCTCCTGATTGATTTGGTCATATAAATGTGGATGATCTTGAATTTAATATTTATGAAGTTATAAATAATTATGAACCAAAAAAATATATGGAAGTTTTGATATCAAATGAATCTGAGAAATTATTCCCTCTTGGGATAGACATAATGAATTTTCCTCCAAAAAATAAAACATAGGTTGTCATTAGAAAACACAACAATTTTAATATCAAAGGTAGTAGGTGAATTTTAATAAGAATGAAGATAACATAAGGGATTTAATAATTAAATATAAGGTAGAACAAGTTGAAAAGTATTTCTATAATATGAAGGAATTGATTATAATGATATATTTTCATTTTTTGTAAAGCATTTATCTATTCAATTATTAATTGATCTTTCTACCCACTCTGATTTTCGCATTGATCAATTAGATATAGAAATGGAAGTTTTCAATGGAAAATTGGATGAAATAATTTACATGAATCTTCGCAAGGTTTTTTAAAAATATTTCAAATCAAATAAAATCATTTTTTATTAAAATCCTGTGTGTAGACTAAAATAGTCATAATGATAGTGGTATACAAGGTTTGATTATTTTATTCTTGTAAATGGTTTTACTTGAAACAAATATTATTCATGTATTTATTTCAAGATAGTTAAGCACGAAATTATTTAATTTTTTTTATAAATTTTGGTGAAATACTAATTATTTGTAAGAATATTAGGTTGATTAAACATGTGAAAATATAATTAAATATTTATTTTGAGATGAATTTTTTGGTTCATTCATAACAAATATCATATATGATGATAATTAGAGACAAGGGGTAAAATATTTTATTTTCCATAGAATGATTATATAAAGACTGTTTTAAAGAGATATATGATTATTCACTTAAAAACAGTGAACATACATCTCAGGTAACAATTTATTCTTTTTCTTAGATACATCACCAATAACGAGTTAGACATAGATTTTATAAAAAAATAATTTATTCTAATATTGTTTTTATCCTAATGTATTCCATAGTCTCTCTACGGTTAAATATTACATTTATTATTTTCATGCATAGTCAATTTGTAAGTAACACTAGGATACCACCCTAAAATGAATTGAAATGGAAATTAAGCTATTATTAAATGTATCTTATGTAAAACATCACTTATTTTTAAGTTATAAAATTTAGTGTAAATTTAAATTTTTTGTTTTCCAAGTAGTGTTCATTTAAAAAAAAATTAGATTTGAATTTTGAGATTCAGAGCATACTAATGTGATATTTTTGGATATTAATCAAGTTTTATTAGGTGGATTAGGTGCTCGGGTGAGTCTCAGGACCTTAGAGATGAATTTTTATATTTTTTTCATTCTTTTTCCCTATGTATGTATGGTACAGAATTAGGGTAAACCATATTTCGAAACTGTATAACTAGGTTTTATACAGTGGTAAGGTACATGGTTGTAGAGAAACCATGAAAAAACTAAAATTTCTATTCATAAGAATTTTTCATGTCTAGTGCATGGTTTGGAGGACTATGTAGTGAAACTAAGAAGCATGAATTTCTTAAGAAAGTGATATCTACTCGGTTGGTCAACAGTATCAAAAACTGTGTGTTTGAAAGAAATAGTGAAACTACTTAATTTCCTATGTAAGCTACTAAACATGACCACCCAATTTATAATTACTTGTGTGTGCACGGGCCATAGGCTCTTCCCCTTCCATTTTTCTACAATACCCTTCATTTAAAAATGGATTTTATGATTTTTCTTTGGTGTTTGAGGTGATTTCCCCTCACTATTATCCATTAGTCCTCTTCACCACTTTCCTTTTGATTTTGATTTTCTCTATTTAGGAATTTAAGTGTTTAATACACCAGATCATAGTGGAATAATCATGTTATGATTGGGGTTTGGAATGGATTGTATAGAGTATGTCTTAAGTGGATAATCATTGTTATTATGTTCCATTTTGATTAAGCTATGTCAAATTTAAAAAAAATCAAGGGTGTTGGTGAGCAGTTGGTCCCCATTTTGGTGTGAAGGGGTCAATTAGAAAGGTTTAAAAAACTATTCCTAATTTGTTTTATATTTAAAAGAATTAAAATAAATGTAAAATTGGTATTTAAATATTAATTATTTGATGTTTTGGGGATTGGGATAGGATCCCAAGTCAATGTTGGAGCTTGGATGATTCATATTCCTTTTACGAACCTTTATGAGAGATTTGATTTTCTTTTGGTTAGATTACCTAATTGGAATGTGACAATGGATAATGTATATTTAAATTTATATATTCGTAAGTTTAGGTATATATTAATCAATATGTTCTTTCCTAGATAAGGGATAAGTTAGAATTTAAGATCATAGAATTTAATATTTTTTGGGTGTATAATATTTTAAGAAAGTTCATGGTAATTTAGGGTATCGATTTTAATAATTAAGTGAAGCATCCTGAGAGAACCCGACTAAAAGTAACCTAGGTTGAACCAATATTGATATAGGTTAAACAAAGTATGATAAAATTATAGTTATAATAACTATAAGATAACATGATAGTTTTATAAAGATATACATACTAAGGTTAAATTATCCAATGGTTATTTATTATAATTATATTATAATGATTGGTACTTGTATTAAATATTTTGGTTTTAGTAATGGATAATGTCTAAAGGATCCAAGTTATAAATGTCTTCCATGGAAAATAAAAAAAATTGTACCAATGAACAACCCAATTGGTTTAGGTCTAGAGTGAGAAATCCTATGATTATTCCAAAAAATCTATCAAGAATTAATATTAACAGTATAAACATAGTTGATATCCAAATAATAATAAATATGAGAAGGATTAAATCTTATAGAAATTAAGTTGAAAATGATGATGAATGAATGTATATTCAATTTATTGCATGTAAAAAATGTTGGAAGAATCAAGGAGGAAATTGTTTAAAGGGATTGGTAAATTCCAAATATCATTATACTCACAAGTTTAAGGTATAGAGAGAAATTGCAAAAATAATTTTCATCAATTTTAATAGGGTTGGGAATTATACTACTCAATTTCTCAATCCAAGGGCCAATGAGGTAAATAGTCACTAATAACCATGGGAACTAGGAAAAGCGTATGAAACTACTAATAATGTATCAGATAATTATTTTTCAATCTATATTTTCAAGTGTCCAATGTTAAGTAATTTTTCACCAACTACTATATATTGAGTTATAAATAAAAACCCCAAGTGGTAGGATTATTATATAAATAATTTCAAGGTTTTTATGAAGTTATTACTTATGTATATAGATATTATTACCTTTTTTAGAATTATATACTAAATTGGGAATGGGTTAACTTTCTTTATACCAGACTTATAAATTTTTTCATATAGATAAATCTCATTCCACATAATAAATAAACTGATGATTATCTAGAAATGTATGGATAATTGTTAGTTCCCTATAGAAATAAATATGATCTTATGAGTCAATTTTTTAGGATGCAATTTTTATAGGGGATAGAATAAAACACCATTATATTATAAGATATGACTTACTTTAAATGATCAAAATGTGTTTTATAGATTTCTTTACTCACAACATAAAACATAAATGAAACCATGATATATTTCGTTAACATATAAATATTTAAGTTTTATCATTAAAACTTAACCATCAAATTAACAATAATGAATAGGAGTAATCGATTTATGAAAAATATTTATAAATAAAAAGGGCTACTTTTAATATGAATAAAATTAGATTATTTTACCTAAATTGACTAATATACACATTTACTTTTTAGAAAATTATTTTTCTAAAAATTATCTTTTTTTTTGTGATATTCATTTCTATTTAAAGAAACATATGATTAATTATGATAAATTATGTTTTACATTAATAATTGGTTAACACCAATTGAGTTGGTAAATGATATGAAATAATAATAATAATAACATTAATATTTGAAAACATCATTTTCGTAGCATCTTTCCCCAGATTCCACATGATGGTGCCCCAAGATAGTGTCCACGAGACCTCAAGCACACCACCCCGAATGCCAGAGACTGCTAACTAGTAGCGAGAGACTAGGTTGTGTTAGTGGGGAGACTATTCCCTCATTTATAGGAGTGGAGAGAAGTAATATATATATATATATATATAATTATATGATAAAATATGGACAATATAAGTAGACTCTATATGACCGGACTAGTAACCTGCCATAGAAGAAAAGATATCAACATACTGATAGTAGTGGAAATAACAAATAAACAATCATTAAAGATAAATAAATAACTAGAAAAAGATAAATAATAAAGAAAAACAATATGATGATGATCATGGTAAGGTTTCTATATAAAAGTGTGAAAGGGGAATATGGGGTACATGCATATATCACATGCTATACAAAAATAACAATAAGATCAAAAGATTATATAACTAGAATATCGAGCACCCTCTACCCCCATACTCCATCCTAAAACTATAAATCAAGCATCAGAAGCTAACCACTACCCTTTATAAATACCTTTAGTTATGAAGCCTACTTGGGTACCAAATATGATCCAAGAAGGGTGTGATATATACTCAGTAGTCCACCACAAAAGATGTCTAGATCAATCCAATTCATGTGATATAAAATGAATACCATGGAATTATTAATTAATTCAAGATAAAAATAAATAATTAAATAATCCCATTGGCCTAGGTTCCACTCAGTAACCCATCTAATTGTACATACATCATCCTAAGCTGGGGTTACTGAACCAATGGGTCTTTCACAAGTAAGGTGAGAGGCATAATGAAAAAGATATATTTTCCCAAATATTGTGATTCATATTAGGGGACACATCCCTCAATTTCCAATTTCAAAGGTTGATTTCTACTTCAAAATCATTTTATTTACCTTTTTGTTTTAATTAACCTCTTTATAGATTATAGAGAGTCACCCTAAACCTATCCATTTAATTTCAAATATAATTTCAAGTATCACTCGAGGGGCTTTATATATGTCTGATGTCAAAGTAATCTATCCATGTAACACAAGAATGAGATCCCAAGTTTTAGTCTAGGCATGGTGTGAAGATAACACAAACCAACCTCCATTCCCATACTTGGTATCACATATAAGGACTTGAGTCTCTCTCTAAGCACGGTACAACCATCACACCACCAATCCCATCCACGGGGTCTACCCTTGGGAACTAGTGTTACTTGTATAGAGGTAAATAGAAAACACACGATGAGATCATATGAGACATAACTAGTGTCACCATTGGTGTGTTTACAAAGCACTGACAAATTCTCAGTATGGTACAATGAGCATGTCCAATGGGTCCTTAATTTGGAACCCATTGTATCTCCCATGAAAAAGGTAAAAGTATTACTTGGTTATAAAATCCATACCATTAACAAATAAATCCTTTATAAAATGATTTAAAAATATATCCATGGAATTTAATTAATCCACCCACTTATTCTATGAGTTATAGGGACTATCACATGGATCATCATTATACTCAATTTAATTTATCAATTCAAGGAATCCATTACCAGAGAAACACATCTCAAGTAGTGTCTCATAATTTTTAAGAAGGACATATAGGCCATCAAGGAGATATCACACACAAGGGGTGGCTCGGGTAAAGGAGATCAACCTAAGAGGTGATTTTACACTAACTACGGTCATAATGTGTATCGAAAACAACTCAATTTAATCTATTTAAAAAATTAGAGGTGATTCCAGAAGGGTTTGGCTCCTAGAACAATAATGTAATTTAAAAAATGAAACAGAACATAGGGAAAGAACCCTGACCACTTACCTTATATCTATAGTGATTCCATATTCCAATTTCAACCTTTGATTTAACCTAGACCGAGAGTTATCAGCGAAATCATCAAATTCCTTGAAAATGGGGAAAATTGTCTTTTACATAAATATCAAAATAGGGGAAGAGAAAAAATAAAAAAATAAGTGATTGTATTGAAGTTCCCACATCTAGCTTTCTGATGGATCCAACAATGATTAATTTGGTTATCTTATAAAGGAGTTTTTTCAATACCTAAGATAGGAAGAGGATGAGTCTGCATGGGAGAGGGAGGAGAGGTCCTTTGGAGAAAATGAAAAAGACAGGGGGTTCAAACATAAAAAATTTCAAGGGTAGAATTGTAAAATAATCCACATAATTAGGGGCACACGTTTTGGCCACACAGTTGGCCAAACCATATGCCAACCGTGAAACAAGTTTTTCTTAAAGAGGACCCTCTAATGGGATATCTGCATGATTGTTTTAAACATGAACAACCTATAAAAAATTACTCTATTAAAAACTATAGGTGGAACACATAGGTGTTCAACTAGGGTTGTACTGTTTTATACAAACCATGTAGCCCTCAAAACCCCATAGTCATAATCCACACGGTTTTTGGAAACTATGTAGGATGGGCAGAATGACTTCTCCTAACTGTGTGGGACAGTCTGCCACTTCATATTTTGGGTATCCATGCTTTAAACAAGGCCCAAACACCTCTAAACATCCTTAACTACCTTAGGAATCATTATTAGGGACAAAAAATGGAATCTAAACAAAAAACCAATAGTCCGTACCTTTGAGAAAAGTTGCGGTGTTATATCCTCCTCTCCTTAAGACAAATCTTCCTCATGTTTCCCTTTTGAGTTTAGTAAAACATCATCTGAGAAAAGTTACAGCCACTTTGCACGTACATTTTATTCCCACTCTAAGGACTTATCCTGAACTTATATGTGGTACCATAACACCTAGATTAGAGGAACTGACCTCCCTCATAGGGACTTCAGGCTCCAATCAAGAAAAAAATATTAGATGCTCCTCAAAAGATGCATCCCCCTCCATATTAATATCATTGGGGTCAAATGAATGAGAAGGGTTAGGATGATACTTTTAAAGCTGAGATACGAAGAATTTGTCGTGCATGACATGATACCTCTTAGGTAACTGCAACTGATATGATATCATCTCAACTATATACACTATCTTTAAAGGCTAGATATATTGCGGTGATAAATTTCCCTATCTCTAAATTTTTCTATGAACCATCCTAGAAAAAACATGTATAAAGAACTAATGTCCCAACTCAAACTCTAGAGGTTGAAGAAAATTAATAGTATAATAATTTTTCCTAGACTGATCTATATACATACACTTCTTAATCATTTTAACTTTCTCTAAAGTCTCCCGAATGAGATGATGACCTAGTAGAGATGCCTCACTTTCCTCTATCCCTTATAGAGGTGGACAACATGACCTACCATAAATGGCCTTGTACAAATGTATTTGAATTGTTTCTTAAAATATGTTGTTGTAGACAAACTCAATTATAGGAATATTATTTTCTCAGGAACCTCCAAAATCAAGTGTATAGGCCCATAGAATATCCTATAACACTCTTATTTCCTGGTTGGGCATCCCATTAGTATAAGGGTGATATGCTATACTTATGATCACCTATGAACCCAGTTCCTTTTACATCCCTTTCTAGAACCATGATATAAACTGGGTGTCTCTATCTGATACAATAGATCAAAGGACACTTTGAAGGCTTGTTATCTCACAAATGTAAAGCCTTCCAAGGTCATCATTTGAGAAGGTATACTACATTGATAGGAATTGTGAAACTGTATTCCACCTATTGAAAATAACCCATGCCACATCGTTGTCTCTTGGGGATCTTGAGAAGCCTATCATGAAATCAGTGGTGATTTCATTCCATTTCCACTCAAGAATGGATATAGGATATATGATTTTGGTGGGTAATTGGTTCTCTTCCTTAAAATATTGATTAGTGGTGCACAAAGTGATAAAACAATCCATTTCCCTCTTAATGTGTGGACACCAATAATGGTAATGTACATCACATTACATCTTATTAATCCTTAGATGAACTTATCATAAAGAGTCATGATATTACCTCATCAACTCTTCCTATATATTAGAAGGTACCCAAACATGACCACAATAGAGTATAGTTTCATTCATATCAAATACCCAACTAGGAGGTGTGTTCTCACATGTGATTCTCTCTCTCAAGACGAGTCCTTCAAAATCAGATAATTATCTCATCCTGACTCACTCCAAAAGAGAGTACGTCACTACTAGAGCTGCTAAAATAACTTTCCCATGATTATATTTAACCTACAAGTGTATCTAAAAAAACAGAACCATCGACTACCACTCACTTATATCTTCCTTGATGGCTTACATCCAAGCCTTCCAGATCAAGGAATTAGCTATGAAATTTACCTTTTTGGTTGTGTAAAAAAGGTAAAAGATTAAAAAGTATTGGTATTCCACCCACCTATTCTGCCTCAGATACATGTATTAATGTGTGGAGATTTATTTGATACTCTTATGATCTATGTAAACAAGAAAATTCTCACCCAAAATTTATAGACTCCAATAGTGTAGATCATGGACCACTATAGCTAGATTCAGGTTGTGTATGGGATAATTCCTCTCAAGAGGTCTCAACTAGCATGAACTATATGCAAAAAATTGATCTCCCTACATCATCACTACACCCAAACCAATTATTGAAGAATCATAGTAGAAAGTATAACTTCTTCTAGCTCAGGGAGAATCCAGATCGATTTTGAAGTTAGTTTTACCTTTAACACCAGAAAAACTATTTTTATAAATTCTTACCAAATGAATTTCACACCTTTATTAGTCAACCCCATAAGTGGGGATACTAGGTGTGTGGAATTATGAATGATTAAACTAAAATATCAAACTATACCTAAAAAATTATGTATGTGAAACACATTCTTGAGCTGCTCCCAGGAAGCCACAGTGCTCACCTTCTCTAGGTCAACAAATATGCCTACCTCTGAAATAATATGACCAAATAAGTGAACCTTATTGATCCAAAAGTGACATTTATGGAGCATCGTTTATACCAGGTAATCTTTTTGTGTATTTAGCACAATATCAAGATAGTTTTTATGGTCATGTCTTATTTAAGAGTACACTATGATATCATATATGATGACCACCATAAAGAAATCAAGATACGAGTGGAAAATCCAATTCATCAAAACCATGAAGGCTATTGTTGCATTTATCAGGATAAAAGACAAGAAAAAAATACTTATACATACTCTACCTACTCTAAAACACTATTCTTGGTATTTCAAATGGTCTCACGTGCACCTAGTGGTATCCTGAAATCAAATTAATCATGTAGAAAATGGTTTCTCCTCCTATCTGGTTAAAGAGTCCGTCTATACGAGGAAGTGGATACCAGATCTTGACAATAATCTAGTTCAACCATTTGTAATCCATGCACAATCTAAGTGTACTATCCACCTTCTTGGTGAAAAGGAAAGGTGAACCCCATGGTAATGTTTTGGGTTAGATGTAAACTGTAACTTCTAGATCTTCAAGCTACTTCTTGAGTTCATGGAGCTATGTAGGATCCATATTATATGGAGGAATGGAGACCGGTTCCGCACGTAGTATAAGAATTTTGGTGTACTCAACCTCTCTATTAAGAGGAAAGATGAAGAATTTATCTGGTAAGACATCCCTAAAATGATCTACCACTGAGTAAAACTCCACAAGCTTCATTCCCTGATTGTTCATGAAGAGACTTCCCTTCTCAGTTGTCACTCCACGTAATCCAGTATACTTGGGTCCAGAATTACTTTCATAGATATCCCATTGACCATTATGGATATATGTGCTACCCTCAGGTGATGTGAATGATATCCAGTGGTGATAAAAAATCCACATTATCACGATAAGGGACAAGCTAGTCCATTCTGATAATGACACCAAAATCGGTCATCTTAATGATGAATAAAGTACATTGAAAAAGTTCCCATCTATCTTAATGGAAAACTTTTTTCACTGGCATATACCTTTAACTCGAACTATTAATTCAATTTTAAGAGTCATTAAACCAATTGAATAATCTATCACTTGGTGTTGAACTCCCATAGTTTCAACAGATAGAAAAGAGTGTGATTCACCTGTATCAAACAAGGTAGATACTAAAGTAGAGGGTACCAGAATAGTACCTATAACCATAGATGGTCTGGGACTCTTTTCCTTAGGCGAAAGCTGTACTACAAAGATATGTACCAAAAAAAGACCCTAATATATTGCCTAACTAGCTTGAATAGGTCTATTCTACTAACACAGAAACTATGAGGCCCAAGTAACACAACCGCAACCATCCCCTTAGCTAGATCGGTTAATAAAAGAGAAACATTCTGACTGACAATGAGTCACTGATCATGCACTAGAAGGTGGTGATGGAATATAACGCTACTCACTTGGTACTAGAGGAATGGTTCAGAAGAAATACTGGAAGTGACCCATCATGTCTCAAGCCTGACACCCATTCAGGTTCCTTGTACATTGGGTCTTTTTATGGCCTGACCTGCTGTAGTGGTGATACACCACATTGCTGTCAGTGGGTACCACCTGGATGATACTTAACCCACATATACCCTCCAAATGCTACTTTATGTCACTTGATAAACCTATAATCTCCCTAGAACTAGAACCACCTTGGATCACATTTCTGGATACCCTTTATTTCCACTCAGTGATGAGGGATTGGTTCATGTTCATTGAAATAGTATTTAACCAAAAGACGTTCACCTACGATCAGATGGCGTATGTAAGCCCATCCTAAAACCACATTGAATTTGTTAGATCTTCATTGAACAAGGCCGGTGTAAATTTTTTTTAGTTAAGGGAAATTAGATGAATATTACATCATCAACATTTCAACTTGATGAAGGTGCATGAAATCCCAAGAATGGCCTATTCTCAAGGTCTGTAGAAAATATTATTCAAAGTAGGCCATCTGGATGTCTGCCCAGACCATACCATGATGTCGACTAGCCTGAGTAAGGATATCCCACCAACAATTGCAAGATTCATGAAGCATATAGGTGACGAGAATGACTCTTCCCTTTGGAGGTATCACGATATGATCAAATATAAATAGTATAGCCTCAAGGAATCACTCAATAGCCCATAGTCCTCCATCCCCTGAGAAGGTGGGAAGATGTTTCTACTAGAATTATAGGGTCAACTCTACCATAGAAGGGGTAGGATGGGGAATAAATTACATAGAATCATGAACCTAAAGAAGATGTCATGGAACTGAGCATCAGTGCATAGAGGAAGATCTATATGAGGTGCCTTAGGTTGAACTATAGGAGGTATCAAAAGTGGATCAAGGACCACCACGTCTAGAGTGAGCTCATCACTAGTTTATTATCATTATTCATGAGGAAATCACAGTGGAATATCTCTAAAATTTCGAAGCTCAATCCTCAGATAAGATTTATAACATATAGGGAAAGCGACAAAGGAAGGAACATGCACACCACAACCCTTAGCCTACTCCAAGATCCAGTTATAGGTGATAAAAAAAGGTCATAGAAGGATCATAGGAGACACGACCTACTACCCACTACTAAGGTTAGGCCAGGGCCAAGGTCTTATAGCACACATATATCAGATGACCATTCCAATTTAAATATTAGCCATTTTAATTTAGTATTCATTTATGTTTTTAAGTTTATTTAAAAGGTTGAATCGGATGAATCACTATTTCCAATTTATAGGGGTTGTACAACTTTTAAATTGGACTATAACATCCATTTAATCATAATCATAACACATTACAGCCAAAACATCCAATGGTCCATGGATCAAGATTCCATAACTGACCACCAAAGGTGTCTACTTTAACCTATGTAAGAAAAAAATATTAGATCAATGAAGATAGTTTAAGTGTAAATTATGTTTTCTAAGTCCTGTAAGTAATAACATTTCATTTATAGATATAATAATCAAATCACTAACTAGAATAAAAGAAATGGAACCCCAAAAGGAACATACAACACAGTAAATGCACACAGAAAGATAATATCGAATGGAATAATGCATGACATATAATCCATATGGTGCCTAGTATGATGCATGATTTTATGTTCCCTCATATCATTGAGCCAAATCTAAAAAAACCTTTATATTCATAATTTTTCTTATCAATAATAATAACATCACAAATAAAGTGCGTCACTGAATGATGAAATCCATGAAACTGTAACAAGAGAAGGCAATAATCGCATTTACCCACCTCAAGAAATCTTTGTTTCCCCCATACAAGGGTTAACTACTCCCAGACACTGGCACATTAAAAAATTAAAATATCATAGTCTCTTATATAAAACAAAATAGTAAGACAAAAGGAAGATTTGATACCACTTTGTAGCATCCTGCCATGAATTCCACTTGATTGTGCCCCGACATAGTGGCCATGAGACCTCAAGTGTGCCTCCCTGAATGTCAGAGACTGCCAAATAGTTGCGAGGGACTAGGGTGTGACCACAGAGAGACTATTACCTCATTGACCAGAGTGAATCATATGAATATATATATATATATATATATAATAAGAGACAATAAAAGATGACACTATATGACCAGACCAGTAACCTACTGTAGTGGAAACAATACCAAATACTGATTACAACAGAAGAAATAAATAAAAAATCAAAAAAATATAAATAAATAATTGGAGGAAGTTAAATAATAAATAGATACAATATGATGATGATCATGGTAATTTTTCTATACAAAAGTGTGGAAGGGGAATAGGGTATAAATTCATATATCACATTCTATAAAAAATACCAAATTGACCAAAAACTACAACAACTTGTATCTCAAGCATTGGCTCAGTCCTCTTCCCCTATAATCTATACTAAAACTGTAAATCAAGCATCGAAAGATGAATTATTACCTTTATCAAGACCTATAATGATGAAGTCTTCTTGGGTACCAAAGGTGGCCCAAGAAGTGTGTGATATATACTAATTAGGTTACCACCATTGGTGTTTATATCAATCCATTTCATGTGATATAAAATAAATAGTGTACTATTATTAATTAATGAATGAAATAAATAAATAAATAAAAATCCCAATGGACTAGGTTCCACTCAGTAACCCATGAAATTCAACCTTATTTGGACAAGGAAAGTGTCTTTGAACCAAGGGATCCTACACAAGTAGGCTGAGAGATATAATGTAAAAATATAGATTTCCCCCAAGCTTCTGATTTGTCTTTGTGGATACATCCCTCAATTTCAATTTTCGAAGGTTCATATCTTATTCAAAATCACTTTCATCCCATTTTTGATTTAATTAACCCCTATATATAATATAGAGGGTCGCCCAGATCCCATCCATTAAAATTCCATGATAATTCCAAGTGTTTATTGAGGGGCTTGTATATGACCAACGCCCAAGGAGTTCATCCAAGCGACCCAAGAAAATGCATGGAGAACCCTGTCATAAGGTCTCCTCTAGGGAATTAGTTTCACTCATATGTAGGTAAATATAAAATTCACGGTGGGCCCTCACATACACACCTAGTGTCTCCCACAGTATGTTTACATAGCATTAAAAAATTCACATTAAGGCATGATGAGTCTATACAATTGGTCTTTAATGTAGACTCCATTGTATCATCAATGACAGAAGGCAAAGGTATGATTTGGTTAGAAAAATGATAACATTAACAAAGAAATAATTTATAACATGATTTAACAATTTGGTCGTGTCGTTTAATTAATAAACCCATTTATGTCATGAGGTGTAGGTCCTATCTCATGGCTTATAATTTTATTCAATTTATTTTATCATTTAAAGGCTTCCAATATAGGGGAAACACACCTCAAGGGGTGTTTAAATTTTTTAAATAGAATTAGATTGGCTATCAAGGTGATGGAACACCTGAGGGGTTGATTGGGTCAAGGTGATCAACCTAAGAGGTGGGTTTCCACTCTCTATGGTCATAATGGGCATGAAAAATGACTCATTTGAATTTATTTATCAAATTAGATGTGACTTTGGAAGGGACTAGTTCACAACACAGTGAAAGAAGTTATACAATGAAATGAAACATGGGGAAAGAAACTAGACCACTTACCTTATACCTGTAGTGATTTACTTGTCCAGTTTTGACCTTTGATTTGTGCTAGAACATGATTTATCATAGAAATCATCAAATTCCATGAAAATGGGGCAGATGAGCCTACAACTAAATAGAACAAAATATGAAGAGAGAAACAAAAAATAAAAAGGATATGATTGAATATGCTACCTATACCTTTCTGAAGAATATGACGACGAGAGATTTGGTGACCAAATGTAGGAGTTCTCTCAATACCAAAGAGAGAAGGAGGAGGAGTCTTCCTGAGAGAGGGAGGATAGGTCCACTGAAGAAAATGGAAAAAGGGAAGGATGGTTTAAACATAAAACATTTCAAGGGTATAAATTTGAAATCACCTACACAGGTCGGGGATCATGGTTTGGTCATATGGTTAGCCAAACTGTGCGCTAAATATCTTTTAGGTTCTGCGCAAAGAACACCCTCACATAGGCTAGGAACATAGTTTGGATAATCGCACAAAACCCATGAAAAATAAATTTAATAATAAAATAATATAGACCATATAGGCATGCTCTTGAGGTCACACAGTCATATTAAAACCATGCAGCCCTTAACACTCCACTATCAAAAGTTGCACGATGTAGGGAAACTATGTGGGCTGGGCTGCACAGTTTATCCTACCCGTGTGACCGAGTCCGCCTCTTCACATTTTTGGGCTCCAGGCTCTGAATAAGAATCAAACTCCCATGAACCTCCTTAAATCCCTTATGCATCATTATTGGGTCCAAAATAATTAATTTAAACTAAATACTAATGGTTTGTACCTTTTATAAAAGCCGGGATGTTAAAATTTTCTAATAAAAACATTTTTTCCATATATTTTTTGATTTTATTCAAAAATATAATTTATAAGTTTTATAATTTTAATTTTATAATATTAAAATAAATTTTGGTTTTAAAATAAAAAATTATCTTATGATATTTTTTTTTGTAATTTTTATGATATAATTGGTTTGTAGGTGAATAGTGAAAAAATATCGATTTCTCTAAAAACTATTACTTTTATGAAGTCATCAGAATAGAATAATTATATAATGTTTTTGAAAACTTTTTATTTAAAATATATATCTACAATTAATGTAAATAATTTAAGATTTATTTGTTTTTTATAAAATACATGTATATTTTTTTGGAAACATATGCGATATTTTATTCTAATTTTTTTCATTTATATAAAAAGTTACTTTTCATCAACTAGAGAAATTAGATCTATAAAAATGGATTTCATATTTCATATCAACATGATCATATTACTGAATAATTTCAATTTCATTTTTTGTTATAAAAAATGATTACTAAGGGAAAATTTAATGACCTTGATAATAATAAAACTATTATTTTTAATAATTGTTTTATTAATATTTGGTAAATTTTATATAACCAATCAATTTAATATATTTTAAATCATGACTCTAATATTATTTTTAAACATATTTATAATTATATTAACACACATTTAATTGGTAACATATTATTTATAATATTAAGAACATATAATGGTTAAAACACCATTTCTTTACAAAAACTTTCTATCTATATATAAATTACTTTAATTTAGAAGATAATTATCTATTATTTATAAATTAAAAAAGATTAAATTTAGATTAAATTTTGTTTTCTCACACCAAAATTTGATATCAAGGTTAATTTATAGTATCAATTAAATATAAATTATTTTGTTAAAAACGAGTTAACAAGGTAAAAAAATTGATAAAAGTAAACACCTAATAACAAATGAAATAAAACATGTTGAAAACATGTGATTGAATATTTTTTTGAGGATTTATAAACCCAATATTATCCCAAACTTCATTAATTATAACTTTTTGTGTCTTTGACCCTTGAATATTGTGATGATATCGTTGAAAATTATAGGGTGATCTCAAAAGTGCCGCTTTATTCTTTTATAAAAGGGGTCACTTACACCCCTTCAGGACACACCCATTCATTATAATTATTTACAAAAACATATTCCCTTAATATCCTACTATATTACTATATCATTTTCATAATACTTTGTTATCATTTTGTTATACAAATCCCTTTATTTTAAATGGGTCTTTTAGGAGAAAGTCCAAAGTCCCAAAGTGAGTGTTATATAACCCTTGAAATTTTCTTCACAGTATTTCTCTCACAAAAATCTAATTTAAATAACAATACTATAACCTTAGTAATGTTATTATACTAATGTTTTATTATGTTAATTTTAAAACATTCATTGATTCATTTTCATCCTCTTCGAGAAATAAAAGGACGTCCAAGGATTGTGCATACTATCATCTCCACGACATAATGTTTTTAATTTTCATATTAATATTTTCATTACAAAAACATATTAAAACATGATTCAACTAATTAAAAAAACTAAATAATTTCATTAATTTTTTTAAATATGTTATACACTTCTTTAACCATACTCACTAATCGAGATATAACATGCTTATCTTGGGTCAGTTTAAACACCCACTTGAATAATGATATAAAAAATTATCATGGATGACTTTGGGAAATTAAATAATAATATTATTATAATTTATTAATAATTTAAATATTGGTTTTTTTTCTATAACAACTATATTAAGTATTTAAATTATTAAAAAAATTTCATGTTTGATCGCTGGAATCACCTAAATAATCTGACACCAATTTAGTTTTCACACAAACATAAGAAAAATATATATAATAAACAAATTTAATATGATAAAAAAAGTCCTTATTAAAAAAAATATATAAAAATAATTTTCATAAGATGGTATAAAATAAACTTAATTTCATTTTTCTGGATTTTAAGTTCATGCGTTGAAAGAATCTGGAACAGGGTTAGTGGTTTCATATTAAATTTCCCTCTTTGAGGCATGTTTCGTATTATGCACATAATTTCACTAATGTGGTGTATATACTTCCCATTTTAAATAGAATATTAATGGTAAATTTTAATCCAAATAATTTCCTTTTCATTAAATAGATTTTGACTTAGTTTTCACCCCAATTGTAAGGATATTCGGTAATTCAATATTCATTCGTTGAGTTTTAATTATCATCCTGGACTTAATAGTTAGATAAATTTAAAATATTTATTATATTATGTGGAATTAAATTTTTATTCTGTTAATTTACATTACTACCACCTTCGTCAACGAGTTTATTTACCATAAGGTATATTAGTAACTCAAATCTTATTTCTATGAGTTAAATTGTTTTGTCATGAACTTCTTTCTTCGATTCATAGGCTCTACAAACCAAATATGTTATTGTATGGAAATTCATCTACCTATATGTGGTAAAATATATTTTGATGTAAAAATGTTTTGTTACTCCTTTTACAATGCTAGTTTTGAACAAAGGTATTTTTTATGTCTTAAAAAGATTTTTTCTTTCACTTTCTTATGTTTTATCTTCCAATACACATTTCTACAAGATAAACCTTATGAATTTTAAATTACATATAATTTTTTTTAAAATAAATGGTTTTAATTATTATTCACATCATCTTTTGAAAAATAAGTTGTAAGAGACTCATAACATAATCTTTTGCATCAATGTTATAAATTATTTCAAAAATCACTTTTAAATTTTTAATTCCATTTACCTTTTTTTAAAAAGAATTTACCCTAATATGGTTTTTTATATACTTATACTAAAATATATATTTATATTTTGTAGTAATGAAATCATGGAACCAAAAAAATCCAATTCTCTAGCTTTTCTGGGGCGGTTTCATTCATGAAAAAAGTTTCAAGGATGTTTTTCGTCTATGTCAATATCTTTCTGTGTTTCCTTTGTTACATTGGGGTTATCAAATCTTGAAACCATATAACCCTTTCCTATAGATGGATTATGATCATGTTATTCCAGTATTGACATAACCGTATACCACTACTCAATATAATTTTATCTTTAGGTACGCTTACAGATAAAGATATTCCATTTATTGATTGAGAAACTCCTAAAAATCCATATATTTATTATTCTGATAAAAATGTTAAATGATTACATAGGAAAGTATACTATATACTAGTTAACCTTAATCCTTCTTCATATATATGATTTATAATCTTATTATCTTATTTATTGACATGGTAAAAAGTATGGGCATTTCATTTATTGTAATTCTAATATTAGTGATTATTGAAAATTTCACTATATATTGTTTAACCATCCAAATTCTTTCTCAAGATGGATTAATATATTTTTATAACTTTAATTGACATGTGGGAAAGGTATTGTTGTTATGAATTTTATTATTATAATACACATGATTATTGCAAAATGAGATCATGTTTCATTTATACAGTTTCTCATATAATGAAAGATTTACACATAAACAAGTGACGGGTGGGGAACAATATTATATATCCACTTGATGTATCAACATCTCTCATGAGACAAAACAACTTGGGTTTTGGAGTATACTTCTCCCCATATGAGTACTATGTCTTGGACTAAGGCCATGAGAGTATGTTTATGATATTCGAAATTATACATTCTATCAGTACAAGATTTGAAATTATTATTATCCGTGTTTTTCTTTATTTTCATAGATATAACATGATGTTTGTTTCATTTTATTATAGAATTTTTCATATAATTTCTTAATTCCATATTATGTTTGATTGGATTATGTTTTTTGAAACACTAGTTATACATTTCTCTTACTGAGTTTTTGAGCTCACCTTGTTCTTATGTTTCCAATCCCCATGTTATAATGAAATTTAGTACATGTGATATGTTTATAAAGATATCATGCATGTAATCATTTGTGGGAGATGATTAAGACTTATTATAAATCAAGTGGTTTATCATATAGATGTTTTTTATATGATATAAAGAACATGGGATTTATTAGTTTATGTTTTGTTCTAATTCTCTAAATATATAAACCTAAAATGTATTGGTAATGTATGTAATGAAATGTTTTATTCAAGTAATGTAATAATGGGATAGTTATGTTAGAGAATATAAATATGGTATCAAAACCTATATGTAATCTATGTGTTTATGGCACAAGATTCAAGAGTGTGAGTATGGGGCATCAAAGTTTGTATCAAAGTAGTGTTTAGATAAATTTAGGGATTAATATGTTTGTTGAGGAAACATTAATGGTTTATAAGCTTGGGATGGTCATAATTTCAAATGTATAGATAAAACTTTTGGGATATTATATGATTTAGTGTTCAGTTAATAATTCAATTTTTATTTCGGTATTTAGATAAGAGAAATTTAGTGAAAATTATAGATATATGTCTAAGAGATAATTCTAAGTATAATATTACGTGATGAAGTTTTGGTAAAGTAGAGATTATGGGGTTCTTCTGGAAATTAAATCCCTATATAGATACTATAAGTGTATATAGGATCTGAAAAATAATTACCTAGAGGTAATAACCTCGAAAAGGGAGGATTGGGTATTACATCAATCATCACCCATTACATGAAAAAGAGGCCAAACTACACACCATATTTGACACTATCTAGGGATATTATTTTGTTGATTAACATTATATTTTAGAACCATTATGATGGATTTGAATATTTTTAGGTCAGATAACCTAATAGGAAGGTGACCGTGGATAAAATTGATTGAAATGTAGAGATTTATAGGTTAAGGTACATATTCTGTGATTATTGCTTTTATGGATAAAAGGATAAGTTATATTTTTAGACTATAAATTTAAATGATTTCTAGTTATATATTATTTTATTAAAGTTCATGGTAATTTTGGATCTCTATTTTTTGGATTTGGTTAACTATTATGTGATGATTCAATTAAAATTAGCCTAGGTTAAACCAAAAATGATATATGTTACATTGAGGGTGGCATAAGTTGAATTGAGTCTAATACAAGTTGTGTTGTGAGAACTATAGGATAAAATGATAGTTCTATAAAGTGATACTTATTTTTGTTAAAGTTTCCTATGGAAATTTATGATAAATATTTTATAATTATTTTCACTCATGTGAACCCTTTTTTAGCACTGGCTAAATCTTGAAGAATCCATGTTAACAATGGTTTCCATGGTAATTGAAAAAGCTATCCCAATGAATAACCTAATAGGTTAAGGGATAAAGTGAGAAATCATGTGATTATTCTAATATATTTATCAATAATCATGATTAATAAATTGAAAATAGTTGAAATCTCAAAATATAAAAGAAGAGAATTATGAAACATCATAGAAATTTATGTGACAAAGATAATTAAGGAAATACGATTGAAATTACCACATGTCAAAAATATTAGAATAAGCTTGGGGTAAATTTTATTAAAGGGTTAGGTGAATGATGAAATTCATCAAACACATATTTTTAAGGTAAATATAGTAGCTAAAAAATGTGTTTCTTCAATTACAAGAGGGATAGGAACTATGCGACTCAATGTCCCAATCCAACGGCCAAAGAGGAAAATATTATCCAAAAACTATGTAAACATTGAAAATATTATGCATTAAATTAGAATTAATGAATAAGAGTAATTGATTTAAAAAATATATGCGTAAATAAAATAAATTCTACATTTATTATGAAGGAGATTCAATTTTTTTACAGAAAATGACTAATAAAATAATTTATTATTTAGCAATTGATTTTCCTAAAGATTTAATTTTTATGTGATATGAATTTCTATTTAAAGAAACATATTATTAATTATTATAAGTTATGTTTAATATTAATAATTTATCAAGGCCAATGTAGTTGGAGAATTATATAAAACAATGATAATAACACTTAATTTTTGAAAATTTCATTTCCCAATAAAAATAGTTTTTTATTATAGTTTATGGTTTTATTACAAATTTGAATTTATAAAATTTATAATTTTAAATTTAAAAGGTGAAAATAATATATTTATTTATAATAAAAATATTTTTTTAATATAAATTTTTTGGTATTTTTTGAAATAATTGGTTTTTAGGTGAATAGTGAAAATTACTGATTCTGCTAAACGATTTCTGTTTTATAACATTATCATAGTACAGGAATGACATAAATGTTTTTGAAACTTTTTGATATAAAATATGTATTTATAAGTATAATTAATAATTTAAATTTACTTTTTTGTTTTATAAATCCCACGTATATCATTTTGGAAACATATGTAATATTTTATTCAAAAAACTATTTTTATCCAATTATATTAAAAATTACATTTCATAACATGTAAAAATTAAATATAGAAAAAAATATTTCATATTTTATATAAACATTATAAAATTATTTAATAAGATAAATTTCAATTTTAGGCATAAATTTATGATTACTAAGATTAAATTTAATGATAATGATAATGGTAAAACTGTTATTTTCAAAGAATTATTTTGTTAATATAGTGTAATTTTAATCTAATAAATAAAATTAAAATATTTTAAACAATTAATATAATATTATTTTTTAAAACATAATTAATTTTATTAACACACAATTAATTGGTAACCAATGCTAAATACGATTGAGGACACATGATTTTTAAAACACCATTTTTCAACAAAAAACAATTTTTATAGATACACAATGATTTAATTTTGAAGTTAATTTTCTCTTATTTATAAATTAAATTAGATTAAAAATCCTAAATTTATTTCCAAACACCCAAACTTAGTAATATGTTTTATTTTATATTTTTCATAAAATATTAATTACTTAGTTAAACTTGATAGTAATGCAAAATAAAAAAGGGTAAAAGTAAAAACCTAAGAAAAAAATGACCTACAAACTATTTAAAATATGTTTGGAAATAATTTTTCTAGGATTTATTTACATAAAATCACCCCAAAATGAATAATTTATTATATTTGGAGTCTTTGGCCCCTGAAAGGTGTAATGATATCATTGAAAATTAAATGGTGTTCTCAAAAGTTCCCTATTCTACAATTATAAAAGGTGACACTTACACCGATCCATTACACACTCTTTCTTTAAAATTTATTCCCAAAAATATTCAATTTTTATCCTCATATAATCTTATATTATTTTAACAATCACATGGTCTCATTTAATTATCATAATATCTTTATTTCCTAGGATACTTTCAAGAGAAAGTTTAAAGGCCCAAATTTAGTTTTACGTAATCCTACACATTTTATTGTTAACATTTTTATCTTAAAAGTATATTTAAAATAGTAATATGATAAACTAAATATCATAATTATACATAATGGTTGTTATATTAATTTAAAATCCATTATTAATTCATTTTTATCCACTTATAAAAACAAAAGGAAGTGAACTATGTGTTGTCAGGTATACAACCCCCACAAAGTAACATCTTTAAACTTTCATATTGATTTTATTTATTTATAAAAACCACATAAAATTTAACTAAAATAATTAAAAATAAATATATTATATATTTGTTATTATTTTATAACGATATTATATACTTCCTTAACCATACTCACCCATCGAGATATATCATGTTCATGCTTGGGTTGGTTTGACCACATACATGAATAATATAAAAAAAATATATTGAGGATGAATATGGGAACTTAATAATAATAATTTATAACTTAATAATAAATTAATTATTTGATTTAGTTCTGGAATTTTTATATAAATTATTTACCTTATTATTAAAATGTCTTCTTCGATCTCAAAAATCATCAAAATAAGCTGAAACGAATTCAATTTTCATGAAAATATAAGAAACAAATATAATAAATAAATAGAATATGATAATAAATGGTATATATTAAACTAAATATATAATAATAAGTTTATTAATAAGGTATTAAATAAAATTAATTTGATTATTCTGGATGTTAGGTGCTTACGTAGATTGAATCTAGAACAAGGTAAGGGTTTTTATCTCAAAGTCATCTCTCTGAAACATATTTGGTATTATTCACATAATTTCAGTTATGTTGTGTATATAATTAACATTTTAGATATCATATAACTAATTATAATTTAATCCTGTTATTTTAAGTTTAATTATAGGCCCTCAAATTCAAGGGGTTGTGATAAAAATGTTACTCAAGCCATAAGGGTTCTTTTTTCTCAAACTATAATTCCTTGAGACATATTTATGTTATGCAACATGTTTTTCATTGAATGGTGTATTAAATTACCATATATGAATCTCCAACATATATTTTTTTAGCCATGGAAAATACTAATCCAAATTATTCCCTTTTCTAAAAATTTATCTTGACTTAGTTCTCACGCAAGTTATAAGGATTTTATGTAACATAATTTTTATTTTTTTGGAGTTTTGATCATCCACTCGGAACCAATTGATTATATTATGTGGTATTATATTTTATTTATATGAATTTAATTTTCCACCATATGGAACAAATTTTTGAAATATTTATGACTTCAAGGAGTATATTTCCAATGAGGTATATCCATGACTAAAATCTCTTTTCCTTGAGTTATATTGTTTCATCATGTACTTATTTATTACACGCATGGGTTTTCCAAACCCAAATATATTATTGTACGATAATTTATATTTTTCTATAGTTAAAATGATATTTTATACAAAATAATATTTTGATACTCTTTATAATGTGAGTCTTGAAAAAAATTTATTTTTTAAGATATTAAAAGGGGTTATTCCCTTCACCTTAATATGTTTTTATTCCATTAAATATTTATTAAACATAAAAATTTTATTTTCTCAAGGCCCTATTATAGAATATTATTTTTAAAAGTAATGGTCTCAAAGAGTTTTTACTTCACCATTTGAAAAAATAATTTTTATGTTACTCGTAACATCATATTTTACATCAATGTTAAAATGGTTTTCAAAAATATCTTTTAGGTTTTCATTTACAGTTTTATTTTAATTTTCCAAAGGATTAATGATAATATGGTTTATGTTTCACTATTTATATTCTAATAAATATTTATATTTTGGGGTTTTGAAATCACGGTACCAAAAAAATCCAATACTCAATCCCTTCTTAGGTGGTACCGTTCAATCATTATTTTTCATCGATGTTTTTCATTTATGTCAAAATACTATTATGTTACCTTTGTTACACTAGGGTTATGTTATTTTTCAACAATCCACCCTCTTTCAATGTATCGATTATGATCATATTATTCTTTTATTGAATTAACTATATATATATTACTTCATACAGTTTTATCTTAATGGATATGCTTAGAAATTTATTACATTTATTGACTGGAGAAGTATTAAAAAAATATTTGTTATTTCAATATAGAGTTTTATTTATTAATTAAGAAAGATGAATTTGTATTATTTACCCATACACTTTCTTCCTCCAAATGTTTTATAATCATATTATATATTTATTGACATAGGGAACAACATTGGGGTTCTGTATATTTGTTTTCAATATTGATGATTATTAGAATGTTAAGTATGTATTATTTGACCATCCACCTTCTTTATCCAGATTTTTTATAATCAAGTTATACCTTTTATTATCATGGGAAAAAGTATTTTGATTTCATATATTATTATTCTAATATGGATGATTATTAGAAATGGCCATTATGTATTTTTTATTCATTTTATTATATGATGAATGCGTTGTACTTGAACAGCTGATGGGTGGGGCATAACATTATATAACCCCTATATGAATCGATTGGTCTCACGAGACAAAACATCTTGGGTTTTTGTGAATAACCCTCCCCATATCATTATATTATCTTAGAACAAGGTCTTAGAATAATGTTTTTTATGTATGTAATTATTTATTCTATCAGTATGTGATAAAAATTTATTATTATCCACATTTTCATATATTTTCATGGATATAACATTATCTATATTTTAGTTGATTATGAAATTATTGAAATTATTTATTTCTTCCATATTATGTATGTCATGCTTTTTTCTTTGATAACTTCAATTATATGGTTACCTTATCAATAATTCAAGCTCACCCATTTATTATGTTCCCATTTACTAGGTTAGAAAGAAAATTAGTACAAATGATATGTTTATAAGTAAAAAATGTGTGCAATAATTTGTGCAAGATGTTGAATACTTATTATGGATTAAGTGGTTTATCATATTTTTTAAAAAAATAATTTAATTCAAATAACAAGGGAATTTTTAGATTAATATTTATCCCATTTATTTAAAGATATAAACCTAAAAGGACTTTAAAATTTATTTTATGAAATTATTTCATTTAATTCATTTAATTATGTGATTGTTATGTTTGAGAATCTATATATGATGTCAAAGATGGTATGTAAATTCTGTGTTTATGGAACTAAATTTGGGAGTGTGGGTCTGAGGCATCACAACATGGCCCCCTAAGTTGTTGATGTGACATGTTTATAGAAACTATAATACTAAAAAAATATGTATGGTCTGGGTTTTAGGCGGCTCAAAAATCACCCGATGACCAGAAATTTATTTGTGATGTGATTGAAAGTTATAATTTTAGTTGGGTGTGTTTTTTGAGAACCATCAAACCTTATATATATCTTGTATGAACATATTCTTGATAAAAAACAAAACTCTTTATAATTGACACCTTGAGGACTTCTTGCAGGTTCATTTTACACACCCCCTTCTCACATACACAAAATGATTTTCGATATACATGGTTAAAACTTCATTTTTTATCTCTGGGAATAGGTTCATAATGGACCCGAACACATAGCACATTTTTGGATATTTACGATGGCAGTGGATTTAGTTTGTTGATTATTATGAGTTGGGCCAGTGGATGGTTTATTTTTCAGTTATTGTTCAACATGTGTACTAGAAAATAGGTTATTTATTTATATATTATGCATTTTATACCATTTTTATCTACCATGACCCTATTATGTATTGTTTCATAATATAGAAATATTTTCTATTTTCTATTGTAGACATAGGGGGGCCATGGGGTTTCCTATTTTTTCTATATAGGGTTTTGTGACATCTATTATAAAGACGTTTCATGATAAAATTTTGATAGATGTGAGTATTACCATTGGGATTTTTATTATAGGGTTTAGCCTTCCCATGAATATCTTAGGCCCTCCCTATCAGTTGTTATCCTATAATGTGTTGGGTGGCGTGCTTGAAGTATCATATAATCCATATATGGGTGGCGTTTAGGTGGTATTTTCTAGGTAATTATAAAGTCATATTAGATCATTTTTTGTGATAGGAAATAATTAGATGGTGATGGAGATAGGTTTTTAGTAATCAAGAGATAGATCATGTACATTCTTGGCATATATGACATTAGTTGAGACCCAATTTCCTAAGGGAAGTCTAATAATGGGACTAAGAACTCTAGGATGAATTAGGTATTGATTTAGAATTATAATCCCAATGTGGGATGGATGAAACTCATAATTATTCATTGGGATCAACTTGGGCCCAGTGATTTCTACAGGAGTTGTGATAATGTAATTATTAGGATATTATGTATATTCTTATGAGATATTTTTTTAAGATGTCACCTCAATGAAATTCATTATTAGTTGAAGACGCTTATAATATATTTTGTATCTTCCCAAATATATTATAAGTGGTGATTATATTAACTTGGATTCAAGGGGTTGTTAAATTTATTTTGCTTGTGATTATTAGGATTCTATAAGTTAATTATTTATAGGATGATTTATTTTTAGAAAACTTTATTTTGAAAGGAATAATCTTACAGTGGAACAAGGTGTGTGTAAAATGGTTTTCAAATTTGGGTTTTTTTGAAATGGATTATGGGGCCCATTATTATGGAATGGTTTAGGTTTTTGGGTTTTGAGAGAAAGTAAGATAAATGGGGTTTAAAACTAGATTTCAAAACGGTTTTGGAAATTGTATTTTGAAGTGGATTTTGTGAATGATATCTTTTTTTGGGAAAAAGTGACTAAGTAGGATAGGTATTTTGGTGATTTTGTTTTTTATAGAAGGACCTTGGATTTTAATTGTTGTTTTGAAAAGTTAGGTGAGTTTTGACATGTGAATATTATTTGAATGGGTTTTGAAATAAGGAAATGGAACCATGTAAACTAGTCTACTTATGTTTTTTTGGGGACCACCACATGTGATTGGTGGGTGTGCACATTTTTTGGTTAAATGATGGGAAAAACTGGTGCATGTGCAGACTTGGTTTTCTTGGTTTTCTATGATAGATGGAGAAGAATCAGTTGTTTGTCTTATGCATTCAATGGGTATGTATTTGATGTTTCATGAGAGATTATTAAGGAGGGTTCAGGATAAATATTGATGTTTTTTGTCGGTCTAAAGTTTCCAATTGTATATTTTCTTGGTTTTATGAGTTGGGATGTTTGGTGTGGGCTTCTGTAGATGATTCACGTGGTAGGAGACATCAAATGTTTTTAGACAAATTAATCATTAATGATTCAGAGTTTTGGGGATGAATGGGTGTGGTTGAGAACCGTCTTGGAATTTAGTGGTCGGTACTTCATGTCATTTCTTAGGTATGAGTGGGGATGTCACTTACAAACACTTATTTTTATGATGGATGAGACATGATCATTGGGAATTAGTGTTTCAGTTCATGGAGGTAAAGATAAGGTTACTCATATAGTCTTGAATATTATATCAATCATGAGAATACAAACCCTATTTCAAAAGGGTCATGTGTGTTATTAAACTAGTCGATGGTGTTTTTCACGTTTGGTTCATGGTTTGGAAAATCAAATGGAAATACAATACATAGTGAATTTCTTATAACAATTCCATTTGCATAGTTTGAAAAACTGTGTGGATATACCATACGATCTACATTTTTTTGGTAAAAATGATGAAATAACCTTACTTCATTTATAGGTTTTTAATCCTCACATCCATATTTCTCCTCCCTTATATTGACAAGGGCCAGGGGATCTTCTCCCTTATTTCGTTCGATCCCCTTTGATTATGTATGTATTTTGTGACATTTATTCAATGTTTTGGTTGATTTCTCCTTCATTACTCTCCTTTCATTCCCTTACTTGTTTTCATTATGATTTTAATTTTCTCAAGTTTGGGATTTGAGTGATGATTTTATCAGATCATGGTGAAATTTTCCATTCATGATGGGGTTTTAGAATTACTTGGTAAGAAAATATTATGAGAGGTTGATTTCATGTCGTTGTATACCATTTCTATAAATGTATGTTTGGATATAATTTTTAATAGGGTTTTAATTTAATTTAAATTAAATTGATTATTAAACGGGTGCTTATAGTTAGAGAATTTTCTTAGAATGGTGTTGGGGGAATTCTATGAGGCATTGGTGAGCATTCAATCATTTCTTTGGTGAAACAGCATAGACCATTGAGTTATTTGTAACTATGCATAATTTTTTTGAATTGAAATACATTATAAATTGTTAAATATGGTTTTGATAATTAATTAAAAAAATTTATAATTAATTGTTTGTGATTTTGGGGGAATGGGATAGGATCTCAAATTTATGTTAGATCCTAGAAAAACCTAGGAAGAAGTGGAGGAGATGTGAATTAAGGGAAACAACTTCAGTTGAGGTAATTAGCCTAGTCTATAGTCAGTATCTAACTTAGTTGGTTATTTTATATTAATGTTCCTTAATTTTTATATCTTTCTACATGATACAAGACTTGTATGATTTTTCCATATGGTTGGGATGGGGTCACATTGGCCTAACAGTCAACGTGAAATACATTGCTTGGTAAATGGTTCAATTTTGGTTCTGTGGTCAAACAAATTTCAGTGGACCTTTCATAGGGATTTATTGATGACCTGTGTGGTATTTAAAGAGAAAGATATTTCATTTTTTAAAAATTGATTTTGAAAATAGGATTTTATTTAAATAGAATATAATGAAAATTGGGTGATTTCAAGAATTCGTTTTGAAATGGAATTTCAAAATGAAAATGTGGGTTTATAGAGAATTTTTTAGGGATTTTGGCCAGGGGCCAGAGTGAGTAACATGAAACCATGTTAATTTTTATAAATTATTTGTAAGAAGGGGGATTTTGAATTTATTTCAACGGAAATATAGAAAGTCTTAGTTGATATGTTTTGGTCTATTTAACCTCATGATGGTAATGCTCCATTTTTTAAAGCATGAGTTCCTTTATATATGGCCGTTGTTGTAATTTCTTAATGTGACCCCGAAGGTGAGTGTATGAAGGATTTTTTGTTTTCATGATAAGTTGATCCTGGTTGATTTAATAGACCCCTTAGAGGATAAAGATATGCCCGAAGGTCCATAATGAACATTTAGAGTTATAAGGAATAAAATGATGGATTGAGGCCACAATATGGAACTATGATAGAGGAAACTATATAAGGTAACCTTGTTATGATGTGGCCTAGGGGAGCCTGGTGGGTGATCTTGTATCATATTGACCCTAGATAGGTTTAGTGTGGGATATGGGTTGTGAGGGATCCAAGAGTTATTTTAGAACCTTAATAATTGTGTGAAGTTGATATGATAGTAGTGATAACGATAGGTCATGCACCCATTAGTATAACCAGATTTATGTGAAATGGGCATATGAGGATGGTAAACCCTTATAATATGTGTGATGTGATTCTATGGGAGTGATGATCTTCCCTCGAGTCTTTATGGTTGAATGCTTATTTATGTATGGAATAACTGTGTGGTTACCTGGTATTCAACCCACATGCCTACTATATTACATTAGAATCATTCCTTGGAATCATTCTATGTGTATATATGAATGCCCTAGTTTACCTATAAGATTCTACCTTTGGGTCAACATTGATTAACTATGATAAGTTCATAGGAATCAAAACCTTATATTTGTATTTTCTTGGTAATGCTCATTGGAGTTGGGGTAGGGGATGTGACCTACTTGATCAATATGGTGGTTCTTGGTAGGTGATAATCCCCCTGAGTAGATGGATATTGGGGTATTAGGTAAGGGATGTAGCCCCATAGGTGCATGTATATGATGTAGTTTTGGGGGTGGACCTGTTTCCCCCCTAGAATATATATCCTATTCAGAGATACCCTAGAACTGCTAGAAGAATGTATGGTGTTCTAATATTAGTTTTGGGGTAGAGATTAGTCCTCTATAGTGGTTGGTGTGACATTCTTAGTGACACCTCGACACTGACCGAATATGGTATGTTATTCAAATACTATTTTTGAGGTATAACTTTCCCCCCTAAGTAGTTAGTGTGACATGTTCAGAGAAAATCTGGGCCTAGCCATATCATGTATGGTTGGGGTTCTATGTGGGTTGGATAAAACCTAGCAACCTAAAATTTATGTTTTATGGGCCTGGATATTATATTTCGAGGTGGGTGTGTTGCTTGAGCACTATCAGTGTAACACCCTGAGATTTTATGAAATATATTTTTCAAATTAATTTAATATTTTTGATATTTTACATTATAAAAAACATTTATTTTATCTTAAATTACATGAAATATTAAATTTCACATGAATTACATGCAAAAATGAGTTTCTCTTGTGTTACACGCAACACCGAGCTTAGCTCGCGTTCCATGCAACACAAAGTTAAATAAAATATATGATATAATTATTTTTTTATATAATATCATAGTTATAAAATATACATTAGAATGAAGGGTATAAATAGAAATAATTATATAATAAATATATATTTTATAAAAATTTATATAAAGTTAATTCTTTGATGAACAAATTAATAGTAAATGAAAATAAAAACTATTTGGAAATAATGGAAATATTTTCTCAAAAAATATTTTTATGTAGAAAAAAATGTTTTACCTCAATAAATTTAAAAAAATTGGGTGAATTCTCTAAGTAAAATTTATAAATTATATCTTCAATAAACTTATTAATATTCATCTTATGAGTTTTCTAGACAAGATATAAAAATAAATCCAATTTTAAGCTTAAAAATTGCATTTATCTAAAAATCCATTTTGTAGCCTTTTTGCGCAATTATTTTTAAATTTTATTTGATAGTTATAAAAAATTTATTTTAAAAAAGAAATTAAAATTTTAAATAGATCATATCAAAATTATCATAGGGTGATTTTTTAGTATTTTCCAAAGAGTTTAATTTTCAAATGAATAGTGAAAATACTAAATTTAAATTGAAAGATGCCCTTTCGCTTAAATTATTTATAATATTAAATTATATTTTAACTTTATTTTAAAGTAAAATTTGATCAATTATATATATATTAATCTAATTTATGTCATTGTAATCAATTCCCTGTTATAATTGGATATAAAACTTAGTAAACTTTCAAACAATTTCTCTTTGAAAAAACCCACTTTATCATCACGTCTATGGGATTACTTTTTAATTAAATTTTGATAATTTTTTAAATGGAAATTGGAAAAATGGAATACTTATTTTTAATAATAATTATTAATATTATATAATATATTGAACTTAATTTTTGAGAAAAATGAGTAGTGAAAACAGTAAAAATTAATTACTGTGGTTAGGGTAAAAATGAGTTTACTAGGTGGTTAAACTAATAAGATAAGTGTTAAAATGACTATAAAACCTATAAAATTCCAACTTTATGGTAATAGTTTTATATTATACAAACCATATTTGAATATAGGGTAATTTAGAATCTTTTTTATGTGAATTGCTTTATTATTTTGGATTTAGTTGCGAAATTTCAAAGTAGTTTCCAGGTGGGTTATTTTCCCCAACTTATAAAAGGCCACCACCACCCTTCACTTATTAAAACCATAAAAACCTTTTGTTTTGGAGAATAAATTATAAAATAACATCCAAACATTGCTCATATCATACAAAAAGTGTTAGTTTGGATATAAATCAAACCTGAGAATGATTTTTTGGAAAATATAAGGAAGTTATCCGAAGAAGAGGTAACAATCTTCAATGAGAACTTTTATTTTATTTCTTTGTAAAACTCATTAAATTATTATTAAAACATGATGATATTATAAAATAAGTACCTTAAATATAATTTTATGTTTATATATTAAGTTCATGAACTACAACCATACCCACTTCGATCAAATGGGTTATGAAATCATCACTCATGTGTACGGCGGACAACCGCCTCACGAACCGATGCTATTAATTTTTCTAATACGACCTCTTACGGTTGGGAATAATATTGTATATAAAGTATATATATTATATTAATTAAATTTATATACCTATAAAGGCAATATATCATATATACCTTCTTACTTTCCATTCTGTAGGGGATATGATAACGTTACTCATGTGTACGGTGGACCACTACCTCACGAAGTGAAGCAATTTTTTCTCACTAACACTTTAAATGGAAGATAATAAGGATAAAGTTAATCAATATATGTGATATACAACAAAAAATTATTATATTAATTACATATTTATCATTATTAGAATAATAATATATCAATCTCTTTCTTAACTTTTCACTGACTAAAAGATGATAAAGTTGTTCATGTATGGGCGGACTACGACGTTCACGAACTGATGTGAATCTCTTTTCATCATCACAAAACATGTATGATATGTATAACTATATTTAAAGAAATAACATGGTATTTATTATATAATGATAATTCTTTAATGATAATATTTTACTTTACTCCTTTACATAATAATTGTATAAAAAATGGAAATGTTACTCATGCGTATGTACGACCTACCGTCTCCATGATCATATCATGCATCATTTATCAAAACTGTATTTTATGAGTGTTATTAAATTTATAATTTATGTATAAATATGATAATTATTTCATGATTTTTTCTGGATATTATGGAACCATGTTCAAAATAAGAGGACTAAAAATAACAAATCAAAATTTATACAAAAAACAAAGCATTTGTTACCCCATAAGTGACTTTAACGAGGAATTGTTAATAAATGAGTAATAAAAGGATACAAGTAAATCATATAGGGTATGATACATATAATTATGTTTATATATTATATTTATAATAAAATTATAGTTATAAAATAGTAGGTTCAAACATGTTGTTGAAAGTGGGTGCCCTAGACCCAGCTTGTGTTGTACATTGATTACCACTACATGTATGCAGTTTGTTATATATTCATGTGTTTATATTTCCATAATAGTATAGATACATTTTCATACAATTTTTTTATGGCAATTTCCTTAGGTTACATGTCGTATCAAAGGGTTATAGCAAATCCCAAGCTATAATGAGAACCTCAAGATACTATGACAGTAATGTTAAAGTAATGTCTTATGGTCAAGTTACATCATTCAGAAAAGGCATAGATGATGTGTGACTATCAGGTGATAGGGGATCATAATCATTGATACTTATTCTCATGAAGTTTTCAATTGATGATATATATTTATTGAGATTATGAGGACTGACCCACAAAATAGGAACACCACATGTTTCAGGTGTCATTGGTTGTTCCTATATAGATACATGTGTAATGCTCTCCAGAAACGAGATAATTATCAATGTATGTCATTTAATTGCAAACTTCGATACAAGGAGAAAATCATGGTAATGAAATTGTGGATAATTAGTTTGTTTTTGGTACATCATTGGTGATAAGACATTGATTGAATGATCAAGATTGGATTTGTCATTTTCGAGTTGAGGAAGAGATATCTTGGGCCTAGTTGACTAGGACGGTAGCACCTTCATTAAATCCATGGCCATGGTAGTCAAATGTAAGACCGTCTAGACAAATCAACAATTAAAATAAATAAAGATAAAGGAAGATGACACTAGTGTGCATTCTGCTTTATTAAGATATCGATGATGAAAAGATTATATTACGCTGACCATGTTCATAGGAAGGTAGTTGTTACTTTGATTTTACCTTATCTTTATAGGGGCCTCGATGGGTTGCTAGGCCCTGCTCTTGGTCAGTGAATATTATTCACTAATATTGAGATAAGGGCCTAGAGGGTCACACACTATATAACTTTGAGTATCTTCCCTATTCTGTGGAATAAGAATATAGAACATTATGGGCCCCACCATGGGTTCTGAGTATTATCTAAGTTCTATGGATCACCAAGTAATAAATAAATTCTTTAATTATTTAAGTTTTCAATAATTCATTGAATTTATTTATAACATGTATTTACAAGTGATTAAGTAAATAAAAGGATAAAATATTATTCGAACAAATTTAAATATCTGGTGTTAGTTTAATATTTTCCAGAGACGTGAGTCGAGTTAAAGACTCAATTTTATCACACTATATAAATAGTGCAGTTAGTGATAAAACTGAAAATATTAGTTATGGAATAATTTAATTTGTCATAAATAAATATTTATAATACTTATACTGTGAATATCTACTACACAGGGGCCGAGAACCCATATCGGGTTTTTTAGATATTCCTTATATAAGTAAGATAGAGGCTCTTCCCATGGAACTATTCGTGCATTGTAATTGAGTGCCTCTCTCTCCTCCTGAATTGTAGAGAGATATTCTCTCAACCAAGAAAAATATTCATGTTCATTCTTCTTGGATTGAAGATGCTTTTTTGCGGTGATCATCACTATGTTGAAGTGGTCATTGGTGTACTGTTCTAGCACCCATATTTTGACAAATGATGTGCAAGAAGATTTAGAGGTGTGTGTGGAAGATCTAGAGGGCTTCAACGTCAGATTCTTGAAGCAACAGTTGCTATAATCTTGTGACAGACTTGCACACATCAGATCTGAATGAGGTTCATGTTTGAGTTTTATTTTTTACTCTCTTAAATTCAAGCGTGGTCCTCAGACCATACTAGGATAAGATCACCAGGGTCGATATTGTTATGTCACTTTGATGATGCAAAAATTTTAATTTCCCAGCTCACTAGATTCCACTTCTCATCTTGGTACCTAACAGTGGTATTAGAGGGAGGTTTGGATTCTCGAAGTCAAAGAAATATTAAATTACATTAAATTTAAGTATGGGGTATTAAATCAGCTCTGACGGATCCAACCATCCGTCGATCCTGTCACCGGAATTTTTCCGGTGAACTTGGTTTTAAGAGTTAAATAAAATATATTATAATATAATATTATTTTATTTTTATCAATTTCTAAAAAAGAGGTCCATTAGGCTTTTCTTCAAGGATCCTCTTTATTTTTCTATTAATGTCTTTTATACTTTATATATTATAAAAATAGGATTGGGACCTTGACCCGTTTTGGGACTTATTTTTAAAAAAGGGGGTGGGGAGTGTTTTTTCAAAAGAAAAAACATTAAAAAAGGGAGTAAGGAAAACCCCAAAAGGTCTTCTTATGCGAGGAACGAACTTCCCCCCTTGAGACCTATCACTCCTCCCTCCATTATCACTTACTGGCGGCAGACCGGTGTAGCAGCGACCTCCCTTCTCCTTCACGTCTGAGCGCAGCCGCGACGAACTAGGCCTCCCTCCCTTAGCGCCTCCTCCTTCCGAGTGCATCGCCCTGGGTCGCCTCCCCTCCTCTGTCAGAGTCTGCGTGCACTGAACATATCCAGGTCACCCCGATCTCTCCTGAGCCACGCCGTACAGAAGTGGAAAGCCATTTCCCCAGCCTCCCGTCGACCACCATCACGGCAGGCGCTTGCCACTGCCACTGATATCCCGACCAAGCTCACACTATCTCAGAGGAGCGCACCATCGCCCTTGTCTGCAGCACCTCGCTGGAGACTACCGCTGCCCCTGTCCGGTTGCGCCTCACCATGGGAGGCTGCCGCCACTCCCCTCCTCCTTTCCAAAGGTTGTGTGCTACTAATCTGGTCTTCCAGATCTCCCTTTCCTATGAGTGCCACCACAGAGGTGTTTCTAGACTGGGCGAACACAATGCGGTCAGGCCGCGGATAGGCCGTGGGCACTCCGCGGCCACACCAGAGTCATGCCCCAGTAATGTAGTGATTCAACCTTGATCTAATAAAACACCCTCCCAACAGTTCCCAGTCCTGTCAGATTCCTTCCGTGGCTGGAGGTAAACACTATAATTTGATTTAATTAATTTAGTTTTTTTAAATTGAATTAATTAGAATTAATTTTAGGGTTTAATATTAAGGATAATTCAAAAAATTAATTTAGTTCACTATTAAATTAAATTAATGGTTTAATTTATTTTTTGGAATTAAAAATAATTTAAACAATTGGAACTGATAAATAAATTAATTGAATTTATTTAAATTAATTTAGTTTATCAGAATTACCTCGTACTATTTAAACTTATTGCAGTTTGATTTTAATTGTACTTTATTTATACTGACTGGTCTTGATCTAGTGACTGACCCGTTCATGTTTGGTTTTATTTATTTAATAATTTATTTAATGCATGCGATGGTTTTAATAATTAATTAGTTAAATGATAGTATGTGAATCATATTTTAATTCAAATATGCATAAGGGACTACCTGCCCAATGCAACTATTGTATTTTGTACCCCGAGACCCCCGCGCCTACGCTTGAGTACATTTGTTAAAAGACAACCATATTCCAAGATATAGACCCTACCAAGTTGAGGTGGAAATCCAGATGGGAGACAAACACTTTGCAGTGAGGTCAAGTTACGATATGAGTCAGGTTAAGACTCAATTATGAAAGCCCCTCGGTCATGATCGATCCGTTATGGATTGGTCATAATTTAGTTCTCAAGACCAGTCAGATTGCATGATTTTCCTTTATGAAATTTTTATTATTTTATGAGAGTACATGATTATTGCTAGATCACATAGAATAATAAACATGAAAAAATTCATAATGATGTGGAGAATATATTTCTATTTTATGTTCAGTTTTTAGTGCTGCTATCTAGTTTGAACATATAAAGATAAAAGGATTATATTCATTAATAAATAACAAAATACCTCAAATATATATTATGTCTTAAATGCCTTTCATTACTGGAATTTGAACAAAACAGGGTATTTGGGGTGATCTCCAACCATAGTTGAGAGTTCCTCTTACTACTGGGGTGTTTTCATGAGAGAATTGGGTCGACTTAACTGAAGTGAGTAGTCCAAGATTATCCATAGCTAACTTTTTATCACTTTTGAGGCAAGATGCTGATGGAGTCAAGTTAAGAATTCAAAAGCTTGGATATTACTCAACTGTACAAGGAAACACAAGTTAAGTTGTTGTCCAACCTAGTGCCTACCTTGAAACCCTCAGAGTAGTGGAATAACCATAGCTTGTAGACTTTGATAAAGGTCTCAAGGATCCTTTCCACCAGAATACTCTAGTAATAGAATATTCTGAATCTAATAGTGAGGGATATTGAAGTTCACTAAAATAGTGGGAGACATTGAAATGATATGATAATATATTAACCGTAAATTTCAAAAGGTAATCCAGATAAATTACTATTAGATAATGTTTATCTGATGTAGATTTAAAATGGAAATCACCAACACCCTAAGTACATTATCACTGCGATCAATTTTGGATAAAGAAAATATCCTCACTAGCAATAACTTTTAAGAGTGGTACATGCGCTTGTGTATAGTAATATGATAAGAAAGGAAGTTATATGTACTGGAATCCTTAGTTCCTACCAAGCCTCCTCAGGGAGCAAGTAAGGATGAAAAAGTTAAATTGAAATAGCATGTAGAGGATGAACATGATGTTCAGTGCATCAAGTTGTCATCCATGTCCTTCCAATGGCAGAAAATGAATGAGGATGAGGATACCTACAAGATTATTTCACACCTAAAAGAATTTTATCAAGATAGTTCCAGGTAAGAAAGGTATGAGATATCAAGTGCCCTATATAAGTGCAGGCTAGTAGAAGGGTACCAAGCCAGTCCTCATGTACTCAAGATGATTGGGTATATTGATAGGCTTGAATCCATTGGGATCACATTGAACAAATAACTAGTAGTGGATCTCATACTTTCCTCTTTAACACTAAGTATATTGACTTTAATTGTCAATTATAACATGAATGATATGACAAAGTCACCCCCAGACATTTTGGATTTAGTTCTCCAAGCTGACAAAGACATGAAAAATACCAATTCATCTGTCCTTATGGTGAACAAAAGAAACAAGGGAAATGAAAAGGGGTCTAAGGAAAAGTCAAGGTGAAAGAAAAAAATACATCATCCTAAAAAGAAGAAAAATATTAAGAGGCAGAGTAATGAGAAGGATGTTGTTTGCTTTGGATGAGGGAAGAAAGGCTAGTGGAAGAAGAATTGAAGATCTGGGAAGAAGAATCAAACTTATGCTTCTACTTCAGGTATTTTTGTCACTGAATGCAGCCTATATTTATCTACAAGTTGGGTATTGGATACAATATTTGGATCACACAATTGTATTCATATACAGGATCCAAGTAGGTTCAAGAAGATTAAATAAGGTTAAGTGGATCTCTGAGCCCTAAATGGTGCAAGTCTGACAGCCTTGGAATATAGAGACTATCACTTAACCTTATTAATTGGTTTGGTTATAGTTTAAAAAAACTTTTATTATGTACCTTCTGTAACCAAGAACATAATCACTGTGTTGATTTCAGACATTATGAGATTTTATTTCAAGTTTGGAAGTAAATGCTGTCTCTTTTATAGGGATAACATCTGTTATGGTATGAAACATCTTAACAATGGTTTATATGTGCTAGAACTTGAGAACACCATAATGAGAATCAATGAAAAAACTAGACAACATGACTCATATATCACCCACCTATGGAACTTGAAGACAGGTCATGTAAACGAGAAGAGACAACATAGATTAAATTAAGAAGGTTATTTAGAATCGGTACAATTATAACCCCTGAATGTATATCAAGCTTGTTTACAAGGCAAAATGACCAAGCACCTTTCTTAGGGAAGGGATAAAGAGCCTATACAATACTGGAATTAATTCACACTGATGTATGTGGTCTATATAAAGTATAGGAAAGGTGTGGTTCTTCATTATTCAATAATTTTACCAATGATTATAGTAGGTATGGCTATATTTACATAATGCAGTATATGTCTGATTCCTTTCGGATATTCAAGGAATACCAAAATGAAGTTGAAAACTAACTTGGTAAGAAGATAAAATCACTCCGCTCAGACTGTGGAGGAGAATATATTAACCAATATTTCATTGATCACTTGATGGAGTGTGGGATAGTATCCCAACTCACTCCTCCTTATACACCACAATGGAAGGGTGTTTGTGAAAGGAGGAATATGACCTTGCTTGACATGGTCATATCAATGATGAGTCATGCAACTCTTCCATTATCCTTTTGGGGATAAAATTTGTAGATAGAAACATATACCCTTAAATAAGTACCAACTAATGCTAAAGATGGGATTCTATATGAATTATGATATATAAATAAACCCAGTATGACACACATACTTGTATGGGTATACGAGGCATTGTCATCACTTTACCAAGTGAAAAATTAGCATCCAGAAGCCCGAAGTGCATATGTATAGGTTATCTTAAGGAATCCAAAGGATATTACCTATATAACTCTTTAGATATAAAATTTATTATGGAAAGACATTCCATATTTATTGAAAGGGAACAAATTTATATTCAAAATAGTGGGAACAAAATTGACTTCGATGAAGTTAATGCTCCAGATGTACAAGAGTTGGAAGAGGAATAATCTTCACAATAGAAAGTGGAAGAAGAAGTTGTTTGTGAGACAAAAATACTACATAGGTCTACGTGAGAGGTTAGAGAACCAGATAATTATAGATTTATTTTCATAGAGTTAGGTGAAACATTATACCTTGAGGATAATGAACCTCTAACTTACAAGAAAGAAATAGAAGGAAAAGAAACTTCTAAATGGAAGGAAGCCATGAATTTTGAGATGGAGTCCATGCACCAGAATAAAGTCTGGATTTTGGTAGAACCTCCACCTGATGTAAAGCCTGTTGGATTCAAGTGAGTATTCAAAATGAATATGGACATGGATGGTGAGGTTAATACCTTTAAATAATGGATGGTTGAAAATCATTTTATGCTACGTCAAGGCATCAACTATGATGAAACCTTATCACTAGTAGCTATGCTTAAATTCATCTGAGTATTTCTTGTAATCACATCCTTTCATGATTATGAAATTTGGAAAATGGATATCAAAACTACATTTATAAATGGGAAGTTGGTTGAAGACATCTATATGATCAACCAGAAGGGTTTGTCAAGTCATAGAACACCAATAAAGTATGCAAGCTGAAGAGATACATTTATGTGTTGAAAAAGTAATCACAGTCATGGAATGATCATTTTTATGAGACTATAAGAGAATTTGGTTTTGTCAACAATGAAAGTGAGCCTTGTGTCTATAAAAAGGTTGAAGGGAATTACATCATTTTTGTAGTGTTATATGTTGATGACATATTAATTATAGAAAATGAGGTCCAAGTATTACAATCAGTTTTGAATTGGTTAAATGAATCCTTCTCCTTAAAATAATTAGGCGAATCATCCTACATTATAGGGATCAAGATATATTGATATAGATCCCAAAGGCTTCTTGGGCTAAGTTAAAGTAAATATGTTGACAAGGAACTCAAAAGTTATAATATAGAACAATTCAAGAGAGGGTTGTTGCCTATGTCACATGGTATTAATATCTTCAAGAAATTGTCTCCACAAACATAGGAGGAGATTGAAAGAATGAGTAGAATCCTTTATGCCTCGATAGTGGGTTTTATCATGTATTCCATGCTATGTACTAAGTTGGATGTAACATTTTCTTTAAGCTTGGTGGGTAGATATCAATCCAATCCATGAGAGTTGCACTGGGAAACTATTAAAATTATCCTTAAGTACTTGAGGCATACAAAGAATATGATCCTAGTGTATAGAGGATATGAGGAACTAGTAGTGAGAGGATACCCTAATGCTAGTTTCTAGATAGATTATGATGATCTGAAATCACAGCCACACTACATCTTTTGCCTGAATAGTGGTGCAGTGTGATGGAGATGCTCGAAGTAAGCTATGGTTATTGATTCTACAGTAGTGTCTGAATATATTTCAGCTTCTAATGCAGAAAAAGAAGAATTCTAGATACACAACTTTATCTCAGAAATTTTTGTTATGCCTTGTAGTGAAAACCATATTCCAGTATATTGTGATAATACTACTGTAGTGGTGCTTGAAAAGGAGCCCAGGTCTCCCTAGAGGACAATCCATATTCTTAGGAAGTTTCACCTCTTGAGGGATTTTAATCAAAGTGGTGAAGTCATAGTTAGCAGAGTGTCCACAGATAATAATGTTGCAGCCCCCCTAAATAAATCCATTTCTAAGAAGAAGCATGATTCTCATGTGCGAGCTAGCAGATAGAGACTTGTTAGGAGTTGTCTCAAGTGCAGGTGGCAGTGTTGGAGGTGGGTGACCTAGACCCAACTTCTGTTGTACTTTGATTAACACTAAATTTATTCAGTTTTTTATAAATATATGTGTTTATATTTCCATATTAGTGTAGATACTTCTACATCTAGTTTTTTATGGAAATTTCCTTAAGTTACATGACGTATCAAAGGGTTATAGCATATCCTAGTCTATAATGAGATACTTAAGAAACTATAACATTAATATTAAAGTAATTTCCTATGGTCCAGTTACATCAATCCGAAAGGACATAGATGATGTGTGACTATCAGGTGCTGGGGGCTCATAAACATTGAGACTTCTTCTCATGAAGTTCTCACTTGATGATATCTAGTTATTGAGATCATGAGGACTGACCCATAAAATAGGAACACCACTTATTTTCGGTGTCATTGGTTGTTCTTATCAATAGACATGTGTAATGATATCTATAATTGAGATTATTATCAATGTATGTCATTTAATTGCGTACTTTGATACAAGGTGAAAACCCTAAAAATGAAGTCATGGAGAGGTATTTTGTGTTTGGTACGTCATTGGTGACATAAAATTGATTGAATGATCAAGATAGGATTTGTTGCTTTCGAGTTGAAGAAGAGATATCTCAGGCCTAGTTGATTAGGATGGTGACACCTTCATTATGTCCATAGCCAAAGTAGTCGAAGGTAAGACTGCCCCGAGAGATCAACAAATAAAATAAATCAGGATAAAGGATATTGAAACTAGTGTGGATTATTATTTATTGATATATCTATGATAAAGATATTATATTACACAAACCATGTTCATAGGAAGGTATTCATTGCTTTGACTTTACCTTATCTCTATTGGGGTCTCGATGGGTTGCTAGACTCTTCTCTTGGTCAGTGAATATTATTCACTACTATTGAGATAAGGGCCTAGAGGGTCACTCACTATAATGCTTTTAGTATATTCCATATTCTGTAGAATAAGAATATAGAACTTGGTGGGGCCCACCAGAGTGTCAGGGTATTGTCCAAGTTCTATGGGTCACCAAGTAACAAATAAATTCTTTAATTATTCATGTTTAGAATAATTCATTGAATTTATTTATAACATGTATTTACAAGTGATTTAGTAAATACAAGGATAAAATACTATTCAAAAGGATTTAAATATCTTGGGTTTGTTTAATAATTTCAGGAGATGTGAGTTGAGTTAAAGACTCAACTTTATCATGCAATATATATATATATATATATATATTATAGTTAGTGATAAAATGATAAATATTATTTATGGCATAATTTAATTGGTCATAAATAAATATTTATAAGACTTATACTATAAATATCTATTACACGGGGGCTGGGAACCCATACCGATTATTTTAGATATTCCATATAAAATAAAGAGAGAGGCTCTTCCCATGGAACTATTCATGCATTGGATTTGAGAGCCTCTCTCTTATCTGGAATTCTAGAGAGATATTCTCTCAAGTATACAAGATGTTCTATTTCATTCTTCTTAGATCAAAGTTGTTTGCTTGTAGTGATCATCACTGCGTCAAATTGGTTGTTGGTGTACCACGCTACAACCAGAATTCCAATGAACGACATGTGAGAAGATTTAGAGGTCTGTGTGGATGATGTTGAGCCTTCGACATTGGAGTATTCGAGCAAAGATTGCCAAAATATTTTTATAGACTTGCACATGTCATATCTGAATGAGGTACATGTTTGAATTTTATTTTGTGATCTATTAAATCCATGTGTGGTCGTCAGACCGTAGCAGGATAAGATCACCTGAGTCGATTTTGTTATATCACTCTGATGATGCAAAAAATTTAATTTCCTGGCCCATTGGCTTCCGCTGCCTGCCCTGGTACCTAACAAATGTATGAACGAAGTTTATTCATAAGGTAAGATATTTCTGGTCTCTCATCTATTTTTGTAAGACATATGCAAATTCACCACTATTTTATTTATTTTTGTGTTGTATATAATTCAAATTGTAAATGTTATATTATTAATATAATACTTTTCATGATATTTAATGTTTCATTTAATGTTATGATTTATTGTAGTTTACAATTCAAAAGATTTCTAAATTGGGAAGGGATTTTTGTCTCAATTTTCCTTCATTGAGATAGGTATTATGTTATGAAGATATCTTCTTTTATTAGGTTTATTGAAGAACCATTTAAATTTAATATATTTAATTAATTTATTATCATGATATTATAAGTTTCATTTAATTTTATTCCTTCATCAGTCTTATGATTTAATGTTACCATAGTGGTAAGGGTTTTATGTGACAATATCATCGTTTATCGGGATTGTTTATGATTACACTTCCAATGATAAAACATTATGATATATACATAAAAAACTCATGAATTTTATTATGCTCCATTTATGTTAGGATAATAAGTGTCTTACCTTTATTTTCCTATATTTTTGTACTCAAGAGTTAAAAAATAACGTTTTATGGAAAATATTCTTTTTAGTCGAAAACCATTTTTCTTCCAAAAACCATGTTTTCTAAAACTATATTTTTAATTTCTCATGTTTTATAAAGTTTTTTCATATTGGAAAAGATATTTTCATTAAAATCTGTTTTCAATAATTTTTATTTATTACTTTATAAATTTTCAAATTTATTTTTAATTAAAAGAATTTCCAAAATGTTTCATCTTTTAAAAAGTGATTTTTAAATAAAAGTGTTTTTCCTCAAAGATACATTCCAATTGATCTTTTAAAATATTTTTATATATATTATGACATATGTTGATGTTAATTAAGATTTAATGGGGTTATGATCCAAGATTTACTTTCTTATTATTTCTATAAATGGTTTATGTTTACGATGAAATGAAATTTACAAAACCTGTTTATTTTTCCATGCGATATGCCATGATAAAATTCTTATGAAACCCTCTTCATTTTCTATGGGTTATACTAAGATTAAGTTTTGAAATTATTATGAAACATTTATCTTTTACACACATTATTAAAAGATGAAATTTTTATTAAAACCATTTCATTACTTGGGTTATGATTTGATGAATGTTTTATAATATTTTGGCACACATCTATATAGTTTTCATTATGTGATGGGTGGGAAATATATCTCCTTATAATGAGTTGGGTAATAATAAATGTTCTATGATACCATAGGATACAAGTTAGGTTATCCCAATCCTTAAATGAGGGTACAAGGGTGGTTATCCCTAGATTGAAAAATAGGGTACACGAGTGTTTAACAAAAGTTCAAAAAATATGTTATATAGGTGGTGTACCCAATACTGAAGCAATAACACGGGTGGTTATCCCAATGATAACATGTTATGGATGTCATGGGGGTATTATTGACATATAAAACTACATTATTATGTGTATGACTCAAATCTATGTCTAATTCTAGTGTTATGATCTTATGGATCATGTTCTTTGATTCCATTATGATTCATGACTTATTAACTACCAATATTTTTTCTATGAATCATGTTATGATCTATGATAGGTTGGGTATGAATTTACAATGTTATTTTCATGATAACATACCCTTATGGTTATCTTATGATTTCATATGATCATAGATTTGTATCTCTTACGATTACCCTTACTGAGCATCTGAGCACACCCTTTCTTATGTTTCCTTCTTCATGTTATAAAGAATGATTTAGGTAGGGAATAACTAAGATGAGTACTATGTGAGAAGATATTTGTGAGATATGTTGAAGATATATAAAAAAATTATAATATTGTGTACCTAGTCTCTAAATAAAGTAAACTATTATAGTCCTTAGGCTTGTGTTTGTGTAATGTATTGAATATCCATAAAAAAGATGTAACATCAACATATGAAAGGTATGATTCACAAAATTTTGTATTAGAGGATAGATTTAGTTAACCTTCATAAAATAGTGTGAAAAAAATTTAGTGAGATCTCTAGGGATATTTCTAAGGATATGTTTAGGTATGTATCTAAGGATAAGTATAAGGATGAGTCAATGTTTTGGAAAATGTCCTGGAATTTTGGTAAAGATAGTGAAAGTGGTTTCCTAGAAATTAAATCCCTATAAAGATACTGAAATTGGTTGTAGATCTATAATAGAGGTAACTTGTGGTAATAATTATGATAAAGGAACATTTATATGGGAACAATTATCACATGGTGCATGAAAACGAGCCTTGTTACCCACCTTATTTGATACGCCTAGTATATATGCTTTGGAAATTCACAAAATCTTTAAAAATAATCATGAAGTATTTAAATAATGAAAACTATGAATGAACTATGATTAAACAAAGGTGTCATAAATTAAAATTATTTTTCATTATTTATAATTCCTATACGTAATTTGCATGATTATATTGTTTTACAAAATGATTAGTGTTTCTCGCACTAGGATTTTTTTTGGTTTTTTTCAATAACTACATCCAAAAGGAAATGAGTTGACATTGACTGTGAAGGAATATTTGCTGATGGGTAGACAAATGGGATGATGAATAGAGTGAAGGATTTTATGATTATTCCTAATTAGTTATCATTATATATGAATAAAAATGTACACCTTAGCTAATCATTGGACTCACTAAAGAAGAGAAGGATAGAGTTTAGTGAGTGTTCAGGAAATGGAATACATGGAAAAAATAAGATTTAGTTTTATTTATGTTCAGAATGTGGGAAAATCACTCTAGGGAATGTCAATGATGGCCATGAATATTTTAAAAGTCTGTAAAATAATGAAATAAGGAAATTAATTTATTTGGATGAATGAAAAGTTAAGTAAACACAATGGATGAGAATATTGGTCTCCCTAAGATGTCATTAATGGTTAAATGTTTCAAATGTTGGAATTATAGAAATTATAGAAATATTTTTCATAATGGTAAAAATCGTGAAGATAATCAACAAGGTTATATGAGTAATGATTTCACTATTGATGATGAAGAGACTACGAATGAAATATGAAAGGAAAGAGGTATTACGGAATAAGATGATGAAGTCAAGTTAATGGATTCAAAATATGGTGAAATAATTGATATGTTTATGTATTATAATTAATGAATTATTAAATATATATATATATTCTTGAGTATAAGTTTTTCCTTAAGGATTTGAAAAAATATATAAAATTTTATTGATATAATTAAAAAGAGATTTAATAAAAATGAAATATTTTGATCAAGGGAGATAACCCTTAATATTTTCTAGATATTAAGGTAATGATGTTGGGATAAAGAAATGTTGAATATAAATAATGTAAATTGGATAGTGCAAATTACCTTGGAACTGATCAGTGATTAGTTGACTAAGCGGTTTATGCTACCATGGATGTAGTTTACAAAAATTTTGGATTTATGTAATATTTCCAATAATCTGTGTTTTATATAAAGAATGAGGAAGCATGTATGTTTTCAATAAAGATTTATGATAATTTATTTTATTACCATGTTTTAAGAGAATAAATGATGATGGTATTAAGTTAAAATCAAGATACACTTTATGATATATGGGGGATTAATGTTAATTTTATTTTTGATAAATTTTGTGACCTTATTTATATATTTTAAATTTTGGAAGGGTTTGAAGGTTAACCATTTATGGAATGGTTTAAGTTGATCTTTGGAAGAGGTTTTAGAAAATAATGTATTACATAAAAATTTGAATATTTATTTATATTGGATAACTTGTACTAACCATTTTTTTATAATAATATCATGAGATCAGAGTAAAAACTTTCATTATATTATGGATCCTATGTTTTATTGAAATTGAATTTTAGTGCTAGTAGTATAAAAGAAATATTTTTGGATATTAATTTTTTTGGATTAATAGATGAATTAGAAATTGATCAAAGAACAACAATAGGATGAATTTTTTCTTATGAAATCGAAAAATATCAAGTAATTATGTTTCCTTATAATCACAGACATTAAAGGAATACCTCAATATTAAGAAAATGATCTTAAAAAGAAAAATGTTATTCTATTACCTTCATATCTGATGAATCATATGGTATTTTAAATCATCACATATTTTTGGTTTTGAGGTATTATAATCTCCATTGATCATTGAATTCTTTGCGATTAATGTCTTTTATCACTTTCTATAATTTTTTACTATTTTCTTCTAAGTTTAAATCTGTACTTCCCACCTATGTTCTCCTATGTGGTAACTCAATTATGAGTTAATTTAGATAACCTTTATGTTTTCAAAATTCCCATTTAAAGGGATGTTTTATTATTAATTTGTACTATGTGGGTTTCAATGAAGTAATTTTCAACTGTAAAACTGTTGATGATCTAGATGAATTTCAAAGAATAAAATCATTTTAAGGGGTGTAGAATGTAGCAGTCTGAGATTTTATGAAATATTTTTTTTCCAAATTAATTTAACCTTTTTTATTATTTGGGTTACACGAAACATTGAGTTTAGATTATATAAGATGAAACACTGAGTTTATATTTTATTACACACAACACAAAATATTTCTTTTATTACATGAAACACCAAGCAGAGATAACATTACATGCAATATCAAGTTAAACAAAATGTAACATACTATTAAAATTCTATTATTTAATATGATAGCTATCACTTAACCATTATAATGGTGGGTATGAATAGGATTAAATAAATAATGAAAATATATTTTCTACACATGTATATAAAATGATTTCTTTGGTGACCAAATAATTATAAATGAAAATAAAAACCATTTGAAATTAAAGGAAATATTTTTCTTAAAAACTATTTTTATGTAGAAAAACATATTTTAACTCAATAGAAAAATCACTTTGGTAAATTATTTTAATGAAATTTATAAATTATGTGTTCATTAAGCTAATTAAAATTCATCTTATGTGTTTTCTTGATAATAGGTAATAATAAATACATTTTCATACTTAAAAATATATTTTTCAAAAAATAATTTGGTCACCTATTTGCATGCTTATTTTTAAAACTAATTTTTGAAACTTTTTAAAAATTTATTTAAAAAATATTTAATTTTTTATATCAGAATATAAAACTGAGATTCGGGTGAATCTTGGGAAATTTTCTGAAAATTATAATTATTTGATGAATAGTCAAAAATACTAAATTTTAATTGAAAAATGAATTTTTGTTTAAATTTTTTATAAAGTTAAAACATATTTTAAATTTATTTTAAAGTAATATTAGTTCAATTATATATATAGTAGAAAATTTTTGGATGTTTCAATCCATTCTATATTTAAAATGGATATACAACTTTGTAATCTTTTAAACATTTTCTCTTTGAAAAATCTACATTCTCATCGCGTCTATGAGATTTATTTTTAATTAATTTTATCCACTTTTGTGGTTGTAATTTAGAAAAATGGATTCAAAATTTTTAATCAGAATATTTTATATTATCTAAAGTGGTTAAATTAAATTTTTAGTAGAATTAATAGTGATAAATATAAAAATTAATTACCAAACTTATGGTAAAAATACTTTTACTGGAGGATAAACTAAGAAAATAAGGGTGAAGATGACTATTACACTTGTAAAAATCCTATTTTCATTCCATATTACCATATTATCCTTTAAAAGTTCTAATATATGTAAATTTGGAATCTTTATTAATGTGAGTTTATTTTTTATTTTGTATTCTTATGGGAAATTTCTGTGTAGTTTCCAAGTGGGTTCCTTTCCCCCACTTATAAAAGGCCACCACAACCCTTCACTTCTTCAATCATTTATAACCATTTTATTCAACCAATAAATAACCAAATAACTTCCCAAAATAAATCCTCTCATCCAATAATCCTTATTTTGTGCATAAATCCAACATTGGAAGGCTTTTGGTGAAAACTTAAGGCGGTTAACCGAAGAAGAGGTAATGATCTTCAACAAGTGTTTTTATTATATTTATTCATCCACATCCTGCAATTATTTTTAAACCATGATTATATAATAAACTCAATATATGAAATATAATTATTTGTTTTTATGTTAATTTCATTACCTTTATCCATCCCCGCTTCCATCAAATGGGTTATGAAATCCCCATTCATGTGTACAACGGACTACTACCTCACAAGCCGATGTCATTCGTTTTTCCAATACCACTTATCACAATTTGTTATGATGATTGATATAAAGTATATATATATATATATGATATTTATAACATAATTACACCTATGGAGTCATTATATAATGTATAACATTTTTAATTTTCATTCCATAGTGGATACGATAATGTTGCTCGTGTGTATGAAGGACTACCTTATCAGGAACTGATGTGATTCATTCTCATTAACTCTTTACATGGAAGATAATAAGGATAAAGTTAATTTATAAATTTGAGGAACATGAAATAATAATTTTATTCATTAAATAATAATCATTCTTATAATTTAATATATCGCTTTCTTTATTACCTTTTCAATCACTGAAACAGGATAATGTTGTTCTTGTATGCGTGGACTACCACCTTTATGAAGAGATGTGACTCTATTTTCATCACCAAACCATAAGGTTTATATTTATAAGTATATAACAATAAATAATATGTTAATTTTGATATTATTATAATTCTGTAAATATAATATATTTCTTACCTTCTTTCCATAATGATCGTTAAACAATGGAAAAGTTACTCATGCGTACGTACGATCTACCATCTCCATGATCATAACATACTTAATTTCCTAATACTATATTTCATGATTGTTTTTAGGAGTATAAATGATTTACCAGTATTATTATTATTTAATTACTATTTTTATAGGGATTATGGAACCATTATCAAGTATGAGGATTGAAAGTAACAAATCAAAACATATATTAAAAACAAAGCGGTTATTACTCGAAACATGACTTTAACATGGAATTGTTAATAAAAGGGTAATAAAAGGACATAAGTAAATAATACCATGTATGATATATTTAATTATGGTTATTTAATATATTTATAATAAAGTTATATTTATAATATAGTATGTTCAAACATGTACAAAATAAGTTGAGACTAATAGGGTAAGGGATTTCTATTCTATATTTTATTTCTGGGAGTCATATAAAAATTCAGAAGTCGTTTATTTTATTGGTGTATATAAATCACCTTTGAAATGTTATATCATGAATATAATAATTTTCATGATAATTATGGTTAAATTTTATTTTTTAATGGGTTTTATGAATCAAAATATTACTAAATTAGTAATGGATTTTTGTCTCAATTTTCCTTCCTTGAGATATTTTGTATCTTATACAAATATATTATTTTATTCGGTTCATATACAACCCTTTTAAATTTAAAAACATGAATTAATTTATTATCATGATATTATATATTTCATTTAATGTTATCACTTCACGGGGTTTACAATTTAATGTTATGAAGGTGGTAATGGTTTTATGATACAATCTCATCTTTTATCAAAAATATTTATAATTGTGCTTCCAATGATGAAATATTTTGATCTAACTCTAAAGAAATCATGATTTTTATCTTTCTATGGTTATTTAATGAGAAAAATGCTTTCTATTCATTTTTATATCTTTATATACTCAAAATTTCAAGAATAAAGTCTATAAGAAAAATCAACATTCTGGGAAAAAAACCTTTTTCTTCTAAAACTAGGTTTTCTAAAAAAATTTCAAAATGTTTAATAATTTAAAACATTTTCCAAATTGGAAAGGATATTTTACTCAAGAAATTTTTTAATTTTTTAAATATTTATTTATATGTTTTTAAGATTATTTTAAAATAAAATTATTTCCAAAATGTTTTTTTGTTTTAAAAATTGATTTTTAAAGAAAAGTTAATTTTCCTTAAACAAATGTTCCAATTGAGCCTTAAAAATGATTTTTCTTATAAGAATTAATCATTTGATGTTAATTATGATTTATTGGGGTTATGATAGAATTAAATCATTCTTATTGTTTCTTTCAATGTTTCATATTTATGATGGACATATGTTTATGGAACCCATTTATTTTTCTATGGGTTGTACAATGATAAAATTTTTATGAAACCCATATTTACCCATGGGTTATTCTATGATAAAATGATAAAATGATTTTGAAACATAAATATTTTACATAGGTTATGATAATATTAAATGTTTATAAAATTCAATTCATTTCATGGGTTATTATTTGATGAATGTTTTATGATCTTATGGCTCACATTTGTATGATTTTCATTATGTGACTAGTAGGACTTATATCAACATTCAATGAATTGGGTAATGATAAATGTTTTATGAGGTTAGAGGGTAGACGGGTGGTTATCACAATCTTGAGAGGAGGTTACACAAGTGGTTAGTCCAACCCCAAAAAATAGGGTACACAGGGGTTATTCCAATACTAAAAAATATGGTACATGAGTAGTTTTCCCATTTCCGAAGTAGGTACATGGGTGGTTAACCCAATACTTTCATATTATGAATGCCATGGTGGGTATCCTTGAAATAATATTTTATATGTTTATTTATATTCAAATAATCTATGTGTTATGTCAGTGTTATGCTCTCATTGCTCATGTTATTTGATTCCCTTATGTTTTGTATGAAATTTATAAGTTTTTTTATTATCACATACCATTATTCTTATCTTATTATTTCATATGATCATATATTGATATCTATTATTGTTACCTTTACTGATCATCTAAGATCACCCTTTCTTAGGTTTTCTTCCCTAGGTTATGAAGAAAGGTTTATGTAGTGTATGCCTAAGAGGAGTAATATATGAGATGATCTTTGCAAGATATTTCGAAGATCTTTTTCTAAATTAATAGATTTTATAACTAGTATCCCAATACACTACTATTATGACCCTCATGACTGTGTTTTGGGTCCTAAAAAATCTACATGGAAGGTAAAACATACATTTATAAAGTTGGTAAAAGAAAAAACAAAACCCAAAGCCATGAATTTTTTAAGACTAAAATAAATTAGAAGAATATTTTAAAAAATGAATAAGGTATCTGAGGTGAAAACTGGTAAGGTACTGTTCTGGATAGAAAAATTCGATACATAGACTTCCACTTGGCATGGTGTCCAGTAAATGAAGTTGTTTGTCAGGACGTAATAGTGCCCACATGAACTCGCGAATAATAAATGATCATTTTTGTGTTCAATGATGATTTAAATCTATATAAAATGACCTTCCCCCACAAATTGTAAGTCTTTTTTTAAATTGATGGTGATTTTCATCCCATGTGAATGGAATAGTTCATTGGTTAGGACATCCTCAAATGGGTTCCCATAAACGAAAGCCTTGTGTCCCACCACAGATGATCAAACATCTTAGTTCCTTATTTCTCCATTTCTCTATAAAATAAAAAAGGGATAACTTGGGAAGAGGATACAAAAACCAAGGGGGAAACCAATACTACATAAATGAAAATATAAAGAAAAATGTGATATCCCTCGATTCCTATAATGAAAACCCCCAAATAAATTAATGGAATACAAGTAAATCACCCAACCAATTTCTAAATTAGGACCCTATACAGAAACCATTTCATGAATCACAAGTGGATATTCCCTTTATAGTCGATCAACCCACATAGTAGAAATATATGTGTAGGATAACTTTCACCCTGTAGAAAAATGCTGTCCAAGTGGAAATCAACTCTGTGTAACAGAACTCTACGTACACAGAACATGAACATGCGTAGAAAAGTTCTATGTGGGTGAAACTAAGGCCCATGTAACAAAATGATATACGGTGGGAACCCAGGCCCATGTAGAATAATTCTACATAAAGGGAACCCCATCCATAATACCAACATGATATGTAGAATGGGGGAATCCTAGGGTGTAAAACCCACCCTCTAACATTTCTTACGTTCATTGTACTATTATCTACCACCTTTTAACCTCTATAAAATTACCTAATTTCCTTCTTTAGAAATAATTTTTATATGAATTAGTATGTCCTAAGTGGTTCTCCTTACAAGGAAACATGCCAAGGCCTCTCCTAAAACCGTTGAATTTGTATGATCAAATCATTGGACATACGAGTGTGTCATCTCAAGCAAATAAACCCATGGTAAATGAGGTCCTATTGATATCCTACTTAGCAAGGGGGTCATTATAATGTTCTCAAGCCTACATTACCATGGTGACAAGAGTCCCGACCTTGGAGGTGTTCAGTTGGACATCCCTATTTATGGGAATGAGAGGAACCATTATCCTTTCCATTGAATGAGGTTTAACAAAGGATCCTTCTATCATTATCTCTAAAATATTGAGATGGGAATCACTCCTGGGGTAAGACCCTAGCCTTTATTGTGAGAGGTATCACTATTTATCCTCTTTGCCAGTCTAGGGTACATTATTGGGAGGAGATTTCAATGTCAAATTCTGCTCTCTTTCCCTCTGCTTTTGGTACTAAGCCTCATCCCCTAGTGGAAAACATAAATTGTGTGGTTTTCTTGATCGACCAGTTTCTCTTGTTTCTCACACCGATCATGCCTCATGCGGGCTTAGAGGTTAATAGTGATCATGAAATCAGCACGATACTAAGAATTTGGGAATCATTCCAAGTGTAAGCACCAACCAAACAAATACTTCCTACCCAGTATAAGCCCCAACCATGTCACCATAAAACCTTCAAAAGGGAATCATTCTAAGTGTAAGCCATAACCAAACATAGGACTCCTATCTGGTACAAGCCTCAACCATGTCACTATAAAGACTTCAAATGGGAATCCTTCTATGTGTAAACCTCAATTAAAACCCCTAAAAGACCATGATTTCAGAATTTCCTCATGGTTCTAGTCACATAGACCTCCTCTTATGTGTAATCCCCAAAACCATTATAAAATTCTGTCAAGGGGACATATTACCCATAAAACAAATCTTCAATGGGCCATATTCCTGATGAAGTAAGTACATGGGCCTCCTCTATAGGTGTAAGCCCCAAAATATTTTGAACTATGTAGGGTTTGATTCAAAATTAATCGGGATACATAAGAAGCATCCTTGAGGTCCAAAACCAACACCCAAATTCACACTAATATTCTCTAGGTATTATTCCTAGTAGGGTCACATCTAACTCAAAGTTCCATATTCCATCCAATCCCCTTTCACCACAATCCTTATTAGGAAATATTCCTAGTAAAATCATATCCACACCTGGGATACCACATCTCTTCCAGGTCCCTCGAGCCGCTTTTACATAAGTCCCCCAATAAACTTTGACTAGGAACCTTCTTCCTAGGTTTCCTTTCTGTATGATGTTAAACTACACAGTTTGTTCTTTATTATATGACCTTAAAAGGTATGATGTGCCCTGTTAAGTGGAACCAAAATACATGGGTTATGATACCTTTTACAAGGATATGTAGGAAGCTCATATTATGGGTCTGATACTGACATCAAAACAAATTCAGTCTCCTAGGATGAGGATAAGTTCCAGAATTCCCCACTGCGTGGCTTAAAACCGAAATCATAATCATAAAAAATTGAATAATGTCTAAAATGTTTATAAAAGGATTCAATTTATGGTGAACTATGGATACAAACACATATCTCCATTTATGGATAACCTTATATACATACAGATGATTCCACATTTCATGCATAATAGTAATTGACTGTTTTCTCAAGGGAAACCCATGTTATAATTGGGAAAGAACAAATGACTCGCAAATATTTATTAAATATATAATAGGGACCCATAATAGAAAATTATTTCCCCAAAAAGGGCGTGATGATCCTAACCTCCCGTCCTCTCGACCAATGTGAGTTATTAAGTATCATTGGCTAAGTTACCCAATGAGTGCATTCCTTTGAAGAGTATGTCCATGAGTCATCATTGATATGAGAGTCGTTGGGTGTTTTTTTTTCTATGAAAAAATCCTATTAGAAACCAAATTATCACAAGTTGGTGAGAAATATAATGGGGAATCCTACATGAATGATTGTACAATCTTTAAACCCCTATAATCAATCATACTAGATCGAACATGCCAAAAACCATTTTCATTGGAATCAAAATGGTGAACCCGATGTGAATCATTAACCAAGATGACTATGAATCCTTCATGAAAGTCCCTTTCACATCCAAAATGAAAGAGGGTCAAATAAAAAAATTGATTATGCACATTCTCATTTAAATAGATGCTTCTTTGATGAGGTTTTCTTGTTTTTTTTTTCATATATATAACAGAAACTTATCACTAGAATTATATTCAGTCTAAATGGAATATCACAAGTTCATGAAAACATGCACATATACCACTAAACAGGTTGGGTTATCATCTAAACAGAGGATGCCATCACCCATAAAACATATTTAACACTAGGTTTTAAATTCATTGGTCTGGTAGTACCACTAGAATGGTACTCTCCCAACACTATAGGTATCCCAACATTACCTCTAGTATATGAAGCCCCACTAGCCATCCTTTCATTGATGGTCGGTGGTCCATAAGTAAATTAAACCCATAACCATCTCAAATTGTTTCATGAGACTTTCTTGGGAACAAAATAACAAGTTCCTCCATTAACTTTAGAAGGATGATTAAGTGGTCACCATCGACTTCATCTCGGTAACATAGGGGTCCCGCCCAAGTGCTCTTTTCAAGATATCACCACCACCAATGCCACATGTCCCATCAAACTCATCATAAAAAGGATACCATCTCATGGGATCCCTCTATAGTCACATGGACTTAGGACCCTAGGTAAGCCTGTAGAGGGAAACAGTCAAACAAAATGGGACAAAACATCACTATTTTCCAGGTTTAAGGAGACGATCAGCCAAATACATTAGAAAATCATGAACATATGAAAATTAATGCTCATGAATATGAATCCCGTTAGTCAAATATAAATAAAAATCCTGATAATATGAAAATTCATACTCATGCAAATGAATCTCGTCAGTCAAATATGATCGAAAATCATGAGAAGATGCATGTTTCTACTCAGACATACCAAGTACATTAGTCAAATACGATGGAAAACCATGAGTATATGTCTTGGGAAAAAATACATCAATAATATATCTTGGTGTTTTTGGCGGTGATTTTGTTTGTTTGAAAAGATAGATGACTACATTTCAGTATAGTTGGGGTTTCTAAAATAGATGTGTTTATGGAGGAAAAGTTTCCTAGTGTTTTCCAAAATTTGGGACCTCAAAATCAAGATTTGTTTAATGTAAATGGAAGTATTTATTCATATAATTTTTGGTGAACTACATAGAACCTAAAGTATTTTAGGGGAAATAGTTTTTGGACCATAAATCTTGGAGTTAGTGCACCACATAGTAACGTAGCTATGCTACACTGACCACGAAGGAGGTATGCAAAACGATGAAGAAAAATATGAAAAGGAAATAATTTCACGTAGCTTCACTATACAAACCATACAACACGCTATGTGAACCAAAAAAAGTTTGATGTTTTTTGGATGAGGTCGGTGATCTAAATATGTTGTATAAGGTCACGCACTATGTGAGCTTCATAACAGAATTAGTTCACAGGGTGATTCTCATTTGCAGAGTGAAGGCGGTGAATTTATTCCTCCACAAAGGGCTCATCATTTGTGGGACTAAAGTTACGATTTAAGGTGAATAATGAATTAATAATGTGCTATTTTGAAAACATAACATGTTCATGGTTAAGGCTATACCAAAATGGAGTTTTCAATAATTTTGATCAACGAGTTTCATGGATCTATTTTTTATATAAAGAACCTTAATCATATCATTTGGTATAGAAAATTTTAATAAATAAGAACATCATTGTATGAATTTGGGTAAGTCCTATGTAGTTCACAAGGGGCGATTCTATGAAGGTGAAATATTATTTTTTTATTGGAAGTTATTTGTGATGCTGGTAGTCCTCAAAGAAGGTAGTCTTCAAAGAAAGCTTAGTTCACGAAGGTTGTTTTGCAGGAAACCATAGTCTAAAAAGGAGAAGTAGTTCATGAGGTGAATGAAATTTGGGAAGCTAAGGTAGTCCAAAAATCATATTTAGACCCAAATCACCCATGATACATAATACAAGGTGATTCATGAAGTAGGTGGTTTGTGAAGGAGGTTTCCAAAAAAGAAAAAAGGAAATTCATGAATGGAATATTCGCTAGACAATTAGTACAAGGAAAATTTTATTTCATATATAAAATGAATATAGAATTTTATGGAACACTTACATATGAAAATTTTTTTAGGGTCTTGGTAAAGGAGATATTTTTCAAGATTACCCAATGAATAGTATCATTGTTATATCTAAATTTTGAAGGAAAAGAAGAAGTTAGAGGATTCTCACCATTTTACAAATATTGCTGAAGGATTTGTTTCAATACTACATTCAAGATAGAGAAATGAGGACTTTTAATCTCTTGATGATCTAGCTTAAGAGGAGGTAATTTGAAAATATATAGTAAAGATAAGTCTTTTCTAGGTTTATAGAAAGTGCAAGTGCCATATTTTTGTGTTTTCATAGAAGTGAAGGAGTAACCGAGAAAGTATTTCAACATAGAATCTACATAAAATTGAGGATTAATTCATTATTAATAATTAAGAGACCTATATGTCCATTAACCTTATGTGGATCCTTTCTAGAGTAGTGAGAAAAGGAATAGGAAGAAGTTGATCCATTCTAACAATAATGATCAAACAAAGGAAAAATTGATGGAGTTACCCTTGTGAAGCAGTGAGCTGTCCCTAAAATTTGTAAAGGTAGTGAGCCTAGGCATTGAATTTATCCAGCCCAAACAATGTATTTGCAGAGAGCCTTAGTATATTTGGTACATCATCACATTTTTGATTGTATACCTCTTGGTCATAGCCCAGTGATAGTGAACCAGTAAAAATCTATGTGTGTTTGTGCTTTCTTTCCTTTTTTTACTTTCAATGCATCATCATTAGATAAAGTAGAAATGGATAAGAGAAATATAAATACTAAAGAGAAAAAATTGTCCCTTATAATAACGTTGTCAAGATCTAGTGGGGGAGGTAGAATTTCTAAAAGAATATCCATACCCTGATTCACCAAAATCTTGGGGTATCTAGGCCCCTTTTGGACCAAATAAGATGCCAATTCCTACTCATTCATATGAAGTACATCAGTAAAATATGATGGAAAAGGTATATACAAATCCCTACTCACTTATATAAAGACCTTCAGTCAAATATAATGGAAAATAATGAGATGATACAAATTCCTACTTATGCATATGAATCCCATTTGTCAAATACGATAGAAAATCATGAGAAGATGCAAATATATGCTCATTCATATCAAGGAATCTAGTCCAATATGGAATTAATCTTGGAGAAGATGAAAATATATGCTCACTCATATCAATCTTGTATAACGACCCATAATTTACATACATTGTTAATACTTCAAAATTTAAGTACACTTATTACAACTAAAGAAGAAGAAGTGGAAGAAGAAATAAAGTTGACAAAATCGATAACGGACATTACCTCTTCTTTGAAGCGCCTCTTTGAGACCTCCTCTTAGGGCACTAAAATTGGTCTTTGAAGAAGACCAGGACCTCTAGGATGTTTCTAGGGAAGTGGAGAAGAGAATTTGGCAGGGGTTTTCCGAGCTTGAAGGCTCAAAGTGGTGTGAGGAAGAGAGGGATGAGGTGCCCTTTTAGAAGGGAGGAGAGGGGCACCTTAGGAAAAACTAAAAATATTATTTTATTATAAAGTCATATTCGGTTTTTAATAACTTAAAATTGATTTATTTCGAAGATAAGGTGGGTATGGGTCGAAATTCTCTCATCCAATAGAATTTAGAAAATTTTAGGTTTCTATTTTAACCTTATCATTTAGATTTAACTTTAAGTTAGATAATTTAACTTTTACCGTGTCTTCTTGTTTTCTTACACTATAAGGTTAATAAACTTACTATAACAAGCCAAAAGAACCCCAAGTTGTTTATTATTAATATATGTAACCTTATATAAGTCATTTTGCCAAACCTTAGATTTTTAGGAATAAAATAACAATTAATAATATAATATTTGTTTTAAAAACTATTTTATGTCAATTTTTGCACTATTTGGTAATTGATTTTTGTGAAAATTATAACAGAAATATTAGTTCTATTAAAGTTAATTAAATCAATACTAACATGTCATATTAACCTAGAAAATTATTTTAATTCATAAAAAGACTCAAATTACATTTATTTGGGTATTTATAACATCAATTATGTCAATATTTCATTAATAAGATAATTACTACATCATCATTGTGTCATAAATAAATTAAATTATTTGTTGTATAAAAATTAAAAATAAACTTCCATTACTTAGGAAATTGTTTTATCTTTCTAATTAATATTTATAGTCGAATTTATCTTATGTATAACCCTATATTAAAAATTAATTAGTTATTGAACATTGATTTTAACTATTTTAACCCTTCTTTAAATAAATTAATAATAAATGTCCTAATCTAATAAAAGTGAGCCTAAATGGTCATATTTTATTCCTAATGTTGTTTTTGGTAGAATTACACTTATCTAATAGAATTAGGACATGTGTTAGGGTAATAATAACATTTTAACCCTTAATTTCCCTATTTTCTTTAAACCGTGGTAAAAAAAGTAAAAAGTTACTAATCAACAAAATTATTTTCATCTCATTGAACCACATTTTAGTCCTTGATATTAATCATGTCTCTTAGATTTTCTAAATTCCACTCACAAAAGTGGTAAAATTATGTTTTATGTAAATTTGCAAATTCTCCTAGGAGGTGGGTAAAAGACGGTGAAAAGATTAATAAAATTTTTATATATCTAAAATTATTATAAAATGATTCAATGAATTTCATTGAACTTATATAGGTATTATTTATCAATTTTGACCTAAAATAAATTTAAATAAAATAAATAATTATTTAAATAAAAAGTCGGTTAATAAATAGTAACCCAGTGTTTTCACTATTCATCAAAAATTGAAAGTTTTCAGAAAAATACCAAAATTTCACCCTAGGATAATTTCGATATTCTGAATCCAAAAATGAAGTCCATTTCGAAAAATAAAATTTACAAAATTTCAAAAAGTGGGTATTACTATTAATAATGACTAGTTTTAGTAATATTTTAATAGCATATCGTTGTTTAGTGAAACTCGGTATTGCGTACGACGCAAGCTATCGAGGAAGGTCGCGATTGCGTGTAAAGCAAGCCAAGAAAGTGTTGTGTGTAGTGAAATATTCCTTTGATGATTTATATAACATAAAAACAAAATATTTCTCATGAAAGTCTCGGGTGTTATATTCTACCCCCCCTTAAAATGAATTTCACCCTCGAAATTAGTCACTTTGTAAGAAACAGATGAGGATACCTCTCCCTCATCATATCCTCAAGCTCCCATGTAGCTTCTTCAAATTGGTGGTTCCTATATAAAACTTTCACCAAGCGAGTGGTCTTGTTCCATAGGACTTTTTCACTACGATCCAGAATCTCTATTGGCTATTCTTCATAAGAACGATCTTGCTCCAGCGGTACAACTTCTGAGCTGAGTACATGTGAAGGATCAGGTATGTAATTTCTCAAGAGAGATACATGGAACACATCATGAACTTGGGAGAGATTCGATGGAAGCGCCAATCAGTAAGCTACCTTCCCAACACGATCCAGAATTTTAAAAGGACCGATATATCTAGGGCTCAGCTTTCCCTTCTTTCCAAATCTCATTACTCTCTTCCAAGGAGATATTCGTAAGAACACTTTATCACCCACTTCAAACTCTAGGTCTTTTCTTCGGTTGTTTTTTGTCGACTCTAAGCAGCTCTAATGTGTTGCTGAATAGATCTGAACTTTTCTGCCATCTCATCAACAAGATCAGGTCCTAATAGCTTTCTTTCCCCAACTTCATCCCATCAAGTTGGAGTCCTGCATTTCTTTCCATAGAGAGCTTCATAAGGAGCCATCTGAATACTGGAGCAAAAGCTATTATTATAAGAATATTCCACCAAAGGCAGGTGTTGATCCCAAACACCTTTTAAATCCATAGAGCAAGATCTCAACATATCTTCTAGAGTTTGAATTGTCCTCTCAGACTGACCGTCTATCTGAGGATGATAAGCAGCGTTGAAAATCAACTCGGTATCCAGAGTATGCTGAAGTCTTCGCCAGAACATCGAGGTAAATCTTGGATCCTGATCTGATATAATGGAAAGTGGTACTCCATGCAATCTTGCCACTTCCTTTACATATATCCTGGCAAGCTGATCTAGAGAGAAATCCTCTATAATAGTAATGAAGTGTGCAGACTTTGTAAGATGATCAACTATGACCTAGATAACATTATTGACTTTGGATGTTTTAGGAACTCCAGTAACAAAGTCCATAGTGATGTTTTCCAATTTCCATTCTGGTATGGGTAATGGTTGTAACATCCCCTTAGACATCTGTCTCTCAGCTTTAACTTACTGACAAACCAAGCATCGAGAGACATATTCTGCAACATCTCTTTTCATGCCATCCCACCAGAAGTACTCTTTCAGGTCCCTATACATCTTCATGCTTCCAGTATGAATAGAGAATGAAGAACTATAAGCCTCATCCAGCAACTCCTTCTTTAATTCTGGGATGGGAGGAACACAAACCCGATTCCTGAACTTTATTATCCCATCACAATCAAGGTTGAATTCAGGAATATTTCTCACCTTCTTTTGTAACTCTACATCTTCTTTCTACACCTCTTTAATCATCACATGTGTAGATGGTTTAACACTAAATTGAGAAAGATATGATTTTCCCCCTTCCATTATAATTCCAAGATCCATCCTTTGTAAATCCATAAATATTGGATCTTTTGTGATCCTCATCACGGATAAGCTAGCATGGTCTTGTCGACTTAATGCATCTTCCACCTTGTTTGCTTTCCCAAGGTGGTAATGAATTGAGCAGTCGTAATCCTTAATCAGCTCCAACCATCTTCTTTGGTGCATATTCAGCTCCTTTTGTGTGAAAATATACTTTAAACTTTTATGATCAGTATAAATATCACACCTTTCTCCATAAAGATAATGCCTCCAAATCTTTAATGCAAAGATTACCGCAGCTAACTCCAAATCATGAGTTGGGTAATTTTGCTCATGGATTTTCAACTGTCGTGAGGCATAAGCTATCACCATATAATTTTGCATAAGAACACACCCCATACCCTTCTTGGATGCTTCACTATAGATCACAAACCTTTCTACACTACAAGGATGTGTGAGCACAGGTGCACTGGATAATCTTCTTTTCAACTCCCTGAAATTCTCTTCACATTCCTCCGTCCAAACAAACTTAACTCCTTTCCGAGTCAACTTGGTGAGTGGATTAGTTAATCGTGAAAAATCTTTCACAAAACGTCGATAACATCCAGCCAAACCAAGAAAACTTCAGATCTCTGTTACTATTGTTGGTCTCGACCATCTTTTGATAACCTCTATTTTTGCTGGATCCACAGATATCCCCTCTTTTGAGATTATGTGACCCAAAAATGCAACTTTTTGAATCCAAAATTCACACATGGTAAATTTGGAATAAATCTTATCCTTTCTCAGGGTCTTCAATATAATTATCAAGTGATCTTCATGTTATTCCTTTCTCTTTGAATAGACAAGAATATCGTCTATAAATACTACCAAAAACTGATCAAGATAGTCTCTAAATACTCTATTCATCAGATCCATGAAGATAACAGGGGCGTTAGTAAGACCAAATGGCATCACTATAAATTCATAGTGTCCATACCATGTACTGAAAGCCGTCTTTGGTATATCCTCTATTCTGAACCTTAATTAATGATACCCTGAATGAAGATCAATCTTGGAAAAGTATTGAGCTCCACGTAGTTGGTCAAATAAGTCATCAATGTGTGGGAGAGGATATTTGTTCTTGATAATGATCTTGTTAAGTTCTCAACAATCAATGCAAAGTATCATTGATCCATCTTTCTTCTTAACAAACATAACATGTGCTCCCCAAGGTGACACACTAGGGTGTATGAATCCCTTATCAAGATTCTCTTAGAGTTGCTTTTTCAATTCCTGAAACTCAATTGGGGCTATTCTATAAGGTCTCTTTGAAATAGGTGAAGCACCCAGTACGAGTTCTATTGAAAACTCAACTTCACGATTTGGTGGAAGACCTGGTAATTCCTCTGGAAAGACATCATCAAAATCCCGTAGAATGGGCATATTCTTAATCGTGAGTTTCTCACCAACCATTTGAGATAAATAACCTTCATTTAGTGGAATCAAAACCCATAAGATGGAAGAAATTTCCCCTGGAAGGTTATGTTCATCCTTACATCGATAGATGATCATAGATTGATCTGGAATATGAAATGTGACTTCCCTTCTTTGGAAATTGATATGAGCTCAATATAGAGAAAACCAATCCATGCCAAGAATCACATAAAATTCCACTATAGGAAGGATCACAAGATTTTCAGGAGTCACTTTCCCACAAACTTCAATCGGAGAAGAATTATAAACTTTTGATGCGACTGTTGTGCCATTAGGGGTTGTCACAGCTAACTCAACATCTAATTGTTGAGGTAATATGGAGATACCCTTAGAAAATTATTCAAAAATAAAATAGTGGGTGGATCTAGAATCAAATAAAACATTTGCTACTTTAGAGTGGATGGTAAGTGTACCTTTCACCACTTCGTTATCGTACTCCACATCGCTCATAGAAATTGCATGTGACTTTCCTTTGCCTTTAGCCTTAAGAGTTTGTTGACATCAATCATCATCATCAACCCTTGGATTAGGGCATTTATTGGCATAATGCCCCATTTCCTTGCATTTGTAACATTGAAGTGTAGGAGGTGCACTCCGTGTAGCCTTTTCTTTGTTCGCATCGATAGACATATTCTTCCCATCATGGCAGCATTCAAATGCCCGATGACCTTACTTTACACATTTGAATCATTTACTTGTCCCTTTAAGACAACTCCCTCCATGTTTCTTTCCACACTTTGAGCAAAAGGGAAAACTCATCTTATTTTCAGTGTGCTCTTTAGATTTTCCTTTGAATTCCATTTTTCTCTTCTTTTCAAACTCATATGACTGATGGGTTACTCTAATCTCTATCTCAACTTTGAGAGCACATCGAATGATTTCCTCGTAGCTATTGAAGTCCCTTATGGCTAACGCCCTTCAAAGACTTGATTTTAAGACACTAAAGAAACGATCGATCTTACTCTCAGGTTGGATAATAATTATGGAAGCGTACCTTGAAAGTCTTGTAAAATTTGCTTCATAGGTACCAACAGATTCATCATCCTTTTGCTTTAGTTCAAGAAACTACTTCTCCATCTTTCTTCGGAGAATACGAGGGAAATACTTATTGAAAAATATGTTCTTGAACTCGTCCCATTCCATGGACTCAATTTCATCTCTTTGCCTCGTATTCTTAATAAGATTTCACCATTGATCAGCTTCACCTTCCAAATGATAAACTGCTAAGATGACTTTATCATGTTCAGAACATTGAAGAACTGAAAATATCTTTTCAGTAGTACTGATCCATTGTTTAGCCACTAATGGATCAGTAGACCCACTGAATGAAGGTGGATACTGCCTCATGAAGTATTCAATAGAATTTTTCTCCTTCGTTTTCTCATTTGGAAGTCCTGCATGATTCATAGCTTGATAAAGTTGTGTGAGCGTGGCTAAAAGATTTTTCATTCCATCTCCCATAACGTTTGGTTTCTCAGGGGGACAATCATTGCATTGCCCGTCGCATTCCGCATTAACACGGTTCCTTCAGGTTCCAGCCATTGAATAAAACCAAGAAGAATAATGTGAGCAACACTAATTATAATAGTAAAAACAAATAATCAAGAATAAAATTTTACACTTAAGTTCTTATCATAGGTTATTCATGGCCATTTCTAAAACACTAAGATTGTGTTCTATGCTTAGACATATACTTAGGTTTTTTACTAAGGCTTTCACTTCCTAGTTTCCAAAGGTTGACTATACCTATCCTCTGATACCAACTATAATGACCCATACTTTACATACATTATAAATAATTCAAAATTAAAGTACACTTATTACAACATATAACAAAACCATGAATGGACCGTATAGGTATAGTGTCTTTGGAAACTGAGAAACATAAACAACTGGTTCACAAATAATCTACATTGTCTCCCATTTATTTCATCATATCTAGAGTCCCTTTTGGCATATCCTACTTAATTACCTTCTTCCTGGCCTGGGGAAAGAAAACATACAAAAGCGTGAGCTCAAATGATCAGTAAGGGTAAACAAAAGAAATATCAATCACACCATATTCATAAGAACATAACATTTTCGAAATCTTAACCTGCAAAAGAGATCATAATTTCATAACATGGGATAAATCATAGTAGTGAAATGTAATCCCAATAATCATAACTTAAAACATGAAACTTTGTGTCATTCACACATAATCATAGATAATCATTTCTTATTAGTCAAGACTCATTTCCAAGACCATCTTAGCGGACAAAGTCCATTTCTGAACTGAGTTCACTCCTCGTTTCAGTCCTGTTTCACTAAATCGATTTAACCTGCCGTTCCAGCCATGTATATCTCATGAGATATAAATATTTACGCAATACATTGGAGGGAGATATAGGTCCCACCCATCTCATAATGAAACCATTCTTATGTTTTCCACAAAATCATAAATCATACATCATAGCATAACCCATGTAATAAAAATGGGAATCTTAAACATCATGCCATCATAACATAATCCATATAAGAGAAAAGGACAACATAAAAATAATTCCATCATATCATAATAAAATCAATGTAAAAATAGGGATAGAAATAGAACCCTATATTATCTTAGATGGAATTTTTTTTTATAAAACACTTGAACTCCATTCTTGAGGAAAATATCATTTCTACTTCAAAAACATTTTTTCCTTTCTTAACATGTCATACAATTTTAAACTAAAAGAAGTTGATTAAAAATAAACTTGAAAATTTTTAAAGGAATCTTATGGGAAATAATGTTTTAAAAATTCATTCATGCCGTATACGTTAAAAAAACATTCTTCTGGTACTTTTGTCGGAAAAGTCAAAAAGTACCTCGTACGAAAAACGACAAAAGATTCCTTTCATATCTTTTAATAAAAACTCACCAAAGGGTAAAATTTGATTTAAAAAATTGTAGAAGTATATAAATATTACATATTTAGGAAATATGGATGTGGATGATAAATATTCCCCATTAAATTCTGAAGTATAAACAATCTCAGATAAAAGTGAGATTTCGAGATTTTCCCTTACCTTAGGTCCGATTTGATTCATAAGTGTCCGAACCTCATGTATAATGATTTAAATAATGTCATTTACTTATTACAGAATCATACTCATTTTTATGATATCATATATGGCCATATTCTTAGCTTATTATTAGTAATATTTCATTGCTACTTGTTATTCGGGTGTTTATTACTTTTTGTTCTTATCCGTATTTTGTCGAATAAATTCTTATTATTCTCTTTAGGTTATAGATAACTCATTTACATAATTTTATTAGTGTAATATATATATCATATTCATTCATTAAATTCATATATATAATCATTATGCAATTAAGATCATGTAGAACGAGTCGCATCACATCGTGGAGACGGTATTCCGTACGTACGCACGAGCGATGATATCGTTCCCATGATTGTGGAATTTTATTGGAGTGTATGTATACTATTTCAGAATCAATATTACTTTACAATAATCATATATAGTTATTATTTACACCATTATACCCATCCAAGTAAGGTGGTGGTGGAAAATAGATTACACCAAGGCGTGGAGATGGTATTTTGTACGTACATACGCGCAGTGATTTCATTTTCCGTAGGATGGATAGATGGTGAAATAGGGTTGTTTCATACTTATAATAGAATACCAGTATATGAGTGATACTGATGTTATTACATCATAATGAAACAACTAAATAAGAAGAAGTGGAAGAAGAAATAAAGTTGAAAGAATCGATAACAGACATTACCTCTTCTTTGAAGCGCCTCTTTGAGACCTCCTCTTAGGGCACTAAAATTGGTCTTTGAAGAAGACCAGGACCTCTATTATGTTTCTAGGGAAGTGGAGAAGAGAGTTTGGAAGGGGTTGGCTGAGCTTGAAGGCTCATAGTGGTGTGAGGAAGAGAGGGAGGAGGTGCCCTATTACAAGGGAGGAGAGGGGCACCTTAGGAAAAACTAAAAATATTATTTTATTATAAAGTCATATTCAGTTTTTAATAGCTCAAAATTGATTTATTTCGAAGATAAGGTGGGTATGGGTCGAAATAATCTCATCCAATAGAATTTAGACAAGTTTATGTTTCTATTTTAACCTTATCATTTAGATTTAACTTTAAATTAGATAATTTATTTCTTACCATATCTTCTTGTTTTCTTACACTATAAGGTTAATAATTTACTATAAAAAGCCAAACGAACCCCAAGTTGTTTATTATTAATATATATAACCTTATATAAGTCATTTTTCAGAACCTTATATTTTTAGGAATAAAATAACAATCAATAATATAATATTTGTCTTAAAAACTATTTTATGTCAATTTTGACACTATTTGGTAATTGATTTTTGTGAAAATCATAACAGAAAGATTAATTCGAAAAAAGTTAATTACATCAATACTAACATGTCATATTAACCTAAAAATTATTGTAATTCATAAAAAGTCTTAAATTACATTTATTTGGGTATTTATAACATCAATTATGTCAATATTTCATTAATAAGATAATTACTGCATCATCATTGTGTCATAAATAAATCAAATTATTTATTTTCTAAAAATTAAAAATAAAATACCATTATGTAGAAAATCGTTTTATCTTTCTAATGAATATTTATAGTCTAATTTATCTTATGTATAACCCTAAATTAAAAATGATTTAGTTATTAAACTTTGATTTTAACTATTTTAACCCTTCTTTAAATAAATTAATAATTAATGTCCTAATCTAACCCAAGAGGTCCTAAATTGTCATATGTTATTCATAATTTTGTTTTTGGTCGAATTAAACTTATCCAATAGAATTAGGACATGTGTTTGGGTAATACTAATAACATTTTTACCCTTAATTTCCCTATTTTCTTTTAACCGTGGTAAAAAAAGTAAAAAGTTACTATTCACCAAAATTTATTTTCATCTCATTGAACCACATTTTAGTCCATGATATTAACCATGTCTGTGATGACCCAAACTTTCTTGGTTCTTCCCTTTTCCAAAATCTGGGTCCTAAAGGAGTGGCGTCTCGGTGAGACCGATCGGCCAGACCGATTGGTGAGACCGATCAGTGAGACCAATCGGTGAGACTGATCAGCCAGACCGATCGGTGAGAACGATCAGTGAGACCGATCGGCGAGACCGATTAGTGAGACCGATCAGCATCACCCGGACTTATCAAGTTGTTCCTAGTATCTCTCCTTTGCGCAAATAGGGTTTTTAAACACTATTCTGACTTGTTAAACCTATTTTAAGGACCCGTAACATGAATAAGAGTTTTAATTAAATACTTAATAAATTCATGAGTTGGCTTAAACTAACCGACCCCCATTTTGTAACGAGTGGAGCCGCGTGGTCAACCCACAACCCCCACGCCTTACACGGTTTCGCGTTTTCACCTCAATCGTCCCCGACTCTTATAAACTAAGGGTTAGCCGTGGTTTCTCCTTTCCTCGATCGTGACTTTTCGCAAACAGCTTCTGGTGCATCGGACCTGCCGCATCGTTATCCGTAAAGTTCGGTGCCCCCGGCCTAAACGTCGATCATCTATCAACAGGTAGGGAATTTCTCCTTTGCCTCTCTCTTTTGTGTATCATGCGGGGTGGGCATGCTTTTGTTTCTGTAGAACTAGATAAACCAGACCTAATAAAAGATAACGAACGAATTCTATAAAGAAAGGAGGGGGGTTGTGATCGTTGATGCTGTCTTGTTTTTTTTATGCTGTTTTTTATGGCCACCCTGTTGAGTTGTGATGGCTTATGCCTTCTGAAAATCAAGGCCATTGGTGGTCATTGTTTGTGCACTAATGAACCCTGCTGATGTTTTAAAAGGCCTGTATGTGGTTGTAAGCTTCTTCTGTGAAAATTGAATTGGTTAATCACGTATATTCGGCTGAATAAATTGGAAGCACCGGGATCAAACCTTCTGTGATAACTCCCGGTTAGAACATATGGGAATTTGAATCATGGAGTGTGTTAAGTCATTTAAATCTAAAAATACATGAAAGGCCCTGCTTGTGTTGGTGGTGGTAGTTGGTTGTTTTCCCCTTCGGGCCGAATGCTGGAGATGTGGGAGGGGATTGGATCCCCTGTTCCTTTATACCCTCGGTGGTTGTGGGATTTTTTGGGGGATGGGATCTCCTGTTGGTATGGATTCGGTGGTTGTGAGTTTTAAATCTGGGTAGTTACTTGTTCATATCACAAATTGGGGTGGAATACATCGTTGTTGAGAACCAGGTGTGGATGTTTTGGTTGTTGCTTGATTGTTTACTTTTTTTTTGGACTTGTGCCTATGCCTACTAGTTGCCCAGTAGTGCTTAAACTCAAACATTATTACTGAACATGAAACAAGAATGGGATTATGGGTTTTTTTGGCGAGAGTTCTGACTTGTGACTTGGATATAGTGGTGATGTGTTCCGTAGGCCGGTTAAAAAAACCCAGACTTGGGTGAGTGCTTGTTACCTATATCTATACTTGTAGTTTTGTTTTTCTTATTCGCGCCCCACCCGAATTGAGAACCTAGTGCCGAACACCCCCATTTCATGGGGGGGGGGGGTGTTTTTTCCAACACTATCCTTAGTGGCTGGTTATTAGATCCTTTTATTCTCCCTTTCCCGGATATCCCAAGTATCTTCGGGCAGGCTGTGATGGCCTGAGGTCCATTATTATCCCAAGAACCTTCGGGCAGGGTGGTGTGGTGGTTGGCCAGGTGTGTGCGGCAGGTGGTTACCCAAGTGTCTTTGGGATGAGGCCCAGGTGTTTTCGGGTGTGGTGGTGGTTGTTCTGGCCTAGGTGTTTGTAGGCATGGTTCCATGTGACAGTTGTGGCCCAGGTGTGTGCGGGCGGGATTTAGCAGTGGGACTGCATGCGGTTGAGGCCCAGGTGTGTGCGGGTGGGATTTCGGTAGTGGGACTGCATGTGGTTGTGGCCCAGGTGTGTGCGGGTGGATGTGGCAGTGGGACTGCGGTGAGAATGGCAGGATTGGTCCGATGCGTAGGATGTCTCATAACTAGTGGGAAAGTGGCGCGGGGTACCCAAACATCGATGTGATCTGATTATATATATTACTTGACTTGCATTATTTGGGGAGTGTGCCTTGGTGAGGCCTGGGGTGGATAGTTTACCATGATAGGTGTTTGGTTTACTCTTTCTCACGGGACTTTAGCACGTTCCCCCACTTGTGCATGAGAGTCTTTGGTTTTCCCTACTGAGTGTACTTGTATGCTCACCCTACGTATATAAAACTGCTTTCAGGTTTCTAGGAGGACTTCGGGGATCACGCGGGACCTTACTAGCTCGGAAACATGGAGCAGTTGCAGTTGTTGTTCCCTTTTTCCTTTTTGGTACTTACCTTGTAGTCACCTCTTACACCTTGTGGCTTTTACTTTTGAAACATGCATGTGGGAATGGTTTACTTTTGGCTTTACTTTTCTTCTACCTTGGTGTTGTTGGGTTTCCTTCTCCTTATCTCTCGATCCTATAAAATAAAAAGGGTAATGCCTTCCATTTGTGAGAAATTTCTATACCCTTGGTGCTAGTCGCCACTCCGGGACCTATTGAAGGCAGGTTTCGAGGGTCATTATCTCTCCTTCAACTTAAAGAAGGAAGGGCCTGACAATCTGTTGACCCTTCCCTCCTTTTGGTGAAGGCGGGTCGTGAAAGAATGGTATCAGAGGGGTGGTTGAGAGATAGGACAGAGTCTGGAGTTAGGCACAGTGAGGATTTCATTGGATGGTAAGGCAACAGTGTTGGGTGATCTTGGCGCATGAATTAGGATAGGGAAGACCGGCTAGGACATGGAATTTTAGGCCCCCCGTGATCCGATGCAAGGACTCTGGACCTACCGAACGGTCAAGTGAGGCCACACTGATTGTAGGGTAGAGAACCTAGGAAAGGTACATGCATCATAATGACTTGTGTTCATGTGTTTCTGGGATATCTTGGGAATTAAGAATAAATTAAATTTTAATATGTTTTAAGAACGATATTTTACACTACTTGGGCTTAAGCATTCCTTGTTTACCTTGTAGCTATGGCACCTAGAAGGCGACCACGTGTGGTACAGGCAATAGAGGCCCCAGAGACTACATTGGAAAATCGACAGAGAGATGATCGAGAGGAAGAGGACGACCAGTGGCAGAAGACTCTTCGAGCCTTCCAGCGACAGGCCCTCGAGAAGTATGAGGGCAACACCTATGATATGAAGACGGAAGGCTGGATAGAGGAGCTAGTTATAGCCTTCGGCCTGATTCGGGCCCCAACCAAGTACTAGGTTCCTCTGGCCGACAGCCAGATGCGGGGAGCGGCGTGTCAGTGGTGGACGCTTTACTTGGGGGAGAGGAGGGAGTCTGAGGTGGCTTGGGTGGATTTTGAGAAGGAGTTCTGGGTGGAATTCCTCTCCTCGACGATGAAGGCAGAAAAGAGGAAGGAACTACTCTCCCTCCAGTAGGGGAGTATGTCTGTGAGGGAGCTAGGGATAAAGTTCAAGGACCTCCTATGTTTTGCTCCAGACCTCTTTCCTGATGAGGAGTCTCGGGCAAGATGTTTGGAGGAGGCACTCTGACCCTCCCTCCAGTATGCTGTTACCCCCTTTACCCTGCCGACGTAATTGGAGGTCCAGAAGAAGGCCAAAGTGGTGGAGCGGATTCATGCTCTAGGGGGAGTGTTGCGAGAGGGGATCCAGTTGGGACCATCAAAGGGGAAAGCCGTCAGCACTAGGCCTCCAGTGTCAGGACCCTCTAGGTTCCGACCCGCAGGGAGCAGGCCGCATCAGTTTCAGTTTCGACACCCTGGTCCTCGCCTTTTTCCTACGGGCCCGAGACCATGGTACTTCATCTGTGGGAGCCCTGGGCATCTCCGGAGTCAGTGCCCAGACCGGGTGCAGTACAACAGTGGCAGTCAACCCCAGCACCCACCCCAGCAGTAGCTTCCAGCCAGACCTTTCCAGCAGTAGCAGCAGGGACAGCGAGCTCCCGCTCCTCCGAGGGCAGACGTAGGAGGAGGCCGACCTCAGGGCGCTCCACAGGGACCTCGACCAGGGTGTGTTCGGGGAGGTAGCCAACAGCCGAGGGGAAGGGGAGCTGGGCGTGGTCATTTGAACACCGCAGAGGAAGCAGTTCCAGCAGGGCCAGAGGTTGTTCGAGGTACAACCAGACTGTTTAGCACTCTTGCTTATGCTTTGTTCGATACCGGATCTTCGCACTCCTTCATTGCATCCAGTCTAGCCTGTGCATTGGGTCTAGATGCTGAGAGACTTCCAGTGCCCCTGGTGTTGAGCACACCAGTTGGGGGTCAGACTGACTTGTTGTTCGTTTGTCGGGGATGCAGACTGATGATAGGGCCACATCATTCAGTTAGGGATCTTCTTCTGCTACAGATTCATCCATACGATTTCATCCTAGGCATCGACTGGCTATTTTCTTGTGTGGGCCGTCATCAACTGTTTCCGTAGAAGGGTGGTGTTCTAGGACTTGGGCGGCCGGCGTGTTACCTTCACCGGCGAGAGGAGCAGTCCGAAGGGAGACGAGAGAGAGGAACCTCTCCTCTCCTTGTTGACCGAGATGACAGTGGAATCAGTTTATTCTGAAATGGTAGAAGTGCGAGAGATCGTCTGTGAGTTTATGGAAATCTTTCCTGAGGAGGTGACAACTCTACCCCCTCGACGTGATATTGAGTTCGGGATAGACCTGCAGCCCGAAGCTTGTCCAATCTCAATGGCTCCTTACTGGATGGCACCTTCGGAGCTACGAGAGTTGCAGATATAGATTGACGACCTGATGAAGAGGGGTTGTGTTCGTCCAAGTGCATCACCGTGGGGTGCTCCGGTCTTGTTCGCAAAGAAGGCATATGGTGGTCTAAGGTTGTGCATAGACTACAAGAGGCTGAATCAGGTGACGGTTAAGAATCACTACCCTCTTCCAAGGATAGATGATCTTTTCAACCAGCTGAAAGGGGTAGGATGGTTCTCAAAGATCGACCTGCTGTCTGGGTACCACCAGCTGAGGGTGAAAGAGGGCGATGTCTCGAAGACAGCGTTCAGGTGCAGGTATGGACACTTCGAGTTCGTAGTCATGCCCTTCAGTGTTACGAACGCCCCGACTGTGTTCATGGGGCTTATGAACTCCATCTTCCGGGAGTACCTGGATCGGTTCATGGTTGTGTTCATCGACGACATCCTGGTCTACTCTAGATCGGAGGAGGACCATGAAGAGCACTTGAGGACAGTTTTGGAGGTCCTCCGACAGCACCAGCTCTATGGGAAGTTTTCAAAATGAAAGTTCTGGGCACGAGAAGTACACTTCATTGGGAACGTAGTGTCTGAGCAGGGGGTAGCGGTCGACCCATCAAAGGTTGAGGCAATTGTTTCTTGGGCAGCACCCAAGAACGTGGAAGAAGTCTGAAGTTTCCTCAGGCTAGCGGGTTACTACCGGAGATTCGTACCCAACTTCTTCCGAGTAGCAGCCCCTTTGACGGCCCTGACCAAGAAGGACCAGGCTTTCATATGGAGTGAGAAGTGCTAGTCAGCCTTCAGCTATCTGAAGGAGAAGTTGTTCAGTGTCCCAGTGCTGAGATTACCAGAAGAAGGGGTGGCTTATGAGGTGTTCTGTGATGCTTCAAGATAGGGCCTGGGGTGCGTGTTGATGCAGCGACAAGGGGTGATCTCTTATGGGTCCAGACAGCTGCGTTCCCATGAGCGTAATTACGCCACCCATGACCTGGAGCTTGCAACAGTCATTTTTGCACTAAATTTATGGAGGCACTACCTTATCGGGGAACTCTTTGTGGTCTTCATGGACCACAAAAGCTTGAGGTATATCTTCTCCCAGTGGGACTTAAACTTGCGACAATGGAGATGGGTGGAGTTTCTCCAGGATTACGACTTCGAGATCTCTTATACTGAGGGAAAGGGCAATGTGGTGGCCGAACCCTTGAGCAGGAGGACGCATAAGGATGTGGTCTGAGAGTCGGCAGACGCCTGGAAGGCAATGGAGGAGTTGGCCGCCTTGCACCTAGATGCGAAGATGGATAACGGCATAGGCTGTCTGTATCCGATGACAGTGCATTCATCTCTGTTTCAGTAAGTGGAGGAGTCTCAGTGGGGAGACCTAGAGTGTGAAGTGATGCGTGACCAAGTTGACCAGAGAAATGCTCCGGAAGGATGGATAGAGGATGGTCAGAACCAGATGCTTTTCCAGAAAAAGTTGTTTGTTCCGGAGGCGATGCGCGGCAAGGTTCTCAGTGATTTCCACAACTCACCCCTAGGGGTACACCCAAGAGTTTCCAAAATGTACCAGGGTTTGAAGAGGCAGTTTTGGTGGCCCGGAGTTAAGCGAGCGGTGGAAGAGTTTGTGGCCAAGTGCCTAGTGTGTCAGCAAGTGAAGGCTGAACACTGAGTTCCAGGTGGCCTACTGCGGCCTCTAGATTTCCCCGAGTGGAAGTGGGATGAAATCTCAATGGATTTCGTCACGGGACTACCCAAGGCCTAAGGAGGGTACGACGCCATCTCGGTGGTAGTGGACAGGTTGACGAAATCGGCTCACTTTCTGGCGATCAGGGAGTCGAGTTCCGTGGACGCTTTGGCACGAAATTACGTGGATGAGGTGGTGTGGTTTCATGGAGTCCCGAGGTCTATAGTCTCAGATAGGGATGCACGGTTCACCTCGCGAGCCTGGAGAGGATTGCAGCATGCATTTGGCACCCAGTTATGCCTTAGCACTGCTTTCCATCCCCAGACAGATGAAAAAACAGAGTGCACCATCCAGACCTTGGAGGATATGCTGCGAGCATGTGTTCTGGACTCATGAAGATCATGGGTGCAATACTTGCCTCTGGTAGAGTTTTCCTACAATAATAGCTACCACTCTACCATTGGCATGGCCCCATTTGAGGCCTTGTACGGAAGGCCATGTCGTTCGCCTGTGTGTTTTACCGAAGTAGGAGAGGCAGGCATCCTTGGTCCAGAGGTGGTGCAGAGCACGACAGAGAAGGTTCAGCTCATACGGGAAAGGATGAAAGTGGACCAGGACCGACAAAAGTCTTATGCGGATACTAGGAGGAGGCCCTTGGAGTTTGAGCTTAGAGACCACGTGTTCTTGATGGTCTCCCCTCGGCATGGGTAGCGGAGGTTCGGTAAAGGGAGCAAACTCTCTCCTAGGTTCATCGGACCCTTCCAAGTGTTGCGGCGGGTCGGCAAAGTGGCTTACCAGCTAGCGTTTCCACCGCCGCTACTAAGGATACATGATGTCTTTCATGTTCCCAGCTCCGTCGGTATCTGCACGACGATTCGCACGTCCTTGATTGGGGAAAGCTGGACGTCGAGGAAGACATTACCTTTGTGGAGAGACCAGTGGTGATCGAGGATTGCAAGGAGAAGGTGCTTCGTGGGTGAACCATTCCCTTGGTTCGCGTGTTGTGGAGACATGGTGGACTTGAGGAGAGTACATGGGAGAGGGAACCATAGATGCGTACCCAGTACCTGGAGTTTGTTTGAGTTCTGTTCCTTGTTGTACCTGTTAAGGTGGAACGTTTTAACTTTTGGATATGAAATGTGCTGGTTTTCTTTCCTCTGTTTGTGTGTAAAAAGCCCCGGCTTTGGGGAAGGAGAGAACCCGACCCCTAATCAAGACACATTAAGATGGATGCGATTAAACCCATGCGGGCGAGTCAGTGCCGCCCAAAGCGGATAATATCTTGACATGGAGGAGGAGACTCCCCAACCCACATGCCCGGGTAGTTTGCCTTGGTATGTTTCTTGGGTCATGACAGAATACCCAAGAACGTGGCAGGAAGTGTTCCTAGTTAACTATGAGGTTCACTCTTGAGAGGTATCTTTCGGGGTGGTTGCTCAGACCCACCCTCCCCTTCTGGGTTGTTTAAATTCTCAAGGACAAGAATAGTTTGAGAGGTATCTGATGTGATGACCCAGACTCTCTTGGTTCTTCCCTTTGCCAAAATCTGGGTCCTAAAGGAGTGGCGTCTCGGTGAGACCGATCGGCCAGACCGATCGGTGAGACAGATCGGTGAGACCTATTGGTGAGACCGATCGGTGAGACCGATCGGTGAGACCGATCGGCCAGACCGATCGGTGAGACAGATCGGTGAGACCTATTGGTGAGACTGATCGGTGAGACCGATCTGCGAGACCGATCGGTCAGACTGATCGGTGAGACCGATCGATGAGACCGATCGGCGTCACCCGACCTTGTCAAGTTTTTCCCAGTAGCGCTCCTTTGCGCAAATAGGGTTTTTAAACCCTATTCTGACTTGTTAAACCAGTTTTAAGGACCCGTAACGTCTATAAAAGTTTTAATTAAATACTTAATCAATTCATGAGTCAGCTTAAACTAACTGACTCCCCTTTTGTGACGAGTGGAGCCGCGTGGTCAACCCACAACCCCCGCACCTTATGCGGTTTCACATTTTCACCTCAACCGTCCCCAGCTCTTATAAACTAAGGGTTAGCCTTGGTTTCTCCTTTCCTCGATCGTGACTTTTCACAAACAGCTTTTGGTGCATCGGACCCGCCGCATCGTTATCCGTAAAGTTCCAAGCCCCCGGCCTAAACGTCGATCATCTATCAACAGGTAGGGAATTTCTCCTTTTCCTCTCTATTTTGTGTATCACGCGGGGTGGGAGTGCTTTTGTTTCTGTAGAACTGGATAAACCAGACCTAATTAAAGATAACGATCAAATTCTATAAAGAAAGGAGGGGGGCTGTGATTGTTGATGCTGTCTTGTTTTTTGTATGCTTTTTTTATGGCCATCCTGTTGAGTTGTGCTGGCTTATGACTTCTGAAAATCGAGGCCGTTGGTGGTCGTTTTTTGTGCACTAATGAACCCTGCTGATGTTTTAAAAGGACTGTTCGTGGTTGTAAGATTTTTCTGTGAAAAGTGAATTGGTTAATCACGTATATTCGGCTGAATAAATTGGAAGCACCAGGATCAACCCTTCTGTGATAACTCCTGGTTAGAACACATGGGAATTTGAATCATGGTGTGTGTTAATTCGTTTAAATTTGAAAATACATGCAAGGCCCTGCTTGTGTTGGTGGTGGTAGTTGGTTGTTTTCCCCTTCGGGCCGAATGCTGGAGATGTGGGAGGGGATGGGATCCCCTATTCCTTTATACCCTCAGTGGTTGTGTGGTTTTTTGGGGTATGGGATCTCTTGTTGGTATGGATTCGGTGGTTGTGAGTTTTAAATCCAGGTGGTTACTTGTTCATATCACAAATTTGGGTGGAATCCTCTGTTGTTGAGAACCAGGTGTGGATGTTTTGGTTGTTGCTTGATTGATTACTTTTTTTCTGGACTTGTGCCTATGCCTACCAGTTGCCCAGTAGTGGTTAAACTCAAACATTATTACTGAACATGAAACAAGAATGGGATGATGGGTTTTGTTGGCGAGGGTCGTGACTTGTGACTCGGATATAGTGGTGTTGTGTTCTGTAGGCCGGTTAGAAAAACCCAGACTTGGGTGAGTGCTTGTTACCTATATTTATACTTGTAGTTTTGTGTTTCTTATTCGCGCCCCACCCGAGTTGAGCTCCTAGTGCTGAACACCCCCATTTCATGGGGGAGGTTGTTTTTCCCTACACTATCCTTAGTGGCTGGTTATTAGCTCCTTTTCTGCTCCCTTTCCTAGATAGCCCAAGTATCCTCGGGCAGGCTGTGATGGCCTGAGATCCATTATTAGCCCAAGAACCTTCGGGCAGGGTGGTGTGGTGGTTGGCCAGGTGTGTGAGGCAGGAGGTTTCCCAAGTGTCTTCAGGATGAGGCCCAGGTGTTTTCGGGCGTGGTGGTGGTTGTTCTGGCCTAGGTGTTTGCTGGAATGGTTACGTGTGACAATTGTGTCCCAGGTGTGTGCGGGCGGGATTTAGCAGTGGGACTGCGTGCGGTTGAGGCCCAGGTGTGTGCGGGTGGGATTTCGGCAGTGGGACTGCGTGTGGTTGTGGCCTAGGTGTGTGCGGGTGGATGTGGCAGTGGGACTGCGGTGAGAATGGCGGGATTGGTCCGATGCGTAGGATGTCTCATAACCAGTGGGTAAGTGGCGCAGGGTACCCAAACATCGATGTGCTCTGATTATATATATTACTTGACTTGCGTTATTTGGGGAGTGTGGCTTGGTGAGGCCTGGGGTGGATAGTTTACCATGATAGGTGTTTGGTTTACTCTTTCTCACGGGACTTTAGCACGTTCCCCCACTTGTGCACGAGAGTCTTTGGTTTTCCCTACTGAGTGTACTTGCATGCTCACCCTACGTATATAAAACTGCCTTCAGGTTTCCAGGAGGACTTCGGGGATCATGCGGGACCTTACTAGCTCGGACACATGGAGCAGTTGCAGTTGTTGTTCCCTTTTTCCTTTTTGGTACTTACCTTGTAGTCACCTCTTGCACCTTGTGGCTTTTACTTTTGAAACATGCATGTGGGAATGGTTTACTTTTGGCTTTACTTTTCTTCTGCCTTGGTGTTTTTGGGTTTCCTTCTCCTTATCTTTTGATCCTATAAAATAAAAAGGGTAATGCCTTCCATTTGTGAGAAATTTCTATACCCTTGGTTCTAGTCGCCACTCCGGGACCTATTGAAGGCGGGTTTCGGGGGTCATTATCTCTCCTTCAACTTAAATAAGGAAGGGCCTGGAAATCTGCTGATCCTTCCCTCCTTTTGGTGAAGGCGGTTCATGACAGTGTCTCTCGGATTTTCGAAATTCCACTCACAGAAGCGGTAAAATTATGTTTTATGTAAATTTGTAAATTCTCCTAGGAGTTGGGTAAAAGACGGTGAAAAGTTCAATAAAAATTTTTATATATCTAAAATTATTATAAAATGACTCCAATGAATTGCATTGAACTTATATAGGTATTATGTATCAATTTTTACCTAAAATAAATTTAAATAAAAGAAATAATTATTTAAATAAAAATTCGGTTTTTAAATATTAACCTATTGTTTTCACTATTCATCAAAAATTGAATGTTTTCAGAAAAATACCAAAATTTCACCCTAGGATAATTTTGATATTTCGAATCCAAAAATGATGTCCATTTTGAAAAATAAAATTTACAAAATTTCAAAAAGTGGGTATTACAATTCATAACGGCTAGTTTTAGTAATATTTTAATAGCATATCGTTGTTTAGTGAAACTCGGTATTGCGTACGACGCAAGCTATCGAGGAAGGTTGCGATTGCATGTAAAGCAAGACAAGCTAGTGTTGTGTGTAGTGAAATATTCCTTTGATTATTTATATAACATAAAAACAAAATATTTCTCATGAAAGTCTCGGGTGTTACAGCTCGTTAGTCAAATAAGACAAAAATCCATAGTCATTTGAATGTTCTTACTCATATATATGAAGAACTCAACCCAAATATGGAAACAATCCATGAGAAGATTCAAATTTATGATTATACATATGAATTACTCTATCCAAATATCACTGAAATTATAGGACCTAGTTGGAGTACGTAATCTAGGAACTAGGGGAAGAATATTATTGCTTCTCCGACACTGAAATGGGTGTATATCATCATTCCCACAAAGGATGTTTCTCAATACATCTTGGAAATGATTGAAGGTAAAAATTAAATCCCTAACCGCATCTTAAAAACCTGTTAATGCATACTCACATCAATAAGAGTGTCTAGGAATTGGGTCTATTACCCTCTATCCTCAAGCAAGGCAACTCAGCCTCACAATAGGAGGGTAACCTAGGAGATACCATACATCCATTCTTCTATCCGGGAAGGTTTCTGGAAACATTATTAAATAAATAGACAATCATGTTGGCCACATATACCCATTCTGACTAGGGATTACCAGACCATTTTAGTGCCACACTAGGGAATGAATATATTCTAGTTGAAATTAGAGAATCCCATCAACATGATCTGATAGAAAAACTAGAGTCACCTGAGCCCACTCCCATGTATTGTAATATCTATTTGCAGAATGGGGTACCAGCTACTCGAGGGAGGACATCAAAAAAGAAATCCAACACCGGAGAGTTCAAAATTAAGGAACAAATTGAAGACCCTGTTGTATTATAAGTTTGAGTTCTTGATGCCATCAAACATATATCAATGGTATCCCAAGATCCTTCCAAACCAATACCAAATTACATAAGTGGAAGTAGTAGTCATGAAGGTCCTCCCAATAACCATACTACGAGAAGTTATGGTGGTCCTCCCCAAAATATATGTAATGAAATGTCTTCTTATGGGCACAATATGATCATTCATGAGAGTACATATCCTGATGATTGAAAATAACCTTTCTTGTGGAATAAAGATTAGTCAACAAGAGGGTCCTCTCTTTAGCACACCAAGTATGATAAGGCCCTTATATTCCAAGGCACTTGGAAAGATGAGGTCATTCATTCCCAACACCCTATATAAGATAGGTGACATTCCTTCTTAATATGAAGATTATACTAGCAAAACATTCATCCCCTAAAACACCTATAAAACATTTCCATGTAAATGAGACTGCCATTATCCCCACTACTTGCGACAAAACAACAAGGAAGTACCCATGTTTGGATGATCATGTGGAATAATGTCTAAAAGATGAAAAATAATATGAGAAGAAAATTTACTAGGGATAATATACCCATCATGTTTTGGGCCACAAACACTTCTCGGTTCAACATTATAAAGGTAATGGAAAAAGAGTTTCTACACAACATTCTTATAAATCTCCGAAAAAATATCTTCCATATGAAAGAAAAGTTATTTCCTTATGATGGATATGTAGATCATGTTAAAATATTAGGAGATCTACACTGTCATGTTGACTTGGAACCCCTTCTGACTACATAAAAACCGTAATCAAAGAAGTAGAGAAAAGATCGTAAACTGTAATGCCTCAATGCATTACAATAATTGCATTGTCTAATCATCGATGCTTCACCTGATGTTCACATCAATGGATGGGGTGAAAATGGAGATTTTAATTTCACACCATGCCCTGGTCTATAAAATCCACCATAGGAGAAAACCTATAGTGTTATTATTTCAGGGTGTCTACCAGATAAGACAACTTTCCGAGAAAGATGTAACAATTAGAAAGAATCACCCCAGAATAAGTCTCAAAAGAATCATGCCCAATGAGAGAAAACCATTGAAAAAATATTAACTTAAGTAACTAAGAGTATTTAGTAGAATTATCGATTAAGGGAAGCCAATCATTAGGCATTATTGATTCCCTCAGAAGTATTCAGTTAGCTTCTAGATAATTTATTTCACTCATATCATACGTAGAGAGAGATTTTCAAGATAAAGAGATCAACAATAATTGCAGTAGCAACCACAATACGAGATTAGCCCCATATAGTATGGATGGGGGAATTTTTAACACAAAATTCCCCTCCAAAGTTGAAAAATTCATTTTGGGGTATAATAATAGAACAATAGGAGAAACCATATCCCAGAGGGATGGGGTAATTTTTAGCTCAACACCCCCATAAATGTAAATTATTCAATAATCAATTAAATGGAACAACAAGAAATGAGGTCTCTCATTTCACTCTATCCCATGACCTATTTCCCTCAGAATGGGAATGAATGAAAAGATTTCTTGGTAGTTTCCCCTAAGTAAATCTTTTTCATGAAGGCTAAAGAGGCTCCCATTAAGGAAGAGGCCCAGTAAATGGAACAAGAAACCCTCCTATAATTCAATAACCAATAATGCACCAAAAATTCATTATGAATCAGAAAAAATTGAGGGTGTCTAACCTGCAGATGGCTCTGAAAATGATGCCAATATAAAAGATAAGGAAGATGAATTTCCATTTAGAATATGTTCCACAGTGAGACAAATGAAGGAGGTGTGTGTACCTAGAACTAGAGAATCACTATGAATTTGGGTGTTCCCTTGACCAATGCATCATTCACCCCTTAGAAAGTATCCAACAAAGAAATGTTTAAATGAAAGGTTGTAAATGACCCTCCCCTTGAAGAGGTTGAATAACTTACACTCAAAGAAAGGGTTTCTCTAAAGGATTAGGAAATGATAGATTTTATAAGACTCAAGGAAGAATTGATGCAAGGTAGAATTCCTATCAAATATGTCCCATGAGAAAAGCCTCAATTCATACTTCAAACCGATGTACCCCCAAAAAAGAGCTCACCTCAGTTATAGAATCCGAGCTAGTAAATCCACTCAACTCTATAGTGGGCCATCAGTTTATCTAGACTTAATCATGGATGGATATCAAGAATTAACTCAATTAGGGAAACAACTAGATTGGATTCATGAAAACCCTAAAAATATGTCACCTGATTAATATTAGCCACTAATATTGGTAGATCCAGTATATCATGACCCACATGTTACCACTCTTGATCAAGATTCTGTACATCCAAACATTCACAATGGTCTTATCGACACCATTGAATCAATAGAATATCGATTAGAAGATGCATGTGAATGGACAACACTAGTGTAGACATAGAAGATACCAAACCCTAAATGGGTTAGTGATTTTCTACCCTCCCCAAATTTCAAGATCCCTATATTTACAATATTCAATGGATCAGGAGATCCAAAAATACAGATGACACACTTAATGTCCCATTATGATCCCATGATTGGAACTCCCATGCAATAAGAAGCTGTGGAACATAGATTCTTTATGCAAATCTTACAATTTCCATCCTTCATGTGGTACACTAGTCTGCCATCTTGGAAAATCATAGGGTGTGAATATCTTCATTAGAAGTTTCTATTCCAATTCATCATAATACTATAGAATAAAAATATCCTTTAACTCTAAATCTAAAAACAATGGGAGAATGAGAGGGTCTCATATTACATTGATTGATGGAAAGGGTTAACCTACTATATATGCCTAAAGCTTCTACAAGAGGATTTGTTTTCTCTTTGAATAGAGAACCTTCGTGATGAGTTGTGAATTACACTTATTCATGTAAGATATACAATCCTCTTTGGATATAAAAATGATTTCCCAATTAATAGAAGATTCCATACAGGAGGCTAAACTCAAGTCTTGAATGACTCTATAAATCTGAGGGAAGAGAGTATGAAAGGAAGAGGCTGCATCTATCACACTTAAGCCGACCCCAATTCCAGATCCAGCTCCAAAGCCAGCACCGTATCATGCAGTATGATTTAGGCATAAAAAACCCTTTAATCATCAGGAAAAGTTGAGGGGACCTAGGAAAAATCATTTAGAGGAGTGTAGGAATAAAGTTTAATCATTTTGATTTGAGAAAGTCTGCAACAACTTAATAACAACTATGGATTATGACTTAATCCACCTATCAGAGTCTAAGAGGCCCGACCTAGTAGGTCTAGATGACTAGCCAGATTATTTTTACATACATAATAAATTGTTTCAAAACATTTTGTAATGATTTATAATCAAATAAATCATATAAAAAATGGTAGACTATGGGAATGTAATGTTCAGGAAGCCACTGGAACAAGTATCTTATTTTTCCGCTACTGCTCATGAGGAGGGAGGATAATGGAAATATGTTTTTAGAAAAGGTGAGTAGATTTTTTTTGGATGACATGAAATAATATTAACTAAAATCACAATATCCTTAGAGAATAGTTGAAGCAACATATTATTCCCTCATCTGCTTCTGCTATAAAACAACCAACCCCATCAGTGCCAATATCCTCCAGAAGATGATCTTTTAAAAGGTGACCTGGATAGATGGATGGAGATAAAATGAACCAATATTAACCTATTAAAAGGGAAAAATAGATTTGACCCTATTGAATTTTATTCCCACTAGTTTGAATCAATGGGCACCGCCCTGCCAAACAGTAGCACCGAAAAGGGTGATCCAAGAAAAACCCTCATCCAGCGATGAATTGATATTTGGTTACAATAATTTCATTCCATTAATGGATCACTTATTTGATGATGAATATGGATATAAACCTGAGTTTCCCCTACATAATTAGGGAATTTGATGAATTGGAGCATGAGATGAAAGTACATGAGAAAACATAGTCATGGAAGAAACCATAATTATAGCCACATCACCACTTAGACTGACAGTGCTGCAGAAACTCATAAAGTATCCATTCAATGAGTCTAATAAAAAAAGGAAATCCCCCGTATATACCGAAACCATACCATACATGATCACTATGGAAAATAAATCAGAAGATAATCAAATATCTGATCTTCCTCAACAAGTAGGCAGACCTGACTGACCTAACCCCTTAAGGATAAGAGTACCTTTAACTCATATTTTGAGGGCTGTTCCATCTATATCAATTACTCCATCCCCTAAGGAACTTGTGACAGATTATACCCTTTCTAGGAAGAACATGAATTTAGAAAAAAAATATGTTATCTTGAAATAATTTTCCTTGGTTCCGACTATGTTATCAATCATGGATGTGATGAGTTTATCAAAATATATCAGGGAAGAACTCATCGAGCTCTTTCTAAGCCCCCAATAGTTTTACGTTTTGGTTTTTTTGATTAGGTCTATCATAAATATACCAATCCTATATAATGTCTTACAGTTATATCATTTACAAACCAAGATAAATATGTTGTTATATAGGGACACATCAAATGCTTGTATGTGTTTGGAAGGATAAATGGTGTCAATGTCTAAAGATCTTTCATTATTAATGTCCTAGGATTTAATCTCATTCCATAATAGAAACATATTTGGATGGGTTACAAAAAAGATAACCTATCACCTTTCACTAAGAAATTACAGAGCTATGATAAAAGTAATCCAAATCCCCTGGGACAAATCATGCTCAGGGCCTAGTTTGGTGATCTTATTTTAGACTCAGATTTTTTGGTTATTTGAAAGGATACATCCTTCAATATTTTTCTAGGAAGGCCTTAGTTGAACCATTATGAATTAATCTATTATCATACCATCAATACATCAAATAATATATTAATGAAAAAATTTGGATGCTGCATGTAACGACCCGAAATTTTGAATAAATCTTATTTCCTAATTTTATGTGTCATTTTATTTTATTTTTTATACTCAAAAAAAATGTTTCATTTGATAACATGATTATAATTAAAATGAGACCGTTGGGTTTTGACTGTTATATGACCATTGGTCAATATGACCGCTGGAAACTAAACGTTTCGATTATTGTCTCTAAATACAAGTAATCTTGGTTTATTTTTATAGAAAGAAGATTCGATGGCCTCACCCAGTAGTCTTGGACCGATCGAAGCCCATCTAACAGAACTTGGGAAAGAGGTAGCACCACTGGGCTTTGCTCTGGACCAAACCCAAGCCGAACTTCATTGTGTGAAACTAGAACAGAATCGCCTTTGCGAGAAGTTCAAACTAATAGAAATTACTACTCGTGCAATGTTGGTCGAGCCTCCCTCAGATTCTCTCACCTTATCACACCTTACACTTAGGTCCTATGCTGGTGTGATAAGGGGCTATGTAAGGATACCATAACTGCCTTGTGTAATCCTTTGTTTTAAATAAAAATTTTGATTTCTTCTTATGAAGTTTATGAATTTTCAAATGTCCGGATAAATATAGTATGCATATTTTTGGTGAATTTTAGAGAAAGGATATTTAAAAAAAATGTTTATGTAAACCTTAAATAATTAAAAATGTGTAATGATTTTCAAGAAATGGTCTTCTAAAATTATGTTCAGTACGAAATTTAGAGTCTAATAAGATCAACTTGATTTTTGATGAATAGTAAATTATGAATAGTGATTTTACGCTTAGGATTAGCAATGTGACCAAGTGGATTAGTAATCTCACTTAAAAAAAGTTTTAAAATAATCTAGGCACCTTGATTAAGTAATGTGATTCAATAAAATGGTTAAATAACGGTTTCATAAATTATTAATCAAGTATTAGTTTTTGGGTGAATAGTGTTTTTTAATTAAAAATTAAATTAAAAATATTTAGAAAAATATTTTTATAAAATGAATTTCAATTTTGAACTCAGAGCATCGATATTATGTAAAGGTAATTTTTGGGGTTTTTTCTGAAAAAAATGAATTTTCAGTGAATATTGTATTTATTTAAAAATAAAATTAAAAATATTTAGAAAATTATTTTAATAAAATAGAGTTAATTTTTGAAATCAGAGCATTGATGTTTGGTTAATGTAAAATTTTGGGATTTTTCTGAGAAAGTTGAATTTTCAATGAATAGTAAAAATACAGTTTTAGGGTTCTGGTATGTTTAGTGACATCATAACTGTGTCATGGTGATATTATGAGATATTTTAAGGGTTGGACGACCTAAGGTGATGGATATTTGTATTGGGGTCCCCATGTGGCCAAACTTAATGGGAAATATAATGGGAGAGCACATGATTTTGAGAAAAGCACATGTGAGGTGTTCCTTGGCCACTAATGCCTTGTCCCCTCACTTTCCCTATAAATACGAAGCCCTCCTCTAATCCTTTCGACTCCAAAACCATCCTCAACGAAGTTCTGGTCTCCTTACCTTCCAAGGAGTCCTCCCAAGGTTCTCCCAACTCCTCAAGGTCCAAACCTTTGAGTTTTAAGAGTTACGTTTTAAGGTAAGGGATCTGATCTCTCTCTTTCTTTTCAAGAAATCTCTTTTATATAATTTCTTTTATGCTCCATGTTCTTATGTTAAAGGGTGTTCTTTTATACTCCTATTACTACCCTTTTCATTTTCATATGATGAGAGATCCTTTCTTACTCTCATTATTTCGGTTTATAAAGTTTTAAGTGGCGCCGTTAGGCTGCCGAAATTTTTGTAACGGATTCTTTCTCCCTTCTCATTTTCAAGATCTATTTTAATGTAAAATATTTCAAGTTCCTTTTTATTATGTTGGGGTATGATCTCTAAATTTATCATACTGATCATTTATGACCATATTATGAGAGAACCCATTTGATCTCTTCAATTTAGTATTTTGAGGTTTTAAGTGGCGCCGTTAGGCTGCCGAATTTTTAAGTGGTTCTTCACCCTTCTCATTTTGAAGTTCTACTTTCATGTCAATTCTTTCAAGTTCCTTTTTGTTATGTTGGGGTATGATATCTATATCTATCATACTGATCTTTTATGACCATATGATTAGAGATCCCATTTTATCTCTTCAATTCAGTATTTTGAAGTTTTAAGTGGCGCCGTTAGACTGCCGAATTTTTAAGTGGTTCTTCACCCTTCTCGTTTTGAAGTTCAACTTTCATGTCAATTCTTTCAAGTTCATTTTTGTTATGTTGGGGTATGATATATATATCTATCATACTGATATTTTATGACAATATGATGAGATACCCCATTTGATCTCTTCACTTCAGTATTTCGAAGTTTAAGTGGCGTCGTTAGGCTACTGAATTTTTAAGTGGTCCTTGCACCTTTCTCCCTTTTCAAAGTTCAAATTCCATGTCAAGTATTGCAAGTTACTTTTTATTATGTTGGGGTATGATCTATATATATGTCATACTGATATTTTATGTTCATATTATGAGAGACCCTATTTGATCTCATCAATTCATTTTTGGTTGAACTTTATGTAACGCCATTAGGCTGCCGAATTTTCATAAGAGAAATCTTATTTTTTGTCTTCCTTTCATGTTCTTCATTTCATATGGTATATTTTCAAATTTCATTACCATGTTCTTAAATACCTTATATTCTGTCCCTATAATGTTTTATGGGTCATTTATGAATGTTTGACCCATGTCCCCTCTCTTTTCAATGTTTTCTAAAAACCTTGTAACATAGCCGTTATGCTGCAGAATTTTCATCTCAAAATGTCTCTCTCTTTTTCTAAAGATATTTTATTTTATTAAGATAATACTCAAAGATCTACCTTCTATATGGGTATTAACATATATACCAAAATTTTCTATTTTAAATTCTGGTATTTACATACATGAAACCTGCTTTCCCTTTTCGTGGGTTTAAAGTGACATAAAGATCATATCTTTAAAGTAGTTTTTAAAACGTTATGATTATGAAATGAAACCCATTTCTTTTATGCTATATGGGTTGTTTATGAAATTATTGATGATGATATATGTGGATCACATGATAATAAAGACATGTCAAGGGTGCACCTAGATAGCGCTCCAATGCATTGGGTAAAGACTTAATCTCTAGAGATGACTTTTTAGACTGATACCTTCGTGAATAACCTTGGTAATTTTTAATGACACCTTGGAGATGGACCTTGGTGAAACAAAATTATTGTCAATATTAAATGTTGTAGCCACATATTCAAGTTATGAAAAATATTATTTTTATTATGATATATCTCATGATTTCATTCTCATGCCTTAAAGTTCTTTTCATGACCTTATTGAAGTATCTCAAGTTCACATGTAAAATGTTTCTCTTGTTTCCATTACTGGGCATTCTGCTCACCCTTTCTTTTGATGTATGTCCCCAGGTTATGAGATGCAGTAATGAACCTAGGATGAACATGAGGAGAGTACTTTACAGTGTTTAAGAAGAATGCTTTATGTTGTTTTCATGTATTATGTTCCTGGTTTCCAAGACACTAAACCTTAAAGATCCTCAGTTTTGTGTAATGTAATGAATGCTTATGTTATAAAAAGACGGGATGTTATAGTTGGTATCAAAGGATGGTTTAGTTATTTGTGGAAATTAGGATATGAAAACTCTAGGAATAATCCTATAGAAAAGTTTATATATAGGAAATATTCCTGGTATTTTGGTGAGTATTGAGTAATGGGTTTCCAAGAAAATACATCCCTGTCTGGATACGAGCAGGTAGAGGTGGCTCTGGCACAGATGTACATAGGGGTAAAACCCGAAAACACCGCTTTGAGCTAGACTCGAATGGGAACTGGTACACAACAACGGGCCTTTCTGCACTCTTGGTTACGACACTCCCGAGGGATATGCTTTGGTAAATTCATAAGCTTAGTATGAACCATTGTTAAAGGAAGAAAGATAAAATAAAATAAAGATTCACATAAGAATATATGATCATGGATAACCTATATATGAACCTAGGGGATCACAAGTTAGGGTATACTTTCCTTCTACAAGTTTATCCTTCCATGATTAAATTTTCCTTTTAATGATTATTGGCTAAGTATTCAAGCCCCTAATTGTACTTTCTTTTCATAGTTAATGGCGGGAAATGGAAGAACATGTCCCAACAACCAATGTGATAGGAAATGCGACTATTTCCATATTAATATGACAGAGATGATTATAGGATTAAAAGATGATTATTATTTTGGAAGACGTTCACTATTTTGGGGACCCTATATGATCATGGAAAATAGATTACTACGATATTTTCATTGAGGAGTAAGGTTGAATTATAGAATTGATGAATTTAAGGTGGACTTATAGTAATTTAGGTTACTTATGGAAATGATTTACCTATATTGGGTAAAATATGTCTAGGTTAACTACTTTTGTTATAAGATGTTAGGAGTGGTTGATGTGTTTTGAAGATGAACAATGAAGTTTATTTTGGAAGACTATGTTATCAAATTCTTCTTGTATTTGGGTTTTAATCTTAGTTTGGTTTATTTTGAGGAATTTTAAGAACATTTATTTATGGAATGGTCTATGATGAACTTTGGGTAGTACCATGGAACTTTGAAGATTTAAAATTAGTTTCCCTTCCTATGGGATTCTTTTTTTTTGAAGAGTTGTTTTACCTTACCCTTTCTGATTTTGGGGATAATGTTTAAAGATAGAAGAAATAGATAGTTAATCTTTTGTGGATTATGTTATTATCTAGAAGATGATTCTTGTGTCTTGTTGAGACCAAGTAGTTTTGAATGCTCATCGTTTAGAGAAAAGATTAGTTTAGGTAGATACTTATTAAAGGATGAAACTTTACATTAAGGTAGGTATATTTTCTTATGTTTGGTTCTATGTAGTAAATGAATTCCTTAAAATTATGAAAAGGAACATAAAACAAAAACGTTGTTGGTTTACGTTTCCTACTAGGTAATCAAAGACCATTTACACACATCATAAGTTTGGGATTTTCTTATGGTTAAATTTCTCCTAATCATGTTTTCTATCACTCTCCCCCATAACTTGACCCTTTGTTTTTTCTTCCATGTCCATGTTTTCCTACATGTAATCCTAGAATGGGTTAACTCGGGTGACCTTTTTACTTACCTTTATTTCTTTTAAAGTAATAGTTTTACTGAGTCGTTTTCTGGTGTGGAACTTTCAATGAAATTTCAAAACCCAGTTTTAAAAATTGCGAGGACGCAATTTATTAAGGGGGGAAGATTGTAACGACCCGAAATTTTGAATAAATCTTATTTCCTAATTTTATGTGTCATTTTATTTTCTTTTTTATACTCAACAAAAATGTTTCATTTGATAACATGATTATAATTAAAATGAGACCGTTGGGTTTTGACTGTTATCTAACCATTGGTCAATATGACCGCTGGAAACTAAACGTTTCGATTATTGTCTCTAAATACAAGTAATATTGGTTAATTGTTATATAAAGAAGATTCGATGGCCTCACCCAGTAGTCTTGGACCGATCGAAGCCCATCTAACAGAACTTGGGAAAGAGGTAGCACCACTGGACTTTTCTCTGGACCAAACCCAAGTCGAACATCATCGTGTGAAACTATAACGGAATCGCCTTTGCGAGAAGTTCAAACTAATAGAAATTACTACTCGTGCGATGTTGGCCGAGCCTCCCTCAGATTCTCTCACCTTAGCATACCTTACACTTAGGTTCTATGCTGGTGTGATAAGGGGATATGTAAGGAGACCATAACTACCTTGTATAATCCTTTGTTTTAAATAAAAATTGGGATTTCTTCTTATGAAGTTTATGACTTTTCAAATTTCCGGATAAATATAGTATGGATATTTTTTGTGAATTTTAGAGAAAGGATATTTAAAAAAAATGTTTATGTAAACCTTAAATAATTAAAAATGTGTAATGATTTTCAAAAAATGGTCTTCTACAATTATGTTCAGTATTAAATTTAGAGTCTAATAAGATCAACTTGATTTTTGATGAATAGTAAATTATGAATTGTGATTTTACGCTTAGGATTAGTAATGTGACCAAATGTATTAGAAATCTCACTTAAAGAAAGTTTTAAAATAATCTAGGCACCTTGATTAAGTAATGTGATTCAATAAAATGGTTAAATAACGGTTTCATAAATTATTAATCAAGTATTAGTTTTTTGGGAGAATAGTGTTTTTTAATAAAAAATTAAATTAAAAATATTTAGAAAATTATTTTTATAAAATGGATTTCATTTTTGAACTCAGAGCATCGATATTATGTTAAGGTAATTTTTGGGGTTTTTTCTGAAAAAAATGAATTTTTAGTGAATAGTGTATTTATTTAAAAATAAAATTAAAAATATTTAGATAATTATTTTTATAAAATGGAGTTCATTTTTGAAATCAGAGCATTAATTTTTGGTTAATGTGAAATTTTGGTATTTTTCTGAGAAAGTTGAATTTTCAGTGAATAGTAAAAATACAGTTTTAGGGTTTCGGCATGTTTAGTGACATCATAACTGTGTCATGGTGATGTCATGAGATATTTTAAGGGTTGGCCGACCTAAGGTGATGGATATTTGTATTGGGGGCCCCATGTGGCCAAACTTAATGGGAAATATCATGGGAGAGAACATGGTTTTGAGAAAAGCACATGTGAGGTGTCCCTTGGCCATTAATGCCTTGTCCCCTCACTTTCCCTATAAATACCAAGCCCTCCTCTCATCCTTTTGACTCCAAAACCATCCTCAATGAAGTTCGGGTCTCCTTACCTCCCAAGGAGTCCTCCCAAGGTGCCCCCATGCCCTCAAGGTCCAAACCATTGAGTTTTAAGAGTTACGTTTTAAGGTAAGGGATCTGATCTCTCTCTTTCTTTTCAAGAAATCTCTTTTATATAATTTCTTTTATGATCCATGTTCTTATGTTAAAGGATGTTCTTTTATACTCCTCTTACTTCCCTTTTCATGTTCACATGATGAGAGATCCCATCTTACTCTCATTATTTCGTTTTATGACGTTTTAAGTGGCGCCGTTAGGCTACCGAAATGTTTGTAACGGATTCTTTCTCCCTTCTCATTTTTCAAGATCTATTTTCATGTATAGTATTTCAAGTTCCTTTTTATTATGTTTGGGTATGATCTCTAAATTTATCATACTGATATTTTATGACCATATGATGAGAGACCCCATTTGATCTCTTCAATTTAGTATTTAGAGGTTTTAAGTGGCGCCGTTAGGCTGCCGAATTTTTAAGTGGTTCTTCACCCTTCTCGTTTTGAAGTTCTACATTCATGTCAATTCTTTCAAGATACTTTTTGTTATGTTGGGGTATGATCTATATATCTATCATACTGATCTATTATGACCATATGATGAGAGACCCCATTTTATCTCTTCAATTTAGTATTTTAAAGTTTTAAGTGGCGCCGTTAGGCTGCCGAATTTTTAAGTGGTTCTTCACCCTTCTCATTTTGAAGTTCTACTTTCATGTCAATTCTTTCAATTTATTTTTTGTTATGTTGGGTTATGATCTCTATATCTATCATACTGATCTTTTATGACCATATTATGAGAGACCCCATTTGATCTCTTCACTTCAGTATTTTGAAGTTTAAGTGGCGTCGTTAGGCTGCTGAATTTTTAAGTGGTCCTTGCACCTTTCTCCCTTTTCAAAGTTCTAATTCCATGTCAATTATTGAAAGTTCCTTTTTATTATGTTGGGGTATGATCTATATATCTTTTATAATGATATTTTATGTTCATATGATGAGATACCCTATTTGATCTCATCAATTCATTTTTGGTTGAAGTTTATGTAACGCCATTAGGCTGCAGAATTTTCATAAGATAAATCTTATTTTTGTCTTCCTTTCATGTTCTTCATTTCATATGGTATATTTTCAAATTTCATTACCATGTTCCTAAATACCTTATATTCTGTCCCTATACTATTTTATGGGTCATTTATGAATGTTTTACCCATGTCCCCTCTCTTTTCAATGTTTTCTAAAAACCTTGTAACATAGCCGTTATGCTGCAGAATTTTCATCTCAAAATGTCTCTCTCTTTTTCTAAAGATATTTTATTTTATTAAGATAATACTAAATTCTATACCTTCTATATGGGTATTCACATATATACCAAGATGTTCTATTTTAAATTCTGGGATTTACATACATGAAACCCGCTTTCCCTTTTCGTGGGTTTAAAGTGACATAAAGATCATGTCTTTAAAGCAGTTTTTAAAACGTTATGATTATGAAATGAAACCCATTTATTTTATGCTATATGGGTTGTTTATGAAATTATTGATGATGATATATGTGGCTCACATGATAATAAAGACATGTCAAGGGTGCGCCCAGATAGCGCTCCAATGCATTGGGTAAAGACTTAATCTCTAGAGATGACTTTTTAGACTGATACCTTGGTGAACAACCTTTGTAATTTTTAATGACACCTTGGGGATGGACCTTGGTGAAATGAAATGATTGTCAATATTAAATTTTGTAGCCACATCTTCAAGTTATGAAAAATGTTATTTTTATTATGATATATCCCATGATTTCATTCTCATGCCTTAAAGTTCTTTTCATGACCTTATTGAAGTATCTCAAGTTCACATGTAAAATGTTTCTCTTGTTTCCCTTACTGGGCCTTCTGCTCACCCTTTCTTTTGATGTATGTCCCCAGGTTATGAGATGCAGTAATGAACCTAGGATAAAAATAAGGAGGGGACTTTAAAGTGTTTAAGAAGAATGTTTTATGTTGTTTTCATGTATTATGTTCCTGGTTTCCAAGACACTAAACCTTAAAGATCCTCAGTTTTGTGTAATGTAATGAATGTTTATATTATAAAAAGACGGGATGCTATACTTCATGCTAATAATACCGTATTAAAATCCTATTAGTCTCACTATATTGATGTAGAATTCTATAAAATGGAGTGAAAAAACATATGTTTGATGGTATCGCTTGGGTTAAAGCCCCTAACTTTCCAGAAATGATCCTAGAAAACCCCTACAAACAACCCAGGGAAGAGTATGTGTTTCCCATCAATCAGGTTGAGAACGTGGGCCCAAATTTAGATGTGTACTCAATAAACTTCATGATATCAGTCATGAAAACTAAATACTTCTGTGTTGAAAATTACATGGACTATATAGAAAATAGTAAAAACTCATATAAATATGACCAGATGTCATATTATGGGCATCAAAAAATTAATGCCTCATAAGCTGAGTTAGAAGAGGTTGTCATGTGACCAGGGGAATGTGAAGATAATAATTCCCCCCCTTTTCTCTCATTTGAAACATCAAAGAGACCCTACATCATTAGATAGTTTAGTGGAGGTCACTTAATTTTCAGAATATCAAAATATAGACACATATTCTAACACTGAATAACCTCATTCATCAGCCAATCCCTTTATGAGAAAAGAATAAGTGGAAAAATAAAGGAGATGAATAAGAGGAGGAGGAGAAAGACCTCATGGATCCCCCTTGAGCATTCAATGAAGGAATCTCTAACACCATTGATGAACTCAAAGAGATAAATATGGATAGATAAGAGGACACACAACCCAATTTGATCTATACAGCCATGCATTCTAAATTAAAAGAGGTATATACCTCCTTTCTGAAGTGGAATTAGTATTTTCTCACCTGTAACTACACATAAATTCCATGCCTCAATCCTAAGGTAACCACCCATCACCTGGGCCTTCTAGAGGACCACAGAGGCTATAAGCATGAAGCAATAATGATAAATCTAACTCACACTTCCAAAATTAAAGCTTAAGTTGACAAGATTGTTAAGAAAAACTTTATTTGGGAATTCCAATACCCAAAATGGATAGATAATATTGTCCCTGTCAAAAAAAAAATAATTTTAAAATTAGAGTCTACTTTGATTTCACAAATCTCAACTGAAATTGTTCGAAGGATGGTTTCCCAATCCTAATAACAGAGCTACTCATCCTTGAAAAGACCAGTTATTAAGACCTTTCCTTCATGGAAAACAATTTGGTGTATAATAAAATATAAATGGCCTGAGGAGATGAATAATACATTGCCTTAAGTTCCTCTTAGGGAGTATCTTTCAATCAGGTAATTCCCTTTGTCTTGAAGAATTTCGATACTACATGCCAATGTGTTATGCATAGTATATTCAAACCCTTCCTTGGGAAGTTTTTTGAATTCTATATTGATGATATAGTGGCCAAATATCAATAGAGATATTACCACCAGGATGATCTTGAAAGCATCTTAAAAAAAACCATGACAACATAATCTGAAAGTGAAACCCTTGAAATGTGATTTTGGTGTTACCTCAAATAAATTTATCAACTTCTTCATACTCTATCACATTATAGAAGTAGGAACTGAGAATAAAAATGATATCCTTATCATGTCACCTACTTTAAACTTAAAATATTTTAGAGGAATTCAAGAAAACCTAGCCTACATTTAGAATTTTACGGCCAACCTTACAGGAAAATATTTTCCTATTTCCCGATTGATGAAGAAGTGTATTATTTATCAGTGGACTGATGATTTTCTGGAAGCATTCAATAGTCTCAACAAATATTTCTTGAGCATGCCAGTATTGATGCCTATTATTGAAAAAATACCTCTCATTTTGTTTTTAACAGACCTAGAGTGATCATTGGGTTCCTTCCTAGTACATAAGAATGATGTTGGAAGTGAGAAGACATTTTTTACCTCAGCCAAACCATGAACGATGCTAGGAATCTTTATTTAGATATTGATAAGAGCTATCAATAATTAATATTAATATTCTAAATTATGAGGTATTACCAATAAAATCATAGGGTGTGTTTATCTTCTCTTAATAAACCACTCAAATATATTCCTAGTCATCCGATGTTGACCATGAATCTATCAATGCAGGTGGTGATCCTAAAATAGTTTGATATCCAGTGTGTGCTTTTGAAATCAATGAAAGGATAGTAATGGGAATACTTCCACATATAACACACATTAATGGAAATGAAATCACTAGATACTGAACTTATCGATGAGGATATCTTCTCTATTAGATAGAATCCCCAAATATGGGAGATGTATTTTGACGGTGAATCCATAAGCCCAACAAGGAAGAGGATGAGAGACACCAAGATCAATAAGTTTGGGTTGGGAGCATTGCTCATATCCCTAGCTAAGGAATTCATACCTTACTCCTTCATATTTTTAAAAGGTTGAAAGAATAATGAAGTAGAGTTTCAGGTTCTCATTATAGGGATAGAGATGTCACTTCATGTATAATTAAATAACTTGAATATCATTTGTGATTAAAAACCAGTAATCAAGCAGGTCAATAATGATTATTACATAAAAAAGAAGAGATAATACCCTACTATATCGTGCCTGAGGATTAATGGAATAATTCCCTTTATAACCAACATTTACTCACATACCATGTTCAAAAAATTATCAAACCAATTCATTGGTAAATATAACCATGACTCTAGAAGATCCGGACTGGGAGTAAATAATAAACAGTGTTGTGCAGCACTAGATGGTCTCACCTTTTGTTAGAGACAACATGGAATATATTAATGAAGTTAGTCCAATCCCTGAAACATATGGTCCTAAAATCGAATGGATGATAGTCAACATGGAATACCTTCAAAATGGATCCCTACCATTAAAAAGAGTTAGGAAATTGAAAATATAAGGCAATAAATTATTATTTTTCTTTATGTTGACATAAATCATCAAAAGGTCATATATAAGTGGAGCCTTAATGGTGTCCTTCTTAGGTGAATTGGTGGATAATAGAACGCTACTGTCATGAAAGAAGTTCACACCAGAACCTTCAATGACCAACTATTAGGGTTTAATCATTCACACTAAATCCATAGGCTTGGGTACTACTAGCCAACAATGATGCAATATTGCACAAATTTTACCAAAATGTGTCATTCCTACTATGTTCATTCCATATTCATTCATTAAACTTCAGAATTTCATAATACATCCAAACTCATTTGACTATTTTCCAAATGTGTAATGGAAATTGTAAGGCCATATCCTCATACCACACCCAATCAGTTCAAATATACACTCACTACAACAAACTTCTTCTCTAAATGGTCTGAAATTTTACCCCTCAAAGACGTTGGGGAAATGAGTATTTTAAACTACCTGGAAGACAACATCATCACTAGATTTGGGTCTCCTCATACTATACTAATAGAAAATGAAACTGATTTATGTTCTCCTGAGTTAGAAAATCCATATTAAGAGTATAATATCAAATCTAACCATTCATTCCACTATCATGCTATAACCAATAGTCAGATATCGGTCTTCCTTAGAGTCCTATTAGACATACTTAGAAAGATGGTAGGCAATGATAAAAATTATTATCCAGATAATTTGTTTCACGACTTGTGGACTTACTGGAGAATGACCCAAATTTCCACATAGGTGACCCCATACTCATTAGTATATGGTACAAAGGCGGTCCTTCCCATCTAAGTTAAATTACCCTTGCTCTGTGCTTCCATCTCTAACCAATAATCCATATATGAGAAATCATAGAAATGGATATATGAATTGGAGTAACTGGATGAGAAGATATTACATACCTTGAATCATTTATAACTCTACCAAAACTAGATTATATGATCCTTTAACAAAAAATTTCACCTTCAGTATTTCCTTGAAGGAAAGATGGTATTATTCCTCAGGGCTCCAACGATTCCTAGAATGAAACCTCTATAGATAGAGCCAAAATGGGAAGGATATTATGTTGTATAGAAGGTATACTGTAATGGAGAATATTAATTTATCTCTATGGATGGGAGACTCATTACGGACCCTAAAAATACAAGGTTCTAGAATAAATATTTCTTGTAATCAAATGATCTTTATCCTGATCACATGACATTAAACTACATGGGAAAATTTTCATGTCACAAGATGATAAATTTCATAACAACAACATCCTCATTGTATGATGTTAAATTTCACAACACTATATTTTCTTCAATAGAGAGGATGACACCCCCATCATCAGTAATCTACCATTCCATGATCAAGGACTACATGTGGCTTGATTACTATCATCACATGTTTCCTAGTGACACCTAGATATCTTGTACTAGGACAATCCTCAAATTTTACCCCCATTCATAAGATAGTTTTGAATATACTTTGAACTCATGGATTATTTTCATGTAATGGTTTTGTTTCTTGAAGGTCCACAAAATCATCTTACCCATAACTACAAGTAACAACATCATCCATGTCACATGATGATAAATTGCAAGACACAAACGTCCTTGCTATACGATGCTAAAATGAACAACAAAATATCATCCTCCCTAGTGAGAGAAATTCCTCTAGAATCACTCTTATACCATTATGTATTTTAAAAAGTATGTATGGATTGATTCCCATCCTTATGGGTTACATAGAGACACCCGAGTACCTTATCCTCGACCCAACCCCATCATCAACTCATCAAGAGGTCATTTACCTATGAAATATGGGAAATTCCCCTTCCCCTATATATAAAAAAAATTAATGTAGGGACCTCCAACATATTTCCTTTTGTTTATAAGACTTTCCATTTTAAGTAAAACACCTTAACTTTGAAAATGAGTCAGATCTATGCATGGAATGGAAGTTCTTGAACCACATATGGCTCTATTCATACCATTAGGGGATATGTAGTGATAGTCGGATCTCTAATCCAGGGTTAAATTATAAAAATAAATAAATTCCCCCTTCATAAATATGGGAAGACCTATGAGAGGATCCTTTAAGAACTACATGTGGATCAAATCATATCATAATGAGATATTTATTGACGCATAAATATCTAATCTGGGGACCAACTATAAAAATAAATGGAAACAATTCCCTTCCCTACATATGGGTTAGAACCACGTAAATAATTTTCCACTCTAGAACTATGTGTGGATTTATTCCTATCATTATAGGATATGTAGTGATGCCCAGATCTCAAATTTTGATTCTATATGTAGAAAAAATGATCCTCCCCACCCTATGAAAGGGTCAGACCTACACATGGATTATTTTATCATGAACTATGTGTGGCTTCATTCATGTTATCACAAGATACATAGTGATTCCTAGATCTCCAATCCTAGGTCTAACCATAACCAAAGAAAATTCCCCCTCCATATGTATGGGTTTGACCTACACAGAGAGAACATCCTCTAAAACTATGTTTAATACCTTAAATGGAACACCATATGTACCTACCAAATGATATTAATCTGCACTATTGAAGCAAGTCCAAGAACTATGTTTAGCTTGATTCTCAATTTTTCAACGTATGTATTGATGCCTAGAACTCATGTTCTTATCCCATCCACGGGTTAAATAAGAAAAAAATGTCTCCCTATCCTATATAGAAACAAAGATCAATACATGAGATCTGAATTTGGGTTCCCTAGTTTAGGGGTGATCAAGGAAACATAAATGTCACCTCTTACTTATTATTCAGATTTATGTAGGTAACTTAACACTACATGGCTAATATCAACTTGAACACTTCTTATGTACTCAAAAAAATTCCTCCCACTTATCATAATATGTGTCATAGGAAAATTCAGATCTCCACAACCCTTCCTTGACCATCAGAAATAGAGGTTCAATGTCTTTGGGACACCTTTTATTGAATATGCATGATACAACCCAGTTGGATTTGCATAAATTTCCAGCAAAAGTCTTTTCAATCAGAATAAAATACATCCTCTAGAGAGTTCTCTTCTATATCCATAATCCGTAATGGAAATTTTACACATACCATTTCTCCTGATCCTAGAACACCAAACATTTTGATTTACATTTTTCAAATTTATGTTTAAGGCATGTCGAAACATTTTGGCCAGATGAGCATTTTATTATTCATCATTTCCATGAAATATGGTCCTAACCTTTTCACAAAAAATTACAAGAAACCCTGTAATCATAGTCACATTATGTTAAACTATATGAAAATCTCTTCACTATATGACATTAAAATTTAGTCTTAACCTGTGTATAAAGAATAGGATTCCCTGGGCAACCAGCTCAGGAATCCCCATGTCACAAATAAGAGATGCATCTCAAAGATGATTTCAAAAATTTATAAGTAGAATTTATGGTCTTCATTTTTTCTTATTCACATTGAGTAACCTAAGTACTTCCCATAGGATGTTAAACTACATGGATGAGGTTCTCATCACATGTTGTCAAACTACACAATTTCCAAGAACTACATCTGGCTTAGTCCATGTTATCTCCAGATATGTAGTGATACCTAAATATCTAATTTTGTATTCAGACACACCCTACAAAAATTAACCTTCTCTATGTATGGATCAAAACTGCACAAAGATGTTTCACACTAGAACTCGGTATGGATTGATTCTCACTTTGACGAGATACGTAGTGAAACATAGATCCTATATGCTCATCCAAAAACCACCCAAAAAAGTGCCCCCACTTTTCTTTATGTGATCCAGATCTGCACTAGAGGGTCCAATATGGGTTCTCACCCCATTTGTGATCCCATATTCAAATAAAAAATTCCACTTCCTACACAAGAGTTTGATCGGTTTGGGGAATCTACCACAGAACTAAGTATGGCTTGATTTTCATTTTGACGAGATATATAGTGATTCCCGAACAATATGTCTTGGTCACAACCATGAAAAAACCCCTTTCTTATGTATTGGTCAGACCAATGTAAGGAAAATATTGTCATATATTCCCAGGTAGTTTTGATATGAAATTATCCCTCCACATTAATGTACTTTATTTACATAATCCCTATGTATTCATGAACTTTCCAGACATAAACCAAAATCTGGGTATGTGGAAGTCCAAATCTCCATAATCTTTCCATATCCATCAATAGTGGAAGGTCATTGTCCCAATAACACCTTTGTTTGATTATGAATGATACTCCCCAATTATTTTTGCATAAATTTCTCACAAAAAAGGAATGTCAACTAAAGGAAAATTCATCTGCTGGAGAGACATCTTCTATATGAGTAAGACCCAAGGATGTTTTCATCCCATTCCAATCCTAAAATTTAGTATCCCCCATATTATATCCTTTCCTATTCATTCCTAAAAATTGTGTAGCATTATCAATCAAATCACCATGGAATGATGAAATATTAATGAGTAAGTCAAAGATAAGTTAACTTAAATCATATCCATCAAATTTAATTTCTATAAGATCTTAATCTACTTGATCCATGTAATAATCATGTGACATTAAACTACATTATGATTCACCATCCTTCACACAAGAAAAATTGGTATAGGAGTAGTTTTCAATCCATAAAATCCAATATATATTCCATTTTCCATTATTATATATCTAATATTGGTAATCCACCATTTAGGGTCATAAAAATCCAGATCCTCACAAATTACCCGGATATCTGAAATTGAGACATAGTGTCCTAGGGACACCTTTGTTTGGATATCCATAATATTCCCCCATTTAATATTCATGAATCACCCAAAAAAGAAAATGGGCATGTCAACCAGAGGTAAATTCATCCCCAGGATAATGTTATTCTATTTTTGTAATCCCCAAAAACATCGAACTAGAAACTTGATTTCAAACATTATATGATGTAACTCCTTACTTACTTCTCCCACAACATGCTTCAGATATAGTAATCACCAAATATTGACTCAAAATACCTTTCATATGTTTATATTTTTTTGGAAAATTATCAGACGACAAGCCCCACAAGGGTCGTTACCTCGTAACTCTTGTTCAAATATGTTTGACCTAAAACATAAGTTTCATTAGTATATCTTGCATGAAACTAAACCACCCACAAAAAGATACTTAGTACTAACCAGGTTGAAAAGATGTAAAGGGAACCATGGATAATAGTTGAGTCTCATATCACTATGCATACACTCCACATTAATTAGAAAAAAAATTAATAAAAGGAAAGAAAAAATTCAAAAAACTTGTTTGTTTGAAAACCCAAAAAGGATGGCCTAAGAAAACTTCAAGTCATGCTCGATAAGTTTGGACCATTGTGGACTTAGTAAAAAATTAGGTTAGTAATAGAAAAGATATAATGTCTGTAGGTTTTTTCCATGTAACCCTTGAAACAATCAAACTATGCTCACCAAGTCCCCTGGCTTAGGAAAACAATTGAGCATCAAATGAGATTTCTTCCAAAGAATATGACTCTAGTGTTATGGTGATAGTAATTTCACTTTTACCCATCCATGAAAAATTATCTAAAAGATATCACTTCATCTTGATTATCCTAGGATATGATTGAGATTGTTATCCAATGATGAAACCATTAAGGTTACATGGAAGACTATCTATCAAAACATTACAAGTTATGATCGATTGATATTGCAGGATAATGTAAAGAATAAGTACTTGAAAGAAAAAACGTTTTCATTTTTCCATTGTATGAGAACAAAGGAGGTGCATCCACATCCTAGAGTCTCTACTTGACATCATTGGACAACAAAAAACAAATGAAATGATTACAAATAAATTTGAACGGATTTATTTAGAAGATAAAATTACTCTTGATGCAATCTATAAAGGTCCCACTCTATATTGGTTCTCAACCCAACATTAGTTTTAGATATTGGATTAATTTTCTTAATAATGTACTTTAACTATTTTCCCTTCAATTTGAAGAATTTGATTCTAGGATTTGTGCATGAAAATTGTGCCTTTATCCTAGCTATGCAAACCACATATTCTCTCATCTCTGCAGTATGTGCAACCATACAATCATAAGTTCATGCCTCTTCATCAACTAAGTAATGAAAATCAGTAGTGGTATCCTTCAAATATTCCAAATTATGATTAGGAAAGTTAAACTATATGAGATCACATTCAAAAGTAGTCAACTCTTCTCGACCAGTGAGATCATTGTGAATATGAACATAAAAGTTCCATTAATCGAACACACAAGAACCCAGTCTAAGCAAAATTTGATAGAATCTATCCACATTATTATTAATCTTCACCAAAGAAGTTTTTATGATGATAGAATACATTTGGAACCAAGATTATTTTCACTGAGCCTAATCTTCAATGGAAGCATTGGGATCCTGATCATGTTTACCCACTTTTATGGGTATATAATCTCATATTTCACTCACAACAAAAATTATTGTTTCAAATTGTGACACCGAAGTGGGAAAGTGATCAATCTCTACCTCATACTTAATCTCAAGAACTAATATGACCAGTTGGGAATCATTCAATGTGATGGACAGTACTTTTCCAATGGGACCTGTGTCAGTAGGGGTTCAAATGATGCCATTTAGATGTGAAGGGTTATCACCACTCCAAATAAAAGGGGAATTGATGATGAAGATTACTTGATGTTCTTACAAAATTGGGACACAAGTCCTTCCCCCTTATAAATTGGTAAATAAGGCATATCCAATAATGAACTAAGAGAAGCTGGTGGTTTATGCACTCTTTAGAGTGGCTTCCCTAACACCCCATAAGGATAATATTCCATCCAAATCTTGTCATAACCCCATGAAAAGTGATTTTGGTATTTCATAGGAGGTATATAGATTCCCATGCTAGTATCCTTACATGTCATCATCATCCATATTTGATGAATGATGGATAGTTGTGATTTCTTTTTGATCTTAGTAAGGGGTAAATATGAAACCTGTTGTTGGTAACAAAATTATAGTGAAATCCTATTGGGATAAAAAGGTTAAAAAATTGTTAACCCATCCAACCAAGTAGTTAGAATCCTAACCCTTAATGTGAAAATTTATTATAATTCCTCTTAGGTATCTCTATAATTATCTACCACCAATCCCATAGGTGTTGGATAAAGAATGACATTGAAGAGGGATGTACTGTTTAAAGACTCAATAACACCATTACTTCCTAGGGATGTTGGGTAAACAACATAAATGTTGAAAAAAGTAGGGAGAAAGGTGGAATGAGTGATTTTTGTGGTATAATGATATTTTTAACATCGAAAGTGTTCCGACTAGCAGCAATATGAAAACTGAAATGGCCCAAAAAGATGATGTGGGGATATAAGCTCCTGTATATGTCCTAAAAACTCATAAATATGAGAAATAGTGGGTATATCTAAGTTGAAATGTCTTCCTTCCATCAACATGGCCCCCATCATCAATGTACAGACTAAAAAATAAATATAAACACCATAAGATGGAAATATCTATCCACTCAAAATCATGGTGAAAAATCCTACAAGACCAAAGACCAAAGATATGTCTATCCAGATCCCATAAACATATGTAGTGTCTTGGACTACATCAAGATTATGCTAGTAATAACCCGAAACACCTTGGTATTGTTTAGTTGGTTGAGTCCGGGTATGATGAACCTTTGGCCTAAGACCACTATCTTATAGAAACTTCTTTATCCCATCATTGAAATGAATAAGTGAACGAGTATGGAAGGGTTGAAAAATAAATTTATATGCCGCAATTTTTATATCCATATCCAATAGAGATGTTTACCCAGTGTTTTCCTAGGAATTGGTTATAGGTAGGAACTATTAAAACATATTACTGAGAATTTAAATTCTCCCTAATTGGTAAATGTCCCACAAGTTGATCCACACTTCACCATGCGATTAGTAAAAAGTGTTGGTGCTTGAACTCCAATGGATGATCATTTCATGTAACATATCAGTTAGAGAGTATAATGATAAGTAACACATCCATGATTTTAGGTATAAACCAACAACCTACATCCACTAGGGAAATTCCATGCAATTCGGGTGCAGTCAAAATGACCAAGACCATTCACTTGAACGCAATCCAAGGAAAACTCAAACTGAATAGTTGGTGGATTCCGATCATCCAATGTAATAAAAGAATTGTTTTGAATTCCAAAATTTTACAATGATAATTTACAAGAAAAAGGTTAATTCAGAAGCTCTGGTGAAAGGAGACTCTTCAGAACACCATCCTAAGGAATTATGTGATGTCAAAGTTTATCTTCAATATTTTAAGCAACAAAAGTTCTTTTATTAATTGCAGTCATGGAAAGGTAAATTTTATCCCTATGTAAATATTAGAAAAAAATGTGAGATTCACTTGAAACATGAAAAAGTATGATCAAACTTCATAAGAATGCTGCACAGTCCTCAGAATTCCTAGCACGCATGACGCTTGTCCACAAAGTTCCCGTTCTGCGAGATGCTCAATCCATGAGGTGATATGTCTCTGAATAAACCATGTGGGTGATCTTTTCACTATATTGGAGAGTGAAAATATTGTTTTAATGTGATGAACTTTGAGTTCATGGAAGGTTAGTCTGGAAATGAGATATTCTATATAGAAACAATTGGTGATTGAGAATCTAGAGAGTGTTCATTTCTCTGAGAGATCAGATAAAGGATAAAAGATTCAGGTACCCTTTTTATAGGAATGTTCTATATTGTGGGTTCATATACATACCTTGAATTACTTCAAATCGAACCAAATTCTTCCTCGAAACTTCCTCTTCTTTATCCTAATTAGATCCCATTTCAATGAGGGCATTTTTTTGGTCTGAAAGAATCGACATAGAAGGTAAAAAAATACTTCTTTGAATTTGGTTAAGAGAAAAAGACACTAGAATCCATGAAATTTGTAATGAAAAAATAAACCAAAATTATATTTTAGAAAATTCCTAAGTCAGCTAAGCCATAAAGGGGGAATGTGCAGTTCTATGTACCAAAATTCACTATATAATGTTGCTTGTAGGATGTGAGAATGTTTGGAGGTACCTGCAGACAAAACTAGATCATTTGTAGGGAGGGATGGTGATTTAAATACCCCATAAAAGGTGAGTTGTTTGTTGGTGTGCATGATTATTTACACCCTCCATGAATGAAATTGTTCATTGGTTGGCACACCCTCAAGTGGGTTCCCTCAAACAAAATCCATGTGGCCCACTATGGTAGGTTGAACATCCTAACATAGAGTCACCCTATTACTCTATAAAATCATTGAGGTGGAACTGAATAAGTGGAGATAGAAACTGAGTGGGAAACTGGGATGAAAAAAACAAAAATATGAATAAAGGCCTCAGAACACTCGATTCCCAGTAGGTAAACCCACCTTAATCATTTAGGAAGAAAAGGAATTCACACGACCATCTACAGACTCCAAACCCTTTATGAAAACTATTCCATGAATAATAACTAGATGGCACCTTTGTTATCAATAAACCACCATAGTAGAAAGATACGCGGAGGAGACCCTATATCATGTAGAAAAAGCTACACGGGTGGGACTCAACCCCATGTTGAAAAACTATATCTGATAAGATCTCGAACTCGTATAGAAAAATGCAACATAGGCAAAAACCAAGTCCATATAGAAAAACAATATGTGGAAAGAAAATAGTCCAGTGTAGGAAAATGCAATTCAGAGGTAACACCACCTCACATACCAAAATGTTGTGTGGAATTGGGAATCTTATGGGGTACAAAATTCCCACTCACTTTAATTCACTATGTTATACCATTCAGTCCCACCTTGCCCCCTATATGAAATTTTCTAATCGGATTATTCATCAATACTTTTTATATGAAACCCTGAGTCCTAAGTGGGTCCCCTTTTGAGGCATCATATCAAGGCCTCTCCCAAAACCACCATATATATATGATCAAATCATTGGGGACACCAGCATGACCTCTCAAGTATACATACCCATTATAACGACCCAATGTTTTATCAATGTAAATTAATTTCTCATAAATATGTCATATAATCACATGTAATGACAACAGAATGAACAACTATGTACTATTTGACCTTTAAACATAAGTTTGTCACTTCTGTGTTTTGAATTTCAAATATCTGACATTCACAGTTGTGATTTGTAAGTTATTTGGAGTTTAATATGACCAAATTAATTTTTGGTGAATAGTAATATACCCTTATGAATAGTAATATTACCCTTATGAATAGTGGAATACCCTAATGAATAGTAACCTTACCTATAATAGTATATAAATAATATTCAAGTGGGATTACGATATACCAATATCTTGGAATAAGAAAATAAATGTTTTAAAATTATTATTTTTGAATAAATTATTATTTTAATTAAATATTAAATTAATCATATTTATAAAATTATTTTCAAAAAATCAATTTCATTTCTGGATTATACACATTGAAAAATGGTTAGGGTGAATTTTTGTAATTTTTCTAAAATACTTAAATTTTTGATGAATAGTAAAATACGATAATTTATGATAAATGTTAAATAGTGGATTAATTGAGTCATTGATGACGATATGCCAATGTAATCACAATTGGATCAAACTAACATGAATTTATTACTATTTCAGGTCATAGAATATGTAATGCCCAGACCCCAGTTACCTAGATTCGATGCATTATTACGTATCATTGGCATGATCTCAAAAGATCAAATCTCAAAAGATCGATTAGTTTAGTAGCCTTGGAAGTACTAGATACATTCATAAGGTTTACATTACATCATAAAATGGAAAACTACAACAACATTTTTTCCATAGGAAAAACTGAGATCCCATAGACTATCCCTATAGGTTAGTCATAAAATACTTCTTCACATCTTGGGAAAAATAAAACATAGAAAGGGGTGAGCTCAGATGCTCAGTAAGGATAACAATATAGCGGGAACTTTACTAAATAAGAATAAACATTTAAAGAAATGTATAAGACTAAAACAAAAGCCTTTTAAACATAAACTTCGTCATAATATGGAAAAGATAAAAATCAAATAATTCCACTTACTTTTTCACATGGATATTCTACTAGTTGAATAATCACATGCAATATCAATAAAGACGTTTATAACGATGGAATGCATAATTCCATACTTTCATAACCACATAGTCAAGGCTTTTTTCCAAGACTGAAAATAATATTTTTTCAAGGTCTTATGATAAGACACTAGTTTGTCTCATGAGACCTACCGATGCACTAAGGAGATATAGCAGGCTCCACTCGTCACTTACTAAGTCCAATGCATTCCTCATACGAAAAGGTTTAAACATAACATAAACATTCATATTAAAACCTGCATACAAAATTTCAATACTTTATCCATAAACCATGAATGGTATAAAAATAACACATCCATAGTCAAACATATCAAAAAACCTTCAATACAATATGAAAGTTTTGTATCATAATAAATCAACTTCAAATAAGCTTAAAATCTATCAAAGGATGTTGGCACAGATGAAATGAAAACCTATTTAGAGAAATATCTCTTTATATTTTGAAATATTTTAAAATTAATATATTTATAAAAGAATAAATTTAATTTGTGAATATTCTTATAAGCTTTTAAGGGAAGCTTTGATGATGTTATAACGGTGGAAAACAGCCGCACCCGCCGTATAATTTCAAAAAAAGACATTCTTACCTTAGTTTTGTCGAAAAGGCTATAAAGGACCTTGTTTGGAAAATGACAGAAATATTATTTTATAAACATGTTATAAAAGATAAACATGGGTATAAATTACTTTATCACATAGTTTATAAAATAGTAAGAATGTTTTGAAATACATTTTTAAGAAACATGGATGTGGATGATAAAGAGGTCCCAGTAGATAATTATGTATAAACAACCTCGGATAATGAAGAGATTGTTGAATTAACCCTTACCTTGTAGTTTTCCTTGGTCGAAGGTACGTTAAAATCCGGTATAATGGTGAAATAATTTTTATTTAATTATACAAGAATCATATACATTAATATAATATCATACATGATCTTTTAGCATTTCTTTGTTAATAATATCTTAATATTATCATTGTTTTGGGTGTTAACAGATTCATTTTCCTTTATATTCTTTATTATGTGAGTAATATTTGTTATGGATGGTATGTATCTTATTCATATCAAGAATTATATTGAGTCTTTAAAAATTATTTTTAATCATCTAATGAAAATTAGACTTCAATGGATACGATGGGGAATGAATCTCATTGCGTTCGTGGAGAGGGTAATCCGTACGTACACACGAGCGACAATATCATTATTTTGATACTAAAATTATATATAATTGGATGGTATATCATATATAAATAATCATTATCATTTTATATTTATTATTTACATCAATTAAACATCGTTATTATACCCATCCAAAAACTAATGTATTGAATAACAATTACAGCATTACGTGGAGACGGTAAGCCGTACGTATGCATGTATGGTGACATGTCATTCAAAATATGGATATAATAATGAATTTGGTCGTACCATATTTATAATAACATCACGGTATATAGAAGATACTGGATTTTTTATTTTAGAATGGAAACAACAAAGAAAGAGGAAGTGGAAGAAGAAAGGAACTTGAAAGAGGTGATGAAATATTTACCTCTTCTTCGAGTTCTTCCTTTTGATCTGATCAAAAGGGCTCCTTAAGATGGCTTTATGACTAAATTAATTCCTCTAGGATTAAGGTAGGATAGTTTAGAAGGTATTTGGGCAGAATTTGGCCGACCTAAATGGATTTAAATTTGTGAATTATAGAGAAGGGAGAGTTCCCTTTTATAAGATGGGTGAGAGACACTTTAGGAAAAGCTAGAAATATTATTTTATAATAAACTCATTTTCGGTTTCTAATGGCTCAAAAATGAATTATTTAATTGATAAGGCGGGGAAGGGTCAAAAACCACTCATCCAATAGGTTTTAGACAGGTTTGGGTCACTATATTAACTTTATCTTTTAGATTTAACTCTTAGTTTAATAGTTTTACATTTACCATGTCTCTTTGTATTTTTATATTATATGGTTAATAAAATTACTATATAATTCTAAGAGAACCCCAAGTGGTTAATTAATGATACACCTATCATTATATAAGTCCTTTGGCCGAACCTTATATTTTTAGGAATATAATATCAATTAATAATATAATATTTGTTTTAAAAACTCTTTTATGTCAATTTTGACACTATTTGGTATTTTGTTTTTTCGAAATTCATAACATCATTATTAATTAGAAAACAATTATTCTAAATAACCCTAATAGGTCATATTAACCTATAAAATTAGTGTAATTCAGAAAAAGTCTCAAATTTTATTTATTTAGATATTTATAATATCAATTAGTTTAATATTTCATTAATTAGGTAACTACTGCCAAATCATTGTGTCATAAATAAATTAAATTATATAATGTATAAAAATTATAAATAAAATACCATTATGTATGAAATTTTATTATCTTTATAATGAATTTTTATAGTTGAATTTATCTTTTGTATAACCATATACTAAAAATGCTTTAGTTATTAAACATTGATTTTGACTGTTTTAACTCTTCTATAAATAAAATAATAATAAGTGTCCTAATCTAATCCAAGTGGACCAAAAAGGTTCATATTTTATTCCTATAGTTTTTATTTGGTCAAATTATAATTATCCAATATAATTAGGACATGTTTTAGGGTAATAATAATATCATTTTTACCCTTAAATACTCTATTTACTTTAAACTGTGGTAAATAAAAGCAAAAAGTTACTATTCACAAAAAATTATTTTCATCTTGTTGAACCAAACTTTTCTTTCTGATATAAACCATGTCTCTCAGATTTTTGAAATTCCACTCACAGAAGTGGTAAAATTAAGATTAATGTAAAATTGCAAATGCTCCTAGGAGGTGGGTAAAAGACGGTAAAATGTTCAATAAAATTTTTATATATCTAAAATTATTATAAATTGACTCTAATGAATTATATTGAACTTATATAGGTATTATGTATCTATTTTGACCTAAAATAAATTTAAATAAAATAAATAATTATTTAAATAAAAATTTGATTTTAAACTGTAACGCAATGTTTTTCACTATTCATCAAAAATTGAAAGTTTTCAGAAAAATACCAAAAATTCTCCCTAAGATAAATTTGATATTATGAATCCAAAAATGAAGTCCATTTTGAAAGATAATATTTATAAAATTTCAAAAAAGTGGGTATTACTTTTCATAACAGCTAGTTTGATTGGTTTGGTCTGTTAGAACTCGAAGTTGCATACAACACACACTACTGTATTATTCAAAGAGAAGAATACCGTGGAAGATTTGGGTGTTATATTCTCCCTTCATTAAAATAATTTCATCCTAGAAATTTCTAGATTATTACTGCATAATAAGACTCAGGTGGTTCTTCATCATAAGTTCCTCTGGTTCCCAAGTTGCCTCTTTCATCTTATGGTTTCTCCATAGAACTATTACAAGACGAGTCATCCAGTTTCTCAGCAGTTTTTCTCTTATATAGACAGACTCTTCACAATAAGACATATCGGGTTCAGTTCTAATTTTTCATAGGTGAGTACATGGGTTGGGTCAGGCATGTATTTTCTCCAATGTGATACGTGGAACACATCATGAATTTTGGAGAGACTTGACAACATTGCCAAATGGTAAGCTACAACCCCAAATCGTTCTCAAATTTTGAAAGGTATGATTTACCTGGGACTCAATTTACCCTTCTTACCGAAACGTATAACACCCTTCCATAGAGATACCTTCAAGAAAACATGATCTCCTACCTAAAATTCCAAATCCTTCTTTCGGTTTTCAGAATAGATATCCTGCCTACTTTGAGCTGCTTTGATGTGGGTTTGGATTACCTTCACCTTTTCCAGTGTTTCCTCCACAAGTTCTGGGCGTATGAGTTTTCTATCGCCAATATCATCCCAATAGGTTGGTGTGCGACATCTCTTTCCATATAACGCTTCATATCATTCCATCTGCATACTTTAATGGAAGCTATTGTTATAGGAAAATTGTACCAGAGGTAAATATAGATCCCACATACCTTGAAAGTCAAGTGAGCATGATCTTAACTTGTCCTCTAAGGTTTGAATAGTCCGTTCTGATTTTCCATCAGTTTGTGGGTGGTAGGCAGTGTTCAAAAGAAGTTCAGTATCCAAGGTTGTCTGAAGACTTTTCTAGAATCTTGACGTAAAACATGGATCAAAATCAGAAACATTCGATAGGGGTACTCTATGAAGTCTCACAACTTCATTAATATATTGTCTTACTAGACGTTCAAGTGGTAAATATTCACTTATATCATGAAAATGTGCTGACTTGGTAAGACGATCAAGAATGAACCATATTGCATCGTTCCTTCTAAGAGTCTTTGGTAGTCCCATTACAAAGTCCATCGTAATATTATCCCATTTCCAATCAAATTTGGGAAGAGGTTGCATGACTCCTCTAGGATGTTGACTTCCAGCTTTCACTATTGACAAACCATACATCTTGACACAAAATCATAAATTTCCCTCTTCATGTTATCCCAACAAAATTTTTCCTTCAAATCTCTATACATTTTAGTGCTCCCAGGGTGTATAGAGAAATTGGAGCTATGAGCATCATCCGACAATTCTATTTTTAGATTAGGTATATCAGGAACACAAAGTATCTTCCCAAATTTCAAAATTACATCTTCATACACAAAGTCACCCAATCTCCCATAATTCACAGCTTTAATCTTCTTTTGAAAATATTTATCACCAGTCTGAGAACTCTTTATCCTTTCTAGTAAATATGGTTTGGAAATGATTTGAAAAAGTATTAATGTTTCACCTTCCATGGTGATTCACATATCCATCTTTACTAGATCCATATATATAAAATCTTTTTAAACTCTCATCTTATTCAAAACTTCATGATCGTTTCTGCTCAAATCATCTGCCACCTTATTTTCCTTCCTTGGGTGGTATTGTATAGTGCAATCATAACCCTTGAGTAGTTCAAGACATCGCCTTTGCCTCATGTTGAGTTCCTTTTGTGAGAAAATATACTTCAAACTCCTTTGATCAGTATATATCTCACATTTTTCACCATAGAGATAGTGTCTCCAAATATTCAAATAAAATATTACAGCTGCTAACTTAAGACCATGAGTAGGATAGTTTTGCTCATGAGTTTTTAGCTGTCTTGATGCATAGGCAAAAATCCTATCATTCTGCATAAGGACACAACCAAGTCCTTTCTTTGAAGCATCACTATTAATAACAAACCCATAATTCCCCGATGGTAGAGTCAAGAAGAATTGACTAATATTCTCTTCAGTTCTTCAAAACATTCTTCACACTGTTTTGTCCAAGCAAATTTCACCCCTTTACATGTGAGCTTTGTTAATGGGTTTGCCAACCTGGAAAAATTCTAGATGAAACATCGATAATAACCTACTAAACCAATAAAACTGCATACCTCAGTTATACTCATCGGTGCTGGCCATTCTTGGATTGCCTTTGTCTTTAAAGGATCAAGGGAGATTCCATCCTTAGAGACAATATAGCCAAGAAAAGAATTCTCTTGAATCAAGAATTAAAACTTTCTAAACTTCCCATATAATTATTGTCTTCTAAGAGTTTTTAGGATAATGCACAAGTGATTTTCATGATCTTCATAGGTTTTGGAGTATACCAAGATATCATCAATAAATACCACTATAAAATCGTTGAGATATTAATTGAAAACTATATTAATTAAATCCATGAAGATAGAGGGTGCATTAGTCAGTCCAAAAGGCATTACTGTAAAAACTTAATGCCTATACCTGGTTTGAAATGCTGTCTTTGAAATATATTCCTTCTTCATGCACAACTGATGGTCTCTAGATCGAAGTTCAATCATTGAAAGGTGTTGATCTCCATGAATTTGGTCGAATAAATCATCAATGAAAGGTAGGGGATACTTGTTCTTTATTGTTATATCATTGATCTCCCTGTAGTAAATGCACAACCTCATAGATCCATCTTTCTTCTTAACAAAAAGGACAGGGGATCCCCATGGAGAAACACTAGGGAAAATAAATCCCTTTTTACTCAATTCCTCTAGTTGTTTCTTTAGTTCCACTAATTCCACAGTGGCCATTCTATAAGGGGTCTTCGATATGGGCCTTGAACTAGGAATTAAATCAATGGAAAACTTAATTTCTCGTTATAGAGGATATCCAGGTAAATCTTTTGGAAACACATCAACATATTCTTTCACAATAGGTATATCCTCTATTTGAACATTCCTTTCCTCACCCATAGTTATTTCATTCTCTTCCTCCCCAATAATTGAATTTAGTTGAGCTACTGGGGGTGGATCTAGATAAGAATTAGGTGGTGACGATTCTACTCTAAAGATAAGGTGTTATTTATCATCATCATCATAAAAAATTGTAACTGCCTTTTTCTTACAATAAATCTTCACATCATGGTCAGAAATCCAATCCATACTGAGGATTATATCAAATTCAATCATGGGTATGATGATGAGATCAAAATATAAAGAACATTTATATGCCCTAATGGGAATTGATTCACAAAACTTTGTTGTGATGATACTTCCCTTAGGGGTTTTGATTGACATCTCCCTTGTTAAATCAAATTTCAAATATCTAATTTTCATAGAAAATTGGGAATATATAAAACAATGAGATGATTCAGAATAAAAAAAGAATTTGATAAACTTGAGGAAACCATTAAATTACCTTCCACTACGTCTTTCCGAGCTTCAACCACAACAGTAGTGATAGCATAAGCTCGGCCTTGATCCCTTAGCCATTTCTGAGGTAAGCTCCCCTGACACTTAGGAAATTCATTTTCATAATGCCCCCTTTATCTACAATTTTAGCATTCAACATTGAAAATCTCTTTCTTCCCCTTCCAATCATGAGCTTGGTGGCATTTTTCACCAACGTTGTAATAGACTCCCATTATCTTCAGGCAAGTACCAGGGTGTTTCTTCCCACATTTACTGTAGGATGGATATTAAACTTTTCCCTTATTCCCCTTATTTCCATTTCCTAAGTGTTCAGCTGATCTCTTATTCTCTTTCTTTTATTTAAAGTTGTAAGACTTAGAGAATTCTTTTTCTGTCTTGATAGCACACAAGATAATATCTACGTACGACAAGAAGGATTGTGAGACTAATTCTCGACAGAGAAATGGTTTTAACCCATAAAAGAAATGATCAATCTTACTTCTTGAGTTACGTATATAATCTGCTGCATGCCTCACTAAACTTGTAAAGTTAGCTTCATACTTTGCGACATTCTCATCCTCCTTTTGCCTTAGACTCAATAATTACCTTTCCATATCTTCTCGATGGTCACGAGGAAAGTATTTTTCTAATAAAATCTCTTTAAACTCCCTCCATTAAATATTTGATACTTCATCATCTTCCGTTGTGTTTTTAATCAATGACCACCATTGATCATCATCTCCAGTGAGGCGGTAAACTACCATGACAACTTTTTCCCTTTCGCTACCTCCCAAGGTGTCGAATATTTTCTCTAAGGAATTTATCCATTGATCAGCTACTAATGGATTTTTACTCCCATTAAATGTTGGTGGTTTTTTCCTCATGATGCTATCTGACATTGATCCTCCACGTTGTGGATCAGGGTGCTCTATACGGGTAAGGTTATTATTCATAACCTGAGTGAGTTTCCCCAGTATAGTGATAAGTAGATCAGTACCATTTGTATCACCAGATCCACTATAATTATCTTGAGCAGGAGGTCAATCCTTACATGGAGTGCACACATTGATACGGATTCAATTCCTTCTACTATGCTCCATTTATAAACAATGTCATAAACTAGATTAGTTTATTAATCGAAATACATAATTCGAAACTTGAAAAACACTTAACATAAATTGAAAAGTTTATGGATATAATCCATAATCATAAAAATGTTTTCTTTAAGGAAGTATATAATCATAAACACTTCATAATGGGTTTTAAAGAAAATTAGAATTATTCTAAGCATATCCCCCTGGAGTGTCATAACCCAGAGTGCAGCAAGGCCCATTTTCATGCACCATTTCCCTTTTAAGTCTAGCTCAAAGCAGTGTTTTCAAGTTTTACCACTAGGTAAATCTGTTCCAGAGCCGCCTCTACCTAATCATATCCAGACAGGAATGTATTTCTTGGAAAACTCACAAAATCTCTTCAATACCAATATTCTTGGAAGTTTTTCTATACTAATCCTCAAAGTATATCTTATGGATATGTGATCTAATCCTATTTTATCTAAATCTAGATTCCAAGGTTTGTATTAAAGTACCTCTGATACCAACTATAATGCCCCGACCCCAGTTACCCAGATTCGGTTCATTATTACGTATCATTTTCATGATCTCAAAAGATCAAATCTCAAAAGATCGATTAGTTTAGTCGCCTTGGAAGTACTAGATACATTAATAAGGTTTACATTACATCATAAAATGGAAAACTACAACAAAATTTTTTCCATAGGAAAAACTGAGATCCCATAGACTATCCCTACAGGTTAGTCATAAAATACTTCTTCACATCTTGGGAAAAATAAAACATAGAAAGGGGTGAGCTCAGATGCTCAGTAAGGATAACAATATAGCGGGAACTTTACTAAATAAGAATAAACATTTAACGAAATGTATAAGACTAAAACAAAAGCCTTTTAAACATAAACTTCGTCATAATATGGAAAATATAAAAATCAAATAATTCCACTTACTTATTCACATGGATATTCTACAAGTCGAATAATCACATGCAATATCAATAGCCACTTTCATAATGATAGAATGCATAAGTCAGACTTTCATAACCACATAGTCAACACCTTGTTCCAAGAATACAAATAATATTTTGTCAAGGCCTTGTTCCAAGACACTAGTTTCTCTAATGAGACCTACCGATTCATTGAGGAGATATATCAGGCTCTACCCGTCACTTACTAAGTCCAATTCATTCCTCATAAGAAAAGGTTTAAACATAACATAAACATTCGTATTAAAACTAGCATATGAAATGTCAATAATTTATCCATAAACCATGAATGGTATAAAAATAACACATCCATAGTCAAACATATCACAAAACCTTAAATATAATATGGAAGTTTTGTATCATAATAAATCAACTTCAAATAATCTTAAAATTCATCAAAGGATGTTGGCATAGATGAAATCAAAACCTTTTTAGAGAAATAACTCTTTCTATTTTGAAATATATTAAAAATTCATATAATTATAAAAGAAAACTTTTACTTTGGAAATATTCTTATAATATTTTAAGGAAAACTTTTATGATGTTCTAATGGAGGAAAGTAGTCGCACCCGCCATATAAGTTGAAAAAAAAGACATTCTTACCTTAGTTTTGTCAAAAAGGTTATAAGGGACCTTGTTTGGAAAATGACCGAAATATTCTTTTATAAAAATCATATAAATGTTAAAAAAGGTTATAAATGACTTTAAACCATAGTTTATAAAATAGTAAGAATGTTTTGAAATACATTTTTAATAAACATTGATGTTGATGATAAAGAGTTCCTAGTAGATAATTACGTATAAACAACCTCATATAATGAAGAGATTGTAGAATTAACCCTTAACTTGTACATTTCCTTGGTCAAGGGTAGGTTAACATACTGTATAATTGTGAAATAATTGTTATTAAATTATACTAGAATCATATATATTAATATGATATCATATATGATCTTTTAACATTGCTTTGTTAATAATATCTTAGTATTATCATTGTTTCGTGTGTTAACAGATTCGTTTTCCTTTATATTCATTATTATGTGAGTCATATTTTTTATGGATGGGATGTATATTATTAATATATATAATGATATCAATTATTTGAACATTATTTTTAATCATCTAATAAAAATTAGTCTTGAATTTATATGATGGGAAATGAATCTCATCGCGTTCGTGGAGACGGTAATCTGTACGTACGCACGAGCGAAAATATCATTATTTTGATATTAAGATAACATATAATTGGATGTTATATCATATATACAGAATCATTATAATGTTATATTTATTATTTACATCAATTTCACATCATTATTATAACCATCCAAATAATAATGTATTGAATAACAATTACACCACGACGTGGAGACAGTAAGCCGTACGTACACACGTATGGTGAAATTTCATTAAAAGGATGGATAGAATAATGAATTTGGTTGTACCATATTTATAATAACATCAAATTATATTTAAGATACTGGATTTATTATTTTATAATGGAAACAACAAATAAATAGGAAGTGGAAGAAGAAAGGAACATGAAAGAGGTGATGAAATATTTACCTCTTCGTCGGGTTCTTCCTTTTGACTTGCTCAAAAGGACTACATAGGATGACATTATGACTAAAGGAAGGCCTCTAGTATTATGGGAGGACAGTTGAGAGGGTATTTGGGTAGAGGTTGGCCGATCCAAATGGCTTTGAAGGTTTGAATTAGAGAGAAGGGGGAGTTCCCTTTTATAAGAGGGGTGAGGGGCACCTTAGGAAAAGCTAGAAATATTATTTTATAATAAAATTATTTTCGGTTTATAATGGATCAAAAATAAATTATTTAAAGTATATGGTGGGTATGGGTCTAAACCACTCAACCAATAGGTTTTAGACAGTTTTGGGTCACTATATTAACTTTATCTTTTAGATTTAACTCTTAGTTAAATAGTTTGACATTTACCATGTCTCTTTGTATTTTTATATTATATGGTTAATAAACTTACTATATACTTTCAAGAGAACCCCAAGTGGTTCATTAATGATACATATATCATTATATAAGTCCTTTGGATTAACCTTAGATATTTAGGAATAGAATATCAATTAATAATATAATATTTGTTTTGAAAACTCTTTTATGTCAATTTTGACACTATTTGGTATTTTGTTTTTGCTAAATTTATGACAACATTATTACTTCAAAAAAAATTCATATAACCAACCCTAATATGTTATATTAGTCTATTAAATTAGTACAATTCCTATAAAGTATCAAATTATATTTATTTGGGTATTTATAATATCATTTAGTATAATATTTCATTAAATATGTAATTATTGCATCATCATTGTGTCATAAATAAATTAAATTATTTAATGTCTAAAAAACATAAATAAAATACCCTTATGTATTAAATAATTTTATCTTTCTAATGAATATTTATAGTCGAATTTATCTTCTGTATAACACGATATTTAAAATGTTTTAGCTATTAAACATTGATTTTAACTCTTTTAACTCTTCTTTAAATAAAATAAAATAAGTGTCCTAATCTAATCCAAGTGGACCAAAGAGGTTTATATTTTATTCCTAAGGTTTTTTTGGGTCTAATTATACTTTTCCAATATAATTAGGACCTGTGTTAGGGTAATAATAATACCATTTTTACCCTTAAATGCCGTATTTACTTTTAACAATTGTAAATAAAAGTAAAAAGTTACGATTCACCAAAAAATATTTTCATCTTATTGAACCACATTTTTCTTAATGATATCCACCGTTTCTCATAGATTTTTGAAATTCCACTCACAAAAGCATTAAAATAAAGATTTATGTAAATTAATAAATGCTCCTAGGAGGTGGGTAAAAGACGGTAAAAAGTTCAATAAAATTTTTATAAATATAAAATTATTATAAATCGACTCCAATGAATTATATTGAACTTATATAGGTATTATGTATCTATTTTGACCTAAAATAAATTTAAATAAAATAAATAATTATTTAAAAAAAAATCGGTTTTAAACTATGACTCAACGTTTTTCACTATTAATCAAAAATTGAAAGTTTTCAGAAAAATACAAAAAATTCACCCGAATATAATTTTGATATTCTGAATCAAAAAATGAAGTCCATTTTGAAATATAAAATTTATAATATTTAAAAAAGTGGGTATTACTATTCATAACAGATAGTTTGATTGGTTATGGTGTGTTAGAACTCAAATGTGCGTACAACACACGCTACTGTATTACTCAAAGAGAAGCATACCGTGGAAGCTTGGGACGTTACAGAATACTCACTATTTCTTATCATGTGGAGAAATAATAAATTAATGATTATAACATCATAAATAGCCTTGTCCCCTCCACTATAAATACCACCCATCCTTACCTCTTCTCTTTGCTCCTCTCAAGCCTTGAGCATTGCCAATATTATGCCCAAATATATATTCAAGACCCTCCCCCATGCCCAAAAGCCACTATTCTCTTAAAAATACCAAATCCTATCCCCTTAAGAGGCTCTCAAAGAAGGTAAACTCAAGAGGTAAATTCCTCTTTCCAATTCTTTTATTTCTTTTAAGTTCCTTTATTTTCTTGTTTCTTTCCTCACCTCCTTTCACCCAAATTGTATAATAAATCCATTATCATAAATTTACTGGAATTCTATTATGCTAATGGTATAATTCATTATCTTATCTATTTTCCCCATATTTTATTTGAAATAAATGAAAACACCGTTTGAGATGTGTTAATTTAGCACAAGTATAGCAACCCATACCTTACATACATTGTTAATACTTCAAAATTGAAACATACTTATTAAAACATATAAAAAAACCATGAAAGGACTATATAGGTATAGTTTCTTTAGAAACTGGGAAACATAAACAATTGGTTCATAAATTATCTATGTTGTCACCCATTTATTTCATCATATCTAGAGTCCCTTTTTGGCATATCCTACTTAATAACCTTCTTGATGACCTAGGGAAAGAAAACATACAAAAGGGTGATCTCAAATTCTCAGTAAGGGTAAACAAAAGAAATATCAATCACATCATATTCATAAGAACATATCATTTCAGAAATCTTAACCTGCAAAAGAGATCATAATTTCATAACATGGTATAAATCATAGTAGTGAAATGTAATCCCAATAATCATAACTTAAAACATGAAACTTTGTGGAATACACACATAATCATAGAGAATCATTTCTTATCAGTCAAGAATCATTGCCAAGACTATCTTAGCGGACAAAGTCCAATTCTGAACTGAGTTCACTCCTCGTTTCAGTCCTATTTCACTGAACCGGTTTAACCTACCATTCCAGCCATGTCTATATGATGAGACATAAATATTTAACCAATGCAGTGGAGGGAGATATAGGTCCTACCCATCTCATAATGATACCATTCTTATGTGTGCCACAAAATCATAAATCATACATCATTGCATAACCCATGTAATAAGATTGGGATTATTAAACATCGTGACATCATAAAACAATTCATATAAGATAAAGGAATTCATAAAAATAATTCCATCACAACATAATCAAATTAATGTAATAATAGGGATAGAAACATAACCTTATATTATCTTAGATGGAAAATAATTTCGATAAAACACTTGAACTCCATTCTTGAGGAAAATATCCTTTCTACTTCAAAAACATTTTTCCTTTCTTAACATGTCATACAATTTTAAACTAAAATAAGTTGATTAAAAATAATCTTTAAAACTTATAAAGTAAGCTTCTTGGAAATAATGTTTTAAAAATCTATTCAGGCCGTATAAGTTAAAAAAACATTCTTCTCGTACTTTTGTCGGAGAAGTCAAAAAGTACCTCGTACGAAAAATGACAAAAGATTCTTTTCATATCTTTTACTACAAACTCACCGAAGGGTAAAATTGGATTTAAAAAATTGTTGGTGGATGGAAATAATATTACATATTGAGGAAACATTGATGTAGATGATAAAATACACCCCTGTAAATACCAAAGTATAAACAATCTCAGATAAAAATGAGACTCTGATATTTTCCCTTACCTTAAGTTTGATATGCTTGGTAAGTGTCTGAACCTCCTGTATAATGATTTAAATAATGTCATTTACTTATTCCAGAATCATACTTATTTTTATGATATCATATAAGGTCATATTCTTAGCTTCTTATTAGTAATATTTCATTGCTACTTGTTATTCGGGTGTTTATTACTTTTTGTTCTTATGCGTGTTTTGTTGAATAAATTATTATTCTTATTTTTAGGTTATGGATAACTCATTTATAGAATGGTATTAGTGTAATACATATCATATTTATTCACTAAATTCATTTATGTAATCATTATGCAATGAAAATCATGTAGAACGAGTCGCATCACATCGTGGAGACGATATTCCGTACGTACGAGTGATGATATCTTTCCCATGATCATGGAATTGTATTGGAGTGTACGTATAATATTTCAGAATCAATATCACTTTAAAATAATCATATATAGTTATAATTTACACCATTATACCCATCCAAGTAATGTGGTGGTGGAAAATAGATTACACCACAGTGTGGAGACGGTATTCCGTACGTACGCACGAGCGGTGATTTCGTTTTCCGTAGGATGGATAGATGGTAAAATAGGGTTGTTTTATACTTATAATAAAATATAAGTATATGAGTGATACTGATGTTATTACTTCATAATGAAAAAACTAAAGAAGAATAAGTGGAAGAGGAAATAAAGTTGAAAGAATCGGTAACAGACACTACCTCTTCATTGAAGCGCCTCTTTGAGACCTCCTCTTAGGGCACTAAAATTGGTCTTTGAAGAATACCAGGACCTCTAGGATGTTTCTAGGGAAGTGGAGAAGATAATTTGTCAGGGTTTGGCTGATCTGGAAGGCTCAAAGTGGTGTGAGGAAGAGAGGGAGGAGGTTCCCTTTTATGAGGTAGGAGAGGGGTACCTTTGGAAAAACTAAACATATTATTTTATTATAAAGTCATATTCGGTTTTTAATAGCTCCAAATTGATTTATTTAGAATATAAGGTGGGGAGGTGACGAAATTCTCTCATCCAATAGAATTTAGACAAGTTTAGGTTTCTATTTTAACCTTATCATTTAGATTTAACTTTAAGTTAAATAATTTTACTTTTACCGTGTCTTCTTGTTTTATTACACTATAAGGTTAATAAACTTACTATAACAAGCCAAACGAACCCCAAGTTGTTTATTATTAATATATATAACCTTATATAAGTCATTTGGAAGAACCTTAGATTTTTAGGAACAAAATAACAATTAATAATTTAATATTTGTTTTAAAAACTATTTTATGTCAATTTTGACACTATTTGGTAATTGATTTTTTTGAAAATCATAACAGAAATATTAGTTCGAAAATATTTAATTAAATCAGTACTAATATGTAATATTAACCTATAAAATTATTGGTATTCATAAAAAGTCTCAAATTACATTTATTTTGGTATTTATAACATCAATTATGTCAATATTTCATTAATAAGATAATCACTGCATTATCATTGTGTCATACATAAATTAAATTATTCAATGTCTAAAAATTACAAATAAATTACCATTATGTAGGAAATATTTTTATCTTTATAATGAAAATTTATAGTTGAATTTATCTTATGTATAACCCTTTATTAAAAATTATTTAGTTATTAAACTTTGATTTTAACTATTTTAACCCTTCTTTAAATAAATTAATAATAAATGTCCTAATCTAATACAAGTGGGCCTAAATGGTCATCTTTTATTCCTAAGGTTGTTTTTGGTCGAATTACACTTATCCAATAGAATTAGGACATGTGTTAGGATAATAATAATAACATTTTTTCCCTTAATTACCCAATTTACTTTTAACCATGGTAAAAAAATTAAAAAGTTACTATTCAAAAAAATTATTTTCATCTCATTGAACCATATTTTGATCCTTGATATTAACCGTGTATCTTAGATTTTCAAAATTCCACTCACACAAGCGGTAAAATTATGTTTTATGTAAATTAGCAAATTCTCTTAAGAGGTGGGTAAAAGACGGTGAAGAGTTCGATAAAATTTTTATATATCTAAAATTATTATAAAATGAATCCAATGGATTTCATTGAAAATAAATTGGTATTATTTATCAATTTTGTCCTAAAATAAATTTAAATAAAATAAATAATTATTTAAAAAAAAGTCGGTTTTTAAATAGTAACCCAGTGTTTTCACTATTCATCAAAAATTGAAAGTTTTCAGAAAAATACCAAAATTTCACCCTATGATAATTTCGATATTCCGAATCCAAAAATGAAGTCCATTTTGAAAAATAAAATTTACAAACTTTCAAAAAGTGGGTATTACTATTCATAACGGCTAGTTTTAATAATATTTTAATAGCATATCGTTGTTTAGTGAAACTCGGCATTGCGTACAATGCAAATTATCGAGGAAGGTTGTGATTGCGTGTAAAGAAAGCCAAGCTAGTGTTGTGTGTAGTAAAATATTACTTTGATTATTTATATAACATAAAAACAAAATGTTTCTAATAAAAGTCTCGGGTTTTACATTCTACCCCCTTAAAATGAATTTCGCCCTCGAAATTCATCACCTTGTAAAAAACAGATGAGGATACCTCTCCCTCATCATATACTCAAGCTCCCATGTAGCTTCTTCTAATTGGTGGTTCCTCCATAAAAGTTTCACCAAGCGAGTGGTCTTGTTCCGTAGGACTTTTTCGCTATGATATAGAATCTCTATCGACTGTTCTTCATAAGAAAGATCTTGCTCCAGCGGTACAACTTCTGAGCTGAGTACATGGGAAGGATCAGGTATGTACATTCTCAGGAGAGATACATGGCACACATCGTGAACTTGGGAGAGATTTGGTGGAAGCACCAATCGGTAAGCTACCTTCCCAACACGATCCAGTATTTCGAAAGGACCGATATATCTAGGGCTCAACTTTCCTTTCTTTCCAAATCTCATTACTCTCTTCCAAGGAGATATTTGTAAGAACACTTTATCACCCACTTCAAACTCTAGGTCTTTTCTTCGGTTTTCAGCATAACTTTTTTGTCGACTCTGAGCTGCTCTAATGTGTTGTTGAATGGATCAGACCTTTTCTGCCATCTCATCAACAAGATCAGGTACTAATAGCTTTCTTTCCCCAACTTCATCCCAACAAGTTGGAGTCCTGCATTTCATTCTATAGAGAGCTTCATAAGGCTCCATATGAATACTGGAGTGAAAGATATTATTATGAGAAAATTCCACCAAAGGTAGGTGTTGATCCCAACCACCTTTGAAATCCATAGAGCAAGCTCTCAACATATCTTCTAGAGTTTGAATTGTCCTCTCAGACTGACCATCTATCTGAGGATGATAAACTGTGCTGAAGCTCAACTTTGTATCTAGAGTTTGCTGAAGACTTCTCCAGAACTTTGTGGTAAACCTTGGATCCCGATCAGATATAATAGAAAGTGGTACTCCATGCAATCTTACCCCTTTTTTTACATATATCCTGGAAAGCTGATCCAAAGATAAATCCTCTATAATAGCGATGAAGTGTGCTGAATTTGTAAGACGATCAACTATGACCCAAATAGAATTATTGCCTTTGGATGTTTTAGGAAGTCCAGTGACAAAGTCCATAGTGATGTTTTCCCATTTCCATTCTGGTATGGGTAATGGTTGTAACATCCCCTTAGACTTCTGTCTCTCAGCTTTAACTTGCTGACAAACCAAGCATCGAGAGACATATTCAGCAACATCTCTTTTCATGCCATCCCACCAGAAGTACTCTTTCAGGTCCCTATAAATCTTCGTGCTTCCAAGATGAATAGATAATGAAGAACTATGAGCCTCATCCAGCAGCTCCTTCTTTAATTCTGGGATGAGAGGAACACAAACCCAATTCCTGAACTTTATTATCCCATCACAATCAAGGTTGAATTCAAGAACATTTCTCACTTTCTTTTGTAACTCTACATCTTCTTTCTGTACCTCTTTAATCTTCACATGTATAGACGGTTGAAAATTCATTTGAGAAAGATACGATTTTCCCCTTTAATTATAATTCCACGATCCATCCTTTGTAAATCCATAAATATTGGATCTTTTGTGATCCTCATCATGGATAAGCTAGCATGGTCTTGTCGACTTAATGCATCTTCCACCTTGTTTGCTTTCCGGGTGGTAATGAATTGAGCTGTCCTAATCTTTAATCAGCTTCAACCATCTTCTTTGGTGCATATTCAGCTCCTTTTGTGTGAAAATATATTTTAAACTTTTATGATCAGTATAAATATCACACCTTTCTCCATAAAGATAATGCATCCAAATCTTTAATGCAAAGATTACCGTAGCTAACTCCAAATCATGAGTTGGGTAATTTTTCTCATGGATTTTCAACTACCGTGAGGCATAAGCAATCACCATATCATTTTGCATAAGACCACACCCCAACCCCTTCTTGAATGCATCACTATAGATCACAAACCTTTCTCTACTATAAGAAAGTGTGAGCACAGGTGCACTGGATAACCTTCTTTTCAACTCCTTGAAATTCTCTTCACATTCCTCCGTCCAAAAAAACTTAACTCCTTTCCGAGTCGACTTGGTGAGTGGATTAGATAATCGTGAAAAATATTTCACAAAACGTCAATAATATCCATCCAAACCAAGAAAAATTCAGATCTCAGTTACTGTTGTTGGTCTCGACCATCTTTCGATAACCTCTTTTTTTGCTGGATCAATAGATATCCCCTCTTTTGAGATTATGTGACCCAAAAATGCAACTTTTTGAAGCTAAAATTCACACTTGTTAAATTTGGAATAAAGCTTCTCCTTTCTCAGGGTCTTCAATATAATTATCAAGTGATCTTCATGTTCTTCCTTGATCTTTGAATAGAAAAGAATATTGTCTATAAAGACTACCACAAACTGATCAAGATAGTCTCTAAAGACTCTATTCATCAGATCCATGAAGATAGAAGGGGCATTATTAAGACCAAATGGCATCACTATAAATTCATAGTGTCTATACCTTGTACGGAGAGCCATCTTTGGTATATCCTCCCTTTTGACCCTTAATTGATGATACCCTGAACGAAGAAAAATGTTGGAAAAGTATTGATATCCTCATAGTTGGTCAAATAATTCATCAATGTGCAGGAGAAGATATTTGTTCTTGATCGTGATCTTGTTAAGTTCTCAATAATCAATGCATAGTCTCATTGATCCATCTTTCTTCTTAACAAACAGAACAAGTGCTCCCCATGCTGACGCACTAGGGTGTATGAATACTTTGTCAAGATTCTCTTGTATTTGATTCATCAATTCCTGCAACTCAATTGGGGACATTCTATAAGGTGTCTTTTAAATGGGCATAACACCCGGTATGAGTTCTATTGAAAACTCAACTTCACGATTTGGTGGAAGACCTGGAAATTCCTCTAGAAAGACATCATCAAACTCTTGTACAATGGGCATATTCTTAATCGAGAGTTTCTATCCAACCATGTGGGATAAATAGCCTTAATTTATTGGAATCAAGACCCATAAGATGGAATAAATTTCCACTGGAAGGTTATATTAATCCTTGAATCTATAGATGATAGTAGATTGTTCAGGAATATTAAATGTTATTTCCCTTCATTGGAAATTGATATGAGCTCCGTATAAAGAAAGCCAATCCATGCCAAGAATCACATAAAATTCCACTATATGAAGGATCACAAGATTTTCAGGAATCAATTTCACACAAACTTCAATTGGAGAAGAATTGTAAGCTTTGGATGCAACTATTGTGCCATTAAGAGTTATCACAGCTAACTCAACATCTTATTGTTGAGGTAGTATGGCAATACAATTAGAAAATTCTTCAGAAAAAAAGAGTGGGTGGATCCAGAATCAAATAAAACATTTTCTACTTTAGAGTGGATGGTAAGTGTACCTTTCACCACTTCGTTATCATACTCCACATCGGCGATAGTAATTACATGTGAATTTCCTTTATCTTTGGCCTTAGGAGTTTGTTGACGTCGATCATAATCAACAACCCTTGGATTAGGGCATTGATTGGCATAATTCCCCATCTCCTTGCACTTGAAACATTGAAGTGTAGGAGGTGCATTCTGTGTATCCCTTTGTTTGTTCGCATCATTAGAAATCTTTTTCCCATTATTTCGACATTCAAATGCCCGATGACCTTCCTTTACACATTAGAAACATTTAATTGTCCCTTTAAGAAAATTCCCTCCATGTTTCTTTCCACACTTTGAGCATAAGGGAAAACTCATCTTTTTTTTAGTGTGCTCTTTAGATTTTCCTTTGAATTCCATTTTCCTCTTCTTATCAAACCCATATGATTGGTGAGTTACTCCAATATCCATATCAACCTTGAGATCACATCGAACAATTTCCTTGTAGCTATTGAAGTCCCTTATGGATAACGCCCTTCGAAGACTTGGTTTTAAGCCACTAAAGAATCGATCGATCTTACTCTCAAGTTGGATAATAATACCAGAAGCGTACTTTGTAAGTCTTGTAAAATTTGCTTCATAGGTACCAACAGATTCATGAAGACCCGCTGAATGAAGGTGGACGCTGCCTCATGAAGGATTCAATAGAATGTTGCTCCTTCCTTTGCTCATTTGGAAGTCCTGCATGACTCATAGCTTGAGAAAGTTGTGTGATCATGGCTACAATATTTTTCATTTAAGCTCCCATAACGTTTTGTTTCTCAGGGGGACAATCATTGCATTGCCCGTCACATTCCGCATTAACACGGTTCCCTCGGGTTCCAACCATTGACTAAAACCAAGAAGAATAGTGTGAGAAACACTAATTATAATAGGAAAAACACATAATCAAGAATAAAATTTCACACTTAAGGTCTTATCATATGTTGTTCATGGCCATTTCTAAAACACTAAGATTGTGTTCTATGCTTACACATATCCTTATATTTCTTACTAAGGCTTTCACATCCTAATTTCCAAAGGTTGACTATACATTTCCTCTAATACCAACTATAAAAACCCATACCTTTCATACATTGTTAATAATTCAAAATTGAAGCATACTTATTACAACATATAAGAAATCCATGAAAGGACCGTATAGTTATATTGTCTTTAGAAACTAGGAATCATAAACAACTGGTTCATAAATTATCTACGTTGTCTCCGATTTATTTCATCATATCTAGAGTCCCTTTTTGACATATCCTACTTAATAACCTTCTTCATGACCTGGGGAAATAAAACATAAAAAAGGGTGAGATAAAATGCTCAGTAAGGGTAAACAAAAGAAATATCAATCACATCATATTCATAAGAACATATCATTTTGAAAATCTTATCCTGCAAAAGAGATCATAATTTCATAACATGGGATAAATCATAGTAGTGAAATGTAATCCCAATAATCATAACATAAAAATTGAAACTTTGTGTCATACACACATAATCATAGATAATCATTTATTATTAGTCAAGACTCATTTCCAAGACTATCTTAGCGGACAAAGTCTATTTCTGAACTGAGTTTACTCCTCGTTTCGGTCCTGTTTCACTGAACCGGTTTAACCTGCCATTCTAGACATGTCTATCTCATGAGATATAAATCTTACCCAATGCATTGGAGGTATATATAGGTCCCACCCATCTCATAATTATACCATTCTTATTTGTGACACAAAATCATAAATCATACATCATTGCATAACCCATGTAATAAAAATGGGATTCTTAAACATTGTGACATCTTAAAACAATTCATATAAGATAAAGGAATTTAGAAAAATAATTCCATCACAACATAATCAAATCAATGTAATAATAGGGATATAAATAGAACCCTATATTATCTTAGATGGAAAATAATTTTTATAAAACACTTGAACTCCATTTTTGAGGAAAATATCCTTTCTACTTCAAAAACATTTTTCCTTTCTTAACATGTCATGCAATTTTAAACTAAAAGAAGTTTATTAAAAATAAACTTGAAAACTTTTAAAGGAATCTTCTTGGAAATAATGTTTTAAATATACATTCATTCCGTATAAGTTAAAAAATACATTCTTCTCGTACTTTTTTCGGAAAAGTCAAAAAGTACCTCGTATGAAAAACGACAAAAGATTCCTTTCATATATTTTACTAAAAACTCACCGAAGGGTAAAATTGGGGTTAAACAATTTTAGGTGGATGGAAATAATATTAAATATTGAGGAAACATGGATGTTGATGATAAAATACACCCCAGTAAATACCAAAGTATAAACAATCTCGGATAAAAATGAGATTGTGAGATTTTCCCTTACCTTAGGACCGATTTGATTCCTAAGTGTCCGAACCTCCTGTATAATGATTTAAATAATGTCATTGACTTATTCCATAATCATACATATTTTTATGATATCATATATGGTAATATTCTTAGATTCTTATTAGTAATATTTCATTGCTACTTGTTATTCGGGTGTTTATTACTTTTTGTTCTTATGCGTGTTTTGTCGAATAAATTCTTATTCATCCTTTTAGGTTACAGATGACTCATTTCCAGAATGGTATTAGTGTAATAAATATCATATTTATTCACTCAATTCATTTATGTAATCATTATTCAATGAAAATCAAGTAGAACGAGTCACATCACATCGTGGAGACGGTATTCCGTACGTACGCACAAGCGATGATATCGTTCCCATGATCGTGGAATTGTATTGGAGTGTATGTATACTATTTCAGAATAAATATCAATTTCAAATAATCATATATAGTTTTTATTTAAACCATTATACCAATCCAAGTAAGGTGGTGGTGGAAAACAGATTACACCACGGCGTGGAGACGATATTCCGTACGTACGCACGCGTAATGATTTTTTTTTCTATAGGATGGATAGATGGTGAAATAGGGTTGTTTCATACTTATAATAACATATCAGTATATGAGTGATACTGATGTTATTACATTATAATGACACAACTAAAGAAGAAGAAGTGGAAGAAGAAATAAAGTTGAAAGAATCGGTAACAGACATTACCTCTTCTTTGAAGCGCCTCTTTGAGACCTCCTATTAGGGCACTAAAATTGGTCTTTGAAGAAGACCAAGACCTCTAGGATGTTTATAGAGAAGTGGAGAAGAGAATTGTTTAGGGTGTTTCTGATCTGGAAGGCTCAAAGTGGTGTGAGGAAGAGAGGGAGGAGGTGCCCTTTTATAAGGGAGGAGAGGGGCACCTTTGGAAAAACTAAAAATATTATTTTATTATAAAGTCATATTCGGTTTTTAATAGCTCAAAATTGATTTATTTCTAAGCTAAGGTGGGGATGGGTCAAAATACCCTCATAAAATAGAATTTTGACAAGTTTAGGTTTCTATTTTTACCTTTTCATTTAGATTTAACTTTAAGTTAAATAATTTTACTTTTACCGTGTCTTCTTGTTTTCTTACACTATAAGGTTAATAAAATTACTATAAAAAGCCAAAAAAACACCAAGTTGTTTATTATTAATATATATAACCTTATATAAGTCATTTGGACGAGACTTATATTTTTAGGAATAAAATAACAATTAATAATATAATATTTTTTTAAAAACTATTTTATGTCAATTTTGACAATATTTGGTAATTGATTTTTGTGAAAATCATAACAGAAAGATTAGTTCAAAAAAAGTTAATTAAATCAGTAATAATATGTAATATTAACCTATAAAATGAATTTAATTCATAAAAAGTCTCAAATTACATTTATTTGGGTATTTATAACATCAATCATGTCAATAATTCATTAATAAGATAATTACTGCATCATCATTGTGTCATACATAAATTAAATTATTCAATGTCTAAAAATTACAAATAAAATAACATTATGTAGGAAATATTTTTATATTTCTAATGAATATTTATAGTCGAATTTATCTTATGTATAACTCTTTATTAAAAATGATTTAGTTATTAAACATTGATTTTAACTATTTTAACCCTTCTTTGAACAAATTAATAATAAATGTCCTAATCTAATCCAAGTAGGCCTAAATGGTCATATTTTATTCCTAAGGTTTTTTTGACCGAATTACGCTTATCCAATAGAATTAGGACATGTGTTAGGGTAATAATAAAAACATTTTTACCCTTAATTACCCAATTTACTTTTAACAGTGGTAAAAAATGGTAAAAAGTTACTATTCACAAAAAATTATTTTCATCTCATTGATCCACATTTTAGTCCTTGATATTAACCGTGTCTCTAGGATTTTCGAAATTCCACTCACAGAAGGGGTAAAATTATGTTTTATGTAAATTTGCAAATTCTCCTAAGAGGTGGGTAAAAGATGGTGAAAAGTTCGATAAACTTTTTATATATCTAAAATTATTATAAAATGACTCCAATGAATTTATTTGAACATAAATAGGTATTATGTATATATTTTGACCTAAAATAAATTTAAATAAAATAAATAATTATTTAAATAAAAAGTCGGTTTTTAAATAGTAACCTTGTGTTTTCACTATTCATCAAAAATTGAATGTTTTCAGAAAAATACCAAAATTTCACCCCAGTATAATTTCGATATTACGAATCCAAAAATGATGTCCATTTTTAAAAATAAAATTTAAAAAATTTCAAAAAGTGGGTATTACTATTCATAACTGCTAGTTTTAATAAAATTTTAATAGCATATCATTGTTTAGTGAAACTCAGCATTGCATACAACGCAAGCTATCGAGGAAGGTCACGATTGCTTGTAAATGAAATAAAATCTAGTTTTGTGTGTAGTGAAAGATTCCTTTGATGATTTATATAACATAAAAACAAAATATTTCTCATAAAAGTCTCGGGTGTTACAACAATAAAGGACAACAAGTTATCAATTTCCATTATCGTCTTCAATTCTGGTCATAAAACCATTTTAATGGTTGAAACATACCATAATATATGGATTATTCCTCATCTATGGTTCTAGAATCATTTTTTCCACATGGTATTGGTTTATAAAACAAAATGTGTTCTCTGTGGTCAAAAACTGCCAATTAACCCAAAAGGATGTCACTAAAGATTTATACAATGATGCAAATTCACTTAAAGTAACCAAATTAAGTTTTAAACCATGTAAAATTATGTATGATCAATAATAAAATATAAGTTCCATTCTAGTAAACCACCATCATCATACATGTTTATCTGAACATGAACCGATCATTAAAACCAAGCAAACAAAACAGACCCGAACAATGAAATTGAACCTATTAAGCCATCAAAATGGTTTTAAATGAACTTAAAAAGGTTATAATAAATATTTTAAATATATAATAGGTAATTTAATTATTAATTAATGAACCTAATTAGACTATTCAGGTCATTAATATCAAGATAAGATCACCACCAAACATAATGTAAGGGATCCTCTCCATTCCACTTTTACTCAAGAATGTCTTCTATGCCCTGACATTTTATGTTTAATACCTAATGATAGAGGATTATTTCTCACATCCCTCATACTTCCCTAATTATTTGTAAGTTATAATAAACCCATTCCCCTCTCATGAATCCCTCTTAAGTACACCTGATACTAGGTCAAAAATCCGTACGCAATTCTACCCAAACTGCCTTTATTCCTTTGGGTTGCTCTATCTTTCCTTTAACCCAAATGAAGTTGTATTTTATTTTTATGTACAACATATATATGTTTTTTATATGATAAAAACTCATGTTTCAATATCCATCCCTCATTCTATTTCTGGGTTATACATGCTTTTATGTGATTCCCTCCTCGATAGTTCCTAACAAGCAATCTCATTTTAAGGTAACTTCCCAAATTTTTACCCAATTTAATGTGAACTCTATCTTCGGTTTTAAGACAAAATTTTATTTATAAAATCATAATTTTTATTATTAAAGCCTTCTTGGTTAACTTCTGGTTTTATATAAAATAATTTTTCCTTTCCTATTTTAATAGCACTATAGTATTTTTCTTAAAACCGCACAAAAATGTTTTAATGCTAAAATTTCTCAAATACATTTCTTACATGTTGTAACTTATGTTTGAGATAACATACCATGATATATGCATATTTTACCTTATTAACATCTATTCATGTTCTAATTTTTTTCTTTCATAGACACTTTTATGATATTCCCATTGGATATGCTTTATGTCATGATTATGGTACCCAATTCTGTCCATGGGTAACCCATATGTTTATGTAAGATTGATTATGTATGCTTCTTTATATGAAAGACATATTCATGAAATTTAAGATTAGTTCACCCATATAGAGATCCAATGTATTTGGTAAATTTTAGTCTCATGAGATGTTATGGGAAATGGTCTTGGCGGTTAGCCTTGGCTTGTGCTACTATGTGAAATGGTCTTGGCAGTTTGCCTTGGTTGGTGCTACTATGGGAAACAGTCTTGGCGGTTAGACTTGAAAAATATTAAATTATTTTTTTATGTTTCTTCCACTTTTCTATGATACCATGTTTAAATTATCTGATGTTTATATGTTATGATTCCATACGTTACATGCCTTTTTATATCATCAGGTCATGCCTTCCATCCCATGTGATAATGCTTTGTTCTTATGGTTATTCCCTCATTGGGATTCTGGATCATCCCTTTTTCATGTTATCCCAAGGTTATCCTTTGAAGATGTATGATCAAATTGGAAGATATGAGCTCATTATGTATTTTAAATAAAAATTTGTTTTTATAATGTTTGATTATATACCTAGTTTTCCAAGACACTAGACTTTACAATGCTTGGCTTGTACTCTGATGTATAATTATACTTAAATTCATGTAATGTTATAAGTAAAAGGCTAGGGTATCTATAGTTGGTATCAGAGGATGCTCTAGTAATTTTTGGAGATTATGAATAGATCACTTTATTATTAGCCTTATGGATAAAGACAAAGTATAAGAAAGCATCCCTTAATTTTAATAATTATAGAGTAAGTGGTTTATCAAACAAATATGTCCCTGTCTAGATAAAAACTGGTTGTGGTTGATCTGGAATAGATTTTCCTAGGAGTGAAACATCTGACAAGGAGTTTTGGTCTTGACTTTGGGTATCCTGGTATACGACAATAGGCCTTGCTGCACTCTTGGTTTGACACTCCCTGGGGATATTCTTTTGTAAATTAATGAGCTTAGTACAATCCATTATTAAGGGAATAAAAAAATACCATAAGACTACAAGTTAAGAGATAGATCAAGGATAACCTAGATTTAATCCTAAGGAACCAAAAGTTAGGATATAATTATCTTCTACAAGTTTATCCTTTTATATTCAAATGTTTTCTTTTTTATGTTCAATAACTAAGTATTCAAGCCCTCTTATTGTACGCTCTTTTTCTTAGTTAATGGAGAGAAATAAAATAACATGTTACTGCAACCAATGTGATAGGAAATGTGAATATTACCCTAATGAAATTCTTGATATGATGGGAATTGGTGTGAAAATATACATTACAATCCTTTCTCAGCTGTCTCAAGTTATGAAAAATGACTTGAATCATGGGGAACACCCTCCTCCTCCAAGGAAAGAGAAATTTTCCATAGAATCCTTCATGCAAAAAAGGCCTTCCATGTTTAGCGGATCTTCTAATCCCATAATCACAAAACAGTTGATTAACTCCATTGAAAAGATATTCCCTATCCTCCAATGCACAGAAGAATAGAAAGTTGTTCTGGTGGTTTATCATTTTGTTGGGGAAGCTAATCGGTGGTGGACACTGACCAAGAATACAAAGTACCATGAGGAAATTTATTCCATGGATTGGGAGGAATTCAAGATGATGTTTTTAAATAAATATTTTCCTTTAACCATCCATCTCAAGATAGAAAGAGAGTTCCTTGAACTCAAGTAGAAAGAAGATGAGTCCATCAGGGCATATGAACTAAACTTTAAAAGGATTTCATGGTATGCCTCTGGCTTTGTCACGAACACCAAAAGTAAGGTGGATCATTTCTTTAGCAGGATAAAGCCCATTATACAGAAGGTGTTGGAAATCCAAGAATTTGACTATTATTAGGAGATTTTCTGTTGTGCCCTCAAGGTTGAAATGGAGATTGGAGGCTCTCAATGGTCTTGTGGGACCAATGACAAGAAGCGGAAAATGAAGAACAACATGGGTGGTTCAACAAACAAATACCATAATGGAAAGAAGCCCGAATATCCCACTTGTAAAAGTTTTGGTAAGAATCATCCTAGGAAATAATTAAAGGGAACCAAGAATTTCTTCAAATATGGAAAGATGGGATATCTAGAAAAAAACTGCCAAAGGGATATAAAGAATCCTACTAATGTGGAAGGAGAAAGAAATGTTCAGATCAACACTCATCCTGTATTGTAGTGTTACAACTACAAGGAATATGGGAATTATTCCTACAATTAACCTAATCCAAGGGTTTGTAAAGGAAATCAACAACAACATTCAAGGCAATAAGGAAGGTTTTATGCTATCACTACTACTGAGGTTGAGCCGGACAATGATGTGGTGACATGTACGCTAGTTATTCATTCCAGAATAGCATATGTAGTATTTGATTTTGGTTCTACTCATTCTTTCATATCTTGATAGTTTAGTAGAACTATTCAAACACTAACTCAAATTTTGTAGGAAATGTTATTTGTGAGAAACAGAGAATGGGGAAATCATTGCATCCATGGTTTATAACTCCTCTATGATTAACGTTTGTGGATTGAACCTCCCAGAAAATCTCTTTATACTTCTTTTAGTAGATCTTGACACTATCTTGGGCATAGATTGACTATCTTTATACAAATCCAACATCAACTATTGGGAAATGGATATCACTCTTCACATCCCAAAGCATCCTCTAAATCTTTACAAGTGTAAGGATGAAGACGAATCTATTTTAGAATCATTATCTCAAGTGTGGATATTTCTCTCTTATGAGAAATCATATCTTGACCAAATTATTGAGACAAAGGATAGAATCATTCTTGAAGACATGACCATCATTTGGAATTACACTGATGTATTCCCTGAAGAGTTTTCCATTCTTCCTCCTGACCGAGAGGTTGAGTTCTCAATTGTACTTATACCTGGATCTTTGACTATATCAAAGACACATTATAGAATGGCCACTATAGAGCTGGAAGTGCTGAAGAAGTAGTTATAGGATAATCTGGAGAATGGTTTTATGATCCCTAGTCCTTCACCATGGGGTTCAACAATCATCTTTTTCAGGAAGAAGGTTGGATCAATGTACCTCTGCATTGATTATCATGAGATCAATAAAATCATGATAAATAAAATGTATCCCCTTCCTTGGATATATGGCTTGTTATGTCAACTTCATGGGGCATGATATTTCTCTAAGGTGGACCTTCAGTCGGGATATCACTAAGAAAAGGTGAGGAAGGAAGATATTCTCAAGACTGCATTTTGATCAAGGTATAAACACTATGAGTTCAAAGTGATGCCCTTAGAACTCACTAATGCTCTAGAAATTTTCATGGATTAAATGAATAGAGTATTTAGAGATTACCTTGAAAATTTTTAAGTAACTTTATTGGAAATATTCTGATATACTACAAGATAATGGAGGAATATGAGGTGAATTTGAATACTATGTTAAAAACTTTGAGAATGGAGAAGTTTTATTCAAAGTACAGTAAATGTGAGTTCTGGATAGAAGAAGTATCATTCCTAGGGCGGGTTATCACTAAAAAAGGGATATTTATGGACCCTTCCAAGACAAAGGAAATTGAAGAGTGGCCCAGACCAACATCTGTAATAGATAACCATAGCCTTTTGGGTCTAGCTGAGTATTATCGATGATTTGTGAAGAAATTTTCACTATTTTTAAACCCAATGAACAAGATAACAAGAAATGGAGTAAAGTTTCTTTGGAATCAAGAATGTGAATACTATTTCAAGGAGTTGAAAAATAGTCTTATCAATATGCCAATACTGACACTCCCAACAAGTGGAGAACTATTTGTGGTGTATAGTGATTCTTCAAAGAAGAGATTAAGATATGTAATAATTCAAAATTATAATGTGATAGACAATGCCTATACGAAACTGAAAATCCCTGAGCAAAACTATCCTACGCATGATCAGAAGTTGGTGGCGGTGATCTTTGCACTGAAAATATGGCTGCAATATTTCAATAGGGAGCAGTGTGAGATATATACTCACCAGAAGAGTCTCAAATATATATTCACACAAAAATAGCTTAATATGTGCCAGTGAATATGGATAGAGCTCATCAGGAATTATAACTACTTAATCCACTAACATCCTGGTAAGGAAAATAAGGCGGCAGATGCTCTAAGTAGAAAGGATCATGCATCTTTATCAGTGATAAGAATTGAAAAGCATCCGATCTTCTTTGATTTGTAGAGTATGGAAATGGGAATCATTAAGGGAGGAACATCATAAATCCTTTTTCAAATGATTTCAAAACCATCCATCATGGTGAAAATAAATAATACTTAAATAAATGATGTGGAAATTCTGAAAATGGTGGAAGATATCAAAAATGGGAAATCCAAAGAGTTCAAGATTGATGAGAAAGGAGTTGTAATATTTGGACCAAGATTATGTGTACCATATGATCCATAGATATTGGAGTATGTTTTGAATGATGCAAATAGCTCAACCTTCTTGGTCCACACAAGTAACACAAATATGTATCGATATCTCCAAGAAAACTTTTTTGTGGGAAAATATGAAAAGGGAGATTGCTGAATATGCATCAAAGTGCCTGGTATGTCAATAAGTGAAGGATGAGAGGAAAAAGTCTAAGGGGATGATAAAAACTCTACCCATACCAACATGGATGTGGTAAAACATTACGATGGAATTTTTCACTGGACTTCCAAGGACATCCAGAGGAAACAATGCTATATGGGTTATTGTGGATCGTCTTATAAAGAAAAATCACTTTATCACAATTTGATAGGAATTTTAACTGGATCAACTTGCAATGATATATATCAAAGAGGTGGTAAGGCTACATGGAGTACCACTATCTATTGTATCAGATCAAGATATGAGATTCACCTTGAAGTTTGCAAAAAGTCTCCAACATGATCTTCCACTTGTTGAATTCTCCTACAACAACAGTTTCCTCCTAAGCATCTGAATGAAACCATATAATTCCCTTAATGGAAAAAGGTGTAGAACAATGGTGTGTTGGGATGAAGTCAGTGAGCGTAATCTTCTAGGACCCGAAATTTTCAATGAAATGGAGGAGAAGGTGAAAACCATTCAGAAACATATCAGGGAAACCCAAAGTCGACAAAAGAGGTTTTTAGACAATCGTTGACGAGACCTTGAGTTCAAAGTTGGAGACATGACATTCTTATGCATATATCCATGGAAGAATCTTATGAGGTTTTGAAAGGAAGGGAAGTTAAGTCCCAGGTACATCAGCCACATAGATATTCTTGATCGTGTCAGCGCTGTGACCTATTGACTAGCACTTCCAAATACCATGGCCAAAGTACATGATGTCTTCCATGTATCCCTCTTAAAGAAGAACATACAAGATCCTTCACATGTACTCTCTTCAGAGGTGGTACAGTTGGAGGATGATCTTTCTTATGAGGAGAAACCAGTGAAGATCTTGGATCATAGGTATAAAGTACTACATAACAAGACTACTCACCTGGTCAAGGTACTAAGTTTGAACCATAAGTACTAAGAGGATACATGGGAACTAGAAGAGGCAATGAAGAAAAAGTTCCCACACCTATTTATGTCCTAGAATGTAAAATGAAATTTCAAGGGAGAAATTTCATAAGGGTAGAATAATGTAACGAACCAATGATTTATTAATAGAAATTCATTTCTTATAAATATGTCATACAATCACATAAAATCAAAAAAAAAACGAACTAATATTTACTATGTGACCTTTAAACATAAGTTTGTCACATTTTTATTTTGAATTTCGAAAATCTGACATACACGGTTGCAATCAGTAAGTTATTTGGAGTCTAATATGACCAACTTAATTTTTAGTGAATATTAACATACCATTACAAATAGTACTATTACCATTATGAATAGTGACATACCATAATGAATAGTAACCTTACCTATCATAGTATATAAATAATATTCACGTGGGAGTATGATATACCAATATCGTTGAATAAGAAAATTAATGTTTTAAAATTGTCATTTTCTGAATAAATTATGATTTTAATTAAATATTAAATTAATAATATTTATAATATTATTTTTGAAAAATGGATTTTGTTTTGGATTCTATATATCAAAAAAAATTTAGGGTTAATGTTTTTGGATTTTTCTAACATACTTGGATTTTTGATGAATAGTAAAATACGATAATTTACGATAAATGCTAAATAATGGATTTATTGAGTCATTGAGGATGATATACTGATGTAATACCAATTGGATCGAAGTAACATACATTTACTACTATTCTAGGTCATAGAATACTCACTATTTATTGTCTTGAGAAGAAATAATAATTTAATGATTATAATATTATGAAAACCCTCCTCCCATCCACTATAAATACCAACCATCCTTACCTCTTCTCTTCAATCCACTCAAGACTTTTAACATGAAAATATTATGAAAAAATATCTCTTCAAGATCCTCCCCGACTTTCAATATCCCCTAGTCACTTTAAAATACCATATCCTCTCCCATTAAGAGGCTCTCAAAGGAGGTAAACTCAAGAGGTAAATTCCTCTTTCCAATTCTTTTACTTATTTTAAGTCCTTTACTTTTCTTGTTTATTTCCTCAACACCCTTCACCCAAATGGTATGACAACTCTAGTAAAATACATGTAGTGGAATTCTATTAGGCTAATGGGATAATTCATTATCTTCTCTCCATTCTCTATCTTTTATTTGAAAAAAATGAAAACACCATTTGAGATGTATTAATTTATCCCAATCAAGGATAACGAGTTGTCAATTTACATTTCCATCTTCAATTATCGTCATGAAACCATTTTAATTTTTGAAACAGAACATAATATATGTATTATGCCACATCTATGGTTCTGTAATCCTTCCCTACACAAGGTTTTGGGTTATAAAACAAAATGTGTTCTATGTGGTCAAAAACCACCAATTAACTCAAAAGGATGTCACTAAAGTTTTATATAATGATTCAACTTCACATCAAGTAACCAAATTAATTTTTCAAACATGTAAAATTATTGATGTTAAATAATAAAATATAACTACAATTCTGGAAAACCACCTTTATCATACATGTTTATCCAACAAGAACCGATCATTAATACCAAAAAAGAAAAACAGACCTGAACAATGAAATTGAACCACTTAACCAATATAAAAGGTTTTAAATGAACTCAAAAAGGTTATAATAAATATTGTAAATATATAATATGTTCTTTAATTATTAATTTAATAACCTAATTTTACTATTCAGGACATTAAGATCAAGAAAAGATCACCACCAGACTCAAGTTAAGGGATCCTCTCCATTTCACTTTCATTCAAGATTGTCCTCTAAGATATTCTATTTTATGTGTAATCAATAATGATGGGGTATGATTTATTACCTACCTCATAAAAACATAATTATGTATAAGTAATGATAAACCCCTTTTCATATCATGAATCCCTCTTTAGTACACCTGATACCATGCCGATAATCCGTAAGGAATTTTACCCGAACCACCTTTATTCTTTCAGGTTGCTCTATCTTGATTTTTACCCAAATGAAGTGGTCTTTTATTTTTATGTAAAACTTCTAAATTCTGTTTATACGATCCAAAATCAGGTTTCAAGATCCATATCTCATTCTATATTGGGATCTACATGCTTTTAAGTGATTCCCTCCTCGAAACATCCCAATAAGCAAACCCAATTTAGGGGAACTTCCCAAATTTTTACCCAATTTAAAGTTTATTATATCAGTTGTTTTAAGCCCCAATTGTATTTATAAAATCATAATTTTTATTATTAAAACCATCTTGGTTCACTTTTTTATATAAAATAAATTTCCCTTTACAATTTTAAAAGTTATATTGTATTTTCCTTAAAAGCGCACAAAAATATTTTAAAGCTAAAATTTCTCAAATAAATTTCTTACTTGTTGTTACTCATGTTTGACATCACTTATCATGATATATTACTATTTTACCTTATTAAATTCCGTCTATGTTTTCATTCCTTTCTTTCATGGATACTTTCTTGATACACCCATTAGTTATTCTTTGTGGCATGATTATGGTACCCAATTCTTTCCATGGGTAAACCTTATGTTTATGTAAGATTGATTATGTATGATTATTTTTGTGGAAAAAGTATTCATGATATGTAATATGGGTGCACCTATATAGAGTTCCAATGCATTCGGTAAAGTTGTGTCTCATGAGACGTTATGTGAAACAATCTTGGCGGTTAGCCATGGCTTGTGATATTATGTGCAACGGTCTTGGCAGTTAGCCTTAGGTTGTGAAAATATAGGAAACTGTCTTGGAAGTTTGCCTTGAATCATACTAAATTCATGTTTTATGTTTCTGTTATATTTCTATGATTCAATGATTAAAGGATCCCATTTTTATATGTTATGATTCCATAAGTTACATGCCTTCTTATATCACCATGTAATGCCTTCTATCCCATGTGCTAATGATTTCTTCTTACAGTTATTCCTTTACTGGGATTCTATATCATCCTTTTTTTCATGTTATCCCAAGGTTATTCTATGAATATGTAAGAGCACAATGGAAGATAGAATCTCATTATGGAGTTTAAATAAAATGTTGTTTTTATAATGTTTGATTTTTTACCTAGTATTCCAAGACAGTAAACTTTACGATCCATGTCTTGTACTCTGATGTATGATTATGCTTAAATTCATGTAATTTTATATATAAAAGGATATGGCCGCTATACCCATGGTAAATTATGTCTTATTGATAACCTCCTTAACAAGGGTTATCCTCATAATGTTCTTAAGCATACATTCCTATGGTAAAAAGGGTCCGAACCTTGGAGGTACTCATGTGGACCTCCTAATTTCATGGTTTGAGAGGAACCATTGGACTTTTCCTTTGATGAGGGATAGTTATGGAACATTCTATCTTCCTCTCTAAAATTCGGAGAAGGAAATCCCTCTTAGAGTAAGACTATAACCTTCATTATAATAAGTGTGAAGTTCCATGGATCGAATGACAACTGAGAAGGGGGGGGGGGGGGGTTGAATCAGTTGTTTAAGTTTTATAAGTTTCAAGACATCAACAAACTTAACCCTTGAAACGTGTTAAGATTTATTTCCTTATCAACCTTTAGAAAGATACTCAAGCATGCATGAAAGGAAAACCAAGAAAGGCACACAAGATCTTTAAGGTTTGGTCTCAATAAGAGAACCTACGTCCTTGCCATAGCCACTCCCGTGGGTCTATGGAAATCCACTATAATGAAGAAGTAAATAAAACTTGTGCCAACTCCCGTTGGACACCTTCTATCTCCCGATAGGAAAGATTATACTTACTCCCATCAGTTTACAATGTTTCCTAAAATAAAAAATGATCCAAACACAAGAATAAGAACTTTGATAAGCTGCTCCACAAATGCTCACTCCGAATGATCACTCTGAATCTTCACTCCAATTTCTTGAATTCTATTTTCTGAAATCTATCTTCTCAGCAAGATAATGATGGTTCCACACAAATTCTGACTCCGAATATTCAATTCAGATTCTCTTCTTCTCAAACAATCAAAGAAACTTCTTCAAGATGGTAGGAACTTTTCACTTAGAATTATCCAGCTCTCTTCCTTTTCCACGCTTGTAAAAAGTTGCAAATGAGCGAATGATCAGAGCACATATTTATAGGCAACTCAGAAAACAAAGGCGAGAATCGTGAAAAACTTTCCCGATTCTTCAAATTTCAAAAACTCCACAAATCTCTCACATTTAATCTTTAATCATTGACTTCTTCAAATATATTTAAATTTCTCTGATAATTATGCAAATTTGAAATTCTGGTTTTCCTGAACTTTTCATATCTTTCTCGGAATGATAAAGCCGAATCATGGTTCTGATTTTCTTAGAAACATTCTTAGAATTGTCATTACGAATTTCTCATCAAGTTTCTCAGGATTTTCATTCTGAATTTCTCATCATGTTTCTCAAAATTGTCATTACAAATTTCTGGATCAGGATTGTCATTCTGGATTTCTCAACATGTTGCTCAGAATTGTCATTACGAATTTCTGGCTCAGGATTGTCATTCTGAATTTATGGCCCAGGATTGTCATTCCGAATTTCTGGCTTAGGATTGTCATTTCGAATTTCTGGCTCAGGATTGTCATTACGAATTTCTAGCTCAGGATTGTCATTCAAAATTTCTGGCTCAGGATTGTCATTCCGAATTTCTAGCTCATGATTTTCATTTCTAATTTCTGGCTCAGGATTATCATTCCAAATTTCTAGCTCATGAAGTAGACTCCGAATTTCTGGCTTCAGGAAGTAGACTCCGAATTTTTTGTTCAGGAAGTACACTCTGAATTTTTGGTTCAGGAAGTACACTCCGAATTTATGGTTCAGGAAGTACACTCTGAAATTCTCGTTTAGGAAGTGCACTCTTAATTTTTGGTTCACAAAGTCCACTCCAAATTTTTGGATCAGGAAGTACACTCCAAATTTCTAGTTCATGAAGTTCACTCCAAATTTCTGGTTTAGGAAGTACACTCTGAATTTCTGGCTTAGGAAGTACACTCTGAATTTATGGTTCAAGAAGTACTCTGAATTTCTAGTTTCGAACTTCTCAGAATTTTTCTTAGAGAAAAACATCAATATTCTTCACCTATTTCTTCAACATCTTTTTTCATGAAACTTTTCATTATTTGTTAGAACTTTAAGATCAGAAAATCATCGTCTGATTTAGTTTAGAAAGTTTGAGACACATTCTTAATTTTTGACTTCTTATTCTTCAACATAATCTTCTTTAAGGAAATCTTCAGCAACCAGCAACTTCAACTTTTCTGTAACTCAAAAACATTCCTAAAAAAAGATTAGTTGTCAACAAATACAAAACTTTGTTAAAAAAAACACCAAAAAGGTTCTTCAATCTCCCCCTTTGGATTTGTTGGTAACCCTTGGTAACAAGTTTTCATATCTCAAAAAAAATGTTACATCTCAAGTTCTTGAATTTTACCAAAACATAGCCTTTCTCAAAAAGAGTGTCCTGACACCACACTACTAAATAAAGTAATGTTTTTGAAGTATTTCCATCCCTCAGCGACAAGAAAAATTTGCGGCCATGTAAAGATAAACTTCACCTTACTCAAACTCCCCCTCAATATTGATCTTTTTCTTTCTCACCTTTCTTTCCTTCTCTCATTTTTCTTTCTCTCCAATTTTTCTTTATCTCTCCCCCATTATATGATAACCACATCTTTAGATTCATCAAATAAAACTTACTCTCACCCTTTTTCAACATAATCCAAAGCACGATGGGGGATAATTCCTTACGAGTTTTAGGAAGTCATGGGAGGAGGCTGAACATGGAGTTGCAGCCTCAGTTCAATAAACCTCACATTTGACATTGCTTTTGTGAAAATATCGGCAATCTGATACTTTGTTGAAATATATTCCAGCAAGACTTCTCCAACAAAAACTTTCTCTTTTAAAAAATGATACTTTATATCAATATGCTTTGATCTTGAATGTTGAAAAGGATTATTGGAAATATCAATGACACTTTGATTATCACAGAGTATCTTCAAAGGTTTAGAAGCTTTCAATTTCAAATCTTACAGCCGAACCTTCATCCACATCATTTGAGTACAAGCCTGAGTAGCTGCAACAAATTCAGATTCAGCTGTGCTTAAAGTTACTGAGATTTGTTTCTTACGGTGCCAACTCACACAACATTCCCCTAAGAAAAATGTTCCTCTTGATGTTGATTTTATATCATTACAATCACCAGCCCAATCAGCATCGGTATAACCATGAAACTTCATCTCATTGTTTCTCTTGTATAACAACCCATGTGAATTTCTTCCTCTAACATATCTCAGAATTCTCTTAACTGCCAACATATGTGATTCTTTTGGATTACTTTGATATCGGGAACAGAGAGTCACTGCATAAGAAATATCATGCCTTGAATCTTTAAGATAAAGAAGACTTCCTATCAACTTTCGAAAGTCTTTCTGATTCACACTATTTCCTGACTCATAGTTTCTCAACTTTGTGCTCACTGAGATAGGAGTTGAAACTTCCTTTTATTCTTCCATCCCAAACTTCTTTAACAATTCCTTGGCATACTTTTCTTGGGACAAGAAAATATAGTTTTCTTGTTGTTGAACTTGTAATCCAAGGAAGAAAGTTAATTCTCCCAACATTGAAATTTCGAAATTTATCTTTTTCTATTCAGCAAACTTTTCTTAAACATTATATTCATCTCTAGCAAGAATTATATCATCCACATAAACAATTAAAATTAAGGTTCCGGAGTCAACATCTTTAACATACAAGTTTCTATCAACCTTTCCTTTAGAAAAGTTTATCTTTCTCAACGAATTGTCAAGATTCGAATACCAAGCTCATGGAGTTTTTTTCAACCCATAAAATGCCTTCTTCAATTTTCAAACTTTATTTTCATCCTCATAAAGCAAAAACCGATAAGGTTGTTCAATGTAAACTTCTTCCTAAATATCACTATTTAAGAAAGCTGACTTTACATCCATCTGATAAAACTTGTAATTCTGATGAGCACCAACTGCAAGAAACATTATAACTGTTCCCAACATTGCAACAGGGGGAAAGGTTTCATCAAAATCTACACCTTCCACTTGTGCATACACTTTACACACAACCCTTGCTTTGTTTCTTGTAACGTCTCCATGCTCATTCAATTTATTTCTGTAAACCCACTTGGTTCCGATAACATTCTTATTTTCTGTCCTTGGAACAAGTTACCATGTTTCATTATTCTCCATCTGATCCAGTCCTTCATTCATATCATCCACCCATTCCTTATGTTGAATATCTTCTGAAACTGATTCTGGTTCAAATTTTTAGATAAGGGAAGTCTGATTTTCTAAAATTAACTTCCTTCTTGTCTGAACTAGTGCCTTATGGTCCCCAATAATATTTTCAGGTTTAACATGTTTTTGTAATGTAGGAAAACTCACATTTACTTTCCTAGCATCACTTTCTTCCCCATGTGACTTATCTGAGTCACTCTCACTCTGGTGGGGATTCTCTGATTTACCTTCCTCAGTATTCTTAACATATTTTGTGAAGGAACTTGGATTTTCAATTACCTTCACATCATATGAATCCCCAAACTTCTGTAAATGTTTGTTCTAGAATTTGTAACTTCTTCTATTTGGTGAATAACCCATAAATATTCCCTTTTCAGCTTTCTCATCAAACTTTCCTAAGTCCAGATTTTTGATTTTGAGAATGCATAGACTTTCAAAAATGTTGAAGTAATTAAAAGAAGGTTTTTTCTTATAACACATCTCGTAAAGAGTCATGTAGGTTTCTGGTCTCAACAAGCATCTATTTTGAACATGTACAATAGTGCTAATAGCTTCTCTCCAAAATAATTTTGAAAGTTTGTATTCTGATAACATACTTCTTCCCATTTCCACCAAGCTTCTATTTTTCCTTTCTGCAACTCCATTTTGTTGTGGTGTATAGGGAGCAATATACTGATGTTTGATACCATGCTTCCTTAGGTATGTTTCAAAATCATTTCTTGTGAATTTGGTACCATTGTCTGTTCTTAATTTCTTTATGGAAGCCCCCAATTCTTTCTCGACATCTCTTCTGGAGAATTTAAACATTTCAATAGCCTCTGACTTATGATTCATGAACATGATGTTTTTCATCCAAGTGAAGTCATCAATAAAAGTGATAAAGTATAAATCTTTTTTTGTTGATTGATGTCTCATCATCCCACATAGATCGGAATGAATAAGCTCAAGTGGTTTGTTAGATTGAATCTAAACTCTTTTATGGGCTTGTTTAGTCATCTTTCCTTTTTGGAAAGTAATACAAACATCTTCATCTATTCTTTTCAGTTCTGGAAAATTCCAAACAACATCAACTTTAGAAAGCTTACTCATGTTCTTCTACCCAAGGTGGCCAAGTCTTCGATGCCACACCTTATTTTTATCTTCAACACTCAAATAACAAGAGTTATTGGATTCTCCAATTTGAAAGAGATTCCCACTTGTTCATTCTCCTTTTGTAATCACTTTTCCATTTTCACACATTTGATGATACAAGAAACCTTTCTGAAGATAAATTATTTTCCATCATCACAAAGTTGACTTACACTAAGTATGTTATGTTTTATCCCATAAACAAGCAAGACTTCCTTCGATTTCAGTTTCTCTGCTTCAATCTCTGCCGTTCCGATTCCCTTAATTTTTTGGGAACTATCATTTTCAAATGTAACCGCTCCTCCATCACGAGTTTCAACATGTTCCAAGATTTTTATGTCACATATCATGTGTGAAGAAAAACCACTATCAAGAATCCATGGTTTTTTTTCTATTACTTTCTTTCAAAGCTGTCTCAACAACAAAAGCTCTCTAATCAACCTTCTTATTTTCAACATTCTTTTCTTTCTTATCATAATAAATTTGTTCTGGAAGGAGTGTCATAAATCTTTCAGAATGATGACCAAACTAATCACATCTTCCACAAACTTCTTCCAAAAATTCAAATTGATTATTTGTTGTAATGTTTCTAACATCTTTAGAATTCACCTTTTCAACTTTCTGTGAGTAAGGAGAGTTACAATTTCTTCCACTTTGCTCAAATCTTCTTCCGGGTAGAGATAAATTGTGCCAAAAATTATAAGCTCTATGCCCATATATTCCATAACACCAGTAATATCCCTCAAATCTTGATTTTCTATTAATGAATGATCTTTCATTATATAAACCTTGTTGAGGTTGATAACTTCTTTTAGCTCTAGAAAACTCAGGATGTAGGCCATCTCTTCTTTTGAGCGAGTCTTCTACTTTTATAGGATTGATATATTTCTTACATACTTTCTCCACCCAAGCTTTACTAACACTACTTCCGAAACACAAAATGTTAGAAGAACCAGATGAAACATTATTTTTGGTAAGATAAGATTTCACCTGATTCTCGTAACGATCCTTCACATCATTTTTAGAGGTCTCAGCTTTTAATTCTATAGCTTTGTTGAAGTTTTCATTAATCTTTCTCAGGGTATTTTTGGAATCAAGGAGTTTTTATTTCACATTGTTTGCTTCTTGTTCCTTAGCTTCCAGCTTCTTTCTAAGATCTTCAATCATCTTTCCCTGTTCAGCAATTCTAAATTTGTAACTTAATATTTATTGAATGTATTCATCTTCCTTCTTGGTGACATCTTTACTTCCATCATAAACTTCTTCATGATTTTTCTTCATCACAAAAATTTCTTTCTTGAGAGATTTGTTTTTCTCAATACATGCAAGGAGCTCAGATCTTAGTTGATATTATCTGTAAGATTCTTCACCACCTTCTTCACTTTTTGAGGAAACATTTGTTTTCTAAACTTTTTCAATGAAGGTTCTGAATCTTTATTTACTTTCATCTTTCGAGGAATCATTTTCAGATGATTTCGATTCAACCTTCTTGCTCAACATACATCTTTTCTTTCCTGAAAACTTCTTCTTGGATTATTTTGAAGTATTATCTTCTTTTTCATTATTTTTATAATTCTTCCACTGAGAATTATCATTAGAGAAATATTGATATTCTCCAACTTTCATCTTAGGGAAATTCATATCAAAGTGTCCAATTCCACCACACACAAAACATTTGAGAGGAAGTTTCCCTCTATACTTTCCTATTCCTCTTTGATAGTTCTTGGATATGAAGGACACGATTTTTTCATTCAAATCTTCATCTTCCTTATCAACAGACTCACAAGGGTCAGCTTCTTCATCATCTTGGATTTCATCTTTCTCATAGATTCAAAATCCATTTCATCTTTCATCTTCTTCTTAAAGACTAGAGCTTTCCTCATTTCATATGCAATAAGAATGTTATGCAGTTCAACAAGAGATAAATCATACTTATCTTATAAAGATGAAATTTTAGAATCAAACCTATCTGGGAAGTTTCTCATAAGTTTCTTCACAATTGTAGAATATTACAAGTTTTCTCTGAATCCCCTAATGTTGTATACAATTTCATTAACTCTGGTGATGTATTCATCAATTGTTTCATCATATCTCATCCTGATGTCTTCAAACTTACTATGCCAAATTTGCAGCTTGGCCTCCTTGACTTTTGTGTTTCCTTCATAAACACTTTTCAGCTTGTACCACATGATTTTTGATGTTGTGAGACCCATCACCTTTTGACAAACATTTTCTAAAAAGTACATGAGAATAGCATTTCTAGCCTTTCCATCAACTTCTATGTTTCTCTTGTCAGCAAATGTCATAGGAGCATTTTTTTAATAGTTGGAAATCCAATAGCGCAGCATCAATAACTTCAAGTCCAAGAGATAGAAGATAAGGAATCATCCTATTTTTCCATCCATAATAATTCTTGCCATCGAATGTAGGAATTTCTCTACTATTGATTGAATTGATATTCTCTATGATAAGGATTAAATAAGGGAACCTCCATCTGATACCACTTGAAGTTCCAAGGATTGAATGAAAACTGAGAAGGGGGGGGGGGTTGAATCAGTTGTTTAACTTTTATAAGTTTTAAGACTTTAAAAAACATAACCCTTGAAACCTGTTAAGATTTATTTCTTTATCAACCTTTAGCAAGATACTCAAGCATGAAAGAAAGGAAAACCATGAAAGGAACACAAGATTTACATGATTAGATCTCAATAAGAGAACCTACGTCTTTTCCATAGCCACTCCCGTGGGTCTATGGAAATCCACTATAATGAAGAAGTGAATACAACTTGTGCCAACTCCCTTTGGACACATTCTATCTCCTAATAAGAAATATTATATTGACTCCCATCAGTTTACAATGTTTCATTAAAGAAAAAATGATCCAAACACAATAATAAGAACTTTGATAAGCTGCTCCACAAATGCTCACTCCGAATGATCACTCAAAATATTTAATCTGATTTCTTGAATCTGATTTTCTGAAACTGATATTCTCAACAAGACAATGATTGTTCCGCACAAATTCTCACTCTGAATATTAAATCCAGATTCTATTCTTCTCAAACACTGAAGGAAACTTCTTCAAGATGGTAGGAAATTTTCCCTTAGAATTTTCCAGCCCCCGCCTTTTTCACGTGTGTAAAAAGTTGCAAATGAGCAAATGATCTGAGCACATATTTATAGGAAACTCAGAAAACAAAGGTGGGAATCTTGAAAAACTTTCCCACTTCTTCAAATTTCAAAAACTCCACAAATCTCTCGCATTTAATCTTCAATCTTTGACTTCTTCAAATATCCTTAAATTTCTCCGAGATTTATGTAAAGTTGAAATTCTGGTTTTCTTGAACTCTTCATATCATTCTCGGAATGATAAATCTGGATCATGGTTCTGATTTTCTCAGAAACATCCTTAGAATTGTCATTACGAATTTCTCAACATGTTGCTCAGGATTGTCATTCTGAATTTCTCAGCATGTTGCTCAAAATTGTCATTACGAATTTCTATCTCAGGATTTTCATTCCGGATTTCTCAACATGTTGCTCAGAATTATCATAATGAATTTTTGGCTCAAGATTGTCATTCCGAATTTTTGGATGAGGATTGCCATTCCGAATTTCTGGCTCAGTATTTTCATTCCGAATTTCTGGATTAGGATTGTCATTCTGAATTTCTGGCTCAGGATTGTCATTCCGAATTTCTAGCTCATGATTTTCATTCTGAATTTCTGGCTCAGGATTGTCATTCTGAATTTCTGGCTCATGAAGTAGACTCCGAACTTCGGGCTTCAGGCATTAGACATCGAACATCTAGATAAAGAAGTAGACTCTGAATTTTTGGCTTGAGGAAGTAGACTCCGAATTTCTGGTTCAGGAAGTACACTCTGAATTTCTGGTTCAGGAAGTACACTCCAAATTTGTAGCTCAGGAAGTACACTCTAAATTTCTATTTTAGGAAGTACACTCTGAATTTCTGGTTCAGGAAGTACACTCGGAATTTCTGGCTTAGGAAGTACACTCTGAATTTTTGGTTCAGAAAGTACTCTCTAAATTTCTAGATCCAAACTTTTTTAGAATTTTGCATAGAGAAAAACAACAATCTTCTACACCTATTTCTTCAACAGATTTTATCATGAAACTTTTTATGATTTTTGAGAACTTTAATATCAGCAAATCATCATATGATTATTTTAGAACGTTTGTGACACTTTCTTAACTTTTGACTTCTTATTCTTCAACATAATATTCTTTAAGGAAATCTTCAGCAACCAGCAACTTCAAATTTTCAGTAACTCAAAAATATTATTCAACAACAAGATTAGATGTCAATAAATACAAAACTTTGTTGAAAAAAACACCACAAAGGTTATTCAATGTGGAACTCTTTCTCCTCTTTATTATTAGAGGGAACAAGATGAGGAGGATATGGGCACATCAGATCCCACTCTCTTTCCCTCTCCCTTTGGGTCCATGCCTCATCCACCTGTGGGCAAAGCATATTTTCTGTTTTTCTAGATCTACCGATTTCCCTTGTTTCTCACACTGAGTATGACTTGTCTGGGCATAGAGGTTAAAGGTGATCATGATATCTTTATGATCCTAAAAATTTTGGCATCATTCCAAGAGTAATACCCAACCAAACACGAGCCTCATAACCAGTATACTCACCAACGTTGACAACATACGAACTTCAAATGTCCATCATTCAAATTTTAAGCCCAAACCAAACATGGAAATTTTACCCATTAAAACCCAAACCATGTCAAAATAAAACCTTCAAATGGGGATCCTTATAAGTTTATTCCCCATCAAAAACCTTCAAATCATGATGAATTGATACTTTCCTCATGCCTCTAGAAACTTGGGCCTTCTCCTAGGTGGAATCTATAAAACCATGCCACGATCATCTCAAAGGGCCATATTCCCCATGATAAAAACCTTCAAAGGGCCTTATTCTTGATGAAGCAAGCACATTGGACTCCTCTATAGGTTTAATCCCCAAACCATTTTTAACTACATAGGATTTTATTCTCAAATTATTGGGATATGTAGGAAGCATCCTTGTGGTTCAAACCCAACACCCAAATTCACCCTAATATTCTCTCAGCCATATTCTTAGTTAGTTCACATCCGAATCAGAGGGTCATATTCTTTTCGAGACACTTTGACAAGCATCCATATTGGGCCATATTTCTGGTAATATTATATCCCTAATCAGAAGACCACATCTGTAATGACCACAAATTTTAAATAGAAAATTTCCTTCTTATGATTATGTAATATAATCACATGAAATCACAACATAACGAACTATTAAGTGCTATGTGATCTTTAAACATAATTTTTCCACTTCTGGGATTTGAATTTCAAAAATCTGACATACACACTTTTGATTAGTAAGTTATTTAGAGTCTAACATGAACAACTTATGTTTTGGTGAATAGTAACATACCCTTATGAATAGTAATGCTACCCTTATGAATAGTGAAAAAACCTAAAGAATAGTACCCTTACTTATGATATTATATAAATAATATTCAGGTATAATTTTGGTGTACCTGTATTTTGGAATAAGTAAATAAATGTTATAAAACAAGGTTTTTAGAATAAATTCTGATTTTAATTAAATATTAAATTATTCATATTAGGTTTTTTTTGAAAAAATTATTTTATTTTTTGATTCATAACTTCAAAAATTGGTCTGGATTAATTTTTTAGATTTTTTTGAAATACTTGATTTTTTGGTGAGAAGTAAAATACATTAATATACAGTATAAAAACATTTTAATTTAAATATACTATTCCTGACATCATAAGTGATGTAAGAACACAAATCTCAAACTCACATGCACTTATGACTATTTTTGTTCTTGTAATCATCACTATTTCTTGTCTTATAGAAAAATAAAAAACTAATGATTATAATATTATGAAAACCCTCCTCTCCTCCACTATAAATACCACACCTCTTTACCTATTCTCTTGACTCCTATCAAGCCTTGTGACTTTCCTATATTCTTCACAAATCTCTCCTCAATATACTCCCCATGGGTTATAAATTTATATTACTATATTTAATTATGGTCATGAAACCATTTTTATGGTTCGACTAGACTATTATATGTGTATTTTATCTTATTTAATGTTCTTTAATCCTTATGATCTCAAGATGTAAAATAATAATTCAAAATAATGTAATTATGAGCAAAATAACCAAATTAATCCAAGCATTTACCATTAATGTTTTATATAATGATTCAACTACAATCAAAGTAAAAAAATGAAATTCTCAACTATGTAACTTTTTGGATGTTCAATAATAATATTTAACTTCAAATTATGGACAACCCCCTTCATCATACATATTTATCCGAACATGAATATAAGTGAACCAATCATTAAAACCAAGTAAGAGAACAGACCCGAACAATGAAATTGAACCTCATAACCAATCAAAATGGATATAAATGAATTTTAAAATATTATATTAAATATTATACATATATAAGAGGTTATGGAATTATTAATTGATGAAACTAATTTGACTATTCAGGTCATTGATATCAAGTGGATAACATAATCAGACTTAACGTTAGGGATCCTCTCCATTTCACTTTTATTCAAGAATTCCATTTATGCTATGCCATTTTATGTGTAATATATAATGATGGGGTATGATTTTGAACCATACCAATACTTACATAATTATTTATAAGTGATGAGAAACCCAATTCTCTCTCTTAAATCCCTCTTAATTACACCCGATACCATACCGATAATCCGTAAGGAATTCTACCTAAACTGCCTTTATTCCTTCGAGTTTCTCTATCTTTCTTTTTACCCAAATGAAGATTTCTTTTATTTTTTTGTAAAAATTATACATGATTTATATATGCTCCAAAACCATGTTTCAAGATCCACCCCTCATTCTCGAATAGGGTTATACGTTCTTTAAACTGAATTCCTCCTCAATACTTACCAATAAGAAAACTCATTTTAAGGGAACTCGCCAAAATTTTACCCAATACTTGTGCACTCTATCCTCTACTTTAATACACCATTTTATTTATAAAATCAATCTTATTATTATGATAACCTTCTTGGTTAAATTCTAGTTTTATATAAAATATTGTTCCCTTTTCTATTTTAAAATCTCTATAGTATTTTCCTTAAAACCACGAAAAAATGTTTTAATGATAAATATTTTAAAATACATTTATTACATGTTGTAACTTCTGTTTAACATAAATTACCATGATATATGTATATTTTACCTTATGAATGTCCATTCATGTTCTAATTCCTTCCTTCATGGATACTTTCATGAAACGCCCATTGGTTACGCTTTATGTCATGATTTTGGTACCCAATTATTTCCATGGGTAACCCTTATGTTTATGTAATATTGATTATGTGTGATTATTTATGTGGAAAACATATTAATTAAATATAAGATAGGTGCGCCTAGATAGAGCTCAAATGCATTGATTAAAGTTGAGTCTCATGAGACGTTATGTGCGACGGTTTTGGCAGTTAGACTTGGCTTGTGCAACTATGTGCAATGGTCTTGGCGGTTTGCCAAAACATGTGCTACTATGGGAAATGATCTTGGCGGTTAGCCTCGAATCATACTAAATTCATTCTTTATTATTCTTCCACATTTCTATGATTCCATGTTTAAATTATCCCTTGTTTATATGTTATGATTCCATATGTTACGTCCCTTTTTGTATCATCATGTTCTGCCTTCCATTTCATGTTCTAATACTTGGTTCTTATGGTTAATCCCATACAAGGATTTTAGCTCATCCCATTGTTCATGTTATCCTTAAGTAATATTATGTAGATTTATGAGCACAATGGAAGATAGGATATCATTATGGAGTTTAAATAAAAAGTTTTGTTATAATGTTTGATTGTGTACATAGTCTCCCAAGACACTAAAACTTGTGATCCTTGTCTTGTACTCTGATGTATAATTATGATTAAAATCATGTAATGTTATATGTAAAAGGATAGCATCTCTATAGTTGGTATCAGAGTATGGTCTAGTTTTATTCTAATATTAGAAAATGATAACTTTATTAAGAACCTTAAAGATGAGATGAAGTATAAGAGAAGATCCCTAAATTTTGGTAAATATAGAGTAAGTGGTTTATTAGGAAAATACATCCCTATCCTAAGGAAAACAGGTAGAGGTGACTCTGAAATAGATGTAACTAGGTGTGAAAAATCATACAAGGAGATTCTGGCTAGACCTAGGGGATCCTGGTACACTACAATGAGCCTTGCTGCACTCTTAGTTTCACACTCTCTGAGGATATGCTTTGGAAAATTTGTGAACTTAGTATAAAACATGATTAAGGGAATAAAAAAATCCTATAAGAATGTAAATTAAGAAATAGATTGAGGATAAATGAGATTTTAACCTAAGGAATCACAAGTTACGATATAATTCTCATTTAAAAGTTTGTCCTTTTATGATCAGAGTTTCTTTTTATGAACAATAGATAAGTATTCAAGCCCTCTAATTTTATATTCTTTTTCTTATTTAATTGTTGAAAATAGAAAAAAACGTTCCAATAACCAATGTTATAGGAAATTTGAATATTTACCCAATAATATGCTTTATATGATGGTAACAGGTGCTCAAAACTTCATGAAATTACTTTCTTAGTGGGCTCAAGTTATGAAGAATAACATTGATCATATAGAACTCCATCCTCCTCTAATAAAAGAGCATGTTTCTGTAGAATACTTTATGTGTCAAATGCCTCCCACATTTAGTGGATCTTAAAATACCCTCATTACAAAAGAGTGGATGAACTCTAATGAAGAGATATTCTCTGTCATATACTGCCCAAATGAAGAGAAAGTTGAACTAATGGTCTATCACTTTGATGGGGAACCTGATAAGTGGACATTGATTAAGAATACAAAGTCCCAAGAGGAAATGGATTCCATGGATTGGGAGGAATTCCAGAGGATGTTTTTCAATAAATATTTTCATCAAACCCTCCATCTCAAGATAGAAAGAGAGTTCCTTGGACTCAAGAATAAGAGAGATGAGTCCATCAGGTTGTATGAAGAAAACTTTAAAAGGATTTCAAGGTAAACCTCTATCTTTGTCATGAACACTGAAATAAAGATGGATTGTATATTTAGAGGACTAAAGCTGAGTCTATAAAAAGTTTTAGTGATTTGAGACTTCGACAGTCAAGAAGAGATCGTATGTTGTGCCCTCAAGGTTGAAATAGATATTGGAGACTCTCAGAGGTATCGTGGGTCCAGTGATAAGAAGCAGAAAATGGAGAACAAAGAGGGTGGTTCAACAAAAAAATCCCATTATAGAAAAAATCATGAATATCCAACTTGTAAAAGTTGTGGGAATAATCATCTTGAGAACTTTCTAAAGGGAAGAAAAAATTGCATTAAATATGGAAGAATTTGACATGTGGACAATAACTACAAATGGGATATGAAGAATCCCGCTAATGTGAAAGAAGAAAGGAAGGTTCTGATAATAACTCAGCCTATAGTTCAGTTTTATAACTGCAATAATCCTAGGAATTATGAAAACAATTTCCCTAATATAAGGTTTGTCGAATGCAATCAACAACAACTCCAAGGAAACAAGGAAGAGCTTATGCTATCACTACTTCCGATGTGGAGCTGAAAAATGACGTGGTGACAACTAATCTAGTTATTTATTCAAGAATAATGAACATACTATTTGATTCTGGTTCTACATATTCTTTCATATCCTGTAAATTTAGTAGAACTATTAAAACACCACCTAAAAATATGTATGATAAGTTATATGTGAGAATAGTGAATGGGGAAATTATTGGGTCCATGGTTTATAACTCCTCCATGGTTAACATATATGGATTGAAAATCCCAAAAAATATCGTCATAATTACTTTATAGAAGTTTGATGCTATCTTGGGAATGGATTGGCTATATTTATATAAGGAAAAAATAAATTTCTGAGAAAGGTAGATCACCATTCACCTCATAAAGCATATTCAAATTATTTATAAGTCTAAGGAGGAAGATTAATCTAATTTGGAATCATCATCTTAAATTTGAATATTTCTACCTTATGAACAAGTATATCTAGCTTAAATGATTGAAATAATCGATAGAATCATGCCTGAAGACATGCCCATCATAAGAGATTACATTGATGTATTCCTTGAAGAGTTGTCTGGTATTCCTTCTAATTATGAGGTTGATTTATCAATTGAACTTAATCCGGGATTTTTTCCTATATGAAAGACACCTTATAGAATGGCTAATGTTGAAGTGGAAGAGATGAAGAAGAAGTTACAGGAGAATCTAGACAAGGGGTTTATATGCCCGAGTGCTTCACCATGAGGTGTGCTAGTCCTCTCCGTCAAGAAGAAGGATGGATCAATGGTCCTCTGCATTGATTATCGTGAGATTAATAAAATCACAACAAAGAAAATGTATCCCCTTCCATAGATAGATTACTTGTTCGATCAACTTCATGGGGCCAGTTATTTCTCTAAGGTGGACCTTCGGTTCAGTTATCACCAATTAAAGGTAAGGAAGGGAGATATTACCAAAAATTCCTTTTAAACGAGGTATGTAAGCTACAAGTTCATAGTGATTCCATTCAGACTCACTAATGCTCTCAAAATTTTCATGGATTTAATTAATATAATATTTAGAGATTAGCTTGACAAATTTTTGGTAGTATTTATTGAAGATATTTTGATATACTCAATGATCAAGGAGGAACATGAGGAGCATTTGAATTTTGTGTTAAAAACATTGATAAGGGAGAAGTTGTATTCAATGTACAGTAAATGTGAGTTCTGGATGGAGGAAGTATCATTATTGGGGGATGTTATCACCATCAAATGGATATATATGGACCCTTCTAAGAAAAAGGAAATTGAATAGTGTCCTAGGACAACATATATAATAGAGTTCCATAACGTTTTGGGTATATACAAGTATTAATAATGATTTGTGAAAAAAATTTCATGATTGTAATACCCAATGACCAAGATAAAATGAAAGGTAGTAAAGTTTTTCTATACTTAGGAATGTGAAGACTATTTTAAGGAGTTGAAAAGGGGATTATCCCTGCACCAATACTCACACTCACAAAAAGTGGAGAAATCTTTGTGGTGTATATTGATGCTTTAAATAAGGGATTAGTATGCATTCTAATGAAAAATGATAAGGTGATAGACTATGACTCAAGGAAGTAGAAAATTAATGAGCAAAACTATCCTACGCATGATCGGGAGTTAGCGGTAGTGATATATATATTAAAAATATGGCAACATTATCTCTATGGGAAGAAGTGTGAGATATATACCAACCAAAATAGTCACAAATATATATTCACATAGAAAGAGATTAATATTCACCGATGATGATGGATAGAGACCATCAAGGATTATGGCTGCTCAATCCACTAGCATCCAAGAAAGGAAAATAAAGCGGCAGATGCTCTAAGTAGAATGAATCCCGCATCTTTATCAATGATGAGAATTGAAAAAGATCCAATATTCTTATATTTTTAGAGAAGGTAAAAGGAAACCATTAAGGTAGGAACATCATCAATCCTTTCTCAATTGATTGCACGACCATCCCACATCGAGAAAATAAAGGATGCTCAATGAAAATATGTGGAAATCCTGAATGGGTGGAAGATGTTATAAATGGAAAATCCCCATAGTTCAAGATAGATGAGGAAGGAGTTGTAAGATTTGGATTTCTATTTTCGGTACCATCTAATCTAGAGATAAAGAAGGATATTATGAAAGATGCACATAGCTCAACCTCTCTATCCACCCAGGTAGCCCAAATATGTATGCTGATCTCCAAGAAAACTTTTGGTGGGACAATATGAATAGGGATATTGCTGAATATACATCAAAGTGCCTGGTATTTCAGAAAGTGATGTTTGAGAGGAAAAATTATAAGGGGATGATGCAAACACTACCTATACCAACATGGAAGTGGGATAAAATCTCCATGGACTTTGTAACTGGACTTTCTAAGGGAATCCAGAGAAAAGAATGATATATGGGTCATTGTGGATCATCTTACAAAGACATCTCACTTTATCACAATTCAAGAGGAATTATCATTGGATCAACTTACAATGATATATATAAAGGAAGTGGTAAGGCTTCAGGGAGTACCACTATCGATTGTATCCGATAGAGATCCAAGATTCATCTCGAAGTTTTGGAAAAGTCTCCAACATGCTCTAAGAACTGACATGAAATTTAGTACGTCCTATCATCCTCAAACTGATGGAAAATCTGAGAAAACTATTCAAACACAGGAAGATATGTTGAGAGTGATTTATTTGGAATTCAAAGGAGGATCAGGCCACCATCTTCCACTGATTTAATTCTCCTAATACAACTGTTTCCACTCGAGCATCTGAATGGCACTATACAAATCCCTTTATGTGAAAATGTGTAGAACACCGGCATGTTGGGATAAATTTGGTGTTAGTAAGCTGATATAACCTGAAATGGTTGAAGAAATGGTGGAGAAGTTGAAAACTATTTGGTATCACATCAAGGCAACCCAATGTCGACAAAAGTGTTATACATACAACCGTCAATGAGACCTAGAGTTCAGAGTTGGATAGATGGTATTTCTCCATGTATCTATGTTGGAGAAGGTCATGATGTTTGGGAAGAAAGGGAAGATAAGTCCAGTTACATCAGCCCGTTAGAAATTCTTGATCGTGTCAGGGCTGTGGACTATCAGCTAGCACTTCCACCTACCATAGCCAAAGTACATGATTTATTCCATGTATCACTCTTAAGAAAGTTCATACCAGATCCTTTACATGTTCTATCTTCAGTGGTTGTACAGTTGGAGGATGATCCTTCTTATGAAGAGAAACCCATGAAGATCTTGGATTGTAGAGATAAAGTTCTACGTAACAATACTACTCACCTTGTCAAAGTACTGTGGTAGAACCATAAGTAAGAAGTGGCCACTTGGGAACTATAGGAGGCGACGATGGAAAAGTACCCACACATATTTATGGGTTAGAATGTAAAAAGAAATTTTGATGGTGAAATTTCATGGGGGGGGGGGGGTAATGTAACAACCCAAAGTTTTCTATAAAAACTTCTTTCTTATAATCATGTCATATAATTACATGAAATCAAAATATAATGAACTACTAAGTTCTATGCGACCTTTATACATAATTTTTTCACTTCTGTGATTTGAATTTAAAAAATCTGACATACATGGTTGCAATTAGTAAGTTATTTGGAGGCTAATGTGACCAACTTAGTTTTTGGTGAATAGTAACATACCCTTATAAATTATAATGCTACCCTTATGAATTGTGACATAACCTAATGAATAGTAACCTTACTTATGATAGTATATAAAGAACATTCAAGTGAAAGTATGATGTACCTATATTTTTGAATAAGTAAATAAATGGTTTTAAACTGTTTTTTAGAATAAGTTATATATTTAATTAAATACAAAATTAATTATTTTTTTGAAATTATTTTTGAAAAATTTATTTCATTTTTGTGTTCTACACATCAAAAAATGGTTTGGGTGAATTTTTGTGATTTTTCTAAAATACTTGAATTTTTGGTGAATAGTAAAATAAATTAATTTACCGTATAAACACATTTTAATTTAAATACAGTATTACTGACATCATAAGTTATGAAATCACACAAATATAGAACTAACATTAACTTATGACTATTCTTGTTTTTGGAATAATAACTATTTATTATCTTATGGAAAAATAAGAAACTAATGATTATAATATTATGAAAACCCTCCTCTCCTCCTCTATAAATACCACCCTCCATACCTCTTATCTTCACTCCACTTAGGCCTTGTGAATTGCCTATATTACTCCCGAATATATTCTCAAGATACTCCCCCATTTCTAAAATCCCTTATACTCTTCAAAAAACCAAATCCTCTCCCCTTAAGAGGCTTTCAAGGAAGGATGATTCAAGAGGTAAAATTCCTCTTTTATTTTCTTTTATTTTAAAGTTCCTTTATACTCTTTTCTTTCCTAAGAACTATTCATCCAAAAGGTATGAAAAATATAGTAACATGAATGTACTGTAATTTTGTTTTTATGATGGGATAAATACTGATCATCTCTCTTTTACCCACCTTTCATTTGAAAGAAATGAAAACACCATTTGAGATGTGTTAATTTTGCACATTCAAGGACGACAAGTTAACAATTTCTATTACTATATTTAATTCTGGTAATGAAACCATTTTTATGGTTCCACCATACTATTATATGTGTATTTTATCTTATTTAATGGTCTCGTAATCCTTATTCAGTCATGATGTAAAATAATAATACAAAGCAAGTTAATTATAGGAAAAATCGCCCAATTAATCCAAGTATTTATCAATAATGTTTTATATAATTATTCAACTACACTCAAAGTATCCAAATTAAATTTTAAACCATGTAACCTTATGTATGATCAATAATAAAATATAACTTCAATTTCTGACAACCATATTCACCATACACGTTTATGAAAACACAAATATAAGTGAACTGATCATTAAAACCAAGTAAGAAAACATACCCAAAAAATGAAATTGAAACTCATAACCAATCAAAATAGTTTTAAATGAAGTTAAAAATAATATACTAAATATTATACATATAGAATATGTTATATACTTATTAATTAATAAAACAAATTTTACTATTCATGTCATTGATATCAGGTGGAGAACACCACCAGACTTAAGGTAAGGGATCCTCTCCATTTCAATTTTACTCAAGCATGTCCTCTATGCTATGCCATTTTATGTGTAATCCCTAATGACGGCGTATGATTTCACACCTCCACCATAATTCTATAATGATTAATATGTGATGAGAAACCATGTCCATTCTCATTAATCCCTGTTAAGTATACTTGATACCATGCCGATAATCCGTAAGAATTCTACACGAACCCGCTTTATTCCTCTAGGCTACTCTATTTTTATTTTTACCCAAATGAATTTGTATTTTTTCATTTTCAACATTTAAATTCTGTTTATATGATTCAAAATCATGTTTCAAGATCCACCCCTCATTCCCTTTCAGGGATATGCATGTTTCATGTGAATCCCTCCTTGATAATTCCCAATAAGCAAACTCTTTTTTAAGGGAACTTCCCAAATTATTACCCAATTTAAAGTGCACTCTATCTTCTATTTTAAGCCACCAATGTCTTTATAAAATAAGTATTTCTATTATGGAAACCTTATTTCTTCACTTCTGGTTTTATATAAAACATCGTTTTCTTTCCTTTTTTATAATCTCTATAGTATTTTCCTTAAAACATCACAAAAATGTTTTAATGGTAAAATTTCTCAAATACATTTATTAATTGTTGTCACTTCTGTTTGAAATCAATTACCACTATATATATTGTCACAACCCGCCTCCCCGGGCCATGAACCTTGTCATATGACCCCATGGGTCTCCTATAATACCTTAGTTTCCTTCCCAACACACCATAGGATTTTACTCAGTAGGGTTTCTTATTAGACTAATGAATGTCCCCACAGAAAAACACATGTTCTTTTAGTGTGTTTTGTCCTCACTCACACACACCCTAGGAAACTTCCCAAAAGGTCACCCATCTTGATTACTACTCCAGGACAAGCCTGCTTAACTTTGGAGTTCTAATCTAGTAGGTTCCCGAAAAGAAAGGTGCACCTTGTTGACATGAGTCATATCAATTAGTCATTTAACACTTTATCATTTGGGGGTGTTACAATCACCCCCTAGAGAACAACGTCCTCGTTGTGGGCCCTACATCTCAACCCAGGTAGTACACTACACTTAAGGCTAGGCTACTCCTCTGATACCAAATGTGAGGGCTGGGCCCCGCCCACCAGTTTACCTACAGACACGTGGGCCTTACATCTCAACCCAGGAAGTGCACTGCACTTAAGGCCGAGTTACTCCTTTGATACCAAATGTGAGGACTAGGCCCCACCCGCCAGTTTCCCTATCGACACATGGACCGCACCCTAGGTCCCACCCACATGCCCAAACAGGTTATCTGACTAATGACAGTTCCCACAGGCCAACACATGTTCTTTCAGTGTGTTTTTCCTCACTCACACACACCTTGGTAAACTTCACAGAAGGTCACCCATGAACCTTTTCATATGACCCCATGGGTCTCCTGTAATACCTCAGTTGGCTTCCCAGCACACCATAGGATTTTACTCAGTAGGGTTTCTTATTAGACTAATGAATGTCCCCACAGACAAAAACAAGTTCTTTTAGTGTGTTTTGTCCTCACTCACACACACCCTGGGAAACTTCCCAGAAGGTCACCCATCTTGATTACTACTCCAGGCCAAGCCTGCTTAACATTGGAGTTCTAATCTAGTAGGTTCCCGAAAAGAAAGGTGAACCTTGTTGACATGAGTCATATCAATTATTCATTTAACACTTTATCATTTGGGGGTGTTACAATCACCCCCCTAGAGCACAACGTCCTCGTTGTGGGCCCTACATCTCAACCCAGGCACTACACTACACTTAAGGCTGGGATACTCCTCTGATACCAAATGTGAGGACTGGGCCCCACCCACCAGTTTCCCTGCAGACACGTGGGCCCAACATCTCATCCCAGGAAGTGCACTGCACTTAAGGCCGGGTTACTCCTTTGATACCAAATGTGAGGACTAGGCCCCACCCACCAGTTTCCCTACAGACACGTGGAACGCACCCTAGGTCCCACCCCACGTGCCCAAGCAGGTTATCTGATTAATGAAAGTTCCCACAGGCCAACACATGTTCTTTCAGTGTGTTTTTTCGTCACTCACACACACCTTGGTAAACTTCACAGAAGGTCACCCATCTTGATTACTACTCCAGGACAAGCATGCTTAACTGTAGAGTTCTAATCAGGTAGACTCCTGAAAAGAAAGGTGCACCTTGTTGACATGGTTTGTAACATTTAACCTTTTAAATCTCACTTTTACAGGAGTGTTACATTATCCACCCCTTTAAAGCACAACTCCCTTGTTGTGGAGCCCAAGCCTCAAACCTAAGAAGTGCTTAAGAACTTCCGACCAGGTATCGACTCTGATACCATTTGTCATGACCCGCCTACACATACCATGAACCTTGTCATCTGACCCCTTGGGTCTCCCTGTAATACCTTGGTTGCCTTCCCAGCACACCATATGACTTTACTCACTAGGGACGCTTATTAGACTAATGAATGTCCCCACAACCCAACACATGTTTTTTCAGTGTGTTTTTTCCTCACTCACACACACCCTAGGAAAGTTCCCAAAAGGTCACCTATCCTTAATACTACTATAGTCCAAGCATGATTAACTGTGGAGTTCTAATTAGGTAGGATCCCGAAAAGAAAGGTGCTCCTTGTTGACATGAGTCATATCATTTAGTCATTTACCCTTTATCATTTGGGGGTCTTACTTATATACCTATTTTACCTTATGAATGTCCATTTATTTTCTAATTCCTTTCTTCATGGACACTTACATGATATTCCCATTGGTTATGCTTTTTGTCAGGATTGTGGTACCCAATTATTTCCATGGGTAACACTTATTTTTTTGTGAGATTTATTATATATGTTTATTTGTGTGGAAAACATATTGATGAAATGTAAGATGGGTACACTAAGATAGCGGTCCAATGCATTAGGTAACATTGAGTCTCATGAGCCATTATGTGCAATGACCTTAGGAGGTAGCCTTGACTTGTGCTACTATGTGCAACGGTCTTGGCCGTTAGCCTTGACATGTGCTAATATTAGAAATAATATTGGTGGTTAGTCTTGAATCATAATAAATTCATGTTTTATGTTTCTGAAACATTTTTATGATTCCATGTTTAAATGATCCCCTTTTTATATGTCATGATTCCATATGTTACATGCCTTTTTATATCATCATGCCATGCCTTCTGTCCCATGTGCTAATGATTTATTCTTATGGTTATTCCATTATTTGGATTTTAGCTCATACCTTTGCTCATGTTATCCCCAAGTTATCCTATGAATATGTACGAGAACAACAGAAGAAAAGAGATCATTATGGAGTATAAATAAAAATTCTTTTTTATATTTTTTGATTATGTACCTAGTCTTCCAAGACACTAGACTTTATGATCCTTAGATTATAATCTGATGTATAATTATGCTTAAAATTATGTAATTTTATATGTAAAAGTCTAGGGTCTCTATAAAATCTTTTCCACATCCATTAGGATGCTTCAACATAAGTCCCACACCAAACATTGACTAGGAACCTTCCACCCAGGAATCCCTATTGCACAATGTTAAACTACATAGTTTGATCCTTATCATATGAAAATAAAAGGTGTTATGTGTCCCATTAAGTGGAAATTAACTACAAGGGTTCTTATTTCTTTCACAAGGATAGGTAGGAAGCACATATTATGGGTTTTATTCTAATAAGAAAAAAAATCTCATCTCCCTAGATGATGATAAGTTCCAGATCACCCCACTGCATGGCTTAGACAACATCATAATCATAAATGAATAAAGAGTATTTAATCCAACCATAAAATAATTCCATTGATGGAGAACCTTGGATATATATATATATAAATATTCATTGATGAAGATTCTTGTATAGATAAAGATGATTATAAATTATGTGCATACTATTAATTTATTCTTATCCCTAGGGTGACTGATATAATACTTGGGAATGAACAAAGGTTTCGTGGACATATCTTGAATCAATAAGAGAGTTCTAAAATTAGAAAAATTCCACCCAAAAGGGTGATATGCACCCGAAATCCCATCCTCCCGACTAATGTGAGATATTAAGTATCGTTGGATAAGTTACCCAAGGAGTTATTGGCTTTGGAATGTTGTTCCATGAGTTATCATAGATATGAGAGCCATTGGGTATTTCCGGTTCCAAAAAAACTACATTGGAAATTGAATTGTTTCAAGTGTGTGAGAAATAGAATGGTGAATTTGATATGAATGATTATATAATATTCAAAACCCCATAATCAATCATTTCAGGCTAAACATGTCATGAATCCTTTTCATAAAAAAATAATGTGTTTGTGTAATGTGTTGAATATTCATAAAATATATGTAATATCCTTATATAAAAAGATCAGGTTACTAAAATCATACCTTATATATGTATTTAATGCACATTCACTTTATCATTACATCACTAAATATTGTTTAGGCATTATATATTTACTACGATTTAATTGGAGTCACCCATACCAATATACACAATATGAGTATCGATGTACATTAGAAGTATTTATTTTCTCTCTCAAGAAATAGGTTCTACTTATATTTTAACATGTGGATTAGGTCTAGTAGTTTAAAGAGGATGATGATTATATGGTTTTTCTTGTGAGTTAGTCTAGTGTCCACTTTATTTTTTTCTTATTTTTCAACATGTGTACAAGCCAATGTGATATTTTTTATATATGATTCATGTTATTTCATATTTATCTGTTGTGACTCTATTATGTATTATTAAATCATATATATAGATTTTTTTTTATTCTAGAATATGGAAACCCATAGGGCTCCCAATTTGGGTCTATTTGTTTTTGATATTTCAATTATATGGACTTTTCAAGCCAAAATTTCATAAGATTCAAGCATGAGACTCAGTATTTACATTAGTAGGAATATTCTCCTCATGACTATATTAGGCCCTTACCTCTAGTCAAAAACCTTTGACATATACAGAGGTTCTCATAAGGTCTAGTTGTGTCCTCGTGTGGGAACTATTTTGGTGGTCTGTTATGGGGTGTTACATATTGACTTGTGTATCTATGTCTAATAACTCGTAATTTTGATAATTATGTTATATTTTTTTTATCAAATTTGATTATGTTATATAAATCTAACATAATGAAATCAATGGATCAATATGTATTCTTAACCTGGGTTATTCTATTTTGTATAAATTAATCCTGGAATCTATACTAAATTTTCCACTACTGAGGTAGAAAACAAAACTTTAGCTAAATATTTTAAAGGGGATATTTGGTTTAATGGATTAATAAATGAGTTTTAATAATCTAGTAGAAACCTTGATATGTTTTTTTGTCATTCATCCCTATATTTATCAATGAATAATGTTTTACATGGTATATCAAAACATGTAGATATAACATTTTATTTTCATAAGGAGGTTATTGAGAATAAGGAAGCATGATTCAAGAATATACACACCAATGATTATCCACTCGATAGTTCTGCAGATTCCATTCCATTATCAAAGTTTTTTTATCTATTAAATTTTATAAGCATAAAATCACATAGGTTATAGTAAAAAAATCATGAATAATCAATTTTATTATAATGATGAATATTTATGAAATATATATTTACTATATTTTCATATAATATTTCTTATCTATACATTTCATGTTTATGTTATATTTCTAATGAAAAATCATAGTACTTTCATTATGTAAGCTTTATTATTTTCTTGGTTTCAACTGGTGGTGGAATTATTATTTTTCTATTTTGTGTATTTTATTTGGATTACTTTTATACCCTCTTTAAGTTTATCATATCTATGTTAATTTCAGAGGCTAACCTTAGTCATAAATCACATTGATTGAATGGATCTTAATTTATTATCACGTGTTTTATCAAAATGGTACTTTTGTCTCACATTTTTTTTAATCTTTTCAACTTTATTGATTCTCAATAAAATGTATCCTTATGTGTTTTTATCATCTTACACCACTGGTATTCATAAACATTCCATGTGATCTCATTCATCCACCCATACTATCCTTTCCTAAACTTATTATTCCACCTAACACCTCATTTTCTCATTTGTTATTCAGTTTCCCTACCATTGTGACTTGGGTTTTTATTCTTTTGTAAAGGGTTATAATAAATTAATGTTGGAGTTTTATTTCATTAATTTGAGATAATTTGAGAGTGAGTGAGTAATTTGAGAAAGAATATTTAAATAAGTATTGTATCTTGATCCATTGAGATCATTTTCATTATGATCCATATTACCAAATCCATTGAGTTATATTTTAGTTGAGACTATGGGATCATTAATTGGTGTGAATTAGAAGAGAAAAATATCGGACTCATAAATTTATATTTGTAAACAAGATCAATTGTCTGTAAACTCATAACCAAGTTCATGGTAAAAGGACCTAGATTTATAAATGAAATTGTCTTATTCACTAGTTTTTTCTATTTTAATATGATGTATTCATTTTTTATGATGTTATGGGAGAGTCCATTCTTGAAGAATAGTATCTATTAACTCCCTATGGTATGGTTCATCAGTTATATCTAGTTTAACATGTACTACTTCTCAAATATATTATATGATCCTTTTTTTACTTTTCAATTTATTATATCCAAATTGTTTTCTTTTTTTGTGTAACAAAATGATCTAAGGGTGGTGTTCTTACCATGCCCATAGGTCCAAATCTGCCCAAATCATTTTAAATTTATATTGTTACTTTCTATTATTCCTTTCAATTAACGTTTGTTTTGATTATATTGTTGAATTATCATTCTATTTTTCATTTATAAAACCACTTATTCAATATGCATTGTAAGACACTTTTATAATCAACGTCTCCTTGGGTATTGAATGTACAAGTCATACCATGAAAAACAATAACAAACAAAAATAATTCAATTATACAATATAATATAATATATGGAATATCATTTGACTTGGGATTATACATATCATATGGTACGTAGAAATTGAACCAATTCATTTCATATCATACAATTCAACACAAGTAATTGTAATTTTTGGTTGCATGGTTATATTTTGTTATGAGATTACATATGTTTTTTTTAACTAACACACTTTTATTTCATTAATATATAAATTATAAATTATATAACAACACTAAAGGAGTTTCAATATTATCATTTTAATATTAAACAATTGATGTGTGTAACATTAAAAACATTTACAATGTAAATCCATTAAACAAATGTTTTGGAAACATTTTAGTAATATGAGGAGAATATTCATTTACTTACATATATAGACTAAACCATAGATATTATAATGTAATGGTTCTATAAACGATAATGAAACTCTAAGTTAAATATTTGAATCCCTTCACACCTTAAAAAAGGCTCATGTATGACTTTATAGAAAAGAATATCCTTATTTTAAGTGTTTAAGGTTATTATTGTTAGATTATGTATATATCTAGAGAAGTTATACATTTTACACTTAGGTAACTTCATCAAAATCATTTGAAGAAGGAAACTCAAATTCAATTTAGTAAACACATTTTCTTCATTTATAGTTTAATCATTTTCATTTCAAATGGATAAATGATCCTAGGTGTTTTTATAATTATAATTTCTTCTATAATTTAAGATATGTGTTATAAATCCACTTAGAAAAACTACTATGGTAGAAGACCACTTCAATTATAGTTTTATTTTAAAACCAAGTTTTAATAAAGAACAAACACAAGATATTACACGACACATTTTATTGTAAGACACAATATAGTGTTTTTCAACTAAAAAACAAGATTAATATCAATATCTATATTGTGAGTAATGATATATGATATCATAAACTATTAATTAATTTCATTACAATACTCAACATATTGTAACCAGTGGTATGAGTTTAATTCTTTAGTGGTTTTTGTGTCATATCATACAAAATATGTTATTACAATGTACATTATTGAATTTTACACTATTATATAGTTAAATAAAATAGAGTATAATTTATAATATATGACAATGATAATTCATAATCAGTGATATTTATACTGTCATCAATTAGTTTTGATATTAGATAAATCATAATTTAATATTCATTTTAAAATTTTTATTTTTGAATTTATTCATTTTTGGAATGAATATTTCTTTTATACTTTTTTATAAGTTATATAGAATAGAATTTTTAAAAATTTAATGAATTTATAAAATGATTATAAAATAATTATTAATTATAAAATATTTATATTTAATTATTAAATATTTATTGAACATTTAATAATTAAATGTATCTGATATTAAATGTTGATATTAAAATTTATATTTTTCATAGTTGATATTCATAATTTTTATATGAAGTGTTTATAGTTAAATTTAAAATTGATTTATAAGATGTTTATTAATCATAAAGAGTTAATATAAATTAGTTATATTGAATTTATAAAATTCTCATAAATAATAATATGAGATATTTATATTAAATGCCTTATTAAAACTCTTATTATGACATAGGAGTTAGTTAATTTCAACCAAGAATATGATTTTTGTTTTGGTTATGAACATGATAATAATGATTGGACATGATTAAAACATATCATTGTTATGAAATTATTGGAATTAAGGTGTCTCTTAAGTGTTGATGAATGGAAATAGGGACTTTATATTAGGATTCTCATTGATGTGGGAGCTTAGGACCTATCTCAAGAAGTGAGGGTTAAATACTTATTATTTAATACTTTATCTTATAGGTATTTTTATTTTATAAGATGCTAAACCTTTACTTAAAGAGGTTTCATGTACCTTATTGATGAGATTAATTTGGATATATATGGATATAATTAGAATTTATTTTTGGTTCAGTAGTAAAACATTTGTTTTAGAATGTATTATATATTAATATGTTTGGAACATATTGATTTGTTTGGTGATATTTGATACAAAAATTAAATTATAAAAATAAAGTATAGATGAATAAAACACATGAGATAATATGATGAGATATTAAAACCCACATTAAAATTCAAAGTATTATATTACTTCTAAATAAAACACATTTTAAGACCTTAATCATAAAAATAGCTAGGTTCATTCCAAAACTAAGTGCATATGGATTATCTTATATAGGGAATAGTGGATGTGGAAAAACCTATATGGTATCTGACCTTCTCACATTGTGATCTTGGGTTACAAATAATTGGGAAGACCTATAAGTTAGGATACCATAAGAATGGAATTGATATAAATACATGTTATGGGTCTATACAAGGATTTTTATTCTCAACTATTGTAAAATCATATGTGACATGATTAGCATTATGGCCTAAATAAAAAGAATATTTTTAGAGAAATATTAACGTGGGATCCAATTTTAGTGAGATATGGATCTTTAAAAACTAAAAGATATGATGAATATTAAAAGGATTTGATTATTTTAGTGGGATAAAATTATATAAATTTACATAACAAATGTTTATAGATTATGATAATTATATTATAATATCTTATATTATAGATAAAAAAATGATATCATCATAGTCATACATAGATTTTAGATTAATATTGTAATTGACAAACTTAATGGATGTAATTTTATATAATGGTATACGAATATAATAAATGTTTTAAGAGAGAAGAAATATTTTATGTGTTTGAGTGGATCCTTCTCGATTATATGACTGGTAAAGTCACTATATAATGGATATAAATTCTTACATGAATCAGAAGAAGGATTTAATTTATGTTTCCAACCTTATTCTTGTATTAATGGATACTATTTTGAAAAATAATCATGAGTATATAACCGTTTTCAATATGACATGAAACCTGAATAGGGTAAATAAAGAACACAGATAACCAAAGAGATATGAGGTTTTAAAGACATTTTTTATCTATAAAATGAACAAATGAACATTAGTATTAATTTATGTACTCATTATTATTGGGTATATTAATGAATTAGAGAGAATAAGGTCTATATTATTGCAAAATATTGATATGAAATTCATCATATAATCAATTTTTAGAAAGTTTCTAACATCTTATTATAAAGATAAATATAAATACGTTCAATAAAATTTTACCATCTCTTCTCAATATGTTTATAATATCAAAATAGGACATAGGGTGTCTTTGATTTTGTGTTGTGTTGATGGTATAAAAGAGTAAAATTTAAAGCCACAATAAGAATATTATAGCATTCAATAACTAGTCGAGGTCAGTAAAACCTTGAAGAGGTATAAGAAAGTCAGATAAATGTTTCTAATTTTTCATGCCTACACATTTGAGACAAAATTTCATAGAATATATTAATGGGTGAAAAAATTCATAGAGGTTCCATGTTATGTATCAATGTTATATAATTCATATATTTTATTTTAAAGGGTATATGATACCAACTATAAATCAACCAATTATTGTAAATATATACAAGATTTCAAAATTTAAAATAAAGGATTGTGGAAGCATGGAGTTTTCATATAATAAAATCAAAAGAGTTAATAATATGGATATATGGATTAATAAAATCACCTTAAGCGTGATGTATTTTGAAATTTTAACTCATTGTCATCTTATGAGATAATTTAATTCATATATATATATATAAATTATTTTTTTGGATAAATTTATATTTTGGATTTCTATTCCCATGGTTTCGAATTTGATCAATTTTATAACATGATTTAAAATAAAGGATAAATGGTTTTTCTTCCCAATTTTTATATTCCTGGTAATTATTAAAATATTATGTAAAGAGTTCCCATTACCTATTAGTGGTAAATTTTTATAGGTAGTTTCTTTTTATTTATGTTTATAAAAACATATAACATTCCTTATGATTTATGGTTTTTAATTATTTAATTGTTAAATATTATCACTAAAAAATTATTACTATATTATTTAAAAAAGTGCTTGTTCATATTAAAAATATGTTTTGGGAAAATATAATTTTTATGTAGATATTGAGAGTATTTCGTAACTTGGATAAGTAGAAAGTATAAAAGAGAAATGATTATACCAATCTAATTTAAAGTTAATTTCAATTTACATCTTAAAATAGTTTATAATAATCTAATAATAGAACATCTTAATATAAAGAGTAACATCTAAGTCTATTAAAAAATGATCTGAATGAAAAGTTTTAATTTATGGAAATTTTATTTAAGATAATATTATTAATCTTATAATGAGTTATAAGAACTTATAAATAATAAAATTGATTAGAATCATAATATTTGAAGTGTTATTTCGATTAATGATTGGTTTTGTTGTTAATATTCACGTCCATAAATGTATTGGTTGAATGATTGATGGATTGAGTAAACGACGCATGGATAAAGAGATACTTCCCATGAAATTTTGATAAAGGATAATGACTAGTTGGATACCCTTAAATACCTGGATGGATAGATTCTAGTGGGTATCCCTTATCACATTAAATTATTTTATGAGTTGTTTATCATGTCTATGAAATTTGATAAAGGATAATAATAATTTATTTCAAATATAGATACAATTATTTTAAATATATATATACATGATATTTTACAAACACATTCATTAATTTCAACCAAATGATTATGAGTACTAGTGTCTTTGGAAGAATAGGTATATAAAACTTCAAGAGAAAATAAAACATAAAATCTATATTTTGATTCTCCATATTGAGATCCAAAAAATATTTGATATCCTAAAACTATATTGGATAACCTTGGGAATACATAAAATAAAGGGGTAATCTAAAAAACAAATTATGGTAATAAACATATAGAAGAAACATAATGTGTGGGTCCAATGTATAAAATGGTGTCATAAAATATAAGACTCATGAGTAATAATATGTAAGCATAACATAAATTACATGGTATCATAAAATCATAGAAACTTTTATTATGACATAAACCTAACTGAATGAAAATTTCCTTAATAATATCACATGATGGACAATGTCCCATAATGTATTAGGTTTACTCCCTAGGCACATACATAACATATCATGAGATAAAAGATTTAACCAATGCATTAGAGAGTTATTTTGGAACATCCATCATAACATGTTCCTGATTATTTGTGGCACAAAAAGAAAATCAATCATAAGTCCTCAACATAAGAATTACTCATGAAAAAATGAGTTGCATAATCTTTCCTCATAAATTAATCAATGGAAATTTCATAAGGAAGGAATTTTAGAAATGAACATAAGAAATGTATTACATCATTAGAAGAAGAAAAATAACACACATATATATTTGATACACATATATACATAATTTATAATAATTCCACAACTTTAAAGATAGAGAGTGTTAGTGAGTTAGAGATATAAGGGTTATAACCTCAAGAAATGAGTGGTTTACTGAGATCCATTACTTTCTATATGAATAATCACACATGTTATTTATATTACTAAATAATAAATTTGAATTATTTATTTAATTTATTAATAAAATTTTCAAGTTAATGTTACATTTTATATTATATTAATTAGTCATTTAGGTTCATGTTATATATTTTTGTGGTATTTATCTCATATGTCCAAAATCACTATGGGAAGTTGTCTGAGGTAAAAGATATTATTTATTCACAACCTTTATAATAATAATCAATACATAATTAGAATTTTTATAAATGGAAATATTAAATGGCATTGATGAATTCTCTTGGAATTATTTTGGATATTGGTAGTATAAATTACATTTTTATAATGTTACTTAGAAACCATATTTTGGTAACCAAATTTGGAATGGATTTTGAAATGGTCTTGGGTAATGGAAATCAGAATTATGTTTGAAAATAAAATTTTAATGAATATATATTCCTTGTAATTTTTTATTTTGGGTCATGGAAATTATTATATATTTATATTATTCTTTTAATGTAAATAAACTTTTTTTTGTTATGATTTTAAAACCCAAGGTAAACAAGACCCTTGAATGGATGATGAGATTGATTTTTTAAACCTAGGTTGAAAATGGACCCTAAGTGGATTATGAGATTAATGGTTAAGCATGAAGTGAACATGGTCCCTAGGTGGATGCTGGGATTGATGGTTAAACCTGTATTGCACAAAACCCCTTGGTGGATGTTAGGATTTATGGTTAAAATTTGGGACTCACATCCCCTGGGTGGATTCTGAGTCAATTGTAAATACTAGGTTGATCACAAACACTGTGTGGATTTCTAGAATAATGGTTAAATCCATGATGAACATATCACCTGGTTGGATTCTAGAATTTATAGCTAAACCCATGATGAATAAGGCCTATGGGTGAAGTTTGGTCTGGCTTTGAGGTTGGGTATATTACACCAAATTCCATTGTAAGAGTAGGGATGGATATATTACCCCAGTAAAATATGGGTTAGCATAGTCTTATTAACATACTCAAAGATACACAAGTATTGGATGAAGCATTTATGTTCCATTATCAACTTTTATCATTGAAACGTGGGTTAAACATTTTTTATGTATTTTAATTTAAAGGATTTAGTGATTATAATTATGATTGTTTACTCTATAACCCTACTACATGATATTTATATAGAACAGTTATATTTAACAACTTCATATGTGGAAGAATACTAAGTTTTACTCTTAACCTAGTTAGACCTCCATTTCACTTGGGTACCAGAGCATATGACACTAGATTACTGGTACATGTTTATGGAAAGGATTTATGTTAATGATTTTTTATTTGATTCCTTGGTTGAAGTTAGATAATGGGTTTGGGAAGGAATGAAGACCTGTTTGAGATAGTATGTTATCCTTGGTTTTATTTTAATTTATTTAGTAACTATTGTGTATGATCCACCCACGAGGGTCATGTTATTATGTATATGACCCATTTGTTTTTTAATTGCATGTGATGTTGTAATTACTTTATCAACACTTTCCATGTTTGTACGGTTTATCTGGAACTGTACCTTTTTTAACAAATTTATTTTGTGTTTGTGATGTCTGATAATGATGGAATTGTATCCCTATAATAACCTCACAATTCCTCTCTACTAGTCTCCAATATCTGACATATGGATAGACATGCTTGAGGTAACATGGAGAAAAAGTATACATACAATTCAAAGAGTGATTTGAGGTGAGACCTTAGAAAGTGGTATCAGTGGAGTTTAGTTTTTTTCTTACTATTTGAGAATGGTATATATTATATTAAGATTCTATCTGGTCTTGGTAATGAGCATGTCCCTAACTGCTACAACCCCCCATATGGGAGAAAATAAAAGTTTCTATAGGTGGGAATTATTATTCATAATCTACACTTTTATAATTGATTGATTCCAACCCCGAGTAATGAAAATGTGTGTGATGTTATTTGTGTATTTTATTTTTACTCTTAAAAGGTGTGAGAATATGGTGTGTGTGTACATTCATGGTGCTAGTCAAATTTTATTGATATGTAATTAGTATTTTTCCAATTTTAAATAGATTCTGAGGATTCACCTATGATGACATCTTATTTCATGTCTGTGGTTTATGTCTCCTAGTAATTTATATCTTCCTATGGATTTAAATTATTGGTAAGGGTTTGTTATTTATGTTTCTATGACCATTTCTATGTAATTTTCACATATAAAGGTATGGTGTCATACCACTTGTCTAACTACTTATGTGATTTCTAGATAATATGAATATATAAATGAATTAATAAGTGATTTATTTGGTTAAATAATGTGATAATAATAGTATTATGGAGTTTTTTAATTTATAAGTTTTGAATAGAATTTTATCTATATGAACTATGGATAGTGAAACTTGACAAAGATTTTGAATTTTTAAAGGCTGGGTAAAAGAATTTTTAGAAATATGAATCATTTGGGTTTAAATAATGGATTTTAATTAAAGGTAAAAATTAGTTAAAGGAATATTTTTTTAGATCATGGTCAAAATTATCACTTATGTTTATGGATGGAGCATGTGTATGGGTATTTTGGGGCTAGAGAGAGAGCGTAGATGATGATACCCTTAGATATGGGAGGTGAATGCTTGATGGGTTTGGTGTGCTAGATAAAAAGTTATCACCTTCTATTCCTACAATTGGGTTGTGACCATGAGGTTTTGAGATGTCACCTTATACCATGGTATCTTATGAACCTTGTGCGTTGGTGACCATGTGGTTGTATAGGACTATAGGGTAGGAATGTTAGATCATAGTTTCAAAGATGATATTTTTTTATCCATGGGCTTATGGGACCTACATGAAGTAGTTGGATTTGGTATGTTAGATGTCGTGTGTCGTTGGATAGTGGTAAGAGTGATGCCCTTGAGAAGTGGTTTTTTTGAAAAAATGAAGCATAAGTGGATTATTTTATATGTGTAATCAATGAATGGAATATTCTAATGAGTTTTTGGTAAAGTCATGGTCATGACTTGGATATTTTTTAGGGAAGCACCTGAGTATACGTGTTTATTGTATAAGGACACATTCATAGAGAAGGATCATTCAGATTCCAGAATGCATATTATGGTTATATTTCGATGGTATGGTTGATTTTTTCCTATTTTAGATGAGTCTAGGGATAATTTAGTGGGTGATATATGCTTCTATTTTTTTAATGACTCCCTAAATAATGGGTAGTTTTACGTTTAGACTAGGCCTATGAGGATAGTCAGGATTATTTTCTAGAATCATCAAGGATACCTTGAGTTTGGTCAGATTTATGGGAAATGAGTCATAGTGAAATAATTTTGTAGGAATTTTATCCTAGAATTATTAATGTAAACTCATGGTATTATGATTCAGGTTTAGTAAATATTCATAGGGGAGTGTGAGACCCAATGCTTTTTGAGATTGAGGGGAAAGGAACATGCCGGTTTCAATTCTAGTTTGGTTGTGTGACTAGGTTGTGCAGGACCAAAAAACCATTGATTACTATGAGAACAAGGTGATAGGATCCAGTTACACATGATTTCTATTGAAATTGGGATTTGTAAAATGGGCCATATATATTTCATTACGAATCATTCAGGTCTTGGAGAATCCCATGCAGTGCAGTGGAAACAGTGCTAGAATGAAAGTTAGTTCATGAATATTTGGAAGAGTGTTGTGAAGCTATTTCCGATTTTAATAAATGAATCCCTATTGAAGAAATGTTAATGGACATTTGGTATCACTTGCGATCATGGTTTATTGAAGTTATAATGGGAATGAATGATGTCTCCTCGGAGTAGTGATGGAATTGTGACATAGTTGACCTGGGACAGACCAGACAAGAGAACCAAGTGTTGTTAATTTTTTTTTGACTGTGGATTGAGAAAAGAGTAACAAATTTAATGGGTGTAGATATCATTATGTTATGATATAGGGGCGATATATGTTAAGCTATGTACTTGAAGTGTACCATTAGAAATTGAAGGGTGAAATCCACATTAAGGACTAAATGGCAGTGAATGTTAGGGGTTCTATTATTGAAGGCCGAGAATAGGTGGTATTTGATATTTCATTTTCCACTTAGGTGAGATTTATATGTCCACATATGGTATGTTAGTACAGTGATGAATGGATCATAATTAGTTGAGGTTGGGAATTAATCCAAAGAAGAAATGGTATTGACCCTCCTATAGTGGGGACTGGCATATTGGTCACGGGAATAAAGCTCATTTTTTGAAGGACTATAGGTGTGTATAATTGTATATGAGGAAATTGTGGTGGATTTGAGAGGACATTGTGTGAAAAATATTTTTCATACCAAAATTAATCATGGAATTTATGACAGGAAATTAGATTTGATAGTGGATCAAGTCCAAGCATTTGATTCATTCTCTGCCAGGAATTAAAATTGTTCAAGGGTGCTTGGCACACTAATGTATTGGTGTGCAACTGAAGATGATGAAATTTTTTAGAAGTTAAGAATATAACAAAGTAATTTCACTAAGAGTTTGATATGGAGTCCAAAACGTGTGTTAAGGTGATTGCAGGATTCCTTTGACTGCGATGAAATCATGATTGGTTATTTTCATATGGTGTGAGTAGTTTTAGCTAGGTATTTTCATGAAGAGTTAGATAGATGATGAATAAATAATGTTATTATGTGAAATTCAATGTGGTAAACCATAATATTCATTGAGTATTTCATAGTGCATATGATGAAAAACAATTTGGGAGTTGGCTATAGATTTTGAGAAAAAGATGACATGTTCTGATTATGCTTGGATGATATAGGCATGACCATTTTAGATTTATAATTAGGAGCACTAGCTTTCAACCCCATGGGAATCATGTCCTTTTATATGTGTGTGTGATATGTTCCGAGAACCACACTGAGTGAGTTGGTGGATAACTTGGATCATGTTGTGGTAGTAAATTATTATGGGGAAGAAACCAATGCATCAAAATTGGTGGTTGTAATGTGAATATTATGGATTGGAACAATATAGGACTAACATATTTTGTGAGGTGTACTTAATGATGTTCCATGGATTATGGTATTGGGAAATAACCACACTGGAGTTTTGGTTGTGAATACGTACATTGGAATGAATTTTGGTGGTCTGGACATGTTGAATTAGAGGTTATGTCATGGATATGTTTCAGGTGCTCATAAATATAATGAGTCCATTCAACTTGTGTTGGTGAACGATTTGGGTTGGAATTTTCTAACAGATTGCAACCAATACTTCTCAAATATTAGAAGTGTTATGGAAGGGAGCTTATAATTTCTTGTATGTATGGAAGAGTTTGATAAATTAGGGTGAATTTGAGATTTTTTCGGTGCATGGGATATATTTTGATATGGGGTTTGTAATGGAATTATGATAGATGGGATGTATTAAATTAATGTTTTTTTGACAAAGTTTAGGAACTAAGAGGCACCTAGTGCACTTAGGTGAGTCTCAAGAGCTTGGGGTCAGGTTTCAGAATTTTTTTGTGGTTTCTCGACAAGGTTTAAAATTGTGTATTAATTGTTAAGAAGAAACCATGTGACACCCATATTGTGAGTATATTTTTAGGTTAATTTATATGTATAAATATTATCTGGAATGGTTATTGCACACCAGTTTGGTTTTGTTTGGAAGCTTGGTGTAGTTTTTGCACATGATTTTAGTAAAATTGTGTGAAATTTCACAGACCGATGTAGTGAAAATTTTCAAGGTTTGTGAATGGTTTAGAAGACTTCGTAGCTCAACTATGAAACATAGATGTAGTGGACAATTCATTCGACATGTGTGGCCCAAACTATCGAAAACCATGTGTCTAAACCATGTTTCTACTTAATTTTTTAAATGGATTTCACAATGATTAATTAAACCTTAGCCCCATCCCCCCCTCACATGAAAACCTCCCAGTCAACTGACATCCTCTTCCCCCATTCACCACCCTTTGATTTTGGGTGGTTCCTGATCGATTCTTCAGTGATTTGAGTTATTCATCCACCTTATAAAAACAATAATTTTTCCCTCCACACTCTCTAATTTTGATTTATTTTTTATGGTTTTTAATACTAATTCCACCAATGAATGGTGGAATAATTAAATTATGATAGGGAATCCACATTTATTTCTTAATGAATATCCTAAGATGAAATCTTGACATCATTTACCTATGTTTTGATAAAAGTAGTGGTGATTTAATTCTGAATATGGTCGGTAGTAAGCCATGGGTCTTTGGTGAGTGGTTGGTCATGGTTACGATGAATTGAGAGGTTCAAATAGAAATTTAACCATTATTTATTTTGTGTTATTTTTTAAATTAATTATTAATTCTTATTATAATTAATTATTGATACATTCTTTTTTGAGAAAAGTACTAATTTTGTGATGTGAGGCTCAGTGGGTCTTGGAAGATGTTTCCATACCTTGGGAAATAATTTAGAATGTTTCTTGAATGGTAAGTGGTCCCAAATGTTTTTCCCATGATATTGTTTTATTTAATATTTTCATGTAATTTCTATCTCAAAATTTTATTGGGTGATGAGAAAAGAAACTAATTAGATTTTTAAACTTGTATGTTGGATATATTTAACACCCTTGATATGCACTGTGCCTCATGGAAAAGTGTTTCATAATGGAACACCTTGGTAGTAATCATGACCTTTTAAAATTGGCTAGTTCAGTGGTCTGATTATTGAAAATGGATTTGATATTTGTACCTTGAAGTGAGGATTTTGAAATGGTAAATTAAAATGGTATTTAACATTAAATTTTAGAAAGGTAATTTGGTTTTGAAATATGAAATGTAAATTTGAAATAGAAACATGAACAATATTCAAAAAAGGTAATTTGTTTTGGTTTTATAAATAGAAATGTGGAATGTTTTTTATGAAATGCATTGGAATTTTTGTGATTGGTAATGGAAATTAAGATTTTTAAAATGTTATTTGGAAATGATATTTTTGAAATTGTATTTGAAATATATTTTAAAATGTTCTTGGGTAAAGGGAATTTGATTTTTTTTTGGAATGAAAATTGTAATGATTCTATATGGATTGTGATTTTTTTGTTATAATAAATGATGATATAAGTACATTTTAATTTTAATTTAATGAAACTTGTTTGGTTATAATGATTAATCCTAGGGTGAATATAACCCCTAGGTGGTTACTGACATTGATTGTTAAACACAGGGTGAACATATAACCCATCAGAATTCTAAGATTGATGATCATACATGAGGTGAACACAACCACCAAGTGGATGTTGGGATTCATTGTTAAAACCGTTGTGAACAAATCCTCTAAGTGGATACTAATAATGATGGTTTAAAGCAAAGAGAACATGACCCCTAGTGGACATTTAGTCTGATGGTTAAACTTTGGGTGAACAAAAACCCAGGTTGGATGCGGAGACCCATGGTTAAACCACAAGAAAAACATTAACCCTATGTGGAATCTGGAATTGATGGTTAAAAATACAGTTAACAGGGCCCTTGGGTGGACATTGGTTGGTCTCTAAGGATGGGTATATTATCCCCAGATTCTATTGTTTGACTAAGGATGGATATGTTTCCCCAATGGGAGATGGGTCAAAACAGTCATCATGATGTGATCAGAGAAACCCTATCACTAGAATAAGAAGTTATATACAATTATTGGTTTCCATCATAGGATATCAGGTTCGACATTTTTTAGGTATATAAGTTTTTGTGTTACAGTTGTTTTTCTTGTGACCATGTACTTTTTAAAAATGCTCCATGCACTTTTTACTAATTGGATATATTTAAGGATGTCATTGATTGTGACCTTTTTAGTTGTACTCATACCCTTCTCGATCTACTATGGAACTTTTGTACTGAGGAAGATTTTACTTTTATTTAGGTACCAGTTTAAGAATGTTCGATGTTGATAATTATTGATTAGATTCATTGGATGGAGTGGGATGATGAGACCAAGTAAGACTCAAGAACAAATGAGGATAGGCTATTAGACTTGGTTTTAATTTTTTTCTTTTAGTGATTCTTTTGTATGATCCTCCCACAATGGATCTTCTAATATTATTTATGAAATATTCAATTATTATCTCATGTGATTATTTTTTTAATTTATTGGTTCTTACCCTAGTTATAATTTTTATCTGGATATGTACTTATTTTATTTTTGTTATTTTTTATTTTCACACTTTGATTACGAGGGAATAGTCTGATCATGGTATCCTCATTGGTCCTCATTACTAGCCAATGGCCTCTAACATATAGGGTGGTGCACTTGATGTCACATGGTAAACTAGTATAGTTACTATTCATAGAGTGAGTTAGGGCGAGATATTACAAGTATTATATTCACTATCCCTTCCTAGTTATAGTGTATATTTTATGTATATCACTACTCGAAATATGATCTATACCAACGTTTTAAATAACCATTTTTATAGGTACATTATACCAACTATTTGTAAAAAACATTGGTATATGTATCATATATGGTACATATACCAACTCTTTATCCAAACTCTTATCATATGTATTATTTCCAGCCGCCTATACCAAAGGGTTATCCAAACCATTGGTATAAGTATGGTATATGATTACATATACAAATGGTTTCACCAAAACATTGGTATAAGTATTTTGTTAAACCACATATACCCATGGTTTGGTCAAATAGTTTGTATAAGTGTTCCTTATGACCACCAATACCAATGGTGGAAGAAAACCATTGTTATATATGGCTCCATTATTTATGCATAATAATAATTGTAATAAATACTATAATATAAATATTTTAATATATATATATATATAAACATATAAAATGTTGTAGCCCAATGGTAATGTCTTTGGAATATAAGCCGGAGGTTGTGGGATAAACACCCATAAATGTAATTTTTTTCAGAAGAATACATATACAAATAGTTTGACCAAACTATTGGTATAAATATTTAATAATAAATTAATGATACGAATGGTTTGAGAATTTTTGGTATAAGTGTACTATTCTAGAGTCTCTGCCAAACAATTGGTATCGGTCTATACTGATTGAAAATCACCCAAATGGAACTCAAATCATTGGTATAGGCTATACCAATGGTTTAAGGGGATATATAACTTCTTGCAAACCATTGGTGTAACATTATTTTCCATTATTTTATATTAATTAGGAGTTTTTTTAATAAAAAGGTTGATTTTCTTTCTTATTCCATACCATTATGATGTTTTTTGGGAAGCTGAGTGCATGTTGACATATATTTCTGAAAATATGGTATGTACAACCTCAATAAATAGAAAATACAATTTCTAATTATTTTGATATTTATTATAGGCATATTTTTGGTGTCTAGGTTATGAACTCTTATTTTTTACACTCCATTTTTCTAAGTAGACTTTGAGGGATTAATTGATGTCTCTCTTCTATGAGTTATATGGTTTGTACATTATTTATGATTATTAAATGATCAGAGGTAGAAAAAGTGTTATTTAATTTCGATTAGACCACCCTTACATTGTGGATGCGGATTTATTTTCCTCCATTTATATTTATTTTCATTAAGGGGGAGCAGAAATGTACATTTTTACTAGAAATTGAAATGTATAATTCTGATGTTAAATGTATTGATAATAAATCCGTAGGTGGAGTGTAATGTTTCATTTGGTTTCTTTATTGTGTTTTTTATAGTTATTCATATTAATACATAGCTTCGTGGAATTGGAAATGGATTGAGTATCCACTCACCAAGGATGAAGAACTGCTTCCCATACACTATTGAAATATGATAATGAAGAGTTAGATACACTTTAATACCTATTTAGATAGATTCATGTTGGTGTCCTCCTATTATATCAGATGATTGTATGAGATTTTCCTCATGTCTATGATAAGTGATGAGGGTGAAGAATCCTTATCTTTAATAGGTATAGATTAAGTTTTTAATCTATATGGAGATCTTATAGGATAACTTCTAGTTAGGGGTGGAGCTAAATGAAAGAGGATAACTCATTCAAGGTGTATAAAGCAAGTTTGTTGCTACAATTTGTGTTCATACACTCCTAGATTAATCTTGATGCAAATAGATATGGCTTAATATTGATTAAATAATAACTACACCCAAGCTATTAGAAATAATTCCTAAAATAATCTTAAATGAGAATTTTATATGCTACAATAAATCTTAAATTCATTGGAAATAGTTTGGAATAATTATAATAATTCAAATAATTATTTAAAAAAGTTATAAGATGATTTTAAGAGGTTAATATATCACTATAATCTAGTATAAATTGATTTTAATCTTACTAAAAAGGATACAAATTTGGTGTTTATGAAAAAATGGCTAAGTACCATGAATAATATTTTTCCTACTGATCATAAGACTTCAGTATAAATGTAAGTCTTTCAGAATTGAACATAATTATTTGAAGTCTATTAGAGATTCACAATGAAAGGATTGCACAAACTCATCCCCATCATAATTCTTGACCATGTGTCTTTACCATACGGCTTTTAGCCAACCTTATGAATTTTTTTAATCCTATTATTTTGACTTGATATAGATTTAGTGGTTGGAATAGAAAGTGTAAGTCTCCATCGTAAGACTTTATGAAATTAAGACTCTGAAGTCCCTAGTGTAAACCTTTTTTTGAGAAAAGAGTGTCAACACTAAGAAATATTTTTATATTGTGGATGTATGGAAAGATATACTCAGAGAAAAATTAAATATTGATCATAAGGACATGCAAGTGTAATAATTTTAATTCTCTTATGTAATAATTAAATATTGAATAAAATTTTGATGTTCTCCTGGATAAAAAATTGAGATTCTTGATTTTGAATATGATGAAGATGAAATATTTTGGATGATGTAAGAATTATTCGATCATGGTATAAATATCGTAATAACATAGAAAGTGTTGTGATATAATAATGATAAGAAATATAATCTAATCTTCATAGAATAAAACGATAGTTCAAAGATTTATGAGAAATGTGGAGTTTCTATAATTCATTAATTCTTAAGAAAAACAAATATGATGATTCATGAACTAAGATTTCAATTTTAGAATATCACAATTCTTAGGGAGTCCGTGATCTGATATTATTTGGTGAATATTTAAATGAGTAGAAAAATTAAATATGTTCTTGATTCTAAAAATCAATGAATCAAATTTTCAATAATAATGTAGATGAAGTTTAATGAAATCTCAAGCCGCTGTTTTTCAAACAATGCAATAGTTTTATATGAGGTTGTTCGAGTGTTTTAAAGTTTTTGATATGAATGTTTGGGAATTTTTACAATAATAAAAGAATAATATTTGTGATAAAAATACTATTTAAAAATTTTAGAGGAAAGGTTATACAGTTTTTATTAAAATTTCTCAATCCTATACAAAATAATTTCCAAACCTCAAGATTTGTTTTCTGTGTGATTTTGATACAATTAGAATATTGAGAAGTTGATTTTCTATAAGTATTTTTGAGAATAACATTCCAAGATTTATGTGTGTTTTTATATGAAAAAAATATTTATATAGTACAAGAAAAATGATAGATAAATATATAAATAAGAATTAGTGCATGCTATTTTGTTTTTGTGAATAAATATTCATCCATATTGAAAAATAAGAACCATTAAGTGGTATTATTATGGTTATATCCCTTTTTTCACAAAGGAGATCATAAAGTAACATGGGAACACAAAATTTTTATTCTATGATTGATCATTATGTATGGTAGTGATACTTTCCCTCGATATTTCATTTATGGATAATGATTTTGATGACTGAAATTTCGTGCACTTAAATGATGCAATGTGTGAATAAGAAGGTCAAGGAGGAGGAAATAGAAAAATAAGAAAAAGAAACTTATATATGAATATTTATGATCCTATATCTATAGATTAGGTTTTTAATCAAAAATATCTAGAAGAATAAGAGTAGAATTCATTGCATGTTATAGTGAAGAATACGATTTGAAAGATGATACAATTCTATAGCTAAGGACCCATTGTTTATCAAAGTTGATTTTGAGTTAACAGTATAGAAGTATCCATATGAATAGGTTTTAATGATCTATGAGGATGAAAAGATATCAAGAACCATTTTTCATGCTTTAGTGTTAAATATATTATGGAATTTTAACATCATCTATTGGGAAGAAGGAGATATACTTTTTGGATGTTGTAAAATTTGTATACCATTCAAAAATATGCTTCTAGATAAGGAACTCATTAGAAAAATTATATATATATGGTGGAAATCTATGTAACCTATGAGACTTATGGTATATATGTATATAATTTTATAACTTGATGAATCCATTTTGATGCTGCAAAGATAAGTCTAGTGTGATTCGAGAAAAAAGAAGTCCTGTGAGGCAAAGATAGTTGTTGATGTGGGAAGCAAAAAAACATTTTAATATGTGTTCACTGGTTTCTAGGGAATAAAAATATTAATTATTTTTGAAAAATTGAGTATTAATATAATGTTCAAGTATTTAACATATAGAATATGAATCTTAATATCACCATTATTTAAACAATAATTTTTTCTTGTTGCTATATCACAGAAGGAGTTTATTACAAATACATTATCATATGAATATATAGATATATAATAGGTGTTATATATATATTTTACTATTTTCACGTAGAGTGTAATATTTTTTACAAGAACGATAATAGGAAATAACCACAAGGTCTATCAAGTGGTCTATCATATGTGATATAATTAGGTTGATTCTTATATAGTATTTTATTATTATTTTTAAATAATTTTAATAATTTATAAAATGTATCATGTTATTCAAAAGGCCTATATTCTTTATCATTTATTCTTATAGAATTTATATTTCATTGAATCAATTGACATTTAGTCTCTCAAAGTATGACTTTGAGTTGTCCCTTATTGATGGTTTTCATATATATTTATGGGAATAATTTATCCGTATTGAAAATATAGACATAATAATGGATATTAACTAGAAATCAATCATGACATGTATATACATTAGGTAATCACTCCATGAGTATAATTAAATTTAATGAAATTGTTAAACCAAAAAATGTTATATCCAACTTATAGCATAATGCATAATAAACATAATTGATAACATCCTCTTCATATAACTCGTATTAAACAATCCCAAATCATAATAATATTAAAATTTAGTAATATATATTAAATAACTAGACCTAGAAAAAAATGATGAAAGAGATGTGATGGACTATAAGTCTTAGTAATTAAATCCAAAAAATATAAACAAAAAATGAGATAAATAACAACTTAATATCCACGTGATAATTGATCATCCCCACATGTCACTATTCCTATAACCTTATCACCACTGATATCCTCCATTAGAATAAATGGGAGATTACCCCTTACACATTTCATGGAATACAACATCTATTTGCACAAAAAATGTGTATGTATAGAGTGGGTTTAAATCTGTTTGGATGCATCTAATGAATATATGCACTCCCACTCAATTAAAAAAACCAACAATCTTAGTTTTTATATAACAATAACGAATTACAATTAAAATAAATTATAGAATATTTATTTCAAGATAATAAATTATTAAAATGAACTATCTATTTAAAACAAGAACATATAATACCTTTTGAAAAACACATTTTAAGGAAATATAAATGAATCTCACTAATTTAAATAAAAAACATGAATAATAATAAATATAGGCTAATCATTTCTGGAGGTCAAATGTATAAGTCCATTAATTGGAACCACCCTAACAAAATCAATGGAATCCTACACGATTATCCAAATCAGAAGATCTTTTAATGATGAAGGGATCCCAACAGGGTTGAATGATCTAGGAATAAACATTGTCCCATTTATATATTAGCTTCCCATTATTCCCTAATATTCTATAAAGTTTCAAAAATATATAATTATATAACCAATTTTTTAATAATGAAAAATCTAACCACCTGAAGACCATTTCATTGAAACAACCCTAGTTTATTAAAAAATATTCACTTTTCATGATAAATAATAAAGCACTTCACATATATCTAAAAGTTAACCAAGTGAGTATTCATTGATTATATAAACTCAATAAATTTAATTTGTCACGATACAAAAAAAGGAATTAAATCCAGAAAAAATATTGTAATATTCTCCAAAACCACTTTGAAATAAAATAAGTATTTATAAATATATATGGAATGAAGAAATAACCCAAAATGGTATTAATTTTCTTATTTATGACATAAAACATAGGTAAATTATTTTTTATACATGGAATATATAAGTAATTGAAATTATAATAAAATTGTATAGAAATATATGCATGAATTTTATTTAAAAATAGAATAAAGTAATCAAATATATTTGTAGTTATATAAGTAATTTTTTGTATAGTTTCAAGTACAAGTGTATATGGAAAGAGAGTGGGGGATAATATAACCACCTACTATAAATATGTTAATTCATTTTATTTAACCATGAAAGAGTATATTTATATATAAAATGAGATATGAACACTCTAAAACAAAAATAACTCAATTTAAAATAACCCTATTTGAAACCCTATACCACTAGGGATGAATTTGGGAAGGAAAATGCAAAGAAAGTATAAAGAAAAGGAAGGTGAAGAATATATAAGCCCGAAACATGAAGTTTTAACAATATTTGAATGAAAATATCTCGTAAAATCATGGAAAAATAAGGGACTCATCAAAGTAACCCCTAAGTAAATAGTGGATCCCTTTAGATCTAATTGGGATTTTAAATCACTAAAATCAAATATTTATAATAAAAAATATCAATTTTATAAAAAGTTTATTATCCTAAATACATGACCACTCTATCAATACCTTAGACCATGGATTTATCCCTATAATCTCCCCATATACTTGTATATAAATAATTCATAATGACCATTCCAATGAATTCTGAATGTACATTGTGGTAAAATTTCTCAAATTTCATAAAATTTAATCCAAACTCGAAGAAAATAAATAGAAAAAATATTATGTAAAATAAATAAATATTGATAACATCATGGATATCACAATTATCCACACCAGTCTATACTCTGTTACTAAAAATTTATCAAGACTCATGATCATAAACTAGGTTAGGCCATTTATCCCTCATCAAGGAATCTTGATCCAATGTTTCATTAAAATCATTATTATACTACTAGAGGGGTTTAACAAGAGGAATAAATTTAATTTATACATTATCTTGATAATAAATAACATGGATGGTTTTTTCTCTGAATATGGAATCTTATATAAAATTCATGTATTTCCAATCAATAACATGTGAAGAATAATATTCATATTTCTTAAATAGTGAAAATAGAATAAATTATAAATTAAAGTCTTATGTGGTTGTAAATATATATAAAAATAAACTTATCCAAGTTATTCCATTACTTTAAATTAACTAAAATATATCAAAATTATCATAAAATTCCCACATGATCTCTTATGTCCTTGTATAGGTAAATATTTAAGTATTTATAATCAGCAATTGATAATTTTAATGGTCTTTGATATTGATCTGTATACTATATTTTATGATTTTTAATTTTCCTAAACTTCTTTTAAATAATTCCAAAATTATTGGACATATCTTTAAAAATTCTTGGTTTTTATAATAAGATTCAACTAATTAAATCTATTATAAAGGTAACCAATAATGATGACCATAAAATTTTTCAAAAGAATCCATCTATATCAACGGTTGATAACTATTGTTATATTAATATAAAAATCAAGATAAATGGTTTTCCCATGATACTAAACAATTAAATACATCATAATGAATCATATATTCTTAAACTTAAATAATACTCTTCATTTTAACTTTTATTTTTCAGACTAAAATCTATTTGATTTCCTATATCCCCTTAAGGACCTAAAAAAACTAAGATATTACATGAGGATATTTATTAGAAATTATATATGAACATACAACATAAATCATTGAAATCTCTTATATGTAAAACTTTCCAAGATCATAAACCATAATATTTTTTTAGCAGGGTAAAATTTATTGATTTAGTCATATTTTAAATGGTCTCCCCTATAATATTCCTTTCATGAGGGGTTCTAGGAAGTCCCATTATGAAATCTAGGGATATATACTCACACATTCATGTGGGAATAAGTAGTGGATAAATAATATCCACTTTCTTATTATGTTTACCCTTCACTTGTTAACAAGTGAGATAACACGAAACAAATTCCATATTCTCGCATCTCATTAGAAGTAACAAATTATAACTTTTAAGATCATAATAAAACATACTATAACTTGTATATATAGACTTTTTAAAAGAATAAAATCCTTTATAACCACCTACCTCAATAAAAAATAATCCATGTGATGTTTTTAGAAATATAGAGTCCCATTAGGGTTGTAAGACCATTCACTTTCAGTATAAACAAAATATAAAATTATATTTATATATAAGAATATAGGGTCTAAATTTTTCTCCTATAAAAAATAATCAATAAAATAAGGGTATTATAGAACCATCAATTAAAATATATAACATCCATTCTATTCCATATCTATATTCCATTAAAAAAAGAGGCTCATAAATAGTTATTCATATTTATACGTCTTATTTTTTGATGAATAATACTATATTAAAAGTGTCTGTGACATCATTATCTTTCACATGAGTATAATCATGATAAAAATCATTTGTATGGTGATATTTCATCCATATAATTTTTCTAAGGATTATTTTTTTTGAAAATATATAACATATAATCATATGATCAAGGTAAAATGAGAATTTCTCACAAAAAATGTAGTGCAATAAAGATTTTACAGCAGTCATGATCACAACCAATTAAAGGCCATGGGTGATATAATTCTTCTCATATGGTTATATATGGTGATAATATATTAAACTAAATTATTGTTCTAAATGATAACACAATCCATATGCACACTTTAAGAATTATAACTAATTGTATGACCTTCAACAGGCTCAATAATAATCAAAATATGAGTTCAAGTCAATCACTATATTTGTTTTTCAAAATATTTTTTGAATTATGAGATCCATATAAACTTTACCCCCATATGGTAAGACGTGACACATGTTATTAAAAATTAGATTCATGCTGTACAAGCCGCCTCTAATATCCCACCTATTCAAGGAGTCATCAGATTCCAAAAAATTGTATTTTGAGTTTCCTAATACATTATGGCTTTACCTTTATATGGATCAACTAACATGCCTCATTTGATATCCTCATGAAATTTTGTTACTTCTTGTATTTAATAATGAATATAGGATATTTTTTTGTACAATAAGTGAAATATAAAAAACCCCAACCTTATATAATTTTTTTCTAATTATTACCCTTCAATTTTTTATAAATAAGGATGCCTTCCAAAAAGTCCATGATAAATGATTCTAGATATCTAAAAATTTCCTGGTTCAATAAATCCATTAAAACCAAAATATATTTTTTTAATTACAAGGAATTATAATATATTAATGATATATATTCCTTATTTAAAAAATAACTTTAGGAATTTTTTTCTCCTTAACCCATGATTAATGGTATTCATACTAGATTCCATGTTTTAAAAACCTCTTTGAACAATTAAATTGGACAAGAAGTCATCAATGAATGGGGGTGGTGTACTTTTTTCATGATTAGATATTTAATATTTTTATTGACAATGTAAGGGAGAAATCTCCCATTGTCATTCTTGAAAACTATAATAGGAGCTACCTTAGGGAACATGGTAAAATGAATGAATTCTTTATCTTCAATATCTTTTAGTTTAATCTTCAACTACTTCAATTATTTATAAATAATATAAAATGAAGTTGAAGAAATAAAAATCATCCCTAAAAAATATTGGTTGAGAATTACACCTCTATATATGGTGGAAATATTTACAATTCATTATAAAAAACCTTAGTAATGTTCTTTACGATAGATGAGATTTAATACCTTAAATTAATTCCAATAGTTTCCATTAAACTAATTAACAAATAACAGGATATGTATATTATATCTAGAAAGATAGTTCTATACCAAAATGAACTAGGATCCTATTCAACTTGACGAAAATTATAACATCCTTCAAGAAAAATATAAATGAAGCATTATTTATAATAGTAAATATATGATTTGAACTTGATCATCAGGTTTATTCCTAGAATAAAATATAAGGCATCAATGCCACATATGATAATATCCCATGAAATTTCAATATCAAAGACCACCATCATACATGAAGTAAATTTTGATAGTTTATCCTTCCTTTTTCCTAGAGGATTTGAGTTATCCAAGGAATAAGGAAAGGACTTAGTTAAAAACTTTACTAGTTCCACTTACTAATAAAAAATGAATGAGTGAAAGGAAATTATATCAGACAAATAAGTGAACATATATGATCAAATAATAACTATACTTTTAACTATAAAATATATTACTTTAGAAATAGTAGGTTCTTACTTGATTTCAAATAACCATGAATATTTGGTATGCATTTGAGAGTTCCCATTAATTAGAGTCTTATTACATTTATAGTTATACCAATAAGAAGGTTAAATCCTTCCATGACGATCCTAAAAATGAAATCCCCTATCCTTCGATGCTTAAGATAAAAACTAACACCCCTTTGAAGATATTGAATGATCCCCACTTCTCTACTAATATTTATATCAAATGAACCCTTAATTTTTTCCCAACTAAAAACATTAATATCTATCTTTATGATCCACCTAAAAATATTTATCAAAATTAGTTTTCTTACCACACTAGTTTTATACATGTGGATTATTCCCCACATGAAATAAAGAAGTATAATTATAAGGCCTATTAACATTTCAACTACCTCCAATCCTAAACTCATTCAACATATTGTTCTTATTAGATAATCTAATTTCACTTCCTCTAGGTGAAAAAAAATTTCACCCATTATATATAGACATACTAGGCCTATATTCACCATTAATTCCTTATTAACCAAACCCATATGATGTTATGATGAATAAAAAATATTTGATATGATGGTAGACAAGATACTGATTTCAATGTTTTAATATTTTAGGGTTTCATTCTTGACAAGATTGGGTGAAAACAATACCAACTCAAAGAAATGGGTAATATACCCCATAAATATTGAATTATCTTTCAAGAGATATAGAAACTCCCTCACCTTCACCAGATTTATGGTTCCAGGTTATTATTTATTGATTGAAGATGTTATTGAATCCCTTCCAAGATAGTTTCTGATAAATCTTATCATGAACTCTAGGTTACCACAATTCTTAACTTGAATAATTAACCATTGATGAATAAACTTTAACCCATAAGACTCAAAAGTTTCAAGGGAAAAATATCCTTTCAATATTCTCTAGATACTCATGCTTTTCAATAGGTTATTCATCAATTTTAAGGTTAGTAAGAATGTGTTTATTAATTAACCAGGCTCAATCCCCCATTTGGTATAACTAAGGATCAGTTTCATTTTCCTAATCATGGATACTTTAGACAACTATATCGCAAAAAAATTACTGATGGGAGGATTTATAAGCTGAAAATTATTTCCTTATCCCTCTTGAGGGTTCATTGGTGATCCTTATTATGAAATAATTCAACAAATTTGATAAAACACATAACCCCAAAACATACTAAAACATAAAAAACATATCCTATTAACATAAATTAGTTTATAACTTTGAAAAATTAGCATAATCATATCTTAAAATTATCATAAAAATATCTCATATATATTATAACTACTCAACAAGGTTACATAAAAATACTATAATGAAAACAAAAAAACATGGATTTAAAAAACTTAATGATTAAATTTTAGGATGATAGACCATGCACTGGACTCTGAATGACCCACAATATGCGTTAGAGTGACTTGAATGATCCAAATTCATGGATTTCAGGCCTCTATAGTAATCTCTTTCAACCTTGAATATCTTCTGTTGTTCACACAAAATCTCAAACATGTCTTAAAATAAATTATATAAATTAAATATAAACACTAATAAAATTTAGTTTAAATAAAATTATAATAATAATAATTAATAAAAAAATATTAATTTCAAAAAACATTTTCAAAACATCCAATAGAGACTCCCCAATTATTACTAAAAGTATTTCATAGATATTTATTCACGATACACCCCTTGAATCTTAACAATATTATCTCTTATATACCATGATTCAATAAATAACATATTTAAACATTGGTTTTATACCATTTTATAAAAATATGAACTTGATATCCAAAAGATGAAACTTTAGATGATTTGACCCAAATCCTAAAGTGTGTTTCTAATTTCCATTGACTGGAACAGGTTCTAAGGGAATCAAATTAGAAACTAGGAATGAGTTTTACCTATTTAAAATTAATACATGATAATTGTATTTAAATAAAAATCTGACATGAAATATCCATGAATTGGACTAATCAAACCAGATAGATGATGTATTTTTAATTAAAATGGAAAATGAATCCAATATAACTTCCCAAACTTAAAATAAAGAATAATAATAAAAATTAAGAATAAAATTTACGTCAAACTCATATTCAAAGAAACCAAATCATACATATATCAAAGGTTAGTAATATATATAAAATAAAAAATGGAAAAAATAAAGGATTAAATTGATGGGGTGTCCAATAAGGCTGAGTAAATAAGTCGTAAAAAAGGAAATAAAAAAATAATCCATATTTAGGTGAAAATTAATCATCCCTGACATGTCACCACTACAATTGTCCGATCACAACTATTATCATCAACTAAAATAAAGAGGTGATTTCCCATTACTAATTTCATTCATAATAACAACAATATAAATAATAAATTTTTTATACAGGGATTCGGTATAAATATTGTCGGATAACTCTAAAAATCATATACACTTATACTCAATTAGGAAAAACCAACATGCTATTTTCTAAATGATTAGAAGCCAAAATACTTATAACACGCTTAAATTATTTATTATTAAACATGAATTTATAACCAAAACTATATTTTTAAGATAATAATTTATAAAACCTTTTAATAACAATGTTTTAATGAAATTATAACATCCCATAAAATAATAAACCCACAGTTACATGATTTATAACAACTGTTTAAATTTCAAAATTTTCTATGATATTTCATGTTTATTGTTTTACAAAATTAGAAAAAATATGACCAAAATAGTTTAATTTCGACACATTGAGCATTTTCCCATAAAAATAGGTTCCTATGTGTAAACTCATCTTTCAATCATGATAAATTTTCTCCTTGTAGTTTATGTCGCCGCTAAATTTTATATAATACCTAAAAATTATTAATCCCCATGATTTTTAAAGCATTGGGTTAGAAAAAAAATATTAGTAAGGTATTTAAAAAGAAAGGAAACTTATTATAACCTTTTAAAATTCATTAAAACCCTAAAGTAAATTTTCCTTTTTTAATAATAAACTTCGGGCTCAAAATAATCCTTACTTATACTTGAAATAATCTTCAAATCCCAAAGTTTTCAAAAAATGTAATAAAGCATAAATAAAAAATCATAATTGTAAAAGGTAATTGGGAAAAAATGAAACATCATGAAAACAGAAAGTTCACCTTTATATGATCACAAACATTCATTTAATCAAATATTCATTATCTTAACATATGAAATCAATATATCTCACTTTTAACACATAGAATGTATTAAAAAGACACATTTTTAGCTTGGGATATTATCCTTACATTCACCTATAAAAAAACCCTTTTGAAAGAATAATCATAAGGGTTAATTTCAATATATCTCTTAGGAGTAAATTAATTCCCATTAACTCCGTCACTTTACCCAATGCATTAGAGAGCTATATCAGGGTCACCTATCACCAGAGCTATATCAGGATCACTAATGATAATATAAAATTTACATGAACTATATAATGTTAAAGAAACATAAAATATTTCATTTCCTCCTAGAAAACCACATAAGTTGGTAGTATATATTTTAAGACAAACCAATTTCAGTTATCTCATAAAAATAATAAGAAATACCATTTTATTTTGAATTCATATATTTAAATAGAAATTAACAAAAATAGGATTATTATATTATTTGAAAACTATTAAAATTTTAAAATTTTATTTATAATTAATAATGGCTATTATGGATTAAAAAAATGATCATGCGAAAAAGTATAAAAAATATTACTTTTAACACTTTGTAAAGAATGTCCAAAGTGTTTCATATAGATTTTTTTTAAATATCAATTTTAACTATTTGTAATGAAATTAAAAGTTAGGTTAAAATTTACATATAAATAATTTAAAAAGAGGTAATAACTTCCACAAAACAAGTTGAATAATATGGACATGGATGGAAAATAGTTTAAAACATTTAAAATGATGTTTAAAAATGAAAAATCACTTATATATTAGGTAATATTAAAATAAAAATATATTTGAAGTAGAGAACATAAAATAGATATGAAAAACAATTGAGTTTTACGAAATTAAGGATAAAATACTTCCATAATGAAATTTATAAACCACACCAAAGAAAACATGTGTTGATACTTGTATAAGTCTTAAATATATGTAATTTAGAATGGAAATCCCTTTTTTTATCTCTTAACTCAACACACACATCCTTTAATTTCAAGAATAATAAAATTATACTAATTTTATACTTAATTAAGAAAATTTTAAGGGTTATTCTTTTTTCCATTATCCCTTATATTTAATTTTTTACCATGTCTTATATAGTTATTAAATTGGTTAAGTTCATGTTTGTCATTTCAGGGTTGTTCAATTTATAACCTCAAAACAACTACAGTGTATTCACATTGGTCAAAGGGGAAATTTTACCATATTACATAGAATATTAATAATGAAATAGTTACAATTTATATAAATTAAACACATTTTTATAACTAAATATTAAATTTATAATTGAAAATTAATCACATCGCTTTGTGGGGGTGGTATTCCATGTGTACACATGAGTGTTGTCTTCATTTTTTCAATGGATGGACTGGAAAAAAGGTAGATATAGAATTCTCATTAAGAAGATATAATTATATAATATGTATCATAGATTTTTATTTTATCAATAGTTTTAACCGTACATATAAGACAATGATGAAAATAGAAACAAATACATTTCTGGAGGTGGTAGTCCACATGTACACATGAACGATATTTGGATTTCACATAGGAAAGAAAAGGAAATAAAAAGGGAGTGTACATTAAAAACATTGGATATAAATATATTTTAAATACTTATGTTATTATTTAATCATGGTTTTTATAGGTTTTAATGAATTTGAGGATGAAATAAGAATGAAAGAACTCAGTTAAGGGTGATACGTCTTCTTTGGAAAACCTTCCTTAGCTTACACCTTAAGAAATCACGGTTGGTTTTTGGAGAGAATAGAACCTATATGATGTGTATAGTATTTTTGGGGAAGTATTTTTATAATTATTATTTAATAAAATGTGAATGGGAATTTTTTTACAAGAAAAAGAGATTGGGTATTTATACTTTACGAGTGGGGTATTTTAGTATTAAAATACCACGATAAATCACTTTTTACTCAGAAACTTATTTTTCTAGGAAAAGGTGAAATAAAACATAAAAAAATTATTTGAAAATGTTTATTCAAAATATTGAATCCATTTTTTCAATATTAAATCTCTATAATTGATAGAAATTAATATTAATTACAGAAGTTAAAACACAATGAAAAACATTTTTTATAGAAAAATACATTTTTAAGCCTAAGAATGTATTTATACCGAAATAAGATTTAATATTTATTCCTATGGAATTATTTGGATAATTTATATTCAAATTGAACTAATTTTAATTTAAAAATAATCCAAAATATAATCATAATTTTTAAATATTGGAAAAGAAATTACACATTTTATAAAATTTAGTATTTTTTATTATTCCCCCCAAAATAAATATTATGAGAAAATCCCCAAAATTCGCCCTAAGATAATTTTTTTATTTTGATATAAAAAATTAATTAGTTTATATAAAACTGAATTTATAAAATTAAATTATTTAAATAAAACCATATAATTCATCGAATTTTTTTTGGCAGAATAAAACTATTTATTTAATGGTGGAAAAATAAATTAAAATTGTTATAGTGAATTAGAATCTATAAAAATATAATTATGAATATTAATAATATATGAAATTTATTTATTATTAACATTATCTAGGTTTTAATATTCTCCCCCATAATGAAATTTCTTCCTCATGATTTTATTCATTATGTAAATATCTATGGAAAATATTCCCTCACGTCCTTTTTGGGTTCTAATGTTTCTTCCTTAATCCCAGGTTTAAAAAAAATAAAAAGGTGAGTTTCATTATTCTATATCACCTTCTATCTATGACATAGAATATTAAATCTCTTTTCATCATAAGAATTATATTCTTCCAATTGAATTACATTAGAGATCAAAACATGAGACCCATTAGGTACATATTTCCTTTGTAATGAAACTTGAAACACATCATGTACTAGAGGTATGATCGATAGTATAGACACAAAGTATGAAACTGACCCAACTTTTTTTTAAAAAATGTAATATTATCCAGCATAATATGGAATAAATTTTACCTTCCATAAAAAATGTATGAAATTTATCTAAGAAGTTACTTTAAATAAATATGATCTCTTACCTAAAATGATAGATCTTTACTCTGGTTATCAGTATAACTGTTTGTCCTACTCGAAGATACCTACATTAAGAGATTAATCATAATTATATTCTTAATCATCTCTTTTATCAATTATATTACCAATAACTTTCCATTATTGACTATTTCCAAACATGCTAGAGTTTGACCTCACTTTCCATATTTTTTCTCAAAAGGTTACATTTGAATACTAGAATGAAAACAATTATTATAATAAAATTACACAAATGAAGGATATGGATCCCAACATCCCTAGAAATACAAACAGAAATCTTAAAAAATATTCTCCAAAGGTTGAGTGTTTCGCATCGATTATCCATATGATTTAGTTTGAAAAGGTTTACTGAAATTTAACACAATACACAATGAATTCTGAATCAATTTCTAATTTTTTATGTAAATATTGGATCTTGATAAGATAAAATATTCATAGAGAACCAATGAAAACATATTATTTTTTTAATATAATGCCTTTCAAGTTGAACCGAACCCATAATATATTTAATGGGTGTAAAATGAATAGTTTTAATATAATGAACAACAATAACCCAAATCACATGATTACATCATGAATTTTTGAGCAACACCATTATGAAATAAAAGGATACATTCTACCATTTCCATTCAATAATTGAAAGAGTCTTAAGTACCCACTTTAATAATGGTATATCAATATAAAACTATTAAGAAGTGAAACATTTCATGGTAAAATTAGAAGTATCTTTTTCATTCCTTCCCACTAGTTATAGTCTTGAAGGTATTTATACTTCCTAGTGTTACCAGTATGGATAGAAATTATAGAGAAAAGTGGTTGAATAAAAAATTTCTTCTTTAGCCATTAATCCATCAGCACACACAACCAATTTTTGAATCTTATGAATCATTATTTTTCAATTTTAAATTTATGAAACTTACCCTTATTAATAAATTTTACTATTTATTTAAAACCATGATCTTTCTTCTGAGCATTATTTATTATGTATAAAAAATATAACTTCACTAACTCCTAAACCAAAAGATAGGGAGTTCCTACATGAAAAATTTCTCTTCCAACATTCTTTAAATCATTACCCAAAAGATTATGTTTCAAAAATAGAATAGATAATGATAAATTATCCTTTCATCTAAAGGAATCGATAACCTTGTTTTATTTACCTGAATGATTGTGAATCATTTCATCATAATCCTTTATTAGTTACAACCTTCTTATTTTCTCCTATTTAACTATTTCTAAGTAAATATATAATTAAAATATTTATGGTTAGTATATATTTCACATTTAAAACACATAAAAGACCAATCAAAATTTGTAAATAAAAAAAAAACATTGCAAGACCAACATCAAGAATATGATAATTGTTTTTAAGAAGTTTCTATTTGAATAATGTGTATAAAATTACCTTATAATTTTTCATTAAAACAAACTGCATGACTTTCAACAAAGAATAAATATAAATAGAAAATACTCACTTTTTAAATGGGAAGTGTAACAATAGATAATTAACCAATATTCTTTTAAATTACTAAAAAAATTCCTCAAATTCATTTTTCCAAATGAATTTAACTCATTTTCAAGTTCAGATGGTTAGTGAACAAGATAGCTGAGAAAGTATTTCAACAAAAAGTTTTCTACAACCCAAAAATCTAAGAAAATTATAAATCTCAGTGACATATTTATTGATTTTCCACTATTCCAATAATTTTGTTTTAGAATAATTAATTGGTACTCCAAATTTAAAATAATATACCCATAGAAGGAAATATTTTTCCTTATAAAATTCACATGTACTGAATTTTACATAAAAATTATTTTGTTTTAGGGTATGTAAAATAATCCTAAGATGTTTCTCTTGTTTTTCATAGATTTTAAAATATTCCATAATGTTATCAATAGATATTACCATAAATATTTCTGAATACACATAGAGTAATTTATTATTGAGATCCATAAATACAACATGTGCATTTGTTAAACCAAAATAATAAAAAAATTCTAATGAACACAACTTTTATAAAACACTATCCTCAGAACATTATATTCCTTCAATTTCAACTGATGGAAGCCAGATCTGAGATCAATCATGATAACATACTGACCGCCCTAGTGCTAATCAACAATTCATCAACATAATCCGTGAAATATTTGTTCTTAGTAGTAATGTTTTTAAGTATTCTATTATTAATGGAAATACAAATAAAACCATCTTTATTTATAAAAAACAAAACCAGTTCACCCTAAGGTGGATTTCTCTGATAAATGGAACCCTTTCCAAGAAACTCATGTAAGTTATTTTTTTAATACCAATAATTTCCTTGGATCCATTTGATAAAGGGTTTTTCAAATTGGTAAAGATTATATAAGTAATTCAACAGTTAATTCAACCAAATGATTAAGAATAAGACTATACAAATCATTAGGGAATATATTTATAAATTCATTTACTGCTGGAACATCATAAATATTATATTCTTTTCTATTCTTGACAATATGATCATGAAAAATTTCACCTCCTTGTTAAATCAGTTTCTCAGCTTATTGACATGTTATCATATGTAAAAAAACAATCTTATATAAAAATTGAAACTAATTTTGAGTAACGAATATGAATCCTTTAATTTTAAAATATATGTTTGTGTGATTAACTGAAAAAAATTTCATATTCATAATGGAATCAAACACCACTAAGGGTAAAAAAATAGGATTTATAAGAAAAAAATAAAAATATATTGATATAAAGATTCCTATAAATAATTATTCCCTTAATAGTCCCACTATTAGTTTTTACTAAAATTTGTTTCTCTACTTCTTGAGGTGATATTTCCATTTTACTAGAAAACCACCGGAAAATTAGAGGATTTGTAGACCTCCAATCAAACAAGACATTGGAATAATTTTAAAAAACAATTATTTCACATTGTAGTACTTTGTTTTATGGTTTTTAATTTCCCAAGGGAGTCAAAAATGGCCTAGCTAAGCCCTTATTCTTAGGGTCTTGATCACCTCCATACTTTATATTTTTCTTCAGATGCACACTTGTTAATGTCCTATATCATTGAAATAAAAAATTTAATTTCAATATTCTTATAATTAGTTTGACTATTTCTATTGTTGTTTTATATAAATACACTAGTGAAATGGTCCATTATACCACATGAATATCACTTTCCATTACACATAATACATTCAAAAGAATGGTTTTTTCAGAACATGTTATAATAATAATCTAAATATTCCCATGTTTAGTTTTCTTAATACACCCGTCACAATTTATCACCACATTGATCACTAATTATTCTTGTTGACATATAAATAAAAAAACTCCATCTATTTCTTTTCAACACATCAATCAATTTTCTCATTACTAAAAAATTGAATAGTACCCAAATACCTTCACAAAATTTATTTCAATCCTAAATAAAATCAATCAATTTAACTATTTAATAAGAGAATGAAATTTGGTGATACCTAGACAAATTAATAAAATTTTCTATATATTTAACAACTAAGTCGTAATACTTCAACTTCAATTCCAATAAATTCCTTTACACAATCAGTCAAACAAACTTAAGAAATTTTTCTCCAGGAAATGATCCATAAAATATTATCCACTCCATGGAATAAATCTCATATATCCACTTATTATTCTTAATTCAGGACAACAACTGCTCAAATTTTCCTTCAAAATGATAAATTGATAGATTTGTCTTTTTATAATATAAAAATACCAAAACATTCAATATCTCTTCAAAATAATTGATTAATGCTTTAGTTACCAAATGGTTTAAAGATCCACCAAATTTAAGAGGGGATTGTTTTATGAAATGTTCCACTATAGACATGTTCTTCTATAGATAATTCAAACGCTACCTTGTATAGAGTCCACCATTTACAGCCTACATCAATTGAGTTAACCCCATAAGAAACTATCCAATTCTAATTCCAACTGTTCTATTTTACCATATTGTAAGAATATATTTTTATTGTTACCTTACAACATAAGTTTTATTTTTCCTCTTCCGAAAAAACTTATAAAAACATGGATTAAATGATGAAATATAGAAATTCTGAAACTCTATCTCATGAGAATAAAACCATAAATCTTAACATTTCCAAATTTTATTTAGTATTAACTGAACTTATAAATTTATTGAAAACTTTCCTCCAATACCTACTATAACACCATATAACATAATAAACCCAAAATTAACTATTTTATAAAAATGGTTATGCTTTCTTAGGATATTTTAGGTTTATTGTTTTATAGAATTAGGTAAAATATTTCATATCATTGTGGATATTTCCAGAAAATTTATAATTTTTTAATAAAAATTGGTTCTAATGTTTACCGAGTTGTTTCTTTCATGAAATGTTTTCTTCATTATCATAAAAAATCTATTGTTTTTTTATAATACATATACATACATATGAACTGTGGATAAAATTTAAACTTGTGAGATGGGAAAAAATATCAATAAGGATTATAAAAAGAAATTAAGTGGGTTAGTCCTTTCGAAAAATCAAGAAAGCGTGTAAGGGAAAAAAAATTTATTTATATAATAAACCGTATGCTAAAAAACAATTATTAATTACACAAGAAATCAACTTCAAAGCCCAAAATTTTTATTAATCATTTTATAATCAAGCATAGATGCAAGGTGATAGTCATCAGTGTTAGTTATTAAAACATGAGAAGTCATGGAAAACAAATTTCACTCATATAAGATCATAAACATTCCTTTAATGATCAGTTTATCCTCTTACCTTATGAAATCAAAATATTTACTTTTAAACCCATATCATTCCATAAAAAATCATATCGGTATATTAGGAAATTATCCTTGCATTAAACAATATAAGAACCTTTAAAAAGGAATATAAAAATAGTTTATTATAATATATCCATTTGGAATAACTTAATACACATTAACTATGTATCTTTAACCAATGTATTGGAGAGTTATATTGAGTTCAATAATCATCAGATCTATATCAGTCTCCCCGATATCTTCTAAAATTTACACGATCTATATCTTGTAAAAAACATTTAAAATTTTAATTTCCATGGAAAGAAACAAAAAATTCGGTATTAGAGACCATAATAAACAAAAACTTCCTTTTATCTCATAAAAATGAAAAGGAATCCCCTTTTTGTTTGAAAATATATTTTTAACTAAAAATTACCATAACAATGAGAATATAATATTATTTATAAAAGAATAAATTTTTTAAAGGAATATTCATAATGAATAAAATTCTATTATGGTGGGAAAATGTGTTCATGAAGTAAATGAAAAAATATATTATTTTCACACTTTATAAAGAAAGTGAAAATCAAATCATATGGAATATTTTTAAAAATACCCCTTTTAACAATTTTTAATGAAATTAAAAGGTAGTATAAAACAAATTTTAAAAAATTAAAAATTATATTATAAATTCCATAATATAATTTGAAGAATATAGTAATGGATAACAATTATTTTTTAACATTTAAAACAATGTTTTAAAGAAAAACACCTTATATATTTTTTAACATTTGAATCAAAAGATCATCGAAGGATAGAAAATGAAATTTATTTTAAAAAAATTGTTGAATTTAATGAAGTGGATAGAAAAATAAATCTATTTGGAAATATATACCCCACAATAAATTAAAAAAATTAGTGATAATGGTTAATTTTCAAATAAAGAATATTGAGATGATAAATCCCTTACCACATCACCTGACTCACCATCCATGTCCTTTACATTCCTAATTAATAATTTTTAATTAATTTTATACTTTATTAAGAGAATGTTTAATGTCAATTACCTTATCATAATTATTTTTATTTAATTTATTACCATTTCTTATATAGTTACTAAATTAGTTAAGTTCACACTGGATGGTTTGGTGTCATTCAGTTTATGACCTCAAAATTACTTTAGTGCATTGACCATTGTTAATGAGGTCATTTTTTCATCATCAAAGAATATTAATAACGAAATAATTGTCATTTTTATACATGAAATAAAATTTTAAAACAAATAATGAATGGTGGAAATTAAAAATGAACAACCTTACTTGATGGAGGTGGTATTCCACCCCTAGGGATGAGAGAATTTTTCATTTTCCAATCGATGGAAGTGGAAGAAGCTAAATATTATCTTATATTTTAAAAACCGTAATTATGTGATAATTATTATATATTTTAATTTTATCAATCATTTTAATCATCCATAAATGGAAGTAGTAAAAAATATAATATATCACTTCATGGAGGTGGTAGTTCACTTGTACACAGTAGAAATGTTTTCATTTCCCATATGATTAAAACTGAGTTAAAAAAGTGTTTTATCATAAATATAATATAATTTAGGTATATTAGAGATATTTATGTTAATATATAAGCATGTTTAGGTCATTTTTTAATAATTATGAATAATTAATAAACATGAATGAAGTTGATTAAGAGTTATACATTTTCTTTGGAAAACATCATTAAAATTACACCTTAATCATTATAAGTTGGCCTTTTGGAGATTTTAGAACCTATAGTAATAGTTTATGGATGTTGGGGATGTATTTTAGTAGGTATATGTTAAAAAAATTGATAGCTAAGTGGTTTTACATGGGTAAATAAAGGGGGTATTTATACTTTGGAAGAGGGGTGTTTCAGTTTGAAAATTCTTGGTAATTTGTTATTAAGGATAACCACTTTTGGGTGGAATTAATTTCAAATAATTTTAATGATAATTAATTATTATAAGGATATATAAGGTCAATAAAACAATTAATAACCTATTAAATTATGTGGTTTTAGTTGGGTATTTTATTCATTTCCTTTTAATTTTGACATTTTATATTATTTTCCTTTACCGTCGCAACACACTTTTACCTTAGTAATTATTATTATGGTCAAAACTGAAATTGACCTTTTTAGTTTTTCAGAAAATTCTGATTCCAAATTTGGAATCTATTTTTTCAAGATGAAATTTATATAAGCAGTAGTTATTAATTTTAATATAATTATGGAAAACATAATGAAAATAATTTTGTTCAGAGAAATTCATTTTTAGACTAATAATTAATTTATAGCAATATAAAGTATAAATTTTATTCCTATGTAATTAATTAGATTTTGTTTTGTGAAATGGGACTAATTTTACATTATAAAAATCAAACATATATCAATTTTATTAAATAATTTAAAATAAATGATATCTTTTTTTAAAATTATTATTTTCACTGTTCACTAAAAGTCAATATTTTAAGGAAAAATATAAAAAAAATAACCCTAAGATAATATTTGATTTGATAATATCAAAAATTTAGTCCATTGCCTAAAATTAAATTTCTAAAATTTATATATTTAACTATTAAATAAAACCATATAATTCATGAAAAAAATTTAGTTACAATAAAAATATTTATTTTTTGATTGAAAATTTACTTAAAATTGTTATAGTGAAAATAATTTAATGAAATATAATCCTAAAAATTAATAAGATGTGAAATTTATTCGTTATTAACATTTGGTTTGTCAGATAAATATAAATAAAACACACTAATTTAACAGAAGACATAGAATAATTAATATCATTGGATAATAAACATTAAGTAAAAAAATTATACATTTGATAAGAAGATAACCATAATAATAGTGAAGGAAACCTAACTAATCACCCTAATACCATGAACTCGGATTGATCAAGGAACTGAAAAATAATTCATGATCTAGGAAAAATTAGTAGATCATTTATATCTATGGTTTCCAATATACCCTACTATCCCACAAAGATTCAGGAATAGGAAACATATGAAATACATTGTTAAAAACAAAAAATCTATCTATTAAAAACAAACTGTAAATATTTAGGCCCAATTAATTATGAAATATACACTTTTCAAGAAATATAATAAGTCACTTAACTAAATCTAAACTAATAAAAAATAGATGATTATTTATATAAAATACTTAATAAATTTCATATATCACAATCCGAATAAGAATCTAAAGCAAGTAAATATCTTTTAATACTCATAAAAATGAATTCTAAAACAACTTAATAAAATGAATATTTATTACAATCCATGAATGATAATTTCAACATTTAATGGTTTTACATTACACATTTAATAAATAAAACAAATCTTTGTAGTTTTATACCTTAAATATACATTTAATTAAAAAAGTATAAGTATTTAAAAATTTTATCATTAAAATTTTTCAGAAATAAAATAAACTACCGAAACAGATCATAAATCATATAAGATAATGAATATATTGTATCTTGAATAAGGATTTATGAAAAAATTGTTGATGAAGAATACGTGAACCTATTGAATAAAATTGAATTGAAGTTATTACATAAATAAAGAGTTTATAAAATTTTAAAATTATATTGGCACATTCTTACATTTAAAACATAAATTTATAACATTTATAATTGAAACCTCATGCCACTATAGTCAGATTATAGGATGTGAAAGAAACTAATGGAGAAATTAGAGGAAGATAAAAAATATAGAATCTATTACCTTGAAGAATCAATATTTTTTAAGGGTGAATTAGTCAAAATAGAAAAGAGGAAGAGTAGATTCAGAGTGGTAACCATTTAGGTCACAACCAAACTAACTAAAATAAAATTATGAGTGAAATACATTTAATAAAAAAATTTAAAATGAAAAATTCTATTTTTTTTAAAAAGATTCATGACCTTAACATATGGTATTCTAGATCATGCAGGGGACTATGAATTTCTATATTTAATCCTATCATAAACTTGCATGGATATAATACACTATTACACTAGCCTTTCATTATCACCATGAATTCCATAAAAATTTCTAGAATTTATTAAAATTTATTCCAACTGATATGGAAATAAATAAAATAAATATACATGTAGGTGAAATAATTGGTGTCACATACATTATGTCATAAGTATAATAGGAAGACATGTTTCAAATTAATCCCCATTAAATAAGGTTAAAATTATATATTTAATTATATAATTATTAGTACGATTACAATATTATAATATAATTTCAGATGATTTAATCAAAGGGTGGTTGGTTACCTTGTTGATCACATCATTAGTTTAGTTTAAAAATGATTGGAGTTTTCCTCCTATATAAAAATTATAACATATGATACCTCAACTGAGATAGACTGAGGAAGTGTATAACCATACTTATATATGTGTAATTTCATGTGAATATATATTTAGGTGATTTACATGTGATGTACTCATCTACTCATAGAATAACATGAGTTCTATTCAACCATATTATTCAATATTTTCTCAGAGAATGGATAACATATGAGAGGCTATACAATATTGAATCTTCCAATATCTTATAGTTAATCAATGTCATGTATAAATGGATTATATTATTATGAATTTTTATATGACATTTTTGGTATACATTCTTATAGAGATACATTTATTCAATGTATATCATACTAGATCGTTTTATCGATTGAGTAATACTGATTCTTTTCTAGAGGTAATTATTTTTTAAATTATATGTTAAAGAATTCATAATTAATTTCATTTATAAAAAGTCCCATGTGTTTTCACACATTAGTTGTGGGAATATTTTTTATGTTTTATATTTTTTATTCAAAACTACTATATTTACTCAAAAAGTATTTTATAAGATATAAAAAATAAGTTTTAGATGTATTTTCATAAGTTGTTACGCGTGAGATGTTAATAATTGTTAAAATATGTGGTATTATAACTACAAATAAGTTATAGAGGTTTTAAAATAAATTCCTTTTTGGATATGATTTCAAAAGTTGTTGATTGTGATTTGAGTGATAAGGGAAAATAACACTTTGGACTATGAGGTTTTATTTTAAGTGGCAGACTGATAGAGATATACCCAAAATCCTTTAATAATTAGATAAAATTGATGTATATCATATAATATGATATAAGGCATATTTTATTCCATGTGATTGAATATATAATATGGTAGATATAAATGTATTACATCACTATATTGTAAGCCATATAATATAACAGAAGAATCATAATTCATGCTGATAACTATGTTATGAGATAACATATATTTTTTGATATCCTACAACTTTTTATCATTTATATATTGTTTATATGTTATTTGATAATGTTAAAGGAGTTTTAATTATATCATTTAAATGTTACATGATTTATGGTTATATAGTTATAAAATAGTAGTTACAAACATTTATTACTCTAACATTTTGGAAATGTTGTATTAATGAAGGGGTTTCCTCTTTTACTTATATATATACCCTATAAAATAAATATAGGAATCTGAATGTTTGATTAATTGAAACTCTAATATGATTCTTTGAATTAATTTTCATCATTAACTAATGATTCTATTAAACCATGGTTGGGTAAAAGATCCCCCCCTGTGAAGTGTTCAAGATTATTCATGTTGGACTTTAAATAACTCTGTAGGAGGGATAAATTTTCATCTTTATGAACATTATCAAACTCAAGTAAAAAAGGGGAATACCATTAATAGAATAAGGATTTATGGTGTTTAATTTTTTGTTTAAAATTCCTGGATAACCCTAGATATTTTTTAGGTTTTTAATTCTCCATCTACCACTAATTAACACTATTCATCCCCTTAAACACACAATTTTTTTAGATTTAATGGTTATTTATATTTAGTTTAGTTTATTGGAATAGGTAAAAATAATTACAATGGTAGAAAATTTTGATCTAAATATGTAAAAAAATTGATATCATATAGGATATGATTATTTTATTATATAGACAAAAGGAAATTAAATGATATGGTTCATAGTGGTTAAATTGAAGTGAGAATAAATAATTTACTTGAGATTTCATGATGATAGTTTCTAAATATAGTTATAATAATAGTGAAAATGATAATTCTTTGATGAACAACACATAAATTCACATGATTATTGAGTTATATATTTTTTTAATTTATATTATATGTATTTTTTAATGTGGGTTGGTGGACTTGTAATTTTATTTTAAGAATTGGTTATATTATAAGAAAATGGAAGATAGAGGGAAATTAAAGATAAATACGATGTCTTGTTATATATTTTAATTTCTAATAGAGTAGCCAAAACATTAATATTTTTACATTATTTTTTGGGTATACATTTTTTTGTTTCCTTGATTATCATCTATAAACTAATATTACACATTTATAGTGAATTTGAGAAATCCAAAATCTAAAAGGGTCCCTAGTTGTGTTGTAGGGAAATTTATAAAAGAGAAAATATTTTTCAATTGGTTTCTCATTGAAAATGATATTTATAATTTCATATTAACTATTTGAGGTAAACTAAAAATATTTATGGTATTTGTGAGTTTAGAATACCTAGGATAAATGGATTTATGTTTAGTTTAAAAGATAATTGTTTGAGGGTTTATATATGTATCATCATAAATCATGTTTAGATTGTTCTAGGGTCAAAAATAAAGTGGAATAATTTGAAACCAGTTGACATTCTTATAGTGACATCGTGGAGTATATTCAGTTGGATATGGGAGGATAATTTTTTTATAGTATAATATACAGAAAATGCACCTTTTCACATTTATTAAGAATTTTTCTATAAAAATTGAGTATATTTTATTAATTCCATGAATCAAGTATTTATCTAGTGTAATCAATTGAATAACATGTATAAAAAATATACTATAACTTTTTCCAAGTCATAGGGGATGAAAATGATCCATAATTTATCAATTCATTAATTTATTGTTTTTATATAGATGATTACATAACATCAAACCACATTACATGAAATTCTGTGAAACATTAATCAAAATAATGGACTAAACACATCTATATAATGTGACATGAATGATGTTTAATATTACAATGTTAAAACAATTGTTGGTTGAGGGGGTTAACTCTGTATTGTTTTGGTGAATAAATCGCTATCAATTGTAATTTATTTTATTACTCTATTAATGGTTTAATCTGATATGAATTTTTATTATTTGTTCTTCAATATTTGTTTCAAATAAAGTCATACTCTTGTAAATTATGAAAAATTGAGTATTAGCCAATAATATTAATATTTTAATGGCATATTAAAGTTTAAATTTTTTAAAAGTTGTGGTTCCTCATGTATAATAAGAATATTAAAATTATTATCAATAGTTGTATTAATTTTTATGTATTTATTATTTTTTGATCTAATAAGGATTCATATTGTAAAAAATAATTACCAATTTGATAAAAACATGTTCTTTTGCAGTTTAATATCCCATTATAAGAACATTAAACGAGATAAAGTTGTATAAGGTTTTTATGAGGTATATTAAGTATAATAAAAAGGTTGAAAAGTTTTTACTAAATAATATAATATGAAAGGAATAAAGTCACCATGCCATGGTTATTGGATTTATGTGGTTCTTAGTGCCACATTATAGTGAATTTTATAAATGATATAACATATTATTCGTTAGTTTCTACCATGTTGATTATCATTTTTATTTTGGTTATTTACACTTAATATGATTTTTTAGACATTTTATTGATTATTAAATGAGTTTGAAAATCATATAATAAATGAGGTAAATAAAAAATAGTTTCTGTTTTATAACATATAAATATTTTCAACTCTAAGAGGCTCTTTCATTCAATGAAGTAATATTAATTAATGCATTCATGGAAATCATTAATTAAATATGAGATTATTCTCTATTATCCCAAATTATCCCCTTTTGAATTATCTTCATTTGACTTTGAGAAGGAGGCGCTAGAATATTATTTTGTATATTAGGTCCTACTAATGATTTTATTGATTCTAGTGGCTAGAGGATACTATCAAAGGAAAGAACTAGTTGGTTGTTGGTAAGAGAGATTGATAAAAATCATAGCGAATGAAGATAAAAATCAAGAAAAGTGATGTACAATTGTTTTATGGTATTCTCATTTAATCCCATTGATTCAACTATCAGAAAATTTTGGAATGGGTTTTAGGTTCCCATCATATTCTTCTAAAATAAATATGTCCCACCGAACACTTTGATAATATTGGATCTAGTTATGGTGATGAGTCAATTAGAATAAATATGTATTTGAAAATTATTATTTACTATTTTTTCATAACTTTGATCATGTTGTGACACAATTTTCTTGCATATTATTTTTCTACAAAAGGGTATGTTCTGTTACTTTCTATGTTATAGTTAACTAATATTTATAGTATAAATTACATGGTTTAAGGGAAACCAACATGGTTTAAAGGTAACCACTATGGTTTTGAGAAAATCTCATGATGTATTTTATTTACCACTACATCATGTCCAAAGGAACTAGTAGGACTGATCACATTATGGTTCACTTTTACAAGTTGTGGTTCTTGGTGAGGACATAGAACCAAAATGACAGATTATGTCCTGGAGTTGTTTAAAACCTTCACATGATGCATTAATCAAACTACTTAAGGTTGTTTTGGAATAGTTTTGGTGTTTTTATTAATGATTAAATTCAATTTTTTTAGGTTACCATTCATACATCGAAAGTGCATTCTTTAAAATTATTAAACATATTATTTGAAATTTAAAAATATATACGTTCCCAAAAAAGTATGGATAATTAAACTATGTTGTGGAGGAAAACCGTTGACTTTATAAAACTTTTAAAAATTGTTTTCTTCATTAAACCTTCTTCGATGCAAGATTGAATGGCTTACCCCAAATCTATGTGAATTTAAATAGTTTTTTTTTGACAAAATAAGACGGATCCATTAATGATGGAGATCAGCAGAAATACAGGAGCATAACCACGATGGAAAATGATTGAACCAAAGCATATCCTCGTAGGGAGGGCCAATGCCTGCCATCTTGTGAGCGCCTTCGTTCGCTTCCCTTCTAATAAATGAGAAATTGCAGGAATTGAAGCCTTGTCTCCGCGAGTGAATACACCGGATAATGGGACCGAAAGGTTGAAGCCCGCCGTCAGTGAGATTGATGGCATTGATTACAGTGAGACAGTCGGATTCGATGTGAATGGAATCCCAACCGCAATCTTTTGCGAAGTTTAAACCAGCAAGGATGGCGGCGGCCTCCGCGACTGAGGGCTCCCAAAGTGCATAACGTGCTTCGTATTTGGCAGCGATAAGATTTCCCAGGTTGTCTCGGGCCAGTAAACCAAGTCCAACTGGGCCATCCTTAGGGAGAGAGGCATCCACATTGATCTTAAAAGTCCCTTCCGGTGGGGGGCACCAATGTTGGGGAAGAGGAGGGTGGGTGGAAAGTCTTTGTTGTTCAGGGTGGTTCTGCCATACCGCAATCCATGACAGTGCCCGGTCAATCCAAAATCTGGGGGGCCTCCGGAAATGATTGAATATGGCCTCGTTCCGCCTATTCCAGATAATCCAAGCCAAAATGCACAGGGCGCCTGCTTTAGCCGGCGAAAAGGAGGAGCACCATCGCATCAGGAGAGATGTAAGATCTGAGGCGGTGTCCGGGAACAACTCTATAGTTGATCCCCAGCCATTCCAAACCTCCTGAGCCCCGGGACATTGAACAAGAGCATGGAAAGGGGATTCAGTTACAGAAGGGCAGAAAGGGCAAGAGTTGTCGTTTGAGAAGTGTCTGTAGACAAGGAGGCTCTTAGTTGGGAGGATACCAGTGCACACCTGCCACCAGAAAAAGCGAACCTTAGGGGGGAACATTAAGCTTCCAAATTGATGTCCAGGGCCTCGCATCTCCTTCTGAAATCTGAGCAGAAAGAGCTTGCCGGTAGCCAGCTTTCACTGTATACTCACCTGAGCTGTCGTTTGTCCAGTAGAGATGATCTGGCCCTGCGTCTGACACACAGGGAATACTCAGAATAATTCTCCTATCCCTCTCATTAAACCAGGAGAAGAGTTTTTCCAGACACCAACCCGCCCCTTGATCATCAAAAAGACAACAGACTGTGGCATGTTCGGATCCTGGAAAAACAGGGGATGACGCCTTCGTGCCTGTCAGATCAACAAGCCAAGGATCGGTCCAAATCTTGACCATAGAACCACTCCCAATCCTCCAGCCAAGGCCTTTCCTCAGTAGATTACGACCGCCCCAAATGCTTCTCCAGAGAAAACTGGGTCGATAGACAAGATGGGAGTCCAAAAAATCCTTATGTGGGAAATATTTAGCCCGGAGAACACGCGTGCATAGGGATGATGGGTTATGAATCATACGCCAACCTTGTTTAGCCAGCAAAGCATCATTAAAAAGAGAAAGGTCCCGGAAGCCCATACCACCTTCAGATTTTGGTTGACAGAGAGCAGACCAGGCGATCCAATGGACTTTATTTTTTCCGTCCTTTCGTCCCCACCAAAAGTTAGATGTACTGGATTGAATCTTTGAGAGCACCACGTCAGGGAGTTTAAAAATAGACATCAAATAGCTGGGGACAGATTGAAGTGCCGCCTTGATGAGGATTTCCTTGCCGGCCTTGGAGATTTTTTTAGGGGTCCAACCTTGTATTTTTCTGTCAATTCGATCCACAATAGCTGAACAGATTTCTTTCTTTGACCGTCCAACCACCGTCGGGAGCCCAAGATACTTCTGGTGCTTATCGACCCCAGGAATGCGTGCTAAAGAGCAGAGATCTTCTCTTTTCGGCTGGGGAACTCCAGAGCTGAAAGAAATTTCTGATTTACTCTGATTGATCATTTGTCCTGAAGCCCGTTCATACTGTTGTATCGCCTGGCAGATAGCAGTACACTCATTAGGGGTAGCTCGAGAAAAAAGAAGGCAGTCATCCGCAAAGAAGAGGTGGGATATCGGAGGGCCCTTGCGACACGCTTTCTCCCCATGGATTATGGAAAGCGAGGCTGCCCTGGAAAGGAGGTTAGAAAACACATCAGCCACTAAAATAAAAAGGAAGGGTGAAAGAGGGTCTCCCTGGCGAAGCCCACGGGATGGGGAGAAGCCTCGGGTGAGCACCCCGTTGACATTAATGCAAAAGGAAACAGACGAGACGCATTGCAAGATCATGGCAATCCATTTGGTACAGAAACCCATCTTGAGCATCACAAATTCGAGAAAGTTCCACTCCACTCTATCATAGGCCTTAGCCATATCCAATTTCCACGCCATGATCCCTCTCTTCGCTCGTGTACGTGTTTTCATGGAATGGAAAATTTCATGAGCGATAATGGCATTATCTGTGATTAACCTTTTTGGCACAAAAGCGCTTTGGTTCTCTGAAATGACGTCGGGTAGCCAAGGACGCAACCGATTCGCCAGGATTTTCGAGAAGATCTTATACGAGACATTGCACAGACTGATCGGTCGAAAGTCCGACACCCCTTGCGGATTTTTCATCTTGGGAATGAGAGTAAGAATAGTTTCATTAAGAGAAGACAGGTCCGTTTTCCCCGCCCAAATATCCCGCATTAAATTGCAAAAGTCTGGACCGATGATGTGCCAGTAATTCTTGAAAAAGAGGGCGTGGAATCCGTCTGGTCCCGGGGCTTTCGTGGAGTGGATTTGCTTTAAGGCCTTAAGAGTCTCGTCATTCGTCACATCTTTAGAAAGTTGTCTGTTCATATCGTCAGAAATCACTGGTTTGATGCAGTCCTCAATCTCGGGAGAAATGTAAGAATGGCCTGCAGAGAAGAGTTTCTGAAAATGGCTCAGGAAATCTTCTTGGATTCCCCCTGTGTCAGACACTTTACTACCATCTGAATTAAGAATGACAGAAATGAAGTTTTTCCGGCGTCTTGCTGAAGCCTTCTGGTGGAAATAACAGGTATTAGCATCTCCTTCTGCAATATGAATATCACGCGCTCGCATAGCCCAAAAACCTTCCTTGTTGCGCAGGGCAACATCCAGCTCTCGTTGGGTTTCACTTATTTTGGAGAGAATGCTGCTAGACGGGGGTTTGCTAAGAAGATAGCCAATCTTCCTTTCAAGGAAATTGCATTGCCGGTCCGGATGACGGAATTTAGAGTAGCTCCAAGTCTTCAGATCAGATGCTACTCGGAGAAGGTTGATTCTCAGATCCGCTTGCCCATTCTTCCAGCCTGAACGGACAACCGCCTCGCACTCGGGATCATTTGACCAGAAGCTTTCGAATATGAATGGTTTCCTGTAACTATTAACGTGCTCATTATGGGTACAGTTAATGACAATTGGGCAGTGATCCGAGCAGTTGAACGAGAGATGTATGATATGGTACATTTTGAAGAGGCTCATCCAGTCCATTGAGCCAAAGAATCTATCCAGACGTTCAGCGATTCGAGTTCCATCATATCTGCCTCGAAACCAAGTAAAGGGATTACCCGTGTAACCCAGGTCCATCAGCTCTGCCTTAAGAATCGCATCATTGAAATCAGACATAGACGTGGAGGAGCGCATAGCTCCACCAATTTTCTCCTTCTGGAAGAGGATCTTGTTAAAGTCCCCTCCAAACAGAATGGGGCTTGGCAGATCACGACGGAGTTTGCAAAGAAGATCCCAAGATTTCCACTTTTCAGACTGGGAGGGCCAGCCATAGAAGCCCACAAAAGTCCAGGTGGGGTTGTGGGGATCACAAATGGAAGCAGCCACATGACGCTGGGAAAACGACAGGAGCCTAACATCGACATTATCCTTCCAGAGCAGACACAATCCCCCTGAATGACCCTGTCGGGGGACCGGGAAACAACCCTGGAAACCGCATTTTAGGGCAAGATTTGTGATGTCCTTGTTTTCCAATATGGTTTCGGACAGGAAAACCATATCAGGGCGACTTTGAGCGCAATGGCGCTGGAACATACGAACCGTTCGTGGGTTTCCAAGCCCACGGAAGTTCCAGCATAAAGCAATCATTGCTCTAGGCGGGGCCGGGCCTGACCCGCCTCCGCCTTTGTCTCTTGTGGGGTAAATGACGTACCTGATGCTTTCCTCCTTTTGGGAAGACTGGTGTACATACCACTGGACTCGCATTGCCGTTTCATATCTCCTGGTTTGGGATTCCCTGGACAATCGCCTTTACCACCGCCACGTGCCCTTCTCCAGGTTCCACGAGTGACATGTCCTCAAAGTGAGGCTTCAGTCATCCCAGAATCGGCTTGCAGAAGGGCATCAGTTGGGAACCGATTTGGACTCTGCTCAGCTTCAGGCGGATCCAAGGGAACATGTTTCTGCCTCGGAAATTTCTCTGGAGGTTCTTTTGGTTTAGGTAGCGGCCCAGTTGAAGTAAGGGACGCTAAATTCGGTGCTGTAAAAGCGAAGTCAGATTTTGTGATACCCTGAGTCAGGTGACTGTCTTGCCGAGCCCCATCATTACATCTGACGATAATCTCTTGGGAGGCGTTTCCATTTCCCCTAAGCTCAGCCGAGGGTTCTTTAGGGAAGACAGGTGGTCCCATCCTTATGATAGGAGGTTGTTCAGATTCCGGTCGCCTTAGATGGGCTGCAATGAGACGGTCCCGATGCAAGATTGAATGGCTTACCCCAAATCTATGTGAATTTAAATAGTTAAAAATAGTTTTGATTAATATGTTTCAGTAAAATCACGATACATCATGTTAAATAATTGAATTGTTCATTCATTTATGAAATCCCTATTAAAAAATTCATGCATATATATTTTATATATAAATAATGTTATGTAATTTAGTTTTAATTATTTAAAATACTTCTTAATTATTTATACAATGTATTAAATCATTATTTTGACTACATAAGATTTAGTATCATTCTACCTTGATTTTAGATTTTTATATGGTTATGAGTTTGAGTTTAGGGGTTGATCGTTGTTTGTATGTATTAGGTGTTAAAATTATAATTTATATTTCATATATACTAAGTATTAAATAATTTTTAGTGGGACTTTGGTTTAGAATTATAATTGGACTTGGAGGTTATGCTATGTCTAGAAAAGTGGGGCTTGGATACCTACCACACCAGGATTATTCTTATTGGAAATTTTTATTTGTTATTATTATAAAAAATTACATGAAAATGTGTCTTTTACCTTATTCTTGTGATGAATTTTTATTAGTGTAAATGTATTTGGATAATATTTTTGGGTTACTGAAACAAATTTTGAGTTGTGTAGAGTTATATAATAATTGGTCTGAATATATTAATTTAGTCAAACGAATTGGAATTCCAAAACTAAATCTCTAGAAAAATGAATGAATATAGGATTTAAATGACATGTAAAGATACATGCGATTAAATAGTTACATATTATATGCATATTATATATTTGGAAATGTAGAGACTATGATAACCTAATAAAATCTAATAATAAAATTCTTTTCAACGAAAACACATGTCATGACCATGATTGACTACCAATGTAGGTTCATACTATAGTTGGGTACCCATGAATTATATTTTGTAAGGCATGATATAGATAGATAAACATATGAGTTATGAAACCATATCCATCTAAGATATTTGGTTTACACAAAGCTGGGAAAAACTATATGATTAGATACTAGAGGAATAAAGTTGAGTGGTTTTCTATATGATGGATTTGCATGCAGGTTTTTACACTAAACAATCAAAGAATAATATGTAACATGATTACCATGATTCATACCTAAATAGATAATATTTTATAGGGACACTAAAATGGACTCAAAATTTAGTGAAATATGAATCTTGGTTCACTAAAGGTAAGAATGTATTTGGTCATAATTTTAATAGGAGTATTTTTATTAAATTTCATTGATGAAACATATAAAAAAAATAAAACCAAACACATATATATCTTTATTATAGAGTATTTAATATTTCATTGTTACAATTTTCAATCACTTATAGGTATGAAATATATAGAAGTTATTCATTAGTATCTGTGGTTGAGATGAGTTCTCCAGGAGAAGAATTTCGAAAATATAGATGCAAATGTTATAGAAATTAGATTATGTAATTCCATATCATGGGTATTGACTAACTGGAATTTAAAATTTTAATTATCAAAACACTTTAAAAGGATATGTTTGAAACCACAAGTTTCACCATGAAGAAACAATAAAATAAACCACATAATCATTAAAAGATAGCATAATCCTACTAGAAATGTCCCCCCAAAACAATTTCAAAGAGAGTGTGGTTACCGGTATATCTGGATCATCATTTATAAGTTCTTCTAAATAGTATTCCAATTTTTCCAATGTTTTCATGTACTCTTTTTTTATATTCCCTTAATTGAATCATATTATCTTTATAATATCTTTCTTTTCAATCCATGCACATTTCTCATCATTAGTGTCCAAATGTATCAATATTCCCATCATCTTATCAACTTCTTCAAGTGTGGCATTAATCATAGGAAAATCATCCACCATTTTTTATTTCTAATTTATGAACAGCTCCACAGTTTATATAGAAACTGTGACTTTCTCCCACATTTGTCTAGTTAAATTACCCTTGTGCAGTACTTACCCATAATATGAATCCTCTGCTCGATCAAAAATTCAAAAAACCATGTGATCACCATCCATCACATTGTATTTAAACCATTGGAGGATATTTTCAGTATTGGTAGGGGTTAGTTAGAATAATCGTTTTCTGCCATTCCCATTGCCTCTTTTACCCTTGATCTTTCTAAGACTTAGAATTTATCTACCTTGAAAATCTACTTCACTATCTTCTAAGAACTGACCCGAAGACTCATCCTGGGACACATCCATGGGCACTCCATACTCATCCATGTAGTTCTCTACTCGAGATACTTCAAAATCCTAGTCTGAACCTTTAATATCCATCCTTTCAAAGCGGTTTCCTAGAATAATAGCTAGAAATTACCTTGTCATACTTGACTAGATCAAATTAACACACCCTATGGGCTGCTCCTGACCCTTTCCACATGATGGAACTCCCTCCCCTAGAGCATTATACACTACTTCATGGCCTCACAGAGTATCAATATATTGGGACCCCCATTCCAATAGTGGCATACCTAGAGAGCACTGCATTCACATAGGATGCATCCTTGGGATCCCTTGAAGTTCCATCTTCCACCACTTGTGTCTTCACTTCATGGTTGATACCACTACTAGATAAAAAATTCCCACAATGGGAGCCCAAAAATGATTTTAAAGATAAAGAACCCAAAACACCCACAAATGATACAACTTCAGTACCCACTTGTCTTGAAGGGACTTTCACAAAAGGAATGGGATCACCCAAATCCTTCCTCAATCAACAAAAAAATCATCCACCAATGGGTTTCAATTCCGTGTCTCGCATTTCCCAACCTTTTCATTACCCATAAGGACCCTGCCTTAAAACATTAAATAATCTTGAGTTTTAGTCAAGAATTTACTTTATTTTACATTGAATATATTTTTTGGTTTAGAAATTCAGATAATTAAAACATAATATACACATGACAAACCTCATTCATACATAGAAGATACTACTAAAAGTGTATCCATTTTTTTTCAAAATATAAAACTTTTAAAAATAAAACAATATTTCTTTGAAAATCATCAAAACATTCAACACGTCTTCCTCTATTACCTTTAAAATCCTTATACCCTATGAAATATCATTTAAAAACATGGTATGAGAACAAAAATTTCATTAATGGATATAGATAAAATTGTTAGTCTAGTAAAAACAAGAAATCCCATTAAAAACCCATTTCATGAAAACTCATAAGCATGCACTGGAAAATCATGTAGTCACCTAGGTAAATTATTACTATATCAATCTTAAATTTACACTAAAAAATGGGCTAAACATATAGTCAACGTTTATATTTTGAGTATCTAATTTATAGGAGATATACAATGGGGTTCACCCCTCATATCTTAATCTATAATGGGTTCAACCCAACATAATTGATCTATAATGCCGTTTAACCCATCATATCATGAGCTATAATGGGGATAAACTAAAAATATCTTGATCTATAATGAGATCAAACCATAATTTTTTTCAAAGGATCAAAAAATACATAAAAATATTGAAGAATTATTAAAACCCTTTGGGTAAAACACATTCACATTTCAAAATTCCCTTTTTCGTAAAAAACAACTTTAAAAATATAAACAAATTGTGCACACAATAATGAAATAATATTCTTAAAAAATAAATTTGAGAACATATAAGTAAAAATTAATATAATAACGATTCATGAAAGTAAGATAATTTTCTCACTCTGAATGTAAAAAACAATATTTGTGAATTTTTTAAAAGAGACATTTAAAAAGATTTCCAAAGGAAAGATCGTAAAATCTGGTTCAAATTCATTAAAATGTGTTCAAACATCCTAAATAATGGTTTGAATAGTGTAAGTAATTTATTAAATAACAAAACTCATATTTATAATAACTTATATGATCTTCTTATAAAATTTGCACCAATTTATTAACAATTATTTTTTATTTCCATTGTTTCAAGAGCAGTCTTTTCCTTGTTTTCATGGTCGATTTATTATGTTCTTGCCGATAAAAAATAAATAATAATATATACATGATAATAAATATTTATGTAATATTTAAAAATTACTGGTGATTTTAAACTTCCCATGTCTTCGGTAAAAGAGAAACAAAGAATCGTCATCCACAAAGGCATCAAATTGACACACCATGAATGATGACTTCATTTTTAAGAATAAAAGGAGAAAATGAGAAATTTTATGATGCATATTCCATAAAAAAATTATTATATATATATATGATTCTAGATTTTTCACGAATCATTTTATAAGATGTGAGGATAAGGTATAAGTGAAAAGAAATTTAAAATATAAGAAAAAATAATCTTACCTCTTGAAAATTTCTCCTTGAGAACCTCCTTAAGGGTCTTGGAAAAGGTATTTTTGTGACCTCCGAAGCTCTAGAATGTTGAAATGGATAAGGATAAGTTAATATAAAATAATTTATTTGATAAATAAGGCTCAAATTGTTTAATTATTAAGAATGAAGGTTTCTTTTTTTTTAATTGTGGTGAGGGGTAAATTAAGAATTTCCCAAATTATTAAAATATAATAAATGTATTATAGTTTTTGAGAGTTAAAAAGAGGCCAAAAAAATAAATTATATTACATTTTAAAAGTTATATTATCATTTTGGACTTTTTCAAAAAAATTATGATTTTTGAATAATTTAATAAAATATTTTATTCATGAAAAATAATTTTTTTCAAAATAAAAACTATTCTTAATTAAGAATTTAGACATAAAGACAGGTTTTTAATTCAAATAAATTTTATTATTAAATAATTTAAATGAAATATACATATATTCAATTCACAAATTGTCTTAAAAATATAAAATTATATTTATTTTATTATTTTTAATACCATTAGTTTGATTGATTAATTAATTAATTAATACATCATAAATTTATAATCCATTAAGGTATTTATTTGTTCCCTAAAAATTAAAAATAAAATATCATGAAGAAGATAACATTATTATATTTTCTAATCATATTCCTTTTTTGAAAACACTTATATAAAATCTCTTATTGAAATATTATATAAATTAAAAATTATATTGTGAACAACTTGACTTACTTTTAAATAAAATATTATAATGACCTTAATGTGATTCACGTGGATCCAAAATGTTCAAAATTAGAATAAAAACATGATAATGGGATAAAATTTATCATAGAAATGGATTTATCTATAATTTTTGTTATTATTAATTCTAATAATTGTAATTAAAAACATTTTATTTATTTTATTTTTATGATTTCACAATAACTGCATCAACGTTACAAAAGAATTAATGTTCATAATTTCATATATAAAAATTAAAAATAAATTAATATCCTAAAAATGAATAAATAAGGTTCAAAATATACTTTTTAATTCATTAATTATTCATATTCACTCATATACATGTCAAGAAAACATCTTGAATTTTTTATTTTGTCTTTTCTTTCCCTACGTAATCATTGCACATTTGTTTGGATAAGATTAATGTTATATGACTATAAAATAAGAAATTAACATCCAATAACATAAATAATACATAATAATCAATAAATATGTCCTTAAAATAATTTTAATGACTCAATTATTATTAATAAAGACAAAAATTTTAGTTTGTCAACGCTGCACATGCATTACATAAGCATTGAAAATTATTTTTTTATACTTATCAAGAAATAAATTATGAATTATGTGTTATAAAATATTTATATACAATATTAATCTTAAAAACAATAAGTTATTTATTCAATAAATTTATTAATTTTTATACCATAAATATGTCTTCATGATGTCACAAAACGTAACGTATTTTATAAAATATAGTACTTTCTATTATTTACAAAAAAATAAAACTTTTTTGAAAAATTCTCAACAATTTATAATATGTTAATTTAGAAATTATGAATTCAAAAGTGTAGTAATTTTTTTCAAATTAAATTTCTATAATTGAGAAATTAATATTTTAAATATATCACCATACAATAAATTATATAATTTTTGAATTAATTAACATAATGAATATAAGTTTTTAATTCAAAAATACTAATAAATATGATTGTATAAATACCTGGGTTGTTATATTATCCACCCCATTAAGAAATTGTGTCCTTGAAATTACTATTCAATTATTAAATAAATATGTGTGGGGGGGTACCTTTTTCTCATTGAATTTTCAGATTCTCATGTTGTTTCTTCGACTATGTGGTTTCCCCACCCAACCTTAACCTATTAAATTAACTTATTCTAAAATACTTGTTCTCTATGGGAAATAATGTGATGATGTTTTTCTTCATAAGAAAGGTTCTCTTCCTGCTCAAATACTTCTGGGTACAAAACCTCATATAGATCTGGAACATACATTCAAAACATCGAAAAATGAAAAACATTGTGTACCTGAGATAAACTCAGTGACAAAGCTACTCGCTATGCAACCAGTAAAAAAATTCTAAATAATTTAATATGTCCCAAGAAACCATGGAATCAAATTACATTTCTTACTAAAACACATAACACTTTTCCATAGAGAAAATTTAAGGAAAACATGATCACCTACACTAAAAGAAAAGTCATTCCTCCTTTTATCTACATAACTTTTCTGCAAGCTCTGAGCTGTCCTCATGTGTGACTGAATAAATTGAAATTTATATGCCACTTCCTCTACCAATTATGGTACCATCAACCTCATTTCCCTGAAATCAAACCAAAATGATGGATTTCATTACTACTTCCTATATAATTCCTCAAAATCTACCTTCTGTATACTAGAATGAAAATAATTATTATAAGAAAACTCAACTATAGAAATATGTTGATACCATATGCCTTGGTAATCCATTGTTCAAGATAAAATAATATCTTCCAATGTCAAAATTGTTTGCTCTGACTGTCTATCAGAATCAGGTTGAAAGGATGTGTAAAATTTTAATTCAGTTCCCAACAACTTCTAAAGGCCTTTCCAAAATTTCGAAGTGAACATGGGATTAGGATTAGATATTATGGAGAGAGGCAATCCATGTAACGTTAATATATCCTTTAGATAGAATCAAGAAAGTTGATCTAGAAATATGTTTTCTTTAATAGGAAGAAAATGAGAAGTTTTATTCAATCGATCAATATTAACCCATATCACATTGTTACCTTGAGAAGTATTTGGTATTCACCCATGAAGCACATGGATATATTATCCCATTTCCACTATGGCACTGGAAAAGGTCAAAGCATCCCCTTTGGTTATTTTTGATCTGATTTAACCTGTTGACATGTCAAATATTCAATGGTAAAATGAGAAATATCTCTTTTCATTCCACCCCACGAGTAATACTCTTGAAGGTCTCTGTACATCTTAATTCTTCTATGATGAACTGAAAATTAAGAACTATGAGCTTCAAATAATAAATATTTCTTCAACTTTGAATCACAAGGCACACATAGACTTCCAAAATACCAAAACAAAATATATATCAATATTAAATTCATGAAATATACATTTATTAACCAATTATACCTTTTTATAAAACTCACGGTCTTCCTATTATGATTTCTCAATTCTATCAGACCTAGGTGACATTACTAACAACTGAAAAAATAGAGTAATTTTCTGCACCAACAAATTCCAAGCCAAAATTAATTAAATCATTATCCAAGGGGACATGTTCCAAAAGTAACATGGTTAATGTAGCATTATTATTTTTGACTCAAACCATCAAACAATTTGTTTTCTTTTTCAGGATGGTAATGAATTGTGAAATCATAATCCTTTATTAATTATAGAAATATTCTCCATATCATGTTCAGTTACTTTTGAGTAAATATATACTTCAACATTTTATGATAAGTATATATTTCACAATTTACTCCATAAAAATGATGCCCCAAAATTTTGAATGAAAAAATAAAAATAGGTAATTTAAAACTATGTATAAGATAATTTTACACATGAGGTTTCGACTGATGTGAAACATAAGCAATTACCTGATCATTCTCTATCAAGACACAACCAAGTCCTTTCAACAAAGAATCACTGTAGATGAAAAATTTACCATTTCTATAAGGTAGGTCCAAAACTTGGGAATTCACCAATATTCTTTTCAATCCCAGAAAACAATCATCACATTATTTTTCCTAGATGAAATTAACACCTTTTCAAGTTAACTTAGTCAGTGGACTAGATAACTATGAAAAGTTTTCAAAAAACACTTGATAACAACCAACCAAACTGATGAATCTATGAATATCAGTGACATTTGTGGGAATTTTCGATCTGTTAAAAACTTTTATTTTAGAGGTATAAAAAATTATGTTATATTTAAAAATAATTTGACCATGGGAAAAAAATTTCAACCAAAATTCACAGTAGTTGAATTTTTCATATAGTTCATTTTCTTTTAATTTTGAAAAATAACACTTAGATGATTTTTATGTATCTCTTTAGTTCTAGAATATACCAAAATTTCATCAATAAACACAACAACAAAAATTTTCAAGAACTTATGAAATATTATATTCATAATATCCATGAATACAAAAGGTAAATTAGTTAACCCAAATGACTTAACTACAAATTCCTAATGCACATATCTAGTATGAAACAAAATCTTCAGAGAGTCTACTTCTTATAATTTCAACTGATGGTACCCTAACCTCATGTCATACTTTTAAAAATACTGTGCTTCCTTGAGGTGATCAAATAAATCATCAATATGTGGAAAAAATAATTTTTCTTAACAGTGATGTTATTCAAGGATATATAATCAATGAAAAGTATCGTTGAATAATATTTCATTTTAGTAAACAAGACATGTGTACCCCACAGTGATGTGCTAGGTCGGATGAAGAATTCACCTAATAATTCATAATTTTTTTTCATTTTACAAGTTCTACTATATCCATTCAATAAGGGTGTTTTGAAATTGGTTTATTATCAGGAACTATGTCAATAATAATATAAACTTCTTGATCAGAAACAACACCAGGAAAATAATTAAAAATAATATCAAGATACTCATTTACCATTGGCACATCATTAATTTGAACAATTTTCTTATTTTCAATAATGTGTGCAAGATAAATTTTATTTATTTTCACAATTTCTTATATTCTTGATATGTTATAAATGATAAAGGTTCATTCTTGTACATAATGTAAAAATTGTTCTAAAAATAAACTTTTTTATCACTACAGTCAATATTATCGTGGTAAACAGAATGCCAATCCAGACCCAGAATAACAAAAAACTCTACTAGAGGGAAAACATTTGTTTGGTAGTAACGTTTTTTCATAAAGAAATATATGTATATTCTTATAAATGTTTTCTCAATACTCTCTCTTAGTGTTTTTACCATGATTTCTTCGTTCATTTCATGAGGTGTAATTTAAAATTTAGCAAAAAGTTTCTTAGAAATAAAAGAATGTGTAGACCCCAAATCAAACAAAACATTGGTAAAATGTAAAAATAAAATAGGTGTACCTGAAACCACTATTTTTTATGGATCAACATTTTCTAATGTTGTTGCAATTTTTTCCCACACCTTTATGTATCCAATATTATGTTTTTATAACCTTAGTTACTAGCTTTGGACACACATTAGGAAAATGAAAAAACTTCATAGAGTTAATGCATCTTACTCTCAAATTCTTTTCATTCTTATGATCATTTTCCATGAACCCACGAGCCATGTGTCCAAAATTTCTGAATCTGTATCACTTATTAGAATTTACAAGACATTATCTAGTAAGCTCTTTACCAAACTTTTCACGAGAAAGGAAATTTATTTTCTTACATTTAGATTTCGTTGATTAATTATTCCCCAAATCCTTCCAACCCGACCACATCTTATTATTGTCATCATAAGGAACATATTTTTCACCAAACTCCATTTAAAAATTTAAATCACAACAAAAAAATTTCTTATATATTTTAAATTCTCATGTATCCAAATCTATTTGTAAAAATTGTTTCATTACTATGTAAAGCTGATTATTTTTTTATCAGTGTCCGGAAAAAAGTTCACACATACTTGTCCAATCTTGTGATGTTTGCTTCAAATACAGCTATGGAACCTTTATCTTTTTTAATCAATTCAAGAATTTTTTTCCATTAAAAGTCGAAAAATCTTATGGAAATACTTCTAAAGGAAAATATCCTTGATGGTTTCCCATTACTTGGAAAAAATAACATCTTTCTATCTTGTATTCTTAACTAAATAACACGATTGATTGGATTAAACTTCAAAATGAAAAACAAAAAAGGGTTCCCTTTTGATGTTCTGAACATCCCATGACATCAAATATCATTTCCAGATCATTGATCCATCCTTCGGCTACAACCAGGTCTGATGATCCACTGAATGATGGGGGATGTTTCCTCATGAAATGCTCAAAAAAATACATGTTCCTTCATGGAGGACCAGGTTCCTCTCTAGAATGAATACCACCAGCATTTATAGCCCAATTCAAATGATCTATTACTATAAAAAACTGCTCAGTTCCAATTCCCACCATTAGATGATGTGGATTCTAAAATTAATCTTCCTCTCGGTGAATTCCTATTTCAGTTTCTCTATTTATTCATTGGAAAACCATTATAAAAACACATTTCCTTGATGATTCAACATGGTAATATTTCAATTCTCTACCATTTAAAAATATCCATAATGTAAAAATCATTTATGGAATTCTATTAACATCATCCTAAAAACTAAGGTTATCTAAACCATAATTTGATACAAACTAAAAGGACTCATCCTTAAAACATTAAATAATATTGAGTTTTAGTAATAAATTAACTTTCTTTCATATTTTGGAACTTTTTTGGTTTAGATATTTAGAGAATTTGTACATAATATATACATAATAAACCAAATTCTTACGAAGAGGATAGTATTAAAATATTATATATTTTTTTCCAAATATAAATATTTTAAAAATGAAACACAATTTCATTGAAAAATATTAAAAACATTCAGCAGAAATTTCTCCTTTATAACCATCCTTGTACCATGTGAAAAAACATTTACAAAAGTGGGATGAACAAAAAAATCTATGTAAGGGATATAAAGAAATAAAACCATTAGTCCAATAAAAAAAATGAAAACCCACTAAAAATACTTTTCTTGAAAACTCATAAGCATGCACAAGGTAATATTCCAGTCTTCTTAGGACATTAGTACCATATCACTCTTACATTTATACTTACAAATGGAATAACCTAATGGTAAAATTCTATCTCCAGATTACCTAATGATTTAGAGAGCTATAATGGGGATCACCTATCTTATATTGAGCTATAATGGGGCCCAAACAATCATAAATTAATCTATAATGTGATCAAACCATAATTAATAATTTAAAATGAACATATCATGAATAACATCCTCTATATCCCATTTAAACCCTTGAGAAAAACACATTCAGATTTCAAAATAGACATTTTTATAAAAAATCACTTTAGAAATATAAAATAACCACACACATAATAATGAAATCCTATTATTAGAAAATTACTTTGAAAAAATATAAGAAAATAATTATAATAATAAAGAGTAATTAAAAAATGAGATTCCTCTCTTTTCGTATATAGAAAAACAATCTTTTTGATTTTCATAAAAGAAACATTTAAAATGATTTCAAAAGGAAAGTCCCTTACCTTGGGTTTCAATTCCTTCAAATATGTTAAAACTTTTTGTATAATGGTTTAAATAGTGTTTTTAATTTATTATTGAACTAAACTCATGTTTATAATACCTTACATGATCTTCTTATAACATTTTCCACCCATTTGTTAATAATATTTTGTTATTTACATTGTTTTGGGTGCATTCGTTTCATGGTTTTAAATTTTGGTTTTTTATAGAATTCCTTGTCAAAAGAAAATTATAATAAAGAAGTGATAACATATATATATTTATGTACTTTTGAACAATTTCATGTGAATTTTAACTTTCCATGATTTCAGTAAAAGGGAAATGAAGAATCATTATCCATGAAGGCATTGAATTCACACACCATGAACGATAGTTTCATTTTTAAGAATAAAAGGAGAAGATGAGAAATTTTATGAAGCATATTGTCATGACCCATCCCCTAGGGCCCGTGCAGGGACTAACCCAAGCCCTCCATCCATAGACTAGGGGTTGGAGACTAGTACCAAAGGTGTAATTACCTAAAATTGGGAAAGCATGTGTTGGCTTGTGGGGATAGTCATTAGTCAGATGACCCGTTCGGGCACATGGGTGGCCCCTAGGGTGGGGACCACATGTCTGCAGGGCAACTGGTAGTACCTGGCAGTCCAGGACCCAATGACCAAGTTAAAGCGGGGTGGTTGTGCTACCACTGGGACCCTGTTGTCACATTTTGTATCAGAGGTGGTACCCGGCCTTAAGTGTGGTGCACTGCTTGGGATGAGATGTAGGGTCCAAAATGAGGACATTATGCTCTAAAGGGGGGTAATTGTAACACCCCCGAATGATAAAAGGGTTAAATGACTAAATGATATGTATCATGTCAACAAGGTACACCTTCCTTTTCGGGATTCTGTCTGATTAGAACTCCATAGTTTAGCGTGCTTGGTCTGGAGTAGTGATTTGGATGAGTGACCTTCTGGGATGTTTTCCAGGGTGTGTGTGAGTGAGGACAAAACCCACTAGAAAGGACATGTGTTGGCCTATGGGGATAGTCATTAGTTAGATTTCCCATTCAGGCAAGTGGGTGGCTCCTAGGGTTGGGACCACATGTCTGCAGGGAAACTGGTGGTACCAAGATGGCCAGGACCCGAAGACCATGTTAAGGTAGGGTAGATGTGCTATCACTGAGCCCCAGTTTTCACATTGGGACTTGATAAGTTTCTCCCAATTAATGGGTGGTTTCAAGGAGGTTTAAAAACCCGGGTGGTCTCTACCACCTTAACCTCTCATGTGAGGTTAAGGTGTGGTGGTCCCCACTTACAACTTCCATGTGGAGGTTTAGCTCTGATGAATCCCACCTAAAATATCCACATGGAATCTAAAAATAAAATAAAGTGGAGATCATCTTATTTTATTATTTTCCATGAAAAACCAAAAAACTAACTTTCATTCTCACCCCACTGTCGTCGAGGTGAATGTCTCGTTAAGTGAATACTGGTTCTGCGAGTTCAACGGTGCCCTCAGATTTCAATTCTGAGCTCCGGTTCAATGGTTATAAAATGCCACTCGCGCGTTTACTGAACGTACCAGAAAAAAAGTTTGGAAAATTATTATCAGACACCCTCAAACTGCACCAATCAATGTTAGGCCTTTCTTAGGTGAAAAACACCCCAAAAAACCCAACGGTACTCTCAGATTTTCAATCCGATCTACCATTTAGAAGTTATAAATTTTACAATAAAATATTTTCCACTTAATTATTTTATTTGTGGCCAAAAACTAACTTTTTCGGGTGGCCCTCACCGGAAAAAGTTAGTGTCTACATAAAGAAAGCATACCCTCAAAAGTTCAAGGGTGGTCTTGGATTTTTAATCCAAGTTACCGTTTGTGAGTTATAAGTATCTGAAAAAAAATTTAATTATTTTATTTACTATTATGCCATTTTTGGGTTTTCTCACAGGAGGCTCGCGCCGACTAATATTTAGTCGCGCTTAGGGTAAACCCGCCATTATGAGAGCAACTGTGCCCTCAAATTTCTGATCTGAGTTTCTATTTAAGAGTTATTCCACATTTTCCAGAAAACTACTTATGTGCATTAACATAAGCTCAACAAAACATCGACGGATCATTCCAGGCACTCCGGGACTCAGAATTGCGCGCCGTCAGATTTTGCGGCGTTGTAAAATTCCCATATATTTTAAAAATATATTTACATTGGAATTATGGGTCTTTAAATTCTTCCCACCCCAGGGGTTTATGTTTCCATAAGCCACAACTCATAACTAAGGAAACAAGTGGGGGTACTGAGCACGCATCTGAGCCTCCCTTTCCCATGTTCTCTCCTATAGGTTCCCGTGTTGCTAGTGAATGAGCATCAGAGGTATCGACCATCCACAAAAGACCCTCTCCTGTTGATCCTCAATATCAACTTGAACATCCATAAAAGTTTTCCCATCGTTGACGTCCATCTCGACATGGACAATGATGTGAGAATTGTTGTGCACGCTTCTACTCAGCTGGGATACGTAGAAGACATCGTGAACCCAGTGCAATAGAGGTGGAAGAGATATGCTGTAATCCACCTCGCCAACTCTGATGAGAACCTAAAAAGGTTCAATGAAACTCAGATATAACCAGACACCTCGTCCAAATCTTCACAAACCTCGTCAAGGTGAGACCCGTAGAAAGACGTGGTCGCCATCTTTGACTCTAGAGGTCTCCGTCTTCTGCTGGCGTACGACTTCTGCCTACTCTATGCAGTCTTCATCCGCTCTTGGATGATCTGCATCTTCCCTATGGTAGCCCATACCATCTCTAGTCCCACGAGTACTCACTCCCCTGGGTTAGTCAAGCACATAGGTGATCTACAAGGTCACCCATATAATGCTTCAAAAGGTGTCATCCCAATGGTGGAGTGATAACTGTTTTTGTATGAAAACTCCACCAAAGGTAAGTGATCCTCCCAGCTATGACCATAGTTGAGGATACAAGCATGCATCATGTCCTCAAGGGTATGAATGGTCCACTTGGTATGGCCCTCCGTCTGAGGATGGAAGGCGGTGCTCAAATGAAGATGTGTTTTGAAAACCTCCCACAACCCCTTCCATAGTTGGGAAGTAAAATGTGAATCATGGTCGTAGACAATCGTCGAAGGTAATCCATGTAGTCAGTCGACGATCATGCTAATCGAGTCATGACCCCTTGATGTACGTGGAAGTCCTGTGACGAAGTCCAATGATATCTCATCCAAATTCTACTCTGGGTCCTCTAAAGGCTGAACCAAGCCTACGGGTACCTGATGCTCCGCCTTCACTTGCTGACAAGTGAGGCACCGAGAGAAAAAATTTGAAACTTCTTTCTTCATTACCATCCACCATTGCTATTTATGGAGGTCCTGGTACATCGTCGCCATGCCTGGATGTACCACTATAGGGGATGTGTGGAACTCCCTCAACACTTCCTCCTAAAGTGACACTGGTACCATAGTACATCCTCTGAAGAGGATAACGTTCTCCCTGCCATTAGAAAATCCATCCGGTGCCTGCCCTGTATATATCTAAGCATGATGTGTCTCGCAGTCAGCGTCCCCATGTTGAGCCTCCCCGACTCGCTGAAGAAGTGAGGGGGTGACTTTAAGAGTCTGTAGAAAAACTACTCCATCTCTATCCACAAAGGATATCTACAAAGAGACTAGCTTCTCTGTCACCTCACTCAGTAGATGTCGGCCAGACATCCTACTGAGTGTGTCCTCTGCCATGTTCCCCTTCCCCGGAGTATAGAATATCTCAAAGTGAAGATCTGCTGCCATGAGGGTGAGGTTGGCTGACTCACAAGAGATTGGCTTCAACCTCCTATAAATGAGTTTATCCTGTTCTTCTTGGGATTCCTTTTTCGTCAACCAAGGTAAACCCCAACCCAATGTTGTAGATAAACCACAACCTCTTTCCCGAATACAGTGAATCTGAGTGTGAATTGTGGATGTCAAGTCCAAACCCAAACTAACGTCGTTAGGCCTCGACGCTGCCACCAAGAGGTTCCAACCGAAAAGTTTGCCTCAAGGGTCATATCACACTTTCGGCTTAAGTGTGGTTCTCGAGTCTCCTCCCAATGGTATCTTCTTATGTGAGGGTCATGTAAATGGTTTAATTGGAAACTCTAGGTCCTAAAAAAGATTTGTGGAAGGAAGGAATGATTGGTACCTATGTTTATTGATACAGAAGCTAACAGTAGACATATACCATACCTCGAATCATTCCTAGAGCCCTTGGGTCGTATTCCTTGACTGCACGCAACAACTCTCTTACCCTGTACTCCATCTCCCTGAGCCTAGAGAGGTCCAAAAAAGGGGGTTGGTTGTAACATGTCAAAAAGCACACCACCACATGCTTCTCTCCTAGCTCTGCTTCCATGTCTGCTACCCTGCAGATTCATTTATCCCTAACACATACTCTTCCTGAAACAATTTACACGCCCAAGTCTCTAAGACCGACGCCAATTCCTTACTTTCACACTGCTAACATTCACTGGATGTATCCGTTCATCCAAATAATTTTCATCCAAAAAGTTTTTCTCTAGAACCCTAGCATAAGTAAAAATGTAAAGAGGAATAGTGGTGGCTTGGATGTCCTTTAAACACACCTCACTCAGAAGTTCGAGCCCTGAAGCACTGATTTTATCGTATTCATCGAGTACCAAGATAGATCGGTATGCCTCAATGAATACTTAGCTATAGACCTGTCATCCTACCGAAGCTGTAGAAGTTCTAGAGAACTCTTAGCTACCTCCTTGAGCCAGTAGTCAGCCGCCTATGATTCGGGCTCGCCTCAGAACCTGAGGGGTATTTGATGCTGAAACACGTGTAAGGAACTAAACCTACATGTGTCCTCTACCGGTACCGCCGATTGTAACTGCTGACCAATGGGTAGTGATATAGTTGGAACACTACCCGAAGTTACTATCTTGGGAAATGGTCCATGTACTGATGCCTCATCACTAAATGGACATTCCTCTTGGTCACTCCCTGAAAAAGAATAGTAGCTAAGATCACTATCTGTACTATTGGTGTCTCAACAAGACTAAAAACTATAGCAACTACCTCCAGCCAGCCCTCAGCTGCGTGGAAAACTGTCTCGCCTCGAAACCTCATAGTCCATTTCTGTTGGGACTCGTGCAAAAGGCTCAGCCGGCATGCACATTCCGCCAGCATGCATGGTGGTATCTACTGCCCAACGGGTGGTGGTGCTTCCAGTACACCACCCGAAGGTTCCAACATAGTAAGAGGGCCCTGCACCAGAGCCTCGTCGCTCGGTGGGATATCAGTGCGTACAACTCTCAGAAATCTAACTGGATTTCTTCATTGAGGAATTTGAATAGAAATAGATGCGACACGGTCAAAATATTAAACCTGGTGAGATGACTTAAGGAATCACAAAAAAAACACACACACAATCTGTGTTTTTGTGCACTAACTCGGAAATCAGAAGTCAGGGTCCTAGTGTACGGATATGTTAGCCGCCGCACCAATAGTAGACTCTATGATCTAAAAACCTCACTCAATACAATTAACACTATTGTTTCATAGAAAAGATCAGAGACCTAAGTTCTATGGTAGAACTGACTCCTCTGATACCAATTTGTCAACCTTAACGTCGACTTCGACTTCATTCTTCGGAATCTCCATCGACATAGGACATGTTTGTCTACAACGAATCGACATCCACTTTTGCAGGACTCCGTAGATGAACAAAGATCAAGGTAGGGATTTTATTTGAATATGATATTGTTCCTTTAATTCTTCACACATAAGGCAAAGAATTATTATGGATGATTTTTCCTTGCGGGTTGGAAATTGTTTTTGCGGGAAGGTTCGAGGTGTTGATAGACTTTTTTTCTTCTATCTTCTTTTCTTATTAATTCTTTTTAATTCATGAAAGAATTGGTCTACTTGCTACCACCTTCAACAAAAATGGTGCGGGCGAAACCAACATCTCCTGAATCCTCCACCGTTCTTGTTTGTGATGTTCTTAGGCATGGCGATGAGGCAATGAGACGATGAATGCGACATAGGCAATGACCGCGCTTCCCATGGCCTTCCCGACCTGCGCTGCCAGCCGGCCGCACCCTCCACCGGCCGAAATGGTCCCGACCGCCACATCTTCTGGCCGAACCGGCTTCGCCACCCATGGCTGAACCGAGGTTCCCTCTCGGCTGCCCACACATACCAGCCTCACTGGCCCACCTCGCCATGGTCAAACCGCACTGGTCCCGTCGGCCTAAACTGCATTGGCCCGTGACCTCCCTCGCGGCACCCCAGCCGAACCGTGTCATCCCGCGGAGCCCCTCGCGGTTCCTCGACCGAACCGAAACAACCCTGCCGACCCGAGACGCATTGGCCTTCGGCCTCCGCGTGCTCCATGCGCCCCGTGCCACCGCTGGCCAAACCGGCCTCAACTATCTGGGCCAATCCATCTAAGCTGCGCCCCTCGCGGCACTGGCCAAACCGTCCCCGACCTCTCAGGCCGAGCCGTCGAGCCATGCCACACATGCGCCTGGCCGAGCCGGCTTCTCACGCCCCTCGTGGTAGCTCTAGGCTGAACCCCCATTACACCAACCCACGGCCGGTCCGCGCCCTCATGCTACTCACGACCCTTGAGACCTGCTGTGCCAGGCCCAGCAGGCCAGACCAAAACCAACTGGTCTGGCTGGACCGAAACCAAACCGGGTCGGCCCAGACAATGTGAGGTCGAGTCAGTCTGACCGGGCCAGACCGGACCCGGGCCTACTACCTTCCCTTTACTTTATTTTGGCCATATCTTTGGCATCAAACGCCCATTGGATGAATAGTTGGTGGTGCTGGTATTCCTGGAGTGCAAAAATTCCTTTGTGTACCCCATGAGAGTTTTGGGTATAGTTGAGATATGATCAGGTTGGATCGAGCATGAATCCAACCGGGCCCCCGGGACGAAAAGGCTAATAACTCACAGACCGAGCGTTTGATTGACATGCCGTCAGTTGCGTTGAGACCCCTATGATGTGGCAGACCTTTGGGATACATCTTCATGGGACTTCGTGATAGTTGATGTATCGAAACTTGGCTTGAGAAGAAGACCCTACCAAAATCAAGTGTGCTTTGTGCGGGAACCCTACGGCTGACTGCTCTCTGACTACTATTCCAGGATCCTATGTGGGTTCGACAGTTCTGAATACTATTCCAGGATCATAAGTGGGTTTGACTACTCTGACTACTGTTCCATAATCCTACGTGGTTTCTACAGCTTTGACTATAGTTCAAGGATCCTACGTGGGTTCAATAGTTCTGACTACTGTTCCAAGATCCTACATGGGTTCGATAGTTCTGACTACTATTCCAGGATCCTACATGGGTTCGACAGCATTGACTACTGTTCATAGATCCTACATGGCTTTGACAGATCTGACTACTATTCTAGGATCCTACGTGGGTTTGATAGCTTTGACTACTGTTCCAGGATCCTACATCGGTTCGACAGCTCTGATTACTGTACGAATATTCTACGTGGGTTCGACCGAGTAGATGATTCAGTGGCTACATGTAATCATCTCTATTTCTCTATATAAGTTGTATACCTATGTGATTTGAGTCATTAACTTTTGTGTTAACCTCATGATTGAGATGGATTAATTGATAACTTAGGTATATGTTTGAGCATATACCTAAGTGGGGTTATCTGTTGATTTCAGACTTTTTGGTTGATCCTTGTTGGATTTTGTGAGACCTTAAGGGTCTCGAGGTCCCTACTGAGTATCGTTAGACTCACCCCTGCATGAGGTATGCCCACACCTCGTTGTGATGGATGCAGATGAAAGACAACGCTGATCGAGGTTGAGAGTATCAGGACTGGACAATACTTTGAGGTGGACCTTACGACGAGTTGGTACACGGAGGAGATAGATGGACGTGGAGTACTGAGGAGGCGATCTGTACATACCCTTCAGGTAGGAACCTTAGTGAACGACCCAGTTTTTATTTTACCTATTTTCTTAAATTGCACTTGTACATTCAGTTTCACGTACTCTCCAGTTAGGTTTGTATTCTGGCCCCATTTTACTTACTGTACTCACTTTTTGGTTATTCAGTTTACTCACGATCTTATCTGCTATGTGTGTTTACAGGTTATAGAGGCAATGCCTTCCCAGTTTTAGGGAATTACGCCTTTGGTGCTAGTCTCCAGCCCCATGCCTATGGAAGTCAGGCTTGGGGTAGTCACGGGACAGGTCCTAGGGGATGAGACATGACACATATTCCACTAAAAAAATTCTAATATAAAATCTGGAAATGGATGCGGAGAATTTATCCTTGAGAACCTATTCAAGGATCTTGGAAGTAGTATTTTTTGTGAGACCAAAAGCCCTATAAGGCAGAAAGGGATGCATGAAAGGAAAATTTTCAAAATTTAGTCATGAAAAAAGGCTCAAGTTGATGATTGTTTATAAAGGAAAGAAACTCCAATTATAATTAAGGTGAGGGGTAAATTAAAAATTACTCAGACTATTAAAATAAAATAAATGTACTATAGGGTTTAAGACTTCAAAATTAGCCTAAAAACTAGACAGTATTACATTTTAGACTTAATATTATAATTTTTGGACTTTTCAATATTTTTATAATTAATTTAATACATTATTTTATTCATGAAGAATAATTTTTTTCAGAATTAAAATTGTTCCTAATTATGAATTTAAACACATCAAAACATAGTTTAAAATTTGAATAATTTTTAATTATATAGTATAAATTTCATATTCATATAGGTAATTTGTGAATTATATTAAAATTTTTAAAATATATTTATTTTATTGTTTCTAATACCAATAATTATAATTATTCATTAATTAATAAATTACTGCATCATAATTTTCGAATCCATTAATTAAATAATTTGTTCCCTAAAAATTAAAAATAAAATTTCATGAAGAAGATAGTTTTATTAAATTTTAAAAGAATATTATTTTTTGAAAAAACTTTTGTAAAAACTCATATTAAAATATCATAAAAATTAAACATTATAGTGTGAACAATATGACTTAGATTTAAATAAAATTTTATAAAGGCTTTAAAGTGATTCATGTTTGTCCAAAATGTTCCATATTCAAATAAAAAACATGATAATGGTCTAAAATTGATAATAGAACTACATTTATCAATAACATGGGTCATTTAAGAATTCTTCTAATTTTAATTAAATTTTTTTTTTTATGCTAGCACATGCACTACATAAGTGTTGAAAATTATTTAATATTAATTTTTTAATTTTTTTCATTATTACTTAACCATATTCTATCTAAATAAGTTATAAAGATTCCATATAATTTATGGACTGGGAAGTATATCAATTTATATTTTATGAGTATTTGGGGTTCAGAATCATGCCGATGAATATTGGATTCTTCAACCCTTTACCATAATTTTAAAAAATACTTATATATTGGTTATTTAAAGGAGACTACGTGATTTTTTTTTCCATAATGATACTAATCAATAAGTGTTTTGGACCAAAAGTGATGTTTTACTTGAGGATAAATATATTAATTGAGGTGTAGTTATAAAAAAATTGAACTTAGAGATGTTTCAGGAAAACAAATAGGATTTTTTTCCAAAGATGCAAAGTAGGCTAGTTCCATAAAGGGTTATAGAATAAAAACACACCTAGATAACACAAGAACTACAATGGTCCATAGTATGCATCATATTAATGAGAGATAAGTTTTTATAGTATATTTTAAAGAATTAATATTTATAAGTGATGAAACTTATACATTTGGAGAGTCTATTCAGAGATATGACTATAAGAAATGGGTATATTCCATGAGACTTGAGATGAAATAAATTTATATTAACCTTTTTTTATATGGTGGTTAAACCTTAAGCAGTGATACCCAAAGGATTGTAGTGGGATTCTATAATAAAACTAACATGAATAGTATCGTTTCTAATTATAATGATCATCTTGTAACTAAAGGTTATAAAAAAATTCAAGGTATTGACTATCAAGAATCATTTTCTCTAGTTGTAATGATAAAATTTGTTTAGATATTTCTTTCTATAGCAGCACATTATGATTATGAGATATATCAAATAAATGTAAAAAAAATTTATATAATAGGAATTTAGTTTAGTATGTGTATATGATATAACCTAAAGGTTTTTGTGTACCAAATTATAATGGTATGTTTTTTTTGTTACAACCATCCATTTATGGATTGAAGAAAATTCCTCAGAGTTCAAAAATCTAGTTTAATAACATAATCAACGATTTTTTTTCATAAATATTACAAATGATTTTTATATATACAAGTGGTTTAGTAGGATTTTTGTGGTAATTTTGATGTTGTATGTGGTTGATATACAACTCATCAGAAATTATGTCTTGGCTTTACATTCTATAATGGTTTGGATGAGAAAGCGTTTCTCAATGAAAGACATATCAAAAGTATCCTAAATACAGGGTGTGAATATATAGAGAGATAAATAAAATTATTTTCTTAGACTCTGCAAAATTCACATATCATTAAATTTCCAATTATGTATAACATGGAGAACTATATGAAGTGATAATTTTTGGTGTGACATAGAATGAATATTTTTAACATTCAATAAACATATAAAAGTTAGAAAATATTGATATGTTTTTTAATTTTTATAAAATATAATATACCATTTATGACATGCTACATAGTAAATCTTATTTTGGTTATGATTTGATATTAACAAGTAGTTAAAACTCCAATACTTTTGAGAGTAATTTTATTACAATTAAGAATATTTTTACGTATTTGAGAATAAGTAAAGATATGCTCATGGTATATAGAGGGGAGAATGAGCTCATTGTATGGGGTGAAAACGATGCCAGTTCTTAATCTTAAATGTTTGATATGAGATCTCATTCTGGTATCATGTTTTTCCTCAACTACTGAGCTACATGTTCGAAGTTTTATAAACAAGACCATTTTGTGGACTCAACAATATATGTAGAGTACATCATATTATGTGATGACGTTAAGGAAGATGTTTGGATAAATAATTTCATTATTAAACACTGGATTATTCCAAGTCCAATGGGATAAATTTAACTTTTTAGATATCATAATATACTTATTTCTCAAGACAAGGTAACCTAGTCATACAAAAATACTCAACGTATACTTCACAACAACATTAGTATTCAATTGGTCATTGGGAGTGGAATTATAAGGATATATTGGGTGGTTACTAAGTAGAATGTAATAAATACATTAACAAAGACATTAATGTATAAAATAATGAGGTTCATGTGAAGTATCTTGGTATTAGATACTCGTGAGACTACAAGTAATGATTGTTTCCAATGGTAATTAATCATGATTTATAATAATGGAAATATCGATTTATTATTCATTTATATGTATTGATTATATTAAAAATAAACAGTAGAATGATAAAAACCCTTCAAATTATGAATTTAAGATATCCTTAATCAATGATCATCACATATTATGATATGTTATGATTGATATGTTAATATTTTTGTGATAAAGATATTATATATGATATAGAAAAGATTCCAGAGATAATAAGTTGTGACCAATTATCTGGGAAAATATGTAAAAGTATATCACATGAAATCTCATATGATCCAAAATATACATTGGTTTTTATGCTTAATATTAATCCCTATTACCCAATATTGGAAAGTTATACAATATTTAATTCTTAATAATTTCTTACCTTTCCTATGAAAGTATTTTGACTAAGCTAATATAGGTGTTATTAGGTTTATTACTGATCTTTTCATCAGTAGAGTTTAACCGAGATGAGATTTTTCATATTTTATGATAAGTATAACATTTAGGTTCCTGATTAAAAAAACTTAGAAAGGTATTTAATAGTTTTAGGTGAATTAAATGTGATGTTCCTAACTACTTATTTGAATAGGATATTATATTTTTAGAGAATATGTTTAGTCTATTATAGAGAATCATGAATATATGATATGACATGTACTATATTGACATGTTTAAGGTCTATTGGTCACTTGATTTATAATAAAAAGTGGATTTATAATCCAGAATATGATGTATATAGATATATTTTGTTTTTTAAATGTTTATATGAAGATATGAGTTTTTATGATCAAGATTAATCAATATTCCTTTATATCTTAAGTATCAATGATGTTTTACAAGGGGATTATTTTTTCTTAAAATTATAAATAATAGAATTTATAATTTTTTCAAATGATATAAAGGCCTGTAGGGTCACACCTAAGGTCTTGGAATGAAGATCAATATTGGTATAATGAATTTATAAATAATTATAAAGAGATTAAGATAATTATATCCAAAGAAGTTTGCATGGATTCACTAAGATTTGTGATGTCTGACATAAATTCTACGAGTATTTAGTGAAAGTGGTAGATTATTTTATATTTTTCAATAAATCACAAACATGATACAGTGGAAGTTACCAGTCCATGGTTAGTAGATTCCCATGGTTCTATGTGGCACACCATAGTGCATGTGATAAATGATAAATGATATTAATCAAACATGTCTTCTATATTGATTATCATACGTATTTTATTTTTTAAAACTTCATATTATAAATTGTAAAAAAATTATTGATTATTAAAATAGTCTAAAAGAAACACAATCAATGAGGTAATATCCAAATGGTTTAGCCATTTATATACATATGAAATGTTTAAACTCATATAGGCTTCTTCATTAAATGAAGGTGGCCTATAGAATAGGGTTTCATGGACTGCGTTCGATATATTTAAGATCATTCATGGTTGGTTAAACCCTTATTTATTTATATTATCTCCATTTTATTTTGAAGAGGAGATGTTAGTACTTCATAGTAAATAATATGCCCCACAAAAGGATTGGTGATTCCTGGGTCTGGTGGATACCTAATGAGGTATGAACCTACTTCTTATTGTTTTCAGAGATTGATAAATCTCATATCAATTGAATATCAAAAGCATATATTGCAAGGTATTATTATTTATGGTTTTCTTATTTAATTTTATTTATTCCACTCATAATAGATCGAGTCCCAATTTTTTTTTATTTCCCACCAATTATGGTCATAGTGATGTCCCACGAAACCATTGAATAAAAATATCAGATATGAGATGAAACATTTTTGGACGAGGTTCCCACCCAAGTATGTAATTTTTGTTTTTTATTTTGTGAAAATAATCTAATTTTTTCTTTGGTTATAAATTATAATATTGATTAAATGGTTAATATTTTTTATAAAGGGAAATTTTAGAGAAAGTGATATTTTACTAGTTGTGTTATATGTGTGGGGAGATGGAATAATTATGAAATATTCATGCTTGAGATGGTATTTTATTACCTAGGGGAGTGAATTTTATTTAATTCAATTTTAACTTAAATAACAAAAAGGAAATTTAGAAGTTAATTTATTTTAATGCAAGGTATGGTTAGTAGTAATGTTCTCCTAAAATTAGATTGAAATCCACTATCCCGATGTATTTTTTTTATATTTTAAATAATATTACTACTATAGATTTATTATACATGGAATGCATGTTGGTTTTTAGGATGGACCAATTTCTTGTGATGATAAATGTTTTCATGATAATTTATACGTCACAACAGAAGGCCTTTTCAAATTCTAGTGAGGAGGATTTGATATTATTGATGAAAAAATATTTATATGAGATGGAATAGTGTCTTCAATAATGGTGTATATGGTTTGATTTTTTATAACACTCCATGAATTTTTATAAAATTAATATTATAATTTAAGTCACTCAAAAAAATTATCCTATAATTATTTTTCCAATGTATTATTTTATATTTATGATATATTTATTGTATCAAGAAACATGGATTATATTGGTATATATATATATATTTTAAGTCATTATATTGACACATATCTCATATACAGAGTATTAAATCATTTTTAATATGAATATCCATAAAATATACCTAGAAATATAAAAGTACAATGTAAATGGAATTATAGATACATAATAATTTTTTAAAATAAAACATGGAATACTGTAATTCTATCTTTATAATATGATGGTAGATCTTAATATAAACATATCACTACATGGGATAACATTGGGATATAAACATAATAAGCGGTGTTATGAAATACCCTATAATGGTATAAATCTAGGTTAATATAATAGTGAGATATAATAGGAGTCAATAATCATAAAATGGAATCACGAAGGGATAACATCATTAATCATAAAATATAAATAAAAAGATAAGAGATGAAATTTTATAAAAAACTTGTAAACCTGATAACCATAAGAATGTGGAACAAATATAATACATATCATTTTAAATATAAGTCCTTCCATGTTTCGAGGATAATATAACATGAAGTGCAAGGATTAATGCCTATGCTCCATGCAAAATATCTATTGAGATGTAATCATTTTATAATTGACTAGGGGGATATATTATTCCAAACCCAAACATCATATACTAATATCTCTTTTATGTATGTGATAAAATGAAAATAAATATAAATAAATTATAAATTCTAATAACCCCATGATAATGATATAATATAGATAATAACGTCACAAAGAATAGTCAAATGTTGAATCATTTAGATACCCAAAACAAGAATTGAATATGTCATATTGGCTTTTGAAAGGTAACAATCAATAAAAAAATGAAATGTTATAGGCAATGAAGTAATTAATAAGGGTAGAAGAAGCGATTCAAGAAGAAATGAGGTGAGATAAATAAATTGAAAATATTCACTTATAAACTTCATAGGGTTTGACATAAAGAAACAACATAATGGGAATCATAAATAAATACATATCCCTAAAAATGGAAAATAAAGTTTACATAATATTAATTATTTATTTTAAAAATAATGGAATTCGATGATATGGAGATAAAGGGTGATAGAGAACATAAACCCAATAAAGAGAAAGATTGGGAGAGAAGCCATATTTTGAATCATAAATTGATTTGGATGCTCCTTTAACACCATGATTGGTTAAGATTAATTCATTAATTATTTTATTTAAAATCAATTACATATTTTTCCATCTATTATTATCCATTTATTATCATTAATAATATCATTCATGTCAATTGTTTTGAGGTTTTTTAGGTCGTGATTATAAATATTCTGGGATGTAAAGATAATAGTCAATTTTTATTTTCCCTTAGTAACACAATCTATTGAATTTTTGTGTTATATTTATCTTTTTATTACATAAGTATAGGGTTAAGCAGTTTAGTAGATAGTTCGAATTCATAAAATATTCCTTAAAAATATTGTTTTTAATGACTAAACAAACCTTGCTGAATTATATTTAATATTAATATTAATATTACTATTTAATTATTACAAATTATAAAAAATGACTTAATTTCATTACAAATATTATATCTATAAATTAAAATCATTTTAAAATCATCAATGATGAGAATATGTTAAAATAAAGAATCATCATTCAATTAGTTACTATAAAACCATTATAAGTGAATGATATTTTTAAGAGAGTTTAAATGGAGATATAAACATAAAAACATTTTAGTTTCATAAAAACAATAGATTATAAATATACTAGTTTTTAAAATTCACATGAAATATTATTAATGTTATTGATGGTATAAGAGGATAATTTAATGGAAAAGACATGGGTTTTGAAACTATTACCTTACCCTTTGGACTTTCACTTTTGGAATGAGTCTAAATCCTTCAAAGAAGGGTCATTTGGTCAGAAAAAGGATTTGAAAAATTGTATAGAAGGGATTATATAGGAATTTTTGTATCCATTTTTTTATAGAATATTTTTTTAGTGAGAAGAAATAAAATCATGAGTTGTGTTTAAATAGAAAGTTGGAGTGGGTATACTTGAATAAAATTGTGATTAATTTATTATTTAGGCTTATGACTATGAGTAGTATTGATTATTTTACTTTTAATTATTTTTGATTCAAAAATTTTATGTTTTATTAAAATTTAGACACACCCAAAAATAAATGGAATAGTTGAAATATTTTATTAAAATAAAATAATGAAAAATATTTCTTGGTCGGAATAAAATATAATTTTGGATTTACAAATTGATTTATAGGTTTGAAAAGTATGTTTTTTAAAATAAATTATTATATGCATTAAATATAATTTATTCTATGATTATTTTAAATTATTAGTTCATTTTTACATTATAATTACTTTATAAGACTTACAACATATGAAAAAACTATATTTATTTTACTAACCAAATTTTTTTAAAAAAAATGGACAAACATTTCACCTGATATAATTTTTACATGGGAATTAAAAAAAGGAGATCCATTATATCCAAATGAATTTTCAAATCATGTAATTTTTAAATAAAATTTTAATAAAATAATTATTGTTTCATTGAATAAATTAATACAAAAAGAATAATTCTTCCGGGAAGAAATATTTACTTCTCACTGTTGAATTGAATAAATATTTCTTTGAAGAATGTATTATGTTTTCAAGAATAATAATTGTTTTATGTAGATAAAATTAATACGTTGTTTTTTGAAGGATGTCCAAGAATTTTATTTTAATAATTTTTTCATATTAAGAAGCAATTACGACTCGATAAATGGAATTTTTATCTTTTATATGTATGGAGTTGGCTGAAATATTTCACAATCTTCATGAAAATAAATTATAGTTTATTCAATATTTGGTCATTGTGGAAGATTTCATCCATAATGACACTATGCTCTTTCCCTTTGGAACCAAGAACATTGAGAAGAAGCTACTCAAGTATTTAGATCCTGAGATTAAGGTTATTTATAAATTCATTTTGAATTCTATATCCAAATCATATGATAAATTTTAGAGAGTTCTCTCCAAATATAATTATTTTTTATACTTGTTGTTTATTAAAAAATTGTTTTCTAATAAATATTTTGTGGATAATATATTATTATACCCCATAGAGGAAGAATATAAACTTTTATCTTTATGGGAGAATGTGAACACTTTTGTTTTATAAGAGAGAGAGAGAATTAAACGATCTAGACGACTTGAAACTTTATCATTAAAATTATTTAATAGCTAGTTTTGTGAATATGATAGGATATTTTCAGAGTGTATTTTTTAATAATGTAGTCACTATAAACAAGAAATATTAGGAATGTAAGGAAGAAAACGAAGAAGAAACCCCTATTATTATTAATGGGGGCATGAATGTGGGATGCTAGTGGATGAGTTGAAATCTACTAACATAGATCTCATTGCTGTTATATAAGATGTTTTGGAAAACTTTACAAAATATCTAGATGATAAAATTCAAGATCAATATAAAGATATTACATGGAATGTTGAAAATAAAACTATTGATAACAAAATGGCTATAGAAACTGATGTATATAAAGATGATTCTATTGAATTTTATCTTAGTGAAATAATAACTACTATAGGCAATGTAGAGAAACATACTGATGGAAAAGAAATTTTTTTAAATGATTTCGATTTATAGGTTCACATATAAAAAATGACTATTGATGAAACTAAATAATATATTGTTAATGTTGAAGCTAATATTTGAACTATTGGAGAATCTATTGAAGTGGAAAAATGAAAAAGGTGAAATAGAAATGATCAATGTAAGGATAAACAATTAAAGGATAAAGATGATATAAATAATTAGTGTTTAGATATAAATTTATTTTTCTAAATAAAAAATTGATTTTTGATAAGGTGATTCTATTTCCTTATTCTGATAAAGAAGGTCATGTTTTTGCAAGGATTTACACCTGTTTAGTACTAGTATAATTTCATGAATTTCATCAATTTCAAGGTGAAATTACTGATTTAAATTTGGTTTTATGGAAGATTTACATGAATAGAATATATAGAAATGATTCTGTTAAAACAAGATTTTCAGGAATTGAGATCTCACGTAGTTTCAAAGAGAAATTTTGATATGCTAAAATAATAATTAAAATATTAAAAAGGTATGAAGAATATTTCTCAACCTATTAAGATAAGCATAAACAAGGAATCTAAAAATTAGTTTAATGATATGTTGAAATCTCATGCTAACTTTATTATGTAAAAATGTATTATCTGAAACTCTGATGAGAGTTTTTTCATTTTAATTTATGTTTAAATACCTTTAAATTGCCTAATAAAATTCTTTATGATTTTATTAAAAGTATCACTGTTTTCTTGGTGTTTCAAGACATGAAAAAGTGGTGAAACTATCCAATTAGTGAACAATGAATGGTTAGTGTATGATTAGTTCTAACTATGCCACATAACCATACACCTCATAAATGGGGGAGGCAAAGTTTGTAAAACCATGGCTAGCCAGTGGCTCTATGGGCTTGTAGAGATCCAAACCACACGACCTCCGAACAATTTTTCAAACATTTTCGGGCCCCCAAGAAACCATGAAAACCATTTTTTGAAACAGATAGGGGTAGAGACACAGTTTGGGAAACTGTGTGGCCAAACTGTGTGCCTCTTAAAAACGTGTAAAATTTACCTTGTTACCTATCACCTTTATATGATTTTTACTCTATTTATAACTCATTTATCCTCTAGTAATAATGGTTACAAAAAAAATCCTTCCAAGATCTCCATGGGTGTATCTCCCTCGGTTTTGTTGTATTTGATGTGCTATTGGATGTGAATAAAATTATGGGCGAGTCTATGAGTCCTGATTGTTTTTTGAAATTTTATTATAAAAACCAATATTACTGGTTTTATATTCTTTTTAAGCTCTTTAAACCATGTTTTTATAAAAAATTATTATATTTATCATTAAATATAGTTTTAGATCAAATAAAGGGTCGTGTTTGAGGGGGTGTTTGTCTATGAGATTGAGGTAGGTACTATAAAATTTATTTACTATATTTGTGGTGTTTATTCATGTGTATGTGGTTAGTGCGTTTATTCTGTAGAACTATGTAATTTAATCCTTTTTATGGAATGATTAATTGTATTTTTAAATGATTTGTTGGATCTTTCAAGGATCATGTTGGGTCCATTTATGACGAGTTGACTTGAACTTAGTCTACCAATGGGGCATAAAACTCCATTGAACAAGAAATCTGTGTTATTAAATGATGAATTGAAGGGTTTATAAAACTAAACCAAATGTAATTATGTTTAGTATGTTAACTTGATATAAAGGTTTGTCTAGATTAAAATGGAAAATTGAATGGGTTATGATATAATTAACGAAAAAGTAATAGATTGTTAAAGGGGAGAATTACCATGTTATTAATGGTCTAAAATTATGATTAATGGTTGTGGTTATGAACTGATGTAAAAATGGTATAGTTATGGAATTGATTTAAATATATTGGGAGAAATGATCCATGGGAATGTTGTTAAAAATATAATAAATCATTATTCTTATTCTTGATAAAATGAAACCAATGACAATCCTTGTAAATCATGATTAATGGTATTGTTGAGATGCTGGAATGAGGCTCATTATATTTTATTCAGGATAAATTGATTCTCTAGGCCCCAATAATGTATTTTATAGTTTGTATGTTGGACCTATGATCCAAAATCCTTTATTATGGACATGATGTGGATACCTGGAATTATATGTGAAGGTATAATGGTTCAACTAAATTTATTAATGAATTATCATGTGATATAACATTTTAAACCCCTTATAGTTTTTGTTTCAGACTTATGGTGTGTAAATAAGCATTTATGGTGTGTTGGTGCAGTATTAAGAACCAAAATCTCATGGGACTAATTGAAAATTATTTAATAAAAAACATATTCACATTCACTATCATTTTTAATCATTAAATGTTCTTATGTATACACTTTTATTAGAATGAATTTTTTTATAAACATCATTTGTTGTGGCCTATAGATTTTTACTCACACCCTGCACTACTAAAAAACGGGGCAAGGGAAGTGCTACACATTTATGAGCGCTTTTTAAAAGCGTTGATAAAGTGGGTCTTTATCAGCCCTAAAAAAGTGCTAATAAAGACCCCCCTTTATCTGCACTTTTGTAAAAGTGATGATAAAGACACCCCTTTATCAGCGCTTTTATAAAAATAACTGATAAAGGGTAAAATTCCAAAAAAAAAATTAAAAAAATTTATTAATATATAAAGCTATAAATCTATTTATATTGATATAAATATAATATTTATTTTTTAAATATGTTTTAGAAATGATGAATGGAAATCAAATATGAATGTATATGATATTTAGTAAAAGTGGCGTATATAATAATTTAAAAAACATGTTAAATTAATAATTATGTATTTTTTATCGACCAATATTCATGTAATAACTCTTTGAGTATAAAAAAATAAAAAAATAAATAAAAGATAAAAAATATGTTGAAAATACAACTCAAACATCAAACGACCATAACTTTTGATCCAGGACTCCGTTTGAGATCTACAACATATCAAATCAAAGCCTGTGACGAGCTCTAAAACCCTTTAGATGGAAAAACCCCGTCCAAGGTTTTTACTTGGCCAAAAAAGGCCCATAAGGCCTCCAAAACTGAGTTTTTAGTTAGGGTACCACGATTTTTTACCATTAAAACATCTATAACTTATGATACCAACGTCTGATAAATGTGTACCATATATCATATCGATGATAGTTTTATTTTCTTCGATTTGACTAATTGTGAAGCTGAAACAGACTCTTGTATTAGAAGTTATAGTCCTTTTAACATTCAAACACCGATAACTTCTGATTCAGATGTCCGTTTTGCTTGTACCACATATCATATCGAAGATCATTTCCTGTTTGTCGATTTTACTAGTTTTGGAGTTGAAATAGACTTATGGATTAGAAGTTATAGCTCTTTTAACATTCTTGATGACTTTTCACTTCCACATTTCTATGTATTCATTCATAACTATATATATATATCTGTGTGTGTGTTGTATATATGTATGTATGTGTTTATTTATTTATAAACACATGTAAAAACACATATTCTATAAATGTATTTGAAATTAATCTTATAAATATATATATTAATATACAAATAAACATACGAATAAAAAATTATTACTCTATATATATATATATATATATATTAATAGACGAATAAACATACGGATAAAAAATAATAAATGTATCTATATATATATATATTAATATACGAATATATATATATGAATATAACTAAATAAATTTATATTAATATGGATCTGTATTAATATATGAATACATATAACTATATATATATATATAACATGATATATCATTAAAGGGAGAACAAAACAAAATGGCTAAGTGGTAAAGTTGCAGCGCGCAAGTGGGGAGGTCCTGTGTTCGAATTCGAGAGGCAACAGGGACACGTGAGCACAACGAAGTGGGGTGTAGCGTGCGGGTTGAGGGGGTGCAGGCGCAGTGAAGCAGGGGGTAGGTAGCGTGCGAGAACCACTTACGAATTATATTTTTTTTTTCAATTTTTTTGACATTTATCAGCGCTAAAAAAATAGCGCTGATAAAAGTACCCTTTATCAACACCTTTTGAGCACTGATAAAAGGTACCCCCCTTTATTAGCGTCATGCTTTAGAACCGTCATAAAAGTGCCGATAAAGGGATTTTTTAGCACTGATAAAATCGACTTTTGTAGTAGTGCTTCTTGGGTTGACATTTGGTACCTAAGAAGAATTTATCTTTTCATGTTTTGATAAGGGTAATGCCCATATTTTAGATGTTTTTCTTGGGATAAAGTATGATTGAGGGGGCCAAAATTTTATTAGGATATATTTTAGGGATCATCTTTGGAGTATATATATTTTTTGTTCTGTGGAACTTTATAGTCTCATGACATGACGCACTTATCATATTGGATTGTTGTGTTTCTCTAGTTTTGGGTTTTGTTTATGTGATTATTGGTTATTGATTAATATAGAATGTCAATGTTTATTATAATTTCTACTACTAGTTTACTCTAGTAATCCTACATAAACTATACTCCTACCATATTTAAACCATAAAAATTATTATCTATAGAGGATAATTGTCTACTAGAAAAATACAAGAAAACCTTGATTAAATATAGAAATCCTGAAAATAGTGTGAAGGCCGATAAATAATCTTTAGTGTGTTGGTGTTTCAAAATAAAAATATACTTCATCATCATCAAAACCTAAAACAAACACACACACACACAAATATATATATATATATATATATATATATATATTAATGAAAACATGCCTTTTTAGATGGAGGTGTATTTTATATTTGTTGACTCTAAACTATTTTATCTTACAAAACTAGACCCAACATCCAAATGACTGTTTGTTTATGGTCACTACTTCTCTTTATATCCATTTCAATTAATATTATTACCAATTTTTTATAAATGGATACAATTCAATAAAAAATTATTGTTTAGTTCAACACTCATTTTACTCAATTTCAGTTCTTATAGTGTGCTATATATAAGGTTTTGATTCTCATTATCAACCATATTTTTGATATCACTAAAAGAGGATAATGATATTGGTAACACTAAATTTTACTTAATATTTTTTTATAATTTTTTTCATATTTTTTTAAAAAATTATATAATTTTATGCATTTGAAATAATAAAATTTGGGAGATTTTTTTTTATATTCTTAGTATACAAACATGAACTATATATCATATGTTTTCATGCTCATGAAATCCATTGTTTGTTTGACTACTAATTTTACATCGAGTATATTTTAAGTTTTTTATTAATTTATTAAAGTGTTTCAAAATATTTTCCATGTTGTTATAATTCGATTCAATAAAGTTCTCTAAATACAGAATATTATATATAGAGTGTTTACTCTAATATATACCATGAAAAAGTTTATGTCAATGTTATATTACAAAATATTTCAATTTATTGTAACTTTTATATCCAGTGAAATTATTTGTTTATTCTTACATATTTTATATTTTTAAAAAGAAAGTATCTTAGAAATGCAGATAATACTATTATATATCATGTTTGAATTGAAGTTTATTCTTCCATATTAATGTTTTTATAATTACACGATAAGTCATGATTTAAATTTATTCTTATATATGCATGAGTTGTACTTATCTATTTATCAGAATTTATTTTATTTTTCTAAGTATGATATATTATGTATCATTAAAATATAATACATATGGAAAGTATACTCTTATTTATTAAGAGTTTCCCTTACATATTGAATGAGAATATCTTACATATTATCTAGATGTCATGACTAATTTTTATGTATTATTTGATTTTATTTTTATGTATACAGAGTAAGTATTATTATTACACATTCTATAGAAGTAATTTATTATTACGTATGAAGAGTTCAATACATTATCCTTACATGTTTAAATTTTAAATATTTTCATATATAATTATTGAGATCTATTTGAAAGGGGATTACTTCTCAACTCTAATGTATTTCATTAATTAAAAAACTATGATTGATTGATTTAATTTAAGAATTTCTGAGCTATTATTTCTGATGGAAAGATACTATAAAGACTATGAAGACTTCTACTTACAAGGATATGATCAAGGATTTTTTTGAGTCAATTAATTTTGGGATATTTTATCTAAAACAAAATGTACACATATAAATGACTAACAAATTTCATCAAATATCATATACACAATATAATATTATCCAGGGATTACTATAATATTATTGATCATTTGGAATGTTTTGTTACTCTTGTTTTAATAACAATGAAATTAGAAAGTAAGATGGGGAAATGAGAAATCAATACTGTTGTTATGTTCTTGAATATTTTAGAAATAACTTTGAATCATTTTTAGATAAAATTTGGATAAATATATTCTTCCCTAAATAATACTAAATTTATTTTAGTTGTAGTTCTATATAAATATGTGTAGTAAATATATTTAAATTATACACCTTCTATCATATTTCTTAAGTACACACTTGTTATTGTAAGTGTGAGTGGAGAGATCAATGATATGTATTAGTGTTGTAAATGATATAGAGAGTTTGGTTGAAATATTTTTCTACCAGCACTTATAAAGTGTTATTTTGTTATAGTAAACTTTATTATCCACAATAAAAGGATCCTAATAATATCACTCTATCTTAGTATTGCATCTTTTCTTTAATATTATTTATTTTTACTACATAATATTTTATAAAAATATACATAACCTGAAAGAATTAATTCAAAATGAAAGTGAATGTTTTAAAAGTAGAAATTCAAGAACTTAATTCACACCCTCTTGAGTTATTATTACTAACAACAGAGATACAAAATATTATATAGTTCTTTAAGAAGATGAGTAGTCTATTTTTGTATCACATTATCACTATAATCCAAGATCTCTAAAAGATTATCATAATAATAGATAACATGATCCATCTATACCACCTTTATATTTATTACAAGATAAGGATTCGGTTTACACTTCCTCAAAGTGAAACATATTATGTATGTGTTATTGGTTTGGTGGAAGGGAAACACACTTTCCACTTCTCCAATTTTATTAATAACATAAAATTTACCAATATTCCTTCAACATATCTTATCATTTTTCCTAAACATCCCTACTCACTTGAACAAAGATATTATAACTAATTATTTATCCTCAACCTACAATAGTAGATCGATTATTACCAATATATTTTTTACAATGAATATAATATGATTTTATATTCAAATGAATGTATTGAACCACCCCTACCATATCTTCCCCCATTTTTTAGTCCCAATAGATTCATTTCTATAATTTATCCAAGGATATTGTAGTCCTTTATTTCATTTGGTAATGGTATTCATATGGATCCATCTTTGTACATGAGTGGAAATTATTATCATATAAGGACTTGATCCGGGGAATATATTGATCCTACTATCCTTTTAATTATATAGAGACATCTTTGAAAACACCCTTTTTTGTTTTAATATTCCTTTTAGATTTAACATATATCTGTAGATGATATACTATACTGAATCTCAACGATGTATTCAACTCATTTTGAAGAATCATTCAAATCTTTTAAGTGATCCTCAGATCTCAATCAAATACACCTAATAGTGTTGTTACATATAGCCTCACCACTTTTTTTAGAGAGATTTATTCTAAAATGGAAATTTAGTGAGCATAATTTGATGGATGATACACCAAAACCCATATGTAATTGTTTCTTTTAGATAGAACTTGGAAGAATTTTTCAAAAATACATTGTGTTCTTATCCCATTTCAATGTTTCTATGATTAATGGTTGCATAATCCCCTTATATGTGTGTATTTATTCCTAAAATTTGTGGTATACCAAGACCATTGAAAAATTTATTTATCTATATTATTCCTGTATAAATACACTTTGATATCTATATACATATTTGTTCTCCCTTGGTAGAGAGAGAATATTCAAGTATGATCATCATCTAATATCTCTTTCTTCATCTTAAGCACTATGGGCACACATAATCACATAAGAAATCTTACAACTCCATCTTTATAAACATTTAAATCTATGATTTCCACTTCAATACAGCTTCCTACATGTTTCCTTTCTCAACATGAACCCTTTATGCTAACATAATATTTTCAACGATAGATGATTATGAAATCATTTTAGTCATGGATGATATTGTACCTTATTTCATAATACAAATTTCTATCCTTTACATGTCTAAGAAGAATGGAATTATTTGAGTCCACATCGTAGATATTTTAATAAGATTATTTTCTACATAGATTATATTCCACATTGTTCTCATTTCTATGATGAAAATGGATTGAGTTGTCATAGTGTTTGATCAACCCTGACCATATTTATTAGAATATGTTGCGATCATTTTTTGTGTAAATATACATTCATATTTTATGATTATTATTTATGCAACACATTTATTTATAAAGATAATTTCTCTAAATATCTTAGGAAAATATTACTAGTGACAAATTTAAAACATTTATTAGGTAATTTCATTCATGTACCATCGACTATATTCATCCATATGTTATAAAATTAATATTTTGCTTAACTATACAACACCTTCCTTTCTTTAAAGCATCACTATAGATTACATTATTCTGTTTTGATAGATTTATTTCTTACGAAGTTACCATGTTTACATGGTTTGATAATCATGAGAAATTACTCCAAAACCATCGATAATACCCACCCAATATTTTTAAACCATGGTTCTATCTCAAATATATTATTCCGGATAATTCATTAATCAACTTATTCTTTGAATGATTCATTTATATCCATTTTATTATGATAACATTCCACACGAATGTGACTTTATCCATCAAGAAGTTATATCAAATATAATTTTCATATAATTTTTCATACCAAAAAGTATTTAATAGAATACTTTAATGAAATTGATATTCTTCCATGCTTTTTTAATATATTTAAATATCATCTATAAACACAATTATAAATATTTTGAGTAAATATATATAGAAACTATTCATAAAGTCCATTGTGATTTCGGAATAATTGGTGTTTCCAAATGGAATCACTATGAACTAATACTATCTATATATTATATTAATGGAAATATTTGGAATATCCTTTTTTTCTCCTTTATTTAGTAATATCCAAATCAATGTACAATCTTTGAGAATTATTAATCTCTATGTAGTTGATCTAACAAGTCATAAATTCAAAACCAATGATATTTTTTTTATCTTTTTGATTTTAAGAACATGATAATGAATATCGAGACACATTGTATTACCTTTCATCATGATGAAGAAGATTTGGTAACCCATGGAGAACCACGAGGGTGTATAAAAAACCTAGTTTAGTTCACTTGTATTTTCTTCTTTAACTCTTACAATTCAAATGTAAGCATTCTATAAGAAACTTTTTTATTGGAAAAGCAATAGGTGTATGTTTCATAGGAAAATCAATCTACTAATCATGATGAAGACTGAGAAATTATTTATGGAAAACATCAATATATTAAATTAAAATTATGGTTTCATCAATTTTTATGATTTCCTTTATCTCAATCATTTTAGGTAGATATTATTTCTCATAAGGTAATAATATCCATGAGTTATTGAAGGAGACTAATAATTATACTTTTAAATTTATTGAATGGTAGGATGATTTGGGATTAAAAAATTTATTTCCCTTTTATGATAATTGATATTAGATTTATACAAGGATAACTAGCCCATACATAGTATAACATCAAATTATACCAAAGTGAGTATAACTATTTTCTATAAGAGATTCTTCCCAAAAGTATTAATTAAGGATAAGTTATATACTTGAGATATAATGCATACACCACTTGTAATTTTCACTGATAATAAGACCCCCTTGTATTATGGCTGTTTTGGAATATGTTTTGAGAACATTCATGACATGAATGAATGTATTGAGTAAGAATCAAATTAGACATTATTTATTCATTAATAAATAATAAGTCTACCTCTCACCACTTTTGTTTAGGATCTATATCAGTATTGTCATTTCCATAATCTATTCTATGCTACCATGCATTTTGGTATGATGGTTTTTAGTTGTGCTAGATGAACCTTGGAATAGTGAATTGACTTATATATCCTCATTGTTACTTTCTCTTGAATTACTAGAACATCAAATTTATATTAAAAACCAATTCCTTATTATATCTTTTCAAATAAATTATTCATTTTACTTCAATATTATTGAGAATAGTTCCATTCTCTTCTCTACATGAAGCATTTTTTATTTGTTTGAGGGAATTCCTAGGGTGTTGATTTCTTTAAATTTGGAATGTGGTTTGTTTAATGAAAAACTATATGTGACATCAACTAATTCCCCGTATATTTATACAAGACATTCCCAAACTATGATGTAAAACAAACATTTGTGACATATATGATTTGTGAAGGCACTTAATGTAGTCATACAATTTCTCAGACATACAAATTTCCCAACTTGTCTATAGATTCAATATCTAGGATTACCAAGAAGTGTGACACTTTTTTTAATCGATAAACTATCACCCAAATAAACTTTCAACTTCATTGAGTCTTTGGTAACCCCATCATGTAAACCATCATCACCTCATCCCACATCTATATAGGCACCAAAAGTGGGTAAAGTAATGCAAAAAGATACAATTTTTAAACCGTTACCCTTCAGTAGGTAAATATCTATGAAACAAAACTAATGATGTATCTATTTATACCTAACCACAAAAAGGATGTCGAATATCGTGGTGCATCTTTATAGACCATGGATTCATTCCTTAATTTGAAGCATGATATTCACTCATCTTCTCTTCCCTCATGGAAGCTCATACCACCACTCTCCAATGGATTTTTATCACATCATCGTCATATAAGGACCAACCTTGAATAGAATCACCCCTTTCATGAATTCTTCCATCACCGCACACTTTGGGTCTGAATCTTGGCACACGTTCACATGGTTCACCAAATAAGATGTGGTCACTAAAGGTTCATGTCCCAGTACTCCATGATCCTATGAATCATCCACTAACCACTTAACTATCAAAATCATCAGATGTGATTTCTCCTATGAATTTCACTCACCAAGATCTTGTTTATTTAGAGTTTTCCTTCTAAGAAATTCTTCAATATAAATAAATTTCCCTAAAGTAGAAGCCATCTCAAAATGTAATGTTTATAGATACTCTACCCAATGACTCATTCTAAATTTCTAATCCCTTAGAGAGAATATATATCAAAGTAAATTGTGTTCTTTGAGAATAAAAAAACCTCCCACCAAAGAGACAATGTCACCATGTAGCGACCCCCAAACCCAGGGTGCTTAATGAGACATGATATACTTAACATTTCATTACATCATCACAAATTGGATATCATCTCCCATTACTACAGAAGATCGCGAGGCTCAGGATTCTGGGAAACTAGCTGCTTCTGATTAACTTCATTAGTACCAACCATGCCTGCAAAATTTTAAACAAAAACGTAGGGTGAGCAAAAATGCCCAGTAAGGGGGTTTTAAAATGTTTTAAGAAAACTCTTTCTCAAAGCAGTCCATTTGAAGAGAATAAAACACTTTTCTAAAAACGAGACATTTTCTTTTCATGAAATCCAACATTTTTTGAAAACCACTTACACAGAGAGGTACGTACTTGAAATAAACTCTATAGTAAACATGATCAGAGAGCGCAACATAAGAAAAATAAATAATGCATAATATCCAAACAAGGTTACTTAAATTCTAAAAAGAATTCTGTGGCCAAGTAGGGAAAATGTTCATAACATGGTTCATGATAATGTACAGTTCATCTAACAGTTTACCACATGAAAATAGTTCTTGACACATAAATTACATCTTCATAGTCACAGGAGCTTTCAACTAGGGGTTGTCCTGTTAGTTGAACTAACCCCTAGTTGACCTTTATCATCACATGTAGAGGGAATGTATAATACTGGACTTTTTCAAGACCTTTCGTCAAGACCGTATAACATACTTAATGGGTCAAGGCTCACTGCCAATCCCGTTTCCATGGTAGCACTAGCCAAGGCTAACTGCCAAGACCGTCACACATAACGTCTCATGAGACTCTTACTTTACCCAATGCATTGGAGCGCTGTATAATTTCGGGTGCACCCGTCACATCATTCTTGTTGAGCTATATAATTTCGGGCGCACCCATCACATGTAAGTCCTATACATCCCTCACATTTCTTGACATCGTCAATCATTAATAGGGTTTCATGAATTCTTAATCAACCCCCATTTTACATACTTATTCATAACTTGAAGACAGTTCAATCAGAAATACACTGAGACATGCATGCTAAATTCGTACACATAAGAAATTGTCTTAACAATTGAAACATGGGTTTTAAGGAAAAGAACATAATCACTTAACATTACATAACATCATAATACCCAATTAAAGCATGGTTGTTCGTAACTTACAAATATGCTGAAAAATGGGTATTGTGGGTGTTTAATTAAAACTGTGTAAATATACTTACAGTTAGGGATACAAAGGGAGAAATCAAGTCCATCTTGGGAAAAACCAAGTACATAATTGTGTAAAAACTCTTTCATTAGCACTTTAAACAACATGACCCCCTTTTCTCTATAAAGTTTGTAAACACCATAAAAAAACTTGTAATTGAAGACAACATGATGATATATATACCAATACATATGCATGGGTTTACCAAAATAAGCCATACTCAAAAATATTTCCCAAGTTATACATTAAACGAAAATAATGTCTGGCAACCCGAGTGGGGTTCCTTTAAAAGAAATGAACTTAACTTTCATAAGACCCCTTATTGGCATAAAATCAATCTTGCATGCAACATGTTCGATGTGTACAAATACATGAATGCATGTGTATAAAAGTTTAATGAACTCTTACTATCCATTTTCTCAAAACCAAAATCCTGATTTATCAAAAATGATAATAAGTGAAAATTTTCAAATGAAAGAACTATTTTGAGAAAAAACTAACCTTTAAACCTCATTACACATATAAAAATGTATATAATTGGTTATCTTGGATACAATTCTTGAGATAACATGTTTTTTAGTAAATAAATCATCATGTTATATAGTACAAAACACAAGAGCCAAATTCATCCCTTATGCACATTGATGTACATGTAAATACATATGATTACATGTACATATATCTCTTTATGCTTCATATAATTGCGTGATTTACATGTTCACGCAATCATTCGACCACTCCATTTTTCATAGGCGAAAAGAAATTTAGGGTTATAAAAATTAAGAAAAGGTTGTATAATTGCTTATATAATCTTATACATATGTGTATATAAATGTATATATATATACATATATATACACAAAGTGTAAAATTCAAGGACCCGCACCCAAATAAAACAGATCCTTCGAACCCTTACCCCAATTTTAGGATTTCACAAAGAGGCTGACAAGATTGGTTCTAGGAGCCTCGGATAGGTGTACATAGTGTGTATGCGTATAGGAATATATATATATATATATATGCATATATATACTTTTGTGTAAATAGACACACTGTAGCTTAAAAGGAAAACAAGGCAGGATATTTTCCTTACCTGATTGAAGGGGAGGAGTGGACGAAGCAAGAGAAAACGAGAGTATAAACACAGAAGATATACATATATATATATATAACACGTATATATTTATATGTAAACCGAAGCTTTAACAAAACTTAAAAACAGAGTTCGCCCCTTATCTTAGCTCAGAGAGGAGAGGAAAATACAGCAACGACGAGGTCCAGAAGCCGGAGAGATCAAAGGAGACGGACACAAACGTCCCTGGCCCTTTGGTGCAACAGGGTTTAAAAAAAACAGAAGACAAAGACCGACATGCAAGGGGGTATCCGAGGGAGGGGGTTTGGTGTCGACTCGTGGAAAAGAGGAGATAGTCGGGTCTACTTCTCCGGCCTAGACGAAGAAAAATGGGGAGACTAACCCTACTGGTTCGACGACGCAAGGAAGAAGAAGAAAACGAGGGACGCGGGGAGAAGAGGAAACCAGAAATGAGAGGACGACCGGGATTAAACCGAGGTGATCGGAAGACCTAGAAACGATGCGTCTTAAAAAAAGATGGACGGCCGAAATCAAGGGAGGCTGGATCGGACGGTCCAGGGGCGGTGCGGCGTTAAAAAAACACGGTTCAGCCGGTTTAAAAAAATGTTTTATTAACATATTTATTAATTTATTAAATCATTGATTTTTATTATTAAAGAATTCAATTATTAAACCAACTTTTATTATTTTAATAAAAAAAATCATTGGTCAATTATATATTGGTTTACTCAAAACATTTTATTATATGTATATATATATTTAAAAAAAACAACAATAATTTTTATTACCCTTATTATATTATCATTATTATTATTAAACCATATTTATTAATTACTTAATATTTCATTTTGAAGATCAATGGTTCATTTAGTATATAAAGAAAACATTGGTTAATCAAAACATATCACACACATATATATACATTTTAATTTCCTTTATTAGCTAATTACCATAATTTTCTTAATTAAAGATTAATATTAATTAAACATTAAATGTAACTACATTCAATCACACTTAAGAGTGTGTTGATATGAACATTACTACTATGAAACACATAAATAAAAGAAATTATAGTTTGACGTAGTTTCCAAAACTGTTTATCGAAGTTATAAACATTCGCATTATTATTATCTATTATATTTAATTTATAGAAAAAGAATTATTTTATTTGATGCAATATGTATATATATATATATAACTCAAGGGTTAATACATTTTTAGACAAAAATAAAAACCCATTAGCTTTAATATAATTACAACATAAAATTTTAATTGCTCAAATCAAGAAAATAAGTGTAGTGAATAATAATATTAATTTTTTTCATAAAACATAATTCGCATTTTTGGGAAAACAAGAAATAAATTGATTAAATTATCATTGATGTCACTTTTTAACATTAAAGAAAATTACACAATTAGCATTCCTATCCTTTTGGGGTAAACCATCTTATTTCCAACGGTCAAAATAAAACTTAGAAGATAGAAGAAACCAATGGTCAAAATAAAAAATTAGATTCTTGGGGAAACCAATTGTCAAATTTATAGTCGTTTGGGGTTCAATGGTCAGATTAGGGTGTTTATAAAAGGCTGGTCTCGGGGTGTCCCTCACTCCAGGTGACTGAAGGAGAAAGGAGAAGATGGTTTGTATGATTCCCCTGGTGCTCAGCACGGTTGCAGTGGCTTCGGCCATCCTCATGTTCATTAAGATGGATGCCAGAAACCCCTACCGCATTCTTGGGCTCTTGGTGGTTTTAAGCAGTATCCCCATTATTGTAATCGGGTTCTTAGTTAGGATTTTTGGTTAGTTTATCTTCTTGTTCGGTCAGTGGAAGTTGTAGCCAAAAAGTTACTTATCTGAATAAAAGAAGTTTTCATTCTTTTGATGCATTTATTATTATTACCTTATTATTTGATTGTTGGTTCAATTAACGAGTGACATTGAAAAGAAAACTTGTCAAAAATCAAAACATGGCTTTCTCGGGTCGTTACATCACTTCCCCCTTCAAAGAATTGCGCCCTCACAATTCTATCATAAAAAGAAAAAAAATAGAAACCCCAAACATAGAACACTACCGAAACAGTTGATCTGGCTCGGTTAACGGGATACCAAGGTTATCACAGAGCTCTTCCATTTCCCTAGCCCAGATGCACCTCGGACAGTACTCCTTGAACTCATGTTCGTGCGTACTGCACACTGGCTTCCAAAGGGAGGCTCGTGCGATGCAAAGCTCAGAAACGTCCGAGTAGATAAACTCCTTGATGACTCTTCTGTCCACATCATGATCGAGGTAGTAGAGAGGGATGATGCGATTGAGGAGACTGAGATTCAAGACTTGGAACATGTAGGCTGCACTGAGCTAACCATTCTGAGCAGCCACGAGGAAGAACGCTCTGGCAGAAAAGTTCTGTGCCAGAGTAAAACACTAGAACAGGACCTCAAAGTATCTTCCCCTTCGCCTGTAGCAGGGGAGTTGAGCAGTGGCAACGAGGTGAAAGACACGATCATCCTCTTGAAATAAACGAAGGATCTCTGGACCGTTTGATAGATTAAGAAAACGCTGGTAGGACCCTCGCAGGTGAAGAAAGGATGGATAATCCACCATGCATGCCTTGATCAAGATGACTTCTACCAGCTCATCGGGTAGTGATGAGAAGTTCATTTGACCATCCATCTGAAATAAAATATCGAATGGAAACTCTTTACAACATTGATAAGGTAGAGACATGAAAGGAAAAAGAAACTTCCATTTATGAAAAAGTGTACATGGCAAAGTCTGAGTTTACAAGACGTACGCCACAAAGAGTGGTAAAACTTCCTAACTCTTCAAACCACACACAGGCTAAACAGACAGGACTAAACTCATGGGAACATTTATGACACCTCTTGAGTTTAATGTGAGGGGTATGGAGTTGGGAAACATCGGTATACACTTCTTTCCTAAGAGACAACCGGGTGGACTCCTTTTCCAACGCTCCAAAGTCCATTAACTGGCCCCAGAAGCCGTAGTAAAAAATCTGGCACAGGTAAGCTGCTCGGAGGTCTCCAGTAGCAGCAGCTTCTTGAAAGGGGCTATCAAGCATTGTGCCAAATTCCTCTCTAGTTGTGAACACTCAGAATAGTCCTTCGTGATACCTTCCTCGATGTGCATAAGAGGGAAATTGGGTCATCATCATTAGGAGATAATATATCCCCAATCCCTGGTGAAGACTAAGCACCCTAGGTGAGTTTGACATGTCATATAGGTGCTTACACGTCAAGCGAATTTGGGCATAATTCAGAAAGTTCTCACAGCTAGCTAGAGATACAATGTTCTCTAGAGCCTCAGTGGGAAGTGACAAAAGGTCGGTAGGTACATTTTCATCAGCCATCTGAAAGTTATAACATTTTTACTTAGTTAGTCATAGCAATACATTTACATCACCTAGTTTTCCCGAGTTGCTTGAACCTCCCTCTGATACCAACTATAGCGACCCCCAATCCCAGGGTGTTTAATGAGACATGATATACTTAACATTTCATTACATCATCACAAATTGGATATCATGTCCCATTACTACAGAGGATCGTGAGGCTCAGGATTCTGGGAAACCAGCTGCTTCTAATTCAATTTATTAGTACCAACCATGCCTGAAAAATTTTAAACAAAAAAGTAGGGTGAGAAAAAATGCCCAGTAAGGGGTTTTAAAAACATTTTAAGAAAACTCTTTCTCAAAGAAGTCCTTTTGAAGAGAATAAAACACTTTTCTAAAAACGAGACATTTTCTTTTCATGAAATCCAACGTTTTTTGAAAACCACTTTCATAGAGAGGTACGTACTTGAAATAAACTCTATAGTAAACATGATCAGAGAGCGCAACATAAGAAAAATAAACAATGCATAATATCCAAACAAGGTTACTTAAATTCTAAAAATAATTCGGTGGCTAAGCAAAGAAAATGTTCATAACATGGTTCATGAGAATGTACAGTTCATCTAACAGTTAACCACATGAAAAACAGTTCTTGACACATAAATTACATCTTCATAGTCATTGGAGCTTTCAACTAGGGGTTGTCCTATTAGTTGAACTAACCCCCAGTTGACCATTATCATCACATGCAGAGGGTATGTATAATACTGGACTTTGTCAAGACCTTTCGTCAAGACCTTATAACATACTTAACGGGTCAAGGCTCACTGCCAATCCCGTTTCCATGGTAGCACAAGCCAAGGCTAACTGCCAAGACCCTCGCATATAACGTCTCATGAGACTCATGGTTTACCCAATGCATTGGAGCGTTGTATAATTCCGGGCGCACCTGTCACATCATTCTTGTTGCGCTATATAATTCCGGGCGCACCCATCACATGTAAGTCCTATAAATCCCTCACATATCTTGACATGGTCAATCATTCATAGGGTTTAATGCATTCTTAATCAACTCCCTTTTTACATACTTATTCATAACTTGAAGACAGTTCAATAAGAAATAAACTGAGACATGCATGCTAAATTTGTACACATAAGAAATTGTCTTAACAATTGAAACATGGGTTTTAAGGAAAAGATCATAATCACTTAACATTCCATAACATCATAATACCAAATTAAATCATGGTCGTTCATAACTTACAAATATGCTAAAAAATGGGTATTGTGGGTGTTTAATTAAAACTGTGTAAATATACTTGCAATTAGGGATACAAAGGGAGAAATCAAGTCCATCTTGGGAAAAACCAAGTACATAATTGTGTAAAAACTCTTTTATTATCACTTTAAACAACATGACCCCCTTTTCTCTATAAAGTTTGTAAACACCATAAAAAAATTGTAATTGAAGACAACATGATGATATATATGCCAATACATATTCATGGGTTTACCAAAATAATCCATACTCAAAAATATTTCCCAAGTTATACATTAAATGAAAATAATGTCTGGCAACCCGAGTGGGGTTCCTTTAAAAGAAATGAACTTAACTTTCATAAGACCCCTTATTGGCATAAAATCAATCTTGCATGCAACATGGTCGATGTGTACAAATACATGAATGCATGTGTATAAAAGTGTAAGGAACTCTTACTATCCATTTTCTCCAAACCAAAATCCTAATTTATCAAAAATTATAATAAGTGAAAATTTTCAAATGAAAGAACTCTTTTGATAACAAACTAACCTTTAAACATCATTACACATATAAAAATGTATATAATTGGTTTTTTTGGATACAATTCTTGAGATAACATGTTTTTGAGTAAATAAATCATCATGTTATATAGTACAAAACACAAGAGCCAAATTCATCCCTTATGCACATTGATGTACATGTACATCCATATGATTACATGTACATATATATCTTTATGCTTCATATAATTGCGTGATTTACATGTTCACGCAATCATTCGACCACTCCATTTTTCATAGGCGAAAAGAAATTTAGGGTTATAAACATTAAGAAAAGTTTGTATACTTGCATATATCATCTTATACATATGTGTATATAAATGTTTATATATATACATATATATACACAAAGTGTAAAATTCAAGAACCTGCACCCAAATAAAACAGATCTTTCGAACCCTTACCCCAATTTTAGGATTTCACAAAGAGGCTGACAAGATCGGTTCTAGGAGCCTCGGATAGGTGTACATGGTGTGTATGCGTATAGGCATATATATACTTTTGTGTAAACAAACACACTGAAGCTTAAAAGGAAAAAAAGGCAGGATATTTCCCATACCTGATCGAAGGGGAGGTATAGATGAAGCAAGAAAAACTGAGAGTATAAACACAGAAGATATACATATATATATAACACATATATATTTATATGTAAAACGAAGCTTTAACAAAACTTAAAAACAGAGTTTTCCCCTTACCTTAGCTTGGAGAGGAGAGGAAAATATAGCAGCGACGTGGTCCAGAAGCCAGAGAGATCAAGGGAGCTGGACGCAAACGTCCCCGGCCCTTCGGTGCAATAGGGTTTTTAAAAACAAACAGAAGACAAAGACCCACATGCAAGGGGGTATCCGAGGGAGGGGGGTCGGTGTCGACTCGTGGAAAGGAGGAGACAGCCGGGTCTACTTCACCGGCCTAGATGAAGAAAAATTGGGAGCCTAACCCTACTGGTTCGACGATGCAAGGAAGAAGAAGAAAAAAAGGGACGCAGAGAGAAGAGGAAACCAGAAAAGAGCGGACGACCAGGATTAAACCGAGGTGATCGGACGGCCTAGAAACGATGCGGCTTAAAAAAAGATAGACGACTGCAATCAAGGGAGGATGGATCGGACGGTCCAGGGGCGGTGCGGCATTAAAAAAACACAGTTCAGATGGTTTTAAAAAAATATTTTATTAGCATCTTTATTAATTTATTAAATCATTGATTTTTATTATTAAAGAATCCAATTATTAAACCAACTTCTATTATTTTAATAAAAAATTCATTGGTCAATTATATATTGGTTTAATCAAAACATTTTATTATATGTATATATATATTTAAAAAAAACATCAATAATTTTTATTACCCTTATTATATTATCATTATTATTATTAAAACATAATTATTAATTACTTAATATTTCATTATGAAGATCAATGGTTCATTTAGTATATAAATAAAACATTGGTTAATCAAAACATATCACATATATATATATACATTTTAATTTCCTTTATAAGGTAATTACCTTAATTTTCTTAATTAAAGATTAATATTAATTAAACTTTAAATGTAACTACATTCAATCACACGTAAGAGTGCGTTTATATGAACATTACTACTATGAAAAACATAAGTAAAAGAAATTATAGTTTGACGTAGTTTCCAAAACTGTTTATCCAAGTTATAAACATTTGCATTATTATTATCTATTATATTAAATTTAGAGAAAAAGAATTATTTGATTTGATGCAATATGTATATATATATATATAACTCAAGGGTTAATACATTTTTAGACAAAAATAAAAACCCATTAGCTTTAATATAATTACAACATAAAATTTTAATTGCTCAAATCAAGAAAATAAGTGTGGTGAATAATAATATTAATTTTTTTTATAAAACATAATTCGCATTTTTGGGAAAACAAGAAATAAATTGATTAAATTATCATTGATGTCACTTTTGAACATTAAATCAAATTACACAATTATCATTCCGATCCTTTTGGGGTAAACCATCTTATTTCCAACAGTCAAAATAAAATTTAGAATATAGGAGAAAGCAACGGTCAAAATAAAACATTAGATTCTTGGGGAAACCAACGGTCAAATTTATAGCCGTTTGGGGTTCAATGGTCAGATTAGGGTGCTTATAAAAGGGTCTAGTATCGGGGTGTCCCTCACTCCAGGTGACTGAATGAGAAAGGATAAGATGGTTCGTATGATTCCCCTGGTGCTCAGCACGGTTGCAGTGGATTCGGCCATCCTCATGTTCATTATGATGGATGCCAGAAACCCCTACCACATTCTTGGGCTCTTGGTGGTTTTAAGCAGTCTCACCATTATTGTAATCGGGTTCTTAGTTGGGATTTTTGGTCAGTTTATCTTCTTGTTCGGTCAGTGGAAGTTGTAGTTGAAAAGTTACTTATCTGAATAAAAGAAGTTTTCATTCTTTTGATGCATTTATTATTATTACCTTATTAGTTTATTTTTGGTTCACTTAACGGGTGACATTGAAAAGTAGACTTGTCAAAAATCAAAACATGGTTTTCTTGGGTTGTTACACACCAACACTTTAAAGAGTGGCCTACAGATACTAACTACAAGTATTTCATTGGGTAGTTTAGATCATGGGAACATTGCTGAAATGAACCATTTGAGACTAACTGACCATTCTACATCAACACATCTCCCAACCTATATTCCGAGGCATTAGAATACACTTTTATGTAATCTAAGGCTCTGGAAATGTTGGAATTGGGGTTGTCCTTAATGATTACTTTAGCACTAGGAAAGCCTCTTTTCAAATATTTGTCAACTAAAACTCTAATAATTTATTTTTAATCCATGTCATAGGTTCTTCCAAATGGGAAAAATAAATCATAAAATGTATTTAGTACCATATAAACAAATAAATATACTGATATGAAATACATTCATGGGGTGTACCTAATACATCACCTCCTCTACTTTCTTTAGGTCTATAGAAATTACCACCTTAGAAATTACATTATTAAGGAACCTCAAATCATGAATCCAAAGGTAATACTTGAAAATTTTACATAAGGTTGATGTGATCAAAGTATAGTTAATACAGTCTAAAGGTTTCTATCAAGCTGAGTTTCATGATTATAAGAGGATATTTTTTACAAACACAATAAAAAACGAGTTGAGATATAGATGAATGGATCTGTTCTTGAGATCCATGAACATTAATGAGATATTTTTCCATCTAAAATCCATGAAAGATACTAATATAGTCTATATATACTCCTGAACTCTATCTTAGGAATATCCTCCTCTTTGACCCAAATCTGGTGGTATCATGATCATAAGTCAGTCTTAATGAACCATTAGGCCCCCTATTGCTGGTTAAATAAGTCAACAATGATCATCAAAATGTACCAATTGTTTATGATTACCTAGTTAAACATTCTATAGTCTATAAACAACATAATAAAACCATATACCTTATTTTAGAGAAACATCTAATCACCACATAGAGATATGGTCAGCTGAATTAAACCCTTCACGTAAAAATCATCGAGTTGTTCATTGAGTCCATTCTACTCAACTGAAACCATTTGATATGGGGAATCAATATAGGTTGTTCTCTTGGAATTATTTTAATCAAAAAATATAATTAAAACTTTTTGGGAGACATGAAAATTCTTCTTAGAATAAATCCCGATATAGGTCTTCCATCTGAGGAAAAAGAAATGATGTCATTGGATCCATCTTAATATTTGAGACATCCACCTATGCTATAATACCTACACTATGATTTAGGTAGTGTCCCACTCTAGTTTCTCTAACATCATGCTCACCAGCCAAGAAAACCTTCTCCCCCTTAGGAATTGTAAGGAATATGTGGGGTATGTGTTGATCCAAAAATTTTATCAATTTCATATTAATTTTGATTCTAAAAAACAACAAAATTTGTGTTATTGATGAATATAGTTTTAGTGTATTTCAATATAATAGTTATTGGGATAATTATTTTTATTCTATAATCCTTTAATATCTTAATCAAGTGGAATTTTATTTGATTTATTAAGAATTATGGTCATTTAAAATTGGTCTAGAAAACCTCTTTATAAACTACATTTTAAGTAGAACGTAAGGTCTGTGAACCCTACTTGTGTAAGGAACCATAATTTTAGAACCCTATATATAAAGTAAATGTATGGTTAATTAATCATAATTTTGCAATAAACCATATGTTTATGGAATATAAATATGGATTATCAACCCTACTTTTGTAATCTACCATACATTTTAAACCATACTTTTTAAGTTTATCTCTACACAGAGTAACTGTAGGTTTGATTTTTTTAAACTATGAGTTTAAAATTATAGATTATTTAAATGATTTCAATTTTTTTTCAAATTATATATCATTTGAATATGGTACATCTAGATCATCTTCATGATGCCTCAACAAAGATAGTTAACTATGATATTGACTTATAGGTCCCGACGATGTTCCAATGAGCATTGAGGCCACATTCTAATGTCTATCTTGCGAGATCTTTTCCACCCAGAGAGAAGGTAGAACCATCCTCACCTATCAAGAAGTAGTTCTTACCCTAATAAAATGCTAAAGATATGCATTGTCTTTGTGCACTCTGTGAGTTCTAATGTTAGAGGCTCTTGAGTTTCCACAATGAGCCAAATCCGTAGCTAGTAGAGGTTTGGCTTCTCTTGGTGATCCATGTTTTTAGACATACACAGATCCCAACCAATCAGATGGTTGCACTCACAACCAATTCTCTTCTTAGAGAAGTAGTTGGTTCCATTGGTACCAATATATGATTCACCTATGATGAGTGTACATAGTAGGTTCGTTAAAAAGAATCACTTAGGTTTCATGTTGAGCAAGACTCCATTCTCAGGTGGTTGAGGTCAGGCCCGATCCTATGGTTTGGATATCCTTCTTAGATGAGACCCCATTCTATTGTGTTCTTAATTGTAATTGTAACGACCCGAAATTTTAAATAAATATTGTTTCCTAATTTTATGTGTTATTTTATTTTATTTTTATACTCAACAAAAATGTTTCATTTTATAACATGAGTATAATTAAAATGAGACTATTGGGTTTTGACTATTATTTGACCATTGGTCAATATGACCGCTGGAAACTAAACGTTTTGACTATTGTCTCTAAATACAAGCAATCTTGGTTAATTAATATAGAAAGAATATTCGATGGCCTCAACCAGTAGTCTTGGACCGATGGAAGCCCGTCTAACAGAACTTGGGAAGGAGGTAACACCACTGGGCTTTGCTCTGGACTAAACCTAAGCTGAACTTCATCGTATAAAGATAGAACGGTATCGCCTTCGCGAGAAGTTCAAACAGATAGAAATTACTACTCGTGCGATGTTAGCTGAGCCTCCCTCAGATTCTCTCACCTTATCACACCTTATACTTAGGTCCTATGCTGGTGTGATAAGGGGATATGTAAGGAGACCGTAACTGCCTTGTGTAATCCTTTGTTTTAAATAAAAATTGGGATTTCTTCTTATGATGAAGTTTATGAATTTTCAAATGACCAGATAAATATAGTATGCATATTTTTGATGAATTTTAGAAAAAGGATATTTTAAAAATGGTTGTGTAAACCTTAAATAATTAAAAATGTGTAATGATTTTTGAAAAATGGTATTCTACAATTATGTTTAGTACGAAATTTAGAGTCTAATAAGATCAACTTAATTTTTTGATGAATAGTTAATTATGAATAGTGATTTTATGATTAGGATTAGTAATGTGTCCAAATGGATTAGTAATCTCACTTAAAGAAAGTAATAATATCATCTAGGAACCTTGATTAAGTAATGTGATTCAATAAAATGGTTAAATAACAGTTTCATAAATTATTATTCAAGTATTAGTTTTTTCGGGTGAATAGTGTTTTTTAATTTAAAATTTAATTAAAAATATTTAGAAAATTATTTTTATAAAACAGATTTCATTTTTGAACTCAGAGCACCGATATTATGCTATGGTAATTTTTGGGGTTTTTTCTGAAAAAAATGAATTTTCGGTGAATAGTATTTTTATTTAAAAATTAAATTAAAAATATTTAGAAAATTATATTTATAAAATGGAGTTCATATTTTTAATCAGAGCATTTATATTTGGTTAAGGTGAAATTTTGGGATTATTCTGAGAAAGTTGAATTTTTGATGAATAGTGAAAATACAGTTTTTAAGTTACGGGTGTCTAATGACATCATTAAATGATGTATTAAGTATGTAATCAATATGGTAGACTTATGAATAGTAATATAAGGTATTAGGTGTCCCAAGTGGCCAATACCATGGGAAAATACCATGGGCAAGCCCATGGTTTTTCCAAAACCACTAATGAGGTGTCCCTTGGCCATTAATGCCTTGTCCCCTCACTTTCCCTATAAATACCAAGCCATCCTCTCATCCATTCGACTCCCCACTCTCCCCCAACGAAGTTCTGATCTCATTACCTCCCAAGGAGTCCTCCCATGGTTCCCCTAAGCCCTCAAGGTCCCAACCATTGAGTTTTAAGAGTTATGTTTTAAGGTAAGGGATCCGACCCCTCTCTTTCTTTTCAAGTGATCTATTTTATGTCATTCCTTTTATGATCCATGTTCTTATGTTAGAGGATGTTATTTTATACTCCTATTACTTCCCTTTTCATGTTCTTATAATGAGAGATCCCCTCTTACTCTCATTATTTTGTTTTATGAAGTTTTAAGTGGCGCCGTTAGGCTGCCGAAATTTTTTGTAACGGATTCTTTCTCCCTTCTCATTTTCAAGATCTATTTTCATGTAAAGTATTTCAAGTTCCTTTTTATTATGTTGGGGTATGATTTCTAAATTTATCATACTGATCTTTTATGATCACATGATGAGATACCCCATTTGATCTCTTAAATTCAATATTTTTAAGTTTTAAGTGGCGTCGTTAGGCTGCCGAATTTTTAAGTGGTTCTTCACACTTCTCGTTTTGAAGTTCTACTTTCATGTCAATTATTTCAAGTTCCTTTTTGTTATGTTGGGGTATGATATCTATATATATCATACTGGACTCTTATTTTAATATGATGAGAGATCCCATTTGATCTCTTCAATTCAGTATTTTGATGTTTTAAGTGGCGCCGTTAGGCTGCCGAATTTTTAAGTGGTTCTTCACCCTTCTCGTTTTGAAGTTCAACTTTCATGTCAATTCTTTCAAGTTCCTTTTTGTTATGTTGGGGTATGATCTCTATATCTATCATACTAGAATCTTATGTTCATATGATGAGAGACCCCATTTGATCTCTTCAATTCAGTATTTTGATGTTTTAAGTGGCGCCGTTATGCTGCCGAATTTTTAGGGGATTCTTTCACCCTTCTCATTATTTTCAAAGTTCTACTTTCATGTCAAGTCTTTAAAGTTACTTTTTAATTATGTTGGGGCATTATCTATATATATATCATACTGAACTCTTATGTTCACATGATTAGAGACCCTATTTGATCTTTTCAAATCATTTTTGTTGAAGTTTAAGTAACGCCGTTAGGCTGCTAAACTTTCATAAGAGAAATCTAATTTTTTTCTTCCTTCCATGTTTTTCATTTCAAATGGTATGTCCTTGAAATTTCATTACCATGATCATGTATCCTTATTATTCTGTCCATCTACTGTTTTATGGGTCATTTATGAATGTTTGAACCATTTTACCTTTCTTTTTAATGTCTTCTAAAACCTCGTAACATAGTCGTTATGCTGCAAACTTTCCGTCTCAAAATGTCTCTCTCTTTTTATAAAGTTATTTTATATTATTAAGTGAATACTCAAATCTCTTTCTTCTAAAGGGGTATTCACATATATACCAAAATTTTCTATTTTAAATTCTGCGATTTACATTCATGAGACCCACCTTCCTTTTCTGTGGGTTTTAAAGTGACGCAAAGATCACGTCTTTAAAGAAGTTTTTAAAACGTTATGATTATGAAATGAAACCCATTTATTTTATGCTATATGGGTTATTTATGAAATTTTTGATGATGATATATGTGGATCACATGATAATAAAGACAAATTTAAGGTTGCACCCTGATAGCACTCCAATGCATTGGGTAATGATGTTACCACTAGAGATTACAATTTTCACGATACCTTAGTGAATAACCTTGGTAATTTTCAAATGACACCTTGTGGATGGACCTTGGTGATATGTTCATGATTGTCTATGTTAAATGATGCAGCCATATCTTCAAGTTATGAAAAAGTTTTATTTTTATTATGATATGCCTCATGATTTCATTTTCATGCCTTAAAGTTCTTTTCATGACCTTATTGATGTATCTCAAGTTCATATGTAAAATGTTTCACTTGTTTCCCTTGCCGGGCCTTCTGCTCACCCTTTCTTTTGATGTATGTCCCCAGGTTATGAGATGCAGTAATGAGCCTAGGGTGAACATGAGGAGAATCCTTTCAAGTGTTTTAGAAGAATGTTTTATGTTTTCATGTTTAAAGTTCCTGGTTTCCAAGACACTAAACCTTAAAGATCCTCGGTTTTGTAAAATGTAATGAATGTTTATGTGATAAAAAGGGCGGTATTCTATAGTAATACTTCTCTAGGGTAATGAATGACATTGTTAGAGGCCTATGATTGTGAAGTTTGATAAGGATTCAAACATAAAATATAGGGGGACACTTCCTCTTCTAAGATGAATTCTTGCAGCACGATCTAAAATTGTGTAGACAAGTCAGTGCCCTCTCAGAGAGGAAATTATTGAGGTGTAAGGGATGAGTTTATTTTTCTTTTTTATTTGAGGTACTTCCAATGTGATATGGTTTCATATCATGACATGGTTGAGGTAAACATGTGGTAAAGGGAATGAATAGCTTCCAATGGTTAGAGATTATGGCTTAGTGGATTCAAGTGTGGTTCGAGGTATTCTATTTGTATTCACTGCTCCTACTACAGTTATATAATAGAGTCGAAAAACACATTTTCATGGACATCACCCCTGTTTGAGACCTAAAGATACCATTGGAGTCACGTTTTTCTCGAACCTAGTGTTAGAGGGTCCTACAGAGAGAGCCTCACTCTAGAGATAGTGAGACCATACAATTTTATCCTTAGTATGGATTAGTCTTCAACCATGAATTCTATGATGAATTATACTAGTGATAATGGTAGTGATTCCGGGTATTTGGATGGATTTTTTCTGATTGAGGAGGATTGATCCATAGATGGAGTAAAATGAGATCATTCACAGTAGGTTACAACTGAATCCGAAGTTGGTTAATATTACTCGTGGAGCTGCGAATGCTATAAGCTCTCATTTTCCCATGAAGATAGAGGAGTATTAGTGAATCCTTCTTGAGGATTTCCCAGGTTTACCTCACTATCTAGAGTTTAATTTCTATATTGAATTTCAGTAGGGATGACCCGATATATATGCTAGGATTTTCAATGACCCTGGGTAGCTGCGAGAGGTAGTTGTGTAGTTAGAGGAGTCTATAGTGCTAGGGATTAATAAGACCCAATGTGTTCAAAAGAGAACTCCGTTGTTTTTTTCATAATAGTAAAATAAGATATTGAAGTAAGGTGTGGGTTTGCATCACTTGAACCAAGTTACATAAGAAACTATATCCATCCCTAAGAATTGTTGAGTTATTCGACTAGTGGTTTGGGGTGAAGTGGATATTAGAGGTTGACCTAAAGTTGTATTATCACCAGCTCTAAGATCTAGAGGTATACGTACCAAGAATGGCGTCCTAGAGAAGTTAGAGTTGTCTTCTGTGATGAAATCCTCATTTCCTCTATGTCAGAGTTGGTGAATGCAAGAAACCTGAGGATGATGATAGACATGATCCATGAGAGCTAGTCATATGACATATCTCATGGATTCGGTTCTAAATTTGAAGGTCTACTTTTTATAATATGTCTTCTTAGACATGGGGGTGATATTGGACCCTAACAAATTTGATACAACATGATTTTGGGTGACACCTAGGGCAAGTAAAAATAAATAAATGATCATGGTGAGGTTTTTCATCTATTATTGTCGAGTGAGGTGATAGAGTAGTTGAAATCTTTGTAGTTAACCCTTATGGGTGAGAATGGAGAAACATACCATCAATCTATGGTTTTTACCCCTCCTCTTCCTCATTGAGTTAGGGAGGCACAACCTAGGGATATAGAATGAGAGATTTTGCGTTACAAGATATCATTAGGAGTATAACCTGATGGATTTTCTAAATAAGTTAATCATGCCATCCTTTTTTTAGGAATGGATTGTGATTTCAATAACCTTATAGGAGGAGGTGATGAGGTAGTTTTATGCTTCTCATTTTAATATATATCCTAATGTAGGGAAGATTTATGGAAGAGCTATATGCTGGATTGATGTCCCAACCTTTCCCTTAGTTTTTTCCTTTTGGGGAAGGAAATATTTGAATTGGAATATAATGTAGAGACAGTTTTTTCTGTGTAAAACATTGGAATATTCCTTGGAATATTTTTAGATCCCGACTAAATACGTCATGTGATTACAATTCCTGGTGAGCCCATAATTAATTTTATAAAAATATTAAATATATTTTTATTATGCATGCATTTTTTTGGAAAAAAGTTGAATATCTCATAAATAGAGTCTCAAATCGGAAATATGAGACTACATCTGAATCAAGAACATGGATTTTATCCTAGTAAAAACCAAAAGTTGACTGACACATGGCATTCTGATGGGGCTTCTATTGGTGGGTGCATTGGATAAATTAATTAGATTATTTAATTTATTTAACAACCCTCACCTTAATAACTCACTAATAGAGACTCAGATGGGAAATATGAGACAACCATTTTATTGGGAATTTGATGTTTACCCTAGGTGTGACCTAATGTTGGTTGGCATATGATGTTTGGTTAATGTAGTTGTTGGCGGGTTTTCCAATTAAAATAAATAATTTATTTATTTATTTTGAATTAAATGACCTAAAATTATTTCCTTTATAAATAAGATTATTTGAATAATCATTTGGGTAAGCCACATAACCCTGGGATTGTTGAGGGGAGCTTCTACCCCTCTATTTGCGAATTGTTAGCAGATGGTGACTGGTGATCAGATTTAGGTGAATCGATAGGCAGTAGATTCAATGGATCATCTTCATCACTAGCAGATGAGTTTTTCACCAACAATCAATGCATAATCGAGGCAGGACATGAAAATTGTGGTTTAGGCCCCTTTTGATTAAAAAATTGATTATGATCAACTTTTTTTTTTCATTATCTGAGTTTTAATAGACCTTCGAATAAGCCATTATATCGAAATAAATTTTTCTTTCAATTTATTTTTCTTTCATGCCATGTTTATCACCTCAGTTTTCCCATTATGAAATCTTTGGCCAAGAACACCCATCAAAATATGTTAATCACCATTATTATTGGTACTTTCCCCCACCATTTTCTAATTATTCATCATTAGACCACGAGGTCCTAATTCAAAATTTCTTGGGAAGGTTTGAGTGCTATGAAACCCTTAGATTCATTGAATTGGAATGATCGAAATGCAGATTGATAGTTTTATGATGGATTGATAAATGAGTGGGATGATGTTTTGTGAATAGATCACATTGGTACCACAGTTTTGGGTTCGTGATAAGAGTTGTTTCGAGATCTAATTGTTAATCCTCATTTTTTCCAGATGAGCTAATAGTGATGACATGTGGTGCGACGAGATCAATTCTAAGAAGAGTCAGTACGTGAGGTCTCTTGGTGAAGGCTGCTCGACGTGGATGTGATGGTGGCTCGATGGTGGGAGGTTCGGTACCTTGTGTAATGCGTGGTCAAAGATATATCTAGGAGTGATTAATGAGAGTTATGTTATTGTTATTATTTTGAGTAATAATAATTCAGTGTTATTATTAATATTCTTAAAAATGATAATAATATTTTTGTTATTTATAATGATAAATTGATTAATTCAATTCAAATAATTATTTGCACATTACTGAACAGAGGAAGATGAAAGAAAATAAAAATTACTTATCTTTCTTTATCCCTTTATATATAATAATAATAATAATATATCTTAGAGATGAATGGAAACACCTAAATCACTAAGGGGATGCATGTGTACGAGTGGAGATAAAGCCTTATTTATGAGATGTAATTATCATTAATATTATTAATGATAAAGATATAAAATAAAGGAGATCCCAAAGGGGGTGGCATGATACATGAAAAACTGAGTGAGATAGAATCTTTACACCATCGAATAAGTTTTTCTTTAAAAAATAATAATTTATTATTGTTATTATTTTGGTTATAAAAACCCTGATTCCACCGTATCTTCTTTACATGATGCCAGATTGATGAAATGTCAGCGGCAATGGGATATTGGAATTGAGATGGTCATTTTATGACTGATGTTGGATAACATTTTTTTGGACTCATTACTTGGTTCAATGAAATGACCAATAATAACAAAATTATTATAATCACAAAATCTTTTATTTGATATATCTTCTTCATATGGTTCTGGAATGATGAAATGTAGGTGATGTTTCAACCCTAATTTTGAGGCGGTAATTTCAAGACAAATATTTGGTGTTTTATTCAGGTTTGTGTATTAGACCCATGAAGCCCCATTTGTGCGGGATATGGTAAAATGTGACTTTTCATTGGGTTTCTGATTTGGGAAAGTGAATAGATAATCTGAAGCATTTTTACATGAGAATCACAATGATGCAACTTGTTTGGCCATTTAGACCCATTTTTAGAGGCATATTAGTGAAATTTTGTTTTCTTCCTTCAGATTAATAATGATTCTTGTGAATTCTTCATAATTTTTGATGGGACATGTCATGTAGCACCTTTATAGACTTTGTATTAATACATTCCCAAAAATCCATGTTCTGGTAAGGAAACAACCTGACTGTAGAATGGGACCACATGCAGTGTATGTACTTTAACTATCATGTTTTTCTTTGTGAATTTTCAATCCCCTATGTCTCATTCATTTGAAATCATATTTTGGCCCGCAAGTAGCCTATCCTGAGTGTTTTCTAGCAGAGAATGCGATGGTTCTATCAGTTTTCTCTTTCATGATATGATGTGGAATGTTCCAAGAATGATTCTTGGAAAGGCGACACTCGATGATTGTAGTGATTTTCCAAGATCAAGAGAGAATTTCTGAGTAGAACCTCAAACATCGATTGGGTGGAAGAGTCCTAGATGATTTCCAAGTAGACCTTCAAGTAGCGACTGAGCAGTGGGTTCCTCAACCTTTTTCATGTAGACCCGCCAGTAGTGACAGGGTATTGGAGTCCTCAACAATTTCTAAGTAGACTCTCAAGTGGTGAATGAGGAGTGGATTCCTTAAAAATTTATGAGGAGACCATCCAGCATGTACTGTGTAGCAACATCCTTAACGGATATTGAGTTGACCTTTTTGTAGGGAATATGAAGTAAGGAACTTGATCAATACTAAGTTTACCCTCTAGTTTATCTATATACTGGCATCATGGATTATTTATTGAGTAAAACCCCCATAACTTAAAAGTTTGGGTCCTCTACATTGAGTTTTTCACCACTCGATTATGAGAGACTGTGATGAGGCATTGTTATATTTGTACAAATAGTTCTGGGAAGACAACTGAGATATTGGGTATCATTGACAGAGTTTTGGTACTGTTGACTACTCTTCTTCTTAGGGTGATCTTTAATATAGAGATCTCCTAACTCTCTCATTTGGGATTATTTTTACTGGGCATATATATATTATTATTCTATATCCCACTTTGGATTTGGTTACTCTTTTTAAATATGAGGTAAATATGCACAAGGTAAGTCATATGCTTTCCGTGTTTATATTCTCATGGTTGGATGAGTTTAATCTACTTCTATGGGTGGAGAAGACTCCATAAATAGTTTGTATAATCATCTTTTTGATCTACTTGTTCTTAGATGAGGCCACTCTCTCATGGTTTGGGTGGAGATATTCTCTTTGACTTTATCATTCTTATAGTATATCACTTTCATGTTTTATTTCTTACAGCTCCCCATTTAGGTTTTAGTGCATCCTACTAGGTAGGTATATACTAACCACCACATGGGTTTTTTTCTACACCTGTTATGTCTTATGAATATGAAAGATAGGTTTACCATGACTATATATGATCATAGGTATATCTGTTACTTTTGACCACGTACGTTGGTCACAACTTGGGATTCTGGATTTAGGCCCTCCTAGCAGTTTACATTTTCATGTGTCTTCAAGTTGGGACATATTTATGGTTGAGCATGTATTTTACCCTTTAATTTTCTTCTTGTACATTCATATTCTTATACAACTTAGAGGCTATTCATTCTAGGTTTTACTTCTAGTTTTGTTTCATATTTTACTCTTTCCCTCTACAATTTTTCATCGTGATGTCAATATGTGTATCTGTACAAGTTCTTAGAAAAATTCCTCCCCAAGTTAGTTATTTCTCTAGTACTTATTTCCACCCCTAGCCTATGGAGGCGGGATTGGGGTAGTTTCAACTCAAGCCCTATCTTGGGTCGAGTCATGACATCCATCATGGTGGATTGTTAGATTCCTGTACTATGTTGTGGATATCTTTGTTCCCTATAAAAGAACTAGAAGGATCTATAAAATCATTATTTTAAGGTTTCAACCATCTATACTCGGTTGTTAAGGTTCTCAAAAAATAACATGCTACTGAAATTCACCAATCTCATTGATAGAGTGTAGTTGGAGTGGACTAGGGGATTTCTATGCCCTGAGCCATTATATATTGTCGTGTTCTATTATTTCCTTTATTTATTTTTCGATGTTCACTCATCTTCGAGAGAAAAGTAAAGTATCACTTCTTTTATAGAGGGACATTTTTATTTTTTATGAATTTCAAAATAACTCAATTCACCCCATCATGTTTCTTTTTCACCATCATTCTAACACAAAAGGTGGTATAAAAGGTAGGGCTCCCCTAGATATATTTTTTTTTAGAAATCCTTAATGATTATCTTATTTCAATCAGATACCAACAATTGGTATCATATCTTGGACTCCATTGGGAATATTTTACTTTATACTTGATAAAATAAAGTGGTATTAAATGTTAGGCTAGAGTGAATATATTTCTTTTGGATTGAGAAAGATAGATTTAAATATCCGCATGAAGAAAAAATATTAATAGATGATATTATAGAAACAATGTGGATGATTCCTGATACTAGTTTTAATGATAATAATTATAGATGATATAAAGTACAAATGATTATTTATTTTACGAATTTTGGAATAATAGTTTATTTGAAATTAGTGAATCCTTAAGAAATTTTTAAAGAAGATTTGTATAATTGTAATGATGCTCAAGAGAATGATTATGATCCTAATTCTAGACCTATGAATGGTATTTTTTGTAGATAAATAAATGATGAATTTAATCAAATTCCTCCGTGTGCTAGGACATATGAGATGTGAAGAAAATCACAGTATCTTATGAAGGCACTAAAATTTTTAAACAATTAAGGTTTAATATTCCCAAGATGACATTTTTAACCTTAAAATCTATGACGATGAAAGCATCACTCATATGAATGGGAGATTTAAAAATGTTTTCAATGATGTTGTCAACATGGGAGAACCTATTTAAGAACTAGATATAGCATTAAATGTACTTATAGTTTTACAATATAAGTGGAATTGAATATATGTTTCTATTCAACTATCCATACTGATTAATGGATTAAAATGGAATAATTGATTAGAACCTAGATGGTGTATGAAGTTTAGATTCAAGAAGATGTTTAAAACCATATTCCAATCAAAAAGGAAAAATCCAAACTCAAAGTATCATTAGATGAAGTTTTTGAATCATATTCTTGTAACTGGAGTAAAATTTTTGATCTATCAGACCTTGATAATGAATTTGGAAAACTATTTAAAAGGATAAAGGAGAAGTTAAAAACAAATAAAGAAAATGAATTCAAATGCAGTGAATATAAGATGAAAGGTCATAAGAGACTTGACTGTCCTATACTTAATTTTAAATATAAATATAATTATAAATGGAAATGAAAAAAAGTCATTAAATTCACATGGATTTATTTTTTTGATTCAAGTAATTAATCAACTACGAAATCTATTTTTTAGATTGAAAATAAAATGGTAAAACTGTAGATTATGGCTCATGGTGATGAGGAATAATATTTTTACTCTCAACATTCTAATTCTGAAAAAATTTCTTATAATGAAATAAATAAATATTTTCTATGCCTATTGATAAATTTGTATCATTAACTAACAACTATAAAAAATATATAAAATCTTATGATGTTGTTTTTAAATTATTAAAAAGAGTTTGTAAAAGAATATTTGAAATTTAATATCGAATCACTCCGAAATTTTTTGTACATTGCATTAAAATAAAATATAAGAATTTTTAGATAACTTTAATATTTTAAAGAAATCCCCTAACATTCTTATCAAGGGATAAAACTATTTGTAATTCCCCGACCCCAGTTACCAGGAGTCGGTGCATTATTACATAACATTGGCTTGATTACAAGAAAGATAAAATCTGGAAAGACTGATTGGTTAAGTAGCCTTGGAAACACTAGATATATTCATAAGTCTTACATTACATCATAAAGTGAAAAACTACTACAACAACATATTTTCTCCATATTCCACACTCATATCCCCACATAATATCCCTGTAGGTCATTCATAATTTACTTCTTCACTTCCTGGGAAAAATAAAACATAGAAAAGGAGTGAGCTCAAATGCCCAGTAAGGATAACAATATAGCAGAAACTTTCATAAATAAGAATAAACATTTAAGGAAATGTATAACTAAAACAAAAGCCTTTTAAACTTGAAGTTCAACATAGTATGGAAAAAGTAAAATTAAATAATTCCATTTACTTATTCACATGGATATTCTACTAACCGAATAATCACATGCAATATCAATAACCACTTTCATAATAGTGGAATGGATAATGACATACTATCATAACCACATAGCCAAGGCCTCGTGCCAAGATTACAAATAAGATTTTGTCAAGGCTTTGTGCCAAGACACTAGTTTGTCTCATGAGACCTACCGATGCATCGAAGAGCTATAGCGGGCTCCACCCATCCCATATTAATTCCAATGCATTCCCATATGAAAGGGTTTAAACATAACATAAACATTCGTATTAAAACTAGCATACGAAATGTCAATAATTTCACCAGAAACTATAAATGGTATAAAAATATCACATCCACAGTCAAACATATCACAAAACCTTCAATACAATATAGAAGTTTTGTATCATAATAAATCAACTTCAAATAGGCGTAAAATCCATCAAAGGATGTTGACATAGATGAAATCAAAACTCCTTTTAGAGAAATATATCTTTCTATTTTGAAATAATTTAAGAGTCATATATTTATAAAATAAGACATTTTCTTTGAAAATATTATTATAAGCTTGTAAGGGAAGCTTCGACGATTTTATAACGGCGGAAAATAACTGCAACCACTGTATAAGTTAAAAAAAACATTCTTACCTTAATTTTGTCGAAAAGGTTAAAAAGCACCTTGTTTGGAAAATGACGGAAAGATTCCTTTATAAACATCATATAAAAATTCAAACAAGGGTATAAATGACTTTAACCAATGTTCTTGTAAATAGTTAAAAATGTTTTGAAATACATTTTTAATAAACATGGATGTGGATGATAATGAGATCCCCATAGATTACTACGTATAAACAACCTCGAATAATGAAAAGATTGTGAAATAACCCTTACCTTACACATTTCCTTGGTTGAGGTAGTTTAACCTCCTGTATAATGGTGAAATAATTGTTATTAAATTATTCAATAATCATATACATTAATATGATATCATATATGTTCTTTTAACATTGCTTTGTTAATAATATCTTAGAATTATCGTCGTTTCGGGTGTTAACTTACTCGTTTTATTTTATATGTTTTGTTACGTAAGCCATGTTTGTAATGGATAGGTTGTATATAATTCATATCCAGAATGATATCATGTCCTTATATACTATTATTAATCATCAAATGAGAATTATACTTGAATGGATACGAAGGAGAATGAATCTCATCGCGTTCGTGGAGACGGTAGTCCGTACGTACGCACGAGCGATAATATCATTCTTTTGATATTAAAATAATATATAATTGGATGGTATATCATATATACAGAATCTTTATCATGTTATATTTCTTATTTACATGAGTTACACATAATTATTATACCCATACAAATAATAATTTATTGAATAACAATTACACCACGACGTGGAGACGGTAAGCCGTACGTACGCACGTATGGTGACATGCTATTCAAAGGAAGAATAGAATAGTGAATATGGTTGTACCATATTTATAATAACATCAAAGTATATATATTATACTGGAGTTATTATTTTATAATGGTAACAACAAAGGAAGAAGAAGTGGAAGAAGAAAGGAACTTGAAAAAGGGTGGTGAAATCATTACCTCTTCTTCGGGTTCTTCCTTTTGATTTGATCAAAAGGGCTCCTTAGGTTGGATTTATAATCAAACTAAGGAATATAGGTTGTATTGAGGGAAGTTGGAAGAGTATTTGTGCAGAGTTTGGCCGAACCAAAAGGCTTTGAAAGTGTGAAGAAATGAGAAGGAGGAGTGCCCTTTTATTAGAGGAGTGAGGGCAACCTTTGGAAAAGCTAGAAATATTAATTTATAATAAATTCATATTCAGTTTCTAATGGCTCCAAAGTGGATTATTTAAATTTTAAGGTGGGTATGGGTCGATAACCACTCAACCAATAGAATTTAGGCAGGTTTGGGTACTTATATTAACCTTATCTTTAAGTATTAACTCTAAGTTAATTAGTTTCACTGTTACAACGTCTCTTTGTATTTTTATATTATATGGTTAATAAACGTACCATATACATCCAAGAGACCCCAAAGTGGTCCATTAATGATATAAATATCATGATATAAGTCTCTTGGCCGAACCTTAGATTTTTAGGAATTTAATATCAATTAATAATATAATATTTTTTTAAAAACTCTTTTATGTCAATTTTGACACTATTCAATAGTTTATTTTTGTGAAACTCATAACAGAATTATTACTTAAAAAAAGTTAATTAAATCAATCCTAATATGTAATATTATCCTATAAAATTATTTTAATTCATTAAAAGTCTCAAATTATATTTATTTGGGTATTTATAATATTAATTATTTTAAATTTTCACTATTATGCTAATTACTGCATCATCACTGTGTCATAAATAAATTAAATTATGTAATCTCTAAAAATTATAAATAAACTATAATTATGTAGAAAATCTTTTTATCTTTACAATTAATATTTATAGTCGAAAATCCAACATATATAACCCTATGTAAAAATTGTTTTTCTAAAAGATATATGCTTGTGTCATTTTTGTATTCATTTTAACTTAATTAGAATAAAGTGTCCCTATCACCTACAAGTGGCTCCATGAGGTCCCAAAATCGACCCAAATATGCCTATGGTCGAAATATACTTTAAAACCACTCAAATTCATAATTTATCACTATTAATTATTTTTATTAAAAAAGTTATTTTTAATTAAAATTTAGTAATTTTAACTATTCGTCAAAATATTAAATTTATCCGAAAAGTACCAAAATTTCACTTTAGGCTAAATTCAATATTCCGAATCCAAAAATTAAGTCCATTTTAAAAAATAAAATATATATAATTTCAAAAAGTAGGTATTACTATTCATAACGGCTTGTTTGATTGGTTATGGTGTGTTAGAAATCGGGGTTGCGTACAACACACGCTATCACATTATTCAAAGAGAACCGTACCGTAGAAGCTTGGGGGGTTACATTCTCCACTCCTTCAAATAATTTCGTCCTTGAAATTTCTAGAATACTTATCACATGAAAAGACTCGGGTGGTTCTTCATCATAAGTTCCTAGGGTTCCCACGTTGCCTCTTTCATCTTATGGTTTCTCCACAAAACTTTTACTAGACGCATCATCCGGTTTCTCAGTACTTGTTCTCTCGTATCAAGAATCCTGACGGGATCTTCGTAATAAGACAGATCGGGTTCCAGTTCTAATTCTTCATAGGTGAGTACATGCGTTGGGTCAGGCATTTATTTCCACAACAAAGATATGTGGAACACATCCTGAACTTTTGAGAGACTTGGTGGCATTGCCAATCGGTAAGCTACAACCCCAATTCGTTCTAGAATTTCGAAAGGTCCGATGTACCTGGGACTCAATTTATCTTTCTTACCAAAACATATGACTCCCTTCTATGGAGATACCTTCAGGAAAACATGATCACCGACTTTAAATTCCAAATCCTTCCTTCAAATATCGGCATAGCTCTTTTGCCTACTTTGAGCTGCTTTGATGTGATTTCGGATTACCTTCACCTTTTCCATGGTTTCCTCCACCAGTTCTGGACCTACAAGTTTTCATTCACCAACGTCATCCCAACAGGTTGGTGTGCGACATCTCTTTCCATATAACGCTTCATATAGTGCCATCTGAATACTCGAATGGAAGCTATTGTTATAGGAAAATTCTACCAAAGGTAAATATTGATCCCACATACCCTGAAAGTCAAGTGAGAAGGATCTCAACATGTCTTCTATGGTTTGAATAGTCCGTTCTAATTGTCCGTCTGTCTGAGGGTGGTAGGCAGTGCTCAAATGAAGTTCAGTATCTAGGGATTTCTGAAGACTCTTCCAGAATCTTGAAGTAAAACGGGGATCATGATCAGAAACAATCGATATGGGTACTCCATGAAGTCTCACAACTTCATTAATATATAGGCTTGCTAGACGTTCCAGTGGTAGATCTTCTCTTATAGCAAGAAAATGTGATGACTTGGTAAGACGATCAACAACGACCCATATTGCATCATTCCTTCTAAGAGTCTTTGGTAGCCCCATAACAAAGTCCATCGTAATATTGTCCCATTTCCACTCCGGTATGGGAAGAGGTTTTTATAACTCCTCCAGGTTGTTGCCTTCCAGCTTTCACTTGTTGACAGACCATACATCTTGACACAAAATCAGCAATCTCCCTCTTAATGTTGTCCCCCCAAAAATGTTCCTTCAAATCTCTATACATTTTGATGCTCCCAGGGTGTATAGAGAAATTGGAACTATGAGGATCATCCAACAATTCCCTTTTTATATTAGGTATATCGGGAACACAAAGCCTCTACCCGAATTTCAAAATTCCATTTTCATACACAAAATCTCTCAATCCCCCATCATTCACAGCTTTAGTCTTCTTTTGAAATTCTCCATCATTAGTCTGAGAACTCTTAATCCTTTCTAGTAAAGATGGTTCGACAACCATTTGAAAAAGCATTGATGTTTCTCCTTCCCTGGTTATTCCCATGTCCATCTTCACTAGATCCATGAAAATTGGATCCCTTTCAATTATCATATTGTTCAAAACTCCATGATCTTTTCTACTCAAAGCATCTGCCACCTTGTTTGCCTTCCCCGAGAGGTAGTGTATCATGCAATCATAATCCTTGAGTAATTCAAGCCATCTCCTTTGCCTCATGTTGAGTACTTTTTGTGAGAAAATATACTTCAAACTCTTGTGATCAGTATAAATCTCACATTTTTCACCATAGAGGTAGTGCCTCCATATCTTCAAAGCTTAGATCACAACTTCTAACTCGAGATCATTAGTAGGATAGTTTTGTTCATTAATTTTCAACTATCATGATGCATAGAAAATAACCCTATCATTATGTATAAGGACACAACCAAGTCCTTTATTCGATGCATCACTATAAATAATGAACCCATCATTCCCCGATGGTAGGGTCAGTATAGGAGCATTGAATAATATTCTCTCCAGTTATTCGAAACATTCTTCACACTATTTTTTCCAAACAAATTTAACCCCTTTACGTGTGAGCTTCATTAATGGGTTACCCAATCGGGAAAAATTATGAATGAAATGTCGATAATAACCTGCTAAACCAATAAAACTACATACCTTAGTTATACTCGTCGGTGCTGGCCATTCTTGGATTGCCTTGGTCGTAGAAGGATCAACAGAGATTCCATCTTTAGAGACAATATGGCCAAGAAAAGAAATCTCCTGAATCCAGAATTCACACCTGCTAAACATCCCATATAATTCACGTCTTCTCAGAGTCTTCAAGATAATACGCAAGTGATTTTCAAGATCTTCGTAGCTTTTTGAGTATATCAAGATATCATCAATAAATACCACCACAAATTCATCGATATATTCCTTGAAAACTCTATTCATCAGATCCATGAATACAGATGGTGCATTAGTCAATCCAAAAGGCATTACTGTAAACTCATAATGCTGGTACCTGGTTCGAAATGAAGTCTTCGGAATGTCTTCTTTCTTCACACACAACTGATGGTATCCAGATCGAAGGTCAATCATTGAAAAGTATTGATCTCCATGCAGTTGGTCAAATAAATCATTAATGCGAGGTAGGGGATACTTGTTCTTTATCGTTATAGCATTGATCTCCTTATAGTCAATACATAACCTCATAGATCCATCTTTCTTTTTAACAAAAAGAACAAGGGCTCCCCATGGAGAAACACTAGGGAGAATAAATACTTTATTACTCAATTCCTGTAGTTGTTCATTTGGTTCGACTAATTCTACAGTGGCCATTCTACAAGGTGTCTTCGATATAGGCCTTGATCCAGGAATTAAATCAATGGAAAACTCAACTTCTTGTTCTGGAGGATGTCCAGGTAAATCTTCCGGAAATACATCTACATATTCTTTCACAATAGGTACATTCTCTATTTGAACATTCCTTTCCTCACCCATAGTCATTTCATTCACTTCCTCCCCAATAATTGAATTTAGTTGAGCTACTGGGGGTGGATTTAGATAAGAATTAGGTGGTGACAATTCTACTCTAAAAATAAGGTGTTCCTTATCATCATCATTAATAATCTTAACATATTTCTTCTTACAATAAATCTTCGCATCGTAGTCCAAAAGCCAGTCCATACTGAGGATTATATCAACTCAATCATAGGTATGATGATGAGATCAGCAGATAAAGAACATTTATGTGCTCTAATGGGGACAGATTCACAAAACTTTGTTGCAATGATACTCCCCTTAGGAGTTTTAACTGACAACTCCCTTGTTAAATCAAATTGGAAATATCTAATTTTCTTAGAAAACTGGGAAGATATGAAACAATGTGATGATCCAGAATCAAATAATAAATTATCTAAACTTGAGGAAACCATTAAATTACCTACCACCATGTCTTTCGGAGCTTCTACCTCACCCGTAGTGATAGCATAAGCTTGGCCTTGATCCCTTGGCCTTTTCGGAGGTATGTTCTCTTGACGCTTAGGAAATTCATTTGCATAATGTCCCATCTCCCTGCAATTGTAGCACTGAAAATTGGTAGCTTCCTTCTTCCCCTTGCAATAACGAGCTTGGTGGCCTTTTTCACCACACTTTTAAAAGAATCCTGTTCCCTTCAAGCAAGTACCGGGGTGTTTCTTCCCACATTTACCACAGGAAGGATATTCAACCTTTCCCTTCTTCCCCTTATTTCCATTCCCAGATTGATCAGCAGGACTCTTCTCCTATTGCTTTGCTTTAAATTAATAAGACATAGAGAATTCCTTTTCGGTCTTGATAGCACATGAGACAATGTCTTCGTACGTTGAGAAGGATTGTGATACTAATGATCAATGGAGAAATGGTTTTAACCCATCAAAGAAATGATCAATATTACTTCTTGGGTTAGGTATATAATCTCCAGTATACCTTGCTAACCTTGTAAAGTTAGCCTCATACTTTGTGACATTCTCATCCTCCTTTTGTCTCAGACTTAGAAACTGCCTTTCCATATCTGCTCGATGGTCGCGAGGAAAGTATTTTTCTGAAAATAGATCTTTGAACTCCATCCATTCCATATTTGATACTTCATCAACTTCCTTAGTATTTTGAATCAATGACCACCATTGATCAGCATCTTCAGTGAGGCGGTAAACTGCCATGATAACTTTTTCCCTTTCACTACTCCCCAAAGCCTGAAATATTTTATCTAGGGAAAATATCCATTTCTCAGCTACTAAGGGATTTGTACTCCCATTGAACGTTTGTGTTTGTTGCCTCATTAAACGATCTAACATTGATCCTCCACACTGTGGATCAGGGTGCTCCATACGGGTAAGGTTATTATTCATAACCTGAGTAAGTTGTCCCATTATGGTAATTAGCTGATCGGCACCAGTTGCATCACCAGCTCCACTATAATTATCTTTAGCAGGAGGGAAATACCTACATGGAGTGCGTGCATTGATACGGTTTCCATTTCTTCCACTAGGCACCATTTCTAAACAATGGTATAAACTAGATCAGTTTATGAACCAAAATACATAATCCCATACTTACAAAACACTTAACATAAATTGAGCTATTTATGGATATAATCCATAAACATAAGATTGTTTTCTTTGAGGAAGTATATACTCATAAACCCTTCATAATGATTTTTAATGAAAATGAGAGTTATCCTAAGCATATCCCCCGGGAGTGTCATAACCAAGAGTGTAGCAAGGCCCGTTGCCGGGCACCAGTTCCCATTCGAGTCTAGCTCAAAGAGGTGTTTTCGGGTTTTACCCCTAGGTACATCTGTGCCAAAGCCGCCTCTACCTGCTCATATCCAGACAGGGATGTATTGCTCGCAAAACTCACAAAATCTCTACAATACCAAAATTCTAGGAAGTTCTTCTATACCAATCCTCAAAGTCCATCTTAAATATATGTGCTCTAATAAGAGTTTATCTAAATCTAGCTTCCAAGGTTTGTATTAAACTTCCTCTGATACCAACTGTAACGCCCTGACCCCAGTTACCCAGAGTCGGTGCATTATTACATAACATTGGCATTATTACAAGAAAGATCAAATCTCGAAAGACCGATTGGTTTAGTAGCCTTGGAAACACTAGATATATTCATAAGTCTTACATTACATCATAAAGTGAAAAACTACTACAACAACATATTTCTCCATATTAAACACTCATATCCACACATAATATCCCTATAGGTCATTCATAATTTACTTCTTCACTTCCTGGGAAAAATAAAACATAGAAAAGAGGTGAGCTCAAATGCCTAGTAAGGATAACAATATAGAAGAAACTTTCATAAATAAGAATATACATTTAAGGCAATGTATAACTAAAACAAAATCCTTTTAAACTTGAACTTCAACATAATATGGAAAATGTAAAATGAAATAATTCCATTTACTTATTCACATGGATATTCTACTAACCGAATAATCACATGCAATATCAATAATGACTTTCATAATAGTGGAATGGATAATGCCAGACTATCATAACCACATAGCCAAGGCCTCATGCCAAGATTACAAATATGTTTTTGTCAAGGCTTTGTGCCAAGACACTATTTTGTCTCATGAGACCTACCGATGCATTGAAGAGCTATAGCGGGCTCCACCCATCCCATATTAAGTCCAATGCATTCCCATATGAAAATGTTTAAACATAACATAAACATTCGTATTAAAACTAGGATACGAAATGTCAATAATTTCACCAGAAACTATGAATGGTACAAAAATATCACATCCACAGTCAAACATATCACAAAACCTTCAATACAATATAGAAGTTTTGTATCATAATAAATCAACTTCAAATATGCGTAAAATCCATCAAAGGATGTTGACATAGATGAAATCAAAACTCTTTTTAGAGAAATATCTCTGTATATTTTGAAATCAGTTAAGAGTCATATATTTATAAAATAAGTCATTTTATTTGAAAATATTCTTATAAGCTTGTAAGGGAAGCTTCGATGATTTTGTAACGGCGGAAAATAACCGCACCCGCCGTATAAGTTAAAAAAAACATTCTTACCTTAATTTTGTTGAAAAGGTTCGAAAGCACCTTGTTTGGAAAACGAAGGAAATATTCCTTTATAAACCTCTTATAAAAAAGTCAAACAAGGGTATAAATGACTTTAACCCATGTTCTTGTAAATAGTAAAAAATGTTTTGAAATACATTTTTAATAAACATGGATGTGGATGATAAAGAGATCCCAGTAGATTATTACGTATAAACAACCTCGGATAATAAAGAGATTGTGAAATAACCCTTACCTTGCACTTTTCCTTGGTTGGGGTAGGTTAACCTCTTGTATAATGGTGAAATAATTGTTATTAAATTATTCAATAATCATATACATTAATATGATATCATATATGATCTTTTAACGTTGCTTTGTTAATAATATCTTAGAATTATCGTCATTTCGGGTGTTAACTTACTCGTTTTCTTTTATATGTTTTGTTACGTAAGACATGTTTGTAATGGATAGGTTGTATCTCATTCATATAAAGAATGATATCAAGTCCTTAGATACTATTATTAATCATCAAATGAGAATTATACTTGAATGGATATGATGGAGAATGAATCCCATCGCGTTCGTGGAGACAGTAGTCCGTACGTACACACGAGCGATAATATCATTCTTTTGATATTAAAATAATATATAATTGGATGATATATCATATATACATAATCCTTATCATGTTATATTTATTATTTACATTAGTTACACGTCATTATTATACCCATCCAAATAATAATTTATTGAATAACAATTACACCACGACGTGGAGACGGTAAGCCGTACATACGCACGTATGGTGACATGTTATTCAAAGGATGGATAGAATAGTGAATATGGTTTTACCATATTTATAATAACATCACAGTATATATATGATACTGGAGTTATTATTTTAGAATGGTAACAACAAAGGAAGAAGAAGTGGAAGAAGAAAGGAACTTGAAAAAGGGTGGTGAAATCATTACCTCTTCTTCAGGTTCTTCCATTTGATTTGATCAAAAGGGCTACTTAGGTTGGCTTTCTGATCAAACTAAGGCCTCTAGGTTGTAGTGAGGGAAGTTGGGAGAGTATTTGGGAATATTTTGATGAACAAAAAATCTTTTATGGTGTGAATAAATGAGAAGGTGGAGTGCCTTTTTATAAGTGGGGTGAGAGGGACCTTTGAAAAAACTAGAAATATTAATTTATAATAAATTCATATTCGGTTTTTAATGGCTCCAAAGTGGATTATATAAATTTTAAGGTTGGTATGGGTCGAACACCACTCAAACAATAGAATTTAGACAGGTTTGGGTACTTATATTAACCTTATCATTAAGTATTAACTCTAAGTTAATTAGTTTCACTTTTACAATGTCTCTTTGTATTTTTATATTATATGGTTAATAAACATACCATATAAATCCAAGATACCCCCAAGTGGACAATTAACGATACAAATATCATGATATAAGTCTCTTGGCCGAACTGTAGATTTTTAGGAATTTAATATCAATTAATAATATAATATGTTTTTTAAAAACACTTTTATGTCAATTTTGACACTATTCAATAGTTGATTTTTGTGAAACTCATAACAGAATGATTACTTATAAAAACGTTAATTAAATAAATTCTAATATGTCATATTATCCTATAAAATTATTTTAATTCATTAAAAGTCTCAAATTATATTTATTTGGGTATTTATGATATCAATTATTTTAAATTTGTACTATTATATTAATTACCGCGTCATCATTGTGTCATAAATAATTTAAATTATGAAATCTCTAAAAATTATAAATAAAATATCATTATGTATAAAATAGTTTTATCTTTCTAGTGAATATTTATAGTCGAAAATCCAACATATATAACCCTATGTAAAAATTGTTTTTCTAAAAGATATATGCTTGTATCATTTTTGTATTCATTTTAACTTAATTAAAATAAAGTGTCCCTATCACCTTCAAGTGGCTCCATGGGGTCCCAAAATCGACCCAATGATGTCTATGGTCGAACATGTATCAACCAATAAGGCTAGGACACGTTTTTAGGGTAATTTAGTATTATTATAATATTAATTTTTAACCCTTATTTACCGGATTTACCCTTAACCATGTTAAATAAAATATTTACCGAAGTAATTATTCCAAATGTCTAAAAATAAAATTTATCTATTAACACAATTTGAACATCCTGATTCCAAATATGGAATCTATTTTTTTAAATTGAAAACACAGAAGTGGCAGAAATAAATTTAAAAATAATTCACGTTGTTAAAACAAAAAGCGTGTTTTTAAGAGATAATAACTATCAAAAGATTGACACTTGTTTATGTCCGGTTTAATTGTAAAATTATGTCCAATGACCAAAATTATATTAAATGGTAAAAATGTATTCTAAATATAATTCAAAACCACTCAAATTCATAATTTATCACTATTAATTATTTTGATTAAAAAAGTTGTTTTTAATTAAAATTTAGTAATTTTCACTATTCATCAAAATATTAAAGTTATCCGAAAAGTACCAAAATTTCACCTTAGGCTAAATTCGATATTACGAATCCAAAAATGAAGTCCATTTTAAAAGATAAAATATATATAATTTCAAAAAGTAGGTATTACTATTCATAACAGCTAGTTTGATTGGTTATGGTGTGTTAGAACTCGGTGTTGCGTACAACACATGCTATCACATTATTCAAAGAGACACTACTAGAAATTCGGGCTATAGCCACGGTTATAAACTGTTGCTATAGGCCCTCAAACCGTGGCTATAGGTAATAGCCACGGTTTGAGGAACCATGGATAAGTTTGGCGTGGCTATAGGCCCAGACCTATAGCCACGGTTCCAAACCGCAGGTGTATACTTAATGCCAAGGTTTCAACCGTGGCTATATTAGACACCGGACAGGCTTTATAGCCACGGTTGGAAACCGTGGAGTTAGGTCTAGAGCCACGGTTAAAAACTGTGGCAATAAACCAATAGCCCACGGTTTAAAACCGTGGCTATAGGGGTGTGCACATACATAAAAAAAATACCCCCAACCCCCCTGGACCACCCCCCGGGGACACCCCACTGGACACCCCCCTAGAAACCCCTTGGAAACCCCCTTGACCACCCCCCTGGACACCCCCCTGGACACCCCCCTGGACACCCCCCCTGGACACCCCCCTGGACACCCCCTAGACACCCCCCCTGAACACCTCCTGCACCCCCTCCCCTATGCCTTGCAGACACCCCCCTGCCCCTCCTCCCCACTACCTTGCAGACACCCCCTGCCAGTCCCCCCCTGCCCCATGCCAGCCCCCCCTGTTTGTCCCCCTGCCCCCTGCCAGCCCCCCTGCTTGTCCCCCCTGCCCCCTGCCACACCCCCCTGCTAGTCCCCCTCTGCCACCCCCCTACCAGTCCCCCCCCTGCCCCTGCCACCCACCTGCTTGTCCCCCTGTTTGTCCCCTTGCCAGCCCCCCCTGTCCCCTGCTAGTCCCACCCCCTGCCCCTTGCTAGTCCCCCCCCTGCCACCCCCCCTTCCAGCCCCCCCTGCCCCCCTGCCCCTTTGCTAGTCCCCCCCTGCCACCCCCCCTGGACACCCCCGTGACACCCCACTGGACACCCCCCTAGAAAACCCCCCTGGACACCCCCCTGGACACCCCCTGACACCCCCCTGGACACCCCCCTGGACACCCCCCCTGGACACCCCCTGGGACACCCCCCTAGACACCCCCCTAGACACCCCCCTGAACACCTCCTACACCCCCTCCCCTATGCCTTGCAGACACCCCCCCTGCCAGTCCCCCCCTGCCCCCTGCCAGCCCCCCTGCTTGTCCCCCCTGCCCCCTGCCACACCCCCTGCTAGTCCCCCTGTGCCACCCCCCTGCCAGTCCCCCCTGCCCCCCTGCCACCCACCTGCTTGTCCCCCTGTTTGTCCCCCTGCCAGCCCCCCCCTGCCCCTGCTAGTCCCCCCCCCTACCCCTTGCTAGTCCCCCTGCCCACCCCCCTGCGAGCCCCCCTGCCCCCCTGCCCACTCCCCCTGCTTGTCCCCCCCCTTCCCCCAGCCCCCCTGCCAGCCCCCCCTGCTTGTCCCCCTCCAAGCCCACCCCCTGCCCCCCAGCCCCCCTGCTAGTCCCCCTGCCAACCCCCCCCTGCCCCCTGCAACCCCCAACCCACCTGCACCAGCCCCCCCTCGCAGCCCATCTTCCACCAACCCCCCAACCCTAGCCACCAGCCCCCAGCTGCACTAGTCCACCCCCCAGACCAGCTGCACCAGTCTCCCCCACCCTCCCTAGCCCCCTGCACCCCCCAACCACCTGCTACCCCCCAGCCCCCCAGCCCCACCTCCACCACCCCCCCCCGCAACCCACCTGCACCAGCCCCCCAAACCCCAACCCCTAGCTGCACCAGCCCCCCCCACCCCCCACCCCCCTGCCACCCCCCAGCACCAGTCCCCCCCCCCCCCCGAATCCCACTTGCACCAGCCCCCCAACCCCAGCCCCTAGCTGCACCAGCCCCCCCCAGCCCCTGCTACCCCAGCCCACTTGCACCTGTCCCCCCCTCCCCCAGCCCCCCCCTGCACTGGCCCAAGGATCCTACATTGTTTCACCAAGGGGCTACATGGTTTAGACTTGGCTATGCACAACTCATGCTAAAAAAATTGTGTGGAATTCAAAATGAACTTAAAATTATCCTCACGAAGAGAGGTCATACTATTTTCCTCAAACCATGCACCTTAACCATGAAGAGTATGGAAACCTAAAAAATTTCCATGTTCTGACCTAGAAACTCCATGGAGATAAAAACCAAAACTCTACTTAACCAAATAACAATAAAAGAACTATGCAGTGGACATAGGGGGCTATCATAAACTCCCCTCCATGCTACATTTCCTCCAAGAATTTCCTTGGTCAAAACTGGAGACAAAGGAAAAGAGATGCAAAGGAAAAACAGAACTAGCACACTATGACCAGAATTTTTCTAGTACATTGTATCTTTTACTGCCTCTCTCAATGTCCTCCTAACATTGTGCAAGTCTTACCACTTCCCGATCTACGTATTCACGTTACACATTAGGGGGTGAAACAAGATAAAATAGAACTAGCACAGTAAAACTGCAAATAAGTGAAATCTTGGTGTACCCCCCTGGACACCCCCTAGACCCCCCCTGGACACCTTCCACTGGACAACCCCACCCCTGGACCCCTTCCACTGGACACCCCCTGCCCCCTTCTAGTCCCCCCCTACCACCCCTGCTTTCCCCCTGCCATCCAGCCCCCCTTCCACCCCTTCCACCCCTACTTGTCCCCCTACCATTCCAACTGCCCCATGCGGGTCCCCCCCTGCCACCCCCCTGCTAGTTCCCCCTGCCACCACCTGCTTGCCCCCAGCCAGCCAGCCCCCCTGCCACCCACTGCTTGTCCCCCTGCCTTTCCCCCCTGCCAGCCAACCCCCCTACCAGCCAGCCCCCCTTCCACCCCTTCTTGTCCCCCCTGCCTTTACCCCCTACCAGCCAGCCCCCCTGCCAGCCCCTGCTTGTCCCCCCTTCCACCCCCTACTTGTCCCCTGCCTTTCCCCCCTGCCCCATGCTAGTCCCCCCTGGCACCCCTACCAGCCCCCCTGCCCCCTACTAGTTCCCCCCTGCCACCCCCTACTTCCCCCCTGCCAGCCAGCCCCCACCCCCTGCCCCTGCCAGTCCCCCTGCCAGTCCCCCCTGCTAGTCCCTCTGCCAGCCCCCTGCCCCCTGCCAGGCCCCCTGCCCCTGCGAGTCCCGCTACCCCCTGCTAGCCCCCCTGGACAGCCCTCTTACACCCCCTTTCACCCCCCTGGACAACCCCCTTGAACACCCCCCTGCACCCCCATTCCCCCCTTAGCCCCCCATGCCGCCCCCTGCACCCCACTGGACAGCCCCCATGCCCCAAATGGACAGCCCCACTAGACACCCCCTGGACATACCTCCCCCCCTGCCGGACACCCCTCCCCCCTGCTTGGACAACCCCTCCCCCTGCTGGACACCCCTCCCCCTGCTGGACACCCCTTCCCCTTGCCCCCTGCCCCCTGCCCCCTGCCCCCTGCACCCCACTGGACAGCCCCCATGCCCCAACGGGATAGCCCCACTGGACACACATGCACCCCTAATGAACTACCCCTGAATGTTGATTTCCCAAATGAGGCTACCCTCTTAGTGGATCATGTCAAAGAGTATTAGAAAACATATTTTTATGGTGATTTTCAAAGATCGACTGAAATAATTCTTAATAATTCCAATCTTAATTGAGTAGGCCAGGTGGTTGTCTTTATTACACCAACACAAGACCCTGGACACCCCAGGACAGACCCCCCAGGACAGCCCCCGCCCCCAGACCTGGACACCCCAGGACTGACCCCCCCAACAAATTCTCTTCCAATGGAATAAAATATTACAAAAAAATCTATAAACCTTCTCTCTCCTCTTGTGGCTTCAAGGTGTCCAGGTGGTTAATAATTTGGTTGAGGTGAGGCTGTGGACTCATGGGGGCAAACATGAAGGAAAACTATGTTGGACTGGATTTTAAGTAGGATGATCTTGTTTTTCTGAAGTGGCAGGGATGATTGGGTCTAAAATAAGTGAGTTGGAACATGAATTTAGATGAGGGCTTCAAATGTTAAGGGGTCTGGTTTAATTGGTTAGAATTGGGTGAGTTTTGGAATGGTTTTAAAGTGGGATGCCTGGTGGAAAATGTGGGGTTGGTGGCTTAGAAGTTGAGAGGTGGGTAGGCCTGATTGGTGGTCAAGTTTTGGATGGGTTGCCTAGGTGGATTGAAAAATGGTGGGGGACTGGGAAGGAGTTCATAGTGGCTAAATTGAAGTGGGAGCTTGGAATTGTAGTAGGTCTTGAGTTTGTATTTTTTAGTGAGAGTGGAAATGGCCTTGGAATAGCTGGTTTGATTTTGGGGGGTTGGCCATGGTATATTTATAGTGCATCGAAAAATAGTCACTAGCAGGGCTTGGTTTGGTGTGAAATTTAGTCAAACGTTTATGGGAACCATCATGGAAGCAACTACCAAATACAGAACAGAGCTAGTCTCCTCTATAGTGAAGACCCTTCATGGAAGCTCTTCAAGAAAACCAGGTCTCTAGTTGCATCTTCGTCCATAAAAAACAAGCCCTGTTTGCATAGGCCCAAACAGACCTCCCTTTGCCAGCTTGTGGGGGAAATGTGGGAACTCCAACAAGAAATAGGCCCTCAGAATAGAACATCCTCTTTGGAATTGCATCAAACAGATTGTGTGCTGCCTTTAAAACTCAACTTGGTAGTGATCATCCTCCTCTAATGAGTGCTACATGAGATGAGGGAATTATGGAAGGAATTTCATCTAAAACAGCCAAAAGCAGACATTGAATTTCCATCACAACAGGCTGATCCGGTTAAGACGACATGTGCAGAGGATGAGGATGATCTGGTTCGGACAACATGTGAAGAGGATGAGGAAAAAGAAGAATTACCGAACAAATATTATGTGATACATGTACAATAAAATATGCAAGACAATTCCAAACCAATGTTTTCAGTTGAATTGAGCCTTTGTACCACCTGCTATGCACGTTTTGTGGAAAGATGGATGAGAGGAAGCGCTGAGAGGAGATATAGTTTAGGAATGAGGAAATACGAAAAATTATAGAGATAACCATTCAATGTTTCTCTAAGGAGGAGTAACCGCCGTAGGGTGTCGTCCTGGAGCAGGGCCAAATCACAGCGTGACCGCGGCCTGACCGTGGCCTGACCGTGGCGTGACCGCCGCAGGGTGTCGTCCTGGAGGAGTAACCACCGCAGGGTGTCGTCCTAGAGTAGGCCCAAATCATGGCGTGACCGCAGCGTGACCGCGACATGACCACCGCAGGGTGTTGTCCTGGAGGAGTAACCGCCGCAGGGTGTCGTCCTGGAGCAGGGCCAAATCACGGCGTGGCCGTTCCGTGACCGCTGCAGGGTGTCGTCCTGGAGGAGTAACTGCCGCAGGGTGTCATCCTAGAGCAGGGCCAAATCACGGCGTGACCGCGGCGTGACCGCGACGTGACCGTAGTGTGACCGCGGCGTGACCGCGGCGTGACCGCCGTAGGGTGTCGTCCTAGAGGAGTAACCGCTATAGGGTGTCGTCTTGGAGCAGGGCCAAATCACGACGTGACCGTGGTGTGACCGCGGCGTGACCGCGACGTGAATGATACCCACTAGTTACTATATTAACAACTTCAACACATATTCATGGATTTTAATGTAGATGCATGTTAACATTTGAAGTTCAAAAATGATTTTTAGTAAAACATTAAAATAAGAATACACACCAGAATTTCAATACAAAAAGGTAGTAAAAAATGAAGCAACAACCAACAGATTTAACAAGATGATTTCAGCATACCAAATTTATTAAAAGGCAACTTCCAACCATTTATTTCAACTAAAAAAAAGAAGTGAATTTTCAAGTTTAAGTAGAAAAATCACAGAATTTAAACTATTACTCCCATGGTGTAGATGCTCTAATCATTTGAGATCATTGGAAAAAATTTCCCTTCTTTTCTTGTTGAATAAATACCTTTGGTTTCCAAAATTTCATCTCCTATAAGTGTAAACATATACATTAATTTATAAAATTGAAAGTTCAAAACAGAACAAAACTAGAGTAAAAACTAAGGTAGATTGGTTCAAAGTTACTATGAAATATAACTTCTCTAGATCTATAAAAATCGTTGAATCTATACTTCAATAGGATGTGAAATTATGCTCACAGCTGAACCCCTCCACCCTCCCCCTGCCCCCTCTCCCCTGCCCCCTGCCCCCTGCCCCCTGCCCCCTGCCCCTGCCCCCTGCCCCCTGCCCCCCTCCAAACTACCCCCCTGCCCGCCTGCAACGTGCCCCCTGCCCCCCTGCAACCTGCCCCCTTGCCCCCTGCCCCCTGCCCCCTTGCCCCCTGCCCCCTACCCCCCTGCCCCCTGCCCCTGCCCCTGCCCCCCTCCAACCTGCCCCCCTGCCCCCCTACAACCTGCCCCCTGCCCCCTGCCCCCTGCCCCCCTGCCCCCCTCCAACCTGCCCCTGCCCCCCGGCCCCCTTCCCCCCTCCAACCTGCCCCCCTGCCCCCCTGTAACTTTCCCCCTGCCCCCTGCCCCCTACAACCTGCCTCCTGCCCCCTGTAACCTACCCCCCTGCCCCCTGCCCCCCTCCAACCTACCCCCTTCCCCCCTGCCCCCTGCCCCCTGCCCCCCCTCCAACCTGCCCCCTTCCCCCTGCAACCTGCCCCCCTGCCCCCCTGAAACTACTTATTTTGTTATGCGAGGACATCTAAGTCATGGACGCACCATGATGAAATTTTTATGGAATTTTGCCACTTGTTTAATAATATTTATCTAGTAAAATTATTCTCATAGAGCATAATTTGATGTCTCAACAATTGTTGTTAGCTCGAAGGGATTGAGAATGACCCTCAAGCCTTTCCACAGGCCGACTTGGGTGCTCGGATCAGGGGTAATCCAATTTAGTTTGTGGAAAATGGTGTTTATAAATTATGTTTGGTAAAATTAAAACTTCGAGGGTGGAATGGATGTTCAAGTTTTAAAAGTTCCAAAATACCCTCTTCTTCCCCAACCCCCACATCTTCTTCTTACCCAACCCCATGTCCCAAAGCTTGACAACACCCCTCACCATAGATGAACCAGTTTCTAATCCTAGTTCTATGAGAATACCGTAATTTGAGACCCTGGTGAGCTTCATTTCAAGGATGGAGATGGCCTAAAAAACACATCCTGTATAAAATTGATCTCCATCCTTCATCACTTTGGAGCAACCTGAACATTAACACTCTCAATTAGTTTTCAAGAACAAATCATTAGAACATTGTTGCTCAAAAATATGAGGTGCATTGAAGGATGTTAAATTACCAATGGTTTAATTATTACCAACTGAAAAAATCAGGAAACAATATAAATTCATCACCCACATCTAATAATTTTATTATTAAATGAATTTAGTTGTGGTACTCTACCTCAATAACATGCACTACTATGATATCTCTAACCTATGGATTGTACCTATAACCAGTTTATTCACCTATATAAACTGATTTAATGTGAATCTAGTTGGATAGTATAAGATCCTCTAGTTTCCAATGAATAAAGTACCTATTAAAAAATTGGATGAGGAGTTCCATATCGATTATTGATAACATTAAGCATTATCTTTTACAACTGTCAATTTTGATTTCTTCCATTTTAGGAAAGACATTGTTCATTTATGGGACTTCCTTGGAATGATCCCTTGTAACCCATCTATCCCAAAAAAACTAGGAAATAGAAAATTGTTTATAATATCATAGTCAGATGCTCCTCGATATATAGAATAGATACTCCCCTATAGATAAGAGTTTCCTTGCAATAGTTTTTACAGTGTAGAAGTTGTGATATTATATATAGAATCATGATACTCTCCTGAATGTTGATTTCCCAAATGAGGCTACCCTCTTAGTGGATCATGTCAAAGAGTATTAGAAAACATATTTTGATGGTGATTTTCAAAGATCGACTGAAATAATGCTTTATAATTCCAATCTTAATTGAGTAGGCTAGATGGTTGTCTTTATCACACCAACACAAGACGTCCAATCACACTTTTTCCTATTTTTATAAGGTTTCACTGATGATGAGGCAAATTATTAGGCTCTCATTACTGGTCATAAGTTATCAGATGATATTTATTTCCCCCAAATGGATATGAAGGGAGAATCCAAGTTAGCCCTCAAATATATCAATGGTGACTGCGGCGTGACCGCGGCGTGACCGCTGCGTGACCGCGACATGACCACGGTGTGACCGCGGCGTGACCGCAGCGTGACCGCGGCGTGACCACAGCGTGTTGGCCCGATCCAGCGACATTCGCGGGGCACCATCTTCCGGCCAGGAGCGAAGGGAGCGGGAGGAGGCTGGAATGCGGGTGGAAGGGGGCTGGTTGCAGGTGTTGGGGGGATGGTGCGGGCTGATTCGAAGGTGGTGGGGGGGGGGGGCTGTTGCGGGCTGGAATGTTGGTGGAAGCGGGCTGAAATGAAGGTGGAAGGGGCTGGTGTGGGCTGGATGTGGCTGGAGCAGGGCCAAATCACGGCGTGACTGCGGCGTGACCGCGGCGTGACCGCGGAGTGACCGCGGCGTGACCGCGGCGTGACCGCGGAGTGACTGCGGCGTGACCACGGCGTGACCGCGGCGTGACCGCGGCGTGACCGCAGCGTGACCGCGGCGTGACCGCGGCGTGACCGCAGCGTGACCGCGGCGTGACTGAAGCGTCTTGGCCCTATCCAGCGACATCCGCGGGGTAGCATCTTCCGGCCAGGAGCGAAGGGAGCGGGAGGAGGCTGGAATGCGGGTGGAAGGGGGCTGGTTGCGGGTGTTGGGGGGATGGTGCGGGCTGATTCGAAGGTGGTGGTGGGGGGGGGGGGGGGCTGTTGCGGGCTGGAATGCTTGTGGCAGCAGGCTGAAATGAAGGTGGAAGGGGGATGGTGTGGGCTGGATGTGGCTGGAGCAGGGCCAAATCACGGCGTGACTGTGACGTGATCGCGGCGTGACCGCAGCGTGTTGGCCCGATCCAGCGACATTCGCGGGGTAGCATCTTCCGGCTAGGAGCAAAGGGAGCAGGAGGAGGCTGGAATGCAGGTGGAAGGGGGATGGTTGCAGGTGTTGGGGGGATGGTGCGGGCTGATTCGAAGGTGGTGGGGGGGGGGGGGGCTGTTGCGGGCTGGAATGCTGGTGGAAGCAGGCTGAAATGAAGGTGGAAGGGGGCTGGTGTGGGCTGGATGTGGCTGGAGCAGGGCCAAATAACGGCGTGACTGCAGCGTGACTGCGACGTGACTGCGGCGTGACAGCAGCGTGACTGCGGCGTGACCGCGGCGTGACCGCGGCGTGACCGCGGGGTGACTGTGGCGTGACCGCGGCGTGACCGCGACGTGACCGCGGTGTGACCACGGCATGACCGCAGCATGCTGGCCCAATCCAGCGACATCTGTGGGGCAACATCTTCAGACGAGGAGTGAAGGGAGTGGGAGGAGGCTGGAATTCTGGTTGAAAGGGGCTAGTTGCAGGTGTTGGGGGGATGGTGTGGGCTGATTCGAAGGCGGCAGGGGGGGTGTTGCGGGCATGGGGGATGTTCAGACATAAATACACCGACCGAGATGCTCAGATAAACCAAGACTCCATTGCTCGGATAGAGGCGATCTAGCAATACTTCCGCATGCAGTAACTATCAGAAGGTTATAATCATAGATGAAATGGTTCAAGATAACCAGACACAGTATGAGAATTTTAATGTAAAACAACCGAATGAAGGGGTCGTGCAATGACACGAATGGGAAGAGTGAGAATATCAGATTGATCATCGGATGGAGTACACTGCAATCAGAGGAAAGAATATGCGCTGTGAGAATAAAATATGCAATGGAGGATCATCAGATGGTCCAATAAAATTGTACGCTAAGTCGACACCCTATGATCAGACGATTCAGGTATAACATACCCGGTAGTAGAAAAGTTGAAAGAATATGATATGAATCTACATACACAAGAGTTGGAGTACCAAAAAAATGCAACTACTGATGATCATGTGATAATAATACAATCGAGCTGAGTAATAAATACAACAAAGAAGCTAATAATCATATAACTCCCTTGAAAGTATAGAGAATAGTTGATGTTCAATGTATAAAAAATGATATGTTAGATTTGGATGCATGGAGAAATTAAATTGCATAAGATAAAATTATATTTTTCATTAAGAGAATATTTTGAAAAGAACATTTACGATTTTGTAATTTGAATAAAGAATTCAGAGTACATAAAACAAAAAGCATGATGGAATAAGTTATTACATACCGTTAGGTACAATGATGACATTGATATAGTACCTGAGTCAGTTGTTTGGGATCTTGCACCAGAAGAAGGACCCTATAAGCAGATAAACGGTAATGTCAAATTGAATGACTACTCATATATTGAACATAGGTGGCTGAAAGAATCTAATAATCTACACTCATGTAAGAATATCCTCATTCGTATGCTTGTGAATAGAAACAATTCATCCTCAATAACTTGTAAGCACGCCTTATCTCTCTTTTAATCTCATGCTCAAAAAAACCATATTATCAGGTGATGCACCAACCATTGCAAAGAGCATAAAAACATGGGTTTGAAAATGTAAAAAGTATAACATGCTTAACAGGTGTAGGAAGCTTCTATGGACCTACCACTACATGATAAAGTGTCAAACTGTGGTGTAGAATACTGAAATATGCTTCCGTTTTCAGGAATCTTTAAAACTAATGGGTATGTTGATCATAGGGAATGAGCTAATATTTCAAGTTTACCAACATATTCCAGAAGAAAACATGGATTATGCACATATCCCCACCACTTCACAAGAATACCATTAGCATATCCTGTTAGAAAATGGAGGGATACATTCAGAATATTTCAATGCTTCAATCGAATATGTCTTCTAGTATATTATTGTGACAAAAAATATATTGGCCATTATTCTCGCGACGGAGGGAGGGAATGGAGATGAGTCACAATGGAGGGAGGGTTTCTAAACCCACAGATAAAACGAGAGGAGGTCAGTACCGTGGGTTTTTCTACTCTAAAGCCACAGTTAAAAAAAAGTGAGGCTATATCTTAACTTATAGTCATTGATGGTAGTTGTGCATTTTAATATCATGATGCCAAGACATGTAAAGTTATAGAATTTTGTAGTTGAGCCCATGGTAGGGGACTTGGACATTGATAATTATGCAAGGATAAAAATCAATCGACATATAGTTCATAAAGGGGGAATTATATGAATTTCAAATATCTATCTCATGTGCAGTGAATAGTCAATGAAATTGAAGGAGAGAAATGGTAGAGATTCTTGAATTCTGGATCTATGAGGTTTAGAGATAATGCCTTAACTTCAATGGATGAATCTTAAACAGAATCTAGCATAAGAAAAAAAACAATAGCAAGTGAAAAAAAATAATTACTAATTGTCCCTGTCAATGATGGAACCAATTAAGTAGTCATCGACATGATGACATCACTGAAGGGGTTATTCAAATGAAAAAGACAGTGAAGAAATCCTTATAGTTTGGAAAGGACAGAAAGATTTCGAAACATATCAGGAAGTTGGCCCTAAAATTGGTTGTGACTGACGTTTCTATGATCAAATGAAAAAGAAAGCTGGTAAACATCTTGAATTAAGAGAGTGAAGATGAATATGACATTCCAAGAAATTACTTGAAGAATAAGGCATAAAATTATTCTTTTAATGGGAAAGGTAAGAATTTATCTAAGTTTAAGATGTGAATCTTTTTATCTAAGTGTGTAGATAGTAATTTTAGTAAGGATAATGAAGAGGTGGAATCATCTAGTGAAGATGGTGAAATGCTACTAACTGAAAAGGTGAATAATGAAGTATTCAAAAGTGATGATAGAAGAAATGATGAAAATGAAAGAGATATAAAAATAGAGTGAAGATGAAGATGATATTCCAAGAAATTACTTGAATAATAAGGCATAAAATTATTCTCTTAATGGGAAAGGTAAGAATTTATCTAAGTTTAAGATGTGAAACTTTTTATCTAAGTGTGAAGATAGTGATTTTAGTAAGGATAATGAAGAGGTAGAATCATCTAGTGAAGATGGTGAAATGCTACTAACTGAGAAGGTGAATATTGAAGTATTCAAAAGTGATGATAGAAGCAATGATGAAAATGAAAGAGATATAAAAATAGAGTTCATGCTGAAAAAGAAACTGAAAGAGTGTCTCTTGAAGATTTCTCACTTAGAAATAAAGAATGGTTTTAAGAATGATGGTCAATTATCTATCAACAATGACATCATACATGCTACTTTTGCATTCAATTATAAGAAGGATGGTCAATTATAAAAATGATTGACCGTACTTTTGACTATCTTATGGACATCATCTCCACAATGACATCATCCAAACCTCTATATAATTGACCATCTTATGGATCATTTTTATAATTGACCATCCTTCTTAGAACTTTTTATAATCTATCAACATTGACATCATAACCATATTTCATGCCCTTAGTCACTTCATGGGAAATTTTAAAAGCACTTGGAATAGCTTAAGCCCATTCCAAGCATTAAAACCATCCAAACACCATTTTGAGCTTACTAAGTGCATGAAACATGCTTTTAAATTCATAAAGAAGCATTTAAAACACTCAATCAATTTATAACACATAATACAAGGGAGTTCCAAAGTAACACCTACCTAAAATCAATGGTGGGTGAGCTGGAACCATCTGAAACACATAGCCTTCAGTGGCAGATTCCCAAACAAGTATGAACATACCCCCGTGAGCCCTAGAAACAAATAGAACATCAAGAATTGGCCAAATCGGAACCCCTAGTGTTTTACCAAACTAAAATCACAATGGGGAAGGAAGAAAAATGCAGGGAAAAGGAGGTATAATTGAAGTAGAGGCCATACCTTGAAGAATCGGCCATGAATCACTATGAAATCACAAAAAAAATGCAAGAGGAGAGGTGGTCAGAGGAGGGAGGTGCGCATGACTATGGGATCTCATGCAGGAGGTGGGCTGACAGTGCTAGAGGAGGAGGGGCGCGGTGAGGTTGGGGGGGGGGGCGTCGACAGAGAGGTGGGGAGATCATGTTGGCCAGGAGGTGGGCTGGCAGTGCCAGAGCCGTGTCGATTGGGAGGCGTTGGAGCACGTCGGTGGGGAGTCGTGCTGAATGCATCGGAGCCGGAGGAGGAGGAGGAGGAATCACGGGGGGGGGGGGGGGGGAGTGGAGGATGGGAGGTGGGGAGGAGGAGCGGCGAAGGAGCAGGTGGAATAATCGCGACGGATGAGGGAGAAGGTATATGGGAGAGGGAGGAAACCGTGAGCTACCTATAACAACACTTTTAAAACTATTGTGTCTATACCACATTCATGTTTCTATTCATTCAATAAAAGTATATAATTCATTTAAACCCCATACCTTTGAACCAGTCTCCTAATTTTGGTTTACATCATCAACTGAATCATATTTTCTAAACTACTTGACTTAGTTTTTCCTACATGTATACACCACAACATCTACCAAACACTACCATCATTATATGGTAGAATTCAATGTATAAACCAAGAATAAAATTTACATCTAAAATTTACCTCAATATCAGTATCATAAAAACCATTACGACCCTCATCATCTCCTTCAGAAAAACCAACATCATCATATCCTCCTCTCAGACCACCATCGTCATCAACATCTGCATTGGCATATGCACCTAAATCAATTGCAGGAGAAGAAGAATCCTCATAAACCAAACACAAATAAATGAGAATACATTTAATTAATGAAAACACATTTAATTAATGAAAACACATTGAATTAATGAAAACAAAAAAATGTTATCACTAAAATCAACAAATCAATCCAGATTTATTTTACTCACAGAAAATCATACAAAATGTGAAAAGTGAATCACAAGTTAGAGACATCAACCTCAAGTAAGGTTAAGAATAAAAACACAATCAAGGAATCCAAGGAAGTGACTACTGACAATGGCAATGCAAAGGTCCCCTGCCCTGCCAAGTCCAAGGAATCTGTGAAAAAGGATGATGTTGCTAGCCCTTCAATGGACTTACAACAAACACAAGGTGCGACTTTAAAAAAATCTTGTCTCCCGAAACCTGCTCCTACAGTGGGAAGTGGAGTTAAAAAATTTCCTACAACTGATAGGGCGCTACATGTTCCTATAAATCTGCAAGTTTCGAGTTTGAGCATTAACCCTCCTATGGTGGGAAGTGAAGTTAATCACTCTACTGCTGAATTTGGACCTAAACTGGTGCCCAGTGCTCACCCTGATAGTACTCTTGTTGGAACTTCCATAGAAGTTCATGACATGGATGTTCAACCCACTTGTGTGGAATCTAAGTTGCCCATCGATGAGTAGTTACTGGAGAAGTTTAAGATACCCAGCACAATGGAATGGGTGATTTCCACCCAAAGTCATCCATCTCAAAGTGGAAATAATCTGAGACTGAGAATCCAGCCTGATTCTGATATGATGAAAGAGTTAACTCCTGCTCGAGAGGAGGAAAATTCTGCTCTAAAAAAGGGCTCCCTTCCGAACCCCATCTCTATTTTGGGTGTTTCCAAGCCAATTGGACAAACACAAAGTGTGACAGAGTCGACTACAATTCCTCCTCCAGCAAGAGAGGCACATACACCTATGAATAATGTTGAACTGTTGAGATCAAAGGTTTCTACCTCTCTTACAAGCAGCGCCCCACCTCAAGCATCAAGGACCTGGACAAACAGAAATGTTGGTACTCATAACACTTTTGAAATCCTTTCCTCGCTTAGCAGTGATGATGATGGGAATAAAAGTGACAGAGTGAATAAAGAGGAAACCATAAAGACTGATGCTGTTGTGGAGCACCTTGATGATGCTGATGGTGAAGGTCCATGGATATAAGCCAGGACCGGGAGGAGAGGTCAGAACTCCCACGGCAGGGGTGGAAGACTTCCTTTTCATAGTATGAATACCCATTCTAAAATGGTTTGATGTCTTTTTAAGTGTTGTGTTCTTGTATTTTCTCTGAACTTTATTCTTTTTCTTTATAATTAAAATAAAGAGGCCTTTGTTCCCTTAAAAAAATTCCTATTAATATAGATATTATAGTTAACTACTCTCATAAACCTCAAAAAAATTGAGCATTTTCAAGCCTTGAGTTCCAAGCTACGTGTACTTGTTTTAAGACACAAAAAACATTCTTAAAAATGCACAATTTATTATCATCATCATTTATTTTAAATCCACATAGTTGACCAATTTAAACTTCCTTAACAACTCCAATGAGAAAAGAATACTTTTTATCGTATACATTAGATATACCTTGATATTCTCTATATAACTATGGTAAGAAACAATTTGATAACCTCAATACAATCAATTGGTGAAAATATTTTATCTACAACCACCCACCAATCAATGAATATCCCTTTCACAAAATTCTGACTATGAATTTTATAACTTCTCTATTTTCATTAAGCATATTTATGAATACTTGTTTCGTAAATATGATATTTTCGTCTATTGTTTGTGGAACAAATTTCTACATGTCATTATTTTCTGTCTAATTTAACTCCTCATTCATATCTTTAATCCAATTTTAATCATTGGATGCTTAATAAAATGTTTTTACTCAAATAAATATAAGAGGTCATTTCATTTAATTCTATACATCATCCTAGTTTATACCACAACAGATTTGTCTCCCAAAATGTTCTCTTCATAAATATGTTTAGTTCTAGTAAATCTTTTATGTGTAATTGGAATCTTTATGTCTTTTTCTTTCTCATATTCATCAAAAAATTCTATGATGGAGTCCTCACTAACCCTAAGAGACTCTCTAGGCTCTTTTAAAGATTCACTTTTCTCTACATTATCTTCAATGCTCCTATCATAGATTCCTTTTTCTTTCCTATCCATTATTACAAATTTTATTTCCAAAATTTTAATGAGAATCTTATTAAAAAATCTATAAAACTTGCTTCTTAAAGAATATATATGAAATATAACTTAATCTTGTTATTTCTATACTTTTCTTTATTCCCTTCCATGTTAATAATATAGAACTTACTACCAAAGACTCATAAATACTTCAATGTTGGTTTCCTTTTATAACTTAGTTCAGAAGGAAACTTTTTTTATACATTGTAATACCACTAGAGATCACCATAGTTTGTGTTATATTATTGACGGTTCTACTTTACCTCTCAACCACCCCATTCTATTAGGGTGTCTACATTACAATAGCTTGTTGAGAAATATCATATTTCTCTAGATGCTTCTTAACTAAACAATAAGTGAATTCAATTCCATTATTATAACTTGGCACTTTGATATTCATTCCAAATCATGGTGTGAATCTAAGGTTAAATTTTCAACCATATAAACCTATCATTGTACTCTATTGAAAGCACTGACATTTCCTAACCCAATAATATTGGTTCATCACAAGCCATCCTGGTGCTGATGATGATGCATAGACTCCAAAAGTCACCACATTTTCAGAACATTCAATTCCCAATCCCCCGATTTCAGGAGGCACATCATGTTAAACATTATATACCAATGAATTAAACTCTTGAAACATGGTGAAATTCTTAGGTCTGGGCCTCCACCAACTAGACTACCATCAAGCCCTATGGCTAGCTTTGACATAACCATGATTTAACACATTTGGATCATCAAAACCACCCCAAGTCCGAAAACTAGTGTGATTCCCACATTTGAGACATTAGTCAATCAATCCCATGTTATGATTTCAATAAGAACCAATTAATTTTCAAATCTAAAGAAACCTTGGATCTTTACTATTTCCACTCAACCCAAATGCCCATGTTCGGACTCTAATCTCCATGAAAAACCAACTCAATTTAGGTACTCATTGGGTTGTTGGAAACTAATTTCCATTTGAAATACCTACCTATTGGTATCCCAAAACTAGAACTCTACCCTCATGGGTTTATATTTCCCATTACTGATGTCACTCTCTCCACTATAGGATAACCCTTGTCATAACATCACTTGATCAAAATCCAAGCACCACAACCCACATTCTGTCTATCCCCAAACATTATGACTGGATTCATCCAAAACCCATGCATTCTTAAGAGATAACCAAAAAACTACTCAATACCCATTCTCTTTTGCATGATAATTCCATTCTTGGCATGTGATGAGTTTTCTAGAAAAAAGATTATCACCTTCCACACCATCCATTGGTGCACTCACCACCACATGGATTTACTTAAAATTGCCCCACAAGAAACACCTCGAAGATCCAAATCTAAATCTATATACCACTTCTTTCAAGCCATTATCAAATCACTCTAGGAAACACTTTTCCTTAACCAAGATCTGGTATAACCATACCCAATATATTTCCAAAGAGCCCTTTTTCATAGGGCACTTCCTCTGTTTCATTTGAAGCTATGAGATACCTCACCTATGAGCATCTCACTAAAATTTCCATCGATTCTATACCCTCTGTCATCTAACACTGATTAAAAAATACACAACTTTCATGCATTAATTGTTTGTGCTTACTCAACTTATGTCAAAGTCAATAGGTGTATGCTCCTGTACCACCCAGTTGCAACCCATCTCACAGCTCCAGAAGTCACGTCACAACTGAACTAAGATCACATGCCTAATTAAAAAAATTACCATTCCTCTTGGATTTTAGTTCCATGAAACCCAAGATTAGAATAAATTGATCCACCGATCTAGAGAAGGGAAAACATGAGACCTAAATACCACGTTGGAGCCGAAATTCAGAAAATACCTGTCGAGGCAAGGAGTTCAGTAGGTAGGGATTTCACATGAGAAATTGAAGAAGGGTGGATTTCTCTAGGGTCCCCTGAGTGGGGTCAGTGAAAAATCACGGGAGGAGGATGCCAAGGTAGGACTTGGTTCGACTGAGAAATCGGAAAGGTGGGGCCGTTGTGTCGGAGGAGAAGAATCGGGGGTGGACGCATGGAAGGAGGATCCTGAGAGGTTGAGTGGCCGCGTCTGAGCTGGTCGGGGCAGCGTCGAAGCCGTGTCGGGGCAGCGTCCGAGAAGGAGAATCGCGGTGAAGTGGGGTGACCGCATCGGAGGCACGTCGCCAGAGGAGGTGGGGAGTCCGCGTCAGAGCAGCGACAGTGGGGAAGTGGAGTGGCCACGCCATAGGAGGATGATCATGGCGAGGTTCAGTGGCCCATCGGAGGAGGAGGATCACGGTACGTTGGGGAGAAAGCGTCGCGAGGAGGAGGGGCACGAGAGGGTTACAGTAAATTGAGGAGTGAGGGTGGGTTAATTGCCACGGACAACAAAATTTCCATGGCTATAAGCAGGAGATATCCACGTTTCCTTTTGTCCTTGGGTATATCTCCGTAGCCGTAGCTCTAAATTCTAGTAGTGAGAAGCGTACCATAGAAGCTTTGGGTGTTACATTCTCTCCTCCTTCAAATAATTTCTTCCTAGAAATTTCTAGAATACTTGTCACATGAAAAGACTCGGGTGGTTCTTCATCATAAGTTCCTCGGGTTCCCACGTTGCCTCTTCCATCTTATTTTTTCTCCACAAAACATTTACTAGACGCGTCGTCCGGTTTCTCAGTACTTGTTCTCTTGTATCAAGAATTCTGATGGGATCTTCGCAATAAGACATATTGGGTTCTAGTTCTAATTCTTCATAGGTGAGTACATGCGTTGGTTCAGGCATGTATTTCCTCAACAAAGATACGTGGAACACATCGTGAACTTTGGAGAGACTTGGCGGCATTGCCAATCGGTAAGCTACAACCCCAATTCGTTCTAGAATTTCGAAAGGTCCGATGTACCTGGGACTCAATTTAGCTTTCTTACCAAAACATATGACTCCCTTCGATGGGGATACCTTCAGGAAAACAAGATCACCGACTTGAAATTCTAAATCCTTCCTTCGATTATGGGCATAGCTCTTTTGCCTACTTTGAGCTGCTTTGATGTGATTTTGGATTACCTTCACCTTTTCCATGGTTTCCTCTACCCGTTCTGGACCTACAAGTTTTCTTTCACCAACGTAATCCCAACAGGTTGATGTGCGACATCTCTTTCTGTATAACGCTTCATATGGTGCCATCTGAATACTCGAATGGAAGCTATTGTTATAGGAAAATTCTACCAAAGGTAAATATTGATCCCACATACCCTGAAAGTCAAGTGATCAGGATCTCAACATGTCTTCTAAGGTTGGAATAGTCCGTTCTGATTGTCCGTCTGTCTGAGAGTGGTAGGCAGTGATCAAATGAAGTTCAGTATCTAGGTATTTCTGAAGACTCTTCCAGAATCTTGAAGTAAAACGGGGATCACAATCAGAAACAATCGATAGGGGTACTCCATGAAGTCTCACAACTTCATTAATATATAGTATTTCTAGACGTTCCAGTGTTAGATCTTCTCTTATAGCAAGAAAATGTGCTAACTTGGTAAGACGATCAACAATGACCCATATTGCATCATTCCTTCTAGGAGTCTTTGGTAGCCCCATGACAAAGTCCATCGTAATATTGTCCCATTTTCTGTCCGGTATGGGAAGAGGTTTCATAACTCCTCCAGGCTGTTGCCTTCCAGCTTTCACTTGTTGAAAAACCATACATCATGACACAAAATCAGCAATCTCGCTCTTCATGTTGTCCCCCCAAAAATGTTCTTTCAAATCTCTATACATTTTGGTGCTCCTAGGGTGTATAGAGAAATTAGAACTATGAGCATCATCCCACAATTCCCTTTTTATATCAGGTATATCGAGAACACAAAGCCTCTTCCCAAATTTCAAAATTCCATTTTCATACACAAAATCTCTCAATCTCCCATCATTCACAGCTTTAATCTTCTTTTGAAATTCTCCATCATTAGTATGAGAACTCTTAATCCTTTCTAGTAAAGATGGTTTGGCATCCATTTGAAAAAGCATTGATGTTTCTCCTTCCTTGGTTATTCCCAAGTCCATCTTCACTAGATCCATGAAAATTGGATCCCTTTCAATTCTCATATTGTTCAAAACAACATGATCTTTTCTTCTCAAAGCATCTGCCACCTTGTTTGCCTTCCCCGGGTGGTAGTGTATCATGAAATCATAATCCTTGAGTAATTCAAGCCATATCCTTTGCCTCATGTTGAGTTCTTTTTGTGAGAAAATATACTTCAAACTCTTGTGATCAGTATAAATCTCACAATTTTCACCATAGAGGTAGTGCCTCCATATCTTCAAAGAAAAGATCAAAACTGCTAACTCGAGATCATGAGTAGGATAGTTTTGTTCATGAATTTTCAACTATCATGATGCATATACAATAACCCTATCATTCTGCATAAGAACACAACCAAGTCCTTTCTTCGATGCATCACTATAAATAACAAACCCATCATTCCCCGATGGTAGAGTCAGTATAGGAGCATTGACTAATATTCTCTTTAGTTCTTCAAAACATTCTTCACACTCTTTTAACCAAACAAATTTAATCCCTATATGTGTGAGCTTCATTAATGGGTTAGCCAATCGGGCAAAATTCTGGACGAAACGTCGATAATAACCTTCTAAACCAATAAAAATACGTACCTTAGTTATACTCGTCGGTGCTGGCCATTCTTGGATTTCCTTGGTCTTAGAAGGATCAACAGAGATTCCATCATTAGAGATAATATGGCCAAGAAAAGAAATCTCCTGAATCCAGAATTCACACTTGCTAAACTTCCCATATAATTCATGTCTTCTCAGAGTCTTCAAGATAATGCACAAGTTATTTTCATGATCTTCATAGATTTTTGAGTATACCAATATATAATCAATAAATACCACCACAAATTAATTGAGATATTCCTTGAAAACTCTATTCATCAGATCCATGAATATAGAGGGTGCATTAGTCAATCCAAAAGGAATTACTGTAAACTCATAATGCCCATACCTGGTTCGGAATTCTGTCTTCGGAATCTCATCCTTCTTCACACACAAGTGATGGTATCCAGATTGAAGGTCAATCTTTGAAAAGTATTGAGCTCCATGCATTTGGTCAAATAAATCATTAATGTGAGGTAGGGGATACTTGTTCTTTATCGTTATAGCATTGATCTCCCTGTAGTCAATACATAACCTCATAGATCCATCTTTCTTTTTAACAAAAAGAACAGGGGCTTCCCATCGAGAAACACTAGGGTGAATAAATCCTTTATTACTCAATTACTATAGTTGTTTCTTTGGTTCGACTAATTCTACAGTGGCCATTCTATAAGGGGTATTCGATATAGGCCTTGATCTAGGAATTAAATCAATGTAAAACTCAACTTCTCGTTCTGGAGGATGTCCAGGTAAATTTTCCGGAAAAACATCTACATATTCTTTCACAATAGGTACATACTCTATTTGAACATTACTTTCCTCACCCATAGTCATTTCATTCTCTTCCTCCCCAATAATTGAATTTAGTTGAGCTACTGGACGTGGATCTAGATAAGAATTAGGTGGTGATGATTCTGCTCTAAAAATAAGGTGTTCCTTATCATCATCATCAAGAATCATAACCTATTTCTTCTTACAATAAATATTCGCATCATAGTCTGAAAGCCAGTCTATACCGAGGATTATATCAAACTCAATCATAGGTATGACGACAAGATCAACAGATAAAGAACATTTATGTGCTCTAATGGGGACTGATTCACAAAACTTTGTTGCAATGATACTTCTCTTAGGAGTTTTAACTGACAACTCCCTTGTTAAATCAAATTGGAAATATCTAATTTTCTTAGAAAACTGGGAAGATATGAAACAATACGATGATCCAGAATCAAATAATGCATTTGCTAAACTTGAGGAAATGATTAAATTACCTGCCACCATGTCTTTTGGAGCTTCTACCTCAGAAGTAGTGACAACATAAGCTTGTCCTTGATCCCTTGGCCTTTTCTGAGGTAAGTTCTCTTGAATATTAGGACATTCATTTGCATAATGTCCCATCTCCCTACAATTTTAGGACTGAACATTAGTAGCTTCCTTCTTCCCCTTGCAATCACGAGCTTGGTGGCCTTTTCACCACACTTGTAATAGACTCTGATTCCCTTCAAGAAAGTACCAGGGTGTTTCTTCCCACATTTACCAGAGGATAGATATTAAACCTTTTCCTTCTTACCCTTATTTCCATTCCCAGATTGATTATCATGTCTCTTCTTCTCTTACTTTTCTTTAAAGTCATAAGACTTAGAGAATTCCTTTTCTGTCTTGATAGCACATGAGACAATGTCTTCATATGTCGAGAAGGATTGTGATACTAATGATCGATGGAGAAATGGTTTTAACCCATCAAAGAAATGATCAATATTACTTCTTCGGTTATGTATATAATCTCCACCATATCTTGATAACCTTGTAATGTTAGCCTCATAATTTTTGACATTATCATCCTCCTTTTGTCTCAGACTCAGAAACTGCCTCTCCATATCTGCTCGATGGTCGCGAGGAAAGTATTTTTCTAAAAACAGATATTTCAACTCCCTCCATTCCAAATTTTATACTTCATCATCTTCTTCGTATTTTGAATCAATGACCACCATTGATCAGCATCTCCAGTGAGGCGGTAAACTACCAAGATAAAATTTTCCCTTTCACTACTCCCCAAAGCCTGAAATATTTTCTCTAGGGAAAATATCCATTGCTCACCTACTAAGGGATTTATACTCCCATTGAACGTTGGTGGTTATTGCCTCATTAAGCGATCTAACATTGAACCTCCATGCTGTTGATCGGGGTGCTTCATATGGGTAAGGATATTATTCATAACCTTAGTATGTTGTCCCAGTATGGTGATTAGCTGATCGGAACCAGTTGCACCACCAGCTCCACTATAATTATCTTGAGTAGGAGGGAAATCCCTACATGGAGTGCGTGCATTGATACGGTTTCTATTTCTTCCACTAGGTGCCATTTCTAAACTATGGTATAAACTAGATCATTTTATGAAAAAAAATACATAATCCCATAATTACAAAACACTTAACATAAATTGAACTATATACAGATATAATCCATAATCATAAGAATGTTTTCTTTGAGGAAGTATATATTCATAAACCCTTCATAATGATTTGTAAAGAAAATGAGAGTTATCCTAATCATATCCCCCGGGAGTGTCGTAACCAAGTGTGCAGAAAGGCCCGTTTTCGTGCAAAAGTTCCCGTTCGAGTCTAGCTCAAAGCGGTGTTTTCGGGTTTTACCCCTAGGTACATCTGTTCCAGAGCCTCCTCTACCTGCTCGTATCCAGACAAGGATGTATTGCTCGGAAAACTCACAAAATCTCTACAATACCAAAATTATAGGAAGTTCCTCTATACTAATCCTCAAAGTCCATCTTAAATATATGTGCTCTAATAAGAGTTTATCTAAATCTAGCTTCCAAGGTTTGTACTAAACTTCCTCTGATACCAACTGTAACGCCCCGACCCCAATTACCTAGAGTCGGTGCATTATTACATAACATTGGCATGATCACAAGAAAGATCAAATCTCAAAAGAACGATTGGTTTAGTAGCCTTGGAAACACTAGATATATTCATAAGTCTTACATTACATCATAAAGTGAAAAACTACTACAACAACATATTTTATCCATATTCCACACTCATATCCCCGCATAATATCCCTGCAGGTCATTCATAATTTACTTCTTCACTTCCTGGGAAAAATAAAACATAGAAAAGGGGTGAGCTCAAATGCCCAGTAAGGATAACAATATAGCGGAAACATTCATAAATAAGAATAAACATTTAAGGAAATGTATAACTAAAACAAAAGACTTTTAAACTTGAACTTAAACATAGTTTGGAAAAAGTAAAATGAAATAATTCCATTTACTTATTCACATGGATATTCTACTAACCGAATAATCACATGCAATATCAATAACCACTTTCATAATGATGGAATGCATAATGCCAGACTATCATAACTACATAGCCAATGCCTCGTGCTGAGACTACAAATAAGATTTTGTCAAGGCCTTGTGCCAAGACACTAGTTTTTCTCATGAGACCTACTGATGCATCGAGGAGCTATAGCGGGATCCACCCGTCACATATTAAGTCGAATGCATTCCAATATGAAAAGGTTTAAACATAACATAAACATTCGTATTAAAACTAGCATACGAAATGTCAATACTTTCACCATAAACTATGAATGGTATAAAAATAGCACATCCACAGTGAAACATATCACAAAACCTTCAATACAATATAGAAGTTTTGTATCATAATAAAACAACTTCAAAGAGGCGTAATATCCATCAAAGGATGTTGACATAGATGAAATAAAAACTCTTTTTAGAGAAATATCTCTTTATATTTTGAAATAATTTAAGAGTCATATATTTATAAAATAAGACATTTTCTTTGAAAATATTCTTATAATCTTGTAAGGGAAGCTTCGACGATTTTATAACGGCGGAAAATAACCGCACCCGTCGTATAAGTTAAAAAAACATTCTTACCTTAATTTTGTCGAAAAGGTTAAAAATCACCTTGTTTGGAAAACGACGGAAAGATTCCTTTATAAACCTCTTATAAAAAGTCAAAAAAGGGTATAAATGACTTTAAACCATGTTCTTGTAAATAGGAAAAAATGTTTTGAAATAAATTTTTAATAAACATGGATGTGGATGATAAAGAGATCCCAGTAGATTATTACGTATAAACAACCTCGGATAATGAAGAGATTGTGAAATTACCCTTACCTTGAACTTTATCTTGGTTGGGGTAGGTTAACCTCATATATAATGGTTAAATAGTTGTTATTAAATTATTCAATAATAATATACATTAATATGATATCATATATGATCTTTTAACATTTCTTTGTTAATAATATCTTTGAATTATTGTCGTTTCGGGTGTTAACTTACTTGTTTTCTTTTATATGTTTTGTTATGTAATCCATGTTTGTAATAGATAGGATGTATCTCATTCATATCCAGAATGATATCAAGTCCTTAGATACTATTATTAACCATCAAATGAGAATTATACTTGAATGGATACGATGGAGAATGAATCTCATCGCGTTCGTGGAGACAGTAGTCCGTACGCACGCCCGAGCGATAATATCATTATTTTGATATTAAAATAATCTATAATTGGATAATATATCATATATACATAATACTTATCATGTTATATTTATTATTTACATGAGTTACACATCATTATTCTACCCATCCAAATAATAATTTATTGAATAACAATTACACCACGACGTGGAGACGGTAAGCCATACGTACGCACGTATGGTGACATGTTATTCAAAGGATGTATAGAATAGTGAATATGGTTTTACTATATTTATAATAACATCAAAGTATATATATGATAATGGAGTTATTATTTTAAAATGGTAACAAAAAAGGAAGAAGAAGTGGAAGAAGAAATGAACTTGAAAAAGGGTGGTGAAATCATTATCTCTTTTTCAGGTTCTTCCTTTTGATTTGATCAAATGGTCTCCTTAGGTTGGCTTTCTGATCAAACTAAGGCCTCTAGGTTGTATTTAGGGAAGTTGGGAGAGTATTAGGGCAGAGTTTGGCCTAACCAAAAGGCTTTTAAGGTGTGAATAAATGAGAAGGAGGAGTGCCCTTTTATAAGAGGGGTGAGGGGCACCTTTGGAAAAGCTAGAAATATTAATTTATAATAAATTCATATTCGGTTTATAATGGCTCCAAAGTGGATTTTTTAAATTTTAAGGTTTGTATGGGTCGAAAACCACTCAACCAATATAATTTAGACAGGTTTTGGGTACTTATATTAACCTTATCTTTAAGTATTAACTCTAAGTTAATTAGTTTCACTTTTACAATGTCTCTTTGTATTTTTATATTATATGGATAATAAACTTACCATATACATCCAAGAGACCCCCCAAGTGGTCCATTAATGATATAAATATCATGATATAAGTCTCTTGGCCTAACCTTATATTTTTAGGAATTTAATATCAATTAATAATATAATATTTGTTTTATAAACTCTTTTATGTCAATTTTGACACTATTCAATAGTTTATTTTTGTGAAACTCATAACAGAATTATTACTTCTAAAAAAGTTAATTAAATCAATCCTAATATTTCATATTATCCTAGAAAATTATTTTAATTAATTAAAAGTCTTAAATTATATTTATTTGGGTATTTATAATATCAATTATTTTAAATTTTCACTATTATGTTAATTAATACATCATCATTGTGTCATAAATAAATTATATTATTTAATCTCTAAAAATTATAAATAAACTATAATTATTTAGAAAATTTTGTTATCTTTCTAATGAATATTTATAGTCAAGAATCCAACATATATAACCCTATGTAAAAATTGTTTTGCTAAAGGATATATGCTTGTGTCATTTTTCTATTCATTTTAACTTAATTAAAATAAAGTGTCCCTATCACCTACAAGTGGCTCCATGGGGTCCCAAAATCGACCAAAAGATGCCTATGGTCTAAAATGTATCAACCAATAATTATAGGACACGTTTTAGGATAATTTAGTATTATTATAATATTATTTGTTAACACTTATTTACCGGATTTACCCTTAACCATGGTAAATAAAATATTTACCGAAGTAATTATTCAAAATGTCTAAAAATAAAAGTTAACTATTTACACAATCTGAACATCCTGATTCCAAATATGGAATCCATTTTTCCAAATTGAAAACACAAACGTGCTAGAAATTAATTTAAAATTAATTCCCGTTGTTAAAACAAAAAGAGTGTTTTTAAGAGATAATAACTATCAAAAGATTGACACTTGTTTATGTCTGTTTTAATTGTAAAATTATTTCCAATGACTAAAATTATATTAAATGGTAAAAATATATTCTAAATATACTTTTAAACCACTCAAATTCATAATTTATCACTATTAGTTATTTTGATTAAAAAAGTTGTTTTTAATTAAAATTTAGTAATTTTCACTATTCATCAAAATATTAAAGTTATCCGTAAAGTACCAAAATTTCACCTTAGGATAAATTCGATATTCTGAATCCAAAAATGAATTCCATTTTAAAAAATAAAATATATATAATTTCAAAAAGTAGTTATTACTATTCATAACGGCTAATTTGATTGGTTATGGTGTGTTAGAACTCGGTGTTGCGTACAACACACGCTATCACATTATTCAAAGAGAAGCATACCATAGAAGATTGGGGTGTTACACTATTTAAATCAAATCTTTGGTATAAATAAATATAATAACAAAGCTATGTTTGGTATTGGTAGTAATGGGGAAGAACCCAAATTATATAGGAATTATTTTTTTCACGGTTTAGAAAGAAAGGGCATATCTACAGTTATATGTTTTCATTGTGGTATCTATATAAGTTATGCTAATAAATTTTATTTTTGAAATTATAAATTTGAAGGTTCTAATAGTTTCTGACATTCAAAATCATTTTTTAAATATATAGGTTTTTTTAAAAGAAAAAGATTTGGTAACCTAAATCATTCATAGCTAACACTACTAGATCCAAAAGCATATTGGTACCAAAATAAACTTGCGCCTAATATTTTACATGTGTGAAACACATTAATAGATTATTATATCATGATAGTGGATTTTTAGAAAAATATATGACAATTTTTTATATTTATTGATCAACTCTGAAGTAGTTCATTTATTTAAATGAAAGATACATAAAAGCCAGAACCCTTAAAATAAAGGAACTGCTACATTTCTACTTTTTAAATGCAGAAACTATTTTATAAAGGGGAAAAAAATTAAAATGTTTATCATTTTATTTTATGTAATGAATTAATTTATTAAATTATTTTGATAATACCATGCACACTCCTTAATATTTTACTATATATTTTTCATGAAATAATTTATTTAAACTGTATGTAATGAAATGATATATTAAGATATGTGTTAAAATTGCTAAAATATTTTGACATGTGAAACTTTTTTGAAAACCATTTATTCATTGAAAATATTTTTATTTAATTAAATAATAATATATATATACATATATCCTTTAGGACATTATTTCTAGAAGAATCCATATTTTAGGGGGAGTTTACAATTTGGATTGTATTGAAAATAATATATTGAAATTTAGTTTTATTCATTTTTTATAAAAAAATTGTATTTTCTTAATTTTTTTAAAATCATTAATTTTACAATGTATTCTTCTTAAATAGTGTTATAATATTATTTAAATTTATTTTTACATAATCTTTTCTTAAAAAAATGTTTTCAATTATAAAATATGAAATTAATGCAATATAATTTTGGCTTGGGAAACAATATAAAATTCTTATTTCTTCTTAATTAATATAATAATCCTTAATTTTTCCTAAAACCTCCGAAACTATTATTATTCTTTGTCATGCGATCTCAAAATAAAAGGCCTCTGATAAAGTTAGTCCGAGCGGCAAGAAGAGACTAAAGGTCTCTAATTGGGAAAAGTGTCTACCTAAAATGATAATTGTTTATGGTTTGGTTTGTTTGTTTTATAGTAATTTCACAGAATGTGCTGATAAATAAGTGATAAAAGAATTTTGTAAGTATGATATTTAATTATCTATAACTTTGGTTGATATGTCTGTAGAACTATAAGTTTCTACATTTGATTATTCCTTATAAAAATATTCTAGAAAAGGTAGGTAAATTCTTTATTGTAAACAAAAATAACTTTAATCTATTTGTATAGATGAAGGTAGAATTATCTCTACAAAGTCACAGAATAAAACATTTGATGATAGTGAGTTTTTTGTAGAAATCATTCTATTTTATTTGATGGCGATTTGGTATCTATGTTAAATATTTTAAAAGGAAAAGTAATGAGGCTACATAAATACCTTAAAATATCTAGGAAACATTTTAAAGAGTTAAAAAACTATTCTATTTAAAATATAGAATTTGAATCTATTTAAGGAATGTATCAAATTATGAAAGATAGTTAAATTTAATGAATTTTAGAGATATTAAGTAAAATGGTGCAGATAAAACTCAAATATGTTTCTTAGTTAGATATTAATGACCTTTTAGAGGTATTCATTATTCATAATTTTTTTCTTCAAGAGATCAAACTTTGTCTAATATTGAATGATCAATAGAACTTTTATCAGGAGTTCAAGATTCAATGAGTAAAATAGTTCATATTTTAGAGTGTAAAGATAAACCAGTTAACATTCCTAAAATATTTCATCCTTATTATAATCCAATGATTTATTCAATTCAATATCATAGCCAAAATATATTTTTAAATATTGTATTTTTAAAATAAATATGTGTTTGGTTGTTTTAATTTTATTGTTTCTTAAGTTTATCAATTTAATTTATTTCTTTCTAAATTAATTTTTTATTATTTTATTTGTATATTTTATTTTCGATAGAAAAAGTGGGGGAGAAATTTGGATCAACAAAAAAATTTCAATGAAGTACAATCATTTCTTTAATGATTTTTTGAAATTTTTTTATTTTATTTATTAAAATCCGTATTCTTGTGTTTATAAAATTTTATTTTCAATATTATTATTCTGAGAAATTTGAAAAAAAAATCATTTATTTTGGGAGAAATCATTTTTTACTTTAAGTCACAGTCATGATAGTTGTTATTGGAATAATTATTTTCATCCTGAAATCATTTTAGATTTTAATCTCATGGAATTTTCATTGATTCCTTAAGAATCCTGGTCATTTCAAAGGAGTCTAGAGACACTATTTATACCCAATGTTTTAAGTAGAATGTAAGGTTTATGAAACATACTTTTTTAAGGAACCTTAATAATGGAACCCTATGTTTAGATTAAACTTATGGTTCATCAACCATAATTTTGGAAGTATCTCTGTATTTGAAAAACTAATTTATGGTTTATTAACACTACTTTTGGAAACAACTATATGTTTTGAACTATACTTTTTAGGTATAATTCTATACATAGTAACCCTAAGGTTCACTTCATCAAACTAAAAGATTTAAATTATTTATTATTTCATTGATTTTAGCAGCAGTTTTAATTGGATTAAATATCTATTTTAGGATTTTAGGACTTATTCAGAGATTTTTTTTCAACAAATTAAATCATTTATATTTCTCTGGGAAGTTAAAATTTCCATTGCGAATTTGAATTCCAATTATAATGATTTATCAGATTATTTTTATTGATTTGATTGAACCGAAATGATCCAAGCTCAATGTAAAAAAGTAAGAGTTTATTCTTCTCAATATATAGAGGAAAATTCAAAAAAATATTATTTTAATGTCATATCTATTTATATAAAGAGTTAGAAATTAGAGATATTCATGTTTTGATCCTTTTCAGTTTGATTGAAGTGCATCTACTTCTACTGTATCTATTTATTAATCTTTTATTACAACCTAAAAAATCATCTATTAGATATACTATTTGGATAAATACATGTTTTTTTTCTACTAATTGCTTCATCTATTGATGTTTAAAGAAAAATAATATTTGTTTATGTTGATTTTTTTTCAACTTTGTTTTATTTAATATCATTTTAACTATTAGTTAATTCTACAACTATGAGATAAACCATTATTAAACTTCTACATATCATCTATTTTCCTTTAATGTTTGGTTAGTCATACTCATTTATGGTGAATTTTTAGCTTCTCCTACTAATATATGAATATCTTGGTTCGCTATAAAAGAACTAGAAGTCCTTATAACAGACTTTTTTCATGGTTTCAACTACCTTCACTCAACTGCAGTTGTTCATGGAAAAAATATTTGATAGAACATATATCTTAGCTCATGGAGAAATAATTGGTGGAGTGGATACAATGAGTTTTGTTCATTGAAATACTATACATCTCTATGTGATTTTATTTTCTTTATTTATTTCCACTTATTTATCTTTTATGAGATAAAAGAAAAGGATCACTTCATTTCAAGAAAGAAAGTTTAATTCTTTAATGTTTTTTAAATTGAAATAATTATCTCCCTATTGTGTCTTTATCATCATCATTTCAACACAAAAAATACATATATCCCATAGAAATCGATGTACATCCCATAAATAGTTACCGATTTTATGACATAGATAAAATAAAAGATAGTCATCTACTGGACCATGAAATCTTATAAATTTCCATAGACATGAACTACTTTGGGATATCTGGGACATATCTGAAGATGCACCACTTTCTTCCCCAAGGGTGTATCGAGATAGAAAAAATCAAAATAAGTTGACCTTTATGTCAAGAATAGATAAAGGGTTCACATATATATATGAATGGGAATCACTAGTAATAAATATTGTAGTATAAATCATAAAATTAATTGGGACTATACCTTTAACAGTCAATAGTCTCTCTCCACAATCATCTAGAACCTGGTCTATCACATACACTCAGTCCAACTTATCTCCGTTACACTGTCACTAATATACATGACTCACATGATTCATTTTTATTTTATGGGTATGAAACTGTTGTTCAGGACCTCAACCATTCACATTGATTGATGCATCCGTCTGACTCAAACCCCCCCGAGACCTTGTCCATGATGCCTTAATTCATAAAAGTTTCAATTCCCTATTTTTCTTCACTAATTACATTTGATATGATGATTTTTAATTTTTTTATAATTGCAACTCTTTCCATAGATAAACACTAATGAAATATACCACCCACTAAAGGTTCTAAGAAACATATTCTCTACTTTGACTGTTTTCCATTGCTCTGGAATTCAACCTCATATTTCCTCTCCCTACAACTAGAAGTGTCCCTTGGAAGTCCACTAAAGGCTGAACAAAACCCAAAACTCTATCCTCTTCAAGAACCTACCCAATCATCATGTATTTTTGAAGCACCTCCAGAAATATCACTAGGTCTATGTTTATGATGATGTGTCTCAACTCTAGTCAAATAAAAATAATGAATTTATTAATCTTTTTACACCTCATTACTAGCTAAGAGAGGATAGAAGATAAGTAACTCTATTAAACCTTCATAATAAGATGAAACCATAATAAAGCACTATTAAATCTCAATGAAATCCAAATCTGGGCCCAGGTTTAGGATTCTTAGAAAGAACTACTTGAATAAATATTCCTTGAAAGTAATCCAAGTAAGACCTTTACATCTGATAGCTTGTTTCATGACACCCAACTATCTCTTGAAGTGTCCCTAAAGCCTGAAAAAATATCCTTACTCATTGATCTTCCATAGTATCTACTAGATCAAGGATCTATTCAACAATGACCTTATATTCCTCTATATCCAGAGGGCCTCTCGTATATTTGATGGATAGAGGGTGATGTAGCTGAAAGTATCAAGCATAGTCCACCATAGTCTTAGAAAATTCTCCACCTTGATTATGAATTACGTAGAAGACTCATGTGTGATATTTTCCATATACTTAAACCTATATAGTGGGTCTATAAGCATTATCGAATATATTCTCAAGAATTTTTGGATAAAGAACAAGAACATCCTCCATTGAGGTAGTGTCATGGGATTCTTTCCTAGGGAGTCCCATAAGATGATGTTGAGATGAAATTTTCTAAAATTACAATTTTCACATAAAACAATTACATCATATTCCATAGATAAAAACATAATTAGTTATAAAGAAAACAAGTAGGATTTCCATAGGAACCTTTCCTAGGAGGCTATTTGAAATGTTAAAATCATATCCCTACTAGTACTACTCAAGGACCATGCTTATTTCATTGTTCCTAAACATTATTCAAAGTAACATATTTATATATATAAATCATTATCATGCTCAAATAATCAATTATAAAAGATAAATATCACAAAATTTGATGAAATCGATATATCTCCAATATATGGAATATATCAAGGTATTTAATTAACGAAATACCATAGTGGAGGCCATGGTGTGGAAAACAACTAGGGTTCTTTGGTGGAACATGTCCTATGAAACCTCACTATGCTTGTAGTGGAGGCCATGGTGAGGGAAAATGATCTGTGTTTTGAAAAAACATTGTGGGGGTAGGCTATTTTGGGTCAAGTGTTATAGAACACAAACACTATAGTATATTCCATGGTGAAGGCCATGGTGGTGGTAAAGTGAGTCGTGAAACAAGAAAAACTATCTCCTTCATCATGTTTGATAGTAAAAAAACCATAAGGGGGATGGACCATACTCCCATTGAATATGACTATTTGAGTATGGTTAACTCACATAGAATTAGGCCTTTGAGTTCTATTTGGACCCATGCCTAGTTGGGGTGGTAAGGTTGGGGAGGGGTTTGGGGTGGGGCCATGGGTTGAAGTCCTCAGGTCAGCGGGTTTAATGTATTTTATTCTTTGAGTGTGTGCCTATTTAATGGTTTTACACAATTTAAAATAAATATGGCGTTTGAGGAATGTTTAAATTGGAACATGTCCTCATGAGGATGAGTTTGGGACTACACATGAGTGGACCCAATACAAATTAGTAAGGGATTACACCTAATAGGAGGCCTCATGCATTATTTTGAGTGATATAGATACACATGGGGATTACGAATATACTGGTTAAACAATTATTGGGAGAAACAAACATGGATGATACCTAGAGATTCTTGACTAAGTAGGCGAGTAAGGTGAAGGAGTGATCTTGGGTTTATACATAGTAAGGGTACCATGACCTTTATTTATACCATTAATAAGAAAAAATGTCTAACTAGATTCTTTGGCTAACCAGATGTCATATACGAGTCAACTAAGAGGTGTAACATGAGTCAAGGAAAGTTTCACTGGTATCCTCATTATAGGGATAATTTTTATCAATAGAATACATGATCATGAATATGATATTTGTAATATATTATAAGGATAATTTACTAGGACCAATTAATTACCAAATGAATACATGATTGAAGGGGTTCACATATATGTTCATGAAAACATGACCACATATGTCAAGTGGTTTTGGAGGAATTCTTGATAGAATGCACTTTTTATTTCATAAACCTTAGAGAAATAAATCTTATAAATACATTTAGGTTGATTCTCTCTATATGGATGATCATAGTGATGGTTAGGAAGTGAAGTTTTTTTATTACACATAATTGGTTTTCTTTACAAAGTGACCCATTAGGGTTATAATTATTTTTAGTTCCTCACTGTTATGAAGATAAGAAAATATGATTATATGAACTCAATTTTCTTGTAGAATTTATATTCCATACAAGTCTGCATGGATCTCTATTTTTAATTTATAGGCTTACATTATTGAAGGGGTATTTGTGAGTATCCCTAAAAAAATAATGCTCCCAAGAATTCTCTATGATGGAGCCTCATGTATTGGCTTCGTGAAGGATATTTCATGGGAGTTCATTTGAATTGTTTTTATAAATTGAATTTTGAAAAACATTTATAGAAAGATCCTATCATGAATAAACCTTAATCAAACATTTTTATATATTTATTCTTAGTATTTGTCTTCAATATTTTGTCACAAACCAACCTGGGTTGACCATGAACTGATCACCCAAGCTGGTCCACAACATGGCCCGAAGGGCATTCACAATTCCCATAGGTTGACAAACAGTGTACGGAATTAGATAAAAAAACGAGGGAGTGATTTCCACCCTAAATAAACCATCCATGAACAAAATAAATAAATAGAACAAACAGATAAAGTAGAAAAACCAATAACTAAAAATCAGATAAATATGGAAATGATTTAGTTACAAGATACAACTAAACATGTGTTACTAGAATTCAAAACTAAAAAACAAAACCACACTACCATGATCTCCGTTTGACATCCTGGTCAACTCCCACCATATGAACTGCCCTATTCCACAATGAGAACATGATCTAGGAAACCCAAAAATGAAAAGGTAGGATAGGTGTGAGCACTGAGATGCTCAGTAGGAGTTCTTAAAACAAACCATTGAATCCAAAGTCTCATTTCCCAAAATAGTCCACTTACACAATTTTGAAATAAAATTACAAAATTGTGGTTTTCAAATTTAAAATAAATAAAAATTATTTTTCCATTTTAAAATCCAACACACGATAAAATTCCTTTCCAAAACTAGATTCCATTTTATAACCAAATTCCAAAACTATGAAAACCAGGGTAGTGATAAAAAGAACTAGATAAATAATTAATCAACAAATATAGTACCACATACTATAAAAAATAAATATGATCAATAACCATGGGTGATTATAAATATCTCTTGACAACCCCTATACATACAATGTTCGGAACCACCTGCCAGTGTATGGTGAAGCCCTATAGTCTTTAACAAACTGATCTCCCTCACGACAAAAATAACATCACTCCACATCTAGCCTCTATATCTACCAATGGGTACCAACCAATCTAATCGGGGTTGTTAAGATACTGTAACTCGATTTTATATAAGGATCCCAAGAACCCATGGTGTTAATATCAATACCGTGTATGTAGGTGGCCAAAACACATGTGAGTCAGCTTCGCTATTGCCACTGCACTTGCCTACACAAAACACAGACATGAATATACCATAACCCCTAAGATAAATCCCTCTTATAGAGGTTCCCCATATACATACAAATAATTTTAATAAAACAAGGTTCCAACTGGGCTGATATAACATATAAACAATAATACATTTCATAAAACATTTAATGTTTCCAACTAGGGACACACATTTATCAGAAACATCTTGTAAACACAAATTTTACATTTACAAATCCAAATGGGCCCTTATGTTCCAAAAACATATTCAAATACTTCAAAATTACCAAACAGGCCTTTAACCCTTCTCAACTCACACAAAAAATGTTTCAATCCAAATGACCAAATCTTAAAGAACCCGTTAAAAACAATGTTTCCCAAAATAATTGAGAAACACCTTATAAAATTTGATTTAAAACCATCTTTAGAAACCCTATAAAGAAACCGAATTTCTTTTAAATCTAAAAGCTAGTTAAGAAAATGGGGTTTTTAGAGAGATTACCATTTTATATGTACCAACTTCATTTGAGGGAACATCCATGTGTGCACCTAGTACACTCATGGATGTTCCAACATACAATGCCCGCCTTTCATCCAAGAAAAAATTTGAAAACAAAATCCAACCATTCATTATTTAAAATAACACAACCATCCAATTTTTTTCCATAAACCCCATTTCAAAGGCCTTTCAAACCACCTATCAAGACACACCATTTAAAAATTAAAATTAAAAATGATGTTCACAACCAAATAAGCACACTCACACAATGTAAGAGTTAATCATTTCATAAAATACCTAATTCCACTTTAAAAGAACGAGGAATTTCAAAAAAAACATATGTGCCTTAAACCTAATCATTTCACACAAATCTCTTTAGAAGAATATTTTTAGAAAAATAAATCAACACAAAATCATCATTTATATCTATATGTAAGTATAAATGAGCTGTGAATAACATTTAATAATCGAATGAAAACATGAAAGTTCCAAAGGATCATTCTGGAAAGGAAAAGTTGAATTCACCTACCTCAAATCAACTGTGAAAGGGATAAAACTTCATAGAGGGAGAGAATAGGGTCCTATGAATGATCCAAATACCCTCTATATAAGGAAAAGTTACACAAATTAGACAACTCTAATCATAGGGATCTGTGGACAACAAAAACACCCAAATGAAACCCTAGAAATCGCGGGGGAAGGGAAAGAGGGAAGAAAATGGCAAAAAATCGAAGAGATCTTACCTTGGGATCTTCAAGGTTCTTCCATGTAAAGAAGGATATCAAGTGAGAGGGGGTGTCATAGGAACCCCTGGTGTGCCTTGGAGAGAGGGAGGAGGATAATCTTGAAAATGGGTAAAAGGAAGGAGAGAGGGAAACAAGAAAAAAGATTTTTAATGACCTGGAAAATCCGCACAGTTTGGCCTTATAGTTTGAATAACCGTGCATGCCCCTATATCCAAGGAATATAAGTCATATGGAAACCATGGACATACCACACAAATTTGCGAAGGTCATGCACTCAGCTTTGTCCATCCAACAGTGTCCAAACGGTGTCTGCACAATTACTACTAACCATGCAGAAACCATGATCCCCTTGGAAAAATTCCCAAAAAACCAAAAAATGTCAAAAAAATGATCGGGAATCAGACCCAAACCTCAGCCTAAATATCTATAAAAAATAAAATGAAAAAAATAAAGAGTATCTGATGTTGGGGTATTACAATTCTCCTCACCTCATATAGTTTCTTCCCCTAGAAAGTCACCAAGCCGATCACTAACCAAAACATGAGTCCATGCCCAATCTAACCAAATGAAAACCATGAAACCCAAGATGACCATAAATCTCCACAGTTCACACTTGACCAATCCACGAAAAAACACAAAAAAAATTAGGGGAGAACATAAGAGGGTTATCCCCAATTGAAAATTCCACTAACCTAATAATTTCAATAGCCCAATGCACCACCCCCTGGGGGGGGGGGGGTAACGCGAGAACCCCTTATCCGATTACAATCAACTTCTTCACATCAAACAAAAGTGGCCATACCGCAACTGGGAACTAGGAATCTCTTACCATGGAAAAAACCAACTTGATCAAAAGAAATCCACCATAAAGATTCAACCAGAGAACATACCGTGAGGCAAACTAGAATACCTGGATACCAGAATGATAAAAATTCCTAAAAGAACCAATATCCCTCCATACAAGGGAGAACAAAACACCACCATAAATAAGAATTTATCAACATCATCTAAAACTCCCTACCTTAGGAAGAGACCACAAAGGCTAATTTGACTCCACACAAAAACAACATCCACGATCTCCAGAAATCCCAAATGCTCTTATCACTAATTAAGCACTTGTAACACAAAAAACAGCCCCAAAAACTATCCAAACACACCTTAAGGAAAATGAAAAAAAGATTACAAAATCCACACTCCATGAACTAAACTATTTACATCACAACAGAGTAAGTATATAACACCTTCATAATGAATTGATCAACCAACTACTACTAAGAATGAAAAGAAAGGGGGTTTTAGACATTTGCCTCCCAAAATAGAGAACAAGAACCAGGATAAGGTCCCTCACTCCCTCTTCAACACCTATCTATGTGTGAAATTTACCTTGATAATTGAGGTTGGGGACTTGATGGCTGAAGCATATTATTATTCATAGTCGGGCACTACCATCCCCCCGATTAGAACTCTTTCCCTGAATGAAAATTCCTTTATAACATTCCCGGGTGACCCAAACAACCGCACAATATAAAGACTTTGTGGGATGCGAAAAGGTGGCTTAGAATGACGGAACATACCACACGAGTATCACACAAAAGAATAATATAATGAACCAAAATTCAGAATCGAAGAACGATATTCTTGAGAAATTGGTTCCCTTGGAACTCCCCACTCACCAGATAGGGAACATTCACAAAATCCAACAACCACTAGATACACCCCAAACTACAATGAAAAAGAGATATTAAACCTTCACTGGTCCCCAAAATAAACCCTAAACAAAACCAAAATAGCATGAACCATAACAAAACTGGGAGTTCCCAACGACCCAAAGACACGTACTACATCCACATACCACACAAATTCCTATAACAAAACTCAAACTCCTAAAAGAATAATAAACATCTAATAAGAACTGGAGACAAGGAATGACTCACTAGAAACCTAAGGGACCATTCTGGGAGAGACTTTCCAGAAAAAACAAAAATCACAATTGAGACCAGTATCAAGCCAAAAATCATTCAAAAGAAACACCCCAAACTATGATAACATGCTTGAAATCCCAAATAGGCTTAAAGACTACCAGAATCCTCTTTTTCAAAACCACCATTAATCATTTAAATCCCAAAATTACCTTAAACCAAGGCCACTTTTCAAAATCAAATGACACTTTTCATAAACAAAAAATCCACTCCCCAAGGGGAAACCAATTTCTATACTCTTCCCATTTCATAAACCCCACCCTTTCCATCCTTTGAACCACCACATAAGTGTTCATAAAATTATTCCCAAATCACCCATACACACGTGCCAACATGCACTTCCTATATCTTCCCTCACATATGAAGATGTTCTAAAGGAATACCAAGGGTCATACTTTCCATTATTTCACCAAAACTATACATAAGCCAAATTTTCAGACCAAAACACCTCCTCTTAAAAACCATTTTACTGGTTTTGAAACCATTTTATAAAGAGATCTTTCATTCCCAAGACCAGTTGCATTTTTGAAAACTATTTACACCACCAAAATCCGAATGGAGCACAACATATACAAAACTAACCAAGAATGAAGAAATGGTGCTTACGCCTTACCCGATGACCTGGTAGTGGGCCATCACCCAATTAATACACAACACTAATAGGTATTTAGACTGGGAAATCAGACTCCAAATGGGTCAATACTCCATATGATTCCACAACATGACACATGTCCACCACAGTTTTCATTAATAAATCCAAAATAAATTAAGAAAAAGGCTCAAAAGCTAGACTACCCCTGGTAACTCAGTTTTGGTCACGAGTGGGTGTGATCAGGAATCAACCCATAACCTACCTCATGAGCCCTGAAAATCCTAATATCCTTCTACCAGACAACACAAATAACATGAACCAGACCTATGATACTATATTTTTATGAACCAAACAGGGTAATCCCTGAAACGGTCACCCAAGCCAGTCCGCAGCATGGACCGAAGGGTGTTACTGATCCCCATAGGCTAGAAAAATGTTCTAGGAATTAGGTACCACACAAGTAGGAAGTATTTTATCCAAAAAAACCAACCAAGACCAAAATAAATAATTAGAACAAAAAGCGAACGTAGAAAAACCAACAACATAATCTCAAATAAATATCCAAATGATTCAATTAAAATATATAACTAAAAAGGCAATACCAGAACAAAAAACCAAAAAACCACACTACCAAGATCTCCAATTGACCTCTTGGTCACCTCCCACCACAAGACCAACCCTGTTCAACAATGAGCACCTGAGCTAAGAAACTTGAAACTGAAAATGTAGGATAGGCATGAACACTGAGATTCTCAGTGGGAATGCCTAAAAGAAACCATTGAAGCCAAAGTCTCCATTCTAAAAATAGTCCACTTACACAGTCTTGAAATAAAGTTACAAAAGTATAGTTTTTACATTTTAAATAAAACAACATTATTTTACCATTTTAAAATCTAACTCATAGTACCAATCACTTCCAATACCCTATACCATTTTATAAACAAATTCCAAAATAATGAAAATTAGGATAGTGTAAAAAAGTTCCATATAAACAAGCAGTCAAATAATATAGTACAATAGAAAGTATACAAACAATATGATAAATAGTCATTGGTGATCCCAAAAATCATTAGACAACCCATGGATGTACTCAGTTTGGATCAAATGACTAGTGTATGATGAAGCCCCATAGTCTATAACTAACTGATTACCCTCTGAAAAAAACCAACGGCACATCCCATCAGGCCTGTTTAACCACTAGTGGGAACCAACCCATCTAATCAAGGTTGGTAAGATACCTTCACTCGATTATCTATAAGATACCCAGGATCCCATAGTGGTAATATCAATAATATGTAAGTAGGAGGCCAACACACATGTGATTCAGCTTGGCTGTCTCCACTACACTTTCCTACCCCAAACACGAACACCAATATATGAAAACCCTTAAAGGGAATCCCTTCTATAAAGGTTCCCTATATACATACATATTCATTTTATAAAACAAGGTTCCAACTGAGCCTCTATAACATATGAACAATAAAACATTTAAGAGAACAATTATGGTTTACAACTAGGCACACACATTTATACAAAACATATTACAAACACCACTTTTACATTTATAAATCCAGATGGGACCTTATGTTCCAAAAACATATTCAAACACTTAAAAATTACCAAACAAGACTTTACCATATTTCAACTCACACCAAAACATGTTTCAAGCCAAAAGGAAAACCTTAACAAACCCATTAAAGACTATGTTTTCCAAAAAACATGAGCAACACCTTATAAAATTCTATTTAGAGCATTCTTTAGAAACCCAATGAGGGGACCATATTTCTTTGAAAGCTAAAATACACTTATGAAACTAAGGTTTTTATAGATATTACCATTTTATAGGTACCATCTCAATTTGAGGGAAAATCCATGTATGAACCTAGTGCAATCATGGATGTTCCAACATCCCATGGTACCCCTGGTGTCAAATAAACCATTTGAAAACTAAATTGAACCATTCATTATTTGAAAGAACAGAACCATCCCATTTTTTCTATAAACCCCCTTTAAAAGATCTTTTAACACACCTATTAAGGCATGCCATTTCCAAATTACACTCACAAAACCAAGTTCACTAGAAAATAAGCACCATCACAAAACATAATAGTTAATAATTTCATAAAATAACGAATTCAACTTTAAAAGAATAATTCATTTTAAAATAATTACTATATGTTCCTTAAACCTAATAATTTCACACAAGGCTCTCTAGAAAACTATTTTTAACAAAATCACCCATCACTATATAATTTTTTTAAATCTATCCATGTGTATAATAGATGTACGAATAACATTTAAGAAGAAAATGAAAACATGTAAGTGCCAAAGGATTATTCTTGAAAGAAAAAGTTGAATTCGCGTACCTCAAATCAATTTTGAAATGGTTAAAACATCCTGGACTGGGAGAACAGGGTTCCATGAACGATTTGCATACCCTTTCTATAAGGAAAATTAAATGACATTAGCCAAACCTAACCCTAGGGATCATCTAATTAAACCCCCCCAAAGGAATCCATATAATTTGAATGTGAATGGAAAGAGGGAAAAAATGGACAAAGATCCAAGAGATCTTACCTTGGGACCTTCAAGGGCCGTACATGGAAGAAGGAGAGAAAGGGAGAGGGATATGGGAGGACCCCCTTGTGAGCCTTGGTGAGAGGGAGGAGGAGAAGCCCATAAATGGGTAAAATAAAGGAGAGAAGGAAATAAGAAATGATATTTTTAATGAATTGGAAAGTCGACATGGTTTGGTCGCAAGGTTTTCCAAACCGTACAGAAATCTTGAGGACCCCTATATCCAAGGAAGAGATGCCACAGGGTAACCTAGGTCTTACTGAATAGCAATGCGATGGTCGTGCAGTCAACTCTATCCAACCAGCAGTGGCCACACGGTGTCTGCACAATTACTACTAAACATGCGGAAACCATACTACCTGTAACACCCTAAGCTTCCACAGAACGTTTCACTTTGAATAATACAATAGCTTGTATTGTACGCAACTTCGAGTTCAAACACACCACAACCAATAAAACTAGCTATTACGAATAGTAATACCCACTTTTTGAAATTTTATAAATTTTATCTTTCAAAATGGACTTCATTTTTGGATTCAGAAAATCGAAATTTTCTTAGGGTGAATATTTGGCATTTTTCTAAAAACATTCAATTTTTGATGAATAGTGAAAATACTGAGTTATTGTTTAAAATTGAATTTTTATTTAAATAATAATTTATTTTATTTAAATTTATTTTAGGTAAAAATAGATACATAATACCTATATAAGTTAAATGTAATTCATTAGAGTCATTTTATAATAAGTTTAAGTATATATAAAAATTTTATTGAACTTTTTACCGTCTTTTACCCACCTCCTAGGAGCATTTTCAAATTTGCATAAAACTTAATTTTACCTCTTCTTTGAATTGAATTTCAAAAATATGAGAGACACGGTTGATATCAATATGTAAAATGTTTTTCAATAAGATAAAAATAATTTTTGGTGAATAGTTACTTTTGACTTTCATTTACCTTGGTTAAAAGTAAATAAGGTAATTTAATGTAAAAATGATATTATTATCACCCAAAAACATGTTCTAATTCTATTGTATAAGTGTAATTTGAAAAAAAATAACCTTACAAATAAAATACGATCCTTTAGGTCCACTTGGATTATATTAGGACATTTATTATTATTTAATTGAAAGGAGAGTTAAAAGTGTTAAATTTAAAGTTTAATAACTAAACCATTTTTAATATAGGGTTACACATAAGATAAAATCGAATATAAATATTAATTAAAGAGATAAAAAATTTCCTTGATAATGGTTTTTTATTTATAATTTTTAGACTTTAAATAATTTAATTAATTTATGACACAATGATGATACATTTATTACCTTATTAATGAAATATTAAAATAATTGATATTATAAATACCCAAATAAATTTAAGTTGAGCCTTTATATGAATTACAGTAATTTTTTAGGTTAATATGACGTGTTAGGGTTGATTAAATGAAATTTTGTTCAACTAATAATGCTGTTATGAATTTAGAAAAAACAAAATAACAAATAGTCTCAAAATTGTCATCAAAGAGTTTTTAAAACAAATATTATTTTACTAATTGATATAATTTTCAAAAAAATCTACGGATCGTCCAAATGACTTAGATAAGTTTATATATATTAAAAATGAACCACTTGGGGTTCTTTTGTCTTTTTATAGTATTTTTATAAACCATATAATATAAAAATACCAAGAGACATGGTAAAGGTCATACTAATTAACTAAGAGTTAAATCTAAAAGATAAGGTTAATATAGTGACCCAAACCTATTAAAAGCCTATTGGATGAGTGGTTTTACACCCATACATAAATTATCCTCGAAATAAATTATTTTTGAGCTATTAGAAACCAAAAATTATTTTATTATAAAATAATATTCCAATCATTTCTGAAGGTTCCCCTCACACCACTTATAAAAGGGTACTTCACCTTCTCTCAAATTCACACCTTCAAAGCCATTTGGCTTTCCCAAACCCAGCCCAAATATCCTCTCACCAATCATCCCTTAATCCTAGAGGCCTTACATTAGTCATAAAGCTAATCTAAAGATCCCTTTTGATAAAATCAAAAGGAAAAACCCGAAGAAGAGGTAAATATTTCATCACCTCTTTCAAGTTCTTTTCTTCTTCCACTTCTTCTTTCCTTGTTGTTTCCATTCTAAAATAATAACTCTAGTATCTTATATATACTCTGATGTTATTATGAATATGGAAAAACCATATTCATTATTCTATCCATCCTATGAATGGCATGTCACCATTCATGCGTACGTACGGCTTACCGTCTCCACGTCGTGGTGTAGTTTGTTATTCAAACACTTTATCATTTGGATGGGTATAATAATGAGTATAAATGATGTAAATAATAAATATAAAATGATAATTATTAAGTATATATGATATATCATAGAATTATATACGATTTTAATATCAAAAGAATGATATTGTCATTCGTGCGTACATACGGATTACCGTCTCCACGAACACGATGAGATTTATTTCCCATCGTATTCATTCAAGAATACTTTTCATTTTATGATTAAAAATAATGTTTATGAATATAATATAATTTTTTATATGAATCAAATACATCCTTTCAATAACAAACATTACTTACATAATAAATCATATAAAGGAAAACGAATCAGTTAACACCTGAAATGATGATACTACTGAAATATCACTAACAAGGCAATATTATAAGTTAATATATTATTTCATATGAATGTATATGATTATTTTATAATTTAAAAATAATTATTTCACAATTATACAGGAGGTTAATCTACCCTCAACCAAGGAAAATTATAAGGTAATGGTTAATTTCACAATCTCTTTATCATCCGAAGTTGTTTTTACATAACTATCTACTTGGACTTCTTTATCATCCACATCCGTGTTTTCTTAAAAATGTATTTTTGAAGACATTTTTACTATTTACTAGACTATGAGATAAATTAATTTATACCCTTATTTGACCTTATATGTTTTCAAAGGAATCTTTCTGTCATTTTCCAAACAAGGTACTTTACGGCCTTTTTGACAAAATTAAGGTAAGAATGTTTTTTAAAATTATACGGTTAGTGCGGTTATTCTCTGCCATTATAACATCGTCGAAGCTTCCCTTACAAGCTTATAGGAATATTTTCAAAATAAATGTTTTCTTTTATAATTACATGAATTTCAAATTATTTCAAAAGAGAAAGATATATTCCTATTAAATAATTTTTCTTTTCATCTATGTCAACATCCTTTGATGGATTTTAAACTAGTTTGAAGTTTATCTATTATGATCCAAATCATCCATATTGTATTGAATGTTTTGTGATATGTTTGATGGTGGATGTGTTATTTTTATAACATTCATTGTTTATGGTTAATGTATTGACATTTTGTATTCAAGTTTTAATATGAATGTTTATGTTATATTTCAACCCTTTCGTATGAGAATTGTATTAGACTTAGTAAGTGATTGGTGGAGCCTGCTATAGAACCTCATTACATCAGTAGGTCTCATGAGTCAACTTTATGTGGAATTGGCCAAGGCCTTTCCAAATTTGATATATGGTTTTGGCCGAGGCCTAAATCATTTTTTGGAATCTTGGTCGAGGCCTTGAAAAAATGTTTCAGAATGTCTGACATTATACATTACCTCATTATGGGAGTAATGTTGATGGTTCATGTAGTCATTAGACTAGTATAATACCCATGATTATGTTTTATTATGGAATTATTTAGTCTTCTAATATTACTGCCATAAAAGTTTTCATGTTTATTATTTGTAAAGGCACGTGTTTTTAATTATTCACCATACTTAATATTTATGTTTTCTTACACTATATTGCTTACCCTTACTAAGAATTTGAGCTCACCCCTTTCTTATGTTTCATTTTTCCCGGATATGAAGGATTTAGTTATGAGTGACTTGTAGGAATCATCTATAAGGCTTGGATGTTTCTAATGGAATAAATTAGTGTTATATTTCTTTTCATGTTGTAATGTTGAACTTATGTATGAATCTTGTTTTCAATAATACTAAACATACCGGTCATATGGGATATGATTTCCTTGTGATCATGACAATGTTATGTAATAATGCCCCGAATCTGGTTAACTGGGGTTAGGGTGTTACAGTTAGTATCAGAGGAAGTTTAGTACAATCCTTGGTAACAAGATTTAGATAAAGTCAGATTAGAGCACATTATCCTAATATAGACTTTAAGGATTAGTATAGAAGGACTTCATTGAATTTTGGTAACTGTAGATATTTTGTGAGTTTTCCAAGAAATACACCCCTGTCTAGAAATGAGCAGGTAGAGGCGGCTATGGCATAGTTGTACCTAGGGGTAAAACCTGAAAACACCTCTTTGAGCTAGACTCGAATGGGAATTGGTACACAACAATGGGCCTTGCTGCACTCTTTGTTAGAACACTCCCAGGGGATATGCTTAGGATAATTCTCATTTCCTTTAAAAACCATCATGAATGGTTTATGAGTATATAATTCCTTAAAGAAAACATTTTTATGATTAGGTATTATATCCATAAACTATTCAATTTATGTTAACTCTTTTACAAGTTTGGAATTATGTATTGCGATTTATAAACTAATCTAGTGTATTCCATTGTTTAGAAATGGAGCTTAGTGGAAGGAATAAAAACCGTATCAATGCATGTGATCCATGTAGGGATTTCCCTCCTACTCAAGATAATTATAGTAGAGATGGTGAGGAAACTGGTGTTGATCATCTTATCACTATACTGGGACAACTCACTCAGGTTATGGATAATAACCTTACCCGCATGGAGCACCCGTATCCACAATGCGAAGGATCAATGTTAGACCGCTTCATGAGGCTAAAACGACCAAAATTAAATGGTAATAAAAATCCATTTGTATCCAAAAAATGGATAAGTTCCGTAGAGAAAATATTTTGTGCTTTGGGGTGTAATAAAAGTGAGAAAGTTGTCATCATAGTTTATTGCCTCATAGGAGATGCAGATCAATGGTGGTCATTGATTCAAAACACAACAAAAGATGATGAAGTATCAAAAGTATAATTGATGTAGTTTAATGATATTTTCTTAGAAAAATACCTTCCTCATGACCATCGAGTAGATATGGAAAGACAGTTTCAGAGTATGAAGCAAAAGGAGGATGAGAATGTCCCAAAGTATGAAGCTAAATTTACAAGGTTAGCGAGTCATGCAGTAGATTATATACGTAACCCAAGGAGTAAGATTGATCGATTCTTTGATGGGTTTATTATTTATAGTGATGCATCAAAGGAAGGAATTGGTTGTGTCCTTATGCATAATTATAGGGTTATTTCCTATGCATCATGAAAACTAAAAAATCATGAGAAAAACTGTCCTACTCATGATCTTGAGTTAGAAAATGTAATCTTCAGTCTGGAAATATGGAGACACTATCTATATGGTGAGAAATGTGAGATTTATACTGATAAAAAATGTTTGAAGTATATTTTCTCATAGAAAGAACTCAACATGAGGAAAAGGAGATGGCTTGAACTACTCAAGGATTATTATTGCACAATACACTACCAAATGGGGAAAGAAAATAATGTATCAGATTCTTTGAGTAGAAAGGATCGTGGAGTTATGAAAAAGATGAGAGTTTAAAGGGATCCTATATTCCTGGATGTAGTGAAAATGGGCATGGGAATAATCATGGAAGGTGAAACATCAATAATTTTTCAAATGGTTTCTAATAAATCTTTACTAAAAGGATAAAAATTTCTCAAACTGATGATGATGAATTTCGAAAGAAGATTAAATCCTTGAATGATGGGAGATTGTTCGACTTCTTATATGAAGATAGGATTTTGAAATTTGTGAATAGACTTTGTATTCCCGATATGCCTGATTTGAAAAGGGAATTGTTAGATGATGCTCAGAGCTCCAATTTCTCTATACACCATGGTAGCACTAAGATTTATAGAGATTTGAAGTAACATTTTTGGTGGGACAACATGAAGAGGGAGATTGCTGATTTTGTGTCAAGATGTATGGTTTGTCAACAAGTGAAAGCTGGAAGACAATAGCATGTAGGATTCATGCATCCTCTTCCCATAATTGAGTAGAAATGGGATAATATTACAATGGTCTTTGTCATTGGACTACCAATGACTCCTAGAAAAGAATGATGCAATATGGGTCAATTGTGATCGTCTTTACAAGTCAGCACATTTTTTTACTATAAGAGAAGATTTACCACTTGAAAGTCTAACAGAACTGTATGTTAATGAATTTGTAAGACATAATGGTGTACCCCTAATGATTTTTTCTGATCATGATCCCCATTTTACGTCAAGATTCTGGAAAATTCATCAGAAATCCCTGGATACTGAACTTAGTTTGAGCACTGCCTACCACCCCCAAACTTATAGACAACCAGAACATACTATTCAAATCGTAGAAGACATGTTTAGATATTTCTCACATGACTTTAAAGGTATGTGGGATCAATATTTACATATGGTAGAATTTTCCTATAATAATAGCTTCCATTCAAGTATTCAGATGGCACCATATGAAGCGTTATACGGAAAGAGATTTCGCACACCCACTTGTTGGGATGATGTGGTGAAAGAAAACTCGTAGGCCCAGAAATTTTTGAGGAAATGATGGAAAAGGTGAAGTTAATCCAAACCCACATCAAAGTATCTCAAAGTATGCAAAAAAGATATGCTGATAATCAAAGGAAGGATATGGAATTTCAGGTAGGAGATCATGTTTTCTTAAATGTATCTCCATGGAAGGGAATTGTACAATATGGTAAGAAGGGTAAATTGAGTCCTAGGTACATAGGACCTTTCAAAATTCTATAACGAATTGGGGCTGTAGCTTACCGTTTTGCAATGCCCCCAAGTCTCACCAAAGATCTTGATGTGTTCCACGTATCACTGTTGAGAAAATACATGCCTAACCCAATGTATGTACTCACCTATGAGAAATTAGAACTGGAACCCGATCTTTCTTATTGCGAAGAGCCTGTCAAGATTCTTGATAAAAGAGAACAAGTGTTGAGAGACCGGACGACTTGTCTGGTAAAATTTCTATGGAGAAATCATAAGATAGAAGAGGAAACTTGGGATCCTAAGGAACTTATGATGAAGAACCATCTGAATCTTTCTATGTAGTAATATTCTAGAAATTTTGATAATAAAATTTTTTAAAGGAGGGGAGAATGTATCACCCCAAGCTTCCATGGTACTTTTCTATTTGAATAATATAGTATCTTGTATTGTACGCAACTTCAAGTTCAGACACACCTCAACCTATCAAACTAGCCGTTATGAATAGCAATACCCACTTTTTAAAATTTCATAAATTTTATCATTTTAAATGGATTTCATTTCTGGATTCATAATTTTGAAATTACCTTAGGGTGAATTTTTGGTATTTTTCTAAAAACATTCAATTTTTGTTGAATAGTGAAAAACACTCAGTTATTGTTTAAAACAACTTTTAATTTAAATAATAATTTATTTTATTTAAATTTAATTTAGGTCAAAATATATACATAATACCTATATAAGTTCAATTTAATTCATTGGAGTCATTTTATAATAAGTTTAGATATATAAATTTCTTATTGAACTTTTTACAGTATTTTAGCCATCTCCTAGAAGCATTTGCAAATGTGCATAAAACATAATGTTACCTCTTCTATGAATTTAATTACAAAAATACAAAAGGCATGGTGGATATAAGTAAGTAATTTATTTTTCAATAAGATAAAAATAATTTTTGTTCAATAGTAACTGTTGACTTTTATTTACCACAGTTAAAAGTAAATAGTGTAATTAAAGGTAAAAATGATATTATTATTACCCAGACAAATGTCCTAGTACTACTGTCTAATTTTAATTCCACAAAAAACAACCTTAGGAATAAAATATGATCATTTAGGTCCACTTAGATTATATTAGGATATTTATTACTATTTAATTCAAAGAAGAGTTAAAAGTGTTAAATTCAAGGTTTAATAACTAAACCATTTTTAATATAGGGTCACAATTGAGATAAATTCGAATATAAATTTTATTTCAAAATCTAAAAGTATTTACTAAATAATGGTATTTTATTTATAATTTTTTACATTAAATAATATAATTTATTTATGACACAATGATGATGAAATGATTACCTAATTGATGTAATATTAGAATAATTAATATTATAAATACCCAAATAAATTTAATTTGAGTCTTTTTATAGATTACACTAATTTTATGGGTTAATATGACATTTTATGGTTGATTAAATGAATTTTATTCAATGTAATAATGTTGTTATGAATTTAGAAAAAACACAATACCTAATAGTGTCAAATTGACATAAAAGAATTTTTAAAACAAATATTATATTACTAATTGATATAATATTTATAAAAATATAAGGTTCGGAAAAATGACTTAGATTATGTTATATATATTAATAATGAACCACTTGGGGTTCTCTTGTCTTGTTATAGTAATTTTATTAACCATATAACATAAAAATACTAAGAGACATGGTAAATGTCAAACTAATTAACATAGAGTTAAATCCAAAAGATAAGGTTAATATAGTGACCCAAACCATTCTAAAACATACTTTTTGAGTGGTTATCAACCCATACCCACATTAGACTCGAAATAAATTACTCTATAGCCATTATAAACTGAAAATTATTTTATTATAAAATAATATTTCAATATTTTCCAAAGGTGCCCCTCACCCCTCTTATAAAAATGTACTTCTCCTTCTCTCATATTCACACCTTCAAATCCATTTGGATCAGCCAAACCCAACCCAAATATCCTATAAAATATCATCCCTTCATCTTATATTCCTTCCATTAGTCATAAATCCAACCTATGGAGCCCTTTTGATCAAATCAAAAGGAAGAACCCGAAGAAGAGGTAAATATTTCATCACCTCTTTCAAGTTATTTTCTTATTCCACTTATTCTTTCTCTGTTGTTTCCATTATAAAATAATAACTCCAGAATAATATATATAATTTAATGTTATTATAAATATGGTACAACCATATCCATTATTCTATCCATCCTGTGAACGGCATGTCACCATACCTGCGTACGTTCGACTTACCGTCTCCACGTCATGGTGTAGTTTGCTATTTAAACACTTCATCATTAGGATGAGTATTATAATGTGTATAAATGAAATAAATAATTAATATAAATTAATAATTATTCTTTATATATGATATAACATCCAATTATATACGATTTTAATATTAAAAGAATGATATTGTCGCTCGTACGTACGTACAGATTACCTCTCCACGAACGCAATGAGATTCACTCCCCATCGTATTCATTAAAGAATAAGTTTCATTTATTGATTAGAAATAATGTTCATTAACATAATATAATTCTTTATATGAATCAAATAAATCCTATCCATAATAATCATTACTTATGTAAAAAATAATATAATGTAAAACGAATCCGTTAACACCAGAAACAATGATACTACTGAAATATCCTTAAAAGGAAATATTATAAGATCATATATGATTTCATATTAATCTATATGATTATATTATAATTTAATAATAATTATTTCACCATTATACAGGAGTTTAACCTATCCTTGAACAAGGATAAGTACAAGGTAAGGGTTAATTTCACAATCTCTTTATCATCCGAGGTTGTTTTTACGTAAGTATCTATTGGGACCACTTTATCATCCGCATCTGTGTTTTCTTAAAAATGTATTTTTAAAAACATTTTTACTATTTAATAGAATATGGGTTAAAGTTATTTATTCCCTTATTTGAATTTATATGTTTTGAAAGGAATCTTTCCGTCATTTTCTAAACAAGGTACTTTGCGACCTTTTTGACAAAATTAAGGTAAGAATATTTTTTAACTTATACGGGGAGTGTGGTTATTATCCGCAGTTATAACATCATCGAAGCTTCCCTTACAAGATTATAATAATATTTTCAAAATATATATTTTATTTTATAATTACATGAATTTTAATTAATTTCAAAATAGAAATATATATATTTCTATAAAATAATCTTCATTTCATCTATGTCAACATCTTTTGATGGATTTTAAACTAGTTTGAAGTTGATATATTATGATAAAAATCATCTATATTTTATTGAAGGTTTTTTGATATGTTTGACTATGGATGTGTTATTTTTATACCATTCATGGTATATTGTTAATGTATTGACATTTTATATGCAAGTTTTAATACGAATGTTTATGTTATATTTCAACGCTTTCATATGAAGAATGTATTGGACTTAGTAAGTGATAGGTGGAGCCCTCTATAGCTACTCGGTGCATCGGTAGGTCTCATGAGACAACTAGACATGGAATTGGCTGAGGCCTTTCCCAATTTTATATATGGTTTTGGCTGAGGAAAAATCATTTTTAGACTTCTTGGATGAGGACTTGACAAAATGTTTTAGAATTTCAGACATTATACATCACCTCATTATAAAAATAATATTGATGGTTCATCTGGTCATTTGATTAGTAGAATATCCATGATTATGTTTTATTATTTCATTATTTACTAATCTCATATTCCTGTCATAAAATTTTTCATGTTTATTATTTTTAAAGCCATGTGTGTTAAATTATTCACCATACTTAATATTTTTGTTAACTTCCACTGTATTGCTTACCCTTACTAAGCGTTTGAGCCCACCGCTTTCTTATGTTTAATTTTTACATGTTATGAAGGAGTTAGTTATGAGTGACTTGTAGGCATAATATATGAGGCTTGGATGTTTCTAATGGAATAAATTAGTGTTATATTTCTATTCAATTTGTAAATTTGAACTTATGTATGAATTTTGTTTCCAATACTACGAAACCGATCGGTATTTCGAGACATGATGTATTTCTGATCATTCCAATGTTATGTAATAATGCACCGACTCTGGGTAACTGGGGTTAGGGTGTCACATACCCCTTTAAAAAATTTCCCAAATCTCCAAAAAGTAAAAAATTTGACAGGGACTTCAACCCGAACCTTGACACAAAGATCTTAGAAAAATAAAGGGAAAAAATAAGTAGTATCCAAGGTCTGGGTGTGAAAATATTACCTATTATATTTCTATAAATGGATGTGAAAAGAAACAATTTACAAAGTTGTAGGTTCTAATTGTGATGTGTGTTCTCAAAGTAAAGGGGGTTTCTTATGTATATTTCATGAAATGAATAATAGATATTTTTAGGTATTTATTTGTAACTAACCAAAATACAGGGGTTATATTTGATGTATGAATACATCTAGGGTTTAACACCCCAATCTTCCATGGAACGCTTCTCTTTGAATAATATAGTAGCGTGTGTTGTATGCAACTTTGATTTCTAACCCACACCACAACCAATCAAACTAGCCATTATGAATAGTAATACCCACTTTTTGAAATTTTATAAATTTTATCATTCAAAGTGGACTTCATTTTTGGATTTGGAATATCGAAATTATCTTAGGGTATATTTTTGGTATTTTTCTGAAAACATTATATTTTTGATGAATAGTGAAAAACACTGAGTTATAGTTTAAAACCAAATTTTTATTTAAATAATTATTTATTTTATTTAAATTTATTTTAGATCAAAATATATACATAATACCTATATAATTTCAATGTAATTCATTGGAGTCAGTTTATAATAATTTTAGATATATAAATAATTTATCGAACTTTTCACCTTCTTTTACCCATCTACTAGGAGAAATTGCATATTCACATAAAACATAATTTTATCACTTCTGTGAGTGTAATTTCCAAAATATGAGACACACGGTTAATATCAAGGAGTAAAATGTGGTTCAATAAGATAAAAAATATTTTTGGTGAATAGTAACTTTTTACTTTTAGTTAGCACGGTTAAAAGTAAATAGGGTAATTAAGGTTTAAAATGATATTAATATTACACTAACACATGTCATTATATTATTGGACAAGTGTATGTCGACAAAAAACAATCTTACAAATAAAATATAATCATTTAGGTCCACTTTGATTAGATTATGACTTTTAATATTATTTAATTCAAAGAAGAGTTAAAAGAGTTAAAATCAATGTTTAATAACTAAAACATTTTTAAAATCAGGTTATACAGAAGATAAATTATATTATAAATATTCATGAGAAATATATAAAGATTTCCTACATAATGGTATTTTATTTATAATTTTTATACATTAAATAGTATAAATTATTTATGACACAATGATGATGTAGTAATTACTGTATTAATGAATGATTAAGATAATTGATATTCTAAATGCCCAAATAAATGTAATTTGAGACTTTTTATAAATTACAATACTTTTTTAGGTTAATATGACGTATTAGGATTGGTTATATGAATTTTATTTGAGGTAATAATTCTGTTATGAATTTATTAAAAATAAAATACCCAATAGTGTCAAAATTGACATAAAAGTGTTTTTAAAACAAATATTATATTATTAATTAATATTCTATTCTTAAAAATGTAAGGTTTGGAAAAAGGACTTATTTAATTATATTTTTATCATTAATGGACCTCTTGGGGGTCGATTTGAAGTTTATAGTAAGTTTATTAACCTTATAATATAAAAATACAAAGAGACATGATAAATGTCAAACTAATTAACTAAGAGTTAAAACAAAAATATAAGGTTAATAAAGTGACCGAAACCTCTCTAAAAACTATTTTTTGAGTGAATTTCGACCCATACCCACCTTAAACTCTAAATTAATCAATTTGGAGCCATTATAAATAGAATATGAAATTATTATAAAATAATATTTTACGTTTTTTCCAATGTGCCCCTCACCACTCGTATAAAAGGGCACTCCCCCTTCTCTCTAATTCACACCTTCAAAGCATTTTAGCTCGGCCAAAACCTACCCAAATATTCTCTCAACTTCAATGAATTCAACCTATAGGACTTAGTTTGATCAGAAAGCCAACCTATGAATCCCTTTTGATCAAATAAAAAGGAAGAACCGGAAGAAGAGGTAATGTTTTCACCACCCTCTTTCAAGTTCCTTTCTTCTTCCACTTTTTCTTCCTTTGTTATTTCCATTCTAAAATAATAACTACTATATTTTATATATACTGTGATGTTATTATAAATATGGTACAACCATATTCAGTATTCTATCCATCCTTTGAATGACATGTCACCATACATGCATACGTACGGCTTACCGTCACCACGTCGTGGTGTGATTGTTATTCAAGACATTATTATTTGGATGGGTATCATAATCATGTGTAATTGAATTAAATAATAGATATAACATTACAATGATTCTTTAAATTTGATATAACATACAATTATATGCGATTTTAATATCAAAAGAATGATATTGTCGCTCGTGCGTATGTACGGACAACTGTCTCCACAAACGCGATAAGATTCATCCCCCATCGTATCCATTCAAGAATAATTTTCATTTTATGATTAAGAATAATGTTTTATGACATGTTATAATTCTGGAAATGAATAATATACAACCTATCCATAACAAACATGACTTATGTAACAAATTATATAAAGGAAAACGAATAAGTTAACACCCGAAACAACGATAATACTAAGATATTATTAACAAGGCAATGTTAAAAGATCATATATGATATCATATTAATATATATGATTCTTGTATAATTTAATAACAATTATTTCACCAATATACAGGAGGTAAACTGAACCTCGACCAAGTAAAAGTACAAGGTAAGTGTTAATTTCACAGTCTCTTTATTATCCAAGATTGTTTTTACATAAGTATCAACAAGGACATATTTACTATCCAAGTCCATGTTTCATAAAATAGTTTTAAAAGGTATTATTTTAAGGGTATTTTTACTTAAACATCATTTTAAATGTTTTAAAGATTTATTCAACTAAACCATTCTCATTAATGTCCGTGTTTTCAAAATGGTTTTATGGATTTATTTAAATGGACATGAAGGTTTTAAAATGTTAATTACATTCAATAGTTTCAAAGTGATATGGGACACTTTGATTCAAAAATGTATTTAAATGTCTTCATTTCTAAATTGTGTGACCTTTAAATGTTTTCATGAAAAATGGATATTTCTCTCAAATATTTTTACAAATCATTTTCATCTATGTAAAAATACTTTAATGGATTTTAAACTTTTTTAAAGTTGATTTATTATGATACAAGTCTTCCATATTGTATTGAAGGTTTTGTGGTATGTTTGACTTTGTATGTGTTACTTTTATACCATTCATGGTTTATGGAGAAAGTATTGACATTTCTTATGCTAGTTTTAATACGAATGTTTATGTTATGTTCAAACCTATTCATAGGAGGAATTCATTGGACTTAGTAAGTGACGGGTAGAGCCCGCTATAGCTCCTCGATGCATCGGTAAGTCTCATGAGACAAACTAGTATCTTGGAACAAGGCCTTGACAATATCTTATTTGTAGTCTTCGCACAAGGCCTTGACTATGTCATTATTATAGTCTAGAATTATGCATTTCATTATTATGAAAGTGGTTATTGATATCGAATGTGATTATTCATCTAGTAGAATATACATGTGAATATGTAAATGACATTATTTCATTTTATTTCTTAAATATTATGTTGAAGTTAAAGTTTAAAAGGCTTTTGTTTTAGTTATACATTGCCTTAAATGTTTAACATTATTTAAGAAAGTTTCCACTATATTATTTTCCTTACTGAGCATTTGAGCTCTCCAATTTCTATGTTTTATTTTTCCTAGGATGCGAAGAAGTATTTTATGACTAACCTGCAGGGATAGTCTGAGGGGATATGAGTGTGAACTATGAAGACTATGTTGTTGTATTTTTTTTCACTTTATGATGTAATGTAATACTTATGAATGTATCTAGTGTTTCCAAGGCTACTAAACTAATTGGTCTTTGGAGACTTGATCTTTTGTGATCATGCCAATGTTATGTAATAATGCCCTCACTCTGGGTAACTAGGGTCGGGGCGTTACAGTTGGTATCAGAGTAATTTTAGTACAAACTATAGAAGATAGATTTGGATAAACTCTTATTAGAGCACATAGGACTAAGATAGACTTTGAGGATTAGTATAGAATAACTTCCTAGAATTTTGGTATTTTAGAGATTTTGTGAGTTTTCTAAGCAATACATCCCTGTCTGGATACGAGTAGGTAGAGGCGGCTATGGCACAGTTGTACCTAGGGGTAAAACCCAAAAACACCGCTTTGAGCAAGACTCGAACGAGAACTGGTGCATGACAACATGCCTTGCTGCACTCTTGGTTACGACACTCCTGGGGGATATGCTCAGGATAATTCTCATTTTCTTTACAAAACATTATGAAGGGTTTATTATTATATACTTCATCAATGAAAACATTTTTATGATTATTGATTATATCCATAAATTGTTCAATTTATGTTAGGTATTTTACATGTTTGGAATTAATCATTGCAATTCATAAACTAGCCTAGTGTATGTCATTTTATAGAAATGGCACCCAGTATGAGGAATGTGAACTCCAGCAAAGCATATGATCCAAAGAATAAGAAGGATCATATCTTCCACAGTATTAATCCAACATTTTGAAGGGAAATAGTCTCTCATGTTTTCTAAAAATATGAATAAATAGTATCATGTGTATGTAAGATAATTAAAGAATTCTCTGAGTCCTATGGCTTTGAAGGGAAACAAGAGAAGACAAGGATGGAAGAGAGAAAGATGGATAAAGGGAAGAGGGGAAAAAGAATTTTCCCATATGTTTCAACTATGGGAAAAAACACCCTGAAACTTTCCGGAAGGGAATGTGAGTTTGTTATAAGTGTGGAGAAAAAGGACACCAAGTACGTGACTGCAAGGGTAAGAAAAAGGATTCAAATGTACAATGCTTCATCTATAACAAGTTAGGACACTACTCGAACCAATGTCCAAATCATTAGAATATGCCCCAAATGATGCTATTGGATAATAATCAAGTTATGATACTACCTCAGTTGAAGAAGAATGAATAGTGTTCTTATGTTGTTATTATAGGATTATTCCATTCCAGTGTTGTATCAACAATATACTGGTTATATGAATTATGAAGATAAATAAGGATTGTACTGCAGTACTATTTTATTGAGGATTTAATATTATATGGTTCAAAGAAAAGTGACATAATAGTGAGATACACTTTTGGTAAAATACATGGTTGAAGGAAAGGAAATCCTTAATATGGTCCCGATAATGAGGTAGTGATTTTGGAATAAGAGATGGTTGATTTGAATAAATTATATTGGATATTCCTGACTCCTATGAAATTTATAAATGATTTTTCATCATTGAATTTTACAACATTTTTAGATATAAGGAGTATATCCAGTATTCTATAAAGAATAAGGGAGCATGAATATAATCAATAAGGTTTTATGGTAATTCATAATGTTACCATGTTTTAAAATAATACATGATGAAGGTGTTCACATGTTATTACATGGAAAAAAGGATCTTCATTGTGTTTAACTTCCTTATAAATTTTGGACTGTGAGTTTGGATAGTAGTATTTTGGATAAGTCTAAAGGTTGGAATGGATTAAGTTTGAAATGATATTTTTGGGTTTTTATAAAAGGAAAACACACATACCGTGTGACAACCCGTCGCGTCAGACAGAGCTGCAGGAATCGAACCCACAACCATAAGTGCGATTGGGATTTATCACCTACCACTAGACTATGTAAAGTTCCTGTATGGTATAATGTAGTTTCTTATTTTAAAGGGTCTGATATGTGAATTATAAATTCATTATATTTGGAACCCTATACGATTAGGATAAATAGATTATTTTTGAGTTGTATTATGTTTTGGAGTGAAAGATGACGTTGTGGTAGAAATTTATTAATGGATAAAACTCTAATTATAAATTAATTATATATCCTTATGATCTTATCCAATCTCAAAAATAAATTCCTCAACATTATGAAAAGGAACTTAGATAAAAAAATTGTCCTAGATGTTACCTTAGATCATCACAAATTTATGGCTTTATGATTATTGGCCTTTCCATAGCCATGTTATCTACCACTCTCCATCAGATATTGATGGTTAGATTTCTCTTCCATATTTGTGTTTTCCTACATGGAACCCAAGTATGTGTTATTTTCGGTAACCTTCATACTTACCACTCGTTATTTTAAATAGAGGCATCATTAGTCCATTTTTTGATGTGGGATTTCAACTAAGATATTTTTTGAAATGTAAACCCCAAATTTCCAATACTGAGTATAAATTTCGAGGACGCAATTTATTGAAGGATGGGAGAATGTAACACCCCAAGCTTCCACGATACGCTTCTCTTTGAATAATAAAGTAGCGTGTGTTGTACGCAACTTCGAGTTCGAACACACACCACAACCAATCAAACTAGCCGTTATGAATAGTAATGACCACTTTTTGAAATTTTATAAATTTTATCTTTCAAATTGACTTTATTTTTGGATTTGGAATATCAAAAATAGCTTAGGGTGAATTTTTGGTATTTTTCTGAAAACTTTCTATTTTGATGAATAGTGAAAAACACTGAGTTATAGTTTAAAACCGAATTTTTATTTAAATAATTATTTATTTTATTTAGATTTATTTTAGGTTTAAATAGATACATAATATCTATATAAGTTCAATGTAATTCCTAAGAGTTAGTTTATAATAATTATATATATATATATAAATTTTATTGAACTTTTCACCGCGTTTTACCCATCTCCTAGGAGAATTTGTAAATTCACATAAAAATTAATTTTACCGCTTCTGTGAGTGGAATTTCTAAAATCTGAGAGACATGGTTAATACAAGGAGTAAAATGTGGTTCAATAAGATAAAAATAATTTTTGATGAAGAGTAACTTTTTACTTTTATTTACCACGGTTAAAAGTAAATAAGGTAATTAAGGGTAAAACGATATTAATATTACCCTAAAACATGTTATAATTATATTGTACAAGTTTATCTTGGCTAAAAAAACATTAGGAATAAAATATTATCATTTATGACCACTTGGATTAGATTAGGACATTTATTATTATTTAATTCAAAGAAGAGTTAAAAGAGTTAAAATCAAATATTAATAACTAAATAATTTTTAATATAGAGTTATACATAAGATAAATTAGATTATAAATATTTATTAGAAAGCTAAATATATTTCCTATATAATTGTATTTTTATTATAATTTTTAGACATTAAATAATCTAATTTATTTATGACAAAATGAGGATGTAGTAATTACCGTATTAATGAAAGATTATGATAATTGATATTATAAATACCCAAATAAATATAATTTGAGACTTTTTATGCATTAAAATAATTTTCTAGGTTAATATTACATATTAGGATTGGTTACATGAATTATATTTGAAGTAATAATGCTATTATGAATTTATCGAAAACAAAATACCTAATAGTGTCAAAATTGACATAAAAGAGTTTTTTAAAACAAGTATTATATTATTAATTGATATTCTTTTCCTAAAAATCTAATCATAAGGAAAAGGACTTATATCATGATCGGTGTATCATTAATGGACCACTTTGGGGTCTATTGGATGTTTATAGTAAGTTTATTAAGCATATAATATAAAAATACAAAGAGACATGGTAAATGTCAAACTAATTAACTAAGAGTTAAAACTAGAAGATAAGGTTAATAAACTGACCCAAACCTGTCTAAAACCTATTGGATGAGTGTATTTAGACCCATCCCCACCTTAGAATCGAAATAAATAAATTTTGAGCCATAATAAACTGAATAAAAATTATTATAATATAATATTTTATGTTTTTCCTAAGGTGCTCCTCACCCCTCTTATAAAAGGGCACTCCACCTTCTCTCTATTTCACATCTTCATAGCCTGTTGGATCAGCCAACCACTGCCCAAATATTCTCTCAACTTCCATAACTTCAACCTAGAGGACTTAGTTTGATCAGAAATCCAACCTAAGGAGCCCTTTTGATCAAATCAAAAGGAAGAACCCGGAGAAGAGGTAATGCTTTCACCACCCTCTTTCAAGTTCCTTTCTTGTTCCACATTTTCTTCCTTTGTTATTTAAATTATAAAATAATAACTCCAGTATCTTCTATATACTGTGATATTATTATAAATATGGTACAACTATATTCAGTATTCTATCCATCCTTTGAATGAGATGTCACCATACGTGCGTACGTACGACTTACCATCTCCACGTCGTTGTGTAATTTTTATTCAAAACATTATTATTTGGATGGGTTTGATAATGATGTGTAATTGAAGTAAATAATAAATATAACATTACATTTATTATGTATATATCATATAACATCCAATTATATATGATTTTAATATCAAAAAATGATATTGTTTCTCATGCGTACGTATGGACTGCCGTCTCCACGAACATGATAAGATTCATTCCCCATTATATCCATTCAAGAATAATTTTCATTTGATGATTAAAAATAATGTTTAAGGACTTGATATCATTCTGTATATGAATAAGATACAACCTATCCATAACAAACATGGATTACGTAACAATGCATATAAAGGAAACCGAATCAGTTAACACCCGAAACAAGGATAATACTAAGATATTATTAACAATGAAATGTTAAAAGATCATATATGATATCATATTAATGTATATGATTCTTTTATAATTTAATAACAATTATTTCACCATTATACAGGAGGTAAACCAACCATAGACCAAGGAAAAGTACAAGGTAAGGGTAAATTTCACAATCTATTTATTATCCGAGGTTGTTTTTATGTAATTATCTACTAGGACATATTTACTTTCCATGTCCATGTTTCATAAAATAGTTTTCAATGGGATTATCTTAAGGGAATTTTTACTAAAACATAATTTTAAATGTTTTAAAGATTTATTCTTCTAAACGATTCTCATTAATGTCCATGTTTTCAAAATGGTTTTAAGGATTTATTTAAATGGACATGAATGTTTTAAAATGTTAATTACTTTCAAAAGTTTCAAAGTGGTATGGGACACATTGATTAAAAAATGTATTTAAATGTCTTCCTTTCTAAATTTTGTGACTTTTAAATTGTTTCATGAAAAGGGATATTTATCCCAAAGATTTTTTCAATTCATTTTCATGTATGTCAAAATCCATTAATGGACTATAAATTTGTTTGAAGTTGATTTATTATGATACAAATCTTCCGTATTGTATTGAATGTTTTGTGATATGTTTGAATTTGGATGTGTTACTTTTATAACCTTAATGGTTTATAGAGAAATTATTTACATCTTGTATGATATTTTTAATATAAATGTTTATGTTATGTTTAATCATGTTCATACGAGGAATGGATTGGACTTAGTAAGTGACAGGTGGAGCCCGATATAGCTCCTCGATGCATCGATTGGTCTCATGAGACAAAATAGTGTCTTGGAACAGGGCCTCGACAAAATATTATTTGTTTTCTTGGCACGAGGCCTTGACTATGTGGTTACGATAGTCGGGAGTTATGTATTCCATCTTTATGAAAGTGGTTATTAATATTGCATGTAATTATTCGACTAGTAGAATATCCATGTGAATAAGTAAATGGAATTATTTCATTTTATTTCTGCTATATTTTGATGAAGTTCATGTTTAAATGGCATTTGTTTTAGTTATACATTGCCTTAAATGTTTAATCTTATTTAGGAAAGTTTCCACTATATTGTTATCCTTACCGAGCATCTGAGCTCACCCCTTTCTATGTTTTATTTTTCTCAGGATGTGAAGAAGTATTTTATGACTGACCTATAGGGATATTCTAAGGGGATATGAGTGTCGACTATGGAGAAAGTTTTGTTGTAGTTTTTCACATAATGATGTAATGTAAGACTTATGAATGTATCTAGTGTTTCAAAGGCTACTAAACTAATATGTCTTTGGAGACTTGATCTTTTGTGATCATGCCAATGTTATGTAATAATGCACCGACTCTGGGTAACTAGGGTCGGGGCGTTACATAGGGGAACATTATCGTATAATACACATGTGGTAATCGATGGATACATGAACATGAAGGATTATAATACCTAATGTTTTCCATGTTAAGATGAAAATAGTGTTGTATAGGGAGGGGTGAATAGTCATTTTAAAAATTTTGAGAAATCCTGTAAGATAAATAAAAATTCAAGTGTATTATTTTTGCATAAAGTAATAATATAATATAGTGTATTATTGTTGAAAATAAAATAAAATGAAAATAAAATATTTAGAAACATTAATTTTATAATAGTTTTTTTTCACAAGTATCTAATATATACTCTTTAATATTATCTAATTGGTTTGAATAATGGTACTCACAAATAAAATTTCAAGGTGTGATAATTTTTTTGAATAATTTCCTTTCACATAACTATATGTGGAAATAAAATAGTGATAAAAAGATGACTATTGTTGAAGAGTCGAAATCTAGATGACATTTATTCAAGTTATGTGGTATAACCAAGAAAAAAAGCTTTCAAAATGGGAAATCCTAAACCAACTGTAACATTCGAAACATAAATAATGAAAATATATGAAAAATTAAAACTAGACAAACACAACAAAGAATACAAGAAGAGGAAAATATCAAAATGTAGACGCTTCTTGACATTTCTTATATAATATATCTCCACCAGAAGAATGATGAAACATTTTAACACCCTCAGATATTTCATAGAATAATGTAGCAGTCAATAATAATTAAAACCATCCTGATTTAGTCTTATATTTTATTTTCATATCGACTATACTGATCTATGTTGCATATTTATCCAAACAACTTAATCAAAACATCAACATCTATTATCTTTTACATTATGTCTTGTGAATTTGGGTATTTTATAAACCAATCACAACATTTTATAGTTAGAGACTTTAAAATAAAATAATATTATCATTACACACACAAGGAAATATCCCATGTTATTTTATTTATCTTATAACTAAAAAACATTTCATGCATATTTGTTAGAAGCTATATGCATTATACAAAATAATAAAATAGATAAAAAAAATTATCATATTTTAAATGAAATTTAAAATGACCACTGAAAAATAGTGTACTAACTTCAGCCTCGTATATGACAACCCCAACCTCCATGACACCCATAGTAAGCATGCAATTTTACCATGCACTTATCTAACTCAAAATTCAATCCACTATAATGTGGGTCAAATTTTATAACCATTTTTAATTAAGACTTGAAAAACTCAATATGTTAGTTGAAATTTATTATATTAATTACTATGGTCGTTTTGACACCCCATTTTCTATATATTTTAAATCTGGTGAAATAAATCATCCCCATGAATTTCATTATTCCAATGCATTTCCATATGGTTCTTCCAAATTCTAACTAAGTTACATTGTGGAAAACAAAATGTTGTAGAGTTATTTATATTGATATGTTTTACTTTAAAATTTTCTACTCTTTGTATACCCGTAACAAGAAGACCCTCATAATGGTAATAAAATAAATTTTATCTTTATGTTGCAGTAATCTTCAAATTCAATATACTGAATAATTTTATTCTTCAGTTCTTATAGGATACATAAACATATAAATCAGTTTACATAGGTCTCATAAAGGTTTTACTAAATTTTCATAGGCCAAATAAGGGTAATTTAAAACTTAATTTTAAGATAATAGAATAAAAAATGAAAAATTATTAACGTCAAATAATTAAAATTTAATGATTAAATAAAAAATTTGGGTGAGTTAGGGTAATTTATAAAACATATAAAACCAATTAAAAAATTAGAAAAGTTTGAACAATAACAATCTTCAAATGTTCAAACATTAAAAATCTCCCACCTTTTAATATTACAAAACTAAAATTTTAAAGATATGTGAGACATTTAAAATTTTTCACTTTGTTCACTTTCTAAATTTCCCTCCCCTTTTAAAATTTATAATAAATTTAACATTTTTTTAATCTATAAAGTTTAATTTTATGAATAAATCTCCCAAAAATAATTCAAAACAAAGTTATAAAGCATAAAAACATTAGAACATATAATAACCAAAATCATGCTTAAACCGTCACGAACGAATTTTTTTTTAATATAAATATAAATTAATTAAAATAATACATGAAAATTCAATGAATAAAATACCAAATATTATTTAATGTAATGGAACAAAATTTTATAAATTAGATTCCACTAAAAATGAGTAAATTCCTTATTAATTAATTTAGTTATGTAAAATCCAAGCAATATATTGTTTTTTGATATTCTAGAACATTATAAAAAATATACAAAATCATTTGTTAATCCTAAAATAATTTTAACCATCATAAATATTTTTAATATAATTGTTTTATAGTGATTGTTAAGAGTAATATATATTAAGTGTTATGATAAAGTCAAATTGGCACAAAATAAAGAAGCGATGACCTCAAAATCCAAGATCACACCCTATGAATCCCATTGACAGGAACTTTCAAGGGAGATGAAATTAGTTGGTTTTCCCATTTTTAAATCCCCTGACGGGATTCAATAACTAAAAATCAAGAAAAACCATATATATGATAATTTAATTCTTATAAATATTGTAAAACATCATTATTTTATGATTTGTTTTTTTAAAAGTAAATTTAATTTCTTCGATAGCATTCTTTGTACAAAACATCGATCTTAAATGGACTTCAAAATATGATTATTTTAACACAACTGTTATCACCTAGACATTAAAATAGATTTAATTATTGAGTTTAACTAAATTATGAAAATATAGTTTTCAAATGCTTATAAAATGATTTCATTTGATAAAAATTAATTAGAAATAAAAAAACAATCTTATTGGATACAAATAATGGATTTTTATAAAAAATAACTCTTATGATAATAATGGAATTTTATCTTAATAAAAATATTTATCACTATTATTGAAATATATTAATAAAATTTATATTTTATATTTTAAATAAAATGTTTTTAAATTCAATGAATTTGTTTGATAGAGTTAAGATAAAAACAAATCCAATTTTAGGCATAAATTTATATTTTTCTAAAAGGTAATTTTGCACCCTTTTAATGGATAAAAATTTTAAATCTAAATTTTTAAAAATTTATATGTTTTATTTTAAATATAAATCTGATTTTTGAAATTGGGATTTCAAAATTTTCATAGGGTGATATTTTTTTTATTTTTATGAAAAATTTCATTTTTTTAATGAATAGTGAAACATTCTGCTATGTAATTCAAAACTCAATTTTCATCTAATTTATTTATATAGTTAAATTATATTTAATTTTTTTAAAATAATAATTAGTTAGATTATACATCAATAAAATAAATATATTCTATTGGAATGAGTTTCACATTAAAATTGGATATAAAAACATTTCAAACATTTTAACATTTTAACTTTAAAAACCCACTTTCCCGTTGCAACTATGAGATCAATTTTAAATACTATTTTTCCAACTATGTGAATTTTTTTTAAAAATTGATTCCATATTAGGAATCATTATTTTAAAAATTATATAGTTGGGTAATTTTTATTTTTATGCATAATAAATTAACCGTGGTTAAAAATATTATTTATTGCAGTATATGTAAAATAATTAAATGAGTTAAAGTTAAAAGATGAAGGCTTAAAATAACTAAAAACTAAAAAATTTAATTTTAATTTTATGTTATTATCTACCTAAAAATACCTTAATATTTTAATTATTTTATAGTTGTTTCTAAATTAATTCCACCTCAATTTTGTTGGGTTTAATTAAAAAATAATCATTACTTTATTACATAAACCCCATATCCTAATGTGTAAATACCACCCATCACTAGTCTATTTATCCTCACAAGACATATAGATCATAAAATATATACCAAAACTTATCTTGATCACTCTCCTATTTTCCATGTTCTTCTTATCTCACCAAAATAACAAATCTATGGTCCTCAAGGGGTCCTTCAAGGAGTTGATATTCAAGAGGTAACTTTCTCAAAACACTAATCTTAATTTGATTATGTTTTTAATATATATTGACTTCCTTCATACATAATTTTATGGGTAATAAATAACCTTGAATATAATTTATTTTTATGCTTTTAATGGAATGTCTTATATCCATAACTTTTATTACCTCCTCTTTTTTAATGAAACAAAAATATTTTCCAAATTATACTGGTTAATCACTTCTATGAATAATGATTTTGTTTGTTTTCCATTAATGAATTCATTTATAGTAATAAAATAATTATTCTGGTTGAATAAGATTTAAAATTTTCACTTTACAAAATATTTCTAGTTTTGTAACTATCATATACTCATAATATAAAATAAAATGAAACTAGTCTGTGCCATTCATAAAAAACACAAAAATAAACTAAACATTTATCATTAAAATTTTATCAAATAAATCATCATATTGTATGAAATAAAAATGATAAATCATAACATTTAAACTTTTATAAGTGAATTAGGAAAACTTAATAACACTTTTTTATTTTTATTTCCATTCGACATGTAAATCCATAATTATACACAAATGAACCGATCATGAAAAACATGATACACACACACCCAAAAAAATGGATTTTGTGAAATTTTATTAGTGAATGGGTGGTAATATGTTATTAAAATATCATATAATGTATTATAAATATGAACATGGTTCTATAAATAATTAAAAAAATTATTTAGACTATTATATAGAAAGTTGAATTATGGAAAAAACTAAAGGAATCATGGGATAAAGGTTTCTCATTTCACTTTTATTTATGTGAAATTTATAATTATTTACCACTTATTTATTATGTGTGATATATATTCTAAAATCTAATATATCACATAATTAATCTCATTATCTTTATTTTGACCAATATTTCATTTGATAATTATTACTTAGATGGTGCATACGATTCGACTAATTTCAAAATGTAAGGGATTTCTTAACTCAATTTCCTTTCATTAGGTTAAACTTATACATCTTAATTTTATCATTCTATTCTCATGTGTGAAATGAATTTTAAATATATTATGTTTTATTTAAAATTTTATATTTGAATTTATAGTGGATACACACATTCTATTCATTTTCTTAATTATCACTTCAATGATATGATATTTATAAAGGACATTATTTTAAAACTAATATTTTAAAAAAACACCTTTAAAATTAAATTTTTATTCCATATCCTTGCTTTCTTTTTTTTCTCAAAAAAATTATTTTATTATTATCTTATTTTTTTTAAATTCATCTATAATGGTTTTTTAATTTTTACAAATTTTTTTGAAAGTATTAATTTTGTATTTTTTTAAAAGAGGTTCTTAATGAATTTTCTGATAAAAATATTGAAGGAATGTTTTTTTAACTTATACATCATGGGCGGATTTTCCCCCCATCTTGAAAATTTAATTCGTTTTATATTGATTTACTACATTAGAAGTTTATTTTTAAAATTAAATGTTTTATCTTTTAAATTTGAATTTAAAAAATTATGTTAAAAAAGAAAGGATATTTTACTCAAGATTTATTTCAAGCGATATTTCAAAATTAATTTACATCGAAGAAGAAATTATTTGATGTTTCTTATTATCTATTGGGGATATTATTCAAGGATACTATCATCATTATTTTTATGGTTGGATTGTGTTTACGATTGAATGATTTTTATAAATCCTGTGTCTTTTCCATGAGTTATGTTATCATAATTTTTATTGAAACACATTAATTTACATAGGTTCCAATGGGATGAATGATTTACATTCCTCTGGATCACATATGAATTATTTTCGTTGTGTGATGGGTGGAACCCATATCTCCATCCAATGAATTGTGTAATAATGGATAACTCATGAGTATAAATGTTATGTTTGAACCTGATTAAATGTTCACTATGTTATGCGTGAACATGATTATATATTTTCAAATGTTATGCGTGAACTTAATTATATGTTCAAAATGTTATGCATGAACCTGATTACATGATAAATATTTTATGGATGAACCTGATTTCATTTTCAAAATGTTATGCCTGAACTTGATTACATGTTCACAATGTTATGGATAGATATGACTTTCATGTCTGTAAGTTTATGCATGGACCAAGTTTCATATCTATATGTTTATGAATGGTCATTAGTTAATGTCCTTATTATAATGAGTGAACTTGTTTCTATTTATACTTATTGAAAAAGTTGTTGGTTTAAGTGAACAACACAAATTCCATGTCTTATACAATTATTACACACTAATGGATCATGTAATTTGATTTACTTATGATTAATGTCTTATAAACCACCAATAATTGTGCCACGAATCATGTATATGATCGTTTTCATGCAGGGTATGATCTAAAAATGTTTTGGTTATGTTCTTATACCCTTGTATTCATGTTATACTTACGTGTGTACCTTGTTAACCCATAATGGTTATCTGAACTTAGCGTTTCTTATGTTTCTTTACCGAAGGATACAAAGAAAGGTATTATGTATGATATGTGAAAAAGGGTCCAGTTATGAAGAAATAGGCAGGAGAAGAAGTATATATATTATAAACATGTTATTTATATTTACAATTCTACAATGACACTAAACCCATAATATTCTTTAATGGTTTTGTTGTAATATGAATATTTATCTTTTTATATGTGATGTCTATGTATGAAAATAGTGGGTTCTTATAGTTGGTATCACAACAAAGGTTTAGTTAACCTTAAGAAACTAGGATATGAAACCCCTGTTAAGAACCTTAATTGTAAGTCTAGGATACAATCCAAGTATTTTAGTAATGATCAAGAATAACTTAAGTTAAACCTAATGTGTCATAGATTGAATTTTTTATGAAATTTCCCTTGATTATGTGGTTTTATGACTATTATTAGTGTTTTTCATGCTCTGTTTCTAGTTTTTGTGAATGGATAGAACCCAGAGGAACTGTGTTAATGAGGGATGAAATAGAAAATGAAATTATGTCCCTCTTGAGAAACCATATTTTATGGAATTTGGAATGAAAATCATAATTTCTATGACCACACAAATTTATCAAGAAATAAATAGTGATGAGAATCCAAATGTACAAAAGAGGGAATAACATTTTTTTGAATCATTATTAAGGAAAAATCCATCATCTTTTAGTGGAACGACCAATCTAATAGTTTCTGAGAAATCATTCTATACCACAAGAATTTTTTTTTCATTATCCGTTGTTCAGAGCGTGAAAAAGATATATTGGGAACTTATCACTTGGAAGGTGAGGCGAACTAGTGGTGGAACTTTATCAATAATATTCAGAAATAATAAAAACTGGACTACATAGATTGGGATGAGTTTAAGATCATATTTTTCAGTAAGTAACTTCCTCATATTTTTCTTACAAAAAGGGAGATTGAATTTTCCCCTTCAATCTCTTAGTTATGATAAAAAAATACGGATAGAATTTAAAGGGAAATCTAAAAACTATGGAGATATGAAGATTAGATTTACCTTATGATCATATTATGGAAGGAAACATGGAGGAAATTATATTATGGGTACTGGTAAAATTTTCAAGTGTGGGAATCCTGGCCATTAGGCATTTTATATCCGATGTAATTTGAATACAGAGAAATCTAAAATGAGTGCACCTCACATAATTCAATGTTTCAATTTTATGGTGTTTCGACATTACACTAACAAGTTCCCTAATACATGGATTAATATGGAAGGTAATTCAGACAAACCTCTAAGGGCAAAGGATAAAGAAAAATATAATATTATCATAATGAATGAATTGAACCATGATAATTTTGGAATATTTATCCTTCATTCCTTTTTGGGAATTTCATGATTGAATTTGAATAAATAATTCCTATGAAAATATTATTTTGAATCCATTAGTGATGTTTCGTTTGATTATCCACTTAGTTTTTGGAATAATTAAATCATAAGATATATTTGTTCAATGATGAAACCATGTTTATACTAAATATGTTTTCATATAAGAAAATTGATTATATAAGGGATGGAGAAGAATCTGTGTATTCTATATTATCTTATATGTTACTATAATGTTTCAAAAGATTACATGATGATGGTCTTCACATGTTTGTTATGTGATAATTAATAGATACATAAAGTTTGATAGATTAATTACAAGTTGATTCTTGAAATCTAACAACCTTCTTTCAAAAGTTTTGGACTTTATTTTTTTGTAAGGTATATAAGGGAAAACATTTATTAAAATTTTTTCATTGAAACTTGGATTAGGATTTAGAGAGTAATGTATTACTTGACCATATGAATATTTATTCATATTGAATAACCTATGCTAACCATTTTTGTTATGACGATGACTTGAGAAAAAAGGAATGACTGGTCAACCCATTATGGATTTTATGATCCACTATTTTTTAGTCATTACATCTTATACATCATTTCTTGGAGTGAGAGATGAAGCATAAATTGATAATGACACAACCAAAGCGTGATATTATACTTATGAGATGAAATTAGGTAATTATATCTTCTCAAATTATTTTTTTGAATTAAAATGTCATCATATTATCATCATCTATAATTATATCAATGAACCATTTCAGACATATTTGATCTTGGTTTTGTTTCCATTTAAATTATAATGACTATGTTTTCTATAATTATCCATTAAAACATAATGGTTATAATTCCCTTCCTATTCCATGTTTTCAATTCCCTATAATGTTCTCTAAACTGGGAACCAAGTTATGCGAGGATCCTTGCCTTTTACATTCCCTTTTATTAAGAGGAAGTTTTACTGACACCTTTTATGATGTGGGTTTCCCAGAAAGGAAATGTTAAAAAATATACCTTTTATTTTCACAGGAAATTTTAAATTTGAGAAGACACATTTTTTTTAAAAATTCATGACCATATCAGTATGGTATTTTGTCTATTAGCTCTTCCACCAAATCCCCCTCATGATCATGAAGTGTTCAATGAATCTCTCCTAAGGAAGTACATAACTGATCTTTCAATGTACTAAAATTGTTGGTCACGCCACTATAACAATATCTTACTTATAAGTGAATGCTGGTATAGATTATGTTTCATAATTATAAAGTTCTATGAAAAAAGATTACTCATCCAGCTATTGTTTTGCGATGAAACCAACAATTTGAGGAGGCTATATAGGAACCTATGAATCTAATGTTTTAGATGTTTCCTCATATGTTTATATTTGTGTAATAAATTTTTAGGTTTAAATTAATTTTATTGGGGTAAGAAAATAATACCCCAACATTTTATGCTAATTCTGTTTTTAAAATAAATTTAATCACTTCTATAGCTTACTTTTCAAAAAACATAGAGCATAAACGACCTTCAAAATATTATTATTTTAACATATCTGTTTTCACATTGCCAATGGAATGGTGGGAATGAACTAGATTAACTAAATTATGAAATTATATTTTAAATATGTTTATAAACTGAATTAATTTATTACAAATTAATTATAAATGAAGATACAAACCAATTTAATATAAAGGTTGTATTTTTATAAAAAAATAATTTTACTCTCACAATGGAATTTTATCTTAATAGAATAAACCAACCATTATTAGTGAAATATTTTCATGAAATTCATATTTTGTAAATTAAATAATTTTTTTAAATATATTCAATATGCATTATAGAAATAAGATAAGAACAAAACCAATTTTAAGCATAGAAGCTATATTTTTCAAAAAGGTAATTTTGCGACCTGTTAATGGCGCACCTATTTAAAAATATATTTTGAAACTTTTATAAGTGTAATTTGAAAAAAAAAATTATTGAAATATTCATATCAAAATTATCTTATGGTTATTTTTTGGTTTTTAAGATATGTTTCATTTCTATATGAATAGTGAAAATTCTATGTTAGAATTGAAAATTGCATTTTCAGTTAATTTATTCATATAGTTAATTTATATTTAAAATTGGATTTAAAGTTTAATTCATCCAATTATACATCAATAAAACCAATTTAGGACATTTTATTAAATTTTACAATGAAACTAGATATAAAAATATTTTATACTTTTTTACTTTTTCGCATTAAAAACCCACTTTCTCGTTGCATCTTTGAGAATAATTTAAAATAAAAATTTACCCATTATATGTATTAAATGAGGTAAAATGGATTAAATATTTGGAATAAAAAGTTCAAAATTTGGTATTGGGGTCATTTTAATTTTTAGGTATAAAAAATTTATTATGGTAAAAGAAATTATTTACCAATATATAGGTTAAATAATGAAACAAGTTAATGTTAAATGCTAAAGGCTTGATATATGTAAACACTATAAAATTTAAGTTATTTATGAGTTATATATTGACCCTAAACATACATTAAAACATTAATGATCATTAAAATTCATGTAAAGTAATTCCACCTCATTGTGGTTTGCTGTAATTATAAAATAATCACTATTTAATCACTTAAACGCACCTCCCTTCAAGTATAAATACCACCTCTCAACACCCCATTTTTTCTCACAAGCCTTTAATCACCTAAATTATATTAAAATAATTATACTTATTACTATAAACACATAAAAATTGTAGTTTTATAACAAAAATACAAAATCCAGGGTCCTCAAGGGGTCCTCTAAGGAGATGATATTTAAGAGGTAATTTTCTCAAAACACCTCTCTTAATTTATTTTCCTATTCTAATTTCTAATAACCTCCTTAATACATAAATATATTATAACTAAAAAATCATATGTATACTAGTTTTTTATTTTTATAATGTAATATCTTATATCCATCCCTTATATTGCCTCTTCTTATTCAAAGAAATGATACTATTGTCCAAATTATGTAGGTTAATCTCCTTTGTGAGTATTGATTTTGTTTATTTTCCATTAATGCCTTCATGGATAGTCATAAATATATTATTATTTTTAAATAATATTATATTTAATATATTATAACATATTTTCTATTATGGAACTAATATATATGCTTAATATTAAATAAAACTAAACTAGTATGTGGTATTCAAAAAAACTGTCGGAATAAACTAAACATTTGTCATTAACATTTTATCAAATATATAATCCTAACACCTGAAATAAAAATGAAAAATTATAACATTTAAACATATATATTTTCATTCATACCATTTAATTACAATTATGGATTTTTATTTCCATTTTACATGAAAATACACAATTGGAAACAACTGAAATGACAATAAAAATCGTGAAATAAACACACCCAAAACAACAGAAATAATGAAATATTTTTCTATTAATGAGTGGTAATATATTTTTTAAAATATAATATAATGTATTATAAATATTAATATGGTTTTTAAATTAATTAATAACATTGTTTAAACTATTATACAATAGGTTTATGTGTGCAAAACAAAAGGGAGGCGTGATGTATGGGTTTCTAGTCTCACTTTTACTTCTATGAGATTTATGTATTATTCAACACTTATTTCTCGTGTAGGGTGTATATTTTGAAAAAATAAATATCATATCTTGTATACCATTATATACATGGAATCCATCTTTTCATTTTATTATTATTATTACTTTTATGGTATATACGATTTGACCAATTTCAACGTGTAAGGTATTTATTAACTCAATTTCTATTAATTGGGTTAATCTTCTTCTTCTTTATTATGTCATGATATGATCATGTGTAAAATGAATTTTGAATTTAATATAGTTTATTTACACTTTATTTATGTCAATTTAGAGTGGATACACATAATTTATTCATTTTATTAATTCCCACTTCAACGATATGATATTTATTAGGGACCTTCTTTTAAAAATCATATTTTTAAAAGCTACCTTTAAAATAATATTTTTCAACCATATAATTTTTTTGTTAAATTTTTTAAAATTACTTATTGAATATTTTAAAATGAATGTTTGAAGTCATTTATAATCACAATTTACATTTTACAATTTTTTTGAAATTATTCTTTTTGTCATTTTCTAAAAGAGGTTATTTTTGACTCTTCCGGACAATATATGGAATAAATGTTTTTAATTTATATTTAACACATGGATTTTCCAACCATAATTAAAATTTAATAACACAATGATTAATTTAAAATTTTAAATGGTTTTTTTAAAAGAAAATATTTTATTTTATAATTGGGAATTTAAATAAAATTCAAAAAAGAAAGGATATTTTCGTCAATAACCATTTCAAGTGATCTTTAAAAATTAATTTCCATATAAGATAACACTATTTTTTCTTAATTATGAATTTCTAGGGATATTATTCAAGGATAATATCTGAATTATATTTATTTTTGGTTTATGTTTATGGTGACATGATTTTTATTAATACCATTTATTTTCCATGAGATATTTTAGGATAAAATGTTTATGTAACTCATTTCATTAAATGGGTTATGATGTGATATATGTTTTTTGTTCCAATGGAATCAAAATTTATGATTTTAATTTTTTTTTAGGTGGTATTTTTATATCCATAAAATTTATTGGGTAGTGAGGGATATCTCATGTGTAAAATTGTTATACATAAACGTGATTTCCTGTTTATATTACTATGCATGAACCTGGTTACATGTTCCCAAATGTTATGTGTGAAACTGATTACTTGTTCAAGTTATTATTAATGAACCTGATAACATCTTCGCAAATGTTATGCAGGAACATGTCTTTCATGTTTCAAAGTTTATTCATGAACCTATTTTCATGTCCATAAGAATCTGTATGGTCCTGATTTCATGTCCTCAACTTAACGAGTGAACTTGTTTCTATTCATAGAAGTTCAAAAAGTTATAATTTTATGTGTATAAAAAATTCCATGCATTAGGCCATTATTATACCCTCATGGATCGTGTTATTTTGTTATCTCATGATTCATGTATTATTAACATCCAATATTTACTCCACGACTCGGGTATATGATCTTTGACATGCAGGGTACGATCTTAAGGTGTTTATAATATGTTCTCATTCCCTTATTTTGTTGTTATGCTTATATATATCCCTTTTTTACCCTGAATTATCACTTGAGTTCAAACTTCCTTATGTTTATTTTCCAATTGATACAATGAAAGGTATAAATTATGATTTTTCAAAATGGGTTCTAATTACGATGAAATGGGCAGGAGAAGATATAGATGTTTTATGAACAAGATGTTTATGTTTCTAAGCCTTCAAAGACACTAAAAACATATGATTCTAGAGTGGTTTTTTATAATATGAATATTAATCTATTTAGATATAACATAAATTTTTGAAAATAGTAGGTCATTATATAGGTCACAACCCAAACCATGTTAACTGAACCACCTAATGAAACTACTGCAATCTCACACCGTACCCTTGGGGTGTACGTTGGGAAAATAAGAGGTAATGTTTCTAGAACCTAGTAGTATGAATTTTTATATTTTATTTTTAAAGAAAACTACTATATTTATCCCTTCCATTATAAATCTATATATATGAGTGAAAAAAATTAGTTTTCGATACAAATAAACAAATTTTTTTTTTTCAGAAAAATTTACTTTCAATTAAAGTACATAATTTTTTTGAAACAATTTTTATTTTCATTATATATTAGTAATAAATAATATTTAGTGAAATATTAATGATAATACAATTTAATAAAGAAACAATTATTTTTATAATGGTCACAAATTTTATAGTGTCCGAACCCTAGTATTGTATAGTCAATAACTATTTTTATTTAAAATTTTAAATTCTTATATTTAGAAAATTATTTTGGTAAAATAATATTATTTTTTAAATCATCATATCCAAATTTAGCAATAGTGATGTTTTCATAATTTTCTGACATTATCAAGTTTTCGGGTAAAAATCAAATGTCGTATAAATATATGATATGTATTTTGTTATCATAATAACCTAAAAGTGATTTAATAAAACATATAATGGGAATAAGTGATAAAAAATATATTTTAACTGTAATATAATGTTTTTTGATGTTATTTTATTAATTTTACATACCTATAATGAATCCTCCAAAAATATATATTTAATTTTATGGTTTTTAAAAAATTATTTATCTTTTATACATAATAAATTTTATTATTTTAACAAGTTATGTTCTTAGACTAATAAATTATTTTAACCCACTCTTATTTGGGGGAAACTATGGGTTAAAACATTGGTATGGTTTGTTGTTTTTTATTATTTTATCACTAAGTATCCAAAATCAATGTTTAGAAATTTATAACAATTCCCTTACCTTTTTCTATAAATACCCACCTAAAATCCAATGGATCGTAAAAGAACCAATTTTACATGATGAATCCCCATAATACCTATATAAATCCATCTTAATCTGTTCCCAAGCTCTTAGAAGAATCCTCACAAGCTTTTAGAAGTGACCTCTCAAGTATGAGATCCACTTTGTATCCTTTTTATAAACGTACTTTATCTGCACTAATCCTTTGAATTTTAAATTATATTTATTATAAAGTGTTATAAACACCCCTTCATTGTAATTATTATCCACAATTTATGTGATACAACCATTCACTTTCATTAAACCCCTATATTCCCCATTATATACACCCGTTGTGAAGAAGAAATTATTGAATGATTTTCCAATCCAAACTTTTGCATTTTGAACAACCATCCCCATTTACACTCGAGGGAATTCACCTAGATTTAACAATAATTCCTTGATTAGATACTCCCATTTATTTAACCCACACTCCTTACTTCTGGGATAAAATGTGAAGAATGAAATTATTATGTTTTATGATATATGGGGCACACAAATGCATTTACATGATCTGAATGTGAAAAGTGGGGAAAAATTATATAGCGATCTGATTTATTTGGTAAAGTTTTTATCTTATGAGATACCATGTATGATGCATGGTTGGCTATCCTAGGAACAATACATTATAATGTTAAGGTGGAAATCATTGATTTTTTTATGATGTCATATTTTATATTGTTTCTACATTTTTATGATGCTTTGATGTTATCATCTTATATCATTCTTCAGTGTTTGGGTTTGCGATTATCAAATGATTAAATCTCCTTGATATACCTATTGACTCATATGTATTAATTTCATTATGTTATGATTTTATTATTATCCCTATTGGGATTTATATATTACCAATTTCTTATATATGTCAAAATATTATCCCATTAAATATTATAAAATCAATGGAATATAATGAAATTAATAAGAGTTATTAAATAATGATATTGTACAAATGTTTCAAGTTAGAATGATATGTATGTAATTACCCAAATACACCAGTGCTAATGATATTTTGAGATTGTATTTAGTATATCATTATGATATGAATCATGGAATAATGTGTGTAAAAGATATGGGTTGTCATATTTAATTTTCAAAATCAATTATTCTAAAAAAATCTATAAACTAGTAGAAAATAGTAAGAAAAAAAACCAATAAAAAAGTAATTTTTATTTAAAAATATATTACTTCTATATAAATTCCCATCCTTATGTGTTCCAATTTTATTTTATGAACTTTATAGAAAATAATTATTTTTAGAAAATATTATCAAGTTGATTTACATTTAGAACACATTTTAAAAAAATGTATACTTTATTTACATGTCCTATTATAAGATGAAATATAATATCAATGTGTATTGTTCTAGAGTACTTTTAAGAAATTTCATAAATTTATAGACCACTTTAATTTTACATAATCGTTTAATTTTTTTCAAAAAATTATCATAATAATAAAGAGTTTTTTTAATCCATAAAAAATAATCACAACAAAAAGAAATTGTAATATACTCAACCTAATATGTAGATAATGAAATTGACAATTTTTTTGGAACTCTGTGAAATTAATAATTTTCCATGTAAATGAAATATAAATGATATTTTTTTCAATTAATGTTTCAGCCTTTAAAATCAGATCCAGAATATTATATCAAGTCAAAGTAGTAATTATTTAAATAAAATAAACTTGTATTAATTGTTCCTTTAAGTTATTTTATGCTCCTTTTAACATCCTTAAGGTGACCTAATTTTTTGTTTTTTTTAATATTTGACACATGAAAAACAAATAGATAATATAATTACTTGATTCAATCATATAATGAAAGCTAACTATCATTCCTCTATTCACTTTACCATCAAAAAATTTTCCAGATTCATTTATATCCAATTTTGAATTGGTAGTCATATATATTTTAACTATTTTACCGAAATCCAAACCAAACCATTTGAAAATTTCTTTAGAATATCTAGATTATTTTAGAAATATATCATATTTTTTGAGATATTGTAGGATAAAAAAAAATAATTTCAGTTCAACCATTAAACTAATATCAAATTCATAGGTCATCAACATAGATAATTCATTTCTATGAAAATAATTTATAGATTAAACAAAATTGCATAAAAATATATTTTTAAAATTTAAATATTATTTTATAATTTCTTATTAAACAAGTTAAGATAATTTTTTACTTTAATAAAATCATTTTTATGAAAAATAAGTTTATTCTATCGTACGAAGCTCTAGGAGTTTTCTTTAGACCATATAAATCTTTAGACAATTTAATGACATGATTTTGAAATTTTTTACTTTCCAAACCAGGTGGTTGATCATCATACACACCCTTATAAAGTATTCAATTCTAAAATTAAGTCTTAACATCCATTTCAAATTGATCGAAATTTTTAAAAACTAGAATAATAAAAAAAATTCAAAATTTCTTCTATTCTAGAGAGAGATGATAAAGAGACTTGAAAATCAATTCCTTTGTCATTCGAATAACCTTATAAACTGATCATTGACACATAGACGCATAAACACACACACACACACACCCATATATATATATATTTCTTTATTCATCAAGATTATTTATAAAATTTCATTTAGTTATATTTTATTTTATTTTATTGAAATTCAGCTAGATTCCAAGCATTACTTCTTTCAAATTATTCAAGTACATCTTACATTCAAATAATCGAATTTGAGTATTTAAAATCACCATTGCCATAATTATAATTATAATTTTTATCAAATGATGAACAAGTAAAGAAAATAAAAATATATTTTCTTGTTGGAATATCATATTAAACATGTCAAATTTTTTTTTTCAGGAATATGGTTTTTAAGATTCATCAGTTTTGAGGATCGATTAAGGGAATATTTTCTCCCCCTAAACTGATACTTTTCATTAAGTTGAATTTAATTTTCACCAAATATAAATTCATTTAATTTTTTAATATCATTATGTAAATTTGAGATCTAATTATTGTTGAAATTCTCATCAAACCTTACATGTAAAAATTATACAACTTATAAAGTTATCTTATTAAAAAAACTGTAAAATTTATTAAAAATATTGTATCCTATATGGATAAATTCATCAAATTTAGATTCAAACTTATTATGATTATATTTTTTATTTAAGATAAAATCACTACAACAAACCACCCTAACATATCAAAAATTAGGATTAGTTATTATAAAAAAAATAAAAAGGGATATTATTCATAATTGGAATGATTTAAACTATAATATTAAAAATATAATGATTTATCAATATATTTTTCCAGGAAATATTTTCAAAAAATTTAATTCAATAATAATTGTTCATTACATTTTTTGAATTGGTCTATTCTTTATTTCCACTACACCATATTTATGGTTTCATTAGAGAAGGAAAAAAGTAACTTTTTCAATATCTTTATTTTTTCAAATTTTAAATTAAAAAACTCATGTCCCCTATCACTCATAATAAAGATAATCAATTAGACATTATTATTTGGAACTTATTTACAATAAATAGTGAAAATAGATATTATTTTACCTCTATAATCCTGAAACTAAATCTAAATAAACCTACTAAAATCATCAATAATTATATGAAAATACATTTTTTTCTTCCTATAATACCAAGTTTTAAGGGACCAAATAGATCAAGATACAATAATTCAAGAGGATGAGTAGTTATGAAATTATTAATAGTTTAAAAAAATTTCATTCATTCTTAAACAAGAATCATAATCATATAATTTACTTATATCTAATTGTCGAAAATATTATACTTATCCATGATTTTATAGTTTTTGTAGTATCTAAAGATTTTCATGTACTAGTATTCAATTAAACAAAAAGGCATTAGTTTCAAAATCATGTAATCACTTAACCATCTATTTATTTTTTTCAAAATTATCAACAAAATATAATTTATCTTTTATATTTCCAAAAAATAAAGTAGACTCCTTTAAAAAAAAGTACATTAAACATTATTAAATTTTACATTCATTCTATCATAAGAATTTTTTTATTAATTAGTAAATTATTTTTTAAAACCTCCATATACAAACAATTAGAAATAGTAATATTTTTAGAAATTCCATCTTCACTAAACCCATTAATTTGGCCTTTAAAATTTTCAAAAAAGTGACCGATCCACCTTAATATGAATTAAAATATATAAAGTTAGAAATATAACTGGTTATGTGTTTGAAATACCCATTATCCATAAGGTACAAATCTTTTATACATATAAGGTATATTTCCTTCAATTAATTATGTAAAATATTTCTTTGGTAACTATGACACATTGGGTCCAATAGAATTACTAGAAGAATATATAGGCAGTAAAGAGATTTAATACATTTATTAGTGGGTTTTAGAATAAATTCATAGAAATAAATTATTTTACAAGAACAAATTATTTATTAAAATTTAAGGAATATTTATTTTCATAATTTTATGTATTCTACGTTTTTAAAATATTATAGTTTAAAAAATTTTAAATGAAATTTTAACCAGAAAAGTTTTATTTATGCTTTGTAGTTTTCTATTATAAACAAAAACCCTTTTATTTTTATTTCATTCAAAATATACATCATATTATCATATTATTATTTACCTTAAACAAAAATTTCTTGGTAAAATTTCAAACTACCAATTACAACATTTAATATCTAATTTTATTTTTTAATAAGTTATAAATCACCATTAAACATACCATTAGAACATAAAGGTGTATTTATTAAATTTTTCATTTTTGGGTTGATCTTGTTATATTCATTTTAAACATTAATTAAATAATCTATGCCTAAGTTAAATATTATTTCTTAATCTTCATCTTTTTTGGATAAAAAATCTTTTATAATGTCCTTCTAAAATTTTAGGTTTGACATTTCATAGTCAAAATTATTTTTACCTTATTAATTTTTAGAAACAATAAAATTTAGGTATTCACTTATGACATTATGATTCTTAGTTTATTTAACTAATATCATATTCTTACCTTTTAAATAATTATATTTATGATGAACTATCAAACCAACATTTTTTTAATTTTCTATTCTCTACATAAAGTTATTTAAAATTATGATTTTGAAAATTTGAATTTTAAATAGAACTTGAATAAGAATTAATTTCTTTTCAATATTCAATAATAACTTTGTATGAAACAACAAAAAGATTAAATTGGATAGTAAAAGGTGATTTGGGTACCTCATAAGTATTAATAATTAATACAGGGTTCCCAGTCTACACATCACTTTTTGATTCACTACATGAATAAGAATCGTGAGTATATTTCCAACCTCCAAATAATGATTACTAATCCTTTTTCCAGGTTTCATGTACCTTTATTTAAATTATTTATTTTTGAATAGTATGACCTGATTTATCCATTATTTATATACTCATAATAGGTTAGACCTAAAAAATTATTCTTACTAAATATAAATTTCTTTTATTCTTTTATGTTCTTCTTTTTGAATGGTATCTTAGATCCTCTATTTTTCACAAAGTAGTAAAACAATTTTCTCAAATCAGATAATTCGTTATCAATTAATAGAAGATTAGATTCAGAAGATATATAATAATCATTTAAATTAGTTTCAAGGGAAATAACTTTTTAAAACTTCTTCATCGATGATGTTTTTCTATTAAATTTTATACTGTGAAAAAGAACTATTTATTTCATCTAAAGCACATTATTTAAAATTATTAATTTTTCTATTGTAACTTTCATTACATTCCACTTATTCAACAATTATCTTAACAACCTTTTAACTATATCATCGTTATCTTAATCATCTTTACTCAGATTCATAAAAATGATAATTCTTGTGTACATGATTATTATTTGTTTCATAGATTAATCTTGAACCACTTAAAAATATTGGTACTCTACATGAAGCACTCCCATATTATTTATTATAAGCTTGTCTAAACTATAATGTATGACTTAAATAATCCTCTAGATATCCCTTATTATCTTATAGGTTGAAACAAAAGTAAAAACACATTGACTTATATCATAGTATTATATATTCATTACTTTATAATTAAAAACATATTGTAATTAAACATTACTAACAATAGAAATTGTATGATTGAAATCTTTCATAGTTATCATCTAGTTATCAATGATTAAAAACTTTATATATGATTCCATTCAAGATTTCTGGTACCCATAATCATCTACATTAATATATGGTGTTTTTATGGATCTATCCATCAATTAATTTCATATCTACATCACAGAAAATAAATTTTCCCTAGGTTGTTTCGCATATGATATATTGGATAACATAAAATTAATAAGAAAAAAACTTATATGAAAAATTAATTAGAATTCATAATTAATAAAAATTACAAGAGAATTATAGAAGACAACAATAATATGATGGGAGGTATGAAAAAACTTTTTACATTAAACACAAATACTTTAAGAAAATAATCATTGTATTATTTTTTCATGCAGTAACAGTAAAATATAGTTTATAAGTGTTGAAAATATATTTAATAAATAAAAGATATAAATAAAAAAAATTTATATAATTTTATATTTCTATGATCCCATATTACTCTTCATTATTCACATATTGGTGAGAATAATGGAACTCACAAAATAAATACTTCACTTTTGAAAGGTGTGAAATCCTCTTTTTGAACTCTAATTTTACCCACCTTGAGACAAAACTATGTTAATGATAAAGACAAGATTTTTTTAGATTCACAATCTAGAAGACCTACATATTTTTTAAAAGGTATAACCAAAAAAATATCATTTTTAATGGAAAAAATTAAACCCACAATTACAAAAAAAAATAAAAAATTAATAGATACAATGAATAAAAACTAGAAAATCATTGTAAAGAAAGGTAGAATATGAAATATTATAATATTTATGTTGGTTGATGTTTCTTTGATGATTTATCTTTAACATAAAAATGATAAAAAATATTTTTTTCACCCTTGGATATCTCTTAAAATTAAGTTGAAGTCAAGAACAATGAAAAGTAGAATGATTGAATCTTAGATTATTATTATTGTGTCCACTCAACAGATATACTTATTATATTTGTCATAAAAACTTTCCTATAAACCCAATATATACACCTCAATTAATTAATTTTAATGAAAATTTACATGTGTTTCTTTAAAAAAATAACAACATTCTACTTTTATAGATAATAAAATAATGGACTATTATTGTCACCAATATAGGGAATTGTCCCATGCAATTTCCTTCACCATATTATTCAACAAAAACTTCTAAAATCATAATTAGAAGTTATATATTTTTGATAATTTAATAAAATAAATAAAAAACATTGAATAAACATATTGTATATGATATTTTAAAACCAATCAAAAAATATATTTTTACCTTTATCCTTGCACGCGATCAAGATTCCCACCACAACACACATAGTTGGCATGTTATATCTCAAAATAAATTATGTAACTCATAATTTCCAAAAATATAGATAATTTTTATAGTGTTTAAATTTTTTTAATAGAAACTTAAAAATCATGACATTAAAAATAAATTTTCATCTCTCGACCACTGTTTTCATTTAGCATCCCAATTTCTATACCTTTTCAACCATAGAAAGAAAATCATCACAAAAACATTCATTACACTAATGAATTCCATTGGTGCATTTGTATTTCAATTGTGATATTTGGTGGGAAGAAATATAATTTAGATTTATTTATTTGTTAATTTTTAAATAAATTTTCATCCATGATATGAATATAGGTAAAAAATTGAATTTTTTAATAGTAATCAGATAAATTTTATATTTACACAAAGGTAAATTCAATATTATATAGGATATATAAATGAATTCCTTAGTATCCATATGATATATAAATGTGTAAGTCACTTTCCATATGCTATAAAAAGGTATAACTCACTTTTAATAGTTAATGAAAATGTATAAATCAGTTTTGAGAGGCTACATAAGGGTAATTTAGTACATAATCTTAAGATAACATAATTAAAATTAAAACAATATAAAAATAAAACATTTAAAATTAAACGATTAAAACTAAAATTAATGTGTAGTAAAATAATTGAAAAAACATAAACAACAATTTTAAAAAATAACAATTTAACTATTATCAGACATTAATAATCTCCCCATGATTTGACTCTAAAACCTCTATCGCAAATGAAAAAATTATATGAATAAACCATATAAGTATACAGAGAACATGAAATTATAAAGGGACCACTTTAATATTCCATAAACAAATGATGACCATTAATATGCTATGTGATCCTTAAAGATCCTCTTTTATGAATAATCCTTTGATGTGATATTTCCTTTGAAATATTTTTCTCCTCTCATTTGACATCTGATATCAATTTATTCTCTAAATTGATTACATGATCTTTATTTATATTGATCACATTTTTTTAGAGGATAAAATGAATATGAATAGAGTGTTTAAAAATGATTATTGAGGTGTAAAACATTATCAATCTGACATATATGATTCATTAACTTATTTTAAACAAGTAAGATATATGATTATAAGAGAAATGAATTGATTAATAGAATAATATCAAGAAATCATAATAAGTTATCATGAGTGAGGTAAAAAATCATAAGTCTTGAAAGGTATAATTAGAATAATAAAGTATGTTCATGAAAGGAAACAATATACCATATAACAGGATTAATAAATCATAATAAAAAATTATTAGCTATAGTGAGGTAAAATATGACCGTGGTATAACATAAGAATATGATATATGAATAATTACAAAAAATAAAATCATATGGAAAAGAAATTTTCCAATACAATCATAACATTTTGGATAAATAAAACGATGCCATTCCCAAACATAAAAAATGTACAAGATGACCACATCACGACTATGCATAACATTATGAGAAAATATAAATAATTTGTATTTTTTAGGTAAATACCATTCAATAAATATAATTTCTATCACTCAGTAAATACCATTTTATCAAAATAATTACGTTTAGAGTATTAAAACCATATATAATAAATGTTATATGTTTGAGTAGATAATTTCAACAGGAAGTCAAATTTATGGCTATCTAGGGGAATACTAATTAATAATATGAAATATGCAAATTTTATTCGCTATAGAAAGGAATTGGAATAAAGGTATTCCTTTATAATATTCAATGATATGGACAAGAAAAGGTAATGATGTATCATTCAAATCATATGGATTTCATTTTCACAATACATATATATGGGGGAATTAAGAAAATTATCAAATGAGTTATTTCAAAATATTCAAATATATGAAAGCGTATAATGAGAGAGAATATCCCAAACCAGCCTGATCTACTTATGTCCCGAGCGACTGAGGTTGTCTATTACAAAATCTAAGCTGTGTTCCTAACTTCTTGAAGTTAGTGACAGTTTACATGGAATCAAATAGTGACATAGTTGGGATAATTTATCATAGAAAAAATAATATTTAACTTGTAGTAATGTTTTATTAAAACTCTGGCATGACGTGTCCATACATTAGATTACCATGAGAAATAATATAAACAATACATAACAAAACATAAATAAAATAAAATAATTTAGGGAAATAAGAATATATAAAAACGATACTAAAACTAAAATTTAATCCAACTTGACCTATACAACTAAGTTTTATAATAAAAAAATACATAACTGGAAAAGAGCTTCCTATAAATTAAGGTCACACTCTATCCATGAACTAGAAACCCTCTCCTGGATTTGTTGGGTAAAAGTATTCTTAATTTGAACTTTAATAAGTTATATTCTGAACTTGTAAGAGGCCACTCCATCTATATACATTGAGTTGGGTAAGTAGTGAGTGATTTTAGAGCCTAGTAGGATTTATCCTAATAGGAAATCGTTTTTCTTTTCTATATAGTCCAAAAATTGTATTGTGAAATATGATATATAAAAATATATTAATATAATGTTTTAATGAAACAATAACATGATAAATTTATAAATTCTAATTTTAAATTTATTACTTTTTACCAATGAAGAATATACTTTCTTTATTGGACACCCATTTTAAAATCAATTTTTTTACCAAAAATATTTCAATTGTTTTTTGAAAATACCATAGAGGCTTAACTAACCACAAATAAAATACCAAATACATAAAAAAACTATGATGTTAGAAAAAATAACAACCATCTAAATAAACAAATTCCAAATGAATCATAAAAATCATCCAGACAACATTAAATAATACCAAGGAGGATATATATATGAACCAACACAAAATAGTAAAAAATATAACTAGGACATAGAAGCCTAAAATAATAATAAAAGATTTAGGAAAAATTATAATCTTGTAAGTAGTAAAGAGACAAATTTTTTTACATAATCATGGGATGCTCTTAAAAGTCCGAAGAAGCAAACCTAGATATACTAAGCTGGAACCATCTTTCACCCTATTGATATACTCTATGTTTATAACAAACATATTATTCTCAACTACCATCACTCCCCTAGTAATAGGAACATTCTATACCAATGGGGATATAATCTATATCATCTAGAATTTATAATAACTATCTCTCAGTCCATCACTAAGTTTCCTAATATTCCCATGAAGTAAGAAGAAAAATGTAAGGGACAATTTATAATGAAATAGTCCTAATCTCACCTCACAATAACCTATTATGCTATAATTTTGTAATTTAATAATATAAATATTATAAACCATATCATAATATTTCTCATTATTCATCCTAAACACAAGGGCCTATCTTATGTGTATATCTTGTATAATGAAGGTTACACATGGACATTTAATCAAATCTAGAATTACTATTATAAAAAAAACATTAAAGACCATTTCAAAACTATCCTTTTTCCCTAAAAATATTATCAAGGTGAAAATTTATAGAATCCCTAATTTTATTACATTACTACGACATTATTTTAATAATAAATAACATAATATCGTAACAAATATAGGATCCAAAGGTTTAGTGTCTCAGAAAAATTAGGCTCATACATAACTTGTACATAATAGAACATAAACATTTATTGAAATACTTATTCTTTATCCTTCTAAAATATCACATTCTCTTTTGTACATGTAATCACCTGATGATATACATCAATGAAAGGGGGGAGCTAAAATCTCATTAAGAGGATAATCAAGGAGAGTGTATCAATATAACATGGGTGAGCATAATCACCATTATCATGTCACAAGTGAATTATATTGATTTATTAAATCATTGATACAGAAGTGAATTAAAATAATTTATAAAACTATTTATTAATTATAATCATTGAATTATATTTCAGAATTTTTGTTGATGAAATTGAAGCATTTTGATTTCGTGTTTTATTAAAAATTCCATGTTTTGCTTTAATTTCTCTGTTTTTATTCTCGGTCATTTATAGAAAAGTATTATCAACTTTAGAATCTTTTAATATGTGAAATTAATTATTTTTATATTATATATAATCAATACTATCCATCCACGAATATGGTTATAATTATTTTTGGAAATGTATCTATAGGTGGTTAATCGACCTTTAACAGGACGTTGTCGATAGAGTGGGAATGAAAGTATTAAATTTATATTTTCCATAAATATGATAATAGGTTAACATAATAAATTTCATGTTAAATTTATCAATAATTTTTTTTAAAGATTATGTTTTTCAAAGTAATTGGGAGAAAATAAAGAGAAGATGAAAATATAGAATAGTTAATAGAGACTTACTCTCTAGTTGGTGTAGATTCTCTTGTAAGATAGTATAAATCCCTTATTTATTGGAGTTTTATTACTATATAATTAACATAAGTATTCTAAGTGTACTGATAGGTTGTATTTTGGTAGATCATGGGATTCATAATGGGTTGGATGAGTGGTTTTACAATAGAAAAGAGAGGGGTTATTTATACTTGATGAGAGGGGTATTTCATGAATAAAATATTGAATAAAATAAAATATCAATGGTAAAAATTATAATGGTAAACTTTTAAAAGTATATATAATATACTAATATAATATAATGGGTTTTATCCTTTAAATAAACAATATAATTAAAAATCATTAGTTTATTAAAAATGGAAGTAGAAAGAAAGAAAAATTGTTATTTTATGGAATCAATTTTGACTTTAGGTTTCAGATAATTGTTTTTAGGTTTGTAAATTATGTTTATTTTATTTTGATGACTAATTAATTAATAAAAATATATCATGTATGAGACTCAAGTTCTATAAAATATTATTTCACTATTATTTCATAAGTGATGTAATTTGAGATATATCGGTTATGTGAACAACTATATTTTTTACTATTTACATGAAAGTTGAAGTAATTTATCAAATTATCAAAAAATAACCCTGGGAAAATTTTTAGATGATAATTTAAAAATTGTATTCATTTTATCAATATAAATTTCTAACATAGGTAATTTAAAATTTTAATATAAAAATAGTTATTTTTAGAAAATTCTTTAAAATAAAGTTTAATAAAAATCCGGTTATATTTACTTTGAGTTTTTTAATAATGATATTTGTATGTCGGGCATTATAAAATTTTTATTTACATAAATTAACCATGATAAATATTATTTATAACACAATTTATTATTTTGGTGTAAAATTAATTTTCCAACTATTAGGATACTCTTCCCAACAACAAGTTACTATTCCCAATGGAAACATTACTATTACAATGGTCACATTACCTTTTATAAATTTCAATTCTTTCATTCATTCATTATTCAACTCAATTCCCCTAATGATTTTATATTTTTATTTTCCATAATGTAGACTAGTTTTCTAACAATTGGTTTCTTTACTATAGTGTTGCTAGTGGGAGTAATGATTCTAGTAGATCAGGGAAATCTATATTTTTCAATTTTATATTTTATATTTTATATTTTTCTCCATATATAATGTATGGAATTATAATTGGATTCATTTCTGATTAATGTAATAGTATTTATTAATGAAATTTTTTTCGATTTCACTATAATTATTGTATACATAATATTATATAATACAATACAACACACATTTATTTAGGAAGAAAATATTTCTTATAAATATTGGGTTGTTACATTCTTCTCCCCATTAGAAATTTCATCCCTGAAATTTCATCTCATATTCTCAGTTGATAATAGATGAGGGTAATTCTGTTTCATAGATTCCTCTAGTTCTAATGTTTCCACTTAATACTTATGGTTCCTCTATAAAACCATGACAATTTGAGTTGTTTTATTTGGTGTAGAACTTTTTCTTTAAATTTTAAGATCTTCATTGCATACTCTTCATATGAGAGTTCATTCTCCAGTTGTACCAGCCATGAATTAAATACATGTGAGGGTTCAGGTATGTACTTAGGTGATATAAGTGGAATATGTCAGGAACATGAGCCAAAATTTGTGGAAGTGAAATTTGATAGTCCACTAATCCTTTTTTATCAAGTATCATAATATGGGCAATTTACTTTGGAATAGGATTCCCTTTGTTTCCAAAGTGCATGAATCTTTTCCATGGTTATATTCGAAGGAAATTGTTTTCTCCAACATCAAATGACAAGTCGCTTCTATTGTTATTAGTATATATCTTATTCATACTCTGATAGTCCTTTATATGTTGTTTTATGTATTAAATTATCTATGTCTTCTCTTGCATAATATCAAGTCCATGTATCATTCTTTCCCCAAAATTATCTCTACAAGGTGGAGTTCTACATCACTTCCAATGTAGTGATTCAAATGATTCAACTTTAATAAAAAGTGGACTGTGTTATTATATGAGAACTCAATCAATGGGTGATGCTAATACTATCCTCTTTTAAATTATACTGATCAATTTTGTAGCATGTCCTAAAGAGTCTGAACAATTCTTTTATACTGAACATCAATTAGGGTGTGATAGGCTATGCTGAAATTCAATTTAGTACTCAAATCATGTTGAATAATTCTCACGAATTTAGAGGTGAACCTTGGATCAAAATAAGAGCAGGTCAAAATTCAAACCCCATGCAGCCTCTATACTACCATCACATATATCATGGATTGTTCTTCATTTAAAAAAATATCCCTAAATGGTGATAAAGTGAGTAGTTTTGTTGAGTTTATCAACCACAACCCATATCAAATTTTTTGTTTGGATGTTTTTGAGAGGCCAATGAGAAGTTTCATAATGAAATTATCCCATTTCCAAATGGGTATAGCTAATAGTTTTATCATATATATGGACTTCTTTCCCTCTTTAATAAAATTATGATATACTAAACACTATGATATATACTCCTCAATATCATTCTTCATGTTTCCCTACCATTGGTGTTATTAAAGATCATGATACATCTTGGTACTTATAGGATGGATAGAAAAAGGCGAGCTATGTGAATTATCCAACATTGATTTATTTATCTCAGGTGATGAAGACACAAAAATTCTCATTCTAAATTTAATCAAACCATCATCCTCGATATGGAACACATGTATCTTCCCTTCCTTTACTGAATTCACCTTCTTTTTTAGCTCCATATCACCCCTTTGAGCCTCATTAATCTTATCATTATTGAATGGTTAGGAAATTATTTTGGAAAGGTCATATGTATGCCCTACCATTACGATTTAAAGATCTATCCTTTTCATATCCACGAAGATTGGTTCTTTTTCATTCTGAATTGTGGATAGAGTATCATGGACTTTTATACGAAGAGAATAAACTACCTTATTCAACATTCCAGAATGGTAGTGAATAGATAAATCATAGTATTTGATTAGATCTAACCATATTATTTGAAACATGTTGAGATCCTTATATGTGAATGTATACTTTTTACTAGTGTGATTAGTATATATATCACACTCTTTGACATATGATTAGTGCCACTAAATTTTTAGAGAAAAGATCACTACTACTAACTCTATATCATGCGTCAGGTATATGTACTCCTCGATATTACAATGTATTGAGGCATAGGATGTCAATTTTATATTATGCATGAGTAAGATACAAAACACATTATTCAAAACATATCTATGTACCACAAAACATTCTCCACTTTTTTTAGTGTGAGTACAGCTGCAGTGCCTAGCCTCTTCATGAGATCCTTAAATCATTTCTCACATTCTTAAATCCAAACATACATTACCCCTTTCCTTGTTAACATATTCAGTGGACTATAAAATCATTGTAAATTTCTAATAAAACATCTGTAGTCCCTATATAATCCAATAAAAGTACATATTTCCATGACACTAATTGGGCTATGTTTGGCAATGCTTGACTGTACTAGGTACGATGTTCAGGCCGGAGGAGTGGGTGATGGCTTCTAGAATGTTTGGGTTAATGGAATGTGGGGAAATGTCTCGGACAACAAAAAGGAAAATTTAATGGTGGCACCTTCCTATTGTGAGGTTCTCAAGGATGGGAAGAGGGAATCTAGAAAGCTGGTGTCCAGCCAAAGGATGATGAAGGACTACTCTGAGTTGCCGAAGCTGTTGTCCACTAGATCCTCTTTCAAAACAATAACCACATAAGCTGATCTCATTGGAGAAATTTAACCTTATAAGGATGTATGCCAAGATCATACGACACTACCAAATCTCAGAATGGGAGATGACCACTGTGGAAGGGGACTCTAATACGGGTGGTGATGGGTATGATGCTTATGATATGTAATCAACTTCTGAATTGTGGTTTGTGTACTGTTGTAATTTTATTTTTATTTAATAAATAGTCAGGGGCCTACCTATGACGGACTTTCCGGGTAATTGGGATATGTTATTCATCAATTAGCTTTTTATTTGAAGTATATATAAGAGTTTTTTCACTTGTGACCATGTTCCCCAAGAATGTGGCTTGCTGCATCTAAAAGTTAAAATTGCTAAACATAACGTACATTTTCACCTTCATTAATGTTCCTAGAATAGGCTTTGTATTTTCTTGATTTACCTACTTTGTATTAGTGTAAATGTAAATAATATCAATAAATACCACCAAAATTTGTTCAAGGTTGTATCTAATGACTATATTCATCAAATACAAGAATATTACAATGGAATTATTATGTCTAAAGGAAATAAATTTGAACTCATAATGCCTAAACCTTTTACAAAAAGTAATTCTATGAATATATTCATTCTTCACCTTCAGTTGAAGATATCAAAAATTAAGATCCATATTTGAGATGTATTGAGCTCTTATAGTTTATTGAAAAAGTCATCAATTCTTGGTAAATGATACTTGTTCTTTATGATGATATTATTGAGCTACCTATAATTGACACACAATAATATATATCCATCATTTTTCTTGAAAGAGGGAACTGGTTAATCCAATGGTGATTCACTAGGGCGTATGAACCCATTGTCCAAATATTCTTGAGACTACTTCATTAACTCCTCTAATTCAATCCGGTCTATCCCGTATGTTTATTTGGATATAAGAGTAGCTCTAGTTATGAGATTTATTAAGAATTATACATAAAAATATAGGAATATTCAAAGAAAATATTTCAGAAATACAATTGTGTATTTTATAAAATAGGAATTTCAATTAGGTTGATACCTTCCTTTGAGTCAACTGTTTAGGTATGGTATGCTTCTCTATAGGGTATCAACTCCCACAACATTAATGTATTTTCCAAAAAAGATTCCTGATATTCATTTCATTTTTAGAGGAGCATTGGATAATTTTAAATTCAATAAAAGATTACCATTTCCCAAAAATTTATGTGCGCTCTACGCAATGAGATCCCATCCATACACAGTATTTCATAGAATTTGACCGAGAGAATTATTATGAGATTTTATGGAAGAATATTTTTAAAGATTCTTATAAGTGAATAGTCCAACACTTGGGTTTCAATGATTTCAAAACTATGGGTTTTTACAGAGATCTATATTTCAAGGTATTGGGTCTTCAATTCATCTGTTAGGGAAATATTTTAGAATATAAAGGAATTCTTAGAATTGAAACGAAATAAATATTTTTCCATTATTGAGAGAATAAGAAGTGTACCTCTTACAACATCATTATCACACACCACTTCAATAGTAGTGATGAAATAACATCTCCCTTGATCCATTATATATGGTGGTTTCTAACATTGATTACCCTCAAGGAATTTTGATTTAGTGAACTAGCTTTTATATTTCCCTTGATCCCTACAGTTGAAGCATTGAACCACGAGTGATGCATTAGAAGGTTCCTTCTTTTCATCCACCATGTTTGTCATCTTATTCTTATATATTCAACATTTATGATATTGGTGGACTTTTCTCCTAAACTTGAATCATTTTCCCATTACTTTTCAGAAAATTTCCCAAGAATCTTTTTCCAACATTTTTGACATGTGGGTAGTGGTTTCCTCTTTACCCATTTTTCATTTGACCCACAATCTTAGAACTCCATTCTTCTTTCATATATCTATAAAGATAATACCATTATCAGAACTATATCTCTACACTATGAAAACATCGAACTACGTAATCCTAAATCCCAATGTCTCAGATAACTAGAGCCTTTAGAATGTGTGGTTTCAATACTCTAAATAATCAATGCATTTTTATATCATTATTGATAAACAATATAAGGAGCACCTTGAAATCCTTTCGAAGTTTTCCTCGTAATCCATTATATATTTTCCTTCCTTTTTCCTTATCTCTATGAATTATCTCTCTATGTTTTTTAAAGCATTTAATGGAAATAATTTTTATGAAATGTTATCTTAGAGTCTCCCCACTCCATATAATATATTTCATCCTCCAACTTGTTGTTCATAAAATACACCCACCATTGATAAGTTTATACATCTAAATGATAAATGGATAGCGTCACGTTTTTATTTTTTAGAAAAATGGATCACAAAAAACATCTTCTCTATTGAGTTTACCCACTATTCTACGACAAGTGGATCTTAAGTTCTACTAAACATCAATGGTTGTTTCCATATAAAGGACTAAATGGATCGTTGATTCTTCTTCATTGAGGATGAACATTTCATGTGGTTAAGGTTATTTTTTATATCCAAAGATAGATAGGTAATCATCAATATAATGTTTTCAACTCCACCTCCCATGGAATTGGGGTGTTGTTCGGACAATCAATGCATTTTCCTTCACACGGGTTAGTGGCATTGTTTTTTACTTATTCCAACTATGTTCTAAAATAGAAATATTTGACCAAAAAAGGGTAATTAAAAAAATGGTGAATAATTTATTCTTTTATGAAATTAACACTAATGGAATATCTTATGGGATATCTATGTTTATCCTTTTGTAAAAAAATTATTTTAATATGTTTTACCATTACATAGACTTGTTCTTATGTATTTTTGTTTTTTTATAGTCATAATACAAAAAATAACTAAACCACTTTCTGATACAAACTATTATGAACCACCTTCTTATTACATGACTATTTCATAATTTTAAAGATAAATAACATAAAAGAGTTACAATTCCAAGATACAAAGTTTTAGTATCATTGGAAAATTAGGATCATACATAACATGTATATAAAAAAACATAAAAATTCATTATAAACCATTTTTTTATATCCTTTTATAATTACACATTCTCCTTTGTACATGTGATCACCTGAGGATATTCAATAATGAAAGGTGTGTGCTAAACGCCCGATATGACGATGAATATGGAGCATGAATCAATATAACATGGGTGGACATAATCGAAATCATAATTTACTAATTTTAGGATCAACATAAACATCATTAAGGAAACATATGATAATGTAATGGAAGGTAAAACTTCCTAAAAATGAAATATCATGCCATAATTGTCAAATTCCACACATATTTTTTTAACAAAGATAACATCTTGTTCACTTGTAACATATGTTCATAATAATAACATCATCTTGTGAACAAAGATAACATATTGTTAATGCATAATACAAATTATCTAATCAGATAAATCAAATTATCTAGTACATTTGAGGGATATATAAATTTGATCCCACCCATCACATTATATCATAAACATAGTCATTAATTACATATAGAACATATTACAATTATAATCATGAAATAACCAATATAATGGAATGGGATTCATAAGGATTTAATAAAGAATAAATTCATGGATGAATTTTGGGGTTCTCAAATGAAAAGGGATAAAAATATTTCATATATGATTTATCTTTCCTGGGAAAAGGAGAAACAAATCAGGAGGATTCAAAGATGTGTCTTGGAATGAATTTTTCTTTTAAGAAATAACTCTATTTGTTTTAAAATAAAGTAGGGAATGTGTTTATCACTAAAAATAAAATTTAATAATAATTAAAATATATTTAATTAAAATTATATAAGTATTGATACCAAATATTCCATGAAATCGGGAAAACCCAAATAAAGGAGGTGGGTTCGAGAATCCCCTTACCTAAATTATGACTTAAATATAGTCGCTTTTTCGTCCCTTGAAAAATAAAAATAGATTTATTAAATTTTTTATCCAGAAGTAAATTATGAACATTTATAAAACTATTTTTAAATTAAAATAATTTTATTATATTTCTTAATTTTATCTGATGAAGTGGAATCATTTTGATATTGTTTTTTCATAAAAATTTCCCATTTATATTTTATTTCTCTAATTTCATTCAAGGACATTTATATAAATTTATGATTAACTCTAGAAACTAATAATACTTCTAATTACTTATTTATATAGTTTATATAATTAATAGTTTCCATCCATGAATATCGTTATAAAAATTGTCTTTTAAATGTCTCCATTGGTTTTTAACCGACCTTTAAAAGGATATTGTTGAAAGAGAGGGAAATGCAAGTATTACATTTATATATTTCATAAATATTATAATTATAGTAATTTAACCAAATTAATATAATTTTAAATCACTAAAAAATTATTCATATTGTTTATTGTTTTGAATGAAATTGGAAAAAATAATAAAGTGAAGAAGAAAAGATGGTTGAGTCAATAGAAACTTACTCGCAGTATATCTTCTCTTATAAAACACTATAAATCCATTGGTGATTGGAGTTATATTTCTACAGAATATACCAATGTATAATAATGGTATTGAGAGGGAGTATTTGGGTATATCTAGGACTTTTGAATGGGTGTGATGAGTAGTTTTTTAATGGAAAGGAGAGGGGTTATTTAATTTTGAGGGGAGGGGTATTTTTTGAATAAAATACTAGATAGAATTATACATCAAGTGTAAAATCTATAATATTAAATTTTTTACCATATAAACAATTTTAAATAATATATAATGGGTTTAAGTCATTAAATACCATTTATAATTCTAATTAATTAGTTTAATAAAAAGGAAAGTGGAAAGAAAAAAATTGTTATTTTATGGAATCACTTTTAAAAATAGGTTTTGGAATGTTAATTTTGGGTTTAGAAATTAAGTTTATTATAATTTAATGAATCATTTATGTTATAAAATAGATCATGGACAAAACTGATGTTCATGGAAGTATTTTTTCATTATAATATCATGAATGATTTAATTTGTGATATATAAGTTATTTGAAAAAAATGCATTTTTACTATTCTTTCGACAATTGAAGTATTTTGAGAAAATTATCAAAAAAACCCTTGGAAAATTTAAACATGTTAATTTATAATATGATATTAATTTTATCAAAATAAATATTTAAGATATATAATTTAAAATTTTAATATATAAATAATTATTTTTACAAAAAAAATTAAATAACATTTTATTAAAAATGTTATCAATTTTTCATTGCGTTTTTGAATATGGTATTTTTTGAATTATAAAATTTATATTTACATAAATAAATCATTTTTAATATTATTTATATCACAATTTTTATGTTTTAAGTAAAATTACTATCCCAACGTTTATATTACTATTCCCAAATGGTTAGTTTAGTCTTCAAAAATGTCACATTACTATTACAGTATTCCCATTACCTCATACGAATTCCTCTACATGCATTCATTCATTATTCAACTCAATTAATATCATGGTTATATATTTCAATTTCATATAACATTTATTGGTTTACAAATATTTTTTATTTTCTATAGTGTTGGTAGTGGGGGAGATCATTATTGTAGATTGGGGTGATCCATATCTTCTAACTTTAAATTTTCAATTATATATTTTTTATACAAATTTACAGTATATAATTTTTATTGGTTTTAACACTGATTAACATAAAGATACTTATTAATACTATTTTTTTGGTTTCTCAATATTGTTTTAATTATAAAATTAATTAACATAATACAACACACATTTATTCAATAAATAAATATCCCTAATAAACATTGGGTCACTACATAAAGTGTCATTTAAATATAAAAATAGTATTATAATTTTAAAAATTCATTTTGAAACCAACTTCAACACCAATATTAACCATAAAATTCATATTAAATTACCAAATGGGCCTATAGAGTATGATTTTAAATTATTCATTGGAAATCCATTTGGAAGACATTTAGAAAAAAATTTATCTTTTAAACTCTTTGAAAATAAGGGGAAAAGAAACATTAAATCCATTAAAATTAGTATTTCATAAAACAAAAAGGAATAATTATATTAAAATAACATTTCAATACAAAAAATACAGAAAATCAATAAGAAGTCATAAATTAATACAAAATACACACAAAATACAATTAAAAACAATCAAAGGTTGTAGAGACCAATTAAAAATAATAAATACTATGATAAATCATTTGGAACATTTAAATAGACACCTAGAATACATTATTTCTTGTAAAAGTTAATTTAGAAGACCTAAGAATAACATAGAAAAGTAACAAACATGAAAAAATCTAGGTTGAATCTTGAACAAATGGATTAAATCATAAGAATGTGGAAGGAAGAAGACTCAAATAACAATATTTACACCCTAAACACAAACAATCAAACTATTTTGAACCAAACACCACCCAAGGGCATTACTAATAAACTATTAATGTTAGGGGTAAAATAATAAGAAACGAGTAGAACAAGGAGAACAACTAGAAGAAATCCTAACTTAGAGAGATGCATCTCAAAATTGATGGGATATAAGCCAATAAGTCATGTGTGAATGAAGGGGAGTCACATAAGGGATTCCTCTATGATTTAATAAAGTGAATAATATAAGAGGGGGACGAGAAACCCAATTTTTGAATAAATTGTGGAGGTGTATTTTTGGAATTTTTTTAATTTTATGTCTTATGAGAGTATTATGGGTTGACATCGCGGTTGGCTAAACAATTTCCCTATAATGCACACAGTACTAGACACACCTAGGAAACCCACAAGTTTTTTCCATATAGTAAAAATAACCATTCAAAAACCATGTTAATTTGTCTATTAAGACATATATTTCTCTTAAATAGATCCATCAAAATTAGTACTAATTGTTGATCTACCGTGCATGTTGCACTACACTTGAATTTGTTTTGAAAATTTAAATGAATTATAGAAAAACTCGATGGAAGGAATAAAAATCATTAAATCATTAAGATAATAAAATATAAAGATCAAGATGTGACAATTACACCAACCATTACACTTTCTTCAATCAGAATGTCACAATATTTTAATGAGAAATAATACATCTCCATTCAAAAGGGTAGAATCTCTCAACACACTATTCCAGAACCACAACAGAATACAAAAACCACCAAATACACATATATCCCTAAATTAATACTCACACCAGACCACCAAAATGATAAATTATAAAACAGATACCAATAGTGGTTCTTTCAACAATATAAATACGAAACTATTATTGGTTTTCAAGACAAGGGTAATCCAAGGAATAAATATGGGACACAATTTTAATTATAATAGGAGGGGCCCATACCAAACATTTTGATCATAAAAGTCACATACATAATTTATTAAACCCATAATATAAATTCCAACTATATAAAAAATTAGAATTATTCTACCAACCATAATAAGTATACAAAATCATGGATCACAATCCAAATACGGATATAATCCATGGGACATCCAAAGAAATCAAAATCACATGGGCATCCTAGATTACCATCAAAAGAGATTAAATCATATTTTGAAATATCATTCCACCAAATGGATTTAATAAAATAATCAAAGATTTTCCTAATAAAGGGACAAAATGGATCAAAACTATGGTAAATAATTAATGGGGTATTTAATTCCGGACTACATTTACGAAACACCACTCCCAATAAACAAAAACAAATCCATAATAATCCCCCAATGGTGCACAATAAAATTACATATCATATCCATAAAAAATAACCACGGAATAACCTTAGGCTCTTTATGTTCATTATATTAAAAACCCTAATCAAACTATAACACACATTCACCATTGTCTATAGATCTATAGAAGACCGAAAAATAAATTAAGTAACCAACTAAGAACAATATATCACAAATAAAACCCCCCAAAAAACAAAGAAAAGAATTAGGATTAAATGTACCCAAACCTCATGATACCCCAAGGTCATCCATGACCAAATTCCATTTAAGACTTCTACCTAAAAAATGTCTAGAGCTGAACCCAACCATATTAGAACCTAACTAAACCCCTTTAAAAGGATAAAGATCCACTTATCATATAATGAGTTCCTAATGAATTAAAATTTAACTAAAATATCTTTAACATGTAAATCATATCAAGAAAGACTTAATCACTACAGAATATAAATGGATAAGGATATGATTTAGAAAATATCACTCTATGTGGATTCTGGGAAGAGTCAATCAGTAGAATGAAATCATAAAAACATGGAGAAACATAAATATTAGGAATTTCCCAAGAAAAAAATCCTCTAAAAATAATTTTTTACTTTTCAGTAAGGCATATTTATGAATAGAAAAGTTTATACATAAATTAATAAAATTTCCAAAAATCAACTCATTCTCCACAAGTATGAAAACCTAATTTTAAAACAAATCAAGAGAAAAAACTATAATCACCAATCAAGAAAACGAACACATGAAATAGGTTTTCAAAAAACCTATTCTAAACAATTTTTTTACTATTTTTAAAAAAACTCTCAATTTTTTTTAAAAAACATGAAAACCATTTAATAAATTTGAAATTATCTTTAATTAAATATTAAAAAACACAAACACCGAGTTAATCCCACATCACTTTCAAGATAATCCTTTAATGTTTTGAAACCATCCTTATATCCTTAAAAATAAATTTAATATGAAAATCTCATTTTTAGAAAATAAATTTTAAACAAATATATCTCATAAATATCACACCAAACAATGACAAGAATCCAAAGAATCCTCATCTAACCAATACAACTGAAGTCAACACAACCAGAAATAATTTTTAATAATGGTATCTTTATATGAAAACCTTAAGGGGCTAGTGGTTATTACTGGTTTGGTCTGATGTTCTGTTATAATGTTTTCCATCTGTGAAACGTAAACTTGAATCTTCACAAGATCAAGAAAATTGCTCTACATAGTTCACAAATCCATGTTATTTACTTATGTGACTCTAGGAAAACTTTATAATTTCTCCCAAAATAACCACTTTAATCCCAAAATATATAGAAATATCTAAATAAACTATATAATTATAGTTTTTTATAAAAAGTCATCATAATAAACCGAACTATAATAGAAATAAATATATAAATCCTTAAATTCAGGACTAAAATCTAGACATCCCATGTTAAATTAGTTTTTATCCTAAGAGGAGGTGATCAAGAATCCACTGACGACCTACTTCTGGACTCTTGATAATCCTATCTCAAATCTACCAGACTCTCTCAACTAATGGATGAAAATTAAAGATCTTAGGGAGTATTAATAAATTAATCTCTAATCCCATTATAGCACAAACCAATTGAGTCTATCCATGACCTGGGCACCCAAGATGATTTATGATAATAACTATGGCACGTTAATGATTTCCATAGGCCGATGATAAGTAGAAATGTATAAAATAGTAAACTAGGGGGAATAATTTCAAACAAGAAAATAATATTTAACTATAGTGTTTAATTTTATCAACATTATAGAATTATTAATCCATACATTCGATTCCCATGAAATATAAAATAAATAGGACACAAGAGAACACATATAAAATTAAATAAAGTAGAAAAACATATATAAATTGATAACAAAACTAAAAGTTAATTAGGATTGTCTAAAAAACTATGGAATAAAATAAAATGAGACATAACTGAATAAGTTCATAATTTTACTTGAGGTCACACTCCATCAATTGACTCAAAACACACACCATTAGTAGTGTGGAAGAAGGATTCAATGATGTGTCACTATAGTAAGTTAGGTTTTGAACTTTTAATAAGCCAGTTGTTTTATAAACACTGAGTGGTGTATATAGGGAGTGAGAAAAAATCCGAGTATGATTTCACTAATGTGACCCAGATTTTTCATTGAAAAATATTCTATAAACACTAGTTAGAAATACAATTTTTAAAAATTGGTTTTTCAAATATTTTAAGAAAACAATCCCCTACATATTGAATAGCTCCCATTTTAAATTCATCAGTACATAAAAATTATAAATATACTTTTTTTTATTTAAAACCCATTTTAAATAAAAATTTTATCAAATAATTTCTAAACAATTTTTTCGAAATTTCCTAGAAACACACCCTAAATAAAATACCAAACAAATCAAAACTACTATTTTGTCAGAAACGATTATGAGAAACTAAATAAACGAATTCCAAGGAAGTCAAAAAATGATCCAAACAACATCCAAAGCTTTCTAAAATGATATATATCTAAACAAATCCAAAATTTGAACAATGAAAAATTGCACATAGAAAAAAATATTAATAAAGGAGTGAGGTGAAATCATAATAAATTAAATAATAAATAAATAGAAGAAATCTATATAGTCATGGGAAAATTCTAAACATCACATGATATTATCTTAGGCTTAATCTAGTGTAACCGTATACTGGCCTATCGATGTGTTCCTTCTCTTTAAACAACTAGATGCTCAAAAATAGTTTCACCATGGAACTCCCATGAGGTGTAGGGAAATTCCATACCAAGGGGAATATAGTCCATCTCATCATGACTACATTTTAATCATATCTAAATCCCTCATTATGATTACTCAGATTTACATGACTAAATTGATAAAAAAAGATTTAAATTTTTAATAAAATAACTCTAATCCCACCTCCTAACACAACCTTATACTAGCCCCCTAAAATTTATGTATATCAATAATATAAATATCATTGATTTTTAACATAAATAAAAAGAAGGAAGGTAAGAATAAATACATCCATATACCTATATAAGGGAAAGAGAAATATGTATAAATGGAATATATGAATGATATTTTGAACAATAAAATAGGTAGGGAGTGATAGAGAACATAACCAAAAGAACAAAAAATATCTAGAAAACCCCCATACAAATTAGTTATGATAAAACATTCTAATAATTTAAAACATCATGGATAATAATATTAAAAAAAGATAAATATAAAACTAGTAATGTGTGATTTATATTCCTCATAGATAATAAATATTATATAATATTATCATTAAGGAACAAATACATGGAAAGAATTTATATTTAAAATAAAAACACTTAACTTGAGTCCATACTCACTTTATATGTCCTCCAACTTTCTGGATAATTATAATATATCAATTAATTACTTAATTCATAACGTTATTTCTTTTAATTTCATAATCATTATTTTTTTAATTCAATTAATATTATGTATTACTCATTTATTAGGCTAATTTTCCATGCATTCCTAATTTTGTGCTTGTTAATTTCATAATTCCATAACTGAATTAATGTAATGGTAGTGGCTTATGTTCACTACCTAATATTTACATCATATCTATAAGAAAAAAGGTACAATTTTCATATCATTATAATTTTAAGGGAGTTAATTAGTTTTTTACATAGTAATAATTCATTTAATCTTCCTTGGTAGGATTCTTTTAAATAGTTAATGTAAATATGTTTTTTACCTTTAAAATCACCATTATGATGATATTTTATAACTTTTGAATCCAAAAATTACTTTATTTGAATATTAATGTTATATTTATTCATGATATCTATTTTTAGGAATATATATAAATGGATTAATTGAAAAATAAAATATCATCCTTCATTAAGGTAGCTTCAGACCAATACCGGTGTAATGACTTGGATTTTGCATGTATTATTTGTGGATATTTTATGTATTATTTTCGTGAATAGACTCTAAGATATATTATGATTTCATGGCCCAGTGATTCTGAAATAAATTTTTGAAATATAATAAATAATTTAAATAGTACGCCCATTTGGTTTTCCTAGAAAAGTGGAACAACTTTTAAACATGGGATCATATCAAAAAATTGAGGGCAACATTATGTTCAAAATTAAAGTTTTACCCTATGTGCCACATAAGCATTGTTGGAACATGGTTTTTATGGAACATTAATCACAGACATAAGATAAATAAAATAATTAAACAAAATTATGTTATTTCATCTATTGGTGAAATGACATAATTCAGTTCTCTTCAAACACACTTATGATAGAATTTTAGTGTTTTCCTTATAACCCTGAAAATCGTTGAAGAGCCATTTTAGATTGTTGGAGGGATTATGTTGGTGGATGGAGATCAGATCGAAGATCAATGACCTATGTAAGATGGATTCAGAGGATTCCACCAAATGATATAGGAATATTTTTTTTCTTCATCAGTGATCGATCTGTCTGAAAGTATGATATTATATGAATGGTATTATTTCCCTATTTTTTATTTCATTGATGATAATAGATCAGTGAACAAAAATATGGGTCACCAGATCATGTGTCTTGCAAGATGATATTATTGAAGAGAATAATTTTTGAAAATTTCATTGTGATTAATTGTAATATCTTTATTATTTGTTCTAATGACAATGAATTGAGGTTGATATGAACATCAATAGAAGTCTGTTCCTCATAATTTTTCCTTATGATATTCTCGAAGATTTCTATGTTCATCGCGTGTGTCCTTCATTGAACTGTGGTTTGACATCTTTTGAGAAATTTATCACTGCACTTTTATTTGTGAGCGCAACAATTCAATTTTGTAAATCTGGGATTAACATGTCATGATGGTGGTGTGACGATAGAAGTGAAAGTGGATTAGATGACCCGGGGAACCTAATTTTTTGTGTTCTTCAGCACATAATGAAGATTAATGATAGCCATCATTTTCTGAGTAGTTTGGATATCTAGAATCCATGGAACGATGATGAAAAAAGTTTTCCAATATAGATACACGTTTTCTAGTATGATTCACAACATGATGTAGTAATGGAGGGGAGAACAAATCTATGTGAGTAAGAACCGTGATATTATAAAAATATCGATCCACACAACATGTAATCCAAGATTACATGGAATTTGGGATCCCCTTAGTAGGGTATATGGTTTTAGGTTAATGCTAAGGATCACAATATGTTTGACCCTGTCACACAGCGTGTGATCTCTTTCCAATGGCTCATCACATACCTTTTAGGGTACAAGAACATGGGCTATAGTACACGAGCATGGGAACACTTTGTACACCAAAACGAGCTCGACAGTCCCAAACATACATGGCTATACCCATGTACTTGTACACATTCATTCACACACAATGTAATCTTACATAGACACAAAAATGGATAGGGATGTTTACAATGGTAGGACCTCGTTTCGATGGGACATAATGGGTAACCCTAATATATTCCCTATAATCCTAAAATGTTGTGTTGGAGAAATTTTACTCTGTATGTTAGACATGTCTTTCTAGGGTGTATTCCCTATATTCATTTCCTAATGAAAAATATTAAATCATCTCTTACACATAGTACATGGATCACTTGATTAATATTTCTTAGATAGAGTTTTTGGAATCCTTCAATGAGTCATAGAGTGAGACCCTCTATCATCTTATCAACCTAGGAGGATTTCATGGTATTTTCATGACCAATACTACATGGATTCTGATCCTATATTTATCAGGTTATTATAGATTGAGTTGTTAGTATACCACATGGCTTTGGGAGTGATCCATATATATGTCTCATATATCTTAAGACTTATAGTGTATACTTATAATGTAGAGACTCAACAAACAATACCTCTCTGATGGAAATCTTATGTGTTATCATAATCATGGATTGTGTTCTCTCAAATTTATGCTTTGTGGAACTTTTGTGCTCGAATCCTATGCTGATGTTGTAGTTTTAAATTTACATTAAGACTATGTGTCTTTGTTGAGTACATCTAGTTAAAATTGTTATATTCATTACAGACATATAACTATATAGATCCTACTGTTCATTATTTCTTGTAAGCTATTTTATTTCAGGAAATCCTACTAGGTATTTTTATACTCACCCATGCATAGGATTTTCCCACATGTTTCATGTATTAAGTAGATGATCGACCTTTTGATAGAGTTTTTGATGGACCATGACTAGTTGGTTCTTAGTGAGAAATGATAGACCAAGTTATATTCTTGCAGTATATTGACAGCAGTCCCAATATATACCTTTAAGTTAGTATAGTTTTAGATTTATTTTAGTGGGTCTTTGTTTGGACCTATTTACTTTCTATTACTTACCATGGTACTCTTTTTTTGGGATTTTGACATACACATGCATGGTTTTTTAGTTGTTTTTTACATTTCATAATTTTATGGTCTTGGATATGTGTGAATGTCTACATATACTTAGGTTAAGGCCTCCCATGTAAGTGTTATGCCTACTCGATGCTAGTTACTAGCCAATTGACTATTAGAGGTGGGTTTGGGGAGATGTGGCTTGTGCCCCATTTGGATGTGTCATGAAAAATTAGTTTCATATAAGTTAGTTTTATTTCAGAACCACAGTATTTGATATTAGTTTGGGGAGAAAATTTTAAGTGTTTTGAGTTTGTATCTTAGTTTGGGGACTCTTGTGTTTGTTCGGTGACATACATTTCCATACCCTATGAATCTGATCAGATACTATTTGACTCAGTAAAGGAGAACGTTTTTTGTAGGGAAAAACGGTATGTAAAGTCTTGGACCTCTCCGGTCCATCCTTTGTAAAAATAAGGTGCTGGAGGTGTTCCGAGAGGTCAAGGTGATTTGGGGGGTGCATTTGGGTGGACTCTTAAGGAAAGCTAAAGGGCAATAGCTTTTTCACGGTTGGCGCACAGTTTTCCTAAACCATGCAGCCAAACCCAGCAAGGTTGGTGTTAGAGACAGTGTCTAACGCACGGTTAGTGCACAGTTTGTCTAACCGTGCGGACTAACCGTGCGAGGAGTGTTTGGTGAGATAGAAGCTAATGCATAGTTAGCGCACATTTTGTTAAACCTTGTGGACTAACAGTGTGGGAACTTAAAGTTAGATCATAAAATTTTGGATCTGAACACTTTTCCCTCGAAATGGTTCTTTTAAGCCCCTAAGCGGCCATAACTTAGGATTGCCCTTCCTTGGAGGTAGAATAACCTCTCCCAAGTGTTTTGGAGGTGATTCAGAGGCTTCTCTTCACGAAATAAAGCCGGTTTCTTGAGGTATGTGATCATTTTTGGTTGGTTTCTTATATATACCTAGATCTAGTCCTCCTCTTCTCTCAAGATCTGAGATCTACACCCGTTATGGGTTGATCTAAGTGTGTGGATGTCATTTATGATGATCTTTGGTCTTGGTTGTGTTAGGAGAAGAGATCTAGGGAGGATCCTTGGTGAATCGGCCCAGTTTTCTTGGGTGTTCTTCGACCGTTGTGGTTTTCCTAGAAAACCGATGAGGTAGGGGATTCGTGCTTCTCTCTCTTTTATGAGAAATTGTATTCTTAGCATGTATAATATCGCTGGATGAATTTGTAATTGACATAATAAATATATTTGAACCGGATTAAGAAATTGCATCGAACGTATGTTGTTGCCTCATGTTTTTTCTAGATAGTGTGATATATATGCCTTATTTGTTAGCATGATGTTCTTGATGAAATTGAGAAAGAACATAAAATTGGAATTAATTGATAATTAATTGGCTAAATATTATTAGGAATGAAAAATAATATGGTTCTTGTAGTAATTTGATGTTGATTAAATTGGCATAGTAAGCATGTTTAATATTTGTGATAGCTTACTGATTTTGTTAATGATGTTGGAACAAATGAATTGAATTGGTTAATTCAAGATGGATTAATGAACTTGATTGATTGAATTCCCTAAAGGGTTCTGAGTTACCCTCTTACTGTGAAATAGGGCTAAGAGACCAATTGATGTGGTGCTTTTTTTCCTGCTGCTTGTGATGTGATGTGACCCTGGTGGGGTGTTGTGATATGTGGAGTTAGGGAGGCCTTGTGGTTGTGGCAGCAGATGATGCCTAGGGTGGCGAGATGCATCGGTTTATGCATGTGGGTGTCGGGGAGGACACCAGGGATGATGGAATGGGATGGATGTTATTGTTGGATGCTTGATGCTTTGTTTGTTTTTTATCTAGCTTACTCTTCCCCACCACTCAAGGTAGCTGGTATTTCTTACCCTTCTTCCAAAATGGGTGAAGACACATGTGGTATTCCACGTGCTTTCTGTGTTTAGCCTCTCAAGGGAGAATGGGTCTACGCTCTTGCTATAAGTGGCAAAGACTCGACGGGTAGTATATCTACTCACCGTGTTGAGCCCCCTTGTGTTTAGTATCATAATATTCTTTTCTAGAATTCATGGTAATATGAGAAAGTAATTCTATAACAAAAGGTTGATTAAATGGTGATAATCCACAGGGATGGAGATTCTAGAATTTAATGGTGATGTTGTAACTTTTAAAGGAACGATTGATTTTGAATGTGATGCCAATGAAGTTTAATGTGGTTTAGTTCATGGTTAATTAATGTGCAAATAATTAATTAACATAATTAAGAATTCATGAAAAACATAATAAAGTAACCTAATGAAGTTCTTTAATTGGGTGTGTGCTTATAGGATACCTAGTCTAAGAAATAGCATCCTGGAGTCTGAGAGACATTATCTGCAGATGAGACTATGACTAGGTTATGCCCATAGAGTGGTTGTGAGTTATATATATTTTGTACTTTTTTTGTTTCTATACGCTACTCCACCCTGTCAGTAATGGAAACTAACACCCTAGGGATTATGAGCCCTGGGGGGTGTTTTCCCAAACATTTCGGTGGGAGGATGAATGGCTGACTACCCCCTTTGGTCACGCTCTCCTCTCTTGGTAGATACTCATGCCATTGGCACAACGGTGAGTTTTCTCCATATATGTGTGTAGAGGGCTGTAATGGCTTGTGGTTATTTCCACACATATATTCTGAATATAGTATCCTACGGACTACTATAGGTGTAATGTGTATAGGCTGTGATTTCATGAGGATCCTTACTCGGTGTATGGGCTGTAATAGCTTGAGGTATAATACCCGGCGTATGACACTCGTTATGCGAGCTATGGTGGCTCTCGGAAACTACCTGGTTACATTGGGTTGTGAGGATCGTGTGGTGCTTCGCCTAGGTGTCTGCAGGCAAGCCTTTGTGGTGCACGTGGTGCAGATTGTGGATCTTAGCCCAAGTGTATATGGACAAGCCTTTGGAGAGAGATGAATAGGACGTATGTCATTGGGGAATGATGCAAACTAGTGGGGATGTAGAGACCCGAAGCTTATCGTACATGGACATTACATTACTTTTGCGGAATACTTAGTACATAACAAAAACACACACACAAGGATCGTAATAGTTTAGTGTCTTTGGAAACTCGGAACGTAATCTTCTAATTGTGGTGAAAGATCTTCAATATCTCCCATAAATATCTTCCCTTTTTTTTACCTAAAACCTTTCTTTATATCCTGGGGAAAAGAAAACATAAAAGGGTGATCTCAAATGTTCAGTAAGGGTAAGCAAAAGAAAAAAAAATCAATCACATCATATTCATAAGAACATAACTTTTGGAAATCTTAACCTGCAAAAGAGAGCATAATTTCATATCATGGGATAAATCATAGTAGTGAAATGAAATCCCAATAAGCATAACTTAAAACATGAAACTTTTTGGCATACACACATAATCATAGAGAATCATTTCTTGTTAGTCATGACTCATTGCCAAGACTATCTTAGTGGACAAAGTCCCATTCTGAATCGAGTCACCCTTGTTTCAGTCCTGTTTCACTGAACCGGTATAACCTACCATTTCAGTCATGTCTATCTCATGAGATATGAAATCTTTACCCAATGCATTGGAGGGAGATATTGCTCCCACCCATATCATAATGATACCATTCTTATGTGTGCCACAAAATCATAAATCATACATCATAGCATAACCCATGAAATAAAATGGGATTCTTAAACATCATGCCATCATAACATAATCTATAAACAATTGATATCATTTCATCATAAGAAAATTGAATCCATTTAAATCATAGAGAAATTTTACTTAAAACATACACATATGAAATAATGTCATCTTAGATGTAAAATAGTTTTGACAAAACACTTGAAATGAATTCTTGAGGAAAATATCCTTTCTTCTTTAAAATCATGTACTTTTCACAAAATTACATGCAATTTTAAAAGATAAGGGTTTTATTGAAAATAATCATGAAATCTTGTAGAGGAAGCTTCTTGAAAATGAGGCGTTATGAAACCATAAAAATCCGTTCACGCCGTATAAGTTAAAATTAACATTCTCCTCGTACTTTTGTCGGAAAAGTCAAAAAGTACCTTATATGGTAACCAAACGAAAGATTTCATTCATACAATGTGGTAAAAAGTAAATAAACGTTAAAAATGACTTTAAACATCCATGGAAGAATGGTAAACATTTTATGAAATCATTTTTAGAAATCATGGTCATGGATGATAAACGTAACCCTAGTAAATACTTATATATAAGCAATCTCGGAAAAAAATGAGATTGAAAATTTATCCCTTACCTTAGGTCCGATTTTCTTTGTATGTGTCTGAAGCTCCTGTATAATGGTTTAAATAATGTTATTGACTTATTCCAGAATCATACATATTGATATGATATCATATATGGTTATATTCTTAGCTTCTTGTTAGTAGTATTTCTTTGTTACTTGTTACTCGGGTCCTTATTGCCTTTTGTTCTTATGCGTGTTTTGCCGAATAAATTCTTATTCTTCTTTTAATATTATAGATACCTTATATACAGAATGGTATTAGTGTAACATATATCATATTTATTCATTCAATACATTTATATAATTACTATGTAATGATGATCATGTAGAACGAGTCACATCACATCGTGGAGACGGTATTCCGTACGTACGCACGAGTGATGATATCATTCCTATGATCGTGGAATTGTTTTTGAGTATATATATATTATTTAAGTATCAATATTACATTATAATAATAATAAATAGTTAATCATTACACCATTATACCCATCCTTGTAAGGTGATGGTGGAAAATAGATTACACCACGGCGTGGAGACGGTATTCCGTACGTACGCACGCGCGGTGATTTCATTTTTCCGTAGGATGGATAGAAGGTGAATTAGGGTTGTTTCATATTTATAATAACATATCATTATGTAAGTAATACTAATGTTATTACTTTATAATGAAACAACTAAAGAAGAAGAAGTTGAAGAAGAAAGAAATTGAAAAGATCGGTAATGGATATTACCTCTTCTTTGGAACGCCTCTTTGAATCCTCCACTTAGGGAACTAAGATTGGTCTTTGAAGAAGACCAGGACCTCTAGGATTATTCTAGGGAAGTGGAGAGGAGAAAATGGAAGGGGTTTTCCGAGCTTGAGTGCTCAAATTGGTATGAGGAGGAGGGGGAGGAGGTGTCCTTTTATAAGGGAGGAGAGGGGCACCTTAGGAATATCTCAAAATATTATTTTATATTAAAGTCAAAATCGGTTTATAATGGTTCCAAAGGGTATTATTTAGAAGCTAAAGTGGGGAGGGGTCGAAATACTATCATCCAATATGATTTAGACAAGTTTAGGGTATTATTTTAACCTTATCAATTAGATTTTACTCTAAGTTAAATAATTTAACTTTTACCGTGTCTTTTTATTTTCTTTCACTATATGGTTAATACACTTACTATAACATGCCAAACGAACCCCAAATTGTATATAATTAATACATATATCCTTATCTAAGTCATTTGGCCAAACCTTAGATTTTTAGGAATACAATAACAATTAATAATATAATATTTGATTTAAAAACTATTTTGTGTCAATTTTGACACTAATTGATATATGATTTTTGTGAAAGTCATAACAGAATTATATGTTAGAAACAAGTTGATTAAATAAAAACTAATATATCATAGTAACCTAAAAAATTAGCGGAATTCATAAAAAGTCTCAAATTACATTTATTTTGGTGTTTATAACATCAATTATGTCAATATTTCATTAATAAGATAATTACTGCATCATCATTGTGTCATAAATAAATTAAATTATTTAATGTCTAAAAATTACAAATAAAATACCATTATATAGGAAATATTTTTACCTTTCTAATGAATATTTATAGTCGAATTTAGCTTATTTATAACCCCATATTAAAAATGATTTACTTATTAAACATTGATTTTAACTATTTTAACTATTCATTAAATAAAATAATATTAAATTTCATAATCTAATCCAAGTGGACCTAAATGGTCATATTATATTCATAAGTTTGTTTTTGGTCGAATTAAACTTATCCAATAGAATTAGGACATGTGTTAGGATAATAGTAATATCATATTTACCCTTAGTTACCCTATTTACTATTAACCGTGGTAATTAAAAGTAAAAAGTTACTATTCACCAAAAATTATTTTCATCTCATTGAACCACATTTTCCTTACTGAAATCAACCGTGTCTCTAGGATTTTTGAAATTCCATTCACAGAAGCGGTAAAATTAAGTTTTATGAAAAATTCAGTTTTTTAACTACCACTTAGTAGTTTCACTATTCATCAAAAATTGATGTTTTTCAGAACAATGCCAAAATTTCATCCTGAGCTATATTTCATATTACGAATTCAAAAATGAAGTCTATTTTACCAAATTCATAACATAGAAGTTGCATTAATTAATTTTATAATTAAATCCCGCTGTTAAAACAAATAGCGTGTTTTTAAGAAACAATATCTATCAAAAGATTGACACTTGATTATGTCTGGTTTAATTGTGAAATTACATCCAATGACCAACATTATATTAAATTGTAAAAATATATTCTAAATATATCTTAAAACCACTCAAATTAATAAATTATCATATTAATTATTTCTATTAAAAAAGTTGTTTTTAATTATAATTTAGTAATTTTCACTATTCATCAGAATATGAAAGTTTTCCGAAAAGTATCAAAATTTCACCTTAGGCTAAATTCGATACTCCGAATCCAAAAATGAAGTCCATTTTGAGAGATAAAATTTCGAAAATTTAAAAAGTGGTTATTACTATTCATAACGGCTAGTTTTAATAATATTTTAATAGCATATCGTTGTTTCGTGAAACTCAGTATTACGTACTACACACGCTATCGAGGAAGGTTGCGATTGCGTGTAATGCAAGGCAAGTTAAGGATGCGTGTTTTGCAAGCTCCTTTTGGTGTAGCGTACAACACAAGACATTAATAAAATTAAAAAGAATATTTTTCATAAAATCTCGGGCTGTTACAGGGGAAGTAGTAGCGTGGTACCCTTGATATTCTTTTATATATGATATATTCTTTTATGAGTTACTTCGTGAGAGTAGGCATGGTGAGGTTGGGAATATAGTATACCTATTTAGATGATGTGTTGGTTTCACTTGTTGTTCATTGTGCTTTAGCATGTTTTCTTTACTTTTGATCGAGTGGATTTGGGGAGTATCCTACTGAGTATACTATTATTATCACCCTACATATATATAAACTATTTTTCAGGTCACTTGGGGCAGGTTGGAGATCAGGATGGTTACTACTAGCCTGTGATTGCAGGAGCTGTCTGGGATTGTGGTCCATGCTGTTTTTACTTTCTGTTGGGTACTTTCAGTTTTACCCTTTCAGTTTTAGTACTTTTCATGGAATTTCATATATGTACATGGGTTTATTTTATATTTCAGCTCTGAGTTGGAGTTGGTTGGTGTTTGTCTTATCTCTATCTTCCACATGTGTTCTCTTCGAGGGTAATGTCTCCCATTTTTGTGTTTATTAAACCCTCATTGCTAGTCGCCAACCCGGGGCCTACTGGAGGCGGGACTCAGGGGTCATTATCTCCCTTTTCATATTGCCAGCCCAGGAGGGGGTACACATTGTGGGGAGGGAGTCATGAAATGGTACATGCATCACATAGTGATGGTTTGTTGTTTTCAGGTCCTTATTGAGTCTCGCCTCTAGATATGCGCATTTAACATAGTACATATTTTCAATTTCAGGATGCCTCTATGATGTATGTCTACTGAGATACTTTTTAGGATCATGAGGATGATTCCATTAGTGATATGGAATCAATACATGGAATAGTTATAGAGATGTGATATCTAGGTGGTTCACCTGCTATACCACCATATGTATAGCAGTAGATAGTACAAAATGTACCAAGAGATGATGTGTGAATGATGAGTGCACTTCACATGTTTTGGTGATAGAGAAACTTTAAGGTTCCATAGTGATACTGACCCACGGGTGGATGAGTACTGACTTGAGGTGATGACCTATGTTTTCCATCTAGTTAAGACACCAGCATATTAGATGGTTGTTCTAGTAGAGTTCATTCTCAATGGCTTAGTAGGATGATGTCTATGGTTAGTAACCCAATGTTTTTATGAAGAAACTCTAACATAGGCATAGTTTGAGAACCTTCTCAGTGAGAAGTTCTATGTAGCTACCATGATGGATGTACGTATCCAGGAGCTTCTGTTGCTTATGTGGGGCAACACAACAATAGATGAGAGTTCCTTGAGGTTCAATATCCTCTCTAGGTACATGATTAATATGGTATAAGATCATTTCTTCTGGGATTATACCTTAGAGTGAGAAATTCATAAAAACATATAAACCGATGTTTTCCCTATAGGAATTCCTACCTATTATGGGGTGCTAGAGAAATTTTTGGTGGTTGAGAGTTTTTTGGATGATTAGATTCATATATTTGTTGCTAGTAGTAGACCCATGGGTATAGAGACCTCGGTAGTATGGAACCGACATAAGTCTCATAGAACTGGACTTGTGATACTTTTTAGGAGGAGGTTTGAGTAAAAAGGGTATGTAGTTAAATGCACAAAGGATAGGTCCAGTCAGAACTGGGAGAGGCAGTGATACTCATGTAATGATAAGATAAATATTGGATGAGATTTTCTGTCCTTCTATGCAGTTTATAAGATTTATATTGATGGGCCATGAAGGAAGAGGCATATTTATGAGAAGAAAAGTTTTTAGGCTAGAGGATGTGGCAGAGGAGCTATGATAGTAGATGGAGGTTGTAGAAATTTCTACTTGTTACTATCACAACACCTAGATGGTCCATGCCAAGCTAAGAGAGATAGACGAAAATGAAGGGGGTAACTGCAGATGATGAAATATTATTATGACCTAGAGGCTTTGATAATGATACAAGGTATTATCTATGTCTTTTATACCTTAGATAAAGTACTTATAGACACATTTTCTAGTCATTAATTTATTTACACATATCTATTTAGAGACTCAGAGATTCTGGTTGAGTCATGGGATCATCCTTTGCACTTGGAGGCTCCTACTAGAGATGAATCAGTGATCACAAACTTGTACTATATGTGTGACCTGAGTATTGGTGGTTTAAGTATCTATGGGGAACTTATTATAGAAGAAATGAGTCTTTAAAACATAATCTTAGGTATGGGTTGGCTATCTATAGTTCAAACTATGATTGGATATTGTTGGAATAGGATGAGGTGTGTCAATAATGAGGGGCTCAAGTTTTACATTATGCATGAAAATGAAAATTAGGAAGAACAGGATGAAATCTTTTATAGGTGAGTGCAATCGATCAATAATATGTTGGATAGAATGTCTCTTGGTGTAGTGGATGTTATGATTATATAGTTCCCTACATTGGTGGAGGATTTTGAGGACATCATCCCTGGTGATGTTTCAGGTTTATCTCCACATAAATAGGTAGATTATGCATTTATCTACACCCCATGATGACACTGATATCATTACCAACATCTCATATGGCTCTTCCAGACCATCATGAGGTGAGGTTGCAGTTTGAGTAATTGTAGAGGAAGGGATTTGTTAGATCCATTTTTTCACCCTAGGTATCCCAAGTTTTGTTTTCCAAGAAGGTAGTCAAGATCTTGAGGTTATGTGTGGACTGCTGACACTTTAACTAGGTGAAAATAAAGAAAACGTATCCAAAAATAGAGATTTCTAACCTCTTCGAGCAGTTGAGAGGGTCACGATGGTTCTTGAAGGTTGAACTTAGGTTATGAAATCACATGTATTGATTATGGGACTAAGATGTGACAAAGATAACATTATGAGGTGGCTACAGTCGCTATGAGTACTTGTTGAAGCCCTTTGGCATAATGAACTCCGCATAAATCTTAATTGGACTCATGAGTTGAATATTCTAGCCATTCTTAGACCTTTTTTTGGTATTCTTCATCAATAATATCCTTATGCACTCATTATCCAAGGGGGAGGATGTAAGAAACATGGGTATTGTTATGCATGTACTATAAGAGAACTAGTTTTATGGTGAGCTCTTGAAGTTCTCATTCTTAATACATTAGGTCTAATTTTTGGGATAGGTTATCTTAGAATATGGAGTGGCAGTGATCCCAGACAAGGTTGAGGCACTGTTATCATAGGAGCCACACAAGAGAATGATTGAAGTGTGAATATTCCATGGGTTGGAAGGCTATTACTGAATAGTTATACATGATTTATCTACGATAACAGAACCCCTGATAGCATTGAACTAGACATGGAAGCCTTTTATGTGGATAGAGAGGTTGCAACAAGATTTTTTTGAGTTGAGGTAGAAATTGATAATATCTCCCATCTCGAGATTTCCCAAGGAGGGTGTCAAGTATGTAGTGTTAATAGATGAATTGAGAACCATTCATGGTTATGTTATGATGAAGAGGAAGGATGTAATTTCCTATGGTTTATGTCAGTTGAGTCCACATGATAATAACTACACAACCATTGATCTTGAGTTGGTAGTGGTTGTCATCGCAATAAAAATGTGGTTACACTACCTGATGGGATAACTTTTTATCATCCATTATAAACAAAAGATTATCTAGTAAATATTAAATCAGAGGGAACCTAACTTGAGAGGGAGTAAATGGCTATAATTTTTTCTAGAATTACGACTTCTATATTTTCTATACCCCTATGAAGGGGAATGTGTTAGCCGAATATCTCTATAAGAGATTATGATTGCAATTGTTGAATTAGGAATCTGAACAGTTGTACTTGTTGCAGTTATCCTTAATGGATTCATATGGAATAGATTATCTCTAGTTGATAGTTGTGACCCATCAAATTTTGTAGTGAGTTTGGGAGGCACAACATCCAGATACTGAAAATGAGAACCAATGTACTCAGATATCCATTAGACATGCTCCGGATAGATTTTATGAAGGCGAGGAGAACATTCCTCTTTTTTGTGGAAACATAATGGTACCAATGATGTTGTAGGAGGAGTTTTTTGTTGAGTTTTAGATATATACTTTGGCACAGTATATCCATGCGTGATAATGATTTACCAGGACCTCCGACATTAGTTTTGGTGGTGAAGGATGAAGAAGGGAGTTGTAGAGTTTTTCTCATGATGCCTTAAATGTTAGCAAGTAAAGGGTGAGAACCATGTTCTGTTAGGTTTGGATAAACCCTTTGAGGAACTAGAGTGGAAGTGAGATGGGATATCTATGGACACTATGAAAGGATTTCCATATATTCCTTGGGGACATGATTCCATTTGGGAGATCATCAACTGACTCACCAAGTCGGCCCACTTCCAAGTTATACAAGAGAAGAGTCCAGTAGAGACCTTAGGACTCCACTACATATAAGAGACAGATCGATTCCATGGAGTTCCATTTATTATAATTTTTGATCAAGATTATCGCTCCACATATCAGTTATGGAAGGGATTGCAGGAGGTGTTTGGGACCCATTCACACTTGAGCATAATGTTTCACCCCCAGGAGGATCACCATACTGAGTGGGCCATTCGGGTTTTAGAGGACAAGTTGTGATCTTCCATGTTGTAATTTTTCTATATTTGGGATGATCACCTACTATTGGTGGAGTTTTCATAAATAAATATTTTCCATTCCACTATTAGTATGAAAACAGTAGAGGCCTTGTATGAAAGACCCTATAGGTCACAACTTTTCTGGATTGAAACTGGAGAGTCAACACTTATGGGACCATAATTGGTGATATCTACTATCCAAAATTTTAAGATCATCCCCGAGTGGATGAAGAATGCACAGAACTAATAGAATAATTATTTAGAAAAACAATGGAGGTCATTAGAGTTCAAGGTGGGAGACCATGTGTTCTTACAAGTTTCACATCGATGTTGATTACAAATATTTTTCTTGTTTGACAAGATATCTATGAGATTCATTGTAGATTTCTAGATACTATGTAGATTTTTTGAGGTGGAATACCAATTAGAATTACCACTATAGTTATACTAGGTACACAACATATTCCACGCATTATAGAAGGGGATGTACATTTAGGATCCATCACATGTTAGTGACTCAGGTGAGCTGGACATTGAAGATTGAGATATCTTTATTGAGTAACCTATATAGCCCGAGGATTGACATGAGAGGATCCTCCATGGGTGATTTTTTTTTAAAGTCTGGTTGAATCAAAAGACTCTTTTATAGAGCACTTGGGAGTGGGAGGATCATATTCGTTCTTAGAACACACATCTTATTATTGAACTATTATTTTTGATATTTGGGATGTAAATATTTAATGTGAGAGAAATTAATTACTTCCAATTTCTATGTTTTTTTAGATATTGACTAGATTATTTTAGAGACCGGGAATTGAGACGGCTGCTATTCAGAGGCCCAGTGTGAAAAAAATAAGTGTCTGAAATATATTAAATAGTACAAACATGTTTTTCCTAAAAAACTAGAATAAATTTTAAATTTTTTACTAGGTCAAACATTTGAGGGAACCGTTGAGTTCATAATGCATGTTTTACCCTAGGCGTGACATAATGTTTGTCGATAAAGGTAATATTTAGAAAATTCATCACATGCATAAAATAAATATAACAGTTAAATAATATCATTTTATTTCATATATTTGAATGATGATCTAATTATTTTCATTTTAATAACACTTATGGATGAAAAGGCCAGTCAAACTAGATCCTTTTATCATCATGATTTATGGGGGAATCTGGTGCTATAGGAGTGGGAAACTATGTGTGAAGAAGAAAAGATGGATTCTAAAAATCCCAATCTAAATGGTTCGTAATCCCAGATTCATGGTGTGTGGAACCCACTTATCGTTGGAAAGGGGTTTTAGAGAAAGTTAAAGATCACAAGGTGTGTAACCCTATCACATTTAATGTGACCTCTCCATGGTGTCATTTCATGTACCACGTAGGGTACATGGACATGGGATGAATTATATGGGAACAAGCACACTGTGTACTCCCATAGAGACATGGCTTGGCCAGGTAGACATAGGAATACCTGTGTACTGATACACATGAAGCTGCACATTGTGTGCTATTACCCAGACAGGGACACAGGCATGGTCCATTTACATAGGTTACACCTGAGGTCAAAGTGATTTGGTGTGTACTCCAAGTACATGTCCTTCACTCATAAATTTTAATTGGAGATGTTGTCCTCTATATCATGGAAAAGCTTCACTAGGGTGCATTCCTTATATCCATTCCGTGAGCGTTATTATGAAATCGCCTCCTACACATGGGAAAACAATCCATTCAGATGAACTTATTGGATAGAGTTCTTGGATTCCTTTTATGAGGCTCGGAGTGAGATACTCTATTATCTTATTACACTATGTGTAGTTTTTGATATCATAGTGACCAAGACTACATGGGTAACAATCTTAACTTAGAATTTTGTTCCATATTAAGTTTCTATTATACCCCATGGCATTGGGAGTGATCCTCATCTTTGTATAATTTCTCTCCAACATAAAGCATATATTTGTAATGGCGAAACCCGATGATCACTACCACTTGGAAAGATTCCATCTATGTTATCTGAAATTTGGAGTGTGTTCAACTGGATGAGTTCTTTTTGGATCATTCAAGCTAAAATCCTAGGCTTGCATTATATTTGTTACTTTTCCTTTATATTTTCTATATTTTTTGAGTATATCAGGATATTATTATTATATTCATTTTAGAAATATACCATTTTATAACTAACTATTCTTCCATTGTTGTATTCTTTTTGGTTTCAAGGTACCCTATTGGGTATTTTATACTCACCCATACAAGGTCTTTTTCTACACGTGTCATGTCTTGTACAAATGATCAACCTCTTAACCGAGTCCTAGAAGGATTGGGAAGAAATGGTGCTTACTAAGACCTAACCGAATGAGATTTGTTCCTGTCATATCTTAACAGTATTTCCTATATATACTTTGGTTGTGTGATTTTGATATATTAGTGCTATGCCCAATCAAATCTAGTCTCTATCCCTAACCTATTAGAGGTTGTTTGGAGGATTTGTGGTATGGGCCCCACTGGTACGACTCATGAGAACATGTGAATGACGTTTCCTATAAGAGTTTAATTGATGAAAAAAAATATTTTATCTTCATATAAAATCAAAGTGAAATTAAACTATTATTTTCATACCAAGTTTAAATATTAAGTTTTAATTAAAATCGGTAAGAGAAGAATTTATTTGAAAATAATTTTATTTTGAAACCCATATTTTGATAAAATAAGGACTTATGAAAAAGGGTTATATGAGATGGAAATGGTAATAAATCATTAATTATATATTATAGTGATAATAACACCATGAAAATATATTTATTTAACTAAAATACAATATGGTTAAAAAATATTAACGATAAAATATTCTTAAATAAGAATGGAAAGAGTGAATTGGGAACCCTTACCTTTCTCATTTAATTTCCTCTAATGGATTTCATCTAATTCCTTTCAAGTAAAATTGATTGGCTAGATGAAATCATTTAGAATTAGATTAAGGATTATAAAGTGGGATTGCGGCTTATTTTTTTTAATTTAAAGAGTTTTTTAAATGAGGAGAAAGGGTTGGAGGAGGGCCACTTTTATATCAATATGAGTGAAGAATATTTTAATTAGATAATTATTTTTTTATTTTTTTGGCTCATGATTATGAATACTATTAATTCTTTTGAATAAAAAATATATGATCATTTTACATTTAAGCACAAAAAAATAGAATGTAATATTAGTAGTATTTTTTTAATGAAAATAACAAAAATATTTTTTCCTAAAATAAAATATATGTCATGACCCATCCTCGGGACCCATGTCGTGACTACACCAAACCCGTATTCCATAGGCCAGGGGCAGGCGAATATCACCAAAGGCATAATTCCCCAAAACTGGGAAGGCATTGCCTTATAAAGTGTAAACACACACAATAGAGTATGAGTTGGAAGTAAAACACTAAGTAAAACTGTATATGAAGGAGTGTTGAAAAATAAAAGGGGATAGCAATACAAGACCAAAAAGAAAGTACAAGTACAACTGAAAAACAAGTACAACTGAAAAAAGGGTAAAGATGATATTGGGTTGTCCTCCGGGGGTTCCTACCTGAAGGGTATGTATAGATAGCCTCCTCAGCACTTCATGTCAGTCAGTCTCCTCCGTCTACTGACTCATCGTAAGGGACACCTCCAGGTAGCGTCCAGTCTTGCAACTCTGATCCTCGGTCAGCGTTGTCCATCGTGTGCAACCAACAAAATGAGGTGTAGGCATTTCCCTTGCCGGGGTGAGTATAATGATACTCGGTAGGGACCCTGAGACCCTCAAGGTCTCACAAAATACAACTAAGATAAACCACAAAGAATGAAATCAATAGATAACATTACTTCGGTATATGACCATACATATACATAAGTTATCAAGTCTTCTATCTCAATCATGAGGTAAACACAAAAGTTACTGACTCAACTCAACCATGATTTTATTCGAGGGATAGTACCAATCTGAACCCTCAGCTGCTGGTGAACTTCTCCTCTATCGAGTACAGTGGGAATACCGTGTCACATAGATGCACTTCCCACTATCTTGGACTACTGAGGTACTCCTCTTGTCTAGTACCATGGGTCTTCCATGCTCACACATAGGCGCTCCCCACCGTGGGTCTGTCACGCTCACACAGAGCCGCTCCCCTCAGGTCTGCCACCACAACCGAGGGCTCCCCCTCATAGCCTGCAAAGGTACTCCTCCTATCGAGTATCATGGGTCTGCCAACATAACATGGCGCTCCTCCTCTGTGGGTCTGCCGCCACAACTTGGTTCTCCCCACTAGGCCATACGAGTCACTCCTAATCGCTCGATCATCAGTCGTCTAGTCTCATCCATCTACTAGGCTCCCGCACAAATGTTTTCTTGTCTATGGAATATCTGCTCCACAAGCTACTGTTCGATACACCAACTATCATGAAGTCCCACGTAGGAGTATCTCAAAGGGCCACCTCATCATAGGGTTCTCAACGTAATAGATGTCACATCAATCAGACGGCACGTCAATCAGACGCCCGATCTGTGAGTTATTAGCTTTTTTGTCCAAGGGGCCTAATTGGATTTTTGTACAACCCAACCTGACCATATCTCCATATTAGCCGAACTCTAATAGGGTATACTAAAAGGGACCGCTTTGTTCCAAGATTACTAGTGTCATTGACAGTTCGTCAAACGGTCGACCGGGGCCAAAAATATGGCCCAAAAAAAGTAAAGGCCGATAGTGGGCCCGAGTCCTATCCGACCCAGTCAGACCGACGTGACCTGTCTTAGTCTGGGCCGACCTGGTTAGACCTGTTGGGACTGGCCCGACCCATTGGGCTGGCCAACCTGTTAGATTTGGCCCAACCAACCCGGCCCCGCCTAGCCGGCCGCGTGGGTAGTTTGGCCTGGATGTCACAGTGTGGGGCGCGACTCAGCCCAGAGGGCGCGGCCGGTTCAGTTCGGCCAGCGTCACGAAGGGCATGGGTTGGCAGCTCAGCCCGTGAGGGTAAGCCGGTTCAGCTAGTGGCACCGTGAGGGAGGCCACGTGCCTGCTCTAGGAGCTGGCGCGGTTCGGCTGGGCAGGCCGGGGAGGCCTGGGAAGGCTGGTGGGGTGGCTTGGGAAGGCCCGCGAGGGGGCCAGGTAGGCCGGCGGGTCAGACGGGTAGGCCAGGGGGTGGCCCGGTTAGGCCGATGGGGCACAGGCAGGCCGCGGGCAGGCTGTGTGGGGCGTGAGTAGGCTAATAGGGTGCTAGGAAGGCCACGAGCAGGCCAAGAGGGGCGCGGGCAGACCACATGGGAGGACGCGCACAGGTAGGTCGGCGGCTGGGAGGCAGCTAGGCAGGCCGGTACAGCGCAGCTCAGGCTGGCGTAGGCTAACGGTTTTTGGCCGGGGCAGTGCGGTTCGTAGAGGCTACGGGAAGTGCGACCTTTGATGTCACCACCTTCGTTGCCTCATTGCTTCATCGCCATGCCAATGATTACCATGAATAAGATCAGCAGAGGGGTTGGGCCATGTTGGTTTGGCCCGCACCTTCCGCAGTTAGGGCAGTATCAAGAGGCTCTCAAGTATAAAGCACAACAACCCTCATTCTTCGTTTTGAGAGAAGGGAAGAACATGAGAAAGGATCATAATTAGATAAAATTAAACCCATATCTTTGATCATCTTTTGATGTTCGTTGATGGGGTCATGGAATTCGGTCGTCGAAGACATCTCATGACAGTTGAAGCTTTGAGGAAGAAGTTGAAGAAAGTCACCATTCTTCGTTATTCTTTCCTTGTTGGGAGATGGGGTTCTTCATTGGAGAACTCTAATTCTCCCATGCTCTCATCTCAAAAGCATCCAACCAAAATAAAATTTTCAACTAAAAGAAATAATAAAAGATTGATATCTTATTAATTCGTTGGCACTTTATTCAATTTGGTAGAATTAAATTAATGGGATCCACCTAATTAATTCATGAGTGTAGGCTCAAAATTAATTGGAGGAGATCAAGAGGTTCTATTAGGGTGGTGGCAGCATTAAGTGGGGAGCTCAAGAGGCTTCTCCCCACTTAATGGGGAGTTCAAGGGGTTTCATCCTCGGGTGGTCCACACCACTTTAATCCTCACATGGGAGGTTATGGTGTGGTGGTCCCACCTCTAACTCCCATGAGGAGGTTTTAACCACCAAACACCCACATGGAATCTGTAATAAAATAAAGTAAAAACTCACATTATTTTATTACTTTCCATGAAATCCCATAATATATCTTTTATTCTTGACACACTGCAGTCGAAGTGAATGTCTTTTTAAGAGAATAACGCTGCTGTGGGTTTAACGGTTCCCTCAGATTTCAATTTCGAGCACTGGTTCAAAAGTTATAAAAACCCGCTCGTATGTTTACTGAACATACCTGAAAAAAACTTCAGAAATTGATTCCGGGCACACCGGGCCTCGGAATCACGTGATATTAGATTTCATGAACTCATAAAATCCCCATTTATCAAAAAAAATTCCACGGGATTTTTGGGTCTTTACATTATCCCCACCTCAGGGATTTACGTCCCTATAAGCTACAACTCAAACTAAGGGAACAAATGGAGGTACTGAGCATGCATCTGAGCTTCCCACCCCCATGTGCTCTCCTGGAGGTTCCCGTGCTGCCAACGTACACGTACCAGAGGTATAGACCATACACATAGAATCTGCTCCTTTCAATCCTCAATCTCCTCTGGAACCTCCATGAAATTTGCCCCATCGTTGACATCCAACTCTCCATGGCCGATGATGTAGGAAGGGTCATGCATGTATCTTTTCAGTTTAGATACGTGGAAGACATCGTGAACCCGGTGGAACTGAGGTGGAAGAGCCTAGCGGTATGACACCTCACTGACTCTGCTGTGGACCTGGAATGGTCCGATGAATCTCGGAGATAACTTTCCACCTCGGCCAAATCTCGGTAGACCTCGTCTAGGAGAGACCCGTAGAAAGACATGGTCAACATCCTCGAACTCCATAGGTCTCTATCTCTTGTCAGCGTAAGACTTCTGCCTGCTATGTGCAGTCTTCATCCACTCCTGGATAATCTGCACCTTCTCTGTGGTAGCCCGTACCATTTATGGTCCCACTAGTGCTGACTCCCTGGGGTCAGTCCAGCATAAGGGTGATCTTCAAGGTCGCCCGTACAACACCTCAAAAGGTGTCATCCCTATGGTGGAGTGATAGATATTGTTGTAGGAAAACTCCACCAAAGGTAAGTGATCCTACGAGCTACGACTGAAGTTGAGGATGCATGCATGAAGCATGCCCTTGAGAGTCTGAATGGTTCTCTCAGTCTGGCCATCCGTCTGAGGATGGAAGGCGGTGCTCAGATGAATCTTCATTCTGAAAGCCTCCTGTAACCCCTTCCATAGCCAGGAAGTAAAACATGTGTCACAATCAGAGAAAATAGAAGAAGTTACTCCATTTAGCCGTCGAATCTCTTACACATAGAGGCGTCCTATGCTCGGTACTGAACCCTGCTCTCTGATCGGTAGGAAGTGGTCTGACATGGTGAGTCGGTCGACGATCACCCTGATCGAGTCATGACCACTAGATGTATGTGGAAGAATCGTCACGAAGTCCTTTGATATCCCATCCCACTTCTATTTTGGGATCTATAATGGATGTACAAAGCCTGCTGGTACCTGGTGCTCTACCTTCACTTGCTGAAAAGTGAGGCATCAAGAGAAAAATTCCGCTACTACCTTCTTCATACCGGGACACCGGCACTGTGGTTGGAGGTCCCGGTACATCTTCACCACTCTTGTATATACCTATTAAGTGGATTTGTGGAACACCCTCAACACATCCTACTGAAGTGACACTGGCACCATAGTACGTCCTTTGAAGAGGAGGATGTTCTCCCCACCTTCAAAAAATCCATCAGCTACCTACCCTGGGGATATCTGATCACGTTGTGTCTCGTAGACAGTGTCCCCATGTTGTGCCTTCCCTGACTCACTGAAGAATTGGGGGATTGAATGTAAGAGACTGTAGAAGGGTTGATCTATCTCTATCCACAAAGGGTATCTGTAAACAACTAGCTGCTCCGTCATCTCACCTAGTAGCTGTATACCAGATCTCTTGCTGAGTGCATCTTCAACTATATTCCCCTTCCCAGGAGTATATACTATCTCAAAGTCATAGTCCTTGAGGAACTTAAGCCAATGTTGATGTCTCAAGTTCAATTATTTCTAAGAAAATATATACCTGAGGCTCTTCTGATCAGAGTACACGGTAAAACGTTCAACCATTAGATAGTGTCGCAACATCATCAAGGCAAAGACCACTACTGCTAACTCTAGGTCATGGGTAGCGTAGTTCTGCTCGTTCTATCTCAACTGCCAAGAACCATATGCGATAATTGGTCGCTCCTAAATCAGAACACACCCGAGTCCGGTCCCTGACATGTCGTAGTAGACTACGTACCCTACTCCTTTCTCTGGAAGCCTCAAGATGGGTGCACTAGTTAGCCTCTGCCTCAGCTCCTGAAATCCCTACTGGTATCTCTCCTACCACACGAAGGGTTTCCTCTTCTTTGTCATGGATGATAGTGGTGCTGCAACTCTGGAGAAGTCAGGAATGAACCTCCGGTAGTATCCATCCAAAGCAGGCATCCCTCCCCCTTGGGGGGGGGGGGTAATCCCGGAAACATCTTTTGAAAAGATGTCCCATGTTTTTTCACTCTTGTTTGGAACTAAAAACTCAAAATTCTTACTTCCATGAGGGTATGGCTGGCCGACTCAAGAGTAATCATCTGCACACTCCTATGCATGAGTTTAAACTATGCTGTCTAGGTTTCCTTTTTCACCGACTAAGGAAAACCTCATCCCAATGTTGTAGATAAACCACAACCTTTTTTTCTAATAAAGTCAATCTGTGTATGAATTGTGGTTGCCTAGTCCATACCCAAACTAACGTCGTAAGGCCTCGACACTTCCACCAAGAGGTTCCAACCAAAACACTCACCTCAAAGGTCAGATCACACTGTCGGCGTAAGTGTGATTATTGAGTCTCCTCCCAAAGGTATCTCCAAATGTGAGGGTCAAGTCAATGGTTTAATCATAAACTCTAGGTCTGGGACAAGATTCGTGGAATGTAGGAATGATTGGTACCTATGTCTATTGATACGACATCTAGTAGTAGACATAGACCATACCTCGAATCATTCCTAGAGCCCTTGGGTCACACTCCTTGACCGCATGAAGCTACTCTCTTTCCCTGCCCTCCAGCTCCCTGATCCTGGCAACGACTAAAAAGGCGGGTGGTTGTAACATGTCAAAATGTACACCACCTCATGCTACTCCCCTAACTCTGTTTTCACGTCTACTACCCTATAGATTCTTCTATACTTAGAAATTCCTATTCTAAAAACGTTTTTACATGCTTAAGTCTTTGAGACTGGTGCAAGTTTCATGTTTTCCCACTACTAACGTTCACTGGTTTTATCCGCTCAGCCAAAGAACATTCAACCGCAAAGGGTCTCTCAAGAATCTTGAGAAAAGGTGCTGGGTCAGATGTCTTAAACACACCTAACTCGGTAGTCCGATCCCCAAAGCACTGATCATAACATATTCATTGAGTAGAGAGAACGATCGGTACACCTCGATGAATTGTTAGCTACCGACATGTCGTCCTGATGAAGCTGTACAAGTTCTAGAGAACTCTCAGACACCTCCCCAGGCCAGTCCTCAGCCGCTTGTGAGTCGGGCTCACCTCAGAACCTGAGGGGTATCTGATGCTGAAACACATGTAAGGCACTAAGCAGACATGTGTCATCTACCGGTACCATTGGTTGTAACTGTTGACCAACATGCATTGATATTGCGGACACACTACCTGAAGGTACAATCTCGAGCAAAAATCCACATACAAAAGCCTCATCACTATGTAGACCAACCACATGGTCACTCATCGGAAAACAATAGTAGCTAAGATCACTATCTGCTCTATGGGCGTCTCAACTAGGTAGTGAACTCTAGAAATCACCTCCATCCAGTCCTCTACTTCTTGGGAATCTGTCTCACCTCGTTACATCAGAGGCCTCTTCCATTGGAAATCGTGCAATGCGCTCAGTCGGCATGCACCATCCGCCAGTGTGGCTAGTGGAATCTACTGCACAACGAGTGGTGGTGCTATTGGTACACCACCCAAAGGTTCCAAAATAGTAATCGGTCTCTGCACCTGAGCCTTGTCACTCAGTGGGCCGTCATCGTGTACTCTCTCGGAAGTCTTACTGGATGTCTATGTGGAGGCAACCTGAACAAATGTGAAATGATCAAAAGTTATACCTAGTGAGCTGGCCTGGTTGATCTAACATAAATAAAACTTTTTAAAACACACATGCAATCAGTGATTTCGTGCACTTAGTGGGAGATCAATAGTTAGGGTCCTGGTGTATGGATACGTCGGCCGCCACACCAACACTGGATTTCATGAAATGAAAACCACACTCGATACCCTTAACAATATTGCTTCACAGAAAAGAAATATCAGATTATTATGTTCTGCGATAGAACCAACTCGTCAGATACCGATTGGTAAGGACCCATCCTTGGGACTCATGCTATGACTACCCCAAGCCCGCTTTCTATAGGCTAGGGGCTAGCGACAAACACCATAGGCATGAATCCACAAAACTACGTAGACATTGCCTTATAAAGTGTAAACACACACAACGGAGTACGAGATGGAAGTAAAACACTAAGAAAAACTATATACGAAGGAGTGATGAAATGTAAAAGGGTCTGGAAATAAAATCCCAATAGGAAAGTACAATTACAACTAAAAAACGAGTATAACTGAAAAATGGGGTAAAGAAGCTACCAGGTCATCCTCTGGGGGTTCCTAACTAAAGGGTAGGTACAAATAGCCTCCTGAGCAATTCACCTCTGTCATTCTCCTCAGTGTAATGACTCGTCCTAAGGTCCACCTACGGGTAGCGTTCAGTCCTGCTACTCTGATCCTCAGTCAGCATTGTCCGTCATCTGCAACCAACACAACAAGGTGGGGGCATATCCCTTGTAGGGGTGAGTATAACAATACTCAGTAGGGACCCCGAAACCCTCAAGGTCTCACAAAATATTACTAGGATAAACCACAAAGAATGAAATCAATAGATAAACTTACATAGGTACATTCCCACAAATATAACTATGTTATCAAATAATCTATCTCAATCCATAGGTAAACAAAAAATTTACTGACTCAACTCAACCACGATTTTATTCTAGGGATAGTACCAATCGGAACCCTCATCTATGGCAGAAATCCTTCCCTATCGAGTACAGTGGGCCTGCCGGATCACACAGAGGTGCTTCCAACTAACTTGGACTGCTGAGGTACTCCTCCTATCAAGTATCGTGGGTCTTCTGTGCTCACATAGAGGTACTCCCCACCGTGGGTCTATCGCACTCACATAGAGCCACTCCCCCTTGGGTCTACTGCCACAACCAGATGCTCCCCCTCATAGCCTGCAAGGGTATTCCTCATGTCGAGTACCGTGGGTCTTCCGCCACAACTAGGCGCTCCCCAATGGGCTATACGAGTCACTCCGAGTCAATCGATCAATAGTCGTCATGTTTTAGCCAGCTACTAGGATCTAGAAGAAATGTCTGCTCATCTCTGGAAGATCCGCTCCACAAGATACTGGTAGATACTATAACTATCATGAAGTTCCATGTAGAATTATCTCAATGGTCTGCCTCGTCATAGGGATCTCAACGCAACAGGCAGTGCGTCAATCAGACGCCCAGTCTGTGTGTTGTTAGATTTTTAGTCCTGGGGGCCCGGTTGGATTCGTGTATGACCCAACCAGACCCTATCTCAATATTACCCCAAACTCTAATGTGGTATACTAAAAGGGACCACTACATTCCAAGATTATCAGCACCACTTACATTTCATCAAACGGTCGACCGGTGCACAAAATATGGCCAAAAGAAAGTAAAGGCCGATAGTGGGCCCAGGTCTGGTCTGACCCGGTCGGACCGACTCGGACCATCTTAGTATGGGCCCACCCAGTCTGGGTTGACCTGGTCAAACATGTTGGGTCTGGCCCGACCTAGTGGGTGGGCCAGCCAGTTAGTTTCGACCCATCTCGTTAGGCCCAGCCAGCAGGTCACGTGGGCAGTTCGGCCCGGAAGTTGCCGCGAGGGGCGCGGCTCGGCCCAGAGGGAACGAAAAGTTCGGTTCGGCTAGTGCCGCAAAGGGTGCGGTTCAGGAAGCTCGACCCGGGAGGGAGAGACGTCTCATCCTGCGGCACCAAGAGGGAGGCCGCGGGCTGACTCAGGAGGCCGGAGTGGCCCGACCAGTGAGGGTTGGCCTCAGCATACCGGCGGGGCGGCTGGGCAGGCCGGGGGGTGGCCGGGGCAGGCCGGTGGGGCTGTCGGGCTGGCCGGGTGACTGGGAGGGTGTCAGGAAGGATAGTGGGATTCGGGCAGGCCATGGTTAGGCCTCTTGGGGAGTGGGCAGGCTGAATGGGTGCCAGGCAGGCCACGGGTAGGGCGCGCGGGGTGCAGGGAGGCCACGGGCAGGCAGACTGGGCTGCGGGCGGGACGCGGGCAGGGTGCGCTGGGCACATGTAGGTCGTGGGCAGGCTAGTTGAGGCATGAGCAGGCCGCAGGCAGGCATCATGAGATGCCCTAAGCAGGTGGGCCGGAGGACGGGTGGCAGCCGGGCAGGCCGGTTCGGCACGGCTCAGGCCGATGCTGGCAGACGGTGATCGGCAGGGGCCACATAACGCCTTGTGGCAGCGCAGTTCATGGAGTCTGCAGGAAGCGCGACCTTTATTATCACCACCTTCATCGCCTCGTTGCTTAATCTCTATTCCAATGATTACCATGAATAATATCGGTAGAGGGGTCAGGCCATGTTGGTTTGGACCGTACCCTCCGCGGTTAGGGTGGTGTCAAGAGGCTTGCAAGTATGAAGCAGAACAAACCTCATTCTTCGTTTTGAGAGAATGGAAGAACATGGGAAAATATCATACATAGATAAATGTAAACCCCAACCTTTGATCATCATTAAATGTTCATTGACGGATTCGTAAAAGTTGGTTGTCGAAGACATATCATGACAATTAAAGCTTCGAAAAATAAGTTGAAGAAAGTCGGCATTCTTCGTTATTCATTCTTTGTTGGGCGATGGTGTTCTTCATTAGATAAATCTAATTCTCCCAAGATCTCCTCTGAAAATATTCACACCAAATGAGAAATTCCAACCAAAAGAAATTATAAGAGGAGATCAAGAGGCTTTATTAGGGTGGTGGTACCAAGTAGTGTGGAGCTCAAGAGGTTTCTCCCCACTTAATGGGTAGTTCAAGGGGTTTCATCCTCAGGTGGTCCCCACCAAATTAATCTTCACATGGGAGGTTATGTTTGGGTGGGACAAACCACCATAATCTCTCATGGGAGGTTAAGGTGTGGTGGTCCCACTTCCAACTGTAACGACCCAAGTCTGGAGCCCCTCCACTGGTGCCCCATACCCGGTTCGCCACATGACCTCAAGCCTGTTTCCCCAAAGGCCGAAGGCTGCTGACTAGCAGCGAGGGCCTTGGTGAGTTGGTGGAGAAATTATAGCCTCATTCGGTAAGGTATAAAAGTTAAGAAAGATAAAAATCAAGAGCGGAAGCAGTAACAACATACATAACAACTGAAGCCAAACAGCGGAAGAAATGTAGATATATAACAATGATGACAATGATGCAGCAGGTACAAGTATATAAGGAAAGAATCAAACACAACAGCATGCTGAAATACAAGAAAAACAAAGTGCAAAAGAAAAAAAGTAGACTCCTCAGCATCGCGAGCCATGGCTCGGTCCCATGCTCTCCAGCTCTAGTGAAATCAAGAACCTGATGTAGAAGGGCGCTTGCCCTTATCTATACTTGCAACCACATAGTCTGCTTGGCCCCAAAAGCGTGGACCAAATAGGGTCTGAGATACAATACCAATAGGAAATCAACCAAAGATTTGTGCCTAATAGTTAATGAATACATGGAAGTAATAAACAAGAAGCAGTAAACAGGAAAGAACAAGCAGCTACAATCCACAATTCTAACAAGTAAAGTACACAAGTAAGTAGCCGGTAAAAAAAGAAGAAATAGGTAACCCCCTGGGTATCTCTCACAGCCTAACCCCTATGGTTCAACCCATAAGTACTAGAAACCCTCTGGGAGGCACACACAGTCTCGCCCCTCTAGTTCAGCTATGAAATTAATAGACTCTCTGGGGAAGCACTCACTATCAATTCCCCCTATAGTCTCTTATCGTGCTAAAGGCTCTCGGGGGAAGCACTCAACATCTATTCCCCCTGTGGCCCACATCGAGGAACAACAAACTCTCTGAGGAAGCACTCAACATCAATTCCCCCTGTGGTCTCGAATTGTAATTAAAAGACACTCTGGAGAAGACCTTACATCAATTCTCCCTATGGTCTACTACACTAGCCTCTCACAGTCATGTGTGAAAAAGTAAAACATGCTCAGCGCACGTGCATCACCCAAGTAAACCTCAAAAACTACATGGCTATCAACTAAGGCACAACAACATAAAAAGTAGCAGATCCACTATCCTACGACTAGGCATGGAAACTGGAAAAACGCCAAACATGCAACACAAGCATGGAAAAGAAACATGGGCAAAAAATAAATTACTCTACTCACAAGCAATAACCTCTACTAAAGAAATCAATCAAGAAGGAAAACAACAAGGGAAAAACCGGAAATACGCAATACTCCGTTCAAGGGTATTGGAGGAATTTGAACATAATAATCATCAACTTTCTATGGAAAGGCACAAACTTCCTACCTCTATCCTAGGAGATCAATATATGTGAACCTAGATGACAGATTCCTCTTATAATGAAGAAGATCCGAGAAAACGCACAAAACGTTCATCCCACAATAACATGGAAATGAGGAGGAATCAAGAAATAAGGCTAAAGCAGAAGGAAGAACTAGCCGCTGCGATTCCAATGCAATCGACCTTGGTCAAATCGGAGAATGGACGTTGAGGCTGGAGCTCGTTGAATATCCGACCGTACGGTCGCTCCCGAGCGGACGAAATCTGGAGAAGAAGATGAAATCAAGGGTTAGGTGTGACCCTGGTCCGTTTAATGAGAAAAAAAGAAAGTACACAGTGTGTACTTCTTGAGTACACAACGTGTACTTCAGTTTTCCATAATCCAAATTAACCTCCCTCTACCTCACCCTTACACACCGTGTGTGTGGCCTGGACACGTCCTGTACACGACTTCGAGCGGGAAAAGAGTACACGGCGTGTACTTCAAAAATTTCTAGAACCTTCATTTTTCTCAAAAAACACGAGAAAAAAAAAACGTACCTGAAAAGAAGATCCAGGTTCTTACAAACTTCTCCCATTAAAGAAATTCGTCCCCGAATTTCCTTAATGAGGTGGAGACAGAGAAACCCTGAATAGCTCTGGCCACTACAATCGTACATCGGTCTCCTTCTCCCAGTTCTCATCCTACACTCGCCCGTGCTGCCATAGCACTCGTACCAGAGGGATATACCGCCTGCAGAGGACCTTCATACTACGATCGACAATCTGGATGGGATGCTCCTTGAACGATGCATCCACTTCAAGCTCAACTTCCTTAGGCTGAAAGACATGATACAGGTCTAAAAAGTAATGTCAAAGATGTGAGACATGGAAGACATCATTCATGGCCCAATACCACTGTGGTAGCTGCAACCAATAGGCAACCGACCAACTCTCTCCAAGACCTCAAATGGCCCGACATACTGTGGTGAAAGCTTACCCTACATCTGAATCCTATTGTGTCCCAACCTCGGTGCGACATGTAGGAAAACCTAATATCTGACCTCAAACATCAGAGGTCGTCTCCGCTGACCAACATAAGACTTCTTCCAAGACTGTGTTGTAGCCATCCTCTTTTGAATCAGCTCTATCTGCTCTGAAGTATCCTGTACAAGACGAGGTCCCACCAAAGCTGCCTCTCATGTCTCCAACCAGCATAAGGGTGATTGAGATGGCCTACCATAAAAATCCTCGTATGGTGCCATCTAAATAGTCACATGAAAACTATTGTTGTAGGCGAACTCCACCAGAGGAATATACTTCCCCCAGGAGCCGCCAATGTCTAGAATGCAAGCTCAGAGCATATCCTCAATCACCTAGATCGTGCGCTCAGACTGGCCATCAGTCTGGGGATGGTATGCTGTACTCAAAAGTACCTGTGTACCCAAGGCCTTCTGAAGTCCCTTTCAGAACCGAGAGGTAAAGCACACATCTCTGTCTGAAACAATAGAGAATGGAACTCCATGCAGATGAAAGAATTCTCTGATGTAATGTCATCCCAGATCATTGACACTGAATGTCTCCTTGGTCGGCAAGAAGTGGGCAACCTTCGTGATCCTGTCGACGAAAACCCAAACAACATCGTTTCCCTGATGAAATCTCGGAAACCCGGTCATGAAGCCCATCGCAACATCGTTACACTTATACCCTGGAATGGGTAACTGCTGTAAAAGCCTCACTGGTCTCTGATGCTCTGCTTTCACCTGCTGACAGGTAGAACGTCTCATGACAAAACCAGCAACATCCTTCTTCATACCTGGCCACCGGTACTGGCAATGAAGATCCCAATACATCTTGGTGACGCCGGGATGAACTGCCCAAACAGAGAAATGGAAATCCAACATCATCTCCCCGCGTTTGTCTCCTGGTACCCATAAGCATCCCTGAAAACGAAAGATCTCATCCTCGCCCTCTATCCATACAGGAAGAGGGTCCTCTCCTGACACACTCTCTAGTAGGACTAAGCATTATGAGTTTGATAGCTGCCTCATCCGTACCCGATCAAGTAGCGTGGAGGAAACAGCTACAGAAGATAGAAAAGTCTATCCCCATCTGTCGTGCACCTCCAAATGCATCTCTGAGAATAGATCCATCAGCTGCCACTCACTACTGGCCTCCTGAACTACCTGAACCTGAGTTCTCCTGCTCAACGCATTTGCCACGGCGTTGCCCTTTCCCGGCGTATAAGCAAGCTCGAAATCAAAAGACTGAAGATACTCGACCCACCTGCGCCGCCTCAGATTCAGATCATGCTGAGTAAAGATATACTTGAGACTCTTGTGGTAAGTGAAGACCACAAAGTTCTCTCCCAGAAGATAATGTCTCCAACAGCACAAGGCATGAACAACAGCTGCCAACTCCATATCTTGTTTAGGGTAGTTCCTCTCATGTGGCCTCAACTGCCGAGACCCGTACCCAATGACTCCATCTCCCTGCACAAGCACCGCTCCTATCCCGAAACATGAACCATCATAATAAACAGCGTAGCTCTTGGCTGGATCTGGAAAGACTAGTATCGGTGCTGACGTCAACCTCCCTTTATGCTCCTGAAAGGCTGAATAAAAAGAATCTGACCATAAGAACTTCACCCCCTTCTTGGTCAGACCTGTCAAAGGTGCTTCTAGGTGAGAAAAGTCTCGAATGAAGTGTCTATAGTATCCTTCCAAACCTAGGAATCTCCGTACCTCAAAGACGTTCTTAGGATACTCCCAGGAAACTACAGCTCTCACTTTCTCTGGGTCCACAGATACTCCTTCCTCTGAGATGACATGACCCAAGAAGTGAATTTGATCCATCCAGAAGTGCCACTTCGAGAGTTTAGCATAAATCCGATGCTCTCTCAGTGTACTTAGAATGATCTCAAGATGGGTATCATGATCGTGTCGAGTGTGAGAGTACACGAATATGTCATCCACGGAGACCACGACGAAGGAATCCAAGTAAGGATGGAACACTCGGTTCATCAGTTCCATGAAAACTGCAGGTATGTTCGTGAGACCGAACGACATGACTATATACTAGTAAAGACCGTACCTGATCGTGAAGGCTGTCAGAGGTATATCTGATGGTCTAACATGCAACTGATGATAACTGGACCACAAGTAGATCTTTGAGAACACCCAGGCTCCTAGAAGCTGATCGAGAAGGTCATCAATCTGTGGCAAGGGATATCGATTCTTGATCGTCAACTGGTTTAGCTTTGGATAATACACACAAATCTGAAGGGTACCGTCTTCCTTCTTCGCAAACAGAACAGGCGAACCCCAAGGAGAAGTACTGGGTCAGATGAAACCCTTATCCTGTAGCTCCTCCAACTGCTTCTTGAGCTCCCGCAACTCAGGCATGGCCATCCTATAAGGATGAATGGACACTAGTGCTGCTCCTGGCATGATCTCAATAGAGAAGTCTACCTCACGCTACGGAGGAAAACCGGAAAAGTCATATAGAAAGACATCCATGAAGCGATACACCACTGGAGGAATTTCCAAATGTGAGGTACCCTAATCATCCAGATAAAGACTATAAATCTGGGTTGTCACTCCTCTTAGCCCAAGATGCTTGAGTCCCGCCCGACTTTCCCGAACGTCCCATTCACCTCTATGAAGGATAGATTCACCCTCTAGTGAAATGAAACTGACCCTATGGTGATAACAGTCAATGAATGCCTGGAAGGGAGTCAACCAGTCCATGCCGAGGATGAAATCATAGCCTGTCATCTCTAGGACATAGATATCCCATAAGAAACGAAACCCTGCAACCTCGAGAGGGCACTCTCTACACTAGCGTACACTAGATGTACTCGTTCCCAAAGGTGTGTCTAGTGTCAACGAGTCGGCAGAAGAAAAGATGCAGAGTCCAAGGCTCTCCACAATAGCAACAGAGATAAAGAAATGTACAGTACCAGTATTGAAAAGGGTTGCAGATAAAACTAAGGCTACAAAAATAGCACCTCGAACAGTAGAAGGGTTGGGATCCTGCTCCTGATAAGTCTACTCCACTATGAAAGACTGGCCTGCACCGCGGCCCTTTTCCCCTGGATGACCACTCTGAGCTGAACCTCCCTGCTGGTGTTGAGGAACTGGTGGCTGTCTGCCACGGCTTTGACCTCCACCTTGGCCCGAATGGTCGGAAGAAATCCAGTTTCCTGACTGGTGTGAAACTGGTGGGGCTGCTCCTGAACGAGGAGTCATTGAAGAACCCCGGTCACTATATCCTGGTGAGAAAACCTGACATTAACGCTAAAGGTGATCAATATTTCTGCAAGAATGGCACTCCACGGGGTCTCTCTGGCACTGCGGCCTCATGTGCCCTATCAAGACACACTGCTATCATGTCACCTTACTTCCTGATGATGCATCTCGCTTCATCAAATCACCGCACGTAGACTCCCTACAGTGCTTCTTGATATCATCTAGACGAAATATAACTCCGGAAGTAGAATTTCCCTGGCTCGCAGCTCCGATTTCTCTCAGATTGCACTCTGCAATCAATGCCTGGTTGAAGATGGAAGTGATGGAAGTTAGCTGGAAGATGTTCACCTGCGGGCGGATCTCCTGCCTGAGTCCATCCTCAAACTTCCTCGCCAAGAGCACCCCACTTCCATCCCAGAGGGGTGTGAAACGCTGCATCCTTGTGAAACGAGATGAATAATCCATGAAAGATAGAGTACCCTGCTCTAAACTCATGAACTCCCGGGCTCGATCGGCCCTCAGGGTCTCCGGGTAGAAGTAGTCCTAGAACACGCGCTGGAACTCCTCCCATGTCATATCATGCTATTGATCCGCCTGTTAGATCACTTCACACCACCTCTTGGAAGAGTCTTAGAGCATGTAGATGGTGATAATGACCCACCTCTCTGGAGGCATCTCCAGATGCTTGAAGATAGTCATCATGGATTCCAGCCATGACTCTGCAGCCGGATGTCCTCCCTCCCCCGAGAACGTGGGAGGATTCTGCTGCTGGAAAACCCGCGTCAGGTCTTCTAAAGACAAGGCAGGAAGCGTTGCTCCCTGGAAGGCCTGCATCATCCTCATGAAACCTTCCATGAACTGTGCATCTGCACCCTCAACTGGTACAACAACTGGTGCTAAGTCTTTCTCAACTGGGGGATAGGCAGGAAGTCCATGATCAGCCATATCTGGCATCTGATCACTGCTTGAAGACAGACATACGACCAGAGGACGTCTCGAAGCCATAGCTCTAAAAGATCAAAAGTACACCTTAGATCAGAAAAAAAGGACAGAGAACACAAGAGTACAAAATGGGAACATGCAATGAAAAAACACAAGATTGAAAAACATGACTACACGGCATGTATAAAACTACACAGCGTGTCTTCTTAATCCACTGACATGGGCGTGTACTCTCACCCGATAAGTCCTGTAACACCTCAACTACACAATGTGTTGACCCCAACACAAGATGTGTACAAGAAAACTATCCCCCTGCCCAAGTCTCTTTACACGGCTAACCCACACGGTCCGAATTAACCCGAGACTACACGGCGTGTTCTAAACAAACACGGCGTGTACTGGACAAGGCTTCAGCGGCCCGTGTTGTTGAGTACACGACCAACTACACGGTGTGGTCTGAACAAACATGGAATGTATAGGCGAAGGTGACACCGTCCCCTGTTGTTCGTGACACGGCCTAGTACCTGGACAAGACTACACGGTGTGTTCCGAACAAACACGGCGTGTGGGAAGGAAGGTAAGGCCGGCCCGTGTTGTTCTTGAAACAGCCGTGTTTCGGGACAGGACTACACAGTGTGTTCCCCATGGACACGGCTTGTTCTACCCGATCATCCCCGACCCATGTTGTTGGTGACACGACTGAGTACACGACTCCGAACTTACTTGGCGTGTAGCTACTGTACACAACGTGTTCCCGAAGTTACTTTCACGTCACCGTTTTCTGCTCACACGGTCAGTGACATGGCCTAAAAACTACACGGCGTGTATCCAAAAAGTACACGCTGTGTATTCTGGGTTTTTCTGGGCAGTAGCTTAGAAACTGCACAGAACCCCAGAAACACAAAAAACAAGGCAAAGAGGCACCAAATTCCGATCGGTAAGGGCCCATACTCCCGACGAATCAAATCCTGGAATCTCCTATAGTCATATATAAGAGAGAATGGATCATTTTTCAGAAAATATAAGAACAAAACAATTTCCTAACATAACAACAGAACTTCTATCAAGCATCTATCACAACAGCATGCATAATCTACACAGAGTCTATCACAACAGCATGGAATCGCCAATGCACCAAAGATGGCATGGAAAGAATGAATGGAATGTGATTTCTACAAGTTCCTATATGATGCATGAGATGGAATACCCTCATCTCATCTGGTTACAATAGAAATAGAACCAAAATATCAAAATAGTAATAGCACATGCTATGTGAATCACTCTAGGTGAAATCAAGTCATATATAAAACCTCATAATTAGTATACTGCAATTAATGAGGTAGTATGGCTCTTCCCTATACATGGGTTAGCTACTCTCGAGCACAACTTAATGACAAGTACTGAATTCGTCCTATCCCTAGATAAGGTCTTCGAATAGTAAATCAAGAGAAAATAACTCCTCTAATACCTCTTTGTAATGACCCGAGTCTGGAGCCCCTCCACTGGTGTTCCGTACTCAGTTCACAAAATGACCTCAAGCGCGTTTCCCTGAATGCCAGAGGATGCCGACTAGTAGCGAAGGATATGACGAGTCGGTGGGGAAACTATGCCCTCATTTGGTAAGGTATACAAGGTAGGGAAGACAAAAATCAAGAGTGGAAGCAATAACAACATACATAACAACTAGTTCCAAACAACAGAAGCAATGTAGATATATAACAATTATGACAATGATGCAGCAGGTACAAGTATCTAAGGAAAGCAGCAAACACAACAACATGATGAAATACAACTGAAACCAACTGCAAAATAAAAACAAAGTAGAATCCTCAACATCACGAGCCACGACTCGGTCCCATGCTCTCCAGCTCTAGTGCAATCAAGAACCTGATGTAGAAGGGTGCTTGCCCTTATCTATACCTGCAACCACATAGTCGTCTTGGGACTAAAAGCCTGGCCTAAATAGGGTGTGAGATACAATCCCAGTAGGTAATAACCCAAAGATTTGTGCCTAACAGTTAATGAATACATGGCAGTAAATAAACAAGAAGCAGTAAACAGGAAAGCACAAGCAGCTACAATCCACAATTCTAACATGTAAAGTACACAAGTAAGCAACCAGTAACAAAATAAGAAAAAGGTAACCCTATGGGTAGTTCTCACAGCCTAGCCCCTATGGTTCTACCCACAAGTACTAGCAACCCTCTGGGATGCACACACAGTCTCACCCCTCTGGTTCAGCTATGAAATTAATAGACTCTCTGGGGAAGCACTTATCGTCAATTCCCCTTATAGTCTCGTATCGTGCTAAAGGCTCTCTGGGGAAGCACTCAACGTCTATTCCCCCTGTGGACTGCGTCGAGGAACTACAGACTCTCTGAGGAAGCACTTAACCTGAATTCCCCCTGTGGTCTCGCATCATAATTAAAAGACACTCTGGAGAAGCCCTTATATCAATTCTCCCTATGGTATACTACACTAGGCTCTCATAGTCCTGTGTGAAAAAGTAAATCATGATCAGCATGCGTGCATCATCCAAGTAAACCTCAAGAACTACTTAGCTATCAACTAAGGCCCAATAACATAAAAAGTAGCAGTTCAACTATCCTACTACTAAGCATGACAACTGAAAAAATTCCAAACAGGTAACACAAGCATGGAAAAGCAACCTGAGCACAAAATAAATTACTCCACTCACAAGCAATAACCTCTACTAATGCAATCAAGCAAGAAAGAAAACCACAAGGGAAAAAAAGGAAACACATAATACCCCTTTCAAGGGTATTGGTGGAATTTTCACATAATAATCATCAACTTTCTACAGAAAGGAACAAACCACCTACCTCGATCCTATGAGATCGATATACGTGAATCTCAATGACAGATTCCTCTTAGAACGACAAAGATCTGAGAACACACACAAAATATTCATCCCAAAATAACATGGAAATGAGGAGGAATCAAAAAACAAGGCTAAAGTAGAAGGAAGAACCCACCGCTGCGATTCCAACGCAATCGACAGTGCACGAATCGGAGAACGGACGGCGGGGCGGGAGCTCGTCGAAGATCCGGCCGTACGGTCACTCTCGGGCGGACGAAATCTAGAGAATAAGATGAAATTGGGGGTTAGGCACGACCCCGGTCCGTTTAATGAAAAAAAGAAAGTACACGACATGTACTTATTGATTACACGACGTGTACTTCAGTTTTCCGTACTCCGAATTAACCGGCCTCAACCTCACCCTTACATACCGTGTGTGTGGCCTGGACATGGCCAGCACACGACTTCGAGCTGGAAAAGATTACATGACATGTACTCAAAATGTACATGGCGGGTACTTCAAAAATTTCCATAAAATTTATTTTTATCAAAAACTCTAGAAAAAAGATAAACGTACCTGAAAAGAAGATCCGGGTTCTTACACCAACTCCCATGAGGAGGTTTTAACCACAAAACATCCACATGGTGTATCTAATAAAAAAAAGTGAAAACTCACTTTGTTTTATTACTTTCCAGGAAAACCCAAAATCAATCTTTTATTCTTGACTCACTACCGTCGAACTGAAAGTCTTATTAAGCGAATACTGACACTGTGAGTTCAATGGTGCCCTCAAATTTCAATTCCGAGCACTGGTTCCAAATTTATAAAAACCTTCTCATACATTTACTAAACATACCCAAAGAAAACTTTAGAAATTTATTCTGGGCACACCGAGCCACAAAATCACACGCCGTTAGATTTCACGGACTCGTAAAATTCTCATGTATTAAAAAAAATCCCCACTGGATTTCCAGGTCTTTAAAATATAACTTAGGGTTGGAAAATTTATTTATAGGCTTTAAAAGTAATTATATAAATTTTAAGTGTGTGTTAATACTAATTAAATATATTTTATCCATTAAATGGTTTATAAAATTTTACGTAAATTTGTTTACGATATTTTTCTTAAAGTTACTATATACTTAAAAATTGTTTTTTACTATTCACTAGAAATCAATTTTTTTTAAAATATAGACAATTAAACATAAGTTAATTTTAACATGATGATACAAAAATGATGTATATTTTATCATATTGAAATTCTAAAAATAAAAAATTTATCTTTTAAATAAAATCAAATTGTACATAGAAAACAATTTTACCTCAATTGAGGAATGTTTATTTTGACATGATTTATTGCGTTATATTTTTTATTATTATGTAGTTATTTTATGTGTTATAATTAGTTATTAATATATTTCAAAAATATATATTTTAAAAAATTCTTCTTCTTATAATGGGAAGTTTATCATTTAAAAATATAATTAAAAAACCAATTTTGGTTTTACAATCATTATATAGTACGGTTACAATGATCTGTCAAAAATCACCTTACTTTCCCTATAACTTTTTTTATCGAAATGAACATAACACTTTATTATAGTAATAATATATATATATATATGTAATAACACAATTTTTTAAATGAAAATAATAGATACTTTAAAATATTATTTTAGTGTCAGAAGAGCTTCTTAATGTATTTGTAGAAAATTTCTAGAGTATAAAACACGAACATTCACAATGATAACAACAATTTAAAAATTGAAATTATATATGAATATAAATGACTAATAATTTTTTTTTGTATAAAAATATAATTTATTAATTTATTTTATCATATTACGCACATATAATTTCATATGCCATTAAAAAATACAACATTACATTCAAAAACTATATGTTACAATAATGTAACTATGATAATATGTCTCATAATTTATCAATAATTATTTTTTGATGATTAAATTAATATTTAAATATCATTATTAAAATAAAACTATTAATAATATAGATTTACTAATTAAATAAAACTATTTCTACAAAAATAATCATGAAATAATTAAAATATATTTTTAAAAACCAATTTTATAATTAAAAATTATTTATTGAATTATATTATGTTAAATGAAATATTTTTTTTATTATTAATCAATATTATAATACATAGGTATATAATATTTATTTCATGAAAAAAATATATATGATAAATAAATGTCACACCATCATGATTTATGGATAATAAATAAATAATTACTTAATATTTTATAAAATTTCATCGCAACCTATTGTTTAAATATTTATGTAAGGAAATTTTATATCTATATCATTAAACAAAAACAAAATAAATTAATTAGAGATATATAATTTAACGGGTATATTATTAAAATATATTCATTAAGAAACTTGGTTGTCATATGTATGACATCCCAAAGACAAGAATGTGATATGGATAAAGTGGGTTTTTGGAAATAAGCTCAAGGAGAAGGGTGAAATAACACTAATCAAAACTCATTTTTTATGAAATTAATATTCTGAAATTGAGGGTATATATTTTCATTAAACTTTAAGTCTAGTTAAATGGCTTGAAATGATTTAAATATTTCTATTTATTTTTTTCTATGTAACTATAAAGTTGATTAAATGGATGTTAAGTTAGAATTTCTTAATTCTGAACTTTAATAAGAGGTCAACATTGAAAAACAAGAAGGTTCTCTACCTAAGGGAGATTGTTCTTGAGTTTACAAGATATAAAAAATTTATATGGTCTTAAAAAAGAACATCAAGCTAGGTATTCTAAGATGAACAACAACTTATATTTCAACAAATTTCTAATCGGAATGATGGATAAGTATATATATGTCAATGGATTTGATATAAACTCAGTCATTTTGATTTTTTTATATTGATGACACTATTTTATATGGTAATAAAGAGAAATTTTGAAAAATTTGGTTCCCAAACTAGAAAACACATATAGATGTTGATGATTAATGAGTATAAATTATCTTTAGAAATACATGTTATGAAAACAATATGTTATATTTATAAGTGAAAAGGGAAATATGATCCTGAGTTAGTGAATATGTTTAGAATGGAATCATATAGAGTGGTATTTACATTTATAGCTTTAGGACCGTGTTTTCTTTGATTTAGGATGAATTTTGTATCAAATAAATATTTAATGGCCTATTGGTAGTCTACTCTACTTGAAAAATAAATATTGGAAATTATATTTGTAGTAAACATTTTTATATTATTTTAGAACAATTATAAAGATTCTTTTCTTGTGATATTGAAATTAATGTTTCTCTATGTTAACAGAACTCTCAATTATATAATGAGGTATGAAAAAGGAACAAATTTTCACCATTATATATATTACAAGGTTTATTGGGTGGATTAACTTTGGGATGAAAAATATACTTTCTAGGGATTCATTATTTATTACCGGTTGAGTTGTTTTTTGTAACAATAATAATAAAAATTTAATCACCATTATCCCAATATATGTTGAACATGTAGTTGCATCATAATCCTCAAGAAAAATGTTGTGGATGAAGTCATAGATTTAAGGTATGGGAGTGGATTATTCATACCCACTGATTGATTTGTGTGAACATTAATGTATAATCAACTTGTTAAGAAATATAGTACAAAATTTTATGTCAAAGTGTTGAGATATCAAGTATCACATCATAAATTTTAAGGTGTAACATTGAGAGATTTCATTAATTTTTTTCACTAAATAGAAAATTTGTTTCTATTTGGAGAAATACTTTTAAAATTAAATCCTTCTAGGATTTTTATACTTTTTGGAGTTCATTATTTCCTATAATCCCCATAATGTTTTGCGTATCTTTCATCTTTTATTTGAAAAATTTATTTGTTAAATATGGAGTATACAATAGTAAAACTTTTTATAAAGGGTGAGGTACATTGTTTTTTAAATTTTATGTCAAATCTAAGAGGTTGGTTGTTGGATTTTTTTAACAATAATAGAATATAATTATTACATTTGAATTATTTAATATTATTTGTATATTACATTTAAAGAGGATGTTCAATACCTGGAGTTTCATAAATGATGTATTTCAATAATACATATGAAATGTGGACAGGTTTGGAAGATTATGATTAAATGAATAAATGGTAAAGACATGTTGAAGGTATCCTATCATTCAATGACAAAGTAAGTAATGAAGTATATAAAAATGACTTAAATGTTGATTGATATGGAATTAATGAATATTTATGATGAGGATAACCTTATTTATTAATGTATATTATCATATTGGGAGTATTAATATAATTCATGGAGTTATTTATAAAAGTATAATGTAATATTGTTTAATAAAGAGTATATTACACTATAAAATTGTGCATCTACCCATAATGTTTTCCATGTTAGATTTTTTTATTTTATGAGTACAAGTGATATGGAGTGTGGAATGGGTGGTTTTGATAGAGAGGATGAATCCACGATGTTATATGTATTTTATATAATGAAATTAAATTAATTTAAGGATATTTATATAGGATCCACATTTCTATTGAATCAGTTATTATGATATATATTCCATGTATGAATATAATTTTATAGAAATATGAACTAAGTAGTAGTTTCACATCACAAAGCCATCAAATTTTCTATGAAATTGGAGACTTTACCACAATGAAGACCACATAATTATTTGGTTAAACAATTTATAAATTCGGATAATATATTATACAATTAATAAGGGAACCACACCATAGTATGGTTGTATAGGATTAAGTTGAAGCTATAAAATAATAAGTTCCTACATTTCACACTCCAACAATTATTCTACACCACAATTATATGAGTGTTAGATATGAACAATTTTGATGACACCAAAACATAATTGGTTTCATTGAGATGTGGATTTTTTTTTTGAAAGTAGTGTAATGAGGTGAACTAATTAAATAATACAAATAAATTCAATATAGTGGACCACTCCGTAATGGGTCCAAAATTTGATGAAATTTGGACGATTAGGTTGTGAAGTTATCAAAATTTTAAATGAGATAATTTTTATATTTTTTTAATTTAGTGGTTTATTTCAAGATCATTATTAAAATAAGACACTCACAATATGGTCATATAGAGTTTGATGCATGTCATTCCCCAAAAGAGATTTGTAGGTGTTTGTTTCATATGTTTTGAAGATATGAGGAACTTTTTCTACATTAAACTTATAAAAAATTATAAACATATTTATATGTGGTATAAGAAGATATTTTTAGATGATTTTGTAGACTCATTTATATGAGGATCACAATTTTTTTTACATGGAGGAAATTATGTATCCTTTTTGGATTAAATCATGATGTATTTTAGTGATAATTATGGAAATATTATAGTGAAAGAAAAAGGTTATATTTTGTAAAGATTTTACATTAATAATGGTAAGTATTTTATATCATTATAATATGGTGATACTGAAACCATAATTAATATATGAATATGGTGGAACATACACAATTATTCATCTTTAAATTGGTCAAAAAATAATGAGATATTATAGAATAATTATTTATGGATCTATCTTTGACCATGATTTTTTGTCCAATTGTGGAAAGTCATACATATTAATTTGAATGGAAATAATGTTGGACTAATGAGAGAGAATGTTTCCATATTTCAGTTTCAAATATAATATTTTATATATAGTCATGATGGAATTTTTGACTATATATTTTTGGAGATATTAGTGGAGGATCCATGAGAGGAAAGAGGTATATTTGAAAGAGATATATTTGAATATTAATAGAGAATATATTAATTTATATTTTCATTTTAATAGTGATGAAACATGCAATAGTTACATATAATAATATAATCCATTTATGATTGGTGTTTATGGAGAACATACTATGTACACTTTGAGGCATCGGTAGTAAGGGAAAATGAGGAAGACATAATATAGAGAGATTTCCACATTCTTGAAATTTATAGTTCTTTGAGTGAGAAGATAATTCATAAAAGATAATAGGAATATCTAGAAATGTGTTAAGGGGAGAATAAGGTGGGATTATGGAGAATAAAATTAATTTAACAAGGAATGTGTTAAATTTTAATTCCAGACATAGGAAGATAATATTTTTTTTGTAGATCTTGTGGATGGATATGGTTCAACTCTTTTTATAAAGAGTTGATTATATCTATATTATCTAGTGTAGAGGTAGTGTGGTGGAAATAAATGACTCATAAAATATTGGAATTTATTATGTGACTATAGTTGTTTAATAATGTTAAAACATGAGGGACCAACATATCTATAAATTGATCCAGCCTTACCTAAATCAGTGAGTGGAGTAGGAAGAAGAATATGCGATCCTTGGGTGAGTAGTGAGGTTTGCCAACATTTATTTTAAGGGTAGTGTAACTTTTTATGGATTTAGAATATCCAAGATCTAATATCTTCTAAATACCGCATTATCGTGATATTTGGTACACTTATACTTCATTGTGCTTACTCTCCTCGATCATTTCCCTTTTGTGTGAAATAATTGACACACTTGAGTTTTTTTTCATTAAATTATTCAATTTTCTTATTTTTCAAGGGGAGAATATTATTTGGAATGATATAATTAATGAAATAATTCTAATCATGGAAACAAAATCCAATGATGGGTGATTTTATGTTAGAAAATGGTATAGTTATTCATCACCTCGATTCACTCCCCTGCCTCGGTGTTACTTTATCCCCACATTATAACATAAAAATTCCAATAAATGGTATCATATACTAAAGATTATGACTATTATATAAATATATCAAATATATTATTTTGATTTTCCCCATACAGATTCATTAATGAAGACATCATCATATAATGGTGCAATATTTGATGGTTGGAAAATATAGTGATTTTGTTTTTACAAGAACATTATGAAGAGTTTATAGAAAATATTAGCTGAGATACTGAATTGAAAAAGAACTATTAAATAAGGGATGATAAAAATACATATATGGTTTAGTTTAAGGAAAGGAAAAATTAAATTTACAATAATTCCATTCATTATGATACAATATATTAAATTTGTAGAATGTTGGAAGAAATATATGAGAAATTAGTGAACAAATCCAATGAAATATCCCTAATGAAAATATGCAAGAAGGGGAAGAGAAATAATAAGTCGTTTAAGAATAATGATACACCTATTAACATTAGCGCAATAATTGTTTAGGAGAAATTTGATTCTAAAACTATTGGAGAATGTTATTGAAAAGTTTAGGACATTGATTCCCCCACGCATATGGAAATAATTTATGATTTTAATGAAGAAATAGAAATTACATAAGGTCATCAATATTGAGTATGTTCATGGAATAAGAAATTAAAAATACCATCATTATTTGAGAAGGTGGATGGACTAGATATTGAATATGGAGTTAATTATCCATTTAAAACATAATTAATATTAGAGAAAAAATTGAATGCAGAAAATATGGAATATAATGAATTTTTTTTATAAGAATTGGTATAGGGATGAAGGGTAAAAGTGGAGTCCTCAGAGAAGTTTCACATGAAATGGGAAACATGGATATATTTTATGATTTTAAATTAAATATTATCCATCTCGAAACACTTCTGAAAGATAAGATCAAATTTGGAAAGGTCTATTTTTCAAGGATGAAGAGAAAGGATTCCAAGGTGAAGGATAAGGATTTAAATACTAGGCTTATTGAAATGAGGTAGAAATAATAAAATGTAAATAAAAATATCCCACTTCTCGAATCACAAATAAGTGGATTTGAAAAAGTTGTAAATATGTACTTAGTGAGAATTTGAAAGATTATGTATAACTATGAAATTGAAGGCCTTTTATGGATTAGGGTAATGACGTGATAATATTATATATTCATATGTCACACAAAATATATGCGTCTATAATAAAAATTTAACATGTTGGGATTTTATAAATAAAACTATGTTCTATCATGTTTACGAGATGCAACACTAATCATAAACAAACCAAGTCATATTATTATTCAAATATGACCATTGTATACTACCTATTAAATTTGAGAGTATTAATAAGACTAAATAATTTATAATATATATATATATGTATATATATATATATATTTTTCATACACATTATAAATGTATTGATAAATTCCTTGTAAATATGCACTAAGTTTTTAATGAATATATTTTTTTTCTAAAAAACACATTTTCTTCAAAATCATTTTTTTATTTTTGAAAAATTGTTATTATACATTTATGAAATATTAAGAAAATATATTATTATAAATTAAAATAATTATTGAAATTAAAATATTAAAATTAACTTAGGGTAAAGTTTTGGGATTTTTTTGAAATGATTGATGTTTCAATTAATTGTGAAAATTACCAATTTTTAAAATCCTATTATTTATTTTCATTAAATAAATTAATTTAAAATTAAAATTATATATTTTATTCCATATTATAGATACATGTGATAAAATTTAATTTATAATTATATAATTAATATCATTTTAATCTTCATTTTTCATGATTTTGGTATATGTTTTTATTCTTAAAAACATGGTTTTCCTCAAATTGTTTTTAGAAGTGTAATTCTTATACATTTTAATTAAAAATAATAAACAATATTATGGATATATTTTAATGAAATTTATAGATTATATATCTATTTATATTAATTTAAATTCATATATTAATGATTTTCGGTCATTGATTTAATATAATATAATATATTTCTTGAAAATATCATCTAAAAAAAACAGCTTTTCATCACATTTTATTGTTTTAATACTAAAATAAATAATTCCACCAATGAGAAATGAATTTTAAAAAAGAAATTAATTATTTATGAGAAAAATAAGTTATATTAGTTAATAATTAAAAATTATTTTTTGATAATAAAAAATAGCTAAAATAGAAAAAATGAATTACTGCGGTAAAGGTTAAAATGAGGTTTCGCACATTACATGTGCTTCTATAAAAATATTTTTTTTATAAAATGATATTATGGGACAAATTGCATTTAATATTAATAATTATTTAGTTTTAATTATCTAATAACTCCCATTTTATTTTTATTTTTAATAGAGGAATTATATAAGTAAAAAAACTAGTTACTGTGGTGAAAACTAAAATGATAAAATTTAGTAACCTTAAATGTAATGGGAATAACATAGTTAAAACATGGTACCTTTTTAATGGTGGAGGTTTTTTATCAAACTTATATTCCATAAACTATGTCATTTATCAATTTTAGTGGCACTACTCATGAGAGTGACTTCTCATTATTGAATTTTGTTGGGTATTTACAAAAATTCTACCCCTTCTCACTTATTAAAGGGAACCTCCTGTCCCATACTATTGACACATCAAAAGAATTTTTTTCTTCCAAAACATTCCCAAATATCTTCATTAATACCCTTAACACCTCTTAGAAACCTTGTTTTTATTACAAAACCCTGATTGGAAGGATTTTGGTACAAATCTAAAGAGGTTGTTTTAAGTTGAGGTATTGTTCTTAATTGAGCGTTTTTTATTTCTTCTTACCCACCCAAAAAATATTATTCATACATGATAATATAATAATATAAATATCTAACACATAATTATATTTTATTATGTTAAGGTAATAACTTATATCAATATCTTGTTCCATAAAAATGGAAATAAAACCATTGTTTATGGTTATGATAGACTATAACCTAAAGAACCGATGTAATTCATTTTTGATCATCGAATATCACAACAGTTTATGTTAATGGATATAATTCAAATATATGATATTTATTGAATATTTAAAATTCTATAAAATTAATATATCATTTAGTTTTTTACATTAACATTCCCTGAAAAATGATAAGCTCAGTCATGTGTATGTGTGGATTAACATCTCCACAAAACGATGCAATTCATTTTTGATCACCGCATCACCTGGATGAAATAAATAATTATATTTAAAAAAAAATGTCAAATTTATTATATTATTATAATTATTTTAATATAAAATAACAGTATACTTATTTTCTTTAATATCATTGAAAAATAGAAATTATACCCATGTGTACGTACCACTAAACATCTCCATGAATGTAACATAGCTCTTTTCTCATAACCAAATTTCATGGTCAGTTTTAAAAGTATAATTAATGTATATAATTTTTAAATATTTCTTTATTACATATCTATATATATTTTGAATTATTAATCTCTCTGACCTTATTCATCTAACCTAAGTGATTTTGGAGATATGATCTGTATATCAACAAAACGTCCAACAAAAAACCAAATGATTATAAAATAGAATATAGAGGGAATAATAAACATAATAAAGGTTCTTAATAAAGAATATAATTAAAATAATTTTATTTTTTTAGGAAGATAATGTATTTAGATGTCGATTTTAACTCAAAGTAAGGGATTTCATCTCAATTTTCCTTTATTGAGGAAAGTATTAATGTTATGCACCTAATATATTTTATATGGTGTATATAAATCAAATCTTACAAATAATATCATGAAACATTATTAAGTCATGTTGATATAGGTTAAAATTAATTTTTATTGATATAAGGTTATATTATTTGAAATTTACCATTCTAGTAAATTATTTATGATACTATCTCCTTTTTTAAGATTGTTTTTGGTCAAGGTTCATTTAGAAAGAATTGTATAATATTATTTTCTTGAAGAACATATATTTTATTATCCTCTAGTAATGAATGTGGTTTACAAGTTTTGTTTCCATTTCCTCCATTATGGAATAAATAAACATCAAGAAAGTTGTTTGTAAGTAATATATATATTTTATCTTTTTTTAGGTACACATTCTATCTATTCCATTCCTATATTTTCCAAAAAAATGTTTAAAAAATGATTTTAATATTATCCTACGATTTATTAAAGATATTTCTACCAATGGATGACTTTTTGAAGAAAAGGTTTTAAAATTAATCTTTCCATCACCTTCCAAACAAGTTACTTTTTTACTTTTTTTACAAAAGTGTGGAAGGAATGTGTTTTTTTAACTTATACAAATTGAACAGAATATCCAACCATAATGGCCACTCAATTCATTGATTTCTTATTTATATTTTCCATGGGGGTTTTCAAAAAAACAATTTCTAAAATATTTTGTAAATTTTTATATATTAAATAAGTGATTCCAAGGTTAAAGTGGTCTTTTAATATGTGCATTATGTTCATTTTTAAAATGAATTCTTTTTATAATATCCTTTTCTGGTGATATGAGGGGAGATTATGCAATTCATTTACTTCTATGGGTAATTCTTATTTCTACAACTTATGATTTATTTCATTTTTGTGGGGAACATAAGCATGTACAGGTTATACTGGGTTAACCCAAATATCAATAAAATTCATTGGGTAATGTTTTTGTTCTCATGAAATGTAATGTAGAGGACTAAGGGGTAAACCTGATCCATTACGGGGATCAGTCCACCATGTGATGTTGTCTTGGAAGTCAGCATTGACTTATGATTTTGTAAAATTATTTGTTTCTACCAATTTCTTGTGTTTCTATGATCTTATGTTCTTATTATAATTTTTTATGTTCCCCTTTGATTATTCATGAATATTATCTATTATTATATCATGTTATGCCTCATTATCATGAATACTCCCTTAACAGGCATTATGGCTCACCCTTTCTTTTATGTATTTCTCCAAGTTATCCTATATAGTTTCAAGAGTTCAATGATATTTTTGAGATCACTAAGTAGAATAAAAGTAAATTTGTTATCTTTTAGTTTCATTTTTTATATTTTATATACTATGACTTCAAAATACACAAGACCTCATAATTTTTTTGTTGTAATTATTAGATGTTTAATTGAAAAATCATGTAATAATATGGGTATTTTTTTTGGAAACTATAGTTATTATCCAAGAAAGGTCCATATATTTTATGGGACTAGGATTAGATTTTTTATAAAAAACCATGGGATTAAGTCTGTGTCTAAGATAACATCCTTAAATTTTGAGAAGGAAGATATTATGTGGTTTTCCTAGAAATATATCCTTTTATGAATACTATAAGTGGATATGGCTTTGGAACATATGAGTATAGGGGTAATAGTTCCAAAAATATTTGGTTGAGTATATCTCAACCATCATTATTATGCATGGAGAGAGTGACCTTAACATGATCCGGGTTTGAAACGTTGGGGGGGGGGTATGCTTGGGTTAATTTACATTTTCATTACAAACTGTAATTAAGGATTTTAATAAATGATAATAATGTATGACCTATGATAAAGATAAGTTTTCAATGATTGAAAATATGGTGACCTTATTTAGACATCCTCTAAATTATTTTTAATTATTGTGATTATTATTTGCAACAACATATTTTTTTGTTATAGTAAATGGATGGAACCACGAATAATGACGTTAATGCTCAATGTGATAGATAATATGGGGATTTTGAGAAAAAAATGGGACGATGAATGAAGTGAAATATATTTTGATTTTTTATTTTCAGCTATCATGGAATATATTTAACAACCTATATCTTAACCAATTCTTAGAATTACCAATGAATAGAAGGATATATTTTGATAAGATCTTATGTAAATAATTCTATAGAGGAATGATGGATCAATTTACTCCAAGTCAAAAATGGTGGTAGATACACCAAATAAAATATCTTCAAGGAAAAATAAACTATTATATGTGTGGGTAATAATGTCATAGATATTTCCATGTAAAAATTATAAGATAAATGGAGAGATAAAAATTTCAAACTAGAGATCCATTTATATATCATTATCTAAATTTTGGGAAACCTAGGTAATATTTGAGTCAATGTACTCTTATAATGGTTATATAATAGACTATGGAAGATGCTATGTTATTACAATCAATGAGGTGAAAGTATTTACATATTGGTATTTGATAATTATTTTGTAGAAGTATTTTCGTCAATATTTTTTTGATATAAGAATAATAAAACATCTAGGAATTGTGTTAATTTTTAGAAGAATATATGATTTTAATGGGTTTATAGTTATAATGGTTATTTTTAATAATGATTACCATATGTGGTTAGGACATATACATTTTTTTATAAGACTTTAAGTATGATTGATTTTATTTTGAGATGAATATTAAATTTATCTTGGATGAATATATGATTAAATAATTAAAATAATTCAGTTTAAGACATAGATAGGAATATTTTGAAGAATTTTAAGGTTAGTTTTTTGTAAAATGATGTACATTGAACATTGGGTGTTATTGTTGCTGCATTAGATATTATTGTTACATTTCATCATATGTTGGTTTATTCATTTTGAAAATTATCTTACCTAGTGGTAAAAATTTTGGTTTTGGGTAATGTCTAAACCCCAAAGGAATATAATTATATAATTTTTTTGGATTATGCGATCCATTATAATATGATTTTAGTGTTTATTTCATAAAAAAATGTATCTTAAATTCTCATCATTTGAAAAAAGTTGGCATTGCGGTGGAAATTTATTAAAGGATGATATTATACTTATTAAGTAAGTATATTTTTCTTATTTTATTAGTCAATATGGTAATATAATTATACAAATATATAAAAAGGATATGGAATAAATTTATTCTATTACCCTCATTTTTTAGGAATTGATGGTCTTTTGCACAACACTTTAGTTTATGCTCTTGTGGTCATTAACTGTCCAATGATCATTAACATTATAATGATTAATGTATTCTTTTACCCTTTATGATTATTTGGATATTATAAATTTTATCCATGTATATATTTAAAATACCCATTAATGTTTTCTAATTTGAATACATATTTATATGATGAACTTCATATTTCTGTCCCCCTCTTTTCAAGAGGAAGTTTTATTATCCGTTTTTAAGATGTGGAAGTTTGAGAAATGTATTTTAAAATATAAAAACTTTTTTTTACCAAGTTAATATATAAACTTCAATGATTAAATTTACTAAAGTGTGTGTAGGGAGGGGGTGTATAACCCCATGATATTAAGAAGAAAACTATTTTTTAAAATGTATACGACACACAACATTGAGCCTAAAAGAACCATGAAATATTATTATTTAAATATCCCTATTATAACCTCTCTATTATATGAGAGTTTACAAATAGGATTAAATTATTTTAAAATATATATAAATTTTCTAATCAATATATATATTTTGATAAATTCTTATTAAATAATACCTTAATTTATAATGAAGAAATTTTATTCATTAAAAAATTAGTTTACTTCAAAAAAAAATTGTTGCTTTTTTAGAGAATATTATTATTAATTTCTTGAAATTTTATAATATAAATTCTAGAAAATTAAATTAATTTTTATAATTATTATATTAAAATAAACATATCATGAAATTTTTATATTTTTCTAAAATGATGGATTTATCAGTGAATAATGAAAGTTAATGTTTTTAAAATCACTATCATTTATTTTCATTAAATAACGTAATTTTAAAGCCCTATTATATTATTGATTTGGTAATAAATTTAAATTTTTAATTTTTTAGAATAATCTAATTAATTTTTTTTTGATCTATAGGTTTCTTTATTTTGGTATAAGTTTATTTTTATGATTAAAAACATGGGTGTCTAAAAAAAATTAAGTGCATAAAGTTTATCCAATTAAATTAATTAAAATGAACCCTATTAAGGAATGATTTAAATTAAATTTATATATCATGTATTTATTTATATTAATTTAATTTCATATTATTTTTATTTCTAGATATAGAGTTAATATAAGATTATCAATTGTTTGAAAAATGAATATTTCTTTTCATCGTGTTTTGTGGGATTAATTTTAAATTAAATTATACCACTTTTGTGAAATGAATTTAAAAAAATGGATACCATATTTATAATAATAATAATTAATATTATTAAATAATGTGATCTTATTATTTCTTAATAATGTATATTAAAAATAGAAAAAATTAATTACCACGATTAAGGTTAACATGATATTTTTTGTATTACACAGATTTGTGTTAAAATAAATTTTCAAAGAAAACATATATTTCATTTAAAAAATTGTATTTATTTTGTAATTATAAAATTATATTTATTTTTTAAAACAATTCTTTCTAGATTATCTAATAATTCTCATTTTATTTTTTAGAATATTGGATTAATTACTTAGGTAAAGAACTTGTTACCGTAGTAAAAACTACAATGATTAAATTGAGTAACCATAAAGTTAATGGGTATAAAATGTTTAAAACATGTTTATTTTTTCATTATTTTGGTTGGAATGAAACTTATATTCCCCCAAATACATCATTTATCAATTTTCGATAAACGCTTTTCAATAGTGACATACCATTTTTGAGTATTTTGGGGTATTTTCAAAATTGTCACTCCTCCTCACTTATAATAGGGGACATACTCTTCTCTTATCTTCGCACATAAAAATACATTTAGTTTAGAAAATTACTACCCAAATACCCTACCTAATTCCATTAACATTTACTATAGTCCTTGGTTTGATTATAAAACCCTCCATGAAAGGCTTTTGGTTCAATCCTAAAGAGACTGTTCGTAAAAGAGGAATCATTCTTAATAGATCATTTTGTTTTATTTTTTATCCACCTACATGAAATTAAATTAAACCATATTTATATAATAAAATATTTATATCATATTTAATTGGATTTTATCATTTTAATGTAATATCTTACATCCATTTCCTCCTTCATCAAATAGGAAATAAAACCATCATTCGTGTCCACGATAGACTACTGGCTCACGAACTAATGTAATTTATTTTGCATCATTTCCAATGATGGATATTTATGATGATGTATTATATATATATTTTATTCATTAAATGTTTATAATTATTTAAAATTAATATATCATGTATTTTATTACTTTTCCATTCACAAAAAATGATAACATCAATCATACGTACAAGTTAACTACCTCCCTTATGAAGCGATGCGATTCAGTTTTCATCACCACATTATATGTATTCTATATATACATGTATTTAGTGAAATAATATTATATTTATTATATAATAATAATTACGGAAATAAAAAAAAATAACTTCTTTCTATAATGATTATTGAAAAATGGAAACATTACTCATGCATATGTAAGACCTATTTTAACTCCATGAGATTTTATGAAATATATTTATTCCAATAAATTTAACTTCATTGACAACTTATGTGACACAAATCACCTTATTTTAATGAATCATGATATACTAATAATTTTATAATTTTAAGTGATTATTATAACCTAGTGAATAAATTTGACAATATGAATAGTAATAACAATATAAATAAAATTATTTATAAATGTTTTATATAATGAAAATAAATTTATAAATAATTTCTCGATTTTTAGGAGTCTTTATATTCTTTGGAAACATGTTTTTTCTGATAAAATGATTTACACCAATTTTTATGAACATATTATATAATTAATTTTGTCCAATTTTATAAATGTTATTTGGAAAAATAAATTTTATTTTTTTAAATAGAAATGTCAAAATTATATTACAGTAATTTTTTTAAAATTTAATTGAAAATAGTATGTTTTCACTAAATAGTGAATAATACTGGTTTTTTAATTTTTTTAAAGAACTTATAACTTTAATTTTGTTTTAATATCATATTAAAAGTAATATTAGACACATTATAATATAATTATTTCAATTTAGTTCATTGTAATAAATGTTATATTTTATTTTGATATTAAAACATTCTTCACTTATGAAACTTTTCCCTTTAGAAATTCGCTTCTTTATGGAAACAATGTGTTTTATTTTAAATTAAATTAAGTCAAATATATGAATTAAATTTGGAAAAAATGTATTCCATATTTTTAATAAGCATAATTAATATTATATATTAAGGTAAAGGTATTTTTTCATAATTAATAATAAAAATAGTATGAATTAATTAAAATTATTATGGTTAAAACAGGTTTATTGAGGGATTAAAATAAAAAAAGGGTTTAAATAAACTAAAAAATCTTCAAATTAATATTTTGTGGAAATATTTAGAAATAATGTAAAATATTGTTTAATATTGACTAATATTGGAAACATTTATCATGGTCAGAACCCGGGGATGACTTTTTATTTTCTAAAATTCTATGTGTGTCCTCTCCCCCTCTTATAAAAGAGAACCCCTCTCCTCTCATCTATACACTTAAAAAAACATTTGGTTTATAAAATACCTAACCAAATACCTTCATTAACTCCCTCCCATTTTTTTAATCCTTAATTTTGTTTTCAAGTCCTCCAATAAAGTCTTTTTTTACTAAGCTCATGAGTTTACCAGAATAAAAGGTATCATTATTAACCGAGAGATTTTATTTTATTTTTTCTTAAAACTACATGAAATATTATTAAAATATTATGAATTAAAAAAATAATGATATTAAATATATATTTTATTATTTCAATTTAATAACCCATATTTATCTCATATTCCGTTAAACCTGAAATGAAACTGTTAATCTTATGTACGACAAACTACCGCCTCTTGAACAAATGTTATTCGTTTTCTGTCACCACCATTCATGGATGGATAAAAATATGGATTTGACATATTTATATAATATTTATAAATTAATTATACTTATATCACTATAATATCAAATATAGATTCTTACATTTCAATCAATTGGAAAAAATAAAGTTCCTCGTGTGCATCTGAGGAATACCACCTCCACAAAGTGATGTGATACATTTCCCATTTTTTTTATATGGATGGTAGTAAGTATAAATTTGATAATATTATATAATATATATTTATAAAATAAAAAATAATCTATAAATTTTATATTTTATTTACCTTCCTTTCGTTTCATCCGTAGGGAAAATGTAAATAACATTCATGCCCACGAATGACCTACCATATCCATGAATATTTTAATTCATTTTCAATATCTAACATTTATCCATCCACATAAATAAAAATATAATGAATATACATTATATATATATTATGGTTATTTTTCTTGAGATTGTGGAACCAAGGATAATATAAAAGGACTAAAACTACTAGACCAAAAAATGAATGAAAAAACAATGTAGTTATTACCCGAAACATGGGTTTAATAAGGAATTATTAATAAATAGGTAATAAATGGTCATAATTAAATCATATATATTATGGTATATATAGTTATTTTTATGTAATATATTTATAATAAATCTATATTTATTTTAAAATTGGTTCAAACGTGTCCAAAGGAATTCGAAACTTAAGGTAATGGATTTTGTATTAATTTTATTTCAACGGGATATATTATTTTAACACATCTTATTTATTTTATAGGTTTTATATACTAAAATTGAATGTATTTTATGATTATTCTCAAGTAAATTATCTGATATAAATGTCTATTTAATATTATATCATTCATGGGAATTACAATTCAAAAGTCACTAAAGTGCTAAGGGTTTGATGTTATAATCTCTTTGTCTATCGAGTTGTTTATGATTATGATTATGTTGATGAAATATTATGATGTATTTATAAAGATGAAAACAAATTTTCTTATACATTGTTTATATCTATAGAATAAATATTTTTATTTAATATCTCTCTTTTTATTTACTCAAGAATCCAAAATAATGTTTTTAGGGAAATACGACATTATTTATCTCTTTGGTCAAATAATTTTTTTCCATATCCAAATTTTTATAAAAATATTATAATGAAATATTTTAATATTATAAAATAATTGTAAAGAAAAATTTCCCATGTTATATTTTTTAGAAAGTTGATTAAATGTAATATTCTTTTCATCTTTTTAATGATGAACTCTGTACTATTTATAAAAAATATTAAAGGAATATTTGTTTTTAAGTGTATAAAAAGAATGGTAAATCCAATTTTTATGAATTATCAATGATTTAAATATTTCATTATATGTTTCCACGTTTATTTTAGATGTAAATGTTTTCCTTAATCTTTTCTAAATTTTTAGTTTTCAAATAATTTATTTCCAAGTGAAAAAGATATTTTTCTCATGAAATGTTCCAAGTGATCTTTCAAAAGAATTTTCCATATAATATGACATCCTTTGATGTTCATTATTCGTTACTAGGGCTATTATCAATTGATTTCATCCATATCATTTTTATGGATGGAATATGTTTATGATGAAATTACGTTTATGAAAATAAATATTTTTCTATATGTTATGATTTGAAGAGTATATGGAATTTATATGAAAATATTTCCTTTCCATCGGTGACTCTATGATGACATGATGAAATGTTTATGAAAAAATTTATTTTATATGTATTATGATATGATGAAATGTTTTAGAAACCCATTTATTTTCATGGGTTTTGATATGATGAATGTTTTATGATCATGTCCCACACACATATATTATTTTCATATTGTGATGGGTGGTGAATATATCTTCCTCCAATTCATTGGGAAATGATTGATTAATCATGAGAGAATCAAGATGAGAATATATAGTGAGCCCATTTTAGTATGAGACCTTTTCCACTATGAAAATCAAGCGAGTAAACTAGGAATACTATAATGGTTTGGGGAGTGAACCCAATTTACTATGATAGTCTAGGGTGCGAACATTTACTACTATGATGGTTTGGAGTGTGAAACCAATAATCTACGGTAGTCTTGGGAATGAGTCTTGACTGTGAAGTAAATGATTTTCTATACTTATGTGTATGATATAATTCCACGCTTTATTCTAATTTTATGCTTTTATAGATGATTTTCTTTGATTCATTTATTATTCATGTCTTATGAACATCAACTATTTATTCCAGGTCACAATATTATGATCTATGATATGCATGTTTTGGCTTAAAAATTTTATTCTCATGTTCCCATAACCTTATGGTAATGTTTTGTTGATATAAGCCTTATTTAAAATTAATGAGAATATAAGATCACCCTATATTATGTTTTTATCCCGGTTATTAAGAATTCTAATATTCATGATATGAATAAAAATGGTGCTAATTATGAAAAACATAGTGGGATATAACATAGTTCACTTATGGTCTATTTTTTATGTATCCATGTTTTCGGAGACACTAAACCTTTATAATCTATATAGATGTTTTTTTGGTATGGTGAATTAAATATTTATCTATTAATATTTGATATATATTTATGAAAATATTTGGTTTCACTAGTTGGTATCAAAGGATAGGTTTAGCTGACCTTTTTAACTAGGATGAGGAACCATTAGTGTGAACTTTTAGGGATATGATTAAGGACAATTCAATTTATAGAAAAATTTTAGGGAATTTGGATGACGTATAGAACATGTGGTTTCTAAGAAATGACATCCCATTATAGATATAAAAATTATATTTGGATTTTAAAAATTGTATCTAGGGGTAGTAACTCCAAGATAGGAACATTGGTTGGGACTCTATCATCACCTAGTTCATGAAAAGGATCCTTGATACACATTTGATTTAAAAATCCACAGGGATATGCTTTTTAAATTCTCAAACTATTTATGATCCATCATAAAGAATTTGAATAATGATTATGAATAACCAAGTTTAAGAATAAGGTTTCATAGATTGAAAATATGGTGTAATGATCTAGACACACTAAAAGTGTTTTTTTATTTTTTGGTTCCCAACTATGATTGTTGTTTCTTTCACAATGTTTTTTGGTCTTAGTTAATGAATAGAACCTAAAGAAACTGTGTTAATAATGAGTGTGATGAATAATGAAATTATTTCCCTCTAAAGAGACCAAAAGTTTTGGGATTTGGAATAAAAAATCTCATTTATATGATCATAAATATATCTCATGTTATGAATCACATTGAGCGTGATAATGTGAAAAGAATGGAAAAAAGTTATATTGAATCGTTAATAAGGAAATGTCAACTTTCTTTTGTGGGTTTTCTAATACATTAATTTTTAAGACATGTATCGGTACCAATGAAAATATATTTTTCATTATCTAGTGTTGGAAAAATCAAAAACTCATTTTGGATTTCTATCATTTTGTAGGATAAATAGATCAATGGGGGAATATTATCAATAATACAAGTCAACAAGATGAAATTGGATCCATAGAATGGGATGAGTTTAAGAGCATATTTTCTAAAAATTCCCTTCCTCTAATTCATCATATGAAAATAGAGAAGTAATTCCTCAAGCCAATAAAAAAGGATGATTAATATGGTGGAACCTATGAGGTATATTTTACATGACTTGTGAGGTACACTTGTGGTATTATTATCAAACCTAAATGTAAGGTTAATTAATTATTTAGTGGATTAAAACCAAGTCCTCTTAAGGAGTTATCCATAAAAGACATCAATATCTATAAATTAATCATTTTATGTGTTATCAATATGAAAATGAGGATTGGAGTTAACCGTTAATCATATAGTTTTGATAAGAAAATAAATATGGAATTTAAGGGAGACTATAAGAACCTCTGAGAGAATAAGATGATAATTAGTTCATGCTCTAAATGTGGAATAAATCATAGTGGAAATCAAATTGAGGGGACTAGTAAACGATATTATTGTATAAAGGAAGGTCATCTAGAAATTAAACAATGGTGTTATGGAAAAAATTTAACTAATGAAGCTAATAAGGATAAGTCATTATTGAATTCACCACCTATAGAAAAATCATTAAAATGCAAGTAGTATGGGAATTATAATATCTAGTTCCGAAATAAGAAGTTTATTGATAATGATCAAAATCAACAACCTCTTAAGACGAGATACAAAGGGAAATATCATGTGATCACTATTTATGATGTGGGGTGTGATAATGTCTTAGTGTAAGGTACACATACTGTCCACTATATAATAGATACAGTCTAATTTTACTAGAGATCTACACATTCTTTTATATATTAATAAATTTACAATGTTTTTAAAATTACTTCCCAATTATTAGATGTTGAATTTTTTATAAAAAACACTGAGGAAACTATGATCAAATCCCAAGTATATTACACTTCTCTAGTTGATGTTTTTGGGAATTTATTTTTTTTGAAAAACAACATATTGTTCTTATGGTTGAATTTAATGTTATCATAGGCCCAGAATGTATTTTTCAATATAAATCCCACATCAATTTCGTGGAAAGGGAAGTCAATTTTGATATTCCAAACAAAACTATGATAATCTATCTCTGTGACGATAAATATGAACATATGATGGAAATCACATCACTTTTTTTGGTTTGTATTCCAATATTAAAAGGGGTATTTATATCTTACGGTTGGGGATAAACTAAACCTTAATGATATAAATATTGTAAAAAAGTTTTTTTTTGTGTTTTCAAAAGATTTTTCTAGTCTTCCAATGAAACATGAGGTTTATTTCTCAATTGAATTCATACGTGGTGTAATATCTATTTGAAATAATCTATATAAAATCCCTCCAATTGAGTTTTGAGAATTATCAAAGCAACTATAGGTGAATGATGATAATGGATTCATTCAGCCAAGTGTGTCACCATGAGGTGCACTTGAACTTTTTTTAAGAAGAAAGATGGGTCGATGTGACTCTGCATTGATTATGAGAAATATAAAAGAGATAAAAATCAAGAGATAGTATCATATACCTCATATTGATGAATTTTTTAACCAAATACATGGAGATCATTACCTTTCCTAGAATTTTCTCCATTCTAGATATTATCAATTGAGGGTTATGAAGAGATATATACCCAAGAAAACATTCTATATAAGGTATTTACACTATAAATATATTGTGAATCCATATTTTCTTACTAATTCCCTCGATATAATCATGGATTCAATGCATAGATAATATATATTTACATTGGATTAGTTTTTGGTATAATTTATAGATTACATTATTACAAATACAAAGAGGAAGTGTATTAATATTACTTTAGAATTTTACTAAAAACCCTATGGAATGAGAAAATATATGAAAAATGTAAAAATTAAAAACATATTCCAAAAAAATATTTAATTTTGGGTCATATAATCTCAATTGGGCATATAATAGTGGATCCATCAAATATGTAGGCCATTGTGTAACATCTTGTATTTTTGGAGCAGGTCAAATTCTAGGCCATTATGAAATTTTCTATGTTTTTTTGGTAGAAAAAAATCATTATCATTTAATGTAACATAATTTTTATTGTTAATTATATATTAGACCTTTTTTAAATGACTATTATTTTTCGGAATGTATCATGGGATTTCATCTATGTTTTGGGTCCGTCAGAGGCCAAAAACTGAAAAATTATTTGGTACACAGAATAGGGCGCACAATATGAATACACCATGAAGAATCTAAGGAGGAACCATGTGCCCCTCCAGGTCTACTAGTCATGTTTTGTAAATCCATATAGGAAGGGAAACACAGCCATGTGGCCATGTATGAAATTTTCCATAGAGGGCTCACCCACAATTTTCACGTGGTTTGGAAAAACTAGCAAATGAACCCTGGGACCCTTAAGCATGGAAAATGGGTGTGCAATAGTTTCTGTATGGTTTGGAAAACCATGATTTATAACCATGTAGAACATTAAAAGTGTGAAAAGTCTATTATTCCATCCTACCATATTTCTTATTTCCTCCTCCTATTTCCTCCTTCGGTCCCACATCATAGTGGGGTTTACCCCATTTTATTCCGCCTAGTTTTTGAGAAATATTCTTCATACGAGTCCTATTTCAGGATTCTTCTATGGTTTTGGTTTCATATTAGTAAGGATACAACTCATATTGAATATATTTTCCATATATATCACCTTACAGAGTTCTAAATACGTGCAATCCGACTAACCATATTTTTAGGGCGTTCACCTGAAATGTTAATTTCTAAAAAATAATAATAATTTAGAGGCTAATATTATATGTGAGTTTGTATTCCAAAACAAGGTAGGAATTTCTTATCATTCTCTATTATAATATGGTTGTTTTAGGGGTGCATCATTGATTCATTTTTTACTGAGTGAGACCCTATAAAATCAATAGCGGTCTGTTAAATTAAAATAAATGTTGTTAATAGAGTCCCATGTGGATGATCCTCTAAGATTACATATGGTGGAAGCCTGATTAGATGCTTTCCCATTGGAAATATTTGGTCCTGGTGTGTTAATTTAATTTAATTTTATTGTTTTTATTTTATAAATTGCTTGTGATGAGTTCCATGAGAAAATTATTGGATTGGACAAAGGATTGATATAGGGATGGACACAGGTATGAGGAGATATAATAGTTAAGGTGGTTGAGGCCAAAATTCTATGAGTGATTATAATCATAGGTTGAGATTCATGGTCATTGGATTTAGGTGACAAGATCATCTGATTGCTGGCATGACCCGGTTGATATGAGATAGTTATGACCATCAGGTTGAGAGACACGGTCGCAGGGGAATGAGGTGCTCAATGATATGTATTAGGTTATTATTTTTTATTGTCTCTATCTCTCGTCTTAGACAACTCAACATTTCAAGTCTCATGCATATAGTAGGACACATGTGATGTGGTGATTTTTATTTCTTGTGAGGGTAAAGGCCTTCAGTAGTTTTGGAATATGGAAGGGGTTAGAGGTTCTTTTCATAGAAAGCCATAGGGATGGTGAAGATCTATCATTTTAAAATTTTGAGACTGTTTTTTGGGGGATAAGGCTTGTCGTTCTAAAGGTATTCATGCAAGGACTATTTGGGAGGGAAAAAAAATGTTCCTTGGGATGTTGGTTGTTGATCTGAAAGTGATATTATTTGGTCGATCAATATCGCTATGCCTCTGATGTTGTGATTTTTAACAAAAAGGTTTCTTAGGAGATGAGGTTTGAGAGACTAGGTATTGATTATTGGGGCGTTTTTTCGGGACATCAGGTATTGTTGGACCCAAGTTATCAATTGGCCCTAGAAGCTGGGTTAGTTTATTAGATGTTGAACCTGAGGGTTCACCTGGGATGATTTTCATCAGGGGATTCCTTTGGAATAAGCTAAGGATCCTCTCTACTATTGTATTATGGAATTGACCAATTTAGGTGATCACTCCATAGTGGTTACTGAGCAGAATGGGAGTGGGTTTTATTATGAATGTGTGTTGTGCTATTATATTTATTATTTATACACACATTATAAACCATATATGTATGATAGTCACACATTCATGGTGTCCTAATGAGATTCTTCATCACACACTACATGTTACCTTCGAGACACATATTGATTTTATGGATTTGAGATCTTATAATGGATCATGGCCAGGAGATTGATCTTAGTGGTTGATTTCATGGGATGGAAGGAAAGGGACTATGGGGTCTTTACTCAGTTGGAGTTCATTTTTTGTTTTCTTTTGCATCACTATGTTATTATATGTATATACTAAGGTAAAGCATTGTAAACCCTTTTTCTCATTCTAGGTATGACCTATTTTTATTCGTTTTATACTATTGGTATCTTGTAATGTTTTAATTATAAAAATGGTTAATTTGATAATGATGTTATCATTATTGCTTCTTCTGCTATTGTTGTTCTTTCACCAGGGGTGGGTTACTGGTCCAATGTATTTTTAGACATCTCTTATACCTATATATCTATTGATACCATTATTATATCATCACCATAGGGTATAGTTTTCTCACTATCACCTCTTTATAACCTCACTGCCAATACAAAGTCTTTGGTATTTGGGGTGGTACAAATATTATCTAGTGGCACGTGCCCGTTGAAATATGTGGGTGGAAATCTGGGCTCGGGTGTTAAAAATTCTATTTAAGGTGTTTATTTTACCTATTTTGGGTCTTAATGTTTAGGATATGGTAGATTCAATGTTAGTATATTGTCAAAACTTGTTTTAGAACTTGTTCTTGGGTGCCTGTAGCCCCATGCATGGGAGATAAACCAAGTTACCAAGGGTGGGAATTTCTCTTCTGCATTACTCATTTTATAGTTGAAATGATTTTCACCTTGATTGGTGAAATTGGTTATGATATTCCTTTTTTATGTGTAACCCTTGGCCTGGTATGGAAAGGGAATATATGGACCCTTATCCCGATATGAAAAGTGGTGGTTGTTTATTATTTTGATAAGCATAACGGATGTTTTAAATATATATATATATATATATATATATATATATATATATATATATATATATCTGCAGATGCTGTGATTAAATTAATCTGATTTACATTGGGGATCTTGAATACACCAAGTGGGGTTGGGTTATTTAAAATTTCAACAATGGAAGCTACAAAACATTTTCCTTCCTAGAATCTCTTTGGTGGAATCTTACTCAACAAACAGAGGAAAGTGTACCCAATGGAATTTTTATGTGATATGTGATATATGTATATATGGTCCTGGATCTTGTATGCGTATCCATGGATGGTGATATGGGGTGATATGGATCACCAACATGGGAGACATAGTCATCATATTAAAGCTCCATGGTTTGTTAGGACGTGTGTAGCCCAAGGCATATGTGAAACCAAGCTCTGATATGGGCGGGTAAGGGAAAAAGAGGCAGGATGTATAGAGATACAGTTGCGATGGGGAAGCGTACGGGTAATAATATTTCACATCCTCAAACTACATTACCTACTTACATTATATATATATGTGTGTGTTATAAGTGATTTATGACCATGGTATTGTTATGCAGTGGGATGCCACCTTGACGGGCTCCAATGGAACATCAGGTGGGAAGTGGTGTGGTGTCACATGAGAAAACAAAAGTTTATAACTATGAGTTTCGGGTTGAGGCCTCAGAGGGTTAGGAAAAGCCTGAGCCGCAAAAGTTGGATTAGGCACAAGCACAAGTACAAGTGGGTCAAACATTACAATTTACAACCTTTGGGATGTGGCATGATGAGAAGATCAGAGTGAGCATGAAGAATGTTCTACAGGGTATTGATAGGATATATTAGGGAGTGGATCCTTCAATAGAGTATTTTAATCAAAAGTTCAAGTCACATCACCCACCAATATTTTAGGGTGAGTGTGTACCACATGTGGCTGGGAACTGGATCGAGTTGATATAGATGATCTTCGAGCAGCATGAGAGACCCCCAGGCTGGAGGGTGATGCATGTTGTAATGTATGGGTTTGGTTAGGAAGGAATGAATGACTGGCTTGGAAGGATTTTGTGGCAATGCTATTTGAAAACTTCTTCCCACATATGCGGAGTGTATAAAGAGATCGTGAGTTCTAGAGCTTTCAGTAGGGATACATATCAATCATGGACTATGAAATAAAATTCACCAAGATTTATTGTTTAGTACCAGGTATTGTGGGTGATGAACCTTCTAGGGTGAGGCATTTTGAGGATGGTTTATGGAAGACCATTCGGGTATAGGTAACATTCTTCACATTTACCACATTCTCAAAGGGGTTAAATCAGGTGCTCATAGCGAAGTGAAATTTTATAGGACATTCTTACTCATGCCAGGTGATTGATTCAAGTGATGTTAGTGTAGATATTTTATCCAGTAGGATGTAAGGCCGAGAGGAGTTCCAAGAGGGCAGTTATTCTAGGGACTTGAGAAGAACACCATGGAGTAGATATTCTATGGCGTGCTTCCAATGTGGGTAGTTGGGACACATGCTGAAATAGTGCGATCAAACACCAAAGGATTACCATGTATATGGTCAGGCTGTGTATTTCAAGAGGTTTTAGAGGAATCCTTCTCAGATGACCAAAAACCAGGGACTGGGGAAGACTCAAGGTTACGAGATCAGACCTTGAGTGGTACTAGGAGCAGGAATCCATGATTCAGCTGCACACAGAGGTAATGGTAGAGATAGTGCGGCCCAGTAATGGGGTTAGTGGCTAGTGGCTGGTGGAACACCATAAAGATGATAGAATTCAATTATTCGGGCTTTAGTCCTGGTGCACACCATAGAGCTTCGTGTGTCATAGTATACTTGTTAGCTAATTATGGTTATAGGTACACCATAGGTGTAGATGTGGCTATTTTCTATTAATTTTTGTATGTAATTTTTAGAGGCATGTATGTTTTGGGTGCACATGGTTCACAAGATATATCTATGGACTAACCATATGATGGTTAATTTTTTTGAATCAGATCATATGAATTATATATATATATATGTGTGTGTGTGTGTGTGGTGTGTCTGGAATTGGGATAACTTATGAGGACCTTTAGGTGTGTGTCTTATGAGGTGTGTTGGAGTCTATTCATCAATGTGATGCAAGATTAGGTGAGGTGCATAGGAATCTTTGCATCAGTATGATGCAAGATATCTTTGAGGTGCAAGGCACCGAGACTGATTATGGGAATCTACTAAAGTGTGGGACCTCATAAGTGTCATGTGTGGCATAGAGACAAGGCATGAATTTTATGAGATACATGACATAATGGGTATTGAGTATGAAATTGGAGAACCTAATGAGGTGTTGGAGTGACAACGCATCATGAGAGAACCTTTGAGTCTAGGTATTCTCAATGGACCATCAATTTCTCTTGAGTTTTAGCTCATGAGGTGACTGGGGAAGGTAACTCATATGGTAGGGAGTTCCTTGAGAGTGTTTACATGTGATGGGATATTGGGGTAGTCCTATTTTAATTTTAAAAGAGATGGTTATGTTTGGAGCCATCTCATATTTATGCTATGTAGATCACGGAAGAGCTATGTTAAGGGGGAGAGATTGTAACATCCTGGATTTTTGGAGAGGGATGAATTCCTTTACTGTTTTTAAATTTTTGGTGATTGGTTGGTAGAATGACATATTTTTCATTTTATATAACATAATTAAAAATATTCCTTTTGCCTTAGACCTTGTTTTTAGATGACTCTTTATTATCAACATGTTTTTCAGGATGTTGTTTAGGTTTTGATCCTGTTGGAGGCCAAAAACCCAAATTTTTTGGGGTCCACAGATTGGGGTGCACGGTTTGGATAAATAATTAATCCTCTAAAGAGAAATTGTGCATCCATCTTGTTCTACTAAACATGGTTTGAATAACCATACAAGAGGCAGTGAATATCCATGTGACCATGTCTAATTTTTTTGACAGAGGCCTCATGCATTGTTTACACAACGCTTGTAAAACCATGCACATGAACCGTGTGAGCCTAGAGCATGGAAACAGGTGGAACATGATTATCACATAATTTTGAAAACCATTTTATCTAACCATGAATCCAATTAAAAGTGTGAAAACTATATTTTACCTTCTTCATAATGTATTATTTCTTAATTTATCTTCCTCCCTCAGTCGCACACAACAGTTGGGTTTATCCCAATTTCTTCCTCCCCTAGATATTGTGTTATATTCTTCATATGAGTTTAATTTCTCGATCCAACTATCGTGTTGGATTCATATCGATAAGGATCAAAATCCCCATACATATATTTTTCCTTCCTCTTATTTATGGACTGCAAATTTAATGCAATCCCATTTTCCCGATTTTTAACAAATTCATAAAAAACACTAATTTCTTCCTAATCGGATTTAGTTATAGGCCAATATTGGATGTGTGGGTGTCATCCAACATTAGTTATGTGGTGATCATATTTTTCAGTGATTTTGCGATTGTTTTGATGGTGTATCTTTGAGAACCCCACTGCGTTGACCGATCGAGACACTATAAAATTAATATTTGTATTTTAAATTAATTAAATGATGTTAATAGATGCCTATGGGAATGCTCCTCCAAGTTTACAAATGGTTGAGGCCCAATGAGTGGCTCAAAACATGGTAATATTAATCTAGGGTGTTTTTATTTAATTAAATTGAATTTTTTGTGATGAGTTCCATGGGAAATGGATGGGCTTGGAACAAGGATTGAGATAGTGATGACAATATGGTATAAGGAGATGTAAACTTCAGGATGGGAGAGACCCATATTCCTTGAGTGATGATGATCATAGGTTTGGATACATGGTCACTAGATTGAGGTGATGAGGTCATCATGTTGTGATCATGTTTCGAGTGATATGTTATGGTGATGACTGCTAGGATGTGTTATATAGTTGTAGAAGAACATGATGTCATATGGTGTTTCTTAGATTGTTATTTTCTGAATTCCACTCACTCGTGTCAGCCAATGATTCATTTGGAGTCATGTACACACAGTAGGACTCAAATGATGAGGTGTTTCTGGCCGCTAATGTGGATAGAGGCCTCCAGTAGTTTTGTCCTAGTGAAATATTTGGAGGTACATTATGTAGAAACACATTAGGATGGTGAGGATCCATCATATGATAGTTTTGAGACTATTGGTTAAGGGATGAGCCTCACTGTGATTGACACAATTGGTCCAGGACTATTTTGGAGGATAAACATTGTCATTCCTTGAGACATGGGATGTTGAGAAGATGTTGATATTATTTAGAGGACATGTATCATTGTTCCTTAGAACTCATGCTTTGAGTGGATGAGGTTTCTTATGAGATGAGTCTTGAGTGACCATGTTTTAATTTTCAGTTCATTCCTTTGAGACATCAAGTATTTATTGAAATAATGTGTTAGTTGGAATGAGGTTCGAGGTGATTTTATTGGAGGTGGAAAATGATGGTTCACTAGGGATGATTTACATCAATGCATTCATTTGGCTTAGGCTAAGGATCCTCCTCCCTAAGATATTCTGACATTAGATGAAATAGGTGATCTATCCCCTGTGGCTGCTAAGCCCTTGGGGGAGGTCATTATTATACCTGTGTGATGTGTTTCTATATTTTTTATTTAGACACACCTTCTTAATCACAGATGTAAGATAAGAAAACATTGGTGGTGGCTTACTGAGATTCTTTCTTACACCATACACGGTACCCTTGGGCCACATATATATTTTATGGAAATGAGATTAGGTAAATGTTGGGCTCAAGAGATGGATCATAGTGGTTGGTTTTTCATGGGATGGAAAGAAAAAGACCATGGGGTCTTACCTTATATGAATTTCCTTTTCTGTTTTCTTTTTTACCATTATTATATTATATGTACTTACTAAGTTCAACCATTGATACCCTTCTACTTATTTTCTATATGACCTATTTTGTATGTATGCTCTAAAATTATTATCTTGAAATGTTTTAATTCTGAAAATGGTTAATTTAAGTTTTTTGGTTTCATTATTACTTCTGCAAATATTTTTGTGCTTTCACCATGGGTGGGTTAGCGGTCGAGTTTCTATTTGGTCTTTTCGTCTACTATAATATCAATTTAGAGCACTATTATACGGTCAAAAGAGGGTATGGTCTCGGAAAAATTACCTCTTTACACACTTTCTATTAGTTGAATGCCTTTGGAATTCAGGGAGTTGTTCTTAAGGCAAAGTGGCACTCAACCATTGCACTATTCAGGTGTCAATTTTGGTTGCGGTGCTAGATATTGAATGTAGGACCAAACCAAACATGGCGACTGAGATCCATAGTTTTCTTAGTTTGGATGAATATTATCAATTATTACAAGATAATTTATCTTTTTATTGCAATTCACTCATCATTTTAGCTCAAATGGGATCCATGTTCCTTTGGAAAAATATATGTGAGGAAAAGTTCATGGAACTAAAGAGAAGTTTACTCAGTGAACGTATTGTTACATTACCATGTAGTAAATAAGGGTTTATGAAAGATAGTGTTGTATAATAAAAGGGATTGTGATGCATCCTGTTGTAAAATTATATAGTTATGGATTATGTCTCACATAAATAGAAGGTTTTGGAGAAAAACTAACTAACTGATGATTTTGAGTTAACTGTAGTAATATTTTCATTAAATACATGGTGTATTTTTTATGAAAAAAATGTGTGATTTATATCAGTAAGCTCCCGATTCAACTTATATATTTTCTAGGTTTCTCTTCTATCATCTTGTTCTTTTTTTTTTGTGAAATCTCATTCGACCTATTTTGAGGTAGGATTTCTATTTATTTAATTTCTTCCAAACCATATAGAACCAATCCTTGGCATTGGATGAGTAGAGTATCATAAGGAAAGGTTAGGTAGTTTATTGAATTTTACTCATGTTTCTATAGATTCATAACTATTTCCATTGTGTTGTGTGCAAAACATTAATGTGATTAACCTTAAAATTTATTTATTCATATAAATTTATTACACACCCTGATACACCCATATGATCAATTTTTGTGTAACTATAGGATGCTGACCTAAAAAATAGACACTCCTTCTGTCTGCCAGTAATATTTCACCCATAATAATTAATTGATTAAATTATTTGGGAACATTCTAACCATTTTTATTATATTATAAATAAATTTTATTAATTTATTATGGAACCTCTTATGTTCCATGTTGAACCAGGTATTTATTTTTTTCATGTTTGGAAGCATTATAAAATGACACTTTTTTATCAATTGAGTTATGAATCTTGAATCTGATATTTAGTGATGCTAAATGATTCCTTTGATAACTATTGTCATTTTTTATATTTTAACCCCTATATATGGCAAATTGTATACTAAATTAAAAAATGGTTATTAGTGTTATAAATCATTCATGGCCTTAAGGAATTGGTATTTTCCAATGCATTTTGTTGTTGTTAAATTTATGGAATGTTTAAGACATGGCCTCTTTTTTATGACCTTAGATGGAGTTTCCATCTTTATATACAAATATTTATTGAACCGAAGAAACCTGGTGAGTTCTTGGACCAACCTATAAATTGAATTCCCATGTATTTAACAGTTTAATTACAATAGGACCTTCTAAGAATTTCTTTGATTCTTGTAAAATGAATTTTCATGTATGATAGATTAAATGACATATAAAAAATGGAATGGATTGTTCATTATGGTTTCTTTCTTTTAATGGATGAAATGGTTTAATTATAATTAGTTAAAGGGTTTGAAGGAAACACTAATTATTATATTATTTTATTAAACTTTTATTACTTAGTTATATTGGGATTGTGAATTACCTTAAAAGGTAATGCCTTAATTTTATTTCTATTTTCTATTTTTATTGGATGTAGTTTGATGGTATGGATTCTGTTGAGCATGAAGTTATCATGATCCCTTACACTGAGAATTGAACATGATGTATAAAACCGATTACACTATTTGGATGGTGGGTATGATTCACCACATACCTTTCTTGAGTGTTGACATGAAAATGCACTCCCTGTTTTTTGGGTGTTGACATGAAGACACAATAACCATAACGTGTGATGATCATGAAGATTCCCTGTAACGCCCTGACCCCAGTTACCAGAGTCGGTGCATTATTACATAACATTGACAAGATCATAAGAAAGATCAAATATCGAATGACCAATTAGTTTAGTATCCTTGGAAACACTAGATATATTCAAAAACTTTTACATTACATCATAAAAATGAAAACTACTAAAACATAGTCTCCATAGTCCACACTCTTATCCCATCATACTATCCATGCAGGTCATTCATAATTTACTTCTTCATATCCTGGGAAAAATAAAACATAGAAAATGGGTGAGCTCAAATGCCCAGTAAGGATAACAATATAGCAGAAACTTTCATAAATAAGAATAAACATTTAAGGAAATGTATAACTAAAACAAAAGTCTTTTAAACTATAACTTCAACATAGCATGTAAAAAATAAAATGAAATAATTCCATTTACTTATTCACATGGATATCATACTAATCGAATAATCACATGCAATATCAATAACCACTTTCATAATGATGGAATGCATAATGCCAGACTATCATATCCACATAGTCAAGGCCTCCTTCCAAGATTACAAAAAATATTTTGTCAAGGCCTTGTGAGAAGACACTAGTTTGTCTCATGAGACCAACCAATGCATCAAGGAGCTATAGCGGGCTCCACCCGTCACTTATTAAGCCCAATGCATTCCTCATATGAACAGGTTTAAACATAACTTAAACATTCGTATTAAAAAAGGAATATGAAATGTCAATACTTTCACCATAAACCATGAATGGTATAAAAATAACACATCCACAGTCAAACATATCACAAAAACTTCAATACAATATGGAAGTTTTGTTTCATAATAAATAAACATCAAATAATCTTAAAATCCATCAAAGGATGTTGACAAAGATGAAATCAAAACTGTTTGAGAGAAATATCTCTTTATTTTGAAATCATTTAAAAGTCACATAATTATAAAAGAAAACATTTACTTTGAAAATATTATTATAAGATTGTAAGGGAAGCTTCAACTATTTTATAATGGTGGAAAATAGCCACACCTGCTGTATAAGTTAAAAGAACATTATTACCTTAATTCTGTCGAAAATGTTAAAAAGGACCTTGTTTGGAAAATGACCGAAAGATTCCTTTGTAAACTTCTTATAAAATGTCAAACAAGGGTATAAATGACTTTAACCCATATTCTGTAAAATATTAATAATGTTTTGAAAAACATTTTAAAGAAACATGGATGTGAATGATAAAGAGATCCTAGTAGATTATTATGTATAAACAACCTCAGATAATGAAGAGATTGCAAAATAAACCCTTACCTTGTACTTTTCCTCGGTTGGGGGTAGGTTACCCTCCTGTATAATGGTGAAATAATTTTTATTAAATTATAAAAGAATCTTATACATTATTATGTTATCATATAGGATCTTTTAACATTGCTTTGTTAATAATATCTTAGTATTATCGTCGTTTCAGGTGTTAACTTACTCATTTTATTTTATATGTTTTGTTACCTAAGCCATGTTTTTCATGGATGGGTTGTATCTTATTTATATCCAGAATGATATCAATTCCTTAAACATTATTTTTAAATCATAAAATTATAATTATACTTTAATGAATACGATGGAGAATGAATCTCATCGCGTTCGTGGAGACGGTAGTCCGTACGTACGCACGAGCGACAATATCATTCTTTTGATATTAAAATAATATATAATTGGATGGTATATCATATATAAAGAATCATTATCATGTTATATTTATTATTTAAATTAATTACAAATCATTATTATACACATCCAGATAATAATATATTGAATAACAATTACACCACGACGTGGAGACGGTAAGCCGTACGTACGCACGTATGGTGACATGTCCTTCAAAGGATGGGTAAAATACTGAATATGGTTGTACTATATTCATCATAATATTAAAGTATATAATAGACACTGGATTAATTATTTTATAATGGGAATAAAAAAGAAATAAGAAGTTGAAGAAGAAATGAATTTGAAAAAGGGTGGTGAAAACATAACCTCTTCTTTGGGTTCTTCCTTTTGATTTGATAAAAAGGGCACCTTAGGTTGGCTTTCTGGTCAAACTAAGTCATCTATGTTGTAATGAGGGAAGTTGAGATAGTATTTGGGTAGGGTTCGGCCGAACCATAATTCTTTGAAGATGTGAAGAATTGGTTAGAAGTGGTGTCCTTTTATAAGGGGGAGGAGGGGCACCTTTGGAAAAGCTAGAAATATTATTTTATAATAAATTAATATTCGGTTTCTAATGGCTCCGAAGTGGATTATTTAAAAGTTAAGGCGGGTATGGGTCGAAACCCACTCAACAAATAGAATTTATACAGGTTGGGTCATTATATTAACCATATAATTTAGTTTTAACTCTTAGTTAATTAGTTTGACACTTACCATGCCACTTTGTATTTTTATATTATGTAGTTAATAAACTTACTATATACATCAAAGAGACCCCCCAAGTGGTCCATTAATGATACCAATATCATTATTTAAGTCTCTTGGCCGAACCTTATATTTTTAAGAATTGAATATCAATTAATAATATAATATTTTTTTAAAAACACTTTTATGTCAATTTAGATACTATCTGGAAAATTGATTTTTTTTGAAAATCATAACAGAATGATTACTTCAAGAAAAAGTTAATTAAAGCATTCCTAACATGTCATATTAAACTAAAAAATTATTTTAATTCATAAAAAGTGTAAAATTATATTTATTTGGGTATTTATAATATCAATTATTTTAATTTTTCACTATTATGGTAATTACTGCATCATCATTATTTCATAAATAAATTAAATTATTTAATGTCTAAAAATTATATATAAAATATCATATGTAGGAATTATTTTTTATATTTATAATGATTATTTTTAATCTAATTTATCTTAAGTGTAACCCTATATTAAAAATGTTTTAGTAAATAAAGTTTGATTTTAACTCTTTTAACTTTTCTTTGAATTAAAAAATAATAAATGTCCTAATCTAATCCAAGTGGACCTAAATGATAATATTTTATTCCTAAGGTTGTTTTCGGTTGATATAAACTTGTCAAATAGAATTAGGACATGTGTTAGGGTAATATTAATATCATTTTTACCCTTAATTACCCTATTTACTTTTAACCGTGGTAAATAAAAGTAAAAAGTTTCTATTCACCAAAAATTATTTCCATCTCATTGAACAAAATTTTACTCCTTGATATGAACCGCGTCTCTCGGATTTTTGAAATTCCACTCACATAAGTGGTAAAATTATGTTTTATGAAAAATTTAGTATTTTAACTACCACTTAGTGGTTTCACTATTCATCAAAAAATGATGTTTTTCATAAAAATACCAAAAAATCACTCTAGGATAATTTTGATATTCCAAATCCAAAAATGAAGTCCATTTTGAAAAATAAGATTTATAAATTTCAAAAGGTGGGTATTACTATTCATAATGGCTAGTTTGATTAGTTGTGGTGTGTTAGAACTCGATGTTGCGTACAACACATGCTATTGCATTATTCAAAGAGAAGCATACCATAGAAGTTTGGGGTGTTACATTCTACCCTCCTTAAAATAATTTCATACTCAATATTTTTAGAATACTACCGTATGAAAAGACTCGGGTGGTTCTTCATCATAAGTTCCCCGGGTTCCTACGTTGCCTCTTCCATCTTATGGTTTCTCCACAAGACTTTTACCAGACGAGTCGTCCAGTTTCTCAGTACTTGTTCTCTCGTATCAATAATCTTGACAGGCTCTTCGCAATAAGAAAGATCAGGTTCCAGTTCTAATTCTTCATAGGTGAGTATATGCTTTGGGTCAGGCATGTATTTCCTCAACAAAGATACGTGGAACATGTCATGAACTTTGGAGAGACTTGGAGGCATTTCCAATTAGTAAGCTATAACCCCAATTCGTTCTAGAATTTCGAAAGGTCCGATGTACCTGGGACTCAATTTACCTTTCTTAACAAAACGTATGACTCCTTTCCATGGAGATACCTTCAGGAAAACATGATCACCAACCTGAAATTCCAAATCCTTCCTTCGATTATCGGCATATCTCTTCTGCCTACTTTGAGCTGCTTTGATATGGTTTTGGATTACCTTCACCTTTTCCATCATTTCCTCCACCAGTTCTGGGCCTACAAGTTTTCTTTCACCAACGTCATCCCAACAGGTTGGTGTGCAATATCTCTTTCCATATAACGCTTCATATGGTGCCATATAAATACTCAAATGGAAGCTATTTTTATAGGAAAATTCTTCTAGAGGTAAATATTGATCCCACATACCCTGAAAGTCAAGTGAGCTGGATCTAAACATGTCTTCTAAGGTTTGAATAGTTCGTTTTGATTGTCCATCTGTTTGAGGGTGGTAGGCAGTGATCAAATGAAGTTCAGTATCCAAGGCTTTCTGAAGAATTTTCCAGAATCTTGCAGTAAAACGGGGATCACGATAAAAAACAATCAATAGGGGTACTCCATGAAGTCTCACAACTTCATCAATATATAGTCTTGCTAGCCCTTCAAGTGGTAAATCTTCCCTTATAGCATGAAAATATTCTGAATTGGTAAGACGATCAACAATAACCAATATTGCATCGTTCCTTCTACAAGTCTTTGGTAGTCCCATGAAAAATTCCATCATAATATCATCCCATTTCCACTGTGGTATGGGTAGAGGTTTCATGACTCCTCCAGGCTGTTGCCTTCCAGCTTTCACTTGTTAACAAACCATACATCTTGACACAAAATCAGAAATCTCCCTCTTCATGTTGTCCCACCAAAAATGTTCCTTCAAATATCTATACATTTTGGTGCTCCCAGGGTGTAAAGAGAAATTAGAACTATGAGCATCATCCAACAATTCCCTTTTTAGATAAGGTATATTAGGAACTCAAAGTCTCTTCCCAAATTTCAAAATTCCATCTTCGTACACAAAGTCTCTCAATCTCCCATCATTCACAACTTTAATCTTCTTTTGAAATTCTTCATCATCAGTGTGAGAACTCTTAATCCTTTCTAATAAAGATGGTTTGGAAACCATTTGAAAAAGCATTGATGTTTCACCTTCCCTAGTTATTCCCACGTCCATCTTCACTAAATCCATGAAAATTGGATCCCTTTCAATTCTCATATTGTTCAAAACTCCATGATCTTTTCTACTCAAATCATCATCCACCTTGTTTTCCTTCCCCGGGTGGTAGTGTATCGTGTGATCATAATCCATGAGTAATTCAAGTCATCTTTTTTGCCTCATGTTGAGTTCTTATTGTGAGAAAATATACTTCAAACTCTTGTGATCAGTATAAATCTCACATTTTCACCATAGAGGTAGTGCCTCTATATCTTCAAAGCAAAGATCACAACTACTAACTCAAGATCTTGAGTAGGATAGTTTTGTTCATGAATTTTCAACTATCGTGATGCATAGTCAATGCCCCTATCATTCCGCATAAGGACACAACCAAGTCCTTTCTTCGATGCATCACTTTAAATAACAAACCCATCATTCCCTGATGGTAGAGTAAATATAGGAGAATTGACTAATATTCTATTAAGTTCTTCAAAAAATTCTTCACACTCTTTTGTAAAAACAAATTTATCCCCTTTACGGGGGAGATTTGTTAATGGGTTAACCAACCGGGAAAAATTTTGGACGAGACATTGATAATAACCTGCTAAACCAATAAAACTATGTACCTCAATTATACTCGTAGGTTTTGGCCATTCTTGGATTTCCTTGGTCTTAGAAGGATCAACAAAGATTCCATCTTTAGAGACAATATGGCCAAGAAAAGAAATCTCCTGAAGCCAGATTTCACAGTTGCTAAACTTCCAATATAATTCATGTCTTCTCAGAGTCTTCAACATAATGCGCATGTGATTTTAATGATCTTCATAGCTTTTGGATTATACCAAGATATCATCAATAAATACCATGACAAATTCATCTAGATATTCCTTGGAAACTCTATTCATCATATCCATGAATATAGAGGGTGAATTAGTCAATCCAAAAGGCATTACTGTAAACTCGTATTTCCTGTACCTGGTTCGAAATGCTGTCTTCAGAATGTCTTCCTTATTCACACACAACTGATGGTATCCAGTTCAAAGGTCAATCTTTGAAAAGTATTGAGCTCCATGCAGTTGGTCAAATAAATAATCAATGCGAGGTAGCGAATACTTGTTCTTTATTGTTATAGCATTGATCTCCCTGTAGTCAATACAAAACCTCATAGATCTATCTTTCTTTTTAACAAAAATAATAGGGTCTCCACAAGGAGAAACACTAGGGAGAATAAATCCCTTATTAATCAATTCCTCTAGTTGTTTCTTTAGTTCAACTAATTATATAGTGTCCATTATATAAGGGGTCTTCAATATAGTCCTTGATCCAGGAATTAAATCAATGGAAAATTCAACTTCTCGTTCTGGAGGATGTCCAGGTAAATCTTCCAGAAAAAAATCTACATATTCTTTCACAACTGGTACATCCTCTATTTGAACATTCCTTTCCTCGTCCAATGCAATTTCATCATCTTCCTCCCCAATAATTGAATTTAGTTGAGCTATTGGGGGTATATCTAGATACGAATTAGGTGGTGACGATTCTTCTCTAATGATAAGGTGTTCCTTATCATCATCATAAAAAAACATAACCTCCTTCTTCTTACAATAAATCTTCACATCATGGTCTGAAATCCAGTCCACACTGAGGATTTTATCAAACTCAATCATAGGTACGAAGATGATATTAGCAGATAAAGAATATTCATGTGCCCTAATGGGGACTGATTCAAAAAACTTTGTTGCAATGATACTTCCCTTAGGAGTTTTAACTGAAAACCCCCTTTTTAAATCAAATAGGAAATATCTAATTTTCTTAGAAAACTGGGAAGATATGAAACAATACAATGATCTAGAATCAAAAAATGCATTTTCTAAACTTGAGGAAACCATTAAATTACCTTCCACCACATCTTTCGGAGCTTCTACCTCAGTAGTAGTGATAACATAAGCATGGCCTTGATCCCATGGAATTTTCTGAGGTAAGTTCCCCTGACACTTAGGACATTCATTTGCATAATGTCCCATCTCCCTGCAATTGTAGCATTGGACATCAGTAGCTTCCTTATTCCCCTTGCAATCATGAGTTTGGTGGCCCTTTTCACCACACTTGTAACAGTCACCCATTCCCTTCAAGAAAGTACCGGGGTGTTTCTTACCACATTTACCACATGATGGAAATTAAAAAATTCTCTTATTCCACTTATTTCCATTCCCATATTGATCAGCAGATCTCTTATTCTCTTTCTTTTCTTTAAAGTCATAAGACATAGAGAATACCATTTTTGTCTTGATAACACATATGACAATTTCTTCGTATGATGAAAAGGATTATGAGACTAATGCTTGATAGAGAAATGGTTTTAACCCATCAATGAAATGATCAATCTTACTTATTGGGATACATATATAATCTCCAGCATACCTTGCTAGCCTTGTAAAGTTATCCTCATACTTTGTTACATTCTCATCCTCCTTTTGTCTCAGACTCAGAAATTGCCTTTCCATATCTGCTCGATGGTCACAAGGAAAGTATTTTTCTAAAAATAGATCTTTGAACTCCCTCCATTCCATATCTGATACTTCATCATCTACCTTCATGTTTTGAATCAATGACCACCATTGATCAACATCTATAGCGAGGCGATAAACTGCCATGACACCTTTTTCCCTTCCAACACTCCCCAAAGCCTGAAATATTTTCTCTAGGGAACTTATCCATTGTTCAGCTACTAATGGATTTGTATTCCCAATGAATTTTGGTGGTTGCTGCCTCATGAAGGGATCTAACATTGATCCTCCACACTGTGGATCAGGGTGCTCCATACGAGTAATTTTATTATTCATAACCTGATTGAGTTGTCCCAGTATGGTGATTAGTTGATCAGCACCAGTTGCATCACCAACTCCACTATAATTATCTTGAGCAGGAGGGAAATCCCTCCATGGAGTGCGTGTATTGATACAGTTTCCATTTCTTCCACTAGGAGCCATTTCTAAACAATGGCATAAACTAAATCATTTTATGAATCAAAATACATTATTCCATACTTATATAACACTTAACATAAATTGAACTATTTATGGATATAATCCATAATCATAAAAATGTTTTCTTTGAGGAAGTATATACTCATAAACCCTTCATAATGATTTGTAAAGAAAATAAGAGTTATCCTAAGCATATCCCTTGAGAGTGTCGTAACCAAGAGTGAAGCACGACCCATTGTCATGCACCAGTTCCCATTCAAGTCTAGCTCAAACCGGTGTTTTTGTGTTTTACCCCTAGGTACATCTGTGCCAGAGCTGCCTCTACCTGCTCGTATCCAGAAATGGATGTATTTCTCAGAAAACTCACAAAATCTCTAGAATACCAAAATTCTAGGAAGTTCTTCTATACTAATCCTCAAAGTCCATCTTAAGTCATGTGCTCTAATCAGAGTTTATCTAAATCTAGCTTCAAAGGATTGTACTAAACTTCCTCTGATACCAACTGTAACGCCCCGACCCCAATTACCCAGAGTCGGTGCATTATTACATAACATTGGCATGATCACAAGAAAGATCAAATCTCGAAAGACCGATTAGTTTAGTAGCCTTGGAAACACTAGGTAAATTCATAAAGATTTACATTAAATCATAAAAATGAAAACTAAAACAACATAGTCTCCATAGTCAACACTCTTATCCCCTCATACTATCCATGTAGGTCATTCATAATTTACTTCTTCACATGCTGGGAAAAATAAATCATAGAAAAGGGGTGAGCTCAAATGCCCAGTAAGGATAACAATATAGTAGAAACTTTCATAAATATGAATAAACATTTAGGGAAATGTATAACTAAAATAAAATCCTTTTAAACTTGAACTTCAACAAAGTATGGAAAAAATAAAATGAAATAATGCCATTTACTTATTCACATGGATATTCTACTAATCGAATAATCACATTCAATATCAATAACCACTTTCATAATGATGGAATGCATAATTCCAGACTATCATAACCACATAGCCAAGGCCTCGTGCCAAGACTACAAATAAGATTTTGTCAAGTCCTTGTGCCAAGACACTATTTTGTCTCGTGAGACCTACCGATGCATCGAGGAGCTATTGTGGGCTCCGCTGGTCACTTATTATGTCCAATGCATTCCTCATCTGAACAGGTTTAAACATAACATAAAAATTCGTATTAAAACTTGCATACGAAATGTCAATACTTTCACCATAAACCATGAATGGTATAAAAATAACACATCCACAGTCAATCATATCACAAAACCTTCAATACAATATAGAAGTTTTGTTTCATAATAAATCAACTTCAAATAAGCTTAAAATCCATCAAAGGATGTTGACATAGATGAAATCTAAACTATTTCAGAGAAATATCTCTTTATTTTAAAATCATTTAAAAGTCAAATAATTATAAAAGAAAACATTTAATTTGAAAATATTCTTATAAGCTTGTAAGGGAAGCTTCAATGATTTTATAATGGCGGAAAATAGCCACACCCACCGTATAAGTAAAAAAACATTCTTACCTTAATTATGTCGAAAAGTTTAAAAAGGACCTTGTTTGGAAAACGACAGAAAAATTCCTTTATAAACTTTTTATAAAAAGTCAAACAAGGATATAAATGACTTTAACCCATATTCTGAAAAATAGTAATAATGTTTTGAAAAACATTTTTAAGAAACATGGATGTGGATGATAAATAGATCCCAGTAGATTATTACATATAAACAACCTCAGATAATGAAGAGATTGCGAAATAAACCCTTACCTTGTACTTTTCATTGGTTTGGGGTAGGTTAACCTCCTTTATAATAGTGAAATAATTGTTATTAAATTTTAAAATAATCATATACATTGTTATGTTATCATATATGATCTTTTAACATTGCTTCGTTAATAATATCTTAGTATTATTGCCGTTTCGCGTGTTAACTTACTCGTTTTATTCTATATGTTTTGTTACATAAGCCATGTTTTTCATGGATAGGTTGTATCTTATTCATATCCAGAATGATATAAAGTCCTTAAACATTATTTTTAAATTATAAAATGATAATTATAGTAGAATGGATACGATGGAGAATGAATCTCATCGCGTTCGTGGAGACGGTAGTCCGTACGTACGCACGAGCAACAATATCATTATTTTGATATTAAAATAATATATAATTGGATGTTATATCATATATACAGAACCATTATCATTTTATATTTATTATTTACATGAATTAAAAATCATTATTATACCCATCCAAATAATAATATATTGAATAACAATTACACCACGACGTGGAGACGGTAAGCCGTACGTACGCACATATGGTGACATGTCATTCAAAGGATGTATAGAATACTGAATATGGTTGTACCATATTTATAATAATATTAAAGTATATAGGAGATACTGGATTCATTATTTTAGAATGGGAATAACAATGAAATAAGAAGTTGAAGAAGAAATGAATTTGAAAAAGGGTGGTGGAAATATTACCTCTTCTTCAAGTTATTTCTTTTAATTTGATCAAAAGGGATCCTTAGGTTGGATTTCTGATCAAACTAAGGCCTCTAGGTTGTAGTTAGGGAAGTTTATAGAGTATTTGGGTAGGTTTTGGCCGAACCAAAAGGCTCTGAAGGTGTGATGAATTGGTTATAAGTGGTGTCCTTTTATAAGGGGGAGGAGGGGCACCAAGGGAAAATATAGAAATATTATTTCATAATAAATCTATATTCTGTTTATAATGGCCCCAAAGTGGATTATTTAAAGGTTAAGGTGGGTATGGGTCGAAACCCACTCAAACAATAGAATTTATACAGGTTTGGATCATTATATTAACCTTATCGTTTAGCTTTAACTCTTAGTTAATTAGTTTGACACTTACCATGTCACTTTGTATTTTTATATTATATAGTTAATAAACATACTATATACCACCAAGCTACCCCCAAGTGGTCCATTAATGATACACATATCATTATATAAGTATCTTTTCCGAACCTTATATTTTTAGGAATTGAATATCAATTAATAATATAATTTTTGTTTTAAAAACTCTTTTATGTCAATTTTGACACTATTTGGAAAATTGATTTTTTTGAAAATCATAATAGAATGATTACTTCGAAAAAAGTTAATTAAGTCACTCGTCACATGTCATGTTAACCTATAAAATTAGTTTAATTCATCAAAAGTCTCATATTATATTTATTTTGGTATTTATAATATCAATTATTTTATTTTTTCACTATAATGGTAATTAATGTATCATCATTGCGTCATAAATAAATTAAATTATTTAAAGTCTAAAAATTATAAACAAAATATCATTATGTAGGAATTATTTTTATCTTTCTAATGAATATTTATAATCTAATTTATCTTATGTTTAACCCTATATTAAAAATGTTTTAGTAAATAAACATTGATTTTAACTCTTTTAACTCTTCTTTGAATTAAATAATAATAAATGTCCTAATCTAATCCAAGTGGACCTAAATGATAATATTTTATTCCTAAGGTTGTTTTTGGTTGAGATAAACTTGTCCAATAGAATTAGGACATGTGTTAGGGTAATATTAATATCATCTTTACCCTTAATTACCCTATTTACTTTTAACCGTGGTAAATAAAATTAAAAAGTTACAATTCAAAAAAAATTAATTTCATGTCATTGAACAAAATTATACTCCTTGATATTAACTGTGTCTCTCAGATTTTCTAAATTCCACTCACAGAAGCGGTAAAATTAAGTTTTATGAAAAATTCAGTTTTTTAACTACCACTTAGTGGTTTCACTATTCATCGAAAAATGATGTTTTTCTGAAAAATACCAAAAATTCATCATAGGCTAATTTTGATATTCCGAATCCAAAAATGAAGTCTATTTTGAAAAATAAAATTTATTAATTTCAAAAAGCGGGTATTACTATTCATAACGGCTAGTTTGATTGGTTGTGGTGTGTTAGAACTCGATGTTGCGTGCAATACACGCTATTGCATTATTCAAAGAGAAGAGTACCATAGAAGCTTGGGGTGTTACATTCCCACTAATTATCAGATATAGGTCATGTATGCTCTATTTGAGCTTATAGGCTCATCTTGACTGGTTATGGATGAATGGGTCATGCCTCGGTCTTTCCATTACAAAGTATTCTAGGTATATGGACACTGGTATCCACACATACTTTGTTCATATAGGTGGATTAAATATATAAATACACTATATTATATATATATTTATATAAATATAATTACAGACAAGAAAATCATTTTGTTCATGAGATGAAGCAGGTAGAGCCACCAGGAGTCATTTTTGAACCTGAGTGGGTTGGTATTTATTTACTTATTTACTCAATTGTTGATTATACTATTACATTCCCACATCATTACATTATATTCATGGACTTGATTTAGCTGTAGAAACTATAGGTGGTTGCCGGCTAGGATTTTATCTCACATCCTTTTGTGAGCCACCACTACAATGGGGTAACTGAGTAGATCTCATGTTCGTTGGACCATGGATTATTTCTTGTGACATGTTCTTTTACCAAATAGTTTGGAACACAAGACTGAGCTAGAGTTAAGGATGATCATATATTTCTCCCTTAGAGATTTTATTTATTTTCCTCATTCAAGTGTAACAATTTATTGTTTTTTCTAACATATATCTACTATTTTAGTTTTTGTTTCATCATTTGGACATTCATGCATTGTGTACATTGGAATTGGCCATCAATTATTTAATTTATATTATTCTTTCATTTCTCTATCTTCTATTTATTACTAATTCCATTATTTTCTATTATTTATTTACTTTCACACTATTATTATACTCTAATCATGAGGGAATAGACTCCCCAATATCAGTTCTTTAGACCTTTTCTACTAGTCTACTACCTCTAGCATTCTAGGTAGTGTTCTTGAAGCCATGTGGAGACTGATAAGGATTTTGATTTATTGTCCAATCAGGATGAGATGTTACAATATGGTATCAAGGCTTTGTTTTCCTTTGTATTAATCATTTCAGATTGTAGACATGAAAATATTAATGCATCAACTGTTGGTAAATATTCATTCATGATAGTGATCAATCCATGTATAGGGGAAAGTCCAAGTGACCAGGGATGGGATTTTGTTCATGTTGTTTGATGTTACAATTGATTATGATTTCACCTTGAGTGAATGGTGTATTTTCCACTGCTTATTGATTTCTGAGATTCTGGTATTTTACCATTATACTATTATGTTAAGGAAGTATCATTACATGCATAATTATTGGCTCATATAAATACAAATGTCATGCATATTCTATGCCATATAGTTGCATTTGTATTCTTGCTAATGATTTTAATGATGTTACTTGTGTGTTTATTAGCATAACTATTATATACCATGTAAGTAACATCAATATCATTATTAGTTTTTTACTTGTTAGGTAATTATTTGTTATTTAATGTCCATGTATCATGATTTTTTGGCTATTAGTATGTTTCTCTGTGACTACTTCTTGTGAAAGAATACCTAGTTTTTTTGATATGTAATTTCATTCATGAATTAATTTTCTTGGTTCTGATTAAATATGAACCAGTTTTCAATTGTAATGGTTATGTGAGAATTATAATTTTGAAAAGGTATCCCATGTATTCAAACCATCTTTTAAGATTGTATATATATCTAAAACATTTTTAAAAAGTAAAATATGACAAAGTTAAAATGTTAAAAGTGAATTGGTTTCGATTAGATTGAAGCTAGTCTACAGTTTGGTCACTTTATCAATTAGGATACAAAGAAACATATAAAATAAACATTGTATATGATCATGATATATTTTGAAATTTTTATTTATATAAAGTTGTTTAATTTTGATCTTAAATGATTTGGTTGCCTCTATAAAGTCTTTTGACTCTATCACTTGGTCATGATGATCCATATGATTAAATTATAAAATTCACAATTGGACCTATGTAGGTCATTTGGGGAATTTTTCTTATGGGATAATACTCTATGGGTATTTTGAAACACTAATAATTATGAAAATTCTATTGGGTTTCATTATGATGAACCTAGGTTGGCTTAACCAGACCCTCACATGTATCCATATCTATTAACAAGTACTTTTATTTTATAATTTGTATTTGATGTTGTATATTAAATATTTTAAATGTTTAAAGACTGAATTTTAATAAACTTAATGGATCGATAATTTATATTTATGTGGTATCCTTAGTTTAAAACATCATTTAAGCGTAGTTTGAAGATTTTTTGTGCTTCCTTGGAATGAAAACTTGAGCATTTTACACAGTCTCTCCTCATTTTTAGAATGAGATTAAATGATAGGTGTTCATACAAGTGAAATCTATTTTTCATGACCATGTTATAGGGTCAATTATTATTCCCTTTTATGGGGATATCTTGAGTTATGTTACATGCTCATAGAATAAATCCTTGGCTAAATTTTTTGTTCTTATTGATGTATGGTATCGTTCAGGTGTCGTTTTCCCTATTAGGACTCTTGGATTCTAAATGATACACTTGACTGCGCATTGTTAATGGTATCCATTACCTTTCATATAGAATTAACATAATCTACTAATCAGTTTTAGTAGGTTAGACATTCTTAGGGAATGGTTTTCCATATTTGTAGGTTGCATTATCCTCCATCCTTCCCCAATGACGGGTGACTCGGTATGCCATCCTCCAGGTGAATGGCTGTATATGGAAATATGGTTCTGGATTAAATCTATGTAAGGAACACATGATACATGGATGCATAAGGAAAAAAACCTAAGGATAGTATCGAGGATGTGTTTTATTACTTATAGAACCTTGGGGTAGTGTGTATTTATATACAAGTTACCCATTGCAATTCTAAATGGTATAATTATCCGGTCGGGTTTTGTGGGATTGTGATCCTTTAGCTGTTGAATGCGTTCACAAGTCATCGTTAATGTAGAGTGACCTAGGAATTAATTAAATCAAATTATTCCCAATCCTTAGCATGGTGTTCCCAGAGGATCATGTTTTTTTTCATATTATTAATGTTGGTTTTGGATTTTATGCCAAATGTTATTGCATTTGTGAGTGAGAATCAAAGTAGTGTCTTGCATGAGTTTACGGTGAATCTGACATAGAAAACATCTGATTATCTAGTTTTTCTATTATTTTGATGACTTGGATAGTCTGAAGGTGGAGATAATCATGTTGGTTTTAATTAATAGATTTCCTTCAATGTAGATGGCACACAACTGAGGAATACAATTAAAAAATTGGTAGTTCCTTTTTTCGAATTCCTGTGAAGATGTGGAATCTTGTATCAAGTCAATTCTTGGTAAACAACATGGTGTTGATGTGGTTATATATGTATTTAACCCTTTAGAAACACCATTGGTCTTGGATAGACATCCGTGGTTATGTATGAGTGATCACAAGACACATCATTTGGCAAAGGCATGTGATCAGTTAATGAATATGTGTCGGTAGGTGAAGTTGACCTTCTTTTAAGAAGTTGACTAATAGTCATTCAACTATTCTTGTTTCCAGTAGTTTTTTATAGATGTTTTGGAAACCATACTGAAATCTTTATTTTGGATATGATAGAAGTTTCTCATATCTTTTTTGAATTCTTGTTACCCTTTTAGTTTAATCATACTTATCGATGAGCATATCCCCTATCTCGATGTCATACTAGATGCACTAAGAGACAAGTATTTATATGTTAAGATAAATGTTTTAGGTGTCCTTCTATTTCAATAATTATGAATTATGATAGATACACATTGGGCGTGGGGTATTGATCAAGGCATGGTGTTCCCTGAGTGATATCAGGGTTCTTTGGTAGGAACACCTTGTACAGACTCTTGGACACTAGCCTTTTTTATATTGAATTGACCACCAGGAGGATGATGATCTGAGATGTTTTAATTATCTATTGTGGATATATTAGTCTTCTACCAATGTATCACATATAAATGTGTAGTATATAATACCTTTGGTTAGTTCCTTGGACACAAATTGCATGATCTAAGCTTATCCCATACTTTTTTTCAAACTCATAGGTGATTCTTGAAGGGAAATGTTTCCAATGGGATAAATCTAGGTCACACCACTGTTTGTATTAAGGAATGATTGATTAAATTTTAATGTGATGGTTTTACCATGGAGAATCATCATAAGTCTCTTATGTGCTTTGAAAATTTTATCTGAGTAAAATCTTTATGCCTTCGATGAAGACGATAAGGTTCTGTTGTAAGACTTTAGATGTCTAAACCATGAGTTTATGAGATAACTTGCAGGATTATCATGAAATGTAATCCTTCTTGTTTTATGCCTTCAATTGAATTGAAATTATTTAAATAATTTCATTGGGTTATTGATGGTGTGGTTTAAATTTTGGCTGGGTCTTCCAAGTAATGTTTGCATGAGGAGAGTCACTAGAATGCTCATGGGTGTGCTTTATAAGGAAATTTCAATGGTGGAGGTACCAAGGATCAAAAGTGTCCCCCTTTTAAGGTTAATACCCATGGTGTGGGAACCATTGATTGATTTTTAAAGATAAAATGTAGTGAACATATATTTATCTAAATTGGCTCAGACCATTTTTGTGTTTTTAGATCAGGAAATGAGCATCGGCTTAGGTTGTCACAGATTAAGTATCGTAGGGTTAAGTAAATATTACATGCATGTTGGGTGTTTGGAAATGAATGAAAACCATTTAAATGAGGATTAATAAATATTATAGGTTGTTTGATGTTTTCAGCTTTCCCCAAGGATTCTTAGGGTTGAGAATTTCTAAGGAGGGGAGGCTGTGATGACCAATGTTTTGATCTAAGGATGAATTCCAAGAGAATTTGAATTTTGGTGTTTGGTGGATGATATATTCTTTGAATCGAGATTCAGAATATCATTACGAGATTTGTAACACATTAAATTTTAGTTTTCATACTTTGTTAAATATATTAGAGATTTATCGGGTGGTTCGTTGAGTTTCAGGAGCACTGGGCCCTAGAAATCAATGTTTCTGTGGACAGGTAAGGGCACATGGTCTTTCTGAAACTGTGCATCCAACTAGTGAAAAATGTAAAAAATCTATAGGTGAGAATAAGTGAATCACATGTATTGAACGTGATTTTCTAAAAGGTTCACCTATCACACATGCTTAGTGACATCTGGATAGTGAGTGTGCACTATTAATGGCACGATTAGTGCATGGTTAGAAAGACCATGCAGGACAACCGTACAGGTTTATGGTTCTTAAACAGTGGGAGTTACATGGTTAGTACTTGGTTTGGAAACCCATGTGACCCAACTGCGTGACTGAATTTATGAGCATGAAATTACCACTTTACTTTAATAAATCTTTTAATACTCTTTTCCTTCATTCTTCATTCTTCTATAACTCTGTGAGTCTCTCCATTACACCATGGGTTTCTTCTACTCTCAAACCTAGTGATCATGATAACTCATGGACCTGTGCTTTGATTCAAACATCATTTGGTAATGTTAGATCTTCATCAGTAAGATCTCAATTCCTCTTTGTTTCTTTATATGTTTCTCTTTAATTCTTTTTCTCTATTTTGGTGTCATCTCATTCACCTAATTTTTAGTGTGGATGTTAGTTTCTTTGATTCCTTCCAAATAAAACTGAATCAAACCTTGAAATAGGATGAGTAGAGAATAATAAGCATAAGGAAGGTGGTATATAACCAAACACCATGATTCCATTGTTTTATAATTATTATCATTGTGCGGAATGCCATACTTTTCCGTGCTTCACCCTCAAATTGATTTCTTCAACTTAAATTGATGTTCACACCCTGATATACTCTGGATGATCATTGTTGTATAACTAGAGGATTCCAACCTCGAACATAGACAATATTTAGATGTTCCATCCATTATTTCCCAATTATAATTAATTAATTATATAAAATAAATTACTTTTAAGCATTCAACTTGGATTTTATATGAAAATTCCCAATTTATGATAGCACATAGTAAGCGCCATGTTGAAACTTGTAATTTTTATCCTGGTTTGGTAGCTTTCAAAAATGAATATTTTTTATGATTTGAGATAGAACTCTTGAATTTGATTTTTTATGATGGTAAATTATTTTTTTGATAACTAATGTCAAGTTTTATAACATAAATCCTCAAATGAGGATTGGTGACTTCTAAATTAAAAAGTGGGGATTATTGTTTTAGATAATGATTAGCCCTTTAAAATTACTGTTTTCCAATGATTTATTTTATTGTTAGATTTATTGAACGTTTATGAAATGGAATCTTTTGATGTTCTTAATCAGATTTCCCTCCTTCTATATAAATTATTATTGAACCCAAGTCACCACCTAAGTGTTTATACTGACCTATAAATGGAATTGCACAGGTAGGAAATTTCCTAAATGATAATGGAACCTTCTAAGTGTCTCCTTGAGACCTGTAAAATGAATTACCATATATTATAGATTAAATTAAAAATAACAAATGGAATGACTCATTCATGATGGTTTCATTATTATAATATATTTAATGGTTTTATTGAAATTAGTTAAAGGGTGGAAAGGCCACCCTGATTATTATATTATTTAATTAAATTGGGATGCCTAATTTTTATTAGGATTACAGATTATCATAATAGGTAATGGTTTAATATTATGGATATTATTCCATTTTAATTTTCTATGGTATAATGGTAAGGTTTCTATTGAGAATGATGGTATCACACTCCCTTACATCGGGTGTTCAACCTGACATATCACACTATTAACATTAATTGGATGATGGGAATGACACACCACATCCGTTTATTGAGTGTTGAAATGATGTCACACTCAATTTTTTTCATTGTTGACATGATGAGAAACACATCATCTCAAGGGAAGATCATATAATTTCTTACTCATTTCGATATGCGGGTAATGTACACTCTATTTAAGCATACAAGCTCATTTAGAGTGGTTATGGAAGTCTGAGCCACACCCCGGTCTAGCCCACACCTAATATTCTAGGTATATAGCCACGTACATTCACATGTACTTGGTTCATATTGGTGGATGAAATATATAAATAATATATATATATATAGTTACTAATTTCACACTCATTCTTCCCATGTTTCGAAGTAGGTAGAGCCTCTAGGTGTCCTTTAAGAACTTGAGTAGTCTAGTATTTTATTTATTTATTTATTCAATTTTCAATTATTATATCACCTAAAAACTAATTTAGTTATATTCTTCGACTGGATTTAGCTGTAGACACTATTGGTGGTGGCCTATACAAATTTTAGCTAACACAGTACTCAGGCCACCATTGCACAGGGGTACCTGAGCAGATCTCATGTTCACATGACCAGGGATTATTACTTGTGATGTATGCCTATACCTAGGAGTTAAGAGTAGAAGACCGACCAGGATCTCATGATTCTCCTAGAGTTCATTCTTATGGATTTTATTTCTTTTCTTTAATCATGTTCTACAATATATCAAGTTTCCTACTAGATTTATACTACTTTTGTTTCGGTGCCATCATATGGGCATGCATCCATTGTATACATTGGTGTTGGCCATTTATTATTTAGTTTATACTATTATTTCATCACAATTTATTTCATTTCTTATTTATAATTCTATTATATGTTATTTATTTCTTGTTATACCATTGTGATACTCTTTTCATGAGGGTATAGTCTCTCCACTATCACTACATTAGATCCTCACTTCTAGGTGACAACCGCTGGAATACAGGGGGGTGCTCTCTAGGACATGTGGTGATTGGTATGACCCCTGATATAGTGATCAATTAGGTTGGTAAATTACCCAATATTTATGAATTTTAAAATGATGGATTTTTAAATCTTTATGAACAATAAAAATATTATCTTTCTCAAATTATTGTTCACCGATCTCTCATAGTGACGGGTAATGTAGAATAAAAGGATGATATATATCTATAAAATATGGTTAGAAATGTTTCATAGTTTAACCTTGATTATGATAGAATGATAACATTCAGATACCATGTTTGTATTATATCCATAGTTGATTTTATGAAGGTTATGTTAGAGGAAGTTCATAGTTCTTCATTTTCTATTCATCAAACATTTACAAAGATGTATATATATTTTAATTAGTATTTTTTGGAGATGTAATAAATGGATATATCATAGAGTATGTATATTAGTGGATAGTATGAAAAAAAATTAGGATGAGAAAAAAACTTCTAAAGTTAAGTCCCAACCATTACCCCCACCATAATAGAAATGGAAAAACATCAACCTAGATTTTTTTATCAAAATCCCCAAAACATCTAAAGTGAATTGTGATATATGAAGTTTATTTAATTCCTTAAAATTTCAAAAAAATTTATTACTATCATAGAATATTCTTATATAGTCCATATTTCTAGGATATACATTGAAGAACTGTTAAGGTTTCAAGGAGTAGAAAATTATATTATATCTGATCAAGATTAAAGATTTACCTCATAGTTTTAGAAAAGTATCTAAAATGTTTTGGATACATATTTATGTTTTTGCACAACATATCATCATCAGATAGATGGACTGTCCTAGAGAACAATTCAAACCTTACGGGATATGATGAGATTTTACTTTATGGATTTCAAAGGTGGTTCAAATCATCACCTTCCTCTAGTTAGGTTTCCTTACAATAATAACTTTCATTTGATCATTCTTATGGATCCTTATAACTCCTTATGTAGAATTAATTATAGAAGTACAACATTTTGGCATGATGTTAGAGAAAAAAATATATTGGGACTAGATTTGGAGGAAGAAATAGAGTATATGTTTAGATATATTCAACAACACATAAGGTCATTACAATATCTAAATAAAAATTAATCGAATAATCATCAATGTGATGTGAAATACGAGGATGGTGAGATGTTTTTTATATGAATTTATATATGGTATAAGGTTATGATATTTGGAAGGAAAAGAAAGTTCGGACCTAGGTATATTATGCCATTTTATTTTATTGATCATGTATGGATGGTTGCTTATCATTTTTTCCTTCCACCGATACTCTCCAAAGTCCATGATGTCTTCCATGTATCGCTCCCGAGGAATTACAAACATGATCCTTCAACTATATTGAATAAAAAGTTCCTATCGATCGATTATGATCATTCCAATGAAGAAACAAATATGGTGATTCTATGTCATAGAATTTGAAATGAAATAATACCACTCACCTAGTCAAGGTTTTATGGAGAAACCACCAACTTGAAGAAGCTACATGGGAACATGATGATATGATGAGGCAGATGTATGCTTAGTTATTTGTATTAGAGTGATGAAGTTGTGAGAGAAATATTAATTTTAAGGGTGTTATAATTTAACACCCTAATGTTTTACTAAATATATATTTATTCAAATAAAATTATTAATTTGATAGCATGCATTATGCGAAACACCCAATTTTAATAAACCATGATGTAATATTAATATTATTTTATAAAAATTAATGTTATAAACTGGAAGTTAAAAATGTTTTTATGAATAGGAATATCCATATTTTTAAAATAACTTATAATGGTTTTAGATAAATAAAATATATTCATAAATATGTACTTAATTTTATGTAATGTCTTTGTATGTTTTTAAAATACTTTTTTAGTTTCAAAAAATAAATGTTTTTTACTACTATTTGCAAAAAAAATATTTATATAATATTTAATCCAATTTATTTGAAAAAATAAACGTAATTTTTTAAATAAAAAGTTGAAGAATATCATAAGTTGATTTTTTAAAAATTTCTTGAAAATATTATTTTTTTGATGAATAGTGAAAAATTATTATTATTATTAAAAAACTACTTTTTTGGTTATAGAAATTACAAGTTATTATTTTAGTATGGTTTTATGAGTAAAATTAGATAAATTATATTATAATTAATCAAATTTAATTCAATGAAATAAGTTTTATATTTTATTTTCATGTTAAATCATTCTACACTTATGAAACTTTTCACTTTGGAAAACTGCTTCTTTTCCAGAACAGCAGGTTGTGTTTTAAATTAAATTATGCCACTTCAGGGAATTGAATAATGAAAAACTGATTAAATATTTTAAATTATAATAATTTATATTATGTAATAAGTTCATCTATATTTCTGTCCACAATTAATATAAAAACTTTTAGAATATAATTACAACAATTAATGTTAAAACATGTTTACTAGGGATAAAATAATATAAGGGTTATAATGACCAAGAAACAATTATAATAACAATTTTTATGGACTTATTTTCACATCAAATCATCAAAGGTTCTTATAATGTTCAATTTTTTATCCTTTTTTAATATTTAAAATATGGGTATATGTTTTTTTTTCAGAAATTCCAAGGATGTCCTCTCCCTCTATTATATAAGGGGACCCCATATCCTATCATATTCACAATTACAAACCCATTTGGTTAAGATAATAACTAAAAAATACCTTAATATCTTCCCAAAAACCATCTAGAATCCTTAATTTTCTTACAAAACCATCTTAATAAGACTATTGGTGCTAACCTAGAAAGCTTTTTCGAGTAAGAGGTATCATTCTTAACAGAGATTTTTTATCTTATTTTTGTTCTATATTATAAAAATTTTCTTAGACTATGATGATATAATAAAATAATAATCACCCATATAATTAAATTTAATTATGTTAATTTCATATCCTACATCTCACTCATATTCTATCAAAATTGGAAATGAAACTTTTAATCATGTGTATGATAGACTACCGCCTCCCAAACTAATGTAATTCATTTTATATCACTACATCTCATGGATGGATATAATAATGGATTTTACATACTTATTTCCTATTTATTATTTAATCAAAATGTTTTAGTTATAATATAAAATATACCTTTTTATGTTCTAATTCTCTAAAAAATAATAAAATCGCTCATGTGATTATGTGGACTACTACCTTCACAATGTGATGTGATGTTCTTTTCATTTTATTTTAACATGGATGGTAATAAGGATAGATTTAATGATTATATATGATATATAATATAAAAAAATATTCTATAAAGGTGATATATCATTTACCATGCTTTCATTTCATCCATCGAGACAATTGGAAATAACATTTAGGCATACATACAGTCTACCCACTCCATGGATGGTGTAATAAATTTTCAATATCTAACTTTTATGGATTAATATAAATACATATAAATTTTATATAAATTATATTTATATTATGCCTAAAATTATAGAGTTTATGGAACCATAATTAATGTAAAAAGACTAAAAATACCAAACCAAAACATACAATAAAAATGAGTAGTTATTACCTGAAACATGATCTTAACGAGGAATTATTAATAAACAGGTAATAAAAGGTAATAAGTACATATTTTATGGAATTATATATAAAATAATGGTTATATTTCAGATTTATAATTAAACTATATTTATTATATAGTAGGTTAAATGTGCACAAGGGAAGTCAGGACTTAATGTAAGGGACTTTCACCTCATTTCTATTTATGTGGGACACATGCCTTAGTCATCACTTGTTTCTTTTATGGGGAATATATAATTCCCTTGTGTATATTTAATTAATATAATAATGAAAATTATGTGATATAAATATCAATCTAAAATTATATCATTCATGGGGATTACAATTCAAAAGTTACTAAAGTTGTAATGGTTTGATGTTATAATCTCATTTTAGCAGGCTTTTTATGATTACGCTTTTGATGAAGAAATGTTATGTTATATCTCTGATGAAAACAATGAATTTTATTATCATAGGTTTATTTCATGAAAATACATATTTTTATTTCATTTTACACTCTTTTTGTACCTTAATGTTTAAAATAATATTATCATTCAAAATCAACATTATATATCTCTTTGGTTGACAAACCATTTTCTCCCATTTCAACATTTTTATAAAAATGTTTTAAAAAATATTTTAATATTATACAATTATTAATTAAATAAAATTTTACCTTTTTTTTACAATTTTCTTAAATAAATATTCTATTCATTTTTCTAATGAGGTACTCTAAACTTTTTAACAACAAATGTGAAAAAATATTTGTTTTCACATGTATGACATGAACATGAATTCCCATAATCATGAATGATTTATTATTTAAAGTTTCTTTTATGATTTTATAGGTATATTTTAAAATAAAATATTTTTCATTAATATTTGATAATATTTTTATATTAAATATGTAATTTCAAAGTGAAACGGATATTTTCCTGAAGAAATGTTCAAGGTGATATTTCGAAATAATTTCACATCTAAGATGACATCCATTTATGTCTCTTATTCTTTACTGGGGATATTATCTAATGTTATCATTCTTATTCTTTCTATGGATGAATTATTATTATGATGAAAATATTATTCTAATTTTTCCCTTTTCCACAGGTTATGCTATAATGAAATGAGGAAATTTTTATGAAACCAATTTTTAATCTATGGGTACTTATATTATATAATGATTAAATTATTTTCAAAATTAATTATTTTATGGGGTTTTTAGGTTGATAAGGTTATGGAACAAATTTATTTTCATAGGTTCTAATATGATGAATGTTATATGATCTTATGTCACATATATATATTATTTTCATTATGTGTTTTCTTGGGCTAATATCTCCTTAAAATAAATTGGGTAAAGATTGATATATTATTAGTTAAATATGCATTGAATTAGTATTGAACCCAATTCAGTAGGTGAATTTATCAGCTATGATAGTCATGAGAGTGAACCGTGACTACAACGATGGTTTGAGGAGTGAACCCAATCCACTATGATATTTTTATTAGATACCCCTGACTACTAATACGGTGTAGGGAGTAATCCCAATCCACTATTATAATCTTTTAATTGAGTCATGACTATTAAAAAGAAAGATTTTATATGATTATGTGTAAATAAAAATTCCATGTTTTATTCCAATTTTAAACTTTTATGGATCATGTTCTTTGATTTCTTTATGAATTATGTCTTAAAAATACCATGAAATATTCCATGTGTCAAGAAAATGATTTTTGATATGTATGGTTTGTTTTTGAAATGTTGTTATCATGTTCTCGTACCCTTATAATCAGGTGATATTGATATCTCTTTTATTTACCTTTACCGAGCATATAATCTCACCCTTTATTTGTTTTTTTCCAAAGATTATAAAAAAAGGTACTATATGTGATATGTTTAACAAGGTTTCTAGTTATGGAGAACATTGTATGAGATGATGACGTTCACTTATGAACTATTTTCTTATGTATCCTAAATTACAAATACACTAAACATTTATGGTCCTCATTCTTTTTTTTTTGTAAAATGGAATGAATATTCAACTATTAAGATGTGATATGTATATATGAAAATCTCAAGTCGTTACACCTTATTTATCCACGATTTTAATGTGTATGATTATGTATAAACCTTATTCATGATGGTTTTAAAATTTATAATTGATTTAAATATGTGTTAAGTATGTTTGGTATATTATTTTGGAGATGATAAATTAATAATTTCTCAGACCTTTGGAAAATTACCAATGTGATCTTAGAAATATGATCCAAATATCATCAAAACATCCAACTTGAACCCAAATGATTTAGAAATTGAAGATAACATGTGTAATAAACCTGAAAACATTTCTTAAGAGAGTAAATAATCAACATAAGTTTATTAGTTTGATGATTATGTACGTATGTGAGGAGTCGTACTTGAGGTAAGTGATTTCATCTGAATTTCTATTAATTGAGGCATATTTTAATGTTATGTGCCATATTTATTTTATATGGTGCATACGAGGACACTTTTACATATTATATAATGAATACTTTATAATTAATGGTATTTTATATTTAAATTCATTTTAATTCATAAAAGGGAAATTGATAGAAAAGTTACCAAATTAGTAAAAGGATTATTTTAAAATCTAATTTTTTGAGATTTTTTTGTTCAAGGATTTTATATGGTAAATAATATTCAATTTTTTTAAATGAAATCTATTTTACTCTATTATGGTCGTGAATGTGGTTTACATGTTTTTTTACTTCCTTACTAAAAATAGAAACATCAAGAATTTGTTTGTATGTAATATGGATCTTTTTTCTTATTTCGGATATAGAAACTTTTTCTTCGCGGTCAATATTTTACTTAAAATATTTTAAATAATTTTTTAATATTATCCAATGATTTATTAAATACATTTTACTTAAGTTATATTGTTTTTAAATGGTTTAAAATGAATCTTTCTATCATTTTATGGAAATGTATTTTTAAAATTGTTTTAGAAAATTATGAAAGGAATGTTTTATTTTACGTTATATGTCGTGAAACACATTCATACGTCCATGAATAATAAATTATTTTATGATTCATTTTATTTAAAAATTACATTATTTAAGAAATATCATTTTATTATTAAAATAGAGAAGACTATAAAACCCATTTATTTGAATGGGAAATTCATACATTTATACCATATGATTAATTTCAGTTTTGTTGAACGCATAAGCATGTAAATGTTATGATAGGAGCACTCATTTATAGCTCTAATGCATTAGGTACTATTTCTTGAATCATGAGATATTATATACAGTTTTAGTGAGTAATCCTAATCTGTTATGGGACACTTTCTAGTAGGTGATGTTGTCTTTGATGTTAGTCATGACTTATACTTTTCTTATGTGACATAGTGCTGCCTCTTTATTTTATTTCCATGATCTTATGAAACCATGAAATTTATTTTATAATCCAATTTGATTATTCATGAACCTCTTATTTTATGATATAATGTTATCCCTCGTTATCTTTTTTACTCCCTTAGTGAGCTTTATACTTGAACCTTACTTTTATATATTTTCCCATGTTATCCTATACAATTTTAGAATCCCAAAGAGATTTTAGACCTATCGAAGGAGAATAAAAAGAAATACATTTTGTTTTTGCTTTAATTTTATGATTTATGTTACATTTTTTATGATTAAACTTTCCCTAATTATTATTTGGCTAAAATTAGTAGATTTATAAGGTAAAAATCGTGTATTAATATGTGTTAAAGGATTGGTTCTTTAAAAAAAATTCAATTTGGAAAGGAAAGATAATAAAACATCTCAACTAAGTTTTGAATAAATAATTAATGAATTTATTAGGAGTTTTTATATATGTAGTTACTATAGAAGTATGGAAAGGTACTACAATATTAAAGGTGTCAGAGATGCCAAGAATAAAACTCCAACACCCATCTCATGTTCAATATATGTATACATAGAATAATAATATATTACATTAACAATTAGATTCACTAGGATAAAGGAAAACAAGGAAAAATTTTATTGTAATGTAGATAAATGGCTACCTAGTGTTATTTGTTCACGATTGAAACACTAGAGTATCCTCCCTTAGATTAGGGATGGTTCTAAATCCTTTAGGTGGATTTTATGGTGTTTGATCTTCACCTTTTCGAGCAAGCTGAATCCCCACCCGCTTACCCCTACAATTAAACCGATTAATTGGGTTTCACAATTGGTGAGTGGTTTATTATCCATAGATATATCATAATCCAAAAATATTTCATTGGTTTATTCCCTCAAATCAGCCTTGGTTTTAAGATATAGTCGAAATTTTCCTTCAAATGATGATTTTTGTCAACATGTGAACTAGTAATAGGGTCTGAAGTGAAAATAAAATTGTATGTATTCTTCACCCTAGTTAATTTTATTTTATATAAATTTATGAATAATGATTCGTTGTTTTTTAGAATCATATCTATATTTTATATCAATAATCATAAGAAGGTTGGAGAAATTTGATGTTGTTGATTCATGTGAAAAAGGATTGACCATCATCGAAAGCTTAGATTTCCCACCTTGGTCTCACTATCCATTTACAGAATTTCAAAATTCATTGTTTTTTTGTAATACAATTGGTAAATTTTTATTGGGTGATCAAAGGGAAATGACTAAGAATCACTCAAATCATGACAAATAATGTGATGAATTAGATCTATGTCAAGTTCTCCTATATTTCATTTGGTTCAGTTTTTAGAATATAAATGTTTTTTCTAGATGATTTTGAACCGTGGTAGTATTTATTTATATAATCAATGTTATATATAGGTGCATAGACTAGATTTATGATGCAAGATATATTAAAGATACTAGGTTGTTCTTCCTTTTCCAATTAAGAATAATGAAGAATGTCCTCTATAGGATCCTAGTGATCTAGTGGTGAATTTGGAAATGGTTGGATCTAATTCTAAATAAATCATATCAATTGATTTATTTTAGTTACGTAAGATGTGTTTCCTTATTTCTCCCATGGCTGTTGAGATAATTAATTTTTTTTAAATACTTTTTGTGGAAATAATGATGTGCATTCTCAACAAGCAAGGGTTCAAGAATCTCTTATTCCTATTGTGAAATGTGGTTAGTTAGGATTTACTCTATATTATTTAAAAATATTGGAATACAATTACAAAATTTGGAATTTGTAGAAGACCCTAGTGACATGCCTAGGGATGTCACTAAAGCATCTGATGTTTTGGTGGCTAAGGTCTTGGAATCTAAAAATTCCTAGCCTTGTTTCATGGGTCTTGAGATCCCATCGATGGTTATGGATTAAGGTGAGGGAAAATGAAAAGGAAAATGATAGTTCTAGGAAATAATTTTTTTAAATGGATATTTTTGGAGCTCAAGAGGGTGATAAAAATGGGTTAGTTTATAAATGGGAGACTCAATTATCTCAAGATAGAAAAGACTATTTTAATTTAGAATAAAAAATTGTCACTAATTTGATATCTCAAACAAGTGGAAAATCCACCTATCTTGGAATTTATTCTACCCAGATGGAAGACCAATTATCTATATAAATAATGATCAAATTTAGGATGTAGATTTTTAAAAAGATAATGATCTTGAGGGAGGTGAGATGTAGGATGTAGAGTAGTATTATGACTATTTGGAAGTGTTTGATTGTTCTCCTAAATATTATCATATATTTCTCACCCATATTTTGATATTTTAGACGACACATGAGATGAATGAAGGATATTATACTAGTATCAAGGATGAAAATGATCTTTTAATTCAAAATATTTTCCCATAATTGTTTTTCATGTTATGAATGAAGATTCATTAGGACACAAAAATAGCTAAAATTGGTGAATATTTTTTATAATAGGTGTATAAGGAAGTGGAAAAACATAGTGATTTTGGTAGACCTAAAGTTTCAACCAATTCTTCAATTAGAGAAGAATCTATTTTTTAAGATGGTTGATTTTGGATGAGGTTAGTTATTGACTTGTACTTTATTGTTTTTATTTAAGTTAGTCTTCTTAGGGTTTTGTATTCTAGCCTAACATGGTTTCTAGAGTAATGTAGACTTATTATTTTCTATTGATTTAATATTTTACCATCCCAACCCTATGTATGACCATTACTATTTATCAATTTGTCATAATAGATGATTATGGAAGTTTCTTTGGTTGGTGAGTGGTGTGGTTTACTTTGTTTATCATATCATTATTTTTTACACTAGTAGAGATATTACATTTTTTGGGAAATTGTACTTTTATTACTTTTTCAGAATAAAATATTAATTTGTTCCAAAGGTAGCTGACAAAACAATTATGGAATTTCTATAGAAACTAACATTAATATAATGAAAAAATATAAATAGGATGACGAATAAAACAAATCATTTTCAATAAGGGGAGGTTAAAATATCCTATAAATATTGACCAATTATAAACAAGTCTATGTTTGTTATAATTTCTATTAAGGATGATAATAATGAAATATAATTATGTGGGATCACTAATACCAATATAATAAAGAGGATAAAATCTGTGAAAAATCCATCTTTTGGAATAGGTTTCACAAATAATGATGATACAAAAACGTGTTAATGATATTATCTTGCCCCATTAGAGTTAGTACCAAAATGGAGTTAGAAATAATAATGAGGAATATGGGGAATTATAATTCAAAAGATATATATAGTATTTTATATAAGTGGTATCACACAAATTATATTCACATAGAAGGAGTTTAATTGAATTAGAGGTAAATATTTTGCAAAAAATGTCTGGAGAAGTTCCTTAACTTGAAAATGATAAATAATATTCATCTCTCCCATTTTGCTTAATTATTATATCTATTATTAAAATGGTATAGGTTTAAATGGGGTAAATGATCCATTGGGTGACTAAATTTCAGGGTATTATAGATTTAGAAAAAATTTTGAAACCTGATAATGTTTATGTGACTGAATACAGAATTTATCATGGTCCTATATAACAATGTAGGAAGATAAGTTGATATAGGGAAATTGAAGTGGTTTTAAAGATTATTTTTTAATTTTTACGTGTTATGTTGATTAATATAGAAGAAAACAAGTAGGCCTAGTCTATATCAGCTGATTACTATATTTTATTATGGATGTGGAAAAATTTACCAATAGTTAATGACCATTAGAATGGATTGGATTATTTATTTGTTCAGTTTACCATACAATTTCTTCATTATGTTTAGGATATAAAACGTTTCTACAGGTGAATTACTATTAAGATTTGTATCAACTCTATAATTGATTTCAAATGATAAAAAAATTTAGGGATATTTGGTGCCTTAAATTCAAAGGCTACATTCCTTACTTGAAAAAAGGGAAACACCTTATGAAAGAAGATCATGGATTAAAAATGGCATAAAAATTTTACTATAACATTTTTTATTGATTTTTTCATTAAGTGGTATGGTTTAAACACCTTTTTCTTTATGTTTTATATGTAGATGGTATTTTTAATGTGTGTTTGATTTGATAATTATTTTTTTAATTAAATATAATTTCTCATGTTTCATGAATTTATGGAATTAATTAAGTGTAATTGAAACAGTGAAGTTTCTAAGTTAGTATTAATTTTTTATATCTATTTTCAACAGTTTAGACATAGAATATTTTTCAATGAATTTTAATTAAGTGATAAATAAACTTTCGTAAAATATTTAATAAAATAACTATAGTTGAAATAATTATTGAGGTTTAATGATAAATGTAAAAATTATCAGATTTTTTTATATTTGGTTGATATATTTTTGATATTTCAAAGGAGTTAAATAGTCTTGGGTAGCCACAATTTTGGTGTTTCTTGTTTGGAAAATGATCATTGGCTCGGGTTGTCAGGAATTAAGTGTCACCTAATTATGTATGGATTACATGTGCGTTGGGTGTTTGAGAAAAAGCACATCCATTTGAATGTTAATTCATGAAACTTGTAGGTTGGGTATTGTTCTAATTGTTCCCTAAGGCTTCTTGGGGCTGAAAATTGCTAAGGAGGGGAGGCTGTAATGACCTTTGTTTTGATCGAAGGGGGAATTCTCAGAGAATTTTAATTTTGGAATCTCGTGGATGTCCCATTCATTGAAACGATATTCATAACGTAATTAAAAGATTTTGAACACTTTATTGTTTTTGTTTTATACTTGGTTAAAGGTTTTAGACTATTCTCGAGCGGTTCATGGAGTTTCGGGAGTACTGAGCCAAAAAATCCGATGTTTTTGTGGACTAGTAAGGCACACATATTTTTGGAAATTGTTTGGCCAACCAGTGAAAACCATTAGGAACCTATAAGTTAGAAGAAGTGACCCACATGGACTATTTGTTGATTCCAAAATTGTGTGCATAGAACTCATTCTTAGTTCCATGTAGATAGGGAGTGTTCACTATTAATCATAGGGTTTGAAAAGTCGTGTTGGAAAACCTTGTGTGTTTTGGGTTCCAAAATAGTGGGAGTCACACGGTTGGAACTTAGTTTGGCCAACCATGTGACCAAACTATTTGAATCAGTTTCTAAGGGTAAAATTACCCTTTTCCATTAATTAATATTTTAATCCTTTTTCTTTATTTCTAACTTCTTATCTAACTATGTGAGGCTATCCCTTATGTCATGGGTTTATCCTTTACTCAAACCTAGCGATCAAGATAACTCATTGATCTATGATCTGATTCAAAAGTCTTTGGTCATTTTGGATCAGTAGCGGTAAGCTCTAAATTCCTCTTTCTTTCATTCTGAGTTTCTTTTCCTTTCTGTTGTGATATTTTGGTGTGAGCTTATTCACCCAATTTTTAGGGCGGATGACCCTATATTATATTTTTTCCAAACAAAATCAGTCCTTGATCTCAGATTAGTAGAGCATCATAATTATAAGGTTGTTGGTATATATATATTTTCAATAAGTTTCCATTGATTTAATTTTTTTTGAGTGACATACACCTACATTGGCCATGCTTCTCCCTAAAATTTAATTCTTTGATTTAAATTGTTATATTCACCTTGATATATTAATGATGATCATTTCTTTGTAAATAAGGGATTACATCATCAAAAATAGGCACTCCTTAAGTGTGCAAACCTTAATTTGTCCTTTATAATTAATTAATTAAATGTCCAAAATTCCATATAATAGTTATTAATGTATTATAAATGAAATTTCCCTATTTATGATGAAACCTCCTAATTTCCCTGTTGAACCTTGTAACTTTATCCAGGTTTGGTAGCTTTCTCAAATGCATATCCTTTTTAAATTGAGATATAACTCTTGAATTTGATGTTTTTTGATTCAAAATTATTGGTTTTACAACTAATTTCAAATTTTATAATAAAAACCCACAGATGAGGTGTGTTGTATTAAAAAGTAAAAAGCAGGGATTAATGTTTTAGATCATTCTTGCCCTTATTGAATTGGTGTTTGCCTATATTTTTTTTATTGTTAGATTCATGGCACGTTTCATACATGCCATTTTTTTTGTTCTTAAATTGAGTTTACCTATATTTATTTATATTTTTATAAAATTAAATGCACATCCTAAGTGTTTGGAATGACCTATAAATGGAATTTCCCATGTAGGTAATTTTCTAAACGAAAATGGTACCTTATATGTGTCTCTTTGAGTCTTGTAAGATGAATTATCATGTCTGATTGGTTAAATTTCATATAATAGATGGAATGGATTGTTCATGGTATATTCATTATTTGAATGGATTAAATGGTGGAAAGGCCACACTGATTATTATATGATTTAATTAAATTGTGATGCCTTATTTTATTGGGAATATGGATTAACTTAAGTGGTAATGGATTAATGTTATTGCTATTATGTCATTGTTATTAGATATGGTATGATGGTAAGGTATCTATTGATCATGATGGTATCACGCTCCTGTATATAGGGTGTTGAGAATGACATCTCAAACCATTGAAACTGATTGGATGGTGGTTATGAGGCACCATGTCCCTATCTTTAGTGTTGACATGAAAGCACACTCAAATTTTTTTGAGTGTTTACATGATGAGAAACTCACCATCTCGAGTGACGAGTATGAATTATCCCCCTAATTTTGATATGTGGGTCTTGTACACATTGTTTGAGAATATAGACTTGTTTAGAGTGGTTATGGATGTATAAGTCACACCCCTATCCAGCCAATACCTAATTTTACAGGTATTTGGCCACTTGCGTTCGCACATACCTGGTGCATATTGGAGGATTAAATACATAACTATATCGTATATATATATATATTTAATGATTAGAAACTCAATATAGCCATGTGAAAAATTAGATAGATCCGCCACATGTCCTTTAAGAACCTGAGGGGTCTAGTATTTTAGCGAACACCCTGCTTAGGATGACATTACGTAGGGGTACTCGAGTAGATCTCATATTCACATGACCATGGATAATTACTATTGATGTACGCTTGTGCATTGGAGTTTGAAGCACAAGACTAATCAAGATCTCAAGATGATCATCGAGTTCATCCTTAGGGATTTTATTTCTTTTCTTCAATAATGTGTTATACAATATCATGTTTCTTACTATATGTCTACTGTTTTATTTTATGTGTCATCATCTATACATGCATGTATTGTGTACATTTTTTTGGGCCATCTCTTATTTCGTCTATACTATTTTATACTACTATATCTTTCATTTCATACTAATTCCTTTTTTAATTTTATTTATTTGTTATTACACAATTGTGATTCTCAGATCACGAGGGTATAGTCTCGCTACCATCCCCACTATAGAACCACACTACTTGATGAAAACCTATTGAATATGGGGAAATGATATTGATGATATGTGGTGATCAGTCTTCCAACCGATTTAGTTTTAAGTTGGGTTAGGATATTACATAAAAGTTATGCATTTGAAAATGATGGATTTGCAAATCATGAAAAATAAGGGAAATATTATATTTCTTAAATTATTATTCAACCATCTCTCCTAAGGAATATTAAAGTGGCATAAAAGGATGATTTATAACCTAAAAAATAGGTTATAATTTTTTAAAGTTTAATATTGATCATGATAGAATGATAAGGATAAAAAACAATGTATTTTTTCCATACATAGTGCATTTGATGTTGGATATTCTAGAAGAGGTTCATTATTTTTTACTTTCCATTCATCCAAGATGTACAGAGATGTATATATTTTTTAATTAGTATTTATTGGTGGGATGAAATGAAGGGAGATATTTTTGATTTTATATCATTATTCTTGTTATGGAAAAAAAATTAAAGTATGAGAGAAAATTTTCTCAGGTTATGCCCCAACCATTACCCCTACCATAATGGAAATGGTAAAACAACACCATAGATGTTTTTATTAGACTCCCCAAAACATACTGTCTGAATAATGCAATATGGGTCGTATTTAATTTCCTCCCAAAGTCATCATAATTAATTAAATTTAAAAAATATGTTTCTCTATATTATTTTTGTAATATATACATTAAGGAAGTGGTATGTCTTCATGGAGTACCACATTATATTATATTTGACCATGATTTTAGATTTACTTCATAGTTCTACCTAATTATTTAAAATGTTTTTTATATAGAGTTATGTTTCCACAAAGCATATCATTAACAGATAGATGGTCAACCTGATAGAACAATTCAAACCATAGGAAATATACTGATATTTTACTCTATGGATTTCAAAGGTTGTTGGGATCATCACATTCCTCCAGTTTATTTTTCTTACAATAATAACTTTCACTCGAAAATTTATATGGCTCTTTACAAGTCCTTCTATAGAAATAAGTATAGATCTCTAACTTGTTGGGATGATGCTATAAAAACAAATATGTTGAGAATATATTTGGAGAAATAAATATATTATATGTTTATAGATATTCAACAACACATAAGGGCATCAAAATTTCAAAGAAAATTAATGCTGATAATCATCGACGTGAGCTGGAATTTCAGGTTAGTGAGATGGTTTCTATATGAATTTACACATGGAATATAGTTATGAGATTATGAAATAATGGAAAGTTGATACCTTGGTATGTTTTCCCTTTTTATATTCTTGATCATGTATGAATGGTTTCTTACCATTTGGTTCTTCAACCCCCAAGTCCATGATGTCTTCCATTTATCTCTCTTAAGGAAGTACAAACATGACCCTTCAATTGTACTGAAAAAAGTTTATATAAATGGATAATTATCTTTACTATGAGTAAAAAGAAATAGTGATTCTATATCATGGGTTGAATGTGAAATGAAATAATACTAGTAAACTTGTCATGCATTTATAGAGAAACCACAAATGTGAGGAATCTATATGGGAACACAATGATATGATGAGGAAAAAGTATGCTTAGTTATTTTTATCAGAGTGATGATGTTTTGAGGTAAATATTAATTTTACATGGGGAATAATGTAACACACTATTATATTATAAAATATTTTTTTTCTAATAATTTAATTTCTTTTATAGCATGCATTATACGCAACACAAAGTTTTAAGGAACCATGTCTTACTATTAATAATATTATTTAAGAATTAATGTTATAACCTAGAAATTAAACATACTATTATGAATAGTAAGAACCATAATTTTAAAATTAATTATAAAATCTTTAGATAGATTAAATAAATTCATAAATTACAACTTAATTTTTATTAATTTCTTTGTATAATTTGAGAAAACATTTTTTTGCAAAAAAAAGGAGATTTATTATCTCTTTTGAAAAAATAATATATTTATTTTTTACAATTTTATCAAATTTATTAGAAAGAAAAAACTTCATTTTTTAAAATAACTTGTAAAAATTTTTTATGGTGAATTTTCTAAAATTTTCTTAAAAGATTATTTTTCTTGATGAATAGTGAAAAATCATGATTATTATTAAAAGCTTCTTTTTTGGTGAAATAATTTGCAAGTTATTTTCTTAATATGGTTTTAATAGTAGAATTAGTTCAATTATATTATTATTAATCCAATTTGTTTCATTAGAATCATTTTTATATTTAATTTTGATGTTAAAACATCATATACTTTCGAAAAGTTTCCCTTTGGAAAACCTCATCTTCACCACAACTAGATGTTTTGTTTTAAAATAAATTATTCCACTTCAGTGAATTTAATTATAAAAAAACGATTCCATATTTTTAATTATAATTATTTATATTATTTAATAAGTTCATCTTAATTTAGGTTCATAATTTTGAAAAAAATATTAGAATGTAATTAATGTGTTTTAGGTTAAAACATGGTTACCTGGGGTTAAATAGAAAATAAAAGGGTTATAATAAGAGAAAAATAGTATAATTACTATTTTATGGCCATATTTCATCCTTATATAATCTAATGTTCTATATTGATCAATTTTTGAGCCTTGTGGAATGTTTAAAATATGGGTATAATGTTTTATTTTCCAAAATTCCAAGTGTGTCTTCTCCCCCACCTATAAATGGGAACCCCATATACTATCCTCTTAAAACTTTTAAACCCCTTTTTTCAACCAATATCTATGAAAATAAATTAATACCATTCCCACCCACATCCAAGAGGATTTTTTTTATTATGAAACCCTCCTAATATGAATTTTGGCTCTAACCTAGAAAGGTTTTCTTAATAAGATCTATCATTCTTAACTGAGCATTTTTATTTTATTTTTTGTTCATTATATTTAAAATCATATTATACTATTTTTATTTAATAAAATATTTATATCCCATATACATAAACTTTATAATATTATTTTCATACCCTGAATCAATCTTTTATTATATCAAATGGAAAATGAAATTGTCAATCTTGTGTACGACAGACTATCATCTCGCGAATCGATGTAAATGTTTTTATATAAAAAATCTCATGGATAGGTATAATGATGGATTTATCATTCTTATTATATATTTATGAACTAATTATAATTATGTAATTATAATATCATATCTATATTCATACCTTCAATATATAGGAAAAGGATATCTTTGCTCGTGTGTATGTGTGGACTACTGCCACCACGAAGTGATGCGATGTGTTTATCATTTTATTTTGATATGTAATTTAATAAGGTTAGATTTAATTTTTGTATATTATATCTATCATATCAAAATTATTCTATAAATATGGCATATCATGTAATGTTCTTTGGTTTCATCCATTGAGAAAATGGAAATAACTTTCATGCATACATACAGTCTACCATCTCTATGAATGGTGTAATTAATTTTCTATATATAAATAGTTTGGTTAATATTAATACAAATTTAATTAACATATATAGTATTTATATCCTTCATGAAATTTATAATATTTTTGAACCATGATGAAAGTAATAGGACTGTAAATATCAAACCCAAACAGGTAATAAAAATGAAGCATTTTTTACACGAAACATGATCTTAATATGGTAATAAAAGAGATTATTTATATCATATATGGTATTATATTTAAAATTATAGTTACTTAATTGATTTATAATAATACGATATTTATTATATAGTATGTTTAAACATGTACAAAGAATGTTGATACCTAAGGTAAGGGATTTTCGTCTCATTTTTATTTATGTAGGATACATGCCTTATGCACCACTTGTTTATTTGATGGGATGTATATAATACCCATGATTTTATTTTATGATTATTATCATGAAAATTATTGTATATAAATATAAATATAAAATTCTATCATTCAGGGGGCTTACGATTCAAAAGTTAGTAAAGTGGTACTTGTTTGTAGTTATAATCTCATTTTATTAGTATTTTTATTGATTTTTCTTTGATGAAGAAATATTATTATATATATCTCCGTAAAATCCTGAATTTTTTTATCCTATGTATAATTCGAGAAAATACATGTTTTTAATTTATTTTCCTATCTTTATGTACTTTGGAGTCTAATTTTTTTTAATTGAAAATAAACATTATTTTTCTCTTCGGTGGAAACACGTTTTTCTTCAATTTCTATGTTTTTCTAAAAAAGTTTTAAATCAATATTTTACTATTCTATAATTATTCTTTAGATAAATGTTTCCCTAAGTTTTAATTTTTAAAAATATCTTAAAAGGAATTTTATATTCATTTTTTGAATGAGGTACTTTGAAATTGTTACAAAAAATGTGAAACAATATATGTTTTAATGAGTATGGTTAGATATATAATTCCTAAAATAATGACCAATAAAGGATTTAAATATTACTTTACAATTTTCTATAGTTATTTTAAAATAAAATATTTGTCATTAATATTTTAGATTTTTTTTATTTTAAATAAGTGATTTCAAAGTGAAAATGATATTTTTCTCAAGAAATGTTCCGAGTTATCTTTGAAAATAATTTTCGTTATAATATGAAGTCCATTGATGTTACATATGATTTAATGGTTATACGATCCCATTATATCATTATTATTATTTATATAGATGACTTATTATGAAAATGAAAATATTTTTCTAAAACATGTGCCTTTTCCACAGGTTATGCTATGAAAAAATTATGAAATGTTTATATAACCCATCTATTATCCGCAGGTTATAATATGATGGATTGATTAAATTATTATGAAAAAAAATTATTTTCATGACTATAACTATGATGAAATGTTTATAAAAAACATTTCTTTTCTTGGGTTCTGATATGATGAATCTTATATGATTTTATGGGACACATATGTATGATTTTAATTATGAGATTTCTAGGGACAATTTCTCCCTCTACTATATTTGGAAATTATTGATATATCATGAGATAAAGACAATTATAATTGGGATTGAACTTAGTTTAGTAGGGGACTTTGTCAACTATCATAGTCCTGGGAGTGTACCATAACTACTATGATGGATTGGGGAGTGAACCCAATCCTCTATGATAGTGTTTGGAGTGATCCTTAACTACTAAAATGGTTTAGACACTGAACCTAATATAATATGATAGTCTTAAAAATGAGTCATGACTATGAAATAAAATGATTTTTATACTTATGTGTACAACAAAATTCATGTTTTATGCCAATTTTATGCTTTACTGGCACATTTTATTTGATTTATTTTTTATCTATGTCTTACAAACTTTTATGATTTATGCCTTGTATCAAGAATATTATATATGATTTGTAGGTTATGTTTTTGAAATGTTTTTCTCATGTTCTCATACCCTTATTCTCATGTTATATTGATATCTCTTTTATTTACCTTTACTGAGCATCTAAGCTCACCCTTTATCATGTTTCCTTTCAAAAGGTTATAAATAATGGTACCTTGTATGATATGTTTATTAGGGGTTCTAGTTATAGAGAACATAATGGTAGATGAGGTAGTTAAATTATGAACTAATTGTTTATGTATCCAAACTTACAAATACAATAAACCTTTATGGCCCTCTTGCATTTGTTTTTATGTCAAATGAAATGAATATTCAATTATAAAGACGTGGTATATATATATGAATATATTGGGTAATTTTACCATCTTTCTCTATTATTTTGAAGTAGTTCATTCTTTATAAAAAATTTTCAAGTTTGATTTTGGAAGTATAATTTAAGTATAAATGTGTTAATTATGTTATTGATATTATTTTGGTGAGGGAGAATTAATAATCTTCTTGGCCTTTGTCAACTTAACAAAGTGATGTTAGAAATATGAGAGAAATATCATCAAAAAATACACTAATAACCTAAATTATTATATAATAGAATATAAAATAAATAATAAACATATATAATATTATTAAGAAATTAAATAATTAAAATAAGTTTATTAGTTAGGAAGACAAATGATTTATGTGATTAGTCTAACTTGAGGTAATAAATTTTCATCTCAAATTCCCTTAATTGAGGCATATTTTAATATTATGTTCCAAATTTATTATTTATAGTGTATATGTGGATCCTTTAACATATTATATAATTAATACTTTATAATTTATGTTATATTATGTTAATATAAAATTTAATTAACCAAAGGGGATTGTATTCAAAAGTTACCAAAGAAGTAACCCTTTATGTTACAATCTACTTTCTTTTTGAGATTTTTTTGTTCGAGGTTCCTCTAAGGAAAATAATATACAATTTTTTTCTTGAACCAAATATATTTTACTCTCTTATGGCCTTGAGTTTGGTTTTCAGGTTTGGTTTCGACTTCTATATTTACTAAATAGAGAAACCTCTATATTGTTGTTTGTATGTAATATCGATCTTTTACCTTATTTTAGTTCTAGAATCATTCTCTTACATGTCTGTATCTTCCTTAAAATATTTTAATTAACGTTTTCAATATTATCCAATGATTTATTAAATAATATTTTACCCAAGATCTAATTTTTATTACAACATAATTTAAAAGGTATCTTTCTATCATTTTATGAAAAGGTGTATTTTTGACTTTTTTTAGAAAAGTTTAAAAAGAGTTTTTTATTTTACATTATATGACTTGAAAAAAAATCTCATTCCATCATGAATACTCAATGATATTTTTAATATTTTATTTATAAAATAACTTATTTATGAAATATCCTTTTATTATTGCATGTGGTAGGATTATACAACCCATGTATTTACATGGGTGATTCTAATGTTTACACCATATAATTCATTTCCTTTTTGATGAAAACATAAACATGTAAATGTTATGATATGAGTGTTCATGTATAGCTCCAATGTATCAAGTAATGTTTTTGGTATCATGAGATATTATGCATATTTTTAGGGAGCAAACAAAATCTATTATGGGACACTGTCTACTGGGTGATGTTATCTTGAAAGTTACTCATGACTTATACTTATCTCATGTGATATATTGCTACCACATTATTATGTTTCAATGATTTTATGAAACCATGATATTTATGGTATACATAAATGTTATTATTCATGAACATTCTCATTTATTATATCATGTTATGACTCATTATCTTGTTTACTCCCTTTGTGGGATTTATAGCTAACCATTTCATTTATGTATTTCCCAATGTTATCTAATATGGTTTTTTTATCTCAAAGTGAATTTGGAGGTAACTAAGGAAAATAAATAAAGATGTTATGATTTATCTTCGTTTTTATTTTTATGTTTCTAGTATTCTAATTACACTTGGACTCATCATTATTAATATGTAATTATTAGATTTTTATAGTAAAAATCATGTAAAAAATTTTGTGAAATGCTTGGTTCTCTATAAAAAATTGATCAATTTGGAAATAAAATAGAATGAAACTTCTCTAACAAGTCAATAATACATGAGGAATGAATTGAATATTAGTTCATATATGTTCACTTAATATATAAATATGGAAAGGTACTACAACATTAACAATTTTCAAGATAACCAGAAGAAAAACCCAAATCCCATGTAAAGTGAAAAGATTTATATATAGAAGAATAATATTTTAATTTAAAAATTATATTTACTAGTATGAATATAAGTAATGAAAAATTTCAATGGAAGGTTGATAAACGGCTAACTAGGTTTATTTTATATCGAAGGAAATACTAGAGTCCCCTCTCGTTGATTAGGGGTGGGTCTAAATCCTTAAAGGGGATCCAGTGGAGGCTAAACTTCACCATTTTATTCATGTTGAATCCATCCCCTTTACCTCTATAATTAAGTGGATTAATTAGGTTTCACAGTTTGTGGATGGCTTACTATCCATAGAGATCTCATCCTCTGCGAATGTTTCAACGGTGTCTTCCCTCAAATTCACCTTGGCTGAAAGATTCTACCAACATTTTCCATGAAATTATTATTTTTATTAACATGTGAACTGATAATATGGTTAGAAGAGGAAGGAAGTGGTATTTATTCTTGACCCTCATTTATTTTCTGTTAGATGAATGAATTAATTGTACTTTTTCTGTTTTGGGGTTATATATATATTTTTTATTAATAATCCATAAATATTTTGATGAGTTGGATGTTGCTGATTCATGTGAAAAATGATTCACCATCATTAATAGTATTGACTTACCTCCATGGTCTCCCTCTACATTTATAGAATTTCAAAATTCATAAATGTTTTGGAAATACAATTTTGAAATTTTTATTATTTGATCAAAGTATGATACTTGGGGAGAACTCAAATCATGATAGATTATGTGTTGAATTAGATCTATCTCATGCTCTCCCATGTTTAATTTGGTTCAGTGTTGAGGATAGAAATGATTTTAACTAGATGATTATTTATCTAGGAAGTATTGAATAATATAATAAATTTAATATATAAAGTCATAACCAAGATATATGATGAAATAGATGAAAAATATATGAGGGTTTTCTTCCATTTCATAATGATAAAAAATGAATCTAGTCTTTTAGATGTTCCCAGTGATCTAGTAGTGAATTCAGAAATAGTTGGATCTGATTCAAAATAAATCCAATAAGTTGATATAACATTTTTATATTATAGGAGTTAAACTATTTCTCCCAAGGACATTGAGATAAATAAATCTTCTTTAAATAATTTTCTAGGTAGTGATGATGTTCATTATCAATAAGAAGTGGTCCCAAAATATATTAGTCCTACAGTGAAATTTGGTTAAATAGGATATCTTGTAGTTCATTTCAACTTTTTATAATCCACTAACAATATTCAAAATATTTTAGAAGACCATAGGGACCTAGCTAGGCTTGTCATTTAAGCTTCTCAAGTTTTTGTGGCCATGGTTTAAGAATCTAAAAATTCATAGACTTGTGTCGTGGGACCATAGATCTAATCAATGGTTATGGATAAAGGTTAGAGAAATGATAAAAATAACATTATTATTCTAAGATTAAATGTTTTAAATAGATATTTTGGTATGTCAAGAGGGTAATACAAATGCATTAATTTATACATGGGAGACTCAACAATACCAAGCTAGAAAAGCCTTTTTGAATCAGGAATAAAATATTGTAACTCATTTAATTCTCAAAAAAGAGAAAAATACACCTATCATGGATGTCTTATACCCATATAGAAGACATAAAGGCTATATAAACAATGATCAAGTTGAGTATGTTTAAGTTTATAAGGATAATGATCTTAAGGGAGGTTTGATATAGGAGGTTGAGTAGGATTACGACTCTTGGGAAGTGGTTTCTAGTTATCTCAAATATTTTCATAGATTTATCACACATATGTTCATATTTGATAATAAACATGAGATGTAGGAGGATTATTATAGTAGTATCAAGTATGGAAATTATCATTTACATTATAAATATTTCCCTTATAAATTTTCATATGTTATTAATGAATTTTCATTAGGGACAAAAAAAATATTGAAAGTGGGGAATATTATTTATAATAGGTATACTAGTAAGGGAAATGATATAGTTATTTTTATAGACCAAAAGTTTCCCCTTATTTTTCAAGGGAAGATGAATCTATTTTTTAAGATGACTAAATTTTCATCAGTTTAGTTTTTGACTAGTTATTTTTTGTTTGTCTTTTTTTTCATAGTTTTTTTATCTAACATGGTTTCTAGAGTAATGTAGACTTAGGTTTGTCTGTGGGATTATTATATTACCATATAAAACCTATGTATGACAATTATTATTTATCCCTTCACAAAAAAAGATGATTTTGGTAGTTTCTTTATTTGGTGAGTGGTATGGTGTAGTTTGTTTATCAGATCATTATTTTTTATACTATTTGAGTTATTACTTTATTTTGGGAATTCATGCTTTTATTACTTATTTGAAATATATTTTTTTAATTTTTTTACAATGGTATATAAAGAACCAATGATGAAATTCATATAGAAACTAACATTCATAAAAAATTAAAAAATATATAGGATGAATAAGAAAGCTAATCATTTTTAATAAGGGGAATTTAAAATATCGTAGAAATATTGACCAATGATAAATAAGCCTTTGTTGGTTCAAATAGATATTATTCACGATAATAATGAACTATAATCATGTTGGATCAATAATATAACTATAATTAATGTGGATAAAATTTTTGGGAAATCCGTTATGTTGAAGGGGTTTTAAAAAAAATGGATGCAACCAAAATGTGTTAATGAGAGAATCATAAACCTTTAGAGTTAATATCTTAATAAAGGTAGATATCAAGATAATGAATATTATAATTGTAACTAAAAACATATGTATAATAGTATATATATGTGGTATCACCAAAATTATATCCACACTGATTGACTAGAAGGGAATTTGATGTATATATTTGGTTAACAATGACCAAACAAATTCCTTAACTTGAAAATGATCAAGAATTTACCCCTTCCAATTTTTTTTATTTATTATAACAATTATTAAACTGATAGATGTTTAAATGGGGGATTTGACCTATGGGGTGATTCAATTTCATTATAGAAAGGATTTAGATTTTTTTGAAACCTAATGAAGATGATGTGACTAAATTTGGAATGTAACATGGTTCTATAGAAAAATATGGGGAATAAGTGTATCTAGAGAAATTTATGTGGCGGTAAAGTTAATTTTAGGTTTTTAAGTGTTATATTGAATAATATGGATTTAGACAAGTAGGACTAGTCCATATCAACTAATAACTAAATATTATGATGGAAGAAGAAAACATGACCATTAGTTAATTACATTTAATATATATTTCATTATTTATTTTTGCAGTTTAACATATAGTGTCTTCATTAATTTTATGATATCAAAAGTTTCTAAAGGTGAATTACTACCATGATGAGTATCAACTCTATATTTGATTTAATGAACCAAAATATTTTGGTATATTTTGTTCCAAAAATTAAAAGGTTTCATGCCTTACTTGGAATAAGGGAAATACACTATAAAGAAACATCATGGATAAAAAATGGTCTCAAGAGTTTACTTCAACATTTTTTATCAATTGTTTCATCAAAGGGGTATGGATTAAACACCTTGTTCTTTTAGGTTTATTTGTAGATAGTGTTTTGTATGTGTATTTTAGTTGATAATTAGTTTATTAATTAAATATAATTTCTTAGGTTTCATGAATTTTTGGATGCAAGTTAGTGTAATTGAAAAAATATTTTTTAAACATAGTCTCTTTTTTCCTAAATCAATTTTTTACCTTTTAAACAATGAATATTTTTTGATAAATATTTATTATCTAATAAGTATACTTTCTGAAAATATTTAATAAATTAACTATGTTTAAAATATTTTTTGATATTTAAAAATTAATCTATAATTTCTAAATTTTTTTATAGTTGGATGATATATTTTTATGTTTCAAAGGAGTTATATGTAAAATGGGGATCTTAGTCTCTCTAATATCTATGGAAGAGTTAACATTCCATAAATAATCATTTCTATTAGATAATATATCAAAAAGTGAATAGTATTGAGAATAATTATTTATAATAGATAAAACGATTTATGGAAGTATTTTCAACAAAATAAAATGTTGGATAATGTTCCAACAAAGAGGCTGGGTATTGAATATGTTTAAAATAAAGGACAATTTTTTTTTGATTTATTTATAATAAATAGTGGAGGAAATTGGAAGATGAATTTAAATCCATAAAATTTTATGAATGGTGCATATCATTAATATCTATAGTATATGGTTAAATTTAGATGATCTAGAGTATATATGGTAATGGAAAAATAAGTTTAAGTTATCTTATCATGGGAAGGATAATGAATCATTAATGTATTTGAATATTGTTTTATGGTTCAGTTTTTTGGAATGTGTGGATATAATGATGAAGAAAAAAATTTCTATTTTATTTTATTATGTACGTTTAAGGTTTAAGATCATTCATAGTAAAATCTCACAATGGAAAATAGATGTTTGGTGAAGGAAGAGTATGTAACTCCACAACTATGTCCTTCAAAGAATGATGGATGTTTCTTAAGTGTAATTATATTATACATAAATGTATTCTGAAGTACTAACTGAGTGTTTGTGCAATATAGAAGGATACTAAAATACAATGTGTATTCTATAGAAATTTATTTATTCTATGAAAGAATAAGAATAAAAGAGCCACACCACAATAGTATCATTTATAAAACAATGTATGTCAATTCTGAGAAGAATTATGGAGAAGTATAAATTGTATGGATGTGTCATAATGTAATGTAATTGAATATTTCATAATTTTGTAGTTTATTCTAATATAAAGTTCCCATGTTTGTTTGAATCATTTATGTTTAGATTAGGGTAAAATATTTCACCATAAATAATGGAGCCACACCAAAACATGCCTACATTTACTTTTTAATGTTGTGTAAGAATAACTTATTACGTGTCATGTTTTTGGTTAATTTTCATGCCAAAACTATATTAATATTATAGAAGAGAGACATATTATAGATCTATAACACAATTGGTTGTGATATAGGGTGTCTATTTTTGGAACAAATTGATGGAATAATGTGAAAATTCAAAATAATAAAACAAATTATAACATAATGGACTACAATGAAATAGGTTAAAGATAAAATCTACTTAGAGGATAATGTTGAGATATTATCAGAATTAAAAATGGGTTACTATTCAGGTTTAGTGGATATATAGTTTAATTAAATATGACATAACATTGGACACTGAAATTCCTTAGTCTTATGATGTTAGAGGCATGTCACATCGTAAGGGGGATGAGAGAACCATGGTTTCATAATTTATATATTTGTGATTTTTTTTCAATATTAAATTCATTAAAAAATATATACATATTTATGACGATATTGAAACTATAGTTTTGTTGGATCATTTATAAGTGAATAATATTTATTTCACTCTGAGAAAATCATGGAATATTTTTACTGAAATCACGAATTTGATATAGAGAAATCATAGTGATCATTTAAAGGAAGGACAAAAATTTTTGTGTAAAGACATGGGTTCATGAATATGTTAAATTTACACAATTATAGAAATTTTTATATGGTGTAACTTTATCAAATATTTATATTTAACATGGTGTAAAAAGTAAATAGAAAAAACATATTCCTATTTTTTGGATCTATTTTTGCATCTGAGTTTTTGGTAAATTATTTAAATTCATGGTGATTTATTATATTTGAATTAGTATTTCAAAAAGGATAGATAAATTTTAAATATTTGAGTTAACATGGAATATTTGGAATATATTCATTATATAATATTTGACTAGTTATTTTTATATATTTTAATGTGGGATCCATGGAAGGAAAGATTAAAAATTTACTAAGATATATTTGACCACTAATTGTGGAGACACTGAAGGAATATTTACATACTAATGGTAAAATAACATGGAATAGTGATTTTGAATAATTATATACCTTATAGATAGATAGTTATGGTCAATATAATCTATTTATTTAAAATTTATGGAAGTAATGTGAAGGGGGAAGAAAAAGAGAGAGTTCCCGACATATTCTTGACATATCTTATGCATTGAGTAGAAGGATAATTTAATTACGATAATTTTTATATATATAATTGTTTGAGGGTATAATGATGGAAAATATTGATATACAATTTTTTATTAAAAAAATTATCTAATATAGATTATAGTTATATAAACACAGTAATACGATACATATTATTTTATGGAAAACTATTCAACTCCCTTAACAAAGAGTTGATTAAATCTAGCTTGGAGAGTGAAGAGGATGTAGGGAGGTTTTCAATGGGGAATATAATCCAGACACTATTTTTATAACTAAATCAGTTTAAAAATATTGATACTAGAGAAACAAAAACATATATAAGTTGATCTATACTTCCTTAAAGTAGTGCATTAAGTGTGAAAAAGGGGAAGTGATCCTATAGAGAGTAACAACATTTCATAAAAATTATAATAAGGTAAGTGAACCTTGGAAGGGAGTGATCATTTACTATATATTATATCCATTAAAAAGTTCATGTTTATGAATTTTTGTAAAAAAATCTTCATTTTATAATCATTGTATATATCCAATTTAAGAGTACCAATACAAATCAATTATTTAATTATTTATTTAGGTTCAATATTTTTTTTTTATTTTGGTTGTAGTATATTTAAGTGAATAATAGATTAAACATGTTCATTCTAAATATGAAACAAGACCTAGTTTTTCCTATGGTTTAGATAAAAAAGGTATCAACTAAAAACACCTTGATAGCCCCCTCTCAGGGTTTCTTAAGTATAACATCATAACCCAATGGTCCCAAAATGTGATGATCAAGAGGGAGAAGAGAAGAATTACTTTCCTAATAGGGGATATATGATATTTTGGTAGTTTATTTTTGGAGTAGAGCTCATATATTAAATATTATATTGGAATGAATAAGTTGATTAAAGCTCTGTTTTAGATTATATTACTAAGTTGGATATTCGAGTGAACTTATGATGTGAATTGAAAATGGAGCAGCTGAGATTTGTTCTCAATTGGAATATAATCAATATAACATTGGTTTACGTTGGGATTAAATAATTATATGAAACAAGATTGTATCATTTTATGTGATGTTTAAAAAACTTCAATATTTTGGGTATGTATTTCATGTTTTATATGAAAATTCATTCATGATCATTGATGATGTTTTCAAGTTTCGTTTGTAATAAAATTTATCATGGAAGAGTTAGAAGATGATTGATGATATGGTGATGCAATGGGTTGAAGGTTTCCCTTGTTTAAGTGAATAATGTTTTGTATGATATCATTGTGATATGATTGATAAAAATAGAAAATATTTTTATTATTATATAAGATTTTCTCACCGCAGTTAAATACATTACATTGTGAGAGATATATTTTTGGAATAATAGTGATCCAGTTTCATTATTATGGTGTGTTTGACAGAATTTGATGTCGGGATGACAAAAAATCTATTGAAAATCACATCATAATCCATGATTCCCAGTCGTAGCCCTGGATATCACACTACTAGGAGGGTATGGATTGTAATTTTTTTGTTCCCATATAATGATATGATATTATGTTTATTTTATAGTTTTTAGGTTTGTTCCTTAATTTTTTATGAATTTTATGGGTCTATTTGAATATTGGGTAAGTGATATATTTTTATAAATTGGGTTTGAATATCATGCTAGAATACTCATTATAACGATTTCATGGTTGAGTTATCGATAACATTAAAAATATTTTATCAGAAAAATAAATGATGACACATTGTGATAATACAATACATATTTTTAGTGACTTTTGAAGAGATTTTAAATAGGATTGAGTAGAAGAAAAAGAGTGAATACATGAACCAAATTCTGGATATACTTTTGGATCGAGGGGTTGAGGCTGATCAACATTTTATTTCTTTCTTTTACTTATAGTTTTTAATTTTCTATATGCTTCATTACTTATCAAGGTTGATAATAAGAGAAGAATGTACATAAAAAAATCACTATATTTATTCGCATATGATTATCCTCTTGATTAATAGAGTGGGAAAAAATTATAATTTTTTTACTATTTTGTATTCTTTATCATTATATATTCCCTTCTTTTATCATTTATTTAAGGTCCTTTTCAAAACAAATGTCAATAATGTGATTTTTTTCTCTTTTATAAACTCCTAATTATCCACATCTTAGTGGTTTTTTTCTCTCATATAGAACTCACAAGTGGTATAATTATAGGCTCCAGGTCTTTAATGATAGAAACTTTGTATGATATTCAGGTGGATCACACCATATTTCCTATATGTATTTTCTTAAGGATCTGAGGTTTTTATTTATTTCAAACATCTTTTTGATCAATGAGATCTATAAAAAACATAAAAACCATAAATAACAAAGTATTTACCATATTTGTTAGGAAGGGATTCCATCTATGAAACTGGAATATGGTTCTATATCTTATTTATTTTGGAATGAATTATCTAAAAACCTACATTAATAGTTTATATATTCCCAGTGAAGGGGTGAAATTTTTTTTTATAAATTAAAATAATATTTTAGCTGCTGGGAAATCATTTAATGTGTTTCTCTCACCCATCCTAGACAAGGAGTTTACACGAGTGATTGGTACAAAAATTTTTAATGGAATTTAGAGAAAACTTTATGATATCCATGAGGTGGATAATAAAGTCAAGTATTCATTGTTAAAAACTTTCGAGACTCAATTTTAGGATATTTTAATTGGAGAATACGAGTTGGTGCATTCAATTTTTATTATTGTTGAATTTTTTTTATAATTTATCCAAATCTTTTGGGAAATTTTAGAGGATATATGGGGGTGAAAAATTTGATGAGGATTCATTAAGATAAATTTGTTGTAAATATTTACACACTATAGAAACAAGACCAAGATGATTAGACCATTAGAAATAAGAAAAATATCTTCATTTCATATGAAATGAGAAGAGGAACAACTTTAAGGAGAGATAGAAAATTAAAGAAGGTGATAAATTTTAAATATTAAAAATATTTAAATAATTTGTATTCTATAATTTATATGAGTGGGGTATTTGATTTAGATAATTATTGTCGTTTTTTTGAATAATTTATTTTAATATTTTAAAAAATCAGCAAAACTGGAAATGGTAAATATAAGGTTAAGATATATTTTATGTGATTATGTAATGCAAATATAGTACACTTTTTAGCTAGATTCCAAAATAATCATAGAATACAATATTGTGATAATATATATAAATTATCATTCAAGAGAAGAATGTTTTTGAGAGAATGTAATAGAGAGAAGTATTTTCAAAGGCAAGGGATAGTTGAAAACATTAATGGAAAATAACATTATCTCGAAACATGATGTCACATATTTTGATGAGGATATTAATATTATAGAGGAGGATTTTGAGAGAAAGGCATTAAAGATTTTAAATTTGAATTAAAATAGTTTAATAATCTTTATTGAGAAGATAATGGTAGAAGTGATGGGTAGTATATCGATGGGAAGGTGAAGATGCAGAAAAAAATAATTCTAATTGTGTATAGAAATTTTTTAATTAATGAAAAAAGTCTAAGAACTTGAGAATGATAAGACTACTTTTAAGAAGTTGAATAAATAACTTACGAAAACCCTTGATTTCACAATAGTTAATGTGATTAATGGGTTGAAAATATAGTTTATAAAAATATCATTGATCTTAATGGAATATTTAATGAATAACACAAGATTGATGAGATTAAAATACAAATTCTAATTACCAATAACAAGGGGGTAAGACTTATAGAGGAAACATTGATTAAAGGTGAAAACTTCATTGATAAAATTAAAATTAAAATTTCAATAATTTATCAAAGAAGTTTGTTATTGTTAAAAATTAGTTGAGAAATACATTGATTCCTACAAGAAAATATTTTTATCTCATTATACTAAATAAAATTGTATTTCATACTCAGTATTTCAAAACAATTGGTGGAATCAGAGATAAGAATGGGAAAAATATAATCAGATTACGTAAAAAAGAGAAAATTCCCTTATTTATTTTCAATGTTAATGATAAAAAATGGAATGGCATTGGGCTATTGTAGAATAATAATTTTGAGGCTACATTTTAGGGAAACAAATCACATTTTCATTTAAGGATATTTTTATATGAAATAATATGTTAGTTTTATAGATTATATATAATTAAATATTTTGAGTTTTGGAAGAATATTTTACTCTCTAATTTGATGTGACTACATGAACTTAGATGGATTCAGCTTGAAGATAAAAGAGGCCAACTAAAATAATATTTAAAATAAAAGTTATATTTGAATATTTATTTTAATTATATTACACAATATTATGGGAATTGTGATGAACTCTATTAAAATTATAATAAGGGCCTCACTATACTATAAAAACAATTTAAAATGAATTGTAAATATAAATCCATAAAAATAAGTATTAGTCAGGAAAACTAATTAGTGTTTGATGTGTATTATAATAATTAATTGTATAAATTCTTGGAATTATTATTATTATTTCTCATAAAACATGTTTAATAATAAAAAACTATAAAATATATTCATAGTTATGATTGATTAATATTCACTTTCATTAATACACAATTACATAATATAAAATAATTTAAAAGATGAAAATTTATTAGGGAGATACATGAATACAATTATAATATTTTCATTGATGGGTTAAAGAGAATTCTCTGGAGTGTCCATAAACATTTTGATAATGGGAATGAAGTGATATCCCACATGAATGAATGTGTCATAAAAATATTGAAGTATAAAACAATTATTTTGATGGCACAATGAATCAAAGAAAATATTTTTCTTATTTCCAATGATTAAAATTACCACAACATGAATATAAAGGGTACAATAATATTTGGAAAAGGATAATTTTCCATTTGGGTCAATGAAAAATGGATAAAAACCACTTATAAAACTATGAAAATTATATATTTACTATATCCTAAAATTAAAAACACATTTAGCTCATGAGATAGTGGAAAATGGAAAAACGTTTCATAAATTAGTGGACATTAAAACACAGAAACAACTTGAGTTGATAATTTTTGATGTGTGTGGTCTGATGGTATTTAATTCAACCAAAAAATATAAGTACATAATTAATTTTTTTAATTATTCAAATCATATAACTTATATTTATTTTATATCTAGTAAATAATAAGGCCTTGAGATGTTAAATAATTTTTAAAGGTATTCCATAAATTAATTGATATGTTCTATAAAAATATTTCGATCTAATAATATATTAGATAACAATAATGGATAAATTTAAGGATATATTAAGAAGAATGAGAGAACCATTTTTTCAAATCTTGAAACCTTGCTGTACTTTTGGAGATAAAACACATATGTGGTTGTCTATTATTTAAATAGTGTTTTTATGACCAAATTTAGTCAACAGACATTATGATATATATATTTATATATCTTTGTGTGAGTGTGTCTGAATCCTAAATTTATAATTCTAAAGTTATTCAGAATCCCATGTTATATCATGATCAAAGGAAGATAATTGGGTTTATTTTATAAGATAGTTAATAAGGAAATATTCCATGGAACCACACCAGGTAGGAAGGAGTTACCAATGTCACAATAAAAATAAACATTAAATCATTGATTTTTATAATGTTCTAGTATTTTACAATAAAAATTCCTTATAAACATCAATACCACTTAAGGATGAGATTTAATATCCTTAAATAGATTTTTTAATCGCATGTGATATACATGACTTTTATAGTGGATTTTCAAAGTGTTCATATTGGTTTTGAAATTTTGAGTGATGGAGAATGGCTTAAGAAATGGTTTATTTATTTAGTCACAATATATTTCTTTAAGAAGTTTATCCAAATAGTGTTAAAGAGGCATTAAAACATGATGTTTGGATATCATCGATTAATTATTAAAAAAAGAACATTCAAAATAATTCCACATGGTAATTAGTGTAAAAACCCAAAGGAGTTAATGTGACTGGGAAAAGTGAGATTTGATAAATAATCTTAATGATATGGTAGAAGTATCAAGAGAAAAAGGACTTCTTATATTCAATTGATTTTTTAAATTTGATGCTATAGATTTTTATAAGGGATTTTTATAATAACAAGGGTTGAAATGATTTGATTCTTTTATGGGTTATATGATCAATTTTTTTTAATGGTTTCCAAATGGATGTTAAGTTAATTTTTCATAAAAGTGAATTTTAGGATGACATTTTCATAAAACAAAAGGATCATTTTGTATATGAGGGTTACTGTTTTTGAGTTTTTAATATGTTTTTTAAGGGATTAAATAAGTTCATTGAGTATGATATTCAAATTTATATAATATTATATAGAGTAAAAACATTAAGAGAGAAAAGGGTGATATCTATGTATATGTTAGGGGAAATGATAGAAAAAATTAACGTGATTTTTTATGTTGAGAAATTTTTTCTTTACTACAAACAAAGATAAAAATATGTGGGATTTTCAACCCAACTGAGTAAAAACATTGAGATATTATTTATTGGTGAGAGGACATCATTTTTGGTCTTACAAGTAATGTATAAATCATGTCATATGTTTTCAAAGAAAATTAATGCTGATAATCATCGACGTGAGCTGGAATTTCAGGTTAGTGAGATGGTTTCTATATGAATTTACACATGGAATATAGTTATGAGATTATGAAATAATGGAAAGTTGATACCTTGGTATATTTTCCCTTTTTATATTTTTGATCATGTATGAATGGTTTCTTACCATTTGGTTCTTCAACCCCCCAAGTCCATGATGTCTTCCATTTATCTCTCTTAAGGAAGTACAAACATGACCCTTCAATTGTACTGAAAAAAGTTTATATAAATGGATAATTATCTTTACTATGAGTAAAAAGAAATAGTGATTCTATATCATGGGTTGAATGTGAAATGAAATAATACTAGTAAACTTGTCATGCATTTATAGAGAAACCACAAATGTGAGGAATCTATATGGGAACACAATGATATGATGAGGAAAAAGTATGCTTAGTTATTTTTATCAGAGTGATGATGTTTTGAGGTGAATATTAATTTTACATGGGGAATAATGTAACACACTATGATATTATAAAATATATTTTTTCTAATAATTTAATTTCTATTATAGCATGCATTATACGCAACACAAAGTTTTAAGGAACCATGTCTTACTATTAATAATATTATTTAAGAATTAATGTTATAACCTAGAAATTAACCATACTATTATGAATAGTAAGAACCATAATTTTAAAATTAATTATAAAATCTTTAGATAGATTAAATAAATTCATAAATTACAACTTAATTTTTATTAATTTCTTTGTATAATTTGAGAAAACATTTTTTTGCAAAAAAAGGAGATTTATTATCTCTTTTGAAAAAATAATATATTTATTTTTTACAATTTTATCAAATTTATTAGAAAGAAAAAACTTCATTTTTTAAAATAACTTGTAAAAATTTTTTATGGTGAATTTTCTAAAATTTTCTTAAAAGATTATTTTTCTTGATGAATAGTGAAAAATCATGATTATTATTAAAAGCTTATTTTTTGGTGAAATAATTTGCAAGTTATTTTCTTAATATGGTTTTAATAGTAGAATTAGTTCAATTATATTATTATTAATCCAATTTGTTTCATTAGAATCATTTTTATATTTAATTTTGATGTTAAAACTTCATATACTTTCGAAAAGTTTCCCTTTGGAAAACCTCATCTTCACCACAACTAGATGTTTTGTTTTAAAATAAATTATTCCACTTCAGTGAATTTAATTATAAAAAAACGATTCCATATTTTTAATTATAATTATTTATATTATTTAATAAGTTCATCTTAATTTAGGTTCATAATTTTGAAAAAAATATTAGAATGTAATTAATGTGTTTTAGGTTAAAACATGGTTACTTGGGGTTAAATAGAAAATAAAAGGGTTATAATAAGAGAAAAATAGTATAATTACTATTTTATGGCCATATTTCATCCTTATATAATCTAATGTTCTATATTGATCAATTTTTGAGCCTTGTGGAATGTTTAAAATATGGGTATAATGTTTTATTTTCCAAAATTCCAAGTGTGTCTTCTCCCCCACCTATAAATGGGAACCCCATATACTATCCTCTTAAAACTTTTAAACCCCTTTTTTCAACCAATATCTATGAAAATAAATTAATACCATTCCCACCCACATCCAAGAGGATTTTTTTATTATGAAACCCTCCTAATATGAATTTTGGCTCTAACCTAGAAAGGTTTTCTTAATAAGATCTATCATTCTTAACTGAGCATTTTTATTTTATTTTTTGTTCCTTATATTTAAAATCATATTATACTATTTTTATTTAATAAAATATTTATATCCCATATACATAAACTTTATAATATTATTTTCATACCCTGAATCAATCTTTTATTATATCAAATGGAAAATGAAATTGTCAATCTTGTGTACGACAGACTATCATCTCGCGAATTGATGTAAATGTTTTTATATAAAAAATCTCATGGATAGGTATAATGATGGATTTATCATTCTTATTATATATTTATGAACTAATTATAATTATGTAATTATAATATCATATCTATATTCATACCATCAATATATAGGAAAAGGATATGTTTGCTCGTGTGTATGTGTGGACTACTGCCACCACGAAGTGATGCGATGTGTTTATCATTTTATTTTGATATGTAATTTAATAAGGTTAGATTTAATTTTTGTATATTATATCTATCATATCAAAATTATTCTATAAATATGGCATATCATGTAATGTTCTTTGGTTTCATCCATTGAGAAAATGGAAATAACTTTCACGCATACATACGGTCTACCATCTCTATGAATGGTGTAATTAATTTTCTATATATAAATAGTTTGGTTAATATTAATACAAATTTAATTAACATATATAGTATTTATATCCTTCATGAAATTTATAATATTTTTGAACCATGATGAAAGTAATAGGACTGTAAATATCAAACCCAAACAGGTAATAAAAATGAAGCATTTTTTACACGAAACATGATCTTAATATGGTAATAAAAGAGATTATTTATATCATATATGGTATTAAATTTAAAATTATAGTTACTTAATTGATTTATAATAATACGATATTTATTATATAGTATGTTTAAACATGTACAAAGAATGTTGATACTTAAGGTAAGGGATTTTCGTCTCATTTTTATTTATGTAGGATACATGCCTTATGCACCACTTGTTTATTTGATGGGATGTATATAATACCCATGATTTTATTTTATGATTATTATCATGAAAATTATTGTATATAAATATAAATATAACATTCTATCATTCAGGGGGCTTACGATTCAAAAGTTAGTAAAGTGGTAATTGTTTGTAGTTATAATCCCATTTTATTAGTATTTTTATTGATTTTTCTTTGATGAAGAAATATTATTATATATATCTCAGTAAAATCATGAATTTTTTTATCCTATGTATAATTCGAGAAAATACATGTTTTTAATTTATTTTCCTATCTTTATGTACTTTGGAGTCTAAATTTTTTTTAATTGAAAATAAACATTATTTTTCTCTTTAGTGGAAACACGTTTTTCTTCAATTTCTATGTTTTTCTAAAAAAGTTTTAAATCAATATTTTACTATTCTATAATTATTATTTAGATAAATGTTTCCCTAAGTTTTAATTTTTAAAAATATCTTAAAAGGAATTTTCTATTCATTTTTTGAATGAGGTACTTTGAAATTGTTACAAAAAATGTGAAACAATATATGTTTTAATGAGTATGGTTAGATATATAATTCCTAAAATAATGACCAATAAAGGATTTAAATATTACTTTACAATTTTCTATAGTTATTTTAAAATAAAATATTTTTCATTAATATTTTAGATTTTTTTTATTTTAAATAAGTGATTTCAAAGTGAAAATGATATTTTTCTCAAGAAATGTTCCGAGTTATCTTTGAAAATAATTTTCGTTATAATATGAAGTCCATTGATGTTACATATGATTTAATGGTTATACGATCCCATTATATCATTATTATTATTTATATAGATGACTTATTATGAAAATGAAAATATTTTTCTAAAACATGTGCCTTTTCCACAGGTTATGCTATGAAAAAATTATGAAATGTTTATATAACCCATCTATTATCCGCAGGTTATAATATGATGGATTGATTAAATTATTATGAAAAAAAATTATTTTCATGACTATAACTATGATGAAATGTTTATAAAAAACATTTCTTTTCTTGGGTTCTGATATGATGAATCTTATATGATTTTATGGGACACATATGTATGATTTTAATTATGAGATTTCTAGGGACAATTTCTCCCTCTACTATATTTGGAAATTATTGATATATCATGAGATAAAGACAATTATAATTGGGATTGAACTTAGTTCAGTAGGGGACTTTGTCAACTATCATAGTCCTGGGAGTGTACCATAACTACTATGATGGATTGGGGAGTGAACCCAATCCTCTATGATAGTGTTTGGAGTGATCCTTAACTACTAAAATGGTTTAGACACTGAACCTAATATAATATGATAGTCTTAAAAATGAGTCATGACTATGAAATAAAATTATTTTTATACTTATGTGTACAACAAAATTCATGTTTTATGCCAATTTTATGCTTTACTGGCACATTTTATTTGATTTATTTTTTATCTATGTCTTACAAACTTTTATGATTTATGCCTTGTATCAAGAATATTATATATGATTTGTAGGTTATGTTTTTGAAATGTTTTTCTCATGTTCTCATACACTTATTCTCATGTTATATTGATATCTCTTTTATTTACCTTTACTAAGCATCTAAGCTCACCCTTTATCATGTTTCCTTTCAAAAGGTTATAAATAATGGTACCTTGTATGATATGTTTATTAGGGGTTCTAGTTATAGAGAACATAATGGTAGATGAGGTAGTTAAATTATGAACTAGTTGTTTATGTATCCAAACTTACAAATACAATAAACCTTTATGGCCCTCTTGCATTTGTTTTTATGTCAAATGAAATGAATATTCAATTATAAAGACGTGGTATATATATATGAATATATTGGGTAATTTTACCATCTTTCTCTATTATTTTGAAGTAGTTCATTCTTTATAAAAAATTTTCAAGTTTGATTTTGGAAGTATAATTTAAGTATAAATGTGTTAATTATGTTATTGATATTATTTTGGTGAGGGATAATTAATAATCTTCTTGGCCTTTGTCAACTTAACAAAGTGATGTTAGAAATATGAGAGAAATATCATCAAAAAATACACTAATAACCTAAATTATTATGTAATAGAATATAAAATAAATAATAAACATATATAATATTATTAAGAAATTAAATAATTAAAATAAGTTTATTAGTTAGGAAGACAAATGATTTAGGTGATTAGTCTAACTTGAGGTAATAAATTTTCATCTCAAATTCCCTTAATTGAGGCATATTTTAATATTATGTTCCAAATTTATTATTTATAGTGTATATGTGGATCCTTTAACATATTATATAATTAATACTTTATAATTTATGTTATATTATGTTAATATAAAATTTAATTAACCAAAGGGGATTGTATTCAAAAGTTACCAAAGAAGTAACCCTTTATGTTACAATCTACTTTCTTTTCGAGATTTTTTTGTTCGAGGTTCCTCTAAGGAAAATAATATACAATTTTTTTCTTGAACCAAATATATTTTACTCTCTTATGGCCTTGAGTTTGGTTTTCAGGTTTGGTTTCGACTTCTATATTTACTAAATAGAGAAACCTCTATATTGTTGTTTGTATGTAATATCGATCTTTTACCTTATTTTAGTTCTAGAATCATTCTCTTACATGTCTGTATCTTCCTTAAAATATTTTAATTAACGTTTTCAATATTATCCAATGATTTATTAAATAATATTTTACCCAAGATCTAATTTTTATTACAACATAATTTAAAAGGTATCTTTCTATCATTTTATGAAAAGGTGTATTTTTGACTTTTTTTAGAAAAGTTTAAAAAGAGTTTTTTATTTTACATTATATGATTTGAAAAAAAATCTCATTCCATCATGAATACTCAATGATATTTTTATTATTTTATTTATAAAATAACTTATTTATGAAATATCCTTTTATTATTGCATGTGGTAGGATTATACAACCCATGTATTTACATGGGTGATTCTAATGTTTACACCATATAATTCATTTCCTTTTTGATGAAAACATAAACATGTAAATGTTATGATATGAGTGTTCATGTATAGCTCCAATGTATCAAGTAATGTTTTTGGTATCATGAGATATTATGCATATTTTTAGGGAGCAAACAAAATCTATTATGGGACACTGTCTACTGGGTGATGTTATCTTGAAAGTTACTCATGACTTATACTTATCTCATGTGATATATTGCTACCACATTATTATGTTTCAATGATTTTATGAAACCATGATATTTATGGTATACTTAAATGTTATTATTCATGAACATTCTCATTTATTATATCATGTTATGACTCATTATCTTGTTTACTCCCTTTGTGGGATTTATAGCTAACCATTTCATTTATGTATTTCCCAAGGTTATCTAATATGGTTTTTTATCTCAAAGTGAATTTAGAGGTAACTAAGGAAAATAAATAAAGATGTTATGATTTATCTTCGTTTTTATTTTTATGTTTCTAGTATTCTAATTACACTTGGACTCATCATTATTAATATGTAATTATTAGATTTTTATAGTAAAAATCATGTAAAAAATTTTGTGAAATGCTTGGTTCTCTATAAAAAATTGATCAATTTGGAAATAAAATAGAATGAAACTTCTCTAACAAGTCAATAATACATGAGGAATGAATTGAATATTAGTTCATATATGTTCACTTAATATATAAATATGGAAAGGTACTACAACATTAACAATTTTCAAGATAACCAGAAGAAAAACCCAAATCCCATGTAAAGTGAAAAGATTTATATATAGAAGAATAATATGTTAATTTAAAAATTATATTTACTAGTATGAATATAAGTAATGAAAAATTTCAATGGAAGGTTGATAAACGGCTAACTAGGTTTATTTTATATCGAAGGAAATACTAGAGTCCCCTCTCGTTGATTAGGGGTGGGTCTAAATCCTTAAAGGGGATCCAGTGGAGGCTAAACTTCACCATTTTATTCGTGTTTAATCCATCCCCTTTACCCCTATAATTAAGTGGATTAATTAGGTTTCACAGTTTGTGGATGGCTTACTATCCATAGAGATCTCATCCTCTGCGAATGTTTCAACGGTGTCTTCCCTCAAATTCACCTTGGCTGAAAGATTCTACCAACATTTTCCATGAAATTATTATTTTTATTAACATGTGAACTGATAATATGGTTAGAAGAGGAAGGAAGTGGTATTTATTCTTGACCCTCATTTATTTTCTGTTAGATGAATGAATTAATTATACTTTTTCTGTTTTGGGGTTATATATATATTTTTTATTAATAATCCATAAATATTTTGATGAGTTGGATGTTGCTGATTCATGTGAAAAATGATTCACCATCATTAATAGTATTGACTTACCTCCATGGTCTCCCTCTATATTTATAGAATTTCAAAATTCATAAATGTTTTGGAAATACAATTTTGAAATTTTTATTATTTGATCAAAGTATGATACTTGGGGAGAACTCAAATCATGATAGATTATGTGTTGAATTAGATCTATCTCATGCTCTCCCATGTTTAATTTGGTTCAGTGTTGAGGATAGAAATCTTTTTAACTAGATGATTATTTATCTAGGAAGTATTGAATAATATAATAAATTTAATCTATAAAGTCATAACCAAGATATATGATGAAATAGATGAAAAATATATGAGGGTTTTCTTCCATTTCATAATGATAAAAAATGAATCTAGTCTTTTAGATGTTCCCAGTGATCTAGTAGTGAATTCAGAAATAGTTGGATCTGATTCAAAATAAATCCAATAAGTTGATATAACATTTTTATATTATAGGAGTTAAACTATTTCTCCCAAGGACATTGAGATAAATAAATCTTCTTTAAATAATTTTCTAGGTAGTGATGATGTTCATTATCAATAAGAAGTAGTCCCAAAATATATTAGTCCTACAGTGAAATTTGGTTAGATAGGATATCTTGTAGTTCATTTCAACTTTTTATAATCCACTAACAATATTCAAAATATTTTAGAAGACCATAGGGACCTAGCTAGGCTTGTCATTTAAGCTTCTCAAGTTTTGGTGGCCATGGTTTAAGAATCTAAAAATTCATAGACTTGTGTCATGGGACCATAGATCTAATCAATGGTTATGGATAAAGGTTAGAGAAATGATAAAAATAACATTATTATTCTAAGATTAAATGTTTTAAATTGATATTTTGGTATGTCAAGAGGGTAATACAAATGCATTAATTTATACATGGGAGACTCAACAATACCAAGCTAGAAAAGCCTTTTTGAATCAGGAATAAAATATTGTAACTCATTTAATTCTCAAAAAAGAGAAAAATACACCTATCATGGATGTCTTATACCCATATAGAAGACATAAAGGCTATATAAACAATGATCAAGTTGAGTATGTTTAAGTTTATAAGGATAATGATCTTAAGGGAGGTTTGATATAGGAGGTTGAGTAGGATTACGACTCTTGGGAAGTGGTTTCTAGTTATCTCAAATATTTTCATATATTTATCACACATATGTTCATATTTGATAATAAACATGAGATGTAGGAGGATTATTATAGTATTATCAAGTATGGAAATTATCATTTACATTATAAATATTTCCCTTATAAATTTTCATATGTTATTAATGAATTTTCATTAGGGACACAAAAAATATTGAAAGTGGGGAATATTATTTATAATAGGTATACTAGTAAGGGAAATGATATAGTTATTTTTATAGACCAAAAGTTTCCCCTTATTTTTCAAGGGAAGATGAATCTATTTTTTAAGATGACTAAATTTGCATCAGTTTAGTTTTTGACTAGTTATTTTTTGTTTGTCTTTTTTATCATAGTTTTTTTATCTAACATGGTTTCTAGAGTAATGTAGACTTAGGTTTGTCTGTGGGATTATTATATTACCATATAAAACCTATGTATGACAATTATTATTTATCCCTTCACAAAAAAAGATGATTTTGGTAGTTTCTTTATTTGGTGAGTGGTATGGTGTAGTTTGTTTATCAGATCATTATTTTTTATACTATTTGAGTTATTACTTTATTTTGGGAATTCATGCTTTTATTACTTATTTGAAATATATTTTTTTAATTTTTTTACAATGGTATATAAAGAACCAATGATGAAATTCATATAGAAACTAACATTTATAAAAAATTAAAAAATATATAGGATGAATAAGAAAGCTAATCATTTTTAATAAGGGGAATTTAAAATATCGTAGAAATATTGACCAATGATAAATAAGCCTTTGTTGGTTCAAATAGATATTATTCACGATAATAATGAACTATAATCATGTTGGATCAATAATATAACTATAATTAATGTGGATAAAATTTGTGGGAAATCCGTTATGTTGAAGGGGTTTTAAAAAAAATGGATGCAACCAAAATGTGTTAATGAGAGAATCATAAACCTTTAGAGTTAATATCTTAATAAAGGTAGATATCAAGATAATGAATATTATAATTGTAACTAAAAACATATGTATAATAGTATATATATGTGGTATCACCAAAATTATATCCACACTGATTGACTAGAAGGGAATTTGATGTATATATTTGGTTAACAATGACCAAACAAATTCCTTAACTTGAAAATGATCAAGAATTTACCCCTTACAATTTTTTTTATTTATTATAACAATTATTAAACTGATAGATGTTTAAATGGGGGATTTGACCTATGGGGTGATTCAATTTCATTATAGAAAGGATTTAGATTTTTTTGAAACCTAATGAAGATGATGTGACTAAATTTGGAATGTATCATGGTTCTATAGAAAAATATGGGGAATAAGTGTATCTAGAGAAATTTATGTGGCGGTAAAGTTAATTTTAGGTTTTTAAGTGTTATATTGAATAATATGGATTTAGACAAGTAGGACTAGTCCATATCAACTAATAACTAAATATTATGATGGAAGAAGAAAACATGACCATTAGTTAATTACATTTAATATATATTTCATTATTTATTTTTTCAGTTTAACATATAGTGTCTTCATTAATTTTATGATATCAAAAGTTTCTAAAGGTGAATTACTACCATGATGAGTATCAACTCTATATTTGATTTAATGAACCAAAAAATTTTGGTATATTTTGTTCCAAAAATTAAAATGTTTCATGCCTTACTTGGAATAAGGGAAATACACTATAAAGAAACATCATGGATAAAAAATGGTCTCAAGAGTTTACTTCAACATTTTTTATCAATTGTTTCATCAAAGGGGTATGGATTAAACACCTTGTTCTTTTAGGTTTATTTGTAGATAGTGTTTTGTATGTGTATTTTAGTTGATAATTAGTTTATTAATTAAATATAATTTCTTAGGTTTCATGAATTTTTGGATGCAAGTTAGTGTAATTGAAAAAATATTTTTTAAACATAGTCTCTTTTTTCCTAAATCAACTTTTTACCTTTTAAACAATGAATATTTTTTGATAAATATTTATTATATAATAAGTATACTTTCTGAAAATATTTAATAAATTAACTATGTTTAAAATATTTTTTGATATTTAAAAATTAATCTATAATTTCTAAATTTTTTTATAGTTGGATGATATATTTTTATGTTTCAAAGGAGTTATATGTAAAATGGGGATCTTAGTCTCTCTAATATCTATGGAAGAGTTAACATTCCATAAATAATCATTTCTATTAGAGAATATATCAAAAAGTGAATAGTATTGAGAATAATTATTTTTAATAGATAAACCGATTTATGGAAGTATTTTCAACAAAATAAAATGTTGGATAATGTTCCAACAAAGAGGCTGGGTATTGAATATGTTTAAAATAAAGGACAATTTTTTTTTGATTTATTTATAATAAATAGTGGAGGAAATTGGAAGATGAATTTAAATCCATAAAATTTTATGAATGGTGCATATCATTAATATCTATAGTATATGGTTAAATTTAGATGATCTAGAGTATATATGGTAATGGAAAAATAAGTTTAAGTTATCTTATCATGGGAAGGATAATGAATCATTAATGTATTTGAATATTGTTTTATGGTTCAGTTTTTTGGAATGTGTGGATATAATGATGAAGAAAAAAATTTCTATTTTATTTTATTATGTACGTTTAAGGTTTAAGATCATTCATAGTAAAATCTCACAATGGAAAATAGATGTTTGGTGAAGGAAGAGTATGTAACTCCACAACTATGTCCTTCCAAGAATGATGGATGTTTCTTAAGTGTAATTATATTATACATAAATGTATTCTGAAGTACTAACTGAGTGTTTGTGCAATATAGAAGGATACTACAATACAATGTGTATTCTATAGAAATTTATTTATTCTATGAAAGAATAAGAATAAAAGAGCCACACCACAATAGTATCATTCATAAAACAATGTATGTCAATTCTGAGAAGAATTATGGAGAAGTATAAATTGTATGGATGTGTCATAATGTAATGTAATTAAATATTTCATAATTTTGTAGTTTATTCTAATATAAAGTTCCCATGTTTTTTTGAATCATTTATGTTTAGATTAGGGTAAAATATTTCACCATAAATAATGGAGCCACACCAAAACATGCCTACATTTACTTTTTAATGTTGTGTAAGAATAACTTATTACGTGTCATGTTGTTGGTTAATTTTCATGCCAAAACTATATTAATATTATAGAAGAGAGACATATTATAGATCTATAACACAATTGGTTGTGATATAGGGTGTCTATTTTTGGAACAAATTGATGGAATAATGTGAAAATTCAAAATAATAAAACAAATTATAACATAATGGACTACAATGCAATAGGTTAAAGATAAAATCTACTTAGAGGATAATGTTGAGATATTCTCAGAATTAAAAATGGGTTACTATTCAGGTTTAGTGGATATATAGTTTAATTAAATATGACATAACATTGGAGACTGAAATTCCTTAGTCTTATGATGTTAGAGGCATGTCACATCGTAAGGGGGATGAGAGAACCATGGTTTCATAATTTATATATTTGTGATTTTTTTTCAATATTAAATTCATTAAAAAATATATACATATTTATGACGATATTGAAACTATAGTTTTGTTGGATCATTTATAAGTGAATAATATTTATTTCACTCTGAGAAAATCATGGAATATTTTTACTGAAATCATGAATTTCATATAGAGAAATCATAGTGATCATTTAAAGGAAGGAAAAAAATTTTTGCGTAAAGACATGGGTTCATGAATATGTTAAATTTACACAATTATTGAAATTTTTATATAGTGTAACTTTATCAAATATTTATATTTAACATGGTGTAAAAAGTAAATAGAAAAAACATATTCCTATTTTTTGGATCTATTTTTGCATCTGAGTTTTTGGTAAATTATTTAAATTCATGGTGATTTATTATAATTGAATTAGTATTTCAAAAAGGATAGATAAATTTTAAATATTTGAGTTAACATGGAATATTTGGAATATATTCATTATATAATATTTGACTAGTTATTTTTATATATTTTAATGTGGGATCCATGGAAGGAAAGATTAAAAATTTACTAAGATATATTTGACCACTAATTGTGGAGACACTGAAGGAATATTTACATACTAATGGTAAAATAACATGGAATAGTGATTTTGAATAATTATATACCTTATAGATAGATAGTTATGGTCAATATAATCTATTTATTTAAAATTTATGGAAGTAATGTGAAGGGGGAAGAAAAAGAAAGAGTTCCCGACATATTCTTGACATATCTTATGCATTGAGTAGAAGGATAATTTAATTACGATAATTTATATATATATAATTGTTTGAGGGTATGATGATGGAAAATATTGATATACAATTTTTTATTAAAAAAATTATCTAATATAGATTATAGTTATATAAACACAGTAATACGATACATATTGTTTTATGGAAAACTATTCAACTCCCTTAACAAAGAGTTGATTACATCTAGCTTGGAGAGTGAAGAGGATGTAGGGAGGTTTTCAATGGGGAATATAATCCAGACACTATTTTTATAACTAAATCAGTTTAAAAATATTGATACTAGAGAAACAAAAACATATATAAGTTGATCTATACTTCCTTAAAGTAGTGCATTAAGTGTGAAAAAGGGGAAGTGATCCTATAGAGAGTAACGACATTTCATAAAAATTATAATAAGGTAAGTGAACCTTGGAAGGGAGTGATCATTTCCTATATATTATATCCATTAAAAAGTTCATGTTTATGAATTTTTGTAAAAAAATATTCATTTTATAATCATTGTATATATCCAATTTAAGAGTACCAATACAAATCATTTATTTAATTATTTATTTAGGTTCAATATTTTTTTTATTTTGGTTGTAGTATATTTAAGTGAATAATAGATTAAACATGTTCATTCTAAATATGAAACAAGACCTAGTTTTTCCTATGGTTTAGATAAAAAAGGTATCAACTAAAAACACCTTGATAGCCCCCTCTCAGGGTTTCTTAAGTATAACATCATAACCCAATGGTCCCAAAATGTGATGATCAAGAGGGAGAAGAGAAGAATTACTTTCCTAATAGGGGATATATGATATTTTGGTAGTTTATTTTTGGAGTAGAGCTCATATATTAAATATTATATTGGAATGAATAAGTTGATTAAAGCTCTGTTTCAGATTATATTACTAAGTTGGATATTCGAGTGAACTTATGATGTGAATTGAAAATGGAGCAGCTGAGATTTGTTCTCAATTGGAATATAATCAATATAACATTGGTTTACGTTGGGATTAAATAATTATATGAAACAAGATTGTATCATTTTATGTGATGTTTAAAAAACTTCAATATTTTGGGTATGTATTTCATGTTTTATATGAAAATTCATTCATGATCATTGATGATGTTTTCAAGTTTCTTTTGTAATAAAATTTATCATGGAAGAGTTGGAAGATGATTGATGATATGGTGATGCAATGGGTTGAAGGTTTCCCTTGTTTAAGTGACTAATGTTTTGTATGATATCATTGTGATATGATTGATAAAAATAGAAAATATTTTTATTATTATATAAGATTTTCTCACCGCAGTTAAATACATTACATTGTGAGAGATATATTTTTGGAATAATAGTGATCGAGTTTCATTATTATGGTGTGTTTGACAGAATTTGATGTCGGGATGACTAAAAATCTATTGAAAATCACATCATAATCCATGATTCCCAGTCGTAGCCCTGGATATCACACTACTAGGAGGGTATGGATTGTAATTTTTTTGTTCCCATATAATGATATGATATTATGTTTATTTTATAGTTTTTAGGTTTGTTCCTTAATTTTTTATGAATTTTATGGGTCTATTTGAATATTGGGTAAGTGATATATTTTTATAAATTGGGTTTGAATATCATGCTAGAATACTCATTATAACGATTTCATGGTTGAGTTATCGATAACATTAAAAATATTTTATCAGAAAAATAAATGATGACACATTGTGATAATACAATACATATTTTTAGTGACTTTTGAAGAGATTTTAAATAGGATTGAGTAGAAGAAAAAGAGTGAATACATGAACCAAATTCGGGATATACTTTTGGATCGAGGGGTTGAGGCTGATCAACATTTTATTTCTTTCTTTTACTTATAGTTTTTAATTTTCTATATGCTTCATTACTTATCAAGGTTGATAATAAGAGAAGAATGTACATAAAAAAATCACTATATTTATTCGCATATGATTATCCTCTTGATTAATAGAGTGGGAAAAAATTATAATTTTTTTACTATTTTGTATTCTTTATCATTATATATTCCCTTCTTTTATCATTTATTTAAGGTCCTTTTCAAAACAAATGTCAATAATGTGATTTTTTTCTCTTTTATAAACTCCTAATTATCCACATCTTAGTGGTTTTTTTCTCTCATATAGAACTCACAAGTGGTATAATTATAGGCTACAGGTCTTTAATGATAGAAACTTTGTATGATATTCAGGTGGATCACACCATATTTCCTATATGTATTTTCTTAAGGATCTGAGGTTTTTATTTATTTCAAACATCTTTTTGATCAATGAGATCTATAAAAAACATAAAAACCATAAATAACAAAGTATTTACCATATTTGTTAGGAAGGGATTCCATCTATGAAACTGGAATATGGTTCTATATCTTATTTATTTTGGAATGAATTATCTAAAAAACTACATTAATAGTTTATATATTCCCAGTGAGGGGGTGAAATTTTTTTTTATAAATTAAAATAATATTTTAGCTGCTGGGAAATCATTTAATGTGTTTCTCTCACCCATCCTAGACAAGGAGTTTACACGAGTGATTGGTACAAAAATTTTTAATGGAATTTAGACAAAACTTTATGATATCCATGAGGTGGATAATAAAGTCAAGTATTCATTGTTAAAAACTTTCGAGACTCAATTTTAGGATATTTTAATTGGAGAATACAAGTTGGTGCATTCAATTTTTATTATTGTTGAATTTTTTTTATAATTTATCCAAATCTTTTGGGAAATTTTAGAGGATATATGGGGGTGAAAAATTTGATGAGGATTCATTAAGATAAATTTGTTGTAAATATTTACACACTATAGAAACAAGACCAAGATGAGTAGACCATTAGAAATAAGAAAAATATCTTCATTTCATATGAAATGAGAAGAGGAACAACTTTAAGGAGAGATAGAAAATTAAAGAAGGTGATAAATTTTAAATATTAAAAATATTTAAATAATTTGTATTCTATAATTTATATGAGTGGGGTATTTGATTTAGATAATTATTGTCGTTTTTTTGAATAATTTATTTTAATATTTTAAAAAATCAGCAAAACTGGAAATGGTAAATATAAGGTTAAGATATATTTTATGTGATTATGTAATGCAAATATAGTACACTTTTTAGCTAGATTCCAAAATAATCATAGAATACAATATTGTGATAATATATATAAATTATCATTCAAGAGAAGAATGTTTTTGAGAGAATGTAATAGAGAGAAGTCTTTTCAAAGGCAAGGGATAGTTGAAAACATTAATGGAAAATAACATTATCTCGAAACATGATGTCACAAATTTTGATGAGGATATTAATATTATAGAGGAGGATTTTGAGAGAAAGGCATTAAAGATTTTAAATTTGAATTAAAATAGTTTAATAATCTTTATTGAGAAGATAATGGTAGAAGTGATGGGTAGTATATCGATGGGAAGGTGAAGATGCAGAAAAAAATAATTCTAATTGTGTATAGAAATTTTTTAATTAATGAAAAAAGTCTAAGAACTTGAGAATGATAAGACTACTTTTAAGAAGTTGAATAAATAACTTACGAAAACCCTTGATTTCACAATAGTTAATGTGATTAATGGGTTGAAAATATAGTTTATAAAAATATCATTGATCTTAATGGAATATTTAATGAATAACACAAGATTGATGAGATTAAAATACAAATTCTAATTACCAATAACAAGGGGGTAAGACTTATAGAGGAAACATTGATTAAAGGTGAAAACTTCATTGATAAAATTAAAATTAAAATTTCAATAATTTATCAAAGAAGTTTGTTAATGTTAAAAATTAGTTGAGAAATACATTGATTCCTACAAGAAAATATTTTTATCTCATTATACTAAATAAAATTGTATTTCATACTCAGTATTTCAAAACAATTGGTGGAATCAGAGATAAGAATGGGAAAAATATAATCAGATTATGTAAAAAAGAGAAAATTCCCTTATTTATTTTCAATGTTAATGATAAAAAATGGAATGGCATTGGGCTATTGTAGAATAATAATTTTGAGGCTACATTTTAGGGAAACAAATCACATTTTCATTTAAGGATATTTTTATATGAAATAATATGTTAGTTTTATAGATTATATATAATTAAATATTTTGAGTTTTGGAAGAATATTTTACTCTCTAATTTGATGTGACTACATGAACTTAGATGGATTCAGCTTGAAGATAAAAGAGGCCAACTAAAATAATATTTAAAATAAAAGTTATATTTGAATATTTATTTTAATTATATTACACAATATTATGGGAATTGTGATGAACTCTATTAAAATTATAATAAGGGCCTCACTATACTATAAAAACAATTTAAAATGAATTGTAAATATAAATCTATCAAAATAAGTATTGGTCAGGAAAACTAATTAGTGTTTGATGTGTATTATAATAATTAATTGTATAAATTCTTGGAAATATTATTATTATTTCTCATAAAACATGTTTAATAATAAAAAACTATAAAATATATTCATAGTTATGATTGATTAATATTCACTTTCATTAATACACAATTACATAATATGAAATAATTTAAAAGATGAAAATTTATTAGGGAGATACATGAATACAATTATAATATTTTCATTGATGGGTTAAAGAGAATTCTCTGGAGTGTCCATAAACATTTTGATAATGGGAATGAAGTGATATCCCACATGAATGAATGTGTCATAAAAATATTGAAGTATAAAACAATTATTTTGATGGCACAATGAATCAAAGAAAATATTTTTCTTATTTCCAATGATTAAAATTACCACAACATGAATATAAAGGGTACAATAATATTTGGAAAAGGATACTTTTCCATTTGGGTCAATGAAAAATGGATAAAAACCACTTATAAAACTATGAAAATTATATATTTACTATATCCTAAAATTAAAAACACATTTAGCTCATGAGATAGTGGAAAATGGAAAAACATTTCATAAATTAGTGGACATTAAAACATAGAAACAACTTGAGTTGATAATTTTTGATGTGTGTGGTCTGATGGTATTTAATTCAACCAAAAAATATAAGTACATAATTAATTTTTTTAATTATTCAAATCATATAACTTATATTTATTTTATATCTAGTAAATAATAAGGCCTTGAGATGTTAAATAAATTTTAAAGGTATTCCATAAATTAATTGATATGTTCTATAAAAATATTTCGATCTAATAATATATTAGATAACAATAATGGATAAATTTAAGGATATATTAAGAAGAATGAGAGAACCATTTTTTCAAATCTTGAAACCTTGCTGTACTTTTGGAGATAAAACACATATGTGGTTGTCTATTATTTAAATAGTGTTTTATGACCAAATTTAGTCAACAGACATTATGATATATATATTTATATATCTTTGTGTGAGTGTGTCTGAATCCTAAATTTATAATTCTAAAGTTATTCAGAATCCCATGTTATATCATGATCAAAGGAAGATAATTGGGTTTATTTTATAAGATAGTTAATAAGGAAATATTCCATGGAACCACACCAGGTAGGAAGGAGTTACCAATGTCACAATAAAAATAAACATTAAATCATTGATTTTTATAATGTTCTAGTATTTTACAATAACAATTCCTTATAAACATCAATACCACTTAAGGATGAGATTTAATATCCTTAAATAGATTTTTTAATCGCATGTGATATACATGACTTTTATAGTGGATTTTCAAAGTGTTCATATTGGTTTTGAAATTTTGAGTGATGGAGAATGGCTTAAGAAATGGTTTATTTATTTAGTCACAATATATTTCTTTAAGAAGTTTATCCAAATAGTGTTAAAGAGGCATTAAAACATGATGTTTGGATATCATCGATTAATTATTAAAAAAATTACATTCAAAATAATTCCACATGGTAATTAGTGTAAAAACCCAAAGGAGTTAATGTGACTGGGAAAAGTGAGATTTGATAAATAATCTTAATGATATGGTAGAAGTATCAAGAGAAAAAGGACTTCTTATATTCAATTGATTTTTTAAATTTGATGCTATAGATTTTTATAAGGGATTTTTATAATAACAAGGGTTGAAATGATTTGATTCTTTTATGGGTTATATGATCAATTTTTTTTAATGGTTTCCAAATGGATGTTAAGTTAATTTTTCATAAAAGTGAATTTTAGGATGACATTTTCATAAAACAAAAGGATCATTTTGTATATGAGGGTTACTGTTTTTGAGTTTTTAATATGTTTTTTAAGGGATTAAATAAGTTCATTGAGTATGATATTCAAATTTATATAATACTATATAGAGTAAAAACATTAAGAGAGAAAAGGGTGATATCTATGTATATGTTAGGGGAAATGATAGAAAAAATTAACGTGATTTTTTATGTTGAGAAATTTTTTCTTTACTACAAACAAAGATAAACATATGTGGGAATTTCAACCCAACTGAGTAAAAACATTGAGATATTATTTATTGGTGAGAGGACATCATTTTTGGTCTTACAAGTAATGTATAAATCATGTCATATGTTTTCATCACAAGATAAATATTCTCATGGGTCATTGAATAATTTTTTAATTGAAAAATTGAATGTATTCTGTTCTCATATTTCTCTAGTGAAAAAGTTTTCCTTGAATGGAAAAAATAAATGTGGGAAAACAATGTTTTAGAGTATTATTGATATCCTAATATGCTTAAAAACTTCTATATTAGGTATTATATTTTCATTTACACTTTGGAAATTATTTCAAATTAATCCAAATGATTCTATCTTATAGAATTAAAATAGATATTTAACTATGTCAAAGGAACTATTTATTATGGATTGAGGTATGAAAACCATATATATTTTCTTCTATAGATATCTCAATTCATATTGGAAATGTTTTGTTTTTGATGAGAAATATACTTATAGTGGTGAATTATTCATTTTAGTAAATTATATATATGGGAACATTAAGAATAAATTTCATTCAACTTAGTCACAACATAAGTTGACTATATTATGGTATCATGAGACACAATTAAAAAATGGGGATGAAGTCATATCATGAAAATACTAGGGGTGGATGTTTCAAACCCAATAATGATTATGTGTGACATTCAAAGTGAAATAAAATGGTCAAATAACATGTTATAAAATATATGGACAAAGTATATTGATATCAATTAAAACATTACTAGAAGATGTTAGAACATGGAGAGGCTTCATTTGAATATGTTTTTATTAAAAAAAAGTTATGGATATCTTGACACCGCCCCAAAAAGGACACATTCTATTATTTTATGAGTTTTTGGGAGTTTATTAAATCAAAATACACCTTTAAGAATTTTTTTATGTTTCCCATAATATAATTTTTTTTAAAGTTGGGAGAACAAAAAAGGACTCTTATTTTTAATTGGCAGAGACATTATTCATTTTTAAATGAGATGATCAATTGGGATAAGAGATGAAGAGTTTCCCTTTGAGGTGATGATAAGGAATTTCTATAGATGAAATTCATGGAAGATATAATATCTAATCTCATTTTACTAGAAAATTTAATGGGAGAGGTTGAAAGTTTTTTGGGGATTGGGTTATTGATAGTGAGATTAAATAATCTCATGAATTTAACTGAAAAAGTGAAAGTTGAGATTTATCTCTAATTGTGATGTGGTCAATATAGTGCTTTTTGTTACATGAAGAGTAATAAAATTCTATAAACCCATTTGGATAATACTGTTTTGTGTTTTGAGAACATTCACATTGGTATCTTTTAATGAATTTCAATATTGATACAATAAATCATTGATCACGAAGTTATTTACATATTATGTTTATTTAAAACATCCCCTTGGATATGTTGGATGCTAATATAAGTTGAGGTTATTAAAATTTATGAATATTTATATTTTTCAAGGGTGTCATGGTGTGAAAGGGATCATTAAACAATGATTGGTTAAAATAAAATATTTTGACTATTGAATATTTACGTATTGAAGAAGGTAACATTTTTGAAGGTTTTATTAAGGAATTGTGGTGACCGAGATACTCTATTTTGGGGTCCATATGAGAATTTGGTGATGCAATGTCTAAAAAGTAGTAGTACATCACATAAAAATTCACAATTCATCATTTTAGAGGTGGATATCATTATACACAGAGGACTTGTAGTGATAATTTTGTGTCTCATTTGAATGATAGTTTATTGAGTTTACATAATAGTTTCTTAGTTCGTACTTCATTGACGGTGTGAATCTTATTGATTTATTTGATTTTATTATTGAGAAACTCTGTATATATTTTGATTTTGGGAATCTTATTGCAATACAGATCAACAAACTGTGAGGAATGATTTTTTCATATGTATGTGATTCATTTCTTGGATAAATTGTCGACAATACATTGAGACAACTAACTTCCCATTATAGGGACCAATCCTAATATATTTATGCTACGGTAGAAGATTATAACATTGGTGAACCCATGATCTATCTTCCAAAGGCACTTGAGGTTGGGAATAAGAGATTGATAAACTTATTGATGCTTGTAATGATTTCTTGTACTTTTATTTTTCAAAAATATTTCAACTGCATTCATTTTTATTATTGGTAATAACACATGAATTTGCATAGTGGGACATGTATTGTCTTCCACCAGAGATTAACCACCTGATAAAAAGAGAAAGTGAACATAGAAAAATACCTATTGTCTTTTGTGATATTTCTATATCTATATGTCACCATCACTTTATTTCATTCAGGGTCATTACCACTAACTGTTTATGGGAATATTATTAGGAAGTTAGTGATTTAGAAACCAGTTATTTTTCTCCATCTTAATAGAGGTCCATTCTCAGATGATTCTAATGATTTATTATTCCAATAGGCAGATAATTGTTACATATCCTATGAAGACTCATTATTTATTTAGTATCTAATCAGTCAATTTTCTATCTTTTTTATTTATATTAAATTTATAAAATAGAAATTTTTATTTTTATTTTTATTTTTTCATTTTATAGTATCTCTCACATATGTGGTATTTCTAGGAAAAAAAATCTATTATAATTTCAAATTTATTGGTGTTATAATTATAATTATTTTTATCTAATACTAAATGTACTAATACTATAAAATATTTTATGTATTTGTATGTAATGTTACACTATGAAATAAATAGATGATTACATTGATAATGGGTTAATATAATTTTCAAGGAAGAAAAAGTCATAAAAATACCTAAAGTGTTACAATATTGAATTTGAGAGTGGATAAAAGGAAACATGATATAAATATCAAGTGGTATGATGATACAATTTATATATATTTATACATATATCATATACAATAAATTGATAATTATATTAAATTGTTTAATATAAAGAATTATAATCCTCTTAGTATACATATAATATTTCATTTTAATTTTAATTACAGACCATTTATACAACACTTGTTAAGATATTCTGTACAAGAAGAGTCCCATATTATAGTGTTCTTGGAAGTCTAATGTTTGTTATGGTTTGAAAACGTCTAAACATTTATTATAAGATAAGTGTAATGAGTAGGTTCATCATAAATACAAGAATAACTAATTTTTTAAGATATAATCCCAATGATAATTTTGATGAGTTTCCAAATATATTGAAAAATATACCCAAAGCCTACATTTAATAGACTATAGATTTATGACAACCTCCAAGGTTTTTATCACAAATACAAAAGATATTTTAAAGGTAAATATAAATAATAACATATGAAAATCCCATAATATAAATTAATTAAAAGATCCTTGATCAACAATACTCAAAATATATTACCATATGCATCAATTCCATAAAATAATTCAAAATAAAAAAATTAAAACATCAGTGACTGAATATCCATAAAACATTTATCATAGAATACTTCAAATGTAGATAAAATATTTTATGAAATAAAACCCCATGAAACTCCATGTTCTTGAACTGAAAATTTTGGATTACACCACCACCTCATTCCTACATGCCTAAAATAATATATATAGTAATAGTGAAAATGAAATAATTAGTATATTCCAATTATAAGAACTTGTTTATCAATGTGAATTGAGCCTATTAATGTACACAAGAATGACATATATAAAATATGATAACCTAGCAACACTGATTAATTAACTAATACTATATCCACATCACAGACCATAATAAGAATACTACAAAAATTAGATGATATATATATTATATATAGGACCGTAAAAAAAGTTTCAATAGGTACCCCACAGACCAAACATACTAATTAAAAATATTAATTCCAAAGATCATACAAATTTTTTCTCAACCTTCATAACATTTTTCATATATATAATTTATCCACATTTATATTGTACTCATTAATCCATAATCACAAGAGATTTGCGAAAGTGGAGGGGGCTATGTGTTGTCCAATAGTTTCCCACTACATGTATGTTTGGGGAAGGTTATATTGGTAATGAATAATGAATGTGTTAAACCAGAAATTTAAATTTTATAATATACACACAACCTCACATAATCATTTTTTAATTCAATATTTTAACCTTTATCATGTTATCCCATGATTTAATGATAAATATATCCAATTAAATATTATACTGTATATATATTCTAATTATGAAATTGAGTTTCAAGTTAGGGTTGTGTTTATTTAAAAGAATACAGAAATAATGACTCATATTCTGATTAAGTATGCTTTTTAATAGATTTAAAGAGTCTAGACGTTGAAAAATGACGTTTTGTAGAGGAATCTAAAAGAACACTATGGCGTATGGGAAAATACACATGGCCTAGTGGATCCAAAATATAGAGATATATAATCCATTATATATGTTATTATTAAGAAGAATGACTATTCCATGGATAAAGGTTCATGAAATAATAATGAATTTGAAAAAAATAATGAATAAATTTTTTTTCCAGACCCTTAGTTTCCATGCACTAAAGGAGGACACCATATTAGGCTGGTTTTTTAGAATATAAGTATTTTTAATATTATCATATAATGAAATTTTTTGGATGACGAAACAATATGAGGTCTGATGAAAATTTATAAGACCATGTCATAGTATGTTTTCATTGTGTGTGGCAATTATAGTTTATTAATTTCTAAAAGAATAAAAAAATTAAAATATTTTGGAAGTTTTCACAACTATGGTTTTTGGAGGAGATCTTTGACCAAAATAATAATATTCACAATGAAAGAAAATATTTCCTGGTGTATCTCAAATGAATTTAAAAATATGTTTCTTGTCACTTTTATATGTGAAATGATATGAGGTTTAATTATATGTTTTTAATGAATTATTATCATGAAAAAGTACAAACCTTTTGATTTTGGAAGAAAAGTGAGATAATTTAGTGGATATTTGTTTGAAAATTTGATAAATCATGTAATAGTGATATTGAATGTATGGATAAGATGAGTGATATTAAAAAAGATTTAAATTAGAGGATGTTAAGACACCAAAATTTTTAATGTATGTATGTTTATAAAAATAATGAAAATATTTTTATCTTTTAAATTATAAATGGTAAAATTTTAGATTTTATATCTTAAAATAAAATATTGATCATGATATTAGACTTGGGCAATGGTGTTCTCTCTTGGGTGGAAATTTTCTGAAATTCTAATGAATTTGTTTTTTTAGTAAATTCTGGAATTTTGATGAATTTATCAGTTAATTGATTTATTTAAAAGAATGTTTTTGTTGGATTATTTATCAAATGAATTATGTGAAATATATAGTGATTATTAATATATGTTTACTAGAAGAATGTGTGGGATATTAATTTTATATAGTTATAAGTCTCATTGTCCAATCAGTGAATTAATGTGGGGATTTAGAATAGAGAAGTCATTTTATAGTAGAATTTGTAGAATGTTTTGATAGAAATGGACCTTGAATATACATTTTTTAAATGTTTTTCTAATAAATAAATCTCTCTCTATTTTCTCTCTGTATATTTTATTTGGAATATTTTTTCCATAGAGTGTTGATAGAGGGTTGGATGTTGAATGGATATAAATGAATGTATGTAAAAGCATTAGGATCAATTATTAGCGTCAAATTATTGTACATGACTCAAGATTCTCATATTTTATTATTTTATATGATTTTATTCTTGATTTGTATCCATAATGGGTGAATAATTCATGATAATCAGATATAAAAAGTACATTTCTAAATTTAAAAAAATAATTGATTAAAAATATATTTTACATGTGTAATTAAAATGATTACAGAATTGGGGGATAATGGATTAAAGGATGTAATCCAAAATAATTGAAAATTGATTATGATAATATTTTAAAAATATTTGTTGTCGTTTAATTAGAGTAGTTTAATAGTGTAATGTGATATTATGTTAGAGAACAATTAAAATTTGAAATGGATAATTTTGATGATTTATTTTATATTCTAAATTTAGTGGTAATAAATATTTGGGATTGATATATGAAAATTTTATCGCATTTTAATGGTTAATTTGAGATACAAATATTGATAGGTAGTAAGAAAAATTAATAAATTACATGAATGAAACTTTTATGAGTTTTTGGAATAAGGTTTAACCACTTTCTGAACATTATCCTTCGATGAAGGAAATCCATTAGGGAAGGAGTAAGTATATTCCAAATGTCACATTAAAAATATCATGGGATAATTCCATGTATTCCAAAAATAGAAAAATCAATTTAATATGTTTCATAGTGGTGGTGTAGTTTTCATATGGGTGATTTCACTAAGGTATTGGGACCATTGTATATCCAAAAACGTGAAATTCATCCCAATGTTATCCTTTAACATTTCATACAATTAATAATATATATTTTGTGATAATTTTTTGGATATAGTTATATATTGATATCATAGTACTCATTATATAAACATATCTTATTTTCTATGATTGAGGTACGATCATGTTAGGTTATAATAATGTTAATGATTTTTTGAGAAGGGTTTTCCTCTATAAGATAGATATTAAAGAGGCTATAGAAATTGAATTAGATGGAATATGAGGAATGATAGAATCATGGTGATTCAATAATTTAGATTAATATTTTTGTATAACCAAGCGGGAATGTGTTATGAATACATGATATTGTTATTTTCCTCATAGAGACTATTTTTTATACATATATGAAATTGTCCTATGTGGGAGATATAGTAAATGGTGGGGCTCTGAATCCATTTAAAATACTTGATTATTAGAATGATGATGATATCGTTATAATATAATAATGTTTTGTTTTATATAGTGGTTGTTTATAAATAATTTTTCAGTTTTAAATATTCAATTTTAGTATGAGATATGATTTAGTGAATCGGGGATTCCGATTTAAGATCAGTTGGGGAGATTTATTTTTTGATTAGAAACCATTTAATTGGGAGGGTCTCTATGGGTGGAAAACTTACAAACCATTTTGTTTCAGCGAAGATGGGTTCATGTGGATAGAATCATTGCAAGTATAATTCCAATTATAGTAAGAGTCATTATGAGTGGATAACATACCAACAATTATTTAGTAGAGTAATGGGGTCTAAGTAGGGAGAATATCTGAGGTTATAAATCTATAATAAAAAGAGTTCCTATAGAGGGATGTGTTACCAATGATTATAAATTATTATGAAGAATCTATTTGAATAAAATTGAGTATACTGTGTTGAAATTCTATTATGGTGGTATTTCGATGGTGAGATCTATTTAATATTTTTCTATAGGTGATATATTGAGTATGTGGCATGTGATGAATATTGATTATTGTTTTGAATTTTGGGATTTATGTTCAATTATATATTTTTATTTACCACATTAAAAGATGTTTTTGTTTGATTTATTCACATGGTAACATGCTATTTCCATCAATAAACCTTATGATTGTATTTATATTCTTATTTTATCTAATATTAAATATTTTATTGAATTTGGATAAATTTAGTGACAGATTTTGGAAAAATATTTTCAAGATCTGAGATACTTGTCAGTGGTGGAGTATTGTATCATGCATGGCCATATTTATAAAGGAAATATACTATTTAATGGTTTTTATACTACTATGACTTGTGGTTTTGTATTTTAACTTTCTAGTATACATACAATATTAATATATTTTTTGTTATAGTATATATTTATATTGTTATGTTGATTTGGATTTTATTTGAAAAGGGAAATTCCTTCCTTATATGGGTGATGTTATGAACTTGGTTCCACTTTCCAACTGGTGGCCCATTGAAGGTGAACTTCAATTTTCACAATTTATTTCATTTTTATCTTAACTAGAATCATAATAGGGTTGATTCAAGATAGAATGGTATCCATTTGAGTGTTTTTGAATAGATATTTGAGTATATAATAAGTGAGTATTTCATGGGTTGGAAAAGAATTAGTATTATATGAACCGAGAATGTGGAGTAGGTAAGATAAACTAACTATATTTAGAAGGGACACTTTTATTGATGTAAGGAATTTTTAACCTTAAAATTAATATTAATGGAATAATTTGATGACTATAGAGAGTATTTATGTGTATTGATTAAGAAATAAAATATTTTTATCTAATCAGGTGTGTTTGTCAAATGTTTTTTCTAATGGTACATGTACGGTTGAATAATTATATAATATTGTCAGACATTACTTTTATACCTCCTTAGCATAAATCTGGTTTATTTATTAAAAGTTATGAAATTTTATGATTCCATCACGAGTTTCAATACGAGAGTGTGTAATAAGACCATAAGGTTATGATAATACTAAATTGTATATATCTTTTCCTATAACTTTTCCGAATTTTTTCATTCATTTACTAAATAATGCACATGGTAGATGTCCAATATTGCACGAAATATGGCTTCAAATGATTCTAAAGAAAAAATGAAAAAAGCTAAAAAAAAATGGCCAAGTACATGTCGCGATGGACAAAGTCACGTTGTGTACATGATGATCATGTCTTGCATCAAGACTAGAGAAATTTTCAATTCACTACGTAAATCCCTCTAACACATAATGACTGATATCAAACTAAAATCCAAGAAATCCATGAGAATTCAATGAAACAATCTAGTTATACATGGGGTACACGTTGTGCACCACCTGTACACAACATGAACAAGGTCAAAATTCATTAATCCATGGAAGATTTTCATGCCACACTAGAGATCCTGGTCGAAGTAATGCAGATTTAGGGTTCACGACGTGACAATTAAGTACACGTTTTGACAATTTCCTCCTATATAAGAAGAAGCTCAGCAACACATTAGAGTATTCTTGTATTACCTCTCCCTCCCTTCCCTTTGGAATTTCCTTCTCTTTTACCACTTAAAACAATTTAGTTCTTTCTAATTCCATATGTTTTTAATCAAAGAGATGTGGATTCATTTTCTTCAATGCCTTCAATTCCCATGTCATTTCAATTCCATTTCATTCATTTCAAGTAAGGTTTTTTAATGTATTCTTTCAGGTTTATTTCAAATTGTTACATGTTTATTCAATTTAATTCCATTAGCATCGTTATTATTATTTATTTTATCCTTTTTATTTATTTAATTACCATCATGAGTAGCAAAATGCCTCAGGGATAGGGATCAAGATTCTATGTATCTACATGATTAATTAATACTCTGGTTCAAAACATGGAAAACCTAATTAGATTATTAATTAGGATTTAAACCTATGGTCAAATCCCATTTGTGCAACTATACCTTGACCATCAGACAATTAAACAAATGACCCAATCCTAATTGGAGGAAACTAAGACTATGATCATTCCCTTAGGGAACTTTTTGCAATAGAAGCTGATATTAATGCATCTTTGACTGTAACTAGACTCTTGAACATGGAATAGTAATATCCTAGGTAGAACTAGAAGACTAGACCATGGTTAACTAGCAACTATTACTTTATTCGAAGAATAAGTAGTTAGGGCCTTGCCAAGAATAGAATTATGAGCACCTTTATCTAGATACTCGGACTCGATCCCGACCCCTCTTTAATAAACATAAGTAAAACCCTAGGATAGTTAGAAAACTCCAAAACATTAGTAAAACTAGTAAGGACTCCTGCAATGGAATCACGACCATATTTCTTATCCATACCGAATAACATCCTCCTCATTGGATTGACCCCGAACATCAACTATAATACTCCATTGTAGTTAGTAATGTTTGGTACACATTTATATTTATAATATGACGTGACTTTTTAGAAATAAATGACCTATGCAGCCCACACCCATCAAATTTTTGAACCATTGCTGGTGAGGTAGAGTAGTTATTTTTTAGGACTCTGGTCTAGATCTAGGATTAAATTTCCATCACTCTATTTCCTTCATTTTTCAACATTCTTATGTCTCTTCTACTTTCCCCATGCATGTACCAAGGCCCCTTGACTCATTCATGGAATATTTAAATAAATTCCCCTTTGTCCTTTGATCCTGAGATTTAAAGGCATCTCTCTTGTCTTCACCAGTCAGCGATGGCCGAGCAATTCAACCCTATGGGACCAAACCCTCTAAACCCCAACCATCAAGTCATTACGGGAGAACAAACAATAATGAACATGAGAATATGATCATGGATTATGGTTTGCAATCAATCCATGGTACAATCCATATCTTTGATAGACTCCATATCCAAGCCCATTATTTCAAAAGAAAACCTAGACTCATTCATATGATTCAGAACATGGAGAAATTTAGTGGTCTTCCATGTGAATATCCACATAAAAATATTGCCAACTTCCTAGAGGATTGTGATACCTTTCACAACCATTTAGTTTCTTTTGATTTAATAATTCTTTGTGTCTTTAAATTTTCATTTCAAGATAGAGACATGGACTGGATAAAGAGTCAGGAACATGAGCCAATTTTGACTTGGGACGAACTGGCCAAGAAGTTTCTGGATAAGTACTTCCCACCTATCCAGACCAGGATGCTCTGGATGGAAATTCAAAATTTCAACCAAATTGATGGAGTGTTTTCAAGGGAATAGTAGGATCGCTATAAATAGTTAATGAGGAAATTTCCACATCATGGACTTGATATATGGATAAAACTCCTAAATTTATATCAAGGACTCCAGCCTGAGGTACATAATGTTGTCGAGGCAGCCGCTGATGGAGGTCTCATGTTCATGACCCTTGAAGTTGGAAGATCCATTCTTGATGAAGTATCTCACAATTATAGTTTGTGGAAAAGTGATTGTGGAACACCACAATGTGGTATCCAAAATATTTATGAGGACACTAGGATATCAGCTCAAGTGGTAGCGCTCACTAAAAATTATTAAGAATTTCGAAATACAAAGTACCCAACCCCCTCCTTCTCCTGTAATGGAATGTAAATCATGCGAGATGTGTTGTGTCTGGAATCTTTATCAAGGATACAATGTTGGATGTGAATAACCACAAAAATATTGTAATTATGTCAATTTAAATTAGAAAAATCTATCATTCTAGCAGTAACAACATTATCAACAGAGGCCTTCTCAGCAGCAACCTTAAAACAATTATGGTTATTTTCAACCAAGAGGTGGACATAACCAATACAGAGCTCATGTACCACCAGGGTATCCTCTGATGAACCATCTAACTAGGCCACCTGATCAAAAACAACCCTTCCCTCAAAGAGCACAACAATTTCAGAAACCATTTCCAAGACATCAAAAAGAACATATGAAAATAAATCTGGAAACCTCCTGGCATCATTTGTTCAAAAATTTGATCTAATAATGACGACCCAAGAGACAAATAAGAAAAACTAGAAAGCTGCTCAGAGGAACCATGAAGTGAAAGTGGGTAAAATCTCAAACACATTATTTGAAAGATTACCAGGTACTCTACCCTGAAAAATTAAGACATACCCAAGAGAGAAAGAATAGTTAGTAGTGCTGGGTAGCGGAAATATTCTAGAAATCAAAAAACCTTAAGAAGAAAGGCCATAAAAAGAAGGTCCCTTAAAACAAACAGTTCATGATGTCAATGTGGATGAATTAAATCCCTTGTTACATCATGATGATGTACTAGATGAGAAGGAACACATACAAGAGTAACAGAAGGAACCTGTGTATGTCTCCCCACCACCATACTAGCCACCTCTTCTTTATATAGAAAGATTAAGATTAATTAGGCATGGACACAATACAAGAAGTTGCTTGATATATTCTAGAAATTACATATCAACACACATTTTTTCAAAGATATTGACCAGAATCCTATTGATTCCAAGTTCTTAAAATACTTATTATCAAACAGAGTAAAAATAGTAGAGGTAGGATTCATCTCCTTAAATGTAGAATTCTCTTATATGGTATATTATAAAATTCCACCAATGATGGGAGGCCCTGTTTGCTTCTCAATACCTTGTGAGATAAGCACATGAAAATTTAGTAGAGCACTCTGTGATATTGGAATAAGCATTAAACTTATCCCATTGAGTTCTTTTAAAAAACTTTGACTCAAAGAGATCAAACAAACAAGGGTAGCTTTGCAATTATTTGATCGCTCGGTCAAGTACCCCTGAGGTATTCTTGAAGATGTTCTAGTAAAAGTCAACACATTCATTTTCTTAGCTGATTTCCTAGTATTATACATGGTAGAAGATGGAGATGTTCCTATTATCCTTAGAACACCTTTCCAAGAATAAAGAAAGGCATTGATCGATGTGAACCAAAGAAGTATCATCTTCAGATTGGGAGTAGAACCAATTGTGTTCAACCTGATTAGAGATTTGAAAGACTCAGATGACAACCATGACTATAACGTCATATATCTTACCCAGAATAAAGAAGTCTCAATAGAGAATAGGAAAGAAAGTGATGAATCTTTTACCAAAAAAAGGAGGTTATGACTTCAAGTAATTCAACTTTATTAAACTGCTCACCAGAGAGGTTGTGCCTTTATTGATCCCATCCATCATTCATCCAAGTAAATTAAATAACACATTTCTGTGTGAAACTTTTCCAATACCCAATATTTTCAACTCTGAATTATACACAGATAGATCTCCATAAAAAATACACGATCATGGATTGAAGATGTTTTATGAACCATTCCATGATAACTATGCCATAAAATGAGACTTAATTGAGTCAAGCTGTGGACTATAAATTATTGCTAACTGGGAGAAAACCTAGGTTAGGGTTTACTTAATTTTGAGTTGGAAAAGTCTATTTTGGGAGTCTTATTTTCATTTGAAAAAAGAGGCGCAGAAATAAAGGAGGAAAAAATAGAGTAACCTAAGAATGTACACATCATGAACCCACAGGTCACAACGTGACCCTTTTTTACTCTGAAATCCAATTATTCTCAAGGATCAAGACATGACCCTCAGGTACACATCATGATGTAGATTGGGTTAGTTTTTAAAAACCAAATGGTGATGACCACTTGACCCCCATAAAACTGATCCCTCCTCCTCCTTACGCACTCCCCCCCGCATGAATCCTCCCCTTCAAACCTCAGAACGTGTACCCTTCATACTTCATCCAAAAACTGGACCTTCATCCTCCTCTCCGTGGAATAAAAAAATGAGACCTTAGCCCGAGACTTCAGATTCTTCAGCTGCTTCATCTAGCTCCATGAGCCATCAGCCTACTGCTAAGTGCCTATATGCTCCACCCATCGGACAGGACACAAGCTCCTCCCCGTATATGGAGGATAATACTCATTTTCTCCTAGTGATATTATTTAACTACCCACATCACTAGGTTATTCTCATTGAGCTCCAGGAAAAACCCATAAAGACCAAAAAGACTCTAGATATGGTTGTTCTTGTGAATTTGTTGCCTCAGACAACGTCCTGAGCTTATTGGAGACGCTGCACATCGACAACATCATTGATTTCCAAGAGGTGATGTACATGGAGTTTTTATTTGACTTCCTAGCGACCTTGGACATATTGCTGGATTAATTTCACTTTAGGCTAGGTGAAAGACCACACCAGCTCACCATGTTCATGTTTGGTGTGGGACTTGATATCTAAACCCATGAGTTCTTTATCTCAGATATCTATCCTACCCTACAGATGAGGCTCTCTCGGGAGGATGTGATGAGCATTTAGAAACTCATCCCTGGTGAAAATTGGTCCCACCAAGAACACATGTTGGAAAATTCCACCCAGATAAGGACTCCCACTTTGTGTATACTACACCAGGTCATGGCACATGATTGGTTCGCTCTAGGCGAGACCCATGGTAGTGTCAGCCAGCATGACGATCTTATCATCGCTTCTACCATGGGTGGACCTCCCATCAACATGGATACACAGTTCACCTCATACTACATATTTCTAAAATAGAGGAGGTGGTGTATGCCTATGGGCAGATCATTCATCACCAAGATGGCTAGATACCTCCTTTTTTGTGATGCCTCCTAGCCCCTCACCTCAGTAGGAAAGATCGATGTGATTGATCTTGTACTCTTGAAGAATATTTGGATCACAGTGAAGTATATTGACATATATTTTTGGGTGCCTAGAGTATAAGAGCCAGTTACCCAACCAGATGCACTTTAGGAGGTTGATCCGCAGGAGAAGCCACCGGTAGTAGTAGTAGTAGTCCCTTTTACCCATAATTCTCCTGCCCACCCATTACCACTGCTAGCACCGACCACCACACAATCCACCTAGTATGAACTAACCCATACCACTCATTATGACCTATGGTTACTACTCTAGTGCATCCTCGCGAATCATCTACATCTTGCTTCCCACCTCCATTATCTCGTCGCTGAGCCTTCCTCATTGACCCCTCCACCAGCTGCTACCCCTGGAAATTTTCTATTCACCCATCCTCTGTATACTACCACTTGCCCTTCCTCATATGACCATCCTCCCTCGACCACTTTTCCATTTGACTTGCCTCCCAACATCATGAACCCTACTGCTCAACATGATTTTCTCATAGAGCAGGCTCGAAAGGGAAAGGGACCTAGCACTAATCCAACTCCTGATGCCCCTTTCATTGATCCCACAATAGGATACATGGATACTGTATAGATTAGGGATTCACCACCACCCACCCCATCCCATCTTACTAACCCCACTACACCACCATCTGTATTATCCCCAACTACCATGGCTACTACTATTGATTGTGTTGTAGCTGAATAGTTCATTATATCTTCTGATGCTGGTCTGACCATGGAGGATATTTTTGGCTTGGCGCACTTATTCTTATTTTTATACTTTTTGAGATAGGGGACACTCTTTATAAAGAAAGTGATATTATTCGATTTCTTTTAATTGACATAGATATTTTTATATAGAGTCTTTAGTTTCATTCACTCTTGTATATGTGCTTATTTTTTATACCTTTTTCTTTTTCAATAGAAATGTCTAGGTCTTCTTTGTCATTTGATGTTATCGACATACCCATTCCTCCTCCCGTTCTTCTATAATGATTTACCCAGCATGTTGTAGACATCGCCAATCAACTTCAGGTTTTATCATTGGAAATCCACCTGTAACAACAACCACCTTCACCAATTATTCTATTTCTACTGCATTAAATATTCGGCCAAGATGCACTTGAAGTTGTGAATCTAGTTTAGAAACCACATGAACTATAGAACACAAAGAATAGTAGCCATACAAATAGAAGGATCAACTAATCCGGTGGGCCCACTCTTTGAATTTTTGTTCCATCCATCTAGATGACAATGATAAGTTAGCGCTTTATGGGAGGAAACCCATAGTTATTTTTGAGTTTTTTTTTGATTCATGGAATTTTTAGTGTTCTATTATAGTACTTTGTGAAAACATTCATTTAATAAAAAATTGGTTATCATTATTCCTTCTTTTTACACTTACCTATTTTTCTTGTATTCAAAAGTTTAAACCTATGAATTAATGTTTGTTCTATTGTTCCTGATTTTTCAACTAACATATTTTTTTGGTGCAAAAAACATCAATTTTAAGACAAATATTACACCCCCATGGAATACCAATTTATCTTAGGGAGCTCTTGAATCCCTATTATTAAATTCTATCATCACTTCTATGAAAATTCAATTATAAATAATCATTGCCTTACCACTGCAACCCATTATTTTATAGTCAGTGGGGAAACTATCTAATTTTATGTGGGGGGGGGGGGTTACCATGATTTCACTAGTGATACGCTTGATTTTTTCTTGATCCCACTATTCTAGAAGACATTTTTTAAATTGATATGCAAGAAATAATTTTGGAAACCATTAAGTCCATGTAAATTAATGATAATGTTAAAAAAATGTTAAGAACCATGTTTCTCCCCATATTAGAATTTTAGAATGCTTTATGAGTTTAGAAGATTAATTCAAAATTAAAATCCTTGAAATTATTATTAATTTACTCACTATATATGATTTATGCCCTTTTTTATTTCCAATTTTTATTTTATTCTCATTAGATAAGATGATTCTAAGCCTTCAATCTCATTTTCTTAACTGATTATATTTCATGAGAGATACCTATGACATGTAAACATACTATAACATGCACTAATATCTTATCAAAATGATGAATGAACATGTGTTAGTTTAAATTTATTGAGCAATCCTTTGATATCCATTTTCACCTAAGACCCACCTGAAATATATCCTTCGTTTAGCCCATAGTTTCCCTGAATGACTTATTAGAGAAAAAATATATTTCTAACCTATTTTCCTTCCTACCCTACTCAGTGTACAGTGCTTCAAGATGATTTTTTAGAAGTGTTGGGGGAGGCATTATGAAAACATGGGATGAATTAACTTTCTGAGACGTATGGTGTTCCCACCTGATTTCAGGGATGTGATCCATATACCATTTTATGATACCTTATTCGTATTCTGTTTAAGTGAGAAATTTAAAAGAAATGAAAAAAATTGAGACTTTTTGAGTACTGGGATAGTAAGAAATCACCATTTCAAGACCTATGAATCCCTCGAATGAAAATATGTGGTTAGGTGATGGATGTGAGATCTATTCCAAGTGTAACTTTCAAAAAAATAAAAATGAAAACGTAAAAAGTAAAGGAACAAAATCCTTTCTTTATCTACTAACTTTCTATACATATGTATCTAACCTCAACTGATGGAGTATGAGCCTAACACACTAGATTGAGGGAATTTTTCACACTTATCTTGTTTTATTGGAATTGTAATTTAGAGTTTACCCTCTTTTTGAGCCTGATTTCATATTTTAGCTACCTACCTACAGCCTCAGAGTCATGAGATCCTCGTTGCTAAATGTCCTAAAGATTATTTTTATATTTGTATTTATATAATAGAGATGATAAAACTTGTGAAATCCTATGGTTAAGAACATGGACTCAGCGTATGATCATAAATTACTTACATTTTACCCTAAGTGATGAGAGAAAAGTGTGGGGAGGTAAATACAAAATGGGAATATCACTTAATAAATAGTTAAATAATTATGATTAAAAGATTAGAATTTATTTTGAAAATATGAACTATGAGGCTTGACTAATTTAATAGGAGGGATTAAAACCATAACATGATTACTTTTCTTCTTACAGTTAATTTAATTGCATAACCATAATGAAAATTTCTTTCTTCACAAATTTCTTATACTTTTAGAAATCTATGTTGATATATTTTTCCCGAGGACAAGAAATTATTCAAGTGTGCGGAGATTTGATATGACTAAATGTTTTATATATGTTACTATCACTTTTCCATTATTTTTCAGTCAATTACTGAATAATTCGTATGGTTGATGTCTAATATTATATGAAATAGGGATTTACAAGATTCCGAAGAAGAAAGTTAATAAATCTACAAAGATGTCCAAATACATGTCGTGATGGACAAGGTCACGTCATGTACTTGATGATCGAAACATGCATCAAGACCGGAGAAATTTTCAGTTCACGGTGTGAATCCCTCCTATACGTCATGACTCAATTCAAACTAGAAGCTGAGAAATCCATGAGGATTTGGGAAAAAATCTAATGGGACATGTGGTAAACATAGTGAACCACCTTTACACGACGTGACAATGTTAAAACATAATTAATCCACAGAAGATCTTCATGCCACACAAGAGATCCTTGAAAAATTAACATAGACTATGGGTTCACGATGTGACGATTAAGTACATGTCGTGACCATTTCTTTCTATATAAGGAGCAGCTCGACAACACATTGGAGAATGCTTGGATTAGCTCTCACTCCCTTTTAGACTCCATTCATAATTTTCTTATATTTTACCTCTTAAAACACTTTAGTTCTTTGTAATTTCTTACATTTTCTATCAAAGTGCTGTTGATTCATTTTCTTTAACGCCTTCACTTCTAGCATCATTTTAATTCCATTTCATTCCTTTAATGCAACGTTTTATTTAAAGAATTATTTTATTTTTATTTCATATTGTTACACATTTATTCAATTTAATTCCATAAGCATCGTTATTATGATTTCATTTATCGATTTTATAGCTTTAATTACCATCATGAGTAGCTAAACTCATAAGGGGTCGGGATCATGATTTTATGTATCTGCATGATTCCTCTAGTTCTAGACTTTGAAAATATAATTGTATTAGAAATTAGTTTATAAACCAATGGTAAAATCCCATTTTTGCGACTTTACCATGAACATCAAGTAGTTAATCAAATGAAACTATCCTAATTAGAAGAAACTAAGACTATGAACATTAACATAGGAAACATTATTCAATATAATATGAACATAATGAATCTTGGACTGTAACTAACCTCCTAACCATGGAATAGTTACATTCATGGTAGAACTAGAAGACTGGACCAAGGTTAAGTGGAGACTATTACTTGCTTCACAGATTAAGCAGTTAGGACCTTGCCAAGATTAGAATTAGGACCACCTTTCTCTAGATACTCGATCTCAATCCTGAATCCCCTTTAATCAACTGATGTAAAACCCAAGAATAAATAGAAAACTCCCAAATATTAGTCAAACTAGTATGGACTCCAACAAAGGATTCCAGACCAGATTTATTCTCCCTACATAACATCGTCCTCCTCATGGGATCGACCCAGATCTTCTACTATTCTATGCCCTATTAGTTAGTAATGATTTAGACACATTTAAATTTCTAATTTGATGCTCCAATGTGGAAAACAATGACCCACGTGGCTCATTCCTATCAGGTAATGAATTAGAGAAAGGACGCAAAGGATGGATAATATAAGAATATATCCTTCAATGGGTTCCAGAATAAGAAGTTACCAAAGTATGAAATTTATATCTCTATTCATGAGATAAAACACTTGTTGGAAGTGGTTTGGATTTCTTTTCAGTTAATCAATTTGGGATATGATCACCATATTTAATTTATAGATAACTTATTATGGATTTCAATGCATCAATATTGGATGATATATATGGATATCATGATCAGTTAAAAATTAGATATATCCCTATTCACAATAATTTCATAAATGTGTTATTTAATATAGCACTTGTAGTTGAGATATCTTAAGAGTAGTCGGTGATTTGATAGGGGATTTATTGGGTTCATAATTTTGGTATTAGTTCATGGAAGTTTTTCATTAATCACCCAATTTTATGACAAATGATAAGTTGATATATTATCTTTTATTACGGTATTTATGATCACAGATCATTATATTGTTCGATATCTTCTCTCCATATTATTTTATGAATATATTTGAGAAGGACGATATTAAAGGTAATTTGTTAACAAAGATAATTTTTAGAGATTTCTTGATAGGAAAATGATCAAAATGGTTCTAGAGGTGGATGATCTCAATTTTCAGGGAAATTTTATTTCATACATGTTCTTGGTAATCGAATACTTACATGATATGATATATATGGTACAAGTATTACAAAACCATTTATTAGTAACCCTGGTATATTATTTTTATTTTGTGAGAGTATGGTCTATTTCATGTCGATATAAAATTATTTTCACATTTTTAGGGGTTTCTATATTTATATGACTATTTATGGATCACCATGTTAGTTTTTATAGCCACATAAGTATGAATTTCATTAATAGTTTTTAGATGGACTATTTTTTGGACCACCAACATAGGTTGGGATAGGGAGAGAATAACATAGAGAAGATTAACATCCACATACATGAGTAGTTGATTAATGAGGGACGTTGAGGTAGGAAACAAGGAAAAGGAAAATGAAAATATATTATAGGATAAAAATAGAAGATATATGATCAAGTGGTGGAGGGAATGGAGGTGATTTGGTGTATAATTTTAATTTACTCTACCCCAGATTCTATGTTGATCGATACTAGTCCTTCACATTTATTTTTTTGTCCATCCCAAGATTATGTGTTAGAACATCAAATAGAGAATATTTAAAGGATATTAATATTTAATGCTACTATAGGAGGTAGAATATGTTTATTCAAGGTTGTTTAGTGTGATATGTTTATTAGAGAATTTCAAAATTAATAAAACCAAGTATTTCTTTAGATTAGACCACATAATCTTGTCCTTCACATGTATTGGTTGCATTCTAAGAAATTTTTGTTTATTTATATTGAAAAAGTGTGATTTACCACATTAAAATAGATATTATGTAGTGTTAGTTGGTGAAATATGTTTCCATTTGGGCCAATTTATGATTTGATTGTTAAATATTTTATCATAGTTTTTAAGGCTTTTATATTTCACATTAATATGGTGGTTCTTACTTGAGTTTTAGGATATTATAATGGTGTTTGACAAAAGGTAGTTATGATTTGACCATTAGTAGAAGATAAAATGTTTAGTATGTAGATAGATCTATGTTTTTATACTCTTTTTATGGTAGATTATCATATGGAACATATAAATCATTAGGATTTGATGACTCAAATTAATGAATTGTTAGAGTGAGGTTTAATTCACTTCCTTGTATCACCATGCGGTTTATTGTATTATTTATAAAGAACATGGATATGATCATGAGGTTTTTTATATATTACTGTTGGTTGAACATAGTGATAATATGTAATCTTTACCATCTTACAAGAATATATGATTTTTTTGAATTGTTCAAATGGGTGTTTCAGTCTTCTTCAATCAATTTATGACTACTTTTGTATTGATTATTGGTGGTTTATCCCACTGATGGTGAATAATATCTAACCTATTTATTGTATATATGATTTTTATTATTCTTTTAGGTGTTTCACTGATTTTATATTATAAATTGATGATTTAGATATCACTAAATGAGGGATAAATGGAATGAAATCCCTATGAAATTTTTCTAGTGTTATTCAAATTTTGTTTTTATAGTGATGCCATTTGGAAAAATGAATGCACTAATTATGTTTATAGGGATTATCAATACATAATTTAAAACATATATTGATGATTAATATTTAGTATTTATTAATTATATTTTAGTTAATTCTATGAGATAGAAGGATCCTGCAGATAATTTCTTGATGGTGTTGGGGGTTCATAAAAATCATCTATTAAATGAGAATATATCTAAGTATCTATTTTAGATATGTGATGTTTATTTTCTGGATTATGACATATCAAGTAATCATGTTTTTTTAAACCAGTTAGGATTTAAGGGTTTATAAAATGGATCCAACTAAATATTTTTTTAACATGAGGAGTTTCATAGGATTGAACAAATATTGATGGATATTTATAATCAATCTTAATCAAATTTTAACACATTTATTTTGTTTAAATAAAATTAATTAGTTTTTCTTGGATTAAGGAATGTTTATAATATTTTTCTTTTTTAAAGGATATTTTAATGACTTCTATGGGTCATTGATTACCCAAATAGGGAAAATACTTTTGAGGTATTTTATAATTTATCTAATCTAAAATGTAGTTGTGTATTGATATAGATTAGAGTTGTATTTAATTATTATTCTATAAAATTGAATTCACATGAAATATCTTCAATACTAATTTTTTTTTAGAATTTAGGTGTAGTGTTAAAATATTTTTTTTAAAAAAATTATTTTATTATTGAATTATATATATTATTGAAGTGCCCATAATTTTTGTGTGATGTTGTATCTGTTTTCAAACATGAATGGAATGTTTTACGAGATAATTGAGAAGTGTTTTTGAATTGATTTTATGGGCCCATTGATGTGTTTATAAAGGTTTTTTTATTATATAAATAAATGAATGATGAAAATAGAAATGTATTGTACTATGAAAGACTTTATTGAGCTTAGTGTATGAATTTTGGTTATGCACATATGAATTTCAAAATGGAATATGAATTTTCAATTGAGTCCTTTTGATATTAAGAGAACCTTATTGTATTTGAGGATACCGGATGACTTCTCAATAGTGAATGTAAGATTTTGGGAGATAGGTATGATATGTTAAGATCACACAATACTTTGAGATGTGTTGTAAACCATTAGTGAATGGTGCATGACTTTTTCAACTACCTTATTGATTTATATATAGAATATGAATTTTTGAATGTGATTATAAATTTTATACTGGACTATAATATTTTTATTTTTCATGAGACTTTGTACATATGAATTCACTTTAAGTGATCACATGATGTTTACATATCTAAAAATAATATTTTAAATGTCTTATAAAATCGTCATCACATAGTGAAATTAAAATATGATGATGTTCACTGGGAAATTAATTATAAAATATCAGGATCTCAGTCCATATCCATGATGCCAATGAAGATTTAAGGATTTTTCATGGAGATTTAAATGATTAATAAATTATAGGATTGTTTGGTGAATTTTTTGATATTTTAAATTAAATATTTGAAATTATTTGTCATAGTCAAATATATTATTCTTCAGAGATTTATTTGAAACCGATAAGGAATGGGTGTTTCCATATTTTATTATGGAAATTATATTTTCCCTTTTTTGGGTGATTACAATAACATGAGATTATGAGAATTGTTTTTGAAATTGAGAAGTTTTAAATTATATATTGAGTCAAAGTGAGAGAAAATAATATGAACCTGACCTAAATGCAATCTGGAAATTTTAAGTGGTAAAGGAAAGATATCTGTACTACCAATACTAAATGATATTTCAACTAAGAAGTATATTTTTTCACTAATCCATGTTCTAATTCATGAATAAATCATCCAGAAGTATGTTAGAAATGATTGATATGCATTTCCTGTGATTGATTATGATCAGTTAGTAATGAATCATTTAAAAGTTGATTTAGTATTTTGTAGAGAAGAAATGTGAGAATCCAAAATATCTATATCAACCAAGATTGTGGATTATATTCGAATGATTATGGTTCAAGGTTAAATAATGCCATTTACAAGTTGATATTTATTTCATGTTCAAGGATGTATTCTTTCCTTATGTTATCAAATCCCCAAAAAACCAAAAAATATTCAATGATGTAAACTACCCATCTCTTGTAATCGGTTTTATATTTGCGATAATCATGGTCGCAAAACTCAACCTAAACCTATCATGGATTTATATATCACTTTAAGTCTATATATTATTAAAAAGGTTCTGTTATACTTGTATGTATTTTTTTTCATTTTTTAGAGGAAGTGAAAATAAGAGTGGATCATTTATCTAATAGAAAATATGGGTTCAATTAACTAATGGATATAATTTATAAAAATATATACCATTGATTCAATCCCTATCTCCAAAGTACACTATCAGATTTGGGTATTAAAAATTGTATGAGAGCCACTATTCCAAGATGATATCCTACCCATTCTAAAGTCTATCATTGCTAGAAAAATTTTTGTGAATGGAAAATGTTTTCCCCTTATTGATGATAAATAAATTTCACCGATGGAAGAATAACATGATACTTTACCTTGTTGGATAAGGACATGTTTTTAGTTATTTTTTATTATGGGCTTTTTACCATTTACTTTAGATTGATATATATCATATTTGGAAATAAGATTCTTGAGATACATAGGAAGGAACAAAATGTTATATTTTCATCTCAATCAAGAAAAGTTTCAAAACAATTATGGGTTTGCTGTCAACAAAAAAAATGTCGGACAAATATAAGAACATGTATGGAAGAAACTTCATGATCAAAGAATCTAAAATGAAACATTGTAGAACTATGTTTGGAGATTGAATAAGGGTTAAAGAAAAAACTATTAAGGACAATTCAATAGGATAAATTAAATTTTTAGTTATATTGTGGGATTTTTTTGACAGGTTCCCTCTAATTTATCACATGTGTTTTGATAGTTATTTCAACCTCTTTGATTTTATATGTTTTTTATTTTCTATAATTAGTCTACGTTGTATTTGATTCATCGATATTATATATGCATATATGTTATTACAAAATATTCATCGCCAACAATTTTTATACTATTATTATATTATAATTTTGTAAATTCTCACAATCTACGTTTGTGAAATGTTGGTTAGAATATATTCTATTAGATGAAGAAAAAATATGGAAGTTATCTTTTCTGTAAATTAGTTTTATTATCACCCCATACATCTGTAGTAACATGAGCTACAAACCAAAATATTTTAGGAATTTTATTTCATTATATTCCTAGAAACATATCTATATTATATTCAACTATTACTATATATGAATTGAATTTGTAATGTTATAATTTTTGTTTAATGTTTCAGTAATTTTAAAATTTTTATGATAGTTTTTATAATATTTTTTGATGATTAATAAATCTTGAAAATATTAATTATGTTGATATTTGATCAATTAGAATTATTAAGAAATTATATAAATATAATACAACATGACCAAATTCATAATATTTTATTTAAAGGCTCTAAAAAATGATAGAATCTAAAGATATTGAGATGGCACAAAAATGTTTTTTGCACCATGATTTTTTCAAAAGTATTATGTTTTGGATATTAAAGGATAAATAATATTATATTGATTACATATCACATGAAATAATATGTAGATATGTTAACAATACAATCTTTATGATGTCTAGGTATTAAGTATTAGAAAATAGAAAATGTATTATTATGGAATAAAGATAATCGTAGGATATATATGAATAATATTTTGAATCCTTATGATGGGATCCTATAACAACATTTTGAGATTAACAATTACATAATAGAACCCAAAGAGTTAGTATAATGATTATGGAATTCAGAATATGATACATCTCAATAAAAAAATATATATAGTAAACTAAATTCTGCACTATAGAATGGATTTTATATTAAATGGATTATTGAAATACTCATCAAATACGGAATGAAATATGGGCATTATGTGATTTCAAGAAGAATGAAGTTAACTTATCCTATTTTCATGTAGAATGCATATCACTGTTTTAAAATAGAACTTGGAGGTTCCCCTAGACTTTATATTAGGAATCAAAATGACTCTTACACAAGAAGGATGAGTAATGATATGAATAAAAGGCACATCATGAATTCAACTATCTATTACACTTCTCATTGAGATATAAATTACAAGTAAACGAGTGTTTAATAAATATAATCTATACCATAAGTGGAATTAATAATATATATACTCATAAAATCAATGACATATGACATGTAAATAGTCCATGAATAATAGATAAATATTAGAGAGTATTCTAAAACTGGAAGAATTTATATGTAGAACTTCATATTTTATAGTTTAAATATAATTTTTAACAATTATCATTTTGAAGTCATCTGTAGATAATATTCTATGTTTTCTTATGTTTGGGATATTTTTATCTATTGTAGTGATATATCATATATTCAATATATTTTACCCTTCCAGTATTCTTTTTTGTATTCTAACAAAGACATTCAAATTAGTTGTGATGTGTTTAATACATAATCCAGAGATATCTATAATCATATGATATAATAATTACATTATGATATCAGAATAACACATTACTATACAGAACAAATAATATCAGTTTTGGGAAAGTTTTAATTTACTATTACATATAATATTTTTTAGTATATTTTGATGTATTTAATGTACATGTGTGGTTGGGATAATTTTTCTAGAATCTATTTTATTAAGTTAATATTTAATGATTTGTATTTTGAGGAATTTTTTTTTATTTTATATCACATCCGTTCAAAATCATTTTACTGTGTTTATTTCCAAAATTATTCTCAATGATGAAATATTAAAAATGAAACTAAAATTTTCATAGTGATATTTATACAAGTATTTTTTCATATATATATTTGGAATATTATTATTGATTAAGATAAAGTTAAAAAACTAATTTTTTCATTATATATTTACCTATGGAAAATTCAGAAATAAAAATGAAATATACATATATAAGATCAATAAAGAAACATAAATGACTAATTTTTTTAATGTATTTATCTTTTAATTATAAAACAAAAAATATTGGTAAAAATAGTGATGTATTTTAAAGGTCATTATACTAATGGACATGAGAGAAGATGATGAAAATAGAAAATAAGAATACTTTTGTGAACTTAAAGTTCTTTATAGTTCTGATAATGTTTTACTTAGCAAGTGTAATTTATATATTATTTTTATTTAGAACTTATATATGTAGAATATTCATTTTCAAGAGTAAGTAGATCTATGATCAGTTGATTGGAATTTCAAATGTGTAGTGAAACTATTGAGACTCTACTTATCATCTATTTTATCCAAGTGATTACTCATTTTACTCTATTGTGGATGAAGTTAAATATTCTTATGATCATTTGAGTTTTTGTGTAAAATACATCGAATTAGTTATAGAATCCACTTATAAAATTACATGAAGGAATAGAAGAATCGTTTTCATTGAAAATTTCAGCTACTTTCACTATCAAATGTGATCCCTAGGAAATGTATCAGAATAAAAATCACTAAGATAACATCCAGAATTGATGTTGTGAACTAGGGGAGGATATTCTAGACCTGATACACTATAAAAATATGACATTTCCTAACCTTTGATTTATATATATTTCTATTACATAAGTAAATATGTAAATAGTGGACATATTCGATCAGATATTTTACAAAATTTTTATTTGTCTATTATTTTTAAATGGGATCAATTCACACCCTTATCGAGTCTTTGCCTTCAAAAAAATTAGAAAAAATTGGAATCAGAGAAATAATATTGAAAAGTATTTTATATTTAAAAATTTTCTTTATAGTTTCACCATTTTATCCTTCAAAATATTGAAATAAATATACAAACATAAAAATAATAATTCTTATGGATGATCCAAGAGAATATTTTTTAATGATTAAAAAGATTTATTTTAATTGTAAAAACTATGTTTACAGTAATTATAATATGATTATATATTTGAAGTATCATTGATTGAATATTTAATTTAATATGGTTAATCCTTATAATATTCCTAGTGGAAAACCTGATTCAAGGAATTCTACCAATGAATTTAATCACAATTTAATCTCAAAGGCTATAAATGATTTTATTTATAATTTAGGTCCTGATGTGCTAATAGAGTTTATTATTTATCAAATATATATGATATGTGGGTAACAATTTATACTACCATTTAAGGAACTTTTATGGTAATATTTATGAGATTAAACATTTCTAAACTCATCTTTGACACTTTTAAGATGATTGATTGTAAAAAACCACTCAAATATATACTAGACTAAAAGAAATAGTGAGTGATGTTTATTCTTTAAGAACTAATATTCTCGAACATCAATCACTTTTAAATTTTCTAAGTTATTTACATTCTAGTTGGAGTGGAATTTTAGATACTACTATATAGTCAAAAATTGTAAAATATAAAATGTTGAATGATTCTATTACTACTCAGATGATAAAAAAATATGATACATAGGTAGAAGTTGATGACCATCAGTTACTCAAAAGAGAAAGTGAAAATTTTAAAATATATAATTTTTAATAAAAATTTTCTATTTTATCTGATGAAGATTCTAAAATATCTTATTCCATTGATGAATCTTCAAAAATAGTACGAAGATTCAATGGGTTATATTAAAAGAGTAAAGAAAATTTTAAGAAGGATGATGAGAATGAGGAAATATGTCATAAATATAATTACCAGGTCTTTTGAGACTTTAATTCATCCATGTAAAAGTTAAAAAAATATTTGAAATTCATATGATAAATTTAAATAAAAAATGTTATGAAATTTTCTTGGAGTTTCTTTGATGAATTAAGCAGTGACTCTTATTCAAACTCAAAATATGAGAATATAAATCAAAATATAATTCGATGTCTTATGTCTCAAACTGTAGAGATAAAACATTTATTCTTTCTTGAATATTAATATGAAGATATTTTTTTAAATACATGAATTAATAATGTATTATTTTTAAATCCAAATATGTTTTTAAAGAAAAATAAAAACATATGTCGAAAAATCATGAATCTATTCATAATTAAATTAATAATTTATATAAATAACTTTAAATTTATAATATATATTTAGTGAACATGATTCATATATTTATAATGCATGATGGTAAAATTGAACATTTATTAGATGATTTTTGAAAATACCCAAGTAGAATATGAAAAAAGCATTAATCTCAAAATTTAAATAATACAAATCAAATAAATTCACAAAACCCATGGATCGAAAAGATTAATGTCTTGGATACTAGACACATAAAAAAATTATTTCACATGATATGTACAATTATCTATAATCAAAATTCACTTTAAGACATTCCATGAGGATTAATCCACTTCAAATATAGTGGAAGGGAATGCATAAGAAGGGGTGATCTGAAACACCTAGTAAGGGATTAGATAATAATGAGCATTATTGTTAAATCTCAAACATATAGAAACCAATTAATAAGGAAATATACTTGATTTAAAATAATATAAATCAATAAGTGTTAACCCAATGAATGAAATATAGATATATCATCTCAAATGATAACACGTTTACAATGGAATGAGGAAATAAAAAAAGAAGCAGAAAAAATGGTCCATTTAAAGAATTTGACTTTATCCTGAAAATAGGATTTATTATATTTTTCAACCTAGATACACACCAAACCATTCACTCATAAATTTTTATTAGAGATAATATTATATATTTGGTGATAAAAATGTCACTTCATGAAAAATAAACCATGAAGGGTAAATATATATGAAAATAAAAAGGTTTTTACAAAACCTTTTAAAACATTAAATTGAATATTTTTGTAACACCCCAACCCCAATTACCCAGAGTCGGTGCATTATTACATAACATTGGCATGATCACAAGAAAGATCAAATCTCGAAATACTGATTGGTTTAGTAGCCTTGGAAACACTATATATATTCATAAGTCTTACATTACATCATAAAGAGAAAAACTACTACAACAACATATTGTCTCCATATTCCACACTCATATCCCCACATAATATCCCTGCAGGTCATTCATAATTTACTTCTTCACTTCCTAGGAAAAATAAAACATAGAAAATGGGTGAGCTCAAATGCCCAGTAAGGATAACAATATAGCGGAAACTTTCATAAATAAGAATAAACATTTAAGGAAATGTATAACTAAAAAAAGCCTTTTAATCTTGAACGTCAACATAGTATGGAAAAAGTAAAATGAAATAATTCCATTTACTTATTCACATGGATATTCTACTAACCGAATAATCACATGCAATATCAATAACCACTTTCATAATGATGGAATGCATAATGCCAGACTATCATAACCACATAGTCAAGGCCTCGTGCTAAGACTACAAATAAGATTTTTCCAAGTCCTTGTTCCAAGACACTAGTTTGCCACATGAGACCTGCCGATGCATCGAAGAGCTATAGCGGGCTCCACCCGTCACATATTAAGTCCAATGCATTCCCATATGAATTTTTTTTAAAATAACATAAACATTCGTATTATCACTAGCTTACGAAATTTCAGTACTTTTACCATAAAATATGAATGGTATAAAAATAGAACATCTATAGTCAAACATATCAAAAAACCTTCAATACAAAATAGATGTTTTGTATCATAATAAATCAACTTCAAATAAGCGTAAAATCCATCAAAGGATGTTGACATAGATGAAATCAAAGCTCTTTTTAGAGAAATATCTCTTTATATTTTGAAATCATTTAAGAGTCATATATTTATAAAATAAGACATTTTATTTGAAAATATTCTTATAAGCTTGTAAGGGAAGCCTCGAAGATTTTATAATGGCGGAAAATAACCACACCCACCGTATAAGTTAAAAAAACATTCTTACCTTAATTTTGTCGAAAAGGTTAAAAAGTACCTTGTTTGGAAAACAACGGAAAGATTCCTTTATAAACCTCTTACAAAAAGTCAAAAAAGGGTATAAATTACTTTAACCCATATTCTTGTAAATAGTAAATAATGTTTTGAAATAAATTTTTAATAAACATTAATGTGGACGATAAAGAGATCCCAGTAGATTATTACGTATAAACAACCTCGGATAATGAAGAGATTGTGAAATAAACCTTACCTTGAACATTTACTTGGTTGGGGTAGGATAACCTCATATATAATGGTGAAATAATTGTTATTAAATTATTCAATAATCATATACATAAATATGATATCATATATGATCTTTTAACATTGCTTTGTTAATAATATCTTAGAATTATCGTCGTTTTGGGTGTTAACTTACTCATTTTCTTTTATATGTTTTGTTACATAAGCCATATTTTTAATGGATAGGTTGTATCTCATTCATATCTAGAATGATATCAAGTCCTTATATACTATTATTAATCATCAAATGATAATTATACTTGAATGGATACGATGGAGAATGAATCTCATCGCATTCGTGGAGACGGTAGTCCGTACGTACGCACGAGCGATAATATCATTCTTTTGATATTAAAATAATATATAATTGGATGGCATATCATATATACAGATTCCTTATAATGTTATATTTATTATTTAAATGAGTTACACATCATTATTATACCCATCCAAATAATAATTTATTGAAAAACAATTACACCACGACGTGGAGATGGTAATCCGTACGTACGCACGTATGGTGACATGTTATTCAAAGGATGGATAGAATAGTGAATATGGTTGTAACATATTTATAATAACATCACATTATATATATGATACTGGAGTTATTATTTTAGAATGGTAACAACAAAGGAATAAGAAGTGGAAGAAGAAAGGAACTCGAAAAAGGGTGGTGAAATCATTACCTCTTCTTCGGGTTCTTCCTTTTTATTTTATCAAAAGGGCTCCTTCGATTGGCTTTTTGATCAAACTAAGTCCTCTAGGATGTAGTGAGGGAAGTTGGGAGAGTATTGGGGCAGAGTTTGGCCGAACCAAAAGGCTTCCAATGCGTGAAGAAATGAGAAGGATGAGTTCCCTTTTATAAGAGGGGTGAGGGGCACCTTTGGAAAAGATAGAAATATTAATTTATAATAAATTTATATTCGGTTTCTAATGGCTAAAAAGTGGATTATTTAAATTTTAAGGTGGGGATGGGTCGAAATCCACTCAACTAATAGAATTTATACTGGTTTGGGTACTTATATTAACCTTATCTTTAAGTATTAACTCTATGTTAATTAGTTTCACTTTTACAATGTCTCTTTGTATTTTTATATTATATGGTTAATAAACATACCATATACATCCAAGAAACCCCCAAGTGGTCCATTAATGATATAACTATCATTATATAAGTCTCTTGGCCGAACCTTATATTTTTATGAATTTTTTATCAATTAATAATATAATATTTGTTTTAAAAACTCTTTTATGTCAATTTTGACACTATTTAATAGTTGATTTTTGTGAAACTCATAACAGAATGATTACTTCGAAAAAAGTTAATTAAATAAATCCTAATATGTAATATTATCCTATAAAATTATTTTAATTCATTTAAAGTTTCAAATTATATTTATTTGGGTATATATAATATCAATTATTCTAAATTTTCACTATTATGTTAATTACTGCATCATCATTGTGTCATAGATAAATTACATTATATAATCTCTAAAAATTATAAATAAAATATAATTATGTAGAAAATATTTTTAGATTTCTAATTAATTTTTATATTCGAAAATCCAACATATATAACCCTTTGTAAAAATTGGTTGCAAAAAGATATATGCTTGTGTCATTTTTGTATTCATTTTTACTTAATTAAAATAAAGTGCCCCTATCACCTACAAGTGGCTCCATGGGGGTCCCCATATCGACCCAAAGATGACTATGGTCGAACATGTATCAACCAATAAGTCTAGTACACATTTTAGGGTAATTTAGTATTATTATAATATTATTTTTTAACCATTATTTACCGGATTTACCCTTAACCATGGTAAATAAAATATTTACCGAAGTAATTATTCAAAATGTCTAAAAATAAAAGTTACCTATTTACACAATTTGAACATCTAGATTCCAAATATTGAATCCATTTTTCCAAATTGAAAACACAGAAGTGGCAGAAAATAATTTAAAATTAATTCCCGTTGTTAAAACAAAAAACATGTTTTTAAGAGATAATAACTATCAAAAGATTGAAACTTGTTTATGTCTGGTTTTATTGTAAAATTATGTCCAATGACCAAAATTTTATTAAATGGTAAAAATATATTCTAAATATACTTTAAAACCACTCAATTTCATAATTTATCACTATTAATTATTTTGATTAAAAAGTTGTTTTTAATTAAAATATTGTAATTTTCACTATTCATCAAAATATTAAAGTTATCCGAAAAGTACCAAAATTTCACCTTAGGATAAATTCGATATTCCGAATCCAAAAATGAAGTCCATTTTAAAAAATAAAATATATATAATTTCAAAAAATAGGTATTACTATTCATAACGGCTAGTTTGATTGGTGATGGTGTGTTAGAACTCGGTGTTGCGTACAACACACGCTATCACATTATTCAAAGAGAAGCGTACCGTAGAAGCTTGGGGTGTTACATTCTCCCATACTTCAAATAATTTTGTCCTCGAAATTTCTAGAATACTTATCAGATGAAACGACTCAAGTGGTTCTTCATCATAAGTTCCTTGGGTTCCCACGTTGCCTCTTCCATCTTATGGTTTCTCCACAAAACTTTTACTAGATGCGTCGTCCGGTTTCTCAGTACTTGTTCTCTCATATCAAGAATCCTGACGGGCTCTTCGCAATAAGACAGATCGGGTTCCAGTTCTAATTCCTCGTAAGTGAGTACATGTGTTGTGTCAGGCATGTATTTCCTCAACAGAGATACGTGGAACACATCGTTAACTTTAGAGAGGCTTGGCGGCATTTCCAATCAGTAAGCTACAAACCCAATTCGTTCTAGAATTTCAAAAGGTCCGATGTACCTGGGACTCAATTTACCTTTCTCACCAAAACGCATGACTCCCTTCCATGGAGATACCTTTAGGAATACATGATCACTGACTTGAAATTCCAAATCCTTCCTTCGATTATCGGCATAGCTCTTCTGCCTACTTTGAGCTGCTTTGATGTGATTTTGGATTACCTTCACCTTTTCCATCGTTTCCTCCACCAGTTCTGGACCTACAAGTTTTCTTTCACCAACGTCATCCAAAAATATTGGTGTGCAACAATTCTTTCCGTATAACGCTTCATATGGTTCCATCTGAATACTCGAATGGAAGCTATTGTTATAGGAAAATTCTACCAAAGGTAAATAATGGTCCCACATACCCTGAAAGTCATGTGAGCAGGATCTCAACATGTCTTCTAAGGTTTTAATAGTCCATTCTGGTTGTCCGTTTGTCTGATGGTGGTAGGCAGTGCTCAAATGAAGTTCAATATCCAGGGATTTCTGAAGACTCTTCCATAATCTTGAAGTAAAACGGGGATCACGAGCAGAAAAAATCGATATGGGTTCTCCATGAAGACTCACAACTTCATTAATATATAGTCTTTCTAGACGTTCCAGTGGTAGATCTTCTCTTATAGTAAGAAAATATGTTGACTTGGTAAGACGATCAACAATGACCCATATTTCATCATTCCTTCTAGGAGTCTTTGGTAGCCCCATGACAACGTCCATCGTAATATTGTCCCATTTCCACTCTGGTATGGGAAGAGGTTTCATAACTCCTCCAGGCTGTTTCCTTCCAGCATTCACTTGTTGACAAACCATACATCTTGACACAAAATCAACAATCTCCCTCTTCATGTTGTCCCACCAAAAATGTTCCTTCAAATCTCTATACATTTTGGTGCTCCCAGGGTGTATAGAAAAATTGGAACTATGCGCATCATCCAACAATTCCCTTTTTATATCAGGTATATCGGGAACACAAAGCCTCTTCCTGAATTTCAAAATTCCATTTTCATACACAAAATCTCTCAATCTCCCATCATTCATAGCTTTAATCTTCTTTTGAAATTATCCATCATTAATATGAGAACTCTTAATCCTTTCTAGTAAAGATGGTTTGGCAACCATTTGAAAAAGAATTGATGTTTCTCCTTCCCTGGTTATTCCCATGTCTATCTTCACTAGATCCATGAAAATTGGATCCCTTTCAATTATCATATTGTTCAAAACTCCATGATCTTTTCTTCTCAAAGCATCTGCCATCTTGTTTGCCTTCCCCGGGTGGTAGAGTATCGTGCAATCATAATCCTTGAGTAATTCAAGCCATATCTTTTGCCTCATGTTGAGTTCTTTTTGTGAGAAAATATACTTCAAACTCTTGTGATCAGTATAAATATAACATTTTTCACCATATAGGTAGTGCATCCATATCTTCAAAGCAAAGATCACAGTTGCTAAATCGAGATCATGAGTAGGATAGTTTTTTTCATGAATTTTCAACTGTCATGATGCATAGACAATAACACTATCATTCTGCATAAGGAAACAACCAAGTCCTTTCTTCGATGCATTAGTATAAATAACGAACCCATCATTACCCGATGGTATAGTCAGTATAGGATCATTGACTAATATTCTCTTCAGTTCTTTGAAACATTCTTCACCCTCTTTTGTCCAAACAAATTTAACCCCTTTACGTGTGAGCTTCATTAATGGGTTAGCCAATCGGGCAAAATTCTGGACGAAACATCGATAATAACCTACTAAACCAATAAAACTACATACCTCAGTTATACTCGTTGGTTATGGCCATTCTTGGATTGCCTTGGTCTTAGAAGGATCAACAGAGATTCCATCTTTAGAGACAATATGGCCAAGAAAATAAATCTCCTGAATCCATAATTCACACTTGCTAAACTTACCATATAATTCATGTCTTCTCAGAGTCTTCAAGATAATGCGCAAGTGATTTTCATGATCCTCGTAGCTTTTTGAGTATACCAAGATATAATCAATAAATACCACCACATATTCATCGAGATATTCCTTGAAAACTCTATTCATCAGATCCATTAATACAGAGGGTGCCTTAGTCAATCCAAAAGGCATTACTGTAAACTCATAATGCCCACACCTGGTTTGAAATGCTATCTTCGGAATGTCTTCCTTCTTCACACACAACTGATGGTATCCAGATCGAAGGTCAATATTTGAAATGTATTGAGCTCCATGCAGTTGGTCAAATAAATCATCAATGCGAGGTAGGGGATACTTATTCTTTATTGTTATATCATTAATCTCCCTGTAGTCAATACATAACCTCATAGATTCATCTTTCTTTTTAAAAAAGAATAGGGGCTCCCCATGGAGAATCACTAGGGTGAATAAATCCTTTATTACTCAATTCCTCTAGTTTTCTCTTTAGTTTGACTAATTCTATAGTGTCCATTCGATAAGGGGTCTTCGATATAGGCCTTGATCCAGGAATTAAATCAATGGAAAACTCAACTTCTCATTATAGAGGATGTCCAGGTAAATCTTCCAGAAATACATCTACATATTCTTTCACAACCGGTACATCCTCTATTTGAACATTCCTTTCCTCACCCATAGTCATTTGATTCTCTTCCTCCACAATAATTTAATTTAGTTGAACTACTGGGGGTGGGTCTAGATAAGAATTAGGTGGTGATGATTCTGCTCTAAAAATAAGGTGTTCCTTATCATCATCATCAAGAATCGTAACCTATTTATTCTTACGATAAATCTTCGCATAATAGTCTGAATGCCAGTCCATACCGAGGATTATATATAACTCATAGGAATGACGATGAGATCAGCAAATAAAGAACATTTATGTGCTCTAATGGGGACTGATTCACAAAACTTTGTTGCAATGATACTTCCCTTAGGAGTTTTAACTGACAACTCCCTTGTTAAATCAAATTGGAAATATCTAATTTTCTTAGCAAACTAGGAAGATATGAAACAATGCGATGATCCAGAATCAAATAATCCATTTTCTAATTTTGAGGAAACCATTAAATTACCTACCACCATGTCTTTCGGAGCTTCAATCTCAGCAGTTGTGATAGCATAAGCTTGGCCTTGATCCCTTGGCCTTTTCCGAGGTAAGTTCTCTTGACGCTTAGGACATTCATTTGCATAATGTCCCATCTCCCTGCAATTTTAGCACTAAACATTGGTAGCTTCCTTCTTCCCCTTGCAATCACGAGCATGGTGGCCTTTTTCACCACACTTGTAATAGACTCCTGTTCCCTTCAAGCAAGTACCAGGGTGTTTCTTCCCACATTTACCACAGGATAGATATTCAACCTTTCCCTTCTTCCCCTTATTTCCATTCCCAGATTGATCAACTGGTCTCTTCTTCTCTTGCTTTTCTTTAAAGTCATAAGACTTAGAGAATTCCTTTTCGGTCTTGATGACACATGAGACAATGGATTCGTACGATGAAAAGGATTGTGAGACAAATTCTTGACGGAGAAATGGTTTTAACCCATCAAAGAATTGATCAATCTTACTTCTTGGGTTACATATATAATCTCCAGCATACCTTGATAACCTTGTAAAGTTAGCCTCATACTTTGCGACATTCTCATCCTCCTTCTGTCTCAAACTCAGAAATTGACTTTCCATATCTGCTCGATGGTCGCGAGGAAAGTATTTTTCTAAAAACAGATCTTTGAACTCCCTCCGTTCCATATTTGATACTTAATCATCTTCCTTCGTGTTTTGAATCAATGACCACCATTGATCAGCATCTCCAGTGAGGCGGTAAACTGCCATGATCACTTTTTCCCTTTCACTACTCCCCAAAGGCTGAAATATTTTCTCTAGGGAATTTATCTATTGCTCAGCTACTAAGGGATTTGTACTCCCATTGAATGTTGGTGGTTGTTGCCTCATGAATCGATCTAACATTGATCCTCCATGCTGTGAATCAGGGTGCTCCATACAGGTAAGGTTATTATTCATAACCTAAGTGAGTTATCCCAGTATGGTGATTAGCTGATCGACACCAGTTGCATCACCAGCTCCACTATAATTATCTTGAGCAGGATGGAAATCCCTACATGGAGTGCGTTCATTGATACGATTTCCATTTCTTCCACTACGCACCATTTCTAAACAATGGCATAAACTAGATCAGTTTATGAATCAAAATACATAATCCCATACTTATAAAACACTTAACATAAATTGAACTATTTATCGATATAATCCATAATCATAAGAATGTTTTCTTTGAGTAAGTATATACTAATAAACCCTTCATAATGATTTGTAAAGAAAATTAGAGTTTTCCTAAGCATATCCCCCGGGAGTGTCGTAACCAAGAGTGCAGCAAGGCCCGTTGTCGTGCACTAGTTCCCGTTCGAGTCTAGCTCAAAACAGTGTTTTCGGGTTTTACCCCTAGGTACATCTGTGCTAGAGCCACCTCTACTTGCTCGTATCCAGACATGGATGTATTGCTCGGAAAACTCACAAAATCTCTACAATACCAAAATTCTAGGAAGTTCTTCTATACTAATCCTCAAAGTTCATCTTAGGTCTACGTGCTCTAATCAGAGTTTATCTAAATCTAGCTTCCAAGGTTTGTACTAAAATTCCTCTGATACCAACTGTAATGCCCCGAACCCAGTTACCCAGAGTCGGTGCATTATTACATAATATTGGCATGATCACAAGAAAGATCAAATCTCAAAAGACCGATTGGTTTAGTATCCTTGGAAACACTAGATATATTCATAAGTCTTACATTACATCATAAAGTGAAAAACTATTTCAACAACATATTGTCTCCATATTCCACACTCATATCCCCACATAATATCTTTGCAGGTCATTCATAATATATTTCTTCACTTCATGGGAATAATAAAACATAGAAAAGGGGTGAGCTCAAATTCCCAGTAAGGATAACAATATAGCAGAAACTTTCATAAATAAGAATAAACATTTAAGGAAATGTATAAATAAAACAAAAGACCTTTAAACATGAACATCAACATAGTATGGAAAAAGTAAAATGAAATAATTCCATTTACTTATTCACATGGATATTCTACTAACCGAATAATCACATGCAATATCAATAACCACTTTCATAATGATGGAATATATAATGCCAGACTATCATAACCACATAGCCAAGGCCTCGTGCCAAGACTACAAATAAGATTTTGCAAAGGCATTGTACCAAGACACTAGTTTGCCTTATGAGACCTACCGATTCATCAAGGAGCTATAACGGGCTCCACCTATCACATATTAAGTCCAATGTATTCCCATATGAAAAGGTTTAAACAAAACACAAATATTCGTATTAAAACTAGCATACGAAATGTCAATACATTCACCATAAACTATGAATGGTATAAAAATAGCACATCCACAGTCAAAAATATCACAAAACCTTCAATACAATATAGAAGTTTTTTATCATAATAAATCAACTTCAAATAAGCGTAAAATCCATCAAAGGATGTTGACATAGATGAAATCAAAACTCTTTTTAGAGAAATATCTCTTTCTATTTTGAAATCATTTAAGAGTCATATATTTATAAAATAAGACATTTTATTTGAAAATATTCTTATAATATTGTAAGGGAAGCTTCGGCAATTTTATAACGGCGGAAAATAACTGCACCCGCCGTATAAGTTAAAAAAACATTCTTACCTTAATTTTGTCGAAAAGGTTAAAAAGCACCTTGTTTGGAAAACGATGGAACGATTCCTTTATAAAACTCATATAAAAAGTCAAACAAGGGTATAAATTACTTTAACCCATATTCTTGTAAATAGTAAAAAATGTTTTGAAATACATTTTTTATAAACATGGATGTGGATGATAAAGAGATCCCAGTAGATTATTACATATAAACAACCTCGGATAATGAAGAGATTGTGAAATAACCCTTACCTTGCAATTTTCCTAGGATGGGGTAGGTTAACCTCCTATATAATGGTGAAATAATTGTTACTAAATTATTTAATAATCATATACATTAAAATGATATCATATATGATCTTTTAACATTGCTTTGTTAATAATATCTTTGAATTATCATCGTTTCGGGTGTTAACTTACTCGTTTTCTTTTATATGTTTTGTTATGTAAGACATGTTTGTAATGGATAGGTTGTATCTCATTAATATCCAGAATGATATCAAGTCCTTAGATACTATTATTAATCATCAAATGAGAATTACACTTGAATGGATACGATGGAGAATGAATCTCATCGCGTTCGTGGAGACGGTAGTCCGTACGTACGCACAAGCGATAATATCATTCTTTTGATATTAAAATCATATATAATTGGATATTATATCATATATACATAATCCTTATCATGTTATATTTTTTATTTACATGAGTTACACATCATTATTATACCCATCCAAATAATAATTTATTGAATAACAATTACACCACGACGTGGAGACGGTAAGCCGTACGTATGCACGTATGGTGACATGTTATTCAAAGAATGGATAGAATTGTGAATATGGTTATACCATATTTATAATAACATCACATTATATATATTATACTGTATTTATTATTTTAGAATGGTAACAACAAAGGAAGAAGAAGTGGAAGAAGAACAGAACTTGAAAAAGGGTGGTGAAATCATTACCTCTTCTTCGGGTTCTTTCTTTTGATTTGATCAAAAGGGCTCCTTATGTTGGCTTTCTGATCAAACTAATGCCTCTAGGATGTATTGAGGGAATTTTGGAGAGTATTTGGGAAGTGTTTGGCCGAACCAAAAGGCTTTTAAGGTGTGAAGAAATGAGAAGGAGGAGTGCCCTTTTATAAGAGTGGCGAGGGGCACCTTTGAAAAATCTAGAAATATTAATTTATAATAAATTCATATTCGGTTTCTAATGGTTCCAATGTGGATTATTTAAGTTTTAAGGTGGGTATGGGTCGAAAAAAACTCAACCAATATAATTTAGATAGGTTTGGGTACTTATATTAACCTTATCTTTAAGTATTAAATCTAAGTTAATTAGTTTCACTTTTACAATGTCTCTTTGTATTTTTATATTATATGGTTAATAAACTTACAATATATATCCAATAGACCCCAAGTGGTCAATTAATGATATAAATATCATTATATAAGTCTCTTGGCCGAACCTTATATTTTTAGGAATTTAATATCAATTAATAATATAATATTTGTTTTAAAAACTCGTTTATGTCAATTTTTACACTATTCAATAGTTGATTTTTGTGAAACTCATAACAGAATGATTACTTAAAAAAAAGTTTCTTAAATCAATAATAATATGTCATATTATCCTATAAAATTATTTTTATTCATTAAAAGTCTCAAATTAGATTTATTTGTGTATTTATAATATCAATTATTTTAAATTTTCACTATTATGTTAATTACTGCATCATCATTGTGTCATAAATAAATTAAATTATGTAATCTTTAAAAATTATAAATAAAATATCATTATGTAGAAACACTTTTTATATTTCTACGGAATATTTATAGTCGAAAGTCCAACATATATAACCCTATGTAAAAATTGTTTTTCTAAAAGATATATGCTTGTGTCATTTTTGTATTCATTTTAACTTAATTAAAATAAACTATCCCTATCACCTACAAGTGGCTCCATGGGGTCCCAAAATCGACCCAAAGATGCCTATGGTCGAACATGTATCAACAGATAAGGCTAGGACACGTTTTAGGGTAATTTAGTATTATTATAATATTATTTTGTAACCCTTATTTACCGGATTTACCCTTAACCATGGTAAATAAAATATTTACCGAAGTAATTATTCAAAATGTCTAAAAATAAAAGTTAACTATTTAAAAAATTTGAACATATTGATTTCAAATATGGAATCAATTTTTCCAAATTGAAAACACTGAAGTGGAAGAAATTAATTTAACATTAATTCCTGTTGTTAAAACAAAAATCGTGTTTTTAAGAGATAATAACTATCAAATGATTGACACTTGTTTATGTCTGGTTTAATTGTAAAATTATGTCTAATGACCAAAATTATATTGAATGGTAAAAATATATTCTAAATATACCTTAAAACATATCAAATTAATAATTTATCACTATTAATTATTTTGATTAAAAAAGTTGTTTTTAATTAAAATTTAGTAATTTTCACTATTCATCAAAATATTAAAGTTATCTGAAAAGTACCAAAATTTCACCTTAGGCTAAATTCAATATTCCGAATCCAAAAATGAAGTCCATTTTAAAAAATAAAATATATATAATTTCAAAAATTAGGTATTACTATTCATAACGGCTAGTTTGATTGGTTATGGTGTGTTAGAACTCGGTGTTGCGTACAACACATTCTATCACATTTTTCAAAGAGAAGCGTACCATATATGCTTGGGGTGTTACAATTTTATTCAAAAATTATTTTGTAATGGGGAATAGAAGTTTTCTAAAATCCATAATATAAATATATTAAAATAAAACATCATGAAAATACAATAATTGTTTCAAATTGGATAATTGAAATTACATTGATATATTATAATTATAATATGATATTTAATATGGTAGAATTCAAAAACAAATAAAACATTGAAAAATAGAAGTGAATCTGCTTTGAGAATTTTAGTTTAGTAAAAAGAGTCTTTTATAATGGAACCTTTAAAAGACTGAAAATTTATTGAAATAAAATTTGGAGTAGATGATACAACTTTTTTTTGAAAGGATGGGTTTTTATCATTTTAAAATTACCTTGTAAAAAAACAATAGTTGGAATTTATATTTTAATTTCTTAAGAATCACTGAGTCATTGGGTGGCAAGGAGGTGAATCAATGAATATTCATTTAAAAATTACAATATTAAGAATCATAAAACCTATAAATTGTTATATCTAATTCCATATAAAATTTTATTAAAATATAGTGCATGAGGAAATAAAAATGTAAACATGGAACACACAATATAATAGGTTCATCAAAAGTGAAATATCCTACATCCAAAACATAGAAAGTCCCATGGGTATTTGGAATCTCATTATTAAGAATATTGGATGCATCTTGTGTAAAATCCCATTAGAAACCTTCTATATACCGAAAGGAATGATTATATTGACTCCCATAAGTTTATAAATATTTGTGTAAAAATTTGACACATAAAAAATATGTATATTTGTTCAAACTACTTTACTAAAGACCCATACAGGAACTTTATCTGATTCACCTACATGCAATGGTTTCCATTTGATAGCCTCAATATGACGACCTCTGTCCATTGACCTTAGTATGATATACCTTTTCTAAACATACACATTTTACAAAACCTTTATCCATTCTATTTAGAAAACTGGGAACTTCATAAATTTATTCTCTAAATTCTATCATAACTTTTGGGTCTATAAATACTATATCTAATCTTATAAACATATCTACGTCTCATCTTATAAATGAAAAATCGTTCCAAAAACTCCTCTTCAACATGAAACAAAACAGACACCAAAAATGAATTATTTTAGCTTTTATGCATGGGTGAATAATAACATGTACTCTCATTCATTCCATCTGTATGTATAGGACTCCAAAAATTGGAAAGTTTGGAAGGTGGAAAAAACATTCCACTAATAAATTTTTTAAAATTTGAATTACTTAAATACTTGAAATTCATTTCAGCTATTCTCAAATGTGTTCAATTATATGGGTATCTTCCCTGGTATTCTAAAATTCATAAAAACATAAAATTAACTCAAATTAGAACATTGTAATGTTTTTCCAAAATTTCATTCCAAAAAAATGACTGGAAGTTATCTATCCATAACTTTATCTAGAATATTATTCATTCTTCCAATCTTCTTGAAACACTTGAAACTAAAAACATAATTTATTCTGATCAATGTTTATCAACTCAAGACTTAATAACATCTTCTATTATCTTCAAACTTCAAATAAACTATTTTTCTGTAAACTCATATACTACCTGAATCAATTTCTTCAATTGACCAGAAACATCCAAATTTATCACAAGTCTCTATCAGGAATGGTTTTTTTGTGGTCCATGTTAGGAGATTTGTGTATGATTATAAAGTTGATCTCTCCATTAATCTTATATCATAGAGTTATATATAATTTATTGATTCAATTTAATTCCTCCACATTTTACAAAACAACAAAAAATAATAAATAAAAAATATTTTTCATTTTTCACAATCATCTGCTCTACATCATCCTAGTTGGTCAATCCATCCGTTAGTATGCTCATGTATGTCTAATAAGAAAAGTTACAAAGCCCTAGATTCTCATAAAAACCTATTAATTATCGATATGACTAGAAAATGGGATATTTATCTTCTCATGTGTTTGACGAACTCTAATATTTTCATAGAATCAAAATTTATAACAAAAGTTTTATATGAAATTTCTATTAATATTTGGTCAGTAATCATCAACAAGGTTGTATTTCATTAAACATTGGAAAATCAGATCATCTCACTTTCTTATAGTTTCTTAGTCTAGAGAATTGTGTCTAAAACATATGAGTATCAAAACCTCAGTGTTGTAAAAAACTTATTCCACTGTGTCTATTTCTAGAATTATATAAATGATCAGAAACTACACCAATATTTTAATTCCAACAAATATAATATTCTAGTTGTATGAAAAGAATTTCATGTGGTTCTTTTTTGTTTGATAAGATATATTTGATTCTATGCATCTAGAAAAATAAATTCATAGAACATTAATATTTCCACATTTTCAAAATACAATATCCTTAGGTTTTCTGTGATGTTGAGAACATTGTGATCAGAAAAGAATAATTTGATTAAATTTTGAATGTTCTTTAATATCCCATATTTTCTAACTTCAATAAATAAAAACCACATTCTTTTCAAAAACGATCCAAAATGATTTTAGAACACTGACCAATTTTACAAAACAAAACTTTATGAAATGTTTGTTGAATTTTTTAAAAAAAAAATAAAACAAAAAAATTATCAAATATCTCCACTTTGTATTCGTTGAAAACACTTGTTAAAAAATTCAACTCATAATTTTTCAATAATCAGACTTTTGAAAACTCCCTTAATTAATAAATAACTCAAATTTTCAGAATTTTATGAAACACCATCCTTCTAAAAACATTGTGTCCTAACACCACATTATTTTATAAATTAATCTTTTTAAATGAATTTCATCCCCCATGGACAAGTAAATTTTCATTCTTGTAATGGTATATTTCCATCAGTTTTCTTTTTCTCATCCATATTTTATGGTAAACAAAAATTCAGATTCATTTATGTATGAAAATCACTTAATTTATACAAATTATCCCCCTTATTCCAAATAATCTAATGAATGGTGGGGGTGTTTCTGTAAGATGTTTTGTGAATTATTTTTGGAGGCTGAACATGAAGTTACTACATCAATTCCTCAAATATATCTTTTAACATTGATTTTTTGAAAACATCAATGATTTTATATTTCAATGAAATAAATCCCAAAAAAACATTTCAGAAGACAAATTTATCTTTGATGAAGTGAAACTTAATATCAATGTTCTTTGATATTGAGCATTGGATAACATTTTTAGAATTTTCAATTACACTCTAATTATCACAAAGTATCTTTAATGGTTGGTATATTTCAAATTTTAAATATTACAACTAAAATTTTATCCACAAAATTTGAGTACATGCCTGTGTGGCTATAATATATAATAATTATTCTATGATTAGTGTTACTAAATGATAATTACAAATATTAAAAGTAACAAAACATTCTTCTAATTAAAATTTTCTAATTGTAGTTATTTTTATTTAATTACAAACCCCAGCCCAATAAGTATCGGTATAACCATGAAAGTTCATTACAAAACTTATTTTCAATATCATCCCATGTGAATTATTTCCATTAAAATATATAATAATTTAATTTGATACCAATATATGATATAATTTCATACCAATTTGATATCAAAAACAAAAATTCATAACAAAAAACTAAATAATGTTCTGATGAAGTTAGATAAATCAATAATCCAATAAAATTTTGAAAATCTTTCTGATTTAAACTTTTACTAGATACATCTTTACATATCTTAATCCCAAATGGAATAGAAGTAGAGAAATATTTGGATTCGTTCAGACCAATTTTTTTTACCAATTCCTTTGAATACATTTCTTGAGATAGGAAAATATAATTTTATTTTAGTTGAACTTGTTATCCATGGTAGAATGTTAATTCTCCCAACATTTTTATCTGAAAATTAACCTTTATTTCCTCAGAAATTTTTTAGAACAATTTAATTATCCAAAAAAATTATATCATCTATGTAAACAATTACATTTAGGGTAAGAGAGTTGAATTATTTCATATATAAGATAAAAGAAATATTACCATTATAGAAATTAAACATTATAAATTATTTATCATATTTTGAATGAAAGGAACTTGGGGATTTTTTTCAACACGTAGAAGTATTTATTCAATTTAAAAACATTACTTCCATATTTATCTTGTAAAATAGTACAAGTTATGAAAATGTAAATTTCTTATTTAATATCACCATTAATGAAATCTGATTTTACATAAATCTGATAAATATTTCAAATTAGATGTGTGGTAATTGCTAGAAACATTCAGATAGTTTATAATCTTTTAATAGGGGAAACTTTTTCCTCAAAATACACACATTCCACCTATGATTACAATTTAAAAAAGAGTCATTTTTTCCAAAAAAATTATTTATGTTCATTAAAATAATTTATAGAAACCCATTTTTCCAATATTATTTTTACATAATGGTCATGGAAAAAGTTCCCACCTATTTTTCTTTCTCAGTGTGATCTAGTTGTTCATTAATTTCATTCACCCATTAATTGTTTTTACTACTAAAGAATCTAGTTCTCATTTAATATGTGAAATGAGTGATGTCCGATTATCTAATTTCAACCATATTATTTTCATTATTGGTTCATTAGGAGTTGGTAGTAAATTTTTACTATCAAAATTGATTTGAAGGGAGGAAAATTTAAATTTTATCTTCCAACATTAATTTCATCATCACATGATTCATGTAAGTATTGATATATCTATTTTGACTAACTATCACTTTTGTTAGAAATTCTCTTTTGTCTTATTAAAATTTTCATGATACTTTGTTATGAGGTTTTTATTTTCAGTAACTTTAAAATAACTTGAATAAAAAAAATTAAATGCTTGTTCAAAAAAAATTAATTTCCTCAATTGGGTGAATATCCCATGAATCTTCCTTCCTCATATTTTTCATCAAAATTCCAAAGATATTTATATGTGACTTTTTGTAAACCTAGAAATTTTATAACATAAAAATAAATCATTAACGTATTTTTATTATAACACATTTCATAATAATTCATGTGGTATTTTATACTTAGAAACATCATTTTTCTACACGTACTATATTACTTAATGCTTCCTTCTAATAGAACATTGAATGATTATTTTTTTCTAACATAAATATTCTGATTTATAAAAATGATTTATATTTCCTTTTTGATAAACCATTTTTTGTGGTGTATAGAGAAATATATTAATTTTGGATACCATTATTTTTATATAAGATTTAAAATAATTTATTGTTAACCCTACAACATTATCTATTCTCTAATTCCTTATATAAACCCCTATTTCTCTCTCAATACCTATTTTGTGAAGAACATAAACATTTCTAAAGCCTATGATTTGTGTTTGATAATGGTAATGCATTCCATATAAGTGAAATTATCCATAAAAGTGATAATGTAAAAAATATTCTTTTTATGATTGATGTCTCATTAGTCCAAAATTATTATAATGAATAAGTTCAAAAGGTGTGGTTCATTGAATCTCAACATTCTTATAGATTTTATTCACTGTATTTCCCTTCTAACAAGTTATACACACAAAAACATATCATTTATTAAATGATGGAAAATTTCGTAGAAAATCAAATTTTTAATATTTATTCATGATTTTATTCCCAATATGTCACAGTATATGATGACACAATTTATTTTAATCTTCAACACTTAGATAAAAGGAGTCCAAATATTCTCTATTATATAAAATATTGATGTTTTTATTTTTCCTTTAGTTATAAATATTCCATATTTCACACTTCTGATGATATGGAAATTTATTTCTAAAGATAATATAATTCCCATCATCAAAAAGTTAACATACACTACTTAAATATGGTTTTAGTGCCTCAAATTTTTTACATAATTAGATTTCAAATTTTCGTTATTAATATCATCCATTATTATTGGTATGTTTTTAAGTATTATCTTTTCCAAACGTAAAATAAACACCATCATTATTTAAAACATTTTTAAATATATTATAATCACTTTTCATTTGTGATAAAAAACCACTATCAAGTTTCCTTGGTTATTTATTTTTTACAGTCATTATTTGTTGTCTCAACTACACAATATCTCTCTTTAGAAGTATTTTTTCTATATTCCTTTTCTTCTCTAGCATAATTTTTTTCCCTAAATGAGTTTTCGTAAATTATTCATCATGATATCCAAATAGGTCACATCATCCACATACTTCTTCGAGACAAGAAAAAATGTTTTTTGTGGGATGATTATTATCATCTTGAGATTTTACTTTTCAAACATGGATTTTTTTAGGAAAGTTACTCATTCTACTTCAACCATTTCTTCCCCACTATTAATATCATCTTTAGGAAAGTGAAAAATAATGCCAATCATTGTATCCTATATTCCCATAGATTTCAAAACTCCAGGAAAACCATTAACTGAAGATTTTATATTGAATTAAGATCTTTCTAAATATAAAATTTGTTGAGGATAATAAATTATTTATATTATAACGTACTATGGGAGTTGGACATCTTTCATAAAAATGGAATTTTAAAATTTTATGGATGGGAAATTTTTTTCACTACCCTTCTCCCCCCTTTTTTCACAACACTTTTATTCACAAAAAATATGTTAGAAAAATTAGATAAATTATTTTAGATGATAGAAAATTCAACATATTATTTGAATTTTATTTTTATATAGATTTTGATGATTCAGATTTTACTTATAACTCATTGGTGAAATTTTCATTCACCTTTAATAAAGTACTTTCAGCCTCAATGTGTTTTAATGGAGTTTTTTTACTCCATTTTCCTTATATTTCATATTCTTTTTATTAAATTAAACCATATTTCCCTATTATGTAATTATCGAGTTATATCTTAATATCTCCTAAATGTATTCATCTTATTACTTAGTAACATATTTTCTTACTTCAATAACTTTTCCAATATATTTCTTTATCATTCCGATTTCTATCTTGAGGTTTCTATTTTTCTAAAGACATGGAACAAATTTTGATCTGAGTTGATACTCTTTTTCTGTTTCTCTAAAGTAATTGAAGATGATTGACTAAATTATTATTGCTTATGAAAACTTATGTTGCCTGCAACAGCTATCAGGTACCACTTTTATCCTTTATAATAATTTATTTGATCAGATAAGTTTTTTATATTACAAACAAGAACTCTTCGACTTATTTTTTCAGATTCATTTCAATAGATTTCTTCAATCAATCACCAACATCAATCTTTCTCAAACATCTCTATCTATAATGGTTTGACTGAAGTTTTGTGTCCAGTGATCTGTGTCAGATTATAACAGTGATTCCCCACTTTTTATTATATCAGGTATTTAAATTTAATTCCATTAGATAGTTCCATTCTTCATCATTCGTAAAAACAACAAACATTTAGAAACAAAATATATTTTTAATAATTTACAATCATTATCTCAACAAAATCAGATCTGGTTATTCCTTAACATATGTCTGATCATGTTTTCTAATATGTAATATTCTATAATCGAAGCTTCTTTTAAAATATATTCCATATCAGTCTCACTGAAAACCAATATTTTCTTCTTCTCATGTTTTTCATCAACTAATTTTTTCTACAAACTCTAATTTTCTAATGGAAACTTCACCCAATACTTTTCTATGTAACGTGTGACCAATCAGTACAATGGTTGTAATTGATTTAACATATATAACACCAAACTTATCACTCTATCATATTTTCTCAGTCCAAATAATTTTTTTTAAAAATTATTATACAAAAAATGTCAATATTGTACAGAGAATTTTATATTGTTTCTTTTTCTAGAATTCTATGATCGATTAATAACTCCACCCTTTATCAAACTCAATTAAATTTAAACCTCATGTTTTTTTAAAACTTTTTAATCCAGTAATTCTCTATCTGATACGCTAAATCTGATTCTCTTCATAAAAAAAATATCTAGATAAATTCAACATCTACCATTCAACACAATATAATATCATGAGGTTTATCATTATTTTGAGAACATTGAGTTCAGCAAAAAAATCCAGTGAATAAATATGGAAATTTTTGCTACATTTCATATTTTCTAACTTCTATAAGTTAGAAAATTCTTATTTTTATTAACTCAGCAAACTCATTTATGAACTTTAACCAATTATAAACAAAATATTTACAAAAATTATTTGTCAAAAATAGAAATTTTTTCGATAAAAAACTTCATATAGAATATTTAATAATAAAAGCTCTGATTTAAAATGAAATAAAGGGAAGAAGGATCATTATAGATAGGAACAATTTCATTTTCCACTAGATAAGGGATATCATTAGTGGGAATTAAAATTATATACATAGAATAAAATCCATTTAAAGTAAATAGAATTATTTTTATAAAAAAAAACTTTTAATGAAAGATTAAAAATGTAAAGGAAGAAGGTTTTTTTGAAACTTATTTCCAAATAAATTAAGGTGGAATACATCCTAAAGTAAAAATAGGGTATAATAAATCAATCCTAATTGGAAATAGACAATTAACAATGATAATGATACAAATATGATATTTGAGTGACAAAAACCCCTTACATCATTTGAAACTATGGAATAAAAACCTCATCAGAGATATAAATATTAAATATAACATTTAATATCATGAATCATAAAAGTATATTGATGAAAAATAATAATAGGGTAGTATTTAAACCATTAAAATGGAAACATGGTGAGAAACATATTCATGTCTTAATGGATCCAAATTTTATACAATGAAACCCTTATAAATTTAGTAAATTTTTAATCAAATGTCAGTGGAATATTGAAATTAATGGGGTTATATAAATAGAATTAATTAAACTGCGGTTTTTTTCAATATACATTCTTGTGAATTATATACACCTCTGAAACAATAAAAGGGTTTATATCATTAAAACATGTGTCAATAAAGATGAATTGATACGAAAAGACCCTGAAAACTTTTGATAACTTTAATCCAAAAAAACATGAGAATGATAAATCGAAATTGAAATTAAATATCATAAAATATAATATCTTTTTGGTATAAGAAGTACATAATGGAATTTTAATTTAATCCCTCAAACATAAAAATAGTGTGTAATATAAATATGTCATGAGGAAAAAAATTGAGACAGAAGCTCGTACCTTGTTTCCCCTCATAGTCGAATGCACTATTACCTCCTAAATAAAAAAACAACATTAATATTATATTTTAAAATCGTATTAATACATAAAAATAATTTTAAATATTATTTATAATCAATATATTTATGTATATCATTTAGTTTTTCCTCATTTTCCAAGATTGGGTGTTTACAGTTTCTGATAGTACATAGTATTTTTTTAGGAATGGTGTTAGTGTTCATTCTTATTCAAAATTTAATTATTAAAAGTTCCTTATTTTTAGAACAACTAATAAATTATAATTTTTTATTTAGTTTCAAATTATTGTTCATGTAGATGGTATAGACGACCGAATCATGAACACGATTTAACGTGATTGATGTGTATGCTTAAGGAGTTGTTTCATTTGGAATAATATAATTATAACAAAATTATAATGATATTATTTTTATATTTTATCATGTTGATAAATATTTAAAAATTTTTTTATAAATAATGAAAAATTATAAGAAAAAAGAAAAATAATTCTCCATGGAGGGAGTATTATGCACAATACACAATTTGTATTTTTGTTTCTGATCAGATAAAATGGTTAAAGGTGGATACTAAGTGATAATTTTAAAAAAATAAATAAATTATATAAATAATAATTTCTCTGAAATACTATTATATGTACCATCCATGAGGATTTTTGATAAAAATAATGAATGCGACTCTTCATTGAGGTGGTAATCAACGCACAAGCACTAACGATGATTCTTGTTTTTATTAATAAATGGAAGTGAATAAATATTGGTTCTACACATATTATAATAACATATAAGAAAATAATGAAGCATAGGTTTATATTATACTATTTTTATGTTTTTTTATAATTAAATGAATAAGAAGGAAAGGTTACGAATGATGTGATACCTTTGTTGAGACCTTGAACTTCTTCTTGATAAAGGCCATAGATTTGGAGGACTTGAGATAATTTTTGGTGACCATGGGAATTAGGTTGCGCAAATGAATTAAATTAGAGTAAATTTAGTAATGGTTTTAATATAATATATAAATTGCTGTGGGGTAACAAAATGGTGGAATTTATCCCCCTTTTATAAGTGAGGAAGACTGACTTCTCTATGAAAAAATTTGTAAATATGGGGTAATAATTGAAATGCATGAAATTTAAGATATCTAGGTTAATGAATGTTTGATTTAAATTTAGTTAAGACTATAAAACCAAAAAAAATATTTCTATAAGTTATAAAAGTTCATTCTAAGTTAGGTAAATTTTATCCACCTTAGATTAGTCATTGAAATCACTTATAACTATAAATTAAAAATTAATCAAGAAAATTATTTTTTTACTCAAAATATAATATGACCCATGTTAAAAAATTTAAAAATTATGAATATGTATTCTAGATCTATTTATTATAATTCAATTTGAAAATTGGTTAGAATTTACTTTTAAATCAAATCATATAATGTTTTGTAATACTATTTTTATAGCAAAATGTCATTTTAATCATTAAGAGTTATTAATTTTACATAAAATTGATTAAACATTAAATGTATGTTAAATAATATTTATATATTTTTAAACATAATATCATATCATTAATTTAGAATAAATACATCTATGTTTCAAAATACCCAATATTTAAAAAATTATTATTCTATTAAAAATAATCCTTTTACCAAGGTAACTAAAATTTACCCAAGGTGACTTAATTTTTATACCTAAAAATAAAGTATGCCTTAATAGAAAAATTTTACCCACTTATTTTACATTTAAAAATCAGTTAATCTAATTCATCCGATAAGAAAAAAATTTAAAATTCAGATTTATAATGTATTTAATAATTGTTTTGAGAAAATATTGCTTGTGTTTTAAATTATTAAATATTCGTTTTAATTAAACCATTATATTTTAAAATATAAAATTTTACATAAAATACATATATATTTTCAAGGAAAATGTTTCTCAAGTTTTAGGAGATTATTATATACAGGTGATGTAAAATAATGCCATATAATTTTCAAAAATGGTATTTTTCACAATTTAACTGAAAATCAATTATTTTAGAAAAATTTAAAAAAATTATCTTATGTTAATATGATCATGATAAATAAATATTTTACTAATTTTTCAAATTAAAATTCTAAAGGTGATAAATTTAACTTCAAAATTAATTCATAAAATATAATGAAAAATATTTTTAATAGGCTGTCATATTATGGTATCTTAACTATAGTTATAAAATTAGTAATGATCATAAATATATGAAACATGAAAAAATATACATTTTATTAAATAAATTTTTATTATAAAAATATATTTTATTAGTTTATTACCTATAATGATAGATTTGGATGTTTAGGGAAATTGTTTTGTTCATATATATATATATATATATTATAATTCTATTACCACTGTTTATACCTAATAATTCTATAGCTACCTTATAATGATCTATATTGGTCTTGTTTTCAGTGTTGTGTGTGGAGGAAAACGCAGAACATAATTTTTAATTTTGGAGATAAAAATCATGTTTTTACGTTATCATTACCTTAACAAAATTTTATCCTCACAGTTTTAAAACTCTTATAACGAGACTCATTTCTATAAAGATATCCTAATTAACCATGCCCTAAAATTTGATCATTGGTTAATTAATGTTATGAAGTGATATTTTCCTATATGAAAATTGATATGTCCCATTGGAAAAGATATATCGAATTCCTAATAGAATCCTAATATTTGAAGAGGAGATAATCCTATATGGTTTAACTTTCCTCAATCATTAAGGAAGTTTCACAACCCATCGATATAATAATTATACAGCCAAATATATTTCATTTATGTCTCAATACATAAATGGTGAAATCTTAGTTGATATAATATGTCTACAATTATCAGTTTATAAATCACTATCTATCTCAATAGAATTTATTGAATAGGTTTTTTCTTATTCCCACGATCGAGGAGGTGGTTGCTCTCAGTCGTCCCCATTAACCATTTAATTGGTGGATTGGGATTCATAGTGAATAAATTCCTTAATTTTGAAACATTTAATTGTTAGTGGATATTTAGGAAGAAATTTATCATCCCTCATTGTATCCTTCTTTTTACCTTTCAATATTATTACTATATTCCCCTTTGTACCATAAGTAATGTTTCTTCCACTCCTCTAAAAGAAATTATTTTGAAGAAACTTCTTTCATTTTTTCCATCTAGGTGGTTGTATATCATTAATTTCATTATATTTATTAAATAAATTTTCATGATACTCTATATTTTTATTCATTTGTGTAATTATAATTTAAAATATGGTTACATTTTTAATCATGTGTCATGATATTTTTTTAATATGACAAAAAATTATTTCAGTCTATCTCTCATTATAATGTGTTTATTATTGAGGTAATATTTATATCTTCCTTCAAAACCATGGTTTAATCGTTTAATTCTAGTTCCATGCATCACTAAAACATAAAATGGATGATATGAGTGAAAAAACTTTAATAATTTGGGTGATTTATCATAATCATTAATGGAATTTAACATTAATAAGTATTGTTCATTTTTATTGTCATGTTGGAATATAGTTTCACTAGTTTAACCTATTAAAAGCTTAGTTTAACCTTAATACTTTATGTTGGGTTATCTTATGCCTATAAACAATATCCAAAAAACTAAACTATGAAATCATTTGTTCATAATGGTTCTTACCTATCATATTATTAACCAGAGTACATCTCCCATCTGTATCAAATCGAGTTTGTAGTCATAGGACTACTCATCATACATCAGGTTGATAATCGAGTAAATTCTAGACCAGTCATTTTAAATGTTGTTTCTTTTAGGTGAATTTGTTCTACAGATGCACCCACTTTCTATTTAACATGATATTTAAGGTACACTCTATTTTTAATGATTAAGAGCATGTCATTTAGGTTTTACGATCTTTGGAGGAAATATGGAAGTTTTATAAGGAACTATGTTGGGTGTCAATTGTAGAACTACTCCGTGTGGTGACTGGTTTATTCATGATGTGATATAGTTTCTAGTTAAAGGCTATCATTAGGGTTCATGATGTGAAAAATATTCTGGATTTTAGTGTTATTCACATCATAGAAGTGTCATTCGGGATATTTAATGTGAGGAGACACATTTTTTAGCTAAAATGAAAAATTGGTGATTAAAATCAAGAATCTTATATTCATAACCTGCATTTTTCATAATAGAGTGTTTTTATGAATTCCAAGGCAAAATCTTGTGATTTTTTCCCCAAGTTTCCTCTCTCAAAAATTTTTGCTGATCCATGAGCGTTTGGGTTGTCCCTGCTCTTCTAAACATCCCCTTGTCGGACTTTGATCTCTTTCTTATGTAACATATAACACCCCAAGATTTTTCCAATAAATTTAATAATAAATTAATGAAATATCGTGTCTCTAAAAAACAACACAATATTATATCCTATCCAGTGAGCATAATTTTTCCACCTTTGTGATATAAATTTCCAAAAAATGACATATACAATTGTGTTGAGTAAGATATTTAGAGTCGGATAAGAAAAACATAATTTTTTGTGAATAGTAACACAACCTTATGAATAGTATTATGAATAGTATTATTAACCTTCAAAAAATTTAAAAATTTATTATTTTATTGTCTTATGGTTATAAAATAACAAGTTTCTGATTAATTTTTGATAGTGTTATAAAATTAATTATAGTATTAAAATAATTATTTTTAAAATAAATTATGATTTTATTTCAAAATTTAATTAATAATATTTAGAAAATTCTTTTAAAAAATGGAGTTCAATTTCTAATTCTAGACTTTCAAAAATGGTAATGGTGAATTTTTGGGATTTTTCTGAAATACTCAAATTTTTTATGAATAGTAAAATACGCTAATTTACCATGCAGATACATTATCACTCCCTCTTCTATTTACTCTTCTTATGCCTTGATCCTCGTATATATTCTACTTCAATAACCTCCAAATCTCCCCCCATGTCCAGCAGCCATTTTTCTTATAAAAATACCAAATCCTCTCCCATAAAGAGGTTATCAAGGAAGATTACTTCAATAGGTAAACTCCTCTTTTAATTTCTTTTATTCCAGGTTCCTTTCCTTTATTTTTATTTCCCCTAATAATTTACTAAAAAAGTTTTGTTGACTCTAATACTTTACATGTAATGAAATTTTTTTATTATAAAGGAATAATTCTTCATCATCTCTTCTTTATCCTTATTTTATACTATAAATGAAAACACCATCCCTGATGTGTTAATTTATCACATTCAAGGATGATGAGTTTTCAATTTCTGTTACCATATTCAATTTGGGTCATGAAAGAATTTTGGTGGTTGAACCAAACTATAATATTTGTATTATAACTGGATTAAGGTTCCAAAATCCTTTCTTATAGATGATATTAATTGTCAAATCAAAATGAGTTTGTTGTGATCAAGAACCGCCAATTAACCCAAATAATTGTCATTAAATTTTTATATAATGATTCTTATTCACTAGAAATAAACAAATTAATTTTATAAACATGTAATTTTTGGGTTGTTCACCAATAATTTAGAACATCTATTCTGGAAAATCACTCCCATTATACATGTTTATCCATACATGAATATAAGTAAACCGATCATGAAAATCAAAGAAGAAGGCACTCCAAAACAATGAAATTTGATCTCTTAACCAATCAAAAGGAAATGAGTGAACCTAATAAGTTTATGATAAATTAATTAATTTTATATGAGGTTATGAAATCATTATTTTATGAACTTAAATTGGATTATTCAGTTCATTAGGATCTTGTGAGGAATGCCAACTGACTTAAGGTAAGGGTTTTCTATCCAAACGTTCATTTCCATTTGGGTTACTCTTATTCTCTACTTACCTAAATCAAATTGTAATTTACTCATATGCACCCATCATAAATTCTGTTGGAATGTTATATATATGTGTACCAAAAATAATCCTACACTCATTTATGGGAAGTTATATGTTATGAAAGAATCTTCAAAATTTCTTCCCGAAATTCGAGCCAGATTCAAGGGAATTTCTCAAATTACTAGTTATTTTCAAGGGCACAATATAATCTTTTTATGGAAACCATTATCTTTATAAAATATCTAATTTTATTCTGAAAATATTACATTACCTCACATCTAGTTTTAATCAAATATGTTTCCAAAAGAACTCTTCTTTTCAAAGTAAAAGAGTGTTTATCTCAAGACTTAATCGATTATTTTATAAATTTTTCTTCACACATTTTGACACTCTTGTTGATTCTAATGTGTTTTTGGGATTATTATTTTATGATATCATCTAACATATTTAATTTAGTGTCATGTTATTAGTTGGACTGGGGATATTCTATCTCTAAACCATTTACTACTTTACTCTGAATGGTTATTGTTTATGCATAATGTTTGGGGAGAGTTATTTACATTTCATATATTAATTTCAATATGTTTCTATAGTTTGTTTATGATTAAAATTGTTCATATGAGTATTTTTGAGGACTTAGTAAGTGTCAGGTGGGGCATTCCATTGCCTCTTGGTACATTAGTAGGACTCATGAGATAAACTATTTTCTTGGCATGAGGCATTCAAAAAATGGATATTTATAGTCTTGGCACAAGGCCTTGGCTGTATGGTTATGATGTCCCGTATTATGTATTCCCCCATTATGAAAATATTATTGATAGTTCATGTGGTTACTCAAATATTAAAAAACTGATTATTGTGTTCCATTATGGAATTATTTATTCAACTCTCATTCCTATTATAATGTGTTCAAGTTTATTTTTAAAGGCATGTGTTTTTAGTTTTTCACTATGACTGATATTTATGTTTATGATAACTTCTGTTGTATTACTTACCCTTACTAATTGTTTGAGCTCACCCCTTTCTTATGTTTCATTTTATTAGTATTTGAATAAGATTATTATTAATAACCTGGAGGGTTAAACTTATATTTGTGTATGTTCCCAATGAAACATATATGTTATATTTAATTTCCATTTACAATGTTAAAATCATGTATGTATCTAATTTTCAAAGCTACTAAACTAATCAGTACTTCGGGATACATATTCTTTGTTTATATCCTAATGTAATAAAATATGGCACTGGCTCTGGGAAATTGGGGTCGGGTTTTTACATAACACCCCATATTTTGTGAAAATGTTTTTTTCTAATAGATTTTTTTTTGATATCTTTAGTCACAAACAATACATATTTTAGATTGCATTACATAGAACATCAAGTTTAAACAAAACACAAGATACTATTAAAATATTATTATTTAATATGATTGTTATCACCTAGAAATTTTAATGGATGGTATGAATAATATTAACTAAATTATAAAAATATATTTTTTACACATGTATATAAAATTAATTATTTTGTTAACAATTAATTTGAAATGAATATAAAAACTATTAAAAATAATGAAAAGCATTATCTAAAAAACTATTGTTTTGAACACAAACATATTTTACATGAATAAATAAATGAACTAAATTTTATTGAATTATGACAATGAAATTTTTATATTAAAAATTACATAATTTTTTTCTAACATTCATCTTATATGTTTTCTAGGCATTATACAAGAATAAATACAACATTATGATTAAATAATATGTTTCTAAAATTATGTTATATTTCATTTTGGGAGCTTATTTTAAAATTTAATTTTTCTAATTTTATTAAATTAATTTTATAAATAAAATTCATTTTTTAAATAATCATTAAAAATTATCTTATGGCGATTTTTTGAGGTTTTTTAAAAAAAGGCAATTTTTCAATGAATTGTAAAAAATGACAGTTTTTATTGAAAACTACCATTTATTTTAAGGAATTTACAATTATTATTTGTTAAATTGGTTTAAATATTATTTTTTTATTTATATATCTATAAATCCAATTCATTTCATTGAAATTATTTTCTTCATTAATATTTATATAAAATATTTTTAAACATTCGAACCTTTTCTCCATTGAAAACTTATTTCTCATCAGTCTAATGAGTTTAAATTTAAATATAAATTTACAAATTATTTTTTTTGATTATTTAAATTTGGTTTAAATATTTGGAATTAACATTATTAATATTATCTAGTAATATGAACTTATTTTTTGACAAATATGAATTGTGAAAATAGTAATATTTAATTACTGTGGTAATGTTAAGAATGGGTTTAGAGAGGGTTAAAATAATATTTCAAGCATTAAAGCTAACTTAAAGAATTTTAAAAACCAATTTTATGGCCATGTATATATATTATAATGTATAATTATTTATAATGGTCCATTTTTATCCTTATTCTATGTGAAAAATGTGCATAAAACGTTTTTTTAAAAAAATTACAAGTGTTGTACTCGCCTCACTTATAAAATGACAGCCCCTATCCTCTCTTCTTCATATATCGAAAACCATTTTTTGGATTACTACCAACCTAAATCACTGCCATACTTACTTACTATCTTAATAGAATCCTTATTTTGTTCATAAATAAAACCTTTGAATCTATTTTGTGTGATCCAATGATGTTTTCCAAAGAAGAGGTAACATCCCTAACGAGCAATTAAGTTTGTTTCTTATTATAACTCCCATAATTATTATTAAACCGTGATGATATAATATAATATATAATGAAAATCCATTGATATGTTATTATTTTAATTTCATAACTTATATCCATTTCCACTTCAATCAAATGGGTTACATAAGCATCATTTGTTTGTATTACTGACTAATGTCTCATGAACTGCTGTTATTAATTTTCCATCACCACCTATCATAGATGGATATAATGATGGATTTTTTATATAATATATTTATGTTTTTTATATTTTTTTAATCATGATATCACATGTTACTTCTGACATTCCATTCTGTGGGAATATGATAATGTTGTTCGTGTATATGAAAGACTACCTCATTTGGAAACGATGTGATTTATTCTTGTTTTACATAGATGGTATTAAGGATTAGTTTAATGAAAATATTATATATATATTAAATAAAAAATTTATTTAATGTTAATATATTATTAATCATTTTTTATTTTTATCTTTCGGTAAAATGAAATGAAAGTCCATGCGTACGTACTACTTACCGACTCCATAAATATTGTATTTAATTTTCTATCTCTTTCATTTTTCAACTAAAAAAAATAGATATATACTAGGTATGTATATATATATATATATATAATTTATAACATTATGGATATTTGGGAACGATGATTAACATAATAGGAATAAAAAAAATAAATATTAAAACATACATGAAAAACAAAGTAGTTATTTCCCAAAATGTGACTTTAACATTGAATTATTAATAAAATTGTTTTGAAAGGTCATATGTAAGTCACATATTTTATGATATATATATTTATTGTTCTATAATAGATGTATAATAAAATTATATTTATTATAAAGGATGTTTTAATGTGTATGAAGGAAGTCAAGACATAATATAATGGATTTTCATCTCACTTTTATTTTCTATAAGACATCAGCCATATTCACAATGGGTTTCTTTTATGTGGTATATATACTACCCATTAATGTACATTGTTATTATTCTAATTAAAATTATTTCTATTTACATATCCATTTTAGGATCTATCTTTAATGGGATTTAATTTAGAAAATATACCAAAGAGGTAAGATATTTTTGTCTCAATTTTCCATCTTTGACACATATGTTATGTAGATATCTTTTTATATTAGGAGTATATACTACCCCTTTGACATTTAATATCATCAATATATTTATTCTAATTATATTCTAATTTTTATTTATTATTATTCTTTTATGGGTCTTCATATTCCAGGTTACTAAAGTGGTAAAGGTTTTGGTGACCATATTTATAAATATAGAGTTTTGGAAGGGTTATGAGGTTAAAAATTTATAAAATGTTATAACTCAAATTATTCATGAGGTTATATAGATTAATTTATTATTTCACCATATGAGTATTTATAAATGTATTATATCCAATGATAACCATTTTTGTTTTTTTATAATAATATGAAATAATAATAATGACTTATCATTATTTTTATGGGTCTTATTATCCATTAGTGTTTTAGGAATGATAAATTCACATCCTTGGGTAAGGGATGATGTGGGTAATTGAGTGAATCCCAAACAAACTATGGTATTTTTATTGTAAAATTGAACGATATCAAGTAAATATATTTTCTTAGAAAAATTCCACAACATTAAGAAAAAAGGATATTGAAATAAAAATTATTACATTGGTACCTTCATTTCAAATGAAGCTATTACATTTTCAGTCATCATATATTTAGGCTTTTATGGACATTTACTTCCTCCTAACCATATTCTCTATCACTCTTGATTAGTATTTAGGTGTTACTTTTCTCTTCTTTGTCCATGTTTTTCTTCCCACCAATGTTGTCTTATACAGAAACCAAGTTATGTGTTCTTTTTTGTGGCCTTCACAAATCTCATTATATCTTTTCAAGAGGAATATTTATTAACCCTTTTTAAGATGAGGGATTCCAACTACGGTATTTTCAAATGTCAAACCCTCGATTAGAAAAAAAAGATGAAATTACTTTGACAAAATTCATTCAAGGGTATAGAATGTAATTACTAATGAATTTGGGAGTTATATATTTTTTGAAATAAATATATTTACTTTTTTCAATTCTGAAATTAAATACAACACCCATTTTACCATCCTCCACATGCAATCCCTTGTCTAAATGAAACACGTGGTATTATAATAATATTACTATTTAATATTATTATTTCCACATACCTGTTGGAATGGTGGCTATAAATTTGATTAATTAAATTATTAAAATATATTTTTTATGTGTGTATATAAAATAAAATATTTAATTATAAATTAAATATAAAATAAAATAAAAAATATTTGAAAATATATGAAATCTTTTTCTATAAAACTATTTTAATTCCCACAATGGAAATTATACTCAATAAATTAAACAAATAAATTTTTTTTGAATGATTTTAAAGATATATATACTTATATTATATTTAATAAAATATTTAATATTCATCTAATTTTTTTTTAATAATGATATAATAACAAATCCAATTGTATGCTTAAAACTATATTTTTTAGAAATTAGTATCGTCTCATTTTGTGAAAATACTTAAAAATTAAAATTTTCCTCTTTAATAAAAGTAATTTTATAAAGTAAAATTAGTTTTATTAATTTTCACATCCAAATTATCATATTTTTAATTTTTGGTATTTTTCAAATGTGTTAAATTTTTTAATGAATAGTGAAAAATATTGGTTTTTATAAAAAACTGCATTTTATTTTAAATGAATTTATAAATTTCTATTTTTTCAAAATATGTTCCAATGATATATTTTCTCAGTTATATATCATTTAATAAAATTTAGATCATTTTAATCATTTTCATAATGAATTTTGATGTAAAATCTTTTTAATGTTTTGAATATTTTATCATTGGAAAATAGCTTTCTCGTCAAGCATGTGGGATTAATTTTTAATTAAAATTCTCCATTTAACTGATTCTAATTTGGAAAATTTGATGAAAATTTTGAATTGGAAGAATTTATATTACCTCCTAATGTAAAATAAATTTTTGACATTTATGAATAGTAAAAACATAAAAAATTAATTATCATGGTTAAGGTAAAAATGTGTTTATCAGGGTTTAAATTTAAATGATAAGGGTAATGAATGAAAAGAACATTCCCCACACAATATTTCAAGACATATATAAATATTTTCATGTATAATTAATGATTTTGGTATATTTTAGATCCTTTTGGAATGTGGGAAATGTTGGTACACCTTTTATTCAAATTTTACAACTGTGTTACTAACCTCACTTATAAAAGGTCACCCTATTTCTTCTTGTATTAAAACTTCCAAAATCCATTGGATAATCTAATTACTAAATAAATATAATTTTTAATTCCCCAATAACATACTATATGCTTTAGTTTGGTCATAAGTCCACCCTATGAATCCATTTGGTAAAAACCAAATGAGGTTGTCCAAAGAAGTAGTGACATCCCTAACTGAACATTTAAGTTTATTTATTCATCCAAATCCTTAAATTATTTTTAGAAAAAGATAATATTGTATCCTCATTGTATTCCATATACATAGATGTTATTATTTTAATGTAATATACTAAATATTTCTCGTTTTCTATCAAATAGGTTATGAAATCATCATTCATGTATATAACGGACTACTTCCACACGAACCGATGTTATTATTTTTCCATCACAACCCATAGCATTATTATATAATTATGGATTTATTGTTTATATATGATAATTTTTATATTATTATGCCTTTCTAATCATTATATGACATGTTCCTTATTACTTTTCATTATGTGGGAATATAATTACATTGTTTGTGTGTACATGGGATTACTGCTTTGGGAATCAATGTGATTTTTTCACGCTTTACATGGAAAATAATAAGGATTGGTTTTATTTAAATTTTTGTTAAATATGAAATAAAAATTATTATTTAATGATAATAAATAGTTTACCATTATTTATTTTAACCTTTTTAGAAAATGGAAACAACGTTCATGCATACGTATGACATATCCTCTCCATAAATGCTTTATTTTATTTTCTATATTAATATTTTATAGATTATTATAAATAGACATATAATAATTATATATGATATTTATATCATGGTTTAAATTCTTGAGATGACAGAATTATAATCAAAGTAAGAGGACCAAAAAAATACCAAATCAAAATACACATAAAAATAGTTATTACTCGAAACGTGAATTTAACATGGAATTGATTATAAATTTGTAATAAAATATAATAATTAAATAATATATGGTAATATATATTTATGGTTATTTTATATTTTTATAATAAAATTATATTAATTATATAGTTGTTTTTAATGTTTAAGAATGATTTTGGGAATTAAGTTAAGGGATTATTGTCTCAGTTTTATATTCTGGGAGAGTCATGAAATATTCTCCATGTGCTTCTTTTATGTGGTGTATATAATTATCATGATTTTATTTTAGTATTATTATAGTGAGAAGTATTGGGATTTAAAAATACATTTTAGAATCTGTCGTTCATAGGGTTTATAGTTCAAAAGTTTCCATTATGGTAAGATATTTTTATCTTAGATTACCTTAGTTGAGATATATGTTATGTTATGAAACTACATTCTTTTATGAGTTTTATATATATAAAAATTGATGTCTAATTTAATGAATATATTTATTATCATGATATTTGATGTTTCATTGAACTCTCTTCATTCATGGGGATTATAATTCAATGATACTAAAGTGGTAAAGGATTTATGTTCAATCAAAATATTTATCCGGATTGCTCATGATAATGTTTCTAATGACGAAATCATATAACCTATCTCTAAAGAAACAAATTTTATATTATAATATGGATATTTATTAATAATACATGTTTTAACGTCATTTTCATCTCTTTTTGTAGTCAATTGTTAGAAATAATTTATTAAGAAAAATCATCTTTATTTCTCTATTCAGACGAAAAATCATTTTCCTTCCAATTTTTTTTGCAAGATTGGTTTCAAAAAACATTTTTAAAATTATCTAAATTAATAATGAAAATTTTTTTACAAGTATTTTAATTTTTTAAACTTTTTTAAGTGGAATCTTCATGAAATTTTCCAAACAAGGGCTATTTAAATTTTATTAAAAATATAATCGAATCACTATTTTTAAAATGTAAAACATGAATATAATTTCATGATATCATGAACAACCAATTTTTTAATGTTTCATTTATAATATTTTCAGGTTATTTTTAATGTAAATAATTTTTAAAATGATTAATTTTTTAGGAAAATTTTATTTCATATTTAAAGGAAATTTTCCTCAAGAATGTTTTATATGATTTTCAAATAACCATTTATACGTTTTCAATGTTTATATTTAATGATAAGGATTTCAAAAATATTTTACGATGTTTTAGTTTGAAAAATTAAATTTAAAATATTTTTTTTATTCAAGAAATGTTACAAGTGATTTTTGGAAATCATTTTCTATCTAATATGATATTCTTTAGTGTTAATTATACTTTAATTTGAATGTGATCCAATGATACAATTATTATTATTTTTAAAAATAGTTTATGTTTATGATGAAAAGATATTTATTAATCCTATTTATCTTCGATATGTTATTTAATGAAAAAATTCTTATGATACACTCTACTTTTTTACATAGTTTAGGATATGATGAAATGAATAAATTCTTATAAAACCTGTTTTCTTTACACAAGTTATGTTATGAACAAATTTTTATGAAAACCATTTATCTTTATGGATTCTGATATGATGAATTGTAACAAAGCCAGTGGGCCTAAATCCCAACAAACTCGGCCATTCCCAATCCCATCCCTCTGGAAGATAGAAAACCCCACCCCAAGAATCGTACCCACATCAAGAAAGGGACAGACAACCACCCATACCAGAACTGAAATCAAGATAAGAAAGCAAGGAAAGACTCATTTTGAGTTTCAAGAAAGAATTTAATAGTTGTCGCATCAAGAAATCCAGTATGATCATGAAGCTAGTAAAGTCTGCACAACATCTTACTTTAACTTAAGCAGAAGCCATCATCTACACCAGAACCAGAACTTCACTGAAAGCGAGGGGCGAAGGTCAATCTTGAACAGGAACCAGAACTGAAAAGGAAAGGGGAGAGCGAGTCAGCTTGATTTTATACTAGTCATCCATCAGGTCGATCTCTTCTATTTAACTTACCCGCTTAGTGTGATCCTCTCTGAAATATTAAGAAAGTAGTTCAAAGGTAGGAAATTGTCAGTGAGAAATGTCTCTTTCATTCAGTGTAGTCAGCTTCCTCTCTTATCCGTGTCGTAAATTGATTTACACTATAAAGAAGGCAGCAGCTAAGTAGTAAGAACCCTCAAAAAGTAGGGGAACCCAACAACGGGAGACATATCATTGAATGGGAGAGTGGTAACTGCCTAGTTATGACATGCACTTGAAGAGGCTGTTGGAACAGTCCTACTTGCACTTGAAGCTACCACAAAAAAGAAGGCACCAATGTCTGAGGCCGGTCAACCAGTATGTAGGAATCAAATTTCTAGGGGAGAACACTTTGTATAGTGGTAAAGCTCTTTCTTTTAGTGAATATATGGTTTTTAAAATAATCATTGTAAACGTAATAGCAATAGATGAATGCCCAGAATCCACTGTGAGGGAATGCTCTCTTGTTCACAAATGCCATGCTCACACCTCTTTGTCTGATTCTATTCTTATTTCCTACTCGATGAGTGTCAGAACTCGATCCGAGTATATCAATATCAAAGGTCTTCGCTCCTGTATCATGATTCACTGTGCATATGAGATGAATAAGTGAGGGTAATTCTTTGTTCAAAAAGAGACAACAACCTTTACGCCAACAGAGGATTTTCTAACCACGGATAATGCGAAAAAACTAGCATTCAATGCATTAGTGAATTTTCTTATGACCACTTATCTTCTTGATACCTATTCTGTTCCTTCTGTGGTATTTTTCACCTATTAATATTCCCTTGTAGAATCTCTTTTTTCCACTTTCTTTCAACTCAGTTTTCAACCAGGCCAGGGGAGACTGTTTGAAAAGCCCTAGATAGCGTTCAAATTATGAAATCCTTGTTCTTCTCTCCCTTATTATCACAACCGGATAGAGGAATCATGTAAACTTATTCCGGTATATCCCCGTTCATGAAGTATTTTTTTGAACATATAATTGGAACTGAGGCTCATCTCAATTGAAGAGACATCAATCAGTAATTTCTTACAGTCGACCGGATCAAACCACTATGTTATCCATGTTCTGGCTCATTCATTTGCTCATCTAATTCATGTCACCAAAAACTTAATAAATCTTCATTTCCAACCATCATGTTACAGGGAATCCTTGGATATCAGTTCTAAGGGAGTACCGAAAACCAAAAGTGATGTAGCTCAAACATAAAATCCACCTTTTTCGGAAAATTGGGAAGATGAAATCATTAGATGAATGCATTTGGGGGATTATTTTCTATCATAGTTATTACACCATATGATATAAAGAAAAAAGTTTTAAGGAAAGTACACTAGAATCAATAGAATTAGAATTTGATGTGCAATAAGATAATAATTGAATTATCTCTATGATATGCAATGGATTCAATGGAGTAGTTAATGATTTTACTTTTTTACTTCTAGTTGTACTAGAATAAAATATTAGAAGAAGGAAATATATGATATAATAAATATATAAATCAAGTTCAGTGTTCATATAGAATGCTTACTATTAGTGAAATATATGTCCTAGTTGTCCAGTACCAATCCACTTTCTAGGTTAAGTGTGCATGTGCTTTCATTCAGTCATTCGTCCAGTCTCATTGCTCTCGGTCTCAGTAGTGGTCCTCCCAGGAATAGAAGTGCGATTTCCAGTTTCTTTTGTTCTTTATTGTGGTTCTGGATTTCCCAATGATTTCTGTTTCATCCTCCGGTGAGAGAGTAGTTTTTTCTATAAGCCTTTTACTAACTCCCATTCCTTCTCTCCTTGTAAGTCTTCGAACCTGGTCTCTCTCTTTCTTTCTTATTACACATTCGAGATCTTCAAATGTATGTCATAAGTAATGTTTGAAATTGGGTGAGTTTTCTACTCTTTCAAAATTCCCTAAGTGAAATCCTTTTAACCATTGTTGGAATTTCCTCTATATCTATAGGGATTCACAGTTAATCATTCCCGTGTGTGCAATCTAATTCTTTCTCTCTGTATCCACATTTAGCTCCAGAAATATTGTCATTAAAGTTATCACAGAACCTTCATACAACTTGGGGTAGTTGAAAAGGCTTGAATGAGAAGAGCCTTATTTAAAACAAAAGGAATTGATAGAGGAAGATGAATGGTATCCCAGTTGATTAATGTAATTGCATCTAATTATCTATTTTCATTTCATTGAGATTGGGTTGGTGTTCAGTGTATCGGGTAAAAGATCTAAAAGAATTCATTGGATGGATGCCTGAGCATTGATAAGGAAGGATTCATTCAGAGGCAAAAGGCAATGGGGAGATACCATCTGTGATCCATGGATCTCCGATCAGGAAACTGTATCCAAGATCAGTGGCTAGTCTATGCTATTTGGACTTTTCAAACATAGTGATCTAAAACATCTGAGTAGCTAAAGGAATGGAAATAAACCAATACCTTGTTAGTATCGGGGAGTGAGATCAGATTGGGGGTTTGAATAAAAAAACACATCTTGTTAGAGCCTCAGCAAAGAAAAGTGTTCACTTATTTTTTTTAGGTTTCATTCGATTTGTGGTGGATTAGATGATGGAAAAACCAGCAAGCTACATCATGAAATATTACCTTATTATTATGAAAAGGGGAAAGGGATTCTTTTATAGAGAGAGAGGTTGAGTCAGGGGGTGGGGACCTTGAAGAGCGAAGAGAGCCATGCTAGCCTATTTGTTTTTCAGTAGAAAGATACGGTCTAACGACCCCCAAACCTAGGTTAGGGAGAAAACCCCAAAACCGTGGTTCCAAACCATTATCTAAAAATAAGGTAAGCATTCCAGCCCCTTTAATAGAATGTAAAGGGCATAGTGAACTATAATTCTGAAAATATTGGAATATTTGGCCATAGAAGGTGATAACCCAGTAGATTCATTCCCATGGTTTGATCTTTCCCAGTAAAATGCGGTGTGTTCGAATTCTAATCACTTTTACGTGATAAAGGGGGACCATCCTTTAATCCTATGTATTCCTCAATGACTGATAGCGTATTGGTTCCGTGAGGGAAATGTTAAAATAACCCTATTTAGGGATTGCAAATGAGAACATGAGATCCGATGCGAAGAATCAGTCAAAGGAGCGTAGCATAGAGCCGTTACTTTATATTATAATAGTAAAGTGTACTCACTCTAACGGCGTACCTTTTGCATGATGGGTCAGCAAGGAAATGGGAACAACGGATTAAGCCATTAGGTGTAGGCGATTTATAGAGGAGGAATCTTCTAGTTCTTTCTATTTGACCCGAAAATGATCGATCTTGCCATGAACATGTTGAATAGAGCCTTAACAGGCCTTGGAGGACCGAACCCACATATGTGAAAAAATACAGGGATGATTTGTGGTTAGGGGTGAAAGGCTAATCAAGATCAGATATAGCTAGTTTTCCATGAAATCTTTGTCAGTAGAGCATATGATGTCGATGGCCCGAGGTAGAGCACTCAATGGGTTAATGTTCAGTGTACTGGGTACAAGATCGAAGAGAATGCATTGGATAGATGCTTGGACATTGAGAAGGAAGGACTCTTTCAAAGGCGAAAGGCTGAGGGGAGATACCGTCTGTGATCCAAGCATCTCCGATCGGGAAACCGTATCCAAGATCCTTGGCTAGTCTGTGCTCTATGGAATTTTTAAACATAGTGAAATAAAACATCTGAGTAGCTAATGGAAGGGAAATTAACCGAGACGGAGAGAAATAATTAGATTGAACACATGGGAATGATTAAATGTGAATCCCTATAGATATAGAAGAAATTCCAACTATGGTAAAAAGGCTTTCTCTTCGGGATGTCTGAAAGAGAAGAAAACTCCTCCGATTTCGAACATTACTTACGATATAAATTTGAAGATCCCGAACGAGTTATAAGAATGAAACCGAGAGACTGGATTCAAAGACTTACAAGGAGAGAAGGAATGTGAGTAATAAAAGACTAAAATAAAAAACTAATCGCTCACTGGAGGAAGAAACAAGAAATAATTGGGAAAGAAGGAGCCACAAAAAATAACTAATGAGAGATGAAATCACACTTCTACGCCTGGGAAGACCAATACTGACACCGAGAGCAAAGAGACTGGATGAATGATTGAACGAAGGCACATGAACACTTAACCTAGATAGAGGATTGGTACTAGACAACTAGGAAATATTATGTGCTGATAGAAAGCATTCCATATGAACTCTGAACATGATTTATATATTTATTATATCATATCTTTCCTTCTTATAATATTGTATTCTAGTACAACTAGGAGTAAAAAAGTAAAAGCATTAACTACTCCATTGAACACATTGCATATCATAGAGCTAATTCAATTACTATCTTATTTCACATTGAATTCTGATTCTATTGATTCTAGTGCTCTATCCTTAACACGTATTTTTTTCTATCATATGGTGGAATAAACATGCTAGAAAAGAATCCCTCTAATGCATTCATCAAATGATTTCCTATTAATGATTTTCCTAATAAGGTGTATTTTAGGTAAGAGAAACTCCACTTTTGGTTTTAGGTACTCCCTTCGAACTGATATCTAAGGATTCCCAATAACTGAATCGTTGGAAATGATGATTTATTAAGTTTTTGGTGACAAGAATAGGATGAGAATATGAATGATCTAGAACATTGATTACATAGTGGTTCCAGCAGGTCGAGAGTAAGAAATTACTGATCGAAGACTATTTATTTGAGATGACCCTGTATTCCAATTATATGTTCAAAAAAAGCCTTCTTGAATGGGGACCTATAGGAATAATTTTAAATGAGTCCTCTATCTATTTGTGATAATAAGAGAGAGAAGAACAAGGATTTCATACTTTGAAATCTATCTATGGCATTTCAAGCACTCTCCCCAGGCCTGGTCTAAAACTGATATAATAGAACGTGGAAAAAGGATCTCCTATAAGGGAATATGAATAGGTAGCAAGTACCACAGAAAGAAAAGAATTGGCATCGAGAAGAAAAGAGGCTGCAAGAACATTCATTGATTCGTCGAATACTATTGTTTTTTCCTTATCTGTGGTTATAAAATCCTCTATCGGCGTAAAGGTCGTTGTCTCTTTTTGAACAAAGAATTACCCTCATTTATTCATCTCAGGTGCATAGTGAATCATGAGACAGGAGAGAATAACTTTGATATAGATATTCTCAGATCAATTTCTGACCCTCATCGAGCCGAAAATAAGACTAGAATCAGACAAAGATCTATTAGCAGGGAATTCATGAACAAGAGAGAAATCCCTCACAGCGGATTCTGGGAATTCATCTGTAGCTATTACTTTTACAATAGTTGTTTTAAAAATTGGATATTCACTAAAAGATAGAGCTTTCCCACTCTAAAAATTGTTCTCACCTTGCAATTTTATTCCTACATACTGGTTGATGGACCTCATACACTGGTGCCTTTTTTCTTATGGTAGCTTCAAGTGCAAGTTGGATTGTTCCAACATCCACTTCATGTGCAAGTCGTAACTAGGTAGTTCCCTCTCTCTTATTGAATGATATCTCTCCCACTACTAGGTTCCCCTACTTGTTGAGGGTTCGTGCTTCTTAGTTTATACCTTCTTTCTAGTGTGAATCAATTTACAACACAGCTAACAGAGGAAGCTGACTATGGGGAATGAAAGAGCCCTTCCTCACTGACAATTTCCTACCTTTGAAATACTTTCTTAATCTTTCACGGAGTATCACACTAAGCGGGTAAGTTCAATAGAAGAGATCGACCTGATGGATGACGAATATCAAATTGAGCTAACTTGCTCTCCCCTTTCCTTTTCGATTCTGGTTCCTATTCAACATTGACCTTCTCCCCTCACTTTCGGTGAAGTTCTGGTTCTGGTGTAGATGTTGGTTTCTGCTTAAGTTAAAGTAAGATGCTGGATAGACATCACTAGCTTCATGAACATACTGGATTTCATGATGCGACTACTACTAAATGCTTTCTTGAAACTCAAATGGAGGCTTGTCTTGCTTTCATGTCTGGATTTCAGTTCAGGTACAGGTGGTTGTCTGTACCTTACCAGAAGTAGGTATGATTCTTGGATTTTCTCAGGGGTTCTCATAAATAGACTGGATTTCTTGAAAAGGAAAAGAATGGAGTAACGGACACCCGTTCGAGATTGGACCAATGTTACTCATAATGCTTCCTAGTTGGCCTTTAAGCCTATGGTCACAGGTTCGAGTTTCCAGGGAGGTGTATTAAATCCTCTCCAGGCAGGGGACAGTTCCTTCCAAGTGTTATCTGGGCTGGTTTGAGGTGGGTGCCTGTTATCTACCCGTACAGGTGGGGTTCTTCTATCTTCCAGAGGTCTAGGCTCAGGCGTGGCTGAGTTTGTTGGGCTTTAGGCCCACTGGGTTCGTTGCGTAAAATGTGTCTTTTTATGTAAGGAACCCAGTGAGCCTAAATCCCAACGAACACGGCCACGCCCGAGCACAGCCCTCTGGCAGATAGAAGACCCCCACCCTCAGGAAGATAAAATTCCCCCACCTCAAACCGGACTAGATAACATGTGGCAGGAACTGTCCCCTTCCTAATGAGGATTCAATACGCCTCCCCCGCAACTCGAACCGGTGACCACAATCGTAACAGCCAACAGAGAGCGTTAACAATTACCACTGGGCCATTGGCGTAGTGGTACTCGTTAACACTCATGGTTGTCTGTTAGGCCTGTGGTCACTGGTTTGAGTTACGGGGGAGGCGTATTAAATCCTCGTCATGAAAGGGACATTTTCTGCCACATGTTATCTGGTCCAGTCTGGGGTGGGGGCCTGTTATCTGCCCGTGGGTGGGGGTCTGCTATCTGCTAGAGGGTTAGGATCAGGTGTGGCTGAGTTCGTTGGGCTTTAGACCCACTGGGTTCATTACATGAATGTTTTATGATCATGATGAACACATATATATGATTTTCATTATGTGATGGTGGATATGTTATAAACAAGGATGGTGGTTACATTATATCCTTGGAAGATGGTTACATTATAATCATGATGGATATGACCTATATCTCTCAATAATGAATAAGGTAAAGATTTATATATTTTTTAGATAAGTAAGACTTGAATGTTGAATGATTCTAGTTCATTAATTGAATTTTTATAATATTATAGTATTTCGAGTGAATATTTACCACTAAGATGGTTTGGGGAGTGAGACCATTCCACTATTATAGACATGGTAATAATCCTTGACTAATATGTAAATGATTTTATATTATTATGTGTATGACAAAAATCTATTCCTTACACCAATGTTATGTTCACAAGATTCATGTTCATTGATTTCATTATGATTCGTGTCTAGTGAACTTCCAAGATTTATTCCATGACTAAATTTTATGATCTAGGTTATACAAGGTATGGTTATCAAATGTTATTCTCATGTTCCTACACCCTTATACCCATGATATACTGATATCAACTTTATTTACCCTTACTAAGCATATGACCTCACCCTTTCTTATGATTCCTTTCCCTATGTTGTGATAAAACATTTTATGTATGATATGTATAAGAAGGGAACTAGTTATGAAGAACATAGTTGGAGATTATGCAGTTAACTTATAGAACATTTGTTTAAATGTTCATGTTTCCAAATACACTATACTTTTATGATTCATTGGCATGTGTTTTTGCTGTGTAATAAAGATTCATCAAAAAAGATGTAATATTTTCTTATGATATTTTTGGTTCTCTACATATTAGTTGGCTTCCATACATTTGGTGAATGATACCGTTACTTTATTATTATAATTTATTCCCCATTAGTTGGAAGCAGAGTTGGTTAGTATTTTCATTTTTATTGATCGAGATGAAATCAATCACTCAACCCAATCTAGATTCATTATGAAATTATATTCTAGAGGTATAATAACATAGAAAATTATTGTAGGGGGTAACAATTTGGGTGTTCATTTATTCCCTAGTAAATGTGTCCTTGGGACTTGATATTGAAAATTTCAAGGGTTCAGTCTTGGGTTTTGCCTATATTCCCTTAACCTTGTTTCTTTGGGACTTGTGTGCCCACTAGTCATTTATTATGGTATGAATAATATTTCTAGGCATACTTAAATTATCCATGGAATGATTATCTGTTATGTTTCTATTTTGAATCGATTGATTTGATATAAAATGATTTATTATTTAATTGATGATACCTGTAATTTAAAATATTATATGAATCATTTTTACATTGCATTGTTTTGGATTTATAAAATGGGGTAAATTTATTACTATTATTTTATATAAAACAGTATTGAATTATATTAAACCTTTTTTTTCTTTAAAAGTGATCATATTGGTTTTGTTTTATAGATACTTGATATGAAAAAAAGGTGGGATCCAACTGATCTAGATCATCACCCACCCTACACACTTCCTCAAGGGTGTATATATATTTTATTTTCTATGGATATAAGAAAGGGTAAGGAACCAATGTGAAGTTGTGAGGTTAATGTTAAATGGGTAAGGTTAGCTAGTGGTGAGATGATGGGGAGTTTCCCAAATATATCATGCATTATTTTTTATTAGTTGTCGTTTTATTTTTTGGTTATTATAAAGAAACAATATGTTTTTTCTTAATACTTTATGGTTATATTACTGTCGTTGGCTATTTTCTTATGGAATATTTATTTCTATTTGTTCATTCCTCTATACATTTTTATATAATCCATGTATTTTTTTAGGTTAGGTGAAATCATTCCATCTTGTTGTTTTTTGATGCCCGAGTGCTTGTCTTTGACCTGTGGGGATCGAGAACGTCCTTGACTATATTCTGTATTACATGTCAGATCCTAGTTGGATGGGTTATCCAATCTAGTATGTTTCCACCTGGTGTGATAAAATATTTTTTCCTACTCTGGGGATATTAGTAGACAAATGATAAGATTATTGGGACTTGAGAGGTAGAATACCATGAGTTCTGGGCCAGATCATTCCATGAGGAGCCTCATGTTACCATGGAAAATTTGAATGTGTGTCGCTTGTGTTGGGTTTTGAATAAAATCTCAGTTTCTTTGTGTCCTTTTTTTATTTACATTGGGATTATCTTATTGCCTAATTACTTTATTCAATTTATGGTGTGTAGTTTTATTACTATTATATATGTCTTCCAATGGTTCTCCTAGAGATTCCTATGTGAAATGATCCTAAATGAAATCCTCCTCTAGACCATAATATTCTTGAGGCTATCATTTGGGATGTTCATAACATTGAACATAATGTTTTGAAAACATAGAACCAAGGTATTGAGGAACATCCAAGATATTGAGGAGATAAGGAACATTCTCAAGAGTTCCTACATTGGACACCCCCATTAATTAAGTGTATGAATGTATCACAAGTGGTGGAGTATATCATGGAAAGATTCATTATAGATTCAACTTCCAAGTGGTAGATGAGGCTATCAAGGTGGAGTGTGAAATATCCAGGATTTTTGATCCCAACAATCAGTGGTATGATTCTATGGAAAAGGAAAATCACCATGTGGGATGAGATTAGAAGTGATTTAGGACTCTCTTCTTTCAACAATTATTCCCAGAGACTCTAATGATAGAAATTTCTATAGAGTTCCTCTCATTACGACAAGGAGAGTGTTTGGTGACAAAGTATATTAACCATTTTTCTAGGATAGTTTGTTTTTTCTAGAGTTGGTTATTAATAATATGCTAAAATATTAGAATAACTATCATGTTGGCACCCATGTATCCGATCATAGGTATAAATGGTTAAGATTACAAACTATGATGACATGGAATGAATATCAATGACGGTAAAATTGGTTATAAAAATAAATATTGGTTTCATAATATATTCTACTCCACCTATAGAAGTTTCAAATGATCCATGGAGAACACATAGAAAGTGGGTTGATAATATCAAGTGTGGTGGAGGTGGTTCTCAATAGTGGTCCTCCTGTGTATCATCAATATTATATAGAATTTTTCCTCGAATTTATACTAGTATGGCCTGGTAGGTCACACATGATGAACTTGTTTCATTCCCTCATATACATAAAATGTTTTGGAAATATGAGGCCATTTTTATTCTTTTTTAGGCTATTTTTATTCCTTGTTATGGTCTAGGATCTTCAGTTCCAATTGCTACTATGACACAGTCAAATTATTCAAGGTCTGCAGGGTCCTGACCATAGGTCATAGGATTAATAGGCATCAAATAGTGGATTTGTTTCTAGTGGTGGTTTACATAGTCCTAATGATAGTGAGTGTTTCCATGTTTTTTGAAACTAATTTATTTAATTCATGTGACTGACCATATTTTATACCTTATTTTTTATATATACTAAAACGTATAAGATTGATCATGTACTTCATTATATATCTATAAAAAACTATTGTAAAGAGGATTGATCAAGGGTTTCAATGTCCATCATCTTCAATATTGATACTTGATGCAGATTTGTTTGGATATTTATTTCTTTTCGATGTGTATTCATTTGAAATCATCATTGAGATGGATTGTTGGGATTCTTATTTTAAGGATATTGATTGTAATCATTAACATGTTTTGTTTGCTACCATTTTTGGGAGATCCCTTGTGTCTCTAAGAGAGTGGGGTATAAGGTCAGATCATTCATGTCATTCCTACCCAAATATTGAGAGTTGATTTTCTATCAAGGATGTTGAGCCCAGTGGCATTTTTTCAATTGGTGATCTCCCGTTTTTTGTAAGGGAATTATATGATGTCTTATTAGAATATTTTTATTTTGTCTTTTTAGAAATAAGGATGTAGATTTTAAAATTTATATGGTTCTAGGTATAGAACCGATTTTAATACCCCCATATCATTTGGAAATAGATGAGATTAAGGAGATCAAGATCCATTTGGATGATTCGAGGGTTAACGGCCCCCCACAGTTTTAACCATATGCACACCATGCAATTTTTAATAAGGATGATGATTAAATTTAATTGTGAATAAAATATCAGAAGTTGAAATAGGCGAGTAGAAAAAACAAACACCTTTTTCCAATTTTGAATAAATTTTTTGATTATTTTAGTGGGGAAATGTGGTTTTTGAGAGTCAATTTTCAGTTGAGTTATCATTCGCTCAATATTGTGGAGTCTAATGTTTAAATAAATATTTTAGGAGTATATTTGACATTATAAATATGTTGTGATTCCTTTTTTGTAATAATTATCCCAGAAACTTTTTGGATTTGATAAACTAGATATTCCATTAGTATCTTTCAACCTTTTTCATGGTGTCTGTGGACATTTTTATGTTTAATTCATGATCTAAGAATGAGAACCATTTAAATTTGGTTTTGGAAATATTGAGAGGAAAATGAATTTGCTGGAAACATTAAAAATGGAATTTATGGATCCATGAAGTGGTGTTCTTTGGTCAGGTGATTTCAGAATATGGACATTCAGTCAATCCAGATACAGTGAAGACTATCTTGTCATAGGAACAACCATAAAATTTCTTCGAAATTTAGATATTCCAAGGTTTAGTTGGATATAATTGGTGGTTAATCATAAATTTCGCAATGTTAGTTTAACATTTTATCACTATTACTATGAAATTGGTGATATTTACATGAGATAAAAAATGACATAATTCTTTTGATGATTTGAAATGGATTTGGAAAATGGATCATAATGTAATTTAACATGTTCCCAGTAAGGGATATATGGTATACAATGATTCTTAAGGTACTGGTATGGGTTGTGTTCTTATGATAGATGATAATATTATAGCCTGTTACTCTTTTAATCTTTAACTACATGTGAAAAATTACCAACTCATGATTTATATATTTTTGTAGTTATGCGTACACTTAAGTATTGGAAACACTCTCTTTTTAGTGAATGTTTGATGTTATTTTATAATTATAAGAGTTAGAGAGATATATTTTCAGATATAAACCTAATTATATGGAAGATATTATGGATAAGATACCTATATATTTTTTGAATTCAATTCCACCAACACCCTATGGAATGTGAATTTTTTCATTAACACATTAAGTATGAAGTTCTACCCCAACTTATTTTTTATTTGAAGGGAGAGTGGAACATGATTGGCCTCTTTATTTTGTTTCATATAGACTTTAATAATGAAAATTCACATATAGTTTTAAATTGTAATCAATTATCATCATATCTCCTTGAATAAATTCAATAAGCACATTAGAAATATGGGAATTTAGAGGAATAAAGGATTACATATATGGTGGGGAGACTATTTCTAGTCGGAATATTCATTCTAGTGGTATTATATGAATGAGGGATCCGTTTATCATCCCACTATCCATGATGGATTCTATGGTGTATAATTTTCATATTTTTTCATATATTTTCAACCTAAAATACTTATGATTCATTATGAAATGAGATTAATCATCTTGTTGCTATGTTGGATGTGTGACATTGATGATCATTTATCCCAAAACTACACCAACCAATAGATAAATTAATATCTCTTAAATCCTTATATTCTACTTCAATCACTTTTTTTCCAGTTTGGAAAATGGATGAGGTGTCCATGGACTTTCTTTTTGGATTACCATGAAATCCCAAGGTGCAGAATTCTTTCTAGGTGGTGATTGATCAGTTGATTTGATTAGATCAATTTATTCTAACCAGGGAAACCAAAAATGGTGAAGATTTGGGTAAAATGAATACAAAATGGGTTTCAAGGATTAATGGGGTTATTACTTCCATTATCTTAGATTAGTTTCCCATTATTTCTTCAAGATTCTAGAAGTTCCTCCTAGAGGAAATGGGGGCTCCTTTCAGTTTTCGTACAACTTACTGTCTATAAGCAGGTGTATTAATATAGTGTTCTCTTTAGACCAATGAAAATATGATAAATTCTTATGTATTTTATTTATATGGATAATTGGATTACCATATGGTAGTATATTACTTTTCTTATAATAATATTTACAATCCACCGATCTATATAAAATATTTTGAGGTTTTTTATGGTATCCTGTGAAGGACACCACAGTGTTGGGCAATGGTGGGAGATGGATCTCTTATGGTATCAAGTCTCGTTCCAAAGATGTATATAAGGATTTTGGATATGCATCAACAATTGTTATTTATTTTAGTCATAAGAAATCATATTTAAGTCCTTTTCTTTATCCGTTGGGGTTCCCATTGGTGAATAGTTTATCTAGAATGTTTTTTCCAATTGGGTCTTTGTTGTCTTAGAAAATAGGGTAATATATATATGAGACAAGTTAGATCATTTTAGGTTACTAATAATATTGGTTTGTTTTATTTTCAGTTTAATTAAGATCTCTATAGAAAGGTATTTATGATATTTTTGATATATCATTACTCAAGAAATACTCTCCCGAACCTCCCATATTTTGAGTTGGGAGGGGATTGAGTAAGATCTAGATGTTTCCATTATAGAGAAACTAGTTGATGTAATTGATTCGTAGATAAAGATATTATGTGGAAATTATATTATGTTTGTTATAGTGTTTTTGTTAAAATTATTAGATTCACAAGAGATGTGGGAGAATGAATCATCTTTGAGGGAGTAACAGCCTCACCACTTTCTAGATAATACTGCTTTAGTATGATTTTATTTTGTATGAATTTCTTATATTGGATAGAATTGTAATGTCATGTATAAGGTTCACTATATTTTTATTGCTTAAGAGTTTTTACATTAGTTTTCGTGAGTTTTTGAGGAAATCATGGAGTTTTATATAGAATGGGGTTGGGTGGTGGTTACAAAACTAGTTCACACCATGAAAGAGTTATTCATCATGTGAAATAATATCTAGGTAGAAGGTATGAGGTTTGTTCATTATATGAAAAATATTCAAGACTTAAAAAATATTAACATTATGAAAGGTTTGTTTGGTATTTTTAATACAAGACATTATATTTTTCAGCATACATGAAAACCTAAGGATTTAAATAATTGATCATGGATTCATGACAATAATCACTTATACATAGAATATTAATATGCAATGGATTCCAAAATATTATTTCTTTGGGATTATATTTCCTTTATTAATCCCTATGGATTATCTAAGAGTGTTTGTGTAGTTTGAGCTCTTCTGAATATCCCCAATAGGCATTTTTATCTCTGGATTGGTTAGTTTCTTATACTATGGTGAGTGTGGTTATTCTCTTCTATTATCATTCTCTATCATTGATTTGAAAGTATAGTTGAGAAGCATTTATTGTCTATATGGATCAAGATTTAATATCTCTCTTAACCCATTATAAACCAATTATGTTCTCATCTTCTAGAGTCCAGATCTTATGGGTTGTGGTGTGGCATGTCATACTCTTAAGGTATGTGTCAATATAACATCTATATAGACCATTTTTATGGAATTTGATTCAAATATATGGTAATAAATAGTTGGGTTCCAATTTATTATTCTACATTAATTTTCTTCCAATGTGTGTGGATCCCATTTTTTATTATGTGTGATCTTAGTTTAACTTATAAGGTTACTTATATATACTATATGATATAAAAAATAACTTCTCATGGTTTTATAAATTTATTCCATATTAATTTCTAGGATTAACTGATTTATGTGTGTGATTTTTTTTGATAAAATATAGGTTTCACCTCATTCTTGTAAATGGAAATGGATTTTCATGAATTGTGAAAAAATAGTAAAATGAGGTTTAACAAGTATGTTTTTGATGAATAAATGTTTTTTTTTGAAATTGTGTTCAAGTAGGAAGCCCTTTGGACTTGATTTGAAATGTGATCCACATGGGAACTTGGGGTACTAAGTTGGAAGGTGTATTATTTGGCCTTATCTATCAGTATTTCATGGGGTTTACTTTATGGTAATTCCTCTCTTCTTTGGGCGATGTGTCAAAGGGAATTGATACAGATAATGATAGGATTTATTTCATGGGGTGTTCCTATATTCCCTAGGCCTTGTGTCCAAGGTACTTGAGTATGAACTAGTCATTGACTATGGTATGAGTGTTCTAGATTTCCAAACATATGTTATCCTTAGAATATTTATCCCATATGTGTTGGTATTGAACTGGTCGGTTTGATATGAAATGATTCATTATTTGATTAATGAATGTTTTAATTTCAAATATTATTTGACAATGTCTTACCAGGTTTTTTATATAACTATGAAAATTGGGAAATTGTTTACCATGTTGTTATACAAAAAGTACATTATTACTATCATTCCATATATTTTTTTATAATTGTTCATATTGTGGTTATTTTAAAAAGACTTGATATGGAACACCGATTTGAGATCCTACAGCTCACATGCTGTAGACTCCTTCAGGGGCATGTAGAACTTGTATTGACTTTTGAAGCAGGAAATGGGAAGAAACCACTATTAGGCAGTGAAGTTGATATCATCTAGGTATGGGTAGCTGGTGAGGAGATTATGGGATGTTTCCAACATATCAAAAGGAGTTGTTGTTTCTAGTTTTAGTTTTTCATTTTGTTTTTTTGGACTTTTATTATGGGTTTCTAATTATCTTTTTTCTAGTTGTATCACTATAGTTTTATCTTTGGGTTGAAAATATTTCTTTCTAGTCGTTATTTATACTCTACTAGATTATATATTCCTGGCTTATTATTTCATGTAGGGTGCTATTGTTCCTTATTTTATTTTTCTGATGCCCAGATTCTTGCCATTTTTCCATGGGGATCTAGAATTCTCTTTAGGTCTTTCAATGTTATGGTTTGGAACCTAGTATAGCGAGTTATCTAGGCCATGTTATGATATGTAGTATCTAGAAGAGGTTGTATCTCTTAATAAGACCATCTACTCATGATTTTACTAATACCATCCAATACTTAGACCGATCTCTAATGTCTTAAATATTGTTATATAAACTAATCCCAAAAATAATTAAACTAATATCAAAATATAACTGAACTCAATTAATATACCAACTAAAGTGACACAATATAAATATGACATAAATAATACATTAATATCATGATTTAAACAATACATATGAAATTATTTTTACAACCAAATGACCAAAAGTTTTATTTTATTGGAGACTATAATCATAATTACACTTATTTCTCATGTTTCGGATATTTATGCATAATTAAAATAAACATTTAGAGTTTTAGTGAGACTTAATTCCCTTTAAATCCCAAGGAAGGGAAAACATAAGAAGCGGAGATCTCAAACACTTAGTAAGGGATAACATGATGAAGACCATAATGGTTAGATAATAATAATTTTGGAAGAAAATAATATGGTTGATATGTCTTAATTAAAACAAAATAAATCAATAAGTGTTAACCATAACCATGAAAGATAGAAAAATCATCTCAAATGATGAAACATCTCTAATGGAATGATAAAATAATACATGAAGCATAAAAATGTGATATTGAAGAAATGTGGTACAATAATAAAAATATGATCTCTTAATTTTGTGAACCTCGTGACCTGCCTACCCATTATTTCATCAATATTTAGTAAGGATAAATTCAATCAAACTCTCTATTTGTGAACTTATATACTTCTTATATATTCACATAACATGTCACGCAACTGAGATAGAATCCTTTACCCAATTAATTGGATTGAGATATAGTTTCTACCCTACTCACAATCCATACATTTGTGTTACACCATAAAATAGTAACCATAACATTAAATAAACAATATAAATAAGTTCAGTTCCATGAAATATCATAATCATAATATATAAGAACCATGGTAAAATAATGGGTTTCTTAATCCATTCAGAAGAACAAAATTTAATAAGCCTAAAATCACATGATATAAAAAAAATCTCACTCACTAAAATTAATCATACCATAATAACATATATTATGTTATCAAAACATCACATAATGAAAATTAATCCTTATAGGGCTAATGGATGTGAAAATAAAAAGTTATAAAAATGCATTTTAGAAAAATGAAGTGAAAATTACATCCAAAAACATTTTTGTGTAGGAATGAGGTGAAGTTTAAAATCCTTAATATGAAGTGTTCTGAAAAAACAATATGAAATGACATAGTTTTTATCAAATATGATCTGTTAAAATACTTTGAAAAATTATTCTTTTATAATAATATTTAATAATGGATATTTATAAATGACATAAATTATTGAAAATTGAAAGTAGAAATTAGTAGAAATTTCAACATGATTAATCCAAATTTCAAATGAATTTATCCTAATTCAATTTCTAAAAAGGAGAAAATTAACTATTAAATAAAAGTACATAATATGTTGAAAACTATTTTTTCTATAAAAATTTCATTTTAATGGTTATGTTTTTATTGTACTATTTAACATTGATTATCCATTAAATGAGTTTTAATAATTTTTTAATATATTTAAACATTAGATTTGAACCTTAATTTTAAATAAATTCATTTTGTAAAATACCCAAATTTTATAAAATTATTATTCATTGAAAAAGAGTCATTTTACCAAGGTTTATAATATATATTGAAGGTAAATTCATATTTATGCATAAAAATACTGTTTCCCTTATTAGGTAACTTTGGACACACTGATTTGAAATTTTAAATCCCCTTCATTTGATTAAATTGATAAGAAATAATTTTTAAATACTAATGTATTATTCATTTAAGATTTTTTTAGAAAATATCGCATATGGTTTAAAATAAAAAATATCTTCTTTTAATTCAAAAATGATAATTTAAAATATATAATGTTTCTTTAAAATCTTTTTTATCATGAAAATGTTTATTTAAGTTTTAGGTTGTTCTTATATCACTGTGATGTTATAAAAACCACAATATTTCCAAAACAAGTGATTTTTCACTATTTAAAAATACTAAATTATTTTAGAAACAATTTAAAAAATCATGTTAAGATAATATGACCATGATAAATCCAAAAACAATTTTGATTCTTTTTCTAATTAAAAACCTAAAATTGATAAATTTGACGTCAGAATATAATTATAAAATATAATGAAAAATGATTTTTATAGGGAATCATTTTTTTTTGTATATCTACTATTTTTATAAATTTATTGACAATCATAAATATATTAAATTTGAAATAATATTAATTTTATAAAATAAATTTAAATCATAAAAATATAATTTATTATTATTTTTAGTCGTAATAAATTAGTTTGATGTTTAATGAGAAATTAATTTAATTATATACATATATATATTCATTTATATATATTTCATAATTTTGATACCACTATTTATAATAGCTAATTATATAGCTATCATATTATGAACTATATTGGATTGGATTTTGGTGTTGCATGTGGGAAAACTATTGAAAAAAGTATTTATTTAATGTAAATACCACAAGTTTTTAAAAAGTACATTCCTTAACAAAGGAAGCTATAAAGTTTACCGAAGGTGATTTTTTTCTTCATAAATTACTTGGTAAGAATAAAATAAATAAAGGGGTATTTAGTAATATAAGAAATTGAGAAAAGCTAAACCATTATCAAAATTATTTTGTCCCCTATTTTTAGTGTAAAATCATTTCAATGGTTAATATTTTTTCACTATGAAATTAATGGAAATTATGATAATGAATTATATTTTAAAATTCATCAATTTTTTTGGGGAATGAATGTTTATATATAAAAAATTTTCTTACCAGAGGGTTAGAAGTTCAGATCATGGTGGTTAGATTTGGATATCTAAATCATAAGTTTTTAACATTACAGAACCCAATGGAAAATTGGTATTAAAATAATTGTTATTTCATATTTTTTTAGGTGATGGTCCATAGCAGATACAATGTAAAACATTCTTATTTTTATTTCAAATAGATGAATACTATTTCAACTTATCTTTAATATCATGTTTAATATAATTCAATGAAATAAAAATGATGAAATGATTGGTATCCATATAATTTTTTTTACATATATACAAGAAGGTTTTCATTTATATTATTTTTATAAAAAAAATTATTTTCATTAACAATTTTCTACTTAAGGAGAAATCATTTTAATGTTTTATCTTTTGTCATTATAATTTAGTTATTGTTAATTTTAGTAATTTTATACCTAATGATATCATCAGATATCTTGTTTTTAATACTTTAAGTACATGTGGTTAATTTATTATTTGTTTGATGAGCTAATATTTTATTTTATGTGCAGAAATGATTAATTAAATTATTCTATATCAATCACTAATAATTTTTTATCTTTATTTATTGGTTTATTTTTATGAACTAAAATTTTTTAATTTTAAGAATGTGCAAATATTTTATAATTTGACTTACTTTAATATGGTGGAATTGATTTTATGGCATGAATTAAAATATTTAAATTTAAATTTTTTAAGAATATTAATTTTATTTATAAAAATTTATTTATGTTTCGTTTTAGGGGGTTTTTATCTTGAATAGGTTATAATATAATATTTTATTATAAAATATTATACTTTTATTTATTCATATTTATTAAATGTTTTTTACTTGTTTAATAGCTCCTTTATTAACCATTATTTTATCTTTTTAATTGAACCTTATGATACAGAAGAGTAAATATTACTAATTTTATATTTCCTGAAATTAATATTATGGTATGTTCTTTAAAATATGTTTCTAACCCATTGAAAATATTTTTATGAATTTTTTTAATATAGCTAGCATATTTTGGTGCTCTCTATTATTAAAAGTGTTGTACATGAGGTGTTAATTATAAAAAATCACTTCTCTTTGTTTTCAATTCAAATAATCTTATATTAAGTGCGAAATTCCACTACTTTACAATTTTATTACATCTTTTCAATTGGAATATTTTTTAATATGTATGATTTTTTTGAGATTTATCATATTTAACTATTTAATTTTATTGTAAATACTGGTTAAATTTTTTATTTTCATTATCGCATGCTTTATTTTTTAGGAATAATATTTTTTCTAAAATTGGTACCACTTAAATTTGTTATGTATATTACTTATTATTTTCTTCCTGACCTTGTTTGGACTTTTAATATAGTGGAATTAGGTTTCTAATTATTTTATATGGTTTTTATTTAAAAGAGAGTGGATTATTTTGTTATACTCAATTAATCATGTTTATTCAATATGTTTTCAATTATTGAAAGCATTCATTTTCTATTCATGGTTACTTAAAAACATTGTATTTTTGTGTTTTTTTTGTGATTAAAAAGGGTGAGATTAGGATATTTATTTTTACATTGTCTTCCATTTTATTATCATAACCATTTTGATCCTTTTACAAATAGAGGGGATTGTTTTTCTAATTTAGTTAGGTTTTGTAATTATAAAAAATTAGAGAATTTTTAGATGCTGCTTTTTCTTCCTTAGTTTTTTTCACAATTACGTTACCCTGTATTATTTTATAGTTTTATCATAATTTTTATTATGTCTTACTAGATTATAGTGAATTTGATTATTCAAAATTAAATATTATTATATGTTATAACTTATTATTATGGTTTTTTTTGTAATTATATTTTTCTATAATTAATCCAATAGTTTTCCCATTTTATGTTTGAGAAATTTTATTAAGAATATATTAAATTTGATAAATAGGAAATATTGAAATCAGTTTTTTATAAACCTATTTTATTAGGTCATTATATTTTTGTCATTACATGATGTATATACCAAAACATTTTATACTAATTATTTCATTAGATATTGAATAATCATATATACATTTTATTTATTTATTTATAATAATGAATCTATCATTTTTTGTTCATATTTTGGTCACAACTCTCGATAATATTTTCTTTAATTTTAATGATTTTATTACTAGTATTGCTTCTATTTTTTTGATGATTTCACATGATATAGAAGTTTGATTGAGTTAAAATTTATTCTATTTTAAATCATAGGATATTAACCAAATAAAATAAAATTGTACAATATAATGAAAATTCTATTTAAAGTCTCTTAAAATTTATAGAGTATGAAGATATCAAACTATAATAAAATGTCAAATTTTCATGTATGTTTTTCTACTAAATATGACCCAAATACGTTAACCATTAAAGATAAGGAATATATTTCCAATGATGAGTTACAAAATAAAAAATTTAATTATTAAATGATAAAACCACCCATATTTAAGAATAATTATAAGGATAATATTATTTTAAATACCTAAATAAAATGGAAATCTAAGAATTGAAATTTGAGTCTTCAAGTGGATATAAGGATGATAATGAATCTGTTTAAATCCAAAATAATAATATGTATTTTATTTCAATTATTATTGAATGAGGGAAAAAATTATTAAGGTAATATTACACTATGTTTTTAATTTTTGACACATAATTCATTTTAATATATATTTTCCTCAATAAATGAAGAGTGTGATGTTTGATGAGGTAGAGGATCATCTGAAAACGTGAAAGGTGTCAAAAGTAAATTCCTATAATGATAATAATAATACATATTATGGTTTAAATAGAATATAGAGGTGAAAGAAAAGGAGTATTACATATAATGAGGAAGAATACTACACTTCCTCATTTTGTAATAATAAAATGGAGTGTGTCAGAATGGATTACTAATTCATGGAACTCATTGATAACTAAAAATTTAGAAAAATGAGGATATCACAAATAAGAATGTTTGATCTAAATAAATCTTTAGGAAAACCTACATTTGGAGAACCCCATATATGGTGGATAATAGATCTAAGGTTATAGAGAGTGATTAGAAAAAACACGGATCCTCAAATTATATGTAAAATGATGATGATATATATCATAAACAAAACAATAATATTTTTAATGATAAAATGAATATTTATAACTTAGAAATAGTTTTAATAGATATTGTTGGTGTTACAAAGATTATGCACAAATTTTTTTATTGTACAATATGTCACTCCAATGGAATAAAAGATGGTGAATTTTTTGGGGGATCTCCTCCATTGATGGAGGTAATAGACCTTTGAGTGGAGAAATATAAAATTGGAACTCATATGTGATTCATGTCAAAAATAGGATTTATGGGATTTAAAATATATCTAGAAGATGTGACTTTTAATTTCATTGTGTAGAATAATTTACGACCATGATTCCAATTCAAAAGCTAAGAAATGGAGATGAAACGTAAAACCAAGGGTGAGAGGTTTCTAGTTTTTAAGGTGGCTCTCAAATAAATTGATGAAGGTAAATACATGGAACCTAGATAGTGAATACTAGTCACACCTTATTGTGGATATAAATATCTATAAAAATATACAATAACATTATTGTGGAATAGAAGTATTTATAAGTGAAATATTTTCAAGGATCAAGGGTATTGTAACAACTAAAATAGAGGTGAAAATGCTAAGTTCAAAATATGTCGCATATATTAATAGGATGAAATAAAATATACTTAATGTTAGTGAGTTTCTTGAAGAATGGTATGATAAACTTTTTAGGACAATTAATTTTATCATGATGAAAATAAAATATAATATGTTTATCAATTTTTTTTAGAGTAAAAATGAAAATCAATTTTTGATTATAAACTCAAAAAGTTTTTATTACCTGATTTTAAATGATGAAAATAAATTGTTTCAAAAATGATCGAAAATATTTCATATAGAAGTTTGAATAATATTTCCTCGGGCGATGTGGAGATAGAATTTCCTTTCCTCAAAATAAATTGAAGATGTTTTTTAGGTATTTAAAAAAGTTAAAATCACTCAAAGTAGGTATATAAGAGTTTAAACATTGATTAAAAATACTCATGTATTTATAAATGTCAATTTTTGTAGAATCGTGAGAAATAATCCCAATCAAAGTGGACTTCATTTCATAACATTTAATGATGATTAAAATATAATTTCCAATTTTTTTTGTTAAACACTAGTCTAACACAATGTATATCTTTAAAACCTTCAGAAGAGTAACTGATAATGAGTTGGTGATGTGCATAAAAAAATTAATATTTAAAATGGGGAAGGATTTCATAAGAATAAAATTTTAATCCTATATAAAAGAATATGGGGTAAAGGACTGATATAGTACTCCACATATATCCCAAACAAAAACCAGTTTCTAGAATAAATAATAGAAGCATACAAGAAATGGGAAGACCAGTGCTAAAAAAATATGGTATCTCAATATTATATTGCAGATAATATATTGACACATCTGTTAATATTCAGAATATATTTTTGGTTCTACTGGACAATAATATGACTTTCTATGAGATTTGGTACAAATGGAATCCCACTATGGACGGCTTCAAAGTGTTTTTTAGTCCCTAACTTATAAAAATAAAAAAAAAGTAGAAAATTTTTGTTGAAAGGATAAAGAGGATATTTTTATTGGATATATATCAAGTAATAAAAGATATATATATTTTCAAAAGAGTATTTAATTTTTTTAATTAATATGTATAAAATAATGAAAATATGCCATCATAAAAAGCTCTATATACACCCATTTTTGATGATGCAGATGAAAATAACAATAAGAATTATAAAGAATTAGGTGATCTAGATGAAGAATATAGAAAATATATTATTAATGATGATATTTAATTGACGTTTTATGAGGAAGACATTATTGAGAATGAAAAAAGAAGTTCCAAAGGATGAAGACTCATATAGATAATTTTTTTTTATTTTGGAAACATTTTTAACTATAGTAAATACAACAACAAGGTTAAAAAATGATAAAAAAGTAGCAATAATCTCAAAAATTGAACTATATTCATTGGATAATCCCTTTTCATATAAATAGATAATTAGATCTATTGATTATAAGGAAAACTATGTTTAAAATATTTCAATATATTACTTTCTTCCAAGACCCAATTAAAAAACAACATTAGAAGAAAATGTGTACTAAGTAAAAATATTAATTATCAAGGAATGTTTGTGAAAAACAATTATATACTTGTTTTTAAAGGTTATTATCAAGTTTATGGAGCATATTTTAAGTATAAGTTGACTCTAGTCTTAATATTGGAGTCCATAGGAAATTTGGTCTTTACGAAACCTATAGGTAACCTGAAATTGTTTAGGTGGATATCAAATCTTCATTTTGGAATAGAGAGATATAGGAAGAGGTATATATTTACCAGCATAAATTTTTTATTCTTAATAATGATAGATAAAGGTTTATCAAATTAAGGAAGCAAATATATGTATTATAAATTTCCATAAGGGCTAGGAATTCTAGTCCTGATAACTAATTAAAAGAGTTGGAAATTTTCAACGGGAAGGTAGTTAAATACCTATATATTAATGAAATGGAATCAGGTACACTCATTATTTTCATTTTTGTGATTTATTTTGATAATATAATATTTAAAGATGATCAATATTGTTATTTCAATGAATTTTATTATCAAATTTAGAAACAATTTCAAATTTTCATGCATTATGAACTGATATTATTATTTGTGTTAAAATTCATGGATGGAGAGAATTTTATTTTCTAATTCCAAGAGAGGTATTATAGATAATTTATTAAAGACAATTAAATAATGGAGTCAAATACAATGTCTAAACCCACTCATGCGCGGATGAAAAAGTCTAAATTTATATAAGGTGAAATTATGAACTCTTGAGAATTTAAAAAACTAATTGCCTTCTTGATTTTTATAATATATTCTAGGTCAAATATTTTACATGTTATGATTCTTTATGATATATTTCATAGTGAACCAATTGAGACACATCATATGGTTGATAAAATATATCTTATATACATTAAAGTGGCTTTGATCTATGGGTTTATTTTTTAGTGTGTAAATAAATTTAATCTATCTAGGTTTATATATGCATACTAAGAAGGTGATTACAATGATTGAAGGTATGATTCATTTGTAATTTCTCACTTGGGAGATAGTTTTGTGAGGTGAAACTATAATAAGAAATATTTAGTTACCTTAAGCACCACAAAATATGAATACATATAATACAAGTAGTTTCGCATAAATGATATGGGATAAATAATAACTGATGATTTTTGGGTGAAAGGAAAAGTATCTATCATAATAAATTATTATAATGAAATGTCTATAAACCAGTCTGAAAATACTATAAAAACTCATGTTCAAACCATATACATAACATAATTCATTTTATTAAAGTGATGGTGGACAATGGAGACATCAAGATGTAATTTATTCATATAAAAAACTAGTGAGCTAACATATTTTTTATGGATTCTCCTAAGGAAAGATTTAAGAAATTAAGGTTAAAAATGAATGTTACACCCCTAATAAAACATTGAAGAACATTGGGAGGTCCCAAAATAACCATTTTATTATGTTATTGGTGGGGAGGGATGGTTAAATACAAAATTATTAGGTTTAATGTTATGGAAGATACATTTTAGTGGTTTGTAAATATTTTAATTTATATCATTATATTTTTAACTATTCAGTGGTAATGGATTTTGTGAAATATGGATTTTATTTAACATGGGGAGTTATCTCATTAATTGGGAGTATATTTTTACATAGACCAAACTTTTTATTGACACAGATAGATATATTTGTCTAAAAATCACAACACTTACATGTGGCATGGTGTTGAGATTTTTTTTAAATAATAAAGGCTGTGTTTTTTATCAAATGGATGAGATATTTTGTTTCAAGATTAGCTTAACAAGAGTTTCATGTGTTAATGAAAAATATAAATGGAAATGTTGAAGATATATTAAAATTATCATATTGTTTTTTAAACCTTTAATGGAATGTTTTACAAGATGTTTGAGAAGTGTTTTCGGGTTGATAGCTGGTTGTCCAAGAGGATTTTTTTAATGGTTCTATGTCTATTTTTTAGAAATAGTTAATTATATATGGATTTTTAGAAATATATAATCCTTTTAAATAATATAACATTGTAGAGATGGGGGTAAAAATTTGGGTTCTACATGTATGACTATGTTTATGGTTCATAACATTTTAATGGATTTTGTACTAGGTTGAGAGATTCATATGACATTTGAGGATCCCACAATACAATTCAATATATAAATTATAATTGTGAGAGATTCATATGATATTAAAATATCCCTTATGACAGTGATAAGTGATGAATGAATTAAGTGAGTTGTGTATGAATTTTTGAGCTTCCTTATATGACTTCGGTATATTGTACGCATTTGGGAATTGGCATATGACTTTTTTACTACTCTGTAATATGTTGTTGTGTTATAAGACACTTCAAATATGACTTGATATGTTGAGAATGTAACATATCAGATAAATATTGTATTGGTCATTATAATATTTATTAATATTTATTAATTAGATAGTAACGACACCTTAAAAGGTGGTTTTACATTTTATTGCATACCTGACATATAGCAATGATTTTCTCTAAAATCTTACTTTTCACATAGGATTGAGTTATACCAAAAAATAATACATTGTTAATATTATTATTTTAAGTGGTATTTACCTCCTAGACATTGTATCTATGAGAATGTATAAGACATGATATATTATTTTTACACATGTGTATTAATTTGTTTTTTCATTTTTCCAATAAATTTGATATACTTAAAATAAGAATAAATCCAATTTTAAGAATAAAAATCATTATATTTTTAAAAGTTATTATTTCCTCCTTTTAATGGTGTAACTATATTAAATAATTTTTATAAATCTTTTATAATATTAATATGAAATAAATGAACTTTTTTTAAAATAATTGAAATAGAAAAATTTACTTTGGGTGATTTTTTTGGTATTTTCAGAGAACATTCATATTTTGATGAATAATAAATAATATTAAATTTTAGTTCAAAATTTATATTTCATCCAGTTTAATTATATATTTAATTTTTTTATTGTTTTTAGTGAATAAATTAATCCATTTTATATAATTAAAAATAATTTAGTTAATTTGAAAAAATTTCACATTGAATTTTGAAATAAAAACTTACCAAACTTTTCATCATTTTCACTTTAAAACTCTGTTGTCACATCCTGTCTATGGGATTAATGTTAAATTAATTTATGTATCTTATTTTTTTGAATTTGGAAAAATTTATTCCATATTTAAAAAATGGGAACGTTACCCATGTGTATGTATGACCTACTATCTCCATGATTGTAATGTTGGTTTATTTTTCATAAATATCATTCATGATTTGGTTTAAAAGTTTAATATATTTAAAAATTTGGAAATTATGTCATTATTTTTATTAATTAGGTTTTAGGTAATGACCAATTTTACCATAGTTGACCTACCAATGTCATTTTTAACACATAAACCAAATATGGTCAAAACACCCGATATAACATTTATTGTTTAAGTAGATGTTTACAAAACTGCAATATTTGAGATAAAATAATGAAAAAATAATTTTTTTTTTAAAGATAGTAAATTATAGACAACAGTTTATTATTTTGGAAGTTCAATACACATGTGACAAGTCAGACTCAAGGTAAGGGATTTCATCTCAATCCCTTTTTATTAAGACATTTCTTGATGATATGCACATTTAATCTATTATAAAGTTTATATAAAACCCCCTTTACATCCATCTTTCAATTTTTAGGTGTAATTTATTATTGAAGATGCTTTTTAAAATGAAATTATTATTTCAATATATTGAACTGATTTCTTGTGATTATAAATGGAATTTTATGACTGAAATGATGAAAATTTATATATTTCATGTGTTATGATTATATAATATCACTTATAATTTATACAGTTTTTTTCATAATAAAACTATGATGGGTGGTTCCATGAAAAACAAACAATAGGTGGTTTTGTGATAGCCCTATAATGCAATGGGTATAGAAGTCATTTATAAGGCTATTCTATTTTTAATAGTGTCATGTATGGATGTTGAGCAGATATATATTTCATTTATAAGAGTGAAAAGTATAGTGATGTCCCAAGATACCTTTATTTATTTTCGAGGCATGTTATGGGATTTAGGGTAATATTTTAGTTTTAAATAAGGTATATAATGACCTTATTTTCAATGGAAATTATTTTATACCTTTTAAGTTTGAAATTTATTACTATATGATAATGTTTTCATGATTTTTAATGTTTATCAATCGACTAACGAATTCATTATTTTTATATACCTTACTTTGATTTTTATGGTCATCCCATATTTTTTATTGTTTTTAATCAGAATTATGGAAGATTAAGAGATTGTAAGAGTTGATGTTTAATGTCATGAAGAGTGTCATAAAAGAGTTCAAGCATTATTTTAAAAGATTTATATTATGGAAATAATGGATACTATTTAGAAGTTTCCACCTTGTATTTTATGGTTTTTGTGTGTGTGAGTTATGGCCTAATTATCTAAACCTATGAACCTGAAAATATAATCATTAAGAATGAATGTGAATTTCATGAATTAACTAAAGATTGTGTAATGTTTTAAGGTTGGGTCCTTATATCTTGTATAAAATGTCGATTTAGATAAGATTATAGGCCAGGGTAGTGTTCATTGCATCCCTTAGAAGATTTTACATTATGGTTATGTTAGAATGATATTATATTTAAATATTACCATGTTGATTTTTCTAAATTATGTATGTTCATAATTTATATCCATAGAATAAATAAGTAAACTATTGTGGGAATACATAGATTGGAAGATATCATTCCGAATCAGCATCCTCAGATGGTTGGAATTAGATCTAGAAATTTATTAAAGTGATGACTTAGTTGAAATAGGATATAAATTTTGGTTATGTATATGCAAGAGATCTTCCATATATACCATAGAGAAACATAATGGTAGGGGGAAATTTTATGTAACAATACCCCCGTTATTAAAAGGATCATCCGACCATGTGACAATTGATGGATTGATTAAATCCATAGAAAAGATATTTGATATCCTAGGTTTCTTGGATCACAAAATTTAAAATCATTCCATTTATTAGTTTTAACATGAATCCGACCGATGGTGGTAAACGTTTAGGAATAATAGGTAAAGAGATGATATTGATACCAAGGAATGGGATGATTTAAAGAATAGTTTCTTTCAAAAAAAAATCCTAATGTTGTTCAGATTAATATGGAATAAAAGTATAGGAATTGAGGAAAAAATGAGACATATTTGGTGGATTTACATCAATAAAACATTATTTGACGGGTGAGGTACATCACAAATTTTATGCAAGATATTGATAGAAATTTATTTATGTATTACTAAGGATTTAATTGAAGATATAATAGGGAATTGTATTATTGTGAGTTATGGAGGAATTACAAAACTATATGATGTGTTGATAAGGAATAAATGGATATTTGTGATGATCATGTGCCCCATGGGAAAAAATAAAAGAAGTGGTCTAGTTTATAGGAAATTGGAAGGAATTTGATAAATAATTTTTGAGGTAATAAAACCGAATTCCCATCTCATGAGAAGTTTGGTAAAAAGAATCATTGAGAATGAATTCCAAAATCTAGTATATGATTTTAATTTAGTATGTATGGTCATATGGCTCATGTTGGAAAGAAATATGATCATGAATGAAATTAAAATCTAGGGTCAAGATGTTTTAGTTTAAATGAGTTAGTTCATTTTTCAAATATGTGTCCCAAGTGGATGACCTACGGTGGAAACTAACTAGATCAATAGAAAAAGGGTGTGTGATTATTTTTCCAACTATTGTGTTTGATGTTGGGACCAACAATGATGTTTTTTGGTGTATTTTTATAGTTTATTTGAATTATGCCAATACTCTATTTGACTCTGGATCATCGTGTTCTTTCATTTCTGAGAAATGTTTTATAAAATTGGCAATATCATATAATGAAAGTAAGATTTAACTTTTGGTAAAAACTAATGGTTGAAATATTAAAGAAACTAATATTTATAGGACTATTCCTACTTCCATTAGTTGGTTGGTTTTTCCTATAAGTATTATTAAAAATCCCATAGAGTAGTTTTATATCATTTTCGATATGGATTTGATTTCAGTTTACCATGCTAAAATAGGTTGCATGGACAAGAATTTTTCATTCAATGATTTCATACCTCTGATAACATACCAATAATATGAGAAATTGATGAATTATTGAAGTGAAATTTATCTATATCACTTTTATTGGAAAGAAATAAACAATCATTTTTCTGACATCCCAATAGTGAATTAATTTATGAATCTTTTTCATGCGTATTTTGTTGGGGTTGTTCCTGATTAGGAAGCTGGATTTACTACTGATTTAGTTCCAGATGATAATCATATTTCTAAACTCCCTTATGGAATGGATCAAGAAGAAAATTTTGATTTAAAAAACATGTTGTAATAATTTCTGAACAAAGGTTTTATTCAACATAGAACTTCACAATGATGTGCTCCTATTTAATTTTTGAAAAAGGAAGATTTCCCCATGATACTTTTCATTCATTATAGAGCCTTGAAGAACATTAATATAAAGAGAAATTATCCTTTTCCTCATATCAATGATTTTTTTATAATTTACATGGAGATCATTGTCTTTTAAAGATTTATATCAGGTCTAGGTACTGTCAACTAAAGATGAAGGAGGATGAAATTCCAAAGATTTCATTTCTGAAAATAATTGGAAATCATGAGTTTGTAGATATTGCATTTGGGTTATCTAATTCACATAATGTATTTATAAACATTTTGAAAATATTCTTCCATTATTTTTTATTATTTTATGGTTATGTTTATAGATGATATTTCAATATGTTCTAAAAGCTATAATGAACTTGAATGTAACATAAGTATTGTTTTGAAACCTTAAAACAATAGAAACTATATTGAAAGTTTAGTAAGAGCGAAACAAGTTTAAAATAAATTTCTTTCCTTGGTATTATTGTTTTTAAAGATAGAATAAAATTTTACCCTAATAAAACATAATTTGTTGAAGAGTATCCCAAACCTACCAATGTCACCGAGATTCATAGTTTTTTTAGTTTAGTAGGTTATTACAACAATTTTGTGGAAAAAATTGATTGGTTATCTAGAACACTAACTAAGATAATAAAAAGGGTGTAAATATTATCTGGATATGGGAATGTGATGCTTTTTGGGAATTGAAAATAAGATCGGTCAATGATACTATTTTTTAACATCCTTACAGAAATTTTGATTTTGTTATCAATAGTGATGCTTTATTAAAAGGACATGGTTGTGTAACATCCCCCCCCCCATCTCATTGGCATTATAGGGAGGAGGAATTGTACTTGGCCTTAAGATACATTCCAATGGTGCCAAAGGATAGAAATAACTGATGAGGGCATTGAGAATAAATTGGGGAATGATTTTCCATTAAGATAAATCCATCCAACCAAATAGTACACTATCAAAAAATTACCTGATACTTGTCGACAAAACAACCAAACTCATAAATTACCAAAAAAACCAAGTTGTTCATAACAAAACCCAAAGACCAATACAACCAAACACAATATCGGTGTACTATGTGGAAGACTAAAACAAGAGACCCAAAATATTCCATGACACACTCCACAGCTCCACACCAAGCTCCATGCTCCATGCACTGCCACGTCTCCCATTTATCACTACAAAAAATTAGCAATGAGATGCTTTACCTTTACCTATTCCTAGAATATGACATATACAAAATCACCCAGTTCCAAATCAGGGGGTCTGTACTAATACTCAGTAGGTTTTCCCCAAATGACTTCTCTACACACGCCAGTAGGATAAAACCACTAACACATTTATAATAATATGATTTTATAAAACATGAAATAATGAAACAACTTACAACATGAAAAACACACCCTTATCATGCCATGTAACACAAGGGAAAAGAAAATCAATCATGCCATAAGTTATCTCACCATTTAACATTATCACAACAATTTCCATCTCGCAAAACAGTGCACAACAAGAGAACCAAAAAGGTAGGACATCTTCCCATCCCATTCACCCCATTCTCAACTAGAAGTAATTCCCAACCACTACCCATAATGGTGGTTCTTTCGTCCACTATCCATCACCTATTATAGTGAGACTTCCTACCCACTTCCCTAATGGTGGTTCTTCCAACCACTATCTGTCACCTTTTATTGTGAGACTTCCCACACACTTGCACAAAACCAACACAATACAAAACACTCAATCAACCAACAATCACAATGCATCCAAGGCCATATAATAAAAACACCACCATTTCAAACACCTTTTAATTCACGTTAATAAATCACCCATTTATTGAAAACATAATTTAATCATTTTTCATGCCAAACAAAAATTCAATAAAAAATCATCCTTACTGAAAACCATTTTTCATCAACCATTTTCATAAATCAATCTTAGCAACCAATGTTAAAATCTTCATTTCAAAATACACAACGAGATAATTTCACAACAACACCCCTTTTTCCCCAAAATCCCCAAAACATCACCAAAGGGTTTTCTAACCAATTTTGCACATCCAAAACACAATTAATTTTAAGCAACACAAATAAATTGTAACAAAGATTCAAGTTCTAGAAAAGTGGAGTCGAGACAGAATCCACCTACCTTTGGGTTTTCAGAAAAATCGTCCCACAAGCAACCACACATCAAAACCGGCACCCGCACCACCGAAACTGCTCTAGATCTCCTTCACCGCGAGAAAAATCCTTCAAACCACCTAGAAACACCTTTGAATAGCTTCCAAAACAAGTGGGGGAGCACCTTCAGCCTTTGATAACCCAAAATCATGAGTGAGGCATGGGTTGGAAAATAATTGGAGCGAAAAGAAGCACACCTGAGGGAGCCTGGATTTAAAAAACATATTTTTAAGTGGATGCACGGTTATCCCACACAGTTTGGAAAATCACGTGAAAACCATGCCTAATACACTGCCTCAAGAGAGGGGGTCCGAATGGTTGCCTCACACAGTTTGGAAAACCATGTGAACACTGTTCAAAGGTAATGGTCTCCCAATATATAGTTTAATAGAGATCCACAAGGTTTCCCCCAACTGTTCTCAAAGAGTGCACCCTTATAAAAGCCTCCAATCTTATTCAAAAACGTTCCAATCTCTTCCAACCTATTCCCAACTCACTCCATGAACTTTAAAGACATGAAAAGGCATAAATAAGTGATACATACCTCAATCTGGGGGTTCTACATTCTCCTCACCATTAGACTTTCCATCCTTGGAATGTAGGAATGCATTGCTTTGTTGAAAGATCTTAGGAAATTGTTGGGCCATCTCTTTCTCCCACTCCCATGTATCCTACTGAATCTGACCATGATGCTACAAAACACAAACTAAATTGATGTTTTTACAAAAAAAAACTTCCTCTTTCCTATCCACAATCCTCACTAGCACATACTGTAAGGAGGCATCCGCCTCTAGCTCAACATTATCCCAAAGAATCACATGGCCATGATCCGATTGATAATTTTTTAAATGCGACACATTAAATACACTGTTCACCGCACTAAACCGTGGTGGAAATGAGAAACAATAAGACACCTCCCTAATCCTCTCAACTATATCAAAAGGCCCAATATACCTCAAAGATTACTTACCCTGCTTCCCAAACCGACGATGTCCTAACCTAGGAGAGATTCTTAATAACACATGATCACCTACCTCGAATGAAAATGGTCATCGATGATGGTCCACATACAATTTATGATGACTTTGAGCTGTCTCCATCCTTTTCCTAGTCAACTTTATTTTCTCCGTAGTATCTCGGACAAGGTTCAGTCCAGTCTTTGAAGTCTCGCATGTTTCCACCAATAATAGTGGAGAACGACACGGACGCCCATATAAAGCCTCAAATAGATCCATATTTATTGACACCTCATAACTATTATTATATGAGAATTCCACCACAAGTAATTTCTCCTCCCATGAACCAGAAAAGTCCATTACGAAAGCCCTTAACATATGCTCCGATGTTCGTATTGTCCTCTCGGATTTCCCATCTATCTGATGATGATATACCGTGACCATTGAAAACTGTGTCCCAAGGGCTTGCTACAATGATTTCCAAAAATGAGATGTGAACCTCAGATCTCTATCAAATACAATCGAAATTGGGACACCATGCCTCCTTACCACCTCCCATATATAGATTTTGAACAGATCCTTCATTGTATGAGATTTACAAATTCGGATGAAAAGGGCCAACTTTGTGAGCTGATCCAGAGTCACCCATATGGAATCATGTTTCCTGATAGTTCCTGGGAGACCCATCACCAAATCCATTGATATCTACTCCCATTTTCTCAATGGGATTGGTAAAAGCAACAATATGCCCGCTGGATGCTAATGCTTTGCCTTGAGTTACTGACATGTCAAGCATCTCAAAACAAACTCGACCACATCCCTTTTTATACACGTCCACCAAAACTGCACCTTTAACACCTTATACGTTTTATGAATTTTAGGATGGAAAACCCACCTGTAATGATGATAATCCCAGAGAAGTTCCTCCCGAAAAGCCACTGGTACCACCATCTGATTACAAAAACACAAGACTGAATTCCCATTCAGTTCCCATTTCTTAATGGTCTCCCCTCCTTTGAGTTTCTGCCTCATCACCACATACTCGGAATTAGATGTACGTGCCTCCTAATTCAAACCATCCATGTCAGGAACCAATGAAATCGAAAAGAAGACTGCTCTATCACCCTGATCCTCACATTCCTACCGCATGTCGGCTATGACTGAAATCAACTTCCATTGATCTGATATCTTCTTTACCACTTGAGAATATGATTTTCTACTTAATGCATCTACCACCAAATTTCCCCTACCTGGTGTGTACAATAAGTTGAAATCATATATCGATAGATATTACATCCATCTCCTTTTCCACAGGTTCAAATAACTTTGTGAGAAGATATTCTTTAAGCTCTTATGGTGGGTAAACACTATAAAATTCTCACCAAAGAGATAGTGATGTAAAATTTTTAAATCATGAACCACTAATACGAAATCCAAATCATGTGTTAGGTAGTTAATCTCATGAAAACTCAACTGTCTTGAGCCATATGAAAACACATGATCCCCTTTCATGAGAATCACCCAAAACCAGATCCCAATGCATCACAATACACCACGTACCCTTTCCCTAGTTCTGTCAAAAACAAGATTGGTGAAAATTTATGGTGAACATTTATCTATTAAAAACATTTCTAATACTGCTCATCCCATAGAAATGGGACATTATTCTTTGTCAAATCTATCATCGGTGAATCCAATCATGAAAAATCACACACAAAACGTCTATAATACCCAACCAGACCAAGAAAGTTGTGTATCTCAAAATCATTATTTTTATGGTTTCCATGAGATTACCACCTATATCTTTTCCGAATCAATAGGAACACCCCTATCATAAATAACAAGGTCTATTAAAAAAACCTCCTATATCCAAAAGTCTCACTTTGACAATTTGGCATAAAACTGATGATCCCTCAAGATCCCCAATACGATTGCCAAGTGCTGCTCATGATCCACCCTTGTCCTCGAATACACTAGTATATCATCAACAAATACCACCACAAAATTATCTAGATATCTCTAAAATATATGATTGATCAATTCCACGAACACCATGGATGCATTCTTTTGACCAAAGGGCACAACCACATACTCGTAATGGCCATATCTACTTTTGAAAGATGTTTTTGGAATATCCTCATTCTGACCCCGTAGATGATGATACTCTGATATCAATTCAATATTAGAGACTACAGAGATCCCCTCTTCTATTAAAACAAATCATCAATGCATGGAAGTGGATATAGGTTCTTTATCATAACTTGATTTATTCTACAATAGTTGATACATAACCGCAACATTCCACCAACATTCTTAACAAACAACCTCGACAATTCCCATGAATACATACTAAGATGAATGAATCCATTGCTATATAATTCATCTAATATCACATTTAGTTCCCGTAATTCTGCTGGTGCCATCTGATAAGACGGAAGTGAGATAGTACTGTTCCCCAGAAGGAGATCAATCATAAATTCCAATTCACTCACTAGTGTTCAACCTGATAATTAATTGGAAAAAACATCCATAATGCAATCCATAACTACTAGAAGAAAAATCTGGTCAATACCTACCACTGTAGTGAATGAAAAATCTTCTAACTGTTATGATATCAAGCAAACCACTAGTGCCAACAAGCACATTGCACCCTAATTCTCATTCTTCTCCCCTCTAAAGAGATATCTCATGCCGTCCTATGTCAAAAAACTAACCATTCAAGCATAACAACCAATGTGGGACTTAAACATTGAAAAAAAAATTCATCCCCACAATTATATCGTATACATCATTCTCATGCACTGAGAAGTCCCACATCAACTCAACCTCATCCAGCAGTACATGAAATACGCTACACCAGATGGCTCGACACTATTTTTCACCTAGAGGAGTTTAAAGTTTGAGAACCACATACATTATTTCTACCATTAAAAACAAAAAATCAACAAAGCGAGAAGAAATAAAAGAATGGGAAGCACCTGTATCAAACAACAGTTTCATCAATGGAGAATTTAAAAGAACCGTACCTCACACCATGGATTGTCTTGAATAATCATCCATCAAAACCTATTCATCTAACAACAACTGCTTTCTTTCAACACTATGCTCCTTGATTCCATGTTGAGACTTTTACTGAAGAGTCTTTGTGTTCCTAGAACTAGCATGATGAAATCAGCTCTTCTGATGAGGCATATACTACTTCCCTCTTCCTGTCAAGGCATACGACCCCTATGACCCCTAAGGATTGTACCGAACACCAAACCTTAGATCATTCTGACAAAACTGCCGAAGGTTTCCCATATTCATACAATTATGACATGCTCGAGGTTGTGTCATATAATCCTTTTTGATGTGGCTCATGGAACCACACTGAAAACATCTCGGCATACTCTGAGGCATAAAAGGAAGATTTTCCGATCCTGTTGTTAGATTTTGAGTCATAATCTTACCCTGGAAACAAGTTTCCATCTTCAGCTCTAACCCAGTGTTTTAGTTCCCACTATTCCCCAAGGGTACTAATACAATTCCTCTGCTCACATTTTCGAAGATATCCTTTTAGGCCACTGAGGATTTATTCACCATCTCTGTATAATGATATATACACAACACAACTATCTTGGACTGAATGTCCTACCTCAAACCATCTTTGAAGATATGTGCTTTCAACAATGTAATACCCTCCATCTCGGGTACAAACCTTACTATGTTCATAAACATACCTTCATACTACATTACCAAAATGTTCCCATATTTCAAATGGAATAAATCCATTGTGTGATCAATTTTGAATGTATGAGGGTAGAATTGTTTGTTAAAAAATTCCTCAAATACATCCCATGTCACACCTTGGTCCATTACACCTTAGAACACCGACTCCCACCACTGAAGGGAAAGGTCTTCCAACATATATGTGGGAAACTTCACTTTCAACACTTCCAATGTTCCCATGAATTTGAAGACCTTGTTCATTTTATTGAACCATGATTGTACCCTCTCTGGATCTGATCACCCCTGATGGTGGGTGGATTCTGCTTTTGAAGCTGAATCACATGATCCACATGCCTTGGCTCATCTGCATTATTTCCACATTCCACATATTGAAATTTTCACACTATGATTTTCACTGACTTCGGGTTCACCAGAGGCTTAGGTGAATCCTCATTTTCCACATTCTCCTCTGACTGGTCTCTACAACATCTACTCGATTCCATTTTTATCAATACAAAAACATCCATAAGTCCTTCTATATTAGAAACACATGATTCAGAAATTCCAGTTCAATTAAACTACATCAATCATAACCAGGCTTTCAACATGTTCACATTCCCCACATTGCACTATTTTTAAAAAAACCACCTTGTATTGAAAATCAACCCATTTTCAAAATACCACCAGTTTCCATGTTTAAAATCCTTCCATTTTAAACGCAATATAGATTTTCAAAATCAACACATCTATACCACAACATATATCATTATACACTAATGAAGTATGCATCCTTGTGGGAAATAATTTCTACCATGCATGCCATGCTCATCTCCTTGGACACACCCACGATAATTAGATATCCAATGCCTATAATTGTCTCCAACCACTTATGTACCCAACTCCCTGGTAACTTGAATTTCAACATAAAAGGGTTAGAAACATCCTTTTATGCTATACATTCCACGTTACGATAATCCTACACCTTTCTACCCTCCTGACTCGAGGAATAGGCCAAGAACGGACATCAACACCATGACCAATGACCAAAACAAAGGATCGAACAACTACTCTCACTTGAAATCTAGGACCGAACAAACTAATACCACCTATAACATCCTGCCCCATATCATTGGTTTGAAACGATGGAGGAATTCTACTTGCCCTTAAGCTACATTCCCTTGGTGCCAAAGGCTAGGAATAAATACATAGGGCTTCACGAAAAAAATTGGGGAATGATTTGACCTAATGATAAAACCAACCAACCAAACATGCCACTATCAACAAACTACATGATGCATGCCAACAAATCAACCAAAATCATACATTACCAATATAAATCCATGTTGTTCACAATAAAACACAAAGACCTGTACAACAAAACACAATGTCAATGTACTATGCAGAAGACTAAACCAACAACCCAAAATATACGAAGACACACTCCACATCTCCACACAATGATGCATTCTCCAAGCACCACTACATCTACCAAGATTCACCATGACCCACTAACAATGTGATTCTTTACCTTTACCGATATCCTAGAATATGACATCTCCAAAAGCACCCAAGTGCCAAAGCTGGGGGTGATTATTAATACTCAGTAGGTTTTCCCGAAATGACTTCCCTACACACGCCACTAGGATAAAACTGTTAGCACATTTATAATAAGTAGTTTATATAAAACATTAAATAATGAAGCAACTTACAAAAATACAAACCAACTCTTATAAATACATGCAACACAAGGGGAAATCGAAACAATCATACCATAATCCATCTCACCATTTAATATTATCAGAACAATTTCCCTCTTGAAAAATATTACACAACAAGACAACCAAAATGATGGGACTTCCTTCCATCATGTTCACCCCATTCTCAAATAGAGGTACTTACTGAGCACTACCCATAATGGTGGTTATTCCTACCACTATCCATCTCCTATTATAGTGATACTTCCAACCCACTTCCCTAATGGTGGTTCTTCTGACCAATATCCATAACCTTGATTTGTGAGACTTCTCGCCCACTTCAAAAAAACCAAAACAATCAATAACACTCAATCGACCAACAATCAAAAAGAATCCTAGGCTGCATAATAATCACTCCACCATTTCTAACACATACCATTTCACTTCAATAAATCACCCATTTATTGAAAACACACATAAATAATTTTCCATGCCATAAAACATATCAATGAAACAAAATATTTATTGAAAACCATTTTTCATCAACCATTTTCACAAATCAATCTCAGAAACCCATTTTAAAATCTCTATTTTAAAATCCACAACACGATCATTTCACCACAACACCCCTTTTCCCCAAAAATCACCAAAACATCACCAAAGGGATTTCCAAACAATTTTTCACATAAAAAACACAGTTAATTTTATGAAACATAAATTAATTTTAACTAAGATTCAAGTTCTATCAATGTAGAGTTTATAGAAAAGACACCTACCTTCAGGGTTACTGAGAATTATCCCCATAAGCAACCACACCTCAGAACTGGAGAAATCACCACTGAAACCACTCTAGATCCCCTTTATTGGGAGAAACCACCTTCAAACAGCCATTAAAACCCTTTTAATCACTTCCAAAACAACTGGGGAGCACCTTTAGCCTTCGAGAACCAAAAATCCCAAGTGATCCTCAAGTGGGAGTAGAATTGGTGTGAAAATAGGCACCCCTGAGGGAGCTTCGGATTTAAAACCCCAATCTTTAAGTGGCCACACAGTTAGCCCGAACTGTTTTGAAAACCGTGTGCTAACCGTGCGCAAGACACTTCCTTGAGAGATGGGGTCCATAGGGTTTCCTCACACGGTTTGAAAAATTGTACGCAGGTCATGCAAAGGCTACTGTCTCCCCCTGGATGGTTTCAGGGATAATCTGCAAGGTTTCCCCCAACCATGCTCAAACCGTGCGCCCTTAGAAAAGCCTCCAAATTTATTCAAAAACCATTCCAAACCCTCCCAACCTTTTACCAACTCATTAGATCCAATTTAAATGCATAAAAAAGATTAAATAAAGGCTACATACCTCAAACTGAGGGTGCTACAGGTTGTGTCCTAATGAAGAATGACAAGGTAATTTCTTATCCTTCACATTAGTTGAAAACTATTGAGCTGAATTAATAATCCCATGATTCTGAATTTGAATTTTTTGTTTTTTATTTAAAAATTTGGATTCATCATTTTTATGGATTAAAGTGTAAAATATATACTAATCACAAATTTTTGATTTATACAATCACTCATAAGGAATTGAACATGAAATAAAGAATATGGATAGAAATAACCAGTGATTATGATTGAACGATTCATTATCATCCTTAAAAATAAGACAAGGATTCCAATGCTTTTAGTTGAATATGTAATGGTACATTAACCATGACACATTTAGAACAAATCCTTTTTTACAATGATGTGTTGATTTTTTTCATAAAAGTTGGGGATTTTGGGATATCCATTATTTTGTTTCAGGTTTTAGTTTAGCCAAATTTCTCTGAAATAATTAAGAGAGTTCATAACATGGATCACTATTTTGAAGAAAATGTGTAATCCATTAATAAGGGTATGTTTCCTAATTTTAGTGTTGATGAAGAATATGTTTTATGATTTTGGAAAAGATATTGTGTGTCTTGTAATTCATATTTGAGGAAAGTGTTTTTGACAGAAGATCATAGTTCTCTATTTTTTTGTTCATATGAAATGATATACGATGTATAGAGACCTTTGAGAGTATTATTTGTAGTATGGAATAAAAATATATATTTAGAAATTTGAAGGGAAGTGTTTAACTTGTAAATATGTTAAATAATAGCAACAGTTTCTGAAGGGGTTGCATCAAATTTTTCCATTTACATAGGGGAAATGGGAAAATATATCATTGGATTTAATTGTAGTATTTCAAAATACTTATGAATGAAATAATATGGTTTGGTTAATTATTGATCAATTAACTAAATCTTTTTTCCTCCCATTTGAGATATTGTCTCTTTAGAGATTCTATCAAGACTCTATCTAAAAGATATTATCATGTTACAAGGATTACCTCTCTCTAGTGTATAAGAGTATTATCCTAGGTTCACAACCAATTTTTTTAAAGGATATTAGATTTTTTATGTAATGTATTAAATTTAGGTAGATATTTTTATCCTCAATCTAATGTGAGGTCTGAGTAGATGATTTATACCTTCAAGATATGTTTCATTTTTTCTTAAAATATTAATTCTGATGTTGGGATCGATATATTTCATTGGTTTATTTTTATTATAATAATATTTTTCATTCTTTTATATATATTATACCTTTTTAGGAATTATAGGAAAATTACTATTGAAGACCAATGTTTTGGGGAGAAGTGGGAGAATGGATGTTAATGGAACTATATTTGGTAGAGGATATATTGGAGAAGGTTTCGTTGATTAAGTAACTCATGAGGAATTCTCAGAGTAGGAATAATGGTTATATGGATAACTATAGGAACACTATTACTTTCAATATAGGTGATAATGTCTTTCTCAAAGCTTCTCCATGGAAAAGTGTTATGTTTTTTGGTAAGAAGGGGAAGCTAAGTGCATAGTAAATAGGACCATATAAAATAAAAGATAAATTTTAATTAATTTCCTATCAATTGGAATTACCTCTGAATTTATCCTAGGTACAAAACATATTTCATGATTCAATGTTAAGGAAGTATGTAAAAAAATTTCTCTCAGGTTTAGAGCCCAGAAGTAGTTCATCATGAAGAGAAAATTTCTTATAAGAGACAAAAAGTCCATGTTCTTGACCATAAATGAATGTGTTGTAAAATAAGGTAATTAATTAGGTTAAGGAATTATAGAGAAATGCTATAGTTTAAGAGGAAACATGGGAATCCGAAAAATCTCTGAGGGAATATATCCCCACTTATTTGATAAGTGAATAAAATCATGAGGATAAAATTTCGAAAGGGGGGAAGGAGATAAAATCCCAGAGAATGATAGAATAATATTTTTATATATATATTAATATTTATGAATTATATAGTAATTTTTCTATAATATGGGTTTTATTTCCAATATTATACCAGACATGAAACAATATGATTCTCTGAAATATTACATTGCACACAAGACTTAGTTATACTGAAAAATAATATATTGTTAATATAATTATATTATGTGGTAGTTATTGCCTAGAAATTTTGATTGTGGAAATTAATAGGAATGAATATATAATTCTTACAAATGTTTATTAATTTTTTTACATTCATCCAATAAATTTTATAGGCTCAAAATAAGAATAAATCTAATTTTTAACATGGAAAGCTCTATATTTTTAAAATGTATTTTTGACACCTTTTAATGACACGCCTATTTGAAATAATTTTTTTGAAACATATAATTTTTATATGACAAAATAAAATTATTTTTTGAGATAGAATTATAAAAAATTAATTTTGGTGAATTTTTGGTATTTTTTAAGAACATTCATATTTTGATGAATATTGAATAATATCAAATTTACGTTGAAAAAAATAATCCTATTTATTTATATACCTAAATTATGTTTTGGAATGGTTTATTTTAAAATTAGATAAATTTTATATCATTAAAACTATTTTTGGTCATTGTAATAAATTTCCATTTAATCTAGATATAAAATCATACCAACTATTTGAACATTTTGAATTAAAAAACTCATTGTCACATCCTATCTTCAACATTAATTTTAAATATATGCATGAAACTCATATATTTGAAATTAATAAAATGGATTCCATATTTTTAGTTAGAATAGTTTCTAATTTTAATAAGGTCAACTTAGTTTTTGACCAAAATTATTAGTAAAAGTAATTAAAATTAATTATATTCCTTAAGGAAAAACAATATTAGTTTGTGAATAGTCTTGAAAATAAGGTGTAAAAAATGAAAATAAATTTTTTTAAAACTTATTTAATGTATATAATTAAAACATTCAACATCTATTTATATGGAATGGTTCATTTTTAACTCTTTTTGGACAAGTAAAACATGGGTAGTACATAATTCATTTCAAGAATACACAATGTGTCCTTTTCCCCTCTTATAAGGTGTCTCCTCTCCTCCCTATCACTATAAACCTGTAAATAACTTTTCTATCAGCCAAAAAATGAAAGAATAATCTCAAAACTCCCTTGCCCTTAACATATAGGTCTCTAATTGTGAATAAATCCAACCAATATTTTCTTTTAGTGAAAACCAAAATGAGTTAACCAAAGAAAATGTATCCTTCATGAAGATGCATTTTTTAGTTGATTTCCTTATCCACTACCTTAATATATTCTTATTAAATGAATATATAATAACATCAGTATAATAAATATACTATGTAACACCCCAATCTTCCATAGTACGCTTCTATTTGAATAATACCATAGCCTGTGTTGTACGCAACTTCGAGTTCTAACACGCACCACAACCAATCAAACTAGCGGTTATGAATATTAATACCCACTTTTTGAAATTTTATACATTTTATCTCTCAAAGGGGACATTGTTGTTTTATTTAGAATATCATAGTTATATTAGGGTAAATTTTTGGTACTTTTCTGATAACTTTCATATTTTGATGAATAGAGACAATTACTAAATTTTAATTAAAAACAACTTTTTTAATCAAAATTTTTTAATAGTGATAAATTATTCATTTGAGTGGTTTTAAAGTATAATTAGATTATATTTGTACTATTTAATCCAATTTTGGTCATTTTACATAATTTCACATTTAAACTAGACATAAGCAAGTGTCAATCTTTTTACAGTTATTATTTCTTAAAAATATGATTTTTTGTTTTGACAATGAAAATTATTTTTAAATTAATTCCTGCAACTTCTATGTTTTTAATTTATAAAAATGGGTTCCATATTTATATTTTTTGGGTCCAAATTGTGTAAATAGGTAACATTTATTTTTATACATTTTGAATAATAACTTCGGTAAATATTCTATTTACCATGGTTAAATGGTAAATCCAACAAATTAGGGTAATCAAATAATATTATAATAATATTAAATTACCCTAAAACGTGTCCTAACCCTATTGGATGATACATATTTGACCATGGGAATCTTTGGGTAGATTTGGGGATGCCATGGAGTCACTTGTATGTGATAATGAGACTTTATATTAATGAAGTTAATGTAAATACAAAAATAACAAATGAAAATGTATTGTAGTAAACAAAACTTTTATATGAGGTTATATAATTGATCTATTTGACAATAAATAGTCAGTAGAAAGTGAAAATGATTTTTGATATTAGGATATTTTATTTACAAATTTTAGACATAAAATAAATATATTTAATTATGACACAATGATGATGTCATATTTTCCTCATTAATGAAAGAATCAAATAAATAGTATTATAAATATTAAAATAAATATAATTTGATAGTTTTGATGACATCAACGAATTTTATAAGTTAATATGACATGTTAGTATTGATTAAATGAAATTATTTAGAATTAATAAAGTTTTTAAGACTTTTACAGAAATCAATTATTAAATAGTGTCAAATTTGACATAAAAGAGTTTTAAAAACAAATATTATATTATTAATTGATATAATATTCCTAAAAATATAAAGACGAATCAAAGGTCTAATATAATGATAGGTGTATCATTAATGAACCACTTAGGTTTATTTTGGAAGTATATAGTATGTTTATTAACCACATAATATAAAAATACAAATAGATATGGTAAATGTAAAACTATTTATCTAAGAGTTAAATCTATAAGATAAAGTTAAAATAGTGACCCAAAACTCTCTAAAAACTATTGGTTGAATGGTGTTTGACCAATAACCACCATATAATTTTAATAATACATTTCTTAGCTATTATAACCCAAAAATAATTTTATTATAAAATAGGATTTCTAGCTTTTCTTAAGGTGCCGCTCACCTCTCATATAAAAGGGAACTCCACCTTCTCTCTAATTCACACCTTCAAAGCCATTTGGATCAGACAAACTCTACCCAAATACCCTCCAAAAAATCCTCCCTTCATCCTATATTCCTTACTTTAGTGAAAAATACAACTTAAGGATCCCTTTTGATCAAATCAAAAGGAAGAACCCGAAGAAGAGGTAATAATTTCACCACCCTCTTTCAAATTCCATTCTTCTTCCACTTACTTTTCGTTGTTGTTTCCATTCTAAAACAATTAATCAAATATCTTATATATATTGTGATATTATTTTAAATCTGGTACAACCATATTCATTATTCTATCCATCCTTTGAATGACATGTAACCATACGTGCGTACGTACGAGTTACCGTCTCCACGTCATGGTGTAATTGCTATTCAATACATTATTATTTGGATGGGTGTAATAATGATGTGTAATTGATGTAAATAATGAATATAACATGATAATTATATGATATATCAACCAATTATATATTCTTTTAATATAAAATAATGATATTGTCGCTCGTCCGTACATACAGATTACCGTCTCCATGAACACAATGAGATTCACTCCCCATCATCTCCATTCAAGACTAATTTTAATTTGATGATTAAAAATAATGTTTAAATGCTTGATATAATTCTGGATATGAATAATATAAATCCCATCCATAACAAATATGACCCACATAATAAATAATATAATGGGAAAAGAATCTGTTAACAACAAAAATGACAATAATACTATGATATTATTTACAATGTAATGTTAAAAGATCATATATGATATCATATTAATGTATATGATTAATGTATAATTTAATAACAATTATTTAACCATCATACAGGAGGTTAACCTACCCTAGACGAAGGAAAAGTACAAGGTAAGGGTTAATTCTACAATCTCTTCATTATCTGAGGTTGTTTATACGTAATTATCTACTAGGACCTCTTTATCATCCAGAATCATGTTTCATAAAAAATTATTTCAATTTTTTTTTACTATTTAATAGAATATGAGTTAAATTCATTTATTCCCTTATGTGTTTTGAAAGGAATCTTTCCGTCGTTTTCCAAACAAGGAACTTTTTGACCTTTTTGATAAATTTAAGGTAAGAATGTTTTTTTAACTTATACGATAAGTGAATCTATTTTCCACTGTTATAATATCGTCAAAGACTCCCTTACAACCTTATAAGAATATTTTTTAAAAAATGTTTTCTTTATAATTATTTGGTTCGTAAATGATTTCAAAATAATAAAATATTTTTTTAAAAAGGGTTTTGATTTCATGTAAGTCAACATCCTTTGATGGATTTTAAGTTTATTTGATGTTGATTTATTATGATACAAAACTTCCATATGGTATTGAAAAATTCATGTTATGTTTGAATGTGGATGTGCTATTTTTATACCATTCATGGTTTATGGTTATAGTATTGACATTTTGTATGCTAGAATTAATACGAATGTTTATGATATGTTTAAACCATTTCATATGAGGAATGTATCAGACTTAGTTAGTGATGGGTGGAGCCCTCTATAGCTCTTCGATGCATCGCTAGGTCTCATGAGACAACTAGATGTGTAATTGGACAAGGAATATCCCAATTTGATATATGGTTTTGGCCGAGGCCTTAATCATTTTTTGACGTCTTGATCGAGGCATTGACAAAATTTTTCTGAATGTCCCACATTATACATTACCTCATTATGAAAATAATATTGATGGTTAATGTGGTCATTCGACTAGTAGAATACCCATGATTATGTTTTATTATGGAATTATTTACTCATATCATATTCCTGCCATTAATGCATTCATGTTTATTATTGGTAAATGCATGTGGTTTCAATTATTCCACATGATTTATATTTATGTCATTTTCTGCTATATTGCTTACACTTACTGGGTGTTTGAGCTCACCAATTTTTTATGTTTCATTTTCCCAAGATATGAAGAAGTTAGTTATGAGTGACTTGTAGGAATAATCTAGAAGGCTTGGATGTTTCTAATAAAATATATTCGTGTTGTATTTCTCTTCAAGTTGTAATGTTGAACATATTTATGAATCTTGTTTCCAATAATACTAAACTGCTCTGTCTTTTGAGACATGATTTCCTTATGATCGTGCCAAGGTTATGTAATAATGATCCAACAATGGGTAACCAGGGTCGGGGCTTTACAATTTTTATCAGAGTAAGTTTAGTACAAACCTTGGAAAGTAGATTTAGATAATCTCTGATTACAGCACATAGCACTAAGATAGAATTTCAGGATTAGTATAAAAGAACTTCCTAGAATTTTGTTATTGTAGAGATTTTGTGAGTTTTCCAAGAAATACATCCCTGTATGGATACGAGCAGGTAGAGGTAGCTCTGGAACATATGTACCTAGGGGTAAAACCCAAAAACACCTCTTTGAGCTAGACTAGAATGGGAACTCGTGCACGAAAACGGGCCTTGCTGCACTCTTGGTTACAAAACTCCCGAGGGATATGCTTAGGATAATTATAATTTTCATTATAAACCATTATGAAGGGTTTATGAGTATATACTTCCTTGATGAATTTTTTTTATGATTATGAATTATATCCATAAACTATTCAATTTATGTTAAGTGTTTTATAATTTTGGATTTATGTATTGCGATTCGTAAACTAATCTTGTGTATGCCATAGTTATAGAAATGGAACCAAGTGGAAGGAATGGAAACTGTGTCAATTAACATACTCCATTTAGGGATTTCCCTTCTAATCAAGATAATTATAGTCGAGCTGGTTATACAACTGGTTCTGATCATCTTATCACCATACTGGGACAACTCATTCAGGTTATGAATAATAATATTACCCATATGGATCACCCTGATCCACAGCGTGGAGGATTAATGTTATATCACTTCATGAGGAAACAACCACCGACATTAAATGGGAGTAAAAATCCATTAGTGGCTAAGAAATGGATAAATTCCTTTGAGAAAATATTCCACACATTGAAGAGTAGTGAAAGGGAAAACGTTGTCATGCCAGTTTACCGCCTCACTAGAGATGTTGATCAATGGTGGTCATTGATTCAAAACACGAAGGATGATGAGGAAATATAAAATATGGAATGGTAGGAGTTTAAAGAAATTTTATTTGAAAAATTCTTTCCTCATGACCATCGAGAGGATTTGGAAAGATAATTTCTGAGTGTGAGGAAAAAGGAGGATGAGAATGTTTCAAAGTATGAAGCTAACATTACAAGGATAGAGAGGCATGAAACAAATTATATACATAACCCAAGAAGTAAGATTGATAGTTTCTTTAATGGGTTAAATCCATTTCTCTATGAAGCATTAATATCACAATCCTTCTCATCATTTGAAGATATTGCCTTGTGTGCTATCAAGAATGAAAATGAATTCTGCATGTCTTATGACTTTAAATCAAATCAAGAGAAGAATATATCTATTGAAAACTCTTGGAAAGTAAATAAGGAAACATGGAAGAAGGGAAGAATTGATTTTACACCCTATGATAATTACAGAAGGAAGCACCCTAGTGCCTGTCTAAAAGGAAAGGGAGTATACTACAAATGTGGACAGAAAGGCCATATTTCTGGTGATTGTATGTGAAATAAAGATGCTACCAATGTTCAATGATACAATTTTAGGGATATGGTACATGATGAAAATGAATGCCCTAATAGTTAGGGAAACATACATTAGAAAAGGCCAAGAGATCAAGGCCAAGATTAGGAAATCACTACTGCTGAGTCTAAAGCTCTAAAAGAAATAGTGGCAGGTAATTTAATGGTTTCCTCAAGTTTATAAAATTCATTATTTGATTCTGGATCATCGCATTGTTTCATATCTTCCCAGTTTGCTAAGAAAAATAGCATTTCCAATTTGATTTAATAATGGTTTTGTCACTAAAAAATCCTAAGGGAAGTATCATTGCAATAATGCTTTGAGAATCGGTCCCCATTAAAGAATATAAATGTTCTTTATCTTCTGATGTCATCATCATACCCATGATTGAATTTCATATAATCCTCAGTATAGATTGTCTTTCAGACCATAATGCGAAAATTTTTTATAAGAAGAATGAGGTTACAATTTTTGATGACGATGATAAAGAACACCTTATCTTTAGAGAAGAATCATCACCTCCTGATTCTTATCTAGATCCACCCCCAATAGCTCAGCTAAATTCAATTATTGGGGAGGAAGAGAATGAATTTACTATGGGTGACGAAAGGAATGTTCAAAAAGACTATGCGCTTATTGTGATGGAATATGTTGATGTGTTTCCTGAATATTTACCTGAACATCCTCTAGAATGAGAAATTGTGTTTTGCATTGATTTAATTCCTGGATAAATTCTCATATTCAAGACCCCTTATAGAATGTTTACTGTGGAATTAGTGGAACTAATGAAAAAAGTAGAGGAATTGAGTAATAAGGGATTTATTCTCCCAAGTGTTTCTCCATAGCGATATCGTGTCCTTTTTGTGAGGAAGAAAAATGGATCTATGAGGTTGTGAATTGACTACAGGGAGATCAATTCTATAACAATAAAGAACAAGTATCCCCTACCATGCATTGATGATTTATTTGACCAACTTCATAGAGCTCAATACTTTTCAAAGATTGACCTTTGATCTGGATATCATCACTTGTGTGCAAAGAAGGATAACATTCTAAAGAAGGCATTTTGAACCAGGTACGAGCATTACGATTTTACAGTAATACCTTTTGGATTGACTAATGCACCCTCTGTATTCATGGATCTAATGAATGGATTTTTCAAGTAATATCTCGATGATTTTGTGTTGGTATTTATTGATGATATCTTGGTATACTCCAAAATCTATGAAGATTATGAAAATCACTTGCGCATTATCCTGAAGACTCTTAAAAGACATGAATTATATGGGATGTTTAGCAAGTCTGAATTATGGCTTCAGGAGATTTATTTTCTTGGCCATATTGTCTCCATGGAAGGAATCTCTATCGATCCTTAAAAGACCAAGGCAATCCATGAATGGCAAGCACCGATAGGTATAACTGAGGTATGCAGTTTTATTTGTTTAGAAGGTTATTATCGGGGTTTTGTCCAGAATTTTACCTGATTGGAAAACCCATTAACCAAGCTCACACGTAATGGGGTTAAATTTGTTTGGGAAAAAGAGTGTGAATAATGTTTTGAATAACTGAAGATAATATTAGTCAATGCTCATATTTTGACTCTTCAATCTTGGAATGATGGGTTTGTTATTTATAGAGATGCATTAAAGAAAGGAATTGGTTGCGTTCTTATGCAAAATGATAGAGTTATTGCCTATGCATCACTATAGCTGAAAAATCATGAGAAAAACTATCCTACTCATGATCTTGAGTTAGAAGCTATAATATTTTCTTTGAAGATTTGGAGACACTCTGTCTATGGTGAAAAATGTGTGATATAAACCGATCAAAAGAGTTTGAAGTATATTTTTTCACGAAAAGAACTGAACATGAGGCAAAGATGATGGATTGAACTACTAAAGGATTATTATTGCACTATACACTACCACCCTAGGTATGGAAAATAAGGTGGCAGATGCTTTGAGTAGAAAGGATCATGGAGTTTTGAACAATATGTGATCTGAAAAGGATCCTATATATATATATATATCTAGTAAATATGGATATGGGAATCACCATGGAAGGTGAAACATCAATAATTTTCCAAATGGTTTCCAAACCATCTTTACTTGAAAGGATAAAGAGTTATAATACTAGTGATGAAGAGTTTCAAAACAAGATTAAAGTTGTGAATGATGGGAGATTGAGTGGCTTTGTGTATGAAGATGGAATATTGAAATTTGGGAAGGGACTTTGTGTACCTGATATACAAGATTTTAAAAGAGAATTGTTAGATGATGATCATAACTCCAATTTCTCTATACACCCTGGGAGGACCAAATTGTACAGAGATTTTAAGGAACATTTTTTTGTGGGACAACATGAAGAGAGAGATTGCTGATTTTGTGTCAATATGTATAGTTTGTAAACAAGGGAAAGCTGGAAGTAAACTTCCTAGAGGAGTCTTGAAACCTCTTCCCATAACTAAGTGGAAATGGGATAATATTATGATGGAATTTTTCATGGGACTACAAAAGGCACCTAGAAGGAACGATGCAATATGGGTAATTGTTGATCGTCTTACCAAGTCATCAAATTTTCTTAAATAAGATAAGATTTACCACTTGAATGATTGTAAAAACTATATATTAATGAAGTTGTTAGACTTCATGGAGTACCAATATCAATTGTTTCTGATCGTGATCCACATTTTACATCAAGATTCTGGAAAAGTCTTCAGAAATACCTTGATACTGAACTTTGTTTGAGAACTTCCTACCACCCCCAAAATGATGGAAAATCAGAATGGACTACTAAAACCATAGAAGACATGTTGAGATCTTTCTCACATGACTTTCAGGGAATGCAGGATCAATATTTACCTCTGGTAGAATTTTCCTATAACAATATCATCAATTCAAGTATTCAGATGGCACCATATTAAGCGTTATAAAGAAAGAGATGTCGCACACCAACCTGGATGGATGGTGTTTGTGAAAGAAAACTCGTAGGCCCAGAACTGGTAGTGGAAATGATGGAAAAGGTGAAGGTAATCCAAAACCACATCAACGATGCTCAATGTAGGCAGGAGATATATGCTGACAACCGAAGGAAGGATTTGTAATTTCAGGTAGGAGATCATGTTTTCTTGAATGTATCTCCATGGGAGGTGGTTATACGTTTTGGTAAGAAGGGAAAATTGAGTCCTATGTACATCGAACCTTTTGAAATTCTAGAATGAATTTGGGCTGTAGCTTATCATTTGGCAATTCCACCAAATCTCTCCCAAGATCACAATGTGTTCCACCTATCACTATTGAGAAAATACATTCCTGACCCAACGCATGTACTCAACTATGAGCAAGTAGAACTAGAACTCGATCTGTCTTATTGCGAAGAGCCTATCAGGATTCTTGATACCAGAGAACAAGTGTCGAGAAACCATACGACTCGTCTAGTAAAATTTCTATGGAGAAACAATAAGATGGAATAGGCAACATGGGAACCCAATGAACTAATGATCAAGAACCACTCGAATCTTTTTATGCAATAATATTATAGAAATTTAAAGGATTAAATTATTTTAAGGAGGGTAGAATGTAACACCCCAATCTTTCATGGTACGCTTCTCTTTGAATAATACAGTAGTGTGTGTTGTACGCAACTTCGAGTTCTAACACACCCAACAACCAATCAAACTAGCCATTATGAATAATAATACCCACTTTTTTAAATTTTATACATTTTTTATTTCAAAATGGACATCATTTTTGGATTTGGTATATCAAAATTATCTGAGGGTGAATTTTTGTTATTTTTCTGATAACTTTCATATTTTGATGAATAGTGAAAATAACTAAATTTTAATTAAAAACAACTTTTTTAATCGAAATAATTAATAGTGATAAATTATGAATTTGAGTGATTTCAAAGTATAATTAGATTATATATTTACCATTTAATCCAATGTAGGTCATTGTACATTATTTCACATTTAAACTGGACATAAGCAAGTGTCAATCTTTTGATTTTTATTATTTATTAAAAACATAGTTTTTTGTTTTGAAAACGAGAATTAATTTTAAATTAATTTATGACAATTCTGTTTTTTGAATTTATAAAAATGGATCCCATATTTATAATCATAAGGTCCAAACTTTCTAAATAGGTAACGTTTTTTCGACATTTTGAATAATTACTTCAGTAAATATTTTATTTACCATGGTTAAAGGGTAAATCCATTAAATAAGGGTAAAAAATAATATTATAATAATATTAAATTACATTAAAACATGTCCTATCTCTATTTTATGATACATTTCCAACCGTGGGCATCTTTGGGTCTATTTTGGGACCCCATAGAGACACTTGTAAGTGATAATGACACTTTATATTAATGAAGTTAATGTAAATACAAAAATAACAAAAGCAAATATCTTTCAGTAAAAGAATTTTTATATGAGGTTATATAATTGATCTATTCGACTATAAATAATCATTATAAATATGACAATTTTTACTGCCTCAGGATTTTTTATTTATAAATTGTTGATATAAAATAAATATATTTATTTAGGACACAATGATGATGCAGTATTTTCCTCATTAATGAAAGAATCAAATAAATGGTATTATAAATGTTAAAATAATTATAATTTGAAAGTTTTGAGGACATAAAATAATTTTAAAGGTTAATATGATATTTTAGGATTTATTTAATAAATTTATTTCTAATTAATAATGTTGTTAGGACTTTATCAAAAATCAATTATTAAATAGTATCAAAATTGATATTTTCGAGTTTTTAAAACAAATATTATATTATTAATTGATATAATATACCTAAAAATCTAAGTTTCAGAAAAAGGACTTATATAATTATATTTGTATTATTAATTAACCACTTGGGGTTCTATTGGAAGTATAGAGTAATTTTATTAACCATATAATATAAAAATTCAAAGAGACATGATAAATGTCAAACTATTTAACTAAGAATTAAATCTAAAAGATAAAGTTAATATAGTAACCCCAACCTATCTAGAACCTATTGGTTGAATGGTTTTTGACCCATCCCCACATTATCCTTTAAATATTCCATTTTGGAGCCATTAGAAACCGAAACTGAATTTATTATAAAATTATATTTCAAGCTTTTCCTAAGGTTTCCCTCATCCCTCTTATAAAACGACACTGCACATTCTCTCTAATTCACACCTTAAAAGACATTTAGCTCAGAAAAACTATTCCAAAATACACTCTCAAGTATCCTCCCTTCACCTTATAAGACTTCATTTAGTCAGAAAGCCAACTTAAGTATCCCTTTTGATCAAATCGAAAGGAAGAACCCGAAGAAGAGGAAATAATTTCACCACCCTCTTTCAAGTTCCTTTCTTCTTCAACTTCATTTTATTTGTTGTATCCATTATTAAATAATAACTCCAGTATCTTATATATACTGTGATATTATTATAATTATGGTACAACCATATTCATTATTCTATCTATCCTTTTAATGGCATGTCACCATACGTGCGTGCGTACGGCTTACCATCTCCACGTCGTTGTGTAATTGTTATTCCATAAATTATTATTTTGATTGGTATAATAATGATGTATAATTTATTTAAATAATGAATATAGCATGATAATTATTATTTATATATGATATAACATCCAATTATATATTATTTTAATATCAAAAGAATGATATTGTCGCTCGTGCGCACGTACGGATTACCATCTGCACGAACGCGATGAGATTCATTCCCCATCGTATCCATTCAAGAATAATATTAATTTGATGATTAAAAATAATGTTTAAAGACTTCATATCATTTTTTATATGAATAAGATACATCCCATAATTTAAAAATATGACTCACATAACAAATAATATAAAGGAAAACGAAATCGTTAACACCCGAAATGACAATAATACTAAGATATTCTTTACAAAGCAATGTTAAAAGATCATATATGGTATCATATTAATGTATATGATTATTTTATAATTTAATAACAATTATATCACAATTATAAAATATTTTAAACGACCCTCGACCAAGGAAAATTACATGTTAAGGGTTAATTCTAAAATATCTTCATTATCTGAGGTTGTTTATACGTTATTATATACTGTGACCTCTTTATCATCCACATCCAGGTTTCATAAAAATGTTTTTCAAAACATTTTTACTATTTAATAGACAATGGGTTAATGTAATTTATAGACTTATGTGTTTTGAAAGAAATATTTCCATAATTTTCCAAACAAGTTACTTTTTGACCTTTTCGAAAAATTTAAGGAAAGAATGTTTTTTTAACTTATACTGCGGGTGGGACTATTTTCCACCGTTATAACATCATCAAATCTTCCCTTAAAAAAATTTATGAATATTTTCAAAATAATTTTTTTCTTTATAATTATGTTACTCTTAAATGATTTCAAAATAAAAAGAGATATTTTTAAAAAGGGTTTTGATTTCATCTATGTCAACATCCTATGATGGATTTTAAGTTTATTTGAAGTTGATTTATTATGATACAAAATTTCCAAATTGTATTGAAGGTTTTGTGATATGTTTTACTGTGGATGTGCTATTTTTATACCCTTCATGGTTTATGGTTAATGTATTGACATTTCTTATTCTAGTTTTAATATGAATGTTTATGATATTTTTAAACCTTTTCATATAAGGAATGTATTGGACTTAGTAAATGACCAGTGGAGCCCGATATAGCTCCTCGATGAATTGGTTGGACTCATGAGACATATAGACATGGAATTGGATGAGGAGTTTCCCAATTTGATATATGATTTTGGCCAAGGCCTTAATCATTTTTAGACGTCTTGGCCTAGGCCTTGACAAAATGTTTCAGAATGTCCAGCATTATGCATTCCCTCGTTATGAAAATAATATTGATTGTTCATGTGGTCATTAGACTAGTAGAATAACCATGATTCTGTTTTATTATGGAATCATTTACTCAGCTCATATTCCTTCCATAAAATTATTCATGTTTATTATTAGTAAAGGCACGTGGTTTCAATTATTCACCATGCTTAATATTTATATCATTTTCTGCAGTGTTGCATACCCTTACAGGGTGTTTGAGCTCACCCCTTTCATATGTTTCATTTTCACAGGATATGAATATGTTAATTATGAGAGATTTTTAGGCATAATCTAGGAGGATTGGATGTTTCTAATGAGATATATTCATGTTGTATTTATCTTCATGTTGTAATGTTGAAATTATCTATGAATCTTGTTCCCAATAATACTAAACTGATCAGTCTTTCGAGACATGATTTCCTTGTGATAATGGCAATGTTATATACAAATGCTCCGAATCTGGGTAACTGGGGTCTAGGAATTTCATAATAATAGGTTGTTATTATAAGGTTTCTACAAACACCTATACACACTTCCATAAAATGGGTAATAAAATTTCTGTTCGTGTACGGAAAACTACCGCCTCATGTTACGATCTGCTTAATTTCTCCTTTACCCATTTTAATAGTTCTGAATTATGATGAAAATGATATATATATATATATTGTATTTATGATTTTACCATACTTATGGAGTTTTTTATATACACAAACCTTCATGGGTTTTATTTTTTATAAATACTATAATGTCATTTGTGGACTTGTGGACTACCACCTCTTTAATGTGATGTGGTACACGCACACATTACATAGATTGTTTTAAGGGTGTGTTTAATTAAACATATGTGAAATACATTAAATAAATATTATGTTAATTTCCTAATCACATTTCTGTAAATATAATATATAGTTTTCTTTTTTACCCTTTCACACATAGAAAAAGTGATAACATTGTTTTTAGACGTGTAGACTACCACCTCCTCAGTGAGATGTGATTCCATTTTACATAATAATAATTATATATATATATGAATATATAAATAAATAATATTGTATATATTATTTAATTATTTTTCTATAGGGATAAATGTTACTTACTCACTTTCCATGATTATCACTAAAAAATGGGATCGTTACTCATGCGTACATATGGCCTTCCGTCTTCAGGATGATAATGTTAGTCCATTTTTCATAACCATATTTCATGATTGGTTTTAAACGTTTAATTGATGTATACATATGATAATTATTTAATAATTATTAATTGGTATATGTTTATGTAGTAACCACTTTCACTATTTCTAAACTACCAATGTCATTTTTGGTGCATGAACAAATTATGGTCAGAACACCATACATAGGCTTAGCTATTTATATTATTGATTAAAATATTATAGTAACTAAAATAAAAATAATCATAAACATATAAAAGGATAGTAAGAAATTAAATAATTAATATAACACCATTTTTCAGGAATTTATATTCAGATTTGACAAATCAGAGATAAGGTAAGGGATTTCATCTCAATGACCATTCATTGTGACACTTCATGACGACATTCACCTTTATTAATTTATAAAGTGAATATAGAGACCCTTTAAAGTTAAATATCCACATTTTATCTGTTCTCATAATATTTATTATTTTTTAAATGTTATTATTTCATGTGTCTTATTATTTTAATGTTAAAGGTTGTATGGGACGCTTTGAATGTTTAATTATTTAATCATATAATCCATTTTAATATTGATGATATTGTTGTAAATATTTATTTATATGGATATATAAGGATTATAAAAGTTATTTTAGTCCTATTTTCATATTTTTGTCCCACTACAGACTCTATTGTTTATGAAAAAGCCCATCTTTTCCATTTTATGGGTATTTTGTTATTGAAAATGAGTTTGAAAATGGATTGATTATTTCAATATCATGAACTATTTTTTGGTGATTTCAAAGTAAATTTGATGAGTGAAATGTTGAAAATTTTAATCTGTCATGTGTTATGATAATATAATGGTACTTGGAAATTTGAGAGGTTGTTTCTTAATAAACCACTGGTGGTAGGTTCCATAATAATTCAATGATTGGTGGGTCTATGATATCCTTATAATGAATTGGGAATGGAAGAAAACCATACAGATATTCCATTAGTATTGTTGAAATGTATTTAAGTTGACTACATGGTTATTCCATTTATAAGAGTGATAAGTATAATGAAGACCCAAGATACCTTTATGTATTTTGAATTATTTATATGGGGTTTACAGTAATCTTGTGATTATAAAAATGATTTGGAATAAGATTATATTCAAAGGAAAGTATTTAATAATTATTAAGAGTTAAAAGTGATTCCTTATGATAATCATTCCATGAGCATTAATTTTATTCAATGGACTAATGGATTCCTTATTTTTTATATAGCTTAATGATATTTTATTCCCATCACACATTTTTTAATTATTTTCACAATACTTATAGATGAGTAAGTGATTGGAAGAATTCATGTTTAATGTCACAAAGAGTTTTATAAAAGAGATCACAATTTTTTAAAACGTTTTATATTGTGGAAATAAGGGATTATATTTAGAAGTGTCCACTTTTTATTTTATGGTTTTTCATATAAAAGTTGTGGAATAATTATCTAAAAATATGAGCCTAAAAAAATTCTCAATGTCAATGAATGTAAATTTATTTAAATAAAAAATATTATGTAATTTATTTGTTTGAGTCTTTATAGAGAGGCTGTGAGACTTCTAGGGATAAACATAACACTTTTAGTATCTTATGAAATCAAAAAAACATCATTAAATAAAAATATGATTATTATTTTCTATATGATTAATTTTAAAATATCATGGAGATATTCACAAACCATTATTCAATCTGAGATTGATGGATATTTGATTTATATTTAAATGAAGAATCAAATAGAGGATTGTTAGGTGGGGTTTTAAGGATACTTTAAATAAAATATTTAAATCATTCATCTTAGTAAAATTAACTATTATTCTGGGATGTATTATTGAACATTAAATGAATGGATGTTTTTATATATTTATTGGGAAATTATATTATCACTTAATGTTGGAATATTAAATCACAAAATTATGTGAAATTTTCTATTCAAAAATTTTGAAGGCTTCAATACTATATTGTATTTAAGTGATATAAAAGAAGATTTTCATGACCAGAAAACCATATATAAGATGTCAATTAGTATATGAAAGGTATATCTACTTCCATACATCCAATAAAATTTGGATTTGATGTAATGATACTATTTGATTCATTCATGATCTATATTAGGAATAAATCATCATAAATAGTATGAGGAGATATATTTGTTGATTTGTGGTGAAAAATTTCTATCTAGAAATTTGGATTCATTAATAATAAACTCTTATATTTGATATAAAATAATTTTAGGGAATTATATGATTTTTTTGAACATAAAGAGTGGAGGATATTATGAGGGTGGTGGTACCAATTTAAAAAACAACATTCACAAGTTTTTATTATTTTAAAAGTTCATGTTTGTATTTTATTCTTACTTTATACAAGCTGTAAACAACCTGTCAAGATACAAGGATTTATAATTCACCATTTTTATCATCATTGTCATATTATTGCTAATATAGGTCTTAAAATTCAACCTAAACCTAGAAATTATTACGATCTCCAATTGTGGTCAAACCTTCAAAAAAATATCATGTTTTTTAAGTATTTATATAATTTTTAAGTACAAATTATGAAGTGAAATTTAGTGTTGATCATTACTCTAGTAGGAAACATTGGTTTTAATTTAATTAGGAATTAATTTATAAAAAAAATTACCACTGATTAACCCCCCTCTTACTATTAAACATTATAATATGGGTTCTATATGTATATATATATAATATTGTTCTATGATATATCCCATCCTTATAGTCTTTGAATTTTTGATAGAAACCATTAGTTTAATTTCCTTAAAACTAAAACTTTGAGATCACATATTCCCATGGGAAGTGTAATATAGTAGCTAATTACTTAATTCAAAAGTCATATAGTTATTTTTCTTTCTTATTGAGTGAATAAGGGAAATAGTTTTAGTAATTATAATATTTGAATCATTATTTTTAAGATATTAACAATTTATTATGACATGATTAAAATATGATAATAAATTCTATGCAACATTTAGTAGATGCGTCTTTATTTAGGGAACCAAATGTTTCATCAAGAATTTGTAGTATAGTTAGTGTAGAATATTTTTATGGTTTTATATAGGATAAGAAATAGATCTATTTTTATATTAGAAGTAATAAGTTTTTTGGGTAAACAAAAAGTTATCTAGTGATGGATTCATAATCATATTTGATAGTATATTCGAGTTGTGAAAACATTTGTCATAATTTTAAGAAGCAATTTTGGTTTCCTAGGAAGAATAAACTTGTTAATGATTTTTTTATCTTGATGTCATATTTTTATTATATCATCACTAACTATCTTATTGAAATGGTTTTTTATGTACCTATGATATTCTCTATGAAGTGAGATGATATTTCTATATATTTTATCATAGTATTTACTTATTCTCTTAATAAGTCTGATGAAACTTTTGACATAATTAAATGATTGAGAAATTTTTCTTATATATTATTGATCAAGGTATCAATCATTGTGGGGTGTTTGGTAATTATTTAAGTGATTAAGTCAGTAAATCTATATGTAGTTCTAAATATAATTATTTTATACAATTATCCATACATAAAATATGTATAATAGATTAAAACATGTTTTTAGTACCTAGTTATACCTTATAAATATATTTTATTTAAAAAATAATGGTAATTAAAAGTATATTATTATGATACTAATGATTTATTAAGGGAATTAATCATTGATTTTTGTGAATCATGGATGGAACATTTACCATTGGGTGAGTTTTTTTATAATGAAAAATATTATTCATCAATTGGTATAGTATATTATGAGGAATTATATGGGCTCCATGAAATTTTTAGTTATTTTGGAGTGTAATATTTAAAGTCATTATATTTGTTACAACAATTATAAAAGATGTGATGAAATTCTTATTGATTATTCATTCTTTTTTGATGATTATTAGATGTAGAAAAAATACAACACATAATGAAGGATTTGACCAAAAGAATTTTCAGTTTTATAAAATGTTTTAATGATTATTTTAATGACATATACATTAAAGATATGATAAAAGAATTATGTTTTCATTGATATTTGTTAGTAATTTTAAGACATTAAAGTTTATTATTGAGGTAGATTATCAGTTTGTAATACCTCATTTTTTAGGATTGAATAATAAATAATCATATTTTAGAAGGTAAAGACCTACTACCATGATCTTAATTTACATTGAAACCAAATCCATGTATATTATAAATGAAAAGATACCACACTAACTAATGGAAAATAATCCAAATTCTACAATCACACAGACATATAGTGGATTACTTAGAAGTATCTAAATGACTTTTTCCCCCCATGGAATCAATGGGTGGAGGAATCATCCTAAATTTTTCTATGTTCATCAATTTTATTAGAGTAATCTCTGTAACACCATAAATTCATATTATTTAAATATATTTTTAATATAATATTTAGGGAATAAAATTTTATATATTTTTAAGGTTTTACTAATTTTCGGTGTTGCATAATTGGTGTATAGTTTCAATGACTTTTCAATTAGGTATTGAATTATTAATGGGTATATAGGAACTATTGTATGCTTGATTCACACTATCAAGGACCATACATTATTATTGAATGTCCCTATTTGTTGAAAAAAAATGTTTTTTCTGATTTCCTGACATCCCAAGACTATTTATATGTGAATTATGGGCCATTTATATTTATTTTAGTGTTTAATTATGGTTATGATATCTAAATAATGAATTTATAATTTATACTTCTATTTTTTTGTGATTGGTGTTTTGTGGGACATGTATTTTTTTGTATTAATAATAATAATAAAATAATTATTAGATATAGGTTGAAATGTGGCTATGTGTAGGTCATATTAGTTGTCTATAGAGAGAGAGGTTGTTATATAATTTTCTGATTTACTTTTATCAATGATATTTTTTCCTATATAAAATAGGAGAGACAGTCTCTTTAACCCTCATTTTGTTTTTTTACACAACACAAGGGAGAATGTTTCCCCTCTTTTTTCCTCATCTTCTTCATCCTTCTAGATTCATCCTTCTCTTCTTTTCAATGAAAGATCATGTAAGTTTCCTACTATTATCTCTCACTTTCTCTCTTCATCCTCAATTTCTTCTATCTTACCCAATCTTATCTAATATAGAGGGCATGGGAATGTGTTTTTTTAAAGGAACATGGAATTGAAACCAAGTATTTTGAATATTTTTTTATCAGTGTATAAAATCCATTTCAAACTCTCATGCACCATAGATTTTTAAGGGCATCTATGTTTTATCTATTTTGGGTAAGTGTTTATCTAAATTCAATTTCTTTGGGAAAATATTACAGTCTTGGGTGTTTAAAATTGATATTTAGATTTTATAATAGACTTAAATGTTTTTAGGATAAAAATGTAAAATTTTATCATGCCTTCTTTTCTAAATTTTGGTTTGGTTAAGTGGGTTTTAGGTAACCCATCATTTGAATTCTTCTCATACACATTTCCCACATTCAAAGCATTCAATTAATTGTTATAATATTTTTGTGCAAATAAAAAAGTTTTTTTATAGAATGAATTTATATAAATTATAGTGTTTATGTAAAAACTTTTATCAATTTTTTTCTAATTTCAAGAAGGAAAAGAATTCCTTATAATGTATAACTTTGTTTTATGTTAAGAGATGAAAACAATGTGTTAATTAAAATTAAAGAGGATATTTAATTTGAAATAACATTTTTTTTCTAAAAAAGATATATTTTAATTTATCATGAATTATATTTGTACTTTAATAAGTAATTTTCTTGAAAAAATATGGTTTTCGTTTAAATAAATTTTTCTAACATCATTTATTTTTTTATTAAATCTATTTCTCAGATTTAGCAAAAGTATATTTTAAAATTGATAATGTGTTATAAATGATTAAATTTTTTATTGAACATTGAGGTATATAAAACTCATAAATTTATTTAAATCTTTATAGTAATCCATATGTGCTTATGTGGGATGAAGAATATTCTTCGGTATTTCCTGATATGGGAGGATTATAGTGCATGGAAATTAATGTATTCTGTATATTTTTTTAGTGTTAGAAAATTTTGGGTACAATAGTTCATAGTAGATCATAAATAATGTATATCACTTTATAAAATTCATGGAATGAGTGAACACTAGGGAAATATAATTCCCTACCTAAAAACACTTGTACACTATTTGATATGATAGTACAGTGAATTTAGATATCGCAACATTAGTCTCTTATAGTCCTAACCATATTGATCTATTGGATTCATATTCATTTATGAATATATTTGATTATTGGTACATCTTTAGTAACCTTGTGAGCATTTCATTCATTTGAACCATTTTTTAAATGTAATGTATCATTTTAATTTTTTTTGTTTAAAAATACAATACATTCTTAGTTTAATATTTGTAGTTAAAAATATATTTTATAGATTTAAAAATTTATAGAATATATTCATGATGGAATCCTACATAGATTTATCTCACACCATATATACAAACGTAGCTATTTTTATAGCCTTTTGTTCTCTAGATTAATTTAATAGTCTTGGTAATTTATTCTATTTTAGAGATGGACCAAGGATTGGATGAAATGATATAGAGATAGTGACATTTGAAGGATTCTTGTTTCATATAGTGATTATTTAGATATTCTATTTTAGGTCAAATATTGTGTAACACTATTACCTTATTATACGCATTTATTTATTGATCATATGATGTCACAAAAATTATTTTTCATGGAGAGTTTTTATTTATGAGTTGATTTGTGTAATTTATTCTATATTTTTTCTAAAGGGTGAATCTACCCATGTATGCACATTACACCATTAGTACTAATAGCCATCCCCTGGTGATCGAAAGTGCAATTAGGATCTCACTTTAGGTTTTATGGCATACTGACTCGAGCATAGTGGAAAAATATCTCGGTTTGTATGTGACATGAAAATTCCTAAAGTGAAAAGGAATAAGAATAAGATAAGAGATTAGAATCAGGGATAACAGGTTTCACACAAGTACAATTCATTCAATTTCTCAGGAATCAACCTCTTTTCTATTTTCTACATAAACTCTTCCTATTCCTTTTGGGAATTTACTTGAACATTATGATACATGCTATTGATTTTGTTTGGTCAAAACCCATTTATAACCCCCCAACAACAATGTATTTAGAACTAAAATATATTCACATAATTATATGATAAATTTAATGAAAAACATACATTGAAGAGATTCAAATGTTAAAGATTATCATTCAACTAACTTGTTAATCGAACCTTTCGGCCAAAATATATCTAAATACATATGATATAATTGTACTAAAAAGTATTATATGGATCATGGAAGTGTTGCAATGTCACTATAAAGGCGCAAAAATTACCTAGAATGTTTTTTCGATTATTTTGGATTATTATGAGTTCAAAATAATTGATTGTGCTTGATTTCAAGGCCCAGTATTCCTGAAACAGAATTTTGAAATTTTTTTAAGGAACATTCTATAAACATGAGGGAAGCATTTTCTAACATTTAAACCAATGCTTGGAAATAAAATCTTAGGACACTGTTGAATTCATAGCACCAAGATTCACTTAAGGTATACTTCACTTCGACCTCCATAGGTTAAGATAAAAAGATAGTTTTGGAAATATTTAAAAAAAATTAAAAAATAATGACAAAGAAATTTTATTTCATTTTTTTGTAACTGTTGAGTGGTGGTGGCAGGACCTATGACTTTCCCAGTAAATTAATGTCTTGACTCTTGGTTTTATAACCATAATTTTGAAACATTAAATGCGGTTCATAAATGAACCTCATTGATGTTGTGAAACTCGTGTGATTCCTCCGTCTATTTGATTGATGCTCGGGCGTGTGATTTCTAGACTTCTATGAGGAAACTCTGGGGAAGTACCATGACACCTTCCACCGATGGAGGATGGAGGCTTGAGAGGAAATGAACTGGGATCGATGAATGAAGACTACTTAATCAAATGCAGAATCTTCTTCCACAACCACGATGTCTCCGTAGAATCATGAGGTAGGAGGATTTGACATGGTTTAATTATTTGAGTTGAGGATAAATAAATTGTTACCCACTTTTTATGATGCTAAAGTCGAGGGCGGGGGCCAAACGAACAGGGCCTGAACCCTCTGTCGGTTTGTTCTTGTCTTGTTCATCAAGGGAAAAATATCTGACTCGGTAGAACCTTGACTCCGGGAGAAGTGCAGCGATGGTGGCATCTCGGGACGGGTGTAGGTGCGAGGGGAAGGTAAAATGGACCATCGGAGCTCAACTGGTGGCCCGTACAAGATCTGTTGGCATGGTGGCATGGGCAACCGATGCCATTGGTGAAGGAAGCGGTCGGTGCTCACTGGACGTGGAAGAGGGCGACACCGCATTAGACTCAAAGGGGCGGCCGACACTCGGCGGACTGCGTTGGTGAGGTGGTGTGCCATCGCGTTCCACGGTGAAGGGGCCGCAACATCGAAGCCCTGATGGAGGGGGACTGCGCCCTGCGGGTCCCAAGGACCACGTGGTAGTACAACATGTTTCCACTGATTGAATATTTGAATGGCTCTTTGAGCCAATTGAGGAGCTCGGTGGGCACCCAGCTGGCAAGCCATGCCAGCATGCCCGACCGCACCCCGCCGTTGGGTCGGGCCAATCCGTAGCACAACATGATGAGCCTACCGTGGCCTGACCCAATAAGACTAGCATAGGTCTGTGCGGGCCGGGCCGAGTTGGACCCAAATGAGGTCGAGTCGGCTCGAACTGGTGTGGGTCAGCCAGTGTCAGTCCAACCAGGTTGGCCCGGACCCTGACCCATTCAAGCCCAATTTTACTTAATGAGTTGTATCTTGTGAATTAGATGACCATTTGAAGAACCATCTACAATTCTAAGATCCTTGGATGAAGATGGTCCTTTTGATATACTCCACCTAAGTTTTGGAGAAATTTGGAGTATGGATGGGTTGGATTGTACACGAATCCAAAAAGGCCCTCATCACTAAAATGATAATAATGCACAGACCGAGCAACCAGTTGACGTGTCATCTATTGTGTTGAAACCCTTATGATATGGTTGTACTTTGGGTTACTCCTTTGTGGATCTTTGTAGCAGTTTAGGATGACTTATTTCAAGAGGAGAAGAAACTACATAACTTAAGTGAATAGGGTGCGGGGAATCCTATGGTTGGTTGTCATCATAGTGACCCTATGTGGATCATCATCATAGAGACCCTATGTAGATCAGCATCATAGAGACCATGAGTGGAGCAACATAATATAGACCCTATGCAAATCAGCATAATAGAAACCCTATGTGGATTAACATCATAGCGAGCCTGTGTAAATCAACATCATAGGGACCAAGTGCGGATCAACATCACAAGGACCCTATGTGGATCAACATATAGATACCCTGTGTGGATCAACATCATAGGGACCTTGTGTGGATCAACATATAGGAACAATGTGTGGATCAACATTATAGCGACCCTGTGTGGATCAACATTCTAGAAACCCTGTGTGGGTCAACAATGCACAACCCGATAAGGACAAGCATGAGAGAGGCCCATCATGGAATAGCGATATATGACACTATGTGGATCGACAATGGAACAACTTCTTCATGGTTAATTTGTGGAAAATTCTTAATGGAATATTATGATATAGATTTAACCCAAAAATATTTATTCCGGAACTTTGAGTTGTATAACTGGTTTGAGTTTATTGTTTTTCTTTGTTCTTTATTACTGAAATCATGTTTGTGGTTTTCCTTTGTGGAATTATCAGAGAACTTTGCGGGTCTCGGGGTCCCAACTGGGTATTGTTATAATCACCCCTGCACGGGCATCGCCAGCAGCTTTTTGTGTCATGTGCAGATGATTAGCAAACTTGAATGAGACACGGAAAGCAAGAAACAGATGGTGGATGGAGTTGACGGTTGACATGGAGGGCTGTGGAGACAAGATGTACCTACCCTTCAAGAAAGAACCTTGGTGGAAGATTCTAGGAGTTATTTAATATTTTTAATTGTAGTTGTATGTTTTAGTTAGGCTTGTATTCCAACCCCTTTACTTTCGGTACAGACTTTTAATACCGTAGTTTTACTTCGTGGTTGCACATCATTGTGTTCTTTGGCTGTGTGTTGGTACATATTTAATGGCATTGCCTTCTCGTTTTAGGGATACGCCTTTCTGGTGCTTGTATCCAACCCCTGGCCTACGGAAGGTGGGCTTGCGGTAGTCACGACATGAGACCTGGGGGATTGGTCGTGACAAAGTTGTATCAGAGGATTCGGTCCTTCCGAAGAACAAGGAATCTGATCTTCCCAATGGAGAAATAGTGTTAAGTATTTTCAGTGTGGTTTTCTATTTGGGGAGTCCAGTGTTGGTGCAGCATCTGATGTATCTATACACCAGGACCCTAAATTTTGATTTCTGACTTGGTGCACAAAAACACCGATTGCGTCTGTTTTGGAAATGTTTTACTTTTAATCCCTTTTGAGTCATCTCACCATGTATAAATTTTTGACCATGGTGAAAATTTTTCTTTTCAGGACACCACCATATAGACAGTCGACCAGGACTTCCAAGATAGTTCACGATGTTGGCCCACTGAGAGACGATGCTTCAGTGTATGACCCTCTTACTGTGTTAGGACCTTTTGGTGGTGCACCAGCAGCACCACCACACATTGGGTTGCAGTTTCTACCAGACCCATTGGCGTACGGTGCATGCCGACTGAGTGCATTGCATGATTTCTAGAGAGATATTCCTTTGAGGTTTCAAGGTGAGATAGATCCCCAGATAGTTGAGTACTGGCTGGAGGCTATGGCCAATGTTTTTTTCATAGTTGGGACACAAGCATAACATAGGGTGTTTTAGCTTCTAGTATTTTCTAGGGAACGATAGGTAGACGATGGATCCTGAAGCTCCAGTCGCATGAGGCGGCGACACTCACCTGTTTGGACTTCATGACCCTCTTCATAGCGGAGTTTGTACCAGAAGCTTTACGCTCAGTGCATATCTAGGAGCTGCTTCACATAAAACTAGGAAGCTTATTAGTGGGCTAGTACTTGTCAAGATTCACTGAACTCTCACACCACTCCACCGACATGATACATGACCCTTTCTTCATGGCCCAATCATTTGAACAGGGTCTCCGGTGGAAGATCAGAGCATCGATGATATTTCTCAATATCCCGACACTAGATGGAGTGATTGAGAATGAATTATTGGTAGAGAGATTCTTATATGAGTATTAATTGATAGTGATAACCACCACCGGATGATAGGTGGTCGAGTCATCTATAACATGCAGTAGGCAGACGATGTAGCGGTCCAAGAATGCTAAACTCTTCAGTGGACGACACAAGGATTAAGGGTCAGAGGTGCGGAGCTCATGAGGAAGAGGGGGTTATCTGGGAAGTAGATAGTGTTTCATGTGAGGTGGATAGGGTCACATGGATCAAAACATCTTGAACTTCCATACTGGAGATCAACATATGATCGAGGGACCACAAAGGCCGTATATGAGGTTCAAGCGAGGTCGTCCGCCGGGCAGCAGAAATGTTAGAGGAGGAGGTTGTGTAGCAGGATGTGGAAGATGGTTTGAGGTTCTACCATCACCACCCTGAGGCGGTCCACCCCAACCATAGAGAGCTGGTCGACAGGTGCGAGAATAACTATAGGTAGCAGAGGCCTATGAACCCAGAACACCACATATGATTATAGGTATGATCTGTGTTTATTAAACATTAGCTGAAGTATTTATAGTCAAATGTTCTTGTCACTCTTTTATTACCACTGCACCCATTCGAAGATCAGAGATTCTATTGGAGCCATTGGATCTATCCTTACGATTACAGACTCCTACAAGAGAAGACTTGATGATTACACATTAGTAAAGATAATGTGAGATATCTCTAGGAGGTGAGAGCTTTGGCTGAGATCTTATAGTAGCAGTTTTGAGGCCTTACGACTTTATTTTGGGTACGGACTATATATCCACAATCCATTCTCAAATCAACTATTTTAGGCAAAAAGTGCAGTGTGTCTGTGAGGATGGGATCAGGTTTTTCTTCACCGATGAGAAAGGAACCATTGTAGAAAAGGATTGAATTACATGGAAGAGGGTTCATCCGATCAGTCATCAGTTGTCTATCCTTACACTTGTACCTTTTGATGTGAGGATTATGAGTTATGATATTTTTGTGGACCAGTATATTGATGTCCTTCTTGATGAAGTTTTGGGTCTAACTCTTAGTAGATTGATATAATTCTACATCGATCTATACACCTGGATGACACTGATATCAACACCAACATATCAGATGGCTCCTGCGAAGTTTTATGAGTTGTGGGTATAGTTGGAGGACTTGCATGTGAAGGGGTTCATAAATCCCAATGTTCCTCCATAGGAATCCTCGATTTTGTTCACCAAAAAGGTTGATAATATTTTAAGGCATTGTGTGGACTATTGGCTCCTAAACTAGGTGACTGTGAAGAAACAATATCTACTCCCTAGTATTGATGACCTCTTCGACCAACTGAAGTGAGATCGATGGTATTCAAAGATAGATATCAGATCAGGCTATCACTAGCTCAGGGTATGGGAAAATTATGTACCTAATATGGCCTTCAGGTGTTGGTATGTCCATTATGAGTTCTTGGTGATTCCCTTTGGTGTAACCAATGATCCAGTAATGTTCATAGGCTTCATGAACAGAATCTTCCAGTATAACTTGATCGCTTTGTAGAGGCTTTCATTAATGACATCTTGATATACTCAGTGTTGGAGGAGGAGCACACCACATACCTATAGATAGTTCTGGATACACTCCGAGAGAACCATATTTATGGTATGATCTCAAAGTCCGAGTTTTACATACATGAAGTCCACTTCCTGGGGCACATTATCTCGAATGCTGGAGTTGTAGTGGATCTGGCGAAGATAGAGGCATAATTTCCATTCGATCCACCTAGGAGTGTGATCAAGGTTAAATGTTTCCTAGGATTGGTTGGGTACTACATGAGAATCGTACTTGAATTTTCTAGGGATTGGACACACTTTTAATCTTTGAAAAAGAAGTTAAATCCCTTCATGTGGATGGAGAGGTGTCATCAGTGTTTTCAGGAGATGAGGTAGAGGCAGATGAGTGCCCCCATCTGGAGGCTACCAGAAGAGGGTGTTGGGTATGTAGTATAATGTGACACATTAGGGACCAGAATAAGTTTTGTACGGATGTCGGAGTGAGAAATGATAACATAAAGTACATAGCAGTTGAGACAGAACGAGCAGAACTACGGTACCCATGACCTGGAGTTAGAAGCACTATTCTTTTCATTGAAGATGTGGTGACACTGGTTGATGGGTGAATGTTTTACTATTTACTCAGATCACCAGAGTCTTAGGTATATATTCAAACAGATGGATCTAAACATGAGACATCAGTGATGGCTAGAGTTCCACCAAGACTATGACTTTGTGTTGGTCTATACTCCTTGGAAGGGGAATGTAGTATGAGATGAACTCAGCAGGAGGGAGGGTCTATAGTTGCTGAGTGAGGTGACAGACTTTCTAGCCACGTTGCAGATATCATTTTTGGGTAGGGATGGAGTAGCTTACCTCCAATCAATAACTCTCACTCCCCCACTTCTTCAGCAAGTTCTATAGGCACATCTTGGGGATGGGGTATGAGAGGCCTCACATTCATAGATATCATCAGGATAGGCTTCTAATGTATTTTTTGAAGGTGGAGAGCACGAAATCCTCTTCAGAGGACCCACCATGGTACCAATGATTATTTGAGAGGAGGTGTTGAGGGAGTTCGACACATATCCATTGGAGTTATATCCTTGTGTTGAAAAGTTATACCAGGACCTCCGGTGTCAGTACTAGTGGACAGGAATATAGAAAGTCATGGAAGAGTTTGTATCTCGATGCCTCACATGTCAGCAAGTGAAGGGTCAGCTTCAGGTACTAGCGGTCTGAGCACAACCACATGAGTTACCAGAGTGGATGTGGGATGGTATCTCCCTTGACTTCATGACAGGGATACCACATACATCAAGGGTCCACGATTCCATCTTGGTGATCGTTGAACAACTCCCCAAGTCGGCCCACTTCCTACCCATCCGAGAGCAGGGACCGGTAGATATCTTGGGACATCTCTATGTACAAGATATTATATGACTTCACATGGTTTCATCGATGATCGTCTCAGATCGCTTTTCTGATTTTACATCTCGTTTTTGGAAGGGTTTATAAGAGGCATTTGGGACTCAACTACACTTGATCACCGCCTTTTACCCTCAGACAGATGGTCATATGGAGTTGACCATATAGATACTTGAGGAAATTATTTGTGCTTGTGTCCTCGATTTTGGCTGTAGTTTGGAGGACCACTATCCACTGGTTTAGTTTATATACAACAATAATTACCACTCCCCCAATGGCATGGCTCTTTTTGAGGCCCTATATGGGTAACCCTGAAGATCACCTCTATGTTGGACAGACCTAGGGGAGTTAGAACTTATGGGTCCAGAGATGGTATATGATACCACATTGAATGTGAAGATCATCCAGGAGAGGATAAAGACTGCACAGATCAGGTAGATGTCTTATGCCAACAGGAGACAGAGACCCTTTGTGTTTGAGGAGGGAGACCATGCCTTCCTACAGGTCTCACCCCAATGAGGATTATAGAGGATTGGCTGGGGTAACAAGCTATCAATGAGGTTCATCAGACCATTCCATATCCTCAATACATTTGGTGAGGTGGCATACCATCTAACTCTTCCTCCACATATGCATAGCATGCATAATGTTTTCCATGTGTCTCAACTGAGGAGGTGCGTGCGTCATCAATCACAAGTTATCGACTGGGGAAAGACGGAAATATAAGATGGGGGGATGTTTATAGAGTTCCTAATGGAGATAGAAGTTCGACAGGAGAGGGTCCTCCATGGGAGGTTGATCCCTCTAGTGCATGTTTGTTGGTAGCACGAGACTCTCCAAGAGAGCACATGATAGTGAGGGGGTTAGATACATGCTTAGTACCCCCATTGGTTTCACCAGTTTTGTTGTAGTTTTCATTGAAAAAAATCCCTATGGTGTGGAAAATGTAAATACCCAAAAATTCCATATATTTTTTTCATTATTCGTGATTATTAAAAGTCTGTGAAAATTGACAGTGCTTTATTTCGAGTCCTTGTGTTCCTAAAATGGAATTTTTATCTTTTTATAAGGTATGTTTAGTAAAAGTGCAAGCAACATTTTCTAACATTTGAAATGGTGCTTGAAAATGAAATCTGTGGACACCGTTGAATTCACAATACTGTGATTTTCTTAAGGGAATATTTACTTTGACTACAGTAGGTTAGGAGGAAAATATAGTTTTTGGAATTTCTAAAAAAATAATAAAATAACAACAACGATATTGTATTTCTTTTTTTTCAACTGTTGAGCGGTGGTGGCGGGGCTGATGACTTGTTTAGCCATTTAATGGCTTGAATCTTGGTTTTGTAACAACGATGTGGAAAAATTAAATGTTGTTCATAAATGAACACTATTAATGTTGAGTAAATTGGATGATTCCTCCATCTATTTAATTGGAGCTTGGTCGTGGACTTTTGGGATGGCTCTGAAAAACCTCTGGTGATGTATCGTGACACCTTCCACTAATAGAGGATGAAGGCATGGGAGGAACGAACTGTGATTAAAGAACTCTGAAAGCTTCATCAAATGAGGAATTTTCTACCACCACAACGATGTCTCCATCAAATCTCATTGTATGGGGATTTGACATGGATTAATTCTTTGAGATAAAGATGAATAAATTGTTACCCGCTAGGTACAATGCTAATGTGGAGGGCGCAGGACAAACAAACAAGTCCCGAACCTTCCGAAACTTTGTTTTTATTACATTATCTAAGGAAAGAATTTGAAACATGGTAGAACCTTTAATCTGTGATCCGAACAGTGACAACGACATCCTAGGATACCCATAGGCGTGAGCAGAAGTGAAAATGGACCTTCGGAGCTTTCCTGGTGGCCCACAGAAGATCCACCAGCATGGCAATAGTGTAGTGGCACTGGAGACCAGCACTGGCGCCAATAGTGCAGGTAGTAGCCAGCACTTGCCGGTCGTGGAAGAGGGTCGTGCCGCTTGCCCCCATGATGGGACTGATGGGGCGACCGACACTCAGTCAGCCGCGTTAGAGAGGCGGTGTGTTGTCACGTGCCATGGTGAAGGGGCCGTGACATTGACGCCACATCGGAGGGGTGCCCATGCCCCGCAGACCACGTGACGACACCACGTGGCACCGCTGATTGAATATCTGTATGCCTATTTGATCCATTCGGGGAGTTAGGTAGCCACCCGGCTATCGAGCCGCGCCAGCGCACCGGGCCGCATCGCCTGGCGCGTTATGCTGGTTTGTAGACGAGCGAACCTATGTTGATCAGTGTCTAGAGACCCTGTATGGATCTGCATCATAGTGACCCTGTATCAATCCGAAATCCTACGACCCTATGCAGATCAGCAATGCACAACCCAATGAGGACCAACCTGAGAGGTCCCATTGTTGATTAGGGACATACGACACTGTGTGGATCAACAATGGAATAACTCCTTGATGGTTAAGCTGTGGAAACTTCATAACAGAATAAAATGATAAAGCATTAGACAAATCATCTTTATTCATAAACTCAAAGTTGTATACCTGGTTGACGTGATTATTTTTCTTTGTGTTTTGTGATTGAGATCATGATTTGTGTATTTTCTTTGTGGAGTTCTGAGGGACCTTTAGGGGTCTCAATGTCCCTACTTGGTATTTTTTTACTCACCCCTGCATAGGCTTCACCCGCACCTTGTTGTTTCATGTGCATATGATGAGAAGCCTCGACTGAGACATAGATATATAGGTCCTGATGGTGGACAATGGTGATAGTTGATGTAGAGAGTTGTGGATACGATCTATACCTACCCTTCATGTAGGATCCTTGGTGAAAAACTCTACGAGTTGGTTACTATCTCCAATTGAAGTTGTATCTTTCATTTAAGGTTGTATTTCGACCACTTTATTTTCAGTACACACTTTTACTACTACAGTTTTACTTTGTGGTTGCACCTTTTTGTGTTATTGGGTTGTGTGTTTGTACTGATTTAAAGGTATTTCAATCCCGTTTTATGGAAATGCCTTTCTAGTGCTAGTCGCCAACCCCTGACCTATGGAAGGTGGGTTTGGGGTAGCCACAACATGGGCACCGAGGGATGGGTCGTGACAATCACGGTATCATAAAATATGATATGAAAACCAAAGGAATGAGTTATAAATTAGATGCAAGGATATCATACCATATTATATCTCTATATCATACATTGAAGTGTTTTCTTAAAACCTCATATGTAATTTTTTTAGTCGTACATCTATAAACCTTCCACTCACACTAAAGCCTCATATATTTTTAAAAATTACACCTTATATTGTATCATATACAATAATTTATAAAACCATATCCTCAATATTTTTTAGATATTTACAAAACACTTTTATAACTTTATCAATAATTTCTTCATATGTCACGTCATCAGTAATACATTTTGATTAACCACAAAAATATATATTTTGGATAAAATATAAAACATTTTTTGGAAATTTATTTAATTTTGATAAAACATAATACCCATTGAATAAACTATAAAAATTTTACCAATGGGAAATTATTAGACAGAAAGAAAATATTAAATCCCTAATCAACAAATTATATCAAAATAGAATCCTCTAGAAAACCATTAGCGATAGTCAGGAAACAAAGAGATCTAGGTTGATCTCTATAAAGCACATCTATCTATCTACCTACATCCACATGTTATATGATATAAAATTATTCATAATCATATAATCCATTTATGTAATACATAAAGTAAAAAATGAGACATATTGCATACTAATACTGTATAACCACTCATACATTATTGATTCTCTAAGTATAGTCTGTGTATAGCAATAAACACATCACATTTAATCCACCTTGATGAATGGGAACATCAAAAGACCAAATAAAATAGATAATAACATTTCATTTCACTAATCTTTATAAAAATATTCACTCTTTATTTCTATCATAATAGAGGGACCAAATATTTTACTCATCATAGGAGAGGACAAATCCCATCTTAGTTAAATCTCAATTGATGAAACGATGAATAACAAACCCTACCACCCTCTTATTATCTTAAAATCAAGTCAAAAATAATAAATGTGTTAATATTTAGAGGTTATCATTATATAAATATTCTATAACCTCAATTACATGGATTCAATGTGAATACTTATCCCCTATTATAAGAAAGAAAAAGAGTATCACACTCTAAGTTGTATATATAGTGGTTCATCTAGGAAAAACTGATATTTTGTCTCTTGAGTAGATTTGGTATTTCCATATAATATTATACACATTCTATTCATAATATATCTTCATAAGGTATAAAATTATATAAAAAGAATCAATTTAAGTTAACTCAAAATAATATTTTGTGTGGTTAATTATCATTTCAATTCATAATTATATGAAAAAAACATGAAGTAATAATAAATAAGAGTCTATATTGTTTTTTGACATGATAGGTTTAATATTAAAAATATTACTTTTGAATAATAATAACACAATAGATATGATCTTGTGTCATTGTAACCTATTTGATATACTGTTAGAGATTCCGTATGTTCGCTTGAATTTTAAGGGTTTTATAAAAGCATTACATCATTATGTAATTCCTTCCACATCTTTATGAAACCATCTAATAAAACATCAATAAATACACCTTTAATTTGAATCATATAGGAATATTTTTTTGAATAATATCAAGACATGGATATATATTCCTAATTTTCAACTCTTCAAACATGTATTCAAACATTTTTTTTAAAACATCATATAATGACTCGATTTTAAAAATGTTTATCTCAAATTAAAATGTATTTCTATGTTTCTCAACTTAATCTTGTAAGAGTTCCATTAAAAATTGAAATGTATTTCAATTAGTAAAATCAGTGTAATTAATTATATTATCTTTCTAAAATAAGTGTACCTTAAAATTATATAGGATACAGTGTGGAATTCATTTTTTTTAGAATCATATAATTTTTATTTGTTCCAATTTATTCTTATTTAATTATAAACATTATCCCATAATTTTATTATAAAATATACTATGTATATAATATCATACTAATATACATGATCTCATTTTCATTATAAAATAACCCTTATTGCATATCATGTGAATATTTAATTTATAAAATATTGACAAAAATATCATATATGGTACTCTATGTGCATGGAGTAATTTTAGGAAAGGAATATTTTTTTAATTAATATGTTACACTTGGGGCGGTACTAACTCTTTCAGTAATATTTTAACAATTATTTTGGATAAAAAAAATTTAACAATAATAAAACTCCTTTTATCACTATCTTCTTTTAAGACATATTACAAAATATGATCAATTAGAAATATTTGTATGTTGACCATCTTTTATTTATTTATTTATACAAACCATTGTTTAAAGTTACTTGTGTAATCAAATAAGTGAAAAAATAAGATAAAAAATAAAAATTCTATATTTGAATCCAAAATATATTTGAATTCCAACAATCTCTATATAATAACCCCATTACCCATTTCATAGATGCATACTTTATGATCTAACCATTAACTATTTTTTAATTTTAAAATCATATACATAATAAAAATATTATTTAATATATATGTAGTATCACATGTCATTAAAATATAAATATTTTTTTGATAACATTAATACATAACATGGAATTTATATTGTGTTTCTTGTACCCCTTCATATATTTTTCGTAATTCCATATTTGTTGGAAATGTTCCCCTTCATTCTTATCAACACCATTATATTTCAATGACCTTGTCAATCAAATTAAAAATCCAATATTTTTTTTTGGATTAAAATTTTACCCATCTATTTTGCCAATATATGACTAGATCTTAGAAATATCAATCTTAGATCATCTATCCTACACACATTTATAGATAAATAAATTTTTTTATCAGACTCTATTGTATTATTAGATCCTTTATAAAAAATTTACCAAAGTTAATTTCATATCCAATTTATCCGTAAAATAAACCTTATTCTTTATGTGTATTTGATATTTTTAATTTAGTATATGGGTGTATATGTAAAATAGTTTAGTCATTTATCATTATATATATTCCTTTAAGGCCAAATGTCATCTATTTTATACTACCCAAAGGTATCTAGATTTATCTTTTTAAACTAATTTAATAATTAGATACTCTTGACGGGGTTTATCTAGCACATTTTATTTTTATTCTCGTTTCAGAATGAATCATGATTTTTCTATCAGCCTAGAAACATTTTTCTCTTACGATAATCTTTTTTAGTATTGATATCAAAGTCATGTTTGATGATGATAATTCCATTTTATCTATTAAATAATCCTTTACAAATTTTTTTGTATGATTTAAATTCAATTAATATGTAATATTATAAAATTTAATTCAACTAAAATGATGACACCATTTAAATTCTATTATCCCATTCAGTGGTACAATATCCACATTCCACTATGATTGGTGATTATTTTTAATTTTCACAATATATTTGTTTTTGATGGGGATCATCATGTCAATGACATAATATATGACTCTTCTATAGTTGAGAAGACCATGCCTTATCAATGAAACCACAGAGATTGTCTCAATCTTATTCCAATGGAATCATATCATAAATGGTTTCTTAACTATGTGTTACCCAAATATGATAATGATATTTGGTAATCTCTCTCTAACAATTATTTATTTCTAGTATTCCTTACAAAATAAAATCTATAGGCACCTAGCTTTAGAATAATCCTACATATATTGATGATCAAGGTCTTAACATGTCTTAACTTTAGAAGGAGTCTGAAAATAAATATTTTAAGGGGTTTTTTGTATCTATATACCTTATTTCATGTATTAAATTTATCTATGAAGGGGTTTTATTATTATTTTTTAAATTTGTATTCTTTTAACAAAATAAATATTTTCAAACTATATTTATGTAAAAAATATTTCCCAATCCATAACTTGTGTCACTAACCCAAATTTAAATCCAAATATATTTTCAGACATCTAGATTGATTAAGTGAATAATGTCCATGTAAATAATTCATGAAATAGTTTATAATCATATTAAATGAATGATACACATAAGAGTAAGTATGGTAGTATCATGTAAAGCCCTGAACTCGCACATTTTAATTCAATATTAAAACTTGCTATATATTTTTAAAAAAATGGAAGCTGAAAAAAGTAAAAATAATTATATAATAGATAACATTTTAATGTATAACTTTTGGGGGATTAGACAAACAATGCAATAAATAGGAGTTCACAAAAAATTCATAAAAAACTAATTGGATTAATATTCAATAGCTCCTTAAAATTACATTGTACATATAATTAATCATATAATTTTTTTAAAAAACATGATATGAGAATAAAATCTTAGTAAGGGACATTAAAATAAATAAATAAACCATTTGTCGACAAATACTTATTAAAAATTTAAAGATATACTTGGAACCATTAAAAGTAACATATACTTTCTGAATGCTTTAGGTTTCCATAAAACATATAAACATAAATATAATATATTGAAAAAAATTGGGAATTAATTACATAAAAGTTTAACCCTAATGGCTACCATATGTATTGTAACCCTGGTGGTTGCCTTACTACGCAACAGTCATTGACTACCTTATAATGTAACCCTCACGGATACCTTATTGTGTAACCATCATTGTTACACTTGATTTTACCATACGGTAGAACTCCAATATAAACCTACCCAATTAATTGGAGGGATAAATATGTCCCACACTTCATTATAAACAATTCAAATGAACCAGAACAAATTCATAAAATAATTATTATTACATCATAAAAATTATTCCCTAAAAAAATAAATTAAAAGAAGATTTTAATAAAATTACATTTCTAATATCAAATATTTGAAGTGAGAATTGATAAAAAGAATGTAAAATGTGTATAAACTGTAAATAAAAATAATAAAACATAATATAATCCAAATTAGTTTCACAAATAATCATAGTACCATATAATTAATGAAGTAGAAGTTTAAACATATGAGTTGAAATTGGGTAAAGAATTCATTTAACTTAGGTTCATCTTACTTAAAAAATGCTCAAACCTCTTGTATAATGGTTTAAATAATGTTATCAATTCATTAAATAACCATATTATCATTTATAATAACTTATATGATATTATCATAACATATTTACACTAATGTTGTAATTATATTATCTCTATTATTTCAAGTGCATTTTTTGTCATGGTTTCGAAGGTCAATTTATTATGGGATTACATGTAAAAAAGATATAATAATCCTTAAGTGATAATATATATATATATATATATATATTGGCCATTTTATTCAATTAAATGTGAATTAATTCTTTCCATGATATCTCTTTATGTGAAATGAAAACACATCATCCATGAATGTGGTGAATTGACCCACCAAGGATGATGATTTTGTTATTTTAGAAGTAAAGGAGGAGATGAGAGATTTTTTATTAATTTACCATAAATAGAACAAAATTAATATATATATATATATATATGTTACTATGTTTTTTTAAACATTGGATAAGAGGTCAAGATATGGTAGAGGCGGAAAAAAGATAAAAGAGAAAAATAAGGAATTTACGTCTTGAAACGTTCTCCATAAGAACCACCTTAAAGATCTTTGAAGTTGTGTTTTTGTGGGATGTTATACTATTGATTGTGAAAATTGATGAGGATAATGTAATATATCAGAATATAGTCAAGAAATAATGATGAAGGTGATGAATTATTTTGAAAGAAGGAGCTTCCTTTTATGATCGAGGTGAGGGGTAACTTAGGAGGTACTCAAATAATTAAAATATAATAACCCTATTAAAGGTTTTAAGATATACAAAAATTCCTAAAACTATTATCCCATTTATACTTAATAATGATTTGTCTGATATTTAAATAACTTCTAAATATAATTTATTCAGGAAAAATAATAATGTTCAAAATAGAAACTATTCTTAACTATGACTATAAACACATGAAAAAAGCATCAAATTAGAATAGATTTTTTTATTATATAATATAAATATCATATTCATATGGGGAGTTCATTAATTTTCTTAAAATATAAAATTATATTTATTTTATTATTTTTATTATCAGAAATTTGATTTATTCATTATTTGAATTACTGCCGCATCATAATTGTTCAATCCATTAAATTATTTATATATTCCCTAAAAATTAAAATTAAAATTTAATGGAAAATATAAATTTATTATCTTTCAATAATATATTTATGTTCGAAAAAATTAACTAGAAGCCCATTCATTAAAAAAGTATATGAATCAAAAACTATATTGTGACAAAATTACCTCCTTTAAAAATTAAATATTATAATGGACTTAAAGTGATTCATGTAGGTCAAAAAAATTGAATATCGAATAAAAATTAGATAATTATCCATAATTACTTATAAAACAACATTTATCCAAAATATGGACCTTTTAATAATTTTTATAATTTTAATGTAAAACAATTTATTTATTTTTCTTATACATGCAGAAGCACTACATCAGTGTTGCACAAGAATAAGGTTAATTACTTAATGTATAAAAATTAAAAATAAAATACTATTATAAAAAATTAATTAGCTTCAAAATAAAGTTCTATATTATTTCATTATTTGTATTAAATCATATACATGGCAAGAGAACTTCATAAATTTGTTATTTTTTCTTTTCTTTCCTCTCACAAGCATTTCACATGTATTTGGATAAAAATAATTTAATATAACTGTACTATTCAAAATTAACATAAAAACCATAAATAATAAATATAAATTAATAAAAAAAGTCTTGAAATATTTTTTACCACACCATTATTATTTATAGGGAATCAAATTTTACATTTCCATTACAGTGGAGGAATTACGTTGACACTGAAAATAATTTGGGTAATCGTCATGAAATAAATTATAACATATATATTCTGAAATATTGATATAAAATATTACTCTTATAAAATAATAATTTAGTTATTGAATAAATTTAATAAATTTTTATCAAAATTATATCTTCATGATGTTAAAAAAATATGGTATTTTATAAAAAAGTGTATTTTTAAATATTCACCGAAAATTAATCATTTTTGGAAAATTTTCAACAAATTATACAAAGATAATTTCAACATCATAAATTAAAAAATGATTATTTTGTTAAATTAAAATTATATAACTGACAAATTAATGTTGTATGTAAATAAAAATTCAATAAATTATTAATTTTAATAATATGTTAACATATTGAATACAAATATTTAATTCAAGAATAAAAATAAATATGATTCTATAAATATCTTGGTTGTATTATTCTGCCCCATTAAATGAAATTCACAATGGAAATTATTTCATTGAACATATAATTGTAAATTTACATATTGAGAATTTTGAAAAACCATTTTCTTATATTTAATAATTTTACCAGTAGTTAAAAAGTACATTATATCAATTTTTTTAAAAAAAATGACATTTTATAATAAACAATGTTTTATAGATAGTTCTTATGATACCTAATGTAATGCCATGAACCCATACTTCTGGATTTACTATTAAAACATGTTCTATATATTTTTAAAAAATAATCTAAAATAATACACAACACTTAATATAATAGAGGTCTTTCCTGGTATAGGTTTTGGTGGATTAGACAAACCATAAATTAAATTTGAGTTTACAAAAACAATTAAAAGATAAGTAATTGGATTCATCTACATGAGAACCTTAACTATATTTCATACTTCTATGGAATCCAATGAAAAATATATTTAAAAAATTGGATGAGCACCAAATCTCAATAAGGTACAAAAAAATAAATAATGAAATCTATAGTCCACAAATATTAATAAATACCTGAAAGATATACTTGTCACCATTAAAAGTAACATATACATTATGAAAACATGAGGTTTCCATAAAACGTAGAAAACATAAATAAACTATTAAGTTAAAATGGGGTATTACATACTTAATATTGTAACTATCATGATAATAATATAATTTTTTATCCTCATGGCTTCCATACAATGTAACCCTCATTACTACCTTATAATGTAACCCTCACAACTACCATATTATATAACCATCACAGTTACATTTAGTGTAACCAAAAGGTAAAACTCAATCCTAAATTTACCCAATTTATTAGGCGGAGATATAGGTCCCACAATTCATCATAAAAAATTTCCAATAATGATAAAATAATCATAAAACAATAATACTTAAATCATATAAATCATTCCATTTAGAAAAAGTAAATATATTTAAAAATTATTTTTAAAGAAATGTCCATTTAAATTATCAAATATTTGAAGCAACAATTTATCGAAATATTAGAGGGTCTATATACTCTGTTAATTCAAATAATACAATATAACATAATAAAAATTCATTTCATAAATAATCATAGTACCACATAGTTCATAAAGTCGAAGTTTAACCATATGAATTGAAATTGGGTTATGAATCCCCTTACCTCTGATTTATCTTACATGAAATGTGTTAAAACCATCTATATAATGGTTTAAATATTGTTATTTTTATATTAAATAAATATAAACATATTTATAATTACATATATGATCTTCTCATAACATCTTTTCACCCATTATGTAATAATATATTTTTATTTCCATTGTTTCAGGGGTTGTTATTTCATGGTTTCCATGGTCGAATTGTTATGGAATTCACTATACAAAATATATAATAATATAGAAGTGGGGATATATATATATATATATTTATGTCATTATATAAAATTACATGTGAATTTAATATTTTAAGGATTTTTGTAAAAGGGAAAAAAACACACCGTCTACGAAAGCGATGAATTGACACACTAAGGACAATGATTTCATTATTAAAGAATAAAAGGAGAAGATGAGAGATTTTAAGATTAACATAAAATAAACATAAAAACATATAGAATATATATGATACTATAGTTTTCATAAATCATTTTATAATATTTTAAGATAAGGTAGATGTGAAAAAAAATTGAAGAGAAAAAGATGGAATTTACCTCTTGACAATTTCCCTTTGTGATCCTTCGTATGGATCGTAGATGTGGACTTTTTGTGAGAACATAAGCTCTCAAGTGTGGAATGGGATGAGGAAAACAGATAATGGAAGAATATATTCAATGAAAAATGCTCATGGTGATGAATTTTGCCGAATGAATGAGACACTATTTATAATTAAGGTGAGGGGTAACTTATAATGTTTAAAAGAAAACAAATAAAATGATTCTATTATAGTGTTTTAGACTTTCAAAAAGTCCTAAAATATAAAGGAGATTTCATTTTAGATACAATATTATCCTATTTATCCCTAATAAGAATATTTATGATTTTTATATAATTTTACAATATATTTTATTAATGAAAAATATTTGTTGTGAAAATAGAAAACTTTTCATAACAATGAATTTAATAACATGAAAACTAAGATTTACATTGGATTTAATTATTTTATTATATTATAGAAATATAATATTCTTTTTATGGAATTCATGAGTAATCTTAAAATATCAAATTATATTTATTTTATTATTTTTAAAATCAGTAATTTGATTTATTCATTAACTATATTACTAATTCATCTTAATTTTTGAAGCCATTAAAGTATTTATTTATTCCCCAAAAATTAACAATAAAATATAATGAAGAATATAAATTTATTATATTTCAATAAATGATTTATTTTTGGATAAATATACTAGAAATCCATTCATTAAAATATTATACTAATTAAAAACAATATTATGAAAACTTGACTTCCTTCTGAAATAAAATATTATAAAGGACGTAAAGTAATTCATGCTGGTCCAAAATGTCCCAAAATAAAATTAGAAAGAGATTATGGTTGAAAATTAATTTGAAAAAAATTATCCAAAATATTTTTTATTTAATAATTCTTATAATTTTAATGAAAAACATTTTATTTCTTTTTCTTAGGCTTACACATGCACTGTATTAGTGTTTCACATGAATTAATGTTAATTATTTATGAAAAAATAAAAAGAAAATACAATCATAAAAATAAATAAATGAGGTTAAAATAAATTTTTATATTCGTTTATTTTTTTTATTCAATCATATACATGTTAAGAAGACTACCAAATTTTTTTATTTTATCTATTCTTGCCCTCTGTAGGCATTGCAAATTCATTTTTATATGATTAATGTTATATAACATTAAAATTAGAAATTAATAGCAAAAAACATATATAATACATAATAGTTAATAAAAAAATCATGAAAATATTTTTATCATGCCATTATTATTTATATAGAACCAAATTTGACATTTCTAATACTCTGTAGACACTACATTGGCAATAAAAATAACTTGTATAGTTTTCACAAAATAAATTACAACGTACATGTTCTGAAATATTTTTTTGTAAAATATTACTCATATAAAATCGTAATTTATTTATTAAAAAAATTTAATTATTTTTTAGCATAGTTATATCTTCATGACGTCACAAAAAATGTGGAATTTTATAAAAACAAATTTTTTTACTATTCACAAAAAAATTAGACATTTCCAAAAAAAATTGAAAAATTCATATTAAGATAATTTCAACATCGTGAATTCAAAAAAGAAAATAGTTTTGATATATTATTATTATATATCTGATAATATAATTTTTTAAATAATTAACCATAAAATTAATTATATATTTTAAGAATTTGTTTAAAAAATGAATATAAATATTTAATTCAAGAATACTAGTGTATATTATTTTATGAATACCTAGTTTGTTACATTTCAAACCCCAAATTGTGTTAGAAGATATTATGATCCCATTCCAATGAGTGGTCCATCCTAAATCCCCTCTAGCCATGGTTCATTACACCAGGGAGACTTTAATTCTATAATATTTTTTACACCAAATTGGTATAAACTATTATTAATCATTAAATTCAATCTCACAGCTCATGTGGAATCCAAATTAAAACTATATGGAATCTAAATAATTTATCACATATAGCTTTTAACTTTGCAAGTTTGATAATTTAAAAAATTATATTAACATTATAAACTAAATGTACATACCAATTCATAATATAACTCTTATATTCATGAATAAAACAAAGAATAAACTATATAAATGAATATCTATTAAATTTATATATGAGATAAATATTTATGTTGAATTTATAAAAAAATTATAAACATCTAATAATTAATAAATATTTGTGAATATTCTATAAATAAATAAATACAAACCCTTAATATTTATTCCTAATATGAACACCAGCATATTATAATTATCTAAGACATTTATCGAAATATAAGAAATTAAATTGAAATATAGGAATTTTATATTTAATATAAACAATACATAAATATGTAAATATTTCACATAATCCAAATAATATATATTTAATATTATTTATATCTTGACTTTATTTATTATAAAAAATCATTTTGATATGGTTTAAGTGACATCTCAAAAAATGATTTTAATTTGAATATTTCAAATTAATTAGTATAAGTAATTCTTAAACTAATATAAAATCTATTACACATTTATTTCGTTTTTAGTTTATAAACATTTTATAAATTATATTATAATTTCTATATAATACTTTTATAAATAGATTATTTCATTCCATATAGTTTTAATATATTTAATATTTAATAATAATATTAATGACATTTATTTATTAACATTTTCAAAAAAATTTATTAATTAATTAAAAACACTTTATAATTATTTAATTTATAAAAAAAGTAAAAACTAAATAGATTTACCATAAATACATTTTTTATAAATTATAAACAATTTTTATATTCTCTAAATCAGTTTATAATTGAATAAAGGAAAAATAAAAAATTTCCTCTTTATCAAATTATACAATAAACACTATATCATAATTCATGATTTAGTTCAAAAGATATATCAGTAATTTTGATTGTCATGTTGTGTCCTATAAAAATTTCATCAGCTACATGAAATCACATTTTAATATTTATCTACTTCATAAGCCACAATTTATATAAAAATTAATACCCTAGTTTATGATAGGTATGAAATGGTATATGATATCATTCCTCATCAATGAGATATGTATTTTTTATAGTCTACATCATATAAAAAATATAATGCATAGTTTTTGAAAATGAAACACCACACATCTATATAATCCTTTAATAAAATCCCCCATATTGTACATTACTGTTTATCAAAATCATTGGAATTGTCCTATGTTATAAGCATTGACATCCAATATATTTTTATGTGATCATAACATATCTTACAACACAACATATCATAATATAAGTCACTGATAAAAATCTATTTCAAATTTTATAATTTAGAATAACATATCCATTTTACTTTATTTTCAATATGATTTCATGGATCAATTAAAGCACAAAATTAACCTAATACCACTTATGGGGTTTTAAGAGGGACTAAAATGTATACATGTAGAAAAATTCAAAGTGTCTTATACCCACAAATTTCCATTATGTTGAAACATAAATCCTGAAAAATATAAATAATTAGATACCTTAATTCCTAATGATAACTAAGAATCTATCAGCAATTACATGATCTTGATGAGGGTCACATAGGAACTGTAAAAGTTTCTTTCTTCATATACTATCAACAAGTAAATGAATATCACAAAATTATAGTAGTATCCTCATTTTTTCAGGGTATAATAGTACATTAAGTGGAATAAAAGAAGAATGATCGAGCTTTATCATTGGAAGAATAAATGTCAAAAATAAATAATTTGATGTTATGATATTTTAACGTAATTTAATGTGGTTATAAATAATGAAATCTAAATCATTCATGAATTTCACAACTAAATAAATTCATTGGGTTTTATTAAAGGGTTTAATGATAGACTTATGTAAAATAAATATGAAAAATAACATTTAACATTTTACTATCATATTCATAATATAATATGATTAATATACATTTCAAGACATGAGATATAACTATATTCTATAAAATGATCGAGATAATGTTTGTTGTATGACACCACTATATTGAACATTACAATATCCCACTCTAAAGCACACATTATGAATCTGATTAATAGATATCAATCTATATGATATCTCTATTTTATAAAATAAATTATAAAATAAAATCTTCATATATTATATTAGATTTAGTTAATATATTAGTCATTTATATGGGAATATAGTATCAATGGAATGTTATATATTTCCAACTATAAAACGTATTATTGTTATCCTTTACATGTGATTGACTTGGGTGATATTGAAATCAATAATGATAGGAATTTTATTTAGTATCAAGTGGAAATATATTATTATAGAGCGAAATTTATTTATGGATAATAATTCCCTTATTGTGAGTTTTTTTGGAAATATGGACTTTTAAATAAAATCAACTGGAAAAGGTAATCTCATATGTGAGTGATATATCATGAATTGTTTTATATTACCATTATTATATTTTGGAAATTTTTTCTAATGATAATGGTTGATGTACTGATATGATTTATTTTTTAATGATTATGGTTTATTATTTTTAAAGATGAAATGTTTTAACAGGGGTGTGTAATATGGATACCTAGACATTTGTTTCTAGATACATTCTATAATTCTGGAGAATATCTTAATTTATTTTCAATATGATGGGTAAAATAGTACATTTTTTGATATTGGAATGAAATTTTGAGTCCAACTTTGGATTTTTGATTTTATTTTCACTATTTGGAATTTTTTTGATAATTTACTTTGGTTCTTGGAGTTTTTGTTTAGTAATAGGGTTTTATGTAGTTAATTTATTGATCTATTTACAATATAATTCAATTTGGGTTTATAATTTTATTAAATATGTTATGTGTGAAATGTGATGGTCATTGACATGGGATTACTAAATGAGAGGGGCAATTTATAATTTTATTAAAAAATAGATCATGGTTCTATCAATGTTTTTAATGTGTGGATGTTGAATATAAAAGTCTAATATGAGTTATATTGCAATTAATAAACAGTTTTCACCAAAATAAACCTCTACTCAACCATTTTAGTTTATTATTCCCCTAGAATAATATCTGTCTTATTTTACATTATATAATTCATTTGGAATCATTTTATCTTTTTATAATGAGATATATATTGATGGAGAATGGAAATATATTAATTGAAATTGGTGGATGGGGATTAGAGGCCATCATGGATTAAAGTTAACTGATTGATGATTCATTTTTTTCAAGCATGGTATAATTTCAGTTCATTATTTGATAAAATATTTATATATGTTTTTATTTCTAATATTTTATTTATGTTTTAATTAAAGATAATTTTGGAGGAATTATAACATTTTATATGAACAAATGTGTTAAACCACATGAGGTTCTTTCAAATAACTACATGGTTTACCCAAGTAAAAATTTGAAGGGTAAAATATAAAGAACCCATAGTGTAGTTAAGAGCATCATTCTAGTAAGGTGTTATATACAGATGAATGACAATATGGAATAACAATTTATGGTGCATTTTTGATCAATTAATACCACAAAACGCTTCAATTGGAATAAATTGGTAAATAAAAATGTATATGGAAGATTTAGTTAGTTTTTATGATTGAAACATTAGATATTCAAGGGGAAATTTTTTTTGTATATAAGATTTTTGAATTTTCCTTGAATCTAAGGACTAATACCAAGGAACTTAAGTTAGATATCATTCAGTAATGATGGATATATAAGAATAAATTAATTCTTGCATATAAATAAAAAGTTTCATAGGAGGGGTTTCATAGGAATAACTTAAACTATGGACATGTAGGAACTACATCATGGTTTTAACAACTACACTAAAAACATTAAATATAAAAATAACATAAATTATAATAGTGTATATCACATAATAGTAAGTCCCCAACAACATGGGAGTTCAAAAATTGGCAGACCTGAATGATTTGGGATACATGAGATATAAGTTGAGGCACCATGTATATATTGTATCATTATTGTATAGTATTTAAAGAGGTAAAATGTGTAGTCCAACATTTCAATGATATTAATATCATCTAATAGATAATCAATATTTCAATGGGTAATATTTTCACACAAACTATAGTCATTCATAATCACGATGAAGTTGATCGGCACATTAGGAGAAATCCAAAAAAACATTATTTCATGCCATAATCCTGGTGTTTTCACCATGGTGATGTGTGGGCCTATATAATATTCATGATGCTAAATTTTGAAAAGAGATTCATTTTAAAGAGATGAAAAATAGATAAATGAAATAATATTGTAAGAGACTTTATTAGAGTGACCTTGAAACTTATTATATAACCTTGATGTACTGATTTCATCCACATGGATTGATGATCATTGAGTATGGTTTTTAGGTTTCATTTAAATTATTTTATATGAGATTCAACCTTTATTTTCATTACTGTTATTCCTCCATCCCTTAAGAAAATCCATTATTTCTTCATTGTTTATTATTCCATCATGATTAAGTCGTTTTCTTACGGGATGGTGGACCGAGAATAAAAAGATGATGATTTAACAGAAACGATTAATTTTTCTTTTAAATTACCTATGTTATATTAGCATCACATAGATCCTCTTTTATATACAATCTCTTAGTAATGAAGTGAGAGTGATGGTGTTTATTGGATGGAACAAAATGTGATAAAGGATGATGATATTTTAACAGTCATCCGTAATTATTATTATTATTTGGATATATCAAAATAAACATAGATCTTATTAGATTTCTTTGACTCTGAGTTTCGGGTGGACATATTTAGTGTTAGTAGTTGCTATCTATATGAGAATATCTACCACAATAAGTCTCATAGTTAATTAAAAATTTTATTCTATATGAAAAATTAATCATAACACAATGATATAAATGCTCACTAATCGATCCACCAACTCTGTAAATCATAATAATTAATTTTTTAATTCATATTCGTTATATGATCTACAATATTTTTTAATCGTCTTTTCCATCCCTAATATATTTACAATTAATATATTCATAATAATTCAATTTTTCAATTTTTTTACTTTTAAACTAGTCTAGGATCCCCATCTTCCAGGTGGATTGAACTCCGGAATTAAATTTTTTATACAACAGTTTTTGGGTTTTAGTGATTGGGATGTTATAAATTTTAAATTTTAAATTCTAACACAATCCATTAAGATGTGTGGATTATAAGGGGAGGGATCAAATATTTGGATTCATTATTTATGATATTAGTATGAAAAAATAAAAAATATTTGTTACTAGTTGATTGGATAATTATTTTTTCAAATATCTAATTTTGGATTTTGGTATATTTTACATGCATTAGTTTTTGTGTTTTCCTCATAGATTATTTTTTAATTAATTAACCAATCATGACAGACATGATCATGCTGCTTAGATCAATATTATCCACTTAGGATTATTCCCAATATTATTCTTTATATTTTGAAAAAATGGAGGTCTACATTTAGAAAACTAATAATGTTTATGACACATTAAGAGATAGTAAACATCCTCAGTAGAGACCAATAAGTACCACATAGGATAACACTGATAAGTTATGGACATCTATATTTTGATGGAGACACTTTTATAATTTTCAAGAAACCATGTTAAGATAATAAAATATAGTCGATTAAATGCTTCCTTCATATGATTCAAAACATGGTACAATTTGGATGTACATAGAATGATGACTCCATTATCATATCTATAATTATATAGAGTTCTATGGAACATTTATTATTATTTTACATTTATGAATCAATAAAATATTTATAATTATAGTTTTTATAAATTGTATGAGCCACATAATGGATGAAATCTCAACCATTTGGATCATTCATGAATAGGGGTAATCTTATGTGAAGATTTATGTAGAAATATTCTTCCACTGGTGAAGGTGGAGTAGTTGATGAGAAAAATTAAAAAAAAATTCACAACCAGATAGTGTATCTACCAATGAATCATGGGATGTGTTCAAGGGTCTATTATCAATATCACTACATTATAGAGTTATAATTTGGATTGAATTGAGATTAGTTTACAAAATAACTATAAATTATTGTTTGATTTGGTGATTGGAGGAGGATTAATGAAAAAGATACCATTATAATCTCAAGTGATTCTATATAATATTTTAGATATTTTATCTTAATGTTAATGAAATTGATGACCACCAATGTAAGGAATACATCAAGTGGAAGTGAGAACCAATCTGTCTATTCAATCCCACGTTTTTTCTAGTAATTTATAAATAATAATCATCCTCAACAATCAGTAAGACACATTTATGCCACAATAACTGATTTTTGTGAGTTTTGTGGAGGGCCAAACCTATTTCAATATTTTTATCTATATATTAGGGGAACATGATAATTGATATAATTTTTTTATAATCATCCCATATATTGATACACAAATAAATTTTTGAAATGGGTAGGTTCGACTTACGAAAATTAATTTTGTAGACAAGGTAGGGATAAAACATGAATTACACACAAGATGCTATATTTTTTCCCATAGAAAAAAAAGAAAAAGAATGAAGAGGGTAGTGATATCAAGACTCAATGATTCAATTTGTTCAAATAAATCAGTTTTAGTTTATTCTATGATTTCATGATTCCCATCATTAATTTTTAGTTTTAAAAAAACTATATCAGGTAGAAAGGCATGAATCTCAATAAATTGTAAAAAACCCTGTAAAAACATGATAATTACCTAAAAAAACCATGTAGAACTATAGAACATAGAAAATTAGTTTTGAGAACTTTCATAAAAACTAATATAGGTACTACATGTTATTCAACCTAGAAACGCCTATATAGTATGAGATGAGGTAAATGGTTATAAATAATGGAGTGGAAATGATCAATAAGAGATGGATGGTCATAAGTCTAAATAGATTGTGGATGGGGGGAAATTGTTTTTGGATGAAAATTTATAAAATATAGAGGGAGTGACAGAGAAATTTATAACCTAAAAATTAATTAATCCAAAAAAAATATGAATAAATAATGTTAATGAATATGATTAATAATCCAAAATTTAATCTAAATATACTAAATCATAATTTTTAGAGGGTATGTGTCAATAATTTCTTTTAAATTTTCAAACAAACTCTCATAGAAATCTCATTTGATGAGAAAATTTCAAAATTTCCGAAATATTTCAAGTTCAATAAGAATATTTTTTTAAAAAAGAGGGAATTAGAGGATTTTGGCATGATTTATTTAGGTGAATAATGTTCAGAAGTTGTGCAGTGAAAACCCCCACCAATACTATGATATATAGAAATGTTTTTGATTTCTTGATTGATTAGATCTTATAACTTTGTAAATTACCTATGTGATATTGGGGTTATTGTTAACTTGATTTCACTAAATGTGTTAAATAATATTTAGCTAAGAATCTAATTCCCATGATAGTTTACTTGAAATTAATGCATAGGTTAGGGAAATAAATGATTATTATTCAAGGGGATATGTTGGTAAGGGATGAAATTTTCATCATTATTAATGACTTATTTATGTTAGATATATAAGAAAAAAGATATGTCATTGTAATTATTGTTCAACATTTTATAGAAACCGGGGAAGATCTTGTTGACATCAATCAAGAAAATATTATATATCATGTTCAAGAAGAGAAATCTCATTTTTACACCGTGAAGGACATAAAATATATAGACAAACCCAAATCCTTTCATATAATCAGTTCCATTAAGAATGATTTCAATATTTTAATTTTTATGTTGAGGAAGAGGAATCCATCGATGAAATAGTCGATGAGAAAAGTATGAATACTTTGAAGAGATGAAAAGAAATTTTTTTGATGCATGTATAACAAATTTTATGTTATTATTTCCCAAAATAGACTACCTCAATTATATAAGAACCAAATCTAGAGCTAAAAAATCTACGGAGAAACCTTTAATATATTTTTATTGGGCGAATTGAAGGAATTTACAAAGACTCTTAATGAAGATATTTTTATGTAAGAGAAGAAATGATCAGTTGAGGTGTTAAATATAATAAATAATGTGATAGAATAGAGAATCAAAGAAATAAAATTAATTATCCACTCTACTTTCATGCACACAGTATGGTTACAAGAACAAATGGAAATGACAAGATAACTCGGAAGGTGGCTGATCCCTCTTATGAAGGTTGTGGTGATAAAGATGTAGAAATTTCATGAGGAATAATTTTTCTATTCTATCTCATATATCTAATGGGTGATCCCACATAATTGAAATCCAATGAAAGGAGTATTATTCATTATGAAGAAATAGGATGAGATAATTCTCACCTGAATGGTAATGGGGTGGAGGGTTTGTGGGGATTTCCAAAAGTTCAATGATTCCCTAATGAAGGGTCATTTCCCTACCCCATTTATCAACAAAATGTTGGATAATATTTCTTTGAATAAAGAATATTATTTTATGGAATACTATTCAAGGTAAATTCAAATACTTATTGAATTCGAGAATTAAGAAAGGACTATATATACACACCCCTATTGAACTTTCACCTACTAATACACATCTTTTTACATGTTTAATACACATGTAACTATTTAGTGGTTCTTTACACACATTTTCAACATGATTTTAGAGGATTTAGTAAAATTAATTATGGGTGATTATTCATTCAATGAAAAATAATTTATTTTTTATCATTATCATATAGATTTTTTTAATGATGTGAAGATACTTTCCTAGATCTCAATTGGAAGATATTACATTTCAGGGTTATATATTTCATCTTTCTTGGTCATATAATATCAAAATAAAAAATAAAAGTATATATATTAAAAATAAAAGTGATTAGAGAACTATGAGAGCTAATATGAGTGATGTAAATTTATTATTTTGTTTCTTCAGTGGTTGTTTAAATAAAATATTTTTCAATAATGTTAAAGTATCAATTTGACAAGTCACTCATGTCATGTAAAAAGTAGGGGAATTATTTTTTTTAAACTAATTCAAGGAAGATTTTATGGATATGGTGATGAGATTAATATGTCACCCAATACTTTAATTTCTTAATTTGTAAGAGCCTTTTGAGTTTATATTTTCCAAAAGTAATTAGGAATTATTATTAGTGATTGGAAAATGGGTGGATATTAGTTTTTTTGACCCATGTCCTATATTAGTAGGACCCTAATAAAGTACCAGGTAAATTACACCACTATTGAGAATTTGTTTCCTACAATGGGATCTACTTTCAATATGTTTTGACCATACCTTTTGCATTCCCAAGTAATAGTTCACACTGATCATGCATCATTGAAATATTTTTTCATGTATAAGGGAACCAAACATTTATTGATTCAATGGATATTTTACCAAATGATCTGTACATTTACATTAATGATAATAAGGGTTTATAAAAAATTATTGTATAACATAATTAGAGGTTGGATTTTTCCCACTTGAATATAAAAATATATAGATATCCATGATGAGTATCTAGATTAATTTATTTTTATAATGGAGCTCCATTTTAGTTATTGGTTCGCTAACATCATGAATTAATTGAGAACCAAAACCATATATCCATTTTTTTCATAAAATAATATGATACAATTTTATCACAACACCAAATCTAATTTATGGATAATAAAATATTATTTAATCAGTTTACAGATGGTATGATTTGAATATGTGAACCTGAACGTGGGATTGAATGTCTGTTGGAGTTTTTTTCACTCCATAACAATAAAAAAAACATAAACTAGAAAATAATTGTGATAAAATCCTAATAAATGGATCTCTCTAAATCAATCCACATAAATATGAATATATATTTCTGGTAATGCATGCCTTTTTCAATGAAAATGGAACATTATAAATAAATTTTTGAATTCCATAAGACTCAATCATTGATGTTGTTGTATTATATATATAGAGAATTTACATTATAGTTCCCGTCCCTGACTCATTTGGACACACTTATATTTTGGTATGTGTTGAATATATTTCATGATGGGGTTATGCTAATGTCACTACTATCCAATCTATAATGGTTGTCAAAAAATTATTAATGAAACATATTTTCTATATTTGGAGTATCAAAGATACTAATTAGTGATCGGGGACACATTTTGAGAATCCTATTTTGATAATTTATCTAATTAAATATAGGGTTCATTACAAAAATAGTAAAAAATACCACCTATAAAAAAGTTGATATGTGGAACATTAAAATAGGGACATTAATTAGAGACTTTAAATTATTTTTTACTGATGAATGACACATTTTTCAATAAAACATGGTGATGATTTATGGGGTTAACTAATAACCCATAAGTTTTCATTGTAGGAATAACCATTTTAGTTATTGTATGAGAAACCATTTAGCATTATTGAGGATTTTGTCATTAAATCATATTCTGAATTCATTTTTATTAGTTGAATGGAAAACGGAGCTAGAAGGAAGAGAATACTAGAGTAATATAGGTTTAGGTAAATTTATAGGGATACTTATGAAAATGTTTCAATATTTAAAGAAAATATGAGTTAGTGGACTGAATAAAAATAAATATGACATTGATGCACCTATTTGACAATGTACCCTTATTTAATTCACAATTTCGATTGTTTCCATGAAAGATGAGATCATGATGACCCGTTCAAGTTGTGACCAGACACGTATTTCTAGATGGATTCATAAAGATACAAAATTAAATGGAAAACATTTCGAAGTGAATAATAATTGTCAGAAGATATACATTGACTACTCTAAGGTGGGAGTTTATTTTTCACTCCCCTAGGAATAAATATCATATCTATGTAAGATGTTTTATATTAAATAAATAACTATCATGGAGGAAACCAAACTAAGTCTATTCCTTTTATTGAAATTATTTATTTTTAGTTCATATATTATGTATTTTTATTGTAGTTTATTCATGAAAATATGATTTGATGTTCTATATCCAAAATCTCTCCATTGGGTCCCTCTACTATCCCCAATTGGAATAAAGAAGAAAAGGTGTGCTGGATAAAACCAATTTAATTGGATAAAATAATATAGATGCATCTAAAAAGTAAAGATGATCCATGGTATAATATATATGGTCACTCCACGAAGGTATATAAAAAGGAAAAATTTTAATCTTATCAGAAAATATAAATTCCATGTCCATCCTACCATGCCACATAGGGTCCACTGAGAAGGAAATTGAATCATGGATTTACTATAAATTTTGAGCATGGAATTTCATAGTAATTTTACAATGTCCCAAATGGTTATGTGTCCCGAAATATAATTTTTTATGCATGAAAAGACTTATTGTAATCTATAGTATACATAACAAGAATATCTATTGAAAAAATTAAGATTTTATATTATACAAATTTTTGGTGCTTATACACCACAACCTATATACCAAGATACAAATAGATTATCTATGGGAAATTTTCAAACACATTATTCCACGAAATAGTAGGACACAATGCTAGATCCACAATGGTTAACATTCATAAATCCACAGCCATTGAATTTTTATACCCTTGATTTAATAATATATAATTTCACCCTATAAGGTCTAAAAATGCTATAAATATATAGAAAAATACTTAGAAGAACATTGTGACCTTGCACCTCCCCTGTTTCATATTCTCTAAGAATCATATCCCAACTTCTCTAATTTCCTTGTCCATCCTTGCTTCACGATGTTAATATCAAAAAAGCCAATATTTTTTCATCTATTTCTATTTTCATGATTTTTATATGACCTTTACACATTTAGAATCTATTAATGAAACCCTTATCCCTTGTTTTACAAAAAACGTTCACCACTCTCTGAAAAGTGACACAATTACCTTTAAACCCATTTGTTCAATTATATGACATGATTTCCCATTCAACACCATGGTTTGTATGATTAGTTCCCCCACTAAACACACTCAATTAAAAATTATTTTCCTCACCCTCTACCCAATTTCCTCTTCAAAAATTAAAAAATCATTCCAAATCCAAAAATCCTTTCAAAGAATAAACCAAATCTGCTCTCAAACACATATCCCAAAAAAACACAAACCACCACCTAGAAGCCCACAAACATCGTATTGAAATATTACCCTAAATACAATACAGGAACCTATATCCATGTTAACTTCTACTTTACCGCACTTAATATCCTCTAATACTACTATATTCCATTCCCCATCATTTTATTCATCTCAAACCTACAATCGTTATTTCCTTCATTTCATTGATATAAATATATTCTTGATATTATAACTTTTATGATTAAAGTATATAGGGAATAAAAAATGTGATAATTTTAGGTGATGAGGAAAATTATCATGGATTGTGATTTTATTGTTTCATTTTATAGATATTAGTTTTGAGAATATAATTTTGGTTAGAGATAAATAATACTTAGAGATTAACCAATAATTTGTGAAAATTTTTGAGTTTAGATTATATATAGTGACATTAATGTTTGGTGGAAAACATGGTAAGAAGAATTTAGAATAGATTATCTTGTGTATTTTGGTTTATAGTTTTTATTTGGTGTATAACAATGAATATACCGAGTTAGAACATGATTCTTTACAAGATGACTGACAGGAGAAAGGGATGTGTTTGATAATGTAGCACACACTAAGGCATAGTGTTTTGAATTCCAAGAGAAACTATCTAAAAAGTCTCTTTATATAATCGGTCATAGTAATATCACCCATGTGTGGCTAGCCAAGGATGATTCATATGGATTAATTAGCTAGTTTGATTTGTTTATCATTTATTATATTCTTGAAAAGATGAATGTTAGAATAGAATGACAATTCTACCATTAAATTATGGGGAAACATAAAAATAGAAAGGGCATGATCATGTGTATAAAATGTTCCCCTTTTTAAGAAAAAGGGTGTAGTTTTTAAATTTTAACTTACCCACATTCTTATTTAAATGAAATTGAACTGATTTACATTTTATAAACTGGTGATGATAGGAGTTATACTGACAGATAGTGATAATTATGTTCCATAAAAGATTTATGCCTACATTCTTTAAGTGGATTAATAAAAGGATATCCATTTAAAAATTACCACCTAATTACAAGAACGCCCACTAAGATATCAACTGGAGAAATAGTTATGTAACACCCCTGATCCATTCCAACATAGAAGTGGAATGATAATTTTTCTAGGTCGCATTAGTATCTTTTTTTATTTATCACCATATATATATGATGGAATTGGGATTTTGTTTAAGGAACCTCAGGTTACACCATAAGAATAATTACCCATGGCTAAAAAATCTTAGTTAGAATAGGGAAAACCCTCTAGATTCATACCCACCCTTAGTTTTGACTCCTCCATTCCTTAGCCCTCCACCACTCAGTGGGTTCTCCCTTAATTTTTTTTCAATCACATATTCTAGGTAACTACTAAAGTAGTTTCACGCCAAGTAACACTAAATTACCCAAGAAATATAGTCATCCATATATTTTTTGATTTCTATACATAGTGTAATTTAAAGGGAAAGATGATATATTCACCACATGTGTTCCAATTGTTATACCCGGAATACCTACAAAGGATCTCCCCCTTCTCCTGGGAGACGCCGCCATCCCTCGTGATGTAAAAATATTTTATCAATTATTTTTTATATATTTAGTATAATTAAAATATATAATATCTTAGATTTTCTAAACAAATATGTTTTTTATAGTGTGATAATAATAAGATAAATGATAAAATAGCATCAATTTATATTATTATTGGTTTTATAAATATTTTAAAATTTATTATGACGGGAAAAACCTTGAAAAAAATTTAATCTTTTTTATATAGTTAAGGAGGTTAGTCTTATGCATCTAATGGATTTTTCATTTTTTAACAAGGAATGACACTATATAATTTGAATTTCGATAAAATCCAATATTGAATATGACTTGTTACAAATGGTATGCACACTCTAGAAAAATAAATAGCGTATTTGATATTAAAACAACCCCATGGTATAAGAATACATGTCATGGGTTAGGATATTATAATACTAAAACACTAATTCGCATAAGTTTTAAAATTCTAGGAGCATGTTTTGTAGGAATCAACACGCCAAACCAAATTCTATGTAAGATTGAATCACATTGTAAACACTCTATGTAAGAGCCTTATATGTGATATTATGTTCCATAAATCCTAATATACAATCCATTATATCATAACAACAATTCCATTCATATAATAATGAATAGTGTGCTCCAATTTCTATGTCATATTCAATACATACCAATAATAAGTCGACACCTATAGTGCACTATTCTAGAATAATGCATTATGTAAGGAGATATGGAGAATCCATATATGAATAGAACACTTATCAAGTCAAGAAACATATGTTCCCACTCACTATAGTGAGATTCAAATGAAATTTTCAATGGAATAAACCATGAATGATTCAATCATTCTAGACACAACCTTTGTGATGTTCACCGCACATATGAATCAATGTTTCACACCTAATAAAGGATTTCTTCTCACATGTGATTTCAAAGCTCCAATAAAACTCACATAAGGGTAAAATTCCAACATCCAAACCCTTGTATGATTCTCGTGTATGGTGAATCTTATCTTCACTCGTGACTTATATGATGACTTGTGACACATTGAAATCCAACATTATACATCCATGCATGATAAAACTAAATATGATATATCACATGAGATTGAAATTAAAATTCATGAAGGAATTAGGTCTTGACCTAAAATCCACATTCAACTTCATCCTTGTCTATGCATATCAAAACATGATCCTCACACAAGGCTATATACTACATCATGATGTAAAAAATTACACCCTAAATGAATATAGTGGTCAACCAATAGGGATATTGACTACAATTTGAATTTTTATAAACTGTTTAAATAGGTTTGGGTGAATGAATCATAGAATGATGTGTGATGTGAGAGAATAATTCTGGTGTAATCACAACTTCCAAAAACAACATATGATTTGTAAGGTATGGTATGGAGAATGGATAAGTGTTGGTTTATTTTATATATTCTTATAATTATGTTATCTTACCTCATATGATGGTGTTGTATGGAATTTCTTGTTAGGACATGGATAATTCCACCACTCTCTACTATTGAATTTAAATGATTTTATAGTTTTATTTATCTTATTTAATTCTCATGAAGAGTTGTATGTTTTTCAAAGAAATAATACATGGTCTTCTTTATGATTATTTAATTCTATTATCCTCTTATAATATCTTTTGGTTTCTACAAAATTTCACATTGAACCTATTCATTTATTCCATTGTGTAGGGATAATGATTGATTGAGGAGTGATCAAGGGGATTTGGTCCCTATAGGATGGACAAGGCAGTGTATGAGACAGTTATTAAATTTATTTACAAAAATGAACACATAAGTGATGAGTGAGTGGTGCTACGTCTCAAAAAATTTATTGAGTTGAGTAGGTGGTTTCTCCCAAATTTACCCAAGTTTTAAGGGTTAATCGGTCAATTGTAGTGTAGTTTGGGTTGTCTATTACTCACAAACCTAAGCAGATCCTTAGACACACAATAGAAGGAGATGAAATTTTTGGCTATAAAGTTGAAAACATTAGGTTGATTTTAAATTTTTTTAAATGAGAACTAAGAGATCTATGTGAATTAAAATTATGAGAAAATGAGTTGATCCTAGGTTATAGCTCGGGGTGGATTGGATGATTTCTTTTTTTAACGGTTTTATTTTCATTAACTCGAGAAGGATTATTGCAATGAATTCAAAATAACCTCATTACCTACTGGATAAACACCTTCACAAACACATGATAATCACCTATAAACTTGTAGGATCATTTTCATCATCACTACAAGGTAAAGTATCTTATTACCACATAAAATTGGGGCGAATAAATTCAATATGGACGTGGAAGAGAGAAAATCATTGAACAAAAAAAATCAAATAAAAGTAATTAATAACATTTATAGATGATGAAATGACATCCAATCCAGTCCCCTTCCACCCCCTTGGATAAACCCATAAAAGAGTTATCCCTCCATTGATGACATGTTCCCAACTGAAGCATGATGTAGACTCATAAGGGCGGAATGGAATAAGTAAAGAAACAAAATAACGATCACTCCACCGTTGTGTAATGAATATCACAATGTTTGGTGTGAAAAAGTTCACCACTTAATGAAACAATATCAACGCGATATGAAGAAGAACATAATAAAATATGAAGAAGAAATTTTTTTAAGAACTATTGTGATTCAAAATACATATATGATAATGAAGAACGATTACACCACCAAATTGACAGCATAACAATACAATGCAACAAAGCACCAAAGATGATAAGAAAAACATGAGATCCTTATTCCCCTCACCACCAGCTCCTCATATATGCATATTAGGAGCCTTAGGTCCACTCCCTAACAATAATTTTAACCCCCCAACAATTAAGAGAGTCAAAAGGAGGGTGAGGAATTAAAAGAAAATTGACGTTACAAAGTTGACCACAGAACCAGCCAAATTCGTCCACCGTTTTGATGTGTAATTTTGTAATTGAAGACGGATGAATACGGAGGGGTATTAGAAGGGAAATATTCTAGTCCATATGTCCTTAATTATATTTAAAAATTTCAGGAAATTTCGTGTAGATTTTTGGATGTTATGGTCTAAATGATGGGACGACTTTATGTGCATTCATATCAGGCCCACCATTTAAATCTCAACATCAGATCCCCTTATCATCATGAGAAATTCAGAATTAGATCCGTAAACAGTTAAATAAAATGATCCTAATATTTTTATCTTTCTACTGCCAAAATTTGAGCTTCATTGGGCCTGGGTTGTGGGCCCCGCATTTGTTTGATGGGCCTTAGGCCCATTATTCTTTTTCCCGCAAATTTCTGCATTCAGGGGCACAAATATACATCTTCCCTTGAGATTTATCCTTTAGAACTAAATGATAGAATTTTTCAAATAACGTGGTGAATCATATATACCAAAATATCAAATTATAACGATGAAAAATTTACTTTTCACAATAAATTTATTGAGTGGGCCAAAATTGACATTTTAAGCATGAATTGCACAATAATGGGAAATTAAGTTCAATTTCTGAATTGGGATAAAATTAATGTTTATGAACTTTGAAACACAATAATATTAAGATATTAACAATGAATATTAGCCACTTTCAGTGACTAATCACACCCCCAACTTGAGTTTTTCTTGTACTGAGAAAAATATATTACAAATATGAAATTTGAATCCTCTTTTCTAAAAAAATTTTAATACACATTGCTCACCCAAAGACCTCATACCAAAAAAAATTATTTAACCCATCAAAATCATTTAAAAAAGCTTGGTCCATAAGCATATCGCAAGCCCAAGCCCATTCCTTTGTTCAAATTCATCGCCACATTTCATCCAATTTCAATTACGCATGATAAAGTGTTGTGCATAAAAAAAGATATGGGGCCCATTTTACTGTTCAAGGGGAAAAATAGAAGTGCTAGGTGGGAATCACATTAAACCTTATGATGAGTATCCAATTTTATTTTTGATTTTTTGATTGTTTTTTTATTTTTTTAAACCAAAATTGATATGAAAATACTAAAACTAGTTAAGACAACTATGGAGCCATGATCCCCAAGTGTCGAACGCCACACATTTGGACAAAACATTGATTTATGTGGTCATTATTTTTTTCAATTTTTTTTGTTTTTTATGGATACTCAAATTAAATAAAAAGTGACCCCATAACCATATTCTATAATGAAAGGGACCCAAGAACTCAAATTTACACCCACGATTTAGTAGACGTGCATTGTGGCATTTTTATAAAGAGGGTGAAAAAGTAAACATTGAAAAATCAAATTGGAAAACCTTACTTTCCAAAAAGTATGCTCATGAACTATAACATTCATTAAAATCAGAATTAAGGTATCCAATTTTTTTGATATCCAATTTCATAGTTTGTAATGTGTGTTATCATGTCCATGGTTAATGGAATTTTTCATTCCATGCAAGTGATTATTAAAAAAATAATTTTTTATTTCATCTCCCCCCTATCAAAGAATAACAATTTCCCTAGAGTTTAAAGAATTGAAAAGTTAGAAGCGAGGGTAGTAGAGGAGTTTAAAGAGGAAATTTAAAATGATAATCATGGAACAAATTCACCTGGTTTTTTAAGATGAAATTCATGATGCTCCAGATTACACCTTTGATTTCTTGGGGAATGTAGACACCTCCTTGATTGAACATGTATCACCAAAAATAGTCCCTGAATCATAAAAAGAAGAACAAACTAGAAAAAACAAACAAAAAATGATTTATTTAATGCCAAGTATCATAATTTTTATGATTTTCTGTATTTTTTTAAATCAAACTGATGATACATTATCTTCTTTTAAATTTCTAAGTATGGTATTACTCACGAATCACACTACATGACACAGATGAATATGGTGCTCCCCTTTCATACCCATCATTACTCTTAAAATAAGAATAGGTCAACAGTCTAATAATTTTTTTAAACATGAAAAAAATCATTCAAAATGATTGTAAACATGAAAAACCCTGGTTGCCTCACGTGTAGCGCTTTTGTTTAACGTCGTTAGCTCGAATTGAACCCTCCAACTTATCCAATTCAATCTTTCAAAATTTTAATGAACCCATCTTTCTCCACTTCAACTTGACTGAGATAAATTGTTTTTCTATAATTTTTTCCTTGTATAAATCCATGTTCTAAAATGAATCTAATGATACAATGAATGTTATAAATGGTTGATCTAGTTGAATTTTTTGTCTTTACAAAGTTTTCAAGGTTCAATCTGACATTATTGCTTTAATTAGAGTAATTAATGACTAAATTATGGTCTTGGTTATCACCTATGAATGAATTATTGTCTGGGGAATAATGGATAAGGATTTTGAGTTCTAGCCGATTGCAATTTTCTAATGAAGATTGGAAATTTGAATGAAAGTCAGTTTCTTATCCAAATATTTTGGAAAGAATTGGTTCCGTTTGATAATATGTTTCATCCCCAAAAGTGTCGAGTTGAATTTCAGGAGTGGGTATGGGCTCAATGTTTGGTATTTCTACAAATTTTTCAGTAATAAAAAAATCATCAATGGAGAAATATTCAGGACTCTCCATCCACAATTTCAAATTTCCCTCTTGTGAATACATAAAATCAATTTCCTCTTGATTGTTTCACCCATAAAAAATTCCTTGACTTTCTTCAACTATCCCAAATCCAATGATTGGTTCTTCAACAAATTAATGTGAGGTTTGTGGGAGACAAGATTCTTGTATTAGCGATGAGGAAGAGACAACCTGAGTTACAATGGGTTCCTAAAAATGATTCAATGGTTTGTAGTTCTACTATCATGGATGAAACCATAGAAGTAATTATCTCTATTTGATCACACAATTGTTTAAGAATTTCATTAAGATTAGGGCTGATAGAGGTTTGAACATCATGGAATTCCTCATTATTTATCTTTTCAATCATTCTTAATAGGTATGGAAATTGATCTTTTAAACATTCATCATTACAAATATCGTTCATGTTATTTGGTGTGGGGTATTCATTCAATGGTTGATCAAAGTAATTAAAAAATATTGCTGATTCCCAATGTGGATTTTTTAATTGATTACATCCTATGTTTTTGAATGGATATTGTTGATTATACTCCATTGTATGTATTTGGAAATTTGGAATCGTGATTTTTGGGATCCAAAAAAATAGAAAGTGGGACAGATAAGCGAAATGGGATGATAAAAGAGAAATAGGGGAGAATAGAAAGGTGTTACGAGGCAACTTAATTGGCCCCTATAAATGATGCCAAAATTTGGTTTCGCCCAAATTTTACGATGTTCTATGTGTTAAGCGGTCTCTTTTAGTGTTTTTTGGGTTGTTGAATCCTCAGAGACCTAAGAAGATCCTTAGACACACCATAAAATGACATGGAATTTTTGAATATGAAGTGGCTAACTTTGGGTTAATTCTATATTGTTTTAAAAGAGAACTAAGAGATCTTTGTGAATTCAAATTATGAGAAAATGTGTTGATCCTAGTTTATAGCTTGGGATCGATTGGATGACATCTTTTTTTAACAATTTTATTTTCATTAACTCGGGGAGGATTAATGCAATGAATTCAAAATAACCTTATCACCTACTGGATAAACACCTTCACAAACACATGATAACCACCTATACACTTGTCGGATCATTTTCATTAGCACTCTTAGGTAAAGTACCTTATTAGCACATAAAAGTCGGGCGAATAAATTCAATATGGAAGAGGAAGAGAGAAAATCATTGAACGAAAAAAACTCAAATAAAAGAAATAAATAACATTTATAGATCAAGAAATAAAGTCCAATACAACGCATTTCTAGCCCCTTGGATCAACCCATAAAAGAGTTAGCCCTCCATTTATGACATTTTCCCAACGGAAACAGGATGTAGGCTCATAATGGCGGAATGGAAGATGTTAAAAAAACAAAATAATGATCACTCCACCGTTGTGTGAAGAATATCACAAGGTTTGGTGTGAAAAATTTCACACCATAATGAAACTATATCAACATGATATGAAGAAGAAAATAATAAAAAATGAAGAAGAACTTTTATTAAGAACTAATGTGATTCAAAAGACTTACATGAGAATGAAGAACGATTACAACACCAAATTGACAGCATAACAATACAATGTAACAAAGCACCAAAGATGATAAGAAAAAATATGAGATCGTTATTACCATCACCACAACCTCTTTATATAGGAAACTTTGGAGCCTTAGGTCCACCCCCAAACATTAAATTTTACCCCCCAAGAATTAAGAGAGTCAAAAGGAGGGTGAAAAATTAAAAGGAAATTGACGTTATATAGTTGACCACAAAACCTGACAAATTCATCCACCATTTGGATGTGAGAATTTATAATTGAGTAAGACTGAATATGGAGGGGTCGTAGAAGAGAACTTTTCTCGTCCATCTATCCTATACGAGCTTTTAAAATTTCAGGAATTTTGGAAGGTCTGTTTGGATGTTATGGTCTAAATGGTGGGACTACTTTATGTACATTCATGTCGGGCCCACCATTTAAATATCAACATTAAATCCCCTTATCATCATGAAAACATCAGAATTAGCTCCGTCCACAGTTGAATAAAATGATCCTAATATTATTATCTTTTTTTCTATGAAAATTGGAGCTTCATTGGGCATGGTTTTGGGGCCCCACATTTGTTAGATGGGCCTTAGGCCCATTATGCCTTTTCCAGAAAATTTCTGTATTCAGGCGCCAAAATCTCCATCTTCCATTGGGATTAATCCATCGGACATAAAAGATAAAATGTTCCAAAAAAAGTGATGAATCATATAAGAAAATATCAAATTAAAATGACGAAAAATGTATTTTTCAAAAGAAATTTATTGAGTGGGCCCAAATTGACATTTTACGCATGAATTGCACAATGATGGGAATTAAATTTCAATTCCTGAATTGGACTAAAATTAATGTTTATGAACATTGACTCAAATTAATATTAAGATATTAAAAATGAATATTAGCCACTTTCAATGACTAATCACACCCCCATCTTGAGTTTTGCTAGTACCGTGAAAAATATATTACAAATATGAAATTCGAATCCCCTTTTCGAATAACATTTTAATACACATTGCTCACCCAAAGACCTCATACCAAAAAAACTTATGAAACCCATCAAAATCAATAAAAACCAGCTATGTCCATAAGAATATCCCAATCCCAAGCCCATTCCTTTGTTAAAATTCATCACCACATTTCATCCTATTTCATTTAATAATGATAAAGTGTTGTGCATCACAAAAGATATAGGGCCCATTTTAATGTTCAAGCAGAAAAAATGGAAGCTCTAGGTGGGAATCACATTAAACCTTAAGATTAGTATCCAATTTTTTTTGGATTTTTTATTTTTTTTTATTTTTTTAACCACAATTGATATGAAAAGACTAACTCTGGGCAACAAAACTATGGAGTCATGATACCCAAGTGTCGGAAGCCACACAGATTGTCAATTCCATGCTCTAAAATATAGATATAATGCCTAACTCTGGGCAAGACAACTATAGGGTCACAATCCCCAAGTGTTGAACAACATTCATTTGGACAAAACATTTCTCTATGTGATCATTAATTTTTTTCAATTTTTTTTTTGGTTTTGGTTTTTGTTTTTTTGGATACTCAAATTAAACTAAAAGTGACCCCAGAACCATATTCTATAATGAAATGGACCCAAGAACTCAAATTTACAACCACGATCCAGTAGACGTTCATTACGTCATTTTTATAATGTGGACGAAAAATTAAACACTGAACAATCAAATCGGACAACAGAACTTTCCAAAAAACAATGATCATGAACATAAAATTGCATTAAAATCAGAATCAAGGCATCCAAAATTTTTGATATCCAATTTCATAGTTTTAAATGCGTGTTATAATGTCCATGGTTAATATCATTTTTCTTTCCATGCATTTTCTTATTAAAAAAATCATTTTTATTTCATCTCCCCCCAACAGAGAAAAACACTTTCTCCAGTTTATAAAGAGAAGAAAAGTTAGAAGGGGGTGGGAGAGGAGTTCAAAGATGAATTTGAAAATGATAAACATGGAACAAATTCACCTAGTTTTTAAAGTTGATGTTCATGATGCTCCAGATTACTCCTTTGATTGCTTAGGGAATGTAGGCACCTCCTTGACTGAACATGTATCTCCCAAAATAGTCCCTGAACCAAACAAAGAAGAACTAACCACAGAAAAAAACAACACAATGATTTATTTAATACCAAGTATCATCATATTTATTATTTTTCCTATTTTTTTAAAATCAAACTGATGATACACTGTCTTATTTTAAATTTCTGTGTAAGGTATTACTCAGGGATCACACCGGGTGACACAGATGAATATGGTGATCCCCTTTCATAACCATCCTTACTCAAAAAATAATAATAGGTCAAAAGTATAATAATTTTTTTAAAACATAAAAAAATGATTCACAATGATTGGAAACATGAAAAAAAGGTTACCTCCCGTGCAGTGCTTTTGTTTAACGTCGTTAGCTCAAATAGAACCCCCCAACATATCTAATTCCAAATTTAAAAATTTTAATGATCCCAAATTTCTCCATTAAACTTGAATAACATTGATTGTTTTTTTAGAATCTTTTCCTTGTATAAATCCATGTTCTAAAATGAATCTGAAGATACAAGGAATGTAAAAAACAGTTGATCTAGTTGAATTTTTTGTCTTTCCTAAGACGTCAAGGTTCAATCTATCATTATTGATTTCATGAGAAGAATGAATGGATAATGTATGGTCGTGGGTATCACCTATGATTGAATTATTGTCTGGGGAAGGAAGGACAATGATTTTGAGTTCTGGTCGATTGCAATTTCCTAATGAAGATTAGCAATTTGAATGAAAGTCAGTTTATTCTTCAAAATATTTAGAAATAATTGGTTCCGTTTGAAAATATGATTCATCCCCAAAAGTGTCTAGTTGAATTTCAGATGTGGGTATGGGCTCAATGTTTGATATTTATACCAATTGTTCAGTAATAAAAAGTCATCAATGGAGAAATATTCAGGACTCTCTATCCACAATGTAAAATTTCCCTATTCTGAATACAAAAAATCAGTTTCCTCTTGATTTTAGCACCCATCCACAATTCCTTGATTATCTTATACTATCCCAAATCCAATTATTGGTTCTTCAATAAATTAATGTGAGTTTTTTGGGAGACAAGATACTTGTATTTGTGATGAGGAAGAGACAACCTGAGTTGGAGTGGGTTCCAAAAAAGATTCAATGCTTTGTAGCTCTACTGTCATGGATGAAAACATAGAAGTCATTCTATCCATTTGTTCACACAATTTTTCAAGAATATTTTCATGATTAGGGCAGATGGATATTTGTACATCATTGACTTCCTCATTATTTGTCTTTTCAATCATTCTTGATAGGTATGGAAATTTATATTTTAAACATTCATCATTACAAATATCATTCATGTTATTTGGTGTGGGGTATTCATTCAATGGTTAATTAAAGTAATTAAAAAATATGTTTGATTACCAATGTAGATTTATTAATTAATTCAATAATAATTTTTTTAAGAGATACTGTTGATTATACCCCATTGTATGTATTTGTAATTTTGGAATCGTGATTTTTGGGTGCCAAAAAATAGAAAGGAGGAAAGAGAAGAGAAATGGGATGAGAAAATAGTAATCTAGGAGAATATAAATATGTTCTAAGGTAACTTACTTGGTCCCTGGAAATGGTGCCAAAATATGGATTCACCCAAATTTACCCATGTTCTAAGGTTTAAGCGGTCGCTTGTTGTGTAGTTTGGGTTGTCGAATCCTCAGAGACCTAAGAAGATCCATAGACAAACAATAAAAATATATGGAATTTTTGGCTTTGATGTGGAAAACTTTGGGTTGATTTTTGATTATTTTAAAAGAAAACAAAGTAATCTATGTGAATTAAAATTATGAGAAAATGAGTTGATTCTAGGTTATAACTCGAGGTCGATTGGATGACATCTTTTTCTAACAATTTTATTTTTATTAACTTAAGAAGGATTCATGAAATGAATTCAAACTAACCTCATACCCTACTTGATAATCACCTTCAAAAACACATGCTAATCACCTATACACTTGTAGGATCATTTTCATGAGCACTCCAAGGTAGAGGACCTTATTAGCACATAAAAGTGGGGCTAATAACTTCAATATGGAAGAGGAAGAGAGAAAATCATTGAACGAAAAAAACTCAAATATTAGAAATTAATAACATTTCTAGATCAAGAAATAAAATCCAATACAGCCCATTTCTACCCCCTTGGATCAAACCATAAAATATTTATCCTTCAATTGATAACATTTTACCAACAGAAGTGGGATGTTGACTCATAAGGGCGGAATGGAAGAGGTAAAAAAATAACAATCACTCCACCGTTGTGTGAAGAATATCACATGGTTTGGTGTGAAAACGTTCACACATTAGTGAAACGGTATCAAAGCGATATGAAGAAGATAACAGTAAAAGTTGAAGAAGAACTTTTGTTAAAAACTAATGTGATTCAAAAGACTTAAATGAGAATGAAGAACTATTACAAGACCAAATTGAGAGCATAACAATAAAATGTAACAAAGCACCAAAGATGATAAGAAAAATATGATATCCTTATTCCCTTCAATACCAGATCCTTATATAGGAATATTAAAAACCTTATGTCCACCCACCAACAATCAATTTTACCCCCCAACAATTAAGAGATTCAAAAGGGGGGTGAAGAATTAAAAGAAAATTGACGTTACAAAGTTGATCACAAAACTATCCAGATTCGTCAACTACTTTGACGCATGAATTTGTAATTGATGAATGCCGAATTCAGAGTTTTTGTATAAGATAAATATGCTCTTCCATCTCTTCTCTATTATCTAGAAAACTTTCAGGAAATTTGGCACATCCGTGTTGATGTTATGGTCAAAATGGTGGGACAACTTTATGAACATTCATATCAGGCCCATAATTTAAATCTCAACTTCATATCCCTTTATCATCATGAAAAATTCATAAATAGCTCCGTACACAGTTGAATAAAACAATCCTAATATTTTTATCTTTCTACTGTAAAAATTAGAGCTTCATTGGGATTTGGTTCTGGGCCCCACATTTGTTTGATTGGCCTTAGGCCCATTATAAATTTTCCAGTAAATCTCTGCATTCAGGCTCAAAAATCTACATCACCCATTGAGATTAATCCATCTGACATAAAAGATAAAATTTTCCAAATAAAGTGATGAATCATATACCAAAAGATCAAATTAAAATGATGAACAATGTTTTTTTCACAGGCAATATACTGTGTCTGCCCAAATTGACATTTTAACCATGAATTGCACAATGATGGGAAATGAAGATCAATTCCTGAATTGTACTAAAATTAATGTTTATTCACTTTGAAACACATTAATATTAAGAAATTAACATTGAATATTAGCCACTTACAGTGACTAATCAGTAGGAGAGTGAATTTATTTATGAGGGTTTGTGATAGTTTGAATGGTTAGATTTTAAAAGGGATGAGTATTTATCATATTGTTTAGATATAATTCACTTACTCTCTTATCTATTCACAAATGAACACTATTTTAACATACATACTCTTATTCATTAAAAATAAAATAAATAATTGATTTATAATAAGTAATTTTGAATAATTATGGGTAACCCCTCCCTTGGTTGAATGACCCATGGTCCACTAATGTAACAAAATTATATAGTTTTTCTAAAATAATTTATTGACCATGAGGTCCAAAACTACCTCACATCATATGCACTATTTTTGAGGTGTATCAACACCTCATCTAATTTTTTCCCCAAATTCTCAAAATTATTTTTATTTTTTATTTTTTTTTCATTCTAATTATTATTTTACAATTTTATGTTGAGAAGTTGTTTTTTTTATTTTCTATATAATGGAATTTTTTTCCATTATCAGTGACAGAGGGTATATGGGATAATTTATATCATAAAAAAAGTTAAATAATTATATAATGGGTGAATGTATACACCATCAATAGCATGCATAACATATTGAAGTAGAATGTAGTTAAGATGGAATTAATATCCTCTTAGTTTATTGCACTTCCAATTTTTAATGGACTATGAGTCCATATGAAATGGAGGAGGATGTTCTATTAGAATATATAATAGGAAAATAAAATATCATATACTTGATTGTGAAGTTGAAAGATCATATTTATGATGAAAACCCACAACCACTCACTCTTTGAGTTATTTCTCTAGTGTCCTAGCACATCAATTAAAAATTGGAATTTTATGTAAATGAGGTGAATTTTATTTCATAATATCACCATATTTTTATTATATTGAATCTAATTTGAATATTTATTATCCATATATTGTCTATTAAAATTCAATACCAAACATTTAGACCTATGATAATGAAGAAAAGAATATAATGGATCGGTTGGTTTGAGGAATGGATTGAAGGGATACAACGTGGAAGTATGATGAGTGATATTATAGGTGAATTTCATAGGAAACTAGAACATCAATCTAACATTTAATAGAGAGTTATAAAACTTTAAAATAATTTATTTTAAATATCACAAAATCTATTATATTTTGATTATATTTTTTCATATTTTTTATTCTGTTTATCTTATTATTACCCTTGTAGATGATTAAAAGGTCCCTGAAGAGATAATCATGTGAAAATAAACAAAATAAGAGTTTGTTCTATTTCAAAATGAGGTAGACATGAAAGACATAGAATATTTATTCCACCTAGTTCAAGAAGAATATATGATTTTTTTGGGGAAGAACATGTGAGACTCATAGAGCTACCCTTTGAAGATCCCCCATATAAATACCAAGAAGAAATCCTAGAACTGGGAGAAAATATTTAAAAGTACTTTTAATTGATCTGTTGAAGGCACTATCTAAGATTTATAAAAGAAAAACACGGGATACAAATATTTTTAGTAAATGGACATTTTGAATATATTGATCCATATTTTTTAATTTTTGATAAATTTAAATTCTATATAAACTATTTTTTGTTGACTGTACAAAATGAATAGGATAATATCAGGATTTTGATGTAAATTATTATAGGGAATCCCTAAAAAATATGATATATTTTTAAGAGTTAGAGAACTCACTGATTATAACTCCCATTAGAAGTGGGAACCCAGCAGCCCCAATTAATGAAATAACCATATGTTGAATAAGATTAATTCTAATTATTTTAAATCAGATTTCAAATTTATATCACCTCATTGTTATAGAGTAATGTTTTTTATAGATTCATTCCTTATTTTACGAATAATATGAGGAATACATTAAGGAAGTGGAATGTTTTTATGAGGATAAAGCATAAAGAAAATGATATTTAGTTCTCCCACTATGACATCTATAAATATTATAGAAAAAAGGCATTTTAAAAAGGGGGAATGGAAAATATTGTATGGTATGATAATAAAGATAAAGAACATTAATTAATTATTACCACACAACCCCAACCCCAATGGATTGAGAGTAACGTACAAACAATCTAGAAATATATAGGAAAAACACAACACCTTTTCGTGGGATACACCAAACTTTTTTAATATTATATATTTATATAATTTTTTTTGTTTAATCTTAATAGGAATAATATATTTTTATGTTTCTATGTATATAATTAAATGAGGATTGTGGCTAACATCATCTAAAAACCGACGTATTTTATTGGAAACCACTTGAAAACCTATAAAGTGTTTTTTATAGTTTGTTTGTGATAAAAAAACTTTGGATTTTTTATTTTTGAGTAGAAATTGGTTTGGATAAAATATTAAGAAATAAATTTAAGAACACTTGAATCAAATAAAATTGGGACTCACACTCTCTCAATGTTTTCCACAAATAAGAAACAAATGACCTATTTGTCTCCCTCATAACAATTTATTTATTTATTTTATTAAATAATAATATTTTACATATTATTGATAAATTTTGTATTTATTTAAGGATTTAGAAAAATCTCAATGTGGGGTTGGGGATTAGTTTGGTTTTGATATAAATGATTTTTTGGGCATCAAATTTCATGGCATATTTAAGGTATTAAAATGAAATGAAAGTATGATTTTATCAAAGATTACTTGAATCCATTAGAAAAAATAGGATTCAAAATCAAACATATATACAATTTTTGGAAGAATATAAATGATTGGTGATGTAAATAACCTTATTGGAATCAAAATTATAGGGTAAGTAAATTGAATTTTTGAACTTGAATGCGAGTATCTTCTCTAATTTGAATAATTACCTCTACAAGGAGCCTTCATAATTAAAATTTCAATATATAGTATGGTTCATAATAAATGAAATATATCATAACAAATATATAATTATTACATAGTCCACAAAGAACATATGTTTATTAATTATCCATTTATTAAGAGTATCATAAACCTTAGATTTGACTACCTAATCTATGTTTCCATGTCTTGAATAATACTAATATTCCAAGTTATTTATATTTAATTTGGATATTTTTGTTCTTTCATTGATTAAATCACTTAACTAAATCTTATGAAAAACATATATCTAGGAAAATTATAATTGGTTCTAGTAGTTAAAGTAGGTGGAAATATATGTGAAATTATAAAGATAGATGAAGAAAAGGAAAATGGTTTATTAGAATTTCAAAAAGAAAGTATAGGGGATGTGTGAAAAGTATTAGTGAAACTAGAAACAAAATAGGTATGGATTAATTATGGTTCCACATTTTAAATTTCTTTAATTCCACTAATTTATCCTCTTTTAACATTTATTAAATTGGTACTTTAACTTGAGAATGATTGAGACCATTATAAATATTAGAAAAAGTCATTATTAAATTTTGGGGGAGTGATATTCTAACATTTTTTAATTAGTTATTATATATATTTAATATAATTAATATAATATATTTGAATATTGTAAAGAGATATGTTATTTTTTTAATGTTGTGTTAATAATAAGCTAAATGAAAATCTTGGCAAAATTATTGTTTTAAGTGGTTTGATGAATTTATAAAATTTATTCTTGTGTTAAAAAAATCTAAATTGATATTATATTGTTTTTGTAATTAAGAAGTTGATTCATACATGGATGAGGACCTCTATGTTTCATTAACATTACATGCACCCATGTATGTTAACAAGTAAAAAATCATATCATATGTGTTATTTAAACCAAAGGGGAATCTTGTATGAAAATAAAGACATTGGATATAGTTATATTTAAAAACCCTTATCATGTTATAATATATCATGTAGTATATGTTATTAAAATAATCAAAAACTGTCTAATGTAAGATTCATCAGGTCTGGTGTACGATTCATAAGAATGAACTGGATTGGAAAAGTGAAATATAGAATTAAATCCCCATATTAACAAGCTATGTAATATTCTTCAATATGTGAATAAGTGATATAAATATAAAGTTTTAGTACCTTAGGTAAGAATAAAATCTCCCTTCATATCAGAATGAATATAATCCTCTACTTACTACATCTGGTTTAATACATCCCACATGCAAGGTGACATCAAAGGGGCACCACACCATTATAAAGGCCACTACATAAGATTAATTTTATACTTCCTAGTTCCACATAAGGTGAACCAAATACTTCATGTATGAATACAATTTCTCTAATTTTAGGTAACTTAGACAACCTTATTCTCACATGAAATTCCAATAAAGCTCATGTAAACATATATAGCTTATGATTCATTAATTATTTCAAATAATATGTATGGATAACCTCAAAAAAGAATCAAATATTGTGTCATATGGATTTACTAGTACTCATATATGATTCATTGAATCTACCAAAGTGTTTACAATGTGAAAGGACGACAATGTAGTCTGATGTAAGGTTATCTCATAAGGTGAATACTTACTTAAACTACAACTCAGGTTATACCTTATATCATATTAGAAGCCTAGATTATAATACTGTGTAGTATATTTATAAATCTAATATGAATGTGAGATTGAAGTAAAAATACCCTAAGTAATTGTGGATCGAACTAAAATCATAATTCTTGTTTATCCTTGTTTTATGAAATCAAAAAACGACCCTTACACAATGGTATTTGATATTTCATGATAATAACATGTACTCAATGAAGTAATATAGTTCATTATCATGGAAAATGTTCACACGAACCATAATTATTTGAAATTCATTCAATATAGATAGAGATAAGAAAATTTGATGTAAATGGGAAGAAGTGTAAGAAATTGGGAAGGTTCATTGCAACCTATAAATATAAGCGTAGGTTGGTTCTATTAAGGGATTTCTTATGTTTTTTTATTTTACCTTTCCATATAATGTTTATATTTTTTTTCTCAATTGAAATAGTTTTAATCCCTTTTAGATAAACTAAGTATAATTTTCCACATTCCTCACACTTAAATTTAAATTTGTTTATACTATTATTTGTTCTATTTTATTTTTAGGTTGATTTATGTGTTTTGTATTAGAGTAGTTAACAGTTATCTCTATGATTGTGTTAATATTTTATCTTATGTCCCATTATTTTCACTTTCAATTTCTTCTCCCTTGATATCCTTCGTTTTCCATGAGGTGTTGGGGGTGTGGATTGATTGAGGCATGATCTAGGGGCCTTGGTCACCTTGGGAATGCTAAAGTATTGAATGGAGTGGTGATTTCATGCACTACCCATGATTAATACATTATAGAATGTTTATTAGTTAATGGTATCAATACATTTATTTAGATAATTAATATATTTAATATATTTATGAAGGTTTGCGATATAAAAAATGGGAGGATTATCGAAGGGAATGTCACTACTTGTTTTATATTTTTTTATTCACATATACTCGTATCTACATAAATATATACATTAATTCACACATTATTATTTCAATATTTTAAACATAAATAAATAAATAAATTGTTATAAATAGTAGAGAGTAATGATGAATAACCCATTATTTAGTAAAATGACCTCAAGTCAAATTCTCGAGCTATATTACATGGTTGTTTAAAATTTATTATTTTTTTCAAGGTGCATAAAATAATAATATCACATAGTGATTGAACATAAAACAATTATTCGTGATATTTCTACACATCCAACAACATATTCTATAAATATATCAACCACCATCACCACCACTGAGCATTGTTTGTGGATGACTTACAAGTTGGACTGATGTCTACTAGAGTTTTCAACTATTATTACTATAAGATTATATCCATTTTTGGGGCTGAATCATCCTTTTTTTCAAGTAATGTTTATTGAATAATATGTTTTTTCAATTTTGTTCAGGTTTATTTTGGTTGTAATTGGATAATTTTTGAAAAAAAGGGGGCAGTGCACAAATGTTTCACAGTTTTCCCAAAATATGATTCTACATCCATCAAACAAATCAATCTCATACAGTGGGGAATTACCAAATTGGTTTGTGATTTTTCATTCCATGTCACGTTTTATTGGAAACCATTCATCCCTTGGGTGATGTTTGTGGTTAGGGTACACTGATAGGCAAACCGTGCACCCTTAGCTAGGAATCCGTGCATTCAGATTTATTTTTCCCAAAAAAAAATTATTTAATATTCTTCAACCCGTCGCTCAATACAAATAAATTCCCCACTTTATCCTTTCTTGTTTCACATTTAATTTTGAGGCTCCCAAATGAATTAATAGTCCCTATTAACTCTGTTCTAAGTCAATGAAAGATCAAATTGATAGATCTGCACTTCTCCTGGAAGGCAATCTCTTCCCGTGTGGTTTCCTCTTAGTCGATTCACTCTTTCTAGAAGAATATGAATGTTTTATTTTCTTTTTGGTGATTTTTTATACTGGAAGGTAATCTCTTCCCGTGTGCTTTCCTCTTGGTCGAGTCACTATTTCTAGAATAATATAAATGGTTTATTTTCTTTTTGGTGATTTTTTTATATCTAGTTTATGATATATCTAAATCATTTGGACCATGAACATGGGTATCGATTCTAGATCTTGTTCTTCATTGTGAAATTGAATGTTATGATTCTATTTTGGTATTTGCAACTTGGAGAATGCTCATTAATGACCATGAGGCATGTGTTCTAATATGAAAATCCAATTGTATTGATTATAATTGTATGTATTGATTTATGACATATAAATTTACATGTTTTCAAATAACATATTGAATTGGATTAATTAAATGGTTAATTAATTAATGGAATTATGTGATTACATAAATGGTGGAATATGGGGATTACGAAATCGGTCAATTAATGGAATTGAGAAATTGTCTAACTGATATGATGTTGAATTTATGATAATAGTAATTAAGTGATGGTTATCTTACATAAAAATTGTTAATGGGTTATTTTATTAAATTTTGATAAATGGTTCAATGGTTAGATAATCATATTATTCAATGTGATTAAAGTTAAAAATACTTATTTAGTAGATAATTAAAATTGTATAAATGATGTGAAATGTTTCTAAGAGGGCTAATGATGATTAACCATGTTTAATGTGATATATAGTATCGATTGATATATGTGTATGGGAAATGGAATGATGCTTTAAAGGAATATATGTGAATGATTTATATATAAGTGTTGGACGCAAACTATTGTGTCAAAATACCATATGTGAATGAATTGTAAATGGGTAATGGGATTGGGAATGTTGCTTCAAAAGACCATGGGTTGGTAGAGATGATGTTATCTGACCAAAATGTTGGTATTGGACTATATTTCCATGTAACCATGACATAAATTGAAATTAAATGGATAATGAAATACCATTTAGTAATTAATCATGATTCTCTATGTGAAATGGTTTAGACTCTATCATGGGATGAGGCATGTATTGACGGTTTATGTGTCATTGTGAACCTATAAAAATATGTGATCATGTAGATTACAATGAAATGTGATAGTTATTGTTTAATTTTTTTTATTTTATTCTTTACAAGGTTTCATACGATGTTATGTAATAGATATTTTTTAGACACCATTGATGGTTTCCGAATGAGTTGTACTCCCACCATAATTTGGTTACTTGATCAGTACAATGAGAGAACTAATGTTTTCAGAATATGATAAGGGAAAGATAAATATGTTATATGGATATGTTTGGATGGAGTAAGGATAAGGGAACTCGACTTGGTGTCAATACAATCCTGACAGTGTCAGTGTGACTTGATTTTTGGTTTTGAATTTGAAAGTTAAAACATATATGCCGTGAAATATCTACTTCTTTATTTTGGACATTGTTTTCCTATTTTAGTTTTTCATGTTATACTAGCCTGTATTGGTATTAGTGTTATTATGGTTATTGATTATATCATTAGGTAATTGTTTATTTATTTATGATGTTGTTATGGTTTGAAAGATATAGTATAGTATCCCAATGTTATATATATAAGAACCTTGATTCTAGTATATAGCATCTATTATGATGGGAGACATGCTTGAGGTCATGTAGAAAACTAACTTAGGGCCCTGATGTGTAGAACCTAGGTTGGGATGTCACAAAGTGGTGTCAATGGAGTTTTCTTTTCTTTTTCATTTTCTTTATTATTTGGGAACGTTATATAAGGTATTATGTTGACTAAATACATGGTTAAGAGCTCATTCATATGAGTATATAACCCATTTTTATATGTAAAAACTACATTCACGTGGTTGGATTGATTTTATTGACGTGTATTGTTACAATTGGATGTTATATCACATTGAGTGATGAAAATGTTGTGTGATGTTATTATTGCTTATGATACATTGTGAGATTTGACTCATCGATTTATATTTAATGATCATTGAGTCTACATGCATCATTTTAATAAGTCATAATTATTTTGTGAGATGTATCATTTTTGGGATTCCTGAAAAATTATTTTTTGGTTATGTTGTTTAAATGAAAAATGTTTTCTTTCCGGGGTGAATTAAATGAATCAAATTTCTATTAAGAAATTGAAAATTATAAATGATTCTAAATGGTATAATTTGAAAACTTTTAAAGGGTGACTAATGAAAAAAATTAACTTTTATTTTTTTACACAATGTTTGCCATGACCCTTGCGAGGGATGATTTATGGTAGTGTTAGAACCTCATTTTTTCCCATGTGACAGGATAAGGGGGTGAATTATTATGGATTTATTTGAATCCATATATATTCTAAAATGGTGTGTTATGTTTCATATGATTCTTGTTTAGAATTATAGAAATATTACTCCATGATTATTCTTATTGAAAGGATTACTTGAGTACATGGTTGAAAATGTGCCTCAAGTAGTGGAACGTAAGGCTCTAATAGTTTCAGTTGAGGAAGCCAGGGAGCAGATTGATGAGAACATTTTTTACTTTTTAACTTTTATGGAATGATACCCAAGGTGGGTTATAAAGAGACTCTCTAATATGAAACAATATTTCTAGTGGTAGAACCAATATAAATTTTCAATAGACTGTGGGCTTGTGGTAGTTAAGTTCTAGATGTATTCTATCAAGACGATCCTTGATCACCTAGAGACTCCTACTGAGAAGTTAATCAAATTGGATACTTTTAGGATTTGTTTTAATGTGAATATTTGGTGGAAATCCATAAATGGGGTGGAAAATTGGAAAATATGGAGTGGAAGTGCTTTCAAGAGAAGTTCTTGGAACACTTTTACCCTAAGACACTTAAGTACGAGGGGGAAGAAGAAATCATGAAGCAGACCCATGGGAGTTTGACCATGATAGACTATGCTTGTTTCTTTACTATTTTTACTTATTTTTTATAGTGTTGGAAGGAGATGAGCCTACTATAGTGTAACAGTTTCATGAAATACTTAATTTTGAAATTAAGTCCCAGGTTTGTATCCTTTGGCTGAAAATGTTTTTTGAAGTGGAGAATTTGGATCTCATTCTAGAGGGGAAACTGATCAATGATTCTAGTGGAACTCATATGGATTCTTATCTATGATGTGCATGTTTTCCTTTTGAAAGTAGTAATAGTCAATATGATAATGCAATAAAGGAAAAAATTAAGAATGTTGTCTTTGGGTAAGGGTCAGTTTGTTAGGACCTTACCCTATTAAACTACCATGAGTGCAGTTGGACATTCACATTCATAGAAAGTGCACATGAATACGGGTAGAGTTCCATTATTATTATATGATGGGACATCTGCAATAATTTTGTAGGAACCCACATAACATGTCTAATGAAATAGGAGTTATATATAATCGAGTTCTAGAACGGGGTCTTCTACCCCATAAAAGTATGATCGTTGTAGTTATACTGGTCATGGAGGTTGTGGTAGTTGATGTGGTACTCATGAGAAAGTTAACCCATATCAGTAGAGTGGTGAAGCTCAAGGAACATAGGCATAAACACATGGAAATAGGGCATGACAGTTCAATGCAGTTTATTATGAACTTGTGGATAGTGAGGTTGGACCATCAGAAATTAGATGTACTATTTGTGCCCTATTTGATACTATCACGCCTTTTTACTTTAATTCTACACAACATTAGTATAGGTTCAGTCTTGTGGTGGAGATTCTGAGTGGGTTTATGATAATCGATATAGATTTGGTAGTACATTCGTGGGACATCTATTTAAGAAAAGGCAATTTTATTGAGAGTAGATAATAGCATTTTCTATGTGATCTCTACATACATGACATGATAGCATTTGTCATGATTTGGGATTATGACTAGATAGTAATATAATAATCACACATAGTTTTTTACCACATCAGAGATACCTTTACATTTCTTGAGTATGAAAATTATGTTAATCGTGGAGAGTGTGATATCATGGTAGGGTGTCCAGGGCCAGTTCAAAAACTATGGGATCTCACCCCCCAAGTTGAAAGTATATTTCAAGATTATGGGGGAGTGAATCATGATTTCATTCCATTTTTAGTGTAAAAATTTATAGGAAATTTTCTTAAAGAATTCTTATTCCTAAAACCTGAGAGATCTGTGGAGTTTACGATTGAGCTCAAGCATGGAGCTGAGCCAGTTTCTTTTACATCATATAGAATGTAACCAAAAAATTAAAGAGATTTGGAATCAACTAACATTGTTTATGGAAAATGAATTTATCCATAAAAGTACACCACATTGGGGATCTCCAAATATTTTATCAAAGATGGTTGATGGAACCTTGCGCCTGTGTGTTGATTATCGAAATATGAAGAAGAGGACAATGACAAACCAGTGTCATCTACGAAATATAGATGATCAATTTCAACTAGATGGGAGGATATTTATTATTATAGAATATTGAGTTGATATTCGAGTATCATTATTTGTGAGTTCAATATTCTTATATTCCAAGTACTTATTTTAGTGGAGAATATGGACAATATGAGTTTATTGCGATGGCATTTGGGATGGAAAACACTACTGTTGTGTAACACCCTGAGTTTTTTTAACCACTTTTTTCAAATAAACTAAATTTATTTTATGTATTGAATTTAAAGCTTCACTATGTAAATACTTCATTATACTAAACACTAATATTAACATGTGCTACACATAACACTTACTTGGATTGCGATACTGGAAACACTAGGTTTCTATGAAATGTCTTATTATTATTATAATTATCGAAATGATATAAGTTTTCCATGAAAAATAGTAATATGAATGATAATAAATAATTTTAAAATATTATTTATAATGTTTTTATACAAATAAAACATATGGATAATAAAACATGTTGTTTTTGGGTAAAGTCCTTATTTGTTGAAAAGACTATTTTATCAAATGAACATATTTTTATGTTCTTAAATAAAAAGAAATATAATAAACATAGAACAAATTTGAATTATAATTTTATAAAATAATATTCATTTTTTAAATCGTTCAAAATTAACATATGGTCAATTTTTGGTAATTTTATGAAAAACATCAGTTTTGGATGAATAGTAAAAAATAGAGAATTTAATTCAGAAATTTTTTTTCATCTAATTAATTTCTATAGTTAATTTATATTTTTAGTTTCATTCAAAATTTAATTATATAATTTTTAATTAAATTAATTAAAAAAATTTCATTCTAATCAATTTCACATTGAAATTTTATATAAAAAATTTTCAATCTTTTAAACATTTTTCACTTAAAGAACCTCTTTTTCATCTCGTCTGAGAGATCAATTTTAAATAAATTTCCACCACTTATTCATTAATAATTTAGAAAAATGGATTCCATATTTGTAATAAAAATAATTTATAATTTCTAATAATCTAAAATTAGTATTTGAAAAAAAGTAGTGAAAGTAATTAAAATTAATTATAGATATTAATGTAAAAATAAGATTTGTTAATGGTTAACATTTAATAATAAGTAGTCAAATGACCTAGAAACATTTCCAAAATCCATTTTATGGAAATATTTGTACCAATTACCCCGTCTAATAAAATTTGGTCAATTATTGTAGTAACATTATGTTATAAAGACCTCTCAATAGTGTTTACATTTTTATATTTACAAAACTTCCACTCCTCATCCATTATAAAAATGTATTCCCCCACCCCACTTATTTACACCTCTAAGGCCATTTGTCTCCAAAACCCTTTGAAAAAAGATCCTATAAAATTCCCTCTATTTATTCTAGAAACATCACTGTGGTCATAAAGCCAACTAAGGAATCCTGTTGGTGAAAAACAAGACGCGTTTCCCAAAGAAGAAGTAACATCCTTCCTCAAGCTCTATTGTATTACATTTATTATCCACCCCCACACATAATCTTATTCCGTGATTATATAATGTTATATGTATCTTAAATATACTAGGATGTTTTTATTCAAATCATAAATCCAATATTTACACACAGTTTTATATAAAACATAACAAACTTACCGTTATTGTGTACGATGAACTACTGCATCACAAAATGATGGCGTTAATTTCTCTTTAACACCTCTAATGGGTGGGAATTAATATGAAAAATATTATTTATACAGTATATATGGTATATTTGATGTCTTTATACTTTTATAATTATTATATAAAACACAATTTTATGATTTTCATTTTTTGGATATATGATAACTTCTTTTGTGGATGTGTGGACTACTGTCTCTTCCAACTGATGTGATTTGATCACACATTACATGGAACATATTATGAATGATTTTAGCAAACTTATATGTTATATATTAAATACATATTAAAATAAAATGATCTATATATATATACATCATTTACTTTCTCTCTATAAAAATGAGAATTAAAGGGAAACATCATTCATGCGTACATACGGTGTACCATCTCCATGAACAGTGTATTGAATTTCATATTTCTATTACATATAAATAATTTTAATATTTATATAATGTATATATATTACATTTATATCATTTTTTAAATTATAGAAATAAGAAATCTATGATCTACCTTAGATGATCTAGAAGAATAAGTGAAAACATGTATGAAAATAAAGAGGATATTACCATAAGTGTAACATTAACATGAAATTGGTAATAAATGAGTAATATAATGTGAGAATAAAATATATATATGATTTTATATATAATAATATGGGTTTTTATTAGATAAATAATAAAAAATATTTATTATACATGACTTTTGTATGAGTACAATGACAATCAAGATATAAGGTAAGAGTTTTCTAGTCTCACTATTATTTCTTTGAGAGTTATGATTTATTCACCACTCATTACCTTTTGTGGTGTATATAATTTCAATTAATGTATTATATTATTATTATACTTAAATTTATGTTTATTTACATATCCATTTAATTAAATAACTTTCAAGGTGTTTTATAATTCAAAAGATACCCAATCAAAAAGATAGTTTTGTCTCAATTTTCCTTCATTGAGTCACATTTTTTTATAAACCTATAATCTTTTACATGGCGTATATAATTCCATTTGATATGTTATATCATAAATCTACATATTTTAATGATATTTAATGCTTCATGTAATTTTAATTTCATATATGGGGATTATGATTTAATGTTACCATTTGGAAATAGTCTTTTGAAAAAATATCATCATTTATCAGGATTTGTTATGACTATGCATCCATTAATGACATTTTATGATCTATACCACAAGAAATATTAGGACTTTTACTATCCTCTATTAATTAATTATATATTAATTTTTTTGTATTATTTTTCCAATCTTTGGTACTAAAGATAATTTATAAAATGTTTTAAAGAAAATCTGATCTCACTTCTATTTTTGGTCAGAACCATGTTTTCAAAAATGTATTTTTTATTTGTTACATTTAAAAAGTGTTTTAGATTATTCTAAAAGATTCATTAATATGATTTTTTAAACAATTATTTGAATAACACTTCAACTATTTTAACCTTTCTTTATATTTTTTCAAAGGAGTTTTCCATGAAATGGTTTTGTAAAATGTTTTGATGTATTTTTTATGTTTGGAAGGTATTTTCAAAGAAAAAGTTTTAAAAAATGATTTTTATGGTTTTTTCAAAGAAATATTTTTTCATGATATTTTCAATATTCATTTATATATTTTCAATGATATTTTAGAAGAAAAATATTTCCAAAATGAATAATGTTTTTAAAATAATTCTTCAATGAAGAGAAGTTATATTCCTCAAAAAATGTTTTAAATGAAAATTTAAAGCTATATTCATATGAAAATGATTTTTAAATGGAATTATTAAACGGATTGCTGATAAAATTCTATTTTCCTTAATAAATGTTCCATGTGATTTTCCAAAATCCTTTTCTATATAATATGACTTACATAGTTATATTTTATGAGTTATTGGGGATATGATATAATAATACAATTAATATTATTTCCTGAATAGTTTGTGTTTTTATGGAATGAGTTCTAAGAGAATAGTTTCTCTTCTATTGGATATATTCTTTTTAAAACTTCTTCTTATGATGGTCTATGCTTTTATGAAATGATTATGAGACTTGTATATTTTCCACCGAATATGATATGATGACATTTTGTTAATTCCAATTTCATTTCATGGGTTATGATATTATTTTTTATGATATTGTGTAACATGTTTGTATGGTTTAATTATAAAATTGGTGGGACCTATATCTCCCTCTATTGAATTAGTTAATGATTTATTTCTTATGTGATATAGATGGATGGAACGAGGTGTGAACCTAATTCAGAAAAGGAATTTGTCCATTAATATGGTCCTCATTGTGAACCTTGACTACTAAGAGAAACAATGCATTGAACCATTACTACCAATATTGTGTGGGGAGTTAACCCATACTACTAATATGTACTTAGAAATGATGGATTTACCATTATAAAAATAATTCTATTTGTCTATTTGTCTACCAAAATTCCATGTATTATTCCTATTTTATGATTTCATAGCTTATTTTTTTGATTCCATTATGATTAATTTCTGATTAAATACCAATATTTATGCCATGACTCATGTATACCATCTTTTGTATGAAGGTAATGATATTTAAATGTAATTTTCATATTCTCAGTCCCATATTATCATGTTTATTCTTACATATATACTTTTTTACCCTTAATGAGAAGCTGAGATCACAGATTTTTATATTTATTTCCCCATGTTATAAAGATATGTATTATGTATTATAAGTCTATAAGGGGTTATATTCTTGAAGAACCCACTGGGAGATAATATATCTCACTTATGCACTAGTTTCTATGTTTCCATGTCTCCAAAAGAATAATACAAATATGGTCCTTGGGAATTTTTTTGTAATGTATTAAGTATTCCATAAAAAAAAGTAATGTTAATAAATGAAAATCGTGGGTCATTATATATGGTATCATAATAATATTTTAGTCATCCTTTCAAAACATGGATGAGAAAACCTTAGTGAGAATACTAAAGATATGTTTGAGTATATGTATAATGAAAAAGAAACGTATTGGAAAATGTTCTAGAATTTTGGTAAACGATAGAGTAATTGGTTTTCTAGAAATAATTACATGTCTGGATACTACCTGTGGATAAGGATTTGGAATATATGTACATAGGGGAACAACCCCAAAACACTATATTTATCTAGAATTAATCGGGAACAGGTGCTTGACAATAGGACTTATTTCGAGCATGGTTTCACACTCCTGGGGGATATGATTTGGAAATTCTCAAACTGATCATAAACAATCATGAAGGATTTAAATAGATTTTGGTTATGGATAACCTAGAATATTTTTAAGGTGTCATATATTAATGAAGTTCTCCTAATTAATACATCCTATAAGTGTTTTTTCATGATTATATTTTCCCCAAAAGGATGATTATTTCTTACTCTATGATTTATAGTTTTATCCAATGAATGGAATCGGAAGGAACCACACAAATTTTGAGTGTGGTAGGTAGTGAAATTATTTTTCTCTAGTACATCCAAATTATATTGGAGATGGAATGAAAAATATCATCTCTTTTCTTAGTTAGCTTTCTTATGACATGAATTATGTTGGATTCCAAATTGGAAAAGGCTGGATAAACATTATATTACGTACTTCACAAGTCAACATCCACCTTCATTCAATGGGTATTCTGATCCACTTTTTTCTGAGAAATAGATCAATACCATTTAAAATATATTCTCTATTATCCAATTTTTGGAATTTGATAAATTAATTCTGGATGTTTATTAGATAGATTGCATAGTAGTCTAGTGGTGGAATATAATCAAGAAAAAAGGTGGCAAGACAAAAGTGAATCTATGGATTGGGGTGAGTTCAAAAATATATACAATAGTAAGTAATTTCATCATATTCTTCCTAAAAATATAAATAATGTGTTCATTTGGTTAATGAAAATGGATAATGAATCCTTAGATACCTACAAGGATAATTTATCAAGACTTTCAAGCTATGCTTTAGGTATTATCATCCAACCCAAAAGTAAAGTTGATTAGTTCTTCACTGGATTAAAGATAAGTCTCTTGAGGGAATTTTCTATAAGAAAATTTAGTAGCTATGAAGTTATTGTGTGTAATGAAATCAATCATAAAATAGAATTTAGATTTACATATCAATATCATTGTTTTGAAAAAAAAATATAGATGAAGTTCAAAGTAAAATCAATAAAATATGAATAGAAGAGAAAAAACAATTCATTTATACTCTATATGAGGAAAAAATCCTGAACAAAATTTTCATAAGTGGTATAATAAATGTTTTAAGTTGGGAAAGGAAATTCATCAAGAATTTTATTTCCGAATTGTTGGAAATAAATCATCTAAATATGTAAATGGATAGAGAACTATATACAATACACCTCCCCTACTTTAGTTCTAAAACTACAAGGAGAATGGGAATTATGATACCCAATGCCCAAACAAGAGGGCTAGTGATGAGAATTGACAACTACAACCTCTTAAGCTAAGGGATAAAGGGACATATCATCAATAACTATTTTTGACGAGGTGTATGACAATAATGTGGTGAAAGATACACTTACCATCCAATTAATAACTACTAATGTCTTATTTGATTATGGATCTACCCACTCTTTCATATCTAAATAATTTTATAATGTCTTTAAGAGTCCTCCAAAAAAATTATATATGTGATTAGGAGTGAAATCCCCTACAGATACGATGATTGCATCTAAATTCAAGGATTCATATCTAGTTGATATTTTTTGGAATTTTCTTCCTACAAATCACGTAGTTCTCCCTTTGTTTGAAATTTTTGTCATATTAGGTATGGATTGGATTTTATTTTTAAATCACACATCAATTATTGAGGAAAGGAAGTTACATTTTATATTTCAAACCAACCTATTATTTTATATCAATGTGAGTATAAGTGTGAACATCCTATGGTGACTTAATCCTATGTATGGGTCGTAATTCCCTTTTTGAATTTTTTTTATCTGAAATGGATGGGGAAAAAATCAACATCATATAAATTCTTATTATTCATAGAATTTTGGATGTATTTTTGAAAGAGTTTTTTATTCAACCACCAACACATGAATTTGAGTTGTTGATATTTCTCGTACCTGGATCCACACCAATTTCAAATAATCCCCCTAAAATGGACCAAATTGAGTTATAGGAAAAGAAGAATCAACTCAAATGAAACCATTATAATGGATTCAATTGGCCCGGTGTCTCATATTTGGGTGAACCTGTACACTTTTTAAAAAAGACAGATCGGTCAATGAAACCATGTACTGAATAAATGGATTAAAAAAGTTTTCGATAAAGAACAAGTATCCTCTTCCTCATATTGATGACTTTTTTGATCAACTTCATGGAGTTTAATAATTTTCCAAGATTGATCTTCATTATGGATTTCATCAATTGACTATCAAGAAAGCGGATATAACCAAGATGAAATTATTCACATGGTATGGACACTATAATTATATTGTGATGCCTTTTAGTCATATTAAATCCCCTACTATCTTAATATATTTTTGGAATAGTGTGTTTATATATAACCTCTATTAGTTTTTGGTAATATTTATAGATGATATTCTTATATATTTAAAGAGAGAGGAAGATAATGAAGACTAATTTATAATTGTACTGAAATCCACAAGGAATGAAAAATGATATGGAAAATTTCAGAATATTGAATTTAGGATACAAATGGATTCATTTTACTGTCAGAAAATATCAAGACATGGTATAGAAATTTTTCAATCAAAAAACATTCCATTGAATGTTTTCTTATACCAACCATAGAGACTGATATCCATATTTCTCTTGGTTTAGTGGGATATCATCAATGGTTTGGGGAGAATTTCTCTTGACTATATGATACTCTGACCAAATTAACTAGGAGGGTGCCAGGTTCCTCTAGATAGATGAATGTGAGTAAAATTTCAAGGTACTGAAGGGAAGGTTAGTCAACACACATTTAATTTCATTACCATATACTGGACAAGAATATGTAATCTTTAGTGATGCATACAATAAGTTTTTTGGATGTGTTATTAGGAATAATAACATGGTTATAGCCTTTTCCCCACAATAGATGAAGATTAATGAGAAAAGTTACCCCACTCATGATTTGGAGTTAGCTGTGGTAATGTTTTCACTAAAGATTTGGAGGAATAATCTTTATGGAGAAAATTGAGATATATATACCTATCTAAAAAGTCCATCATATATATTCATGCTGAATGAGTCAATCATGAACTAGGGAATATGGTTTTAGTAGATAAAGGATTTGGAATGCTTAATACATTACCACCATAGGAAAATGAACAGGGTGACTGCTGATTTGAGTAAAAAGGGTCTTGATAGATTATCCAAGATGAGGATTTAAAAACATCCCATATTTCTATATTTTAAAAGGTTGAATAACGAAATATTGAAGGAAGGGAAAAAAAAATTGTTACTCAGTTGAATGTTCAACCCTCTATACAAGTGAAGATAAAAGAGGTGCATAAAAAATATAGACCTTGAAAAAAAAGGATAGAAGTGTTCTTGAGTTAAACCATGATAAGGATGGAATGATGTGTTTTATAAACCATGTATTGGTTCCATTTATACCCTATTTGAATAAGGTGCTGCTATTGGAAGATCAATGTTCATAATTCTCTATTCATCCTAGAAGTACGAAGATGTATAGGGAATTGAAAGAATACTTTGTGTGGGATAGAATGACTAGGGATATCACATAAATTTTATCTCGATGCTTGGTATTCCAAAAAGTTAAGGTAGAAAAAAAAGTGTCTAATGGGTTGTTGCATTAATTACCCATGTAGAATGGAAAAGGGAGAACATCACTATATATTTTTCATTCAACTCCCTGGAACCTATAAATGATTTTATTATATATGGATGGTACTTGATCACCTTACTATGTTATCACACTGAATTAATATTAGGGAACACTTCTCTATTGATCATCTTTTTAGAATATACATTAAAGAAGTGGCAAGGTTTAATGGAGTACCCCAATCTATTGTATATGATCAGGATCTAGGGTTTATGACAATTTTATGATGTCGCCTTCAATAAGAACCTGACATTGAATTGTTCTTCAGCACTAATTATCATCCGTAGGTGGATGTTAAGTCAAAAATAACAATTCAAACCCTAGAGTATATGTCGATATCTTATTCTTTAGAGTTTAAAGGTGGTTGGGATCAATATGTTCCTCTAGTTGAGTTTTAATACAATAATGTCTTTCACCCAAGACTACATATGGATTTTTTTAAAGATAATTATGGGAACAAATTTAAATCTCCATCTGTTGGGATGATGTTGGATATGTAAATAAATTTGGACCTAAGATAGCTGATAAATCACAGAGAAGGTTAGATCCATTCGACAACATATCAAGACAACTCAAATTCTGTAGAAACATTTTACTGATAAATTTTAGTGTGATATAGAATTTGAAGTTTCTATGAAGTTTTTAATAGGAATATATCAGAGTAATATGTTTAAGAGATTAGAAATGAAATGGAAACTTAGACCTAGGTTTATTAGTCCCTTTGAAATGGGTGATCGTATTGGGATAGTAGCATATCACTTGGAACTTCCTCTAAATATCTCTCAATTACACAAAGTGTTTCATGTATCTCTCCTAAGGAAGTATTTACCTAATTCTTCAAATGTATTAAAATCAGTGGTCATTCTGCTAGAGTTAGATCTTTCTTATAAGGAACAACAAGTTGAAATTCTTGACCATATAAAGAATGTTCTATTAAAAAAGACCACTCTCCTCGTCAATGTTTTTCTGGATAAACCAAAAGTTTGAAAAAGATACGTAGGAACATGAATATATGATGAGGTTAAACTATCTTTATTTTTTGTATCATAATGATAAATTTCCTGGGTAGAACTACTTTTAAATGGATTTAATGGAACACCCCGAGTTTTATTAACCCTTTTTATTAATAAATTAATTTTATTTTACAGATTGTAACAACCCAAAATTCAATCAATGATATTTTCCTTCTTATATTTTTATATAATGAATCATATAAAATCACATATAGAACATAATAAAATTGCTATAAATGAAAAATTTAAAGAATAATATTTATTTATAGAGGATAAAGAATCTATACCAATGAAATTGTAACTTTCTCTTCTGAATAGAAATTTGACCCTTTTGAATAGCAAATCACCATAATGAATAGTACCCACACCAATGAATGTATAAGTAAAATTTTGGAATTTTATAAGTGAAATATTGATATAATAACATCATTGTAAGAGTAAGAAAATATTGAAAAAATTAATATTTAAGTGTTGGTATTTTTATAAGTCACAAATATTTAATTACAATTTAATAATTAATAAAATTATTTTAAAGAAAATATTTTTTAATAAAATTTATTTATAAATCAATATCTTTTTATCTTTTTATTTAATGATCATTTTCTTGGATCTTTTTTAATTTTTGAATGTCTTATAAAATCAGTTTTAAATTTGAAATCTATATTTTTCAAGTAAATAATGATTTTATTTAAAAATTAAATTTCAAATATTTAGAAAATTATTTTGATAAAATGGAGTCTATTTTTGAATTCTCAATATCACAATATGTTTATGGTTAATTTTTGGGATTTTTCAAAATACTTTAATTTTTGGTGAATAGTAAAATATAATAATTTACGGTATAAATACATTAGATGCTAAATACACTATTCATTTAGTCATGGATGTTGTAAGAAACCTTGGTTTCAAACACAAATGCACTTATTACTACAATTATTCAAAATAATAAATCCTATTTCTTACCTTGAAAATATTAATAAAATAATTAGAAATCACCAATTTCTATAAGAAGGTTCTCAAGGAGGTTAATTCAAGAGGTAAACCATCTTCCTTTTTCATTTAATTTCATGTTCAATTTACTTTTTCCCCTTATATTCTCCTCACCTCCTATATCCAAAAGATCATGATAAATCTAGTATTATCTATATACTAGAATGATTTTAGGTTAATGGAATGTCATTCCTTGATATACTAGCTCTCTCTATTTTATTTTAAAAATATGAAATCATCTTCCAAGAGGTGCCTATTTACAACCACTATAGAAGAAGAACCTTCTTTCATCAATTTCTCAATCAAGGATGTTCATGAAACCATTTTAATTGTTTAACCTGTATATAGAATATGTATTACATCTCATGTAATGTCCTAGAACAAGTATATATACATAATACTAACTCATACAACAAAATTGGTTATTGAAGATCAAAATACATCAGTAATAATCGAAACGATTATCACTAATGTTTTATCTAATAAATCATCCTCATAACTGAAAAAAAAAATGAATTATATGAAAATTTTATATTATTTTTGTTCATTAGTATCATATAAATTCAATTATAAAGAATTATATCCTTTCCTCATGAGCTTCCATACTCATATAAAAGTACACAGATCATGAAAACCAAGGAAATGAATGCCCTTGAGTGATAAATTTTATCATATAACTCATGAAAAGGGTAGAAATGAACCTAATAAAAAAATAGTAAATAAAATAAATATATTAAAGGTTATTAATTGATTAATTTGTGTATTTAATTTCATTACCATGTACATTAAGGTCATGTAAAGAATACATTTGAACATAAGGTAAGGGTTTTCTACCCAAACTTCCATTTTCATTAAGGTCACTCTTTTTATCTATTTGATCCAATTAAATATGTAATTATTCTTATGTATTCATCTTAAATTATTTTTTTATTTTTCTAAATATGTGTACCAATCTGAATCCTTATTTATTTGATGGTGAGTTACATTTTTAAAAAATGATATTTCACAAATTCTTCTTTATAGAAACGTATGATTCAAGAGATCTTCTAAATTTCATACATATTTTCAAGGGAACCCTATAATCTGTTATAAGAAACCATTATTTTTATAAAATAACTCATTTTATTATGAAAAAACTATCTTATCCCACATCATGTTTTATAGAAGTTTATTTACAAAAGAAATCTTCTTTTCAAAGTAAAAGTGAATTTCTATAAAGAAGTAAACAATGATTTTACAAGAGTATTTTCATCTATGTCAACACTCTTGTTGATTATTTTGTTCAATTGGGATTTATAATTTATGATATCATCCACAATATTTTATTCAATGGTTTAGGATTAGTTTGACTGTTGAAGTGCTATCTTGATACCATTCACTATATTACATTGAATGGTTAGTATTTATGATTACTGAATGGGGAATGTTAGTTACATTTCATATGTTAGTTTTAATTTGAATGTTTATATTGATTATTTTTCACCCATTTAATTTAAGGAATGAATTTTACATATTATGTGTTAGGTGGGGCCCTATATAACCCATTGGTGCATCAGTAGGTCTAATGAGACAAACTAGTTTAAGGTTTTTACCAATTTTTTAGGGTCTCGGCATGAGGTATTGATAGTATGGTTATGATGTACGCCATTATGGATTCCCTTATTAAGAAACTAAATATTGATAGTTATTTTGATTATTAGACATGTATAACATCAATGGATATGTTTTATTGTGAAATTATTTATTCTTATTTTATTCCGTTGATATTATGCTTATGTTTACTTTTAATGGCATGCGAAATTTTATTTATTCACCATGAAATATTAAATATTCTTACACTGTATTACGTAACCTTACTAAGAATTCGAGCTCACCCACTTCTTATATTTATTTCCACAAGATTCCAATATGAATTTTATGAATGACATATAATGTTAATCTAAAAGAATAAGAGTGTTTGAAAAGGATTTTCTATGATGTATTTCATTTCATTTTTTAATGTTGAACATATTTATTATATGGTTTAACAATGCTACTAAACTATTCATTCCTTTGGGATATAACTTCATTTTTATATGATAATATAATAAAATAAGGCACCAGCTTAGGGAAAGAGGGGAAGGGGTCCTTACAGTTGGTATCAAATTAAGTTTAGTAGAATCATTCAAAACTAGATTTAGATTACATATAGTAGAGAACAAAAACCAAAGATAGAATTTAAGGATAAGAATACAAGAACATTATATAATTTTGATATGGAAGAGATTATATGGGCCTTCCAAGAAATACAACTCTGTTTTGATACTACATGTGAACGTGGTTCAAGCATAGATATACCTAGGGTTAACAACTCAAAAAAGGTGTTCTGATCTTGAATTAGGTTATCCTAGTACATGACAACGGGCCTTAAAATACACCTAGTTTTACACTCTCATGGGATATTCTTAAGCTATGTCAATCTATCAATGAAAATAATTATGAAAAATTTAATTTTAAATATGTCCCCAAAGAAAAAATTTATATGATTATGATATTATACATGCATATGATTTTAATATAGGTTAATTGTTTAAATATTTCTATATTATATAGTAATATTCTTATCCTAATTTAGTGTATTCCATTATTTAAAAATAGATTATAGTGGATGGAATGGAAACCGTATGAACACATATATCCCTTGTAGGTATTTCTATCTTATGAAAGATAATGATGATGGTTTTGTAACGAAAACTACTACTGAGAAACATATAACTATACTGGGATAGCTGAAACAGGTTATGAAGAATAACCTTACCCGTATAGAGTATCTTGATCCACAAAATGGGGGTGAAATGTCAGACCGCCTTATGTGACAACAACCTCCATCATTTAATGGTACTAAAAACTCATTTATAGCGGAGAACTGTATAAGTTCATTAGAGAGGATATTTCTCACTTTGTGAAGTAATGAAAGGGTGATGTTTTTAATGTAATTGTATTATCTATTAAGAGATTCTGATCAATAGTAGTCGTTGATTCAGAACACAAAGGAGGAGGAAGATATTGAAAGTATTGAATTGAGGGATTTTAATGAAATTTTCCGAGAAAAACATTTTCCACACGAACAACGTGAAGGTATGGAGAGGTAGTTCTTGAGTTTAATACCTAAAGAGGATGACAGTGTTCCAAATTATGAATCTAATTTTAGAATGTTAGCAAGCCATTTTGTAGAATAAAAATGTCATTCAAGGGGAAATATTGATCGAATATTTGATGGATTAAAACCATTCCCCAAAGGCAAATTGTCTGTCGAAATTTCACATCATATAAATATATAGACTCATGTGCTATAAAGATAGAAATATAATTCTCTAATTCTAATGAATTTAATGTAAATCAAGATAAGAAGAGGGATTCTAAAAACTCACTTTAAGGGCATAAGGAAATGGGGAAGACGGGATTATTGGACTTTCCACCCTGTAGTAATTTTTGGATGAAAAACCCTATTACTTGCCTAAGAGGAATGGGTGTTTGTTACAAGTGTGGAGAAAAAGGCCACAGATCTCATTATTTTATGGGAAATAAAGAAGCATCTAATGTTAAATGTTAAAATTATAAATATATGGGGCATTATAAAAAATTATGACTTAAGTGTTAAGGATACTTTCCCCAAAGATGGCAATGTGAATAAGGCCAAGTTTATGTTATCACATCTATTGAGGTTGAAGTTCTTAGTGATGTTGTGGCTAGTACATTAATCATTTCCTCAACCTTAGCCAATGCTTTATTTTATTTTTTATAATCAAATTCTTTTATATATTCCCTGTTTTTGATGAAAAATATACATTTCCAATTTGATGTAATAATGGTGTTTTTTGTAAAAAAAACTCATATGTTAAGTATAATTGCAATGATGATGTGTCGATTAATCCCCCATATGACATAAAAACATTATTTAGTTGGTGAAATTATCATTATACCCATGATTTACATTTTTATAATTCTAAGTATGAATTGGATTTCAAATTATGATGCAAAGATCTATTGAAAGAAGAAGAAAGATACAAATTTGGAATGATGTATAATCCCTTATCTTTAGAGAATCAAAATTTCCATATGATTCAGATCTATATCCACCCGAAGTAGATATAATGAATTCAATTATTAGGTTGTAAGAGGTAGCAATATCCATGGTTGAGGAAAGGTATGTTCAAATTAAGTATGTACTTATATTTGAAGAATACACTGATGTATTTCTAGAGGATTTACCAAGACATCCTCTAAATTAGGAAATTGAGTTTTCTATTTATTTAATTCTAGGTTCTAAGCCTATATAAAAGCCTCATTATAGAATATACATAATGTAAGTAATGGAGTATAAAAAAATAACTAGTGGAGTTGAGTATTAAGGAGTTTATTCTCCCTAGTATTTCTCTATGGGGAGATCATATGATTTTTCTTGAGAATAAATATTGATCTATAAGGATGTGTGTTGAATATAGGGTGATCAATTTTATTAGGATGGATAAATAGTATCCTCTTCATTATATTGATGATTTATTTGATCAAATTCACAAAGACCAATATTTTTTTAAGAGTAAACTAAATCTAGATATCATCAGTTGCATGTGAGAAAGGAAGATATTCCCAAGATAACACTTCAAAAATGGTATGGGAATCCGAGTTTACAATAAATTCTTTTGGACCTACCGATGCACCCTATGTTTTCATGGATCTAATGAATATATTTTTCATGCAATATCATCATGACATTGTTGTGGTATTTATTAATCATATAATGGTATACTCCAAAAGATATGAAGTTCATGAGAATCACTTTGGCATTGTTCTGATGACTCTTAGAAAAAATGGATTATATGTAAAGTTTAGAAAGTTTAAATTATGGATTAAAAAAGTATATGTTTTGGCCATTTTTTCTATAAGGATGGAATCTTAGTTGATCCGGTGAAGGAAAAGGTAGTTCTGGAATGGACTACACAATAAACAGAATATAGGTATGTAGTTTTATTTGTTTAGCTTGTTATTATCGGTGTTTTGTTTTGAACATCACCTGATTAGCTGACCTGTGAACCAAGATTACACATAAAGGGATTAAGTTTATATAGAAAAAATAATTTTAAGAATGTTTTGATGAATTTTAGTAAAGGTTAGTGAATTATCCAATATTGACTCCATGATTAGTAAATGTTGAATTTTTAATTTATAGTGATGTATAAAAGAAAAGACATGGATATGTTCTTATGAAGAATTATAGAGTTATTCCATTTATATCAAGGAAGTTCTAAACTCATCAATGTAACTATCCAACTCATGATCTTGGTTTAGCAGCTGTAATATTTTATATGATAATATGGAGGAATTATCTCTATTGTGAAAGATGTGAGATATATACAGATCATAGGAGCTTAAAATATAAATTCATAGAAAAAATAACTCAACCTGAGGCAAAAGATATGACTCAAATTACACATGTATTATGATTAATCAATACAATATCACCCAGGAAATGAAAATATGATAGTTGATAAATTAAGTAGGAAGGATCATGGAGTTATAAATAAAACAAGGATTGAAAGGGATACTGTTCACATGGATTTTGAAAAGATGGATATAAAAATTATCAATTGAGCTGAAACATCATTATTTTTTCATTTTGACTCCCAACCTTCTTTATTAGAAAGGATTAAAATTTCACGGTTTGATAATGATAATATTCAAAAGAAAATTAATGTTGTGAATTATGGTATCCTGGATGACTTCATGTGTGAGGATGGAATTATAAAATTTTGGAAGAGGATTTGTGTTCCCATTATACCTCAGCTAAAATTTAATTATTAGATGATGATCATAGATTTAATTTCTCTATAAAACCTAGTAGAACAATGATGTATATATATTTGAGGTATTATTTTTGGTGGGATAACATGAAGTGGAAAATTATTAATTATGTATCAAAATGATTAGTATGTAAACAAGTCAAGGATGAAATAAAAAATCCTAGAGGAGCCTTGAAACCTCTTTCTATTCCTACATGAAAATGGGATAAAATCACTATGTATTTCTACTTGATTATGGAAAACTACAAGAATGAATGATGTTATCTGGGTGATTTTTGATCGAATTACCAAATCTGTACATTTCCTCACTATAAGGGAGGATTTCCCACTTGATCACCTTGCATGGATATGTATTGATGAAGTAGTACGACTTAATGGAGAACCACTCTCAATTGGTTCTGACCACAATCCAAGATTTACATCAAAATTCTAAAAAAGTCTTCATAAATATTTGAATATTGAGCTTCATTTGAGTACTACTTATCACCCTCAAACTGATGGGCAGTCAGAAAGAATTATCTAGACATTATAAGACATGTTGAGATCATGCTCACATTATTTGAATGGTATGTGGGATCAATATTTACCTTTTTAGAGTATTCCTTCAACAACAGTTTCCATTCTAGTATTCAATGGAACCATATAAAGCATTGTACATAAATATATGTCATACACTGACATGTTGGGATGAAGGTGGTGAAAGAAACTTTCTAGGACTAGAGTTTATAGTGGAAACAACTATGAAGGTATGGACTATTCAAACCCATATAAAAAAGACAAATGTCGGAAAAAGATCTATTCTGATAATCAAATGAAGGATTTCAAATTTCAAGTAGGAGATTACATTTTTTGAAAGTATCTCTATGGAAGTGTGTTATAGGATTTGGAAAGAATGGGAAACTAAGCCCCAAGTATATTAGCCCTTTTGAAATTCTGGAAAGAGTTGGATTTGTGGATTATCATTTAGAAATTACACCTAGAATTTCTAATGTACAAAATGTGATCCACATATTGTTGTTGATAAGGTACATGTAGTCCAATCATGTGTACTCGTTTATGAAGGTATCAAATTGGGACATCCCTTATCTAACTGTGAAGAGCCTATCCAGATTCTGGATAGTAAAAAAAGTGTGGGGGAATCTGATGACTTGGATTGAAGTGGTACATTGAAAAAATAATAAAATTGAAGAGGTGATGTGGGATCCTAATGAGCTTATAATGAAGAACTACCCAGATCGTTTTGTGAGGAGACATTTTAGAAATTTTGTGGAAAACATTTTTATTGGAGGAGATAATGTAACATCCCAAAATTCTATCAATGAAATTTCCAATTTTTTTTATAAACATTGAATCATATTAAACCACATAGATAACATTATAGAATCATTATAAATGATTAATAAAATATATAAGAGGTATTTTTAGATGATAGTGAATTTATACTGATGAAATAGTAACATTCCCTTAGGAATAGATAGATGACCCTTATGAATAGTAAATCGGCCTAATGAATAGTAACCTCATTAATGAATATGTAAATAAAATTAAATAATCTCATAAGTTAAAGTATGGTATAATTATATCATAGTAAAAGTAAGTGTATATTTTAAAAATTAATATTTAATTGGTGGTATTTTTATAAGCCATAAACATTTAATAACATTTTCATAATTAACACAATTATTTAAAAGAAAATTAGTTTTCATAAAATGGATTCGTAATTATGTATTTTTTGTCTTTTGATTTTAGGATAATTTCATGACAGCTCAGTTAATTTTTTGAAGTGTTATAAAATCTGTTTTAAATTAAAAATCTATATTTTTATGTAAATAATGATCTTATTTAAAAATTAAAATTTACATATTCTGAAAATTATTTTGATAAATTAGAGCCATGAATTAAACATATTGATAAATTGTTATGGTGAATTTTATGTTTTTTATAAAATACATAAATTTTTTGTGAATAGTAAAAGACAACAATTCATGGTATAAATACATGAGAAGCTAGATACACTATTACTTGAGTCATGGATGATGTAAGAAAACTTAGATTGAAATCACATGATATTATTACTATAATTAGTCACAATAATCAATAATAATTCTTTTTGTGAGAAAGAAACAAAATAATTAATAAAATAATGAGAAAATCACACCTTTCCATAAGGACGTTCTCATGGAGGTTAATTCAAGATGTATACCATGGTCATTTTTCATTTAATTTCATTTTCAATTTAAATTATATTCTTATATTATCATCACCTCTCTTATCCAAAATATCATGAGAACTCCCACATCATTTATATAATGGGATGATATCATGTTAATGGAATATCATTTCTCATAATAACATCTCTCTCTATTTTATTTTAAAAAAGTGAAATCATATTCTGGAAGGTACTGATTTACAACCTTCGTGGATGAATAACCTTTATTCATTAATTTCTACGTCATGGATGGGCATGAAACCATTTTTATGGTTGAAATAGATTAAAAGATATCTCTTATGTCCCATTTAATGTTCTATAACTATTGTATATACATAATAATAATGGATACAAAAAAAAATTAATGATGGTCAAAATAATGTTGTAATAATTTCAACGATTATAACAAATATTTAATCTAATAACTCATACTCATACCATATAACCAAAATAATTATATAAATATTTAATAATATATATTTATATTTTGTATTATATAAATTCAATTTTATATATTTTTAACCTTTAATAATGATATTCTATATTTATATACAAGAATACAGATCATGAAAACAAAAGAAACAAATTCTCCTGAATGATAAATCTGTATCTTATAACTCATCCAAAAGGTGATAAATTAACTTTATAAAATTATACTAAATCAAATCCAAATGTTTAGTTTATGAATGAATGAATTAATTAATTTAATTCTATTATACAAGACATTAAGGTCAAGCAAATAATACATTCAGACATAAGGAGATGGTTTTCTACCCAAACCTCCATTCTCAATCGTGTTCCTCTTTTTCACTCTTTACAGCAATAACATTTTTAACTATTATTATGTACTCCTCTAAAATTACATGTGAATTATCTATATACTTGTTCCAATAATAAAACATATTTATATTATGGGGAGATATATGTTTTTAAAAGGTTATTTCTCAAATTCTTTCCAATAAATATGTCTGATATAAGGGAACATCATGAATTCTTACATATTTTCACGGTAATTATATAATATGATTTAATAAGAAATCATTTTCTAAAATCAAAAGTTTTATTATGAAAGAAACTATATTAGTTTAATTCTAGTTTTATAAAAATATTTCTCTAAAAATAACTATACTTTTAAATGTAAAAGTGTATTTCTATCAAGAATTACATGATGATTTTAAGAGAGTATTTTCATCTATTTCAACACTCTTATTGAATATTATGTTCTGTTGGGATGAATCCTTTATGATATCATCTATCATATTTTATTGAATGGTTTATGATGAATATTATTGTGGATTTTCTATCTTGATACTATTCACCATAATACTCGGAATGATTAGTATTTAGGTTAACTAATTCGGGAAATCTTTTTAAATTTCATATATTATTTTCAATGTGAATGTATATGTCGATTATGTTAACCCATTTAATTTTAGAAATGCATTTTACTTATTAAGTGTCCAGTTGGGACCACTGTATCCACTTGGTGAATTAGTAGGTCTCATGAGAAAAACTTTTTGGGGTTTTTACCTCTTTATGTATGGTGTTGGCCTGAGGACTTAATAGTATGGTTATGATATTGCGAATTATGCATCCCCTCATTTTTAAACTAGTAATTGATAGTCCATGTGATTATTCAAATAGTATAATATCCATGGTTATATTTTATTATGGCATTATTTACTCATTTTTTATTCCACCCATATTATTTTCAAGATTAATTTTAATGGAATTCATACTTTTATTTATTCACCATTCATTATTAGTCATGATTAAACTGTTTTACTGACCCTTACTGAGCATCTGAGCTCATCAATTTCTTGTCTTTATTTTCCCAAGGATTCCAAGATTAATTTATGAATGAAATGCATAGGTAATATAGAAGAATAATATAATTTTCCTATGAGTTTTTATGATGTATTTAATTTAAAGTTGTAATTATTAACTTATATATGTATCTTGTTTTCCAATTCTACTAAACTATTCATTTCTTTGGGATATGACATTCTTGTTTATATTCCAATATAATAAAATAAGGCCCTGCTCTGGAAAAATAGTTTTGAGGTCCTTATTTGAATTGTGTTTCATATTACACCACATTACGATTTTCTTATACGCCACACTATGATATAATTTCACTACACACAACAACATATTGGGTTGTGTTATACACAACATTGAGTTTCTACGAATCAACTTTTGATTATTATAAATATATAAAAGGGGTAATTATAATTTTTCCATTAATATTAGAAATATTAATAATAATAACAATTTTTTATATATTATTTATAATGGGTTTAAATAAATAAAACATATTTAAAGTAAAACATTTAATTTTTGGGTAATATCTTTTATGTATGAAAAGAATATTTTCTCTAATGAAATTTTTTTATGTTATTTTGGGATCAATAGTAAAATTATTTTTAGAAACATTTAGAATTTAAATTTTATAAAATAATTTTATTTATAAAATCATTATTTAAAATTATCTTAGTGTAAATTTTTGGCAATTTTTTGAAAACATCATTTTTTTGATGGATAGTTTAAAATACGGAATTTTAATTTCAAACAGCATTTTCAGATAATTAATTTGTATATTAGTTATCGTTATAATTGATTTTAAAGTTTAATTAGAAGATTTATAATTTTGTTAATCCATTGTAGATAATTTTAATCAATCTAAAAATTAAATTGGATATAAAAACATTTCAAACATTTAAACACTTGTTCTTTAAAACTCACTTTGTCATCCCCTCTGCAGGATTGATTTTAAATTAATTCACGAAACTCATGTCTCTATATTTCGTGAAAATGGATTCTATATTTTGAATCTAGAAATTTTAAAATTTTTATTAAGTTTAACATTGTTTTTCATCCAAAATATTAGTGAAGTTAATTGAAATTAAATATAGTGATTAAGGAAAAAACAAGATTACTTAATAGTTGAAATTTAATCATAAGAGGCTAAATGACCTAGATAATTTTATTAAATCCGTTGGATGGAAATATTTCTACCAATTAAACTATTGGATCTAATTTTATCAATTTTCTGAGTCACCTGATGTAAGCTATACCACTCAATAATGTTTAATTTTTATATATAAAAGAATTAGAATCCTCCTCAATTATAAAAAGGCACTCACCCTCCCACTTATTCACACCACTCCAAGTCCTTGGAAGATGATTACCATGTATATTGAGATGATTTTTGGGGTTTGGGAGATCCAGGATTAGAAAACTGTTGTATCAGTATTATTGGAATCCACACATTTGAGTCGAATAAGGGAAATACATTATTAGGATCTAGAGGTTTCTCCATTTATGGAAATACTTGAGAGTGGAGAGTAGTCTTCGGATTGGACAATAGATGAGGATGATATAATCTAAATCACAAACTATTTTTTGTGACTATGAGTTTGAAAGAGGAGTTTATGAGTTAATTTCATTTGACAAAGTCGGGGGTGAAGCTGTGTGTGACCAAAAACTACCCTTACCAAGTATGGGTAGTTAGGAATGAGAAAGGAAATTTCAGGGTTTGTGAAATGATGCTACACCTTCCAATAGGTGGAGACCGAGTATAAATTACCTAGTGGTTTACTAATTCTATTTTACATTGATAATGGAAGTGGTATGACATTATCAGAGATATCATGGTTTATTTCATGAGGAAAACCCGAGAGAACAATGTTATTTGGGGTTTCATTGATTCATTGATGAATGTATCACATTTTAGTCCAATATGGGATACATTATTAGTAGTTTAGTTGTGAGAATTGTATGTAGGAGAGGTAGTGCATCATCAATAGGTGATTTTAGTATTGTTTCAGAATTTTACTCATGATTAAGCCCTCACATTCAGAATGTCTTGTAGAAGGTGATTGTTTTACATGTATAACTATGTAGGGATTTACCCGATAGACATATGGGATTTCAGAGGGTACTATAAAAGTATTTGAGGATATTGTATGGGTATGCATCTTAATATTCTGTTGGTCTGGGTATAAGAACCTGTAACTTGTTGACTTCACATAGAGTAATATTTTTCATAAAACTATTCTGATGACACCATATGAGGTTCTTTTTTAAGGCCAAATATATAACATCTATGTTGGATGATTTTAGGTGAGTCAGATTTTTTGGGATAGAGTCTCGTGTAGGAGATGTTAGATCATGTTTAGATGATTCAAGAAATGTATGGATATGGGTTAGAGTAGGCATAATTTGTAATGTGATAGACCTCCATGGCCCATTGAGTTTATGATGGGTGATCATGTGTTCCATCATGTGTTCTCTAGGTTGGTTCATCATAGTATTCAGAGACATGGAAAGAAGACAACCAAGTTTGATGGACCCTTTTAGATTGTAGAGACAATTGGGCTGGTGGAATACCGACTGGATCTTGTATAAAGTTATAGTTCTATGGAAAAAGTTTTTTTAAGTTTCATATATTTTTAGGTATCACCAATACCATTCTCATGTGGTTGTTTATGATGATGATGAATTTAATACTAATGTTTCCTTTAATGGGCATTCGATTCTTGTTATAGATCGCAGGGAGAAGGTGTTTTAGGGAGAGACTTTGCCAATAGTTTGTGTATTGAGGGATCATGGACATGTTTATGAGGAATCATGGGAGAGAGAAGTAGATATGTGGTCTTAATGGTTGGATAATTTTATCTTAGAAACAAATAGATTCATATGAGTATAGATCTAGGACGAGAATTTATAACATTAGTATATTATAAGATATCTTACTTTTGGGGAGATTATATGTGTTCATTTTGATGTACTATTTTTTTAACTCCTTGATTGATTTTTTTCAGGGTTGGTTGTAGTTAAATAGAATAATTTTGGAAGGAAAAGTGGTAGTTTATAGTTTGCGCATGGTTTTCCAAAATTGTACGCCTTCCCCAATATGAAATATCAAAGATAGGGGAATTGAAAAGTTTGCACATTTTTTTGTTAAATTGTGATCCCTATTAGTTGAAATTATTAACCCCTCTGAATATGTTCATGGATAGGGTGCACAATTTGGAATATTGTTTACCCCTACCCATGAAACCGTTCACACAAAAATATTTTTTCTGAAAATTTTATTTAAAATTCTAGAACCCCTCATTCATTACCATTAAATTACATACTTGTTCCTAACTTATTTAACATAAAATTTGAAGGCACTAGAATATATTCCAAGGCGTTATAAACTCCATTATTGGAAAATAATATCTGATTGACAGATTTAAACCTCTACTAGTTAGTAATCTATTCATATGTAGTTTCATCTCTCTTCCCCTATTTTGAATTAAGAGGCGTGTTCTTTTTCCATGATGGATACGGTTTAAATATAGTTTATGATTGATATAAGTCCTTTTTATGTTTATCTTTGGTTTTTATTCAATATCTCTTTCTACATTATGGATTACAATATTCTTCTTCAATTTGGGTGTTTTCAGTTTGGCGAATGCTCATCAACGACCTCAAGGTATATAGTCTAAATTGAAAATTCCACAGTATTGGTTATAACTGTGTGTATAGATTGGTGAAATAGTAATTTTCATTTTAGGTAATGTAATATTTAATTGGATCAATTAATCGTTAAATTAATTATTATAATTATGTGAATATGTAATTCGTGGAATATAGGGATTATGAAATTGGTAAAATTATAGAATTGTGAAACTAGTTAATTGATATGACTATAAATTTTTGTAAATGTAAATTAATTTATGTATATCATACCGATGTAGGGTTATTGGGTTATTTTATTAAATAACGATAAATGGTTTAGTAGGGAATTTTACATATTAATCCATGTGATTAAAGTGATAAATCATGATTGAGTTGATAATTGAAATGGTATACATGGCATAATATATTTATAAGAGGGTTAATAATGATTAAACATTTAAAATGAAATATATTTAATATATTTGGTTGATCTATATGCAATTTTGGTACATGTACTAATGACAGCAAATCCCATATTTGATTTATTAATACATGACTTTGGGACATGTAATTTTTATTCCAAACCCCATATGTGACTGATTGATAAATGGGGTGTGGGATAGACACTAATGCTTTATAATCCCACATTGTGATAGAAATGAGGTTATATGCCCAAAATGTTATAATTTTTCTATAAGTCTATGTAAATATGTTTTGAATTAAAATTAAATAGATAATGAAAAACCATGTGATAATGGATTGTGATTCTCTATGTGAAATTGTTTAGACTCCAGCATAGTCTGAAGAAAGTATTGATTATTCAGGTGTCATTGTAAAACTGGGAAAATATGTGTTCAATAAATGAATAATGAAATTTTATACATATTTTACTATATTTTTTAATTTATTCTTCATAAAGGTGAATAAGCTACTATTGAATGGATATTTTTTAGACACCATTGGTGGTGGCCTATAGAGTTGTACACACACCCTACATGGGATGGATGATTGGTACCCGAATATACTTTATGTTTTCAATACAAGATAAAGGAATTATACTGATTTTAGATGGATGAGTAGGGATAGAGGGTGGATGGAGGAACCATTCTTTATTTTATGACCTCCGTGGTTGTTTCCGTGTGTATTTATTTTTTTTGATTGAAACTTGATACATACATGGAATTACATATCTACTACTTTATTTTATACATTGTTTTGTCATTTTGTTTTATCATTTGATACTAGTATGTATTGGTATATGTTTTATTCTTTTTATTTATTATATTATATGGGTTTTGTTTAATTATTTATAATATATTGGTGTATTGATATAGAGAGTATAGTGTCCCCATGTTACATAAAATAAATCCTTTCTGCAAGTCATCATCCTATGGCGTATGAGGAGACGCACTTGAGTACATGTCTAAAACGGGCTTGAGGAACCAATTTGTGACCAATAGGTCGAGGTGTCACAATTACACCTCCATGAACCCCTTTTCCCCATAACTTGTGATACTTTCAACACCCAGATATTTTATGATATATTTCTTTTTAAATAAATATAATCTTTTGAAAGCTTGTGATACAGAAAAACCCATGACTAAATTAACTATAATATAATATAACATTATAACCAATCCATTAAATTGTATAGTATAAATTTGAATAACTAAATTTTGAAATTTATATGGGTAAACATGTATAAAATAAATGCATTGGTTAAAAATTTATTATAAATGAAAAAATCATTTGAAAGTAAAAGAAATGATCTTTTATATGAAAACTAATTTTATCATATAAATTAAATTAATCTATATTGGTGAATTAATTTAATAAATATTGGATATAATATATTAAAAAAAATGTTTTATTATTCTTATAATAATTGTTTTCTCATCACGGGATAAGAATAAATCTTCTTTTATGATAAAATTTTTAATTTTCCCAAAGAAATTGTTACTATTTTTTGTGCAGTTATTTTGATGGTAACATTAGTTAAATGATATTATTATTAATCTAGTTTATTTCATTTGAATAAATTTTATGTATAATTATGATATAATAACTATTTATTCTTATGAAACATATATCAATTAACCAATTTGGTTTCATCCCTAGAAGAAGCATTCACCACTATATGTACACGACATTAGAAGGAGTAAAACTGATGAGAAAGCTAATGAAAGATGGAATCTTTGCCTTCAAAGTTGATATATAAATGTATTTTGATACACTAAAATGGATCTTTATTTTTGATATCCTTCAAAGGTGTGGCTTCTTAATGGAAGTAATAAAATCTTATTAATGTCATCATTTAATCTTCCAAGATATTAATTATTATTAATGGGGAACCAAGTGGATTGTATCAGTGCAACAGGGGTGTGAGACAGGATGATCCTATGTCAGGGATCCTTTTTTACATTTCTGAAGATTATCTGAGAAAATGTATCAAATAGTTGGTGCAACATGAACTTTAAAAGAAAATAAAATATGTAAGGTACAATATGGTCCCTTCAAATCTTTTGTATGCGGATAATATACTCTAGTTTGGTTAGGCCTCAAAAAAGACCATTGTTGTTATCAAGGGGTGATTTTCCCGTAATTAGGAGGTTTCTAGACATTTCATATGTTGGGATAAATCCTTTATTGACTTTGGTGATGGTGTGAGCATCGAAAGACAAAATATGATAACCAGGAGACTTGGCATGAAGAGGGCCTCACTTCATTTTGTTTATCATGGAGTGACTTTATTTTATGGAAAGGTAAATAAGAAATACCTTGAAGGAATACATATTGGAATTATCCGAAAAATGGCCCAATGGAAAGGTAAATCCATGTCCCATGATATGTGGGTGTTCCTGGTTAACTCTGTGATCACTTCTCAGTTGTTTACTTCTTATCACTCTATAAATGGCCTGAGGGTATTGTGAAAGAGATTCAGGGAATGATTAGAAAATTTATATGGATAAGCTTCATTCATGAGAGGAAGCTGATCACTATTGCACGGTCTGAGTGCATTAAACCCATCGAAATGGGAGGCCTTGGAATCAAAGACCTAAGGATTTTTAATGATTGACTAATTGGGAAATTCATTTTGAATTTCACATCGAGTGATAATTCCCCATAGTTCTTGTTGAATATATTCAACAGGAGTCTCCTCAATGGAAATAAATATCACCTCAAATCCCTTATCTAGAAATCTCATAAGTATTCCTTCCGGAAAATCGCTCATGACACCAAGTGGATTGTGAGTAGGGACCCCAAACATAACTGTTGGAAAACCCAATGGTAGGATACACCATTGATGGACTATGATACTATCATATAGAAGCACAATTGGAAGGAAAATTTTAATGAAAAAGTGATTTACAAACTTGAATGTGGTGTTCTGAATCAAACACCAGTGTGGATAATGTGGTTTAATAACAATTTCATTCTACCTTTAAGGTTTGTGTTTATATGGAAAATATGTAAAGGAAGGCGGCCCACTTAGGATCAAATTATGAAAGCTAGATTTCATATGGCCTCTATTTGCAGTCTCTTCCAACATGCTGATGAGGGCATAAATAATTTGTTCATTTCATATGATTTTTGTCATACACTTTGGAAATACATTGGAATGTTGTTTGATTTAGAATTTTATTAGAACAGCTAGTTCAAAGAGTGCATGAAGGCACTATTTATGGACAATTACAGTTAATAGTTTTTTCACCTCCTACATATAGTAGATGGGGTGGTGGTTTATCACATCTGTAATTCTAGTAATCAACTGATGTTCAATGAAATGAATCCTTCCATTAATATAGGGATGATGGTGCTACACAAGGAGGTCTATGTTGCATCAGTTGTGCAACCTGGAGGTATGTTTAGCATGATCCGAGAGTTGAACATCATTAGATTTTTGGGTGTTGTAGGTTGGCCAAGGAAACCTAGAATGGTTAAATACATTCAGTGGATTCTTCCAATTGTGCCACGGGGAAAATTAAATGTTGATGGGGAAGAGATATGAATGCCCGACCCCTACAAATGTTGAAGTATCTTTCTAACTCATTGTATATTCATAAAGGGGTATTTCTATCACTCTAATAGAATTAAAACAGCGTATGATTTGGAGTTATTGGACATGATCTATGCTATTCCTTATGTTGTTCATTACAACTAGACAACATTGTGGGTTGAATCTGACTCCAAAGTCACGGTGAAATCATTGAAGGTGACGAAACAGGATGTACCATGGAGAATTATACCTCATTGGTTTGAGTGTTTCAACTAGAGATCACACCTCAATTTGTAAGTCTCCCACACATATCAAGAATCAAACAAAGTTGTGGATGTGTTTTCGAAGAAGGCTATCAGTGAGATGGGTATGTTTTGGACTTTTATAACTCCTAATTTCTGTGAAGGAATGGTGAATGCTGATATGTGTGGTGTTATTCAATATCAGATATATAATATCCCCATGAAACTATAACTCGTCTTTTCTCTTTTTTATTTTTTATATATTTTTTTGGGACCGTCTTTCGTTGGCTCTATGCTTTCTTGGTATATTTTATACATTTCAAAAATTCCTAGGTAGTCCTATCCCCCAATTATAAAAGGACACATGTCTTCATCTCCACTACAGAAATAAGGTTAAATTTATATTTTCTAAACTCTAAAAAGTTACCTTAATTAAATCCCTCATAATTACTTAGAGTCTATGGTTTCATTATAAAAATTTCCTAGTAGGGTGGCCATAGCTATAAACATAGAGTATTTTTTTGAATAAAAGGTACAGTACTTAATGATTTGTTTCGATTTGATTGTTTATTATTCCACCTTAGAATATTAATATACTATTATTAAATAACAAAAAAAATCTTCCATATAATAAGATGATATTATGTTGTTTTAATAACCTGTATCGATCTCTTATTCAATTACATAGAAAATGAAATTTTTGATCATGTGCACAACGAACTACTGGCTCGTGATCCAATGTAATTAAGTTTCTATAACCACCACTCAAGGATGGATATCGTGATGGATTTAATATATATATATATATATTTTTAAAATAAATATATTTATATAAAAAAAATATCACATATAGCTTCTTACCATTCAATCCATTGGAAAATGATAACATTGCTCACGTGTACTTGTGGACTACCACCTCTAGAAAGTGATGTGATTTGCTTTTCTAACGACATAAAGGGATGATAATATGGATTTATTTGATGAATATTTATTATTTATATGATATAATAATTATTTTGGAAATATTAATTATTATTTTCTTTTATTTTTGTTCTATATATTGAAGAAAATAGTGTTTTTGCCTAGGTATGCACTACTATATATGTGAATGATGGTGTTTATTTTCATATATATAACATTAATGGATTCCTAAAAATATGTATATAATGAATGTATATGTTATATATATCATGGTAAATATTATTGAAATTATAGAACTATGGTCAAAGTATCTGTAACAAAACTACCGAAACAAAACATAAATGAAAAACAAAGAAGGTATCAACTAGAAAAAGTGATTTTGATACAGAATTGCTAAAAAACATGTGAATAAGGTAATAAATTTACAATATAGTTATTATATAAATGATTATGTATCTATAATAGATTTATAATCAATATAAATTTAGTATATAGGAGGTTTGAACATGTATGATGGAAGTTAGACATGAGATAAGGTTTATCATCTGAAATTGTCTTCTTTGGATCATATGTTATATTATGATCATATCATATCTCTTAAGGGTTATATATATAAAATTTTAAATTTTATACTATAAATATACTTATTTTTAGGATATTTAATGTTTCATTTGAATTTATTATTTCATAGGGCTTACGATTCAAATGATACCAAAGCTGTAAGGGATTTAAGTTATAATCACATATTTTATCAGGATTGTTTATAAACATTCTTATTATAATTAAATTTCATTTAATACCTATCAAGAATATAATAAATTTTCTAAACCTATAGTTATTTCTATAGAATACATTGTTTCATTTCATTTTCCTCTTTTTAAGAAATCATGGAATTATATAATTTTTCTTAGGAAAACCAACTGTATTTCCCTCTTTGATCAAAAATCATTTTTCTTCCATATCCATGTTTTCTAAAAATGAATTCATGAAATTTTTTAATATTATCCTATTATTGTTTATATTAATTTTTACCAATTATTAAATTTTTATAATATAGTTTTAATTGAATGTTATCATCATTTTCTGAAATATGTATTTTTGACGTTTTACAAAACATTTAAATGGATATGGGTTTGAACTTATAAGACATGAACATAATTTTTTTTCATCATAGATTCTAAATGAATTTATGGTTTCTTTATAATACTCTAATAAAATTTTTAAAATTATTTTCATGAAAATAAGATAATTGTTTTTTAATTTTGAATAAATTATTTCAAAGTTAAAAGTGTATTTTATTCAAGAAATGTTCTATGTTCTCTTTTAAAATAATTTTATATAAAATATTGAATATTTTCGAATTTAATAATATTTATTGGGGATATGTGTAATTCCAAGATCCCAGAATCTGGGAGATGGTTTAGTATTTTATTACCTTAGTATGATTACAAGGAATCAAATCTGAATGGTCAATCAGTTCAGTAGTTTTGGAAATCCATATTACATAATCGATGCCCATAATAGATTGGAATATTGAAAACTTAAATATGATACAAAATAAAATTAAATAAACATCTTACTTGAAAGATTATTCAAAGATTTATTCCATATAACCTGGGGAATGGAATCACGTGCCATTTAATCAATGGAATGATAACTAAAAGAAACCATAGATATGTTGACGAAAAGATTTATGGTTTAAATTAAAACTAAATTGAAAAAATGCTTTAATTGTTCGTAATTATGTATTTGACACTTGAACCACTATACTTCTGTCACGACCCGTCCCCCGGGGCCTGTGTCGTGACTACCCCAATCCCACCTTCCATAGGCGAGGGGTTGGGAACTAGCACCAAAGGTGTAAATCCCTAAAATTGGGAAGGTATTTCCTTTATAATGTTTAAACACACATAAAAAAGTACGTGCTAGAACTAAAACACTAAGAAAAACTATATAGAAAGGTGTGATGACAAGTAAAAGGGGCCAGAAATACAAACCCAATAAGAAAGTACAAGTATAACTGAAGAAAAGTAAAGCAGCTACAAGGTCATCTGTTGGGGATTCCTACCTAAAGGGCTGGTAAAGAAAGCATCCACGACACTCCACATCCATCCGTCTCCTCCGTGTATAGTCATGCTATGTGGTCCAACTCTGGGTACCGTCCAGTCCTGCTACTTTGGTCTTCAGTCAGCACTGTCCCACATCTACAATCAACACAATGAGGTGCGGGCATAGCCCATGTAGGGGTGAGTATAATGATAATCAGTAGGGACCCCAAGACCCTCAAGGTCCTACAAAATCCAACAAGATATATCACAACAAAGGAAATCACCAGATAACCCCACATATGTATATTTCCATACATATACCTAAGTTATCATGTAATCCATCTCAATCATGAGGTAAATACAAAATTTACTAACTCAGCTCAACCAGGATTTTTATTCACATTGTTTAAACCATGGTTGCTGGAGAACACCTACTCTGTCATGTAAAGTGGGCCTGCTGCCAACTACCAGGTGCTTCCCACTTACCTTGGACTGCTGAGGTACTCCTGTTGAGTATCGTTGGTCTGCCGCACTCACACAGAGGCTCTCCCCATTGTGGGTCTACCGCCAACTACTAGGCACTCCCCCTAATAGCCTGCAGAGGTACTCGTCCTATCGAGTTCTGCAGGTATGCCACCAACTACCAGACGCTCCTCCGTCGTGGGTTTTCCACCAACTACTAGGCGCTCCCCACTGGGCTAGTCGAATCACTCTGAGTCGAATCGGTCAAGCAGTCATCAAGTGTCAGCTAGCTACTAGGTCTCCGTACTCCGCTCGGTCATCTACCAGAGGGTCTGCTCCACGAGCTACATATTGATACTCTGACTATCACGAAGTCCCACTTAGAAGTTTCTCAAAGGTCCACCTCATCACAAGGGTCTCAATGCAACAGACATCACGTCAATCGAATGCCCGATCTGTGAGTTATAAGATTTTTAGTTCTGGGGGCCCGATTGGATTCCTGTACGATCCAATCTGACCATATCTCAATATTTCCCCGAACTCCAGTGGGATATACTCAAAGGGATCATCACGTTCCAAGAATACCAGTGCTTCCAACAGTTCATCAAACGGACATCCAATGCCAAAGACATGGCCAAAGAAAGTAAAGGGGGTTAGTAATGGGTCTGGGCCTAGTCCGACCCGGTTGGACCGTTCCGCCCAACCCAGAATGGGATGACCCAGTCTGGGTCGACCCGATCCACTGGCCTCGGCCCAGCAGACTGCGGGGGCGGTTCAACCCAGTGGTTTCCACGTAGGCAGCTCGGCCTGGAGGCTGGGGCCTGTTCGGCCAGTGCCGCGAGGGGCGTGGCTCGACAGCTTGGCCTAGGAGGTTGACCGGGCACCGGTATGGTGCTGAGAGGCCTCACAGGGCGCGGGCAAGCCAACGGGGCGTCGGGCAGTGCGCTGGCAGGCCGAGCGGGGCATGGCACTATCCGGGTGAGCACTGAGGAGGGGTGGGTGGGCCGCGCGGGGCGGGGGGCAGGCCGACAGGTTTCCAGGCAGGCCGATGGGGTGCCGAGCAGGGTGCACGGGCGGCCGCGCTGGGCGCGGGCAGGCCGGTGGGGCACCGGGCAGGCGGTGCGGGGATCCAGGCAGGGCGGGGGCAGGCCGACGGGGCACCACGCAGGCCACGCGGGGAGCAAGGCAGGGCGTGGGCAGGCCCGGACGGCTGGTTCGGCATGGCTCAAGACGGCACGGGCCGGCGGTGTTCAGCAGATACATCGGTGCACCACGGGGGTGGCGTGATTTGTGGTTGCCGCAGGTAGCATAGCCTTTGTCGATGCCACCTTCATCGTCGTTGCCTCATCACCGTGCCGAAGAAACATCACCAAAGATCGACGAAAGGAGTCGGGCCATGGTAGTTTGGCCCGCACCCTCCGCGTTTAGAGGTGATATCAATTGGTTCAACAAAGGAGATCGATGAACAACAATTTCTTACAAACCTTTGAATCGATTCCTTTAAAACAAAGATGAGGAAAAGAAAGGTATATTTCTCAAAGTGAACCCCCTACCTGGATTGTTGGGCGTCGATGGTGATGTCATGGAAAGAAGATGGAATTTTCGCTCGTCGCATCCATCTCACTCTTCCACTCTCAAATATACACTAAGGTTGAGGAAGATGCATCACGTCAATAGGTGTCCGTGAGAAAAGTCCGAGGAAAATGTATGCAGAAGATCATTGCAGGCGTTCATCGTTGGGAGCTTTGTCCTTATAATTTTCTAATCCTCCTTTTCCAACAAATGAAAAGCTATCCCCTCTAAATAAATGATGGTCTTTTATTTTAGATTTTTGAGTTTAAAATTCCAATTGTAGAAATTAATTAAATGAGATGAGAGATTTAATTAATGTGGTGCAGTTGGCATAAGAAACTATGTGTTGGCTCCATTAAATAATTGGGAGGTCCAGATTTTCTCCCCATTTAATGGGGAGTTCAGAAATCAAGAGGCTCTCCCTCATTAATGTGGGAGAGTTGAGAGGTTTTCCTCTCCTCCCATTAATAGGGGGTTATGTCCCATGTGGTCCCCACCACATTAACCCTCTCATGGGAGGTTTAGTTCGGGAGGGCCCCACCACCATAACCTCTCATGAGAGGTTATGCTATGGTGGCCCCACCTCCAACCTCCATGAAGAGGTTTTAACCACCACACACCAAATAGTGGCTCAAATAAAATAAAGAGTAGCTACACTTTATTTTATTAAATTTTTTAAGAAAACTCAAAAATTAACTTCTATTCTCGACTCACTTTCATCGATGTGAAAGTCTCCTTATGCGAATACTAGCACTGTGAGTTCAACAGAGCCCTCATATTTCAATTCTGAGCATCAGTTCAAAAGTTATAAAAACCCACTTGTACGTTTATTGAGCATACCTGAAAAAAACATCAGAAATTGATTTCGGGCACATCATGCCTCAGAATCAAGTGCCGTAAATTTTCATGGACTCGTAATAATCCCATGTATTAAAAATATATCCTTTGTATTTCTGGGTCTTTACATTCTCCCCACCTCAGGGTTTTACATCCCTGTAAGCTATAACTCTAACAAAGGGAAGAAATGGGGGTACAAAGCATGCATCTGAGCCTCCCGTTCCATTGTGCTCTCCTAGAGGTTCCCTTACTGCTAGCGAATACACACCAGAGGTATCGACCATCCACATTGTACTTGCTCTTGTAAATCCTCAATCTCTACCGGATCCTCTGTGAAAGTCACCCCATTATCGATGTCAAGTTCTCCATGGTCTATTATGGGAGTAGGGTCGTGCACGTATCTCCTCATCTGAGATATATAGAAGACATCGTGCACCCAGTGAAACTAAGGTGGAAGAGATAAGTGGTAAGTCACATCGCCAACTCTACTGAGGACCTGAAATGGTCCGATGAATCATGGATATAAATTTCCGCCTCGGCCAAATCTCTGTAGGACTCATCGATGTGAGACCCGTAGAAAGACGTGGTCGCTACCCTCGAGCTCCAGAGGCCTCTGCCTCTTGTCAGCATATGACTTATGCCTTCTCTTTGTAGTTTTCATCCTCTCTTGGATGATCTTCACCTTCTCTATGGTAGCCTGTACCATCTCTGGTCCCACTAGTGCTGACTCCCCTGGGTCTGTCCAACATAGTGGCGATCTGCAAGGTTGTCCATACAAGGCCTCAAAAGGTGCAATCCTGATGGTGGAGTGATAGATGCTATTTTACGAAAACTCCACCATAGGTAAGTGATCCTACCTACTACGACCGAAGTCGAGGACACAAGCACTAGCATGTCCTTGAGGGTCTGAATGGTCCACTCAGTCTGACCATCTGTCAGAGGATGGAGGGTGAGACTCAAGCGAAGTTGTGTCCCGGAAGCCTCCTGGAACCCCTTCCATAGACGAGAAGTAAATCGTGTGTCACAATCAGAGACAATAGAATAAGTTACTCCATGTAGACGCACAATCTCCTGCACAAAGAGGCATCCACAACTCTCTATTGAGCCCTACTCTCTAATTAGTAGCAAGTGGGCCGAGTTGGTGAGTCAGTCCGCGATCACCCAAATAGAGTCATGTAACTGGATGTATGTGGAATACCAGTCATAAAGATCATGGATATCCCATCCCACTTCCACTCTGGGACCTCTAAAGGCTGAACCAGGCCTACTGGTACCTGGTGCTCTGCCATCACTTCCTGACAAGTAAAGCATTGAGAGAGAAACTCTGCTACTAGTTTCCTCATACCTGGACACCAGTGCTGTCGTCGAAGGTCATGTTACATCTTCTCTACTCCTGGATCTAATACTAGAGGTGAAATGTTGAACTCCCTCAACACTTAATCCTAAAGTGGTTCTGGTACCACGATACGTCCTCTGAAGAGGATGACGTGCTCCCCACCTTCAGAAAATTCATCAGGTGCCTTCCCTTTGGATATCTGAGCGTGCCGTGACTCATAGTCAGAATCTCCATGCTCTTCATCCATAACTCACTAAAGAAGTGCGGGAGTGACTGTAAGATACTGGAGGAAGGCTGCTCCATCTCTATCCACAAGGGATATCAACAAAGCGGCCAGCTACTCCGTCGCCTCTCCTAGCAACTGTATACCAGATCTCCGGCTGAGTGCATATGCTTCAACGTTCCCCTTTCCCAGAGTATACAAAATCTCAAAGTTATAGTCTTGGAGGAACTAAAGAGCCATATCTGATGTCTCAGGTTCAAGTATTTCTAAGAGAAGATATACCTAAGACTCTTGTGATTAGAGTACACGATAAAACGCTCACTCATCAGATAGTGTTGCCACATCTTCAAGGAGAAGACCACTACTAGAAACTCCAGGTCTTGGGTAGTGTAGTTATGCTCATGTTGTCTCAGCTACTGAGAACCATATGCAATAACTACTCGCTCCTGCATCAGGACACACTCGTGTGCGGTCCATGATGCGTCATAGTAGACTACATACCCTACGCCTTCCTCTGGAAGCCTCAAGATGGGGGCACTAGTCAGCCTCTACCTCAGCTCCTAAAATATCTGCTGCATCTCTACGACCACACAAAGTGTTACGCATTCTTATTCAAGGCTGATTGTGGTGCTGCAACTCTGGAGATGTCTAGTACGAACCTCTGGTAGTAACTAGCCAAGCCTAGGAAACTTCCCACTTCCGTCACACTCTTGGGTGGATCCCAAAAAAGTACTACCTCAATCTTCACTGGATCCACATCAACTCTAGCCTCTATGATGACATGACCTAGAAAGTGAACCTCTCAGATCCAGAATTGGAACTTAGAGAGCTTACCATAAAGATGGTGCACTCGGAGTGTGTCCAGTACTACCCGCAAATGGTAGGCATGCTCCTCCCCAGAAGACGAGTAGATCAGAATGTCTTCGATGAATACTATGACAAAGAGATCAAGGTTTGGCTGGAAGATCCTATTCATGAGTCCCATGAACACTATTAGATCATTGGTTATGACGAAAGTCATAACCAAAAAGTCATAATGGTTGTACAAACGCCTTATGGCCGTCTTCTACACATCCTAATCTCGAACTCTGAGCTAGTGACAACCTGATCTGAGGTCTATCTTCGAGAACCACCGTGCTCCCTTCAGTTGATCAAAAGGGTCATAAATACTCAAGAGTGGGTACTTGTTCTTCTCGGTCACCTGGTTCAGGCGACAGTAGTCGACAAAAAAACCGCAAGCTCCCATTCGCCTTCTTAGCGAACAGAATTGTGGCTACCCTAGGAGAAACACTGGGCCAGATGAATCCCTTCCCCTGCAAGTCCTCCAACTATACCCGTAGCTCACAAATTTTAGAGAGAGCCATCTTATATGCTGGAGTAGATATTGGTGTCATCCCAGGTTATAGGTCAATGTATAAGTCCACCTCTCTTCAAGGAGGTAGTCTTGGAACATCCGCAGGGAAAACATCTGCGTATTAATCCACAACTACATGATAGCTCGGACTCTCCACATCTACTTCTCTGAGGGTAAGGCAGGATAACTGATTAGTTATCATCTGCACCCTCCTATGAGTAAGTCCATCATACGCTGTACAGGCTCCCTTATAGCCAGTGAAGGTGAACCTTATCCCATTCATGTGGACACACAACACTTTGTGCCAAATACAGTCGAGCTGAGCATGGAATGTAGTTAACCAGTCCATACCCAAGATGACGTCGTAAGGCCAGGACACCGATACAAGGAGATCCCAGCCAAATCTCTCTCCTCCTAGATTAAGCTCACACTTCCGGTACAAGTGTGTAATCATTGAGTCGTCTACCGTAGGAGTCTCTAGCTGTAAGGATCGAGAAAACGGATTCATCGGAATCTCCGAGCTCCGAAAGAGGGAAGTGTCAATGAAAGAGTGACTGGCACCCATGTCTATAATATCTACATCTATGGTGGATTAAATATAGATCTTACCTCAAATCATCTTTGAGGAACCGTGATGTTAGCCTCAGCTACCTGGAGCTGAGCTCTCCCATGTCCACCTGCTCCCTACGGTCGTGGTGGAACTCTTGGCGGTGGTGGCGGTAACACCTTGAATCGTCACCCACCATCTACGGCATAACCATCTCTTCTTCCTCGTCCGCCTACTCCTTGCGGACTGCCCCAATCAAGTCTCTGTCTTTTCCTGGGTGGTCCATCGACCATTTTATGATCATCCAAATGGCGGGTTGGATAGTCACGAGGCATGTGACCGTGCCTGCCACATGAGTAACATTGTCTGCTCCTGGAATGAATGGCTCTACCTCCACTTCAGGTGCCCCACGCAACTGATTCTGTGTTTTGTGGTCGTCCACCAGAAGATCTGGTCCTCTTGGACCTCTGTGACATCTGTCTACTACTCACTGTAGAGGACTCCGCTGCATGTCGACTAGTGGTGGGTCTCTTAGCTGGAGACTTCTCAGCAAGGAAGCTCTCCACTAATAGGGATCGCTCCAACACCCCTGCCTATGTCAAGATGATAAGGGAGATCATCGAAGCCCTGATCTATCATCTAATCCTCTGCTCGAAGGTCTGATCCCTGAAGAATTGGTCTTGTACCATATCTGTGGAGTAGCGTGAGAGGTCGGTGAACCTCACTGAGTACTGAGCTACAGTCATTCTACCCTGCTGTAGATGCAGTAGCTCTTGTATATGCACTGTTCATAGGGTGGTTGGGAAACACTCAACCCGAAATAGGCTCTCGAAGTCAGCCCAATTAAGTTTCATATCGTCGTGCACCTGGAGCATCAGACTCCACCATCTTCCAGCTGCTTCCTGGAGGAGACTCATGGAGAGGATCACCATAAGGTCTTCAGGTGCCCCTATGAGTCTGAAGACACTCACAACAGCCTCCAGCCAATCCTTAACCACCTATGGGTCCGTATATCCCCTGAACCTAGGTGGACATTGTTCTTGGAACTCATGCAATGTGCTCATGCAGTGTGCTTTGTCTACTGCTTGGGCAGGTGGCAGCAGTGGCCCAACAAGGAGTGCTACGGCTGGTACCTCTGCTGGTGTCTCTACTGGAAGAGTGACCTAAACTGAGGCCTCGTTGCTCAGTGGGCTATCTGCACGTACAAATCTCGAGACTCTAGCCGGTCGTCCTCAGGGAGGAATATTGAAAGAAACAGATGCAACATGGTCAAAAGATTATACCTGGTAAGATGACCTTATTGAGCCAACTTAAGGAAAAACTTTTGAAAAACACACATGCAATCAGTGTTTTTGTGCACTAAGTCGGATGTTAGTAGTCAGGGTCCTGGTGTATGGATATGTCGGCCGCTGCACCATCACTGGACCCCCTGAGCTAAAAACCACACTCAGTACCCTTAACACTATTGCTTAACTGAAAATATTAGAGTCCTATGTTCTGTGGTAGAACTGACTTATCTGATACCAATTTTTGTCATGACCAGCCCCTCGGGGTCCATGCCGTGACTACCCCAAGCCTGCCTTCTATAACACATGGTATGGTGACTAGCACCAAAGTCGTAAATCCCTAAAACTAGGAATGCATTGCCTTTATAAAGTGTAAACACACACAATAAGGTATAAGCTAGAAGTAAAACACTAAGAAAACCTATATAGAAATGAGTATTGAAAAGTAAAAGGGGCCGGATATACAAGCCCAACGGGAAAGTACAAGTACAACTGAAGAAAAGTAAATCTGCTATGGGGTTATCCTCCAGGGATTCCTAGATGAAGGGTAGGTATAGAAAGCCTCCAAAGCACTCTACATCAGTCTGTCTCCTCCGTGTACAATCACGTTGTGTGGTCCACCTCCATGTATCGTCCAATCCTACAACTCTGGTCTTCAGTCAGCATTGTCCGTTGTCTGCAACCAACACAACGAGGTGCGGGCATAGCCCGTGCAAGGGTGAGTATAAAGATATTTAGTAGGGCCCCTGATACCCTCAAGGAGTGACAAAATACAACAAAGATAAAACACAAAGAACGAAATCAATAGATAAACCCACATAGGTATATGCCCATACATATACCTAATTTTTCATGTAATCTATCTCAATCATGAGGTAAAGATAAATGTTACTCACTCAGCTCAACCTGGATTTTTATTCACACTGTCGAAACCACGACTGCTGGAGAACTCCACCTCTATCGAGTAGAGTGGGCCTACTGCCAACTACCAGGTGTTTCCCACTAACGTTGTACAATAGAGGTAATCCTCCTGTCGTGTATCGTGGGTCTGCTGCCCTCACACAAAGGTACTCCCCACTATGGGTCTACCTCCAACTACTAGTTGCTCCCCCTAATAGCCAGCTACTAGTTCTCCGTACTCTGCTTTCTTCTCTTCGGGAGGGTCCGCTCCACGAGCTATAGGTTGATGCTCAAATTGTCAAGAAGTCCCATGTAGAAGTATCTCAAAGGTATGCCTCGTCCTATGGGTCTCAACGCAATAGATTACGCATCAATCAGACGACTGATCTATGAGTTATAAGAATTTTAGTCCTAGGGACCCTGTTGGATTCGTGTACGATCCAGCCTGACCGTATCTCAACATTACCCCGAACTCTAGTGGGGTATACTCAAAGGGACCGTCGCATTCCAAGAATATCAGCACCACCGACAGTTCATAAAATGGACGTCCGGTGCCAATGACATGGCCAAAGAAAGTAAAGGGGGTCGGTAATGGGCCTTGGCCGAGTCCGACCTGATTTGACCGACTCAGCCCAACCCAAACTAGGCCGACCCGATCGGGTCAACCTAGGCAGACCAGCTGGGTCTGACCTGACTCGTTGGGCAGTTCATCCTACTATGTTCTGCTCAGTCTGCTGGGCCCGGCTGAACAAACTGCGGGGGCGGTTCATCCCAGAGGTCGTCGCGTAGGCGGCTCGGCTCAGATGCTGGGGTCAGTTCGGCCAGTGCATCGAGGGGCACGACTCGACGGCTCGGCCCGGGAGGTCGGAAGGGTGCCGACATGGCGTAAGAAGGCCACAAGGGGTGCTGGTAGGCTACGCGAGACATAGGGAAAGCCAACAGGGTGCCGAGCAGGTGAGGGCGGGTCACACGGGGCGCGGACATGACAACAGGGCGTCGGAAAGGTGCGGGAGGGCCGCGCGGGGGGCAGTGCAGGCTGGAAGTGCATTGGGAATGCCAGCGGGGCACCGGGAAGGGGGCGAGGGAGGCTGTGTGGGGCACGGGCATGTCACCGGTAGGCCAGCGGGGCGCCGGGCAGGCTAGCGGGGCGCTGGGTAGGGTGCGGGCATGGTGCAGGCAGGCCGGGCTGGCAGGTTTGGCGCGGCTCATGCCAGCACGAGCCATCAGTGTTCAGCCATAAGCATCGGTGTTCAATGGGGGAAGTGTGATTCACGGTGGCCGTGGGTAGTGCAGCCTTCATCGTTGTCGCCTTCGTCTCTGTCGTCTCATCGCCATGCCGAAGAAACATCATAAATGATCGGCGGAGGGCCATGTTAGTTTGGACAGCACCCTCCACGTTTAGAGGTGATGGAAACTGGATCATCAAATGAGAATGATGAACAAAAATTTATTACAAACCTTTGAATCAATTCCTTTCAAATGAATATGAGGAAAAGAAAGGTATATTAATCAAAGTAAACCCCATACCTGGATTGTCGGGCGTCGACAGTGAAGTCATCGAAAGAAGATGGAGTTGTCACTCGCCGCGTCCACCGCACTCTTCCACTCCCAAATACACACGACAGTTGAGGAAGATTCTTCACATCTATAGGTGTCTGGGAATGAAGTATGAGGAAGAAGTCCATGGAAGATCGTTTCTGGCATTCTTCATTGGGAGAATGGTTCTTCATTGGGAGCTTTCTCCCAATGATCCTATAATCCTCCTTTGCCAATAATGAAAAGCTAGCCCCTCCAAATAAAATATTATATTTTAATTTATATTATTGATCTTAAAATTCAAATTGAGGTGATTAATTAAATAAGATGGCCGATTTAATTAATGGGGTGAAGTTGGCATAATAAACTTTATGTTGGCTCCATTAATTAATAGGGAGGTCAAGAGTTTACCCCCATTTAATGGGGAGTCAAGAAATCAAGATTCTCTCAGTCATTAATGAAGATGAGTTGAAAGGTTTTCCTCTCCTCACATTAATAAGGGGGGTTAAGCCCCATGTGGTCCCCACCACATTAATCCTCTCATGGGAGGTTTAGATCAGGTGGGCCCTACCACCATAACCTCTCATGAGAGATTAAGGTATGGTGGCCCCACCTCCATCCTTCATGAGGAGGTTTTAACCACCACACACCAAATAGAGGCTCAAATAAAATAAAGTTTAGCTACACTTTATTTTATTAATTTTTTTAAGAAACCCCAAAAATTAATATCTATTCTCGACCCACTGTCGTCAATGTGAAAGTCTCCTTATGCGAATACCAACGCTTCGAGTTCAACAGTGGCATCAGATTTCAATCCCGAGCACCAGTTCAAAATTTATAAAATCCCACTCATAGGTTTACTGAACGTATCGAAAAAAACATCAGAAATTGATTCCGGGCACACCGGGCCTCGGAATCAAGTGCCGTAAATTTTCACGGACTTTTAAAAATCCCATATATTATAAAAATTCCACGGTATTTCTATGTCTTTACAAATTCCAAGATAATATAGTTAAAATAATTATAATTAAGCTAACATATTCATACCATGAGACTTCCAATGCATCTCAGGGCTTCCATTAACCGGTCCCCAACTAGTAGGGACTTCCATAAATGGTGCCCTGCCCATGTATTTCATGTTTAAATAATTTCTCCTAAATTGAACAATGGATTTAACTAAAAAAATAACTTATAAAAATGTATTCAAAATTAATAGAAGATTTTAATTTATCAATAATTTGTAAATGTAGGTTATCTAAAAACTAGGGTTTTTGATGTTGATGAATGAAAATATACTTGAAATATTATTAATACATTTTTATGGAAAATAACCTTTAAACATTCCTATGCGTCCCATACCAATTTGGAACATTTTAATCTTAATACCCTAACTGAAATGATATCAAATTAAATATTAAATAGCATTAATATAACATAATTTATGATATATAACATCAAAATGTTTCATAGATATAGCCCACAATTAATGAAGTGGTGAAAATGGCATATGCCTCACGAAAAGAAATGTGATTCAAGTATACATTGACATGAGTCTGACTAATCATGGGTGTTTTCATATTCATGAATAATGAAACTATTTTAATATTTTACAATATTTAAAATCCTGTCATTTTTTCTTATTAGTTGTAATTAACTTATTACAGTGTTTTATACAACTACTTATATGATTAAATTTACATAGGGTGTTTTGACTAAATTCATTTCATGTGTTAAAAATTTCCTTAGTAGGTCAACCATGGTCAAAAGGGTAATTATATAAAAATATACATAATAATTATCATTTAATAATTATAAAATTTATAAATAAATTATAGATTTAAATCCAGTCATGAGTTATGGTCATGAAAAATGAACAAATGTTACAATCAATGAGACGGTTGGTCACACGTACTCATCAGTAACGTTCCATTTTGTCAATTATTTTTATGGAAAGATGGTAGGTAACTTTTTATATCTATATAATTATAATAATATACTAAATAAAATTTCATTTTATCATATATACATATATATATATAATTATTGCGATGTATAAGGAACCACATCATTTCGAGGAGGTGGCAGTCCACATGTCTGCGATCGACGTTATCACATTTTTTTGTGAAAAGGGTTATAAAAATTGATATATTATATTTATAGGAATGTAATAATTTCACTAATATCTTATAGATAAAATTTATTTCAAATATTTTTAATTAAAACCATCTTTTATACATTCCAAGAATAGCATGAACAAATCACATTACTTTAAGGAGGCGGTTGTCCACACTTCCAAACACGTTGTTATCTTATTTAAACAAAATGAAAGGTATAGTCGTATGTGTTATAAAACAATTCAAAAATCATATTAAAATAATAAGTATCATTTTTATCATAAATCAATATCTCTTTTATAATAATTCCCAACTATGAAAGGTGGTAATGGAAAAACGAATGATGTTGTTTTGTGAGAAAATAGTTCACTGTACACATAAATGATAACTTATATACCCATTAAATGGAAGTGTGTGTAATTTTTGATAAAATATTTATATAAAAACAAATATGTATATTTATTATATTTGTGATATTATAAAATCATTCTATAAGAGTAATTGAATGAGTGTAGAAAGAAACAAAACTAAAGAGCTTGAGGAGGGACATTACTGCTTATTCGGGTAACTTTTTTTGGTTTGCACAAAAGGGATTCCTTATATGGATTTAAACTAAAAGGGAGGCTTATAAGATTATGGTAGGGACATTTAGGATATATTTTTGAAGAACCTGGAAGATAAAATTTGTCATGAGAGGTGTGAGGAAGCAGGATGGATGATTGTCTTTTTATAGAGGAGAATGAGTGATGCTCTTTTTAATAATGAAATGTATATTTTACTGGTCAGTATTCCTAACCTAATATGAATAAAAAATTAGAAATTAAATTATTAAAGTGGATTTATGTATGACAAAAACTTCCACCACACAAAAATAAGTGATTTTTTTATTTTGTTCTTTAACATCTACGTTTCCCCAATTTTTTCCTTTTGGTTTATATTAAAGTAACTATAATTCAAACCTCTGTAATTTTACCATTAAGAATAAATTAAAGTGTGAAATATTAGAAAATATATACCTAATGAAATATAAATACTATATGTAATTTAAAAAATTTAAATCACATGTGTTTTAGAAATTCTATTTTAAAACAAGCACGTGTAACACAAAAAACACTCCTTTAACCCAGACTATATAGATAATGATTTTACTATATGTGAATCAATATGTTAATTGTAAAAGATAAATTGATTAATTAATATACGTTTGATTATATTTATTTAAACTTAAAAAAACATTTAAAAATAAATTATTTCCATTAATTTTAATTTATTATATAAAATATCATTTATTGTAAACAAACATTAATGCAAATTTTATCATTTTTTATATAATTTAAATTTAAAATTATGAAAAGCATATTTTAATTAAAATTTACTAATTTTATATATGTGTGACATGATATTTTAGTCTAGAAAAATAATTTATCATAATAAATCATTAAATTTACTTTACATTTAATGGTTTCTGATTCATTTATTTTATTATATTTTTATGTAAATAATTTATGAATTAGCGTTTTTTTAAGTGCTTAATGTAAATAATTCATAATAAAAATCATTTTTACATTAACGTGATAAAAATACATATTTAAATTTCAATTTAACTTTTAAAATGGAAAATATGTAGCTTCCTCAATAGTCTAAGGACTTATGATTTTTAATGTTAATGAAGGTTCCTTTTTTTCTTCTTCTTACTTTACTAATCATACGGGTCCATTTTATGAACCTGTGTCCCAATAACTCATTAAAATAAAACCATGATAGGACATGGTCTAACTATTGGAAGAAAATAGTTTTTTGGGAAAGTATCTATGTCATTTTGCGTTAATATATAAGTTTTAGTCCCTTGTTTTGCTTACTTTTTCCATAATCACTATAATTAATTTTAATAACTTGTAGAAATATTTTTCATCGATAAATATGTTGATATTGTTAGAATAAAATATCATATTTATTATAACATTGTGTATCTGTTATTCTAACTTCAATTTACATAATTAGCTAAATTTAGTTTAATGTTAATCCCGCAGATGTGGTGAGAAAGTAGGATTTTTATATAAAAATGTTCAAATTTTCAACAGGTCTTTAAATCAAATATCAATGTAAAAATGATTACAATGAACTGTAATTGATTAATATATGTATAATTGATCTATTTTGACATCAATAACTAGTTTAGAATATAATTTAACATTAATAATTATTTAAATGAAAAGACAATTTTTAACAAAAATGCAGCATCTCTCACAATTAATCAAAAATTTAATCTTCCTAGAAAAATAACAAAAAATCACAATATGTTAATTTTAACATTTTTGATTAAAAAATGAATTTTATAATTAAAAATAAAATATTTAAAAATTATAAAATTTTGTATCAAAATTGGTGCGCTATTAAATGGTGGTAAAACTCGGTCTTACAAGTAACACAAGAAAACACCATGTTTGTGTGTAGCATGATCTTATCATGGTGTTGCGTATAAAAAATTCTACCAAAAATACATTATTCGAAAATGATAGTATTTTAATGTGTAGGGTTGTTAAGTTCTCCCCACTTTAATTAAATTGCTTCCTTGCAATTAAATATTGATCTTGTAAATCGATGGGTTTATATTTGAAAATACTATGGTTGAAAAAACCCACATCTTAAATAGGGTTAATGGAACATATTCATAATAAGAGGAAAAATTAAATAAGAAATTCCTCACAATACTAGGATTTATAATAGGTGAAAATTAGTGAAAATATGGGTATGGAAGAAAAATCTAACTACCATATTCTGATAGAGAGTGATATAGAATATGTTCAACTAAAGGTTAATATCCACAATGTCATAAAATAGTGTTATGAAAAAAAGTTCAATTATATCATAATAAATGATAATAATAATATTTTTTTGTTTTAAGACCCTATCTGTTATAGTTGATGATTTCATTCACTCTCCATGAATATAAGTAAATATACATACTTGGTATGTTGCTATAAACAAAATAGTATCCTTTGGTTGTTCCATTAACAATTTATACATCATATCCTAGAATAAGATGCATTATATAGCGATTAAGTGATTTATTATAATAATATCTAGTACCTCAAAAAAAATTCAACATAAACCATTTCATAAATTTTCAACTTTTCAAAAATATTGGGATCCAAAATTTTAGAAAGAAGTTCACTAAATTTCCAAAATGATCTTATCATTAGCCTTTAATAAAAATAGAGAAGATCTAATTTTCCCCATTCCAAACATGTGAATAACTTTATCTTGTATTCTCTCAAAATATTTTAATAAAATGAATTACCATAGAAACATATTAGAAACATACAATCTTCATCATTCCTTAATTAAAACACATGTTATTGGATATATTCCATAAATCCAATTTTTTTTGTAAACTCTTTCATTAATAAAATAACCCATTATGTTTAAAAATCATTAATCACATCTAATGTAATCAGAACATTTCCAAATTTGTCATTTAAGTATTCAAACCGCATTTTCTTAACTTTAATAAAATATTGTGGCCTATAATTTCCTGAAACATATATTTTCCTAAAAGTTTAACTTGACATTGAATCACTTTTTTGGTACCATTAAACAGATGATATGAAATCCATAATGATTAAGAATTGGATTAAATACTCATGTAGTCCATAACTATTATAACTGGTACATTATTGATAAAATACATAAATGAAATAAACCATGGATCCAATCATAATCACCTTAATCAATCCTATTCATCAGTGGTAGTATCATAGTCTAGACCATGATCCATTGGCCTCTTGTGGGGTATATTTTATTGACAGATGAGACATTATCTGTATAGTGTCCCATATCCTTGTATTGGAATCACTACATGTTGTAATTTTCATTCCCTCCCATTTAATCACAAACATGTTTTCATTTTTCTGCACACTTATTACAAACTCTATTTATATTCAAGAATGTACTCGTGTGTTTCCTTCAACAATTATCACATGTGGGAAAATGATCTTTTCCATTATTCCCCTTATAAAGCTTTTGAATTTTCATCCCCTACCTTTTATGATATATTTTAAATCCATTGTACGTGGAGAATTCATTACCCATATATTTATCAAATGATAATATTTCCTCATATGGTGATATTTTTTGGGAGATTATTCTCTTAAAAATTTTGGACTAAGAAAATATAATTTATGATCCTTCTTACACATTAAATCATCTACATTTGTGAGGTTCATGTTTATTATTATAGGAGCCATTTATAAATTAATACATACATGAAATTAGTTTATTTCATTACAAAACAAAATATATAATCCTAGAACAAGCGGAATATTAAACAGTAATTAAAAAATTTATTAATATCTAATCTAATAATAATAAACATGGTTTAATTGCGGTCAATTATACATTTAAATAATTCCTAATGGTTTTCAAAAAAATTTCAATTATCCTAATCTTATTCCCCCATGAGTGTAAAAATAGGTGTGGAGTAAGACACATAATCATGTACTAGGTTATACGAAGTTAAGACCAACACAACTTGTCAGAGTTGTTACTCCTAGATATATATGTTGCAAAACAATGTCCACTTGTGTTATCCATACAAGGATTTATTTCAATGAATATCGACATAATCTACACCGTACCAATATTCTAGTATGTTGTTCTATAAATATTCTCAAATTCTATCTTTGGGTTATGTTCCCTAATACACGTTTTCTAAATCTAGTTTCCATGTTTACGGATAAACTTCATTTAATACCAACTATAATTCCCCAACCCCATAATCTGAGATCTATAACATTATTTTCTTACATTGGAATAATTAAAATGGATCAAATCATGAAGGACCCATTATTTTAGATGTTTTTTAAATCCATATTATGTACATGACACCCAAAATAATTTGGGATATATAAAATACAAACATTGTACATAATAAATGAAATAATAAACATCTTTGAAATCTTATTAAAATATTTATTCCATATAACCTGGTGAAAGGAAAAATAATAAGTGTGAGCCCAAATGCATAATAAGGCAATGTAAAGTGAAAGAAACAATTCATTTATGAAAATAGATGAATAGGGAAAGGTAAATAACTTATAAAACATTCCATTAATATAACAATATATGACTAAATCAATACGAAAAAGTAAGATAATGAATAACTTGACATTTAATTAATGATCTAGGAATTAAATTCATCCATAGAAATGTTGATGAAAAATATCATGGATAAAAAGTATAACAAAAATGAATTAAATGATTTAATTATTGGACACTAGGTATCTGACACATGAACCACTATACCTTCATGATATTATAATTTACATTATTTTGATTTTATCAACTAATTTGTCCCATGAGACTTCTGATGCATCGAGGGACTTGAATCAACCAGTCCCCAACCAGTAGGGATATCCATAAATGGTACCCGACCAATGTTATCTAAATCCTAAGCATTTTTCATATATTTAATAATTTCTTTAATTCAAAAATAGTGTTTCTTACCACAATTTATCTATATTGAATACAAGATATAGAATTATGAATAATAAATCATTAGAAGGTGAGTAACACCAAGGGTTGTAGATGTGGTTTAATAGAAATAACCTTGAAATATTATTATGAAATTCTTCTGGAAAATAATCGTTAAAAATTCCATAGGGTCCCATATCACTTTGAAACATTTGAATAGTAATCCCCATGAATGAAATGGAATCAAATTAAAAATTAATTACCATTAATATAAATTAATCTATGATATAATATATCAAAATGGGTAGTATACACATGAGAAAAATAATTATGTAGGGAAGATTGTGAATTCTTTACAGAAGGAAAAGTAAGATAAGAATCCATAAACCTGAGATTGACATGTCACGTTTGTCTTTATCACCCTAAATAATAAATTTATGTTAATTATTTACTTTCATTAGAACCAGTTTTTTATTTATTATTACTTTTTCACTTATTAAAATTTGTTTTACAACTACTTAAAAAATTAAATTTACATCATGTGTTTTGACTAGATTTGATTCATGTGTTGAAAATATCTTTGGTAGGTCAACTATTGACAAAGTGTTCATTATATAAACATATCCAACATAATAATCAAGAAATAATAATAATTTTTTTAAATAGATTATTTTTTAAATGTAATCCAGAATAATGGTTATGAAAAATTAACCACTGTTCCAATCATAGAGAATTTAGGTCGGGCATACGCATGAGTAACGTTCCCATTTTTCAATGATCGTTATGTAAAGAAGTTATGTAACATTATATATTTCCATAATTATTATTATATCATAAATTATATTTTATTAATTCATATACACTTGCATATATAATTAATATGATTTTAAAGGAGTCTCATCGTGTTGAGGAGGTTGTAGTCCACTTTTATATGACTGATGTTATCACTTTATAGCGTTTAAAAGGAGTAATAAATAAAATGATATATTAAATTTCTAAAAAGTTAATTATTTAATTAATTTCATATATATTACATTTATTTCACAGATTTTTATTTAATTTCATTTTTTATACAATCAATGTATTGCTTGAATGAATCACATCACTTTGAGGAGGTGGTAGTCCACACATCCGCAAACGAGGTTATCATATTTACACAAAAAGGAATGTATAAAGGTATGCATAGTAAAATAATTATATAATAATATATACATAATAAGTATCATATATATCATATATAAATATCATTTCCATCATAATTTCTAACCATGAAATGTAGTATTGAAAAAATGAACAACATCATTTAGTGTAGTGGTAGTTCCTTTTACACATAAATGATAAGTTCATTACCCATTAGATAAAAGTGTGTGTAATTGTAGGTAAATACCATAATATTAGATCATATAATTATATTGATTATAATTTTGTCTTTATATAATAATGTACTTAAAATAATTGAAATAGTGTATAATGAAATAAAACTAAAGATCTCGATGATGGATGCTATCTCTTATTCGGGTAAATAGTTTTGGTTTTCACAAAAGGGCTTATTTGGATGGATTTATGTATAAGGGGAGGATTATAGGATGAGAGAAGGGATTTTGAGAGTTTATTTTGGTATATAATGGTCAATAAATTGTGTCTTGAGAGGTTTGAGGATGTGGTAGGGATGAGTGCCTTTCATAGCGGATAAGTAGATGTGCTCATGTGAATAAGATAAAGTATACATTTTTGGGAGGTATCCATTACAATATTTGACTCAAAAATGGAAAAATAATGGATTAAATTGGACATATGGTGTATAAAAACCTCCAAAAATGAAAAATAATTTCTTTTTTATAATATTTTCATTAACCTCTATGTTTACCCAATTTTATCATTTTAGTTTTTATTAAAGTAACAATATTTCTATCTTAGGTACTTTAACCATTATGTCTAAATTAAAGTGATATTTTTTAGAACATATAGAACCACTAAAATATATATATTATATCAATTTTCATAAATATAAATATCATGTGTTTTATAAATTTAATTTTAAAACGAGTGAATGTAAGGCGCAAAAAAATGCTTTAACTCAAATCTTGTAAACAATGTTTTTTCTATCTATGGGTCAATATTTTAATTATAAAAGATCCATTCATCCATTAATATACCATGTATAATATTTATTAACACTTGAAATTCCCCTGTAATTATATAGTATATCTTTAATTTTTAATTATTTAATAAAATATCATTTATTATAAAATAATATTAATGTCAAATTTGAAATTATCTATTTAATTCCACTTTAAAACTATCAAACCAATATTTGAATTCAAATTTATTATGTTAATTTTTCTTTAAATTCATATTTTATTCTATAAAAATAATTAACGCAATAATTCATTATTTTTAATTCTATTTTATTATTTTTAGAATAAATTTTTGTATTTAATAATTATCTAAATAATCAATGTGTTAGATTTTTTTATAATTTATTGTAAATATTTTATCAATAAAAATTATAGTAAAATTACCATGATAAAAATACTTATATAACTTTAAAATAATGATTATAATCGAATTGTTTTAGCTTCATCATTACTGTAAATCTTCATAAATGTTAAAGTTAAGGGTTGTTCCATTTTTTGTCTTTTTCATTGATTATTATATGGGTCACATTATTGAAAATGTGTCCTAATAACTCATAAAAATAGATAAACAGAGGATATGCTCTAAATATCGGAAAAAATCACTTTTGGACAAGTGTGTTGGTCATTTTGACAGTTATGTTTAAGGTTTAGTGCATTGTTAAGCTTAATTATACCTAAATCACTATAATTAATATTAATTACTTTTACTGTTATTTTGGCCAAAATATATGTTGAAATTATTATTATATAAATATAATACTGATTAAAACAATTATTTGTATTTTTTAAAATTTAATTTATTGAAGTGGCTAAATTAAGTTTGATTATATTCCCAAAGGCATGGTGAAAAAGTGGGTTTTAAAAGTAAAAACATTCAAAATATCAATAAGCCTTTATAACCAATATCAATATAATAATGATTTCAACAATATACATTCAATTAATATGTGTATTATTGATATTTTTGAACTTTAATGACCAATTTACAATATAATTCAACACTAATAATTGTATAAACTAAAATATCATTTTAACTAAAATGTAATATTTTTTAGTATTCATCAAAAATTAAACCACTCAGAAATATATGAAAAATCCACCGTAAGATAATTTAGACATTAAAATTTAAAAAATGATGTTTATTTTGAAAAAATAAATTTATAAAATTTACAATGATTAGTTGTAAAGCAGGTGTTCCATTAAAGGAGGGTAAAACTAATTTTTGTTTGTGTAATAAAGGAAAACTCATTGTTTGTGCATAGAATTAGAAAAACATGTTGTTCCACGTAATTAAACACAAGAAGAAGATAATTTTTAATAAAAAATGAAAATATTTTAATGTCTTGGGGTGCTACATTATCCCTACCATAATTAAATTTCATCCTTGCAATTTAAACATGATCATTAAAATCTATTGTTTGATATTTGAAAATACTATTATAGAAAACCCACATCACAAAGATTTTTAATGTTTAATATTCTCAAGAAGAGTCAAAATTAAATGATAAGTTCACCACCAATATTGGATTTAGAATACAATAACATTATCAAGAACATGAATATGGAAAGAAAAATAATCTATTATATTTTGATGGACAGTGATAGGGAATATGTTCAATTGAATGTTGATGACCAAAAGTCAAAAAACCAGAGTTAGGAAAATTAGACATTGATATCATAAAAAATTATCTTAATTGGACAAGTTTTTTCAAGACCCTTTTTACTGGAGTTCAGTAATATTTCACTCTCTAAGAATATAATTAAATATACTTAAATGATATGTTTCTCTAAATACAATCTTATACTTTGGTTGTGCCTTTAACTATTTCTAATTTATCTCTAAGAATACGATGTATTATATATTGATATAATATAAAAATCTCTAGAACCTCGTCTAAAATTCAACAAAATCCATTTTATAAATGGTAAACTTTTCCAAAATAATATGATCCAACATTATAGAAATAAGTTCATAGAATTTCCAAAATGAACTTATCATTATGATTTAATCAACATGAAGAAGTGCTAAATTTTCATATTCTAAACATGTTACTAACATCATATTGAATTATCTTGAAATATGGTCTTAATATGAATTATTATAACACTTTTTTAGAAACGTGGATTCGTACTTATTCCCAAATTAAAACACATGTTATTTGAAATATTCAATAAATCCAAATATTTTTTAAACTCTATCAATGATAGCATACACGACTTTTTCAAAAAATCATTAATTAGTTATAGTATTTTCATAACATATCCAAATCAATCATTTATTTATTAAATAAATATTATATCAAAATTAAAAACTTAACAATATTTATATTTCCCTAAAACACATCTTTTCCAAAAGGTGTAAGTTGTTACTAAATCACTTTTCTTGGTACCATTCAATATATTATGACAAATACTTAATGAAAAATTAAGATGATAAAATCCTCATATATTCTGTAATTCTTATATCTTTTAAATTATTGATAAAATAATCTAATTACGTAATTCTTGAATCCACAGAAAATAACTTTAATCATTATTTTTCATCATTGGTAGTGGAAAAATCATGACCATGATTCATTAGCCTCTTTTGGGGTATATTTAATTGACAAATGTGACATTTATTTTCATAGTTTTCCATCTCATTAAAAACTAAGCATTTCACATTGGAATATTTTTTCTCTTACCATGGAATTGGGAACACAATAGAATTTTTCTCCACACTTAAAACAAACTAAAATTCCATTTAAGAAAGTACTCAAGTGTTTCGTTCAACAATTATCATGAGTGGGAAAATAATTCTTTCCCTTCTTCCCTTTATACATATTTTTTATTTTCATCATCTTCTTTACATTCTTTCCATAAAAGTTTTATGACTTGGAGAATTAATTACCCATCAAATTATCACATGATAATTTTTCATCATATGATGATAATTTTAGGGAGACTAGTTTCCTTTGAAATATTTTCCTAAGTCTATATAATTTATGATCCTTATTACTCTTTGGATCATGTACATTGAGGAGGTTCATATTCTTTAAGCTAGGTACTATTTATAAATGATAAAAAACACTAAATTAGTAAAGGTAATTATAAAACATAATGTATAATTCAAGAAATATTAAAATACTATTCTTAAATTGAATGATTAATCCATATTTAGTCTTATAATCCTAAACATGATTTCTAGGTGGTAAATTTTACTTTTAAATCTTTATTAATGGTCCAAAAAGAAACTTTGAACTATCTTAAGAATATTCTTTGAGACTATCAAATAAAGTACGCAGTATGACCCCTTATCATGTACAAGGTTACATCGAGTTATGTTTAAAACAACTAATCAGTGTTATTATTCCCGGGTACTTATACTCTAGAACCACATCAAATTGTTGAATCATGACATGGATTTATTTATAAGAATACACACATAATCCAAACATTACCAAAATTCTAGGATGTTATTATGTTCTTATCATCAAATTTTATCTTAGGTTTATGTTCCCTAATACATGTTTTCTAAATATAGTATTCGAATATTGTTGTTATAATTCCTCTAATTCGAACTGCAACAACACAACCCCAAAATCCTTGAGCCGATGCATTATTTTTTTAAATTGACATTATTATATGGAATAAAATCCCAAATGAATTATTATTTTATAAGTTTTTATGTCTATATTACATACATGACACCTCTAATACATTGGGATATAGAAAATAAAACCACAATTCATAAAAAATGAAATAAACACTTACCTTGAATGCTTATTAAACAATTTCTTCCATGAAGTAAGGGGAAAGGAAAATAATAATTGTGAACTCAAATACTCATTTGGGGAATTTAAATTTGATGAAATAATGAATTTATGAAAATAAATCAACAAAGAAAGGTAAATAACTACTGACATGTTCCATTAAAACAACAAAATAAAGAAAAAATCAATACAGAAATGTAATAAACTGAAACACATGTAATTTAATAAATTAACTGAAATTTAAATGTATCAATAAATATGTCGATGGAAAATCTCATTAATAAAAATGATAAATGAAATAAGGGGAAGGATTTAATTATTGGATGTCATGTATTTAGCACATCAACCACTATACCGTCAAGATAATATTTTTTAAACTATATTGATTTATCCAAGTGATTCATCCCATGAGACTTTTGATACATCAAGGGTAATTCCATAACTGGTCCCCAACCCATAAGCATTTCCAGAAATGGTCCCCAACCAATGTATTTCATGTCTAAATCATATATCATATATTGAATAATCAATTTAATTCAAAAATAGCATGGCATATAATAATTTATCCATATGGAATAAAAGATACAAATCTATCAATAATTTCAAAATGGAGGATAATTAATAACTGGGTTTGTTGATGTTGATGAATGAAAACACCCTTAAAATATTAATTAGACATTCGTAAGGAAAATAATTTGTAATCATTCTAATGTTCCCCATACCACATTAAAATATTTGAATCATAATCCCCATAAATGAAATGATATAAACTAAAACATTAAATACCACTAAGATAAAATCATTCATGATATAATATATGGAAATTGGATATAGATATAACACACAAAGAAGTAAGCAGGGAAAATGGTGTATGCATCACAGATTGAAAATTGAGACAAAAATCCCTTACCTTGAGTCAAATATGTCATGTGTGTCTCTATCATACTAAAAAAACATATATTAATTATTAAGATTATTCATAACATTTTTATTGATTGTTAATAATTTTACTTCTCTTATTACAATTATTTATACAACTACTAAAGGTATTACTCTAAGGTCAGTGTTGTGACTAAATTTGGAACATGCCTTAAGAACAACATTGGTAGGTATACTATGGTGAAATGGTTATTTATTTTAACATATTAAGAATAATAATCATTGAATAACTGTCACATTTATAAATTAATTCTATTTTTAAAAACAATATTAAATGATGGTTATGAAAAATGAACCGATGTTACAATCATGGAGACTGGAGATCCTACGTATAGAAGAGTAATGTTCCCATTTTTCAATGATCATTACAGAAAGAAGGTAAGTAAAATTATATATTTATATAATGATAATTATATTATAAACAAAATGTTATTTTATAATATACACATTTATATTGAATTATTGTAATGTAAAATGAATCACATCGTATCGTGGATGCAACAACCCACATGTCCCCGACCGACATTAACAATTTTAACTATATGATAAGGCTAAAAAGGAAATTATATATTATAGTTTTATAATTGAAATTATATAACTAACATCTTTCATTTTTCATTTATGTCACATATTTTAAATGAAAACCAACCTTTATAATTATGTGTATTTCATGAAGAAATCACAATGACTTGAGGAGGAAATAGTCCACTCATCCACAAACATTGTTATCATATTTAAACAGTATAGAAAGTATAAGTTTATGTGATATAAAAGAATTAAAGAATAAAATATAAATTAAAGTTATCATATTTATCATATATAAATATCATGTCCATCATAATTCCCAAATATGAAATGTGAAAATGGAAAAAATGAATGACATTTTATTGTGTGGTGGTAGTTCACCGAACACATAAACAATAGGTTCATTAACAATTAAATGAAATTGTGTTTAAGTGTGTTTTGAAATCTTAATATAACAACATATATTTATTTTAATGATTATTTTATTATTATATATGTATGGAAAAATAATAATTTCACGAGTGAAGAAATAAATAAGACTAAAGAGCTTGAGGAAGGATATTACCATTAATTTGGGTAACTCCTCTTGGTTTTCACTAAAGGGATTCCGTAGATGGATTTATGAAAAAGGTAAGAATGTAACATTATTTTATGTGTGTTGAGTATTTTTTTGGGGTAATACTTGTTTAGAAAAAATTTCTTTATAGGTGCGCGTAAGTGGGAGGGTTGAGTGCCTTTCTACAGTGGTGGAGGAGTGGGACTCTTAAAAATACACATTGTTATACATTATTGGGAGGTCTCCCTTACCTATTGTGACTCTATAATTGAAAAATAATGTTTTAAATGGGAATTAATTTTAGGAGAAACCAACTCCACAAAAATATAATTTCATTTTTATACATTTTCTCTTTAACTTCTAAGTTGCCCTAATTTTATCATTTTGGTTTTTATTAATGTAACTATATTTATATATTAAGTAATTTAATCAGTAAAATAAATTAAAGTGTGATTTATTATAAAATATATACCCATATAAATATAATATTATAAACATTTTTAGAAATATAATTATCATTTGTTTTGGATATTAAAATTGAAAACAAGTGCACATAACGCGCAAAAACATAGCATTAACCCAGACCATGCAATTTTTTTACTATCTATGGGTCAATATGGTAATTAAAAAGGATAATTTGGTCTATTAAATAAAAATATTTGAAATTTATTGACACTTATAAATCACTTTGAATTATATAGTTTTTTATTAATTTTAAATTAATTAATAAAATATCATTTATTGTAAAATAACATTATCATAAATATTAGAATTCTTTTAATTTTAATTTAAAAATATAAAAACAATATTAGAATTGAAATTTATTAATTTTATAGTAGTGTAACATGATATTTTCATCAAAAAATAATGGAACATAAAAATTCATTAAATTTACCTTACTTTTATTTTTTAAACATTTATTTTATCTAATTTTTAACTGAATAATCCATGCATTAGTATTTGTTAAGTGTTTAATGTAACAAATTCATCTCTAAAAATTATAGTTAAATTACCTGATAAATAAAACATATTTACCCTTAATTTTTTTTTCTATAACCTAAAATATGAGATACCTATATACATTATCTAAAACACATGTTATTGGATATATTCAAAAAATGAAAAAGTTTTGTGAACTCTATCAATGATAGCATAATCCTCTGTGTTGAAAAATCATTAATAAGATACAATGTAGTCATCACATTTCCAAATAAATAATTTTTTTATCCAAATAAAATTTTCTCCACATTAGGAACATATTAAGGATTATATTACCCTCAAACATGTATTTTCCAAAATGTTTAACCTTTTTCTAAATCACTTTTCATGGTACCATTTAGCAAATGATCTCAAGTCCTTAAAAAAGTACCCCATTAAAATACACATTTATTCAATAATTATTATATATATTAAATTACTGATAAATTACTCAAATTATATAATTATTGAATCCAAACATAAACACATTAGTCATTCGTCTATGTTATTGTGAGTATACTAATCTTGAACATGGTCCATTGTCCTCTTTGGGGGTATATTCCTTCAACACATGAGGCGTTGATTTGAAAAGAGTCTAATATCTTTAAAGTAGATTCATTTAACATTGTAATTTTATTTCTTTACCTTTAAATCACTAATATTTTGGAATGTTTCTCCACACATATAACATACTCTCATTCCCTTCAAGCAATTACCAAGGTGATTGTTTCCAAATTTATCACATGTGGGAAAATACATCATTCAATTCATCCCTTTATCAATATTTTTTTTACTTATCACTCTATTTTTCCATGATTTTATCCAAATATATATGACTTTGAGATTTTAATACACATCTCATTATCACATGATATTATAACCTCATATGATGATAATTCTTAGGGGACTATTTCCATTCTAAATATTTTCCTATGGAAATATAATATATGATAATTATTACTCTTTAGATAGTGTAAATTTTTGAGGTTCACATTCCTTTTTATAGGTGTCATTTCTAAATGATTATACACACTAAATCAGTTTATATCATTACAAATCATAACGTATAATAACAAAACAAGTAAAATACTTAACATAAATTGAAAAATTTATCTGTATCTAATCTAACAATCATAAACTGTGTTAAATTGTGGTCATTATTAGATTTAAATTTCATAATAATGGGTTTTATAGAAAATTTGAATTATAATAACTGTATCCCCGATGAGTTTCAAACTAGGTGCATATTTAGGGTTGTTTTCGTGTACCAGGTTAGGACGAGTTAGGCTCATCACACATTGACGGTGTTGTTACTCTTATATACAAATATTCTATAACCATGTCCACTTGTAGTATCAAGATATAGATTTATTTATATGAATACACACACACTCTATATCATACCAAAATTCTAGGATGTAATTCTATAATTATCCTCAAATTCAATATTTGGGTTATGTTCCCTAATATAATTTTTTTGAATCTAGTGTTCCAGGATGCCGCTCTACTTCCTCTGATACCAACCGTAACACCCAACCCCAAAAGACTATATTTGGTGCATTATTTAATTAAATATTCATGATTACAAGGAACCAAGACACGAAGGATTGATCAATTTAGATATTTTTTAAATACATATTAAATTTATGATACCCTTACTATATTGGTAAATAGAAAATACAAACATGATATAGAAGAAAACAAAATAAACTGAATCTGTGAAATATTACTCCAATATTTATTCCTCATAACCTAGGTAAAGTAAGCTTAATAAGGGTGACCTCAAACACTAAGTAAGGGAAATTAAGGAAAAAATAAATAATGAATTTATGAGAATAAATCAACATTTAAAGTTAAATAAATAACAAAAGATTCCATTCAAATAATAAGATTAGAAAAAATTAATATGGAATGGAAGGAAACTAAAACAAATTCCATTTAATCAATAAATAGAGAATTAAATTAATATATATATATATATATATGAATAGTATCAGGGAGAAAAATGATAACTAAAATGACAGAAATTATTTAATTAATGGATGTTATGTGTTGGAGACATGAACCACTATACCATCAAGATAATACAACTTAAACTGTTCTGATTTTTCTAAATAATTCATCCAGTCAGAATTCCAATACATCTAGGGTATTTCATTAATCGATCCAAATCCCATAAGTTTTTCTTTAAATGTTCCCTAACTCATGTATTTCATGTGAAATGAATAAATGAAATATCGAATAATCGATTTAATTCAAAAAATAATGGGCCTTATCAAAAGGTAACTATATTGAATAGAATTTACAGATTTATCCATAATTCCATAATTATGTAGAGGTAACAACAAGGGTTTTTGACATTGATTAATTGAAAATTCCTTTTAATGTTTATTAATTCATTCTTGAGTAAAATATTTTTTAATCATCTAAAGTGTCTCATACCACTTTCAAGAATTTTAACCACAATACCCATGATGGAAATAAAGTCCAAATGAAACATTTAATACCACAAATATAAAATAAGTAATTCTATAACATATCAAAATGAGAATTATATACACCCCACAAAGAATTAAATGGTTAAATGGTGTATGCCTCCAAGAAATAAAAGTAATATAAAAAACCTTTTCCTTGAGTTAGACTTATCACATGCATCTTTATCTTCCTGATTACTAAAATTATGTAAATTATTTATGTGATTCGTATCCTTTTTCATGTTTATTATTAGTTTTAATTCAATTATTGCAATATTCTATAGAACTACATAAAAAATTACTTTTACAGCATGAGGTGTGACTAAATTTAGTTAATGTGTTAAAAAGGACTTTGGTGGGTCATCTATGGTCAAAGGGGTCATTATATATACATATATATAATAATAATAAATCCATAATTAAACTTTTTATAAATAAATTTTTATTTAAAAAACAATCAAGATTGATGGTTATCAAAAATGAACCAACTTACAATCAAGGAGACTATAAGCTCTATGTACCCATGAGTAACGTTCCCATTTTTCAATGATCATTATTGAAAGAAGCTAATTAACATTATATCTTCCCAAAAATATATTTTTATCATTAACACAATTTTATTTAATCATATATACTTATATATATATAATATTTGCGTTGTAAAATTAATAACATCATGAAGAGGTGTTGTTAGTCCACTAGTCCGCGTCCAATGTTATAACATTTTAGTGTGTGAAATGGGTAATACCGAAAACAATTTATTATATTTCCAAAAAAGTTAATTAGTTAATTTTTATAAAAATGATTTCACAGATGTCACATATTTTTAATTAAAACCATCCTTGATATACTCCATGTATAGCGTGAATGAATCACACCGCTTTGAGGAGGTGCTAGTCCACACTTCCACAAAAGATTTTATATCATTTACACAAAATATAAAGTATAAATGTACATGTTATAAAAGAATTAAAAATCATAAATACCTAATAATTTTCATATATATCATAAATGAACATCATATCCAAAATTATTCCTAACCATTAAATATGGTAAAGGAAAGATAAACGATGTAGTTTCGTGCGGTGGTAGTTTTCCACACACAGTAACAGTAATTTCATTAATCATTAAATGGATGTGTGTGTAAGTGTAGGTAAAAAAGTTAATATAAAAACTATCATTATAATAATTATAATTCTTTCATTATATAATCATGTAATAAGAATAATTTAATGAGTTGAGAAAGAAATAATACTAAAGAGATTGAGGAAGGGTGTAACATCTTATTTGGGTAACCCCTTTTGATTTGGTTTGAAGGGCTTCCTTTGGAATATTTATTCAAAATGGTAAGCCTCTAATATTAGATGATGGATGATGAGCTGATTTGTTTTCTAATATTTGATGATCAAAAGTGTCTTTTAATATGTAAGGAAGTGGGAGGAATGAGTGCCTTTTTATAGTGGACTAACACTCATGTAAATACAAAAAGGTAAAAATTATTGGGAGGTATCCCTTAACAAATGTGACTCAAGAATGGAATAATAATTGATTAAAGGGGATTTTTCATAAAAAAACTCCACCACAAAAAAAACAAGTGCATTTTTATATTTTTGTTTCATAACATATAAATTTACACAACTTTTTCATTTTAGTTTTCATTGATGTATATATATTTCTAACTTAAGAAATTTAAACATTAATACCAAAATAAAGAAAAATTTAGTATAAAATATATAACCAAAAAATTCTAAATAATATATATAATTTATAAGAAAGAAATAAAAATTTAATTTTGAAATGTAATTTTAAAACAAACACATGTTAGACGAAAATATAATGCTTTAACTCAAACTATGCAAACAATGATTTTACAACCTATAGGTCAACATGTTAATTATAAATAAATTATTGGTCCATTAATAGAAAATATGTAATATTTATTTATAATTATAAATAAATTTAATGAATATTTTCTTCTATGTAATATTAATTGATTTAATAAAATATCAACTATTTTAAAATAACATTCATGTCAATTTTGACAATATTTATTTAATTTTAATGTAAAACTTTCAAACAAATATTGGAATTAAAATTTTTTAAGCTCATATATTTGTTTCATAATAGTTTCATATATAAAAATAATGTAACATAATAATTCATAAAATATAATATACTTTTAATATTTCTTAAATCATTTATATTATTTAATTATTAACTAAATAATCTAGGCATCGTCTTTTGTTAATAATTTAATGTATCTAATTCATATTTAAAATATATTGTTAAATTGACATCTTAAAAAAATTATTTAACTTTCAAAATATTATTTATAACTGAAAATGTTTATCTTCTACTATACTCTTAAAGCTTTATAAATGTAAAATGTAAGGAATGTTATTTTTTGACTTTTTCATTACTTAACATATTATATGGGTCATTTTCATGAACACGTGTCCCACTAAATCATAAAAATAGAACCAAGAGATCATATTGTCGAAATATTGGAATAAAATATCTTTTGGAAATATTTCTAGGTCATTTTGGCCCTTAAGATTAAGGTTTAGTCCCTAATTACGCTTAATTTCTCCTTAATCTCTATAAATATTTTTAATTACTTTAACTCGTATTTAAAAAAAAATTGATCTAATTATACTAAAAATATCATAATAATTAAAAATATGTTTGTTTGATTTTATTAATTCAATTTACAGATGTGGATAAATTATGTTTAATACTAATCATATAGATGTGGCGAGAAAATGAGTTTTTAATATAAAAACATTCAAAAGCTCAATAATTTATTATATCCAATATCAATATAAAAAAGGTTCCAATTTACTATATTGGTTTAATATTTGTAATTTATATATATATATACTGTAAGAAATAATTTAAAATATAATATATCATTACTAATTACTTGAATGAAAATACATGTTTTATCTAAAATGAAGTATTTTTCCCTATTAACAAAAAAAATGAAACTTCTCAAAAAAATATCAAAATAGAACCCTAAAATAATTTAAAAATTACAAATTCTTAAAAAAATTATTCCAACCAATAAAATTCACAAAATTTCCATTTTTTTAAATAGTCACGCCATTGAAAGATAATAAAATTCGGTCTTCTGTGCAAGGAAAACTAACTCAGTGTTTTTGTGTAGCGTAAGATTAACATGGAGTTTCATATGAATAAATCATGAAAAAAATATTTATTCTAAAATGAATATATTTTAATGTCATGGGGTATTACATTCTTCCAACCTAAATTAAGACGTGTCCTCAAAATTTAAACTTGAACTTGGAAATCAAGGTTAAGATATTTGAAAATAAAATTATTGAAAAACCTACATCGTAAGTAGCATTAATAATGTATATTATTAATAAGAGGGAATACGAAATGAGAAGTTCAATAAAAAATATGATTAAGAGTAGAGGAAAATTAGTGAAAACATGGATATGGAAGAAAAATCAATCTATGATGTTCTGATGGAGTGTGATAGAGAATATGTTGAACTAAAATTTGATGATGACAAAGCCCAAATAAGAGTTACAAAAAATGTATTCGATATCATAAAAAATGAACAAAATAGGAAGAAACTTTTTTCAAGACCCTTTTTCCTAGAGTTGATAAATGTTTTCAGTCTCTAAGAATATATGTAAATATACTTACATGGAGGGTTTCTCTAAACACAATCATATACATTGGTCCTACCTTGAAATATTTCTATATTATCTCTAAGAATCATAGGTATCATGTTGTGATGTAATATAATATTCTCTATAATATAATCCAAAATTCATAAAAAACCATTTCAAATATGGTTTACTATTACAAACGATTATGATCCAAACAGTTCTAAAAGATGTTTACTTAGTTTTAAAATTGAACTTATCCATCGGCATTAATCAACATAAAAAATTTCTAACTTGTGACATTCCAAACATGTTACTAACTTCATCATGTTTTCTATAAAAATATGTCGATTACTTGAATTACCATAAAACATTAATTTAAATATGAATTCTTCTGCATTCTCTGCGTATAAAACATGTTATTGGATATATTTCGTAAATCAAAAAATTTTGTAAACTCTATTAATGATATCATAAACTACATTGTTAAAAAATAATTAATCAGTTCCATGGTTTCCAGAACACATCCAGATAAATCATTTCTTTATGAAAAATACATTATCTCATCATTTAAGAACATATTAAGTCTTATCATTCCCAAAAAAAATTATTTTCTAAAAAATATAACATCTGAGTGAATCACTTTTCTTAGTAATATTCAATATATGATCTGAAATACATAAATAAATAGTAAATTAGTAAAATCATCATATATTCCATAATTTTATTAAATGGTAAACTATTAATAAAATATTCCAATGACAAAATTCTTTAATTAAAAAATAACCCCTTTAAGCATTCCTGTTCATTAGTGGTAGTAGAAAAATCTTAACTATGATTCATTAGACACTTTGGGAGTATATTCCTTTGACACACGAGACATTGATCTACGAAGTTTCCAATCTCCATGTAGTGGATGAATTACCCATTAGAATTTTTATTGTTTCCCTTGAAATCTGAAACATGGTGGAATTTTTCCCCACTTATAATAAATTCACATTACTTTTAATCAAGTAATATGGTGTTTCTCTCCACAAATATAACATGTGGGAAAATACTTATTTCCCTTATTACCTTCATACATAATTTTAATTTTCATCATCTTCTTTTTATTCATTCCTTAGAAGCCATAAGTCTTTGATAAATCTTTACCCTTCTTATTATATAATGATAATTTGTATTCATATTATGAGAATTCTTTTGAGACTATTTCCCGATGAAATATAGGCCTTAGGGCATATAATATATGATCATTATTACTCATTGGATCATGTAAATTGGCGAGGTTCATGTTAATTCTACTAGGAGCCACTTTTAAATGATGAGATACACGAAATTAGTAAACATTATTTAAAAAATAATGTATAATCCCAATACTAGTAAAATACTATAAAACAATTAAAATATTTAACTGTATGTATTCTCATAATCATAATCCTAGTTTATTTTCATTCCTTTTTATTTTTAAATCTCTCCCAAATGAATGTAAATAAAATGTGAATTATCCAAAATGTATCCCCATATAGTGTGAAACCAGGTGTTCAGTAAGACCCATTTTCGTGTACCAGGTTACGCCAAGTCAGGACTGATACACATTGTTAGAGTTGTTACCCCTAGGTACATATGTTCTAGAACCACACCTACATGAATTATCTAGACCGGGATAAATTTTTAGGAATACACACATAATTTAATTTTCAACAAACCATTAATCAGTTCCATGGTATTCAACACATATCCAAATCAATCATTTCTTAATCCAAGTAACATTGTCTCAACATTAGAAAAATATTGATGTTTATCTATCCCTAAGACATGTATTTTCCCAAAAAAATTAACTTACTACTGAATCATTTTTCTTTTTACGATTAAAAATATTATATCAAATTATTAATGAAAAATTACCGTAGTACAATCGTCTTATATTACCTAATCACTAAAACATGTACATTTCTGATAAAATACTAAAATTACTCAACTGTTGATTCCAAACATAAGAACATTAATCATTCCACTTCTTTAGTGGTAGTAGAATAATTTTGACCATTATCCATTATCCAGTTTTTGGGGTATATTCCTCTAATTCAAGACACGTTTTTTGGGTAGTGTCCCATATCCTTATAGTGTAATCATTTACATTATAATTTTCTCTCTATCCCTTAAAATCATGAACATAGTTTCCTCTTTTTATACACTTATATCAAAATAACATTAAGTTTATGAAAGTACTGACGCCTTTCATTCAACAATTATAACATGTGGTAAATACTTATTTCCCTTCTTCTATTTATAGGTTATTTGACTTTTTATCATCTTCTTTTCATGAATTCCATTAAATAAATAAAACATGGAGAATCATTTACCCAAATCTTTATCAAATGTTACTATTTCTTCATATGATAATAATTCTTGAGAGACTATTTCCCTTTGAAATATTGGCCTATGTCCATATTACCTTAGTCTTTCTTACTCTTTGGATCATTAACATTGGTGAGGTTTAGGTTCCTTTTCCAGGCTCCATTTCTAAATGATGTCATACATTAAATTAGTTCTTATAATTATAAAAATATTGTATAATCCCAAAACTAGTAAAATATTAAACATAAATTGAAGCATTTATCCTCATCTAATCTAATAATCATAAACATGGTTTCTTTGTAGTAATTTTTAATTTTAAATCCTTCCTAGTGGCTTGTAATGAAAATGTGAATGATCCTAAGTGTATCCCCTGGGAGTGTCAAACCAGATGTATAATAAATATTGTTGTCATGTACAGAGTTATGTCAAGACCTTACCGACACATCTTATCAGAGTTGTTACTCCTTGGTTCATCTGTTCTAGAACTCCATCCCCTTATAATATCCACACAAATATGCAATGCAAGAATAACCACATAATCAATACCTTACATAAATTCTAGTATATTATTATATACTTACACTCAAATTATATCATAGTGTTATGTTCCCTAATCTATGTTTTCTAAATCTAGTTTTCAAGGATACTACTAAAATTTATTTTATTAACAAATGTAGTGCCCCAACCCCATAAGTCTAGAGTTAGTGCATTATTTAATTACATTGGAATGATTACAAGGAATCAAATCCCAAAGGATGGATCAATTCAATTTTTTTTTGAAATCCATATTACATACATGATAACCAATAATACATTTGGACATATAAATTACAAAAATGATACATAATAAAATGAAATAATATTCATCCTTAGAAGATTATTCAAATATTTCATCCACATAACCTAGGGAAAGGATACGTAATAAGGGTGGGATCAAATTCCCATCAATGTAAAGTAAAGTAGAAGTAATAAGGATTTCATGAGAATATATTATCATAGAAAGGCAAATATCTGATAATGCATGCCACTCAAATAAAAACATATAAAAAATAAGTATGGTAAGGTAAAAAACTGAAACACATGTCATTTAATCAATAAAATACTAATCAAATTTACCCATATTTGTGTTGATGAAAAATATCACAGATAAAAATGATAACTAAAATAATGGAAATTCTTTAATTATTGGACGCCATTTATCAGGCACATGAGCCACTATACCTTCAAGATAACACATTTTAAACTATTTTAATATTTCCAAATGATTTGTCTCATGAGACTTTCAATACATCAATGGAATTTCATTAACATGTCCCCAACCCCTAGGGGTTTTTTTAAATTGTCCCTAACTCACTTATTTCATGTCCAAATCTTTTCTCATATATCGAATAATCAATTTAATTAAAAAATAATGTGCCTTATCAAAATGTATTTTTATTGAAAAGAAGATACAATTTTATAAGTAATTACTTAGTGGAGGATAAGTATCAACAAGGGATATTAACATTGATGGATGGAAATACCATTGAGTTATTATTAAAACATTCTTGAGGAAAATAATCTTGAAGCATTCCAATCTGTCCCATCCGACTTTGAAACATTTGAATCATAAGACCCATGAATGAAATGTCATAAAATGAAACATTAAATACTCTTAGGATAAAATAATTAGTGATATAAGATATTAAAATTGTTATTATATACACGACAAAATGAAGTAAGTAGTGAAAATGTTTTATTCCCTACATAATGTAATATAAGATAAGAATCATGTACCTTGAGTCAGACTTTTTAGAAGTGTGTTTATCTCCTAGAACAATAAACATATGATAATTATTTACTATATTATGAACCATATTTAGCTTAATTATTAATTTTAATTCAATTATTACAATATTGTATAAAACTAATTAAATAATTATGTTTACTTCATGTATTTTGATCAAATTCAATTCATGTCTCGAAAACGAATTAGGTAGGTCAACTATGTTAAAAGGGATAATTGTATAAAAATATAATGAATAGTAAATATATAATAGATATAATTTTTATACATCAATTATAGTTTTAAAACCAATCATGAATTATGGTTAATAAAAATGAACCGGCGCTACAATCATGGAGACTGTAGGTCGTACATACATATGGGTAATGTTCCCATTTTCAATGATCGTTATGAAATGAAGGGAAGTAACATTATATAATTCCATAATGATAATAATATAATAAATAACATATAATTTAATCATATATAACTATATACAGAATTAGTGTGATGTAAAAGGAATCACATTGCGCTGAGGAGGTTGTAGTCCACACGTTCACGACTAACATTATTACTTTTTTGTATGTGAAAATTGTAATAATGAAAATTATATAATATTTTTCCATAAATGTAATTATTTAGTGAATATAATATTTATATCATCTGTTTGAAATTTTTTAAGAAAAATAAATATATTATAAATTCCATGTATAGCGATAACAAATCACATTGCTTTGAGGTGGCGGTATTCCACACTTTCACAAATGATGTTATCGTATTTACCCAAAATGGATAGTATAAAGGTATGTTTAATAAAATAATTACCAAAAAATAATGAAATAATAAGAATCATATATATAATATATAAATAATTTGATCCTTGTAATTACCGACCATGAAAGGTTGAAATGGAAAATCAAATGACGTCGTTTTGTGTGACGGTAGTTCACCAAACACATAAATTGTATGTTCATTTCCCTTTAGATGGATGTTTATGAATGTTTAGGGTGAAACATTAATATAAAAAAATATAAGTATATTTAGTGTAATGGAGTCACTATATAATCATTTAATAAGAATAATTGAAAGACTAGAGAAGGAAATAAAATTAAAGAACCTAAGGAATGATGTTACCTCTTTTTCAGGTAACACCATTTGGTTTTCTCCAAAGGGATTACATGAATGTATTTATTAAAAAAAATAGTATTTTAGGATAATGGGTGGGATTATTATGATATAATATTCTAGATATTTCTCGATTAAATGTGTCTTTAGATGTGTGAGGATGTGGGAGGGATGGGTGCCTTTTTATAGTAGAGGAGGACTGACACTCTAGTAAATACCAAAATGTATATATTATTGGGAGGTATCCCTTAACAAATGTGACTCTAAAATGGATACCTAATGGATAAATGGGTAATTAGGGTCAATAAAACCCTCCAATAAAATAATATAAGATCATTATTATCATTTTATCTGTATCATATAAGTTTCCCCAATTTTATCATTTTGGTTTTTATTAAAGGAATGATATTTCTGACCTAAGTAATTTAAACATTAACACTAAATTAAAGAGATATTTTTTCAGAAACAATAGAACAACTGAAAACTCCATGTTTTATAATATTTATAAAATATAAAAATCACATGTTTTGGATATTTAATTTTAAACAAATTGCATGTAACATGAAAAAAAAATGCTTTAACTCTAATCATACAAACAATGTTTTTAATAACTATGAGTCAAAATGTTTACTAGAAAGGTACAATTGGTCAACTAAAATACCATATTTGATATTTATTAACACTAAAATATATTCTGGATGAATATATGTTTTTTATTAATTTTAATTTATTTAATAAAATATCATATATTGTAAAATAACATTAATGTTAATTTTGAAATTTGTTTATTTTAATTCAAAAATATCAAAATAATATTAGAAATTAAATTTATTAATATAATATTTGTTTAAAATTATATTATAATCTATAAAAATAATTAAGAACAATAATACAATAAATTTAAATTACTTTTAATGTGTTTAGAATCATTTATTTTTTTAAATTATTAAGAAAATAATCTATGCATTAGAATTTGTTTAAATTTTAATATAACTAATTAATATCTAAAAATTATACTTAAATTACCATGATAAAAAAATATTTACCTTCAAAAATAATGTTTATAAAAAAATATTTAGCTTCCTCCATACTCTAAATCTTTATAAATATTAAATGTACAGAAAGTTCAATTTTTGTCTTTTTTCCCTACTTAGCTTATTGTATGCATCACTTTCATTAAAATTCATCGTAGTAACTCATATCAATAGAAAAAAACGTACACGGTTAAAATATTTGAATCCAATATCTTTTTGACAAATTTCCATGTCATTTTGGCCTCTAATATTAATGTTTAGTTGTCACAACCGGTCCCCCGGGGCCTGCGCCGTGACTACCCCAAGCCTGGATTTTACAGGCCAGTGGTTGGAGACTAGCACCGAAATGAAATATCCCTAACACAGGAAGGAATTTCCTTTAAACCTGTAAAAACACACAATCTTAGAAGATGACAAGAAGAAACCACAAAGTAGAACTGCATTAGTAAAAGTGGGTACTGAAAATAAGGGGCTGGAATAAAAGCCCAACTGAAAGGTATAACTACAACTAAAAAATAGAAAACAGATCAAGGAATCTGCACCGAGGATCCTACATAAAGTGTAGCTATAGCTCGTTTCCCCTACCCTCGTCATCATCCAATCACCTCAGTGTACCGACTGGTCTTGGCTCCCCCAAGTCTCAGCCAAGTTGTTCGTCATCTGGACAAGACACAACAACATGTGGGCGAAGCCCCTAAAGGGGTGAGTATAACAATACCCATTAGGAACCCCAAGACCTCCGAAGGTCTCTTAGAATTTCTCAAAGGAAAACCAAAAGAATTACCTCAATCACAAATCACAAACAAACTCAACTCAAACCTAGTATACAACTCATTATTCAGGAATAAATATGATCAGACTAATGCTATATCATTTTATTCTGTTAGGATGCTTCCACAACTGAACCACGAGGGATTTGTTCCATTATCGATTCACACAGGGTTGTATATCACTGATCCACAATGAGCTGCTCTAAGGCTGGTCCTCATTGGGTCACGCTATGCTAATCCATATAGGGTCATTATAATTTTAATCCACATAGGGTCACTATGATGAATATCCACACTTGGTTGCTAGATGCTTATCCACACAGGGTCGCTATGATGCTGATCCACATAGGGTCGTTATGATGTTGGTCTACGCAGGGTCGTTATGATGCTGATCCACACATGGTCGCTATATTTTAATCCACATAGGGTCTCTATGATGCTAATCCACATAGGATCTATATGATGATAATCCACACAAGGTCTCCAGATGCTGATCCACACCGGGTCGCTATGACTCTGACCCACACATGGTTGTTACTTCAAAGATAGCCCGTCATATGATTCCCACAAATAGCACACTTGATTACGGGGGAAGCAATCTTGAAGCCATTGGTCCTATTTCAAATTGTACTAAGTCCTAAAAAAATCATACCCCAGAGACTGTCTCATCATAGAGGTCCCAATGTGATAGTCGGAACGTCGATCGAACGCCCGGTCTGTGAGTTATGAGCACTTTTATAAAAAGGTCCCAATTGGATTCAATTCTGATTCAATCGAAGCCACACATAAAACTCTGTCAAAACTCAAATTGATTATCTCCATAGGATTTCCTTTTTACAAGGGTCCTTATTCCATAGAAGGCACATTGATCGGATGCTCAGTCTATTAGTTACATCCCTTTCTGTGAAATGGGGGTAATCGCACCTCGGTCTGGCCCGTCACGGTCAGGCCATCCAGATTATGCCAATGGTGCCACTTCCCAAAAAGGATTCCAATTCAACTCACGACATGTCAAATTGAAACCTGGTTCGTATGTTATGGGATTTTATTTATTCGATGGTAGGTTAGGTCTAGGCCCAGTCTAACTCGGTCTGACCAGACCGACGCAACGGTTCATGGAATCTACCTGACCCCACTCGTGTCTGGCCTGTTAAGGGATGCCCTGGTTCACTAGATCAAGCCCGATGGGTCGCACCATTGGTTTTCGGCCCCCGGCTGCGATTCTCCCAACCTGCTGGGTGGGGCTCAGCCCAACTACTATGGCCCGTATGGCTACGGGTCTGGCCCGGTCCACTAGAAGGCAGACAACCTTCTCTGTTGGCCCTGTGGTTGTGGGGCCATTTCACCTAGCTGTTGGGGCACATTCCCACTACATGAATGGGTAATCCATTTGGCCATCCATATTCTGCCAATGTAGTGTAGCGCGTGGCCACGACACGCCCTCATACCGCAGCCTTCCGGTGTCGCCCTTATCCCCCGTGGCCGAATCATGCCGCTGCAGCGCGTGACGACACGACACTTCCCACCACCCATGGTTGGTCTCTTTGGGTCTCCTCTGAACACAGACGACCAACACCGCCATGGAATGCCAACGGTTTCTTCCGTAGGCCACCGGATGCACTCTGGTGGTCTGCTTTTGGTTCTGTCAGTGCCTACAAGGCTCTCAGGTCACCGTCACTGCTGTGTGTCATTAGATTTCCTCCTGCCACTATTTTTAGAAAACCGTTCCAAAAAAAAGAGACAAACAAAAAAGAGGTGGAGGGTTTGTACCTTGTTCATTTGGCCCAAACCCTCTTCATTATCATCTTATCAAGAGATCAATAAGTTATTTCATATAGATAAAATTTAAAACAATCCCCTTACCTGGATAACACGTCCACTAATAATGATCGACGAAACATCCATCATCGTTGTTGTCAATTTGTGATTTGGGGGAGCTCTTCACCACTCGCTAAAATGGATCTCGTTCTCTGTGTGGTTAGCATCGTGGTACATTTAAAGAGCTTCATCTCTTAGTGAAGTTGTTCCAACACCCAACCCCGAGCTCCATATAAATATTAGGGGGAAGAGTTGTGTAATGATCTATGGAATTTATGAGGTTCATATAATTAATGGACCTCATAAATTCCAAAAGGTGAGGTTACAAGTAACGGAAAGTCAATCCGTTTAATCGCTTGACATGTCATCGGTCCCTCCACCACCGCTCGTCCGTTGGAGGAAAGGAAAAAAGTGAAATAATATAACAATGTTATTTTATTATTTTTTTTAATGTCAAAAAACTATCGTTTTCTATCGACCTTTTGTGGTCTAAGTGAAGCCTCAATTAAGATAATCTAGATGCTACAGATTCAACGGTGCAGTCAGATTTTAAATGTGAGCACTAGTTCATAACATAGAAATCGCCGCCCACACGTTTACTGAACATACCTTAAAAAGTTCATAAATGAATTATGGGCCCACCAGGCCTTAGAATTAGGTGCCATGAATTTTCAATGGCTCGTAATCATCCCAAATAATTAAAAACAATTACATTAAAAAACTAGGTCATTACATTCTCCCCTCCTAAGAAATTTTCATCCCCGAAATACATAACATAGACTAAAGAAACAAATGGGGGAAATCAGCATGAACTTGAGTCTCCTCATCCAATGTGCTCTCCTGGAGGTTCTCATACAGCCAACAAATGTGCACTAGAGGGATTGATCATCCATGAAGGACCCATCCCTATCGATCCTAAATCTCCATAGGAACCTCTATAAATGTATCCCTATCATTAATGTCCTGCTTACCCCAGTCAATAACGTGTGATGTATCATGCACTAACTTCCTCAACTGTGACATGTGGAAAACGTCATTCACTCGATTCATCTATTAGGGAAGTGCGAGGTGATACACCACCTCACAAAATCTGCTGAGAACCTAAAAGGGTTTGATGAAGCTCAGAGATAGCTTTCTGCCCTATAGAAATCTCTTCAAACCCCATTGAGGTGAGACCCATAAGAATAAATGGTCTCTCTTATTGAACAGCAAAGGTCTTCGTCTCCTGTCAGCAAAATAATCTTTTCTGCTATGTGAAAACTCCATCCTCTCTTGGATTATCTGAGCCTTTTCAATGGTAGCTCGTACTAACATTGGACCCATAAGTGCTGACTGCCCCAGGTGTTTCCCGCATCGAGGTGATCTTCCAGGTCGACCGTAGAAGGCCTCAAACAGATGGTGGAGTGATATTTATTATTGTATTATAACTCCACCAAGGGCAAGTGATCCTCCCAGCTATGGTCAATATCTAGGATGCAAGCACGAAGCATGTCCTCCAATGTCATAATGGTCTACTCTGTCTTACAATCCGTCTGTGGATGAAAGGATATTCTCAAATATATTTGAGTCTTGAACGTCTCCTATAATCCCTTCCAAAACTAAGATGTAATACGTTCATCATAGTAAGAGACGATTGTTGATGGCACCCCATGAAGCTGTAAAATCTCACGTATGTAGAGGCGTCTCAAGCCCTCTACTGCTCCCTTCTCTCAGATGGGTAGCAAGTGGGCCGACTTGGTCAGTCATTCAATGATCACCCAGATGGAATCGTGGCCCCTGGACGTACGTGGTAGACCTGTCACGAAATCCATGGAAATAACATCCCACTTCCACTTTGGTACCTCTAATGGATGTGTTAGGCATGATGGAAGCTGATGTTTGGCCTTCACTTGCTAATAAGTGTGACATCATGATACAAACTATGCCACAGCTTTCTCTATCCCTGGCCACTAGTGCTAACGCCAGAGGTCCTGGTACATCTTTGCCACACCAGGATATACCGCTAGAGGGGGCATATTGAACACCCTCAACACCTCCTCCCGTAGTGCCACCGATACCATGGTGCGTCCTCTAAAGATAATGATGTGCTCCTCACCTTTATAAAATCCATCAGGTGCCTATCCTGAGGATATCTAAGCACATCGAGCTTCATAGTCAATTTCCCCAAGTTGTGCTTCCCAAACTCGCTGAAGGAGTGGGGGAGTGACAGTCATAGACTGGACGTAAGCTAATCAATCTCTGTCAACAAAGTATATCAGTAACACAACTAGCTACTTTGTCGCATCACTCAGCAACTATAGACTAGACCTCCTACTGAGTGTGTCAGCTACTACATTCCCCTTCATAGGAGTGTATACTATCTCAATGTCATAGTCATGGAGGAACACTAGCCAACAAAGATGTCTCAAGTTCAGGTCATTATATGAGAAGATATTCCAGAGACTCTTTTGATTAGAGTAAATAGTAAACTATTCACCCATCAAGTAGTGCTGCCAAATCCTCAAGGAGAAGAACATTGCTGCTAACTCTAGGTCATGAGTAGCATAGTTCTTCTCATGTTGTCTCATCTGTTGTGAACCATAAGCGATCAATGCTCACTCATGCATCAGGATACATCCCATTCTGGTCCCGAAAGCATCATAGTAGACTAATTACCCAATGCCCTTTTCTAGTAGCCTATGATTGGGGCATTTGTCAGTCTCTACCTCATATCATAAAAACTATGATGACCTCTCTCTGCCCACATGATGGGATTTCCCTTCTTCATCAATGCTGACAATGGTGTGGAATATCTGGATAAGTCATGTACGAATCTCCTATAGTACCCAAAATCCCCATGAAAGTCAGCACCTCGATGACACTAATTGGTGGCTCCCAAGCTAACTCAACCTCTATCATTTCTAGATCCACTACATCTCTAGCCTCCATGATCACGTGTCCCAGAAAGTGGACCTCCCATATCAAGAACTGGAACTTCAAGAGCTTACCATAAAGTTGTGCCCTTAGAGTGTATCTAGAACTATCTATAGATGACAGGCCTGCTCCTCCTCCAATGTTGAGTATATCAAGATGTCATCGATGAAGACCACCACAAAGTTATCGAGGTATAGATGAAATTTCCTGTTCATGAGTACCATGAACACCTCAGGGGAGTTAGTCACGCCAAATGGAATAAGCAAAAACACATAGTGGCCATACTGACATCTGAAGGTTGTCTTCTGCACATCCTCGAATTGTACCCTAAGCAGATGATAGCATGATATGAGGTCTATCTTCAAAAACCAAAGAGATCCATTCATCTGATCAAAGAGATCATCAATCCTCAAAAGTGGATACTTGTTCTTAATGTTTTCCTATTTCAGGCACCGATAATCCACACATAGCCCCAAAATACCATCTGTATTCTTAGAGAACAAAATCAATGCTTCCCATGGAGAAACAGTGGGCCTTATGAACCCCTTCCTCTGCAATTCCTCTAGATGTACACATAACTCACAAAGCTCCATGGGATCCATATGATTTGCTGGTTAGATATCAGTTCCATCTCAGGTTACAAGCGAATGTTGAATTCTACCTCTCTGCGAGGATTTAGTTCCAGAACATCATTAGGGAAGACATTGGCATACTAGTCCACCACAATAGGATATCATAGACTCTCAACATCAACTACTCCAAGGGCAAGTCTACCCAACTGACATGTGATAGGCTGCACCCTCCTCCCAGTAAGTCCATCCTATATGGCCAAATTTCTCTTCTGACCCGTGAAGAAAAACCTGGTCCCATCCTCACGGACACACTGGAAATTGTACCTAATGAAGTCTATATGAGCATTGTCTATGGAAAACGTGTTCATAACCAAGATGACGTCGTAAGACCTCGATGCCACTACTAAAAGAACCCAGCCGAAACTCTCGCGTCCTATAGTAATCTACCACTACTGGTACCCATGTGTAACCGTCAAATATTCTCCTGTAGAAGTATCTAATCGCAAGGATCGAGCCAATGGCTCCACTAGAATCTTTGAGATCTGAATGAGAGAAGTGGAAGTGATAGAGTGACTGACACCTGTGTCTATAAGTTCTGCAGCTAAGGTGAAGTAGACATAGATCATACCTCGAATCATCTCTGGAGTGCTGTGGTCGTAAGCCTTAGCTACCTAGAGCTGATCTGTTCCCTGTCCACAAGCTTATTGTGGTCGGGGTGGACCACCTGGAGGTGGTGGCAGTAGAACCTTGAACCGTAGTCCACTACCTACTGCACGCCCTTCTCCTCTACCACGTCCGTCGACCGGTGGACCTTCTTGCTCAAATATCTGCCTCAGCCTCGGTGGTCCTTCAACCGTGTTATGGTCATCAGTGTGGCTGTTTGGGCAGTCACGACCCATGTGGCCTTTCCTACCGCATGTCCAACATTGTCTGCTCCTCTGCTGGCCTACTCTACCTCATGAGCCTCGCACCTCTGACCCTACGTCCTGGGGTCATCCACCAAAAGGTCTATTCTGCATGGAACATTTTGTTATCTATATACTACCAGCCGAAAATGACTCTATTGTGTGTCTCCCAGTTGTGGGTCTCGTTGTTGGTGTATGTTCAGCAAGGAAACTCTCCACCAAGAGTGCTCTCTCCAGCACTCTAGTATGTGTCGGGATGTAGAGAGATTCCATCAAAGCTCTGATCTCCCACCGAATTTCCTGCTCGAATGTCCAGGCCCTGAAGAAATGGTCTCACACCATGTCGGTAGAGTAGAGTGAGATGTCAGTGAACCACACCGAGTACATGGTCACGGTCAGGTTGCCTTGCAATAAGTTTAGTAACTCTTATTGACACACAAATCATAGAGTTATTGGAATGATCTCTGCCATGAAAAGGCCCTCAAAATCTGCCTAGGTGAAGGTTGCCTCATTGTGTATCAAGAGCTTTAGGCTCAACCATCTCTATGTGGCTCCCTGGAAAAGACTAATAGCTAGGATCACCATATGGTCAGCTGTTGTCCCATCTAGGTGAAAAACTCAGGACACAACCTCTAGCCAGTCCCCAACCGCTTTCGGATCCATCTCACCTCAAAACCATGGAGGCCTCTTCCAATGAAACTAATTCGACACACTCAGTCGATGTTCACCATCTGCCAGTGGCATTGGGGGAAACAACTACTCAACGAGTAGTAGTGCTGCTGGTACACCACCTGATGGTTATATTACTGTAGGACGGTCGTACGCCGAAGCCTCATCTCTCAGTGGGGCATCATTATGTACTCTCTCAGGAATACTGGTTGGTTGTCTATGTGGCAGCATCCTGAATGGAAATAGGTGCACCACAATAAATAAGTTATACCTAGTGAGATGACTCAAAGAGATCTATGAAAAATCATTAGCAAAAAAACACAATAAGTGTTTTCATGCATCAAGTTGGAAATCATAATTCAGGGGTCTGGTGTATGGATACGTCAGGTTCCGTACTGACACTAGTCTCCCAGATTTGAAAACCACACTCAAAACAATTAACACTATTTCTCTATTGGAAAGATAAGATTCCTAGTTATTTTGTTGAACCGACTCCACTATTACCACTTTGTCTCAACCCATCACCTGGGGCCCGTGCCATGACTACCCCAAGATCGCCTTCCACAGGCCAGGGGTTAGAGACTGGCACCGAAAAGGAATATACCTAAAACGGGAAGTAATTGCCTTTAAACCTATACAAACACACAATCCAGGAACAGAATAATAATAAACCATGAAGTAGAACTGTAGTTGTAACGGTGTGTACTGAAAGTAAAGGTGTTGGAATACAAGCCCAACTAAAAGGTAGCACTATAGCTAAAAAATAAAAAATATCACTTGGAATCACCCACCAAGGATCCTATAGGAATGGTATGTACAAATCCTCTCCACTTCTCTCCTCATCAGCCAATCACCTCCGTGTATTACCTAGTCTTGGTTCCATTATTTCTCAGCCAAGATGTTCATCGTCAACACAACCACAACAATGTGTGGGAAAAGCCCATGTAGGGGTGATTATAACAATACCTAGTAATTACCACAAGACCCTCAATGGTCTCTCAAAATTAGGCAATTGAAAACCACAAGAATTACCTCAGTCACATAGCACAAAGTGAAAGATTCATCTCAAACTAGGTATACAACTCAGAGTTCGACAATAAAGATGATTAACCTAAATATTTATCATTTTATTCTATTAGGAATTTTCCACAACTGAACCACGAGGGAGTTGTTCCATTATTGATCCAAAAAGGGTCATATATTACTGATCTAAGATGGGCCGCTCTAAGGATAGTCCTCGTTGGGTCGCACACTGCTGATCAAAATAGGGTCTCTAAAATTACTATCCACATAGGGTCGTTATGATGTTGATCCACACAGGGTTGCTAGATGTTGAACAAATTAGGGTCTATGTGATGTTGATCCACATAGGGTCTCTATGATGTTGATCCACACACGGTCCCCATGATGTCGATCCATACAAGGTCACCAGATATTGATCCAAATATGGTTAATATGATGTTGATCCAAATAGGGTAACTATGACTTTGATCCACATATGGTCTCTTGATATTGATCCGCATAGGGTCTCTATGATGCTGACCCACACAGGGTCACTACTTCAAAGACAGACAATCCCATGATTCCTGCTCGTAGCACGCTAGATTATGGGAGAACAGCTCCTAAAGCCATCAGTCAAATTTTGACCTGTACGAATTCCAGGAAAAAAGAATACCCAAGGGATAATACCATCATAGGGGTCCCAACATGAAAAATGGCGTGTCGGTCGGACGCCCGGTCTGTGAGATAAGGGCACTTTTGTAAAAACGTGCCAATTAGATTCCATTCCGATCCAAAACAAGTCGCACGTGAAACTCCATCAAAACTCACTTAGGGTATCTCAAAAGTACTATCTTTTTACATGTTTTCTTATGCCCAAAATGGCACGTTGAATGTAAACACGGTCTGTTTGTTACATCAGTTTATATGAAACGAGGGTGATCACACCTCGGTCCTGCCCAGCTCGATCGGGCCAACTAGAATATTCCAAAGGGACCGCTTGTGAAAATGGGTCCCAACTCCACTAACAGCATGTAAAAAGGAAAACTACTTCTTCATTTACACACATTTATTTATTCGAGGTCCGGTTGGGTTTGGGCCCAGTCAGACTCGGTCAGACTGGGCTGATGCAACTGTTCTTGAGGTCTACATGACTTTTCCTGGGTCCAGCCCATTAAGGGTCCACCCATTTCACTAGGTATGGCCCATCAGGGTCGGCCCAAAGGTTCGCGAGCCCAAGACGTGGTTGGACCGTCCTGCTGGGTGGGGCTCGACCCACCCACACTGGCCCGCTTTGTGATTCCATCCCACCTCTGGGCCGCCTACGGACCGCCTGGCTATCCCGTGTTCAGAATGAAATTCCAGGAGGACCACCTTCTCTGCTCACCCTGTAGTTGTGCTGCCACTTTTCTGAGTTGGTGGGGCAGGGCTGCGCCGCTCCCTCCTATAGTCAGTGGCGCCTATGGGCACCACCCTTTCTCTTGTGCGGCCAACTCGGGTCGCCCGCCTATGGCCGTCACGACGCACGATGGCACGCTGCTTCCCACCACCCATGGCTGGTCATTGCGGGTGTCCTCACGCCACCACCAGCCGCCGCCAACATGGCGCACCAACAGTTTCTTCCGCAGGCCACCGAACGTGGTTCGGTGGTCTGTTTTTGGTGCTGTCAGTGCCTATGAGCCTCTATAGTCACCGTCGCCACAATTTGTCCTCCGGTTTTCTCCTGCTGCACCATTTGGAAAACCATTCCAGAAAAACGAGACAAATACTAAAGAGGTGGAGTGTCTAGGCCTTGTTCATTTGGACCATTCCCTCCGCATTAGAATCATATCAAGAGGTCAACACATTATTTCATAAATATGAAATTTAAAACAATCCCCCTACCTTGATAAGACATTCGCTGATGACGATCGACGGGACATCCTTCGTCGTTGTCGTCAGTTCTTGGATCTGTGGCGCTCCACACCGATCACTGAAACTGTTATTGTCCTCCAGGTGGATCCCACCATCATACTTTTCCAGAGCTTAGTCGCCTGATGATGTTGTGACAATGCCCCACCTCGAGCTCCATATAAATAGGAGTGCAAAGAGTTGTGTAATGCTCAAAGGAATTTATGAGGTTCATTTAATTAATGAACCTCCCAAATTCTTAATGGGGTTGTTACATGTAAATGAGAGCCAAGCCATTTAATGGATTCACATGTCATCGGTCCCACCACCACTGCTATTCCGTTGGAAGAAAGGAAAAAAAGAACTAAATTAACATTATTGTTTTATTATTGTTTTAAATGTCCAAAAACTATCATTTTCTCCTAAGATTTTTTAGTTGAAGTGAAGCCTCCCTTAGGAGAATCCCAGTGCTGTAGATTCAACAATGTTCTTGGATTTTTAATCTGAGCATGAGTTTAAAATATAGAAACACTACCCACGCATTTACCGAACATACCTTAAAAACGTTCAGAAATTTATTCAAGGTACACCAGGCCTTAGATCATGAACATTCAATTTTCACATATTCATAATAATCCCAAATAATTAAAAAAATATATTAAAAACCGAGTCTTTATGTTAGTTTCACATCATGTTTTATTTTACATTAACCACTATAATTAATTTTATTTACTTTTACTAATTTATTTGGTAAAAAACTAGGTTAGTATTATTAGAATAAAAATATCATACCCATTAATACCATGTATTTACATTTTTCCAAATTCAATTTACAGATTTCCCCCCATAAATATTAATGCTAATCTCACAGACGTGGCGAGAATGTGTGATTTAATGTAAAAACTTTCAAATGTTCTATAAGTCTTTATATATAATATCAATATAAATATTACTAAAATGAACTATATTAGATTAATATTTTTATATTTGATATATTGTGACTTTTTGAACAAATTAAAAATTTAAATTAATGTTAATAATTATTTAAATGAAACGGTAGTTTTCAACTAAAATGAAATATTTTTCATTGTTTAAAAAAATTTAAACTTCTCAGAAAAATATCAAAAAATCACACAAAGATAATTTTAACATTACGAATTCAAAAATGAAGTAAAATTTGAATAATAAAATTTATAAAATTTCACAAATTTATTTTTATAAGAGTCATGCCATTAAAAGGTGGTAAAAATATGTCTTGTGTGTAACACAAGCTAACTAAGTGATTCTGTTTTGTGGAACCTTAACATGGTGTGACGTATAAAGAAATATTGTAAAAGAATAAAATTTATTCCAAAATGAAAATATTTTAATGTCTTGGGGTGTTTCATTTTAGCCACCTTAATTAAATTTCATCTTCATTATTTAAACATGATCTTGGAAATCTATTTTTTGATATTCGGAAACACTATTGATGAAAAACCCACATCGTTAATAGGGTTAATAATATATATTCAAAAAAATGGGGAAAATAAAATGATATATTCACCAAAGAACATGTATTTAGAATAGGGTAATAGTACTGAAAACATGGAATTGTAGTAAAAACAAAATTATCTTGTTCTAACAGAGTGTTATAGGGATTATGATCAACTGAAAGTTGATTACCAAAATTTCAAAAACTAGAGTTACAAAAAAGTTCGTTGATATCATCAAAAATGATAATAAAATGAAATGTTTTTTTCAAGAACTTTTTCCTTAGATATGAGATATTATTTAAATCTGTAGGAATATAAGTAAATATAATTACTTTTTACGTTTCTATAAATAAAATTGTTTCCTTTGTCCATGCCTTGAACAATTTCTACTTCATCTATAAGCCTAAGATGAGTCATACAATAAAGTAATATAATAATTTCTACAAAATAATCCAAATTTAAATATAAACTATTTCATAAATGGTTAATTTTTAAAAAATATTATGATCCAACATTTTAGAAATAAGTTCACTAAATTTACAAATATGAACCAATCATTATCCTTTAATAAAAATGATGTAGCTCAAAATTTTCACATTCCAAACATGTGAGTACCTTACTCATTTATACTCTAAAAACATGTTAATAACATGAATTAACATATTAACTTTTTATAAAAATAGATTATTACTCATTTCCTAAGTAAAACATAGGTTAATGGATATATTTTATAAATCCAAATATTTTTTTAAACTCTATCAATGATAGAATAAAAAACGTTGTTGAAAAATTATTAATCTGTTTCAAGGTAGTCAGCATATATCCAAACCAATCATTTCATTATCCAAATAATATTTTCTCAACATTAGAAAAATATTAAGAATTATATTTCCCTCAAAAAATTATTTTGAAAAAAATTAAACTCATACTGAATCTGTTTTCTTAGTACCATTCAATATATGATCTCGAATCCTTAATAAAAAAGTAATATAGTACAATACTCATATATTCCATAATTATTATAACTGTCAAAATATTGATAAATTAATCAAATGAAATAATTATTTAATCCAGACATAATATAATTAATTATTTATCTCCTTCAGTTATAGTATCATAATCTTGACCATGATCCATTAGCCTCTTTAGAGGTGTATTCCTTTGATGCATGAGATGTTGATTTGCGTAGTGTCTCATACCCTTATAGTGGAAGAATTTCAAATTGGAATTTTCTTTATTTCACTTGAAATCTGGAAAATGTTGGAATGTTTCTCCAAACATAAAACAATCTCTCATTCCCATTATGAATGTACTAGGGTGTTTCATTATATAATTATAACATGTTGGAAAATACATTCTTTCTTCCTTCCTTTTATATTTATTTTGAATTTTTATCCTCTTATTTTCATGATTTTATTTGAATAAATAGTACTCAAAGAATTATTTACCCATCACATTATCACATGATCATATGTAATAATATGATGAAATTTATTGGGAGACTATTTCCCTTTTGAAATATTGGCCTATGGGAAAATAATTTATGATCCTTATTAGTCGTTGGATCATGTACTTTTGTGAGGTTCACATTTCTTCTACAATGCGCCATTTCTAAATGAAAACTTATACTAAATTAGTTTATATATTTATAAAACATAATGTATAATCCCAAACTAGTAAAATACTATACATAAATTGTAAAATTTATCCATATCTAAAATATTAATTATAAACATGGTTTTTTGAATTCATTTTTTCATGTAAATCCCTCTTTCTGGATTCTAAAGAAAACATTAATTATCTTATGTGTACCCTCTAAGAGTGTAAAAACTGGTGTGTAGTAAGGCATGTTGTCATAATCTGAGCTATGTAGAGTCTGGCCCGACATACATTGTCAGTGTTATTACTCCAAGGTACATCTGTACCAGAACCACATCCACTTATAATATCTAGTGAAAGATGTATTTCTATGAATACTCAAATAATTTATATCTTACCAAAAGTCATGGATGTTATTCTATACTTATCCTCAAAATCAATCTTAGGGTTATCTTCCATAGTCTATGTTTTATATATAAAGTTTCCAAGATTGATTCTAAACTTTCTATGATTCCAAATCTAACACCCTAACCCCAGAAGCCTAGATCTGGTGAATTATTTTATTAAATTGGAATTATTGGAAGGAATCAAATCCCTAATGACTGATTCTTTTAGCAGTTCTGGGAATCTAAATTACATGCATGACACCAAAATTATATTTGGATATAGAAAATACCCATATGATACCTAATAAATTCAAATAAATTGTATCCTTGAAATCTTATTCAATGATTAAATTCTCATCACTTTGGGAAATGAAACATAATAATTGTGAGATAAAATGATCATTTTGAGAAGTTAATGTTTATGTAATAATGAATTTATGGGAATAAATCAATTTTTAAGTGTAAATAATTGATAACACATGCCTTTAAAATAACTTGATAAGGTAAAATCAATATGGAAAGGTAATAAACTAAAACAAATGTGATTTAATTAATGAACTGAGAATTAAATGAATCTATATATATGTTGATTAAAATTCTCATGGATAAAAAAATAACTGAAATGAAGGTAATGCTGCAATTATTTGATGTCATGTATATGGAGCGTGGACCATTACACCACGACGATAAGAAAATTTAAACAATTATAATTTGGACAATTGTTTCATCTCATGATACATATAATACATTAAGGGGCTTATATTAACTATTCCAAAACATGTATGTATATACATAAATGGTACCCAACTCATGGATTCAATGTCAAAAGAATTTATTGTATATTTAATAATTTATTTAATTCAAAAAACTATTCCTTAAAAAAATATATCCATATGGAATAAATGATACATATAAATGAATAATTAATAATTGGAGGATATATAACAACAAGGTCTGTTGATGTTGATTAATGTAAATACCCTTGAATGATTACTATGATAATTTTGAGGAAAATAATCTTTAAACATTCCAATGTATCCCATGCCACTATGAAAACATTTGAATAATAATCCCCATGAATTAAATGATGTCAACTCAGACATTAAATTACATGAATATTAAAAAATTAATGATATAGTATACAAAAATGGGAAATAGATACACCACAAATAGAACTATGTGTTTAAAATGGTGTACGCCTCATGGGAATAAAAGATAGATAAGAATCCCTTAACTTATGTTTGAATTATCATGTGTGTATTTATCATACACAATAATAAAATTATGTTAATTATTTATTTGTATCCGATCCTTTTTTAGGTTTATTATTAATTTTACTTCAGTTATTTAAATGTTGTATACTATTACTTAAATAATTATGTTTACGTTGGATGTTTCGACAAAATTCAGTTCATGTGTTAAAGATGACTTTTGTAGGACAACTATGGTCAAAGGGGAAATTATATAAAGATAAAAATAATAATAAAAATGAAATAATTATCGTATTTGTACTTATATATTATATTTTAAACCAATAATTAATGATGGTTATGAAAAAATAACTAACATTACAATAATGGAGATGGTAAGTCATATGTATGCATGAGCAACATTTCCATTTTTCAATGATCATTATGAAAAGATGATAAAAAATATTTTTTATTTCAATAATGATAATTATATCATAAAAACAATTTATTTATTCATATAAACTTATATATAGAATTATAGTGATATAAAATTAATCACATCATGTCGAGGAAGTGGTAGTCCACACATTTACGAACAACATTACCACTTTTTAGTTAATGAAATTGGAAAAAAAATGAAATGATATATTAAATTTATAGAAATATAATTATGTCATTAATATAATATATAATTCATTTATGTCACATATCTTTAATTGAAACCATCCTTTTTAAATTGGATGTATATCAGGAATAATTCACATCGTTTTGAGGAGGTGATAGTCTACACTTCCACAGACGATGTTATCATATTTACCCAAAATGGAAAGTATGAAGGTATATGTTATAAAATAATTAAATCAGGATAAAGGAATAATAAGTATCATATATATCATATAAAAACAGAGTGCTTATAATTATTCCCAAACATGAAACATGGTAAAAGGAAAATGAACAACGTTGTTTCGTGAGGTTGTAGTTTGTAGTGCAGATAAACAGAAAATTAATAACCCATGGGATGAAAGTGTGTTTAGGTGTAGGTAGAACCATTAATATTTTAAAATATATGTATATTGAGGATAATTTTGTTATTATATTATCATGTAATAATAATAACTGAAATAGTGTAGTTTGAAATAAAACTAATGATTTTGAGGAAGGACATTGCCTCTTATTTTGATAACTTCTTTTGGTTTTCACCAAATGGATTCCTTTGTTGAATTTCATCACAAAATAAAGAATTATTGGATGAGGGTATGGTTTTTTAAGAGGTATTTAGTAATACCATTTTTGATTCAATGTGTCTTTAGAGGTTTAAGGATGTGGGGGGATGAGAGCCTTTTTATAGCGGAGGAGAAGTGGCACTCTTGTATATACCCAATAGTATACATTATTGGGAGGAATCCCAAACATAATGTGAATAAAAAAGGGGAAATTAATGTGGTAAATGGGTATTATGGTTGATAATGACATTACCAACTCAAAAATAAGTGCATTTTTATAATTGATTTTTCTTAATATCTATGTTTTTACAAATTTTATCATTTCAGTTTCTAATAATATAACTATATTTTTAACCTAAGTAAATTAATAATTAAGAAAAATTTAAAGATAAATTTATTTGAAAATATACAACCACTTAAATCTAAATATTATATATAATTTACAAAATATAAATCTCATGTCTTTTGTAAATTAACACATACCTATCGTAGGTAGTGTAAAAAAGCAATAAATTTTCCTAGTGCAGCACAGAGGCTGACCAGGGCCGTCTCACTTGAGGAGATTTCTCAGTTTCTTACCCACTTAATCTAATTCACCTAAACTAATTATTTTTGGTTGTTTTTATATAATTTAGCAATGTAAATAAATTTAACTTAAATAAATGTTAAAACTTACATGAAATGACAAAATTCAATTAATGAAGAAATAACATGGAATTCACGGGTTGGTTTGTGTGTTCCATCATTTTATATGTTGGTGTTCAAATTATGTTTTATAATTTAATTATGAGATCTCATTCATGAATTACTATTATTTTTTAGTGTTCTGAAATATTAAATGAAATCCCAATTCAACTTCCTCCTATTATCATGGTTTATGGAACACCTTGATCGAGTGTGTGACATCTCCGAGGACCTGGCTCCATCGTATTCCATTTCATTTACTAAAGGTCTCAACTCCATTGTATGAAGAGATTGTATCCATAATATGTGAGGGAAAATATTTAATAAAATAATACAAATAAGTTAGAGTTTAGTGTCATGGTGGACAATCACCGTACCCATGAACATCACTCTTTCTCATCACAAACATAATAAAACTTATGAATTTAAGTGTAGAATAAATGGTTTTTTCCACATACCTCCCCTGGGCCAAGTCTCAGGTTAGCCCACCATTTTTAAGGGTAACAGGTCCCAGTATATAGAAGAAGAATATAATAGGACAATTAGATTCATATTGGAATAGAAAGAAGGATGGAATGATATGGATACACTTAAATAAAAAATATTCAAAAGTGTTACATGATAAAAGAAAACATAACAAAAAGAAAAGAAAAGAAAATTTCTATATTAGTAGCATGTCCCTAGACATCCTCTCCAAATGGTGGTTTCGAACTCCTTCATCATGGGTAAATTAGTTCTTATATAGGCCAAGGGATACTATCCTTGGGTCGTCAAATTTTAGATCTTCAAAATCACTATTTATGATTTCCTGCATATTCTATCCACCGAAATATTGATCATGATTGACCAATTTAATAGACAAATATTGTAATGGTGTATTCATAAAAGATGATCCAAAATGAATTCAATGATTATTCACAAATATGAAGCTTTATCACAACTCTTTAGTAAGATATATGGCCAATTAACCTCATGATTTAGTTATACTCGAAAGATTCCTATTTTCCCCCAAAGTTGAGCATCCATGGGCCACCTTAGTGAATGAATATCTCCAAGATATTTATCATAAAAAATCCTAATTGAATTTTGTTTCCTTTATAGTTGTAATCATCCCAATTGGATGTGTTTTGACCAATTTATGATCATTTCATTGAGGTGGGGTCCACACGGTCATCCAGAATAATTTTCCACCTTGATTGAATTTTTCAGACCATTGGATGGAAGAATCAAATCCTTGTCCAAAATAAAACCCTGAAAAATTAGATATATGAATCCAATAAAGAAGTAATAACATAAATTGGATTTATATTTTAAAATATATTCTTTAATTATCAAAGATATTGAAATCGTTCAATATTTCCAAATTACGCAGTTTTGACATTTAATCTCATAACAACCTATAAATCCAAAAATTATGTAAATAACACAAATTGATATATTTTTAGAGAATAAAGCTTTCAATAACATAAAAAATGATTAAAATATTATTTCTATCAATTCCCCACACTTAAACTATGTTTTTCCTCAATCATAAAATCTCAACATGGAATTTAAAGGGCACAAGTGTTACCAATATTCAAATTGCAAAATAATAAAATCAAAAAATTATTAATGTACAATTAAATTCTCATGTTCTACAAAAAATATCAATTTAATTTCACTTTTTTCAAATAAATAATCAATTCATGAATTTTACTTTTCCTCTTTGAAAATGATGGAGTTTCTCCTTTCATTTATTTAATCATGTCAAATAATTATTATTAAACATGAAAAATCATAATCTACCTCTATTTTTAATCTTTTCTCTCATCACTCATGATATAATTAATATGGAGTTATGCTCATATCATGAGAACTTTCTCTTTATCCATATGATTGTAATGGAACTACATTCTCCACTTTCTAATGAAAGAACACACATAAAATCATAAGGATTTGGAATAAAGGTTCAAATGACTTTGTGGCTTAGGGTTGGTGGGTAAATGATTGAAATAATTTTTGGCCAGAAGTAGGAGGTTTGGCTCTTAAGTATAATGTATGATTAATCAAGTGAAAAAATAGGATGAACGTCACTAAAATCCCTTTGAGAATGTGAAAAAAACCCCACCCCACTTTTATGACATGAGACATGAGTCAATAAATGATTACAAATATTGATATCATCTTTGTTCTCCCCATTTTTTATTTTTTTTTGAAATATCCAGAATGTATCATCATTATTTTCTTAATTTTTTATTTTTTTCCTAAAGGATGAGCTGAAAATTGTATACAATGAATGAATGAAAATTTTTTACATTGATTTTTGATAGGGAAATGGTTCATAAAAGAATGTATAATGACGAATTCAATCTCATCTCCATTTTTTCAATTTTTTTAATGGAGAAATGGATGAAAAAATAATGCACCATAAAATAATGAGAAATCCCAAATCTCTTATTATCCTTTGTCCAAAGTACTAACACACACCTTGCACTAACCAAAATGATACACATTCCAATGAAAGAACATGAAAGGCCCTTCCCCCACACTCAAACTAGAAATATACATGAAAATATACTAAAAGTGCAGATTTGTAAGGAAATGTCAGCTTGTAGTGTCACTTAAAACTATAAGAAAATTCAAGGATTCTATGGGATAAAAAAGGATAAATGTAATGGTGGGTCTCAGGTAAATATTTGGCTAGAAAAAGTAGTGCATCAATAATTTTAAATGCATTTTTGCACAATAATTGATCTGACAAGTTTCAAGACAAGTTATGGCAGGTGACATGTCCCAAGATCACTCAACAAATATGCTTAAGATAAAATAAGAAATATTTTGTCTAGAAATCCTCTTGGGAATTGGAATATGATATTGGAAAATTTCTCATGGAATGATTAATAATAATAAATTAATTCACATAAATTTCATAAATTCAATGCATGAAAAATGGAAGGAAAATTTCATTTACTTGAATAAATTAATTCATTCATATCACAGGTCCTCGTTTCAATATTTTTGCTTCACATTAATCATATAATTCACTATTTTACTCATTTAATATAATTAATATTGAAATCTAAAACATGGAATAACTGGAATCCTATGAAACTCATGTATCCTAGATATTTCATGTAAAACATAATTGAAGTGTGGGAATTCAATTCCAGTTTAAATCATAAAAAATGTATGGAGTTTCAAAGATAAAAATTAAAATTGAAAGACCTTTTGAAATGAAATTTGGTTTTTCTTCTATTCGGGGGCTCCTGTATGCCACCATTAACCTAAAAAATATAATTACTCAATTAAGTGAAAGGATTATCTAATTCAATCTAAAAAATACAAGAGGTATTTAGTCACATGCGATGACACTTCTATGAATGGAAATGGGAATCTAAATTCCTATAAAGCATGTGATGGTACGTCTTTGTATTGTCCCCAAAGTGCACCCTGGATTATTTAACTACCTGTAGAGGGCAGTACCAGATATTATCCATAATCTTAGTATGGGTGGATCTTCTTCGAAATGAACAACCATTTTTTTTAATCCCATCCTAAGGCCTTTGTTCTTGATGAGGAGAATTCCATGTATAGAGTACACCATATCTACCCCCTTCGCAATGTGGTATAGCTTTCATGAAGGGGGTAAGATGAAGTATGGAACCTACTCCTCTTAACTTTCTACTTGTGAACCCATCTTATCTTCTAGTGATGGCTTCATAGGGACTTCAACCTCTTCTTTGATTTCCTTAGGCTGAGAAAAATGGATCTCTTCATAATTAGGCTCCTATAATAGATATTCAATGAATTGGGGGACCTCCAGAAGTTCCTAAATAGGGGAATAATTTTATACAACATCCTCAAAGGAATATTATGAGTTTTTGGAATATGAAAACTCAATATGATAGAGAGATACTCAAATTAGTTTTAACAAAATTTATAGAATTTGAGTTCAAGAATGTATCATATCCCTGTGTTTGTTTTGCATTCATATCCTCTTCAATGGGAAGTGTCACATGGATTTTGTCATCACTGGTTAGAGGTAGGAATTTAGGCTTCTCTACCTTGAGTTTGGCTTCATCTTCATGGATTTCTTCAGTGAAATCCAGGAATACTAGTGGAACTTCCTTCTTGGCCATGAATATTTTTAACTCAACTTGGAGTTCATCAAACATATCCATCAAATAGTCTGATGATATTCATGTTTATATGCCTCTTTCCACCTTCTTTACCATTATCATCAGCGCATCATCTATTCATTGGAGGGCCTCCTCAGTGAAGCCTATTTCTTCGTCCTAAACCTATGAGTAATTTCTCCATGCATAATATTTTGAATTTGAATGAATCATGGAAAAAACATTTGTAGATTTTAAAAAAAAATGAAAACTACATAAAATTATAAAATAGAAAAATTAATGTAAAAAACTAATTACCTCCCCAGTAGTGATGTTAGTTTTCACACACCCCTGCCATGGGGCATGTCAAAAGCTATAAATTCTCCGAGTGTAGCACATAGGTTGAACATGGTTGTCTCACATGAAGATCTTTCTCAGTTCTTTACCCACTTAATCTAAATCACCATCACTACTTCATTTTTGTTGTTTTTATTAAATCTAGTAATGTAATGAAATTTAATTTAAATAAATGTTAAAACTAACAGGCAATGAAAAAATTAAATTAATGAAGAATGAACTTGGCCTTTATGGGTTGGTTTGTGTGTTACATCATTTTCCTTTATGGTGTTTAAATTAAGTTTTATAATTAAATTCTGATGTATCATTCATTAATTAATAATCATTTATTTAGTGTTATAAAATATTGAATACATTCTGAATTATTCCACCTCCTATAATCAATGTTCATGGCACACCATGATCAAGCGTGTGAAATCTCCGAAGACCTAGATAAATCATATGACATTTTATCTACTGAATAGATTAACTCCATCATATAAAGAGATTGTATCTAGCATAAGGGGGGGAAAAGATTTAATAAATGAATATAAATATGTTAGAGTTCAATTTTGTGTTGGAAGATCGTCGCACCTGGTCACATCACTGTTTCTCATCACAAACATAATACTTAAGAATTTAATCACAGAATAGTTGGATTTTCCACATACCTCCCTTGGCCAAGTCTCTGGTTAGCCTATAATTTTTAAGAGTAAGAGGTCACAATGGATAAAAGAAGAATAAAATAGGATAATTATATTAGGTTTGGAATAGGAATAGGGATGGAAGAATATAGACTCACTTAAATAAAAAATATGCAAAATTGTTACATGATAAAAGAAAACTATACTAAAAAGAAAAGAAAAGATAATTCCTAAGTTATCAGCACATAACTTGAAATCCTATACAAATTATGGTTTCTAACTCCTTCATCATTGAGGAACTCTTCCTTATATAGGCCAAGGGATTCCATCCTTGGGTCTTCAAATTTTTGATATTCCAAATCTTTGTTTATGATTTCCTGCAGATTCTTTCTACCGAAATATTGATCATGGTAGGCCAATTTAATGAACAAATATTGTAATCGTGTATTCTGAAAGGATTTTATAAAATATATTGTATGATTCTGCACAATATTTCAGCTTTATTATCACTCTATATTAAATTGAAACGGTCAATTAACATTGAGATTTTAATCTGGCTGAATGTTTCCTTCATTCCAAAAAAACATTGAGCATACATGGGCCACCTTAATGGATGAATATCTCTTAGATCATCAACATAAGACATATTTATTGTTTTATATTACCATTCCAGTGGTAAGAATCCCAATTGGATTTTGTTTGACCGATTTATGATCATTTCATTAAGGTGGGGTCCACGCGGTCGGCCAAAATAATTGTCCAATTTGATAGAATTTTTTCGAACGTTGGATGGATGAATTAAATAATGGACTAGAAGAAAACCACTTATAAAATAAATATATATATCCCATAAAAAATAATGACATCAATTGGAATTTTATTTTATAATATATGCTCTAATTACCAAAGATATTAGAAGTAGTCCATATTTCAAAATTAAGTATTTTTAACATTTGAGCTCAAAACAACCTATAAATCCATAATCGATGTAAATAACACAAATTGATATATTTTCATTGATTAAATCATTTAATAACATATATAAAATTATTAAACTATTATCTCTATCATAAATTTAATTTTAAAACCAACGGCTCTAATGAGGAAAAACATAGCTTTAACCCATATTGTGCAAATAATGTTTTTAGTATCTATGGATCAATATGTAAATTATAAAAGATAATTTGTTACCATAATAAAACAATATTTTATATTTATTTTTACTTTTAAATCACTTTAAATAATATATGTTTTTTATTAATTTGAATTTAGTTAATAAAATATCATTCGATATAAAATTACATTTATACCAATTTTGACATTATTTATTTAATTTTAATTTAAAAAAATCTGAAAAATATTGGAATTAAAATTTGTTAATTTAATAGGTGATTAAAATGATAATTTCATCTAAAAAAATTGCAGAACACAATAATTATTTTAATTTTCATTACTTTTAATTTTTTAGAATTATTTATTTTATTTAATTATTAACTAAATAATCTATGTGTTAGAATTTCTTTAGAATATATTGTAACTAATTCATGTATAAAAATTATAATTAAATTAAAACAATAAAAAGAAATTATTTAAATTTGAAAATATTTTTTATAATCATAAATATGCTTCTTCCTCCTTACTATAAAGCATTATAAATGTTAAATGTATGGAATGTTCCTTTTTTTCATTTCACGTAATATAACTTATTATATGGGTAAATTTCATGAATGTTTTTTTGAATAACTCATAATAATGGATCCAAGATAGTATATGGTCTATATATTAGATTTCAATAGATTTTGGGGTAGTTTGTAGTTCATTTTTCTCTTAAGTTTAACGATTACCCCCATGTGAAGAGAAATTTTACCTTAGTCATTGTAATTAATTTCAATTACTTTTTCTAATATTTTTGGTAAAAAAAATATTTATCATATTAGATGATAAATATCATATTGGTTACAACCACATATATCATTTTTTTAATTCAATTTTCCGAATTGTCTAAATTATGTTTAATGATAATCCCACAAATGTGACAAGAAAGCAGGATAATAAATTTATTTTTTAAAATTTTCAACAGTATTTATATCAAATTTAAATATAAAAATGATTCAAATGATCAAAATTGGACTATTATATGTATAGTTGGTCTATTGTGACTTAATTATCCACTTTAATATATAATTTAACATTAATAACTTTTTAAATGAAAAGATAGTATTTTACTAAAATGCAGTATTTTTTAACATTAATCAAAAAATGGGACATCCCAGAAAAATACTAAGAAATACCCATAAGGTAGTTTTGACATTCACAATTAAAAAAATGTAATTTTTTTCTAAATTTTATTAAATAATTTCTAAAATTTTGTTTTAAAATAGTTTCTCCATTTAAGTGAGGTAAAACATAGTCTTGCATGTAACACAATTTAACTTGGTATTTTTGTTAATGGTAAGATTAACATGGTGTTGCATGTAAAAAAAATTGAAAAAATATATAATTTATTCTAAAATAATTTTTTTTTAATGTCATGGGGTGTTACAATATGATACCATCAATATTTTTTCTCTAGATGGTTTATAATTCAGATGGAAATATAAATACGAAACCCATTCCTTTCCCTAGGCTATTCTATGACAAATTGTTGAAATATTTTTGAAGGACCATTTCTTTTCCAAAGTTTATGCAATGTTGAAATTTTTATGAAACCCATTTTATTACCATAGGTTATTTTATAATTATATTATTATTGTTCTATGATCTCATAGAACACAGTTTTTTGATTTTCATTATGTGATAGGTGGTCCAAATATGATATATCCCTCCAATTAATTGTGAAAAGATGGATATTTCATGAGATAAAAATGACTGAGATGTGATTTGAATGTTGTTTAGTATGGGAATAAGTCCACTATTATAGTATTTCGTGTGATTCATGGCTACTATTAGGGTTTTGGGAGTAATCAAAATCCACTATGATAGTCTTAGAAATAAGAATTTACTATTAATTAAATTCTTTTCTATACTTATGTGCATGGAACTAACTTATGTCATATACCTATGTTTTTCTCTCATGGAACATGTTCTTTTATTCCTTTGTATTGATGTTTTATGATCTAATAGGCATTATTCTAGGAATCATGATTATCATCTATGATATGTTGGGTATGGATTTAAAATGTTTTCTCATATTCTTATATCCTTATGCTTGTGTTATGTTTAATTGATTATTGATATATAACTTGTTTACCCTTAATGTGAGTCAGACCTCACCCTCTAAAATGTTTACATTCTCTAGGTTATGAAGAAAGTTATTATGTATGATATGTCTAAAAAGAGTTCCATTTATAAAACATAAAATGGGAGATGATGTAGTTCACATAAGAACCAATTATTCAAATATAAATAATTCTAAAGATACTATACCCATAGGACTATGTTGTGGATCATAGTGTTATATATTGAATATTCATATAAAAATTTATAATATTTATATATAAAAATAATAGTTTTTTATAGTTTTTATCAGAGTAAGGTTTATTTAACATTTTAAAACTAAATTTATAAAACATTATTGAGAACCCATTGGATAATCCAAAGTATAAGGTAAAATACTCTGTAAAATAAAGGAGTGTAATTATCCTAGAAAAATATATTTGTCTCAATAGCGTAAGTAGATTCTAATTTATAAAATATGTATCTAGGGATAATACCCTCAAAAGGAGTTCATCAACCATATCTCGTCCATCATTCTGGTGCATAATGATCATAAAATTACTCATCAACTAATTTGACACTCCGGGGGGTTATTATTGGGTGAAAACAAATTTTTATAAGGAAACATTATGAAGGATTTGAATATATAAATACCATTAATGACATAGGGTAAATCTAAGGTGTCATATATTTAAAATAACCTATCATGATTTAGATATATTAGAAATATTTTTTCAGGATTAGGTGGTTTCCCAATATGATTTTTTTGTCCACACAATGTTAGTTGGTTTTCATTAATAGATGGAACACAATGGGACCCTATTAATGAAAAATATGATTGAAAAGAAAATTATCTCCAACCCATGTAACCAAAATTAAAATGAGATGGAATATGAAATCTCAAATTAATTTTTAAACAACTTTCTCAAGTTATGAGTCATGTTGAGATTCCCAATAAGAAAAGTAGGTAATCTAATTATATTGATCCCTTCATAAGGAAACATCCACCATACTTTAGTGGGTGAACAGGTCCACCAGACACTGAGAAATGGATTAGTACCACAGAAAAGATGTTTTATTTTTTTCCAGTGTTCAAAAGACGGAATAGTAATTTTGGATATCTGTAATTTGGAAGGAATAGAAGATAAATGGTTTACTAAATTCAAGAATATAAAGCATTAGGAAAACATTGACTCATGGATTGCGATAATTCTATAACATTTTTTAATGAGTAGTTTCCTAATATTCTTCATTTGAAAATAAATTAGTCATTTTTTGAGATAAAGCTGAATCATAATGAATTAGTTGGTACCCAGGAGGAAATATTTTTCATGAATTGAGAGATATGCTGCTTGTATTATCATTCAACGTGAAATTAAGGTTTATAAATTCATTAGTGTCTTAAAACCAAGTATATAAATCATTCGATCCATATGGGAATTCAATATATATTAATAAATCATTTAATGTGCTATCAATATGGAAATAGAGATTGTAGTTACCAATTAATATCATAGTCTTGATAAGAAAAGAGAGATGAAATTCCAAGGAAACATTAAAAACCATTGATGTAAGTATATAAGCCTTACTTTATGCTTTAATTGTGGAAGGAAACATAAAGGATATTTTGTTAATGATATTGGTAAATATTTTTAATGGGAAAAGGAATTTTATTTAAAAATTAAATGTTAATGTGATGGGAAGATGTTTGATAATGATGATAATATAGATATATCACTATATAATACACCACCCACACTCTAGTGTTCCAAATTTAATTATTATGGGAATTATTATAACTAATTATCAAATTTTATGGTTAGTGATGAAGATCAACATCATCAACCTCTTAGGCTCAAAGAAAAAGGGAAATATCACTGTATCAACGTATGAGATGAGGGGTATAGTAAAGACATGGTTAAAGGTACACCTACCATCAACTCTAGAATATATAATTTCATATTTTCCTCTAGATATACACCCTCATTTATATCAAATTAATTTGAAAAGGGTTTCAAAATTACACCTAATAAATTAGATGATAAATTAGTAGTGAATACCTCTTATTGTAAAATGATCACATTTGAAGTCTATGATTATTCTCTAGTTTATCTTTTTCCGAATGTGCCTCCTGGAAAATCTTATAATTCTCCATTTGGTTGAATTTGATTTTATCTTAGTTGGGAATTGGAATTCTCTATATAAATCCCAAATCAATTTTCACGGAAGCGAAGCCATACTTGATATTCTCTACCAAAATATGATTTTATATCAATACATTGATAAATATGAACTTCGAATGGAAATAAAATCCATTTTATTGGTCTTGATAAATATTAAAAAAATTGTTAATCTCATATGATTAGGGGGAAACATAACAAAGCTGATATTCATATTGAAAAAGCTTTAGTTGATATATTTCTTGACAATTTTATGGGTAATCCATATTATTATAATGTGGATTTCTCAATAAAACATATAAAAGGTGCTAAAACAATTTAACCAAATTCATATAGAATGGTCAAGAGTGAGTTTCTTGAATTTAAGATGCAACTCCAAGAGAATCATGAAAATATATTTATTCATCCTAGTACACCACCATGTGGTGAACATAATGTTTTTTTCAAGAAGATAGATTGATAAATACGTCTCTATATTTATTTTAAAAAACATAACAAGATCACAATAAATAACAAGTATCCTCTACCCCATATCAATTACTATTTTGATCAACATTGTGAATCTCAGTACATTTCCAACAATGATCTTTGTTCACGGTATCATAAATTCAGATCCAAGAAGGTGTATATACCCAAGACAACATTATGAAGAATTTATGGACACTGTGAATAAATAGCAATACCTTTTATTCTTATATATTCCCCTTATATCATCGTGGATGTAATTAATAGAGTCTTCATAGATTACCTTGATCAGTTTGCAGTATTATTTATAGATGATATTTACCTATATTAAAATAGTAAATATGATCATGAATATAACTTCAGTGTTATAATGAACACCCTAAAGAAGGATAAATTATAAAAAATTTACAAATTGTGAATTTGGATACAAAAATATTTAATTTTTCTGTCATATAATCTCAAGATAGTGTATATTAGGAAACCCATCAACAAAATAAGTATTTGAATGTGTCCCAGAAAAACCAATGTAACTAAGATCCATAGTTTTATTAGGATGTATTGATTTTATCTACTTATTATAAATAATTTCTTAGGACTATATACTCCACTCACCATGCTAATGTATAAGGGAACCAAGTTCTAAAGGATTGATGAATGTAAAGAAAATTGTAAGGATCTAATGATAGGGCTAGTCAGTGGACCTATTTTTACATTACCCGGAAGATGAGATGGGTTTTTAATATATAGTGATTCATCAAGGAAGGTATTGAGATACATTCTCATGTTGAATTATTTGGTGATAGCTTATTCCTCACAATAATCAAATGTTCATGAGAAAAATTACCTTGTTAACGATTTTGTGTTAGCTGTGGAAATTTTTATATTGGAGATATAAACGAATTATCTTGAAGGAGAATGGTTGACATATACACTGATCATATTTGTTTAAAGTATTTATTTACATAGATAGAGCTTAATATCTTCCATAGAATATGGTTGGATTTGATCAAAGATAATTATTTTCCAATACATTGCCACCATAGGAAAGTGAACATGTTGGATGATACTCTGAGTCCAATGGATCATGAAAACATATCTATGATGGGCATCAAAAGAATATAATATTTCTAGTTTAACCTTTATTGTGAAATAATGATGAATTTCATAAATCGTGTATGTGTTCTGTTCATGTTATATTTGAAGGAGATATTAGAGTAATATCATAGTTCTTTGTTAACTATTCTTCATAGAAGTATTAATATGTATAAAATATTAAAGAGTATTTATTATGGGATATCATGAAGATAAATATTATAGAGTTCATATATCAGTGGTTGGTATATCATAATGTTAATTCTTAGAGAAAAATTTATTATTAGATGATTCAACCGTTAAACATACTAAAGTGTAAATGGGAATACATCACCATGAATTTTTTTCATTAGGATCACTTGAATATATAACAAGCATAATTCTATTTGGGTTGAATTTGATCGCCTAAGAAATTATACATAACTCTTAAATATAAGAGAATATTTCACTCTTGATTAGATTTTTAGAATATACATTAATTAATTGGTAAGTATTCATGGACAACCATATTATTTGTATCTGATCAGGATCTGACGTTTACCTTGACGTTTTTGGTATGTCAGTAGGATCTAGATAAAGAAACATGTTTCAACACTATTTATTATCCTCAGATTGATATTTCATCTGAGAGAACCATTATAAGACCAGAGGTTATGATCAAATCTTGTTCAATGGAATTCAAATGCTGTTGGAATCAACACCTCCCTGTAATCGAGTTTACATATAACAATAATATTCACCTGAGACTTTAGATAGATCCTTATGAATACCTATATAGAAATAACTGTAGAAATAAAACATGATGGGATAAATTTGGAGATATAAAACTATTGGGAGTTGAGATAGATGAGGAAATAATGGAGAAGGTCATACCCATTCAACAAAACATCAAGATAACTTAGTGTTGAAAAAAAAGAGTTAATATGACAATTTTCAGTGATATCAGGTGTTTGAAGATGATGTGATGGTGTTTATGTAATTTTATCCATGGATTAAGGTTATTAGATATAGGAATAAATGAAATATTATCTCTTATTATATTGGATGCTTTGAGATTTTTGATCGAATAAGGATGATAGCTTATCATTTGGCACTTCCACCAAACCCCTCTTATGTTCAAGATGTGTTCCATGTATCTGTCTTGAGGAAGTACATACTTGATCATTCACATGTAGTGAACTTAGAAATCATACCAATAGAGCATGATATTTCATATGATGAACAAAATATTGAAATCTTGGACTATTGGGACAAAGTGATATAGAATAAAAGTACTCACCTGGTTAAAATTCACTAGAGGAATGAGCAAATATAACTATATAATTCATAACTCAAGGGTGTAATGGAATAGAGATATCCTCATTTTTTGTATATAATTATAAAAATTGAGGGTGGAATACATTTCAAGGAAGGTGTAATTGAACACTCATAAATTTTATGATATATTTAATTTTAAATATTATTTATCATTACGATAGCATTTGAAACATGAAAACCCGATCCTAAATGAAAAGTAATATAATAAAAAATTGTAAAATAGCCATTACTTTTGCGAGTTTAAATATTTATAACAAAATTATGAAAATTTTAGGGTTTATAGATTTATAAAAAAACTGAAATGGTTATTAATTTTTTAGAGATGAAAATAACCATCAATGAAAAGTAAAATAAATGTTTTAAAGAACATGTTTTATGAATATAATGTGTTATCATATTAATAAATTAAATTAATCAGTCTTAGTGAATGTTTTTAATAAAATTTATATATTATATATTCAATCAAATGGTTAATCATTTTTTTAATATTATTTCTAGGCATGACATAAGAATAAAAGATTACATTTTTCTAAAAATCAGTTTCATCATGTTTTGTGAACCGATTTTAAAATAATTTTTTTTCTATGTTGAGATAATTTATTTTATTTATGAGATAGACTTTTTAAATTTATATTATATTGTATTTTTTTATAATTTTATAAAATTATTATTTTTTGGATAAATAGTGAAAAGTATTGATTTTTATTATAAATCATCTATATGTTTAAAGAATTTTGAATGTTATATTTTTATTTAAAATTGTTTATGAAGTAAAATAGTCTCAAATAAATTATTATTAATCTAATTGAGGTCATTTTTATTACTTTTATGGTGAATTTCGAAATAAAATATTTTTATAAATAAGAAAAAAATTTCTTTTGAAAACATATTTTCAATTCCTTTGAAGGTTTAATTTTAATTGAATGTCTACCACTTATATTAATTTGATTTAGTAAAATAGAGTCCATATTTTTAATCATAATAATTAATAATAGATTAAAAGTTAAACATAATTTTTTTAGAAATAATAATAAATATAGTAACAATTTGTTACAATAGTTACGGTTAATACTGGTTTACAGGGAGAGGGGTTTAAATGAATAGATAAGTGTTAAAATGGAATAAAAACATGTATAAATTCTATAGGGTGAAATTATTTAGACACAATATGTTAAATTATCTTTATTGGTGTATTTTTATCAATTTTTCATGAATAATAAATTGATTTATTTTATTCTTTTTTGAATTTCCAAGTGGGTTCTCTCCACCATTTGCAAAACAAAACTTTCTATCCTATACTATACACACTTATAGAGAATTTTTGATATGAAAATACCTACCAAATATTCCTTCTGGTAACCCAAAAATTCCTAGAGTACCTGTTTTGATTATAAAATAATCCTTTAAAGGATATGGGGATAAACCTAAAGAGGTTGTCCGAAGAAGAAGTATATAGTTCATAAGCATACATTTTCATTTTATTTCATACTATAACTCCTTAAAATATTACCACATTTTTTGAAATATTTAGACTAGTATATGGAATATAATGAGATATTGTTATGTTAATATAATAACCTATACCCAAATCCTCTTCCACCCCTCTTGTGTTTTTATAAATTAATGTTGAAATCATATTTATTATTAGTTATATTTCATAGGACTCCAGGTATTTTCTTTATTTTTAGAAGTTTATTAATGAAAATTATTAAAAAACACAATTTATTACACAATGTAAAACTTTTAAACCTATTTTATTTTATTTTCACTTTTAGTACATTATTTTTGAGATAAAAATAAAAATATATGTTGGAATTTTTTCACTATGGCATTAGTAGACACAAATCTATCAGATAAGGATTTTGAGGAAATTAACTTTATATAAGGATAGAGGAAGAGTGAGAATAACAATTAGGGAAATAAATTTTATTACTTTTATTCATTATCAAATCCTATACTATGTTTACATATGATTTTCATGCATCTCTCTTAGCTTATATTCGACATTAGGGATAGTTTTAATTAAAAGTTGGGTGAGGATCCTTGAACCCTGTTTAATTTTTCCCCAAGAATGAGTTAATATATGCCATTAATTAAGGAAATAACTTTTATATATTGTAAAAATAATTAAAAATATACATAAATTATGAATAAATAGGTTCAATTAGTTTAATTTTTCAAACTCATTCCAATTTTGAGTTTGGTTAAACTAATTATTTAATTTTTCTTGATATTATTTCTTTTGATTATTGGAAATATTTATTTATTATACCAGCCATTTTTCTCTCATTACATAAACTTATTTCCTAATAAAACATTTAATTCTAATTATCTAGAGATATTCTAAATCCAATTATACATATTCTTCATTAAAGACACTTTTACTGATATATTCATGGGATTAACACAGCTTTAATAATTTTTTTCTTATCCAAATATGGTGATTTAATACCACATTGAGATAATTGAGGAAATTTATTGACATTATTTACTAGTTAACCTCAAAACCTAACCTTAAATGTTATACGTATAAAAGACATAGAATCCATGAATCTACTTGAAAATATTTCACATAGAAAGCCTAATATCATTTCTTACCCAAATCTATAATGTGATTTCATGGTCACTAATTGAACTACAGGAGGTTATTTATGAAATTGTAAACTAGAGATATATATTTATAATGAAAAGATAATTTGTGGTTAAAATCTTTAATTTTATAAGAATTAGTGTTCAGATTATATTTTTATTAGACTGTATTGATCATTGATCATTGTAATAAACCATAAAAAACAAAATATTTGAGAAAATAGAGTATCATGGATTAACCCATGATTTGGAACCTCACTACATATTATAAAAAATATAAAAAATATTATTATAATGATATTGATAGTAGTGATTATGTTTTTTTATGGTTTTACATCAATGAGTGTGAGAAATATTCCTTAAAAAATCAATTTAAAAAAACATATATCGAAAATTATGAACATCGAAAATTTTTTCATTCCTAAAGATGATTTTTTTATTAATGAGGAAGATAAATATTATAGTGATTATATATATTAAATTATATGAAGGGTGAGTGATATTAATTTACTATATTTCGGAAACTATTCATTTGGATTTTGTGGTTTCTTCTTTTTTATTTTCTGAGTATTTTTATCTTTATATAATTTCCCTCTAACCCTCAACATTAGTTTCATTGGAACCATAATGAAATTCATCATGATAATTGAAAATTTTACTTATATATAGAGATAAATATGAATTTAATAATAATTTTTAAATTTAATCTACTTTATAATAATCATAACTCAACTTCAATACATCTTGACAAATGAGTGAGTTGATTTTCAGGTGAGGTGAATAAAAATTATAATTGGTTGTTTTGAGAGGACGAATAAGGTAAGTGTTAGGTGATAAATATATTTAAATGGAATTATGTATGATTTTTTGTTATTATATTATATGTATTAATGGATGATTACTTTTATAAAACCTCACATATAACGTTGTTTTTTATTAATATCCTGGACAGTGTGTTTCCCTTATTGATATTTGATTCCACTTTAATTTAATATTAAGTTTGTTAATGGGAAAAAAGGTTATGTTTTGGGGAATTTGATGATATAATTACAGGAATATTATTTACTATATTTTCACTGCATTAAATGATCATGTATTTTCTTATGTTTTAAATTTAACATAAATATTGAAAATTTTCAATTAAGGATGAATTTGGTGGTATCATAAATAATGTGGAAGAAAAATTCATGAACCACTCCAAATTTATATGAATCATGGAATGGATTACTCTAGAGGAATTTTTAAGGTGAAAAAATTAATTAAATTCCTAGTGTTAGTTCCCTAGAACTTACTAATTTGTACAATAGATTATTTTTATATTCAAAGAAGTGAATATTAATTTAAATATAACTTCAAAAATTTATTTTTATTCAACATATCATTGATTTAAACATGTCTTATTGTATTTATCACATTTATAAGACTATATTAGTTCCCTAAAATGATGAAAAATTTAGATCCTATAATTTTATCTCATAAATATAGTTATACTGTCGGACAATGTACTATTATAGGGGAAAAAGTACATAGACTATCAGGTGTGACTACTTTTAAGTGGAGGAGGCTTCCACTAATGAAGTTCACATTTGGTAATATATAAAAAGGGAGATTATGAGAACACATTTTTTAGAAAGCATTCTACATGTTTTGGCGTCATCAGATATTTATATATTTGAGAGTTTGTAATTGAACTTGTACTTTAATATTATTATTATTTCTTTTTAGTAATCATGTACATAAATGTATTTTAAAAAACATGATTGTATCAGTTTGTGGGGAAGTTTTATATATTTGGTTTTACTTGAATGAAATTTTGTTAATTAATATGTTAAATTTGTATTTGTATCTTTAATAATTATGGAATTCGATATCTCCACCCATTGGTTGAAATATAATTTTCGCATTAAATTACAAGTCCATTATGTGAAAAATTTTATTCATACAGTCAATGAAATACATATCGAACACATAGGTCAATGACTTATATGTGATACCTTCTCAATTATATATTGTGAAAAAGAAATTATGTTACACAGTGAGAATTAATTTGTGTGTGGAATCATTATGACATTATGTTATTTATCTTGTGTTACTTGACCCACTACTAGATAGTAATCTTAGAAATTATGAACACCTTCCTAGTTCCAATGTGAAATACTCTTAGAGGGTCACACACTCTATGTTTCTATTTATCTCAATTAAATTCTATTTGAATTTAATTAAGGGAATAAATATTATGGGAAATACTAAAGAATAATTTTATTTATGTTTTACTGATGGTATAAATTAAAAAAAATTATTCACTAGACTACGAAAAAAATATATTTAATTATTTTATTGAATTATTAATAAACATTTATTTATTAGTTTGTGAGTAAAATATTTATATAAGAGAATAAAATATTTTATTTGAGAATTTAATAAATTTTTAGTGGTTAGAACGGACCAAGACCACTTCTTGCGATGAATATTTATTTTCTAGCTAGTAAATAATATTCATCACAACACAAGTTAAAGAACTTTGTAAAATAATAATAATATATATATAATGGAATGGGTTTTTATGATTGTTATTATGTAATTTAAGGACTGTTATGAAATTAAATAATATTTCAAACTGAAACCCTAGCTCTATATATAGATTGAATTTTCTATTATATTGGTCTAATTGATATAAAGAGATTTTTTTTGCAAAATTAATTCTATCTCTATTTACTCTTTTATATCTCCCTCTTAAGAACAAAAAATGATAGATATATTACTTCACGAACAAAGGATGACTGATCCTTACCCTTGTAAATTGATTCACCATCCTATCGTATGAAATTCAGTTGGTGTTTCAGAGAGATCAAAGGATTATGTTCAGATATAAAATTAAGGGATTATACATTTGGATCCTCACATTAGAATGTAGACAATCAAAAAAAGGTTCTTTAAAAGATAAAAAATGTCATCAAAGAAAGGATTATAAGACATATTATTTATCTTCTTGATATTTTGATAAATTAATTATATATTTATTGTGTAAGACCCTCATAGAGGGTATTAGGAAACTAGATATTAAAATGTATTTTAATGTATCCCCCTACACAACATGATTTCACCAAACCTATAACTAATATAGTATCATAATGTGGAAACATTATAAATTTATTATTATTTATTCAATTATTTATATATACAAAATAATGCTTGAATGTTTTCATTTCATATTTTTAGTTCTTAATTAAATTTGAATTAAAATATTATAATCACAATAATATTGTTTGTATAGTGTTTTAATTTATTAAATGTCTAACAAGATATGAATAAAGACCAAAGATTCCATTGTAAAGTGCCAAAAAAATATTGGTTGGTAAAACTGGGTTACACATAGTATAGTTGGAATACATATCATGTACCCCGGTGCACTACACCAAGATGTCTCATAGGACGCATAACGCATTGAGAAGTTAATATAATATGGTGCATCTATTACAGATTATGTGTAGATCAGGCCAACGTGGAACATGGAATGATGGATAATAAGAAATGTACCAAGCGTATATGAAATCTAGTATACACGGGTTGGTGTCATAAATTTCAAAAACTATTTAGACCTTATAAACAGTCAGACTACATGATACTAAAATTTTAGAGAATTGATGTTATATAGGACTGGTATGTGGTGTAAACGCCATGTAGTTTATCATTAACCACATCTAAAATACGCACTGATCCCTTAAGTGAGAATAGTGAAAACATGGTAAAATGGATACATGGATTGTATCGATATTATACATGGCATCTAGTCTTACTGAGATACATGCCTATTCCCATGAATTTAACTCGTAAACATGGAAAGTGGATACACATCACATAACAAAAATGTACACATCGTGCTTTCCAACTGAGTTAACATATATAAGCCCAAGGTGTGTGACATGGAATCACGAAAAATGGTGTACATTACATGTATCTGGAGAGTAAATTCCATGTATTCTCCCAATTACTTGAATAATTAGATTACATTTAAGTGAAAATCGTTTCATTAAAACATTATTCTAATAACTAAATCATGTTGTGTCTGAAAAATTAATAAATGTTTCAAATTAATTTTAAGTGATCAATTAATTTATTAAAATAATATATAATTTTTGGTTATTCCTTTTTTTCTACTAATTCTCTAATAATAGTTATCTATAATGGGATTCAGATGGTCATTAATTCATTTTCTTCAACCCTAGTTGTCGATACAGGTGCATGATACCATTACATTCTCCAAATATAAAAACAATTCTTCCCAAAAAAATCAAATAGTTTATTATGCTTGGTAAACTAGATTAATTCTTGATTTATTAAATATAATTTAAATACAAAAACTAAAATATAATTATTCTCTAGAATAATGTTATTCCAATTAGTAAATGATTTTATTTCAAAGATAGTACTCTTCATGGAGTCGTAGAGGAATGAAAAAATATGAGTGATCTCAAATTCTCTGAAAGGGTTAATTAAAGTTGAAGCAACCATGAATCAATTTGAATAATAAATATAGAAAGTTAAATAACTAAACACATATTACATTTAAATATCTTTTCTATATGAATATATAAGGAATAATAAATATGTTAAGGTAATAATTTAAAAACAGAATCAATTTAATCAATAAACTTATAATATAATGAATCCGTGGATTTTATCCCATTGAAAATCTTATGGATAATCATAATAGAATTCTGAATGAAGGAAATATTTAATTATTTTATTGATTATTTCCTAGGTAAGTGATACCTTTATATCAACACCTTTCTAAAAGATATATTGAAACATAATAATATGGAGGCCTTTTACAAATCATTTTAGAATGTTCTTGGGTACAAACACAAAGGATTTGTTTCCAACCGATTTTATCTCATGAGACTACTATTACTTCAAGGGGAATATTAAATGGTCCCCAAAATGATTCATACAATTCTAAATCATTCATCATACATTGTATAATATATTTAATTCTTAACCAATTTTCCTTGTCAAATAGGCATATTTAGTAAAGTAGAAAAATTTATCTACATATCCATAGTCAATAAGTAACATTCAAAATAAATACCATAAATGAAAATGGAAAAAAATCTAAATAAATAAATGCATCTATGATAAATAATATTTGTATTTAGTGTAAATTTAATATCCATAGGAAAGTGAATAATTCACTTTAATTTTAATGAAATAAAAAATGAATCAAGGAAGTGAATATTAATATTTCCCTTTGAAAAAGTTCTCAGAAATCATCTAGAAGAAGATTAAGGATAATATCTAAATAATATATAAGAATTGAGATAAAAATGATGGGATTTTGTTATTTTTTAATAGAAATACCATAAATTATCTTTAAGAAATTATTATGGAAAATATCCTTTCATTTTGAAAAACATTGTGAAAGTCGTTTTCTTTGAAAATTTCTTTTAAAAATAAAAATTCATAATTTTTTTTGAAAATAGTTTTCTTTGAAAATAAATTTTCAACTGTATTGAATATTATTGAAAAAATTTTAGTGGTCATGAAGGATGTATATTCTATTCATGCCACACATGTTAAAAAATTTCCCCCACACTTTCTCGATAATAGTCAAATGATATTTATTTTAAAGTGATATAATTGTTCCATTGAAAATATTTTTAAATAGTAAAAGTGGGTGAAAAATAATTTAAAAAATCATTTTTGAAATTTTGAAAACATTTTTGAAAAATTTATTAGATAACATGGTTTTTGGAAGAAAACATATTTCTAACCCAAGATTGAAATGAATTCAGGAATTCATGAAAACACATTATAAAATATTTTGAATATAATAGAATATAAAAAAGGTAGTATCACTTGAAAAATATCATGAATAACCATAATATTAGAACATCAATATTTTCTTTAAAAAAATATCATATAATTTCCTTGAGCAGATAATCAAGAATAAATAATATCGATTATAATGAGATTGTGAAATAAACCCTTAAAATAATAATAATAATGAAGTGGGAACTAATAAGTGAATTAATTATGTGTATCAACTATAAATAAAAGTAAAAAAAAAAGTATAAAGACTTCAATATATTTAAAAAATCATTAAACACGTTATCATAGAAAAATAACAACAATGAAGAAGTAATATAACCGAATGAAAAGGAAATGATTTATTAAATTCATTACCAATTGGTAACTCATAATTTAAATCCACGTAAATTAAATAATTAAATTTATGACATAAAATCCTACGAATAATTAATTATTCATGATATTATATTTATATTTTTTATTATTTACACCATATAAAGGAAATTTTGTGTATAACATTACAATATACCTCAATGAAATGAAATTGAGGCTGAAACCCTTACTTTCCACTTAATTTTGCTTAAATATTATTTAAACTCGTACATAATTTTTTAAACATGTTAATAAATTATTAAATAAAATTATTAATTTTTATTACACCATATAGGATCATTTTTTAAATCTTATCACATATTTCCAAAAAATATTTCATTATTTTCATGGTCTAATGTGTTGATTGTCTTTTTTTCTCAAGCATGTTTCATAATGAATGGTAAATTTCCTTCAAATATTATTTAGCTATATCATATCTATAATAATAATTATTATAGAGATGTCATATTTATTTATAGTAATCAATAATATTAAATTATATAAAATGAAATAAATCATTCATGAAGTGGGTAGGTCATATATACACATGAACAATTTTTCAATTTATTATCTTATTGAAAGAAAAAAGTAAATGTTATATATTTATGTTATCATTTAATATAAATTTTATTTCATATATAACATATTTTTGTATATTATATTATTAATACATTCCTTTTATAGCATGAACGAATCAAATCGCTTCACGAGGCTGTAGTCCATTGTACAAATGAGCGACGATATCAAATTCCCAAAAAATGTGAAGAATGATGGTATGTGTTATATAATAATTAAAAAATGATAATAACATCATAAATATAAAATATGTTATATATAAACTATAAATACCTCATTATTCCCAACCATGAAAGGGGGTAATGGAAAAATGAACAACAATGGTTTGTGAGGTAGTATTCCATCGAAAACACGAACGATGATTTTATAACCCATTTGATGGAAATGTATGAATTTTATGGTAGTAAACATAAGATAAAAAACAATATATGGAACATATTGAGTTTATTATTAAATAATTTTATTAAAAAATAATTTAAGGAGGTTTATAAGGAAATAAAATAGAAACACATTTTCAATAACATTACCTCTTCTTAGGGTAGACTCATTATGTTTGCATTAATGACATGATATGTTGGATTTATGGATAATATAAGTCTTCTAGGATGATTATATGGGTATTAGGGAGTGATATATATGGGGATTGGCATAACCAATGTGGTTTTAATATGTTAAGTGGATAGGATAATGGAATGCCTTTTATAAGTGGGGTGCATGGTAGACTTGAAATATTTTTGGAAGAATTGAATTCAAAAAACCATTTTTCAGATAATTTGGATAAAATAATTAGAAAATATATATCCTATAAGGGATAAGGTCTAAATATTTCAATCTTATGGGTGTTGGAAAAGATTCTAGGCCATTTGGTTACTTATGTTTAATGTTTTGTCCTTGGGTAAACTCGTTTTCTCTTAATCTATGTAATTGATTTTTGATGATTTCACTAATAATTTTGGTAAAAAATTAATTTTAATTTATTAGAAATTATAAATTTTTGAAATTAAAAATAATTAATCCATTTTTCTAAATTAAAACAACATAATTAGAAAAAATTATTTTAAAGATAAACCCTTTAACTAGATGAGAAAACTGGTTTTTAACGTGAAACTATTAAAAAAGTCACAAATATCATCTATATAAATTAAATAGATAAAATATTAAAATGAAAAAAAATTTAATAATATATTTATAATTTAAAAAAATTAATTTATGTCCAATATAAAATACAATTTAATATTATAAATTATTAAATTAAAAGTCAAATTTCAATTAAAATTTATCAATGTTCATTATTGATAAAAAAATTTCTCAATAAAAAATTACGATTTCATTATTTTTACCTTCTAATTTCAAAAATTAATTTTATTTTATCATAAAAAATTATGTAATTTTCAAAATTAATTTTTAAAATAAGAACGTCAGTTGAAGTCTGCAAAATGACCGTTATAAAATGAAAACTTTTTATGTGTAAGATTGGATTTGTTCTTATCTTATTTGTTTATAATATATTTGATAAATGTAATTTTTTTTATTGAATATATAATATAAAAATTTCATTATGGTTATCCAATAATAGAAATTAACTAAATTTATTAAGATAATAAACCATTGCCAAATAATAATACATTTTCATAAAAAAATTTCTTTATATTCAACTGGTTTTTATGTACATTTATAATTTATTGGTATCCAAGGAATTCATCTATATATTATAATAATTTTGTTAATAATATTAATAACCTCAAATTTTTTAGCTAAGAGATAATTAAAATTTTAAATAATAATATTTAAATTATTTGGTGAATCTTGGTCTTGCATGTATCACAAGATATTGAATAAACTTGGTGTTTCATGCAATTAAAACTAAATAGATATTGTATGAATAGAAAGATATAGAATATATTGGATTTATTAAAAAATGTAAATATACCATAATGTATTCATATATTGTATTACTTTCTACACTATGTGTAGTGTGTCACCCACACTATCTGATATGATGTTCATATTTTGAAATTTTAGGGTGTTATATTATCCCAAATTGAATAAATCACATCCTCACAATTTATACATGATCTCGGTAATCATAGGTATGAAATTTGAAAATAAATTTCTTAAAAACCCCTTATTGAAAAAGGGTTAATAAAATATCCTCTTAATAATAGAGATAAGGAAGTATGAAGGTCATCTGTTATAAAAAATGACTAGGATTCTATATAGCATAACATTGGTGGAAAGTGAAGATATGGATATGGTGGAAAAATGTAAATATTTGTAGAGAATTATTAATTTAATTGATCATAAACAAGTTAATGATCAATGTAATTTTTACAGGATCATAAAGAATAAATCTATTAGGCATGAAAATGAAATTTTTATAATAATAAATGATTGTAAGAGGATAAAATTTTATTTTAGGAACATTTTTCCTAATGTTGAAGAATTTTCTTACTACCTAGGTATATAAGGAAATATACTTAATTGAAATTTTTCATAAGATCAATTACATCCTTTGGGTTTTTTAGGATCAATTTAATATTCTTTGCTTCTTCTATGAAATTATTGTCTAAAAATGAAAATTTTATCCTTGAAGCACCAAAATTTACTACAAATAGATCATATGATCCATAAAAGAGTGAGAATTATTTTCATCTATATCTAAATATAAGAAAAAAGGGTTAATAAATTAATATCTAAACCGTGAATGTAATCATACTCATTCTTCCTGAATAATTATTAATTAATTTGTATATCTAAAACAATGAAACATTAACCAAGGAATCACCTAGTCAAATAGTTTGCTTAAAAACTATATTGTCCTTTCTTCGAGGGTTCTAGTCCCACCACCATTCCAGATGTGACAAGTTGTCACTAAGAATATTGGTTGTCTTTTTTTCTAAACCATATTAATATAATTGTTAAAACATTCTCAAAAATATGAAGAACCTCATTGAAATAAATTTAATCATTAAATAACATTTTTAAAAATGTTTCTTATACACCTTATTTTTTCCTCAAAGTATAATATTTTTTTTTACAATTATTAAAATTTCATTAATGATCATATTTACCAAAATTTTATCAATACGTTAAAAACGTTGTATATAAATTTAAAATGAATTATTAATTATATAAATTTTCCACTAAAACAGATATTAAAATAATTGGTTCCATTTTCATTAATTTTTCAAAAATATCCTTAATCTTGGTAGAATCTCACCATAGAATCTCTGTCTTTGAAAATTATTGGATTTCATTGTATTCTTTCCTCAAATTATATCATAGTGTTATGTTCCATAATATATGATTCCATATATCACGTTCCCATTTATACCAATAAACTTCATTTGATACCAAAAATAGTAACCTTGACCATAGATTCTATGAGTCGATGCGTACTACCATTATAATGGCATAAGATACATATAATTTCAAAATGAAGGATTCAATAAGTCAGTAGTCTTGGTAAATTATAAACATAATTTATGTATTAAATTAAATTTAAACATATAAATAACAACATAATTTTATTAAGAATAACATAACTCCCATTAGAATATCCTTACAAATAGAATTCAGTACACTTTATATAATCGTATAGAATGGATTCAAAATAAGGGTGAACTCAAATGCTCAGTAAAGGTTAAGTAAAAAAGGAAGAAATTGTGAATTAATAAGAACAGTAAATTTGGAAATGTAAAAAAATGAACACATATTCCATTTAAATATCTTGATTTTATGTGTAGACAATGAATAATAAATGTGGAAAAGTAAATAACTAAATCCACATTCCATTTAATCAATAAAATAAGAATGAAATGAATCAATATATTTTATCATAGTGAAAATATATTGTATAATAATATATTAATTCGGAATAAAAGAAATTATTAAGGATTAGACCCAATGTTTTGTAGGTACATGATACCTTTATAATAATGAACAATCAAAATACGGATAATAAATTCTAATTTCATTAACTTTTATAAGATTGTTTAGAATATGCTTGGGTAAAAACTCAAAAGGATTGTTTCTAACTGATTTTATATCATTGTTATTCTAATTCCTCATGGGGATTACTTTAAAAACTCCACAACCCGTGTAAAACAAATTTAATCATTCATCATATATCAAATAATTTATTTAATTTATAAATAATTTCCCTTATCAAATATTTATATTGAGTAAAGGAAACAAGTTAATCAATATTTCCCTAGTTAATAAATCATTATAAAAGTAAATACCATTTTTAAAAATGTTTTATGGTTTAGGAAAAAAAGTATTTCTGATAAACAATATGGATATTTAGTATAAATTTAATGACTATAAAAAAGTGAATAATTTATGTTAAAGATAACGAAAATAATAATTACTAAAGGAAGTGAATGTCAATACTTTACTTGGTAAAAGTGAGAATAAACCATAAAATGTAAGATTTTTTACATAATCAAATCAATATACACCCATTTGGGTATGAAAAAAGGGTCATTAAAATTTATGAATATAAATACCATAACATATATTTCAAAATATCATTGAAGAGAATATCCTTTCATTTTGAAAAAAAATTGGAATGTACATTTATTATGAAATAAATTTTAAAATTAAAATCAAATAAAAAAATTCAAATTAATTTTCTATGAGAATCACTATTTAATATTTTAAAATAAGAATGAAAACATTTGAGTGGTCATGATTTCTTGAAAATCTATTCATTCCATAGACATTTAAACAATATTTCCATTAATTTTTTCAGTAAAAGTCAAATAAGAATATATTTGAAATTAAAAAAAATAGTTTGAAATTTATTTGTAATGAGTAACAATGGTATAAAATATTTTAATAAATAATTTTGAAAATGTCAAAAAAATTGAAAACACATTCATAAAACATGGTTTTTAGGAGAAAACATATTTCTGACTGGAGAGATAAATGAAGTCCGATTTTCTTGAACACATTTTTTAAAACATTGTACGTACCAAAGACTAGAAAAATGGTACTATCAGTAGAAAAATATCAAGAATAAACTAATGAGAAAAAATTTAATGTTCATATTAAAAATTGATAATATGATTAGCTTCAATGGAAATTTAATAATAGAGAAATCTATATTAGAATGAGAATTTGAAATAAACCATTAAAATTATCTTACTGTTAATTTGAAAATCAGTCAATGAATCAAACATTTGTACCAACTATAAATCCAAATGAAAATAAAAAATACCTAAATATATGTTAAAAATTCATTACACACACAATCATAGAATATTAACGACAACAATAGAGTAACATAACCAATAAAATGTAATTTAGTTCTGTAATTATTTATCACATAGTAACTATTAATTCAAATAAACATATATGAAATAATTAAAATTGAAAATTAAAATATTATAAAAATGATTTATTTATGATATTATATGTTAAATGGGTATCATTTACACCATATATAATTAATTAGGTGCATAAAATTACAATATGTATCAATAAAATAACATTGAGATAAAAAACCCTCCATTATCCTTGCTTTTGGTTGAACATACTATAACCACATGTATAGTGGCATCAAACCAGTTTCTAAATTAGTCCAGAAAATTATTAATATTTATTATATCATATATGATCTTTTTGTAATATCTTATCAACCATTCATTATTAATCATTCCATTTTTAATCATTTCAAGTCTTTATTGCCTTGATATCTCATGCATGTTTTATAATGAATGATCCATTTTTTAAAATTATTTTTTACATCCATCATATAATGAATTATAATCATGATAAAAATGTCATATATAATCAGTATATATTTAATTAGTGAAATCCATAATGATTAGTGAGAGGAAAATGAAATACACCATTCATGGATAAAGTAGGTCATATGTAATTATGAACACTATTTTAATTGTATTTCCGTATTGAATGAATTTAATGTAAATGTTATATATTTATATTATAATTTATTATCATTTTTTTAATATATATCAAAATATTTTACTAAAAATAAACGTAATATATTCCATGTAAATCATGAATGAATTATATCGCTTCATGAGACGGTAGTGTTCCGTATACACGGGCGATAATATCGAATTCCCAAAAAATGAAAATCATTAATTTATATGTGACATAATAATTAAAAATATTAAAAAAACATGAATAATATATATATATATATATATATTATAAACTATAATTCCATCATCATTCTAAACCTTGAAAGGTGTAATGTATAAATGAACAATATCAGTTGGAATGGTAGTAATATGTTGTACACATGAACAATGATTTGGTAACCCATTTTATAAAAGTGTGTAAATTTTTTCATAATAAAATTAACATAAAAAATATAATTATATACATGATACTTATTTTATTATATTATAATAGTTTAAAAATAAATTAAGTATGTGGATAAAGAAATGAAGTAAAAATGATTTTAGAATAACATTACCTCTTCTTCAGGTATTCTCCTTAGGTCTTCTATAATAGATTCTCGTATAGGATGAGGTTTTGGAAGTTTGGGAATGTTTTGGGAAAGTATTTTATGAAACAATGTGGTTTTAATGTGTGAACTGGAGAGGATATGTGAATGCCTTTTATAAGAGGGGTGAGAGGCCTACTTATAATATCTTTAATGATTGAATTCCACCCATGTTTTTGTCTTATAATGTGGCTACAATAATAAACCAATTTCAATAATAGAAGTTATAATTTCAAAATGTGAGCATAAAATGGGGTTTGGACAAGTTTCTAGTTCATTTGACCCCTTAAGATTAAAGTGTATTCCCCAAGTAAACTCGTTTTTCTCTTAAATGGTCTAAAACATTTCAACAAATTTCCCAAATTATTTTGGAAATAAATAAGTTGAAATTATTCTAAATTATAAATTATTCTGATTCAAAAAATATAGATAATTTTCCTAAATTCATAAAACATTATTTTCAGAAATTAATTTATAACTAATCCCACATACATGATGTGAAAGTAGGGCTTTAAAGATAAAATGTTCAAACATTTAAAGAGTTTTTATATTGAAAATAAATATTTAATTGAATAAAATGACCTATAATAGATTAATATATTAATAAAAGATTTATTATTTCTTTAAAACAATTTATATATATAAATTATTATTATAAATAAAATAGATAAATATCAGGTATTTGAATTAAAATTTATTATTGTTCAATATTCATCAAAAAATGAAACTTATCAAAATATAAATTCATTAACATTACATAATTTTTACATTAAAATTTCAAATATAAATTTTACTTTTTAATATAAACTTTTTTAAATTTTCAAAATATATTTTTTAAAACAAGAACATCATTAAAAGGTAGAAAAACATTCCTTAAAAAATACACCTTTTAAGTGTAAAATTGGATTTGTTTTTATCATATGCCTATAAAATAAAATAAATTAATGTGAAATTTTTTTAGTAAATATAATATATATATATATAATATTAATATCTTAAAAAAATTAAAATTAAAATAATTTATTAAATTTAATTAACTTTGGGGAAAATATTATATTTTATTAAAATCATTTCCTCTATATTCAATTGGTTTTTATATTCATTTATAATTAAATGGAAATCGATGAATTCAACTATATATTTTTATAAGTTAGTTCATATTATTCATAAATAACAATTTAAAGTCTAGTAGATAATTTTAATTTTAAATAATATTTTTAATAGTATTCTATAAAACTCTACCTTTTGTGTAACATAAGCTATTGGATAATCATTTTTTAATGAAAAAAATCATTATTTCCAGAATTGAAATCTAAAAAATAGATTGATTTTTTTTAAATTGGTAAAATATCATAAAGTATAATTGTTTTTTATTCTTTTATATTCATAGTGTTAGATTGCATAGACACTATTGAATATGATGTTTATATTTTAAAATTTTGGGGTGTTAAAAATAATATGATAGAGAATTAATTAATTAACTAACTAAATAATTGACTAACTAATTAATTCAAGAATGTTTTTATTAAAAAAACATAAGTAATGAATTTTAAGGGGATTAATTTGAAATATGTTTTGAATATATTGCCATACCTGATCCATTCCAAGACTAGTGTATGTTTTATCATTTATTAGATTTAATTTATATCATTAGTTTTAAATATTAATTATTAAATTAAATTATAATTCCTATGAGTCATACTTCTCTCATTTATTATATGGGAATACATGGTTATTTATGTAATCTTCATTAATCAATAATTTTGTTCCACTCACCTACTTAAAAGTTATAAATACTTGTAATCAATGAAGCATCCCATGGTTTACAGAGGTAGTTCAAGATATAACCACATTGGTACCAACATAGGTGATACACGTATGTACATGTGGAATGTTGTAACTCATTCCAAGACCGGTACAAGGAATTTTCCCCAGGATAAGGGTTTATTTAATTTATTCACGTTAAATAAACAAATATCTATGTTCATGAATTAGTTAATTAGTTAGTTATTTGTCTCTATGTACTATTTATTTTATCGATGTAATACCACAATCAAATAAATAAATAAATCAATATGAAAAGTTAGAATTTAGGTAAATGGATTATGAAAAAAAGTTAAATCCAAGTTCGTTTATTAATTATGTAAACTACACTTAATTTTTACAAGTTATTTAAAAGATAAAATAAGATAAAATTTATACATAATAAAGTAAAATACCACAACAAAATATTAAGTTATACTAAGGTTTCCAATACTTGTTTAGGAATTATACTCAATATTAGTTAGTTTTTTCCCAACCCTTTTCCAATAGGTTATTTTTAACTTGGGTTCATATGATTTTTTGGCCTGAATTTACCTTTTTTACCTCAATAGGCGAATCCTTGGCTAGAGTTGTTTTAATTTAGAGGCAAATTTTGAGGAAATCCATGTCAATATTGTAATATTGGGAAGTCTAATCAATTGATAAAAGTTATTCAAGATCATAGTTAGAAGATTACTTCATAAAAAATACTATAAAGTAGTTTTACTAAGCATTTTTTTGGTTATACAAAGGAGAATATGGATCACTTCCAATAGAATTTCCTAAAAAGTAGATATTAATAGTTCAATGGTGATGTCTTTGGGGACATGATAGAAGAGGGAGATATTTTATATAATTAAACATACTGATATTTTTAACATAATTTTTAATAATTAAAAGTATTAATCACAAGTTATAATTATTATATAAAATATATTTCAAAAACACTAAACAATGTGTGGTTATTTTTAATTCTAGGGTATGTACTTACATGTACAAATTTTCATATATGTTACTATCATTTTTAGGATGCATTATTATAAGGAATTTTGTATTATGTTTTTTGAATCCCCTACTATTGTTTTTACACACCCAAAGGTTTGAAAAGGGGAAAATTATTCAAACAAAATATTTTTTGGGGATGACTCTTATGTCCATTTGATTAAATTATCAACTATGTAGGAAGATTTAATGATATAACATAAATAAATGGATTCATACACCATAATATATCGTCATATATTTCATTATAAAGATAATAAAATTATTTAAATAAATAATATTTTTAGTACACTATATCATTGTAAATAGGGAGTAGGAATTCTTTCCACAGACCGTGCATTCAAAATTCTTGGGTATATTGACTAGTTAAAAAAATTGGGCTTCTAGTGGGATAATAAATTATCCACTAATCATATCTTGTGATCGTTACTACAAAAATTACACTTATTTTCCATGCCTAGATAAAAGAAACAAATATGTCTCTCACAAAACATATATCCATACTTCAATAAAAAGATAAGGATTAGTTGATACCTGTTTCTCTACCCCCTGTGGTGAAACATTTGAAGGACAAGGCTGAATATTCTATGGATAAATGAAATCCAAAAGTACATTTATGGTGTACATAAAAGATAAAAAAGAATCATATGTATAAAAAATGAACATGATGTTGTTTTACTCTTATGCTGAAAGAATAGACATAGTAAAAAAATAAAATGAATTGAAGAAGCAAGAAGTTTCACCAACATTAGGTATAATAATCTAGTTTCTATTTACTGATTTTTTATTAAATAAAATATTCATAAAAAGTAGATGTATTTAAATATGGGAAGTGAGAGAGAATAAAAATGCTTTTATAGTAAAATCAAAAGGATATGATAAATGGATATTCCATTATTAGCAAAGGATAGATCACTATTTTTCTTTGATATTTTATATTGATTCATGTTTTTATTAAGTATTACCAATATAGTTATCTTAGTGTCCATCTTGAAATGACAAGATATTGTTTATTTATCAAATAAATTTTTTATGGAACATTAATACTATATTAATAGTTTAATATCTCTTGAATCATAAATATCCATTATAATTAATAATGAATATAAAATTAAACTATTTATAAACAATGGAAAGATTATTCTTTTTCAAATAAAACTAAAATTAGTTAACTTATTTATTTCCATTAAAGTATTTTTTCTCTCAATTAAGCTATGATAGAAGATAAAAAAATAACTATCATGTTTTATGTAAAGATTCATTATTAAATAGAGGTAAGCTATAAATCATTATAAGTTATTTTAATAGATCCATGTGAACTATTTTAAAGCTAGGGGATAAATCATATACTTCAGGGGAAATTTTATAAATGCATAATGAATTAAATAAGTCTAATATATATTAAAAGTATTCCATGATTACTTCTAGGATATATTTTTCAAATATAAGTTGAAAAACCAACCACATTCTAACTATATTATCTAATGAATATCATATAAATAGCGATATGATAAGTAGATTTCTGAATACTACAAAAAGTATTAGTTGAAAAAAGATTTTTATAATTTTGTGTTAGCTATAAAGAAACATTAAAACACTAAGGTGTATGTGATTTAATAATCATATTTCCACTAATGATATTAATGACTAGTCAATCGTTACTATATTACTATAAAGGTATCATATCAATTTGATGATAGTTGGTGAATACATAACTTCTATTGGTCAGGTACCCTTGATACACATTAGTTGTAATTTGAATACTAGACTCCACTAAGCATTTTGGGAGGATTAGTTATAGATACACAGACTATATAGGAATTTATAATGTAAGTGGTGGTTTATGTTCACTATAAATGGTGATAGATGTATTATTATTTAAGAATAAAAATTCCTACAAAGAATTAGTAAATGGTAATACACTATGGTTGAAAACATTATATATATATATATATTCAAATAATGAACTACCGGTATCATAATTCAGAAAAAATATATTTTTAATGTTTCTAAGACATCATATTGATGGAGATTTTTCAAATTAAACTTAATTTTGATGGTATAAGATGTTACCAATAAATCATGATTTATTATTGAATGTTTTTTTCTATGAAAAAACATATTAATTACTCATCAAAACTCAAATAATTTTTGATTTATATTGTCCTATGATCATAATAATGGGAAAATTATTTTCAAGGACACATAATTTAGAGTATCTCTTGTAGTATATGTCTATATGATGTGACAAAAAAGGAGACACTATTGTATATTTTTAATAGGAATAACTTAAAGGGTCTGTGACATCAATGAGTTCAAGTAATATATGAATATTACACATAATAATTTATGAATAAACCATATATTATGATCATACACTATTCATTAAGAATTAAATCAGTTACATGTATCTCTAACATGTTAGTGGGATAGTTATTAGTTGTTAAGATAAATATGTCGATAACATATGGGAAAAAAATTTATGTATACCATGTTTGATAAGACTAAGGAATATTATTTATCCAAGTATAACGAAATGTAACTATTTTGTTCTATGGAACAAGATCAACAAAATGGATCTATGAGTTTAATGAATCTAGTCATACTGAATATATTAACACTATATTAAAAAATACGTGTTTAAAAAATGAAAGACTGAACTATTGTTGGTATATAATCCTTCCCATTGATCATGCATGGGAATATTAAGAGATTATTTAGATTAATATAATTACAAAACAATATGTTCTGGGAATTCATATCATGTTCCATGATTTATACTGATGTTGGATATTAATGATGCACAAATTATAAAGGTGAATATCAAATAGATCCAACATATCTTCATATAAATACAGATAGAGCTATCCCAAAACACTTAAAATGGTTTAACATAATGAGTTCATTGTATCTTGAGAGTATGGAACAATTATGATCGAGGTAATTTAACTCATATCTATACACGGTCCAATTTTATTTAGTATCATAAAAGGATAACATAATAGGCAATAAATACTTTTTACAACTAGTAGTTTCCATATCTACAATATCTGAGTTCATTATGTCTTCTGATGAAGCTTAATAAGATGTTTAGAAATTCCATGTTCCATGTTTGGTTTATAATAAAAGAAATATATTTTTTGTTTTATGATTTTTTGATGGATTTTGTCAGGATTATGAAATGGGAATAAGAGGTGGATACTCAATATTATCAATACATGAGGTATTTTATGAAGATAATAATATTATAGTAAAACAATTCACCACACAGACATATAGATCTCCCAACCATATCCATGAAAATGTTGTAATCCTAGAATATATAGCCACACTCAATAGAATAATGTTTAACATGTGATAAATAACCATTCATTCAGAGTTGTGTATATTACATGTGGTAGTTTGTTGGAGTTGTTTCCCTTGAACCAACTACATTGTACTTTAAATTACATATATATTGAATGAAGATAATATTAATTGAAATATCTTATCACATATTGATTTTTATTCCATAAAACATTTTTTGTGATATTGTCCCATAAAATCTTTTAAATTAACAAGGTCAAAATAGTTCCCCTCTATAATGAGAATATTTTGATGCAATGATTATATCTCTTAAATATAATTATACATTCAGATAATGTACTTTGATAGGGAACATAATTCATAGATTTTCAGGTCTGAGTACTCGTTAGAGGATGAGTATTCTTTATATGAATCTTACATTTGGTAATTCCCAAGATGAGATATTATGAGAATAGATCCCCCAGTTAGAATTATGCATGTTTCTGTGTAATCATGTATTATTATCGTTGACAATGTGTAATGGTCCTTAGAATTCTTGTTTATTATTAATTAATTTATGAATTACACATGTAGATATATTTCAAAACCTATAATGAAAATAATTCAAGGTGAAGTTTGATAATTTGGTTGTTTCATGAATGACATTTTGTTAAGTAATAAGTAGTTGAAGGATTTGTCCTTCCAATATATGTGGATGATGATATCTCTTTTATTTTTTTGAAATATAGTTTTCATATTAAATTCCATGTTAATGGTGTAACAATGTTAATTTTAGATAATAAAATATATGTGTGTCATGCACATATTTTTGTGACACATATGTGAAAAATTATTTATTAGATATTTTAAAAAAATAGATTATATTATACAGTTATCATTCGTATGTGGATATGATCATTGTGATATAATGTTCTTTATCTAGGGTTTGTTGATCCGTTTCTGGGTATTTATCATTGAATTCAGCCAAACCCACCTAAGTAAAATGTGAAGGGATCCTAGGGGGTCACACACTTAGTGTTTCCATTGATCTTGAATAAAGTCTATTTGAATATAATTATTGAAAAAATATTATTCTCTAGTCCATGGAATAAATTTACTCATGTTTTATTGACTTTATAATTTAAATAAATATTTATTCACTAGATTTTTCATAGAATAAATTAATTTAGGTTATTAAATTTTTTATTAATATTTATTTAATAGTTTTTAAATAAAATATTTATTTAATAAATTAAATTAATTTTTTCATTCATTAAATATATGATGAGGAGTTTGAACATACCAATAACACGTCTTGTGATGACTATTTATTTTAAATCTAATAAATAATATTCTTCATTGCACATATAAGATGTTTCGGTATAATAATATTATTATTATTATTTTATGTGAAGGGGTTTTATGATTAATATTATATAATTTCAGGGATTTTAAACAATTAAATAATATTTTTAACCCAAACAAACCTCTATAAAAATATGATTATGTCTATTATATAATGTTAATAGAGATATATAGTATTTTTTAACAAAAAAAGTATATCTCAAACTTCTTTCACATTCTCCCTATAAGTAATGAGATACAAAACAAATATTCCTTCAAGAATAAAGGTTCGGTGTTCAACCAAATGACACAAGATAATTGATTCAGCACACTAGAAACTAAAACCCAATTTGTATTCATCAGAGAATAAATGAGAACATGTGGACCACCGCTTGATAGATTATACAAATGGATAATCACATCACCATGAAGTCAATCCAAAAAAGTTATTTTAGAAGATCAAAAATTTCATCAATGAAAGGATCCCAATACGAGGTGTTTATTTTCAGTATATCTAAATATATAATTATAAAATTAACATGAAATATCCTCTCCCAGGGTTTTGAGAATGAAAATATGAAAATATATTTTAATATATATCCCACGACCACATGCTTAGTCTTCACCAAAACCTTCAGAAATCACATTGTAGTTTAGTGATTCATATTGTGAATCATAGATGTATAAATTAATGAGACGGAGAAGAATAAGTCATCCAGAATATCACATGGTTAATTCCAAAATTCCATCATGTTTGAAAAAATTATGAGATAAAAATTTATGTAAAATATTGAGTTTGAATTTATAATGTTCTAATAATATATGATTTGGGAAAATTAGGTTTCATGCATGACAATTAACTTTTCCATAAAGCTCAGCATTATGACCAATGTTGTGATGGTAGAGAACATTCATTAACTAGGGATATGAAAGAAAATATAAATGTTTTTGTAATAATGAAAATTGGTCACATTATATTAACTCAAAATTCGTCACCCTTATTTTATATTTAATAAGAAACACTTAATATTTCTATAGTTTGTATTGTAGCATTATTTGGAACTATTATAAAAAGTATTAAACATCAGCCAATTTTATATTGGAATAACATAGACTATGGATTTGGATATGTTGGAATATTATTTTACCACTTAAAAAAAATTATGCTGCATCATAATAACATGAATGAGATGATTGGAGATCAAAATGCAGAAATGGATCTATGGAATGTACGTCTAGAAATTATCATAATCGAATGATTTAAGAAATATGAACTAGACATCACAAAACAATATTATTTGTGGTATACTTGAAGGTTCATTTAAGATATCTAAACCACCTCCACAATGTATATAAGATCATTCCATGGTCTTCTAGATAATTTACATTTTAAAGGGTGATATTTTTTCACACACCTAAACCATTATATTTATAATATAATGTTGGTTAAAACATGATGAGAAATAAAACAATTAAACAAATCAAACCAAAATCCATGTGTTTATGCCAGGGTGACCTTGGATCTTATATAACATTCTTTATGTTATACATTTAATAGACATTTTTTTGAAGAGATATAAAATTGAGAAAGGATGTAAACAGGAGGGATAATTTCTTTGAGTGTCTTATATAGGTCATAAACAATTTTTAGGTATTTATTTCAAACTTTTTTCTTGAATATCATAGTGAATGGTTTTTATGATTCATTTTTGATATGAAATCATTACCCTTTTATACAATGAGTATGTTTCTTATACACCCCCCAAGAGAATTCCATTATTTAGGATGGTTGGATATTCCATCATGTTTGAATTTTTTCTTTTTTGGGAAAACAAATCTAGAATAAGTGGTTGATTTTTTATAGTAAATAATTCTCTTTAATTCTGAATTTCACGTGTCATATTAGTATCACATTGATACATAATCAATACATTCCCCTTAGGGGATTAGTGAGAGTGAAAATGAATAAGGGACATACACAATTGTGATATACGATAAAACAATTAAGTGAGTTATTCTAAATTGTTATTTTTATTTGAGATATACTATAATACATCGATGTATTATTATATTACAAAAACCATGAGAGTTTGAAGAACATAGTTAGTTTTGTTCATTATTTTACATTTTGTACTAATTACCTCAAGATCCCAATTAATTCATTTTACTAACCCATAAGACAATGTAGTCATAAAAGATCATGATAAATTCGTTAAAATCAATCCACCATATATATTCATGATTAGATAGATTTCATCAATTTAGATTCAAGCTATTCACAGGAATTATTTTCAATCTTATTTTCTCTTCTAAACCAATTTCCAATTATTCATCCCATCTAACATTAACATACAAAAAATTTGGGAAAGGGTGTCGTGGATGGGTTCCCCTGATCCTAGGGTATTGACATCATGAATTAAAATTCCTATTTTATACATTCATAGTGATAATGATTGGGGTTTCATGAATTTTAAATTATAAAAATTGCCTCCATTTCTATGGGAGGTTATGAAACACGGCGGTTCCCAATTTTCTGAATATCTTTATTTTTAGTTATTCAATGTGAATTTATTACAATTTTTCCTTATGATGGGTGGAAAATTCAAGATAATTTTAGAAAAACAAAAATATTCAAATTTTGGAATAATAAATGATAATATATACATTCTATGTGACTAATTTAAATGATGTGAAATTATGGTATATTTAATTGATTTAATTAGTGAGTCTTAATGGGAAGTAATGATGAGACTTGTTGGAAAATATTATAGGATTATAGAGACCAATTTTTAGTAGAATTATCATGGATTAATTATGGAATTTCATAATATTCTAGAAAATTGTGAATATATAATTAGGTAAGTTATGGTGACAAACCTCGTACATTGAATGTTTTTTGTGATAATTGTTTATGATTTCTATATATACATTTAATTCAATTCTCGTGGTCAATTTTTAAATTAAATATTTATATCATTTTGAAAATATTATAAATAGTATTAATAGAATATTAATGAATTTTCTCATGGTCTATGGTAACTTATGACATTTTTCATGCCAATTTAATTTTTTGGATGTACTAAATTCTTATGAAATTTCTCTTGATGATAAAATACCATTTTAAAAATATGAAGTGTGTTACATAAGTATAGTTATAGTGAGAATGAGTGTCCTTCTATACACTGGTAAATACAAACATCCATAAATTTAAACAATGGTGGTGTAGCTTTCATATAGGTCACTCCCCTGGTAACGGTAGTCATTACACATCTCATATGGGTTCATACCTCCCAATTCTATCCTTAAAATGTTTTACAATGTATATTTGAGATTTTACGATGGATTAATGGAAAATGATAATATAAAAATCCCATATGATAACATAAATAAACGTAACATGTATACTTACATGGAAGTTCTATCATGGAAGGATGTGAAATTTTTTAGAATAATATTAAAAATTGTTTTTCCTCTTTGAGATAGATTGTGATGACATTATAAAACTAGTAATTTTTTATAACCGAGGAATTTTATATGTATGGTGACTGACTACCTATGATTTAGAATATGGGAGTGTGGTACAGATAATTTATATATATATTTACTAGACATGACAAATTTGTAGTCATATGTGTAGTTGGAATAGTTGCGAGATATAATGGAAGATGGGTATATTAATCCATTTAATATAGTTGATAATGGGAATAATACTCATTTCACTTAGTTATAGTGTTAGCCTTTGAAATACAGGGGTGGTTTGTATAGTATATGGTAGTTTGTGAAATTCAATGGTAGTTTCTCATTTTCATTGGTGATGTAGTGATAATAATTCTTATTAAGTTAAGTAGTGTCTCCCTCAGTTGACAATCTAATATAATATGAACAATTAAGGGGGATTTCAGTCGAATTATTATGTTACAGTTGAGATAAAATTAATTTTATATTTTCTCTATTGGTGGATATTTATAAATAGTGAATATACCAAATAGTGGATAACCTATGAACCATTATTTTTAAGATAATGTGGGTTTATATTGTGATATTCCTTAAGGGTGGATTATTAGTAATAGCAAGTGTGATTATAGGTGGAAAATCCACAATCCATTATTTATTAACTTAAGGTCACTACATGAGTAAAATTGAGAGTACTTTTTTGAAATTTTAGACTACATATGGTGTTATAGTTGGTGTTATCTGATATTGCATTATAGGTGTTCTTTTGAGTATTATGAAGTGGATGGATGTAGGTTGTTCGATTGAATATTGACATTGTTATTCAATGATCTATTTTTTTTAATTTATTTTTATATATGTTATCATGCTAAACTTCTTTAGACACAAAATATATTTAGTGAGGAACTTATTTAGTATATTAATATGCTTACCCCTATATTATATTTCATATACTTTTATACATTCTATATAGATGTGGTGGTGGTGTCAAGCGATAATATCTTAATAATTCTTTTTGGGTGGACTATTATATTATATATAGATTGAGGTATATATGAGGATTTTTGGTTTAGTGGTATTTCTTCTTTTATTTGAATTTTGGTTTTGATTTGAATGATATTTATTTCATTTTATTATAATTTATTCATATATTTGTGTTTGGGATATTAACTAATACTATTATATTGATGTAAAATATTATTTTTAAAAGGATTATATGTTCTATATATAAGAGATATTATACTATTGGTGGTAGTATCCAACTTGTGGAATATTAAAGATAGTATTTTGGGGTAAAAATTCTATCTTATTGTTGTCTCATGTAGAATTGCAGTAGTGTTTGTTTATAAAAGATTAATCTATTTTAGAATAGGTTGATGTGTGGGGATTCTATTAATTTATTAATTCATTTCATTGAGAGACATAAATAGTTATCTAATCCATAATATTAAATAAATAAGAGTACAAAATTGATTATTAATATAAAAATATTATGCATTCTTAGAGTTTTATGAGATATAATGCAATGGATTATAGAAAAATTAACATGAAGTAATTTTTCCTTAAGGGAACGAGTGTCTAATTAAAATCATTTAATCTAATGTGTTGATTATAGTGATATAATTTAGATGACAATGAGTATTTATTTTCCATTTTAATTAGTGCCCATGTTAGGGGAAATAAAATATCCCTACTTATACCTAATATTATTTAGTCACATTAATTTGAATGGAGTGTCTAATAGATTTCCAAAAATAATGTCCAATCATATGAAAAACAACTAAAATTTAATACTTTAAGGGGAAGAGTAAATTCTATCTCCATATTTACCTAATACTAGGGTATTTTAATTATGGTGAAACTTATTAGTATCATAACACTAGTGTTTTATCATTGGATGATTTCCCCACAGTTATGATTTTGGTAACTCTAGGGAAATATAATGGTATTTTAATATTAAATGGTTAAAAGGTTTAACAATAAATGAAATTAATGAAAAATTACTTTTGATCATTTGGGATTGATAATTTTCTTACTAGAATTCATGTAATTATTGATCATTGACATGTCTATTAGATCTCTCACAATCCAAAATTACTTAAAGTTAGATAAGGAAGATAAAGTGTTGAAATCCCTTTATGGAGAACTATCTAATGTTGTGTACATGAAGGAAATATATTGAAAATATTATATATCTATATTGGAATGAGTTTTAAAATAATTATAGTGATTTAATAAAAATGTTATAAAAACATCATGTTCTATAAAAATGATTAATGAAAATAAAATTATATTAATGAATTCTTATGATACATTCATTAAAAAAGTGATTGTTATAATTGGATACATTCCTAGGCCTAGTGAATTATCATAAGTTACAACACTATGAAACATATATACAAGATATTTTTCATGTTATTCATTTTTTTATTTATAGATGTATCAAAAAGTAACATATTTAAATAATAACTGGAGAATTATTGTTTCATGTAAGATGAAGATTAATGAGGAAAATTAAATAGTAGCATAAATAATAATGGACATGCTATTTAAATCTACAAAAAAAATTATATAATATGATGAATAAGATAAATAAGTTTATGAATTCATTCCATTACCCTCATACAATTTCAAATGAAGAAAGGAAAAATTCAATGTCAAACTTCCACTCCCATATATATGATATAGTTTTATTAGTAAAAACTAATTCCGGGTTTATAGGGAATTTACATGCGGAAGAATTTAAAGAGGAATATTTATTGATATTCCTCAAAAAATAGAAAATAAAATAATATCTTAAAAAGGTGTGTCATAAAAGGAAACCGTTATGTAATAGTTAATGAATATTCTAATAATTTTATATTAGATAAATTAAATACAAGAATTATTAGGATTTCATTTCTATGATATAAGAAAAAAATGAGAACAAATATATTACATTGACTATAATGAGGCAACAAATAGTAGTTCACTAAAAAGAAACAATATGATTAAATTTTCACAAAATTTATATCCAAATATGTAGAGAAAATAACACTAATGATGTAATTAAAGAATTTAATGTATACATATAATAACACCATGAAGAATTTAATCGTACAATAGAAGAATTAAAATCACTAATAACTAGAAATTTGATAAATCCATAGATACTTGTTTTGAGGGAACTTAAAGTTGATGAAGAAGACCTATACAAACTTTTTCTTACCAGTACAATTACAGAAAAAGAAAAATAATTTGTGAGCTTGTGGATGAAATTATTAGTGTAATTAGGATCATAACATACTCTCCACTCAACGAATGACTTTTAAAAAATTTACAAATTTTTGAAGAATATGTAAAAAAATAAGTAAAATTAGGAGAATAATTAAGGAAATTTTTTGAGTACCATGGATAAAACTGATCATATTTTGAAGTGAAATCAAATATGGGAGTTTTATAAATAAATAAATCATTCTAAAATTATAAAATGAAAATGATTGATTTAAAAAATTAATATTATCCTGGGATATATCTAAAAAGATATATCATCATAAATGATGTCTCTGATAGATACCCCAAAAATACATATCATGTCATGACCCGTACCTCAGGGCCCATGCCGTAACTACCCCAAGCCCACCTTCCATAGGCCAGGGGCTGGTGACTAGAACCCAAGGCATAATTTCCTAAAACTGGGAAGGCATTTCCATTATAACCTGTAAACACACACAAAATCAAGCACACAGCTGGACAAAACACCAAGTAAATTGGTTGGTACAAATCACCTCCTTAGCACTCCATGTCCATCCATCTATTGTCTACATCAAACACGATGAAGTGCGCGCATAGCCCATGTAGGGGTGAGTATATGATACTCCATAAAGACCCTGAGATCCTCTAGGTCTCACAAAATAAATCAAGGATAAACACAAATAATGAAATAAACAGATAACCCTAACTAGGTCAATTCCCATGCATATACCTAAGTTTTCATGTGATCCATGTTAATCATGCGTAAAACATAGAAGTACTGACTCAGCACAAAACATGATTTTATTATAGGGGTAGTATCAAGTAACATCCCCAGTTACATTATCGAAAACTCAACTACTAGATAACTCCTCCTCTATCGAGTATATTCGTCTTGCCACGACACCATGCACGCTTCCCACTAACCTTGGACTGCTGAGGTACTCCTCCTGTCGAGTACCATGGATCTGCCGTGTCCAAAGCCCGCTCCCCACTATGGGTCTTTCGTGTCAACAAGTGTGATACCCCTCATAATCTGATGTGGTACTCTTCCCATCGATAACCGTGGGTCTTCCGAGACACCAAGGCTCTCCCCATTGTGGGTCTTCCATTACACCAAGGCACTCCCCACGGGGCTAGTAGAGTCACTCCGAGTTAAAATGGTCAGCAGTCATCAGGTCTCAACCACCTACTAGGTATCTGCATTATTCTTTCTCGTCTCAGGGAGGATCTTCTCCACGAACTACTGGTCGATACTCGAAATTTCACAAATTCCCATGAAGAGTATCTCAAAGGTTCACCATGTCATAGGGGTCTCAACGCAACAGACGGTGCGTCAAACGGATGCTCTGTCTGTGAGTTATTATCCTTTTAGTCTCGGGGGGCCCGATTAGATTCGTGCTTGATCCATCCAAACCATAACTCATCAATACCCAAAAATCTTGTAAGTTATACTCAAAGGGACCTTCTCTCTCCAAGAATTATAGCACCACGGACGGATCGTCAAACAGACGTCTGGTGCTAAAGATATGGCCGAAGGAGCGTATGTGGGTCATAGTGGGCCCGGGTCTGGTCCGACCCGGTCGGACGGACATGGCCTAACCTGTCATGGGTCGACCCAGTTCAGGTTTACCTAACCCAACGCTCTGGGTGATGCCTGACATGCTGGGAGGTCAAGCAAGCTGTGAGGACCGCGAGGGGCCGCAGAGCCCGCGGGTGTCGTGGGGCGGCTCAACCATGGGGGTTCCGTGAGGGCACGGGGCTGGTTATGATAGGTTTTCCAAGGGGGTGCATGGATGGTTTGGTCGTGGTGTCGCGGGGGCGTGGGGCCAGTTTGGTTGGGGCGCCGTGGGGGGCAGGGGGCAGATCGGTCGGGCCCCACAGGGTAGGCGAGCAGGTGCGGTCGGGGCACCGCAAGGGGCGGGGGAGGGTTTGGCCAGTGCATTGCGAGCGGAGTCGGCCAGTTCGGCCAGGGCGCCGTGAGGGGCGTGGGCCTATGAGGTTGTGACGCCGCGAGGGGCGTGGGGAGGTGCGACCGCGGTGCCACGAGTGGCACGGGCTTGCTCGGGGGGCCTGCGGGCGGCACGAGCCAGGGTGGCTCAAAGGGCCGGCGGTGAAGCCGGTTCGGCCGGCAGGCGGCGTGGTCGGGGGGTGGCACGGCTGGGGCGGCACGGCCGGTGAGGGACGTGACCAAGGCCAGTTCAACCGGGGGGCCAGAGCGAATGTGGTGGCTGGGGGCCAGTTCTGCCAGGAGGTCGGGCGGGCCGGGGGATAGTTTGGTAGGGAGGCCATGGTGGGCATGGGCCGGTGCAGCCTGGAGGCTAGGGTGGCCGGGGTGCGGCACTGCCGGGGCATGGCACGACTCATGGTCTGTGGCAGGATGTGACTAGTTAGGCCTGGAGGCCGGAGCGCCATGGGGGTGGCGTGGGTTGCAGATGTTGCGGGTGGCGGCGATGTTGCCTTCATCGCCTTCATCACCTTCCTCCATTTCTAAGAACACTGAAAAATAACACAGGGGTTACGGAGAGGACGGGTCATGTTAGTTTTTATCGCACTCCCCACATTAGAGTGGTAGAAAAGGGTTCACGTGAACGAATCACATCAAACCCTCCCGCAAATATTCTTTCCAACCCGCAAAATAAAAGAAGGGGTGTACTTGTGAAGTGAAAATCAAACTGCATTAAACCCCAACCTCATTCATTGATGTTGGCTTGGAAATAAGTACGAACGTTGATTCTCCAGATATGAGGACGTCCCACATCAGAAGAAGTCCCAAGTAATATGGTCGAAGGAGGTCGCATTCTTCATTGTAGAGCGCGTTCTTTGTTGGAGAACACGTTCTTCATTGGAGAGCGTAATCCTCCAAGTGTTGGCTGTCGCATCACTTTACCAACGCTTCTTCGCTTGGTGAAGCCATCTCAAATCCTCCTCCCAAGTTCCATATATATTGTAGAGGGGGGAAGGTAGGTAATTATCATGGAATTTATGACGGTTCATGTATTAGAAACCTTCCTAAATTCCAACGATGCTGTTACATAATTTAAAAAAGGGGGAAAGCTAGATAACTGAGTTGGAACAATAAAAGGTATGTTTATTGGCACAATTAATGTGTAGGAAGTCATGAGGCTACTCTGTATTAATGAGGGGGGTTGAGAGTTTCTCTCAATTAATGGGGGGTTTAATCCCGGGTGGTCCCCACCACCATAACCTCTCATGGGAGGTTATGGTTCGGGCGGTCCCCACACCTGAACTTCTACATGGAGGTTTAGTTCTGGTGGACCCCACCTCCCAACACCCACGTGGGTGTTAAAAATAAATATACAATTCCCATACACTTGTATTTTTATTTTTATCCTTACACGAAAAAACCAAAAACTAACTTACACCCTCAACCAAGTGCTGTCGAGGTGAAAGTCTTCTCAAATGAATACCAACATTGTGAGTTCAGCGGTGCCATCTGATTTCAATTCCATGCACCAGATCAAAATTCATAAAAACCCTCTCACATATTTACTGAACGTACCCGAAATAAAGTTCAAAAATTCTTTCTGGGAACTCTGGGCCTCGGAATCACGTGCCGTCAATTTTTTATGAATCATAAAATTCCCATATATTTAAGTAAGAAAATTTTATGGAAATTCCCGCCCATTACATTTTCCCCACCTCAGTATTTACATCCCCGTAAGCCACAACTCAAACTAAGGGAAAAAGTGTGGGTACTGAGCACGCATATGAGCCTCCACCTCCCATGTGCTCTCCTGAAGGTTCACATTTGGCTAGTGAACACGCACTATGGGTATCGAATTTCAATAAAGGACCCACTCCTGTCAATACTCAATCTCAAATGGAACCTTTGTAAAAGTCACCCCATCATTGACATCCAGCTCACCAGGGTCGATGATGTGAGAAGGGTCATGCATGTATTTCCTTGGCTGGGATACGTGAAAGACGTCATGCACCTAGTGCAACTGGGGTGGAATATCTAAGAGTTATGCTACATCGCCAACTCTACTAAGGACCTGAAAATGTCTGATGAATGTCAAATATAACTTTCTACCTTGGCCAAATCTCTGAAAACCTCGTTAAGGCGAGACTCGTAGAAAGATATGGTAAGCATCCTCAAACTCTAGAGCTCTCCACCTCTTATCAGCATATGACTTCTGCCTTCTCTGTGCAGACGTCATTAGATTCTGAATGATCTGCACCTTCTCAGTGGTAGGCCATACCTTCTCAGGTCCCACTATTGCTCACTCCCCTGGTTCAGTCCAGCACAGAGGTGATCTGCAAGATCGCCCATATAACACCTCTAAAGGTGCCATCCCAATAGTAGCATGATAGCTGTTGTTGTATGAAAACTCCACCAAAGGTAAGTGATCCCCCCAGTTGCGGACTAATTCAAGGACATAAGCATGTAGCATGTACTCTAGGGTCTTATTGATCCGCTCAGTCTGACCATCCATATGCGGATGGAAGGCAGTTCTCAAATGAAGTTGTGTCCTAAAAGACTCCTCCAACCCCTTCCATAGTTGTGAAGTAAATCATTCACCACTATTGGAGACAATCATCGATGTTAATCCATGTATCCTCACAATCTACTGCACATAGAGGCGTCCGATGCTCTCTACTGAACCCTGCTCTATGTTCAGTAGGAAGTGGGCCGACTTGGTGTGTCGATCGATGATCACCCAGATAGAGTCACGACACCTAGATATACGTGGAAGTCCTGTCACGAAGTCCACAGATATCCCATACCACTTCCACTATGGGAACTCTAAATGATGAACTATGCTTGCTCGTACCTAATGATCCGCTTTCACTTTCTGAAAAGTGAGGCACCGAGAGACAAACTCTGTTATTACTCTCATTATTCCTGGCCAACAGTTCCATCATCAGAGGTCTTGGTACATCTTCTCCACTCATTGATGTACCACTAGTGGGGATGTGTAGAACTCCATCAACACTTCCTCATGAAGTGACACTGGTACAATGGTATATCCTTTGAAGAGGATGTTGTGCTCCCCACCTTCAGAAAATCCATTAGGCGCATGCCCTGTGGATATCTAAGAAAGTAGTGTCTCACAGTCAGTGTCCCCACGTTGTGCCTCCCTGGCTCACTGAAGAAGTGGGGCAGTGACTGTAAGAGACGGAAGAGATGATGCTCCATCACTATCCACAAATGATATCTGCAAAGTGACTAGATGCTCTGTCGCTTTTCCTTACAGCCGTATACCAGATCTCCTGTTGATTTCATCAACAACAATGTTCCACTTCTCAAGAGTATAGACTATCTCGAAGTCATATTCCTATAGGAAATTAAGCCAACATCGTTGTATTAGGTTCATTTACTTCTGAGAGTAGATATACATGGGACTCTTGTGGTCAGAGTACACTATAAAGCACTCTCCCATTAGATAGTGTCGTCACATCTTCAAGGTGAAGACCACCACTACTAACTCCAAGTTATGGGTAGTGTAGTTCTGCTCATGTTGTCTCATCTATCGGGAACCATATGCGATCATTGGTCTCTCCTACATCAGAACACATCCGAGCCCATTCCCTGATGTGTCACAGTAGACTACACACCCTATAGCCTACTCTGGTAGCCTCATGATGGGTGCACTAGTCAGGCTATGCCTAAGCTCATGAAAACACTGTTGGTATCTCTCCGACCACAAAAACGGTATCCCCTTCTTCTTCAAGGATGGTAGTGGTGCTGCAACTTTAAATAATTCTGGCATAAACGTACGGTAGTATCCAGCAAAACCCTGGAAACTCTGTACCTCCGTCACACTTCTAAATGTCTCCCAAGAAAGTACTGCCTCAATCTTCACTGGATCTACTGCAACTCCAGCCTCCGAGATGACATATCCTAGAAAGTGAACTACTCTGATCTAGAACTAGAACTTCGAGAGCTAACCATAAAGCTGGTACTCTCAAAGTGTGTGCAGTACTACCCGAAAATGATAGGCACGATCCTCCTCAGTAGTCGAGTAGATCTGGATGTCGTCAATGAAGACTACAACAAAGAGATCAAGGTATGGATGAAAGATCATGTTCATGAGTCCCATGAACACTGCTAGAGCATTGGTTACACCAAATGGAATAACAAAGAACTTTTAGTGGCCATAAAAATATCTTAAATCCGTCTATTACACATCATCATCTCAAACTCTAAGCTGGTGATAGCCTGATCTGAGGTCTATCTTTGAGTACCACAGTGCTCCCTTCAGCTAATCAAAGAGGTCGTCAATCCTTGGGAGTGGGTACTTGTTCTTCATGGTCACCTGGTTTAGGTGCCAACAGTCAACATAAAGGCTCAAGATCCCATCCACCTTCTTGGAGAATATAATCAGGGTTATCCAAGGTGAAACACTGGGCTCGATGAACCCCTTCCCCTACAAGTCGTCTAACTGTACCCGCAGCTCGTGAATCATCCCTAGAGCCATCTGAAAAACTGGAGTAGATCAGGGCCACCCCGGGGAACAAGTCATTGTAAAAGTACACCTCTATATGATGAGGTATACCTGGGATATAATCAGGGAAAACATCGGTGTACTGGTCCACCAATAGAGGATTAGTCGGACTCTCCACATCAACAGCTCTGAGGGTAAGGCTATCCAACTGATGATTGATCGGCTGCACCCTCCTCCAAGCATGTCCATCCTATGATGTAAAGGCTCCCTTCTCACTGGAGAAATAAAACCGGGTCACATCCATTCATATAGACTGCACATTGTTCCTAATACAGTCAATCTGTGCATGGACTATAGATAACAAGGCCATGCCCATGATGATGTCGTAAGGCCTCGACGCCACTACTTGGAGATCCCAGCTGAAGCTATCACCTCTTACAGTAAGATCACACTATCGAAACTAGCTCATAATCGTCATATCCACTCTGGTAGGTGTCTCTAGCTTTAAGGATCAAGCCAATGGCTCCGTCAGAATCACTGAGCTCCGAAAGAGGGTAGTGGAAATAAAAGAGTTACTGGCACCTATGTCTATAAGTACTACAGCTATGGTGGAGTAGACAAAGAGCATACGTCAAATCATATCCAGAGCACTGTGTTCTTAAGCCTCATCTTCCTGGAGCAGAGGTCTCCCCTATCCACCTGCTCCTTGTGGTCGGGGTGGACCTCCTATTGGTGGTGGCAGTAATATCTCAAATAATCGCCCACTGCCAACTGCACGACTAGATCCTCTGCCATGTCTTCCTTATCCCTATGTACCACCTTGATCGAGTCATTGTCTCTACCTGGGATGTCCTTTGACAATCTGCTAATCATCTAAACAACGAGTTAGATAGTCCCGAGCCATGTGACCCAGCCCGCTGCATGTGAAACACTTCCCACTCTTGGCATGACTAGTTCCGCCTCGGTTGCTCTGCACAACAGATCCTGAGTCATGCAGCTGTCCACTAGTAGGTATGGTCCTCTTGGACCTCTGTGTCGTATGTCTAATACCAACTATAGAAGACTCTTCTATGTGATGACTGGTGTGGGTCTCACTGTTGGTGTCTTCTCAGTAGGGAAACTCTCCACCAAGACGGCTCTCTCTAACACCCATGCTTGCGTCGGGATGCTAAGTGAGATCACCGAAGCCCTGATCTCCCACCTGAGTCCCTGCTCAAAGGTTTGGGCTTTGAATAATGGGTTTGAAACCATATATAAGGTGTATCGTGAATGGTCAGTGAACCTCATTGTGTACTGTGCTACAGTCATACTGCCCAGCTATAGATGAAGTAGCTCCTGTATGCGCACTGCGTGAAGCCTTTCTGGGACAAACTCTATCTGAAAAAGGCTCTGTAGGCCTACCCAAAGAAGTTTCACCTCATCGTGGACATGAAGTATCAAGTTTCACCATCTTCCCACTACTTCCTGTAGAAGGCTAGAAGAAAGAATCACCATGAGGGCTGCTGGTGTCCCTACCTTTCGGAAAACTCTCACCACAACCTCCAACCATTACTCATCCACCTGTGGGTCCATCTCTCCCATGAACCTGGGTGTCTTCTGGCATTGGAACATGTGAAACGTGCTCAAGTGTAATGGATCATCTTCTGATGGGGCTGGTGGCATCGGTGGGCCAATGGGGAAAGGTTCCGCTGGTGCCTCCTCTAGAAAAGGGCCCAGCACCGAGTACTCGTCGCTCGATGGGCTATATGTGCATTAAACTCTCAGAACACGAGACGAATGTATCTTTAGAGGCATCTTGAAAAGAAATATGTGTGCTACGCTTAAAATTTATACCTTTGTGAGCTGACCAGGTGAGCTGACCTAAAAAAAACATTTTAAAACATACACGCAATCATTGTTCTCGTGCAATAAGTCGGAAATTAGAAGTCAGGGTCCCGGTGTATGAATACGTCGGTCGCCACACCAACAATGGGCTACCTAAATTAAAAACCACACACACTTCACATAACAATATTGCATCAGAGAAAAGATCATAGTCCTAAGTTCTACTGTTGAACCGACTCATTTGATACCAATTTTTCATGACCCATCCTCTGGGGCCTGTGCCGTGACTACCCCATGCCCTCCTTCCATTGGCCAGGGGCTGGAGACTATCACCGAAGGCTTAATTCCCAAAAACTGGGAAGGTGTTGCCTATGTATCCTTTAAACACACAGACAAGCATGAACACAACTGGATGAAAAACCAAGTAAACTCTATAACAAAAGAGTGCTGAAAGTAAAAGGGGCCAAAATACAAGCCCAACTGGAAAGGTACAAGTACCACTGAAATTAAATACAGTTGAATAAAGGGAAAAGATAGCTACTGGAGCATCCTTAGAGGTTCCTACCTGAAGGGTAGGTATAGATCACCTCCTCTGAACTTCACATCCGTCTGTCTCCTCCGAGTACCGACACGCTGTATTATCCACCTCCGGGTACCGTCCAGTCCTTGTACTCTCAGCCTCTGTCAGCGCTATCTGTCTTCTTCATCCAACACAATGAAGTGCAGGCATAGCCCGTGTAGGGGTGAGTATAACGATACTCAGTAGGGACCCCGAGACCCTCTAGGTCCCACAAAATCCATCAAGGATAAAGAAAAAGAATGAAATCAATAGATAACCCTACTTAGGTATATGCCCAAACATTTACCTAAGTTATCAAGTGATCCATCTCAATCATTTGTAAAAAATAGAAGTAATGACTCCTATCAAACAAGGATTTTATTCTAGTGGTAGTAACAAGAAAAATCCCCAGTCAAATTCTCGAAACCTAGACTATTGGATGACTCCTCTTTTATCGAGTACAGTGGGTCTTCCACGACACCAAGTGTTCTTCTCACCAACCTTGGACTACTGATTTAGTCCTCCTATCGAGTACCATGGATCTGCCACATCCACAAGCACACTCCCCAACATGTTCCTTCCCTGTCACCAAGCGTGCTCTCCCACATATTTTGCAGAGGTACTCCTATCGTGTATCGTGGGTCTACCGCGACACCATGGTGCTCCCCACTATTGGTATTCCATGACCCCAAGGTGCTATCCACTAGGCTAGTAGAGTCACTCAGAGTCAAAATGGTCAGCAGTAACCATGTATTAGCCAGCTACAAGGTCTTCGCACAACGCTCGCTCATCTCCGGGAGGATCTGCTCCACGACCTTTGGGTCAATAGTACAACTGTCACGAAGTCCCACGAAGAAGTATCTCAATGGTATTCCATGTCATAGAGGTATCAACGTAACAGACGGTGCGTCAAACAAACGCCCAGTCTATGAGTTATTAGCCTTTTAGTCCTAGGGGCCCAGCTGGATTCGTGCTCAATCCAACCTGACCACCCCTCAACTATACCCAAAACCTTTGTTGGGTATACTCAAAGGGACCGTCTCGCTCCAAGAATTCCAGCGACGCTGAGGGTTCGTCAAATGGACATCCAGTGCCAATGATATGGACAAAAGAGCGTAAGTGGGTCGTAGTGGGCCCGGGTCCGGTCTGACACGGTCGGACTGACCTGGCCCGACCAGGCATGGGTCATCCCATTTCAGGTCGACCCGACCTGACCCGCTGGGTCTGACCCGACCCATTGGGAGGTCTAGAAGGCCGCGAGGGGCTACGGGGCCTGTGAGTGTCGTGGGTCGGATCGGCCGCGGAGGTGTCACGAGGGCGTGCAGCTGGTTTGGTCTGGGCACCATGGGGGGCAGGATCTGGAACGGTCGGGGTGCAATGAGGGCCACGGGCCCATTCGGCCGGGGCGTCGCGAGCGTCGCGGGCCAGTGCGGCCAGGGTGACGTGAGTGGTGCAGGCCGGTTTGGCTTGGGCGACGCGAGGGGTGCGGGCCAGCGTGGGTGGCCAGAGGGCAGTGCAAGCCAGGGTGGCCCGGATGGCCAGCGGGCAGTGCGGCCGGTGGGTGGCGCAGCCAGCGGGTAGTGCGATTGGGGCTGCTTTAGCCGAGTGTCCAAAGCGGTCAGGGTGAGGGGGGGGGGGGGCTCGATCGACAGAGGGCGAGGCTAGGGGGCTTGGCTGGGAGGTCGGGATAGATGGGGGCCAGTTTATATGAGAGGATGTGGTGGCCGAGGGCCGGTTTAGCCTGGAGGCCGGGGGCAAGGGCCGGTTCGGCCGAGAGGTCGGTTGGGCGGGGCGCGGTGCGGCCCGTGGCCGGTTTTTCCAGCAACAGCATAAGGCCAGTTTGGCTGAGAGGCTGGATCGCCGCGGGGGAGTTGTGGGTCCCAGAGGCTATGGGCAGCGGTGTCGTTGCCTTCATCGCCTTCATAGCCTTCCTCTATTTCGAAGAACACTGCAAAAAAACCCAAGGGTTAGGGAGAGAACGGTCCTGGTTAGCTTGGCCAGCTCTGTTTGCATTAAAGCGGTAGCAGGAGGTTCACAAGAACAAATCCCATTAAACCCTCCCGCGATGATTCTTCCCCACCCGCAAAAGAAAAGAAGAGGTGTACTTGTGAAGTGAAAATCAAACAACATTAATCCCCTACCTCATTCATTGACGTTGGTGCAAGAAGAAGTACAAACTTCGATTCTCCCTAGATGAGGACGTCCCAGGTCAGAAGAAGTCCCAAGGACGAAGGTCGAAGGAGGTCAGTGTTCTTCATTGGTGGATCATTATTCGTTGTGGAGAGCTTTCTTCATTAGAGAACGCGTTCATCGTTGGAGAGCATAATCCTCCAAATGTTGGGTGTCATGTCACTTTACTAGTGCTTCATCGCTTGGTGAATCCATCCCAAATCATCCTCCAAATTTCATATATATAGAAGAGGGGGGAGTTAGGTAACGATCATGGAATTTATCATGGTTCATTTATTAGGATCCTTCTTAAATTCCAATGATGTTGTTACTTAATTTAAAAATTTGGCATGAAAAATAACTGAGTTAGCACAATCCAAGGTATATGCGTTGGCATAATTAATGTAGAGGATGTCAACAGGCTCCTAAACATTAATGAGGGGGGTTAAGAGTTTCGCTCAATTAAATGGGGGTTTAATCCTGGGTGGTCCCCACCACCATAACCTCTCATGAGAGGTTATGGTTCGGGTGGTCCACACACCTCAACTTCCATATAGAGGTTTAGTTCCAGTTGACCCTACCTCCCAACACCCACATGGGTGTTGAAAATAAAATTAAAAATGTCATACACTTTTAATTTTATTTTAAATGGTAGTTAACATGTAGCTGTTTTACTAGCGGGAATGGATAGAAATAACTAAAATATGATTATATATGTTTTTAAATGTTTTTTTATTTACCCAATAAAAGATAAAGGCTTAAAATACCAAAAGAATTCAATTTTAGGCATTTATACCCTAATTTTCACTAAGGGTTCACTTATCACCTTTTGACGGTGAACCGTCATTAAATATAGTTTTGATCAATCTTATAAATTCTATTGGAAAAAGTATAACTCTTCTTTAGAATCGGGATATCAAAATTTACTTTGTGTAAATTTTTGGTATCTTTTCGATAAAGTTCATATTTTTAATGAATATTGTAAATGTTGTATTTCAATTCAAAACCTCTTTTTGATCTAATTTATTTATATGATTAGATTATTATTTGAATTGGTTTTAAAGTTAAATTAGAAAATATTTTTACCATTAAATCCAATAGTGGTCGTTGAATTAATTTCACTTTGAAATCGGACTTAAACTAGTGTCAATCTTTTGATACTTATTGTTTCACAAAAACACGCTATTTGTCATGACAGCAGGAATTAATTATCAAATTAATTAATTTGAATTATATGTTTTGAATTTTGTAAAATGGAATTCATTTTTGAATTTGGAATATCAAATATATCTTATGGGGAATTTTTGGAATTTTTCTGAAAAACTTCAATTTTTGATGAATAGTGAAATCACTAAGTGGTACTTATAAAAACTGATTTTCCATTTAAATGAAATTTTTCCACCTTTGTGAATTGAATTAAAAATTAATTAATTTGACTTATATGTTTTAGAACCCTTATCACCTTAGCCACGAATTATATCAATGTGGGACTTTTTAAAACCGAAACACATTTTCAAATAAAGTAATATTTCTTTACTTTCCAAAAGTTCCCCTCCTCTCCTCTTATAAAAGGCTCCCACCTCTACCACCTTACCCACACTCCCAAAGCCTTTGGCTCGGCCAAGCCCTTCCCATTTTGTCTCTCCACTTCCTTCTCTTACACCTTGAAGCCTCACTTTGGGAAGAAGTCATCCCAAGGAATCCTTTGAGCTCAAACCAAAGGGAGTTACCCGATTTTGAGGTAATGTCTTCACTTGAGTCCTTTTTTATTATTTTGCTTCTCCAACCCCTAAACTATTTTTATTTATTTCTTTTGTAACAACTCCAGTATCTTCAATATACTAGGATTTTGTTATAAGAAGGATTCGAGCTACAATTACACACACCTTCATCTAATGGTTAAAGAACATATTGTTTCCGTGGATGGTGAATTTATGCCTCCCGAAATGATGATTGTTCAACATTCCTTTAACACCTTCAAAGTTGGCCATTAAAGTATGAGATAGAAATGAAAGTAGCATTCATGCGAACGTACGGCTTACCGTCTCCATGAACGGTGCATTTCATTTCTTATCCCCAAATGTAATGTACTACTAAAAGTACATGTATATAATGGATATATATAATGAATGGTATATCTAAATGATTAATATAATTCTAGAATTAAAATATACATACCTCTCATTTAGTTTTAATTCCATTAATATGACAAATAAATGAAAGTAGCGTTCATGCGTATGTACGGCTTACAGTCTCCATGAACGGTGCATTTAATTTCTTACCTCTAAATGATTATGTAATATTATAAATACATTTATATGCTGGATATATATGATATATATGATATCCAAAGCAGGAATGTCATTCTGGATATAAAGAACCTTTGACCACACGAACAACATGTATTTGTAAGAAGTCCACTTTCGACTTAAGAACCAAATACCGACAAAACAAACATTATTAACTTAAATGGTTACATAATGTTTATAACATGGAAATAAGTGATATAAAATGAATAATGAACTTTAAAAAGGTTCTTAATCAAGTAGAAATTAACTCAATTTTATTATTCAGGACGTTAAAGAACGATCGAGTCAAGTCGGACCCAACGTAAGGGACTTCGTCTCAATCTCCTTTCATTGAGGCATATTTCGTTTTATACACAACTTTATTTTATACGGTGTATAAACTCTTTCACTTTTACTTTTATACAAAAGGAATCTTTTTCTACGAAGCATTTTACTAAATGACAAAAAGGAATGTTTTTTTAACGTACGCGGTGACAACGACCTTTTCCGTCGCACGAGTATTATTTGGTCTTTGGATTCCTCAACAAGCCGTAATGTTTTTAAAATAAAATAAATACCATATACTCTTTTATGTATTTTGGTATTGAAAATGGTTTTGATAAAGGATTCTATTATGATATATTGTGATTGAAATGTGGAAATGTTATCACTCCTTTATATTGGTTTTATGTTTTATGATTTTATATTGGTACTTGGACATTTGACGGGTGGTTACGTGATAAACCATATGACGGGTGGTGCCGTGAATACCAGGACGGGTGGTTACGTTATAACCTCCAATGCATTGGGTATGGAAGTCGGCCGTATGGCTATTTCATTAAGTATGTATGGAAATCGGCCGTATGGCTATTCCATTAAGTATGTATGGAAATTGGCCATATGGCTATTCCATTAAGTGATATGTGTGGAAGTCGACCGTATGGTTATTCCACTTAAGTATGTTTATGTCCCAAGTTACCTTTATATATGTTATGTCTTCTTTATATGGGGTTTATGGTAATCCTTTGGTTTCAAAAAGGTAAGTAATCATACTTTATTTAGTGAACAGTTTTTACTACTTCATGATGGTGAAGGTATTACTTTTTTAGAGTATACATGGTTTACTTGATGTTTGAAAAAGTAACAGTTTTCATTCTTTGTGTATCCCTTACTGAGCTTTTTATGCTCACCCCATGTTTTTTTCGAAATGTTTTTCACAAGACGTAAAGTGGAATAAGGTCAAGGATGGGATTAAGGGAATTTCATGATATACAAGACATGGAAGTAGACATGTTTCTTTTTAAGTGTTTATTTATTATGGAAACTTAGTAGAAGTGTCTACTTTTTAATCTTTTGAGATGTAATAGTTATGTTCTAATTCTCTAAAACACTAAACCTGAAAAGATCCTCAATGTGAATTATTCATTTAATTCAATATTAAGTAAGGTTTAAGGCTGGGGCTTTATAGTTGGTATCAAAGGTCGGTTTAGACAACTTTAGGAGTTATAAAATTGTTAAATTATAAGTTAATTTATGATATGATTGAAATGATATAGCATTTACAGATTACCATGTTGCTTCGCCTAAGATATTTCTGTGTTAAGAATGGTTTTTCATAGAGGAAACAGAACAGATTTTTTGGAAAGGCATACTGAGGGAAATGACCTTCCAAATCAGCATACTGAGATGGTCAGAATCAGAATTGAGCAGTTTACTGCGGTGATGGCTCAGTTGACTCAGGTGAAAAATGTAGGTTGTGTTTACTGATGATATTTGGGTGTTTTCTAAAAGTAAAGAGGAGCATGAAAGTCATTTAAGGGTTATCATGCAAACCTTAAAAGAAAAGAAACTATATGGAAAATTCAGCAAGTGTGAGTTTTGGTTACAACAAATTTCTTTCATGGGTCACATTAATTCAAAAGATGGCATAACTGTTGATCCTACTAAAACAAAAGTTGTTGAAGAATGGCTGAGACCCACAAATGTAACTGAGATCCGTAGTTTTATTGGTTTGGCAGGTTACTACCGAAGGTTTGTTGAAAAGTTTTCATGGTTATCTTGTCCAATGACTAAGCTAACTCGTAAGGGTGTTAAGTTCATCTGGACAAAAGAATGTGATGATTGTTTTCAAGAGTTGAAAAGAAGATTGGTGAATGCTCTAGTTTTGTCACTTCCTTCTAGGAATGGTGAGATTGTTATATACAGTGATGCTTTGTTGAAGGGACTTGGTTGTGTCCTTATGCATAATGACCAGGTAATTGCTTCTGCTTCACGTCAGTTGAAAACTCATTAGGTAAATTACCCTACACTTGATTTGGAATTAGCTGCCGTTGTAATTGCTTTAAAAATTTGGAGGCATCATTTGTATGGAGTAAAGTGTGAAATATATACTGATCACAAAAGGTTAAAGTATATATTCACTCAGAAAGAATTGAACATGAGACAGAGGAGATGGCTGGAATTAATCAAGGATTATGATTGTACAATCCACTACCATCCAGGAAAAGCAAATAATGTGGCTGATGCTTTGAGTCGAAAAAGTAATGCTTCATTAACCATGCTACGTTTGGAATGAGATCATTTGGTTTTTGATTTAATGATCTTTGGCATAGAAGTTGTTGGTGCAGGAATTCCTTCTATTTTGTTTCAGGTATCAGTGAAATCTTCTCTATCAGACAGAATCAAGCAAGCACAGAAGCAAGACAGTGAGTTGCAAAAAAAGGTAGAGCTTGTTCAGAAAGGAAGTTGATGAGACCAGAATTGGTAGAAGAGATGGAAGAAAAGGTTCAGTTGATTCAGAAACACATGAGAATAGCTCAGAGTAGGCAGAAGAGTTATGCGGATAACCAGAGGAAGGATCTATCTTTCGAGGAAGGTGATCATGTTTTTCTCAAGGTTTCTCCTTGGAAAAGTGTGATGAGATTTGGTAAGAAAGGAAAGCTGAGTCCAAGGTTTATTGTACCATATAAAATTCTGGAGAGAGTTGGATCAGTTGCATACCAGGTGGCTTTACCTCCGAGTTTATCTCAGGTACACAATGTTTTTCATGTTTCAATGTTGAGGAAGTATATGCCAGACCCATCTCATGTTTTGAGTCCAGAGGTAGTTCAGCTGGAAGAGAACCTATCATATGAAGAACAACCAGTCCAGATTCTTGACCACATGGAGCAGGTGTTACGGAATAAGCTGATTCATTAGGTAAAGGTTTTGTGGAAAAACCATGTGATTGAAGAGACAACGTGGGAATTTGAAAATGCTATGAGGGATAAATACCCCCACTTATTTTGATAAGTGAATAAAATTGCGAGGACGCAATTCCCAAAAGGGGGGAAGGATGTAACATCCCAGGTAAATAAAGAATAATGAATTTTCATATTAATTAATATTTACGAATTGAATATTAATTTTAATTAAAAGGGGTTTCTACATTCGATAGCGTACTCGATACGCAACGATGAGTTTCATTGAAATCTTACATTGCACACTAGTAATATAATAATATTATTTTAAATGGTAGTTAACATGTAGCCATTGTACTGGCAGGAATGGATAGAAATAACTAAAATATGATTATATATGTTTTTAAATGTTTTTATATTTACCCAATAAAAGATAAAGGCTTAAAATACGGAAAGAATTCAATTTTAGGCATTTATACCCTAATTTTCACTAAGGGTTCACTTATCACCTTTTGACGGCGAACCGTCATTAAATATAGTTTTGATCAATCTTATAAATTTTATTGGACCAGATATAACTCTTCTTTAGAATCGGGACATTAAAATTTACTTTGTGTAAATTTTTGGAATCTTTCCGATAAAGTTCATTTTTTAAATGAATATTGTAAATGTTGTATTTTAATTCAAAACCTCTTTTTGATCTAATTTATTTACATGATTAGATTATTATTTTAATTGGTTTTAAAGTTAAATTAGAAAATATTTTTACCCTTAAATCCAATAGTGGTCGTTGGAATTAATTTCACTTTGAAATCAGACTTAAACTAGTGTCAATCTTTTGATACTTATTGTTTCACAAAAATACGCTATTTGTCATGACAGCGGGAATTAATTATAAAATTAATTAATTTGAATTATATTTTTTTAATTTTGTAAAATGGACTTCATTTTTGAATTCGGAATATCAAATATATCTTAGGGTAAATTTTTTGAATTTTTCTGAAAAACTTCAATTTTTGATGAATAGTGAAATCACTAAGTGGTACTTATAAAAACTGATTTTCCATTTAAATGAAATTTTTCCACCTTTGTGTATTGAATTTAAAAAATCTGACATACATGGTTGTCACTAAGGAGTAAAATGTGGTTCAATGAGATTAAAATAATTTTTTGGTGAATAGTAACTTATTAAGTTTTTAATCGCGATTAGTGGTAATTAGTGTTGTTTAAGGAAAAAATAATGTTTTAATAATATGAGATGACCTAGACACATGTTCTACCCTCATTGGATGTGTCATGGCCGACCTAGAAAATCCATGGGTCAACTTGGGGACCCCATGGAGCCACTTTGGTTGGAAAATGACAAAAATACCTTCTATTTAATGTTAATGTAAAAAATGGCACAAACATGATATGTTTTACTAAAACAATTTTTAAATGGGGTTATACAAGTCAGATTTTTGATTATAAAAAGTAATTGGAAAGATAAAAATATTTCTACATCATTGTATTTTTTATAATTTTTAGACATTAAATAAATTAAGTTATTTATGACATAATAATGATGCAGCGATGACATCATTATTTGACGATTTAAATAAAATTGAATGATAATGTAAAATCTATGAACTACACATGTCCAAAACTTTTTTATGGGTGGATATCGAACCCTTATCACCTTATCCATGAATTATATCAGTGTGGGACCTTTTAAAACCGAAACACATTTTCAAATAAAGTAATATTTCTTTACTTTCCAAAAGTGCCCCTCCTCTCCTCTTATAAAATCCCCCCACCTCTACCACCTTACCCACACTCCCAAATCCTTTGGCTTGGCCAACCCCTGCCCATTTTGTCTCTCCACTTCCTTCTCTTACTCCTTGAAGCCTCACTTTGGGCAGAAGTCTTCCCAAGGAAGCCATTGAGGTCAAACCAAAGGGAGTTACCCGATTTTGAGGTAATGTCTTCACTTTAGTCCTTTTGTATTATTTTGCTTCTCCAACCCCCTAAACTCTTTTTATTTATTTCTTTTGTAACAACTCCAGTATATTCAATATACTAGGATGTTTTTATAATAAGTATTCGAGCTACACTTACACACACCTTCATCTAATGATTAAAGAACATACTGTTTCCGTGGATGGTGAATTTATGCCTCCCGAAACGATTATTGTTCAACATTCCTTTAACACCTTCAAAGGTGTCCATCAAGATGTCACTATATTTATATATGATATATAATATGTTTATGTTTTCTTTATGCTTCTGTATTTTTCATTTTGGTCATACCTTTATGGTTTCCATTATGGGTAAACACGATATCTTTATTTACGGAAGTGCGGACTACCGCCCCCTCAAAGTGATGTGATTCGTTAATGCCATATGAGGGAAGTGTAAAGGATGGATTTAAAGTTATTATATATGATGTTATACTGGAATTATAATATACCTCTATATCATTATTATTTCTTTCCATCAAAGTATGAGATAGAAATTAAAGTAGCATTCATGCGTAAGTACGGCTTACGGTCTCCATGAACGGTGCATTTCATTTCTTATCCTCAAATGTAATGTACTATTAAAAGTACATGTATATAATGGATATATATAATGAATGGTATATCTAAATGATTTATATAATTCTGGAATTAAAATATACATACCTCTCATTTAGTTTTAATTCCATTAATATGACAAAGAAATGAAAGTAGCGTTCATTCGTACGTACGGCTTACCGTCTCCATGAACGGTGCATTTCATTTCTTACCTCTAAATGATTATGTAATATTATAAATACATGTATATGCTGGATATATATGATATATATGATATCCAAATCAGGAATTTCATTCTGGATATAAAGAACCTTTGACCACACGAACAATATGTAATTGTAAGAAGTCCACTTTCGACTTAAGAACCAAATATCGACAAAACAAACATTATTAACTTAAATGGTTACATAATGTTTATAACATGGAAATAAGTGATATAAAATAATAATGAACATTAAAAATGTTCTTAATCAAGTAGAAATTAACTCATGTTTATTATTCAGGACGTTAAAGAACGATCGAGTCAAGTCGGACCCAAGGTAAGGGACTTCGTCTCAATCTTCTTTCATTGAGGCATATTTCGTTTTATACACAACTTTAGTTTATACGGTGTATAAAATCCTTTGACTTTTACTTTTATACAAAAGGAATCTTTTTCTACTAAGCGTTTTACTAAACGACAAAAAGGAATGTTTTTTTAAACGTACGCGGTGACAACGACCTTTTCAGTCGCCGCAAGTATTATTTGGTCTTTGGCTTCCTCAAAAAGCCGTAATGTATTTAAAATAAAATAAATACCATATAATATTTTATGTATTTTGGTATTGAAAATGGTTTTGATAAAGGATTCTATTATGATATATTGTGATTGAAATGTGGAAATGTTATCATTCCTTTATATTGGTTTTATGTTTTATGATTTTATACTGGTACTTGGAAATTTGACAGGTGGTTACGTGATAAACCATATGACGGGTGGTGCCGTGAATACCAGGATAGGTGGTTACGTTATAACCTCCAATGCATTGGGTATGGAAGTCGGCCATATGGCTATTCCATTATGTATGTATGGAAATCGGCTGTATGGCTATTCCATTAAGTATGTATGGAAATTGGCCGTATGGCTATTCCATTAAGTGATATGTGTGGAAGTCGACCGTATGGTTATTCCACTTAAGTATGTTTATGTCCCAAGTTACCTTTATATATTCTATGTCTTCTTTATATGGGTTTTATGGTAATCCTTTGGTTTCAAAAAGGTAAGTAATGATACTTTATTCAGTGAAGAGTTTTTACTACTTCATGATGGTGAAGGTATTACTTTGTTAGAGTATACATGGTTTACTTGATGTTTGAAAAAGTAACAGTTTTCATTCTTGGTGTATCCCTTACTGAGCTTCTTATGCTCACCCCAAGTTTTTTTCGAAATGTTTTTCACAGGACTTAAAGTGGAATAAGGTCAAGGATGGGATCAAGGGAATGTCATGTTATATAAGACATGGAACTAGACATGTTTCTTATTAAGAGTTTTTTTATTATGGAAAATTAGTAGAAGTGTCTACTTTGTAATCTTTTGAGATGTAATAGTTATGTTATAATTCTCTAAAACTCTAAACCTGAAAAGATCCTAAATTTGAATTATTCATTTAATTCAATATTAAGTATGGTTTAAGGCTGGGGCTTTATAGTTGGTATCAATGGTCGGTTTAAACAACATTAAGAGTTAGAAAATTGTTAAATTATAAGTTAATTTATGATATGATTGAAATGATATAGCATTTACAGATTACCATGTTGCTTCGCCTAAGATATTTCTGTGTTAAGAATGGTTTTTCATAGAGGAAACAGAACAGATTTTTTGGAAAGGCATACTGAGGGAAATGACCTTCCAAATCAGCATACTGAGATGGTCAAAATCAGAATTGAGCAGTTTACTGCGGTGATGGCTCAGTTGACTCAGGTGAAAAATGTAGGTTGTGTTTATTGATGATATTTTGGTGTTTTCTAAAAGTAAAGAGGAGAATGAAAGTCATTTAAGGGTTATCTTGCAAACCATAAAAGAAAAGAAACTATATGGAAAATTCAGAAAGTGTGAGTTTTGGTTACAAAAAATTTCTTTCATGGGTCACATTATTTCAAAAGATGGCATAACTGTTGATCCTACTAAAACAAAAGTTGTTGAAGAATGGCCGAGACCCACAAATGTAACCGAGATCCGAAGTTTTCTTGGTTTGGCAGGTTACTACCGAAGGTTTGTTGAAACGTTTTCACGGTTATCTAGTCCAATGACTAAGCTAACACGTAAGGGTGTTAAGTTCATCTGGACAAAAGAATGTGATGATTGTTTTCAGGAGTTGAAAAGAAGATTGGTGAATGCTCCAGTTTTGGCACTTCCTTCCAGGAATGGTGAGTTTGTTATATACAGTGATGCTTCGTTGAAGGGACTTGGTTGTGTCCTTGTGCAGAATGTCCAAGTAATTGCTTATGCTTCACGTCAGTTGAAAACTCATGAGGGAAGTTACCCTACACATGATTTGGAATTAGCTGCTGTTGTCTTTGCTTTAAAAATTTAGAGGCATCATTTGTATGGAGTAAAGTGTGAAACATATACTGATCACAAAAGTTTAAAGTATATATTCACTCAGAATGAATTGAACCTGAGAAAGAGGATATGGCTGGAATTAATCAAGGATTATGATTGTACAATCCACTACTGTCCAGGAAAAGAAAATAAAGTGGCCGATACTTTGAGTCGAAAAAGTAATGCTTCATTAACCATGATACGTTTGGAACGAGATACATTGGTTTTTTATTTAATGATCTTTGGCATAGAAGTTGTTGGTGCAGGAAGTCCTCTTGTTTTGTTTCAGGTATCAGTGAAATCTTCTCTATCAGACAGAATCAAGCAAGCACAGAAGCAAGACAACGAGTTGCAGAAAAAGGTAGAGCTGGTTCAGAAAGGAAGTTGATGGGACCAGAATTGGTAGAAGAGATGGCAGAAAAGGTTCAGTTGATTCAGAAACACATGAGAACATCTCAGAGCAGGCAGAAGAGTTATGCGGATAACCGGAGGAAGGATCTATCTTTCGAGGTAGGTGATCATGTTTTTCTCAAGGTTTATCCTTGGAAAAGTGTGATGAGATTTGGTAAGAAAGGAAAGCTGAGTCCAAGGTTTATTAGACCATATAAAATTCTGGAGAGAGTTGGATCAGTTGCATACCGGGTGACCTTACCTCCAAGTTTATCTCAGGTACACAATGTTTTTCAGGTTTCAATGTTGAGGAAGTATATGCCAGACCCATCTCATGTTTTGAGTCCAGAGGTAGTTCAGCTGGAAGAGAACCTATCTTATGAAGAACAACCAGCCTAGATTCTTGACCACATGGAGAAGGTATTACGCAATAAGTTGATTCATTAGGTAAAGGTTTTGTGGAAAAACCATGTGATTGAAGAGGCAACGTGGGAATCTGAAAATGCTATGAGGGATAAATACCCCCTCTTATTTTGATAAGTGAATAAAATTGCGAGGACGCAATTCCCAAAAGGGGGGAAGGATGTAACATCCCAGGTAAATAAAGAATAATGAATTTTCATATTAACTAATATTTACGAATTAAATATTAATTCTATTTAAAAGGGGTTTCTACATTCTATAGCGTACTCGATACGCAATGATGAGTTTCATTGAAATCTTACGTTGCACACTAGTAATATAATAATATTATTTTAAATGGTAGTTAACATGTAGCCATTGTACTGGTGGGAATGGATAGAAATATCTAAAATATGATTATATATGTTTTTAAATGTTTTTATATTTACCCAATAAAAGATAAAGGCTTAAAATACGGAAATAATTCAATTTTAGGCATTTATACCCTAGTTTTCACTAAGGGTTCACTTATCACCTTTTAATGGCGAACCGTCATTAAATATAGTTTTGATCAATCTTATAAATTATTTTGGAAAAAATATAACTCTTCTTTAGAATCGGGACATCAAAATTTACTTTGTGTAAATTTTTTGTATCTTTCCGATAAAGTTTATTTTTTAATGAATATTGTAAATGTTGTATTTTAATTCAAAACCTCTTTTTGATCTAATTTATTTATATGATTAGATTATTATTTGAATTGGTTTTAAAGTGAAATTAAAAAATATTTTTACCATTAAATCCAATAGTGGTCGTTGGATTTAATTTCACTTTGAAATCGGACTTAAACTTCTATCAATCTTTTGATACTTATTGTTTCACAAAAACACGCTATTTGTCATGACAGCGGAAATTAATTATCAAATTAATTAATTTGACTTATATGTTTTGAATTTTTTAAAATGGACTTCATTTTTGAATTCAGAATATCAAATATAGGTTAGGGTGAATTTTTGGAATTTTTCTAAAAAACTTCAATTTTTTATGAATAGTGAAATCACTAAGTGGTACTTATAAAAACTGATTTTCCATTTAAACGAAATTTTTCCACCTTTGTGTATTGAATTTAAAAAATCCAACATACATGGTTTTCAATAATATGTAAAATGTGGTTCAATGAGATTAAAATAATTTTTGGTGAATAGTAACTTATTAAGTTTTTAATCGCTATTAGTGGTAATTAGTGTAGTTTAAGGTAAAAATAATGTTTTAATAATATTATATGACCTAGACACATGTCATACCATCGTTGGATGTGTCATGGCTGACCACGAAAATCCATGGGTCAACTTGGGGACCCCATGGAGCCACTTTAGTTGGAAAATGACATAAATACCTTTTATTTAATGTTACTATAAAAAATGGCACAAACATGATATGTTTTACTAAAACAATTTTTAAATGGAGTTATACAAGTCAGAGTTTTGATTATAAATATTCATTCTAAAGCTAAAAATATTTCATACATCATAGTATTTTTTTTATAATTATTAGACATGAAATAAATTAAATTATTTATGGCATAATAATGATGAAGTGATGACATCATTATTTGAAGATTTAAATAAAATGGAAAGATAATGTAAAATATATGAACTACACATGTCCAAAACTTATTTGATGGGTGGATTTAGAACCCTTATCACCTTATCCACTAATTATATCAATGTGGGACCTTTTAAAACCGAAATACATTTTCAAATAAAGTAATATTTCTTTACCTTCCAAAAGTGACCCTCCTCTCCTCTTATAAAAGGCCCCCACCTCTACCACCTTACCCACACTCCCAAAGCCTTTGGCTCGGCCAACCCCTGCCCATTTTGTCTCTCCACTTCCTTCTCTTACACCTTGAAGCCTCACTTTGGGCAGAATACTTCCCAAGGAATCCTTTGAGCTCAAACCAAAGGGAGTTACCCGAGTTTGAGGTAATGTCTTCACTTGAGTCCTTTTGTATTATTTTGGTTCTCCAACCCCCTAAACTCTTTTTATTTATTTCTTTTGTAACAACTCCAGTATCTTAAATATACTAGGATGTTGTTATAATAAGGATTCGAGCTACACTTACACACACCTTCATCTAATGGTTAAAGAATATACTGTTTCCGTGGATGGTGAATTTATGCCTCCCGAAACGATGATTGTTCAACATTCCTTTAACACCTTCAAAGGTGTCCATTAAGATGTCACTATATTTATATATGATATATAATATGTTTATGTTTACTTTAGCTTCTTTATTTTTCATTTTGGTCATACATTTATGGTTTCCATTATGGGTAAACACGATATCTTCATTTAAGGAAGTGCAGACTACCGCCCCCTCAAAGTGATGTGATTCGTTAATGCCATATGTGGGACGTGTAAAGAAAGGATTTAATGTTATTATATATTATGTTATAATGGAATTATAATATACCTCTATATCATTATTATTTCATTCCATTAAAGTATGAGACAGAAATGAAAGTAGCATTCATGCGTACGTACGACTTACCGTCTCCATGAATGGTGCATTTCATTTCTTATCCCCAAATGTAATGTACTATTAAAAGTACATGTATATAATGGATATATATAATGAATGGTATATCTAAATGATTAATATAATTCTGGAATTAAAATATACTTACCTCTCATTTATTTTTAATTCCATTAATATGACAACGAAATGAAAGTAGCGTTCATGCGTACGTACGACTTACCGTCTCCATGAACGATGCATTTCATTTCTTACCTCTAAATGATTATGTAATATTATAAATAAATGTATATTCTGGATATATATGATATATATGATATCCAAATCAAGAATTTCATTCTAGATATAAATAACCTTTGACCACACGAACAACATGTAATTGTAAGAAGTCCACTTTCGACTTAAGAACCAAATATCGACAAAACAAACATCATTAACTTAAATGGTTACGTAATGTTTATAAGATGGCAATAAGTGATATAAAATGAATAATGATCTTTAAAAAGGTTCTTAATCAAGTAGAAATTAACTCAAGTTTATTATTCAGGACGTTAAATAACGATCGCGTCAAGTCGGACCCAAGGTAAGGGACATCGTCTCAATCTCCTTTCATTGAGGCATATTTCGTTTTATACAAAACTTTATTTTATACGGTGTATAAACTCCTTTGACTTTTACTTTTATACAAAAGGAATCTTTTTCTACGAAGCGTTTTACTAAATGACAAAAAGGAATGTTTTTTTAATGTACGCGGTGACAACGACCTTTTCCGTCACTACGGGTATTATTTGGTCTTTGGCTTCCTCAACAAGCCGTAATGTTTTTAAAATAAAATAAATACCATATACTCTTTTATGTATTTTGGTATTGAAAATGGTTTTGATAAAGGATTCTATTATGATATATTGTGATTGAAATGTGGAAATGTTATCATTCCTTTATATTGGTTTTATGTTTTATGATTTTATATTGGTACTTGGACATTTGACGGTTGGTTACGTGATAAACCATATGACGGGTGGTGCCGTGAATACCAGGACTGGTGGTTATGTTATAACCTCCAATGCATTGGGTATGGAAGTCGGCCGTATGGCTATTCCATTAATTATGTATGGAAGTCGACCGTATGGCTATTCCATTAAGTATGTATGGAAATTGGCCGTATGGCTATACCATTAAGTGATATGTGTGGAAGTCGACCGTATGGTTATTCCACTTTAGAATGTTTATGTCCCAAGTTACCTTTATATATGCCATGTCTTCTTTATATGGGTTTTATGGTAATCCTTTGGTTTCAAAAAGGTAAGTAATGATACTTTATTCAGTGAAGAGTTTTTAATACTTCCTGATGGTGAAGGTATTACTTTGTTAGAGTATACATGGTTTACTTGATGTTTGAAAAAGTAACAGTTTTCATTCTTTGTGTATCCCTTACTGATCTTTTTATGCTCACCCCAAGTTTTTTTCGAAATGTTTCTCACAGGACTTAAAGTGGAATAAGGTCAAGGATGGGAATAAGGGAATGTCATGCTATATAAGACATGGAACTAGACATGTTTCTTTTTAAGTGTTTTTTTATTATGGAAACTTAGTAGAAGTGTCTACTTTGTAATCTTTTGATATGTAATAGCTATGTTCTAATTCTATAAAACTCTAAACCTGAAAAGATTGTCAATTTGAATTATTCATTTAATTCAATATTAAGTAAGGTTTAAGGCTGGGGCTTTATAGTTGGTATGAAAGGTCGGTTTAGACAACTTTAGGAGTTAGAAAATTGTTAAATTAAAAGTTAATTTATGATATGATTGAAATGATATAGCATTTACAGATTACCATGTTGCATCGCCTAAGATATTTCTGTGTTAAGAATGGTTTTTCATAGAGGAAACAGAACAGCTTTTTTGGAAAGGCATACTGAGGGAAATGACCTTCCAAATCAGCATACTGATATGGTCAGAATCATAATTGAGTAGTTTACTGTGGTGATGGCTCAGTTGACTCAGGTAAAAAAAGTAGGTTGTGTTTATTGATGATATTTTGGTGTTTTCTAAAAGTAAATAGGAGCATGAAAGTCATTTAAGGGTTATCTTGAAAACCTTAAAAGAAAAGATACTATATGGAAAATTCAGCAAGTGTGAGTTTTGGTTACAACAAATTTCTTTCCTGGGTCACATTATTTCAAAAGATGGCATAACTGTTGATCCTACTAAAACACAAGTTGTTGAAGAATGGCCGAGACCCACAAATGTAACCGAGATCCGTAGTTTTCTTGGTTTGGCAGGTTACTACCAAAGGTTTGTTGAAAATTTTTCATGGTTATCTAGTCCAATGTCTAAGCTAACTCGTAAGGGTGTTAAGTTCATCTGGACAAAAGAATATGATGATTGTTTTCAGGAGTTGAAAAGAAGATTGGTGAATGCTCCAGTTTTGGAACATCCTTCCAGGAATGGTGAGTTTTTTATATACAGTTATGCTTCGTTGAAGGGACTTGGTTGTGTCCTTATGTAGAATGACCGGGTAATTGCTTATGCTTCACGTCAGTTGAAAAATCATGAGGTAAATTACCCTCCACATGATTTTGAATTAGCTGCTGTTGTCTTTGCTTTAAAAATTTGGATGCATCATTTGTATGGAGTAAAGTGTGAAATATATACTGATCGCAAAAGTTTAAAGTATATATTCACTCAGAAAGAATTGAACATGAGACATAGGAGATGGCTGGAATTAATCAAGGATTATGATTGTACAATCCACTACCATCCAGGAAAAGCAAATAAGGTGGCCGATGCTTTGAGTCGAAAAAGTAATGCTTCATTAACCATGCTACATTTGGAACGCAATCCTTTGGTTTTTTATTTAATGATCTTTGGCATAGAAGTTGTTGGTGCAGGAAGTCCTTCTTTTTTGTTTTAGGTATCAGTGAAATCTTCTCTATCAGACAGAATCAAGCAAGCACAGAAGCAAGATAGCGAGTTGTATAAAAAGGTAGAGCTGGTTTAGAAAGGAAGTTGATGGGACCAGAATTGGTAGAAGAGATGGAGAAAAAGGTTTAGTTGATTCAGAAACACATGAGAACAACTCGGAGCAGGAAGAAGAGTTATGCAGATAACCGGAGGAAGGACCTATCTTTCGAGGTAGGTGATCATGTTTTTCTCAAGGTTTCTCCTTGGAAAAGTGTGATGAGATTTGGTAAGAAAGGAAAGCTGAGTCCAAGGTTTATTGGACCATATGAAATTCTGGAGAGAGTTGGATCAGTTGCATACCGGGTGGCTTTACCTCCGAGTTTATCTCAGGTACACAATGTTTTTCATGTTTCAATTTTGAGGAAGTATATGCCAGATTCATCTCATGTTTTGAGTCCAGAGGTAGTTCAGCTGGAAGAGAACCTATCTTATGAAGAACAACCAGTCTAGATTCTTGACCACAGGGAGCAGGTGTTACGGAATAAGGTGATTCATCAGGTAAAGGTTTTGTGAAAAAACCATGTGATTGAAGAGGCAACGTGGGAATCTGAAAATGCTATGAGGGATAAATACCCCCACTTATTTTGATAAGTGAATAAAATTGCGAGGATGCAATTCCCAGAAGGGGGACGGATGTAACATCCCAGGTAAATAAAGAATAAATAATTTTCATATTAATTAATATTTATGAATTAAATATTAATTTTAATTAAAAGGGGTTTCTACATTCGATAGCGTACTCGATACGCAAGGACCAGTTTCATTGAAATCTTATGTTGCACACTAGTAATATAATAATATTTTTTTAAATGGTAGTTAACATTTTGCCGTTGTACTGGCGGGAATGGATAGAAATAACTAAAATATGATTATATATGTTTTTAAATGTTTTTATATTTACCCAATAAAAGATAAAGGCTTAAAATACGGAAAAAATTCAATTTTAGGCATTTATACTCTAATTTTCACTAAGGGTTCACTTATCACCTTTTTGACGGCGAACTGTCATTAAATATAGTTTTGATCAATCTTATAAATTCTATTGGACCAAATATAACCCTTATTTAGAATTGGGACATCAGAATTTACTTTGTGTAAATTTTTGGTATCTTTCCAATAAAGTTCATTTTTTATTGAATATTGTAAATGTTGTATTTTAATTCAAAACCTCTTTTTGATAAAATTTATTTATATGATTAGATTATTATTTGAATTGGTTTTAAAGTGAAATTAGAAAATATTTTTACCATTAAATCCAATAGTGGTCGTTGGAATTAATTTCACTTTGAAATCGGACTTAAACTAGTGTTAATCTTTTGATACTTATTGTTTCACAGAAACACGCTATTTTTCATGACAACGGGAATTAATTATCAAATTAATTAATTTGACTTATATGTTTTGAATTTTGTAAAATGGACTTCATTTTTGAATTCGGAATATCAAATATAGCTTATGGTGAATTTTTGGAATTTTTCTCAAAAGCTTAAATTTTGATGAATAGTGAAATCACTAAGTGGTACTTATAAAAACTGATTTTCCATTTAAATGAAATTTTGCCACCTTTGTGTATTGAATTTCAAAAATCCGACATACATGGTTGTCACTAAGAAGTAAAATGTGGTACAATGAGATTAAAATAATTTTTTTGGGGAATAGTAACTTATTAAATTTTTAATCGCGATTAGTGGTAATTAGTGTAGTTTAAGGTAAAAATAATGTTTTAATAATATGAGATGACCTAGAAACATGTCCTACCCTCATTGGATGTGTCATTTCCGAACAAGAAAATCCATGTGTCAACTTGGGGACCCCATGGAACCACTTTGGTTGGAAAATGATATAAATACCTTTTATTTAATGTTAATGTAAAAAATGGCAGAAACATGATATGTTTTACTAAAACAATTTCTAAATGGGGATATACAAGTCAGATTTTTGATTATAAATATTCATTGGAAAGATAAAACGATTTCCTACATCATAGTATTTTGTTTATAATTTTTAGACGTTAAATAAATTAAATTATTTATGACATAATAATGATGCAACGATAACATCATTATTTGACGATTTAAATAAAATGGAAAGATAATGTAAAATCTATAAACTACACATGTCCAAAACATATTGGATGGGTGGATTTCGAACCCTAATCACCTTATCCACGAATTATATCAATGTGGGACCTTTTAAAGCCGAAAAACATTTTCAAATAAAGTAATATTTCTTTACTTTCCAAAAGTGCCTCTCCTCTCCTCTTATAAAAGGCCCTCACCTCTACCACCTTACCCACACTCCCAAAGCCTTTGGCTCGACCAACCCCTACCCAGTTTGTCTCTCCACTTCCTTCTCTTACTCCTTGAAGCCTCACTTTGGGCAGAAGTCTTCCCAAGGAAGCCTTTGAGCTCAATCCAAAGGGAGTTACCCGATTTTGAGGTAATGTCTTCACTTGAGTCATTTTGTATTATTTTGCTTCTCGAACCCCCTAAACTCTTTTTATTTATTTATTTTGTAACAACTCCAGTATCATCAAAATACTAGGATGTTTTTATAAGAATGATTCGAGCTACACTTACACACACCTTCATCTAATTGTTAAATAACATACTGTTTCCGTGGATGGTGAATTTATGCCTCCCAAAACGATGATTGTTCAACATTCCTTTAACACCTTCAATGGTGGCCATTAAGATTTCACTATATTTATATATGATATATAATATGTTTATGTTTTCTTTAAGCTTCTATATTTTTCATTTTGGGCATACCTTTATGGTTTCCATTATGGGTAAACACAATATCATCATTTAAGGAAGTGCGGACTACCGCCCCCTCAAAGTGATGTGATTCGTTAATGCCATATGTGGGAAATGTAAAGGATGGATTTAAAGTTATTATATATGATGTCATACTGGAATTATAATATACCTCTATATCATTATTATTTCTTTCCATTAAAGTATGAGATAGAAATGAAAGTAGCGTTCATGCGTACGTACGGCTTACCGTCTCCATGAACGGTGCATTTCATTTCCTATCGCCAAATGTAATGTACTATCAAAAGTATATGTATATAATGGATATATATAATGAATGCTATATCTAAATGATGAATATAATTATGGAATTAAAATATAAATACCTCTCATTTAGTTTTAATTCCATTAATATGACAAAGAAATGAAAGTAGCGGTCATGCGTACGTACGGCTTACCGTCTTCATGAACGGTGCATTTCATTTATTACCTCTAAATGATTATGTAATATTATAAATAAATGTATATGCTGGATATATATGATATATATGATATCCAAATCAGGAATTTCATTTTGGATATAAAGAACCTTTGACCACATGAACAACATGTAATTGTAAGAAGTCCACTTTCGACTTAAGAACCAAATATCGACAAAACAAACATTATTAACTTAAATGGTTACATAATGTTTATAACATGGAAATAAGTGATATAAATGGAATAATGAACTTTAAAAAGGTTCTTAATCAAGTAGAAATTAACTCAAGTTTATTATTCAGGACGTTAAAGAACTATCGAGTCAAGTTGGACCCAAGGTAAGGGACTTCATCTCAATCTCCTTTCATTGAGGCATATTTCGTTTTATACACCACTTTATTTTATAAGGTGTATAAACTCCTTTGACTTTTACTTTTATACAAAAGGAATCTTTTTCGACGAAGCATTTTACTAAACGACAAAAAGTAATGTTTTTTTAACGTATGCAGTGACAACGACCTTTTCCGCTGCCGCGAGTATTATTTGGTCTTTGACTTCCTCAACAAGCCGTAATGTTTTTAAAATAAAATAAATACCATATACTCTTTTATGTATTTTGGTATTGAAAATGGTTTTGATAAAGGATTATATTATGATATATTGTGATTGAAATTTAGAAATGTTATCATTCCTTTATATTTGTTTTATGTTTTATGATTTTATATTGATACTTGGACATTTGACGGGTGGTTATGTGATAAACCATATGAAGGGTGGTGCCATGAATACCAGGACGGGTTGTTACATTATAACCTCCAATGCATTGGGTATGGAAGTTGGCCGTATGTCTATTCCATTAAGTATGTATGGAAATCGGCCGTATGGCTATTCCATTAAGTATGTATGGAAATTGGTCGTATGGCTATTCCATTAAGTGATATGTGTGGAAGTCGACCGTATGGTTATTCCACTTAAGTATGTTTATGTCCCAAGTTACCTTTATATATGCTATGTCTTCTTTATATGGGTTTTATGGTAATCCTTTGGTTTCAAAAAGGTAAGTAATGATACTTTATTCAGTGAAGAGTTTTTACTACTTCATGATGGTGAAGGTATTACTTTGTTAGAGTATACATGGTTTACTTGATGTTTCAAAAAGTAACAGTTTTCATTCTTTGTGTACCCCTTACTGAGCTTTTTATGCTCACCCCAAGTTTTTTTCGAAATGTTTTTCACAGGACTTAAAGTGGAATAAGGTCAAGGATGGGATCAAGGGAATGGCATGCTATATAAGACATGGAACTAGACATGTTTCTTTTTAAGAGTTTTTTTATTATGGAAACTTAGTAGAAGTGTCTACTTTGTAATCTTTTGAGATGTAATAGTTATGTTCTAATTCTCTAAAACTCTAAACCTGAAAAGATCCTCAATGTGAATTATTCATTTAATTCAATATTAAGTAAGGTTTAATGCTGGGGCCTTATATCAGTCACTCTAGGCCTCGGAATCACACGCTGTCAATTTTCATGGACTCGTACAATTCTCATATATTTAAAGAAAAAACTTACATGGAAATTCCAGGTCATTACATATCATTGTTATGAATATTCTGGACACTCAGTCCTTGTATATTATATTAAAATTATGAGAAAGGTAATTGATTTTTAGCTTGACCAATAATAAATATTTACATATAGTACTTCTTTGGGTAATTTCATATTCAATGTTTATTGTTACTGGTTTGAATGGTATACTGATAGATCGTTTAATTTTTCATCTATAAAGTCAATGAGTGTATTTTTAAAAGTAATGAATCTATCTCCAAAGATATTTTAAACAAGAATTCAACTAATTGATCTTTAATTATAGTCTAAAATTTCATTACACAAGGAATATTATCTCAAATCTTATAATATATTTGGTAATATAATGAATACTCCAATCAGCAGTTAAATAAATTGGGTGACTTTATAATATTGAAAACCATAGTTTAGTTAAATTCAGTACTATTTATATTTGTGATGATATCTCATGGATTATAAATAGTGAGCATTATTATTATATAATTGGAGTATATTTTTTTAAATAAATAGTTTTCATGAAAATGGTGGTATTTTTCCATTCTTCAATAATGATTTAATTAAAATAAAATGATCCAACATGTTCAATATTAGAGAAAATGATCTGAGGAAAACAAATTTTCTTTATATTAATGATTTGTGGAACATGGTTTAATGCTTAAGTTAACTCCATTAATCAAATAATGCAATATACTTCACCTTAAATTTTTTTATAATTAATGTAATAATTAAAGATATGGTAATGAATGGAAGAAAAAGAAGGTGTGATCAGTACCAAATCAATGACTCAAAAAAATATTGTCTTCACTCAAGGGAGGATAAAAGTAGATTTTTACATTAGTATCAAAAAATGATAAATAATAAAAAATAGAGTAGATGAAATTTTTGGTGTTGGAAGGGAGAATACTATTATTACAATATATAGGTAGTATAATTGTAGAGAATTAAATGTATGAAAATCACAATGAATATATAGAATTTGAATAATAATAAATATAATTAATTATAGTAGTTGTTTTATATACATGTTTTTTTACCCAAGTAATCAATAATATTAGGGATGTAATTGTAATTTTTGTTATTCAGTGAAGATTATAATAGTATGGATTAGGTGTTTAATATTAAATCAAAACAAAAAAAATCAATTTTATCAAAAGGTGTGTAAAAATAATTGAAAATGTCTTTAGAAATATAATAATCAACTTTAGATATGATAATTAATCGAAATTATTAAATAATATGGTACACGAAATTCTTGAGAAAAGTTGAATATTTCACTAATACTATTTTTTGATAAATCAAATTTGATCATTATGAAATGAACAATATTAATTTCTCAATGTATTTTATAGTAGTTTTGAATGGAATCTATTTTAATTTTTTCACATGAATCAAAATTTTTCGATCCCATGTGATTAGAATAATCAACATGGGCTGTGGTATAATAAAAACCTAATCTCCGATAATTTCACAAGTTTTGAAATAAATATTATGTATTAGAAAAACATTGTATGAAATAAGATTTCGGGAATACTTTTATGGGGGTATTTTTATCATGTAATTATTTAAAAGAATGATATAAAAATTCCGTAAAAATTGTAAATAATGATAGTAAACGATGAATATGTCACAAATATTTATGAAACATTAATTATTCATTCTAACAATGAATAAAATCATGATGAATATGATGATTTTATTTACTATCCAAATGTTTTTATCGATCAAATATGTTGACTCAATTATGTATTTTGAAGAAGATGAATGAATTAAATTGAGTTTAAATTACAAATCTATAAAAATATAAATAAATAGAATTGGAAAATAATGATGGAATTATTATTGGGGATAATGTAATAAATTTTTATTAAAAAAATAACAAATAATATACTTTGAAATTGATTGATATAACTTAATAAGCTATTATAATTGGAATTGGGGTCAAAATAAGAGAGTTTTATTAATGAAATAAAATAATAACATGTCTAAAAGGATAAGAATATTACTAAGAAATTTTTTTAAATACAATGAATAAAAATGGTATAAAAATATTGGGTTTATAGGACAATTTTTATGAAGGTGTAAATTTTAAATATTTAAAAATAAATACTTTTTTGTATGTTTTATTCATAAATTTTATGTGTTTAGGTTGATAAGAAATTTCACCTATAAGATGTTAAGAAAAAATAATGATTTTTTAAGCCATCATATTTCTAGGGATATTAAAAATCATAAAAATGATAAAAATTTACATTTTATCAATATGATAATTGAAAAACAATATTTTATTAACAAACTATATTTTTTATATTAATAATGTTGATAAAAACAAATGAAAACAAAGAAAACAATATATAGATCTAATGATGTTATAATAACATGGTACTCATGGATTTTTATTTTCTAGAAAACGATAATATTAATATAAGAAAATTTTGATCATAAATTATATGTTAAAATTCCATAATATATATAATTATAGTGTTGTACTATGTAGATAATGTTATAATTTATGGATCAAATGATGACAGTTGTGTGGAGTTCACTGGACTAATACAAAGTTAATTTAAAATGCCTATGACTGGATAAATCACATTATTTCTAGGCATACATATTACTTATTGACAAATTGGAACGTTTATATCTCAATAAATATATTACATATAGATTTTGAAGTGTTTTCAGATGGACTATATAAAACTTACATCAACACTTATTTTATAATGGGTGATTTTATAAAAAGATATTGGTGTAACATCTCCATACATGAATGAGTATTGAGAAATAAATAGAGATATACCCTAATTGATATAAAAATAACCCCATATTATTTTTCTCATGTGTTAATAAGAAAGGTATCAATGTAAACCAAAACAAGTAGATTATTTGAAATAAAATTCACTTTTATGTTGACGTTGTGACAAAATATTTAATATTCTCTAGTGGAACAAATAAGAAAGGATTAATAGGGTTTTTCTAATTACGATTGGTTGTGTTTAGTGATTAATAAATAAACCATGTTTTATGTTAAATTTTATCGTGAATAAAAATGTATCTCTTGAATTATTGAGAGTAAATATTTTATTACTTTAAATACCATTGAAGTAGATTACATTAGAACAAATAAAATATGTAACCAATTGGTTTTGGTGAGACAGAAATTTTTAGATTTTAGAGAAACTATTTTCAAAGCTATCTTGAAAAATATTGAAAATAAAAATACAATTTATGTTATAAAAAATGTTTTCCAACAACATAGAATGAATCAAATTGTGATTAAGTGTCATTGTTTGAAATAAAAGGTTTTAAAATAGTTTTGATGCTAAAATATTTTCCCACCATGGATTAAAATGAATATATGTTGAAAAAAAACTACCCTAAATAAATGTTTTTATAAGAAAGGTGTGAAAACATAGTCCATCCATATCCTTTGAAATTATTTAAAGATTAAAACCCCCTTTATACTAAAGAAATAAATCTTGAGTAACATTTTCGGATCTATTTGGTTCACTATTAATGGTAGGGAGAGATGAAAATTTTATTTTAACACATTATAAAGAACTATAACATGGAACATGAAAATTTTAAAATAGTGTTTTAGAAGACAATTAGTCTCCATGAATTAAATAAGAATTACCAGTTATTATGGTTTCCTTGGAGAATAAGGCTAGTTGAGGTGCTTTTATATGAAACATTTAATGATCAAGAATAATTACACAGTTAGATGAGAATTATGAAATTTATTTCAAGGGGAATTAGAAATGGGCATGGTAATTATATCACAATGATTTTTAAAAATAACTAAAAAATTTATATATCTTGGAAACTAGGATTTATTTCTATTATTAGTGGATATATTTCATTAAAAAATTTTATGGTTCACAAAAACATGTTGTGGGTTGTCTCAAGTAAGTAAAAAACTTAATTCTTATCTATTATATATATGGAATGATTTTATATTTAATTATCAATTTTTAGTTAATTTTAATGAAAAATTAATAATATTTTAACTATTTTAAATGTGGAATGAATATGAAAGATTAAATAAGAGTCTTGAATATAGACATTAATATTTCTGCTAGTAGAGACATTTTGTAGAGATTCGGAATGATCCTCAGAAGAAGATGAAGAGAGTTATTAAGAGAATAAATTATTTTGTAGAGAATCTATTAGGGGATAAATTTCTTGGATAAATATAAAAAATAGTTAACTTATCCCAATTAATAAATATCACACATTAAACTACTTCAATTTTTTTATTAAAAAATTCTTCAATTTATTTTTTTCAAGTGGTAAATTATAATTCACGTGAGTCTGATCCTGGTAAGTGAAATAATCCTTAAGGGTCTCTGAGTTCACGTAAAACCTTATATAATTATGTTCTTAAAATAGTGATTTTGGTATGAGATTAGTTTTTCATTAATTCTCCTTGAATGTAGTCTCCATACTAAGGGTTAACCAAGTAAATTTACATCTTCTTTCTGTATTTATAGACATTCTTTGTGAATTTAGATTTTAAAGTAAGAATAATTTATTTTGAATAAAAAATAATTTTTTTTAATGTAGTCTCTATATTTTTTTCAAATTTTACTATATAAAAAATGTGATGGAAAATTTATTAATAAAAAAAAGTGGAGTTTGTGGAAGTTTTTTTGATTGCATAAAATTCCATTAAAAATAACAATACTAGATATGAATGATTATTAAAGATTTAAAATCTATTATATATAGTTTTGGTGGGCTTTCACATGTTGTGTAACACCATGATTACAACCACAATGGATTTATTTCCACAGAAGTGGTTTTGTGCACAAATGTAAGGGATATATAACGCAATGTAATAAAGACCCTAAATAATACTAAAATAATATTGAAGTGGAGAATATTTTAATCAAAAAAGTCGAATGATATCCCTTTCTATGGTTTATTCATTTTATTCCTATGTTACATTATTTATACCCACTTAGGGATTACACTTCAATATAAGAAAATCATAGGGGAATAATACCTAATGTTATGTGTCCAACTTTGTCCCAAACCATGAAACCAAACTCATTAGATGTGAAAAATAAAAAAGACCATGAACACAAATATAATAATGATACTTTATAAAAATTTACATTATTAAATATTTCAAGAAATTATAATCAGTAAATAACCCATCAAAAAAATTAATAATATAGACTCCCTGGATGATTTGGTGATCTAAAATGACATGAAACACAACGAAAATCTGGTCCACTTGTTTTTATAAATATTATTCTTACCAAATGATGTATTTTATTAATTATTTAATCAAATAAAGGGAATGATAGAGCACCAATAAATACTCCACCTCTTATTCTTCCTCTTGAATGGATGGTTCTCCAAAAGTATCCTTTTCATAGATCACCAGTCATTAATATTTATAATATTTATAGTTCATCTTCCACACAACTCCTCCTGCTAATAAAATTGATTTACATATACATGTTATACACCTGAAATAAAAAATAGGCTAGCATTCTATCCATTAGAACCTTTTTCAGATCTATTATCATAATAAGGCATTGGCAGTGGATATCTAAAAGGGCTAAGACAATGGGTGGGTTTATTGGGATTTTCATGTTATGACTAGTACTAATCAAATAAATTATTAAGTTATTCCCCAGTTTATTTTGAATAAGATGCCAAAAAATGTTCGTTTTTATCCCATATATTCCACATGACATGATATTAAATGAAATGCCACGATGTAATGTAATGGGGATCCTTTTTGGTTATTTCAAAATGTTGGGGGACATTATGGAGAAATCATGTATCTAGTTCTAGATCTGCATTAATACTCATGAAAATGTTCATATATTTATTGATAAGGGTAAGTTCATCACATGAAGAAATTACATGTATACTAATTTTCAAGAGAAGAATTCCTTCCTAAATTAGATATAGGTATTGATTTATAACCTTTTCAATCTTGAAGATATTATTAAACAATTATTACTTATAAGCTATATAAAATTAAAGAAAAAGTGTTGACTTATCCACATGATTAAATCTTGTATATAAATTTAGAATATTAATTACTAAGTAAAAAAATTAAACTAATGAAATGTCATATTGTGTGAATGGTGAGTAAATTGAATGTATAATTATGTATACATTAATAAAATTCATTCGTGATTCATAGGAAATGGATATGGAAATATGAGAGTTGAATTGGAGGCTTTTTGTTTATACTTGATTAATAACATTTCCAATGATGTAACCATGCCGTGGATTTGGATACAAATTCAGGAAAATGATTCCCATTTGTTTCTCAAGAATATTTTTATACATTTATAATTAGGGTTCTTTTATCATGTTTGTCTTATCCTTTCACTGGGAAGGAATGGTATACATACAGATTTAAGTATAAACTTAGACTTGTCATCAAAATTTTGACCTTAGTTATGTAATCTGGGGGGTATGTATTGAACTATTTATTCCATTAGATCGTTATTAATAGATAATATTTTGATATAATCATAATAATAACGTCCAATATTTTTAAATTTTGACAAATATGATATTTATTAGACATCATATTCATTTTATATTTGAAAAAACTCCCCTTTTGACTTCATATATAAAATATAGTAGACATTTTTCCAACAAGAATATATATTGTCAAAAAATTTATACCATCTTAGAAAATTTATTTCCATAAGGAAATATGATGTGAACATACTTAATGAAGGTATAAATCTTGAACTACCTACATATGATGTATTTTCCCACTTTATTTTGTTCACTTTTCTCAGTCATTGACCTAATTAATAATTTCACTTTCATAATTAATAAACTAAATAAATATTTAGTAGTTATAGATTTTATCTAATCCAATGATATTGTGCATGAGTCATTCACTAAGTGAGTAACCTACAAACATTATTTTATTCACCTTATGAAGGACCAATATCCTTTAACGAAGGAGATTTGGAAAAAAATAATATATTCTTGATTTTGTTTAACATCATAAATTCTCCCAAATTCATAGAAAATTTTGGAAATATTTTCTTAATGTATTTGAATATATTTTTTTGAATGAGAAACATATAATTTAAATATATTATTCTCTGGTGTAGAAGTTATAATGATCCCCAATTCTAAGAAACTATTTGGGAATCAACATGATCAGTGGACCAATCATCGTAATATTTTTTCTATGATTTTTTTGATAATCCTTAAGGGAAATCCCCCATAGTCTAATTTTACCTTGGAGTATCATAACATGTTTTATTATTATTTAGATAGCTATTGACTCAAGTTGGAATATTTTTATAGTACCTCATGAATGAATTTTATATATCTTATCTCTAAATTTTGATAGTGGGATGTAATCAATAAAAATTTAATATGGGATTCACCTACTTATTTTTTGGAAACAAATTCCATTGGAATAAGTTTACCTAGCGTATCTTCCGTAGGTTTACCAGTAGAATCAATCATAAAAACCACAAAAATTTATTGTGGAAACAAATTCTCTTTGGATCCTGTTTCATCGTTAAAAAAACACCCTTCTCTCCCCTTACAGTAGAAGAGAATAATTACAGAATTAAAAAATGAATATTGAATAACAATTTTACATGGTTCAACCTCATTTGGATATGTCCAAGGCGTAAACAAAGGAAATTTTTATCCTAACTAAATATACTAAATCTCAATACAAATACATATTTTGGATAGGACTAATTATCCCTCCTTGTCCACTACACATCACAATTTGAAAGGTCACTACTTTCTCTACTAAAGTGTTCTCACCATTCCTTTATATGATTATTATATTGATATAAAACACCTTAGAAAAGATTCACATAGTATTATTCCATGATGTCTTGTGTTAATTTATTAGATAAAATAACCATCAATATGAAGGATTTTATTTTTTATAGAGTCCTTTCATAGAATGCCTTTTCAACTCACGGGAACCTCCTCCACAAATCACCTTCTTTGTGAACCATCAACTATGAAAAACACTATTCACCATGTAATGTGAGTTCTCAGTGTAGTTATTATTCTTTAAGAACTACATTTTTTTAGAGGAATGATGGTTAGACCCCCTTTCCTTTTTGAGATATAGTTCCCTGTAAACCCTTTCTAAGAACATTCTTCATGAACTACCTAATTTAATGAATTTATCCATCACAAACCACATAAGAAATTGATGAATTCTTATTGAGATGTTATTTTATAATGAAATTTTATCATTCTAATTTTGGTATTAGGGTCCTATATATAATAAAATAAATTAAACAAAACATGCTAATCACATTTACACAAATATTGTTTGCAGATTAGCCATCACCACCTACAGAATATGCTATGAGGTCCATGTAAAACCCAATTAATTTTTTGTTCACTTAATTCATATCCCTCGTCGTAAAAAAAATATAAATTTTTCGGTACTATTAAATAATCATTTTTGACCAAATATGACGAGCCTCTTGTGAACAGATTTGATTGTGCAATTTGGGTGAGCATAAAAAGCTTTGGGTGAGCATAAAAAGCTCAGTAAGGGATACACAAAGAATGAAAACTGTTAGTTTATCAAAACAACAAGTAAACCATGTATACTTTATCAATGTAATACTTTTAAACTTTATGAATTAGTAACAAATCTTCACTAAATAAAAGATCATTACTTACCCTTTTGTAACCAAAAGATTACCATAAAACCCATATAAATATCACATAACATATAAAGGTATCTTGGGACATAAACATACTTAAATAGAATAACCATACGGTCGACTTCCACACATATCACTTAATGGAATAGCCATACAGCTGACTTACATACCCAATTCATTGGAGGTTATAACATAAGCACCCATCCTAGTATTCACGGCACCACCCGTCATATTGTTTATCACGTAACCACCCGTCAAATGTCCATGTACCATTATAAAATCATAAGACATAAAACAAATATAATGGAAAGAAAACATATCCACACTTTGATCACAATATATCACTTAAATATATTGACATAACAAATCCATTATAAAAACCAATTTCAATACCAAAATACATAAAATAGTATATGGTATTTATTTCATTTTAAAAACATTACGGCTTGTTGAGGAAGCCAAAGACCAAATAATACTCGCGGCGGCGGAAAAGGTCATTGTCACCACGTACATTAAAAGAAACATTCCTTTTTGTCATTTATTTAAACGCTTCGTAGAAAAAGATTCCTTTTGTATAAAAGTAAAAGTCAAAGGGGTTTATACACCGTATAAAAGAAAGTTATGTATAAAATGAAATATGCCTCAATGAAAGGAGATTGAGACAAAGTCCCTTACCTCGTGTCCAACTTGACTTGATCATTCGTTAATATCCTGAAAAATAAACTTGAGTTAATTTCTAATTGTTTAAGAACCTTTTTCAAGTTCATTATTCCTTTTATATCAGTTATTGCCATGTCATGACCACTATGTAATTATTTAAGTTAATAACGGACATTTTAACGATCATTGGTACTTGAGTAAAAGATAAACTCTTTATAATTACAAGTTGTTCATGTATCCATTATATCCAGAGTTATACTCATGATGTAGATATCATATATATCATATATATCCAGTATATACATGCATTTATAATATTACATAACGTTTAGATTTAAGAAATGAAATGCACCGTTCATGGAGACGGTAAGTCGAACGTACGCATGCACGCTACATTCATTTCTCTGTCATATTAATGCAATTAAAACTAAATGAGAGGTATGAATATTTTAATTCCAGAATTATATTCATCATACATCATATATATCCATTATATATATGTACTTATAATAGTACATTACATTTGGGGATAAGAAAATAAATGTACCGTTCATGGAGACGGTAAGCCGTACGTACGCATGAACGTTACTTTCATTTCTATCTCAATCATTAATGGAAAGAAAAAATAATTATATAAAGGTATATTATAATTCTAGTATAAAATCATATATAATAACTTTAAATCCTTCTTTTATACGACCCATATATGGCATTAACGAATCAAATCACTTTGAGGGGGTGGTAGTCTACACTTCCTAAAAGGAAGATATTGCGTATACCCATAATGGAAGCCATAAGGTATGCCATAAATGAAAAATACAGAAGCTTAAGGAAAACATAAACATATTATATATCATATATAAATATAGTGACATATTAATGGCCACCTTTGAAGGTGTTAGAAAAATATTGAACAATCATCGTTTCGTGAGGCAGAAATTCGTCATCCACAGAAATAGTATGTTCTTTAACCATTAGATGTATGTGTGTGTCAGTGTAGCTCGAATAATTCTTATAAAAACAGCCTATTATATTGAATATACTGGATTTTCTACAAAATAAATGAATAAAAAGAGTTTAGGTGGTTGGAGGAGCAAAATGAAACATAAGAACACAAGAGAAGACACTAATTTTAAATCGGGTAACTCTTTTTAATTTGAGCTCAAAGGATTCCTAGGAAAGACTTATTCCCAAACTGAGGCTTATAGGAGTAATATAGGGATGTGGAGAGACAAAATGGGCAGGGGTTGGCTGAGCCAAAGGCTTGAGAGGTTTGAGTAATGTGGTAGAGGTGAGGGCCTTTTATAAGAGGAGAGGAGGGGCACTCTTGGAAAGTAATAAAAGTTTACTTTATTATAAAATTATTTTCGGATTTTAAAGGTCCCAAATTGATATAATTCGAGGATAAGGTGATAAGGGTTCTAAATATACTCATCCAATAGGTCTTTGAAAATTGTAAGTCTTATATTTTACATTATCTTTTCATTTTATTTAAATCGTTCATTAATGAGGTAATTGCTGTATCATTATGATGTCATAAATAATTTAATTTATTTAATGTCTAAATATTATATAAAAACTATCATGATCTATGAAATCTTTTTATCTTTCTAATGAATATTTATAGTAAAAAATATGACTTGTATAACCCCATTTAAAAATTGTTTTTGTAAAACATCTCATGTTTGTGACATTTTACTTTTAACTTTAAATAAAGTGATATTAATGTTATTTTCCTACCAAAGTGGCTCCATGGGGTCCCCATGTTGAACCATGGATTTTCTTGGTCTTCCATGACACATCGAAAAAGGGTAGGACAGGTTTCAAGTTCATTTCATATTATTAAAACATTATTTTTAACTTAAACGACACTAATTAGCTCTAATCGCGCTTAATACACATAACAGTTACTATTCACCAAAAAAATTATTTTAATCCCATTGAACCATATTTTACTTCTTAATGACAACCATGTATGTCAGATTTTTGAAATTCAAAACACAGAAGTGCTAAATTTTCATATAAACGGAAAATTAGTTTTTATAAGTACCACATAGTGGTTTCACTATTCATCAAAAATTGATGTTTTTTAGAAAAATACCAAAACCTCACCCTAAGCTATATTTGATATTCAGAATTCAAAAATGAAGTCTATTTTAAAAAATTAAAAACATATTAGTTACATTAATTAATTTAATAATTAATTCCCACTGTCATAGCAAATAGCGTGTTTTTATGAAACAATAAGTATCAAAAGATTGACACTAGTTTAAGTCCAATTTCAGAGTGAAATTAATTCCAAAGACCACTGTTGGATTAAATGGTAAAAATAAATTATAATTACACATTAAATCCAATTCAATAGATAATATAATCATGTAAATAAGTTAGATTAAAAAGAGGTTTTGAATTAAAATTCAACATTTTTCACTATTCATTAAAAATGAACTTTATCGGAAAAATACCAAAAATTTACACAAAGTAAATTTTGATGTCCCGATTCTAAAGAATAATTTTATTTGATCCAATATAATGTATAAGAGTGACCAAAACTATATTTATAGACGGTTTGCCATCAAAATGCGATAAGTCGACCTTTTGTGAATGTTAGAGTATATATGCCTAAAATTGAATTATTTTGTGTTTTAAGCCTTTATCTTCTATTGGATAAATGTAGAAACATTTAAAAAAACATATATACTCATATTTTAGTTATTTCTATTCATTCCCGCCAATATAACGACTACTTGTTAACTACCATTTAAAATAATATTATTTTATTACTAGTGTGCAACGTAAGATTTCAAAGAAACCCTTTGTTGCGTATCAGGTACGCTATCGAACATAGAAACCCCTTTAAAGTAAAATTAATATTTATTTCATAAATATTAATAAATATGAAAATGTTTTATTCATTATTTACCTGGGATGTTACATCCTTCCCCCCTTTTGGGAATTGCATCCTCGCAATTTTATTCACTTATCAAAATAAGTGGGGTTATTTATCCCTCATAGAATTTTAAGATTACCATGTTGCCTCTTCAACCATATGGTTTTTCCACCAAACCTTTACCTAGTGAATTACCTTATTTCGCAACACTTTCTCTCTTTGGTCAAGAATCTAGATTGATTGTTCTTCATAAGAGAGATTATATTCCAACTAAACTACCTCTGGGCTCAAAACATGAGATGGATCTGGAATATACTTTCTCAACATCGAAACATGAAAAACATTATGTACCTGAGACAAACTCGGAGGTAAAGCTACTCTGTCTGCAACTGATCCAACTCTCTCCAAAATTTCATATGGTCCAATGAACCTTGGACTCAGCATTCCGTTCTTACCAAATCGCATCACACTTTTCCATTGTGAGAATTTGAAAAAAACATGCACACCTACCTCAAAAGATAGATCCTTCCTACTATTGTACGCATAACTCTTCTGCCTACTCTGAGCTGTTCTCATGTGTTTCTGTATCAGCTGAACTTTTTTGCCAACTCTTCTACCAATTCTAGTCCCATTAGCTTCCTTTCACCCACTTCATCCTAAAAAGCTGGAGTTCGACACCGCTTCCCATTTAATGCCTCAAATGGTGCCATCTGTATACTAGAATGAAAACTGTTATTATATGATAACTCAACAAAAGAAAGATGCGGGTCCTAACTTCCCTGATAATATATCGAACAAGCACGTAGCATATCCTCCAAAGACTTAATTGTTCGTTCTGACTGCCCATCTGAATGAGGATGAAAAGCTATACTAAAATTTAATTCAGTACCCAACGACTTCTGAGGGCCTTTACAAAAGTTATAAGTAAACATAGGATCACGATCAGATACAATGGAGAGGGGAACTCCATTAAACCTGACTATCTCTTTAAGATACATCCATGCAAGTTGATCTAGAGACAAAGTATCTCGAATAGGAAGGAAATGAGTAGATTTAGTCAATCAATCAACAATAACCCAGATTGCATTATTACCTCGAGATGTCCTCGGTAATCCCACAACAAAGTCCATGCATATATTTTCCCATTTCCACTCTGGCACTAGTAATGGCTGAAGCATCCCTTTCAGTTTCTGCTGCTCTGATTTAACCTGCTGACAATTCAAACACTTCACAGTAAAATCAGAAATATATCTTTTCATTCCATCCCACCAGTAATACTCCCACAGATCTCTGTACATCTTAGTACTTCTAGGATGAACTGAAAACGGGGAACTATGAGCCTCACATGACAACTCATTCTTCAATTTTGAATCACTATGCACACACAATCTCTTCCGAAGCCTCAAAGCACAATCATTATCAATGTTAAATTCAGGAAACTTACCCTTCTGAACCAGCTCTACCTTTTTCTACAACTCACTGTCTTGCTTTTGTGCTTTCTTGATTCTGTCTGATAGAGAAGATGTCACTGATACCTGAAACAAAACATAAGGACTTCCTGCACAAACAACTTCAATGCCAAATCTCATCATATCCTTATCCCAAGGAACACGTTCCAAATGCAACAATGTAAATGAATCATTACTTTTTCGACTCAAAGTATCAGCCATTTTATTTTCTTTTCCTGGATGGTAATGAATTGTAAAATCATAATCCTTGATTAATTCTATCCATCTCCTCTATCTCATGTTCAATTCTTTCTGAGTGAATATATACTTTAACCTCTTGTGATCGGTATATATTTCATACTTTACTCCATACATATGATGCCTCCAAATTTTAAAAGCAAAAACAATAGCAGCTAATTCCAAATCATGTGTAGGGTAATTTACCTCATGAGTTTTTAACTAACGTGAAGCATATGAAATTACCTGATCATTCTGAATAAGGACACATCCAAGTCATTTCAATGAAGCCTCACTGTATTTAACAAACTCACCATTCCTGGAAAGAAGTGCCAAAACTGGAGCATTCCCGAATCTTATTTTCAACTCCCGAAAACAATCATCACATTCTTTTGTCCAGATAAACATAACACCCTTCCGAGTTAGCTTAGTCATTGGACTAGATAATCGTGAAAGATTTTCAACAAACCTTTAGTAATAGCCTGCCAAACCAAGGAAACTACGAATCTCAGTTACATTTGTGTGTCTTGGCCATTCTTCCACAACCTTTGTTTTTACAGGATCAGCAGTTATCCCATCTTTAGAAATAATATGACCAAGGAAAGAAATTTGTTGCAACCAAAACTCACACTTTCTAAATTTTCCATAAATTTTCTTTTCATTCAAGGTTTGAAAAATAATGCTTAAATGTCTTTCATGCCCTTATTTACTTTTAGAAAAAGCCAAAATATCATCAATAAAAACAACCAACATTTTTCACCTGAGTCAACTGAGCCATCACTACAACAAACTGTTTAGTTCTGATTCTGACCATCACAGGATACTTATTTGAAAGTTCATTTCTCTCTGTATGCCTTCCCAAAAAAGCGGCTCTGTTTCCTCTAGGGAAAACCATTCTTATCATAGAAATAACTTAGGTGAAGTAACATGGTAATCTTTAAATGCTATATCATTTCAATTTGACCTTAAAAAATATTTATGGATAATCATTTAATAAAATTCTAACTCCTAAAGTTATCTAAACCAACCTCTGATACAAACTATGAGGCCCTATCCTTAATCATTATTTAATATTGAATTAAATGAATTATTCACATTGAGAATCTTTTCAGGTTTATACTTATAGGGAATTAGTACATAACTATTACATTTCAAAATATTACAAAGTAGACACTTCTACTATGTTTCCATAGAATAAAAAGTCTTAAAAAGAAACATGTTTAGTTCCATTTTTATATAGAATGACTTTACCTTGATCCCATCCTTGACCCTATTCCACATTAAGTCCTGTGAAAAACATTTCAAAAAAAAACATGGGGTGAGCATAAAAATCCCAGTAAAGGATACATAAAGAATGAAAACTGTTAGTTTATCAAAACAACAAGTAAACCATGTATACTTTATCAAAGAAATAATTTTCAACTTTTTGAAGTGGTAAAAACACTTAACTAAATAAAATATCATTACTTACCATTTTGTAACCAAAAGATTACCATAAAACCCATATAAATATCACATAACATATAAAGGTAACCTGGGACAAAAACATACTTAAATGGAATAACCATACGGTCAACTTCCACACATATCACTTAATAGAATAGCCATACGACTGACTTCCATACCCAATGCATTGGAGGTTATAACGTAACCACCAGTCCTGGTATTCATGGCACCACCCGTCATATGGTTTATCACGTAACCACCCGTCAAATGTCCATGTACCATTAAAAAATCATAAGATATAAAACAGATATAATGGAAAGAAAACATTTACGTACTTTTATCACAATATATCACTTAAATATATTGACATAACAAATCCATTATAAAAACCAATTTCAATACCAAAATATAAAAAATATTATATGGTATTTATTTCATTTTAAAAACATTACGGCTTGTTGACGAAGCCAAAGAACAAATAATACTCACGGCGGTGGAAAAGGTCGTTGTCGCCGTGTACGTTAAAAGAAACATTCTTTTTTATTGTTTAGTAAAACGCTTCATATAAAAAGATTCTTTTTTTATAAAAGTCAAAGTCAAAGGTTTTTATACATCGTATGAAGTAATGTTGTGTATAAAACAAAATATGCCTCAATGAAAGGAGATTGAGATGATGTCCCTTAACTCGTATCCGACTTGACTTGATCATTCTTTAATCTCCTGAATAATATACTTGAGTTAATTTCTACTTGTTTAAGAACCTTTTTCAAGTTCATTATTCTTTTTATATCACTTATTTCCATGTCATGAACACTATGTAATTATTTAAGTTAATAACGGTCGTTTTAACGATCATTGGTACTTGAGTCAAAAATAAACTCTTTATAATTACAAGTTGTTCATGTATCCATAATATCCAGAGTTATACTCATGATGTAGATATCATATATATCATATATATCCAGTATATACATGCATTTATAATATTACATAACGTTTAGAGGTAAGAAATGAAATGAACCGTTCATGGAGACGGTAAGCCGTACGTACGCATGAACACTACTTTCATTTCAATGTCATATTAATGGAAATAAAACTAAATGAGAGGTGTGAATATTTTAATTCCAGAATTATATTCATCATACATCATATATATCCATTATAGATATGTACCTATAATAGTAAATTACATTTGGGGATAATAATTGAAATGCACCGTTCATGGGGACGGTAAGTCGTACGTACACATGAACGCTACTTTCATTTCTATAGCATAATTTAATGGAATGAAATAATAATGATATAAAGGTATATTATTTTTCCAGTATAAAATCATATATAATAACATTAAATCCATCCTTTATACGTCCCACATATGGCATTAACGAATCAAATCACTTTGAGGGGGCAGTAGTCCGCACTTCCTAAAATGAAGATACTGCGTATACCCACAATGGAAGCCATAAGGTATACCATAAATGAAAAATACAGAAGCTTTAGGAAAACATAAAGAAATTATATATCATATATAAATATAGAGACATCTTAATGTCCACCTTTGAAGGTGTTAGAAAAATTTTGAACAATCATCGTTTCGTGAGGCAGAAATTCTCCATCCACAGAAACAGTGTGTTCTTTAACCATTATATGTATGTGTGTGTGAGTGTAGCTCTAATAATTCTTATAAAAACAGCCTAGCATATTGAAGATACTGTATTTGTTACAAAAGAAATTAATAAAAAGAGTTTAGGGGGTTGGAGAAGAAAATTAAAACATAAGAACACAAGAGAATACACTACCTTTAAATCGGGTAACTCTTTTTAATTTGAGCTCAAAGGCTTCCTTGGAAAGACTTCTTCCCAACGTGAGGCTTCTAGGAGTAATAGAGGGGTGTTAAAAGACAAAATGGGTAGGGGTTGTCCGAGCCAAAGGCTTGAGAGGTGTGGGTAATGTGGTAGAGGTGGGGTCCTTTTATAAGAGGAGAGGAGGGGGCCTTTTATAAGAGGAGAGGAGGGGCACTCTTGGAAAGTAATAAAAGTTTACTTTATTATAAAATGATTTTCGGATTTTAAAGGTCCCACATTGATATAATTCTAGGATAAGGTGATAAGGGTTCGAAATATACTCATCCAATAGGTCTTTGACAATTGTAAGTCTTAGATTTTACATTATCTTTTCATTTTATTTAAATCGTTCATTAATGAGGTAATCGCTGCATCATCATGATGTCATAAATAATTTAATTTATTTAATGTCTAAAAATTATAAAACAAATATCATGATGTAGGAAATCTGTTTAGATTTCTAATTAAAATTTATAGTAAAAAATATGACTTGTATAACCCCATTTAAAAATTGTCTTAGTAAAACAACTCATGTTTGTGACATTTTAATTTTAACTTTAAATAAAAAGATATTAATGTCATTTTCCTTCCAGAGTAGCTCCATGGGGTCCCCAAGTTGACCCATGGATTGTCTTGGTCGGCCATGACACATCCAATAAGGGTAGGACATGTGTCAAGTTCATTTAGTATTATTAAAATATTATTTTTACCTTAAACTACACTAATTACCTCTAATCGCGATTAATAAACATAAAAGTTACTATTCAGCAAAAAAATTATTTTAATCCCATTGAACCACATTTTACTTCTTAATAACAACCATGTATTTCAGATTTTTGAAATTCACAACACAGAAGTGGTAAAAGTTTATTTAAACAGAAAATCAGTTTTTATAAGAACCACATAGTGGTTTCACTATTTATAAAAAATAGACGTTTTTCAGAAAAATACCAAAACTTCACACTAAGCTATATTTGATATTCTGAATTAAAAAATGAAGTCTATTTTACAAAATTCAAAAAATATAAGTTACATTAATTAATTTAATAATTAATTCCCGCTGTCAGAGAAAATAGCGTGTTTTTATGAAACAATAAGTATCAAAACATTGACACTAGTTTAAGTCCAATTTCAAAGTGAAATTAATTCCAACGACATCTATTGGATTAAATGGTAAAAATATATTCTAATTTAACTTTAAAACCAATTCAAAAGATAATGTAATCATGTAAATAAATTAGATTAAAAATAGGTTTTGAATTAAAATACAACATTTTTCACTATTCATTAAAAATGAACTTTATCGGAAAAATACCTAAAATTTACACAAAGTAAATTTTGATGTCCCGATTTTAAAGAAGAATTTTATTTGATCTAATAGAATCTATAAGAGTGACCAAATCTATATTTACAGAGGGTTCTCCATCAAAAGTCTATAAGTCGACCTTTTGTGAATGTTTGAGTATATATGCTTAAAATTGAATTCTTTTCATGTTTTAAGCCTTTATTTTGTATTGGATAAATGTAGAAACATTTAAAAAAAACATATATAATCATATTTTAATTATTTATATTCATTCCCACCAATATAACAACTACGTGTTAACTACCATTTATAATAATATTATTTTATTACTAGTGTGCAACGTATGATTTCAAAGAAACTCTTTGTTGCGTATCGGGTACGATATCTAACATAGAAACCCATTTAAAGTAAAATTAATATTTAATTCGTAAATATTAATAAATATGAAATATTTTATTCATTATTTACCTAGGATGTAACAGGGAATAACCCTTTGCAGGGGTGTAAATTTACTATTTATGTCCACAAATGATGAATCTTATGTGGTCTATAAATTTCCTATGCAGTTCACATAGCTTAGATTCTATGTGGAAAAAATAAGATATTTTTTTCCAATAATATTTCCCTTTGTGGTTTTTGACAACACTTCCAATTGATCCAACAATTTTACCAAAATTCAATTATTCTGATTCTAGGTATATTCAAAGACTTACTCAACACACACTCTAAGCCCACCTGATCCATGATATGTGTGAAATAAAGGGTGGTAGGTAGAGTTCATTAATTAAAACCTTATTACTACATTGTTCCATTTCTTTAATCAAAAACCCCATCTATCATGATATATATCCGTTGTTCAATCAACTTTTGCATTGTTTTATTTAGAACTCCCCCGAATTAACTTCTCCACCTATCATTAACATTCCCTATCTCCATCCAGAAAATTTAACTCCCTTCTTCATTGGACCCAATGGTCATTACCTAGTGGATTAAACATTTTAAAGAACACATATAATCACATAATATAAAAACACACCATTCCCTAGGGAAAGGGGTCCCACACCGACACATTTCAAGCATGGGGAGTCTACTTAAGACCAAGAGCTATTTGATGATGCTCGGATCTCTATTTCAGTAAGGCCTTCTTCAAAATGTCTACATCCTATCGTTTTTTAGAAACATACTTCAACATAACATGACCGGGATCTAAATTCTCCTTGATAAAATGATACTTCATTTCAATGTTCATTTTTCATGAGTGATTGACTACATTATATCTTTGATTTACCACACTTGAATTATAGCAACGAATCAGTACAAGATAACTCAATTCAACTCCCACTTCATCAGATTATTGCTACATTAAAAAAACTATGTTTATGCATGAGTAGTTACAACATATTCATCTTCGTTAGTGATCAATGAAATAATATCTTATTTCAGGCGTTTATATGAAATGCATAACCCACTAAGATAAAATGCTCCAATTGATTATGAATTTTTATCATATAATAAAATATCTTTATATATATATATATCCAAATAATTATTTTTGAGATTTTTCGGTATACAGTAAACTAATATCCACCATTACCTTGATATACCAATGTATTATTTTAACTGCAAGTAGGTGGATTTATTTGGGATTACCATGATACCTGGATGATTCACATGTGGATAAAAGAATAGAATTATCTGTTTCTATCTAGTATAATATATTATAAATGATACTACTCTATTATATGAAATTAACTTCTTTTTCTTTACCATCTCATAATAGTTTCATTTGGGTATCCAATAGAGGTATCATATCATTGGAATTTTCAATTCTAGATATTCTCATATCCTAATTTGAATATTTTTATTGAAAAATACATGTTCTATTACTTCATTTTATTACCTATAATCCAATGAAAATGGTTTTTTCACCAATAATTTTCTTTGGAATCTCACATTTCATGAATTATGTGAATTATTTGCACTATGCCCCATCTCATACACCAAATATTATGTTTTTGAAATACTCTAGCACCATTATCCTTTGATTAAAATCATTATTTACATATGTATTATAATCAAATCCACTATAATGAAAACTGAACTTCTTTAGAAACTGATTGAGTTGTGAATACCACATTCTTTGTGCTTGTTTTTATATATATAGTGCCTTCCGTAGCCAAAAAACACTACTATAATTTCCATGAATTATAAAACCATATTTCTTCTTGATATACACTTCATCTAGGCCACTATTCAGAAATCCTAACTTAGAATCCATCTGGAAAACATTGAACATTCATTTCACTACGATGGCCATGAATAATCTTTGTATCTCCAGCCTTACGATGGGTGAAAATGATTCATCAACATAGATACTCTCTATATGGGAGTACCATTTTCACACTATACATGCTTCGTTTCTAATCCCTATTCCATCTTCATTTAGTATATTCTAGAATACACATATGGTACAGATAAAAATCTTATCTTCTGGTCTCAAAACAATATTCCATGTCTGATTTTTTTAGATTGGGTCATGTTATTCATTCATTTATTAAACCCAAATCTCATATGTTGATTATTATTCAAAACAACATTAATCTACCCATGATATTAATGTTTCTTTTTTTAGAGTTTTCTTCTTCTATACTGACAATGGAACTGTCTGCTCACTGATTATGTTGTGTATATCAATTTTATATCAACTCTTTAGTCTCTATGGAGATATTAGTTTTTGTTTGTAATTTTCTATATCTGAATCTACTTCTGAGTCTGCACCAGGTACAAAAACTCCCCCTGATCTTCATATCTCTTAATCACTATCCTCCTGATACTATTGATGTATTTTGGGAAGACTCTACACATTTTATATCAAAACCTCATCATTACATTATATAAAATTTCCCAGCATCTTATTAAAGCATTTATATGATTTTATTTTTCTTGAGTATCGAATATATATACCTTAGTCTCAATGGGATTCCAAATTCCTTTGTTTCTGCATATTGATATTAAAATAATTACTTATAATGAATGGAATGAACTTAAATATGTATTTATTCCATACCATAGCTCATATGGTGTCTTCTCTTCCTTTAGACGTAATAAGGATTGATTTTATGTGTAGACTGAATTCATCACTTCTTCCTTCCAAAAAATTTCTAGAAGTTCTTTATCTATGAAAATTTTTCTAGCCATGTTGTTTATAATTTGATTTATTCTCTCAATTGTTCCATTTTCTATTGATTTTAAACTATTGAATCTTGATGCCCTTGGTCTGCAGTATTTCCATCCTCCTCAGTGATGGATTTTTTGTAATAATTTCATGAATAAAAATTGAAATGATGATGAGGATCTAAGCCCACTGAATTCTCATTAAATCACTAATTAAGAGAGTATGATATCTCATCCCATTAATAGATCTTGGTTAAATAGGTCTACACATCCATATCAACTTACTCAAGCAATTTTGTTGAATGTTTTCTCTTTTTTTAATATGTATTTCAAATGATCTTCCCTAGTTAATAATCATTACATGTACGGGTATGATAACATGAAAACCTTGGGAGATCTCGAGAAACATCACATTTCACCAGATCATCCAAGGAATCTTATCTCAAATGATCAATTTTTTTCTGTAACCTATTTGATTCTTCCTTGGAATGAAAGAACATATATTCTCAACTCACAAGGTATAGATTACCCTTAATATTATTTCCCTAAAAACAACTAAACTATGTTTTCTATGATGATATATAATTTCATAAAGAATATTATTTAATGTCCTGAGTCAAATAATTAAATAAAAGTTATAAAGTGGTGACTTAAAACCTTAACAACCAATATATTTGAACATATCATGTATTTTTTCCCAAAAATGGCTTTTACCCCTATAATAATATTCAAGAAATAATAATTAACAAATATTACAATTTTATATCTGATTCCTATAATCATATCCTTATTACCTATCTTATGAGTGGTGAATCCACTATCAAAGATCCATTTTCCAAAGAGATCTAATTATTTTAAGGAAATCTATGAAACAACTACCTATACATCGATTTTCTTTTTGATCAATGAATTTGATTGATACTCTTGATCATGATCAAAGTATGATAGAAAACATTTATCTCATATTTTTGAATACTGATTTTTTGTTTTGAGATCATCTGAAGATTCATTTAGTTGTTTTTTATAACCACTTTAGTGTATTTTGGATCATTCCTCCATATTATTGTTGTAATTTTTTTTCCACGTATCCAAATCATCCATACAAAAAAATAGTGGAACAAAAAGGATATCTTATAATATTTTGATACATTTGGATGCCTCTTTTCCTCATGTTCCCTTCTGTACCTCCTGGTCATGGAACATATAATTTGTGAGTGTACCATATTTCCACATAAATAACACCTGATGTGGGTTTCATTCTTGTGTGTCACATCTATACGAGTGGTTGTCCTTTTAGTTCTTCGAATCTTAGGAACCATCTTTGTACCCAAATAAATATTCAACCTCATAGTGGGTTATTGTGGTATAAAATCAACCATCACTACTTTCTTATTGTCATCAAGACCCATACATGTTGTATCCTTCTGATCTATCATTTTATTCTCCTATTATCCAATTTTTTGTTTCATTGGAACTATGTGTTCCCATTTTCTCTTTTATGTTTCCTCTATATCCGGCAATACCGAAGTCAAGAGTTTCTCCTTATCTTTTACCTTTATCCATAGGTTTAAAACCTCCTCCTCACTCTCTTAGATGTATTTAACTCTATATTTTACTATATTGGCCAGTCTATTTGTAATTCGAGTCTATTATTAATCTTTGAGCATGAACCAAATGAGTTTCATTGTGTTTTTTGAATATTTAGATTTAGGCCTAGTAATTTCATCCGACTTCTCAATATTTTGTTATTTCGGCTATTGAATATAGTGTTAGGAATCCTAAACCACCCTTTTGGGTTTCTTGTTTTGTCTCTCCAAATGTATATCTCTTCATGCGCAACTTCTAATTCAAAAAGAATGTTTACTCTTCCTTCAAATTCTCCTTCGTCATTGTCACTTTCATCATTTATTTAGAATTTATAAAAAATGAAACCATAGAATTTTCATCATGATCCTTTCAGTACTCAAACTCTTCTACCTTCGATTCTTGTGAACTGTTATCTTATATTGAAATCAGATATTTATTTTTGAATAAATTTCTATTGGAACTTCTCATACAATTCACATTGACTGATGAATTATTCTTGAGAACATCCTCTTCATCTTCACAATATTCTTGAATCTTCATAGGAAACCTTTTTACAATATTTCAATCTTCCCACATCAAAATCATGAATGTGTCAGATTTATTTTGAAATTTACTCTTCCACTTTGTAGATATGAGGTGGTGAATCAATTGAACTTATCTACATTTTTACTCCTAAATATATTCAACAGTGAGCTACATTGAGGCATGTAATTCAACTTAATTGGAATTCCCCTTGTACACAACATCATTATAAAACAATTCTCATCATCTATAGTACTAGAGTACTCTGTAATCAATTCAATTTCAGTTCATTATGATCTTTATCCTCTAGTATATAGACATTTCAATTGAAATGAGGTAGGATTCTTCTCTAGATTCAATTATCGATATTTACATCATTAATAATTTCACGAAGACTACACATATTCATTCCAAGATGACCTTCAATAAATCAATGAATTCATCTAGAGACACATTGGGGTGCCTTATCAAGTCATCATATTTGTTCCAAAAAACATGAAACTGTGCATCCTAATCTTTTGAATCTCATTCCTATACATTAATAAGATTATACCACATATCATGTGAAGACATAAATGAAATTTAATTTGAATAGATCATGTTAGATAAGGCCCCCTATGAAATTGATTACATTATCATCAAAATCCAATTCCCTATGGTATGATTCTGACAAGAAATCATTATCTATATTGGAATAAATACCAGAAATTGCAGTCATAAAAAAATATTATCCAACGATAAAAAGAAGTCATTCATCTAATTCTTACATAGCTGAAAATTGTATCTACCAAATACTCGAATCCATTCATTGTTAAAAGAATCTACATATTCTACTGAGATAGAACTACTGACTTTAAACCTTCATTTGATGAAAATTATGTTCAGAATTAGGTTAAATACTCTAATATGAGAGGTGAACTAGGGTGCGATAGGTTTAGTGAACAATATATTTGGATATTGTTTTGTTGTTAAACTAAAAATATACTCTCTCCTTTTCATAGAAGAGGATAATATGAAAAATAATACATAGAAAAGATATATAAATTTTATTTGGTTCACCGTCACTAGGATACATAAAATAAGTATACCAAGGCAATGTGCCTATGTATCGAATCCACTAAAGCTCACTAAAAATAAAATGTTTTGGGAAGACTAACTATCTCTCATAGTTCACTATAGATCATAATTTTAAAGTTCAATGGTCTCTCCAAAAATGTATTCTCACTTCTCTTTCAGATGATTCTTTTGTTTATATGAAACACCCCATAAAAGTATCACACATTAGTGTGCCCTATTGTCTAGTATTAACCTAGTGGATCAAATACATGTGACCACATAATGTGTTCTTTGCAGACAATACTTTGATAAACATCCTTTTCCCTTCTTGGAAACCTCCTTTGTGGACCACCAACTTTGATAACCACCTACTTCATGAACCACCATTCATAGTGTAGCGTGAGTTCTCCATTGAATTACTTTGATTTTCAGGGATCCTTCACATCGAAAATTAATTATTATACTCAAACACCATTCATTTGCGAAATAAAATTCTATAAAACCCTCCTTTATAAACTCTCTACATGAACTACTCATTTTAATAATTACACCCTCACAAATCAAATAATGCATGGTGGAATTCTTCTAGAGAGTATCTTTTAAAATGAAAATTTTCCCTTTATAATTACTTGATTATAGTCCATTATAAATAATTATAAATCCATAAAAATACATAAATTAAAATTAAAAAAATCTGATTTGAAGATTATCCATCACCACATACGGAATATGTTATGTGTTTCTCATAGCACATGATCCCTTTGCGACTCTCTTAATTCATCACCCTAGTCTGCAAAAAAAATTTCTTTATAGTGAATATTTACTCAATTTTTGTCACTGAAAATGACAATCCTCCGATGAATTAATTTTTTATGTGGTTTTAGTAGTGAACAAACCATTGTGGGAATATAAATTCTCTACTTCCATCTACAAACAACAAACCCTTTGTAGTCCATAACCAATCCATTTGGTTCACAGAGCACATCTGATATGATAAAATATTTAATTTTTTGGTATTCCTTTGCAGTTTTGAATACACGATTTTTGTTATCCAATTATTATTTACAGAAATCATTTATTTTACACAAATAAAAAATAGCTTTTAAGGCCCAAAATTTTTAAAAATAGTAGGAAACAACACCATCATCAAAATAACTTTTTTTTGGAAAAAATAAATGGAATAAAATTGTTAGTCATCATTTTCAACAAAAAAAACCAAAAAACACTACAATGTCACCATAAAGTCTTATTTTTATAATAATATAATTCTTTTGTTTATTGAAAACAGTACAAAGTTTTCAAAAAAATTACCAAAATTCAATTTTTTTGATTCCAAATTGTGATCAATGATTTACTCAACACACACTCTAAACCCACATGATCCATGACCAACATCATAAATAATAGTAATATAAAAAATTAATCAATGAAACAATTTATTCACACACCGTTAAATTGATTTAATTATGAAACCCATATTTCATGATATACAACCATTCATCAATCATCTTTAGTAACCTCTAATTTAGAACTCTGTCTACTTCGCTAATCCCCTATCATTAGCTTCCCCCCTCTCCGCATTAAGATGTTTTATCCCTCATTTTCATGAAAACCTATGGTCACTAATTTGTGGATCCAACATTATAATGAACAAAAATTATCACATAATCAAATAACACAACAAAAATCAGTAGAGGGGGTCCCAAATCAACACTTTTCAAGTATGGGGAGTCGACTAAAATCCAAGATCTAGTTGATGCTGCTCAAAAACCTTATTGGGTATGGCCTTAATTAGAATGTATGAATATTATTGTCTAGTTGTTACATACTCCCACTTCATAAGCCCATGATCCACCATTTCGCAGATAAATGAAACATTAATTCAATGTTCTTTGTTTGTTAGTGATGGACTCGATTATTTAAAATATCTATAGTAATTGAATTATAATAATATATTCCAGTCAGATAATTCACTTTAACTATTATATCTTCATGGAGCTACTTCATCCACTAATATTGTTTGGAAGCATGAGTAGGAACAATATATTCTTCTCCTACAGTGCTCAATAGAATCAAGTTATATTTATTGATTATCCAATGAATTCACAATACACTAATAAGAATGTCGAACATGTTTTTTATTTTATATAATCTATTGAATTAGATCAATCTTCATCTTTTTACCTTAACAAAACTTGGCAAGAGTTTTCATTATATAATAAACCTAAACTCCATATGCCCCTAATATAACGAAGTATTATTTAAACATAATGTAATAGGGTTTATTTGGAATAACATTTATACCATTATATTTGGCATGTGAAATAAATAATATTACGTCTTCTCATTTTCAGGTATAATACAATGCCAATGATCTTCCTGTATTCTGTGATATTACCACTTTCCTTCATTATCTTCTGATAATTTCATCTATGTAGCCACCAAAGTCATCATTTGTTATAATTATTCATTCCAAATCAAATCAACACATATTTATAATATTATTATGGTAAAAAAATGTTGCATTCCTTACATGTGTAACTTATAAACCAGGAAAAAAAGTCTTTTTCACTAATAATTGTAATAAAAAATCACGTTTGATGAATTTGGAAAATTATATTCACTATCATTATTCTGATATACCAAATATTATCCCATCAAGATACACTATAACAATCTTCCTTTGATTTCTGTCATGGTTGACATATATATTGCATTCAAATCCTAATTTTTAAAAAATGAGATTCTTCATAAACTAATAAAGTTGTGAATATCATACTCTTTGTTCTTGTTTAATCCCATAATATTCCTTAGAAAAAATATTATTCTCATATTTATGAATTTTAAAACCATATGGATGCTCTATATTGACTTATTCTCTTAGAAAACCATTAATAAATTAAAACTTCACATCCATCTGGAAAACATTTAACTCTCTTTTCATTGCTATGGTCAAGAATAATTTGATTCTCTCTAGCCTCATACTTGGTGAAAATGCTCCATAAAAATTTATACCCTCTATCTGGGAGTACCCTTCTCACAGTAGTCGGGATTTGATACAAATCACCATGCCATCTTGTTTTAGTTTATTCACGAAAGTCAATTTGGCCATGATGACATTATTATATACTGATCTCCTAACATTATCTTTTGTGTGATTCATTTATATATGTTCATGTGATTCATTCTTTTCATGATCCCAAGTCTCACCTCTTGATTAATCATAAAAAAATTTGAATCTATATGTGATAAAAAAAAATATTGTTGTAGAGTCTACATCTTCATTGTTAGCACTGGAAGTATTTTACCACCGATTATGTTCTATCTATTTGATTCAGCTCAACTATTTAGTCTCTATGAAGATACAATTTTATTTTAATACTATTTATTATATAAATATTCTTCTAATTCTGTATTTAGTACTGGAACTCCCCCTGAGCAGGTTATCTCTTCATCAATATACTCCTGAATCTTTTAATGCATATGATGATTTTCATCATTTTCTATCATAACCACATCATTACATTATATAAAGATTCCCACCCTATTATTAATAAATTTATATTAATTTTTTTTGTGTATCAAATAATTATTCTTTTACATCCATGGGATTAAAACACTCTTTATATCTCCTTATTGAGAATAACACACTTACTTACAAAGACTCTAATGTACATCAATGTTGGATTCATTCTATACCATATATCTTATGGATTCTTCACTTACATTGGATTTAATAAGGATCTATTTGATGGGTAGACTGATTTCATCACTTATTCATCCAAAAAAAATTAGGGAAGGTATTTATAAATGATAATTTTTCTATCCATGTCTTTGATAATTTTATTACCTCTACCAACCACTCAATTTTTCTATGGAGTTATTACTGTTGAAATTTGATGCCCTATGCATTGTTTATCTAGAAGATATACCACTCATTTTTTGTGACCTCTATTCCACTATTATATTGGAACTTATAGAATTTTTGACATATCATATTTTTAGCTCCCCTTTGATAATGATTTATACAATTGAACACTTAATAATTGGGATGACTATTGAATCAAATGACATTATACTAAAATTATTAATGAATAGAACATAAAATTTCCTACCATCAATATCTCTTAGTGAAATAGGTCTTCACACATCAATATGCACTAACTCAAATAATTGTGTTTAACTTTTCTCTATTTCCTTATATGTATTTTGAATTATCATACCTTTTTTATAAGCACCACATGTATGGGTATGATCACATGATAACATAGAGTGATCTTGAGCAGCATCACACTACACCAGATCATCTAAGGAAGTTTGGCTGTGATGAACAAGATGCTTACACCATAACCTAATTTATTCTTCCTTAGAAAGAGAGCATATATATTCTTCTCCACTAAAAAGTTATATATTCCCCTTCATATTATTTCCATCCAAAAAAACTCCACGGAAATTTTCCATGATGAAGAATAATTTCTTGGAAAATTTTATGGAATGTCTTATGTAACACAATTGAATGGAATGTAGAAATTTGTGATTAACACCCTCAAAAACCAATACATTTGAACATATCTGGTCTTTTTACCCATACATGGATTATCCCGAGATAATAATACTCAAGACATTATCATTAGAAAATCATATAATACCTTCCTTGTCGTATCTGATTTCGGTCACTGGATCATTACTCACTGTCATACGAGAGATGTATCCACCATTTTTTATAAATATTATAGTGTGAGATGATTCTTTAAAAGAAATATCAAAAACCACTAAATTTTCATATATTTTATTTCTGATTTTTTTTTTTGAAAAATACACATGATTATACAGAGAGAATGATGGAAAACATTCATCTTGTAGAACCACTAATTGATTTTGTGTATTCATATCATTTTAAGATCCCTTTACTTATTGCATACTACCTCTTTGAGTCTTTTTTGGCTCATTATTCTATATAGTTTGTGTATAATATCCGGACACGTGTTCAAATACTACACACCATAAATAGTGAAACTCAAAATATATCTTGGATTATTGATATCTGTTTGGACACCTCTATCGCTCTTATTCCCATTAGTACCTCTTATCTATAGAATATACATTTTGTGAGTGTCCCATCCTTATGTAGAAAAAGATGATAATGAAGGATGCATTCCTGCATATCACTTTTACTCTTTTGGTTACCCCTTGGGTTCTCAAAATATTTACATTCTGGTTCTTACTAAAATCAATATTCATCCTAGGATAGGTTGTTGTGGTTAACATCAATCATTACTACATTGTTTTTTCTATCAATCCACATACCAACTTATCCTTCTGATCTATCATTTTCTTATCATGGTACACTTTTTTCTATTCCATTGGAACTACATATTCTATTTTTCCCTTTCCAATTTCCTTTTTATCATACTTTTCTAGATTCAAGATTTTCCCCTATTCTTTTACTTTTATTCGTTGGTTGACATCCTCCTCCTCATTATTTTCGTTGAGTTTTACTAAATATTTTAATATGTTATCCTGAATATTAAAAATTATGGATTGTTCATAAACGTTGATATTTTAATGAATGTATTTCTCGGATTTTTCGAAATTTTCATATTAAATCCAATAAATTTTCACCACCATCTCAGGGTTCCCTTCCTCCTATTACTTCATATAGAGTTTTGAATCATTAAACATCCTGTTGGATTTCTGTGATTTGGATATGAAATTGTTTATATATTACATAATATATTCTAATTCTATCTAATTATTAAATATTGATTCAAATTATCCTTCTAAATTTTAACTTTCATCCATTGTTTGTGAATTTCTACCAACTTCTACCATATCATTTCTTTCAGGATCCATGCTGTCCCTAACTATTTTACATCTGATTTTTATAAATTATCATCTTATTTTGAAAGCTTAAATTAATTTTTCAATAAATATCTCTTTTTACTTATCTTTACATTCAAATTATCACAATACAATTTCCTAATAAAATCACCATCATCCTCATCATCATCTTGAATCTATTTATGACACTTTTTTGAAAGATTTCCAATATTTCCACGTCGAAAGCATGCAAGTGGAATATTCTCTTTGAATGATCCTCTTCTAATTAGAATATTTGAGGAGAGGAATGACATGACATCATGAAAAATTATTTCCTCTTAACTATATTAAATAGTTAGCTTCTTCATGTCCTTGAATTCCACATCTTTGGACTTACCCTTTTCCACAACATCATTATAATAATTTCTCATGTCTTATCCAAGAAGAGTACTATATAAGATATCTGATGTTAGTTGCTTAGAATTTTTATCATCTATGACAATGTATTTTGGATTGAAATGAGGTGGGATTATTATTAGGTTTTTCTCAATGATCATCATATATTTTATAATTTCTCTAAGAACTCGTTTGTCTTCCACAAAAACATTTTCTCGATCAAAGAATAAATCTCCAGGCAGACTGGGATACATTATCAAGTCTTCATTTTTGTCCCATAGAACATCTAACTTTTATTGTCATACATTCTAATCTCCTTAAAAGATATTTATAAATTTTTCTCATATATCTATTGATAACTTATATGAAATGACTTTTGAATAGATTGTGTAGGACAAGACTCACCCTAAGGTATTGATTCCTTTAGATTCAACATCTAATTCCATATGTAATTATTCAAAAAACCATCACTATCCGTACATGGAGAAGTATTATATATTTCAGCTATAAAAAATCCATAATACATGATCTGAAAAAGTGTTTCATCCAATTCGTCCAAAGATGAAGATTGATTCCATTGAAGATAAAAATTCCTTTGTAATTTATAGAATTAATTTCATTTGCTGAGATAAAACAACAAAATTTGAACCTAGATCTGATACCAATTGTTATCCCAACTAGAATAAAAACCCAAATAGGAGGAGGGGGGTTAATCCAGGTATGATCGATTAAAACAATTGTCTCTTTTAATGTCATTTCATAGTTAAACAAAACACAAATATCTATCATTCCCATATCATAGAATAATATTAAAATTAAAAAATGAATAGGAAATGTAAATTTTACCTCATTCACCCTCTTTGGGATATGTCCATGGATAATAAAAAGGAAGTGTTAATATGTAAGAAATCCACTATATGTCATGGTCAATTAAATTTTTGAAGTGGACTCATTATCCCTTCAATTTCACTAACAATCACAATTTGAAAGCTCTCTACAATCACAAATAATGTGTGCTTGTTGCACCTTCAGATTATTCTTATGTTGATCTAAAACAATGCAGAAATATTTCACACATGGGTTCTCCATAGAGTCTTTTTTCCCTTAGAATATGAAAGACACTTCACCACATAGCATTTTCTTTACATAGATTCCTTTCACAAACAATATTTTTTTCTGGGGAAACCTCCTCTACGAACAACCTATATTGAAAACCACCTTCTTCACAACCAACCTTTTACCATATAGATTGAGTGATCTATGGAGAACCTTTTAATAATTTACTTCCTTTACTTAGTGAATAGATTTTTGTTCATAGAACCCTTTCCTTTTTGAGCTACAGTACCCTGCAAACCCATTCCGTGAAATTTCTTCATGAACTACCTCCTTTGAAGAATTTCTTCCATACACACAACATCACAGTTACAAGAATTATTCCAATGATGATCTTTTGTAATGAAATTATCTATATATAATAATGGGATTATGTTCCTTTATATTGGACATGAAATCCTGAAAAAAAATACAAATCAAAATTACCAAAATACCATTTGTCGGTTTTCCATCACCACCCACTAAATATGTTATGTGCTTCTCAAAGCACCCGATTCCTTTATGGTACACCTAATTCATCTCAATCATTTGTAGATGAAAATCTATTTTCAGAATATATCAACTCCCTCTATTTTACTGAAAATGAAGAGCCTCCATTGACATAATTTCACTATGTGATTCATGTTGAACGAAACCCTTTGTCGAAGCCTAACTTCACCACTTCAATCCACAAACAACGAAACCTTTTCACTCATCCAAAATACTATGCAGTTTGAAAATCACACCAAGAATATAAAAAACTAGAATCTTTATATTTTTATTTACATTTATTTATTATTTCTCTTCGATCCACTAATTTTTCTTTTTGGAAATTCATTTCTTTCTTAACAACCATTCTAGAATATTATCATCTGGATTTTTAAAAAAAACACATAAATCCAATAAACACTCCAATGTAACCTTGAATGATTTTTTTCAACAATATCCATATTTGGATTTTTTAAACACTTCAAATTTTTCAATCTTTTTTTCCAAAATTCACCACTTATGATTCCTAATAGAGATCAATGATTTACTCCACACAAAATCTAAGGACAAATGAGACATGATTAGTATAATAAATAAGATTAGAATGAAAATTTTATCAATGAATAACTTTACTAACACACCATTCTAATTCTTTATTCATAAACCCCATTTATTTAGATTTATATCCTTTGATCAGTTGTCTTAATCATTATCATATTTAGAACTCCTCATACTTTACTACTCCTCATAGTATAACATTCTCTCCTATATTCATTAAGATATTTTATCCCCATTTTTTAATGAAACCAAAGGTCACTCTTTTGGGGTAAAAATATTTTAAAGAACCTAGATCAACATATAAGTTAAAAAACACCATATCTCATGGAGAGGGAGTCCCAAATAAAAACATTTCAATTTTGGGGAGTGATGTAGAATCCATGAGTTAGTTGATGCCACTCAAGAACCTCTTTGGGTAAGGCCTTTGTTAGAATGTCTACATCCTTTAGTTCTGTTGGCACATACTACAACTTTAAAATACCATGCTCCACATTTTCCCTGATGAAATGATACTTGATTTAATGTTATTTTTATTTGAGTAATGAACTATATTTTTTAAAATATTTATCAAAAATATCAAATGGATTCTTATAAAATAATTCCATTCAATTCCCATATAGTCATGATACTACTTTATCTAAGAATAGATTGTGCAAGATTGAGTAGTTGTTATATATTCAGCTTATATGGTTCTAAAAATTAAAATATTGATTCTTTTTTTCCATGAGATACACTATTATCCATGGTAAAATTCACCAACTAATGATTATTTATATAATCTACTGAAGAATACCAAAATGAAACTGTATAGTCTAATAAATCTTATAATGATTTTTCATCGTATAGTAAACTAAAATCCACTATCCCTCTAATATACCTCTATTTTATTTTAACTAATGGTAAGTGGATTTCATTAGTATTAATTTGATATCATGATACATGAAATTTAGATAAAACAATATATGGTCTTTTAGCTATCAAGTATAATAGAATATAAATGATATTACAGTATTTTGTGATATTATCCTCTTTTCATTCATCATCATGTGATAGTTTCATCTTGGTAGCCACTAAAGTCGTTATCTTCTTTCAATTATCCATTCCAAATCATCTCAAAACATCACTGGAATATTATTAAAATAAATTAATGTTCGATTACTACCATGTGTTACCTATAAACCCCGAAAAGTGGTCAGTTGACAAATCATTGAATTTTTAAACTCAATTTTCTTGAGTGATAAAAATTTTATACTTTGTTCTTCATATTATATTTCAAATATTACCTCAAAAACATATAAAATCACCACCATACTTTTTTCCTATCATTTATTACATATAGATTATAATAAAATCCACAGCACTGAATACCAAGGTTCATCAGAAACTGATCGAGCTATGAATATCATGCTCTCGGTGCATATTTCAACCTAAATAGTGTTATATGTTTCCAAAAAAATGTAATCATTAATAATGCTAAAACCATCTAGGTGACAGATATAAAATTCTTCATATAGTACCCCATTATATAATTATGACTTTATATCCATAAGGAAAACATTTAACATTATTTATATTGCTATGTCTAATAATAATTAGATTGATTCTAGCCTAAAAATTGGTCAAAATGGGTCATCACAATTGATAACATCTATCTAGGAGTAACCTTTTCACAATATTTTTAATTTTTTTTGGAATCATAGTGTCATATTCAATTATTTTATTCCAAAATACCAATTTCATCCTAATTATATTCTTATCCTCTTGTGGCATAACAATATAACATGTAATATTCTTTTCAATTTGATCAGGTTATTCATTAATTTATTTATCAAAATCTCATTACTTGTGGCTTATTTAAAACACTTTGGATCTACCTATGATAAGAAATATTCTTACTGTAGATTCTTTATCCTCGTTGTCTACACTGGTGCTGTATGATCATTGAAACCCATGACATTATACTAAAATCATCAATGAAGAGAAGATTATATCTCATCCCTTGGATAAATCCTAGTAAAATAGGTCCACACACATTAATATGCACTAACACATTTTTTTTGAATTTTTCTCTTCTCCTTGTATTTATTTTGAATGAAATTCCCTTATTTAATAGCATCAAATGTATGGTTACGATCACATGATTACATAGGATCATATTGTGAAGCATCACATTTGACCAGATATTATAAGGATGTTTGTCTTAAATGACCAAGTCATTTTTTCTATAAAATATTTTCTTATTCCTTGGATAGAAAGTTCATATCCTATCCTCCAATAACATGGTATATATTCCACTTCACATGATTTATTTACAAAAATCCTGCATCATCTCTTTCCTTGATGATACATAATTTTTTGGACAAGATTATGTCATGTTTTGTGTAAAACAATTGATGTATAGTTTGAATGTTATTACTGAGACCCTCAATTACTAATACATATTCACATATCATGTCTTTTACCCCAGACATGGATTTTTCTGATCCAATAATCTTCAAGCCTTAATCTTTACAAAATGATAGAATTCCTTCCATTTTATATCTGATTCCTATCAACGGGTTCTTATTCTCTATCATATTAGAGGATCATCCACTATCAATGATCCATATTCCAGTTAGATATGATGTATTGAAAGAAATATTTGAAACAAATTAATGTTAATCTCTTTTCATTCTGCCAATTTATTTTACTGATACTCTAGATCATGTTCAGATTATGACAGACCAGTTTCAAATCAAAAATCAGAAATTAAATTTTGTTTTTTGGTCTGAATTTAATATTCCTTGATTTGTTTCTTTAAACCACATTGAGTATGTTTTGTTTAATTATTTTGTATAATTGATGTATAGTATCTAGACATGTGTCCAAATCATCCACAACAATAAAAATGGGCCACTAAGGTACCTAGGATCATGTTGATCTTATGGATATCTATATTTTTCATTTTCTATTTAGTACCACTTAGTTACAGAACAAGCATTTCTTGAGGGTCCCATATTTTTGAAGCAATAACACCAGATGTTGGGTACATTCCCACATGAATCTTCAATATATATTGTTGTCCATTATGTTATTTGAATCCTCTAGATTTTCTTCATACCCAAATCAATATTTAACCTCATAGAGGGTTCTTGTTGTCTACCTTCAACCATTACTGGTTTCTACTTTTTACTCAGTCCCATACCAACTTTATCCTTTTGATCTTCCATTTTCTTCTACTGATATACCTTTATTTATTTCACTATAACTTGGTATTACAAATTTCCCTTTTCTATCTTCTTTTATCATTATTTACAAATCTCAAGAGTTTATCTTTCTCTTTTACCTTCTTCCATAGGTTGATAACCTCTTCGTCAAGATCATTGACTCATTTAACATGATCTTTCACTATGTTGGTTAGGCTATAGAGAATTCTACTCCGTTATTCTATAGTGAGGTTAGACTCAATGGGTTTCTCTGATTCATCTATCATTTTTGTTTTAAGCCCTCAAATTTCACCATCAAGCTCAAACTTTTCTTCTTACTTCTATTTCATATAGTATTTACAATCATTAACCACTAATTTTTTTTGTTTTGGATCTCGAAATATCTATATTTTCAACAATGTATTCTAATTTGATCTATAGTTTACCTCTCCTTTGACTTATCGTTTATTATTTCCACTTTATTACATTGTTTTAAAATTTATGTTTACTTCGACCATATTATTATCTTCACGATTCTTATTGTTCTCTAACTCCTCTACCTCATATTCTTCAGAACTATCACTTTCTTTTGAAAAAATATGATTTTTTTTTAAGAAATATAACATTGTACTTATATTAACATTTATATTGGCTGAATAATTCTTCCTAATAAAATCATCAGCATCCTCATCATCATTTTGAAACATCTTATGAAACCTTTCTACAAATATGACTAATTTGTAAACATTTAAAGCTTGCAAGTGGAAGTTTACCTTCAAAAATCCTCTTCTTATTTTTAGATTTCAAAATAAAAATGACATAAAACCATAAATGTTGTCTTATTCCTAACAATAATCAATAGTGATATAATTCATGTCCTTTAATGAAACTTTTTTGAACATCCCCTTTTCCAAAACATCATTATAATCATTTCTCATTTATTATATTACACGATTACTTTTTAAGTTATCCAATGTTACTTACTTAGGATTTTTATCCTCTAGTATAAAGACATTTATATTTAAACAAAGTGGGATTCTTCTTAGGATGCATTTGTTGATCACCACATAATCGATAATTTATCCAAGACCACTCATGTATTCTACAATAACATTTACTTGATCAATGAATACGTCTAAAAACACATTGGGGATGTAGTATGATTTACACATAGTTATTATATAGATCATGAAACATTTCTTATCATACATTTTAATCTCCTTAATATATATTCATATGTTTTCCCAACAGAACATTCCATGAATTACATGACATTACCATCATATAGATTTTATTGGATATTCCTCCACTAATATATTGATTCCTTCGGAATCATAATCCAATTCCTTATGTTCTGCATCAAATAAAACATCATTTTCCATACTAGCTTAAATACCATGAATTTTGGATAAATAAACGTCTATACCAAATGATTGGAAGAAATGTTTCATCTAATTATTCTGTAACTAAAACTTGTTTCCATTGAAGATCATAACCCAACGGTGATTAGTAGCTTTCATTTATTCTATTGAGAGAGAACCAATGAATTTTAAATTGGATCTAATACCAATTGTTATACCTAATTGATTAAATACCCTATGGGGGGAGTGTAAATACAGATATGATATATTAAAATAACATTCAATTTGTATCTTGTTCCCATATTAAATTAAATGCTCTTCTAAATTATTCCGGTAGAAAATAAATAAAATGAGAAATATAATATACACAAGACACATCAACTATAATTGGGTTCACCATCACTAGGTGATGTCAAAAGAGTTAACAAAGTAAACATGCCTATGAACCAATCCACTAAATATCATTTCAAGTACAATGTTCGGAGTGGACTCAGTATTCCAACTGGTTCACTACAAATCATAATTGTAAAATCTCACTACTATATTCATATAATTGTGGTCACTGATCATTTAGATGATTTTTGTATTGATCTAAAAAACCTCACAAAATATCCCCACATGAGTCTGTCATGAAGTCCAATTTTCACCCAGTATATGAAATATGCTTCACCATGTTGAATTTTATTTATAGAGAGTCCTTTTGTGGAATACATTTTCCCTTCATGGAAACCTTATCAGTGAACCACCTATATTGCGTACAATATGATTTCAAAACCACCTAGAAACGCATATCACGAGTTATATGTGGAATGCCTTTTCTTTGTGGATTTTATTCACTTTGCGAATGGATGATGCTTTATGGACCCCATTCATTTATAAGCTAATGTTCCACATAAATAGATTCTATCAACTGTTTTCACGAACAACATCATTTTCAAATTATCTTCCTCAAAAATAACCTCATAGATTGTTTAATTTTTCCATTAATGATATTATCTAATTAAATTATCTCTTTATAATTATGTTATTGGGGTTCATTATAAAGGCAATGAAATCCTTCAAAACCCACTGATCATAATTACCAAAATATCCATTTCAAATTAGTTATAACTGCCTAATAAAAAATAAATGTAGTTTTTATAGCACCTGATTCCTTTGATATTCCCATAATTCATCACCCTCATACCAAATTAATACTTTCTTTGCAATGAGTATTAACTCATATTAATCTACTTCAAACATTAAGCCTCCAAGGAAATGAATTTTCTTTACATTTTTCAAAGCGAACAAACCTTTTACGTGACATAAATTGACTTTATTTATCTACAAAATATGAAACATTTTTTTAAAAAAATCAACCATGGTGGAACATTGTCCAATAGCATTTTCAAAAAACACCATCAACCCCAAAACACAACAATGAAACTTTTAGATATTTTTTCAAAAAAAAGTAACACTTTATTATTTTCTCTGTATCAAACTTGTTGAAAAAGGAAATCACTTCTAGGGTTCATCATCATATATTTTTATAGAAAGTTATTCATTTATAGAGGTGGAAAATGTTGTGGTATCCTAGTATTATCCCTTGGATGAGGCAGAGGCATTCTTTCAAACCATGGAAACATTATTTTTAAGGGTTCCCAAGCTTTTTGTATGTGTTATTCTTGTGTGGGTAAAAATTCAATTTTGCTAAAGGGGATTTGTTCATTAAATGAGATGGTTGGAAGTGTATTTAAATAGAATGGAAAATTGTCAGATATAATTATGTGGGTTTTAGATATGTGGTTCCTTTATGATGGAGATCAACTGATATTTAATATTTCTTAGATATACTTATTTTATCATATGAAATTTTTGTTGATATATATTTAATGTGAATGAAAGATGAGTTCATGATGGTTGGAATATATTTTTCACTACAATTATTATATCATGAGTGGGGAATCTTCCAAAAATGAATATATACCTTTGAGAAACTTTTCATTAATTTATTCAATCTCCTGTAGGATTGTTTTTATCTATATTATTCCAAGATATCTAATGTATTGTTTATTTTTGTAGTTAAAGAGAATGATTTGACCCATTAGAGTGTCATGTAGTTGGTTCCTTTATCTTTCATGGGTGACTAACATTTTATTTTTGAAATTATTTCTTTGGAAAATTAAATTCGTAGAACATGTTCATTTCTAAAATATATTTCAACATCTAACCATAATCCATGGAGCAAATAAATTAATAATCTATTTTCATAACCATGGGTCCTATTAAAAGACCAACTGAAGGACACAAAACATTGTACATATTTTAAGAACCTTTTGATATAAAAACCTTTTGAATATTTTTTCTCTTCGTTGTTATTGTTCACACTTAAATATAATGAAATCTATACATGAGTATATATTAAATAGAATATTAATAAAATCCATGATAATATTCCAAACATGAATGAGGTATAACCACACAATAGGTTATGTGAATAAAATTAAGTGAAACATAATAAAAATGAAATTAATAACACAATGAACACTAGGAGATGTCACTTCAGTGATTGTGAAGTGGTGAAGGTGAGGAGGATACAAACACTTTCCTTTAAGAGGTTCATGGTTCAATTCTTGAGATCCCTCTATTGGGACAATTAATCCCTCCCCCAGGATTCACTCTTCATTCCTGGTAACCTAGTCCATAAATGGGTTTGAGAAATGAGGAAAAACCCACATATTATGCAATATTTCAATGTCTAACCATCAGTAATTGGGTTTCCACCCTCTAGGACACTCTTCCATCTAGGATGGCAAGTGCTCCTTCCCAAAAGGGGATCTATCAATAGTAATATCTTTGTGGGGAGAGGGATTACCATATGTATATGTTTTGAAAATTCCACACCTAGGGATTTACATCCTTTTAAAAATAATGAAAACTAAGAGAACATGGAAATAGATAATGATATAATCACAAAGGGATGAAATATTCCTCTCTATAATTTTGATTCATATTCATATAAAGTAGTAATATTTATCACCTCTAGGGGCCTCCTCTTTAATATATGGAAAGATGAATCGACAAATTGCCTAATGACATGTGTCCAACATTATCCCAACACATGGAACTATAAAATTATAAATAATAAAAGGAAACTACCCAAGACCAAAACATTTAAAATGAATCATTATGAAATGTTACATTATTAAATCATATAATATTATACAATAAATACACACCAAAACCATAACATTAATAAAGGATATTCATTTCATAGTTCATTCATTGACACTGAGGTGATACTCGACCACTTTCTGGTCCACATTATTTATTAAATATGAATCTTATCCCAGTATCCACTTGCATCATTATTAATTATGATAGGAGACATGATGCACAAACAAAAATATCACCAATTATGGATCATCCTTTAGAAATGATGGTATAATATAAATCCTCTTATCCTAGAACTCATTTCTTTGAAAAATATAAAATTTACATTTCATATCCCTCAGAACAACCATAGGATTAAAAATAATTTCATATATATGTGTGTCCTATGGTAAACATGTATTTATGTTTCGTTCCAAATTAGGGTGAGAAGTTATGCAAACCAATACATATATATATTATATTTTTCTATGACATTATTGATACAATAAGATGATTTTTTTCAAACCATCACTTCTAGATAATGAACATGAGTAAAATTAATAATTGGTTGTGCATCATGTTTAGTGTTTAATTTAAAAATAAATGAATCAAATACTCTGATCAAATACATTTTTAAAAAATATCTGAACCAGCTAGTAATGAAGCTTCATGTCATCAACAATTACTGAATAATTTAAGGAATTTCCTTTTTGAAGTTCTGGTTATGGTGTCTCATGATTATCTTCTCATGTATGGTTTAATGAACATACTGTTTTAAATGTAGTTTTTTATTAGATATATATATATATTAGTGGTTTTATTTTTAAAAGATTTGTTATCATGGTCCATGTGTTATAACAATTGTTGGAACATGACATTAGACAGTTGTCCCTTTAGGATTACCTTATCATAAAATCCAACACAATTAGGCTTTAAATAATGTAACTCATATAGAATACCATTCATCCTTTTGGTATAGGATTTATTTTTTCCATTTTGATTATAATATTTTACTTTTATTTAATTTGTTAATGATCTTTGTGTTCATTATTCAATTTTTTATCCAACACTTCTGTTTTTGTGAATAATCTCCTATATAGTTGTACCTAATTCATGGTCTTAATAATTTTATCAAAATACTGGTCACAAGATAATCCTATTACACTTTACAAGTGATGTTTCTTCCCTCTATCTCATTTATGTCTATACAAATGGTTAAATGAGAGTATTCTTTATGGTTGCCTCAATCTGAGGATCCTCTACATTATAAACTTCTAGACTAGATTTATGATATGTGTGATTTATATGTTTCCTTATTTTTTAGTTTTGTCAGCATTGAAGAAGAGGTGTATGTTTGGGGGTTAATATCATATTTCCAATTCAATGTGGTGATAGAGAGAGCTATAATAATTGATGTCATATCCTTTGTTCATGTGTTATTCCTACCATGGATGGAGTTTCCTTTTTTTATGTTGTGGTAGTATAATTTGTGAGTCATTACCTGAGGATAGAATGAATTAATACAACTGAATGATAGCATAGTAAGTAAAACACTTCTGAAAAATTCCTCAATTGAGCTTCCTCTCTGTCAGTTTATATTCAACCAGTACTCTATGGGTATCCTCTTAAATATCCCATTCACTTAAATTTTTGAAAGGTATATTTAATTGGTGCTTAGAAAGTGTGAAACAATCAGGGTGATAATAGACATTCTTATAATGGTAAAACTACCTCAAACCCTTTCCATGTTTTTTTAATTCCCCTTCAAGATATTTTTATTTAGTTATGTCAAACATATAAAAGGTATACTCTCTCTATGGCCATAAAATTCATATTATAATCCTCACACTTTTAAACCCTTACAATATCTTGGATAGAAATTTATTTCTTCGGTATTCTGTAAAATAAAATAGACCCTATATTGAACTAAATCTCCAAAAGGTAAAATTAAGGATATAACTTTAAAATAGTGAATTGTATACAAAACTATTCCAAGAATACTGATATTTCTTATTAATGGTGTTTCATATATCCTAAAGTAGAAATCAATGGGTTATTCCTATCTACATTGTGAATTTATTAGTATTTATATAACTCTTCATGGTTTTAATAGACCATTCATTTTTTCAAGACTCTATTTGATTGATAATCAATATAAGTGATATAAACATGCATGTATATCAACAATCCAAATTACTCTTAATGTACCCATGAGCTTCATCATGTTATACTTTGACTATAATATTCCATTAGAGGATCCACAGATAATCAAAAATCAATAGTTTTAACCTCTATTCATTAGAGATACTCATACATGAAAGATATATATTTCCACCATACATCATCATAGAGAGTTCATATCCCGTAATCATCTCATGGATCTTAAAATTTAAAAAATCAAGGAGGAAGAGATTTATTTATAAGTTATATCCATACAAATTCATAACTTTTTCCATATTTGTAAGTAGAAACATCAATAAAAACTACAAAACATTCTACCTGAAGCCTATATCTCTATATTGGGGATGTCCAAAGAGGCTATCAATCTAATTCAGTCAACAAAACCAAGATTTTTCTATATGAAATATGGAATCATTGGAATATACTGTACTATATATTTACATGTGTTTATTGCATCCCTGTATAGTATTATCATTATAAAACAAACTCTTATAACTCTCAAGCTTTCCAAATATTGTGTCCCTATTCTTTAGCGTCCATAAATCCAAAAAAAAATCATTGCCTTTAGGGATTGTGATCAAATTTTCTTTAATATATTCTAATTTAAGGACTGAACTAGATTTTAAATTGACGGATGGAGACTTAATAAAGAGAAAATTCCCAAAGTCACTAATCTCAAAATTTGTTTTAAGAAATATACAATGATGGTAGTCATACATCTCTTCTACTATGAGAATGTTTGCAACACCCCATGTTTTTGATAATTTTGTCCAAATTAACTTAATCATTTTATATTTTTCAATTAACGCAACACAAAAAACAATTTTTCAGTAATTGAAACATTCATTTTATATAAAAATGGATTGTATTAGGTTAGAAACAACACCGATTTGACATATGTTACATGGAACAACATGGTTATCATGTATCACAGATAGTATTTACCTTCCTAAATGGATTGTGTAACATGCAAGACCGAGTATTACCCAACTATAATATATTATTAAAAATATTATTATAATGAGATATGACATAGCATTTATGTTGATGTATGTTAATATTATAAAATAAATTATTAAAATAATTTTTATACAAATAATAAATGAATTCATAGGTTACCAGGTAATTAGAAATGTATATGAAAACCAATTGAATATAATAGACAATATTACTTTGGACACAAAGCTATTTTACCTAATAAATTAAATTAATTAATATTATTGATCAATATTAATCATAAAATATTATATATAACTAGAAAACTATTTTTTACATTCCTACAATATATTAGATAGATATAATAAAAGAAAAATCACAATTTTATACTTAAAAAGATATATTTTTATTACGGTATTTGTACCACGTTTAATAGAGAACCCATTTTAAATAAATTTTTTATAACTTATATATTTTTAATATGTAAAAATAAAAATTATATTTGGAATAGAAATATAAATATTAAATTAGGAATTTTTTTTTGGTATTTTTATGAAAGGTTTCATCTTTTAATGAATAGTTAAAAATACTAGATTTTAATTGACAACTGATTTTTCATCTAATTTATGTATAAGGTTACATTATATTTTTAATTGGATTGATAGTTTATTTAGATTATATTTTTATCAATTAATCCATCTTAGATCATTGGAACCAATTTCACAATGAAATTGGACTTAAAAATAGAGTAAATGTTTGGATGTTTTTATGTTAAAACCCTGCAGTGTAGTCCTGTCAGTAAGATTAACATTAAATTAATTTATAAAACCTTTTTATTATAATTTAAAAAAATTTATTCCATATTTGGAATCAGAATAATTTTAATTTTCTAATAATTAAACTTTTTTGAACAAAAATATTAGTGAATGTGATAAATATTAATTACATCACTTAGGAGAAAAATATGGTTAATGATGTATTAAACCACAAATATAAGACAAGAATGAACTAGAAACTTATAAATCACCCATTTTATTGAAATTATTCTCCCATTAATCTTGCATTATGTTTTTGTTTTGGTTTGGTATGACTTTTGTTTTTAGTAAAATAGTGGGTACCCAAATTTGTCTATGAAAATACCAAGTGTGTCCTTTCCCTTCCATATAAAAGGCCACCTTCTCTACCAATTTACTCACACCTATAAATCCACTTTTATATCCATAAATGTAAAGACCCGTAGCCTGACGTACATGGAAATTACATTACATTTGCGGAATACTTAGTACATAACAAAAACACACACACAAGGACCGTAATAGTTTAGTGTCTTTGGAAACTCGGAATAAAATCTTCTAATCGTGGGGAAAGATCTTCCACATCTCCCATAAAGATCTTCCTTTTTTTTTACCTAAAACATTTCTTTATGTCCTGGGGAAAATAAAACATAAAAGGGTGAGCTCAAATGCTCAGTAAGGGTAAACAAAAGAAATATCAATCACATAATTTTCATAAGAACATAACATTTTTTTGGAAATCTTAACCTGCAAAAGAGAGCATAATTTCATAACATGGGATAAATCATAGTAGTGAAATTAAATCATAACTTAAAACATTACTCATTGTGGCATACACACATAATCATAGAGAATCATTTCTTGTTAGTCAAGACTCATTGCCAAGACTATCTTAGTGGACAAAGTCCCTTTCTGAATCGAGTAATCCTCGTTTCAGTCCTGTTTCACTGAACCGGTATAACCTACCATTCCAGCCATGTCTATCTCATGAGATATGAAATCTTTACCCAATGCATTGGAGGGAGATATAGGTCCCACCCATCTCTTAATGAATCCTTTCTTATGTGTGCCACAAAATCATAAATCATACATCATTGCATAACCCATGTAATAAAAAATGGGATTCTTAAACAACATGACATCATAAAACCATTCATATAAGATAAAGGAATTCATAAACATAATTCCATCACAACATAGTCAAATAAATGTAAAAATATGGATAGAAACAGAACCCTTTATTATCTTATATGGAAAATAATTTTGATAAAACACTTGAATTGAATTCTTGAGGAAAATATCCTTTTTTCTTCAAAATCAATTTCTTTTCACAAAACATCATGCAATTTTAAAAGAAAGAGATTTTATTGAAAATAGTCATGAAATCTTTTAGAGGAAGCTTCATGAAAATAAGGCTTTATAAAACAGTATAAATCCGTTCGTGCCGTATAAGTTAAAAAAAACATTCTTCGTACTTTTGTCGGAAAAGTCAAAAAGTACCTCGTACGGAAAAACGACAAAAGATTCCTTTCATATATTTTACTAAAAACTCACCGAAGGGTAAAATTGGATTTAAACAATTGTAGGTTGATGTAAATAACATTACATATTGAGGAAACATGGATGTGGATGATAAAATACACCCCAGTAAATACCAAAGTATAAACAATCTCGGATAAAAATGAGATTGTGATATTTCCCTTACCTTAGGTCTGATGTGCTTTGTAAGTGTCCGAACCTCCTCTTCTTTGAAGTGCCTCTTTGAGACCTCCTCTTAGGGCACTAAAATTGGTCTTTGAGGAAGACCAGAACCTCTAGGATGTTTCTAGGGAAGTGGAGAAGAGATTTTGTCAGGGTTTGGCCGAGCTTGAGAGCTCAAATTGGTGTGATGAGGAGGGGGAGGAGGTGTCCTTTTATAGGGGAGGAGAGGGGCACCTTAGGAATTCTTAAAAATATTAATTTATAATAAATCTAACCCCACTTAAAAACCTCCAAAAATGACACATATTCGAAGTTTAGATGAGATAGGGTTGTAATCTCATCAACCAATCAAATTTAGACATGTTTGGATCTTATTTTAAACCATATCAATTAGATTTAACTCTAAGTTAAATAATTTAACTTTTACCGTGTCTTTTTGTTTTCTTTCACTATATGGTTAATACACTTACTATAACATGCCAAACGAACCCCAAATTGTTTATTATTAATATATATATCCTTATCTAAGTCATTTGGCCGAACCATAGATTTTTAGGAATAAAATAACAATTAATAATATAATATTTGATTTAAAAACTATTTTGTGTCAATTTTGACACTATTTGATATATGATTTTTGTGAAAGTCATAACAGAATTAAATGTTCGAACCAAGTTGATTAAATAAATATTAATATATCATAGTAACCTATAAAATTATTGGAATTCATAAAAAATCTCAAATTACATTTATTTTGGTGTTTATAACATCAATTATGTCAATATTTCATTAATAAGATAATTACTGCATCATCGTTGTGTCATAAATAAATTAAATTATTTGATGTCTAAAAATTACAAATAAAATACCATCATGTAGGAAATCTTTTTAGCTTTCTAATGAATATTTACAATCGAATTTATCTTATGTATAACCCCATATTAAAAATGATTTACTTATTAAACTTTGATTTTTTTTCTATTTTAACCCTTCTTTAAACAAATTAATAATAAATGTCCTAATCTAATCCAAGTGGGCCTAAATGGTCATATTTTATTCCTAAGTTTGTTTTTGGTCGAATTACACTTGTCCAATAGAATTAGGACATGTGTTAGGGTAATATTAATATCATATTTACCCTTAGTTACCCTATTTACTATTAACCGCGGTAAAAAAAAGTAAAAAGTTACTATTCACCAAAAATTATTTTCATCTCATTGAACCACATTTTAGTCCTTGATATTAACCGTGTCTCTCGGATTTTCGAAATTCCATTTACAGAAGCGGTAAAATTAAGTTTTATGCAAAATTCAGTTTTTAACCTACCACTTAGTGGTTTCACTATTCATCAAAAATTGAAGTTTTTCAGAAAAATGCCAAAATTTCACCCTAAGCTATAATTGATATTCCGAATTCAAAAATGATTTCTATTTTACAAAATTCCCAACATATAAGTTGCATTAATTAATTTTATAATTAAATCCCGCTGTTAAAACAAATAGCGTGTTTTTAAGAAACAATATCTATCAAAAGATTGACACTTGTTTATGTCTAGTTTAAATGTGAAATTACATCCAATGACCAACATTGTATTAAATTGTAAAAATATATTCTAAATATACTTTAAAACCACTCAAATTAATGATTTATCACTATTAATTATTTCGATTAAAAAAGTTGTTTTTAATTATAATTTAGTAATTTTCACTATTCATCAGAATATGAAAGTTATCCGAAAAGTACCAAAATTTCACCTTAGGCTAAATTCGATACTCCGAATCCAAAAATAAAGTTAATTTTGAAAAATAAGATTTACTGGATTTCAAAAAGTGGTTATTACTATTCATAACGGCTAGTTTTAATAATATTTTTATAGCATATCGTTGTTTAGTGAAAACTCGGTATTGCGCACTACACACGCTATCGAGGAAGGTCGTGATTGCGTGTAATGCAAGTCAAGTCAAGGATGTGTGTTGTGCAAGCTCCTTTTGGTGTAGCGTACAACACAAGACATTAATAAAATTAAAAAGAATATTTTTTTATAAAATCTTGGGCTGTTACATTCTACCCCCCTTAAAATGAATTTCGCCCTCGAAATTCGTCGGGGTTATAAATGGTTTACTATTTGAAAGTTTCTTTAATAGAAACCCACATCGTAAAAGGGAATAACAAAACTTGGCTTTAAAAACTAAAGTATGAAATGTAACGATTACCCAAATAAACTAATCACTGGGTTTCCACATAGGTGAAAATATGGATATGGAAGAGAAATCTAACCATCATGTTCTGATGGAGAGTGGTAGAGAACATGGCTATGGAAAAGCCAGTAATCAAAAATCAATAAATTTGTGACGATCTAAGGTATCATCTGATTCATCAGGTATAAGATCACTAGGGCAACATTTTTGGTTTTCAAGATCATTTCCCTAAAGTTGAAAATTTGAATTAGAATAAATACTTACTTTATTTTGGTAAAATATCACTTTTGTTCGTGCCTTGAACAATTTCTACTCCATCTCTTAAATAAATGAAGTTGAATTTGTTATTCGTGATGTGTTAGCAGATCATGTGATAGAATGACAGGTCATTCCATCTGTCTCAAACAAAAGGTTAGCAAAACTTATATACATAAGTCGATCTATAGTGAGATTAATCATAAATGGTTCCTAAAATGGACTTATACTTCATATATCATACTGCTTAATATAATAAAACTAGTTTCTACTAAACAGGGACTTCCTGTAGGTCAGTGGTAGGCGATAAAGGCCAGTCGCACTTCGGTTGTGGGTTCGATTCCCACAGCCTTGTCCGAAGCGATGGGCTGTCGCCCGTCCTGCAGGTTGTCCTTTTTCCAAAACTACTATAACATCCCATCAATAATATCGTCCAACACAATCCATTCCAATCTTTAGGCTTATCCATAATACTGCAGTCCACTCTCATAACATAGTGAAAACAATTACCAGAGATTTAATATCATCGTTGATCCCCATATATCATAAGATATGTTTTTTTTTTGGTCACATTCCAAACATTCAAAGTCCTTAATCATGTATACTCTTGAATACCCATTGAACCTTAGTGAAAACTTGAATGCAGTTAAAAGTTAACACTTTACACATACCAAAATCCTCAAAATTATTTATACTCAAACCATGATATCACTTAGTCCTTATATCAATCATGAGCTCATGAATACTATTAAACATTTCATTTTCTCGTCTTCATTATGCGCATATCATCTTATTTACAAAAAAAAATATCTCAATCACTTTGAATACCACATCAATAAATATTGCAATACTCAATGATACAACATTATTTTGGAATCCCATTACATAAACACTTAATCATTCCACCACATCGTTGTCATATTCAACATTGCCAATAGTGATCGCATGTGATTTCCCTTTGTCCTTTGCCTTCAGTGGTTTCTCATGTTGATCATCACTAACCCTTGGATTAGGGCAATTATTAGCATAATGCCCCATTTCCTTGCACTTGAAGCATTGAAGTGTTGGTGGTGCGTTCTCTGCAGTGTTTGCTTTATTCACATCATTAGAAACCCTTTTTCCATTACTTCGACACTCAGCTGCTCGATGACCTTCTTTTCCACACTTAAAACATTTTCTAGTCCCTTTTAGACAATCTCCACCATGCTTCTTTCCACACTTTGTGCATAAGGAAACATTCATCTTCTTTTCACCATTATTCCGAGATTTCTCCTTGAACTCCATCTTTCGTTTCTTGTCAAAACCATGAGATGGATATGTAACACCAACTTCCATTTCTACCTTGATAGCACAACGCACAATTTCTTCATAGCTACTGAAGTCTCTTATAGCTAAGGCCCTTCGAAGACTTGGTTTTAAGCCACAGAAAAATCGATCAACTTTACTTTCAGGTTGGATGATAATTCCAGAAGCATACCTTGCAAGTCTTGTAAAATTTGCTTCATAGGTACCAACAGATTCATCGTCCCTTTGCTTCAGTTCAAGAAATTCTTTCTCCATCTTTGTTCGAAGAATACGAGGGAAGTACTTACTGAAAAACAAGTTCTTGAACTCGTCCCATTCCATAGACTCAATTTCATCTCTTGGCCTCGTATTCTTGATAAGATTCCACCATTGATCAGCTTCACCTTCCAAACGATATACTGCTAAGATGACTTTATCATGTTCAGAACATTGAAGAACTGAAAATATCTTTTCAGTAGTACTGATCCATTGTTCAGCCACAAGTGGATCAGAAGACCCACTGAAAGAAGGTGGACGTTGCCTCATGAAGGACTCAATAGAATATTGTTCCTTTCTCTGCTCATTTGGAAGTCCAGAATGATTCATAGATTGTGTAAGTATAGAAATAAGATTTTGCACTCCATCTCCCATAACATTTGTTTGTTCAGGAGGGCAATCATTGCATTGTCCATTGCATTGATCAACACGGTTCCTTCGGGTTCCAGCCATCATCTAAAACCCAAAAAGAATAGTGTGAGAGGAAAAAATCATGCTAGGGAAAACAACATAATAAAGGGGGAGTACCTTCAATATCCAACATCTTAGGTTTAATTCTATGATCGTTAGCGTAATTCTATTACTATAACCTATACGTATACTTATCCCTAGGGACATCCCTAGACATACCTTAGAAATATCTCTAGGGATCTCACTAACATTTTCGCATCCTAGTTTCCAAAGGTTGACTAAACCTTTCCTCTGATACCAAATGTAAAGACCCGTAGCCTGACGTACATGGACATTACATTACATTTGCGGAATACTTAGTACATAACAAAAACACACACACAAGGACCGTAATAGTTTAGTGTCTTTGGAAACTCGGAATAAAATCTTCTAATCGTGGGGAAAGATCTTCCACATCTCCCATAAAGATCTTCCTTTTTTTTACCTAAAACATTTCTTTATGTCCTGGGGAAAATAAAACATAAAAGTGTGAGCTCAAATGCTCAGTAAGGGTAAACAAAAGAAATATCAATCACATAATTTTCATAAGAACATAACATTTTTTTTGGAAATCTTAACCTGCAAAAGAGAGCATAATTTCATAACATGGGATAAATCATAGTAGTGAAATTAAATCATAACTTAAAACATTACTCATTGTGGCATACACACATAATCATAGAGAATCATTTCTTGTTAGTCAAGACTCATTGCCAAGACTATCTTAGTGGACAAAGTCCCTTTCTGAATCGAGTAATCCTCGTTTCAGTCCTGTTTCACTGAACCGGTATAACCTACCATTCCAGCCATGTCTATCTCATGAGATATGAAATCTTTACCCAATGCATTGGAGGGAGATATAGGTCCCACCCATCTCTTAATGAATCCTTTCTTATGTGTGCCACAAAATCATAAATCATACATCATTGCATAACCCATGTAATAAAAAATGGGATTCTTAAACAACATGACATCATAAAACCATTCATATAAGATAAAGGAATTCATAAACATAATTCCATCACAACATAGTCAAATAAATGTAAAAATATGGATAGAAACAGAACCCTTTATTATCTTATATGGAAAATAATTTTGATAAAACACTTGAATTGAATTCTTGAGGAAAATATCCTTTTTTCTTCAAAATCAATTTCTTTTCACAAAACATCATGCAATTTTAAAAGAAAGAGATTTTATTGAAAATAGTCATGAAATATTTTAGAGGAAGCTTCATGAAAATAAGGCTTTATAAAACAGTATAAATCCGTTCGTGCCGTATAAGTTAAAAAAAACATTCTTCGTACTTTTGTCGGAAAAGTCAAAAAGTACCTCGTACGGAAAAACGACAAAAGATTCCTTTCATATATTTTACTAAAAACTCACCGAAGGGTAAAATTGGATTTAAACAATTGTAGGTTGATGTAAATAACATTACATATTGAGGAAACATGGATGTGGATGATAAAATACACCCCAGTAAATACCAAAGTATAAACAATCTCGGATAAAAATGAGATTGTGATATTTCCCTTACCTTAGGTCTGATGTGCTTTGTAAGTGTCCGAACCTCCTCTTCTTTGAAGTGCCTCTTTGAGACCTCCTCTTAGGGCACTAAAATTGGTCTTTGAGGAAGACCAGAACCTCTAGGATGTTTCTAGGGAAGTGGAGAAGAGATTTTGTCAGGGTTTGGCCGAGCTTGAGAGCTCAAATTGGTGTGATGAGGAGGGGGAGGAGGTGTCCTTTTATAGGGGAGGAGAGGGGCACCTTAGGAATTCTTAAAAATATTAATTTATAATAAATCTAACCCCACTTAAAAACCTCCAAAAATGACACATATTCGAAGTTTAGATGAGATAGGGTTGTAATCTCATCAACCAATCAAATTTAGACATGTTTGGATCTTATTTTAAACCATATCAATTAGATTTAACTCTAAGTTAAATAATTTAACTTTTACCGTGTCTTTTTGTTTTCTTTCACTATATGGTTAATACACTTACTATAACATGCCAAACGAACCCCAAATTGTTTATTATTAATATATATATCCTTATCTAAGTCATTTGGCCGAACCATAGATTTTTAGGAATAAAATAACAATTAATAATATAATATTTGATTTAAAAACTATTTTGTGTCAATTTTGACACTATTTGATATATGATTTTTGTGAAAGTCATAACAGAATTAAATGTTCGAACCAAGTTGATTAAATAAATATTAATATATCATAGTAACCTATAAAATTATTGGAATTCATAAAAAATCTCAAATTACATTTATTTTGGTGTTTATAACATCAATTATGTCAATATTTCATTAATAAGATAATTACTGCATCATCGTTGTGTCATAAATAAATTAAATTATTTGATGTCTAAAAATTACAAATAAAATACCATCATGTAGGAAATCTTTTTAGCTTTCTAATGAATATTTACAATCGAATTTATCTTATGTATAACCCCATATTAAAAATGATTTACTTATTAAACTTTTATTTTTTTTCTATTTTAACCCTTCTTTAAACAAATTAATAATAAATGTCCTAATCTAATCCAAGTGGGCCTAAATGGTCATATTTTATTCCTAAGTTTGTTTTTGGTCGAATTACACTTGTCCAATAGAATTAGGACATGTGTTAGGGTAATATTAATATCATATTTACCCTTAGTTACCCTATTTACTATTAACCGCGGTAAAAAAAAGTAAAAAGTTACTATTCACCAAAAATTATTTTCATCTCATTGAACCACATTTTAGTCCTTGATATTAACCGTGTCTCTCGGATTTTCGAAATTCCATTTACAGAAGCGGTAAAATTAAGTTTTATGCAAAATTCAGTTTTTAACCTACCACTTAGTGGTTTCACTATTCATCAAAAATTGAAGTTTTTCAGAAAAATGCCAAAATTTCACCCTAAGCTATAATTGATATTCCGAATTCAAAAATGATTTCTATTTTACAAAATTCCCAACATATAAGTTGCATTAATTAATTTTATAATTAAATCCCGCTGTTAAAACAAATAGCGTGTTTTTAAGAAACAATATCTATCAAAAGATTGACACTTGTTTATGTCTAGTTTAAATGTGAAATTACATCCAATGACCAACATTGTATTAAATTGTAAAAATATATTCTAAATATACTTTAAAACCACTCAAATTAATGATTTATCACTATTAATTATTTCGATTAAAAAAGTTGTTTTTAATTATAATTTAGTAATTTTCACTATTCATCAGAATATGAAAGTTATCCGAAAAGTACCAAAATTTCACCTTAGGCTAAATTCGATACTCCGAATCCAAAAATAAAGTTCATTTTGAAAAATAAGATTTACTGGATTTCAAAAAGTGGTTATTACTATTCATAACGGCTAGTTTTAATAATATTTTTATAGCATATCGTTGTTTAGTGAAAACTCGGTATTGCGTACTACACACGCTATCGAGGAAGGTCGTGATTGCGTGTAATGCAAGTCAAGTCAAGGATGTGTGTTGTGCAAGCTCCTTTTGGTGTAGCGTACAACACAAGACATTAATAAAATTAAAAAGAATATTTTTTTATAAAATCTTGGGCTGTTACATTCTACCCCCCTTAAAATGAATTTCGCCCTCGAAATTCGTCGGGGTTATAAATGGTTTACTATTTGAAAGTTTCTTTAATAGAAACCCACATCGTAAAAGGGAATAACAAAACTTGGCTTTAAAAACTAAAGTATGAAATGTAACGATTACCCAAATAAACTAATCACTGGGTTTCCACATAGGTGAAAATATGGATATGGAAGAGAAATCTAACCATCATGTTCTGATGGAGAGTGGTAGAGAACATGGCTATGGAAAAGCCAGTAATCAAAAATCAATAAATTTGTGACGATCTAAGGTATCATCTGATTCATCAGGTATAAGATCACTAGGGCAACATTTTTGGTTTTCAAGATCATTTCCCTAAAGTTGAAAATTTGAATTAGAATAAATACTTACTTTATTTTGGTAAAATATCACTTTTGTTCGTGCCTTGAACAATTTCTACTCCATCTCTTAAATAAATGAAGTTGAATTTGTTATTCGTGATGTGTTAGCAGATCATGTGATAGAATGACAGGTCATTCCATCTGTCTCAAACAAAAGGTTAGCAAAACTTATATACATAAGTCGATCTATAGTGAGATTAATCATAAATGGTTCCTAAAATGGACTTATACTTCATATATCATACTGCTTAATATAATAAAACTAGTTTCTACTAAACAGGGACTTCCTGTAGGTCAGTGGTAGGCGATAAAGGCCAGTCGCACTTCGGTTGTGGGTTCGATTCCCACAGCCTTGTCCGAAGCGATGGGCTGTCGCCCGTCCTGCAGGTTGTCCTTTTTCCAAAACTACTATAACATCCCATCAATAATATCGTCCAACACAATCCATTCCAATCTTTAGGCTTATCCATAATACTGCAGTCCACTCTCATAACATAGTGAAAACAATTACCAGAGATTTAATATCATCGTTGATCCCCATATATCATAAGATATGTTTTTTTTTTGGTCACATTCCAAACATTCAAAGTCCTTAATCATGTATACTCTTGAATACCCATTGAACCTTAGTGAAAACTTGAATGCAGTTAAAAGTTAACACTTTACACATACCAAAATCCTCAAAATTATTTATACTCAAACCATGATATCACTTAGTCCTTATATCAATCATGAGCTCATGAATACTATTAAACATTTCATTTTCTCGTCTTCATTATGCGCATATCATCTTATTTACAAAAAAAAATATCTCAATCACTTTGAATACCACATCAATAAATATTGCAATACTCAATGATACAACATTATTTTGGAATCCCATTACATAAACACTTAATCATTCCACCACATCGTTGTCATATTCAACATTGCCAATAGTGATCGCATGTGATTTCCCTTTGTCCTTTGCCTTCAGTGGTTTCTCATGTTGATCATCACTAACCCTTGGATTAGGGCAATTATTAGCATAATGCCCCATTTCCTTGCACTTGAAGCATTGAAGTGTTGGTGGTGCGTTCTCTGCAGTGTTTGCTTTATTCACATCATTAGAAACCCTTTTTCCATTACTTCGACACTCAGCTGCTCGATGACCTTCTTTTCCACACTTAAAACATTTTCTAGTCCCTTTTAGACAATCTCCACCATGCTTCTTTCCACACTTTGTGCATAAGGAAACATTCATCTTCTTTTCACCATTATTCCGAGATTTCTCCTTGAACTCCATCTTTCGTTTCTTGTCAAAACCATGAGATGGATATGTAACACCAACTTCCATTTCTACCTTGATAGCACAACGCACAATTTCTTCATAGCTACTGAAGTCTCTTATAGCTAAGGCCCTTCGAAGACTTGGTTTTAAGCCACAGAAAAATCGATCAACTTTACTTTCAGGTTGGATGATAATTCCAGAAGCATACCTTGCAAGTCTTGTAAAATTTGCTTCATAGGTACCAACAGATTCATCGTCCCTTTGCTTCAGTTCAAGAAATTCTTTCTCCATCTTTGTTCGAAGAATACGAGGGAAGTACTTACTGAAAAACAAGTTCTTGAACTCGTCCCATTCCATGGACTCAATTTCATCTCTTGGCCTCGTATTCTTGATAAGATTCCACCATTGATCAGCTTCACCTTCCAAACGATATACTGCTAAGATGACTTTATCATGTTCAGAACATTGAAGAACTGAAAATATCTTTTCAGTAGTACTGATCCATTGTTCAGCCACAAGTGGATCAGAAGACCCACTGAAAGAAGGTGGACGTTGCCTCATGAAGGACTCAATAGAATATTGTTCCTTTCTCTGCTCATTTGGAAGTCCAGAATGATTCATAGATTGTGTAAGTATAGAAATAAGATTTTGCACTCCATCTCCCATAACATTTGTTTGTTCAGGAGGGCAATCATTGCATTGTCCATTGCATTGATCAACACGGTTCCTTCGGGTTCCAGCCATCATCTAAAACCCAAAAAGAATAGTGTGAGAGGAAAAAATCATGCTAGGGAAAACAACATAATAAAGGGGGAGTACCTTCAATATCCAACATCTTAGGTTTAATTCTATGATCGTTAGCGTAATTCTATTACTATAACCTATACGTATACTTATCCCTAGGGACATCCCTAGACATACCTTAGAAATATCTCTAGGGATCTCACTAACATTTTCGCATCCTAGTTTCCAAAGGTTGACTAAACCTTTCCTCTGATACCAAATGTAAAGACCCGTAGCCTGACGTACATGGACATTACATTACATTTGCGGAATACTTAGTACATAACAAAAACACACACACAAGGACCGTAATAGTTTAGTGTCTTTGGAAACTCGGAATAAAATCTTCTAATCGTGGGGAAAGATCTTCCACATCTCCCATAAAGATCTTCCTTTTTTTTTACCTAAAACATTTCTTTATGTCCTGGGGAAAATAAAACATAAAAGTGTGAGCTCAAATGCTCAGTAAGGGTAAACAAAAGAAATATCAATCACATAATTTTCATAAGAACATAACATTTTTTTTGGAAATCTTAACCTGCAAAAGAGAGCATAATTTCATAACATGGGATAAATCATAGTAGTGAAATTAAATCATAACTTAAAACATTACTCATTGTGGCATACACACATAATCATAGAGAATCATTTCTTGTTAGTCAAGACTCATTGCCAAGACTATCTTAGTGGACAAAGTCCCTTTCTGAATCGAGTAATCCTCGTTTCAGTCCTGTTTCACTGAACCGGTATAACCTACCATTCCAGCCATGTCTATCTCATGAGATATGAAATCTTTACCCAATGCATTGGAGGGAGATATAGGTCCCACCCATCTCTTAATGAATCCTTTCTTATGTGTTCCACAAAATCATAAATCATACATCATTGCATAACCCATGTAATAAAAAATGGGATTCTTAAACAACATGACATCATAAAACCATTCATATAAGATAAAGGAATTCATAAACATAATTCCATCACAACATAGTCAAATAAATGTAAAAATATGGATAGAAACAGAACCCTTTATTATCTTATATGGAAAATAATTTTGATAAAACACTTGAATTGAATTCTTGAGGAAAATATCCTTTTTTCTTCAAAATCAATTTCTTTTCACAAAACATCATGCAATTTTAAAAGAAAGAGATTTTATTGAAAATAGTCATGAAATCTTTTAGAGGAAGCTTCATGAAAATAAGGCTTTATAAAACAGTATAAATCCGTTCGTGCCGTATAAGTTAAAAAAAACATTCTTCGTACTTTTGTCGGAAAAGTCAAAAAGTACCTCGTACGGAAAAACGACAAAAGATTCCTTTCATATATTTTACTAAAAACTCACCGAAGGGTAAAATTGGATTTAAACAATTGTAGGTTGATGTAAATAACATTACATATTGAGGAAACATGGATGTGGATGATAAAATACACCCCAGTAAATACCAAAGTATAAACAATCTCGGATAAAAATGAGATTGTGATATTTCCCTTACCTTAGGTCTGATGTGCTTTGTAAGTGTCTGAACCTCCTCTTCTTTGAAGTGCCTCTTTGAGACCTCCTCTTAGGGCACTAAAATTGGTCTTTGAGGAAGACCAGAACCTCTAGGATGTTTCTAGGGAAGTGGAGAAGAGATTTTGGCAGGGTTTGGCCGAGCTTGAGAGCTCAAATTGGTGTGATGAGGAGGGGGAGGAGGTGTCCTTTTATAGGGGAGGAGAGGGGCACCTTAGGAATTCTTAAAAATATTAATTTATAATAAATCTAACCCCACTTAAAAACCTCCAAAAATGACACATATTCGAAGTTTAGATGAGATAGGGTTGTAATCTCATCAACCAATCAAATTTAGACATGTTTGGATCTTATTTTAAACCATATCAATTAGATTTAACTCTAAGTTAAATAATTTAACTTTTACCGTGTCTTTTTGTTTTCTTTCACTATATGGTTAATAAACTTACTATAACATGCCAAACGAACCCCAAATTGTTTATTATTAATATATATATCCTTATCTAAGTCATTTGGCCGAACCTTAGATTTTTAGGAATAAAATAACAATTAATAATATAATATTTGATTTAAAAACTATTTTGTGTCAATTTTGACACTATTTGATATATGATTTTTGTGAAAGTCATAACAGAATTAAATGTTCGAACCAAGTTGATTAAATAAATATTAATATATCATAGTAACCTAGAAAATTATTGGAATTCATAAAAAATCTCAAATTACATTTATTTTGGTGTTTATAACATCAATTATGTCAATATTTCATTAATAAGATAATTATTGCATCATCGTTGTGTCATAAATAAATTAAATTATTTGATGTCTAAAAATTACAAATAAAATACCATCATGTAGGAAATCCTTTTAGCTTTATAATGAATATTTACAATCGAATTTATCTTATGTATAACCCCATATTAAAAATGATTTACTTATTAAACTTTGATTTTTTTTCTATTTTAACCCTTCTTTAAACAAATTAATAATAAATGTCCTAATCTAATCCAAGTGGGCCTAAATGGTCATATTTTATTCCTAAGTTTGTTTTTGGTCGAATTACACTTGTCCAATAGAATTAGGACATGTGTTAGGGTAATATTAATATCATATTTACCCTTAGTTACCCTATTTACTATTAACCGCGGTAAAAAAAAGTAAAAAGTTACTATTCACCAAAAATTATTTTCATCTCATTGAACCACATTTTAGTCCTTGATATTAACCGTGTCTCTCGGATTTTCGAAATTCCATTTACAGAAGCGGTAAAATTAAGTTTTATGCAAAATTCAGTTTTTAACCTACCACTTAGTGGTTTCACTATTCATCAAAAATTGATGTTTTTCAGAAAAATGCCAAAATTTCACCCTAAGCTATAATTGATATTCCGAATTCAAAAATGATTTCTATTTTACAAAATTCCCAACATATAAGTTGCATTAATTAATTTTATAATTAAATCCCGCTGTTAAAACAAATAGCGTGTTTTTAAGAAACAATATCTATCAAAAGATTGACACTTGTTTATGTCTAGTTTAAATGTGAAATTACATCCAATGACCAACATTGTATTAAATTGTAAAAATATATTCTAAATATACTTTAAAACCACTCAAATTAATGATTTATCACTATTAATTATTTCGATTAAAAAAGTTGTTTTTAATTATAATTTAGTAATTTTCACTATTCATCAGAATATGAAAGTTATCCGAAAAGTACCAAAATTTCACCTTAGGCTAAATTCGATACTCCGAATCCAAAAATAAAGTTAATTTTGAAAAATAAGATTTACTGGATTTCAAAAAGTGGTTATTACTATTCATAACGGCTAGTTTTAATAATATTTTTATAGCATATCGTTGTTTAGTGAAAACTCGGTATTGCGTACTACACACGCTATCGAGGAAGGTCGTGATTGCGTGTAATGCAAGTCAAGTCAAGGATGTGTGTTGTGCAAGCTCCTTTTGGTGTAGCGTACAACACAAGACATTAATAAAATTAAAAAGAATATTTTTTTATAAAATCTTGGGCTGTTACAATAAATCTTCTAAATAAATCTCAAAACAGCCCAAAAATCATCTAATAATCCTTTACTTGAGTATAATGAAACTTGATGAATCCTTTTTGAACAAGCCAAAAGGAGTTTGCTGATTAAGAGGTGACATCTTCTCTCAATTGACTTTACATTATTTTCCATGTCCACCACCTCCAATATATTTATTACATTAATATATAAAAAAATATTATCATATATATACTAGATCTTTTTTATGATGAGGTTTTTACCAGAACTTACACACACCACCATCTAATGGGTTACAAACATACTGTTTCAGTGTACGACAGACTACTGCCACAAGATACGTTGACGGTTCATTTTTTCATTACCACCTACCACAATGGAAATTATGATGGAAAATATATTAATATATTTCATATATTATATTTATTATTTAATTAATCTTATGTATAACTTTTATAAAATATATATTTCTATGTTTCCTTTGATGTTAATATGATAATTTCTTTTGTGGAATTGGGGACTACTGCCCCCTCAAAATAATATGATTCATTCATACATGACATGGATTATATTAAGGATGTGTTTAGTTAACATATAAGATATATAAAAAATTACAATTATACTTAAATAATTTTATATACATATATTTACATGTAACTTGTATACTTTATTTCAATACCTTAATAAAAACAAAAACAACGTTCATGCTTACGTACGACATACCATCTCCATAAACAATGTGTTCCATTTCATATTCTAATATATAATATATTATTATAATAAAAATATATTTGATATAGAATATATTTATATCATTTTCTATATTATTGAATAATGATATATGTATAAGGACCAATGATAAAACAACATAAGACACATGTGAAGAACAAATCGAATATTAACTGAAGTGAAACATTAATATAGGATCGTTACCAAACAGATAATATAATATCATAATAAAACCTTATATGGTATTATGTGTAAGAATATGATTATGTAAAATATTTATAATTATCATATATTTATTTTAAAGGAATATTGTATGAGTAAAAAGAGAGTCAAGACACGAGTTATAGGGATTTCATCTCACTTTTTATTTTCCTAATATACAAGCAATGTTCGCCAATCTTTCATCTTTTTGGTGTATGTACATGATATGATTTTTTCAATATTAGTCTTAACTAAATTTATTAGTATGAAAATATTAATTTTATGATCTTTCATTCCTGGTGTTTAATTTTCAATAGTTAATAAATTGGTAAATATGTTTTTTCTCAATTTTCCTTCTTTGAGACTCATGTATTGTTATGATCCTAATTTGTTTTTTGTGGTCTAAATAATTTATTTTTACATGTTATATCATAAATAAAATTATTCTAATAATATTTTAAGCTGTATTTTTGTTCTTTTTATTACATGTATACAATTATCCCTTGTTAACAATTTATAAGCGTTTATGGAGACAATCTCGTCGCTTTTCTAGATTGTCTATGTTTATGCTTCATTTGATGAATTCATATGTTCCATATCACACAAAATTTTGAAATATTACACTCCTATGGTAATTAAGGAAATATTCATGTAGTGGTACTATTTTATACTCTTTTTTACATAATATAGATAAGATATTATTTTGAGAATGCGAAAATTTACCCTCTCTTTAGCCAGAAACATGTGTTCCTTCAAAACCATTTTTTATGAAAAGGGCATCCAAGAATATTATAATAATATCATATGATCTTTAAAATAACTTTTTAAGTGCTTTAATTTACCAACAATTTCAAATGAATATTCTAATCACTTTCCAAACAAGGAAATTTTCAATCATTTTTAACGTGCAAAAGGAATTATCATTTTTACCTCTTATGACATGTATGAATTTATCCTCTATTAATCAATTGATGAATTTATTTCATCATTTAACGATATAATGTTAAAAAAATTAAATAAATTTTCTATGAAAATGGTTTTCAAAACGTTTTCAGGCATCTTTTATAAGTTTTCTTAAAAAATGGGGTTCACTATTTTTTCAAACATCTTTTATATGTTTTCAAGGAAAATGGATTTCAAAGTGTTTTCAAGAACAATATATTATTTTTAATGTATTTTCTAGGAAAATATTTTTAAAACCTTTTCAGCCATTATTTATATGTTTTTAATTTTTTTCATCGAAAATGGTTACAAAATATTTTGAAGCTTATTTTATAAATTTTCAAGGAAAATTATTTTCAAATGATTTCAAGTATTCTTTATAATATTTAAAGGAATTTTACATGAAACTAATTATCAAATATTTTATTTGTAATAAAAATGAATTTTAAATTTGAATGGGTATTTTCCACAAGAATAATTTTTTAAGATTTTTGAAAATTATTTTCTATCTATGATGAAATTCGTTGATGTTTCTCATTACCTTCTAGGATATAATATAAAGGATCAATTTATATCCTTTCTATGAATTGTTTACGATTTATTTCATGGTCTTTATAACACCCATTTCTCTTCCGCGTGTTATATATTTATTAAAATAAATTTATTTTACATAGGTAATATGCTTTTGAAACCCACTTCTTTTCACTGGTTATGATTTTATGAAATGATTATGAAACCAATCTCTTTTCCATAGGTTATAATGTGATAAAATTTTAAAGATAACCATTACATTTCATGGGTTATGATTTCATGTTTATAAAACCTATCTCTTTTTATGGGTCATGATATGATAATTACTTTATTATATTGTGGTACGTTTACAAATGATTTTATTGTGAGATGGGTAAGACCTATATTTCCCTCCAATCTATTAGGAAATATTATATTTTTTTATAACTCAAAGGGTACATTGGTGGAAAACCCAAGCTCGAAACGAGAGGCTACATGGGGGGAACATCTAAAGCCCAACCCAAGAGGGTATATATATAGAAATACAAAGATCAAAACCAAAGGGTTAATGGGAGGACATCCCATGTCTATAATAAGAGGGTACACGGGAGGGAATACTATACCTGAGACAATATGGTACATGAGAGGTAATGATAATCCCAAAGTAGGTATATAGAATTTTATCCCAATACTAACATGTTACAATGTCTTTGGTCGGATTCTATGACATAGGTCTTTTTTATCCTTATTTGTTTTCCTTAATTCAATGTTCTATTACTAGGTTTTACTTTTATGGATTATGTTAAATAATTCCTTTGGATTCATGTTTTATAAAATACTAATTTTTATTACGATCTATGATATTAAGCGTATGATCTTAAAATATTATTCTCAAGTTCTATACCCTTTTGTTCACGTTATTATTATGAATTTTCATTACTTAATATTACCGAGAATATGAACTCTCCCCTTTATTATATTTCCATACTCTATGTTATGAAAAAAAATTAGGTAGATGTACTAAATGTTTAGATATTAAGGGTAGATGTCGAAATATTTCACTAGGATAGATGATTTTGTTTCCATGTTTCCAATGACTTAAAAATTTTATATCCCTCGGACATGTATTTTAAAAATGTAATAAATATTTATTTAAAATGATGTAATATCCATGTATGAAAATCTTGGGTCACTATAATCCATGTATATGAAACATAATTATTATTTTCATTACTCTAGGGATGTTTTTTTGAATAAGAAATATATTTAATAAATAAACATGTTCTATTTGGGTAATTTTATAGAGAAAACATTGAAAAATATTGTAGTTATTCATGGAAAATAAGGGCACCAACTACATTCAAATAAGAAGGGTCAACAAGTTCACATGTACTATAATAATCAATAATAAATTGAAATCCAAAAATTATCTATCTAAAAATAAAATCATATTGAATATTTCAGAATATTAACTTAATATTCTTGGATGTATGTAGTTTTTTCACAATATTTCGCCATTCTAAGACAAGATCTATAGTGAAATTCAGATTCCTTGTTGAACGATCTATTTCAAATATTATATTCAGAAAATTTAAACAATAAATTAGTTATATCAAATAAATTTGACCCCAACAGTATTGTTTAAAAATTTTCACACTATAAAGAATAAACACTATCAAAAAATTTTAAAAACCCCCCTTCCATCATACCCAATAATTTTTAACATCTATTGAAAACCAATAACTACCTTCTCTATGAATAAACTAAAACCATTTAACATTGCTAAATGTTTGACACAATCTTTAATCGTACCAATATATAACCATTTTTCCAATAAATAGAAATATTCAAAAAGTTATAATATCCCATTTTTCCACTATTGAGGGATTATTCGAGGCCACCATCTCCTCTTACACCTCTATGAATGACTCGTTTTACATCCCAACATATATTAATGAAAAATGTTGAAATTATTTCCCTTTAACAATCCCAATAGAGACAAACATATTTTTTTTACCTATAATGTTTAATACATCCTCATGGGCCCAATTTTTTTTAAGAAGATGAATATATATCTATTTTAGAACTCATGATGAAACATGAAGAAAATAATTTTTATGGACTCTTTATGGATCATTCAATCAATTTTTTATAGGTAGATTAGATTGATGAAATTCCTTTTAAGGAATTAATTTATCAGAAATAAAGGGGGGACTTCCATATTACATTTTTTAGTAACCACATCCCACCATCAGAATAAAGATATAAAATATTTGAAATATATGCATGGTGTACTATTGAATTACCCTAACCTATGGATATACTGGCTTCAATTGCCACCGGATTTGTTATGGGAATATATGGTTGATTTATACTATTTTTAAACCCCCAATTTTAGTATGAAAAACATCAAATAACGAACACACCTATATTTGATGCACTGATCATGGTGATACAAAATTAGTTTTTTGGAAATTAGGATCATTAAACCTGCCAGAAGAAAGATGAATATCATGTAATGAAATATTTATCATATAAATGGAATTATCATCAGTGAAATTATGACTAAATGTATATTATGTATTATGATTTTGAGATAATTTCTATGTTAATCTTAATCAAGAATTGTATAACTCTTTTCTATATAAACTTGATGAAAAGACCATGTCACTTCAGATGGTGAAGCATATGCGGAAGGGAGATACCTATCATAATGAATAATTCATAAAATCTCTCATATGTTTAGATGAAATATGTATTTAATTGAAATTCCATCAACATATTACAGATTTTAAAAATGTTATATTTAATTATTGTGACTGACCGAAGTTAATAACCAAATTTGGTAATAAACCTTCATATTTCTGTTATGCAATATCACATCCTTTATAATGTAATCATCCAACTTGTTTTTTATAGGGTCTGAATGAGCCAAATATGGGGGATATTATGAAAAAATGAATTTTTAATAAATAAAAAAACTAAACAACATGTTATACTTGTGTTTGAAATAATAATTTTTCCAAAGGTTATCCTAGTCATATGGCAAGTCAGAAGCTAATCATAAAACATTAAAAAATTATTTATCCTGAGGATGAGGATGTTGAGAGCATGTTACCTATTTATAATGTTCCAACTAAATAAATTGGGTTATCCTCTATCGAGGATGATATAAATATGGGTGACATTTCAATGGTCGATCCATATTTACTAGAAATCCACCTGATTTATTTTATGTACTTGTTATAGGATTTGATAAACATGATAATGGATATCCTATTTGAAATGTGTATGTAGATTATTTAGAAACAAATATCAAGACCTAGGATAAAATATTTTCTATATACATAGAATAATTTCATCAAGATGTATTATATTAATTGAGGAATAATATGGGTACTGCCAATTCTTCCCTCTTATCACCATCTATATGATCTATGAATCACCAAATTATTTTACTAATGCCTTACTTAAGAATCATTTAATTTCCATACTATTATCACGAGGAGTCATTTTATTAGGATTAATTTTTTCCCATATCTTTTTTATGGAAAGTTATATATGAGATTTCAAGGTGGGGACCATTCACAAATTCTAGTGTCATTTTATAGGTTTTGCAATTTAGAATTTTTTTAATACCCTCAAGAATGATAAGTTTATGGAAAAATAACTTCTAATAATTAATTAGGTCCGCATCTTATTTAAAATTTATATCAAGATCATTACATAAAGTGATGTCCCTTATTATCCAATATATGTAAATGTTCATGGGTATTAATATAGAACATGATATAGATACATGTTTTATCCATAATGTCCTATAACTTTTTTAAATAATTAAAACTTTCCCTAAAACTATTATATCATGGATTTTAATTTTAGATCATCATATCTAAAAAATATTCGATGGAAGTTATCATTTTTCATCATCATATTTAGGAAAACTAAGGGGATCCAATAATTATTTCCTAGATCAATACCACAAGGATAATGACCCTATTAATCACTCTACTCATCACTTCATCCATTATAAATATCCCTAAACATATCCCTCTTATGATCGTGAGTATGATTATAGTTTTTATAGTTAATGAGCTAACCCATTTTTTATCTGGGGGAGTATAACATGTATGAGTAACTAGTTAGGGGAAATTGTATAGGCTTAGATATGTAAATACAAAAAATTTGGACACACTATCAATTATAGTGGATAAATCAGAGCAAGTGTCTTTGTTGATAGAGCATCATTCTTGGTTTTGGATATAAAAATGAAGGCATTAGAGCCTTAAGTTGGATTCCTATTTAATAAATAATGTGTACTAACCAGTGATGGAGAATATTGAAAATGTTAATAGCTGAAACAGACATGAAGTATCATTTTTATAAAATTTATTTTCATGGATGGTTTCCATTTGTAATGTTTAAATATCTTAGTCCATATTTTGGGATAACATTCGACACATGGAATTATGTCATTGGACCTTTCAGATTTTGATTTCTTCAAGAGTATGTGTGGAGGGGCTATAAATATCACCACTTTGGAAAAAGATAACTCAATCATTGGGAGAGTAACCCTTATATCCTTTGTGAATGTAATATTTTCAATTTTCATATTCTTTTAATGTTATTTGAGTTATAAATTCCATTTGTTTTACACTACATATCTGTTTGTTCATGTAACCTCATTTGTGGTCATACATCTTTATTTATAATATGTACTTATTTTCAACGAAATAAAAATATGTACAAAATATTCATTAATTGCAAGGAATTCCTTATTTAGTATCAAAAATTGAAAAATCAGATTATTTGTGATGGATTAAGATCCATTATAAAAAAGTTATCATTTGTGATGGTTATATTGTCCATTATAAAATTTTCTTGTATAAATGAACATAATAAAGTGGTGGTTTATTTTCAATGGAATGGTTCTATCATAATTAAATTTTGTAAGAGTAGAAAAATTAAATATGGTAGGTACATTTTAAAAAGAATTCATCATTCATTGAAAATTTATGTTGGATATAATACCTGTTTGCAATTACCCATCACTTATATTAATGTGGTGTATAATTTATGAATGAATCTCCCATAAAAAATATCCATCACAAAAATTTCCGCTATAAGTGTTTTACACAAAACTTTTATCCTCATAATTTTCTCTCAATTATCTACTAAATACATCATTCGGTTATTATAAAATTTCATGTTATTAAGTTAAATTATTTGAACCATCAAAATTGTTAATTTTTATTCAATTTTACTATATTATTATAAAAAATTATTTTTCTAAAAAAATAGTTTTTTTGGTTTTTATTAGATAATTCATTTGTAATTTAAATTAATTAAATCATCATTAATAGTTTAAATTGTCAGGGATTATAATATAAAATAACTAAAATATTTTTATAATATAAAATATATAATTATTTTCTATTATTAAATAAATATTATAGTTAATAAATAGTAATATCAATAATTATTTTTTATATATAGAGGGGATTACAAAAATGTAAAAAGGAATTAACACTCATACATCCCAGTGGGTCAAGCCTCATCACTCTACATAACGAATGATAAACACTCAGTGGAAAAGTTTTATTATAATACAATTCCCAAAGGCCACACGAGAACCCATTACATGACTCGTTGGCCAAGATGCGTAATCCCTTAAAATTTAATGACTCAAAGAAGAAAAGACATATGGCATTACAATTTGGTGGCCCTAAGCCCATGTGGATTGAAATTCCTTCATTTCTCGGCCAAATGCCAATTTTATTCGCATGTATCATCAATTAATAATACTAATATAGTACCCCTAACTGCATCATTACATGCTATAATACCTTCCCCCACTACAGTGTTTGGTATAGTATCTGTGACTACTTCAATGTCACTATTACTATAATTCTTCCACTCGTATAGTTCTTATACAGTATCTCCTATAATACAATTATTGTAACCTGTTAAAATTATTCATATACTTTGGGTTTATCGGGGTTTGAACAGCGATCCTCTTTACATGTAATTTTACTAATTGATTTATTTTTATTTTTTATTTGAAATAGTTTAAAGTATTATTATTTTAATATAAAATTAATAATATGTTATTATAATTTAAAAATTATAATTCATAATTATAATTTAATTTTTATGGTATTTAACTGTAAACTTATTATATTTTTTTTAAAATTAATTAAAATAAATAATAATTTTAAAATTACATATTTTTGTTAAAATAATATAGTAATAATAAACCAAAAAATCAAAATTAATTAATTAAAACTAATTTAAAAAGACCTAGAATAATTATTTATATTAACATGTAGAACATGTTTATCTATTTATATATTATAATGTATAAAAGAAATAAAATACTATAATAAAAAATTATTTATAATCTACACAAATAGATATAAGTTAAAATTAATAAACAAATAATAAAATTTCAAATAATTTAACAATAAATTATGAAGGTTAAATATTATTTAATATAAATTATTATAATTTTTTAAAAATTATTAATATAATAAAACAATAATATCAAAATTAATTATAATAGTTTATCATAAATTATTTTATTAAAAAGGTGAAATAATTTATTTAATATTATTTAACTTATTATTTTTGTTAATAAATAGTAATATGTTAATTTTAAAAAAAGGTAATTAAAATCATTTGAAATAATTTAAAATAGATACTCTTATTATATATAAGTATATATAGGAAGTAAAATTTATAATAAATAAAAAATATGAAACAAAAAAAAATGAAATAATTAAGAAATTATAATAAACTAATAAGATTATTTGAGTAAAAATAAGAAATTACTAAAAATTTGAGGAAACAAAAAACATAATATACCAAATAATTTAAAAAGAAATAATAATTAATTAATGGTAAACTTCATTTAATATTATTAAGCCTCAATATTAAATTTATCAAAATAAAAAAAAAATATTACTAAAAAATTATAGTATGTTATGAAAAATATATTTAGTAAACCATGAGGTTAAAATAAAATTGTAAAAAACATAGTAATTGAATATGAAAATATTTATATAAGGATATATTATAAACACCACTGTAATTTTAATAATATATTTTAAATATATGAAAATTAATAAATATATTTTCAATAAATTAATAAAGAATACTTATGTAATAATAAATAAATTATATTTTTAAAAATTAGAACTCTAAGAATTTTAATGACACATTCATTCAGAAAAAAATTTTCCATTGTCTAAAATAAAATAGTATTTAATATTTAGTATGTTGACATTATTTTATTATTTATTTAATTGAAGTTATTTTTGATATCTATAATAGACGGTATTTGTGACAGATCTAATTTAATGTCTCACATGTTATTTATGATGGATATCGATGTCCATCAATAATAAAATGGGAAAAAATATTTATCAATAGAGATGGAATCCATAAAAAATAACTATTTTTTTACCGATCATAATTTTAAACACAAATAATATCATGGATTTGATTTATAGAAATTTTCCATTTTAAATAATATTAATTGAAATGTGTTTTCATTTATGGGTTATTTTCAAGGAGTTTTGTAGAAACTTTATTTTTTATCACAGAAATCCGCAAAAAATGACTCATGGTAATTGATAAAAAAAATTTACATTGAGCAAGGAAAATATTAATTTAATGTTCCTTAATTAAACAATTATAAATTTATTTCTTTTATTGGCCTTGAATATTCCCATAATCATTAAATCTAAATAGAACTCAAATTTAAGCCTTATATTAACACATTTTAATCATACTCATTGTAGTTCTACATTAGTGAGTCCAATTGGATATTATTTATCTAACCAAGCGAAGAAATCATACTACCCTTCAATTAGACCATACCTCATATTGTCCTCGGAAGAAATAAACTTCCATATAGACATTCACATATCATATTCATTACCAGATAGTGATCTTGACAAATAAATCACAAGTCAAATCATTAAATTATCATAATCAAGTCATAAAAAATAATATTATCTATCATCAATCATAACTATCTATACATTAATCAAGTACAATTCAATATTTAATAGAGAAGCTTCAAAAGTTTTTTGGAATGTTTTTAGAAGTCAAAGAGTCATGAATACCAATGATATTCTAGCATAATTATTCTTAATTGTTGAGAAATGAAAATAATTGAAAATAATAACCATTAACCCTATAATATTTTGGTGTAGTACTCATTTATTTTGTTAAAATAAACCATCACGATGGCCAATATTTGGAACAAAACTAGTTCAGTGTTTGAATGGACCAAATAATGAAAATAATGAACCAAAAATTCAAAATCACATTTAGATATAAATATGTGAGGATTTAATTCCATCATTAATATAAAAACACCACCATGAAATATACTCAAAAATTAATAAATTGATAAGCACATTCATTAATTAAGATCATTTGTGGTGTTCGGTCATATAATTCCATTGTAATGAACTTGAATCCCTCATGAAAAATCATTGGTAGAAAAATCTAATTTCTATAATTCCCTACATAATCAGACCCCTATATCATATCTCCAGTATTATAATATTCCAAAAATTCCATCATTAAATTCATGAAATAAAAGAATAAGTGAAAATATGTTTCATCTGACATTCACACATTACTTAATTTCTTATTAACCATATTCGTCATACCCCCATAATATCATATATTAAAAAATAATTTTGAAATAATTATACATTCGTCACAACTATTGAATATTTTTAGAATTGCAGTTACCCTTTGGAAACCCATTGGATAAATCAATATTCTTGAATCACTATTATTTCCTCAATTAGTTTTTCACTAAATAGAGGGACTATGAAAGACATCAATGTATATATGATGAGTATGATTTGATTTTTGATAAATATATGTGTCACCATCCCTATTTATACTCAAATATTTCATGATATCATTCAATGAACTCAATTAATATTATAATTCCAATGAAAATGTATCATCCCAATTAATACACATTGAATATAATAAATTTATTCTAATTGAAAAAGGAATATTAATCTTAGTACCTTCCAAAATTACCCCACCAACACCATATAAAAAATTAATATACCAACTAAATTAGTTATACTTAAAAAATTTGCAAATAAATAAATATTTCAATAAATCCCATATATATCTAAAAAATCAACCAAATAAATATTACACTATATTCATGCCATTGGTTAAACAGAGTATTATAAAATCAATCACACACTTAAAATGTTATTCCATGACAACATAATATGTTAAAAATATCATTTAAACTGTAATGAACTGACCTCGGTTTCCCTCAAACCCTGTACCTGACCCGATCCATCACATACTCAAAGGCGGTTCCTGATCCCCATGGGTTGGCGATAAGCACCCATACAATGAATGAAAATACCGATGAAAAAATTTCTACAAACCGAAAATACCACATTGATTAAATATATAATGCAATTGTGAAACTCTGGAAGTCTAAGAAATATATATTCCATAACTGTATGAAAACATTAGAAACAAAAAAAACTATAACAGTAGAAAAAACTCGAAAAGACAAGTCCAACTAAAAAAGACTAAATCCAATGGATACTCTAATTGATGACATAGATAACAACCCACCATCTCAACACCAGTTATCCTTACCAGCGAACATGAACCTCATCGCCTCCCAGTGAAAAATTGCCATTCCCTGCTCTAGAAGACAAACAATGGTCTACACACCATCAATGAAGTTCACATGGTGTGAACTAACAGGCTCTGTAGGATCCCACCCAGGAGTTCCATTATAGGTATCTGAATAAAAAATCATGTATACTCATTTTACGAAAAAACATGTACTGATACGTATTAATGTAGTTTTATAGAAAACATGGTAAAGATTTCCCTCTTTCATATTTCTAAATGAAAGTTGGTATATCAATTTAACAACATATTTTCCATAACATTTTTCAAAATAATAAACCTGAATATCAAGGATAACATAGAAATACAAATAGTAAAAAACATAAGTATAGGTATCATGACAACAAATAATACTACAGGACTAGGTAGAAAGTTACACATACCACAAAAATATAGTACACAAAAACTAATCTTAGAACATAGGGCTAGGAAGAAGAGGAATAACCTAGGAGTAACCCCCCCCCCCACAATTTTAATATTATTTCCCTAGAAAAATAGTCCTATGAGATATGGGAAATCCCCAAGACAATCCTCCATAATATTCACAAAACAAAGGGTGATGGACTCAAGCTAATCCATCCACCTATGTACCAAATGTAGCCCATCTTCTCAATTTCGCAAAAAAAAATTCAATTCGTTGAAAACCATTGAAAAATATTTCACAATACTTTTATCATAAACTAGGGAAAAACAATTTATCTTTTATATCCCTTTTCAACACACACAAAAAATCGTGCCGATTTCATAAATATGTTTATAAAGAAAAACAATAAGGTTTATTATCATAGTCTAGATACGAAACCACCTACCTCAAATCCCAAGTCGCACACACCCGCAACGGAATCAACTAACAACAAAATTCAATGATGAAAATGAAGGCCTTATAACAAATCCCTTTAAATTAGGATTGATCCAAATCTAAACATAATAGGTCAACAGAAGAAAGAAACCCCACACACCTCGATGTTGAATTCCCGCAACACTACAACCAATGAATGAAAAAGGCCTCCAAAACAAGATATCACAATGTATGTAGAAGTCATTATGAAGAAAAATCCAATATATATTAATATATCTGATAATTCAAAGCTAGGGAACTTCCACAATCATCCATAGAAAGAGAACTGGAAAGAACACTTAACATGAGAGATGTACCACAGATGAAATGATGATCCAAATTCGATCAGATCTATCCATAAGGATAGGAACCTCTAAAAATAGATTGGGATGATTCTAGGATTGAGTGATGTGGAGTCTGGAAATAATTGACTAATTAAAACTATCAAACACTTGACTTAAACCTACGTGCAGGCCATGTCATGATGTGTAACCCATAATCACAATGTGAAGGCCACCCAGGAAAAGTACGCCACAAAAACCATAAATTTAGATTAAAAATACCTAATTTAAACCCTAAATGATGTGTAGAAACTATTAACATTGTGTACCACTTCGCAGTTGGATTTCCCCTATCAGGACTTTTACACAACAACTAACACACGATGTGTACCTTAGGTACACAATGTGTACCTACTCTACAACCTGCAGAAAATCGATAAAATCGCTTATAAGGACATTAAACAAAAATGGAAAATAGATGAAGGAAAAATATACATGATAACGGTAACAATATGTTAAAAATCCCCAATATTAAGACTTTCTATCACTTATATGTCATGTGGAAGATGTAACTCCCTGAAAAAGATGAGGCCACTGCTCCCTCATCAACGACTTGCATTCCCAAGTATTGTGAGAATCTGATCCTTTTTTTCATAGAACTCTGGAAAAATATTTATTTTTCATGAATGAAATTCATCTAAGAGTTAATGATCTTATATGAGTTCTCTAAAAAATAAGCATCTAGTTATAGTTTAATTTCATCCCAACTAAGAAAATGAGAAGAATCAGGGTGATATTTTCTTAGCAGAGGTATGTGGAAAACATCATGGATTCCCCTCAACCGAATAATAAAATATGACCAATAAGAAACCTACCCAAGATATTCAGTGATCTAAAATGGTTAATCTTATCTCATAGCTAAATTCCCCTGTTTTCCAAGCCGATGTTGACTCAAACAAGGAGAATATTTCATGAAAACTGAGTCACCTATGGAAAACATCAAAGGATGAATTCACCACTCATCGTACAATTTCTATTGACTCAAGACTGTAACCATACATTATCTTACTTAATTAATTTTTGTATATGTCTCTTAAACCAAACTTTATCCAACCAATGAAACTTCACCCACCTTTTCCCAACAAAATTTATGATCTGCACGGGCGAACATGCAACACCACAAAAGTATCCATTTTTATTGTAGAGTGTAAACTTTTGTTATAAATGACTCAACTAGTCCCAGATGGCATCCCATGATGCACTAAAATCCTAGAATCTTGCATGAATAATATCTTACATGATATAAATTAGAAGCTACATATGACTATTTGTCTGTGTATGGTATGTTATGCTCAACATGATCTGAGTTCCCATTTCCCCTTGATAACATCTATTGTACCTTGAGGTCAACCTATGATCCCTATAAAAAATAGTGGCATATAGACCTCTTACAAGTACAACATACCCAGATCTTTGACTTTAGTAGTGTCTTTGATCGAAATGAAATGAGAAGGGTTTGTCTAATGATTAAGAGACACCAAGATATAATTTTTCCCTCTCAGTTCCCATAGAAACCCAACAAAAAAATCCATGGATACCTTGTCCCATTTCCAAAACAGCATCAGAAGAGGCTAAATCATACAAGAAGGTTCATGTTCTCTTCCTTTATCTGTTATCATGTGAAACTTTGGGACACACAATCTTCACTATCACACTACATACCCGACCACCAAAATCATCTTCTCAAGTTATAATACATATTAAAAGTTCACGGATGAATGGAAAATTAAGAGTTATGACAATAAAATAAAAATTAACTTCTAACATATTTTGTGATAAATACTCGCTTCCCAAAGTGATGTATTCCATCTGAAGAAAAAGACCAACTAATCGTAGTCTCCCTGTCATAATGGCTTTCTTGAGCCTTTTGAAACTCAAAATCCTTATGGTGACTTTCCAAGATAGATTCCCGGAGAGATGATGGCTACTGAGTACTAGTCAAAACCATAGGTAATACATCCTCTTTACAATCCTAGTGAATGTGAGTGAATATCCCCATAAGATTACACTCCTTGTTCAATTCCAAAATTGCCTATGACTGTACCTTCCTGCTATGAGTGTATGTGACAACATTCCCTTTCCCTAGGGTGTAAGTGTTATCAATGTCAAACATCTAAAGTCTTTATCTCTATTATCTCTATCTAAGATTAAATTATTTATGATAGAATATATATCTCATATTCTTATGGTCATATAAAATCATCAACTTCTTATGAAAGAGATAGTGCAACTAATATTTATGTGCATGTGTAACTGCATACAGATATAAATCACGAGTGGAGTAGTTCTTATGATGCAGTTGGAGATGACGAGAGCTTAATGATACCACATGATCATTATGAATCATCACACATACCAAACTAGAACCAAATGCATCACAAAACACCACATACCCCTTACCAAGATCAAGGAAGATCAGAATAGGAGGTGATGTCAGAATCATTTTTAGTTTATCAAAAGAAGTTTGACACTTTTCATCCAATTTGAATTTGGCTTCTTTTCTGGTAAGATAATTCAATGGATATTCTAGATTTGATAAATCCTTAACTAACTATTGGTAGTATATAGTAAGACTAATGAATCTTCACATATCTAAGGCATTTTTTGGTCATTTCGTAGAAAAGACATCTTTTACATTCTCTTGATCAATTGATAATCCATGATTAGATATTTTATTCCCCAATAATTTCACTTCATGAATCTAGAAACAATATTTCAAAATATTCCCATAGAGATATTGATTTATCTAAATTTTCAATACCAAACTCAGCTGGTGATCATGCTCACGCTCTGATTTTCAATAAACCTAAATATCATCCATGAATAGTTCCCAAGCAGCGTAAAGATATTAGTGAAATATCTGATTCATCAATGCCAAAAAAACTACTATATAATTAGTTAGACCAAAAGGAATCATAATATATTAATAATTGCTATACTTACTCTTGAAGGCCATATTTGGTAAATCAGACTCTCGAAATCTGAGCAGATGATAAATTGACCAAAGATAAATCTTAAAGAACCATATTTCCCCCCTTTAATTGTTCAAAAAAATCATCCACATGAGGAAATATATATTTGTTCTGAACCATTACCAAGTAGAAATTCCTATATTCCACAAATAACCAATTTTTACAATCCACATTCTTGGAAAAGACTAGTGGGGCTACCCAATGTGCAAAATATGGTAAAATGAAACCTTTCTCTAACAGGTCATCCATCTGAATATTGAGTTCTTTTAACACTACTAGTTCCTTGTGATAAGAAGTAATTAATATTGGTTGTGTACCTAACACAAGGTAAATCATAACATCTACTTCTATCTATAGAGAAGACTAGAGAAATAATCTGGGAAAATGTTAGGGAAATTTCAAACAACAACAGGAATGTCATCAATAGAAGAAATGTCATCTGGGTCAAACACAATAGTAACCAACAAACTCCTAAGCACTCGGGGGAAATTTCCTTCATGAATAGTCCTTGGGTCCCACTCTACCTGAAACACATGTGAACTCTCATCATTAGTATGAAATTAAACATGGTCATGATAATAATCAAACTTAGCATTATTTTAGAGTAGAAAATCCATACCGATTATTACATCAAACAGATCCAAACCAAGAATGAGATAATCACAGACGAACTCTGTATCAGCTATCATTAACGAACAAGAAGGAAACTTAAACCTATACTCTTTCATGTTTCCAAGAGGTGTTTCTAAATTCATTCTAAAGGGAAAAATTTCCATTGTAAGTTTAATAAAATCAATAAAAATATAGATATAAATTAGTGGGAGGCAACAATATCAAACAAATCAATTACTAATGAATATTCAACAATAAGAGTACCTCTCAATATTGTAGCTCCTATTTAAAATTATAGTGGATACTCATATATTGTGTTTAAATGCTTCTGTCCTAAGCCATGTGGCTGAATCCCTATAGTTTTGATGCATTGGACTACACCGTAGTATCCTTTGGAGCTGAAAAACCCTGACCTTAACGATCCATAGTCATATCCTGATAGAAATGTTGTATATGACCAACACATCCACTAATATTGAACATCATCAGGGGAATAAGAAACGAATATTTTGTGTGATCTATCATTCCACACTGATAGAAGGTTATAAGAACACTCATAGTTACAAAGGATGGTGTTGAGGATGATCGTTGTTGACACCCACCTTGACCACTTCTGCGATGGTCCTCCCACTTCCTCTACATCCTATGCACACCACTAAAGCAGTCCCCAGTATAAAGATAAGAGGTGGAAAAGATGTACTAGATTTCCATCGGCATCTCTTCCATCATTTCACTATCTACAATCTCTGAATAGGTAGAATGATTCAACCTTAACACCGGTGATCTGATATCTCGTCACAAACCCTACATGTATTTTTGAGTCTTTAGTTGGTCAATATTTACAACATTCAAATAAAAACAGACAAGCTCATCAAACTGGTTGGTGTATGTTGACCCCAAATGCTCTCCTTTGTGAAAAAACATGAACTCGAGAGACATTTCCATAATCATATAGTCTGCGAAAAACTTCTAAATGAACATGGTTTTGAAACCCATCCAATCCAAACATACATGTCTGCCTATCTGGACAATAGAATCCGAACATTATTTTCCATATCCCTTGAGTTTGAATATTGCACACTTAATCTTGACATTCTCATGTGTCTCAAGGAAGATAAATATTTGATCAATCATGTCCATCCAATACTCCACCTCTTTTGGTTCATTCATTCCCTTAAATGATGATGAATTCTATTGCAAGAACTTCTCTAATCGATCTCACTATCCTCCTGATCGTATATGTACATCAAACACTATATTATGGACTTGTTTCACATCATGATCGACCACATTGACTGCTTTTACAATAGTCTGGATGAGGTTCTGATCCATAAGTGTGTTCCCTTGAGGAGAATCAGCTGCACCCTCCTGAGGAACTTGAGGAAGACGACTTAGAGTCATACTATTTCACACCGAAGCACAAGAATGGTCAGAAAAAGGAACAAATATCAATCCAAACTAGAAGACCCCTAAGAAAAAACTGAGATAAAAAACCAATACTAGAGATAGAAATCTCAATATCCCATGAAAACTTGAGTCATGTTATGACCAGGTATGGCCTAGAACTTATCACAACATACCTATCGATTCTCTACAATCATATCTTCCATATAAAATAACCAAAGAAAAGGATTCTTGGGGGAAATCCTCCTTTCATACCAAACTGTATCAAACCAACCCATGTTTCCCTCAATCTCGGCACCTGAGCCAATACGCCACATACCCAAAGGGCATTTCTGATCCCCATATATAGGGGATAAGAACTCGAGCATCCAAAGAAAAAACTAAGGGAATGATTTCTCCCAACCTGAACAACTACTTGAAATACATATCTAAAGCAAGAGAGAAAAAGTATTAGAAGAAGAAATATATATTCCATGAATATATGAAAATATCATAAACATAACAATTGTAATAGTATATTAAACTCCAAAATACAAGTCCAAATTGAAAGAAATACAACCAATGACTACTCCAAGAGATGGCATGGAAAAACACCAACATTATCACAACCAACTACCCATCCTACATGACACAAACCTCGCTGCTGCACTGGGAAACCTTTCCATTCCCTACACTAGAAGACAAAAAACTATCTAAGAACCACCAAATATGTGCATAAGGTGTGAGCGAACAGGATCAATAGGATCCGACCAGGTCTTCCATAAAATATCTCTAGAGAAAGAATCATGTATACTGATTTTAATTAAGAACAAGGCATGATAATCAATAACTATGTTTTATAGAAAACATGGTAAAAATTCCCATTTTTCATAGTCCTATCCAAAAGCAGGCATATCAGTTTCACAACATATTTTCCATATACTTTTCCCAATCATAAACATGCACGTCAATACTAACTCATAAATCTAAGTAGTAGAAAATAGAAGAACATGTATCACAACACCAAAGAATACTATAGGTCTTGTTATCCCACTACTCATACCAAATAAATCAAGTTCACAATAACTGATCATAGACACATGACTAAGAATCATAGGAATACCCCCTTAGTAAACTCCCCAAAATGCCAATATCAGTCCTCTAGAACAATACACCTATGAAACGGATGAAATCCCCAAGAAAATCATCCTTGATAATCACAAAACAATAGATTATAGATTCAATCTAAACCATCCACATTTGTACCCAAGGTAACCCATTTACTTAATTTCACAATCCAATTTCAATTCATTGAAAACCACTAAAAAAATTTCCCAATAATTTTATCAGAAACTAGGGAAAATCCATTTCTCTGTTAAAACACTTTTCCAACACAAACCAACAATCATGTTGATTTAATAAATAATTTTATAAAACAAAAAAAAGTGAGTTTATTATCATAGAGTAGAGACGAACCCACTACCATAAAGCTCGGGTCGCACACACCCACAATGGGATCCACCAACAATGAAATCCAATGGCGACAACGAAGGATTTAGAATAAAATCTTCACATCTTAGGATTGATCCAAATATAAACACAAGTGGTCAGTGGAAGATAGAATACCCACATTCTCTAAGAAAGAACACCATCCACACCACAAAAAATGTAATAGGTATCGAGAATGAGATCTCATAATGCATCTAGAAGATACCAAGAATAATTATCAAACATTGATCAATGAATTTGGTAATTGAAATGTAGAGTGCTACTGTGATCAACCGTAATGAAGAACTAGAAATAACACTTACCTAGCGAGATTCACCATAGATACAATGAATATTATAATCCAATAAGATCGATAAAGAAGAAGATGTGCCTTTGAAAATCCCCTTAGAAGAGTCTAGGGTTGGGAGAAATGATGTCTAAAAAGAATTGACCTAGATAATATACCGAACATGTGACTTAAACATAGGCGTATCCCGAGTCACAATGTGTAACCCCTAGTCACATCATGAAGGCCACACTGGATAAGTGAACAAAAACCCATCACTTCAAATTAAAAGTTCATCATTTAAACCCTACACGAAGTGTACCCTCCATTCCCGATGTGTACCGGTATATAGCATGATCTCCCCAATCACAAGTTATACACAGTAGCTAGTACATGATTTTTACATCATGTACACGACATTTACGTATTCTATATCCTAAAAAAAATATAGAAACCCAATTCTGTGTACATTAAACCAAAAAAGAACTTAGATAAACGAAAAAACAAACCTGGTCAAGGTAATGGGATGTAATATAAACCGTTCATTGAAAAGTGATTAAAATATAACCAATAATTCAATAAAGTATATAAAGAGATTTAAAGATCTCTACACCCATCATGACATTGAATATTTTATTCCAAAAAAATATTTAACATACTCATAAAAATACAAAAATTAAATAATTATATGATAATTTAGATGAAATCCCATATTATGTAATCATGCAAATTTATAAGCATTACATTGAAATATAAGGGAAGTAACCAAAATAATTTAATAGATCACCCTCTTATATGTTATTCCATTTCTTATATACTCTCATATACCCCACCATTTATTCAAATAACTAATACCCTGTAAATAATTTTTCTATATATATTTTTCACTATTTGAACTACGATATCTGGAAGATATTATAGAAATAACACATACTCTTGTATATCAATATACCAATCATATATCATTCTAGATAAATATGGATTGTACTTTAATATCTATGGTATATAAAAAGATTATATATTTTATTCAACTTAGATAAATGTGAAAATTTAAAAACCCGAATGTATTGATTTGAAATTGTATATATTGTATAAGAATATTAAATATGTAGTTGAGGTTATAGTTAAAGTATATTTAATGTTCATGTTGAAGTCTATTTATGTAGAAAAGTACATGGATGTTTTCCATGGTTAATGGGTATCATGGAAAGAGGATGATTCATTCTAATGGAATAAATATGTGAATCTTACAAAAATTGGAAAAGAAGGATAAAATGTGATGAGATTCTACTTAGTATTAACCATACTTAACTTTATATAATTATTGATATGATATCAAGTTGTTGAATAAAAATTAAAGGATGGGATATAAATATAACAATATAAAACAATTATTGAACGAGTGTGGACAAATTTTTAATAAATCAGTTTGAGAAATATGGTTTATAAAGTAAACAAATCGATGAAATATTCATAAATCATCCTTGGATGATTTATCAAGAACAAAACATCTTGGATGAGGGGTAGAGGAATCAGAATTGGAGCAATAAATAAACCTAAAGTGATACCACATGAAATACTATAAATATAATATTTAATATGTTGAAATTATTTTTGATTAACAAAGGTATTGAAATTGGATTAAATTCATTAGAAATATTTGATAATGACTAAGGAAAATATTTGAGGACACCCTAGAAATTATATGTACTTAAATCAAAAGGAATTAAAAAATATCCCAACCATCATGTTGGTATTACTAAAGAAACATTTTTCCAGAGGTGGAAGAGGAGCATGAAAATAGTCTTTGAGAGTACGAATATAGAGTTTCCAAGGAATATCATCGGTCTATGATAACATTATGAGTAGAGGTTTTATGGTGGATCCATCATACATTATGACCTCAAGGTGCAGTGGTTGTGGTAGGACTCGAAACCACATTCGGAAAATGACCAGGTGTACTGCCTGTAGTTATTATACATATTTGATACAAAGTGTGATTTCAATGTCAGACATTGAGAAAGATGAGTAATATTCCTAGATTAAAAAGAATATAGATTTTAAAGAATCAATTCCATTCATGGGCTATCTTCCACCTCAGTGCATACAGTATGCTTTCATGGGCTGGTTCTGCCATATATGTGAGTCACATTTTGGAACGTTCATGAAATTAAAACCTGAAGTTGCCTCAAGCGATGACACCATATAGAAGATCAGTCACACCATTAATTTAAGATAGTCTGATGTTAATAATATGTTAATATTCTAGTTGTTTATAGTACAAGAAAAACCATCTTTCTTAGCATAGAAATGAACCGTTTCAACACTAAAAATTGCTGACATGATTAGTGGAAAAATAATTCATATCCTTAATCCCTATAAAAGATGTTTAACTTTACTAGTGCTAACAAAATAAATAATAAAGGGGGTATTTATTAGGGGTTTACTATTTCATTTAGTAAGGTGAATTTTTTTAGAGAATTAATTAGTACTAAGAAAGGTATTGTTTTTTAGGATTTTGTTAAACTTAGTAATGGATTTAATAGCTACAATAATTCTAAATCTCCACAATCTCCCCCAATGGAAAAAAATTAGAAAACATATCCAAATTGGAATATGAATATTATAAAAAATGATATTGGAATAAAGATTTGACATTGCACCATAATTTAAATTCAAAATATACATTAATAAATTTCATAAAAAGTATATACATTGATGTGTATTTATAATTATTTAAAAAATAATAACCAAAAATAAAAAAACTATTAAAGTAGGCATCTTTCAATGATCAAACACTTTAAAAAAGCATGTACTTGCAATAAAACCAATAATTTTTTAGAAAAAGTACTTAAATAAAAAAATTAATGTTATTTAATCCAAAATGATAAATTATATTATCAAGTATAGAATATATAATGGATATTATAAAATTTCAATTATCTTAATTAAATTTATATTTTTAAAAAATTATATCATTATTTTAAAATATGTTGATATCATTTTTAATTTTTAATTATATAATTAAATGTATTATTATTTATTAATTATACCAATAAATTATAATTTGATGTTTTTTATGGATAAATTTCATAGTATTGACTATATTATTAGTTATTACTGCTTACACAGTAGAAGTGAACATGGTTCTCATAATATATTGAGGGTCTCCATTCACACTAATATTGGAAACATGCTGTTTGAGTTACACTGTCCATGTCATGTGTGATATTCTTGTTTGGTCAATTACGACAAACCAAAAAATAATGATATTTCATTTCTAAATTATTCAAGAAAATTAGGGCTTGTTTTCTTGATTTTGGCAATGTGAGACATATTTTATACTATCATAAAACTTTTATATTGAAAACATGAAATTTGAGCCATTCTAGTCACATCATGTGTTGAATTGACATGTGGTCACTTCATATGCATCTAAAATTAATTATAAGTTATTTTTCATATTGTATCATGATAAGAAAAGCTCATTTTCTTGATTTTGGATATGTGATGCATGATTAAGTTTTAAATTATAAAATTAACGTGAATGTAATAAATATTGAGTCATACTGACCACATCATTAGTTAGATTGATGTGATGTTTATTATTACCCATTAAAAATGAATAAACATAATTTTCACAATGTATCATGTAAATATTGTATTATTTTCTTGGTTTCATCTATTTGACACATGATTTAGAGTAATGAAACTTTTTTTTGAAGACCTAAAATTTGATTCATTCTGGCCATATCATGTGTCAGATTGACATGATGTCAATTTTTTTGTGTCCAAAATGAATTATGGATCTTTTTCCAAAAGTATCAATTTAATATGAGATCTTTTTCATGGTTATTTCTATGTGAATTTTATTTTAGACTTTGATGCCATTTTTTATTATAAGGATACTATTTGTGTTATTCCATCTTTTGTTAGATTGACATGAGGTTGATTCGTATACATAAAAAATTAATTATATATAATTTTATTAAAGTATCCAATCAAATATCAGTTTCTTTGTTTCGGATATATTATAGGTGTTTTAGGAAAAAAAATGACACTTTTTTAATATGAAAACATGCACTCTGAGTCATATCAACCATTTTGTTTATCAGATTGACATGAGGTCAATTCATGTACAATAAAAATGAATTATTAATTATTTTAATAATAGTTGAAAATAATATGAAATAATTTTCTTTTTTTACTATCTTATTCAGGTTTTAAACTAAGATGAGAATTATTTTAAAAAAACCATTATGTCATATCATTCACATCCATTGTTGGATTGATATAAATTTGATTTATAAAAACAAAAAATTTATTATGTACCATTTAAATAAATATTCAAGAAATTGTTAGATAATTTACTAATTATTGGCTAGATAACATGTTTTTAATATAAAGTTACTCTATTAATGTGAAAAAGAACACTTTGAGTTATATCGAACACATCATCCCACAAATTTACATATGATCAATTCCTACACATAAAAAAATAAATTCATCATAATTTTACTAAAGTATCAATAAAATCAGAGATCATTTTATGAGTTTTTTCTATGTGATGATGGGTTTAGAGTATAATGACATTTTTCTTATTAAAACACATTATTTGAGTCATACCGATCGGATCATGCTTCAAATTGATGTGAGGGAAACTCAAACATGTCTAAAAGGAAATATAAACCATGTTACTAAAATATAAATAAAATACACGATTATTTTCATGGACTTATCTATGTAACACATGTTTTATAAAAAAAATATTAAATTTATATTGAAAACACAAATATTAAGTAATAATGGACAGATCGTGTGTCATAATGATTTACAAATGATTCATAAACATCATAATGGAATTTTGGATCATATTCCAAAATTATCATGACAATATGAGTCTATTTACTCTATTTTGCTTATGTGACATGTGTTTAGAGTAAAATATCACATTTAGTGTTGAAAGAAACACATTGAGTCATATTAGCCATATATTTTTTCAAATTGATGTGAGTTCAATTAATACACATTAAAAATTAATTTTGAATCATTTTACTAATTTATCAAGAAATAAAAAAATTTTATACTTAGTCATTAATTTGTTTCATCTGTTTCAGAATAAAATGACACCAGTTTAATATGAAAACATGCACATTGAATCATACTGGCCAAATAGTGTGAAGATTGACATGTTGTTGATTTGTACATACAAAAAATTAATTTTGGGTAATTTTTTAATTATTGAAAACAATATGATCTTTTTTAACATATTTTTAAAAAAATTACCTGGTTTAAACTAAAATTACACTTATATTGAAAACCCACATTTTGGTTTGTACTTCCCATATCATGGGCTAGATTGATATAATGCTCATTGATACATGAAATAAATGTTTTATGAATCATTTGAGTAACGATTTAGGATAATTTGGTCTTGTTTAATTTGTTATTTCTATGTGAAAGACATTTTAGAGTATAATTAAACTTTTATTGTGAAACCACCCACTTTGAGTCATACTGGCGATATCGTGTGTCATATTAATGTGTAGTAGAGTCCGAAAATTAAAAATTGAATTATAAATGATTTTAATACTATATTAATAAATTTATAGAAATTTTTCTTTTTTGTCAATGTGATGGGAGGTTTAGATTAAAATGGTACTTTTAATTTGAAAAAAACACATTGATCAATACAAACAATATCATGTTTTATGTTGACATTTTTTTTAATTCATATGTATCATAAGAGGAATTATGGAGGATTTTGAAAAAGTGTCATGTTAATTTGAGTTCGTTTTTGGTTTTTTTATATGTGATGTGTGTGGTTTATAGTAAAATGGAACTGATATTAAAAACATGAAATTTGAGCCATACTGGTGACATATGTGTTATATTGACGTTCATTCAATTACTATACATTGAAAATGAATTAATATGATTTTACTAAGGTATTAAAATAATATGAGATCTTTTTCTTTGTATTTTTTGTATGACACTTGATTTTGAGTAAAATGAAACTTTTAATGTGAAAATATTCTTTTTAAGTCATAACAAATACTTCATGTGTCATATTTATGTGAGGATAATTCCCATAGGTCACAAATGATTTATGTATAATTACAATAATGTATAAAGACAATCCATGATGATTTTCTTGGTTTTTCTATGTAAATATCCTTTTAGAATAAAACAAATTTTTTTTGTGAATGTTCACATGGAGTTGTATAAGGAATATCATTTTTTAGATTGATGAATAATTGATTGCTATAGTACAAAAATATAATTATGTATCATTTTATAAAATATTATATAAAAATGATGTTGATTTCTTAGTTTTGGATATACGATGTCTATTTTGGATCTTTTTTACAATATCATAAAAATATAGAATGAAAAAAAATGAAAATGGTGAGGGTGGGAGCATGGTAGTACCTAAACTAGATAAGGGTGACTAATATAAAAGAACTTCCATATTTGTTGGCAGAAAGATCCTTGAGCCATTTTCTTATTTCCATTATTTCATCTTGATCCTCATTGATACTTATCCTTGAAAAACAACTAAAGTCATTGTTTATTTATAGGGTCATCAAAAAAAGGTTTTTTAGTTACTAGAAACGCATACTAACCTCTAGGAGAAAATTTTTTGTAAAACATAAAAAAATAAATGGTTGACCAATTAAGGAACAATCATAATCCATTTATAAGAATTTGAAAGTTATATTAACAATGGGAAAATATAATTAACCATATAAGATGTAGGTTTAGTAAATATATTTGAAATGTTGAAATGAAGTAGGAAAATATCTAAAGAATAAGTGAGTGTATTTCAATTTTCATTATATGATGAAATTATTTCCCATAAATATATGGTTTTTTCTATAAGATGTTTTTTGTGGATCCTAGAGAATCCATGTATAATAATCATGTCTGTATCTAATTTTAATAAAATAAAATAAAGGGTTGGATTGGTTTTTTTCCTATATATATCCTCAAATAGTATACCAAAATGAGATACTAAATTTACCACATCTTTAATGAAACAATTCTTACTATTTTATTAGTTGGAAGAATAATAAGTGCGGTAGGATTTTCAACTCTATAGCCTCACCCGAGAGGGGTAAAAAATATATAGTTTGGTTTAAATTAATTTTTAATGATAATAGTATAATATCAGAAATAAAATTTGGATATAAATTAAAAATATAATATTAAAATAAATATATAAATGATATATTTAAAATAAGACACAGACTTATTTTAGAAAAATCTTATATAAGGTTTAGGATTCTGATTCTTCATATCCCAAATGAATCTTTATAGATTTATGTTATTCTTGATCACAAACATAATAGGTAATCACCTCAACTATATGTCAAATAACATTATGACATTACATACTCTAACCACCAATATTTAGAAAAATATATTTCTTCTTTTATGTACATTGAATATTGGAATTATTTTTATTAGTGATAAAATATTGAAAAAACCAAGTAACAAATAGTTTAAATGATTTTTTTTAACGATGGAAATACTTATTTGGATATGCTATTTTGTTGATGGTATAAGATATCATTAAAAAATATAAAAACATAACATGTTTCATTGTTATCATTATTTTACTTTTCACTACCTATACATTATACACAATTATAAAATTATTATGAAATATGTTTTTAAAGGTAAATTACATTATATATACAATAATCTATAAACATTTTATGAAGATAATAGGATTCTTGTGTTAACTTCCCAGGGTTATAAATTTATTTTGATGATATTCATAGATTATAAAGTCATAAAAAATATCAACAAAAAATAAAATAAAACATATAATCTGATGTTTTTATATGGAATGATAATTTTATTGCATTATAAACTCACAATAGAAATAATGTGTTGTCGAATTACATGAATATACATGATTTGAATCTTGAATAATAAATATTTATTGTATCAAAAATCAGTTTAATGATCTTCCATTGATTCAAAAAAAAATATAATTAATCTAATAATGAAAAATATATTTTATATGATTAGATTATAGAGTATTACCACTACTTTGTAAAAATTTGATTTTTTTCTATTATTCCAATTTCAAAAACCATGATTAGTTCATATTTTTTGTCAATTTATTCTATATTTAAATTCCATTCTATCATTGAAATAATAGAAGTATTACTGAGTTTTAAATTTTGTTCATTGATTTTTCCCATTATAAATTAATATTATACGAACCTAGAGAAAATATGTGTAGTTATTAATTTTAATAAACAATGTTGATAAATTTTTAGAAATTAAACTATGAAAATTTACCTTATGTTTGATTTAACCAATGAGACTCTCATCTATTCAAACCAGATAATTTCATTTTTACTCTTGAGACAAATAATATTTTTAATGGTCTCTCTAAATATTTATTCATTATATTCAATGTATGACACATTTTCATATTTCATTAATTTATCCATATGAAAATAAAATTTTTATATTTTCCATAATAGAAATGTTTGCATAAAGGTAATCTTGGAATGTATTTTCGATTTATTTTTTGATCACCTAGATAATCTTGATCTGACCTTCTATTTCCCCTACATTTTGTTTATCTATAATACAATACCTCATTTCAAATCTATTTTAGTAAACTATTAATTCTTTTTCTAATGAAAAATATAATAATGGCCATACCTCAATATCACCATGTATCATAATCAGATTAAGTGGACATGCTCTAAGATTTGTAATAGAATTATCAACTATAGTGACATGGATATCATCATGGGAAATAAGAAACTCAGTGGTTCTCTTGTGATACTCATTAATCTCACCTCTCACATGATCTTTTAAGAGATTTTGATTGTGTACCATATATCTTTGGATATTGTACACTATGAACCTTTCAAAAATAAAATAGGTTGGTGAAGATATAATTTCATCACAAGGTATTTAACGTTGATTATTTTTTGTACTATATTGTTATTGTTGTTTTTTATTTACATTTAGCAGAAAGAGTAATGAGAAAATTAATTACTTCAAGTAATGAAGGTGATTGAAGGGAATTTATTTCCTTAAATATAGTGGGGTCATGCAACACTTCATGTATTAGACATTGTTGCACTATTAGTGTGTTGTGACTCTTTTTCAAATACAGGTCCTCCACACCATTCGAGAAATTAATATATTTTAAAGCTGGTATTTTGATTAGATGCCTTTAATTATCTCATATATATATATATATATCTCAGTGAAATATTTTAATTCGAAAATATGTAGGTGAAACTATCTCACAACCCAAGGATATCAAACATAGATTTGACATCATTTTTTGTGATCATTTATTACATTAATGAACACATGACATATGATCATAAAGGTATATGGACTATGGAAACAAGAAACAAAAAATGGTTCATCGGTAAAATACATCATCTCCCACTATGATCTTCTTAACAAAAACCCTTCTTAAACATATAATATATAATAACTTTATTCATAGAATAGGTAATGGAAGCATAAGAAAGTGTGATATCAGATTCATAGTATGGGTAAATATGGGATATCCAAAATAATAACATGAAGATACGTGTATGATAATAGGGGCATAACATTTGAAAACCAAACCATGAATATCAAAGATCACAATATGGGTTCATGGAGGAATGATTGAATGTTCAGAAGAAATCATTCATTGGATAATCAAAGTATATGATCCATGAAAACATAACATTGGAATAAGAAATTGATTTTCTGAATACCAATATGAATAGAAAATCATTTCCATAGTGCTCAAGAATCACTTCCAAAGCTATTAGAGTGGAATTGATAGACTCCCCCAAACCATCATAGTCATCATGGTTCACTCCCAAGACCATCATAATGGAAACAATCACATATTGAATTAGGTTCACTCCCCATTTCCATCCTGATATATAGGTTCCAGTCATCACATTATGAAAATCATATATTTGGGTGAAAAAATCCCACAAGGCATTAATTATATAAAAACCCATGAATTGAAATAGTGTTCATAACCATTTCATTATATCAATAATTTTGTTAAATAGAGTAATTTTATAATAATTTCATCATTTCATCAACGCATATTCCATGGAAAATGAATTGGGATTTATAATAATATTATAATGATATAAAAAAATCAATTAGAAGTGGGTTTTGTGAATATATTTACAAGAAAAAAATTCATATAAATAATTAAAATATTATATATTGTTCATATCCCCAGAATAGAATAATTTACATCAAAGGATATCATATTAGAAGGAGTTTTATTTTAAAAGTTCACTTGAAACAATTCTCAAGGGAAAAACATTTCCCAAAAAAGTATTTAAAATAGTTAACATTTTCAAAGTACTTTTCTTTGTAATTAATATTGATAAGTAAAAAAAAGGTTTAAAATCATTTAAAAAATTTATTGAGGAAAATACACTTTACTATTTTACAATAAATTTTTAAAACATAGAACATTTTAAAAATCACTTTAATTGAAAATAATATTGATATTTTATAATGGAATCATTATGGAAAATAATGTTCATAATAATGTAAAATTCAATTCATTCCGTTGACATAAAAATGATGATTCCGTTCATATATTTTGTAAAATCCAAATGGGAATTGTTTTATGAAAAGTACCAAAAGAATCCTTATATTTTTTAAAATATTCAAACAGGGGTAGAAATTTATCTAAAAATTATTTTAATGAAATTTAAAAAAAATTAAAAACATTGTTATGAAACATTTTATGGGATGAAAATGGGTTTTTGGCGGAAAAGATGATTTTTCCTAAAAAAGTTATTTTTGAACTATTCAGTAAATAAAAAGCAGAAAAAGAAGGGGAAAAAATTATTATAATAAAATTACAAAATTATAAGAATCATCCTGAGTTTCTTGAGAGATATATCATAAAATTTATTCATTAGAAGCGTATTCCTAAAAAATCCTAACAAATAATGGATTTGAAACATAAAACTATTATCACATTGGTAACATTGAAATATCTGCACCATGAAGTAATAAAATTAAATTAAACATAAAATATCTTTTGGATAAAGAAGTTAATTATATTAAATGACAACGGTGATGTATATACACCTCAAAAATGTATATAGTTTCGTAACATAACCTATGTTATAATGATTGAAAATTGAGACAAAAAATCCCTTTCCATAAGTCAGGACATCAATTGTACATGTTAAAGCCTCTTATATAGTAAAAATAATTTTATTATAAATCAAATTCATAATATTATTTATATATAAAATACCATATATATTTTTCTTATAAAAATTAATTTCCTATTTATTAACAATTTCAGGTTAAAGTTACATTTTGGGAAATAGTCACATAGATTTTTGTGTATGTATTATTTTGTAATTTTTTGTCATATTACTTTGATCATTAATCTATAATCTATAGAATAAATCACATGTTATATATATGATTTAAATTCAGTATATATGTACTTATTGTACTCAATTAAAGTTATATGTAGTAAATGAAGTACACCATTCCTAGAGATGAGGGTCTATCTGTATGCAAGAACACAATTTATATTTCTAAAAGATTAATATAAATAAAGGTAAATATAATATTAATATTATTTATTTATTTTTATTTAATATATATCACATATATTATTTAAACCCATACTTATTACCTTCTATGTAATGTTTGAATGAATCACATCACTTCGTGAGACAGTAGTCCATCATATAAACGAGTGACATTATCGAACTCCCACAATATAGTATATATGAGGGTATGTGTCAAATAGTAATTACATAAGTATAATAATATTAAAAATTTCATTTATAAACATTTAATACACCATTTTAACTATTCATGAGAGGTAGTAATGAAAAAATGAATGACCTCGGTTCGCGAGGTGGTTTTCCACCGTACACACTAATATCGATTTCATAACCCATTTACTAGAAGTGTATATGTTTTTAGGTAATGAACATAACATAAAAAATTATAAATATACTTAATATACTTATTTTTTTATATAATTATGTTGAAAAAAATAATTTCAAGATGTGGCAGAAGAAATAATATAAAAATGCTCATTGAAAAATGTTAAATCTCATTTAGGTAAACTTGTTAGGAATGCACCAAAACCATTCCTAGGATGCATTTATACCCAATATAAGGATTATAAGAGGATATAAGAGACTTAGGGACAAGATTCGTGTAGTAATTTTCTAATAAAAAAGGGTTTTTAAGAGTTAAGTGGAGAGGATAGTGGGTGGCCTTTTATAAGTGAGGTGAGTAGAACACCTGTAATTTTTTGAATGGAAAAAGGTGTACCCATTTTTTCTCATGAAAGGGATAAAAATGGATTATCATCATGAATTAGATAGTATAAGATCTAAATATGACCATACAATGGGAATTTAAATTTTTGTGTTATTTTAAACCCTTATCTTTTTAGTTTAACCCCATATAAACCCATTTTTACATTAACTCCAGGAATTAATTTTTACTATTTTCATTATTTATTTTATTCAAAAATTTGTTTGACCTTATTAAGTATTATTAATTGTGGTGATTAAAATTATATAACCCATTTTTTAAAATTATTTTCATATAATTTGATAAAGTTAATTTAAAAATAGTCCCACATATGCGATGAGATAGAGGGTTCTCAAAGTGAAAACATTTAACAGATTATAATGTTTTTATATAAAATTTTAAAATATAATAAAATAAAATTACATAAATTTAATTAAGATATATAATTGATGTAATTTTTAATTATTAAAAATTTAAAATATCATTTATAATTTTAATTAATTTAAAAAAAATGACAGTTTCAATTAAGAATCAGTACATTTCTCTATTGATGAAAAAATTACTATTTTTACAAAATTATCAAAAATTAACCATTAGATAATTTTGACATGATAATGTCAAAAAATGGGTTCATTTTTTAAAATTAATTCTCTTAAAGGATCAGAAGATAGTTTTATTATCGTTCAAAAAATGGAATAATAAACATTTTTTTGAAGAAATAGTATTTTCAAAAAATAAAAATATTTTAACAAAAATTATGTACTTTTTTTCTTAATATGTAATATATATAACCATTATAAATAATATTTTAAAATTATTTATTACAATTTTCACTACTAGTTTTAATGACAACGTTATAATGGTTATGTTTTAAATAATAATATAAATAATATATCATGGATTGTTAAAACATAGTGTTGCCTGTAATGCATGTTATTGAAGGAATTTAATTTATTCGATAAAAATAAATTCATAAATTTTCTTTTGTGTTACAGCATAACACATTTAAAATGAATTTTTCTCTCAATTGTTTCACTTTAATAATAAAAAATGACACTTCTATCTCATCTGTTCATCAAGTTCCCACATAGCTTCTTCAAACTGGTGGTGTAGCTACAAAATTTTGACCAGCTGAGTGGTCTTGTTTCGTAGAACATTCTCCATACAAACTTGAGTCTCCACTAGTTGTTACTTATAAGAAAGATCTTACTTTAGTAGTATGACTAATGAATTTTGTACATCTGAAGGGTAATGTATGTACTTTCTCGGAAGATAAACATGGAACATATCATGGACTTGAGAGAGGTTTGGTGGAAGCACCATCTGATATGCTACTGTCTAGATTTGAAAAATAATTTAAAATAGATTGATATAACTAGATCTTAGGTTCCATTTTTTCCAAAATAGAATAACATTATTCCATTGATATGTTTTTACAAACGCATTATCACTAACATTATATTCTGTACCACTCTATTAATTAGCGTCATAACTTTTCTACTAACTCAAAGTTGTCTTGATGTGATTGTAAGTTGATATAACATTATCTACCATTAATTAAATTATATCATGTCCCAATATAATTCTTTCAATAAATTTATTCAATCACATTGAAGCTCTATATTTATTTCTATAGTGGGATTCATAAATATCCTTTTGAGTGCTTATGTTAAAGTTATTATTGTATGAAAACTCACATTGAGGAATGTTTTGACACAAACCTAATTTTTAGTCAAAATAATAATATATCAAGATATACTATAGGGTTTTAATTTTTATCTCATAATGATAATATATTGGAGGATAATACATAGTGCTAAAACTCAACTCCAAATCATGATATATTGGAAGACTTCCCCTGAGCAGTGAGGTAAACTTTAGATCCCAATCAAACACAATGGAATGAGGTAATCCATTTATCCTTAACAGAATCATAAATTATATCATGGAATGATAATCTAGACAGAATAAATATTTGGTTGTGATTAAGTTCTCTAAATTTATAAGGATTTTCAGTACAAGTCATAATTCATTTCGACCATTATACATCTTCAAGAGACCTATGACAAAATCCATGGTGATGTTTTCACATTTTTATTCTTATGTTGGTAATAGATATACCATACCCTTAAAATTTTGTCTCTCATTCTTGACTTATTGGAATACCATGAATCGAGATACAAACTCTATGATATATATCTTCCCACAATGCCCCCAGAATTCTTATTTAGTATCTTGGCATGTCCTCATACTTCCTGGATGAATATAGAATGAAAATTCTTTTCTTCCTCTAACAAATCATTGTTAAAATATGGTATTGATGGAATTTTTACACAATTATTTAAAATTATCATTCCATTATTATAATGGTTTAATCAATAAACTTTTCTAACATTCTTTTATAGCTTATCATCTCACTTTTGGGCCTCTTTAATCCTTACATTGATAGATTCATAAACATTCAATCGAGTAAGATAATATTTATCCACATGATTTAGAATTTCTATATCCATCCATTGTAAATATAGAAATAATGGAACTCTTATGATCCTCGTCATGGATAACCTAGACAGATTCTTTCCACTCAAGGAATCAACCACCTTGTTTTCTTTCCTAGGGTGGTAATTTATTAACCAGTCATAATATATATTGACATATAACCATTATAATTGATGTATATTTAACTCCTTACATGTGAATATATACTTAAAATTATATGATCGTTATATATGTCACAATTTTTTTATAAAAATATAATGCCTCCACATCCTGAATAATAAATCACCCTTACTAACTCGAAATCATTATTTGAGTAAATTTTTTCATGAACTATCAATATCCATGAGACATTGTCTAGAACAATGTCATTTTTTCATGATAAATAATACCAATAACTTATTGGATACATCAATATATGTTACAAAAACTTCTCTAATAAGGGGTCATGAAAGCACATGTGAGATGACAAATCTTCTCTTACGTTCTATGATGTTTTCCTCACATTCATTTATCCATAGAATATTGTCTCCCAGGTAATTGAAATTGGTGAGTGTATAATAAAAACTAGAAAACTAATCCATAAACAATAAAAAATATCTATCAAAACTAAGAAAACTGTGGATATCATCCACAGTGGTTGGTCAGGTCCAACATTCACTAGAATTTGACTTTGATGTATCTACTGATATAACCACTTTTGATATTATATGAAAAAAATTCTTTTTCAGTTTAAATCCACATTCTATAAATTTTTCACATTTTTGTCCAAGGTTATGAAACTCTTCTAGAAAGGAATCGGAAACTCCCACATAATAGGCATATCATTGATGTTGAGTTTCTACTCATCTATCTGAGATAGATTCCCCTTTTTTAAAGGAATAAAAACAAATATAATATAATTGATTTCTATATGATTTTTATATTTATCATATTAATAATATATAATAATACATTCGTTTGGAATATAAATTTTTACCTCCCTTCCTTGGAAATTTATGTGTGATTTATGTTGAGAAATCGAATCCATGAATAAGAAAACATCAAATTCCACCAATGGAAAAATTAAAAGATTTTAGGGATGTATATTCCCTCCCACATCAACTAAATTTAAACCATACACTTGAGATATGATCATCATACCATTAGTGGATTTAAATCATTATTATAAATCCAGTTATTTGGGTGGATTATTGATAGACTCAAAATATTATTTTGATATTAAACAATGGGTAGATATAGAGTCAAATAATCTATTAGTAGTTTCAGAGTGGAAGGTAAGTGTACCTTTCACCATGTCATTGTCATACCCCTCCAGAAAAATAATGATCACATAATATTTCCCATTTTATCATAGATTAATATTTTACTAACATCAATCATCATCATTAACATTTGGATTTGGTAACTAATTAGCATAGTTCCTATACTCCTTTTATATGAAACACAAAACTGTGGGTAGTTCATTATATGAGGGTTTTTTTTCTATTAAAATTGTTACCTAACTTATTTCCATCATAGCAAAAATCAGTTGCTCGACGTAAATCTCTTATACACTTAAAAACATTTATTATCCCCATAATAAAATTACATCCATGTTCATTCACAAACTTTGAGAGAGAAGGAAAGATCACCATCCTCTCTCCATGTTTTTTTATATTTTCCATTAAATTATATATTTAATTTTTACCAAAACCATGAGAATGATATGAAACATCATCCTCCATTTACCCCTTGATATAATGAAAAAAAAATATCATTATAGCTACTGAAGTATCTCATGGATAAATCCCATTAGAAAATTTAATTTAATCCTCTAAGGAATCAATTAATATTAATTTTTGGTTGGTTGATTATACCAAAATTATATCTCTTATGCCGTGTAAAAAATTCCTCGTATATACCAATGAATTCATCATCCTTTTACTTTATGACATGTTACTATTTATAGATATTTTTATAAATAATATGAGGAAATTACATTTTTAAAAATATGTCCATTTACTGATAATAGTCAATAGAGTCAATTTCATCTTGTTGACTTGTATTCTTGATAATAGTCCACCATTTATCCCCTTCACCATCCAAATATTACAAAACCAAAATGAATTTTGCATTTTTTAAACACTAGAGATTAGAGAATATCTTTTTATTAGGATGGATACATTTTTTTGAATCTTGTGGACTAGAAGTCCCATTTAAAGAAGGTGGGTGTTTCCTCATGAAGGAGTTAATATAATGTTGTTCTATCTTTTTTCCTTTGGAAGTCAATAATGATTCATAACATAAGAATGTTATGTGAGCATAAAAATTTCATTTCTCTTTTCATATCCCATAAAATTTGTATTCCCAAGAGGAAATCATTGCATTTTTAATCACACCCATAATTAACATGGTTCCTTTGGGTTCATGCTATTAAGTAATTCAAATAATCATTGTGTATGAAATAATAGTCCTAGTGGAGAACCACCTAATCTTGATACATTATTTATAATATATCAAAATCGCAACACCTTATTTTTTATATATGATACCTTAGGATTAACCTCATTCATTTATATTCATCATCTACATTAGTCCTTATGGATAGTGCTTAAAGAGTTTGTTAATTTCAAAATCATATACCTTGGGATTGTCAAACCAGGTGTGCATCAAGGCCTATTGTCCAACACCAGGTGATGATTGTGTCTAGTTTAATTCACACTTTTAAATGTAATTACCACTAGGTACCACTATTCCATATCAAAAAAACTTTTACTATCCAGACATGGATGCAATTTTTTATAAACTACCCACTCCATCCTTATCCAAAATTTGATGACATATTCCTACACAATTAATCATCATTATACTTATCCTTAGAAATTATCATTGGAATCATACTAAAGTATTATAATCTTTTAGATAAAAGGTTAACTAAACATATCCTATGATACCAACTATAATGACCTAGTCTTATCGTCCATCAATATTACATAATTTTTATGAAAATTTATTTTATTACACAAACGTACACCTGATGATTATAAAGGTATAATGCCTTTGGAAACATGGAAACAAAAACAACTAGTTCATAGGTAAGCTATATCTTCTCCCACTATTTTATTCATAAGTGGAACCATTATTAGAACTATCGTACATAACTAATTTATTAAGAACATTGGAAAAGCAAACATATAAAAGGTAGAGCATAGATGATCTGTAAGGGTAAAAAGGAATCTACATAACCCTATCATTAATTTATGCTTATGATAACATGATCGTAAAATTTTAAAACCATAACCTACAGATAAAATATCATAATATGGTCTCAATGAATAAATATTTTAGGTTCGTAAGACTTGAATTATATGGTAATCAAAGAACATGATCCATATATCATAAAATTAGGATAAGAAATAGATTCATTGAATAAAAATAAGAATAATTTTTTTCCATAATATTAATGGATCAATAACAAGAATATCTGAGTGTAATGGGATCACCACCAAAACCATAATAATAGTTAATGTTTATAACTAAGACTATTATAATGGAAAAGTCCCTTACATAAATAGGGTCACTCCCCATTCTTGTTCTATCTATCTCATGAGATATAAATATATACATAATGAATTATAGGGATAAATAGGTCCCGCACATTACATTCTGAAATTAAAACTTGTGTGTGTTATAACGTCATAAAAAATTCATCATATCATAACCCATTAAATGAAATGTGTTTTATAAACATATCATTAGATAATACCTATAGAAATTATATAGTTTTCATTTTCAATTCATCATTTCATAATTTCATATCCCTTGGAAAATAAGGGGGTTCATAATAATTTTATAATGGTATAACCCATGGAAGAGAAGTGGGTTAATATCATAATGTCATGATAAACAATTTTGATAAAAAATAAGATTGATATCCTTAGTTTTTATCCCCATAAAATCACAAGTTACATTAAATGATATTATCAAAAATATAGACGGTTTTTGATATATCACATGAAATATTTCTTAAAGAAAACAACCATTATTTGAAAATAACTTTTAATACATAAAACAATTTCAAAATCATTTATCTTTAAAATAACATTAAAACTTATACATAAATACATAAATATCATTAAAAACATTTCTTGAGTAATATATCATCTCTAATTTAGAAAACACTTTTGAAAACATGAAACATTTTGAAAATAATTTTATTTTTAAATAACCTTAAAAAAAATATAATTTAATCATCAACAAAGAAATTGTTCATGATAGAGGGAAATTCTACTCTTTCCATAGATGTCAAAACAAAGATTCCTTTAACATTTTCGGTAAAAGATAAGCATGAATTTTTTTTAAAAACAACATGAAGATTCATTTTCAAAAAAAATTAAAATTTAAAAAATTTGAAACATTTTCATAAATAGAACTTTTTATTGATATTTTAGAAACATTTTTGAAAATAATTTCAGAAAAACTGTTTATGGATGAAATGTGTTGTTAACTGAAAAGTTGTTTTTTCATAAAAATGTTAATTTTTAACAATTGAGTACATAAAGAGAGTAAAATGAGTATAAATTTTTTTTATGATGAAATAATCAAAGGATAAGAAACTTCATGAGTTTATTGATATATAGATCATAATATTTAATCAGTGGAAGCATAATCATAAACAATCTTGATCGGTAATGAGATTGTAGCATAAAACTCTAACAACTTTGGTAACATTGAAATTTAAGCCCCGTAAAGGAATAACCTTAAATTAGACATAAAATATAATTATGTTAAATAAATTCATGATATCAGAAATTTAATTGGAGGTATATACACCTTGTAATAGAATATAGGTTCATAACAGAAAATATGTATAAAAGAAAGAAAATTGATATAAAAATCACTCACCTTAACTCTTGAATTATACTGTAAATGTCAAAAAAACTCTATAATAAATATAATATTATTATAAATATATTAAAGAACTATATTTATAAATATGATACAATATATGGTTTTTTATGAAATTTTATTACTTGTTTATTAACAATTCAAAGTTAAAGTCACATTTTGATCAATAACATTTTTTGTATTTCATGTATTTTTGGTTTGTTAGTTACGGTCCGATTAAATTAATTATGGTTAAATAATATCTAGAAAAATAATAATTATATGAATATCATATATATCCTATATGTATGTATTTATAGTACTCCATAAAAGTTAGAGCAATAAAATTAAATACATTATTCATGGAGATATAATGTCGTACGTATGAGTAAACACTGTGACCATTAAATTGAAATATTTATAAGAATAAAGGTATATTGTATATTGTCAATAAAAAAACTATTTTATGTAATATATATTAAATATGGTCATCAAATCCTTCCTTGTCACCTTCCATTTAAATCGTAAACTAATCACAATGCTTCAGGAGGTGGAAGTCCACTATACACTTTAGAAATAATATTGTATTCCCTTAAAATAGATAGTATAATGTTTTTTATAATATAATAATATAATAATTTTATTAATATAATGATTAAATTATTTAAAAATTTAATACATCATTATAACCATATGTGAGAGGTGGTAATGGAAAAATGAATGACATTGGATTGCGAGGTTGTAGTCTGCCATATACATGAATGAGCATTTTGTAACCCATTTGGTGGAAGCAGAGATAGTTTTGGTCATGAAATTAACATAAAAATAGTACTATTTTTAATATTATGATTCTATTATATCATGATGGCTTAATATTAAATTATTGAGGTGGTGGTAAATTTAAATTAAAAATGATGGTGGAAGAATGTTACCACTCCTTCGACTAACCTCGTTAGGTTTTCAACAAAATCCTTAAAAGGATGGATTTATGACTAAATAAGGAATGTATAATTTTATTATGGATGTGGGGATGAAATTTTTTTATGTTTTCTCTGAAAAATGGGATTTAGGTTGTTAGTAGGATAGGATAATCGTGGACTATTTGTAAGCGAGGTGAGTGGCATATTTGTAATTTATTGAATAGAAAAAGATGTAACCACGTGTTTCTCATTAAAAAGGGATCCAAAATAAATTATTATAGAGAATTAGATATTATAAAGTTAAAATGCATCTAGATAATGCGTTTTGGAAATTTTTTGGGTTAGTTTTAACCCTTATATTTTAACATCAACCCCTGGTAATTCCAATTTAATATTAACCACATTAAATAATTTGTATTTCATTCACTTTACATTTATTAGAAAAAATTATGTTAAACGTATTAGATAATATAAATTATGAAGATTTAAATTTTTTAATCCTTTTATCACAGATGAACTCACATTAATAAATAATTTTAATTGAAAATAAATCTTGTAGATGCGATGAGAATCAAGTGTTCAATGAAAATAGGTTCAAAAGTATTCAATGTTTTCATATCCAATTTAAAAATAAATTAAATTAAATTTACCTATGTTATATTAATATATATATATACCTAATTTTACTTTATATATAATGGATAATTCAATTTATTTTTATAATAACTTTATATGAAAAGATAATTTTCCATTAAAATTCAGTATCTTTAACAATTCATCAACAAAATTAATGTTTCTAGAAAATACTCAAAAATAAACATAATATAATTTTGATATACTGATTTCAAAAATAAATATTATTTTATCAAACACATATTCTAAATGGTTCGAAAACTAATTTTATTAATTTTTTCAACAATACATAAAAAATTTATGACAAAATTTTATTTTTGAAACAAATAAAAACTATTTAAAAATTAAGTTATTTTTTATGAATATATTTTAATATATATAACTATTACACCTAATATTTAAAAATTATTTATTTCTATTAATACCACTATGTTTAGTGAATTTTTCATAATAGAGGAATTTAACTAATAATATTAATAATATTTCATTGTTTGTTAAAACTCAATGTTGCATGTAATGAATGATATTGAATAAATTTAATTGACTCAAAAAAATCAAAAAACAATAAGAGAGTTACAGACTCCAAAACCTAAAACTCTAACATGACCATATTATTCGTTCAACTTCAAATCTATTGATAGTGTCTATTCTTTCAGCATTGTCTATGAATATTATTATATATAAACCGTATAAAAAAACTAAAAAAATAACAATATATTTTTATTTAACAATATTATAAGGAATAAATAATTACTATTTTGTCTTACATATACTTGAATACCTTACATCTTGTTTGTTTCCATCTACTAATTTTCCCTATAAATATACATGACCCTCCTTTCATGTTACATGTTGTAGGTTGAAGGTAGCTTATGATTCCTATTCATCAATCAGTATATTACTAGAGGAACAAATATTGTTTAATATCACATATAAATTTTATTATAGATTTAACATGATGTCAATTTTCATTACAACTAAATTGTGACCCATCATATCATTAATGTAGGAATACATAGGTTTTGATGCGGGCTTATTATTTTTACCGCACCTTTAATATAGAATAAATTAAATTTTTTTAATTAAATTGGAGTAGATAAATAATATGAAATAAAATATTATCAATTACAGTTCACCTGAAATAGTTACTCATCATGACGACTAATGAAATATTTATACATTTCCTTAGTTAATAAATTAAGAATATGTTTCTAGTGTGAGGGGATTTACATTTCCCTCAACATCTTTGAGATGATGCATTATAAAATGTGTATTAAAGGCTCTATGTAATTTTCAAGGGATAATTAATAAAAATTTATTACCAAAATCATTTGAAATAAGTGAACTCTTTAAGGAATAGTTAAATGTTAATCAATGATTCATTATATATAATTTTTTTGTAAAATGGATAATGTGTGTCACAAAATTTCCATTATATCTTCCCAAATTCTGTCCTTCAGTTCAATCATGATATTTTCCCATATAACTATATCAATTAGAACACATATTCGAGTTATAGCCCTAATGTTTCTAATGAACATTGTCTTTTTGGGGTTAACAAGTCAACCAGGTTGATTCCAACCAACATCAAATTTTTCCACGTTATTATTTCCTTGATAAATTTTTTAAACATTAAGATTCAACAACACTCTTATTTTTTAATCCATCTATTTTTGACCCCCTAATAATTCCAAGGATTCCCTATTAGTAGTGTGTTCTTCCTAAGGATTGGTAGCAAAAACATGGAAAGAACACAATATCTACATTATTAATTAATACTTTAATTTATATTATATATCTAAAGTGGATAACACATATTATAATGATGAATAGATTAATATATTATAAAAAAACAGTAACATGTACATTGAACACTCTTTTTCTTTTTTAAAAGTTGAAGGGATTGGGATCCTCTATTAATTATCCAAATCCCATCGTGTGGTAACCTCTACAAGCAATTGTCTATATTTGTAATTTCCTGAAATGATTGTGATATCCTAATGAAAGGGTTATCCTCAATTGAGTTTTCAAAAAATGTTGTTTTTGTTTCAATCCCAAAAAACAATTTTCCATTTACTATTTGTTACATATGAGATATAAAATACATTCAATTCTTGTGATTCCATTATAAATGATTCTTCCTTATATTATACCACACTGAAATTCACATTCAAGAATCCCAGTTCACCAAATTTATCTTCACTCCTCTTGTTAACGCATTCAAAATATAAATTAAAAACATTATATTATTCATAATATAACTCAAATATTTTTTTTGATGATGTCGAATTATTAAAAATTCACATAAATTGGATTTTGATTCTTGGAACCAGAAATGTGAATTGATTCTTCCCTAACAATTACTCATCTGTTTTGGTTTGTTATGTAATTATCATATACCTTAATATAGATCATTTGACTATTAATTACATATGAATTGTAATATAATACATTTATATTTTTCCCTCTAGATATCCATTAAGGAAGTTCAACAATTGGATTTTGATTTGTAAAAATATTCTCACAAATATAATCAAGGAACTCTCTTGTAAACTATTAATGTATATTTGATATCCATTTGTTATAGCTTGAAGGAATTAAAATTCAAATAACTCTTTTTTGGGCTTCAACGTATAGGGAAAACTCTACACTATTTTGTTAAAAATTAAAAGTGATCTTGATCTCACTCTATAATTATAATTGTGACAAAATCTCTTCTGTAAGTCCCTTCTCCCATAAGTCATCTATAGTGATGAGACATTTGGAGACCAATTCTATCAACACATGACAGGTAATCAGTACATAAGATAACAATCTTCAAAAATACATCACTCTATAATAAAAAATCAAACAAAATTTGATTCTTGACGTACCCTTTCAGAATATTAATATTCCATTCAGTTGGGTACATCCATATGTAATATACATGACCACATATTAGAATCTCACTAACTAAGTAATATATTAGGCGAAACATTATATCAAAGAATATTTATTGTAAGAACATCTTAAATTAGCATAATATTATATAAATTTCATTTTTCATTATCGGAATCTTTATCGGATCTATAACTTTATGACATGTGCCTTTAAAACGTGCCATCAACACTATCAAATTTATTTTCCCCACATGCATCAAATCATGAAATTGATATATTTATTTCTCCTACATTTAGTAATGTTCCAAAACAATATCACATAGATATTTTCTATGTTCATGAAATTAAAAAAAATTCTGCCATATAACTAATTCCACTACCATAAATCAACGGAAATTTATCTCTTTTTCAACATAATCTCATATGTTTTTTAAAAAATGACTTACCAAAAATATTTTCAATATTGTTTAATTTTACAAAGATTCTATCAACCATTAGTTGATATAAGTTTTTACATTTTTATTTATTTCCATACAATGATGTTATCTCAGATTTGTATTTATGTCATTGGGGTAAAAATTTTAAATTTCCTAAAAACACATTCATTAATCAATATATTAAACTAACTGAGTGTGTACCTTATTCACAAATGGGATACTCCAGTATTCCATAAATTTTATATCCATAAAAATTTACATAATAAGTTAATTAATTTATCCTTCTGTACAATATGGCTGTGAATGTGAACTATTCACTTTTAAGAGAATCATTAAATATACAACATATATCCCAGATGAATTTTCTGCCATTGACCAATAGAGTCAAATAGACACTAATATTATTACCTAGTTTTTTATGTCTCTATATATGTAGAGAAAAAATAATGTATTTTAACTTCATACATAACCCTGATTTTATGTTATAATTTATAAACAAACATCACAAAACAACCTAGGTAACCCTGCATAAATGTACTTAAATCAATCGCCCCATGGCCCGAAGGGTTTTTCGGATCTCCATGGGCTATGCACAGGTGCTGGAGCATAAAAATAATCAAGGGGGGAATAATTTTTACATAATAATAACACCTTAATACAAAGAAACAGATAAAATGAGTCAATATTCAGTATTTCAAAAACTTCATTAGAGAGAGACTACCCCATGTATAAAAATAAAATTCTCCAAGAAGAACACTAAATATTTTCATTAAGAAAAACCAATATAAATAAGTTCCAGAACTCTTCATAATAAGGGGTTCACAAGTTCCACTAGTCACCTATATATCCTATGGTCCCAATAAGAAGGTATACCCATGACAACCGAGTAACAATTTCCTTTTCATAAGAACTGAATAAAATTTTCTATATTCTAGAAGGAAAATATTGGCTGTGAGAAATAAAGAATATTATGATCTCACTATGAAATATTTATGAATACAATACTCAATATACCAATTATTTTCAATTTGAGGTAAATCATATCATGGAAATATCTAGATAGTTCAATTATAATAATGATTTCCAAAATAATCAACAGACTATATAAAATAGGAATAAAATTTAATTTCCCTAAGAATAGGTGTGAATTTTTATTTCTATGAACATAAGCATGTATAATCATTTTATCCAATCATTGGCATGTAATATTCATTTTTAATTATAGAACCTTGTTTCTAAGACTCAAGGATTAGTAATTCCATGTAATGAGGTTCTTCATTGGTTTGGTGAATTATAGTTCCTAGTGTGTGCATACTTCTACAACATCATGTCTTGTGGCATAAAAACCCCCCTCAAATGATATAATTTATTCCCTTTGATAGTTTAGTATTATTTAAATCATCAATAAATTTCATGGTAATCATTTTATATGGGTTGTATATACTCGTTATTATTAACTAGGCTATCACAATTCTTCAAGGTAAATAAAATATTTATGTGGATATAATTAATTTTAATCAATTACAAATCATTTCAATTAATAATTTAAATTAGTCCCATGATCGAGTTTGAAAACATTCCTTTTATTCCAAATTAAAATGTCAAATGTTTTGATAAAAAATTCATACCGCCACAATGCCAAAAACTGGAAACGGAAGCGCTACCCCTTTATCAGCGCTCGACAAAAGTGCTGATAAAGGGGGCCTTTATCAGGGCTCAAAAAAAGTGCTGATAAAGGGGACCCCTTTATCATTGATTATTTTAGTAGCGCTGATAAGGGGGGGCCTTTATCAGTGCTTTTTTTGGAGCGCTTATAAAGGTCCCCCTTTATCAGCGTTTTTTGAGCGCTGATAAAGGGGACCCCTTTATCAACGCTTCTTTTAGTATCGCTGATAAAGGGGGGATTTATTAGTGCTTTTCCCGAGCGCTGATAAATGTTGAGTTTCAAAAAAAATATTTTTACATGAAAAATAATATTTTGTTATATAAGTATATTTATATTGATATAAATACAATATATATTTTTTAAATATGTTATAGATACATATAAATAGACTATTACATTTAATATATAAGAAATTTAGTGTAAATGGATTCAAAATATTTTAAACAAATATTATTAATTAATAATTTTCTAATTATTATCGATTAAAAATCATTTAATAACAATTTGAGGACACAAAAAATCAAAACAATTAATAAAATATCTAAAATACATTGAAAATGTAACTCAAACTTCAAACGACCATAACTTTTGATCCGGGTGTCCGTTTGAGCTCTAAAACATATCAAATCGAAGCTTGCGATGAGTTCTACATCGTTGTGTCCTGGGGAACCATGGTAAAGCCTTTGTAGAGGTAAAAATAGGCCCATAAGGACTCCAAAACTGAGTTTTTATTCGGGGTACCTAGATTTTTTTACATTCAATCAAGTATAACTTTTGATCCGGATGTCCATTAGGCCTATACCACATATCATATCTAAGACTATTTCATTATATTCAATTTTACTAATTATGGAGTTGAAACAGAATTCTATATTATAAGTTATCGTCGTTTTAAGATTTTATGGCTCTTCAAATATACATATATATGTATTTATTCGTAAATATATATGTGTCTGTGTGTGTGTGGGTGTCTATGTGTGTGTCTGTGTGTTTTATATATTTATATATGTATTTATTTATTTACTTACTTATAAACACACATCAAAAACAAATTTTTTTTCATAAACGCATTTAAAACTAATCTTATATGTACATTCTATGGCTTTTCAAATACACATATATATATGTATTTATTCGTAAATATAAATGTGTTTGTGTATGTCTGTGTCTCTGTGTGTGTCTGTGTGTTGTATATATATATATATGTATGTGTGATGTATATATGTATGTATGTATGTATGTATGTATTTATTTATTTATTTATAGACACAGTTAAAAATATATTTTTTTGTAAATGTTTTTAAAACTAATCTTATATGTATATATTAATATACAAATAAATATACATATAAAAAATTATAACTAAATATATATATATATATATATATATAAATATATTAATATACAAATTTATATATATATATAATAATATATGAATATATATATTTATTTTAATATGAATCTATATCAATATATGAATCATTATATGAATAAATATAACTATAAATATATAGATATATAACTAAATAGAGAACAAAATGAAATGGCATAGTAGTAAAGGTGCAAAATCGAAAGGGGGGAGGTCCCGTGTTCGAGTTCAGGTGGAAGCAATGGGGGTGTGCGCGTATGAGGATGCACGGGAAGGGGGTATGAGGATGCGCGGGAAGGGCAGCGTGCGGGAGCCCTCCTAGCACTGATAAAGGGGGTGTGAAGCACTGATAAAAGCACTCCCCTCGTATTATATTTATTATATTTATTTTTTTTATATTTATTGACCTTTATCAGTGCTAAAAAAAGTGGTGATAAAGGCCCCTTTTATCAGCACTCAAAAAAAGCGCTGATAAAGGAATCTTTTATCAGCAATTTTTTAGTGCTGATAAAAGGGGCCTTTATCAGCGCTTTTTTGAGCACTGATAAAAGGGACCCCCTATATTAGCGCTGAGATTTACTGCGCTTTTTAGCATTGTTATAGCCATTTTGTAGCGCTGATATAGGCCGTTTTTGTAGTAGTGCTCTCATATCATTTAATTTCATCAAATAAATCATTTCATGACTTTATATTTTATGAAAATAATTCTTCAATGTTTCAACACATTTTTAGTTAATTTTATTGAAATCAACACATTCATTCATATTCCCATTTCAGCGGATTTTTTCAAATAAACCATTCTATTTACAAATCATTCATCCAAAGACTTGAAAATAAATATTTGTATATTATTTTGGAATCCAATTAAAAATAAAAAAGAATCAAGGGTTTTAATTTATACATATTTCATTATTAAACCAACTTCCTAAATCTTGATTTATCGTCGAGTACTAAATCCACAATCAAAGAGTCAAAATAAATATTGATCAAAGGTTATTCATAGAATCAAAATTCACAAATAAAACCCAATACCATCAATGAAATAATGACCCATTACACTAAAAGGAATAAATAAAGCAGGGGAGAAGGATTTGTGTTAAAATCAAAGAAAACACATTCCATATGAATTTTACATGTCTAAATACAAATAAATTCATAAAAGATCAGGTTTGGGAGATCCAAAATCATTTATGAATTGACTCATTAGGTTTGGTGGTTGAGTAGAATTTGAGGTATGATATTTGGTGTTAGACCGAGAATTAAACATAACAAAAAGATAATTTAACCCTATTATTTCTCAATTATGTCCGCCTTACTTGCTACCATATTCTCTCTACTAGATACCTGATGATGTTCAAAAGAATTCATAGAATTTTGGAAGTCCCACTAGCTAGATGGTGGGACTCTACTTGATGGGAAGATGTATTATTTTAGTAAGTCCCTCACCCTATCCTTTACATGGCTGGATGATGGCCCTCTTCATTGAGTTGGATATTCTTATGTTGAAATTTTGGCGATAGGATCACATCCACCTCTATGATAAATGTATTTGAAAACTCATGGAGTCAAAAAAATCCAATCCCACACCCTACTAAAACTCAAAAAAGGTGAAAATTAAAAAATATTCAACTTGATAAACTATATATTAAGGGAAACACATGAAAATCGACAAAGAAACAATGAAACCCATATATAAAAAGGTCAATACCAAAAATTATATAATGAGATGTTACAATATACCTTCCATATATTTTTTCTTATTCACCCGTAAATTCTATCAAGAAGACTTCATTGCAAATAAGTGAGGCCACTGATCTCTCAGTAAGGAATCATTCTCAAGCATATCATGAAAATAATAACTCAACTTCCATAACACCGAAACCAAGGTTATGAAAAATCAACAAGTAATTTTTATATTGGAGTCAGTAATCAAATATGTCTTCTTGGTCATGGTGAAATAGGATTCGACATGAAGGCCCTCCAATCTCATGACATGGGACATACCATATAGATAATCTCTAATTTGTGATAGATGGATGAAATTGTGGATCATTTTCATGTGAGGTGGTAAATCTATATGGTATGAAACAATCCCAATCAAATAAATAATCTCAAAAAAAATCCACATATCATTATTATATATTTTCATCATTTCCATGTCATCGATGAACCAAGCATGGTGAATCTCTCAAGGAAACCATGTAACCAACTCAGAACTCTAGCAGGAGTCGATGAAAATTAGAATAGGATTTGTATCAACATATGGTTTTTAGTATTCTTAGATAAATAATCTAAATATAAGTTATGATTTAATGTAAAATCCTCATACAACTAAGTAATCTTTAACAATATTTGATCGATAGAGTAGGTATTCACACGACTGAACATAAATGAACTCAATGGGTACTATCCTGATAGAACACTAGTAACTATTATTGTAGGTAAAGTCAACCATCCCCAAGAGGAAATCAAATTCTCTATTAATATAAATGAAAAAAAATTTAATCATGTCCTCAAGAATATGGATAGGTTATTCTTATAACCATATTTTTGTGGATGGTACATTATTCTCAACATTACTTGGGATATCATAACCTCTTAAAGGCCTCTATAAAAATAAAAAATTTACCAGGTATCCATATAAAAAATTGAATCACATATAATTCTATGTAATTTCATGATATTATGTAGTTATATACTTCTTAGTTTTTCAAATTTGGTTATATATCAAATGAGAATAATGATAGAAGTTTGGTCTATTGGTCGACCACCACCCCAATCTCGTACATTACTCAATGTCTAAAAAGAAAACAAATCCCAAAGTTCATTGATTTATCATCCCACATGAATTTTAAAATATTAAGTGTATGAAGAACACCTAAAGTATTATGGTGAAAACCTTAATCTGTTAACAAGTATAATAATTAGAAACAAAATTAGTAATTTCAGATTTTATACAAGAAGACTAGATATGGCTCTTCATATTGTGAAATATTATCAAAACCCCACGGTATACTAACAATTATTAATTTTGTAAATCTACCATCATAAAAATCCTCATATGTAAAGGAAGTACATATTGGGTCTAGAATAATAGTATTCCATTAAAATATAGAGAGTTTTTTATAATGGGATCCCTAACATTTAAGGAATTCATAATTTCACAATTCTCCTCATCATGCAGCTGTTCCTAGTGAATCTTCTCGAGAAGCGATGATTCCAATAGAAAACTTGAAAAAAAATACATCATTATCATCCTTCTAGATTACTAAGTGCATATAAGTAAGGATATCCATAATATTTCACCCCTTATAATATTATTTAATATCCTATGATGGAATTATCAATCTCAAGGCCTCAATAATAATATTCACTCTACCAGGAGTATATGAAATATAAAAATAAAACAACTATAGGTACATTACCTATCGTCTATGCTAAAGGTTCACATATTTTTTTACAGAATATAAAACTCAAAATATTATTATGAAAGTAAATAGTAACTCTTTTTTCATGAATCCACCTATCAGGGCTCAAGAAAAAATTATCGCAATCCCACCTCTATAGGCCAAATGGTAGAGACATGCACCGAAGGACATATCTAACATTATAGGCCTTTTATTAATATACCTATGTTCATATAACTAACCATATCAATGTTTAAGTGAAAAGGAATAATAATAGAAATATAAAATAACTAGAATATAACCATTCATATGAAAAAACTCTAGGGTGTACAATAGTATTATTGTGAAAAAACAAATGTAAAGGTAAAAAATATACACCAAACAAAAATATGTACCAAAATGAAATAACTATAAATGAATGATTAGTTGGATACCCCATCTTTTAATCTCCAATATCAAACCACCATAAGGGAACCAATTCACCATGTATCCCTAAGATCCTCCTTAGTTTTCAATGACTTATCCATCATTTTTATAGGACACAACACATGCATGAAAATCCAATGTAGGGATGAGAGTATTCATACCCAGTTGGGTTCCCAGAAATCTGAAGATGAAGAAGTTAGAGGTTTGATAGGAATAAATAGTCAATAGAAAATTCAACAAAAATGAAGAGAGAAATATAATCCAACAACCTGGATGCTGATATATATGTATATATTCTATAGCAAGATAAACCCAAATGAGAGAGAAGGGTATCTCTATATCATATCATAACCACGGAAAAGTGTGCCATAAGTTCCAAAATCCCATCAATGAAGCCCAAAATCTCACACATCGATCCAAATTAGCATATGTGCGGAGGGACCAAACCTCACAACTATGCCAAATATTAAGGGGGAAAAATCTCCAAGAAGAGAAAAATATCCCCATTTCCATTGGATGGGTTTACTTGGAGTAAGGAGAACCCACTCTCTATTTAATAGGGGTAAAACTCGGTATGTAGTGGAACAATGCCATTGTATGTCTTGGGGAACCCATTTAAACTAAAGAGGACATCAACCCTATCTATTATGGGGTATAATGTGGTTTGTAGAGTAATTGTTCCTTAATTTCATTTAGGGGTTTCACTCAATTAAAAGTGGACTTGTGCCATATCTATTTGGGGTACAACTTAGTGGGGAGATGACCAACTCCATTTTTTCATTGTTGGTACCACTTAGGGTACATATAGAGGACCCTCAACAATGTTTCAAAGGGAGTATTACTCCATGTAAGGAGTACCCACTCCCTACTCAATAGGGGTAACTACTCTAGATGGAGATAGAGGACATGAACCCTAGTCCATTAAGGGTTACCAATTTAATGATTCCCCCCAATCCCTATAACCATATGGAACTTCATAAATAGGTATCATGACCTGAACATATCACATCGTATATCAAAATTCACTATGGAGGAGACCATTCTATTTTACATGGAAAAAAATACATGGTAGGCCACTCATGAGCCAAAATTCGAGTCCAAACAACAGAGATATGTGTGGTTAAAGATTCCTCTCAATGGAAGAAGGGGTACATAGTGTGTGAGGGGACCCACATGATTTAGAGAACCACTCCATTTCCTGGTTGTGTCCCATAAAGTACATGAATCACTACTCATGTTGGGACACATAGTGCATAAGGGTTCTACATGGTATGCATGCGCCACTCGGGGTGCTAAAATTGCTCTCTGGCCATGTCTATTTATCTAGCCCGTGTCCTTGTATATTTTTACACAACATTTGTAAGGTCATTCATGTTCTCATATTATTTCATTGTACAAGCTAGGTCTCTATCACAATGTCACATGGAATTTGGGGGGCCCACATGGTGTGTGATACATATAATTCTGCGAAACCTTAGCCATTACAACCATGGTCCTACATGGCATTTTTTCTTCAAACTAAATGGCATGTAGTAATTGTTTTTTCATGAATGCTAGTTCTATGATTCCAAGTTCCATATCTCTCTCCTAGACCACAGACGTTGCATATAGACACTCAATAATAGTGGATCTTCCATTGGAAATGGATACTCATCGTGGTGGCTGTATTCAAACTCTAGTTCTTCTCGTAAGAATCTGTATTTCTTGTATGACTTTTACTGCAAAAAACATTCACCCCATATCTGATCCAAATTCCATTTCATCAAATCGATTACCCCCAAACCAAGAAAACCATGAATCCATCCCTAATTCAATGTTTTATTCATCACATGCAATTACATTGAAAATATGGGGGTCCAATGTTTCTCAGTGTGACCCAGAAATGTCGATCCATGTCCCTGTATCCCAGTGGTGAAGAATTCATAGAATCCAAGGGATAAAAAACCCAAATAAGCTGTAGAAATATTTTTCCTTGATTTTATGGACAATAGGTGAAAAAGGTATTCTCCAAGGTGAGAAACCGATGAAAAACAATTAAATCCATACATGGAATCATGAAATGTATTGAAATTGGAACATATCATGAAGCAATATAACTAGGATAAATCAATATTATCAATATGGAATAATCTAAAAATTGACGAGTCCAATATGGATATTGGATCTTTCATAGGAAAAAATGTTCTCTCCAATGATTGAGGTGAGTCATTGTGTTTATTTTACTTCAATCTGCTTCGATCCAGAGTCTCATCATCAAAATGTCTTGATTATCTAATGAAAGGGTGGGAGAACATTTATCAATTATGCCGAGGTTTATGTCTATAACCCTTTATAATTATGATAACAATGTATTTGAAGTTAATTCAAAATTAGGTCAATTAATAAATTAAATTAATAAATAATTTAATTAACCAACTGATCACACCTAAAATGGTCATGATATCTGAATGCCTCAGGATGATAATTTTTATCTCACACCTTTGGTAAACATAATGTTTCATACTCAACCGTCATCTTATATTTCTGATCTAAATTCCATTTATGAGTTATTTCATTTTCATTAAGAAATCATGCTCATTTATTATGAAATATATTAAATACTTTTATGAAATCAATTCCAGGAACACTATTCCTCAAAATCACACACCATATCAACAATTGTCTGATAATATATATATATATACACACACACACACACACACACATATGTCTTACATGAAAAAACAAAGTCTCTAATCCATCCCCTACTTCAATATTTTTTCCTCAAAAATAAAAAACTAAAAAAATACCTAAATACTATGCCCACATATGGCTCTCCTACTCTTTGGAGCAATCTTTAATGTTCATTTACTAACACAACACATAGAACAAGGGGATGGTTAATCCATGTAGGGTACTCTGCTGTTAGTCCTCGATCTCCATCGAGTTCTCCGAAAAAGTTGATTCATCTTTGATTTCTAGCTCTCCATAATTGATAACTGGTATAGTGTCATGGACACATCTCTTTATCTTGGAAATTGGGTAGACATTGTGCACCTGCTCCAACTATTGGGGTAGGATGATGTGGTCAGAAAACTCAAAATACCTCTACAATATCTTAAAGATGCCAACCAACCGTGAGGATAAATTTTCTATCTAAAAAAATCTCCCCAATCCTCATCGTGCAGAGACTCTAAAATATATCTCTCTCTACTATAACTCCACGGGATTATGAGGACGATCTACTTAAGATTTCTTCATGCACTAGGATATCCTCTTCTACTCATGGAAGACCTGGACTTTCTACGTCATCACTTATGCCCTCTTTAGACCCACAAGAGATGCCTCATCACTCTTTTTCCAGTACATGGATGACCTATAGGGTCTCCTATACAGGGCCTCAATAGGTTCTGTGCTAATATAGTGTTAGGTATTATTATACACAAAATATTCCAATTGAACGTGATCATCCCAATTCCATACAAAGTCTAACAAGAATGCCCCATAATTTCCTCAAACACCCGTATATTATGATCGATCATCCAATCACTATGAGGGTGAAAGGATGTACTAAACCCAATTTGGGTTCTAAAATCCTCATGCAGGACTCTTCGTAAACATGACATCAACAGTGAATCACAGTAAGAGATAATTGATTAGTGAACCCCATGAAGTAGAATAATCCCATGTAAGTACATATTCCCTCAACTCTCTATCAAAATCTAGTCCTTGATATCAAGGAAGTGGGATAACATTATGAGTTAGTCAAATATCACACAGATGGTGTTGTGGCCCTTTTCTATCAATTAAATCCCTATCTAAAATAATTTTCTATATACTATCCCATTTAAACTCTAAAATATCAAGGGGATGCAAAAATCCTCCAATAACCTGGGGCTCATCCTTCACATACTGACACGCGAGTCACCATGAAACAAACTCAACAACACTCCATATCATGGTGGACCACCCAATCTATTGCTCATTTCCTCTATATTCCTTCTTTATATTGAGATGTAATGTTAGGGGTGAATTTTGGAACTCCCTCATCACCTCCTACCACATCACATTTGGGACTAATTTTTATTCCTAGAAAGGATAATGTGATTCCCACCATCAGGAAATTTATCAAGTGAATCTTCTGAGGATATATGGTCATGAAATACCTCACTGTCGATGTCTCCTAGCTAGAACTCTGTCACACACTAAAGGATTAGAGGATTAAACTCTATCAACTGAAGAAAAGAGGTACTCTCCTGCTCCACTTGGGTTAGTTTCCAGGAAGAAAACTTATTAGAATATTCTTGCATCAAAATAGCATGGGACATAATGCAAAGGTGATCATCAACCAAGATTCCCTTTCCTAGAGTATATAATTTCTCCAAGTTATAGTCTTGTAGAAACTCCAACCATTACTGCATTCTCATGAACACGTCCCTCTACATGAAAACATACATTAGACTCTAATGGTCTGAGTAAATAAAAATGTACCCCAAAAGATAGATCCTCTATATCCTTAATAGGAGACTACCACTACCATATCTAGGTCATGATTCATGTAGTTATTCTCATGGGGTCTCAAGTATAATGGCTCTCATTCAATAACTGAAAAATTCTTCATCAAGATGGAACCAAGCCCTGGTCCTAAGAATCACAATACACTATGTACTCCACACCATTATTTAGTAGTATTATGATAAAATCACTCATTATCCTTAGCCTAAACTCCTTGAAGGCTTTCTTGAACTACTTAATCTTAGTAAACAACTCTCATTTCCAAATGAAAGAGGACAGAGGGTTTGAAATCATGGATAATTCTACCAAAAACCTCCTAGAGTACCCCTAGATGCTAATAAAACTCTACACATATGACACACTCTTAGGTGTCTCCTAATAAATAACTTCATCGATCTTATGGAAACCCACAATTTATACTACAAATTTTTTTATTACATGGTATGAACAAGGATTTATTAATGATTATTTTTATGGAAATAAGGTACATAATACATTAATACATGAATAATTATTCTAAAATATACTTAAAATATATATTCATGGGATCACCCTAAGTAACATTTTCTACATATCATTACCTGGGGTCCTTCATAAAAGAGATGGTTTGAGCATGATGCCCCTATAAGTGGGTAAAAAGGGTGTCAAAATCATGTGATCTTGAGACATATCAGTTAGAACATGAGGCATAACTATAAAGAATGAAAAAGATAGATTGTATTAACATGAATCGTAGAATGGATATACGGATACTACATTTAAATGATACATTCATAAAAATACTTCCATGTTTTATAAAAAAGATGTCTTAAATGGAATTACCATGGTTATTCATCAAGGTATCATACAAATTTCATTTCCAATGACTATCTTCCATAACCAATGCATTTTAGAACTATCAGGTTACATCATTCAAATGTATTATTAAATGTGAGTCACATAGATCATAATAAATCATATCATTAACAACTTATAGAGAATAAGAAATAATTTCTTATCAAATTCCTGGCGTAATGAACTGCTTAAATATACGATTATTACATTATTTTCAACCAATGAAAATAAATAATGGTTAAATATATATAAATACCTAGATCAAATGAATTATTTTAAAAACTAGTGGAATACTAATAGTAAATAAAATAGTTTCTATATCCACACAATGATAAATGGGAATTTCATTCATGGGAAGAGAGAAATTTTGAGATATAAATTCTCCAGTATGATAGGTATTAAATGTGGTTTTTTAAAAGGGTTAAATGAGTGGGGGAGTGTATCCCATTGATAAAAAATAAATGGGCAGTAAGGATGGGATAAAATCGGAAACAATGAATATCAACCATAACATTTAGAAGACACATACAAAGGGAGGGTCTTGAATTGAAAAAAAAAAGTTAGGATAATTACCTTACGTTGAAGAGTTTCTCTGAAATCTTGAGGACTGGGACATTGAGGAATTGTGGGAACTTTAAAGGGACAATTTTTTTCTAAATGATCACCTAAAATTTGTGAGGATGGATGAGAGTGAGGATGGACGAGAGTGAGGACAATGGTTAAATGAGTGGGTATTTATAGGATAAGTGGAGGAATTGTTTTACAATTTTTAATTATTGTTCAAAGAAATATTGGCTGTGAAAAATGGAAATCCATTTCACTAAACTTGGCTTTTTCTCATGGTTTTGGTCATTTGGGCCACATTTTATGTTATTTTAATCCACAAGAATTGAAAAACATTATTTAAAAACTTTTTTTGGAATGGAAAACTAAATATTCTGTAATGTAATGTTTTTAAAATCAAATTTACCTTTTAAGATGATAGAAACACAATTATAGTTTTATAAATTAATATAAATATATAAATATACTCAATATTAAAAAAATTACATATTTTCGGTTATTTATTGTGTTTAATTAATTATTACATCATTATTAAATAAATAAGATGCCATAAAATATAACAAAAACCCAAACTATATTTTTACTATACATTAAAGAATAAATATATTTTATAAAATCCTCATAAATTCATCGTATCCAAATTTTTACATGATAATTTAGAATATGTTGTTTATTTTATGATAAAAATTCTATAAATATGATAATTTTAACCTATAAATTTTAGAATCCTTATTTTATAAAAATAATATATTTAAGAAATATTAAAATTTTTGACACTTATATAAAATTTTCTAAGACATTTTAAAATAATTCTAGCATTCATATTTAGGTTAGTGTTTTAAATTACAATTTTATAAAAAATTATTCATAAAAATATTTTTTTTATAATAATATTGTATATATTTTCTAAAAAAATATATTATGTTTTCTTTGAGTTCAAAAATAAATTTATCAAATTTCCCTCAATGAAACATATATTTTATTAAGTAAATTTATTCATAAAAGTAATTGATGTTATAATATTTTAATTTATAATAACTAAAATATATTTATGTTTCTAAGGCCTAGACACATAACTCCTCATTAAACCTACATACACCCTAAGGGTGAGGTGTGTGATGGTCGTTGTTTCATGGGGTGGTTATGCTATCATCGATCGGGTAGTAATATCCACTAACATGAAATTATTCTATAAGCGATTTTTTTATGCTTCAATTATTGAAGATCGAATTTGGAAAGGTTAATGGTAAACCCTATAAACGCTTCAACCCTTCAAAGTTTAGAAAAATGTGCTTCAAGTAGTAATAATCCACTGGTTGAGGCTATTAATTCTCCTATATTTATTAATTATCCTTTGACATTACAACTTATAAAGACTAAATATTATGGTAACTTAATTAACCCAACATTTAGTTTCCAATTGTATTATTGTCAACAATCATATTAACCAATGGTCATATGACAGTCGGATCTGACCAATCACAATTCCCTTTATACCCAACAAATACAACATAATTGATTCAGTCATAATAGATTACAAACTCTTTCTATGGTTATATTTTCATTTTTTAAGATGTTGATTGGTTTATTAATATTTTGTTTCCTTTATATAGAATTTTTAGTGGGTGTAATGATTCCAAAATGTTGGGGTGATCCTTATTTTCCCATTTTGTATGTTTTATTTTATATTCTTTTTCCAGCTATAATGTTTGGCATTTTAATTTGTTTCATAGCAGAAAAATATATTGATGTTTATTAATGAATTAAATTTTTTTTCTCTTTATTTTATACATGTATTATATTTTATAATATTTAACATCATTTATTTAGGGAAAAAATATCATTTAGAATGTATAGTTTGTTATATTTTTCCCACATAAAGTCTTTCATCCCCAAAAATTCAACTCATTATCTCGATTGAGAAAAGTTTAGGGTACTTTTGTCTCAATGATTCATATGGTTCTCACAATGCTTCTTAATATTTATGATTTGTCCATAACACCTTGGAAAGGTGGTTTGTCTTGTTGCGTAGAACCTTTTCTCAATAGTCCAAGATCTCCACCAGCTACTCCTAATAAAATAGTTACTTTTCTAGTTGTACGACATCTAGATTTAGTACATATATTCTATCAGGTATGTACTTCGACAAACGATATACATGGGATACATCAAGAACATGAGAATGGTTTGGAGGATATTCTAGATGATAGTCCACTTCTCTTATATGATCAAGGATTTCATTGGGGATAGTGTACCCAGGTCAAAGAATCCCTTTATTTTTAAACCATATGACTCTCTTATATTGTGTTATTTCTAAAACATTATACTCAAAGTCCCTTAAGTCAATATTCATCATTTATCTTCCACAGAATCTGGTAAACCTTTATATGTTCTTGGATAGCATAATCCCTTTCTATAATATCTTGCACAAGATCATACACAAGTAGCTTTCTCTAACCAACATCATCCAAACATGTAGTAATTATACATTGCTTCCCATATAGAGCTTCAAATGGTACAATTTGATTACACGAGTATAAGTCGTTGTTGTATAAAAACATAATATATTTTTGATGTTGATCCCATACACCTTTAAATTTCATTGCTCATGTTCTTATCTTATCCCCGTGTTTCTAAGTAGTCAATTGAAATTGAACATCCATTTTGGGGTAATTGTTTGTACTGAAATTCAATTAAGTAATCATAGAACATTAAAGATATCTATATAATTTAGATGTGAACATGGTATGAAGATATAAAATGATATAAGTGGAACCCGATGCACCCTAACCACATTCTTTAGGTATATCGTAGAATGTTTTAAAGAGAAAAATATTTCCAAATAGAAATGAAAAGGGTCAACCTGGTCAGTTGATACACTATAACCCATATTTAACTAATTCCTTTAGGTGTCTTTGGGTGACTAATGAAGAAGCCCATTGGGATTTTTCCCACTTCCATGTTGGTATGGGTAGTGACTAATACACCCCTTCATGATGTTTTCTCTCTGGCTTCAGTTACAGATACAAAAATCACCCTTTAGTGTTCCCATCAATATCGCTTTTCAAATTATCCAACCAATAATGATCACAAAGGTCCATATACATTTTAGTGCTTCTAGGATGTTTAAAACATTTATAGGAATGAGCTTAATCCATCAAATCCTTATTTATATCCTGGATAGATGAAACAAATGTCCTCGTATGAAATTTGAACATAACTTTTTTATTAATATTTATCTTATGAAACTTCTCTTTCTTTATATCCTTTATCTTCTTTTGTAAAAAAGTATCATATGTTTGAGATCTCGTAATCTTATCTAGTAATGAAGGTAGAGTGATTATTTGGGATAGAGTTGATGATACACATTTCCTTATGATTCCCATATTTAATTTTACTAGTCACTTGATCAATGTGTCTCCTTGAATCCTTATCATTTCTAGAGAAAAAGGATATTTAATATTTAATGCATTACAAATTTTTTTTATCTTTCATAGTTGAAATGAATTGAATAGTCATAGTCTTTAAGATTATACAACCATCTACTTTTTCTGATGTTTAATTCCTTTTGTATGAACATATATATCAATCTTTGTTGGTCCATGTATATATCACATTTATCCCCACATTGATAGTGCCTCTATATTTTGAATGAAAAAATAATTGCTGCTAACTCCATGTTATATATAGGATAATTCTTCTAAGAATTCTTTAACTATTGAGGTGTATAAGAATTCCCCACTTAATTTTTCCTGAGGACACAGCAAATCCCTATTTTATATTCATATACATAAATATTGAATACTTCATTTATAAATGACAGAGTTAACACAGGTTTAGTAGCTACTCTCTTCATCTATTCTTGGAAACAATCTTCAGAGACTTTTTTCTAGATTAACTTCTCCTATTTTCAAGTTAAATTGGATATCGTATTAGAATATTATGGTTTGTGTTTCAAAAACATCTTATACTATTCTAATAAAATGAGGAACCTTAGAATGTCAGTTACTATTGTGGGAAGATTCCAATCCTCTAAAACCTTTTTCTTCACAAGTTAAACTATGGTCCCTTCATTGGTTACAAGGTTCCCCGAAGAGTGAATCTTATTTAAACCATAATTTACATTTGATCAATTTTCCAAAATGATTATATTTACATGGTGTTTTATTTATATCCCATATATGATCATTATTCATTTTATGGACATTAGAATATATTATAATAATATCAATAAAACCTTCCATGAATTTATCAAGGTAGTCCTTAATGACTCTATACATAAAATCCATAAATATAGAAGGATAATTATTCAATAAAAAGGGAATAACAAAAAATTCATAATGATCATATATTAATTTAAGGTATTCTTTGGAATATCTTCTTTTTTCTCACTCGATTGATGATTCTAATATCAGACGTTAATCATAGAGAAGAATTGACCCCCATGAATATAGTCTAATAAATCATCAATCGTTGGGATTGTGTACTTGTTCTTCACTGTGACTTTGATAATTTATCTATTATCAATGGATTTATATATTTATTAATCCTTCTTCTTCACAAATAGAACATGTTCTCCCTATAGAAAACAATTGGTCCAATAAAACCCTTTGTCCAAAATATCTTGAAATTATATATTTAATTCATATAACTCCATACTTTCCATTAAATATGGGTTATTTGATATCATCTTGGATCCATGTAAGAATTAAATGGAGAAATCCACCTCTTTTTATATGAGAATTCCATGTAACTCTTTAGGAACTATGTCAAGGTATTCATGTAGATTTTGTACGGTCTATATCTTTATACATTCATTTTTTCCCTATTCATTGGTAATCATAATAAAGAATGATATGGGAGGTGCTTCAAGACAAAGATAGGGTCTACATATATCACCTTTAAAATTGACTATAGGTTTACTATTAAATACTATAGAAATTTACATGATTCTATAGTTGATCTTATCATTATACATTGTGATCGAGTTTATCCATAGTATAGTTTAAAATTACACTATGTACAAGACTATTTTATTTTTGATGATATTGTACTCTCCAATGATAAAAATATAGTTTTTATACAATATTGATGCTAGGATAATACATCCAAAAGTCAGGAAGGAAAGACATAAATTAATAAGTTCAGGTACAGATTGTTTATTTTGTGAAAACATGGAAGAAATAATGAAATGAATTGAAGTAGAATCATAAAATTTACATTATAGATTTGAGATCACAATGAGTATAACCCCCACCACACCATTTAGAGACTCTACATTATCCATTAGGATAGAAAATGATTGACCTTCCTCCATTAGCCTATTTTGAGTTTAACGGTGGATCTCCCCAAATATTTTCAAATTTCAACATTGATTGGAAAAGTTCCAAGCTATCCAAACTTGAATCACTAAACATTCAGTTGGGCCTGCATAATCTTTCCTTCATCCTTAATGTTGATAATTTGAGGATTCACCTCACCATGATAATTTGAATAAATATTCATGTCTCTCTAGATTTTTTGAACTTCTTATTCCCAAGTAAGCAACTCCCTGAATTCTTCATCCAAAATTTTTTCACGTGGAATGTTACACATTATTTCATCTTCTGATGTTATCTTTATAGTTTTTTCTAAAGTTTTCATATCATAATTTACCCAAATAACTAAACCATCCATTGCTACCAACTATGGAATCCGACATTTTTTGTTACAGAACATCTCATTACATGGTAGATGTAGAGGATCTTTTAAAGTTTAGTTTCCTAGATATATGAAATATAATACATGAAAAATTTAAGCATTCTTATACAATAAACGTGAAATAAATCTTCATGGGTTCACCATATTTTTCCATTAATGCATCTCATATCTTGGGGACATACATCGAAGGAAAGGGTTGAGCATGAATCCTAGTAAGTGAATAAGTAAGGGAGACAAAAGAAATTGATCATGATATATAGATATCCGATCTTAAGGAATAAAAATAAGGCAAGAACAAGATAAATAATAATAAAACGTATAGTAACATGGAAATATGCCTAAAAAATTATAATGAGACATTTATAATCATATAACAAAGGATTATCACCATGTATTTATAAATGAAATTTTCCATGGTTATTCACCATGGTATCATAAAACATGTGATATCTATAGAATAAATTCATTTCCAAATGAATTTGAGTGATATCAGGGGGAAAAATTAAAATTTATTAATGAATGTGATCCAGATAGATCATAATCAATAATTTCATTAATAACCCATGTGGAAGAAGAATGTGTTTCTTGCCAAACTCATAGAATAAAAAAGATCATAAAGACAAGATGATTATATGATTTTTACCCATGAATAGAAACAAAGGATTCAAAAAAGAAAATACCTCAATAATATAAATAATTTTTACATATAGTATAATATCACTACATAAGAAAATGGTTTGGGATTAATAATAATGAAAATAAAAGGTAATTTCTTATGTAGAAGATAGAAATTGTGAGAAGTAAATTCAACAGCATGACAGGTTTGAAACATGATTGTAAAAAAGAGTAAATGAGAGGGAACAAAGGTATACCATTGATAAAAAATAATTTTATGTAAGGGTCTGATCACAATGGTAAAAAAACTATAGTAACAATAACATTTATAAAAAATATATGAAAATAAGTTCTTTAATTGAAGATAAAGGAAGGATAATTCACTAGCATTGAAGTGTAGATCCTAAATTATGAGGACTAGGACCATGGGGGATTGTGGGAACCCTGGGAGGAATCCATAGGAGGAAAATAACTAGAACATTATAAGGGAGGGTTTTCTAATAACGAGTAATGGTTAATTATGTTGTTATTTATATGAGAAGTTGAATAATTTTTTAATAATTTTAAAACATATGGCTTGAAAATATAGTTTGTGGAAAATAAAAAAATATTTCCTTAACCATGGTCCTTCCCATGTTTTTGGACATTTAGATCACATTTTATGATATTTTAATCCACTAGAAAAAGAAAACATTTTTAATTATTCTTTTATCATGGAAAAGTAAAGATTACACAATGTAATGTTCTTAAAAAACAATTTTATAATTTGGAAAGTAACTTATAGTTTTATAAATGGATTAAAATATATTAAAAAAATTTAATAAAATAACATAATTTAGGTTGAATATTTTTTAGTTAATTAGTACCTAAATATGAAATAAATATAAATTCATAAAATATACAGAAAACAAAAAACTATATTTTTACAATGAATGATAATATTTAAGTATTCTAAAAGACCCAAATATATTCACCCAAAACTAATTTATAAAATTATTTTTTAAAATATGATGTTAATTTTATCCAAATAATTCTCTAAATATAATAATTTATCTCATAACTATTTCCATCCTTTCTAACTAAATAAATAATACTTTTAAGGCTTATTCAAATATCTGACACTAATAAAAAAATTCATAGTCCATTATAAATTTTTTTATCATTTATATTTGTGTGATAGAGCTTCAAAAGAGTATTGGATTAATGAAAATTAATTTAGATTATTTGAGTTTATTATTAGATTTTATATATTTTAGATTAAAATATAATTATGTTTTATTTAATTATAAAAACCAATTTCTCAAATTCTTTCTCAAATATACATATATTTTATAAATAAAAACTACTATAAAAAAATTATGGAACAAAAATTTTATTACGCAATAATAAATATACTTTATGTAACTAATATATTACACGTAACCCATTATGACACCTGCATACTCCTTAAGGGTGAGTTGTATGATGGTCATAGTTTCATGGTGTGGATCTACTAACATCAACCGAGTGGTAATCTCTAATAACTTGAACATTTTTTATATATGAATTCATTAATGAGTAACTTATTGTGGCTCAATTTGGGATTGGTCAAGGGTGAACCACAATGACACATCCTTCCATCCATGTATGGAAAATGGGTTTTACACGGAACAACTATAATGGTTGGGAAAATTGATTCTCCTTTTCAATTATCCTTTATCATTACTACATATAAACACTAACTATAATGGTAAATTATTTAACCAAGTGTATAGATTCCAATTGTCATATTGAACAATGATCATATGATAATCAAATACAAATGGTCACATTTTTTGTTATACCCTAGAAACACCTCCTCATTATTTCACTCAAAATCCAATAAAAACACTCCGTAAGGTTATATTTTCATTTATTACAATTTTATTGGTTTATTAATATTTTTGTTTCACCTGTATTTCTATTTCAATTAGGAAGATGATTCTATAAGATTAGGGTGATCCTTATTTTCTAATTTTATCTATTCTATTTCATATTGTTATCTAGTTGTACTATTGGAAATTTTAATTGGTTTCATAGATGAGTAATGTAATGATCATTATTAATGATATTGAATATGTTTATCTCTCTTCAAAATGTAGGTGTATAATATTATATAATATGTAACAACATTAATTTTGAAAAAAATATCGTTTATTAAGTCTTTGTCAATATAGATCTTCCCTAGGTCCATTGAAAAACCATGATCAGAAATGAAATGCCTTGAAATGTAACATTTGGAATCCATAATAGGAACTTGAATAGATTTCCAGAATTCTAGTAGTCTTGATGAAAATGTAGGATCATAATCTTGTGATTTTCAAGGTCGTTGTCTGATATGGTGTATATGTGTATATTATTGATGAAAATTACCAAAAAAGTGTCCCAGTTTGGAAGGAATATTCAATTCATTAAATCCATAAACATAGAAGGTGTATTCATCACACCAAAGAGAATAACCAAAAAGTCCTAGTGTCTGTATTGACATCGGATTTCCATCATCAGACAATCAACCTCGTGAACTCTCAACTGGTGGTATCCAAAACTGAGATCGATCTTCGAGAACCATCTGACACCTCATAACTAGTCAAGTATGCTATAAATCCTCAGTGTGGATTAATTTTCGTTTATCATGGGCCTGATCAAGATATGATAGTCCATGAAAATTCATAATCTCCCATCCACCATTCCCACAAATAACACCGGAGTGTCACAGGGGGACACACTTGTCCTAATAAAACCCTTGTCTTGAAGGTCCTCCAACTAAAACTGCATCTACCAATGATCATTAGGGTCCTAATAATAAGCCACAAAAGATATCAAGGTGGTCCTAGTACAAAATTCAATACAAAAATCCATCAACCACCTCTAATTTAGTGGCAGAACATCTTCAAAGAATATTCCCATGAAATCTTATACATCTGATGCAATCCAGATACCAGAAAATAATGCTACACTATGGAACACTATAAAAAATTGATGAGTGATGGGATTTAATCCCCTAATCACATGTTCAACCTAGGCTTCCATGATATCTCTCTCACACACAATATAGAATCTCATCCCAATAGTGTGAAGGCATCTAACTGGTCTACGGTGATAGTTAATCTAGACCCAGATCATTTAAAACCAATCCATAAGAAAGATGACATCATATAATTACATTGTTATGGAAAAAAGATCCAACATGAACCTCTATCCACCAAGAGATAACTCTCACTAATGGAAAATAAAAAATATAAAAGAATTGTTCCCCCATATAAATGTCAAAGAAAAGCTATATGGATAAACCATTTACTTGGAGCACTAGATCTCACACCAACAATATAGAGATAAAGGAATGAATCACACTAATGTTTACATAAATATATGAAATAGTATTATAAAAAATAATAGTAAAACTGATCATCCAATTTGCTGTGGGTTGATAGTACACCATTTCCTATAGATTTATATAACCGCTACTTCCCGCTACATAAGCATGTCGTGTGTTGTATAGTTGTTGTGGTAGAGGGATCTCATAGCTTTATCCACCAATAAATGATCCTCCTATTCCTCTTCCATCTATGATTCCCAATGGGCTTCCCTTACCACTCTTGAGAGATCCCCAATCATATTATTGTTTATGTCATGGAAGTCCATTAGCTATCTATTTTCCCTCCTCAGCATGTCGGGTCAAGATATCACATTCCATGTGAAAATTCTTAGTACAAGAATAGATCCAACATTCTATGAGCTTTCCTGGTCCTCTGTGTTGTCCCGTTACAATACAACCACATGCCTGATTCTAATAATTTGGAGGTCTCCAATGTTGAGATCTTTGCAATTGGAGGATAATAGTTGATGAAGGAGACTCAGCCCTATAACAGCCAGAACTAGATCTACCTATTCGACTCCCCTCTTTCAAGTATCTCTACATCACCAGTTCCCACTCTAACACCCTGATATATGTGGTAATTCACAATGGAACTATTCTGTAATGGATATATCTATAGATACCATTATAAAACCTATGCTCTTAGTAGTATCCATCCAATATCATGTCAAGAGATAACCGTGTTATTTTTTCAAACCGTTATTCAAAGACATATGTTGAAATCCCTCCTTGTTGTAGCTCCATAATATCATGAATATAAACTGGTTGAAGGTAGAAGGAATCACATAACAACTGGTGAAAGTTGGCCATTGAGATTGTCGACTCGTCAAGCATCTGGTTAACAAGACTCCATTATAACCCAATAACTTCATGGAAAAGTATAGCTGATAGTATGAACACTTGATATGTCGGTGCCAGGATAATCCTGAAAACATGGACCACTGACTGTTTCAAATACATCTTATCCAGGGAATCTATCTCACCATGAAACCTTGGGGGCCTCTAGTGATAGAACTTATAGAGTGCATAAAGCATGTGCACATACTCAGTATATGATAATGGTATGATCAACTTCTTGACAGGTGGGGTGTTACTACATGCACAACTCAAGGAAATATATCATGGGATTGATCATAAAATAAGGCTTCATTACACATCAGATCATCATAATTTTCCAAAATTGGTAGAAATTATACTAGTTGTCATAGAGGAATCTTGGAAATTTTTTCACGATATACCATTGACATATGAGATTATATATATACAATGTAGTGTTGAATCATGAATGAAAGATAAAGAAACAATCCTATATGATTCATTTGCAATTTATCTATGAAATTAATTTCATGGTATACCATGTTTCATGTAGATATTAATGGTCCTAATGACTGGATACATTGGATGCCACAACAATAATAGATTCCCTATCCTAACATCCTCATTGGAGAAACTTTTACATTGCATCCCAAAATCCCAACCAAAGCCTCACAAGGGGACTACTCCATGTACCATCCCATGAAATGAACTACTTTGGTACCATTATATCATTACCCCATCCACCAGTGCTCGAGCGAAAACTACCCCAATCCCACCTGCATAGGTCAGGGGGTGTCGACAGGCATTGAAAGGCATATCTAAAATGGGAGGCCTTTTCACAATGCATCCGCATACAAAACAATTTACCATCTCAATGATTATGATCATAAGAACTATGAAAAATAAAATATTACAAATATAAACATACATATAAAAAACCCCAAGGATGTATAAGAGTATGAGTGTGAAAAATTAAAGTAAAAAGAGGAAAATACATGCCCAAATAGAATGATTTCCATCAATGAAAATATATAAATTAATATAATTATTAAATATCTAATTTATTGATATCTATGATCTAAAATCCATACACTGCCCTATTACCCAAGTATCCCTAACCTCCTCTATAGCCACCACCAACCTATCACTCTTCTGCATAAGACATGAAAATTGTGGGAAAATACCATACAATATTGTGTATATACATAAAAAGTAAGACACCAAAAATATAATGGGAGAGAAGTAAGAGACACAATATAAATATATAGATAGAAAACAAAAAAAAACCCAAAGCAAGAGAGTAATATAATCCAACTACCAAGGTACAAATATATATATATATATATATATATATATATATGCTCAAAACAAATAAACCCAAATGAGATAGAAGGAGATCCCTATATCACAACCCAAACCATTTAAAGAGTGACACTAATACCTAAAGTCCATCACTGATTCCCAACATATCACACATATTTTGAAATAAGTAACCATGTGGAGGGCCCGCACCAAGCCAATGTGCTGCATAGTCAAATTGGAATAATAACCAAGTAGGGGACCCACTCTATAGTATTTCAGGGGGTAATAATTAGTGTAAGGAGGTACTTATCCCTGCCCGATAAGGGATCTAATCCAGAATAAAGCAGAGGACCCTCGCCTAAGTCCATCTAGGAAGGGTATACCACTCTAGTGATCCTACACGATCACTACTGTCATTGAGCAAAGCCTGAAAAACTGTCATGCCTAGAAAATATTGCATTGTATCTCAAAATACATTATGGATTCCACCATAATGTTCTATGTTAACAAAAGAGCGGGATATAATACTCACAGAATCTAAGTCCAAACGACAGAGACGTGAGATCCAAAAGTTTCCCCACAATGGAAAAAGGGGTAAACGTAATGTGATGGGACCCACAGTATGTGTGGTACCACTAAAACACATAGTCGTGCCACTACTGGTACATGGATTATTTCCCATGTAGGGATACCTGCAATTTAGGGTGTTTACATGGAATGTTTGATCCACATGGGGTCCTACCCATGCTCTGTATCCTTGCGCTTGTATCCCTCCCATGTTCGTGTACCTTTTCCCATGGTGTGCATCCAACCAAGCTCATGGTCGTGTAATCCCATAGTATATGATGGGTTTCCTTCACAAGGTCACATGATTTGTGCGGTTTCCACATGATGAGTAATACTAATAATTATTCAATACCATAAATACCACATTCAAGGCCCTACGCTCCATCTCTTCATCGAACTAAACAACATCTAGTCGTGTTTTTCTCCGATAGATAGATTTAAGATCAGGTGTTCAATATCTTCCTCCTCCACCTTATATCTCAAATATAGCCACAAAAAATGGTGTATATTCCTATAGATGACAATTATTTTCCCTTCAGTGGAAGAAATAAAACTCCAATTCTTCCCACAGTAATTCACACACATTGTATCGTGCTGAACCCTTATCCACCATCTTTGATCTGAATTCTATTTCTTCAAATAAATACCTAGAAACCCTTGAAGCCACATAATCCATCCCTAATTCAATGTTACATTAAGAGAACATTATTGTGCTATAAAACTGAGGGTTTTATTAGGCTCAGTACGAAACAACAAAATTGAGACATGGACCCATATCCTAGTAGAGAAGACCACATAGAAGAAAATGAATGAAAAACTATGAAAAATGATTTATCAATTATGTTGCAAGTGTTCGTGGACAATGAGAACAAATGGTGATATTTAGTGTGATAAATAGATGAAAAAAAAATTAAAACTATACATGGGCTCATTGAATTTTTATAAATTGGGACAAATCATGAAGTAATATGATCATGATCAATCAATTTTATCAATAAGGGAAGAATACGTGAATTGATCTGTCCTACCTAAATATTGGATCATTATTCATAGAATAATTCCCTCACCAATGATTGAGTGAAATCATTTCATTTGTTTTACTTTGGTTATATCGACTCGGAGGCTCTTTGTTTACATGTTTCAATTCTTTAATGAAGTACATGATAAAAATATGTCAATTCTAGAAGAGTTTATGAAGCCAACCCTAGAGAAGTTTCATAAAGATGTATTTAAATGAAAAAAAAATAAGGTTAATTGTTAAATTAATGTATTTAATTAAATAATTAACCAAAAAAATTCAACACAGATGGTCAGGATGTTCGAATGGCTCTGGCCAACCTGTTTTTGGTTGCACCTAGGTTTAACATCACAATCCAAACTTGACCATGCTCTTGGATTTCTAATAATAGATTCCATTTTAGATTAATACCATTTTTCATTAACAAAAAAATGTGCAAAATGTAAAATATATTTAATATATTTATAAAAATAATACTTGGCACACTGGGCCCCAGAATCGCACATTGTCTCATCTCCTTGATTCAAAAATATAGATAAAAATATTCTAGAGTCTTAGAAGAAATAAAATAATCTCTAAATAATTCATTGAAAATGTAGTGCCAAAAAATGATAAATCGTATATCATAGTGATGAGTTTGATATCATGTGTGATAAATCTCTTCTTAGGAAGAGAAAGCTTATGGGAAATATAATACCCCATGTGATCACCATGTATAATAACATATCAAAAACATCAAACTAATGCATCATAGAAAAACATATTGTCTTACCCCTCCTTTAGAATAATCTACATGTGAACTAAATTCAAATTATTCTTAAACTCATCAAAGGAATCCTGCCATTTCAAATTAAAAAAAAATCAATCCCTTTTAAGAAAGTGTAATCATCATATAATTTAACCTAGAGAAATAATTTACAAAAAATAAGATTATAATGTTATAATCCCATGAAACAGTAAATTTAAAATTCATTCACAGATTCCACCCATGTATTAATATCTTTTAACTTCATAGGTTCAACTGATATACCATATTTGAAAAAAATGTCTCAAGAACAGTTTTTCCCAAATCCATATGTTTAATTTAGAAATCATCGCATAATGTTAGTGATCTCTCAATATGTTCAAAACTATGCTAAAATAAACTACATGATACTCCTCAATTTTAGATTAAATGAATATTTTTTATACGAAACCCACTATAATGATCCAATGTATCAATAAAAGATATTATTCATCAATTCCATAAAAACAACATGAACATTGGTCAAACCAAATGGCATAAAATATACTCTTAATTAATATAACTACTCTTGAAATTGGTCTTCAATATATTATAAACCTTGATACTAAGATGGATATTACCATACCAAAGATTAGAAATTGATAACCACTTCTTCCCTTTCATTTGGGAATAAATTATCCACCCAAGGAAATGAATATTTTTTCATGACAATTACCCAATAATGATATTGAATATATAAAAAAGGTGATGGGTACCATAATATTTATTATAAAAAACATGGTTTCCACCCATTGAAACACATTGTTCGTATTAAATCCATTGTAAATAAATTCACAAAGCTAGGTATTGGATCCTTTAATTTAGCTAGATACATGTGGTAAGAGGGAACATAAATATAATAGGTTCCTAGAACCATGTCGATAGAGAAATCTACCTATGTCACTAGTGTAAAATTATAAATATTGGATGTATTTTTTTCAAAAAACAATGTCCACTAGTGGTAGATCTTCAGAGGAATATTAATACTTCTGGTTAAAAGAAAACATAGATTTCATTCTTCCACACTTTGGAAGATGAGGTCTGACCCAACTCAACCATTGGTCCTATTCTCTAAGAAATACATGAAACTCCCATTAAGGGTAAGTAATGGGGACCTTCCAATGATAATTTTCATTTTTTGATTAATATGAAATAATCAAATCCATATTGAGAATAAAATCAAAGGGTTATATGTAAACAACCACAAATTATAAAAAGCTTCATTTATGATTTAAAGAAAGTTCAATAAGTGAATCAGAGACCCTAATCTCTCTTCATCCAAATATTAAAAAAAATCCATAAAGTAATGCATGAGCCACATATAATGATTCAATAAGTCCAAAATACAGGTCAAGACCCAAGAATGAGAGGCACATATGTCAAATATATCAAAGGGTATATTTGATGTAATAGTAATTTTACCTCCCACTATCATTAGAACTACATCAGTTTCCATTAGAGACTCATCCACTACATGAAGAATATTTGATCTTGATTAATGTGTTTAGAACCCCTTTTTTATTGATGAATATAAATAATTCATAGTTCCTCTCTCTATTAATGTTTCCTTACCACTATTTAGTTAGATAAAAACATGAAAACCCCAATATAAGTGTCGGGGGACTCTATAAGATCCATAATTATTTGGGTGATCGTATAAAGAAAGAAATATGATTCAAACATTACCACACTAAATGTAAGTTAGCGGGATATTGGAAATCACAGTAGAAGAATTAGTGAATAAATAATACTAAATATTACAAACATTATAGTTTCTACCCTATGAATAAACCTAAATAACCTTCCCTTTAAAGTTACTAGTCAAGCCACCACATGGGGATGGATGAACTCCTATTAACCCTGACTATCATTCCATGTCATGTAATTCCATCAATGTTATATATAGAATATCAAAATACAAGGTGGAAATCATTAGTAGGTCCTGAGATAAAATATCTACTTGTAGAATAATCTTGAAACATTAAGGTTTCATTTTCCTATTTGATACTATCACATATGAGAAATTAGGGAGTTTCAGAAAAATATTTTCATACTGAGTCATTATCCACTAACCTTTCTCTAGTTTAATAGAATCTATAAAGTTAGAAACCACTATGAAATTCTATATAGTATTTATCCCTAAAAAGAAACTTTATTTTTTAATACTCTAATCCCACATTCTTCTATGTCTAAACTATCAAATCCCCCCCCCACCTTATGCTTTTCCCAATAAATATAAAGTTGAGACATCTCTCCTTAACAAAATTTTGTATTTATAAGAAGATAAATAGATTTTCAAATTTATCAAACAAATACTCAGCCTCATGAAGGTCATTGGTACCCTTGGAGGATATTGGTTTAAGATGAAGGAACATTGAGGCATGATCTCTACTGTCATCCCTATAGGGTTCCTTCTATGTATCCTAAATGCGAATAAGTACAACTACATATATCAATGCTTTTATTGAACGCACAAAAAACTCTATATCATTCTCATCAATTGTGGTGTTTTTTATTAAGTTTTATTAGATGCTCCCTCTTGAGGTAATGTGAAATATCTTCTTGGGGCGTGGTACTAAAAAAATCTACAGATAAAAGGAAAACATCATTCAAGAAACAAAACATCCATGATTTTAAGAATTAGTATTCAACATGGATAAAAAAATAAAATCTTGGAAAAAAATTAGAATGAAATAATTAAATTTTGTTGAAGAAATGTTTTTCCAATAACCTATGGTAACTTAAGTCTTGTAACTATTATAGAAAGCCAAAAACTAGATCGTAACAAACCCCTTGTGTCTTGATAATTCTGTCCTCATTCTACCAATTCATCCGAGAATAATAATTACATAAAATTATAGGCTAGAATATATCTCCCTATGATTTTAAGATATATTTCTCTAAAAATAAATTTTAAATTTTTGGCAGTTTTATTTATAACAAAACAATTAGTTTAAACAAACTATAATATAATATTAAAATATTATTTAATGTGAATGTTAATTCCTAGCCATGGATTAGAAATTATGAATAGAAAAAATGAAAATTTAAAAAAATTTGTGTTTATTCATGCATAATAATAATGCATCGATTATAAATTTAATATAGATGATATAACAAAAAATATATATGTAAAAGATTTTTTTTAAAACCCCCATTTAATATGCCTAATGTGTATTTATTTTAACATAATATAGTCATCACTATTGTTGAATTATATTAATTAAATTTATATTTGATATATCCAATAAGAATTTTTATCATTAATATGACATTGTTTCTAGGCATGAGGTAAGAATATATATCCTATTTTATTCCTGAAATGTATTTTTCTCAAAAATGTTATCATCACATTGTACATATTTATTTTAAAATGAATTAATTAAAAATATAGAAACTTAACCTTGAAAATTTTATTCCACATTAGGAATCAAGAGTATAAAATTTTATTAAGAGGTTTTATTTATTTGTTTCCAATATAAATAGTAAATATAGTAATTTTTCATCATGGCGAGATTAAAACGTGTAAAATAATGTAAAGAGCAAGGGATACAGGTTTAAAATTTATCTAAAAATTTCCTTAGTACAATTGGGTTTGTGGATTTTTTATGTTTCTTTATAATTCTAATATATATTGAAATATGTAGCTATTATTCTTTGAATATTTCCTATTTTTTAATTTAAGATAAAATTTAATATAAAATGTCACTTCCATGAATTTAATATCTCTATATTTTTTTGAATATAATAAAAAGTGGTTTTTTTTTGTTTTAAATGTCTATAAGAAATATAAATACATTTTATACAATGGTAATTTATTTTTAATTTTTTTATTTAATAATTATCTTAAATTTCTATGTAATCCAAACATATTATTTATTCAATTAAAAGAAAATATAATATATGATTTTAAATTTTAAAAAATAATAAAATTTCGGTGATTTATTGCATTCCAAGAATTTTAAGATATATTTGACAAAATAGTGATGTGTTATATGATTATATTCTAATTAAATATTATTCTTAATGTCCTTAAATTCAAATTAAATGAAAAATTCATGAAAATTAAAATAATGATATTCTATGAAAATAATATTTTTTAAAATTATTTTAATATAATAAAAATCATAAAATAGGTTTATGTGGATAACATATGGAATAAATTCATCCCTTGGATATTTATGAGTCAATTTCCACATTACAAGAAAAATTATAACCCTTTAATATGGGAAAAATCATGACGACAGTTAAAGATAAAAAATCCATTAACAAAGGAGATAAAACAAAAGATAAGGCTCAAAATGAAACTAGGACCTCTCTAAATTTTATTTTATGATGGTATTTATAATTATACATTTTTTCTTCTTATCTATTTCTATTTGGAAGTACTTTTTTTAAAATGACTTAATGTTGGTCCTATTGGAAAACTCTAGAGTGGGGTGAATTGAGTTTCCAATAATAATTTAAATAAAAAATTATTTCAATCTAAATCTCCTAATTTATAAAAATAAAAAATAGTTAAATAAAATAAATAAATTATATAATTATTTTATTTAGAAATTTTTTATACATTTATTACTACTCATTTAAAACATCTTTTAAAACTGTTATAACTTTTGAAACATATTTACTTGAATCAACACCATATAAAAATATTAAAAATAATTACCAAATAATTATTTTTCTTTTACAGTTTTTTAAAGTACACATTTTTTGAAACATATAAAATAAAATATAAAATCACACTGAGGAACAAAAACAAGAAATTCAATCTCAAGGCGATACCTAGTCTTATCACATGAAAATTACTTTCTACCATGAATTTTATTGAATAATAAATTGAACCACAACTTAGATCTTGTAATATATAAGATAGTTATACGTTGATATTCTAAGTAACTCCTCGAGTTCTTCGTCAAACATTTTTCATGTGGAAAGTTACACATTATTTCCTCTTCTGATGTTATCTTTAGAGTTTTTTCTAATGTTTTCAAATCATAATTTACCCAAATAACTAAACCATCCATTGATACCAACTATAGAATCCTATATTTTTTATTAAAAACTTTTCAATACATGGTAGATGCAAAAGATCTTTTAATGTTTAGTTTCCCAGATATATGATACATAATACACGAATAAAATAAAAATTATCTAAAATAAACGTGGAATAAATCTTCAGGGGTTCACCCATATGTTTCCTTTAATGAATCTCATATCATGGGGGCATACGTCGAAGTAAAGGGGTGAGCATGAATCCTAATAAGTGAATAAGTAAGGGAGACAAAATAAAGTGATAATGATATATATAAATCAGAACCAAAGGCATAAAAATAAGGCAAGAACAAGTTAAATAATAATGAAACTTATAATAACATGGAAATATGCCTACAAAATTACAATGAGACATTCATAATTATATAACTAACATTTATAACCATGGATTTATAAATGAAATTTACCATAGTTATTCACCAAGGTATCATAAAACATGTGATATTTGGAGAATAAATTCATTACTGAATGAATTTGATTGACATCAAGGAGAAATATTAAAATTTATTAAATAATGTGATCCATATATATCATAATCAATCATTTCATTAATAACCCATGGGAAATAAGAATGATATTCCTATCAATGTCATAGAATAAAAAAGATAAAAAATACACGGTGATTATATCATTTTTACCCATGAATTGAAATTAAGGATTCAAAAAATTCAATCCCTTGATAATATAAATAATTTTTACATAGAGGATAATATCCATGGATAATAAAATGGTTTGGGTTTATTTATAAAGAAATAAGGTAATTTCTTATGTTGAAGATATAAATTGTGAGAAGTTAATTTTATAGAATGAAAGGTATGAAACATGATTGTAGAAAAGGGTAAATGAGAGGGAAGAAGGTTATACCATTGATTAAATATTATTTTAATATAAGGGTGGGATCAAAATAGTAAAAAAAATAGAGCAACCAAAACATTTATAAAGAATATATGAAAATAAGTTCTTTAATTGAAGAGAAAGGTAGGATAATTCACTTACATTGAAGTGTTGATCCTAAATCATGAGGACTGAGACCATGGGGGATTGTGAGAACCTTGGGAGGAATCCATGGGATTAAAATAACTAGAAAATTATGTGGGAGGGTTTTTTAGTAAAGAGGAATGGTGAATTATGTTGGTATTTATAGGAGAAGTAGAATAATTGTTTAATAATTTTCAAATATATGGCTTGAAAATATAGTTTGTGGAAAATGAAAAAATATTGCCTTAACCATGGTCCTTCCCATGTTTTTGGACATTAAGATCACATTTTATGATATTTTAATCCACCAGAACAACAAAACATTTTTTATTATTCTTTTATCATGGAAAGTAAAGGTTACACAATGTAATGTTTTTTTTAAAAATCAATTTTATTATTTGGAAATTAAATTATAGTTTTAGAAATGGATTAAAATATATTAAAATAAAAAAATGAATAGAATAAAATAATATATGTCATATATTGTTTTTAATTAATTATCTCCTCAATATGACATAAATATAAATTCCTAAAATATAAAAAAACAAAAAACTATATTTTAACAATTAATGAAAAAATTAAATTATTCTAAAGGACTTAAATAAATTCACCCAAAACTAATTTCAAAATTCTTATTTAAAATATGATGTTAATTATATCCGAGAAATTCATTAAATAAGATAATTTTAATATATAAATATTAGTATCCATACTAGCTAAATAAAAATTACTTTTAAGGCATATTCAAATATCTGAAACTTACAAAAAATCATAGTCCATTATAATTTTTTTCATCATTTATATTTATGTGATAATGTTTTAAAAGACAGTTGGATTAATGAAAATTACTTAAGAATATTTGAGTTTATTATAAAAATTTATATATTTTATATAAAAATAAAAATATGATTATATTTATTTCTAATAACTAATTTATCAAAATTACCTCAATTAAACATATATTTTATTAATAAAAACTATTACTAAAAGGAATTTATGTAATAAAAATTTTATTATACAACAAAAAATACACTTTATGTAACTAGTACGTTATACATAACCCATTATAACTCCTGCATACTCCTTAAGGGTGACTTTTGTGATGGTTATAGTTTCATGGTGTGGATCTACTAACATCAACCGAATGGTAATCACCACTAACATGAAATTTTTTTTATGAGTGACTTCATTAATGATTCACTTGTTGTGGATCAACCTGGGATTGGTCAAGGGTGAACCATAATGACACATCCTTCCCTCCATGTATGGAAAATGGGATTTACACGGAACAACTATGATGTAACATCCCAGGTAAATAAAGAATATGACATTTTATATTTATCCATATTTGTGAATAAAATATTTAAATGACTTTAAAGGGGACGCTATGCTCGATGGCGTACCCAACACGCAACAACGAGTTTTTGGGAATCTTACGTTGCACTCTAATAATAAAATAATATTATTTTAAATGGTAGTTAACATGTAGCCGTTGTAATGGCAGGAATGGATAGAAATAACTAAAATATGATTATATATGTTTTTAAATGTTTTTAAATTTATCCAATAAAAGCTAAAGGCTTAAAATACAGAAAGAATTCAATTTTAGGCGTATATGCCCTAGTTTTCACTAAAGGTTCACTTATCGCCTTTTAATGGAGAACTGTCATTAAATATAGTTTTGATCACTCTTATACATTCTTTTGGACCAAATAAAACTCTTATTAAGAATCGGGACATCAAATTTTACTTTGTGTAAATTTTTGGTATTTTTCTGATAAAGTTCATTTTTTAATGAATGGTGTAAAATGTTGTATTTTAATTCAAAACCTCTTTTTAATATAATTTATTTATATGATTATATTATCTTTTTAATTGGTTTTAAAGTGAAATTCGAAAATATTTTTACCATTAAATCCAATAGTGGTCGTTGGAATCAATTTCACTTTGAAATCAGACTTAAACTAGTGTCAATCTTTTGATACTTATTGTTTTATAAAAACACGCTATTTGCTCTGACAGCGGGAATTAATTATTGAATTAATTAATGTGACTTATATTATTTGAATTTTGTAAAATGGACTTCATTTTTGAATTCGGAATATCAAATATAGTTTAGGGTGAATTTTTGGTAATTTTCTGAAAAACTCCAATTTTTGATGAATAGTGAAACCACTAAGTGGTAATCAAGCAAACTGATTTTTCAGTTAAATGAAATTTTACCACTAATGTGTATTGAATTTTGAAAATCCGACATACATGGTTGTCATTAAGAAGTAAAATGTGGTTCAATGAGATTATAATAATTTTTTGGCGAATAGTAACTCATTAAGTTCTTCATCGCGATTAGTGGTAATTAGTGTAGTTTAAGGTAAAAATAATGTTTTAATAAAATGAAATGAACATGAAACATGTCCCAACCTCATTGGTTGTGTCATTTCCGACCATGACAAGCCATGGGTCAACTTGGGGACCCCATGGATCCACTTTTGTTGGGAAATGACATAAATTACTTTTTATTTAATGTTAAAGTGAAAATGACACAAACATAATATGTTTTACGAAAACAATTTTTAAGTGGGGTTATACAAGTCCGAATTTTGATTATAAATAGTAATTGGAAAGATAAAAATATTTCCTACATCATAGTAATTTGTTTATAATTTTTAAACATTAAATAAATTAAATTATTTATGACATCATAATGATGCAGTGATGACATCATTATTTAACGATTAAAATAAAATGGAAAGATAAAGTAAAATCTATGAACTACACATGTCCAAAACCAATTGGATGAGTGGATTTAGATGAATTATCACCTTATACAATAATTATATCAATGTGGGACCTTTTGAAACCGAAACACATTTTCAAATAATGTAATATTTCTTACTTTCCAAAAGTACCCCTCCTCTCCTCTTATAAAAGGCCCCCACCTCTACCTCTTTTCCCACACACCTCAAGCCTTTGGCTCGGACAACCCCTGCCCGTTTACTCTCTCCACATCCCTCTCCTCATCCTAGAGGATTACCTTTGGGCATAATCCTTTCAAAGGAAGCCTTTAGCCTCAACTCAAAAGGAGTTACACTTTTAAAGGTAATTCATTCTCTCATGTTCATTTGTTTTATTTTGCTTCTCCAATCCCCCTAAACACTTTTTATTTACTTCTTTTGTAACAACACCAGTATCTTAAATATACTAGGATGTTGTTATAAGATTTATTCGAGCTACACTCTCACACAACTACATCAAATGGTTAAAGAACATACGGTTTCTGTGGATGGTGAAATTCTGCCTCCCGAAACGATGATTGTTCAATACTCATTTAACACCTTCAAAGGTGGCCATTATGATGTCACTATTTTTATATATGATATATAATATGTTTATGTTTTATTTATGCTTCTGTATTTTTCATTTTTGTCTTACCTTTATGGCTTCCATTATGGGTATACGCGATATCTTCATTTAAGGAAGTGCGGACTACCGCCCCCTCAAAGTGATTTGATTCGTTAAATACCATATGTGGGATGTATAAAGGATGGAAATATGATATTATATATGATATTATACTGGAATTATAATATACCTTTATATCATTATTATTCCATTCTATAAAATATGAAATAGAAATGAAAGTAGCGTTCATGCGTACGTACGGCTTACCGTCTCCATGAACAGTGCATTTCATTTCTTACCTCTAAATGATTATGTAATGTTATAAATGCATGAATGTAATGGATATATATGACATATATGATATATAAATAATAAATACAATTCTGGATATAATAAACATTTGGCCACACGAACAACATGTAATTGTAAGAAGTCCACTTTCGACTTAAGAACCAAATATCGGCAAAACAAATATTATTAACTTAAATGATTACATAATGTTTATGACATGGTAATAAGTGGTATAAAAGTAATAATGAACTTGAAAAAGGTTCTTAAGGAATTAGAAATTAACTCAAGTTTATTATTCATGATATTGAAGAACGATTGAGTCAAGTCGGACCCGAGGTAAGGGATCCTACTCCTCTCTTTCGTTTTAAGTACACACTTTTATGTCATTCTTTTTAAATCTCATCTTTCTTGTTATTGGGATGATATTTTATATTAAACTTACTGTAATTTTTATGTTCATGTGATGAGAGACCCTATTCTCTCTCATCAAACCATTTTCGAAGTTTTGAGTGGCGCCGTTAGGCTGCCGAACTTTCGTAAGAGATCTAACCTCTCTTCCTTTTTACGTACTTCCCTTTATGTCACTTCTTTTAATCTCCTCTTTGTAATGTTGGGGGATGTTCCTTTATATTACTCTTGCTGTAAATTTTATTGTAATGTGATGAGATACCCCATTTGATCTCATCAATCCATATTCGGAAGTTTTATGTGGCGCCGTTAGGCTGCCGAGTTTTCGTAAGGGATTTTCATCTAACTTTTATTATCGTGAGATTTATGCTACATTTTCCACAGATTCCATTGAGTCGTGTATGTACTGCCCATTATTCTACTCTTTGTGTAATATACTTTCGTTTATGAGTATTTACATCAATGATCTATTGTCCTTCTTTAATGGGGTGTATGTTTTGAAAGATACCCAAGTCGGTAAGGGAACCTTTCACCCTCCTCTTTTTTTTAAATAACTTCTTTTGTTGGGTCATTTAATTTACATATTGTTATGGTGGGATATGTTCTCATATATCCTTATTGATGTAAATTTTATGTCCAAGTGATGAGATACTTTTTTTATCTCTCATCAACTCATTTTGATGTGTTGCCGTTAGGCTGTCAAAGGAACTTTTTAACCGAATTTCGATTTCTTTGGGTTCAACTTGTAGTCGTTGAATATGTCATCCATTTAATATGTGTGAATGACCTTTTATTTTTTTACACTTAATATCCACTTATATTGGGTGTATATATATTCGTCACACATATTTTTGAGATTTATTTGTCCTTAATTTAAGGATACCTTCTTTATAAGGGATTTCATCACATTTGACATTTCTATTGAGGGTTCATTGTTGTTATGCACCAATTCACTCTAATATGGTGTATATACTGTCCTTTGGAGTATTATATCATGAATCCATTTATTATCATGATATTATAAAGTTCTGACTAAATGTTATTCCTCAATTATTGTATTCAAGTGTCTCTAATTTTGGTAAAACCCCTTTAACCAAAATGTCATTTTAAATGTTTTAATTATTTGTTATTATTAATATCCATGTTTTCAAAATGGTTTTAAGGATTTATATGGATATTAATGGTTTAAAATGTTAAAATCTTCAAGGTGGTATGGGACACTTTGATTCAAAAATCTTTTTATTAAATGTTTTAAATGGTTTTGGAAATGGTTTCTTTTTATATGGATTCATTATTTCAAAATACTAAAATGTTATGTTGTGTTTGAAATGTGGAAATGTTTTGTTTCCTTTATGAATATTTTATGTGATACGTTTATGTTATGGTTCTTGGGAATTATTATTAAAACGGGTGGTTCTGTGATAAACTACGGTTGGGTGAGCCCGTTATAGCTCTCCAATGCATTGGGTAACGCGAAGGAGTGAAACGTTAAGGTTTCTCCGAAGAGATTTTAGGGAATATACTGTGATGGGTATTCCAAACGTAACCAAGAGGGTTACTCCCTACGTAAGAATGTTATGAATGCCTCAAGTTACCTTTATGTCTTATAATTTCTATGATTTAGTCATGATTTGATGAGGTAGGATAAAGTGCCTATGTTTTATGGGTAAATTATGATTTCATTCTTATGTATATATGAACTCATGTTTCCTTTCCATATTTTTATATCCCTTACTGAGCTTTTTATGCTCATCCCAAGTTTTTGAAATGTTTTTCAGGTCAAGGGAAAGGTACCTGATAAGATGATAGAGTCAAGGATGTGTTAAGAAAGAATCCATGTTTTATTTTCAATATGTTTCCGTTGATGGGAATAATGAATACGGTCTTTTATGTAACCACTTTGTTTAATTGTGGAATGTAATGCAAGTTTCATGATCTAATTCTCTAAAACTCTAAACCTGAAAAGATCCTAAATGTGTAATCTTGTAATAACTCAAGATTAATTAAGGTTTAAGGCTGGGGCCTTATAGTTGGTATCAGAGGTCGGTTTAGATAACTTTAGAGGTTAGGGTATTCTTTAAGCATAAGTGACATTACCATAATGGTTAGGATTTCAGAAAGATTCCTAGTTTTAGATAAAGTGAATGAGTAAGTATATCTTAGTGTTTACCTTCCTCGTTATTACATGATGGTTTTGTTGATATACTCACACTGACCTTTTTGGTTTTAGTAAATGGCTGGATCTAGCAGGTACCAATGTTATAATGGGTTTGAAGGAAACTGTGGTGGTTCTCTGATTAAGAGACTGGATGAGATGGGGGATTCAATGAGGAATCTCATGGTTGTTCTAAACCAACTATTAAGGAGTCATGATCAACCACTTCAACCTTGGTGAGTTCTCTAGTGCATCAGGTACGAGATGGCCAACTCGATGTGGAAATTCAGGTAATAATTATTAAGGTAACCATTAGGGTTTATATGATCCTTACTTTTGAGGTAATTATGGGTTATTATATGTTCTGATGGAAAATGAAAGGCATGAGATAAACTTGAGGTTAAAATATGTTATGATTATTCTTGAAGATTTTATCTCATTTTGGGGGAATGTTTTAACAATTATATAGTTTTGGAAAAAGGACAACACGCAGACCGTGTGACAACCCGTCGCGTCGGACAAAGCTGCGGGAATCGAACCCACAACCAAAGTCCGACTGGTATTTAACGCCTACCACTGGACTACGTGAAGTCCCTGGTTAGTTTGACTGATTCTTTCTGGTTATATGATTTTATTAATTAAGAGTAAGATGATTTTGGGTTATTTATGAAAATGATTAACCTATCATGGAGGATATGTGATTAGGATAATTACTTTTCAATACGAGACTTTAGGAGCAACTGATGTTGTTTGGAGATAAATGTTACGATTTAACTTGGAAGAATATGTGACTAAATCCTTCAAATGTTTGGGTTTCAATATTAGTTTGGTTTACTTTGAAGAATTTAATGGACAAATTTTTTTATCGTATGGTCCTCGTTGAACTTGGGGTTTTATTGGACAAATTTTGGAGATTAAGAATAGATTTTCTTTTTATAAGGGGTTATCCTTTTCTGGATTATCTGATCTTATACTAGCCTTTTTGGTTTTGGATTTGTTTAAAGTCTAAAGACATGGGATGCATATAGTTCTCTTTTGTGGATTAGGTGATTCTATAGAAGTTTATTATAGTACTCTTAATGCAAACAAGTCTCCCTAAATACTCTTCTTTTGGAAAAAAATATGAGTTTGATTAAGAAATCTAGTAAAAGTTGAATGTCAAAATGATAAGTGATTATGTTTCCTTATGAATAAATTCCTCAATAAAAAGTAACTTAAAACAAAAATGTTTTCTATTAACTTTTCCTACTGGGGAATCGAATACCGTTTAACCCATCACAAGTTTGTGATTTTCTCGTGGTTAACTTTCTCATAAACATGTTTTCTATCACTCTCCATCAGAACATGACCCTTTGTTTTTTCCTCCATGTCTATATTTTCATACTTGGAATCCTAGTATGGGTTAACTCGGGTGACCTTTGTACTTATCTTTCATTGTTTTAAAGTGTTTTTTTTACCGACTTTTGTTCCGATGTGGGACTTTCAAGGATGTTTCCAAGCGAAATTTTAAAATTGCGAGGACGCAATTCCCAAAAGGGGGGAAGGATGTAACATCCCAGGTAAATAAAGAATATGACATTTTATATTTATCCATATTTGTGAATAAAATATTTAAATGACTTTAAAGGGGACGCTATGCTCGATGGCGTACCCAACACGCAACAACGAGTTTTTGGGAATCTTACGTTGCACTCTAATAATAAAATAATATTATTTTAAATGGTAGTTAACATGTAGCCGTTGTAATGGCAGGAATGGATATAAATAACTAAAATATGATTATATATGTTTTTAAATGTTTTTAAATTTATCCAATAAAAGCTAAAGGCTTAAAATACAGAAAGAATTCAATTTTAAGCGTATATGCCCTAGTTTTCACTAAAGGTTCACTTATCGCCTTTTAATGGAGAACTGTCATTAAATATAGTTTTGATCACTCTTATACATTCTTTTGGACCAAATAAAACTCTTATTAAGAATCGGGACATCAAATTTTACTTTGTGTAAATTTTTGGTATTTTTCTGATAAAGTTCATTTTTTAATGAATAGTGTAAAATGTTGTATTTTTATTCAAAACCTCTTTTTAATATAATTTATTTATATGATTATATTATATTTTTAATTGGTTTTAAAGTGAAATTAGAAAATATTTTTACCATTAAATCCAATAGTGGTCGTTGGAATCAATTTCACTTTGAAATCGGACTTAAACTAGTGTCAATCTTTTGATACTTATTGTTTTATAAAAACACGCTATTTGCTCTTACAGCGGGAATTAATTATTGAATTAATTAATGTGACTTATATGATTTAAATTTTGTAAAATGGAATTCATTTTTGAATTCGGAATATCAAATATAGCTTAGGGTGAATTTTTGGTAATTTTCTGAAAAACTCCAATTTTTGATGAATAGTGAAACCACTAAGTGGTAATCAAGCAAACTGATTTTTCAGTTAAATGAAATTTTACCACTAATATGTATTGAATTTTGAAAATCCTACATACATGGTTGTCATTAAGAAGTAAAATGTGGTTCAATGAGATTATAATAATTTTTTGGTGAATAGTAACTCATTAAGTTCTTAATCGCGATTAGTGGTAATTAGTGTAGTTTAAGGTAAAAATAATGCTTTAATAAAATGAAATGAACATGACACATGTCCCAACCTCATTTGTTGTGTCATGTCCGACCATGACAAGCCATGGGTCAACTTGGGGACCCCATGGATCCACTTTTGATGGGAAATGACATAAATTACTTTTTATTTAATGTTAAAGTGAAAATGACACAAACATAATATGTTTTACGAAAACAATTTTTAAGTGGGGTTATACAAGTCCAAATTTTGATTATAAATAGTAATTGGAAATATAAAACGATTTCCTACATCATAGTAATTTTTTTTTAATTTTTAAACATTAAATAAATTAATTTATTTATGACATCATAATGATGCAGTGATGACATCATTATTTAACGATTAAAATAAAATGGAAAGATAATGTAAAATCTATGAACTACACATGTCCAAAACCAATTGGATGAGTGGATTTAGATGCCTTATCACCTTATCCAATAATTATATCAATGTGGGACCTTTTGAAACCGAAACACATTTTCAAATAATGTAATATTTCTTACATTCCAAAAGTACCCCTCCTCTCCTCTTATAAAAGGCCCCCACCTCTACCTCTTTTCCCACACACCTCAAGCCTTTTGCTCGGCCAACCCCTGCCCATTTACTCTCTACACTTCCCTCTACTCATCCTAGAGGATTACCATTGGGCAGAATCCTTTCAAAGGAAGCCTTTAGGCTCAACTCAAAAGGAGTTACACTTTTAAAGGTAATTCATTCTCTCATGTTCATTTGTTTTATTTTGCTTCTCCAACCCCCTAAACTCTTTTTATTTACTTATTTTGTAAAAACACCAGTATCTTCAATATACTAGGATGTTGTTATAAGATTTATTCGAGCTACACTCTCACGCAACTACATCAAATGGTTAAAGAACATACGGTTTCCGTGGACGGTGAAATTCTGCCTCCTGAAACGATGATTGTTCAATACTCATTTAACACATTCAAAGGTGGCCATTATGATGTCACTATTTTTATATATGATATATAATATGTTTATGTTTTATTTATACTTCTGTATTTTTCATTTTTGTCTTACCTTTATGGCTTCCATTATGGGTATACGCGATATCTTCATTTAAGGAAGTGCGGACTACCGCCCCCTCAAAGTGATTTGATTTGTTAAATACCATATGTGGGATGTATAAAGGATGGAAATATGATATTATATATGATATTATACTGTAATTATAATATACCTTTATATCATTATTATTCCATTCTATAAAATACGAAATAGAAATGAAAGTAGCGTTCATGCGTACGTACGGCTTACCGTCTCCATGAACGGTGCATTTCATTTCTTACCTCTAAATGATTATATAAGTTTATAAATGCATGCATGTACTGGATATATATGACATATATGATATCTAAATAATGAATAAAATTCTGGATATAATAAACATTTGGCCACACGAACAACATGTAATTGTAAGAAGCCCACTTTCGACTTAAGAACCAAATATCGGCAAAACAAATATTATTAACTTAAATGATTAAATAATGTTTATGACATGGTAATAAGTGGTATAAAAGTAATAATGAACTTGAAAAATGTTCTTAAGGAATTAGAAATTAACTCAAGTTTATTATTCAGGATATTAAAGAACGATCGAGTCAAGTCGGACCCGAGGTAAGGGATCCTACTCCTCTCTTTCGTTTTAAGTACACACTTTTATGTCATTCTTTTTAAATATCATCTTTCTTGTTATTGGGATGATATTTTATATTACACTTACTGTAATTTTTATTTTCATGTGATGAGAGACCCCATTCTCTCTCATCAAACCATTTTGGAAGTTTTGAGTGGCGTCGTTAGGCTGCCGAACTTTCGTAAGAGATCTGACCTCTCTTTCTTTTAACGTACTTCCCTTTATGTCACTTCTTTTAATCTCCTCTTTGTAATGTTGGGGGATGTTCCTTTATATTACTCTTGCTGTAAATTTTATTGTAATGTGATGAGATACCCCATTTGATCTCATCAATCCATATTCGGAAGTTTTATGTGGCGTCGTTAGGCTGCCGAGTTTTCGTAAGGGATTTTCATCTCACTTTTATTCTCGTGAGATTTATGATACATTTGCCACAAATTCCATTGAGTCGTGTATGTACTTCCCATTATTCTACTCTTTGTGTAATATTCATTCGTTTATGAGTATTTACATCAATGATCTATTGTCCTTCTTTAATGGGGTGTATGTTTTGAAAGATACCCAAGTCGGTAAGGGAACCTTTCACCCTCCTCTTTTTTTTAAAAGACTTCTTTTGTTGGGTCATTTAATTTACATATTGTTATGGTGGGATATGTTCTCATATATCCTTATTGATGTAAATTTTATGTCCAAGTGATGAGATACTTTTTTTATCTCTCATCAACTCATTTTGATGTGATGCCGTTAGGCTGTCAAAGGAACTTTTTAACCCAATTTCGATTTCTTTGGGTTCAACTTGTAGTCGTTGAATATGTCATCCATTTAATATGTGTGAATGACCTTTTATTGTTTTAAACTTAATATCCACTTATATTGGGTGTATATATATTCGTCACACATATTTTTGAGATTTATTTGTCCTTAATTTAAGGATACCTTCTTTATAAGGGATTTCATCACATTTGACATTTCTATTGAGGGTTCATTGTTGTTATGCACCAATTCACTCTTATATGGTGTATATACTGTCCTTTGGAGTATTATATCATGAATCCATTTATTCTCATGATATTATAAAGTTCTGACTAAATGTTATTCCTCAATTATTGTATTCATGTGTCTCTAATTTTGGTAAAACCCCTTTAACCAAAATGTCATTTTAAATGTTTTAATTATTTGTTCTTATTAATATCCATGTTTTCAAAATGGTTTTAAGGATTTATATGGATATTAATGGTTTAAAATGTTAAAAGATTCAAGGTGGTATGGGACACTTTGATTCAAAAATCATTTTATTAAATGTTTTAAATGGTTTTGGAAATGGTTTCTTTTTATATGGATTCATTATTTCAAAATACTAAAATGTTATGTTGTGTTTGAAATGTGGAAATGTTTTGTTTCCTTTATGAATATTTTATGTGATACGTGTATGTTATGGTTCTTGGGCATTATTATGAAAACGGGTGGTTCCGTGATAAACTAAGGGCGGGTGAGCCCGTTATAGCTCTTCAATGCATTGGGTAACGCGAAGGAGTGAAACGTTAAGGTTTCTCCGAAGAGATTTTAGGTAATATACTGTGATGGGTATTCCAAACGTAACCAAGAGGGTTACTCCTTACGTAAGAATGTTATGAATGCCTCAAGTTACCTTTATGTCTTATGATTTCTATGATTTAGTCCTGATTTGATGAGGTAGGACAAAGTGCCTATGTTTTATGGGTAAATTATGATTTCATTCTTATGTATATATGAACTCATGTTTCCTTTCCATATTTTTATATCCCTTACTGAGCTTTTTATGCTTATCCCAAGTTTTTGAAATGTTTTTCAGGTCAAGGGAAAGGTACATGATAAGATGATAGAGTCAAGGATGTGTTAAGAAAGAATCCATGTTTTATTTTCAATATGTTTCCGTTGATGGGAATAATGAATACGGTCTTTTATGTAACCACTTTGTTTAAATGTGGAATGTAATGAAAGTTTCATGATCTAATTCTCTAAAACTCTAAACCTGAAAAGATCCTCAATGTGTAATCTTGTAATAACTCAAGATTAATTAAGGTTTAATGCTGGGGCCTTATATATAATGGTTGGTAAAATTGATTCTCCTTTATCAATTTTCCTTTGTTATTACTACTTATAAACACTAGCTATAATGGTAAACTATTTAACCAACTGTATAGATTCCAACTGTCATATTGACCAACTATCATATTGACCAATTATCATATTGACCAATGATCATATGATAGTCAAATACCAATGGACTCATTTTTCTTTATACCCTAGAAACCGTACATCATTATTTCACTAAGAATTCAATAAAAACACACCCTAAGGTTATATTTTCATTTCTTACAATTTGATTGTTTTATTAATATTTTGTATCACTTATATATCCTTTTCAATTGGGGAGATGATTCTATAAGATTAGGGCAATCCTTATTTCCCAATTTTATCTATTCTATTTTATATTCATATCTAGTTGAACTATTTGAAATTGTAATTGGTTTCGTAGATTAGTATTGTAATAATCTTTATTAATGATATTAAATATGTATATTTCTCTTTATTATATAGGTGTATAATATTATATAATTTGTAACAACATTTATTTTGGAAAAAAATCATTTATTAAGTCTTGGTCATTATATATCTTCTCTAGGTCTGTGGACAAACGTTGATCATAAATGACATTCCATGATAAGTAACATTAGGAATCCATAACTGGAACATGAAAAGATTTCCACAATGCTAGTAGTCCTGATGAAAATCTAGGACCATAATCTTGTGATTTTCAATGTCATTATCTAACATGGAGTATATTTGTATGTTGTTGATGAAGATTACCTAAAATTGGTTCATTTATGGGAGGAATATTCAGTTTATAAAATCCATAAACATTAAAGGTGTATTCATCAAACCAAAGAGAATAACCAAAAAGTCTTAGTGTCTGTATCGACATCGGAATTCTATATTTGGACAATCAACCCCATTAACTCTCAACTGGTGGTATCCAAAACTGAGATTGATCTTTGAGAAACTTCTCACACCTCAGAACTAGTCATGTATGAAATCAATCCTCAATGAGGATTAATTTTCCTTTTTATTGGGTTGGTTCAGGATACGGTAATCCTTGAAAATTCATAAGCTCCCATCCCCCATTCCCACATAGAACACTAGAGTTTCCCAGAGGGACACACTAGGCCTAAAAAAACCCTTGTCTTGTAGGTCCACCAACTACAACCGCATCTCCCAATGATCATTAGGGTCCCTTAAATAATCCACAGAAGATATCAAGGTTGTCCCAGTATGAAATTCAATACAGAAATCCATCACCCACATCTAAGGTAGTCCTAGAACATCATCAAGGAATACATCCATGAAATCCTACACATTTGATGTAATCTACATACCATAAAATAATTCTACACTATGGGACACACTCAATAATTGATTGGTTCAGGGATTAAATCCCATACTCACAACACCGACCTAATCATCCATGATATCTCTCTCACCAACAATATAGAATCTCATCCCATCAGTGCGAAGGCATCTGACTGGTCTGCGATGATAGTCAATGTGGACTCAGATCATGGAAAACCAGTCCATACGAATGATGACGTCATATGGTTACATTGTGATGACCAGAAGATCCTACATGAAAATATATCCACAAAGATATAACTCTATGTAATGGAAAATAAAAGATGTAAAAGAATTGTTCCCCTATAGAAATGTCAAAGGGAAGATATATGGATAAACCATTTACTAGGAGCACTAGATCTCCCACCCATAGTATAAGGTTAAAGGAATGACTCACACTAATGTTTACTAAAATGGATGTAATAGTATGATAAAAAATAATTGTAAAATGGATCATCCCATATGTTTTGGGTTGATAGGACACCATTTCTTATAGATTTCAATAACCACTATCGCCCGCTACTTAAGCATTTCGTGTGTTGTATAGTGGTTGTGGTGGAAGTATCTCATAGATTTATCCACCAATAAGAGATCCACATATTCCTATTCCATCTCTGTTTCCCTATGGGCTTCTCATCCCACTCTTGAGATATCCCCAATCATATTATTATTTATTTCATGTAAGTCCATTAGCTATTTATCTTCCATCCTCAGCATGTCGGGTCAAGATATCACATTCCATGTGACAATTCCAAGTATGATAATAACTCCAACATTATATGAGATTCCTTGGTCCACTGCGTTGTCCCATTATAGTACAACCACATGCCTGATTCTAATAATTTGGACATCTCCTGTGTTGAGATCATGTCGATAGGAGACCTATAGCTGATGTAGGAGACTCATCCATATAACAACCAGTACTGGATATAGCTATTTGGTTCCCCTCTTTCAAGAATCTCTACATCACCAATTCCCACTACAACACCCTGATATATGTGGTAATTCACAAGGGAACTATTCTAGAATATATATCTTTATAGACACTATTCTGAAACCTACGTTCTTAGTAGTAGCCATCCCATATCATGTAAAGGGAGAACTGTTTAATTTTTTCAAACCATAAAGCAAAGACATATGCTAAAATCCCTCCATGTTGTATCTCCATAATCCAATGAATATAAACTGAGTGAAATAGGAGGAATCACATAACAACTAGTGGAAGTTGGTCATTGAGAGGGTCGACTTGTCATGAATCTGTTTAACAAGACTCCACTATAACCCAAATAATCTATGGAAAAGTATAGTTGATAGTATGAACACTTGATCCGGCGGTGCCGAGATAATCTTGAAAACATGGACCACTGACTGTTTCAAATACGTCTTTTTTAGGGGATGTATGTCACCAAGAAACCCTGGGGGCCTATAGTGTTAAAACTTATAGAGCATATAAATGTTGTACACATCCTCATTCTGTGCTAATGGTGTGCTCTACTACTTGATAGGTTGAGTGTTACTACATGCACACCACGAAGGAGGATATCATGGGATTGATCGTAAACTAAGGCTTGATCACACATCAGATCATCATAATTTTCCAAAATTTGTAGAAAAGATACTAGTTTTTATAGAGTAATCTGGGAAATTTTATCAAGATATACCATTGTTATATGAGAGTATATATATACATTGTAGTGTTGAATCATGATCGAAAGACAAAGAAACAACACTATATGATTTTCTTTAAGAGTAGATGGGGCCTGGCCAGAAAACCAGGGCACTAAGATATTAATGAAAAGAGTTACAAAAGTCTAAAATACGGAATCATATTACAATCATTATTTTGGAAGGGAAGTTAGTCAATAAGAAGATCATCAATCCAGGTAATGTCTTTATTGAATCCCTTGGTTTCAATGCCATCATCAACAATGTTAGCTTCACGATATATATGATTGATGATGTAGTTGATGTCATGAAGAGCACGGATGTAGTTCATCCAGTAAGTGGTGATCAGCCACGCCAGATGAAACACACCGTTTCTAACTGCTTTCACAATAGTTATCGAATCTCTCTCAATCCAAAGGTTGTTCCAGCCATGTTGTTTGGCAAAATAGACAACATGAATCATACACATCTTTTCAGCTTCCAGAGAGGGAGAAATGCCACAACTACCATAGAATCAACCAACGATCTGGCTAATGTGATTTCTGAAAATGGAGCCACAACCCACAGGACTAGGATTGCCTTTAGAAGCGTCATCCACATTAACCTTAATCCATCTTGGAATAGGGGAACTCCAGAAGACTTCAAAAGTGCAATGCAGTTGGAAAACATTTCTTGAAATACGTAAACGGTGAAGAATGCTAATGTATTGCACCATGTTGTTGTAGTGAACCATTTAGATCGAAGCAGCTTTGCGAATGGAATTGAGAATATGATTTTTTTCCTACATTAATACCGGATGATCATTTATTATGAATAACATCGTTTCTATCATACCATATCACGTGGTGATGTTCATTGACATCAATAAGAAAAATGTTTTTAATTTGTTGAGAACTATTCGGGTCTGCACATCTCTTTAATTGAGTTTTTACAGAGTCATGTATCCACCATATGTAATCAAAAATATCAAAAATATAGTTCCAAAGAGAAAAAGTAGTGGAACAAGAAAGAAATAGATGATTAGAATCTTCTCTGTGCTGATTACAGAGGCTGTATTTAGAACAGAGTTGAAAACCAGATGACTGATGATGGTCATTGGTGGGAAGTCTATTATGAGAATGTCACCAGATAAGAGTAAATATTGAAGGTTTTATGCAAGGTTGGTCAAAAAGTTTTATCCACCCAAAATCACTATCAGAGTTGCAAAAGAAGTAGTTGTAAAAATTTTTAAAATCAAGCATACCATTGTGATCAGATTACCAAACTAAGAAATCGTCAGCGTTTGCGAAGGGATAGGTATCAATGACATTCATAATGTTAGCAGGATAAGGATCATTATAAGAATTAAGAACATCTCTAATAGAGAAGTTGGTGTTCCCAGGGCTTTGGTCAAGGGAAACCTAAGATATTACGGAGCTCCAGCCTAGTTATCTTACCAGAAGTTCTAGAGGAGTTTCTGGAGACAATCCACCTATAGTTACTCATGATGGCTGAAAAATAATGCTTCACGGATGGCCAGATAGAGGAGGAAATAAAGGTAGTATTGCCTTTCTTATGTTTCTGAAGAAATATATTTTTTAAAGAAGTTAATAGACTTTGAGTTATTATATAATAAGTTCCAAGTGAGACTAGCTTGCAGAGCCTCATTAAAATGTTGGGTATTTTTTATGTAGATACCTCCCTTCTCAATTGGTTGACTACAAGTAGACCAGGGTATGGTGAAAATTTTCCGTTCCACGGTGCTACACGTCTAAACAATGTTTTTGATTGAGGTGTTCATTTTTTTAATAAGACTATCAGGCCAATTATAAACCATCATAGAGTAAACCATTTTAGAGACAATGGTATATTTGACCAGGTAGATTCTACCCGCCATAGAGAGATATTTACCTTTCAACGAAGAAAGATAGTTTGTAAATTGTTTGGCAATATCGAGTAAATGAAAAAATTTGGGTCTTCCCTAAAATATGGGGACACCTAGGTACTTAAAAGGTTGAGAACCCTCTTTTACACCTATGTCATTTATAATACTGCATTTCCTATTAGAGGGAAAAAATTACAAAGTAAATAGAAGATTTGTCCCAGCTAATCATTTGACCAGAGATTTCCTCATAGTGCACAAGGGATTTTTTGAGGGTGAAAATATTTCTATTAACAGCATAGAGGAATAGAATGATATCGTCAACATACAACATGTGAGTAAAAATGTTTATATTACATGAAAAATGGATGGGTTTGAGTTTGTTTTGTTCAACCAGATATGTGAGGAGTCATCTAAGATAGTCCTCCACAATGGATAAAAGGATTGCGGAGAGAGGGTCCCCATTCCTGACACCATTAGTACATTTGAAATAACCCCTGGGAGAACCGTTATTATGAATGGAGATGGAAGAAGTATTGAATAAAGTACATATAGTAGTGATATAGGAATCACTAAAACCAAAATAATGATGCAATTGAAAAATAAAACTACAGTCCATGGTATCGAAATCTTTTTTAATTTCGAGCTTAATGGAAATATTACCACCTTTGTTGATTTTTTATGGTGTTAAAGAACTCTGAATAAAGGAAAATGAAATTTTCGATGGATCTACCTTTGATGTACCCAAATTGATTCGAAGAAACTAATTTTTCAGTTATAAAAGAGTGTCTTCTTGCAATTATTTTCGTGACGATTTTATAGAGGGTGTTAATGATGGAAATGGGCCTAAAAGAATGGATATCAGAAGCATTATCAACCTTTGGAATTAGAGAGATAAATTGGGTGTTTATACCATGAGGGAGGAAACCATTTGAGAAGAAGGATTTAACAAGCTCACAAACATCAAAGTTAATAACATCCCAGTAGTTTGGAGAGAAACCATTACTAAAGCCATCTGGGCCAGGATCACTATCAAGGTTTAAACTAATGATAATGTCGTTTATGTCATGATCAAGTTGGATAAAATGAAGAAATTTGTTATCTTCATTGATAACCACCATAGGAATTATCTCAGGTAAGAGGCCTTTGTTTATATCAGGACCATTAAAGACAAATTCAAAATGAGACACAATATGGTTTGCAATATCATTTTCAATGTCTAAAATGTTGTAACCATCTTTTGAAGAGGCAAGAGGTCTACAAGATTTCTAATCTCTTTGAAGGGAATTATAGAATTTAGTGTTTCTGCCTCCATCAGATAACCATTTTACCTTAAAAACATGTTTCTTATCCATTCCTTAAAAGTGAGAAAAGAGTTGGGTTTTATCGAAATGTTGATTTCATGGCTCAGATTAGTGTAAAAGTCAGAATTTTTGATATGGTTTTGAATCTGGTCCAACTCATTATCAAGGAGTAGAATATCCTTTTTTATTTGTTTGGTACCATTCTATCATTACCCCACCCACCAGTACTCTGGGAAAAACAACCACAATCCCACCTCCATAGGTCAGGGGGTGTCGACCAGAATTGAAAGTAATATCTAACATGGGAGGCCTTTGCAAAATGCATCCGTACACAAATAAATTACCATCTCAATGATTAATATCACAAGAACTATAAAAAATGAAATATTATGTATATAACCATACATATAAAAATCCCCAAGGATGTATAAGAGAACAAAAGTGAAAAATAAAAGTAAAAAAAGGAAAATTCATTCTCTACTTGAATGATTTTCCATTAACGAAAAACATAAAATTAAAATAATTATGAAATATCTAATCTTTTTTCTCTATGATCTAAAAACCATACACTTTCCTATTACCCAAGTATCTAAAAGATCCTCTGTAGCCACCTACAACCTTTTATTCTTCTTCATAAGACATGCCAAGTGCAGGAAAATCCCATACAGTAGTGAGTATATACATACATAGTAGGAAACTCAAAAATATAATGGGAGACAAGTAAGAGACACAATATAAATAGATATATAGAAAACAAAAAAACCCATAAGAAAGAGAGTAATATAATCGAACAACATGGGTACAGATATATATATAGACTCAAAATAAAGAAACCCAAATGAGATAGAAGGGGATCCCTCTATCACATCCCAAACCAAGAAAAGAGTGACACTAATAGCTAATGTCCATCAATGATTCCCAACATATCACACGTCTTTTTAAATAAGTAACCACGTGGAGGGCCCGCACCTTACCAATGTGCCACATAGTCAAATGGGAATAATAACCAAGCAGGGGACCCACTCTTTAGTCCATCAGGGGGGGGGGTGATACTCAAAGTAAAGAGGACCGACACCCCACCTAATAGGGGGTAAAAATAGGTATATAGAGGACCCAAGACCTAGTGTTTCAGGGGGTGACACTCTAAGTATGGAAGACCCACTCCCTATTTTATTGCGTTTATAACTCTCTAGGTATAGGAACTACACCCTAAAGACATTGGAGTTCTAGTCAATATAAGGAGGGACTATAACATATTCAATAAGGGTGGGTGTATAAAAATATAGGTAGAGGACCTATTCCCTAATTCCTTATGGGGTTCCACTCATTATATGGAGGACTCACACCCTATCCAATAAAGGGTAAAAATATTATGGTAGAGGACCCATACCCTAATTTTATAGGGAGTTAACCCTCATTGTATAGATAAAGGACCCATTCCTCATTTCCATAGGGGGTACTAATCTCCGTAAGGAGGGCCTTCACCCTGCCTGATAAGGGCTCTAATCTAGAAGAAGATAGAGGACCATCGCCTTAGTCCATCTAGGTGGGGTGTACCACTTTAGTTATCCTACACGATCACTACCATCATTGAGTGATGTCTAAAAAACTGTCATGCCTAGAACATAAAGCATTGTACCTCAAAATATTCAATGGATTCAATAATAATGTTCTATGTTAAGAAAAGTTCTGGATATAATACTCAAATTATCTGTGTCCAAACAACATAGATATGAGAGCCTAAAGTTGACTCACAATGGAAGAAGGGGTAAGCGTTATGTGATGGGATCCACAGGACGTGTGGTACCACTCAAACACATAGTTGTGTCACTACTTGTATGTGAACTATTTCCCATGTAGGGATACATGGAATTTATGGTGTTCAAATGGAATGTTTGATCCACTTGGGGTCCTACCCATGCTCTGTACCCTTTCCCTTGTATCCCACCCATGTTCATGTACCTTTTCCCATGGTGTGTGTTTTTCCATGCTCATGGTCATGTACACCCATAGTACATGTTGGGTTTCCTTCACAATTTTACATGATTTGTGGGGGTTCCACATGACCTGTAATACTAATAATTATTCAATACCATAACTACCATATTCAAGACTCTACACACCATCTGTTCATCGAACCACACAACATGTAGCTATGTTTTTCTCCTATAGATAGATCTGAGATGAGTTGTTCAAGATCTTCCTCCTCCACCATATATGTCAACTCTAGCCACCACAAAAATTGTGGATAATCCTATGGATGGAAATTATTTTCTCTTTAATGGAAGAAATAAAACTCATGTTCTTCCCACAATAACCAACACATCTTGTACCATGCCAAACCCTTATCCACCATCTCCAGTCTGAAATCCTTTTCTTCAAATATATCCCTAGAAACCCTTGAAGCCATATAATCCATCGCTAATTAAATGTGCCATTAATATTACATTATTGTGCTGCAAAACTGAGGGTTTGGTCAGGCTCAGTACGAAACAACAACATTGAGACATGGCCCCATATCATAGTGGCGAAGATCCATAGAATAAAATGAAGGAAAAAACCAAGAAAAATGTGTTATTAATTATGTCACAACTATTCATGTCCAATGATAACAAATGGTGATATTTGGGGTGATAAATAGATGAAAATATTTAAATATATACATGGACTCATTCAATTTTTACAAATTGGGATAAATCAAGAAGCAATACGATCCTCCTCAATCAATTTTATCAATAAGGGAGGATTCCATGAATTGACTTGTCCTACCTGAATATTGGAACATTTTTCATCGAATAACGCCATCCGCAATGATTGAGTAGAATCATTTCATTTGTTTTACTTAGGTCTACTTCGATTTAGAGTCTCTTAGTTTACATGTTTCTATTATCCAATGAAGTACATGATGAAAATATGTCAATTTACCAAGGTTTTATGAAGCCAGCCCTAGAGAATTTTCATAATGATGTATTTAATGAGAAAAATATTTAGGTGAATGGTTAAATTAATGTATTTAATTAAATAATTAAAAAACAAAATACACCACCAATGGTCATGAAGTCTGAATTCCCCATGCCAACCATTTTTTTGTCTCACCTAGGGTAAAAATCGAAAGCCAAACTTGGCCATGATCTTTGATTTATAATCTAAGATTCTATTTAATATTTATACCATTTTCCTTCACAAAACAAATCTGAAAAATATATAATATTTTTAATATTTTTTATAAAAATAATACTTGCCACACTGGGCCTCAGAATCACACATTGTCTCATCTTCTAGATTTGAAAATACATATAAAATATTATAGAGTCTTACCAGAAACAAAATAATCTCTAATGAATTAATTGGAAATTTTCTGACAACAAAACATTAAATCATAAATCATAGCTATGAGTTTGATATCTTCTGTGAAATATCCATTATTAGGAGGATAATGATAATGATAACTATAATACCCCATGTAATCACCCTATATAATAACATTTCCAAAAATTCAAATGAATGAAACATAGAAGACCATATAGTCCTACCCATCATTTATAATAATCAACATGGGAACTAAATTAAAATTATTCTTCAACTCATCAGTGGAAGCTTGTGATTTCAAATTAAAAACAAAAATTAATCCCTTTTGAGAATGTTTAATCATCAAATAATTTATCCTATAGAAATAATTTACAAAAAATATGATAATAAAATTATAATCTCAAGAAACACTAAATTTAATAGTCATTATATATTCCACCAATATTTTAATATCTTTTAACCTCCTAGGATCAACCGATATACCATATTTGAAAAAAATGTCCCAAGAACATTTTTTCCAAAGTCCATATGTTGAATTTAGAAATCATCGCATAATGTAAGTTATCTTTCAATATGTACAAAACTACCCCAAAAAAAACTACATCATACTATTCTATTTTAGATTAAATGAATGTTTTTTATACTAAACCCACTATAATGATCCAACATATCAATGAAAGATATTATTAATCAATTCCATAAAAACAACATGAACATTGGTCAAACCAAATGGAATAAAAATATTCTCTAAATGAATATAACTACTATTTTAATTGGTCTTAAAGATATTAGAATACTTGATACTAAGATGGATATTACCATAGTAAAGAACAACAATTGATAACCACTTCTTCCCTTCCACTTGGAAAAAATTATCCACGCAGGGAAATGGATACTTTTTCTTGACAATTACCCAGTAATGATTTTGAATATATAAAAATGGTTATGGGTACCATAATATTTATTACAAAAAACATGGTTTCTACCCATTGAAACAAATTGGTAATATTAAATACATTGTAAATAAATTTACAAAACTAGGTATTGGATCCTTAAATTCAGATAGATCCATGTGGTAAGAGGGAACAAGAATATGATGGGTGCCTAGAACCGTTTTGATAGAGAAATCTACCACTGTCACTAGTGTAAAATTTAAAATATTGGATAAATTTTTTTAAAAAAAGAAATTTCCACTGGAGGTAGATCTCCATATGAAGATTGGTATTTCTGGTTAAAATAACATATATTTTATTCTTCCCCACTTTGGAAGATGATGTCTGAACCAACTCGAGCATTGGTCATATTCTCCCTGAATGACATACATTCCCTTTAATGGGAAGTAATGGGGACCTTCCAAAGATAATATTCATTTTTTGATTAATAAGAAATAATCAAGTCCATATTGAGAATAAAATCAAAAGGTTAAATGTTAAGAAACACAAATTTAGAAAACAAGCTTCATTTATGATTTAAATAAAGTACAATAAGTGAATTAGGGACCCTGATCTGGCTTCATCCAAATATTAATAACAATTTCCCTAAACTCATGCACGAGCCTCATAGAATGATTAAATAAGTTCAAAATACAAGTAAAAACGCAAGACTTAGAGTAACATTTTTCAAATAAATCAAAGGATATATTATATTTAATAGTAATTGTACCACCCACTATCACTAGAACTACATCAGTTTCCATTAGAGTCTCATCCACTACATGAAGAATATTTGATCTTGATTCATATGGTTAGAACCCATTTTTTATTGATGAATATAAATACTTCAAAGTGCCTCTCCCTATTAACGTGTCCTTACCACTATTCATTTAGATAAAAACATGGAAACCACACTATAAGTGTCTGGGGACTCTATATGATCCATAATTATTTGGGTGCTCATATAAATAAATAAATTTGATTCAAACATTACCACACTAAATGTAAGTTAGTGGGATATTGGAAATCACAATTGAAGAATTAGTGAATAAATAACACTATGTTTTACAAACAATATAGTTTCTACCCTAAGATTCAACCAACATAACATTACATTTAAAGTTATCACTCAAGCCACCACATGGGGTTGGATGAACTCTTATCAAACGTGACTATCATTCCAAGTCATGTTATTCCATAAAATCTATATCTGTAATATCAAAATATATGGTGAACATCATTATTATGTCATGAGATAAAATATATACTTATAGACTCATCTTAAAACATTAATATTTCATTTTCCTTTTTGATACCATCACAAATGAGAAATGAGTGAGTTTCAAAAAACTATTTTCATACCGAATCACTATCCATTAACCATTATTTAGTTTAATAGACTACATAAAGATACAAACCACTATCAAATTATATATATAGTTTATCCCTAAAAAGAGACTAGATTTTTTTATACTCTAATATCACATCCTTCTAAGCTTGAACTATCAAATCCCCCCAACATCTGCTTTGCCGATCAAATTTGAAGCTAACCCATCTCACCTTAACTAAATTTGGATTTTAAAAGAATGTAAATAGATTTTCAAATTTATCAAAAAAATCCTAAGCTTCATGAAGGTTATTGGTACCCTTGGAGGATTATATTTTTATATGAAGGATCTTCAAAGAAAGATCTTTGTTTTCATCCCTCTAGGGTTCGATCTCTGTATCATAAATGAGAATAAGTACAACTACATGTATCAATGTTTTTATTGAACACACAAAAAAAACTATATCATTTTGATCAATTAGGGTGTTTTTTATTGGGGTTTATTAGATTCTCCCTCTGGAGGTAATGTCAAATATCTTCTCGGGGCATGTTACTAAAAAATCTACAAATAAAAGAGAAACATAAATCAAGAAACAAAAAATCCAAAATTTTATAAATTATTATTAAACAAGGATAAAAAAATATTGGTAAAAATTTATAATAAAATAATTAAATTTCCATGAAGAATAATTTCTCCAATAACAAGTGGTAACTTAATGCTTGTAACAATGATATATAGCCAAGAACTAGATCGTAACATACCCCTTATGTCTTGAAAATTCTGTCTTCATTCTAGTAAGACATCCAAAAATAATAATTATATAATATTATAGGCTAGAATATATCACCCAATGATTTTATGATATACTTCTCTAAAAATGAAATTTAATTTTTTTACATTTTTATTTATAAAAAACAATTAGTTTAAAAAAACTGTGATAAACTATTAAAATATTATTTAATGTGAATGTTAACTCCTAGACATGGATTATAAATAATGAATAAAAAACGAAAATTTAAAAAAAAAGTTGTTTATTCATTCATAATAACAATACATCGATTATAAATTGAATATAAATGAAAATAAAAAACATTTAAATATAAAAGAGTTTTTTTCTGAAAAACCCATTTAATGTTCTTGATGTGTATTTATTTTAATATAATGTATTTATCACTATTGTTGAATTATATTAATGACATTTATATTTGATATATCCAATAAGAATTTTTATCATCAATATGACATTGTTTCTAGGCATGGGGTAAGAATATATATCCCATTTTATTCTTGAAATGTATTTTTCTGAAAAATGTTATCATCACGTTCTAAAAAGTTATTTTAAAACTAATTAATTAAAATTATAGAAATTTAGACTTGAAAATTTTATTCCATATTAGGAATCCAGAGTATAAATTTTTTTAAAATGTTTTATTAAATTTTTTTAATATAAATATTATCTATAGTAATTTTTTCATCATTGTGGGGGTAAAACGTGTAAAATAATGTTAAAAACATGGGATACATGTTTAAAATTTATCTAAAAATCTCCTTAGTACAATTGGATGTGTGGATTGTTTATATTTCCATATAATTCTAAAATATATGGAAATATATAGCTATATTTCTTTGAATATGTCCTATTTAATAATTTAAGATAAAAATTAATATAAAATGTCACTTCCATGAATTTAATATCTCTATATTTTTTGAAAAGGATAAAAAGTTATTATATTTTGATGTAAATGTTTATAAGAAATATAAATAACTTTTTTTATAATTGTAATTTATTTTTAATTTTTATTAATTTAATAATTAGCTTAAATTTCTATGCAATGCAAACTTATTATTTATTCAATTAATAGAAAATATAAGAAATGATTTTAAATTTAAAAAAATTAATAAAATTTTGGTGATTTATTATATTCAAATAATTTTAAGATAGATTTGACACAATAGTGATGTATTATAGGATTATATTCTAATTAAATATATTTCTTAATATCCATAAAGTTCAATTAAATGAAAGTGCTTGAAAATGAATATAATGATATTTTATGAAAATAATATTTTATTAAATTATTTAAAAATCATAAAAATCATAAAATATGATTAGGTGGATATGATATTGAAAAAATTCATCCCTTGGCAATTTATGAGTTATTTTTCACCTAAAAAGTAAAATTATAACCCTTTAATATGGAAAAAATTGCGGTGACAGTTAAAGTTTAAAAATCCATTAACAAAGGAGTTAAACAAAAATAAAAGGTTCAAAAAAACTAGGACTTGTCTAAATTTAATTGGATAATGGTATTTAGAGTTAACCATTTTTTTTCTTATCTATTTATATTTGGAAGAACTTTTCTTGAAAATGACTTAATGTTGGTCCTGTTGGACAACTCTAGAGGGGGGTGAACTGGGTTTCCAATATAAATTTAAATAAAAAATTATTTAAATATAAATCCCATAATTTATACAAATAAAAACTAGTTAAAGAAAATAAATTAATTATATTATTATTTTATTCAAAAATATTTTTGTAAGTTTGATCACTACTCGTTTAATGCTTCATTAAAAACTATTTTACCTTTTTAAAAAGATTTAAACGAATCAAACACCATATAGAATAATTAAAAATAACTACCAAATATTTTTTTTCTATAATATTCTTTTTAATGTAAACATTTTTTTAAACATTTAAAATAAAATAGTAAATCTCATAGAGTAACTACAACAAGTATTTCAATCTCAAGCCAATACCAAGTCTTATCACATGAAAATAACTTTATACTAAGAAGTTTATTGAATAATAAATTTAACCACAACCATGATCATATATTACATAAGATATTTATATGTAGATATTCAAGGGTACAATTCATTTTCCACTGTTCTATCTAGTGTTAAAAAATACTAAAAATTGTATGTTTGAAGTCTAAGATACACATCCTCTTCCACTATTATACATGAAAGTACATATGTATAAGAACAAGAGATGGTGCATATAAGTATCCAATAAAATAGAAATAATAAGTTAAAATTAAGAATATTATTACAATAACATATTAAAATATTAGCTATTAAAGAACCATTAAAGAGTATAAAGTGAGAATATTTGATTAAGGTCAGTCTGATCTACATCAATTATTCAGTTGTCCTATGATTGTTTTTCAAAGGGCTCGGCTGAGTTTCCATTAATGTTTTAGGAAAATAGAGTGTTTTGTAGAATTTATATAGATTAATATATGTTTATGTATGTCACAAGCAAAAATTTATTTGATATACCGACATGTCCATTTGAGGTTCTCCATCCAAAATGGAAATGTTCTCGAAACTAGCATTTTGAGGATATTCATTCTTTAATCCATGTACTCATTGAATTATTAAATTCAATAAATATGAAATTAATCATCAAATATATTGTTATTGGATAATTCAAAACACTCTATTTCTTATGTTATACATGGTCAATTGTCTTCATATAAAATAAAATTACATTTTTTTCATGTTTACATTTCACAGTGACTCTATGGTCACTTTCTTTTCTCTTGTCCTAACATTATTTATTTTGAACCCCATAATAATTTCTGAAATATAATTTTTTAATAAATATAGTATATTAAAAAAATCACTAAATTCAACATAGTTTCTATATTTTATTACACATAACACCATTTATATCTTCCAATACACAAAAAAAACTTTTTTTTAACAAAACATGACATACTATTAAAATATTATTATTTAAAATGATACTTATTACCTAAATATTTGAATTGGTGGTATAAGAAAAACAATTTAAAAATAAATAAATCTATTTCTAAAAAACTATTTCCATGCACATATACATGTTTTACCTCAATAAATTTAGATTTCTTTTTTCAATTATTTTAATTAAAAATATATATTATCTATTATATAAATTTATTACAAACCATTATATTTGTTTTCTAGTCATGACATATGAATAAGTCTAATTTTATACTTAAAACTATATTTTTTGAAATGAAAATTTGTCTCATTTTTTGCAGTAATTATAAAACTAATTTATTCCATTTTTAGAAATTGAATTTATAAAATAAAATTAATTTTTAAAATAATCATTTAACAATTATGTGAGAGTGTTTTTTGGGGATTGTTTTGAAAATATTTTTTTTTTGATGAATATGGGAAAATAATGCTTTTTCTTGAAAACTATCTTTTCATTTAATAAATTTATAAGGTTACATTTTTAAAATAGATTTAAAAGTTAAATTAATATAACTATACATATATTAATCCAATTTATCCAATTGGAATAATTTTAATATTGAATACTTATACAAAAACATTAACAAGTGTGAACATTTTATCCTTGATAAATAGTTTTCTCATCATGCATGCTACTATAATTTTTAATAAAACATTTCCACTTATGTGAGTTTATTTTGAAAAAATGTATTAAATTTTTTGAATAATAATAATTAATCCTTTCTACTATGGTAAAATTATTTATATACAATTATTAATAATAAAATAAGTAAAAAATTATTACTAAATTATAGGTTAAAATAGGAATACATGGAGATAAAAAAATGAGGAGTATAATGACCTAGAAATGTATCCATAACATTTTTTATAACACTATTTTTTCCTTATAAACTCTAATGGTTGATTTTTTACCATTTTGGATCCTTATTACAAGTGAAAAACATGGGATTGACTTTCGCTTTTCCAAACGAACAAGTGTGGCACTCACCTCTATTATAATTGTCCACCATTTACCTTCTCCCCATAACACATCCAAAAAAATTTGGATCATACAATAACTTCCCAAATATCTTCTATAATTATCACCTACCATATTATAATCCATATTTTTTCATAGATCTAACCTAGGAAGTATTTTGGTTAAATCCTAAAGTGGTTACCCAAAGAGGTTGTAACGTTTTTCAAAGAGAATTATTTATTTCTTCCTATATCTCCTTCAAATGTTATTAAATCACACAAATATAACTGAATTACTGTCTTATGTATAGTAATGTATTCTTATTTTATGTTATTTACCATGAACCATCTCTACTTCCATTAACTAAGATACTAAATGATCATTCATTAGTACGGAAGACTACCGTCTCGCTAAACGATGTTATTGATTTTCCATCGCCACTTATCACGTCCAGTTATAATTATGGATTAAATATTTACATATTATATATATGATATTACTATATTATTTCAAATATTATGTCCCATATATATATCCTTAAATTCCATTATATGGGAATAAAATAACAACGCTTGTCTGTATGACGAACTACTACCTTGCGAACCGATGTGATTCATTTATACTTTTCATGGAAGGTAATAATGAATTTTTTAAATATAAATTTGTGATATATATATATTTTATATGAAATAAAAATAATCCTGGACTTGTAATATATTATTTAACCTTATTTATGTTAATTTGTTGTGTTGAACTCTCTGTGAGATGGTTATTTTAATAATCGCAAATAATTTTTTTATTTATGACAATTTATTATTTTTCTCAAATTGTTCTAAAAGTGTTTATATATGTTTAAATCACGTTTACATATGTTTATCAATGTTAATTTAGGTTTTAATGTTGACCTGGAAGTATTCTAGACTGAACAGACACTTTGTGAAAATTCCATGTTTTGACTCACCGTTAGTTATTTTCCTGAGGCACCGATGATGAACGGTCGCACCGATGATGAACGGTCGCACCAATGACGAATGGTCGCACTGATGATGAACAATCGCACTGATGATGAATGGTCACACTGATGATGAATGGTCGCACCAATGATGAATGGTAGCACCGATGGTGAATGGTCGCACTGATGATGAACAGTCGCACCGATGATGAATGGTCACACCGATGATGAACGGTCGCACTGATGATGAACGATCGTACTGATGATGAACGATCGCACCGTTGAATAACGGTCACACCGATGGAAAATTACCTACCGATACCGACGATCTAAGGACATATAGATACCAATGATCTAAGGACCTACCGATACATATGATCAAACGACATATCGATACCCATGATCAAAGGAGCTACCGATACCGATGATCATGACCTACCGAAACCGATGTAGATTCAAAATGACTCACCAATCTCATGACTCACCGATAGTCATAAAAACTGTTTGAATTTCTATTAACTCATATTTAATTCTGATGGTCATATTTGATGTTTTTAATGCAATTAATGATATTTAATGTTAGTTGTTGGCATGTCAAGGAACCGTACCTTATACCTATGAAAAGGTAATCATTCCTATTGCCGAAGCTCATGGAATATAAGGAAGATCGAGCTGTAGTAAAAAGACATACAAAAAAGAGGGTCAAAAAGGAAATTCTTCCATGCACACACATATATGAAAAGAAGAACACACGAAGAACTCTGATACTCATCAAGAACATAAATTCAAAGAAGAAGGTCAAGGGCTACAGTGTTTACTCATACTCGAGATGAACACCTACACTGTAAGTGAAATAAGGGGATCCACGACACTCTGTGTTTCTACACAAAATCTAGAGAAGGACTCAGAAGCATTTCTGGTAAATTGAAGGAGTCCAGAGTTGTACTGCTTATCACTAGAGCATTCTAAACTCTCATATACTCTCTCTAAGTGATTCATTATTTACTTTTTCCAGCAGTTTGTGTACTCTGTATAATTTATACACACACTGACTCATGTTCTAAACTACAGGATACTAAATCCTCACACCAATATTTCCACACTTTCTTGTATCCCACTAAGGATAGTGGTAGAGGTCAAGTAGGACCTGGACAGCCTGTATACTGTTTCTATCATTTGTTTTCCCACGTATAACTGTGGTAGAGGTCTTAGGAACTATAAAGTCTCTTGTACTATTGTTTACCCCAATATAGAGTGTGGATCAAATTTATATAAATTGTTGAGAGGACTAAGTCTCAGCTTGAGACTGAACCTCTTATTTTAAAAACTATTGTGCTTATCTGTATTGGTTATCAACTATATTGAATATTTCATTGCTAATTACTTTGAAAAACTATATGTTTTAAATTTGCATTGATAGATAAACTAGCAGGTGTTTATACTTATTGTGAACCAGTAAATTAGTTTCAAAAGTTAATTTAATCCCCTGATTAAACTAACTAAGACCTAATCACTCTTAGAGGAACTAATTGAACATTTACAATCTGTATAAATTCACTACATTTTAACTTGTTTTTCAATTTGGAGAATATTAATAGAAATATTTTTAACATATATTTTAATTGGAAATCAATTCACCCCCCTCTTGAGTGTCCACTCCAACCAACATTTGGTATCATAGGTCGTTTTTATTAATATAGGATTTCAAAACACTCTATGTTTTCAACTGTGATTTTAGTTGCATCTTTAAAGATCTTAAATTTTTGTTAGTTCTATATTTTATCTCATTAAATATATTTTATAAAATATAGTTATGGAAAATAGTGTAACACCCCAAGCTTCCATGGTACGTTTCCCTTTGAATAATGCAATGGCATGCATTGTACGCAACTTCGAGATTCCAACACATAACAACCAATCAAACTAGCTGTTATGAATAGTAATACCTACTTTTTAAAATTTTATAAATTTTATCTTTATAAATGGACTTCATTTTTTAAATCGTAATATCGAAATTAGCTTAGGGTGAAATTTTGGAACTTTTCAGATAACTTTCATATTTTGATGAATAGTGAAAATTACTAAATTTTAATTAAAAACAACTTTTTTATTAGATATAATTAATAGTGATAAATTATTAATTTTACTGGTTTTAAAGTATATTTAGAATATATTTTTACCATTTAATACAATGTTGGTCATTTTATGTAATTTCACATTTAAACCAGACATAAACAAGTGTCAATCTTTTGATAGTTATTATCTCTTAAAAACACGCTATTTGTTTTGACGACGGGAAATTATTTTTAAATTAATTAATGCAACCGATATGTTTTTAATTTGGTAAAATAGACATCATTTTTGAATTCATAATATCAAATATAGCTTAGGCCAAATATTTGGTATTTTTGTGGAGACTTTCATTTTTTGATGAATAGTGAAACCACTAAGTGCTAGATAAAAAATTGATTTTTTCATAAAACTTAATTTTACCGCTTCTGTGAGTGGAATTTAGAAAATCCGAGAGACACGGTAAATATCATGGAGTAAAATGTTGTTAAATGAGATGAAAATAATTTTTTGAATAGTAACTTTTTACTTTTATTTACCACGGTTAAAAGTAAATAGGGTAATTAAGGGTAAAAATGATATTAATATTACCCTAACACATGTCCTAATACTATTGGAAAAGTGTATCTCGACCAAAAACAACCTTCGGTATAAAATATTATCATTTAGGTCCACTTGTATTAGATTAGGACATTTATTATTATTTAACTCAAAGAAGAGTTAAAAGTGTTAAAATCAAAGTTTATTTAATAAAACATTTTTAATATAGGGTTATACATAAGATAAATTCTATTTTAAATATTCATTAGAAAGATAAAACTATTCCCTACATAATGGTATTTTATTTATAATTTTTAGACATTAAATAACGTAATTTATTTTTGACACAATGGTGATGCAGTAATTACATAATTATTGAAATATTAAATTAATTGATATTATAAATATCAAAATAAATTTAATTTGAGACTTTTTTTGAATTATTTAATTTTATAGGTTAATATTACATATTAGGATTGATTATATAAATTTTTTTCGAAGTAATAATTCTGTTATGAAATTATCAAAAACAAACTACCCAATAGTGTCAAATTGACATAAAAGAGTTTTTAAAACAAATATTATATTATTAATTTATATTCAATTCCTAAAAATCTAAGGTTCGTCCAAGAGACTTATATCATGATAGGGGTATCATTAATGGACCACTTGGGGGTCTATTGGATGTATATAGTATGTTTATTAACCATATAATAAAAAAATACAAAGAGACATTGTAAAAGTGAAACTAATTAACTAAGAGTTAATACTAAAAGATAAGGTTAATATAATATCCCAAACCTGTCTAAATTATATCGGTTGAGAGGTTTTCGACCCATAATTACCATAACCTTTAAATAATCTACTTTTGGGCCATTATAAACCGAATATTAGTTTATTATAAAATAATATTTTTTAGCTTTTCCAAAGGTGCCCCTCACCCCTCTTATAAAAGGGCACTTCCCCTTCACACTAATTCACACATTCAAAGCCTTTTGGATCAGCCAAAACCTGCCTAAATACTCTCTCAACTTCCCTCAATACAACCTAGAGGCCTTAGTTTGATCAAAAAGCCAACATAAAGAGCCCTTTTGATCAAATCAAAAGGAAGAACCCGAAGAAGAGGTAATGTTTTCACCACCCTCTCTCAAGTTCCTTTCTTCTTCATATTCTTCTTTATTTTTTATTTATATTCTAAAATAATAACTCCAGTATCTTCTATATACTGTGATGTTATTATAAATATGGTACAACCATATTCAATATTCTATCTATCCTTGGAATTGCATGTCACCATACGTGCGTACGTACGGCTTACCGTCTCCACGTCGTGGTGTAATCGTCATTCAATAAATTATTATTTGGATGGGTATAATAATGATGTGTAATTCATGTAAATAATAAATATAACATGATAATTATTCTTTATATATGATATACTATCCAATTATATATTATTTTAACATAAAAAAGAATGATATTTTCACTCGCGCGTACGTACGGACTACCGTCTACACGGACGCGATGATATTCATTCTCCATCTTATCCATTCAAGTATAATTCTAATTTGATGATTAAAAATAATGTTTAAGGACTTGATATGATTCTAGATATTAATAAGATACAACCTATCCATAAAAAACACGGCTTACGGAACAAAGAATATAATGGAAAACGAGTAAGTTAACACCCGAAATAACGATGAAACTAAGATATTATTAACAAATCAATGTTAAAAGATCATATATGATATCATATTAATGTAAATGATTCTTGTATAATTAAATAACAATTATTTCACCATTATAAAAGAGGTTAACCAACTTTCTACCAAGGAAAAAGTACAAAGTAAGGGTTTATTTCGCAATCTCTTCATTATCTGAGGTTGTTTATACGTAATAATCTACTTGAATTTCGTTATCATCCACATCCATGTTTCATAAAAATGTATTTCAAAACATTTATAATATTTATATAAATATGGGTTAAAGTCATTGATACCCTTGTTTGACTTTTTATAAGAGGTTTATAAAGGAATATTTCCATCATTTTCCAAACAAGGTGCTTTTTAACCTTTTCGACAGAATTAAGTTATGAATTTTCTTTTAACTTATACTGCGGGTGCGACTATTTTCCACCATTATAAAATCTTCGAAGCTTCCCTTACAAGCTTATAAGAAAATTTTCAAAGTAAATGTTTTAATTTATAATTATGTGACTTTTAAATGATTTAAAAAAGGGATATTTCTCTCAAATAGTTTTGATTTCATCTATGTCGACATCCTTTGATGGATTTTAAGCTTATTTGAAGTTGATTTATTATGATACAAAACATCCATATTGTATTGAAGGTTTTTTGATTTGTTTGACTATGGATGTGTAATTTTTATACCATCCATGGTTTATAGATGAAGTTTTTACATTTCTTATGCTAGTTTTAATAACAATGTTTATGTTATGTTTAAATATTTTTATATGGGAATGCATTGGACATAATATGTGACTGGTGGAGCCCGCTATATCTCCTCGATGCATTGGTAGGTATTATGAGACAAACTAGTGTCTTGGCACAAGACCTTGACAAAATCTTATTTGTAGTTTTGGTACGAGGCCTTGGATAAGTGGTTATGATAGTCTGGCATTATGCATTTCGTCATTATGAAAGTGGTTATTAATATTTTCATGTGATTATTCGTCTAGCAGAATATCAATGTGAATAAGTAAATGGCATTATTTTCATTTTATCCTTGCCATATTATGCTAAAGTTCATGTTTTAAAGGTTTTTGTTTTAGTTATACATTGCCTTATATTTTTATGTTTATTTATGAAAGGTTCTGCTATATTGTTATCCTTACTGAGCATCTGAGCTCACCCCTTTCAATGTTTTATTTTTCTCAGGATGTGAAGATGTATTTTATGAATGACCTACAGGGATATAATGAGGGGATATGAAGACAAATATGTTGTTGTAGTTTTTCACTTATTGATGTAATGTAAACTTTATGAATATATCTTGTGTTTCCAAGGCTACTAAACTAATCGGTCTTTCAAGACTTGATCTTTATTGTGATCATGCCAATGCTATGTAATAATGCACTGACTTTGGGTATCAAGGGTCGGGGCGTTACTGTTGGTATCAGAGGAAGTTTAGTACAATCCTTGAAAGCTAGATTTAGATAAACTCTTATTAGAGAACGTATAACTAAGATGAACATTGAGAATTAGTATATAAAAGCTTCTTAGAATTTTGGTATTGTAGAGATTTTGTGAGTTTTCTGGGAAATACACCCCTGTATGGATACGAGCAAGTAGAGGTGGCTCTATCACAGATGTACCTAGGGTTAAAACCCGAAAACACCGCTTTGAGCTCGACTCGAACGGGAATTGGTGCACAACAACGGGCCTTGCTGCACTCTTGGTTACGACACTCGTGGGGGATATGCTTATGATAATTTACATTTTCTTTACAGACCGATTTGAAGTATTATATATATAAGATGAGAGTAAAATTCTAATGTGTTTCAAATTTAGAATATGGTGACATGTTAATCTCTAAATGATTTTATGACTACTGTTACTCACACAATGCTTTTTGGTTTTAGTTAATGGATGGATTCCAAGGAAGTCATAGTGACTTTGAGAATGATGTACATAGTGGGAACAGTGGTGGAAATGAGAAAAAAATTGGAATGTTGATAGGCGTAAAAGATATCATATTTATTCCAAATCAATTTTCCAAAAATATTATCAACAATATATATATTAACCAATTCCCGGACTCAAGAATGAAGAGAAAGGTGATGAATGATAAGAGCTCCAGCAGTAGAGACCATGCAGAAAGGAATCCTCAATTTGCATCATGTATAAAATGTGGAAGGAGACACCCAGGAAAGTGTCTCAATGGGACAAAGAAATGCTTTACAGTTGGTAAGGAAGGACATAAAGTGAATAATTGCCGAAGAAAAATGAAGAGTACTATGGACGAAGATAAAAATGGTCCCAAGAATCCATTTACTGTCATTTTCCGTAAATGTAGGGGACCTGGCCATTACCCGAGTGAATTCCCTATTATATAGGATATTTTCTTGGTCAAAGAAGAAACTATGTGGGAATAAATGGTTGGAGAAATGTTTAAAAAGTATTAGTGCTCCTTGTTAATGGGTTTACTTTGGAATAATTTTCTCTTGTATATTTAACCCTGTAGTTTTCCATGTGAGAATGATATTTGAGGAAGAATTATCTTTTCTCTTGTGGATAGAGTTATAAATAACCATTTGGTTTTATATGATCGTTGTGTTTGAGGAAATTATAAGTTATTATAATTTGGGATGAAAATTCAATGTATGAGATAAGATTTATGGTTAAATTATGTTATGGTTATTTTGAGGAATTTATCTCATTTTGGTAATGTTATAAAATATAGTTTTTGAAAAAGGAAAACACACAGACCGTGTGACAACCCATCGCATCGGACAAAGTTGTGGAAATCGAACCCACAACCAAAGTGTGATTGGGATTTATCGCCTACCACTGGACAACGTGAAGTCCCTAGTTAGAGTGACTATTATTTTTAGTTAAATGATTTTATTGATCAATAATAATTTGACTTGGGATCTTATGTCTTATCAAATGAATACCCTTAGTATAGGAAAATGATTTGGTGATTAAGTGATAAATGTTATTTTGGAAGTATTTTTCTTTGTTGTGAACACTATATTCCAAAGGAAAAATAGGATATTATGGGATTTAATTTGAGGAGTAATGGTGGATTTTTTATCTATGTTTTTATTGTGGATTTATAGTGAATTGGGTTATTTATGGAAATGATTAGGTTAATTACTTTTAAGTATGTGATTTTAAGAGTAATTAATGTTATTTGGAGATACAATTTAACGTGGAAGACTAAATTCTTATATGTTTTGGGTCTCAATATTAGTTTGGATTATATTTAAGGATTTTAAGGACAATTGATTATTGAATGGTATTTATTTAACTTTGGTGTATTGATGGTTTAATTTTAGAAATTAAGATTAGTGTTTTTTTCACTAATGGAATATCCCTTTGGGGGATCAGAAGATATTATACTAACCATTTTGGTTTTGATTAATATCTAAAGACAATGTAAATATATAGTTTATCCTACGTGGATCATGTATTTCTATAGAAGTTTATTCTATCTCTTCCATTGTGACCAAGTCTTCTTGAATACTCATTGTTCAAAAAAAAGAGTTAGTGGTAAAAACTTATTAAAGAATGTAACTATACATAAAAAGTAAGTGTATCTCTTTATGTTCTTATTCAATATAATAAATTAATTCCTCGTCCTTATGTAATGTAACGTAAAACAAAAAAATGTTGTCTGTTTAATATTCCTACTGGGAGACTAATGACCGTTTGTCCCAACACAAGTTTGTGATTTTCTTATTGTTAACTTTCTCCTGATCATGTTTTATATCCCTCTCCATCATAAATTAACACTTAGTTTATCATCTATATCCATTTTTTCCTACATGGAATCCTAGTATGGGTTATCTTGGGTAATGTTTATACCTCTCTTCCATTCTTTTAAAGAGATAGTTTTATTGACTCTTTTTCCATTGTGGGACATTCCAATATATTCTCAAGCCCATTTTTTTAAAAAAAATTGCAAGCACGCAATTTATTGAAGGAGGGGAGAATTTAACACCCCAAGCTTCCATGGTACATTTCCCTTTGAATAATGCAATGGCGTGCAATGTACGCAACTTCGAGATTCTAACACACCACAACCAATCAAACTAGCCATTATGAATAGTAATACCTACTTTGTGAAATTTTATAAATTTTAACTTTCAAAATGGACATCATTTTTGGATTCGTAATATCGAAATTAGCTTAGGGTGAAATTTTGGTACTTTTCGGATAACTTTCATATTTTGACGAATAGTGAAAATTACTAAATTTTAATTAAAAACAAATTTTTTAATAGAAATAATTAATAGTGAAAAATTATTAATTTGAGTAGTTTTAAATTATATTTAGAATATATTTTTACCATTTAATACAATTTTGGTCCTTGGATGTAATTTCACATTTAAACCAGACATAAACAAGTGCCAATATTTTGATAGTTATTATCTCTTAAAAACACGATATTTGTTTTGATGATGGGAAATAATTTTTGAATTAATTAATGCAACTAATATGTTATCAATTTTGAAAAATAGACATCATTTTTTAATTCATAATATCAAATATATCTTAGGCCTAATGTTTGGTATTTTTCTGGAAACTTTCATTTTTTGATTAATAGTGAAACCACTAAGTGGTAGTTAAAAAACTGAATTTTTCATAAATATTAATTTTAACGCTTCTATGAGTGGAATTTTGAAAATCCGAGAGACACGGTTAATATCAAGGAGAAAAATGTGGTTCAATGAGATGAAAATAATTTTTGTGTATAGAAACTTTTTACTTTTATTTACCACGGTTAAAAGTAAATAGAATAATTAAGGGTAAAAATGATATTAATATTATCCTAACACATGTCCTAATTCGATTGGAAAAGTGAATCTCTACCAAAAACAACCTTTGGAGTAAAATATTATCATTTAGGTCCACTTGTATTATATTTGGACATTTATTATTATTTAATTCAAAGAAGAGTTAAAAGTGTTAAAATCAAAGTTTATTTACTAAAACATTTTTAATATAGGTTTATACATAAGATAAATTCGATTGTATATATTTATTAGAAATATAAAAAGATTCCCTACATAATGGTATTTTATTTATAATTTTTATACATTAAATAACATAATTTATTTATGACACAATGGCGATGCAGTAATTACCTAATTATTGAAATATTAAAATAATTGATATTATAAATATCAAAATAAATGTAATTTGTGACTTTTTATGAATTAAACTAATTTTATAGGTTAATATTACATATTAGTATTGATTATATAAATTTTTTTTGAAGTAATAATGTTGTTATGAATTTATCAAAAACAAAATACCCAATAGTGTCAAAATTGACATAAAAGAGTTTTTTAAAACAAATATTATATTATTAATTTATACTCAATTCATGAAAATATAAGGATCATCCATGAGACTTATATCATGATATTTGTATCATTAATGGACCACTTGGGGGTCTCTTGGATATATATAGTAAGTTGATTAACCATATAATATAAAAATTCAAAGAGACATTGTATAAGTGAAACTAATTAACTAAGAGTTAATACTTAAAGATAAGGTTAATATAATGTCCCAAACCTGTCTAAATTCTATTGGATGAGTGTTTTTCGACACATAACCACCTTAAAATTTAAATAATCTACTTTGGAGCCATAATAATCCGAATATGAATTTATTATAAAATAATATTTTTTAGCTTTTCCAAAGGTGCCCCTCACCCCTCTTATAAAAGGGAACTCCCCCTTCTCACTAATTCCCAAATTCAAACCCTTTAGTCTCGGCCAAAACCTGCCCAAATAATCTCTAAAATTCCATAAATACAACCTAGAGGCCATAGTTTGATCAGAAATCCATCATAAAGAGCCCTTTTGATCAAATCAAATGGAAGAACCTGAAGAAGAGGTAATGTTTTCACCACCCTCTTTCAAGTTCCTTTTTTCTTCATCTTCTTCTTTATTTGTTATTTATATTATAAAATAATAATTCCAGTGTCTTCTATATACTTTGATGTTATTATAAATATGGTACAACCATATTCAGTATTTTTTCCATCCTTTGAATGGCATGTCACCATACGTGTGTACGTACGACTTACCGTCTCCACGTTGTGGGGTAATTGTCATTCAATAAATTATTATTTGGATGGGTATAATAATGATGTGTAATTCATGTAAATAATAAATATAACATGATAAATATTCTTTCTATATGATATACAATCCAATTATATATTATTTTAATATCAAAAGAATGATATTTTCGCTCATGCGTACGTATGGACTACCGTCTCCATGAACGCGATGAGATTCATTCTCCATCGTATCCATTCCAGTATAATTCTCATTTGATGATTAATAATAATGTTTAAGGACTTGATATAATTCTGGATATGAATAAGATACAACCTATCCATAACAAACACAACTTACATAACAAAGAATATAAAAGAAAATGAGTAAGTTAACACCCGAAATAATGATAATACTAAGATATTATTAACAAATAAATGTTAAAAGATCATATATGATATCATATTAATGTAAATGATTATTGTATAATTCAATAAAAAAATTTCACCATTATACAGGATGTTAACCTACTGTAGACCAAGGAAAAAGTACAAAGGGTTTATTTTGCAATCTCTTCATAATCTGAGGTTGTTTATACGTAATAATCTATTGGGATTTCTTTATCATCCACATCCATGTTTCGTAAAAATGTATTTCAAAACATTTTTACTATTTAAAAGAATATGGGTTAAATTCATTTATACCCTTTTTGACTTTTTATAAGTGGTTTATAAAGGAATCTTTCTGTTGTTTTCCAAACAAGGTTCTTTTTAACCTCCTCGACAGAATTAAGGTAAGAATGTTTTTTTAACTTATACGGCGGGTGCGGCTATTTTCCGCCATTATAAAATCTTTGAAGCTTCCTATACAAGATTATAAGAAAAATTTCAAAGTAAATGTATTGTTTTATAATTATGTTACTTTTAAATGATTTCAAAAAAAGGGATATTTCTCTCAAATAGTTTTGATTTCATCTATGTCAACATTCTTTGATGGATTTTAAGCTAATTTGAAGTTGATTTATTATGATACAAAACTTCCATATTGTATTGATGGTTTTGTGATTTGTTTGACTGTGAATGTGTTATTTTTATACCATTCATGGTTTATGGATGAATCTTTTACATTTCATATGCTAGTTTTAATAATAATGTTTATGTTCTGTTTAAACCTTTTCATATGGGAATGCATTGGACTTAATATGTGACGGGTGGAGCACGCTATAGCTCCTCGATGCATCTGTAGGTCTCATGAGACAAAATAGTGTCTTGGAACAAGGCCTTAAAAAAATATTATTTGTAGTTATGGAATGAGGCCTTGGCTATGTTGTTGTGATAGTCTGGCATTATGCATTCCATCATTATGATTGTGGTTATTAATATTTTCATGTGATTATTCGACTAGTAGAATATCCATGTGAATAAGTAAAAGGCATTATTTTCATTTTATCCTTGCCATATTATGCTGAAAGTAATGTTTTAAAGGCTTTTGTTTTAGTTATACATTGCCTTAAATTTTTATGTTTATTTATGAAAGTTTTTGCTATATTGTTATCCTTATTAAGCATCTGAGCTCACCCCTTTCAATGTTTTATTTTTTCCAGGATGTGAAGAAGTATTTTATGAATGACCTGCAGGGATAGTATGAGGGGATATAAAGTCAAATATGTTTATGTAGTTTTTCACTTATTGATTTAATGTAAACATTATGAATATATCTAGTGTTTCCAAGTCTACTAAACTAATCGGTCATTCAAGACTTGATCTTTCTTGTGATCATGCCAATGTTATTTAATAATGCACCGACTCTGGGTAACTAGGGTCGGGGCATTACAAATATACTAGAAGGTGCTGCTACCAACATGTCACCATTCTTTAATGGTACAAATTATGCTCAGTGGAAGCTTAAAATGAAAATTCATTTGGAAAGTATGGGGTTTGATATCTACTTGCTATAGAGACTCAATATAAGATTCCAGAAACTGATAGAACCACTTGGGATGAAGCTACTAAGACTGCATACAACAATAACTATAAAGTAATGAATTCTTTGCGCTCTGCTTTAGGAGATTAAGAATTCAATTGAATATCTTCTTGTAAAACTACTTATGAAATTTGGGACACGTTGGCTATTTCCAATGAGGGTACAACCAATGTCAATGAAATGAGACTGAAAAACTATACTATTAAATATGATAATTTTAAAATAAATCCTGATGAATCCATTTCTGACATGTATCTCAGGTTTAATGAGATTGTCAATACTATGAGCTCACATGGAATAGTTTTTCTAGCAAAGGAGCAAATCATGAGCATACTAAGATGTCTGCTAGACCCATGGAGAGGCACATCTATTTCAATTAGAGAATCATGTGATATTAGTGATTTACCTGTGAAAGAGCTGATTGGTAAGTTAATGATGTATGAGGAAGAGCTTAATGTAAACATGGAATAAGATTATGAACCAAAGAATAAGTTAGTGGATTTTAAATCTTCTGCTACAAAGGGAAAGCATAAGGATAAAGTTCACACACATACTGAAAGTTCAACAAGTGAATGTTCAGAATCCGATAGTGATGTTAAGATGGCTCAAATAGCCAAATTTAAGAAAGTCTATAGGAAGAAGAAACTCTTCAGAAAATCAAATAAAAAAGGTAAATATGAAAATAGAAGGTCATTGGAAAAAGTACTGGAAGAAAAAAGATAAGAGTGATGAGGTTGTTTTTTATGAATATAATAGAAAAGGTCATATTAAAGCTGACTGCCCAAAATTAATGTTCAAGAAGAAACATGACTATAAGGACAATAAGTACAATAAAGCTATGAAAGCTACCTAGAGTGCTCCAGAAGATATCATAAGTGAATATAAAGTTTATGGCTCTGAAAATAATCGAGTTAACATGTGTTTTATAACAAACACATCTGAGGTAACTCTGGACCCTCCTACTTTAAATTCATATTACTCTGGAGTTGAATCCGATTTTGAATCTGAAAATATGTCTAGTGAAGAACTATTTGATTACTATAATATGCTAGAAGAAACATGTAATAAAATTAAGGACAAATATAAGTCATTGAAGAAACACCATGCTTTATCTAGCCCTGTTAAATCTTCCCTTGAGATTGAAATGGAAAAGAATGCTCAATTTCTGATGGAAAATACTGAACTAAAATTTCCCAACGAGCAATTAAGGAAGGACATAGAAAAATTCACAAATAGAAAAGATACTATTACTCTAATTCTAGGAAAAGAAGTGGAATAAAAGTATACTACTGGTTTAGGATATCATCCTGGAGAGAGAAAATTTACTAAAACCAGATTAATTTGTAATTCTGAACAGAATGGGGCTAGTTCAAGTTCCATAAATTCATATGTCTCAACTAGTTACTCACATAATTACAGGGCAAATAAAGTTTATCCTTCAAAATCTATTCATTCTATAAATTATATGAAACCCATATGACTAATTGTGGTACCTAAAGCTTTTCTTGCTAACCTATCTGGACCTAAGAAGATCTGGGTACCAAAATTATTTTCCAACTAAATCTGTTTTGTAGGAAACATGCTTAAAGAGTTCTCATAAGGAGATGTGGTACTTGGATAGTGGATGTTCAAGGCATATTACTGGGGACTACTCATTCTTTAAGATTTTAATCCAAGTTTATGGAGGCCATGTTAAATTTGGTGATAACTCTAAAGGAACGATCCTCAGCCTATGCGAGATTGGTAACACTGATTCAGTTTTAATTTCTAATGTTTTTATTTGTTTATGGACATAAATATAATCTGTTAAGTACTTATCAGTTATGTGATTATGGTTTTAATGTTAAATTTAAAAATGATTCTTGTAATGTTTTTAATTCTAAAATTGTTTTAGTATTTTCTACCTTAAGAAATGAAAATGTTTATGCTGTTGATTTGAATTCATTAGCTAAACAAAATGTTGCTTGTTTAAGTGCTTTTCATATATAATCTTGGATATGGAACAGAAGATTGGGACACTGCATCATTAATTCAATTAGAAAACTGACTAGGAAGAACATAGTTAGAGACCTACCCAAACATGAATTCTCATCAGATAAAGTTTGTAATCCCTGCCAAAAGGGAAAGCAACATAAAGTTTCACTCAAGTCAATGAAAGAAGTTTCAACTTATCAACCTCTCGAGTTGGTTCACATGGACTTGTTTGGACCTTCTAGAGTTTCTAGCTAAAATTGGAAGCATTATTTCTATGTCCTAGTAGATGACTTTTCTAGATTTACATGGGAATACTTCTTAGCTTACAAAAGTGAAGCTTGTTATTATTTTTTCAAATACTCCAAGTCTGTAGAGAACCTTAGTGGTCTTACAATTAAAACCATAGGAAGTGATCATGGCTGTGAGTTTGAAAATCATGAGTTTGAGTCTTATTGCTAACACAATGGATATAATCACAACTTTTCTTCCCCTAGGACACCTCAGCAGAATGGTTTGGTAGAATGAAGAAATAGAACCCTTCAAGAAATTGCAAGAACCATGCTCAATGAGTATAACCTACCTACTTATTTTTGGGATGAAGATGTGAATACCACGTGTAATAGTATCAATAGATTCTTGATTAGATTTGTTCTTAAGAAGACCCCTTATGAACTATGGAACAATATAAAACCTAAAGTTAGTTACTTTAGAGTCTTTAGATGCAAAGTCTTTATCCTCAATACCATGAATAATCTAGACAATTTTTCTTCGAAGAGTGATGAAGGAATCTTTTTAGGATATTCAGTTACTAGGAAATCCTATAGAGTTTTCAATAAGAGAACCATGTGTGTGGAAGAATCTGTTCACATCAAATTTGATGAAACTGATCCACATGAACCTAAACCTTCTCTTGAAAGTCTTGAAGAAGACCTGTTTGTTCTGAACCTTAATGATAAAATCAATGAACCTGTTGTAAAGACAACCAGTTTAAGAAATATTTCAGAATCTGCTCCTAATGAAACCGAACCTAAAGAAGAACCTGAAATCTCTAGTCCTATCATTACTAGATCGACTAGGATTCTAAAGAATCATCCTTTATATGATGTTGTTGGTAATATTGATAGAGGAACACAGACTAGAGATTCTCTAAGAAATCATGTTGAACATCAAGCCTTTCTTTCACAGTTAGAACCTAAAAATATCAATGATGCAATCAATGATGAATTTTGGTTAATGTCTATGCAAGAAGTGTTAAATTAATTTGAAAGGAACAATGTCTTGGAATTAGTAGAAAGCCCTAAGGACACATTGACCATATGCACTAAATGGGTTTTTAGAAATAAGGTTGGTGAATTAGGAAATATAATTAGAAACAAAGCTAAGTTATTTGCACAAGGGTATAGTCAAGAAGAAGGTATAGATTATGAAGAAACCTTTTCACCTGTTTCTAGATTAGAAGCCATTAGTATCTTACTTTCCTATACTGGTCATTTGAATTTCATGTTATATCAAATGGATGTCAAAGGTGCATTTATTAATGGGTTTATAATTGAAAATGTTTTAGTTGAACAACCACCTATATTTACAAACCCCCATTTTCAAAATCATGTTTTTAGACTTTCTAAAGCTTTGTATTGTTTAAAACAGGCTCCAAGAGCTTGGTATGATAGAATTAAAAATTTTCTTATTTCAAAAGGTTTTACTAAAGGAATTGATGATCCCACTCTTTTTATTAAAAGAATTTAGAAAGACATTTTGATTTTACAAATCTATGAGGATGATATTATTTCTGGATCTTCCAAAAATTCTTTATGTACTGATTTTTCATATATTATGAAAAATGAATTTGAAATGAGTTTAATGGGAGAAATCAAGTATTTTTCTTGGATTTCAAATTTTTCAAAATTAATATGGTATTATTATAAATCAAAGTAAATATAAAGAGGATGTTTGAAAACATTTTGGGTTGGATAGTAATAAGGTAAGAGATACACCTATGAGTACCACCTGTAAGATAGATGATGATGAAACTTGGAAACCAGTTGATCAAACGAATTATAGAGGTATGATTTGAAGCTTACTTTACCTTACTACTAGTTGACCAAATATTGTGTTTAGTGTATGTGTGTGTGAAATATTTCAAGATAATCCAAAATAATCTCATTTAATTGTTGTTAAAATAATTTTAACATATCTTAAACACACTGTAAATTTAGCTTTGTTTTACCAAAAAGAACAATCATTTGAATAAATGAGTTATTTAGATACTGACTTTGATGGTTGAAAGTTGGATAGAAAGAGCACATCTGGAACATGTCATTTTCTAGGTAAATCCTTAGTATCTTGGTGTAGTAAGAAGCAAAATTCTGTAGCTTTGTCCATTACCAAAGAAGAATACATTGCTGCATGTAGTTGCTGTGCACAAATTCTATGGATGAAACACACTCTTTTTGGACTATGGATATGATTTTAAGCATGTTTCAATTAATTTTTATAACACTAGCACAATTAGTATTTATATGAATCATGTGTCTCACTCTAGGAATAAGCACATTGATGTCAGACATCACTTCTTAAGAGATCATTATCAAAAGGGTGATATTTCTCTAGAATTTATTTACTCTGAACATCAGTTAGCAGATATTTTCACTAATACTTTATGTTCTGAAAGATTAGAGTTTATTAAAAAAGAGTTAGGTATGATTGATCTATGAAAACTATCTTTCAAACCGATCTGTGATACCGATCTGTGCTACCGATTGAGTTGTATAGTTAGTGAAACCGTTAGTGTTTATCAAAACGACACTGTTTTACTAAATCATTATTATTTATTATTATTATTGTAACCCTAAATGATAAAAATAATGACCCTCAGCTATTTTTAAATGACTATTGACCTTCCATATCCCGTCAAACTCTCTTCTTTTTCGAATCCCAAACCATCCATACCTTTCGATCCTTTTCAAACATTCAATCCCCTCGAACCACCAAAAGGCCAAGAAAAAGCGACAAAGTAAGGAATATAGAGGTTCCTCTTCTGTAAAACATGCTCACGAAGAATCTAGCAGCACGACACGAAGTTCAGTAAACCTGGATCTGAAAAAATGGGTATTTACTACATAAAAAGAAGTTTGTTCAGAATGGGTATTATCCACCAAGTCTTCTTTGTTAAAAGTGTTGGAACTGCATGGTTGGAAAAACTGGTTCTGCGATAACAACCGACTCTATTACCCAATGTTGGTTCATGAGTTCTATTTAAATATAATTATAGTGTTGGATGAAACAGAAGCTGCGAGACTGTCTTCAATAGTTAAAGGGTAAAAGATTACTTTTTCATCGAAACAGTGGGCTGAATGTTTGGGAGTTCCTCACAATGGAAGATACGATGATTACACTGGTAATATCCCTCCTACAATTGATTAATTTTCTTATGATCTAGCTCTGCAAATATTTATTTGTAAGTCTGAATTGATAAGAATATCTGATGTAGAATTGGATGGTGAGAGTAGAATTTGGTTTAAATTTATTTAGCACCAAGTTTGTCCAATAAAAGGTGACTTTTCTTTAGTAAAGTATCAGAATTATTTTCTATTATTCCTATTGTTGAGTGGTCAAAAGATCATCCTGTGTAGATATTTTTCTGAGCATATTACTAAGATGATAAATCCATCAATGCAAGCTACACCATTGTTTTATTATAAGGAAATCTCTGCCATGCTGAAATGCTTGGGTTGTGTTGATGATGGAGATGAGTGCATCTCATCCAGTAGCTTCTGTATTAACAAGGATATCTATAAGAGGATGAAAATAAACTGTAACCCATGGACGAAGGCTTGGGTTGCTGATGATGAGAAGTTGTATGAATCCTTCAATCCTATTGATCATCCTAAGAGACCAAAGGGGATGAGAGATCCCAGTTTAAAACCTGGTGAGGAAGTGGTTTATTCTGATGAAGAAGAGGAAGTATAAGTTCTTAAGGAAAAGGGTGAGTCCCGTAAGAAGGGAATAGTGGAAGAAGCTGAAGCTGAAGTTGAAGATGAAGCTAATACTGAAAAGGATGCTGAATCATCTCCTGATGAAAGGAGTGATCCTGATACACTAGGCTCTATGAAGAGAAATGGAATTTGGACCAGCTAGTCCACCTCTCAACTTACCAGAGATTGAACCTCTTTAAGGTGATGATGAAGAAGAATCTTAGGCTGAAGAATGAAACCCTGAACAGTATGAATCCAGTAGTATAGATATTTCAAGTCTGAAATCAGTTAATAATGATAATGATGAAGGCAATGATGGTGATGAGTATGATGATGATACTGATGGTGATGGTGATGGTAGTAGCAGTGATGGTGATAGTGGTGATGCTGATGATGCTGATGCTCGACCTGCAGAAGGTCAGAATGTGATCCCAGATGATCCTCAACCCCAACCAAATGAGCAAGAAAATGTCCCTAAGGCTGAGTGGATAGAACAGTTAGAGAAAGATGAGAATGAAGAAGTCTCTCCTGAAAAATTCTGGAAGAGATAGATTTGTGAAACCTCTGTATCCTTCATGCCAAGATGCATGAGAAGAACACCCAGGTCTTGGGGTTTTGGGTTTAGATTATACATAGGAATAAGAAGTAGAAGTGGATCTTAAAAGAGTAAGTGATTCAGTTAAGGCTCAATTAGTGGATGATTTTATGAAAAGAGTAGAATTCAGACTTGATCCTTTAGTGCCTCAGGCTTGACCTAGTCCTTCAATTTCTCAATATGATTTTGACAAATTTAAGGTTGAGTTAGTTCAAGTAGTTAGAGAGACTATGAAAGATGTGTTATCTCATGTTCCTACTCCTGATCCTGTGTCTTTATCTGAAGCTTCTATGGATTATTTGGCATAAAGAGTGGTAAACCTTATCAAGCCAGACCTATGAAATACCAGTGAATTTATTGGCAGGAACATTACCTCTTTGAATCAAACACTCACGGATTTAGGCAGTAATTTGGTTTCTTTGTCAGATGAGTTTAGAGCTACTATATCTGGTATGATGGAAGTTCTAATAAATCTCATAGAACATTTAAGAAGGCAGACTTGAGAAATTTGAAAGATGAGATCACCCAAGTCATTGCTCAGGCTAGTTCTTCAAATGTGACCAAGATTACTGGTCATGAAATTAATGCTTTAAAGGATGTTATTAAGGAAGAGCTGGAAGATCTTGGAAATTTTTTTGATTTAGATTCTTTGAAAAGGATGATAGAGCACAGTGATCATATACACAAAATGGTGTTGTTGTATTCAGCCAATGCTACCAAGGGTCAGAAAGAGATTAAAGAAAAGTGGATCATTACTTTTCTAAGATTTATACCAAGCATGAGTTAAACCATCAGTTTAAGGTTTTGGCTGAAAATTTGAGGCTTCCCTTGGGTACTCAAGCTTTCAAGTCTCAAGTTCAGAAGATGAATGATTTTACTCCTACTCTAGAAAGTTTCATGCAGAACAAGGATGACTTTGAAAATTCTATGAAGTACGGTGGTGAAGTAATTCAGGATTTTATCAATCTTCTCAAACCTTAACTTAATGTACAAGAGAAGGCCATTGTTTTTCCTACACCTGATCCACTTAATCCATCGGATGTTGCACCTGGTCAGCTATTTGTCTATCAAGCTCTATCAAATATCTGGCCAGTCATTAAACAGAAACCTTTAGAAAGATCTGCTGCTACTCCGCATGTGACTTTGGAACCCACTCTTCGTCCCGCCAGAGTTGTCCTGCCTCCTCTCTCCATCCAACCAGATCAACCTTCTACAAAGCCTCCATATGGACTATCTATTCCTCCCACTACCAAAGAAAAAGCTCCATTTCACCACAAAAATAGTTGTGCATATCCATTTTTGATAGGGTGACTGTTTTTTGTCCTTTTCAACTTTGTATCTGTATCTTGTACTCTTTTTCAAATATTATTTCAGTGGCCTCTTCTTCTTCCTTCTCTTCCTTCTCTTTTCTTTTTGATAATCCCTAAGGGGGATAAATTTATGAATAAGGTGGAGAAATCATGAATATGCATACGGGGTGAACTGAATATGAATATGATCCCATGCTTCACTGTTTACTACATGCATGCATATACACAGGGGGAGAAATACTAACTATATATCTCAGTGGGAGCACTGATGAAAGGGGGAGAATGAATCATATTATCTTATTTATATTAGATGGGGAGAAAGACTTAGTGGGAGCAGACTGAATGACATACTATCTTCTCTCTTCATTTATGCCATTGATCTGTGATTATCAAAAGGGGGTTATTGTTGAACTCTCTGTGAGATAGCTATTTTAATAATCCTAAATCTTTGTTTTATTTATGAAAAGTTAGTCTTTTGTTAAAAATTTTCTAAATGTGTTTATATATGTTTAAATCATGTCTATATATGTTTATCTTTGTTAATATATGTTTTACTATTGACCTGGATGTTTTTTGGACTGAAAAGACACTTTGTGAAAATTCCATGTTTTGACTCACCATTAGTTATTTTCCCGAGGCACTAATGATGAACGGTCTCACCAATGATGAATGGTCGCACCAATGATGAACGGTCACACCGATGATGAACGGTCACACCGAAGACGAATGTTCACACCGATGATGAAAGGTCGCACCGATGATGAACGGTCGTACCGATGATGAACAATCTCAACGATGATGAACGGTCGCACTGATGATGAATGGTTGCACTGACGATGAACGATCTCACCGATGATCAATGGTCACACCAATGAAGAACGGTCGCACTAATGGAAAAGGACCTACTAATACCGATGATCTAAGGACCTACTGATACCGATGATCTAAGGACCTATCAATACCGATGATCTAAGGACCTATCGTTACCAATGACCAAAGGAGCTATTGATACTGATGATAAGGACCTACCAAAACCGATGCAGATTCAAAATGACTCCCTGATCTCATGACTCACCAATATTCATAAAAACTGTTTGAATTTCTATTAACACATATTTAATTCAAACGATCATATTTTATGTTTTTAATGCAATTAATGATATTTAATGTTAGTTGTTGGCATGTTATAGAATCTTACCTTGTACCTATGAAAAGGTAATCATTCCTATTGCTGGAGCTCATAGAATATAAGGCAGATCAAGCTGCAGTAAAAAGACATAGAAAAAAGAGAGGCAAAAAGGAAATTCTGCCATGCATGCACATATATGAAAAGAAGAAGACACGAAGAACTCAGATACTCATCATGAACAGAAATTCAAAGAAGAAGTTCAATGGCTATAACGTTTACTCATACTCGACCTGAACACTTACACCGGAAGTGAAAGAAAGAGAACCACGACACTCTGTGTTTCTACAAAAAAACTAGAGAAGGACTCGGAAGCATTTCTGCTGAATCGAAGGAGTCCATAGCTGCACTGATTATCACTAGAGCATTCTAAACTCTCATATACTCTCTCTAAGTGATTCATTATTTAATTTTTCAAGTAGTGTGTGTACTCTATATAATTTACACACACACTGACTCCTGTGCTGAACTAGAGGATACTAAATCCTCACACCAATATTTCCACACTTTCTTTTATCCCACTAAGGATAGTGGTAGATGTTAAGTAGGACCTGGACAGCCTGTGTGCTGTTGCTATCATTTTTTTCCCATGTATAACTGTGATAGAGGTATTTGGACCTAGGAAGTCTCTTGTACTGTTATTTACCCCAATCCATGTTGTGGATCAAATTTATATAAATTGTTGAGAGGACTAACTCTCGGCTTGAGACTGGACCTCTTATTTCAAAAACTATTCTGTTCATCTATATTGGTTATCAAATATATTGAATATTCCGCTCCAAATTACTTTGAAATACTATTTGTTTTAGAGTTACTTTGATTGCTAAACTAGAAAGTGTTTATACTAATTGTGAATCAGTTAGTTAGTTTCAAAAGGTAATTTAATCCCCTAATTAAATTACCTGATACCTAATTAATCTCAGAGAATCTAATTGAACATTTACAATCTGTATAAATTCACTACAGCTTAACTTTTTTTTAAATTTGGGGATTTTAATAGAATTATTTTTAACAGAAATTTTAATTAGAACTCAATTCCCCCCCCCCCCACTATTGAGTGTCCACTCTGACCAACATGTTGTTAAAATGGAAATAATGTACATGCGTACGTATGGCATACCATCTACAAGAACGATGTGTATCATTTTCAATCTAGAATTTTTTTATTAATATATATACAAGTTTAATTAATATATATTATATTTATATAAGAGTTAAAAATATTTATATAATGGTACCATGATCAATGTAATAGAATAAAAAATAAAAAATAAAATCAAACATGAAAAAGATTGTGGTTATTATCAGAAATATGTTTTTAACAAGTAATTGTTAATGAATGGGTAATAAAGGTAATATGTATATAATATATGGTAATTTAGATATTTGTGCGGGTGATAAATATATTTATAATAATTTTATATTCATTGAATAGGTGGTTCAAAAATGTACGAAGGAATTAAAGAAGTAAGGTAAGGGATTTATAGTATCTCTTTTATTTCTAGATGACTTATGTAATATTAACAACTCATTTATTTTTTATTGCTCATATATTTACCCTTATATGTTTCATACAATTTATAAACTTATTTTAATGATATTTAATGTATCATTTTATGTTCTTCATTAATGGGACATATGATTCAATATATTACAAAAGCATAATGGGTTTTTTGTCTCAGTTTTCTTTATTTATGACATATGTTCTGTAATGAACCTATTTTATTCTATGAGGTGTATATCAAACCCCTATGATATTTAATATCATGAATTTATTTATTTTTATGACATTATAAGTTTAATTTAATGTTATAATTTCACGGGGCCTATGAGTTTAAATTACCTTTTGTAAGTATTTTATATTACAATCTCATCATTCATCGAGATTCCTAATGATTTTGATTCTAATTATAAAATCATATGATCTATCTCTCAAGAAAATAGTGACTTTTATTATCCTATAGTTATTTATTGAGAAAAAAATTTTCCATTCATTTTATTCTCTTTATATAATCATGAGTTTGAAATTATGTTTTTTAGGAAAATATTCATTATTTCGTTCTTTAGTTGAAATCCCATTTTCTTCCAAAACTATGATTTTTCAAATGGATTTAAAAAAAGATTTTAAAATTCTTAAAAATATTTATTATAAAACATTTTACCCGTGTTTGAATTTCTACAAATTTTTTTCAATGGAATCTTCATTTTGTTATCCAAAAAATACACTTTTGGATTTTATCTAAAATGTGAATGGTATATTTTTTAATGTGTATGGAATGAAATAAATTTACCACCATCATGATCCTTATTTTTTTTAATAATCTTTTATGAATTTTCAAGGTTGTTTTAAAAGAAAATTATTTTCAAAATATTTAATTTTTTAATTTTTTTCAAATTGGAAATTATATTTTAACCAATAATTGTTTTGAATGATTTTAAAAAATACTTTATAAGTTTTCAATGTTATTTTCAAATAGAATGATTTAAAAAATATTTTATGTTCATTGGGTTTTAAAAAGTTATTTTCAATTATAATTTATTTTCATCACAAAATGTTCCATGTGATATTTCAAAATCATTTTTATGTATGATGCCAACATTTGAGTTTAATCATGCTTTACTAGGGGGATATGTCCAAAGGGTATCATTTTAATTCTTTATTGGGATTTTTTGTATTTATAATGATTATATTTTTTTGAAACATGTTTGAATTCCATGGTTTATACCATAATAAAATGCTTATTGAACCTCACTTCTTTCTTCGTGTGTTATGATTTGATGAAATGATTATGAATCTTTTTTCATTTCCATAGGTTATATTGTAGTGAAATTTTTATGAAACCCATTTATTTTCAGGTATATAATATAAAGAATGTTTTTTTATCTCATGGTAACCATATGGTTGATTTTACTTTAGTGATATGAGGGGCATATATATCCCTCCAATTAATTGGGAAAATATTTATATCTCATGAGATGAACATGACTTCAATGGGAACTGTACTGAGTTCAGTAAAAACTCTATCCATAATGATAGTATTGGGAGTGAAACTTGACTACTATAATGTTTTTGAGAGACAAACCATGCCACAATAATAATTTTGTAGCGAGGATTGACTACTAAGTAAATTATATTCTATGATTATGTGTATACCAAAAATCTGTGACTTATGCTAATGTTATTCTCTTATGGTGAATGTTATTTTATCCTATAATGATTCATGTATTATACCTTTATGATACTCATATGTATGATTGTATTATTTAATGAATGTTCGTCTAAAAATATGTAATATCACTACGGGAAAATGGGTATTTGCGACGGGGGTATTTGCCCGTCGCAAATAAGTAGTCTTTTGCGACGGGTTAGCTTTCCCCGTCGCAAAAGAACTGGCGCGCTTTGCGCGCCAAATCGCGGGAAACATATTTGCGACGGGCGGTTATTGCCCGTCGCAAATAACCGGCGGCGGTAAATGGTATTTGCGACGGGAATATTCCCCTGTCACAAATAGTATGTCGGCAGGTTGTTATTTGCGACGGGTCCCGTCGCAAATAACTATTTAACCGTTGACTGTAATAAATGATGGCTAATGTATTTGTGATGGGTACCGTCGCAAATAATCTAACCTATAAATACCCCCATCCGTTTTTTTCAATTCGTTCTCAAACTCCATCTTCTCCTTCTCTCAAAATTCTATTTCTAGAGTTCAGCGTTTCTTAAGTTTAATTTTTTTCTCCGAAGTTGATATTGAAGAATTCAAGAACGATCAGAGATCAACCTCAGATCAATTTTAAAGGTATTTATGTTCATTTTAATTTAATATTTATTTTAAATTTTTTATTAGTTTCAATTATTCTTAATTAGTTGTAATTTAATTATGTTTACATTGTTTTGTTACTTAATAAATTTAAATTATAAGTATTGTTCATAGTTAATGGTAATTAGGAATAATTAGTAATAATTTTCAATAATTAAGAATAAATACTAATAATTAGTAATAAATACCAATAATTAGGAATAATAACATTATTACGTTATTAGTATATTTTATTATTAATATTAAAATAATAATTTTTTTTATATTATATAAAATTTTCCTTTCATCTGTGTGTTTTCTGTCTCCACGTGTAATATTTGTATGTGGAGACAGAAAACACACATATGAAAGGAGAATTGTATATAATATAGAAAATTATATTATTTTAATATTAATAATAAAATATACTAATAATGTTATTATTCCTAATTATTGGTAATTATTTCTAATTATTGGCAATTATTCATACAATTACCAATAATTAGGAATAATTACCAATAATTAGCAATAATTAGGAATAATTAGCAATAATTAGGAATAATTAGCAATAATTAGGAATAATTAGTAATAATTATTAATAATTACCAATAATTAGTAATAATTACCAATAATTAGTAATAATTACCAATAATTAGTAATACTTACCAATAATTAGTAATACTTACCAATAATTAGTAATAATTACCAATAATTAGTAATAATTAGTAATAGTTATCAATAATTATCAATAATTAGTGATAATTAGTAATAATTACTAATAATTACCACTAATTAGTCATAATTAAGAAAAATTACCAATAATTAGTAATAGTTAGTAATAATTAGTAATAATTAGTAATAATTAGTAACAATTAAGAATAATTAGTAATAATTACCAATAATTAGTAATAATTACCAATAATTATCAATAATTACCGATAATTACCAATAATTAGGAATAATTACCAATAATTAGGAATAATTACCAATAATTAGGAATAATTACCAATAATTAGGAATAATTACCAATAATTAGTAATAATTACCAATAATTAGGAATAATTACCAATAATTAGGAATAATTAGTAATAATTGCCAATAATTAGTAATAATTAGTAATAATTAGTAATAATTACCAATAATTAGTAATAATTAGTAATAATTAGTAATAATTACCAATAATTAGTAATAATTAGTAATAATTAGTAATAATTACCAATAATTAGTAATAATTACCAATAATTAGTAATAATTACCCATAATTAGGAATAATTACCAATAATTAGGATTAACTACCAATAATTAGTAATAATTAGTAATAATTGGGAATAATTATCAATAATTAGTAATAATTGGTAATAATTACCAATAATTAGTAATAATTAGAAATAATTACCAGTAATTACCGATAATTACCAATAATTACCGATAATTACCAATAATTAGGAATAATTACCAATAATTAGTAATAATTAGTAATAATTACCAATAATTAGTAATAATTACCAATAATTAGTAATAATTACAAATAGTTATCAATAATTACCAATAATTACCGATAATTAGTAATAATTAGTAATAATTAGGAATAATTACCAATAATTCGGAATAATTACCAATAATTACCAATAATTAGTAATAATTACCAATAATTACCAATAATTACCGATAATTAGGAATAATTACCAATAATTACCAACAATTATTAATAATTACCAATAATTAGTAATAATTACCCATAATTACCCATAATTACCGATAATTACCAATAATTATAATAATTACCAATAATTGGGAATAATTACCGATAATTAGTAATAATTAGTAATAATTAGGAATAATTACCAATAATTAGGAATAATTACCAATAATTACCAATAATTAGTAATAATTACCAATAATTAGTAATAATTACCAATAATTACCAATAATTACCGATAATTAGTAATAATTACCGATAATTAGGAATAATTACCAATAATTAGTAATAATTAGTATTAATTACCAATAATTAGTAATAATTACCAATAATTATCCATAATTACCGATAATTACCAATAATTAAGAATAATTACCAATAATTAGGAATAATTAACAATAATTAGGAATAATTACCAATAATTACCAATAATTAGTAATAATTACCAATAATTAGTAATAATTACCAATAATTACCAATAATTACAGATAATTACCGATAATTAGTAATAATTAGTAATAATTAAGAATAATTACCAATAATTAGTAATAATTGGTAATAATTAGCAATAATTAGTAATAATTACCAATAATTAGTAATAATTACCAATAATTAGTAATAATTACCAATAATTACCCACAATTACCGATAATTACCAATAATTAGGAATAATTACCAATAATTAGGAATAATTACCAATAATTAGTAATAATTAGGAATAATTAGTAATAATTAGTAATAATTAGTAATAATTAACAATAATTAGTAATAATTAGTAATAATTACCAACAATTAGTAATAATTAGTAATAATTAGTAATAATTACCAATAATTAGCAATAATTCGTAATAATTTGTAATAATTAGTAATAATTAGTAATAATTACCAATAATTAGTAATAATTACCAATAATTATGAATAATTACTAATAATTACCAATAATTACCGATAATTCGTAATAATTAGTAATAATTAGGATTAATTACAAATAATTTGTAATAATTAGTAATAATTACCAATAAATAGTAATAATTAGTAATAATTAGTAATAATTTCCAATAATTAGTAATAATTTGTAATAATTAGTAATAATTACCAATAATTAGTAATAATTACCAATAATTAGTAATAATTAATAATAATTACCAATAATTAGTATTAATTACCAATAATTAGTAATAATTACCAATAATTACCGATAATTACTAATAATTAGTCATAATTAGTAATAATAAGTAATAATTAGTAATAATTACCAATAATTAGTAATAATTAACAATAATTAGTAATAATTACCAATAATAAGGAATAATTACCAATAATTACCAATAATTACCGATAATTAGTAATAATTAGTAATAATTAGGAATAATTACCTATAATTAGTAATAATTAGTATTAATTAGTAATAATTACCAATAATTAGTAATAATTAGTAATAATTACCAATAATTAGTAATAATTAGTAATAATTAGTAATAATTAACAATAATTAGTAATAATTACCAATAATTAGTAATAATTACCAATAATTAGTAATAATTACCAATAATTAGTAACAATTAGTAATAATTACTAATAATTACCAATAATTTGTATTAATTACCAATAATTACCAATAATTAGGAATAATTACCAATAATTAGGAATAATTACCAATAATTAGGAATAATTACCAATAATTAGTAATAATTAGTAATAATTACCAATAATTAGTAATAATTAGTAATAATTAGTAATAATTACCAATAATTAGTAATAATTATTAATAATTAGTAATAATTACCAATAATGAGTAATAATTAGTAATAATTAGTAATAATTAGTAATAATTACCAATAATTAGAAATAATTAACAATAATTAGTAATAATTACCAATAATTAGGAATAATTACCAATAATTACCAATAATTACCGATAATTAGTAATAATTATAAATAATTAGGAATAATTACCAATAATTAGTAATAATTAGTAATTAATACCAATAATTTGTAATAATTAGTAATAATTAGTAATAATTACCAATAATTAGTAATAATTAGGAATAATTAGTAATAATTACCAATAATTAGTAATAATTACCAATAATTAGTAATAATTAGTAATAATTAATAATAATTACCAATAATTAGTATTAATTACCAATAATTAGTAATAATTACCAATAATTACAAATAATTATCAATAATTACCAATAATTAGGAATATTTACCAATAATTACGAATAATTACCAATAATTAGGAATAATTACCACTAATTAGGAATAATTACAAATAATATTAGTACTATGAAAATAATAAAAAATTTATATAATATTAAAATTATCAATATTTGTAACAGGTTTTGCTTTATTATCAACATATTCAATTCTTAAAGGGCCAATTTTTAGGTCTATCTCAATAAAAAGTTTGCGTCAGTCGTGTATGATGTAAACTCTATAATTATCCTTGCTTGAGTGTTTTTTCTAACAAATTATTCAAAAACAGTAACGCGTTTATATTTTATAGAAAAATATGGAACAACGAGGTCATCAACAATCATTATTAGGTGACCACATATGGATAAATCAACGTAGAAATCCAAATGGTTCTGGTTTAAATCCAGTATATGTAGAGGGTGTGGAGACTTTTTTTTATCATTTTCGGCATCAAATCCATAATTTGTTTCAGAAGGAAAAATAAAATGCCCTTGTAGAAAATGTGCATTGAGAACGTTTGACACATTTGACAATGTGGGGGGACATCTCTTGCGTTTTGGTTTTCAACCAGATTTTGTTTTTTGGTATCAACACGGTGAACGCAGTTCCAGAGTAGGTGATACCAACTTGATTCTAGATCCATCCCGGTTTCAAGATTTAGTACATGATGTTGCAGGTTCATCTGTTCAACATACAGAAACTCCGGCTGATATAGCTTCAAATCCTGAGTTGGCACCGTCTGAATTTTATGCGTTGTTGAGGTCTGCTAAGGATGCATTATATCCTGGCCGCAAGATGAGCAAGTTAGAAGTAGTTGAAAAATTTATGACTATCAAATCAGATAAAGGAATGTCAAACACCTGTTTTGACCAGATATTTTCTTTGCTTAAAACACTGTTACCCGAAGGAAATGTTTTACCTACAAATTACTATGAGAGTAAGAGTCTGGTTCGAAATTTGGGACATACTTGTCAGAAGATTCATGCAGTTTAAAATGGCTGCATTTTATATTCTGGGGAAAATGAGTCGTTGGATAGTTGTCCCACATGTGGGCAACTGAGATATAAAGAAGGACAACATGGGAAGTCTGGTTTGATTCCTATAAAACAGTTGGGATATTTTCCGCTCACATCCAGACTTCAGCATTTATTCATGTCTAAGAATACAGTGACAATGATGTCATGGCATAAAGAGAATATTTCAACCGATAAAAGCTTGAATCATCCAGCCGATGGTGATTCATGGAAACATTTTGATAGAGTACATCCATCATTTTCTTTAGAAGCTAGAAATGTTCGACTGGGCCTTTCCACTGATGGTTTCTGTCCGTTCGGATCTTATGGTAGTCAATATTCATGTTGGTCTGTTTTTTCAACTCTGTACAATTTACCTCCATGGATGTTGATGAAGGAGCCATATATCTTTTTGACTTTACTAATTCCAGGACATCTGAAGAAAAATATTGATGTTTATTTGAAACCATTGATTGATGAATTAAATTTATTGTGGAATACTGGTGTTAGTACATATGATGTTGCAACGAAACAGAATTTCATACTGAGAGCAGCATTGATGTGGACAATTAGTGACTTCCCGGCTTATGGGATGTTATCTGGCTGGAGTACACATGGTCAGAAATCATGTCCTTACTATTTGGGACAGAACAAAGCATTTATGCTCATTCCTGGAAAGAAACCTTGTTATTTTGACTGTCATCGCAGATTTCTTCCGGCTGATCATCCTTTTCACAGAAACAGATCTCATTTCATAAAAGGAACAGTTGAAAGGGATGGACCTCCAAAAATGCTATCAGGTTCGGAGTTAAAATCAGTTGTATTTTCATTACCTCCCATCACTTTTGGTCCCACAATAAACCAACATAAAATTTCTGGTTTTGGGAAAGAGCACAATTGGATTAAACGTAGCATATTTTGGGATTTTCCATATTGATCTGATTTGTTGGTCCGACACATGTTAGATGTCATGCATATTGAGAAGAACTGTTTTGATAATTTGTTTCATACAGTTTTGGATATGCCAGGAAAGAGCAAAGACAATGTAAATGCACGTTTAGATCTTGCCCAAATTTGCAGGCATCCAAAATTGGAACTATTTGAGAATGTCAGAACAGAAAGGTTACTAAAACCAAAAGCAGCTTATACACTGTCTAAAGAAAACCGTTTATTATTTTGTTAGTGGATTGCAGATTTGAGATTTCCAGATGGTTGTGCTTCCAATTTGGGTAGATGTGTAATGAATGGTCATATTACTAGATTAAAAAGTCATGATTGTCATGTTATAATGGAAATACTTCTACCCATTGGATTAAGAGGTATGTTGAATTCTGTGATTTGGAATTCCATAACAGACATGTCTCATTTTTTTCGGGAAATTTGTGCGGCTACAACAGATTATGATGCTCTAGGAAAACTTGAAAAAGATGTGGTTGTAATTATATGTAAACTGGGAAAAATATTTTCGCCGTCATTCTTCGACTCAATGGAACATTTGATGTTACATTTGCCATATGAAGCCAAATGTGGAGGTCCAGTACAGTTTCGATGGATGTACCCATTTGAAATATGCATGCAAAAATTGAAAAGAAAAGTACATAACAAAGCATATGTTGAAGGATCTATTGTAGAAGCTTATTTGCAAGAGAAAATATCTTTTTTCTGCTCCCATTATTTTGAATCTGAGTATCCTTCAAAACACAACCGAATGGGAAGGAACGAGAGGAATATTGATGAATTCGATAATCAATTATCTGTTTTCAACTAGCTAGAGCTTGGTTTTGGTGGAGTTTATGAACGCTGGCTTTCAGATGATGAACATCATAGAGCTTATACATATGTTCTTCTCAACTATGAAGAGATGACATCAGTTGTACTGTAAGTGTTTATATCACTTATTCTATAATTTATGTTACAGTAGATAACTTTGGTTTTTATAGGTTGCATGATAATCATATCAAGAAACAAATTCCACAAATTACAGCAGCTGCTCTTGAAGAACGTCGACTGAAAAATTTCTCTCAGTGGTTTCAAAAACTGGTAACATAAATTCTCTATCTTTTAGCAACTCATTCAATGTATAGTTTACTATATTGATAATTATTTCACAAATTTTCAAGTGTCTCGACATGCTAATAAAATTGACAAATGGTTGTGTGTATTGAGTAACCCACCTTCCAAACTTGTTAAAACTTATAATGCATATGTGGTGAATGGATTTCGATTTCACACACATGCATATGGGGAATCGAAAAAAACAATGAACAGTGGAGTTAGCTTGAGAGGATCTCATCATCGAGAAAATGAATTTGACTTTTATGGCATACTTGATGAAATCATTGAACTCTGTTATCTTGGACAAACTTACATAACCATGTTCAAATGTCTATGGTTGGATAAAGAGAGAGGCGTGTGTGTTCATCCGACTCATGGAATCATCGATATTAAATGTAAAAGTGTTCTCACAGTAAATGAACCATTCTTATTGGCTCAACAGGCACATCAAGTTTATTACGCAAAGTACTGTGCTACATCAATAGACTTGACTGATTGGTGGAGTGTAAGAAAAACCAAAATTCGAGACAATCAGTTTAGTCAAAGTGAATGTGCTTTCACTGATGTGCAAAGAATTGACGTTTTTCAAGAGAGTAATCAAAATCAATCTTTTTTACAAAGAGACATGAGTATCGATGATGACACCCCACATTTAAGAGTCGGTGATGACGATGATGTTAATGATGTCACATATGAATTTGAAATGGTAAGATATGAAGCAACTGTAACTCGAATGGATATCGATGATGTTGAGGAGAAATATGAAGACGACATTGACATATATGAAGATGATGATGAAGATGAACACTGATAGATTTCCATGGTATTTATATACAATCATAATATGTATATATTTATATATAATAGTAATTATCAATTATTTGCTAACAATATTAACATTTTCTGTTTCAGATGGACGAGGCCACATTTCGTGAGTTGGTGGATGCTGACCTGCCTTTTGATGCGGATGAGTTTCTGGTAGATGACCCTCAGCCTGCAGGTGCTCCAGGGAGTACGCGGAGGGGGCGCAGTCTTGCACGATGGATGATTCCTGACCCCGTCCCCAAGCGACGTCCATGTATTGGGTTTGATCCACAGCCATGGAGGTGTGATAACCTGTGTGATAACCTGTGAATTTGACTAAGATTTCATTAATCTATTCACATAATAAATGTTTATTATTTTTACAGTTTTCCACATATATCAGTCGGATAGGGCAGTGCTATTTTGCGCAACTATTTCTCTCAGCCATGGACCACATGGGAGCAGATTCCCATTAATGTGCAGCAGGCAATGTTCGGCCAATGGTTGGTACGTACGTAAATAAATAATTTTTATTTTGAAAATTATTTCATTTCTAACTTGATATTTTGATTTATTTGTAGGGTTTATGGTATCCGATTGAGGATACCATGTGTGATTCCATCCACGAGGCATGGGAGGTGGCCATGCATGATCGCTTTCATCGGTTTTTGCACAATTTAAGAAAAGCATCCATGAAGAAAGTAGGAGTGTCAGATTTTGACGAGTCATGTAGAGCACACTGACCAGAGTACATTCCATCCCATGTATGGGATGGATTATGTGCGCACTGGTTGAGTGGTGCCTTTCAGAGGAGATCATCGGTGGGGAGGCAGAATTGGGGGAGACAGGAGGTGACTCATCGAGCTGGGAGGCGTTCTTTCAGTACTCATAGACAGCATCTGTTATGTACATTATTTATAAATATTTTATATAACTATAAATATTAACTGTTTATTTTTTATTCTTATAGGCTGTAGAGCACCCTGATATTACGGAGTACGACGTATCGGAGGATGTATAGTGATCCTGCTACTGGGGAGCTCAGAGGTGATCTTCAGCATCACATCGTGGTCAGTATTATTTGTTTTCAAGTTTAAAAATTAACTACATATAATATATTCACAATTTTAATTTTAAATTGCAACTACAGGAGTCATATGAGGCCGCAACGTCACGGGCCCGGCCTGAGAGTCAGGACGAGTCATTAGATCAGACCACTGGCCGTCAGTTTGATGAGGCGGCATGGATGCAGGCCACCCAGTATGCCTTCGAGAAGAGCCGGGTATTTGGTATCAGCTCTCGACTGACTCCCGGAGATTATTATGGTAGTGCTGCGATGTCAGCATCCAGCTAGAGAGGAGCTCGTGCATCTTCTTCTGCTACACAGTATGAGGATCGATTGCGATCTCAGACTGCACTGATAGAGAGTCTCCGACAGGAGCAGGAGCAGATGCGTCAGCAGCATGAGGAGAAGGGTCGACGCCAGCAACAGCTGTACGAGGAGCAGACGAGTCGGTGGCAGCAGCAGCATCAGGAGAAGATGGAGTACATGCGCCGACTCACTCATGCTTTAGGGATGGAGTTTCCTCCACCACCATCTGCAGATCCCCCCCTCCCCCCTCCTTCAGATTATATTTTGTTTTTATGTTATAAAATTTGTGAAATCAAAATATGATTTTTTTTTCTATTTGAAGTTTCTGTCTCATTATAAAATATTAATAATATTATATTTTGAAATAACAATATTAATATGAATAATAATATTATTTATATTTTATAATATTAAATTATATATATATATATTAAAATTTTATAATATTATAATTTAATTATATTTTTTTGTAATACTTGAATTATTTTAATATATGAATGTAAAATAATTCTATTATTTTCATATTAATTAAAATAACTTATTAATAATATTTTTATTTATGAATTATAATTCTAATATTATTATATTAATTAAATCATTTATTAATATTCTATTATTTTTTATTTTTGAATTATAATTCTATTATTGTTATATTAATTAAAATAATTTATTAATAATTTATTATTTTTATTTGTGAATTATATTTTCTATTATTATATTAATTAAAATCATTTATTAATATTTTATTAATATTTTATTTTTGAATTATAATTGGATTATTATTATATTAATTAAAATAATTTATTAATAATTTATTTTTTTATTTTTTTATAGTATTTGCGACGGGATACTATGCCCGTCGCAAATAGTATTATTATTATATTCATTAAAATAATTTATTAATTGTTTTTTATTTTTTTTAAAAATAGTTTTTGTGACGGGTCCCATCGCAAAAACTATTTGCGACGGGCCCATCGCAACAGGTATTTGCGACAGGGCCCGTCGCAATTACTATTTGAAATGTTTTTACAAATATACGGAGTACTATTTGCGATGGGGAGAATCCCCTTCGCAAAAAAAGGCTTTAGCGACGGGCCCATCGCAAATAATTGTTGTTGCGACACCGTTTTCAGCAACGGGCCATTTGCGAGGGGACCCCGTCGCAAAAAGCCATTTGCGACGGGATCCCGTCGCAGATGACTCGTCGCAAATACATGTTTTTCTAGTAGTGTATATATGTCTCAAAATACTAGTATATTAAAGTTCGTATTAGAGTGTGAGTTTAGTTAAGCTTTGGAAATTAGTGTCAAAAATATTTAGTAAGATCCCTATGGGTATTTCAAATTAAATTTCTAGGGATATTTCAAAGGATTAGTATAAGGATAATTGTAAGTATGGGAAAATATCCAAGAATATTGCTAAATGATTGATTATATTGTGTCAAATAAATTATATCCCAATCTAGATACTAAATGTTGTTTTTTATCCAACACTAAGGAATATAAGGGTGATAAATATGAAAGGGGAATACTCAATAGGTCTCGATCGTCACCTAGTGCAACAAAATAGGCCTTTCTACACATATAGGGGATATAATGTAGAAATTAAAAAAAACATTATAAAAGATAAAGAATTATTTGAATAATAATCATGAATGGCCTAGGTTAACCGTAATCCATCATAAATTGAATTTGTTTTCCTAATTTAGTTATCATTTAATTGATTTTTCATGAAAATGTGGTTTCAAACTTTGAATATTGTTTATCACACTATGCTTATTGGTTTTAGTAAATAGAGAGAACCTGAAGGAACTATGATAACATTGAATAAAATATAAAATGTGTTGATGAGAACCTGAATTGGATAATGGATGGAGTAAACGATATTTTGATTATGCCTAATTATATATCACAATTTATGATTAATAAGTTATACCTTAACAAACTCTCATACTCACAGAAGTCAAGAATGATAATGTTTGTAGATAGTTCATGCATCCTATGAGTCAATGATGCGGGGAGAATAAATCAAGTGCATGTAAATGAGAAATTAGAATATTTTTTAGAGTAGAAAATAAGAACTCAATCAAAGTAATTATAGAGGGAGAATTTTTTTGGTTAATATAGTGGATCAGAATAATGGTATCAGTAACGTATCATTGATAATGGAGTGTTTAAAAAGATTCAAGTATGAGCATTATTAAAATCGATGCCCAAATTATAAATAACTAAGAGGGGGGATTGAGATTACAAATTATTATTTCTTTTAAAAATGATTTAAAAAACAATAACTAAATTTTAAAAAAATAACCATGTTAACAAAAAAATTAAAAGTATATACAATGATCTTATAATAAACAACTGAAATTTTTCGTCATTTCTCATTTAAAAAATTTTTATAAACATTTTCCACTTTTGAAATATATTTAGTTGAATCAAAAACCCAATATAAAATTAAAATTAAATTTAACTATCAGTGTAATTTATTTCTAATTTAGTTTTGAAAAATAGAAAATGATTGTTTTTTAAATAGAGAAAAAAGTTGAATTCACATAGTAGAATAAAAACATGTGGTTCAGTATCATGTTGAGACATAGTCCTGTCCATATGGAAATCACTTCCAACCAAAAAAAATACTAAATAGTTAACTTTCAATAACATGGATCATGATTTACAAAATAATGTTTTACAAGGATAGTCATGTCTACATAACCTCTTCTATTATTCTCTATGGGAAAAAATAGAAACAACTGCCTGGAGGTATTCTGCGCTAAACAAACTCTTCCACGATTATATAAGGGAGTATAATTTAAAAATAATGAGAGAATATTTCTAGCACTCTCCAATAAAATATAGGATATTGTGTTAAATAATAAATAGAGTGTAACAATCATAGTTCAACGTAGCTAGAACCGAAAGCGTAATGAGTAAAAAGTTTTAAAATTTTATGTTTCCCAGTTTGACCAGCATCTATTGTTTAGTATTCATTATATTTGTCTTAGAATGGGTGAAACTGAGTTTTCACACATTATTTTGGAAAATAATGTGTCAATAAATGTTTAGAGAGAGTGCTCTATGCATCTGTATGTCTCAAAGAGACGATTATTCGATAGAATTTTTTTCTATTTAAGGATCCCCATCGTAATGATATATTTTGTATGAACATTTCAATAAAGGATATTTATTCTGTAATGCATGTATTCGTATTATTATTAAATAAAATTAATATGAAATTAATGATAAAAAATATATAAATTATAAATCCAAAAATACTCTACTTCTTATGTTTGACATGATTACTTTCTTTAAATAAATTATGAATATTTTGGATAAAAGCTAATTTTCACAATTAAATTGTATATTAAATTGGTTTTTTATATTTTTATTCTCTTATGGATAGTTGGTTTCTTTATGTGGTAGGTTCATATTTTCATGTGGTAGATTCAACTCCTTTTATAGTAGCTTATTTTCTTCTTGTGGTAGTTTAATTTCGTATCATGATCACTTGATTACTTCATGCATTCACCTAAATTTTTATTTATGGTAGGTACCTTGTTCTTTTGTTCACTAATTTACATAAACATAGTTATTTCATGGAGTAAAGAAATTATTATCACCTACTATGTGTTAACCTTGTTGTTTATGTGGCAGGTTGAATACACATTCAGTCACTTGATCATCAATAGATGAACACATTATGACTTGGATAAAATTAACTCATCAGATGCATGGTTAGTTATTTGTACATGTGTTCAGTTGAATTAAAATATGAAGTCACTTCCATAGGGTAACTTGACCTTCACGGTTAGTTGAATTTCACTAGATGGATTATTTAGTAAACTGGTGGTAGTTATTTACAATAACTTCTATACAAATTCCATTTTACAATTTTGGGAAGAAAATAGTTTACTATCATAAAAATGGAATTTTATTATAAAAAATGCATGACTCAAGATAATTAAAATAATCGAGTTTTATTCTACCCAAAAATTAATTATATTATAATATTTTGTTTAATTACATGTGTTTTCATTCCCTTCCTTATGAAAGTACACCCCTTCTCTCTTTTTATTATAACACTTTTATCCTATACAATTGTCTAATCCCTACTCTATTATCCTCATATAGTCTTTCACCACATCTTATTTTATCTTTTATTTTAAAAATACAATACTTTCAAGGGTTATGGTATATGAAAGATGGGTTTCTCAACAATGAGTGGGTTCAAACAGATATGTAGAAGGACAAAAATTTAGATAAGGAATTTATGTTTTAATACTTTGTTAATATATATTATTTATGTCTAAATTTACATTGATTTAATTATTTGATCATTATATCATAAATATGATTATTTTCTTCTCCAATATTTACATCTAGAAAATTCATATTTTCTTTTCTTTTTCCACACATTATGTACAAAAGATTGGGAAATTTTTTTATGGTAAACCGACTCTGTTTTACAATCTGGTTGATAATCATTTTTCTCTATTATACATTATTTCAAAAATTCATGAATGTTTTTAATATTCTCTTATAATTGTTTAATGTAATATTTAACCCTGTTTGAATTTTTTTTAAATGATTTTAAAGGACTAATTTTTTTATTTTCTGAATGATGTAATTCTGAATTTTGACCAAAAAAATGAAATGAATCTTTATTTCAACTTTCCCAAAATGAATCAAAATTACCACAGTCCGGACTATTCATTAGATATTTATGGTAAAAATTCTATTTTCTTTATTAACTATGGGAAACAAATCTATATTCTTGATGAAATATGGGAAACAAGTCAATGTCCTTGATATAATATAGAAAACATGTAATGATTCCTGTTTGTATGATATGAGAAATATGTTTTAATGAATGATGTACTTTGATTTGAGAGTCTCAATTGTCAACCATGAAATAGGAGATGGGATCTATTGTTACAATTTTTACACACATTAATCACCTAAACTTATGGTTAATTATTGTTCTGTTGATGATTTATCACTCTTATGATATAGTTGTTTTTAAATGACATAGTTTTATAAAATGAATCAAGTTTATGATCTATCACATATTAGTTATGAACATTAAAATTTATTTTCCTAATATCATACCCTTATACATATCTTATTCATTAATATGATCATCAATTATTATCTCTCATGCTTACCCTCAATGATCATCTAAGCTATCCATTTTTAATGTTTCATTTTTCTATGTTATGAGTATTTTTTTATGTAGGTAATGTATATTATTATTACTACATGGGAATATTTTGTGTGAGATTTTAAAGATATTTCATGATATATGAATATTGTGTATCTATTCTCTAAATTCATTAAACCTTTACAATACTTAGAAATGGATTTACGAGTTTTATTGAATATTAATTTAAAAATATGTTTAGTTTATATAGGAAATGTATGGGTTGATATATTTAATTTCAAATAAAATGTTTATTCTATGTTAGGATATTTTTGTTTGAGAAATTTTTAAAAAATAACCAATGGTAATTTTATGTTTTGGATAACATCGTAATGTTTTCAAAATTACCATGTATTATATATATTAAACCTATGGTTCCTTAAATTTAGAAGATTCTATCATGAATAAGAAATTATATGAATGATATTTTATGATTATATGATATCTCAATATGATTATAATAGAATGATTCTTTCACTTTTATTTTTTGTTTTTGTTAATGGATGGAACCAAAATATATCAAGCTAACAAAAAATGTATTGGACAATGCTATGATTTTAGACATGAGAAAACAAAAGTTATGAGAGTTGTAATATATAATCATACTTCAATTCTCACAGAAATTTGTCATTATATGAATCAATATGATCCTATTAATGATAAAAGGATGGAACAATGTAATGTTTTGTCTTTCATGAGGAAACATCCACCGACTTTTAGTGGTACTTCTAATCCACAAGTGGATAAGTAATGGTTCAACTGCATTGGTAAAATATTATCTAATCTCTAGTGCTCAAAACTTAAAAGACTTGTCTTATCAATATATAATTAAGAAGTTGAATTAAATACGTGGTGGAATATAATTAATAGTTTGATTAAATAGGAGAAATAGACACCATGGAATGTATTGATATTAATAGTAAATTGTTTAGTAAGTACTTCTATAGTATTCTTTGAAAGATGTTCAATAATGAGTTCCATGATCTTGAGAAAAACTAATATGAATCTATTGGTACATTTAAGGATAAATTTAGAAGGATTTCAATGTATAATTATAATTTAATTACCATCCCTAAAACAAAATCTGATTAATTCATTAGTGTCATAAAACCAAGTCTCTAAAAGGAGTTATCTACAACACACCTTACTAGATATGAATAAATTGTTCTATGTGATGTCAAGGTATTAATTAAAATTGGGTATTCCAACAATTTACGTGATTTTAAAATAAAATGAAGATGGAGTCTCAATAAAACATAAAAAATCACATGCGGGAATGAAATTATATTTATCTACATGTCATAAATTCTAGAAGAAACATTAATGGAATTTCGTTAATGGAACTGAGAAACTCAATAAATGTGGAAAGGAAGTTCATAAATCCCAATATTATTTAATGTTGATGAATGTGATAATTAATTAATTGGATTAAAATAAGACACCAAATAATTCTCCACCCATAAGATAATGATTAAAATTCATGGATAATCGTAATTAGTCCAGCTAGTGTACAAATTTAATGGTTTCTGATGATAATAAGCAACAAAAAATTATTAATCCCAAAGAAAAAAGAATATATCATCTGATAATAACCCTAGAAGTGGGTTATGAGAATGATGTGGTGAAAGGTATACATTTCATTTTCTCTAGAAAACATAATGTCTTATTTATTACTATATCTACCCACTCATTAATATCTAAGAAATTATCAATTTTTATTAGATTAACAACACAATTATTAGATGTGTGGTTAGCAGTGAAAACATCAAGGGGTAGAATAGTAACAACATAAGTCAATATTTCCTCTATAATTATTATTTTCCGGAAATTACTCCCACAAAATATTGTGATTCTCCCAATAGTTAAATTAGATATGATGTTAGAAATGGATTTAATATTATTTTAAAGAAACAACATCAATTTCAAAGGAAGGGATGTTACATTTTGTATTCAAATTAAACCTATGATCATTTGTTGGAGAAAGGGTGAATAGGAACTTCCAATGGAAATTACTTCTATCTTGTCAGTCATAACTCTTAGCAATGAATACTATTTATCCCATATGGGTGTGGAGAAAATAAATATTGAATATAAACCAATTTTACATGATTTTGTTTATTTATTTCTAGAATATTTCCTAGAATTATTTTGAATGATAAAGTAACGATTTCAATAGAAATCATACAAAGTGATATGATTATAATAAATACTCCTTATTTTATGGCCTCAATAGAGTTGTAGAAATTGAAGAATAAAATATAGAAAAATCATAAAAAGGGACTCATATTCCAAAAACATCATCATGTGGTGTTCATATTCTTTTTGTTAAGAAGAATTATTTGTCGATCCTTATTTATATTTATTATTAGAAACATAACAAAATCATTATGAAGAATATGTATCATCAACCCTATATCAATTATTTGTTCGACCAATTATGGGGATCTTAGTACTTTTACAAAATTAAAATTTAATATGGATATCATCAATTAAGGGGAAATTAAATTGATATAAAATAGAAAACCTTCCATATAATGTATACGCATTATGATTTTGTAGTGATTCACTTTGTCCATATGAATGCAATTTTTATTTTCATAGATTTAATGAGTTGTGTAATTAGTGATTACATTGAATAATATTTTTCGCCTTTATAGATGATATTCTTATATATTCAATGATAAAGGATGAGTATGGATATCATTATAGAATTATGATGAAGACCACAAGGAAGGATGATTTGGATGAAAAATTTACCAGGTGTGAATTTTGGATTCATAAATATTCATTCTTAGGTCATAAAAACACATGTGAGGGTATATTAATATATCCAAAAATGATATAATTTATTAAGAAATGGCTTAGACTAAACAGGATTACTGAAAGCCTATTTTTTCCTATGTTAATTTTATATTACTAATTATTTGTGAGAGTTTTATCATGACTATCCAATCCACTCACCATGTTGACTCAAAAGTGGATTATGTTCTTATGGACTAATGAATGCATTAAGAATTTCAGTGAAATTATGAGACGGGTTTTTAGTGATTCTAGGAGAACACTACCCTGTAGTGGAGAAGGATTTGTGATCTATAGTGATGCATCAAATTAGGGAATGGTTTCTATCCTAAGTCATAATTATATATTGATAGCATCTACCTCAATCTAATTGAAAATACATGAGAAAAATTTACATACACATGAATTAGAGCATGGAATCAAAATTTTTGAGTTTGAGATATAGAAAAATTATGTTTACAGTGAAAGTTGGTACATAAAAATATATTATAGAAAGTCTATGTGTATCTTCACAAAGAAATAGTTGAATATTAACCATATATGTTTTTCGGAAAGGGATAGTGGTTACGAGTGATCAATACATTACAACTATGGGAGAGTGAACAATGTGGATAATGATTTTAGTTAGAATAACTAAGATAATTTATCCATTTCATGGATTTAATGAGATAAAATACTTATGGAATTTATGAATATAGAACTAGGAATACCGAGGAAAGGGGATAGATCATATCTATATCAAATGAAATTTCAACCATCTATCAATGTATTGATTAAATTGGCATGAAATAAAGATATATAAATGTTGAAGAATGTGAGAAATTTTACCAAGTTCAACCATGATAGTTATGGAATGGAAATATTATTGAATAGAGTATTTAACCCTAAAATAACAAAATTTTAGAATTAATTTTCATATGAAGATCATATTTCAACATTCTCAATAGATTGTGGTAGTAAAAATAAGTACGGAGATCTCAATGAATATTTAGAGTGGGTCCAAAAGGAAAGGTATATTGCATTGTAAGTATCTCAGTGCCTAGTATGTTAGCAAGATACAGAAGAGAGATATACGTCTAAGTGGTTTTTATAACCATTTCTCATACCCAAATGAAAATTTTAAAATATTTCCATGGATTTCATCACCGAACTCCCATAAACATATAAAGTGGAAATTAAAATATTGGTTGTAATCGACAACATTATAATGATAGTACACGTAATATCTATTATAGAATATTTTTTCTTGATTAGGTTTCAATGAAATACATTACGAAGTTGTGATATTTTATAGAGGACCCTATTCTATTATATATGGTTGGGATATAAGGTTTAACTTGATGTACTATATAAGTATTCATTAGTCTCTAGATATTGTGTTGTGTTTTAGTTCATATTACCATCCTCGAATGGATGGTAAGTCTTTGAGAACTATTCAACCCTCAAAGTATATTTTTTGATATTTCTATCTATATTTCAGAAGTATTGGGATCAACACCTTCTTTTAGTTCAATTTTTCCTAAAACAATAGATTTCATTCAAGTATTAATATGGATCCATGGGAAGTCATATATATAAAGAATTAGAGAACCATAATGTATTGTGATGAATTTGGAGAAATAAAAATATTGGGATATTATCTATATGTGGAAATTGATCAACAATTAAAATCTATTCAATAACCCATTAGTGAAACCTAGAGGTGACACAAAAGTTATACTAGAAATTGTCAATGAGATTTGGAGTTTGAAGTGGAAATGTCAACAAGGATAAATGTATCTTTATGTGGGGGAGTGTGTAAATCTATTTGATTTTTTTTTATTTCTACCAACTTTTTATATAATAAAATTCAGCTCCCCTTAATAAATTATCCCTTTACTGAAAACAAACCAATCACCCAGCCAAAGGAACCCATGTATTTATAGGGTTCACTAATCAATTAGGGTATCTATTCCTTTTATGGCTTGGAAATAATACAATACCACACAATTCAGTAGAAAATAATATTTTTTAATGGATAAAGAAATAGGAAATACCCTTACACTTGTGGAACGCTATGATCAATTCAAGAGATCATGTGATTTTTCTACAGTGAATTCTGTAAAATAAGTTTTTCAATAGTTTTATAAAATTTATCCAATTGGTTCTAAACATGTAATTGTGGTGACTCAATAATTTCCACTTTTTTAATTCTTCAAAACTCAATTATTCACTTTCATACCCAGCAATAGGTAGAAACAAACTTTCTATAATTTGTATGAAAACTCATTCTGATGCCTCAATTTGATTTATTTAGTCCGATTATGTTAGTCCAATTCGACATTTCATAAATAATAAGTATGAAATGATACTATAGAACCAAATATGCTCTATTTGATTCCTCCCCTAAATCAGCCTGTCTAATTTATCGGACCGACCAAAAAAAAGTATCACCACAATTATTTCTTAGGATTCCACTATTTATAAAAACAATAGTCAATAAAATAGAACCAGAAGTATTTTCCTAACAAATAACTATCTAAAAAGTCAATGTTATCACCCTTTTCCCACACATTAACAATGAAATTCTCATTAGAATATACATTGTATTTCCATATATTTATATAAGAGCTAAAAGTATAATTGGAGGGAAACTATTTTCAATTTCCTTCTCAACAAAAATTCCATAACATATGTGATTATGGGGGATAGAAAGATTTTGGATACCCAAGATCAACCATAGATTGAATAATTCCTCCATTGGTAAAGGTCTTATAAATATTTCTCCAACTTGTTCCATTGTTGAAACATACTGCATATTGAGTTCACTCTTCTATACATTCTCTCTGATGAAGTGATATTTGATACCAATATGTTTTGATCAAGAATTTTGTACGAGTTTTATTGTATGTTTTGTGACACTCTAGTTATCACAACCCAAGAGTAGACATTACTTCACTTTGAAATAATGTCTTCAAACATTGTTTTCATTCACATAAGTTTTGTTGCAGCTTCTGTGGCAGTCAAATACACATCTTTATCCATTGTAAGTGTTAATGAATTCAGTAAATGAGTATACAAACTTACAAAACTCTTCCCCAAAAAATTAAACTCCACCTGATGTGGACCATCTATCATCTACTCTTCCTACCCAATCATTATCTGTATAGAAAAACAAATTAATTCTTCCAGAGCTATCAAACCTGATTACAAAATATGTTGTGAACTTGATATATCTAATAATTATTTTCCCATACAAGATATGTGATTATTTTTGAGTTATTTAGAGTTATGCACATATGGTAGAAACATAAATTATTTTTGATCTTAGAACAGTCAAATAAAAAAAGATCCCAATCAGCTCCTGAAACAATTTAGAGTCAACTTCCTTAACTTCTTCATCTTTTTTCAACATGGATCCCACTATAATTTGTTTTCAAAGAGGATTCAAATTTTCCATAGAAAACTTATTATGATGTTCTTTATCATTTTCTTTTTTAGAATGAAATATTTATTTCTTATTTTATCAGATTTGTAACCCAAAAAAGTACTTCATTTCACTAAGCCTGTACTCTTCAAACAAAGCAATTATTTCTTCAAGAAATCCTTCCACAAGATCTTTCATCATTCCAAGTAAATATAATTTCATAAAAATATAAAATAATAATGATGGATGTATAATAATGTTTATTAAATTATATATTATATTCAACTCTTCCTCGGGTAAAATTCAAATTTCTTAAGCATGTATCCAATTTGGGATACCATGCCTTTAGATATTATTTTAACCCATGCCATTTTTTCTTTAACATTGAATCATAAATTTCATCCTTCCAAATAAGATAATCACATCGTTTTTCAATATAAACATATTCAACAACTTCTCCATTCAGAATTTCAGAATTCACATCCATATAAAAAAATTTATAACATAATTGTGATGTATTTACATGAAAAAGATTAATTTTTTCTAAAAACTGAATTGGATAAAAATACCCAAAAAATTAATTCTTATAATTTGTATGTTTCTTTGAAAAATAATATTTTTTTGTCGGTTTTTACTTTACCATATTCATTCAACATTTTCTTTAACAACTAATTTTCACCGATAATGATTTTATAATTTTGTTTAGGTAAGAGTTCCCATGTATCCTTATTATCAATTAGATCAAACTCCTCATTCATGTTCAGAATCAATTATCATTGGTCAAAAACATCATTAAAATATTTCATATCAATATTTAAATAGAAATAAGCATTTGTGACAACTTTTAATGTTATTCTTGTTTTAACCTTTTGATTTTGATCATAAATAACATTTTGAGAATAGGCTAATTTCTTCATCCTTGGATGAGATGAAAAAAATCAATCCTCATCACTAAAAATTAATTATTATGATTATTATTCTTATGTGGGACCTCCAATATTATAAATCTATTTACTTTTCATAAAAAAAGATTCATCATCTTCATCTTCCTTATCTGCATGTGTTTTAGCACATCTTCCTTGTATTTTTCTAGAACTTTTACATCAACAAATTAAACTATTCCTCCCATATAATTGTTGAAACATCTATATCCTCTTCTATATAGATCATATCCATGAAAAATTCTATCTTCACCTCTCTAATAAAAATATCCAAGGTATATAACCTTGTTCTTTTAGATATAGGGACTCCCAAAAACTCTCAAGTGATTCAAAATTGAATATTTATCAATGAAAATTTCATAATGAGTCATACAAGAACATGGAAAATAGAAGCAATGATTCTGAATATAAGAAATTGGGCTCAAAACATTTCGCAATAATTATTCAGAAAGGCTATGCTCAAGTAATATTGTACAACCCATCTCAAATAAAAAATATTATCCCTTTTAGAAACACCATTTTTTGTGGTGTGTATGGTGCACTAACTCATGAGGAATTCCATGTTTTTCTATATTACCTATGAACTCTTCTTTCTATTTTTCTTCAATATTATCAGTTCTCAATTACTTCTTAAAATTTCCATATTCCTTCTCATCTCTTCTCTTGGAACTATTAAACATCTTTAGAGATTCTGACTTATTTTTCAAACACATTACATAAGTAATTCAACTAAAATCATCAATTACATAAATGAATTTTGAATCTATGAATACTGAATATTTTCTCATTTTCCCAAATATATCAGAATGAATAATTTCAAGGGGTCTGGTCAAATGAATTCATATTTTTTATGAACTAAGTTTTTATTAATCCTTTTCTATAAAATTCCACAACACCAATCACTTGTCCTTGACATATTAATAATATCACAATAATTGCATCCCTTCAATAAGTTTCTCATTTTTATCTGACACATATGTCCAAACCTTTTATTCCATAGTAAATTTTAATCCATCATGGTTATGTAAAAAGAATTCTGAAATTCATAAACTTTAAACATGTTCAACTTTGAATGTTGTCCTCTCATAAATTTTTTTATATTTTCCACTATTTTAACAAAAAACCCATCTATTTGGGAAAAATATTTATTGCCTTCATAAAAATTTTATGAAACACTACACATGTTGTGTTTCCTCCCATCAAAAAACAAATCCTTATTTGATTGCAAATTTTCTACACTAATAATTGTGGACCCAACACCCTTGATTTTGAGGGATTCATCATTACCAAAGTTCACTATTCTGTCATGGAAATATTTCAAATACTTTAAATATTTAAATATCTTATCATATGAGAAGAATATATAGTGTTCACAGTCTAGGGTTGTTCTCCCTTTATTTCATTGAGAGTAATTTAAAAAACAATATAATTTGTTTTCCCATTGACTTTCTTCACATCTAGTTTTTTAGAAATATTATAAGAAAGTTGTTGTTCCTATAACAAAACAAGACACTATTTTTCAAGAATTCTTGTATTTTCCCATATTTTAAATTTTTTTCCAAAGAATGGAACCTATTTTACACTTTCACACCAACATTATTAGGTTTTTTCCGTTGAGAGGATTTACTCCCCCTAAAAAGTTTCTTCAAATAACTCATTGCATAATTGTATTGTTATTTGTTAAATAAAGACATATTTTCCATATCCCAAATACACAACAATAACAATAGTATCCATATAATTAATATTTTCATTTGTAAATTTAATATCATATAGATTTTTGAACATGTTTCTCGACAACCTTCTTAATATTCACACAATAAAATTTTTGATCCAAAAAATTTCAATTATCATCTATAATTATTTCTTTGACTCATATTTCATTCTAACATTATTTGAATAAGAAGTGGAAAATACTATTTTCTATCTCATAAATTTTAGAAACAACTGTATTTTAATATTTTTTGGTTTTTTCCAAATACATGATTTAACGGAACTCTTATTTTTAGGAGAATTTTCAATTTTCTCTCCAACTATTAAAGCTAACTTTTACATATCCTTAATAGGTTCGTTGTTTCAATAAATTTCATCAACGTCATAAATAATGTTCTTGAATGTTGTAACTCCCTCCTTAAAATTAAAATACATTTGTTCAAAAACATCCAACTCTTCTTCTTTTTTTACATCAACATTAGTTCAAGATGTTCGTTCAAATTATTATCCTTTTTAATAGACATCTTTTGACCATCAATATCTTCTAGAAATTTATATTTCTCTTTAATAATACATTATTAATTTTTTAATATGGGACTTTCTTTTTTCAGCTTAATGATTTTACTTTAAAGCCTTAATATCATTCTAATACATTCTTCCAACTCCCTCTTTAGAGGAAAATCTAACAAATCCAATTATTCTTCTATTCCTCTACAAACAAAAATTTAATAATTATCTATTTTAATAAAAAAAAATCTCTCTAAAAACCACATTGAATTTTTTTCATTAACTTCACTACATTAATCTTAACCATATTTAGAAAAAAATTATCCTTTTATATTTGGATAAAATTTTATACTTTTATTTATAATAATATTTTTAATTATCTTCCCACATAACAATTTTTTCTTTACTCCTATCATATTCATCACTATCATCTTCATTCATTATTTTTTGGAAGTTCCCAGAAAACATCACAATAGCATCACTTTCAAAACGTCTTAGGGGTATCAACCCTTTATATAATACTTTTCCACATTTCAATTTTTTTTGAAAAAAAGGATAAAGATTCATCATGATTATTATGAATAAATTTTTAATATTTAGATTCACCAACTTATTCATGGTTAATAATCTTCTTATAATTTTCAGACTATTTAGACATGAAGGATTTTACATATCAAATTATTATTTTAATTTCAAAAAAAAAACTATTTTAATATCATAATTATTTAGAGTACTATGATGGTCATCGAAAGAGAGAGTTTTAGGATCGATATCCTCCAAATTCAAATATTTGGAATGAAATATATTAGAATAATTCTTATTATATATTCTATAATAGTAGAATCTTTGAGCTTCTCACCAAGGCATATTATGGTGATAATAATGTCATTCACCACAATAATGAAGTAACATACTGATTCATACACACCCATTTTGATATATTCATACTTTAGCCTCTAGATTTGTAACTTTTAATTCATTATCTTCTTATAGTCTTCAATTTTTTTTCGACATCCCCTAGATACCTATGCTAATTTAGAATTCCATGACTCCTAGAAACTAACATTCAAAGAGTAACGTGATTAAATCATTCTTATATTTTTGTGTTTATATAGATTATTATTACACAAATATATAAGAGGATAATTTTCTACACATAAAGGAAATTCATCTATATAAGCTTCTAAAACATCATTCCCAAGAGACATAATATATGGAAGAATTCTATGCTTCCAAATATGTTAGTTATTTCCATAAAACACAGAAATCCAATAACTAATCACATAATAGTAATTTTATATCACAAATTCCCTTAAAAAAATTATAAAAGAGTAAAATAGGGAACAATCATTTTGATAACACTTAAAAAGGCCCAACTAGGATAATGTATCATAGAGAGGGGGAGGGGATGAATGAGTTATATCTTTTTATTTTATGTTATATTTCTTATATAAAAACCATTTTTCATGTTAAATAATTATCACTTTACAAAAAATCATTCAATAACCCTTTGGAACACAAGTATTTACAAGGTTCACTACTAAATAAGAGTATCTATTCCTAATAATGATTTGGAAACAATAAAATACCAAAAAAACACACTAGAAAAAAATTCCTTTTTCTAGATAAAAAAATATGAAATACCCTTACTCTTGTGTAGTAATATGATCAATATAAAAGTGATTTTGAATCTTCTTTCATTAAGGTTGTAAAATATGTTTTGTAATTTTTATAGAATCAATCATCACTTGGTTCCAAAAATTTCAGTATGCCACATCAGCAAATTCAACTTTTTTAGTCCTTCAAACCAAAATTATTCACATTCCTATTGTACATCAGGTAGAAAGAACATTACTATAATTTCATCAAAAAATTATCCTAGAATCTCAATCCAATATTTCAAGTATGATTCCTTCATTTTCATTCCTCATTGAAAAACCAAAAATTCTAAAAATGTACTCCAGAAATATATCTGAACAACTTATCTCTTTTACTAGATTGGTCATTTTGATTTCTTGGCCTGGTATAGAAAACTCTGAACTCTATTATTCTTATGCTTCTTCCCTCTGGAATAACATTCTTCACGAAATTGGCTCCAAACTTTTTTTCTCCCTAAAACCTCTCTCTAAGGAGTCATTTTTATCACTCTTCTCTTGTACATGAATAATGCACTCCTCAATAGAAAGTACATTGTACTTACTTCTATCTATAGGAGATCTATATATGGAATGGGTAGAAATACACATTCACTATATCACTCAACACAATTTTCATAAAACTATATTGTAGTTTCATTCCAACTTCATAATTAACTCTTTCAACATTTCTTAAATTTTCATGATTCTTTTACAAAATTATCCAATCTTCTCACAACTTCATCCTTCGTTGGACTTGAAAAAAATTCAATCTGATACAAATTTTTATTTCTATTCATTTTTCATTCTCATTTTCTTGAACTGAATGTTATTGTTGATAACTAAGTATTTAACATTCCAATGCTCCAAACCAACTGAAACTGTGAAACTATTCTACTGAAAACAATGTTACAACATCATTAGACATCCATTTATGTACACAAAAATTGTTACAATATCTAATTATTACAACAACCAATTGATAAAAATTTCAAAAATATTATCCAAACAATTCTATTCTTATTAAATGGTTTAATAATTCCTCATATTGATGGAATTGTGTCTGGTGAAGTCTATTGTAAGATGACTTTTCAGTACCAGCCTGTATTTTATGAATCGGTACTTGATTCCCTTTGGTGGATCGACATCATACTCTATCTGATGAATATTTACCCAATTCAAGACAAAATTTGTTTTTCTACTAACTCAATGAGAACAACACAACATGAATTCTCATTTTGATGAAAATTGATTTCTATATTGTTGTACATTGTCTGGTTGATCGGTCTCTGATCTCATCTGGATTATCAGTTCCAATAACTATATATTTACTATTCATTCTAACTCGGATAGAGCCCTATATCTGATTCCCTTTTGATAACTACACTATGAGTGATGGATCAGTGTCATGATTTCTATGATGGATCAGTAGCACATTGATTCTGATGTTCCAGTTAGTCTGATCAACGCTACAACAACTTCAACCATACAAGCCTTCAAACATTTTCTTCAACGGATGATCCTCACACTAATGAACTGCAACTGAAATACATTAACTTTATAAATTATATTCCTATAAAATTTCTTATAGTTTCATGAATTACTCTTGTTGTTGATAACATTTAGATCGGAATATCATCATATGATATTCCAAACATTTTCTCATACTTTCTTTCACACAGTTTGGATCAAAAATTTTAATTAACTCACGATGATTGAAAATTAAAGAACAGAAAATAATCATCATATTTTGTGTCATAATATCTAATATTTGATATATTTATTCATTCTGAGGGAAAACATGATTCCAAATATAATTGATAACAAAAACTTCTTTACCCAAAAATCAACTTCAGAAAAGAAAACTAAAACCAATAGATTTTTTTATCCTGAATCCTTCTGATATACTATGTCCAGAACACCTCATATATGATAATAAAAATATAAAATGTAATTTATTTTTATTAAATAAAAAATACAAAACAATAAGAAAAAACTTATTCCAACATCTAAAAACCATCTTCTATTCATCATGGTCCCATCATGAAAAATGTGAAAATGTATTCCTACAAATATCTCCATAGAATAACATTTTGATATTTAGAAAGAAGGGAATGATAATCTATATATATATCAGTTACTATTAAATATTAATTCATATTGAGATGATATCTTATCATTTTTAACTTCCACATAATCAATAAAATGTTTATAATGTATTTCATGTATCTCTCTAGAGGAAGTGAATAATGGATACTTCAAATGTAAGGAACATGTTGGTCATTCCACTGAAGAAATACCTCACTCAATATGAACAAATGGTGGATATTATGGATCAAGGAGAAGAAGTTCTTTGAAATAAGATCACTAACCTAATCATGATTTTGAGGTCAAACTATAAGTTAGAGTTAGTTATATAGGAAACATATGATTCGATGAAAGAGAGATATCCACAATTTTTTATTTTGTAGAAATATAATTTCACTTGAAAAATTAATATTATGTGGGGTAGAATATAAAAATCCATGATTTTATGATATTTTTTTCTAAAAATAGATTTAAATTCATTGATAGATTCTTTTAAATGAAATTTATTTCTTAAAATAATATCTAAATACTATTATTTAATGTGATAGTTATTACATAATTGTTGGATTAGAATGTATGAATATAAATAACTAAATTATAAAAATAGTATATATAAAAAATGGATCATATTAATTTATTAGTTATAAATTTATTATAAATGAAAATAATTCTTTTGAAAATAAAATAAATTTTTTTAGACCTGTTTTGTATTCATGTGATGTGTTTTAATTTTCATAAATTAAATTGATCACTATTTGAGAATGATCTTAATGAAAATTATACATTATATATTTAATAAAATGTTCTAACATTCATATGATACTTTATCTATTGATGACACATGAATATATATATATATAGTTATAGGCATAAAATGTATTTTTAAATCTTTGTCATCATGTTTTTCTCACTTATTTTGTGTTGAATTAATTCAAAATATTAAACTTTAATCTATAAAAATTGTTTGTATATTTGTATTAAGGAGGTTGAATTTTTTATCAATAGGCACCTTAAATTTTTGGTCAATATGAATAATAATTGTGGTAAATTTTTTTTACCCAATAAGGGTAAAATGGTTAAAATATTGTTAAAACATTGGAATAAATCGTTATAATTTCTCTTACAATTTACATTATTCTATTGGATTTATGAATTTTGTCCTTTTCCAAAACATTCTTCAATATATATCCACTTTATTACATATTTCATTGAGCATGAATTTTATATTAATTTAAGTAATTAATAAATAAAAAATTCATCTTCTTTAATTTAATATCACCATAATTTTTTGATAGGGGTGAAAATATTTCTGGTTTAGTTTTAAATTTTTATTGAAAAAGTTATTAATCTTTAATCATGGTAGTTTAATTTAATTTTTAGTGATTTAAAAAATAAGATAAATCCATATATAAGACCAACACAGTATTCATTCAAATAAATGAAACATATAATAAATTATTTTAAAAATATTAAAACTAATAAAGTATGGGTGAATCATTACATTATGATACAATTTTAGTTAAATATTATATAATATGTATTTTTTAATAAATTATAATATAATTACATAATCTTCATTAACTCTCAAAAATAAAATTAAATAAATCAATTCAAAAATGAAATTAATGATATTTATGAAAATAATATTTTTTGAAATTATTTTAAAATCAAAAATGTCATGAAATATGACATGTTGGATAATAAATGTTAATAAATTTCTTCACATATCTAGTTATAAGACTTTTTTATTTATAAGTAAAATAGTAGTCCTTTGTTATTGGAAATGTTGTTACCATAGTTTCGTTAAAAATTGCTCAACCAAGGGGTTAAATCAAATGATATGGTTTAATATAACACCAAATCCTTTGAAAATTTTATTTTTTTATGGTGTTTCGATCCTGGTACAATTTTCATCAGCATTATGTAAATTTGGAATAATTTTATTTGAGAATGAATGAATTATATTTAATGTTGTTTAGTAATTCAATGTGTGTCATTTCCAATCCTTACAAGAGGACACCCCTTATATCATTCTTATACACCATTTTGACCCAATTAGATTGGCCAAACCTTAATACATTATCATCGTTGATTCCTTTAATTCATCTTAATGATTTATGTCTATCCAAATGGCCATACATCTATGTTTTAAGGTCGAACCCAAAGAATGTTTCACAATAAAGATAAGTTTTGAAGGCATATGAGGAAATACATGACTTTAGGTAAGGGATTTATGTTTCAATCCTATTTTAATTTGTATTTTTTATGATTTAGCTTTAAATGAAGAAATTATATGATCATTATCATAGAAATTTATTTAATATTCTTTTATACAATCTATTTTTAGAGAATATAGGTTTTCCTATCAGTTTTCTGACATTAAGTACTAAAGAAATTGAAATAATGTTTTTAGTAAAATTAACTATGTTTTACTATCCGGTTGAAAATTCATTTTAATATATATTTATGTTTCCAAAAAATTTATTTCATTAATTTTTTAAACATTATAATATAATTTTTAATGTAACTTTTTCACATGACTTTATTTTTTTAAAAAGGGTTTAAAAGGATTTCACTTTTCATTTTTCAAAAGAGTTACTTTTGACTTTTTACCAAAAATATGAAATAAATATTTATTTTTCCATACATGAAATGTATATAATTTCCCACCTCATGAACACATAAAGATTTCAATATTCCCTTAAAAGTTTCCAATGTGCATTTTAATGAAATTTTTCTACAAAACATTTTGATTTTTTTAGATTTTAAAGAATTTATTTCAAAATAAAAAGGGTATTTTAATTTGTAAGTATTCTTGTTATATTTTAATGTAATTTCCATCTATGATAACATAATTTTATTTTAATTATTCTTAATTGAGAATATGATCCTATGATACCACATTTATTCTCTTTCTAGATGGTTTATGATTATGATGATGAGATTTTTTTGGAACACCTTTATTTTCCATATTCTATGTTATAATGAATTTATGAAATTTTTTTGAAACACATTAACTTTCCATGGGTTTGATATGATGATATTATGAATATATTTTGATATTGTTGGATAAATATTAAATATTTTAAAAATGTAAAGGGTGGGTCCAGAATTATGTGCCTCTCCAATGAATTGTTTAATTTAATATATCTTAGGAGATAAATATAGTAAATAAGTCAATGTTCTTGATCCACTATGAGTGATTAGCTGATATTTTTAATCCACTATGAGAGTAAATTGAATGTTATTGATTCATTATGATAAAAAATTCAATGTTCATAGTCCACTATGGGAAAAAGGAAATGATGCATGATCTATTAAAATATTGGGACAAGTATAGATTCTTAATCCACTCTGATTTTATGGTCTTAGAATTTAGCCGTGAAATTTGAAACAGTTTCTATAATTATTATGGTTCCTCACTATTATGAAATTGACATGTGGTACATGACTGACATATGATCATTTATCACTCTTATGATACTTGATGTTTTGAAATGATAATTTGTTTTTCATGGATCATGTTTAATGTCCATGATAGATTGGTATGATATTTCAATGTTATGTTCATGATCTCATACAATTAAGTTTATCTTATAATTATATATGATGATCAATTGGTATCTCTCATGCTTACCCATATAGATTATCTGAACGCACCCGTTCCAATGTTTTAGCTCCCCACGATTTGAAGAATGGTTATAGGGTGTGTATATGAAGGTACTATATGGGAAATCCTTAAGGGAGACGTTGAAAATATTTTATGATATATGAAGATTATGAATTGAGTCTCAAATGGAAATAATACTTTGTGTTAATATGGAATGTATTTGTTAAATGTATTTAATAATCATATAACAATATATAATATTTATTTATGAAATCCATAGGTCTCTCTATAAACTATCATAGTTACCAATTTTTCATAAACTAATCAGGATATCCCAAAAAACGGTATGCAAAGAAATCCTATCACAACCCGATTTGGGTTTTTGAACCACAAGGGCTGAAAAATTGTGCCTAGGGATCAAAGGAATCATGAGCGAAAATTTTAATTATATGAATAACACATTAAGTCAAAGTAGTGGATACAAAAGAGTAAACTTACAATATTCTAATATATCCAAAATATTTAATGTAACACATATAGAAATATATATGTCTCCAAATGTAACATCAACCGAGATCAGTAGATAAGTCATCAAGATATAAAATTAGAAAAACCACTAAAAATGGATCATATGATCCAACCGTCACTACTGTATCCCAATGTCCCACTAATTAAATACACCCACCACCAACATGTCATGATTTCCCTTTTATTAGAAAGGGAATAAGAAAATATAAAATCACCGGATGTAAATAAAATAGTGTAAGAATCAAAGACTAGTATGATATTACCAAGAATTACATAAAATATATATAATCAATAAACTAATAATGATAAATTTAATGTAAAAAAAGGCATGTAAATAATTAAATAAATAAAATCAAATCATGATTTTCAAAAAAACCAATAGCTACTATATCATAGGTATAACATTTTATTTCTATTAGAATAGAAACAGATAGGAATTTTTATCCATATAGGAATGAAATGACATTTCAATCAATCACTGGTATGTAATAGTAATTTTCAATCATAAAACCATGGTTTTAAGCCTTGAAGAAAATTCATATCACGTAATAATGCTATATATGGACTCAGTTAGTTATGGTTCCTAGTGTGAACACATATAATGAGACTCAATATTAGGATGAATAAAAACATGTCCCCAAATAATTGTTCCCCTCATTTAGATAGCTTAGTGGGGTCCTCATCCCCAAATAATTCTTACTTAATTAGTTTACCTTTCATTCATATCCTCCTTCAAAATAACTAATCTCCCACGTGATTTAAGGTAATCAAATTTTATTGGGAAATAATTTATTTTTAATAAATTAAAAACAAATCAAATAATCATGTCATTTAACCCCATGTTCATGTTTAAGAAAAATTCATTTTATTTCAAAAACTAAAATCAAATGGTTTACATAAAAAATATCTGAATCTCAAATAATTTCAATGAAATCCATTGATAATTTGGAACCTTTAAATTTCATCAAAATCATGTTAAAATAATTCATCTCATTTCATGCTATTTATTTTTTAAATCTACACTTTGTCCCAAAAATCCATTTTAAGAGGATTTACTCACATATTCTTTTCATTTTTAAAATCACTTATCATGAAATGAAAATTAATTATTTAAAATTAAATTAGAAAAATAATTCAGAATATATATGAATAATGGGGTTCAAGTGATAGATTTTTTCATACAAAACCACCTTCCCTAATCGTGATCAATCATCCAACATTGAATCCTAAGTCAAAGAGTAGAAGGTACAAAGGATACTAGAATCACAATTCTCAAATCAAAACAAAATTACATAAAGGAAAGAAGTATCCATCACTATCAATGGATGTGATAAATTAGGGGTGATAGTTATATAATCAAATCCAGTTCACACTTATTATAAGAGAATCAACCCATTAACAAAAACATCAATCTATAAAGGAACAAGTTTGAGAAACACAAAATAATTTCTAAAGATATTCTATAGGGATTAGGGTTGAATGAAATTCAATGGAGGATATTTGGAGAAAAATAGGAAATTAATAATAACAATATGATTATTTTACATTATCGTTTCGTGGCTTTGTCATCATAATTATCAATATTGTTCCCACCAATTCCCATGAAGTGATGTTTGATAGATTTTAATTTATTTTTGAAGTCCCACTAAAAATATTGTTCAGTTTCAAATGGTTTTTCAGTGGATTCTATGCAATAAATTTAGCTATTAGATCATGTACACCTCCATTCTAGACAACCTGAACACCTCCTAGGCTTCAAAACATAACAAAAACACCCTTATTTCCCTTTTAAAAAGCTGGTAAATGAAAAAAAATTGACTATATCATCTACAGATCAAACGAAACAAATAGAGAATAAAAAAACAAATAAACCGAATAAAAAATTAGTTCCTTACCTAAAATATGGTAAAAAGTCTTTAAGATATAGTTGGACATGTACTTGTGATTTCTACATTGTAAACCAAATATATGTATTTCATATTTAGATAATTTGTGATAGAGGCTTCTTGTATCTTTTCTAAATTCAATACAATTATAGTCAATTTTATTCCACGGAAGAGAGTTCACTTGGTGATGTAGTTTTGTATCATTATTTCTTATATCTTTGTAGAATTTGAATTCCCTAGTGGTTTCCAAACATCCATATAGACATCGAAACCTTGGAATTCAAGTAATGTACCATACAATTTTAAAGAACGTGATTCATCGTTCATGGATCGATCTTCACTACACATAGTGAATTTTTGGGTGAGTCATCATCCCTATGAGATAAAAATAAAATCATTTTGACCTGGATATTTTTTTTCAAAGATCATATCCATTGAATATAGCATTCATTCTTATTGATATGTTAAAAAATTTCATTTGTTTTATTCTATAGTAATATCATTTAGGACTGCAATTAGTTCTGTAAATATATCATAACTCCATCCACTATCTTCTTTCAATTTTTATAATATTAATATAGTTGAAAATATTGTATATTTATAATAACAGATATACAATGGTATATCTTTTCATCCATATAAATGCTCAGTCAACTTTTTACAATAAAAAATATCATCCTCAATTTCCATTTTCATTTATTCAGCAGAATCTCCATAATAAATTACAATAGTATTCATATAAAGTTATCCACAAATCACAATATCATCATAGTTAGTATGTAGATTTATTTTTTAAATGTGTTTCATCCAACTTATATAGAATCAATATTTCTATGAAAAATTTTAGGTTATTTAAACTATTATAGAAGAAATCATCATGAATAAAAAAATAAAAATATAGAAAATGGATTTGAGAATGGATGTGTGCATGGTCTTTTACAAACATGATGAACTCCATTACTCAATCATCAAACTCATTTTCCATAAAAATAATATCCATCCATTTTTATTTATATCCACCTAATTGTGTTCAATAATATTCATTTTTAGGGAAAATTTAATAAATATGAATATGGGGTGAATATAACATATATATACATTTATATTTGAATAAAATATCATCATTAATGTGTAAATATATAGCTGTGTATATGTGTGTGTCAAAAAATATTTTTTAGAAAATATATAAAGACTATGTTGTAATGATGTAAAAACCTTCATAGTAAAAGGTAGAATCTTATGAAACTTAGAATAGATTTTTTTTATTTCCATAAGAAGAAAGTCATACACACTTTGGACACTCAATAGAAAAAATATAAAAAAAAGTTTTCATGAAAAAAAGTATAGAGGTTGTTATAGGGACCTGTATAGTTAAACCTATGGTGACATAAATATAGAAGAGATTCAGTGAAATATTTCTTTTACATTTACATACTCCCATATTATTTATTTTGTTATTTTATTAAATTTAGTTGGACAATTGAATTTTTCTTTCACCCCAAACAATTTAATAGATGATTTCCATTCCATTCATTTTTTGAATATGTTTGATTGAAATATAATTGTATATAAAATGATATTTTATGAATTCAAAAGTGAATAATAATGGATTCAATTATTTACAAACTATATAAATTTCTAAACATAAATATTAAGTAGTGTGAACAATTATTATTACATTTAAACATTATTATCTTTGATCTTTTAATACTTAATCAATCGTACAAAAAAATCTAATAATCATTATTATTACGGTAATGAATCTCTTCAATTTTAACCATATCAGTGCTTAGTTCATAATTTTTAATTATTTACAAAAAAATTAATTTTAAAATACATATATCATATAGTTGAGAAGATAAATATAATAGATTGAATATGTTTGTGGCTACTACTCAAAAACTAGTTCTTACTTTCCTTGAAAGTTGAATTCTTCCCTTCTCAAAAATCTGTCACTCTTTCACTTTATTGTATCATTAAAACACACAGTGTTCTCATTCAATTTCCAATAAAAATATCTATTTTAAATTACATAATAAATTTTATTTTATAAAACATAATTATATTCTATTTGAATAAAAATATATATTATCAACCTTATTTATAGAAAAATTGTGGAAAATCTATTGCATTATTAATTAAAAAATATATTTGTTGAGACATAAAAAGTAAAATTCCCTCTATCGAATTTGCATCATTGTCAGGGGTTACCAAGATGTTTACTATTTTATATAATTTTATTGAAATATTTTTGAAAATTTATAGTATTACAATAAATTTTTGATTTAATAGCATTCTATTTTATTTTTAATGTGAAATTATGGAATCCCCAAATATAGAATTAGAGAAATTTTACCCTAAAATTAATAGGACTATTCACAATAGAGTTTAAAAATAGTAGAATGCAATTATAAAATTTTAGAAGATACTTATTTGAATTATATTTAAAATGAAAAAACTCAAAAATCAACTCTAAAACTTGAAAATTTTAAAACACCTAAACAAGAGTATCCAAACAAAATGGAATCATGGCCAAAAAAACAAAAAGAAATTATCTTATATAAACTATGGTAATTGAAACTTGATGATATGAATAATTTTTTTAGTCATTCCACTATAGTACAAATAGTTTAAGGGGAATGAGGGTGGTATGGTACATGGGAAAAGAATAACTAAAAATTGTGAAATAATCAACGACTAACTAAAAAAGTGTTTAAATATTCATATAACTTTAGTTTTGAGAGGGATTCATCTTATAAGGTTGAGTGGATTAGTGGAGGAGGTTGAGTAATACAAGATCTTGAATGGTGAAAGCATGTGGGGTTCTGTCGTGGTTTATTTTCACTAAAGTGGGTTTTTTTAGTGTTTTCCAAAAAGTGTGGATAAACAACGGTTTTATCAACAATAAACTAAAAAGATCTGATAGAACCTATAGTTATCATTTTATTTTAAGCCCCAATATAAATAATTTATAAAAAATTACATTATGTTTTATTATTTATTCGAATTATTTAAAAACTATAAATTAATATATATTGAAATGAAGATGAATACATATTAAATATGTAAACCACTACCATATAAAAAAATTAATTGTTAATGAATAAATAATAATAAATAAATATTTATAAATAATTATAAAAAATGTATAAATGAAAAAAACAACAAACGGACAAATGTTAAAATATTATAAACAATATTAAAATTAACATTATTAGTGAATTAATAATATTAAATGAATGAATGTAATAAAATTGAAATTTAACACTTATAAACTATATAGAGTGAGAAAATATTAAAAAATTAATATTTTGTATAAATCATATAGATTATTTAAAATATTAAAAATGACTAAATATTAAAATTAAAACTAATACATATTAAATATATAAATTACAACCATTTATAAAAATTAAAAAGTAATGTATAAATATGTATAATTTTTTTTTTAAAATTAAAAAATAATTATACGAATTAAAATTTAAAATGAATAGATTCAAAAATACTAAAATATGATGAATATTATTAATGAATAAATTATGTTAAAAAGGAATAAATTATAAATAATATCAAAAATTAAAAATAATTATATATTGAATATGAATATAAAAAATGAATATAATATACCAATTAAAAAAATAACGTATAATATATATTATGTTAATTAATAAAATTTTAAATTTATTTTTAAAATTGAATAAATTACATAAATAGAATTTATTTGTGTTTTAATCAACATTATATTTCCTTATCAATGTATATATGATTGTGAAATTAATGTATATATATATATTAATAGTATATGTTAAATTGGAAAAAAATCACTTTTATATAATATTCACATTAAACGTCCATTACTAAATACTTTTTAGAAAATATTTTTCATTAAAAATAATTTCTTTCTATAAAATATTTTTACTATAGATATGTATATTTATATATCAAAATGAAAATATTTCTATTTTAAAAATATCAAATATATTAATGAATAATCATTTGTAAAATAATATTAAAAATGTATAGATTTAAAATTTATTAAAAATGAATAAATTATAAACAAATGTAAAAAATACTAATCATTATTAATGAATAAATGTTATAAATTTCTGAAGTTTGATTAAAAACTCAAGGTATAATTTTTTTTTTAAAAAAAATGAATGAGATATATTAGTTATATAAATGTAAATACTCATTATATATATAAAAATAAATATTATATATATAGATATATATTACTACATTACACATATTTAAGTAAACGTTATAAATTGAGAATGAAGATGATTTTATTCCAACCTCAATAATCTCCTTAGGTCTAAATAATGCATGCAAGGGGTAGTTTTTAGAGCCAAATGACTAAATGATGTTAAATGTAACTCTATCTTCTTTAATTACCTTCATAGAGTTTGGATGGACCAGAAACACTTATCCTATCATCATGATGATGATAATATTATGGATAATTTGAAATACCTATTGGCCCATGTGGTTTTATACTTAAAAAATCATTTTAATTGCCTATGAATAGATTTGAGCTGATTGATGGAATCATACATACACTTTAAACCATGTGGAAAAATCCAATATCACTTATATTTAATTATAATAATAATTCATGGAGACTATTTTTTGGAATTAAATCAAATATCTATCTTATACTAGATGTTTTGTCTAACTATTTTTTCCAAAATTATTTGGGAACTATAGATACAAATTTTGGAAGGCTTGTCAGTCACTTTTTTAAAGGAGGTTCTCTTCTTTATGGGGTTTCTGGTCAATTCCTTACTATCACAAAAAAAAAGTTGTAGAATTACTAAAAAATCAATATTTTGAAGATTATTACTTTATTTAACACCATATATAAAATCTTTAGAGAAATTATTGTTGATAGTCTGGCTCGAATCTCTAATATGACTGTTTCTCCAAATCTGTTTATATTCATTAATGGAAGGTCGATTTTGGACTGTCTCATCATATCCCCAGATTATGTAATCGTTGTCCAAAATACTACTAGGTATGGTGAAATTTACTTGTTTCATGATGTTAAAATATAATTTGGAACGATTTATTGAAATTTTTCATGAAAAGTGCTAGACGTTTTGGTTTTGATGGGATATTATTCCATTGGTTGGAAAAAAATTATGGTTTTCCTAAATCACTATGCCAATTAATGCATCTTCTAATGTATACATCACATTTTCAATAATTGTTATGAAATGTGACCATATTTTTTTAGTTATCTTCTCCATTCATGAGAATTATCTTAGCATGGTCACTTCTAGATTAGTTAGTAAGGGTAAACTAAAGATTGTCTTGGATACTAAAGGTTTTTCACTACTCTCACATTTTATATGAGTATGAAATAATCATATTCACACATTGGTGACAATGAAAACATCAAATAACTAAAGAACGAAATATTACACTATGAAATTTCATTAGTATACTAAATTATATGGGGAAATTATTTTATTTAATTTAGAAGTACCATACATTCCAGCAGGAAAATTAACTATCTCAATAAACTGGGTATTGAAGAAGGTGGCTTTACATTAATCTATATTGTTGTTAAAATTTTATGAGGGAGATTATGAATCACATATTAAATTAGAATCATTTTCAAAATTAGAGGGAAACTAGCATATTATAAAGGAAAGACTTTATACAAGCCTGGTAGAATATATTTTTCTAATTCATTTATTACTTCTATATTTGTATACTAATTGTTGTTTTAACAATGGTAGAATTCGCTTATTATTAGAATAAAATCCTATATAAATATCTTTATTTTGAATGGGATCATACAAGTGCTTATGAATATATCCTATAAGCATGTGGAATCTCACTGTGTTTGGGATTTATTCACTTTAATAAGAACATAAATGATGTGTAGTACTTGTTTCTCTTTTTTTTTCACTACACCAACCTCATAGATTGCACTATTTGTGATTTTTATACTTGATCAAATCTATCAAAATCTCTCCAAGTGTTTCTCAAAGGATGTATAGATCTCCCTCCATCGTCATAACTTCTGATTTTATTACAGGTTTTTTAAACGAACTAGGGTTTGTCATTCGGAAAGGTCACAACAAAGATGTTCATAATTAGAACACATTCAACATATACGCTTCTATTATCTATATGATGGATGAAATCATGGAAGAATGAAATTTTGGAAAGGGAGTCTATCATAACTCCTTCAATTATTTCTTAGTGCCATGATGACTTGGTATCAATAGAAGTTTTAGTCCACCGTCAGGTACCATCGATGTTTTTTTACAATTTCATTTTATAACCTTGATTAAATCCAAAATAGACTGCTTATCAAGAGAAAACTATACATCTTAAGGTTAGGGAGATATCTTCAATGTTCAATATGGAGACATAGTGGGATGCCACTATGAATCAGGTGACATTTATGTCTCCGCTGAAGATGACATGATATCGGTTTTTAATGCTCCTGAACAATCCATATAGTGGGATGAGAACATCCTCGAGTAGGAAAGTGACACTACCACCATCGTTAATTATCTTAGGCTAGGTTAGACCTATTTCTCTTAGAATATGACTTATAGATGGATCAGATGCTTGGATTATCTCTCATCTATAGTCTTTATAGTCACTCATGGGTACATGGAGGTAAATTTTTTAGAAAAATATCTTCCCAAAAAAGGTATCAATTTCAATGATATTATATGGTCTAGTGAGATAAGAGATGATCTATTTCCTCTTTTTTAAAGGACCCATTACAAAAATTATTTCATCAGATACTTGATATATTTTCACTTTTCTTTTCACAAAAGAGCTCTCCAAACCTGGGTATGGTATAACACTTTATTGTCACAGTTTATATTATATATTTATATATATAAATATATCAATATAAATTTATTTACATAATGAAAATAATAAATATAATAATGAACTATCACAAATAAAATAATATTAAAAATGAATAAATTATAGAAAATTTAAAAATTTAAATTTTTTTAAATGAATAAATTATAAATAATGTAATAAAGAAATAAAATTGACAATAAATAAATAAAATTAAATGAATGAATTCTAAAAATGAGTGACATCTAATTAAAAATTAATTGAATATTTTTTTAAAAAAATAATAAAAATATGATATATTAGTTATATAAAATTTAAAAAATTAAATATTATTAAAATTAAAAAAACAAATTAAAGAATTAAAAATTAAAAATTAATAAGATTAAAAATATTAACAAATTTATTAATGAAAATAATAATAATATTAATAATAATTTAAATATATACAAATATATGAAAAAGTAATAAATATTATACAATAAATAAAAATATAAAAAAAGAATAAAATTTCATAATTGAAAACAAAATATATATTAAATATTAAAAATTAATATATAAAAAACAATTTATTATTTGTGTATGTCTGTTTATATAAACATGAAATAATAATGTATGTGTGAAATTACCATATGACATATTAAGTGTCTATATACAAATTTAGTCAATATATTTAATTAATAATTAAATATTAATCATTTTATATACTTTTAATTTTAAAAACAAACATTGATATAACAAAATGTTATTAAATTTCTATTAATATTAATTAGTCATTAGTTATAATTAATATTAAATTTGAATTAAATTAAAAATAAACAGATAACATATATATTAACTATAAATTCATATTTAGTATGATATAAATCATCTCTAAGAAAAATATATATATAATTTATTTTTAATAATATATACTTTTTTATAACAAAATCATCTTTCATCAGTGCAAAAACATCTTCTGATAATGGATAATATTATCATTGCAAGAAAAAGACTGGATAAATATAACCTTTATCAATGAAAAAAAACATGGGTAATGAAGATACCATTGTTAGTTCTTTCTTAGCATTTATAATGATATCCTTTACTAGAACATGTACATTGCGTTGAAAAAACCATCCCTTTATCAGGGATTTTTGTTAGCACTAATAAATGGCACCACTCAATATTCATGACATAGTAGTAGTGTAAGATCCCGAATCTTATAAATGTGTGTCCTCATTTATGTTTTGGTTTGAATACCTTATTTTTGTTAATTAAGTGTGTTCCCAAGTCCTAGAGGAGGCTAGGGGTGTTCCAGGGGTTCAAGACCTGAAAAAGGGAAGAAAAGGGGGTTTTCTAGGTAGGCAGTACGGTCTGCGCATGATTACTAGAAACCGTGTGGACAACCCAAGAAACCAAGCAGAAGGTGTGTTTTTGGACAGCAGCCTTCGCACGGTTTGGGAGACCATGCGGCTAAACTGTGCGAGGTGTATCCTTTGGGAAGAAGCATCCACATAGTTTGTGCATGATTTGGAAAACCGTGCAGGTAAACCATGTGGCCTAGAAATCTTTTAAAAATTACAATTTTTCACCTAGGGATTTTTATAAGACCCCGAGATTTTAGGAGATATATTATTTTTAATTTCTTTGATATTCTCTTAAACACTACACCAAGATTAGCTTCTACTATATGTAACAATGAATTAGCTTGCAGTATACGCAACACTATTCTTGGCTTTCATTACATGCAATCGCAACCTTCCTCGATAGCTTGCGTTGTATGCAATAACGAGTTTCACTAAAAAATGATATGCTATTAAAATATTATTAAAACTAGCCATCATGAATAGTAATACCCACTTTTTGAAATTTTGTAAATTTTATTTTTCAAAATGGAATTCATTTTTGGATTTGGAATATCAAAATTAGCCTAGGGTGAAATTTTGGTATTTTTCTGAAAAACTTTCAATTTTTGATGAATAGAGAAAACACTAGGTTACTATTTAAAAAACGATTTTTTTTTAAAATAATTATTTATTTTAATTAAATTTATTTTAGGTCAAAATTGATACATAATACCTATATAAGTTCAATTCAATTCATTGGATTCATTTTATAATAATTTTAGATATATAAAAATTTTATTGAACTTTTCACCGTCCTTTACCCACCTCCTAGGAGAATTTGCAAATTTACATAAAACATAATTTTACCGCTTTTGTGAGTAGAATTTCGAAAATCCGAGAGACAAGGTTAATATCAAGGACTAAATTGTGGTTCAATGAGATGAAAATAATTTTTTGTCAATAGTAACTTTTCACTTTTATTTACCATTGTTAAAAGTAAATAGGGTAATTAATGGTACAAATGATATTAATATTGCCCTAACACATGTCCTAATTTTATTGGATAAATATAATTCGACCAAAAACAACCTTAGGAATAAAATATGTCCATTTAGGTCCACTTGAATTAAATTAGGACATTTATTATTAATTTATTTAAAGAAGGGTTAAAATAGTTATAATCACTGTTTAATAAGTAATTCATTTTTAATATAGGTTTATACATAAGATAAATTCGACTATAAATTTTCATTAGAAATCTAAAAATATTTTATACCTAATGGTATTTTATATATAATTTTTTAGACATTAAATAATTTAAAATATTTATGACACAATGGTGATAAAGTAATTACATAAATAATGAAATATTAAAATAATTGATATTATAAATACCCAAATAAATGTAATATGAGACTTTTTTTGAATTACACTAATTTTATAGGTTAATATGACATATTAATATTTATTTAATTTACTTTATTCGAACTAATCATTCTGTAATGATTTTCACAAAAATCAATTACCAAATAGTGTCAGAATTGACATAAATTTTTTTTTAAAACAAATACTATATTATTAATTGTTATTTTATTCATAAAAATCTAAGGCTCGGCCAAATGAATTAGATAAGGTTATATATATTAATAATAAACAACTTGGGGTTCCTTTGGCTTGTTATAGTAAATTTATTAACCTTTTAGTGTAAGAAAATAAGAAGACACGGTAAAAGTAAAATTATTTAACTTAGAATTAAATCTAAATGATAAGGATAAAATAGTAACCTAAATTTGTCTAAAATCTATTGGATGAGAGGATTTAGACCCATCCCCACCTTAGCTTAGAAATAAATCAATTTGGAGCTATTAAAAACCGAATATGACTTTATAATAACATAATATTTTTATTTTTTTCAAAGGTGCCCCTCTCCTCCCTTATAAAAAGGGCACCCATTCCCTCTACTATTCACACCGTTTTGAGCCTTGAAGCTCAGCCAAACCGTGCCCATTTCTCTTCTACACTTCCCTAGAAACATTCTGGTGGTTTTTTTGCTTATGAAAATACCAACTCTACTTCCTTAAGTGAAGGCTTAAAGGAGGTGCGTCGAAGAAGAGGTAATATCTTCTTTCGATTCTCTCAAGTTTCTTTCTTCTTCAAATTCATCTTATTTAGTTGTTTAATTATAAAGTAATAACATCAGTATCACTCATATACTGATATGTTATTATGAATTTGAAACAACCCTATTTCACCTTCTATCCATCCTATGGAAAAGGAAATCACCATGCGTGCGTACGTAAGGAATACCGTCTCCACGCCGTGGTGTAATCAGTTTTTCCACCACCTCCTTACATGGATGGGTATAATGGTCTAAATAAATAAATATATATGGTTATTTTAAAGTAATATTGATTCTTTAATATTATACATACACTTCAATACAATTCCACGATCATGGGAATGATATCATCGCTCGTGCGTATGTACGGACTACCGTCTCCACGAACGCGATGAGATTCATTTTCCATGATTAACCAATCAAAAATGATTATAAAGTATATATAATAATAATTAAATATATGAAATAATTAAGCTACTGGATTTATGTATACACATATATATATATATATATATGTCATCTACTTACTTCCATTCAAGACAAAAAACGAAAGGAAAACAACGTTCATGCGTACGTACGGCCTACCGTCTCCATGAACGGTGTGTTTCATTTCATTTATCTATCTATTATATATATATATACTGAATATATATGATATATAAATCATGTTTTACATTATGTAAGTAAGTCAATCATGATATATGTAATAATAATATCACGAACAACAAGTCCAAACACGTACGATAAAAGAAACAATTTTACACAAAACACTACTTTAAAAGTGAATTGACAAATTAACAGGTAATATAAATACCTAAGTGAACCATATATGATATAAAACAATGAATATGATTCTTTAATAATTCAATGAAATTATTTAAATAATTATACAGGAGGTTTGGATACATACGAAGCATATCGGACATAAGGTAAGGGATTACTTTTCCAATCTCGTTCTTATCTGAGATTGTTTATTCGTAAGTATTTACTGGGGTTATTGTTCTCATCCATGTACATGTTTCTTAAAAATGGTTTCATGTATGTTTAATGTAGTTTTTACCCATTTTGACTTTTACTACATGGTATGTATGGAATTTTTCTTTTACGGGGTACTTTTTGACTTTTCTGGAAAAAGTAAAAGAAGAATGTTTTTTTAACTTATACGGCACGAACGAATTTTTAAAGTTTTATAAAGCCTTATTTTCATGAAGATTCCTCCAAAGGATTTCATGACTATTTTCAAAAAAAATCTTTTTCTTTTAAAATTTCTTGATGTTTTGTGAAAAGAAATTGATTTTGAAGAATAAAGGAGATTTTCCTCAAGAATTAATTTCAAGTGTTTTATCAAAACCATTTTCCATCTAAGACGACATTATTTAATATGTGTATGTTTCAAGTATAAAGTCTCTATGATTTAAATGGTTTCACTTTTCTTATTATGAAATGATATCCATTTATTTTATATATATTATGTAATGATGGGATGATGTTTATGAAACCCATTTTATTCGTTGGGTTATTATGAATGTTTTATGTTTATTTTTTGGAGCAAGTAAGTATGATTTCATTATGAGATGGGTGGGACCTATATCTTCATCCAATGCATTAGGTAAAGATTTATATCTCATGAGATAGACATGGCCAGAATGGTAAGTTAATCAGGTTCAGTGTTACAGGACTGAATTGAGGAGTGAAGTCGATTCAGAAAGGGACTTTGTCCACTAAGATGGTCTTGGAAGAAATGCCTTGGCTACAATGGAAATCATATCATGTTCTTAATGTTATGCCACAATTACAAGTTTTATTTCCAAGCTATTTTATCTTGATTGATGTTAATTTATGATATATGTATTACGTACTTCCATGATTTATGACTTTACTCAAGATTTTGATGTTTAGATTTTATGTTCAAGTTCTTGCATTCAAAGGGTTATGGATTGTTTTATGTTTTCTATGTTTACCCTTACTGAGATTTTGATCTCACCCTTTTTATGTTTTCTTTTCCCCAGGATATAAATAAAGGTTTTTGGTAAGAAAACCAAAATGGGAAGATCTTTATGGGAGATGTTGAAGATCTTTTACCATGATTAGAATATTTCATTCTGAGTTTCCAAAGACACTAAACTAATATGGTCTTTGGACGTATGTTTTTGTCATGTATTAATTATTCCGCAAAAGTAATGTAATGTCAATGTACATCAAGCTTTGGGTCTCTACAGTTGGTATCAGAGAAAAGGTTTAGTTAACCTTTGGAAACTAGTATGCGAAAACTCTAGTGAAATCTATAGATATATTTCTAAGGTATGTATAGGGATGTCCTTAAGGGTAAGTATACGTATACGTTATAGTCCTAAAATTTTTCTAATGATCTTAGAATTAAACCTAAGCTGTCAGATATTGAAGGTACTCCCCCTTTATTATGTTGTTTTCCTAGCATGATTTTTTCCTCTCACACTATTCTTTTTGGGTTTTAGAAAATGTCTGGAAAAAGGAAGATTCACGATAACGGAGGATATGATGGACAATGGAATGATATTATTCATGAGAAACCAAATTAAATTGGATGTAGAGCCCAACATATCGTTATTATTCCAAATAAAAAATCACATAATATGATCGATAATCTCAACTTTGGTAAGTTTCCTGACTCATCTAATAAGAGAAAGATGGAGTTTCATGATGATCATAGAGGAATGAATGTTCAATTCCCATCATGTAAATCATGTGGGAAGAGGCATCAGGTAGAATGTTTCAAATGAACTGGAAGATGATTTGGGTGTGGAAAAGAAGGAGACAAAGCCAGTAATTGCAAAGAAAAAGGTTGAGTTAACACCATGGACAAGGATAATGGTATTTCTAAGACATCAACAGCGGATAAATGTTTTAAATATGGAATGTACGAGCGTTATGCAAACCAATTCCCTAAGGGAAAATCTCATGAAGAGAATCAGCAAGGCCATTTGGGTAGTATTTATGTGGATGATGATGAGGAGACTACAAATGATATATGAGATGAAAGAAGTGTTGAAGCTCAGTCAGTTGTTTCAGAAGGTAGTGGAATGATTGTATGTTTATCAAGAGTTATGTTGTATAGTTAATGGTACTATGTAATAAAGAATCATATATGGATTGTTACACTATTGTTTTTCCTAAATTACTTGAAAGTATATGTTGAATAGTACCAGTAACCATGAAAGGTTATTCAAATATTTTTGGAAAGTAGATGATATGCACATAATGAAGGGATAAGAATATAATGAAATGTTTGATTGTATTCATGAGCTCATTACCGATATAAGGACTAAGTGATATTATGGTTTGAGTATATAGAATTTTTGGGATTTTGGTTCGTGGAAGGTGTTAAAATTTATGAACATTCATGTTTTCACTAAGGTTCCATGGGTATTTATTCTTCAAGAGAATACATGATTAAGTTATTCACATGTTTGTAATTTGACCAACAAGATATATCTTATGATATATGGGGGATAAATGATGGAATTCACGTGATTGTTATGTGAAATTTCAATTAATCATTTTCTTTATACTATGAGGTTGGACCGAAGTATTTTATATAATCCTAAAGATTGGAATGGATTATGTTGGACATAAGTTATTATTGTTTAAGGATAGAACTTTTTTCGATATTATTGATGGGATGTTATAGTAATGTAGTTTTAGAAAAAGGACAACTTACAGGACGGGCGACAACCCATCGCGTCGGAAAAGGATGTGGGAATCGAACCCACAACCGAAGTGCGACTAGCCTTTATCACATACCACTGGCCTACAGGAAGTCCATGGTTAGTAGAAACTAGTTTTATTTTATTAATCGATGTGATATATGAAGTATAAGTTCATTTTTGGAATCCTATATGATTAACCTCACCATATATGGACTTATGTATATTTGATAACTTTTGTTAACATTTTGTTTGAAACATATGGAATGACCCATCATTCTATAACATGATCTGTTAACACTTCACGAATAACAAATTCAACTTCATTTCATTAGGAGATGAAGTGGAAATTGTTCAAAGCATGAACAACAGTGAGACTGTACCAAAATGAAGCAAGTATTTCTTCTAATTCAAAATTTTCAAATTTAGGGAAATGATATTGAAAACCAAAAATGTTGTCCTAGTGCCTTTATATCCGATGAATTAGATGGTACCTTAGATTATCAAAAATTTATGGCTTTGTGATTGATGGCTTTTTCATAGCCATGTTCTCTACCATGCCCATCAGAACGTAATGGGTAGATTTTTCTTCTATATCCATATTTTCACCTATGTTCTCCTGTATGGAATCCCAGGGATGCGTTACTTTGGGAAATTGTTACATTTCATACATTAGTTTTTAAAATTAAGTTTTAGTATTCCTTTTTACGACGTGGGTTTCTATGAATAGTAAAATATTTATAACCCCGATGAATTTCGAGGATGAAATTCCTTTTAAGGGGGGTAGAATGTAACACCCCAAGATTTAATGAGATATATTATTTTTAATTTCTTTGATATTCTATTATACAATACAACAAGATTAGATTGTACTATACACAACACCGAATTAGTTTGCAGTATACGCAACACTATTTTTCGCTTTCATTACATGCAATCACGACCTTCCTCGATAGCTTGCGTTGTACGCAATATCAAGTTTCACTAAACAATGATATGCTATTAAAATATTATTAAAACTAGCTGTTATTAATAGTAATACCCAATTTTTGAAATTTTTTATATTTTATTTTTCAAAATGGACATCATTTTTGGATTCGAGATATCAAAATTATCCTACGGTGAAATTTTGGTATTTTTTTGAAAACTTTCAATTTATGATAAATAGTGAAAACACTGGGTTACTATTTAAAAACCAAATTTTTATTTAAATAATTATTTATTTTATTTAAATTTATTTTAGGTCAAAATTGCTACATAATACCTATATATGTTCAATTCAATTCATTGGAGTCATTTTATAATAATTTTAGATATATAAAAATTTTATTGAACTTTTCACCATCTTTTACCCACCTCCTAAGAGAATTAGAAAATTTACATAAAACATTATTTAACCACTTCTGTGAGTGGAATTTCGAAAATTAGAGAGACATGGTTAATATCAAGGACTAAAATTTGGTTCAATGAGATGAAAATACGTTTTGGTGAATAGTAACTTTTCACTTTTATTTACCACGGTTAAAAGTAAATAGGATAATTAATGGTAAAAATGATATTAATATTTCCCTAACACATGTCATAATTCTATTTGATAAGTATAATTCGACCAAAAACAACCTTAGGAATAAAATATGACCATTTAGGTCCACTTGGAATAGATTAGGACATTTATTATTAATTTATTTAAAGAAGGGTTTAAATAATTATAATCAAAGTGTAATAAGTAATTCATTATTAATATAGGGTTATACATAAGATAAATTCGACTATAAATATTCATTAGAAAGGTAAAAAGATTTCATACCTAATGGTATTTTATTTATTATTTTTTAGACAATAAATAATTTAAGTTATTTATGACACAATGGTGATGGAGTAATTACCTAAATAATGAAATATTAAAATAATTGATATTATAAATACCCAAATAAATGTAATATGAGACTTTTTATGAATTAAAATAATTAATAGGTTAATATGACATATTATTATTTATTTAATTAACTTTATTCTAACTAATCATTCTATTATGATTTTCACAAAAATCAATTACCAAATAGTGTCAAAATTGACAAAAAATAGTGTTTAAAAAACATATTATATTACTAATTGTTATTTTATACCTAATAATCTAAGGTTGGGCCAAATGAATTAGATAAGTATATATATATTAATAATAAACAACTTGTGGTTCGTTTGGCTTATTATAGTATGTTTATTAACCTTATAGTGTAAGAAAACAAGAAGAGACGGTAAAAGTAAAATTATTTAACTTAGAGTTATCTAAATGATAAGGGTAAAATAGTAACCTAAACTTGTCTAAAATATATTTCATGATATTATTTCGACCCATACCCACCTTATCTTAGAAATAAATCAAATTGGAGCTATTAAGAACCAAATATGACTTTATAATAAAATAATATTTTTAGTTTTTCCAAAGGTTCCCCTCTCCTCCCTTATAAAAAGGGCACCCCTTCCCTCTTCTCATCAAACCCTTTTGAGCCTTGAAGCTCGGCCAACCCCTGAACATTTCTCTTCTCCACTTCCCCAGATAAATTCTGGAGGTTCTGTTCTCCTCAAAAGACAAACTATACTTCCTTCAGAGAAGGCTTAAAGGAGGTGTGTCGAAGAAGAGGTAATCTCTTCTTTCGATTCTCTCAAGTTTCTTTCTTCTTCAACTTCTTCTTATTTAGTTGTTTCATTATAAAGTAATAAAATCAGTATCAATAATATACTGATATGTTATTATGAATATGAAACAGCACTATTTCACCTTCTATCCATCCTACGGAAAATGAAATCACCACGCTTGCATACGTAAGGAATATCGTCTCCACGTCGTGGTGTAATCAGTTTTTCCACCACCACCTTACATGGATGGGTATAACGGTGTAAATAAATAACTATAAATGGTTATTTTAAAGTGATATTGATTCTGTAATATTATACATACACTTCAATACAATTATATGATCATGGTAATGATATCATCGCTCGTGCATACATACGGACTACCGTCTCCACGAACGCGATGAGATTCATTTTCCATGATTAACCATTCAAGAATGATTATAAAGTATAGATAATAATAATGAAATATATTACATAATGAAGCTACTGGATTTATGTATATATATATATATATATATATGTCATCTACTTACTTCCATTCAAGTCAAAAAAGAAAGGAAAACAGTATTCATGCATACGTACGGCCTACCGTCTCCATGAACGGTGTGTTTCATTTCATTTATCTATCTATTATTATATATATACTGAATATATATGATATATAAATCATGTTTTACATTCTGGAAGTATGTAAATCATGATATAAGTTATAATAATATCAAGAACAACAAGTCCAAACACGTACGATAAAAGAAACAATTTTACCCAAAACACTAATTTAACATGGAATTGAAAAATTAACGGGTAATATAAATACCTAAGTGAACCATATATGATATAAAACAATGAATATTTTTCTATAATAAGTAAATTACATTATATAAATCATTATACAGGAGGTTTAGATACATACGAATCATATCGGACATAAGGTAAGGGATAACTTTTCCAATCTCGTTCTTATCCGAGATTGTTTATTCATATGTATTTTCTGGGGTTATTGTTCTCATCCATGTACATGTTTCATAAAAATGGTTTCATGTATATTTAATGTCCTTTTACCCATTTTTTACTTTTACTACATGGTATGTATGGAATCATTCTTTTACGAGGTACTTTTTGACTTATCTGGAAAAAGTATGAGAAGAATGTTTTTTTAACTTATACGGCACAAACCGATTTTTACAGTTTTATAGAGCCTTATTTTAATGAAGCTTATTCCAAAAGATTTAATGAATATTTTTTTAAAAAATCTTTTTCTTTTAAAATTGCATGATATTTTGTGAAAAGAAATTGATTTTGAAGAAGGAATGATATTTTCCTCAAGAATTCATTTCAAGTGTTTTATCAAAACCATTTTCCATTTAAGATGACATTATTTCATATGTGTATGTTTCAAGTATAAAGTCTCTATGATTTACATGGTTTCACTTTTCATATTATGAAATGATATCCGTTTATTTTATATGGATTATGTGATGATGGGATGATGTTTATGAGACCCATTTTATTCGTTGGGTTATTATGAATGATGTATGTTTATTTTGTGGGACAAGTAAGAATGATTTCATTATGAGATGGGTGGTACCTATATCTCCTTCCAATGCATTGGGTAAAGATTTATATCTAATGAGATAGACATGGCTGGAAAGGTAAGTTAATCAAGATCAGTGTTACAGGACTGAAATGAGGAGTGAACTCGATTCAGAAAGGGACTTTGTCCACTAAGATGGTCTTGGTAGCAATGCCTTGGGTACTATGGAAATCATATCATCTGCTTAATGTTTTGGCACAATTATATTTTTTATTTCCAAGCTATTTTATCATGATTGATGTTCCTTTATGATATATGCCTTACGTACTTCCAAGATTTATGTCTTTACTCAAGATTTTTATGTTTAGATTTTATGTTCAAGTTCTTGCATTCAAATTTTTATTGATTGTTTTATGTTTTCTATGTTTACCCTTACTCAGCATTTGAGCTCACCCTTTTTATTTTTTCTTTTCCCCATGATATAAATAAAGGTTTTAGGTAAGAAAACCAAAAGGGGAAGATCTTTATTGGAGATGTTGAAGATCTTTTACTATGATTAGAAGATTTCGTTCCGAGTTTCCAAAGATACTAAACTAATATGATCTTTGGGTGTCTGTTTTTGTCATGTATTAAGTATTCCGAAAAAGTAATGTAATGTCCATGTACGTCAAGATTTGGGTCTCTACAATTTTTTACCCTAACTCGTGATTTCCTCCCATTAAACCCCTATTTCCCTTAGAGAGGAAGAATATCTCAATAGGCCTCCAAGAGATCAATATCCCTAATTTCATAGGCGTTTTTGGTGCAGTTGGTTACAGATCGAAGCTCCAGGTGAGGATAATCACTTCCTTTCTTCTCTTTTGAGTTTAGGGGTTGTATCTTCTTCTTTCTCCCTCTAAATCACTAAAACCCAACTCTTTTGGTGAGTTTTAGGTTTCTTCTTTAAATTTGGGTTGAAGTGGAATCTAAGGGCATAATTAAGAGTGTGTTCAACAACAGAATCGAGGTAGGTTGTCTACAAGTTATATCGCTTGGTTTACATGATGATTTGTGTAAGTGTGGTTTTTTTATTGGGTGTCTCTTGGAATGTTTTGATTACCCATGGCATGTATTTTCTAAAGGGTTGTTTAAAACGTAAAAGGGAACCCTCATGATCTCCATGGGATGCATTGAGGGTGATAAGACTAAACTATGGCCTCCAATGCGGTGAGATAACTTTTCCAGACCATTGGATTGTGAAGAACAATTAGGATTGTAGTGTGTTTATGATGAGTCCTTGATAAAAATGATTATGATATTGATGATGTTGCGGTAGAAGCAATGTGATGCACCTAGGCTTAATAATAATAACTGAAGGGATGTTGGGTTAACATGAATGTGGTTTATATGGGTGAACGTTGCTACTTTAAATGAATTGTGAATAGTTTGGGAACATGTTATAGGTTAGTATATAGAAATTATGATAGACCATAATGGAATGGATTATGAGTCTAGTAATTAAGCCTAGTGAGATAGTCATAATGAACAATTCTTAGTGAGATAATCATAACAGAAGGTAATTGTTCTAAATGGATGATGATGTGAAATGTGGTAATGGTGTTAATGGGTTAAAGCATGGTATTAACTCATATGTGTTGTTATGATTTATGTTTTCCTTGGGAAATCATTGTGATATGGTGTGAATGATTAATGGATTTATATATATATATATAGCATGTGAACATTTCTTGGTAGTGTGGGGTGTTGCTGAGGTTCTACACCCACGGGTCGAGTTTGAATGATGCTCTAAACTCCACCAAATTGCATGGGTTATGGATGAGGACTGATGCTCTATTCCCCTAATGTTTGTATCCACCCGGACTGATTCTTTGAGGTGAGGATATGGTTGATGGTGAGTTGGATTGATGCTCTAAACTCCACTACATGTTTCAATTGGGTATGATACTATGTACTTGAGGTCATGCAGCTTTTTATATTTGATGAACCCATGTCAAATGTGTTGAAAATTGTATGTAATGGGAAATGGGATAAAATAGTAAGATTTATAAATGGTAATAAATTTGGGTGATGGATCTAAACTAGATAAGGTCACTTAATCTTTTACATATCATTTATTATTAATTTTCCTTTTCATGATCATCTGTTTATACCATATATTTTGTAGACACAGATGGTGGTGGCCTACTGAGTTGTACTCACACCCTTCTTGGGTTGCCATTGGGTACCCGAGCAATCTTCATGTTTGCAGGTCAGGAGAAGGGAAATGGTCCTTGCTTGGAAATTGGGATGGCTTCATTGTGCATGGAAGAGGACCCAGACATGGTTTCGGGACCCTTTTGTGGGTTTTGTAGTTTTCTTTGTTTTTCGGTTTTGTTCACTTTTTCACTTATAGTATGGAATGAAATATTTACTATTGTACATGGTTTTACCCCTTTGGGGGGAATGGTTGTTTATGCATGCTCTTGTATTATTGATTGTTATTCCGCTATTTTTTATCTTATTTTGAGTCTTACTCGGATAAAATAGGGTATAGTCTCCCCAATTAACTATTCAAACCCCTTCTACTAGTCGGAAAACTTTGGCTTACGTGGTGGAATGATAAAGTTCATGTAAACACCCGACTTGGAGCACCAATTTAGTGTCTTCCGAGTCAAGGACGTTACAATGTCATATCAGAGGAGGTATTTATTCTCCTATCTGGAATCTTGTTATTTGGGATGGTAGATGAGAGTTAGGATGTCTTGGCCTTGGTAATGAGCTCATGATTGGGAGTAGCTAAACCATCTATGAGGGAATCCCCAAGTCCCCCAGGGTGGGAATGGTTGTTATTGATAGTGAGATGTTACAGAAGATTATACATCACTATTGGGTGATGCAAATGTTTTGTAATGTGATGGTTTAATGATATTTTCCTTGTGGCCTCAATGGCATGAGGTTTTGCATTCATGCATCATTATTGGCACCTTGGGAGGTAGGTTACATACATCTTTGTAAGAACACACAGGTTGGGTGTGTGAGTAATGGAAGATAGAATTCTCCTTGCATTATATAATTAAAAAGTGAAAATGTTGTAAACTAAACAATGTAAATGGATTAAGATAATATAATGATAAGTTATAACTAATTAAATATGTTTAGTTAAGGGTCGCAATAAATTGAATATGTTGTTTGTAACTTGTTGTGTAAGATTTGGGGTGGTGTATGGTTTTTTTCCCCTTGTGGACCATGGCCCACGGTAGGGATGGTGGGGGTAATGTTTCTGGACTGCTAAAGTTTGTTGGGATGGTTCAAGTATAGTGGGTTGATGTGGCTGGTGAAGAACCTTCATGTTTTGAATTATGAAAGTTCTATTGTATTTGTTCTGAATATCGTGTTTGGAAATGTAGAGAAATGCCATAATGACATCGAGTGCCAGTTTGGAGACAAGAGGATGTATCTGAGAACACTCCTCCAATAGAGGATCAAGAGAATGTGGTGATCTAGGAAGGCAGGGAGGAGTGGTTCCAAGAGAACATGGCTCATTTTTTGCAGATGAAAGATCAGGACCCTATACAGATTGCACCGAATATGTTGGAGCTAACCAAAGAGTTTCAGCTACAAACACCCTCCATCCTTTACCAGAGAGGGTGGTCCAGAGGTAGCAGAGTTCTGGATAGAGTGTGTCCAGACGATACTTGATCATCTAGAGTCTCCTGATGGGAAGTGGGTCAAGTTTGAAACTTATATGTTGCAGGGGTAGGAAAAGCATTGGTTGGACATCCTGGCTCAGAATGAGCATGATGAGGGGATGTTGGGGAATGATTTTTAGGAAAAAGTTTCAAGAGAAATTTTACCCAGAGTCCTTGAGGAAAGAGCAGGCTGTAGAGTTCATGATCCTGACTTAGGGGTCGATGTCGGTGGTGGAGTATGTTGTCCACTTCACCAAACTGTGATGTATTCTTCCAGTGTTGGCAGGGGATGCGACAGTAGTGGAGAGAAGTTTCCCGGATGGTATAAGACCCAAGATCATGTATTTGGTGAATATCTTTCTCCTGAAGAGGTTTACATAGGCAGTGGATCAGGAAGGCAGTTGGAGGTCCACATGACATACTGGTTGGGTCAGTGGACATGGAACTCTAGGCCAGGATTGCCCACATCATCAGGGTAGTGCAGTGCAGGGCACACATGTTGGATCCTAGGGTATTGGGGCAGTTCAACTTCACATATTTTAGTCTGCACCTGGTGATGGAGAGACTGGGCCATCAACTGTTCGATGTATGATCCTTGTAGCCTCTATGCTATCTAGTGCATTTTTGGACACTTGTGCCACACACTCTTTTATTTCTGCTCATCTTGTGGTAGTGTTGGGTTTGCCTGTGGGGAGTGTGTGTGGGGTTATGTTGATTGACACTCCATTAGTGGTACAAAATGAAGATAACACATAGTGTAATGGATTTTGTCTATAGGTTGGTGGGTATCATTTACTATGGGACTTGTTCATTATCAAGATGTCGGGATTTGACGTCATCTTGGGTATGGATTGTTTTGGGTTGTATCAAACACAAATATACTGTTACCATCACATGGTATCATTCAAGTCACATGAGGGCGACACTTATGTCCATCACAGAGAGTGGGATGTTTGAGCAGGTCATGCAGGACCTCTCTGTCTTCAGTTTAATAGGATCACGGCTCAAGTAGCTTGTCATGTACATGATGATGAATGAGGGGAATATTCTATCCTTCCTCCACTAGTAGATCAGTTTTTGGATGTGGTTCTTGACGATTTCTGAGGGTTTCCACCCGATATGGATGTGGAGTTCACGATTGAGTTTCTGTCGGGAGCGCATCCAGTTTCTATTCCACCATACTGAATGGAACCGAAAGAACTCCAGGAGTTGAAGGTTTAGCTTCTGGTATTGGAATGTAAGGGGTTCACATGTCCTAGTATGCCTCTATGGGGATCTCGTGTGCTTTTTTCAAAGAAGGTTGATGGGTCATTGAGGCTGTGTATTGATTATAGGAAGATAAATTAGATGATGATGAAAAATTGGTACCGTCTTTATAGAATTGATGACATATTTGACTAGTTGATAGGTTCATTAGTGTTATCTAAGATTGATCTGAGATCAGGTTATCACCAGTTGAGGGTGAGGCCTTCTGACGTACTGCTAACAACATTCTAGAGTCGGTATGGGTTTTTTGAGTTTTTGGTGATTCCTTTCGGATTTTTCGATGAAATAGAGGTGTTTATGGATTTGATGAGCAGAATATTTCATCCTTATCTGGATTAGTTTGTTGTTGTCTTTGTTGAATACATCTTGGTGTACATGAAAACTCTTGATGATAATGCATAATATCTTGACATCGTCTTGAGTACACTAAGAGAGCATTGGCATTAGGCCAAGCTATCAAAGTGTCAATTCTAGATTTTTGAAGTTCATTTCATCGGTCACATCATCTTTGAGGCAGGTGTGTCAATGGATCCAATGAATTTGTAGGCAGTTTTGTCTTTGTAGCAAGACAAGAGTGTTTCTGATGTTTATAGTTTTCTAGGTTTGGTCGGGTATTACCAGAGGATCATTCCAGATTTCTCTCATTTCATAGAACCCATTTCAGGCTTGACCAAGAAGGGAAACAATTTTGAATGGTCTGAGTCTTGTGTGAATTCCTTTCAAGAGTTGATAAATAGAATAACAATTGCACCGATCATGATCTTACCTGATCTAGGTAAGAATTACGTCCTATTTTGTGATGCGTCCAATATCAGGATTGGGGTTGTATAGATACAAGATGAGCGGGGTGTGGCTTATGGGTAGAGGCAATTGGGACACCATTAGAATAATTATCCCACTCATGATCTTGAGTTGGCTACAATATTGTATTCCTTAAAGTGTAGAAGGCACTACTTGTTGGTGGAACGGTTCATGGTGTATACTGATCATAGTAGTTTAATGTATATATTTTCAAATTGAGATTTGAATATTTGGTAGAGAATATTTGTTGAGTATCTCTTGTGTTTGGACTATGACATGGTATATAAACTGGGGAAAGGGAATAGTGTTGCTGACTCTTTGAGCAGGGAGGTTCAGAATGAAGTGGTTTAGGAATCCAACCCTAAGTGGAAGGTGATGGATTTGTTCGCAGAGATTAAGATGGAGGTGTAAGAGGAAAATGGTCATGTGACTCTTGCTTCTGTGGTGGTTGATTCGACGATTTTTAGTCATGTTATGTGAATTCATCTTGATGATCCTTAATTTTTTTCCATGAAATAATGTCTTAATGGTGGGGAGCCACATTTAGGTTTGGCCGTCAGTGTGGACAGGGTTTTTTGTATCCATGATCATTTGGTTGTTCTAGTGTGAAAATGGGAAGAGTTGATGTGTGAGTTCCATGCATAAAAATGGGTAGTGCATCATGGTTTGAACATGATGTATCATGATCATCGAAGATAGTTTTGGCGTCCATGAATGAAAACAGAAGTTGCGGGCTTTGTGGCACAGTGCCTTCTCTATCAGTAGGTGAAGGCTGAGCATCAATGCCAAGGTTGATTTTTACCCCCATTTCCCATTTTGGAATGGAAGTGGGATGATGTGATGACGGATTTTGTGGTGGGTCTTTTGAGGAAATAGTATGATTTCATGGTTTACTACAGACTGTTGTTTTGGATCGTGATCCTCGGTTCAAATTTCATTTTTGGAAAGGATTACAGAAGGTTATTTGCACACAGGTGCTTTTGAATATGGCATTACACCTACAGACGGACGAGCTGTTGGAGCATACAATCCAAGTGTTGAAAGACATGTTGATTGACTGTGTCTTGGATTTTGTTGGATCATGTGAGAAGCACCTTTCACTTATTGATTTTTCCTACAACAACAGTTTTCAGGCTACATTTTAGATGGTATAGATTTAGGATATTTATGGGAATTCGTGTAGATCTATGTTGTGTTGGTCGGAGGCTCATGAAACTGATTTTTTGTGACCGAGTCTCGTGAAGGAGACTTCAAAAAAAGTTGTGATGATTTGGAAATGGATGGAAACAACTTAGAGTAGGTAGGATTCATATACAGATTGGAGGCGTATACCACTTGAGTTTGGGGTGGGTGATTGTGTGTTCCTTTGGGTGTCACCATGGTTGGGTCATTGACATATTAGGAAGTAGGGAAAGCTAGCACCTAGGTCTATGTGACATTTTGAGAATGTGGAGAGGATCGGGCCAGTGGCGTACCGATTGGATCTTCCATAGTGATATAGCAGGATGCATGATTTTTTTCATGTGCGGAAACTTTGACAGTATCAACGTGACCCAACTCACGTTGGGGATGTTGGGAATGTTGAGATTGAAGCTGATGCGTCCTTTGAGGAGCATCTAGTTCGTGTTGTGGATCATAGTGAGAAACTCTTGCGGGGCATGGTTGTGCCAGTGCTGTGTGAACTATGGAAGCATGGAAATGTTCAGTAAGAGACATGGGAGTGGGAATCATAAATACAGGCTCAGTGGCCCAATCTCTTTTCCTTGGAAATATAGCGATTCTTGGCAGCTCGACTTGAGGGCGAGCTGTTATATGGTGGGAAGGTTGTAAGATCCCAGATCATATAAAGGTATGTTCTCATTTATGTTTTTTTTTAGTACTGTGTTTTGGATAATTAAGTGCATACCCAAGTCCCATAAGATTCTCATGGGTGTTCTAAGGGTTGAGGACACGAAAAGTGGAGAAAATGGGGTTTTTTGGGCAGGCCGCATAGTCTGCGCATGGTTAGTGCTAACCGTGCGGACATCCCAAAAAACCATGCAGAAGGTGTGTTTTTGGATAGCCTCTGCATGATTTGCACACTATTTGGAAATCTGTGCGGCTAAACCGTGCGAGGTGGCTCTTTTGGGCAGAAGCATCCACACGGTTTGCGGATGGCTTGGACAACCGTGTGGGCATACCATGTGGCCCAAAAATCCTTTAAAATTACAATTTTTCCACCTCGGATTTTTAACCCCTAATCAGGATTTCCTCCCATTTCACCCCCATTCACCCTAGGGATGAAGGAAAAATCCAAAGAGCTCCAAGGGATCCATATCCCTCGTTTCTTAGGCATTTTTTGTGTCATTTGATATGGATCGAAGCTCTGGGTGAGGCTATTACCATCCTTTATTATCATTTGAGTTTAGGGTTTATATCTTATTCTCTTCTCCTTTTGAAGCTCTAAAACAATAATCATTGGGTTAGTTTAAGGTTGAAGCTTTAAAGGCTCGTTGAATTTTAATCAACGGTCTTTATTAAGAGTGTGTTCAACCATGGAATTGAAGTTGGTGGTCTACAAGTTATATACCATGGTTTAATTGAGGATTTGTGTAATTGTAGTATTTTATTGGGTGTCTCTTGGAAAGTTATGATTACCCATGGAATGGTTTTGTAAAATTGTTAATGAAAGTTAAAATGGAACCCTCTCTATCCCTATGGGATGCATTGAGGGTGATGAGACTAAACTAGGGCCACCTATGGGGTGAGTTGACTTTTCCAGACCTACAGACTGGGAAGAAAAATTGGGATTGTTGTGTGTTTATGATGTGCCCATGATAAAAATGTTGATGAGATTGATGGTGTTGGGGTAGAAGCTACGTGATGCACCTAGGCTTAATAATAATAACCGAAGGGATGTTGGGTTAACATGATAGTGGTTTATATGGGTGAACATGCCTACGTTAAATGAATTGTGAATAGTGTTGGAACATGTAATGGGTTAATTTGTGAAAATTATGATAGACCATAATGGAATGTATTATGAGTCTAGAAATGAAACCTAGTGAGAGAGGAATAATGTACAATTATTAGTGAGATATGCATAACAAAATGGAATTGGGCTAAATGGCTGATGATTTGAAATTTGGTAACGGTGTGATTGGGATAAAGAATTGTATTAACTCATATGTGTTGTTATGATTTATATTTTCCTTGGGAAATTGTAATCATGTGGTGTAAATGATTAATGGATACATATATATATAGCATGTTCACATTGCATGGTGGTGTGGGTTATTGACTGAGGTTCTACACACAAAGGTCGAGTTGGACTGATGCTCTAAACTCCCCCACTAATGCACGAGTAAGGGATGAGGACTGATGATCTATTCCCCTAATATTTGCATCTTCCGGACTAACGCTTCAAGGTGAGGATATGGTTGATGGTGAGTTGGACTGATGCTCTAAACTCCACTATGTGTATCCCTTGAGTCTGTGATTGTTTTTGATTCAATAAGGTTTCCTTATGAATTTTCCATTTATTAATGTTTTTAAAATAACAATCACACTATCTCAAGGAAAATTTTATTTCCCCAAGATATATATTAATAAGTTATATTTTTCTTTTTCAAGGAAATTTTTTTCTTACCCAAATTTACCTTAATAATTAATATTTTCATTCCCTAAGGAAAATTTATCCTTAACTATTTTTCATTATTAATAAATTAGTTTTCCTAAATATGACTCATTTTATTTCTATGTGTAAAATTAGGATTCATTTCTAAAACCTCATAATCCTATAAATACTTATATATAATGTATTTTGTTTTCAGGTTCCAAATTCTCTGAAATTATGACTCTGAATTCTTTGAAATTTAGTCTCAAAATTCACTGAAATTCAGACTTCGAATTCAATGAAATTTGGACTCTGAATTCGTTGAAATTAGGACTCCAAATTCTCTTAAATTCAGACTCCAAATTAATTAGAATTCATACTTTGAAGTCTATGTAATTCTGACTTAGAATTCCTTTATAAAGATAATTCGAATATCCATGGAATATAGAATCTGAATTTTCATTTTCTCAGACCCAGAACATTATTTTTTTCTTATTCTCCGAAAAATTTATTTGGTTAAGAAACCATATTTTTCATACCTTGTTATGAAATGACATTGTTCAATATTTTTCTAACTAACCATTGTCTAAGAGACAAGTGTACAGGTCCCTCCGAGATTCAAGAAAAAATATGACCATTGGAGAAGGGAGTCGATTGTTGGAGAAGTTCCTATAAATAAGAGCACATTCTAATAAGCTCTATACATGACTATAGCTCCAGGACTCTAGAGAACACGTGATGTTGAAGGGATTTCTAAAGAGAGATATTGTCATGCTTTTTGTGTACTGATCAACTTGTTCAGATTGCTTCGTGTGACTCTGATTGTTGTTGTGCACAATCGAGGGCTTCTGGGGATAGGAAGAAATAGGTTCAAACTACCTTAAAGTTTGAGGACATCCTTGGTTAGGAAGATAGAGGTGTCTACTATCTTGATGTTGAGGGAATGTAGGGATAGAAAGACAGATTCCAATATTCCTATAGAGGTCTTACCCTGGTGTGGGTATGATAGACATTCTTGAAGGTATAAATCAAGGGATATTTATCTGAGGTTGTTGGATACCCTACTCATTTGGATAAAAGATTAAATACTTATTACTTGTTTTGTTTCAAGTGTATCTTTCCACTTAATTTTAATTAATATGAAATGTATAACTATATTATACTTCCTTGTAGTTTTATACTCTGACTTGTAAGATTCTATACACTTTAATGTAGAATCTTTTCCCTGTAAAATTTTCTTATGTTTCATTTCTGGAACCATATTTCGAAAACCGAGCAAGTTTGTAGAACTAAAAGTTCTTGTGAATTTACCTTGTTTAACCTTATTATACATAGTTTTCCTTTAGGTTAAAAACAAATGATTTATACCAACATTAAAGGTTCCAAATGTATTTTTAAAGTATACAATTCACCCAACATCTTGCAATTGAACATCTACATTCATATTTTGATCCTACAATTGGTATTAAAGGAGGTCTCTAAAATACTTATATTCACTCCTAAGTTTTATTTATCATATTTTCATTGTTCACAATATTTTCCTTGTCTAGGAATTTTTTCCTTGTCTACAAACTTTTATTACTAACAATTATTTTCTGGAAAGATATTTTTTTAGATGGGAGGAATGAATGTTGGTTCGAGTAATAATATAAATCCTACTAGAACACCTATATTTTATGGGAATGATTATGAATATTGGAGAGATCTTGTGAATACTTTTGTTATTGATACAAGGGTAGACAACTTTTTTATGCTTACTGGAGAATACAAGATTCCTAATAAAGAAGTCAGAACTTTTACTAATCAAGAAAAGTCATAATATCTACTAAACTACAAGGTACACAATACTTTGTTGTGTTCCATGACCAGGAATATATATAGTCAGATTTATTCTAGTAAAGCTACAAACTGTTTGTGGAATAAATATGGAAGTTACTCATTTTGGTACATCCAATGTTATAGAAAAATGAAGAGATATGCTAAGATCATAGTATTGTGGATTTATATTTCCTTATGGAGAACCAGTATGCAAGGTGCAACAGAGGTTTTTGACTATTGTTAACAGTTTACAATCTAAGGGTAAAAAAAGTCTTGATGATGAGGCTCTTATAGAAAATATAATATATATCATGCCTAATGAGTGGGAATCCAAGAGAAAAACTGTTGATGATAATATAAAAGTATCTCAAATCACTCTTGATGAGAATTTTGGAACTCTTCTTCAACATGATACAAGAATGAAAATAGATGCTAATATAAATAATAACAATAATGTAAATGGAAGTGTATCCTTTACTACTACTAAAGAAAAGACTACTGAAATGGTTACTAGATCGAAGTTTAAGAATGTCGTTGTTTTATCTAAATCTAGTGAGGGTGAACATTTTGAGAATGTACTAGCTAATCATTCTTGAAGGATGAAAGAGATATTTGGGAAGAAAGGCTTTAAGTATATATTTATGAAGAATGAAAGGAAAGACAAAGAAGTTTCATAAGTCACTTGTTATTAATGAAAAAGAGTACGACATATAATTCTAGATTGATCTATGATTAAGAAAATGGATTGAAAGGAAAAAAATTCTGAGATAAATAGAATGAAGTATATAAGGATAAAGATAAGAAAGTTTTGACTGTGAATGACACCTAGAATGCAGATGGTGGTGACTCTTTTGATGAATCCTCGAAGTATGAATCTTCTTTCCAGAAGAATCTCGGTCTAATAGCCAGATTAGACATTGATAATCAGTGTCTATTGACTAAGGTACATAATGCAGAATCTATCACAAATGTATCTTTAAATGAAAATTATAGTGATAATAAATATTATTAGTCTTCAGATACAAAATCTTCTTCAGATGAAGATAATACATTGCCTACTTATGAAGAAGTATCAAGGTTTACTAAAATTCATGAGAATGAAAATTCTAAACTCATGTAAATTCTTGATAAAGAAAATTTTAGAATTTCTCTTCTTACTAAGGAAATATCAGATCCTTCTAAATATATTGATAAAAAAAATTTATTTTGAAAGTATTTCATAAAAACTTGAGGAAGTTATTTCTGAGTAGGATAAACATTATATGGATCTTGAAAATGTAATTTCTAAGAAAAATATTTTAGAGACTAAGTCTTGTAATAAAACTAATGTATTTTAATATAAACAATTTGTTATTAAACTAATGTCATAAATATTTTCGTTGAGTAAGTGTTTGTTAAACTTTACCTCATGTAAGAAAAACTTTGATAAAATGTATTCCAAAATTCAACCTCTAAGGAATATTTCTGGTTTTGGTTATACCAGTTCAAAACTGGGTTTTAGTAATAACTATTTTGTTCCTAAATGTGATCCATTATATACTAAATGTTAGTGAGGTGGACATTGGGAAAAAAGTTGTTCCTTAAACAAAACTCAGTCATTGGGTTTTAATAAAGAATATTTTTATAAGAAAATGTGGATACATAAAATTTTACTGTTTGAAATTTCTGGATCTCAGAATGTTTGGATCGCGAAAGTCTTCCACTCTTATTTTTTAGAAAATAAATATAGTACCAATAGCAATACATTTTACATAGATAGTGGATGTTCCTGGAATATGACTAGTAACAAAAACTTCTTTGAAAAGATTATCAAGTCGAATGGAGGAAAAGTATCTTCTGAAGATATTGATCAGGGAAACATTATTGGTGTATGTAACATTGTTCTTCATGGAAAAATATTGATTTAAAATTTTTTACTTATTAAGGGTCTTAATCATAACCATATTAGCTTATGTTAGTTATGTGATGAATGTTAACATGTGAATTTATGGAATGACAAGTGCTTAGTACACAATTCCAAGGAAGAGTTTATTCTTTTTTCACATAGGCAAGAGAATATATACACACTAAACATAGAAGACATTAGTATCCTTGATATACCTTGTCTTGGTGTAATGGAAGATCATTCATGGTTATGAGATATAAAGTTAGGACTCTGTAATCATAGGAACCTTTGAAAACTCTCTATGAAAGGACTTGTTATGGATATACCGGTTCATAGATTTGATTATTCAAAAGTACGTGGTCCATGTCAATATGGAAAGAAACATCAATCAATTTTTAAATCAATAGGTGATGTCTGAACTACTGATGCACTATATTTGGTGAATATCGATATTTTGAGTTCAATACAAACTAGAAGCATTAGAGGCAAATATTATGTATTTGTCTTAGTGGATGATTACACACGATTTATGTGGGCCTACATTATAGAAAATAAATCTGGAGCTTTTTTTTATTTAAAAACTTTTAGATCAGAAGTTAACATTGAGAAAAATATTCCATTTAAAACTATTCATAGTGATCATGGAGGAGAATTTCAAAATTCAGATTTTGAAAAAAAAAATTATTAAAAAAGGCATGAATCATAATTTCTCAACACCAAGAACTCCTCAACAAAATGGTGTTGTTGAATGATAAAATAGAATTTGTCAAGAGATAACTAGAACCATGTTGAGTTAATATTCTAGAACCAAAAATTTTTTGGCTGAAGCTATAAGTACTAATTGATATACTATAAATCGAGTTTTGATTAGACATTTTTTGTAACAAAAACCCTTATGAGATATAGAATGGTAGAAAACCTAGACTTTCCTACATCATGGTATTTGGATGAAAAGTATTAATCTTTAATACTAAATATAATATACATAAATTCTAACCAAAATATAATGAAGTAATTTTCTTAGGCTACTCCACAACCTTTAAGGCTTAGAGAGTTTTTAATAAAAACACTAGCACTGCTGGAAAACAGTGCATGTCAAATTGGATGAAACTGATCCTTTTGTTTTTAAACAACCTCAAACTACATCTTCAGATGTGTTTTCAAATGTTGATTATCAACCCATGGTATAAGATCTTTATGATAATGAAAAATTATCATGAATTTTTTTTGAATCATTTACCTTAGAAGACATTCTACCATATATTAATGAATAGGTTTTAAAAAATCCAAATCAGTTGTTTCTGAAGAATAATCCTAGTGATTGAATAATAGGGGATGTAAATAAACCTATAAGGACTAGAAGTTCCTTCAGAAACAAATTAAAACATCTATAATTACTTTCCCAATTAGAACCAAAAAGCACTGATGAAGCTTTTGGTGATGACGATTGGATTTAAGATATGCAAGATGAAGTAAATGAATTCAAAAGGAAAAGTGTCTAGAATTTGGTTGAATGACCTAAGAAAACTTATTTTATTGGAGTAAAATAAGTCTTCATAAATAAGTGTGATGAAAATGGAATCATATTAAGAAATAATCCGAGATTGGTTGCTAAAGGCTATAATCAACAAGATGGAATATACTATGAGTAAACCTAGGCTCTAGTAGCTAGACTTGTATCTATTTGTATTTTACTTGCCTTTGTAGCAATATTTAATTTCAAACTCTTTCAAATAGATGTTAAATGTGCTTTACATAATGGTTTGGTTCAGGAGGATGGTTTTGTTGAACAACCTCCTAGTTTTGATGACATAAAACTACATGGACATGTTTTCAAACATACTAAAGCATTATATGGACTTAAAAATGCTCTTAGAGCCTGCTATGATAGACTTACATGATTTTTGAATCAAAATAATTATGTTAAGGGGAATTATGATGCAACCCTTTTTTTATAAAGAAAAATACGAAAAATTCATTAATTGATCAAATTTAAGTTGATGACCTTATATTTGGTTAAACTCCACAATATTTAACTAATTTGTTTGAGATTCTACTGAAATCTGAGTTTGAAATGAGTATGATGGGTTTTTTAACATTTTACATAGGTTTTCAAATTTATCAAAAACAAGAAACAACTTATATATCTCAACATAAGTATATTAAAGATATTCTTAAAATTAATGGATATGACAACACTAAGAGTATAAGTACTCCCATATGCACATCAAATTCTCTTGATCTTGATGTAGTTGGGAGACTAGTGAATCAAACGTCTTTTAGATGTATGACATAAAGTCCACTTTACTTAATATCTAGTCTCCTTGACATAATGTTTCCAATATTCATATATGCAAGATATCAATCAAATCCTAAGGAATCTCATTTAAAGGTAGTAAAAATAATTTTTCTCTACATAAAGGGAAAAATGGATTGAGGAATGTTTTTTACTTCTAGAAATGAATTCGCCTTAAAAAGAATTTCAGAAGATGGTTTTGGGGGATATAGAATGGATTGGAAAATTAAATCCGAAACATGACATTTCTTAGGAGATTCATTAGTTTTTTTGGCCCTTAAAAAAAGAAACACTCAGTAGCACTTTTCACTGATGAAGCTAATTATGTAGCAGTTGGAAGTTATTGTGCTCAAGTATTACGGTTGTAACACACACTCACATACTAAGGAATGAGTTTTAGAAAAATGAAAATTTTGTGTGATAATACTAAGTTCCATTTTCATATGTAAAAAACATGCACATCAATCTTGTTCAAAACACATAGACATTAGGAATCATTTTCATACGGATCACATGCTAAAAAGAGATATCATTCCTCAATTTATCGGAACACAATATCAACATACTAATATTTTCACAAAGTCTTTACCATCTGATAGATTTGAATACATTAAATAGAAGCAAGTAATGATAATCCTAAGGTAATCTTCCATATTAACTCTTTTTTAAAATTTATAACCTTATAGTAGGAAAACTCTTTTCCATAAGGGGAGTACATTTACTTATTAGTTAAAAAATTGACTCAATAAAACAAAATTCGTTTTCAAAAATTTTGCGTAGTCAAATTTTTTTTCTTAGTCATAGATTTTTTGTAGTCAAACTTTTTTTTGTAGACAAACAATTTTCATAGTCAAAAAATCATTCATAATAAAATTTTCATAATAAAATTTTTCATTAAATTTGTATTTATATTTTTTTGAAATCTAATGTTATACAAGAAGAATTTACCTCAATACAAATAATCTTCTTAGAAATCCGAAAGTTATGTTTCTTTCCTAAATTTTCATAATCATGTTTTACTTATTGGTGTTTTCATTTGGTTTTAAATCTTTTAGATTCATTTTTTTTCTTAAATCTGTTTGTGTTTTTAAAACCCTCAAAAGATCAGAATCTATCAAAATCCTTCTTCAGTTATCAACTAGACTATTAGATCTGATCCGAAGGTTTTAAACCATTGGATCAAGTGTGAAAGCTTAACCATCGCCTCAATTTCTTATATAAAGCCTCCCCGATGCTTTTAATGTAGCATTTCTCAAGACTTCACATGCTGATGCTTTGTCTCTATATTTAAGGTTGTTCTAGATCATCAATGTTTCCTTAGTTACAAATGTCTCCTAAAGCCTCTCCTATGAAAGAAATGTCGACTCCTAAGGAAATATCTGATAGGAAGATATATAGGGAAATGTTAGTAGATCCATAGTTTTAAGCTAAGTATGATTCTACTATATCTATGAATATCATGCTGAATGGCTAGGAGAGCCGTTTTATTACAAAACAGAGGTCACAAGATCTAGTGTATTCATAATTTATGGTGGAATTCTATGAGACAACATGTTTTTCAATGATGGAGGGAGAGATAAGTACTCTTTCAAGTGCTACGGGAAGAAATAATATCTTTCTTACAGTAAGGTAGCAAGTCTTATTAGAATTCCTTATGAAGGTGAAGTAGAGTTCTGCTCACACAAATTACCTAACGTAGTAGGATATTTTGAAAAGGAAAAGGCTCTATCTTGTCTTGGTCTTTCAGAGGTGAAGACTATGAAAATATTTCAACTAGAGACCATCTTACGGATTCTTGAACTATGGGTTCAATGTTTTGTTATACCAAGGAAAAGAGATAAGGATACTCTGAAGAAGAGTGACATCTATATTTTGGATTTCCTAGTGAACCTAATAAAGATAAACTTGGTCAGGTATATCTGTGTTATGATTGAAAATATCAAGAATGGAAATTTGAACTCTCATATTATCATTTATCAAGCCATTATATCAGAAATTATTATTCTTTGTCATCAGTATTTCAAGATTCATTGTAGTTATAAGCCAAGAAAGTACAAGGTGATGCTTTTGAGTTATGATACTCTAAGGAGGATGAAGGTTGGTTTTTCCCATGAATCAGGAAAATTTTATGATTTATCAGAAGAAGAAGTTGAAGCTCTTTCAAAGAAAGAGGGGGTGGCTGAAACCTCTAGAAAGGGATGAATGAAAAGGAAGGACAAGGAACTAGAAGAGAAAGGAAAAACCCCTATGTCTAAGGAAACTCAATCCACACAACCAAAACCTAATAATAAAAAGACATAGACTGATGAAGTGGCTGATAAGTGGAGAGAGGATAAGAAGAGAAAGAATGTCGGGGATCCTAGTTTTGGATTGGGTCCTGCTTAGTGAATAGCCTTGATGTTAAAGGTTGCTAAAAATCTTGAGAAGCAAGACAAAGAGAAGAATCAATAGAAGAAGATGTATGGGGATGATATAGTATAATCACTTCTCAATGATGCTGAGAAAACATTTGAACAAAACCTAGTTCCAGAGTCCTTTCTGCTAGAAACACATCCAGAGAATCTGAGAAAAAAGTTAGTAATTTCGGAACCTCATCAAGAAAAAAATCAGTTGAAGAGGAAGAAGTGGAAGAAGAACAAGAAGAAGGAAATGGTGACATCGAGGACATGATAAGGAATGTATACGATTATCATGATAAGGATAGTCCATCGGAGAATCTCTCATTACGAACTTCTGATGTTGAATCCTCAAAACTTTCTACACCAGGGAAAGATTATAAGGATTGGGATAAAGTCAATAAACAATCTAAAGAGGAAAGAATCAATCGTGATTTCATTGAGCCAGATAATGTTGAGGCAGGAGCTGAGAAGGAAAAAATAGATGAAGATAAGATTGTTCAAATTTTAGTTAGTGAACATGAATCACCTAAACAAGAAGAAATAATTCTCAGAGCTGATAAGGTAAAACTAGTGGTACTTGATACACCTAGTAAATCTATAGTGAAGAAGAAAATAGTTGGTTCTTCGTCGAACTGGAAGGATGCTGAGATAGAAAAAGAATCCTCATGAACCAAACTCTTGGATTAAGAATCATCCTCTCGTAGATTTGATTTTGTCGTTCAGTCTTTGAAAAGGATGGTTGGCACTATTCCTTTATTTCCTATTATATACTCAAGATTCCAAATGCTTCAGAATACCTTAATTCTGAAATTAGATTCAGTTTCCATGGTGATGGATAAATGTGTCAGCCTCAAGGTAGACTCCAAATCATTTTTCATGGGTTATGTGGCTCACAAAAGATTTTGTAAGTAGTTTAAAATATGGTAAAACTATACAATCAAAGAAATGATAATCTTCAATGAATATCATGGTAACGTGAAGGATTCCTTTGACAACGAAGATAGCAAGCATAATGATCATACTAAGATTTTTGAGGAAAATATGACCCTTAAACAAACTACTCGGAAGTAGGAAGTTAAGGATATAAATGGAAAGAAAAATTCTGTGGCAATGATTTATAAGGAAGAAAGAGATATCAAAATTGAGTTTCAAGAAATGATTTTTAAGCAAAAAGAAGTCCTGAAGGCTCATGATGAGATTATTATGGTTTAATAAGAAAAGATAAAAGCATTAGAGAAGATAAGTGAAGATCAAGACCATCATCTCAAGCATGCAAAGGAGGATGACACAGAGGTAAAGAAGTTGAAACCCATTGTGAAGAAGCTGACTCCGAAGGAGAAAGAATGATAATCTTTTCCAAATCTGGTCTTTTCTTGTAATTCTTTCCTGTACAAATTTTTTCTATTTTAATGAAAATTTTGGTTATTCTCAATATTTGGTTCCTTAGTACTAATAATCTGGGTACCATATTTTTTACATTACCTTTATTCCTTTTTAAAAATAACAAAGGGGGATAAAGGAATGTGAAAAAGAATACTAAGTAAAGAATAAATTTCCCTATGTAAGGGTGAGTTCATCTAAGCGATAGTTCTTATCAATGAAGATTTTCTTATGAAAGATAATATAAAATCTCATTCAAGAAATCAAGAATACAGTCTGTAGGGATTCTGAATCCCAAGGGGGAGTTAGTTGTATTCATTATGATCCATATGTAATGGGAGATATGTTTTTCTTTAGAAGTCCATAAAATATTTAAGTCCTTATATTGTTTTTTAAAGGGTGTTTGTGCTTTCCAAAAAGGGAAATATTTTTGAGTCAATAAGGTTTCCTTTTGAATTTTCCATTCCTCTATATTTTTAAAATCAAAAACACTCTCCCACAAGGGAAATTTTGTTTCCCTAGAATATATTTTAACAAAGAGTATTTTCCTTCCTTAAAGAAAATTTTCTCCTTACTCAGATTTAACTTAATAAGTAAAATTTTCCATACCCAAGGAAAATTTATCCTTACCTGTTTTTCAAAGGAATCATATAAATAATTAGATATACGGTATTCTATTTTGATGATATAAATTCTCTGAAATTTAGACTCCGAATTCTCTGACATTCAAACTCCAAATTCTCCGAAATTCAGGCTCCGAATTCTCCAAAATTCAGACTCTAAAATCTCCGAAATTTAGACTTTGAATTCTTTGAAATTCAGACTCCAAATTATTTGAAATTAGGAATCTAAATTCTCTGAAATTAAAACTCTGAATTCCAAAGAATTTAGACTCCTAATTCCTTAGAATTAAGAATCCAAATTCCTCAAAATTTAGACTCGGAATTCCCTAGAATTCAGACTCTGAATTCCTCAGAATTCAGACTCTGAATTCATTTGAATTTAGACTCTGAATTATATAGAATTATAAACCTGAATTCCTAAATAAATCAAATTGGAATATCCATGTAATATTGTATCTAAATGTACATTTTTATAGACCCCGAACTTTATTTTTTCCATAGACTCCAAAAAATGGATTTTCTTAAGCAACCATATTTTTCTTACCTTGTTATGAAACAATGCCATACAATCTGTTTCTAACTAACCATTTTCTATGTGACACATGTAAAAGTCTTGTCAAGATTCAAGGAAAAATATGACCGTTGGAGGTGGGACCCAACCATTGGATAATTTCTTATAAATATGAGAACATTTGAATGAGCTCTATACATGATGATGATTTCATAACTCTAGAGACCACATGTCATTGAAGTGATTTCTAGATAGAGATACTCTCATGATTTATGCGTACTAAACATCTTGTGCAGATTACTTCATGTGACTCAGATTGTTGTTGTGTACAATTGAGGGCTTTCAGGGATAGAAAGATATATGTGTCGACTACCTTAAAGTTCAAGGACATACTTTGTCAGGAAGAAAGATGTGTCGACTACCATGAAGTTGAGGGCTTGTGGGGATAGAAAGACATATTATGATATTTATATCAATGGATTACCCTTGTGTGGGTACGATATACTTTATTGAAAGTCTAAGTCAAGGGACCTTATTCCAAGGTTTTTAGATACCATACTATTTGGGATAAAAGATTTCATACTTGTTACTTGTCTGGTTTCATGTTCATTTTTCTGCTGCATTTTCATTTATAAGGAAAGTATTACTATCTTATACTTCCCTGTAATTGTATACTCTGATTAGTATGATTCTATACGCATTAAGGTAGACTCTTTTCATGTAATCTCTTCTTATGTTTCATTTCTGGAACCATATTTCCGGAACCTATGATGTTTGTAGAACTAAAAGGTTTGTCAATTTTCATTGTTTAACATTATTAAACATAGTTTTCCGTAAGGTAAATTTATTTTTATACCAACTTTAAAGGTTCCAATGGAATTTGTAAAGTATACAATTCACACCCCTCTTGTAATTGAGCATCTATATTCATATTTGGATCCTACAATTGTGTACTTGTGCCTATGTAACTTGTTGTGTTTGATAAACCCATGCTAAATGTGTTGGAAATGGTAAGTAATTTAAAATGGGATAAAATGGAATGATATGGAAATGGTAATAAATGTGGTTAATGGATCTACACTTGATAAGGGAGATGAATATTTTTCTTATCATTTATTATTCATTTCTATTTACATGAACATCTATTTATACCAATTATTTTGTAGACACTATTGGTGGTGTTTTATTTAGTTGTACTCACACCCAACTCGAGCCATCATTGGGTACCTGAGTAGACTTCATGTTTGAATGTCAAGAGAATGGAAAATGACCTTGCTAGGAAGTTTGGTTGGAATGAGTGTGTGTGGAGGAGGACCCAAGCTTGGTGTTGGGAACCTTTTGGGGATTTTTCAATTGTCTTCATTTTTGGGGTTTTTTCACTTTGGCACTTATAGTACGACAAGACATATTTATGGTTGGACATGGTTGTACCCTGTTTGAGAGAATGATTGTTTATGCATACTCTTGTGTTATTGATTGTTATTCCAATAATTTTTTTATATTCTATTGTGTCATACTCTAATAAATGTGGGTATAGTCTCCCCAATTGACTATTCAGACCCCAACTACAATTCTGCTACCTTTGGCATATGGGGAGGCGCACTTACGGTCATGTAACCACCTGACTTGGAGAACCAGTTTTGTTGCTATCGGGCCAGGGATGTTACAAGAAGTGTACATGTTTTCTAGTGTAAAAAATAATTGATATGTTCTCTATGATTATTGTAAGTTCTAAGGGAAGAGAGTCGAGTAATGTTATGTCTATATCATAGAGAACAGTGTTTCCTAGATTTTGAAATTCAAGCTGAAATTTGAATTTTTGTTCCCAGGTGCTCTTGATGGTTGAAATGGTATTTTTATCATAGTATATGGTCTTGAATAATTTTATTGACACTCCACTGGTCCCATAATAGGTTTTTTTCTCTTGGATAGAATTTTGGCGGAATTATGAGTAGTTGGAGTTATGGATGAATATTTAATATTTAAGAAATTAAATATTAAATTAGTATGGTAGTTTCGGCTAGAAGTATTTCTTGAATAGAGTGAAAAAAATAATATTCTGACTCCATGATTCAGTCCAAAATGGAGGGTATTTCCATGGTTAGGTATAAACAAGAATCAGGTTCCCTGACAATGGGCAGGTGTTAAATGGTGGATAAATTAATTAATAAAAATAAATTAAAAGAGTATCCACCACCATTTGGGGTTCATACACACAATAGGAGAGGGGAGGGAACCTCCCTAAATATTAATAGCTAGAACAAGAGGAGGAAGAGTGTAAATGTCACTTGACGTCATCATTGGCATAGATCAGGACATGATTGAGGTGTAGCAGCTTCTGGAAGCAGATTTAGACCTGAAGCATCGATTATTACACCACAAGGTAGGGATTTTATTATTATTTATGCACAAAATCCCCATATATTTGTTATTTTCATGTTTTAATGACTTATTATAATGGCTAAAGAACCCATAGGGGTTGACCTATGCATGTTTTCAAAAAAATTGCGGTTTCGGGGGATTTGTAGGGATTTCCCATTCCTAAATCCCGACAACACAATGTGTGGTTCTATGAACACATGTATTGTGTTTTGATAATTCAGGGAACACATACGTTTCATCAGTACAGGTTGTGCACTATGAGTACACGTCGTGTGGTGGTACATGGTCGTGTGTCCAGCCGTGTGGAAAATAACATGAAATGACGGTTTATGGAATGTATATATCGTTCACTTTAAAGTACACACCATATAGTATTACACAAGAATTCCCCATGTTTTTCAGGACTTATAAAATCACACATCCATGGGGTGGTATTAGAGTACACATCATGTACTCTAAATTACATACCATGTATTTTTTCCATATTTTAGGTTTTTAGTATTTTGTTCCCCAGAAGTCAGAACAAGGTGTGTGAGTAGTACATTTTGAGTGTTTTTTTGGGTAGGTAACAATTGTGGGATCCTTTTAAAATATTTATTTCATATAATAGGTTATATAAAAATTTCTACTTTATAAGTATTATTTTCAAGAGGTTTGGATTCATAATACATTTGTGGGTTGGGTTTTGAGCTTGGAGACCTAGGTGAGGTTGTGAGCTCAGTGTTTGTTCTGGAGTAAGTGTACCATGTTTTATTTGAATGATAATTCTTATATGAATACTAGAATATGGTATTTGAATAGTATACATGTTATGAATGAGTTTTTCCTTGCATATTAGGGCTAGTTACTTGAGGTTAGAACTATTGAGGTTTAGATTATTCATTTGAGGATTAGGCAAGATGGAGCCTTTATAGTAAGTTTGACCCCATAGGTTGTGGTTATTGAAGAGTTTCATTGTGGTGAAGTTGATTCTAAGGTAATCCTGATGATTCCCTTAGAGGTCAGTTTTCTAGTTAACTAATCATTGTAAGCTATGGTTGATGGTTGAGAATGCCTATGCGGAATTTGATTGACTAAAAATTATTTGATGGAATTATATTTATCATGGATCGGAGGGAGGCCATTTAGGTCTGATTGAGGATGTTTGTTGTGTTAAGGATTGGCCTGAGAGTTTGGTGATTACATGGTTTAGAGAGGATGCCTTTACCTGAGGGTTAGTTCAGAGGATCCAAGAGGGGATTTCATAGTTTTATGTGGATCTAGAGGATCATGGGTGTCCCCATTGATAGAATTACCCAAAGATGTTGAGTCAGATTGTTTTTTCAGTTATGGGCGATCCTTGGAAATCCAGATGATGTAGGTGCTAATAGGAAAATATTTTACTGGTTGATATGGGATTATGGATAGTTATTGTTATATTTTTGTTCATTGAGGTTGAGATATATATTACCCAATGGGGAAACTTGATATGGATGGGTTTTTATGCTTTGGAACTTGTTTTTTTGCGACAAATTTGATAATAGATAAATATGGATAGATAATCCACTGGTATGGTTCTAGATATCCATGATGTAGACTATTGGACTAAGGCTCTTTTTGATGTTGATTGTTTTGTATGGTTGACTCCTAGACTAAGGTTTTGGGCACGCTATGTTATAATGTTGAGTATAGTGATTTGACATCACAAATATATGGTTTAGTGATGGACTGAGGTTTTGAGCATAGGAAGTATACTACCGAGTTGTTGTTAGGTTTAGTCTCTAATAAATTATCATATACTTCATGTATATTGTGTGATACAAAATCAATAGAAAAGGATTAAATTGCATGTTAAATTAAGAGGATGGACTATTTCTCTTTCTCGTTTGGTCTGGTCAGACAGATGCTCTAGGTCCCATTGTTGTTATATTTTTTGGAATGATTTTCTGATCATTGGAATTGTTCATATGAGAGGGTGTCGAGATGAGGCTCTAGAAACAAATATTATACTTCGGTGATAGTGCTTCAGGATAAGGATCTAGCCACTGATGGTTTACCAACTCGTATGGATTGTGGGCTGACACGGTACATCCTTGGACAATATGTCATACTTATTCTTCTTGCAATGTTGATTTTATATATGTATGGTCTATTTGATGTAATGATGATCTATGCACTATAGTTACGATCCATGAGATAGATATTAGATAATGGTTTGGTTTTGGTATTACTCTTATGTGGTAATGGGGACAAATGTGTCGAGGTTCCACATAAAAGACAATGTTTGGTTTTGGGTACATTGTGTGGGATAGATTATATTTTTATCTTGAATGAATAGATTATCTAAGGATGGGTTTTTAGGATTTTTCATGTTGGTTTCTTCTACCATGGGTTTGGATCCGCATGCCGTTTGGTGTACACTTTTCATGAGATGTACTCAGAGATATTTCAGCATTGTCCAAAGTAGTTATGTTCTATTGAGGTCTTGGACCTACAGATCAATGATTGATTATTTATATTTGGTTTTCATTTTATATATTGTCTATTCTAAGCATTCTTATATTGATGTAGTTTATAGGTTCACCATTTGGGGTGTCCTACTTGGGTTTATTTCTCACCCATGTATGTGAACATCGGTGTGCGTACAGACCTTCTATCTATTTTATGGTTAATCATGGATGGACAATGGTTAGGGTGGAGGCCCGGGATTCCATGGTTGGGGGGGATGCTTTCGTGGAGTCTACTATTCAAACTAGAGCATCTTGACAGGGTACTTGTGTTCGGGTATGTGTTATTAAATGGTGTCAGAAATGGTTCCTATTGTATTTTCTTTTGAATTTTTTATTTTATATAGGTGATCATACTAGTGGGAGATCATGGTTGTATGAATTAAACGGCTATTCGGGCCTTTAATACATTCTAATTATTGTGTAGATCCTCTAATTTTCAGTTTATTTATTCTTCCTCATTACTCTGATTTTTATGATATTTGGTTATTTACATATTTTTTTGAACTTCTGTATGGGGGTTTATTCACCTACATATCCACCTTAGACCCCATATTCTAGTCAAAATCCACTTCCAAATGAGGTGGATATCTTGGGATCTTTTATAAAACCAACATTGAGCACCGGTGTAGTGGATACCAAGATAGAACATTACAAAGTGGTATCAGAGGGAGGTTACATTCCTCTTATTTCAGTATTTAGGCATTGGTAGACTGATGATATGGTAATGTGTTGGAGATTGTGATGGAAATCAGGCTGGTGCGTCATGAAGACCTATTCCAATAGTTGTTCCAGGTTACCATGGAATGGGATTGATGTTTTGGATTTGTAATGTTATAGTTTTATTTGATTTTATCTTTGAGCAACACAGATGTTTTCTGGATTTCACGGTTTATGGATTTCAGGCTCTTGGCCCATTAGAAAGAGGCCTATGAGTTGAATTTGACTCTTAGAGTATAAAGGCAAGCAGCATCTCATGCATCATGATAGGAATGTTTGATTCCCATGTTTTAGTCATGCTAGTGTCTTATTATACATGTTTTCTTTCAATGGTAGGTTTTGTGGATCTTTAGTGGGATGATCGATAGTGAGGATGGTGGTGTGGATTTTTTTAATGTTAGTTTAGTGAACTGGGTGGGCCAATAATAAATAATTTTAGCGATTTAGACCATTTTAAATGGTTTTGGTTGAGATAGGTAGTATGTATGGGTCTTCTAAGGAGCGGATAGTTGTGGGGATGATCGGAGAGGACATAGGCCCTAGTTGTAGGCAATTGGTTGGTATATGAATATTTTATGGTATGAGACCCTAGGTATGGTTGTTTTGTTTAGTTGATGTCATATGATGATGAGATAGGTGCTTAAGGATTCAGCATGATTTGTGACCTTTAATGAGTTGGCTTAAACCTAGTTGGCTGGACCTAGGGCCATGATGTGGGACTTGATCAGCATGGCTAGGTAGGAGGGCCTAGTAACCATTTTTAAGTGTCTCTAGGCCACGGTGTTAGATCCTTTTTACTTTTCTAGGTGACCTAGGAGAGGGGTCGATCGAGAGATGAGATCCTTCTTGTGTGCGATGAATAGATAGGTGTTTGGACTTGTGGAAATGGAGCACAAAGGTTGCAATTGATTTTTGTGGTTTTGGATCATTGGTCATCTTTTTCTTTACTAGATGGAGTACTCATGTGCTGAAAACTTTGTTTTGTGGTTGTTTTTGAGAAGGTGGGTTCATTCTAGTACCTTTCATAGGGAATGGTAATGCAGGTGAGTTAACACTAGCAGCATTGGTTTGGATTGAGAGCACATAATGTTCTCAAGTTATCTTGTTTATGTCTAGTGAGTCAATTTTTTGTGAGAAGTGGCTCGTCAGAGTAGGGGTAGGTTATGTTTCCAGATTCCACAAGGACATTTAGTGGTTATTTCATAGATGAAACTTAGAAATGAAACCACTGGTGATGAACTATATCACTTGGATTGTGGATCAGATGTTACTTTAGTGTATATTCGAGGTGCTACAGTTGGTTTGTAGATCGTGTGAAAGATGAGAACTTATAGCGGGTGTGATTAGAGTCTTGTGGGGATGGTGACCCGAGGCCTAGGAAAAGAACTATGTTGTTATGGATGGTTGAGGTTGTGATGGTATTCATCAATGGTATTTTAGGATACTCATAGTTTAGAGATGATAATTCCCATTATATTGACATCATACTGAGTATTATAAGAGAGAACCTTCTTCTTGCCATGCTATATCGATGATTCCATGGGTTTCTAAAATGCCCCTATATGGTTTTCTTCATGGATCAGTGTGTTTAAAACAACATGGTGACGAGTTTAGCATTGTATGCTTTGGTGAGTGGGGTCCCTATGATGGGTCATATATCAATGAGAATCATGGTCTATGTTCTTGGATACTCAGAATAAGAAATAGTAACTTTTTGTTTTCTTTCTCTAGTGGGAGAACAGTGTACATGTCTAGCTCTAGGGACTGTTGTGATTTGGGAATGGGTTAAGGAAAATATGTTTGGTTATGAATAAAATGATATGGAGGCTCCTATGGTGGGACGTTCCAATATGGGTATGGTTGTTTGAACATTGTGTGGGAAAGATCAGGGATGAAGTGAGGACCACATTGAGTATGTTGGTGGACAACTGAGAATGTGTTTTGAAAGGCGGCTTCCATGATGGGAAGCATTGTGGATCAGAATCGGTAAATGTGGGCAGAGTTCTATGGTGAGGATCACCATGAGTGTGATGATGAGTTTTAAATAGTGATGTTGAATATCAAGATGGATAGGTGTGGTTAAGAACTATCCTCATGGTTTTTAAATGGTGTCAAGAGACATATTGACATTTGATTGGGTATACTCTATCTCTTTGAAGTTATGAAAAGAAACATGGTTGACATCATTAGGTATAATAAAACAAATTGATCTTGTTTTAATGACCAATTTGGTTTTGGATGAGTGTTTGGAATACCACCAAGGCTTCTCAGGGATGAAAATGTCTATATTGGGGAGGTTGTAGAGTCCCGAGTTTTCTTGATTTTGAAATTCAATCAAAATATTGAATTGTTTTATTCAGTGCTCAAAAGGGGAAAATGGTCATTTTACCACAGCTTATGGTGTATAATAATTTTTATGACCATTCCATTGGTCCCATAATAGGGTGTTTACCCTAGGATAGTTGTTTCTTTTAATTTCAAGTAGTTGGAGTTTTGGTAGTATATTTAATTTCTAATTAATAAAATATTAATTTAGTCAGGCAATTTCAGGTTGTTGTATCTCTAGAAAAGATCTTCATACATATATTTACACTACAGGTTTTACACTAGAATAGGGGTTATTGCTTATGTGAGGTATAAACATGCTCATGGTTCTAGGACTCATGTATTAGTGTTAAATAGTGAACTAATTAATTAATAAAAATAAATGAAAAGAGTCGCCCCCATTTGGGGTTCCTACCCACAATATGAGATAGTAGGGAATCTCCCTCATTTGAAACATCTAGAACAAGATGTAACATAGGGGAGATGATAATGGAATTCATCCTTGGCATGGATTGGGATAAGATTGAGGTGCATCAACTTCTGGGAGCAGATTTGGACTCGAAGCTTTAGGGTATACCCCATGAGGTAGGCTAGTTTTCTTATGCCTAAAATCCACATAGCTTAGTTATATTAAATTTTTAATGCATTATTATGACTTCTAAGGACCCCATGGGGGTCTATGTTTTCTTTTTTGGGAAACAATTAGTGTTTCAGGGGATTTATAGTGAATTATTCATCAGAAATCTCAAAAAATGGTGTCTGGTTCTATGAACACATGCCACACATTCTTCTTTTTTTGGGAATAATGAATTTTCATAAGTAAATGTCATTTAATATGAGTAGACACCATGTGGTGGTACATGGACTTGTTTCCAGTCATGCGAAAGAGGACAGAAAAAATGGTTTTTAGAAATTACACGCCATATACTTTATAGTACACTGTGTGTAGTAGTACAAATGCAGACCCTTCATGTTCTGGTCATGTAAAATTACACAGATAATAGAGGGATTAAAGTACATGCCTTGTAATCTAAAGTACATGTCATTTACTCTTCATATCGTAGAGGTTTTGGATATTTTGTTCCCTAGATGACATTATTTGGAATGTGAGTAATCCATTCTGATCATTTTTCTTTTAGATCAAAATGCTGGGATTCCTTTTATATATTGATGTCAGATAAAAGGTGATATAGGAATATTCAGTTTTTAAGGTTTATTTCCTTGAATATTGGATTCATAATCCTCTAGTGGATTGGATTTTGAGATGGGAGACCCTAGTGAGGTTGTGAGCATAGTGTTTTTTAGAGTGAGTGTACCAAGATTTTTTTCATGAGTATTATTTTATTAATACCAAAAGAGATGATTTGAGTAGTTTCTATGGTATTATCTTGTTTTTCCTTTCATATCGGGGGTATTCAATCAATTTTAGAGTATTTGTGGTCTTTATCATACATTTTATGATCATGATGGATGGATCCTTTCGAGTATGGTTGACATAACAGGTTGTGGTTATGGAAGAGTGTTCTTTATGGTGCTGATTTGAGTCTGAGATACTCCAGATGATGCCCTTAGAGGGTAGGTTTCTAGATAACTTTTCATGGTAAGTTGTGGTTGACGGTTGAGAAGGCCTATGTGGTATGAGATTGATTTTAGGTGCCTTGGTGGAATTTCATTGATCAATGATTTTTTGAGGCCATTGAGGGCTGATTGAGGATGTTTCATTTGATTGGGATGGACCTAAGATTTTGGTGGTTACAAGGTTTAGAGAGGATGACTCTGTGTGAGTTCTAGTTCTAAGGATCCAAGAGTGGATGGATCATTTTATGTGTGGATCCAGAGGTTCATGTGCGAGACCGTTTGATAGTACAAATTTTAGTATGTGTGTGTGATTATGTTGTTAAATTATGGGTGTTCCTTGGATCTCCGGATGATGTATGTGCCAATGGAATAAGAGGATACTAGTTGAGTGGGCCTATACATTGCTATTGATATGTTTTAGTTCGTTGAGGTTGAGACCTGTATTACCACATGAGGAAACTTGATGTGGATTGGTTGATGTGTTTTGTAAACTATTTTTTAAGGACTATGATGATAGAGAAAGGTGGATGGATAATCCACTTGTATGGATCTGGATATCCATGATTTAGATTATTGGATTGAGGCTCCATTTGATGTCAAATGTTATGTATGGTTGAGTGCTGGATTGAGTTTCTATGCATAGTATGTTATAATGCTGAGTATACTGATGTGAAATTACATATATGTGGTTTAGTGATGGAATGGGTACCGAGAACATTAAGCATACTACTGATAGGGTGTTTGACTGGGGCTCTAGAAACTTATAGTATACTTGATGGAAAGGGTGCCAGATTGAGGGTTTGGGAAAGGATAAAATCCCATGTGGAATAATGAGGTTGGACAGATGACCCTTCTCCATTGGATTGGGCTAGAATGATTCTCTAGGACCCATTGATGTTATGGTTTAAGGACCAATGTTCCAAGAATATGAATTATACTACTAAGAGGGTGTCGGGATGAGGTTTCAGACACTGATATTATACTTCGGTTATAGTGCTCCAGACTGAGGCATTGGGCATTGGCGGTTTACCAACTAAGATGGATGGTAGACCAAAACTCTATATCCATCATTATGATTACATACTGATTCCCCGAGCATGGTTTATTTAATATATATATCACTTATGTGCTGGAATGATGCTCTATGAACTATGATTATGGTCCATGAGATAGATATCATACAATGGTCTGGGTTTGAAAGTACTCTTATGTTTAAATTGGGATAGATGTGTCGAGGTTCCAAGTATGATAAGAAGTTTGGTTTTGGGACATGGTATGGTATGGAATATATTATTATCCTGATTGATAATATAATCCAATGATGGGTTTTTGGATTTTTTAGGATGGTTGTGGCTGGCACGGGTATGGAACCACATGTTGTTTGGTGTACACGGTCCTTGAGACAGGCTAAGAGATATTATAGCATTGGCCAAAACTTGTTTGGTCGATTGAGGTCTTTGACCTATAGATTGATTTCTCACCACCATTACGAGAACCTAATTGGTCATACATAACTTCTTTCTATTTTTAGGTTGATCATGGATTCATGGTGGTTAGGGTGGAGGCCCTGGATTGAATGGTTGAGTGCGAACCTCATGTGGAGTTTACTAGTCGGGATGGAGCAACGTGACGAGGTATTAGAGATCTGCTACGTGTTACGTCCCAGTGTTGGAAGTGGGTCCTATTGTATTCACTTTTTAGTGGTTTATTTCTACATATATGATCATCATAGTAGGAAATCATGGATGTTTGTATTAAATGTCTATTTGGGAATTTACGACATTCTCATTTTATTACATCACCTTTCAGTTCTAGTTTATATGTTCTTCCTCATTACACAGATGTGTATGATATTTGGTAATTTACTTATTGTTGTGCACTCTGACATGGGGCTATAGTCTCCTGAAATATCAACCTTATACCACAGTTTCTTTTTGGAAACATCTGGCATAAGAGGAGGCATGTTTGAGGTGTTGTGGGTAATAGGATCAGAGTAATGTTCTAATGGATACGGGGCCAAGACATTACATATATACACATCTTATTCCACTCTATTTGGATATACTAAGAAAAATACAAGTCGAAAACGATTCAATGTTATGAAATAATGAAAATAGAAAAATATGTGTAAGTTTTTCATGGATTTGTTTTTTTCACGAGTTATATAGTAAAAAATTATAAGTTATATGAACACCATGAAAATTGGTTCCACATAATGTAATTATCACAAAGCATTTTTATTGAGTCTACAAGTAGTTGCATGATATTTTAACTGATAACTATTTTCACAAAGTCCACATAAATGTTTTCTATGAATAGAGAGTATCATAATAAATTTCATTAAAAATATTATATTTTATTTAATGATGATATTTATTTTAGTTGATTCATGAAGAAGAATGTCAGAGAATAGTGTAAACTAGAGGTTACATGAAGAACAATGCAACAAAATGTATTTACATAAATAGAGTTTCACATGGGAGTAATTTTTCTCTACAATAATTTATTTTTCATAAAATGGTTACAATGTCATGAATTTAGTTACATGTGCTATGATTATTGTGATGGTTATAAGAGGATTGTTATTAGGAGCAGTAATGTGATTTAGTTTCACTTAACAGTTTCATAAATGATAATGGATAACACTATAGGTATATTTTTTAGAAGATAAAAATAAGAATAACTAAATTTTAATAAAGGTGATAAAATTGAGCGAAAGGCCAAATGTTCTTTATTATGTTATATATACTATAAAATATAAATTTCTTGAAAATTGAGAAATCTAGAAACTAGGGTTTTCAAAAGTTAGTGTACACTATCATCTTGCATGCCATTGGATTTTCTTAATCTATTGTAGTCGAAGAATAGTGTTTTGGAATTATATTTGATCCTATTTATGTCATGATATTAAAACATACTAAATATATAATTTAATATGTTTGTTTATGATTCTAAATACCAGTAATTTAGACTAAAGACTATGATATACAATACAAATATTCTGATATGATGATGTAAGGCGTATAGGGAAGCCATAAAGAGTATAGGGATACATTTATAGGTGTTTGATTCATTTTATAGAGAATAGTTATTCATTTCCATTTAAACAATCAATGATTTCAGTGAATAATTGATCACAATAATGATTGTTATTTTCATGAAGGTATCAAACCCTATAAAAATCCTATGTGTTGATGTTTTTAATCAATTTTTAATTGCATGATGTTGTAGTTATTGAGTGTGAATCAATAGATCCATGAGTCATAACCATGATAGAGGATTGTGTTGAATTATGTGTTAACTACCATTGAAGATTATTCTAAAATAGGGTAACACTAACTCATTCCCACCCACTCACTATCCCTGCATTATACACTAATCACTTCAAATTCATCCAAGGATGGCCAAGTATACTTTTATTGTATTTATGTTATTGGCTCATATATTATTAGAAATATGTGTAGTATAGATTTGAATTGTTCTTAGAGTTACCTCATATGTAAAATATAGATACCATCACAATTAGTACTGACATAGAAGTTTCAGCTAAATCAATTATGAACTGGAATAATAAATTGGAAAATAAATTTACAAATAACTAAATATATAAAAAGGAAACATCACTACCTATTGGTAAATTTAGTGGCAATTTTTTTTGTAATTTTTTAGGAATTATAATATGAATTTATTATCTATTTTATGAGTTTGAGTATGTTTAATCTATCAAATAACTATACATTAATTTAAAATATTAAATAAATAAAGTTCCATGTGAATTTTTTGGCTACCAATATTCAATCATCAAGGAACTATATGTTGAAAAAAATTAGTTGGAGTAGGATGATACTGTAGTGGAGGAATAATTAGCTAAGATATTTCTTATGTGAGACACTCTCGCTAAACATGTTTAGGTGGACGAAATATATTTATCACATTTCCTAGAACTAATTTATCTGATTTTTGAAAAAATTTAGATTATTATTTGTGAGAACATTGTGTTTTAGAATTATTCTAATGATTTGATCCTTATTTTTTAAAAATTACACATTTTCTATATTATTGTAAAATATAATCAATTGGGAATTAAATAAAAGTGGGTGAATGACATTGAAAAAATATCATATCATATATGTGAGATGCCTATAGATTTGAATAAAAATTTAAATAGAGAAATTAAATATGGAATAAAATCACATAAGGACTAGGATAACACTCTAAATATAATATATCATAACATAGAGGAATATTTTATAAATCTATAAATCACCCAAGATAAGTCTTCACAAACCAGTGAAAAAATAAAGGCTTCCAAGAATTTTTTGGGAATGATTATTATATCTAAAATGACTCATATTACTGTATTGAATATTTTTATTTAATATAATATATATTCAATTATAAGCTAATGGAACAAGGTGACCCATTTTCTTAATTAATTTTTTTATTAATTTTGTTTTTTCTACCTAGAAATGTTATAAATAAAAATATTCACAAACCTTGGCAATGAATAATAATAATAAAGCCTCCATATCATCTATGGTATTCGTAAATAAGAACATGATTCTTGTATCATCACAAAATCCTTAAATGATGATTTTTTTATCCAAATATATATTGTGTCGAGACTGTCTTTTCTATTTCACAAATAAATAAATCAATTATTCCTTGTCATATTTTGTGTTATAGTTTATTTGGACGCATGTCCATTTTGTATTTTAATAATGTGTTAATGTATGAAAATTATATAAGCCCTATATTTAGGTTGAGAAGATATGGAGGAAAGAGAAATCCAGGTGTCCATAAGAATATTTCAAAATAGAAAATGAATATGTTATTCAATAACTTATTTGAGTGTCTAGAATGCTTTTGTGAGAACTGGAACATAGGTGGTCAAAATTTTAAAGAGTGCTTGTATGTACCATCCAAGGAAAATTCATGCAATGATATGAATATGAGACTATATAACAAAATCAAGAAGAAAATAGAAGGAAATGAAACTATATTAGGATTTATGTATGAAAATAACGGTGTTCAATAAAATATGAATATTGAAAAAACTACTCTGAATAAGAAATATTAAATGGATATAAAAACAATAAAGGTGTTAATTTTTTGAGGAAGGAAATGCTACATCAAATACGATTGTAAACATTCCATGAATATTAATGTCAGTAGGATCATGATAATGAATAATAATTAATAAATCCCATATAAAAATCACATTATTGGTTTGGTGAAAGACATCTAAGATAAACAACATGAATTTCATGAGTGGTATTATGTAAATGATAACCCAAATTACACATAGGATTTGTATCGAAGGTGCAAGATGTCTAGGAATATATTAGAAAAATGAATTTAGTGGATACTTAGAAAATATTAATTTTTGAAGAACAATGGGAAAACACTATTGACTTATTATTGTAAAATTGTTTTTGGGAAGGATACCACATACAAAATGAGTATTTGGATTGTATTGTAACACCTGGATTTTTAATGAAATATTTTCTCTAAAGAATTTTAGTTATTAAATAGCTTTCAGTTCATGTAAATTGGAGTTTAAACGATCCATGAGATCCCCTTATTATAAAATGACCATTTTTCCTAGTTTTTTGAATAGTGGTAATAAATACAACTAACATATGAAAATGTATGGAGAAGTCATTCACTACCAATTATTTATAAAAAATACAAATCAACTATATTTTTCATTATTTTTTGTTAATAAATTGAGTGAATTCCTAATAATTAAATGAAACTAATTAAATATATATTTTATATACTAAATAAAATATTTTTTATATTCATATAATAGATATTTGCGTTATAGGGTATGAATTAACTCTTTTTGATGTATAAAACCTATATTTTTCAGAAGGGTAATTTTATTCCTTTTAATGGATAACCCCATTTATATTAATATTATGACACATTAATAATTTTTTATATCATAATAAACATTTATTTTGTAGCAGGATACAAAAATTTACTTTGGATGAATTTTTTATAATTTTCTAATAACATTACAATTTTGATGAATATTAAAAATACATTAAATTTTCATTGAAAACCATTTTTCCTAAAATTAATTTATATGGTTAAATTATAATATTTAATTCTTTTAATTTATAAATATAATGTATTTTTATCCAAAAAAATAATGTATTTAATTGTAATTAACTTTATACAGAATTTAGATATAAAAACACATTAATCTTTTGCAATGTTTTAACTTTTAAAACTCATTCTCTCTTTCCGATAATGGGATTAATTTATAATTAATAACTAAAAATTATGAGTTTTGGATTTTGAAAAATTGGATCCATTTTTTGAATCATTAGTTACATATTATTTAAATTTCTATGTTTTATTTTTGGGAATTACGAATAGTAACTTCAATAATTTTTATTAATATAGTAAAGGGGTAAAAAATGTAATTAAGGGTTATAAGACTATTATAAAAAAACCATAAAACATATATTAACATCATTGGATGATATTTTTTGGTTTAAATCATCCTTGGGTCGAAATGGTGTCCTTTGGAAGCTACTTAGATGAGATTTGGACATTTAATTTATTTTATTTAAAGAAAATTTAAATATGCCACACTATTTTAATAACTAAATAATTTTTATAAAGATATACATTAATATAAATTATATTATAATAACTAATTTGAAATATAAAATGTTTTTATTTATCAGGGTAATTCATTTGTATTTTTTTGGAAAATGAATAATTACCTTAAAGACTTGTACATTGATGATGTAAAAACTAATTAATTGATTAGAAATCTATAAAAAAAATTATTAAAACTATATTAACCATAAAAGGAAAGAAAACATGAAAAAATCAGATTTTTTTGTATAAATCTAGTATAACCATACCTGGATTGATTTAGGGACAATTTAGAACCTTATTGAAGGGATTGTAAAACTTATATTATTTTCTTTAAAGTGATGTTAAACTTCTCACATTCATTATTTAATAAGTATAACATTTTAAATGTATTATTTTACAAAGGATAAATAAGAATAATTATATTCTTATGAAATCTAGTATAGTTATATTCATCATAGTATCTTATTTATAATATTTTTCCAAAGAATAATTATACAAAATAAATATACAAAACTGACGTAGTAATTATTTTATTAATGGAGATAAAAAATGTTATTATAATTGTAAAAATAAGTATAATTTGGGATAATTAATATTCATAAGGAATTATATAGATGAATTTTGCTTATTATTAATATATTAAAATAGTTTCTTTGAAGTTAAATTGTTATCTTAATATATTTAAAAATCAATCAATTGAATAGTGTTAAAATGGACCCTATTTATTTTTTATCAAATTAATGTTTTAAAAAAAATATTTAAAAATCATAAATCATTTTTAAAAAATATATAATAAAAAATATATGGTCTAAAATGTTATAAGGTACTTATTTAAAGTCTAATTGACATAAAATAAGTAAATATTTTATACTTTTAATATTATAATATTTGTTATCTTAATTAAACTTAAATAGACTTACTAAGAGTTAATTAAAATGATAATGTTTAAATTGACATAAAAAATGTCTAAAAGTTTTTTATGGATGATATTACAACACTATATCATTAAATATATGAAATTGGGATATTTTTAATGTCTTTGGGTATGTTTTTATTTTATTATAAATTAATGTTATTGGATATCTGAAAACATCCCCTCACCTCAATTAAAAATGGGAACATCCTCCCTCACCTATTCAAATCAATTTGAGCCCTCTTTCTCATACATGCCCCCCAATTTATCCCTTAATAACGTCCCATGTAATATTTTATAGGTTTTATTCTTTTTCAAATACCCACTCTAGTGATCTAAGATGTAATTTAGAGGAAGCATGTCGAAGAAGAGATAATCTCCTCTACCGATCCTTCCAAACTTCTTTCATCTTCTAATTCCTCTTCAAGATTTATTTAATTATAAAGTAATAACCTAGTATGAAATATATATTAAGATGTTAGTATAATTATGAAACAACAATATTTCACCTTCTATCGATCCTACGTAAAATTAAATAACCATATGTGTGTACGTACAACTTACCCTCTCCCCGTCGTGGTGTAATTTGTTTTTCACTTTGTCCTTACATGGATTGGTATAATAATGGAAATAATTACAATATAATAATATTATGACACTGTATTGATTCTAAAATATTATACACCACCCACTTCAATATCATTCAATAATTATATAAATGATATCTTCGCTCATGTGTACATACAACCTACCGTCTGCAAGATGTGATGTGATTCATTATACATGATCTTCATTAAATAATGATTATATAAAAATAAATAATTAAAAAATATTTTATATAATATGTTAATATAATGTTTTAATGATATAAATATGACCTAATAAACAGAACCATAATTTATTCAACAAAACATGCATAAAAACATAAAGTAGATAATATCCAAATAATGACTAACAATGAAATGTCACTAACAAACAATTGATAATATGATCATATATGATATCATGAAAATGACTATGATTCTATAAAAAGTAATTTAAATTATTTAAATCATTATACAGAATGTTCAGATGCATACAAATGATATCGTACATATGGTAAGGGATAATTTTGCAATGTCGTTGTTATCTGAGATTGTTTATTCGTAATCATTTACTGGGGTATATTTATAATCCACATCAATTTTCACCAAAAACATATTAATATTTATATTATTATACAAGTTTTTAAGTCAATTTTACTCGTTGGTGAATTTTTACTAAACGGTATGAAAGGAATCTTTTGTCTTTATTCAATACAGGTTACTTTTTGAATTTTATGGGAGAAGTATAAGGAGAATGTTTTTTACCTTGTACAGAGTGAATGGAATTTTACATCTTCATAACACCTTATTGACATGAATCCCTTCTTATAAATTATTTCTATTTTATTTTAAAATAAATTATTTTCATTTAAAATTAAATGAAATTTTGATAAAATAAAACATTTTTGAAGCAGAATGAATATTTTACTCAAGAATTAATATCAAGTGATTTATAAAAATTAATTTTCATCTTAGATGAAATTATTTAATAGGGTTATGTTTATATCCCTATTATTAATATAGTATTATTGTTTTTATTATGGAATTATATTTATTAAATGTATTTGTTTTATATGGATTATGATGGAATGATATTTAAGAAACCAATTTTATTCCTTAGGTTATGCTATGATGAGTGATTTAGTTTTCTATGGTACACGTAAGAATTATTTAATTATGAGATAGGTGGGGCTTATATCTCCCTCCAATACATTGGGTAAAGATTTATATCTAATGAGATAATCATGGTTGGAATGGTAAATGATCTCGATTTAGTAATATATTCCTAGAATGAGGAGTGAACTCGGTTCAGTAATGGACTTTTTCCATTATAACGGTCTTCACAATGAAAATTGATTAATACAAAATGATTTTATATGCTTATGTGTATTCCACACAACATTATGTCTTATGTTAGGACTTTTGAGATTATGTTCATTGATTTTTTGTGAACATTCATGATTTATCCCATGACATGATATCGTGATCTATCATATGATAGATAAGACTATCAAATGTCATGTTCTTATGTCTTATGACTATTTTATGACTGATATCTCCCATATTTACCCTTATTGAGCATCTGATATGACTCATATATATGTTTCTTTTCCTAGGTCATGAAGAAGGGTGTTAAGTAGGATATGTCAAAAAGGGGTCCAATTATGGCGATATATGTGATAGACAATGAATATTTCTTATAATTTTTTTTTTACTTATTCCTAGTTTCAAAAGAAACTATTACTATATGATCATTTCATGGAATTATTATATTTTTTAATGAATATTATTCAACATTGAAGTAATATAAATGTTTTTAAAGTATGGTGAATTATAGTTGGTACCATAGGAAGGGTATAGTTAACATTTGGAAACTAGTATGAGAAACAAATTGGAAGAAATGTAAGGATATATCGAAGAATATGCTACAATCCTAATGTTTTAGAAGTGATCATGAATAACCAAGGATAAACCCCAATGTTTCCAAAATTGAATTTTTTTTCTTAATTATGTCATTCTCCCATTATGATTACTATTGGTCACACAATTAATATTGGTTTTAGTCAATGTTTTGAACCTGAAGAAATGATATTATTGTGGAATGTGATGTGAAACGCAATGATAATCCTCCTGATCAATAAAATGTTATGGGAGTTGGAATGAAAAAAATTATACCTCTTCTCACCCAACTACCTCAAGCTATGAATCATGCAAGCCTTCCAAACGAGAAAAGGAGGGAACATCATTCTGTTGATTCCTTCATGAGGAAGATTCCACCGCCTTTTAGAGGGTATTAATATCAATTTTTGGAAGAAAAATGGTTTAGTACCACTAATAATATATTTACAGATCATCAATGTTTATAATATGATAAATTCATCTTAGCAATCTATCGATTGGAAGGTGAAGCTGATCAATGGTTGGACCTTATCATGAATTTGAGGCAAAGAGATGAAATTGAATCCATAGAATGTGACAAGTTCATGAAATTATTTTCCAATAAGAACATTTAATGTATTCTTTGAAAAAATATGGATAATGAGTTACTTTAACTTAATAAAAGGATGAAAAATCCATTGGTACCTATGAATCAAATTTTACAAGACTTTCATTGTACACTTATGGAATTATTATCCAACCTGTGAGTAAAAATCATCAATTCTTTAGTGGATTAAAGCTATGTTTGCAAATATAATTATCCATCAACGGATTCCATACCTAAAAAAATCATTCGATGAGCTCTCATGATTGATATAGATATTGGAGTGACCCATTAGTCCTTTGGGTCTAATTATAAGAGGAAAATGGAATTCAAGGGAAAATCTAAAGACCCTAATGAAAAGAAGATGAGTTTTCCCTTATGATAAAAGTGTAGAAATAAACATGGAGGAAACATTCATAAAGGGACTAGTAAATGTTTTAAATGTGGGAAAAAATGTCATTAAATAGTTGAATGATGAAGTGATGGGAAAAATATGTCTAATTATTGGAATAGTGAAAAGGTTAAAACCAATTAACCTTATATACTTCATTGTTAAACATGCATGGAAAAGAGAATTATGCCAATAGAGGACCTAATACATGGGTTATTGATAATGATCAATATCAAAAAACCCTTAAGGACAAAGACAAAGGAATTTCACATTCGATCACTATCATGGATGTATAGTGTGATGATTAAGTGGTGGAAGGTACACTTTGAAGGTTTTGGGTGTAGCGGAAGCACGTGGGTGGATGCTCCCACTTGGCCTTTTGTCATTAACAATGATCAATCTGGGATCAATACGACTATAAACGCCAGTCTCCATGGATCGAATCACAAAAATGGAAAAAGAAAAGGAATGTCCCAGAACCACAAAGTAGGATTGTTACAGGTTAATTATAATTAATTTAATCAATTTGAAATAAATACCTTTTGGTTGTTGTTTCTTTGTTGATGTTCTGGATCACATTCCGATTTGATTCGTCATTGCATGGTATAATCCAAGTGTAGACTTCCTCTAGTGGTGATCCACATGTGTACCTCGTATCTCAGGATGTCTCCAAAGGAGTCACCGGGTGCTAGCGTAGAGAAACCTTTTCTTGGGTTGTATGCCTTGGAACATCTTGATCCGATGGAAGAGGATATCTCTCGGTCTTGAGAGCATTCTTGGAGGAAGAGGTTCTTTCGGCCTTTAAATAATTCTCTAGATTTTTTGAGCAGAAGGATTCTATTGTGTGAGAAATGAGTTGGGGTTATGAGGATATTTATAATCGGGTTTGTGGTTGTAGAGTTATGAAAATAAATAAACGTGTTACGTGTTTTATTTATTTCATTAACTCCCTTTTGAAAACCACATGTTGAGTCATTAATTCCTTGACATGCACCCACACTAATTATAATAAATATCATTTAATAAAACGATAATTTCCTCAAAATCCTGACTGGAAAAACTACACAGCGTGTACTTGTTTTTCATTGAAAACTATATGACGTGTACATTCGATGTACATGGCGTATATATCTTATTTTCATTTATTCATTTCCTTTACAAAATGAAAACTACATGGTGTGTATATTTAATAATACACGGTGTGTACTTGATTTCTAAATAAAACTACACAACGTGTAATCATTGATACACGACGTGTACTTGTTTTATTTTATTCTTCCTCCAATATTAAAACAATTTTAGGCTTCCTTGAATAATTATTAAACCACAAATGGGAGTAATAATTACTCTACTTGATATACTTGAATACACTTAGTGTGTGACCCTCTAGGATTCTTTCTCATTGGCATTTGGCGGTCTTGCCTAAATTCCAAGATTATTGTCTAGCAATGGGTCAAGGAACCCAAGAGAATGATGTTTACGCCGCATTGAAGTATCACCTCATATGAATGCTTATTGTGTAATTTAATCCCATTGTCTCAATATCTCATCAAACATGTTTCATGGCAGTGTCATAAACCTATATGCTTGATTCTTCGTTCTTTGACTACCAGAAAAAAAACTCACCATTTACACCACGAACATGGAATTTAATGCGACATTTCTATTTCAATCAATGGGACGAGATATCAACTTCCATAAATGGAAGGGATAAATCCTTCCTCGACTTATCCATTAACAGCATGTCATTCATGACGCACCCAACGTACCCTACTTCCCACAAACTGTCTGCATGACAGTTTTCATTAGTAAATCTAAGTGTGAAAGTCATGACATGAGTTAATGATAATCTTCTAATCTAAAGACCATTAAAAACGCTCGTAGATAGAAATGCCCGATGACACCATGACATTCGGAATTGGTACTGGAGGGTCTATTTTCTTAATCGCCAGTGTTGTAGATTACTAAGTGAGAACTCCATGAGAGAGAGTCTCTTCTTCTTACGAGTACTCTCACATGACAGTTTGTATACTATGTGTCCTATAATAGTACGTCATCCAACCGTAGAACTTTATTTAAGAATATTGTTAAATTTCAAGGTTCTTATCATAGCTGGGATTTTGCATGACCTTATCAATGAAAAAAATATTCCAGGACATTATTATATTATAGTCATGCAGAACAATGACCATTATATAATAATTTAACATTCATGTAATGAATGTACAAAACAATTGTTTCTCAGGTAATCAACCCTTAAAAACTCCCACTTGGACTAGAGCCAGCTGCCTATGACTTTTAGTCCTCTAGACCTCACATGATTATCATGTTTCTGCTGAGTCAAGGCTTTAGTCAAGGGGTCTGTCACGCTGTCTTCTATGGAAATACTTCTCACTGCAACTTCACCTCTCTGAGAAAAATCCCTCAAGAGATGATACTTCCGAAGTATGTGCTTTGTCCACTGATGTGACCGTGGATCTTTTTCAAGTGCCACTACTGTAGTATTATCACAATATAGTGTTATAGGATCTTTAATGCTTATTACTACATCCAGCTCTTGGACGAAGCTTCGCATCCATAATACTTCTTTAGTTGCCTCAGATGTTGCGATATACTCAGACTCCGTTGTAGAATCTGCCACCACACTTTGCATTGAGATATTTCAGCTCACTGCACCTCCAATCAAACTGAAGATGTATCCATTCTGTGACTTCATGTCATCTTGATCAATCTGGAAACTAGAATCTACATGTCCTCTGATGACTACTTCCTCATCTACTCCATAAACCAAAAACATATCCCTTGTACACCTCAGATACTTAAGGATAGTCTTGACTACCATCCAATGGCGGTCTCCTGGATCATCTTTATATCTTCCTACCACACTTAATGCATAAGAAACATCTAGACTCGTACATAGAATATCATAAATGACTGAACCAATGATGGATGAGTAATGGATCCTTGACATTCTCTTTCTTTCCTCATGTGTCTGAGGACACATTATCTTGGAAATATGAATGCCATGTTACACTGGAAACAATACCCTCTTGGACTGTTCCTTACTGAATCCCTTTAGCATCTTGTCAATGTATGTACATTCACTCAGGCCCAAAATTCTCTTGGATCTATCATGATGGATCTCTATCCCAAGAATATATGCTTCCTCGCCCATGTCTTTCACCTAGAAGCATTTATGCAACCATGCCTTAACTGACTTTAAGACAGGTAAATCGTTTCAAATTAGTAATATTTCATCAATATATACTATTAAGAAAATGACTTCACTTCAACTAAACCTCTTGTAGACACAAGGCTCACATTAATTCTTAACAAATCCAAATTCTATTATGGCTTCATCAAAACGAATGTTCCATGACCTTGATGCTTGCTTTAATCCGTAAATGGATTTCTACAACTTTCATACCATTTTGGCATCCTTTGGAGTCACAAACCCTTTAGGTTGTGTCATGTAGACATCTTCCTAGAGGTTCCCACTAAGGAATGATGTTTTGACATCCATTTGCCAAATTTCATAGCCATGGTAAGTGTAAATGGACAATAAGATTCTGATGGATTTCAGAATCGCAACCGGTGAAAAGGTTTCATCATAGTCAATTCCTTGATGCTGTCTAAAACCTTTTTCAACTAGCCTTGCCTTATAGGTGCTGAATTGCCCCTCCATGTCCAGTTTCTTCTTGAATACCCATTTATTACCAATAGGATTTACATAAACTTGTCGATCTACCAAAATCCAAACTTGGTTTTGGTACCTGGAATCCATTTTAGAATTTATGGCTTCTTGCCACTTGGAAACATCTGTGCCTTCAAATGCATCCTTTTAGGTAAGAGGGTCATCATTTTCAACCAATAATGAGTCACCATCCTCAATGAAAAGAAATCCATATCGTTCTGGTTAGCTCACCTCTCTCATGCTCATACGCAGTTCTTGTGTCTCTGGAACAGATTGTTTTTCCACGGGGCATTGTGGAATCTGTTCTTGTACCAACTCATGTGTATCTTCAGCCTCGACTTCATCGAAGACTATCTCTCTCCCACTATCACTTTTTGAGATGTGATCCCTCTCAATGAATATGGAGTGTCTTTCCAGTGTAACCTTTTTGTTGGAGGGGTTGTATAGGCAGTATCCCTTTGTTTCCCTGGGATATCCTATAAAGATACACATTGTGCCTCGGGGTGCTAGTTTGTTACGTGAAGAGGCCTTAACAAAGGCTTCGCTACCCCACACATGTAAATTCGATAACATGGCTTTGCGTCCACTCCATAACTCGTTTGGAATACCATTAACCAATTTTCTTGGTACTTGGTTTAGTATGTGTGCTGCTTTTTGTAATGCATATCCTCAAAAGGATAATAGAATAATCGCATGACTCATCATTGATCTCACCATGTCCAACAGGGCGTGGTTCCTCCTTTCACTTACACCATTCCACTGAGGTCTGTAAGAAGGAGTGAGTTGAGATAGAATCCCAAACTCCCGTAAGAAATCAATGATATCCTGATTATGATATTCTCCTCCTCTGTCTGAGAAGAGTTTCTTAATCTTCTTACCAAGATGGTTCTCAACTTCATTCTTGTGTTCTTTGAACCAATCAAAAGAATATGACTTATACATCATTAAGTAAATATATCCATATCTACTAAAATCAATGGTAAAAGTTATGAACTATGAGAAACCACCCCTTGCTTCAATTGGAAATCGTCCACACACATCTGTGTGAACTAATTCTTGAAGCTCGTTAGCTCTTTCACCTTTCCCACTAAATAGGGCTTTCGTTATTTTTCCTTGTAGACATGCATGACATACACCAAGTGGTTTTAGTTCGAATGAATCTAAATAGCCATCTTGATGTAATTTTGTCAAAAGTTTCTCATTGACATGACCTATCTAGTGATGACAAAGTTGGGTGTGGTATGAGTCATGTGAATTAAATTTGGCATCGATTTCCATTACTTGGTTTGTGTAGTCTAACACATAGAGGCCATTATAAAAATGTTCCCTACCAAAACAAATGATATCTTTATAAAAGTATTGACATTCATTTCCAAACATGATCATGAATCCATAAGTATCTAATCTGGATAGTGAAATAATGTTTTTAGTAATAGAAGGCACATAATAACAACCTTTCAAAACCAATACCACCCCAGTAGGCAATGTGAGATGGTAGTCTCTGATAGCTACAATAGCGAGTTTGGCTCCATTAGCTGTATGTAGATCCATCTCACCTAGGTAAATCATTCTGAATCTACTCAATTCTTGTATTTGGATACAGATGTAAGAACCACAAGAAGTATCTAATACCCAATTAGTAGAAACAGATAGATTGCATTCGATAACAAACACACCTGAATCTTTTCCTTGCTTCCGTAGCTAGGTGCAATTTTTCGTCCAGTGGCCCTTCTTTCCACATGCGAAACAAACATCATCCTATTCCCTTGCCTCCCCATTGATCTTTATTTTTTTTTGAAGGCCTTGAAGATTCTTTGGGCTTAATGAACTTCACCTTCCCATTCCTTTTTTTCACCATAAGGACAGAAGGTTTTTCACGCTTCATGTCATTATCCACTTGGCGAATGAGGATAATAAGATCAGACAGAGACTTCTTAATGTTGTTCATGTTGAAGTTCACAACAAAGTTAGAGAAGCTCTGGGGGAGTGATGTAAGAATGAGATTGGTACCCAGTTCTTTGGAGAGTTTAAACCCTAGAACATCCCAGCTCTCAATGTAGCCAATGAGCTTGACTACATGAGGCCCAGCTGGGGCACCCTCTCCAAGCTTGCTCTGCAATAGGGCCTTGGAGATCTTAAAACTTTCCTGTCTTGGACTCTCTTGGTATAGGCCACGGAGGTTTTCGAGCATGTTTTAGGCATCCATGTCTTCATGAGCTCACTAGACATTGATGACAGCATCAAACATTGAACGTTGAGTGTATCGCTCAAATGTTGGTCATAGGCTAATAAATCTTCATCACTCACCCCTTGGGCAAGCGGATCTGGAAGCAAGGACTCCATAACGTAAAACTTTCTTTCATGGTGTAGGATAACCCGTAGGCACCTACACCACTCCTGAATGTTACTGCCGGTGAGGATATTGTCTTTATCCAGAATTGATTGCAGAAAAAATGTGGATGATGATTTTTTCATTTCGATTATACAAATTAAAAGAACAGTTTTATCAATACCATTTGATTATATTTTATGAGAAATAATAAATTTTATTAATTCTCCCACCATTTTATCAAGTCCCAATGGCCCTCACCATTGAACTCAGCATGTCCAGTTGCTTTGAAATTCTGGTGGCAAGGATACATATTCACCTTCGCATAACCCCAATGAGGGTTGGTCCAGCTATTTGAAGGTATTTAGGTAGGAAGGTCTTTTCCAACTGTGAGCTTACAGTTCCATGGTCTATTTAGTGGACTCCCCAATCCTAAAAATCCTGACTTGGATATTCTCAACTCTTGGCTCCAATATTACATCAAGTCTAGAAAGGGTTACTCCTCTTGATGTAATATGGATAAGTCCACCTGAAACCTTTCATAAGGGATTCCTTTATAAAATTAAGTGTCCCAACAAGGGTTGGTCAAACAAATAGTTTTATTGTGTCTTTACATTAATCGAGTAATAGAAGGCATGATCTGACTTAACATGGTATTGATGAATTTTAATCTTTTATGCATAGTTTCTCATTATCACGTGATTTTTAATATTAAGTGTTTTTAGCTTAATTGATTAACCATATTCTGATAATGTTTACACATAGTCTGGTTTTATTTTATTCCATATTTGCATGCTATTTTATTTCATTAATTATGTGATCGTGAAAACACATACATAATAAATAAACCATGCAATCAGATAGTACTAAAATAAGATGGCATGATCATGATCTTATATTGGTCAGCTTATCTAGAGGGTTTGGTAAGCTAACCTTGACAAAGGGAAACACCTTGAACCTGATTGTTCGTGTTTTTCAGCTCCCACCTGTACACCTTTGTATCTTCTTGGGCTGGTTTCGCCTCAGCTTCAGATTCTGAACCGTCTCCTCAGGCTTGAGAGATCCTCCATTAAATGGGGTTTATATTAAAGAAATCATGGGAATTCAGGACCTACATTTTATTGGAAGAAGGCTCGCAGGCCAACAAATTTAAATTAATCAAATTTAAATGAAACCATATAAACATACAAGGGGTCTTTGGTCTAGCTCATGATCAGCCATAGCATGCAACGACATTTGCGCATATTTAGAATTGAAATTCTTTTAATCATTCTATTATTTAAGATAAATCGCGCTTAAAATTAATTAATTATGATCTTATAATTAATCAATTCTTTATCTTAAATTCCTTTCAGAATTTACTTGAGATTCTTATCATCCATATTCCTTGTATAGGTCTTTGTACTTTTAGAGGAAACCAAGTGAAATTTCTAGAAGGTACACGGCATGTAGTTTATATTTACACGGTGTGTATTTCTTTTAACCCTTTATCCAAAGTACACGCCGAGGGATTTGGTGTATTTTCTATACTATGGAAATTTTGTAGTACACGGCATGTTGATAAATCATACACGGCGTGTAATTACTTGTTATGCGGTAACCGGCCTGGCAATCCCGTGTACACGGAACACAACTTCTCCATGTACACGGTTTCACCTAGACCATATCGGACTACACGGCGTGTTTCTCCATCATACATGCCCTGTATTCTGGTTCCCACGCGCCGTTTAATTTTGGTCAACACAGAGTAGTAAATATATAGGTGTAATCAATTCACACGATGTGGTTTGGCAGACTAGTTTCGGTTCGTTGAAACTAAGTACACAACGTGTAGTTTTTATTACACGCCGTGTATTCCCATGTTGTACAGACAGAAGGAGAGGCTCCTCCGGATGAGTTCCTCATTTTTATTTTAATCAAAAATTAAAATTAAAAGGTCATTTTTGTGATATGAATCAAGAAACAAAGGAGGAAGAACATATCTCATTTATTCAGATTAGAGAACGATTTATCTTGAATTGAATCAAATATAAAAACGTAAATTATCAACGAAAATAAAATAACTATAATTAATGTTGTAACCTCACTCTGATACCATTTTAAGGTTCCGAGCGCAGCAGAAGCATGTGGGTGGATGTTCCCACTTGGATTTTTGTCATTAACAATGATCAATCCAGGATCAATACGATGATAAATTCCAGTCTCCACGGATCGAATCACAAAAATGGACAAAGAAAAGGAATGTCCCGGAACCACAAAGTAGGATCGTTAAAGGATGATTATAATTAATTTAATCAATTGAAAATAAATACTTTTGGGTTTTCTTTCTTCATTGATGTTCTTGATCACATTCATATGTGATTCATCATTGTGTCACAGAAGCCAAGTGTAGACTTCTTCTAGCGGTGATCCACACGTGTACCTCATATCTCGGGACGTTGCCAAAGGAGTCTCCGGGTGCTAGTGTAGAGAAACCTTTTCTTGTGTTATCTGCCTTGGATCGTCTTGATCCGATGGAAGAGGATCTCTCTCGGTCTTAAGAGATTTCTTGGAGGAAGAGGTTCTTTTGGCCTTGAAAGATTTCTCTAGAATTGTTGACGACAACAATTCTCTTGAGGGTGAACTAAGTTGGGGTTGTAAGGATATTTATAATCGGGATTGAGGTTTTAGAGTTATGAAAATAAATAAATGCATTACGCCTTTTATTTATTTCATTAAATCCTTTTTGAAAACCCCATGTCACATCATTAATTCCTTGACATTCACCCACACTGATAATAATAAATATTATTTAATAAAACGATCTTTTCCTAAAAATCCCGAATGGAAAAACTACACTGTGTGTATTAATAAATACACGGTGTGTACTTGTTTTTCATTGAAAACTACACGGAATGTACATTAAATGTACACAACATGTATATCATTTTTTCATTGGTTCATTTCCTTTACAAAATGAAAACTACATGGTGTATACATTTAATAATACACTGCATGTACTTGTTTTCTAAATAAAACTACACAACATGTAATCATTGATACACAAACTATAATTCTTTTATTTTATTCTTCCTCCAACATTAAAATTATTTTAGTCTTCCTTGAATAATTATTTAACCATGTACGAGATAAATCTTTTTTAGACTTGAGATACTTGAATACACTTAGTGTGTGACCCTCGAAGCCTCTTTCTCGTTGGCATTAGGCGGTCTTGCCTAAAGTCCAAGATTAATGTCTAGCAATGGATCAAGGCACCCAAGAGAAAGAAGTTGATTCCACAATGATGTATCACCTCATATGAACGCTTACTGTGGAATTTAATCCATTTGCCTCAATATCTCATCAAACAGGTTTCATGGCAATGTCATAAACCTATATGCTTGTTCTGTTGTTCTTTGACTACCTGGAATAAACTCATCATTTACAGCATGGCCATGAAATTTAATGAGACAGTTCTATTTCAATCAAAGGGCCGAGATATCAACTTCCATAACTGGAAGGTACAAATCCTTATTCGACTTATCCATTAAAAACATGTCATTTGTGAAACACCAAACGTACCCTAGTTCCCGCCAACTGTCTGCGTGACGGTTTTTGTCAGTAAATCTAAGTGCGCGATTCATGACATGAGTTAATGATAATATTCCAGTCTAAGAACCATTACACATTCTCGTAGATAGCAATGTATGATGACAACAAGAAATGCAGAATTGCTACTGGCAGTTCTATTCACATAATCTCCCATCATGGAGATTACCAAGTGCGAACTCCATGAGAGAGAGTCTTGTCTTCTTATGAGTACTCACACATGATGGTCTATATACTATGTGTCCTATCATAGTACATCATCCAACCGTAGAACTTTATTTAAGAATCTTGTTATATCATTTCATGGTTCTCATCATAGCGGGGATCTTCCATGACCTTATCAATGCAACAAATATTCCAGGACATTATTATATTATATTCATCCGGAACAATGGACAATATATAATAATTGAACATTTATATAATCAAAGTACAAAATAGTTGGTTCACAAGACACTAACCATTACACACTTACCCACAACTCTAAAGTAGAAAATGAATTAATTGATTCTAGATCCATCCAAAATTTTATATCAAAAAAAAATTTACAAGGGTATCACCGTATTACCTCAACAATTAGATGTTGAGTTAGTTGTGATAACTAATAATGGAACAATAGTATCATAAAAAGTTTTTAATTTTTATCTAATTGATTTTTGTGGGAATGTTATTCCTAAGAATATTGCGATCCATTCTATATAGTTATTTTATGTGATTCTTGGCCTATATTATCATTCCCTATATGGAGCTCATGCCAATTTTAAAGGAATGGAAGTCTCATTTCATATTCTTGGTCAATTTATGATAATCTCTTGTTTCAAGGATGAGTATGAACATCCAGTTAAAATTTACTCCATCTTATGGGTCTCTATCCCTAAAAATAAAGGTTAACTATCTCAAATAGTTATAGAGAAACTCACAATTAAAAATACAGCCATTGTATAGTAATTTGATGATGTCTTTTGGAAGAATTACCCTATCTTCCACCAAATAATGAATTTTAGTTTTTAATAGAACTCATATCGAGTTCTATTCCTATTTCATAGACACCTTATATAATAAACCAAATTGAGTTGGATGAAATGAAGAAACAACTCGAAGAGAATCATGATAAGGGATTCATATTCCCTAGTGGTTCACCTTCGGGTGCACCTTTTCGGTTTGTTATAACGAAATATGGATCAATGAGACTCTTTATTGATTATCGATTACTTAACAAGATCACTATAATGAACAAATATCATTTACCATGTATTGATGAATTATGAAACAAACTACACAGAACACTAAACTTTTCAAAGGATGATATTCATTCAAGACATCATCAATTATGGGTCAAGAAGTATTATATACCAAAGAAGACATTACATACAAGGTATGGACACTATGAATTTTTAAGTATTCCTTTTGGTCTTGCTAATTTCCCCACAATCTTCATGGATCTAATAAATAGGGTCATTAGAGACTATCTTGATCCAATTCAGGTAGTATTTATAGATGATATTATTGTCTTCTTGAAAAGAATGAAAGAGCATGAAGATCAATGGAGAATGGTACTAAAGACCCTAAAAAGGAATAGATATATGAAAAAAATTACCATGTGTGAATTTTGGCGTTATAATTTTTTATTTTTGGGTCACATAATTTCAATAGAGGGGTTATCTATGGATCTAGCAAAAACATATGTCACTAAAAGTTTGTTGAATCCAACAAAGGTAACTAAGATTAAAAGTTTTCATGGCTTGGCTGGATATTATACATATTTTTTGAATTATTTTTCATTATTATCAAATCAATATTCCTTGTTTAATTGGAAAAGAGTTATGTTCATGTGGATGGAGGAATATGAAGAGAATTTCAAAGAGCTAAAAAGATGGTTACCCAGCGCCCATGTTCTCACAATACATTATAGTGGACAATGGTTGTTGATCTATAGTGATGAATCCAAGAAGGTTATCAGTTGTTTTCTCATGAAAAATTATATGGATGTCAAATATGCCTCATGAAAATTTTAAATCCATGAGAAAAATTACCCAACTCATGATTTAGAGTAAGCTGTGTAATCACTGTACTAAATATATGTTGTAATTATTTTTATATGGAATGGTGTAAGATTTATACTGATCATAAATGTTTAATGTATATTTTCCCACAAAAGGATCTGAGTATGTGTCAAAGAAGATGGTTTTATTTGATTAAATATTATGACTACTCTATACTTTACGAAGCTGTGAAAGTGAACAAGTTGGATGATTCTTTGATTCGAACAGACCATGCTAGCCTATCCATGACGAGGAACTAAAAATATTCAATATTTACGAATTTTCAAAGGATGTATCATTAAATTTTAAAGGAAGGGGATAAATATTATCTTTCTAAAATAAATGTTCAACCATCTATACAAAGGAAGATTAAGGTGTCGCAAAAGGAATATGTTGGGATCCAAATGATAGTGATAAATATTCCTAAATTCAACCTTGATGGTGATGAAATAATATGTTTAGTGAATCATGTTTGTATTCCTCCCATAACAGAATTAAATATGGAGCTATTTTATGAGGCCCGTAGTTCTTCATTCTCGATTCACCCAAAAATCATAGGTATGTACATGGAAAATAAATAGTATTTTTGGTTGAATGGAATAAAAAGAGATGTTACCAAATATTTATCTTGGTACATGTTATTTTATCATGTTAAGGTTGAGAGATAGATTTATAAGGGGATGTTACATCCATTACCCATACCATAATGAAAATTCAAAAACATTAGTATGGAATTTTTCATCAGACTTATAAAAACATCTAAAGGTAATAATTCAATATGGGTTATATATTATTGTCTTATGAATTCGGCACACTTCATTACTATTAGAGAGGATTTCTATCATGACTATCATTCCAGGATATATGAATAGGAAGTAGTTAGAATTCATAGAGTTCTAATTTCCATTATATCTGATCTGGATTTAATGTTAACCTAAAATTTCTGGAAATGTCTTCAGTAAAATCTAGATATAGAGTTACATTTTTGCACAATTTTTCATCCTCAGAAAAACAATCAATCTAAGAGGAAAATTAAAACTCTAGAAGATATGTTGTGATCTTGAACAATAAATTTAAATGGTTGTTTGGATGAAAACATACATTTTTTGGAATTTTCATTCAATAATATCTTTCACCCTAGTATTCAGATGGAACCCTATGAAGCCCTCTATGTGAAGAGGTGAAGAACTCCAACTTTCTCTGATGAATTTTGTCAATGAATGCTAGTAGGACTTGATCATTATGATGAAATACCAAAAAAGGTACGATCAATTCAATAACACATAGTAGAAGCTCATAGTCGGGAAAAACATTATGCTGAAAAGTAAAGAAAATACCAAATGTTTGAGGTGGGTGATAAGGAGTTTCTATGAATATATCCCCTGAAGAGAGTAATGAGATTTTTAAGGAAGGTCAGGCTAATATGTTTGTATATCAGTCCTTTTGAAATTATGGATCATGATGGGAAGGTTGCTTACCGGTCATTGCTTCCACTAAATCTATCTCAAGTTCATGATGTGTACCATGTATCTCTCCGAATAATATACGTACCTGATCCTTCACATGTACTATACTCAAAAGTCGTACTGCTGGAGAAAGATCATTCTTATGAAGAATAACTAATAGAGATTCTGGATCGTAGCAAAAAGGTGCTATGAAACAAGGGCACTAGCTTTTTTATAGTTTTGGGGTGGAACAAACACTTTGAGGAATCTACATTAAAACTTTAGGATGTGATGGGGGAGACATATTCTCATCAATTTGTATCCATTTGATTAATTTTTAGGGTGGAATTTAGTTTAATGGGGTAGAATGTAACACCTGTATTTTTTATGAAATATTTTATCAAAATAATTTTAATTATTTAATGGATTTCACTCCATGAAATAATAAGTTTAATTGAAACATGAGATGTCGTTAGTATAAAATTACCATTTTAACCTAGCTTTTAGGTTAGTGGTAATAAAAATTACTAACTTATGGAAATGTATGGTGAAGTCTTTCTATACCAACTATTTATGGAAAATATAAATCAAATATATTGTAATGTTCTTGTTAATATATTTATTTATTTATGATTAATAATATTAAATTAATAAAATATATATGTTATATACTTAATAAAATATTTATTATGTTCAGCCAATAGATATTTTTGTCATAGGATATGAATAAACCATATTTGATGTATAAAAACCAATATTTTTCAAAAGGGTAATTTTCTTCCTTTTGTTTGAGAACCCCTTTTAAATTATGATTTCGACACATTAAAAAAATATTATATTTCAAAATAAACAAGTTTTTTGGATGATGAATATAAAAATTTTCTTTCGATGGATTTTTAATATATTTTTAATAACTTAAAATTTTTCATTAATAGTAAAAATACAATAAATTTTAATTGAAAACAAGTAATTTCATAAGAATAATTTTTGTTGATAAATTATAATATTTAATAGTTTTAATTTATATTTAGAATATATTATTATCATTCCATATAAATTATTTCATTAAAATTAATTTTCCATTGAATTCAGAAGTAAAAATATATATATATCTTTTGCAATTTTTTATCTTTAAAAACTAGTTCTATCTTTTCGAAAATATGATTAATTTTAAATTAGTTACAAAATCTTCCGTGTTTTGAATTCTGAAAAATTTATTATATATTTGGAATTAGTATTTAAAAAATATTTAAATATCTTTTTATTATAATTTTTGGGCCTTATGAATAGTAGCTTCCATAATTTTTATTAATATGGTAAAAGGGTAAAATGGGTACTTAAGGGTAAGAATACAATTATAAAATTACCTTAAAATTGTCTTAATGCATGAGAGTATTTTGATATAATATTACATGGGTATAAATAATTTCCTTTGTAAGCCACATGGATGAGATCAGGACATTTAATTTATTTTATTTAAAGAAAAGTTAGATATGTCTAACAAAACTTTTAACAACTAAATACTTTTTATATGGGTATACAGAATATAAATTTGATTATAAATAATAATTTTAAAGATAAAATATCTTTATTTATCATGGTAATTTATTGTTAATTTTTAGAAAATAAATAATTACCTTAATGACTTATACATCGATGATATAAAAATTAATTATTTAATGATAATTCAATAAAACAATTTTTATTAAAATTATAATAACCGACATAAGGCCAAACAACTTGACAATATCTTATTTTCCAAGTGTATCTCTACCATAACCATAAAATAGTTGTGTTAATGATCATTTTGAACCTTATAATAGAGATTGTGACACTTATATTATTTTATTTTAAGTAATGTTAAATTTTTCATAATAATAATTTTTTAAGTATAACATTTAAAATGATGGATTTTCTAGAAGATAAATTAGACTTATTATATTATTAATAAATAAAGTAGAGATATATTCATCATATTTTTTTAGTTTTAATTTTTATTCTACAAATATGTATGCTAAATAATTACACCAAATTTATTTAGTAATTATTTTATTAATGAATATAGAAAATAAATGTTATTAAAATTGATAAAATAAAAATAATTTGGGATAATTAATATGTACAATTAATTTTATAGATTATAACCACCACTTATAAATATAATAAAATAGTTTTATGTAGTAAATTTATTATGTTAATATTTTTTAAAACCAATCAATTGAATATTGTCAAAATGGACACTAGTGATTATTTATCAATTTTTTTTATTAAATTATTTTAAAATCATTAAAAAAATTTAAAAAATATATAATAATTATTATATTGTCTAAAATTTTCTATGATAATTATTTATGGTCTAATGGACATAAAATAAGTAAACATTTCACACTTTTAATATGGAACTACTTGTTATCTTAATTAATTACATAGAATAAGTGTTGATAAATATGATAATGAATAAATTGACAAAAAAAACATTTTAAAATTTATTTATTGATAATATTACAAACCTATATAATTTCATATTCTATATTGGGTCATTTGGTATGATTTTTTGGTAGGGTTGGATTTTATTATAAAGTAATATTTTTTAAGATCACAAAAGTGCCCCTCACCACCATTACAAAAGTGCACCTTCACCCACTCCTCTTCACTTCAATTATAAACTCAAATATTATATTGAACATTTATTATTCAATTATAAACATTCCAATTTACATTATATAGGTTATTTTATTTCTCAAAGACTAACTCTAGTGCTCTAAGTGGAGATTCAGAGGAAGCATATCGAAAAAAAGCAATATCCTCTACCAATCCTTTCAAAATTCATTCTTCTTACACATAATCTTCATGAGTTGTCTAATTATAATTTAATAACTCAAGAATAACTTATATATTGATATGTTATTATAATTTCCAAACAACCATATTCCACCTTCTATCCATCCAGTGAAAAATGAAATCACCATGCATGCGTACATACAACTTATTATCTCCATGCCGTGGTGTAATATGTTTTTCACCTTCACCGTAAATGGATGGGTATAATGATTTAAATAAAAAATATATTTTATTATTATAATATGATATTGATTCTTAAAAATTAAACAACATTCACTTTAACACCATTATATAATTATTGAAATGATATTGTCGCTTGTGCATACATATGACCTACTATCTCCACGATGCGATGCGATTCATTATCCATGATATTCCTCAAATCATGATTATATAAATGTAAAAAATCAATAAATATGGTATATATTATGGTAATATAATTTTTTAATGACATAAATATGAACAAATAAGGTTAACCATAACTTATTTGACAAAACATTCATAATAACATAAAGCAGTTAATAGCCAAATAACGAGTAATAATGAAATGTTAATAACAAAAAAATGAAAAAATGATCATATACTGTATCATAAAAATCAAAATGATACTTTAATAATTCAATTAAATTATTTAATGCATTATAATATAGTTTTAGATACATATAAAGGATATCATTCCAAAGGTAAGGGATAATTTTGCAATCTCATTATTACCTGAGATTATTTATTGTTAAGTATTTACTGGGGTATATTTATTATCCACATCCATGTTACCTAAAAATGTAACACTATTGAGATTATTCTAAAATTTTTTAAAGAAAATTTTACCCATTGGTAAATATTTTCCAAAAGGTATGAGAAAAATCTTTTATCGATATTCGATTTGAGGAACATTTTGAATTTTCTAAAAAAAAGTATTAGGAGACTGTTATTTTAACTTATATAGTATGAAAGGATTATTTCTTATTCATAATTCCTTATTTCCATGAATATTACTCTATGCTATTGTGCTTTTATTTTTAAATAAATCATTCTCTTTAAAATTGTTTTACATTTTGAAAAAGGAAAATGTTTTTGAAGAAGAAGAGTTATTTTCATAAAAAAATTAACATCAATTTTTTTTTCAAAATTATTTTCCATCTAAGATTAAATTATTTTATAAGGTTATGTATCTATTACTATTATTAATATAGTTTTATTTTGTTATTATGGGATTATATTTATGAAATCTATTTGTTTTATATTGATTCTGGTGGAATAATGTTTAAGAAACCCATTTTATTTTTTAGGTAATACTATGATTGATGATTTATGTTTTTTTGGAATGCATAATAATTATTTAATTATGATATGGGTGAGATATATATACCCCTCTGATGCATTGGGTAAATATTTATATCTCTTGAGATAGTAATGGATAGAATAATAAAAGATCTTAATTCAGTAATATAGGGCCGAAACGAGGAGTGAACCCAGTTCAACAATGGACTTTTTTTGCTATGATGCTATTAGAAATGAGCCCTGACAAATATGAAATGAATTTATATGCTTATGTGTATTCTAAAAAATATCATGTCTTATGTTTTGACTATTGAGGTTATGTTTATTTATTTTTTCTTAACTTTCATGATTTATCCTATGGCATGATATCACGATCTCTCATAAGTATGATATGATTTTAATGTGTTATGATATTTTGTATTATGTTTGTGATATAGTTGATATCTCACTCGTTTACCCTTACTTATCATCTGAGATAACCCTTTTATATGTTTCTTTTACCGAGAACATGAAGAGGGATATTATGTAAGATATGTTACAAAGGGGACTAGATATTAAGATATAAGTGGGAGACAATGATGATGTCTTATGAACCTGTTGTTTATGTTTCCCAGTTTCAAGAGAAAATATACCTATATGGTCTTATCTTGGATTTGTTATATTTTTTAATAATAGTCTTTAACATTGAATTATTATAAATATATGTTATATGTGGGTGGTTATATGTACCAAAAGAGTGGTGGACCAAATGGTCAGATCAGTTGGAATTGGATACAAATATAAATAAAAACTGAAGGAATGTGATTTTATTTCTAAACCAAAGAATAAAGTTCTATATATTTAGAATTTTTAGGTGATTAAGAAAAAAATTCCACCCAAGGAATTTTTTTTGAAAATATAGGTTGAAATCATGTAGAAAATTAAATAAGTAAAGATAAGAATTTAATGGTTGAGAAATGACCCCCATCCCTATTGCTCTAATAATGATACAATGAAAAAAAACTTATTAAAATGTGTATATTGGGTTTTTTTATATGTAGTGAATTTAAGGTGGTCAATTTATTCATGGGGAGCCCTAAAGTAGCTAATCATTAAATTTTATATAGTACTGTGAAAAATATCCATCCTAGAGTACAATATTTCAACTGGTAAAAAATGTTTCCTCCCCCCAAAAGATAAATTTGTAGAAAAATATGATTGGAGATTATTTTTTGAAGGATAAACCTATGAAAAGGATCATTGAAGCAGATTCCATTGATTTGGATCTTAGAATAGATAGTTTACTATGTTTTATAATTTAATTATAAATACCTAAATATTGAAATAAGTTGATGAAGTGAATGCTAATGTTTTACAATCAACTTCCCTATCCTTGGTGTTAAAATATCCATTTTGGTTATTCAGGGGAAATGATTATTGAACTAATAAGTGAATTTTATATGAAAAAATGTACATTATATGGATTGTTTTATGTTATTTTTTTAAGGTGAATGTATGTTATAAATTTATCATAATATTTTTTTGATCAACCTTAGAATGAATGAAATTAATTTTATATCACTTATTGACTAATTTATAGATAGGTTTTTATATAAATTTTTGAAAATAACTTTTATTAAAATTATTTCTAGAATATAATTATATATGATTTATTGAGGGTGCATACCTTAGAAAATTTTTGATGATATATTTCTCTTATAAAAATTGGTTTGTATTTTTTCAAGTTGAAATCTTTTAAGAAATGGTGAGAAAAATATGAAAGAAGATGTTTTATTAAAGATGTGAGAAATAATTACCTTGAAAGAGTATATTTTTATTTAATTTAAATTAGGGGTGAATAATTTTGTTGAATTTATATTTTTGTAAATAAATTGGTTATTGACAAAAAATTCAAAGATGGAGACAAAATAAACATGAAGAATTGATTAAGTTTATATTGAATTTGTTTTCATTGTGAAATTTATTTGGATATTGATGTTGTATTATAAGGAAAGTAAATGCATGTGATGAAGTTTTCTTGGATTATTTTATTGAATTTTCTTACATGTCATGAATATCATTGAAAGTGGCAGACTGATGTCTTTGGAAGACTCATTATAATCTTAGAGAAGTTAGGAATGATTGTTAAAAAGACTCAAGATGAATCTTAAACAAATTATCATTTAGATAATATTTTTATTGAGAAGATTTTATGTTTCAAAAATATATATACTTACTATTTAAATGTATATTGTATTTTATATAATATTTTTGGATCAAATTTGTATATCTTTTGTTTTAAATCAGTTTGAATGTTGTGATTAATAATGTTAATATGTAGTTAAAATATTGAGAAACTCTCATGGATGATATATCATGAAGAAAAAATATTTTATGATGGATGGAGAATAAAACCATGTATAATGAGTTAAATTTATAGTTAATCCCCATAAAATAATTTAAATTTAGTATTTAATATGTAAAAATTATATATTATTAAATATGAATTATTAGTGGTTAAAATGACTCATAAATATTTAAGAATGGATAATGAAAAAATTATTAGGTACCATAGAAATGATATATATTGAAATGATTATCCAATTAAATATATTTTATCCCTCAATCCTATAAAATTAATTAAGATTTCCAATAGTGGAAGCAGAAGGGGAAGATAAAACAAATTGGTGAGTGTGCCTATAATGGATCATATAAAAAACATGAATTAATAAAAATAACTAGAGAAATTCCACTAGGAAAGATACAACATGTGGGAAGGACTGACAATGATGTGACCACGGTATAAGGATATACATTGTGGGAAAAATATTTGTGGTGTAGAAAATTTTGGTTGATATATCTGAGAGAGTAGAATCAAGTTTTCTATATGGGAATATAAAAACACAATTAATTTTCATTGATTAAAAATCATAGAAAATTTTAATGAAATTACATTGTTTGAACATCATGTCCTACCTCAAAACTTATAGTTTCATGCGTGGGGGTTCTCACACTTCGTTAGATATTCCAACACTAAAGCTATGATGAGTTTGATGCCTATAATTTCTTTAATCCATGGCACCCTGAATAAGAAGAGTTTTTCCACAAACAGGGGATAAGATGATCATTGGAAGATACTCCACATCTAACTGTTTAAAATTTGATCATGATGTTGTGAAGGAATTCAGAACATGATAATGTTTTATGAAAATTATCCATTGAAGGTAATAATAAGAGATAATATAAACTTTTAATTAAGTGGTAATATGATCCAAGATGAGTCATTCTATAGTTATATAAGAGAATAAAATTATAATAAATAGAAATAAAGGCACATTGTATTCTGATAATTTGATCTGAGCCTCAAAGAAAGAACAACAAGATGGATTAGAGAAATTGGATACATTTTTAAAAGTGTGGATTTATGTTTTTGAGAGTCTAAAAAAAAATTGATTGGTTCACAGTGATTCTTGAAAGTGAAAATGGAAGATATCCAAGTCAATTTCGATCAATAAAATATCCATAAGCAGTGTTGTATGGATGTTTTGATAGGAAGAGAAGAGACCAATTATTTTCAATTATCACTTATGGAAAACTAATATTTTGTGAATTACATAACTAGATAGACATTTTCATCAATTATACATCATGAATTAATAAGTTACATGAATTACTTGAATGGTATTTCCATGTATTATAATTAACATTGAATATTTTATTTGATATACTACATTCAGTAGTATCGAGTTCAAACTGATTTGTTTTTTCAGGAAAGGTATGTAATGTATTTATGAATTTAGATAGTTTCATGAATAATTTAATGAAAATTATTATATTTATATTAATTCAAATCAATTTTTCTGCTTTTGGGAGAAGAAGAAATTCAAAGAATACTCTGAACTGAAATATAGACAAAGAGCCATGTAGAGAAAAACATTTGAATGGGGAGAGTTTCACATGAGTGTAGTTATGGTAAAATATAGTGTGAATATAATTAAATGATTTATATATTCTTGAATTAATTTGTATGATAAATAGGTTTTTAGAAGTTTATTTGAGGTGAGTTACCAAAATCATTAGTGTAATTTAGTTTCCTGAAAGAGTTGCATGAATTTGAATAGAGAACACTACATGTATAAGTTTTGGAATATAAATCATAAAAGAACTAGATGGTACTGAAGTTGATAGGTATAATAGAAAGACAAAATTAATATATCATAGTGGATATACTCTAACTATTTATGTTCTTGAAAATTAATAACTCTATATATTTTGATTTTTAGATGTTATTATACATGACAGGCTTATAAGTTATTGGAGCTACTTACTCTATTTAAGTTAAAGACCAATATTTTGGAATCAGATATGATCTTTTTGATTTAGTTATATTCTAATATAATTAAATAACTACATTAATAGGTTGGAGTAGTTTTCATAATACTAGTTTCAAATAATAATTAACGTTTAATGAAGTATAAAGATATTTGATTCAATTGTGGACGGCATGTTTGGAAGCCATAGAGAATGGGGTGGTACTAATCTTTAGTAGGGAATAAATATAAGATCTAGTTTGATTTTTGACCATTTTAACCAATAAGATTTATAGTACAGAATATTTGTTTGTGGTGGATAAATATCACAACAAAGAGTATGCATTCTGTGATGTGGTTGAACTATATAAAAACATTTTTTTGTATATGTTGTTGTTTATTTTAGGGTTTAATGTCATATTTAGGATTGAGCTCACATAAAATATCCTAATTTATTAACCTAGACAAGTTTTTTGTAATAATTATGGGATAGGTAACTAAAAAATGAATCTGATAAATTTTTTTAACTTTTATTCACACCCTATTAGTGTTCCTATATGTTCCCTTGGGCATTGTATCAATCAATGTTCCTATTCACCAAATATATCCAACAGCTTGAGAAGCCCAATAAAAATTAAAATCTTTGTTCTAATGGAAATTGTATATCAATATATATCAATAATAACTTTTTCCACCACATAATATGTAATTTTATCTACGTGAAGAGAATTTAAAAAGTATACAATCATTTAGTATTAACTATATATGTCTACATCATTCATATGAAAAATATATCCTTCAGATATGTGTTATCCTCATATGATACATTATCAACTGCAAGTGTTTTTTTATTCTTTGAATCAAATTTAGAAAAACAATTGCAGACTTCTTAAGGTAAAAAACACATTGAAGAATGTCATGGATGTATATACAATGCATCATATAGTTCCATCTAGATAAATAAAGAATTAATCTTGTGTTTCAAAAAGTCCAAAAAAGATAAATGATAAACTAACAAAGATATGAATGATAATATACATACTATTATAATATTCTTCTATGTCAGTGTGTCAATTTAATTGTATTTCCATGTATATGCTGATGAAATTATTTTCTAAAACACAACTATTTAAAAAAATATATATGAATAAATTTACAAAAAGAATTAATACATTTAGATGCATAATTAAAGTAATAATCATAGGGATTCAATTTGAATACATAATTTTTTTTCACAAATTCAAGAAAAATATTCCACCAATATCTATTCCATAATTAGTAATAAATGATTTGAATTTTTAAAAATGATCTATGATAACCCATTTAACATTATAAACTATAATAAATAGTGGTAATATAGTGCCAATGCTAACAGTCACATTTTCCCACTAAAATTTTCTAAGAATCGATGATTATAAAATTAAATATAGTATTTATTTTACATATTTTGATTATATAAAATCTATATATAAAGTAAAAATTCCCACTATTAATTTGATTTTACCCATTTTTAAAATCATACTCCACTTAACATAAAAAATTCAAATTTTTCATTACTTAATAATAATATTCTAAAGATACTATATAACACTGATTTGAAGATTATAAACATATTAGTAAAATGTATTCAACAAAAATAAATGTATATAATATATTTATAAAAATAGGGATAAAAATATTATTTTACAAAATAATGATCTAGTTTTTTCAAGTCAAATTCAATAAATAAGATTAGACATTTTTTTAAATAGTACCAATAGAATTTTAAGAACCACTAATGTATAATTAGTGTGTTTATGTTAAAGATGAATTATAAAATAAAATTGAAAATAATAACACACGGGTATTTCACCTGAAGATGAAAAATAGAAATATCATTTTCATATAAAGGGTTTTCAAAAATAAATTGAGTGAAAATGAAATTTGGACATGATCAAATTAATAATTATTAATAAAGGATATTAACAAGTTAAAGTGTTTATTCTGAAATTGTTTTATCAAAAGTTGAAATATTTCAAACAATAATAATTTTATATGATACATATACTCAAAATAAAGATAAAATATTCCAAATATATATAATGTTAGTGTTACATTAATGGGGATCTATATGAAGTGATGTACATCAAACTATCTAATGGTTTTCTTCTTGGTTAAAATGAGACATGTGTTTAATAATTAATTATGTCCTTCTATTCATTGAAAAAATCCCTAAAAATAGTTTTTCCATGTTCGATACAAGTTTTAAGATGACAAATTTCAATAATGCAATACTAGAAAACAAAATATATATATTGATGACTGAATTAAATTCCCTAATAGTTATTGTATGTGTAGATAATATCATTGTTTTGTTAATAAATAAGGGGTTTCTAGGATTTTCAAAAAAAATAATGTTTTTTTTTGAAATTGTAATGCCTAGTATGATTAAATATTTCTTGCATGTTCAAATTATTTTATGTGATTGATATATTTTTGTTATATTATGATAAATAAACAAAATGTTTATTGATAAAGATCAGGGCGAAGGTTTCTGAGGAAATTTCTACTCCAATTATATTTCAAAATATGAAAGGGTAATGACTATAAGTGTAACACACTGAGATTTTATGGAAAATATTCTTTTAATTTCATTGATGTCTTGTGTTTTAAGCTATAAAAATATTTCATTGCGCTATACATAACACCGTATGAGCTTCCAGTATACACAACACTATTCTTGGATCATGTTACACATAATTTTGATAGTACTTATTATACGAAACATTGAGTATATATATAGATATTAAATGTATAAATGAAATATGGTTGGATACTGTTATACGAAACAACATAAGAGTCTTGCACAACACGCAACCCTGACTTGGCTTGCATTACACGCAATCGCGACCTTCCTCAATAGCGTGTGTTGTACGCAATACAGGGTTTTACTAAACAACGATATATTATTATAATATTATTATGAACTAGCCTCTATGAATAGTATTAACTAAATTTTTAATTTTCAAACATTATTATTCATCTTACACATTTTCTAGAACATGGTATAAGAACAAAATAAATTTTTCGGGTAAAATAAGTATTTTTCAAAACATGCAGTTTTGCCACCTTTTTATGGCGCACCCACTTTAAATCTAGTTTTGACATGTTTATAAGTTCAATTTTACAAAATAAAAGTATTCTTTTAAATCATGATATAAAATTTTACCTTGGATAAATTTTTCATATTATTCTGATAACTTTCATAATTTAATGAATAGTAAAAACACGCTATATTTTAATTAAAAACAAATTTTTTCATCTTAATAAATTATGTGGTTAAATTATAATATGGAATGGTTTAAATGTATAAATAGAATATAATTTTACCATTTAATATAATTTATGTTGTTACCATTGATTTTACATTGAATTCGTAGGTTAAATAAATTCAATCTTTTGCAATCTTTTAAACAAAAACCCATTTTCTTTCGACAACAAGATTAATTTTAATTAAATTTCTGCAACTTCTTTTTATTGAATTTGAAAAAATGGATTTCATATTTGTAATCAGTGGGTAAAAATTATATTAATAGACTAATTTTTATTTCTGGGCTTTATGAATAGTGACAACGGTAAATTTCATTTACCATAGTAAAAGGAAAATTGGGTAATTAAGGGTAAATATAATATTATAAATTTATCCTAATGCTTGACTTAATATAATTGGATGATTATAATTCGTCTTAAGTCATATTTGGGTCGAACTATAATCTATTAGAATCCACATGGAGGTGATAACGACCTTTAGTTTATTTTATTTAAAGGAAAGTGAAATATGTCTCACTCAACTTTAATACTTAAAGTATTTTTAATATAAGTTTATACAGAATATAAATTCAGTTATAAATACTCATTTCAAAGATAAATTTTTTTCTTTGTCATGGTAATTTATTTGTAATTTTTAAGAGTTATTTAATTACCTTATTATCTTATACATTAATGATGCGGAAATTATTTATTTAGTGAAAAATCAATAATATAGTATTTATTGAAATAGTAATACATATAAAAAGGCCCACAAATCTGAAAAAAAACTTATTCTTAGTGTATATATAAACCCTAATCATCCACTTTCCGAATTGGTGACCATTTGGATCCTTATTAAGGCGATTATGACCCTTATATTATTTTATTTTTAATGATTCCAAAGTTGTCACCTTCATAATTTAATAAATATAACAATTTAAATATTGTGATTTTAATATTATAAATTCTAGTAAAATTATTATTGTTAAAGGAAATAGATTTATATTAGTATTTTATTTTTAATTTTTATGCAACAAATAATTATATTAAAGAATTATACAAAAATGTTGTAGTAATTATATTATTAAGAGATAAACAAAATAAATGGTTTTAAAAAAAATAAAATAAATATTATATGAACTATTTAATGTTCTACAATAATTTTATAGATAAATATGACCTTTTATAAATCTATTAATGTTTTTAGTTCGAAAATATCTTCTGTATATATTTTATTTAAATTCAAATAAATGAATAGTGTCAAAATTGACATTGTAGTTATTTTATAAAAATAACATATTATAAAATAGTTTAAAATCACAAAAATATTTAAAAATTATAAATTTAAATTTATATTGTGTAACATGATATAACGTATCCAATTATGGATAATTCACAACAAATAAGTTATTATTTGTTATAATTTAAAATTTAGAATGTTATTACCACAAATAAAATTAAATTGATTAAATAATGATAAATAAAGTTGATGATGTTTAAAATAAATTCATAACATGCCTAAATTTTATTGGTTGATTCTATTACAACCCTATCGCATCTAAAATTTCAATATGAGTCATTTTGGATGTTTTTATGTGGGGTTAGATTTTAATATAAACCAATATTTCTTATATTTCTAAAGGCGCCCCTCTCCTCCCTTATAAAAAGGCACCTCCCCCCTCTCCTCCTCACAGCAATTTTAGCATTCAAGCTCGGCCAACACCTGACCATTTCACTTCCCCACTTCCCTAGAAACATCCTAGAGGTCCTGGTCTTCTTCAATGACCAATTTTAGTTCCCTAAGAGGAGATCTCAAAGAGGCGCTTCAAAGAAGAGGTAATGTCCGTTACAGATTCTTTCAACTTTATTTCTTCTTATACGTCTTCTTATTTAGTTGTTTAATTATGTAGTAAAAACATCAGTATCACTAATATATTGATATGTAATTATTAGTATTAAACAACCCTATTTCACTATATATCCATCCTACGGAAAACAAAATCACCGCGCGTGCGTACGTACGGAATACCGTCTCCACGCCATGGTGTAATCTATTTTCTACCACCACCATACTTGGATGGGTATAATGGTGTAAATAATGACTATATAAGATTATTTTAAAGTGATATTGATTCTTAAATAGTATAACTACACTCCAATACAATTTCACAGGAACGATATCATCACTCGTGTATACGTACGGATTACCGTCTCCACGACTCGATGAGATTCATTTTCCATGATAAAAATTCAAGAATTACTATAACATATATATAATAAGTAATAATGAAATATATGACATAATAATGATACTGGATATATGTACATATATTTGTATTTCACATACTTAATTCCATTCAATTCAATAAGGAAACGAAAGTAGCGTTCATGCGTACGTACGACCTACTGTCTCCATGAACGGTGTATTTCTTTCCATTTAAGATCTATTAAATATATGTATATTATGAATATATATATATAAATCATGTTTTATATTCTGAATTTAAGTAATCATGATCTATGTAATCATATGAATAATTACAAGTTCAAACATGAACGACAAATGAAACGATTTTACCCAAAATGCTACTTTAACATGAATTTACAAAAGAACAGGTAATATAAAATCATAAGTGAACCACATATGATATAATAATAATGAATATGATTCTGTAATTAGTCAATGACATTATTTATATCATTATATAGGATGTTTGGATACGTATGAAGCATATCAGACCTAAGGTAAGTGATAATTTTGCAAATCTCATTTTTATACGAGATTACTTATTCATAATTATTTACTGGGGTTATTTCTATCATCCATTTCCACGTTTTATAAAAGTGTTTTCATGTATGTTTAAAGTTTTTTTACCCATTTTTGAATTTTACTACATGGTATGTAAGGAATATTTCTTTTTTTATGTTATGAGGTACTTTTTTTTGACTTTTCCGGCAAAAGTACGAGAAGAATGTTTTTTTAACTTATACGGAACGAACATATTTTTACGGTTTTATAAAGCCTTATTTTGATGAAGCTTCCTCCAAAGGATTTCATGAATATTTTAAACGAAATCCTATTTTTTTAAAATTGAAGGGAATTTTATGAAAAGAAAATGATTTTGAAGAAGAAATGATATTTTCCTCAAGAATTCATTTCAAGTGTTTTATCAAAACCATTTTCCATCTAAGATGACATTATTTCATATGTATATGTTTCAAGTATAATGTATCTATTATTTACATGGTTTCACTTGTCTTATTATGAAATGATATATATTTCTTTTATATGTATTATGTGATGATGGGATTATGTTTATAAAACCCATTTTATTCTTTGGGTTATGATGAATGATTTATGTTTATTTTGTGGAACAAATAAGAATGATTTCAATATGAGATGGGTGGGACCTTTATCACCCTCCAATGCATTGGGTAAAGATTTATACCTCATGAGATAGACATGGTTGGAATGGTAAGTTAATCTGGTTCAATATTACAGGACTGGAATGAGGAGTGAACTCAATTCATAAAGGGACTTTGTCCACTAAGATGGTCCTGGAAGCAATGCCTTGGCTACTATGGAAATCATTACATGTGATTAATGGATGCCACAATTACATGTTTTATTCTCATGCTATTTTATCATTATTTATGTTCCATTATGATCAATGCCTTATGTACATCCATGTTTTATGTCGTTGCTCAAGATTTTGATGTTTAAACATTATGTTCATGTTTTAAGTTCAAATGTATATGGTATGTTTTATCCATCCTTACCCTTACTGAGCATTTGAGATCACCATTTTTATGTTTTATCTTCCCCAGGAAATAAAAAAAAGTTTTAGGTAAGGAAACAGAAAGGGGAAGATTGTTATGGGAGATGTTGAAGATCTTTCAACATGATTAGATATTTTTATTCTGAGTTTCCAAAGACACTAAACTATTACGATCCTTGTGTGTCTGTTTTTGTTTGTATTAAGTATTCTGGAAAAGTAATGTATTTTCCATGTACATCCAGCCTTGGTTCTTCACAGTTGGTAACAGAGGAAAGGTTTAGTCATCCTTTGGAAACTAGGATGCGAAAACGTTAGTGAGATCCCTTGAGATATTTCTATGGTATGTCTAGGGATGTCCCTAAGGATAAGTATACGTATATGATATAGTCCTAGAACTACAGTAACGATCATAGAATTTCACCTAATATTTTAGATATTGAGGGTAATCCCACTTTACTATGTTATTTTCCCTAGCATGATTTTTTTCCTCTCACACTATTCTTTTTGGGTTTTAGAAAATTGCTGGAAACAGGAAGATTCACAATAATGGAGGATATAACGGAAAATGGAATGATATTCCTCATGAGAAACCAAATGAAACAGGATTTGGAAGTCCAAACATCGTTATTATGCCTAATCAGCAATCTCATAATATGATCAATAATCTCAACTTTGGTAAGTTTACCGACTTAGATAATAAGGAAAAGATGGAGTTTCATAATGATCATAGAGGAATGAAAGTTCAATTTCCTTTATGTAAATCATGTGGGAAGAGGAATCAGGTAATATGTTTCAAAGGAACTAGAAGATGCTTTGGGTGTGGAAAAGACGGACACAAAGCCAGTAAGTGCAAATGAAAAGGTTCAGTTAACACTGTGGAAATGGATAATGGTATTGCTACGACATCAACAATGATTATATGTTTTAAATGTGGAATGTACGGGCATTATGAAAACCAATGCCATAAGGGAAAATCTCATGAAGAGAATTAGAATAGTCATATGGGTAGTATTTATGTGGATGATGATGAGGAGACTAGAAATGATATATGAGACGAAAGAAGTGTTGAAGCTCAGTCAATTGTTTAAGAAGGTAGTGGAATGAGTGTATGTTTATCAAGAGTTATGTTGTATAGTTAATGGTACTATGGAATAAAGAATCATCTAAGGATTGTTTCACTATGGTTTTTCCTAAAGTATTTGAAAGTATATGTTGAATGGTACCGGTAACCATGAAAGGTTATTTAGATATTTTTGGAAAGTAGATGATATGAACATAATGAAGGGATAAGAAGATAATGAGATGTTTGATTGTATTCATGAGATCATGACTGATATAAGGACTAAGTGATATTATGGTTTGAGTATATATAATTTTTGGGATTTTGGTATGTGGAAAGTGTTAAAATTTAACAACATTCATGTTTTCACTAAGGTTCAATGGGTATTCATTCTTCAAGAGAATACATGATTAAGGTATTGACATGCTTGTAATTTGACCAACAAGATATATCCTATGATATATTAAGGATAAATGATGGAATTCATGTGATTGTTATGTGACATTTCCAGTAATCATTTTCTTTATACTATGATCTTGGACTGAAGTATTTTAGATAAGCCTAAAATTGGAATGTATTATGTTGGACATAAGTTATTATTGTTTAAGGATATAACTTTTTCGATATTATTGATGAGATGTTATAGTAATGTAGTTTTAGAAAAAGGAAAACCTGCAGGATGGGCGACAACCCATCGCGTCAGACAAGGCTGTGGGAATCAAACCCACAACCGATGTGTGACTGGCCTTTATCATGTACCACCGGCCCATAGGAAGTCCATGGTTAGTAGAAACTAGTTTTATTTTATTAAGCGATATTATATATGAAGTATAAGTTCATTTTTGGAATCGTATATGAATAGCCTCACTATAGATGGACTTATGTATATTTGATAACTTTTACTAACCTTTTGTTTGAAACAGATGGAATGACCCATTATTCTATCACATGATCTGTTAACACTTCACGAATAACAAATTCAACTTCATTTCATTAAGAGATGAAGTGGAAATTGTTCAAATCACGAAGAACAGTGAAATTGTACCAAAATCAAGCATGCATTTCTTCTAATTGAAAATTTTCAAATTTAGGGAAATGATCTTGAAAACCCAAAATGCTGTCCTAGTGCCCTTATATCCGATGAATCAGATGGTACCCTAGATCATCACAAATTTATGGCTTTGTGATTGTTGTATTTTTCATAGCCATGTCCTCTACCACTCTCCATCATAACTTGATGGTTAGATCTTTCTTCCATATCCATATTTTCACATATGTTCTCCTATGTGGAAACCCAGTGATGAGATTCTTTGGGTAATCATTATATTTCATACTTTAGTTTTTAAAATTAAGTTTTAGTATTCCTTTTTACGTTGTGGGTTTCTATAAATAGTAAATGATTTATAACCCCGACAAATTTCGAGGTTGAAATTCATTTTAAGGCGGGTAGAATGTAACACACCCAGATTTTATGAAAAATATTCCTTTAATTTCACTTATGTATTTTGTTGAAATCTACCACAAGATTGCCTTGCGCTTTACACAACACTGTATGAGCTTGCAGTATACATAACACTATTCTTGGATCATGTTACACACAATTTTGATAGTAGTTATTCTACGAAACATTGAGTGTACATATATATATTCAATTTATAAATGAAATATGGTTGGATTCTATTATACAAAACAACGGAGGAGTCTTGTAGAACACGCAACCCTGACTTGGATTGCATTACACGCAATCACGACCTTCATCGATAACGTGTGTTGTACGCAATACCGTGTTTTACTGAACAATGATATATTATTATAATATTATTATGAACTATCCAATATGAATAGTAATAACTAAATTTTAAATTTTCTAACATTATTATTCATCTTACACATTTTCGAGAACATGGTATAAGATGAAAATAATTTTTTCGGGTAAAATAATTATTTTTCAAAAAATGCAGTTTTGCCGCCTTTTTATGGCGCACCCAAATTAAATCTTTTTTTGACATGTTTATAAGTTCAATTTTACAAAATAAAATTATTATTTGAAATCTGTATATATAATTTTACCTTGGATAAAATTTTCATATTATTCTAATAACTTTCATATTATAATACATAGTAAAAACAAGCTATTTTTTAATTAAAAACAAATTTTTTCATCATAATAACTTAAGTGGTTAAATTTTAATATTGAATGGTTTTAATGTATAAATAGAATATATTTTTACCATTTAATATAATTTATTTCAATAGCCTTGATTTTACATTTAATTCGTAGGTTAAATAAATTCAATCTTTTGCAATGTTTTAAACAAAAACCCGTTTTCTTTCGACAACGATATTAATATTAATTTAATTTATGCAACTTATGTGTATTGAATTTGGAAAAATGGATTCCATATTTGGAAACAGTGGGTCCAAATTATATTAATAGACTACTTTTTATTTTTGGGATTTATGAATAGTAACAACGGTAAATTTTATTTACTATTGTAAAAGTTAATTGGGTAATTAAGGGTAAATATAATATTATACAATTATACTAATGCTTGTCTTAATACAATTGGATGATTATAATTCCTCCTAAGTCATATTTGGGTCGAAATGTAATCCATTAGAACCCACTTGGAGGTGATTAAGACATTTAGTTTATTTTATTTAAAGGAAAGTGAAATATGTCTCACTCAACATTAATACTTAAAGTATTTTTAATATAAGTTTATACAGAATATAAATTCGGTTATAAATATTGATTTGAAAGATAAAATGTGTTTCTTTGTCATGGTAATTTATTTGTAATTTTTAAAAGTTATTTAATTACCTTATTATCGTATACATGAATGATGCAGAAATTATTTATTTAGTGCAAAATCAACAATATTGTTTTTATTGAAATAGTAAAACATATCAAAAGGCCCATAAATCTGCAGAAAACTTATTTTTAGTGTATATATAAACCCTAATCATCCACTTTCCTAGTTTATAACCATTTGGATCCTTATTAAGGTGATTATGACACTTATATTATTTTATTTTAAATGATGCCAAAGTTTCCACCTTCATAATTTAATAAATAAAACAATTTACATATTGTGATTTTAAGATGATAAATTCGAGTAAAAGTATTATTCTGAAAGTTAATTGATTTATATTTATCATAGTATTTTATTTTTAATTTTAATGCAACAAATAAGTATATTAAATAATTATAAAAAAATGTTGTAGTAATAATTTTCTTAAGAGATAAACCAAATAAATGGTTTTAAAAATAATAAAATAAATATTATATGAACTATTTAATGTTTTGAAATAATTATCTAGATACATATTAACATTTATTAATTTATTAAATGTTTTAGTTAGAAAATATCTTCTGTATATATTTTATTTAAATTCAAATAAATGAATAGTGTCAAAATTGACACTATTGTTATTTTATGAAAATAACATATTATAAAATTGTTTAAAAATTACAAACATATTTAAAAATTATAAATTTAACTTTAAATGGTCTAAAATGTTATAGTTTATCCAATTATTGACAATTATCAACAAATAAGTAATTATTTTTTGTAATTTAAAATTTAGAATGTTATTACCACAAATAAAATTAAATTGATTAAATAATGATAAATCAAGTTGATAATGTTTAAAATAAATTCATAACATGTCTAAATTTTATTGGATGATTAGATTACAACCCTATACCATCTAATATTCGTATATGAGTCATTTTGGAAGTTTTTATGTGGGGTTAGGATTTAATATAAACTAATATTTCTTATATTTCCAAAGGTACCCCTCTCCTCACTTATAAAAGGGCACATCCTCCCTCTCCTCCTCACACCAATTTGAACCTTCACACTTGGAAAAACCCTGCCCATTTCACTTCCCCACTTCCCTAGAAACATCCTAGAGGTCCTGGTCTTCTTCAAAGACCAATTTTAGTGCCCTAAGAGTAGGTATCAAAGAGGCGCTTCAAAGAAGAGGTATTGTCTGTTACCGATTCTTTCAACTTTATTTCTTATTCTACTTCTTCTTCTTTAGTTGTATCATTATGAAGTAATAACATCAGTATCAAACATATAATTATATGTTATTATAAGTATTAAACAACCCTATTTCACCATCTATCCATCCTACGGAAAACAAAATCACCGCGCGTGCGTACGTACAGAATACTGTCTCCACGCCGTGGTGTAATCTATTTTCTACCACCACCTTACTTGGATGGTTATAATGGTGTAAATAATGACAATATATTATTATTGTAAAGTTATATTGATTCTGAAATAGTATACATACACTCTAATACAATTCTATAGTAATGATATCATTGCTCGTGCGTACGTACGGATTAACGTCTCCACGACGTGATGAGATTCATTTTCCATGTTAAAAATTCAAGAATGATTATAAATCATATATAATAAATAATAATGAAATATGCTACATAATAATGCTACTATATTTATATACATATATATGTATGTCATATACTTAATTCTAGTCAATTCAATAAGGAAACGAAAACAGTGTTCATCTGTACGTACGACCTACCGTTTCCCTGAACGGTGTATTTCTTTCCATTTAACGATCTATTATATATATGTATATTATGAATATATATATAAATCAGGTTTTACATTATTAATCTATGTAACCATGATCTAAGTAATCATATGAATAATTACAAGTTAAAACACGAACGACAAATGAAACGATTTTACCCAAAATGCTACTTTAACATGAATTTACAAAAGAACGGGTAATATAAAGTCATAAGTGAACCATATATGATATAATAACAATAAATATTATTCTTTAATTAGTCAATGAAATTATTTAAATCATTATAAAGGAGGTTTGGATACGTACGAAGTATATCGAACCTAAGGTAAGTGATAATTTTACAAATCTCATTTTTATCCGAGATTGCTTATTCGTAAGTATTTATTGGGGTTATTTCTATCATCCATGTCCATGTTTTATAAAAGTGTTTTCATGTATGTTTAATGTCATCTTTACCCATTCTTTAATTTTACTACATGGTATATAAGGAATCTTTCTTTTGTTTACGTTATGAGGTACTTTTTTGACTTTTCTAGCGAAAGTACGAGAAGAATGTTTTTTTAACTTATACGGCACGAACGGATTTTGACGGTTTTATAATGCCTTATTTTCATGATGCTTCCTCCAAATGATTTCATGACTATTTTAAACAAAATCATATTCTTTTAAAATTTCATGGAATTTTGTGAAAAGAAAATGATTTTGAAGAAGAAAGGATATTTTCCTCAAGAATTCATTTCAAGTGTTTTATCAAAACCATTTTCCATCTAAGATGAAAATATTTCATATGTATATGTTTCAAGTATAATGTCTCTATGATTAACATGTTTTCACTTTTCTTATTATGAAATGATATCCATTTCTTTTATATGGATTATGTGATGATGATATTATGTTTATGAAACCCATTTTATTCTTTGGGTTATGATAAATGATTTATGTTTATTTTATGGAACAAGTAAGAATGATTTAAATATGAGATGGGTGGGAACTATATCTCCCTCCAATGCACGGGGTAAAGATTTATATCTCATTAGATAGACATGGCTGGAATGGTAAGTTAATCTGGTTCAGTATTACAGGACTAGAACGAGGAGTGAACTCGATTCAGAAAGAGACTTTGTCCACTAAGATGGTATTGGAAGAAATGCCTTGGCTACAATGGAAATCATTACATGTGGTTAATGGATGCCACAATTACATGTTTTATTCCCATGCTATTTTATCATGATTTATGTTCCATTACGATCTATTCCTTATGTACTTCCATGTTTTATTTCGTTGCTCAAGATTTTGATGTTTACACGTTATGTTAATGTTTTAAGTTCAAATGTATATGGTATGTTTTATTCATGCTTACCCTTACAGAGAATTTGAGCTCAACCTTTTTATGTTTTATTCTCCCCAGGAAATAAACGTTTTAGGTAAGGATAAAAAAGGGGAAGATCGTTATGGGAGATGTTGAAGATCCTTCAACATGATTAGATGATTATATTCCGAGTTTCCAAAGACACTAAACTACTACGATCCTTGTGTGTCTGTTTTTGTTATGTATTAAGTATTGCGCAAAAGTAATGTATTGTCCATGTACATCAATATTTGGGTCTTCACAGTAAGGTTGTTAATTAAATATAATTTTTAGGATATATTTGAGGTCTACTATACATCAAAACATCAAAATTAGACACAATTTGTTATATAATGTTGTATGGTGACATGAATCACCCACACATAGAGCCTAACCCCCTTGGTCATATAGTGGTGATGATATTGGACCGTTAGTCATACCACTAATAGACCCCAAGTCATTGACTAGTACCAAGGGATTAAACATGAATATTGGAGGAATTTCCTTAATAAATCACATGAACATATAGAAAAGGAAAATTATAAGAAAATTTATAATATAGAATAAAACCAAAATTCCATAATATATGATTTTAATGAATAAAATATAGTCTCGAAATGATAAACTAAAAGGAGTTTCCAATAACAGAAACTATAAAAACAGCATAAAAATATGAACTAGCAATGTCTAACATGATACCCAAACACAAACAAGAAACCTATAAATATATTTTCATATATAGGGATGAGTAAAAATATATACTCAAAAGGATCCCCTTTAATACCTCTCATTAAAATATTAAATAAGAATGATAATACTTCAGTGAACAATGAATAGTAAAGAAAATTACCAACCATGCAAACAATCACTCGACCTCACCATGGATATCTCAAACAATATAGAATCCATGTATAATAATCCAATATTAGAAGAATGTATCAAAATGTACACTAATACAAATTCCTAACTAGTTTATCACTCTCATTCCCAAACACCAAATGTAATAGTTTTTCACATCGCTTCCATATAACCAAACCATCAACATCACCACATAATGCATAACATGTAATGAAATAGATCCCAAAAAAAAACACATATCATCACATCATAACCATGTATCATATCCACATTTCATTAGGGTATCATAAACATGATGGAGATCAACCATGTGCCCTTATCTAATCATTCATGACCCCCACTATATTCCACATCCTCAACCACAATATCATAGAATCAAAACATCATCAATCAAACCCTAACATTTGACCATTATTGCCAATGACACATAAATAATTAAGGGATAAGAATATGGGGTAATCAGTGATCCATTCATTCAACAACAATGATATTGGGTAAAGAACCTAAAGCCAAAAACATTCTTTTTTCAATAATGGATATCTAGAAAATGTTGTGTGATTATGAAATCATAAGAAGATAATAAATATATAAATCCACACACATAATCCCAATTAATGGGGTCACACAAAAATATCACTAAACGCCCATGACAACCACCACATCATCACCATACATCATGAGAATCCTCTAGAACCTCTATAACACATACAAACCAACTCCATCTGTAAAAACCGACATTTTATAAGATACAATAGTTTTAATTTCTTTCACATCTTCTATTATATGCTACACCAAGATTATCTTGCTCTATACACAACACCATATTAGCTTGCAGTATACGCAACACTAATCTTGGATCGTGTTACACAAAATTTCATGTTTGTTTGATAGTAGTTATTCTACGAAACATTGAGTATATATATATATATATTCATTGTATTTTTTTTATACGCAACAACAAAGGAGTCGTGCACTACACGCAACCCTGAATTGGCATGCATTACACGCAATCGCTACATTCCTTGATAGCGTGTGTTGTATGCTATACCGGGTTTTACTAAACAATGATATATTATTATAATATTATTATTAACTAGCCGTGTTGAATATTATTAACTAAATATTGAATTTTATAACATTATTATTCATCTTACACATTTTCTTGAACATAGTATCAAAACAAAATAAATTTTTCAGGTAAAATATGTATTTTTTAAAAAATGCAGTTTTGCGGCCTTTTGATGGCACACCCACTTTAAATCTAGTTTTTGACATGTGTATAAGTTCAATTTTACAAAATAAAATTATTCTTTGGAATCAGGATATAAAATTTTACCTTGGATGAATTTGTCATATTATTCTGATAACTTTAATATTAAAATGAATAGTAAAAACATGCTATATTTTAATTAAAAATAAATTTTTTCATTGTAATAAATTATGTTGTTAAATTATAATAATTAATTGTTTTAAATTATAAATAGAATATATTTTTACCATTTAATATAATGTATGTCATTAGCATTGATTTTACATTGAATTTGTAGGTTGAATAAATTCAATATTTTACAACGTTTTAAACAAAAACCTCTTTTCTTTCGACAACGAGATTAATTTAAATTTAATTTATGAAACTTTTGTGTATTTAATTTGGAAAAATGGATTCCATATTTGGGGTCAGTGGGTCCAATTTATGTTAATACGCAACTTTTTATTTTTTGGCATTATGAATAGTAACTACGATAAATTTTATTTACCATAGTTAAAGGTAAATCGGGTAATTAAGGATAAATATAAGATTATAAAATTACCCTAACACCTGCCAAAATTCTATTGGGTGACTAAAAGTTGACCCATATCACCTAAGTGTTGGAATAGATTTATTTTATGGACTTTTTTCTTTGAAAATAATTTAATTATTATTAAAACCAAAGAAAGTGACAACATGTCACTCTCTTAAATCTTATAATTATCATAATTTTAATTTATTGATAAACATCATGAAAATTAAAACATGTGTAGTCTCCAGAAATATAATAAACTTATCTACAACATATGAATTTATTTATAATTTTTAGGGATTAAATAATTATCATTAAAGGTGACATAATAGTAATGTTGAAATTTTTTTATTAAGAGAAATATCAAATAAATGGTTTTAAAAATATTAAAATAAATATTATATGAACTATTTAATGTTCTCCATTAATTTTATATATAAATATGACATTTTATTAATCTATTATATTTTTTAGTTGAACATATCTTCTATATATTTCTTATTTAAATTCAAATAAATGAATAGTGTCAAAATTGAAACTATTGTTATTTTATAAGAATAACATATTATAAAATTGTTTAAAAATAACAAAAATATTTAAAAATTATAAATTCAAATTTATATGGTTGAAAATGTTATAAAGTATCCAATTATGGACAATTCACAACAAAAAAGTAATTATTTGTAATAAATTAAAATTTAGAAATTTATTACCATAAATATAATTTAATTGATTAAATATGTATAAATCAAGTTGATAATGTTTAAAATAAATTCCTAACATGTCTAAATTTTTTTTGATGATATTACAACCCTATCTCATCTAATCTTCGTATTTGAGTCATTTTGGAAGTTTTTATGTGGGGTTGGGAATTAATATAAATTAATATTTTCTTATATTTCCAAAGGTGCCCCTCTCTTCCCTTATAAAAGGGCATCTCCTACCTCTTCTCCTCACACAATTTGGAGCCTTTAAGCTCGGCCAAACCTTGCCCATTTCCCTTATTAACTTCACTATAAATATTCTAGACGTCCTGTTCTTCTTCAAAGACCCATTTTAGTGCCCTAAGAGGAGGTTTCAAATAGGCATGTCGAAGAAGAGGTAATATCTGTTACCGATTCTTTCAAATTTATTTGTTCTTATACATCCTCTTCATTAGTTGTTTCATTATGAAGTAATAACATAAGTATCACTCATATACTGGTATTTTATTATAAATATGAAACAACCCTATTTAACCTTCTATCCATCCTACAGAAAACGAAATCACCGCGCGTGCGTACGTACGGAATAACGTCTCCACGCCGTGGTGTAATCTGTTTTCGACCACCACCTTACTTGGATGGGTATAATGGTGTAAAAAAATAACTATATATGATTATTGTAAAGTGATATTTATTCTGAAATATTATACATACACTTAAATACAATTCCACGATCATGGGAATGATATCATCGCTCGTGCGTACGTACGGACTACCGTCTCCACGACGTGATGAGATTCATTCTCAATGATTAACCATTCATGAATGATTATAAAGTATATATAATAAGTAATCATGAAATATATGACATAATAATGATACTAGATTTATGTGTATATATATATGTATTTCATCTACTTAATTCCATTCAATTCAATAAGAAAATGAAAACAACATTCATGCGTACGTACTGCCTACCGTCTCCATGAACGGTGTATTTCTTTCTATTTATTGATCTATTATATATATATATTCTAAATATATATTATATATAAATTATGTTTTACATTCTTTCTGTAAGTAATCATGATCTACGTAATCATATAAATAATTACGAGTTAAAACACGAACCAAAAATGAAACGATTTTACCCAAAACGACGCTACTTTAACATGAATTTACAAAGGAACGGGTAATATAAAGTCATAAGTAAACTATATATGATATCATAACAATGAATATGATTCTGGAATAAGGCAGTGAAATTAATGAAATCATTATATAGGAGGTGAGGATACATACGAAGCATATCAGACATAAGGTAAGGGATAATGTTGCAATCTCAATTGTTTTCTATCCGAGATTGTATATACATAAGTATTTACTAGGGTTATATTTATCATCCATGTCCATGTTTTATAAAAAAATTCATGTATGTTTAATGTCCTTTTTATCCATTTTTGAATTTTACTACATGGTATGTAAGAAATCTTTTTTTTGTTTACCATACAAGGTACTTTTTGACTTTTCTGACAAAAGTACGAGAAGAATGTTATTTTTAACTTATACGGCGTGAACAGATTTTTACGGTTTAATAACACCTCATTTTCATGAATCATACTATACAAGGTTTTATGAATATCTTCAAAAAAATACTTCTATTTTAATATTTCATGGCATTTTTTTAAAAGAAAATGATTTTGAATCAGAAAGGATATTTTCCTCAAGAATTCATTTCAATTGTTTTATCAAAACCATTTTTTCATCTAAGATGACATTATTTCATATGTGTTTGTTTCAAGTATAATGTCTCTATGATTTACATGGTTTCACTTTTCTTATTATGAAATGATATCCATTTCTTTTATATGGATTATGTGATGATGGAATGATTTTTATGAAACCCATTTTATTCTTTGGGTTATGATAAATGATTTATGTTTATGTTGTGGCACAATTAAGAATGATTTAATTTTGAGATGGGTGGGACCTATATCTCCCTCCAATTAATTGGGTAATGATTTATATCTCATGAGATAGACATGGTTGTAATGGTAAGTTAATCTGGTTCAGTGTTACAGGACTGAAACGAGGAGTGAACTCGATTCAGAAAGGGACTTTGTCCACTAAGATGGTCTTGGGAGCAATGTCATGGCTACTATGGAAATCATAACATGTGCTGAATGGTTGCCACAATTACATGTTTTATTACCATTATATTTTATCATGATTGGTGTTCCATTATGATATATGCCTTATGTACTTCCACGATTTATGTCTTTGCTCAAGATTTTGATGTTTAAATTTCATGTTCAAGTTTTTTACTTTCAAATGTTTATGGATTGTTTTATGTTTTCAATGTTTTCCCTTACTGAGCATTTGAGATCATCATTTTTATGTTTTCTATTCCCTAGGATAAAAGGAATGGTTTTAGGTAAAAAAATGAAATCATTATGGAAGGTAATGAGGATATTTCACCAAGATTAGAAGATTATGTTCCATGCTTCCAAAGGCACTAAACTATTATGGTCCTTTGGTGTCTATTTTTGTTATGTATTAAGTATTCCACAAAATTAAGGTAATGTCCATGTATGTCAAGCTTCGGGTCTCTACAGTTGGTATCAAAGAAAAGGTTTAGTCAACCTTTGGAAACTGGGATGTGAAAACTATAGTGAGATCCCTAGAGATATTTCTAAGGTATGTCTAGGGATGTCCCTAAGGTTAAGAATAAGTATAGGTTATAGTCCTATAATTACGGTAACAATATTAGAATTAAACCTAAGATGTTATATGTAAAAGGTACTCCCCGTTTATTATGTTATTTTCCTTGTATGATTTTTTCCTCTCACAGAATTATTTTTGTGTTTTAGTCAATGGAGGGAATAAAAAAGAATTCGGTTAACATTGAATCCAATGGAAAAATTGCTGACTATGAGCAACAAAATTGTGTAATGCCTAGAGAGAAAGATATTGTGATTATTCCAAATCAGTCATCGCGATATATGATTAACAAGGTGAAATTTAGTTGTATGCCTAATTCATCAAATACGAGGAAGATAGACTTTTATGCAAGTTCGTATGTTGAGGAGCATAAAGAAAGGAAGATTGATATTTATAAAGAAGGGAAGAAGAACATTGAGGAATACCTCAAATGGATGGACAAATGTTATCTGTGTGGAGAAAAGTGTCATAGATTGACAGACTGTTATGGAGTTCAATGTCTTATTTGTGGAGAACATGGGCATTACCCAACACAAAGCCCTGACCTAAAAAGTTACTTCTAAATCAAGGAAGTACTTATTCAAGGAAAATCATTGAATAGGATGGATTGAAGTGTTTATGTATTGGTATTAAATAATAATGTTGTTGAGGTACTTTTATGGGGTATTAGAATATTTTGGTATTAGTCTATTGTGATTTTCAATAATTTTATGGTACCAATAACCAAGAAAAATTATTCAAATATTTTGGAAAGCAGATGATATGCACATAATAAAGGGATAAGGAGAAAATGAAATGCTTGATAGGAATGGATTATGTTGGACATAAGTTAGTATTGTTTAATGCTAGAACGGTTTTGATATTATTGATGGAAATTTATAATAATTTATTTTTATAAAAAAAGGACAACCTGCAGGATGGGCAATAGCCCATCGCGTCGGAAAAGGCTACGGGAATCGAACCCACAATCGAAGTACGACTGGCCTTTATCACCTACCACTGGCCTACAAGAAGTCCCTGGTTAGTAGAAACTAGTTTTATTTTATTAAGCGGTATGATGGATGAAGTATAACTCCATTTTTGGAATCATATACAATTAATCTCACTATAGATGGACTTATGTATATTTGATAACTTTTGAAAAAAAAATTGTTTGAGACAGATGGAATGACCTGTCATTCTATCATATGATGTGATAACACTTCGCGAATGAAAAATTCAACTTCATTTCTTTATGATATGAAGTGGAAATTGTCTAAGGAACGACCAACGGTGAGATTGTACCAAAATCAAGAATGTATTTCTTCAAATTCCAATTTCATCAACTTTAGGAAAATGATCTTGAATACAAAAAAAAATTGTTTTCCTAGTGTCCTTATATCCGATGAATCAGATGGTACCTTAGATCATTACATATTTATGGCTTTTTGATTGTTGGCTTTTTCATAGCCATGTTCTCTACCACTCTCCATCAGAACTTGATGTTTAGATTTCTCTTCCATATCCATATTTTCAACGATGTTCTCCTATATGAAAATTCAATGATGAGTTACTTTGGGTAATCATTACGTTTCATACTTTAGTTTTTAAAATTATGTTTTAGTATTCTTTTTTACGATGTGGGTTTCTATGAATAGTAAACGATTTATAACCCCAACGAATTTCGAGGGAGAAATTCATTTTAAGGGGGGTAAAATGTAACAAACCGAGATCTTATAAGATATATTCATTTTAATTTCTTTTATATCTTCCGTTATACCCTACACCAAGATTATCTTTCTCTATACGCAACACCGTATTAGCTTGCAGTATACGCAACACTAATCTTGGATCGTGTTACACAAAATTTCATGTTTGTTTGATAATATTTATTCTACAAAACATTGAGTATATATATATATATTCAATGTATTTTGTTATAAGCAACAAAAAAAGAGTCGTTCACTACACGCATCCCTGGCTTGGCTTGCATTACACGCAATCACGACCTTCTTCGATAGCGTGTATTGTACGCAATACCGGGTTTTACTAAACAACGATATATTATTATAATATTATTATGAACTAACCGTTATGAATAGTATTAAATAAATTTTGATTTTTATAACATTATTATTCATCTTACACATTTTCTAGAACATGGTATAAGAACAAAATAAATTTTTCCGGTAAAATAAGTATTTTTAAAAAAATGCAGTTTTTCCGCCTTTTGATGGAGTACCCACTTTAAATCTAGTTTTTGACATGTTTATAAGTTCAATTTTACAAAATAAAATTATTCTTTGGAATCAGGATATAAATTTTACATTGGATAAAATTTTCATATTATTCTGATAACTTTCATATTTTAATGAATAGTAAAAACACACTATATTTTAATTAAAAATAACAGTTTTCATTAAAACAATTTATGTGGTTAAATTAAAATATTTAATGGTTTTAAAGTATAAATAGAATATATTTTTACCATTTAATATAATGTATGTCATTATCATTGATTTTACATTGAATTCGTAGGTTAAATAAATTCATTCTTTTCCAATGTTTTAAACAGAAACACGTTTTCTTTCGACAACGAGATTAATTTTAATTTAATTTCTGAAAATTTTTTGTATTTAATTTGGATAAAAGGATTCCATATTTGTAATCATTGGGTCCAATTTATGTTAATATGCAACTTTTTTATTTTTGGGCATTATGAATAGTAACTACGGTAAATTTTATTTACCATAGTTAAAGGTAAATCGGGTAATTAAGGGTAAATATAAGATTATAAAATTACCCTAACACCTACCAAATTCTATTGGATGAATAAAATTTGACCAATATAACCTAAGGGTCGGAATAGATTCATTTTATGGACTTTGTTATTTGGAAATAATTTATTTATTATTAAAACCAAAGAGAGTGACAACCTGTCACTCTCTTAAATCTTATAAGTATATTAATTTTAATTTAGTGATAAACTTCATGAAACTTTATCATGAATAGTCTCCATAAATCTAAAAAAATTATCTACATCATATTAATTTATTTATAATTTTTAGGGATTAAATAATTATCATTAAAGGTGACATAATAGTGATGTTGAAATTATTTTATTAAGAGAAATATCAAATAAATGGTTTTACAAATATTAAAATAAATATTAGATGAACTATTTAATGTGCTCCACTAATTTTATAGATAAATATGACATGTTATTAATCAATTAAATGTTTTATTTCAGATATATGTTCTGTATATTGCTTATTTAAACTCAAATAAATGAATAGTGTCAAAATTTACACTATTGATATTTTATAAGAATAATATATTATAAAATTATTTAAAAACAAAAAAAAATTTAAAAATTATAAATTTAAATTTATATGGTCTACAATGTTATAAAGTATCCAATTATGGAAAATTCACAACAAATAAGTAATTATTTGTAATAATTTAAAATTTAGAATGTTATTACCATAAATGAAATAAAATTGATTAAATAAGGATAAATCAAGTTGATAATGTTTAAAATAAATTCCTAACATGTCTAAATTATATTTTTTGATGATATTACGACCCTGTCTCATCTAATCTTTGGATTTGATTCATTTTGGAAGTATTTATGTGGGGTTGGGATTTAATATAAATTAATATTTTCTTATATTTCCAAAGGTGCCCCTCTCCTCCCTTATAAAAGGGAATCTTCTCCCTCTTCTTCTCACACAATTTGGAGCCTTTAAGCTCAACCAACCCCTTCCCATTTCCCTTAAAAACTTCACTTGAAATATTCTAGAGGTCCTGGTCTTCGTCAAAGACCAATTTTAGTGCCAAAAGAGGAGGTTTCAAAGAGGCATGTCGAAGAAGAGGTAATATTCGTTAACGATTCTTTCAAATTTATTTGTTCTTCTACTTCTTATTCTTTAGTTATTTTATTATGAAGTAATAACATCTGAATCACTATTAAAATGTCATGTTATTATAAATATGAAACATCCCTATTTCACCTTCTATCCATCCTACGGAAAATGAAATCATTGCACGTGCGTATGTACGGAATACCATCTCCATACTGTGGTGTAATCTGTTTTCGACCACCATCTTAATAGGATGGTTATAATGGTTTAAATAAATAACTATATATGATTATTTTAAATTTATATTGATTATAAAATATTATACATACACTTAAATACAATTCCACGATCATGGGATTGATATCATCGCTCGTGCGTACGTACGGACTGTCGTCTCCACGACGCGATGAGATTCATTCTCAATGATTACCCATTCATGAATGATTATAAAGTATATATAATAAGAAATCATGAAATATATGACATAATAATGATACAAGATTTATGTATATATATATTTATGTCATCTACTTAATTCCATTCAATTAAATAAGGAAACGAAAACAGCGTTCATACGTACGTACGACCTACCATCTCCATGAACGGTGTATTTCTTTCTATTTATCGAACTATTATATATATGTATATTCTGAATATATATTATATATAAATCATTTTTTACATTCTGGATGTAAGTAATCATGATCTATGTAATAATATGAATAATTATGAGTTAAAACATGAACGACAAATGAAATAATTTTACCCAAAATGCAACTTTAACATGAATTTACAGAAGAATGGGTAATATAAAGTCATAAGTGAACCATATATGATATCATAACAATGAATATGATTCTGTAATAAGTAAATGAAATTATTAAAATCATTATACAGGAGGTTAGGATACATAAGAAGCATATAAGACATAAGGTAAGGGATAATGTTGCAATCTCAATTGTTTTCTATCCGAGATTGCTTATACGTAAATATTTATTAGGGTTATATTTATCATCCATGTACAAGTTTTATAAAAAAAATCATGTATGTTTAAAGTCCTTTTTACCCATTTTTGACTTTTACTACATGGTATGTATGGAATCTTTCTTTTTGTTTACCATATGAGGTACTTTTTGACTTTTTCGACAAAAGTACGAGAAGAATGTTATTTTTAACTTATAAGGGGTGAACGTATTTTTACAGTTTTATAACACCTCATTTTCATGAAGCATACTTTACAAGGTTTTATGAAAATTTTCAACAAAATACTTTTATTTTAAAATTTCATGGCATTTTTTGAAATGAAAATTATTTTGAAGAAGAAAGTATATTTTCCTCAAGAATTCATTTCAAGTGTTTTATCAAAACCATTTATTCATATAATATGACATTATTTAATATGTGTATGTTTGAAGTATAATGTCTCTATGATTTTCATGGTTTCAGTTTTCTTATTATGAAATGATATCCATTTCTTTTATATGGAATATGTGATGATGGAATGATGTTTATGAAACCCATTTTATTCTTTGGGTTATGATGAATGATTTATGTTTATGTTGTGGCACAAGTAAGAATGATTTCATTATGAGATTTTTGGGAACTATATCTCCATACAATACATTGGTTAAAGATTTATATATCCTGAGATAGACATGGATGGAACGGTTAGTTAATCTGGTTCAGTGTTACAGGACTGAAACGAGGAGTGAACTTGATTCATAAAGGGACATTGTCCACTAAGATGGTCTTGGCAGCAATGCCTTGGCTACTATGGAAATCATAACATGAGATGAATGGCTTCCATAATTACATGTTTTACTCCCATTATATTTTATCATGATTGGTGTTCCATTATGATATATTCCTTACGTACTTCCATGATTTATGTCTTTGCTCAAGATTTTTATGTTTAAATTTCATGTTCAAGTTTTTTATTTCAAATGTTTATGGATTGTTTTATGTTCACTATGTTTCACTTACTGAGTATTTGAGCTCACCCTTTTTATGTTTTCTTTTCCCCAAGATATAAGGAATGGTTTTAGGTAAAAAAATGAAAATCTGTATGGGAGGTGTTGAGGATCTTTCACCAAGATTAGATGATTATGTTCCACGTTTCCAAAGGCACTAAACTATTACAGTCCTTTGGTGTCTGTTTTTGTTTTGTATAATGTATTCCGCAAAAGTAATGTAATGTCCATGTACGTCAAGCTTCGGGTCTATGCAGTTGGTATTAGTGGAAAGGTTTATTCAACCATTGGAAACTAGGATGCGAAAACTATAGTGAGATCCCTAGATATATTTCTAAGGTATGTCTAGGGATGTCCCTAAGGTTAAGTATAAGTATGGGTTATAGTCCTATAATTACGCTAATGATAGTAGAATTAAACCTAAGATGTTAGATGTCAAAGGTACTCACCCTTGATTATGTTATTTTCCTTGTATGCTTTTTTCCTCTCACATAATTCTTTTTGTGTTTTAGTCAATGGAGGGAACCGGAAGGAATTTGGTTAACATTGAATCCAATGGACAAATTGGTAACTATGAGAAACAAAATTGAGTAATTCCTAGAGAGAAAGATATTGTTATTATGCCGAATCATTCATCGCTATATATGATTAACAAGGTGAAATTCAGTGGTATGCCTAATTTATCAAATAAGAGGAAGATAGACTTTTATGCATGTTTGTATGTTGAGGAGCATAAAGAAAGGAAGATTGAGATTTCTAAAGAAGGGAAAAAGAACCTTAAGGAATACCTCAAATGGAGGGACAAATGTTATCTGTGTGGAGAAAAGGGTCATAGAGTGACAGACTGTTATGGAGTTCAATGTCTTATTCGTGGAGAACATGGGAATTACCCAACACAATGCCCTGACCTAAAAAGTTACTTCTAAATCAAGGAAGGACTTATTCCAGGACAATCATTCAAGAGGACGGATTGAAGTGTTTATGTATTGGTATTCAAGAATAATGTTGTTGAGGTACTTTTATGGCGTATTAGAATATTTTTGTATTAGTCTATTGTGGTTTTCAATAATTTTAAGGTACCGGTAACCATGAAAAGTGATTCAAAAATTTTGGAAAGCAGATGATATGAGCATAATGTAGGGATAAGTAGAAAATGAAATGTTTGAGAGTATTCATGATTTCATGATTGATATAAGGACTAAGTGATATCATGGTTTGAGTATATAGAATTTTGAGGATTTTGGTATGTGGAAAGTGTTAACTTTTAACTGCATTCATGTTTTCACTAAGGTTCAATGGGTATTCATTTTTTTCAAGAGAATACATGATTAAAAACTTCGAATGTTTGTAATGTGACCAACAAGACATATCTTATGATATATGGGGATCAACGATGGTATTAACAAGATTGTTATATGAACTCTTTGGTAATCGTTTTCACTATAATATGAGATTGGACATCAGTATTTTGGATAATCCTAAAGAGTGGAATGGATTATGTTGGAAATAAGTTAGTATTGTTTAAGGCTAGAACTTTTTTGATATTATTGATAGAAAGTTATAATAATGTATTTTTAGAAAAAAAAGGATAACCTGCAGGACGGGTGACAACCCATCGCGTCAGACAAGGCTGTGGGAATCGAACCCACTACCAAAGTGCGACTGGCCTTTATCACCTACCATTGGCCTACAGGAAGTCCCTGGTTAGTAGAAACAAGTTTTATTTTATTAAGCGATAGGATAGATTAAGTATAATTCCATTTTTGGAATCATATACAATTAATCTCACTATAGATGGACTTATGTATATTTGATAAATTTTGAAAACTTTTTGTTTAAGACATATAGAATGACCTGTCATTCTATCATATGATCTACCAACACTTCGCGAATGAAAAATTCAACTTCATTTCTTTAAGAGATGAAGTTGAAATTGTCCAAGGAACGACCAATGGTGAGATTGTACCAAAATTAAGAAAGTATTTATTCTAATTCCAATTTCGTCAACTTTAGGGAAAAGATCTTTAATACAAAAAAATGTGTTTTCCTAGTGTCCTTATATCCGATGAATCAGATGGTACCTTAGATCATCACAAATTTATGGCTTTGTGATTGTTGGCTTTTTCATTGCCATGTTCTCTACTACTCTCCATTAGAACATGATGTATAGATTTCTCTTCCATATCCATATTTTCACCTATGTTCTCCTATATGGAAACCCAATGATGAGTTACATTGGGTAATCGTTACGTGTCATACTTTAGTTTTTAAAATTAAGTTTTAGTATTTCTTTTTACGATGTGGGTTTCTATGAATAGTAAACGATTTATAACCCCAATGAATTTAAAGGGAGAAATTCATTTTAAGGGGGGTTGAATGTAACAACCAGAGATTTTATAAGATATATTCATTTTAATTTCTTTTATATCTTCTGTTTTACGCTACACTAAGATTATCTTGCGCTATACGCAACACCGTATTAGCTTGCAGTATACGCAACACTAATCTTGGATCGTGTTACACACAATTTCTTGTTTTTTGACAATAGTTATTCTACGAAACATTGAGTATATATATATATATATATTCAATGTATTTTTTTATACATACAACAAAGGAGTCATGCAAAACACGCAACCCTGACTTGGCTTGCATTATACGCAATCACGACCTTCCTCGATAGCGTGTGTTGTACGCAATACCGGGTTTTACTAAACAACGATATATTATTATAACATTATTATGAATTAGTCGTTATGAATATTATTAACTAAATTTTGAATTTTATAACATTATTATTCATCTTACAAAATTTCTAGAACATGGTATAAGAACAAAATAAATTTTTCTCGTAAAATAAGTATTTTTAAAAAAATGCAGTTTTGTTGCCGTTTGATGGCGCACCCACTTTAAATCTAGTTTTTGACATGTTTATAAGTTTAATTTTACAAAATAAAATTATTCTTTGGATTCAGGATATAAAATTTTACCTTGGATAAATTTTTCATATTATTTTGATAACTTTCATATTTTAATGAATAGTAAAAACACGCTATATTTTAATTAAAAACAACTTTTTTCATCATAATAACTTATGTGGTTAAATTATAATATTGAATGGTTTTAAATTATAAATATAATATATTATTACCATTTAATATAATTTATGTCATTATCATTGATTTTACATTGAATTCATAGGTTAAATAACATCAATCTTTTGCAATGTTTTAAACAAAAACCCGTTTTCTTTCGACAACGGGATTAATTTTAATTTAATTTCTGAAACTTTTTTGTATTGAATTTGGAAAAATGGATTCAATATTTGGAATCAGTGGGTTCAATTTATGTTAATAATATACTTTTTTTTGGGCATTATGAATAGTAACAACGGTAAATTTTATTTACTATAGTTAATGGTAAATCGGGTAATTAAGGGTAAATATATGATTATAAAATTACCATAAAACCTTCAAAAATTATATTATATGACTAAATGGTGACCCATATCACCTACGGGTCAGAATAGATTCATTTTATGGACTTGTTTCCTTGAAAATAATTTAATTATCATTAAAACCAAAGAAAGTGACAACATGTCACTCTCTTAAATCTTATAAGTATATTAATTTTAATTTAGTGATAAACTTCATGAAACTTCAAACATGAATAGTATACAGAAATATAATAAAAATATCTACATCATATGAATTTATTTATAATTTTTATGTATTAAATAATTATCATTAAAGGTGACATAATAGTGATGTTGAAATTATTTTATTAAGAGAAATATCAAAAAAATGGTTTTAAAAATATTACAATAAATATTATATGAACTATTTAATGTGATCAACTAATTTTATAGATAAATATGACATTTTATGAATCTATTAAAGATTTTAGTTCGAACATATCTTCTGTATATAGCTTATTTAAATTAAAAATAATTGATAAATGTCAAAATTTACACTATTGTTATTTTATAAGAATAACATATTATAAAATTGTTTAAAAATCAAAAAATATTTATAAATTATAAATTTATATTTATATGGTAGAAACTATTATAAAGTATATTATTTTGGACAATTCACAACCAATATGTAATTATTTTTAATAATTTAGAATTTAGAATTTTATTACCACAAATAAAATAAAATTGATTAAATAAGGATAAATCAAGTTGATAATGTTTAAAATAAAGTCATAACATGTCTAAATTTTGTTGGATGATGATATTACAACCCCATCTCATCTAATATTTGGATTTGATTCATTTTGGAAGTTTTTATGTGAGTTTGGGCTCTAATATAAATTAATATTTTCTTATATTTCCAAAGGTGCCCCTCTCCACCCTTATAAAAGAAAATCTCCTCCCTCTTCTCCTGACACAATTTGGAGCCTTTAAGCTCGACCAACCCCTAACAATTTCCCTTCTAAATTTCCCTATAAATATTCTATAGGTCTTGGTCTTCTTCAAAGACCAATTTTAGTGCCCTTAGAGGAGGTTTCAAAGAGGCGGGTCGAAGAAGAGGTAATATCTGTTACCAATTCTTTCAAATTTATTTGTTCTTCTAATTCATCTTATTTATTTGTTTCATTATGAAGTAATAAAATCAGTATCACTCATATACTGGTATGTTATTATTAATATTAAACAACCCTATTTCACCTCTTATCCATCCTACAAGAAATGAAATTACCGCGCGTGCGTATGTACGGAATAACGTCTCCACGCCGTGGTGTAATCTGTTTTCGACCACCACCTTACTAGGATGGGTATAATGGTGTAAATAAAAAAGTATATATGATTATTGTAACGAGATATTGATTCTAAAATATTATACTTACACTAAAATATAATTCCATGATAATGGGAATGATATCATCGCTCGTGCGTACGTATGGACTACCGTCTCCACGAGGCGATGAGATTCATTCTCAATGATTAACCATTCATGAATGATTATAAAGTATATATAATAAGTAATCATGAAATATATGACATAATAATGATACTAGATTTATTTATATATCTATGTATGTCATCTACTTAATTCCATTCAATTCAATAAGGAAACGAAAACAGTATTCATGCGTACGTATGGCCTACCATCTCCATGAACGGTGTATTTCTATCTATTTATCAATCTATTATATATATTTTTATTCTGAATATATATTATATATTAATCATGTTTTACATTCTGGATGTAATTAATCATGATTTATGTAATCATATGAATAATTACGATTTAAAACACGAACGACAAATGAAACGATTTTACCCAAAATGTTACTTTAACATGAATTTTCAAAAGAACGGGTAATATAAAGTCATAAGTGAACCATATATGATATCATAACAATGAATATGATTCTTTAATAAGTCAATGTCATTATTTAAATCATTATACAAGAGTTTTGGATACATATGATGCATATCGGACATAAGGTAATGGATAATGTGGCAATCTCAATTGTTTTCTATCCGAGATTTCTTATACGTAAGTATTTACTGGGGTTATATTTATCATCCATGTCCATGTTTTACAAAAAAAAATTAATGTATTTTTAAAGTTCTTTTTACCCATTTTTGACTTTTACTACATGGTATGTAAGGAATCTTTCTTTTTGTTTAACATATGAAGTACAATTTTACTTTTCTGACAAAAGTATGAGAAGAATGTTATTTTTAACTTATACGGCGTGAATGGATTTTTACGGTTTCATAACGCCTCATTTTCATGAAGCATACTCTACATGGTTTTATGAATATTTTCCAAAAAATACTTTTCTTTTATAATTTCATGGCATTTTGTGAAAAGAAAATGATTTTGAAGAAGAAAGTATATTTTCATCAAGAATTCATTTCAATTGTTTTATCAAAACCATTTTTCCATCTAAGATGACATTATTTCATATGTGTATGTTTCAAGTATAATGTCTCTATGTTTTACATGGTTTCAGTTTTCATATTATGAAATGATATCCATTTATTTTATATGGATTTTTTGATGATGGAATGATGTTTGAGAAACACATTTTATTCTTTGGGTTATGATGAATGATTTATGTTTTTGTTGTGGTACACGTAAGAATGATTTCATAATGAGATGGGTGGGACCTATATCTCCCTCCAATGCATTGGGTAAATATTCATATCTCATGAGATAGACATGTCTAGAGCGATAAGTTAATCTGGTTCAGTGTTACAGGACTGAAACGAGGAGTGAACTCGATTTAGAAAGGGACTTTGTCCACTAAGATGGTCTTGGCAGCAATGCCTTGACTACTATGGAAATCATAACATGTGCTGAATGGTTTCCACAATTACGTGTTTTAATACCATTATATTTTGTCATGATTGGTGTTCCATTATGATATATGCCTTACGTACTTCCACAATTTATGTCATTGCTCAAGATTTTGATGTTTAAATTTCATGTTCAGGTTTTTTCTTTCAAAAGTTTATGGATTGTTTTATGTTCACTATGTTTGCCCTTACTGAGCATTTGAGCTCACACTTTTTATGTTTTCTTTTCCCTAGGATATAAGGAAAGGTTTTAGGTAAAAAAAAGTAAAATCATTATGGGAGGTGTTGAGGATCGTTCACCACGATTAGAAGCTTATGTTCCAAAATTCTAAAGGCACTAAAATATTACGGTCCTTTGGTGTATGTTTTTGTTATGTACTAATTATTCCGAAAAATTAATGTAATGTCCATGTACGTCAAGCTTCAGATCTCTACACCCTCAAAGAAATTATCTATAAAATATTCTAAAATTTCTCATGTATAGACTTACCATTTTGATATCCACATTACAATCATTATATAATTCAATTCTATATTTAATTTATAGCCATTATTTAACCATAACCAAATTTCACTTAATCGGTACGCAATAATTTGAATCATTATCAATTAATTTAGATCCCAGGTAAATTCATATATTCATTCCCTCAATTTACAATACATGAAGAAAAACATCCACAATACAATCCCTACCACACTTAGCTAACCACTTCCTAAGGATCCTCACAATACATGCCAACATCCACTATAATAGTAAAAAAACACAACATATTTCCAAAAAATCAACAATTATACAACCTTTAAATCACATAACAGTCCATCTTCCATTTCTATATTAATAACAATATCCTTCTCATATAACCGTGGAAACTAGTGGAAATACCCACTTCCTAACACATTCCAGAAACTCATAATGTTCCAATATAATCCATGACTTGCACCACATCAGTCACAACAATAACAAATAGAACAACTAAAATATAGAACAAAAAATTTTAGAAATAAAAAATATGAAAATTCCATTTCCTAAAATCTATTCAAATTAAATTTAATATATCATTCATGGGTGAAAAAAAAACAATCCACATTTCACAAATTCAAATTTTACCACATATAAATAATTTTCATTTTATTAAATGTTGTTCAAATAACTAAATAATAGTAAAAGAAAATTTATCTCTATAGAATTCCTATCACGGATGAAATATCAAATAACCCATAAAATTTTGGAGAAATGTAGAACTATGTCCATAATATATAATTTATGCCTTGCCATCAATTTTAATTAGTTTAGTTCATTATCATCATTAGTCTAGTCAATAGTATCAACCTAATTATTGAAAGAGAAATTAAATTTAAAGGCTATATATAAATAATATAGGATCCTTGATTATGAATCATCAATATAGATATTCAGGAAAAAACTTCAAAATAATAGGGGAATGTATAATCAACCACCTACAAACTCAAATAAGGAAACTTTAGAAAATGAACATGATAAACCACCATTATAAAATACTCCAAACATAATCTAAAACTAGATAAACCTTAACTTCATTACCTAGATGAAGGAATAATTCAATATTATATAGAGAATTAGATGATGTAAAACACCATGGAATGGATCATAGTTCACAACATAATTTTGGTGATTAGATTGCACTGAGGGTCAACTAAGAAAAACCAAGAGACATATAAAGTTAGCAAAATTTTGATGGAAAAAAAATAGAAACTAAAACCAAAGGTGATAAAATAATTATTAAGATATAAAAATTTATTATCCATTACCACAGTGTAAATACATCAACCATGGATATGGTGCCTCTAGAAATGTTTATATTGGAGATCCCAACCATTAAATGGAATCCACGCTCTATTTTGAATATTTTTTCCTTCTAAATAATGAATATACAAACATCATGTTGTAATAGTGCCCTACGTGGTCATGGATCCCTTAAAACAAACATTAATTAGAAGCTCACTATGTCATGGATGAATTTACCTCATGTTTTCAATAATACCAAAATCACTACCACTGTGTGGTGATACATACCCCATTGTCTACAAAATTATTGAGAAACCAAATAAATACTCAATCCAACACCCCAAGACCCACCTAAATGGTTATTTTAGCCTTCCATGTCACCCTAGAAGAATCCTTCACACATTGATCTATAGTACTTCACCACATAAACATGATATAATCATCCAATTTTCACATAAGTACATCTCCAATAATTCCTCCACATATCATTATCTTTAAAAAACACATATAATTAGAATAGGGATCCACCATGGAAAATTTAACTCCACAAAAATAGGAATATCTAGCCTCAGATTCTAAAAATCCCCAAAACAAAAAAAACTATGATCACAACAGCACCATGAAATCTTCCATGCCCTTTAAAATGGGAATTCCATAACCCCATCAATCCAAAACTCTTCCTCTCACAGCTGAACTAACTTCAAACATTCTCTTGATACCTCCAAGTATCATAAAACATGATGAAAATGACTCATAAAAACCTATACCTAACATTATATACCTCTAAAAAGATTCACTTCCAATAGAACAAAATACTAATACAATTATGAAAATAATATTAAATAATCCCAAATAATCACCATGGGAGGTACCTATCAAAATAGAAGAAAACATAAATAAGAAACAACACATCATAAGAATACAAAATACAAAAAAATGTCATCAATAAATAATAACCTCATTCATTTAAGCATAATGGGGTTCTAAATATATTAGAATATTGAACAGACTAATAAAACTCTCAATCAATTTTACACTCCTCTATGTGATGATGAATACATATAACATGAACCATTGGATTATTTCACATGTGAAACACTGTCTATCAATGATCCAACACTACAACAAAAATCACCTTTAGTAGTGGTCTTTTAGCTGCGGTTTACAAAACAGATTCTAAACCTTTTTTAAAGGATTTAGTGGAGGTTTATTAAAAACCAATACTAACCCCCACCATTTTTTACATCGGCTACACTTCCCCCACAACCTAACAACGACCCCCCTTCTCCACCTGAACCTCGTGACACCATCTTATCCCCTCGACCTAAAACCTAGATCGGCTCCCCACTCGTACTGCCGGTGACCTCGCCGCACATAAGCGTGCCCCACTGACCATCAGCGCGCCTTGCGACCAATTGCTGCCAACCCACCGAATCCCTTGCTTTCCTCATAGGTATGGTTTCAAAAGTTCCAATTATACATGAGAAGAATTTTTAAAATCTTTTAACAATTTCATATCACACTCATCAACAAAACTCATCTAACAAGCATATGCGTTGATTCAAGAAATGAATAATATGGATTTAGAATTGGATTTAACCCATGATTTTAATTTAATATTTAATTTTTTAATATATTAGGATGTGTATAAAGTAGAAAATTTTAATATATTTTAGTCTTCTTTACTCCCACTGTAATTTACTTTTAAAATTAAATCCAACACCTCACATTAAAGATTATTTTAAAGGTGGAAGTGGATACTTGTGTGTGCTATTGAACAATGGAGAGATAAATTTCATTTTATCTTATTTTTATATTTTATATAATTATGTGTTGATCTATTAGTGTACGACTTGATCAAGAGTTGAGAAAACATTTATCTTTTTTGAGAGATAATTTCTTTCTTAGAGAGGGTTGTGTATGTAGTGACACCCAAAAAGAACATGGGAAACCACACCAATAATTCTTGATATACCTTATATGGGCTCCCAATATAAGAAAGGAAGTTGTAAAACTTCACATCAATGAGTGGTAAACATAATTATTCAAGTTATTTCTCAATAGGCATCCCTATGGTGACTATTCACTTAACCAAAACTGTCATAGATAATGTTGAGTGGGAATTCCAAAGAACTGGTGGTGGATGGTCAATAAAAATAGTTAAAAACTTATTTGATTTTTGTTTGTTAGAAGCAGTCTCTTTTACAATATGTTTTTACCACTTCTATGGGAGCTAAATTCTTATGTTTTTATCTTAGATCTGGTGATCTATAAGCATAATTGACCATCTATTACACATTCAAACATTATAAATTTTTCCACCATATACTATTTTTTTTACATCTTAACGAATTACACTTTTAATTTTATCCCATCCTAATAGAGATGACCTGGTACATACAATAATTCTTCTACATAGAATTGTGGGAGTGTTTATTCCACCACTACAAATGATAAATGTATTATATAAGGAAATTATAAAACCCATTCTCTATTCCATTAAAAATAATTTTAAGTGTAACTATAATGGTAATTAGTAAACTTAAAATATTCATGAATAATAGGATATATGATAATGAAAAAGTATATAATCATAAACATTTCAATGTTTTATTATTATAAATGGTTATTATAAACACAGTAGCATCCCTCATGAACATGAAAATTGTTTATAATGTGATATAAAAATGAGAACATAAAAATCATATAATATTCTAAATCTTGGGATGTGAAAATAATGATGGATGACTAATATAGTAGTTGATGAAATTAAAATAGTGTGTGAAAAGTAGTTTGTACATGTCAGTTTTGTAAAGAGTGTTGTGGAACGCTATGTGATTGTTTGCATGATGGGGTGGGGAATCATGGTTCTTTCCAAATTTATTTTTTTCATTAAATTAAATATTTAACCCTCAGTAGTCATCAAATATTATTCTTGTGTGAGCCAAATCATGATTAATCTAGAACTTTATTTTCATTGACATTGAATTTAAAAAATAATATGGACCTTAATTCATAGAAAAACAAATGGTTTTATTTATATGTTTCACATGCACTGGGTTTCATCCAAATTGAACACACATGATGATGTTTCAATATAAAAAAATTACCTATCATATAATTTTTTGAATAGATATAAATATTTAAGTTGTGGCCACTACATTCCAAGGAACACTCCCGGTATAATTATTTGGTTTTTGATCAATAGTCAAACAAGTGACACTCCCTTTGATTCATTTTATACAAAATAATATAAGGAAAAAATTGGACTATAAAATTATATTTATCTACCATATTAGTAAAGAAAGATAAACTTTTGTACTTATTTAATCCTAGGTTATATGTGGTGTCGATCTCAATGTTTTTGTGCACTTCTTCTTTAAGGCCAGATAATACCATCTTCTTGATGAGAAAGTTGATTAATTTAACTCCACATCATGAAAACAACAGAAATATAAAACTCCATATAAATAATAATTATATCAATATAAATATCTTATTATGCTCTATTTTAATCACAATCAACTAGATTAGTTATTGTAACTCAATAAACAATAAAACATTATCATCAAACACATCATTACGGAACATTAAAAAGAAGTTGTAAAATTATCTATGTTCTAAAAAAAGAATTTTATAATTGGTTTCTTTTTTATATCCTTCTTTATGTCAAAAATGTTTTCCTTAAATTATTTCTCTTCATATTTTGAGCTCAAGACTCCCCTCACATGCCTAGAAAATAAGTAAAAAATCTCTTCCATTAGCGAGGGATAATCAATCGATTGTTTCATTTAATTTATATTTTTTAATTTTAATTGAAATGAATAAAATATTTATGAAGTGAAGATAAATATTGATTTATTTATTTGTATACGCAGAAATGATGATAATTTTATGAAGTTCATTGCATATGCTCCAAAAATATTTTTGATTTTTAAAGAGTACAACATAGGTTTTGACCTGAGACACATCTCTTGAGAATCACCAAAGCCTATATGATCCACTATAATCACAATGATGGATTCAAGGAGAAGGGCATATATTTAACTTGTTTTATAACATTAACAAAATTTCATCCCCCAAAATATGTCATTATTGTCTTGATATTTAATAAAATATGTATTATCCTTTTCCTCTATTTAGAATATCTCTAAATAATTATATATTACTCTTACTCTTAAATGTTAATTCACACTTCAAATTCTTAAATTCATACTTTATGATCAGTAGATCATTTTTATTATATTATTTTTCCATAATATTACACTATATTATATGTTTGGTCATTTTAGATTATATGTACTTCTATCATGACATGTGATCAACTCTCATGAATCCATCAAGGTCAATTTCTAATTCATATGGTCTACATGATATCTTACTATTAACACCCTGAAAAGAGTTCAAAAATGGATGCTTCAACTACCTTTTTCTACATTCCACATTAAAATCCAATTCTAACCATTTATTCTGACCAATTTCTATTACTATAGTAAGACACAATACAATGCCAAGATAGTCCACTGTAGGGCCAAGAGAAACAAAGAAGACACCCCAAACTCTATATTTCAAAGAAGACATGGATTTTTCATATCCTTGTTATTCCACTTATTCTTACCCACCAATGGGTCAAATAAAACATTGTGTAATTACCTATATACTTAAATACTTATCCACTATAAGGTAAGAGTTTGTTTCTATTTCATATTCCTAACTTCAATTCAATTATTATATGATTTATCAATCCCTTACCTTAATGATATCAAAGTTATGTGATCATTTGTTTTTCCATCTATTTTTGTGGAGCATGGCCTAAAAAAACTATAGGGATGAGATCCTTGTTCTCATCTTCTTTTATGGATATTTTTAATTTTAATGCTTTGGGTTTCAAGTGGGTGATTTACCCTATGTATTTACATAGGAAAATGTTATGCAACGTATTTATATATTTTTTCAACTAGTATATATGAATATTTTTCCATATTTATTAGAAACTATGTGTTTTAATTTTATCTAATATTGTGTATGCACATTGTGATATACATGGATAAAAGTTAGATCACATTTCTGAGGAACACAGCTCAATATGTTATGGGTTTGAAGGATTTTTTAGATTTTGCAATTTCCAATCGATTCGTTTAAGGGGGAATAAGATGTTCATGTGCTAAATGTAAATTTAGAAGATGGTTGAAGAGAGATGAAGTTTATGAACATTCAATACTAAAGCAATTCCCTGATCAATATCTGTGTTGGTTTTGGAATGGAGAATCGAACATTACAGAAAGGTTGAGCACTGAGGTTAATCCACAGAATGAGCTCCCAACTTCATCGACAATGGAAAATGAAATGCAAAATCTCATAAATGATGCATTCAGCACTGCAAGACACCAATATCAACATCAAAACATAATAGAAAAACCAGATGAGGGTGCTACAAATTGCAACATGACAAGTGATGTTTTTGAGACTATAACACAACCAGATCAAGATTATAACATATCATTGGATCCTCCTCTTTATTTCGTAGAGAAAAATTTAAGATAAAACTACACATAGGAAAATATTTTTTGTGATTTAGTTATCGATGAAAATTAAGATCTATATAGTGAATGTTTTTAAATATTCAGAGCTTTATTTTCTGCTGAAGTTATACCATATCAAATGTCTATGTGGAATTACAAATAAGGCAATGTCCATGATATAAGAATTGTTGCGTGATGCATTTCCTGAAGAAAAAAAATCCCTGAGCCTTTTTATGATATGAAAAAAAGTTGTTAACATGCTTGGTCTGAATTATACAATAATACATGCATGTCCTAATGATTGTATGCTTTAATGGCGAGAGGATTCAAGTTGAAATACCTGAAAAAATTGTTCTTATTATAGATGGTAGTCAATGGGTGATGTTAGAAGTCTAAATAAACATAATTACATGAAGAATAAGAAAAGGAACACACCTGAAAAGGATTTATATTACTTTCCTTTAAATCCTTGATTGCAAATATTATTCATGTCATCGAAAACCTCAGAACACATGATGTGGAATTCTATAGATAATAACAATGATGGGTTAATGATACATCCACGAGATTCAAAATCATGGAAGATGTTTGATTCATTACATTCAGATTTCTTAGATGATCCTAGGAATGTTCTATTGGGATTGACTGCCGATGGATTCAACCCATTTGGGGCTTTGAGTACTAGTTATATCATTTTTCCAGATGTTTTGATCCCTTAAAATCTGCCTCCATGGATGTGTATGAAACAAACATATTTTAACATTTAGATGATTATTCCTAGAAACCAAATGTCTAGAAATGATATTTGGGTATACATTCAGCCTTTTATTGAATAAATACAAGAGTTATAGAGAAACGATGTTGAGACATTTGATGCTTCTTCTAAAACAATGTTCAAAACGCACGCTGCTTTAGTGTGGACCATTAGTGATTTTCCTAGGATAGGGAATTTATCTGGTTGGAACATTTACATGGGTTTGGATTGTACTATTTTTTAAATTTGATTTTGAGACCAAATGGATACCTCATAGTAGAAAATGGTGCTTCTTGTTCCATCAATGATTTCTCGATGAATCTCATAGATTTCAGCTGAACAGATCAAAATTCAATGGTTTCATTGATCATAAACCACATCCAATGTTGTTAACTGGTTCTGAAAATTTTCCACATCATGAATAAGATGAAACGAAATTTTAAAAGTTTTGTCATTTGAATTATAGCGGTAAATGGGTTCTAAGTTCATCATCATGTGAAATTTGAAAGGAACAATTGAAGAAAAAATTTTATTCTTCAAACTTCCATATTTTGAATTTAATTTGTTGCCGCATAAATATGATGTGATGACTATTGGGAAGAATGTATATGAAAATTTTTATTTTCACATTTCTTAATGTGCATGTAAAGTCTAAGGATCATCTCAATGCTCGCAAATACATATATGTAATCAACATAAAATGTGATATCTTGCTAGATGAGAATGAAAAGTATGATCCGGAAATTTTTTCAATGAAAAATAGGGATAAAGATACATTCCTCATATTTTTAAATAATTTAATGTATCTGATGGGTATTAAAGTAACATCACAAGGTGTGTTGACTTGAACAATCATAAGTTACATGGATTGAAATGTCATGATTCATATATTTTGTCACAACATTTACTATAATTGGAATTGCGTAAATTATTACCTAATATATTACTATGGTTCTACTCCAATTCAGCACATTTTTTAGACAAATATGTGAGAAATCCCTACCTCCATTTCAGCATGAAAACCTCAAGAGAGAGGTTTTTATTGACCATTTGTGCAAAGGATATGATCTTTCCTCCTTCATTTTTTACTGTTATAATGCATTTAATTGTCCATTTTTTTGAGGAAGCTAAATTAGGAGGCCCCGTTCATTATTGATGGATATATCGGATTGAGAGGTGCTTTATTTATATGTTCTTCAGTTATGTAAACAATTTTTGGCACTTGATTAAATGAATAATTATATTTAATTTATTTCACATATATTTGGGGCATTTGAAATCATACGTGAGAAATAAATCTCAACCAGAAGGCTCTCTTGTTGAAGGCTATTTGGATGAGGAGTGTCTTAACATTTATTCTTGATTCTTGGATGATGTTGATACATTATTTAATAAAGTTGGAAATGCTGAAGACACATCAACTCAATCTCAAATACATCATAAATCAAATGTATTTCCAGCTATTGGACTATCAGTTGGGAGGACCTCAAATGTAACATTGACAGAATTGGAATTATTACAGGAACATAGATATGTGCTGCTGAATATTAAAATTTCATATCCATTTATTGAATATTTGAGGATACAAACTAAGAGATGAATGAGATTTCGAACATGAAATGAGAATGATAGAAAGAAAGATGTTAATAAAGAGCATGTTGAATGGTTTGCACGTCCGGTAAGTTCATAAATATTGAAATAAATATGAATATTAGATTGACAGATATATTTTGTAAATATAATAAATTATATTACTTTTTTTAGATCATAAATACTGATACTAGAGAAAATTTTTCATAAGATTTTATGTTTCTTGCTTGAGGTCCTCTAGAACAAGTTAGAATGTTCAACACTTACACCGTGAATGGATTTAGATTTCATATAGTCGATCGGGAAAAGGGTTTGAAAACACATAATAGTGGTGTATTTACATTTTATGAACTAGGATACTATGGAAAGAAGACTGATATTATTGAATTAAACCACCACGGTCATTTTTAGTTTTTTTATTCAAATGAAATTGGGTCGATATTATCAGAGATGTTAAAATAGATTCCTGTTAATTTAATTCTGTGAACATCTCTCTCTTGATGGATGGTAGTGATCATGAACTTCATGATCCATATATATTATAATCGTAAGAAAAAATGGTATATTATTTGAATGATTTTGTGGGTGAAGGGTGGAGTGTAATTGCTCACATAATACAAAGAGATCTGTATGATATGGATGATGAAGTGGAATATTTGACCTCTGAAATTGAATCTCATCAACAATAAGAAGTAGAATTATTTGTCCATCGTGATAATTAAAATATTAGTATAGAAATGATGAATGATGTGGATTAATTTATGGAGCAATAACCCGATGTGATTTAAGGGGAAAATGATTGTATGTCCATTTATCTATTCATTCAGCAACAACTTATTTCATTTGTGCAGTAACTCATTATCATTGTTTTGTATATTTTTTTGTCAGTACTGGGCATCTTTTATCATTTTTGAAATTTTTTATGTATATATTTTTTATATGTTATAAACGTAATTTTATTTAATTAAATGATAGTAATTCCATGGAGGAAGTGATCCACTATTTCATCCACTACTGTGATAGATGAAAATCCATCTATCTCCCCCCCACAGTATCTGAGACACCGGCCGCCTTCCCCCCTACACCATCTCCCCCTACACCATCTCTCACACCCTTTGTGAGTGTCCCTTCAAAAGCTAAGTTGTTGACTCCCCCTTAATCAGCCTAAGTAGTGGGTCGGAGGCATGCCGTATCTAGTTCATCACCGGCATACTGGAGGTTATTGTAGGGTCAATGTTATAGGTAAAACTTTTAATATAAATAAATTTATTTCCATTTTTTATACTAATTGTTTATTCATTAAAGAAGAAAAAATGAAGCTATGGAGAAAAATATAAAATGTTAAGATGTGTGGAGTATGAATTTAGATAATATAGTTTCCTCATTTGATTCATATGGGGTCCCAATGGATGACGCCATGGGATTACGTGGCCAAATTCTAGGAATGCTAGCATCAGAGCCCATTTCCTGTCCTATTTCATATGATGACTGGAGACATATGCATCCATGTTTGATAAAAGATGTTTTTGATTCCTGAATAAATGTAATTCTAATACATTATGGTGTAATTTAATGTCATGATATTAATATGTTCAAAATGAATTTCTGTATACAGATGTTTTTCCGATTTACAGTTGCTGATGTGATAGCACTAAAGTCGGCATTGAAAAATCATGGTAAGAAATAGAAATACTTAAAAATGATATTGTGGATCGATTTCAAGGATAATTCATTGGTCGTACAAAAAATGAATGAGAAGCTACCTAATGGGGTACACAAAGAATAGTGGAATGTTTTTTTTGACATACATCGTGATGAGAAGCAGATGGAATTTGAATATATATTATTATATTAACCTCATTTTATATTTATAAATGTATATTAAAAAGAGATGACATTGAATACATTACTATTAAATTTCATTTTATATATTTCATGATATCTCAAGAAAGAATGCGTCAAGCCGAGCTTAGCAAGTCACCCCGTACACTACGGGTTCAAAAATCTTTTCTAGAAGCATATAGACTCTAGTAATATTTTCATTAGTTTAAATATTTATAATACAATATTATCTATTTAATATATTAAATTTTTTATTTATATTTTTTTAATGAAGTCATAGAGTTTAGGTCATGAAGCATCCAGAACTGAAGTGTGGTTGAATGTTCATAAAAAATTTGTTGGAAGTTTTGTGAATGAGCCTACCAAAAAAGTTGGAGCACGAACTCATTTTTTCATTATAATTACTTATTATCAGTTTTTACAATGTCAATATATATTGATATTTGATTTATATTTAAAAATTAAAGAACTATTGGATGCCAATACTCGGCAGTCCTACTTAGTCTCCCAGTATGACCCGGTTGCTAAAGTCCTTGGGAAGGAGCATCCTGGTAGAGTGCACGAGATGGGTTTGGGACCCGTACCATCTAAGGTCTTTGGCTGGCCACTAGAGATTATAGCTGCATCTACTGCTGGTTGTTTTCAGTCCATACCAAGTGATGCTCAAAGAGAGATTGTTTCTCTACGAAACACAGTTCAAGACTAGGGGGCTCAGATATCTTCAATGCAGAAAGCTTTGATTAATATATTTCAGAAGACAAGTAGATATTCTCTCAGTGTTATTTCATCGACTTGTGGTGAGCAGGTAAATCAAAAAAATTTAAAATCATTTAGTTTTCAAACTTTTATTGGTTTTATGTTTAAATATAAATATGCAACACTATTTAATATTCAATATAATGTTGTTGTAGGTGGTAAAAATAAGTGGAGATGGAGGTGGAGAGGGTGATGATATGTGTTCATCATCGAACTATGATTATTATTTTGGTTCATATGTGGGAAAAATATGTTAATATTTGGTTTGTATATGTATCATGTGTGGAATATAGTTTTTACCAAACATTTTCATAAACTAAGATTTTCTTGATTTCTCATGTTTACTTTTATGTATTTTATGGATTTTTTCTGTTTCTTTTTATGTCTTGATTTCTCAAGTGTGGTATGAACCATATATTTTGACTCTTTTTTGTGATGATTCATTTTTTATGATTCATTTTTCCTAAATTTATTAGGTTTTTCATCCCTGGGTTAACATCACACTTCAAAGCATTATAGGATCTCATAAACTCATCTCTCATTGTATATGTGACCATTACCATTCAATGAACTATAAACACCCCATGAATATCAAAATTCAATCCTAAAATAGTTTCACATTCATCCATCCTATCACTCATCATGACACATTCCTCCTTATTTGAATATGATATTCTTTCACAACATCAATGAATGAATATTCTCATTCGGTAAATTGTGTGCTAACATTTATTTTATCCTCTATTCTGAGACACATATATTTCAAGGTAAATGATTGATGATCATATCTATCTATGTTCTAACAATTCCCACCTATTATCCTTCTTCAACCAAGCCACATTGTTTTCTGGGGAGAACCACATGGTTTCCCATGACCAAGTTCCTATAATTCAACAATTTAGAGGCCTCTATAAAGCTTAAAACCCAAAAACATACACCCTAATAATTCACCAAATAAAATAATATCTTATAAAAAACTAAAGGTTGGAAAGTTAGGTTTAAGTCCCCTATAATACTTCAAGTCATTATAATCTCCCCCTATGAGGATTTATCATCCTTCAGTAGTCCCTCTACATTTCAACCCTAAAAAACTAGGGCTATTTTGCTCGCACATTATATTATCACTTGTAATATTCTTCATGCATATGTCCATTATACCATATGACTCTAACAAGTGACATCATCTTTCTTCAAAACATTTTCTCACTGAAGTCCATTATTCACACCGAGCATTCCAGAAATGTTGGGTAAGGCTCCAACTGAAATTCTTCATAGTTGATCACATAATATTGACTGAGAAAGTACAACTTAATATAAGAGACACGTAAAACATCATGCATTCTTTGATATTGTCGAGGAAATTAAAAATAAAATTCCACTATCATGACACTCTTGATAATCCCAAATGTAACACCCCAAGATTTCATAGTGTGTTATTTCTTCAAAATAATTCAATGAATTGCACTACACGCAACACTGAGTTCAATCACACCATGACTTACAAAAAAAAAGCCATTCAAAAGAGGTTATGAATAGTATTATATAAATTTTAAACTTTATATAATCCTTATAATTTTAGAATTCATATTATGAGTTTCTTAGATATAATGCAAGAACAAATTCATTTTCAGTATTGCACTTTTATCAACTTTTAATAGTGAACCCTTTTTAAATACAATATTTTAAACTTTTTGACTAAATGGGGACATCAAAATTTAAAATGAAACATCACAAGCTTCCACGGTACGCTTTCTTTGAATAATACAGTAGCGTGTGTTGTACGCAACCTTGAGTTTTAACACACACCACAACCAATCAAACTAGCCGTTATGAATAGTAATACCTAATTTTCGAAATTATATATATTTTATATTTTAAAATGGACTTCATTTTTGGATTCGGAATATCGAAATTAGCCTAGGGTGAAATTTTGGTACTTTTCGGATAACTTTTATATTTTGATGAATAGTGAAAATTACTAAATTTTAATTAAAAACAACTTTTTTAATCAAAATAATTAATAGTGATAAATTATGAATTTTAGTAGTTTTAAATTATATTTAGAATATATTTTTACCATTTAATATAATTTTGATCATTGGACATAATTTTACAATTAAACCGAACATAAACAAGTGTCAATCTTTTGATAGTTATTATCTCTCAAAAACACGTTTTTTGTTTTGACAGCGGGAATTAATTTTAAATTAATTTCTGCCACTTCTGTGTTTTGAATTTAGGAAAATGGATTCCATATTTGGAATCAGGATGTTCAAATTGTGTAAATAGGTAACTTTTATTTTTAGACATTTTGAATAATTACTACGGTAAATATTTTATTTACCATGGTTAAGGGTAAATCCGGTAAATAAGGGTTAAAAAATAATATTATAATAATACTAAATTACCCTAAAACGTGTCCTAACACTATTGGTTGATACATGGTCGACCATGGGCATCTTTGGGTCGATTTTGGGACCCCATGGATCCACTTGTAAGTGATAATGACACTTTATTTTAATTAAGTTAAAATGAATACAAAATGACACAAGCATATATCTGTTAGAAGAACAATTTTTACATAGGGTTATACATGTTGGATTTTCGATTATAAATATTCATTAGAAATCTAAAAAGATTTCCTACATAATGATATTTTATTAATAATTTTTAGACATCAAATAATTTAAATTATTAATGACACAATAATGATGCAATGTTTACCTCATTAATAAATCATTTAAATAAATAAGATTATAATGATTAAAATATTATCTAAAACCTGTCCAATTCTTATTGGTTGATGTTATTTAGAATATGAGTCATCTTATCTTCGACCTCAATGATTTTTGGACCATTATAAACCGAATATAATTATATTATAAAGTAATACTTTCACTCTTTCCTAAAGAGCCCCTCCTCTCCCTTATAAAAGGAGACCACTTCTACTCTTTCCTCACACCTCCCAAGCCACTTGGCTCGTCCAAACCCTGCCCAAATAAGCTCCCCGCATCCCTCTCCTCCTCCTTGAAGCTTCCCCTTAGGCAGAAAGCATTTCAAGAAGTCCTTTGGTTCCAACCAAAGTGAGTTACCTAAATTAAAGGTAACGTTTTCTCTTAAATTATTTTCATTTATTTTGCTTCTCCAACCCCCATACTCTTTTTATTTCCTTTATTTTGTAACAACACCAGTATCCACAATATACTAGGATGTTTTTATAAGAAGGATTCAAACTACACATACACACAACTCCATCTAATGGATAATGAACATAATGTTTCTGTGGATGGCAAACTAACGCCTCACGAAACGATGATTGTTCAAATACATCTTATCGCCTCTCATGGTGGCCATTATGATGACACTATAATTAAATATGATATTAATGATATATATTTTATATATAAGCTTCTGTAATTACATTTTATTTCATATCATTATTCGTTTCATGTTGTATATACATACAATAATTTCATTTGAGGAAGTGCGGACTACCGCCCCCTTAAAATGATATGACTCGTTCATACCACACATGGAACGTATAAAGGATGGTGTTAATGAACATAAGTAACATATATAAAATATTATATTATACTGGAATAATAATATACCTATGTATCATTTGGATTCAATACTTTTAAAATGAAAAATTAAATGGAAGTAGCGTTCGTGCGTACGTACGGACTACCGTCTCCACGAACGCGATGAGATTCATTGTCCATCATATCCATTCAAGTATAATTATAATTTGATGATTTAAAAATAGTATCTAAGGACTTGATATCATTCTGGATATGAATAATATACATCCCATTAATAACGAATATGGCTCACATAACAAAGAATATAAAGTAAAATGAACCCGTTAACACCCGAAATGACGATAATTCTAAGATATTATTAACAAATCAATGTTAAAAGATCATATATGATATCATATTAAAGTAAATGATTCTTGTATTATTCAATAACAATTATTTCACCATTATACAGGAGGTAAACCTACCATCGACCAAGGAAAAAGTACAAAGTAAGGGATTCTCTTATCTCACTTTCAATTCCGTGAGATTTCCATTGTTCGCTACTAAATTATTGAAAGTGGTGTATTGTGTACTTCCATTTGATATATATTATCATGATTAACTTTATATTCATGTTATTCTGTAAATCATTTGGTGGTTATTAACTTTTGGCCATGCGACTCAGTTGATTAACGTGGTAAGGGATTTTCTTATCTCACTTTTAATTCCGTGAGAATTCCATTGATCACCACTTAATTATTGCATGTGGTGTATGTGTACTGCCCATGATTGTATTCATTGTGTAATATACTTTATTTTATGGGTATTTACATCATCATGGTATGATCTTTCTTTCATGGGTTTTTGTTTCGTAAGTTACCCAATCGATAAGGGAATTTGAGATTTCAATTTCCACTCTTTTGGCTTTACGCATATTTCATTGATTATACTACCCCAAGATTATGTGTGGAACCACTATTCATTTGATTATGTCATAATTTCCACTCCCCTTCCTGTGGATATAAGTTTGATACACATAATCACTCATTTGTAATTCTCAAGTCATTGATATTAATTTGATAAGAGTAATTTTAACTCATTCACCATTTGTTGAGTTAAACATCCAATTCGTTGGTATTGTTTTTACAAGAATATGTGTGAATATCCTTTGATTGATTTACACTGAATATCCAATCATATTTAGTGTATTTATATTTGTCACACATAATTATGTCGTTGATTTATCCTTAACCTAAGGATACAACCTTTATGAGAGATTTCATCTCAATTTACATTCCATTGAGACTTCTTTGATGATATACACCAAATCACTTTTATGTGGTGTATATAATGTACTTTGACATAGTATATCATGAATTCCTTTATTCTCATGATATTACAATGTTTTTATTACCTCAATTATTTGTATTCAAGTGTCTCTCTTTTGGTTAGAAACTCTAACCAAAATACCATTTTAAAATGTTTTAAAGAATTATTCTTCTAAATCATGCTCATTAATGTCCATATTTTAAAAATGGTTTTAAGGATTTATTTTTATGGACATTAAAGTTTTAAATTTAAAATACTTTTAAAAGTTTCAAAGTGGTATGGGACACTTTGATTCAAAAATCTATTTTTAAATGGCTTCTTGACAAATAGTGTGACTTTTAAATGTTTTCAAGAAAAGGGGTATATTTCTCTCAAATAGTTTTGATGATTATTTTCATCTATGTCAACATCCTTCATTATTCATGATTGAGGTTAATGTGATACAATACAATCTTTCATATTGTATCAAATGAGTTATATTTGACTGTGGATGTTCTATTTTTATACCATTCATGGTTTGTGGTTAAAGTATTGACATTTCGTATGCTAGTTTTAATACGAATGTTTATTTTATGCTTAAACCTAATCATATGAGGAATGCATTGGACTTAATAAGTGACGGGTGGAGCCCGCTATAGCTCCTCGATGCATCGGTAGGTCTCATGAGACAAACTAGTGTCTTGGCACAAGGCCTTGGCAAAATCTTATTTGTAGTCTTGGCACGAGGCCTTGGCTATGTGGTTATGATAGTCTGGCATTATGCATTCCATCATTATGAAAGTGGATATTGATATTGCATGTGATCATTCGACTAGTAGAATATCCATGTGAGTAAGTAAATGGAATTATTTCATTTTACCTTTGCCATTTTATGCTGAAGTTCAAGTTTAAAAGGCTTTTGTTTTAGTTATAAATTGCCTTAAGTGTTTATGCTTATTTATGGAAGCTTCTGCTATAATGTTATCCTTACTGAGCATCTGAGCTCACCCCTTTCAATGTTTTATTTTTTTTCCCAGGATTATGAAGAAGTAATTTATGAATGACCTGTAGGGATAGTATGAGGGGATATGAAGACAAGATGTTTTTTTTATGATGTAATGTAAATATTTATGGATGTATCTAGTTATTCCAAGGCTACTAAACTAATCGGTCTTTCGAGACTTGATCTTTCTCATGATCATGCCAATGTTATGTAATAATGCACCGACTCTAGGTAACTAGGGTCGGGGCGTTACATTTGGTATCAGAGGAAGTTTAGTACAAACCTTGGTAGCTAGATTTAGATAAACTCTGATTAGAGCACGTAGACCTAAGATGAACTATGATGATTAGTATAAAAGAACTTCCTAGAATTTTGGTATTGTAGAGATTTTGTGAGTTTTCTGAGCAATACATCCCTGTCTGGATACGAGCAGGTAGAGGCGGCTCTGGCACAGATGTACCTAGGGGTAAAACCCGAAAACACCGCTTTGAGCTAGACTCGAACGGGAACTGGTGCACGACAACGGGCCTTGCTGCACTCTTGGTTACGACACTCCCGGGGGATATGCTTAGGATAATTTACATTTTCTTTACAAACCGATTTAAGTAATATATACATAAGATGAGAGTAAATGACCTTGGTTAATCCTAATATGTTTCAAATTGAGAATATGGTGACATTTTAATCTCTAAATGATTTTACGACTACTATTACTCACACAATGCTTTCTGGTTTTAGTCAATGGCTGGATTCCAAGGAAGTCATAGTGACTTTGAGAATGATGTACAAGGTGGGAACGATGGTGGCGATGAGCAACAAAATGGAATGTTGATAGGCGTAAAAGATATCGTCTTTATGCCAAATCAGTTTTCCAAAAATATGATCAACAACATATATATTAACCAACTCCCAGACTCAACAAGGAAGAGAAAGGTGATAAATGATAAGATCTCCAGCAATGGAGACCATGGAGAAAAGAAACCTCAATTTTCATCATGCAGGAAATGTGGAAAGAGAAACCCAGGAAAGTGTCTCAATGGGATAACGAAATGTTTTACGTGCGGGAAGGAAGGACATAAAGTGAAGAATTGCCGAAGAAAAATGAAGAGTACTATGGAAGAAGATAAAAATGGTCCCAAGAGTCCATTTACAGTCATTTGCCGTAAATGTAGGGGACCTGGCCATTACCCGAGTGAATGTCCTATTCTATAGGATATTTTCTTGGTCAAAGAAGAATCAATGTGGAAATAAACGGTTGGAGAAAAATTTAAAAAGTATTAGCACTCCTTGTTGATGGGTTTGCTTTGGAATAATTTTCTCTTGTGTTTGTAACCCCGCAGTTTGCCATGTGAGAATGATATTTGAGGAAGAATTGTCTCTTCTCTTGTGGATATAGGTATAAATAACCATTTGGTTTTATATGATCATTGGGGTTTGAGAAAATAATAAGTTATTATAATTTGGGATGAAAATGCAAAGTATGATATAACATTGTGGTTAAATTATGTTATTTTGAGGAATTTATCTCATTTTGGTAATATTATAAAATATAGTTTTTGAAAAAGGACAACACGTAGACCGTGTGACAACCCATCGCGTCGGACAAAGCTGTGGGAATCGAACCCACAACCAAAGTGCGATTGGGATTTATCGCCTACCACTGGACTACGTGAAGTCCCTGGTTAGTGTGACTATTTTTTTTGTTAAATGATTTTATTGATCAATAATAAGATGATTTGGGTTCTATGTCTTATCAAATGAATACCCTTGGTATAGGAAAATGATTTGGTGATTAAGTGATAAATGTTATTTTGGAAGATGTTCGTTTTGTTAGGAACACTATATGCCCAAGGAAAATAGAATACAATGAGGTTTCATTTGTAGAGTAATGGTGGATTTTTATCTACGTTTTTATTGTTGATTTATAGTGATTTGGGTTATTTATGGAAATAATTAACCTATAACATAGAATATGTTATGATGTTAATCACTTTTAAGTATGTGACTTTAAGAGTATTTGATGTCATTTGGAGATACAATGTAACATGGGAGACTACATAATCAAATTCTTCTATGTTTTGGGTTTCAATATTAGTTTGGATTATATTAAAGGATTGTAAGGATAATTCATTATTGAATGGTATCTATTTAACTTTGGGGTATTGTTGGATTAATTTTAGAAATTAAGATTAGTGCATATTTATCTCAATGAATATCCTTTTGGGGGATCATTAGATCATTCACTAACCATTTTGGTTTTGATTAATCTTCAAAGACAATGTAAATATATGGTTTATCCTACATGGATCATGTGATTCTATAGAAGTTTATTCTAGTTCTTCCAGTGTGACCAAGTCTTCTTGAATACTCATCGTTTAAAAAAAAATTGTGTTAGTGGTGGAAATTTATTAAAGAATGAAAATCTACTTAAAATTTAAGTATATCTCATAATGTTCTTATTCAATATCATAAATAAATTCCTCTTCCTTATGTAATATAACTTAAAAAAAAATGTTGTCCTAGATTGTACATTAAATCATCACTAATTTATGGCTTTGGGATTGTTGGCCTTTTCATAGCCATATTCTCTACCACTCTCCATCAGGTAATTGATGGTTAGATTTTTCTTCCATATCCATATTTTACTACATGGAACCCTAGTATGTGTTATTTTCGGTAATCTTCATACTTTCGACTCTTTATTTTAAATAGAGGCCTCATTAATTCATTTTTCGATGTGGGATTTCAACTAAGATATTTTGAAACGTCAAAAATGTGTTATCCTAATACCCTATGTTTTTTTGAACCGATGGTATTTCAAATCATCATAGATTGATGAATTTAAGGACCTCAATTTTATACTTGTTTGTGATTGATGACCTCAATCACTACCTATAAATATTTACGTTTTTCCTCCAATTATATGTCTCAAATTGCCACCAATGTTCTCCTAATCGAGATCATAATTTGGTGGTGACCCTTTCATTTCTCTTTTCCTCATATTAAGACTAAATTTTCGTAACCCAATTTCCGATGTGGGTTTTCCCACAAATATATTATCTATTTTCAACCTTTTATTTTCGAAGAACAATTTCAAATTGCGAGGACGCAATTTATTGAAGGAGGGGAGAATGTAACACCCCAAGATTTCATAGTGTGTTATTTCTTCAAAATAATTCAATGACTTGCACTACACGCAACACTGAGTTCAATCACACCATGACTTACAAAAAAAAAAGCCACTCAAAAGAGGTTATGAATAGTATTATATAAATTTTAAACTTTATATAATCCTTATAATTTTAGAATTCATATTATGAGTTTCTTAGATATAATGCAAGAACAAATTCATTTTCAGTATTGCACTTTTATCAACTTTTAATAGTGAACCCTTTTTAAATACAATATTTTAAACTTTTTGACTAAATGGGGACATCAAAATTTAAAATGAAACATCCCAAGCTTCCACGGTACACTTTCTTTGAATAATACAGTAGCGTGTGTTGTACGCAACCTTGAGTTTTAACACACACCAAAACCAATCAAACTAGCCGTTATGAATAGTAATACCTAATTTTCGAAATTATATATATTTTATATTTTAACATGGACTTCATTTTTGGATTCGTAATATCGAAATTAGCCTAGGGTGAAATTTTGGTACTTTTCGGATAACTTTTATATTTTGATGAATAGTGAAAATTACTAAATTTTAATTAAAAACAACTTTTTTAATCAAAATAATTAATAGTGATAAATTATGAATTTTAGTAGTTTTAAAGTATATTTAGAATATATTTTTACCATTTAATATAATTTTGATCATTGGACATAATTTTACAATTAAACCGAACATAAACAAGTGTCAATCTTTTGATAGTTATTATCTCTCAAAAACACGCTTTTTGTTTTGACAGCGGGAATTAATTTTAAATTAATTTCTGCCTCTTCTGTGTTTTGAATTTAGGAAAATGGATTCCATATTTGGAATCAGGATGTTCAAATTGTGTAAATAGGTAACTTTTATTTTTAGACATTTTGAATAATTACTACGGTAAATATTTTATTTACCATGGTTAAGGGTAAATCCGGTAAATAAGGGTTAAAAAATAATATTATAATAATACTAAATTACCCTAAAACATGTCCTAACCCTATTGGTTGATACATGGTCGACCATGGGCATCTTTGGGTCGATTTTGGGACCCCATGGATCCACTTGTAAGTGATAATGACACTTTATTTTTATTAAGTTAAAATGAATACAAAATGACACAAGCATATATCTTTTAGAAGAACAATTTTTACATAGGGTTATACATGTTGGATTTTCGATTATAAATATTAATTAGAAATCTAAAAAGATTTCCTACATAATGATATTTTATTTATAATTTTTAGACATCAAATAATTTAAATTATTAATGACACAATAATGATGCAATGTTTTCCTCATTAATAAATCATTTAAATAAATAAGATTATAATGATTAAAATATTATCTAAAACCTGTCCAATTCTTATTGGTTTATGTTATTTAGAATATGAGTCATCTTATATTCGACCTCAATGATTTTTGGACCATTATAAACCGAATATAATTATATTATAAAGTAATACTTTCACTCTTTCCTAAAGAGGCCCTCCTCTCCCTTATAAAAGGAGACCACTTCTACTCTTTCCTCACACCTCTCAAGCCACTTGGATCGTCCAAACCCTACCCAAATAAGCTCCCCACATCCCTCTCCTCCTCTTTGAAGCTTCACCTTAGGCAGAAAGCATTTCAAGAAGTCCTTTGGTTCCAACCAAAGTGAGTTACCTAAATTAAAGGTAACGTTTTCTCTTAAATTATTTTCATTTATTTTGCTTCTCCAACCCCCAAACTCTTTTTATTTCCTTTATTTTGTAACAACACCAGTATCCACAATATACTAGGATGTTGTTATAAGAAGGATTCAAACTACACATACACACAACTCCATCTAATGGATAATGAACATAATGTTTCTGTGGATGGCAAACTAACGCCTCACGAAACGATGATTGTTCAAATACATCTTACCGCCTCTCATGGTGGCCATTATGATGACACTGTAATTAAATATGATATTAATGATATATATTTTATATATAAGCTTCTTTAATTCCATTTTATTTCATATCATTATTCGTTTCATGTTGTATATACATACGATAATTTCATTTGAGGAAGTGCGGACTACCGCCCCCTTAAAATGATATGACTCGTTCATACCACACATGGAACGTATAAAGGATGGTGTTAATGAACTTAAGTAACATATATAAAATATTATATTATACTGGAATAATAATATACCTATGTATCATTTGGATTCAATACTTTTAAAATGAAAAATTAAATGGAAGTAGCGTTCGTGCGTACGTACGGACTACCGTCTCCACGAACGCGATGAGATTCATTGTCCATCATATCCATTCAAGTATAATTATAATTTGATGATTTAAAAATAGTATCTAAGGACTTGATATAATTCTGGATATGAATAATATACATCCCATTAATAACGAATATGGCTCACATAACAAAGAATATAAAGTAAAATGAACCCGTTAACACCCGAAATGACGATAATTCTAAGATATTATTAACAAATCAATGTTAAAAGATCATATATGATATCATATTAAAGTAAATGATTCTTGTATTATTCAATAACAATTATTTCACCATTATACAGGAGGTAAACCTACCATCGACCAAGGAAAAAGTACAAAGTAAGGGATTCTCTTATCTCACTTTCAATTCCGTGAGATTTCCATTGTTCGCTACTAAATTATTGAAAGTGGTGTATTGTGTACTTCCATTTGATATATATTATCATGATTCACTTTATATTCATGTTATTCTGTAAATCATTTGGTGGTTATTAACTTTTGGCCATGCGACTCAGTTGATTAACGTGGTAAGGGATTTTCTTATCTCACTTTTAATTCTGTGAGAATTCCATTGATCACCACTTAATTATTGCATGTGGTGTATGTGTACTGCCCATGATTGTATTCATTGTGTAATATAATTTATTTTATGGGTATTTACATCATCATGGTATGATCTTTCTTTCATGGGTTTTTGTTTCGTAAGTTACCCAATCGATAAGGGAATTTGAGATTTCAATTTCCACTCTTTTGGCTTTACGCATATTTCATTGATTATACTACGCCAAGATTATGTGTGGAACCACTATTCATTTGATTATGTCATAATTTCCACTCCCCTTCCTGTGGATATAAGTTTGATACACATAATCACTCATTTGTAATTCTCAAGTCATTGATATTAATTTGATAAGAGTAATTTTAACTCATTCACCATTTGTTGAGTTAAACATCCAATTCGTTGGTATTGTTTTTACAAGAATATATGTGAATATCCTTTGATTGATTTACACTGAATATCCAATCATATTTAGTGTATTTATATTTGTCACACATAATTATGTCGTTGATTTATCCTTAACCTAAGGATACAACCTTTATGAGAGATTTCATCTCAATTTACATTCCATTGAGACTTCTTTGATGATATACACCAAATCACTTTTATGTGGTGTATATAATGTACTTTGACATAGTATATCATGAATTCCTTTATTCTCATGATATTAAAATGTTTTGATTACCTCAATTATTTGTATTCAAGTGTCTCTCTTTTGGTTAGAAACTCTAACCAAAATACCATTTTAAAATGTTTTAAAGAATTATTCTTCTAAATCATGCTCATTAATGTCCATATTTTAAAAATGGTTTTAAGGATTTATTTTTATGGACATTAAAGTTTTAAATTTAAAATCCTTTTAAAAGTTTCAAAGTGGTATGGGACACTTTGATTCAAAAATCTATTTTTAAATGGCTTCTTGACAAATAGTGTGACTTTTAAATGTTTTAAAGAAAAGGGGTATATTTCTCTCAAATAGTTTTGATGATTATTTTCATCTATGTCAACATCCTTCATTATTCATGATTGAGGTTAATGTGATACAATACAATCTTTCATATTGTATCAAATGAGTTATATTTGACTGTGGATGTTCTATTTTTATACCATTCATGGTTTGTGGTTAAAGTATTGACATTTCGTATGCTAGTTTTAATACGAATGTTTATTTTATGCTTAAACCTAATCATATGAGGAATGCATTGGACTTAATAAGTGACGGGTGGAGCCCTCTATAGCTCCTCGATGCATCGGTAGGTCTCATGAGACAAACTAGTGTCTTGGCACAAGGCCTTGGCAAAATCTTATTTGTAGTCTTGGCACGAGGCCTTGGCTATGTGGTTATGATAGTCTGGCATTATGCATTCCATCATTATGAAAGTGGATATTGATATTGCATGTGATCATTCGACTAGTAGAATATCCATGTGAGTATGTAAATGGCATTATTTCATTTTACCTTTGCCATTTTATGCTGAAGTTCAAGTTTAAAAGGCTTTTGTTTTAGTTATAAATTGCCTTAAGTGTTTACGCTTATTTATGGAAGCTTCTGCTATAATGTTATCCTTACTGAGCATCTGAGCTCACCCCTTTCAATGTTTTATTTTTTTTTCCCAGGATTATGAAGAAGTAATTTATGAATGACCTGCAGGGACAGTATGAGGGGATATGAAGACAAGATGTTTTTTTTATGATGTAATGTAAAAATTTATGGATGTATCTAGTTATTCCAAGGCTACTAAACTAATCGGTCTTTCGAGACTTGATCTTTCTCATGATCATGCCAATGTTATGTAATAATGCACCGACTCTATGTAACTAGGGTCGGGGCGTTACACCAAACAACACAATAAACATCGGTGCCAACATCTTTTACTTCTGCAATCCTTGATTCCCTAATTGAGGAGCCTCCCATAATAGAAATAAAACAACCACAATTAATTCCATGTGTTTCCTCCTAACATTGTCATATGATCTCTATTTTAAATGATAAGTGATTAAATGATTCTTGATATAGTACAATCCCAAAAATCCATCTATAATCATGAAAGACCCACAATTACAACCTCCCATTACAATGCAAACATTTTAGTGAATAAACATCCAACCACAAAGAGCATAATAATGTGTCATTTGAATTGAATTCTAGCTTTATTTGTATGTGAACCCAACCAAGGATTTGATATCAACCAAGGTTCCCTAAAATATAATATGCTAAAAATCATTGTGCAATGTAATTTTTGTTATAATTTGTATCCAAAATAATATAATAAGTATTTTTTACTACTATATTCTTAATTAGAATTTTATGGAAATAAATTGATGCCTAATGTATTTTTATATAAATTTTTCATCAATAGGTAAATGGAATTGTTTTTTGTTTTCAGGGCACTGGTACTAGGGCTGCAGAAACTATTTTCTTATAAATCTATTTTTGGCAGTGGTTTTAACCACCGCTAATTATAATAGGAATATTTAGTGGTGGTTTTAACCACCGCTAAGTATTAGTATTTTTCTATTAGTGGTGGTTTTAACCACCATTATGGCCTTAGATTTAGTAGTGGTTCTTGCCACTGCTATAGTGTCCCATGTTCCGTGTGCATTTTTCTACAGTTTTAAATGTTTTTAGCAGTGGTTTTTTCCATGGTGGGGATTAATTCTTTTGGTTGAGGTTTTAACTGCCACTACAATAATTAATCCCCTACCGAGAAAAATTGCCTCTAAAAACATTTACAACTGTTGCAAAATGCCCCAACTATGATAGTTTCTATAAACCGCCACTAAACTTCTTTTATCGAAGCAAAATTGTAATCTTCTTATAGTGCAGAATCTTGATTTGTTACCTTATAATTTTCATGTCATCCACTGTGTCCAACTCTCCAAATTCATTGGCATCTGATTAATCATGATCATATGGATTATGCTATGACACTTGAAAACATCATGGATCAGATCTAAATATTGTCAATCCACATACCAATAATCCATCCCTCTAATATTCCCCAACACCACAAAAGGATTATTGAAATGAGGAGTAATTTTACTCTTATGGCCAAAAATACACTTACCAATAAGTGGATAATCCCCCAAGAACATATTATCTCCAACATTGAACTCCAAAGGACTCTTTATCTGATTAGTATATGACCTCTCACAATACCATTCCACATTCATTTATTGTATAATCAATTGGGCCTTCTCAATCAATATCTAAATCTCATAGTGTTCAATGATTTCTAAATCACCGGCCTTAGTCTGATATAATGATGTAATATATAGCCGCCTATACAATACATTGAATGGATCCCAAATAATGGAAGATTGATGGATATTATTATAATAAAACTCAAATTAGGGTAGGTGATTCACCCATTATCTGCCAAAATTCAAAAAATATGAATGTTATATATCTTCCAATATCTGAATGGTTTGATTCATCTTCTCATATATTTGAAAATAGAAGGATGTGTAAATTCCTATATGAGAGATGAATTCACATTGTATAAAACACTAGATTACTAATAAAAAATGAGGATCCTGGAAACAGATAATGGTATATGGTATTTAATGAAGCTAAACTATATCAGCAACACATATCCTTTCAAAAAAATCTACAACTCCCGAGTACATGTTCACCTGGAAATGAGACAAATTCATCTAAAAATACATTATCACTAAAATATAATCACTTATTCCTTTGGATGAAGGTAAAACAATAAATAAATCCATCATTATTTCCTCACAAATACACTCACTCATATACAATGGGTGTAAAAACATCCTAGATAATAATTCCCAACCATTACCTACCAAAAGACCAAACACCATGACAGAAACTCCACAACATTATACTTTATCCCTGGAAAATAGAACATTCTCATTAGTGCATGATACATCATAGATACACCAAGATATAATCCCAAAGGGCATATATTAAACACATAAATATCCAATTTGGGGACTGGAAATGGATTAAACAACCACCCTAAAATAAATGTCTAATGATGATCATACTCCAATTATAACTCGGAAGTATCACTATGAAATACATAATCCCACATCACTTAAACATATGAGTATTCTCATTAAGGATCATATAATCCCTACAACATGTATTATTTCAATATAATCTTGAATAGGATACCCCCACTACTAGTCACCATTTTATCAATATGGATATCTATAATATCCACACCCACCCTTAAAGAATATCCACATTCCTAAAAAATCCCATTGAAACATTATACATAGTGAATCAAACACTAAATTTCCTTTCCCTTTTGCTTATAGGTTCTCAATATTAATGTCATGTAAGAACAGAATCAACCACCAAAAATTAAAATTATGATCCCACTAAGAAAAGATATACCTTAATATCATTTAATCTACGAATACAACAATGCATTAGGTATTGAGGTAATTCCACTACAATGGTATATGAATCATCACAGAAAACCATGAACATCACTCCCTCCTCTAGAAATAAATAAATGGGATCAATGATCAACATATCCTTTAGGTATTCAAAATCTTTATGATAGAAATTAGTCCATAAAAGTTACATTACATCTATTTCATCACATTAAATGAGGCTACCATCCTAAATAAATTGACCAATCATTAAAAATGAACTATGTCCCTTAAAATGATCAAAAAGATTATCTATAATTAAAATAAGATTTGTGTTCCTGACCATCACACAAGTAGACTAATGGGCTATAACTACGGGTATATAATTCATGGATATAAAATACATGGCTAAAATATTTCAGCTATAGCCACATGCGATGAAAATAGCTGTAGAATAAGACTATAGATATTATAATGTAAACATTATATATGATGACCTATAACCTTAAGAAATTTTTTCACTACTATACCTAGTTTATATGAGAAAACTATTTCGATAGTCCCATGAAAATGGATATTGTTTTTTAAAAAAAATTAATTGGATCCATAAATTGAACCTACTCTATGTGATGCATGTTACCCACTTCAACCACTCTGCAATATGTAATTCCCATAATATATATATATATATACACAACCTTTGTTATATTGATATATTTTTATACCTATAACGGTATGGAAAATTAATGTCCAGTGTGCATCGAAACTGGGATTCGCCACTAACAAATGATGACCCTTTCCAATATCCTATGGAAAACATATCATTATGATATATTTAGATACATTTATATATATACTGAATGGTATGAAATATAAAAAGGATGGCCCTATTTGAAAATGTTTCATGGAATTTCCATTAGCTTATTCTAGTGAACTATAGCACACAAACCATTTATGTATTTAAATATAAATTTATATATACATAAATAAAAAATGTAAATGATAGGATTATAGAAATAGGAACTAAATTTTAAGGGATCCATCTTATTTTTCTGAATTATATTGGAACTGGAAATAAATAAACATTAATATAAGCTCCTTTTTTGGCGTCTATAACCACATGAATTTAGTGACCGTGTCTTTAGAGTATTTTTCAAAGAATGTTACATTGGTTTTTAAATTATTATGGCTATAAGGTCCCTTCTAAAGTATTTTTTGTAGTCCTAAGGTGTTTTAATTTTATTACACACCCAATAGAAATGGTTTAGGATTCCAGTGGCTATAATTTTAATATACATGGGTAATTTCTTTAAATGGATATATGTATGTGGATATAAATATTTTTTTTGTACTAGTGTCAAAAAATTAAACTATTGGGAGTATATACACGATCTTACACTACTTTCCTCATTCTATGAAAACAACATGAGAGTACCCCAGGATTATATATTGGTCTAAATGAATTAATTCTACATTAAATAATCAATATGGATCATAATGTAATATATCATAGATGGTAACATCTAATACTAATCCATCAATATCAGGGAGTCCTCAGGTTGTGATTGTATGCCAAACTCAATATAACAAAGAGGGGGTGGTATCACAACCTCATTGAAGAATAAATTTCAAATATATATGAAGAAAAAATATGTATTCCCTCTGTGTACATATCGAATGAACTAAACAACAACTCCATTGGGCAGGGAAAACGATTCTCTAAAATCCTACAACCATTATGATGATCTTTTTCACTAAATAACTCCTTCAACTAGATATCTGATATGGGTATTTTATGCATACATTTTATAATGTTTTAATGTTTATTTAAATGCATAATCATTCCATTTTTGGATTGGTTTTATTTTCTATGTTTTATGGTAGGGAATGATGGACTTATTAAAAAGGAAGAAAAATTGGAGAAATTTTGAGCTACAAGAGTGGCGTGACTGCAGATTTTTTAGAGAGAAGAGAAGCTAAAAATTGAAGTAGAATAGTAACATGTTGCATAACCCAGTTAAACATTATGACCTTTTCAAATAGAATTTTTTGTACAAGACATGTCATGAATTCATTACACACATTGAAAGGCCATTAAACATCATGTAACTAGGTTATACAATGTGACATTTTGAATAATAATTTTGAGAAAAAAATTCCAGGATTTTTGAAACGTGAAATTCGATGGATTACATGGCGTGAAACTCTATTACACATCATTAATGTTTTGACATGCATAAAAAAATAATGATGAGGAAGCTGATTATTTTGATAGGTTTTACTACAAAAGGATCCCTCATCCACCCTTCCAAATCACTCTGAAATGAAAGGAAGCCAAACGACACTATTGGATGACCTATTTTATATTTATTTCATTTCATTCGTATAGTTTCATCACTATAAAATTTATCCCCCACCTGAAATCATCTCGACTTATACATATTTGTAGGGGTAATTTCATTGTGTGAATGTGAAAGGGAGAGGCTGGAACTATATTCTTTCTTGAGTTATTTTTATTCAAATTAATAATATCTCTTTTTCTTTCTATATATGGATTTAATTTGTAATTCAGTTTTATATTTTGAATGTGGTTGTGTACAGTTTTGATTCTGAAAATTTTTATCACTTGGGACAATGATCATATCTCCCTCCACCCAGTTATTTTCTATATACAGTGGAAAAGATCAGGATTAAGTGGTGAGTGCCTGATGGTATTCAGTACATGTGTATGAATATATGTCAGAATATTGTGTTATTGGGAAACAACAATTCCTGTTTAGGTATTTCTCGAATTAATCAAGAAAACCTTCTGTAACACTACACACATTCGAAGAAGGATATATCAATCTAAGGTTTTGGATAAGAATATTTTCATCATATCCATTCGGACAAGGGTGGAAGAGGACTTTGTAGATGAATATCTATATTACCTGTCAGTAGGGGAAAACATTGTAAAATTTGGAAACCATGATAGCACGACATAAGGGCAAGTAAAAACCACTTTGGTCACTACCTTCCTCATTTGTTTATAAGATATCAAATCAAGCTGTGTATTTCTCTCATATTATTCATGTTTATTTAAAACCTATTTTTTTAGAAAACCAAAAAAAAGTGTAAACCTTATTTTTTGTTCACTTCTCTTCATGAGAATATCTGGGATTAACTATTATACTATACGTAGGCAACATAAATATTGTTTTTAAATTCCCTATGATAGACGTGGGTCAAACATTGAACTGTTTCTGAGGAGGATGTTCCTTAAAACCTAATAAAAATTATTCTTTTGAAGAAATGTAGTTCGAATAGATATTTAATTGAGAATGATTGTGAAATTGAGTGAAAAATAACCAATTTTAGAAGGATAAATTTTCAAATGGAGTTGAATAAATACATATCAAAAATTCAATTGAAACATATAGTGATCACTTTGAACCTAAAAAATGGATTTAAATCACAACCTAACTCTGCGTAATCTCTAAACACCATAATTCTCTAGACAAGAAAATCAACAAGCTATCCCCTTCTCAGAGAATGATTTTGAAATTCATATTAACATGATTCAAATTCCTCCTTAGTAACATGGTCTTATAATAGAATATCCGAATGAAAATATTTATGAATTTAAAAAAGTGTTTTCAAGTTTCATACCCCTGAGGATATGTGGAAGAATAGGTAATGTAGAGGGAATTCTCCCTCTCAAACAAGGGAGTGAAAAATGAATGGTTGTATAGTATAAAACCATGAGAAGTACAAGATTGGGAATATATTCCATGATAAATAATGAAAAGGTTTTCTCAAAAATCTAGGAGGAAATATATCTGAAAAGTGATCTAGGATATTCTCCAATCAACTGGTGGGACACTGTATGTGTACTAGGAGTGATACAACAAACATTGTGCCAGATTCCCACATCAGATTATGGAAGAGGATCATTTACTTGTTATATAATATTAAGGGATGCTAAAAAAATGATGACAACTTGCTAGATGCTTCATCTGGTTCAGCCTTGATTGAAAAGTCACCAGCGAATTCTTGAGGTATGATTGTAAAGATTTCCCAAAATTCAAAGAAATTTCAATCTAGAGGTACATGAACCAGATGCATCCATGAGGCTCAGAATTTAGATTCTTCCTCACCCTTAATTGAATTTTTTTTAAAGAAATGTCCAGTTTGATGAGAAACCTTGATGTGAACTAAGTGATGGAACAAAAATTCCTGACTCAAGAATGTGGTTTATGATATTCTACTTATCATTTCACTGATCAATGTCTATAAGTGCATGAGACATAATGTTCTGCTGATTCTTATTAGAAATGAAAATTCTTACCAAATCTACCATGTCATCCCTAAAACCAACTAGGATATGGATTCTATCATAACTTGGAGATACCACCTTTTCAAAATCAACACCAAAAGCAACCTCTATTAAAACTGAAGAAATATCAGAACCCACTAACATTCTGAAAACCGTATAAACAAACATACCAGCTAAAAACATTTGAACAACGCTCCAAAAACTACTATAATATGAACCATGAAATAAAGATTTAATATATAATGAATACAGTGAAAAATTTAGTCCATAAGTTTGATAGCCTTATGGACATTCTAACCAAGAATCAGGGAAAACTCATATAATAGAAAGTTCCAAATCTAAAGGAAACTGTCAGTGCAATCAATACCCGAAGCAGGAAGGTTCTAAAACTACCTAAAAAATTTGAGTATTAATATTTTATGAATCCTTGTAAATCACAACCCATCCATCAAAAATTAAGGGACCATAAAAAGGAGAAATAACAAGGTTCAGGAAGGAATGTCTAGAAACACCATTGCAAAAAATAACAATGGGAGAAAAATAATGTCCAATCACCATTGAAATATACATTAGTTGATTCAATGAAGGTTAAAGTATAATTACTTCAATGATAAATTGAGGAATCCTTCTAGAATGTTGATATTAACATCCCACTATTATAAGAAATCAAAAAAATCCCTATGTATGATTTTTTTTGAAGGAGTTGTGCACTAAATGAAGGATTCTAGATTGAAAAAAAAAGAATCAAATTAGGGAGACACATCTTAGCACTGATCACAACACATATACTTCAAAAATTTCAACCTATAAGGATATTTTCTATTACTAGAATTATTGGTTTGTTAAATTTTACTAATTAAATATGTGATCTGGGAGCTTCAATAAATGTTTTTCCTCACATAGTATTTTCATCCTTGTAGATCAGAGAACTATAAAAAATTTATCTGGTGTTATAATAAAACAATAGATAGACCATTTTCCTAGCTAGAGTTATATAATATATACTCTTTTGAGTAATAGGATTTATCTTTATAGTATACATTATGTCCATACAATTAAAGAATACTAAGCAGTAGGGCAATATCTAATCATCCTAGGGAGACACTTTGTAATAGCAACAAGAACTATCATCGATTTTCATAAAGGAAAAATGAAAATGGAGCTTGGATACAATATATTACACTTCATCATTCATTATATGATGAATCATCCTTCGATAAATAACTCCCATTAAATAATCTCCCATGAACCATATATATAACTAATTGAAGATTCATGTATGCTTCAGGAGTTATTATCATTTGAAGAAAATTTTCATTTGAACGTTCGAATTCCCAAGAGTCTAAAAATATAAATCACATTATAGAGGAAGAGGAAAAGTCTTATTTTTTTATGATTTATTAAAATATATTGAGATGATACTAGAGAATACATCCTTAGAAGTAGGAATCCAAAAATAAATATCATCACTTGAACTACCCCTATGTCTTCAACATTAATCCATTTAAAAATTATTTGGACAATTATTACTTAATAGAATGACAGAAATTGTTATTAATAATTACAAATAATCTATCCACTTCACTAAAACAAAATCTAATTGAAATTATAAAAATAAAGACCAATATATAATATATTGTTTATGAGATAAACCTGAAATCAATCCCAAGGTCTTCTCTCATAGAATATTTTTAGAAAGTGATTTCTGAATAGATAGAAAACCTCAGAGAAGATTCAATCTCACCATCCTGTAGGTTATTAGGAATGTGTTAGAAAAATTTCTAGTAGTGAACATCATTTACACAATCTTTGATTCTCAGTGGGTCATCCCAATTCATGTAGTCCCAAAGAAAAATGTGAAGGCCACTGTTAAAAATGAAAGAAATGAAATAATCCCCATGAGAGTACAAAATATTTAGATAGTGTGTACATATTAAATGAAGCTAAATAAAGTTACTATAAAACTACAATTTATTATTTTTTTCATTAATCATAAGATTGAAACTTTATCCTAAGAAAATCATTACTATTTTTTAGATGGATTCTCAAGATACTTCTAGGTACCAATCCCACCATAAGACCAGGAGAATATGACCTTCACCTACCCTTTTCCATATCCACTTGAAAAACGATGAATTTCAGGCTACACTATGCCCTAAGTACATTTCAACGGTGTATGGTGTGTATTTTTTCAGACCATGTTGAGGAGTTTCGGGAAATATTTCTCAACGATTTCAAAGTTTTTTTGGAAATTCATTTCATCATTGATTTAGGATATTTTGATTTTTTTGAAAACATGCCTTGAAAACAACCTTCTCATAAATTTGGGAAAATTTTATTTTGTGGTTGAAAATTGATTAGATTTGGGGAACCTGATTTCAAAAAATTTATTGAGGTAGATCAATAAGAATTTGAAGAAATAAAATCATTGCTATATCCACCTTCTGAAAAACATGTTTCATATTTTTTAATCATGTAGGATTGTATAGAAGAATCATCAACGATTTTAGTTATAATTATTTCTCTCTCTCAAGATTAATTTAAATGGATTATGACATATGTGTAGATTTTTCATTTAAGGAATCATGTGATGAATTAAAGAAAATTTTTATGACACCACCAATAATGCAACCAACAACTCAGATTACCATTTAAACTTACATTGAGAAACATCCAATAGAGTAGTGAGAACCTATGTATTAAAAATAATTGATAGAAAGCCTCAATTGACCACATAAACATCAAAGACCTTGGAATCCACAAAAATTAATTACAAAACCACAAAGAAGGAGTTCCTTACAGTTGTCTTTCCATGAGATAAATATTGATCATATCTACTTGGAACTAAAGTTCTTGTGTTTTCTGATCATGTATCACTCATGTATTTAATGTAAAAAAGTATGTTAACCCAAGGTTTTTGACATGGTTTATACTCATAAAAATGTTCAATTTAGAGCTTAAATATAAAAAATTAAATAAAATTATTGTGGTCGATCATCTAATTAGACTACCCCACACCATTGATGCAGAAATTCCAAACTAGAACCTAATTTATGATGTGATTCTAGGAGAAAAATCTACATCATCAATTGTGAAGTAACATGGTAGGACAACATTGTCTATTATTTGGTTACATCTTAGGTACACTATCATCTAATATCACATCAACAACATACTCTTAAATTTGAATCAGGATTTTATACTTCGGAAGACCCATTTCTATAGACAATTTGTAATGATCAAATACTAATAAGATTCTCAACAAGAAGTAAAATTGAATCACTATTTGAATTATATCACAAATTATCATTGGATTCCACTTTCGCATTCAAGAGGATAGTATGAAAAGTTTTATAATCTTGATTTTATTGGCCCACCATATTCAAATATACAAATGATTTTTTTTAAAAAAACATAAAAATTATAGTGTTTTTATAATATCTTAAAATGAAAGGAAAATCAAAAAGAAATTGCTAAATTTTTAAAGTATGTGGAATATTTTTCATTGGACCATTCCCAATTTCATTTGGAAATTCATATATTATTTTAGTTTTAGACTATGTTGGAAAATTTTTGGATGAAAAAGAAATTGAGACTACTGATGGTAATGTTGTTCATGATGTTTTAAGGGATAACATATTCTATAGGTTTTCAGTGCCATGAGAAATCATCAGTGACCAAGGAACTCATTTCAATAATTGGAAAATGAAAGAATTTCTAAAAAATTATGGGGTTCTTAATAAAATGTCAACATAATCCCACCCCCAAACAAATAGCCACGAATAAGTCTACAATATAGGAATCAAAGGCATTATGGAAAATATTATTAAACATAATAGGAAGGACCGAATCCAATGATTAGATGATACAATTTTGGTACAAATAACATATTATAAGAAACGCATCAATATGAACCCCTAATGATTGATTTATGGAAAGGGTTTCCACATTCTTATGGAATTAGAGAAAAATCCTAATAGGTGGTAAGAGAGATAAATCTGGACCTTGAGGAAGCTTTGAAGGAGAGAAGATTTAGGTTGCATGAGCTGGTGGAAATCTAAAGAGAATCTTTCAAAAATTTAGTGATCTATAAAGAGAGAACACAGATGGCCCAGGGAAAGTTGATTCAACCATGAATCATCAACCCCAGAGATCATGTTCTATTATAGAAATCTAGATCTGAGATAATACCAGGTAAAATTCATTCCAGGAGGGAAGGTCGCTTTACTGTTATTTGATGGGAATGTATTGAATAAAAAATATTGAATAATTTATTATGATTTTGATGATAAAAAGTACCCTTTTTTGTTTTACCAAAGAATTTACATTAAGTGTATTTCATATAATTAATATTATTTATAATATATATTTTGAAATTATTTTCAAGATTTTAATTCACATATAATATATAGTAAAGTGTTCAGGATGCATTATTATACATTTTGAAAACACTGTTCATACCCTAAATGGATAAGCATAATATAAGGAATGAACCCTACTTTATGTATAGTGCTTATGGATCATGATCATTAAATTTGAAAGGAAACTTATATTTTTCAAGAGATGAAAGCATGGTTTCTCGAACTCACATTCAGAGTGTTATTTATGGTTAATCAACCCTACATTATCAGTATAGTATTTTTGAAGAACCTTATGTTCGAAAGTAACATTACATTTTTGAAGAGAATAATGTAAGGGCAACTAACCCTATGTATGCATGTAAACTTATGTTTTAGAGATAAATATATGGATCATAAACCCTAATTTTATGATCAACCTTACGTGTTAAACTTTACGGTCAGGATATGAACACAACGTAGTTGAACCCTACATTTGGTATCTTCGATTTGTGAAATAACCCTAATTTTGACTTTTCAACATCGGAGATTTAATCCATGATATTTTGTGTGGTTTTTTCAAAGGTCTTGATGAAATTTTAGGATAATTCAATTCTCATTCTTTACTGATTTAAATCTCATTATATTCGATTTAAAAAATATATTCAATAGAGAAAATTAGTACTATTCATAAGGGAAGTTTCAAATAACCTATATTGATTGAATTTGAAATTCTACAGTTTATCTGGTGTTTTTGTGGATCTATAATTCTAAATCAGGGTATTACTTTATATATTCTATCGAATAAACATTTTTTAAGAACACTATTTTTTCCCGGGACATATTTCCTTATATAAGAATAATTTAGTGAAAATATTTTTATAGTGCTATAGTGAATGATCAAATTTGATAGATAATTAATCTTTGGAGATATATATGTTCTATAACATTCTTTTGTATGATTGTTACTACTCTATTTTGTTGATTAGTTTAAATTGATGGACTTTGTGCTGTTGGAATCACTAAAGACTCATTCTCTCTTAGAAACGAATTATTTCTGAATAAGAAGATACATATACATTCTACTATAGCCACTAAAATTTTTATCTTCAGCCTGTTTTCAATGAATCAAACTTTTTTTATTTATTGGAGTTTTTACTGATCATACACTGTTATAGTGGAGTATTAGGTTCTCAGTATGAGATGTCGATTTTCTTTTCTCTGTTAAATAATTTAAAGTCTCTATTTTAATTAATTTTTGTAAAGGATTCAACTGCATTTACTCATTTGTGGAATTTTGGTGTTGTGATAAGTGGACTATACTATTGAAATTCAAAAAACTTATAGAGATAGAATTTGGTGGAGTGGACTAAGGGATCATTGTGCCTCAAACCAGTATAATTTTTTTCTTTACTTCTATTTATCCATTGATTATATATCATACATAAGAAAGCACTGAATATCCACAAAAATTGTAGAGGTTGTGAAAAGTCAGAATTGTGGACGATTTTTGAAAATACACAATTCAAACCCTCTTGTGTTACATTATATTATTCTCACATATCCATTAGTATAAAATGATAGATTTTGGATAAATCTATAGAAAGTTAAAATTATTTGGTCTATAAAAAATGGAAATGGATGATCCAAGAGAAGTAGTATCTATTGTACATGATCTATAATTTAATGCTGAAAACTGTGGGTGAGGTAAATCAGGTATGATCATATATCTGGAGAATCCTCGATTCAATGTATACAAAAAAAATTACTACTCCATATAAGATTCCTGAAAAACAAAAAACTTGGGATGTAGCAATAGAATCATAATATGATATGAATTCAAATGAAATTATTGAAATAATTAGAGGTCTTTGACAAGATGAATTTATTCTAGTTTCACAATATCCTATTGCCTATTTGATGTGAAAAACTATTGTAGGATTTTATGAACGTACATAAAATGTTAGATAGATAAAGTATGATACTATTAAATTAAAATTTTACACCTTTTGAGTTTTTGATGGATTAAGAATCACATAGATGAATGGAAGGCTTACAAATATTTTCAAAAATATTATAGACATAGGAGGTCCCATTAAAAAATATGATCAATACTTGAAAGTACATAGAGTTCAACCTTCTAAATAGAGTGGCATATCTTTTTCTATTCACCAATCATCATTAGTCATGTATTTGAAAATGAATGAGCTAATTGAGACACTGATGATGTATGAATTATAAATGAAATATGAAGTTTAAAATCATAAAATTATTGTAAAAAAAAGGAAAATGCCGCTCAGAAAGTGATATCTTGGAGGTATAGAAAAAAAACAAGATGAAAAAATGAATAAAATTAAGATTTCATATATTCTAAAATGGAACAAGATAACAAGAAATAAGATTCAAAAGGTTATATAATAAGTAAATAGTGTTCATAATACCCTTAAAAATATAAGTGAAAGAACAAATAGATTTCTGATGCTATGAATGTAAAAAGCTAGGTCATATCAGACCATATTTTCCTCAGGTGAAAGATTAAAAGAGAAGAAAATGAATAGTTATCAAAAGAATACTAATTTTGAGAATAAAAAGGAAAATAACTATGAATGATACATGGACAATATTTAAAGACTCTCGAAACTCCCCAATGTATTATTCAGAAAAATACCAATCAAATCTAAAATATAACATGTGTTTTACGGACATAGAAGAATAAAAAAAGGTACAAAATTATTACTCTTCTGATTCTGATTCAGGTAGTTGTTCAAATGTAAAATTAGCTGCCTATTTCTCAATGATCAAAGAGAAATATGATTTTTTTAATACTAATAAATCATTGAAAAATATTCATAATTTTTTTAGGAGAAAAAGATACCATGCTAGAACAATATCAAGATTTAGTTTAAAAACTAAACTCAAATACAATAAAATACATTGATCATGAAAAAAGAATTAACAAATTGAAGGTCAAATATAATATTAGAAGATTTATTAAATTACTTTAACAAAAGGATATAAAATTATTAAATGATATTTTAAGAAATAATTTTATTAAAAGAGAAATATTTAGAATAGGAATTAAGGGTCAGAAATGTAAATCGTATAAATATTATTTTTCTCCATTTCAAAAAATTCTTTTTGTTATTACAATGTAGTAAAAGGGAATATCACAAATAACTGTTATTTTATAAATCCTAAAATTAGTGGTATTAAAAGATATTTTACTTCCAAAAGTGTTTATGAATCATGTAAAACAAATTTTAGAACCATAAATCAAATTTGGATTCATAGATCACTGCTTGCTAACAATGCATGACCGATGAAAATGTGGGCACCAAGACAAACATTTGTTTATTTTATTTTGTAGATAAAAGTTTATTGGAACAATAAAGCTATATGATATATGGATAGAAGATGATTGAGACATATGAGTGTATATCTATCAAAAATTTATACACTAAATCAAATGGATGGAGTTTTTGTCACATTTGGTGACAATTCCAATGAAAAAATAGTCGGATTTCGAACTCTAGGAGATCCAAAGACCATATAAATAAAAAAGAAATGTATGTATTAGGGATAAAGAAAAATATAATAAGTATTTATTGGCTTTGTGCTGATAATTTTTATTTTTAGTCTTCGAACAATTCATGTTCACTTTTCAAAGATAGATTGCATAAATTTAGAGCACCTTGATTTAAAAATGTTTATACTCTATACTTAGATTCCTTATGTAAACAAAATGAGAATTGTTTTAATATAATGATAAATGAGTCATAGATATGGGAAATGAGACATGGTCTTTTTCATTAATATGTTTTACATAAATTGTTTATGAAACCGATAATTTCTGATTTTCCTAGTCTTAAATTTGGTAATGATGGATTCTCTGATACATAGCAAATTGGAAAACATTTCAAATATTATTTCAATTAGATTAAAAAAATCTCTACATTTAAACCTTTAGAAATTATCCATATGGATTTTTTGTACTATCAAGACTATAATTTTGGGATGGTAAATTATATAACTATTATTTAGTTGGTGATTATTCTAGATTTATGTGGTTTTATTTTCTAAAACTAAAAACTGATATTTTCACTATTTTTGATGGTTTTTGTAAAAAATTTCCTAATTAAAAAGGTTTTTAAATAATTTCATTAAAAACTGACAATGAATGGTAATTTTAGTATCTAGAATTTAATTATTTTTTCTCAAATCATAGTGTTAAACATACCTTCTCTACACCAATAACACATCAACAAAATGGGATTGTATAATGATGAAATAGATATTTTCATGAAATGCCCCGGACTATGATAAATTAATACAACCTTCATATCTACTATTGGGCAGATGTTGTAATCACAACCTACTACATCATGAATAAAGTTTTAATTTGACCTATTTTCAAAAGGCACCCAATGAACTTTGGAATAAATAAAATCCGAAAGTAAAATACTTTATTATTTTTGGATACAAGGTCTATATCATGAACACCAAGGATAATATTGGTATGTTTGATCCAAAAATCTGATGAAGGAATATTTTTACGATATTCAAATACATCTAATGCTTATGAATTTTTTAATAAAAAGACAAGGATTGTTGTAGAATCAGTTCATGTGAAGGTTGATGAAACTGATTCTTTCATTAAAGAAAACGATCAAAATGATGAAGTCACATTTTTTACAACATGGGACATTAATACCTTAATGATGATTTTAAAATGGTATAATAAAATTCAGTCCAATTAAAAATAACATGATACTAAAGAACTTCAAAGTGTCTTACCTAGACATTATCGAACCCTAAAGATCCATCATTTAGAAACTATTATAGGAGACATAAACATAGGTATTAGAACCAGATGAAATGTAGAAAACCTACCAGGAATTATCTTCCTTTCTATCCTAGATAGAACATAAGACTATAGAGGAAGCCTTATATGATGAGTTTTGGATGTTATATATCAATGAAGAGCTAAAACAATTTAATAGAAATGATATTTGGGGACTAGTAGTGAGACAAGCTAATTATCTAGTTATAGGTACCAAGTGGGTATTTTGAAATAAACAAGATGATCAAGGGATAATTTCTAGAACAAAATAAAGATTAATAGATAATTGTTATAATCATGAAGAATGTATATATATTATGATGATACCTTTTCTCCTATAGCTAGATTAGAATCCATAATAATCTTTTTATACTATGCATCTCATGTACATTTTAAATTAATTCAAATGGAAGGTAATTCTTTTTTTTCAAATTGTTATTGAATGGATAAAGTTTATGTTGAACAACCTCCATGTGTTGAAAATACCCTTTTACCAAATTTTACGTTTAAACATACTAAATATCAATATATCCTTAAATAATAACCTATTGATTGGTATGAAATTTTACGTTATTTTAATAGGAAAATGGATTTACTATTGGTTTCGAAGACCAAATTTTTTTTAAGAAAACCATTTGTTCTGATATTTTATTTGTTCAAAATTATGTTTATGATGTAATTTTTGGCTCACCCAAAAAAAATGTTTGTAATGATTTTTCAAAATTAATGAAAAATGAATTTGAAATGAGTATGATGTGAGAACATAATTTTTTTATAGGATTTCATATATATCAAAAATATTATGGACATGTCTTAAATCAATGTAAGGATATTATTGATATATTGAAAAATTTTAGACTTGAGAACATTAAGAAATACACAAATCCTATGTGTACCAATATAAAACATGATTAGGACGACGTTAGAAAACTAGTGGACAACAACTTATATAGAGGTATTATTGGTATTTTTTTATATCTTACTATTTGTAGACAAGAAATTATGTTTTATTTGTGATTATGTGCTATATTTCAATCAAATAAAAAATAATCCCATAATACTATTGTTAAAATAATTTTTAGATATTTAAAAGGAAATATTTTTCAAAATCTTCTTTACCCCAAAACATATCATTTTAATTTAATTTCTTTTTTTGATTCGTATTTTGGAGGTTATATGTTATATAGAAGAAGTACATCATGAACCTGTTACATTTTATAAAAATATTTTGAATCATGGTCAACTAAGAAACAAAACTCAGTTGCCCTGTCAACAGTAGAGGCAAAATATGTATCATCTGGAAGTTATTTTACCCATTTATTTTGTATAAAAAACACTCAACTAGAATTTGAATAGAATTTTTATAGTATTCTTATTTTATGTTATAATACTAGTGATATAAATATTTCAAAAAATGATATAATTCATTTATGGACTAATAAAATTGATATAAGATATCATTTTCTGAGAGATCATATTCTTAAAAAGGATATACTATTAAAATTTCTCAATACTGAATATCGATTGGCTAATATTTTCACTAGACCACAGCCCACTACATGTTTTAGTTTTATTAAGGGGGGAGTTAGGTTTATTTTATTTTTTATTTTTTATTTTTTACTTAAATTTTATAATTATTTTTATCACATTTGTTTTATTTTGTTTATTTCATTATTTTGGAATAAATAGTATTTTCCTTGTTTTCTTGAATAAATATGTTCTCATTTTAAGAATCACATTTTTCCAAAAAGAAATAGTGATTACATTACATCACTAGCACGAGAAACTAGTCTATTCCATTATATATAAGAAACACATCGACTTAACTTACATTTTTTAAACTATTTCACCTACCAAATCCATCGTCTTCCTCCAAAACCCTTGAATCCAAAAAACCATCAAACATTAGAATCTAATAAATTAAGAAGTCAAAGATAATCGATGAAGGATAACCTAATGAACCACAACATTAAAGAGTTACATCAAGAAATATACTTCAAGGAAAGGTAGTATATTTCAAGTTTCAATAGGAGAAAAACTTTTTTATTAAGAAATCTGAAGCGTTTCAAGGTATAAACTTTTTATTCAATGATGAAAACTCAGATATTATTTATGAGGTAGAACTGAAACACATCTACAGTAGTTTTCAGTTATGTTTTGGTGAAATAGAAGATATTGTATCTACAATAACATAAGACAAGGAGTTTTCAATTTCTGCATTCAAAATAGCTCATATTTTGAAATTTCATAATGAATGCATATTCCACTTTGATCTTAGATCATTTGGATGTAAATATCATAAGTTTGCAGATATAATTTCCTTTCTTTTTGGTTCAAAAATATAAAAAAAAATCTTCTAAAGGATCTTGAGGTAGATCAGAAAGTATTTGTTAAGCATATTCAAATATTAATTGCCCCACGAGTAGTTAAAATGGGGAATATTTTATATATAGATATATACACAATGTTTTTGATCTTCATAAATACAATTCTGCATTTTCCTTGATATAGGTTGAGATATCTGAATTATTCTTTAGAAGAATAATCTCTAATTTCTTTTTATCCTTGTGGAACGATACATTACCTAATGTTGTTCATGAATAATTTGATTCATCTTTTATGATTCAAGATTAAAATTTCATTATATTAATGAATATAATTCTGGTTCTCTTATGAAGTTTGGTTTTTATTGGAGTAATGTGAAATTAAACATTATTCTAGTTGGTGAAGATGAAAAACAGAAGCCTGGATCTTTTTCTCATGGGAAGGTATGTGATACAAGAAATGAAGGAATTAGAGAATCCATGACTGAATGTTTCATTAAGTAATCTAAGTGAAATTTAATATTCGATGGTGTAGAAAATCATAAATAGGATGAAGAAGAAGAAGTTATATAGGAAATTTTTATGAAACCAAGAAACAGAGGAGAACTATTAGGATGATCCAATGTTGGGATCATGATAATCAACCTATTTGGTTAATTTGGAAGAAATAGTACATGAGGAGGATCAACAAGATGAATGTCATGTTCGAGAACATCCCGATGTTCCTCAACCAGTTGATCAGGTTCAAGAAGGCGTTATTCAGGAAGAGGCTACCCAGGAAGAACAACAAATAAAAATATAGGAAATTTATTCTATAGATTTCATTGGGAATCAGGATATATCATCCATTGATCAGTCTTTGGAGAGACCTAGGTCTATCTATGTAGAAAAGAAATATGTTTTTGACAATATTTTACATTCTTGTTAAAATTATGTTGAGAATTATTCTAATAATAATTCATCCATCATATATATTAACCAATATAAGGATTTAGATTAAGCGACCTCTCATTCATTGACTAATAAAATTGAGGATCTCGTGGTTAAGTTTAATAAGGTTCAAAGAGAGAATTATACTATTTTATTGGTGTTGTAGGCCTCATGAAAATCATTTTATAGAAAGATTTTGATGCTCCTTAAAGGGAAATTCTTGATGTTATTTGAAAAATAAAGTCTAAATATATTTCCACAATAGATTTTTTAGACCTTAAATGGTAGTTGGAAAGCAATTTTGTGTCCATAAAGGGTAGTCTTATATAGGCTAGTTCTTATTCGTCTTCCACTTCCACCTCACTAATTCAAATTAAATTATTTTAATAAATTTCATCTATGATGGTTGATATGAATGACAGATTGAATAACCTTTACTACCATAATGCCCATTTTTCAGTCCTGTTGTACAACCAAATATTTTTTGTGGAGTAACTAACCTCATGTTATCCTGGTATCATGATTCTTATCAAAATCGTAAGTGATTAGTTAGCTCAGTTTATGAAGAAAGAGGCGAGTCTGAATGAATTTTCGAAAATCAATTTATGTGTAAATTTTTAGGAAATTTAGGATTCTAGAATTCTGATACAGAAGTTGGAAGATCATCTTGCGAAAAGGATGCAGGAAAAGATGTCAGAACTAAAAGAGGGTTTTCAAGCTGCTCAAGCCCCTACAAAACCAGTACCAGAAACAAACGCTGACCAAACCCATTTATCTTCCACCAGACTTGATATCTAACCTTCTTCCATATTCAATTTATCTACTATATTTTTATAGCTTTTATTAATGAAATTTGGTAATACTTATTTTATGTTCCATATTTAATATTCTTTTCTGTTTATATCTATTACTAGATTTCCTATTTTACTTATCCAAATATTACATTATAACATTCAATTATTTTAATTTTTAAAATGAAAAGTTTTTTAATATTTTTTTCTACTCTTTATTTTTGATATCCGAAAAGGATGGAAAAAATATGAAACAAAATATTTCATTTCATCAAAATAATACCATGAAAAAGAAATTATAAATATTTTCCTAATGAATTCATACATAATTCTATATTATTTTAATAATTTTATGGGTTCTATAATCATCAAAAAGTGGAGATTTTAGCGAATGTATTTTATTATGAATACTCTATAATTTATTATGATTTTGATTCTAACAAATATCATTGTTCTTTTAATAATTATTTTACTTTAAGAGTATTTTGGGGAATTAATATTATTTATAATGTTTTTTCTTAAATTATTTTAAATATTTTAAATCACAAATAGTATTTGGTAATGTGTTTGGGATGTGGTTTTATACATTCTGGAAACACTGTTCATACCCTATATGGACAAGCATAATTTAAGGAATAAACCCTATGCTTTTTAACATGTGTATAGATAATGAACCTTACATTCAAAAGTAACATTACATTTTTCAAGTGACAAAAGTATAGATTCTGAACCTTACATTCAGAATAGTATGTATAGTTAATCACCCCTACATTATCAGAATAATATGGTTAAAGAACCGTAAATTTGAAAGTAACCTTATTTTTTTTAAGAGAATAATGTATGGTTAAAGAAGCCTACATAAGTAAGGAACATTATGTTTTAGAGAGAAACGTATGGATCATTATCCTTAATTTTATGATTAACCTTACCTGTTCAAAATTATGTTCAAGTGATGAACACTATGTAGTTGAACCTTAAATTTGGTTTTTTTCATTGTGAATGAACCCTACATTTGAATTTTCAATGTTGGAGATTTATTCCATGATATTTTTTGTGATGTCTATAAGCGTCTTGATGTAATTTTAGGTTATATCAAAGCTCATTATCGACCAATTTAAATATCGTTATATTTGATTCAATGAACCATATTCAATGGATAAAATCAATAATATTAATATGGGAAGTTATGAATCCTCTATTTTTTATTTGAATTACTTTGGCTTATCTGGCATATTTTGTGGATATGGAATTCTAAATAAGGATATTTGTTTTATATATTCTCCCAATGAATCAAATTTTTATGATAAATATTTTTTCATGTATGGTATTTTATTATATAATCACACAAGGGTGAAAATATTTTCACAATGTCATAGTGAACTGACAACTCTTATTGAGGACTACACTTTGGAGATATACATGTTCTATCTCATTATTCTCAAAGCTTGTTGCGGCTCTCTCTGGTTGCTAATTTTAAATTTAAGATATCTCTGAAACCATAATATCTTCATACTTTTTCTCACCTAAAGACTATTATTTTTAGAGAATAATATCAATTTATTTTCAATATATTCTTCTTAAATTGTTAATTTTAACATATTTTCAACAAATAAAACCTTTTTTATTTATTAGAGTTATGACAAATCGTACTTTGTTGTGGTGGAGTATGATCTTCTTGGTCTAAGTTACAGAATTATGGTTCTCTGTTAAAGAACAAAACAGAACTTTTCTTGTTATCCTTTTTCATTGGCGTCAATTGAATTCACTCAGTTGTGGAATTTATGTCTTATGATAAGAGGAAAATACTAGTGAAATTCACCAAGCTCATAGAGAGAGAATTTGGTGGATTAGACTAGGGGATATTTTTACCCTGAACCATTATATAAAGTTGTGTTAAATATTTCTATTTATGTTCTTTTCATATTTTATATCGAAGGAAACACTGCATATCCACGCAAATTGCAGAGGGCATCAGAAATCATAATGTCAGAAGATTTATGAAATGACACAATTCACCTCCTATTGTGTTAATATATATTATTCCGACATAACATTTTTCACGTATACCACTTTGGTAATATAAATAAAAAAATTAAGGGGGATAAAACCCATTCACATTAAATGGGAATAGAATGAAAAAGCTCCACGGGATCATACCCCAGGAACCAATGGTGGAGACAACTCTCCTTCAACATGACTATCAATAAATATCTTCCTAGTTTCATCTTTCCGTGACACTTGATTAAAGAAAGTAACTCCATTTATCTAATTTATTACAAGAAAAAATCAATTTAAATCCATTGAATAATATTCATCAATTATGTTTTGGGTAGGGAATCTTGCAGTCAAGTGTTTTTCATATTTTTTAAATTTTTTAGTTAATCCAACAACATTAAACAAAATCTTTTTTAGGAGGCAACCCATATTTTTTCCCATAGTTCACTCTTCCCCTCAATAATATTATAAAAAGAATCTATATCCCTAATCTATAATTTATATTTATTCTTAAATTTCAGGTATACTAATGAAGATGATATGTGGATGATAAATGGTGATAGTTAGCAGAACAAACATAATCAAAGTACATGAAAATAGAACTAAAGGAATATGACATACCCCCCCCCCCCCGACTGAAGCAGCAATCAGAAATGGATTATAATTTTACAATAAATATCATTTTAATCACCTATAATTTTTCTTAATCAATTTCCATGTTTTAAACTAATATTCCATGTCCATGATGGAAGTCATGCTTTAATTGACTTATCTTAGAGACATTAGTTTCATAGGAATCTTTTTATTTCATGTTTTATATTTCAATAAAAAAGATATTCAATGTGTGAAATAGAAAATTAAGTTGTTAAATTGATGTATAGATATTAAAATGGGGGCTATGATTAAAGGAGATTAATTGATTCTTGTAAATGAATTTTCAGTTTCATTTTTCATGCTTTGAATTTATGAAATTTGTGTGACTTGATTTGTTATTACTATTACTAACATATGTTATTGTACCTGATCATATTTTCCATTACTAAGAGGATTTCTTGACAAATTACATCCTGTTTTTTCTAGAACATATTTATTAAGTTATCTTGGGACATAAGACCTACACGAATGAGCATTTGAACTTTTGAAAGCTATGAATGTGAAACAAACCCATTTTAAATGAATAATGCATCTTTAAAAAACCCATGTATCCATAAAATACAACATGTAAATAAATCCTTGTTTATCCTATAGTGACCATAAATGACTACTATAGGGATTATCCATGTTCCAAGACACTTTTATCGATTCTTACCCGACTCATGATATTTTAAGATATTTTACTGTTTAAGTGTGGTGGTAACGGGATTCATGATGGAAGGGATGTTATAAATTGTAAGGAAAACGTGTGGGAATTCTATTTTATGTAATGAGAAAGCCTATTTGATTCATTCATTGTACTCTATTGTTTTTTCCCTCTAGAATAAAAAATAAAAAGATAAAAAAACAAAAAAAAGAACTAATAATGTGTTGTTAATTGGGAAAAAAAATCACCACTACTAGACAAATGATTTCTATCATACATGGTTAGGTGATGAATTTGAGGTTTGTTTGAATCATAACATTAAGAAAAATCAAGAGGTTAACAAAATAATTCAAAATGAATAATATTATCATGAACTTACATTGAGTTTGGGGAAGTGGTAGATGCTGCATTGAATGGGATAAATTAATAACACTATTATTTTTGATATCTTTTATTGTACATGATAGAAAAACCTCCTCCTTGAGCCGTAATTTTTAAAGAATAAAATCCTACTAACCATAAACCTCATTGTCATATGAACCTTTATTGAATATTCCTCATGATCTTATGTGAATTTTGTCTTTACAAAGTGGATAAAGTCATTCCTTTACAAGCCTATGGATAAAAAGCATGCTCTTATGATATGAGCATAACTATACATGAATTGTAACATGAGTGATGAGAGAATGGAATCCATTGTGAGGTAGCTCATGAATTGGAATATTTACTAATAATAAATTTAGAATAATGAACTAATGAACAGATAGATCTATCATTTTTCAAAGGGGAAGAGAAAAATAAAATAATTTATTGTTTCATTATAAAATGTGAAATTAAATTGAATTTAATTTTTATTATTGAATGTTTTATTTATAATTTAAAAATGTTTGATTTTAAAATTTCGTAATTTGAATATTGTTAACATTGGTCTCCTCTGAATTCTATGTGGATATTTTATTCTTGAGGAAAATAATGGTTCAATTGTAGAGGTATTTGTTAAGTGTATTTTATGAATATATTTTTGAACGTTTTAATATGTATTTAAATGAAAAGTCATTCAATTTTTTGAAATATTGTATTTGTTTTATATTTTATGGAAATGAATGATGGATTTATGAAAAACAAAAATAGAGGATAAATTACATACTTAAAGAGCGGCGTATCACCAGATTCTTGAGAGATAAGCGGTGTGGATAATAGAATCAGAACAGTTACTCAGCGTGTAACCCAGTTACATATCGTGACTTTTTTAAAATGAATTTTCAATGTAAGAAATTTCCTGAATCATTTACATGTTTTTAAAGACCATTACAAATTTATTAACAATATTTTGTGAGGTAAAAATTTTTAGATACATTTTAGAGAATATTTTTTCCAAGATTCATGACGACAGAAAATTGAGGGATTACATGATGTGAATCTACACTACACATCATGAAGGTTGCATTGAATTGAAAAAAAAGATGTCAGATCTAATGATTTATGCGGGTTTGAATATAAAAGGATCCCTTGAACACCCTTCCAAAGTTCTCTGGTATGATAAAAATCTAATCGATACTCTAGGACAACCTTATTTATCTTTATTTTATTTCATTATTTAATTTTCATCACTTCAAATTTTTTCTGATCTCCTACATTATCTTGACATTCCCATTCATTGGGGGTAGTTTGATTGAGTGATCTAAAAAGGTTTGGGCTATACTTATGTGATTTCTTGAGTTCATGTTATTCAAATTAATAAAATATATTCTTCTTTCTACATCTAGATTCAATTCTTAATTATGTTTTAAATTTCCAATGTGGTTGCATTTGGTTTTGATTCTATTTATTTTAATTTATTTGGTCTATGATCATATATGCTTTCACTAAATTAATCTTTGTATATAGTTTAACAGGTCAAGGTTGGGTGGTTAGTACTCGATGGTAGTCTGGACATTCGTATGATTGTTTAATAAAATATTGGTTTCTTGGGGAACAACAATTCCTCATTAGGGATTTCTCTAATTAATCAATAATCCTTCAATAACACTACACACATTGGAATAAGTATATACCAATATATTGTTTTAGATAGGACTATTCTCTTTATAACCATCTATCTAAGGGGGAGATATGACTCAGTAGATGAATCTCCCCCTTACCAATCAGTAGATAAAAATGGTGTAAAATTTGGAAACTATGACAGTATGACAGAAGGTCTAGTCAAATCCACTTATATTACCACCTTTCTCATTTATTCTAAACCAATCAAATAAATATTCCCATTTCTCTGAAATTATTCAAATTGAATTAAAACTGATGGCTATTTTAAAAAATCAACAAAAAGTGACAACCTTGTTTTGTGTGTACATAACATTAGGATACAACCGAGGATTAACTTCTATATTATACTTAAGTAATTTAAATATTGTTTTTTCCTTTCCCCATAACTGGTGTGAATCACCATCCATGTCATAAAACGATGTTATCTTCATAATGTAGTAAACAATAGTGTGTTCATAACACAACCAATCCATTCCAAGAATAAAATATAATATTTGTATCAATATAAAGAAAAATATCAAAAACAAACTAATGATACCAAAACATCTTCTCACAAACCTGAAACATATTAAATAAATCTAATAACCCCCATGATTTTTATTAAAACCTAGGGGAATTGGATGACTCTCAATTTATGTCCCATGGAATAGAAAAAATTGGTTTCATCGAAGGAGTGATATTCTTGGGATGTAATTACTGTAAATTAAAACGTAGAAAAAATGTATATGGTTCCTTAGAAAACAATTGTACCATATAGAATCTGAATATCCAAAGAATGAAACTAAATATGTATATCTTCTATACATTTTATAGTGGATACTAATTCCATGGACATAATCGAACCAATTTCCTTGAGAAAGGGGAATTCCATGGTCTTGGACTTTTTATACTCCACACCCCTTTGGTGAATCAAGATCCCTATATTCCAACTTCTACGATACCTTGCAAGATATTACTACTATAGATGAATTGGATTCTTACCTACTACTGCACACTAGCTTCCAAATATTATTTGGAATTGTAACTAATTGTGAAAACCACCTCCATAGGAAAATATCACATGCACATATCTCATGGCATAGTCATGGGAGAAACCAACTATATATAAGTGAGAAGAAGAATACTATGGTCATTCCCATGTCAGTTGAATCATCGACTACCCCAGAAACTTATATCCAAAACCAATAGCCTTTCTCCTCAAAGATATCCATAAAACCCATATTGATATGATCTCATCTATTAATTAATTCATTCAATCCCCTATGTATACTTATGAACCTATATGTATGCAATGTAAATGGGGTAATATATACTAAATAACTATACGTAACCCCTACTCCATACATTATTCTCTAGAATCATAATCCCAAAAATGATCAGGGATATATCAAAGAATTTTATGATTTGACTCCCAAAATCCCCAATTAAATGGTGTAAAAACCCCACATGTTCCTTATACTTATCTTTAATTAAAGGAACTCCATGTGAAACTGTCTATGAAAATAATCCCACACAATCTCTACCTCTATTTTATTTAAAAGGTATAAAATACACCACCAGTGCATGCCACCTATCATCCAGCTTAACACTAGGGGACCCCAATAATTCTCTCTGACATGAATCATAATGAAATTTATCACGTGATCCTCTAATAAACACTCTATAGTTTAATTATATATGATTCCCTCAGACAACACCAATCCTATATATTGGAAGTCACAAACCTTCATCATCCATAGATCACCCTCTTCTGCCAGATCAACCATCTAATAATCTTGTGGTTCATCCTACTACACCTCTATAACCTTAAACGTCTGTAAAAATGACCAATATTCATTTTTGAAAATGGGAAGAAAAAATAATAATCCTAGTGGTATATAATTATTTAATGTTTATTTAATTTTATTAATTATAATTTCCTCGAATATCATCCCAATTTAAACACATGCATAGAAAAACATTATGTTTGTACCTCTAAAATGTATTTACCCTACAATAATTGTTATGATTCCAAGGGTATTTAATAATATTGTGATCTTTACATGATATCATTGGGGGCCTTAATCATTTGCAATAAATAGTCACTATTTATATATCACACACTATGTTTGAGTAACACAGTTTTCCTACCAAACCCATATAATCATCACAAGTTCCTAAATCATGTATTCATCCTATTGTTTATCCATAACATAGATGCAACTATATCAGGACCATCCCCATTTTGAACCCCCATGGGACTATATTTTTTTTAAGTACCCCTAAGGATCACTTCTAATAGACCATGTATTGGAGACTAACATTGTGTCTATAACACATGAAAATGTGAGGAATTTACCTTAAAAATCTTAGGAACCAATATAAAAGTAAAAAGATAATAAAAAATATATTATAAAATAAAAAAAAAGATCTCATAATATGTGATTCTCAAATTTGAAAGCAATATTCCCCAAAATTATTTAAGAAAGGAAAGTCATATGTTTAAAACTCTAGCCACACATCGATGATCAGATCCAATAAGGTCTACCTGAACCCCCAAAGATCCCCTACAAACCTAAAAACAAATTTGTATATTTTTTTGTGAAAATATATATATATAATCATTTGAATGTTTGGTCCCAAAAAAGGATTAATATAATGTTGGGAGGGTCAAGGAATTACATATTTTTTTATCAACCCCTACAAATGATCAAGATCCATTTTGGAAGAAAAAACTATATCTTAACCTCAATCATTATAAATAAATAAAATAATATGGAAGATTCAAACATTATTTAAATTGGTTAACCCAAAATAGTTTATGAGAGTATCATCAATGTAAATTTTTATATGCACCCATAACACTAAGATCACTTCTTTTGATATAATTTTTGAGTGGATGAATTTTACCTATTAGCTTATATCCCTATATAGAAGAAAATACACTACTCTAAAACAACCTGGGGATGAATTAGACATCAATTAATTGTTTATTCTCATAAAAATTTGATAAATATGGTTACACTACTAATCATTTATATATATTCTATACACCATTACACTAGATTAATTCTACTAATCTTAATAGAATAATATATTGTGTATCTATCATTTAATTTTCTCTAATATTATATCACTAATCAAGAACCCATCCCATGATTTTATAATTATCTCTATGTATGTTCATGTCTCCCAAAAACAACTTTAAGTTGTTATTATGTTCATACACATACCCAAACTAGATGCTAGTTAATAGGATTAATCACCCACTCTCTATAGAAATGATATCAGTACATATTTTCAATATATTTTTAATATTCTTATAAAACTACAATATAGTAAATTCAACCTCTATAATTTCATGATAATTTATAATTTTGATCTTATGAGGTAACTGTATGATGGTCTAGAAAAACATGGTTCATTGTGTGATGCCATGTTCATGATGCGACATATGATCAATAACTAGATCCTCAAAATCAACTCCATATCTCACATTCCATTCTCTATATGTTCATAGCATGCATATAATATTCAACCTTGAACCTCTATCCAATTTCATTATGACCCTCTACTTCATGGCCAACACCTCACTTATATATTACCACCAAAATATGCCTAAATATATTTGAGGCATGAATATTCTAATTTATAATTGGGGACTCACTTAGACAGAACCCCCAAAATATTCCCATATCTAGTCATGGAATGACCATTTACTTTTGGAATGACCTTATATATGCCTAAACTATCATATCATACTCTCAGAATCCAATGAAACAAAATCCTATCCATTCCACTACCTTTAGATAGATAATACCACAAAATATTTACTTAAATAATTTTTTTTGCAAAACATCTATGTTGGGGAGTAACTCATGTTCTATAGATGGAACTATAACAGCTTTAACCAATAATTTTTTTTCCTCTTCAATCAACCAATGATTTACTTTAGAGTTGCATCATACAAAAATTTCACCAAACACAATTCCAAAAATCCTCAGATGGATTTTTTAATAATAATCTATCCCTTTTGGTTTCATTAGAACTCTTCCAACACATAATCCATACAATGAACTATGGTAAATTCACATGTTCATATCCTAGGTCTCCAAAATTAACCAGCTTTTGGTTTTGAAATTTTAAACCATTAGGTAGTTTATCAATGATTTATAATCATAAAATATAAGAAAACATGGTCCAGGAATGTCATGAAAATTAATCTATCTGAAAATTTCATCATCAAAATTATTCATTGAGTTCCATGTCCTTGACCATGTTTCTATGTAACTAATCCCCCAGAAAAGTATTAAATCACACTACCTCTTTCAAAAACATAATTTTTCCCAATATTTCAATAAGATGGAACAATCCATGTGAAACTTCTCAACTTTTGTAGAGGAACACATACTCCCCCTAGGTGAACACCGAAAAGGTAACTTTTATGAATTTCCAAAAAAATATAGTTATATTCAAGAATTTAAAGTGAGAGTTTGAATATTTTACTATAAAAGAAATTACCAAGGGGGTGATAGTCCATAGTTTAACCTAGCTATTTGGGGAGAGTCAGTTGGACTCCAAGGGAAACTACTACCAATTAAAATATATTTTGGTGAGTTCTTTATTTATGATATCTATAATTTTATATTAAATTTACATGCACCCCAACATTACTGACCCCAAATTCATATTTACCCATAAATAAGTGCTAAATGATCTCAATGTGTTTCATCCTCAAATGTTGAATGACAATTGTTTATATGAATGATTTATCTCATGTTTTTAAAGTTTAAAAAATATGAGATTTTACATCCATTCCAATTTATTGTTGTTTTTTACTCATCCAAATCACCTGAGCACATGCATGAGTGGCCACTATTTATTCATCCTTTTTGATAGATAAGGAAATGTAGTCCAAATATTTTCTAATATATGAAATAAAATAACATAAAATATTCAAATATACTCTTAACATTGACATCCTATCATTTGGTTTAACCATCTCAGTCAACATCAATATAACCCAATAAATATTACGCTGATATACTCTGATAACAAACTCATAGTTTAACATATGGATATCATATAAAAGTATTATTTTCAATTAAATAATACAAATTTGTCTGAGATATATTTGGTAAGAAGTATTTTGGGATGTGAAAAATACTATGACCAAATATATGGTTGTAAGGTATAAAAATATCCCAATTATTTTTAGGTAGTTCATCATATCATCCTTTTTTATCATCCTTATTATTCATCAACTCTATCCAAGTTTCTATAATAGTAACCATTTTCCTAAAATAAAAAATTATGAACATTTGAAGAACTTTATTTTTATATTCATTTTTATAAATAAAGGTACCAAACATTATATGGATAACTTATAATCCAAGAGAAAATATTAATTTCACAATCATGGACACCTTGAATTCACATCATATAAATTCTGAAAACCGCATGCATTGTGCACCATAGGATATTCTAACGATTAGTTCATCTAATCACATGAAAATAAAAAATATTTTAACATTCTATTTCTTTATGTAATTTTTATGACCAACTCCACCTATTTAGAATATTAGATTCTATAGATATTGGTCAATCTGAGAGAATCACACTCTTCTAACATATTTCATTCCATACAAATACTTATTTAACTAGAATATTTGTTTTCCATATTCATCAACAAGAAACCCATTTGTTTGTTTGATGTACATATCCTCAATAATATATCTCTTGAGTAAAGGTTATTTTTCATTCATTTGATATAATTGGTAGTTTCATTACACATCCTTAACTAATAATAATTTTATAGTGTCTAAATTTCCATATGGAATATGTTTTTGAGTCTTTTCAAAGTGCATGTTAATCATTTTCTAGGATATATGGGTTATTAATTGAGTATAAACCCAATATATATAGAATAATGTGTTCTTAATTTGGTTTGGGTAAATTAGATAGAATATTTGAGTTTACCTCTTTTATAGTTGCAAATGACTAATAAATAAGGTTGAAACGATGAATTATGTATTGGTTTCCTTAAAACATATGGTATGTAAGGTTATAAGGGAATAATAATTAATGATATTATTGAATAAATTGATCCTCATCGATTAAATTTATATGCTATTATGAAGTAATTCAAATATCGTTAATAATGTAATGGAATATAAGATGTGATGGGTATAGTGAAAATCATGGTGGGTCATTACTAATAATATAGAATGGATTTATTTTTATATGTTTTAAAGATAGACACGTTACAAGAATCCAACCATATATGATGGTTTTTATTACTACTTAAAATAGTGTGTTCAACACATAGGTCAATGTATTATAATGTAAGGATTAAACAGTAAGTTGAGTTTTTGAAGGCACTCTAACAGGAAAAAACATGTTTCATATTAATGGGGATTGAAATGAAGATTTTAATGAAGTTATAAAATTAAAAATGTTGTTATGGAGTTAATATTTTATTAATAAAGGATGGAGGTATTTTGGGGGAACATCCTAATTAAGTGAAAGAGTTTAATATTTTAAATTAATGTTTTTTGATTTTTTCAGGAAACTGGTCCATATGATCAATTTTATGCAGCTGTATTGAATCTGATATATAATGAGACATTGATTTATTTCCCTATATTATTTCCAAAAAATTACAAACAATCAATAGAACAAACAAAAATTCATTAAATCACATGTTATCCATGTAGTCAATTCACATACCACGCTATTGGTTATTGATTTATTCATGTAGTCAATACCCCTACATTCAGTTTCTTATTTATGAGATATTCAGCATTGTCGATGGCCATAGGTAGACATATTTTTATGTAGATGATTTTCATATGATCATTTATCTACCTTTTACTCTTGGTCAATTTATGGATTAATACTAATCGTGAATCCAACACATAGAAAAATCATGAAAATTTGGAGACTAAAAATAAGGATCTCTAGATTTTATAACATGATGATTAATGTAAAAGGGGACATTGAAAGGACCCTTCCTCGTAAATTTAAATATCATGATAGCTAAATGGTTTTGTGATTAAATCCCTAAAAAACGAGACTATATGATCTTGAATCGTAGATAAATGGCTCAATTTATTGGAGTCTTTGTAGATGTTTTTAAATACTGCTTAAAGATGATGTTCTCAACATGAAGAAGGTGATTTATCTTTCTTCCTATAACATGATATAAATATTATGGTGAAATTTTAATCCATGATCCTTGTTTTTTATTAGAATCAATTTCCAAGGTGAATTTTTGAGAAGTAAATTAAACAGGATGTTATTGTTTTATATTTTTCCAAATGATAAATGAAAAGAAACATAAATATTCATATGATGAATTGAAATGAACTAAGAATCGAAAATATTTTTGATTTAATCTTGAGATGAAGTTAGGTGAGACAATTTGTGTTTCCATATTAGTTTTGAGATAATTTTTATTTATAAAATGTTATTCATTGAAGATATCAAGAATAAAGTGAGATTGAATCATTCCTTGAGATGGAATGATATGTTACTTTTTATACATATGTGGAATCATTTGATGAGAAATGAATTGGAAGAAATTTAGAAATGAAAATGAGGATATCTAGTATTTTATATATTAATGTGGCATATCTCTTAGTATGTAAGGTTGGAGGAAGAATATTATTTCGAGAAGTTTCAATGAGAAATAATGAAATGAGTATTTTGAGATGATGAGAAGAAAAGAGTAAGTTCTTGAGGCAAACATGATGAAACTATAAGACTCTATAAAACTATAATTACAGAATTAAAATATGATAGTAAATTAATAGTGATAAATTATGGGATTTTTTGGAAGTTCTCATGAGAAAATGGATTATGATAAAAATGGAATATTGTTATCATGATTGAATCTCAAAAAAATGAGAGGAAATTAAAGAAGATGTTGGTAACCAATTTTTTTCATATTTGATATTCATAAATTGAAAAATCAAGTTTTTAGATACCTATTACGAAAATGAAAAATATGATAAGTGATGTGTAGTTAAAAAATATCAGAATCCAAGATCTTATAATATGTATTTTGAAATTTTAATGTGGACCTCTTGAAGAAAAATGTTAAAAAATATGTGTATGTTCTAAAAAGTTATATCATTTGAGAGTTTACACTAAAGGAATGATAATAGTTTCTTATGATATCCATGGATATAGAATTTTTTAATGAATGAAAACATAGTGAGATACTGAACTGCTATGCATGTGATCATTTATTGAGGTTGAGATTTCATTACCTTAGGAGATTTTGGGTAGGAAGATAACAAAATCTAAGTGTTTGGTGAGAATACAATGTGATCAAGTTCTATAGAAAATATATAATGTTGGATAGTTGGTAGTAACTGATTCACATGTGTTAGTACTGAGGAAATGATGTAATTCAAGGAAACTGTCATTTTTATGAAAAATATATTCACTCATTGAAGTAAAATAATTACGTACTAAACTGGTGATACACTTTAGATAATAAATTTAAATAAAAATGCATATATATAAAGTGGTACTCTACAGAACATGTGCAAAATAGGGTATGCAGTCTATAATATTGTGACACTTGAACATAATGTGAATATGTTTGGAAGAAGTCCTGTGAGAAGAAGGAACTTATAAATCTAGTGAGACTCTACTTAATGTTGTAAATTGTATGAAGATATAATGTTGTATGATATGATCTGGTAAATATATTGATATAGATCCTCTTAGTGACACAACATCAAGTTTTGAAGTCAATGAAGATATAAAAATATTGAACGAACAAGACAAAGGTTATTTAAAGGAGGTTCTAAATGATATTTTTATATATTCTTAGTTATATCAAGGAGTTAGTTGATGAGAAATCATATCTAAAGGGAGATTCTAATGATATTGAGAATGTATTTTCTAAATATATAGGACGATTAATCACCCTATCAAAACATTTAAAATTTATGATTGATACAACCAAATAATGTAATGATAACATGTTTTATTTTCCTAAAATATTACTAAGAAATGTTATTAGGAATGAATTATTTAAGGATTTTGGGAATGAGGAATTCAACACATTAGATAACCTAACAAATGAAACTATTAATTTCAAGGATCCATAGTTGAATGGTCATAAAAAAATAATTCATGTGGACTATAGTTCCATTTATTAGATAACTAAGATACATGATGGAGTGGGTGATAATTTTATGAGTGACTGAGATTCTAGGTTAAAAATAGAATAATATTAAAATATCATCCTTAACATAAGATTTCATAAGCAGGGGATTAAACTAAATATTCCAGAATCAATATATATTGGAACACCACACAGATTAAAATAGAACAGTGCTACCACATAGGATTTATACTAGAATTGTTCCTCAACAGGGACTCTTCCTGGTGGATAAGGGAGTATAATTTTTTTGGGGGAAGAATCCATATTAAACACGTGAAAAAATATCACCCAGAGTTATAAAATAGAGACATGATCATGATCCATTTTTTCAAATAGGTAAGAACTTACGAATAATATTACACATTTATGGTTATATAAAAATTATTATAATCCTACCACAACATCATGGGTAGATTTTGTGGTGAAACAACTAAAAAATAACATTTACAAAAAATAGATAGATTGAGAATATAAGAAAATAATAGAGTCTTGTTGGATATTGTTTTTCTTGTAGGTTTCTTGATAATATGGTGAGTTATTTTTAAAGCATCACATAAATACTTAAAATTCATAGAAGTTCTATAGATAAGAGTAATAAATATGAAAGAGATAAAAAACTATTGTATAAAATAAATAAACAATGCATAAGAAGAATAATAATTATGTGAAGAATATATTAGAAAATTTGGAAAGAATGTATGATTCTAGAAAATTATATCACCGTATATTTGAATAATTTTCAAATGTTATAATAAAAATGGTCCCTTATTCTAATGTCAAGGAGATTCCACAATATTATATAAAGATGGAAAACAGTAATCAAATGAGCTTTTCCATGGGGAGTGAACAATTAATGAGACTAGAATCAAATCACCACTGATGATTGTGAGGATATCTAACTGTGATGTAAAACCTATAAAAGTAAGATGATTCAATGATAGAATTATGGGAAATACCATGGGATATAATAAACAATCCATGTAATTAAAAAATAGTATGTGGAATATGTAAAAAATAGCAAGTAAATATAAGAGATGCAAAAAATAGATTGGAATGTGAGAGGTGATCACAAAAGATGATAGTGAGATACTATACATAAAGTGTAAATATAATTATGTTGAAAAGGTTTGTGGAAGGTGAAAAAGGTAGAAAATTTACCCAAAAATTTCATTACTTGGATTATAATTCAAAAAAAGAAAACAATTAGTAAAAGAAAATCACTAGTGGACTCTAATTCAAAATCAATTGCAAATGTTAGGAAATACATAGAGAAAATGATAGAAGATAATGAGTCTAATGATATATTAATCATGTATACCACTCACTGGGGAGTATATGTATGTTGTATCATTTTGAAAAATTCATAGGTAACATGATCTATAAGGAAAAGGATTTCATTTTTTCTAAGAAAGAAGATAAAAAGGAATGGATTTTCATCCTACAAAAAATAATAATAATGAAACATAATGAATATTAAAGCATGAAAGAATACACGAAAATTTAAATACAAGAAATATAAATAAGACTTGGTTGGTAAATAAGACTTTTCTCCAATGTTACATCATAAGATGTGTTAAGGTATAGCTTATCCATAAATAAATAGTGTTTGTGTTATAATGTAGGGAAATGAGGGTAAATTTGGAGAATGTCAAATAACCATTCAAAAAATATTATTTGGTATTAACATCAAATTGATATCAGTTTTATCCTGTATCATAATTTCATGGAGCTTATTTCAGGAAACAAATTTCAAGGGTGATGAATTTAGAAATACATCTGTTATGCAGGGGGGTCAATAAAGGAAGTAATGTCTATAAAAATATATAATTCCCGTTAAATATTGAATTTAGACAACCCTAAGAAAAGTCAATGATCAAGGCATTATACCCACTTTCATTTATTTTCAATGATATATAATCATTATATTTATCCATGGAGGTGTTTTTAAACATGGATAAGTAGTATACTTACACATTATTTCATTGAGGTATTTTGTGAAGAAGAGTGTAGGCCTAACAATGTTCTTGAAAATTATATGAATTAAACCCATATTATATGTATTGTGAGTTATTTACACTGTGAGATAGGTTTATAGAAATCCTTGATTCATTGGAAACATCACTCTTGTTTTATATTTTGGACTACACATATAGACTAATACATGAATTTTTAATTTAGTATTTCCATGAACCTTATCATTCCTTGTTTTGGTAAGGATAGAAGAAGATCATGGGGTAAAGAAGTTTTAATTTTAATTGGATGAGGGTAAACCTATATAAACTGGAGAACGGATTTCCCCAACCTTCTTTTATATCATTATTTAGGGAGAAGTAAATATATTTTATTTTGGGTATTTAGATTCATCTAAAGTTAATTTGAGTTGAAAGTATTGGAAAAACCATAGGGGTAGGTAGAAGTTCCATTTCAATTGTGTTTTTTATTGTTAACAATGTACATATAAAAATTTGTGAAGGATACATGGTTAATGGATTGGATATATACACATTATATAGATATTTAATGTTCTTACCATATTGTTTGTCTAAGGAAGAAATAATATTTTTGGTGACTGCTATTAGAGTTGAAAAATAAAAATTAATTTGTTGGAATGGAATTTTTAAGTGTCAACTCCTTCGGAACATCCAGATGGACATGTTCTAAATGCCTCCATAGAAATAAAAATTGTAAAATAAATGGTCTTAATGGTTGAACATGAAGATAACTGAAAAATTAGTTCCCAAACTATATATAATAGTTTGTATTATTAGAAGTTTTTGTTCAAGTAAACAATATTTAATGATTTTACTAATAGTGATGAGTTACAAGCTAATTGTATGTTTTTAAGACCCATGAGTTTGAATAATCAATCATGGTTTTCTGATGTGAACTACTTAATAAAGTGTTTATTAAATTTGGTTTATTGTTTTATAGGTACTAGACTTTATTAGTTGAAGAGTTATTGAAGACATACTCAAATGAGTTTATATGTATCTCGTTCATGGGAATTGAGTTGACGAGTAAACTGATGATTCAAAAATTCATAAAGGAGTTTTTATTTGTTTACAGGTGATTGTGGATATCTTGAGGATTTTTGATAGACACGTGATCTTAATAAAACACGTTACAAACATGATATTACAATTTGAGGATTTGGACATGTAGTCGATCCATATAGTTTATTGTCTACCTCTATCTTGTGGTCTATCCACCATGTGAAAATGATACACTTAAACATGGTTAGTCATAAATTTGTAAATGTATTCAATCAAGGTAATATGATTCATGATATCAATTTTTTATCATTGTCGTAGATCCACTCACAACATGACTACTACTTTGTTCAATTGATAAAAAACCCTAATAGTTTGGGATCTGTTCATGCAGTTGTTCTGTCCACATTCAGTTTCACGTTCATGTGGTCGATTTTCATGGCTAGTGCACATATCTATTCATTTAATAATTTATTCGATAAATATATGGTCTCATCTCTCTCTATTCCCCATGATCAATTTATAGAGTTATCATCAGGATTGACCCAACACTAATAAAAAAAATGAAAAATTCTAACTAAAAATTAAGATAAGTAGACATATTTATTTCAATATTAATTTAAAATCAGATGATGCACAAATTGGTTCTCCTGGATTTATATATCATAAAAATCTAATGTGATTGTGAATCAAAACCAAAAATTTATTGAATATTATACCAAATCATTGTTAAAATTATTAATGTTTATAGGAATTTATTTAAAAAAACATCAGTGATGAAATTCAAGAAATAATAAAAACCATTTATGTTAATGATGTAATTTTTCAAACAGGATCAAAGTATCATGATGTTTTCATCATGCTTGATATCATATAGTTTGATTAGAATCAATGTTAAAGATGAAATTATGATGAATAAAAAATCCTGAATATATTTTTACAGATTTACTAAAACATGAAATAAAGATTAATATGGAGCTATTTTTTCTAATTAGAAATATTCTAAACATCGAAATGAGTTTTTATTTTTGTTTTAAAAAAATATGATTATTTGAGGTGAGTTAAAATATGAATTTTTATATTATTTTAATATTTTTACTAATATCCAATGAGGATTTAACTAAAAAATAGTGACATTGTTATCCCATAAGCAAGAGTACTATGATATTTTTAATAGAGATGTGTAAAAAATTGGATTCATATTTATGTGAAGGAAATTTATATTTTAAAAATAAGAACATTATTTAAATGTAGAAAAATGGAAAACAAGTATTGTGTTGTGAGATTTAGATAAATATGATGATATTTAATTGTATTATTGAGAAATAATGAGTTGAATTTTTTAGATAAATGTTATAAAAGGAGATATTCTAATGGACAATAAGAATAAATCAAAATACTCTATAATAATTTATTTTTGAAAGAGGAAAGGGATATTGAAATGGGAATGAAAATTTATGCATACACCTTGAATTTTCCATGGGGTAACCATTAATGAGACAAACTTACTTTTGAGATCCTATGGGAATACCATTTATGAAAATGATCTTGGAAATTAAATAAAATTTTGTGAACAAAATTATATGTGGATATTTGATATTAAAAAATTGAAAATATTCACTCCCCGTGACATGTGTATAAAAGGAAGTAAATGATGTACATGTGTTGTTAAAACATTTAATAGTCCAAGAGATTGTGGTATGTTGAATGAATTATTAATGAATTACTCTTGAGGAAGAACGTGGTGGAATCTAATCCCATGTTTAGATGTTAGATCATTTTGGTGTCGATACTTCAGGATAAAGAACCGGTTCACGATACAATAATGGTTTTTTTGTTTCGGATGAAATAAAACCTAAGGAAATGTAATCATACCATGTATGTGTTTATTTATTAAATTATAACCTTTATTAAATGAGTTTATTATAGGATTTCATATCACAAGATACGAGTGATGAGTGATATGACTTGGTGAGAAGATTCTATCTATGTTTTTTAAGATGATCTATTAGAATAAATATTTTGTCTTGTGTTATTCATGGAGATAGTATTAAATTTGAATTATAAACTATTGAATGGAAAAACATATGATATCATTGATACATAGGCATAATGTATTGAAATTTTGATCTATTTCATAGTGTAATGTCAAATAAATTCTTTTATATATATGGTCAGGCATTATAGAGCCTATAAATTTTCTATGTTAAAGGAGATGATAGTGTGAATCAATGAATTTTTTTTGAATATTTTGGAATAAATAATGAAAAAATTGTTAACTTTTATGTCTAGTGAAACATTCTAACTATATATTTGATAATTACAACTCATTGTAGTCACATTGATTATATAATAGAATCCTTGATTGAGACTAACAATAATCAAAGGAAGGGAGTAGGTCTTTGAACCAAACATTGTAAAAAATTCATGTACACATTAAGCTGCTTTATTTTCATACATATATTGTGATTTAAATTATATAAATAAAATAGATCTATATAAGATAAAAAAATCATGTGTAAAATCCCATAAGAGTTTCATAAGAATTTATAATTTTGTTAAAATTGGAAATGCTTGATTCACCCTCAGGTGTCTACAACAATCCTATTATCCTTTTTTGTATCTATCTAATATATATGAAATAAAGACATATCAAAATCAATAGCATAGATTTAGGAATAAAACTTGAAAAAAATATATTTTTGATTCCATCACACCTTCTCATATTCACAATTCTTGTTCCATAAAACACACCTGGTTTCCATTATTTTCTTGTACACTAGTATTGAAACACCATCCAATGTTTAGTTCTTATCAATTTGGTCAATCTATTTATGAATATACTTGACCTAAAATTATTCTCTAGAATCATCTCTAAATATTTTATGATCCACTAGAGATAGAATAATTTCTTTCTGTTAGGCCTTTTTCCCTTTGTATTAGTATTGGATCTATCAAGTCACTTATAATGTTTCCATCAATGATTTTATATTCGATACCTGTCATCCTAATTGTTAATGGAATAGATATGTTTTCTTTGATTTCAGTTCAGTATTTTATTACTTCTATTGACCACTTTCTCCCTCAAATCGACTCATATCAGTATAACAGTCCTCCTTAATTTTTCAACTACTCTATTAATAATTCTTATCACTAGTTTGAAAAATGTTCTTGTAAATATATACATATTTTCATTCAACAATTTTCCCATAAATTTTGTTACATGAATTTTATTCTATTATTGTTTATGAATATATATGAAATATATCTTCTTACATTAAGATTCAATCCTATTATTCTTCACATTATTCGGAATGAATCATTTTCATTTGAACGTGTGAAAGTAAATGAATGCCGACTTCTTTCCATAAAAAAAATTAATTGTTGGTATTTTTTTCATTCATAAATAACATGGAACTATTGGAGATTTAATTTGATTTGGATGTTCTTTCTACCAATATGTATTTATAATATTATTCAAAACGATCAATTTTTGAACCATGTTATTGACAATCTGGTTCCTTTTCTCAACGAGTCAATTTTTTTATGAAGTTCACACCATTGAAACAATAATATAATTTTTTTTTCAGTATACTCTTCAATAAAAGGTTATTAATGAATCCCATACCATTATCATTCTAAAACATATGAATTTCCATAAAATGAATATTCTCTACTATCCTCTAGTAATGAATAATGAATTTGAAAACCCTAATTTTTGTGTCATAACGAGTATCCTTCTCATATGGTTATAATAATATATAAAAAAGATATAATATCTTTTATCATCCATGGATTTGGGTTTCATGGGACCCCACTAATATAGATGAATGATCTTGATAAGAATGGTTAATTTACACAGTATTGTCTTGTATATCTTAAAAATCAATCTGATCTTTGTAAAAAGTAACATAAATGTGAGTGTGATCACATGAGATATTAGGTATATCTAGATCCCATTTATGATTCTCAGGATTATCCAATATCATTTTTATAAAATAGGATTATAATGTTTCCGTAATATTATGTTATTAAATGATGTTAAAAACACATAGCTTTTTCACCAATAAGATAAATACCCCTATTGTTTTTTACTTGAAAAAATATTGATCCATATCTACCTTATAAAGATCATTTTATCTTTTGAAAATCACTACATGACAGAAGTACATAATTATTTCTAAATTAGTATATTGTGAAATAGATTTTCAAAATAGTAAGTCATTTATACACAGTAGATATTTATCTCAAATATTGAACTTCCCAAAGTGGATGATCCTCTATACCTCATCATTTTAAAATTGAAAACTCCAGATTTTTAATATTTTATCCCTATGAAAATAGATGTATTTCAAGTAATATGGAATGTATATATAATTACCAAAAAAATTATTTTCTTATTTATCCCACTCTTGTAAATTTTTGTGAAATTACCCACATCATATTTTCCCATAATAATTCATATTCACTACATAGTTTTTTATTTTTCCGAATGGACTTATTCCACCTCCAAATCCATTTATTTCTCCATAGATTTCATGAATAAAAAATTATTATTTATGTACATATTTCTCGATGATTCATAAAACTATTGAATTTGAATTCTACAAATCACCATTAAAAGCAATACATTTATCCCTTAATGAAAAATTAATTTCTTTATACCTAATTCCTTCATAAGGAATGTAGTTCCTGAAACAGATAAATTTGTTTTTTTATTTTTATTTTTATTTTTCCATTGAAATATTGATTTCCAATAGATAATAAATGTTAGTTTTCCCCATATTTATAGAAAAAAACTTTATTATTTTGGTCTCTAATTGTATATCCTTGTTGATCCAATAATAACTATTATAATTTTTGTTGATTTATAATTGATTCTTCATTCAATATGCGGGTGTTTAGATTTTTTTTATTAACCACCATTTAATTTTTTTCCCAAAATCACTTCACTTGTGGGTGAGACGCACCCTTATCATAATATACTTTATTAAATCCCATAGACACTATAAGCGATGTTATACATGAGCATCTTGGTATCATGTTTGGAGTTTAAATAATTTCTTGATCATAAATGTTTCATGAAAACATCATGACTTAACCTTCATGTTCATATATTTTTTAGCAGTTAATTAGTTTTATTAGAGAATACATAAATTATATAATTATTATTTCCAATTTCTAGATGATTATCAACTTCCTTCTTAGAATTTATAGATTTCTAGATTTCAGTCTTTCAGTAAAAATGTTTAACTCAAACTTCTCCTCTACTTATTTCTACAAGTAAATCATGGAGTCACATAAAATTCCATAACGTTATGGGTTTTTTTCCTCAAAACATATATTTATTTTTGAGATACCTCATGTTCATCCTTACATCAAAATAATCCCTTCATGTTGAAAAAATTCTTCATCTTTTTATTATAATTGGGAGATTTTAAAATTTTCCACAACAACATCTTCACTTATTTATATAGAATAATCTCCCTTTTCAACTTCCATTTCTTTGGAACAATAATTTTATTTTTAACGTAAATTCTATAAATTAAATATTTTTATCTATTATATTATTTTACCATTCACTTCTTTTAACAATATTCTTATAGTGGCTTCATATTCATTAATATGTTGGAATATATTAAGAGATCTAGTAGGGAGATTCCAAATTTTTTCACTCATAATGAAATAAATTAATAAATTTCAATTGAATTTCAATTTTCATAATCTCATATTAGATATCAAGAAATACATTACTGCTTTTAATTCTTCTTCAATTTGTCCATCCAATAATAAATGTTTCATCATTTTCAAAAATTATGTCTCCTAAGAATTTTATTTTGTTATAGACTCATTATCATAGTTCCCCATATTATTTGTGAACAGGGTACTATAAAATATATACTCCATAAAATCTATTGAATATTTATCTTTAAGAATAGATACATTCACAATGAATTATACAGGTATTATTCTCAAATATTCTTTATCTATTATAAGATCATTTTGGACCTCTTTAAGTATATTCATATCATTCACAAGAATATTCACCTAAATAAATAAAGAATAAAGTATCTAATTTTGGACCATTTTTTAATATTCATACATATTCCATAATACTAATATATTATCTTATTGATCTTTTAAATCAACTTAATAAATATTGAGATGTTTCCCCAACATGATATGAGAGTTTTTTTCGAACCCTCATCTATGTGTAAATAAGGTTATAAAAAACCCAAGAAAGAATCAGTCAACTTATAGTCTATTTATAACACCATGTAATCCCAATTATATGTGTATCCAATCTCTTTGATAGTAGAAATACTATGAAATGAATATGAGTATACATCCATTTCCATGAAACTGAAAAGTTGTCTTCTATTATATTTTTCGATATATTGAAATTATTTCACTAATATATTGATATTTCATTATGATAAAAACCTAAAACCATTTATTTTATATATATATGGAATATACAATAAGAACCATTAGCACTAATACCACATATAGGTCCCAAAAAAGGATGAATACATATAGATTGGGGGGGTGAATCCGGATGTTATAAGATCTTTTCTCAAATACTACAAAATATCATATTCTTTTTTAGATGGAACAAAACTCTATTTCTATTAAACATTGTAATTTAATAAAATTATAGGAAAAGGCACACATGTTTTTACTTATATCAACCAAAATGGGAAATCTATGTAATAAACATGACAATGTGATTATGCACATGAATCAAAAAGATCATTACATTGGTAAAAATTTTAGTGTGGATGCATTGACCCTCATTTTTTTATAAAACTCGCATGATGAAATTTTACTACTCCCAAAAGTCAAGGAAAGACATTTCTACTTCCATGGTTGCTTGTTAAATTCTCAAGAACACAAAAATATGGAAACAAAAATAATGGTGCTCTAGTCTGTTGGAGGTGGAGGTCTAGAAACAACTACTTTGTACATTATTCATTAATAAAATCCTTATCACATCATGATTATTCTTCTGCGTGACAATGCATGTGATAATTGTTGAAGGACAGTTGTTCCATTAAAGGGTCATAGAGGATCCCTGCAATGATGAGAACCTAGAAGTTCCATATGTATTCATCCTTAAGTATCTGAGAAGAACTAAGGATATGTTCTTGCTGTATGGAGGAGACGAGGAGCTTGTCATCAGAGGGTATGTTGATGCTGGTTTTCAGACAGATCAGAATGATCTAAAGTCGCAATCTGGATATGTTTTCTATCTCAACGGAGGAGCTGTGAGCTGGAAGAGATCAAAGCAGCCAGTTGTCGCCGATTCTATAGCGGAGTCCATGTATATATCAGCTTCTGATGCAGCCAAGGAAGCCATCTGGATTCGGAACTTTGTCCAGGAGCTTGATGTGGTGCCTAGAAGTAAAGATCACATTACATTGTATTGTGATAATACTGTAGTGGTGGCTCTTGCAAAAGAACCTAGGTCACATCAACGGACAAAGCACAAACTCTAGAAGTATCACCTCTTGAGATATTTCTATCAAAGGGGGGAAGTTGCAGTGATCAGAGTGTCCACGGAAGAGAACGTGGCGGACCCCATGATTGAAGGCCTATCTCAATAGAAGAATGAATATCATGTGAGAGATAGCGGGTTAAAGGTTGTTAGCAGTTGGCTCTAGTACAAGTGGAAGTCTGTTGGAGTTGGTGGCCTAGAACCAACTAATTTGTACTTTATTCATTAATAAATTCCTTATCATAACTTGATTTTTCTTCTGTGTGACAATGCATGTGATAATGTCCTAAGAACAACTATTGCATTAATGGGTCATAGCGGATCTGTGCTATGATGAGAACCCGGAAGTTCCATAACACTATTCTTGAATATATGTTCTATGGCTGGATGATATTATTTAAGGGACACAAATAATACAGGTCATTAGGGGTGAGGACTCATAAAACATTGAGGCACCTTATCATGGTGAGAGCCCTTGGTAATATCCAGGAGGATATTATGAGAACACGACCAGCCAGTAGGAAATCCACATTTCATAGTGTCATTTGATGTTCCTATCTGCGGACGTGTGTATTGGTCCTTATACATTAAGATTATTATTAATGGGTATTACAACTCACGCACTTAGATGTATTGAAGAAAACTGTGACGACACACTATTCGCAGCGAGGTAGGATACGTTGGGTGCGTCACGAGTAATACTGCATTAATAGATAATGCGAGAAAGGATTTTTCCCTTCTGTTCCATAATGGATGTTGATATCATAGGCTCTTTGATGGAATTGATATGGCCTACATAAATCCATGGCCATGGTAAGGTATGGGAAAGTTTAATTCCGAGAATTAAAAGAAAGAATAATCAAGCATATTGGTTGATGGCACTAGCATGCAACTCGCTTGATTAGAGATATTTAGACAATGGGATTACATTACACGTTAAGTGTTCATAGGAGGTGACACGTCATTGCGGCGTTAACTTCTTTCTCTATGGGTGCCTTGGCGTGTTGCTAGACTCTAACATTGGACTTTAGGAAAGCTGCGCTTAATGCCACTAGGAAAGAGTCTTAGAGGTTCACACACTTAGTGTGTCCATGTATCTCAGTTAAATATTAATTTAATAAGTTGAATAAAGATTATTCCTGATTGTGGTTTAATAATTATTCAAGGATGTCTGATCGCATTTATTTCGACACTGTTTATTCGAGAGAATATATTGTGGGAGAAATAATATGTATTTATTAGCGAGTAATGCAGTTACATTTATTTGAGAAATAAATAGCCATTACTCATGGTCTAACAAATTATGTGGAGGAAAATAAATAAAACTGGAAAAATAAAAAGTACACGCCATGTCTGTTTATACATACACGCAGTGTAGTTTGTTTTTTCGGGATTCATGATAAAATATTATTTATTTAATTAAATGATATTAAATGTGATACATTGGATGCATGTCAAGTAATAATGACGGTCAACTGTCATTATTAAGACACGGGGTATTACTAAGAATTAAATGAAATAATTAAATGATTTTGGGCAATTAATTCATTTCATTATTCTATGTATTATAAATCCCAATTACATTATTCTCATGAGAGATAACCATTTTTTTGTGCACAACGGATTTTAAATACTCTCATGCCAAGAGAGATTTCCCTTTCCACCAAGAACACTTTCAAGTTACGAAAGCAAGATCCTCCACAGGATCAAGGCGATCGAAGACGGACATCGCAAGCAAATGATATTTCATGCTAGTACCCGGAGTTCCCTTCGGCAACGTCTAGAGATACGTGGAACACATGTGGATCACCGCTAGATGAATCCTACAATTTGATTCTCCAACGCAACAACGGATCACAGGATCGGGATCGGAGACATCAACGAAGAAAAATTCCATCGAGGTAATTCTTATGAATTAATTAAATTAATTATAACCAACAAATGAAGATCTTATATCAAGGGTTCCAGGACTCATCTTTTCTTTTTTTCTTCATTATATTCTGAAGATCCGGCGTTTTATATCATGATCGATCTCAGATTGAACGTCGTTTAACGCTAAAATTAAAGTTTGAAAAAAACACCAACATGCTTCTGCTGCGCCCAAATCCTACAAGTGGTACTAGAGTGGTCATATAGTTGGTTATAATTATTTAGTTTTTCATTTATGTTTTACGCATTTAATAATTTAGTTGTTTCAATTCATGTTTAATCGTTCTGGAAATCTGAATATCAAGATCTATTCCTCCTCTCCCGTTTCTCGTTCACCTCACGGAAACAAATTTTTCTTTTAATTTTGATTAAAATAAAATAGAGGAACTCATACGAAGGAGCCAAATGTTTATGGATGTACAACACCAGAATACATGTTGTTTATTCAGAATTTCAAGCCATGTAGTCTAGGTTCAATGAATTGACCTATCCGCCAAATCAGGCCATGTATTGTGGTCATTTATGACACCGTGTGTTGACCAGAAACAGGTGGCACATGGTTTCCGGATTACACATTGTGTGGTCCAACTGAACACGTCGTGTAGTCCCTTTGGGTTCAAGTTGGGCCGTGTAGCCCATACATGGCTTGCCCAGGTGGAAACCATTTAACGCAAAAACAACACGACGTGTGTCCAAAAGAAAACGTCATGTACTCTAAAAATTTCTGAAGTACATTTACACGCCATGTCCCCAGGCGTGTACTTTGGATGGATGGTGAAGAAAAGTACACGCCGTGTAGTCAGAACTCCACACCGTGTACTCACCCAGATTACACAGATTTATTAAAATTTAATTATTATATTATACAAACCCTTGAGACGTGTACCATGGTGGAGCCGTAAAGCTGAGGCACAACACGTGATAGGTGTTTAATATATATGTGTTCAATTTAACATCTGCATAATGAACGGGAATTCACTGGGATGCCTCCAAGGTACATGTTACGTACAAGGATAATTTTAAATTAATTTTTTTGTCTAAAATTATGATGGAAGAGAATCTCAAGGATGTTCAGAAAAGGGTTTAAGATAAAAGGATTGATTAATTAAAGATATTTAATTGATTTGAGCGTGATTTATCTTAAACAAGAACGATTAAAGAACTGAATGCTAGTTTTATGTATGTGTAAATATCTTTGTATGTATGGATTATCATGAGCTAGACCGAGTCCTTTTTATGTGAATGGTTTCTTTTAATTTATTTATTTAAATTAAATTTGTTGGCCTGCGAGCCATCTCCTCATTAATATGTAGGTAATGCGTACCCAAGGATTCTTTTATGTAAAACCACTTTTTCCCCGCACCTGTTTGTGAGATAAATGCATATGTAATGGATGGATCTCCCAAGATGGTGGAGGAGGCTCAAGTCAGGAGCCATGGTGAAACCAATCCAAGGAGATACAAAGGTGGATAGGTGGAAAGCTGTAAACATGAACCCGAAAGGTTCAAGGTGTTTCTCCCCTAGGTATTGGGATAGTTTATCAACATCTAGATAAACTAACCAATAGAAAAGCTCATGATCATACCATTAATTTTATTTTTGTTAGTTGCATGGTTTATTTATTGTCGGTGTGTTGTCACGATCACACAATTAATTAATTAAACGAGCATGCAAGAAAAAACTAAAATAAAACCGGCTTATACGTAAATATTATTGTAGACTTGGTTAATCACTTAAGTATATCCCACTTAATATTAACAAGCATGTAATCAAAGATAATAAAATGGAAATTTACGTATAAGGATAGAATCCCTCAAAATAAATATTAAGTCGATATATCCTTCCATAATCATGGTTAGAATCAAACTGTAGTTCAAAGTTCTTGACCAACCCTAGTTGGGGTGCTTTCAATTATCAAGGAATTCTAATTCAAGGTTTTTGGTTGACTTGAATTGGTTTGCATCAAGGGTTGACTTCCACAGGAGGACTTGGTGTGACCAAGAGGCAAAGGTTGAGGAAATCCAAAATAAAAAGGATTTCAGGATTGGGGAGTCCACTCAGCGGATCAAGGAGCTGCGAGTTAATGCAGTTACCATTTGTAATGCCTACCTAAAAACCCTTCAAGTTGATTGACCAACCCTATTTGGGGTAATTATAAGATAAATATGGAACCTTTCCACAAGAATATTTAGGAAACATAATATTCCGATGTAAATGGTGAGGGATATTGGATTTCGATAAAACAGTGGGAGACTAATAAGTATTAATTTATTTATTTGTCTCAATTGTTATAGTAAAGTACTAAACCTTTTCTCATATTAATTTGTAGAAATGGAAAGAAAATGACTTCAAACATATCATTGTGCACCATACTCGAGATGAAAAACCTTATCACTGACACAAATTTCCAAGAGTGGCAGAGGCGTTTACGCGTCATCCATCTCCACGGAAGGAAATTGTATGTGCTGGAAGAGCCTATTCTAGTTACGCATAGGAAAGAGGCTAGTGATGAGGAATTATCTCTCTACATGAAACACATGGATGATGCCACAGATTTCCATTGTTTCATGCTATCGTCCATGTATAATGATCTCTTGAAGCAACATGAAAACATGGACGCCTATAGCATGATGCCTCACCTTAAGGATCTCTACCAAGAGAAGGTGAGACAAGAGAGATATGAGATCTCTAATTCTTTGTTCACCACGAATCATGGAGAGTCTATGCCAGCTGGGACTCATGTAGTCAAGCTTATTGGCTACATTGAATGCCTGGACATCTTAGGGATTAAATTCCCAGAAGAGTTGCGTACAGATCTCATCCTATAATCACTGCCCAAGACCTTCCCTAGCTTCATTTTCAACTATAACATGAGTGGAAACGATAAGATTCTATCGGAGCTTCTGACCTTTATTCGCCAGGTTGATAAGGACATGGGGTGTGATAAACCCACAGTCCTTATGGTGAACAAGAAAAGGAAGGACAAGGAAAAGGGGCCACAAACTTTATAAATGGTCTGAAGCCCCCAAGAACCGTCCCTCCAAGAATGGGAAGATCCAGAGGCAGGGAAATGAACGAGAGGCAGCGTATTTTCCATGTGGCAGGCAAGGCCACTAGAAGTGGAACTGCACCCAGAAGCATGGGGATGCTAAAGGTGCATTCGTTATCGAGTGCAATCTTTCTATTTCTACACATTGGGTAATAGATACAACATTTGGGGTTTACATCTGTATTCAAATGTAGGAACCAAGTAGATTTAGAAAGATCGCTAGAGGAGAGGTGGATCTTCGAGCTGCTAATGGCGCAAGGTTTGCTACGTTGGCTATTGGCGACTACCATCTCTCATTGCTGACATGCATGATTTTGGTTATACAAAACTGTTATTTTGTGCCTAGTGTTACCAAGAACATAATTTCTGTATCTTGTTTAGATATGGATTGATTTATTTTAAAATTCAGAAATAATGGTTGCCTCTTTTATTAGAACAACATATGTTATGGTATGGAACATTTAAATAATGGTTTGTATGTATTAAATTACGAAAACCAAGTGTTGGAAATCGATAACAAAACAAACTCACATGACTCATACATCACCCAGTTGTGGAATCACTGTCTTCGTCATATAAACGAGAAGCGTTTGACAAAGCTCTTTCAAGATGGCTCTTTAGACTCTACTTAGCTAAAACCACTTGATAGATTTCACGCTTGTTTACAAGGTAAAATGACCAAGATCCCTTTTGGTGGACATGGTGAAAGGGCCACAGAGCTTCTAGAATTGGTACACATGGATGTATGTGGACCATTTCCAGTAGAAGCTAGAGGTGGATATTCTTACATCGTTACTTTTATTAATGATTTGAGTAGATATGGATTTGTATACTTAATGAAGTATAAGTCAGAAGCCTTAGATAAATTTAAGGAATTCAAGAATGAAGTAGAGAATCAGCTTGGTAAGATGATAAAGAAGCTTCGATCGGATCAAGGTGGAGAATATCTGAACCAAGAGTTCATCGATCTTCTATGGGAGTCTGGGATTCTAACTCATCTCACTCCTCCTTACACACCACAGTGGAATGTTATTAGTGAAAGGAAGAACCACACCTTGTTGGACATGGTGAGGTCGATAATGAGTCATGCAGATCTTCCATTATCCATTTGGGGATATTCATTACAAACTGCAGCATAAACATTAATCTGAGTACCAACTAAGGCGGCAAATGGAATTCCCTCAGAGTTATGGAATGGAAGGAAACCCATTTTGCTGCATACACGTGTATGGAGATGTGAGGTGTTTGTTAAAGCCTTGTCAGGCAAAAAACTAGCACCCTGGGGCATGAAGTGTATCTTTATAGGATATCCTAAGGAAACTAAAGGATATTACCGATATAACCCTCAAGACAAGAAAGTTACTGTCGCCAGACAAGCCGTCTTTCTTGAGAGGGAGCACATCCTCAAAAATGATAGTGGGAGAAAGATTGACTTCGATGAAGTTGATGCTTAAGATACACAAGAATTGGTATAGGAAAAAGCTCTATAGGTCTCTGTGGAAGAGGTTCCAGAAACACAAGTACTACGTAGGAGCTCAAGAGAGGTAAGGGAACTGGAGAGATTTGGTTTCCTAGTCACCGAGGATAGTGAATCATTATTTTTGGACAATGATAAACCTCTCTCCTACAAAGAGTAGTTGAAAGCTCAGAAGCTACAAGATGGATAGAAGCTATGAATACTATAATGGATTCCATGTATCAAAACCAAGTCTGGGTAATGGTCGATGAGCCAGTTGATGTAAAGCCTATTGGATGAAAATGGGTATTCAAGAGAAAGCTGGACATGGATGGTCATGTTAGCATCTATAAAGCAAGGCTAGTGGATAAAGGATTCAGACAGCGTCAAATAATTGACTACGATGAAACCTTTTCGCTAGTTTCCAGGTTTAAATCCATAAGAATTATACTTGACATAGTAGCTTACAATGACTACGCGATTTGGCAGGTGGATGTCAAAACAGCTTTCCTTAACGATAACCTTCCGGAAGATGTCTATATGACACAACCAGAATGGTTTGTGACCCCAGGTGAAGCCAAACAGGTTTCCATGTTGCAGAAATCAATTTATGTATTGAAGCAAGCATCCAGGTCATGGAACATTAGATTTGATGAAGCCATAATTGAATTTGGTTTCATTAAGAATGAATGTGAGCCATGTGTTTGTAAATGGTTTAATGGGAATGCATTGATTGTCCTAGTATTACATGTTGATGACATATTTCTTGTTGGAAATGACGTACCAGCCTTACAGTCAGTTAAGGACTGGTTGAACAGGTGTTTATCCATGAAGGACTTGGGTGAAGTAGCCTACATTCTAGGGACCAAGATCATTCGTGATAGATCCAAGAGGCTGCTTGGACTAAGTCACGGTACATACATTGACCGGATACTAAATAGATTTAGTATGGAACAATACAAGATGGGATTGGTTCCAGTGTCACATGGATTACATCTTTCTAAGAAAATGTGTCCTCAGACACAACAAGATAAAGATAGTATGAGTAAGATCCCATACGCTTTAGCTATAGGATCCATAATGTATGCCATGTTGTGTACCAGGCTTGATGATGCCTATGAATTGATCATGGTAGGAAGATATCAAGCAGATCCAGGAGAACAACATTGGACAACTGTTAAGAATATCCATAAGTATTTGAGAAGAACTAAGGATATGTTCCTGGTGTATGGAGGAGATGATGAGATTTTTATCAGAGGGTATGTTGATGCTGGTTTTTAGACAGATCAGAATGATCTGAAGTCGCACTCTGCATATGTTTTCTGTCCCAATGGAGGAGCTGTAAGATGGAAGAGTTCAAAGCAACCAGTTGTCACAGATTCTACAGTAGAGTCCGAATATATAGCGGCTTCTGATGCAGCCAAGGAAGCTGTCTGGATTCGGAACATTGTCCAGGAGCATGATGTGGTGGCTAGCAGTAAAGATCCCATTACACTGTATTGTGATAATACTGCAGCGGTGGCTCTTGAAAAATAACCAAGGTCACATCAACGGACAAAGCACATACTCTGGAAGTACCACCTCTTGAGGGATTTCAATAAGAGGTGTGATGTTGCAGTGAGCAGAGTGTCCATAGAAGAGAATGTGGCAGACCCCATGACTAAAGGCCTATCTCAGCAGAAGCATGAATATCATGTGAGAGCTAGTGGGTTAAAAGCTGTTAGCAGTTGGATCTATTCCAAGTGAGAGTCTGTTGGAGTTAGTGGTCTATAACCAACTACTTTGTACTTTATTAATTAATAAAAACTTTATCACATCTTGATTATTCTTCTACTTGACAATTCATGTGATAATGTCCTAAGGACAGCTGTTGCATTAAAGGGTCATAGCAGATCGCTGCTATGATGAGAACCCAGAAGTGCCATAACTCTATTCTTGAATGTATGTTATATGGCCGGATGATACTATTTGAGGGGCACAAATAATACAGGTCATTAGGAGTGAGGACTCATAAAACATTGAGGCACCTTCTCATGGTGTGCGCCTTTGGTAATATCCAGGAGGATATTATGAGAATGAGACCCGCCAGAAGGAAATCCACATTTCATAGTGTTATTGGATGTTCCTATCTGCGGATGTGTGTGTTGGTCCTTAGACTTTAAGATTATTATTACTGGGTATTAAAACCCACGCACTTAGATGTATTGATGAAAACTGTGATGACACACTGTTGGCAACACAGTAGGATACGTTGGGTGCGTCACGAGCAATACTGCATTAATAGATAATGTGAGAAAGGATTTGTCCATTCTGTTCCATAACTGAAGTAGATATCTCATGCCCTTTGATGGAATTGATGTAGCCTACATAAATCCATGGCCATGGTAAGGTTTGGGTGAGTTCAATTCCGGGAAGTCAATGAAAGAGTAATCGAGCACATGGGTTGATGGCACCAGCATGCAACTCGCATGATTAGAGATATTGAGACAAAGGGATTATATTACATGGTAAGCATTCAAAGGAGGTGACACATCATTGCGGCGTTAACTTCTTTCTCTATGGGTGCCCTAGCATGTTGGTAGACGCCAACCTTGGACTTTAGGCAGGCTCAGCCTAATGCCACTGAGAAAGTGGACTAGAGGGTCACACACTAAGTTTGTCCATGTATCTCAGTTAAATATTAATTTATCAAGTTGAATAAAGATTATTCCTGATTGTGGATTAATAATTATTCAAGGATGTCTGATAGCATTTATTTCGACAATAGTTATTCGAGAGAATATATTGTAGGCGATATAATATGTATTTATTAGCAATTAATGTAGTTACATTTATTTAAGAAATAAATATCCATTACTCAAGGTCTAATAAATTATGTGGAGGAAAATAAATAAATCAGGAAAAATAAAAACTACAGGCCATGTGTGTTTATACATACAAACCTTGTATTTTGTTTTTTCGGGATTCATGAGAAAATATCGTTTATTTAATTAAATGATATTAAATGTGATACATTGGATTCCTGTAAAGTAATAATGATGGTCAACTTTCATTATTAAGGCATGGGGTATTACTAAGAATTAAATGAAATAATTAAATGCTTTTGGGGAATTAATTCATTTTATTATTCTAAGTATTATAAATCTAAATTACATTATTCTCATGAGAGTTATCCATTTTGGTTGTTCACAACGGATTGGAAATACTCTCAAGCCAAGAGAGAATTCCCTTTCCACCAAGAATGATTTCAAGTTACTAAAGCAAGATCCTCCACCGGATCCAGGCGATCGAAGACGGACATCGCAAACGAAGGATAATCTGTGCTAGCACCCAGATTTCCCTTTAGTGACGTCCAGAGATACGTGGCACATGTGTGGATCACCTCTAGAGGAATCCTACACTTGGATTCTATGATGCAATGATGGATCACAAGATCGTTACCAGAGACACCATCGAAGAAATCATTCCAACGAGGTAATTCTTAATAATTAATTAAATTAATTATAACCAACATATGAAGATCCTATATCAAGGGTTCCGGGACTCTTATTTTCTTTTTCATTCTTCGTTCTATTCCGAGGATTCGGCGTTTTATATCGTGACAGATCTCAGATTGAACGTCGTTTAACGCTCAAATTAAAGTTGGGAAAAAACACCAACGTGCTTCCACTGCGCCCAGATCCTGCATAATCACCCTTACATTATTCTTATTGATGAATTATGTTAATCATGTAGAAATAATATACCATTTATATCTATTTTCTTCTTATATAACCTTTTAGAACTACAATAGAAACCCTATTTATACTCTTTATCAATTCACTATATATATATTTTTATTTCCTAGAAACTAATTCACGTAGTTTTTTAATTTTAATGGTTTACAACCCTTAGTCAAATGGTCAAGATTAATTCACCACCCTATAGACCACTGAGGGTATTATGAGTGTACCTTATACTGTTAGGGTGTTCATATCAGTCCCCCCAAGATAATTGAATCCCTATAATTTCATGATAATTCATAATTAAAAAATATATTTATAAATGTTTGATGTTATTGAAAAACAATGATTATAGTGTGATGTATGGTCAACAATCGTATAAAACAATTATCCATATCCCATATCAATTCTCTATAAGATCATGATGTAGACCCTCCAATCCATTTTGACTATAAAACTGACCTTTATAGGACCCTATGACAAGTGGTAAAGCCTCACCTAGATATAAACACAAACATATTCCACAATAAAGTCATGGAAAATGTTTTATACTTCACAACATGAGCCTCAAATAAATATAACAACCAAAATATACAAAAATACTATCATAGCATGTGCCTACACACATCCCATGGTTTACTATAACCAAAGAACCCTTAATTTAGAATCTCATATCATAGTTACCCCACTATGTCCTACCATTTATATGGATAGTGACAATATAATCCACTTTAAACTCCATCATGACACAACTATGTTGTGGAAATAAAACATTTCTATATAAATAATTATAGTATACTATTCTAACATTCAATTAAGTTATACCATTAATTAAGAATCTTCATAACTATTCACATCACAATAAATTTTACACACCAATCCAAAAAAGTCAGCATTGTATTTCTCTAACCACTTTCCTTTTCAGGGCTTCTAATGGAAGAAACCTGTTATTACTTCACAGAATATAAAATAAAACCAACAAGATCCTTCCCAATTGATTATCAGCCAACCCCACCAAGGTTCTATCAACTGACATATCAAATAACTTTAAAAATACAATATCATAACAATTTATCAAAAAGTAATGTGTTTCCAATTCCACATTGGTACATTACTCCCATCCATAACAAAAAGCATCATGGGCCTATCATGCCTTCCATATAACTACACCATCACAACCACCAAATATTGTACACCATTTTATTCAAAAAAACCACAACTACAACCACATATCATTATAAGATAACCATAAACCATATCCAAATTTCATTTGATTATCACTTACTTGAAATACATAAATATTATTCTCTCATATTATAATGAATTACCAACCTAATATACCGCATCCTCTATATAGTGACACGAGATAAACCAAAATTAAATAATAATTTACTCCAACGATTTAAATATTCAATTTCATAATAATTTATCCACACAAGGACATACAGGTTTGGTTTCTTAGAATTTAGCTACATGAAAATATTATTTTGTTACACTTTCATACAGTTATTCTTATTCATTCTCATACCAACAGTTTTCTAGATATCTCACATGATATAACCATATTTACAACCTTGTTATTGGAGACATAAGAAAGGGGAGATATCATATGATCAATAAGGGAAAATAATATCATAACATGTGGTAAAATATTCTGGAGACATAAATATAATAACTTATCATCAAAATACATAATATGATAATCAAAAAACCTAGTATAGTAACATAAGATTTTAAAATTTTCATTAAAGAATCATAAAATATTTGATATAAATCAAAAAATAACTTAATATTCATATAACATGTGATCATGAAATAAAAGTAGGAAATATTAAAAAAAAGAAATAACATATCATGGAAATTAAATGCATCCAAAAAATTTATACTACATTATTGAGATCTTGTAAATGATTCAAACCATAAGCATAAAAAAATGTTGTAAAAAATTTATTCCCATATTTTTGTGAAAAAACTCATTATTACTATTTCTAAAAATTTGAGTAAACCCATCATTCCCACTCTTATGTGGTTAAAATAATTAATATCCATTCCAAACTATATCATTAGATATAAATATAAACCAATTCAACAGACAGTGATATAAGACCCCACTCATAATAATGCATAAATATGTTTGCAACATAAAATGAATCATAAGAATATCTTAAAGAACAACTGAAAAAAGAATAAGGTTACTAATATTCCAAAAATAATTAATTCAATTTTCTAAAATAAATAGAGGAAATAAAATGTGTTTCAAAAAATCCAATTGGAAATCATTCACATTTCATAAAGAACCCATATAAATAAAAATGGGTTTTATAAAATTAAATATATAGTTTAACATGAAAAAAATGTGTGCCCAATAATATTAAATTATTAATAGATACACCATAGATAAAACATGGAAGGAATCTTTATTAAGGAGATATAATATTTCATATATAGAGTTAAATACGAAAAAATCACAAAATATTATTCTTGAATAAATTTTGAAATCATTGATGTAAAATTCATAGCTATGCATATATATTTAAAACCCAACATTTATTTTCATTAGAAATTAAAATATAAAAAATATTTAAAGTGAATTTTTATTAAAAATATGTTTTCCCATAAATAGAATCATCTCATGATTCATAATTAATAACATAAAAATCATATTCCAATATGTAATTGTATATCTCAATGAAATGAATTTGAGTTACCAAGTACCTTTAATTCACTGTTATATCCACAAAAGTGATCTAAAATCATGTATCATAAAAAGAGATATCTTAGTTACCTATTTCATAACATTATTATTTTATATATAAATTTATACCCTTTATTAAGCACATTTCACTTTATGTATAATATTCTTGAAATCTCTTTTCAACAATTAGTGCTTTTATTATCAATCGTTTCTATGTACTTTATATTTTTGATATATTTACTAATTATATTATTCTAAGTAATAAAATGTAATATATTATAGTGTATGAATTAAATATATTTAAATATATTTTTTATAATTCCATATGTGTTTTAATTATGATTTTTGAAAATGGAATTGAAGTTGGGTTGTTTTAGTGATTTTAGAAAACGAAAAAGAAATATTAATAATAAGTTAAATACCTAATATAATATTTTTAAAACCATATAACATTTAATAATTTATTATTATATTATAATAATATTAATCTTCATTTTCCCATAGTTATCCATTAAAGAGTTTTATAGCATAGTTCATGTAGGTGGTCTAACTGACCCAATTGTGATCACTCTTTAACTCAATTGGTGAGTATTTATAAAGAGATCATTTTATCTAGAAATAATATCATTGAAAGTGAATAATAATGATATTTGTTTTATGTTTTTATGACGTTGAACCATATTTAATATGTCTTTATAATGAATTAATAACAAGGGAAAAATGGAAAAAAATATTCTTCATGGAGGTGGTAGTCCACATGCTTTTTTATTGACATTCCTTTGTTTATATAAGTGGAATAGAATTAAGAAGTAATGGTTTAATAATTTATATAGAACCATATCAGAAAAAAATTATAATTAATTCATAAAATTGTGATAGTGATAATAAATAAGAATGAACGAATTTGAGAAAAAACATAAATTGGATATAATACTTATGTTGGATACATGATCTTTCATTGTAATTCCCCATGAAATTTAAGGGTTTAGGATTAAAATTATTGACCATTGGCCTATTTCTGATGGACTAGGATCTTTGGAGAGCAAAATTGAATAGTTTTAAGGGGTACTTTTATATATATGTTAGTCTTGATGTTGTGGAAGTGTTACCATTATATATAGGAAGAAAAGGGTAGTTTTGAAAATACCCATTGTAGTTCAACAGTTAAATATACATATTAAAAGGTAATTAAATCCAAAAATAGAAAAAGTGTAATTTTTGTTTGAGTGTTGGTCAATAAAAACATCATGATTCTATTTTGTAACATTTATTGAATATATTTTTTACTTTCCCCATAGTAAATGACCGTTAGAATTTTTTACTTTTTACTATAGTAACTAAATGTTATCCTCAATAAATAATTTTAGAAACAAAAATTTAAATTGATCTTATAACCTAATTTAAACCTTATAATTTAAAATATAAAAACCCTTTTAAAAATAAAATTACTATAATGCTAAAATATAAAATCAAGAACATGAAATATCATTTTCTTGAAAAGTAACATTATTAAGAATTAAATCTTATTTATGATAAGGTTATCATGGTTACTAATTTTAGAGTCATAAAATAATTTCATCATAATTTATTAGAAGGTTTGGGTATTCTATGTAATTACACATCCAAACCACACCTTGAAAATACTTGATTTATTGAGATAAAAAAAATAGTTTCTTATATGTTAAAATGACTTATTGTTGCAGTTTAAAAAAAGTTTAGTATAATATTTATATCTACAAATAATATTTAAAATTGAATAATATAATCCATTAGTTTCATATTTGGTTTATTTACTAGTTTTCTTCATCTATGTTATTATTATATAAAATTATAATTTTCATCAGTTGTGTAATTTTTTAATAAAAATAATATTATTTAGAATATCCCAAAAAAATCATAATAATTAAATTTTAATATGATTAATTGAAAAACGAGATTTATTTTATCTAATTCAAAATCATATAATTCAAAATTTATATTTCAATATAATAATGAAAAATTTAAAAAACAAATTTTACTAAAATTACCTTTTTTCAACATCATGTCATATTAAATATTTATCTTTAAAAGGTAAATTTTTTTAATTGATTACCATACATGGTTTGTAACTAATGTTATTACAATATGTTTGGGATCATTTACCTAAGTTATTATTTAAATGAAATTTTATTTAATATTTCATTGTTTTCACAAGATATCAAATTTTTTTGTATTCCATTCTACCCCCTTTAATGAATATCATCCTTAAAATTTCATTAAATGGAAGAAAAATAGTTAGGTTGACTTACTCTTATCGCATCTATAGGTTTGCATGTAGCCTTCTCAAAAATATTATATCTCTGTGGAATCCTGAATAGATGAGTGGTCTTGTTCCACAACACCTTATCTATTTGGTCCATAATTTCCACCAATTGTTCCTCCTATGAGATTTCATGTTCCACTTACACTGCTTACGAGGATAGAACATTTGATGGGTTTGTTATATAATTTCAATGAAGTGATACATGGAACACATCATATTCAAGTCAGAGGTGTGGAGGTAGTGTTAAGAGATACGATATGATAGCAACATTATCATGGATCTCAAAGAGACCGGTGTATCAAGGGTTCAACATCCCTTAGTTCACAAATTTCATTACTCGATTCGTTTGAGATATTCAAAGAAACACATTTTCATGGACTTCAAACTCTAGATCTAACTGATGACTACCTTCATAACTATTCTATCAATTTTGGTCCACTTTCATGTGTGACTGATTTTTTTAAACCTTCTCCATTATCTCTTTTACGAGTACAAGACCAATCAGCTTACACTCACTATCCTTTCCCCATCATGTTAGAGTCATGTATTTATTTTTAAATAGAGCATCAAATTATTTCCTAGGAATTATATAATGGAAGATATTTTTATATGATAACTATACCAGTGGAAGGTTTTACTTCTAACATATTTAAAAATCCATAAAACATGATCGTGGTGAATCCTCTAGGATATTAATTTTCTTCTTAGACTATCTATATTTCTGAAGATGATATATAGTTTTTTTCTCAAATCAATCACTAAATCATTCTAAATAATTATACTGAATTTCAAGGTAAACTATATATCCCAATTATAAACAGTGCATTGTGGTGCTTCATGTTGTCTCACCACCTCCCTTATGTATATTAGGGAAAGTTAGTCAAGGATGAAATATTCCTTGTTGGAAATAAAATAGGCTATATTTTTATTTTTAATTCTTACAATAAACCCCTAGACATTTTTTATTCAACCTTTGCAAATTTGAATTCGTAGCACCAAGATACGTATTTTACAATATCTCTCTTCATTCTATCCCACCAAAACCCTTATTTTAAATTTGTATACAACTTTTTAATTTATAGATATATTGTAAAGGGAGATCTATGTTTACCATCAAAAGAATATAATATATTTCTTTTGTTGAGGGAAGACAAATCCGGGTTTTATGCCTTATAAGTCCAAATTTATCAATGTTCAACTCTGTAATATTTACTACATTCTTTTAGATCTATATCATAAATCTAAGATTATTTGATCTTTATGTAAATGTAAGGTTGAACAATCAATTGAGAAAGATATTATTTTCTCCCCATTATAAATTTAATATTCTTTCACTATAAATCAATGATTATTAAGTGTTTTTAATTCTTCACGAGGGATACTATAGCATAGTTTATCTCGACCAAGCCATCACCCAACTTATTTTCCTTCCCTATGTGGAAATGTATGGTCTAGTCATACTCTTTTAGAAAATCTAATAATCTCATTTACTTTGTTTTACATTCATGATGAGTGATTATATATTGAAATATTTATTATCAATATATATATATATATATATTAAATATTTCTCATTAAGTATTATTTTTCCATATATTCAATGAAATGATCACTATGTATAGAATTAAATAATATGGTGGGTAATTATTATCATGAAACATTAATTAGAGTGAACCATTAGTAATTACCTTATCATATATATGTGAAAATAAAACAAAATAATATTTATAGAATCGTTTTATTTAAAAAAACCTGCCTCACTACAATATAATGTAAGAATTTGAGCATTGACCAACCTACTATGTTGTTCTATAAATGTTTCGTATCTTTCCTCTATCAAACACAACTTTAGTCCCTTCCAAGTAAATATAGATAGTATATTTGATCAAAATGATAAATTGATCAGAATATATCATTAATATACTTCTATTTGAAGAAAACTACGGATCTTAGTTATAGTGGTTTCTCAAGGACATTTCCTGATAACTTCCACCATTGACAAACCTAAAATTATGCCTTAGTATGTAATTAAATAACATAAAAATGACACCTTTTGAATATTTAATTCACATTTTATAAATTAATTACACGAGAACCAATTTCTCAAGGTATTTCTCGCAATTTGAAGGTGTTCTTTATGATCTTCCTTAATATCTGAATATATTAGAATATCATCTATAAATACAACCATAAATTGATCAAGGTAGCCTCTAAAGACACTATTCAGTATATACATAATGAAAACATGGATATTAGAAAGTAAAAATAGTATTACTAAATATCATATTTTGAGTATCACATATAGGAAGATGTCATGGAAATATCCTCCCTTTCAACCATTGACAAATGGGTTCCCAATTAATCTTCAATCTTTGAGAAGTATTATAATGCCCCGATCTCGGTCTTCCAGAATCTCTGCTTAAAAATACAGTGTAATATTTTTATAAAAGAAACTGAAAAATTACATAAAACTTTATATAAACAAGGAGATTTTGTTGGTCTAACTTCTGGGTAAATTAGAATACATTTCCCTATTTATCAGATTTTAAAAAAAGAATTTCTTACTTGATTGTGATTGCACTAACACCAAATGTTTCCAAATAAAATTTATATCTTCTACAATTCATGTGAAAAACATTTAAAAATGGGGTTAGCACTCAATTTCCATGTAAGGTTTTAGTGATCTTATTTTTGAAAAATAATATTTTCGTTTTGAAACGAATGATTTTAGAAATACGATTGAAAGATATTATGGTAAATTTATTTGAAAATTCCTTCGATAAATACGTACTACTTTGAAAACAAATAATTAAAACCTTTTAAAGATAAGAATTCTTTTGGTAATGCTATAAAGCTTGTGAAAGTAGTTATTATTTTGAAAATATATACGCTTGAGAGTAATTTAAAATAAACCAGTGGCTCTTCATGAAATACATTGAATGTATTTGAATACAAAATATTAGGAATACTTAAAAATTAAAGGCTATATAGGCCTACCCACTAATCTAAGGATGGGTTCACTCCTCAATAACCTTCCATATTTACGAAGATTAAGTTGCCAGAATTTTTTTAAAAATTTCATCTTTCTTTACTTATATATACTTTCACTAGAGTTTTTTATTGCTGAAAACATGTCAATGCATGAAGATACACATAAATTTATATATAAGTATATATATATATATATACTAATATATAAACATTCTTGTGACCTTTGTTCCAACCAAATATCATGCCATAAGACGTTGCATGCAATGTATGCAAACTTTTCTTTCACAGAATAAATTTATTATTCTTATAGATAAGAAATGTTTATATCTTTCATATAAAGTTACAAGAAATTTGAAAACATGAAAAAATCCATGTTTATAATAATCTCATATAGTAAACAATAAAATTAAATTGAAAAAAAATTTGAAATAAGAAATCAATGAATGTCGACATTGTGTATAACACTTTCCATGACTAAATTCAATTGCGACATCATTAATATAACATAAAAACATTCTTAATTATCTTTTCACAATGGAAATAAAAATATAGACATGTCGACAAACATCTACTATATATACATGACATGGCATGTATAATTCTAAATCCAAACATCAATAGATGTAAATATCACAGGACAAGATTGATATGGAATTAGATTAAAAGATATATACACAAGTGAAACAATGGTTTTATAATCCATCATTTATGGAAAAATAAAATAAAATTTGGCAAAATAAATATACGCCCTTAAATTATTATTTCCAATGTAATTATACACATGTATTTATGTATCATTTAATATCAATTGTAGACTAATTAAATAAACAATTCAAGAGTCAAATATAAAGAACACCATAATAGAAAAAACCAATAACATAAAATATTAATTTTTAGACACAATTTTTTTAGAAAATAAATCTAAACATTAAAGATTTAATTGATGAAATCTCTTACATCAGATTCCATAAACATAGATCATAAATTATTTAAATAAAATTATGTCTTAATAAAACCCATTCAGATCAAGAATTAAATTTTGAAAACACCACTCCCATAAATTTCACATATACAGCTTATATTTACATGAAAATTATATCATAAAAGAAATAGCTAGAAGATTCCATTAAAAGAAATAAATTCTAAACATCTTAAAATTCCATCAAAATTATCTTTGAACATAAAATTCATTCATTAAATTAAACTTAATATTTTCCATTACAAAAACAATAATATGGAATTGCATAAAAGGTATTTTAAAATTTGTAATCCCTTTCCAAATAATGGAAATTCCTTTATTCCTACTGAGTGTGTCTGGTATCACGTTCACCTTCTTAGGGGTAAAGACTATCTCAAATTAATATTCCAGTAGGAAATCTATCCATCATCACTATCTCAACATTTGAAAGCTCTAGTGAAACTTCTTTGAACATAGGAAAGAATCCTTCTTCTTCATCAAAGTTGATAAGGGTGTCGCTACCCTAGAGAATTCTGGTCCAAAACAGCAGTAGTACTCAGCCAAAGCACAAGTCCCCCTCCCTTCTAGGAGGTAATCCTAGAAACATATTTTGAAAATATGTCCCCAAACATTACCAATTCTACTGAAAACTCAAAACTCTTACTGCCATGAGGGTAAGGTTGGCCGACTCATTGGTGATTGGTTTCACTCTCATATGGATGAGTCCATCATGTGCTGTATATGTTTCCTTTTACACCGACCAACGATAACCCCATTGTAACATTGGGGATAAACAACAACCTTTTTGCATAATATAGTCAATCTGAGTATGAACTTTGGATGTTCATCCCATACCTAAACTAATGTCGTAAAGCCTTGATGTTGCCACAAAGAGGTTCCAATAGAAACTCTCGCCTCAATGGTCAGATCACACCATCGGCGTATGTGTGATTATTGACTCTCCTCCCAATGGTATCTCCTGACATGAGGGTCAAGTTAACATCTTAACCGGATACTCTAAAACTCAAACATGATTCATGGAAAGAAGTAATGATTGGTATCAATGTCTATTAATATGGTAGCTAGTAGTAGACATAGACTATATCTTGAATCATGTCTAGATCCCTTGGGTCACACTCCTTTGCCTCATACAGCTACTACCTTTCCCTATCCTCCAGCTCCCTAAGCCTGATGGGGACCACATTGGGGTGTTGGTTGTAGCATATCAAAATGTGTACCACCTATTGCTGCTCTCACAGCTCCTCTTCCACATCGTCTTCCTTGTAGATTCATCTATCCTTATTACTTCTTCTTCCCAAAACATTTTGCACACCCAAGTCTCTAAGACTAGACCTGTTTCCTACATTCCCACTATTAACATTCACTAGGTGTATCCGCTCAACCAGAGAACATTAAACCAAAAAGGTCCTCTCTATCACCCTAACATAAGTAGGAATGCATAAAGGAATAGTGTTGGCTCAGATGTCCCTAAACACACCTCACTCAGATGTCTAAGCCCTGAATCACTTACCACACTGTATTCATTGAGTACCTCGGATGGTCTGTACACCTTGATGAACACTAATCTACCGAATTTTCATCCTGCCGATGATTTAGAATCTCTAGGGAACTCTCATCACTTAGCTCTTTATGGTAGGAGAGCCCCTTCTCCGAGGAAGGTTCTCAATCTTGTCCATAAAAAATAAACCTCTTCGTATGATCAGGGTAACCTAAACCCTATCATCGTCCTGCTGATCCATGTAGAAGGTGTAACAGCCCAAGATTTTATGAAAAATATTCTTTTTATTAATGTCTTGTGTTGTACGCTACACCAAAAGGAGCTTGCACAACACACATCCTTGACTTGCCTTGCATTACACGCAATCGCGACCTTCCTCGATAGCGTGTGTAATACGCAATACCGAGTTTCACTAAACAACGATATGCTATTAAAATGTTATTAAAACTAGCCGTTATGAATAGTAATAACCATTTTTTGAAATTTTGTAAATTTTATTTTTCAAAATGGATTTCATTTTTGGATTCGGAGTATCGAATTTAGCCTAAGGTGAAATTTTGGTACATTTCGGATAACTTTCATATTCCGATGAATAGTGAAAATTACTAAATTTTAATTAAAAACAACTTTTTTAATCGAAATTATTAATAGTGATAAATTATTAATTTGAGTGGTTTTAAAGTATATTTAGAATATATTTTTACAATTTAATACAATGTTGGTCATTGGTTGTAATTTCACATTTAAACCATACATAATCAAGTGTCAATCTTTTGATAGATATTGTTTCTTAAAAACACGCTATTTGTTTTAACAGCGGGATTTGATTATAAAATTAATTAATGCAACTTTTGTGTTATGAATTTGGTAAAATAGACTTCATTTTTGACTTCGGAATATGAAATATAGCTTAGGATGAAATTTTGGCATTGTTCTGAAAAACATCAATTTTTGATGAATAGTGAAACTACTAAGTGGTAGGTTAAAAACTGAATTTTGCATAAAACTTAATTTTACCGCTTCTGTGAATGGAATTTCGAAAATCCGAGAGACACGGTTAATATCAAGGACTAAAATGTGGTTCAATGAGATGAAAATAATTTTTTGGTGAATAGTAACTTTTTACTTTTTTTACCACGGTTAATAGTAAATAAGGTAACTAAGGGTAAATATGATATTAATATTACCCTAACACATGTCCTAATTCTATTGGACAAGTGTAATTCGACCAAAAACAAACTTAGGAATAAAATATGACCATTTAGGCCCACTTGGATTAGATTAGGACATTTATTATTAATTTATTTAAAGAAGGGTTAAAATAGTTAAAATCAAAGTTTAATAAGTAAATCATTTTTAATATGGGGTTATACATAAGATAAATTCGACTATAAATATTCATTAGAAAGCTAAAAAGATTTCCTACATGATGGTATTTTATTTGTAATTTTTAGACATCAAATAATATAATTTATTTATGACACAAAAATGATGCAGTAATTATCTTATTAATGAAATATTGACATAATTGATAATACAAATACCAAAATAAATGTAATTTAAGACTTTTTATGAATTCCACTAATTTTCTAGGTTACTATGATATATTAGTGTTGATTTAATCAACTTGGTTCGAACATGTAATTCTGTTATGACTTTCACAAAAATCATATATCAAATAGTGTCAAAATTGACACAAAATAGTTTTTAAATAAAATATTATATTATTAATTGTTATTTTATTCCTAAAAATCTAAGGTTCGGCCAAATGACTTATATAAGGATATATATATTAATAATAAACAATTTGGGGTTCGTTTGGCATGTTATAGTAAGTGTATTAACCATATAGTGAAAGAAAACAAAAAGACACGGTAAAAGTTAAATTAATTAACTTAGAGTTAAATCTAATTGATAAGGTTAAAATAATATCTTAAACTTGTCTAAATTCTATTGGTTGATAGGATTTCGACCCATCCTTACTTTAGCTTCGAAATAAGACCCTTTGGAACCATTATAAACCGATTTTGACTTTAATATGAAATAATATTTTGAGATATTCCTAAGGTGCCCCTCTCCTCCCCTATAAAAGGACACCTCCTCCCCCTCCTCCTCACACCAATTTGAGCACTCAAGCTCGGCCAACCCCTGCCAATTTCTCCTCTCCACTTCCCTAGCAACATCCTAGAGGTTCTGGTCTTCCTCAAAGACCAATTTTAGTGCCCTAAGAGGAGGTCTCAAAGAGGCACTTCAAAGAAGAGGTAATTACCGTTACCAATTCTTTCATCTTTATTTCTTCTTCCACTTCTTCTTCTTAGGTTGTTTCATTATGAAGTAATAACATCAGTATCACTCATATACTGATATGTTATTATAAGTATGAAACAACCCTATTTCACCATCTATTCATCCTACGGATAAAGAAATCACCGCGCGTGCGTACGTACGGAATACCGTCTCCACGCCGTGGTGTAATCTATTTTCCACCACCACCTTACATGGATGGGTATAATGGTGTAAAAAATAACTATACATAGTTATTACAACATCATATTGATTCTGATATATTGTATAATTCACTCCAATTCAATTCAATATTTATAGAAATGATATCATCGCTCGTGCGTACGTACGGACTACCGTCTCCACGACGCGATGAGATTCATTCTCCATGTTAACCATTTAAGAATGATTATAAAGTATATATAAGAAATAATAATGAAATATATTACATTATAAAGCTACTGGATTTATGTATATATATACATATGTATGTAATCTACTTACTTCCATTTCAAGACAATAAGGAAAGGAAAACAGCGTTCATGCGTACGTACGGACTACCGTCTCCATGAACGGTGTTTTTCATTTTATTTATCTACCTATTATATATATATATATACTGAATATATATGATATATAAATCATATTTTATATTCTGGAAGTAAGTAAATCATGATATAAGTAATAATGATGTCAAGAACAACAAGTCAAAACACCTACGATAAATGAAACGATTTTACCCAAAACGCTTCTTTAACATGGAGTTTACAAAAGAACGGGTAATATAATGTCATAAGTGAACCATATATGATATCATAACAATGAATATGATTCTGTAATAAGTCAATAACATGATTTAAATCATTATACAGGAGGTTCGGACACTTACAAAGCAAGTCGGACCTAAGGTAAGGGAAATATCACAATCTCATTTTTATCCGAGATTGTTTATTTGTAAGTATTTACTGGGGTGTATTTTATCATCCACATCCATGTTCCCTCAATATGTAATATTATTTCCATCCACCTACAATTGTTTAAATCCAATTTTACCCTTCTATGAGTTTTTAGTAAAGGATATGAAAGGAATCTTTTTCGTTTTTCGTACGAGGTACTTTTTGACTTTTCCGACAAAAGTACGAAGAATGTTTTTTTTAACTTAAACGGCATGAATGGATTTTTACAATTTTATAAAGCCTTATTTTCATGAAGCTTCCTCCAAAATATTTCATGACTATTTTTAATAAAATCTCTTTCTTTTAAAATTTCATGATGTTTTGTGAAAAGAAATTGATTTTGAAGAAGAAAGGATATTTTCCTCAAGAATTCAATTCAAGTGTTTTATCAAAATTATTTTCCATCTAAGATAATAAAGGGTTCTGTTTCTATCCATATTTTTACATTGATTTGACTATGTTGAGATGGAATTATGTTTATGAATTCCTTTATCTTATATGAATTGATTTATGATGTAATGATGTTTCAAGAATCCCATTTTTATTACATGGGTTATGCGATGATGTATGATTTATGATTTTGTGGCACACATAAGAAAGGATTCATTAAGAGATGGGTGGGACCTATATCTCCCTCCAATGCATTGGGTAAAGATTTTATATCTCATGAGATAGACATGGCTGGAATGGTAGGTTATACCGGTTCAGTGAAACAGGACTGAAACGAGGATTACTCGATTCAGAAAGGGACTTTGTCCACTAAGATAGTCTTGGCAATGAGTCTTGACTAACAAGAAATGATTCTCTATGATTATGTGTGTATGCCACAAAGTTCCATGTTTTATGTTATGATTATTGTGATTACATTTCACTGCCATGATTTATCCCATGTTATGAAATTATGCTCTCTTTTGCAGGTTATGATTTCCAAAATGTTATGTTCTTATGAATATGATGTGATTGATATTTCTTTTGTTTACCCTTACTGAGCATTTGAGCTCACCCTTTTATGTTTTCTTTTCCCCAGGATATAAAGAAAGGTTTTAGGTAAAAAAAAAGGAAGATCTTTATGGGAGATGTTGAAGATCTTTCACCACGATTAGAAGATTATAGTCCGAGTTTCCAAAGACACTAAACTATTACGGTCCTTGTGTGTGTGTTTTTGTAATGTACTAAGTATTCCGAAAAAGTAATGTAAAGTCCATGTACGTCAGGCTTCGGGTCTCTACAGTTGGTATCAGAGGAAAGGTTTAGTCAACCTTTGGAAACTAGGATGCGAAAACGTTAGTGAGATCTCTAGAGATATTTCTAAGGTATGTCTAGGATGTCCCTAAGGTTAAGTATACGTATAGGAACTACGCTAACGATCATAGAATTAAACCTAATATGTTAGATGTTCAAGGTACTCCCCCTTTATTATGTTGTTTTCCCTAGCATGATTTTTGCCTCTCACGCTATTCTTTTTGGGTTTTAGAAAATGGCTGGAAACAAGGTGATTCACGATAATGGAGGAAATGATGGACAATGGAATGATATTATTTATGAGCAACCAAATGAAATGGGATTTGGAAGTCCAAACATCATTATTATGCCGAATCAGCAATCTCATAATATGATCAATAAAGTAAAATTTGGTAAGTTTCCTGACTCGGCTAATAAGAGAAAGATGGAGTTTCATGATGATCATAGAGGAAAGAAAGTTCAATTTCCCCTATGTAAATCATGTGGGAAGAGGCATCAAGGAGAATGTTTCAAAGGAACTGGAAGATGCTTTGGGTGTGGAAAAGAAGGACACAAAGCCAGTAAGTGCAAAGGAAAAGGTTCAGTTAATACCAGGGATGAGGATAATGGTATTGCTACGACATCAAAAATGGTTAAGTGTTTTAAATGTGGAATGTATGGGCATTATGCAAACAAATTCCCTAAGGGAAAGACTCATGAAGAGAATCAGTATGGTCATATGGGAAGTATTTATGTGGATGATGATGAAGAGACTACCAATGGTATGTGAGATGAAAGAATTGTTGAAGCTCGGTCAATGGTTTAAGAATGTAGTGGAATGATTATATGTTTATCATGTGTAATGTTGTATAAGTAATCTCGTGGTACTATGGAATAAAGAGACATGTAAGGATTGTAACATTGTTGTCTGATTAATGTTACCAGTATCCATGAAAGGTTATTCAGATATTTTTGGAATGAAGATGATATGCGCATAATGAAGGGATAAGGGGAAAATGAAATGTTTGACAGTATTCATGAGCTCATTATTTATATAAGGACTAAGTGATATCATGGTTTGAGTATATAGAATTTTGAGGATTTTGGTAACTTTTAACAGCACTCATGTTTTCACTAAGGTATTCAAGAGAATACACGATTAAGGACTTTGAATGTTTGGAATGTGACCAACAAGACATATCTTATGATATGTGGGGATCAACGACAGTATTAAATCTCTGGTAATCGTTGTCACTATATTATGAGAGTGGACTACAGTATTATGTATAAGCCTAAAGATTAGACTGGATTATGTTGGACATAAGTTAGTATTGTTTAAGGATAGAAGTTTTTTTTCGATATTATTGATGGGATGTTATAGTAACGTAGTTCTAGAAAAAGGGACAACCTGCAGGACGGGCGACAGCCCATCGCTTCGGACAAGGCTGTAGGAATCGAACCCACAACCGAAGTGCGACTGGCCTTTATCGCCTACCACTGACCTACAGGAAGTCCCTGTTTAGTAGAAACTAGTTTTATTATATTAAGCAGTATGATATATGAAGTATAAGTCCATTTTAGGAACCATATATGATTAATCTCACTATAGATCGACTTATGTATATAAGTTTTGCTAACCTTTTGTTTGAGACAGATGGAATGACCTGTCATTCTATCACATGATCTGCTAACACATCACGAATAACAAATTCAACTTCATTTATTTAAGAGATGAAGTAGAAATTGTTCAAGGCACGAACAAAAGTGATATTTTACCAAAATAAAGTAAGTATTTATTCTAATTCAAATTTTCAACTTTAGGGAAATGATCTTGAAAACCAAAAATGTTGCCCTAGTGATCTTATACCTGATGAATCAGATGATACCTTAGATCGTCACAAATTTATGGATTTTTGATTACTGGCTTTTCCATAGCCATGTTCTCTACCACTCTCCATCAGAACATGATGGTTAGATTTCTCTTCCATATCCATATTTTCACCTATGTGGAAACCCAGTGATTAGTTTATTTGGGTAATCGTTACATTTCATACTTTAGTTTTTAAAGCCAAGTTTTGTTATTCCCTTTTACGATGTGGGTTTCTATTAAAGAATCTTTCGAATAGTAAACCATTTATAACCCCGACGAATTTCGAGGGCGAAATTCATTTTAAGGGGGGTAGAATGTAACAGCCCAAGATTTTATGAAAAATATTCTTTTTATTAATGTCTTGTGTTGTACGCTACACCAAAAGGAGCTTGCACAACACACATCCTTGACTTGCCTTGCATTACACGCAATCGCGACCTTCCTCGATAGCGTGTGTAATACGCAATACCGAGTTTCACTAAACAACGATATGCTATTAAAATGTTATTAAAACTAGCCGTTATGAATAGTAATAACCATTTTTTGAAATTTTGTAAATTTTCTTTTTCAAAATGGATTTCATTTTTGGATTCGGAGTATCGAATTTAGCCTAAGGTGAAATTTTGGTACATTTCGGATAACTTTCATATTCCGATGAATAGTGAAAATTACTAAATTTTAATTAAAAACAACTTTTTTAATCGAAATTATTAATAGTGAAAATTATTAATTTGAGTGGTTTTAAAGTATATTTAGAATATATTTTTACAATTTAATACAATGTTGGTCATTGGTTGTAATTTCACATTTAAACCATACATAATCAAGTGTCAATCTTTTGATAGATATTGTTCTTAAAAACACGCTATTTGTTTTAACCGCGGGATTTAATTATAAAATTAATTAATGCAACTTTTGTGTTATGAATTTGGTAAAATAGACTTCATTTTTGAATTCGGAATATGAAATATAGCTTAGGATGAAATTTTGGCATTGTTCTGAAAAACATCAATTTTTGATGAATAGTGAAACTACTAAGTGGTAGGTTAAAAACTGAATTTTGCATAAAACTTAATTTTACCGCTTCTGTGAATGGAATTTCGAAAATCCGAGAGACACGGTTAATATCAAGGACTAAAATGTGGTTCAATGAGATGAAAATAATTTTTTGGTGAATAGTAACTTTTTACTTTTTTTACCACGGTTAATAGTAAATAAGGTAACTAAGGGTAAATATGATATTAATATTACCCTAACACATGTACTAATTCTATTGGACAAGTGTAATTCGACCAAAAACAAACTGAGGAATAAAATATGACCATTTAGGCCCACTTGGATTAGATTAGGACATTTATTATTAATTTATTTAAAGAAGGGTTAAAATAGTTAAAATCAAAGTTTAATAAGTAAATCATTTTTAATATGGGGTTATACATAAGATAAATTCGACTATAAATATTAATTAGAAAGCTAAAAAGATTTCCTACATGATGGTATTTTATTTGTAATTTTTAGACATCAAATAATATAATTTATTTATGACACAAAAATGATGCAGTAATTATCTTATTAATGAAATATTGACATAATTGATAATATAAATACCACAATAAATGTAATTTAAGACTTTTTATGAATTCCACTAATTTTCTAGGTTACTATGATATATTAGTGTTGATTTAATCAACTTGGTTCGAACATGTAATTCTGTTATGACTTTCACAAAAATCATATATCAAATAGTGTCAAAATTGACACAAAATAGTTTTTAAATAAAATATTATATTATTAATTGTTATTTTATTCCTAAAAATCTAAGGTTCGGCCAAATGACTTAGATAAGGATATATATATTAATAATAAACAATTTGGGGTTCGTTTGGCATGTTATAGTAAGTGTATTAACCATATAGTGAAAGAAAACAAAAAGACACGGTAAAAGTTAAATTAATTAACTTAGAGTTAAATCTAATTGATAAGGTTAAAATAATATCTTAAACTTGTCTAAATTCTATTGGTTGATAGGATTTCGACCCATCCTTACTTTAGCTTCGAAATAAGACCCTTTGAAACCATTATAAACCGATTTTGACTTTAATATGAAATAATATTTTGAGATATTCCTAAGGTGCCCCTCTCCTCCCCTATAAAAGGACACCTCCTCCCCCTCCTCCTCACACCAATTTGAGCACTCAAGCTCGGCCAACCCCTGCCAATTTCTCCTCTCCACTTCCCTAGCAACATCCTAGAGGTTCTGGTCTTCCTCAAAGACCAATTTTAGTGCCCTAAGAGGAGGTCTCAAAGAGGCACTTCAAAGAAGAGGTAATTACCGTTACCAATTCTTTCATCTTTATTTCTTCTTCCACTTCTTCTTCTTAGGTTGTTTCATTATGAAGTAATAACATCAGTATCACTCATATACTGATATGTTATTATAAGTATGAAACAACCCTATTTCACCATCTATCCATCCTACGGAAAAAGAAATCACCGCGCGTGCGTACGTACGGAATACCGTCTCCACGCCGTGGTGTAATCTATTTTCCACCACCACCTTACATGGATGGGTATAATGGTGTAAAAAATAACTATACATAGTTATTACAACATCATATTGATTCTGATATATTGTATAATTCACTCCAATTCAATTCAATATTTATAGAAATGATATCATCGCTCGTGCGTACGTACGGACTACCGTCTCCACGACGTGATGAGATTCATTCTCCATGTTAACCATTTAAGAATGATTATAAAGTATATATAAGAAATAATAATGAAATATATTACATTATAAAGCTACTGGATTTATGTATATATATACATATGTATGTAATCTACTTACTTCCATTTCAAGACAATAAGGAAAGGAAAACAGCGTTCATGCGTACGTACGGACTACCGTCTCCATGAACGGTGTTTTTCATTTTATTTATCTACCTATTATATATATATATATACTGAATATATATGATATATAAATCATATTTTATATTCTGGAAGTAAGTAAATCATGATATAAGTAACAATGATGTCAAGAACAACAAGTCAAAACACCTACGATAAATGAAACGATTTTACCCAAAACGCTTCTTTAACATGGAGTTTACAAAAGAACGGGTAATATAATGTCATAAGTGAACCATATATGATATCATAACAACGAATATGATTCTGTAATAAGTCAATAACATGATTTAAATCATTATACAGGAGGTTCGGACACTTACAAAGCAAGTCGGACCTAAGGTAAGGGAAATATCACAATCTCATTTTTATCCGAGATTGTTTATTCGTAAGTATTTACTGGGGTGTAGTTTATCATCCACATCCATGTTCCCTCAATATGTAATATTATTTCCATCCACCTACAATTGTTTAAATCCAATTTTACCCTTCTATGAGTTTTTAGTAAAGGATATGAAAGGAATCTTTTTCGTTTTTCGTACGAGGTACTTTTTGACTTTTCCGACAAAAGTACGAAGAATGTTTTTTTTAACTTAAACGGCATGAATGGATTTTTACGGTTTTATAAAGCCTTATTTTCATGAAGCTTCCTCCAAAAGATTTCATGACTATTTTTAATAAAATCTCTTTCTTTTAAAATTTCATGATGTTTTGTGAAAAGAAATTGATTTTGAAGAAGAAAGGATATTTTCCTCAAGAATTCAATTCAAGTGTTTTATCAAAATTATTTTCCATCTAAGATAATAAAGGGTTCTGTTTCTATCCATATTTTTACATTGATTTGACTATGTTGAGATGGAATTATGTTTATGAATTCCTTTATCTTATATGAATTGATTTATGATGTAATGATGTTTCAAGAATCCCATTTTTATTACATGGGTTATGCGATGATGTATGATTTATGATTTTGTGGCACACATAAGAAAGGATTCATTAAGAGATGGGTGGGACCTATATCTCCCTCCAATGCATTGGGTAAAGATTTTATATCTCATGAGATAGACATGGCTGGAATGGTAGGTTATACCGGTTCAGTGAAACAGGACTGAAACGAGGATTACTCGATTCAGAAAGGGACTTTGTCCACTAAGATAGTCTTGGCAATGAGTCTTGACTAACAAGAAATGATTCTCTATGATTATGTGTGTATGCCACAAAGTTCCATGTTTTATGTTATGATTATTGTGATTACATTTCACTGCCATGATTTATCCCATGTTATGAAATTATGCTCTCTTTTGCAGGTTATGATTTCCAAAATGTTATGTTCTTATGAATATGATGTGATTGATATTTCTTTTGTTTACCCTTACTGAGCATTTGAGCTCACCCTTTTATGTTTTCTTTTCCCCAGGATATAAAGAAAGGTTTTAGGTAAAAAAAAAGGAAGATCTTTATGGGAGATGTTGAAGATCTTTCACCACGATTAGAAGATTATAGTCCGAGTTTCCAAAGACACTAAACTATTACGGTCCTTGTGTGTGTGTTTTTGTAATGTACTAAGTATTCCGAAAAAGTAATGTAAAGTCCATGTACGTCAGGCTTCGGGTCTCTACAGAAGGCTCTCTACCAGGACTGCCATCTGATCGAATGGTGTCTTGGCCAGGTGGAAACTCGAACAACTCCTCAAGACAGTATTTAGATGCCTGTGAGTCGGGCTCGCCTTGGAACCTCAGGGGTATCTGATGTTGAAACATGTGTAAGTCACTAAGCCTACATGTTTCCTCTATTGGTACTGCCGGTTGTAACTGATGACCAACGTTTAGTGATATAGATGGAACAGTACACGAAGGTACCATCTCTGACACTGGTCCACGTACTAAATCCTCATCACTATCTGATCCACTGATGCCTCAACTAGGAGGAAAAATCTTGCCACAGCCTCCATCCAGTCCTAAGCTACATGGGAATCTGTCTCACCTTGATCCCTTAGAGGCCTCTGTCGCTGGAACTTGTGAAATGCGCTCAGTCGGCGTGCACCATATGCCAGTGTGGATGGTGGAAACTGCTTCCCAACGGGTGCTGGTGCTACTGGTACACCACCTAAAGGTGCCAACAAATAAAGAGTGCCCTAAAATGGAGCCTTGTCACTCGGTGGTCCGTCATCGTGTACTATGTTAGGAATCCTAGATGGCTTTCTACATGGAGGAATCCTGATAAGGATCAAGTGAACCACTGTCATTAAGTTATAACTGGTGAGCTGAATCCAAAGAAATAAAAAGAAGAACATTTCAAAAACACACACAATGAGGGTTTTTTTGCACTGATTCAAAAATTAGAATTCAGGGTCCTGGAGTATGGATACGTCGGCCGCCGCACCAATAATGGACTACCCAAAGTGAGAACCACACTCATAACACTTAACACTATTACCTCATAGAAAATATTAGAGTCCAAGTTCTTTGGTAGAACCAAAATACTCTGATACCATGTTGCCACGACCCATCGCCCGGGGCCCGTTTCGTTACTACTCCAAGCCCGCCTTCCATAGGCCAAGGGCTGGCAACTAGAACTGAAAAGCGTACTCCAAAAAATGGGTAGGCATTTCCTTTAATCATGTGAAAACACACGGTCCATAAACACAATAAGAAGAAAATGTGAATTAAACTGCTATAGTAAAAGAGTGTTGAATGTAAAAGGGGCCAGAATACAAGCCCAACTGTAGCGGTACAAGTAAAACTGTAAATACAATAGAACTAAAAGGAAAATGAAAGCAACTACTGTGTCATCCTCTGAGGTTCCTACATGAAGGGTAGATATAGATCACCTCCTCAGCACTCCACATTCATTTGCCTCCTCCGTGTCATGTCACTCTAAATGGTCCACCTCCGGGCACCATCCAGTCCTAGCTCCCTCAGCTTCGATCAATGTTTTCCATCATCTTTACATGAAAAAACAAGTTGTGGGCGAAGACCGTGCAGAGGTGAGTATAACTATATTCAGTAGGGACTCCGAGACTCTCGTAGGTCTCCTAGAGTTCCAAAAATGAAATACCACAAAGAAAGAACTCAATATCAAATCACAAAGAAATATACATCAACTATACTAAGGTATATGGCTATACATATACCTAAGTTATCAAGACATACTCATCTCATAAACAGGGGATGAATACCAAAAAGGTAACACCACGATGGAAGAAGTGCCCCATAGGTAACACCACAATGATAGAAGTACCAAATAGGTAAAAGTAGCACACATCTATCACCATGAAGATAGTACCATGATGTTAAAGTACCACACATGTAAAAGACATATTTCAAATAGAGTCTCAGCTCAAAATAGGTTTTTAGTAAAGTGTAGAAGTACATATGATTAGTTGCAAAGCTAGATCATCTTATTCCGTCAAGAGGCACTACTGCTGATTATACGGAGTCTGACCCACATAGGATCGATAGGTACTAACCCCCATAATGACCCACATAAGATCTGGACCACACATGATCGGTATACACTAACCCACACAAGATCACTGAGCGCTGACCAATACAGGATTTGACCCACACAGGATCACTATGCACTAACCCACACATGATCATTCAGTGCTGACCCACACAGGATTGTTATGCGCTGAACCACATAGGTTCGCTGAGCACTGACCCACACAGTATTGATAGGTACAAACCCTCGCAATGACGCACACAGAATCTGACCCGCCCAGAGTCAATAGGTAACTATTATCCATATTATCCGTCTCTAACCTATTCCTAATTGCTAGCCACTGGATTCCTCACACCTGGTGCGCTCGAGTTCCGTAGAATCGGTCCCTCAAGTTATCGATCTTACCTCGACTGCCACAAACTCCCACGGAGAAGTATCCCAAAGGTCTGTCACATTATAAGGGACCCAATGCAATAGATGATTCGTCAATCGGTCGCCCAGTCTGTAAGTTATTAGCGTTTCCACTCCGAGGACCCAGTTACATTTGGTGTTCGATCCAACCCAGTCATACGCCAACTTTATCCAAAACTCAAGTGGAGTATAACAAATGGAACGTCTCGATCCAATAATTATGGTGTCATAGATGATTCGTCAAACAGATGTATGGTTCGCAAAATATGACCACAAAGATGAAATTGGGTCCTAATGGGCCTAGGTCTGGTCCGACCCGGTTGGACCGACCTAGTTCGGTTCAATCCTGTTGTCCTGGGCCGTGGATGGCCCGACCTGGTGGGATATGAAATTCCAAAGGTCTTTAAAGTTGTCTTCCATGGTTACTTGCATAACTCATCATGAAATTACAGTTCATGTAGTCTTCAAATTACTCCAATTCCTTTGTGAAGATGAAACTTGTGCAAGAGATGCAATAAGGATATAAACTCCAAAATACATTCCATAAAGAAGGACACTCAATATGATACTCTAGGAGGTAGTTTTGAATCTGATTCCTATAAGAAATTCTATTTGAATTGTCTTCAAATGTTTAAAAATTATCATAGAATCTCCCTAGGAAAGAACCACTTAGAAGTTGGCACATATAAGATGCACTAATATTTCCTTATTCTACTTCTCTATAAATGGCTGAGATAGATTCAGGTTGTTCAAATAGTGTAAATCACCTGAAATGTCCTTTGGGATAAGATTCATGGATTCTATAAAAGTGACATTGAATATGTCTGATTTCTTCAAAAATAAAACTAGACTCTTGATGAAAATGAAGTATATCAGGTGTACTAGATAAATTGTATAGTCATTTACATGTAGGCTGTATAGATTTGTATGGATGAGATTCTATATCACATGATTTTTTGATGATCAAATAATGTAATTCATCTAGAAGGCATATAATACTTGTTTGAATTCTCCATCCTTCCATATGAAAACAACAATGTGGAATTTTGACAAATATAGGATTCAAAATCTATAAAAGGGTTCTAATTTCCCAGAGTTAGATACATTGTTCCCCTATTACTAATTATAACACCCTGATCCTAGACATAGAAAATTGGTTATTAAAAATTTTGTGTAATTTTTTTTATAAAAGAAACTGAATAATAAAAAACAATTTATTCAAATGTGGTCCTCTTCTTGGTCTACATTCTAGATAAATTATAATTCATTTCTCAATTTATCAGAGTTGTAAAAAATTTCCACTACACTTCCACGCGTGCTCACACAAAACGTGTTGAAATCCAATTTAAAACATTAATTATTCTTGTGATAAAACATTTAAAAACAATGGGGTGAGCATTCCATTTCCTAGTAACAGGTTAGTGAAAAATCTTTTCTTTTGGAAAAATACTTTTTGGTTTTGAAATGAATGCTTTTGGAAGTACCTTTGAACGATATTATGGTAAATAGATTTGAAGATTACTTCGATAAATAATTACTACGGTGAAAAAAAATAATTAAACCTTTTTATTGATAATTAGGATTTTGGTAATGCTATATATCCTATGAAGGTAGTTATGATTTTTAAAATACTTACTCCCGAGAGTACTTTAATGTAATACATTAGTTCTTTAGAAAATAGTAAGCAAGACTACGAACACAAAATGTTTGGGCTACTTATATATTGAACACTATCTTGGCCTACCCACTTAGTGAAGGATGAGTTCACTCCCCATTAACCTTCCATATATAAAATGATTAAGTTACCTGATTTTCTGAAAATATTTTTGGCTTTCATTACTTATATATAATTCCACTAGAGTTTTGATTGTTTTAATCATGTCAACACATTAATATACACATACATTTTTATATCAGCATATATATATATATATATAAACATTCTTCTGACCTTGGTTACAACCAAAGTCATTCCATAAGACATTGCATGCAATGTAATCAAACGTTTCTTTCCTGGAACACATTTATTATTCTTATAGATAATAAATGTTAATATCTTGAATATAAAGTCCCCATACATTTCAAAACATGAGGAAATACATCGTTATAATAATATAATATAGTACACCATAAAATTAAATTGAAAATCATGAATGAAATAAGAAATCATGGAATGTTGACATTGTGCATAACACATAGCCATGGCTAAATGAAATTGTGAATTCCATGATATAACATAAAAATGGGCTTAATTATAATTGTGCAATGACAATAAAATTATAGTCTAGTCGATAATCATCTATTATATAAATATTTATGAATTCCATCTATAATTTAATTCCAAACATTGATAAATATAAATATCACTAGGAAAAATTGATATGGAATTAGATTAAAAGATATACAAACAAGTGAAATAATGGTTTTAGAATCTGACATAGATTAAAAAAACATAATGTAAAATTTGACAAAGTAAATATAAACCCTTATATTGTTACATCCAATGAAATTATACACATGTATGAATATATATATAAAAATAAAACATAGACTAATTAAATAAAAAATTCATGAATCAAATTTGAAAAAAACTATAATAGAAAAATACCCCTTACATTAAATATTAAATTTTAATCATAATTTCTTTATAAAATAGATATAAACGTTAATGATATAATTGATTAAATATCATACATCATATTTCATAAACCTAGAAAATAAATTATATAAAAAAATGATCCCTTACTAAAACACATTCAAATTAAGAATTAAATTTGTGAAATATAACTCCCTTCAATTTCACTTATACAACTTATAGTTACTTGAAAATTTAATAACAATATAAATATAATGAAGTTTCCCATACAAGGAAATAAATTCTAAATAACTTAAAATCCCATCAAAATCATCTTTGAACATAAAATTCATTCCTGAAATAAAACTAAATATTTTCCCTTACAAAAATAGTAATATGAAATTGTATAAAATGTATTTGAAAATACGTAATCCCATTCCAAAAAATGGAATTCCTTTACTCTTATTTTATACTTGTTTCACATACTGTTATTAACTAAAAACAACCTAATACACTACATATAGGAAAACGATTCTCTCAATTCCTTCCCCAATCCATTTATAAACACTCAGTGAGATAAAAATAAAATATAGTTTATGAAAAATATTGAAATTTATTTACCATAAGTGGGTTCATATATAAGAGATATCTACAACCGCAACGTATTCTATATTCCATAGAAAAAAGGGAATTTTGGGATATATGATTTCATTTAATTGGGATGTTTTCATATGGGAATGAAAATAAATAAACAAAACAAATAAATGGATCGTAGGAGAGAAAATTAATCAACATTTCCAACACGTATTCAATAACAAGATTCTGATATATATACACTTTGTGGATACAAAAAAAAAGATGAAGATATGAATTCAATGATAATAGATAATACTTTGGGTATAAAATAATCCCAACTGTAGATCTCAAAATCAGAGGAAATTTATTTTAGGAATAAAAACAATTGTATAACCTATATACATTGCTATTGACCTGATTTTGGAATATTCTGTCATTTATCATGCAAATTTTTGACATCAGAAATAGGATTCATCATACCTCATGTGGTTCAAAACCCTAATCGTGATAAATATGGTTTTCCTTCGATCTGCGACTCCACAAACACCTACGACCTTAGATAAACCATTGTTTGACTAACCTCCATTACCACTCGTGACCTCACTTCGGACCTTCATCGTCTGCGACACCTGAAAATGAAGCTCCCTACGCTTGAAGCCTAGCAGCAATTGTCTTTCCTTTTCGTGTCAACCTCGACTCCCTAATTCACGAACCCTGATTTAATATACTATTATTTTTTAATAATAATATTGTATATCATTTTAATAGATTATATTGTTTTATGAGGATAATTAAAAATATTATTAATCTATATATTTATTGTTTTAATATATTTATCATTTTATTTTTTGTTTTATAATAATGTATATCATTTTAATTTTCATATATTATAATATACTTCATTAAAGTTATAAACATAAGAGAAAACTCTTTTATATATAATACTGATATTAATTTCTTAATTTTAATAAAATATTTCATAATAGTAATTCTCACAAAAATTCTAGAAATATTAATATATTCATTTTAATTCTTAATACATTATTTATTCTAAGAAAAATTTATTCACTATATATAAGCATTGTTTATTGCAAAACAAATAAAAATTTAATAATAATAATCAAATGAATATTGTGTTTATATATGTATATTTATTTATTTATTGAATTTATTTATCAATGGTTATCATATTTCATTTTTCAAATTTAATTTAAATATTCTAAAAGACAAGTTTTATAACAGTCGGATAAAAACATTTTTAATGACATTATGTAAGGGCATTCAAACACGCATAAAAATACTTTGACACTCATACCATTAGTTTCAAAAATGTTTTTATGTGTTCCTATTATTCTTAATTTCATTTCTATTGTTCTTTCTATAACCGTTGTTCTTATAACAGATCCAAAACATGTGAACAACCTAGTCGACGTTATTGGGTTTTTCGAAGGAATTTAAGTTTTTTTGTTATCAATAGTAGTGGGTTTAATGGGTTAGTTCTTGTGTGTCAAAGATGTATTATGTATAGTTATAAATAAAAGGCGTACATATTATATCTCTACATTCATAAATTTATGTATTTCCTTGAATTTTGGAACATTGGAAATAAATAAAACTTAATTTTAAACCTGGGGGTGTTACTTTCTCCCCCCCCCCTAATTGAATTGCTCCCTCACAATTCGTTTATAATAATCACTTCTAATTTTCATCTACCCTGACTCTCCATGATATCCCCAAGGTCTGCAATGTTATCTTTCACGGTTACCAGCATTACTCCTCTTGAAATTAAAGTTCAAGGTGGCTTCAAATTCCTCAACTTCTATTGTCCTGATTCAACTTGTGCAAGAGATTTAGTATGGATGTAAACACCAAAAGATAGTATTTAGGGAAGGATACTCAATATAATACTACAATTGGTCATTTTGAATCTAATTCCTATAGTAAAGTCTCATTACATCATATTTTATTGTTTCAAACTTGTCATAGATTATATCCATAAAATAAGTACTTAGAAGACGGCATATATAATATGGAAAAAGATTTACATTTTATGCTTCTCCATAAAATGATGATTTGGATTCAAGTTTCTCAAAAGGGGTAAATCACTGTAAAAGTTCATTGGGAGACGCTCTATGGAATCTATAGAAGCGACATTGAATATGTCAGGTGTATTTGAAGAAAAAACATGACCCGAGATGAAAGAAGTATATTTGGTGTACCTGATACATTGTAAAGTTGTTTACATGTAATTCATATATCTTTGTATGGATGAGATTATATATCACATGAATTTACAATGATCGAATCATGTAATTCGTATAGAAGCCATAAGAGACTTGTTTGAGTTCTCCATCCTTCCATATAAAAATTAGAAAGATGAAATTTACTATAAAAGGATACTTATTCTATCGAAGGGTTCAAATTTTCTAGATTTATCTATACCGTTACTCTAATAACTTTTATAACGCCCTGATCCCAATATTCCAGACTCAGTGCGTAAAAATGCTGTGTAATTTTTTTAAAGAAAAAACTGGACAATTACACAAGAAATTATACAAATGAGTACCTTTTACAGGTCTGGGTTCTTTATAAATTATAATACAAATCCCGATTTATGGGAGTTAAAAAAAACAACTTCCTACTACTCTTCCATGTGCGCAAACACAAAAAGCGTCGAAATATAATTTATATATTCTTTGATTTCTGTGAAAATCATTTAAAAACAAAGTGGTGAGCATTAAATTTCCAAGTAATTGGTTAGTGAAAAAACAATTTTTAAAAAAATACTTTTACGTATTGAATCGAAAGCTTTTGGATATAACATCGAATGATAATTTGTTAAAGATATTTGAAACTTCTTTCTATAAGTAATTATATCTTTAAAAACATACAATTAAACCTTTTTAAAGTATTTATTCTTTTGGTAATGCTATAAAGCATGTGAAAGTAGTTACTCTTTCAAAAAAACTTATGTTTCAGAGCACATTAAAATAAACCAATAGTTCTTTAGAAAATACTACTAAAGCCTATGAAAATAAAATTTTTAGGATAATTTATGATTAATGGTTTTCTGGGCCTACCCACTTAGCATTTGATGGGTTCACTCCCCATTAAACATCCATATTTACAATTTTTATGTTTCCAGATTTTCTGAAAACATTTTTGGTTTTCATTACTTATATATACTTTCACTAGAGTTTAGGATTGTTGAAATAATTTCAATGCATTAACATAAACATACATTTATATATAAGAATATATATATATATATATATACTTTCTTGTGACCTTGGCTACAACCAATTCTCATGCCATAAGTCTTTGCATTCGATGTATTCAATCTTTTCTTTCACAGAATACATTTATTATTCTTATAGATAATAAATTTTTAGGTCGTGAATATAATGTTCCAAAACATTTCAAAACATGAATAAATCGATTTTTATAACAGTCTAATATAGTAAACAATAAAATTAAACTTTAAAAACATGAATTATATAATAAAGTAAGGAATGTCGACATTTTTCATAACACATGTCCATGAATATATACAATTGCGGGATTTTTAAGATAAAATCAAAACATGATTAATTATATTTTTGCAATGAAAATAACATTATATACATGTTGATAAAAGTCTATTATATATATATATGAAATGAGGTATATAATACTAAATCCAAACATCAATAAAAGTAAATATCACTTGGACAAATCGATATGGATTTAAATTAAAATATATACAAACAAGATATACAATTGTTTTAGAATCTGACATAGATTGAAAAAATAAATTAAATATTCATAAAGTAAATATAGACCCTTACATTATTAGTTACAATGCAATTATAAACATGTATGTATATATCTTTTAAGAGAAAACATAGACTAATAAAATAAAAAAGTCAAGATTCATATATGAAAAACACCATAATAAAAAAATACACCTCACATCAAATATTAATTTTTATACCCAATTTTTTTATAAAATTACTATAAACATTAATGATTTAATTGATGTAATCTCTTACATCAGAATTCATTAACCTAGAAGATAAATTATTTAATTAAAAGGATACCTTACTAAAACCCACTCAAATTAAGAATTAAATTTTGAAAACATCAGTCCCTTCAATTTCACTTATGCATCTTATATTTAATTGAAAATTAAATATTAAAACAAATAGCTTGAAGTTTTCATTACAAATAAATAAATTCTAAAGAACATAAAATTCCAAAAAAAATCAACTTTGAACATAAAATTCATTCATGAAATAAAACTAAATATTTTCCCTTATAAAAACAATAATATGGAATTGCATAAAAAGTATTTGAAAATAAAAAATCCCTTAACAGAATGGGAATTACTTTACTCATATTTGCTTATTGTTTCTCATACTCTCAAAATAATAAACAACACAACACACAGAGGAAAATGGTCCTCTCACTTCCTCCCATTCTCTATTTATAAACACTCAGTGAGCTAAAAAAATAAAATATAGTTTATTTGACATTGTGAATAGGCTTCAGCACAAGTGGGTTCACATATAACAGATATGTGTAACCACAATGTATTATATATTATATAAAAATAGAGAATTTTTGGGATAGATGATTGCATTTAATTGATATGTTTTAATATTGGAAAGAAAATCAATAAATAGTAAAAATTAATAGATCGTAGGAGAGAAAATCAACAAACAAGACCAATATACATTCAATAACAAGATTCAGATATATATAAAATTTTTAGATACACCCAATTGATATGGTGACTACATAAACACAGTGATACCAGATAAAATTTCATGTATAAAATAATACGAATTAAAGATCTCAGGATTACAGGATAACAATTTTAGGAAGAAAAACAAATAGATTGTCCACATAGGTCTCTATTGAACCGATTTTTGAAGATTCAATCATTAATAAAGCATATTTCTCTACAATAGAAATATGATTCATCCTACGACATGTGAATAAAAACCCTAAACATATAAAATATGGTTTTCCTTCGGTCTGCGACTCCTCAAATGCCTATGACCTCAGACAAACCAGAGTTCGATCTACCTCCATTCCCACTCATGACCTCCCTTCATACCATCATTATCTGTGACACCTGAAAATGAAGCTCCCTTCACTTGAATCCTAGATAAAACCGTCTTTCCTCTTCGTGTTGACCTTAACTCCCAAACTCAAAAACCCTGATTTCATCTTCTATTTTTTAAAATATTTTATATTGTTTTAATATCTAATATCGTTTTATGTGGTCAATTAAAAATATTAATAATGTATATATTTATCATTTTAATATATTTATCATTTAATTTTATGTTTTATAATAATATATAACATTTTAATTTTCAAAGATTATAATATACTCCATTAATTTTACGATTTAAAAGAATTATCATATATATATATATTACTCATATTAATATCTTAATTTTAATGAAATATTTCATAATAGTAATATTCACATAAATTACAAAAAATTAATATATTTTTCTAAATCATTAAATCATTATTTATGCTTATAATAATTTATTGAATATATATATAAATTGTTTATTGAATAATTGTTAATAATTTAACAATAATATTCAAATAAATATAGTTTCTATATATGTATATTTATTTATTTATTTTATTTATATATCAATGTTTATCATATATCATTTTCAACTTTAATTTAAATTTTCAAACGAATATTTTTTATAACAGTCGGATAAAAACATTATAATTATCAATATCTAAGGGCATTCAAGTACAACGAGAAAAACCTCGATGCTCACACCACTACTTTGGGAAATGGTTTTATAAGTTCTTATTATTCATAATTTTATTGATATTTTTCTTTCTCTAACAATTATGCTTATAACTGATACAAAATATATGATCTACTTAATCGACATGATTGTCTTTCTCCGGGGAATTAAACTTGTTTTGGTTTCAATAGAAGTGGGTTTAATGGGTTGGTTCTTGTGTGTTAAATATTTATTACGGTCTTTGTATAAATAAAATTATTACTACTTATATCTCTGCATTCATAAATTTTTGTATATTATTTTATATTTGAATATTGACAAAAAATAAAACATAATTTTAATCCTGGGGGTGTTATAATTATTGAGTTACTCATTTTTTGAACTAATATATAATCAACACAATATATAAGATACATATTTTAATGATTTTTTATTAATATAATGATATTCAATGAAAATTCTAATTGATGCATTACTTTTTTGACCAAAAGGACTGGTGTACCACACATTGAAGCACTAGGGGACATAAAAACGTTTTCCAAATAGTCGTGTTGTTTCTATTTAAACTCTTGTAATTCAATGGGATCTATTATATATGAAATCATTAAGATAAGCATGGACCTTGGTACTAGTTCAATTAAAAACTCTACCCCACACTCTAAGGGAAAGCCATTAATATCATCTAGAGCATAACCATAATATTCCCACACAATGGAATGTTATTAATGTTTACATTGTACTAAAATATTTGAGCCTATATTACCTTGAAGATGGTTACCATATCACACATTATAGAATTTTCATCCACATGAAGATTATAATTATCCTAGCATTGAAAAATGATTATAGGATTGATTGGGAAATGAAATGAGGCTTCATTATCCTAATAATTGATATGTTATTTATGTAGGGAAATTCAGTCAATAGAAAATATTATGTAAAACTCAACCAAATAGAGATTAATTAGATTTTTTATAAGTAAAATCCCTTAAATATCAAAAAAATCACATTTTTAGTATTATGCATGATAATATTTCCCTTGGTGTTTTCACTGGTAATTCAATATCCATCATTTTGGGTGGTGATTCCACATTCTCAAAAACCCTATCAGATATTAAGGAATATGAAAAACAAAAATCAAATAACGTATTTTAAATTCTATAGTAGGGATCATGTGTACCTCATACAACTTTATTATCTTCATCTTCCCCAGCATTGGTGGTCCAAAATTCCCATATTCCCTCATTTTTTGTGGTTACTAGGTTCTATTTATATCAATGGACATTGGTTTGGGGAATTTATTCCGCAAATGTCTAAACTAATTTTACATAAATCATCATAGTGTTGGTGGATTATTTGAATGGAACTTATTCACTTCTATTTCATTAATCAGCCTCTTAGGCATGGTTTTACAGTTATGGTCCTACTGTCCTACATCATCACACATAAAAAATTCCCCGAATATATTTTAAATAATTACATGTATGTATTAACAAACATTTATTATGTATACGATATTGGGGTTTCTTCCCAATATATGTATTATCATTGGATCCTACTTGATACTTCACTTTAATTTTCATTTTCTCAAAATACTGAGACGTTCTAATTTCCATCTCATCCATAAAATCATAATTAAAAAATTTATTCATATATTCTGAAGTATCATATGTTTATGACATTTGATTGCAATGATTTAATCCAACAATGAAATAATCAACATTGCACTTGGTATTGGAGATAAAACTAGAAGATACATCACAAGACTTGTGAATTTTTCTACATATGATCTAATATACACATCCTTATTTTTATACTATTCTTGCATTTCCAAATCCATTATTTTGTGAAGTGGTCATGGGAAATACATTGTAAAAAATATCTTCTTAAACTCTCCCTGATTTATATAGACTATGTCCTATATTTATTCCGATTTTTATGAGACTCAATTATTGGAAAACATAATAATCTAAATAATTTACTGCTAAATAAAAAATCACATGGTTTTATCCCTAGAGAATGGAATGTTTCTTTTCCATTGTAGTGACCAAAATCTCAAAAACCATTGGATTAGAAAACCTAATAAAAGAGGGTGGAAATTTCCTCATAAATGACTGCATAGATATTTTTTACTCCACTTTTATTTTGGAATATGAACATGATTTTGGTTTTCTCCCACATAATGAGTTTGTTATGTAATCATTTAAATGATATGTTTAATTCTAGAACCATTATCATTTGGTTTACCATTGTCATAAAAACCACAATATCCTTTTCACCCATTTTTAACTCAGTTCTTTTGAGTTCACACCAGTTTATTGACTAATGGAAAAATTGTAATGAGTATACAAAAATTAATAGTTTTACAGAAAAGGTTACTATATGCATAATAATATGATTTTAGGAATGATTTTTATACATTAGTCTATGAGTCTATGGGTTTTGATCTAAGTTATCCATGATATGATTTCTAATTAAAATAATTATGTATGTTTATGTAATTAATAATGGTATGGAAATATAACATGATTAACTAATGAATATACCCTAGGAGTAAAAAACAAGGTGTGCAGTAAGGGCCCATAAACTAAGCATCAGATTGATGAATAAGATATAGTTGAAAAAATATTTTCATGGATATTTTCCATTAAATAATTTTTCCCAAAACCCCATACACATGTAGTATCCCAATAGAGATGTCATTTCTCATAGAACCACACAATCACTTCATTAACAAAACACTGATTTTTTATCCTATACTAAGACTCACCCCTTAGAATTTTCCCTAGGGTTTCCACTGATGTTATCTAAAATAATAATGAAACGAATCCAAACTCTACTTTAATATTTAATATAGTTACCTATGTTAGACATAACAAAATCAAGACATTAGTGATATTATTAAAATATTACATCACATCATTGTCGCATAACCCAATGATATAAAGGTTTAGTGTCACGAACCAACCCGGGTCGACCCTGAACCGGTCACCCGAGCCGGTCCGCGACATGGCCCGAGAGGCGTTCCCGATCCTCCCGGGCTGGCGACAAGCGCCAGGGCATCATTTAGAGACTGTGGGAACGATTTCGCCCAATATAAATAAATAAGAATGCAAAGGTAAAACAGAGCAGCGCAGAAAAAGGTAAACTAAACAAAGTGACTAAACAGAAACAAACAGGAAACAAACTAACCAAAAACGACGTGCGAACAAACTCCGTGCGACCTCATGGGTCGCTCTCCGACTCAACGATCAAGCGTCGCCCTAGGCGAGCGCACTCAAGCTATAGCCTGCACAAACACTAAAAATAGAAAACAACTATAGGCGTGAGTATTAAAACTCAGTAGGGTAGCCCGATATCTATTCCCAATGCACTACCTTTAAAATAAAAGAAACATCATTTCAATTTTGAAATACAATCTATAAAAGTATGTTTTTTCTAAGCATTTTACTTAAAAACAAAGTACGAACCATTGCCCTTAGCCATTTCGAAATTCGAGTTCATTTCATTAGTGCCAATGACATTTCAGAAAAAGGGAAAGTGATGTTTAAATTTTCAAATTTGTACAAAAGGGATTAAAACACTTCCATTTGAAAACAATTTTTAGAAACCTATTAAAAAGGAATTTATCAGTTTCCAAGGAAAACAATATGCCAGAATGCACAAAGTAAAACATACAGCAAGGGAAATGTAAGTATACATGTGAGCATCATAATCATTACTGCAAGCTACAAAAGCTGAATAGGCATGGGTGAACCTAGGAGATCGAGAATAAACCAGAAGACACCAATACATGAGAAATCATCCTTATTGACATGTCACGATGAAATCAAAACGCACAATACGCTCGACCATCCACTCACAGGCAGGTCGAGGGCAAATCCCATAGTAATAAACCCAATATATCCACCTACTATGGGCCACTGGTCAGTACCATAACCTACCAGTGCAGCAATCGTTCTTAGAATATTCTCTCAATATGCCAGATTCCCATGTCTCAAGTGTTTAGGAAAAAAGGGGGTGAGCCAACCGATGCCAACCGATCATCCAATCAAATATATATATATATAAAGAACAACAGGAATTCCCCGAGCCACTCCATGGGACAACCTCATGCCATTTTCTACTCAAGTACCCGGGAGCCTCTAAGCGCGGCCTCCCAAACAATCAATCGCAACCAAGGCATGAGAGTCGTCCTAAGAGTGTTTTTATAAAAACATTTCCATCGCTTTCCATAATGTACCAAACGGGCATTTAATACAGTTCACAATTACTACCAAAACCAGTTTAAAACTATTTGAAGAATCCACAAAACACTACTTTACAGGTTGCCAGTATTTTTTATAAGCCAAACCAAACCATTTTCTTTTCCAAATAAACTTTAAGAGCCAACCGGGCAATTTCTCAAACGAACCAATGTATTTGTTCACGCTTCAAAAGAAATAACTTCTCATTAAACCAGAACTCTATTTTATATTCCGTGAATTATGTTTAAAAGCCAAACGGGCATTCTTTCATTATTGGGTGTCCGCTCGTAAAAAGGATGTTTCATGTGTCATGTATAAAATAAACGGCTCCTTTTGACATTAAATAACCAATTAAAAATTAACCATCTTATATTAAAAATTAATTATCGTATATTATCTCATATTTGTTACAATTAATAAAATGTTGATTTTGAACAATTAGGGTGCGCAAACAGCATGAAATAATATAACTTATATTTTAAAAGCAGTGCAAAGGGAACCTACCTCAAAACCAAGGCGCGACGACAAAACAACTTTGGAACCGAGGCGCGATGACACAACGCGTGTCCGAAGCCACGTGATAAAGTCCGACACTCTGCATAATCAAAACCAAGGACTCAGACACATCCAAAACTCACCAGAGCATTCGAAACCAAGCGGCGGGAATAAGCGCTCACCTTGAAACCAAAGCGCGGCGATGACGGAACCTCGGAAATAAGGCGTGGCGGTGGCGCTCACTTGGAAACACCCTGCGCGGGCCCTCGAATAATAATCCTATCAAAATAAACATAAAAAGATAAAAATCCCCTAACGAAGCAAAGATGAACCAAGAATAATAATAATCGCGGTACTAATAGTAATAATTATAATAATAACAATAATAATAGTCAAAAATGATAAAAATAATAATAATAATAATAGTAATAATAATAATAACAACAAAATAATAATAATAATAATAATAACAAAAATAATAAAAATAATATTAATAATAGTAACAACAACAACAATAATAATAATAATAATAATAATAATAATAAAACTAATAATAATAATATTCATAATAATTATGATAATAATAATAATAATAATAATAAAATTAATAATAATAATAATAATAATAATAATATTAATAATATTAATAACAAGAATAGAATAATAATAATAATAATATGATAATAATAATAATAATAATAATAATCATCATAATCATAATATCATAATAATATTAACAATATTCATAATAATAATAATAATAATAAGAATAGAATAATAATATATTAATATTTATAATAATAACTAACATATTAATAATAATAATAAAATAGAACAAAATTATTATTAGATAAGTTAAAATAATAAGATAAAATGAATAAAAAGAAACAGAAAGCAACCTGCGGGGGAGGCCGAACAGGGGCGCCGGAACGGGAAAGAAGAGGAAGAAAAAAGGAAGGGAAGAAGAAGGAGAGGAGAGGAAGAGGAGAGGAAGAAGAGGAGAGGACGGAGAAGAGAAAGAAGAAGAGGAAGAAGGAGAGATGAAGGAAGGGAAAAAAAGAAAGAAGGAGGGGGGCGCGGGTCTGGAGGCAGGTGCGCCGGCAGTGCACGCTGGACAGGGGAGGAGAGGAGGAAGTAAAGAAGAAGAAGAAAAAAAAAGAAAACAAGGGAGAGAGAGAGCAGGGGATAGAGGAGGCCCGGGGGGCTGCTGCGCGGGATAGAGCAAGGAGGGCGCAGCGCTGTTGCGCGTAGGGAGAGGAGGTCGAGGCAGGCTGGACAGGAGAGGGAGTCGGGCGGCTACGGCGGGAGGAGGCGCTGCAGGGGTGCCGGAAGGCCGCTGGAGGGCGAGGTGGGCAGCGACGAGGTGGCCGGGGCCGGAACCGGTGGTCGCTGGAGGCTACGGACAGAGGGAGGTCGGGTCCAGGGCGGTGCTACAGGGGAAGGTGGCGCCGGGCTTCTGTGCTAAGGAGGGTAACGGGAAGGCGCCACAGAGTCTACGGGAAGAAGAAGAAAGAAAGAAGAAAAATAAAAGAAAATATGAAAAGAGAAAAAGAAAACACACGGGAGAGAGAGAGAGACCAGGGGGGCGAGCAGGAGAGTAGCGGCGTCGGATTCTTCGCGAAGGAGGAGACGAGGTCGGGGGGGCCGTGCGCTGCAGCAGGAGGTAGGAGGAGGCGCTGCGGATGGAGGCCGGGAGGAAAACGGTGAAGAGAAGGCGGGGCGGAGGACCAAGCCGGGGCGGCGGCTGCAGCATGAGAGGAGGAAGGATCGGGAATGGGGTGTCGCAACCCTACTAAAAAGGGGTATATATATATAAGAATAAAATAAATAAGTCATTAATCTATAATTATACTTCCATAAATACCTCAATAAATTCTAATAATAATAATGAAAATTTAGTACTATTATTAATAATAATAATCATTATTATAAACCTCATTAATAACAATAATATTAATAAAACTTATGTAATAAAAATTTATGTCAAACATTAATAATAATAATAATAATAATAACCACTAATAAAAAGAATTCATATCATTTTAATAATAATGAAATTAACGAAAGGACCACGCAGTTGCATGGGAGAAGCCGCACGACGTCGCGCTCCACCCGTGCGTCCAAAGATGTCAGGCCCAAAACACGCACTTTTTATCCTAAGTTTAAAAAAAACAAAACAAAATCGTTCGCGACTCAAACCGAACCAAAAAGAATTTAAGGCGAAGAAAATAATAAAATAAAATAAAATAAACACCCTTGTCGGGGTGCGACAATTCTCCCCACCATAACGCTTTCCGCCCCCGGAAAGCCACCACACCAACCAGTCGATCGATCAACACCTAGGGATTTCACAGAACACGATCCAACCTCTTATCTCAAGGATGTCACAACAACTACCAGCGGGACTGGACCTCATTGCCCGAAATAAATCACTAACAGAGGGAAGGCCTGAACGGGCTCCCCCACCATAAGAATTCAACTAGCATTCGATAACGACTTAAGAGAAAAACCCAAGAGACTCATGGTGGGTCTCCCCACCATAAAGAACCGACCAACTAACGACCAAACGGGAAACCAGCTTAGACATGCACGAGACCTTACTCCAGCTAGGAAGAGCATATAAAGGACCTTTAAACCACTTACTCACGTCCAAAAGTAATAGGATTTGATCTGAAAATTTTACGCAAACCAAAACCCTTACCCCATGGGCGGGGAGGGTGGGCCCAAGGATTGGATCACTGAAACATGGATGGAAAACTACTCACGTACCACTACTTAGGGATGGACACATACCAAAGCCATAACCGATTCACATCGGTGGTCCACACGAGGTCACTGATCAGCAACATACATCCAAAAAGGTACAATTACTAATATTGCGCGATGGATAAATCCATCAAGCTCTTTGCGACAAGAGGAATTACAATGACAAAGGAACCAGAGCAACAACACCAAAACTATCTTACCACGACGATAGAAGCACGACTTTAACCGGACTCTTTAAAATTTTCCCCCGGAGGTTCCTGACTACGCGCCGGCTTCACTCCGAGACCTTTTGGTTGGAGCTCTGATGGATGAAGCATCTTCTGCCTCGCAGTCAGGTTCTGATAATCCCAACAAGAATTATACATCTTTTGATTTGACAAAAGAAAGGATAAGATTTTAAAATTAAAACACACCAGCATTGAAAGACGAGGTTCTTCAAAAGACCCATGAAGTTCCCATACATTTCAAACCCAAAACACCACCAGTATAACTACAACGATAAAAGATCCCTTAAACTGAAAGGAAACTTACACCAAGAACTCTGAACAAAGACCCAATAGCACATTACTTCTGAGAACACCCTCTGCGACGCTTTCTTGCAACACCCCGACAAAATCGTCGCAAGTGACCCAGGCGTCCACATGCCTGGCAGGGCTTCAGAGTGCTTGGGCATGACGATTTCTTGTGACCCCGCTTGCCACACTGATAACACACAATAATCTCTCGCTCCGAAGAGGTTGATGAAAGATCTCGAGGCCTCTTGATTCCACGACCTGATCCATCCACTTCCATTTGCTTACTCATATCCTTTCCAGAACCTTCACCAGTGCTCATAGGGATCGAAGGAGGGAGAACTACTTCGAGCACTCCTGCCATCGCAGCTTCGACATGAAAAGCTTGTCTCGCCACATCAACAAATGAAGTCAGGTTGGACTCTGACACCTTCGACTGCAGATCAGGGCGGAGACCCGCCTCGAAGCGTCGAGCCTTCACGGGGTCATTTGTGGCATACTCTGAATCATAAGGTACTAGCTCCACAAAGCGCTGGAAATATTCTGACACGGATCTATCGCCCTGCTGCAGACAACACATTTCCATCCCCTTTCTCACCCTATCTTCCTCAGAGAAATATTGACGAATGAACGAGGCCTTGAAAAACTCCCAAGTAATCTCTTGACGGGGCTTGTTCCGAGACACTGACTTCCACCACATCCACGGTGAACCTTCAAGCATGAAGGTCGCAAACTTGACCTTCAGCGACTCGGGAAACCCAATGAGGTTAAAGTCCCTTTCAACCTTCTGCATCCACTCCTCTGCCACGGAAGGGTCTGCTTGACCATAGAAGAGAGGTGGATCGAGCTTCCGAAACTCAAGCATAAAATCCTTAGGTTGATCAACCGCACTACAATCACTCATCGAAGCATCAAAGGGATAACCGCTGGACAAGGAAAGGTCAAAAACCCAACCAACGCCAACTCAACGAATGAATAAAAACCTCAAAACCAAACACTGCATAGGTGACAAGCTCAAAATTTGAGAAAACAAGTTATCATAACGTCAAAAATTTTCTCTTTGAAAACATATTTAATTTTGAACAAGCTTTGGTGGGTTAAACCTTCACCATTGGTATTCTTTAGAGCCTCACTCACATGCATGTATCCGTGCCACCCAGGGCATCCATCCACCATACCAGACATCCATCCACATTTCCAACACACCAAAATGCATGTGAGTACTCATCAGAACACCAAGGACAAAACAAAGCAACTTCATTTTCCAAAAACAATTCATTTATACCACTCCTTTTGAAACAATCCACAAATTAAACATGTCATTTCAAACAACACTTTTTTTTTCAAAACCAACTTTTCTGATTCAAACCACTTTCAGAAATCAACGGAAACCCAAAACAAATCAAACAGGGGACTAGTGTCAGTGGGTGACTTGACCATATGGTTGGCGGCCATATGCCAAACACGCCACTGACACAGAGAGTCTTCTTGGACCATGCCCCAAGATCCACATGGCTTGCCAGGCCGCGCAGGTTAGGAGAACTAATGGCCCAACCCCCTTTGTCGTACCCCAATCGCAAAACATTTCCATAAAAACCCAAACAAACCAATTAAACCGGACTTCCCATGGGAACCTGAGGATCAGTACGGGCAAGAGTTCACGACGCTCTTCTCGCACCTACCCCTCAAGTCCCGACAATCCTACTCCATCTACCTTGACATCCCAAATAACAAAGGGCGCTCTGAAAAGTGAGGTCTGCTAAGAGCAAACCTCCTCTGATACCATTTTGTCACGAACCAACCCGGGTCGACCCTGAACCGGTCACCCGAGCCGGTCCGCGACATGGCCCGAGAGGCGTTCCCGATCCTCCCGGGCTGGCGACAAGCGCCAGGGCATCATTTAGAGACTGTGGGAACGATTTCGCCCAATATAAATAAATAAGAATGCAAAGGTAAAACAGAGCAGCGCAGAAAAAGGTAAACTAAACAAAGTGACTAAACAGAAACAAATAGGAAACAAACTAACCAAACACGACGTGCGAACAAACTCCGTGCGACCTCGTGGGTCGCTCTCCGACTCAACGATCAAGCGTCGCCCTAGGCGAGCGCACTCAAGCTATAGCCTGCACAAACACTAAAAACAGAAAACAACTATAGGCGTGAGTATTAAAACTCAGTAGGGTAGCCCGATATCTATTCCCAATGCACTACCTTTAAAATAAAAGAAACATCATTTCAAGTTTGAACTACAATCTATAAAAGAAAGTTTTTTCTAAGCATTTTACTTAAAAACAAAGTACGAACCATTTCCCTTAGCCATTTCGAAATTCGAGTTCATTTCATTAGTGCCAATGACATTTCAGAAAAAGGGAAAGTGATGTTTAAATTTTCAAATTTGTACAAAAGGGATTAAAACACTTCCATTTGAAAACAATTTTTAGAAACCTATTAAAAAGGAATTTATCAGTTTCCAAGGAAAACAATATGCCAGAATGCACAAATTAAAACATACAGCAAGGGCAATGTAAGTATACACGTGAGCATCATAATCATTACTGCAAGCTACAAAAGCTGAATAGACATGGGTGAACCTAGGAGATCGAGAATAAACCAGAAGACACCAATACATGAGAAATCATCCTTATTGACATGTCACGATGAAATCAAAACGCACAATACGCTCGACCATCCACTCACAGGCAGGTCGAGGGAAAATCCCATAGTAATAAACCCAATATATCCACCTACTATGGGCCACTGGTCAGTACCATAACCTACCAGTGCAGCAATCGTTCTTAGAATATTCTCTCAATATGCCAGATTCCCATGTCTCAAGTGTTTAGGAAAAAAGGGGGTGAGCCAACCGATGCCAACCGAGCATCCAATCAAATATATATATATATAAAGAACAACAGGCATTCCCCGAGCCACTCCATGGGACAACCTCATGCCTTTTTCTACTCAAGTACCCGGGAGCCTCTAAGCGCGGCCTCCCAAACAATCAATCGCAACCAAGGCATGAGAGTCGTCCTAAGAGTGTTTTTATAAAAACATTTCCATCGCTTACCATAATGTGCCAAACGGGCATTTAATACAGTTCACAATTACTACCAAAACCAGTTTAAAACTATTTGAAGAATCCACAAAACACTACTTCACAGGTTTCCAGTATTTTTTATAAACCAAACCAAACCATTTTCTTTTCCAAATAAACTTTAAGAGCCAACCGGGAAATTTCTCAAACGAACCAATGTATTTGTTCACGCTTCAAAAGAAATCACTTCTCATTAAACCAGAACTCTATTTTATATTCCATGAATTATGTTTAAAATCCAAACGGGCATTCTTTCATTATTGGGTGTCCGCTCGTAAAAAGGATGTTTCATGTGTCGTGTATAAAATAAACGGCTCCTTTTGACATTAAATAACCAATTAAAAATTAACCATCTTATATTAAAAATTAATTATCATATATTATCTCATATTTGTTACAATTAATAAAATGTTGATTTTGATCAATTAGGGTGCGCAAACAGCATGAAATAATATAACTTAAATTTTAAAAGCAGTGCAAAGGGAACCTACCTCAAAACCAAGGCGCGACGACAAAACAACTTTGGAACCGAGGCGCGATGACACAACGCGTGTCCGAAGCCACGTGATAAAGTCCGACACTCTGCATAATCAAAACCAAGGACTCAGACACATCCAAAACTCACCAGAGCATTCGAAACCAAGCGGCGGGAATAAGCGCTCACCTTGAAACCAAAGCGCGGCGATGACGGAACCTCGGAAATAAGGCACGGCAGTGGCGCTCACTTGGAAACACCCTGCGCGGGCCCTCAAATAATAATCCTATCAAAATAAACATAAAAAGATAAAAATCCCCTAACGAAGCAAAGATGAACCAAGAATAATAATAATCGCGGTACTAATAGTAATAATTATAATAATAACAATAATAATAGTCAAAAATGATAAAAATAATAATAATAATAATAGTAATAATAATAATAACAACAAAATAATAATAATAATAATAATAACAAAAATAATAAAAATAATATTAATAATAGTAACAACAACAACAACAATAATAATAATAATAATAATAATAATAATAAAACTAATAATAATAATATTCATAATAATTATGATAATAATAATAATAATAATAATAAAATTAATAATAATAATAATAATAATAATAATAATAATAATATTAACAAGAATAGCATAATAATAATAATAATATTATAATAATAATAATAATAACAATAATAATCATAATCATAATATCATAATAATATTAACAATATTCATAATAATAATAATAAGAATAAGAATAGAATAATAATATATTAATATTTATAATAATAACTAACATATTAATAATAATAATAAAATAGAAAAAATTATTATTAGATAAGTTAAAATAATAAGATAAAATGAATAAAAAGAAACAGAAAGAAACCTGCGCGGGAGGCCGAACAGGGGCGCCGGAACGGGAAAGAAGAGGAAGAAAAAAGGAAGGGAAGAAGAAGGAGAGGAGAGGAAGAGGAGTGGAAGAAGAGGAGAGAAAGAAGAAGAGAAAGAAGAAGAGGAAGAAGGAGAGAAGAAGGAAGGGAAAAAAAGAAAGAAGGAGGGGGGCGCGGGTCTGGAGGCAGGTGCGCCGGCAGTGCGCGCTGGACAGGGGAGGAGAGGAGGAAGTAAAGAAGAAGAAGAAAAAAAAGAAAACAAGGGAGAGAGAGAGCAGGGGATAGAGGAGGCCGGGGGGGGGGGGCTGCTGCGCAAGATAGAGCAAGGAGGGCGCAGCGCTGTTGCGCGTAGGGAGAGGAGGTCAAGGCAGGCTGGACAGGAGAGGGAGTCGGGCGGCTACGGCGGGAGGAGGCGCTGCAGGGGCGCCAGAAGGCCGCTGGAGGGCGAGGTGGGCAGCGACGAGGTGGCCGGGGCCGGAACCGGTGGTCGCCGGAGGCTGCGGACAGAGGGAGGTCGGGTCCAGGCCGGTGCTACAGGGGAAGGTGGCGCAGGGCTTCTGTGCTGAGGAGGGTAACGGGAAGGCTCCACAGAGGCTACGGGAAGAAGATGAAAGAAAGAAGAAAAATAAAAGAAAATATGAAAAGAGAAAAAGAAAACACACGGGAGAGAGAGAGAGACCAGGGGGCGAGCAGGAGAGTAGCGGCGTCGGATTCTTCGCGAAGGAGGAGACGAGGTCGGGGCGGGCCGTGCGCTGCAGCAGGAGGTTGGAGGAGGCGCTGCGGATGGAGGCCGGGAGGAAAACGGTGAAGAGAAGGCGGGGCGGAGGACCAAGCCGGGGCGGCGGCTGCAGCATGAGAGGAGGAAGGATCGGGAATGGGGTGTCACAACCTTACTAAAAAGGGGTATATATATATAAGAATAAAATAAATAAGTCATTAATCTATAATTATACTTCCATAAATACCTCAATAAATTCTAATAGTAATAATGAAAATTTAGTACTATTATTAATAATAATAATCATTATTATAAACCTCATTAATAATAATAATATTAATAAAACTTATGTAATAAAAATTTATGTCAAACATTAATAATAATAATAATAATAACCACTAATAAAAAGAATTAATATCATTTTAATAATAATGAAATTAACGAAAGGACCACGGAGTTGCATGGGCGAAGCCGCGCGACGTCGCGCTCCACCCGTGCGTCCAAAGATGTCAGGCCCAAAACACGCACTTTTTATCCTAAGTTTAAAAAAAAAACCAAAATCGTTCGCGACTCAAACCGAACCAAAAAGAATTTAAGGCGAAGCGAATAATAAAATAAAATAAAATAAACACCCTTGTAGGGGTGCGACAATTCTCCCCACCATAACGCTTTCCGCCCCCGGAAAGCCACCACACCAACCAGTCGATCGATCAACACCTAGGGATTTCACAGAACACGACCCAACCTCTTATCTCAAGGATGTCACAATGACTACCAGCGGGACTGAACCTCATTGCCCGAAATAAATCACTAACAGAGGGAAGGCCTGAACGGGCTCCCCCACCATAAGAATTCAACTAGCATTCGATAACGACTTAAGAGAAAAACCCAAGAGACTAATGGTGGGTGATCGACTTAAAATTGTGATATATAAATATATTATTTTATTATCCCTATATAATGATATCTATAATCATTCTCCTCTATAACCTTTCATGATATATCACATGTTATAATCATCTTTATATCTTTTGGTTTAAACTCTTGATAAATGGGTGATCGCTGATTGTTAATAATGGAAAAACTTATCAAAAAATGAAGGAAACTACGAGGGACAAATTAATATCATAAAAAATGAATAAATTACCATATATGATAATCTAAAATCATGATAGAGTTATATAAGATCCTAAAAATATCATTATGGAAGAATAAAATATTTGACGTGGTTGAAAACAAATCTCAATTATCATATATAATGTGAGCATAACATAAAAGTGAGGAAAACTAAAAAATAATACATAATCTTGAAAAAATGGAATTTCATGGAAATGAAATGAATCATGAAAATTTAACATAACATTATAAAAAATATGTAAATGTGGAAAAAATTTTATAATATGAAAACATGTATGAGAAAACTCATTACACCCAAACATGTATGAACAAACTTATTTTTGAAATTCCTAAACTTATGAGCAAGTCAATATACCAATCACTTTGTAAACCAATTCATTATTTCTACATTGGAATATATCATGAGATATAAACATAAACCCATTATCTATAGTGTTATATAAGAGTTTTCGCATCATCATCCTTATATATGTGTTCAATATAAAATCAATCATAAAAATATCTTAATTAAACCATGTTAAAAGAGAGGGTTTCTTAATCAAACAAATAAAAGATATTAAACTTTAATAACAAACCCTTGATAATAAAATAGATTCCATAAAACATTTAAATTTAAATGATTCAATTTTCATAAATATCATAATAATCTAAAAATGGGTTTCATAATATTAAATAAAAACAAGAAATAAATTGATCGACCTTAAAAACATGATGGACCAATTATAGTCACTTGTTAACATAATAGTGTAGGGTAAAATAAGAGAAGTTAAATTATTGGAGATAGATCCTTTTATATATAGATATTAAAAATAAATTCAAATTACAGGGAAAATTTCTTCAAAAACATCTTGAAATCAATTATATAAAAGTAATATTTATGAGAAAATTTTAAAAAAATATATAATTTTTTCATAAAAATAAGTGAAAACAAAAACAAATATGGAAATTGGATTTGAAATAAAAAATAATCCACCCCCATAAATAAATTTATTACACCATTCAAAATAAATGACGTGGATATCACAGTTTAACAATAAATTTTATAACTCAATAAAAGGAGTTTCATTTACCATATCCCTTGCCTTTAAACATAATGTTATGTAAAGTGACGTAACCCCATGTACCATAAATATAAACATCTTAATTACCCATTTTATAACCTCATTATTAGATTTATCTATTGAATATATTCATTCATCACAATAATCAATATGTATAATATTATTGTAATAATATTCAACATCGAGAGTTAATATATTCAACCAATTCTCCATGTTTCCTAATGCAAATATATCACCCAATGTTTTATGAAAATTTATATCATTTAAGATAATATAAAATGAAACCTAAATTAATTTTAAAATCACTTAAAACATTCCACACTTGTTTTAGTTATTCTGCATGAAAATTTAATCAGTAATATCTTATTTTGATAATTTAAATGAACAAAAAAGAAACTAAAATAAAACTTTAAATAAATAATATAATATTTTTGGAACCACATAACAATATTGATGTTATTTTTATGATATAATAATATTATATTTCTTATTCTCACAGTTATCCATAATAAAGTTTAATAAAATCATTCATGGGGCTGGTAAAACTGATCTAAATGTGAACATAAATTATCTCGATTGGTGAGTATTGGTAAGGATGTGTTTCTATTGACATAGTATCCTTATAATAGAATCATAATTATTTTTTTATGATTGTGAAAATTATTTAAATATGTTTGGATATATAATTATGAACTCTATTAAATAAATATAAAATATTTTTTGTGGAGATGGTTTTCTGAACACATGTACAATTGATGTTCCTTTTTTATAAGGGGATGGATATAAATAACTAACAGTGGTAATAATAATATAAAAAACCTCAGTATTCTAATTATATTGAATTCATCAAATTATTATGGTGATAATATATTTGGAAGAGTAATATTACGAAGAAAATAATAAGAAGGATATAACACTAACATTGGAGACCTGATATTTTCTTAGAATTCTCCTTGATATTCATGGGATTATGCTAACTATGACTGTTTCAGGGATTTTTTTCATAGTATTGGGTTCTATGGAGATTAAAATTTTAATGTTTTATGGATTAATTCAAAGGATTGGTGAGTCCTGATCTGTTTGAAGCTTAACTTATTATGTAAATAGAAGCATAGTTTGGTAAATACCCATTGAATTTTAATAATATAATTTCAAAATTAAAGGATTAAGGTCGTAAAAATGGAAAAATGTGGAAATTGGGATTTTTTTTGGTAGATTAACACCTCAACCATCCATTTAGAAACTTGTTTTAACATGTCTTGGCCTTTCCCCCTATGTAAAGGTCATTTTACCTTCTATAATTTTCACAACTGTAACAAATTTTTAAAATTAAAAATTACTTTTAATGAACAAAATTAAAATTAATGTGATTTTATTATTTCAGCCATAAAATTTTAAATTTTAAATTCTCTTTTCAAATTTAAAATTTATAGGTAAGAATTTTCAATTTTAAAATAAAAATATATGAACACATTAAACCAATTTTTTATATATTGATATTATGAATATAAATTTATATATGATAAATTTATCATGTATATTGATTTTAGATCGATAAATTGATTTTTTATAAATTTCATAAAATTTATGATGTTTTGAAGGAAATAAAACATCAAACCTTTCCTTGAAGATACTTTATTTATAAAGAATGTTAATATAATTTTTTATATTAATTTAACTTTTTACTGTAGTTATAAAATGTTTAGGATTGGTCTTCCATGTAAAACAAATTTGAAAATTCATAATCTTATTGTCTAATTTCATATTTCATTACATCATTTATTATTTAGAAATTATACATTTTTCTTAAAAAAATTATAATTTTATTAAATATCATAATTTTTAACTAGATGTAATTATTTTAAGAAAATAATAAAAAATTCATAAAAAGATATTTCTGATATTATGAATTAAAAAATGATTTTTATTTTATCTATTTTAAAATATAAAATTATGAAATTTAACATTTAATGGAAAATGATAAATATATAAAAACCCTTTTTTATAAAAATTCCATTTTTCCACAACAAAAAAATCATAAATATTTACCTTTTAAAGGTAATGATTTTTAATTAATTACAACATTATTTTGGTTAATAATTTTATTCTAATATATTTATTACAATATTAGTTTAGTTGATTAACATTATAAATCCTATTAATGATTTTAATTATTGAAATTTCCTTACTAATAAGAAACAAAGGGAGGGTACTTTTCTATAATGACATCTGAATGTTCCTTTATAGCCTCCTAAAACTTATTATTTATTTATTTAACCATAAAAAGATGAGAGGTTTTCTTCTAAATCACATTTTCTTCTGAATAAAGAATTTAAAATTGTTTCTTCTCATATACAGATGCCCTTTGTATACATTTTTTCAGGCCTCCTTGATAGCCTGCCTACGCCTTCCCTACTTCTTTATGTTTCCATTTAATCCATTAATTTAATTCAATAGATAAATTAATTTTTCATATACGTAGAACTAATCATGTTCTTGGAGGAGTTGCGGACGGAGTGTTAAGGTATCATCTATGATTGTTTCACGATTAGGGATATATAAGGGATTACTATATATGGGGCTCAAATTCCCTTTTCCACCAAATATCATAACTCTCTTCCATGGAGATATTCGATGGAACACCTTTTCAGTAACATGAAACATTGGATCTCATCAATTATTAATTTTATAGTAGTTCATTAAATATTTTTCCACTTTAATGTGTGGAAGAATAGATTTAACCTTCTCTATACTTTTGTGGTTGATGTCAATTCCCAACATTATTTGTAAAAATTCTTCCCAACATGTTAGAATCAAGAATATATTCTTATACATAGCCCAATATGGTACTCTATGTATTTAAGAATATAAAGTTTTTCTATAAGGGAACTATGCCTAAGGAGGAATTTGATCCCGATATCCTTGAAATCCACTGATCAAGATCTCAGTGTATCCTCTAGAGTTTGAATTTTCCTCACAGACTGAACATCTATATGATTATGATATGAAATTTTAAATATCATCTCCATCTCAAAATTTTTCTAAATATTTCTCTAAAAGATTTAGGAAAACATCATATCTTGATCATACATTAGTTATTGTGGTACTCCATAAATCCTCACCACTTCTCTTATGTATATCATAGAAATTTAGTCAATGTAGAAATATTTATTAATGGAAATAAAATGCGGTGACTATGTGATGTAATAAATTAAATTGAAAATAACAATGAGGAATTTAGAGGATCTGGGGAGTCCAATAGTGAAGTCCATGTCGATGTTTTAACATTTCCAAACTGGTATGTTTAATGGTTTTCACATGCCATTATGTTTTTAATTCATCCTTAACATGATGGAATACTAATAATAAAAATACTTATTCTGTAATCCCTATCTTTATAATATTCCACTATATGTTTTTGTTTTATAACCCTATACATCCACATACTGCCAAGATATATATAAGCAAATGATCTATAAGGATCATCCAAAAGTTCCTTCTTCAATTCCATCATTAATGGGAAATGTACCTTGGAAAGAATCCTTGTAACTCTATATTTATAAAATTTTAACTCCAGAATATACAATAACATTAACTGTATCATTACATTATATTTCAGGAGTTATTTAATCTTTACATGAAGAGTAAGTTGATAAGTTAGTCATCTAACGTTGGATTTGTCTTCCTCTATTATGGATCAATTTTTACCCAATTCAAATTATAGAGTATTTGGTATTCTTTAACCCTCAAAATATATAGAGATTTATAGTCTTTCATGTTCATAGTTTTATCCATCATTGGCTTCCCTTGGTGGTTATGTATTGACTAGTCATAATCATTTATCAACTCCAACCCTATAATTTAGTGCACATTAAATTAATTCTACATGAATATATGTTTCAGTATCTTAGGATTAGTATAAATATCAATGTTTTATCCTAAGAGAGAGAGTCACCAAATATTCAATGTATTTTCATTCCAACAAGATCTAAATCATGCACAAAGTATTTAGTTTTATGATTATTTATTTATATTTAACCATAAATAAATTACCATGTTATTCTACATGATGACACAACCCAAACCCTTTTTTAATTCACCATTATATACTTCAAACCCTTACCCACTAAAAGGTAACGTAGGTTCAAGAGTGGTGTCCAGAATATTCTTCAGTTACATAATATATTATTTGTATTCTTCTATATATAATAAAATTACTCCATTATATGAAAACATGCTTAGTGGATTGGGTATCATTTATAAAAATCTCACAAATCATTGATAATTTCCAAATAAACTAATAATACTACAAATATCAGTTACAATGTCTATCTCAGATATTTTTTTTATATCTTTGTTCTTTGATGGATATAATTATATACCCTTTCTTATGAAAACATGACCCATGAATGACACCACGTGTACCCCAAATTCACATTTTCTACATTTGGAATATAACTTCTCCATTCAAAATGACCTTCACAAAATTTTCAAGTGATCTTCATGCTCTTAATATCGCTTATAATATACATAAATATCATCTCTAAAGTAAACCTATAATTAATCATGTTACCCATGGAATACTATATTCATTGTATCCATGAATATATAAATAGAATTTTTATGTCTATATGATGTCAACATAAACTCATATTGTCCACATCTCATACAAAATGCTATCTCGAAAATAACCTTCAATTATAAACCCTAACTGTTGGTATCCTGACCAAAGGTAAATCATTGAGAGTTATTGAGATCCTTATGTTTGGTCGAATAAACCATAACTACAGGATATATAATTATTTTTTTATGATTATTTTATTAAAATTACATTAATCAATGTATATATTCATTGATCCATCCTTGTTTTAGACAAATAGGATTGGTTCATAACATCCTTATGATCTAGGTGTTATATGACCCTTGTCCAAATTATGTTGTAGTAATTTCTTAACTCCAATAATTTAATGAGATATATTATTTACTACCTCTTTTTGATAATCACTGATCTAGTTATGAGTTAAAATGAAAAACCGACCTCACTCTATAGGCAATGATCATGAATCCCATATATAAATATATCAGTATATTCCCATACAATAGGCACATTATCAATATTGACATCATACTCAATTGTTTGATCCAAGAGTCCCTTGTTATTTTGAATTACATTATACATTATATAACATTCTTCCATGAGTAGTTCATAACCATCATTTCTAAGATAAATGATAATAGGATGATATGGGATATAAAATGAGACTCCATTATCCTGACCATTGATATTTACATTATGTAGAAAAATCTAATCAATAAAAAATATTATTTCAAATTCACCAAATTGAATAAGAACATGATCCATTTAAACTATAATCCCACACATCACAATCATATTTTATTTCTAATTTTTATATGTAACAATTGTTCTACTATGGGTTTTCTCTGATATTTTAATATCTATTTATTGGTATTAAAGTTCTTATAAAATCAATGATATATAGATTAGTGTGAAGTAGAAAAAATAGAATAAGGTATATACAGATCTAGATGAGAGATTAAGTGTAGCTTGTTTCACTACATTATCTTGATCTACCTTAGCAGTAATGATCATGAATTCTCTCCCATATTCCATTTGATTTAATTGTTGGTTGCTCCTATATTCATTATTGGACCATGTATTGTGGTATGGATTCTGAAAATGTTATATGACCTAAAACATGAATCTATTTATTGTGGAAGGATCATTAAGAGGGCCATTTTTCTCTTCAATTTCATTAATTTTATTGTTTTTCTTGTTTTGGAAATTGTGGTCCTCTTGTTTGTTTCACCATACAAAAAACACTTCATTAATCCTTTCAAAAAATTACATGGGGTTATTTTTACCACATTTATTCAATATATGAAATTTATATTTCATCCCATAATTTGTCTTCTCATCAATGATTACATGAAACTCTAATTTCATTTTCATTTCCACAGATTATTGAATGGTTTTAGTTTCTATATAAAAAATCATGAGCTCATCAAAACATATCATTATAGTTTTAAAATTATCTTATGGATAATGAATTTTTTGTAATTGGATTTAATCTTGTAAAGATATGATCATATGTAATCTTAGTACAAGGGACAAAACTATAGGTATACCTCACAATAGTATTATAATTTTTTTCATATGATCCAATATACTTATCCTAAATTTTATTCCAACCCAAGAATTCCTACTCAAATTTTGTTTGAAGGGTCTATAAAAATACTTAGTGAAAAATATATTCTTGAATTATTCCCATTTTATAGTGTCTATTTCTTCCTCTTACACGGTATTCTTAATGATCAACCATATCTAGTTAGCATTACCTTTCTTATGATACACTTATAAAACAACCATCTAATAGTTTTAGATCTGCATAATTGAAAATATTCTTTCCATTTCATTTACTCACCACTTAAATACTAGTGTATTAAATGAACATCTAAAATATGGATTTCATTTACTTAAAAATGAATTTATAATTAGTTGTTCACATATTGGTTTATTTGGTATATTATCATGATTTCGGTTATTTCCTCCAACATGAGATAGTTGGGTTAAAATTTGTATTTGATTCTATATTCTGTCTCCAAACTCATTAAATTTCCCTTTGGGACAATTCTTACATTGTTAATGGAACACGTTTTTACTTGGTTCTTTCAAGTTCCCACTATTACCATTTCGAAAAGAAAAAAATGGAAATGATGATACGTAAATTATATATTGTATAAAAAAGGAAAGTATAGACATAAAATAAGGATTTAATAAAGGTTGTGCACATGTTATCGTATAAGTCTAAATGTTTAAATATATATTATCTATGATTCTATTTTGAAATTAACGAGTTTAATATATTTAAATATTGTTAATGGTTCGTAATGATAATGCGATTAAATGAATCATATCCTCAGAGTGTCAAACTTGGTGTGTAGTATGGGCCTATTCATTATGTAATAGAATAATAGTCGAGATATAATAAACCTTCCCTTTTGGGGTTCTTAGTAGGAGAAAAATATGTTCCATAACCATGTCCACTTTTACTATATAGATAAGGATGTTGTTTCTAGGTGAACTAAATAATATATTCTTTACCAAAACATTGCGTAGTTATCATATACATAGAATAATCCTGTGGTCATATGTCTAGGGTTTTCACTAAATTTGACTAAACATATCTCCCAAAAAAACTAAACCATTTTCAGATACCAGCTATAGTTGACCAATATAAATGTATATTTAGTGATATTTTAGTGAAATGATATAATATTATATCTCACAATATCCTCATAACCCAAATACCTAAAGGGTTAGGTTCATAAAAATTGTCTACATAAACATATAATTTTAGTACACTTGTTAACATTTCTCCATAGTCATGATCTTTTTAACCCTTTTATATATATATATATCTCATGATATAATAATAATCATAATCTAGGGATTGTAATGATAATAATGGGTCCATCTAAAACACTTTTCAAGGGAAACCATATCATAACATGGAGGAAAGCATGAGGTAGACATAAATATAATAATAACTGATCTAAAGGCCTTAGTTGATAATAATAATATATTTTAGAGTCATATAAGAAGGAAAAAATATATCTATGGAAGTATAAAATATATGAACAGGTTCAAAACACATCTCCATAATTACATGACATGAGATAATGACATTAGGATGTAGAATCTAAAAATAATAATACATAATCATGAGAAAATTGGATTCACATGAAATGAAATGCATATAGAAAATTGAACATAATTGAATGAATAACATGGAAACATGAATCGTTCCTAAGAATTGGAAAAACTATACGTGGAAAAAAATTATACTCATACTTATTTGAACAGTCTTGTAATATCCATGCCAAAAAATGTGAGTTGACTTATCATGACCATGAATGTGGGAACAAACTCATTATTTCTGTAACTCGATACCTCATGATATTAAAGCTAAAAAATCCATTTTTGGTTTATATATGACTAAATAATACATTATTCATACATATGTGAGCCATGTAAAATGAAACATAATTATATCTTAATGAACTCATGGGGAAAAAATTGGTTCCTTAAACATCCAAATAGATTTAATTTATGTCTTAAATGCATTCCAAGGAAATTAAAAGGGTTTAATAAAACATATAAATTGTTACCATTATCTTTTTAGTAAGAACCATAATAAGTAAATATTGGTTTCAAAATATTAAATACCAAAATGAAATTATTCTACTGACATTAAACATTTTGTCACCCAATAACATTCTCTAATTAATAGAATAGTGAAAGATAAAATAAATATAAAATAACTTCATTGAAGATGTTCTATTTTTAATATAGAGATTGAAATTAATATAAAATCACAAATGATATTTCTTGAAAAAAATATCAAATAATTTCCACAAAATTCATAGTTATGAGTTTATTTTCCAAATGAGTCCTTTTTTTCTTACCAACAAGAGAAAAGAAATAACTTCATGAATTTGGATTTTAATTGAAAATTATTTTACCAAAAAAATAGGACATCGTTCACAATAAATAATTTTCAAAATTGTATCCCAATATTTGTTTTTGAGTTACCAAGTCCCTTACAATTACTTATCATTTTCTTGGAATGTTATTTAACCCCAAAGATCATAAATATAAAAATATTAATTTCCTATATCAAAACCACAATCTTATATATATTTATTTAAAATCATTTTTAATATTAATTATAATTATTTATATGATTGTTGTAATATATTTTAAATGTTATTTGTTAATGAATTCAAACATTTTCATATTGTTTATAATGTTTGTTTGAAGAAAATATATTTTATTTAAAGTATCATAATTTAATATATTATAATAAATTAATTAATTTTATTAAAAAAAACTCATAGAGCATTCAATAAGAGTTTTAGTTATCTTGTGTGAAAATGAAATCGTTGTAGGCCTATTTTGATGATTTTATCAAAAGAAATAGAAAATTAAATACTATTTTATATACTTTATATAATATTTTTAGAACCATATCTAAATAAAAAATATACCATTATAGTATAATAATATATATTTTCATGTTATCAAGTTGTATATAGTAGTTTTTTATAGCATTGTTTGTATAGGTGGTTAACAGAACCAATCATAAACACATTTTAAGTCGATTAGTGGGTATGATAAAGGAGGTGTCTCTTTTGATACAATATAATTATAAATATTGAATAATAATTTTTTGATTTTATATATTTTTTAACAATATATTAAAATTTTTTGATAGATAATTTAAAACCCAAAAAATGACTCATTGTGGTGGTGGTTTTATGAACACCCACATGGTTGATGTTCCTTTATTTTTATTAGTTGATCAAATTAATAAATAAGGGTTTTACTATTAGTATAAAAAAATAATTATGTACTAATGATACATAATTAGTTTTTTTATTTGGTGATATAATATTAGTAAGAGTAATTTTAAGAAGAAAATCGTATGATATATATAATACATACGTTAGAGAATTGATCTTTCATTGTAATTCACCTTGAAATTGATAGTACAAGGATATCTATGCATGATAAGGGGACTATGTTCATGGGAGAGGGTTCTTATATATAGAAACAAACTTCTCATTTCTAAATATTTCATCTTAACATATAAATATTCATTACATATCATAATGATCTATCCTAGAAGTGTTAAGGTCTATTTCTTTTGGAAACATGGATACAAAAAAAAAATAGGTATATAAGGGAGATATGTCATCTCCCGCTATTTTGTTCATAACTTGAACCCTTTTTATACATATCGATAAAAAATTTTTCTTCATAACAGGGGTAAAGAAAACAAAAGAAATGGTGATCATATATGCTCAGTAAGGTTAAACATCATTTATATCAACATAACATGAGCATATGTGTTTTGGAACACATGAATAAAATTTTAATTCCAAACCCTACATAACATAGATCCTAACATTGAATAATGAAGAATTTTTTTCGCAATTCAGAAGACATAAGTCAAAAAAGAATCATAGGGAATTATCCATGAGATCATAACTTTGGAATAATACGTAGAGTTTTGGCATAGATATAATCATAGAAACATTTCTGTTAAGGATACTAATCATGGAACTCATAAAATGTTTTCCATGGAAAAAACACTAGTGTACATACTTTGGGCTTTAGGTAAAGCATCATATACATTAATTTTTTATCATGGGATAACCTCCCAATTAGCCTCTTTTTCGGTCTTGGTATAACCCCCCATATACCCTATGAGGTCATATAAGACTAATAATTACTCAATGAACATGAGGGAGATATAGGTCCCACCAATCAAATAATCCATACATTTGTATTCCACAAGATCAAAAAAATAAATCAAATTGTGAACCATAGTATGGAATTGGGTTTTATAATTTGTTTGTTATATCATCACCCATAGAAAAGAAACCGGTTTCGTAATCATATTGTAAATTTATTATAGCATAACTCATCGAAATGGAAATAGTTTCATAAAAATATATTCATAACAATCACAAAATATCCTAAAAGTATAAAGATAGTAAAATCAGATCGTATCCCTTGAAAAACACATTCAACACCAAAGGTTGTTTTATTTTCTGAATATAACTTCCACTAAAATAAACTTAAATCTTTCTTGAAGAAGATATCATTTCAATTTTGAAAACACTTCATTGAAATCTTGAAATTTATCTAATATTAAAAATCATATTTTAACTGAAAATAATATTGGAATGTTTTAACGGAATATTGAAATCATTCAATAGGTGTGATGGTTGAATATATATTTTATTATTTACACATTAAAATCAACATTCCATCATAATTTTTGGTAAAAAATCAAGAGATCCTTCTTCATAAAATGAAATAAGATTCATTTTAAACATTTTTATAAAAAATTAAACATTAGCAAAAATTTATTTAAATTTTTTTATAGAATAGTAAACACTTTATTGAAAATATTTTATGAAAATATTGACAAAGAAGAAAAATTATTTTCAACATAAAAATGAAATAAATTCAGTTTTTTCTTTATAACCCTTATTTTTGTAATCAAAAGTACATAATGGGAGTAAAATGGAATGGAAAAATATGTATCCTTTTGAAATATGAAGTAGAGAATAAAATTCTTGTGTTTCTTTAGAGATAGAACATAAGATTTAATCATCATAAACATAATCATATAAAATTATAATAAACAATGGGAGTGTAACATAAAACCTTTACCATATTGGTATCATTTAAATCATATTAAAAATGAAATAAATATCATTAAATGGATATTTAAGTCCCATAAATTTTTTATAGGATGCACAAAATACATTCATAGTCAGTATATCCACCACACTAAAAAACTTTGGTGAAAATGGAATATATTCGATGGAAATATAAGTAAAATGAAAATTCCTTACCGCATTACAAACATTTAGATCATAATAACCATTAAGTAATTACATAAAATAAACCGTAAATATCATTCAAATAATAATATTAATTATATAAAATGGAAGTGCGAAAGTATATACACCACGTAAAAGAAACGAGTGATCAATAAGGCATACGTCCCCAAGAAATAAAAGAGAATCGAAATATAACTTACCACTTTAAAAATATTTGAATCTTAAAACAAATTAAATAATAATATCAAATGTGTAAAACACTATAATTCTAATGCAAGGACATTGTATTCGATAGAGTGTATGACACGCAACACCATGTACATAAGAGAATATAATATATTGGTAAATTATAATATATTTACTATTTCAATAAATCCAATATATGATATAGCTTGTAATTTACTTGATACTAAGTTATAATTCATCGCAAACACACAAAAATAGTTTCTTTAATTTCTTTGGATACACAAAGAATGAGTTTTATTGACCAATAATATATTACTAAAATATTATTATTTGATATTATAAGATATAACCTAGCAATTAATTTGGAATACTTGAATAAAATTAACTAATTTATTGGAATATATAATATATATCCATTAAATTTTTTTAGTATTCATTCAAAATATTTTATAACCGTATGATAAGAGAAACCCCAATATTAAGCATAAAACCCTATATTTTTCTAAATAAAATTTTACATTATTTTAATAGATAACCTATTTTTAAAAAAACATAATTGGTAATTTTATAAATTTTATATGAAAAAATAATCATAATTCTTTTAATATGAACATAAAAATCAACTTCGGTTGATTTGTTTTGGTATTTTTTTGCAATGTTTAATTTTTGGATGAATAGTGAAAAGTATAGAATTTAAATTCAAACCCCATTTTTTGTCTAATTTACTTAAAATGATAAATTATTTTTCTTATTAATTTTAATGTTAAATTATATCAATTTTTCATTAGTTAATCCAATTTATTTAATTTAATTCAATTTCTATTTGAAATTTTATTTAATGTTTAGTAAATATTTGAATATTCTTTTAATTTAAAAACCCACTTTACAACCCCATATATTGGAATAAATTATAATTAATTTCATCCCCTTATGTGAATAGAATTTTAATAAATGTATTCCATTTTTATAATCATTAGATTTTATAATTTATAATAATTTCAATTTAATTTTTTACCATAAATAATAGTGAATGTAAAAAAATTAATTATTGTGATTAAGAGAAAAATCATCTTAACAAGCGACTAATCGTTAATCAGAAGATCCAAAATGACCTATACGCTTGTCCAAAAAAAAATTTATGTCCATATTTTGAACCAATACTCCCTTATAACTAATTGTTTTTATTATTGGGGACACCATACATTGGATAATTGTTGGTTGAAATTTATTTTTACTAATTTATAGGAATGCCACTCCTCCACAATAAAAAGCAACTCAACAATCCCACATATTCACACATCTCAAGACCTTTTAATCAGAAAAACTCTTCGACAATAATATCCCAACATCATTCCACCCATACTATAACTCTTAATTTGTTAATAAAGCAAGCCAAAGAATTCTATTGGAATAAACCAAAAGGAGTTACCCGAATACGATATAATCTTACTCAACGATAACTTTTGATTCATTTAACTCTAAACCCCTTATATTATTTTTCCTCCATGATTATATAATTAAATAATTATCCTAAATATATGAATATTTTGTAATGATATGTTTTATACCTAAACCCCATACACACTTTCATCAAATAGGTAAATAATCTACCATTGGTGTATGACGAACAACCGCCTTGTGAAATGATGACATTCATTTATTATTTACAAACCCTAATGGTTACGAATTATGATGGAAAAATTGTTTTAATATTATATTTATTATTTGATTATTCATATGTTATTTTTAAATAACAAATACATTCATATGTTCTATATTTGGTGGATTTTATTACATCATTTGTGGATGTGTGGACTACCTCTTCATCAAAGCGATGAGATTCGTTCATTCTATACATGGAATATATTAAGGATGGTTTAATAAAAATATGTTACATATATGAAATAAATACAATTATTAATTATAATATATATATATCATTACCCTTTCATTATAATAAATACGAAAATGAAATTGATGTAATGTTCTTGTGTATGTACGACCTACCATCTCTATAAACTGTGTATTTCATTTCCTATATCAAAGTATTATGGATTATTATATATATATACTAAATATTTATAACATTTAAATTGAGGTTTAAATGTAGGATATTATTAAATCAAGTTCCGTATAATAGGAACAAAAATAATAATTCAAAACATACTAAAAAACAAGATAATTAACACCTTGAAATGGTTTCTAAATTGTTTTTAATTTTTCCTAAATGATAAATTAAATAAACTTTTACCCTATTGTTCTCCTAATAGTGTTTTAAAAATAATATTTTTGTATCCTTCTAAACATGGGGCTTTTTTAACGTCATTACCATGAAAAAGGAATGGTATTTTCTTTATGTACGACATATAAATATTTACCAAGCACAATTTTTCAGAGATTCCTGTTTATTTTTAAAAGGATAATTTTTAAATAAAATGTTTTTAAAAATTTATTTTGAAATAAATGATTATTCAAAGTGTTTTTCAAAGTAAAAAGGATATTTTCCTGAATAATGTTTTCGAAGAACTTTTTTATTGTATTTTTACACATCAATGACAACAACACTTTATTTTTACTCTAGTTTGGATGTGTTGTATTGATACCATTATTATTCTTCTATTGGATGTTTTATGGTCAATTAATTAAGTCCCACTGAAATATTAATTTCCAATGATCATTATACATTGAATTTAGCCTCATTATCTATAACATTTATCATATATTTGTTTATTTCCTAATCCATGTATTATTTTTACATACAGTATTTTACATTGAATATTATTTCATTTACTTGGGAAATATTGATATTATTGTATCTTTTACTCAATATTGATATTTGATAAGTTACATTGTTTTTTAATTAAATTAATTATTTGATATATGAGGAATATGTTGTACATGTAATACATGGGTTGGGGACCATTTAATGTAAGAACCTTAATAAATAATTAGTCTTATGAGATGAAATTAGTTGAAAAAACCATTAAAGTTTATTACCAAGAATAATAGATGGTTCTCTACCAAAAAAAGTAAATTATATTGTGAATGGTCTCGATGGTACTATGTTAAATTTTATTTTTAATGGTCTTGATGGTAAAGGTATCATATTCAGAACAAACATGATGTCTGATAATTAAGCACTTCCTTTATTTATTATTCAGTTATTATTATCCATGTGATTTTTGATTTGACATTATAAATAGATGAGTTTCATTATTAGTTGATTTATTAATTGTAATGTGTTTTAATTATTTTCCTTAACATATTTATTATGACATAAACATTTATTGGAATATCATGTGTTTATTGTTATTTACCATGATATATTGTTCATCCAATTCCTTGTCATTTTTTTGATTATATGGTTTGTTTGTTTAGTTATTACCTTTCTGTATTGATTATCCTAATTGATTCATTATCACATCCCCTTTAATTTACCCTTAATAAGGATTTGATCTCACCCTTAATCATTTCCTTCTCTAGGAATCCAACAAGTGTACTAAGATAGATATAAAAGGATATTATAGATGTAATAAATTAATCCTTGAATGAAAAAAAGGTTTTACTTATTGTATTAATTTCTGATTCATGTATCTTATTTATATCTAGTTTAACAATACTTCTAAATTCTTTTGTACATCGAGGTTTGATTCCTTGTAATCATTCCAATGAAATGAAAGTACGAATCGTCACCATGATTAATATGGTTGGGGTGCTACTATTAGTCTTAAATAAAGTTTAGTAGAAAACATGGGAACAAGATTTAGGAAAAAATATATTAGATAACATAACCCTAAGGTTTAATTTGAATATAATTATATAATAACATCCTATAATTTCAGTAATTTAGTGATTAATGTGGTCTTCCTAGAAATACATAAATATATGGATACAATATGTGGGCATTATTCTGGAACAATTATACCTAGGGGTAACATCTCTAAAAAGTTGCGTTTAGTCTAACTCGAGCATAACCTGTTACATGACAATGAGACTTACTATGCACATGGTTCAACACTCTCGAGGTATATTCTTAAGATACATTACCTTTTTAATAAAAACCATTATGAAGGATTGGAACATATTGTGAAAATAATATATATATGTTAAATATAAGTTGTTTAGGATTTAAAATAAGGTGTTATGATCTAGATATCTTGGAAATTATTATATGATTTTCTCAATATGACTATTGTTACTCACATTATGCTCCATGTTTTTAGTCAGCAGATGGAACCCAATGGAGTCGTGTTAACATTGAACATAAATGAAAAGAATCTAACAATGAGAAACCAAATAAGGTATTGATTAGAGTGAATGATATCGTTCTTATTCCTATCCAGGTTTCCTAAAACATGATTAACAACAAATAATATATCCAAACGTAGAACTATCCAATGAAGAGAAGGATGGTTCTTTCTATGAGGATGAGTGGTGGAGACTATTGAAAAATGAAGGATTGATTTCCATAAAGAAAGAATTATAGAAGCTGGCACCCAAGAAATTGTCTCAGTGTAATGGGGAAATGATTTATGGGGGAGGAAATAACGACATAATTTAAATAATTACTAAGGAAAATTGAAGAGTATTTCAGACATAAATAGAACTCATTATAAGGATCTGTTTATGGTTTGTTTCCCTAAATGTGGGGAAATCGGTAATTACAAGAGTTAATTCCCTCTTCTAAATTATAATATCTAAATCAAGGAGGGAGATATGTTGAAATAAATGAATTAATTATTTATTTATTAAGGTTGTATTTAAAATCATAGTTAAAAATATATTTTATGATTGAACTTATTTCAAAGATGTCCACCATATTGATTTTTTAATTTATATTAATAGAGTATTAATAAAGGATACACTAGGTTACAACCCCTCAAGAACAGGAAGGTTGTAGGACTTGAAACCATGAATGAAGCATGATAAGGGTTTCTAGCCTACCACTAACCTTTGAGGTGTCTTGGTTAATGTGTCATTATTTTTAATTAAACAAATTAGGGAATAAATATTAATTATTATATTATAGTGTCAATTTTTTGGCTTAGAGATTAATTATTTAAAAATAATGTATTTTTAGAATAGTTAGATACAAATGGAAATACATGTTACTATTTTATGGGAATTATGATCCTTTAGACATGTATTTTAGTGCTTTAGGCATAAAAGTTAATTTTAGGATATCCATTACATTCGTTAAGGGAGAATTATAATTTTATCAAAGAATAACCAAAAGAGAAAATTTTTCATATTAAATTTAAAAATATCAAGTAAATATATTTACTAATATTCTAAAATATTAAAATAATTACTAAATACTAGGAAAAAATGATTTTTTTCTAATAAGTTATTTTTTGTTGATCTGATAGTATTTTAAGTCATAAGTGATTTACGGTTTTGAGGCCATAAATGTTCCACCAATAATTCACTTGTTGGTGATAGATGACATAAATACCTCCATATTAATATTTATGTTTTTCCTCTATGTCCATATTTTCAATTGCCATTAATGTTCCCCTACATAGAGACCTAGATATATATTAGTACATCTGGCCATTCCACTTCTCATTATCTATTGTTAAGAGGATATTTTATTAACTTTTATCAATATAGGGGATTTGGAAAAAATAATTTTCAAATATAAAACCATAAATTACCAAGATCGAGTTTATATTATGAGGAGACAACTTTGTTAATGTGGGGAGAACCACCCTGAAATTCTTAAGTTAGGACATTGTATTTTATAGCGTGTATGACACACAACACCAAGAAAAAAAGGGAATATAATATTGGAATACTTTTCAATATATTTAAAATATTAGATAAATTATATATATGATATATATTACAATTATTATGATACTAATCAAGTGTGTATCACAGAAAACAACGAGTTTTTTCTATGGCTTGCATTACAAGCAAGACTGAGTTTTACCGATCAACAATATATTATTGAAATATTATTATTTAACATAAGATGATATAACTTATACATTAAAATAGAATTTATAAATTGTATTAAATAACATATGATAATAAATATATTATATATCCAATAAAATGTTTTGACATTGATCCGATATATTTTATAGTCATAAGATAAATGAAATTTCAATATTAGGCATAAAATCCTATATCTTAGTAAAAGAAATTTTACCAAATTTTAATGGAGAAACTATTATTAATAAATTTTATGAAAAATTGATAACATTTTATACATCAAAATAAATTTCAATTTTGAAAATGGGACACAAAAATATCTTAGGGTGATTTTTGGGTATTTTTTTATAATGTTTCATTTTTTAAGCTATGAAAAATACAGAATTTTAATTCAAAACTAGTTTTTCGTCTAGTTTATTTATAAGGATATATTATGGTCATGAATGGTTTTAAAGATGAATTAGATTAATTACACATAAATTAATCCATTTTAGTTTATTTTAATCAATTTAATTTTCAAATTGCATATAAAAACATGGAAAAAATTTGATCATTTTTACATTGAAAACACACCTTGTCGTCCCGTTTATGAGATTAAATTTAAATTAATATGTATGAAATCTATGATTGGGATTTTATAAAATGGATTAAATAGTTTAAATTAGAAAAAATTATGATTTCTAATAAGTTTATCATCATTTTTTACAGAAATTATTTTTAAATGTTGTTTTAATTAATTACAACAACTAGGTCGAAACATAGATTAACAACGGAAAAAACAATAAAGTTATGAGTGAAAATGACCTAGAATCATTTAAAAATTGTATTGGATGTAAATATATAGACCCCATAATCAATATTATATAATTATTTCCATTATTGGATCCACCCGACAATGGAAAAACATTGGTTGAATTCCCCTTTCGGAAATTTACAAGAACGACACCCATCCTCTAATATTAAAATATATCCACCCCTACCACATATTCACAAACCTCTATCCATTTATATCACTTAAATTCTATGAAAATAAGCTAAAAAATGACCTAACATAATCCTATATGCCTCACATTGGTAATAAATTAATCCAATGATGTCTTTTGGTATAAACCAAAAGAAGTTACTCGAATAAGATTCAACCTTGTTCAATGGTCACTTTTGTTTCATTTAACTATCCACCCATTAAATTATTTTTATTCCAAGATTATATAATAAAATAATTATTTTAAATATAATGATATGTTTTTATGATAATGTTTTTTAACAAAAACTACCCACACATCTATCCAATGGATAATGGATTTACCGTTCAAGTATGACAAACTACAACCACGTGAAACGATGGCGTTCATTTTTTCCTCACCACCAATCATGGTTAGGAATTACAAAGGTAAATTTAATAAAATAATTATTATGTATTTATACTTTTTAATATATATATATATATAACATTATAAATTCAATTCTCCAATATTTTTGGGATACAATAACATCGTTTGTTTCCGTGTAAAATATCATCTCCTCAAAGAAATGTGATTCATTCACACTATACATGGAATGTATTATGCATGGAATCAATAAAACATTGTGATATATATGAAATAAATATGATACTATAATTATAATGTATATATATAAATATAATTTACTTTTAATTCATTTAAATTCGATAAATAAATGGAAGTAGCGTTCATGTGTATGTACGACTAACCATCTCAATGAACAGTGCATTTCATTTCCTATATCCAAGTATTATAGATTATTATAAATTCATATATACTGAATATATATATAATTTAAATCATGTATTACATTATTTATATGATTAAATCATGATATCATTAATAGGATTGAAAAAAACGTCCAAGCATACTCCCAAAACTATTCAATTAACACTCAAAACTAGAAAAATAATGAATGATTATTAATAAATGGTTAAAATGATATTATGAAAAGTTAAATAAGATATTATAAATACAATTATGATTATTTTATATGTTAGTGAAATTTTTAAAACCATGATACATGAGGTTGAAAAAATTTCAACCAAAAGGAAACAAAATTTACGAGATTTTCATCTCACTTTTTACCTCTATGAGATAAATGTCATGTGGCTTACAAATTTTTTGTGGTGTGCCTACTAGCCATTTTTAAATATTTTATCATAAAATATTTTATCTTCATTTTATTTTGAGTTTAAATTTTAATTATTTATTCTAATTGGATTTTAATTAAAAGTCACTAGGTGGTAAATAATTTCATAACCCAATTCCTTTTCATTGGGTTATACTACTTTTTCATTGTCACAAACATTTTACGATTATGTGTGGGATTAATTTTTTATAATATATTTTTTTATTTGAACTTTTTTTATGTGAATATGAATTTTAAACAAATAATATATTCATTTATTTATTCTCGTATCATCTTTATGATATTTTCATGGATTTAATTCACAATATCATTTAGTTTCATATTGTTTACACATGAATTTCCATTAAAGTAAATTATTAGATTATTTTTTAATAAATAATTTAATTTTATTATCATCCTTTTATTCATGAATTTTTAATGTAATATTAACATTTTCACACTCATTGGTTCTCAAACTATTTTAGAAAATGTTTTTAGGAAAACACAACATCATTCCTATAATTATTTAGAGAATGAATTTTCTTATAAAAAATATATTTTTAAAATATATTTTAGCCTTTAAGAAGTGATTTATTAATGAATTTTTTATCTTTTATTTATTTATAGTTTTTTTGAATGGAATCTTGTTTTCTCATTCCAAAAAATCTATCTTATAACATTTTTACCAAGGAAAAAGAATGTTCCTTTTATCTTGAATTTAATGTATGAATTTACCAGTCATCATTTATTGGAATCTTTATTTTAATGTATAAATGGTTACTTTTTAATGTATTTTTTTAAAATGTTATTTTAATGGAAATGGAATCTCATAAAAATAAAATAAAAATGATATTTTACTCAAGAATGTTTTTAAAAGAGCTTATAGTATTTATATTATTCAACATAAAAAAACATTTATTTTTACTCAATTTGGGTTATATTTTTTTTGGTTCCAACATTATTTATATTTTGGATAGTTAATGATTAAATTTTATAAGGATTGTATTAAAATTAAATTCCATGGTTCCTTTGTTAGTCCCCATGAATTTATCAATTTTGTATGATCATTAGACAATGAATATACCCTAATTATCTGTATTATTTATCATTGATATGTTTATTGGCTAAACCATGTATAATTTTTACATATAGTGTTTAATTTGAGGGATTTTTATTTACTAGGGAAATATTGATAAATTAGTATATTATACTCAATACTAATATTTGATATGGCACATTATTTTTATATTAAATCGATTATTCAATATATGTAGAATTCTTTTGAGATGCAATAAATGGGTTGGTGACCATTTAATGTAATCCCCTTGATGCATCGGTAGCCTCATGAGACAAAATTTCATGGTAACAAAACCTCCAAGTTTGTTTCCAAAAAATTAGATGGTTTTCTACCCATAGACTTAAATTTTCTTTGTGACAGGACTTTCCATTAGTATGATAAACTATATTGTGAATGGTTTTAATGGTAAATGTATAATGTACTGGTGAACCATGACATCCAAAAATTAAGAATCTAATTAATTCAGTATTTTCTTATTATTATCCACGAGATTTTTCTTTTCCATTATATATGGATTCATTTTATTCATAGTTAATAGATTAAATGTCATGTGTTATAGTTATATTCATTTCCAAATTGATTATGCCTTATCCATTTATTTTAATGTCACATGTTTCTAGTTATTTAACTTTATATATTTTTTATGCACATCCATATTCGTTTATTGATTATATTGAATTTGGATTAAATTATTAGCTATCCATATTGATTATTCTCATTGATTCATTATTTCTTCTGTTTGTAATTTACACTTACAGATCATTTGACCTTACGATTATTTTTTTCCATCCCAAGGAATATAAGATGTCTTCTAAGAAGAAAATGAAAGGTTGTCATATATGGAAAAAATTTATCCTCAAAATAAAAAACATTTTGAATATATTGTATTGATTTGTAATAAAATAGTTATGTATGCACTTGTTTTACCAAGACTATGAAATAGTTCAGTCCATTGGTATTTGATTCCTTATAATCATGCCAATTTAATTGTAGTAGACACTGGATCTAGGCTTAATAGGGTTGGAGAACTACAAAATGAAACCTAAAAAGTTATTTTAATATGAATATAATATATTAAAGGGGAATTATATAAAACATATAACAGAAACAAGTGGTGAATATAGAATATGTCCACCAGAAATAAAAGAGAGACTTGATATCTCATACCTTAAGTGTCGAATTTCATCATACTTGTTTGACACAATAGTATATTAAATATAGGATTATTATAAATATATTATATAAATTTAATAGTATTTACCATAAAAAATAAGATAAAACTATAACCTTTTATTTACCATTTATTAATAATTCTATCTCAGAATCACATTTCAGGTAATATTTGCTTTTTTCTACATAGGTTTTTTTGTATTATGAGAAACATTACATTGGTCATGGATTCATAATATCATGATTTTTATTCAAGATATTACTATAAAATATATTCATTATATATTTATTCAGTGTAATCCATAAAATTTATTTATAGAAAATGAATTATAACATCCATTGAGATGGTGTTCTATATATACTCTTGGGTGTTGTTTCCATTTTATCAATGGATATAACGAAAAAAAGTTGGATAATATATCATCATTATAGAGTAAATATTATTTCATATATATAACATATATTCATTAATTTATCCTTATCATCGTCTATGTAAATGGTTTGATAAAAATATATCACATCGTATTGGGAGGGAGTGTCATTCGTACACATAAATGATGTTATCATATTCCCACAGAATGTAATGTGTGAAGGTATATGTGATATTATAAATCATGAAGTATAATTATGTAGTAAAAATCTTGTACATATTTCAAACCAATTATTATATCAAGCTGTGAGAGGTGGGTATTGAAAATGAATTACATCAGTTCGTGTGGCTTTAGTCTGTCATACACACAAATGATGGTTTCTTATAAAATTAGTGAAATAGGAGATGGATATTGGTTAAAAATTTAAAATAATAAAAACTCAGTATATTTTATATATTTATGTTTTAATAAAATCATTTTTGAAAAATATTTTATGGTGTTAGATGAAGGGACAAAATGAAAGTACATTGTTAAGTGTTACACCTCTTATTTATATAACTCTGTTAGGTTTACACCTAATGCCTTATTAGAAGATTTTTATATTGAAAATAATGAATATATGATATGGGGAGGAAATAGAGAAATAAATATTTTCAGGGAATGTATAGACCAATTTTTTTTTATTTTATTATAGGATAGGAGAGGGGGTTTCCTTTTATATGTGGGGAAAAGGACATACATTGATATTTGAAAAGAAAAATGTGTACAAACATTTTTATGTTTCAAAAAAATCTTTAAAATGGACCATTATAGAATATTGATTATATAGGGCTGAAATATGTGCAAAAAATTGATTTTTAGTGGTTTTTATTTCATTTTACTCCTTATCATTTTAGTTTTACCCTATGAACACCCATTTCATCATTAACCCCAATAATTCATTTTTACTATTTTAATATTTAATTTGACAAAACATTCTGTTAAATTTATTATATAATATTAATTACTAAAATTATAAATATTTAATTCATTTTTAAAAATTCAATTCATATAAGTAGTATAATTTTATTTAAAATTGAACCCATATATGTGATTAAAATTATTATTTCCAAATTGAACACTTTCATAAACATATAATTTTTTAATAAAACAATTAAATATATAATTGATAATAATAACATAAATTGGATTAATAAATTTATAAATGGTTCAATTATACTTTTATAACCATCATAAAATACAATAAATATTTTATCATTTTTAAACAAAAATACAATTTTTATAAGAATCAGTATTTTTTTATTCATTAAAAAATTAATTATTCAATGAAATTATAAAAAATTAATTGAATGATAATTTTTGACACATTGATTAAAAATATGAAGTATAGTTTTTGAAATATAATTTCTATATTTATAAAAAAAATACTTTTCATAATTTTTCCCAAAAAGAAACATTTTTTTTGAAAAATAGTATTTTGGAGACCTATTAAAGTTGTACTAAAAATTATATTTTTTGTCAATATGAATTATTTATATAAAAAATTTATAATTGATTGTTAAAAATTAATTATTCCTATTATTTCAAAAAAAAGTATAGTCTTGGTTATGGTGGTCATAATTACATAATAACATTAATAATACATTATGTTTCATTAAAACGTTGTGATGAATGTAAGGAAAACTATCCATGAAATTAATTTTTTTTTAAAAAAATATTACTTCATATAATATCATGGAAGTAAATTATACGCCCCCCCATAAAATTAACTTTTTTATTGAAGTTAATTACATTGAAAAAAAAACAAATTAGTATACTTCTACCACACCATATCCTAAGGATCCCACAAAGCTTCTTCAAATTGCTGGTTTAATAACAAAATCATGAAAAGGATAATGGTATTATTTTACCGTACATCATCTATAAAATCAAGAATATCCATTGGGTGTCTTTCATAAGAAATATTATGTTCTATTAGTATGACACCTAAGTTCAGTTTATGTGAAGGACTAGACATGGACTTCCACATGAGAGATACATGGAACGAATCATGGACTCGATATTGGTTTAGTGGAAGCACCAAGAGATAAGGTACCGTCACAAGATAATATTTTATGTCAAAAGGATTTATATACCCTGGGATTATCTTCAAATTATTGAAAAAAAATTATTATCTTATTAAAAGGTGAAATACACAGGAAAACTATCTCACAAACTACAAATTTCATATCACACCAATGATTTTCATTGAATCGTTTTTTGTCAACTCTGAGTGACCATGATGTTTTTCAGAATGGATCGAACCTTCTATTCCATTTATTTAGAAATATATGGTCCCAATAGATAAATTTAACCATCCTCATGAATGTATGTTTGAGTTATACAAATATTTTTATAGAGGGATTTAAAAGGATCCTTATGAATTCTTGAGTAATATATATTATTGTCTGAAAACTCAACATGAGGAATTGGTTAATCTAAAACACCTTTGAATTAAATCAAAATAGATCTAATAATTTCATCATGGTTTGTAATTCTTCTCTCAATTATACAATATATATGAAAATTATATGTAACACTAAAATATAGCTTCATATTTAGGGTCATCTAAAGAATTTCCTAGAACATTGAGGTAATCCTTAGATCTTGATCATGAATAATAGAATGTTGTACGTAATGAATCCTTATAACTTATTTAATTAAAATCCTATAAATATGATCTATATAGAAATATCCTCTGATAGTGATGATGTGTGCTTACATTTTAAGGTGATTGGCAACAACCCATAGAGCATTATTCTTTTTAGATGTTTTTGGGAGTTTGAAAATAAAATCCATTGTCATTTTTTCAATTTCTATTATAGTTTGGGTAATGGTTGTACAATCCCCTAATATTTTTTTCTCTCACCCTTATATTTCATAAATAACATGTAATCGGATAAAATATCTTTAATATATCTCTCCATTCCATCCCACCACAAATACTCTTTCAGATATATAAACTTCTTTGTTCTTCCCACATGAATAGAGAATGAAGAACTATGAGATTATACTATGAGCTATTTCATCAAATATCGTATATATGGAATAGATACATCGTACTTGAACATTATCATTCAATTATGATAAAGGTTAAACCCTAATAAAATTTCTCACCTTCATCTATATCTCTATATTTTCCTTCATCACCTCTTTAATACTTACTTGTATATATTTTAGAACACACATTCAAGAGAGATTATATAAATCACATTTATTCAATATTTTTATATCCATCCATTGAAAATAAAAAAATATTGGCTCTTCTTTTCCACATTATATATAATATAGATTTATTCTTTAAACAAAAATCATTTACCACCTTGTTACCTTTCCAAGGGTAGTAATACATTAATCATTTACAATATTTTTTAATCTACAACCCTATTCTTAGGATCATTCTCAACTCTTTATATGTTTATTTATACTTCAGAATTTTATGATCAATGAACATATAACAAATTTCTCTATAAGGACAATTCCTCCGTACATTTCGATGAAAAATTTCCCTCGATAACTCCCAATCATGATTTTGGTAATTTTTCTCATGAACCTTCAATGGTTATGTGGAATAATATATTAAAATATCAATATGAATGAGGATGAACAATAATATCCAAAAAAAGAAGAAAACATTATATCTTAATTATCAATATTGGACTAGGCCAATGTTCAATAGCCTTTATTTATTGTGGAACTGCCGATTTAACCTTTCTTACGATTATATAACCCCAAAATGAATCATTCTATTTCCAAAAATCAATTTTTTAATATGTATTTATACTTTATCCATCCTTAGTTTTTTCAGTATATTAATAACATGATTTTCAAGATCTTCCTTGCACTTTGAATATTTAAATATAGAATCTATGAAGATGACCACAAAATGATTAATGTAATATTTATATACAATATCCATTGAATCCATAAATGTAGTTTTGGAATTATAAAGACAAAATGGAATCAATATATACTCACAATGTCAATACCTTATTCAGAACACTCTCATTGGAATATCCTTATTACTGACAATTAATTGATGATATACCAAATGAATGTAAATCTTGGAAAATTTTTTATCTCTACAAAGTTGATCAAACAAGTCATCAATATGTGTAAGATGGTACTTTTTCTTGGATTTGATCTTATTCATTTCATGGTAATCAAGGAATAGTTGCATTGATAAATCATTATTCTCAAAAAATAGATTAGGTGTACCCAAAGGTGATTCTTGTGGCTGAATGAATCCCTTTTCATGGTTATCAGGGATTTTATTCTTCAATTTCTATTACACAATCAAGGTCATTCTATTGGGACTTTATAGAGTTGGTGTGGCACCAGGTATGATTAATGTTGTGAAATAATCTTGATGAATCATGGTAAGTCTTGGAAATCATCTATAAAGACATCAAAAAAATCCAAAAAAAGTTATGTCATTGTTTTTGAATTTTTCCCCACACATTTGAATTAAAAACCCCTTTTGAATAAGAATAAAGGCAATAAAATGGATTTGATCCCCATTAGAAGTTTATATATTTCATAAACAATAGATGGACATATATGGGATATGAATATCAAATGTGATTATTCTTCCTTGGAAATTTAAGTTGGATTTATTTTGAGAAATCAAAACCTTTTCTAATATAACTTATAATTCTACCAGAATGTGAATAAGAAGGTTTTCAGTAAGCACAATCATAAAAACTTCCACGGAAGAAGAACCATAGACGTGAGAAGAAATTATCATTCCATTATAAGATTTCATTGTTAATTCAACATCTAATAATTGGGAAAAATAATTAAAATTCTTCAATAATTTTTAGGAAATAATGTAATTTATAAAGCTAATCTCAATAAGTAACTTCAATATTTGAAAAAATATATCTCCCCTCCAACTTCATTGTTCTATATTCTATCTCATTGTAAATCCAATGTGTTCAGCATGACCATTATACATCATTGATTAGAGTTTCAAATCATTCAAAATACACCTAAAGAATGACACATTATTTTCAATCAACGATCTCTTAGGTTTATCCTAATAAATTCAAAGTCATCATCTATAAAAATCATGCATGATTTTCTATAATTATTATTTGAATTTTTAATACATATCTGTCAATAGTTCCATTATAGTATTGAATCAAATCCTATTGTCAAACACAATTTTTGGATTGTGTAAATCTCAATAAACCATTTTAGATTTATTACTCCTTCGTACAACTAGGTTAGATCCACATCAACTTTCAAAATCAATGGATGACCAATTTTCTTGGAAAACCACACTCTATTCACTACCATAAATTAAGAATTTTGATTTATATATAGGATTATCCAATGGTTTTTTAATAACATATTATAATATGTGTTTCTAAAGGTTGTATAAACCTTTCTATGATACCAATAGTAATGAACCAAAATTCTCATAAAAATTATATAATAAAAGATCAATATTTATTAAAAACATAATGATCCACATCATAGTAGTCTATGTGTAGTGCCTTTGGAAACTTAAACACATAAAAAAATGGTCTGTAAGTGAGATACATCATTTCCCACTAAGTTATTCATAACTATCACCCATCTTATACATATCATACATAATAAATTTCTTTATAACTTGTGGACCAGAATCATAATAATGGGTGATCATAGATCCTTAGGCAGGGTAAACATGATAGATATCTACATAACATGATCATAAGGGCATGAGAATATGAATGTTACATTTTCAAACCATACCCTACAAATCATATATCATGAACATGAGTCATAGAATAGATCCTGTTAGTTGATCATACATGAATCATAAATTAATCAAATATCATGAGCAGTGAGTTTACAACATGGAAATAAGACATATATTTTTGGCATACATATAAGCATATAAAACATTATGTCAAGGCTACCCACCATGTAATTCATATAATGATCGGTATGGGAAAACCACCCATGTTCCTACTTTGGGCTACATATAACCTCCCATGTACCCTCATTGTGTGATTAGTATAATATATCGTGTACCCTTTGAGATGAAAAAATAACAATCAATACCCATTGCATTGGATGAAGATATAGGTCCCATCTGCAAATAATCCACACAATTTGTTGACCTCACCTGTTTTGATAATCCCAATTATGCATTCATATAATTTTTTAATCTCAATCTAATGTTTTTCTATGTATTAATTCTTTCAATATGTTATCAAGATGATAATAATATTAAAATGATCCCTGAGATATGTTAATCCATGTTTATATAAGTTCTGGAGTAACTCTAACCCATTCAGATGTGTTTTGCATAAAACAGAAAAGTGTTATAGCTACTGGTATAGAGATACCGGTACTCAGTCTACCAATTGACTTAGTCTACTAATAGACAGAGTAACCGATACACTAAGGTCACTGATATAAACAGAGTTACCAGTAAGCAGAAACAAAGTCTATTGACAGAACGTACGAGCTATCGATGTGCATGTCTACCAATAGTTACCAGTAGAGTAAGCCTACGGATACGAGTACCGAATCAAAAACCAGAGTTACCAATATGAGGAAGTCTACTGATAAAACCAGTTTACCAAGCTACCGACAGACAAACATACCAGAAGTCTACTGATAGAGAGAAGTCTACCGATAGAGCAAGTTCACAGATAGTTACTGATAAAAGTATTGTCACCGATATATCAAGCTACCGATGGAGAGATAGCTACCGATGGAGAGACAGCTACCGATGGAGAGATAGCTACCGATGGAGCAACATCTACCGATAACACGAGCTATTGATGGAACTAAAGTCACCGGTATATGAGCTACTGATGCAAGTTAAAAAGAGATACTGATAGATGGTTCCGAGACACAAAGTCCACCGTGCACGTCTACCAATATAATGATCCTAATTCTTGACCAACAAGTCAAACCCTATACTCTTCATACTATTTATTTATTTAGCTAACGGTTACATTTGATGGTTTTAATGCAGTTAATGTTATGTTATGATTTCTGTTACATGTTAGGGAATTGTACCTAGTACCCATGCAAAAGGTGATTATTTTTTTTCTTCTGAAGCTGAAAGCTATAAAGGGACAGAAGAAGATCGTGCAAGGAAGGGCTCCTCAAAAAGCACTATGGGTGATTAATATTACACGAAAGGCACTAAGAATACACATGAAGGGTGAAAGAGACAAGAGCTGAACGACATTAAAATGTGGAGCATTTTTCTCTACTCTGCATCCATACTCCAAGAATAATGGACATTCTCGAAGAAACATATCCGTGAGGAGAACACAAGCTGCATCTTGAGTGAAGAACTACAACAAACATTCCATGTACTCAGGCTGCTAAGCCGGACCAAGAATCAAAGAAGAAAACGACACTCTGTTTTCTAAGAAAAACCAGAGAGGGACTCAGAAGATTTTCTTATAGTGACCCAAACAATACATACATTGTTAATACATCAAAATTTTAATCATACTTATTACAACACATAAGAAAAACATGAAAGGACCTTATAGGTATAGTGTCTTTAGAAACTAGGAAACATAAATAACTGGTTCATAAAGCATCTACACCGTCTCCAATTTATTTCATCGTATATATAGTCCCTTTTTGGCATATCATACTTAATAACCTTCTTCCGGACCTGGGGAAAGAAGTCATACAAAAGGGTGAGCTCAAATGCTCAGTAACGGTAAACAAAAGAAATATCAATCACATCAAATTTAAAAGAACATAACATTTTGGAAATCATACCCTGCAAAAGAGATCATAATTTCATAACATGAGATAAATCATGGTAGTGAAATGTAATCCCAATAATCATAAAATAAAACATGAAACTTTGTGGCATATAGACATGATCATATAGAATCATTTCTTATTAGTCAAGACTCATATCCAAGACTATCTTAGTTGACAAAGTCCATTTCTGAACTGAGTTCACTCCTCGTTTCAGTCCTGTTTCACTGAACCGGTTTAACCTGCCGTTCCAGCCATGTCTATCTCATGAGATATAAAATCTTTACCCAATGCATTGGAGGGATATATAGGTCCCACCCATCTTATAATGATACCATTCTTATTGTGCCACAAAATCATAAACCATACATCATAGCATAACCCATGTAATAAAAATGGGAATCTTAAACATCATAAAATCATAAAACAATTCATATAAGATAAAGGAATTCATATAAATATTTCCATCACAACATAATCATATCAATGTAAGAATAGGGACATAAACAGAACCCTATATTATCTTAGATGGAAAATAATTTTGATAAAACACTTGAACTACATTCTTGAGGAAAATATCCTTTCTACTACAAAAACATTTTTCATTTTCTTAACATGCCATACAATTTTAAACTAAAAGAATTTGATTAAAAATAAACATGAAAACTTGTAAAAACATATTCTTGGAAATAATTTTTTAAAAATCCATTCATGCCGTATAAGTTAAAAAAACATTCTTCACCTACTTTTTCGGAAAATTCAAAAGGTACCTTGTACGAAAAACGACAAAAGATTCCTTTCATATATTTTACTAAAAACTCCCCGAAGGGTAAAATTGGATTTAAAAAATTGTAGGTGGATGGAAATAATATTACATATTGAGGAAACATGGATGTGGATGAGAAAATACAGCCCATTAAATACCAATGTATAAACAATATCGGATAAAAATGAGATTGTGATATTTTCCCTTACCTTAGGTCCGATATGCTTTTTACGTGTCTGAACCACCTGTATAATGATATAAATAATGTTATTGACTTATTTCAGAAACACACATATTGTTATGATATCATATATGGTCATATTATTAGCTTCTTATTAGTAATATTTAATTACTACTTGTTATTCAGGTGTTTATTACTTTTTTGTTCTTATGAGTGTTTTGTCGAATAAATTCTTATTCCTCATTATAGGATATAAATACATAATTTAAAGAATTTTATTAGTGTAATATATATCATATTAATTCATTAAATTCATTTATATAATCATTATTCCCTGGAGATGATATAGAATGAGTCGCATCACATCGTGGAGATGGTAGGCTGTACGTACGCACAAGCGATGATATCGTTCCCATGATCATGGAATTGTATTGAAGTGCATGTATACTATTTCAGAATCAATATCACTTTACAATAATGATATATAGTTATTTATTTTCACCAGTATACCCATCCAAGTAAGGTGGTGGTGGAAAACAGATTACACCACGACGTGGAGATGTTATTCTGTACGTACGCACGCACGGTGATTTCGTTTTCCGTAGGATGGATAAGAGATGAAATAGGGTTGTTTAATATTTATAATAACATATAAGTATATGAGGGATACTGATGTTATTACCTCATAATGAAACAACTAAACAATAGGGAATATAAGAATAATGGAACTTGAATAAAATGGTAGAAGGTATTACCTCTTTCTCGAAGTGCCTCCTTTAAACTTTCTCTTAAGGCACTAGAGTTGGTCTTTTGAGAAGACCAGTACTTCTAGTAGGTTTCTATGGAAGTGGGGAAGTGAAATGGGCAGGGGTGGCCGAGCTTGAAGGCTCAAATTTGTGTGAGGAAGAGAGGTAGTAGGTTCCTTTTATAAGGGAGGAGAGGGGCACCTTGGGAAAAACTGAAAATATTATTTTATTATAAAGCCATATTCGGTTTTAAATAGCTCTAAATTGATTTATTTCGAATCTATGGTTGGTAGGGGTCTAAATAATCTCATACAATAGAATTTGGACAAGTTTAGTTTACTATTTTAACCTTATCATTTAGATTTAAGTTTAAGTTTGATAATTTTACTTTTACCGTTTCTTTTTGTGTTCTTACACTATAAGGTTAATAAACTTACTATAACAAGCCAAACGAACCCCAAGTTGTTTTTTATTAATATATATAACCTTATCTAAGTCATTTGGACGAACCTTAGATTTTTAGGAATAAAATAATAATTAGTAATATAATATTTGTTTTAAAAACTATTTTATGTCAATTTTGACACTATGTAGTAATTGACTTTTGTGAATATCATTACAGAATGATTAGATCGAAAAAAGTTAATTAAATCAATAATACCATGTAATATTAACCTAGAAATTTTTTGGAATTCATAAAAAGTCTCTAATTACATTTATTTGTGTATTTCTAACATCAATTCTGTCAATATTTCATTAATAAGATAATTACTGCATCATCATTGTGTCATAAATAAATTAAATTATTTATTGTCTAAAAATTACAAATAAACTACCATCATGTAGGAAATCTTTTTAGATTTCTAATTAATATTTATAGTTGAATTTAGATAATGTATAAACCTATATTAAAAATTATTTACTTATTAAACGTTGATTTCAACTATTTTACCCCTTCTTTAAATAAATTAATAATAAATGTCCTAATCTAATCCATGTGGACCTAAATGGTCAACTTTTATTCCTAAGGTTGTTTTTGATCGAATTACACTTATAAAATAGAATTAGGACATGTTTTAGGATAATAATAATATCATTTTTACCCTAAAAAAATTAATTACTAAAAGATTTTTGTTAATGTCAATTTTGTCTTTACATTAAATTAATTAATCCAAATTGTCATTTTCACTACCAAGTGGCTCAATGGGGTCCCAAAATCGACCCAATGATTCCCATGCTCGTCCACTACTCATCCAATAAGGTTAGGAAAAGTTTCAAGGTAATTTTGAATTATTATAATATTAGTTTAACCTTGAATTACCTTATTTACCTTTAACCACAGTAAATAAAAATTATCATAGTTACTATTCATAATTTAAAAAATAAATAAAAGAAACCTATTAACATAATTTGGAGCCACTAATTAAAAATATGGAATCCATTTTTAAAAATTCAAAACACAGAAGTTTCAGTAATTAATTTAAAATTAATCTCGTTGTTAAGAAAACGGGTTTTAAAAGTTAAAACATTGCCAAAGATTGAAATGTTTTTACATATGAATTCAATGTAAAATTAATGGTAATGACATAAATTATATTAAATGGAAAAAATATATTCTATTTATACTTTTAAAACATTCCATATTATAATTTAACCATATAAAGTATTACAATGAAAAAAATTAGTTTTTAATTAAAATATAGCGTGTTTTTACTATTGATTAAAATTTGAAAGTTATCAGAATAATATGAAAAATTTATCCAAAGTAAATTTTTATATCCTGATTTTAAATAATAATTTCATTTTGTCAAATTGAACTTATAAACCTCTCAAAAACTAGATTTAATGTGGGCGCGCCATCAAAAAGTGGTAAAACTGCATTTTTTTAAAAATACTTCTTTTATCCAAAAAACTGATTTTGTTTTCATAACTCATTATAGAAAATGTATAAGATTAATTAAAATGTTATAAAATTAAAAATTCAGTTAATTCTATTCATAACGGCTAATATTATAATATATCATTGTTTAGTGAAAATCGGTATTGCGTACGACGCAAGCTATCGAGGAAGGCCGCGATTGCATGTAAAGCAATCCAAGCTAGTGTTGTGTGCAGTGAAAGACTACTTTGATGATTTATATAACATAAAAAAAATATTTCTCATAAAAGTATCAGGTGTTACATTCTACCCCCCTTAAAATGAATTTTGCCCTCAAAATTCGTCACTTCGTTACAAACTGATGAGGATACCTCTCCCTCATCATATCCTCACGTTCCCATGTAGCTTCTTCTAATTGGTGGTTCCTCCATAAATCTTTCACCAAGCAAGTGGTCCTGTTCCGTAGGACTTTTTTTCTATGATCCAGAATCTCTATCGGCTATTCATCATAAGAAAGATCTTGTTCCAGTGGTACAACTTCTGAGCTGATTACATGTGAAGGATCAGGTATGTACTTTCTCAGGAGAGATACAAGGAACACACTGTGAACTTGAGAGATATTTGGTGGAAGCGCCAATCGGTAAGCAACCTTCCCAACACGATCCAAAATTTCAAAAGGATTGATATATCTAGGGCTCAACTTTCCCTTCTTTCCAAATCTCATTACTCTTTTCCAAGGAGATATTCGTAAGAACACTTTATCACCCACTTCAAACTCTAGGTCTTTTCTTCAGTTGTCGGCATAACTTTTTTGTCGACTCTAAGATGATCTTATGTGTTGTTTAATAGATCTGACCTTTTCTGCCATTTCATCAAAAAGATCAGGTCCTAATAGCTTTTTTTCACCAACTTCATCCCAGCAAGTTGGATTCCTACTTATCGTTCCATAGAGAACTTCATAAGGAGCCATCTGAATATAGGAGTGAAAGCTATCATTATAAGAAAATTCCACCAAAGGTAGGTGTTGAACCCAACCACCTTTGAAATCTATAGAGAAAGCTCTCAACATATCTTCTAGATTTTGAATTTTCCTCTCAGACTGGCCATCTGTCTGAGGATGATAAGCAGTGATGAAACTCAACTCTGTATCCAGAGTATGATGAAGACTTCGCCATATCTTTGAGGTAAACCTCAGATCCCGATTAGATATAATAGAAAGTGGTACTCTAGGCAATCTTACCACTTCCTTTACATATATCATGGCAAGCTGATCTAGAGAGAAATACTCTCCAATAGCAATGAAGTTTACAAACTTTGTAAGACGATCAACTATGACCCAGATAGCATTATTGCATTTGGATGTTTTAGGAAGTCCAGTGACAAAGGCCATAGTGATGTTTTCCCATTTCCATCCAGGTATGGGTAATTGTTGTAACATCCCCTTAGACTTTTTTCTCTCATCTTTAACTTGCTGACAAACCAAGCATCGGGAGACATATTCAGCAACATCTCTTTTCATGTCATCCCACCAGAAGTACTCTTTCAGGTCCCTATACATCTTCGTGCTTCCAGGATGGATAGAGAATGAAGAACTATGAGCCTCATCCAGAAGCTACTTCTTAAATTCTGGGCTGGGAGGAACACAAACCCGATTCTTGAACTTTATTATCCCATCACAATCAAGGTTAAATTTAGGAACATTTCTCACCTTTTTTTGTAACTGGACATCTTCTTTCTGCACCTCTTTAATCTTCACATGTATAGATGGTTGAACATTCATTTGAGAAAGATACGATTTTTCCACTTCCATTATAATTCCAAGATCTATCCTTTGTAAATCCATAAATATTGGATCTTTTGTGATCCTCATCATGGATAAGCTAGCATGGTCTTGTCGACTTAATGCATATTCCACCTTGTTTGCTTTCCCAAGGTGGTAATGAATTGAGCAGTCATAATCCTTAATCAGCTCCAACCATCTTCTTTGGCGCATATTCAGCTCCTTTTGTGTGAAAATATACATTAAACTTTTATGATCAGTATAAATGTAACACTTTTCTCCATAAATATAATGCCTCTAAATCTTTAATGCATAGTTTATGACAGCTAACTCCAAATCATGAGTTGGGTAATTTTTCTCATGGATTTTCAACTGTCGTGAGGCATAAGCTATCACCATATTATTTTCAATAAGAACACACCCAAATCCCTTCTTGGACGCATCAATGTAGATCACAAACCTTTCTCCACTACATGGCAGTGTGAGCACAGGTGCACAACGTAACCTTCTTTTAAACTCCTTGAAATTCTCTTCACATTCATCCGTCCAAACAAACATAACTCCTTTCCGAGTCAACTTGGTGAGTGGATTAGATAATCATGAAAAATAATTCATAAAGGTTGATAATATCCAGCCAAACCAAGAAAAATTGCAATCTCAGTTACTTTTTTTTGGTCTCGACCATTTTTCGATAACCTCTATTTTTGCTGGATCCACAGATATCCCCTTTTGTGAGATTATGTGACCGAAAAATGCAACTTTTTGAAGCCAAAATTTACACTTGGTAAATTTTTCATAAAGCTTCTCCTTTCTCAGGGTCTTTAATACAATTCTCAAGTGATCTTCATGTTCTTCGTTGATCTTTTAATAGACAAGAATATCATCTATAAAGACTACCAAAAACTGATCAAGATAGTCTCTAAAGACTCTATTCATCAGATCCATGAAGATATAATGTGCATTAGTAAGACCAAATGGCATCACTATAAATTCATAGTGTTCATACCTTGTACGGAAAGCCCTCTTTAGTATATCCTCCCTTTTGACCCTTAATTGATGATACCCTGAACGAAGATCAATCTTAGAAAAGTATTGAGCTTCACGTAGTTGGTCAAATAGGTCATCAATTCGTGGGAGAGGATATTTGTTCTTGATTGTGATCTTGTTAAGTTCTTCATGATCAATGCAGAGTCTCATTGATCCATATTTCTTCTTAACAACCAGAACTGGTGATCTCCAAGGTGATGCACTAGGGTGTATGAATTCGTTATCAAGATTCTCTTGGAGTTTCTTCTTCAGTTCCTACAACTCAGTTGGGGCCATTCTATAAGGTGTCTTTGAAATAGGCAAAGCACCCGGTACGAGTTCTATTGAAAACTTAACTTCACTATTTGGTGGAAGCCCTGGCAATTCCTCCGGAAAGACATCTTCAAATTCCCAAAAAATGGCCATATTATTAATCGTCAGTTTCTCTCCAACCATTTGAGATAAATAAACTTCATTTAGTGGAATCAAGACCCATAAGATAGAAGAAATTTCCACTGGAAGGTTATGTTCATCCTTTCATCGATTTATGATCATAGATAGATCTGGAATATGAAATGTGACTTCCCTTCTTTGGAAATTGATATGAGCTCCATATAAAGAAAGACAATCCATGCCAAGAATAACATCAAATTCAACTATTAGAAGGATCATAAGATTTTCAGGAAGTACTTTCCCACAAACTTCAATCAGAGAAGAATTGTAAACTTTTGATGCGACTGTTGTGCCATTAGGAGTTGTCATAGCCAACTCAACATCTAATTGTTGAGGTAATACGGCGATACCCTTAGAAAATTCTTCAGAAATAAAAGTTTGGGTGTATCCAGAATCAAATAAAACATTTTCTAGTTTATAGTGGATGGTAAGTGTACCTCTCACCACTACGTTGTCTTACTCCACATCTCCGATAGTAATTGCATGTGACATTCCTTTGTCTTTGGACTTAAGTGTTTTTTGATGTCTATCATAATCATCAACCCTTGGATTAGGGAATTGATTGGCATAATTCCCCATCTCCTTGAACTTAAAACATTGAAGTGTAGTAGGTTCATTCTGTGTATCCCTTACTTTGTTTTCATCATTAGACATCTTCTTCCCATTATTTTGAAATTCAATTGCCTGATGACCTTCTTTTCTGCAGTTATAAAATTTTCTTGTCCCCTTAAGACAATTTCCTCCATGTTTCTTTCCACACTTTGAGCATAAGGGAAAACTCATCTTCTTTTCAGTGTGGTCTTTAGATTTTCCTTTGAATTCCATTTTCCTCTTCTTATCAAACCCATGTGACTGATGGGTTACACCAATCTCCATCTCAACATTGAGAGCACATCGAATAATTTCCTCATAACTATTGAAGTCACTTATGGCTAACGTCCTTCGAAGAATTGGTTTTAAGCCACTAATGAATCGATCGATCTTACTCTCAGGTTGGATAATTATTCCGAAAGCATACCTTGAAAGTCTTGTAAAATTTGTTTCGTAGGTACCGACGGATTCATCATACGTTTTCTTCAGTTCAAGAGACTCCTTATCCATCTTTGTTTGAAGATTACGATGGAAATAGTTATTGAAAAATAAGTTCTTGAACTCATCCCATTCCATGGAATCGATTTCATTCATTTGCCTCATAATATTAATAAGATTCCACCATTGATCAACATCACCTTCCAAATGATACACTGCTAAGATGACTTTATCATGTTCAGAACATTGAAGAACTGAAAATATCTTTTTAGTGGTTCTGATCCATTGTTCAGCCACTAATGGATCAGAAGACCCACTGAATGAAGGTGGATGCTGCCTCATGAAGGATTCAACAGAATGTTGCTCCTTCCTTTACTCATTTGGAAGTCCTGCATGATTCATAGATTGAGAATGTTGTGTGAGAATGTCAACAAGATATTTCAATCCATCTCCCATATCGTTTGGTTACTCAGGGGGACAATCATTGCATTTCCCGTCGCATTCCTCATTAACACGGTTCCTTCTGGTTTTAGCCATTGACTAAAACCAAGAAGAATAGTGTGAGCAAAACTTATTATAATAGGAATACCACATAATCATGAATAAAATTTCACACTTAAGGTATTATCATAGGTTGTTCATGGCCATTTATAAAACACTAAGATTGTGTTCTATGCTTAGACATATCCTTAGGTTTCTTACTAAGGATTTCACATCCTAGTTTCCAAAGGTTGACTATACCTTTCCTCTGATACCAACTATAGCGGTATGGAATTACTTCCAGTGGACTATAAATGATACCTATTAGGGAACTCCATGGGCAGCTATACACCCTAGGCGGGACACACCACAATCCCTAGTGGCACCCATTTCCTCATGAATCCCTTGGGTGGAGAGCCATGCTTTGTCCAATGCTCACATGTGAGAGTTACCAAGGATCAGATACATTCCTTCCTCCTTTGCCTATGATACCAACTATAGCGACCCAAAATTTACATACATGGTTAATACTTCAAAATTGAAGCATTCTTATTACAACATATAAAAAACCATGAAAGGACCGTACAGTTATAGTGTCTTTAGAAGCTGGGAAACATAAACAACTGGTTCATAAAGCATCTACACTATCTGCCATTTATTTCATCATATCTATAGTCCGATTTTGGAATATCTTACTTAAAAACCTTCTTCCAGACCTGGGGAAATAAAACATACAAAAGGGTGAGCTCTAATGCTCAGTAAGGGTAAACAAAAGAAATATCAATCACATCAAATTTATAAGAACATAACATTTTGGAAATCATACCCTGCAAAAGAGATCATAATTTCATAACATGGGATAAATCATGGTAGTGAAATATAATCTCAATAATCATAACATAAAACATGAAACTTTGTGGTATACACACATGATCATAGAGAATCATTTCTTATTAGTCAAGACTCATATCCAAGACTATCTTAGTGGAAAAAGTCCATTTCTGAACCGAGTTCACTCCTCGTTTCAGTCCTGTTTCACTAAATCGGTTTAACCAGCCGTTCCAGCCATGTCTATCTCATGAGATATAAAATCTTTACCCAATGCATTGGAGGGAGATATGGGTCTCACCCATCCTATAATTATACCATTCTTATGTGGTCCACAAAATCATAAACTATAAATCATAGCATAACCCATGTAATAAAAATGGGAATCTTAAACATCATGACATCATAAAACAATTCATATAAGATAAAGGAATTCAGAAAAATATTTCCATCACGACATAATCAAATCAATGTAATAATAGGGATAGAAACAGAACCCTATATTATCTTTGATGGATTATAATTTTGATAAAACACTTGAACTCCATTCTTGAGGAAAATATCCTTTCTACTTAAAAAACATTTTTCCTTTCTTAACATGTCATACAATTTTAAACTAAAAGAAGTTGATTAAAAATGAAGTTGAAAAATTGTAAAGGATGATTTTGGGAAATAATGTTTTAAAAATCCATTCATGACGTATAAGTTAAAAAAACATTCTTCTCGTACTTTTGTAAGCAAAGTCAAAAAGTACGTCGTACGAAAAACGTCAAATGATTCCTTTCATATCTTTTACTAAAAACTCACCGAAGGTTAAAATTGGATTTAAAAAATTGTAGGTGGATGGAAATAATATTACATATTGAGGAAATATGGATTTGGATGATAAAATACACCCCAGAAAAAACCAAAGTATAAACAATCTCGGATAAAAATGAGATTGTGATATTTTCCCTTACCTTAGGTCCAATATGCTTTATACGTGTCCGAACCTCCTGTATAATGATTTAAATAATGTTACTAACTTATTCCAGAATCATACTTATTGTTATGATATCATATATGGTCATATTCTTAGCTTCATATTAGTAATATTTCATTACTACATGTTATTCGGGTGTTTATTACTTTTTTGTTCTTATGCGTGTTTTGTCGAATAAATTCTTATTCCTCATTATAGGATATTGATACATCATTTAAAGAATGGTATTAGTGTAATATATATCATATTTATTCATTCAATTCATTTATATAATCATTATTCGATGAAGATCATATAGAACGAGTCGCATCTCATCGTGGAGACGGTAGGCCGTACGTACGCACAAGCGATGATATCATTCCCATGATCATGGAATTTTATTGAAGTGTATGTATTCTATTTCAGAATCAATATCACTTTAAAATAATCATATATAGTTATTTATTTGCACCATTATACCCATACAAGTATGGTGGTGGTTGAAAACAGATTACACCACGGCGTGGAGACGGTATTCCGTACGTACGCATGCGTGGTGATTTCATTTTCCGTAGGATGGATAAGAGGTGAAATAGAGTTGTTTCATATTTATAATAACATATCAGTATATGAGGGATACTGATGTTATTACCTCATAATGAAACAACTAAAGAAGAGGGAGTAGAAGAAGAATGGAACTTGAAGAAAACGGTAGAAGGTATTACCTCTTTCTCAAAGGGCATCCTTTAAACTTTCTCTTAAGGCACTAGAGTTGGTCTTTTTATAAGACCAGTACCTATAGTAGGTTTCTAAGAAAGTGGGGAAGTGAAATGGGCGTGTTTTGGCCGAGCAGGAAGGCTCAAATAGTTGTGAGGAAGAGAGGGAGGAGGTTCCTTTTATAATGGAGGAGAGGGGCACCTTTGGAAAAACTGAAAATATTATTTTATTATAAAGCCAGATTCGGTTTTAAGTAGCTCCAAATTGATTTATTTATAAGCTAAGGTGGGGATGGGTCGAAATCCTCTCATCCAATAGAATTTGGACAAGTTTATTTTAATATTTTAACCTTATCATTTAGATTTAACTTTAAGTTAGATAATTTTACTTTTATTGTGTCTTTTTGTGTTCTTACACTATAAGGTTAATAAAATTACTTTATCAAGCCAAACGAACCCCAAGTTGTTTATTATTAATATATATAACCTTATATAAGTTATTTGGACGAACCTTATATTTTTAGGAATAAAATAACAATTAATTATATAATATTTGTTTTAAAAACTATTTTATGTCAATTTTGACACTATTTAGTAATTGATTTTTGTGAAAATCATAATAGAATGATTGGTTCGAAAAAAGTTAATTAAATCAATACTATCATGTCATATTAACCTATAAAATCAGTTTAATTCATAAAAAGTCTCAAATTACATTTATTTGGGTATTTATAACATCAATTATGTCAATATTTCATTAATAAGATAATTACTGCATCATCATTGTGTGATAAATAAATTAAATTATTTATTGTCTAAAAATTACAAATAAAATACAATTATCTAGGAAATCTTTTTATCTTTTTAATTAATATTTATAGTCTAATTTATATTATGTATAACCCTATATTAAAAATTATTTACTTATTAAACATTGATTTTAACTATTTTAACCCTTCTTTAAATAAATTAATAATAAATGTCCTAATCTAATCCAAGTGGGCCTAAATGGTAATATTTTATTCCTAAGGTTGTTTTTGGTTGAATTACACTTATCCAATAGAATTAGTACATGTTTTAGGATAATAATAATATCATTTTTACCCTTACAAAAATTAATTACAAAAAGATTTTTGTTAATGTCAATTTTGTCTTTACATTAAATTAATTAATGCAAATTGTCATTGTCACTACCAAGTGGCTCAATGGGGTCCCAAAATAGACCCAAGGATGCCCATGGTCGACCACTACTTATCAAAAACGGTTAGGACAAGTTTCATGGAAATTTTGAATTATTATAATATTCTTTTAACCTTGAATTACCTTATTTACCTTTAACCGTAGTAAATAAAAATTACCGTAGTTACTATTCATAATTTTAAAAAATATAAGTAACCTATTAACAAAATTTGGACCCACTGATTCCAAATATTGAATTCATTTTTCAAAATTCAAAACACAGAAGTTGCGGTAATTAATTTAAAATTAATCCTGTTGTTAAGCAAACATGTTTTAAAAGTTAAAACATTGCCAAACATTGAAATGTTTTTACCTATGAATTCAATGTAAAATTAATGATAATGACATAAATTATATTAAATGGTAAAAATATAATCTATTTATACTTTTAAAAAATTCATTATTATAATTTATCCATATAAAGTATTGTGATGAAAAAAAGTTGTTTTTAATTAAAATATATCCTGTTTTTACTATTCATTAAAATATGAAAGTTATCAGAATAATATGAAAATTTTATCCAATGTAAATTTTTATATCCTTATTCTAAATAAGAATTTTAGTTTTTCAAATTAAACTTATAAACTTGTCAAAAACTAGATTTAATGTGGGTGCGCCATCAAAAGGCGGTAGAACTGCATTTTTTGAAAAATACTTCTTTTATCCAATAAACTGATTTTGTTTTCATACCTTATTCTAGAAAATGAATAAGATGAATTAAAATTTTATAAAATTCAAAATTCAGTTAATACTATTCCTAATGGATAAAATTATAATATATTGTTGTTTAGTGAAACTCGGTATTGCGTACGACGCAAGCTATCAAGGAAGGTCGCGATTGCGTGTAAAGCAAGCCAAGCTAGTGTTTTGTGTAGTGAAAGATTCCTTTGATGATTTATATAACATAAAAAAAATATTTCTCATAAAATTATCGGGTGTTACATGTCTGATAAACCAAACGAGTCCATAGATCCACTACTAGTCACTAAATCATTTCTAAAATCAATCATACTTCTCTTAGTGATTATATCTTTATACTTTGAGCAGTTTGTGTACCCTATTTATTTTACACACACACTGTCTCCTGTGCTAAACTGGAGGATTATTAAATCCTCACTCAAACTCCATAACTCTTTTTTTTCCACTGTCGATTGTGGTAGAGGTCGAGTAAGACCTGAACAGCTTGTGAGATGTTTGTTTCTCCCACGAAGAACTGTGGTAGAGGTCTTTGTACCTGAACAGTAGTGTATTGTTGTTTACCTCAGATCTAGTGTGTGGATCAATTTATATAAATTGTTGAGAGGCCTCAGTCTCAGCTTGAGACTGAACCTCTTGGTTAACTTTGTTGTTCTCTTATAATAACTCTATAAGTAGTACACATATATATTTTACATATTCCACTGCGATTACTTTGAAATAAAAAACTATTTTAAATCTACTTTGATAGTTAAATTAGAAAGTGTTTATGCTTATTGTAAACCAGTAAGTTATTTTCATAAGTTAATTTAATCTTAAAATTAAGTTAACTGAGACCTAATCAATCTTTGAGAAACTAATATAAACTAAACACTCTGTATAGATTCACAACAGTTAAACATTGTTTTTAAATTAGGGGATTTTAAGAGAAATGTTTTTAATAGAAATTTTAATTGGAACTCAATTCACCCCCCCCCCCTCTTGAGTATCCACTCTGACCAACATTTGGTATCAAAGGATTGTTTTTGTTAAAGGGTTGTTGAAATAATTTTTTTTCAACTATGATTTTAGTTGCATCTTTAATGATCTTTGATTTATGTTAGTTCTAAATTTTATCTCTTTATACCTATTTTCTAAAATCAAGTTAGGGATAATAGACTAGAGGGTGCTGCTACTAGCCGTCCACCTTTCTTCAATGGCATAAACTATGCCTAGTGGAAACTGAAAATAAAAATTCATTTAGAAATCATGGGTTTTGATATTTGTATTGCTATAGAGTCTCAATATAAAATTCCAGAAACTTAATGAACAACTTTGGATGAACCTAAAAATACTGCATACAATTATAATTATAAAGCTATTAATGCTCTGTACTATGCTTTAAGAGATGAAGACTTTAATAGAATTTCTGCTTGTAAAACTGCCTTTGAAATATGGGATACTTTGGGTGCTTATCATGAAGGAACAAATAACGTTAAAGAAATGAGATTGAATACTTATACTATTAAATATGAAAATTTTAAAATGAAATCTGATGAACCTATTTCTGATATGTATCTCAGCTTTAATGAGATAGTCAATACAATGAGTTCACTTGGAAAAGTTGTTCCAGCTAAGGAACAAATTATGACGATACTGAGATGTCTGCAAAAATGATGGAGAGGCACCTCTATCTCAATCAGAGAGTCATGTTACATTGGGGCACTGCCATTAAAGGAGCTTATTGGTAAATTAATGATTTATGAGGGAGAACTCAAGGTGAATAAGAACTCAAGGTTAATAAGGAGGAATATTATGAACCTAAGAGAAAATCCTTAGCTTTCAAGTCTACTTCCTATAAGAGTAATGACAAGGAGAAAATGCAAATACCTACTGAGAGTTCAACCAGTGAGGATTCTTATTCAGATAGTGATGCTGAGATAGCTCAAATAGCCAGGAGATTCAAGAAGTTTTATAGGAAGAAGTAATTCATCAGTAAATCTAACTATAAAGGAAAGTATGACAACAAGGGACACAAGAAGAAGGATCGGAAGAAAGCTGAAAAGAATGATAAAATAGTATGCTATGAATGTAAAAGGAAAGGACATATCAAGGATGATTTTCCAAAGTTAAATGTCAAAAATAAATATGATTATGAAGACAAAAGTATAAGAAAGTTGTAAAATCAACTTGGAGTGCATCTGAAGACAGCACAACTGAATCTGAAGTTTCTGATTCTGAGAAGAATCATACCGACATGTGTTTCATGACCAGCACATCTGAGGTAACCTTAGATACTCCTGTTTTGAATTCTTATTATTCTGAAGATGATGCAGAATCTGATTTTGATTCTAAAAACATGACTACTATAGAATTATTTGAATACTGTAATATGATAGAGGAGACATGAAATGAACTTAAGGTTAAATACAAATCATTAAATAAACATCATGCTCTCACTACTACTGTTAAAACCGAACATACTATTGAAAAGGAGAAGAATGCTCAACTATTAAAGGAAAATACAGAACTAAAAATGTCAAATGAGGAACATAGAAAATACTAAGAGAAGTTTAGAAATTGAAAAGACACACTTACTCAAATTTTAGGTAAACATGTTTCACCTAAATACACTACTGGTTTGGGACACCAACCTGGACAGACACAGTTCACTAAAACACGATTTATTCCTAGTTCTGGAAAAAATTCTACTTATTGTAGTTCCGGAAATTCGTATGCTTCAACCAGTTATTCATATGGTTATAGGTCAAATAATGTTTATCATGCAAAATATTTTGATTCTATAAATTATATGAGACATATAAGACAAAGATGGGTACCTAAAGCTTTGATTGCTAACCTTTCTGGACCCAAGAAGATCTGGGTACCAAAATCATTTCCTATCTAAATCTGGTTTGTAGGAAGCATGCTTAAAGAGTTCTCACAAGAAATTATGGTACTTGGACAATGGATGTTCAAGACGTATTTCTAGATATTATTCTTGTTTCAAAAGTTTAATAAAGGTTGATAGAGGCCATGTCACCTTTGATGATAATTCTAAAGGAAATATCATCGGCCTAGGCCAAATTGGTAACAATAATTCCGTTTTAATTTCGAAAGTTTTATTTATTGATGGACTTAAGTATAACCTATTAAGTATTTTTTTGAATTATGTGGTGATAGATTTAATGTGATGTTCTAAAATGATTATTGTAATGTTTTTAATTCAAAAAATGTTTTAGTATTTTCTACTTTATGAAATGAAAATGTTTATGCAGTTGATTTAAATTCTTTAGTTAAACAAAATGTTACTCGCCTAAAAGCTTTTCATAAATATTCTTGGCATTGGCAAAGAAGATTAAGACATTGTAACATCTATTCAATTAGAAAAATATCTATAAAGAACTTAGATAGAGACCAACCTAAACTTGAATTCCCAAATTACAAAGTTTGTAATCCCTATCAAAAGGGAAAGCAACATAAAGTTTCTTTTAAATCAAAGAAAGAAGTTTCGAATTCTCAACCTCTAGTGTTGGTTCACATGGACTGGTTTGGACCATCAAGAGTTTCTAATTTAAATGGGAAGAACTATGTCTATGTTCTAGTAGATGACTTTTCTAGATATACTTAGGTATACTTCTTAGCTCACAAAAGTAAAGCTTGTTCTTATTTTGTTAAATACTCCAAATCTGTTGAAAATCATAGTGGACTTAAGACTAAAACTCTATGAAGTGATCATGGATGTGAGTTTGAAAATCATGAATTTGAATCTTATTTCTCACACAATGACTATAGTCACAACTTTTCTGCTCCAAGAACACCTCAGCAGAATGGTATAGTAGAAAGAAAAAATTGAACCTTTCAATAAGTAGCTAGAACCATGCTCAATGAATATAACTTGCCTATTTACTTTTCGGATGAATCTGTGAATACAACTTGTTATATTATTAATACAGTCTTATTCATACTAGTTCTTAAGAAGAACCCTTAGGAGTTTTGTAATAATAGAAAACCTAAATTTAGTTACTTTAGAGTCTTTGGCTGCAATGTTTTTATTCTTAATACAAAGGATAATCTGAACACATTTTCTTCTAAGAGTGATGAAGGAATTTTTCTTGGTTATTATTTAACTAGAAAATACTATAGAGTCTATAATAAAAGAACCAAATGTGTGGAAGAATCTGTTCACATCAAGTTTGATGAAACTGATCCACATGAGCCTAAAACCTCTCTTGAAAATCTTGAGGAAGATTTAAGTTTTCTGAACCTTAATGATAAATCTAAAGAACCTACTTCAAAAAACATCAAGTTCTGGACATATTCCAGAATCTGCTGCTATGGAACCTAAACCTATAGATGAACCTGAAATTTATAGTCCTACCTTTACTAGATCAACAAGGATTCTAAAGAATCATCCTTTGGATTCTGTTGTTGGTAATCTTGATAGAGGGACACAGACTAGAGCTTCTCTAAGAAATCAGGTTGAACATCAAGTTTTTCTGTCACAGTTAGAACCTAAAAATATCAATGATGCTATCAATGATGAATTTTGGGTAATGGATATGCAATAAGAGTTAAATCAATTTGAAATAAAAAAATTCTGGGAATTTTTTGACATACCTAAGGACACTTTAACAATAGGCACAAAATGGGTTTTTAGAAACAAAGTTGATGAGTATGGAAACATAGTTAGAAACAAAGCTAGACTAGTTGCACAAGGATATAGTCAAGAAGAAGGAATAGACTATGAGGAGACTTTTTCACCTGTATCTAAATTAGAATCCTTTAGTATCTTAATTTCATATGCTACTCGACTGAATTTCAAGCTATATCAAATGGATGTCAAAAGTGCTTGTCAAAATAGTTTTGTTGTTGAAGATATTTTTGTTGAACAACCACCTGGATTTGTTAATCCTCATTTTCTAAATCATGTTTTTAAACTTTCTAAAGTATTATATGGCTTAATACAAGCTCCAAGAGCTTGGTATGATAGACTTAGTAATTTTTTAATTTAAAAAAGTTTTACTAAAGGGATTGCTGATCCAACTCTTTTTATTAAAAGAATTTCTAAAGATGCTTTAATAGTTCAAATCTATATTGATGATATTATTTTTGTATCTTCTAAACAATCTTTATGTACTGATTTTTCAAAGAATATGCAAAATGAATTTGAAATGAGCTTAATGGGAGAACATAAATACTTTCATGGATTTCAAGTGTTTCAAAATGAGAATGGTATTGTTTTGAATCAAAGTAAATATACAAAGGATATTTTAAAAAGTTTTGGTTTGGATAGTATTAAGGAATGTGAAACTCCTATGAGTACTGTTTGTAAATTGGATGCAGATGAAACTTGGAAACCAGTGGATCAAACCAATTATAGAGGTATGATTGGAATCTTACCATATCGTACTGCTAGTCGACCAGATATTATGTTTAGTGTGTGTATGTGTGCAAGATTTCAAGCAAATCCAAATGAATCACATTTACTTTCTGTTAAAATAATTTTTAAGTATCTTAATCATACTATAAACTTTGGTTTGTTTTACCCAAAAGGACAACCCTTTGAGTTAATGTGTTATTCAGATGCTGACCTTGCTGGTTGCAAGTTGGATAGAAAGAGCACTTCTGGAACATGTCATTTACTAGGAAAGTCCTTAGTATCTTGGTATAGTAAGAATCAGAATTCTGTAGCATTATCCAATGCCGAAGCTGAGTACATTGCTGCTGGTAGTTGCTGTGCACAAATTCCGTGTATGAAACACACTCTTTTGGACTATGGATATGTTTTTAGACACATGTCAATCAACTATGACAATACTAGTGCAATAAATATCTCACAAAACCCTATGTCTAACTCTAGTGCCAAACACATTGATGTAAGTCACAATTTCTTGAGAGATCATTACCAAAAAGGTGATATAACTCTTGAGTTTATAGGCACTGAACATCAATTAGCCGACATTTTCACTAAAACCTTGAGTTTGGATAGGTTAAGTTACATTAGACCCGAGTAAGTAATGTTTAACCTCAATCAGTATCTATTCACATCGATGTGAAATTCACACCGATGTAAAACCTCACTGATAGAAAACCTCACCGATGTAACCTCACTGATAGAAATTCTCACCGATGTGCGTGCTATTTTAAAACTTCTGTCTGCTTCCAGAATCTGAATCATTTTTAGTTTATTTCATTTTTTTTCTTTTTTTATGATTCCTAAATGATAAAACTAAATTCCGAGCTACTTCTAAATCCACCGAGCCTCAAACCTTAACCCTCGAACATTAGCTATTGAATCCTTAGAGAACCCTAAATCCTTCGAACCAGCGATGGAAAAAACCAAACTTTATACCGTCGGAGATGACTCTGCTGAGCCGAAAACAAAGAAGCAAAGGATCGAGAAAGAAGCAAGTGGTAGTGGAAGTGTTTCTAGAACTAGGTCGGGGAGACAAACAAGGAATCATCATCTGCAAAATCAAGTTATTGTGATTGAAAAGTAATTGTGTGTAGAATGGCTGCTGCCTAGTAGGTCATTAGTGCTCGAAGTTCTTGAAGATCAAAAATGGGTAGAGTGTTTTTCGAACAACAATGGTCCTCACATTCCAAAATTAGTGAAATAGTTTTACGATTTTGTATCCTTTGAATAATAGGAGAATGAAAATCAAGTAAATTATTTTGTGAATGGAAGGGAGATGTCATTTTCATCTTTTGAATGGGATGAGTGCTTGAAAGTTCCACGTGAAGGAGTATCTGGATATGTAGTGAGATCCATGCCACCTACCAGTGACATTTTTGATTATGAGACTGCTTTGGAAGAACTGACTGGTGATGGAAGTCAAAGAGAAGTAATTGCTGCATAAATGGATGGAGAGAACAGACTGATGTTCAAATTTTTTCAACATGTCTTGATACCGAGGAGAGGAGACTTTTCAAATTTGAGATATTAGGATATCTATCTCCTGCACCTCCTAAGACATTGTGTAAAGGTTAATTTGTGCAGATTCCTGACGCTCCAGATGGAAGATATGACAAGGCCAAAATCAAAGACAAATTCCCAATTCTTTTCTAAGCTAATCTCTGTGATGATGAAGGTAAAAGGGGTTACTGAGTCTCAAGATGAGACAGTGGTAGTAAAGAATATCTTCTGTATCAAAAATACAGTTTGTAAGTACATGAAAATAAATTTGAACCCTTGGAGAGGAGAATGGGTCAATGATGACCAGAGGGTGTATGAAAAGTTTAATCCTTTGAATCATCCTTCAAGACCAAAGGATGTGAGGGATCCAGGTCTGGGACCTGATGAAGAGGAGCCAGAATACAGTGATGATTCAAAAGATGAAGAGTCATCTGCTGATGAAGGATGAGACCCTGACTTGCCTCCCAGCCCAGCTCTGGAAAATCTAGTTCAACATATATTAGATAAGGAAGAAGATGCTTTTGAAGCTGTTGGAGAGGCTACTGTACATATTAAAGAAGATGTTCATGAGAGTGAAGAATCGCTGTCAGTTGATTTGCGTTTGAGTCCAGTGATTGGACAATCTTCAGTACCTACAGAGGAAGCAAATGAAGTTGAAATACCCTTACTTAATCCAGAAGACCCTCCTGCTGCTGCAGTGATGGAATTGATTGTGGAAGATTCTCCTTAGGATGAAATATCTGCTGAGGATGCTATTGTGAATGTTGCTGATAATGCTTTTATCCTAATTGAGGATGCACCCATTGAGGGGGAGCATCGATATAATCTTAGAAGTGTTACAGTGGCTGTTGGTTTTAATTATTGGACAGAAGACCCTGGTTTTGTAGTTTGTGGTTTAGACTATTCAGATTCAGATAATGAAGCATCTCAAAATAGACCTAAGATTACTTATGATATCGATTCTGAGTTATTACCTGAAGATGTGGTCAGAATGAATGATCGGGATACTTCAAAGAAAACCCTTAAATAACGTTTTGTGGAATAGGTAAAGAAAATAGAAGTTTCTATGGTATCCTCAATTAAATCAGTTATGACTGACTCTGTGGTGAGTTTATCCTCTAAAAGGGCATCTACAACAGTTGTGCCTACTGATTTGTTTACCAAGGATGATTTGGATATCTTAATAGATGAGATGAAAGAATCTTTTTGTGCCTCAGTTTCTGTGATGAAGCAGAGTTTTGCTGAAGAAATGGTTATGCTGGAAAAATAATTTGAACTATCTCTAGCCTATAATTTATCAACTATTATGGGTGAAATAGTTGAAGAAGTTAAAAAATTCCAGGCTCAATTTTCTCGAATTGATGCAGATCTTGAAGCTCTAAAGGAATCTGTTGTTTCTTTATAATCTTACATGAGCTCAAAATCCCAGGCAGATAAGGACTTAGCTTATTTGAAGAGTGTTGTAAGCCAGATGGTTTCAGTATTTGAAGGTTTCAAAAATTCATTGAAATATCATATTAAAACCCAAGAATACTATGTTCAAAATCTTATCAGTCGATTGACCAAAATCATCAACGAGACTATATCTTTCTCTATTGGTTCTCTTTTATCTATGCATTCATTGGATTTGAATCAAATTTGAGCTAGGATGAAATAAGAGCTTGGTTCTGCCTCGACCAGTGGCTCTGTGGACTAATCTGAGTTGAGCAGAGTTGTTCTCTCTACCAGAGATTCCGCCAGAGAAATTATGAAGATAGTCCAAGACTACATGAGAGAAGCCTCTTCCTCTCACAAAGAATTGAAAGAAAAGGTGGACTCCAATTTCTCCAAAATTTACACAAAGACCCAAATGACCAGTCATTTCAAGCTTCTGATTTAGAATATGAAACTGCCTCCTATCAATCAAGTCTTTAGAGAGCAGGTTAGCATGCTAAGAGAATTGACTCCAGCTTTGGAAATGTTTATGGAGAACAAGGACGACTTCATATCTGCTATGGAGAGAGGGGGAGGAATCATTATGGATTTCAGAAATCTTTTACTACCCTTTCTGCATGTTAATGTCAGGCCAGTAATTGTCCCTCCTGCTTTTCCGGCCTCCACTGCTTCTCCAATTCATATGACTCATGTTCAAGCCATTAGAAGCCTCACACCTATTATCACACAAAGGACTCCTCAATACAGGACAGGCATAGTGTCAGTTGCTCAGCCTCCTGTGGTCATTTCAGGAATTCCTACGCCTTCACCAGAATCCTCACCTCCTGAATCGTCTTCTGACCCTAAGGGAAAATCTCAAGTTGAGGATGAGGATTGATCTAGTAGCTGGACTATTTGATAGGAATCATATGTATTTTGTTTTTTTGTCTTTTTATGTTTTTTTGTCACATTTAATACACGTGATCCTCTTCTATTCCTATTGTTACACTTTTCTTTATTATTTCCCACTTTTTGATTATCATAAAGGGGGAGAAATATTTTACAAAGGAGGAGAAATATTCTCTAAGTATCAAAAGAGGAAGATATCTTCACCCAAAGGGAGAAATATTAATGAAAGGGGGAGCAATTTTATCTAAGAGCTATCATTCTTTTCACCAGTGCTACCTCTGAATTTCATCCTCTAATACTAGTGCTTTTTCTCTCCTTCTCTGATATCATTTCATTTAGTTCTCTGATGTTCTCTGATACTACTAAATATTACCTTTGATATCATGGATTTCCCTTTTATCTCTGATACATTTAATTCTATCTCTGAGAAAATTCATCTTAATTATATATCCTCTGATACAATTTTTTTTAATAATATCATAAGTTGTGATTATCAAAAAGAGGGAGATTGTTGACCTCACCTATTTTGATAATCCCAATTATGCTTTCATATACTTTTATAATCTCAATCTAATGTTTTTCTATGTATTAATTCTTTCAATCTGTTATCATGATGATAATAATATTAAAATGATCCCTGAGATATGTTAATCAATGTTTATATAAGTTCTGGAGTAATTCTAACCCATTCAGATGTGTTTTACATAAAACAGACAACTGTTATAGCTACTAGTATAGAGCTACAGGTACTCAGTCTACCGATAGACTTAGTCCACCAATAGACAGAGTCACCGATGCACTAAGGTCACTGATATAAACTGAGTTACTCGTGTAACACCCCGGGATTTTATGAAAAATAATATTTTAAGTTTCATTAATGTCTTGTGTTGTAAGCTACAACAAAAGGAGCTTTCACAACATGCATCCTTGACTTGTCTTTCATTACACACAATCGCGACATTCCTCGATAGCGTGTGTAGAACGCAATAACGAGTTTCACTAAACAACGATATGCTATTAAAATATTATTAAAACTAGCCGTTATGAATAGTAATAACCACTATTTGAAATATTGTAAATTTATTTTTAAAAATTTACTTCATTTTTGGATTCGGAATATCGAAATTAGCTTAGGATGAAATTTTGGTACTTTTCGGATAACTTTCATTTTTGATGAATAGTGAAAATTACTAAATTTTAATTAAAAAAAACCTTTTTAATCGAAATAATTAATAGTGATAAATTATTAATTTGAGTGGATTTAAAGTATATTTAGAATATATTTTTATAATTTAATACAATGTTGTTCATTGGATGTAATTTCACATTTAAACCAGACATAAACAAGTGTCAATCTTTTGATAGTTATTATCTCTTAAGAACACGCTATTTGTTTTAACGATGAGAATTAATTTTTAAATTAATTAATGCAATTGATATGTTTTGAATTTGGTAAAATAGACATCATTTTTCAGATCATAATATCAAATATAGATTAGGCCTAATTTTTGGTATTTTTCTGGAAACTTTCATTTTTTTGATGAATAATGAACCACTAAGTGGTAGTTAAAAAAATGAATTTTTCATAAAACTTAATTTTACCGCTTCTATGAGTGGAATTTCAAAAATCTGAGAGACACGGTTGATGTCAGTAAGTAAAATATAGTTCAATGAGATGAAAATAATATTTGGTGAATAGTAACTTTTTACTTTTTTTTAACCATGGTTAAAAGTAAATAGGGTAATTAAGGGTAAAAATGATATTATTATTACCCTAACACATGTCCTAATTCTATTGGATAAGTGTAATTCGACCAAAAACAACCTTAGGAATAAAATATGACCATTTAGTCACACTTGGATTAGATTAGGACAGTTATTATTAATTTATTTAAAGAAGGGTTAGAATAGTTAAAATCGATGTTTAATAAGTATATCATTTTTAATATAGGGTTATACATAAGATAAATTCTACTATAAGTATTCATTATAAATCTAAAAATATTTCCTATATAATGATATTATATTTATAATTTTTAGACTTTAAATAATTTAATTTATTTATGACACAAATATGATGCAGTAATTATCTTATTAATGAAATATTGACATAATTGATGTTATAAATAGACAAATAAATGTAATTTGAGACTTTTTATGAATTCCACTAATTTTATAGGTTAATATGACATGTTAGTATTGATTTAATTAACTTTTTTCGAACTAATCATTCTGTTATGATTTTCTCAAAAATCAATTACTAAATAGTGTCAAAATTGACATAAAATATTTTTTAAAACAAATATTATATTAGCAACTGTTATTTTATTCCTAAAAATCTACGGTTCGGCCAAATGACTTAGATAAGTTTATAAATATTAATAATAAACAACTTGGGATTCGTTTGGCTGCTTATACTAAGTTTATCAACCTTATAGTATAAGAACACAAGAAGACACAATAAAAGTAAAATTAATTTACTTAATGTTAAATCTAAATGATAAGGTTAAAATAAGAACCTAAACTCGCCTAAATTCTATTGTATGAGAGTATTTCGACCCATCCGCACCTTATATTCAAAATAAATAAATTTGGAGCTATCTAAAACCGAATTTGACTTTATAATAAAATAATAGTTTTAGTTATTCCAAAGGTGCCCCTCTCCTCCCTTATAAAAGGGCACCTCCTCCCTCTCTTCCTCACACCACGATGAGCCTTAAAGCTCAGCCAAACCCTGCCAAATTTTCTTATCCACTTATATAGCTACATCCTAGAGGTTTTTTCTTCTTCAAAGACCAATTTTAGTGCCCTAAAAGGAGATCTTAAAGAGGCGCTTCAAAGAAGAGGTAATGTCCGTTACCGATTCTTTCAACTTTATTTCTTCTTCCACTTATTCTTCTTATGTTGTTTCATTTTGAAGTAATAACATTAGTATCACTCATATAATGATATGTTATTATAATTATGAAACAACCCTATTTCACCATCTATCCATCCTATGGAAAACGAAATCACCGCGCGTGCGTATGTACGGAATACCGTCTCCATGCCGTGGTGTAATCTATTTTCCACCACCACCTTACACGGATGGGTATAATGGTGAAAATAAACAACTATATATGATTATTGTAAAGTGGTATTAATTCTTAAATAGTATTCATACACTCCAATACAATTACACGATCATGAGAACAATATCATCGCTCGTGTGTACGTATGGACTACCGTCTCCGCGACGGGATGAGATTCATTCTCCACATTAACCATTCAGAAATGATTATAAAGTATATATAATAAGTAATCATGAAATATATGACATAATAATGATACTAGATTTATGTGTGTATATATGTATTCCATCTGCTTAATTCCATTCAACTCAATAAGGAAACGAAAACAGCGTTAATGCGTACGTAAGGCCTACCGTCTCCATGAACGGTGTATTTATTTCCATTTACTGATCTATTATATATATGTATATTCTGAATATATATGATATAAAACATGTTTTATATTCTATAATTAAGTAATCATGATCTATGTAATCATATTAATAATTACAAGTCAAAGCACGGATGACAAATGAAACGATTTTACCCAAAACGCTCTTTAACGTGGAATTTACAAAAGAACGGGTAATATAAAGTCATAAGTGAACCATATATGATATCATAACAATGAGTATGATTCTGGAATAAGTCAATTAAAATATTTAAATCATTATACAGGAGGTTCAGACACTTACGAAGCAAATCGGACCTAAGCTAATGGATAATTGTGCAAATCTCATTTTTATCCGAGATTACTTATTCGTATGTATTTACTAGGGTTATTTCTATAATCAATGTCCATGTCATATAAAAGGGTATTCATGTATGTATAAAGTCCTTTTATACCATTTTGGACTTTTACCTCATGTTATGGAAGGAATCATTCTTTTTTTACCCTATGAGGTACTTCTTTAACTTTTCCGACAAAAGTACAAGAAGAATGTTTTTTTAACCTATACGGCACGAATATATTTTTACAGTTTTATAAAGACTTATCTTAATGATTCTTCCTAAAAATATTTCATGACTATTTTCAAAGAAATCTCTTTATTTTAAAATAGCATGATGTTTTGTGAAAAGAAGTTGATTTTGAAGAAGAAATGATATTTTCGTCAAGAATTCATTTCAAGTGTTTTATCAAAACCTTTTTCCATGTAAGATGACATTATTTCATATGAGTATGTTTCAAGTATAAATTCTCTATGACTTACATGGTTTCACATTCCTTATTATGAAATTATATCCATTTCTTTTATATGGATTATGTGATTATGGGATGATGTTTATGAAACCAATTTTATTTATTGGGTTACTATGAATGATGTATGTTTATTTTGTGGCACAAGTAAGAATGATTTCATTATGAGATGGGTGGAACCTATATCTCTCTCCAATGCATTGGGTAAAGATTTATATCTCATGAGATAGACATGGCTGGAACAGAAAGTTAAACTGGTTCAGTAATACAGGACTGGAATGAGGAGTGAACTCGATTCAGAAAGGGACTTTCTCCACTAAGATGGTCTTGGCAGCAATGCCTTGGATACTATGGAAATCATATCATGTGCTTAGTGGTTTCCACAATTACATGTTTTATTCCCATGCTATTTTTTCATTCTTAATGTTTCTTTATGCTCTATGCCTTACGTACTTCCATGTTTTGTGTCATTTTTCAAGCATTTGATGTTTAAACATTATGTTCATGTTTTTAAGTTCAAATGTATATGGTATGTTTTATTTTATCCATTCTTACCCTTAATGAGAATTTGAGCTCACCGTTTTTATGTTTTCTTTTCCCCAGGATATAAAGAAAGGTTTTAGGTAAGAAAAAAAGGGATGATCTTTATAGGAGATGTGGAAGATCCTTCACCACGATTAGAAGATTACATTCCAAGTTTCCAAAGACACTGAACTATTACGATCCCTGTGTGTGTGTTTTTGTTATGTACTATGTATTCCGTAAAATTAATGTAATGTCCATGTACGTCAAGCTTCGGGCCCCTACAATTGGTATCATAGGAAAAGTTTAGTCAACCTTTGGGAACTAGGATGTGAAAAAGTTTGTGAGATCCCTAGAGATATTTCGAAGGTATGTCTAGGGATGTCCCTAAGGATAAGTATACATATAGGATATAGTCCTAGAACTATGGTAACGATATTAGATTAAACCAAAGATGTTAGATATTGAAGTTACTCCACCTTTATTATGATTTTTTCTCTCACATTATTATTTTTGTCTTTTAGAAAATGGCTGGAAACAAGATGATCCACGATAATAGATGATATGATGGACAATGGAATGATATTATTCATGAGCAACCAAATGAAATGGGATTTGGAAGTCCAAACATCATTATTATGTCGAATCAGCAATCTCATAATATGATCAATAAAGTAAAATTTGGTAAGTTTCCTGACTCGGCTAATAAGAGAAAAATGGAGTTTCATGATGATCCTAGAGGAAAGAAAGTTCAATTTACCCTATGTAAATCATGGGGGAAGAGGCATCAAGGAGAATGTTTCAATGGAACTGGAAGATGCTTTGGGTGTGGAAAAGAAGGACACAAAGCCAGTAAGTGCAAAGGAAAAGGTTCGGTTAACACCAGGGATGAGGACAATGGTATTGCTACGACATCAACAATGGTTAAATGTTTTAAATGTGGAATGTACGGGAATTATGCAAACCAATTCCCTAAGGGAAAGTATCATGAAGAGAATCAGTATGGTCGTATGGGTAGTATTTATGTTGATGATGATGAAGAGACTAGAAATGATATGTGAGATGAAAGAATTTTTGAAGCTCGGTTAATGGTTTAAGAATGTAGTGGAATGATTACATGTTTATCATGTGTAATGTTGTTTAAGTAATCTCATGGTACTATGGAATAAAGAGACATCTAAGGATTGTTACACTGTTGTCTTTCCTTGAGTTTTGAAAGTGTATGATTAATGGTACCAGTATCCATGAAAGGTTATTCAAATATTTTTTGAATGTAGATGATATGCGCATAATGAAGGGATAAGGAGAAAATTAAAAGTTTGATATTATTCATTAGCTCATGACTGATATAAAGATAAGGTTATATCATGGTTTGATTATATAGAATTTTTGGATTTTGGTATGTGGAAAGAGTTAACTTTTGACAGCATTCAGGTTTTCAATAAGTTTTAATGGGTATTAATTTTTCAATAGAATACATGATTAAGGTATTCACATGATTGGAATGTGACCAACAAGATATATGGGGGATAAATGATGGTATTCACATGATTGGTTGATGACATTTCAAGTAATCGTTTTCTTTATACTATGAGCTTGGACTGAATTATTTTAGATAAGTCTAAAGATTGGAATGGATTGTGTTGGACATAAGTTAGGATAGAACTTCTTTCGATATTATTGATGGGATGTTATAGTAATATAGAATTAGAAAAAGGAAAACCTACAGGACGAGCAACAACCCATCGCGTCGGACAAGGCTGTGGGAATCGAACCCACAACCGAAGTGCGACTAGCCTTTATGGCATACCACCGGCCTACAGGAAGTCCCTATTTAGTATAAACTAGTTTTATTATATTAAGCAGTATGATATATGAAGTATAAGTCCATTTTAGGGACCATATATGATTAATCTCACTAAAGATGGACTTATGTATTTTTGATAACTTTTATAACCTTTTGTTTGAGACAGATGGAATGACTCATCATTCTATCACATGATCTGCTAACACATCACGAATAAAAAATTCAACTTCATTTCATTAAGGGATGAAGTGGAAATTGTTCAATTAACGAACAATAGTGAGATTGTACCAAAATCATTTAAATATTACTTTTAATTCATCAACTTTAGGGAAATGATCTTAAAAACCAAAAATGTTGTCCTAGTGCCCTTATATCCGATGAACTGATGGTACCTTAGATCATCCCAAAACTATGGATTTGTGATTTCTGGATTTTCCATAGTCATGTTCTCTACCACTCTCCATCAGAACATGATGGTTAGATTTCTCTTCTATATCCATATTTTTACCTATGTGTAAACCCAGTGATTAGTTTATTTGGGTAACCGTTACGTTTCATACTTTTGTTTTTAAAGATTGGTTTTGGTATTCTTTTTTACGATGTGGGTTTCTATTAAAGAAACTTTCAAGTAGTAGACCATTTATAACCCCGATGAATTTCGAGGGCGAAATTCATTTTAAGGGGGTAGAATGTAACACTCCGAGATTTTATGAAAAATATACTTTTTAATTTCATTAATGTCTTGGGTTGTACGCTACACCAAAAGGAGCTTGCAAAACACGCATCCTTGACTTGCCTTGCATTACACACAATCGCAACCTTCCTCAATAACGTGTGTAGTACGCAATAACGAGTTTCACTAAACAACGATATGCTATTAAAATATTTTTCAAACTAGCCGTTATGAATAATAATAACAAATTTTTAAAATTTTGTAAATTTTATTTTTAAAAATGGACTTCATTTTTGGATTCAGAATATCGAAATTAGCTTAGGGTGAAATTTTGGTACTTTTCGGATAACTTTCATTTTCTGATGAATAGTGAAAATTAGTAAATTTTAATTAAAAAAAACCTTTTTAATCGAAATAATTAATAGTGATAAATTATTAATTTGAGTGGTTTTAAAGTATATTTGGAATATATTTTTACAATTTAATACAATTTTGTTCATTGGATGTAATTTCACATTTAAACCAGACATAAACAAGTTTCAATCTTTTGATAGTTATTATCTCTTAAGAACACGCTATTTGTTTTGACGACGGAAATTAATTTTTAAATTAATTAATGCAATTTATATGTTTTGAATTTGGTAAAATAGACATCATTTTTCAGTTCATAATATCAAATATAGCTTAGGCCTAATTTTTGGTATTTTCTGGAAACTTTCATTTTTTTTGATGAATAGTGAAACCACTATGTGGTAGTTAAAAAAAATGAATTTTCCATAAAACATAAATTTACCGCTTCTGTGAGTGGAATTTCAAAAATCTGAGAGACACGGTTGATGTCAGTAAGTAAAATGTGGTTCAATGAGATGAAAATAATTTTTGGTGAATAGTAACTTTTTACTTTTTTTAACCACTGTTAAAACTAAATAGGGTAATTAAGGGTAAAAATGATATTATTATTACCCTAACACATGTCCTAATTCTATTGGATAAGTGTAATTCGACCACAAACAACCTTAGGTATAAAATATGACCATTTAGGCCCACTTGGATTAGATTAGGACATTTATTATTAATTTATTTAAATAAGGGTTAAAATAGTTAAAATCAAATTATAATAAGTATATAATTTTTAATATAGAATTATACATAAGATAAATTCGACTATAAATATTCATTAGAAAGCTAAAAGTATTTCGTACATAATGATATTTTATTTGTAATTTTTAGACTTTAAATAATTTAATTTATTTATGACAGAAATATGATGCAGTAATTATCTTATTAATGAAATACTGACATAATTGATGTTATAAATACCCAAATAAATATAATTTGAGACTTTTTAGGAATTACACTAATTTTATTGGATAATATGACATGTTAGTATTGATTAAATTAACTTTGTTCGAACTAATCGTTCTGTTATGAGTTTCACAAAAATCAATTACTAAATAGTGTCAAAATTGACATAAAATAGTTTTTAAAACAAATATTATATTAGTAATTGTTATTTTATTCCTAAAAATGTAAGGTTCGGCCAAATGACTTAGATAAGGTTATATATATTAATAATAAACAACTTTTGTTTTGTTTGGCTGCTTATAGTAAGTTTATTAACCTTATAGTATAAGAACACAAGAAGACATTGTAAAAGTAAAATTATTTTACTTAATGTTAAATCTAAATGATAAGCTTAAAATGGGAACCTAAGCTTGTCTAAATTCTATTGGATGAGAGTATTTCCACCCATACCTACCTTAGATTCTAAATAAATTAATTTTGGGCTATTTAAAAGTGAATTTGACTTTATAATAAAATAATAGTTTTAGTTATTCCCAAGGTGCCCCTCTCCTCCCTTATAAAAGGCCACCATCTCCCTCTCTTCCCCACACCACATTGAGCCTTCAATCTAGGCCAACCCCTGCCAAATTATCTTCTCCCCTTCCATAGCTACATCCTAGAGGTTCTGGTCTTCCGCAAAGACCAATTTTAGTACCCTAAAAGGAGATCTCAAAGAGGAGCTTCAAAGAAGAGGTAATGTCCGTTACCGATTCTTTCAACTTTATTTCTTCTTCAACTTCTTCTTATTAGGTTGTTTCATTTTTAAGTAATTACATAAGTATCACTCAAATAATTATATGTTATTATAATTATGAAACAACCCTATTTCACCATCTATCTATCGTACGGAAAACGAAATCACCGCTCGTGCGTACGTACGGAATACCGCCTCCACACCATGGGGTAATCTATTTTCCACCACCACCTTACATGGATGGGTATAATGGTGAAAATAAACAACTATATATGATTATTATAAAGTGTTATTAATTAATAAATAGTATTCATACACTCCAATACAATTCCACGATCATGAGAATGATATCATAGATCGTGCGTACGTACGGACTACCGTCTCCATGACGTGATGAGATTCATTCTCCACGTTAACCATTCATGAAGGATTATAAAGTATATATAATAAGTAATCATGAAATATATGACATAATAATGATACTGTATTTATTTTTATATATATGTATTTCATCTACTTAATTCCATTCAACTCAATAAGGAAACGAAAACAGCGTTCATGCGTTTGTACGACCTACCGTCTCCATGAATGGTGTATTTCTTTCCATTTACTGATTTATTATATATATGTATATTCTGAATATATTTTATATAAATCATGTTTTATATTCTGGAATTAAGTAATCATGATCTATGTAAACATATGAATAATTACCAATCAAAACACGGATGACAAATGAAACGATTTTACCCAAAATGCTCTTTAACATGGAATTTACAAAACAACGGGTAATATAAAGTCATAAGTGAACCATATATGATATCATAACAATGAGTATGATTCTGGAATAAGTCAATGACATTATTTAAATCATTATACAAGAGGTTCAGCCACTTACGAAGCAAATGGGAACTAAGGTAAGGGATAATTGTGCAAATCTCCTTTTTATCCGAGATTACTTATTCATAAGTATTTACTGGGTTTATTGATATCATCCATGTCCATGTTTTATAAAAGTGTATTCATGTATGTTTAAAGTCCTTTTATACCCATTTTGACTTTTTCCCCATGGTATGGAAGGAATCATCCTTTTTTTTACCCTATGAGGTACTTTTTTAACTTTTCTGACAAAAGTACAAGAAGAATGTTTTTTTAACTTATACGGCACGAACAGATTTTTACAGTTTTATAAAGACTTATCTTCATGATTCTTCCTTAAAATATTTCATGAATATTTTCAACAAAATCTCTTTCTTTTAAAATAGCATGACATTTTGTGAAAAGAAATTGATTTTGAAGAAGAAAGGATATTTTCCTAAAGAATTCATTTCAAGTGTTTTATCAAAACCTTTTTCCATCTAAGATGACATTATTTCATATGTGTATGTTTCAAGTATAAAGTCTCTATGATTTACATAGTTTCACTTTTCTTATTATGAAATGATATCCATTTCTTTTATATGGATTGTGTTATTATGGGATGATGTTTATGAAACCCATTTTATTTATTGGGTTACTATGAATGATGTATGTTTATTTTGTGGCACAAGTAAGAATGATTTCATTATGATATGGGTGGGAACTATATCTCCCTCCAATGCATTGGGTAAAGATTTATATCTCATGATATAGACATGGCTGGAAGGGAAATTTAAACCGGTTCAGTAATACAGGACCAGAACAAGGAGTGAACTCGATTCAAAAAGGGACTTTGTCCACTAAGATGGTCTTGGCAGCAATGCCTTGGCTACTATGGAAATCATATCATGTGCTTAATGGTTTCCACAATTACATGTTTTATTCCCATGCTATTTTATCATTCTTAATTTTTCTTTATGATCTATGCCTTACGTACTTCCATGTTTTGTGTCATTTTTCATGCTTTTGATGTTTAAACATTATGTTCATGTTTTTAAGTTCAAATGTATATGGTATGTTTTATTTTATCCATGATTACCCTTACTGAGAATTTGAGCTCACCCTTTTTATGTTTTCTTTTCCCCAGGATATAAAGAAAGGTTTTAGGTAAGAAAAAAATGGAAGATCTTTATGGGAGATGTTGAAGATCTTTCACCATGATTAGAAGATTACGTTCCAAGTTTCCAAAGACACTAAACTATTACGGTCCTTGTGTGTGTGTTTTTGTTATGTACTAAGTATTCCGCAAAAGTAATGTAGTGTCCATGTACATCAAGCTTCAGGCCTCTACAACAGGTAAGTAGAAAAATTGTATACTGACAGAACAAATGAGCTACCAATGTGCATGTCTACCAATAGTTACCAGTAGAATAAGCCTACTGATACGAGTACTGAATCACAAACCAGAGTTACCGATATGAGGAAGTCTACTGATAGAACCAGTTTACCAAGCTACCGATAGACAAACAGACCAGAAGTCTACCGATAGACCGAAGTCTACTGATACATCTAGTTCACAGATAGTTACCGATACAAGTATAGTCACCGATATATCGATCTACCGATGGAGAGACAACTACCGATGGAGAGACAACTACTGCTGGAGAGACAACTACCGATGGAGAAATAGCAACTGATAATAAGAGCTACCGATGGAACTAATGTCACCAGCATATGAGCTACCGATGCAAGTTAAAAAGTGCTACCGATGGAAGGTTCTGAGACACAAAGTCCACCCTGCACGTCTACCAATAGAACACTACTAATTCTCAACCAACCAGTCAAACCCTATACTCTTGATACTATTTATTTATTTAGATAATGATTAAATTTGATGGTTTTAATGCAGTTAAAGTTATTTAATGATTTCTGTTGCATGTTAGGGAACCGTACCTAGTACCCATGAAAAAGGCGATTATTCTTTTTTGTGGAATCTGAAAGCTATAAAGGGACAGAAAAATATAGTGCAAGGAAGGGCTCCTCAAAAAGCACTACTGGTGATGCATATTACATGAAAGGCACTAAGAAGACACACGAAGGGTGAAAGAGACAAGAGCTGAACAACATTCAAATGTGGATTATTTTTCTCTAGTCTACATCGATCCTCCGAGAATCCTGAACATTCACGAAGAATCTTATTCTAGAGGAGAACACAAGCTGCATCTTGAGTGAAGAACTACAACAAATATTTCAGGCAATCAGGCTTCTAAGCTGGACCAATAATCAAAGAAGAAAACGACACTCTGTTTTCTGAGAAAAACCAGAGAAGGACTTAGAAACTTTTCTGCTAAACCAAACGAGTCTAGAGATACACTTCTAATCACTAAATCATTTCTAAACTCAATCATATTTCTCTTAGTGATTCTATCTTTATACTTTTAGTAGTGTGTGTACCGTGTTTATTTTAAACACACACACACTGTCTCCTTTGATAAATAAGAGGATTCTTAAACCCTCACTCAAACTTCATAACTCTTTTGTTTCCCACTGTGGATGGTGGAAGATGTCGAGTAAGACCTGAAAAGCTTGTGAGATGTTGTTTGTTTCTCCCATAAAGAACTATGGTAGAGGTCATTGTACCTGAACAGTAGTGTACTATTGTTTACCCCAGATCCAGTGTGTGGATCAATTTATATAATTTGTTGAGAGGACTATGTCTCGGCTTGAGACTGAACCTCTTGGTTAACATTGATGTGCTCTTATATTATGTTTATATGTGTTAAACATATATATTTTACATATTCTGCTTCTATTACTTTGAAATAAAAAACTATTTTGAAGCTACTTTGATAGTTAAATTAGAAAGTTTTTATGCTTATTGTAAACCTGTAAGTTAGTCTCAAAAGTTAATTTAATCTTCAAATTATGTAAACTGGGACCTAATCAATCTTTGAGAAACTAATTGAACCTTTACACTTTGTATAGATTCACTAAAATTTAACTTTGTTTTTAAATTGGGGGATTTTAAGAGAAATATTTTTAATAGAAATTTTAATTGGAACTCAATTAACACACCCCCTCTTGAGTATCCACTCTGACCAACACATTTTTATACCAAAATATTATGAAGCAATCATCATATTATAATCCATATAAATTAAATGGGTTTAATAAACAAATTATCATAGAATAACCTAAAAAGATAAAATGTGTTTCATAATCATATCATTAATTCTTCCTAGTATTAAACATGGAAGAGGAATGTGTTTAATAAAAATAAAATCAACATAACCATAATAATCCATATAAGGAATAAGGATTATACATTCTGGTCATATCCATAGTTAAATATAGGAAACACCAAATATTGTTTTCACAGATGAATATAAATTCCATAAAACTATCATTAAAACATTCTTGAGAAAAATATACACTCCATTATGAAAAAACTAATCTAAAATCTAAAAATTTCTCAAATAATTTAAAAAATGTATTTTAATATAACCTTAGTAAAATCTAAAGGAATCATTAAATCATTGATCAGTCATGATGGAAGAATATATAGTTTATCATGTACAAGTGGAAAAAAATCTTCCACTAAAAGTTTCGGTTCAAAGTAAAGAGAAACTTTTTAAAAAAATGATAATAATATTACACTTAAACAATTTTTTAAAAATTCAAATATGGTTAATTATTTTAATAAAATAATTCGATAATTGTAAAAAAAATTCATTACAACATTTTTAGAGAATGTTTACATGGATGAAAATAGAATTTTTACTGAAGAAAAAAAATAAATTATGTATTTAGTAAAGAAAATTTTTTTAGAAATTGAGTATATAAATATAGTAAAATTAAATAGAAAATATTTATTTTCATGAAAGTAAATTATAAAAATATTCCTCGTGTTACTTAAGAGATGTATGATATGATTTCATCATTAGAATCATAATCATTCACAATCCTGATAATCTGTGGGATTGTAACATTACACATTTACCACTTCAGTATGTTGTGAATAACAATCCACCTAAAATAAATAATATTATATAGATTTTTATATCCCATAATTCATTTATAAGAAATATTAAATACATTATTGGTTAGTATATACACCATACAAATGAAAAAAATATCTGAATATGCCATGTGTCCCATGAAAATAAATGTGTTTAAAAATCTCATTCAACTTGTGAAACTTTTGATTCTTAAGACCCATTAAGGGAAAACATCATATGAAACTGTAAATATCCTAAAAATAAAAATATTAATGATACAAAAGGTCTAAGAGGGAATATATTCACCAGAAAAATATACGCTTGGTGAATGTAACATATGTCTCTGATAAATACAAGAGGGACTAAAAATACCTTACCACTTTGTAAAAAATTGAATCGAAATCCACATTAAAATTTAAAATCAAATTAAACTTTAAATATAATTAAAATAAGATTATTTATAATATTAAATTTCAAAGTAGTGGTATCTAGAACACAAAAAATAAATATGTGGAATATATGATATATAGATCCTAGAAAGAAAAGATATACTAAAAATCCATTACATTATGTCTTGAATTTTTCATAAACTTTTTAAAATACTTTATAATAAATATTTTGTTATTATAAATATTTTATAGAACCATTATCATATTTATTATACCATATATGATTTACTATAATATTTCATTACCTGTTTATTCCCAATTCCTTGTTAAAATGATGTTTTTTGTAATAAGTTCTTCCTTTATTCTGTATGTGTTAGTTTTTATTTCTAGAAATTTTACATTGATAATTGTTCCATAATATACCAAATTTTATTCATTGTATAATTATAATATATATTAATTATATATTTTTAGAGTAATCCATAAAATTTTGAGATGGGAAATGAATTACACCATTTCTAGAGATAGTAGGCCATACATACACCTAAATGTTGATTTCATATTCCCAATAGATGAAACAAAATGAAGGTAAATAATATATAAAATTTATTGATTTATTATGGTTTAATATATATAACATATATTGTTTAAATTTATCCATTTTACCTTCCATGAAATTTCTAAATCCAAAACATATCACATCGCTTCGTGAGGCGGTATTTTTCTACACACCCGAGTGACGTTATCATAATCCAAAGGAATGGATAGTAATATGTTATATATGAGATTATAATTATATAAGTGAAATTTTTTAATAAATACATTATACATATGTGAAATCTATAATTGTATCCATCATTTACAGGTGGTGATGAAAAAAATTATATCGTTTTGCAAGGCGGTAGTCTGTTGTAAACATAATCGATAATTTTGTCACCCATTTTATGGAAGAGGAGATAGATAATGGTAATTAAATTATATGAGTTGTAATTATTTTATTGTTTAATTGTATTTAAATAATATTTTAAGGAGTCATAGGAAGAAATAAAATGAAAACGTATGGCATAGGGTCATACCTCTTTTTCATAGAACTCCTTCAGGTTTACACCTAAATCCTTCATTAGATGGTTGTATAATAAAAATAAGGAATATAGGATGTGGGATAAAAATTAAAAAAATTACAATTTTTAGTATGGGATAAAATAAATGGTTTTATAAATGTGTATTGGAGAAAATAGGGGTTTCACATTTATATGTGGGAAAAGGGAAAACTTGGAATTTTTTAAAAGAAAAAGGTGTACCCACATTTTAGAGAAGACGTAAGGATATAAAAGGGATTTATTTGAAACCAAAAATGATATAAGGTCAAAATATTTCCATTAAATGGAATTTTTATAAGTTTCTAGGTTATTTTACTCCTTTTTATTTTAGCTTAACCCTGATAAACCCGTTTTAACCATAACCTAAGTAATTAATTTTTATTATTTTAAATATTAATTATTAAAAAAAGAATTTCAAATTATTATAAAATATTAATTATTATGATTCTAAAAAGGTAATCCAATTTTTTCAAAATTATATTTCTAGAAGTTGGAAATTTAAATTTTAAATTTAACCTCTAGATGTGAAGAAATAGTGGTTTTCCAATGAAAATATTTTCACTAGTATATAATGTTTTAATATCAAAATTGAATATAAAATTGATTCCAATGATCTAAATTGGATAAATAAATATATAAATGAAGTAATTTTACTTTTAATACCATCATAAAATATATTGGATCCTGTAAATGTTTTAAAAAATGGGATTTTTTAATAAAAATTAGTATTTGTTTAATTTTCATAAAACAATTATTGGTGAAAATAATCAAAAGTTCACTCAAATAAAATATTTTTATTAATATTTAAAGTTTTAAATATTATTTTTAAAATAAGTTTTCTAAATTAGAGAAAAAATAATTTTATGATTTGTTCACGAAAAGTAATGAAAATATTATTTGAGAAATTAGTATTTGTAAAACATATATATAGTTTTTTATTAAAATAAGGTATTTTTTATCAGTATGATTTCAATATATAAAACCAATAACATTAATTTTTAATATGTGGTTATTCTTATTAATACCACTATTATTAAATGATTGGTTTTATGAGTTTTTCATAAATAATAATATTAAAAATATATTGTGGTTTTTTAAAACTCATTGCTCTATGTAGCACAAGCTATCAAAGAAAATAAATATATTCGAATGAAATATTTTATAAAATTTTGGAGATTTATATATAGGTAGAGTAAAATGGATAATTTTATTGGAGTAATATGATATAGAGGTGATTCCTGATGTGGTGAAAGTGTTACCATTTTACCAGTGAAGAGAAGGTGGATTTGGAAATATTAATTAAATTTAAATAATTTAAATCACTATAAAAAGTTAAGTGTATTAAAATTATTATTAATTAAATTTTGGGATGTTTTTTCAATCCAAACATCACCCATCTAATTAAAAAAACATTTCATCATTTTCCCCTTAACCCATTAGTAAATTTATTTTTTCCGTTTTTTATTTTTAAGAAGGTAACTTCTTTTTATAGTTTTAATTATTTGTAGTGAAGCAAATTACAAAAGACATGATTTTTAAATTTGAAAATTTTTATATCAAAGTTTTAAACCATATTAAGAAATTTAATTTCTATATGTATGAAATATTAATTATAAAATAAAAACCCCTAAACTTATAACAACTTTTATTTAAAATAACTTTATTATAAATTGAAATTTATATATAAGAAATTTATCATGATTTAAGATTTTAGGGAAATTAATTATGTTATTATGAATTAGATATAATTTATAATGAATCGAATTTGAACCAAAACTAAACCTCACCATGAAAAATCTTTATTTAAAGAGAAAACCAAAAACAAGTTTGTTAATATTAAAGTAACATTTTAGTTTGGGTCTAGAAAAATTTAGCATTTATTTTCTACATATAGATAGTATTTCAAAATGAATAATTTTATTACAAAATTTATTTTTTTCTCTGTCAGGTTTTAAATATTTTAGGAAATTTTTTAATAAAACATTAATTATGGTAAATCCTGTACATTTTGAATAAAATAAAAATTTTTAAAAAGTGTAAAAAAATCAAATTAAGTAAATTTAGATATCCACTATTCAAAAATGTGGTTAACAGTATCTATTGAAAATTATGAAATTTTCAAATTTATAATTTTATGTAAAAATGAAAAATATTTAAAAAAACATATTTTATTTGAAATAAATATTTTCAACATTAACTAATATTAATAATTTATTATCTAAACGTAGTAAATTTTAATTAATAATAATATAATGTTTGTTATAATTTTATTCTACTATGTGATGGATTTTTTAAATTGGGTGTTTCATGAAGGAAATGTTATCAAAAATTTTGTTGTTATTTTTTAATAAATTTAAATTATTGAGTTGTTACAACGTACCGCATCATCATAACATCTTATTATTGCCAATATAAATCTCAATTTTGGATCTCATGACACATAAACAATTTTAAAGTGAGATATTAGAGGAGATGGTATTTTGTACATTTTCTCTCACCAACCAAGATGTTAGGGAATGTACCAGGAACCCAATAACATTGTGTGCTGGTAAGGTTTTATGGCTCTAGTTGGGTACATTTGAAACCAAAAAAACTGAATGATATATAATGAAATACACATAATTAAACACATTGGGCTCAGAAAAAACACTACCACACCCATCAAAAACTACACATCATCGGCATTGATCACTAGCATCCTATTACTCTACAACAAAACAACCAACCACACTTCCGCCCACAATATAATCCTAACATTGTCTAAACTTCATCATTTTTAAACATACCATTTCACCAAACATATTACATTCATTATTGTTTTCAATATTTTAATCTATAACAAATCATTTTTAACCATACCCATATATAACTCAATAGTTACATATTTTTATAATGAATTTGGACTTTAATTACAACCCACACCCCTTTCCACATTCACTACCACCAATTACATTTTAAACTCTCGAGAATTTAAAATTCCATCCCCAAAACACACCACCAACCACCACACAAGCCACCTCAAAATAAATTCTAATAATCACTACAACATCCACAAAACCACCACCACTCTCTACATAATTATCCATGCCAACACTTACATAGAATAAAATAACACATCCAATGTTTCCAAATTTACAAGAGCATCCTCCCATGCCAACCAAGGAAATCAACAATAAAGGTGATTATGAAAACCCAGTCATAGATACAATTCATTCACCATGAAAACATGACATTCGTTAGGGAAACATCAAACAACCCACAAAAAATAGTCAATAACATAAAAATATGTAAAGAATGTGACATTTACCCTTACCCATTTTAATTCAATTAGTTAAGTTCATTATCTTCATAAATACAATAATAACAATCTAACCAATTAAATAAAGAATATATTAATTCCAAAAATGAACCTAAATAATATATAATCCTAAAATCCCCTACCTTAATATGAATATTCAGGGAATCATAGTAAAATAATGGTATAATGAATAATAAATCACCACCAAACTCAAAAAATACCACTTAAGTAATACACCAAGATAAAAATATTGAGATTTTGAATAATTCTACATGTTTCCGGATATATTCAATCAAAAGGATGAAGGTTTATATTAATTTAAGTATTTTTAAGGTAGAGGTAGCTAAAAACATCAAAATTTAGGTAGGTATTCCAAAAGTTAGTGATATATCAATGAGTAGTAATGGTTGGTATTAAATCATTAAATATTGGGTTGTATTGAAATTATTTAACTAGATAGGTATTAGTGAATAGTATACCAGATGTATGGATGAGGTGGTGTTGGATAAAATAGAATAAAGGGTTGAATAAAAATATCAGATTGATGTACTACCAATTAAACTGTTTGAGTACCACTATGAAATAGTGTTGGGATAAGATGATGTCTAATTGAGTGAATAAGAAAAGTATAAATAAATATTGCATAAGTTTAATTGTTGAATTATAATTTATGTTAATGGTTTATCCTCGTACTTAAGGTCAGGTAATGAGTTGGAAGTGTTCTCTTATGGACATATGAAAAAATTCTTAACCACGAAAATATTAATGTGTCTATATTTAATTATTATATTATAATTCATTTCATAGATATTTTTATGTGATTTTTTCAACACAGTGTGAAACATGTACATCGTCTTGGAAATCATGAGTTTGTAGGAGACATCATAATTTTGGTTCTCTAATACCCAAAAATGACACTTTCCTAATTGTGTTTAATTGATTTCATTCTCCATTGGGATCAGAGTCTCTCGTCGTAAAAATATGTTTTTAAGGATTTTCATTGGATATAAGGTTAAGTGCATGGTTTTTTAAATCATGGAATGTAAAATATGAACCATTTACAATTTTAGATAGAGGGAATCACATGGTCATCACACAATTTCAAAAAGCAGTAGAGAAAACTGTGAAACCTACTTTATTTGTGTTATTGTTATCATTTTTATTTATTTTTTATTAGGGTTAACTCACCATGAATACTCATTAAAACTTCCCCAACCAAGACACCTCTTAATGGTATCTCTTCATTTCCCAATCCCCTACATGATGGGTTATGTGTAATTTCTTAGTGATTTAATCCTCAAAATAAAATGGTGGGGATTTCTACTTTATTATCATAAAAGTTTATTTCATTTTAAGAAATTAACTAAATCCCTAGTGGAATTGGGTTGGTGTTTATTTGTATGAGGTTGTTATTATTAGTGGTTTTTATATTTAAAGGCTACTAAATATACATAGAGATGTATTTATAGTGTTTAATCATAGGCAACAAGATTCTAGCACTTGAGGTACTAGTTTTAATTCAATTGCATTTATATAAATTGTTCCTTGTTTGATTGTGGTTCTAATTGTTTTTTGAACATACTTTATTATTTATATGATGCCTATTTTTAGTTTATCAAAAGTCTCCCATGTTTTTTGGGGTTTTCTTTATTAAACCAAATTAAACTATTTTTCTAAAAGAAACATCAGTTTTTTAATTGTATTTTATGAAATCAATGTCTTTATAAAAGTCCATTGACGTTATTAATCAAGGAAGAGGACTAGTTCATATTTTTGTGAACAAATATGGTATTATAAACTGATGTTCTCTTTTTTAAAAGGGCATTCCTTATGTTAAAAAGAATTCCATATTTTAGAAATAAACACCATTATTAATAAGGGGGTTTCCCAGTTTTTATAAAGGTTTTAAATTTTTCTAAATGAATCCAAATTTTTTTAATAAAGGGTTGTTCCCATTTTTATAGATTTAAATGTTTTAGGAAGTGGTGTGTGTGTCTTACTGAGTTTCTTGTTTTTGGATGAAACTGTTATTTCATTAATAATGTTTTTTCATTAGCATTTTTTGTGTGATTTACCTTAGAAACATTTTTGGATTAAAAAGAGTTTTAAAAATGGAATTTTTGAATTATGTCTTTTCAATGTATAAAACAATTATCTTTTGTAAACATTCGGGAAGGTAATTTAAAAATTAACTCTTACTCCCTAATTAAGACCTTGTTGTCACTTGTTACTATTTTATGCTTGTGTTAAAGTTATATGAAAGTTTATTCTTGGTTATATGTTATGTGTTTGAGATATTTATTAAAGGTAGTCTATTTGAGGTGAAAATTAAATGATTTATTTGCTTCATTTTCTTTTGGATTTATGTTTTTATGTGATTGAAATTATATTTATTGAGGACCAACGCACTTATATATTAATTTACAAGAACTAGTATACTAAGTGGGATTCAAGGGTTGTTTACAGTTATAGTTCAGTGTTATGTGCAGTCTAGTATCCCATAGATAAATTTTATGACATGGATATGGGGTTATCCCCCACAACGCTAGTTTAGAGTGATTTTTGGGATGAGTTATATGAGTGTTATCACTTTTTATAGTTTTTCATGTTTTCACATCTATTACATTCTCCATTAGTACGTAATTGGTTTCATAATTATATATATATATTATGTTTTTCCATTATAGTATATTTTCATTTTATTATATTATCTTATTATTCATAGTATTTTGATTAGTTGGTTATTTTTTCTTGAGCTTTATTACCATAATTCTTGTATTGTTTTATTATTATCAATAATTAATTAATATTATAGAAATTCATTATATATTTTCAATTAATATACTCATTTTTAATGTGTGAGTGTGTGTTTAGTTTTAGTAAGGGAAAATTAAATTTTAGATTTAAATGAAACCTTGTAAAAAACATTTTCAAAACATTTAAAACATGGTGCATAACTATTTTGAAAAAGTTATTTTTTAAATGAAAAATAATGGTTAAAATTTTATATACTTATAATTCAAGTTGTTTTAGTTGTGAAAGACAGATGGTTTATTTTTGAAAAAAATATTACACTGTTTATTCCTCTTTTAGGATTCTTTCATAAATGATATATTTTTTATTTTTTTAATAGTAGAAATTTAATCCAGTTTTTTTATTACTTTTGATATAGTGGAGTTGTTTTATTTATTGAAAAGGAATGTGGTGGACCCTTTATGGTATCCTACTATCATATAGCACCACCATGAATACTAAAATTGTTTGGTCATTGTCTATCATTTTTTCTATAGGTTTTCTAGTTGTGAATTTCATGTTGGTTTTCTATAACTATATATTGGTAAGAAATTGACAATTGGGTTATGGTTATGACTTGGAAATTTATTTATATATTGGAGTTTGTTACCCTATTTGGTTTGGCAAAATTTTGTTCATGTGGTTTATGAATCTTTTTATAAAAACACTTTTATTTTAGACTATTTTTATTTCCTTGTTTATTAATGTAAAATATTTTTTGTAGAAATAGTATCGATTACGGAAAACTATCTCATAAAAGTAGTTCATGTGTCTTGAAATTTATTACTCGTTTCATCGACCTTTGTTTTTATCTTTTTTTATTTATTTAGGAAAGGTCATTTAATAATAAGATTCATGATTCATGGATCCTTGTTATAAATATTCTTTATCCCAGTTTTTAATGATGGTTAAATCATTCCATTGTGATCACCTGTGATAATAATAATCTTATCTCTATCATGAGTGGATAGGGAATATGCCTCATGCCTCTTAAAAAATATCTTGGGTGACATGGAAAGTTATCCCTGGTCTATTCAATTCACATAATTATCCTAGGAGCACTTTTTTTATTTAAGGGTAAATGTAGAAAAGATATTTTCATATTCAGGATAGAGTGGTGGGTGTAGAGTAGTTCTTGAGAATCTCTTCCTCATGTTAGACCACATCATTCCATTAATGGCCCAGAGTATTTTATAATATTTGGATTTAAGGGTGTTTTTATAGGGATATTTGGATGAAGCATTATTTTAATCTGAGTTTTCATTGGATACTAGGATATATATTGGGAAAATTATTCTTTTGGGGAGAAACAATGGAAACTACCAAGGGCACATAGTTAATAATAACAGATTTACAATGCCTATACATTATATATGAACAAATCTAGAAAAATCTAGTGGGAGTCACAACATTAGAGATTATTTTGAAAAACCATATAACCAAACTAAAAATATCAGAGACGTTGGGAAATTTTGTTATTTTCCATCTTGTGATGCTTACAGCTTATCTTTTTTTGGGATTGATTATGTGTGTCTAGGTAAATATTTATTTATTTTGGATATTTTTAGACAATAATTTTAAATCTATGTTTTTTCCTACATAAATTGATCTATACTAAGAACTATGTTTTGGTTTGATCAAATTTGATTATTAATATTTTTAACAGTAGTGAAAATAAGTTAATTATAGTAATTGATTAATGGGTTATGATGGTTTCATGGAAATAATTTATTGTGATTTATGTATTGAAATTCATGGAATGTTTATTATTGTGTGGTTTAAAAGTGAAACAATATTTTCAATAAATGAGGTCTTTTGTTGTTTATATTAATTGTTTTTAATGTTATCTATGAAATCATAAAATCATTTAAAATATAAATAAGGGTTTTGGGATTTGAAATGAGATTTAAAAATTAGTTAGTAATCATGTTTTGTGCGATTCATGATTTTTATCAATTGAGTTGCATTTTATGGTAAAATGGTTGGAAATGTTTTAAAATTTCACCCCAAGAAAGGATTTAGTAAATTAAGATGAAAATATCTCATATAATTTTTCAAGTGATTCATAAAATCCCTTTCTAGATTTATAATCTACCTAAACACATGATAGAGTGTCGATCCATAGTTCTTATTATATTTTTAATCCCATTTGGGAGTTTTGGAATCATTATCTACTGATGTTTAGTCTTAATAAATTATCCAATGATTTGATGTAGAGGCTAGCTTATATCAATGGAATTATTGGGTATTTAGGAACTCTAGAAACCCATAATATAAGGTTCCTTAACCATTTTTCCAACGAATCATTTTTTATTAGTTTATTCTTATTATCCATGACTAGTTGTTAAAATATCAATATTTGGGAATATTTCAAGGCCTCTATTATTCTAAAAATTTATCCATATGAAGAGATACATTTATAAGTGATGTAATTTATCAGTTTCTATTAGGTGGGAATGTATGTTAAATATTATGTGGAATGTTTATCTATGAGTTATCATTTCTCTATAAAGTTAGTAGTTTCTAATTCAAAGAAGGTTAGGTTCTATTCCTATGGCCTTACACTAGAACTCAGTGTAGTTGTGTTTTACTATATCTTGACTACATTTATGGAGGTGGTGTATAAGGCCATTTTTGTGGAAGCATTTTTAGGAGGAAAGCCTTTGGAATGTGATTTTATTATCCCATCGAGTGTTAGTGAGAGTGATCCAAAAAGATATAAATAGAATCTAATTGGGTGATGTTAGATTAAGAATTCTAATCTTGTTAGGCCTACCTATCCAACTTCTCAAAAGAGCTATCATGGTATTGGTCATCCCGATCACATCTAAAGTTTCATTATATTTAATGAATGTAAGATGATGAATAATCTTAGACACATGTTTGATTGGAGTAGTGGTTGGTTACACTTTCTCTATAGTGGTGCTGAAAGAAACTTTGGTTTTGAGAGTGTTACTTTTGTATCATTTTTTATTAGATATATTTATTTATTTTTTTAGAAACTCTTTCTCTAATAATGGAATGTGATTTTGTACTTGAGTTAGTTTTTTTTATCCATTCTAGATTTATTTTATTCTAGGGATTTATGGAATATTGTATTGGTGCTAATCATGGTTTTGATGTTTAACAGATGAAATAGAAACACCATAGGTATGATTTATTGTTTTGGGGATAGTATTCTAGTTTCTCGGTAGAAATTTATGGATTGAAAGTGGAGTTTATACTTTTGGGATCACTAAGAGTGGTTGTTTTTTTAGTATGGAATTGAGTTACCCTATGTGCAGCTCATGAACCGAAGTCACAACCTTGTCGTTCATTTCTAAGGAATGTTTGTTTTGGTTTGGCTCTCTGATTCTTAATAGTGTGTAATATTGGTGCTCATTGGTTGTTTTTTGAGATTTTCCTCAATATGGTGATAAGTGATTGTGGAATATGGATATAATATTATGAATTTTTATTGAAGATCATTATTTAGGCATTTTTTATTATTGTTACACAATTTTATATAAATTATAAATGGTTGGGAGACCTTAGGATGAACCCCAATAATTTCACTTATACATGGTAGTTTTATTCTAGATGATTTTTGTTGGGAAATTCCATTTCATGTAGATCTAGTGGAATCATATTTTTGGTGGTGTTATTTTTTTATGTCATTTTTTCTAGTTTGTAAATTTTAAAGAACTTGTGATAATGGTATACTCAATTGGTGTAGTTTCCAAATTCAAGGATGACCATGGGAGTGGTATTAGAAACATTTAATTTGAGAATAATTTTCTCATAGGATTCATTGTGTTTTTATATTTGGTATACCATTAGATGATCTGGTTTTTTCAATGGGTGGGCTATTTGTGTCCCATTTTTCAGTTTCAATATCATGATTTTTCCATTTTGGTTAAATCCATATATTCTACTATTCGGTTTGGAAATTTAATATAAATTAACTTTTCGATGAGTTTCTAGAAGTGTACATTATGGTGGAATAAATTGAAATGGTGTGGAGGATTGTAAAACCCTAAAATGTCACATTAGGACTTATGGTTATATGATCAATTTCTCACTTGGGTTTATTATTTCTTAGGGATATAATTTTATATTTTGTGGATTTTTATAGGGTTTCTTGATTCAGATCCTTGTTTGGGAATCCATGCAATGGAAACTATGTTCCAAATGAGATTTAGGATAGAGGGTATCAAATGGTATTCATATGATATAATAAAGTATGATATTTTATAGTTAAAAAACTAATGTATCAAAAAATTAGTTATTAAACAGTCTGTACATCATTTGGTAAAATGTGTGTGACAACTGTGTGACTTAATGAATTGGGGTATTTCTATATTTTAGGGTATATTAAATACGGACCTCCACTTCAAGCCTTCCTTTTCGAACTCTAATGACCTAGGTATCTCCCAACGGGATCTCTTCATCTTACAAGATGATATATTGTTGTTTGGAGGAAATTTCTTGGTGTTTTCTCCATCAAATCAATGGGTAGGGGATTCTCCTTCCTTTTTTTCATTTCTATTACTTTTTCTCCACTCATCTAAAACCCAAGTGACCATGGGTGGATGATTTTGTTTTCTAAAGATTTTTTAATGTAGGTTTTTTATTTATAATGTTTTGACCCATCATATGAGAATTAATCATGTGGTTTCTATCATAGGTGACATGATTCTATTAAATGAGTTATGTGTTTTAGTTCCATTTATTTTTATAAAGGGTACAGAGGTTGATTTATGTTTTAAATATTTTTAGTAAATTAATGGTTTATATGATTCATAGTTTTGTGTTTTTAAAGGTACTTTATGTGTGCTGGTTTTTTCTATTTTTGAAAATAAATATGTTGTCTAGTTAAATGTAAATTTTGGTTTAAATTATATTTAATTCATTAATGGTTTTGAATAAAACTCTATTGAAGGGGTTCTATAAGAAATGTAATTTGATATTGGTTTTTGAATAAATTTATTTTTATAAATTGAATTGATCTTTGTTAATATGGGATTCCTTAATTCAATATGATACCAAATATTAAAAAGATTTTATATCTTATATGGTGTTTTCCTTTCTATAATAATTTTCTTTACTATATTTTATATAAAAAACCATGATTTAAGAAAGGGGCATGCATGATTTGAAGAATTTAGATGTTTTAATAAAGGGTATGAGTATCCTCTTTATCTTGTTTTGCGATGAAGAGTTGTTTTATTAAGAATGTTTTTCTATGGATATTTTTTGGTTTTTCCCTTATAATATTTTTTTGGGATAAAAATGATTTTGAAAAAATTTATTTCCAAATTATATATTTATTTTGTTTAAAGATAAGGCCTATTTAGAACCTCTATGGAAGGTGGTTTAACTATTTATATTTACACAATACACGAACCCTTTTTGTCCCTTGTTAGTCTTTTATCCATGTTTTCAGGTTATATACATTTTTATTCATGGTTTTTTTGTTTGGATTGAAGATTTCCATTAATGAAGATGTGTCGGAGGTAGAATTAATATGATTGAAAAATTGAATTGCCTCGGGGATTTTCAAAGTTGATTGATTTATGTTGGTTTTATAATGGTACACCTTTGTTATAAATTACATGTTGAGAACTTAGCTACTTTTTGAGAGTAAATATATTTTTTATATTAAATTTTAGAGTTAAAAACCATCCAATAGCCTATAGTTGAATGTTATGGCCGGAAAAGGGGATTGTCACTGATAAATCAAGATGAGAGGGATTTAGGGGATGAGTTATATGACCATTAACCTATTGTGTATAATATTTTTTCCCTTTTTTATATTATAATAAATGTTTCATATCATTTTCTTGATATTATAATGAGGTGTTATTTATTTATAATTGCGTATTATTTTTTTAAGGCTTTTGATATTTTCATATTTTCATTATTTTAGGAATCCTGATGTACAATTATTTTTTTATGTTTCCCCTTTATTAAAGTCTTGTTTTATGTGTGAGTGTTTGTTGAGTTTTAAAAAGGGAACAAGGGATGTTGGATTTAAATTTATTCCTCTTAAGAAATTTCTTCAAAAACCATTTAAACCCATATAAGTGTAATATTTTCAAAAAAGGATGTTTTAAATAAAAATAGGGGGTAACCTGTTTCTATTTTGAAGGATTTTTTTTGGTTTTGAAAGATAAATGGTTGGTTTTTTTAAAATGAGAAAACCTTTGTTTGTCCTTATTGAAGCATGTTTAGTAAATTATATTATTTTTACAATTTTGTAAACAAAATGAAATGTTATTTTGATATTAATCACAAACTAGTTGAATTGGTTTCATTATTGAAAACGAATGTTATAGAATAATTATTTTATCCTACTGGTATAATACTCACACCATGTATACTAAAATTTAATTGTATTTTTCCATCATGTATTTTTCAGGTTCTTTGGTTATGAATTCCCGGTTGGTTTTCTAAAAGTATTTTCTAAGAAGCAGGTGATCCTTATTTTATGGTGTTATCTTGTAATTTAAATGGAGATGATTGGGTTTTTCACTAATTTTAGTTCGTCCAGATGGTATTTGTTTTGTGTAGTAGTCTTTTTGGATGTCTTCTATTATTTAATTCTAGTTTCACTTCCTTTGCTAAATGTATTTTTGTTTTTATAGAAATATATTTTAAAAAATTATGTTGTAAATTAATTTCATTTATCATTATATATATGAATTTCTTGGTTGGATTTTATTATCCCCAATTTGTTATATTTTCATGGTCATCCAATATAAGGAGTCCTTATGTAGGGTTCCCAGTTGGAAGTATTTTTAATACTAGTTTTTAATGAGGGTGAACTATTTCCCACATGATCACTTCTGACACTCTGTTGTGTTTCACTAGCCCATGGTGATCGAGAATATGCCTTGTATTACTTATCACCCTGATTGACCACTAATACGGTAGCCGAATAAAATTTGCGGCTGATTGTCGCCTATCGACTGGTCAACGATCCGATGCTCTTTTAATGTGTATAGAAGCACTCGGGTCAAATCCTTGACGATGATAATTTTTTTAATAGTTGATTGTTTTTAGTTGATTGTTTTTTTGATTAGGGGGTTTGTTTGCAGAGCTTATCAAATAATTTATGGATGATGTTTGATTTAACAAATTTATAATGATTGGGGTGAGTTCATTATTTGGCAGTTAAGCTTGTGGTATCCTTCATCTTTTCTTTATATTTTATTTAAATTAACAACCACTTGACAAGAAAATGTTGATTGGAATTCCTAAGTGTTAAGGATTTAATACAAGCCTTAACATAACATATTGTTATAATCATTTCCATTACTCATTTATGGTAGTGTATTTATGGTTCCAATAATCCATGTAAACCACATGTTAAACAAAATATGTCATTAATCCATGACATGTTTAGTCCAACATACACAATGTAAAATTAATTAATACTTATCGAGCAAATAATCTCAATCAAATAACATACCTAAATTGTGACTCACCCCAATGAAATATTTACTCATCCATTTGGGTGCTTAACAATCAGGTTACAATGATTATGATGATAAATTAAGAAAAGAATAAAAATAAAGGGATAATAAAAGAGTGGTGCGTCGAATACACACACATGAACAATGATGAGAATTAAAAAATGAAAATTCAATTGAATGGGGATGCAAAAGAAGGGAAGGGGATTCAACTGTATTTGTACTTTTTTATGAAAAATAATATTAAACTATGGAAGGTGGATGATAATAAGATATATTGAAGAAAAAACATGCATTAAAACATAATTACAAAACACAAACATACAAGATTACAAACAAAGAACAACACAAAAGTGAAAGGAAACAAATAGAGGAGGAAGGGTATCTCAAGTGAAACCATGAGGATGAAAGGTCCCCCCAAGCCTTTTTAAAGGATTTGGTCATTCCAATATGTGCTCTTCTCTTCTAAAATTTCAACCCCTTTGAAGGAGAGGAGGGGGATGTATTTATAGAAAAAGGATGTGGACTGTTTACATTCCCAATTTTTCCCTCCACTTGTATCGCCAAGATGGCTATTCATATAGAAGAATATCTAGATATGATATTCTTACACATTTTAGATAAATTTATCCTCTGTCTAATCTGAAATTTTTTCGGAAATTGGACCTAAGGAGAAAATGTTATGTCTAGTTGATTAAAAAATATTAATATGTCCATTTCAATCCAATCTTTTTTATGTCCAAAATGTGAAAGGGTTTTTGAATAGGACTATGCCTTCAAAGCCGAATTATTTCTTCAATAAAGTCGGCCACCTATATCCTCTATTTCACACTGAAAAAAGCTCAGCTTGATTTAAGGATTACATTATGAGATATGTAATTAATAGTGTCCGGATATTAATTCTCGGCCAGAATGGTGGGATGGACATCAAGGCATTATTTGTACCCATTGTTATTGTATTTGGAAATTAAAATTTTTATCCATGATTCTTCTTGATAATCAAGAACATATGGTGGTGGTTGATAGAATTTTGGCTTCAGGATTTAGACCAATAACTCAATCATCATTAATGGTCCATTTTCATCACAAATTATTTGGGTCTTCTTGTGTTGACTATATAAGCCTTCAAATGGCAGAATTTTACAATGATTCCTCCTATTGATATTTGAGAAATTGAATAAGGAATCCTAAAATAAAATATACACAAAATTTTAATCTCTACAGTGAGAGTTATAAATAAAATAGTAAACTGAATTAATTGGACTAGTTCTAAAAATTATAACAAATTATACTTAGTATTAAAACATTAATATATAACACAAATTATGAAAATTGCATACAAATTAAGTCAGGGGGATATATTATAAGTCATTAAAATATTAATAACATCAAATCCCACACACATAATCTTGTTCCGGTCCTCATGTGCAACAAATATAAAAAAATAACAAAACCATTTTCACTCACCAATAAATAGTAAAATTTTGTTTTCTCCAATCATGGGAGGTTTAGACTATTTCACTCTTCCATTTTGAATTCAACTACAAGTTGTTACATAAACAATGTTCCAAATCTAATTAATTTTTTCATTCTTGAATTTAGAAATGGATAACTTGGACACTCAAAACTCACACCTCTCAAGATGATAAAATTTATTTGTGGAGGTTCACACTTTCACTAACCAAAAGTGAAAATCTAAGAATTTAAAAGAGATCATATATTCCAATCCCTATCCAATGTGCACAAGAATAAAGAGGTCTTTTAATGGGTTTTTATGTGGATATGGGATGGTAGGGATATAATTTCCAAGAGAGAGAAGAAGAGGGGTAAAACACCAACATAGAAAAAGCAATGCACATTTTTTTGAGATAAAACATTGAAAGAAATGAAAACACATATTTAAAAGGGAATTAGTGTGTGATGAAAGACACAATAAAGGATTAAAATTTTAAGGGTATGATAAGATGAAATATTTAGAAACCACAAAAACTTCTCCCAATGACATAAGAATATAATGGAAGTGTTCTTTTTTTTCTCTTTTTTCAAAAGCTGAACATGAAAAAGATCTCACACTCTTCTCCCAAACCATGATTGATGTCCTCACAACACTAATTTTAATAGTTATAACAAGATCAAAGGTTGAGGAAGATTGATTTTTGACCTACCCAAGAAACAACCCAATTTTGTTTTGTTCTTTTTTTATATTTTATTTTTTGATTTTTTTTGATTTTTTTAACACTTGTCAATAACATTTAAAAAATTATATAAATGAAAGTAAATTACATTCCCCAAAACACACTAAATGAAAACCTCTACCCCTCACTAAAATGGATGATCTCCCTCAATCATATGATTACATGAGGAAATCAACAAAGGGTAACCAAAATGAAATCCATCCCCCCTGCACTAAAATTTTAGAAAAAAATAAATCAAAATCCATGTTTATATTGGGTGGAAAACGTTATTGGGCTTGTAATGTGGCTATCGAACAAATGATTTCATAGGCTCGAAGTGGTTTTCAAAAGGAGGATTAAAATAAGCGAAAAGGGAGTCTATTTGGATATTGGGAATCTCATGTGGTTCAAAAAATGCTTCAATCATACTAATGCACACTAAATTAGGAAATTCAGCTTGATGGTCCACAAACTCGAGACTCACAAATAGGGGTGAAAACACACATTTTTAAAAGATGGCCATAGGTAGCCCTGGCATGAAATCCCATGTTGGTTCTCAGGGTTGGGGAAAATAATTTTACAAATCAATAACCAAGCATTCAAAATGTATTATTCTTGAAAAAAAATTCTTTATCCAAATATATAAGGTAAACAAAAAAATTTGAGATAAAACCATGTCTTTTGACTCCCAAAAATGGTTGGACAAAATTTCAAAATTGTAGGTGAGTGAGTATGACTTTTTTTTTATATTTTTTTGTATTGTTTTAGTTTATTTAGGGTTATTTAAAATACACACCCACACAAAAGAGAAAGAGAAAAAGAAAGGGTTTGATGAAAAAATTCGTAAAAAATGAAATATAGTGGAAAAAGAAGAAAGTGTGAGAGAGAGGAAGAGATAGAGAGATTTAAAGGGAATGAGGTGCCCCTAGTTTCGATTTGGCAGGTCGCCATCTCTATCTAGTGATGGGTCGACTGCAGAAGTTGGGGATCCAATGGAAGTCGATGTTGATCCAGGATTGTGCATCCTCTCATGTTTATGATTTAACTGATTTCCATTAACTTTGAATTTCTTTTTGGAATTGGGGTCTTGGACTTGTGCTGCACCAAATGGGTAAACATTATTAATAACAAAAGGACCTTCCTAATGAGAATTAAGATTACCTAGGTGAATTCAAAATCTAGAATTTAATAGAATTTACTTTTCACAGTCATGAAATACCTTTATCAGGATGTGTTTATCATGGAGTTCCTTGGATTTTTCTTTCTTGAGATTATAATTCTCATAGGAATCAAGTTGAAGCTCCTCCAGTTTAGCCAATTGTAATAATCATTCTTCACCAGATATTTCTAGGTCAAAATTACAAGTTTTCCATTCAAAAAATGACTTAAGTTGGATTTGAACTGGAAAATGACATGCTTTACTAAAAATAGCCTAAAAGGAGACATCCCAATGGGTGTTTTATAGGAATTTCAACAAGCCCAAAGTGCTTCACCAAGTCTTTCAGGTCAGTCTTTTCTGGTGGGTTTTACAATTCTTTCAATCACTCTTTTCACTTCTCTATTAGCAAGTTAAGCCTTTCCATTTGTTTGGGGTGATATGTAGTTGATGTTTTATGTACAACCCCAGTCTTTTTAAAAAGATATTCCATGTTTCTATTACAAAAATGGGTTCCTAAGTCACTGATCAAGGCACGATGTGTGCCAAATCTTTGGAAGATGTGTGTCTTTATAAACTCAATAACACTATGTGAATCACATTTTATAGTGGGTTTGTCCTCAAACCACCTAGAATCATAATCAACTGCAATAATAATGTATGAAAATCCATTGGAAGGGGGAATGGTCTCATGAAATCGAAACCCCAAACATCGAAGATCTCACATAAAATTAAATGATTTTGGGGCATTTCATTTCTATTGGAAATTGTGCCAAACATTTGGCAAGTGGGACATGATTAATAGAACTCATGTGAGTCCTTGAAGAGTGAATGCTAGAGGAATCCAGAGTCTAGGACGTTTTGGGAGGTCCTTTGGGGTCAAATATGGCCACCACCAGGCATTGAGTGACAGAATTCTAATATGGACGAATGTTCATTTTCATTGACACATATCCTTATTACCAAGTCAGCCCCAGTTTTCCAAATTATATTTTCTTCCCAATAATAGTATTTTGAATCACTGTTCAACTTCATTTTTTTTATTTTGAAAAATTTCCAAGAAAAACTCTAGAATCGAAGTAATTTACAATTGGGGCATACCATGGTATTTTTTGAGTGACAGATGAAAGGTGCTCAGTGGGGAATTCAGGATCGTTGATTTCAGAATGAGAAGAATTATAAATTCTACTCATTTGATCAGCCACAGGGTTTTCTTTTCCTGGACTATCTTTGATTTCAAGGTTAAACTCTTGGAGAATTAGGATCCATCTTATTATCCACGGTTTGGAATCACTTTTCTTGAGTAAGAGCTTTATAGCAGAATTGTCTGTGAAGATGATGATTTTCAAACCTAAGAGATAGGGACAGAATTTATCTAAGGGAAAAACCACTACTAAAAGTTCCTTTTTAGTGACAGTGTAGTGAGATTGAGTTTCATCTAATGTTTTTGAGGAATAATAGATGACATGAGGAATCTTTTCTCTTATTTGACCAAGAACAGCCCCAACGGCTCTATCAGAAGCCTCACACATCAACTCAATGGGTAAGGACCAATCTAGGGGTTGGATTATTGGGGCAGATGTTAGATAAATTTTTAGTTCAACAAAGGCTCTCTAGAAAACCTCAACTAAATGGAAAGTGACATCCTTTTAGAGAAACCGAGTGAGTGGGGGTTGGATTATTAGGGTAGATGTGATGCTTGAAAAGGGAATGATTGATTCCTGGTATGACATCTAGGGTTTAACCTATGACCATTTTGTTTTCCTCTAACACCTGAAAAAATTTGGACTCTTCAATTTCAGTAATTGAAGAAGAGATAATGACAGGATATGAGTGATCATGGAAAAGGAATTCATATTTTTAGGAGTTCAAGAAGATTTTTTAGATCAGTATAATATTTCATTCTTGGGATAGACAACTCAGAAATGGGAGATGGGACTTTAGTTGCTTCAGATTCATTTTCCTTAATACTGTACGAGGTTGAGTAGTAGAGACTAGAATTGGTGTGGGATTCATGGGAGTTTTCATGATCCTCTAGATTGATAGATTCTATGAATGAAAGGTCCACATCAACTTCACCATTTATGAATTTGTTAATCATGGTGCAGATTTCACAAGATCCTTAGTTATTTTAACATAAAGAACATGGTGGATTGGGGTTCGATTGACTCATAGAGGATTCATCCGAAGCATGGATTGAGAATGTAGTGTGATCCTCAGATGGGTATCGCATGGCCTGGAAAATGATGAACTTGACCAGTTGGACACCGAATTCCATGGATAAGATGCCTGAATGGACATCAATCTTAGTTCTCATAGTAATAAGGAATGGTCTTCCTAGAATTAAGGGAGATCGAGAATAGTTCATCTCACCTTCCATATCAAGGACATAGAAATCTACAGGGAAGATAAGATCATTGACTCTGACAAGAATATCCTCAATTATTCCCTCAGGACTGCCTATGCTTCGATTGGACAATTGAATGACAACACCCATTGAATGTTAGGGTCCTAAAACAAGGTTGGAGAATATGGATTTGGGCATGAAATTAATTGAGGCTCCATGGTCTATGAGTGCATCATAAAATTTGGAACTTCCAATTTGGCATGGAACCGTAAAGGTCCCTGGATCATTGCACTTAATGGGCATGGAATCTTGGGTTGAAACATTTTTGAAGGTCCTAAGTTGCCTCTTGTGGGTACACAACTCCTTTAGAAACTTGGCATACATAGGAATTTGTTTTATGACATCTAAGAGGGGAATTTTGACTTGAACACGTAAAAACATGTCGAGAATTTCAGTATCAGGTTCGAAGGACTTCTTTAGCTTAGAAACAGAATGAGGAAAAGTAATTGTGTTCCTATGTGTAATAGAAGGAGGTTTGGGAATGGATTCAGTTTCCTTTTCATGTTTATTTTTCTTTCCATTTTCTAGGTCATCATTCAAAGGTGGTTTATATGACTTATCATGAGGTATATCAATTTTGTTTCCTAATCTAAGTGCAATTGCACTTACATTACCCTTGGGGTTGGGTAATAATTTAGCTGGGAGTTGGGAAGAATTCGATGGGTGCTGCTAACTAAGGTGGGAAGCAAGTTGACCAATTTGGGTTTCAATGTTCTTGGGGATGGAATGGGTGAAGGAGGAAGATCTTCCACTACACTTTCCCATGGTTACTTGGAGGAAGAGTCTTCTCCTGTATTGGGATTACCTAGATTTTGGTTCTTGGGAAAGTGATTGTATTAGTTTCGGAATTGGGATGTCTTAATAGGATAATGGAATTCAGGAGGAGAATTGATCCTTTAAGGTTGAGGAATAAAAAGATAAGGTTGTTAGAAGTTACCAAAACCTTGACCATATTGAAACTGGTTTGCGTTTTTAAGAGGGAATTGAGGGGGATGAGATATGGGATTACCAAACCTAAGGCCTTTGTTATAGGAAGAAGATAAGGGCTCATAGTGAGGTTGGTTGAAGATTCTATAAAACTAAACTGATAGTTGAGGGTCGGTGTTCTGCTGAACATATGCTTCATTGAGCTCCATTTGTCCAAATGAATCAGATTGATCCTATTGAAGTTGTGTACATGTGTTTGTTGGATGAGATGAAGAGTTTTCGATTCCATTGTTTTTGACAGGTCCAGGAAACATTGATTACTGAGAAGATGAGGTTTGGGATTTGGTATCCACAACTAGTTGTCGCACAATACCTGTAAGTTCACTCATCAACTCGGTCATCTTGTTCAGCATAATTAATTGATTATCTTGTAATTCTTTGACATGATCATGTGCTCAAGTATGGAATTGTTGTGTGTTGGAAGCCATGATACTTATGATATCTCATGCAGCTACAGGAGTTTTATCAACAAGAGCACCACCACTTACGGCATCAATGAGAGTTCTCTCCATTTCCAATAAACCCTCATAGAAGTATTATATCAAGAGTTGATCATGGATTTGGTGTTGTAGGAAGGTTGCAACAATATTTTTGAATCTCTCCTAGTATTCGTGGAGTTATTCACTTGGGAACATTCGGATACAACTTATTTCATTTCAGATAGAATCAGTACGAGAAGTAGGAATCAATTTCTCTAAGAAGAGTCACTTCATGTCATTCCATGAGGTTATAGAACCAGGAAGAAGGTAGAAGAGACCTGACTTAGCAGTGTTAGCTAGGGAGAAAGGGAATGCTTGATGTTTGTTTTGTTCCTCAGAAAACCATTGAGGCTTCATGGTAGAGCACACAACTTGGAACTCATTAAGGTGAAGATGTGGATCCTCACTGTCTAGCCCGTGGAAATGAGGGAGAAGATGAATCAAACCCAATTTGAGTTCAATGTCAGCCACTATGTTTGTATATTGAATACCAGGAGGTTGGTAATTCATATCAGGGGAAGTATGTTCTTTAAGTGCTTGTTCCCTAGGATTTTCCATATATAATTCAATTGGTTGGGCAAGGAATGGTTCTTGAATTATTTGATTATCTCTTATGTTCCTCCTAAGTTGGAGAAGTTTTCACCCAATTTTAGTATCAAAAAAATCTTAGGAATTGTTTGGGAGGCTATAGGGCATTTAGAAAGATGTTTGAAAAAAGGAAGATGGGTTTTTTATCCGTTTATGATTTTTATGAGAAAGGTAGGGTTTTCTTTGTGTTTTTGTCAATTTTTTTAAACTTTCTTTTTTTGGGTTCTTTAGAATAACCAGAAACTAATGACTACATAAAGCACCATCCTAAGAAATGGGGATATTTGAAATGTTTGACCGATTCTCTCCTATCGACCGTTCAAATATCTGATGCTCTGCTAATGTGTATAGCAGCACTCGGGTCAAATCCCCAGTGATGATAATTTTTTTAATAGTCTATTGTTTTTAGTTGATTGTTTTTTTGATTGGTGGGGTTTGTTTGTAGAGCTTATGAAATAATTTATAGATTATCTTTGATTTAAAAAAATTATAATAATTGTGGTGAGTTCATTATTTGGGACTTAATCTTGTGATATCTTTGAGATTTTCATTATATTGCATTTAAATTAACACCCACTTCACAAGATAACGTTGATTGAAATTCCTAAGTGTTAAGGATTTAATCCAAGCCTTAACATATCATTGGGTTCTAATAATTACCATTAAATGTTTATGGTAGTGTATTTATGGTTCCGCATAATAAACAAAATATGTCATTAATCCATGACATGTTCAGTCAAACATACACAATGTTAAATTAACGAATACTCATCGAGAAAATACTCTCAATCACTTCACATACATAAATCCAGTGAGATATTTACTCATCCATTTGGTTGTTTAATAATCTGGTTATAATGATTATGATGATAAATTAATAATATAATAAAATGAAAGGGATATGAAAAGAGTGGTGCGTTGAACACACACACACAAACAATGATGAGAATTAAAAAATTGACTTTTGATTAAATGATGAAGCAAAAGTAGGGAAGGTAATTCAACTATATTTAAAATTTTTTAAGGAAATTAATATTTAACTACAGATGTTGGATGATAATAAGAGATATTAATGAAGAAAAATGCATTAAAAAATAATTACAAAACACAAACTTACAAGATTACAAACGAAGAACAACACAAAAGTGAAAGAAAACAAATAGAGGCAGAAGGGTATCTCAAGTGAAAAAATGAGTATGGAAGGTCCTCCCAAGCCTTTGGAAAGTATTTTTTAATGCCAATATGTTCTCCTCTCTTATGAAATTCCAACCCCTTTGAAGGAAAGTAGGGGGGGTGCATTTATAGCCCAAGGAAGTGGACTGTTTGAATTCCCAATATGTCCTTCCACTTGCATCACCATGTTGGATATTCATACAGCCGAATATCTATATATGATATTATTAAAAGTTATAGAAAAATTAATCATCTGTCTACTCTGAAAATATGGCTGCAATTGGACCTAAGGATCCATAGGTATGGCTAGTTGATTAAACAATTTTAATATGTCCATTTCAATCCAATATTTTTGAAGTCCAAAATGTGAAAGGGGTTTTGAATAGGAATATTCCTTCAAAGCCGAAATATTTATTCAACAAAGTCGGCCGAAAATATCCCTTATTTAACACTGGAAAACATCAGATTGATTTAATTATTATATCATCAGATATGTCATGAATAGTGTTCAGATTTTAATCCCCATCCAGAATGGTGGGTAGGAATTCAAGGCCTTATTTGAGCCCCTTGTTCTTGTAGTTGGACCTTCCAATTTTTATCCGTGATTATTTTAGATAATTTATAACATATGGAAGAGTTTCATAAATTTTTCCTTCTGGATTTAGACTAATAACTCAATCATCATTGATAGTCCAGTTTTATCAAAAAAAAATGGGTCTTCTTCTGTTGACCACATGAGCCTTCAAATGACATAATTGGAAGATGCATCCTTATAATGATATGTGATAAATTTAATATGAATTCCTAAAAAACAAGAACCACACAATGTGAATCTTTAGGGTGAGATTTATATATAAAATAGTAAACTGAATCAATTGGACTACTTCTAAAAATGCTCAAAAATTATACATAGTATTAAAACTTTATTATTTCACACAAATTATGCACATTGCATATAAAATTAGTAAAGGGGGTATATAATAAGTAATTAAAAAATAAATAATATCCCCAGAGTACTGGGTCACATGACCAAAAGTAGGCATCCCTATACACTATAGGACTATTACTAGCAATGATGGTGTAAGGAGGTGATAGTGGGGATACTACACCCTCATCTTCAGAGTAGCACAATGGAATCTCATGTAATAAAAAACCAGAAATAATAGATGCATTAATAATTTAATGAGATAGGAGATGAAGAATAATATTCTAAAAGTTGTAATATATTGGACAATGCCAATATATATGACGGATGCAAGCGTATTCTAATGATACTACATAATTAAAGGAATAAGGATACAACAGACAACATGTTATAGTACAATACAATATTATGAAAACAAAACAAAAGTAAATCCCAAAGGAAAATATCTATGACCATCATGATCTCCAACCCGATCCTATGTTCCTAACTCCAAGGTACAAGATAAAAAACCTAAAAAAATCACCCATGGTCTTATAATCATAAGGTCTACTCAGATACCCTATTGAAATGGTAGCCCGAGATGTGTTTGACATAATAATCCGAACAGGTTCCCACCCATAGTGTCTATGACTAAATCCAGTCCATGAAATATAAATAAAATATAGTACATATAGAATTTTAATGTTATATAAAAAGGAATATAAGACAACCCACCCATGTTTTTAAGGGACATCTGGCGGCTATACCTTCCCTAAGTCAAGGCCGGAATGAATGTCAGATCAGTAACTAAATACATAATTATAATATATATTTAGTTTAGCTATATATTTCATTCACCTATATGAGCCAAGTGTCTATAGACTCATAATGTCCATATAACTAGAATACTAGCTACTGTCTGAACCATGGCATATCTCATACATCAACAACCACTCTAAAATAGTATATAAGTTCATAAAATAGGTTACATGTCCTACACCCCAACAGAGTGAGATACATCATGCAATAACACATGGTATGGTGTGTAGGGCACCGTGGAAACACACTAATAATGGAACATGTCATGTAAATCACATAGCCCATATTGTGTCTCTAGTGTGAGATGAAATGTTCAACACTCAATGTAAGGGAGCATGATTCCAACATGCTCAAGAAAACCCCTTCCATTGTACGTATCCTTTCTAAAGGTGTAATCATATTTATAACAAATTTCCAAGGGGAAATACCTCTCATGCCTTAAATTTTTCAAGACCATATAAAGGCATCATAATATTGTTTATATAATCCATGAGGCAATACCTCTCACGCATTTAATTTATATAACCCATTATAACAAATTTCATCATAATTATAAAATTTCATCTAAATCTTCATCATTTAATTATAGAAAAATACATGTTCTTATAACCTAATTATATTCCTTTTTTAATGAAATCAAAAAATTAAACAATGTCATGAAATCCATCGTGAAGAATTCCATTGATTTTAAATATGAAAAATAAATTACAATGCTCAAAGAGAAACTTATAAAGAGATATTGTCCTTTGGGAAATTTTTTACATGTGTGATTACCATTGTAGGTCAGGCCATGTCAAGAACATAGAAGGTGCATTGTTCGCATTTAAAATTTGTATAATGGACGAAATTCATTTAGAATATCAAAATAGAATTCATTCTAAATCTTCCATATCTCAACAATTAAGTCAAGGCATAATGAAAAAACTAAAAAATATGGATAGACATGTATTACAAAGCTAATAAACATTTTTTAGGTTACAAGAAAATGTACCTCATCTGATGGGTTTTATAATACAATCAAGTCATTTTTCATAAACAATTCATTTAGCATATATTAGTATCACATTAATGAATCGATTCTTAAATCATGATGGAAGAATTTTAAAATAAAATACCAATCATGTAAAGAAATTATAAAAAAATCAACCTGGACTTCTAGGAGGTTTGTTATCATTTTGGACAGACCCTAAAAGGATAAATTTCATTAATAAACATCAAAAATTCTTATAAGGTGCACTTACCATCTAATAAATAAATTATAATATGGAAATAAAAGTAGGTACAACCAAGCAGTGTTAGTGAATGAGGTTGTTAACCTCAAAACCCTAAAAAATCACAGGGATCGTATCTTGGTGTGATGGTCAATTTTACATGTATAAAACAATTATAAAGAGATTCTATGTAATATATTCCATGCATAATAAAGAAAACATTTACAAATTGATGAAAACATTTTGAATAAATTCTTTACCACGTACCTTCTATGTATGATAACCTACATTTCCGATATCGAGTTCTGATTCGATTTGGTTTGCAGGAGATATAAGAAAAAAATTTCCTCATTAAAATTTAGCAAATGATCTCACACAAAAATAATACAGTAGATGGAATGAATAAATTAAAAAATATTATAGGGGATTTTAGATCTTATAGATTTGGATCCAATGTGACTGACTCTGTTTGAATATGAGTCTGGATTTATGAGTAATCGCAATGACATGGCTAGAGAGGAGGAGATCTAAGTATGGGGAGGATAGGAGCATCACATGGATAGAGGTGGAGGAGAAAAGAGAAAATGAGATTTAAACTTCATTAAGGATTTTTCATTTATTTTACCCCAAAATACAAAGTCATTAATTTGGATGCATGACTTGGCCAAACCGTACACAAAATGTGTGGCAATCCCTTCATAAGAAACCACATCACATGGATTGACCTTTATGGTTACCCTAAAAGTGAACCAACCGTGCAATGAATAGATCATAGGTACAACCAATTTTGGAATGAATTTTGTGGGAAATTCACATTGTTTTGGTAAACTATTGGCGTCAAGTATGAAGAAATTTTACTCTTTTTTTGCAGTCGTATGTTTACTATTGAGAAATTCATGTTTTCAGAAAAAATCATGTGCCCTATTCAGAGAACCCATTAATTTTATTTCCTTGCATTGGTTCTCTTGAAACACGATGAGGCACCCATGAAACCTCTCAAAACATTTAACAAATTATAAAAACAACACATTGAAGTGTTTCAACTCTCATAACTTCATTATGATTCTTGGTTTTGTGAATGTCCCATCCCATAAAAGGGATAAGTTAAAATTCTTTTAGATTTTCATCTAGGTCAATGCACGGGTCGTTACAACCTTCCCAATGCAGAACTTCTCATCCCCAAAAACCCTTCAGGAACAACAGAATCATCACCCAACCTACAGGTGTCATTAAGACCCATTAAAACTGTCATGTTGTGTTTCCAAATGAGGAAATCACCTTCATGCATTTCTCACTCATATGATATCTAAGACTTTAAAACCTAATCCAAAATTCATTTTCCAACTTAAACATCGAAACAATGATTGCCCGATCCCATTTATATAGAGAAAAGAACACATGATCATCTCTCTAAACATATGGATGATGGTTCTCCCCACTATAGATCTTACCATTATATATGGGGTCCAATTCTGAGTAACAAGACTTCCACAGTCAAATTTTCCTTATAATGACCACCTCTAATAATTCTAACGATTCTTTCAAAATTATTCCTTTATCTAGGAGAACCCGATTAAATCTAAAGAAATAAAATAGACATTACCATAAAGAAACGATCAAACCTCGATTGACCAAACTGAAGCTAGTCACATACACTTTCCTTAAAAGAAACTTCCGACCCTTAGACCACACCCTCCATAATATGTTGATATGATTAAAATGGTTCCTCACTATCCATATACAACATAAAGAGGGGTACTAGTCAATAAACTCTCAACAACTATTTCCAAACCAATAAATTATATAGTTAGCCCTATTATAACAAAACTATAATTCCTTCCTCTAAGGCATCTTTTGTTTACAACAGGTGCATCCACCAAAGACCATATCTGACCTTCAGTGACATTCCTTGGTCAGAAGATCAGCTGAACATTTAAATATTTGTACCTCAGCATGAACAAAGGTGGAATCGAGATCCTTCCCATCGTAAATCACAACCCTTTTAAACATCAATTATAACCCCAACAACATGTCCGGGATAAAATCTTATTCAACCAATGGAGTCTATAAACTATACTAAGTCAGTATATATTCCATGTTAGATGTGGGACATTTACCCAAGGCCACAACATCCACATCAGATTCATGAATTAGCACAAAGTGGAATCATCCTGGTGGTTGAGTGAGATGAAACGATGTGTGTCTGAGAGTCCGTCCAAGGCACTCATTCATGGGAATCTATATACCACTCAAGACTAACAAAGCCTTGGTAAAAACCATGAATTTTGAACACACCTCCAATAAAATTCACACAACAAGCTCAACATATTTTACATCATTTAAAGAGGCCCATGACTAAAGATCACTCAGTGCATCAAGGACAATGTCAAATAGGGGACTTTACCATCTCATTCAAAATAATACACTAAGAGAAATCAAAGAAAACCAACAGAAGAACAACTGAACTAGTCATGGATAACTTCACTAAAGAAGAACAACCTCACCTAGTTGATTCACCATTATTAACCAACCATGATACCTTCACCATATGGGGGAATTCTACGATCGTTCAATATTAACCAATAATTTTTCCAAGACCAACAGTTTTTCATAAGGGTTTCGTACATAGCCAACTATGTCAAAAGGTAAACCTCACCTTTGTTCCTTCCACTTGGAAGGGAATGTATTTTACATGATAGACATGATTATCCCTGAATTAAGAGTGTCATATTCATAGAAATAGTAGAAATATAATTGGTTCTCTAAATCAGGCTCGGTCAAAACTACCATAAACAGAAACATTTAAACAATTGGAATGAAAACCAAAATAAAATGGACCAGTGTGTCAAAACACCAGAGTCCCCAAAAGTCATTCTGAGAATTGTGACGACCGTGATTTTTTTAATGCCCTAGTCACAATACTAGGTAGATGAATTGATACTATACTCAAAATCACAAGTATCCACGATTTCACTAAAGTCAACTAATTTGTTACACCACTTATCTCTCGAAGAGAACTGTTTGTGTGAATGCATATAACCCAGGGGTTTAAAAATCAAGATTACACATCCTCGATAATATCTAGAAGCTTATCTATACTATTCATTCAAGTATCAGATGGCCCATATGGAAAATATCTCAAGATAATATTATCTTATACGGATGTAAAACAGATTGGTTACCTTTAAAGTCAACCTGGGAAAGAGAAATAGGTCAATGAGACCTAATAAGTGGAAGCCGATTTCTAAGGCATGTCTACCCCCACTGAATCCAAAAATTAATCAATGATCACAATAGTAAAAAGATTCAAGGAAAACCTATCCACCTGTCTAAATAAGGGTTTCTTTTTAAAACTAAGAGTCCTACTTGGAAAAAACACCCCAAAAAGGTAACAAACATTATAATGATCACAACATAGATAAAATAATATAATCTAAAATGGTACTAACTACCACATGATATCCACTTATAGAAGTGTAAGAATCGACCCTATTACTATTTCATAACAAACAAAATTTACTTGGCCCAAATTATGATCATATAATCCCATTCTCCAAGGAAAAGTCCTTTAAAAAACCATCATGTTTCACTTCCAAGGAAATGAAATAAATTATTAAACAACACTTACATGAAGGTTTAAACTATGGAAACCACACTAGGTTATGTATTAAGGTAATTAAATTGATTCACCAAAAATCATTAATCATTTGAATGATTTAAAATAGAACCCCAAGAACCATTTATAATAAAACATTACTTAGTAAATGATAATGAAAGAGAATAAATTATCATAGACATTCCTTTATGAAAATTAATCACTTCATAAAAACCAATAATATATTAAAATACTTATCACATTAATTCATTTTTCTGTTATAACAGATATGGTGACCTAGGAGGGTCTCAATAATCCAACCCTAGTTCAGCAAAATGCAACCCAATAATAGTTTCTTAATTATTAATGTTTCAAAACAGCCATATAGGATTATCTCAAAAGAAACACGCCTCAACTATCCAAAATGTTACCAGTTCTGAATTGAGGTATTTAACCAATTTATTATAGATTAAAATTAAACTAATCTCACATTTATAAAAATTTCATGATATAACATGCTCAAACATAATTCATTACTTAAACGAGTGGCCATTTACGAATCCATAAAGCACCCATACACTAAAGAGTTTATAATTTGGCTCCCATTACTCAAACCACCTTATATAAATAATTGAAATTTATTATCCTTTTATAATATTTCAAAAACACGGGTAACCTTTTTCGATTTACATTGGACCCATAAAACATACAACTGAAAAATGGCTCTCATTTCAATCAAAACCTATAAATTTCTCGCACGAAATTAATTTCAAAAAATGAATAAAAATAGCATGTCTTCGTAAGATGTGAACATTTAAAGCAAGATAAATAAAATAGGAAGAATTTCATATATTCATCACATGCTAAATGAAAATCCATACAAAAGGAAATCAAGAGCATTGTGTTACGCTCAAGGCACACAATGATACTCAATAGGAAAACTTCTAATGAAACAACATCATATAAACTATATATGGAATGTGAATTTAATATATTCCTAATATAAAACATGTAATTATTCATCCTTACCATACTAGGCCATGTCGAAATTTCAAAAATTTCATAGACCCATAAGAAGTGGAAAATACACCAGTCACTCAAGGTAAAAACATATCAACTGTAATAAAAATAAAACCTAAAAATAAATTGTTTCCCTGGACACATGATCATTTTATTGTGGGTGGGGTGATCATCCCCAGACCTGATTATTTACAATGTGATGAAAAATTAATACTATCTTGTATACTATCCAAAAATAATAAGATAGAGGAAAACAATAAAGCTCTGATACCACATTGTAACAGCCAGAACTAACTTACCATTAATGTAGTAGATGGAATTGTGGGTTACATGGCCTCAATCACACCTCCCCATATTCATGATACTACTGAGTATCATCAAAGAGGTAAGGAGGTGATAGTGGGGAGAATTTACCCTCATGTTCATATTAGCACCTCAGTAACTTGTGTAATGAACAAAAAAAATAGAATAAGCAGTAATAAATTAATTATCTACTAGTAGAATAATAATAATAAACTGAATATTAAAATATTGATCAATAACAATATGTAAAATAGATGTGTGCATGTCTTCATGATACTACTTATGTGGAACAATAAGAATACAATGGATAACATGATACAATATAGTACACAAGTAATAAGTAAAAATTATTGTAAAGCCTCATAGGAAATATCTATGAGAATCCCAACCTCTAGCTCAGTCATGTGCTCCTAACTTCTAATTACTAGATAAGCAGCACAATCATCCATGGTCCTGCAATAATAATGTCTACTAGGGCACCCCAGTTAAATGGGGGCCCGAGAAGGGTGTGAGATAATAATCCTAGTAGGTTCCCACCCAATGGAAGATCATTTTTTATGATCAAAAATGTATCTAAAAGCCATGGTATTGTTTATTTAAAAGATAATGAAGCTTTGGTAGTTTTCAGAAAATGATATGTAAAAAATCTAGATAAAAATTTGGTGGTTCCTATAATTGAAAAGAATGAAACACATTCATGGTCTTCAGAAGAATCTTATCTCTATTGGACACTTGAATGATGTTTGGTATTGAACTATCATTTTCAATAGATTATAGAAAGGGAAATAGGGATCCATGATTGTTTTATGATGACTAATGTATAAAACACTCTATATAATAATAAATTAAAATGTAATTGTAATAGCTAAAAATGTATCCTTAAATTTTATGGAGGTCTGGAAATGTTGACTTTACCATTTACATGATAATAAAATTAGGTTTTTAACGTGGATATGCATACTAATTCCCGATCACATAAGCATCAAAACTTTTGATATTTTTTTGCTCAGGAAGAATAAGATGTTTTTACTAAATTTGAATATATTAGTTCATGGATTTTTAGAGATGGAATTATTTCACCCCAAATATTTGCGGACTATCCTTAGTTTGGTATTATACAAAATCTTAAAACACCATCATATTCATCAATGATATGACAATGAATGTATTAGTGTATTTCATTAAGAATAATACAAATGTAATTAGTGATTTTTTAGAGTTTAAATATATGGTGAAAGGATAATGTGTACAAAATTTTATGCATCTAAGATAAGATAATGTTGTAGATTATAATGATACAAAATTTAGTAACTTTTTCTAGAATAATTTTATTAGTATTTAGGGGATAATACTAAGAACACCATTATACAAATAGCATGGTATAATGTATAAGTGATATTTTTACTGAGAATTAATGATTTACGGTTGTGCACTCAAGAATTGTAATGTCTATTTAGGATGATTCAATTAATATCGTTTTATTCATTGACAAAAAAATATATCATCTCCTATGATATAATGTATATTAGAAGAGATATTGTCTGGTAAACTACTAGATGTTTGTTTTATATATATAATTGGAATTTTATAAAATTTTCAAATCGATTCCATGGATAGATATTAACAAGAATAGAATTCTGATGTTTTTTTAGTATTGGATATGGGAATTAGGATTTTTTTTTCAGACAATGGGTTAATTACAGGAACATGGTCATTATGAGTCAAAATATTCTCTTCAAAGAGATGGAACATTGGATGTACATGAATTTGGATGAATTGATGCTTAATGGAAATTATAAAACCATATATGTTTAGTTTATATGTCTGATTAAACTAAAAAATTAAAACATCCCTTGATAATTGATTTTTCATAGATTCACCAGATACATTTTAACGACCCTAACTGTTATAAATAAACATAGAATTTTTATTTAATTAAATGACTTATAACGTAACATGGTTATGGAAAACACATGCAAGTATTGTCTTTTATAATATACAATTGGATTTAAATGACCATTATGTTTCATTACCAGTGATAATATAGACATTAAATAGTGATTTCGTGGTTAGTATAAATATCGGGGTTTCAAAAATCCAACTGACACATAAAAAAAGAATTGATGGCCTCAAATAGTATGATCGTACCCTGCGAAGCCGATTTATCAATGCTTTTAAGGGAGATGGAAACACTATGATTTTCCCTTACCAAGACCAAGCTGATATTCGAAAACTTATGTATGAGAAAAACTATTTATATGAGATGTTCAAGCCCATTAAGTTCACGGTCCAAACCATGTTCCCCAAACAAACCCATAAAAGTCCCATCATCACACACCTCACCCTTAGGTCATTTGAAAGTCTATTAAAGGGATATGTATCATGACCCTAAAATTATGAGTATGTGTATTAGTTTTTATAAAATTATTATTATATTTCTATCCTATTATTGTTACATTTTAAATTATTTTCATTTTGATAGATTAAAACAAAAAGAGTATTTTTGGGAAATATTGAAATTAAATTATGGAATTTATTTTGATGAAATAATGTATTTTTGAAATAAAAATTATTTTAATAAAATATTAAATTATTTTTATTAAATATAAATTATAATATTATTTTTATTAAGTCAAATATATTTTTTTATATGGGTTTGAAAAAATTTATTTTAAAAAAACCAGCATTTCTGAAAAAAATTTATTTTTATTTTAAAAGTGAAAATTCAGATATTTAGAAAAATATTTATATTAAATGAATATTTTTTTTGAATCCAAATGTAAAAATTATCCAATGGTTATTTTTTATAATTTTATGAGATGATCAAATTTTTCAGGAAAAAATTCAATATTTTATAAATATATTTTTATGTTATAACATCATAATGACCCAAAAGTGATGTAATAATTAAAATCAGTTGATTCCACATACAAATATATGATTTCCCTTTTAAATACTTTTATTTTAAGTTTATTCTATTTATCATATGAATCCATTCTGAATCCTTGAAAACATATTATATATTTTAAGTTTTTAAAATGATTTCATTAAAAGTGTAACTCACCTCCAAATAATAAAGGCACTATTTTATTATGTTCGGACCTTGGACTTATGAAATAATTATAACAAGGCCAATTTCGTAGAAACCATGGGAAAACCCCTGAGATAGTTTGTGGTTTTGGTTATTTTATTATGTAGAGCCAAAAACCTAAATAATAAAAAAACCCTCTTTTCCAATAGAATCTCACCCAATATCTCATTTACCATAACTAGAAATTATTGGAGCACATACATACTCTTACTTAAACTATCTTTAGTACAATCATGGTGTATCTAAGCTCTCAAGAATCCCCTCCCAAGAATTTGGATTCACACATTCAAGTAAATTATCTTCCACTCTCTTTTTGTTATCAAGAACTTAATTTTGTTATATCTTTACATTTCCTATTGATTATTTTCTTATATGTTATTAAATTTCCACCTTACTATCTATTTTGTATATAAATAATTTTATCTTCTTTTAACTCTCATTAGGCCTTCGATGATCCTTTATCTTCACCTATTACCTTGCCAAAACTTGGTAAGGGATCCTCACCTTTTCTTCCTTTTTCAAGTTCCATATATTATTACTTATATTTCTAATTATTTATAGTGTTTTATGCTTTTCCATGTACCCATTACTTCATATTTTATTTTAAAAGTATGATATACCCCTTTATCTCTCATTAACCAATTTTATGATTCTTAAGTGATGTTGCTATGCTGCTGAAATTTCACCTTGATTTTCCATGAAAACAATTTGTAGTTAATAACATGCCCATTTATTATCATGGTTGTTCACCTTTATAGAGAGATAACTATTTTAATTGTTACTTACATATATTTTTTCAATACTCCTTATTAATGTTAAAAAATATGATGATGTATGAATCCATGTTGCTTAATCTTTGTGGAGCACTAAAACATGAGAATAAAATGAAAGTGATAAGTGCTCTCGGAATTATATACAGTTGTAATTAATTAGGTAATTTTTAGTCTCATGAGAAAATATTTTGGTATAAGTTGTCAACCTGATTCCTTTTTGGGTCTTATTTCACCATGAATTCGTAGTGGTGTAGCCTTGACATATGATTATGATGCAATGTTTTAAGTTGTTTTCACATTTCCCATGTTAATATTATCAATCTTTATCATGTCTCATTTTTCATGTTTAATATTTTTACTCTTCTCTTCCCCATTTATATGATGATTTTCATACATTTATCTATGTATACCATGTTTATTCCCTTATTGGACTACATAGATCACCCCTATCTTATTTTTTTCCCTAGGTTATCCCATATAGTTTTAAAAGGGAATGAAATTTTAGAAGTATGTTAAGGAAGTTTTCAATAATGTTGGTGTATCCCATGTTCAAGATGTTATTCCATGTACCTAATTACCAAAGTCACTAGAATAATCAATCATTCAGGTTTTATTATTTTTACTTTTATGTAATAAATCATAAAGTAATACGAAATAGAGGGTTATTTTATTATAGTTTGTATGAGAGAAAATGATTAGTTATTTTTGGTTTTATAATTATGTGACTCTAGAGAAATAATTATAATTAAACTAATTATAAGAAAACATCCCTAAATTTTGGTATGTATAGAGTATGTGGTTTATCGATAAATTACATCTCTATCTGGATACTGTAAGTAAATGTGGTTCTGGAAAAGATATACATAGGGGTAATAACTCTGGCAAGGTGTGTCGCGGCTAACTTTTTATAACATAGTACCTGACAATGGGCCTTACTATACACCTAGATTGACACTCATGGGGGATATGATTCGGTATATTTATAAGCTCTTTAAAAACTATTATTAATAGAAAAATATACATATAAAATTTTATGTTAGGGAATATATCATGGGAAAAATATAATAAATCCTATAAATTTATAAGTTAAATAAATAATGTATGTTATTATTTACACCATTAATTTCATTGAATTTAGGTTTATGTGGTTCATAGTTTAAATATACTCATCTCTAATTTTTCATTTAATTTGGCCAATGGAAAGAAATATGTGGAATTGGGTAAGAAATAAATGTGACATGAAATGTGATGATTGCACCAATGAGATTCCCAACCCAATCAGAGTAGAAACTACTAAATTTATGAAGATAATCTCCCAGTTGAATAATGTTCTGAATAAAAAACATATTAGGAGGAGCTCCCAACTCCCCCCCCCCAAGAGAAAAAAATTGTGATTGAGACCTATATTTGACAAAGGCCTACGAACTTCAATGGACCATCTGATCTCTTAATTATGGAATAATTGATCAAATCCATTGAGTGTATCTTAGCCATAAATCAACATTATTAATAAGTGAAGGTGCTACTGGTTGTTTATCATATGAATGGATAAGTAGATCAATGGTTTCCATTGATTAGGAAAACAAATTCTGAGGAATAGATTGAAGCGATGAGGTGGAAGGAATTTCAGAAAATGTTTTTTTGAATAATATTTTTCTGATACTATATAAATTAAAATGGAAATGGATATCCTTGACCTCAATTATAATGATGATGAATCTATCGAGGTGTGTGAGGGAAAAATATGAATATTTTCGTGGAAAACCTTTTACATTGTCGTTACCTCTAAATGAAAGGTTGATGCCTTATTTGGTGGGCTAAATAATTTTCTAATAATTCTCTGGTGATCTTAAATTTTGATGTCTATAAAGAAATAATACAACATTACCTCATAGTAAAATGTTATATTGGTTAATCTCAATGTTATCATGGGGATATGAAGTATAAAGTAGAGTTTAATTCTGGTGCTCTGATGTAAAAATATAACTGTGCCAAGAAAATTTAATATCCCACATACCAAAGGTTCAGAAAGATGCTTACTAAAAATTTCATAAAGGGAACAAATATATATTTTAGGTGTGGAAAGGAAGGAAACAAAGATAACAATTGCCGATAGGAGAAACCTGCTAATGCGATGGTGAAAAGGAATTACCAGTCCAACCCTCATTTCATTTTTAATTGGTTCAACTACATGAAACCATGGGACTTTTCAAATAAATTCACTAAGCCAATGGTTTTTGTAGAAGTCCAACAACCTCCATTGCAGAAAGGTAGATCTATTCCATCACAACCAACAAGATGAATCCCAAAAATTAAGTGGTGATATGTATAGTAGTTATTCATTCACAAATAGAGAACATACTTTTTTATTATGGTTCTATGATGTCCTTGATATAATGAATATTTATTAGAACTATTCATACATCACCATAGAGCATGGATGTAAAGCTATCGATGAAAATAAAAAATCGGGAAATTATTGTATCCCAAGTATATAACAACTCCCGTATCAAATTTTTGGGCTGGGTATCTAAAAAAACCCTGTCATACTCTATTTGGTGGAAATTGATTAAATTTTAGTAATGTAATTCATTTAACTATATATATCCAACAAAAATTTCCATGAGAAGTAAATCACACTTCATATCATGAATCGAACCACTAATTATATACAAAATAAAGAAGGATGATGTGTATTATTTAGTTCTAACTTCTGAATCATTGATATATTTTCCCTGTGAATAATAATATCTAGATCAAAAGATTGGTTCTATGGAAATACTCTTTTTCTATGAAATACCTAGTGTGAGGGAATATATTGATGTGTTTCCTGAGGAATTTTCTGGTCTTCCTCCTAGTCAATATGTTAGATTTTCTTTCAATATTATACCGGGGTTGTTACCATTTTCCAAGAAACTCTATAGAATTTTTATTTTTGAACATGAAGAGGTGAATAAATAACTATGAGAGGAAATTGATAGAGGGTTCATGTGCCAAAGTGCTTCACCATGGGGTGAACCAATCCTATTCTTCAAGAAGAAGGATGTGTCAATGCATGTTTTTCATTGATTATCATGAGCTCAATAATATCATTATAAATAAAATTTATCTTCTTTTGTGGATTGATAAACTGTTCGATCGGCTATGTGGAGAAAATTACATTTCAATGGTGGATCGATGGTCATGATATTACCATGTTATGGTGAAGGAGGAGTATATCCCCAAGAGTTATTTTCATACAAGGTAAAGGGACTATGAGTTCATAGTGATGCCTTTAGGACTCACTAATGCTCCCTAAATCTTCATATACATGATGAATAGAGTGTTTATAGATTACCTTAACAAATATTTGGTAGTATTTATAAGTGATATACTAATATTCTCCAAAAGCAATGAGGGGCATGAGGAGGCTCTGATGACTTTGATAAAGAACCTACAAAAGGAGAATCTTTATTCCATGAATAGAAAATGTGAGTTCTGGTTGAAGGATGTCACTTTCTTGAGGAATATCACAACATTAAATAGGATATTTGTGGACCCTTCAACGAAAAAAGAAATTTAAGGATATATGAGGCCAATATCATTGACATATATATGTAGTTTCCTTGGATTAATTTGTTATTATCATCGATTTGTGTGAAATATTTAGTGAATTCCAAACCATCATACTAAGATAACAATAGAAGGGAGTCTTGATTTCATGGAATGATGAGTTTGATGAGATATTCAAGGAGATTAAAATTATTCTTATAAATATAATACTTCCTACACTACCAATAGGGGAAAAAGTTTTCATGGTATTAAGAGGCACATCAAAGAAGTGATTGGTAGGTTTGTTAATGCCGAATGAAAAAGTCATAGCCTATACTTCAAGGCAGTTGAAAGTGAACAAAAAAAACTATAACAAATATTATTTATAGTTTTCTAAAGTGATCCTCCCTTTGAAAATATGAATTAATTATGTCTTTGGATATATGATTGAAATATATATGGATCACAAAAGACATGAGTATATATTCACAAAAAACAGCTGATATACAACAACGAAGATCGATATACAAGATCAAGGAATATGACTTATCAATCCACTAATATATTGTTATAAAAAATAATGTGGAGGATGCTCAAACTAAAAAGGATCTAGAAATTATATCATCAATGAGAAATCAATGGGATCTAATCTTCTTAGATTAGAAAGGATATGCATGGAAATCAAAATGGAACATCAGCATTCCCTCAATGATTATTGTTCAATTGTCTCTTCTAGATTGTTAAATGTATTTTCAAATAAATTATGTCGGAATTCAGAAGAATGTGGAAACTGTAGTGAAATTTAAATCCTCATATTTAAGTATTAATGATGAAGGAATTGTGATATTTTGGTCAAGACAGTGTGTTCCATCAAATCTTGAGTTAATGAAGGAGCGGTTGGATGATTCACATTTTTTGACATTCTCTATTAACTTGTGAAAGCAATGATGTATCGAGATCTATGTGAGTGCTATTGGTTGGACAATATGAATAATGATATCATGGAATATACATCAATGTTCCTGGTATGATGGTGAGTGAATGAAAAAAGGAAGAATTATAATGGGATAATGTAACCAATACCCATACCAACATGGAAATGGGATAACATACCCATGGACATTGTCACTAAACATCTAAAGATATCCTAGGGAGACAATTCTATATGGTTTATTTGTGGATAATATTATAAGGACTTATCTCTTAATCACAAGTTGAGAGGATTTATTACTGGATCAACGTGCATGGATATGTTGGAACCATGGTCATTCTATGCATGAATTGAAGTATGATTTGCGTTTGTTGTCAATCTTCAGTGGAAGATCAGAATGTGTGTCAGTAAAGTGATAATACAGTTGAAGCAGATGACAGTATTGAAGGTGGTACTATTCTCTAGTGTATACCAAATTTTTGGACCTATAAATTAGAAAATGAAGATATAGGTTGTTGGCAAGAAGAGGTGCGTGAAAAATGGAAGTGGTGTGCGAAATAAAGTAGGCTTGCACGAAAAATAGCGGTGTACGTGAAATATAGCAGCATGCAAGAAAAACAGCGGCATACGCAAAAAACAGTGGCGTGCACGAAAAATAGCAGCGTACGTGAAATAGTGGAGCGACGTTTTTTGCGTAAATAGTGTTTTGGGATTAGAACGTAGAAAAAAGGAAAAGGCATGGGCTGCACGAAAAATCTGGAGATGTGCGCAAAAAATGATACCTGTATGAAAATTATTGTGCGCCGAATGAGTGGTTTTTCATGCTAAGATGGGTTTTTTCACACGGGGGTCTGAAATGCCTATCAATAAGAGGTGACCCCCCCCCTCATTCTGAACGATTGGAGACTAAGAGAAGATATGAGGTCTGATGCGTGTAAAATGTTCACTTAAAGTGAGTTGCATGAAAAACGCAGGCATTGCGCAAAAAATCTGGTGTTTTGCGAAAAACACAGAGATTGCGCGAAAAATATGAGGTTGCATAAAAAACTCAGAAATTTGCAGAAAATTCCAAGTTGTGTAAAAAAGGTGCTACATGTAAATCTTCACATAAAGGAGTTTGTTTCATGAAATATTTTCTACGCCAAAATTTAGTATTTCGCCCAAAAGTGAGAAATTTAGGGCAAAGGGTTGGTGTTGCGTGAAATCATCAGTATAACTTGTTTGTGTGTTTATGATAATCCAGTTTAGCTTTTCAGTGCGTTCAAGTGAATCATTTCCGGTATTCAATGAATGCAGATTCTCGTGCTAAGAAGAGGTAAAGACTTCAATGAAAATCTATTGAAGAGACCCTCATATCTATAAACTGACAGGGACTTCACCAATAGCGGTGAGATAGGGGGAGTCATGAGAGTGACCTTAGGAATGTTGTGGGCTATCCCTGAACATTTGTAAAGGCAGTGAGCCTGGAACAGAGTGACTGTTCCCAAACCATTTCAATTCACAACTCTTGAAAAATAGTGGAATTAGGTACGACTGACTACCTGTCAGCGTATTCTCCTTGGATGAAGCCCTTTGTGGTGAACCATGTAAAAGTGCAGTGTCAACTTCCTACTTTCATTTTTTTGACAGGTTTAACAAGTTCATACCATCGTGGGAACAATATCCACAACTTTAAAAAGAAAAATTTAATACCCTGATTCACCCCTCCCCTCTCAGGGGGTTTTGGGGTCCTTCAAGTGGTGTCAGAGGTAGGTTCACTAGTGTTTGATTTGTCACATACTATTAGGGAAAATTCATCAAATGTTATAGGAGTCACCCTCTTTAATGGAAGAAATTTCAGGTTCTAGAAGAACAGAATTAGATCTCATCTAATATCTCTTAGAATGGAATTACTTTTTTCTATTCTCCAAGGAATACAAGTCAATGATCCAACAAGCCTGGCTATGACTGAAGTGGTTGGAGCTATTCAGGGTCTAGGAGAAGATATTAAAGACATTGATATTGTAAAGAAAATATTAAGGGGACTTCCACCACTGTACAATAAAAATCTGTCAGCCATTGAGGAAAGATATCTTTCCAAACATTCACTAGATGACCTGCTATGTAGTTTGGTTGCATATGAAATGATAGTCAAAACAGAAGATGCTACGAATCGAGTGAGTATGGAAATGGCGCTAAAATCCATTGATAAAATGAAAATATAAAAATATTGTAGTGGTGATGATGATGAGGAAAATGAAATTATTTCTCTCATTGCAAATAAGTTCCAAAAAGTAAAAGGTAAATTCAAAGGGATGTTACCTATTGGTTGCTTTCATTGTGGAAAAGTTGGTCACAGTACCTCCCAGTGCTTAAGAAAGATCAATGATGAGAGTAGTGATGCCGAAAACATTGAGAAGCCTTAGAAAAGGTTTCTCAAAAAGTGAGACATCAAATCTAGAAATAAATTACCAAAGAAGAGGTTTGTATGTGAAGGTGAAGAAGATGATAATGAATTTTGTGACAAAGATGAACCAGAATTTAAAACTAGGAACCGTGCTTCCATAATGGCCACTGTTGAAAAATCAAAAGATACTAGTGGAGAAAATCAGTTTACAACTAGTGCCAATCCCGAGTTACAACTAAAGTATGATGTTAGTAAGATTAAGATTAAATGTAAGAGTTACAATAAGTGGAAATCAATTGTAGAAGAATCAATTGAATATGTTGATCAACGTGAAGCAAAAATTGAACGACATGAAAAATTGGTGAAATTATAGTCTAAAATACTTGAAAGAAATGATGATGTAGTGGATCTGAAGATGATAATTAAAGAGCATGCAATGGTCATCAATGACCTCACCTCCAGAATAGAGAAAAAGTCCAATAATGCTGAGCATCTTTATGAGGAAGTTGTTAATATTAGAAGTAAACATGAAAAAGATTCATTTTCAAAAAAATCAAGGAAGAAATTACAGTTTGGAAGGTTCTCAGATGCTGAGCTGTTGGAGAGAGAAAAACGTGGATCTAATGGAGTTGAAAATATTTTAAATGATTAGAGACCTGCCTACATGGGAAATAGTTGAATTGGTTGTGAGGAAGAGTCATCATATGCTTCAAATAAAGGTAACCAAAATAAAGGCAAGGTGCAAGTGGGTGATGTGGAAAAGTCATTTGAAGTGATGAAAGAGATACCCCAAATTCATTCTAAAATAAGAAAATAATATTATCCTCAAGCCTCCTTGAAAAGGAGGCCTTATATCTATTATCCCACCGAAGAAGGAATGAGGATAAACAGAAGTGAGAAGAAATTTCCTCTCATGAAGTGTCAGTTCTAGGGATATTTAGGCCATACCAAGTCTTATTGTGAAGAGGAAAGAAGCTATCTGAATAGATAAGATATGGGAGTTCAAAAGAGGAGAATATATTCATATCCTAATTCTTTTTGAAGAAAAAAATTCTATGGGTATTGTTTTCGTTGTTCTAACTTTGGTCGTCAGGCTGTTAATCGCAGGCAGAGAAGGGACATGGACACCTCATACCGGAGTTCGAGACAAGTCAAATCTCATCAACAAGATAGTTTTTCTCTTACAAATAGGTTCTCTTCTCTGGAAGAAGACTTCGACTATAAAGAACCAATGTAAGCAGATGAGATAATAGAAAGGCCATCAGTTCTCTTTACTCAATCCAATGTCTCATGGAAAGAAAGGAAGAAAATTGAGAAATCCAACCTTGTAGAGGTGGACCTCAAAGCTACAAAAATTAACAGTACCTGGATTCTGGATAGCGGTTGTTCATCTCATATGAAAGGTAATTTTGGCCTATTAACTTATATCAAAAGGAAGGTTTATGGAAAAGTACAATTTGGTAATGATGGAGCCCTTAAAATCAAATGCAGTGGAAGTACTGAATTAGCTAATGAAGAGATAAAGAAGATTCAATTATTTTATGTAGATGGCCTACATCATAATATACTCAGTGTGAGTCAAATCTGTGACTCGAGACTTATAGTTACTTTTAATCAGAAAGGATGCACTATCAAGGGAAAGACATTCAATTCACTTATGAAGGAATGCAGAACAGAAGGCAACTTGTATCAGGTTGATAGTAAAGAGAATTTGTGTTACATGACTGTTGAAGAAGAAAACAATTTATTGCATTGAAGACTAGGACACATCAATCAACAAGACATTGAGAAAATATCAAAATTAAGGATTTTCATGGACATTCTCAACCTTAAGCGTGAGTGTGAAAAGTCTTTTGATGCTCTCATTCGTGGTAAGTTGGTCTGCAGTTCATATCGGCCAAAGAAGTAAAGGGAATCTCATATTCTTGATCTAATTCATATAGATGTATGAGGGATGATAAATTTTGTTGGAACTCCTGTAGAAATGTACTTTATCCTTTTCATAGATGATTACTGTAGAATAGAATATGTAATGGTCATTCATAGGAAATGACAAGTGCATGACTGCATGAAAACATATTGGCGAATCATAGAGAATGATACTAGACGAGTAATCAAAGTGTAGTAATCTGAAAATTGAGGGGGATACACATCCATTGAATTTAAAAATTACCTGGTGAAGCATGGGATACAACATGAGGTAGCTGCAGTGAAAAATACACAAAAAATGGAGTTTTTGAATATAGGAGGCGATATGTGAACAACATGGCATGAACTATGCTGATTGAGATTATTATTCCATGACATTTCTATAATGAGGATTTTCATGCTGCAGGGTATATTAAAAATCAAATAGGACTTTATATGGGTGAGACAAAGACACCATATGAATTGTGGAATATAAGGAATCCCTATTTGAAATACCTTCGTGTTTTTGGAAGTAAATTCTTCATCACGATCAAAGAAGGAAATCAAGGAATGTATGGTGATAATACAGATGAAGGAATTTTCCTTGGATACTCAATAAACATCAAAGCCTACAAGTGTTTGAACAAGATATTATGAAGAATCATGTAAAGCAGTGATGTTAAGATCATTATAGAGAAAACCACAAATGCTTCAAAGATTTCATATACTGATGTGATAGAAAGTGAGGAGGAAATATAACATGGAGTAAATATAAATACAAGAATAGAGGAAGGTGGAAAAAACACTTAGCAGTCACATCATGATTTTGACTCAGAAGAAAAATATGAAGAGGAAACCTTGGATGGAGAGAATGCAACTGAACCACATAGGAGAAATCACAGAGTTGAGATTGATCCATCTAACATAATTGGGGATAAAAGTGCACCCACTCAAATAAGTAGGATGAGGAATAACATGTAATCTGCATCTCTGTCAGTTGTGGATCCATCCTCATTTGAAGAAGTTGCAAAGGATAAATCATGGGTAAAATCCATGAATGAAGAGTTATATCAGATTGACAAGAATCAGACATGGGATCTTGTCCAGAGTCCTAAAGGTCACAATGTGATTGGTACAAAATGGATCTTTAAAAACAAGTTTTATGAGCATGGAAGTGTTATTAGAAACAAGGAACGACTGGTATGTAAATAATACTCCCAGATTGATGGTATTGATGTTGACGAAACATTTTCTCCAGTGTCTAGACTAGAATCAATCAGTCTTCTCATTGCCATGTCACTCCAATGAGGATATAAAGTATTTCAAATGGATGTCAAGACAACATTTTAGAATGGTGTACTCAAAGAAGAATTCTATATTGAAAAACTAGTGGGATTTCTTCATGGTACTGATGTAACAAAAGTTTTGAAAACTAAAGAAAGATCTATATGTACTGAAGTAGGCAATATGAGCATGGTATTCCCGGCTGGACTCTTATCTCAAGAAGCTATAATTCAAAAGAGGAGGAGTAGATCACAATCTATATGTGAAGAATTCTACAAAATATTAGTTCATGGTTCTAGTCTATATTGATGATATTATATATGGTGGAAGCAGGAAGAAATCAGTGGATGAATTTTCCAATCACATGAAATCAGAATTTGAAATTTCTATGATTGGGGAGCTCACATATTTCTTGGGGCTGTAGGTGATTCAAAAGAAGGATTACACTTTCATTTCTCAGGAAAAGTATGCAAGATAGTTGCTGAAGAAGTTTAATATACAAGACTCCAAACCAATACCAACTCCGACTGAAGTTGGAAAAAAAAATTAGAAAGCATGAGGATTTGGAATTTGTAGACCCCACCATGTATAGGAGGATAAATGGGAGCCTACTATACTAGACAATGACACGACCATATATTGTCTTTGAAACATGCCTAGCAGCCTGGTTTCAGAATAATCCAAAGGAGGAACATATGACTGCAGTAAAAGGAATCATGAGTTATATTCAAGGTACTCAAAATTGTGGCCTATACTTTTCTATAGGAAGGGAATGTGAATTATTATAATTTGCTGATGTTGACTAGGCTGGAGATTTAGTGGACAGAAAGTCCACCAGTGGTGGAGCATTCTATATTGGGAATAAATGTGTTGGCTACTTGAGAAAGAAACAAGAAAGTAATTCTCTTTGTACTGCTGAAGCTGAGTATATCTCTGCCACAAAGTCATGCACTCAACTGCTATAGATGAAGAAACAACTAACAGATATTGGTAATGAGGTGAAGCAACCAATGGAAATTTATTGTGATAACAAGAGCGCCAATGATCCTATGAATAATACTGTTCATCATTCTCATACAAAACATATTGAAATCAGGTGTCACATTATCAATTAAAAAGTTGAGCAAGGCGTGATTAGAATGAATCATGTGGGAAATGATGAGCATGTGGCTGATATCCTGACCAAACCACTGTCAGATGCTATGTTCGAGAAGCATCAGTTGAACCTCGGTGTTCAGCCACCTCCTAGTGCATAAGGAGGTTACGAAATACCCCTCACCCAGTTATGTTAACTTTTTTTCATATTTTTCTAAATAAGGTTCATTTTTATTTGAGAGATACTATCTAGGGGGTGTATTGAGATGTTCAATGAGCAAATACCGATCTTTGGGTTTATTTCCAATGGGGGAGAAGGAATAAATCCAGGACATGTTTGGTATCACGATGAGATTTCAGTGAATTCAGGACATGTTTGGCATCACGATGAGATTTTGGTGATAGGATAAGAAGGAATACATTATACATTTAATGCTTGTGGAAAAATATAATAGAATTTCTTGGGCGTCATTGAGAATTCCAAAACATGGGATCCCAATTCACGCTTCCCCTCTTGTTTTATACACCGATCATTGCTCATGTAAACATAGAGTGTTGGCTGAGTTGATTCTTGCATTTTTGGTTTACATATGGATGGTGTTCTATTGAATTTATTTACTGATATCCAATAAACCCAAAGGTGAGATTGTTGGAACCATGGTCGTTCTATACATGTATTGGAGTGTGGTTTGAGTTTTTTTTTCAATCCTTAGTGGGAGTTCAGAATGTGTGCTAATAAAGTCATCATACAGTTCAAGAAGAAAACAACGGCATGTGCACAAAAAGGAAGTGGTGCGAGAATTAAAGGAGGCCTTCATGAAAAACAGTGGCGTGCACGAAAAATAGCGGTGTGAGTGAAAAACAGCAGTGTGCGTGAAAAACAGCGGCGTGCGCGAAAAACAGCGGCGTGTGCGAAATAGTGGAGTGGGGTTTTTCGGGAAAATAGTGATTCAGAATCAGAATGTTGAAAAATGGCCAGGGAATGGGCTGTGCGAAAAATCTAGTGATGTCCGCGAAAAATGATACCTGCGCGAAAAGTAGTGCGCACCGAATGAGAGATTTTTTCTCGCCAAGATGGGTTTTTCATGTGGGGGTCCAAAATGCCTATAAATAAGAGGTGACCTCCCTCATTCAGAACTATTGGAGACTCAGAGGATATTCTAGTTCTTCTGTGTGTAAAATGTTTGTGTAAATGGAGTGGTGCGAAAAAATTAGGCATTGTGCAAAAAATCTAGGGTTGTGAAAAAAATGCAGAGATTGCACGAAAAATCTGAGGTTGTGTGAAAAACTCCAAACATTGTAGAAAAGTACAAGTTGTGAAAAAAATGAGTTGTTTGCAAAGGAGGTTGTTGCGTGAAATATTTTCCTCATGGAAATTAAGTATTTAGTGCAAAAGTGAGATATTTCGGGCAAAGGGTTGGTGTTGCACGAAATCTTCAGTATATCCTATTTGCCTGTTTCTGATTATCCGGTTTAGTGGTTCAGTGCATTCAAGTGCATCATTACTATTCTTCAATGCATTCAGAGTCTCATTCTAAGGAGAGGCAAAGACATCACTGCAAATCTATTGAAGAGGCCCTCACATCTATAAACTGACTTTGACTTCACCAAAGGCAGTGAGCCAGAGGGAGTCACATGAGTGACCCGAGGGACACAGTGGGCTATCCCTGAACATTTGTAAAGGTAGTAATCTAGGGACATAATGACTGTTCCCAAACCTTTGTAATCCTCAACTCTTGAAAAATATTTGAATTAGGTACGACCGACTACCTGTCAGCGTATGCTCTTTGGACGTAGCCCTTTGTGGGGAACCAAGTAAAAGTGTTGTGTCAACTTCCTACTTTCATTTGTTTGATAGGTTCAACAAGTTCCTACCAACGGGGGAACAAGATACACAACATTAAAAAGGAAAAGTTAACACCCGGATTCACCCTCCCCTCTCAGGGTTTTCCAAGGTCCTTCAGGATATACATTAGTGAAGTTGTAAGATTGTATGGAGAACCACTATCGATTTTACACTATCAAGATCCATGATTCACCTCCATGTTATCAAAATTTATCCAACAAGATATAAACACATAGCTGAACTTCAATACGCATAATCATCCCCAAACTGATGGAAAATCCAAGGAGACTATTTAAACACGAGAATAAATTGTGAGATCATTTTCTATAGACATAAAATAAGGATGGGAATAACATCTTTGTTTTTTCAAGTTATATAACAACAATAGTTTCCAACCATGAATCCAAATTTCTCCCAAAGAAGCCCTTTATGGGAAGAGAATAAAAACACCGTCCTGATGGGATGATGTTGGGGGAAAAATTGATAGGCCCTAAAATGGTGGAGGAAATGGGGGAAAAGGTTAAGGCCATTCATCATCAGATCATGGTTGCTTAGATTCGATAGAAGAGTTATGATGGAAAATATCGACATAACCTAGATTTTGATATTGGATACATAGTATTCCTCCACATATCTACAGGAATATAGTAATGAAATTTGTGAAGAATATAAATATAATTATAGGATACATTGGCCAATTTGATATCCATTATCGCATCAGAGTTTTGTCCTAACGACTATAAATCTCACCAAACCTATATGAAGTACATGATGTATTCCATGTATTCCACTTGAGTATGTACATACCAGACCACTCACATGTACTCAATCGAGAGGTGGTACCATTAGAGAATGATCATTCCCATGAAGATATGATATTGAAGATATTAGATCGTAGAGAACAATTTATAAAAAATAAGACAATTAACCTTGTCAACGTGTTGTGGAGAAACCACATGTTTGAAGATGAAATGTAAAAAAATAAAGGATCTAATTAAACAAAGTTACCTTCATTGGTATTATTGTGGAAAAATAAAATTTCAAGGGAGAAATTTCAAAAGAGGGGAGATTGTAACAACCTGAACTCTTATAAATAAAATTATCCTTTTGATTTAATTAAAAGTCTTATTTGGTAATATGGATATAGAAAAAAAGAAGAACATATTTTTTTAGATAATATTATATAAAAATTGATTTCAAGGGATTATCAGTATTATTACCTTTGATAATATATCATTTAAACAATGATCACATTGATATTATACATATAGGGTTTTAACCAATCCAATTGACACGAAAAAAAAAGATGTGATTGCCTCACCCAGTATGATTGTACCCAATGATACCTATTTATTAGAGCATATAAAGGGGATAACATCACTGTGTTTTACCCTTGATAAATCTAATGTGGATATCTAATAACTTAATCATGAGTGAAATCATTTATCAGAGAAGTTCATGCTCATTGATATTATTTCCCAAACCATGTTTGTTGATCCGCCCCATTAATGTAACCACACCACTCACCATACCTTCAGTGTTTTTTGTTTATGTAGTAAAGAGATATGTATCAAGAACCTATAATTATTATTAAGTACATTATTTTGTATATAATAATGAATATATTTTCATCCTATTATTTCTACTTTATAAATTTTTTATATTTTGATACAATAAAATACAAATAGTAATTTATGTAACATTAAAATTCTCATATATAATTTATTTTGCAAAATTAATGGAATTTTGAAATAAATAAAACATTAATAAAATATTAAATAGTCACTATTAATTATAAGTTAACATATAATTTCATTGAGGTAAACTATATTTTTTTTATACGTTTTCAAAAACTGTTATTGTTAAAAACCCCATCATTAAATAAATAAATGTGTATTTTATTTTAAATTTTATAATTAAAATATTTATAAAATTATTTAGATAAAATTAATATTATTTTTGGAATTATATCTTCTAAATTATAAAATGGTTATTTTTTTATAATTTTTAGAGACAATAGAATTTTCAACTAATATTTAAATACCATATATATATATATACTTTATGTATTATTAAATCATAATAACCAATGAATGAAGTAAAAATTAATATAAATGGGATACAAGACAAAATATAAGTTTTACCTTTAAAATAATTTTATATTAATTTTATTTTATTTATCTAATATTTCCATTCTAAAACCTCCAAGACTTATTATATATTTCAAGGTTTTAAAATTTTATCTTTAAGAGTGTCACTTTACTTCACAATAGAAATGGATTTATTTTATTAAGTTCACCCCTTAGCCTTATATTATAATGATAAATAACCCCATTTTAATAAAACATGGATAAAACCCAAGGGGTAGTTTTTTGGTTTTGCTTACTCTATTATGCAGATTCCAAAACCTAAATAATAATGAAATCCCCCTCTATTCCTAGCTAATCCCAACCAAGATCACATTTATCATCATTAAAACTTATTAAAAGAAGTCTATAATCTTCCCTCCACAATATAGAGTCCTCTTAAGATTCATATAATCACTCAAGAAGCCCCTCCCAAGCATTTGGAGTCTTTCACTCTAGTAAAGGATCTTCCACTATTCTCTTTTTATAATGATCCAATTTTGGATATCTATACTTTTCTTTTTTATTATGTTGGGATATGTTTTTAAATATCCCAATTGCAATCAATTTTATATATAAATAATAATAGTTTCCATTAACTCTAACTAATCATTCTTGGATCATTTCGGTACACCCATCACTATGATAAAATTTAGTTATAGATCCTGGCCTTCTCTTTTTAATTCAAGTTTCATTATTATACTATGAATTCTATTTAAAATTCATTATTTTGGGATATTTTGCTTCATTCCACTATTACTACCAATTTTATTTTAAAAATATTAGATACACATTTCTCTGTCAACAAACCATATCATGATAATATTAAGTGATGCTGTTATGCTATCGAAATTTCCATGTGATTTTCCATGCCATAACAATGTGTGTAGTGAATAACATACTCATTTATTATCATGAGTGTTAGACTTTATAAACATATCATAATTTTAGTTTGGTCATACATGTATTTATTCCACACTCCTCAGTCATTGAATAAAATATTCTTATGTATGAATCCATATTTTATGATCAATGTGACACACTTAAGAATGAGAATGAAATAAAAGTGATGGGTGCATCCAAAAAAATATAGTGATCCAATGAATGGGGTAATGTTTAGTCTAATGAGTCATCATTTTGGGATAGAGAGTGAACCTGATTCTTTTTTGGGAATTTTTCCACCATGAAGTCTTGGCAGTTTAGCTTTTACCTATGATTATGATGTAGTGTTTTAGGTTTTTCCCACATTTACCATATTATGATTATTATGTTATTTCATGTTTCATTATACATGTTTCTGATTCATTATCTTTATATTTCCACTTGATATTCCTATTATATAACATTAATCACCTTATTCCATGTTTATTACCTTATAGTTATTTATATCTCACCCTCTGTTATGTTTGTCCCTAGGTCATCCAATGCATTTTTAAAAATATATGGCATTTTACAGAATGTTAAGTATGCTTTCAATAATGTTGTTGTATCCCATGTTCACGAATATTTTCTATGTACCTAATTCCAAATGAAACTAGACTGATCAAATTTTCAAGTTTGATTATGTGTAATTTTATGTAATAAATCATGAATTAACATTAAATAAAGATTAATGTTGTTATATGTAAATCCAGCGATAAATAATAAATAATTATCAAGGTCTCCTAAAGCATCAAAAAGATATCTAAAAGATGAGAAATCAATAATTAGTATACAAAAAGATATGGTAATATAAATTATTCCTCTGGAAAGAGTTGAATCTCAATATGAGTTGTGATAAAGTTTTATTGAAAGGTGAACAATTCATATATATGCAGATAAATTTAATTTCTTTCCTATAGTAGATGATGGGGAACTTTAATTATTTGAATGAGAGACAATAATCAGGAGAAAAAGGTGGAGTAAACAATGAAGGAAGAAATTAATTCCATGATGTTAAACAGAACTTGGTAGCTAACTGAAATATTTTTGGGAATATGAGTACTAAATAACAAATGGGTTTTTTATTTAATGTAATAATCTAGTGTAAATGGATGATATAAGGAATGACTGGGGGTGAAACAATTCCAATAAATAGATGGAATGAATGTGTCCAAAAAAATAACTAGTGCTAATAATACTATAGTATAGTTAGAACTATGTTTAGTTTCTTTTAATGATCTACACATGATGAAGATATATGTGAAGACTACCTTTCATCATGGATACTTGGAGGGGTATTTTTTTGAAGAAAAATAATTCTATTAATGATCACCAAAATGATGGACCAATTTTTAAATTTAAATAACGGATTTATATCATGAAACATTCAACTTGATAGTGGAACCCTAATTCTGATACATTCATGATCAGATAAGGATTCAACTGATGAGACTCTGGTCATTTATCTTATCAGATGATTTATAATGACGAGACATACATAATACTCTTATTATTTATGGATCACTTGTTATGAAATTTTATAGAGTCCATGTATTCCTAACATGTAATGTATATTGTCTAAGAGATTTATAAAAAAGGATATTATCCTAGGGAAGAAAATATTTGGGTTTAGGAATGAGAGGGATAAAAATTTTGGTATAATTGTATTATCTTAAAATGAATGCATTCATGATATAACTAATAAATATAGTATGGCCTTATCTAAAACTTGTATGAACACCACTTGTCAGACACATCATGTTATCTATGTAACTGACACTAGAACTAAAAGATGATGCATGATACATGGAAAAAGTACCATATCCATCATCAATTATATGTTTCATATATGTTAGGCTTTGTACACATCAATAAATCACATTTTTAGTGGAAATAGAAATTAATTTTATTTAAAATCACAAAAGGTAACAGAAGGAATCCCTGAAGTGGATAATTTGATACTTATAGGGATTATAAGAATCAATGTTATGCATTGTTGAAGATGATCTTTTATAGGTATTTATGGATGATGATTTTTTAGGGGATCCAGACTCCAAAAAGTGAAATGTCGGCTGGATATCTAAACTACAACAAGTGAATTTATTTTCTATTTTTAGATAAGAATAAATATTAGCTAGGGAATATTGAAAGGTGTGGGTTTTTCATATATTCTTTCTAATGGATAAAAGATAGGGTCTATAAGGAGAAGTATTATTTTAAAATTGTAATAATTTAATTCACCGTATCAAAAATTTGTTGTTTCATGCTATAATGAAACAAATTGATATGAAATTCAATTTCATCCAATATATGATGAAATATAAAGTCTAAATCTGTGTAAGATAAATTGAAAACCAATCTGTCTAACATTCTTACAGATTTTTTGGTCCAAGAACGATTGTAGAAGCATTATGTATCGGTTAGAATTAGGTGAAACCTCTTCAATTGGCTGAGTAAGTCTATAATATATTTATGGGACTTGATAGTGAGTAACTGGGTGGTCTATAATACATTTATGGGACTTGATAACGCGTAACTAAGTGGTTTATCAAAGTATTACTAAATTATGTCTTTATTTTATTACAATCATCTAAGATACATTGATTTTTAATCATTGTAATTTTTGTTAAATAAAGTGTTTGAAGTGTTCTTTAGTGTACATAGGATGAATGTTATAACCACGTATCTTTTAGATGTCTATATTTACATGTCTAATTTTTTTAATTTTTATTAGATTTTTTTATGTGAGTTTCTTAATTGACTGTGAAAATTGTTGGTCTTATTGTTGATGATTAGGATATAGTAGATGACATAATATTTTTGCTCCATCATCCAGTGGTTTCTTAGTGGTTTCATCCAAAAAAATCACCATGATACCATAATCAAATAGTGAACACAACTAATTAAACATCACTATCATGATCTCAGATTTGAAAATGACTAAGAGGTAACAGATAAGAAGAAGATAAAAACCATGGATTGAGGAAGAATTAACCATACGATTTGGGTGGTTAAGTTACATGAAGGGTCAATTAATTAGAACCATGGGACACCTAGAGAAAACCTAGGTTCTTAGAAAAGAAATAGAAACTAAACCCAAGGGAACCTGACAACTATTTATAAATAAATTTTTATTTCTACAAACTATATCATGAAGACTTCAACCCTTATCATGGATCGTCTAGTCAAGGCAATATTATATATCCCAACTTTCAAAAAACATTTCTCTAACAATTAAGGAGGTTTTTTCATTTTAAAATCTATCATGACCACTACCATGACATATTGGTACATAACATGGTAATTGAGCCCTCTAATATAATAGTGATTTCTTAGTTAAATGAAATTATTTTTCATGTAAATTCTTATTTTCTCATTCCTTGGGATAATAAAAATGTGATAAATATTTTAAAAATAGTATTTTAATAATATTAATTTAATTATAGTGTTATGAAAGACTATTTTATAAAATAAATTGATTAAAAAAGTGGCAATGTAGTGATACACTATTAATTTTCACCCTTACATCACTATGTTAAACTAATTTTGTATCACAAATTCCAAATTAAATTATGAAATTCACTTCAGGATTGATTAAATAATTTGTTTTTAATCATTTTTAAAAAGAATACTATCAATTTTTGGATGATTTCATTGAATATGGAAGTGATTTGGATAGACCAATATGAAATTGAAGAAAAATGGGACAAAATGCACAAGGTTCCAAGAACACTAGTGAACTCAAAAAAAATACTAAAATTTGTCCATGAATTTAATTGTTCTATAATAAGGTGATTTGATCCCAAATAAAATGGGATTAAACTCTTAGGAATGAAACCCAAGCTAAATTTATCAATTAAATATCCCTGCCGAACTGAAATTTCTAAGACACCAAATCTACATGAAGTCAAATGTTGTGTGAAGTGTTTCACCCATATATCAAGCTATAAACCACATAATAATTCCAAATTTTATTTTTTTATATTAAGTAGGTAGTAAAAAAATCATTTTAGTTTTATATAAAGGGAGTTAAGACTTCGTGGATGTCTAAAACCATTGGAAATGTGGTTTTAGAAAAATTGTCTCACCTAAACAACTTTCCACTTTTCCTATAAATTGGTACCTCAGGAACCCCATTTTCATGTTCATCCAATGTGTTTGGATTATCCAATTTTGAGTTCTAGAAAAGTCCTACCATAATTATATAAGGTATGTAGGCCTCTATCCTAATAGGGGGATCAAGGATGAAGGTGTAGTTATTCCTCGGTCTCCTACACCTCTCGATAGTAAGCTATATGTTGGACGATCATTTCAAGGAAGATAAACATATTTTATAGGGTGTCACACAACATGTTAATCTACTAGTTTTGTGTAATATTTGTGTTAAATATTTATCTTAGGTTTTATTTTAACATTATTATTCTTTTAATTATTTTTTGGGTTTAACTTAATGAAACACTTCTTATTTCAACACTAATTTGGTTGAGATTTTAAGTGGGAATATTGAATTTTTCTGATTGGAAAACACAATAATCCTCTTTCTCTCACACATACATGATATTTCATTATGATTTTGTATCCATTATTATATTCCTGATTACCAAACCATGAAAACATTATTATTTTTTCAAGGGATACTTCATTCTAAATTGTATTAAGAGGTAATAAGGGAATTGAGATCTTGACAACCCTCAACCAAATAATTCCATTAAACCATATTAAATTTCTTGAAAAATGAACTATCAAAGATATTTAGTGTACATTAATTGAACCCCATATCTCATATTTTTGGAAAGGCACATGGTTTTTATGTTATTAAACTATATAAATTAATATATTTTCGTTAAACAATTTTCTAAATTACCCCTCTATTATAGTACTTTTTATTAAAAATTTACACTTTAAACCTATCAATTATACTTGAGATATGACCTAGGGTATACCCTATAATATTAAAAAAATTAAAAACATAATCAATTTGATGTTTCATAATGACATCTTCAAATTTTGAATCCCTTGCCCGGGAGTTATCTTATTTTTAGTGTGTTTTTTGTAAAAGTATTGTGTATTTATTAATTATCTGTTTGTTTATTTTATTTCTTAATTTTATATTGGATTTATAAAATCATAATTTTCTAAGGAATTGTGAATGATGTGATATTCACATGGGGAACAAATTTCATTCAAAATAGAATCATAGATGATCTTTCATCATCAACACTAAGATGCGTCGAACGGTATATTGAAGGAGGATATACAATATATCAACACACTTCATTATCAATTTTCGTCATCTAAAACCAGCATGAAGACAAAAAAAATTGCATAATATGGATGAAACTTACCAATCATAAAATAAACTAAACTCACATGGTCTTGATATCCAACCCACCTATATTCAAATAATAGGCCAGGAACCGAATTTTGAACTTAAATTAGGTTTAATTCACATACTACTATGATTCAATGGACTAAGGGGAGAACATCTATATAAGAATTTAAGATAATTTAATAGTATGTATTTTATATTAAAACATGCTAATGAGGTTGAAAAATATGTAATGTTTTATCAATTTACATTCTCATTATAATACTATGGAAATTATTGGTTGTATTATTTTAATTTCCCTATTAGAGGCTGGGAGGACATGAAATGAATTTTTCTTGGAAATTACTTCCCATCCTCTTAAATAGTGACAATAAATAAACAAAACTGTGGAATATGGATATCAAAAAGGGAAACACATCATGAATACATAGAAATATTTAAAGGGATATTTTCAAGTTTCCCAAACCACAAAATTAGATATCAACTCTTAATCTAATATTTTTACTAAGGTTTAATTCTTATTGTTTGAAACATGTTTTATATTTCTGAAGGTGATTCACTAGTTGATAAAACCACAATTGACACAAGGAACATCATTGATAACATAGTGACGAACACTCAACTATTTGGTTCAAGGTCCAATATATTCATTTGAGGTATCCATTACATGCAATGTTCATAGTTTCAGAAGAAGGTGGACATGAAGTTTGAATAAGTAAACACCCTTCTATGAAAACATTATCATTACCATGAGAAATATCTATCTCTTCCTTTCATCTATTAGGGTATCTATTCTACTGACACTCACTATAATGACCAATTACCTTAACTGATAGATATTTCAAAGATTTGCGAGGAAGTCTTTCTAGGCCACCCCTATAACAATCCCTTTAGGCAAGAAATATACAATACATACAACCCCGGGTGGAAAGACAACCAAGACTATTGGAATGGGTGTATTAAAACAAACCTCAATAACCATGGAACCAATTGGGATAGAGCAGTCAACCACCACCACCCACAAATATTCAACAACCATAAAGGCATTTTCAACAACCCCATCCAAAAGCTAACCCCAGGCTAGAATACATGTTGATAAAATGGATGAATATAATCTCTAATTCCAACAAACTACCCATAAATCCATACAAGATCTAAAACCCCAATTAGAAAAATGTTCCAACTCAGGGGGAAAATCCAAACTCATGGGTTAGATAAACTACCTTCTAAACCACAAGTCAAACCTATATATAGTGGAAATGTCAGTTCTATCACCCTTTGAAGAGGAACAAAATATAATATTTAAATATCCCATCCATTAGACTCATCCTCCTATTAGGTAACCACTATCCCAACCACTGAAAATGGTCCAAATGGGGGAAACCAATTCCATAATGAATCCATACAATGGAAATAGAGTTTCAATTAATGAACCACTAAAACAATTCACCCCACATCAATTTTACCAATGGCCTGTCAAAACCAAGGAAAAAAAATGAAATTGAACATGATAAAGAATTATTTGAAATTTTAAAAAATGTTTAGTTTAATATTCTATTGCTTTATGTAGTAAATAAAATTATATGATATGATAGGTTTCTAAAAGAGAAGTTTACTCATAGATTGTGACTTTAAGGTGAAGAAAATGTGAGCTCATGGAGGAATGTATCATCATTGATAGAGCCATCAAGCCACAAGAAATTATACGATTTGGGGACATTCATGATTCAATCCAACATTGGGGAGTAGTCCTTTTCCAATGCTCTTTCTTATTTTGGTTCATCTATTAATGTAATTACTCACTCTACTTTAACCTCTTTATAGGTTGGGAAATTGATTCCCATTGTAATTTTTCACAACTAAAAAACTGGAGTAAATCACACCGCACTCGTGTGTTAGAGTATTTTCTTTTGAGGGGGAATTTTTAAATTTTTATTTCATATTTTATTCTGTACAAAAATATAAGATGATAGGATTAATAGAAACACCCTATTTATATTAGGGATTCCTTTCGTGAAAGGTAGTGAAACTATCCACAATGGTATATTATCTATGTATTATGGTAGTGACATTATCCAATTAAACTTCTTGTGATGTCGTGAAGAACCCCTCAGATGAACATTCCCCCACATTCAGTAAAATTTTTTATATACTCCCTTCCCCTGAAAATATATTTTTTCATTCCCCAGTTCCCCTTTTTGAGTTGTCATCCTTGATAGACATTCTTGGTAATTAATCATGCATAGAATTTTGTACCAATTTAGAAAAATTTCAAGCATGTTTATTAGTTGATGATTTCTTGATCACTAATGATTCCATGACCATCATTGATACCACTAATCTATTAAATTCATATTCAAAATCTAAATAGGTTACTATTGAGAAGTTATATGAGTTCAATGATCTATCACTATTACATTCACTCTCATCCACAATCAATTTTTTGAATTATTTGAAAATACACTTTTTTGGTAAGTAAGAACCATAATTAAGCCAGTGGTTCACTAAAATCACACTACACATTAAGCCATACACACCACATTCAAAATTGAAAAATTAAAAAACCCACCCAAAACCACCTAGAACCATTAGTAACCCACAACGATCCAAAAACCATTATCCATCATGAGGTTTTCATCATACTTCATGAGAAGACAAATACAACTCAAAAACAATTCTTGATACAAATTTTTCAAAATAAAAATATTGAAAAACTATCAAACTGAGAAACCACATCATTAAACATTCAACATATCACCATCACCAAGAAACCATAGTGACACAGTCGACCAATCACTATCATCGCCAGCGTTGCTTCACCGTCGACACGACCATCCTTAAACATTACATTATCAACACCTGTTATAAATAAGGAACCATCATTGAGACATGTTGAACCTACCACTGTCGATAGGTCCATCGGCGTCGTTGTCCACCCCACCGGAGAGGATAACTAGAGAAAAACATCACCGTCATAGAAATTATGAGCCATCAAAAAACCCACGAATCGAAGAGAGAACTAATGAATCCATCACTATCACCCTCCTAAATACCACGAAGTTGATTCCACCATGAGATGCCCAAAACCACTCTAATACACCTCCCAATTCACTAGGAAGACCACTATGGAAATCCCCCTCAGAGAGAGTGGTGGAGAACTAGATCCAATGTAGGGCAGGTGGGAAGAGACCTTGATAGAAATCATCTTTGGACATCGGACATCGACAACTGCCCAAGTGACCCAAAAGACACACCAAAAAAACCAGAGAACACAAAAAATGATATAAAAAAGGAAAGAAAAAAATAATAAAAAATAGGGATGAAATCCTAGAGGGATCATGATAAAGATTAAATAGGTATATAAACCATGAGAAACCAAGGATGAAACACAAACTGAGACAAAAATTGAAAATAATATGGGGAATGGGGAAGACATCGAGAAAACCCACAACCTTCAAAACTAAACCACAAAACCTATATGATTCCATCACTCCATATCCAACCTTTATAGGATAAATGTAACACAAGGCTAGAACGTCATAGTGGTGCCCTAGTGTAAAACAGAATCACCTACGCCGAAGCCAAATCAAGGGTCAGAACCAAGGTAAGAATAGGTGTAGATATACTGAAAAATAAAACAAAGGGATGAACATAAACAACATCCTCAATATTTACAATATACATATCATGAAAATGGAATAAATATTCACATCATCATTTTTAGTTTACTCCATCTAGAGAATGAATTTTGACTTCTTGATATTTTGAGGGATTATAAAAAAGATTTGGGATGGAAACTTGATGACATTCTAAGTATTATCCCAGCAATTTTATCATATCATGTAATGTTAAATGTTGACGATAAACCAATGAGTAATGAAAAAAATATGGAACCCAAAACTCCAAGATGTTTTTAAAAAAGGAGGTAACCAATTACTGGATGATGGATTCATTTACCCCATATCTGACATCCAATGGTTCAGTCCAGGGCATGTTGTTCCAAAACATACATGTCTAATAGTAATAAAAAATGAAAATAATGAATTGGTTCCAACCCATGTGTTGAAAAGTTAGTGTTTCTATATATACTATCTCTAACTAAACAAACACACTAGGAAGGACAATTTCCCATTATCATTTATTGACCAAATGCTGGAGATACTAGTAGGTAAGTCCCATTGCTATTTCCATAATCAGTATTTTAGATTCTTTTATATCTATATTACCCCATAGTTTTAATAAAATAAAACCTTCACTTGTCTCATTCATAAATTTTCATATTAGATTATATAATTTGGTATGTACAATTCTCTAGGTATTTTCTAATGATGTGTGGTTTGTGTTTTTTTGGATTACCTGGAGAATTGAAATGAAATGTTTATGGATGATTTCACTATTTATGGGACCTCTTTTGATTGATTTTTCCAAAGTATTGGTTCATTCCAACATAACTTTATTGAAAATAATCTTGTATTAAATTATAATAAATTAAATTTCATGGTGCAATAAGGAATAATATTGGGTCATGTAATATCTGGGGATGGTATCCAAGTTGATAAATCAAAACCAAATGTTATTTATTCCCAAAAATTACCAAAACAATTTCATGGTGCGGGGTCATTCCTAGTTCATTCCAGATTTTACAACCGTTTCATTCATGACATTATTAATATTGCACTACCACACTCCCGCTTTCTCTAAAAAGAAAAATAATTTATTTTAGATTAATAATTAAAGGAAGAAATTAAGAAATTGAAATAAAGTCTCACATGTTCCCCAATAAATCCACCTCAGTGGGATATAACATTTGAGATAATGTGTAAAACTTTTAACATTGAAGTTGGGGTAGTCTTATCACAACTAGTTGATCAAGTTCTACATGGAATTACCAATACCACATGCACAATGGACCCTTCCCATGAAAACTACATCACAACAGAAAAAAGTATTCCTTTCTATTGTGTTTTCCTTTTATAAGTTTAGTTCATACCATTTATGGTCCACAGTCGTTGTGTTCTCATGCCATATAACCCTCCAGTACCACCTTATGTAATCAGAAGCCAAGTCATGTCTCATTCTCTGGATGATCATCCTTAAATAATTTAACCTAGAAATTAAAAATAAAAAAGAATTAGAGAATGTGGTGGATGGATATAATAATTGGATCCTCCTATCCTTTACAATGACTCATACCACTGTATTACAAAAAATTATAGGTTCTCTAGTGATTGATTATACAACTAAAAAATTCTATTCTTTAGTAAAATGAAATTTTAAATTATTTGGTAGCATCTTTCATTCCTTATTTTCTAAAAAATTCAGTATGACCCTTTAAAACATGATTATCTTTGTTAAAATTTGGGATTAACCATATATTTTGCACAAATGTAGTGGTTAGGTTGACAGATGGTGTGTTCTTGATATCGATTTTATGTTTCTCCTTAGGATCTGGCATAATATTACTTGTGGGGAACACATTTTTCCCCAATGGACTCCTCGCAATGTCCTTGATTAAATTCTGTTTTTGGCCACCGTTATTTTGGGATGCCCATGATTATGGAAAATATTTTCATCAATATGAAAGAGTGGGGAATGTCTAAAAAATAAATTAAATTCCAAAAAACCATTTCATTCCATGATATTTTTTATTATTGGGACCTTGAAATTATGGGGATATTTCCTAATTCCTTTAAGAACATAATCATTTTTCTGGTAGTTTATTACGTGTCAAAATTTGTAGATCCATGATTCATAATGATAATGTATTCCATGTTATTTGTCAAATTTTTGAGAACACAAAATTTTCTATAGGATTAGATTACCTTATTTCATCATCAGTGACTAGGTTTTTCATTTCTGCAACTGAAAAATGTAATCACTTTTGAGTTTGTCTCAAGTCATTCATTGAGTGTCCACTTCTTATCACCCCCAAACCAATTTTGAAGTTGAGATTTCAAATAAATAGTTAAAACAAATTTTTGAAAAATTGAATCAAACTAGTAGAAAATATTAGTGTATAAGATTCAATGACTCATAATGGGATTACTGTGATGACGTAAAGACATTCACTGGCATGTAACCACATTAGTTAGTTTTTGGAAGGAGCTATCACCTCTAATTTGAGATAGAGAACCGGGCCTACTGGGCCAATAAAAAATGAAATTATAATCTCTATAGTGTAAGTGCTCAAAATAATCCACACATTTTAGAGTTGGGATGACGGTACATTCTTACAATGCAAGGTTGAAGTTCCATAAAGGTATGATTCATTAATGATAGTTTCAACCATACATTGTTACTAATTTTTATGTATTAAGTGTCTTTTAGGTTCAAAATGAAGAAACAAAAAAACATTCTATAATAAAGGGAAGTCGCTGAAGAACATTCACAAAGACACTCCTGAGTCCCCAGAGGCGGAACACCATAATCAAGAGGCAACCTGCAAATGACTCCCACCAAGTTTTATCCTTCCTTCCCACATTCTAATTTATTATAGTGAGGACACTACATACTCTATGTGGGGGTATGGGTATAAAAATGAGTTAGATATTATTCTTATCATGTTTATTCCTTTTTTTATCTTTTTTATTTTTTCTATAGTACTTTTACTAATACCCACTTTCATAAGTTAGTTATGAATTTATATCATCATTCTTCATTTTTCTATTTTTCTATTTTTGGATAGTATTATTACCTCTCCCCCCATTCCCCCACATTTGCGATGGAATGAAATTTTTTTCCCACATTATCATTGAAAATGATGCCTACTAATTCATTATGGTTATTGAAAATGCGTGAGGAATATCCCTATTTCATTTGGTTTCAACATTTAATATAAAAAAAATCAATGATAAAATTTATCTTCTTTATTTAATTTAAAACAGACGTGTGAATTTTTGTATTAAATTGGATATTTTTAGATTATATAAATAATTGTATCATTTTGAAATCTCTTCAAAAAATGGAACCAATTATGTTATTAATTTATAGGAAAATTAGGTCACTTAATATAACCATGAATTATTTAACTCAACCATGATGTGTGGTTATTTATTAAATAATAAAAGTTAAATATATGTCAGGTTAATTTTTCTCTACATTCTAAAATAAATTTTCCATACGTTCATTCCTTATCTCATCTTTTTTTATAATTTTACTATATTTACCTATGAGTGTGCACCTGTTTTCTGATTATTGTACACCCTCAAAATATATTAATAAATAACCATTAAACCAATGAAAAAAATACAGAAAAATATGGGTTGTGTCTTGGGTAGGTTAAAAACCACTCTTCCTCTATTGTTGATCTTGTTCTAACTATTGCAATCATTGTCATGAGGGGATGAAACATGGGTTTACTGAAAAGTGTGACATTTGTTCTATGTTCATATTTATAAAAATAATAATAATTTAGGGGTGTGGTGAAATGAAAAAAATAAGGGGATATCTAGACTGTGAGCTCATTTTCTAGCATCTAATAATGCTTAAGTTAGTGGATCTTGAAATTTGATTGTAGATGATGTTGGGTAGGTTCAGTGGACATAATAATTTAAGAAGATTTTTTTTTAAAAAAAACTGATATTTACATGATAGAATGTGGAATGAATAACATGAAATGGTGGTCAAAAGAAGACATGAATAATTGGAGACATGTTTTATTTTAGAATTATTTTATTTTATTGGTATCATGAATCTTTTAGATTTTTTCTCTAACACAATCCCTGAGACATATTTTTCCATGATCGCTAAGAATAACTCCTTAGTGTGAATTTTTATTTGATCAAATTGCTACCAGGAATTAATATTAAATGATAAATCTTTCAAAATATTGGAATATATCCATGAGTAATTTTTGGCAGTGTTACTTTTCCAAGGACTGAAAAAAATTTAGGTGTGAGGGTGTGATCATATAGTTTTTCACTATTCATTTTTACCCTTACATCATATTACTAAACTATTTCTGTATCATAAATTCAAAATTTAAAAGAATATTTCATTTATTTATTCCATTATTTTGTTTTAATAACTATTAGAAACTGTGATTTAACTTTTTTGGATGTTTTCATTATAGTTGGTGGTTATTTGGAGGGAACAAGATGAATTTTATGAAAAATGGCCCAAAATGAGAAAGTTTTAATGAACACCAATGGACTCAAATGGACACTTCAGTCAATACATGTATTCAATTAGGCTGAAATATTGTGATAAGATACGAAATTAATTCGGATAAAACTATTCTAAATAACTCAAGTCCAATTAATCAGTTAAAGGTCCCAACCAAAATGATTTGTCCAATACACCGAAATTTACACAAAGTCAAAATTTATTTGATGTGTATCTTTCATATCTCAGGATTTTGACTTCCAAATAAATATAAAAATTTTGTGGACATATTAAAGAGGTGTGAAAACTATATTTTATTTTTCCATAATGAATGATAAGACTTCTTGGATGTCCAAAACCATGGGCCTAGTGGCTTTACGAAATATAAGTTTCTAAAACCACTTTCTACATTGCATATAAATTGGAACGCTGGGAACTCCATTTGGATATATTTACAAGGAGTTAGGTACTACTAATTTCTATTTTAGAGGAGTACTCTACTCATTCTAGATGTTTTGGAGGACCCTATCCTTTTAAGGGGAACATGGATGAAGGAAAAGATCCACCCAGGTTTCCTCCTCCTCTAGAAGGCGAGCTAAAATGTGGGTGATCATTTCGATGAAGCTACACAAACATGGGAGGGTGTTCTGATACCTTTTCTTCTATTGTTTTTATGTAATTTGTGTGTTAAATATTTCAATTATTTTTTATATTAACATGATCATTCTTTGAAATATTTTTTGTGTTTAATTTAGTGAATAACTTTTATTTCAACATCGATTAGGTTGAAATTTCAAGTGGGGATCTTTATTTGTTCTGATTTGAAAACACAAGAATACTCTTTCTCTCAAAAACAGACAAAATTTCAGAAATATTTGGTATCCATTGTTCTATGCTTGATTTACATGCCTTGACAACATGATTTTGGTGTTAAGGGTTTCTTCATTGGGCTTAGTTTTAAAATTAATGAGGGGAATTGAGATCTCGACAACCCTCAACCAAATAATATCATTAAACTAAATGAAATTTTCAGAATAGTGAACTATATAATATATTTAGTTAACATTAAATTAAATTTTTCTCTCCTATTATTCAAAATACACTTGGTTTTCAACTATTAAACTCTTTAAATTAATTAATTTTATTTCAAAAAATTTCAAACCCCCACCCCCTCTTTTAGTATTTTTATTAAAAACACACACGCTAAAACTATCAAGACTCCTTGAGATATGACCTATGCTCTATTGTAGACTATAAATAATCTTTAAAATTTAATCAATATGACATTTCATGACAATGCATTCAAAAGGACTTTTAATGTTAGAATTTTTTTAACAACGAAACAAGTAAAATATGTATTTCCAAAACTATCGAAGGATTATTTTTAAAATTATATGTTAATGATTTTTTTAACATCTTTTGTATAAATTTAAATTTTAGTATTATCCACACCACTATATTAATTTATTTAGACTATAATTATTAATTAGGTTTAATGACATATATCCAATGTAAGATTAAATTTTTAATGGGATAAAGACAGAAGCCGTAATATATTATTTCAACATGTTTGAGTGTTTTTTATATGTTTTTAAAAAAATATGTTTAGCTATAAAATATAATATATACAACTCCAATCTACTATTTTGATAAAATATTTTCAATAATAGTTATCCAATGAAACATTGGTATGTTTATATATATATATACAATTATAGATATTAATTATTTAATATTTTTTATTAGAAGAATTTTCTCACACATGATTAGATATTAGTGAATGATATTTAATTAATTTAATTTTGATAAATTAAAAAATGGGATGATTGTTCATACATTCGGTGGGTCATAGTTTGTTTCATATAGACATATCAGTTCAAGAGTGATTTATGTGAATTGAGGTGGATTTATGAATTGATGACAATAAAAAAAATCCAAGAGATTATATTTATGAGACCATGATTGACTATTTTTGTGATATTATTGAATTTTATATCTATATTAAAATATATCACAAATAATATGATGAAATGTAACCTATGATCTGTATCGGCTATACAGAATTCAATTATTTTACAACTTTATTTCATTTAATCTATGATATACTTTCTCTTAAAGAGTGGAGATTTAATTTTATAATAGTTATATATAATTTGGAGTGTGTTTAGAATTAATATATAAAAAATTATATAATAATAGTATGGAAAAAATGAGTTGTGTTAGTGAAAAAAATTAAACCTACATTCCATCAACTACTAAATCAAGTCACCTTATATTCATGATTTGGTTTTTTTCATAGATTATGAATTAATAGTGTGGTAGGAATTAATTTATCTCTTATAATATGTATAAAAGTTCTATAAGTTTTATAATGGGTGTGTGAGAGACATAATTCATTATAATATGTTCATAGGAATTAAATGTAGGTAAAAATATGTTTTATATCTAATGGAGTTCATTTAACATTAAATTGGAGTTCTAATAGCCAAAATAGTAGATTTTTATATATAGATGAACAGTTTGAATTTTGATGTCCAATTTCCAATGTTCTTGTACATGAAATATATATATATATATATATAGCTCTAAAAATTTGTATCTCAGTAAATATTTGGTCGGTTAAAGTATTATTCTTATGGTATATAGTAAAAACCCTTGAAATTTAGTATTTTATTGAGTTTTATGAATTTTGATTTTATGGTTGAATAGGTGATATGTTCTATTAACCTAATAAATTCATTACCCATATCAATGGTGTGTAAATGTGTTTCATGAATATAAATGGTTGAAATTTAATGAGGGCCCAAATTTAGTTGAATTTGAGTGGTGGATTTTGAATATTAAATTGAAAATTATTGGTTTTTATAGGGTGTGTGTGTGTGTGTTATGATTTCTAATATGATGTATTTTAGACAGATGTATATAATATAGTATTCTAGGAGACTCTATATAAGAAGTTAATTTTCTATAATCGTTTTAACTAATGGATTTTTATATTTGGATATGAAAATTTATGATTAAATACATGTAAAATAAATAATTAATACATTTGTCAATGGAAAAGATATATCAAGAAAATTATCATTTCATTGATGACATATAAGTTAGGAATGTATTTCATAATAACAGAATAAAATATATGATTCATAATGAGGTCTATTATTTAATATAGAAGTTCTAAAATAGGAAATTCATTGAACATAGTTTATAAAATTCATTACAATTAAAGGTAAATGTTTTGGATTTAATATATTATCATCATTGTTAAAGGTGGAATTTATTACTGGTTTAGATTCATTAAATTTCTTAAATTTATGTTCATTATTATAGAATAATTTTTATGATTTTTTAGGAGTGGGAACACTAAAATTTAGTTTTTTATACTATAATTTTAAATAAACATCAAGGATAAATAATGTTAAATTTATTTACTATATTTATTATAGTATATCATTTGATTAGATGGATATACAGTCATACCGTTGTGAAATAATCCTAATTTAATTACAAAACCTATAAATTATCAAGTCCTTTATAATTAATTATAGATTTATTTACTTTTATAATAATAATTTTAATTCAAAAATTATTGTTAAAATTATAATTTATTTAATATAAAGTTACTTCTAATTAAATTTTAAAAGTTTTGGATGTGAATAAGTATACATTAATTCACCATTATCATTGAATTATTTTCTTAATCAAGGATTCCTCACATATCACTCAATAATAATTATAAATATTTTATTTGAAGAGTGAGTATATGAATTGAAATTTTATACTATACATCATACATGTATATAATCAACATTATTACAAGAAATATTTATGATGTCTCAACCTTATTTTAATTATCACACCTTCATGAACTAGATGACTATAAAATGGAAATACAACATCATATAAATGAAATCATGTACTAAGATGATTGACCAAATCCAAGTAATGATTATTCATTTTTTCATGTTATTTTTTATTCAAAAAGTTCTATAGGTTTACATAGTTTGTTATATTCTCATCGGTAAATGAATTTTACTCAAGTGTATATCGAATATTTTTCAGTTTTTATTTATCTTTTTTTATTTAATAAAAAATTATACTTATCACCATGCTAAAAAATTTATATGTTTCATGATTAATCATAGGTATAAAAACCTATAATTCTAGAAAATATTGAATATCTTATAATATAATGTCCTTTTTTCCCATATACATGAATAAAGTAAAAAATATTTTTTTAGAAAAACTATTTTTATATAAGAATATTATATTCCAAATAATATATAATTTATATTGGGTAAACAAGTTACTTACTATCCGTCAATATAATATTAAATATCTTCCAAAATCATAATTTTTATGCTAAATCACATCATTATGAACATCACTAGTTCTATAAACAAGATATTTATTTAATATCATGATGAAATTTCAATTGGTCATTTCTAAGATTACCATAATGCCTACTTTGAACACATACAACAAGAGGTATATTTGATCTATTATGCATTAATACATATATAAGGATAATAAAAAATTTTAAAGAAGGAATGTTATCATGTAATTATTTGGAAAAATAGTATTTTAAAAACAATTATACTGGGAAGACATATATCAATCAAAAAAATTATAATTAATTTCTCATTGATTTAGATTCTAAAAAATTTCCCAATTTATTTACTAATAATGGTTTCTTTGTTTTATTTGTGTATTTTATTTATTAGAATATTTATTTTATTTTCCCATAATTTTGGATGTTCTATCCATAAAATTTGAATGATATATTATTCTATAAATTATTATGATGTTTTGAGGAGGTCTAGAATAAATTTTCATCAAATGATAGTGAAATATAATTTTCATATCCATAGCCAATTTTGGAAAACCATTTTTAATAAGTGAGCTATAATGGGGAACCTAACATTTCATATGGAACATGAGATTCGAGTACCAAACTAAACTTTTAGAACCACAAATTTGAACTGCATGTTATGTTTGGGAACCTAAATTTTGGGAAGTAACACAATGTTTGAGTATCTAACATTTGACGTGTCAGCTTAATATCAATACTAAACCTCATGATCTGGTATTCTATTTTTCGAATCAACCATACTCTGAGAAGAGTTATTTTAGAGTTATCCTACTGTAGAGAAACCCCACATTGAATATATAATCTATGAGATTTGAATTTTGGATATTTTATATTTTTACTATAAATTAGTTTGATTAAATATCTCACTAAAGTGATTGATATATATTTTAAAAGTGTCTAAAACGAAATATGATTTTTTCCTATTTTTATGTTAAGTTATGAAGTTTCATAAATGATTTATTTAGAATTTCGAAGATGGAAATCCTTTTGAAGATCACATTTCACCTTGTAACTGTTTTTCAGAATCAGTTTGACTAGAATTAAATCAGGTTACTTATTTAATTATCAAAATATTATTTAAATGAAGTATACTAATTTATTATTTGACATAATATAATTAAATATTCATTCTCTATATTAATGAAATATCTATCTCTTTAATATTACGATAGTGTTTTCTTTTTAAAAATTAAATCATGTTGTCAGCAACAACTGATGAATGTTTTTATGTTAAATATAATCTTTAATTTATTCAAGATATTAAATTTCACACTATGGTGGAATACATATTATAAATTTACTTTTTTATTACATTGTAATATTTTGATTTTTATTTTCTATTGTTGTGTTAGCTTGAAATTCTCTTTAGTAACTCATATATCCTTCTAGAAGATAGTGATTTCAATCATTGGTTTTCCTCTGATGATCGTGGCATATGAAATTCAAAAAAGATATATTTTAATACTTTTAATGAAAATTTATTAAAAAATATACAATATCTTTTGGTTTTAATCACTCAGGTTGTAACACCCCAATATTCCACGGCACGCTTCACTTGGAATAATACAGTAGCATGTGTTGTACGCAACTTTGAGTTCTAACACACACCACAACCAATCAAACTAGCCATTATGATTAGTAATACACACTTTTTGAAATTTTATAAATTTTATCTTTCAAAATGGACTGAATTTTTGGATTCGGAATATCTAAATTAGCTTAGGGTGATATTTTGGTGCTTTTTAGTTAACTTTCATATTTTGATGAATAGTGAAAATTACTAAATATTAATTAAAAACAACTTTTTTAATAGAAATAATTAAAAGTGATAAGTTATTAATTTGAGTGGTTATAAAGTATATTTAGAATATATTTTTACCATTTAATTCAATTTTGGTCATTTTACATAATTTAACAATTAAACCGGACATAAACAAGTTTCAATCTTTTGATAGTTATTATATCTTAAAAACACACTTTTTGTTTTGATAGCGGGAATTAATTTAAAATTAATTTCTGCCACTTCTGTATTTTTAATTTGTAAAAATGGATTCCATATTTGGAATCAGTATGTCCAATTGGTTTAAATAGGTAACTTTTCGTTTTATACATTTTGAATAATTACTTCGGTAAATAATTTATTTACCGTGGTTAAAGGGTAAATCTGGTAAATAAAGGTTAAATAATAATATTACAATAATTATAAAATACCCTAAAACGTGTCCTAACCTTATTGGTAGATAAATTTCCGACCATGGGCATATTTGGGTCGATTTGGGGACCCCATGGAGCCACTTGTAGGTGATAGGGACACTTTATATTAATTAAGTTAAAGTGAATACAAAAATGACATAAGATTATATCTTTTAGACAGATAACTTTTACATAGGGTTATATATGTTATATTTTCTATTATAATTATTAATTAGAAAGATAAAAATATTTCCTACATAATGGTATTTTATTTATAATTTTCATACATTGAAAAAGAAAAAATATATATGACACAATAATGAAGCAATATTTTCATTATTAATGAAATAATCAAATAATTGATATTATAAATGTTAACATAAATATAATTTGAATGATTTGATGACATACACGAATTTTATTGGTTAATATGCCATGTTAGGATTTCTTAAATGAATTTGGTTCGAATTAATAACGTTTTTAAGACTTTAACAAAAATCAATTATTGAGTAGTGTTAAAATTGACAGAAATGAGTTTTTAAAACAAATATTATATTATTAATTAATATTATATTCCTAAAAATCTAAAGATAGTCCAAGAGACATATATAATGATAGGTGTATCATTAATGTACCACTTTGTGGTCTCTCTTTGGTATATAGTACGTTCATTAACTATAAAATATAAAAATACAAAGTGACATGATAAGTGTCAAACTGATTAAATAAGAGTTAAAACTAAAAGATAAGGTTAATATAATGTCCCAAACCTGTCAAAAATCTATTTTTTGAGTTTTTTTCGACCTATAAAAACCTTAACCTTTAAATAATCCACTTTGGATGCATTATAAACCGAATATTAATTTATTATAAAATAATATTTCTAGATTTTCTTAAAGAGCACCTCCTCCACCTTATAAAAGGACACCACCTCTAAACAATTCCACACACCTCTCAAGACTTTTTTCTCATCCAAAATCTACCCAATTAAGCTCCCTACATCCCTATACTCCTCTTAGAATCTTTACCTTAGGCACAAGGCACTTCAAGAGTCATTTTTTGTTCAAACCAAAGGGAGTTACCCAAATTTAAGGTAACGATTTCTCTTAGCTTCTTTTATTTTATTTTACTTCTCCTACCCCTAAAATCCTCTTATTATTTTCTTTTGTAACAAAACCAGTATCATAAAAATACTAGGATAATATTATTATAATTATTATAACTACACATACAAACACCTCCATCTAATGAGTGAATAACATAATGTTTCTGTGGACGGAAACCAAACGCTTCACGAAGCGATGATTGTTTAATTATCTCCTACCACCTCTCATAGTGGAAATTATGATGGCACTATAATTAAATATGATATTAACTATATTTATTTTATATATAATCTTCTTTCATTAAATTTTATATCATACCATTATTTGTTTCACATTGTATATATATACGATAATTTCATTTGAGGAAGTGCGGACTACCGCCCCCTCAAAGTGTTATGACTCATTCATACCATACATGGAATGTATAAAGGATGGTGTTAATGAACATAAGTAACAAATATAAAATATTATATTATACTGGAATAATTATATACCTATGTATCATTTGGTTTTGATTCCTTTTAAAATGAAAAATGAAATTGAAGTATCGTTCGTGCGTACGTACGTATTATCGTCTCCATGAACGCGATTAGATTCATTTCCCCATCATAACCATTCAAGAATAATTACCGTTTTATGATTAAAATTAATTTTTAATTACTTGATATAATTCTGGATATTAATAAGATACAACCTATCCATAACAAACACGGCTTACGTAATGAATCATATAAAGGAAAACGAATTAGTTAACACCCAAAACGACGATAATACTAAAATATTATTAACAAAGCAATACAAAAAGATTAGATATGATATCATATTTATGTATATGATTCATGTATAATTTTATAAAAATTATTTAACTATTATACAAGATGATAACCTACCCTCGACCAAGGAAAAGTACAAGGTAAGGGGTTTTCATCTCACTCCTTATTCCCGTGAGATTCATGCCATATTTCCACTATTACCTTTTGTGTGGTGTATGTACTGCCCATAATTGTATTATTTATGTAATACACTTTAATTTATGTGTATTTACATATTCATTGTATGATTCCTTTTTCACGGGGTGTATGTTTCATAAGTTACCAAATTGGTATGGGTTTATTTCACAATCTCTTCGTTATCCGAGGTAGTTTATACATAATTATCTACTGGGACCTCTTTATCATCCACATCCATGTTTCATAAAAATGTATTTCAAATAATTTTTACAATTTACTAGAAAATTGGTTAAGGTCATTTATACCCTTATGTGTTTTGAATGTAATTTATCCATCGTTTTCTAAACAAGGTACTTTTTGACCTTTTCATCAAATTTAAGGTAAGAATGTTTTTTTAACTTATACGGTGGGTGCAGCTATTTTCTACCATTATAAACCTTTCGAAGATTCCCTTAAAATATTATAAGATTATTTAGAATTTAAATGTTTTATTTTATAATTATGTGACTTTTAAATGACTTCAAAATGAATATTTTAAGAATTTGTGAAAGGTACACTTTATCAAGATCATAATTTTAAATATTTTAAAGATTTATCTTTCTAAATCTTTTTAATTAATGTCCATGTTTTCAAAATTATTTGATGGATTTATTTATATGGAAATGAGTATTTTGAAATGATATTTCTTTTCAAAAGTTTCAAATTGGTATGTGGCACTTTTATTCAAAAATCTATTTTAAATTACTTCCTTAAAAAATTTGTGACTTTTAAATGATTTAAAAAAAGAGATATTTCTCTCAAATAGTTTTGATTTCATCTATGTCAACATCCATTGATGGATTTTAACCTTTTTTGAAGTTTATTTATTATGATACAATACTTCCATAATGTATTGAAGGCTTTGTGATATGTTTGACTGTAGATGTGTTATTTTTATACCATTCAGGGTTTATAGAGAAAGTATTGACATTTCATATGCTAGTTTTAATACGAATGTTTATGTTATGTTTAAACCTGTTCATATGGGGAATGTATTCGACTTAATAAGTGATGGGTGTAGCCCGCTATAGCTCCTTGATGCATCGGTAGGTCTCATGAGACAATCTAGTGTCTTGGCATGAGGCCTTGACTAAAATATTATTTGTAGTCTTGGCACGAGGCCTTGGCTATGTGGTGATGATAGTTTAGCATTATGCATTCCATCATTATGAATGTGGTTATTGATATTGCATGTGATTATTCGACTAGTAGAATATCCATGTGAATAAGTAAGTGGAATTATTTCATTTTATCTATGACATATTATGCTGAAGTTGAAGTTTAAAAGGATTTTGTTTTAGTTATACATTGCCTTAAATGTTTATGTTTACTTATGAAAGTCTCCACTATATTGTTATCCTTACTGAGAATCTGAGCTCAACCCTTTCAATGTTTTAATTTTCCCAGGATGTGAAGAAGTAATTTATGTATGACTTGTAGGGAAAGTATGTGGGGATATGAGTGTGGACTATGGAGACTACGTTGTTGTAGTTTTCATTTTTATGATGTAATGTAAACATTATGAGTGTATCTAGTGTTTCCTAGACTTTTAAACTGATCGGTCCTTCGGGACATGATTCCTTGTAATCATGACAATGTATTAAAATAATGCACCGACTCTGGGAAACTGGGGTCTGGGCATTACACAGGTGTGGAGTTATTATGTCTTTTTTAGTCCTTTCTAAAGCCCTGTAATTTTATTTTACAAGATACATTTTCTTAAAATAAAATATAGACAATCCCATCAAAATTTATATTCTAGTGAAAGTCACTAAACTCAAGAAGAAACTATTGGTAGGGTGGAATAGAGGATATTTTTTTCCCCAAACCACTGAATAATAACGTCATTATTTTTTTATATTTGGTTTCATATTATACATTAAAAAATATAACATCATCGCTTTCCTAATTTATAGGGGGGATTGTTTTTAAATTGTTCATATGTTTTCAAAATGAAAAAAATCACACTACTTTTTATTTTTCATTATTCTGAAATAAAAATTGGTATCAAAGGAGTTTTGTTTTGATTATTTTATTTCATTTTGTATAAATATTTATTTAAGAATCTAAATAAAATATAATGTGAATTAAAAAACATAAAGAATTTTTTTGAATGATCAGGGAACCATATTTTAATTATGAATATTTTGTATGTTGTAATGCTCAAATGGTTATCCATTTGAAGAATCTAATATTAAAAGTGAATATGATGGTTTTTAATCCCTATTAAGTTTCTATGGATGGCCTAGAATATTGGATGTTTACATAGAAGGTGAATATCATCTAAATTCAAGAACAATGACTGAAATATTTTGTGGACTTGTACATGATTAATTCATCCAACTCACTCATTATTATACTGCATAATAAATTGTGTAGTCAATTTTTGTTGATATTGAAAAAATGAAAATGTCAAAAAGATGATATAAAATACCACAAAACTAAAATTTGATACTTTTAAAATCTATGGAGGTGAAGGTATCCCCATAATGATTGGGATATTGAATTAAATTGTCAAAAGAGTTACTACCATGGGAACTCAAATTCTAGGAACATATCAAGAATTTATTGTTCTTTGATTTTTACCCTTTACGTGGAATGGAATATCTACTATAATTAGAAAATCAAATCTTATAAAAAAAATTAATAATGAAAGAATTGATTGGTACTCTCTTAATGTATGATGTTGAAATGAAAGATAAATTTGTGGATCATTTAATGGTGAAAAGGTAAAATATAGCTCTAAAATTTTATAATTAAAAAAGTTAAAAGAAGTTAAAATATGATGTTATATTCTCTATATATTCAAGTTAGAAAAATTATTTGGAGGAACATACTCACCAATACATAATATTTAATATTTTTTATGAAATTAATAAAGGAATCAAGAAGTAATTCAACGATTAAAAAAATGGTCAGAGTATAAACAGATTTAGATGTTAGTAATGCATGATTTTCGTTAATATTAAAACTAATTTCCCATAAATGAAGGGAAAAATTGAGAAGAAGGAAAATAAGCTCCATAGAAAGGATTTTTATGCTCAAAAAGTAAATAAATCTGTTAAAGATACAAAGATTTTATATGATGTCTAAAAAAACTAGACATGTTTTGAATGATTACATGTGAAATCAATTCAGAAAGAAAATAAGTACCTTATTTATAAAGAAGATGACATACAATCTTATTACTCTCCTTATTCCAGTTTTTATAGCTACTCAAATGATAAACTAGTTGAATATTGTTATATTGTAGAAGAATAATATGAATCTCTAATGTAATATAATAAATATATATATATAATATTATCAATGTTATCTTAACTGAGAAAGATACCATGTTAAACTAGTACATATAATTAAAAGTGAAATGAATAAAATCTTCTTCAGGTTGTACTGAGCATGAAAAAAAAGTAATGAGTTCAAGGTAGAAGTAGAATCTTTTAGAATATATACTAGTGTGTTTACTAAGGGAGATGAATATTTAAATAACATTCATTTAATGAATGTTCATAAAAAGAAGGATAGAGTGTTGAATGTTAAGATGAATAATCCATTCTATATAGATATTATTTTGTTTTTATTCTAAATAAACTAAATATGTTAGGAGTTGCTAATTTTTATTATGGGAATAGTTGATATTCATCTAATAATTATAAATTATATTAAAATTCCACTTTTATAGATCATTTCTTATTGAACTTACTGTACTCAAGAGCATTTGGGCACCGAAACCAGGTTTTGATTAAATGTTTTTTAGTAAAATACATAAAGAAATAAATGAATTATGGTTTATGGACAATGTCTTCTAAAAAACCTAAGGGTTGCCTTATTATACATACATGTAGTATGAAATGCTAAAGGAGGTTTGGTTATACTACACAAAACGAAAATTAGAAATGTTTTAAAATGTCGCTAAATTAATTACAAACATTTTAAAAAAAATAAAAAAATGAGGTGTTTCTAATTCCATAAGGTTTATAAACATCTCCATTTATCGATGTTTGTAAACATTGATAATTAGCGAAAATTTATAAATATCACCAGTTATCAATGTTTATAAAATTTCCTACATAACAACACCTCACTTAAGATTATTTTCTAGAAACATCGTTATGTAAACATTGCTAAATTAGTGATGTTTGTAAACATAAATATTCAGAGACTTCTCATTATCAAACATTTTTTTAGAAACATTGGTAATTGAAATTTCATTTATTCAAGACACTTAAAAAATAAATTTTTTTAATATATAATTGTTTCATATTTTTTTGGTATTTTAATTTAAAAATTTTGATTGGTTTTTATATTTATAAAATATAAGATTTTTCTAATATAATAAGAAAATAGAAAAAATATGTCTTCATCTTGAAATGTTCTTCATTAGTTGTAGTCCACCTCACATTCATCCTCTCCATGACACACTACCCTCCTCACCACCCCTTCTCATTGTATCTCTCTACTCAATCACACCCTACCCGTTGTGCTCACTTCCAGAGGGCCACTTCTCCCATCCACGTGAGCCCTGCTCTTCTCTTTCCCTCACTAACTCGCCATACTGCCTCCTCCCTCCAATGTCCCCCGCCTCTTCTCCCATCCTCAACAGCCCACCCTCCCCCCCCACTCCACTAACCCTCCCCTCGCCTCAGCATCCCTCCCATGCCACATTTATAAACATCTCCATTTAACAATTTATATGATCGTCACAATTTTGAAACACCTCATATACGAATGTTTTTTAGAAACATCAGTTTGTAAACAGTGCTAAATTAGTGACACATGTAAAGATAACTATTTAGAGACATTTAGTTTACCAACATTTTTTAGAAACATGAATAAATGACATCTCATTTACCGGTGTTTCTTAAAAAATCAGTATTTTTTTGAAATTTATGTTTGTTTTTTATAATTTTGTTTTAAATTTTTCTTGAGATTTTTTATTGGTTTTTATATTTCGAAAATAAAATATTTTACCGATATAATTTAAAAATATAATAGAATGTCCACATCCCCAAAACGCTTCATTATGGTCACATCCCTCTTTGCCAAGCCAGCCCTTCCTCCCCACCAACCCAGCTCCTCACCTCACCCCGCTCCATCATGCCCTACCCACCCAACTGCCTTCCACATGACCTCTTCCCTTGTCCATGTGAGCCACCCACTTCTCACACCCTCATCGAGCCGCCCGGATCCCTCCTCCCTCTGATGACCCCGCCTCTTCTCTCATCTTTATCGCCCCACCCGACACCACCCACACCACCACCCCTACTCCCTCCCACATCACCTGGCACTTCTCTCGTCCTTGAAGTCCTATACTCCCCACCCCAGTCCACACTACTCACCCTCACGAGACACCCTCCCGACACTACTCCTCACGTGTGCAAGCCCACGTCGCTCCTTAAAAAATAGAAAGCAACCAGTGTTTGTCCACTTCACCTAATGACTCCCGACAAAAGACTGCACCACACAATCTGTAAATATTAATGTTTATTATTTAATATTATGATATATTTATATATATAAACAAATGTTATTTTAAAAAATTAATATATTTTTTATATAATTTTATATATTAATATATATATATTTTAATATATATGTGTGTGTTTTTATATATTGCTATATTATATAAATATTTATATATATACACACACACACACACACACACAGATATATATATATATATGTATGTATGTAGGTATATGTGTGTGTGTGTGTTTATATTTATATATGTTTACAATTTATATTAATATATATGTACATTTTAATATATGTAAATGAAAAGAATTTTATATATGTGTTTGTGTTTAAATTAATATATATATATATATATATATATTAATATATATATATGTATGTTTATATAAATTAAAAGAATAATAAATGATTTTATTAATATATATATATATGTGGTTTATATTATATATATATGTATATATATGTGTGTTTATATGTATATGTTTATATATATGTGTGTGTGTGTGTTTATATATATATATATAAGGGTGTCTGTGTGTCGTATATGCTTATATAAATTAATACTATTATAAATTTTTTTATTAATATATATACTTTTATATTATATATACATATATATATATACATGTCTGTTTATATCTATACGTGTGTGTGTGCCCACGCGTGTGTATGTGTGTCAACATATATATAATTATAATTATAATTTTTTATTTTTATATATATTTAAATAAGTAGAATTGTAATTAAATATATATAATTTTCCCTGTTTTGAAACATCGATAAAATATCACTAAAATATCCATGTTTTCTTAAAAACATTGCTAAAATTAAAATATATGTATGTTTTTATATATAAATATAAATATTATATATATACATATATGTTTTTATATATATGTCTATATATATATATGTCTAAATATATGTGTGATTATATATGTTTGTGTGTATGTGTGTTAATATGTATTTAAATATTATGGTATTTAAATATATGTTATTGTCTATGTATATAAATATAAATCTGTGTATAGATATATAATTATTAAATTTTATTTATATATATATATGTGATTATATTAATATATATATGTGTGTGTGTGTGTGTGTGTATGTGTGTGTTTATTTGTAAATTTTTACATATATGTTAATATTATATATATTTTTTATATTAATATATATGTCACTTAATAGAACTATATGTGTTTATGTGTGTGTGTTTATATATATATATATATATATTGATATAAATTAATATAATTATAAATTATTATATGAATATATATGTTTATATGTGTGTGCGTCTTTATACATATATATAATTAAAATTAAAATTAAAATTTATATATATATTTGAATTAGTATAATTATATATATATATATATATATAATTTGTAATGTTCTAAAACACTAATAAAAATGTCAGTATAATAATAGATTTTACTTAACAGTGTGGCTAAATTTAAAATATATGTGTGTTTCTATATATAAATATATGTGTATCGATATTATATATGTGTGTGTTTATATATTATATATGTATGTATATATGTATGTATATAAATATATATATATATATATATATGTATATATATTATATATATGTTTATATATTTGTGTGTTTATATATATATATATATATATATATATTTATAAATATTATGATATTTAAATATACGTTAATGTCTTTGTATATAAATATAAATTCATATTTGTAAATATAATTATGAAAAAATATATATATATTTATACGAACACACACACAAACACACACATATGTTTATATGCATATATATATATATATATTATATATAGATATGTATTTGTATTTCATATTAATATATATGTAAATTTTTATATATATGTAAATTAATAGAAATATATGTATGTGTGTGTGTGTTTATATATATATGTATATGTGTGTGTGTTTGTGTGTGTGTCTGTGTCTATGTTTATATAAATTAACAGAACTATAAATGTTTATATTAAAATGTATATGCTTATACAAACCCACACACGTGTGCGCGTGCGCATGTGTAATTATAATTATAATTTTTTTATTTTTATATATATGTAAATTAATATAATTATATATATATATATATATTTCTTAATATACATATATTAATATGTTTATATATCTATATGTTTATATTTTATATTTTATGTTTGTATTTTATATTTATATTATATATATGTTTATATTATATATATATATATATATATTATGTTTATATGTTATATAAATAATATGTTTGCATTAATATATATATATATATATATCTGTGTGTGTGTGCGTGTCTAAATATATATGTGTGTATATATATATATATTTAATTATATATATATATAAGTAGCCATGTTTTAAAACATAGGTAAAAATGTTACTAAAATATCCATTTTTTCATAAAAACAAAACTAAATTTAAAATATATATGTGTTTTGATATACAAATATATGTGTATGTAAATTTATATATTTATATATATGTCTCTCTCTGTGTGTGTGTGTGTGTATTTATATATATGTGGCTTTATTTATATATGTTAATATATATATATATATGTATTTAAATATATATTTACATCGATGTGGAGAAATGAGCTATATAAATATATATTATTTTAGCGATGTTTCCAGAAAACACTGTAAATTTAGTGACTTTTCCTACAAAACATGGCCAAATTAATGAAGTTTCCTTAAAATTGTCCTTAAATTTAATAATTAGCTATGTTTTTAAAAAATGTCTCTAATTTTATTTTGAAGTGTTACATTTGGTGACAATGTTAATGTAAATAACAGTGGTGTTAGATCAGTTGGAGATCCTAAATATATCTCGATCAATAAGGTTCTCGATGTTCAAGGGATGAAACATAATCTAACGTGTTTCTCTCTACACTGTGATGATGGAGTCATTGTTTATTTCTCTAATATTTATTCACAGAAAAACATCTTAGGTTCAGGGACCCTAGAACAACAAATGTGTATACAATAGAACTGGAATGACTCGCCTTCACCAAGATGAGGGAAGGGATAACAAATGGACATACCCTTCCTTCTTCAAGTTGAAAGAGATATTATGATCCCCAAGCCCTGCCTTCGATAGGCCCTGAAGTGACGACTACAACCAAGGGTATAGAATCACATGTAATATATATAGAATTAACCTTTTTTTGAAAAAGACCCGGAGATAAGATTATAAATCACAAACAACTCAAAATACATAAAGTAAAATAAAATCCAAAAACCCCCTTTCCGCATTCATGTTCAAAATAATGTGCTACAATGTACAATAAAACTATAAATGGATGAACCAAAGGAATCAAAAGTATCAACGATGACTATCCCAATGCCCATGATAGTAATGTCTGGAACGTTCCTCAAATTCCTCCAAGAAAATAGAAAGATGTTTTATATACTTTGGGTGAGTACACATGTAAACTCAATATGGAAGACAAAAACCTCTCATGCCCAAGTGGGGAGGCATTCTAATGCCCTATGAGAAATAGAGATAACCGAAGAACCTAGAAAGGATACTATCCACCCATCCTCACAAAGGAACTCTCCCCAAATAAAATAAGTTAGCTAAAGTAATAGTTATAACACGTTGATATTTGGGTGCCCCACACCGCTTTCCCACTAGTAATTTAGGAGATCCTATGCATTAGACCTCCCCCATAAATTCTACTATAGTCCCACAGCCGCCCCAACAACAACCTTGTGGGCCTCCAGAACCGCGAATCCCTCTTGCAGACACCAGGGCCACAACAACCACACATCACTACACTTGGAAACACATGGGCCACAATAACCACTGCCACACCCAAATACACCTAGGAAAGAACAACCACTTCTTTTCCCAAAGAAACCTGGGCCTCATCTCAAAGACTCATAGGAAACAAACTTGCCTTCACAAACCAAGGCCAACAACCATGAAACACCCTGCCCAAAGAGTCTTGGTCCATAATGTATCTCAGACCGTCACAGCCTACCCTAAGAGTCTTGGGATACCTAGGAGAGAGAATAGAAATGAGATAATAACTAGTTACTCATAAGAATGTTGGGAAAAAACCCTCCCCCATGAATGGGGGTTTTCAGCACAAAATGCTCAAAATGGGTGGTGTGTGTATAAGAAACACAATAATTAAACATTTTACATATAGGTAATCAAACACTCATCCAAACCAAAGGGTTCGGAAACAGACAACCATCCCATACACCACTAATATTGTTGTTATCCCTACATGCAAAAATATGCAACATCTACAACCAGAACTCCACCCATTCCAAGAAAAACTAATCCCCCATTGTACCCATTCTTGTTATCATGTTCAAGTGATTACGTTTTTAAAACATTCTCCACTACTGGGATACTAACATTCACAACCACCAATAAAAACAATACTTGTCTGAAGAAGACAATAGAAATTCAAAAATATAAGCATTCACACCTAGTTCTATTGTAATGTCACAAAAAAGGGAACTATGAGATCCCTTGAAGTACTAGAAGAAAATCATTCCCCAACATACTGGCTCCACACTGCCTCATATCGACAAAACAAAAACTGAACTATAGGAGATACCATCTCCATCCACATCACCCCACAAGCATCAACGAGAGCAACCATGCATACCACCAGAACAATGCAAGGAATTTTTCTGATTAAGCAATAAACATTTATTAAGTCCCTTCTTTCTGTCTGGTTATCTGGGGTGATGACACATGGTTTCTTATTGATCATGCATCCATTTTATCAACCATGTTTATGTGATTAACTAGTTTCCATGTTACATCAATTCAATCACAGGAATATCTTGAAAATATAGGTTTATTAGTGCATAATAAAGGACCACCAATGACCACGATTCTCAATAGGCATAATCCCATAAAATTCATGACATAAAAATAAAAATAAAATAAAATTGAAACATAATCATCAGTCATAGTATTTTATTATTTAAAATTCTTTTTATTATCTTTGTTATAGTTTGGTTTCATCTATGGCTCGAGGGAAAAATTATCATACTCTCCCTTCATGATACACAGTTAAGAGAGATGAAGGAAAACCCCTGTTTGAATGGTCAACAATCAACGTTTTCTCCTCACACCAAGAACTGGGGATGCTCACCTTAATGTGGGTGAAAAATGCAAGGGCTTCAAGGCTGAGCGGGATGAGATCCCGAAGAGACACACAATTTGTCTCTGGAGTAAGTCTCTAGGCGTACCTAGAGAAATTGGAAGGAAAAAGGAAGAGAGGATCTCAGATTATGAAACCACCAAATCTAAAAATTAGGGAGATAATTTCTAAGTACTTGAAGTCAGATCATGGATTTGCCATCCGGTTGGGCGGTTTCACACATTGATATTAATTATTATTTAATAATTCTCCTTAGAGATGGTAGAGATAACATATGTGATTTAATTGATATCTTGGGAGAAAAAACCACACAACTTGGGAGAAGATGGAAAACACGAGGAAGGGTTTAACACTAAGGAAAAGGCAACACATTTTGGTAATTGAAGGGTAACCCAAATCTTGGGGGTTAAAAATATATTTTACTTGCATTAAAACGCTTTGAAAAGGGTATTAAAACATTTTTACAACTACTATAAATTAAGGCTATATCCACGATTTGAAACCCTGGCTATAAGCATAGAAATCATGGATGTATGTTATAGCCGTTGTTCCATGGACCATAGATGGTATTGACATAGCTATAGGGAATGGCCTATAGCCATAGTTTCAAAACATGGATAAATATATATAGCCACAATTAAAATTATGGATAATGTCATATTTCCACTGATCAAACTGCTGCTATATCCTTATAAACATGGTTTGAAACTATTGTAAAACCATAAGCCACACTAGTTCTATATCCAAATTTTAAAACTGTGGTTGTAGGCCTTCCAATTTCATAAAAAAACAACCCCACAACCACCCCCACTCCCCGAGCAGCCCCACCCCCTGGAAAAACAACCTCAGCACACCCCCGCCCCCTTTCACACCCCCACTCTCCCCATGTACAGACCCCACATGCACCCCCTGGACACCCCCTCTCCCCTAGAAACCCCCTAGACACCCCTCCCCCTAGACACCCACCAAGACACCCCCACTGAACACCCCTAATGGACACCCCCCTAAACACCCACTAGTCACCTCTTAGACACCCCCTCAACACCCCTAACACCACCTGGAAAACCCCATTGGACACCCCCTAGACACCACCTCCCCCAATACACCCCATTAAACACCCCTTGGACACCCCACCACTGGAAACCCCCAGGACACCCACCACGGGACACCCATCTAGACAGCCCCTGAACACCCCCCTGGACACCCTATGGACCCCCCCCCCCCACTAGAACCCCTAAACACCCTCCACTAGACCACTTGGAAACCCCCCTAGACACCCTTCTCCCCTAGACCCTCCTAGACACCCCCTAGAACTCCCCAATGAACACCCCATAGACACCTCCCCATACACCCCCCCTTGGAGACCCCCTTGGACACCCCCTTGAACACCCCCTGGACACCCCCACCATGGGCACCCCCTAGACACCCCCTGGACACTCCCCCTGGAACCCCCTAAAAACCCCCTTAGACACCCTCATGGACACCCCTATGCATTCATATACATGAACACATGCATATTAAAAAACGATTGAACAAAATGAGAAAAAGAAAACATATAAAGTGAGAAAATGTATAAAATATTTTTTTCTAAAAAAATATAAAGGTAAAGTATTTAAATGTGTATACCTGGGGATCAACTATCCATGCATGATACAGATCAATTTCCATAAGATCGAATATTTCACACTTAGGATTAATCTTGAAATCATCAATTCTACATGAAATGGTTATGTTTTGTTGCTGGTTTTCTGCACAACATGCATCATTATCCTACATACCAATACAAGTCATCAAAATAATCAAATGATCTAAAAGGAAAAGCCACCAAGAGTCCAAAAACATGAATCCAAACTCCCTTTTTAGCTCTTTCACTAACATATATTCTTGGATATCCCCTTCCCCTACACCCCACACCCCCTGCACACTACCCCCACCCCTTAACTCGATGGACACCCCCTCTTGGATAAACCCCCTCCCCCTACACCGCTATCCACTTCACACTTCCTTACAACCCCCTTAACCACCCCGCCCCCTGGACCCCCTCCCTGACCCTTCCCCCTCCCCTTGTCCCCAACCCCCTTCACCCCCAACACCCCCTAAACACCCCTCTCCTCCCTGCCCCTTCCACCCCTGCACCCCTTGCATGCTACCCCCAGCCCCCTTACCCCTGTCAGGGAAAATCCCCCTCCCACATGCACCCCTCCCCCCTACACACTTCCCACATCCCCATTAACCCCCCTCTTGGACTCCCCCCACATGGACACCCCCTCATAGACAGGCCTCCCCTCCCTTCCCTCAACCCCCCTCCCACTACACCCCACACCCCATGCATACAGCCCCCCTCCCAACCCCCTCACCCTCACTGGATACCCCCTGGACAGCCCCTCCCTCTGCACACTGCTCCCCCAGCCCCCTTCACCCCATCAGACACCCCTCCCGGACACCACTCCCCCTAGACACCCACCGCCTGGACATCCCCTCCCTCCTGGACCCCCCCCCCCCCCTCTTGGACACCCCCTGGACACCCTCCTCCCCCTTCACCCCCACACCCCCTGCCCCCTCCCTACCCCCAACATACTGCCCCCCTAGTGCCCCCTTACAGAGTTGATCTTTTCTGAGACACCTTTATAACGGCTTATTGAGTGGGTGAAGGACTCATATATTCTTCTAAATTTATATAATATTTTTAGTTCAATTCATTGAACGATAGATTGGAAATAAATGTCTATTTTTCATCTGGTGTGTACTATTAGGTTAGTCTAGTTACGAGTTTTTTTCGATTCTTGTTGTTGAAGCTTGAAAATTCATGATCAGGATTTGCGAGAACAACACTTCGAATCTATCAAAGTGATTAGAAATAGTTGAATAAATTGACTGGATATTAATAAAAGAAGGTTAAAACTGAGATCTCAGTTAAAAAATGAATTCTAAAACTTAATTAAAACATTTAGTTTCTAGATTTTTGATTGTGTGTTGAGATAATTTATGGAATTAATTCATTCAATGAAAGGAATAATGAATGAAACAATTGATTCACCTGGAAATCCCTCCAATCTAATACAACGTCTCTCTAGTTTCCATCCAACATTTTATAATGTTTTTTTAATATTTTCATGTATTATAATAGTTTAATAAAATAGGTGTGTTTCATTTATTGTCCTATAGACCCCCCACAAAATTTTGATAATAAAAAATTATAAGAAATAAAAAACATGAAGAAAACTCTGTAAATACAGTATCATTGGGAGAAAACCCTAGTTGCTTCTATATTATATCAATTAAAAGATATGTTTTGGAATAATATTTAAAAATACATAAAACCCTAGCTTCTAGTTACCTGATTGGTAGATCAATACTATGTGTTTTTATTGGTGATGAGATTATACATTCAGTGGTTGTTGTTATGATACCATTTGTTTAATTTTATACTCTATTTATTAATTTTATTGTTAGATAAGATATACTGATTGTTCAATTAATAATACATTTACTTTAATTTTCACTAATAGTTTGGGTATATTGAATATTTATATTTTCTATATATTTAATACTTGAGGTGGGAAATTTGGTTTAGTTTTTTGAAACAAATATTCACCCCTTGTAATGGGAAAATAATCAATATTTTGGGAAAACAATTATATCAAAGTATGTCTTGATGTTTGAGACCGAGCTTGAAGTAATCATTATAAATATTCACTACTTTATCATATTTTTCATATTTGATTCCTTGCATTATGTTATAGTGGAGAATGAATTTTCCTTTTCTTACGGTGGATGGATTCCATGTCGAATATATTGAAAATCATAATTATAAAAGATCGCTTGTATTTTATGGAAATGATTGTGAGTACTATCGAAATTTGATGGAAACATTATTTATTTTTATTGGGAGTGAAGTCCCAAGAAGCACTCAAAATGATATAGAAATTGTGGTTATGTTGTACAACAATGAGGATCGTAAGACTTATATTGTCATATTAAAATGTTTTGTATAATCTAATCCATTTATATGATCAAATGGGGTCACTTAGTGGTGAATTATTCATTACAACACTTTCCTACATGGTAAATTTGATCTTAAATGTCTAATAACACTGAAAACATGTTTTGGTTCAAAAAACTATTTTAATAAAAAGAGGGAAACTCCTAACAGGGAAATAAAACGGTCAAGTACAATGTGTTCTTTATGACTAACAACAACATCATGTATAAGGAAAACATCAATGAAATAATTTCAAGCAAGGTATACCACTGTGAGTTTTCATAGATAGAGCACCTCCGATGGAGGGGTTTTATTAAAAAACCAGGACTTGTTTATCAAAAAAAAAACAATTATCTTAACTAACACTTATTCAATAATTGAAATTTTATATAAGAATAATTAATAAGGAAATTAAATGAAATTTATAACATTCTATAATTTAAGAGGCTAGGAGAGGGACCCTACTTCCAAGAGCCAAGCCACACTCAGAACTTGACACTTTTATCAGCGACAACTCTATGCTTCTTCATCAATCCTTTAGGCATATGAAACTTTTAATATACAAAAGGATGTTCTATCCACTATGTACATGTCTTCATGGCCTTGAACATGCACAAGAGGATCCTTATATATGTGCTCACATGCATAAGCCCATTATCACCCACACACGAATTCATTTTCCATATATATATATATATAAGTAACCCTATATCCTTATATGTAATCACGATGCCATGGGTGGATATACATATAATAGGAGAACATATTATATATATGTTTACATATGCATATGCGGTGAGTCACCTTTGACTCTGGTTACCGCAACACACAAGAATGGGTCTTGTGAGAATTCAACAAAATTCAAGTGATCTGATGAATCGTTGATAATTGAACCTAAAAATTGAATTGGGAGGAACATGATTAGTGAGAAAGGAACTAATAGAACATTTGATGATGATAAAAAAATCAACACTTGAATTGAATGTTTCATCTCTAATGAGGAGACAACATATCATGCAGTTTCAATACATGAAATTGGGATGTGGAACATCCAATTTAACATCACACATCAATGAAATTAAACATGATATTTAAATTTTACACAATTACAACATAAGAACATGTAAAACATATACCCCACATTATGGTTTTTGAAATGTTAACCAAGCATTAAGATAAACATAACATTGTTTATAAAACATCATTATTGTCTAGATACATTATAGATAGGTGAAACCACTTTATGTTATGTGGGATAAGTATTTTCATGGTTTTCTAATACCAATCAATAAATGTATCTAACTATTGCATGGGTGGTAACTAGGGAGTGTCAACAAAATTATAGGTAATAGACCATGTATAGTATTTTTCATTGAAAATACATACCCAGTAGAACTTATCTTAAGTAGAAATTCCTATCATATAACTACCACCACAACTGAGGAAAATAAATAAGAAAAGAAAGATGAATGGGAGATAATTAAAACAAAAATCAAGACAAACACATAACATGAAACTGAACTGAAAGAAAAATAGCCACATACCTTAATTGGTAAGCTCCACGATAGCAATGACTATGTTCCCATAAGTGAAATTCAGATCTATCATGGCCTTCGCCTTTAATACTCATTCCTATTTCGTCTCCAACACAGTGTCCTTAGTTTGTAAGCTTCATGCTCGAGATTGCATTAAAAATAGTTAATGAATATAAATTAGAAACTCAGTTATGATATCAGACAATCCCCCCCCCCCACAGCACACCCCTGCCCCCTCCCCTGGACACCCCTTCCACCTCCCATGTACTCCCCCTGCCCCAACCACCAACAAACCCCCATGCCTCCCACACACCCCCTACACACCCACAACCGCCTACACACCCAAACCCCCTCCCCCTTCACACCCCCATGCACACACCCCTACCCCTACCCCCTTCACACCCCCACACTATCACCTGCACTACCCCATGCCACCTACATTGCACACCCCTCCCCTGCCAAACCCCCTACCCCCTGCCCGCTCACATGTACACTCCCTTCCCTGACACTCCCCTGCCCCTGCCACTAGCCCACCACCCTACCCCCAGCCCCCTACACACCCCCTACACACCCACACCCCTTACACACACACACCCCATTACTCCTCCACACACTCTTGCACTCCCCTGCCCCTAGCCCTTGCACACCCCCACACTACCCCCTACCCTACCCCCTCCCCCTCCCCTACACACGTCATCCCCCCTGTCCACTACACACCACTCCCCATGCCTTGCCCCCAAAACACCCACACCCCCTGCCCCCTGCACACCCCCTACCCCTGCCCCCATCACACCCCTACACATACCCCCTACACACCCACACCCCCTGCCACCTTTCAACACCCCCGACCCCTACCCCATGTCCACTATACACCCTCTCTTCCCTTGCAGCCCCTGCCCCCTCCCCCTGACCCTGCACCCCCTGCACACATGTACACCATTTCACCCAAAAACCGTATACACTAAAACATATAAAAAACACTAACATAATTATATGGTAGAGTTCAATATATAAAACAATTATAAAACTTACATTTATAATGCATCTCAATTTAATTATAACCAAAACCGTCATGGCACTCATCATCTCCTTCATAAACACCAAAATCACTATCTCTTCTTCTATGAACAATATTATCATCAACATATGCTTTGGCATATGAACCTAAATAAATGTTAGGAGAATATGAATCCTTATAAATTGAACACAAGTAAATGAGAACACATTGTTTCGTAGTTCCTTGAAACATGTGTTTCTGTTTTAAGTATCACTTTTTCCAGGTAGTTTCAATTGGACTTATTCATGGAACCAAAAATATCCAACAATACGTTTTCCAAAGAGGACCTACATTCCAAAGGCATGCATTCATAATATTTTGAACTTTACAATACTTAAGAATGTTCATTGGTCGAGAGTATGGAGGTCAAACTCATCACACCCTTTTGGGGGGAATTATTGTCTCCTCCAGGACTCCCTTTGTAAAATTAATGTATTTTTATGGATCCTTATTAATTCACCATGTTTATCATAAGTATCCATTTTAATTTATAATCACTTCTTAACATGTGTAAAATTATAGAAACATTAGTATACATTCAAGGTTCTTCATTAATAGAAATATCCATTTGTATTCAAGGTTTTCCATCCGTGGTATCCTTTAATATACTACTTAGAGATTTCTTTAATCATCATTGTGATGTTACTGTTTTTAAGCCACTTAGTGGGGCACTATGGAATTTTATTTTCATCCAGGGAAACAAATGTTTTAGTTTGACTTTGGGATCGTTCCCATAAGAAAGGCTACATATGTATCATTGTGAAAGGAATCAGAACCCTCATAGTTTGGTGCCACTAAATGGGACACATAATAACTTTTAGGGTCATGTGATAAGGACCTATTGGAAGAAGAAGCTTAGTGGAAACTTGTTGTGGGACTTGTGATGATACCGACCAAGGAACACGGAAAGGATATGGATTTCCAATTATAATCAGACCCTATTGGGAATATGGCCCAAGGATAACAGGTTTGATTTGAAGTGTTGAGTTTGAACCTCAAGGAGGATTCCTAAGTATCCCACATTAATGGGAATAAATGCCCACATAGTTTGATAAAACCCATTGGAGAGTATGGTCCTCTAAGAGATGAGTTTGGGCTTACTTCCTGAAAAGTATTCCTTAATGACTTGGGGGTTTTAATTTGGGGATTATTCCTGAGGAGGATGCCCAAATTATATTGAATTTAGGTTTGGATTCTTGAAGAGGACATCTAGTGTGCTCAGGACATGAAAGGGATTCCTACATATCCTGGTTTGAATATGAATCAGTTCTTGTAGTCCCTTGTAGTGAGTGTTTGTGATCATGTTGTAACCATCACGTATCTTTAGGCCCGCGTGAGTCATGCTTGGTGTGAGAAACAAGGGGATGTGAAAGATTCAACAATGACACTCTAATTTTCCTCCTACACTAATGGATGATGGTTCGTTGACCGCAGAAGAGGGTGAGGTGATGAGATTTACCTCTATTATCTTCACATTGAACTAGTGTCTAATGAAAGGGAGAAGGGTTGAAGGTGAGAATATTATACTGGGATGGATGCCCTAAAATTTATCTTGGTAGTGGAGGGAGACTTCTCTTATGCTTGCACGAAATAACAAGTGTGTAGTGCTCCTTCTCTACCAGAGACCTGAAGTTCTAGGTTGTCTCTTCACGAAGGGAGAGGTCAAACCCCAACCCTCCTCCAAATCTGGAACTTCCCAACACTGTTCCTGGGAGAAAGGTCCATGTGACTGTGGATATAAAAACCCACAAACATCCCATGAATCCTATCCCCATTGTGAAAAAAATGTGGGAAACCTCTGACTATGGATATACAAACCCAAATATGAGGCAGGCTGATGTGCCTTTTCCAAAGGTTTTACAAGTCAAGAGGATTTAGTGGAGGCTTCAACTTAGTCCCTTTTAAGTAAGGGAACCAAGGAAGGAGATACGCTGCCATGAGTGGCATTAAAAAGGGGTACTTGAGTTGGTCATGTTGGTCCCTCACACATGTTATCCACATATGTGACCTGCATTGATGTACCACACATGTAGATCGAGCAGGTATGTTGCGCAGATCCGATGCACAGGGGTACCACATAGATCTAATGCGCAGGTATTCCTTGCTTGTATGAATGACGACTGAAGAATATATTTTACATATGAGAACAAAACCTATGTAAAATTTGTAAAAAGTCTTTCAAAAATTACTTATCCAGTTTAATTATCTATTCTATAATTGTTTAGAGAACTACCTAAGACAATTTCAGGGATCTAAGTGAAAGATCTATGCAATTGGAGCATCATAGAGTCTTTAAAAAATTAATTTTTAAATGGGGAGTCCAATGGATTTATTTATAGGCCCAGATGAGGCCTGGCCGATGAAATATTGTTCACACAGGTGCATCACGTAGCTCCTTCGTGCAGGTCCTCCACATAGGTAAACAAAACATCTTTTGGTGTGGAGATATTCCACATAGGTTGGCCAAGTAGGTCAGCCATGAAAATACATCACATAGGCCTGTGAAGCTACTCCAACATGATGCTCATTGGGAGTATTGATGATTTTCCATTGTATTCTTTGAACCATTCTTTGGGATATAAATTATCTTGAAGTTCTTACTCATAATATATTTGGTTACATTCTCATGTAGTGTCAAAAAAATCCCCCCCCCCACCTAGGATTGGATCCAAAACATCCAAGAATATTGAGTCCTGGGGTTTAAAAGTTTGGGAAGAAGATTATGGATGGTTTTTTTAACTATGTAAGTTTTCCACCCGGGTGCTTCGCTAAGGTACTTCGTGGAGCAGTTGCACACATTCCTGACGTGTAGGTATTCAGTTTCCTATAAATAGGTCTCAAACTTCACGATTTGTTCACATTTTCTTTCTCAGAAATTTTTGTTTGCTCTCGTTGCGTAGCTTGTTCGCTCAACTTCATCATGTTGTGATCTCATGTAATTTCATTGAAATTTCTTCATGGTAAAATTATTTACGCAATGGAACTACGCCAAAGGACTTCACCGATAGATTTTCTCTAGGATCCTTGGAGAAGGACCTACGTGACGAACCTCATCAAGGGACCCACATGACATGCCTCATCGAAGGACCCACACGAAAAGTGATATTTGCCAAAATGTTTATGATTTCAACTTTAAAATTTTGACCTGGATGTTTGATAATTGTTATTTAGAAATGAATGACTAATTTGATGACCCATACTAAAGAAGCTAAGGCTCAGTAAAATGAAATTCTGAAGATCATCGGCCTAGACTATTATGACCTTATTGAAAGTACCCTTCTGGGGTTGTGGAAATGAATAATTCCATACCAGCGTGATTATCCAAAAAGTCCTTACTTACCCTTGTACGGGCATGGGCTTTTTCAAGAAGCCCATGTTCCATCTGTTAAGATGTATTTTCCAAAGAATTGGTTTCTTTAATACTCCAACTCTAACTGCATGAATATTAGTGCAAGGGGGGTTCCAATACAAGAAGGATCAGACCCTATTAGATGCATTCTTCTTCACAGTGGTTGCACTCCCGATATGAAATATCATGTTGTAGATAAAATACCACATTACTATTATTCAACTTTTCGGGCATCTAAAATAGATCAATCTAATGGTTGGGAGGTAGACTGTTATCTTCATTGTAGAGGAGGAGTAAAACCCGAGTGGATGTGGGCTTTATGGGTACGTTGGAATTGTCTTGAATTTAGAAAAGAGTTATCAGATGTTCATATCTATGCATTTGTTTGGATGGGGAAAACTTATGTTTATAAAAATGATTTCATTCCAGAATTACTGAGCCGATGGAGTCCACAAACAAATTTCATTCATTTGATGCACGATGAAGTTGATATTAGTCTCTGGTATATTTAACAAATAGTTGGAATTCCCATTATTGGGGAAATGTATGATGAATTCATACCGTCTGTTACAACATGGGGTGATGTTACTAGAACACCACCATTGGCCCATGAATTATTTAAGATAGTGAATAATTTACCCAAGGAGAAGAAATTTATCCATGATAGAGTGTGGATAGAAACCTTTTTAGAACCAAAAACAGAGGAAGGTCCAACCTATGGTCGTCTTACTATTTTTCCTTCTACAGATAATTGAGGCAGTTCAGGCATGTATTGTCATATACTGGATAGAGTAGATTATAAGAATTGGGGCTATAATATCCAACCCGATATAGATGCAAAAATACACTTAGCATTTTTCCTTTCTATGTGGCTATGTGTTTATTTTCTTCCAGTCCGTGAATCCAGAGGTTCCTTATGATCAGGGACTTTTATCATTTTAGCTAAATTATTTGAAGGAAAATATATTGGGATAGAAACCCATTTATTATCAAGAATTTACCATCTCCTACTGCATTTATTTAACGGGAAGACTCCATTTAGAATTTTGGGGCCATACCAAGTGTTGTGGGGCATGATTGCAGCACATTTTTCTTCATACTCATTGTGGAATTAATTCAGAGTTCCCAATGGTCGATTCACTCCATATTTAAAGAATGTTTCTAGTATTTAGCCTCTGGACTTAAGACTGGATGTGGTGAAGAAATCCTTGACTATCTCAGGAGAATTCAAGTTCTTTTCTTTTTGGTAACCCACAATTTGGAACATTTATTGATGACAGTAATGAAAATAAGTATGATCTTAGATCATATATGATGGCACTCAGGGATAGCGTATTATCAACCAGGAATGATTCTGAAATTATCTACAAGGCGTATGTCCCTTATAGGTTTGCACATCAGTTTAGATGCCTTCAGTAATCAAACACTTTTCCACCCACGCATGTCAGACATGAAAGACACCCAATAGTAGTGTGACAATTATGGATTCTAATAGTTTTAGAGGTATCCAATTTGCCCATTTCATTACCCCCATCAGATTCATCGATTGTATTAGATGGTTTGTATGCCAAAGCTTGGGTTTCTTCATATCCTCATGGGTATTTGACAAAAGGAATATATCAATTGGCGGATACAATGATTGTTGCCCACGGAAATCGTGGTATGAAGTCCAAGGCCATAGATGATATAGAAGTTTCAGAGGTTTTCAAGCCTTCAAAAAAACTTCATTGGAGGTATACTAGGAAGACCAAGGCTAAAGAAGCAATATCTCCAATTCCAAGGTGATCCAATCGCCGCCATCAAATCGATATTCCTATTCCGTATGTTGAACTTTCTGAAGAAAGGAGGACTGAAGAAGTTCCCCAATCAAAAGGTGTGGAATCTCCTCCACATTCAAAAAACTAATATTGAATTATATTCAACCTTTATCCATTCATTATTGGGGTGTGTAACTCATGACCTTAGAGCTGCATGGGAATTCCTCGAGCATTGCATTTGAATACCATACATTGGCGATATCAAGGCACCTTACAATTTCTATCAGGATAATAAACTGGGTGAAGTAAAGAATTATATTACGAAGATGGAGGCATTTATATATGCAGCTGATGAAAAAATCCCGGCCTCTAAACGAGTATCTCTTATGATGGACTTAGGAGTCCATGAAGGGGTAATTATTGACACTGAGGAGGAGTGGGATGTTTATGTTAATACTAAGAATGTATTTTCCTTTTTATTTTGTCTCAAATCTACTTTAAAATTTATCATCATTAATCTTGATGAAAATGTATTTGTGCAGCTTAAATGTCAGGAAAGAAGCTCCTGAACAATTCTTGAATCACCTATGTATGGTCCTACAGGCTCTCCTATTGATGCAACAAGTTATCCTCCGAGGTCACTAGAACTTTCTCTAGGAGCAAGTATCATGACTGGGGTAATGGAGATATACAATACTTAACCATTACCTCATGTTTCTCCTACTAAGAAGAGTGTTTCAATATCTCCCCATGGTTTTTTACAAAAACTCAAGAGATAAATGAGATATTTCCAAAGTGTTCTTCGAAGGAGTATATTTTTATACTATCCTTATGGAATACAACATTGATCAATACAATCTCATAACCACGTCTAATCCTCTTGTAGGATCTATGTCTCTCTCTTCTCTTAATGGATTAAGAACTAATTATTCAATACCAGAGAATGAAACATTATGGGAAACACAGATTAATGCTTACGAATCAGCTATTTTAGTAGATAAATCATCACAAGATTTAGCTATACCTGCTCCTGTCTCTGCTGAGAGAGAGGAAAGCAATGGTAATATTAAATACATTCCTCAGTTACTTTAGTCTAATGATCTTGAAATAATAAACACAGATATTCCTATTGCTTCAGAAGAAAGGAATGAAGATCTACGAAAAACTAAGACAAATGATGATATTGACCCAAACCTGGAAAGACCTGATGCTGACATACCAATTGAAGAGCCAATGGTACAAAATGTCAGCAGAGCCAATTTTGGCATCAACCAATATTTGTTGGATACCTTAAATGGTGAGTATGCTGAAACATTTCAGGTCGTATACACTGAAATGATGGAAAACCATAATCCGAATATTATATATTCTAGGTTCCATCATCGAGTTTGGGTATTTTCATGAGAAATTACAAGGTTGTAATTCCATATTCTTTCAATTTCGATACATAATTCTTTATCTTACTTGATTATTTACATTAAAGTTCACCTTATGCAGCTTTATCTATAGAAAATGTTGCAAAGGATCCTCAAGAATAGGGTATTCCCCTTTATCCTTCTAATGAAGCTGGAGAAATTCCTACAGAGGATCCATCATCAAGAGATGTTCCAGAGCCTTCAAATTTAATGACTGAGAAAATTCAATGAAATTATCCTTCTCGAGAAACATCTACTCAGAACACCGAAGATGAGAATATAGTGGATGAATCCAATGGAGTAGCTGCCTTCTTATTTGGTAAATATAATTAGTTGTCTGAATAATATCTGTTTCCTCAATTTGAAACTAATAATTACCTTGATTTATCATTTAGGGTTATCATCTCCTATATTAGAAGGTGAAGCATATACTATCCGAAGAGAATCAGAACAAGGCCTCTCTTAAGAGACCCCTTTCTAGAGTATATTTTACATCATGGTAGTGACTCAGATTCAGACTTAAAGATGAAATATGCTCTTGGCATGTTACACAAGAAGACATGGCGGCCTATCTAGAGCATAATTTTTGAAAATCATTTAGATGAATTGTTGTCCCATTTTCCAAAACTCCCATCATTATTCTGCATATTGGGATTTATAGAATTTAATTACCAGCCAGTTTATGATTCCATGAAAGAGATTATTCACCGACAGTAGTAGGAGAATAATTTGAGACATGATTTTGAATAGGCTAAAAGAATCATCAATATTGAAGGCTTTCAAGATGCAGTAGTTGAGGCAGAGGAAAATCGTAATAATAAATCACTCGAGATTAGCTGACAAATCAAATAAACCACAAAGGGGTTGTTATCTCTTCAACAACAGCTGGATTCTATTCATAAAAAGCTTCAGTAATTGAATCATACATTAAGAGAAACCTAATTAGAGTGGATAACTGCCATTTCAACTGCTATGGATTCATTTTTTTGGAAGATGAGGTTGGATTTTCTCAACTGTCTCAAATTCAACAAGTAGCAGATAGAACTTATGAAGTGGTCCAACTATTGAAAATTAATGTTGAGAGTTTATTATAAAACATGATAGAGAGGATCCATTTTTTGTATGACCCTCTATTTTTATATGAATGAAACAAATTTTGTTTTCAATCATATAAATCTTCATTCCCTTATTTTCATGATTGAAATTTGAAAAGTAAATGATGATAATGACTCAATAATGATAAATAATCATTATCATAATAACAAGAATAAAGTGCTCAAAATTTTTTTTAATAATCCAAGGGACCTAATAAACATAATTTTACTGTTGCTAGGGTCATATGGAAAAGCCTACATAAATTCCGTCTTTTTCCTTTTTATTTCCCAATTTTACCTAAATCATACAAAAGTGTACGCTTAGTGATCTGGGACTAAACTTTTGTTCAGAGTCCCCTTCGTGGGTTCTCAATATGGTGAGTACCATGTCTCTTGTTTTTTGAAGTTTAGTTTCATGCATGTTGAACTATAAAGGGCTAATATTTAGTGTCAAAATAGGACTGATCATAAGCTTTTAATTAAATCCCAAACAAAACAATGTGGATATGAATTTCTATAATATTATTTAAAAATTTCTAAGGGGAATCTGGGGCCATGATTTTTTTATGGATACCAAATTTAAAGCATATATCAACATAATGGGTGTCTTTTCCAGGAATGATGTTTCCATTATTTGAAAAACCCGTTATAGGGGTTGTATTGTGCATGCAGGGCCAACTGGGGCATATGCTGCATAGCCAAATAGTGGAATCTTTTGACTAATAGGCCTGTTATGTAGGTAACTTATTCAAGGCCGCCTAAGGTCACATACTGCATAGTCAAGTAAAAGAATTCGTTATGAATTTAATGTTTTTCTATTGATATATAGGGGAAATATGATTTGGGTGACCCAAGACCACAATGTGTGGTTTTTCGAAGGATATGAATTTTAAAAATGAAAGAGCTATTTTATACTGACAAATGTCATAAATAATACAACCATTTATTTAAAAATTTATTGTATGAGAAATGGTAAAAAATTTATTAAAAAAGGGTAGATTTATAATATTGTACTGTGCAGTTTTAATTCATGCAGTAAGGACATTGGTATTGTGTAGTTTAAAGTCAGGCAGTAAGGACATTGGTACTCTGTAGTTTTAATCATGTAGTGAGGACATTGGTACTATGCAGTTTTAAGTCATGCAGTGATGACATTGGTACAATGTAGTTTTAAGTCATGTAGTGAGGACATTGGGTGGATTTAATTTATGGTATTTAGCTCTGACCAAATGTATGATAAAACTCTCCCAATTTCTTGATAGTTTGTTTGGAAACATACTATCATATTCAGGTATGGATGGAAAAACTATAAACCATGGTTTTGGAATTTCTAAAACTGAGAAATGATATTGGAAAATGGCTAAAATAATTAGAGGAAGTATTTTATAAGAACGAAGCTGTCATTACTTGAGAAACCCATTATGGGGGGTGTATTATGCCGGGCCAACTAGGGCATATGCTACATAGGAAAATAGTGGCATCTTTTGAATGACAAGCCAATTATGTAGGCAACTTATGCAGGGCCGCGTATAGGCATGTGCTGCATATTTTGGCAAAAGAGCTCCCAGATGTTTAACGTTCTATTGATAAAAGTCAAATAATGTTAATGAAGATTCATATTTTCAGAAGCATATAGTTTGGTTTATGGTGAGAGGTACCTAAATATAGAAAGTGTATTTTCAACCAAGATGACCAAAGAATTGAAGGATTATGACTTGTATGAAGGTCTGACCAAAATGTAAAAGATATGGTGCATGTAGTTTTAGGTCATACAACTAGGACCAGAAATGGAAACAATATATAACATGTGGCCAAGTTATTTCAAGGTTATTTTATAGTGCATCGAACACATGGTGATGGAAATGTGTGAACCACGGTCTTGAAGACTTTCAGATTGTGAGAATGATATTGGGATAAGTAAACTTGAATGACTGTTTTAAAATACATATTTTTGTATATTGTCATCAAATATTAAAGAGGGAAAAGATACTATAACCAAAAAAAAGTTACCATTATTTTAAAAAGCCATTATGGGGGCGGTATTATGCAGGGCCAACTAGGGCATATGCTGCATAGCCAAATAGTGGAATCTTTTGACTGACAGGCATGTTATGTAGGAAACTTATGCAAGGCCACCTAATGACACGCGCTGCATAGTCAGGAAAAAGAGCTCTCAGATATTGGAAACCTTGCCACCTTAAACTATAAGAAAGATTATAAAAATATGAAAATATTGAATATTAAGAGTGTGAAATATGGTGGGGGTTATTCTCAATGAATATGAGAATTATTTGAACCAAAATTGGACATGAATTTTACATCCTTTTCATAGATCTGGCTCATATGTAAAATGTAGAATTTCTTTGTTTCCATTAAATTAATATGGTTGTGTGCAGTTTTAAGTCATAAAATGATAAAATTATACTATACAACTTCTAATTCATGTAGTGAAGACATTATACTATGCAGTTTTTAATTCATGTAGTGAGGACATTATACTATGCAGTTTTTAAGCCATGTAGTGGGGACATTGATAAGACCGTAAGAAATTAAAATTCCTTATTTGTATATAGAATCTTTTTACCTAATTCCTAAGCCCACGTAATCTATGCTCGGTGTGAGAAACAAGTACTAGTAAGGGTTTATTTTATAATGAAAAAGTTGATGCAAATGAAGAATAGGGGTGTTATATTTCCATGTAGTTTAACGTCATGCGGTAAGGATGAAGATAAACCAATGTGAAAGGATAAGAAAAATTGTAACTAGGTTAAGGGATAACACCCAAGTGTCACTGTATGTCTTTTTGGGGAAGTAATCAAGTCATACATAGCTCATAATACATTCTCTCTGAATATTTGATTCTTATACAAGAAATAAAGGGGTTTTTATCACGGATGTGCCTAGGATTGGAAATCTAGGCGTCTCTACTTATCTCAAAATAGATGAGAATCATGCTATATGTAGTTCATTTAAATATAATTCCTCACACTAATGGAGTTTTAAATGGGTAATGGGGGATTTAAATATGTTCTAAGAGAATTATAAATCATAAGACATAAAATGGTATACGAAAAAATCATATATCTTAAGGAAACACTCTATATAGATTTGATTCATATACAAGTGGAGGAAAGAAAATAAGAATATTTTGTGATTGTGGATGGGCCCAAAATTATAGATTTTAGGAATCTCTACATATCTCATTGAAAATGAGAATAAATCCATATGTAGTTCTTTAAACATGGTGTCTATGCAGATTTGACTCTGGCATAGGAAATAGAGGGACACATGTACTACTACATAGTAGTGATGATGTTAATGATATTTTCTTATGGAAGATTCTAATGTCTTATAGAGAAAATGTTAGTTGTAAAAATGATGTCATGCATTTTAACGTCATGTGACAAAGATGAAGATGTTATGCACTTTAACGTCATGTAGCATGGATGGATATGGTTGTAATACAGTTTTCATACTTACAACTAGGACATGGGAACTATGCAATTTAAAGTCTTTTAGTGAGGACATTGTACTATGTAGTTTAATGTTGTGCAGTGAGGACATGGTACTATGCAGTTTAATGTCTTACAGTGAGGACAAGGTACTATGTAGTTTAAAGACATACAGAGAGGACGTTGTGTGAAAAACTACACAAAGTATTTCTTTAAAAATCTCACATTGTTTGGAGTTGTAATGGGCTCTCCATCCATTGATATTAAGGCATTGGCTCCATTTGAAACGACCTTATGTATAAAATATGTTCCTTCTCACATTGGTTCAAGTTTTGGAGGTTTCTTTCCTAGTATAATTAGAGTCCTAAGGACCAATACCAATTATTTTTTATGTAATGAACAACGAAAAACATTCTTATTAAAATCTTGCGCTATTTTGTTCTGATAGACTTCTAAATGATGCAAAGTATGAAATATTTTTTCATCTAATATTTCCAACTCATTGAACCATTTATGAGATCTTTCATCTATAGAATACTAATCAAAGATTTCAACTCTAAGTGAAGGCAATTGTATTTCAATTGGAAAAACATCTTCAGTTCCATATACTAATGAATAAATAGTTTCTTGGGTAGTAGAATGAGTAGTTGTCTGATTACCCACAAAGCATTCAAAAGTTTTTCAGGACATGATTTCTTATCTTTATCCATCATCTTCTAGAGTATATTTCACAGAGTCTTATTGAATGCCTCTATATGCCCATTGGCCGCTTCATGCTTTTGAGATAAATGGTTGGACTTGATATTATGCTCCTGATACAACTTTTTTACATCAGAAAAAAACAATTGGTTCCATTGTCAGTAAAAATAGTATGAGGGACCATAAATCTGGTGATGATATTAGTTTTGATAAAAATAACAATTATTTTGGACAGAACTTCCTTGAGGGGTATTGCCTCATCCCATTTAGAGAAGAATTTAGTAGTAGTGAGAATATACTTGAACTGCATAGCTGGGGCTAGAGGATAACATCCTACTACATTCATTCCCCATGTGGAAAATGGACTGGAGTATTTATATGTATGTCGAAACTATGGGGGTTGAAGAATGAATTTGGCATGTACTTGGTAGGGATGAATTTTTTTTAGTGAAATCTGTACAATCCAACTTCATTGAAGGCCAAAAGTGTTCAAGCCTTCAGATCTGATCAGAGATTTTGTTCCCAGATTAGTGGGAAACACATGATCCTGAATTCACTTCTTTCATAATAGTTGTGGTCTCTTTATCATCAATACATTTGAGGACAATTCCATTAAATCCTCACTTGTAAAGTAGTTTTTGGTGGTCTGAACTATCATAAAGAGTAAAAGTGGCCACTCGTCGCCGGATATGTTCTTTCTCAGCCCTATCTAGTGGATGTACCCAATTTTTATGATTTTCCATGATTGATATTTTCCATCCCGTGGTATGACCATATGGTATATAAATAGGGAAAATTTCATTAATTTCCTCCATTCTGGATTGAACAAAAGGTAAGACCACACGATGATGGGTAATGCTATTAATTATCTCATCCTGGTTTGGATTTTCTAAGGCTATAGCTGCATTAGCCAGTGCATTTGCATGTGAATTTTGTGAACGCGGGACATAGAACAATGTCTGCTCTGAGATAAATTCAGCCCTTAACTCTCTGACATAATCACACAAAGGGATTAAATCATTATTTCTAAAAGAATATTCCCCATTGATATGTTTAATTACTAATTCTGATTCACCTTTTACATTTAATTGATCCATTTTCACATAAAGGGCCAATTCCAAACATGTGATTAGATCTTGATATTCTACTTCATTATTGGTACCAAATTCCGATAATAGGAAATAATAAGGCAATACTTCCTTTTCTAGGAAAATAATGACAATTCATAATCCAACCATGTTGATTTTAGTGTGTTCCAATCTCTTCCCAATTGGATTTCTAGAAGCACCATCAAAATTCATTTCCCATGTTTGGGAATTGTCATGAATAGACAATACCTCTTCATTAAGAAGTTCGGTATTAAACGATTTATCCTCTACAGATGGATTCTCTACAAGGAAATCTGCCATATCTTGACATTTTAGTACCTTTTTAGGCACAACCTAGATATCAAACTGTTGAAAAATAACCGCCCACCATGCCAGACGCCCTATAAGAATAAGACGAATGAAGATAAATTTTAGTGGGTCATTAAGAGATACCAATTGCAACTCATGATGTTGCAGGTAGTGCCTTAATTTCTGAACAACAATTATTAATTCCAGGTAGCACTTGTCAATATTTGAATACAATGTTTTTGTATTAAGCATAGTTCGACTGAGATAGTAAAGGTTGCATTCATGCCCATCATCATTCTTTTAGGTGTGGAAGGCACCTAGTGATCGGTCTAAAGGTGTCACATAGAGAATACGTGATCTTCCTTCAACAGGTAGCATTAATATTGCTGGAATCAAGAGATATTTCTTGTGGGTATTAAATTCTTCTGGGAAATCTTCTGTCCATTGGTATGTAACTCCCTTTTTCCTTAATCAGGTGAAGGGTAAACAGTTGCCTTCCAAATTGGCAATAAAGAACCAAATATAAGCCAGGTGTCCTTGGAGTCCTCTTAATTATTTCAAATTTTTAGGAGGGGACATATGAAGGATTGATTTGGTTTTCCCAGTATTGACTTCGATACCACTATAGTATACAACAGAGCCAAGGATGTTTCTTTAGGTTACCCCTAAATCAAATTTCAAGGGGTTCATCTGCAAACTGTGTTGCTGATGTTTATTGAATATGGTTTCCAAATTTCCCAATTGATTAGAACATTATCTGGATTTGACTACCAAATCATCCACATAACATTAAACAAATTTCCCTAAGAAGGGTTTGAATATATAGTTCATGGCATGTTGGTATGTTTCACCTGCATTATTTAAGCCAAAGGGCATTTCCCGATTGTAAAACACACCTTGATGGGATCTAAAGGATGTATATTCTTCATTCTCTAGGGCTATATTGACTTGATTATATCCAGAATATCCATCCGTGAAAGAAATATCTCCATATCTGGCTATTTCATTAATTAGAAGTTCTATATTTGGGACTGGAAAATAATCTTTTTGGACAATACTGGTTAGATCTCTGAAATCAGTATAGACTCTAATTTTACCAGTTTTCTTTTTCACTCGGACAATATTGGCCACAAATTTAAGATATTGAACTTCTTTAACAAGGTTAGATTTTATAAAATTATCAACATTAACTTCTATTTTAGAGGCATGATTTCGGTGCGTTATCCTTACTGTTTGGTTGAATCCATGAGGTTCTTATGGGAAACCAAAATGATGGATGGATACGTCAGGATTAAGACCTGAAATTTCTGTATAATTCTAAGAAAATATATCTCAATGTTGATTTAAAAAGTAATTATACACCTCTTTCTCTTCATAGGTCATGTCCACACTAATTACAGTGGGGTGTGGAATTTCATTATGTACCTAGATTTATTTCTCTGAGTTCATCCATAGTGGTAGAGACACCTTCTTCAAATGCTAGAGGAGCATCCCTGAGATTTTCCTCTTCTTCTCCATTATGTGTTACCTATTCTGTTCCCACTTTCATGGTAGACGATGAGTCAAGAATTTTAGTGTTAGTGGAGAAATTAGTATTTGAACATCTCGATGGAAAGGCCACCATATCTGACCCTACTGATGATGAAGGATCTTCTTGTAGAAATAAAGAGGGATTGATGGATTGAGAATCAACATCTTTGTCTTCCTCTAGCATTAATACTACTTCTTCTATTCTGATTGATGATGTAGGGTCTTGTTTTAGTTCAGCAAATGAGATTTAAACATATCCATTCAGGTTTCCATAATATCTTGGTGTATCATGAATTTCTCCATTGCTATTAGGCTTAGTTGCAGCAATTGACAATAGAGAAGTTATTGGACAAGTCTTTAGATTTGGTTTTACCCTTTCAATTTGATTGATGGGTAACACATAATCTATAATAAATTGTATGAATGGATTTTTTGGGATCTTTTCTAGTCTATTTGGATCATTAACTGTGGTTATCTCCTTTTTCTTGGGCTTTGTTCCTTTTGTGTGATAAAACTCTACCTCAATGTATTGATATTTAAATGTTCTGAACGAAGCCTTGTCACTATAAAATGTTCTGATTCGACTATTGAAACAGTATTTTAGACATTGGTGGTATGACGAAGGTATGAGTGCATCTTGATGCAAACAAGGCCTTCTAATGAGAATATTGAAGGTTGTGTCCTGATGAACAACCATGATATCTGAATTAGACACCAGATCTCCAAACTGAGTTCTGAGTGTAATTTAACAGAGAGGCTCTGGTTTGATCTTTTCATATCCTTGAAAATTTTAAGTGGAAGGAGATAAATCTGATTCAGTTAGGCCCAATCAACGAAGTGTATGAATAGGAATGAGGTTAACCCTAGATCCATTATCAATAAAGACTCGTCAGATGTCTACGTCATTGCCCTTTCCAGACAAATACAAAGGTCTGATATGCCTATGTAGAACATCATCTACATCATCATCCGTAAAATATATGACTACATGAGATTCTATAGGATCAATATATATACTATAAACCAATGTAGCAACAACTTCCTAATCAAAATCTTGAGGACTTAACAATGCCTCAATGAGTGCTTCTCAATGATCTTTTGAAAAATTCAAAGCATCCAAAATTGATAAATTAGTCAGTACATGGGCCATCTATTTCAAGACATCAAACTATTGATCCAAAGTTCTCATGGGGATGTGGTTTGGCATGTGCTTTGGAATTTTATGATTCTGATGTATATGTACTCTATGTTGAAGCCGAAGTTGGAAATACTACTAGCTTTGGTAAATTAGACTGACTAATTCTATTCTTTTACAGAGAAGAAGATGGTGTGGCTTCAAATCAATCTTCCAAAATAATTGTGTCAGAACTAAACTTGTCTTTCATGGAAGAAACTCCTTGTTCCTATTGATCCCACTGATGGGAGATTCCATGAGTTTTTTCCGCATATATGGTTCAAGAAGGGGTAGAATTAAAATGGTGGTTTCTAGAATTCCCACGTCATCCCCTATATCCTCGACCTTGTCCCCTTCCACTTGTTTCTCAATTAGGTACAATTAATTCTGGATCACTACAATCAGAACCACCATTGACATAAGGATTTTTTAAATGGATAACATTAACATAACCAAAGATCAATTCTTCATCTGGTGAAGATTCCACATGAAAGGTAAATTTTGGTTGTACCGTTTGGCGGGGCGGGGCCCGTGGTTTTGAAACAGATGGCATAAAATCTGCCAGGGTCAAGGATAATTTCATCCTTGAAATGAGCTCGTGTTCTTCTGAATTCTCTTTGTTCTTATGATCAGCTTTCTTCATTGAAGAATAACCGTTTTATGAAGATGGTTTTTCTATGGAAGGAGTGGTATAAGAAACAATTGGTTTTTCAATTGTGTTTGTAAAATATCATGAGTCTGGTTGATCGTTTTCCTGATCATCCAATCATAAATTTTTTTCACATTTTTACATTTGACTTCTTTCCATTCTACATCTTCCTCTGTATTGGTAGTACTAACACATGCTACTTGAGCTGATGAAGTTTTTAATCTTCAATTATACAGAGTCTACCATCTTTTTCAAAAGGTATTTGAAAATAAATCACCCTTGAATAGAGTTTCCCAAAATCCGATGTAAGGGACAATAATTTTAATAATAATAATCTCCATATTTATTTGGATTCTTCGGCCAGCGCAACTAAAACAAATTTTTTTCTAAGTATGAGATAAATTATCCATGAACTTGATCGTTTCCAAATGAATAGACTTTATTTTTTTAATTCCTCAAACTGTTTCCGGCGTTGATCTCCTTGATCATCTTGACAAAGCGGTCATTGCTGCTGATGCCCAGGAAGCGGTGCACTGATGTATGATGAAGGTTTTGAAGTAGAATTATGTAGAAGTTCCTACTTGAGGGTCACTATAGCAGCTTCTGCTTTTACTATCCTCCTCTTAGGTGGAGATGGAATTGCATGATTTTTAGCCCTAGTTTCTATAATATAGTCTCCTATCTTCTGAGCAATTTATGTAAGGTCACAAAACCCTCCTGTGTATTTCACATGGATCGATGGAATGCGTAATTAATCAGGTATATTTTCCACAAAAATTTGCTAAAACTCTTCTTGGGGGAGTTCTATAATTAAAAAATATGTTAAATCTTTCCACCATGCAATGAAATATGAAACTATTTCATTCTCCCTTTGTTTACAATTGTTAAGAAAAAAACAATCATATTTGGTAGCCTTGAGCTAAATTGATGAGAGAATTTTTGACATATATCTTACCATATTGTAATTGATCGAGATTGAAAACTTGTATACCAGATAATAGATGGCCCTTTTAATGACTACACAAAACACCTAAGCTTAACTGCATCTTGTTGTTGAGTAGTTCCCATCATAGGATCATAACATGAAACAAAATGTGTTAGGTGTTGTTCCGGATCTCCTAAACCATTGAAAATTTGGAATGTGGTATTCACAAAATTTGGTGGGGGAGGAATTACATCCACCAATTCAGGGTAAACTATCTTTCTCAGCTGAACTGGTGCACATCATTCCTCCATAGCTTCCAATCGAGTCGTTAGTGCCTTAATTGTGTTCATAAGAATTTGGGGAATATCTAGATTAGCTGGATTCTGTGTAGGTATAGGAACTGGAGTTTGAGCTGGTGCAACGACTGGTAAGACAAATGATAGTGGTGCAGATATCTGCCTTGGATATCCCACAAGAACAGGTCTATCCAGATGTATATGGTCCTGCCTTGATTGTGTACCCAATGGAGGGAATTAATTATATGCATCTGTAGTTTCTACAAATCCCCTTTTCTGAGGAGCTCCTACAGGATTTATAGGTTGAGAACTTTCCTAGGAAGTACATCAAGTAGAAATGTTGTTTCCAAGTAACTCTGTATTAAGTCTTTTCAACTCCCTCATTTCCTCTTCTTGCTATGAAAAGCTCCCATCAAGCGAAATAGATTGACCTTCTCCAGTGGAAAAGTGAGATGAAATTTGACTATTTTCCATTCCCCTTGTTAGATGCCTTTCAAAGAGTGGGAATTGGTTGTTTGAAGGCATACCTAGATTCTGGGAAAGCCTCTGATTTCGGGTACGTACACCTTCTTCATTTGCCTCGGTGTGTACCATATTATGGACAAGAACATCATCTTTTGATTCCCCCGAACTAGACTTATTTAATAGAGGATATTTTGTAATGGCGTTAATAACATTCACAGATGCATAACACATTGATGGAATTATGTCAGTGTGTTTGCTATATTGTATCCCTTTATGTTTTTCACACGACTCTATTTTCCTATATGAAGAATTCCATGGAACTGTTTGGTGGGTAGTAACATGAAGGGAATCATTGGATATTTCAGTTGTACACTTTCTTAGTGGCTTCTTCCTTAATCGGGAGAAAACTGACTTCCATTGAGGAGGGGACTACAAATGTGTAAAAATCCCCCAGTCCAACAGGCTGGGGCTGATCATGTTATTCTTCTTCAAATCTTTGAACATTGTTTAATGAATTTGATATATGAATTAAATGATCCCCCATCCCAGAAATATGGGTCAATTCTTCAACTACTATGGGTGAAATTCATGCAACTACCCTTCTAATTTTGTGGATTTTGGTTCAGACATTAGCTATTTTCAATATCCGACAATCACATAAATCACCTGTTTTAGCAGATCACTGTTCTATTTCAGACATTATCATTATCTAACACCTAAAATCCTCTAAACGGGATGATTGTTCAAGATTCTAAGAGGATTGATGTAAAAGTAACTCAATATATTTTTTTCATTGGGCCTGATTCTAATGAGAATTGGTTGAGTCATGTTCTTGAGCGTACATTTGATTAAATTCAACCCTATTGATTGTAGCCAACTGTAGGAAATAACATTTCATGAGACCACTTTTGGGGAACTTTTCTGATTTTGGAGTGCAGTGAAACTCAATTCTCCATAAGTACCCCATCCTCTGATGTTAACATTAGATGAGGAATCTGAAATTAATTAGTGTAGTCTCCTTAAAGCATTGAGACATGCACACTGAAGGGTTCTTTATTGTTTTTCATCCTTTGGATGTTGGGAAAATGAGATAGATTCCAAGTAAATTTGGTGCTGAAACACTTCTATTACCTTTATATGATTTTGATATTCATCATATGGTAATACGTTGGTTTTCAAATGTTGAAGATTTTTCCATAAGTTAAGATGAATGTCATGAATGCAATCTTCTGTCAAAATTTTGGAATATCATATTGTGAATTTTCCAAAGGTCAGAACATGACTGATATTTCTCCTTTAGACAATTGATTCCTCATGTTTAACAAATCTTCTTCATATTTTAGTAGAGGGTTCTCAACTTGACTAGACCAATGTGGATGCTCTGTATTAGAAGATAAATGACCCAACAAAGGTTCAGAGTATGACAATTCCCTTAAGATTTCTTCTGGTTGAGAAAGTTTTTCACCCGTAAATGACAAGGCATCATACATGAATGGATTTGTGTTTTCAAGTGCCTCAAGATAGAAGGTATTTATTATCACTCCATTTTCAATTATGGAATTATTTTGACAATGTGAAATACTACTACAGAGTGGACTTTCACTGTGAATTCCATCACGGGGAGGATCACCATGATGAATTAAAACAAAGGATAAATCTTCTTGCTCCTTGGTATTATGGACACACGGAGGGTTGTCGTGGATCTCATCCAAAGATAGGCACTATGGATTGATTGAATTTTCATGAATCAAGCCTTCATGATGAAGTTTCCGATGAGGAAATTCAGAATTACAACAACCACTCCCATGTTTTTGTAATAAGAGGATATGATCTTGAGAAACAACTGATAAATGTCTTAGGGCGTCAAGAATTCCATCATTCAGAGGAGCCACATCGTGATATAACTCTTGATTTTCCAACAATACTTGGAGAAACCTCTTCTAGAATGTTCTCTCATACTTATTTGGGGCCACCTACTGGGAAAAGTGGTTATCATGGGAAGGTATATGTGTCTGCCTTAGATTGGATACTAGAATAGACCAATTAACATCAATTGGAAAGGGTGTATGTTCCCAATATTGTTGTCTGTATGAAATGGGGGAGTATGCCCCATCACCCTCCTGTACTGGAAAAAAGCTATGCATCTACTCTGGGATGGCATGTCAATGTGATATCCCATGTGTGGGGATAGATTTATGAGTATGTTCCCTTAATATTGTCGAAGTCATTGTTAAAATATCATGAAATGCTTCCAGAATATGGGCATGGAAATGTGTTTTACCTTTCACCATTGATAAGATGTGTCTGGTGATTTCAATGGTGGGAATGGGAATATACGTCCATTCTGTATTGGGAGTAGGTGCATGTGCATACTCCTATCCCCCTTTTCCTATCAATGGGTATTGATAGTACTCATGTATTTTGGAAGAGAGTTGCGTTTTCTCAAAATTTGTCGTTAGAGCTTTTTGACTGACTTCTCCAGGTGCTACCAAATGAGATTGTTGGCAGGCTTAATGAACATTGGCAGGTGTATATGTATGCTAATTGTTTCCCATAATGTATGGTTGATAGACTTCTTTCAATACAGACAGACGAGACTGCTGACAGAATTGGTGATTTTAGACAGGTGTATGTTATTGTTTACTAGTTGCCACAACATTATATTGGCGGCCCTTTTCAAATGAAGTCAGACGAGCCTACTGACTAGATGATAACTTGTAAATTGGTGTATGTGCTAGTTCATGTTACTCCAATGGGTTTATCTAGTGGGATTGGTGGGTTGCTTTCAGAAGAGTTTGCTGAGCAGTAAAATTAAGATGAATGGGTGTATGTTCCCCCTTGTTGTTTGCCATCAAGTTGAATAGATGGATTCTCCGGAGGAGGCCGAGGTGACAACCTACTCCCTATTGAATGGACCTTGTCCTCGGTGGTTCCTCTTTTCTGCCGGGGTCTGAGATACTTGGGCCAAATGTCCAAAGGCAACACCCCCATCATGTTGGGGGTACAATACCGCATGATTCTCTTGGCGATTTCTAGTGGGAGTCCTTAGGAAGGACTCCAACATTCTTGAATTGATTCAATGAGTGACCTCTTGATCACTATCACTATAGTATGAATGGGATTTATTTTGGAATTCTAGGGATAAAGAGCTGAAATGGTTGGAGACAGTGGTTGGAACGATTTTATTCTTGATCATCGGTCACCATGGGCAAGATGACCGAGGATTTTTGTTGACCTGTAGGGCCTGTTGAGCGGCCTCCAAAGTCAGGATTATAACATGCTAGTGATATTCCTTCACCAACACATTAGTTAACTAGCGTTGAAGACACTGGTTTTGTGATAACATCCTTCCCATGCATGGATATCCATCTTGAGCAGTAGTTGGGAGGTTCACAGATATTGTCTTGGAGAAATCCATTCTTTCGATAGTAGAGAATTTTGTGTAAAACTAAGAACAACAACAATCTCTATTAATGTGAAATATTTTCATATGGATACATGCATGATAAATTCTTTTGTCTGGCCTTGCATTATCAATTGATAAGGTCCTAACATGTGGGTTACATTATTAACATGGTTAAGGATTCAATTTGGGTTCACCATTTTAGTTTCGTAGTTCCTTAAAACATGTGTTTTAGTTTTAAGAATCACTATTTTCAAGAGGTTTACATTAGATTTATTCATAGAACTGGAAACTTCCAAACGTTCTTTATCCAAAGAGGACCTTCTTTCCAAAGTCATTCATTCGTTACATTTTGAACATTACGATATTTAAGAACGTGCATTTGTTGAGAGGATGGGAGGACAGACTCATCACACCCCATTGGGGGGAATTATTTTCTACTCCGAGACTCTCTTTGTAAAATTAATGTATTTTTAGGAATCCTTATTACTTCACCATGTAAATCATAAGTATCCCTTGTTAAAGGAATCAGAACCCTCGTAGTTTGGTTCCAATGAATGGGAGACATCATACCTTTTATGGTCCTGTAATAAATTCCTCTAAGCAGAAAATGCTTAGTTGAAACTTAGGTTGGACTTATGCTAATAAAGCCCAAGGAACTTGGAAATAATATGGATTTCCAAGTAGGATAACACCCTATTTGGAAAATGGTCCAAGGAGAACATGGTTGATTTGAATTGTTGGGTTTGAACCTCATGGAGGCTTCATACATATCCCATATTAATGGGAATCAAAGCCCACATAGTTTGAAAAGTCTCATTGGATAGTATGGTCCTCTGAGAGAGAAGAGTTTGTTCTTACTTCCCAAAAAGAATTCCTTAATGACTTGGGGGTTTTAATTTTGTGCTTATTCCTGAGTAGGATTCCAAAATATGGGGAAATTAGGGTTGGATTCCTGAGGAGGATATCCATTGAGTTCATTCCCTGAAAGGGCTTCCTACATATCCTGATTTGAATAATAATCATAGCTCTCGTAGTTCCTTATTATGAGTGTTTGTGCTCATGTTGTAACCATAACGAATCTCAAATCCCACGTGAGTCATGCTCGATGTGAGAAACAAGAGGATGTGAAATATTCAACAATGACACTACACTATTCCTCATCATTTGATGGAGGAAGGCGTACCGACCATGGAAGAGGGAGAGGCGATGAGATTTTCCTCTTTTCTCTTCACATTGGACAAGGGTCCAGTGGAAGAAACAAAGGGGTGAAGGAGAGAAGCTTATACTAGGATGGATTCCCTATAATTGATCTTGGTAGGGGAGAGAGACATCTCCTATTCTTGCATGGAATAGCAAGTGTGAAGTGTGCCTTCTCTACCAGAGACCTGAGGATCCGAGTCATCTCTTCACGAAGGGAGAGGTCAAAACCCAAACCTCCTCCAAATCGGGAACTTCCAAAAACTGTTCCTGGGAGAATGGTCTTTGTGGCTATGGATATACAAACCCACAAAAATCCCATGAATCCTATCCCCATTGTAAAAAATGGGGGAAACCTATGACTTTGGAAATACAAACCGAAATATGAGACACACTGATATGCCATTCCTAAAGGTTTAACAAGTCAGTAGGTTTTGGTGGTGGCTTTAACTTACTCCCATTCAGATAAGGGAACCAAGGAAGGAGATACCCAACAATGAATGGCTTTTAAAAAGGGTACTTCAGTTGGTTACGTTGGTCCCTCACGCAAGTCTCCCATGTAGGTCCCCCGCGTTGATGTACCACATAGGTAGACCATGCAGGTATGCCATGTATATCTGATGCGTAGGTGTGTCGTTCATATCTCATGCACAGGTATGCCATACAGGTCTGAATGATGACTGAAGAATATGTTTTACATAAGAGAACGAAACCCTTTTAATATTTGTAAAAAGACGTTCAAAACATTATTATCTCATTTAATTGTCTCTTCTCAAATGGCTTAGATAACTACCTGAGACAGTTTCAGGGATCTAATCGATAGAGCTACCCAATGGGAGCTTCAGAGAGTTTAAAAAATTTTCAGTTTTTAAATGGGGATCCCAAGGGCTTTATTTATATGCACCGATGAGGCCTGGATGAAGAAATATTGTTCACGCAAGTACGTTGTGCAGCTCAACCGCCCATGTGCTCCAGGTAGGTACAAAAAACATTTTCTTGCACATAAATCTTTCGCATAGGTCGGCAGTGCAGATACATCACGTAGGCCTATGAAGCTACTCCATCGCGAAGTACTTTGGTAGTATTGTTGATTTTTCTTTGTATTCTATGAACCTTGATTTGGGATCTGAAATATCTTAAGTTACTCCTCATAATCTTTTTCTTTACTTTCTCAAGTAGTGTCAAAATACATTTCATTAATGAAAACAAAAAATGGTTATCACTAAAATCAATAAATCAATCCAGATTTATTTTAATCATAGAAAATCATACAAAATGTGAGAATATAGAAATTAAAAGTATTTTAATGGAAATTTAGGGAACAAATCAATATATTACATATAAAAATTTATGAAATTTTTTGTTCGGTCACTCCCCCACACTTAGTTTATTGAACCAAAAGTCAATGAATTATCTATTGGACTTTCTAAAAACGAGAAACACCTTATTCCCCCATATCACCTTCCACACACCCCCTTGCGCACCCCCCTTCACACCCCAACTGCACTACCCCTCTTAGACACCCCTTGCACCACCCCTACTAGTCACCCCACCACACACCCCTGTCTTTGATAGACCCCATGGATAGACCCCTAATCAATGGAAAGACACCCCCTTGCCCACCCCGCCCCCTTGCACCCCACCCTGCATAGCCCCCAATGCACACCTGGACACACCCCCTTGCACACCCCCCTACACACCCCCATTGCACATCCCAATAAAGACTCTCCCATACCCATTTCACCACTACTGCACCTTTCAGCACCCCTACAACCCCCTTGTACACCCTTTGTAGGTGGAATTTTGGAATGGAACTAATGTAGGAATGTTCGGGTGCCTTGGTATCCTGGTTAAAACCTGGAGACATCATGTGTTGGGAGTCATAGTGTCTTAGGTGTGCATACATGCCTCATTGTTTTCTTTTAAGTTCATATATATGTACATCCCAATACTAACTAAAATTATCATTTATAAAGGTTTTTTTCAAATGATATCAAATTCCATGCAATACATACACCACAAAGTGGTATCATGAATCACCAGATAACACAAACCACAACATGATGGCTTTTACTATATCATGACATATACATTGGTGCATATTTCCAAAAATATAAATCTTTCACGAATGCATTATTGGTTTTTTTTCATATCATTGGAAATCTTTGTGAAATGATATTAATAATTTTTTATATGATCTTCATATAAACACCCTCAAACATTAGAAGAAAACATTGTACCAAAATATTGATAAACTAAAAGTCCTCAATGGGTGTTTTGGTGGACATATTAGAGTTGTTAAAGATGAGAATATATGTTTAGGAAGTGGATGACTAAATAGTGATGTGGCCATAGAGATGGTTATTTTTTTAACGACTAACTACCCAATGCTACAATGTCAATAAGAAGGGTATTTCATTGGGGGTCAAGTACTAAGAAGCACTTAAAATGATATGGAAAATGTGGTTATTTTTTACAACATTGATGATCATATAACATATAATTTAATATGAAAATGTTGTGCGTAAGTCAATCATAAAAGTATTCAAATATCTACTATATGATTTTTTATTACTATGTGATCAAAGAAGATATAAGAATACAGTCTCATAGGTGGGATTAACATTACCCCCTTCACACCCCTTGCACCCCTACCCCACCCCCTCGTGCACACCCCTTGCACACTCCACCTACCCCTTGCACCCTACCCCAACACCTTTCAACATAAACCATCACACCACATTCCCCCTTCCGCATCCCCTACCCCAAGCACACCCCCAACCCCTCCCTGGAACACCCCCTACCCACTCCCTCTCACACCTCATGCACACCCCATGCACCCCCTGTAGTGGAGTTGTTTAGTTATAATTTGACATTTATAACTTCCCCTTAAAACATTTAAAATGTGGAGTGCAAGTCACCATGAATAATACATTCTATTTATTTCATGACATCCAATTAAACTTTTGAATATAGGCATAACTGCTACACAATTGACTACAAGAGGCAATATCGCTCACATGCTATGTTAACAATGTTTGATTCCATTTAACTCATTAAATTAATCAAAACTTGACAATTCCATTTATAAGATCAAAGGGGGGTTGCTTAGTGTTGACTTGGTCATTACATCACTTGCGTACATGGGAAATTCTATCTTAATAGTCTAACGACACTTAATGGGTGTTTTGGTTTACTTAAAAAGGGTCAAGTACAATGTGTGATTTAAAACAAACAACGACATCAAGTATAAGGAAAAAATCAATGAAATAATGTCAATCAAGGTATACCACTGTGAGTTTTCAAAGGTAGCTCACCTTCATAGGAGGGGTTTTATTTTAAAACCCTGGCTTGTTTATCAAACAAAACAATTATCTTAACTGACACATATTCATGAATTGTAATTTAATATAGACAAGAAGAATTAAGATGGAACTAATTGAAATTTAAAAAAAAATTGAATTTAAGAGGCTAGGAGAGGGACCCTACCTAAGATGATCTATGACACACTCGGCATGTGATACTTTCATCAGCGACTAATCTAAGCTGCTTTATCCATCCTCCAGTCATATGCACCATTTCATATACATAAGGACACCCTAAACCCTATGTACATGTCTTCTTGGCCTTGAACACGCACAAGAGGATACTTATATATATTCTAACATTAATAAGATCATTATCACCCACACACGTATGTATTTTCCATATTTATACATAAGAACAACTAGACTCTTATATGAAATTGCACTACCATGGGAGGATATACATATAACAGGAAATATTATTATATATATTCTTAACTATGCATATGTGGTGAGTCGCCTTTGACCGTGGTTGCCGTAACACACATGAATGGGTCCCATGAGACTTCGATAAAATTACAGTTATCAGATGAATCATAATTAATTGAACCAAAAAATTGATGTGGGATAAAAATGATTAGTGAGAAAGAAAATAATAGATCAAGTGATGATGATAATAGAATCAACATGCAGCATCATCTGTATGATTATGACATCGGGAAAAAATATCTTGTTGAAGTCAACACAGTGTCACGCGAACTCATGGGTGAAATGAGAGATGAACATAAAATAATACAACCAAGGAATAACTCATTCAATGTTTTCAGTAACTAATTCCTCTATTATATATTTTTTTTACAATTTGAATATTTATCATGCTTGAATTATTTTAAATAGTATCAACAATCACCATTTCAAGGTATCTTGATATTGGAATGAAATATGTGTAGAATTAACTGTGTACAAATTATAAGTAAGAAAACAAGTGTTTGTATGAGAAACTAACAGTGTCATTGAAAAATGATAAATATATTGACACCATGTCGTAAGCTATAGTGAAATCATTATTTCAGAGAAGTGTATGCCATTAAAATGCATTCTGATGTGCAACCCCTCTACCCCCTCCTCAAAGCATACCCCAAATGCACCCCCTCCCCCTCAATATGAGGATATTGGTAAAACACACCTCATGAAATTTTGGCTTTAATATATAGTTATCGATGTAGAATGGGTGTTTATAAGAGAAACATGAAAACACAAGCGCACACACAAACACACACACATATATATACAAAACACAATCCTGACATAAAAGTTTCACATTAAAACTCGTAATATCTATCTTATCATCAACACTATACCATTTTTACCATACAGTGCCACAAGTAAATGAAACTCACCAAAAAAAACCAAAACACACAACCCATAATTTCATTTATTTCAATTACAGATCCATCCATTTTTCTTGATTATAACATTACTAAAAAAATCCATTATTTAATCTATTTGGACCCATATCTAAAGACAACATATTTTATCCAATTTATACTATTAATTCCCATTCATGTTCAACCCATTATTAATTTTTCAATTCATCAATTTGGTTTCTACATGTAAAATCGAACCCATTTTTATTAATATCCACCCCACACCATTATCCATTCATCATTACCTACATCATATTCCATTGGTACCATCCTACTAAAAAAGACACAACAAAAAAACCAAACAACCAGAAAATAATGACTACAAAATCTCCTTCTAAATCCAACAACTAAACCCAACCATCTCACTAAAACCACATATCAATCACCATTCTTCCACTACCGAGAATAAATCCTGCTCTTGAACTGTTCATGACCAACATTGCATTAACCCCACAAAGGCCACCCAACCACAAGGCCAAAAATAAACATACTTGTAGTGCACAAAAAAAATTTCCAAACCACATGAATCCATAAATCACTTAATGGGAGAGTTTTCTCATTAATTCATCATCACATTCTAAATTATTTTCACACAAATTCTAGGTTCACACAGAATCATTTATTCATATTATATAAGTTCTTATCCTTTTTGAGTGTTATTTTTAATGAAAAATCAAAATAAGGACTCTAAATAAACCGTAGGGTTTAACTATTTCACAATAGTCACAACATGCACATAATAAACCCTTCAAATTCAGATAAACAATCATCACATAGAAATAACAAAAAATCGGTAAAACATGTAAAAAACACATCCAATTAAATTTCATTTAAGGCTATATCATTTCATTAATTAGTTAATCCATCTATCCACCTAAAGAAAATTGGAAATATTCTAGTTTCACAAATGAAAAAAATAATATAGAATAATAATCCCATACCTTGGAGAAAGATTCAAATAAAACTAAACCAAAAATAGGGGAATATATGAACAATTTTCACCACCTCATAATGCTGCACAGGGCTACATAAAATAAAGGAAGGACGCGGGATGTGAACATTCCTAGAATCATGAGAAATATAGATTTTGGTGGAAGATTGAGACTATTAAATCTGAAGAATTAATTCCACTTAGACATTCTTGAGAGGTGAGATGTGGCCATGAAGGAGATGAGGTTTCCTCATTCGGTGGTAGTTATGGGAAGCATCGCGAGATGGATTAGGATGTGGAAGTGTCACGAAGGCCATCCAGGAACTGTCAAGAAACAAGGATTGGGGAGAAGAGAGGTCACAAAGTCCGTCAGGGAAGAATGTTCATCACCGAGAGGAGAGGTTTCCACTGAGAGAGGAGAAGGCGCGAGGGCGGAGGAGGACATCAAAGAGGAGAATTTTCCACTGAGAAGATAGGGCTTCCTAGAGAGAATTCATCACGGGTAAGGTGGGTCGTAAGGTGTCAGGGAGATGAGAGAGATGTGGAGGGTTTAGAAACCACATAGCCTTGGGTTTTAATTAAAATCATGGCTATAAACAAACCAATAGCCAAAGATTAAAAACACATGGCTATAGATCCGTGGATATAGGTTATTTTTCTAGTAGTGTACATCAAAAGATATGTTACTGGGGGCGGTACAAGATGAACTCGGGAAACTGGGAAAAACATTATCAATGGGTTGGACACTGTTTGGTGAGACACCGCAATAGTGACACCAGTTTGGTGCTACACTAAAATTGGTGCCCCTGTATCAGTGTGTGACCATGATAGTGACACCATCATAGTGCCACCATTTTGGAGTAACCATTATGTGGAACAAAGTTTTTTGGAAAACTCCTAGGCAAGACGCCATGTAATCCCTAAGAACACTACAAACATTAGATTTTCACAAATGAAAGGTTTGGGAAAACTGGGTTATTTCATCAGACACCTCTCAAACTATTTTATTCCTTAAGAATTCCAGAGAAAACCCAAAAAAGAGAGGGGTCCAAACAACCACCTCATAAGATACCTCTCAGGGACAAATCCACCACAGAGTTGTTCGAATTTCGGAATAAAACTCGATATCTAGGAACACCTCTCCCACACATAAATTCTGAACACCATGAATACACCACCGCTCTTCACCCCAAAGTAATCACGCAAACATATAATGGTCACACCATCTATATATATGGATTATGGAGTCCCTTCCTCCATGTCAAGATATTTTTCTCTTTGGGAGGAACTAACTCACCCACTGAGGTTTGATCACATCCACCTTAATGAATCTTAATAAATGATCAGGTCATCACCTCCCCATGGTCAGGACATTTCACACACAGTCATAGAATAAAGAAAACAAACCATATCCTTGTTGACAAGGTCAATCACTTTATCACAGACCAGTACAAAACAAACACAAAACAAAAATCAAAATATCTCTAGGTACTAGGCTGTCATATGTGCCTCCCAGTCTCAGGTACTCTCCTCAAGGATTCCATGCCTCCAAAACACAAGAACCAAGTTAAGGTTCGTCCACGAAGCACCTTCTCCTCATGACCCATGATCCTCATTAGCTACACCACGAACTTCATATCGTCCCCGATATCTTTCTCTCCCTAGTTGAGGAGTAGTGAATCATCGTTTAGATACCAATGCAGCTGAGACACATGAAAGAATTTATAGATCCTATGTAGCGGTGGTGTTAGTGTAAGCTAGTAAGCCACTTTACTGACCCGTAGAAACACCTAGAAGGGTCCGACGAACCTGGGAGAAATCCGACTCCCCCTACTGAACCTCTTCTACCCATTATGAGGGGAGATCATAAAAAACACATTTCTTCCAACCTCAAACTCCTATGATCTCATCCTATGATTAGAAAACTACTTCTGTCGGTCCTAAGTTGCCTTCATCCTCTCGCATTCAAGCTGATGCTTCTCTATCGTGCTCTGCACCACCTCCCAGACAAGAACACCTACATCCCCAACCTCGGTATAGCAAGCAGGAAAACGACCTGACCTTCCGTAAATGTCCTCAAATAGAGCCATTCCAATAGTAGAGTGATATCTATTATTATAGGAAAAATATACTAGAGGAAAGTGTCATACCCATGATCCCTCGATGTACAAAACACATGCCCTTAAAAAAATCTTCCATCATATGGATTGTATTCTCTATCTTCCCATCTATATGGGGGTGGAATGCAGTGCTAAGGCTTAGCTGGGTGACAAAAGCATGTTGCACTACCTTCATGACTCGTGAGTTAAACCGTGAATCCCGATATGAGACTATTGACATTGGAACACCATGCTACTGCCCCAACTCATCCACAAACCACCATGGTAAGGTATATGCAGTGCTCGACTCCTAAACGGCTAATAAGTGATCGGACTTTGTCATCCATTCCACCACTATCTAGATGGAATCATAGCCTCCCTCAGCTCTAGGTAGTCTCATGACAAAATACATCGAGGCATCGTCCCCCTTACACTCGGGAACCTTTAAGGGCTTCAACAGACTACCTAGAACGTGGTGCTCAACATTCAACTACTGACGCACGAGGAAAGTTTCCAAAAAATTCTCCACTACCTGATTCACCCCAGGCCACCAAAACCAATCCCTAATTCCCTGGTAAGTCATGGGAAATTCTGGGTGTACCGCAAGGGTTGAGTTATGGTACTCATCGCAAAATCTCTCATGCATTTCCACCAGGACAAAAAACATTACACAAAACAAAATATGATTCTAACCATCTTATGACCATCCTTCCGGATCATTACCTTGGCTAGAACAATTGTGCATCACTTCAGCCTTTAGTCCCCACTGCTAAAATTTTTCCACTCAATGTACCAAGGGATACTTCACCGTCATCTGGAAAAGACATCCTCTACCATCCTCCACTATCATGCTCAAATATAAAGTAGAAAACTTCTGTATTTCTTTCCATGTGTCCGAAGACTCCTGAACCACATACTTCTAATAATTTCTAATCAAATCATTGGACACCACATCCCCCTTTCCTAAGGTATTGGATATCTCGAAGTCATTTCCCAGAAGAAGCTTCGTCGACCTTTGCAGGCACTAGTTCTGGTCTATCTGGGAGAAGATATACCTCAAGATCTTGTGATCAGTGAAGACCAAAAAGCATTCCATGTGGAGGTAATTCCGCTGAAACATGAATGGATACAAAATTGCTGCATACTCTAGGTCATGGGTGGAATAGTTAGATTTGTGAGTACATATCTTCTTTGACCCATATAAGATATCTCCACACTTTTTCATCAGTACACACCCTAATCTTTGACTAAAATCATCACAGAATACTTTAAATGATACCCCATCTTCTGGAAACCTCAATACTGGGGTACTAACTAGATTCACCTTCAGATAATTGAGGTCTTCCTGTAACTTCTCACTCCAAATGAAATCATGGTCTTTTTTAGTCAATGCAGTCAAAGGCACTGCAACTCAAGAGAATTCAGGGATGTACCTCCATTAGTAACCTGCTATACCTAGAAAACTACGAGCCTATGCTATGTTTTTGGCTTCTTCCGAAGAAAAAATTTATTCAACCATCTATAGGTTCACTCTTATTCCCTATTGGGACACCACATGTCCATGGAAGAACACATATCATGTTTAGAATGTGCAATTGGACATCTTCTTATAGATATGGTGATATCAGAGGTCCTCTAAAACTGTCCTTAGATGCTCGGCATGATACTCCTCTGATACGGATCAGGTCAAGATGTCATCAATAAATATGACTACAAAATGTCCTAGATATTCATGGAAGATGGAGTTCTAAACCCCATGACCATGGCTAGTGCATTCGTAACTCCGAACAGCAAGACCATGAACTTAAAGTTCCCACATCTGAACCTGAATGTAGTTTTCTAGATTTCAGCCTCTTTCACCCTCAACTGGTGATATCCCAACCACATGTTGATATTATAGAACTAACCTGCTCTCTTTAACAGGTCAAAAAGTTTGTCGATCCTTTGGAGGCGGTAACGGTTCTTGACCGTCAATTGATTCAGTCTTCGGCAGTTTACACAAACCCTCAGACGACTCTATTCCATCTTCGTGTACAATACTAGAGCACCCCATGGTGACACACATGATCAGATAAAACTATTATATATTAGGAAATCCAGATGAATCCTCAGCTCTCATAACTCAGAAGGTTTCATCCGATAAACATCCATCTAAATTTGATGGCCATCGAGTTTGGAGTCTATCCAGAACTCCACATCACATCGAGGGGGTAGAGTCACATCCTTTTCAGGGAAGACCTCTAGAAACTTACTGACAATCCCTAGGGATTCTACCATCTTTGTATCATCAGACACTACTTCTAGCTTAGATAAAAAGAAATGAAGGGGATCCACTCAGTAGATGGCCTCCTGGAAACCTCTTTCACCAGCGAATGTTACGTGATGTACACACATATCTGAGAACACAACCCTTCATTAGAAGTAGTTGATAAAAAACAAATAAAGAACAATTAGTAAGTTCCTAGGATGACATCGTATGGCTAAATTTTCTGCAAAAAGAGACTCCCACTAGACTGATGCGGCCCTTGAATTAGTCTGGATCCCTGAAAAATGTCACACAGGCAGGTCCAATCTCTAACTAGCATACTCAGCACCAGGGGTATGGAGGGTCTTTCTATGTCTAGGCCCAAGGAACTGGATTGAAATGGAGAAAAAAATGAGTGAGAATATACTAAATAAAATAAGTAACATGTAAGAGTACTAAACAATCTTATCGTAAGTCGAACATCCTCCGGCCTTGACGTAACTTCTACCTCTACGGCGTGAAACTGACCATGGAAAGATCCCTTGACCCTCGGAAATTGACCACCTCCCGGAACAATACATGGTCGTGGTCCCTGGGGAAGGACCTGAGGTTAGCCTCCTCCGACAATGTTTTCTCTCATGGGAGCAGGAGATCATCACCCCCCTACTGCTACTACTGAAAATGTTTGGTGAGAAACTGCTGCTACTGAGTTGGGCGCCAGTCTTATCCACCTCCACTATACTGCACATAGTTCAGGTACTGATTTAGAATGTTTCCATGACTACCACAGATAAAACACCTTGGTATAAGGCTCATGGGGAAAGGACTGGGGCCAGGAGATCAAAACTAGAACCTTTGGGACCTGCTCCCCACCGGAGCTCGGATCGAGATGAAAGTTATCACCAACTCCTCGATCCAGTTCTCCATCTCAATGTTCGAGATGCTGCCCAAGTATCTTTCTGAGGGTATTCTGCTAAAAGGAATGAAGGGTATTCTTCCACTGGTTGTCCTCCTCCCCTCGACAATCCCTCTGTTGATCATCCAAATCAGCCACCTAGGCGTCGATCCCCAGCACTAATCATGGCTATAATCCAGGTACCATATCTCCAAGCTAAATAAAGCAATGTTTAAGCCCAAGTAGTGTAGATGATATCTTTTCGAATTTTATAAAATTTTTATTAATTTTGAACTCCCAGAACACCCATAACACAAAATAAAATAGGTCATTATGATACCTGTAGATTTCCTAGGGCCTCTACCATGCAATCAGTGTAGCTTAACTTGGTTTCTCTGTAAGCCCAATGTCCTTGCATGAGATCACGGGGGCCCTAAAATCTGGTGTCTTAGCCGGTTTTCTATGACCAATTTCATGCACTAATAAATCATAACATTGTTTCCCTACCATCCCATGGAATCCCCTTTGTTTCAAACTCAAAATCCATCATATCTCTCAACCATCACCATTGATACCATTCTGTCATGACCCGCCTTCACCAAGATGAGGGTAGGGATAAAAAATGGATAGACCCTTCCTTCTTCATGTTGAAGGAGAGATAATGACCCCCTGATACCCACCTTCAATAGGCCCTAGAGTGGTGACTAGCACCAAGGGTATATAGTCACACAAAATATAGAAGGAATAACCCTTTTTATAGAAATAGTTTGGGAGATAAGATGGTAAATCTCAAACAACTACAAATACAAAAAGTAAAAGTGAATCTAAAAACCCTTTTTACACATGCATGTTCAAAATAATGTGCTACAAAGTAAAAGAAAACTCCACAGGGATGTACCAAAAGAACAAAAACCATCAACGTCGACTATCCCGACACCCAAGATAGTAATGTCTGTCATAGTCCCCAATGTCCTAGAAACCTAAATATTGTTTTTATATGTATGGTGGGTACACAAGTATACTTAGTAGGGAAAACAGAAATCTATCATGCACAAGTGGGGAGGAATTATAATGCCCCAAATAAATAAAGATAACCAAATCAACTAGCTAGGAAACTATTACCTAGCCCCATCAAGGAATACTCCCCAAATAACGCAAGTCAGGTAAAGTAATAGTAAAAACACATTGATGTTTCGATACACCGAACTACTTTTCTAGTAGTTATTTAGGACAACCTACATGTAAAAACTCTCCCATAAGTTCCACTGTAGTCCCACTGCCACCCCAACAACATCCTTGTGGGCCATAAAAACCATGCATCCTACTCACAGACACCTGGGCCACGACAACCACACATCACTACGCCCACAAACACCTAGGCCATGATAACCACTACCACGACCAAAGACCCATGGGACTAAACAACCACTACCATGTCCGAAGAAACCTAGTCCTCATCATGAAGACTCTTGGGAAATGAACGTTCCCACACACACATGAGCCAACCACCACAACGCACCCCGTCTGAAGAGTCTTGGGCCATAATGAAACTCAGGCCATCATGGCCTACCCGAAGAGTCGTGGGATACACAAGAGAGGGACCCGAAATGAGCTAATAACCAAACACTAATAAGGATGTTGTGAAAAACCCTCCCCCATGAATGGGGTATTTGGTAAAGAGTACTGAACATGGGTGGGGTTAGTATAAGAAACACAAGAACTAGACATTATACAAATAGGTAATGAAATAATCATCCTAATCTATGGGTTCTAAAATAGAATCCCAGCCCATACACCTCTACTCTCCCTGTTATCCTTCCATGCAGAAATCCTCCACAACCACAACTAGAATTCCAGCCATTTTTAGAAAACCAAATCCCCCAATGTTCATGTTCTCATTATCATTTTCTAGTAATTACTTTTTAAAACATTCCTACACTAACAGGATAATAACATGCAGAACCACAAGTCAAATCAACAATTATCTGAAGAAGAATGTATCCAATAAAAAATTTGAGAATTCACACCTGGTTCTCTTGTAAAGTCACTACAAAAAAAGTGATTCGTGAGATCCCTCAAAGTACTAGAACCAATATGTGCCCCAACATACCATCTCTGCATGACCTCATATCCAAAAACCAATAACTGAAAAATAAGAGATCCCATCCGCATCACCCGACAGACATCGAAGAGAGAAACGATACATACCACTACAATAGAGCAAGGAAGTTTTCAGATTTATCAATCCCCATTTATTAATTTACTTTTTCTATCTAGGTATTCAAGGTGATAACACATGAATTCTTATATTTTATGCATATATTTTATCGACCATGTTTACATGATTAACCAGTTTCCCAGTTACAACCATTCAATCACAAGATTATCCATAAAACAGAGGTTTATTAGTGAACAAAAAAGGACCACCAAAATCCACAAAATTCAGTGGGAAAAGCCCACAAAATTCACAACATAAAAATGAAGATAAAAGTATACAAAAAAATCATCATCATTCAAAACCATTCGTTCTTTAAAATCCCATTTATTATCTTTATTAAGGATTCGATTCATCTACATCCCAAGGGAAACATTATCATACTCGCCCAACATGTGACATTGTAAATAGAAACGAAGGAAAAACCCCAACTTGAATGATCAATGATTGAAGTTTTCTCCTCGTGCCAAGATCTAGGGATGCATGACCAGTATAGGAATAAAATCTCAAGGGATTCAAGGATGAGCAGGAAGAGCTCCAGCATGGGTGCATGATTCATTCTCCAGTAAGTCTCTAGGATTACTTTGAGAAACCAGAAAGAAAAATGAAGAGAATATATCAGCTTATGAAAAGGCCAGATCCTAAAATCAGGGAGACAATTTTGAAGTACTTGAAGTTCTATCATGGCTTGACTACATGGTTGGGTGGTTTTGACACATTGAGAATAATTGTTATTTAATATTTCTCCTCAGAGATGGTGTAGATAACGATTGTGAGTTAATAAAAATCTTTATAAAAAACCCATGTAACTGGTGAGGAGTTTTAAAGCACGGGGAAGGGTGTGAAACTAAGGAAGAATGCCACACATTTTGGTAAATGAATGGTTGACTGACTCTTAAGGGTTAAAAATCACTTTTTATTTTCTTTAAATGTCTTATAAAAGGGTATTGAAACATTTTTACATCAATAGATACATTACGAGGGGTAGAACTAGAAAAAATCAGGAAACTGGGAAAACAATTAGCAAACGGTGGGACACAATTTGGTAAATCACCTTAACGGTACCACCATAATAGTACCACCTATTTAGTGAGACACTATAATTTGTGCCACCATTTTGGTGTGTGATCATGATGGAGTGACTGTCATGGTTCCACTGTCATGGTTCCACCGTTTTGGTGGAACCGAGTTATTGGAAAAATTCCTGGCATGAAGCAACGTGACCCATAAGAATATTACAAACACTATATTTGCACAATGGAAGGTCTCGGGAAAACTGGGTTATTACGGGAACATACTTCTTTGGTTGAACAATAACTGATCTTTTAATTGTTAAAATTATTGAATCTTGGATATGGAATATGAGGCTTGGTCGTTGCAACATTTTTACCGACCCATGATATCTAAAAATAGAATAGTATTGAATCTTCCTAGTCATATGATTTATCAGAATTTTTTTGATGAATGTCAAATTGGAATGAAACATAAGTCATAATTCAAATCAATTATCAAGGATTAAAAATCTAAAAATTTACTACTTAACTACATGGGTTGTTTTTTCCTAATACAATATCAATAATTGATGGAATAATCTAGCATTATGTATTAGTTATTGATTTTTATAGACATTCATGGGTTTTTATTTTGAATATCAAATTTGAATCATTTTAAATCCTTATGTGTTTTTTCAAATGGAAAAATATTTAAAAATTATTCTAATGATAATTGATAATGGAGGTGAATTCATGAATCAATAATTGATTTATTTTTTCTCAAACATTCGTACTAAAAGTAAAAATTCTTCTTTGTGCAAATTTAAAAAAAATGGAACCATAAAAATGCGAATGGGATGTATTATATCAATGGTTATAATAATGTTAAATTAACATGGATTACATAATTATTTTTTGGTAAGAAGGTATTAATATAGTCTTGATAATTATGTAATTATATTTTTTTTAAATATTCTTTCTGAATTATAAAATTATGTAAATACTAAACTATGATACATTAATGTTTTGGGATTCAAGGTATATATCTTGAATATTCTAGAAACCTTGGTATGTTAATCAAATTTATGATTAAAGAATCTTTTAAGGGTATTCTGGTAATTATCATGTTTATAGACATTTTTATAAAAAGGCAGGGACATTGGAAGAATCAATTGATGTGAAGTTTAATGATAGGGGTATATTTCATCACAACAAGATTCAAAGAGATAATGCGATTTATTCATTGAATAACATGAGTAATGACTCTTTTGATGGTATATTTGAATTTAAATCATAACATGATCATGAAAATTCATATTCTAAAGAACGTGAAATTGAGGATCCTCGAAGTCTCTTATCTAGAAAATCTATAACATTTATGTATCTCCATTTAGATATTATTATATCAGATCATTATTAAGGATTTATAACTAAGAGAAATATTTAAAAACTAGTTGTCAACATGTTATTTGGAGGTATGAAAAGTATTTTTTAATATCATACTACTACTAGACAACAAATAATGTTTTTTGTTTACCTTTCTTAAAGATTTCAATAAATTACAATAGATTATCATATAATTTCTATTAAAAATATATTTTAAAATTTTAATGGAAATGGTTCCATATATTTTTAATTTCCAAAAACATAAGGTTCTAATTTAATGTGAAATTCAAATTATGATATTGGAGGGTGTGGATTAGATAGAAAAAGAATCATCAAAACATGTCGCTCTTTAGAAAATTCCATGGTTTCATCGTCCAATAAGAAGAATCATTCAGTTTCATTATCACCAACTTTGGAAGAATACATATATGTTGGTAGTTATTATGCACAAGTGTTGTTCATGAAACACACATTACCTTATTTTAGACTTAATTTTGATCATGATTCTATTATATTTGATAATAATAGTGAAATAAATATTTCAAAAAATCTAATGATTTATTTTTTGACAATTAATATAGATATTAGGCATTAAGTTCTATGATAACATATCCATAAAGTGGATATTACCTTGAAATTTCTTAATACCGAATGTCAATGTGAAGCTATTTTCACTAAACAAATTTCCACTACAAGTTCTGATATTATATAGGGTATTTTGGTTTATCTAAATTTAATTAAAAAAAATATTACTATTAATTTACTTTTATATTCATTATATTTTTATTGAAAATAATTTCTATTTATACCTTTATTTATTTTAGTTATTTATTTATAATTTAAATTTGTTTAATGAACAATAAATTTATTGATTTTATGCAACAATTTTATCTCCTTATTTTTAACGCATAAATGATTATATTTAATTATTAGCATAAGAATGTGTACTTTCAACTAAAATAGTCATAGTCTATCCCACTATTTCTCCTACAGTAGAATGTACGCCCTTCTGATCTCCCAAGATATCAATCTCTTGAACACATGTTTTTCCAAAACAAAAACCTTATACTTATACTTTTTTAGAAGAATAATAGGATAAAAAATGATGGAATTAGTGGGGTGAAGAGGTATATGCCTTTATGTTTATAAATGATAATTCATCAAAGAATGTGCATGACTTTGAGTGACTCTATCGAACATTATTATTGTTGAAATATGTGTTTTTCTTTCAAGGTGTGTAATTCATGTTTGATGAAGGAAAATATATGTATATTTTTTAAAGAGGGTTAAATGGATTTTATTAAAATACCCAAATAGATTTGGGGGTAGTGAGAAAATTGTCTCCTCTAAAGTGAAGGAAAAATAATATTCGATCTCATCGGTAGGAATGGTTTAGATCATTCAATATCCCCATGAATGGATCTTTGATCTCAGTCTATGATCTATCAAATATGGTGTTAATATTTCTATGGTAATTATTTCATTTACCTTTGCGACCTCTAAAATTAATAATATGTTGTTTAAGGATCTAAAAGCTAAGACGAAGGTATTGGTCAAAGTTACCCATATAGAAGTAGTTCTATAGATTTCCGAATATGATAAAATTCATTATATAGATATGTTTATCATGTTTCTGATTCTAATGGAAATCAGGTTTAATATGCGGTGGTACATATTAATAAACATGAACTATTTATATGAAATATATTCTCAGATGTCCTTTTATTGAAATAGTATATTAGTGTATCTTATTATTTATAAGTGGAGTATTATTTCTTACATAAGGAAAAGGATAACATTTCATTATAAAAATGTTTTTTTTCTACTCGAACACTTAGAAGGATTTGTTTCAGTTGGTGTGAGATATGCGGGAGATGTTTCTAGTTGGTGCTGAAGATGAAGTGAAATATGGTTCTTTAATTTAGGGAGTTTACATGATTTAAATTTTATATAGTTCTGAAAGGAATTGTGTATAGGATATTGGATAATCTAGAGTTGAAAGAGGTACCAGAGTTGTATCAAAATGTATAGAGGATTTAGGTGTTCATGATAAATAAATTCCTATAAGAAAAAGATAAGGAAATTTATATATAAAAATGTTCCGAAAAAATGATAGAGGAATAATGCAACCTCAAAGAGTTTATCAATAACCGTACACAAAGGTAGATGCTGTGGGTATTTTGGATCCATATATTAGGAGAAGAGAACATCATGTAGTAGCTAAATAGGTGAACGTGTTTGGGATGTTGATCAACCAGTTCCATTTTTTGAAGAAAGAGTCGAGAATTGTATTGGGTTTTTTGTCGAAGAGGATGTATAGCCTACTCATATATTTGAATAAATATACAAGTAATTTTTTCAATATAAAGATCAACCAATAAAGGAAACCAATAAATCTCAAGGATATAAAATAATATATTTAATTTTTATTTTTTAAGAAGCATGTTAAATAGATAAACTGAGTACGCTAATTTTTACTACAATTGATTTGTTTGGGGATTAGTTAGTTTATTTTATTAAATGTTTCATGGAAAATACTTTAGAAGAAGGTTTTGATGCTATATAAGGGTACAAAAAATATTCCCCTCAATCTAGTGAAGAGAATTATGTTAAATCAATTCCGTTGGTTGAAGATGGGAATCCATCAATAAGGTCTGAGAAAGTGTCATTATATGTATTAATTGTGTAGTTTATGTTTAATTAGTAAATGGATAAATATATAAAATTTATTGGAGATATTGAGTGTTATCATAAGAATAATTATGACTTTAAAATTTCATATGATGTTTCATTAGATCCATGAATGAGATATCTGAGTGGGGGAGGGGTGAATCTTTGTAATTTTTTTAATAATAATTTTTCTTAACTTATTAAAAACGCATTCTTAACCTATGAAAACAAATTAATGTTTTTAAACACTCAAATATAAATCTACTCCGTACCATTCTTATGAAACATACACAGAGAGATATACACATGATATTTACAAGGATTGGAACATAAGCATACTCATTTATCTGTTGGTTATCCCCTAGAAAAATGTATTATTTTACTAACTTCATTCAATAATACAATGGAAAAGGTGAAAAATGGTTCTATAAATGGCCGAATGATTACATCCAATCATAGTTCTAATCCAATAAATAGTAACTCCTTCCATATTTTTTATAACCCCAACTATTCTAACTATACTCCTAGAAGTAACATATATTTAAACACCACAACATGTAATCATTTTCAGAATTTAATTATAACCCCTAGTTGAAATCTATATTTATTTTTCTATTCTGATCTAGTATATAATGTTCTTCACTTCCTAAATAATTGAGATGAATCAAATTTACCAATATAAATCTTAAAGATCATTAGAAAACCCTATTAATATTTTTTGGGTCTCAAAACAACCTCCATATCCTTGGTAGACCTAGATATTCTCAATATGATTTTTCTGAACCTCATTGATAATCTCCATAAGATAATGTTGGTTTGTTAGAACATCATCTAGTAAGCTCTATCTGATAGTCTATATATGATGGATCTCTATTTTATTATTCTCATATAACTTATTTCTATTGTTATATGTTTATAGAAGCATTGTTTGGTGGAACGTCATACATTTAATCTCCATCTTGTGGAATGTATTATGACACAACAAGTCTGACCTTGAGCACTTCATTCTTCTACTAATTAGAAACTAAATTAGCCTCTCCCAACTTCTTATTTTTGCTATGGAACTATGATACTGTTTTCTTCACCTAATATATCCACATTACGTAGTTTGACTTGATCTTAAATGTAAACATTGGTTTGAATCTTATCCTTTAAAAAACACTATAGTATCTTCTTTTCAACGTGTGAACATTTTTAATTATAAGGTTAATTTCACCCATTTATATAGATTTTCATAGAGTGGAATATGTGAGAACAAAATATCATTTTGCAAATCATATGAAACATGAATTTTAGATCTCTACACATTTTTAATATATTGGATAATTCTCAAACACTTCTAGAATATTTTATTAGATTCATTGAATTCTCTATAAATCACAACCTACATCAAATTTCATTAAATGTGATGTTGAGTAACTTCAATAGTCACTCTTAACCATAAGTATAATTGTACATAAAATAACCATCTTTAACATTAAAATAATTAAGTACTTTACAATGCGTTTGCAAAGATACATAGAATTTATCTATCAAGTGTATTTTTTTCTGTTTATCTTCATTTGTACATATATGTTTGGTTTTAAACCTTCATAATTATTCAACTGATAAACTCACAGGCATTCATCAGTAGTTAAACTTTCTTCTAGTTTACCTTTTTTAGGAATCTTTCAATCGAAGTGATCAGTGATATCTATTTCAGATGATATCTCAAATCATTATCTGTTATATCTTAATGATTTACTATATCTATTGATTATTTATAAAAATATTCATCCCATGAAAACAATTATGTCAAATTAAACTTTATATTCCCTTTTTTTTATTATGTTCATCCACTTATTGTCTTCCATGATATTCCATCAATTGGATTTTTCATTTTTCTATCTGAAGATTTATGTACCTTATAAAATAACCCTATGGTGATATAATTATTATTTCCTCAATCTAATAGCTTTTAAATCTATAATATCTCAAGTGTGCTCGCCTATTCTCTGTTATATAATTCTTCATTGGAACGTCATACGAGCCTTCTGTCTAAAATACATCAGTTAATGTATATTTTTTACTACACTATTTCAACTTATAAAGGCTTATGTTCTATGAAATCTATCTATCTCAAAAACAAATCTTCAAAATTTTACTTCTACAACATTTTATTCTTTTTCATCATTGTATGTATTTCTAATTGTTCAAATCCACACAAAATTATTAAGAGACATTTCATATAATCATGTTTTTTAATCATGTTTGTTTGATAACTTTATTTGTTGACTCACATTGTGAAACTATATACGAACAGTCAGTCTAAATTGATGTAGATATAAATTTATTAATAAACCAACTTCCCACACATTCTATAAAATCACAAATTCTCATCTAGTTTCTACATTATATGTATGTCTGGTTTGTATAATATGTTTTTTCCAATAATTTTTTTGTGATCAACTTCACCAAGGACATTATACTTAGAACTTTGTGTTGGGAAAAGCAACAAGTCTGAAAACATCACAATTTAAACATTTATAAATTGTACAAACTTTTATGGGATCATTAATTTCATTATGGTGTTAGGTTATTTTTTTTATAATAGCCTGAAATCCTCTGATTTCATTGGGGAACATTCTTATATTCCTCCACAAGGAATGTTTCTGCATTTTTATGGATATAAATATTTCATAAGAAAATTTATATGCTTATAAAAATTTAAATATTTCAAAAGAAACATCAACAACTAACACATTTTGACATGTTCAAACAATCTCCCAATTTTTTATTGTTGTTAAAACTAATAGAAATAATGTAATGTATTCATCATCTATATGGGTAGTCAATATTTTATCACCAAATGATATTTTTATCTTCCTTGTCTATCGATTTCATTTATATGCCTTATTTACAACATAATTCTAATGGGCCATATAAGGATCATATCATCTCATCATCCCTCAAATTTGAATCTTGATACCATTTATTTGAGAAAAAAGTATAATAACATGAATTTATTAATAATGAGCTTTCAACTAAACAAATCTATATCTGTAAGGATGAACCCAATATAGAAAAAAGAGTTAATAATTATTGTATCCAATTTTTTTTATAACATTTAAATAATTTAATAAATTTATACTAATCATTATCTCATCTTTGTATTAGGGGAGAAATTTGAAATGTTATTAAGATAAATACTATAGCCATATGAACAAACATATCACAATAGTTCAAGTGCATAAAAATATATTCCATAACTTTCATATTTTTTATCATTGCAAATTTCTATTTGAATGAATGTGTGATACACATTCCTCCGATTCATATTTTATCACCCTCAATAGTTTCCCATCATTTCTCATGATGGTTGGAAAATATGCATGATAGGCATTTTTCCATACTATAAAACATTTATAGCTATTACCCACCTTCTTAAATTCTCCATTAATTCCTTAAATATTATTACAAATAAAAAATTACATAGGGAATACAGAGGGACAAAAATTATTTTATAAAAGAATATAAAGAATGAGAATATTATCTCAGTATTTAATTTTTCTTTTTCATTAATTTTGAATCAGATGTATATTTTTCATTTAATTAGTCTTCTCATGTTTATAAAAAAAATTATTCTCATTTGTAGAATTTTTAGATTAAGATTCAAAATTTCACCATCCATGGAAAAAAAATTGTTACCTAAAGTCTGTAATGTCCATCTCATGATTTTTTTCTTGGTAAATCATAATATCAATATATGTTTTAATAACATTCACTTCTTTATCACATCTCTTACAATTTTTTTGAAAATTATATCACCATATTTTGGTGATTTTTATAAACATTTTTTTTCATATTTTGAAACATGTTTCTTATATTTTTCTTCAGTTAACTTTTTTACATCATCTGACATTCTTTCCATGTCCATTTGATATAGCCAAATAATTAAGCACAATACTTTTCCATTATATATATTATGGAGTAACATTATGTGTTTAAATTTATTAATGTAATAAAATAACTATAATTATATATTTTTATGTTTTTAGGACTCACATTCCTCAAATTCAGTAAATTCATTTCTGGATGAATTATTTGGTAATTTTATTATTCTCTAATCGACATTACCCCCCAATAATTAAAAATCGATTTCTTGGTAAGGAAATTTTGTAACAATATGAAGATTCTATGTGCCTAAAAGTTCCAAAAAAATAGCTATGACCTCGGAATAATGACTCTTTTCTAATTTTAATATTACACTAATGTTTTCTATTTTTTCTTTTTACAAAAAATTGTAGAACTTTTCCTAGGGAAATAATTTGTTGAAAAATTTACCTCTTTCTATGTAGAGAATGATTTAAAAAAAATCTTGACTTTTGAACCTGTATTGTTAATCGTTGAAGTTGTAAACTGTGATTGTTTATGAATAGAAATAACAAGCTTATGTGAAAACATATTTTCACCATCATTAGTAAATTCCACTCTAAACTGAAATGAATTATTGAAATATACACTTGTATTTATTTACTCACTTTGTATGATAAGAAACATTGATTGTGTATCTAAAAACTAGTTTTATTTTTCATCAAAAATTTGTTTAATAAAATTTGAAATCTTCATATGTTCATCTATCATAAATAAGTTGTTATTAAATTCATCAAATATAGTTGTTTCAAATTTGTTGATATTATCTTCACTAGCTAATTTCTCCTCAATGACTTTCATCTTTCTTTCCATCTCACTAATATTCATTTCTGATCTATAACTATATTGATGTTTATTTCTTCATATTTAATTCCATCACTATTCTCAAAAGTTATTTCCTTAAAATAATTCTTCAACTTATTTATTTCCTTATTATGTATAGGATTTTACTAAACTGATTCTTGCCTTTTTTTTAGAATCATCTCAAATTATACTATTTATTCACCATCATCATCATTGCCTGATGGATCAAATTATTTTATAACATGATCAATTATGTTTACATGATGATCATTTCCATATCTCGATGATAAAACTCTATCATTATTCTCCGTAAGAAAATTTTCAATTTATTTTAAAGAAACTTTTCATCATATTTATTCCACATATTTTTCAGATATTTAATTATCTTTTTCTTATTAATTAGAATAATAATAATTCTTCTCAGTTTTTATTTTGTAAAATGGAATTTGTCATTAAAATTATGTCACTTGAGTAAAATATTATCTTTTACATTCCAATTTCCCTTACTGTATATTTTAGAAATATGATAAATGATTGTGTTAAATTATTCCACTTCATCCTCTTCCAATGAATTATATTATTATTATCCATCTCTTTTATTCTAGTTTTTTATATAAAAAATCTTTACAGGCTATTTAATTTATTAATTTTTTACTAAATAGAACTATTTTATTCATTATATTTTCTAGAATAATATTCTGGAGTTCATCCAAATATGAATTTTATCGATCTCTTAAAGTTGACTGTTTGTAATAGAACTTATTTGAAAAAATTCACATTAGTTTGCTCATGATAGTTGGATGTTCCAACTGCTAAATAATTCTTATAATGTTGTTGATGATCAAATTATATCTTATAAAGTATGTGTTAATAATTTATTCATAATACATTTTACAATCTTCTCCATATTTTTGACATTTCTTTCTTACCTTTATTAATTCCTTTATAGATGCTTATCAAATAATCCGACATTTGAATAGCTTTTGGAAACCCCATTGTATTTGTTTAAAACATTTCTATAAGAGAAATTAACATTTAATTATGATATTTTTCCTCATTTTTCAATTTTCAAGTATAATTAGGTTTTATAGACCCCGTAACACCCCAGGATTTTACAGTACATTTTTTTTGTAAATAAATTGAATAGATAGTGTTGCTCATAACACTGTGTTTAAACACACGATGATATATTCATATGTTACTATTATAAACTATCAATTAAAATGGAAATAATGAATACCATTAACCAAATTATGAAATTTATGTATTTAATATTTTTTTTACATTCATAAAAAATATTGTATTGGCATAAGAAAAGAATGAATCCAATTTTAGGCATTAACATGATAAATTTTTCTAAAGGCAGTTTTACAACATTTTAATGGAATTATTATTTTAAAAATAAATTTTAAAACTATTATTAGCTATATTTACCAAAATATAAATATTATTTGAAAATTTAATATCAATATTTCCTTTGGTAGAATTTTGGGTATTATTATGATTGGTTTCGTGTTTTGATGAAAAGTGAAAAACATTGGATTTTAACGGAATTTTTTTTTTCATAAAAATACTTTACAATGATAACTAATATTTATGTTGGATTATAAGGTATAATTATATAAATTATATATCACTTAATTCATTTTATTTCACTGGAATAAATTCCACATTGAATATGGATATAAAATCATATCAATCCTTCAAATGCTTTCACATTAATAACCCATTTTCTCGTTCTGCCAATGTGGTTAATTTTAAATCAATGTTATCCAATTATGTATTTTCTATTTTGGAAAATGGATTCCATATTTTGAATCAGTATGTCCAAATTTATTAAATATTTCCCTTTTTTGGACACAATGAATAGTAACAATAATAATTTTTTAAAACTTCCACAGTTAAGGTTAAATCAGATAATTATGGGTAGAAATAATATTATATGTAAGATAAAATTACCCTAAAACAGATTCTAATTTAATTGGAAGATTTATTCGAGAGAAAATTTATTCTTTTCCAAATTTAATGGCCTCTTGGACCCACTTGGATGACATTAATCCTTATATTTAATTTTATTTTAATAATATCCAAATATGCCATACAAATGTTCTTAAAAAGTTATTACATTTTTAAATATGAGTTCATTCATAAGATATCTTTGCGTATAAATAGTCATTTGAATATAAAATTTTTATATTTATCTTTAAATTTTAATTCTAATTTTTAAGAAACATATAATATCCTAAATGTCTTACATAGTGATGATGTAGTAATTAATTAATTTATGATAATATGAGATAAATGATATTAACAATATTTAACTAAATATAATTTTTTCATAATTAATAAAATCAATGAATTTTTTAGATGATATGAACACATTATGAACGTATTCTAAAAGTGGGTTCAAATATATCAGGTTTTTATAATATTTTTTAAACAATAAGTAAGGAATAGTTGAAAAATTTACATTAATGATATTTTAAAAGTAATAATATTTTTTGTAAATGATATAAAATTTATAAAAATCTAAAAATGTAACAATTAATTTAAATAATGTTTAAAATTTCATAAAAGTTCAATTTATGGTATATTTTTCATTTTATAGTGATTAATTAGACCTTGGGTAGCAAAACACATGTTGTCATCGAAAGAAATAATGAAATTAAATAAAGGATAAAGAAAAAATATATGTTTATTAATGTGACCTAAACATCTCTAATAACTTTATTTTGAGAGTATTGTGACCCTTCCTCATCATATATTATAAATATCTCACTGTTGAGAAAATTTTAATTGAAAATAAATTTATATTTATTTATTATTTTGAGAGTTTTCATAAGTATCTCTCACATCATTTATAAAAGGGATCCTCATATGTAACATAATAACAAAATCATTTAGCCTTATTTTTTTCCAAATCCTACCCAAATTATATTCCCAAAAACCATATCCATGTTCTGTAGGTCCTAGTCTTCTACAAAGACCAACTATTGATCTATTGAAAAGATATATAAAGGACGTCCACTGAAAAAGTGGTAATTATTTTACCATCTCATATAATTTAATTTTTAATTATACCTAATGTTAATGTGTTGTTTCAATTATAATTTAATAAATCTACTATAATATATATTCTTTGATTTTATTTTATTTATGTGACAACCATATTCATCATTTTGACCATCCAACAAAAAACAGAAGCATCACATCTGTGTACGTACATATTATCATCACCACACGGTGGTGTAATTTTTTTCATCACCAATTTATTTTTTATAGGTATAATGATTGATATAATGGATATAAATAATAAATATTACATGATATTTATATTTATAATAATATATATTTCTTTACTCTTTTACCATTAATAGAATGATATCGTAGCTCTTGCGTACGTACAACCTACCATTTCTATGACTCAATGTGTTTCATCTTCCATGTAAATCATTAAAGAAAGATTATATTATATAATGAATAAATATGATATATTTGATCTTAATATCATTATGGATATGAATTAACTATATCCCAAGGACAATAATTAGTACTTACATGATAAAACGCGCATAAGAAAACGAAGCACCTAACAACTAAAATAGGGTAATAACAGGATATTATTATCAAATGAGTTATAAGATAATATAATATGGTTATATATGATATCATAAAATTAGATATGGTTTTTCATAAATTAATAACATGTTTTGAACCATTATATATTCGTTTGAGAAACATACAATTGAAATTAGTCATAAGGTAATGGTTAATTTCAAAATATCATTATTACTCAGGATTATTTATATATAAGTCTCTACTAGGGAATAATTTCCTTTCATGTGCATGATTTATAAAAATTCATTGATTTATTTTACAATTATCCTATGAAAAATTAATTTTTTTTAACCGAGTCTTTAATTTTATAATTTTTTTAAAGGAATCGTTTTTTCATTTTCAAAATGTGGTAATTTATGGCGTTTTCGACAAAAATACTGAATGAATGTTTTTTTAACTTATATAACATGATAAGATTTTACCACCAAAAAGAATTCTTAATGATTTTTTAATTCCATTACATTGATTACATATTATTTTCCAATAAACTATTTTATATTATAATTGTGCGATATTTAAATAAATGACTTGAAAGAAAAAAAATTGTGTTCCTCTTAATAAAATTTTAATGAATATATTATAGTATTTCAATCTATGTCAACATTATTTTCAAGATATTTTGCATAATTGATGCTTATTTCTTATTATAACAAATAATATATTTTATTTATGGTTGTATGTTCATTTTGACTCTGGATGTTCTATTTTGATAACATTCATTGTTAATGGTTAAAGTATTCACATTTCCTAATCTAGTTTTCCAATAAGAATTTTAATGATGATTATTTATCACTCCTTTAATAAGTTAAATGAATCTGACTTAGTGAGTGTTAGGAGGGTCCCACTATCACCCCTAATGCATTAGTATATCTCATGATAAAAACTGTTTGGGTTTTGGATAATGTCTAATACGATTATGTATGGTATCATAATGGAATCATTGATTGAATGTTTTTGATGTCCCATATAATGCATTCCATCTTTATGAAATTATTTATTAATATCCTTGTGATTATTTGACTAGTATAATATCAAAAATCAAGTACCTTTACCATGTGATTATTTGTATGGAATTATTTGATCATATTTTATTCATATCTTATTAAGTTAATGATTATGTTTTAAAGGCATGAGTTGTCATTTATTCACAATGCACTGTTTTTTATGTTTATTTTTGACATCTTCAAATGAATTATGAACTATATTAAGCATCAGATACCACCCGTTTATTATGTTTTTACCAGGTTTCCAAGAATTTTATTATGGATGACATACATGGTTAACCTATGAGAATAATGGTGTTATAAAAGGATTCCATTTGTAGTATTTTATATTGAAAAATGAAATTTTTTTCTCATATGTAATCAAGTTCCAAAAACATATAATGGATCCGTATATTGGGATTCAAATATTATATATATAATAATGTAATAATGTGAGGCACCGGCTCCTGGATACCAGGTTCATGGTTTTTATAGTTAGTATTAGAGAATTTTTATTATAAACATTAGAAACAAGATTTAGTAAATATAGATTATAGAAATATAACATTATAAAAAAAATTTATAATATACCCAATGGAACAGAGATTATGATTTTGAGATTTATTATACATAAATTTCCTATTTTTATACGATTTTTTCTAGTTCATAATTATGTTTTATGATTCATGATCAAATTTAGTTTATGGAATTATTTTTACAATTATTACTCTTGGATGGAATATAAACTATATCAATGCACATAATCCATGTAGTTATTTCCATGTTATGTAAGGTAATGATATTGGAGATGGAGCTACAATTGGTGCTGAATAACTAATAACTATACATAGGAAACTGACTTGGGTTATGAGAAATAACATAACCTATATGGAGAATCCAGATCCACAACATGGAGAAACAATTTTAGATCAGATCATGATACAAAAAACACCAATATTAAATGGGAATAAAAATACATTTATAGCTGAACAGTGGATAAATTCCGTAGAGAATATATTTCTTACATTGGGAAGTAATGAAAGGGAGAAGGTTTTTATGTAATTTTACTCTCTCTCGAAATATGTAGATAAATTATGGTCATTAATTCAAGATACTAAGGAATAGGAAGAAATAGAAAACATGGAATAAAAGTACTTTATAGAATATTTCGTTGAAAAATATTTCCCGTATAAACAATGAGTTCATATAGAGAGAAATTTCTCAAATATGAGGAAACAAAGAGGATGATAATGTTTCAAAATATGAAACCAACTAGGCATGGTTATAAAGACATGATACAAATTATATATGCAATCCAAAAGGGGATATTGATCAATTATTTTATGGGTTAATACTATTATGTGGAAGGATATTAATCTCCCAAAATTTCTCATCATATGAAGATTTAGTCTCATGTGTTATCCAGATAGAGAAATAATTTTATATGACTTATGAAATTGAGGGAATGAAATAGAAGAATATGGTAGTTGAGTATTCTAAAAAAGGATAAAAGTAAAAGGGGAAGAAGGGAAGAGTTGAATTTACATTCTGTACTAAATGTGGAAAGAAAAATCATTGAACATGACTATTGGGAATTAGATATTATGATAAGTGTGGAGAAAAATGCCACCATGACTTTGATTGAAAGGTATATTAAAAAGCTGGTAATGTGTAGTGGTTTAGTTGTAAGGAGCTCAGACATTATTCACATGAATGTCTTAAGCATCAAGGAAAAATTCCCCACAAAAGGCCATATGAGAAAAACCATGCTTTTGTGATTAGAACAGAAATGGTTGAAGTTCCTAATGATGTGTTTGCAGGTACTTCAATAATATCCTAAAATTTAGGTAATGATTTACTTGATTCCGGTTCATAGAATTATTTTATACCTTCCAATTTTTCTAGCAAAATAATAAATTCCAATTTTAATTTAATAAAAGTGTTTTATATCCAAACTCCAAAGGGAAGAATCATTGCAACAAATATGTTTTGGGAAGTATCCATTAAGACCTGTAAATAGAATTTTTTTCTCACATTTTCATCATATATATGAATTATTTTATATAATCCTCGATGTTTACTAGCTTTCAAAATATGATGTGAAAAATTATTTCAAGTAAAATGGAATTACAATTTGTTAGGAAGATAAAGATTTCCTTATCTTGATTGAAGAAAAATCATCATTTGATTATTATCTGTATCCACCCCCAGAAGCTCTACTAAATGAAAATCATGTGGGGGAAGTTAATAAAATATCCAGCGATGTAGAAGGTAATCATAAAATTGGAGATATACCCACAATAAAGGAATATATTGATGTACTTTTTATGAAGTTACCTGGACAAACCCCAGTGCGTGATGTTGAATTTTATATTGATTTAATCCATAATATAAGACCAATATAAAAGACTACATATATAATGACCACAATGTAATTATTGGATTTGAAGAAACAACTACTAGAGTTGGGTAAAAAGGAATTTACTTTCCCTAACATTTCTCCATGGGGAGGCCCCACTCTATTTGTTAAGAAGAAATATGGATCCTCAGGACTATGTATTGATTATAGGGAAGTAAATGGTATTACAATAAATAAAAAGTATCATACGCCTCACATGGATGATTTAGTGGATCATTTTCATAGAAATAAATTTTTTCTAAGGATGAAATTCATTCTAGAAATCATCAATTATGGTTAAATAAGGAAGTCATTCCAAAGAAATCTTTTTGAATGATGATTAAATTTTTTGAGTTTACTGTAATTCCATTTGGATTAACTAATGAAACCTTAATTTTTATTTATTAATTGAAGATATTATTCATGGAATATATTGATTAATTTGGTGTCGTATTGACTGATGGTATATGAGTTTATTCTAAATGTTATATAAACTGTGATAATCACATGAGGATAATTATTGAGACTCCCAGAAATAATTATTTATGTGATTTATTTAGAAGTTGTGAATAATTGGCATAGGAAATTTCTATTCATGGATATATATTATCCAAGGATGGAATCATTAATGATCCTAAAACGAAAAAGGAAATATAATAGTGTCCTAGACCAGTGATCATAACTAAATTATGTAGTTTTTTTATTAGGATGTCGTAATAAGTGATTTATTCAGAATTAATCCAAATTAGTTAACATTGTTTACAAATCTTACACATAAAGGGGCAATGTTTTTATGGAAAAAGAAATGTGAATAATATTTTTAAGAATATAATAGAATTTTTGAAGATTCTTTAATCTTGACATTGTCATTGGGAAATGACTGATTTGTTATTTATAGTAATGAATCATGGAAAGGACATGGCTGTTTCCTTATACAGTTTGATTGAGTTATTTTATATGAATCAATTTAATTAAAAAATCATGAATAGAACTATCCAACTCATAATGATGAGTTAAAAGCTATAATATTTTTTATGAAGGTATGGATGCACCATCATTTTGTTGAAAAATATGAGATATATACTGATTAAAAGAGATTTAAATATATCTTCCCACAAAAATTACTGAACATGAGGCAAATGAGATGTCTCTAACTACAATATTATTGGCAATTTTTAATACACTACAACCTAGAGATGAAAAAAAGGTATAATATGCATTGGGCAAGAAGGATCATAGAGTATTGAAAAAAATGAGAATTGAAAGGGATTCTATGATCATTGATCTAGTAGTGATGTGTATGATATTTTTATAGAAGTGGAAATATCATTAATCCATCAAATGGTTCACAAACTATTTTTTAAAAAAATATAAAAAATAATCAGTCTGAAGATGATATTTTCCGAAAGAAATTTAATTTTCTGAATGATGGAAAATTGAAGGTCTTCATATTAGAATATGTTATTTTAAAATTTTGGTAGAGTATTTGTGTCCCTTCTATACTAGATATAAAAAGGGGATATTTGAATTATGCATATAGCTTAAATTTCTCTATACATACTAGTATCACAATTATATTGTAGATATTTTAAGTAACATATTTAGTAGGAAAATATGATGTGGGAAATGCTTGATTATGTGTCAGAATGTTTCATTTTTCAATAGGTAATGGCTGAAAGACAACATTTTATATGAGTCATGAAACCGCTTTTTATACCTATGTGGAGATGGGATGACATTACAATGAAATTTGATAAAGGAATTCCAAAGACCCCAAGATATAATGTTGTGATATGGGTTATTGTCGATCTCTTTACTAAATTGCAACATCTTTATGCTATAAGAGATGATTTACCACTATAGTGCCTTAAAAAACCATATATTAATGAAGTTGTAAGACTTCAGGGTTCAACTATTTAAATTGTGTATGATTTTGATCAATGATTTATATCCAAATTATAGAAATGTATTCACAAGGCCCTTGATAACCAACATCATTTAGCGACTTATTACCATCCTCAGATAGATGGAAAGTCAGAATGTACTATCCAAACATTAAAATACATCTTCAGGTCCTTCTCAATTGACATTCTATGTGTGTTGGATTAGTATTTAATTTTGGTAGAATTTTCCCATAACAATAAATTCAATTCAAGTATTCGAAGGGAACTGTATGAAGCATTATACAGAAATATATATCCTCCACCCCCTTTTTGGGATGAATTTGGTGAAAGGAATATTTTAGGTTCATAAAATTTTTAGGAAACAATGATAAAGTTAAATAATATTCAAAACTATATCAAACCAACTCAAATTAAAAAAAAGATATGTCAATAACTGAAGAAAGAATTTACAATTTCAATTAGGAGATCATGTATTCTTGAATATACCTCCATAGAAATGTTTTATAATAATAAATAAGAAAATAAAAATATTTCTATGGTATAGTGGACCTTTTTAAATTCTATAATTAATTATAACTATGGATTATCATTTGAAAATAAAACTTATCCATTCTAAAGTGCATGGTGTGTTCCATATATCTTTACAAAGGAACTAAATGCCAAACCCAAAACATTTTATCACTTCTAAAAAATATAATTGAAACATTTTTTATGTTATAATTAAGATCCTATCTTGATGTTGGATACTAGAGAATAATTTTTAAGAAAATGAAAAACTGAACTGGAAAAGGTGCTGTGGAAAAATTATAAAATATTGGAGGCAATGTGGGAACCTGAAGAAATTATGATGAACTACCCAATTTTTTTATGTGATATAATGGAAATTATGAAAAAAATTCTCTTGGAAGGATGGAATAATGTAACACCCCATGAAATTATGGTATGTTTTACTTTTTAATAGTTTTAATAGCATGTGTTGCACACAACACCATGTTAAAACGCACCATGATCTATTATTAATGGGCTATTATAACACAGTCATTAAAAGGGTGAGAATTAATAGTATTAAACATATTATGATATATATATGTATTTAAACAATACAAAATATTATGTAGGCATATGATAAGAATGAATCCAATTTTACTGATTAAAATACTATATCTTTTGAAATTCACTTTTACAGCCTTTTGATGGTACACTTATTTTAAAAATAATTTTTTACAATTTTATTTTTTAAATTTTTTTAAAAAATCTACTTCTTTGAAATAGTAATATAAAACATTATTTTGGTTGATATTTTGGTATTTTTCTGACAATTTTTCAGGTTTTGATGACTAGTTAACAATACTAGATTTAAATTGTAAACAATTTTTTCGTGTAAATAATTTATAGTATTAACTTATATTTTTGAATCGAATAAAATGATAATTATATAATTTTATATCATTTAATATAATTTATGTCATTTGAATAAATTTTAAATTGATTTTGGATAAAAAAACATTCCAAACATTCGAATGTTTTCACTTTAATAACTCGTTTTCTTGTTCAATCAACATGATTAATTTAAAATTATTTTTAGACTATTATGTTTTGATTTTTGAAAAATGGATTCAATATTCTGAATTAGATTTTACTATTTTTTTTATATTGTTCCCCTTTATTTTTGGATGATATGAATAGAATATTTATATTTCATTAATTGCCACAATTAACGGTAAATCTGGTAATTAAAGGTATGAATAATATTTTATGTAAAATAAAATTACACTAACACTTGTCCAAATGTTATTTTAAAAGATATTTTCAATAAAATCAATTATTGGACTAATATTATGGCCTCTTTGAGCAACTTTTATGAGATTATTCTTTATACAAAATTTTATTTTAATAAAAACCAAATATGTCATACTCATTAACTTAATCAGTATTATAATTTTAATATGAGGTTATTCAGAACATATATTAAACAATAAATAGTAATTTGGAATATAAAATATTTATATACATCATGAAAAATAATGTTTTATTATTAAGAAACAGATAATTTCATTAATGGCATGTAGAGTGATGATGCAAAAATTATTTAATTAGTGGGAATATGACATTAATGATATTAAAATATTTAATAATAATAATTTGAAATAATTAATAGAATCAATTATATTTATAGATTATATATACATATTATAGATGTTTTAAAATATTTTTTGAAGATATCTTATATTTATGATATTCTTTAAAAGTCACATAATGAATAATATCAAAACTTATATTAATGATGTTTTGAAACTAATATTATTTTATTAAATGATGTAAAATTTATAACAATATAAAATCTAGAAAACTAATTTATATAAGTTTTAAAATGTCATCAATGATCCATTTATTGTTCTTTTGGAATTTTGGTGAATCTAAATTAACCCATATGTAGTAAAAACACATGTTGACACTAAAAGAGTTAAAGTGATCAAATAAGGGTTAAATCCAAAATATAAGGGTAATAATGCAACATAAACCAATATAAAATTATTTTTTGGAGCTTATTTAGACCCATATTAATTTATGTTTTAAATAACTCACTTTGGAACCATTTTTAATTGAATATTAATTTATATTAATTTATTATTTTGGGAGTTTCCAAAAGTGCACCTCACCTCAATTATAGAAGGGCGTATCCTCCATCACTTATTCACACAACATTGATAGTTATTTCTTGACCAAACCTTATAATTTGTCTTAAAACATTCTTATCATATTCTATTTGTTTATTTTATTCCAAAAAAGAAAACTATATCTCTCATTAGAAGAGATCTAATGGAAGTCCATCGAAGAAGAGGTAGTTGTTTTACCAAATCATCCAAGTTCATTTCTTCTTCTACTTAATATTCATGTGTTGTTTCTATTATAAATTATTAAATATAATATCATATATATTATTATATTATATTATTAATATTGTATAAAATGATTATTCTATTTACCCATCCTACAAAAACAGAAGCACAGTGTGTGCGTATGTACGACATGTCATCTTCACTCCATGGCATGTTTTGTTTTTCATCCCCACATTATTTGGATTGGTATAATGATAGATATAATCGATATACATAATAAATATAACATGAAATTTATTATTTAAAAATTAATATACCATAATGTTCCTTACCCTTTCACCATTAAGGGAATGATATCATCACTCGTGCGTACGTATGGTCTACAGTCTCTACGACATAATGTGATTCATATTAAATGTAAAACATTCCAGAATGATTACCAAAATTTATATAATGAATAAATATTTTAAATATGACCTCAATATCATTCTGTAAATTACATAACAATACGCCATTCACATTAATCAGTACTTACCTGAAAACACATGCATAGGAAAATGAACCAGTTAACAACCAAAATAATTGTAATAAAGAAATATTATTAACAAACATGTGATAATATAATATAATAGGATCATATAAGATATAAAAATATTAATATGGTTCTCATATAAATTAATAACATTTTTTAAAACTATTAGGAAATATTTTTAGAAACGTATAAAAGAAATTAGACCTTTGGTAAGAGTTAATTTTACAATCTCATTATTAATAGGGATTATTTCTATATATTTTTATGTTGGGGAATAATTATCTTCTATGTACACATTTTCTTAAAAAATTAAGAAATGTTTTAACTATTATCCTATGAATGTTTAATGTATTTTTACCCATTCTTTACTTTTTATAAAATTGATTTAAATGAATATTTTTTGTAATTTTTAAAATGAGATACTTTATCACATTTTCAAACAAAATAAGGAAGGATTATTTTTTTAACATATATGGCATGAGAAGATTTTTCCACTTCCACTATTAATTAATATTTTTAATTTTCATTTACATGTTTACAAGATTCTTGTTAAATAAAACTATTTCTTTTAAAATGTCTCAAATTTTAAATAAATTATTTCAATGTAAAAAATGGTATTTTAGTAAATAATTTTTTATGATTTTATTAGGGTATTTTCATCTATATCAACATCATTTTCTAGATATTATGATTAATTGACGATATACTCTGATGATACAATCTACCAAATTTTATTATTCCATTTATGATCATTTGTACTATAAATGTTCTATTTTAATACCATTTATGATTTATGGTTAAATTATTGAAATTTTGTATTCTTGTTTTTAATAAAAATATATATGTTGATTTTTTTCACTAAATTAATATGTGGAACTTATTATAATTACTAAGTGTCCATAGGGGCATGCTATAGCCCCTTAATTCATCGGAAGGTCTAATGATACAAAAGAGTTTTGTTTTTGGATAATTTCTTACCTGATTATATATACTGTCTTGGAAAAACCCTTGAGTGTATGTTTATGATGTCCCGAATTATGAATTACCTCTTTAAGAGATTAGTTATTGATAATACATTTTATTATTAAACTATTAGAATATCAATGGTTAATTATATTTCCCATGTTATTATTCATATGGTGTTATTTGATCATCTTTTATTCAAACCATATAAAGCTCAATATTATGTTTTAATGGCATGTGTTGTTAGTTATTCACCTTTACTTGCTGTTTAAGTCTATTTATAATATCATTAATTTTATGCTTAACCTAACTGAGAATATGAGCTAACCCTTTATGCTTTATTTTTCCCATGATGCTAATAAGTGTTTTATGATTTATATATATGGTTAACCTATGAGAATAATGGTGTTCTCAAATGACTCTATACATTGAATTTTATAATGTAAAATTTAATGTATGTTTCATGTTTGTAATATGGTTTCCAAAACTATTAAACTGATCGGTCCATTGGGATTCTAATCTTGTATCTATGATTATATATATAAGTAAGGCAATGGGTTCAGGATACATTGGTCAAGTTCTTTATACAAACTTCATTAATGGGAGGAAATTCTAATGTTTATATATCTTAATATTCATGTCCAAAATATTGAATAGAGGGTAACAACATATTATTCCAAATACAATAGTTTCTTCTATTGAAAATATGAGACGCATTTTATTCATTTTATAAAAATTATTCATTTTAGGAGTTGGATCATTAATTGGAATATTATTCCATGAAACTAATTAATGTTCCCTTGGATCAATTCATGAGATCGATGAGATAAATAGGGGTAAATAATTGATGAATTTTATTTTATAAGAATGTTTCATAACTTATAAAAGAATATTTTTTAACATCGAAAAAATTATTACTATTATGGTCCACTAAAATAATATTCTCTCACTCACCATTCATATAAAAAAATATAGATATAGATAAGCACATGATATTTAAAAGGTTGAGTATAAAGACCTACTCTTTTCTAGGACTATTATCTTCACAAACATGAATTATTTTACCAACTTCAATCTTAAATATATAGTTATAAACATCAATTAACTCTACTCATCTATAATTTCCAAAGACGATCCGGGTTCTATCCTAATAATAAACTCTACTTATATAGTTGGTTATACCCATAAATATTTTAATTATATTGACTAATGTCATAGATTTTTATAACCCCATTCGACAGGCCTTTTTGGAAACATGTTTTAACCCCCAACTACAAGAACATTCTTTCTTCTTTTTAAGCCACTATAGAATGTTCTTCACATCCTTCACAAGCAGGCTGTATCAATATTTCATGTGATTAATATTCAAGATCATTCAACATTAAACACAAGAGTCTGTTCATCTCAAAACATCCTCATGAACATTAGTTTACTATGATATACTCAATATGTGTTTTTATAAACATCACTGAAATAATCCCTTAGAAAATTTTCATCTGTTACGCCTTTAACTGCTAGAAATTTTCTATTTGTATTTTTTTGGGTATCCCTCTAATTCATCTCAGTGCACATTGTTTAGAAACAATTTTTTTTACAAAATCTTAATTCGATGACTCTAATCAATGGAAGTCAATCCGTCAGAACTCTTTCTAGTGAATCCTCTTCTAGTAAAATAAGTCTAACCTTGAGCACTTCCTTCCTTAATTGATTATAAACTCAATTAGACTCTCTCAACTTATTTTTAATTTTATGGAAATATAACCAAGGTTAGTATATCCTATCTATCTCAATCTGGTATCTCAAATTCAACAAGAATGTTCACATTAGTTGGAATGTCATCTTGTTACAAAAACTGAATACTTTCAACTTTTGTATGTCTGAACAATGTTAAGTGAAAGTGGACATCAATCCTCTTATATATGTCTTCCCAGAGTTGGAAATTTAAGATATAAAAATCTATTTCCCACTTTTCTAAAACATGAATTTTAGATCTCACCCTCATCTTCAATTCATTGGATGATTCTCAACACTTATAGAATATTTATGAAACTTTTAATAATTATCCATCACCCATGACATCCTTCGAATTTGTTTAAACACAATATTAAGGAATATATTCATATTTTCTAAACTAATAAAGATTTAAACATTTAATGAACAACCTCAACATGTATATAATTAAAGACTTTATAAATTGGTTATAACTCTCCATTAAATTTCTCAGTTTAGTGTATGATTATTTCATTCCCTATTTTAGGAATTCTCTATCTAATGGTACATCTTTATAATTCTTCATTAGATGAACTCAAAAAAATTCATAATTAATTTCACCTTCTTCAGTTTTACTTTTATTAGAAACATCCATCTAATGTGATGAATGTTATATATATCCAATGATATATCAAATCACCATCTGATTGATCTTCATAATTTACTATATCTGATGTTACTTCCTATAGATCTCCATTTGGTTCAACTCTTCTATCATCAAAAATTTCATACTCCCATTTATATTTTGATATATTTCCCTATCATTTTTCCTCTATGATATTTTATCATTTGGATATTTCTTGTTTCTATAAAAAGTAATCTTTCCACATTATAGTTATACAAATATTTATAGGGTTCCCTTATAATAATTTACTATGGATGATATATTTTAAAATTTATCCTCATTATAGCGTGCTCTACAATTTTATCTTCAAAATTTATATATTAAAATATTATATAAACCTTTAATGTGAAAAACTTTTGACCTTGAATATGGTTGACTACATTGTATTACCTTCTGAACTATTCTGTTCTAGGAAACCTCTCAATCTCAAAACAATTTATTCAACATTTTTACTTCTACAAATTATTATTTATTTGTCTACATTTTAGGTCTTTCACATTATTCCAATCGATACAAGCTCAGTATTAAATACTCTATCAGATGATGTTTTTCTAAATAGGATTTTTTGATAACGTAATTTTTTTGATTCACATTATATATCATAATATGTGTTATCTGCCCAATTTTATGAAGATAATATATTATTCATAAAACTAGTTCTTATTGTTTTTTTTAAAATTAATGTGTTTTGTTCAGCCTATAAACATAATATTTGTTCTGAATGTTTTCATCATTTATGTTCTACTGATCTTCTACACCAATAACATTGTTCCTAAATCTTTTTGTATTGAAACATTATATCTTTAGAATCTCTATAGTTTTTAAATTTCCCATTTGTAAATTTTTTTCATAGATTATAAATTTATTCATGATTTTAGGAAATTTTATAAAGAACATGGAATATTCTAATTTCATTATAGAACATTATTATATTCCTCTAGATATAAATTTCTAACCTATTCTTTTTTGATAAATCAATCTTCCTTAAGAAACATTATAATCTTATAAACTTTACAATCTTTATTTAGAAACTTATATTGCTAACACATATTAGTATATAGAAAAAAATGAAACTAAACACAATATGGTCTAAACATCATCTATTTCCATGATAGAATTTGAGTATCTCCGGGCTAAATATTGATGTTTAATGGAAAAATAAACTTATAGGTATGACTTTGATGCCATTAATTGACCTATATGTTACAAGTTTTTCAATATGATATAGTTTTTTTTTGAAATATGATTATAGTGATTTGAAGATGTTTTTAGACAGCTAGTTTGAAAGTGTAAAAGTTTCAAATTGAAGTCAATTAAGGGATTCAACATTTCGTATAGTGAGATAAAGAGATGCATTGAGATTTTATTTGTTGACCTTGAAGTTGTGAAAGATAAAATATTGAGGTATTATTGTGTGATATAATGAAAATTAACAGTATATTAAAAATCATAATTATTAATTTAAAATTTTAACTTATACAGAACTAGGTTGTATTTTATTTGTCAAACAGATAATAGAAATGATGTATGGATATGTTAATTATTCTAATATGTTTCATAATTTTCTAAATGTGAATCATGATAAATTATTTACTGTGTTTCAATAATAATGTTGTGTAGTGAATGAGGGGGGATCTCAATGAATCCTAATTTCAAGTATTTAAGTGGGGAGTTAAAGTATGTTCATAAGAATCTCAGAGATTCAATAACCACTAAATCCTATTCCTCTTAAGAACCTATAGATAATCATTTATCTTACAATGAATCTTATCCTATTGATCATTAAGTTAATATTTTGTGAAATTTTTGATTATTTATAAATTTGATTTCATTTTTATATAATGATTTCATTAATTTTTGTTTACTATTGTTTTGTGCATCTAAGCTTATACATTTTCAGTATAACCTTTTTTTTGCTTAACTAACAGCCACTTAAAGTTATATGATAAATTAAATTTATTTTAATCATTTTATACATTCTTTTTTATCTCAAAAAAAGGTGGGGAAATATGGATAAACAAAAAATACTAAAGTTTCTAAATAGTTTATTATAAAATTATAATAACTTTTATATTTATAACAGATATGAATTATTGATATTCAAATTTTATGAGTTTCTGATCATAAAAAGAAAAATCAGTTACAGAAAAATAATAATATCCATTTTGTTCATAATTAATTTATATTAATTATGTAAATATATTTATATATATTATCTATTATATAATTAACTTAAACTTATTATATAATGGGGAAAAGTATTTATTAAATAATGGAAAATAAAATAAATTATATTAGAGATAATAAAACTGACATAATTTGAGTAAGATATTGTGTTCCACAATATATAATTCGTTAATATAACATATTAGTGTTGTTTAAAAATATTCTATTTGAATTCAAATTTTTTCCTTTATTTAAATTTAGTCAAATAAAAATAATTGCTTAAAAATTGACAATAATGATATTTTATTAAATTATTTAAAAATAATTTAGATCATGAAATAAGATAATGTGGTTATGATACAGCCAAAATTGTGTAAATGTTTCCATATATGGTCTTATTATCAGATTATAAGTAAAAACTAAAGCCTTTAGTATTAAAAAAATTTGTTACCATAATTAAAATTAAAATACATTAACAAAGGGTTAATGAAACTGGTGTGTTTTAAAATTAAACCAAAATATGTATAAATTCTATTAGATGATGGTATTAAGAACCTATCTTTCATTATAATTAAATCCATACCCATTTTGTATCATTTTTTCGAGAAATAATTTTTTATAATTTAATATTTTCAGAAATTCCGAAAGTGCCACTCAACTCAATCATAAACGGTAACCTTATACCGTAATTAAATACAATAAATTGATCCTTATATCCTGAAAAAATATTTCAAATTCAATTCAATACTTCCCTACAATAATCATAAAGTGTTTTATCTTTACAAAATACCAACTATAGATCTCATTAAAGGACATCTAAACGAGTCATTCCAAAGAATAGTTAATGGACCTCTCTAATCAATTTCATTTCAATTATTCTTTATCTATAATTAATATATGATATTTATTATAAAATAATTAATTAAACATTTAAAATAATATTTAGTTTTATTTTTATTATGAAAAATCCATTATAAAACCTCTTTCCCATCAAACGAGAGGTGAAAGTATCGCTTGTGCCTATGTATGACTTATCGTGTCCACATAGAGATACAATTAATTTTAAACCACCATAATTTATTCATGGGTATTATAATGATTTTAATATTTTTATATTATATTAATGAAAAATTTATACATATTAGAAAAATAATATAACAACTACCTTCTTATATCCTGTCTTTTGGGAAATCATAACACTATTCATGCATATGTGTGGACTACCACCTCTATTATTTGATGTGATTCATTTTTTATTTATATTTTACATGGATGGTAATGAGGATGGATTTTATAAATATATGAAATATATATGATATAATAATGATCCTATAAAGGAGAACTAATATCTATCTTCATATTGTTCAATGCATTGAAAAATGAAAACAACATTCATGTGTACGTATGACCTTCCATTAACAGGAATAATGTAATTAATTTTTATATCAATAAAACTCATGTATTATTATAAATATGTATATAATGGATATATATTACATTTATATCATGATTAATAATATTTACGTGATTGATGTAAGATAAATTTAAAAAGACCTGAATATCTGAACTAATATAGGCATGATAAACGAAACAGTTAACATCCGAAAATGACTATTTGAATAAGGAATTATTGATAAAAGGGGATTTTTAAATTTTTTAAATGGACCATATATGATATTATATGTATGAAAATAAAATTTTTATAGAATTATAAAAAATATTAATTTATTATATTATAGTTTATAGTGGTATCAATTCAAGGAGAACACAAGGTGACAATTTTATTTTCAATCGCATTAGTATTCAAGATTGTTTATGTTTAATTCTCTATGATGGAACATTTCTATTTCATATTTACGTTTTCTAAAAAAATTCTAAAACCAATGTTTTTATCACTATCCTCGTATTTTTACTATCATTTTTACCCATGTTCTACCTATTAGAAAACAGTATACATGGAATGTTGATATCATTTTCCAAATGAGGTATTTTTTTGACTTAGGGACAAAAATATAGAAGGTGTGATTTTTAACTTATATGGAATAAAATCATTTACCCTATGTCATGACTAATAATTATATTTAATATTATATTAAATTTTTGTAATGTTATTTAAAAAAATTCTTGTATAATATCATAGGTTTTTAAAAAAATAAGTGATTTGAATATAAAATGGTTAAAATCCTTACGAAGTACTATAAATGACCTTCCAAAATCATTTTCTATATAAAATTATATCAATTTATGTTAGTTATTAATTATTATACATATGATTCAAGGATAATATTATTATTCAATATCTAGATTTTATATGTTTTTTATGAAAATATGATTATGAACCTCGTTTCATTTCTAAGGTTTATGCTATGATGAAATGTTTACGAAATTGAATTTTTATGGGTTATGATATTATGAATAATTTTTAATTTTTTGAAATAAATATATATTACATTAATTAATTGATATTTGGTACCTATATATCATTAAAATTAATTGGGTAAATATTGATAACTCTTTAGCCCAATAGGACTGGAATATATAAATAACCTAGTTAAGTAAGGGACATTTTCCACCATGATAGTCGTTGAAGTGAACCTTCACTAATATGATGGTTTTTGGAGTGAACCCATTCCACCATGATAGCCTTGTAATATATCCTTGAATAATAAGGAAATGATTTTATATGCTTATTTGTATACCACCCTTCCATGTATTATGCCAATGTTATTATATCATGGCCCGTGTTCTTTAATTACTTTCTGATTCATGTCTTATGAACAACAATGATTTATACCATCACTGAAGGTTAAGATCAATGATATAATTTTTATGGTCTTAAAATGACAATACCTTGTTCTCATGACCTTTTTCTAATCTTATGATTATATGATCATTGATATAAACCTTATTTACTATTACTGAGCATCAAGGATAACCCTTTTTTATGTTTCAATTTCCCAAAATTATAATGAAATGTATTATGTATGATGTTTCTGAGAAGGGTTTCAGTAAAGCAATTTTTTTGAGAGATTATGTAGTTTATTTATGGACTATTTTTTTGTATTTGAGTTTCCAAATATACTAGATCATTATGATTATATTGTGGATAGAAATATTATTTAAATAATATTAATCTATTTTCATGTATTATCTATGTATGAAAATTATTGATCACTATATTTATTATCAGAGAAATGATTACTCAACCTTTGGAAACCAGGATGAAAATATATTATTAGGAAACCATGATATATGGATAAAATCTAAATGTTTTTCAATGATCATAATTGACCGTGGTTAATACTATGGTTCTTATATAATTAGGTGTAACTATTTAGACATCTTATAAATTATTTTTTTGGGATTAGGTTGATTTATGCATGATTATTGATTCTTACACTATATTTCATAGTTTCATTCAATGTGAGGAACCCATATTAATTTTGTTAACGCTGAATGCAATGTATAATTCAATTATTTTCTTAATGTGAAAATAAAATTTATGAGTAATTGAAGTTAAAATATCAAAGCTATTATTAAAAAAAATTACAAATTATTAATCATGATAATATTCAAAATAATAAAAGTTAGGGAAATTGTATTTTGAATCCCCTATGAGGAAACTACCATATTCTTTTGGTGGGTCTGCCGATACTCTAGTTTGTGACAATGGATCAATAGCATTGAAGATATATTTTCTAATCCACAATGTTTAGAACATGAGAAATATTTTATGGATATTTATCAATTTTAAGGAAAATAAAATCAGTGGTGTAGTATTATCCTTAACATGTCAGAATAAGAATAATTTGAATGTTCGGAGTGGGATGAGTTTAAAATATAATTTTTTTAGTAATTAATTTCCTCAGATTATTGGTATGAAAATATATACATAATTCCGTTAGTTAATGAATATGTAAGATGACTATATTTTTACTTATGAAGAAAATTTCACACAATTGTGAGGTAAACATATTATATTATCATTATACCAGAATTTAAGGTTGATGGATTCATCAATCACCAGAAACCATGTCTCTAAATAGATTTATCCATAATGGAAATCCATACATGTGAATAAATTGTGATACATGCTCTCATTTATATACAAATATTGGAGTTACTAATCAATATCCATATTTTGATAATAAAATAATAATGTAATTTAAAGGAAAATGTAAAATACATATAGGGAAGAAGATGATGTAGTGACCCAACCTGAGTAACCTGGCGCCATGGGTTTTGATTATTATACTGGCATACAATACATGATATTTCCTCTTGAATCATCTAATATTTTTGTAATAATGGATAAATAGATGGAAAAATGAAATTCAAATTACATTAAAAAAATACAAAAATAATTTTCTTTTCGAATTCAATTATTCCCCATAGTGTATCCCTACATTTCAATTTCAAAACATTTCCTCATATCCTAGGTAAAAAATAATACAAAATAAAGAGGTTATCTAGAATGTTCAGCAAGGGAAATATTATAATGGACACTTTGAATAAATGAGTCATAATTAATCTGAAAAGGAAAATAATTGAAAAAATCCATTTAATCAATAACATGAGCATAATGTAGTAGGAATAAGTTAAGATCGAATTATTTATTATATATAATCACATGATCATGAAACATAACATTGGATATTCCACCTAACAAAATTATAACATAGAACATCATTAATTGAATTCATAATGATAGAATACATGATTATGGAAATATAAAACATTACATTGAGGCCTTTCCTAATGATATATTATACAATCAAGGCCTAATGCGAGAAAATATATATTAGTGTTTAAGGCCTCATAAAAAACTCAATCTCGTTTTTCAGATGAAAATTGTTGATACATCGATGGGATAGAGTGGTCCCCACCCATCATTTTCCATGTCCAATGTATTGTACATGTGAAAGGGTTGAAATATAATCTACATAAACATTTTTATTTAAAAAATGAGCATATAAAATGATAAAAAGTACCCCTGATCAAAAAACTTCTTCATAAACCATCCAAGGTAATATGAATGGTATCAAACTACCACATCTCCATTAAAATTTACTAGAAAAAATTCACAGAAGTAATAATAATGAAATCAATATAACATATCCTTAGTTTAACATATGTATGATGATTTTTTGGTTCTATTTATGACTAAAAATCCCATAAAAGACCATTATAACATTTTTCAGGAAAATAACCTTAGAATTATGAAAATAAATGATTTGAAAAGTATAAAAAAATATTTTGAAAAATATTTTATATTAAATTAACCATAAAAGATTGTAAAATACTTAAAAAAAGAGAGTTCATAAGATAAAAAATTCCAATAATGTTATACTTGTCAAAATAAATATTCATATCCCATTTTCTCAAAAATTCAAATAAATTTTTTTTATAAAATGACATGATAGTGAATTTTTAACAAAATTAAAAAATTTAATAATGGGTAAAATTTTTGTCAATAAATTATTATTGACATGTTTTAAACATTTTAGAAATCATTTCTTGAAAAATATGTGTTTCATGAAAAAGGATTTCTTACCAAAGAGTGAAATAAAATCATTTTTTCATAAAAATATTTTCTTAATATTTTTTTTATACAAAAGAGAAAAAAATTAAAACATTACTTGATAAATACTATTATTAACTAGTTGATACGAAAATATATTGATTTTAGGTTATAAATATCAAAAAATTCCCCCAACGAAAACGTAACCCTAAACAATCTCGAATAGTGATCAGATTATGAAATAAACCTTTACTTCATTGTTACTTTTGAATCATAAGCCCCATGAAATAAATGACATAAAATGAAACATTAAATACCATTAAAACAAATTAATTCTTTATATTACATATAAAATTGTAGTATATACTCTACAAAAATGAAATAAGTGGTGAATATGGCATATGTCTCATAGAAGTAAAAGTGAGATGAGAAACCATTACCTAAAGAGAAACTCATCACATAATTTCATTGTCATATGGAATAATAAACTTATGATAATTATTATATTCTTAAGATCCTTTTAAATTTAATTATTCATTTTATTTAATTTATTACCATGTTATATATGATTACTTAATCAATTATGTTTACACCGAATGTTTTGATGACATTTGTCTTATATATCAAAAATGGATCTGGAAGGTTGACTATGGTCAAAGAGTTATTTAAACATATAAGTAATAATAATAACGAAAAAATTATTGTATTTATACATCAATTATACTTTTAATACATAAAATAAAATATTTTTAAGAGAAATTATGTATTTTCAGATCATGAAGATGGTATGCCATAAATATACTAGAGTAACATTTTCATTTTCCAATGAATATTATGGAAAGGAGGTAAAAAAATATTTGATCCTTAAATAATGATCATAATATCATAGATAAAATACCATCTCATTAAATATACATAAATATATCATCCATTTGGTGTGGTGATGAATAAATTGTCGCATCGCTTCATTAAGGTGATAGTCCAAAAATACACAAAAGAAATTATTATTTTTCAGTTTAAAAAAATAAAATATTATATTATATTTTTATAATAGAAAATATTTCTTGAATATAACAATTATTTCATTCATATCACATATTTTAAATATCTCTTTCTTCACCACCTTCCATGTAAAGAATTACTGAAAGAAGAAATGGAAATTAAAAAAGGTATATATGATATAATGTCTCTATAGGTATAATTAGTTTTTAAATATCATATATATATATATATATAACTTTTATATATATTATAATACCAAACTGTGAGAGGTGGGTAATAGAAGTAAAAATGGCATCGATTCACAATGATATAGTTCAACATACACATGAATGATAGTTTTTTAAATCACTATATGGAAGTGGGTATGGTTGTATGCCATTAGAATAATATAATAACATCTCATTATATTGAAGATACTGAGGATATATATTAGTTTTTTTAATATGAATTTAACAATGTGGAGGAAAAAATATGTTCACAATGCTCTTTGAAGAACGTTGCCTCTTCTATGGGTAACCTCGATAGGTTCATATCAAAATCCTTCATAGGATACCTTTCTGCTCAAAATAAGGATTCATTGATTATTAGAGTGAATTATGGATGTGATTTGGAATGGTATTGTACAACACAAACGTTTTATAAACTATGACGAATACAATAGAGGTTGTAACCTTTTCTATGTGAGGTTTTTGGTACACAAATATTTTTTGGAATCAAATAGGTGTACCTGCATTTTTTAAATCTTAAAAGGGTCCAATATTTATTATCATATATCCTTATAAATTTTTAGGGAATAATAGATCCATAAAATAAGTTTTAGTAATGTTTTTAGGTCATTTTTAGCATTATCAATTTTGATTAACCCCAAATTATACAAATTGTACATTAACCGTGGTAATTAATATTATACTATTTCACAATTCATTTTGTTAAAAAATTTAGTTGAACTTATTATAAAATAAAAAATACCATGATTCCAATTATATACTCTAATTTAAAATATTAAATTCATATAATTTTAAAATTTTAATTTAAAATTTTTCCCATAGACATGACAAGAAAACATGTTTTCAATGAGAAACAGTTCAATAGTTTTTAATGTTTTTATATATTGATTAAATATGAAAATTATTAAAATTAAATAAATTGGATTAATATATATAAAATTAAATTATTTTTTATAAAAATATTAAAATATATTTTAACTTTATAAATAATTTAAATAAAAAGGATGTTCTCATTTAAAATCCAGTATTTTAAGTATTATCAAAATATAAATATTTTCTGGAAAATCACATTTATTAACCCTAAAATAATTTTAATATGGTTATTTAAGAAATTAATTTTATTTCATGAGGTAGATATCCTAAATGAAGAAATAAAAATTAAATTATGTAGATAACGAATAACTAATCTTCTATTCAGAATAATAATTTTCTTCATCAATAATTTCCTTCTCTTTCAATTAAATATAATTTTATTTAAAATCAACAGATAACCATTGAATTTTTTAAACTTGTTCAAAAATAAAATTTTCCTATCATAGATAGTATTTCTCATATCATCAAAATTAGTGGATATGTTGATGTGGTAATGTTTAAATAATAATATTTTACAAGAGTTTCGTGTTTCATTTAATCATGGTGATATATGCATTGAATGATATCAAAGATATTGGTTTTATTTAAAATTAAAAATATCATAAAGTCTTAGGATATTCTATTCCCTTATACTCTTGGTTTTACATGTCATACATGCTATATAATATTATTTTGATATTTTAAAATATGAGGGTGTTGTTGATTATCCTTATTTTAAGCTTGATGTGTGGAAGGAAACATGGGTGAGATTTGCTAAAGGGTACTAGTAGATGTTTCAAATTTTCAATGGAATTTCATTGGTAAAATTTATATTGATCTTATGGGAAGAAGTTATCTAGTGATGTGAATAGATAGATAGCTCTATAGAATTTACCACACACACTCCAGTGTTTAAATGAATTCCATTTTGAAAAAATGATAAAATGTTCCCAAATTAGAAGGTTACTGATGATGTTAAATTTCACCAATAGCTTAAGACTACCAACAAAGGTATAACTCATGTGATCACTATTTATGATGAGGGGAATTCTAAATACATGGTGAAAGATTAAAATACAATCTAATTTTTAACTACTAATTTCTTATTTGATTATGGATCTACCAAATCTTTTATATATAAATAATTTTATAAGGGTATCAAAGTACCCCCTGAAAAATATATTTAGAGTTAGCAGTAAAAAACCTAATGGTATAATTATCACATCCCAATCCATTGATTCTTCTTTGGTTGATGTTTGAGGTAATGTGTTTCCTGAAAATTATAAAATTATTCAAAGGGTTGAATTCAACAATATATTGTGCATGGATTGGTTTTTTTACATAAAACATATATCAATAGATGAAGAAGGGAAGTTACATTTGATATTCCAAACCAACATATGATCTCCAACCAGTGTGATGACTGTAATTAACATCTGATGGAAATTACATTCATCATATGGATTTGGATTCCTTTTAAAAAAGAGTTTTTATCTTATATGGATAGAGATAAAGTCATCATAAAATATATTCCTATTATGAGGGATTTTGTTGATGTCTTTTCAGAAGTGTTTTAGGGCCTTCCACTGAATCTTGATGTTGAGTATTCAATTGAACTCATACCAAGTAAAACACCTATTTCAAAGATAACATATAGAATGAACCTATTGAGATTCATGAATTGAAGATGAAACTCGATAAGAATATTGAAAGTGGATTCATTTTTCCATGTGTTTCATTATAATTTATTATATTTTCCCTGTATTGTTTTTGGATGTTATAAGAATTATTTTAAAGAACATGTTTTAAGACGATGTTCGATTTTGAGGCATGGTGTGTCCCAAATATAATTTTCCAATATATTAAATATATTAAATATCACTCTTTCACAGTTCTCCTGAAAAAGTTGAAATACTCTCAAACAAGGACCGATATTTGAAATCTGACGGCACTATTTAGTTCAGAATATGAGTTTTAACATAGGTGCGACGTAATATCTGTTCGGAGTGATATTTTTGTGAAAAACTCACAATAAGAATAATTTGATGAAATAATTAATCTATTTTTTTTAGTTTTTATCACAACTAGTGATAATCCGTTAAATGTATGGTGATTGAAAATTCTTAGGGTAAGCTTCTCAAATCCTAACGATTTCAGAAAACGGTTGGAGAGCTTTTCTGCCAGATGAGGAAAAATCAGAGTTCACATCAAAGATCATCATGCCAATAGAGTTTGTGGATCATTCCAATGATTGAAATGAAACTTTTCATCATGAACTTTTGATCCAAACTATTAGTAGGTTGTTTTTTTAACATCATGTTTCTTAATAATGGATGAAAACTGATCAATTCCACGAACAACATTGATATGTGCATCGTCGGTAGAAAAAAATTGATAGAATTGTTAATTTTTTCATTGATTTATCCCCTAAATTTATATTTTCTCAAATAATTAATATATTCTAAATTAATAACTAATGAGGTTTTTTCATCACTTTTATGACTTATGGATTTTTCCCTCATTCACCGTAAATTAATCGTGGCCATTTTTTGTTTTCCCGTGGTTTGATGAATTACCTATTATTCTCTCATTTATTTAATTTTATTTGGGGAAATAGATCAATAAAATGGGAATGGTTCATGATCGATGGTGTGGATGACATGCAACACTGAAATTGGTTGATCAAAAGAGGTGTAAATGAATATTTGGTTCCCATTATTCCCTATTTCGAATAATGTTGACGATTTTACTTGAAAAATCATTTTTGGAGTATATTTGAACATGAAATACAAATATTTAGAGGCTAGAGGATTGTAATAACCATGATTGATATGTTCTAGAAATCATAGAGTCTCTGGGGAAGCACTAGATGACACATAATGGATCTAAGAAATGAAGAGTGACACAAAATGTATTTTGGCTTCTATGCCATATGTGCCCCTAGTTGCAGTGCTATGGTTTCATCTAAATTTAAGAATCACACAACATGTTACCCCTATCACAATAAATGTGACACCTTCCATATTAATTCGTGTTTAATTTTGAGATTATATATATTTGTGTCAAAGTACATGGTCAGATAGCACTAATGTACATGTACATGAACACGACTTGGTGTACATGGGCCTATTCATGGACACAAACTTGGTACAAAGACATTGAATGTCGAAATGTGCAGGATACCATGTGTCTCTACATACTATGTACTCCAAATACATGTTTTTAAATAGAGACTACATATCGTGTGAGGCTATTACACATGGGAATGGACATTGATAGATGGGCACATTGTGTACCCCCTGTAACATTACTTGTACATCCTAGATCATAACATGTAACCCTGTATAGATTTCTTGTGGATATTAATTTTAATAGTTTGGACATGTATAGGTTGAGTATGTTCCCCTATTCCATTCCGTCAAGGGTATAGTTGGGAATTGCATCTATGTCACTAGATTGTGATTCTCTTTAAGAACCTAGTCTAAGAAAGAGTTGTGGTGTCCCTCCATAAGACAAGAGTGTGATCCCCTATCATCATTTTTTCCTAGGTGGATTTAGTAGAATTTGAATGACTTCCTTGAGTAGGGTGTTGAATATCGATTTCAGTGGCTGTATCGATAGGTCTTGTAGAATCATTGACATAAGATCCTCTATGTAGCAGATTGGTTTAGATTGGTTTCATGCTATCTCTCAGGGGTTTTGGGCATGATCCCCAATCTTTTTATTAGAGTTCTCAAAGACAAGTTAGTTTTCATGGGCGGGTCCTAGTGAAATATACCTCTTCATTGAGTGTCTCTAATGATAGAATGTCTTGTGGAGTGTATTCTCTCAGAATGAAAATTGATTCGAGTTGGATATTGTGGTAGATAGTTGGATATGACCATCTATTGTCATGGTTCCTTTACTGATTATATCTAGGTGTTTCAATTATACATTGATTGTTATATCGTTTATTGACATGACAGAACTATGTTATTCAAGTTTAGTGTTTTGTGGTTTCCTACTAAGTATTTTTATATCCACCCATGCATGGGTTTTGCCCACAGATTTTGTGTTATACGAAGACAATGGCCCATTTAATGGAATCATAGGAGGACCAGGAGTGGGTGGAGCATAGATGGAGTTTCTTATACTAAGGTGTTTTACTAGGAGGTTTCATTTGACTTTAGTTCTAGCCCATGGATCAGGTTTGACTCCTTATAGTTATTTTTGGACTTGTATTTGGGGCCTTATACATTTTCAGTACTTTTTTTTGTTTTCATACACTATTATGGGATCTTAGATCTATACACAAATAGTTTTATTTGTTTTACATTTCTACACTATGTGAGCTTAGAGTTGAGTTCATGTGTACATTTACTATATCTAATGACTCCCATTTGTGGTATATGCTTACATGGTGCTAGTTTCTAACCCCTTTCAAATGAAATGAAGCCTTGAGGTAGTTACGGGTCGGACCGTGGAAGGTCTAGGCCTGAGAGAGTGGTATCATAGGAGTCAGTTCTACCTCAGGTACCATCTGGGTTATGGTGGAGCCTATTGAGTTAGTCCCATGACAAGACAACTCTCTTCTAGTTAATCTTTGAGAGTCAGTTCAATGAGGATTTCTATCTAGACACATTGTGACTGGTGAGCATACACGAGCTTCATCATCTACAGAAGGGTTTCATAACTGTGGTGGAGTAATCAGTGTTTTTTATAGATCACTCGTAGTACTTGTTAGATATGGCTTGTGACCAGTTATTCAGAGGTTGGACCTTTCAGTAGGGATTACAATGGGACATAGGGGATATTTTATTATCCTTTTTCTTTCCCACCTATGATGCAGTGCTTGAGAGAGAATTGTTGGTGGAGAACTTTCTAGAATAGAAGACACAAGTAGTGGGAGATAGTCATGGGAACCTAGAAGCTGAGACATCAATAGAAGGTATACTATATCAATCACATAGATCCATGCATGTCAGATGTTATAGGTGGTGATCCAAGGACTTGAGGACTATAGTCTAGGTCTCTCGAGATGGCTCGAATCACTTGAGGGAGAGGCAGAGTTTATCCTATGATGGTTGGGGACAAGTGGCTCGAGATTTTCTAACATGTTGTACAGTTGATCATGAGACGATCAAGGCTCCAACAAGACGGAGACAAAGGTAGGAGAAGGGTGGTTTTTAGGGAATCAAGCATGGAAGAGTGGAATGCAGGGTATTAGGAGGTGTCTAGGGGATTTACCTATTACCATAAACACCACCATGTGGTCTATGATAGGCCTAAGAAGTTGGTGGATTTGGATGATTCCAGCTATAGGCTTTGGAGGCATATGACCTCGAGGATCCCCTGATGATATGAGATACGATCTGTTTCTTTTCTAATTCAAATGTATTATTGAATGATATGAGTGTGATTCATTCCTATCTTGACACTTATTTGGTTTGAGACATCGAGATTTTGGTTGAGCCAATGGCTTGACCCATGTGGTTGGAGACTCTGATCGGTGGTCACTCAACAATTTATTACATCTTCCAAATATGCGATTTGATGATTGGAGGTGATAGTTTTTTATGAGATCTATTTTGTACAACATTTAGTCTTTATGATGTCATCTTATATATGAAATGGCTATTCATATTTTATGCCCACATTGATTTTTAGGTAGAGGATGTGGTGTGTCATCTATGAAGGAATGGAGTTTTCATTTTTATGTCAATAGGAGACCTTGGAGGAGAATGATGAGAATAAGCATAGGATTCTACATCCGATTTCTCAAAATTTGAATTGGATGACTCTTGGAGCCATGGATGCATTGGGATATCAGTTTCATGAGACAATGTAAGAGTACGATGAAATATTTCATGTGTACATTCCTGGTTTACCTTCCCACTTAGAGATATATTTTTGTATCGACTAGTATCTCAAGAAGAAACTAATATATGAACCATCATATCTTATTTATCATGTAGATATTTGAGAGATGAGGGTGTAGCTGAAGAGATTGTAGGAGAAGGGATTTTTGAGACCCAGTGTTTCCCCCGAGATAGCCCTAGTATTGTTTTATAAGAAGATGGATAGGAGTTTGAGGTTATGTGTGGATTATTGGTGCATGGATTAGGTGACTATAAAAATTAAGTATCCACAACCAAGGATTAGTGACCTCCTTTATAAGTTTATAGGGGAATGATGGTTCTCAATGTTTGACCTTAGAATTGGTTATCACTAGTTGTGAGTACCTAATGGGGATATACTGAAGACAACCTTAAACTTCCGTTACAGTCACTATGAGTACATGGTGATGTCATTCGGCATGAAAAAATCCATATTAGTGTTTATTTGACTCATGAACCGAATATTTCATTATTTCATATACCAGATCTTGGTTTTATTCATTGAGGACATCCTCGTGTATTTGGTGCCCATAGAAAAGCATATGGGACACATGAGAATCATCCTAGACACACCCCAGGATAACATGATTCATGGGAATTGATCAAAGTGTTGGTATTGGATTCAAGAGGTCCACATTTTGGTACACATCATCCCATAGGTTAGAGTACCAGTGGATCCAACAAAGGTTGAGTAAGTTATTTCTTGGGAGCCAGATAAGTGTGTTAATGAGGTGTGGAGTATTATTTGGTTAGTATGGTACCATTATAGGTTGGTACTTGAAATCTCTTGAGTTTTAGCACAAATTACATCCTTAAATAGAAAGGAGAAACCTTTTAAGTTTATAAAAAGAAGTTAGCCTTGATTTTAGGATTTGATACAGATGTTGGTGAGTTCTCCCATCTTGTGATTTCCAAAAGAGGGTGTCATGTATATAATGTTCTACAATGCCACAGGGACTAAACATGGTTTTTGTGTTGATACAGAGGCATGATGTTATTGCATATCGTTCATTCCAATTGAGACTAAATGAAAAGAACTATGTGACCAATGATCTTCAATAAGCATCCGTATTATTCTCCTTGAAGATGTGGTGACACAACCTAATGGGTGAGCAGTTTATAATTTACTCTAAACACAAGAGTCTTGAGTAGGTATTCTCTCAGAAAGAACCTAACATGAGATATAAGATGTTTTTAGATTTCCTCCTAAAATATGAATTCGAGATTTTCTATACACCTGGGAAGGGGGACGTAGTGGTCGAGGATCTCAGTAAGAGATCTTGTTATCATTTGTTGGTCTAGGAATCAAAGTATTTAGCCTCATTGTAGTGGTCCTCCAATGATATGTATATGGAATCATATCTACAGAAAATGGTTGTTACCTCACCACTTTTATAGTCTTTCAGTATTTATCAATGTATAGATACTAACTGTGAGACCATATATACTCATAAATCCACTAGAGCTTCTCTTGATGGATTTTTTATTGTAGGGGAGAAATATATCATTTTCAGGGGACAAGTGATGGTAACCTTAACAATATAAAAGGAGGTGTTATAGGAGTTTCATACATCTTCTTGGGTGGTATATCCAAGTGTAGAAAATATGAAATAATACCCCCAACATCAGTTTTTGTTTGTAGGTATAAAAAATGGCGTTGTCGAGTATTTATTATGATTCCTGACAAGTCAGCAGGTAAAGGATGAGCACAAGGTTTCTGTGGGTTTATCTCAGCCCCATGAGGTTCCAGAGTAAATGTAGGACAAGATATATATGGTCCTCTAGATGTGATAACCATGTACATATAGGGGACACAATTTCTTTTGGGTGTTCATAGACCGACTCAGAATGTTGAACCACTTCTTAACTAATTGATATAATGTCTCATTTAAGAAATTAGGATGCCTCTATGTATATATGATAGTCCAGTTCCATGGTTTTCCCACAATTATTGTCACCGACCATGATTATCACTTCACATATCAACTATGGATGGGATTAAAGGAGGCTTTCATGACTCATTTTCATTTTAGATTATCGTTTCTCACCATAGACTGATAGATGGATAGATCGGACCATTCAAGTCTTGTAAGACATTCTATGAGCATGAATAATGAACTTTGGCCTTAATTGGGAGGATCACATATGGTTGGTGGAGTTTGTTTACAATAAAATATATCATTCCACCATTGGAATGGATCCATTTAATGATTTTTATGGGATACCCTATAGATGTACACTTTTTTGGACTGATCAAGTTGAGTTGGAACTCTTGGGTTTAATGCTAGTGCAAGATAATATAGGGAATTTTTAGATCATAAATGAGTGGAATATAAATGCATAAAGGTGACATATATCTTATGAGGATCAATTAAGAGGACTTATGGAGTTTGAGGAAGGATACAATCTGTTCTTGAGGGCCACACCGTGACGTTGAATGAAAATATTTGTCCATGGTAACATGTTACCTATTATGTTCATTTTTTCTTTCAAGATGTTACATAAAGTTGGGAAGGTTCCATATTGGTTTCATGTACAACTATAGTTGGATTGGGAATACAAATTCTGCCATGTGTTATAATTGAGGAGGTACATGCACAACCCATGGCTTGTTATTAGCTATGGAGAGGTGGTAATTGATGATGGAGCTACCTTATGGGAGTAGCGGATATAGATTGATGGTTAGTATGAGATGATCATTCATGGTTCATCGATTCTCATTTTTCATGTTTGATGGAAGAACAAGAATCATTAGAAGAGAACATGGAAGTGTGAGGCTCAGATTTGTGATCAGTACAGACAACTATTTTCTCATCCATTTTTTTGGATTTTTGCAATGTCAATCGCAATTGCGAGGAGAGTGTAATGTATCATATTTTCCGTGTATTATTTTTGGATATTATATGGATTGTTTTCAAGACCATGCATGGAGACGATGCAAAATTTTGAGGACTGAGGTCTTCATAAAAATTTTATAAAATATATTAAATTTATTAAATATATTAAATATCAATTTCATTTATTTATCCTAAAAATGTTGAATAACTCCGAAATGTGAATGTAGATAAGAACTTTGAGTTCACTGTTGAGTTCAAAATGTGGGATTTTCCCTTGGAGCAACTTATAATTTTTGGCACAGTTCTCGATAGGCTCTTCATTGAAGGAAGTATCTTCATTAATGAGATGCACATCATTTTCATCAAGAGGATTTGATTTTATGCTTTTACAATGGTTTTAATTTTTGGGATTACATTAGCCACCATAATGGATAAAGGCACTATCTGAACCGCAAGTAATGTTTAAAGAGAATTCTTTATCGCATCATTATTTTATGTAATTATTATTAGTGACATAGTGGATATAGTTTTCTACATAAATACCCAAAATAATATTTTTATGGGTAGTGAATTTTATTAGATAATATCATCACTAGAATAATTCAGGTAAAGTAGTTCATGAGTGATAATTCTGAAATATGTTGTAATTCATGAGGGAGGTTTCCAAGATGAAGGAAGTATTTTATTAGGGATAATGTTCATTATGTTGAGTTGGTATATGAATCAAATGTAGTACATGAAGCATAGATGATCATGGAAGCATCATATTTACATGAGGCATCAGTAATTCATGAATCATAGGTGGTATGTGATGAAATGTTTGTCGCTGAATGAATTTCGCCATGCAGTGTACGGTAATTCATGTAGGATGCAAGAATGTTCTTGAAGGGTGAATGACTTTTTGAAAAGGGGATAAAATAGATCAAGAATATAATTTATATAAAATAATAATAAGTGGAAATGTATATTTCATCAATTAGGTAAAAATAAGACCTCATATAATATCCATATATGTGTGAAAATTTTTTGAGATGATTCATAACAACACAATATTATTCTGTTGGATTATTGAGTACACTTTATTTGAGAAAACCGTGAGCTTAAAAATATTTATTGGATGTAAAGCATGATGTAATGTGAGTGCACATAGAAATTTGTAAAGGATTCAAGCATGGGTATAGAAGTGATGTAGACCAAACCTTATCTTGGATGTGAATCTTTTTGGATTTATTGAATCAATAAATTTCATTTGTATTCACCTTTGACGTAGCCTAGTGAGGGTGAATAAATTAAATTTTTTGTTCCTCATGTATGCTTTCAATTTTATCATACATTTCTAACGTAATAGGATAGAAGAGTGTTTTGTTTAATAATGAAATAAGATTAAAAGGGGTTGTTTTATTTTCCCATACCCTGATTCACACCCTCAGTATAATTAACCTAGTTAGGAAAACAATTTTTATAAGTGACAAAGCCTAATATTATTGTTTCAATAATTTTTTTTATTAGAGGTCGTCAATACCAAAGTGATTCTGATTATTGATGGAAACAAATTTCAATTTTGGAAAAATTATATTTATCACTTCTTCCAATCATTATGAATGGATGTCCTTAAAACATCGAATCGAGGAATTTCATCCTGTGTTGACATTGGTGCTTTATCAAAATATGATCAAATGTAATTGGATTCTAATTCCAATTTAATCAATGCATTGGGAGGAGCTATATCATATTCAATTTATAATAAGGTGATGCCTTTTATGTCATCAAATTCTATGTGAAAAACATTCTAAGTATTTATAAGGGTAAAAAAAGTCAGAGAATTAAAATTTTTTGTTCTATGAAACATGAACGAAGATAATAAAATGCAGCCTAATGAGCCTGTTGATGAATTCATTGACTAGGAGAATGTATTTATGGAAGACATCAATTCTCACAAAAAACATATTGAATAATTAAACATTTTTACGTGCATTTTAAGATGATATCCATCTCGATCCAGTATAAATGTTTCTTTATTGTAAGCAGAAGATCCCAAAAAGATGACATTATAAATCATGTACAATATTGTTTTCATATATTAGATGAGAAATGATGGCAATGATTCTGTAGAAATGGATATGTCCAATGTAGTGGAATTCAAGGCCCTAAATAAGCTCACTATTGAGGATGGGTAGGAAGAAGAACATACGTATGACGACATATTATTCTTTTCATCCAATTTACAATTATGAAATGGAAGGTTCAAGGTAAATTTATACATTCATGATTTCAATGTGGAAAGGTTCGAAATCTTATTGGAAGGTACCTCAATAAGATTCAATATGATAATGAAAATAAAGTCAAAATTTCCATGAATAAGTTTTTATCCTCGCTGAAATGTAAGAAACGTTTTAAGGAAATTTCATGAAAAATAAAAATCTCTATTCACATAAAAAAGAAGGTACAGAATAATATGAGGTTGAGGATCTAGAAAACTAAAAATATAATGGATAAAAAGATATGTTGGATACTGTAGGTATCTCCCATAAAATAGAATAAGATGAAAATAATAAAGAATAAATGAATGGAATAGTTGATCTTTCAGATGAATTAGAATCCACTCTTGAAGAGATTGATGGTTGGGGATCCGGAATGAAGATATATGAAAATGTTCCTCATGATTAAAAACTATTCATTTAGCAATTGGCAGAAAAGAAGTATGAGATGATGGAAGAAATTTAAAATATTACATATTCAATGATAGATATATAAAAAAATGATCAGTTATTACAACCTCAATGTTGAAGAATATAGAAGGTGATCGATGGTTTGAATAACACAATGAAAGATCACGAAAAACTCTTAAAAAATAGAGATTAAGTGGTTTGCATCTTATGAAAAAAAGTGAAATATCAGGACAAACTATTAACTATAGCAAAGAAAGTAATAAAGGAAGTAGAAAATGGAAATTTTTTATTCAATGTTCCTGTAAAACTGATAGAGGAATGTTAGGATAAGAAAACGATAAATCCGAAATTTATATTTGGTATAGGATTTGATAGAAAATAGAAAGTATTAATTGTTTAAATCAGACCAAAATTACCTGCTCTGATATTGATGATTGATTTGGGAAATAATCAGAACCAAGAGATGTAGAGAAACCATGTGGAAACCAGTAGTGCAGTAGTGACACACTGGAATGCACCACCTATTAGATTTTATTGTTTTGGAATGTTGAGAAACTCACAAAATTTTTATTCCATAGACAAGGGATACTGAAGGGAACATGAAAATAGTGGAATCCATACAGATATCAATATTGTAGGATGTCATTTTTTGGTAACTATTTTTGGTGTAGAGTATTCAAACACATGGTAATATATTGCACATCAAAAATTCATATAAATGTGACAATGTAGACTGAATGTGGTCATAGTCACCATGTCAATGTATCATCAAATGAGATGAAAGTATATAATAAATTTTCATCATGGAATTTTGAAGTCGGTCCTTCATACACTTATTTATATCATGATTATCAATCCATAATAGATATAAATTAAAAACATGGATAAAAAAGAAAAGCACTAAGTAGGAAGTGGTTACAGATATATCAATTATAGCATTAGATTGTTTTAGTGTATGCATCCTTTATAGAGGATTAAATTATAATATGATAGATAAAATGGATCTTGTTATAGTAATAAAACATGACAAGGAAGCTGATTTCAAATTTTTAAATGATGAAGGCCTGAAGATTATTGGCCCGGTAAAAGAAGATTTGGAGGAAACGTAGTGATACATGATGATTTCGTTGGTTTGAAGGTCTTAGTCACAACTACCTTACTTTTAGTCAACAATGTAACTCAAGGAATACTATAAGATTTAATAGAAATATGTGTATCTTTAATGGAAGAGATAGTGTTGTAATTATATAGGTAAAAAAGAACAAAGGGGAATCTCTACCTTGGGACTGGAGAAGACGATATGAGTTTTTATCTAAATAGGAATAATACATGTTATGTTATATATGAATTGGACATCTATTCCAACTATCCCTAGAATATCTTGTCATATATGATCACCATAAGATCTCCCTAAGATATCAAGTGATCGTACTCATATGTGTGATTCTTGTCAAAAAGGAAATATTATCACAAAGTTGTACAAGGAAAAAGAATAAATTTCAACTAGAGTGATTACATTAGTGCATGAAGATGTATGTGGACATATCTCACCATGATACATCGACATGGAAGAGGTATTAAATTCTTTTCATTGCTAATTTTAGTAGGATAGAATGGGTATTATTCATTTCCCCCAAGTCCAATGCATTCAGTTTTATAAAACAATGTCATAAAGAATATGAAAGGATAAGTGGACATAAGATTCTTATATTTTAAACTGATAATGGTACATAATTCAAAAACAATAAAATGTAAGATTATCTTAATGAACATTGGATAAGGGATAAAGTATCAATAGTGAGAACTTCTGAACAAAACTAAGTGGTTTAGAGGAGAAATCCGATCATAGACAACATGACTGTGAAAATTATTATTTTAAGGGACCTACCAAAGAAATTATAGAAGGAAATAGTTTTGAAATAGTTACATATATTGAAAAGGGCACTGTTATGTCTATAAGAAGAAAAAACTCAATATGAGATGTTCTATGTGAAGAATCAATCATTGAAAAACTTTTGAATAATTGGATGTAAATTTTTTATTCACAATAAGATAAAACACATGAAATTTGTTTCATAGGAAGTTGAGGTGATAGTTTTTTGGATATGATGGATAAAGAAATGTATATAAGTTTTTCAACAAGAGTCATATAAATTTATTTTAAAGAAAATATTTCACTATAGTAGAGAATGAAAAGAATATCCACAAACATAGTGAAGAGTTTCCTAATAAATTGATGAGGATCTAATCACTTCAAGGGTAGTTGAATTAGAAACCTAATATTCATAAGAAGATATTAATGATGATAAGGAGGAATTGAAATCTATTTATTTATTATAACTATATACTTGAGCATAAATTGATAGATAAAATATTATTGGTGATGAGGAATCAGATGTTCAAATTCTAAGAATGAATTTACTAAAGTAAGAATCCTTCATATCTCTAGTAGAGACTAAATGTATTGATGATATAGTTAGAGATTAGTACAGGGATGATGATATTAATAAAGATATTGACCAAACCAAGAATAATCATACATAAGTAATTATTTCAAGACTAATATGTAGGAATTTTTTTAGGAACAATTGGATTATTAGAAACAAAACATATGAAAATGGTAAAATTATTTGAAAAAAAAGAATGAGCAGTGTGAAAATGGTACTCCCACATAATGGGTATTTATGTTTTTTTTAAAATTTACATCTATGTCAAGGGTAGATACAATTAGATTATTATGGGTCAAAACAGCACAAAGAATGTTTAATGTTTTCTAGATGTATGTCAAGTCATCTCTTTTGAATGGGGTTTTGGAATAAGAATTTTATATTAAGAAGACATATGTTTTTCTTGTTCATTAATAAGAGTACATACTTCTTTGGATGAAGGAGATGCTATATGGGTTCAATCAATCAATAAGGGAATGGTTTTCAGGACTTGATCAATTTTTACAGAATCATAGTTATCAACATATTGAATTTGATTAAAATATATATTTAAATAATGATAATCAAAGGAAAATGTTTCTGTTGTTTTTCAAAAAAAATATTTGTTTGATTAGACGAAGCATAGTGAATACAATATTCATAATTCATGAGAAGTTAATTAGAAATGTCAACGATTGGTGAATGAATAATTTTCCTCTGATTATAGGTGACACAAGGAATGAATGGAATATTAATTTCACAATTAAAATATACCTAGGAGGATTTTATATGATTTTGAACAAATAATTACATGAAGATGATGACTCTGGTGTCTACCAAGACGAAACTGTAACAGGATGATGAAGGCAATGTAGTAAAATGTCATAGAATAGAGGGAAATCATTTGTAGTCTATTATAACTAATAATTACAGGACCTGGTATTATTTTTTCCAATTTACAAGTAGAAAGGTATCAATTAAATCCCAAATAATGCAACATATTTTTAGTAAATTGAATACTTTGATATATCATGGGCATGATGTATTTCATTTTTTTGTAAAATGGAAAATCTCAGTTGGAGATACTGAGATATATAGATGATGATATGGCTAGATCAAAAGATTTTAGAAAATAAATGTCATGTGGTGTGTTATATCTTAGAAGGTTTTATATTTTTTGGTTAAAAAAGAATGATCATTTAATTTTATTGATCATCGTAGAAGTTGAATATATTTTGGTTACTCATGCTTTCACAAAGTTACTATGGATTAATCACCAACTTGATAATATTGGAGTTGAATTGAAGTCTCTTATCAAAATTCAGTGTGATAATTCAAATAATTATAAATCTAAACAAAAATCTAGTGCATAACTCATGGAAAATAACATTTAAATCATGTATCATTATATCATAGAAATGGTGGTAAATGGACTTGTGAATTTGGATTTTGTACCTATGAAGTTAAAGGTTGAATTTTTTTTAACAAGGGTCTTACCCAAAGAGAAACTTTAGAGGCATTTATTGGATCTTCGAGTTCATTCACCACAACACTCTAGAAAAAAATGTGGATCTAGTAGCCCATCTCCCGATGTTATAATGAGTTTTTCTCTGAAGTGATGACATGTGTTCTTTAACTTGTTACAGACCACCGAGGAGTGACATTTGGGTTTGTTGAAAAAGTGGGATATGTTTTGGCTATAAAATGGGGAGAAAATGTCTTAATAAAGAAATTAGGAGAATCTGATTCAGGGATCAATGAAGTAGGGGGAGTTTTAAATATGATGATGAAAAAAATTACTTATAAAAAGTTATTTATAATGATAGATATGGGTTCATGATGAAATAATTTGATTGGTACTATAATGAAGTGATTAATTGATGAACATTGCATACTAATCTTGTTTCTCATGCTGGTTATGGACATGTGGGCTTATAGGAGCATGTTGGGTAAAATATATTATCTATATCTAAATAAAAGGATGATAATTTTGGTAATATATGGAAGAATATTTAACATTGTATCAAAATATAAAGATTTTTCAAAAAATAACAATGGGATGGATTGTTGAAAAAAAAAATCCATCAAGAAAACATTTTAGTTTTCTGGGTTGATTTTTTTGTTGAAAAATCATGATGACTGCATTTCAGTATGTTTCGTGTTATAGAAGTATATTTTTTATGGTGGCATAATTTCCCAGTGTTTTCAAAATTTTTGGGCATCATAATCAGGATTTTTTATAGAAAAGATAAAAAATGTTCACAGTAATTGCACTATGTAGACCAAAATGAAGTTTTTGGATCGAAAAGGAGAGAGAAATTTTTCTACAAAAATGATATAAAATAATCCTTCTAAAAAGGGGTCTACACTATGTGAATAACAAAGTGCCCCATGAAAGACACATAAAAAAATTAGTTCATGAGTGTCTTTTCATTCGAGGGAGGCTCATAATTCATGGGAGGCTCATCGTTTTCAAGTAGAGGTGGTGATTTATGGCTATAACAATGGGATTTCATTTTCATATGACATTATCCACAAAAAAAAGATAAAAGGGCTACGCTAACCACATAACATGTTCTCAGTGATGGTTGTACTCCATCAGTTTTTAGTAATTATGATTTGAAGGTTTTTTGGATCTATTTTACAATATATAGATCACTAATCATATCATTTGGGGAGAGAAAATTTTATTAGAGATGCTCAAAACAGGAACTATCATGGTGAATTAGTTTACAAGGTAGGATGTGACTAATGTAATTAATTCATGATAGAGGATTATGTGATGGTGGGATTAATTTGTGAAAGACAAATTCCATGAATCAGAGATGGTCCACGAAGTATAGGTGGTCCATGAAGTAGAGGCAGTCTATAAAGCTTCGAGGCTTGTGAGGTATCAAACATCGATGAAGTAGAGGTAGCCTATGAATAAATGTTTTTACGTGAGGCACTTGCGCTATGTGGTGTAATGTTATTCATGGAGGATGTCAAAAAATTCATGTAGGGTGTAAGGAAGTTCTCGAAGGGACTAAAATAGTTTAAAATTTTAGTTTATTCAAACTAATAGTATGAAAAAGAGGATTTCATCTATTGGATAAGAGAAATAATTCATGGTACACTCATATATGTGGGAAAAATTTATGAGGTGATTCAAAATACAAAAATATTTTTCTGGAGGAGCAGTGAGAACAATTCATTTGAGAGATCAATGTGATTTCAAATAGTGATTGGATAAAACTGAGAGGGAAAGTGAGTTTTCTCCACACATTGTGATGGCAGTGAACCTATGCATACAAGGGACCTAGCCCAAACCTTATCATGGTAGTTATCCAAAGTGGATTGGGAACAATGTAAAGATTTCATATTAGGCTATGTGGACATTACCTATTGATGGTGAAAAAATATAAATTTTTGTGGCCCATGCATGCCTTCAATTATCATCATACATTTCTATGGGAAAGGGAGATATTTTTTTTCTTTAATGATAAAAAATGATATAAAGGGGAGACTTTTTTAATCTTTCATTCCCACATTCAAACCCACTCAGCACATTTACCCTAGTTAGACTAACACATTCTTAAATATTCCACTACCTAAGCGAGATTCCCATGTCATGTATAAAGTGAGTATGAGACATGAAATTCCAAAAATCCAATTATATAAATAATGGACACTAGAAACACAAGCAAGAATCATCCCCAAATGACCCAATGAAATAATTCCTTTCATTCCAACTATCAACTTATAATAGAGGTACCATACCATGGACGTCCTAATTCTCATAATAGGATCATAGAAAGAGAAATAACACAATGACAGTTCGGTAATGTAAACCCATTTCCAAGTACCACCCAATCCTAACATAACCAATGGTAGAAAAATAATTTCCAAAACGGTCAAACACAAAATTTATAATTAGAAAAAAATTTAGAAACCCATTTAAGAAATGTGAATCACCATTAGATATCAAAACATATTTTGAAAAGTCCAACCATGTATTTTTTTTCAAACCCTTGGTGTGGAAGCTTAATAAAACAATTTCATTCAATCCAATAAAAAGTTAAATTCACTTAATTTCATATCAAATAATTAATCTAAAAAATTATGCATTGTCTATTTTCACAAAAACATAGTTCAAAAGTCATGAAATCATTTATTATTTAAAATTAAAATCCAATTCATAAGGAAACCAACCTCAAACTCATGGATATTCGATAAAGAAAACCTCAAACAACTCCATAAGGGTATTAAGAGAGAGAGAAAATCATCGAGAACCATAAAAAGAAAAAAAATCCCAATTCAGTACCCAACAGACCTGGACCCATGAGAGGATAAAAAAAGGGAGAAATGTAACATAGAAGATAATGAAGTAAGAAGGAAGAAGAGTAAGTGAGGAGTATTTTACCTTGATAAATCACCATAAAAATAGAAGGAATCCATTTATTTCACCATATAATGAGGATGGAAGGCATGGAGAAGATGGTTGTTGACTTGTTTGATCCATATGAAAAAAGTGGGGAAGAATGGTGTGGTTTGGGGTTAGAATTAGATAGGATAAAATGGGTAATTAGAAATTTTTTATGAAACTGGGCACTATACATAGTTTGGTCATGCAGTTCGAGAGACCATGAACCAATAATGCTCCCCTTATTAGACTCACATGGAAACAACATGGTTTGTAAACACTATATGGGAAACCATGTTCCAACCATGTCATTTGGTTCGATATAAAATTATAGACAAATGTGTATGATTTCCACATAGGTTGGAAGAACCATGTTGAAGTTGTTCTCCCTCATCCAAAGACTCCCCAAGACCCAAGCAATTAAACCTAAAAGATGTATATTTTGACCCCAACCATGTACTACCCATGAATCAGAAAGCATGGAATAACAATATAAACTAAAAAGTGACCCAGTATCTAGAGGACACATGATTACCACCTAACCATACACAAAAATCGTGTAATAAAGTTAAATAGTAAAAAATTCACAATTTCAATGAAAAAAAACAAATCTCAAGAGTAAAGGAAAGGGAAAATAGATAAATCAAAATAAAATACGAAAAAGAAAATCAAAGGGTGAAATTAGTGAAACACCATAGGAAAATTGAGACATAAAAGGATAATGTATTCTACCCATGTCAAAAAGGTATAACTTTCTCTTCGGGAGCATATCTGATTATAACTATTTATTCAAGCATTACTGTCCTGGAGTAGTGATAATGATGGTTGACCTTATTGAATATTTCGTTATTTGTGTGTGATTGAGGGAAAAACACAGTGAAATAGCATGTTTTGGCATGGGGGGATAGTCTATAGAGTGACAAGATACCCTATTGAGTAATATTATGTGGTGTGATGGGAAGGAAACCATGTTATCCCAATAGAACCATGGACTTATATAAATAGGTTCACAGATCGGGGAAGGTCGAGTCCCGAAAAATGGTATTAGATCCAATACCTTGATGGATGTTTAAGGGCACTGTCTGGGTTTGAGGTTTGGGGTCCAAAATGAGGGTTTTGTTATTTAAGGGATGGAAATATTAACAAACATAGAAAAGTGATACATAAAAGGATAAATTTTACAACACATTTCAATGAGGTGATTCATTCTTTTATGGAGAATATATTATTTTAACTCCATAATTAAGTGTGGTTCTCTAGGAGTGGTGATCATGATGGGTTACATTGTGGGAAGTTTCCTAGTATGTGTGAGTGAGGAAAACACACACTAAAAGAACATTTTTTTCCTATGCATATTTTCTTTATTATGATTTGTTATACTAGTGAGTAATAGCATGTGGTGTGTTGGGAAGGCAACCAAGGTATTATAGGATACCCATGGGGTCAGATGGATTGGTTCATGGCATGGAGAAGGTCAGTTCGTGACACAACTTTTAATGATAAAAACTAATGTTAAAAAATTGAATATATATAGTTCCCCCATATAATAAATATTTTTGACCATTATACATTTTTATGAAATGATAGAACACACTAAACCTTCTTCTCCTTCGATCAAAAGTTCTCTATCTCAACAAATTTAGTATTTATTCTTTACACTTTTCGTATTTTGTTTAACAAAAATATGGATACATTTTCCTTTTCATCAATGGATAAAATACTTTCTCCCACTTTGTGACTTTTTTAAAAAAAATATAAGATGTATAAACTGTAAATGAAGTTTGTAATGATAACTAATATTTTCAAATGAATTTTCCTTTTTATAATTGATTCAAATTTATTAATATATCATAATTCATACACATCAAATTATATACCAATCTAATTTTAATTAATCTAATTTTAAATTTTCATTTTGATAAAAACAATTTCCAAAAAAATTGATAAAAATATAAGGGGATAAAAATAGATAATAAGGTAACTAAAATAAGAAATATTGATGTTCCCACAGAATAACCAAAGTCACAAATAAAATCGTATAAATAAATAACAATATTAGTAATGAAATATTGATTTTGAAAAATAAAATATATATTACATTAAGAGAAAATATAAGTGGATCTACAATAAAAAAATGACCGGAATTTATATAAATTAGGGAAACCATATGACCATTATAATTCATAAGTTTGAAAAATAATTTGATAATACATAATAGTAACTTGATTTTTAGAATAGTATCATCATCCATAGAACTATAAAATAATAATCATATAGATTAAAAAATAAAAATATAGAATTTTATATCATGATATAAGTAGATAAGTGTTTTTAAAGTGATAAAATATGTGTTTTTATAATTATAAACATATATGATTTATTTTATTTTGTATTAAAATTATAATAATTTAAAATTGATATTATTTTCAAAAAATGGGCTTATAATTTGATATTATATTATTTTAAAATAATGATATAATTTTACAGGTCTATAAGTAATTTTTAGTCGTTTAGAATATCAATCATAATAAGAAAATCAAGACTATTCGAATAATTGAGGAATTTATTTAAAAATGAAAATTTCATATATTTATACAATAATTTCCATTATTTTGATTTATTTTTTAGATTCTACATGAAAAAATATATGATGAATGATTGGTACTTTTTTAAAATATCTGATTTTTTTGGGAATATGGAAATACAATAAATTATGGTATTTAGTATTATAATCTAAACACATGATTTTTTGAGTCATGGATGATGTAAACACTTATTATTTATAAAAACATGCACATTTTACAGTATATATTATCTTGAATAAATTGTACCTAGAGTAATGATGAAAAATAATAATCTCATGTATATAATATTGAAAATCATCCCTCACATCCCCTTATAAATTTCACAACACACCAACCCTTCTCTTTACACCTTCTAAGCCTTGTATAATAATAAATTTAATCCCAAATGTATTTAAATTCATCTTCCCCACTTCCTAGTTAATGTGGTACCACCAAAATACTAATGCAAGGTTCCTTAAGTGGAATCCCAAGAGGATACACCCAAATAAGAAGGTAATTCCATCAAATTACTCTAAAATTTTATTCCCCTTCATCCAACAAAATTAATTCAACAAAACATGGAATAACTAATCAAATATACTATATTCACTCTAACTTTTTATTATAAATTCAATATCTACCATCCACCCCTTTTTTCCCCACCTCTAATTCTAAAAAACTGAAACTGTTGTCTATGTTATGTCGCTTCCCCATCTTAATTAACAATGATTATTCATTTTTGATGACCATATTAATGGAAGGATAAATATTACTTATAATAGGATAATAAAATGACATCAATAATTATCCAAATGGGGTAAAACCTTGGAAGAATGAAACAAATGATCACAAATCAAAAATATTGAACATTATAAATCATTGAAATAATGATAAGTAATCATATTAAAATCATAAGAAATCAAATATATATACAAATGTTTTTTAATTAATTAATTAATGAATCAAATTCAATTAATTAGGATGTTAAATAAAACCATAGAACTATTTTGGAACATAAGGTATGCGATCTCTCTGAACAACCATTTATCTTTTTATTATGACATTTATCTCTATAGATAACATACTATATTTATTTAATGTTCTTTAATGTATATTAATTATGTATATATGTCTCTTACATATATACATATCTTTTTCACCCTTGCTTTTATCTCGTAAAATAATCCTAAAGTCCATTTCTCAAATGAATCTCATTTCTTTCAATGGGTAATTATTATTTTTAAGCCTTACGATTGATTAACTATTGTGGAACACATATTATTATACATGTTATGATGGGTTCACCAATACAACAAAATGGGTTATTTTTCTACATGAGATGTTTTTTATGAGATTAAGAAGTAAACATAATCCATTGCGGGACTCTATCGGCCTTGTGAAGTGTTCCTAGTAGTTATGATTGAATTATCTTTTTTCCATCTTATATGTTTTGTCCAAATTCCTATGTTTCCATAATAGTGTGATTCCATATTTATTTAATCTATTACTCCATTTTATCATTTTTATCCTTTCATTTTAAGATATCATGTCACACCTTCTAACTCACATTCCATTCTTCATTACCATGTTTATTCCTTTACTGGGATTTATAGATCACCCCTTATATTTACAAATATACTAGGTTATAGTATACTATTTTAGAAGCCTAGTGTGATTTAAGAGCACATTATGATCATTAAAAAAATATGTCTTGTTTTAGTTTAATTTTATAACTTTATGTATCATTTCCTCAAAATACATTAGATATTTTTATCCTTTGGTGGTATTTAATGAATATTGATGTTACAAATCATGTAATAGTATGTGTAAAATGGTTGGGTCTCTATAGATGATATAAAATATATATATATTTTATTTATTATTATTATTAATTGAAACATTTAGTGATAATAATTGGTAAATATCAATGTATAAGAGAATATTCTATAATTTTTAGTGAAGTATATAGCTAATGGTTTAATAGAAAATACATACTTCTCTAGATAAAATATTTCAATGTGCTTCTGGATTAGATAAATATTGGTTTAATAACACTGAAAAGAGATTGAATGGTATATTTTCATCATCATCACAGTTCACAATTAATGGGACCTTACTGGGTACATAGTTTGACACTCTAGGTGGATATGCTTCGGAAAATTTATCATGACTTTACAAAACATCATAAAGGACATTGCCATATTAAAAAATATAAAAGGGAAATTACCATGGATAAAATATGTTGAATCCAAGAGATACTTATGTTAAAATATAATTTTCATTTATAATTTAGTCCTTATAAGTTCATAGACTCCCTTTAATATTTTTATTAGTATTATTCATATACGTTTTTTCCTTTATTTTTGATTATAGTGAGAAATTGGAGGTAGTTTTCCGAAAAATAAATTGATAGGTAATGTAATGATTGTGCTAATGATATTCCTATCCTTATATAAATAGAATCTCTTTCATTCATGGAAGTACTGGATAAGTTAAATCATGATAAGAATATTATTATCAATTATGGGGAACAATATCCCTCACATATGAAAGTGGATGTTTCGGTCCATTCCTTTATTTGAAAATGGACTCCTACCATTATTGGTTCTTCTAAACCCCACATTATATAAAAATGGGTTAAATCCATTGAGAAGATATTCTCTATCCTCTGGTTCACTGAAAAATATAAAATCACACTAGTTGTCTATCATATTTATGGAGAAAATGATTAGTGGTCAAAAATGATTAAGAACATGAAGTCCAAAGAGGATACTGATACCATGTAATGGGATGGATTTAAGAAAATATTATTCAATATATACTTTCCATAAACACTCTATTCTAAAACAGAGAGGGGGTTCTTTTAGTAGAATTAAATAGAAGACGAATCTATCCAAGATTACAATGAAAAATTCACACAAATTTCATGATACACCTTTATCTTTTTCATTAACAATTACATTAATGAGAGATGATAAAATTGTTAATTAATTCTACATCAAAAAAATAATTAAAAATTAATGAAATTGAAAACTATAAATAGATTTTATATTGTTCCCTGAAGGTTGATATTGATATTTGAGGCTCTTAATGGTCACATGGGCATAGACATGAAAAGATTAAGATGGATTTTACGTTAAGATGATCTATAAATAATCTCATGTTATGATTAAAATCTAAAATATAATTTGTGAAAAATGTCTGAAGAAGAATCCTGGAAAATTTCACATGGGATCTGAGAGATTATTCAAGAGTGGAAATTAATTTCATTTGACAAATCAATAATGATGATATATGAATAATTATAATAATTTTCCAGAGGAAAATATGGTATATATCAACACATAGACTATGTTATAGTGCTTAAAATACATGCAACTTTGGTATTATTCTAGAAAGTAACCTATGAAAATATTTTATTGGGATAATTAATTAAAAAAACTATATGATCTAATGGCCATGGAATAGAATATGTCATTACCACTACCATGTTGGAACCTTACAATGAAGTGGTGATATGTACACTATTTATTCATTCAATATGGGTGGTTTTATTTTAGATCAACAAATTCCAACATATTTTAAATTTTTAGTTGAAATATCCAAGATCCCCATTAAAACATGGGGGTTGAGGTATCTCTGGGAAACAATTGAGAAATTATTGCATCTCAACTATATAACTCCTCCCCAATTTATTTTTGTGGACTGAACCTCAAAAAAAATATGTATCACTTCATTTAGTGGTGTTTGATTCTATATTAGGCATGGATTGGATATTAATTTATAATGCCACCATGAACTATCAGAAAACGTAGATGAATCCTTGCATCTCGAGTCATCCACAGATTCTATTAAAGTGTAAAGATTGTGGATAATATTATTTGAAATATTATCATAAATTGTGAATATTATTTTCTTTAGAGTAAGAATATTTAGCTCAAATGAATTAGATAGAGGAGAGAGTCATGGTCTAATAAATTTTTATTGTGAGGTATTATTCTGATGCATTCCCTAAAGAGATTCGTGGTTATCCTATAAACTGAGAGGTTGGGTTATCAATTGAACTTATACCAATATATCTTCCCATATACAAGACTCCTTATGTAATAACTAGCATTAATTGTGATTAATTGAATGATTTTTAACATGATAATATGTAAAAGTGTTTTATACACTGGGCTTCTCCACTATGAAGTATGATATTCAACTTCATCAAGATGAAGGAAGGGTCAATGTGCCTCAACATTAATTATCATGAACTCCAAGAAATCAACACAAAGAATAAGTATACATTTCAAAAAATATATAAATTGTTCAATAAAATATATGGGGAATAATATTACTCCATGGTGGGGCATTGGTTTAGATGCTATTAATTAAATGATAGGAAGGAATATATTCCACTGATCTCCATTCCAATAATGGATGAACCTTATGATTTCATCGCGATACACTAAAAACTCTGTATTTCTGCAAATAGTTTTATAGATATAATTAATAGAGTATTTATAGATTACATTGATAAATATATGATAATATTTAAGATTAAATTCTGATATACTACAAAATCATAGAGGATCTTGTAGAAAATTTGAATACTATAGTAAATACTATATCGATGTATAGGCTATATGAAATGTACAGTGAAGGTGAGTTATATATAGAGTAAGTATCATTCTTAGATAATGTTATCACTATAAAAGGGATATATATGGAAACCTATATGACTAAGGCTATTGAGTACTGGAGTAAAATAAAAACAGTAATAGATATCCATAGTTTACATGGATTATCATGGTATTACCAAATATCACTAATAAAAAACTAATTATTGTAAAACATACTAACCAGGATGATGTAGAAGGGTGTAAGGTTTTGTGAGACTAGTAAAAATATAGATAGATTCATGAAATTTAACAATAGTATTATCTCTAAACATGTTTGGTAATTCCCAAAACATTGGATCTTCTCATGGTATGAAGATGCTTCAAAGAAGGTATTGGGTATGGTACTATTGGTTAATGATAAATTTAGATCCTATTCCTCATGGAAGTTAAATGTTCACAAGAAGAACTATCGAAAACATGATCCAAAGTTGGTTTTTGTGATATTAAAATTAATAATATAGTATAATTTTATCTAAGTCGAGAAGAGTGAAATATATATAGATCAAAAAAGATGCATATATATATATATTCACATAGAAGTATCATAATATGAACCAGTAAAGATGGATATAGTCTGTTAAAAAAATATGAAATATCAATAAACTAACATCATGGTAATTCAAATAATGTGACACATACTCTACATATAAATCCCCATACAACCTTATCAATGATGATAATTGGGAAGGATATATCTTCTTATACTTTAAATGGATAGATATAGAAATAAAAAATTAAGTAACAACATCATTCATTTCTCAAATAATTTCACAACCATACTTTTTGGAAAATATAAAAAAATTTCTCAAATATGTGGCGGAAAAATATAAGATGGTAGAATATATAAGAAAAGATAATTTCTATAAGTTTAGAATTTATGAAATAAGGGTTTACATGATTTGGTTCCTAGCTATTTGTACCATCAAATCCTGAGATAATTAAAGAGATATTGAATGATTCATATCACTTTAGCTTCTCCATACAGCTATGGAATTCAACGATGTATTGAGATCTCTGAGAAGTCTATTGGTAAAATAATATGGTGAATGAGATCGAATAATATACATAATAATAAAAGGTATTTCAATAAGTAAATGTTGAAAGGAATAATAACCAATAGAACACGGAACACATTACCCATACCTATATGGAATTTGTAAAACAACCCCACATATTTTTTTAGTGGTTTTTTGAAGATATAAATAGGATATCATTTTATATGGGTCAGGGTTGATCATCATAAAAATTATCTCCCTTCAATTATTATCATGATGAGTTATTAATCAATCATATTAGAATAATATATATTAGAGAAGTGGTGTGTCTACATTAGACACCAATATCAAATGAATCAACCGAGTTATCTCATTTACCCATATGTTTGATAAGTGTATCGAAGTTGATATGAACAATTTTTTGAAATTCATTATCTCTTATCTTCCCCAAACCAATTTACAATATGATAATACTATTCAGAATGTTGATGTTGAGTTGAGGGCATACTTTGTGGACTTCCGAAGTTCATGTGATTAATAAATTCCTATGGGAAAGTTCTACTACAATAATTCATTCCACTCATGAATTCAAATTGATACATATGAATTCATTTATCTGATGTAATGTAGAACACATGTATACTGGGGTCAATTTGGTAAAAATGTATGATGTATCATGAAATGGTATAAAATGTGAAGACTATTCAATAACACATCAGGGATGTTCAATGATGACATATGATCTATAAAGACAATATTCAATGAGACATGGAATTTAATGTTGGAGATAAACTATTATTCTATATATATATCCACGGATGATGTTCATGTTATTTGGGATGACGATAAAGATATGTCCCATGTAAATCAGCCCAATTAGATTCTTGATCGCATAAGAGTTATTGACTATCAAATAAAACTCCCACTAACCCAGTCTAAAGTACATGATGTATTCCTAAAATTATTCCCAAGGAATTATATACTAGAACCCTCACATGTATTAAATTTAGAGGCTATGTAGTTAGTAAATTATATCTATTATAAGTAGAAGCTAGTGATGGTCTTGGACTATAATGATAATATTTAATTAAATAAGAAAAATCACTTAGTAAAAGTAGTATGTATAATCTATCAGTATGCAGAGGAGATATGGAAAAAGAAGGAAACCATGAAGAAATGAACCCTTGTCTATTTTTCACCATACATAATTTCAAATCTGGGATCTAACAGTGCTATAAAATGGGTTTATCTGTGATTCAGAAGCATTGATAATGTGAGGGATGTTAAAGGGATGGCTTTAACAGTTCTCGAAAAAAGTGATGACAAAGGACACCATTATCACTTATATTTTTAGAGCTATTAAAGATCCCCATTATCAGCACTATAAAACACTAGTAAAGGCCCCATTAATAATAGGTTATAATTCATTTTCTTTAAAACACCTTTTATTAGTGAACATATCCCTCTCTTTATCAACGCTTATTATCCATTCACTCAGGCACTCACCCTCTATTAGGTATTTAGAAAATTCCACCCTCCTATGTGTGTCCCTACCTCCTACGAGTTTCAATTCTGATACCTCTAGCTCATACATCGACACATTTTTTTAGTTCCCTATATTATATTGTAATCCATTTTATGATATATCTATATATTTATATTGATATAGTTATTTTTTTATCCATATATTTATATATATTTATACATATGTTTATATATATTAATATATTTAGATATATATATATATATACATATATAAAATATTTATTTTTTTCTGTGTATTTGTGTGTTTATAAATACATATATACAAATATACATACATACAAACAGACACACACAAACAGACAGACAGACACACACACACACACAAATATATATAAATATATATGCATCTATAAATATTATTATACATATTAATATTTATTCAGATATATTATATATTAGTATTTATATACAAATAGAAGAATATATAAGTAAATATACATCGGTTTGTCAATACAAACACAAATACATATATATATATATACATACACATACATTATATATAAACTAATTGAATTGGTGAATAAATATTCATAAATTTTTATTTTTATTAAAATGAATATTATTATTCATTTAGATAAAGTTTATATATTTAGAAATATATTTTCTATTCAAATATATTTAAATTTTTATTTATAAAATTAAAACATTATCTGTGAATATATAAAAAATATGTATATTTTTTTGAATTAGATTATAAATTTTAGTAAAATATGATAAATAGTAGAACATAAACATGAAGAAATAAATTTGAATGTAATTGATGGGAATAAATTTAGTCTCCACTGAATAAAGGAAATATGACACCCTTAAACGAGCCTGGAAAGCCATCAAATGTTAAACAATTGGGGTATCGAGACAAATGAATCAGATTCATAGGCCTTCAGGGACTTGTTTCCTTGATAAATGTGATCGGTGTTCCCCCATTCACTATAGAGTAGAACTCGTCATAGGCTTCAATTTGAGATGTTGTAAATTTCAATTAGAAACTCAAATAAAATTTTATAAACATTTAATTTTCGGGTAACATTTTCATCTTATTTTAGATGTTTTCACAATTTTTTTTAATTTTTTATCTCCAAATAGATAGTTAATGAATATTAAACAATAATTATTATAAAATTATTAACTAAAATATATATTTAATTATTTTAAAATTCATTTTCATTAAATATCATACTTACTGTGTTTAAATGCCTATTTAGCCTTATCAAAAACATTTTTATAAAATCTCAATTATATTTATATCAACATAAATAAATTTATATATTAATATATTATTTTTAATTAAATATATATTTTTTGAAATATATCCTTTTTTAGTGCTAGTAAAAATTGTTTATAGTGGGATTTGTTAGTACTTTTTTATAGCAGTGCTAAAGGGACCCCTTTACGTATGCTTTTTTTAGCGTTGCGAAAGATCTCATTTAATAACACTAAAAAATGCAATGTTAAAAATCCAAATTTGAAATATCATTTTATAGTTCTGATAATGGGGGAATTTAATAGTGCTTTTAGCTAGAACCATTAAAGCCCTAGCATGGGATAAACCCAGCTTTGTAGTAGTGATAGTGTGTAATGTGTAGTTTTGAGGATAACATTTCTTAAGTGGGGAAGAATATAACAAAACATAATTTTAAAAATTGATTTCTTGGTCAAGACCCATCCCTCAGGGCTCTTTTTGAAACTACCCCAAGCACATCTCTGATAGTCTTGGGGAAAGTGACTAGAATCTTGTAGACATTTCTCACAAATGGGAGTCATTGGCCTATGTACATGCACACACGTACACAACACCAGGCCAAATATGTTAAGAAGTAAAAAATTCAACAAAGTTAGGCATGCATACCACTATGTAAAACTCATATTGAGTGCAATAGAATGTAATGTACAGGATGGAAACCCAGGGAAATATACAAGACCACCAAAAGATAGATAGAACACAAATAAAACCCCAAGTCCATAATGCTCATTCTTCGAGAACCCTACCTAAAGGGTAGGAGAAGGGAACTTACTTAATGTTGTAGGAGTACTCCTATTATGTATTATCTCACTGAGGACCACATGGTCCGGGACCTCCCTAAACTCTATTAATGTTTTGAATGATTTCTCAAGACATTACACGTGTGGGCAAAGCCCGTGCATGGGCGAGTAAAACAATACTCAGTTGGACTCCCCAAAACCACAAAGGTAATGCACAAGGAAAAACTACAAAAAATGCACAGTCAGCTCCACACAGGTATATACCCATACATATCCCAAGAACATCCAATTATACTCCTTTTCAACACTAGTAATCTTATGGTTCAATCCTCGTATCCAACAATAGTATTATTATTTTAGGTTCGAAAGGTGAAACATAAAACCAAGAGAAACACAATCCATGAGCTCATCTATACAATATTGACCCATCCGAGAGGTACACTCCATCAAGAAAAATGATACCATTCATAATGGTACATTTGATAGAACGTGCTCCACCATAAACATCTTACTAGGTCTATATCTAGTGACTAGCATCAAAGGTTGAATTATCAATATCTTGCACGCAACACAAGACTAAGGAAACCCAAGAGGTATGGCCCACCCTAACCACTTTATACATATGAGGGATCCCTACTCCAAACCATATCGGGAATCCTAAGTTGCTCTTATAAATATTCTCTGGAACCACTATCCATTGAGGGAGAAATATCTCTTATTTCGGTAATGTTCTCATCAACTGGATGGGCTTGAACATCGAAATTGTGTCCGACAGCCGAGGGATCTCTAACTCTAATGGAGGACCCAATCTGTCCTGCTACTCGGGATGAGGGAGTGAAACTCTATAAGTGGGTACCCTCACCTTGATCAAATAGGGGAATATGTATCATGAAGGACCTTTACCCAGATCCCACCAGGGAGTACGTCTTTGAATGTTTAAAACCTTCACACTTACTAGTAGGGTAGTACTGTGTAGTTAATAGAGGACCTAAACCCTGGTATAATAAGGGAGTACCGACCCTGTCAGTTCACATATGGAGGACCCATGCATGGGAACAATAGGGTTGTACTGACTAAAATCATAGAAGACATGCAATCTACCCTGTAGTGGAGTTACGAATCTATGTACGTCAGATAAGGAAGATTAGTTCCCCATTCTTGTAGGGGAGTACCGACTCCATGGATAGAGGACCTGCTCCCTAGTCCCATAGGGGAGTACCTACTCTTCCTTCACAATCATCTCCAAGAACCCAAACCATAGTCCCTCAGGGGAGTAAAACCCCTAAAGGAAGTTACCTAAATGAAATGAACCCACTCCCACAACGTGGGGAGTACTAAATTTACAAAATATGCTGATTCCATCACAAGTGTGATTGTACAGGGTGGAAATACTCCTCAAACCATTAGGTAATATTTAAAACATCTAAAAAAACTCACATGGAGTCTCTCAAATTGACTGTCTTGTCACGAGGGTCCAAACACCTCAAACGACCCATCAATCATAAGTACATTTTTAAGATATGGTTCTTTTAGCGAGAAGAGTTCGGCCGGGTCTGTGTCCGGTCTGGGTCCGATCCGACCCGATCATGCTGGCCTGACCTCACCCGGCCAGGGTTGGACCTAGTCTGCTGGATCAGAACTGACATACCAGGTCGACCGGTATCGACTGGTTCCAAGACGGCCTAATCAAACATAGGTCGGTTCAACTGCTCGGACTCAGCAGTCTACCACTTCCGCTACACGCCACGCGACAAGCTCAGCTAGCCGTAGATCCTGCCTGCACCATGAGCCTCAGATCCAGAGGACCCCTCCATAGATCAAAGCCATGAACTCCTCCGTAATGGAAGCCACATCGATGTGGCTACTTCTTATTCCATGACGCGTCGTCTCTTCCACCACCATGGCACGCCCTCTTGGTCGGTGCCGCGAGGTGGCCCTGTGAGGAGCCTCTGCAGTGCTCCATTGTGCTCTTTCAAAGGCCACTAGACATGCCATGATAGTCCATCCATTGATCCAGAAGTTTTTTTGGAGTCCTCGGGTCACACTGTTCATCACCAAGAATTCAAAACCATGCCACAAACCATTTCTGGTGTGAAGCTGTTCACGTCCAATATCTCCTACAGCGCCTTAATCTGATCAGCACTATCGTCATCACAACTCGGTCATGAAGTGTCTATCCTGGATCTATGATGAAGTATCCTTGCACCAATAAATGGTTTTTAAATGATATACCATACAATATTACATGAATAATGTGAATAATGTGAACAACATGAGGGGGAGAAGTAGAAACAAACAACCTGAGGATCGAACCTTGGCCATTTGTTAGTTTTGGCCTCAACCCAATCATTTATAAGGATCAAGGAATTGGAAAAAAACAAAAAACTCATTTCCACCAAAATCATCTAGCAGTTGAAACCTCCCAGAAGAACAATTGAGCCGCGAGTCAACCTATTTGTGGTTTGATCCACATTTGACATTGAGAAATCAAGAACATGGAAAAATAATTTGAAATAAAAACCCCTATATTGAGTTATATTTCTTATAGACACTGATAGAATCCATGCAGTCATGTCGGTCCTTGTTTGGATTCATTCCGTCGATTCATCACCGCTTGATTGAATCTGGACCTCTAATCTATCATCAATGCTGTGAGAGTCTCCTTCTCCTTGCTTTAGTGAAACTCCAATGGAATTCTCCAGTATTAGTAATTATAACATTGGAAATTGTCCTAGATTAAAGGAGGAAACACATTAATATGTTAATGTGTTTCGGCGTTACAGTTTTCATTTGAAACATTTTCAATACACTACAACATTTATTAAAGGAGAATGAGTTTCTTTGCCGATGCATCACTCCGTCACCATCGTGTGAAATGTCAAATAGGGAATAAAATACTTTTTATGTTTTGTTTATTCTTATTTATTAATGTCCCAAAAAAATTAAAATTTTCCCTTGACCAACATATATTGAGGTTAGGGTCCCTTAAGAAAAGAACTCCCTCAAAAACCTAACGATACTCTCAGATTTCAAATCTGAGTTACAATTTATGAGTTATAAGAATTTGAAAAATTAAATTATTTATATTTAATTATTTAATTTATGTTTACATCCCAAAAACTACTGTCCATTGTTTTTCCAATGCTAGCCAATTTTTGGCTCAGTCTAAGGAAATCACATCCCCATGAGATCAACAGTACTCTAATATTTCTAATCTGATTTACCATTAATTAGTTATAAAGATATTAAAAATAAAATAGTTTTTTAATTATTTTATTAACATTTATTCCATTTTATGGTTTTCTTAATGGAGAGTCTTGCTGACCAAATAGATGTCACGCCTAGGGTAAACCTACCATCCTTAATGAAATAGTTCCCTTAAATTTCTGATCCAATAAACAGTTTAAGAGTTAGTGAACTTTTTTAGGAAAATCGCTCACATGTTCTATTTAAAAACCTAACTATTTTTGACGATCCATTTCGGACCCTCCGGGCCTTAGAATTGCAAGCCATCTCAGCACCTGGTCTCGTTATTTTCCAAAAAATATTCTACAAATAGAACTTGGAAATTCCGTTTCATTAAATTATCCCCACCCTATGTATTTACATCATCAAAAATCCAAAAAAATCTTTACTTCATAAAAGGGTGATAGTACAGACCACGAATCAGAGCCTCCCACTTCCATATTCCCCTCTTAAGATCCTTGTGATTCCTCTGGACATGCACCATGGGAAAATATCATCTGTGAAGTATCTTTTTTGCATGTTCAATGCGAGAGTCTACCCAGTGTTACCTGGGTTTCCTTTTCACAGACCCTAGAAACCACATTCGATTACTTTAGACACAACATACCAATTTACCTAAATCAATAAATCAGAGCATCAACGATAGCAGTAAATACGAATAATGACACCGTAAGGCCTCAAGTCTATGACTATGAGATCCCAACTACAACTCTCGCATACAAGAGTAGAGTCACACTATCAGTGCTAGTGTGTGATCAAGAGGCCTTCTCTAGTAAGAGTCGCTAGGCGTGAGGTGTCAAGTCTATAGTTTTTGCAGGACCTTTATGTCTCAAACAAAAATAATGGGAAAAAGGAGTTTAAATATCTCTTGTGTCCATTAATATAGTCAAAAATAGAAAAAATACATAGTTCATGCCTTGAATCTCTCCAAGAGTCTCTGGGTTATAAGCTATTTCCACATCCAGCTATCCTCACCCACGTCCTCTGGATCCCTAATCCTAGAATGGACTGCCTACTGTTGTTCTAGCTCCTCTACCTCACCCACCATAATGAGGACTTCCATTTTCCAAGAATTTTCTCTACCAAGTCACCTTTTCAGCCTGATCGATCTCAGTGGCATGATCGGTCGGAAAATATCTAGCGAGATTCCTGCAGGCATCACAGGCATAACATCTCCTCTCCTATGGCTGATCTACTCCCCAACGCTACTTCTATGCCATAGTCCCACACGATTGTATTTGGAAATGGGTATACCTCTTATACCACGATCCCATCACATGTTGTTTTCTTTCTATTATAGATGCCCCTGTCTCGTGATCTCTATGGTGGGTCACATCCATCTATTCATCATCCAGAAAACATTGGACCACCAGGGCTCACTCAAGAACCCCATCATATGTGGGAATATTCAACAGAAACACTGATTCCCTAATCTCATGGAGTAATACCTGACTGAATGTTCTATCATTGAAAAAATTGTCTCACACCATATCTTGGGAGTACTATGACAAGTTAGTGAACATCACCAAAAACATTGCAACATTCATGCTGCCCTATCGAAGCTGGATAAGCACTTGGATAAGAATTGACCTCAGTGTGGCTTTGTAAAACTCTACCTTGGAGAGTCTATCTTACACTTCCCAGGTGTGTGTTTCCTCGTTGTGCGACTGTTTCACCAAGCTCCACCAGCATCCCACTGAGTCTTGAGGAAGGCTCATAGAAGGGAACACCATCTGATCGAGAGGTGAACTCACTAAGAGAAAAAATAAAGTGACTACCTCAATCCATTCATCTTCTACCCATGGGTCTTGATCACCCTGAAATCTCAAAGGTAACTACCTGTACAACTCGTGTAGCACAGTCGCCCTATGTGCATCCTCTATCTGAACTGTCTGTAAAACATGCTTCTTTTTGGGTGTTGCTAGCACTAGTAAACCAAAAAGAGGCAACACATCAAAGTCAATGCATGACACTGAAGCCTCGTCTTGGGGTAGATCATCATCACAATCATGTTGTATAATCCTCTCTAGATATCTTCATGGAGGCATCCTGAAATGGATAAAGATGGACCACAATTAATAGAGTACATCTAGAGAGATGACTCAAGAAGGACATTGAAAACACTAACCATTCATATATGATACATGTTCCATTTATTTCTTGGAGACCAGTTTCCTAATTCACCCTTTAGAAAACTAGGTTATTAGAGTCCCAATGAATGGATATATCAGCCATCACTCCAACACTAGAACCTTTGGCCTAAGAGGTGAACTTGAAACATCTTTATATTGTCGCTATGAAACTCAAACCATGCTCACGACACTATGGACCTAAGGTAGAACTGACCTCAATTGATTCCAATCTGTCACACCCCATCCCCCGAGGACAATTCCCTGACTACCTCAACCCCTCTTCTGATAGACTAAGGGCTAGTGACTAGCAACGAGTAGGAATATCCCACAAATAGGAGTCATTGGGATATGAACCTACACACACGCACACAACTCCAAGAAAAAGATGCTGGTATGTGGAAAACAAGGAATTTATGCATGCAGACCACTAAGTAAAACACAATCAGAGTGGAACATAATTTAATGTAAAGAGTGAAAAATCAGGGATGTATATAGGTCCACCAAAAGAAATACAGAGAATAAGTAAAACCCCAAGCCCTTGAAGCTCATCTGCCAAGAACCCTACCTAAAGTTTAGGTGAATTGTTGCTATCAGAAGCCATAGGATTACGCCTCATATGTCTGATCTCACTGATCAACACCTAGTCCTGGCCCTCCTAGGACACCATCAATGAATCAAATGTCTGCATAAGACATGACAGATATGGGAAAATCCCATGCAGGGGTGAGTAAATCAATACTATGTATGACACCCCAAAACCAAAAAGGTAAAGAGCAATTGAAAAACCAAAAAGAAATGAACAATCATTTCTAAAAAGGTATATGACCATACATATACCCATAACATCTGGATATACTCATTCCAGACACCAATAAATATAAGGTTACAACCTCATATATAGGATCATGATTCACATTTAGGTTCAAAAGGAAACACATAAATCCAAGAGAAACACACTTCACAAGCTCAGCTATCAAAAATGGAACCCATAGGTGAGGTCCACTCCATCGGGAACAACATTACCATTCTTAATGGTATGTCTGAGAGAACATGCTCCATCAGAAGCATAATACTAGATCCAACTTCAGTTCCTAGTACGAGAGGTTCATTCACTGTTGACTTTCACCCAACTCAAGGCGATGGAAACCCAATTGGTGAGGCCTGTCCTCAAAACTATACATAGATGATGGAGTCATGCTTCTAACCTTCTTGTGAAACCTCCATCGCTTAGATAATGAGTGGCTAAAACCAGAGACTATCGAGGGATCACTAGCTCCTATATAGGTAATGTTCTCATCAAGTGCATGGGCCTACTATTCACAACATTTTTCAGGAGACGAGGGAACTCCAACTCAAATGGAGGACCCACTCCCCATCACAACTCATGATTGGGGAGTGAAACTCCGTAAGTGAGAACATTCCCCCAGATCCCATAGGGGAGTACAAATCATGAAGGAATCACACTATGATCACATAGGGGAGTAAAAATTCATAATTTTAGTACCTCCACCCTACGCGGTAGGGTAGTAGTAGTCAGTAACTAGAGGACTCATTCCCTAGTACGACATGGAAGTACTGGCCTTGTCAGTTCATATGGGGAGGACTCACATCATGGAACCATAGGGGAGTACAGATTCCAATAATAGAGGACCTTCACCCTACCCTATAGAGGAGTTCTAACTCTATATATGTTAGATATGGAGGAAATGTTCCATAGTAATATAGGAGAGTACCAACTCCACTGATAGAGGAATCATTCCCGAGAACCATAGGGAAGTACCTACTATTCCTTTATCAAAGTCTCCAAGAACCTGCACCCTCGTCCCAAAATGGAGTAACACCCCTAGAGGAAGATACCTAAAGGAAACGAACCTACTCCCACAACATGCGGATTCCCAACATTACGAAACACGCCAATTCCCACTCAAGTGTGATTGCATCAGGGAGGACTTACTCCTCCAACCATTAGACCAATTTTCAACATCCAAAAAATCTCACTTGGAGTATCTGAAAAGGAATATCTCGCCAGGAGGGTCCCAAATCTGCAAACGACCATTCAATCAGATGTACGTTTTTGAAAATATGGGCTTCTTAGGGAGAAGAGGCTGGTTGGGTCCGGGTTTGGTCTGACCCGATCGGACCGGCCCGAACTGGCCCATTGTGCCAACCCCTCTTATCTAGCCTGGATTGCTCGGACATGGGCCTATTAAGCCACGTATACATGGTGGTCTGCCGCATATGTTTTCTGCCATGTGCCCAGCTTAGCCAATCTCAAATCCCACCCGAGGCATGAGTCATTTGTCCCGTTGACCCTACCATGGCTTGAATCCATGAGCTTCTCCACATGCGTAGCCTCGTCAATGCATATTTTTCTTCTACCATAGTGCACCTCCTCTTTCTTTTGTCATGCGGTTGCTGGTGCCGAGCCCGGAAAGCCCTTTGGTGGGCCACCATATGAACACTCATGTTTCATTGTTTTATCTGGAAGATGTTTTGAAGTCCTCTGGTCGAACTCTTCCTCATTAGTAATTTTGAAGAATTCCATGATACCTTTCCACTGTGAATCTGTTTGTAAGATATTTCTCCCATACCACCTCAATCCGATCATCACCATCATCATCGAACCTCTATTTTGTTGTGTCTATCCCGGATCCATGATATCATATCATTTTCCATGAAATGGTTGTGCAATGATTGACCATTCGTTATTCCGCGCTGAATTAGAAAAATGGTAAGAACATGGGGGAGAGAAGAACAAAACACAATGATAAATCCTCTGTATGTATTTTCATTCCAGCCTCCACCCAATCTGTTAAAAGTTTTAAGATAGTAGAAACCAAAAAAAATCTCACTCCCCCCAAAATCATCTGATAGTTAAAACCTACCATGAAAATTATCTTTCCATTGGTGAAACCATTCGTGGGGTGATCCATGTTCGTCATTTATAAATCAATAATATGGGAAAACAGAATTCAAAATAACCACCCATACCTCAAGTTGTATCAATTGCAGACATTGATTGAAGCTTCGCTGCCACATCGATCCTTTTCCCACTGTTGTTCATCGATTCATCTCCACATGATCAAATCCTAACTTCTGATCAAGCAACATTGGTGAGAGAGTATCCTCCTCCATTCCGTAGGGAAAATCAAGATAAATATTCCAGTGTTAAGAATTCTAACAATGGAATCTATCTCAGATTAATGGAGGAAACATGTTTCAATGTTAATATTTCTCATTGAAATAGTGTCACCATGTTTCTTCATTTACGAATGGAGAATGGGTTTCTCCATTGAAATGTTTTAGCATTTCTACATTGAGGAGTATTGAAAAGGAAATAAAATATAATTCTTTATGATTATTTTATTACCCTTAAAAAAGTCCAAAAATTTAACATTTTTCCCTCAAAATATGCCGGTCAAGATTATGGTCCTCCAAAGGAATTAACACCCTCAAGAGATCAATGGTTCTCTCAGATTTCCAATCCGATTTACCATTTATGAGTTATAAGGATTTGGAAAATAAAACTATTTTTATTTAATTTTTTTATTTATGTTAACATCCTGAAAAATATTCTACTATTTTCCCATGTCTGCTAATGTTAGGTTGTCCCAGAGGAAGACACATCCTCAAGATATCAAAGGTACACTCAGATATATAATATGAGTTACGGTTTATGAGTTATAAGGATTTGAAAATAAAATAATTTTATTTAATTAATTTATTTAGGGTTTTGCCATTTTTGGGTTTTCTCACTAGAGACTCGCACCAACTAATCTTTAAGTCATGCCTAGGGTAAAACCACCATCCCAAATGCAACAGTTCCCACATATTTCTAATTTAGGCACCCATTTAAGTGATATTCCAATTTTTTAGGAAAACTACTAACACATGCAATTTTAAAACATAACAATGTCGAGCGGTCCATTTTGGGGACTTCAGTCCGAGGAATCACATGTCTTCTGAGTGTCTGGTCTCATAATTTTCCCATGGATTTTCTAAAAATAGATCCAAAAAAATATTGTTTTTTTACATAACCCTTATTATATTTTATTATATCTTGTCATGTAGCATAATACACACAAAACACATGACAATGATAAAAAAAATTATAAGAATTTAAAAAATTATTTTATATAACACAACTAGACATACAAAAAAATATTAAAAGGGGATAAAAAAATTAAAATAATATATCTAACATATGGAAATTTGGATATGATTAATCATTAAGAATTACTTCACTCACAAACAATACCATAGATGTAAAATATATTATTAGTAAATACATATTCATATTTAAATTGAAAATATATATAACCTTTCATGAAAATTTAGTTGGGTGAATAATGAATGAAATGAGTTGTATTTATATAAAAAGGGATCTTATATGGTTATGAAAAATCTAATTGTGAGAATATTAATATTATCATTAAGAATAGTAACATTTTTTTAGAATAGTAACATGACCCATGGAAATGTAATATTTTATTCATGTAAATTATAAAAAGAAAATATGACATATTTATATCATGATACAAGTAATTAAATGTTTTGAAAATGATAAAATAATTTTTTATTTTTTAAAACATAAAATATTATTTAAATTTTTATAAACAATATAAAAATTTAAATGATATAGTATTTTCATAAAAGTGGTTTATATATTAATATTATGATTTAATAAAATGGGAAAATAATTTTATGAGGTTATATTTAATTATTCAAAGGGTAACGAATCTGTCATAACCATACAATTGTATTTTTATGAATAAATTAGGATTTTAATTAAAAATAAAATATATAATCCTTTGAATTTTATTTTCATAATGTGGATGACATTTTTTTACATATTGATATATTTTTAGGTTGAATTTTTCTATTTTTATACAATATATTATTTTTTTATTGAATAGTGAAATATTAAAAATTGTGATATTTATCATTATAAGTTAAATACATTAATTATTAATTCATATTTGAGGCAATAACACATTATTTCAAACTAAAATTAAAAATTTGTTTTATTTTTTAGATGAATCAATTCTACTGATAGACTTGATCGAATATAATAAACTAATGAATAAAATATTTAAAACAACCCTATCGTTCACTTACAGATACCACCCCCTCTATTCCCAGCATCTAAGCCATGGAACATACAAAATGTCAACCCAAAACTCTCCCAAATAATCTTCCCTATTCCCTTTTTCTTTGGGTCTCAACTATATACCAATCCAAGGTGCCTCAAGTTCATGTCCTAAAGAAGACGTCCAAAAGAAAAGTTAATTCCATCAATTGACTACTTTTAATTTTCCTTCTTCTTTATCATATTAAAAAAATTACATCAAACATGGAATAATGAATCTAGTATCATATATATACATTAATGTTATATTTATTAAGAAATAATTATTATCAACCCCTTCCCCATCTCTTCTTATTAAAATAAATAATTTATTGTCCATTTTATTTCGATTCCCCACCTTTGTGGAAAATGAGTTTTCATTTTCCAAGACCGAATTGATGGAAGGGTAAAATTAAATTATAATGGTTTAAAATTACATTATTATGTATATTTTAAATTTAAAATATTCTGAAATGAATATATTTCAATAATTTAAAATAAAAAAAAACTAGTTTGGGATGGTCGTTAAAATCACCTAAATGAACTTACGGTAAAATAGAAAAATTATTACCTATATAATCATTCCAATTTAAAAACACTTATGGGTATATTGGGACATTTATATTTATATAATAACATGAATATTATTTCAGTTATCTTTTGGTGTTCTAGATCAATTTTACATGAACATTAATAATTATCCCCAGTTGACTCGATTTTTGGAACAATGAAACAAATTCTCCTAGAATAATAAAATTCAACATTTTATGTCATTGAAATAATTATAATAAAGTAAAAATAAATAAAATTTAAATTTAAAATTTTATATTGTGTAATTTTTTAATCTAATTTTATTATTCATGGTATTAATATCAAGCATGGAATGATTCTCGAACACAAGGTAAGTGATATCTCAGAATTACCCTTTTTTACTTTTGGTTGTAAATATTCTCTCTATATCTAACATTATATCACAGTTTAATTTTATTTAATAGTTCTAAATTTTGTATATATGTATCCTAAATATATAACTATCTGATTATCTCTTCCATTGATGAGATAATACATTCCTTAAATTCATTTCTCAAATGAAAACCATGCCTTTATTTAAGAAATTCATATGTTTATTCAATATGATTGATTCCCATTTTTTTATGACTTAAGGTTATTAATGTTATGATGGGTATTCCTATATTGTACTGTAATTAAAATAGTAATTTCTTACTCTCCTGAGATGTTATTTATTGGGTTAGGGAGTAAACTGTATTCATTATGGGACTTTGTCAACCATATGATATTGTATTGGAAGATAGCCTTGAATTATGTTTCTGTCTTGTTATATACTACTACAAAATACCTATGTTTCCATGATATTAAGATTCCATGTTTCTTTTATTATTCTAATATAATAATAATCCCAAGCCATTACTTTTATGATATCATGGTTTTTCCTATGACACACATGTTATGCTTTACCACCATGTTTATTCCTATAATGGGGGTTCTAGATCTCCTAATCCATTTATGTATTCCCTATGTCATCCTATATAGTTTTTTAGAGATCAAATGGATTTAGGAGTTATTTATAATGTTTAAAATAATTACTTTTTATTTTAGTCTCTGGTTTTTTATACGAATCCTTCTATATATATAAGGTATTTCAATCCTTTGGTTGTATTATATAGATATTAATGTGAAAAACACGTTATAACATGTTAAAATAGAGTGTTTTGTGATATAATTTTTTGTAATGAAATAATAAGAAATAATTTAAACATAACAATTCATAAAAAAATATAAAATTCCATCCATTCATGAAAATATAAAAAATCAATAAAAATATATGGGGAAGATGGTTCATCCAAAACATAAATTATTAAATATTGAGATCAGTTTATAAAAAACTATTTTCAAGAGTTCAAAAAGAAATATTAAAATTTATTTGAAATATTTTTTATCATATATTTCTTCTTTTCCACATATTCTTAATATTTCTCTAATATATAATCAACATACTTTCACTTCCCAACTTCCTCTTCTAAAACACATATATTCCTCTTATCAATCCCTACATTTAATAATTATTCAATGAAATCAGGTATCTTCTCACCCTTATTTGATATTTCATTATATTAATTCACTTATAGGTATTTCAAATTGTCAATTTCTCTATTTATTTCACAAAATTCAAAACCAACACACTTTTCAAAAATTAAAACTGATTAAGCTTATTTTTTTCCAAAAATTTTCTAAACATAAAATTTGACATCCCCTTTGCTCTGTCACATCTACATGATAACATTCTTCCACATCCATTAGTCATTTTTTTCAATGGAAATAATTTTACTATTCCACTTTTTGAATTACAATCACTACAAATAATTTCATGGAATATGTTTTTTTAGAAACATCATTTTTCTATTAAATATATTTTCATATTTCTTGTTTTATTGTGATAATTTACATTATATCATTAATATTATTGACTAAATCACTAAACTAATTCATTTACATATCAATAATTTTACAACTTATCCTTGGATAATTGTTGGTTGAATCAGAGAAAAAATCTAGAATAAATAGATTACTAATTCTAAAGAATCAAGAATCGTCTTTTATTTTAACTCAATTACCATTATAAACTTACAAAACATCAACATATTTACCATATTCATCTTTTTTGTAAAAAAAAAATTAAGTTTGGGATTTTTTATTCAAAATATTTTTCCTTATCATGATCATTAACATTAGAATACTTCTTTGATTGGGTAAATATGGAAGTATAATAATAGAGAAAAAACTCCTCAATGACCAAATATTTCATTATATCTTTAAAAATCAATATTCCTTTATCTAAAATCCCTAAAATGATTTTATAGGATCCCTCATGAATTCATATTAAATATATTATTAATGGGGTTTTAACTCTACATATTTCCTATATTCTATTAAAATGATAGAGCCTGAACGAAAACATTGGTTGATTTTCCTTTTGGATAAATGAATTGATGTTTTCCAATTAAATGTTGAGCAATAGAGTAGTAGACAACAGATTTTATTTGGTTGTAGCATCATCCATTATGTGGATTTTATCAATCACTTTTAATAATATTTTACTTTCTTTTTTCTGTTTCCATTTTCTGCTTCTCCTATTCCTGAATATTCTTATACATCTCATCCTAAAGAGATAGGTCTTTAACCTTATCTAATATGAATGATGGAAAATAATGAGGGTTCTATTTCTATTTTCAAGAAAAGAAATACAATATTCATCAAAAAATGTATTTCCATTTTTATTGGCATTATAGTTTACTTTTTTCAAACTTTCCACTTGTTGATTACTTTTTATTTTGGATTTTTAGTCTCACAAATGGACACAGACTTAACTATTTTATAAAAACAATTATTTTGAGAATGAACATATAAAATATTGAACTTAATCATTGTACCCTCACAAATATAACTACATTTCTCCAATATTAAATTTGACTCAAATTTATTCTTCTAAATATTGATAAAGATTACAAAAAATTGTTCATGAAAATTTATAAAGTAAAATATTCAACTTCGAGGAGAACTGATTCATTGATTCAATGAAAGTAAAAAAAACTCCAACCAACTGAATTTACTTATATTTAAAAGAAAATATTTTACTTAAGTGTCTTGAACATTTGGTGTATATATCTCTTTATTTCTGGGAATATAGATTTTTTTTCACCCAAAGATCCACAATCCATATATGTAGAGATAAATAAGAATATTCTGAACATTATCATATAATGTAATCAAGGATGTTTTAGACTTTTATTTATCAAAACTCTATAAATTCTCATATAATACATATGTAACAAGGTTTTCCTATCCTTCAAATTGACTCTAAACTAAATCAGAAACTCCTACAATACTCAATTTATATAACTTCCCAATAATACTAATTTTGAAAAAAATTATTCAATAATCTTCAGTAAACTCTGTATAAGAATATAAATCTCTAACAATCATAGAGAACTATAAAAAAATGTCATGTTTAGAAACACATAATGATTCACACACTTGAAAAATTATAATTGACTTTATCAAGGAGTTTTAATTATCATACCATCTATTTGATATAAATAATTATTTCATATCCATTTTTTAAGATAATTCATTTTAGGATTCTATGTTTGATGATTAGATGAACATTTATAAATAGACAAATCACAATGAAATGAATGGAGTAAAATTTAAAATCCAAGAGTTTCATTCATAATTCAATAAGTGGTGAAGGATATGGTAACCAACTTATACTCTCTATATATGTAAGGAGATAGATGATTCAACTTCTCCATATCATAATTCTTGATATGAATCCATTATTTTGATTAATAGTTGATAAGGTTTCATAAAATATGTTAAATTTTTTGAACTCTTAGTGTTTTCTAAAAACTATTCGTATAAGTTTTATTGGATGTACATTTGTTTTGATAAAACTAAATAGTTTGTAATATTTTTTTAATAAAAATTATAAAAAACATAATGTAAATAATAATTAATAGAAAAATAAAAACCAAATATTTAAAATTTACATCATGGAGAAAGAATCTATCAAATTTCATAAAATATTTTTCCTATTAATTTAAGCTTATTAGGGTAAAAAACTAATAAAAAAATATTCTTATTAGTTATGATTAAATATAAATATTGGGAAAACAATTACTTAGGAAAATATATCAAAATTATTTTTAAGGAAACATTCTTAGAAATAAAAACTATATTATGAAAAAGAATTTTTATCCCAAACAACATAAAAAAGGTTGTCCCTAATTTTAAGGAGATTTTAATATAGGGATATGGTTTAAATATACAAATCACTGGCCCAAATTTCCTCCCAAATAGTTCAAGGGGCCGAGTGAAACTAGGCCTTAAGCGTGCCTCCCCATATTCTAATGGCAGTTGATTAGTAGTGAGGGTGTAATGAGGTGATAGTTAGGAGACTATTCCCTCTGGTGATGATATATTAATTCTCTATGTAAATATAAAGTAGTGGATTGAATGACCATAAAGATATACTCGAACCAGTAACCCACCCAAATAGGAAGCCTAATCAGTATAAAAATATTGTAGAAGTAATAATCAAAAACAAAATTAGAATAAAATAAACAATACAACATGCCATTGTTAGAATTCAAAATAGAGCATGCATACAAAAGAGTTCATAAAATAAAATAAATTGAAGGGTCAATAATGGATTACCATTGTACATACATATAATATGAGCATTCTAAAATCGAATGTAAAACTCAAAAGGAAAACTCCAGCTGACGTAAGAACTTGTGGTCACTTTCCTTCTATAACATTCTAATATCCACTACGATTCATCTCTAGAACCCGAGCCTTTACCTAAATGAAAAGTCATAAAGTCTACAGGCATCCAGAATGTCCCATGTAGGGATTGAGAATGAGTCTCTGTATTCCTCCTCTAACATATTCATACCATACATTTTTGATTCATTAGTTTTGTACTAAAAAATAAATAAATACAAAGAATGTATAAAATAAAAACAAGCTTCCTTGGAACTCAATATCCACCATGATCTATCACATGCCTCATCCATGGCCAGAATTTTGTAGTAGAGATGACCCTTTCCCATGGACCATGGAAACCCTTGATGTTATATAGTCTCTGGTGAACCCTCATGTTCCACCTCCAATGTCACCAGCACCTCATACCATCACCAAGTAACTAAAAACTTGTGTCGATATCATGTAAATCTTTAAGGCAAACCCAATAGATAATTTTGTCCCTTAGACCCCTGATTAGAAGAACACATTATCTCAAAGACCTAGATATGGTGGAATACTAATATATATACTTAAAATAAATCTTCACAAAAAATAATATTTATAGAGGACCAATGAAACCCATCATCCAAAACGTATCATAGCTCAAAAGCCTCATGCACAGTGAGCCTTTTCCCCCAACAAACAGTCTCATCACTATAATCTGATAGATCCTCACCATACCCAGAGATTTATATAGAAAGTACCACATAACATTTATCTAAGACACAACTACTCAGGGAATCTAACTACCTGATTTTTCAAAACTACCACATCAATATGTCAACCTGTGTCCACATGACTCCAAATGGAACTTTTTCCAACACGAGTGAGTGATTATAACCAATTTATATCTTAACACACACCAATTCTGAGAACTCATACCCATATGACCATGCATTTTAATATGATGGGCATGAAATCCCAAATATATCAATACATTCCCATAACCTAATGTCCTAGGCACCTCAAACAAAGATCAAATTTCACAACATATGATCAGTGTTGCCCATAAATCATATATAATGGGCCACACCCAACCAAACCATCACATCCCCTAAAAAAATATCATTCACTATCTGAATCATTGGGTCATAAATGTATTGATATCATGGATCTCAGTAGTGTATCATACGAGATTTACATATTTTAATTCAATTAAACATGATTGAATTTAACAACATTGATTGAAATAAACAATACATTTTAATAAAAAAAATTAAATATAAAGAAAAAACCTCAATATTAACTGATCAAGGTCCAAATCCTATCGCATGGATCATACTATTGTATTATCATGAAAAAATGACCAAAGGAATCTCACAATGTTAAATTTAATTAATTAAAAAGCAAACATTTCACTTACAAACTATTTATCTGTCAACACAACATCATTCTTGATTTTCACACCTAAAACACTCAAAAAATTACAAAAAAAAGTAAAAATTACCCACCTTTTAGTCAAAGACATAATAATGCCCAATATTTGCCTCTTTATCAGATCTATTTAGGTAAAAAACATTTTAGATGAATGATGTGAAAATATGGAAAAATAACATGACAGGATTTATCTTCCCATGAGGTGAATGAAATGAAAGATAGAATAATGTTAGAGAATATCCATACCAAGACATATCTAACACCAAAAACTGGTTGAAGAATTGATATTGGAAGACCAATGTAGATAAAAATCATGAAGAGGGTGAAAAGGGAGGTGACCCCCTGTCTATATGGCTCAAATGGGAGAACGGGATATAAATTAGGATTAAGGGGAGAGGAGAAATTTTGTATGTTTATCTCTTCAATACGCCACATGGTTTTCAAAATAGTGTGGAAATCAAGTCTCCCATTCTGTTTAGGATACAATCCTTACATGGATAGCTCGCATGGTTAGGCCTAAATTTGTGAAAACCATCCATTCTATAGTGTTAGTGTAAAACCCAAATGGAACATAACATGCGTCTTCCACACAAGTTTCCCTAACCATGCACAAGACATGAATATATAATATGAAAAAACTACATAAGATCGTGCATGGATGGTTTAATCATCTCACTAAGTTTACCAAATCATGATCATTTTAAAATGGTGGGCCCCAAGTTTATCTATGAGGGTGCTCAATTATATCTAATCGTGATCCTCTGCCTGCACTTCTAAAAAATAAGGTCTTCGAGCCTCCAACAAACCTGAAACCCATTCAAAGACCCATGAAATATACCAAGAACATAAAATCATCAAAAATAAGGATATTGAGCCAATGAAAAATTGTAATTAGGATATGATTATAAGAAAAGAGTTATGATACCAACCAAAATATAAAAAATCAAAATGGGTGAGTAATTCAACCTACTCAAAAATCCAAGGATAATAAAATCTCCCCACCTTAACATAGCTCAACCCTGAGATATAAAAAAATAGATAGTACCTAACAAACCAATCCCATTTAAATTAATTAGTAATACCCCGATCAAAAGGCTATAGGTCAACTACCTCAAGGGGTATCCCCACCATCGAAATGACCAATGCCAGTCTCATCCCATCTCAAAACACAAATCAGATTGATGGTCCACTAAACATCCTAGGTCTCAATTTCCCCCCGTTATGCATCATCACCCCCTACACCTCATTAGGTTTTCCTATTGAATTGATGGAACTCGTTAGAATAATGCACTGTATTGGAGCCCACCTCGTTCCCATGTTGCACATGAAACCTATGAGGTACAACATCTAAAAAGATGCCTCAAAATCATGGTACCTCACACCTCAATCACTTCCTACATCTCATTGATGCCCAGATGTCAACACACCTCACATAAACAACATATCCTTGATGCTTCGAAGCCAATGCAAATAAATAATCACACACCCAACGATTCTCAAATACAATTCCTTTTGTTGTTCACCTCATATATATATATATATAATGAATCCAAAATGATAAAAACTGACTAACTATCATCTGGTCAGTCTATAGATACATCTCAATCATGTCATCCACTAAAAAAGGACATGCCTCTAAATTGGCCTTGCCAAAATAGAACAAATTGAACATGAATATGTACATAGTGTACCTATGACCCAGCTTTGACCATGGTATCTCTAAAACATTAACCAGTCCTGAGTCCTCATTACATAAATCATATACTCTCTATGGTGTTTCACTATCCATCAACCACTGAACACACTTATAGGTCCCTCTATATATTCCACGACATCCGCATGAAGTAGAAACATGACGACCATAACATGGCATTGATCTTGGTTTGATGTTAGATCCTTGAGTCATCCATGCGCCCTGATAACCTCATGCACAAGAATTAATTTTGAAAAACATATCAAGATTCCTGACCTTTCAACATGCCTGATAGTATTTTGGAGGCTACTCGCAGTAATCCCAGACATGTCATAATTACCCGCATTTGAATCACACCATAAAAAATCTACATCGAGGTGATCTACTCAATTATTTATCCTGAATTCCCTTTGGTAACTCATCCTTGCCTTGATTTAATCCATATGAAGAATCTCTAGTAAAATCACCATGTACAATAAACCAGCTTGGGTAGGATCGATCCATAATATTTTCCTCGACCATGAGTGCCGGATTCACCACCTCTAACAATGATGCCTTCCTGAATATGTTAAGCTTCCCCAAAATAGAATTCCATAAACCACCTTCAAAATAAATCCCCCTCTATGTGTTATATCTCCCTATACTAGGTAAAAAGTGAGACAATTTGGTGAATTTTGATACATAGGCTATGAATGGCATGGAATCTTGCTAAAGTCTCATGAAATTCCAATATCTCTCTTCCTTCAGTGTCCTCAGGAATAATTTCACATAGAACATGTCGTCAATGTCCTTCTAATTCAGTACATCCAGAATTCCCACAAGAACATGACCATCCCACTAGCACATAATCTTTCTTTTGATCATGTGTGTATCTAGCTTTACCTTCCACCCTATAGGAATCTGTAGCTTCTCAAAAAATTATCTTAATATACTCGATCAAATTATTAGCCTCTTATGGAGAGCCCTTGTAATGAATTAGACCCGATCAGCCACCCAAACAGTTCCAAAAGGGTCGGGTGCTACTACCTTAGCACACTCCCCTAAACGCCAAAGGCTTCAGACTAGCAGTTAGGGTCTAAATAGGTATAGTGGGGAGGCTATACCCTCATGGGGGAAATAAAGGTGCTGGTCTGAGTACAACTTCTATGAGAAGTGTAAATTTAATTACTCAGTAGACTAACACCAGACACACAAAGCAGAAGCATATCAAATATCAAATAAATAGCAGAAACAATATAGAAACAATAGCTGCTGAAAGTTAACAGAAAAACATGATGAAAATCATTATAACTAATACTATAAACAAACAAACATGCATCCATAACAAGTCATACATATCAATATATAATGGCTCCAATGGCTAACCGACAGTTACTGCATAGTAAAATAAGCATGCTGATACAAAAATGAACTAAACAAAGTAACTCTAGAAAGACACGACCACAAGGTCCATACCAGTCTCCATTCCAATAGCACTAAGGTCCAGCTCTTGAGGCTGACCCTCCACCTGTAAGAAATTTCATAAAGTCTACACGCGTCCCAAAGGGCCCGTGTAGGGTGTGAGATGAGTCTCAGTGGGATACCTCCCAAAGGTGCATACCTAATATAAGTGCTTTTGCAGACATGCTTATATAAGAAAAATAGTAAACAATGCAATGTCAAAATGTAAACACAAACTTCATTGGTGATCAGTAGCCACCAGGAAGTGTCACCTGCTTCGGCCAACGTCAGAATCTATGGTCTGAACCCGGAACCATGTGGCACTTGACACCATGTGTCTCAAGTACTGACGTCATGGAGGTACGCCCAATAATTGTAACCCAGCTTGAAAGCTCAACCTCCCCATTGAACATAATCTGGAGGAATAGCAATACATGTACTCAAATAATAACCGGAGGGACAATGATGTCTGAACTAAAATCAAGTAACCGGAGGCACTGCGATATCTGCCCTCAAATCAGGGTGAGCCTCTGCCCCCAACCTGACAGCCTCGATGTTATCTCCTGAAGGCTCCTCACCTTCCACATGTCTTCCCATGGCAAGCACCCCTAAACAAAAAGTACTTAACTGCATCTACCGAGGGCCTCTACCCAGTGAGTGGCCATACAACCTCATCACAGAGTCTATCTGTGTACACACTACTCAAAAGTACCCGATGAGCGTTAATCACCTCAATAAGTTCCCAAGCCACAACACTTATGACACCTCGTGTCCCTGCAAACCTATCGATCATGTCTGATGGTCTCTCCATCCAAGTATCTCGGGTGAAGCCCATCCGGACAGTCCAACTGCCTCAACCGACGTCCATGATTCCCAATACCATGGAAAGATCCACCCATGTAACCCCGGAAAAATCCCCAACATGTGATCAACATCACTCAACAAAATATTTGGGCCATGCCCACCACAACTAAATAGTTCAACATAGGCAATATCAGACATTTCATAAATATCTTAGAAAGCATCTCTTTGAACAGGAAATTACTATACAATCAAGTTGCACCTCACATGTGTCATCCCATACTAGAACCTAAGGTCTCAAATGCCTTATGAAAATTCAATCATCCTTTATCAAATTAAACTAAACAGTTTAAACTAAGGAGTTAAAATTATGCCCATTTCGTCACCCTCGACCGAAATGCCCCAAACGAGCAATGACCTCTAACCCAACCTCGCTCAATCACAACTAGGTTAGGGAATGCCTAGAGGCATACCACACCGCAGATAAATAATTAAAAACAATTAAACAGGGTTTCTATCAATACTCGATGCCATGACCAATGTTCGGAACCCCCAAAAGTCTAATAAAACACGAAAGAAGGTATGCACCACCCACCTCATACTCTTACGGTGATATTTCTTCGATATCAGCTTCTGAATGGGTCTAAATCGCAGTAGATCTGTGTTTTCCTCAAATTCTGGAAATTCCACTAGAATGGAAACTGCAGAGAAATAGGCAAGGAATCAAGGACGAAGAGGGCTGCGCAGGGTTAGTGTTTCTGATGCCGTCCCACTTCCACCGAAGGATCGAAGTATAGAGGTCGTATGAAGGATCTAGGAGGATTTGAGTTCGCGGAGGTCTTTCGAACGAAGGGTTCTTCCAACAGAGAAGAAGAAGGCCTTTCTTGATATAATACGCGATGACGTCTCAGATGCCCAAATAAAAATAATAGTACATGGCATGTATTTCAAGACTACATGCCGTGTAGATTGATTTTCCGTACTCCGACTTCAGCGGAGTACAGTGCACAGCATGGACCGTGTACATGGACAACACACTGCCAGGGACTCTGCAATTATATGGAACGAGGTTTCACGGCATGTCAAGGATGACTACACACTGTGTAGATGGAAATTGACACATGGGAACCACAATGCATGTACTTTGTCTTAGACGGGTTGTCACCTGCCTACTTGATACACAACGTGTACTTGGGAGTACATGGCGTGTAGTCTGGAAATTTCCAAAAACATCCAAGATTTTATAGACTTCTCAAAATCAGCCAAAAATTTTATAAAAAAGTAGAAAATTCAAATAGTGTGCGAAATATTAATCCGTTTCAAAAACTCGGGTTCTTACAAACTCCCCACCTTAGAGTAGCTCATCCCCGAGCTACCGAAAGAAACTTGGAGATGGTACTGAACATACCACCCTGGTCAAAGTAACCCGGACTTCCTAGGTCTCAAAAGTCTCGGCTAAATTCCTCAAGGGGCTCCCCACCTTAGGAATTTCCTACTCGTTCTAAACATGAAACAAAGCACAAAGCAATCAAAATATACAAACAAGGCTCAACGACCTATTTCCCGGACCCATGGTTCCTCCCGTGATGCATCGCCACCCCTGCACCTCCTCGGTGCCCACTTGTCGCTTCCAACACCCAACGTAACCCTCACCGCATCAGTGTCCACCTCCAAGAGGTCCTACATCTCATAGATGCTCCAATCAAAACTTGGTGCCCTTCACCTCAAGTAACCTACATCCACGATGCCCTGATTCCCATGGAACCTCACGTAACATGCATCCTTGATGCTCCTGATGCAACACATCTCATAAATATAATAAAATATATAACACATCTGATATGATGCCAATCCCACTAACTAGCATCTAGTCAGTCCACAAGTATCCTGTACAACTCTTTCAATCAACCAGACATGCCTCAAGAGGCCATGCAAAAACAAATCAAAGAAAATCACGGCAACACCCATGGTGTACCTACCACCATTTTCGGATCACTAGCCTACTCAGACCTTGGCAGCTCCACAACGTGCACCTGGACTGAAGTACGACTACCTGATGCCTGACCTCCCTGCGGTGCTGCTCCAGTCACTAGCCACTGACCCTCAGCTGGTTCCCACCATCTCTGTCATGTCCTCCCCACACAGATGAACCTTGACTACCCTCTCCTAGTACCGAACCTGAACCAACACCTGACACCACAGTCTGTCCTGGTCCCTGCCTGCCGGTTGTCTGAGATGTCTGCCTGCAAATCCACTCTAGATGCCCGACCTGTCCAAACGTCTGACACTCCTTCGGAGGCCTCTCTCATAGTGCATGAACATGTCCCGGCTTCCCACACTGAAAGAAACCCACCGCTGAACTACCACAAGGTGGCCTAACTGAGTCCTTGTCCTGGTCGCCCTACTGAAACTCATCTCTACCTCACTTCCTGCTATCCAAACCATCACATGAAGCTGCCGGCCTACCAATCTAGGGCATATCCCTCTGGGTTTCCCTCTTCTATAAGAACCTGGTTCACTACCTCAGAGAAGGAACCCAGCCTGAAGATGTTAACCTGGACCTGAATGGTGGATCGTAAGCCATCCCTGAAGTGCCTCACCCTAGCTGCGTCATTACTTACCATACCAGGTGCAATGTGAGACAAATCTGTGAAGGTAGCTGCGTAGTCCATGACAGAAATATCTCCATGCTAAACACTCAAAAACTCCCGAGTTCTCTCTTCCCTCAGTGTATCTGGATATAAGTTCTCAAAGAACCTTACCTCGAAGTCCTTCAAAGATAGTCCCTCGTGCCTATGAGCCTGTACCTCTACATCCCACCAATGCTTCGCCGGTCCTCTCAGCATGTATGTCGTCAGCTTGACCCTCTGCCCTGGAGGCATATTGAGCTGCTCGAAGATCATCTGCATACTCTCTATCCAGTTCTCTGCTGCCTGTGGACCACCCTCACCCTGAAAAGGAGAAGGGTGCTATGACTGGAACTCCTACATCAGATATGCCATAGAAGGCTCTATACCCTTTGTGCCTCTGTCAATCCCCTGTAAGACAAGTATCAGGCTAGCTCAGAGATGCTCGTGAAGCCATGGTCCGAACGCTACCAAACCTGGCTGTTGCCCTGCCTGCACTGGATCCTGAACCTGATCCTATCCCCGAGCCTATACCTACTGCTCATTCTCTACCTGCACCAGATTCTAAACATGATCCTGCATTACTGCATACTCTCCTGCCTGACTCTACATCGAGTCGTGAAGGAGTAACCCACTGAATACCATAAATTGTCAGACATTCCATATATACATATAACAATATATTATACACAGATAATAAAATTAGTAAAGAGGCTGTGTATAACAACTACCCTTACTCTCCCCTATCGAAACCGATGCCCTTCGCATCATGACCTCACGGCCTACTTACCCTCCCCCCAACAGTGCCAAGTATCAATGGTACCTCGGGCCATGCCCATCCTGACAAACAACGTTGCCTCTAACCCGACTACTGAGTCTCCCAATCCCAACACTTACACTACCTCAGACATAATACCTACCTGCTCTCATAAGATCCAGACCTAAATATCATGCAACATGCAATTCAAAAATAAATACACAAAGAACAACATACCTATTAAAATATACAAGCAATTTTATCAGGAGTGTCACCTATTCCCATTTCAAAACATACCTAGCATGGGAATTGATTTTTATTCACATGGAATTATCACTTCACAATGAATACGTGCAATTATAAAACTAAAATACCCTAAAATGTGCCTATCAAAAGAAAATTAACCAAGCCTTTCCATACCGGGCCAAGGTCCAATTCTCCTTTACCACATAGGGTCAATGGTCACATATCATAATCAATAACATCACATATCAAGTGGGCCACCGAGGTAGAAATCATATAAACTGTAATCTGAGAAAAACCAAACAGCAATTCCCACCCCTGGAAAATAAGTCCATCCCCCATACCTGGGGCTGCAGCCTCCCAAGCACAAGCTAGGAACCCAGTTCCAGTAACAACCTATCTTCAGTCTACCATATCCTAAATAGTAAAACCAGCAGAAATAAAATAAAAGTCTCAATATCATTAGTAGCTAGAAATATTCTGCTACTAAATACCTATCAAGAACTCCTCTGATACCACTTTGTAATGACCCGGACCCGATCAGCCACCCAAATAATGCCGAATGGGTCGGGTGATACTACCTTAGGCGCACCTCCCTTGAACTCCAAAGGCTACAGACTTGTAGTGAGGGTTTGAATAGGTATAGTGGGGAGGGTATACCCTCACAGAGGAAATAAAGGTGATGGTCCGAGTACAATGTCTATGACCTGTGGAAATTTAATGAATCAGCAGACTCAAACCAGACCTGCAGAGCAGAAGCATATCAAATATCAAATAAACAGCAGAAACAATATAGAATCAATAGCAGCTGAAAGTTAACAGAAAAACATGTTGAACATCACTGCAACTACTACTATAAACAAACAAACATGCATCCATATCAAGTCAGACATATCAATATATAACGACGCCAATGGAAAACCTAAAGTTACTACATATTAAAATAAGCATGCAGATATAAAAAGAAACCAAACAAAGTAACTCCAGAAAGAATCAACCTCATGTTCCATGCTAGTCTCCCTGCCAACAGCACTAAGGTCCACCTCCTGAGGCTGACCCTCCACCTCCAAGCAATTTAATAAAGTCTACATGCTTCCCGAAGGGCCCATGTAGGGTGTGAGATGAGTCACTGTGGGATACCAACCAAAGGTGCGTACCGAATATAAGTGTTTCGGCAGACATGCTTATATAAGAAAAATGGTTACCAGTACAATGTCCAAAAGTTAACACAAACTTTGCTGGTGCTCAGCAGCCACCAAGAAGTGTCACCTTCTTTGGCCAATGCCGGAATCTCTGGTCTGAACCTCGCACCACATGCCACCTGACACCATGTGTCTCAAGTACCGACGTCCAAGAGGTACGCCCAATAATCGTAACCCATCTCAAAAGCTCAAGCTGCCCATGGAACAACATCTGGAGGAATATTGATACTTGTCCACAAATAATAACCAGTGGGACAACGATGTCTGCCCTCAAATCAAGTAACCAGAGGCATAGTGATATTTACCCTCAAATCATGGAGATCCTATGACCCCAACCTAATAGCCTCAATGACATCTCTCGAAGGCTCCTCACCTTCCACGTGGCCTCCCATGCCAAGCACCCCCAAACCAAAAGTACCTAACCGTATCTACCGAGGGCCTCTACACAGCGAGTGGCCATACCACCTCATCACAGAGTCTGTCTGTGTGAACACTACTCAAAAGTACCCGGTGAGAGGTAATGAGCTCAATACGTTCCCAAGCCACAACACTTATGACACCTCGTGTCCCTAAGAACCTGTCGCTCAAATCTGATGGTCTCACCATCCATGTAGCCCAGGCCAAGCTCAACCTAATAGTCCAACTACCTCAACTGACTCCCGTGATGCCCAATCCCATGGTAGGAACAACCCATGTAACCTCGAGCAATGGCCCAACCTATGATCAACATCACTCAACAAAATATTCGGGCCACACCCATCACAACTAAATAGTTCAACACAGGCAATATCACACATTTCATATATATACTAGAAAGCATAACTTTGAACAGGAAATTAATAAATAGTCAAGTTTCACCACACGTGTGTCGTTCCATACAAGCACCTAAGGTCTTGAATGCCTTAAGAAAATTCTATCGTGATCGAACAAATTAAACTCAACAGTTTAAACTAAGAAGTTCAAATTATGCCCATTTCGGCACCCCCGACCGAAATGCCCCAAAAAAGAAATGACCTCTAACCCAGCCTCGCTCGATCACAACTAGGTCAGGGAATTCATAGAGGCATCTCACATTGTAGATAAATAATGAAAAACAATAAAACAGGGTTTCGCTCAATACCCGACGCCGTGCCCGAAGGTCGCAACCCCCAAAATCTACGAAAACATGAAAGAAGTTATGCACCACCCACCCCGTACTCGTATGATGATAATCGTTAGATATCAGTATCTGAATCGTTCTAAATCGCGGTAGAAATGCATTTCTATAAAATTATGGAAATTTCGCTCGGATGGAAACTGTGGAGAAATAGGTAAGGAATAAAGGACGAAGAGGGGTGCGCGGGTTTAGCCTTTCCGTTGTGGTCCCACTACCATCGATGGATCGAAGAACGGAGGTCGTATGGCAGATCTAGGAGGATTTGTGTTCGCGGAGGTCTTTTGGACGAAGGGTTTTTCCAACAGAGAAGAAGAAGTCCTTTCTGGAAATAAGATGCATCAGTGCTCGGATGCCCAAATAAAAATAAAAGTACACACCATGTATATCAAGACTACATTCCGTGTAGATTGCTTTTCCGTACGCCAACTTAACCGAAGTCCAGTGCATGGCTTGGACTGTGTACACGGCCAACACATATCCAGAAACTCAACCATTATATGGAACGAGGTTGAACGATATATCAAGGAAGACGACACGCCATGTAGACGGAAATAGACACATGGGCACCACACAACATGTACTTGGTCTCAGACGGGTTGTCACCTGCCTAGCTGATACACGACATGTACTTAGGAGTAAATGGCATGTAGTCTGGAAATTTCCAGAAACTTCCCAGATTTTATAGACTTCTCAAAATCAGTCAAAATTTTTATAGAAAAGCGGAAAATTCAAATAGGGTTGGAAATTTTAACCCGTTTCAAAAACCCAGTTTCTTAAATCCCAAACCATAGAAAGGTGGACGGTGTTGCGATTGGAATTGCCTCATCTGATGTTCAAAAAAAATGATCTTTTCCTGAAGATCCTCTATTAATCCTATATAATACACATATTAGGATCACTCTAATATTCACATCAATCCACAACCCAGTATATGTAAAATATTCCAGATGACCCTCCTATATTAGAGCTTGTTTCTAAGCTTGTAACTACGACTAATAACCTACATGGCCCCCAGAATCCACAATGTTCATGTGATCCTAAGTAAAACCATCACCACCTACTTGAAACTCCATCATATTCTATACAGTTTACATCCCACTGAATACAATTACATGGCCAGACACCCCAGATAATATATATATATATATATATATTGTTGATAGGGAAAGTATTGACATGAATCATCAACTTTCTTCCCTTACCCTTCCCCATCACAATGATGTGTCATGTCATCCTGGCCTCATGGTCTCCTTTCCTACCCATATAAGAGACAAGTGTCACATAAGCCTTGATTCTCATTTATCCTAATGAACCATGTTTCCTCAAACCAATGACACAGTTTCCAAACCCAGTGATCAAGATCAGCCCACATAACTGTAGATACATGCCTCTATAACATCCATTCCCATACAAAATAATATATAAATCAAATGGAATATCACATTTCACATGTCATTTTCTCATAGGCACATACATGTACATAATTTTATCATACTATGTTCATAATCAAAAGCATAAACAAGAAAACACAACATTCCATAATGGGCCAAGGGTCCAAATCCCCTTAATTTACATACCAAGACAAATATTACAAGTGAAAACATATAAATATCATATTACATGTTCACAACTCATGGTCAAAATAATATGAACTATAAAATTGGAAAAATAGAACTAGAAATCCCGTCACTAGTAATTTGGTATATTCCTCATGGATGGTGTTGTAGTCATCCAAACACAAGTTCTAAACCTAGTTTTGACAAAATCCTAATATCATTTCTAAAAAATCCCAAATATTAATACCACAAATGATGTAAAAGAAAAAAAATTTATTCCATTTTTTATTCCTTAATCCAAATATCCACTCAAATACTGCAATAGTCTGAGTGATACTAGGCCTTAGGCACACTTCCCCATTTGCCAAAGGCTATCGACTATAAATGAGCATGTAAAGATGTGATAGTGGAAATAAATAACCTCTTTTTATGATATTATAATGGAATATAATTAGAAAAAACTATTTGGAAATACCAAAATGAATACTCAAACCAGTAACCCGCCCATGGTGGGTGCTCAATTAGTATCCATCAATAGTAGAAGTAATAATCAATAACAATTGTGGAATAAAATAAACAATCCAGAATTACAATTGTATAATTATAAAATACCATTCTTATATAACATGTTATATAGTGAAATAAATAGAAGGGCCTCCATGGGATGACCGAATTACCTACATATAATAAAATCTTATTGAAACAGGAACGAAAAATCAAATGGTAAAATTCTGTTGAGGAAAGAACTGATGGTCCCTTGGCTTCCATCCCATGCTAAAATCATCTATGATATAGATCTTGAACTCGAAACTTTACTTAAATGAACAAACATAAAGCCAACATGCGTTCTAAACATCCTATGTAGGGTGTGCGAAAGAGTCTCAGTAGTCCACCTCCAATGTGTTCCTATCAAACATTTGTGATTTAGAAAGTGCATATTAAAATTAAATAAGGACAGTAAAAGTATTAAAGAAAGGAAATGTTTTTTATGCTCAAAATCTACTAGGAAGCTATCACAATTTTCAACCATCGTCTGAATGTGGTATTGTAGAGGATCCATAGTACATGGACTAAGGCATCCCTTGATGTCATATAATCCTAGTTGGACCTAATGGTTCCACCACCAATGTCACCTGAAACCTTGTGCCATCACTATGTAACTGATGATGCATTTTAAAATCAAGTAATTAATTATTCTAAGGCATGACCAGCTGAAGAATCATGTCCCTCAAACCACTGGTCAAAAGCACATGTCATCTCAAAATCAATGTCTAGTGGAAAAGTGATATCTATCCTCAAAATAAATCTTTGTTTGATAAATAGAATAAATATTAAATAATAGTTACTCCCACCCTCCCAAATGTATCCTGAAAAAATGGTTTTAATAATGGTGGGCCTTATCCCCCAACTAAAATACACATTCCTGACATGTAATGTCTCTCTAACATCCTTTTGGATTTCTATGGAAAACACCCCAAACATTTACCTAATATTAAACTATAGAGGGCCTATACCTACCTGAGTAGTCAATAAAACCCATAACCAATTCAAACTTGGTGTACATGAATCCAAACAATGCTTTTTCAAACATGGGTTAGTGTAAATAACAAATTTTGTACCTAAGACACACTAATTCTGGAACCCCATAACCATTCAACCTAGCTTCTTAAAGTGATAATATAATTTAATAACCTATGATGGAAATATAATAAAAAACATATATAATGGTCCACGCCTAGCCTGATGATCACATCACCTCAAAAATGATTGCCTTCACTATCTTAATCTGAAGGCTAAGCTCATTATGATTCCATGGTTCATAGTAGTGTATCTCATGAAATTAACATCTTATAATTCCATTAAACATGATTTACTTGAACAAATAAGGATGAAATAAAATATTTAATTTAATAAAACCATAAAATTAAATTTAAAGAACACACATGACCAAACTTCCCATGGTCTAGAGAATCTTGTACGACTAAAACCTTTATAATCTCATGTGAGAATATCCAAATAAGTATCAAAATTTAATATTTCATTAGTTAAATACAAAAATTTAAATTTTAGGTCCTTGATCGATCAAAAAAATTAAATGATTGAATACACACCCCATAATTCATGCAAAAATCACAAATAATGGTAAGTACCACCTATCTCCTAGTCGTAGATGCCGAGAAATCTAATAACTGCCTCTATACCCATCTAATTTGAGAGAAAATTTAATATTATATCATCATACTAAGAATATGAAAAATTAATTTGAATATATTTAGTAGTTTTTGAGTCTAATGAAAATAAAGATAGAATAAAGGGAGGGGAGATCCACAGAGATACAAATCCAACATTGAAAATGACATGAAGAAAATATCTCCAATGAAGGAGGTATCTCAAAATAAATAAGAGGGGGGAAAGAAAGTAGACCAATATTCATGCGGTATGAATGGGAGAAGAATTTGGTAGAAATTATGTTTAATAAGAGAGGGTCCATTTGGACATTTCTCGTGTTTAATGAGCCACATAGTTAGCTCACATAATTTTCCAAATCATGAGAAAAACATGTGGATCCTACTACTCTAGATCTAATCCCCACATGGTTAGGCTACATAGTTAGTCCTGACAGCGGACAGATCAGGTGAGTTATAGTAAGAGGGTACTGCCCAAAATGGCACAATCCATGTAGATCGCACATAGTTTTCCCTAGCTGTGAGAAATTCATGAAAATTACCTTTCCAAAAACTATAGTGGTTAACATATGAAGATGTGCCTCATCTAACATGGTTTACTAAACTGTGAATAGAGAAAAATGAGGGTGCATAATTTCCACTAAGATTCCCCATGGTTAGACCTAACCATGTACCTCACCTTGAACTTCTCCAAAATAGATCCTACGAGAATCTGATGCACCCAAACCCCATTAGGAAACCTGATACTATTTATGAGAATATAAAACCATCTAAAATCAATGTCTTGGTGATATAAAAACTTTTAATTAGGTTTTTATAAATGAGATAATATTTTTCACTACTACTAAGCTCCAAAAATTAAAAATAGGCGAGGAATTAGAACTACTCTAAAAAAGGGATGTTACAAAATAAATAGTAGATAAATAATCTATTTATCTTTACCATTCCAACATTATAAATGATATATTCAATTCTAATGAAATTTAGTGGTTTTTATTAAAATATCAACACTTTTAGGTTCTTTTATAATGAATTATAATATGAATTATTTTTTGTTTATGTTGTAGAAGGAAATGGAGTATTATATCTATGTTCATATATATCTAGTGATGTGTTGGTTTTTTACTAGTGAATATTGATATTATTTTATTAAAAATTAATATTATTTTTAGAAAACTCATTCCAATGTTATTGAGTGTGTGTTGCATCTACAAAACTTGAACACATCAACTTATGGCTGTTATATATTAAGATTCAGTAGTGGGAAGTCCCACTGAGGTTTCTATCATATAAGAAAAAAACAAGAATTATAATACTATGAAATGAAATTTTCTTGTTGTACATTTAATATCCATTTTACAAGCACACAAATAATAATCTAAAAACATTTTAGTTCGGAATCATTTTTAGAAGGACAAAAAATTCGGGAGGGCCATAGTTCCATTCAATTAAAAGGAAATTATTATTACATCTTTTAAATGGGGATCATTTTGATTATATTGAAATATTTTACGAAAGAAAATATAAAATATTAAATCTACCCAACTAGTTATAGTGTATATTAAAATTTTAATCATTCAACTCAATTCATTTGATCTACGGGTTTCCTAAATTCACTCAGATCAAAAAAATTTGGGGTTCTGATAGTTTTACATATAGTTTTTTGTATTTTAATAAAACAAATAGTGTATATATGAATTTTATATAGGTATTTGAGATATAAAAGTTCATTATTTTTATTGAGTAATTTTAAGACAATGAAATATTTAGTTCACCCATCACCCTCATTAGAAAATCAGATTTCATAAGATACACAAAAAATCCTAAAGGTGATTTTTGAGTTAATCAAAATATTTTTTCATCGACATAAATCTGATCAATGAAAGTATATTTTTTAAAAAAATTATAAAAATATATGGATCCACTGCTCTGATAAAAAAATTAATTTTTCTACGAAGCTCTAGTAAGTCTATCATACTAAGCTCTTAGAAAGTTGTTAAGTTTATAGAGGGCCTTATTAAGTGTAAATACATTATCATGATTTTTTTATTTCAAAACCTAGTGGCTTCCATAAATAAAATTCTACATATATATATCAACAATGAATATAAAACTTCACATCTATTTGATAAAGAGTTAAATTTAATAATAGTTCATATTATAAAATTATCTGAATATCATGAAGTCTATATACCAGAGAAAAATTTTCTTCATTGTTTATTCTTTATTATGTTGAGTTGATAATTTATAACATCTAATTTTCATTTCCATTATTTTGAAAATCAGAAAAAAAAATCTTAAGAACTTATTTTAATAACTATTTATGTCCAGATTATTTTAGAATGTTTTTTGATAAAATAAAATTTCTAATGAATGTAGAAATATTTCTTAATTAAATGAGTATAAACATTATATTCCTAAAGTTCGATTTATCAGTATTACTAGATTATAGTCTATCATAATTAGTAGTGTATTGTCCTTAATATTTGAGTAATGTTCTATCCATTAGACTGAACAAAGTCATATCCATGAAATTGATCATAATTCATTTCGTCGGACTAACCATTGTTCAGTTTATCATACTAAAAATATTATAATCCATAGGACAAAAAAGGATTTTAGTTAGATTTTTAGAGTGGTTTCATTATGATGTAATTTGTTACAGAATTATTATCATTAAAATGAATGAAATAAGTTAATGATATGATTGGTTGGGATGTCTTGTAAATAACATCTGATTCCAATGAAACTAACTTCAATATTTACATAAATATGACCATTGGTGGGATTTATAAAAATATGAGTGCATTCTATGAGATTAGAGATAAATCATTTTAAATCCGTCACATCTGATATTTTATTTTCCTTAATATCTCATTATTAAATATTTTTTTCTTTATAGTGTTTTTTAGAAGGAATTATTGTGGGGTTGTAAAATCATTAGAAATTTTTTATTTTCTAATTGCTGATTTCGATCTAGATTAAATTGGGGGATTATTGGGATATAAAGATGGATAATACCAATATGGATGATCGAGGGATTTCAATGGATTGGAAGTCATAGTTGTTATCAGTCGTCTAATCAAGGTCATTATTTTTTTATAAAGTCATATCTATTAAAATATTCACATAATGGGGTTTCCTTTTTCATAAAGACATACCTTACAATTTCGTTGAAACTGTAAATGTCTTATGTATGGATTTATAAATTCCATAACTCTTTATATAAAATTGTATAATATATTTTATGAATATTTTAATTCATATTACTTTATTATATGCATTTATACTACTTATTTTATCTATTTATATATTCTCCTATGAAATTTATATTAAAATGTTTGTTTTGTTAAAACATTATAATATCTATTTAACCAGAACATCTATATGTTTGTTTAGTAACCCTAATTTATTTAATTAATCTTGAGTTTGATACCTATACTCAGATCATTATATGATTTTTTTTATTTGATCATTATATCAAATGAGGTATGGGTTTTATATTAGTTTAATTTTTTTAATATCGAATTAACCCCTATTATAGCCATCATATACTTTTTTGATCCAATAATTGGTATCAATTTAGGTTCTACCATTTCACTTTATAACATTTAATTTTATTTTAGACTCTATGCATCAAAAAAATTACAATTTTTCTAAAAATATTTTTTCATAAAAATTGTTATTACAATAACTTTTAAATTGTAAAAAAATTTGTTTCTATAAGATGAAAGGTTTAACTATTAATACTATTGAAAATACAAAACCTAATAGACCACAAATCATTTATGGCAGTGATTATCATTATTACAGATATGGAATGATTATTTTTTTATTATTAATGGTTTGACAATTTTTTGATGTTAAATAATATGATTCTGGAGAAAGGTGTTTCTACTTTTACTAATCAATATTAGTTGGAACTTGAATTATAGATTAAATAATACTCTATTGTTTTCTATTTCTAGAAATATATATAGTCCGATATTGTCTAGTGAAACTATGAATAGTTTTTGGTAGATGTAGAAGATAACTCTATTTGGAACTTCAAAAAACATTGGGACAAGAAGAGATATTTTGTGAACTAATTACCAAGATTTTAATTTTCTAGATGGAGAATCCATTTCCAAGATAAACCAATGGTTCCTGAATAATGTAAATAGTTTAAAATATCTCTATATTAAACACCATACTATTGAAATATTTGTGGAAAATATTATTTTGATAATACCAAGATAATGGAATTCCTAAATTACTTATTTGTAAGATACAAGAATAATTACTTAAATAACTATTTATTATGTTATTATGACACTTATGAAATATGAGGAATTATTAAAAATATACAATGAAAAGATAAAGAAAATAAATTGAAGTTTTTATTTTTCAATAACATAAAATATTATTATTGATGATCATTCTATTGGTAAAGTTGTAATTTCTTTTAAGAAAAAGAATGTTTTAGTTGAATCAGATATCATTTTTTCAAAAAAAAAACATGCAGATTAATTGGTCAGTCTTATAAGAAGTATGATTAGGATTGTTTGAAATAATTATTTTAAATACATAAATAAAACAGTAATTAAAATCAATGAGTTGATTAAAAATATTTTTCAAAAGTTATACGTTGTTTATATTATAAAAGTTGGACAAATTAGACCACATTTTACAAAGTTGAATAGATAAGCTAAGAAAGAAAACAATTCTTGATAATAATTAAATGATGTTCTAAAATAAAAAATATTATACAATTATGAAATATTTATATACTTATAGATTTAGTGATGGAGAGAATTCATTTGATAAATCATTATATAATTAATGTTTAGGTGCGAACAACATCACATTGTATGATGAAATTCCAAAGGTTAAATTTTTTTATAAAAAATGTAGCTTCTGTATCTATGAAAAATATCAATTTAAATGAGAATTTTCATGATGGTAATGATTATAATTGGTCTAAATATACTTATTAATAATCAATTTCACCAAAAGAAAATAATACTTTATATTGTTTTCAAGACGAATCATGATTAGAAAAACTATTATAAAATATGTATTGTAAATTTTATAAAAAACATGATTTTACTCAAGACAAATTTTTGAATGAAATTTATGAGGATGTATAATTTGAATAAAATGATATAATATCATTATAATGATTTAGATAAGTCAAAATTTTAGAAAGTTTATCTTTCAAATATACGTAAATCGTTTAATTTTGAAAAGGCTACTTTACTAACTGATAATGAACAACATAGTTCGAATAAAACAACTATTGAGGGAAAAAATAGTTGTTGGACATTATTTTAAAATTTAAAGACTGAAAAAGCTTTTATAAATGTTTAAAACTAATATGGATACCATTTATAGTATGTATAATATGCTCAGACCTTATAGATATGTTTTCTAAATGGGTTTTACAAATAAAAAACCTAGTTTTGAAAATTATTTCATTGTTTCTAAACCTTCTCCATTTTTCACTAAGGTCCAATGTGGGGGTCTTTAGAATATTATTTATTCTATTAATTAAACTATTTAGTGTGGATTATTTGAATTTTACATTCCAAAAAAAACCAGACCCAAGATGGATTTGGTTATTAAATGACAGTGTTTTAATTTTCAGAAAAATAATGAATATAACAAAAACAAATAGTAAATGGATAATTGTTTCTATAGACACATGATTGGAAACAATCATTTATTTAAGAAGATTATAAATATTAAAGGTGGTAAATTAACCCATCGAGATAATTCTTAGGGAGATATTATTAGAATAAGTGACATTTTTCTACTCAGAAAAACTTTAATTTAAAATGTTTTATTTGTTATAAGACTCAAAAGAAAATTAATATAATAGGACAATTTGTGATGGTGGTATCTTTCAAAACATAGTAATGACAAATTTATTGATTATAGTTTAGAAGAGGAATTTATTATTTCTTCTAAATAGCATGAAAACATTTACAAACTAAATTAATAATACATCAGGGGACAATATCTACATTCTCTTAGTGAAATTGAAAATATTGGTTATGGAAAATAATATTAGGACATATAATGTTACAACTTTAGTTATTTTTTCTAAGAGAGGAATAGTTTAGTATCTTCTAAATTATAGTTTGATAATTAAAAATTTTGTAATCCTTGTCAATTGGAAATGAAATATAAGTCATATTATAAATCAATTAGTGATGTCTTAACATCTATTTCATTTTTGTTTGTTCACATAGAAATATTTGGTTATAAAAAATATAGTGTATTGGTAGAAAATAATATCCATATGTTTTATTTGAGGATTACATAAGATATACCTAGCTCTATTTTCTATAAAAGAAGTGTAAAACCATTTTTTGTTTTAAATATTTAGTATCCAGAGTTAAAAAATATAAATATATCATTTTGATAAATTTTTTAGTGATCATGGTGGAGAATATGTAAATTATGATTTTGAAAATAATTTCAGTAAAAACCCTATTACACATACAATTTTAGCACATAGAACTCTCTATATATATGGTGTAGTTTAAAGGGGAAATATAATTATTTAAAAAATTACTAGAACCGTGCCAAGGAAATACTCAGTTGTTAAAATTTTATGGATTGAAGCAATTAGTATTATATTTTTTACAATAAATCTAGTTTTAATTAGACCTTTTGTTAATAAAAAAACTATTGAGTTATGGATCAAAATGGAAGAACTCTCTTACTTTAATGTTACTGGATAAAATGTATTTTTTTAAATAATAAAAGAAACTAATAATTTTTTTTCTGAAATATGATGAATGAATATTCATAGATTTTTCTAAAACTTATATGGTATATAGGTGTTTTTTTAAAACACAAGTACTTTTGGGGAAACAATACATGTTATGTTTTATGAAACTGATCCATGTGTTCTAAAACAACCTCAAAAAACAGATTAATTTACTATTTCAAATACTAATTGTCATCCTATATTAGAAAGTTCTTATCATGAGAGAACATCTAAAAAAATTATTTATCATGTTATAACTAAAGTATATTTTCAATATTTTGTTGAAGAATATAGTTTTTTAACCAAAGAAATCAGTTGTTTCTATGAAATTACCTTAATAAAAAATAATTGGTGATATAGATCAGCCAGTTAGAAATAGATGTTATTTGAGAAATGTTATTAATACTTTTTATTTTTATCTTATATCGGATGTAAGAGTTATGATTAGTCTATAGGTGATGAATATTATAAAAATTCAATGCACCATGAAGCCAATGAATTAGAGAGGAATCAAGGGTAGACTTTGCTTTAACTACATAATGATACTTTTGAAATTAGAGTAAATGTTTTTTGGATGAAATGTAATGAAAATGGAATTAATTTTGAAATAAAGCTGTACTTATTTGAAAATGATTTAATCAACCAGACCAATTATACTATAATGAAACTTATGATATGGTAGAAAGACATGAATCTATTTTTATATTTCTAGCATATTCATCATTCATTAATCCTAAACTATTTCAAATTAACATAAATTGTGAATTTATTATGGGATATAATTAGGAGGATGTTTAGGTAGAAAATCCCACTACTTTTGAAAATAAAAAAATATACAGAAATATTTCTAACAAACTAAGGAATTTTATGGAAATAATCAAGCCCCTATAGACTAGTATGATATATTAAAAATATTTTTGTTTCAAAATTATTTTTTATAGAGTTGTGGATCAAAATATTTTTCTAAAAAAAATTCTAAAATCATAAACATTATTCAATTTTTGTGATTAAATTTTATTTTGTATAAATAAAAAATCATTAATGAATTTCTTTTCAGATCTTATCATGATTGAGTTTAAAATGAGTGTGATGGGGGAACATAATTATTTTGTAAGTTTCCAAACTTTGAAAAACTGAGAAAGAACTTTATATCTATCTATAATTTTATAGAATATATTTTTATGTAACTCAGAAATGAAAATAATAAAACTATTATTACATATTTGAGAACCTCAAATATTTAGATATTGACTAATCTACGAAATCAATTATTGAAACAATCAAATGAGGATTTTTTATAAGTTTACTGTACCTAACAGTTAGTCTTTAAGATTTAATGTTCTATATGATTTTGTGCCTGATATAAAAAAACACAAAATATACTCACCTAAAATTTATAAAATAAAATATTCATTATTTTAAGGGAACTAGGGATTTACATTTTTTTACTCTCCAAGATATTATTTTGAATTTAAAATTATTTCAAATGCTAAAATTAGTGGATATATAATGGATAAAAAAGTGCTTCTAGAACCATTCGTTTCTTATAAGAATATTTAGTCTCTTAGTCTTGTATGAAAAAAATTGTATTAGTGTTTTAAACCACCGAATATTAATATGTGGCAGGAAAAAGTTATTGTTCTAATGTACTATGCAAGTAAAACACACTAAAAGGCAATGGAATGAGTTTTACTAAAACACAATTATTGTGTTATAACACATGTTAAATTTATTTAAGTAAAAACCCAACACATAACTCATAATAAAATGCACACACACACATATATATATATAAGACACTATTTTCTTCAAGAACTCAAAGAAAAAATATATCCTTTTAAATTTAATCAAAATTCTTGAACAATTTGATGATATTTTAACAAAAAAACATAATTATAATAGATTTGAATATATCAACTAGAATATATAAATTTTCAATATCATTTGATCATTTAGATCATTTTATTCTTTACCAATCTTCTTACATTAATGAACTTTTTCTCAAAGAGTGAGAAAATATGTTTTTGTTTTCTATGATCTTTTTTCTATAATTTTTAGTTTTATTAAATACATTTTTTGTATCTTTTTGTTAATAAAAATATCTTTTTTTACTAATGTGATTCAGAATTAAAAATTATTACTATATGTTTTGAATAAAAAATTTTACGAAATTATTTTGGAATTAAAACATTCTGAATAATATTTTTTGAATGAAATTTATGTTATTATGACTATAAAATCCATTTTCTATTAGAATAACATAGAAGAATATGTTACTCGATAAAACATTCATAACAAATGTATATTTTTTACTCTAAGATATTATCTAGGAAACATTTTGTTTTTGTAATTAACCATTACTTTTTTGTTTTACATTTTCATTAATTTTTAAAAACATTAAATTTTTACAAATATTAATTTTTATGTAATCATATATTCTATTAGTTCGATGAATATTTATTCAAATATTAAAATAAAATATTAATAGTTAAGTATATTTATTAACTAGTTTGAGGATGAATGTAAAATATCTCATAAGAGTAATGATTATATCTGAGTATTTTGATCAATAAAATTCAATGTGTCCCTCCCCTGGTCCTATATATAAGACCATGTGATTTTCGATCCAAAATAGATTCCCAAAAACATTCTCTAGACTCTTAGATTCAATTTTTTAATTAGACTATAATGTTTTTCATTAATTTGATTTGTATCACTAGTCTGATTAGTTATCATGAAAACATTCTCATTACGATGGAATATATTGAATATTTTTCTATGAATGATATGACCAATTAAGGACTGGTTAATAAATAATCTTAATTCAAGTGTGATTACATTTTTAAAAGAGTTATAAAATATTAGGGAATGGAAAAATTCTTTTATAGAAAAACTTGATTTTGATTTTCATTATCTAAATATTGCTAAAAGATATATTCTTCAGATGAATTTAATATGCAAGTGGACTTGGAAGTAATTTATTTCAATATTTTGTGCGAGAGTGGAAAATTACATATTACTCAAGTGGCTAATTTTGTTAAATATTCTTTAGAATGATATTCTTACCATCCTTCTCACAAGATTTCACAGAAGCTATGATCCTTTGAAAAATACAAAGTTGAATCATATTTATTTTCTTCTTATGAGATGGTAACAAGAGTATATCATCTCACTATAGATAGAAGGATTTTTACATTATGCGTGCATGGTTATCTAATACTGAGAAAAATAGAAATGGAAACTCTAAAAGTTATTAAAAATATCATATTAGATTTCCTTATCAATATAAAAAAGATAATCCTTATTAAGTTTTGTTTTCTCTCGAGTGTTTCTATAATGAAAATTTATATAAATTATAGAATTAATATGCTCCAATTTTTCATAAATAAAATATTGATTAATATTATGCATGTTATGAATATTAAAAATTAGGATTATATGGTTCCAGAAAAGTTTCCTTTTATTGGAGAAGAAACCATTTCCAATAATAAATCTATTCTTCAATCCAAAATGGAATTTTTTTTTAAAAAAATAATACAAGTTAGAATCTAAGGATAATGGATTTAATCATAATGAACCATTGAAATAGATAATGAATGTAATAAATATTATCAAAAGTAACAAAAAATATAAAAAATTCTGATGAGGACTTCATGAAGTTGATCGAAGACAAATTTCAAAAAAGCCTCAAGCTGCAAGATTTTCACTCAATAATTCTATGGATTTGTAAATGAAGATGAGAAAACAAAGAATATCAAATTGAGTTAAAATCAAGATAAGTAAATGAAAAATTTGATCGATCGATTTTTATGGAATGACTACTAAATAATTTTGATACAGATTCAGAAAATATTACTCCTCCAATCTCACCATTGTTAGTAGTTCAACTAGTTCCTAGTTCAGGAACTCATTCTTTGCGGATAATTATTTTCAACATTTATCATCACTAATAGATTTAAAAATTTCGGAATCATTATCTATTCTTATTATAATTGAGAAGGTAATGGGTAGAGACGTGGATGTTGAACATCAAAATAAAAAATAATACAAAAATTTTGTTCTAATGAATGTTCATAAATTTATTCAAAATACTAGAAAATAATATAAAACACTAAAAGTATATTGGAAAATGATTTTGAATAAGAAGATGAATAATTTAAATAAGAAGATATAGAATAAAAATGATATTTGGATTCATCATCATCCTCTACATAATTATCAAACAAGTCAAAATATCATATTATATATGTTTCATTTAACGAAAAATCTTCATAACATAAGAAATAAGAAGAAAAACTTCCCCAAAAAATATTATCAGACAGTGTGGAGACTGATATTGATGTTGATGTAATGATGATTTTAGATTATTAAAATGAATAATAAAATGAAAAGAGAGAATTTGGACCATCTCACCAACATATTTAGGATGATTTATCATATTCATCTTATACATTAGATTTTGAGTTTCAGAAGAGAAAAGACTATATTTTTAAACATTGAAACAAATACTATATTCAATGTCTTGCCTGCTGAATATTGAATTTTGATGAAAGAAAATTCAAAATATTTTGATTGAAAAATCAGAGTCAATGAAGTTCCTAACATAGACTTTAATTCAAATGAAACATAGATAAATTGATTAAAAAACATAAATTAAAGGGATATAAATGTATATTTAATTAAATGGTAAAATTTTTGAGACATGTGGATGGTGACTTGAATGACTATGATAAATATTTTAATAAAGTTATGAATGTATATTTTGATATCTCTGATTCTTTTGAGAATATATAATTATATGATTCTGATTGATTGTATTTTTTGGAACCTTTACATGATTATACATACTATCATAATCAAGGAATTACTAATATAAAAGAAGTGATTCAAATTATAAAGGATTAAAATTGTATAATTTGATCATTTAAGGGGTGTTTTAGAGACTGAAATAATAAAACAAAAATAATAATATACCTGAATAGAAGGTAGTCTGTTTAAAAGAAGAGAATTGAATTTTTTGGTTGCTTGGTTAAAAGAATAACGAATATTGATTCTATATATGAAGGAACAAAAAATAATCAAGATTATTTATAGAGGGTGAAATCAATATCCATGAAGCTTTAAAATATATAATGAACAATTTAATGATGAAATTTTGATGTATTTATAAATCAAATTTTTCAATGATTTCTTATTTGAATGATTAATTCTCTAAATACATTTTATATTAAATTATATTCAATTTGTACTTGGATGAATATTTAATTATATTGGGTGAATATTTTTTTCAAAAACAATTGATTCACATTATTCATTATAACATTTGGAGAAACTATTTTACTTCTACTGTTAATTTTTTGAAAAACAAACAAGTGTAAAAATTACTAATGGGGGAAAACTCCTTATGGAGGACAATTTTATCAAAAATAGTCATCATGTGAATGGATATAATAGGATAAGGTTTCTTTTATTCTTATTCGTCCAACATAATAATATTTCTTATTGGATGAAGAATTTTGAACAAAAGGATGTCATAAATATAGGGGTGTTATGATATGGAAAGGGGGGATATTTCATAAGAGGAGATTCGTTGATTTTATAAAACATATAAAGGGTTCTAATTTTTTTTAAATATTATATTTTTCATTTTAAGTGACATGTTTTGGGATTTTCAAGAAGTGGTAGAATATTATGTCGAATGTTTACACTTCCAAATTTTCTATTCCCTAATTTTTAATATCACAAAAAATTTATTAAATCTTTATTTTATCAAATTTTCTTGCCCCTAATATTTTAGAATGTTATTATACTAAAAGTATTTTTTATACTGAACCTATTAATTGTTCTTAACTAAATGAATATAAAAATTATATTTTTAAAGATGTATACATCATACTAACGAGAGACTGGTTCACCCGAATAACTAGTGTCGTGTACATCATATTGACTAATGTCCTATCTATCAGACTAACTGAAGTCATATCAAATGAAATAACTGTTGTTATGTTCATCAGACAATGACCATAGTTCAGTTAATCAGACTGAAAATATTATAGTCCACCAGACTGAAAAAATATGATATTCATATTGTTGTAATTGTTTCTATCAGAAAAAATTTATTATAGAATTATAATTGTGGTACATAATGACGTTATTCGAAGATATTATTTTATAAGATTTCATGTCACCACCCCTACCTCCTAAGTAACACTTTTTGGCTGGAAATGGTGTAAGAGAGATAATAACCTCCAATTCCCTCCTCCAGTAGGACTCGGGTTGGCAAAGAGCACTAAGGGTATACAAATCTCACAATAGGGGAGGCATTTCCCTTTTTTTTGAAACAGGATCGAGAGATATGATGGATTATCCAAAAAAACTCCAATTAATATATAAAAAAAATACAAAAACCAAACAACATGTATGTTTTTAAATATAACTGAAGATAATACAATACGGTTTCCCAATTTAGTGTACCCCAAAAAAACGTTAAAGCAGGGACTCATCAACTATCCCAATCCTGAGCTAGTAATGCCCAACAAGGTCCATGTAATCCTCTTAGAATCCTAAAATGGTTTTATATACATATGGTCTTTATACCGGTATACTCAAGAGATAATCCAAATTCTTTCATGAACATTTGAGATAATCAAACTAATACCTCTATGAGAAAACAATAGAACAAAACTACACCTAATAAGTACTCTAACCATCCCATCCTCACCAAGGAACGCTCAACAAAAAATGCATGTCAAGTAATGTAATATAATGAAAATCGATGATAAGGTGCCCCTCATAACTTCCCATTAATTAGTCTCTCTTACCTAACGACAAACTTCCTTATTCTCCCACATCATCTGAAAGTACAACCTCACATCCCACTTGTACACACCTCATACACAAACCACATCACATCATACCTGTAAATACCTAGTCCACAATCCACATCACATTCCACCCACAGAAACATGTTCCCCATACAACATCACATCCCCCCTCCCCACAGACACCTGGGCCCCAAACCATATCACATCTCGAAGATAGTTGGTAATGTACGACCCATCATTTCTTGAAAAAACATTGGATATCACAACTCATATCATCCCGAAGACACCAGGGGAAGTACAACATTCCCACTCATACCTGGGAATCATAAACCACAACCTACATGAAGAATCATAGGATATCACAATCTGGAAGAGGGGGAATGGAAGAGTGGTTGGCCATCCATCCATCCTCTAACTGTTATGTTTTGGAAAGGCACCATCTACCATGATGATAGGGGTGTTCAATACATATTGCTCAACTAGGGTGGGGTGAATATATAAATCCCAAAAAAGTATATAACTATATGACACCAAAAACACAATCCAAGCCTATGGGATTTTGAAAAATCCCCAAATCCCAATACTATGAAGTTTACTGCAACCACAAAATGAACAACACCACACAACGAGCCTCAAAAAATGATTCACATTCCCAACAAATTCAATTAACCATTTCCAAAAAATTACCCAAAAAAACCCAAGCCATTATAGGACTTTTTAATCAATTATTCATTTATTTCATCACTACATAGGAAACAACTAATCACAACATACCACAGGAAACATAGAAATAGTAATTTCATATGGCCAACAGATAAATAAATTTTTTCACTCCACATTAAAGAAACATCGTTCCATGTGTAATTCACATTCATTGAATATCATATATCAATCTCTTAGATATAGGCTGAAGTTTTTCATGTAATTTATGGAGAAACATGATGTTATTTACCCATACCAGTCAAAACAATCCTCCTTCAAAATCATCCAGATCAAGGCACGTACCAAAGGAACCAACCCCCAACTCCCAACACCGAATGATAACACATTACCACACTACCAGTCTTACCATCCACTACACAATCAATTAATATCTCAATATAAAATTACATTAAAAATCAAGATTGATGTATCATGTCTGAGTTGTTTCATAACACCACCCAGGCCAACCCACAGTATAAAATCGTGCTCATAGATATACCATAAAATTAATTAGAGAAAACCAACACATCATAATATAGCCACTTGACGGTACATTAGTCCCATGCATGAAACCACAACCATTCCACATATCACATCACAGAGTTTGCAATAACACATTTTCATATTTAGAAAAGGTGACACATATCCAATTCCACTTCATTATTTATGTGCGTCATCACACAAACAAAATCCTGGGGAATCCATTCATTGGTTGGATTTATGTGATTAACCAATTTATATAAATAAATGTTCAGAAGGAACCAAAAACTATGCAACCCATTTATTATACAAAAAAGGGCTCCAATGAACATGATTTGTAGTGGGGAATCAAGCCCGTATAATTCACAATATCACAATCATAAAATCAAAACTACAACGTCTTGAAAATAAAGTCCCCTACCCCTTTAAATTTCATTTATCTAATTGTTAACATTTATTATCCTATAAAAACCATGATACATATGTGAAAAAATTAGATCCCTCCTTCACGGTCCACAAATTCAGAGAAACAAAGGAAATCCTACCTTGAATGGGTGTCAACAACACTCGCATAAGAATAGGCCATACAACGGATCTCTGATCACCTCTCCTACCAGATCTGCAATCATTAAAGGTTATTGTGGAACCAATAAACCAAAAAACACAAAATATAATCCCATTTAGAACCACGAGATATAATCCTCCAACACATGGAAATAATAGATAAGGGGTAAATAGACCAAACAAAAAAGAAAATATGATAATAGATGAATATCACACATTAGATCGCAGATGGATTGCTATGGATCGATGGAGGGAATCTAGGAATAAATCCTTGGCGTATGAATCCAAAAAATTGTGAAGAGGGGTCACCATGTTTATTGAGGTTGATGGAGGGTTTCTGCAATCATATAGTTTGAAAACATGAGTGACTGAGAAAAAACATTAAAGTTATAGTTGTATGGTAATACATGACATGAAATACCCTTTCATGTAATGTATTGATCCGACATTGTACATCCACTGGAATACACCATAAACTATCAAATTATTTTATTTTTAAGACCCTGAAATATTTTACTCCATGAAATAGCCTTGGGGAAGTCATTAAATCATCTTATATATCGTGTAATATAGTTACATGACATATAACTCGTACTACAACTTTGTTGAACCCCCCACTTTTATGAAAACTCCTACAACCTCCCCCTAAAATCCTCATTAAAAAATTGAAAAAGTAATGGGCTAGGAGGAAACATACCATTACACTAGATACCTCTCAAACAATTATAATCTTGAAGGATCTAAAACCAATCCAGGAGGAAAATGTGGTCCAAACACCCCCTGTGAGATACCTCTAAAGAGTCTCACCACTCATCAAGAACTACCACCAGCCATACAATTAAACTATAATTAAAAGAACCACACTATACATATAAACCATATAACTGCGTCAACCTCTACATAGTCCAAAAAAATACCACTAAAACCAACGAACAAATCCAATTTGAACACAAGAATCATGGAATTATGTCCTCTATTTCAAGATACTGTCTACTATTGGCAGCACTGACTAACCTTTACGGGTTTAATTTCACCACATTTAATGTGTATCCATCACAAATCCGTTCCTCCATTCCTTTCACGTTAGTAATTTATCACATACTGTAGAAAAATATCTCAAACCACAGAAAAACAACCCATCTTATAAAACAAGGTTAAAACATTACATTTCAAAACAAAATAGAACAAAGAAAAAAATCATAAAAACTTTGATTACTAGGAATGATTTTTCATTTCTCTCTCCCATGTATTCATCTCTTGACAACAACACCTCCAAAACACATTAACCTAGGGAATACCGCACCCATGAAGTACCTTATATTGACGATCCTTGATCTTTATTGGCCTCTCCACAAATGTTACATAGTCCTCAATTTCTAACACTCCCCAATCATGGACATGATATTCATCGTCAAGATACCAACGAAGTTGAGAAAATTAAAAGACGTCATGGATTCTCTCCAACTATAGTGGACACACCAACTGGTATTCCACATCACTGACTCACCCTAGAACCTCACGGGGTCCAACAAAGAATGGAGAAAGCGTACTTCCTCTTCCAAACCTATGCTACCCATGTCGAGGGGAAACAATCGAGAACATGTGGTCCCCAAAATCAAACACTAATGGCCTCCTCCTATGATCAGAAAAAGGATTCTTCCAGTGTTTCACTTCTTACATGTTCCCACAAACAAGTCTAACATTCTCTGCCATGCTCTGTACTACCACAGGACCAAGAACGACTATCTCCTCAAATTTTACCCATCATATGAGGGAAAGACACGTTGATTGATACAACGATTCAAATAGAGCCTTTTAAATGGAAGAGTAATATATATTATTATTTGAAAACTCTAACAAGGAAAGGGTTCATACCCAAGATCCATTGTACTCTAAGTGGCATGCTTGGAACATGTCCTACATCATCCAGATAGTCTAATCTATTTTCTCATCTATCTATGGTTAAAATTAAGTGATGATGTGTAAATAGGTTCCCAAATAAGTTTTCAATAACTTATGGGCTCAAGAGGTAAAACATGTGTCCCGATATAAAAAACTGGATCTTGGAACTGCAAGTAGTTGTAAAATCTCATCCACATAATGTTTTACCAATTCATACAATGTGCCCAACTCCTTGATAACTAAGAAGTGATCCAATTTAGTCATCTGATCAACTACTACCCAAACAACATTGTATCCTCCATGAGATCAAGGCAAAATTATGACAAAATCCATTGATATGTCATCTCACATCCACTCGGCATCATCCATGGGTAGAAATAAACCACCTAGAACATGATTCTTTAACTTTACCTACTTGAAGAGGAAGCATATTTCCAAAAAAAATCCACTACTTCCCACATCATCCCAGGCCACCAAAACTAAACTATCAAGCCATGATAAATCTTAGAAGCTCAAGGATATACCACTAAAAGTGATATATAAAACTCATGAACAACACCCTCACATATTGCCACTAGAAAAAACAACGTTCTGTGAAACAATATTCAGTTTTGATCATCTTCTGACCATCCCTACAGAGCATCGTCATGGCCAACATGATCGTAAAAAACAGGTGACTATGAGTCTCCCCAATGAGACTCTTCCAATTGATCCATCAATGAATAATACACTATCATATAAATAAAACAACCTCTACCACCATCCACTCCTACACCCATGTTCAAGGATACCAACTCCTCCATCACTCTCCATGAATTTGAATATTCCCAAAAAACCACCTTCAGGGACTTTATTATCAAATCAACGACTATGAAATTCATCTTCCTTAAGGTGTAGGATATATAAATATCATTTTCTTGAAGAAACTCCATCCAAATCCACTATCACAAGTTTAGATCTCACTGTGAAATGATATACCTCAATCATTTATGATTTGTGAAGACCATAAAGAAATCCCTAATGAGGTAATGCCTTCAAAACCTTAGAAAGAAAACAATTACATAAAAATTCATGTCATGGGTGGTTTAATTACACTTATTGGAACATAAATACCCAGACCCATAAGAGATCAATACTCACTAATACATCAAGATGCATCCCAGGACCCGAAAGAAGTGTCACTAAACACCTAAAACATTACCCATTCCTAGGTAACCATAGCCCTAGAGCACTAACCAACTTCACCATTAGATAACCGAAAAATGCATGGAACTTATCACCCAACACACATTTTTGGACCTTCCAGGTCAAAGAACCTAATGGGGATGTAACTTGAGATAAATCTGGTTAAAATATCAAATAATTTCCTAAAATACCGATAAAACTACGAACATATGCCACATTTTTGGTTATTCTCAAGAAACAATTGCTTCAAACTTCAACAGGTTTTCTACCACACCCTAGTAAGACAACACATGCCTATGAAAATGCACCTCTTGGGTACAGAATATAAACATTGACAACATACCAATAAATTTGGTTGAGTTGAAGAACATATAAGACAGTTCTGAGATGCTCGACCTGATCCTCCTTTGGATTCGAGTAGATTAAGATATCATCAATGAACATAACAATGAAATGGTCAAGGAACTGATGGAACATAGTGTTCATAATCCCAGTGATCATAGCTGGTGAATTCTTAACACCAAATGGCATGGGCAAAAACTCGAAGTTCTCAAATGTGCATCTGAAGTCCATCTTCGGGATATCACCCTCCTTCACCCTTAGCTGGTGATATCCAGAATGAATATGGATCTTAGAGAACCAATTTTCCCCTATCAGCTGACTAAAAAGATATTTTTCCCTCAGAAGAGGGTAAAATTTTCTAAACATTACAGGACCCATCCTTTCGAAGTCAATACGCTGCCTCAAACTACCATCCTCCTTTTTAGAAAACAACATCAGATCAACACACAGTGAAAAAACAGGGCCAGATAAAACCCTTCTTCCTAAGATCTTATATATGAATCCTCATCTACTTCAACTCATATGGTTTAATCCAATAAGGGTCCATTGAAATTAGAGATCCACCAAGCTACAAGTCTATCTCGAACTCAACATCTCATCGATGGGGTAACCTCACATACTACTTTGTGAAAACATTTGTGAATTCCAAAATGACCTTGAGAACCTTTACCATCCCAACCTCAATTAATTATATTTAAATATAATAAAAAAAGTAGAGGAGGGTTTCCACACGATTACTTCCCATACGAAATATTAGATCTCTAATGAAAACCACATGTTGACCATCGATGTCTGAAAACATGACACTTCTCCGAAAATATTTGTTAATGTCACACATGGAATAAAACTAGTCAATGTTGAGAATTACATCATATAGTTTAATTTGAGGGAAGAAAAGATCCCCACAGGACTAATGCGGTCCGATTATCAGTCTACATCTCTGGCACAAATCAAAAAAGCTTTTCTAAAATCCAACTATCATACTCAACACCAGGGGAACAAGAAACCTCTCTATATATAGTCAGAGAGAATGACATAGATGGGGTGAACCAACATTTTGTTGAGATCATGTATAAAAAAATCCCAAAAAAGGGTACTAAAATACTAATGGTACCTCTAATGACTGATTTCCCTACGGGAACTACTACCTATCCTACAGGAAACAAACTATACCCGGATCCTCCAACTCTCTACTAATGAACACCTCCTTGAACAGACCGAGGTAGAGGCCGCTAAACATGAGGAAAATCTTGAGGTCAGAATCTACCTACTCCATCTCCCCTTTTTAGAGAAAAATCCTAATTACCTTGCTGCTAAAATGGTCTCACCAGCAATTTTTGCTTAGGCTGGTGCTGAGCATGTCATTGGTAACCCTGTCTCTCAAAGAACTATGTTGGATTACCTATCATAGTATAACTCCTCACCAGTGAATCTATTATGTCACCTCCTCCTTCTTCTGAACCTCCATGTACATTTGGAACATAAAATGATTAACCAAATACTAGATCGATGGATGGATTACTTCCTCAAGACTTCTCGCATGAGACTCCTCATCCAAAAAGAGTTCAAGTAAAAAATAAAGGAGGAACTTGAATTTTATCCCAACATGCCACACTGATATACCCCTTTCTAAAGGGAGAGTATCTCTTACCTACTATCATCCTTCATGTCCGATGAATGGAACTACACTAAGAACTCCTTCTCAGAGTCAACCCACAAAAAGTCTACTTCCTTCATCTCCCCTAGATATATAATCCACCACTGACAAACAACTCCTTGTATATGATTGACTACTAGAGGAACCCATTACTCTGTTGAGGCCCTGATCAAATTGAATGTGATCTCAAGCTCCTCTATCTATTATTCCACCTCCTAGTAAAAAACACTGTCCTTGTACTTTCACAAAGTAAGTTGCTGGAAAGCCTGTAATAACCTCTACCAATGGTCATCCTTCTCAACTAAATCCACACTTTTTTGATCAACCAGATCAGCCTGATGAGCCTTAATTTCATGAGCCACATGTGGATGATGACCAAGAGACATAACTGAAATGTAAACAAAGAATTCCTACTCCCAAGAATAAATATTTTAAGATTCATTTTAATTCATTTTTTTATTCATTATAGCATCCCAAAATAACCCTGTCCAAAAAAGAACACAAAGTCATTATAATGATTGTACCATTTCTAGGGCCTCTACCCTAAAAATGTTGTAGCCTTTCTTGGTCATTCGGTAGGCATAGATTCCCTACATCAGATCATGGGTCCCCTAAAATCCCATTTACAAGCTGGCCTTCCCTATCCTATGTCACATACCAAGATCACCATACATTTTTTCCCTACTAACCTATAAAATCCCCACTATTAATAAACCCAAAGTCCCTCTTATCTACCAACCATTGACTCTATCAAATACCAATCTCTCATAAACCCCTCCCCCCAAAGGTACCCATCCGGGGCTAGCAATGGAGAAAGAAAGAAAATCACCCATGTGTCCCACCTCTAGTGGGCCCTAGGATGGAAACTTGTACCAAGGATATACAGATCTCACATTATGGGAGGGAATACCTTTTTTTAAAAAAGATGGGGATATATGATGGATCATCCAAAAACCAACCCCATAAAATATATAAAAGAATGAAAAATACCATCACAATTTCTTGTTTTAAAATTGAACTAATGAAAATAAAATATGTTCTTCAAAATTAAACTACGCAAAACCAATCTATAATAGTGACTCAGTAAATATACCAATCCTACGCTAGTAATGCTTAACAAAGTCTATGTAATCCCCCAGGAAACTTGAGAATAGTTTTATATGCGTAGGTTGAGCATACAAGTATACTCAGTAGGAAGACCAAAGTCTCTAGTTCACATGTGAAAAAAGCATCCTAATTCCCCTGTTATAGAACATAAAAACCAATCAACACCAAATAGGTATACTAACCATCCAAAACTCACCAAGGTATGATCCCCAAATAATGAGAGTCTTGTAATGTATTATAATCCACATCAATAATAAGGTACCTTGCATGAAATCCCACTAATTCTCCACACTTACTTAATGGAAAGTGTCCTCACACTCCCACCTCTTCTCAATGTACCACATAACAACCCTGCATACACACACCTAGGGAACAAACCACATCACATTACACTCATAAGAACCTCTGCCAAAAAACCACATCACATCCTACCAGAAAAAACCTGTACCACAAACCACATCACATCCTACCAACATACACCTACATCGCCAACCACATCGTATCCCTAAGTCACTAGGGAATATGGAACACATCTCATCCCGAAGATACTTGGGAAAGTACAACTCACCCACATGATCTATCTCAATAACAAGAGTGATCCTCCTCAACTAGATAAAATATAATTATTTGCAAGCCATTCACAAGGTGAAATAAGGAAGACATTACAATTGCAAGGATCATCCATGATAGCACCTACAAACTACATTGGAAATGATCAAAGATTCATGGAGCATGTCGGGATCAACCCTATAGGTATACAATTAATGGATTCTACAATGAAATGGAGGCAGACTCTAGATAATTGGTTATATGCAACAACGAAAAATGAATAAACATGAAGGTAATTCTTATATAATTAAATTAATTATAAACAACATGTGTTGATATACTCTCTCTTGGTTTCTGGTAAATATACTTTTATTTTTTCTTGATTCAATTCCATTGATCACAAAATTCATTGTCAATTTATCTTGTATTAATCATTAATAATGGAAAAAAGAAATTTTTTTCACCATCCCTCTCGCGCTTATACTACACCCAAAACCTACAAGTGGTATCAGAGGGAAATTCATTGTTTAGAATTATCTAGTTTTATTGAGCCAACAAGCCAATAATCGAGTGGTAAGGCCTCCTTCTTGGCATCCAAGAGACATAGGTTTAAACCCGGATGGAGGTGAATTTCTAGGTTATTGTAGCATGTATAGTTTGGCACTATAACAGCCATAACTATTTACTTGATTTGGGCCTTCGGGCCACTAGTTTGGGACTATGGGTCTCAAGGGCCTTAGGGTCATCAAAGGCCTTTGGGAAACATGGAATTTGGGCTATATATACCATGGAGTATCCCAATTCACACAGAGCATGCCCCAAAAGAGGATCAGTGCAACAAGAGTAGTAGTCACTAGAAGCAAAGCTAATTGGATTGGTAAAATGAGAGGGTATGGAAATCACCATCATGACCAGGAACCATGTAGATTTGTACGTGGAAATTCTTCCGATCAACAATGAAATGTGGGGATCTAGGAGATCAATGATGTAGAATCTAGGGAGGGGCAATTCTAGTGGGTTGGGCCTACGGGTCATGTAATGGACATGGTATGCCTCTGTACCTTCGGGTCATGTATTGAGGGGCTTGTTGGGCATTGGTCCTTGGGCCAAATAGTCATGTATGGGTTCCCCTTCAACCCTAAATGGTGTATTATTCATAATAAAATAAATATTAAGGCCTTCAGGCCATTCAGTCTCTAGTTTAGTTGATGATTTAAACATTATTAATTTATTTTTTAATTATATTTGGATCATTACTTAAATCTAAATTATCAGATTAGTTTCTTCCGCCATCATTTCTTGTAGATTATACAGAAAAGATTAATTTTACGATTAAAATAAAATAGAGGAACTCTGCCATTGGTAGAAAGTATCATGATCGTATAACACCAAACTACAGGTCATGTAGTCAGCACTACACACTGTGTTGTCATGTGCAATGCATCACGATTGATTTGGATATAAATTGCTGATTTTGTATTGATTAGGGAATTAATTACAACAATAATGCACCATTTGTTGTTCAAGATTAGCTGGAACATAGTTATCTAAACTACATTCCATGTGGATCATTAGACACGGAGTGTAGTCCCTTCGGTTTAGGTATGGGCCGTCTATTCCAAACACCGACTACTTGATCAGTGATCGTGTAATAGGAAGTCGACACTACATGTGGCCCACTAGACACGCCATGTACTCCAAGATTTCTGATGTACATCTCACACACTGATTACCCAGGCGTGTACTATGGATAGATAGTGATGTGTGTATATACCATTTATACTGGATCCACAAGTCGTGTACTTTTACCAGATTATAGAGATTTAAACTTTTTTAATTTTATAATGTAAACCCTGAGACATGTACTTTATTGTGGTCATAAACATAGGACACACCTTGTGATAGGTTTCAATATACATAAATATTTAGATATTCAATTAATATCAGTATAATATTCAGATATGAATTTCATGAATGAGTTGTATTACATGTTGTTACTCTACATGAATTTGAGAATAACACGTGACTGAAAAATAAGGTAATTCATGTAATCATCCATGAATTAGATGTCATGAAAGTGATTGATAAGTCATGTATGCTATATTTCACAAGAGTTAAAACAATATTTAAGTATAATACATATTGGGAAGAATCTGACAGGTACTCAATGTGTTGCCTCCAAGGTACAAGTTATGGAAATAGTTAATTTTATGTAAATTTATCGAATTTGTTTAAAAGTATAAATGATGATAATCTCAAATAAATTCAGGTAAGGATTAATATAAAAGTATTGATTAATTAAATATAGTAGTTAGTCGATTCAAGTGTGAATTATCTTTAACAAGAATGACTAAGAATTGAATTCTAGGTTTCTTAAATGTGTCATTTGTAACATGCGATTGGATGATCATGAGCTATAATAGACCTTTTTTATGATTTATTTTGTATTAATTTATTATTATAATAAATAATCTTCTTGTGTTCCTTCTCTCATCATTAATATGTAGGGCCTGCATGCTTATGATTTATTTTATGTAAACTGATTTTTACCCCTCACCTGTGTGTGAGTAAAATAAAATGTAATAGATGGAGCTCCCAAGCTGGAGGAGGTGTTTCATGTTTAGAGTTGAGGTAAAATCAATCCAAGTAGATATTGTTTAACTCCTCGTGTATTAATCACGTTTTAATGATCACAAATCTCATCAATGGTCACAAATCTCATTAATGATCATAAATATTATTCAACCTAGTTAACTCCTATAAATTATATCATATCATGTGTATTTATGTTTCAAGTTCTCTAATGATTAATAATGGTTAAGCTCAATCCATTTCATGCATATTACTATTTATGTCTGAATACTGTTATTTTTCTAACTACAAGACACCATGATCAAGACACCGCGGGCAAGACACCGTAAGAAAGACACCGTGAGAAAGACATCGTAAGAAAGACACTATGAGCAAGACACCGTGAGCAAGACACTGTGAGAAAGACACCATCAGCAACACACCGTGAGCAAGACACCATTAGCAAGAGACTGTGAGCAAGACACCATGAGCAAGACACCATGAGCAAGACACCGTAAGGTAGACACCTTCAGCAAGACACCGTGAAGAAGACACCATGACACTCAAACACCATGACACTCAGACCGTGACACTCAGACACCATGACACTCAGATCGTGACACTCAGACACCGTGTGAAGGATACACCATTTTCATAACATACTGTGACACCGTTTCTTAAAATATTTAGTCATCTTTCATTTTAATGTTTAACGGTCATATTTGACGCCATTAATGCACTGAAATAATTAATTTTTCTTTGTAGACATAGTACGAGGTACAATTTATGAAACACATGGAACCTGTAGGCTAAAGCACATGCATTCATATATAATGAGTGGAGAGTGGCCAACAACAATACAACACGAAAATGAACTAAAAACAAGCCTATGAGCATGACCGTGAAAAACACATTGCAAGATTTTCAAAGAAAGTATTGTCTCATACATGAAATCCGACACTACTGAAGAACATACGAAGTACACTAGAATCCATAGAACACCTTTACATTATCAAAGCACTTTAAGAACAAAAGCTAGATTACGACACTCCATTTTTGAAGGTAAAAAATAGAGGAGGACTAAGAAGCATTTCTGTTTAATCAAAGGAGTCCAGAGCTGCACTTCAAATCACTAGAGCATTCTAAACTCATATATACTCTCTCTTATTGATTCTTTTACTTAATTTTGAGCAGTGTGTGTACTTTTTATATTCCATACACCCTCGGACTCTTGTGATAAACCGAAGGATTTCTAAATCCTTACACCAATCTCTTTACACTTTTTTTACCCATGACAACTTGGGAAGATTTCCATGTGTGGCCAAGTTATTATAATTGTTTACCCACGAAAACTGTGGAAGAGGTCCCTCTATGACCTGGACAGTCTGTGTATTGTTGTTAACCCCAATCCAGGGTGTGGATAAAGGTTTATTTATATAAACTACTTGGTGTTAGTTGGTCACCAAGTGGAGTGTATTAGGTCTCAACTTAAGATTGAACCACTTGTTCCATATCCATTGTGATATTTAAATTTAGTCTTCTCTGTTTTACTGCTTTATTGCATAATCTAGAAAACTATAATTTCACTTCGATAGTTAGTCTTGGAAAGAAGTTATAACTAATTTTATTAGTACGATAACTTCAAAATTCAAATTAATAATTCATATTAAAATTACTAAGAATTAATCAATCTTCTAAGATGTTGTTTAAAAATTCAAACTCTTATAACAATATAACCTTGATTAACTGGGATGTATCTCTTTTTGGGGAAAATAATTTCTTTTAAAACTATATTTTTTTGTAACAAAATTTTTTATAGTTACTCAATTCACCCCTCCCCTCTTGATTAAACTACTCTGGCTAACATTTGGTATCAAAGGTTGCTTTATTAGGACTTTGTGTAATCTTAATCAACTGTGATTGTAGTTGTACTTTAAAGATCTATAAATTTCTTTTGATTCTAAATTTCTATCTCTTTTAAAGTAATTCATTAGTATGGATAATAGATTGCATGGTTCTGCAACCAACAGACCACCATTCTTTAATAGAACCAACTATGCTCAATAGAAAATTAAAATGAAAATGCATCTAGAGAGTATGATCTTTGAATTTTTTTCATCCATTATAGATGAATACAAACTTCATGTGATTGATATAATTACATGGGATGAACCTACCATAATTTCATACAATAACAATTGCAAATCCATGAATTCTATGTAATTTTCCTTTGGAGTTGAAGAATTTAACAGGATTTCTGCTTGTAAAACTGCACATGAAATTTGGGATACCTTATCTATCTCACATGAAGGCACATCTAGTGTAAAGGAAAAGAGACTTAATACCTATAATATAAAATATGATAATTTTATAATGAAACCTGATGAGCCTATTTCTGACATGTATCTCAGGTTCAATGAGATTTTTAACACAATGATTTCTCTTAGATGAGAAGTCACTGCCAAAGAACAGATCATGAGAATCCTTAGATGTATACCTGATAGATGGAGGGGAACCTCTGTCTCAATTAGATAATCATACAACATCAGCAAGATACCTGAAAAGGAACTCATTGGGAAACTGATGATGTATGAGGAAGAGTTTAAAGTCAAAAAAGAAGATGGGGATGAACCAAAAAGGAAATCTGTAGCATTCAATACAACCTTCTCAAAGCACAATGACAAAGGGAAACTGGAAGCTATTGTAGAAAGTACCACCACTGAACAATCATCACCTGACAGTGATGAGGAGATGGCTCAGCTGGCCAGAAGATTCAAATGATAATACAAAAAGAAGAACTTTTTATGAAATCCTAACATCAAGGGAAAGTATGATCTAAAAGGAAATTGGAAAAAGGACTGTAAAAGAAATGACAAAAATGATGAAATTGTATTTTATGAATGTAAACGCAAAGGATATATATAGGATGACTGTCCAAAGCTGAAGTATAAGAATAAATATGAGGGGAATGATAAGAAGTACAAAAAGGTAATAAAGGCAACTTGGAGTGCCTCTAGGGATAGTTCAAGCGACTCAGAGACATTGCATGATGAACAGGCTAACAAAGCCAATATGTGTTTTATGACAAACACGTCTGAGGTGACACTGAACTTTTCTGTACATAATTCATACTATTCTAAAGAGGAAAGTGACTCTGAAAATATAACTAATGAAGAAATGTTTGAATATTGAAACATGCTCGAAGATACATGCAATTAATTAAAAGATAAATATAAATCATTTAATAAACAACATGTTCTCACTGTAAATGTTAAATTTGAACTTACTACTTAAAAGGAGAAAAATTCTCAACAGATAAAAGAAAACAATGGATTAAAATTTTCTAATGATAAATTAAAAAGTGACTTAGAAAAGTTTTCTAATGGGAAAAATACCCTTACCCAAATGCTGGGCAAACAAATTTCCCCTAAATATAATATTTTCATTGGTTATCAACCTGGTAAAAGAATTCTCGGAAGAACAAATTTTTTTTCAAAATCTAGGACATATAATTTTGTTCCCAGTTCTGAACAAAACTTAACTAGATCAAGTCATGATACATATTATAATGTTTCAAGTTTTTTTTGGACCAAATACAATGTATTTTTCAAATACTTTAAATAATGATTATATGAAAACTATGAGAAAAATATTGGTTCCTAAAGCACTTATTTCTAATGTTACTGGACCCAAAAAAGTAAGGGTACCAAAATATGTCTCTTCATGATCATGTTATAGTAATGATGCTTAATGAGATCCTACAAAAATATGTGCTACTTGGATAGTGGAAGTTCAAGGCACATTACAAGAGACTACTCATGCTTCAAGAAAATGATAAAAGTAGATATAGGACATGTCACATTATTGACAATTCCAAAGGGAGGATCATTGGCTTAGGCTAGATTGGTAACTCTGTTATGATTCTAATTTTTAAAGTAATGTTTTTTAAAGGATTTAATATAATATTCTTAGTATATCACAATTATGTAATGATGGGTATCATGTAAAATTTTAAAATGATTCATGTAATGTCTTTGATTCTAAAGATGAATTAGTATTTTCTACATCAAGAAATAAGAATGTTTATTCTGTTAATTTAGATTCCTTATTTTCTCAAAATGTTTCATGATTTTGTGTATTTCATAAAGAGTCTTGGCTCTGGAATATTAGACTAGGACACTGTAATGTTCACTCCCTTAGAAAGATAACTAGAAAATGCCTAGTTAAAGACTTACCCAAACTTGAGTTTCCACGAGACAAAGTGTGAAATCCTTGTCAAAAGGGAAAACAAATCAAAATATATTTCAAATAAAAGAAATAAGTTTCTACTTCTCAACCTATCAAATTGGTTCGCATGGATTTGTTTGGACCATCTAAAGTTTCTAGTTTAAATGGGAAGCAATATGTTTATGTTCTGGTAGATGATTTTTCTAGATATACCTGGACCTTCTTCATGGCTCACAAAGGGGAAGCCTGCTATTATTTTAATAAGTATTACAAGTTTGTAGAAAATAATACTGGCCATAAAATTAAATATTTAAGAATTGATCATGGAAGTTAGTTAGAAAATCAAGAGTTTGAATCCCTTTTCTCACAAAATGGTTATAGTCACAATTTATCTTCCCCTAGAACACCTCAGCAGAATGGTGTTATAGAAAGAAGAAATAGAACCCTGCATGAAATTTCTAGAACAATGCTTAGTGAATATGACTTACCTATTTACTTTTGGGCTGAAGCTATTAATACAGCATGATAGATAATAAATAGAGTCTTGATTAGACCAATTCTCAAGAAGACCTCATATGAACTCTCAAACAATAAGAAGCCTAAGGTTAATTACTTTAGAGTTTTTGGTTTCAAAGTATTTATTCTCAACACTAAGGATAATATTAAAAAATTTGCATCCAAAAGTGATGAATTAATTTTCTTATGTTACTCAATATTATGTTAAGATTATAGAGTATTCAATAGGAGAATTAAATGTGTGTAGGAATCTGTTCATATCAAGTTTGATAAAATAGTTCTACTTGAGCCTAGATCCATCCTGGAAAATATGGAGGATGATGTATCAAATCTCAACCTCAACTCAAAATCCTCAAAATCCTCTGTGAAAGAATTTGTGAAAACTTCATATTCTAGAAATTCCCTACAATCGAGTCATAATGAACCAGAATCTGTTGATGAACCTGAATTCACAAGTCACTCTTTATCTAGAAAGGACAGAACCCTTACAAACCATCCCTTGGATACTCTATTAGGAGGCTTAGAGAAAGTAACACAAACTAGAGATTCTCTTAGAAATCAGGTTGAATATCAAGCCTTCGTGTCACAACTTGATCCTAAAAACATTGATGATTCCATCAACGATGAATTTTGGGTAATAGCTATGCAAGAAGAACATAATCAGTTTGAAAGAAAAAATGTTTGGAAACTTTTTGAAAGACCCATGGACACTTTCTTCAAAGGTAGTAAATGGATGTTTATAAATAAGGTTGATGAAGATGGAAATATATTTAGGAACAAGGTTATATAGGTTGTAGAAGGCTATAGTCAAGAAAAAGGAATTAACTATGAGGTGACCATTGCTCCAGTAGCCAGACTTGAAGCCATCATAATCCTACTTGCCTATGCTACACATCTGAATTTCAAACTATATCAAATGGATGTAAAGAGTGCATTCTTAAAAAGGTATATAGCTGATGATGTATTTGTTGAACAACCCCCTTGATTTACAAATCATCATATTCCCAATAATATTTTCAATCTATCAAAAGATTTATATGGTTGAAAACAAGCTCCATGAGCTTAGCATGGAAGATTGAGTATTTTTCTAATTTCTAAAGGTTTTAAAAAAGGAATAACTGATACTACCCTCTTTATAAAACAAATTTCTATAGATATTTTAGTTTTTCAAATCTATGTAGATGATATTATTTTTGGATCTTCAAAAAATTAATTATGTATTGATTTTTCTAAAATGATGCAAAAATAATTTGAAATGAGTTTAATGGGTGAACTAAAATTCATTCATGGATTTCAAATCCTTCAAAATAATGATGTAATTTTTTTTAAATCAAAGTAAATACACCTGATATCTTTTAAAACATTTTGGATTAGATAGAACTAAAAGTAGTGTCTCTCCCATGAGTTCCACCAGTAAGTTGGATCTTGATGAATATGGAAAATCTGTTGATCAAGCCACTAATTGTGTAATGATTGTAAGTTTACACTACTTAACTAATAGTCGTTCGGACCTTATGTTTAGTGTGTGTATGTGTTCTCATTTTCAAGAAAATCCTAAAGAGTCTCATTTAAATGATGTAAATTGAATTTTAATAAACCTCAAGCATACACCCAATCTAGGATTGTTCTATCCTAAATGATAATCATTTGAACTATTTAGTTATTCTGGTGCTGACTTCAATGGCTGTAAGTTAGATAGAAAGAGAACCTCTGGAACATGCCACCTTTTAGGCAAGTCACTAGTATCATGGTGTAGTAAGAAACAAAGTTCTATTGCATTATCTACTGCATAAGCTGAATACATAGATGCTGGCAGTTGTTGTGCACAAATTTTTTAGATGAAACACACATTACTAGATTATGGATATCAATTCAGTCATGTCCCAATAAATTGTGACAACACAAGTACTATTAACATCTCAAAAAATCATGTTTCACATTCTAAGACAAAACATATTATTGTAAGACATCACTTTTTGAGATATCATTATCAAAAATGTGATATCACCTTAGAATTCATTGGTACTGAATATCAACTTGTTGTTATATTCACTAAACCATTAAATTCTTAGAGAATAGACTACATCATACAAGATCTTGGCATGATAAATCTCAAATAGATATCTTACTTGTCTTTCTATTCAATATTTTACTATGTTTTATTTTACTGTTTCATGATCACGGTTTCTTAGTTACATTCTCTCATGTTTACGGTCTCACCGTTAGCACTTTGTACTTACGGTCTGACACTTACTGTCTCACCGTGATGACCGATCACTGTCTCACTGTGATGTTCACTCACAGTCTCACCGTGACAACTACTTACTGTCTCACAGGTAAAATTATTTATGATTTTCTTTAAACCTGTTTCACGGTAATTTTTATTTCACCTCTTTTTTCTTTCCTGTATTTTTTTCTGACTATTGGCATTCCCAAATGATAAAATAAAAAGTTTTTCTCAGTTATTCATCCGAACATTCTCATACTCACTCGTTTTGAACCCTCTCAACCTATCAACCCCTTCTCTCTTTCTCTTTCTCTCGAACCTTCTATTGAAGCCCAGAATGAAATGTATGTCGTCATCCACACCTGAGAAGCGCCTCCCAAAGAAGAAGAAGATAGAACCCAAGCTGACACTCAAAGGGCCTCGGAATCCGAATCTGGTAAATCATAGTGTTGTTCCAAAGAATGAAATTTTCCCCGAATGGCTTTTATCTAGATAATATCTAGTTATGAAAGTGTTAAAAGAACAAGGCAGGCTAGAATGGTTCTCAAGGGAGAATAGACCCATCAATCGTAGGCTAGTAGCTTAGTTCCACCAGTACGCATAGATTTCTATTCACTCTGTTGAATGATATGTTGTAAGGAGCTGGATTAATGGACAAATATGCTCCTTATCATCGAGGTTATGGGATACATGTCTTAGGATACCTCACGAAAGAATATGTGATGATTATCAGAGAGAACCTCACCCTACAACTGATTTCATTAAACATGAAGATGCTCTGAAAACCCTAACCGTAAATGGAACTAAGAGAAGGGCCATCGCTATAGAACATGACGGGAAAACAAGACTGCTATTTAAATTTTCTCAAAATCTAGTTAGTCCAAGGAAAGGTTACTTTGTTGTATTAAAGTATAAACATGTGTTTTTAATTCATCTTAAGAAAAATTGTTACAAGATTAACCTGTGCAAGTACACCATTCACCATATGTGTGAGTTGATCAAGGTTACATCCATGTCCACTTCTATGTTCTAATCTTGGCTGATATCAGCCATACTTGTTGCAAAAGGCATAGTTGGATCTAATGAAGAAGTTATTATGGACTCTGAGTAATATCTCTCTAAATCCACTATCAGGATAATGAAGATAAATTGGAACCTATGGAAAAAGGATTGGGTGGAAGACAATGATAAGATTTATGAGAAGTTTAATCATGTGGATTATCCATCAAGGCCAAAAGGCATTTCTGATCCTAGTTTGGAACCAGATGAACTTGGTGAGTACTCAGAACAAGAGGAAGAATAAGATGAAGTACCTCATAGGTAATATGTTATTGTTGAAGAAGAAAACACTATTGTTCTTCCTGTTGTTCATGAAGAATAAGTTTCTACCCCTTGTGAATGTTTCATTATCGAAATACAACCCGAGGCTGAAAAAGAATCAGGTGTGATAGAGTCTGAGAAGCAAGCCATTGAAGAGTCTGTTCTGGAAGAACTCCCTATTATGTAAGAATAAAATCTAGAATAACTCCATGGTGTACAATAAGTAAATCTAGAAGAACTCCCTGGTGTAAAAGAAGTAAATATAGAAGAACTCCCTAGTGTATGAGAAGAAAATCTAGAAGAACTCCCTATTATGCAAGGAGCAAATACAGAAGAACTCCCTGAAGAACAACCTGTTCCTGAAATAATATCCTCTGCGGAAGAGAGGATAGAGATAGCCTTTCAGCTAGCTAGACAAGAGAAGAATGAGGAACTTAGAAATGAAAATATGGATTTAGACCAGGCTCCTGAGCCTCTCAATCCTAAAATGGAAGCACCTATTGAGGGGGGGGGGAAGCCAAAATCTTGAGTCTGATGAAGACTCACATCCAACTGAGTCATGTATTGTGGAAACTCAGTACAAATTTTCTAGCTTTTATGATGTGAGTGAGTCTCATCAGGTTACTACAATTGGGTTTGATCTCTCTTCCGTGTTTCAGTTGAAGTCAATTTCTATCTTTGCCCCTGAGAAGGAACCACAACCAGAACCTGACCCTGTACCAACTCCTACACCTGAACCATCACCCGAACCTTCACCAGAACCTTTACCTGAATAGCTGGCCTTTGTCAGTAAGGATGATTTGAAGGATTTTGGAGATACTATATTATCTGGAGTTGAGAAACTTATGAACTCCCAACCTCGTGCTGTGACAAATCTGAGTGAGAGAGATGCCTCACTGCTTTTGGAGAAGATCATTTGGTAGATTCAACCAAATATGCTCCATAAGATTCCAGAAGTTATAGTTGAAAATAAGTTGCTCAGTAATGAAGTCACAACCCTATGAATCATGGTGGAAGACATGCAGAAAGAGCTGCATTCATGATCAGAGCCTGCTACTGCTCCCCTAGAACCCACAGTTTCTCATATCTCTCGAGATGTTGTGTCTCAGATTCACCGATATTTTATATCCTTTGATGAAAATATTGTAGAAAGCCACAAACTGTTGTTGAATAAAATGAGAGATCTTGTGGTGAACCAGAATAAACTCACGGATGAGTACACTGGTTGTCTTTAAAATGTATTGAATCAGCTCAAATCACTGACCACAGTCGTCAAAGCTTATAATACCTCTGGTGAATCCTCTACAGCTTCCTTGGACTGTATTTTGCTCAGATCTATAATCCAAGAAGAACTTCAGAATGCTTTTAGTGGATTTAATGTGGCTTCTTTCTCTAAAGTCGTCGTGAATAGTGGTAGAGTGCTTGACCCTGTGCAAATTCATTCCACAATGGAAAATGATACCTAGTAGGATATTTCTAAGAAAGTGGGTTTCTATTTCAACCGAATTTTCTCCAAGACTGATATGACCAACCACTTCAAATACCTTGTAGATAATCTGTGAATTCCTCTTGTAACTGATGCCTTCAAAAACCAAGTCCAGAAGCTAATCGATTTTAACTGATTGTTTGACAAGTTCATGGAAAACAAAGATGACTTTGAAAAAGCCATGCAGTATGGTGGAGAAATTAGTGCAGATTTCACCAAACTCCTGAGACCTTATCTTTATGTCTAGAGTACAACAATTGTTGCTCCAGCAGCTGCACCTCTCAGACCTGGACTACCTACATTCACCTCTTTCTTAGCCTCAACTACCAGGTCTGTTGGCCTAGCTCTCAGTTAGATCAGGCATGTGATTCTTGATTAGCAAATACCTCGATCTTCTACTGCTCCTACCTTGGCTCCCTCCGTCTTTGAAGGTCTTCCTTTACCCTCTCTATCTACCACATCTCTGACTTCTTCTATATCAACCACTACCCCTATGGCTTCCTCTTCTGATGCTGATAAAGTCAAAGAGAAGTCCAATCCCTGAACAAGACCACTTCTTACTCCTTTTTTGATGGGGATGTCAATATTTTTGTATTTCTCCATTATTTTGTACTGAACTATTTACAAATAATGGCATGTGCACTGTTTACCCTCTCTTATTTGTAATTTTTGATAATCCAAAAAGGGGGAGAAGTTTCTATATTTTATTTTCACTATAGTTTCATCTAATTTACACTTTATCTGTGCATGATTTTTGATCATCAAAAAGGGGTAGATTATTGGACTCCACATGTATTAATCATGTTTTAATGATTAGAAATCTCATCAATGATCACAAATCTCATTAATGATCATAAATCTTATTCAACCTAGTAAACTCCTATAAGTTATATCCTATTATGTGTACTTATGTTTCAAGTTATCTTATGATTTATAATGGTTAATCTCAATCCATTTCATGAATATTACTATTTTAGTCTGAATACTGTTATTTGACTAAGTACAAGACACCGTGAGTAAGACTCCGTGATAAATACACCATAAGCAAGACACCATGAGCAAGACACTGTAAGAAAGACACCGTGAGAAAGACACCATTAGCAAGACACCATGATGAAGACACCATTAACAAGACACTGCGAGGAAGACACCGTGAGAAAGACACCATTAGCAAGACACCATGATGAAGATACCATCAGCAAGACACCGCGAGCAAGACAACATAAGAAAGACACCGTGATAAAGACTCTGTGAGCAAGACTCCGTGAGAAAGACACTATAAACTAGGCACCATAAGCAAGACACCGTGAAGAAGACACCATGGCACTTAGACACCATGACACTCAGACACTGTGACACTCAGACCGTGAAACTCAGACACTGTGACACTCAGACCCTGACACATAGACATCGTGACACTCAGACATTGTGACACTCATACACCATGTGAAGGAGACACCATTTTAATAACATACTGCGACACCGTTTCATAAACTATTTGTAGTATTTCAATTTAATTTTTTACAGTCATATTTGATGCCTTTAATGCACTGAAATTATTAATGATTCTTTGTAGACATAGTATGAGGTACGAGGTATAAAACCCATGGAACCTGTCGGCTAAAACACATACATTCTAAGATAAAGAGTGGAGAGTTCCCAACAACAATATAGTGCGATACTTAATAGAAAAAAAGAAAGTGATCACGACCACGAAAAACACATTGCAAGATTTTCAAAGAAAGCATTGTCTCATACATGTAATTTGACACTACTAAAGAACATATGACATAAATTCGAATCAAGATAACCCCTTTACATTATGAAATCTTGTGATGAACCCAAGCTAGATTACGACACTATGTATTTTATGACAAAAACCAGAGAAGGAATCAGAATCATTTTTGTTTAATCAAAGGAGTCCAGAGCTGCACTTCAAATCACTAGAGCATTCTAAACACATATATACTCTATCTTAGTGATTGTATTACTTACTTTTGAGCAGTGTGTGGACTCTGTATATTCCATACACACACTGACTTCTGTGCTAAACTGAAGGATTTCTAAAAACTTACACCAAACTCTTTATAATTTTTTTACCCATGACAATTGTTGAAGAGGTCCCTGTGTGGCCTAGTTATTAGTTTTGTTTACCCATGAAAACTGTGGAAGAGGTCCATGTGTGACCTGGACAGTCTGTGTACAATTTTTAACCTAGATCAAGTCTGTGGATCAAAGTTTAATTATATATATTTATTGTTGGAAGGTGATCACCAAGTGGAGTGGATTAGGTCTTGGCTTGATACTGAACCACTTGTTTCATATCCGCTGTGCTATTTAAACATAGTTTTCTCTGCTTTACTGCATTATTGCATAATCCAAAAAAACACAAATTTCACTTCGATAGTTATTCTTAAAAGGAAGTTATCACTGATTTGTCTTAGTAGGAGAACTTCAAATGTAATATTAATAATACATATTAATATTACTGAGAATCAATCAATATTCTATGAAGTTGTTCAAAGAGTCAAACTCTTATAAAAGTATAACCTTGATTAACTGGGTTGTATCTATTTTTTGGGAAAACAATTTCTTATAAAACAATTTTTTTGTAATAGGAATTCTTATAGTTACTCAATTCACCCCTCCCCACTTGAGTAATCTACTCCGACCAACAGATACAAAGGTGGAAGAGTGGAAAGCTGTAAATACAAACCTAATTGGTTCATGTTGTTTCTCCCCTAGGTCAGTGGTTAGTTTATTAATCACTAGATTAACTAATCATTAGAATAAGATCATGATCATAACATATATTTTAATTATATTAGGTTAATGGTTATTTCATTATGGTTGTTTTGTCATGATCGAATAATTATGGAATTAAAAAAAATAAAATATGAAATTAAACTAAACTATCTTATGAATAAATATTATCTAATACTTGTTTAATGACTTAAGTATTCCCACTTAATATTAACTTGAATGTGATAGAGATAATAATTTTAAAATTATACATAAAATATAAAATACCAGAATAATATTTTAAGTCATTATATACTTCCATTTATTTGGTTAGAATCGAACCACAGTTTGAAGCGCTTTAGCAGACAAATTTGGGGTACTCTCAATTATTAGGGAATTCTAACATGTGTTTTTGGGTTAACGTGACATGGTTCACATCAAGGGTTGTCTTTCAAAGTAAGACTTGTTGTAACTAAGAAGAAATGGTTATGGAAATCCAATTATAGGATTTCACGATTGGGGAGTCCACTCAATGGATCATGGAACATTGAGTTAATGTTCTTTGAATATTGAATGCCTACCTAAAAACTTTCAAATTTCCTGACAAACCATAGTTGTTGTAATGAGAAGGGAAATATAGATCCTTGACACTTTAATGTCTATAGAACATGATACTCTAAATCTAACAGTTAGGGTTATTGGGATTTTGATAAAATTTTGAGAGACTAACAAATATAATATTTCATTATTTTTTCTAAATTTATCAGATAAATTACTAAATAATTACTTATCTTATTTTCAGAAAGAATATTAAAAATCACCTCAAACATATCACTTCAATGTATACATGATAAGAAAAATCTTCTCACCAACACAAATTTCTAGGAATGGATTAGGCATTTATGCATCATCCTTCACCATGAACAAAAATTATATGTGCTGGAAGAACCTTTTCTAGTTGTGACTGGAAATGAGGCATATGATGAAGAGATATCTCTCTATAAAAATATCTAAATGATGCTAAAAATATTTAGTGATTCATTTTATTGTCCTTGTCCAATGATCTCTAAATGCTGCATAAGGACATGGATGCATGTAGCATTATGTATCACCATCAAGATATAGATAAAGAGATGGAGACATAACAGAGGTATGCGATCTCCAATGATTTGTTTATCACTAATCATGTAGGTTACACTCCTATTGGGCCTCGTGTAGTCAAGATTATTGTATACATTGAATTGGAGGACATCTTAGGGATTAAATTCTCGAATTAATTACATACAAATGTCATACCTTTATCACGACCAAAGACCATCTCTAGTTTTATTATGAATTATATTATGAGTAATAATGAGAAAAGTTTATCAAAACATAGGACCTTGATTCCTTAAGCGGATAAAGACCTGGGGCATGAAAAACCCATAATAAATATGGTGAATAAGAAGATTACGGATAAGAAAAAGGGTCCCAATACATATAAACAATATATATCTCTCAAGAACCATCCTACTAAGAAAAAGAAGATCTACAGGCAGGGTAGTGAAAAGGTTCCAATATATTTTCCATGTGGCAAGCCAGGCCACAAGAAGAAGAACTGGACCAAAAATCATGGGAAAGATAAAGGTGAGTTTGTTATCAAGTGAAATCATTTCATAACTAGGAATTGGGTATTAGATATTTCTTTTTGTGCTCACATATGTATCCAAATGAAAAAAATATGATTCCAAATGATTGTCAGAGGATTGGTGGATCTGCGAGATGGCAATGGTGTGAGGCTACTACTCTTACCGTTGCTGACTAACACCATTCATTTTCAAAAATAATTATATTGGTTTTACATGATGGTTATTATATACCTACTATTACCAAAAAATAATTATTTTAATAGATTTATATACAGATAGTTTTATTTTCATGTTTTGAAATAAATTTTGTATCTTTTATATGAACAAAATATGTTATATTATGTCACATTTAAATAATAGTATGTATTTATTAAATTATGAAAATCAAGTGTTAGAAATTTATAACAAATAAAGTTCACATTACTCATATAACATCCTTCTTTGGACACACCATATTGGAAATATAATTATGAATCTTTGGACAAAGCACTATGAAGATGACTATTTAGAATATTCTAAGAGAAAAACTCTTTATATATTGCATTCTTGTATATAAGGAAAAATGGTCAAAAAACAATTCAATGGATAGGGTGAAAGGGCCATAGATCTTCCTGAATTGGTACACATTGATATTTTTGGACCATTTCCAGTAGATGCTAGAGGTGGATATTCATACATCATAACTTTTACTGATGAATTAACTATATATGTCTATATCTACTTGAATTGCTATATGTTCGAGTCCTTTGATAATTTAATGAATTCATGAATGAAGTATAGAATCATCTTGGTAAGAATATAATGATGCTTTGATATGATCGATGTGGTGAATATCTTAAAAAATAGTTTATCAACATTCTACAAGAGTTTGGGATTCTATCTCTACTCACTCCACCTTATACACCATTGTGGAATAGTGTTAGTCAAAGGGGAAACTGTACCTTATTGTACATAGTAAGGGTGATGACGAGTCATAAAGATATTACATTATCCTTTTAGGGATATTCCTTAAAAACTACAGCATAAACATAAAACTAAGTACCACATTAAGCTGAAAAATGAATTACCTTCGAGCTCTAGAGTGTAAAGAAACCCATTTTATCTCATAAACATGAATGGGAATGCGAGGGGTTTGTTAAGGCTTTCTCAGGAAAAAGAACTAGATCCCTGGGGAATAATATGTATCTTTATAGTCTATCAAGAGGAATGAACGGGATACTACCTATACAAACTATTAGATAAAAAAGTGATTATCACCAGACAAGCTATATTTCTTGATAGGGAGAACAACCTCAAAAAGGATAGTGGGAGAAATTTTGACTTCAATAAAGTTGATTCTCATAATAAACCTAAGTTTGTATAAGAACAAGTTCCACAGGTCCACAAGGAATAATTAGTTCCAGAAACATATGTACTATGTACGTGTGTAAGATATGTAAGGGAACCACAGTGTTTTAGTTTTCTATTCACCAAGGATGGTGAGTAATTATTGTTAGATAATGATGAACCTTTATCCTACATGGAGGAAGTAGAGAGCTCAGATGCTGCAACATAGAATGAAGTTATGAATTCTGAAAAGGATTTAATGTATTAGAATCATTTTTTGGTTTTGGTCGATGTTCCAGTTAATTTAAATCCTATTGGGTATAAATGGGAATTGAAGAGAAAAATTGACATGGAAGGAAATTTAAGTACCTATAAAACAAGTGTATTGGATAAGGGTTTTAAATAGAGTCAATGTATTGAACATGATGAAACCATTTCACCAGTTTCCATGTTTAAATCCATAAGAATCTTACTTTCCATAGCATATTACCATGACTAAGAAAATTTTAAGATGGATGTCAAAACATTATTATTTAATGGGATCCTTCAGGAAGATCACTTTATGACAGAACCTGAAGAGTTTACGACACCAAGTGATACCAAATGGGTTTGAAACGTGAAAAGATCCATTTGTGGATTGAATCAAGCATCTATATCATAGAATATTCAATTACATGAAACTATAAGATAATTTGGTTTCATTAAGAATGAATGTGAGCATGTGTTTACAATATGTTTAATGTTAATGAGGTAGTTATTCTATTAGTGTTTGTTGATGACATATTACATATTGAAATGACATATCAATCTTAAAATTAGTTAAGGTATGGTTAAACAAGTTACTCTCCCTAAATGACATATGTGAAACGAACTACATTCTAGGGATAAAGATAATTTGTGATAAATCCAACTGGTTGATTGGACGATGTCAAAGTATATATATAGAGCAGATAATAAATAGATTTAATATGGAACAATCCAATAGGGGATTGAATCTAGTGTCACATGGTTTAAATATTTCTATGAAAATGTGTCCCCATACTCAATAAGAGAATAATAGATAAGGTTAGATCCCATATAATTAAGTGATAAGATCAATCATGTATTCCATGTTATGTACTAGACTTTATGTTTCCTATGCATTGAGAATAATAGATAAAATGACACGATGTTTCCTAAAAATAATTCTGAGATGATCCAAACCATTAAAACATTATCCCTTTTATAGTTAGTCCCAACAGCGGTTCTTAAAAATATAAAGGGTCATGTATGAACTCTATTTATAACCCAATAACCCATGAAACCGATATATATATAGATACAACTATCAGAGTGCTCCCAAGAAAGAACTAATTTCACATTGTATGTGTTCATAGACACACCATCCTCCGAGATGATCTGACCCAGGAAGTGTACTTGATTAAACCAAGACTGAAAATTTCAAATATTGTGGTATATCTTATGTTCTATTAGTGTACTAAGTATGAATTCAAGATATTGGGAATGATCTTCATGATTCTTGGAGTAACACAATGATTTCATCCACAAACACCCTAAAAACCTGATCCATGTATGGGTGAGAGATTCTCCTTATCAAGGAAATAAATATTGTTAGAGAATTCATTAACTTGAATGGAATCACAAAAAACACATACATTCCATACCTTCTTTTGAAAGTAGCCCAAGGTATGTCAAAATGTCATAATCTCAATTGATGATACCCCAATATCAATTCGATCATGTAGATAATACATTCTCTTCTCAACTAGTCAAATAGATCCTTGAAACATAAAAAAAGATATTGAATCTTCATTATCATCTGGTTCAACTTTTAATAATCAACATATAATCGTAGAGATTCATAATCCTTATTAGAACAATATTTATAGAACCATGATAAAAAATACTTGGACAGATAAACCCCTTATCTGCCAAATACCCTAGAAAATTCGTACTATCTTCAAGACATGTTATTACCATTCTATATGGTGGAATAGAAACTGGCTCATCCCAATACAAGATATCAATTATAAATTCCACATTTATATTTGGTGGTTCAGGAATGTTTTTTCCAAAGTGGACCGAGCTACCACTTTGGTGGAAAAACTTCGATTATGATCCTAAGTAAATCGTCCTTACACATGGACACTGCCCTTTAAAAATCTGTATCAAACATCCTCATAACGACTGTTTATAACCTCATAATATGCACATCCTAATCATCTAGAAAAAACCACAAGTCCTCCACTTATAGCCTTCTTCATGATCCCCTCAGATATGAGATCCTGATTCATAAAATAAAAACATTTTAATCTGAAATATAATAACTTTTGGTTTTTAATATCAAAATTAAACCCATCCTATATATTCCATCACATAGTTGTTTCATCCCCTTCCATTTCTAAATAATAGTTCATATTTTTAGTGTACTAACCAACATAGTTCTCCAGGAAAATAATCCCCTGATTCAAACACATGAACTAAGCTTCACTCTAATGTTTTTGTGTATACATAAAAATGTTCTCTATGTAATTATCCAAAAATTCATTCCATGAAATACCCTATACCTTCGTTCTATAATAATTAACATACCACCAATACTTAAATGAACCCCAGAACATATAAGAGAGAAACATGACCATCTTCTCAACATAAGTCTCCAATTGGTCAAGTATAGTCTAGATATACTCAATCCGAAAAACATTGAACTCAGGTCCACCCTCTCTGAGGAAGGATGGTGGGAGATGTAATAGAAACTCCCAAGTCATGTCATACATACTCTTTAAATCCAGCTAAGAGCCTCTCCCTATGAACTACATTATAGGATAAATTATCACATAAAACTTATCCCTAGCTCTATCACATGGAATTATCAGTGGATCATGTTCCACTAATAGAGGATCATTTCCATCCATGTCCTCCTATAGTCCTGGAAACAAGAATCATCATGGTGGAATATTCTTACAATTCCAAACACATATCTCTGAACATGTAAAAATATTACAACCACATTAACACATTCAACAAGAGGTATTTATATAATTCCATAATAAATTAATACCTACTATTTTCTACCACATGGTAAAAATTGAATCACTATCACTACCCATTGACCATCCAACATTTTGGTTATGTTTAAAAAAGGGTAATATAATTAACATTTTTTAATTTTCTCATTAAACACCCAATTATTAACATCTTCAATCATTTTAAAACATTAAATTCCAAAATAAGAACTTTTATCAGTTCTATTAATCTTGAAAAAAAATTCTATTTCAAAAAATAAACCAGAAAACATTTTTTCATATGGATGCCTAAAATTATGCATGTCAAAAAATAATCCAAAGTGACTGAAATGATGCATTCATACTAAAATATCATTCCATACAAGTACAAAAGTCAAATATCATAAAAATATTACAAACAATATTCACATCAGACAATTGCATCACCCAAGGTGGAATAATATACAACTATAACAACAAATACCAATAAAAATAATCCAACCCTGGGTAATTGGGTTTTTCCCTATATCTAGGTTAGCTACTCAAATGCTTGATCTCTTATATAATTTTTATCCAATCCTAGAATAATGTAGACATTTCCTAAATAGTAAAGAAATAAATAAATAATAATATCCTCTTATAACACTATATGAAATCCCAACCCAGGTTCCACACATCGATACACTGAACCGGTGTGTTAGATGTCCTCAAGAACGCATCCATTTATTCTAGTGCCTACCAACCAGCTGCAAGGGTCTAATACTGAATATGGGGATAATATACACTCCATATAAAAATAAAAAAATAGGTAGAATAAATAAACAATATCCAATTAAAGTATCCATAAAAAGAACAATACCAGTATCACCTAATTACTAAAGAAAGAATAAAATACCCAAAACTAAAGTTGTATATATTTAACGACAAATACGTGTCTAAAATAAAATAAAAATCACAAAGTAATGATTATGAAAACTTCAAGAGGGTCCCAACACCAGGTCTAGTTACCACATCCATGATCCATATTGAGTCATTCATCCAATATAGGTCCATTTCCATTATCCTATAGTGGAACATGATGTCCATTCTGGTATCGATTAAGAAGATCTAGTAGGGTGTGAGTAAAGTTGAGTAGGCCAAACCCAATGATGTCTAACCAATATCTAGTCAATAACTGTATATTTAAATTTATTAGGAATACAATATAAGAAATAAATTAAATAATTTACATATAAAATTACTCATTATTTTACCAGAAAGCCCCTTAGGTTACTAAGGATAACTAAACCATCAATACCTATTTTGGATCTTGCTACAGTCTGATCCATATCTCATATTTAATTAATAATTCATTATAATAGATGGTATATCATTATCCATTTCATTCCATATCACATCACTATCCTTTGGAACCATAGTATAACTCCAATATCATTGGTGTAGAATGTTGTGTCAAGCACTCTATGGGTATTTGTGCCTCATTCCCTACCCCACACCTCAATTTCATGTAGGTATTTGGAGCCTCACTCTCTATCAAAAATTTGATATCAAATAACTCTATTTTAAGCCAAAGTCCATGTCCCATTCCTTGTTTTATCAAATATGAGTATTGGGATCCTCGGTTCATGCCCATACTCAATGTCACATATGGGTATATAGAGTGTTTTTCTGTGTCCCACACACGTATATCAACCAATCACACATATATCATATATATCACATTAATCATGGTCAACCAAAATTAACCATATTTTGATCAAAAATTCACATCATGGTATACCATTACAATTATCAAAATAATCATGTTTAAATACTTTAATAAAATTATAAAAATATGAATAATACATCATGAAAAAATTATGAAATATCTAAAACATATACTCCTCTAACCCATTATGGTAAATTAAAGCATCAAATAGTTTTCATTGTCAATTAATTCTTAATCACATTACCTGACCAATTACAGAAGCTCAATTTCCCATCAATTCCATAACCACTACATTCTATTAATTAAATAAACAATTAATTAATCCAATTCCACAATTTTTATAATCACAACCTCCAAAATATAATTTTACCATATTCAAATCATTTCATAATTTTTTGGAATATAACAAAGGTCACAATGTTGAATGATATATGGATTGAAAACCAAGACACAATATCAAATTAATAAATATCCACCAAATATATATCTAAACCCACAAATGGAGGAAAATAATAATATTTTTATCCAGTCAGAGATAAGGGATAGAGAAAATCATAATCGGAAAGAAACCACATACATGAAGAGGTGTACATATGAAAAGATATCCTTCAATCATCAAGCAATGTATTTTAAGGCCCCATTAATTCATTTGGAAGACTAAAAAATCTGAGAAATTAGTTAGGGTCAAGTTGTGTTGAGTTTGGGTGATGTTTTGGGGGTTGGGAATTTTTTATCTAGTTTTCAGGGATTTAATTTTTGGTGCATACAATTTCCTTTAGGAGGAACACTTTTTTCCTAACCATGTGCCTAACTATATGTCTCACCAATGGGTTTCATAATGTTACTTCTAATATGGTTCATGGTTTGAAAAACTATGTACAAAATATTTCAATCTACTATGATTGTGTTTACATAGATTTTTGGCCTGGTGCTTGGATTGGTTAAACCTTTTTTGCACTATGTGATGCCCCACATCCATTAAAATTATCAAATTTCACTCAAAATAGCCCAAGATAAAATCCAACCTTGATATACTCAAAACTATGAAAATAGTAACTATAAATGTGCTTGAGGAATCCCTAGAAAAGGATGAGTTCTTACAGGTTTTCCTACTAATACATCCATTTCTGGATACTATAAGTTGAAGCGGTATTGCAACAGATTTACGCAAGGATAATAAAAATGAAATAGGAATATATTGATTGACCTTATCATCACTTATTATATGAAATTTTCTTTTTTTGTACAGATAGTTTGACACTAATAAGGCGATATTCTTAGAATAATTCACATTTTTTTAAACCACTATAAAGTGTTTGAGAATAAATAGATCCCTGATGAGACAAAATTTATTATTTTGATATTATCTTTGCATAAAATTTCCAATTTATGTGTTTTCCTTGTTTTGGGTTTACAGATTATGTTTTAAAATTTTATGATCTAATAAATTGTATTCCATAGTTTAGAAATGGAAACTAATTTAAGAAATGGGAAGTGTATTAATGGATGTACTCCATGTTGGGATTTCTCTCCTCTTAAAGATGATGAAGCTATAGTCTGAGCTACAGATGGAAATGATCAAATTATAACCATATTAGGGTAGCAGACTCAGGATATGAGTGATAACCATTACAATATAGAGAAACACATGGATCAATGAATATTTTTAATAATGTTTGAACAATTTATGTGTCAACTACATACATCATTCAATGGGACTAAGAATCCATATGAATTTGAGAAATGATTAAGTTCCATAGATAAGATATTACTCAGTCTAGGATGTTCTAAAAGGGGAAAAAATTTCAGGGATGTTTATAATCTCTCATTAGATTTTGAATGAATATGGTCATTGATTCAAAACACTACGGATGAAGAGGAAACAAAAAACAAGGAATGGAAAGATTTCAAGGTAATATTCTTGGAAAAATATTATTTGTTTTAACATTTAGTAGATATGGAAATATAGTTCATGAATCTAAAACAGAAATAAGAGGAAAATTTTTCTTAGTATGAAGATAAATTTATATTATAAGAAATAAATTCTATAGACTATGTGCACAATCCAAATAGTAATATTGATGGTCATAAAAAAATACTTCACATGGTAATATTCTCTAAAAAATTCTCATAATATGAGAACATAGTACAATATTCTATCAAGATAGATAACAAATGTTACATTTTATATATATTTTAAAGGATAAAAGAGAAGAAGATGATGGAAGAGAAAATAACAGGAAAAGTGAATAGGGAAAAGAAGTATTATCCAACATGTGACACCTGTGGAAGGAAACACCATGGTACATGCTAAAATGGAAAATCCATTCTCTTCATGTGTAGAGAGAAATTCCACTATACTCATTATTTAAAGGGAATGAATGAATCTAGCAATTTGTAATGCTTCCAATGTAAGGATATAAGGCACTGCGAAAATAAATGCCACATGCATTAATGGAATATACCTCAACTACGGTATTATGTTCAAGCTTATGGTATTACTACATATAATATTACAATGTTAACCTATATCTACCATTGTTAACCTTGAGTATATCCCATAAACCTGTGGGTATAGGCTATACCCACAGATCATATACTCGTGTGTGTTTAATCCATCAGTAAAAGACTATACAAATTTTTTATATAGAAACCATGGGAATTTTCAATGAGGAATTCATAATACCCATAATTCAATGAAAATTGTGGGAATATATCTCTACCCACAGTTAGGAGAACTGTTGGTATAGCCATTTTCACCTAGACATGATACACCAACTGTACGTTGAATTATGTGTACAAGTATCTATCTTTAATGTGAAGCATCAACCCATCCAGAACAAGTAAATATAATTAAAAACATGGTATACATTCAATGAAATACATATATAATATACTTAACATTAACAAAAATCATGTAATAGTTTTTAAACCATTTATAATATTATAACATATATATACATCCACTCAATAAATCAATTCATGTCATTAAAGAGCATCCACTTGTATTTTTACTAAAAAGTCAAAAATATAGGGGATCAATATCATTCCATAACCAATATCCTCAACATCATCTCCATCAAAAACATCCTAATCACCACCATCACCAACAACATTATTTGGAGAACCAGAATCATGATCATCATCATCATCATCACCAGCACCACCACCAGTGTAGTATCATCACCTCAACAAACAAAAGGACACGAACTCGACTTATCTATATAGAGTTAATTATTTCTATACATGAATAAAAAAACATGAGCATCCTATTGTGGATCATATAGAAATACAACTGACCAAGATTTCAAGAACTTCTTGGTGTTTAGTTTACATCTTTCATGCTCATATATAGGTATGTTTTGTCCTCAGCTACTTCTATATTAACATTTCATAGCCCAGGGGATTGAGAGTTATTAAAGGGACATGACGAGTGAAAATAACTTATAGGAACAAGATTTTTCATTGGTAGTCATTAGAATCTCCCCTGGTCCGTATCAATAAAAAATATCTCAAATGATCATTTGACCTGATGTTTTCATCATATTTAAGATCAAGGGCATACACGATACACTATTGAAAATATAAACAAGATATTTAATAATGGAATACATATTAAAAATTGAAGAAAAAAATTATCTACAATCATTTTTTATTCGGTTTCATTTACAATAATCTCATCATTTTTCTTCTTACATGAAAAAATAATTTTCCATGAGGCACACAACCATCACTTCCCATTACCGCTTTATAAAAAATGCTTAGTATAATAGTAAATTATTTAATAATATTAAATTAGAAAACCCAGAATGAAATAAAATTTTAACTTTTGAAGAAGTACATAAAATTAATAACCACTTAAATATACATTTAAAAATAAATTTAATACTAATGGAATAAAAAAATACATACATACTAATTAACATGGTAAATATGTGTAAGAAATAGATTCATCATTTATGTTAATTTCATCCAAATTTTATTTCTGTTACATAGTTTGGTTATTCGATCACATGGTCATTATGTTTTTTTGGTTAGGTTGTTTCTTAATTTGATCATTTTATTCAATCGGTTATAGTGGTTTTCAATTTTTTTGTGTTAAGTCATTTGATTCATTTTGGGTGAGGGTGATTCTTTAATTTAAGAGGTTTTCCATTCTGTTCATTTTTTGGGTTTTTTATTTTGTAATATTTGGCCATTTGGTATTTTGGATTGATTATTTGGTTTATTTTACGTAATGCCATTTTGGTTAAATTGGGTTAGGCCACTTGATTCTTTTTTCAGTTATGTCATTATGAGTTATATTTTATGGTTTATTCAAGGAAATGATATTTTTTTCACTTTGGATAAGGTCATTTTGGGTTCAATCATTTAGTTTATCATTTGTTTAGGTCATATTTGAGTTAGGACATTTGGTTTTTTTTTGGTTACATCATTTAGTGAATTTAAAGGTTATGTAATTTTTGGTTATTCATTTGGACATTTTTTCAATTTTTGGTTAGAATAGTTATTTCACTTGGGTTTCTATTTTTGGGGATTATTTTGGGTTATGTCATTTTATTCATTTTGGGTTAGGTATTTTTATGTTTGGTTATTTTGATCATTTTTTATCTACATTTTATCTTAAGATATTTTGTTTATATTGGATTAGTTCATTTGCATTAATTTTGGGTTACACTATTTGGTTCTTTTTGGACATTTGGTCATTAGTTGATTAGGGAGTAGGCCAATTGATCAATTATTTATTTTTTTGTTTGGTTACATAGTAAATTCTACGTTAGGTTATTTATTTTTCATTGGGTTAGGTTATTTAGTTCATTTTTTTAGGGTATTTTTTTCCTCATGGGTTATGCTAGTTGGTTAAAATTGGGTTCATTCATTTGGTTCTTCTTAGGTTTGGCCTCTTGGTTCATCTTGATGTTTTCAATTGGTTAATAGTGGGTTATTTAAATTGGTTAATTATTCAATTGGTTAAAATTTGGTAATTTATATTGGTTAATTAGTCATTTGGTAAATCTTGTGTTATGAAAATTGGTCAATATAGGGTTATATCAATTGGTTATTTGGTTAATTAGATAATCATGAGTTTTTTTAAATTGGTTAACCTATCAATTGGTTAATCATGGTTTATATCAATTGCAAATCTTGGGTTTTTTCAATTGCTTACATGGTTCATGTTGGGTTTGGGTTATGTCAAATGGTTAATTTTGGGATTTTTATATTAGTTAATATTGGGTTATGTATATTGGTAAATTATAGGTTACATCTATTGGTCAATTTTGGGAAATATAAAATGGTTAATTTTTGGGTTATTTCAATTGGTTAATTATTGGTCTTGTTAATTGGATAATTTTGGGTTATTTCAATTGGTTAATCATGGGTTTGGTTGTTTGGTTAATATGAGAATATGTCATTTTGTTTATATTTGGATTAGACATCTTTGTTTAAGTTATTTGATATAATTTGGGTTAAATAAAATGGATAATTTTTGGTATTTTCATTTGGTTATTTATTCCTTAGGTAATTTGATTAATTTTTTTACGTAAATTAGTTAATTATGGGTTATTTAAGTTGGTTCATGATGGATTTGGTCACTTGTTTAATTTTGGGTTTGGTCATTTGGTTAATCATGGGATATTTTAATTAGCTAATTTTGGGTTTGTTAAATTGGTTCGCTTTAGTGTTTTATCATTTTTTAGTTAGTTTATTTTTTTGGGTTACATCATTTAGTTCATTTTTAGATTATGTTATATTTGTGATAGGTCAATTGGTTTAATTTTTGTTACGTCATTTGGTTAATTTTAGTAATATGTTATTTTTGGTCATTTTATGTGGTCATTTTTTAATTTTTTGTTGAAAATATAGTTTACATGGATGTAGTTTTTTATTTTGGGTTATATAATTTTCTTGATCTTGGTTTAGGACATTTTTGGTCAGGTTATTTTTTTCATTTCTTTGTTATCTATTTTTTATTTTATTTCATGTAATTTATTTCTGGTTACGTCATTAGGTTTATTTTTGGGTTACTTCTCTTGGTTTATTTTTTTCATTTAGTCATTATATTGTTTGGGATTATGTAATCTGATCAATTAATCCAATTTTTGATGGGTTCATTTGTTCAAATTTTGTTGGATTATTTATTTTTCTATGTGTTAGGTTATATAGTTAAATTTCTGTTAAACTATTTGGTTCATATTGGGTTATTTGAATTAGTTAAATTATGGTTATGTCATTTGGCTCATATTAGGTTAGATCATTTAGTTTTTCATGGGTTTAGTAAATTTTTTAATATTGGTTTATGTGAATTGATTAATCATTGGTTATGTAAATTGGTTAAATGGTGTACCAGTTAATTAGTCATTTTTTTAATCTTGGGTTATGTCAATTGGATACTTGGTCAACCGATTAATCTAGGTTTATGTCAATTGGTTAATCATGGGTTATGTCAATTTTTTAATATTGGTTTATGAAAATTTTTCTATTGGTTCATATTGATTTTGGGTTATGCCAATTGATTATTTTTTTTGTTTTATCAATTGGTTAATCTTAGATTATCTTAATTTGATAATTTTGGGTTATGTATATTGGTTATTTTTGGGATATGAAAATTAATTAATTTTCGGATATGGGAGTTGGTTGTTTTTATGTTTTGAAATTTTTTTAATCATGGGTTATTTCAACTGGTTAATTTTGGGTCTTTTCAATAGTAAAAAATCGAGTTATGTCAATTAGTTCATCTTCGGTTTTTTCATTGGGTTAATTTTGGATTATTTCATTTTGTCACTTTTTGGTTTGGTCATCTTGGTTTTGTCATGTGGTATAATTTTGGGTTATGTCAAATAATTAATTTTGGATTATGTAAATTTCGTAATCTTGGGTTATAACAATTTTTTATTTTAGGTTATGTCAATTGGTTAATTATTAGGTTTGTTAACTGTTTATTTTGGGGTAGTTCATTTGGTTAATTTTTGGATAGATCATTCGGTTATTATTGGGTTATATCGTTTGTTTAATTTTGTGTTTGGTCATTTGGTTCATCGTTGAGGAATGTCATATTTGTGTGAGGTCATTTTGTATATATTTTGGTTGTTTTATATTTTAGTTACATCTGTTGATTTATTTTTGGTAATTTAATTTTCTTCATTTCATGGTTTTGTAATTTTTATTAGTTAATTTGGTCATTTGTTCATTTTTTCATTTAATTGGTTATAAAAATTGGTTTATTCGAATTTAGGTTATTTGGTTTATCATGGGTTATATTTAAATTTTGGGTTTTGTGTATCTGGGTTACGTTATTTTGTTCAATTTTTGAAAGGTATTTTGAGGTTAGAATGAAATCCCCCTTTCTCTAATCCATCGATAAATGGGGGTTTTCCAATATATCTAACAAAAAAATTATTCCTTAAAATGATGAACGAATCCAATATGTAGGGTCCAATCCATACCAAAATAATCATTCCAAAATTAAAAAACTATCACATATCTTGAATATACAACATCATTTGGATGTGTGACCTTGAAAATTTAATTCAAAAAACAAAATAATAAATCCCTAATAGAAAAGAGGTAACTAATATACAATAAAATAATAAATAACAAAAAAACATTACATTATTCTAGAGAATAATTTAAAAAATATCAAACCGAATCATTATGGATTTAACTTTTCCTCCTAGCCCCTAAATATTTGTTTATTAAAAAATTTATACTTTTACATTGTGTCACCAATTTAACTTTACTATTTACCCTCCCCCCACCAAAAAAATAATTTAAATATAAATTAAACATCAAACTTAACATAATTTAAATTGAAATTTGAAAAACACTCTCCCAAATTAAATAGCAATTTTTAGCATTATACTAATGCTATCCATGAGAAGATATCATAAATTTCATCAAGAAAATCAAACTAAATGAGAAATTTTCATAATTATGTATTTAATTTCATCATGAAAATCATACCACTTATGTTTTTATACTTCGTGTAATGAAATATAAAAATAATTGAAAACATTAGTAGCCGCATAAAAATCGATATTATTTCTATTAATATTAAAATACCTAGAGAAAATAATGATCGGGCATTGTAGTGCACCCCAATATGTGAAAATATGTCATAGAATTTCTTTTATTTTTGTTTTATCTAATGCATCACAAGAACTAATATTCAATATAATTAATATTAATTGAATTTTTAATTAAACTATTAAAGATTATGAATAAACCAAACTCATTACTCTTCCAATATGTGATAATTTCTGGATATTGTGTTCTTTCATAGTTGAGGTTTGTTCTATAAATCAGAATCAATTATACTATTACAAAAAAATATAGCTCATTCTTATATGATTTCCAAAAATCCCAACGATCTATCAATTTTGGCACCCTAGAATCACCACTAATTATAATTTTCATCCATGAATGAAATGAACATGTTAATGCATATAAATATAATAATAATATAGATATCAATTTAAAAAATATTCCTATCTGTATCCCATATGATGGTTTCTCATTAATTTCATTACTGATATGCCTCAATGAGATAGGATGCACTGGAATTATATCATTGTACATGGGTAATCTTTCAATAAAACATATACACTGTCTGGAATTTCTACCTATCATTTGATTGTCTTAATTTTAATTCACCATTATTTTTGTTTTTTTCACTCTAAGTATCACTCATTTGTGTTTTACGACTTCCCCGATTAGAATATCCCACTAGATATGATCAAAGGAAAAAAAAATATTTCACACTATAAGAGGAAAAAAATTTGTGATATAATTTAACAAACATATATTAAGAAACCTAACGCACGATACTCATTATACTCTAATGTATACATGGGTCATCCTAGATAGGTATCCTCTGAAGGGTGTGCCTATTCCGATGCATAAACCAGGCCATATACATGCGCTGGAGTGGAAGCTAAAGGAACAAAATCATCGGATCCTAGATGGATAATAGAAAATTATTGTCAAATTATAATTGTAGGAAAAGGATATAAGGTATGGGAAAGCATTATAGGATATAGATATTGAATATGTAGTAACATCCCCAGAGGTGGCGTATAAATGTTATGAGACGAAGAGGCTAAATTAGATGATGAAGGTGGCATGGTTCTGAACATACCTAGAGCATAAAGTGGAGGATGAAAAGTTATGGTTGATCGGGTATTAGTTGGTTTCTCGGGGTGCTACCAGGAATGATAGGTCCTCCATGTATCTCTAGGAGCACCCCCACTTGGAACCATACTAGTTGGATGAGCCGTAGTTAATAATTCATCGACAATGTGACTATAAAAAAATTATATATAGAATGACAAAATGAAATTAAATGTAATTAAAATAAAAAAACTATATTTAGTACACTCACAAAGAGAACCATTTGAGGCAACCCTAGCTCACACATCGTCTGATCATTATAAAATAATTACTGCCTTTAAATTTCCTCAATAAGTTTTATAATCAATATAAGAATGAAATGAATATTTTTTTTCAAAATGTTTTTAAAAATTGTAAATATATCATAGAATTAATATAATTCATTGAAAAAATCTTAACATGCTTCAGAAAATAAAATTTAAAACCAATATATACTTTTTTAAAAAACTGGTTTTAAACATAGTCTTTTGAATTGAAATAAATATAATTCAAATGTAGAAAAAAATACATAAACCAACATATCAGTTCAAACAAAATTTTAATTAATGAAACTTTAGTATTACAAATATAATAAACCCACATTAAGGTAAATGAAATAATGTATGATCATATATGATTTCTACTACATAGTACCCTCCACTAATTAAATTTTATGATCAACTATAATAATGGGACAATTTGATTCATCATATACAATATTTTTGTCAAACAAATGCAGGAATCAAAGGTATCAATTTCATTCCCACTATAATAAAAAAATATGTTTTAGGATTTCTTAAATAATGAAACTATAATCAGGTCTCAAATAATTTTTTAAAAAACAATTATTTTAACATTGATACCAAAATATATGGTTTATTTTTATATAGGATTCAAGTCATGTAAAATAAATTTAATGCACATTCATTAATAAATGTAAAATTTCACGCCATTGAATAAATCCATTAATATTTCATCATTGGGAATCAAATATTAGAGAAGTTGTCCAATATTAATATTTCCCAAAGAGTCCATAATAAGTCACATTTTTATATAGAGGCCTAACGATTGATTCCTTGGTATAATAATCTATTTTATTTGTTAATATAATTAAATCATGCTATGTTATTTATTTTGAGAACTTGATCAATTTTAGAAAATTTATACTCATTTATCATTAAATATTTTCAATCATAATACAATGAGTTGAGGCAACAAGACGATACTCTTAATTTCAGTGAGATGGAGTCAACAGGTAGCCTCCCTACCTGATATATATATGAATAATCCAATGAGATGAATATTTATATTTTATGTTAATTTAAATATTGGTCATACCTCTAATTTCAACCATGAAGGAAACTCTTCTCTAATAAAATACCATATCGTTCTCAGAGGAAAATATCCATAAACAGTACTTATAATTTTTTTGTGTTCCCTAAATAAAATGATAATAAAAGTATAAGGTATATGTAAAATGATATACTATGAGATAATATATAAATTTTAAAATTACTTACTTGATATTGTAATAAAACAAACCAATGTTAGACAAGAAGGTTGAATGTTCCATATCCTGATCATCAAGGATCAATGTAGCCAATGTATATGACTAAGGAATTCCTCTTGTTTGGTGATGGGATTAAAATAATGGATAAATCTCCACATTCTACTTATCTTCATATCTTTTAGTGTAGTTATGTCTTCTTCTCACATCAAATAAATACATGGAACAACAATCCAATAATACTTGAGATAGATACCCTCTCATAATGAGACATTCATGATGATTCTTGTTCTGTACATAGGATTTCATTTTTCATGTATTTCTATCAGTAGGATACATCCATCGAATAGAAATGTGTCTCCCAAGAAGTTTTCTAGTTAGAATATGAACTAGTAAAAGAAAAATGCATGTTGAAAATAGTGGAGGATTTTTTTCCAACTCACAAAAAATTAATGGATCCTCGTATTGCATATTTTGAAAAAATGAGCTTGATAACTTTTTAGAATAAAAGAAAACATATAAATGGAACAGAATAATAAAACTCGCTCTTATATTATTGGGTATTAAATGATAGATTTCTATTGGCATCAATTCATGAAGAAATATGTGATAATCATGAGTTTTAGGGATTTTAGATTCAACTATCTTATAATGAATCATCTAGATTTGTTAGTATATTTTCCATCCAGAACCTTGATAATATACCATAATTCTAGAAATTTAATTTTCTCTAAAGTTTTGATCACATAAGAAGAAAAATCAACATTTCATTTGTGTTCACTAATATGCAGAAGATGCATTTCTAGAAATGTACCCTAATCCAAGAAGTCTTAGAAATATTGAAAGTCATATTTGGTCATCCCTATGATATTTAGAATAATTGGAAGCACAATTTAACATATATTTTTGTCAAGAAATTGAAATATTTTTTCATACACATTCAAAGTGGAAGATTATAGACATGAATAAAAATGGGCCTCGTCCTACCAGTATAAAGCATCCGACTAAAGAGATTAAAACAATCAAAGGATAAACTGAACAAGTCATTATGCACCTATGATAAAAAATCAAGATGTTGTCAATTAAATTACCATAATGATATTCCATATGATAGATAATTCAACTCATTATTATCATCTAATCTATAATTATGAATCTATCACATATCAATAGATATTTTGACAGAACTAAATAGATTTTGAATCCTTCAAATCAACGGAATGTGACCCATGAATTTCTATAGAACCTGAGATAGTATTCCATATTAATTTACTATTCACCAGTATGGGAAATATTTTTACCATTATTATGTTTTGATATTTCCTCAAAAAATAAACTACAATATTTAGGACAAGGATGATTTTTAATTATATAAAATTTATTCTTCTTAATTAACTTCCATTCTATATAAATATTTGTGGGAATATATGAACCATCAAGAAGATAATCATTATGAATGGTAACAATATAATCATTAGAGGAACTACAAATTCCATACATGTTTTTTCCATGATATAACAGAATTAAAAATTCAAAAAACATCATTTTAGTACTTTCTTAATATACATGATTTTTGGAGTCCTCCATTAATTTTTTCAGTCTCTCAAAATCATCACCGTCATTATTTTCATCATGTGTATTTATATCATTGTATTATTACACTGGAATATTATCTCTCTCATGATTTATGTACAAATGGAAACTGATCAAATATTAAATTATAAGTACCAATTCTTTCTTTCTTTCTATGATCTGTAGAATATTGTCTCGCCACTCTATTTTGATACCAACCATTTTTTTAAATATGGAATTTTTTATATTGTTGCAATATTTTTTTCAAAAAAATGTTGATATTCCAATACAATTATAACATTTAAAATATACATGGCCTCTATTCAAAGCATTGTTAAATCCCAAATATAAATAATTAGCCAAATTTTGAAGAAACTTAGTCGAAATATAATTATAGTGATGCATTCAACTTCCATCCATTCTTTTACTTATGAAAATTTTATTGTCAAATGTAAAATGAAAACCATAATTAAAAAATTAATTACAAACAATTTTAATATTAAATTCCAAAAATCATAATAATAGCTGGAAAAATAGTAATAAGGGAAATAAAATATTCTATACGCGATGACTACAAATAATGAAGCAAAAAAATTATTAAACATGGAATGGTAAAAAATAGTAAAAAATCCAATTAAATACATATTCCTCAATTATTATTTTATTTCATCCATGTTTTGAATATGGAATTAATATAATTATATATAAATTTCATTATTATGGAAGACATTTACTTAATAATAAGAATAATGTGTCACCGTACACAAAAACCAAAAAACATGGTATAATAATATATTTAAAATAATACTATAATTTATTTGGATAAAATAATCATCCAATCATAATATCATAGAAAATAATATTTATAAAATAAATATATCAAAAATTTAATAATGAATATAGAAGCCAGAAGTTTAATGATATATGAAATGCACAAAACAAAATTTAAGAAAAAAATTATCTTTGTTAATTGTAAAGGAAAAACGTATCACATGTCTCCCTATATAAGACTGAATAATATCCAATGATAATCCAATAACTCAAAGACTAACATTTAACTACCAACATCAATGTAAATTGTGTCTACAAATAAATAGAGTGTTCATAAACTCTGAATTAAGTTCCCTTGATTATGGATTCACTAAGAAAGTATAAGTATTAAGTGGTTCTTATAGATATTAATGATCTTGAAAATAAAAAATAATGACCTAATAATCTCACATATTACTCCACAAGGAAACAAGTAAATGTCGTTGGAAGGGTCCATCATTGGTAGAGGAAACATGTTGAAGGCTAAAAGAAAAATGTATCAAAATAAGAGACAAGTATTAGGGGGATTAGTCTCATAATGGTGAATAAACCAAAGACAATAAGGATACATAATCTGCTTGATAAGATCATAAATATAATAATAACTAGAGTTTTTCGGAAAAAATATCCACTAGGAATACTTGGAGGAATTTTCAAAAAAAAAGTCAGATAATCAAGAAAACCCACTATATTTATCATGAAGATACCATAGGTACACCTATCCCATTTTAAATTATTGTTAAATATTATAAATTGAGTCATATGGGCTTATGTGTATTATATAATACATGATGGATATTCACTATGTGTGCATTATAAGAAGTATTAAAAATACAACAGTACATGATGAAATGAAGCTTCTAGGTATTTCAAAAAATTTACAAATCATAAATTATGTGTTGAACATTGTGATTTTGAGTGTATATGATAGAATATATTTGAATCTACTAAAATATTAAAGTCACTATGATTTTTGTGATTATTTTGGAGTGATTATTGTCTCAAATCTAGGATTTACTTTTACAAATGAATTTAGGCTATTTGTATTGAGTTTAAAGTAATTTATTATAAACTAGAATATTTTTACCATTTGAGTTTTAAATATGTTACTAAGAAGCTACATGGGAAAATAAGTTTACCATTAAATTGGTCATAAAAATGGTGTCTTGAGGTTCACAAAACCAAAGGGAGATAAATTGTAATGACTGAAACATTTTGTAATGAAAACCCCTCTTTATCTAATTAAATGTATTATTATGTAAAATGGTTATATAATATATGCAATTCCATGGTTTTATATTTTTGTATTTTAAAATACAGTTGAGTAGTGATCACATAATTTTTATAAATATAATGCTTTAACCAATCCAATTTATTCAAACAAATCTAGCGATGGCCCCATCTAGTAGAATTCATCCATAGGAAGGCCATTTGTCAGAGTAAAGAACCAAAGTAGAATCACTAGAATTATCTCTCAACCAAGCGCAAACTGAGCTTTAATACATTAATCTTCGACGGAACCGCCTACATGAGAAGTGCATGTGAATAGATATTACAACATGAGTGGTGTTATCTAAGCCTCCCTACGAGTCTATCACCATCGCACACCTTACCCTTAGGTCTTATGAATGTGTTATAATGGATTATGTAACAAGACCCTAGCACTATGATTATGTGTTTTATTTTTTTATATAATAAATTATAGTCATTAAATTTAATATTGTTACAATGTAAATAAATTTAAAATCACAAATAATATTTTTAGTTACTATGCAATTAAAAAACTTGATTTTGATGAATTAATGGATATTTAGAATTAAATAATATTTATATTAAAATAATATAAATATATTAATTTTTATTAAATATAAGTGGTTATATGATTTTTATGAATAAAATAGTATTTCTTATTATGGTTTGAATTATATTTTTGACAAAACCCATAAATTTTCGATAAATGTCGTTTTTATTTTAAAAGTATAAAAATACATGTTTAGAAATTTATTTAGATAAAATGAATATTATATTTTGAATCCATTTGTCTAAATTATCCAACAGTGAATTTTTCATAATTTTTAGAGAGTTTAATTTTTTGGATAAAAAATAAATATAGTTTAAATATATAATTTGTTTTATGACATCATAATGACTCGATAATAATGTAAAAAAACTATAAATGGTATGTTCTGACAATATATTTTCTACCTTTTACATAATTTGATTTTCTATTTGTTGATTAATTTTATATTTTCTTTAGTGGACCCTCCAAGACTTATAAAACATTATAACATTTAAAATGATTTCCTTGAGAGTGTGACTCACTTACGCATAAGAAAACCTAATATTTTAATAAGTTCGGCCATTGAATTTATAAAATAGTTATTTTAGAACACATTTTTCTAAAACCATTGGCAAAAACTATGTGTTGGTTTGTGGTTTTGATTAGTTAATTGTGTGGTGTCAAGATCCTAAATAACAAACATTTCCCTCTATTTTCCAAGATAAACCCACCCATTCTCCTACTTATCATCACTCAAAACCATTGGAGAACGTCCCTATTATGAAATACTCTCTCAATTATCTTCCCAAGGCGCCCCAAACTCTTAACAAGCCTCTCTCATGCCTCTCCCAATCCTTTGGGATCACACATCCATGTGAGGGATTTCTTCCTTTCTCATTTTTGTTCAAATTTATTTAGGTTGTTATACCCTTTTTTTCATTGACAAATGATGGGAATGATTTCAAACCACCCCAATAATATATTCCAAATGTTTTAATGATGATTGACACATTTCTCTCTCATTAAAATCTCCCATGTACCCCATTTACCTTGTCAAAATTCTTTATATAATTTCACACTTCTCGATTAAATTGTAGAAATTTTTTGGTATTATGAATCTAAATTAAATTACATAAGTTGGTACATGTATATATATAACCCCCTTACTATACATATCATGTACATGTTCTGATACCACAATTTATCTCTCATCAAATTTTTTTATGAATTCTTATGTCATGTTGTTCTGCTGCCGAAATTGCACTGCGATTTTCCATTCTAAAGCTATTGTGTTGTGAATACAATGCCAATTTCTCTATCAAAGGTATTCACCCTTTTTCACATTTACTTAATTATTGTAGAGTTTAATTTATGAATTTCACAGTACTTTATTTTGGAATAAATGATGATGTTGAATAAATACATGTTTTATGATCTATGTGGCACACTTAAGCATGAAATGAAATGACAAAGAAAGGTGCCCCATGATAGATCTCCAATGCATTGTGTAATGATTAGTATCATGATAATTTATGTGAAATGAGCATTTACTCATGATAATTCATGTAAAATTAGGGTCTAATCATGCACCATGTGCAATGATACCTTTCTCATGCTAATATCATATTAAATGTTGATGCCACACTTCCATGTTATGATAATCATTCTATATCATGCATTTGCGATCATATTTATCTTATTATCCATTATTATACCTATTTACTAAAATTATATTTATTCTTCATGATATTCCATGTTTAATCCCTTACTGGGCCTTATAGATCATCCTTTTTTAATTTGTGTCCCCATATTATCCCATGCAATGAAAAGTACGAAGTAATGTGTTCGGTCATGTAAAATAATTTTTCAATAATGACGTATATTTTATGTTTTAATTTATTATGTAATGTTCCTAATTTTAGAAGAAACTAGGCCTATATATCCTCATATTTGTCTTAAGTGGAATTTTATATAACAAATCATTTTTATGTGGGTAATGTAGAGCAGATTTTTTATATTAATATTGGATCTTAAAATCTACATACCCTTATTTTATAGAATAATTGATTGTAGACAAATTAGATTCAATAGAATGAAAGTGGTGTTAAATACATCTTCATGTTTTTTGTTACTCACCCTTGTGACTTATTTTTTATGTATTAATATTTTTTTTGATAATTTATTTAAGTTCTTAGTAATAATTAACTACTCAATTTGTAAAGTGGTTTATGGATTTAGGGTAAATTATGGAAATTATTTACATTGTTAATATTGAACATTGTATCTTACACTATGATCCACCACAGTGTTCTTAGAGGATTAGTGAGAATGTCATTTACATTTATTGAATTCACTCTTTGTAATATAAAAAGGTTAATTAAGATTATATATGAAAGTGTTACAGTTGTTAAGGATTAAATCGAGGTTTAATTATATTATTTTAAAATTATATTTTTCTACTAAAGTAAAATGAAATCTTTTTTAATATTTATGGGTAAATTTAAATATCTAAATATATAAATCTTATAGTACTGAGGAGGTGGTGATTTATCTTTTTATTATGTGTCATTAATTTCATGAAGGATGTTTGATAAAGGTTATACAGACTAGGAAAGGGTTATTGGGAACCTATGTAATGGTACATAAAGAATAAAATGATGGATGAGTAGTTGTAGGGGTAGTATATTGATGACTCTTTACAAGGTTAATCTATCATATTTACCCATATGTGTACACAAGGCCCTCATTCATTCACAACCATAAAGAACTCATACATAAACACAACCCATAAAAATCCCACACATAAAAGAGCAGTTACTAATAAATAATGAGGAAAACCTAAACCAGGACCATCACTACACATTATATAACTATAAACTAGATCCCTAATATAAAATAATGTAACACTAAAGGTTCAACAAAATTACAATCATTAATCCAAATTCCCAATAATAAAACATCACCCATAAAGAACCTTACCATAGATAATCTACAATACTCATAAAATATCTGCATCTTGTTAAGGTTTTTATACATAAATAAAAAAAACAATAGTCAGTAGAATAGAAGAAGGATTCAGAAGTCACTAATATAATGTCTATGTAGATCATAATAAAAAATTACCGAATTCATGGAGAATATTAGATGAGGATAGCTGCTCATCATCACTTGGGTGTGTGTAGTGTAGGGATAAACTCAAGTGGGGAGGGAAATAGTGCTCGAGTAAAAGGAGAGGGAAGGAGGTTAGGTGAATATAAGATAATATATCCCAAATTTTTTAGAATATGATTGGTATAGCACGTATGTACTAAAATTTTTACAGAAAACATGGGTATAGATTTTTCTAGATATCATTATTTTCATGTAGGGAGAAGAAGTATAATAAATTATGCCATTTTTTTATATTTAATAATTATGTTCTAGGAATATTTTGATAAATGATATTTCAGTTCTAAAAATTATGAAATGTATACAGATTATAATCCAGTAGTAATTATTTTTTGATTATAAATTATGTGTTGAATGATACCAAGAAAAATGATTCAGGGAAAAGTTGGTATTCTCAGGGAAAACATTATTCTGGGAAAGATCATGTATTTTTTTTATATTCCTAGTATTAATGGTAAAATAATTCCCTAAATCTGGGAAAGGATATGAAAAATTGCTATATTAATTCATCAATATATATTTAACCAATGCTATTTTAAATCATCACATATTAATGGTTTTTATTTACTTAAAAAACGATTAATCATTATCCTTTTTTTATCAATGAACTCTTTAATTCTCATTAGATATTTACACTCTTCTTCCCTAACCACATATTCACATTTAAGAAATTTTTTCCTACTTGTAAACCTAATTATGTGTTATTCAAAATGACAATTTTAATTACCAATTTTCTATTCGTAAGAGAATATTTTGTTACGAAATTGTGATATTGTTGTTTCAATCATTGTTTTTTCAAATTACAAACCCTTGGTTAGTGAGATCATATTTAAATTGTGAGGACACAATTTATATAAATTAGGAAGAATATTAAACCTTGAAATTATAAAATAAATTTTATATTTGATAGAATATGTTACAAACGACAATAGTAATAAGTGAAAATATATCATCCCTATAATTTATGATATATTTATTTATGAATAAATTCAATCCTTTCGATGGCTTTCAATTTATACAACACCGGGTTTGAATGAAATATGACACTCCATTATTAATTAATCATTAAAAATATAAGTTAAAAATTATATTAGAGTTATAAATAAAAAAATGATGGAAATTATATGGTTTACACAATTATAATATAAATAAAATGTATATCTATTTATTAGAGATAAAATTGGAATTGTTTAAAATAATTATAATTATTTTGCAAAAAAAAATATTTTTATTAAAGTTTGTTTAGACATGATTTTTTCACATAATTTCTAATTATTTTTTATCATTTTTTTAAAAAAAATTATGATAAAAAAATAATTTTTTGAAATTTCCACCTCACAATTATCTTAAGGTGATTTTTTAAGATTTTTATGAAAAAAATCCCTTTTTTAGGAATAGTCAAAAATACTTTTAATTGAAATCTATCATTACATTTAAATTATTTATAATATTAAATTTTATTTTAAATTGGTTTGAAGTTACATTATTTAAAATATAATTAATTGAGCCCAATTTATTTCTTTGGAATCATTTTAATTTTTAATTGTGTATATAAAAACATTGTAATATTTTTAACATTATCCATTTTCAAAACAAGCATTCTTATCGAGTCTACGAGAATAATGTTACATTAAAGAATACCAATTCTATTAATTTAATTTAATAATAAAGATTAAATAGATAAATCAGAATAGAAAATATTTTTTAACAAGGTAAACAAAATTTGGGGTCAATATAATTAGTAAATACAAAAAAAATTAATTATCACAATCAAGGTTAAAAGAAGTATTTTATACATAATTTTAGTTAAACTAATTTCCAATACACAAAGTATTTTTATTTAATAAATTTATTCTCATTTTTATAATTGATACGTTAAAATTATATAATAATTCTTATTTTATTTCCGGCTTGTATATTTAAATACATAGGTTAAAAAACTAATTATCATGGTACAAACTAATATGGTAGAAGGGAGTAATCTTTAAGGCTAAGGAATAATATGTTAACAAAACTATTTTTTAGTATTTGAGATTTTTATCAAACTTATAATCCCTCTAATTAAATATTTTTCAATTTTTGTGCCATTTGAAGTTAGAGTTACTTCCCATTATTAAATAATTTTGTGTATTTGAAAAATTAACTCTCCTCCCAAATTATAAAAGGGAACTCACTCCCAACACTTATTCACACCTATCAATCCATTTCTATTGAATGAAACCCTATAAAATCACTTAAAAACATCAATAATTTCAACTTATAATCATTATTTTGGAATTAATCCACACTAGTAATGATTTGGCGCAGATCTATGGATGTTACCCATATAAGAGACAATGATCTTCAATGTGGATATTTATTTTTATTTCATTCTCCGCATCCATAAATTATAGTTAGGGCATAATGATATAAAAAAATTATATTCAATATAATGATTTGTTGTTATGATAATTTCATTCCCTACTACTATCCTCACATCCATAAAATGGGTTATGAAATCATTATTTGTTTTCATTGTAGACTACTGCCACATGAATCGATGTCATTAATTTTTCCATTACCACCTATTATGGTTGTGTATGATGATGGATCTAATATATATATATATACATATATATATATATATATTTATAAAATAATTAAACCCTTGGAGTCATTATTTAATTAATACCTATTTAATTTCCATGCCATAGGGGATATGATAATTTATCTCACGTGTACAAAGGACTAACACCTCATGATGTAATGAAATTCATCTTTCACTAATTCCTTACAAAGAATGTAAAAAAGTTAATGTTAATAAATATATGTGACATAAATAACTGCATTATTATAGTAAGGAAATATTTATCATTATAAAAAGTAATATAAAATTTTCTTTCTAACCTTTTCATTCACTTAATGATGTTTTTATCATTTGTGTATGTGTGGACCACTACCTCCACGAAGCGATGTGACACTATTTTCATAACCAAACTACATGGATGATATATATAAGTAAATTTAATTCAATAATATGATATATATTATATTATTTTAATTCCTGAACAAGAAAATATTTTATACGATATTTCCAAGATGATGATGGAAAAAGAGAAATGTTACTCATGCGTACGTACGACCTACCGTCCCAATGATCGCAACGTACATCATTTTTCATAATTTTAATAAAAAATAATTTAATATAATTTATTTTTTAAAAATACTATAATTATTTCCTTATTATTCTTATAGAGATGATGGAAATTTATAATACACACAAGAATATGAAATTTCATGACAAATCATGAATGAGAAAACATGGTAGTTAACACCCAAAACAATGAAAATAATGACTAATTATTAATGTACGGTTGATATTATGTTTCAATAGGATCATATATGATATAGTAAATATAAATATTTTTTTATATAAGATAATAGTTTTCTTAAAATAAATATATATTATTTTAAATCATGTTTAACCATAAGGAAGCATGAGGTAAGGGTTTCTTGTCGCACTTTTAATTTTTTTAGACATATGCCATATTATAATCTTATTTATTTTGTGTGGTAAATATAATGAATTTTTTATGTTATATAATAAATTATATATCTTTGTGTTATTTTTTTAATATAATTTTATTTATTTTATGGGGATTATGATACCAAAGATAACAAAGCGCTAAGGATTAATTTCACAATGTCATAATTATTTAGGATTATTTTTAGTTAAGTATAACAACGAGATATTATTAGATATTTATATCTTGAATATATATATTTTAATATCTTATGGTTATTCATGAATTTTAGAATAGATATTATCATTTTTTAACTCTTTGTTAATTAAAATCATTGAAAAATATTTTGAAGAAAATTCAACTTTATTTATCTCTTCGATCAAAAATCACTTTTCTTCAAAATACATGTTTCCTAAAAATGTTCATAAAAATTATTTTAAGGATTTATAAATGATTATTAAATAATTTTTTAAACATTTTAATTTTTTAAAAATATATTGAAATTATTATTTTTATTTTCAAAATAAACTTAGTTTGGATTTTATCCAAAATGTAAAAGGAATATTTCTTTTAATGTGTATGAAATGAATGAAATTTTCCACTATCAGGACCAAACAGTGTATAAATGATTAATTTACATTATTTAAAAGGTTATATTCAAATAAAATGGATTTAAAAATATATATTGATCATTTTTATTTTTCAATGTTCAATGTTTATTTTCCTCAAAAAAAATTTATGAATTGTTTTATTATATTTATTCTAATCATTGATAAAGATAATTTATTAAAATTTGGTTAAAAAGGGATATGTTGTTTTGATTCATCTTTATTATTTATTTGGATAATTTATAAACAGTTTGATTAAGAATGTACTATATTTTTACTCATCACTATATTTGTCTGGATGAATTATGATTATGTTGATTAATTAGTGAAAATAGTTTCATTTTGTATAATAGAATTAATTGGACTGTTTATATGGATAATGTTCACCCATTTTATATGTGGAATGAATTAGACATTGTATGTAATGTGATGTTCCTCCTATATCCCATCTATACATTGGTACATCTCATGTGAAAAACTAGATATGGGTTTGGCCAGGGCCTTACCCATTTATATAAATGTCTTGGCACAAGCCCCGATCAAATTTATGACATAGAACAAACCTTGATGGTGTTATATTTCTTGGAACAAGAATAAATGGTTTGTTTTAGAATTCATTGATTACACATTTCATCATTATTAATTTAGTTATTCATATTCCATGTGAATATTTGATTTTGTAAAATATTTACCGTTATGTATCAAACTCATGTGATTAAATTTTTGGAATTATTTGATAATATTTTATTCATAGAATATTATGATCATGTGCTTCATTAAAATTAAAATGATTCCTTTACTATCATTGATATATTGATTATACCTTAATTACTCACATCTTGTACTCTACACATACCCTTACTGAGCATCTAAGCTCACCCCTTTCTCATTTTTTATTTTCCCCAGGATATCCTTTATTATTTAGTGATTGATATTCAAGGACATACAAAGGGGAATAATTTAATTTTTAAGTAAAATTCATTTTTTATTTTATGTTTTAATATTTAATTATTATTTAAATTCAATATACATTTTATCGAAATTCTTAAATATTTATCCCTATAGGATGCCAGTCCTTTCATATTATTTCCAATGTAGTAAAGTAGCCACTGGCTCTAGGATACTATGGTCTGGTCACTACAAAGGAATATGGGAATTATTTTTAATTTTAAACATGTTTGGTAGGACATTTTGAACTATTCTGAATCTCTTAGTGTAACAACCTGATATTTTATAATAATACTATGATTGAACACTTATATTTCACAATACACTAAGGTTAAATGATCTCCAAAATATTATTATTTTAACATCAATGTTATAAAATATCCATTAAATGGGATGATTTGAACTATATTAACTCAATAATTAAATAGATAAAGAGTTTATATTCCTTAAAAATATAATTTATCCATAGTAAATAAACATATAATTTTTATTGAAGACATTTTTCTCTGCTGATATATGTTTACTTTAAAAATTTTATTTTTATTTCATTCCATGAGAAAAAAATATAATTGATTTACGAAACATTTAAAACAATTATTTTGTAAAATGAACATATGTTTTGGATTTGGAATGTCAATATAATATTAGAATTAATTTTTTTAGTGAATAGTGAAAATACCTATTTTTTTCAAAATGTCAATTATTTTAAATAAATTAAGAAATTTAAAAGTCCACTTATGTTTTAAGTATCATATCAAGTGTAATAAAAAAATTTTATCTATATTTCATCGACATTATTTTTCTAACAAAATTTCTATTTTATTTTACAATAAGTTTATTTTTATTGAAAAATAATGATATTTTTAGAAAATAGTTTTAAAGTATATTATTTTTCAAATTTTTATGTAATTAAAATAATGACTAATGGGGATTGTTTTTAAAAATACTAAAGATTATTTATAAGTAAATATAATTTTCTTTCATAAAATGATAATTGTTAGTCATGTAGTTAATATAAAATCATCTTTTTTCTTGAAAAATACACTTCTTGAATACCCTTTTTTTATCGAATCCATGAGTTTTGTTTTAAATATATTTTTTATATGTATATGAATTAAATTTTTGAAAATGGATTCAGTTTTTTAATTAAAATTTTAAAAATAGGTTTTCATTTCTTTTTCATTTTAAGGAATAAAAATTTCACTATTGTAAAAAAAGATTTACCATGGTATAGGTTAAACAATTAAACGGGTTAATGTTTTAAGGTAAAAGATTAAAATACCTAAAAAATAAAACATTAAATGGATTACTACTTTGTTTATAAACCATAAACATCCTTTAAATCATATATTATAAATCAATTTTTTTTGAATTAATTACATCCAAATTTGGTTTCCATTAAATATAAAATAATCATTACATAATCACTTAGACCACCCCTCCTCATGTATAGAAACAAATCCTCACCAACCCTTTCTGGAAAAAACTCATGAAGATCCTAACTTATTTTATAAAGCAACTCATCCCCAGTCTACCGATATCCAAATTCTTCTTCCCTCACCAAAATACAAATTCTATGTTTTTAAAGGGTCCATTTTTGAGGTGATATTCAAGAGGTAACTTTCTCAAACCACATATCTTAATTTAATTTCTTCTTCTACCACCACCTCAACTAGTTAATCAATTAAGTAATAATCAGAGACCTATTTTCTCTATACTATAATTATATATTTGTAATGCAACAACTTATATTCATCACTTTTATAATCAACTATTATTCAAATAAATGCAACAATAGTCCAAATATTTTATTGTTAACCATCCCTATGAATATTGATTTTGTTCATTTTCCATTACCTCCGTAATGGATGGTAAAAAAAATATTATTATGGTTTAATTAGACTTTATGTAGTATATTACAACTTATTTCATTTTCTTTAACAATTATAAATACATAATATTAAATAAAACAAAACTAGTTGGTGATTGTCAGAAAAACAACAAAAAACCAATAATTTATCATTATATTTTATCAAATAAATCCTCATAGTGTTTGAACTAAAAACTATATATGGGAATATTTAAACATATAAATGTACATGAAAACCATTTAATTTAACTCATGGATTATTATTATTTTTTGACTAGAAATCCATAAGTATACACATATGAATTGACCATGAACCCATGGAATGGACGCACAAGAAAAAAAATGAAAAGGAAGAAATATTATTAATGAAAAGGTGGTATGATGTTATTAAATGATAATATAATGTATTATAAAAATTAATATTGTTTTTTAATAAATTAATAAAATTATTTAAACCATTATACATGTGTTTTAATTATGAAATACTAAATGGAAGTGCGAGGTAAGAGATTTCATTACCCAGTTTTCATTCATGGGGTTAAACTTCTAATTCATTGATATTTCCATGATAAGGTTATGCGTGTGATTACCTTTATATTATACTATAAGTTTATTTACACTTTTAAGGTGGATTTATAGTGAATTAAAATAATCGATTAATTTTATTAATAATCACTTCTATAGTAAGATATTTTATAAGAGGATTTGTTTAATAATAATTTTCTTTCTTAAAGATTCCCTTAAACTCAATTTTTCTTCCATGTCAATTTTTTATAATTTTACCCTAAAATATTTTCAAAGTCTCTATTGAAATTTTAATTTCATTTTTACTAATATTTGTTATTTATTTTTTTGAAATGGATATTTTTTCATTTTATAAAAAAATGTTCTTATATACTTTTCCAATAAAAATACCAAAGGAATGTTTATTATCTTATATATAATGAGAAGAAATTATCCCCTTAATAAACAGTAACAATTTTGAATATTCATTTAATATTTTTCAAGGTGATATTAAAATAAAATATTTTATTTTGAAATTATTATTTTTTACAATTAGTTATTTTTAATGTGAAAAATGGTATGTTCCTCAAAAACATGTCAACGATATCATTTAATTTATTTTCATATTTTTTAAAATTTATTATTTAATATATTGTTTCATTTATATTTGTTTCCTATAATACCATAATAAATATTATACTATTTTCTGTATGAATATTTTGAATAGGGATGTACTATTGTGATTTTATTCACCATATTAATTGCATTTCCCCAAATACCAAAGGTTTCCCACTAGCAGTGAGGTCCTTGATTGTGATAGTGGGAAAACTATGCCCTCATTGGAAGAGTGCACAACGGAAGTAAAAAATGATATAAAAAAATGGAAACAATAATAATAACGTACAACATTAAACAATGGAAGACTAATAAGGAAACAACTAGGGCACATATATAAATGATTCATGATACATATGTCTAGGAAAGAATCCAAACAAGTCACAAATCTGAATACAATACCAATCCAATGTGCAAAGGAAAAACAAGTAAATAACTCCTCAGTATTTCAAGTCATAGCTTGGTCTCATGCTCTCCAGCTCCACCGCAATCAGGTACCTGAAGCAGAAGGGCGCTTTCCCATGTCTATACTTGTAGCAATATAATCTGTTTGGTATGAAAATCATGACCAAAACATGGTGTGCAATGAATCCCAGTAGGAAACCACTAAAATATTTGTGCCTAATAGTCAGTGAGTATATAACATGTAGTAAGAACAAAAGAGTAGTAAAATGAGAAAGTACTCATCAGTCACAATCCACTGTTCCAAATCATTCAATTTTACATTTAACAAGAAAGTTTCTAATCAAAGAAGGTAACCCTTTGGGGAGTACATACATCTTATGCTCTCTATTTCAACCACACAAGTAAAAGCAACCCTCTAAGAAGCACACACAGTCTCACCCCTATGGTTTTGCTAATGTATAGACTCTCTAAGGAAGAACTCACTGTCAATTCACCCTATAGTCTCTCATCGGTAGTAATGGAACTCTGGGGAAGCACTCAATGTCTTATTCCCTCATATGGCCCGTGTTAAGGAACTATACACACTCTGAGTAAAAACTCAACGTCAATTTTCCATGTATTCTTGCATCGTAATATTTTAAAACACTCCGAAGAATCCCTTACGTCCATTCTCCCTATGGTCTATTACACCAGGTTCTCACAGCTCTGTGTAAGTCAAGAAGTATCGAAAAGCATAGTGTCTAAGGTAAACCTTAAGAAATAATTGGCTATCCTTATACATAAAAAAACATGTCTGATAAATAATCACACCATCCTCAAATATTAGGCATGTGAAACAAAAAATGCAGCCTAACAAGTTAAACAGTACCAAACTGCCAAAAACAAAACATGCATGGGAGAACCACCAAAGTATAGCAATTCACCCTATTCACAAATCAATTTACCTCTACTCAAGAATAATAGCACATCAGGAAAATAACAGGGCTAAAACAGTAAACACAATGCACCCCATTCATGGGTATTGGGTGATTTTGAACATATAACTCGAAGACATTCTACGGAAAGGCAAAAACCACGTACCTCGGTGTAGGGAGATTTCTATACGTGAACCTCAAGCCTTGAATCACAAAATAACAATATATATCTACAAAAATGTCTAAAACATTCAATGAAGGACAACTCTTAGAAGAGGAAGAATCAAAAAAAATATCTAGAAGAAGGAAGAGCTTACCGAGGCGATCCCAAAGAAATCGATGGCATTTCAATCAGAGATCAGATGCTCGACCAGGGGATTGGGGAATATTCGTGGCCGAACGAGAAATCTCGGTCGAGTCCGGTGGATAAGGAGACCTTTCATCCAATTAGACGCGACCCTGATTTAGGTGGTCTCTAGGTCACCACACACGACCGCGTGCAAGGCCGCTACACAGCCAGCACACGGCTACCCACGTTAACTGAATACATGACATGCGCCCATAAATTAAACGACATGTACTTATGAAATTTCCAGAAACTCCTCTTTTAACTCGAAATCACTAGAAAAGGAAAATCATTCATGAAAAGAAGATTCTAGTTCTTAAAAACTTCCCCCTTAAATAAATTTGTCACTAAATTTCATTAGGAAGGAGGCATAGAAGAAGAAACCCCGAACAACTCTGGCCACTGTGATCGTACATCGACCTCCCTCTCTTATGTCTCATCTGGTACACACCTGTGCTGCAATAGCACTCATACCAGAGGAACATAACGTCCATGAATAATCTTCTCACTTCGATCAACGATCCAGATAATATGCTCTTCGAATGATGCATCCACATTTAACTCAACCCTCCTCGGGTTGGAAAACATGAGATGAGTCTGAGAAGTAATGTCGAAGCTAAGAATCATGGAAAATGTCATGCATAGCCTCGTACCTCGGAGGTAACTACAACTGATAGTCTACCGGCCCAACTCTCTCCAACAACTCTAACAGCCCGATGTACAATGGAAAAATCTTAACCTATCTTATAATACTGTTGTGTCCCAACCTTGGTGTGACATGTAGAAGGACCTCATCCCCAACCTCAATCTCCAGAGGTCATCTTCATCGGTCATCATAAGACTTCTGTTGAGATTGTGCAGTAGCCATCCTCTTCCGAATCAACTCAATCTGCTCTGTGGTCTCCTGAACAAGATAAGGTCCCAGCATAGCTGCCTCTCCTACCTCCAACCAACATAAGGGTGATTGGCATGTCCTACCGTACAAAGCCTCATAAGGTGCAATCTGAATAGTTTCTTGAAAACTATTGTTGTAGGCAAACTCCACAAAAGGTATGTGCTTCTCCCAAGATCCTCCAAAATCTAGGATGCATGCTCGGAGCATGTCCTCAAGAACCTGTATCGTACGCTCCGACTGGCCTTCTGTCTGGGGGTGGTATGCTATACTCAAAAGCACATGTGTACCCAAAGCCTTCTAAATATTCTTCCAGACCCACGAAGTAAAACATGTGCCCCTATCTAAAACAGTGGAGTGTAGAACCCCATGTAGACATAAAATCTCTTGGATATACAATCGTTCTAGCTCATCGACACTGAAGGTCTCCTTGATCGGCAAGAAGTGAGAATCCTTCGTGACATCAGAGTTAATTTTATGATATCCATTTCAAAGAGTAATATATTAATTATAATTTGATTGAATCACATCCAAAAATTAAATAATTCATATAAAATATAAAAATATCAATTAAACATATTTCCATATATTGATAGGTAGTAAATGATGTACTCAACATTAGTAAAATGATCAAAACAATGTTTTCTTAATAACATAATTTTTATAGAACCAATGGTATTTTAAATAATCATGGATTTATGTATTTTAGGCCCTCAAATTTCCATCAATCATTCACATGTTTGAGACCAATGAACTCATTTACTCCCTATTAACAATTATGTATTCCATCCAATTCTATATTTTCACATTCTACTAATGTTATCCTACATAAGGACCTAGTTGTCTGACATTCCATGTGACCTTTGTTCCTCTCATTCACTATTATTAAGAGGATATTTTATTAGCCTTTCTCATGATGTGGGATTTCAAAAAATTAATTTTAAAATATCAAACACTGATTTACCAAGATCGATTATAAATTTTAAGAACATGCATTAGTTTGATGTGGGAGGGGGATTAATTGCCTATAATTCTAAATTGAGAACATTGTATTATATAGTGTGTATGAAACACAACACTAAGAATATAAGGGAATATATTATCCTGAGACATTAAAATATATTTAATATTTTAGATAAATTTTATTTATGATATAGATTTAAATTGACATGATAATGAGATAGTTTGTGTCACAAATAATAATGAGTTTCTTCAGTGTCCTATGTTACACATAAGACCATGTTGTACCAATGAGCTATATATTTTTAAAATATTATTATTTAATAAAAAAAGATATAACCTAGTAGTTAAATTAATAATCATGAATAGTTATAAACAACTTATGAGAATATATATTATACTTCCAAAAAATGTTTAAATATTTATAAAATATAATATGTTGTCATAAGATAAGATAAAACACAATATTATGCTTGAAACATTTATTTTTCAAAAAGGTAATTTTACCACGTTTTAATGGTGAACCTATTTTAAATACAATCGCTGAAACTTTTATAAATTTTATATGTAAAAATGCACTAAATTTTTTGTGTATGAAAATACAAATTATATAATGGATAATTTTTGGTATTTTCTCCACCCTTTCATTTTTTTGATGAATAATTAAAAGTCCTAAATTTTAATTAAAACTAGTTTCTTGTATAATTTATTTATAAGGTAAAATTACTATTTTTATTGTTGTTAAAGTTCAATTAGATAAATTTTACATAAATTAATTCAATTTAGGTCATTGGAATAATTTTCACATTGATATTGGATATAAAAACATAGAATACTTTTAGATAACATTACTTTAAGAAACTGCTTTGTCGTCCTGTCTACTAGATTATATTTAAATCAATTTCTACCACATATTTTCTTGGAATTTTGAATTTTATTGGAATTTTGAAAAATAGATTCCATTTTTTTAATCATAATTATTTATTATTTTTGATAAGGTCAAAATTGTTTTTTTATCAATAGTATTAGTGAAAGGAAATAAAATTTATTATGGATGTCAAGTTGAAAATTAGATTAACAATATACTAAAACATAAACATAAGATCCTAAATGACCTTGAATCATTTCCAATATCCATTTTCTATCCACATTTAATAAATATCATACATTTTCTATATTTTTCCATTGTAGTTGTAAAACCAAAAGAATTTACCATAATTTCTTTGTAGAAGAATTATATCTTGGTTGATAGCTTTGTACTTCACACAACACCTTGTTTAGACAACACACTATTTAGAAACAATTTTCACAGTAAATTTAAATCGAACTGTTTTATAGTTTTTTTTATTGTATGTATCACTATTATATATCAAAAAAATATTTTTATGATCATCCAATATATTTTATATACATAAGTTCAAAAAACACAATATTACAAATAAAATACTCAATTTTTTTAATTGTAGATTTTATAGATTTTAATGGAGAACCTATTTTAAATAATATTTATATTCTTTTATAAATTTAATATTTCAAAATAAAAATCATACTGTAATGATAAAAAACAAAAATATCTTAGAGTGAATTTTTCATATTTTTCAGTGAAGTTTAATTTTTAATTAACAGTGAAAAATACTAAACATTAATTCAAAACAACCTTTTCATATAATTTAGTAATAGTATTAAATTATATTTTTAATTTTTTAATAGTTCAATTATATGAATTTTACAATAATAAATCCACATTAGGCCATTGAAATCATTTTAACTTTAGAAATTGGATATAAAAACTCAGAAATCTTTTGAACATTCATACATTTAAAATTGGCATTGTCATATCATCAATAAGAATAATATTAAATTAACGTATGTCAGTTTTACAACTGGAATTTGGAAAAATATACTCCATGTTTGGAAGAAGAAGAATTTATAATTTATAATAATGGTCAAATTATGTTTTTTACAAAAAAATAGTGACAGTGATTAAAAATAATTAAAATGATTAAGAGAAAAATTATCTTAACAAAAGAATTCAAGTAAAACATAATGGACCAAATGACCTATAAAATTGTCCAGAATCTATTCTTTATCCATATATTGACCATGTTATTAGTTTATCTACTTTTTTATATTATTGGATCTAATTTAAATGGTAGTAACTTTGGTGGAATTCCCTTTTCCAAAAATTACTAGAGTGTCATTTCTCCTCTGTTATAAAAGGAAACATATCTTCCCACACCCACACACCTCTCAACTAAATATATCTCAACCAAGATATTACCAAATAGATAATAAAAATAACTCCCTTAAACCAATAATCCTCACCTTGGGAAGAAATCCATCCAAGGAATCCCTTTGTTGTAAATGAAAAAGATATCCCCAAAGAAGAAGTGACATCTTTTCTCAAGATCTTTAGATTTATTTCCATTATCCACCCCCCCAAATCCCATTATTCCTTGATTATATAACATCACCATTATAAAAATATATATTTATTTTATTTTGTTTTAAGGGTTCAACATACACTTACACCCAATTCCATGAAATGGGTAACAAACATATCCTTTTAGTGTATACTAATCTACCACCTCATGTAATGAATTTTATTGTTTTCTTCATTTACCACCTATCACGGTAAGAAATTATGATGTAAAATAAATTTATATATTATATATATGATATTTATAATTTATATATACTTCTATAATTATTTTATATCACATAATTCTATGAACTCTATTTTGTTGGTTGAAGATAACATCATTTCTAAAAGTGTGGATTACCGCCCCTCAAAGCGATGTGAATCATTCATGCTATACATGAAATATATAAGAGATGATTTTAAAAAAAATGTAAAATATGAAAATAATATATGAAACATTAATTATAATATCCATGCACATATATATAATTTACTTTTAATTATTTAAAAATATGACAGGTCTACAACAATTTATATGATCTTTAACTCATTATTTACATTATGGATTTTATTAAATCATGATCCATTTTATAAGAACAATAACTAACATGTTAAAACATACTAAACAAACTAAGAAATTAACACCCAAAATAATGTAAATAATGAATGATTGTTATCAAGAAGGTAATAAGTTATTATAAGAATATAATATATGATATTATATATATTAATATTGTTCCATAATATGTTATCATAACTCTTCAAACCATTATACAAGAGTTAAAATCGTTTTCACATAAAAATAAATGCACAGAAAGGGATTTAGTCTCAATTTACATTCCATTGAGACTTATTTATGGTTATTAACAAATACACTTTTTATGGGGTATATAATTCCCATTGAAAAGTTATATCATGGATGTCATTATTATCACGATATTATACATTTTACTCATCATTATTCTGTCACATTGGTTATGGTTAAAATATTTCAATGTAGTATGGGATTATCTTGACCCATCCCAGTGGGGCTCGTGCCATGAATTCCTTAAGCTTGCCTCTAATATGACAGTGGATAGTGACTAGAATAGAGTATGATTATGAAAAAATTGGTGGAATTTGGATAAGTACATGTACAAATGAACATATTTTTATGTACAAAATTATGAAATGTAAAAACACTATGTAAAAAAGGCATGCATATACAATGAAAACAACCAAAGAGTATAGATATAGGAAACAAGAAAGTAAACTGGGCTAGAATACAATCCCACCAAAACAAAGAGTTTGTAAAATTTAATGTACGAGCTCTTGAAACTCATTTGTATAAAACCCTACTTGAATGGTAGGTATATGAAAACTGTCTGAGGTAGTAGGAGCCGCACATGTATGTATGATCACTTAGAATGCCTCTTGGTCATGGTTCACCAAGAACAATATCAAAGTGTTGATCATCTGTACATGAAACGACCTGTGTGGGAGAAGCCCACGCAGGTGTGAGTAAAACAATACTCATTAGGACATCCTAAAACCACAAAGGGATACCACTATGAAATACATGAATTACACCACAATGAAATACACAAAATATACCACAATGAAATGAGTGAAGTATACCATGAAGAAATACACGGTATACAACTTTGGAAACCCACGATGTACAAGAATCTACACATGAATATGCCTAAAGAACAAAAAAAGGATTATCAGTCATATTCTACATAACAAGCAGAGATGATAACACATTCAGGGTCGATAACACAATGAGTTTTTTTAACACATGGAGTGTCGATAACATAGGGAGTGTTGGCAACACATAGAGTGTGGATCGGTCATGCAGCCCCCAAGTCCCATAGTAACCAAGATCTCATAGACACAAATATCACCTAGTTAAAAATTCATTTATTCCCCAATATGACATAGTCACAATGTCACATAGTCACAAAGTTCACATAATCATAGTGACTCGCATGATTCCACTCATAATGAGATTGTACTTGGGTAACCTAATTTACAATCCATTAGTTCATATTCAACCATCCACAAAAACACACCTACAGTATCCTGGATGGAAGGTATAATATCAAAGTTCCCAAATCTACAAATGGATTTTCAAATATACACACAGTTTAAATGACATGGACATTTTGGTAAAATGGTTTGACCTAGGACCTGTCTGTGTCCTTCCAAACCAACTGGACCTGAATCGACTTACCAACCGACTAGACCCAATGTGGCTGACCTGACCCGGACTAGTTTGGTCTGGACTGACCCAAACTCACATGGCCCACTAGGACACTACAGGGGCCCAACCACACTATTCTGGCCCATTTTATGCAGGAATGTTTACTCCACCAGACGCAGTTGGCCCTGGCCTTGCCCCCTGGTACACATGGGCAGTAGTAACCACACGGCTCCCCCTATCGCCCAGTAAATATGGTGTTGTGACATGTTTCACATGGTCAACCCACCTCTCCTACATTCCCTATGGAATTTCCACCATTGGTTCGTCTAACATGACTTCGAGACACATCACATCTCGTTGTTGGGGCCTCCTACTGCAGCCCCTGGTCACTGCCAATCGCCAACATCGCCACTGGATCATATGTTATCACACATGAACCATGGCCTGCTACAGCTACTGGACACCCTACCGGACACCCACCACGACCTCATTCTCCCACTAGACCAGCCCATCTAACCACGTCCTTCCCTCACCACTGGCCGCCCCACTGGCGGCCTGCCTTCTACCACAGTCTTAGGCCAGCGTAATCTTCCTACCCTCCTAATTCACACCATGTATCTGTCGCACATCCTCTTTTCCATGATGGGGTAAAATCCATCGATCATGGATTATTGTATTAATTAATTAAGTTTCTTTATGGAGTTTCCATTCCATTATGTTTGGAAAATCACAGACCTATTTCATAATAAAAATTATCCTTCTCTAAGAATTATTTTTTATGGAAAATTTTCTTTCTCTAAGAAAAGTTTTATCCTTACCCTTGGTTTTTAATGTTTCATTTAATGTTTTCTCAAACCATGTCTTACCATACTTTTCATTAACCAAATTATCTAATCCTTATTTAACTTATAATCATTAGGTTTACTAGAATCTGATTTCCTAAGAATTATGAATCTAATTTTTTTTGAAATCATAAACCAATATCTTCTGAAATCAGACTCTGATTTCCCTGAAATCAATCTCCAGTTTCTCTTAAACTCATACAACAATTTCTTATAAAATCCGACTCATATTTCTTAAAAAATTATATTTGGAATTCATCATAAATAATATTTGAAATTTATCAAAATTCAGATAATAAATTCCTAAAAATTCAGATTCCGAATTCCTCAGAATTCGGGCTCTGAATTCCTTTTAGTTAGAATATAATTGTTCATATTTTTAGACTATGATTTTTAAAACCATGAAAAACTGATTAAATTATTTTCATATAATTACCTCATTTCCTTAATGAAACTGTTGGGAAAAAATCCATCAAGGTATCATTGAATCATTTTTGAGGTGATTGTGTTTGTTGACAAAGTGGACATCTGAGTTGTGATTGTTGACAAAGCAAAATGATGACATACAACTTTGTTGACAAAGAGGATTTCATGGTGGAATGTCAAGTTCAAGAGCTGAGGTCAAAAATCCATTTTTGATTCAATAACGTCGATAAAAGGAATGGATGATTTGGAGGCGGTACAAAAGAACAGATATAAGGTGGTGTCGTTTTCCAGTGTTTGCCAAATTTTTGGGCCTGAAAAATTGCAAATGAAGAAAAGTTTTTTTGGAAAAGGGACTTGCGCGCCGAGGACTTGGAGAATAATAAACTTGTGCACCATATTTTTTTTCAGGATCATAAGATCAAAATATGGCAAAGGATGTAGCTTCACGCAAGTTTGGGAGTTGGTCGTTCAAGTGTCCAAAAGGACAGAAGACTTGCGCGTTGAAACTCGGTCGCGCAGGTGACTTGCACGCCGTCGCGCAGGGTGGTCAGATTTCTTATAAATACTGGACCACCCCTCTTCATTCTTTACCGGAGTTCAACACTTTGAGAAATCAGAGCTCCCGTCGCGCAGGTGTGGTGGTCGCGCAAGTGGTGAGTGTGGGTCACGCAGGTGAATTTGCGCGCCAGTAGTTGAAGTTGTGCGCCGGTGTTAGAAGTTGTGCGATGGTTGGCAGTTGTGCGCCAATATTGGTTTGGGCGTAAAAGGAAGAGAGTCGCGCAAGTTTGGAGTTGAGGAAGCTTGATTCGCGCAAGTGTCTGAGGAGGACTTGCGCGCCCATTGTGACTTGCGCGCCGATACTTGCGCGCCGAGATTGAATTGCGCGCCAAGTATGGTTTTATTTCTAGCAGTGTTTTTCAGGATGTGTGGAAGCTGGAGGTTTTCCCGATACATTTGGTGCAAAGAGAGATTCGTCTACGGATGAAAGTTGTACTTCAACAGAGCATCTACACACAGAGGAAGATGCATTTATTCATGCAAGTGAAGAGACCTACAGGTATATAAACTGTGAGTGGATTCCTTCCAAGAGCAGTGATCTTAGGAAGAGGAAGAAGGTGATCCTCTCCACCAGCAGTGAGCCAGAGAGAGAGAGACAGGGAGTGACCCTTGGGAAAGCAGTGAGCTCACCCTAAATTTGTAAAGGAAGTGAGCCTGGGCATAGAAGTGATCTATCCCGAACCTTGTAATCCACAGCTAGTGAAGATTAGTGGAATTTGGTACGACCGGCAACATGTCGGCGTATGCTCCTTGGACGTAGCCCTTAGCGGTGAACCAAGTAAAATTGATGTGTCCTGCGCTTGCTTTACTTTCTATTTATATTGTGTAGCAGGAAAGAGAGAGAATAGTGTTTTGCTTAACAGAAAAACAAGATCAGAATGGGCATTAATTTTTAATTAGTCATACCCTGATTCACCCCCCCCACCTCAGGGTATTCAGCCTAGTGGACCTAATAGAAACGTTTCATTTTATCGAATCCTAAATATGTTAATATTTCTTATGATTCAAAATGTTTTCCCTACATATTTTCTGTTTATAACAAATGATAATATTTCCCATTTTTCTTGTAAGGAATGATGTAGTACAATTTGTTTCTTAACTAACCATTGGCTGAGTGACACGTGTACATGTTTCTCTAATATTTAATAAAAAATATAATAGGTGGAGGACCGAGAAAATTGTTGGAACCTTTTCCTATAAATACCCCATCTATTTGATGATTTGAGCAGAGGTTGAGAATTGATGGATTTGATGAATTATATAAGGAGAATTTATGACGTTAGAACTCTTCTCAATATGAAATGTGAGATATATAAACTTCTTGTTCAGCTGTGAGAAGCATGTTTAGCCTGCCTAGTGCGATTACAATTGGCTAATAAATCTAGGGATTCTAGGTATATGAAGACAAAGGAACCAATAACTTAATGTATGAGGGCTCTCATGCATAAGAAGATAGAGTTTCTGACTACCATAATGTTCAAGGGAATGCATGGTTAGCAAGAAAGACTCTGATACTTTTATTGAGGTCCATCTTTGGTGTGGGTAAGACCAAATTTCTGGAAATTATAAATCAAGGGAGCCTTATCCAAGATAATTGGAAACCCTTCTCTTTGGGGTAAAATTTTTCCTATGTTTTTACTTGTCTTTGTTACATGTTTCATTTCTATCTATTTTTTGATATTTAAATAATGTATAACCTTTTTATAATTTCTTTTACGTGTATACTCTGAAATATATAAGATTATATATGCCTTTAGGTATAATAATTCCCTAAGAAAACTTTACTTAATATTTCTTATCAGATCCATATTATTGGATCCTATGAATTTTATTTTCTTAGTTATGAATTAAAGAGGGTTTATAAATGCATCGTGTTTATATTTGTTAAACATATATTCTCTAAAGGATAAAAGCTAAAATTCTTAAACCTATATTTAACCCCCTCTTGTAATTGAGCATCTATATCTACATTTCAATCTTATATGTTCTGCCATGGATCATGGGGGAAATGGTCAATTGTTTTCATAGGGGTTTCAAGGGATAAGAACACACGAAGAACAAGATATATTGAGGGAGGAGAGATAATGAACAAAAATTTCCAAATAATGGATCTTGGTTATATTCCTATCAGTCTCGATTCTTTCAGGATAAAAGTTTTAAAGATGAACAGTAAAAAATAATCACAATGATCTATCTCCCATTTTAATCACCACAAAAATCATCCATCCTAAAAGGATGGTCAAACCATGGATCAAACTATTCGTTGGTTGGATTACATTAATCTTGGAATCTAAGAGGGGAAAATGAAATCACAAAGAGATCAACATCTTATCTCAAGGTTGTATCAGTTGTTGAAAAAGAACGATAGTGCATGTCATTGTTGATCCTTGATCCACATGAATTCATCATCGACAGAGTATCCTTCCATGCCTTAGAGGAATTCTAGTGTTACAGTGATAAAATTGAATTTATGGAAAAGGTTTCATTAAAAAGACAAACTCTACTACACTAAATAAAATATTATTAATAAAATATTTTAATGACACTGATGTACAAATTCTAACATTCACATTCAAACAACGCTGACGAATGTTAGACCCCATTTAAGGAAAGGTCACTACTCTATATGTAACGATGCACTCATATTTTTTATCCGGGAACTAGTTTAGAAGTTATAAATGTTGTAGAGAAAACCCCCCAAATTATTTATTAAAAACATAAAAGTTTTCATCAAACTATTATAGGAACTCCAAGCCTTAGAATATCATGTTGTCTTAGCACCTTGTCTTGGAATTTTCCCAATTAAATTATAAATATAAAATAAATGAAAATTAGAGTCATTAAATTCACCCCACATTAGGGATTTACATCCCCAAAAGCCAAAACAAGGGCTACTCAACAAAAAGATGAGGGTAATGAGAATGAATCTGAGCTCTAATCCCAAGTGCTATATTATAGATTCTTATGATGCCACCTGATCTGCACCAATGGAATTAACCACCCATGAAGGATCCTCTCATGTCAATCCATGATATACACTGGGTACTCTACAAAATATTCCCCATCATCAATTTCTGGCTCGTTCTATTTGATGACATGTGATGCATCATCAATATACCTCCTCAGATTAGACATGTGGAATAAATTATGAACCAATTGCAACTATGGGGATAGATCAAGGTAGTTTGACACCTAACCAACTGTCCTAAAAATCTAAAAAGGGATAATTTATTACGAAGATAAATTTTCCTTGACCAAATCTCTGCAATCCCCGTCAATGTGAAAATCAAAGGAACACATGGCCTACCTCCTCTAACTTCACGGGACACCATATCCTATTAGTATAAGACTTCTGAAGCCATTTCATGTACTCCTCTAATTTTGGATGATCTTCACCTTCTCAGTGTTATCCCGCACCAAATTTGGACCCTTGAGTGCTAACTCTATTGGGCCAGTCTAGAAAATTGGTGACCTGTATGGTTTCCCATATAGGGTCTCATATGGATCCATACCAATGTGTAGTGGTAGCTATTGTTTTATTAAAACTCCACAAGAGGTAGGTGATTCAACGAATTATAGCCATAGCCTTTTATGGAAGCATGTAGATTTTCCTCAAGAACCTGGATGGACTCTCCATCTAGCCACCCCTCTGGGGATGAAACACCATAATAAAGTGAAAATACGTCCAAAATTCCTCTTGAAATACCTTCTATAGATGGGATGTGAAATGAAAATCACAATAAAAAAATATCATCGATGTAACTCCACGAACCTGAACTATATACTACATAAACAAGTGTCTCATGCCCTCTACTAAACTCTACTCACTAATCAGTAGGATGTGGATTGACATGGTGAGTTAGTAAATGATAAACCTGATGTTATCATGCCCCATGGAAGTGTGAGGTAAATCCATCAAAAACACCAATGATATCCTATCCCACATCCAATTTGGCACCTTATGTGGTTGGGTCAACCCCATTACAACCTGTTGCTCAACATCCATTTACTGGAATTAGACACATCTAGAATCAAACTCTACCACTTCCTTATTCATCCCCATCCACTATAAAAAATGTTAAAGGTCTTGTTACATATTTTATACTCTTGTATGTACATTTAGAAGGAATAAATGGCAGTCCCTCATGACCTCATACCATAATGGTTTTTGTACTACTATGCATCCTTTAAAGAGAATGATGCGATGTCCACCTTTTTAATATCCATCACTGGAATGCCATGTTGAAAAATGTGCATGTAATATCTAATAGTCGGTGTCTCCGAGTTGTGACTCACATAGCCACTATAAGAGTGGAAGGGTGACACCCATCGGCTTGAGGTAATATGCTCTATCACGATCCACTAGGATATATGCAATGTGACCAACTGCTATGATTCCTCTATCATGAACTAAAAGATGGATATCCTTCTTAGAGTTTTTGCCACTACGTTCCCCTTCTCAGAAGTATAGAAAATCTCAAAATAATAGTTCTGGAGGAACTCTATCCTTATCCTCTATATCATGTTGACATCACTATGAGATAATTTTTACATTAGACTCTTGTGGTACATTTATATGGTAAACCACTCACCCATCAGGTAGTGTCACCACAAATTTAATGAGAAGACTACCACTGCTAGCTTAAGGTCATGGTTCACATAGTTCATCTCATGCATCCTCAACTAGTGTGAACAAGAGGTAATCACCACTTTCACTTACATTAAAAAACAACCAATCCCAGTCCCGGATGAATCATAGAACACTACAAAACTAACGCCCTCCTTTGTTAGTATCAAGGGGTCAGCGCTCGTCAACCACTACCTCATCTCCTGAAAGCACTACTAACACTTTTCTATCCACACAAATGGATAAAAATTTCATGTCAAAGATATCAATACTGATTCTACACTATAAAATATGGGTACAAACCTCTGATAGTTCACAACCAAACCCCAAAAACTCTACACCTCAGTAACATCCTTGTGTTGCTCCCAAGCAAGCACCACCTCAATCTTCAACAAATCATCTACAACTCTAGCCTATGAAATGACGTGTCCCAGAAATTGGACCTCTTGAATCCATTAGAAACAAATCAATAGTTTCCAATAAAGAAGGTTATCTCTATGTTTTTCTTGTTCCATCTTCAATTGTATTGTGTTCTCCTCAGACGCCGAGTACACATCAATGAAGACTATGACGAACCTATCTAAATATGGATGCAAGATTCTTTTCATGAGTCCCATGAACACTTCCTGGGTGTTTGTCACACCAAAAGACATTAAAAAATACTATAAGTGGTCATATATACATATGAAGGCTGTCTTTAGTACATTATCATCCCGTACACGATGTTTGTGATAGCCATACATGAGGTTTATCTTCTAGAACCACCTTACTCCCTTCAGATGATCGGAGAGGTCATTCATCCTCAGTAGTGGATACATATTCTTCAAGAATACCTAATTTAGGTGTCGGAATTCCACACATAATATCAATTTCCCATATAAATTCTTGGAAAAAAATTGGTCCTGCCCAAGGTGAAACACTGGGTCTCACGAAGCCCTTCCTCTACAAGTCCTCAAGATATACCCTCAAATCACAAAGCTCCATGGGAGCCATATGATATTTAAGGTGTATATATTGGTGTCATCTTGGGATATATATCAATATAGAAGTCAACCTCCATATAGGGAGGTAATTTGGGGACATCAGTAGGAAATACATTCTCATAATTCACCACCACTTTAGGAAACATAGGACTCCTATAATCCTCTACACCAAGGGTGAGACTAGAAAACTGATGAGTAATATGATGAACCCTCCTACACGTGAGTCCATCAATAATTTGTTCCATTCTGTCATTACCCTTCCTAGAGGAGCCCATACGATGAAAACCCCAGGCCTACCTCCTAGAGGACAAGGGATGGTGGCTAGCACTGAGTAGAGATATGCCAAAAATAAGAGGCATTGGACTAAGTACTAGTACACAAGCACCCATATCCATGCCAAAAATTATGAAATATAAAAAAACGAAGTAATAAATGCAGATATATACTAATAAAATAACCCCATAGTATGACTATAGGAAACTAGAATGTAAAAAGGGCTAAAATACAAGCCCGCCAAAATAAGGAGTCTGTATAAGTGAACAGAAAAGTTCCAAAAACTCATCTATAGAAAAACATACATGAATTGTAGGTGTAGGAAACTTGTCTGAAGCCATAGGAGCACCAAATATCTGTATGATCACTCTAAGAACCACCTAGTCCTAGTTGACATATAACCCTATCAAAGCCTCGACTATCTGGAGAATAAACGACAGATATAGGCAAGGATCGTGCATGGGTGTGTAAAAAAATACTCACTTGGATACCCTAAAACCAAAATAGGATACCCCTAAGAAATAAATTAATTACATGACAAAAAAATAAATGATGTATAACACAATGAAATAAAAAAAGTACATCATGATTAAACACCTGGTATACCACAAAGGAAACACATGATGTATAGTTAGCTCCCATAGGTATAAGTCGAAAATAGAAAAGTATGATCATAATTCATAGTCCACAGAATACCCAGAGTTTTTCTAACACAAATATTGTCTATAAAACAAGGAGTGTCGATAATATATAGAGTTTCAATGGGTTATAAAACCCCCAAGTCACGTAGTAACCAATATCACCTATTCACAATGTCACATAGTCACCTATATCATAGTCACAATGTCACATAGTCACCAATCTATCATAGTCACAGCCAACCACAGGATTAAGCTCGAAGAATGATTATACCAGGAGAAACTAATCCAAATTCCATTAGGCCCTATTATAACGTCCACAAAAAATCACTTAAATTGTCTAAAAATTACCTTCTCATCTTAAGGGTACCAACAGTGCAAATGGATCATCAAACATACATACAATTTGAAATATATGAACATTTTTTGTAAAATGGTCTTAACTAGGGCTAGTCTGGGGCTATCCTGAATTGTCAGCCAACCCGACCCAACGCCCAACCCAACTAGGTCTGAGTGACCTGGCCCAGCCTGGTCTAGTCTGGCCCGAAAGGACATGTCCCACTATATAAATCCTAATAGGCCACCAGAGTTTCCCAACCACCCTAGTCTCAACCGCAACATGTGGTCCAGTTTAGTCGACTAGATGCAGCCAACACTGGCTGCACCCCTAGTCCACAGGGTCTTCCCCAACTTTGGGGCTCCCCCGGTGTCACCTGATTAATGTGGTGTTGTGTCACGTATTACCCATCCATCCAGCCTCCCCCTGCATACCCCATGGCTTTCCACTAGTGAATTCCTCCAACACAGCTTTGAGTCGTGTCACAACTCGTCACTGGTGGCCTCCGGTTGTGGTCCTCGGTCATCTCCTGCAGCCTGTGCCACCGCGGTCTCACCCATGATCCCACCTAAACCACATCATACTTCCATCACCAGCCTCCGTAGCGATGGGCCATCGCCACCTCTCACTCCCCCTTGACCGGCCCCACCGGCTACGTACTGCCCTCAAAGTTTGTTGCTTCGCTGACTGCCAACCTTGATCAATGGACTTGTTCATTCATAAGACACCACCCCTCATGAACCATACAACACTTCTATGACACATCTGATATGTCCTCACTGAGTATAATCCTTTGATCATGGATCGTTACACCATATATAGTGGGAACCAATTTCAATCATTTTCATAGGGGTTTCAAGGGTAAGGAACACATGAAGAATGCGAGAGAATGAGTGGGGAGAGATAATGAACATGAACAAAAAAAGAACAAATCTTGTCCTTGTTCATGTCGACCTTGATCTCTTTATCTTAGAATGTTTTAAAAAAACAACAATAGATTATCATAACGATATGTCTTCCCATATTGGACCCTGAAACAATTATCCATCTCATAAGAGAGGTCAAATCATGGATCAACTGATTCATTGGTTGGTCTGTATTCATAATTTAATCTAAGAGGGAAATAGAAAATCAAAAAGTGATAAACATCCTACCTCATGGTTTGATCAGTTGTTGTTGAAGAATATATTTTTGTGTCATCATCGATCCTCGATCTGCTGACATTCATCATAGATAGAATTTCCTTCAATTCCTTAGAGGGATTCCGTAGTTAGGGTGACATCCCAAAATTCTTGAAAAATGCTTCTTTATAATGAAAAACTAAGATGTGTCCCAAAAAATATTTATATTACAATAAATTAATGATAGTTATGTCTAAATTATAACACTCATAGTCAACCTGCACTGGTCGATTTTAGGCCCCGCCTAAGGTAATGTCGATGGTCTGAAAGAAACAGTGCCTTCAGATTTCTAATCTGGGCACCAGTTTAAAACATATAACCATTTTAAATATAATCTTCTTGTGCACTTTATCAAAAACATTACATTTCTCATCGAACTGTTTCAGGTAGACCGAGCCTTGGAATCTCATGTTTTCTAAGTGATTAGTCTAATAATTTCCCAAATTAATTTCTAAAAATAAAAATGGTGAAAATATGAGTTAATATAGGGATGCCTTGAAAATTTTTAATATTATTTTTTTTCAAAAACATTTTAATGATATTTCAATTTAATTTCCAATCATTAATATCAACAACAATTTTTATTACATAACCTTTATTAAATAATTATTTAATAATATTTATTATTCATTAAATATGGATATTTGATGAAAGGACATAATGATTATTAAATATTACCTGTAATGGGTAATTATTTAGACAGGCAGTGACCAGTTGGGCCTAGAATTTATATAGCCCATCGATGCAAGGATAGGTTCTCATGAGGAAATAAATTAGTACAAATTAGATTGATTTCTACTTGTAGTTTTAAACTATCTAAAGGATGGATCTTTACAGTATAGGTTATCTTGTTTTATAGACATGACATCCAATAAATAAGAATTTCTTCCATAGATATTTTGATTATCAGTTTTATTATCCATGAGGTTTTCATATGATAAAATATATGGATTCATTTCATTCTTAGATTATTGATTAAATGGAATGTTTTTTCAGTTTCATACTTTTCTATATTGATTATTCATTATCTAGTTATTTCAAAGGAATGTGTTATTAGTTATTTCCCTTGTCATGTTAATTTATTTCTATTGATTCATTATTACATCCTCTTTAATTATTATTACTAATAATTTGAACTCTCCTCTATTATGTTCTCTTTCCCCATTTTATGAAGTGGAATACTATAAATCTGTTTCCAAGATGTCGTTTATTTTATTTTATTTTGTACCATGTCTTTATAGTCTATTTTCCCAATGTATTATGGATATCATGAACTTATTATGGATTTCCAAATCATCTAAACTGATCCATCCTCTAGGATTTTATTTCATGTAATCATGACAATGTAATAAAATCATTAACCATCTCTGGGATTCTTCGGTTGGGACATTATAATTGGTATCAAATAATGTTTAACTACCACCATTAAAACTAGGCTTAGGAATCATAGATCAAGGAACATAACCCTATGACAATTATTGAGGATAAGTAGATAAGAACATACTATAAGTTTGGTAATGTAGAGATTATGTGGATTTTCCTTGAAATACATCTATGTATAGAATCTACAAGTTTAAGTGTTCTAGTATATATGTACCATAGAATAACAAATCCGACAAGGTGTTTCTTCTCAGACATGGAATAACATGTTACATAATAACGAGCCTTACTACACACCTGGTTTGACACTCCCAGAGGATACACTTAGGATTACTCACATTTTCATTAAAAACTGTTATAAATGGTTTAATAGTAAATATATCGTCAATGAAACCTTGATTATGATTATAATATTAGAAATCAAAAAAATTTCAATTTATGAAAAGTGTTAATAAATATATAGAATTGTACAATGATTGTAATTTTATGATCTAATCCAATAGATGAAATTGGTTATAAGCGGTTCCTAGATGAAAAAATGGTGTCAATGCTCATGGAAAAATCAGATATTTCCTTAATCAGGAAGCCAATAACTAGTATTAGAACAAAGAAAATTATGAAAACATTGGGGAAACATAATTCAGTTACAAAAAAATAATCTTGAATAAATATAGATACCTATTCTACCAAGAGAATATTATATAATGGGTCAATTTATGTGAAATATGACCATATATTTTAGTGGGACTAATAATCCAATTGTAGATAATTAATGTATTAGGTATGTGTAGAATATATTTACGGCCATACAATATAGTGAAATTAAAAAGGATACATTACTGGTCTATTTTCTCCAAGGTCGTACTTATCAATTGTGGATATTAATCCAGAATACTAGGGAAGAATAATAAATTGCTCTCAAAGAGTGTAGAACATTTAAGGATACATTTTTCTATAAGTACTTCCATCATGATCAAGAATTTGAGATGAAGATAATGTTTTTTAGGATAATGAAGAAGGAAGAAGAAAGTCTTTTAAGATTATGAAGCTATATTTACAAGTTTATTGAGGTATTATTTCGATTATATATGGAACATGGAGAGGAATATCAAACACTTCTTTGAAGGGGTTAATCTAAATCACCAAAGAGAACTAGTTTCATATTATTTTTTCATCATATAAAGAAATATATTTGTGTTTCATCAACATTGAGAAGGGATTTTATAGAAGAAATATATTCAAGGAAACCATAATAAGAAAAGGCTATATGAGCATCATGAAAAAAAATAATGAATCTATGAAGAATAAGAAAAACTCAACCCTTTATATTTGTGAAAAATATGGAAAAAAACATTAAGAAATGTTTGAAGGGACTCAGACTTTGTTACCAGTGCAATGATAGGGGTCCCCAAGATCATGAGTGAAATGGGATGAATGAAAAGAATACTTTAAAATGTTTCACCAATAGGTATATAGTGAACTATTCAAATTAAATCCCCATGCATTAAGTGAACACATCAAAGATAATGCCAATGGGAGATGACCATTCTTATGAGATCACTTCATCAGAGGCAGAAGTACCAAATGATTTGGTAGAAGGTATATTAATCATATCTTTATGTTTACCCAATGGACTATTTGATTCTAAATAATCTCACTCTTTTATATGTACCCATATTTCTATTAAAAATAGACAGTTTCCTGTTGAATTAATAAGGGTGTTTTAAGTAAACAACACATAAGGGAAGTATATTTGCAGAAAAAAATGTGACATTTAGTCCCAATTATGACACATAATCTGGATTTACATACTAAATTCATTATCATTCCTATGGTTGACCTGGATATAATCCTTGGTATGGATTGAGTAACAAAATATAATGAAACAAATTATTGTAAGGGGTTGAAAATTATGATCACTGAGGAGTATATAGAATAAATAAACTTTAGAGAAGTATCTACCTCTCCTCATTCTTATCTGTAACCACCCACAATAGCACTACCAAGTGAATTTAATGGTGAATGAGAGAAAACAAAAACTCTTAAAGAATAATTTAATATTAAAATTAATTATGTAACTATTGTAAAATAATAAATTAATTTATTTATTATAGAATTACCAGGATATACCTAAGATAATGAAGTTGAATTATCCATTGATTTTATCCTTGAGGGATGACCAATATCAAATACTCCCTATATAATGGTCATAATGGAATTATTGGAGTTGAGGAAACAACTATAGGAATTTGGTAATAAGGTATTTATTTGACCTAGTTTTTCCCAATGGGGTGCCCACATATTCATTCTTACTAAGAAATATTGATCCATGTGGTTGTGAATTGATTATAGAGAAATAAATTCAATTAAAATAAAGAATAAGTGTCATATGCCTCATTATGATGAATTATTTGATCAAATTCAAAAATCGCAATATTTTTCAATGATTGATCATAGTTTTGGGTATCAATAATTTTGAGTGAAGAATGAAGACATTTCAGTGACCTCTTTTCAGACAAGTTATGGAGATTATGAGTTTACAGTAAGGCTATTTGAATTGACTAATGTACTGTCTCTTTTTATGGACCCAATTAATAAAGTATTCGATTAATATCTCAATATATGTTTTTGGTATTCATTGATGATATAATGGTGTATTCTAAAACATATATGGAGAGTGATAATCACTTGGGAATAAATCATTTGATTCTTATAAGGGAAGAGTTAAATGGGAAATTTAGAATGTGAAATTTATATCCTCAAGAAGTTTCTTTTAATAGAAATATTTTCTCTTATGATGGAATGTTAGTTGATCCTACAAAGACAATGGTAGTTATAGACTGTCCTATTCCAAAAAATAACTTTGGAACTTAGTTTCATTAGTTTTTTAGGTTGTTATGGTTGATTCATTCAAAATATTTCCTAATTATCTAACCCATTAACCAAACATACATATAAAGGGGTTATGTTCTTATAAAAAAATAATATGATGAATTATTTATTGAAGTAAATATAATATTAGTCAATGCTTTTATTTTGTCTCTGCAATCTGGGAGTGATGGGTTTCTCATATATAATGATTTATTGAAGAAGGTACATGGTTGTGTCCAAATTAAAACTGACAATGTAATGGTTTTTGCATAAAGGTAACTGAAGAATCATGAAGATAATTATCCACCCCATGACCATGAGTTTGGATCTGTTATATTCTCTTTGAAAATATGGATACATTATCTCTATATTGGAATTATTGAGATATACATGGTTCATAAGAGCATGAAAATATGTCTTCTATCAAAAAGAGATCAACATGAGAAAAATGTGGTGGCATGAGTTACTCAATGATTATGACTTCTCAATATATTACTAAACATGTAAGGAAAATAAGGTGGAAGATGCATTGAGTAGAAAGAATCATGGATTTTAATCCCAAATGAGGATAGAGAAGGATCCAATTTTCATGGATATATTAATGATTTAAATTATAATTTCTAATGAAGGGTACACATTGATAATTTTTCAAATTATTTCCAAACAATGTTTTTTGATAGGATAAAGAATTATCATTCTAATTATGAGGGATTTTAGAATAAAATCAATTTTGTGAAAAATGAAAAATTAATATATTTTTTTAATATGGTGTTCTAAAATTCCGAATGTGGTTCTGTGTTCCATCAATACCTAAGTTAAAAATGAAATATTTATATAATCTCAGTAGCCCAAATTTCACTATACACCTATGTAGAAACTATACGTATAAAGACATGTAGGTAAATTATTTGTGGGATAACATAAAGGGTTAAATTTCTGATTATGTGTCCAGTTGTTTAGTTTATCATCAAGATAAGGTTTTGAGCTAGAATCCTGAAGAAATCATGCAATCGATTCCAATTATTGTGTTTAAGTGAGACAAAATTACTATGGAATTTTTCACTGGACTACCTAATACTCAGAAAATGAATGAAATAATATAGGTTATTATGGTCCACCAGACCAAATCAACTCATTTACATTCCATAAGAGAAGATTTGTCCCTTGATAACCTCACAAGGCTCTATATTAATGATGTCTTAAAACATAATGGTGCACCTATATCAACTATTTCTGATTTAGATCCCCACGTCACCTCAAAATTAAGGAAGTTATTTTAGAATTATCTTGACACTGAGCATCATTTGAGCACTGACTACCATAATCAAACTAATGGAAAGTATGAAATAATTATTACATCAATGGAAGACTTTTTGAGGTCATTCTCACTCAATATTAAATATATGTGGGATTAGTACATACCTTTTCAAGAGTATTATATTAATAATAGATTCCATTAAATCATTCAAATGGATCCATATAAACCATTACATAGAAAGAGATTTGGTAATTAAAATTTTGGGATGATGTTGGTGAATGGAAACTCATAGTCATATAATATGATAACGAGACAATGGAAGGGGTTAAGGATTTTAATGATCATATTAAATCAAGTCAAAGTTGATAAAAAAATTATGCCGACATTCGAATGAATGATTTTTAGTTCCAAGTGGGAGATCGTGTTTTCTAGAATGTATGTTTATGGAAGGATACTATCATGTTTGATAAGAGAGTGAAATTGTGTCCCAAGTACATCAGACCCTTCACAATTCATGAAACGTTTTGGAGTTGTTGCATATAATTTGGCAATGCTGCCAAATATTTCAAGGGTACCCGATGTGTTATATATATCTGTGATAAGAAAATATATGTAAAAAAAATGCATGTGTGCACCCCATATGAAATAGACTTGGATACTGGTATTTCATAGTGTTAATAACCCATCCAAATTCGTAATACCATAGGGAATGTATTGAGGAATCGGGCATCTCGTCTGTTAAAGGTTCTCTAGATAAATCAAAAAATAGAAGAAGCATCATCGGACCCATACGACTATATGAAGTGTAATTATCCAAATGAATTTCTTTAATGATGTAATAATGTATAACCCCAAGAAATTACCATAATTTCCTTTTAGAATTAATATATTCTTGTTTGTAGCTTTTCAATACACACAACACCCGATTTACAGAGGGAACTATTTAGTCATGTTTTTCAAAGTCAACAAATTATAACACTTTTAGATTTTTTATATAGAAAATTTTTATATTATTTATCCATCAAAATATTTTTACACTTATCCAATGTATATGATAGGTATAACATAAGAAAAATACCAATATTACACATAGAATATAATATTTTTGGAAAAGTAGTTCTGCCACCTTTTAATGGAGAACATATTTTAAAGACATTTTTAACCATTTGTAAATTTGATATGTCAAAATAAACTTCATATTTTAAATATTAACTTAAAAATATATTATGGTTATTTTTTCATATTTTACTACAATGTTTTAATTTTTTTTAAGAATAGTGAGTAATAATGAATTTTAATTCAAAAATAATTTTTTATACTTTATTTATATTGTAAAATTTTATTTTTAATTAGTTTAAATGTAACATTATATAAATATACATAAATTAATCCAATTTATTTTATTTTAATCAATTTCACTTTTAGGAATCTTTTGAATATTTTTACTTTAAAAACCACCATTGTCATCCCGTCTACAGGATTAATTTTAATTTAATTTCTACAACTTTTGGGATTGGAATTAGGAAAAATGGATTACATATTCGGAATCAAAATAATTTTTAAATTAAAAAATTAAAAAAAAATGAAAAAAAATATTAGTTAAAGTGATTCATATTGGTTAGAATGATTATGAGAATAATTATCTTTACAAAGGACAAAACCTTAAACTTATGAGCCCAAATGACTGAAAAACTTGTCCAAAATACTTTTTATTGAAATATTTCGAACCTATAATCCATTTTATCTATTTTTTTATATTATTGGTTCCAATTTTAATGGGAAATTAATGGGTTGAATTCCTTTTTCAAAAATTTACAAGAGTGCCACTCCTCCTCCAATACAAAATCCCTCCTCTCCTCTAATTCTTCAAACCTATCATGCTAATTCAGAATACCAATATATCATAAAATATCTATAAAACATACTTCCCTTAAATATAAAATCATAAATTTTGATATAAATACATCCAAATATGCACTTTGTGGCAAACCAAAGGGAGTTACCCAAAAATGTGGCAGTATTTTCCATTAATATCTATTGTATTGTTTCAATTATCTACCCCTTCTATTATACTTATCCCATGTACATATAAAAAAATCCTAAAAATATTTATATATTTTTATGTTATGTTCTATACCTATAATTACATAAACTTCCATCTAATGGGAAATAAACTTAATATTTTTTTGTACGACGAACTACCGCATCAAGAAATGAAGTTGTTCGTTTTTCCTTCACCAGCACTCATGGTTTGACATTTGGATGTAAAATATATTTATATATGATATTTATGATATTTATAATCTATTTATACTTATTTAATTATAATATAACACATAATTTTATTCACTCTTTTTTATGTGAATACGATAACTTTTCTTGTAGAAGTATGGGTTATGCCACCTCAAAACAATGTGATTAATTAACACTATACATGGAATGTATAAACAATGTTTTTAATAATAATATGTAACATATATGAAATATATATGATACTTTAATTATAATATAAATATACATATATATCATTTACTTTTCATTATTTTAAAATATTATAAGGATATGAATGTAGCGTTCGTGTGTACGTAGGGCCTACTGTCTCTATGAACTGTGAATTTCATACCTTATATCTATACATTATAGGTAATTATAAATTCATATATAATAAATATATATGATATTTAAATCTTGTTATAAATTATATATATGATGAATCCATGATCTAATTAATAATAATAAAATGCAACAAGTTAAAAGATACTCAAAAAACATGGAAATTAACACATAAAATAGTGAAAATAATGAAAGGTTGTTATAAAAAAGGGTATTAAGATATTTTAAGAAGAAAATATAGGATGTTTTAAACATGAACATGGTTTTAAATATGTTAGTAATACTATTAAAACAATTATACAGGATTTTATATCCCTTTCACATAATTGGAAATGCAAGGTAAGAGATTTCATCTCAATTTACAATCAATTGAGACTAATTTGTTATTATATACCAATCCAATTTTTTAGATATATATAATACCCTTTTTTCCATGAATATATTTATTATCATTATTTTATATGTTTTAGTTAATATTATTTCTTCATGGAGGTTATGAATGAAATGTTTCAAAGTAGTATGAGACACTTTTAAATGTTTGAAGATTATTTTCCTCAAAAACAATTTAATGAAATTTCTAGAGTATTTTCATTCATAAATATAGAAAACCATTGTGATTACTTATAAATAACAAAATAGTTATTGATAAATTATTAATATCTATTCATTTTTTATATTTTTTGATAAGGAATAATTTTTATTAATTGATTATTCGTTATAAGAAATGCTTTGGTAATGTAGTGACTGGTGGGGCCCAGAATTTATATATCTCCTCGATGCATAAATTAGTTCTCATAAGAAAATTAATTTTGAAAAATTAAACAGGTTTCTCTATATATTTTTAAACAATATTTAGGATTAATCTTGACAACATAGGTTCCCATTTGGTTTAGAAATGACATCCAATAATTAATCATTTCCTTTACAGAGATTTCAGTTATCGTTCTTATTATCCATGTTGTTTTAATATGATAAAATATTTGGATGGATTTAATTCTAATTTAACTGATTAAATGTAATGTGTTTTTATTTTATTATATTTCTATATTGATTTTGAAAAATCTAATTATTTCAATGCTAGGTGTTTTCAGTTATTTAACATTCTATGCTAATTTACATTAATTTATTCAATTTTGATATTACTATACCAACCCTTACTGAGAATTTATGATAACCGATATTATATTTCCTTTCTTATGGTTATAAATAAAAATCATTTGAATTTGTTTTAAGGATAATTTCTATTTTTTTTGTTATTTACCAGTTTGTATTTTCAATTTTCCCTATGTGTTATGGGTATCACATATTTAATCTAGATTTATAAAAATTGATAATTTGATCCATCCTTTAGTATTTGATTCTATTTAATCATGCGAGTGTAATTGAATAATTAACCAAATCTTGGATTTTTGGGTCATGGTGTTACAAATGGATCTATGTGAAATGGGAAATATAAGTGTGGAATTCCCTTCTAAAAATCTATAAGAATTACACTACTTTTCAACTATAAAAAGGCACTCAACCCACCCACATATTCAAAAATATAAATCCCTTTGGATCACCCAAAATATTCCAAAATAATCACCCAACATCACTCCCCTTAACCTAGAGGCCTAAACCAAGAAATAAATATATCCAGGGAAGTATTTTGTTATAAACAAAAGGGATTTTCCCGAAAAGGAGGTAATATTTCCAACGATCGCATTTAATTCATTTGTTTATACACCACCTAATTGTTTCTTATATATTTTCTAAATAATAACTCTATAATATTAAATATTCTATGATATTTTTATCCTAATATTTCTACCAACACTTTCACACACTTCTATCAAATGGGTTACAAAATTATTGTTTTTATGTATTGAGAAGAGATGCATCAAAAATCGATGTCATCTGCTTTTCCATTACCACGTATCATTGTTGGGAATTATTATGGAAACCCTATATATATATTTTATATTTTATATTTATTTTTTCTTCATAATTATTGAATTTTTATACAACACATACCTTAATTCCATCCATTTTGTGTATTTATGATAACATCGTTTGTTGACGTGTGAACTACCGTGACCTCCATGCGATTTGATAAGATTACACATTAAATTTAATGTATAAAGGATGGTTTTAATTAACATATTTGACATATTTTACATAAATAAAATATTTTAATTTTAATATACACACACATATATTTATTATTTAATTCTCATTTTTTAAAAATTGAAAACTAAATAGAGGTAGAATCCAAGTGTATATATGACCCACTATCTCCATGAATGGTGCAATACATTTTTTATTTCCAGAAATTATGGATTATAATAAATAAATACATACTATATATATATGATAATTAAATCAGGGTTTAAATTCTCATGATTATGTAATCATGATTGATGTATGATGAATAATAAGTAACTAGTGATAGTATACTTGAAGAACTAGAAAAATAACACCTGAAATAGTGAGAGTAATGAATGATTATTAACAAATGGGTAATAATAAATTATAATAAATTAATATATGAAATTATAAATATGATTATGTAACATTTAAAAGTTATTTACATGATTAAAACCATTATAAAAGTGTATAAAGGATGTTTAGTCAAAATGAAATGCATGGTAAGTTAGTTTTATCAAACTTTTTATATCAGTGAGAGATATTTGATATTCAAAAATTACTTCTTTTGTGTGGTCTATAAATTTCAAATTTTTATAGATTATGTCATGAATTATTTTATTTTCACGTTATTTTTGTTTTTAAATTTGAATTATTTATTCTAAGGTGATTTTTATTAAATTTTTTCTAGTGGTAAATAATATCATAACCAGATTCATTATATTGAGTTGTATTACTTCCTTATTTTCATTAATATTATGTGATTGTGTTCCTAATAACCATTTACATTCTATATTTTATTTAAATTTATTTTATGTGTATTTCAATTGGGAAAATATAATATATTCATTTATTGGTTCTTATATCAATGTTATGGTCTTTTAAAAGGTTTACTTCACAATATCATTATGTTCAGGACTTTTTACACATTAATTTTCATTAGAAGAAATTATTGGATAATTATTTTACAAATCCATTAATTTTATTCCCCTCTAGTTGTTCATGACATTTTTCAAGTAATATTACCATTTTCTACTCTTTGATACTTAAATTGTTTTAGAAAATATTTTAAAGAAAACTCGAATTCATTTCTATCTTTAGGAAAAGAACCTATTTTCTTTTAAAACATTGTTTTCTAAAAAGTTTTCCAGAAATGGTTTTATCCATTATAAATTATTTATTAAAGACAATGTTACACATTTTATCTTTCAAAAATTCATTCAATGAAATATCATTTGTTTAGAGAAAACTCTTTTTTAACCACTTTACCATGCAATATGAATGTCTAGTTTACCCTATATGGCATGGATAGATTTACCCACCGTCGTTTCATCAGATCATCCATTACAATTTCAAATGGTCAGTTTTTAAAAACCTTTTTTATAGTGATTTTGAAATAATATTATTTCAAAATTTATTTCAAAATAATGAAGATATTTTCCTCAATAATGTTTTTATAATATATTTCTATAATATTTCCATTAATCAATGAATAAAATTATTTTAGTCCTCATGGGATATTTTTTATTGATAGAATCATTATTCTTCCTATGGATGGATATTGATTGATTTGGCCAGGGGTAGTATTTATATTTACCTGATTCAATTTCATTGTCCTCGTGAAATATTCTATTTCCTTTGATCATTGAACATTGAAATTTACCTAATTATACACATTATTTATCATGGATATGTTCATTTTTGTAAGAACCCAGATCTTTGTTTCAGGTATGTTATTCCTTTTTCAGGAGTTTTTGGGAAAAATAATGTTTCTAGAAATTTTTTTATGTACAAGCCGTGTACTTTCTGATTACATGCTGTGTACTCTTCTCCCCCTTGATGCCATGTGTTGGCCGTGTCTGGGCCACACACATGGTGTGTAGGGGTGACGTGGAGGCCTATTTTGGTGGAGTACAGAGAAAACCACTACACGCCATGTACTTTTCTTGTTTATTTCATTAATCGGACCAGGGTCGTGCCTAATGATCATTAAAGTCTTCTTCTCTACCTAATTCCTTCCAGAGCGTCCGAGGAGGCCGATTCTTCTCTGAGCCACCAATCCGTCTCCGGTTGTCCGAATCAAACTCCGTCGATTGCAGAAGAATCGCAGCGGTGAGTTCTTGGTTCTTCTTTGGACTCGTTTCCTGATTCTGCCTCTCGTGTGAGTTATCTAAGGTTGAACTTTTTAGACTTTTTGGAAGATCTACTCCATTCTAGGCTGATTCACGGGCCGAGGTGCAAGTATATCTATCCTCGAGGATCGAGGTAGGTGGTTTGTTGCCCTACGTTGAAGTTATTTTATTTTTTGTTATAAAAGTACCGGATACCCATGAATTGGGTACCCCATGTTTAGGATTTTGATCCTATTGTTTTTTTCCATATATTTCCTTTTATCTTATGGTTAATTATTGCTAATATATGCTTGGATTCATGTTTGATGACCACCCCACGGGCGTTTCTCCCTGTTTGGATATTTATCATCATTCGACACCATTTTCCTGTGAGTCAACCCCTATTGCAATTGTTATTTTACTTGTTATAACTTTTTGCATGTGTTTCCTTCTATTTAAATTATTTTGATTCATGGAATCTATTAGCCAAGTAGTTGTTGAACTTACTTAGGGCTGCTGACAGTCCTTTACACATGACTGGACTGCTCAGGGCTGTGTGAACCTGGTGCGAGAGAGCAAAGATGGAATAGAAGATTAAGTGCTTCCCTAAATGGTCTGTTGGTTTTAGTTTCATACATAGAACATATAGGAATAGGACTTTGTGCTTCCTAATAGTGTTCTTAGTTTTCAAACACATGAAAACCACATGAGGAATTAGACGTAAGTGCTTCCTCAGAGAGTCTGTAGTTATCGTTGCAAGACCATAGGGGAATTGATGTGAGAGCTTCCTAGAGTGTCCGTGCCTTGTTTGATTACTGGACTATAGGGGTCTGCTAGTTTGATCCACCCAGTGGGTGAGTGTGAATTTTTATGGTTGGTTGTGACGAGTCCACCCAGCCAAAGAACAAGCTTGGGTTTTGTATTACTTGTGTTTCGATAGTCTTTTGAGATACCTGTTGTGTTACTTACTTACCTTGGAATAGAATGCTTTGTAAGTTTTTCCTTGGTTTTTTAATTAAATGAATGTGAATGGTAATTGGCATGATTATTTACTGGTGTACTCTTAGTCAATTAATGTACTTATTTCCCTTCACTTTCTCTACACAACTCACAGACAGTAGGGCACAAATCATGTGGTGGTTGCCTACTAGGATTAGTCTCACACCCTTTTTGGCTCCTGCTTTTCATCCCAAAAAGATTATATTGTTGCGGGAGTAGATAGGGATTGTGGTACTTCTACCTCAGCTACTTGATTGCTGGTAGGAGCTGGAGAGCATGGGACTGGGCTTTGGCTCATGATGCTGCTGGAGTTGCTGTTTATGTTTAGTACATTGGTTTCAGTTGTATTTCATCACATTGTTTTGTTTACTACTTTTCATAGATACGTGTACCATTCTACATCATTATTATATCAGTCATTTCTTTGACTTTTAGTTCAGTTGTTGTATGTTGTTTACTACTTTCGCTATTGTTTGCTTTATTCTTACGTTGTATACTTTACCAAATGAGGGCATAGTTTCCCCACAGACTCACCAAGGCCCCCGATGCTAGTAAGAAGCCTCTGGAATTTGGGGAAACGTGCTTGAGGTCATGTGGCGAATCAGGTACGGGGCACCAGTTATGTGGCTCCGGATTCGGGTTGTTACAAAGTGGTGTCAAAGGAGTTTTCTTCTTTTCTATTGCCTTACTGTTTTGTGACAATAGATAGGGATAGTAAGAATGGGGTAGTTAGTACTTAACTGTGCCTTGGAGTAATTAACTCGTGTATATGGAAAATCTATATTACATCGTAATTGAAATTTTCAGTTTTTGAAAGTGTTACAGTTTATTATATTTCACTTTTTGGTGATGCACTTGTTTTGTTCTATTACAATTTATATGAATGTGGTTCTATTTTGTTTCAAACCGATGAGATAAGGGTGTGCCATCTCATGCATCATATAGGCACTAGGTAGGAAATCACAGGTCATGCATTTTACCATGCCATCTAGGGTGCATTATAATTTCATGCTGTTGTGATAGATGATGTGATAAATTATGCATGCTGTTGTGATAATTTCTTTGACGGACATACTTGTTATGCCGTTTTACTTGATATATGCATTTTTATGATGCCAGGATTTTATTCGTAGGGAGTACGGGCCCCCACGGATCGTAATTTAAAACATATATGTTTGTTATTCAGTGCTTCTGGCATTCAGTGCATCTTCTGAGCTACGGTCTAGAAAAACCAAGAATACACGGTGTGTACTTTTTAATAAACCCCGTGTAGTTCTTAAACTGTGTTACTATCTGTGTGAACAAAAACACGGGGTGTCAGAGAGTCTTAGGGGACATGTCGTGTACCATAAGTACATGTCGTGTGGTTGTCACCGGTGTACCCGACCGTGTCACTAACAACACGGGTCAGGGAAATATGTGTAGTACACGCTGTGTGTAATAAGAACACGCCGTGTAGTTTTATTCTGTGTACCTAGCCATGTAACTAACAACACGGGTCAGTGTTATCTAACTCATACACTCCATGTTTGTTCGGAACACACTGTGTAGGGGTCTGCCGTGTAGCCGACCATGTAACCGCTACACGGGTCGCCAAAACCTGTCCAGTACACGTCGTGTCTTTAGTAAACACGCAGTGTACTTTAGGATTAGGGGACCGTGTAGGTTAGCTGTGTAAAGAGACATGAGAAGGGGAGTGGGGTTTATGTACATGCCATGTGTTGGGACAACACGCCATGTAGTCTGGTTTGTTATGCGACCAATGGTGGCATAAGTACACGCCCATGTGAATGGCTTTAACAAACACGTCGTGTAGTTTTAAATACATGTCATGTAGTCGTGTTTTACAAACTTAAGTGTTTCTCTATCATGTTCCCGTTTTGTACACTTGTGTTCTCTGTCCTTGTTAATCCTAAACTTGAGGTGTGATTTTGACCTTTCTGGGCTATGGAACCAAGACGTCCTCCCGTTGCACGTCAGGATCTAGGCAGTGACCATACGCCTGATACTGCAGACCAGGGACTACCTGTAGTTCTTCCGATCATTCCGGACATGGAACCTATATTGATTCCAGACACTGGTGCAAATGCTCAGTACATAGAGGGTTTCATGAGGTTCATGTAGACCTTCCAGGGAGTTCAGCGTCCTGCCTCGTCTGTGGAAGAGCTGACACGAGTCTTCCAGCAGCAACATCCTCCCACTTTCACCGGGGATGGAGGACCTCAGGCTGCAGAGTCATGGCTAGAAACCATTATTTCCATCTTCGATCATTTGGAGAAACCCCCAGAAAGAAGGGTGAAGCTTGAAACTTACATTTTGTGAGATTCTTCCAAGCGATGGTGGGATGTAGTCTCACAGACAGGGCACCAACGGAAAATGGCTTGGGGAGAATTTAAGCGTACGTTCTATGACTACTTCTATCGAGCGACGCTGAGGGCTGATAGAGCCAGAGAGTTCGTAAACCCACAGTAGGGTACTCTTTAGGTTATGGAGTATTCCTCCCGTTTCACTATGTTACAGCATTTCACTCCCTTTATGGGAAATGATGAGCTGTTTTTGGTGAGAATGTTTGAGGAAGGCCTCAAACCAGAGATCAGATCGCAGGTGAACATCTTCTAGTTAACTTCTATTACCCTAATAGTCAACTAGGCACTGATCACTGAATGGAACCTGAGGTAGATTGGAGGTGTTGACCAGGGTGGTTCAGCATCCAAGACTTATTCATTATATACTGACAGCAGGAAACTCCATCGAGAGTCTACTCGAGGTGACTCGATGAAGCGGGGTAATTCTTCTGAAAGACAGATCTTCCTTCTGGCAACTAGGTGGTGTGCTATCAGTTTGTAAAGATCACTCATAAGAAGACTCAGTGGCCAAGAGATCCAGTGTAGTGCTGAGCTTGCGGCAAGATGGGTCATCTATAGTGTTTTTGTAGGGTTCTTATAAGGCCCCAGCCTTAAACCTTACTTAATCTTGAGTTATTACAAGATTACACATTGAGGATCTTTTCGTGTTTAGAGTTTTAGAGAATTAGATCATAAAACTTGCATTACATTCCACATATAAACCAAGTGGTCACACAAAGATAGTATTCTTCAATCCAATCAATGGAAACATATTTAAAATAAAACATGGATTCTTTCTTGACACATTCTTGACACTATCATCATATCATGTACCTTTCCCTTGACCTGTGAAAAACATTTCAAAAAAACTTGGGATGAGCATAAAAATATCAGTAAGGGATATAAAAATATGGAAAGGAAACATGGATACATATATACATAAGAATGAGATCATACATTACCCATTAAACATAATCACTCTAACATACCTCATCAAATCCTGAATAAATCATAGAGATCATAAGACATAAAGGTAACTTGAGGCATTCATAACATTCTCACGTAGGGAGTAACCCTCTTGGTTACGTTTGGAATACCCATCACAGTATATTCCCTAAATCTCTTCGGAGAAACCTTAACGTTTCACTCCTTCGCATTACCCAATGCATTGGAGAGCTATATCGGGCTCACCCACCCTTAGTTTATCACGGAACCACCCATCTTCATAATAATGCCCGAGAACCTCAACATAATCGTATCACATAAAACATGCATAAAGGAAACATCACATTTCGCATTTTCAATCACGAGATATCAATACAACACATTGATGTAATAAAAACATTATTAAATCCATTTTCAATACCAAAATAAAATAAAAGTAAAACATGGTATTTATTTTTCTTTTAAAAAGAAGGTTTGGCTTGTAAGGGAAGCCGAAACCCAAATAATGGTCACGGCGGCGGAGAAGTCGTTGTCGCCACATACGTACGACAAAAACATTCCCTATTGTCGTTTTTTAAAATGATTCGTATAAAAAATATTCCTTTTGGATAAACATAAAAGTCAAAGGGGTTTATACACCATATAAAATAAAGTTGTGTATAAAATAAAATATGCCTCAATGAAAGGAGATTGAGACGAAGTCCCATACCTCGGGTCCGACTTGACTCGATCGTTCTTTAATGTCCTGAATAATAAACTTGAGTTAATTTCTACTTTCTTAAGAACCTTTTTTAAGTTCATTATTCCTTTTATATCACTTATTTTCATGTCATGAACACTATGTAATTATTTAAGTTAATAACGGTCGTTTTTACGATCATTGGTACTTGAGTCAAAAATAAACCCTTTATAATTACATGTTGTTCATGTATCCATTATATCCAGAATGATACTCATGATGTAGATATCATATATGTAATATATATCCAGTACATGCATGCATTAATAATATTACATAATCATTTAGAGGTAAGTAATGAAATGCACCGTTCATGGAGACGGTAAGCCGTACGTACGCATGAACGCTACTTTCATTTCTATTTTGTATTTTTTATGGAATGGAATCATAATTATATAAAGATTTATTATAATTCCAGTATAATATAATATATAATACCATTAATTAAATCCTTTATGCATCCCACATATGGCATTAACGAAATCAAATCACTTTGAGGGGGCGGTAGTCCGCACTTCCTTAAATGAAGATATCGCGTTTACCCATAATGGAAACCATAAAGGTATGCCCAAAATGAAAAATACAAAAGCTTAAGGAAAACATAAACATATTATCTATCATATATAAATATAGTGACATCTTAATTTCCATCTTTGAAGGTGGTAAATGAATGTTGAACAATCATCGTTTCGGGAGGCATAAATTCACCATCCACGGAAACAGTATGTTATTTAACCATTAGATATAGGTGTGTGTAAGTGTAGCTTGAATCCTTATTATAACAACATCCTAGTATAGTGAAGATACTGGAGTTGTTACAGAAGAAATAAATAAAAAGAGTTTAGGGGGTTGGAGAAGCAAAATAAAACAAAAGGACTCAAGTGAAGACATTACCTTAAAATCGGGTAACTCCCTTTGGTTTGAGCTCAATGGCTTCCTTGGGAAGACTTCTGCCCAAAGTGAGGCTTCAATGAGTAATAGAGGGAAGTGGAGAGACACAATGGGCAGGGGTTGGCTGAGCCAAAGGCTTTGGAAGTGTGGGTAAGGAGGTAGAGGTGGGGGCCTTTTATAAGAGGAGAGGAGGGGCACTCTTGGAAGGTAAAGAAATATTACTTTATTTGAAAATGAGTTTCGGATTTAAAAGGTCTTACATTGATATAATTCTAGGATAAGTTGATAAGGGTTTTAAATATACCCACCCAATAGGTTTTGGACATGTGTAGGTCATAGATTTTACATTATCTTCTCATTTTATTTAAATCCTTTATTAATGAGGTAATCGCTGCATCATCATGATGTCATAAATAATTTAATTTATTTAAACTCTAAAAATTATAATAAAAATACTATGATGTAGGAAATCTTTTTTTATTTCCAATGAATATTTATAGTCAAAACTTTGACTTGTATAACCCCATTTAAAAATTGTTTTCGTAAAACATATTATGTTCGTGTCATTTTTACTTTTTCATTAAATAAAAAGTTATTTATGTCATTTCCCAACCAAAGTGGATCCATGGGGTCCCCAAGTTGACCCATGGATTTCCTTGGTCGGACATGACACATCCAATGAGGGTAGGACATGTTTCAAGCTCATCTCATACTATTAAAACATTATTTTTACCTTAAACTATACTAATTACCACTAATCGCGATTAAAAACATAAAAGTTACTATTCACCAAAAAATTATTTTGATCTCATTCTACCACATTTTACTTCTCAATGAGAACCATGTTTGTCAGATTTCTGAAAATCAAATCACAGAGGTGGTAAATTTTCATTTAAACAAAATATCAGTTTCTTTAACTACCACTTAGTGGTTTCACTATTCATCAAAAATTGATGTTTTTCAGAAAGATACCAAAACTTCACACTAAGATATATTTGATATTATGAATTCAAAAATGATGTTTATTTTACAAAATTCAAATCATATAAGTTACATTAATGAATTTAATAATTAATTCCCGCTGTCATTACAAATAGCGGGTTTTTTTGAAATAATATCTACGAAAAGTTTGGCATTAGTTTATGACCAATTCCAAAGTGAAATTAATCCTAATGACCACCATTGGATTAAATGGTAAAATTATATTCAGATTACACTTTAATACCAATTAAAAATATAATCTAACCATATAATTAAATTAAATGAGAAAGCAGTTTTGATGTAAAATGCAGTATTTTTCACTATTCATTAAAAAATGAACATTGTCAGAAAAATACCAAAAATTTATCCAATGTTAAATTCAATGTCCCAATCATAATGAATATGTTTATTTTGACAAATATAGATTATAAAATTTTCAAAAGTTTGATTTAAAAAGGGTTTTCTATCAAAAGGCATTAAAACAATCTATTAAGAATATTAGTGTATTCCATGCTTAAGATTGGATTTATTTTCATTTTAAGCCTCTAAAACACTATCTAATTCATTAATAGACATATATAAAAAGATCTATTATTCATTACTTACTTGGGATGTTACATCCTTCCCCCCTTTAGAAAATTGCATCCCCGCAATTTATTTACTTATCAAATAAATGGGGGTACTTATCCCACATTGCATTTTCAGATTCCCATGTTGCCTCTTCCATCATGTAGTTTTCCCACAAAACCTTTACCTGATTAATCACCTTATTCCGTAACACTTGCTTCTTGTGGTCAAGAATCTGGACCGGTTGTTCCTCATATGATAGGTTCTCTTCCAGCTGAATTAACTTTGGACTCCAAACATGAGATGGATCTGGCATGTACTTCCTTAACATTGAAACATGAAAAACATTGTGTACCTGAGATAAACTCGGAGGTAAAGCTACTCGGTAAGCAACTGATCCAACTCTCACTATAATTTCATATGGTCCAATGAACCTTGGACTCAGCTTTCCTTTCTTACCAAATCGCATCACACTTTTCCATGGTGATACTTTGAGAAAAACATGATCACCTACCTCAAAAGAGAGATCCTTCCTCCTGTTGTCCGCATAACTCTTCTGCCTACTCTGATCTGTTCTCATGTGTTTCTGAATCAGCTGAAATTTTTCTGCCATCTCTTCTACCAATTATGGTCCCATCAACTTCCTTTCACCCACTTCATCCCAGAAATCTAGAGTTCGACGCCACTTCCCATATAACGCCTCAAATGGTGTCATCTGTATACTGGAATGAAAACTGTTATTATATGAAAATTCAAACAAAGAAAGATGTTGGTCCCAAATTCCCTGATAATCCATCGAATAAGCTCGCATCATATCCTCCAAGGTCTAAATTGTTCATTCTGATTGCCCATCTGATTGAGGATGAAAAGATGTACTAAAATTTAATTCAGTACCCAATGACTTTTGAAGGCCTTTCCAAAAGTTAGAAGTGAACCTGGGATCACAGTTAGATACAATGGAGAGAGGAACTCCATGTAACCTGACTATCTCTTTAAGATACAAACGGGAAAGTTGATCTAGGGAAAAATTATCTCTTATAGCAAGGAAATGAGCAGATTTGGTCAAGCGATCAACAATAACCCATATTGCATTATTACCTCGAGATGTCTTCTGTAATCCCTCAACAAAGTCCATGGATATATTCTCCCATTTCCACTCTGGCACTGGTAAAAGATGAAGCATCCCTTTCGGTAACTACCGCTCTTCTTTAACATGCTGACAAGTCAAACACTTCACAGTAAAATCAGTAATATCTCTTTTTATTCCATTCCACCAGTAATACTCCCGCAGATCTCTATACATATTAGTACTGCCAGGATGAACTGAAAACGGAGAACTATGAGCTTCACATAACAACTCTCTTTCAATTGTGAATCAAAAGGCACACAAAATCTCTTCCCAAATCTCAAAAGGCAGTCATTATCAATGTTGAATTCAGGCAACTTACCTTTCTTAACAAGCTCTACATTTTTCTACAACTCACTATCTTGCTTCTGTGCTTGCTTGATTCTGTCTGATAGAGAATATTTCACTGATACCTGAAACAAAACAGAAGAACATCCTGCACCAAAAACTTCTATGCCAATGTTCATCAAATCCTTGAACAAAGGATCACGTTCCAAATCCAACATTTCTAATGAAGCATTTCTTTTTCGACTCAAAGCATCGGACACTTTATTTAATTTTCCCGGATGGTAATGAATTATACAATCATAATCCTTGATTAATTCAAGCCATCTCCTCTGTCTCATGTTTAACTCTTTCTGAGTGAATATATACTTTAAACTTTTGTGATCAGTATATATTTCACACATTACTCCATACAAATGATGCCTCCAAATTTTTAAAGCGAAAACAACAGCAGCTAATTCCAAATCATGTGTAGGGTAATTTACCTCATGAGTTTTCAACTGACGTGAAGCATAAGCAATTACCAGATCATTCTGCATTAGGAAACAACCAAGTCCTTTCAATGAAGCATCATTGTATATAAAAAACTCACCATTCCTGGAAGGTAGTGCCACAACTGGATCATTCACCAATCTTCTTTTCAATTCCTGAAAACAATCATCACAATATTTTTTCCAGATAAACTTAACACCCTTCCGAGTTAGCTTAGTCATTGGACTAGATAACCGTGAAAAATTTCTAACAATCCTTTGGTAATAGCCTGCCAAACCATGGAAACTACGAATCTCTGTTACATTTGTGGGTCTTGGACATTCTTCAACAACCATTGTTTTTGTAGGATCAACGGTTATCCCATCTTTAGAAACAATGTGACCAAGGAAAGAAATTTGTTGCAACCAAAACTCACACTTACTGAATTTTCCATACAGTATCTTTTCTTTTAATGTTTGCAAGATAACCCTTAAATGTCGTTGATTCTCCTCTTTACTTTTATAAAACACCAAAATATCATCAATGAAAACCACCACAAACATATCTAAGAACTCATGGAAAATTATATTCATTAAGTCCATGGATATAGTAGGTGCATTGGTTATCCCAAAAGGCATTACTACAAATTCATAATGGCCATATCTTGTACGTAACGTAGTCTTCGGAATATCTTCCTCCTTTACCTTCAGCTGATGGTACCCCAATCTCAGGTCAATCGTTGAAAAAAAACTGAGCTCCCTAGAGCTGATCAAACAAATCATCGATATGAGGTAAAGGATATTTGTTCTTAACAGTGATGTTATTCAAGGCTCTATAGTCAATGCAATGTCTCATAGAACCATCTTTCTTTTTAACAAATAAAACAGGAGTACCCCATGGTGATGTTCTAGGTTGAATGAAACCTTTCTCTAATAAATCTTGCAATTGATCCTTCAACTCAAAAAGTTCAATTTGAGCCATTCGATAAGGGGTTTTGAAATTGGATTAACATCAGGAACTAAGTCAACAGTAAACTCAACTTCCTGATTTGGTATTAATCTAGGCAACTCATCAGAAAAAACATCAGGATACTCATTTACCACTGGCACATCATTAATCTGAACAGTTCCTTTATTTTCAACGATGTGTGCAAGGTAACATTCATTTCCATCTTTTACATGTTTTATGGCCTCTTGATAAGTTATCAACAGTAAGGGTTCATTCTTGTACAAAAACTGAATGTCTTTCTGAAAAGAAACTTCTTTAGCTCTACAGTCAATCTTAGTATGGTAAATAGAGAGCCAATCCATACCTTGGATAACATCAAACTCTACTAGAGGGAGAACAATAAGGTTTCAGGTAGGTTCTTTCCACAGATAAGGATAGGAAGATTCTTATAAATTCCTTTTGCCTCAACATTTCCCCCAGGTGTTTTTACCAGAAGTTCAGGAGTCATTTCTTGAGATGGTATTCCCATTTTACTAGAAAAGTTTTCAGAGATGAATGAATGTGTAGACCCTGAATCAAACAACACACTGGCATAAAGTACCTGATACAACATCATTTGATGGCCCGACATCTGCTGAAGTAGTTGCAAAGGATTTCACCACCCCTTTCTGCTTGTAGTCTAACTGCTTCCCATCACTCAAGCTCTTTGTCGGACACTCGTTTGCATAGTGACCCATCTCATTGCACTTATAACATTTCACTAACCGTAAATCAAATTTTTTCTTACCATCACCCTGATCTTTTCAGTGAAATCACGAGCCTTATGTCCCATCTTACCACATCGGTTGCACTTTCCAGAATTCATAAGACATTTCCCAGCATGCCTTTTTCAACATTTATCACGAACTGGAAACTTAGTTTTCTTACTGTCAGACTTTTTTGAAGAATTCTTACCTTTCTCATGCCACCTCGGTCTCTTCTTCTGTTGGTTGTTATAGAACACTTGATCATCGGCAAACACAATTTCCACCTTCTCAGCACATCGAACAATCTTTTCATAACTTTTAGACTCACGAGAAGCTAATTCCCTTTGATATTTTGGATTTAATCCAGAGTAAAAATGATTGATTTTGCTATCAAGGTCTCTGATAAAATTAGGAGCATACCTTGACAATCGAGTGAACCTTTTTTCATAGGTAGCCACTGAGTGTTCCTCTTGCCTCAATTCCAAGAATGTTTTTTACATCCCAAGTCGAACATCCTTAGGAAAATACTTCTCAAGAAACATACCTTTGAATTCATCCCAGTCGAGAGAATCAATCTCATCAGCGTCCCTAATATTCTTAACCATCGGCCACCACTGATCTGCTTCACCCTCCAAACGATAAATAGAAAGACTAACCTTTTGATTGTCTGAGCACCCCATGACATCGAAAATCTTCTCCAGTGCTTTAATCCACCCTTCAGCTAACACAGGGTCAGATGATCCTCTGAATGATGGGGGATGTTGCCTCATGAAATGTTCCACCACTGACATGTTCCTCTGCGGTTGATCTGGCTGATCTCATGTATGGATACCACCACCATTTATCGCTTGAGTCAACTGCGCCATTACTGCAACAAACTGTTCAGTTCCAATTCTGACCATCTCGGGATGTTGATTCAGAAGGTTATTTCCTTCTACATGCCTTCCTAGCACTGCTTCCCTATTTCCTCTACGGAAAACCATTCTGAACAAACATGTCTTAGATAAAGCAACATGGTAATCTTCAAATACTATATCATATCAATTTGACCAAAAAAAATATTTTTGGATAAACATTTATTAGAATTCTAACTCCTAAAGTTATCTAAACCGACCTCTGATACCAACTATAAGGCCCCAGCCTTAAACCTTACTTAATCTTGAGTTATTACAAGATTACACATTGAGGTTCTTTTCAGGTTTAGAGTTTTAGAGAATTAGATCATAAATCTTGCATTACATTCCACATATAAACAAAGTGGTTACATAAAGACAGTATTCTTCATTCCCATCAATGGAAACATATTTAAAATAAAACATGGTTTCTTTCTTGACACTTCCATGACACTATCATCATATCATGTACCTTTCCCTTGACCTGTGAAAAACATTTCAAAAAAACCTGGGATGAGCATAAAAAGCTCAGTAAGGGATATAAAAATATGGAAAGGAAACATGGGTAGATATATACATAAGAATTAGATCATACTTTACCCATAAAACATAAGCACTTTAACATACCGCATCAAATCATGAATAAATCATAGAAATCATAAGACATAAAGGTAACTTGAGGCATTCATAACATTCTTACGTAGGTAGAAACACTCTTGGAAAGGTTTGGAATACCCATCACAGTATATTCCCCAAATCTCTTCGGAGAAACCTTAACGTTTCACTCCATCACGTTACCCAATGCATTGGAGAGATATATTGGGCTCACCTGCCCTTAGTTTATCACGAAACCACCCGTCATCATAATAATGCCCAAGAACCTTAACATAATCGTATCACATAAAACATGCATAAAGGAAACATAACATTTCCCCATTTCAATCATAAGATATCAATACAACAAATTGATGTAATAAAAACATTATGAAATCCATTTTCAATACCAAAATAAATGAAAAGTAAAACATGGTATTTATTTTTCTTTTAAAAAGAAGGTATGGCTTGTAGAGGAAGCCGAAACCCAAATAATGGTCACGGCGGCGGAGAAGTCGTTGTCGCCACATACGTATGACAAAAACAATCCCTTTTGTCGTTTTGTAAAACTGTTCATATAAAAAATATTCATTTTTGATAAACGTAAAAGTCAAAGGGGTTTATAAACCATATAAAAGAAAGTTGCGTATAAAATAAAATATGCCTCAATGAAAGGAGATTGAGACGAAGTCTCATACCTCGGGTCCTACTTGACTCGATCGTTCTTTAATGTCATGAATAATAAAGTTGAGTTAATTTATACTTGATTAAGAACCTTATTCAGGTTCATTATTCATTTTATATCACTTATTTCAATGTCATGAACACTATGTAATTATTTAAGTTAATAACGGTCGTTTTAACGATCATTGGTACTTGAGTAAAAAATAAACCCTTTATAATTACATGTTGTTCATGTATCCATTATATCCAGAATGATATTCATGATTTAGATATCATATATTTCATATATATCCAGTACATGCATGCATTTATAATATTACATAATCATTTAGAGGTAAGAAATGAAATGCACCATTCATGGAGACGGTAATCCGTACGTACGCATGAACACTACATTCATTTCTATTTTGTATTTTTTTATGGAATGAAATCATAATTATATAAAGATATATTATAATTCCAGTATAATATCATATATAATACCATTAATTAAATCCTTTATACGTCCCACATATGGAATTAACGAAATCAAATCACTTTGAGGGGGCGGTAGTCCGCACTTCCTTAAATGAAGATATCGCGTTTACCCATAATGGAAACCATAAAGGTTTGCCAAAATGAAATATACAGAAGCTTAAGGAAAACATAAACATAATATATATCATATATAAATATAGTGACATCTTAATGGCCACCTTTGAAGGTGTTAAAGGAATGTTGAACAATCATCGTTTCAGGAGGCATAAATTCACCATCCACGGAAACAGTAAGTTCTTTAACCATTAGATGTAGGTGTGTGTAAGTGTAGCTTGAATACTTCTTATAACAACATCCTAGTATATTGAAGATACTTTAGTTTTTACAAAAGAAATAAATAAAAAGAGTTTAGGGGGTTGGAAAAGAAAAATAAAACAAAAGGACTCAAGTGAAGACATTACCTTAAAATCGGGTAACTCCCTTTGGTTTGAGCTCAAAGGCTTCCTTGGGAAGTCTTCTGCCCAAAGTGAGGCTTCAAGGAGTAAGAGAGGGAAGTGTAGAGACAAAATGGGTTGGGGTTGGACGATCCAAAGGCTTTTGAAGTGTGGGTAAGGAGGTAGAGGTGGGGGCTTTTTATAAGAGGAGAGGAGGGGCACTCTTGGAAAGTAAAGATATATTACTTTATTTGAAAAAGAGTTTCGGATTTAAAAGGTCCCACATTGATATAATTAGAGGATAAGGTGATACGGGTTCGAAATATACCCACACAATAGGTTTTGGACATGTGTAGGTCAAAGATTTTACATTATCTTCTCATTTTATTTGAATGCTTTATTAATGAGGTAATCAGTGCATCATCATGATGTCATATATAATTTAATTTATTTAAAGTCTAAAAATTATAAAAAAATACTATGATGTAGTCAATATTGTTAGATTTCCAATGAATATTTATAGTCAAAAATATGACATATATAACCCCAGTTAAAAATTGATTTCGTAAAACATATTATGTTTGTGTCATTTTTACTTTTTCATTAAATAAAATGTTATTTATGTCATTTCCCAACCAAAGTAGATCCATGGGGTCCCCATGTTGACCCATGGATTGTCTTGGTCGTCCATGACACATCCAATGACGGTAGGACATGTGTCAAGCTCATCTCATACTATTAAAACATTATTTTTACCTTAAACTACACTAATTACCACTAATTGCGATTAAAAACATAAAAGTTACTATTCACAAAAAAAAAATTATTTTAATCTCATTGAACCACACTTTACTTCTTAATTAAAACCATGTATGTCAGATTTTTGAAAATCAAATCACAGAGGTGGTAAAATTTCATTTAAACGAAAAATCAGTTTCTTTAACTACCACTTAGTGGTTTCACTATTCATCAAAAATTTAAGTTTCTCAAAAAGATACCAAAACATCACCCTAAGCTATATTTTATATTCTGAATTCAAAAATTATGTCTATTTTAAAAAATTCAAATGATATAAGTTACATTAATTAATTTAATAATTAATTCCTGTTGTCATGACAAATAGCGGGTTTTTTTGAAACAATATCTATGAAAAGTTTGGCATTAGTTTATGACCAATTCCAAAGTGAAATTAATCCTAATGAGCACCATTGGATTAAATGGTAAAATTATATTCAGATTACATTTTAAGACCAATTAAAAATATAATCTAACCATATAATTAAATTAAATGAAAAAGCAGTTTTGATGTAAAATGCGGTATTTTTCACTATTCATTAAAAAATGAACATTGTCAGAAAAATACGAAAAATTTATCCAATGTAAAATTCAATGTCCCAATCATAATGAATATGTTTATTTTGACAAATATAAATTATAAAATTCTCAAAAGTTTGATTTAAAAAGGGTTTTCCATCAAAAGGCAGTAAAACAATCCTTTAAGAATATTAGTGTATTCCATGCTTAAGATTGGATTTATTTTCATTTTAAGCCTCTAAAACACTATATAATTCATTAATAGACATAGATAAAAATATCTATTATTAATTACTTACTTGGGTTGTTACAGTTCTTCTTCCAGCAGATAGTAAAGGAGGACCTATTTCTACTCCTCGTACAGGAGAAGGATCACCAGTTCCGCAGCAGACTGGGGGGTGGAGTTATTCCGGTCGTTCAGGCCAGGGTAGAGGTCGAGAATGTGGTAGTCAGGCTCAGGGAGGATCAGATCAGGGATATGAGGCTGCTACACAGGGCCGCGGTACTGGAAAGACATTTTCAGTAGAGCAGATCCATCGGGAGCATGATCATGGACCTTCCACAGTTCGAGGTACGATCTTAGTAGCCTCAGTTTTATCTTCTGCACTTTTCGATACTAGATTTTCTCACACCTTTATTTCTGTGAACACTTTGGAGAGCCTTAGACTTAATGTCTTTACTTCTAAGGATACACTAGTACTAGACACTCTCTTGGGACATAGAACTACTAGTTTGTGTCAGTACAAGGAGTGCCCCCTTGAGGTTGGTGGGTGTCACTTCTTGTGGGATCCTTATGTCCTTGAGATGATGGGTAATGATGTCATTCTCAGAATGGACTGGCTAGTTTCTTGTCATTCCTTTGACGATTGTTATCACTGCAAGGTGAGTTTCACGTCACCAGAGGGAGGTTATTTTCTTCACAAGGGAGAATGGGATGTCCAGGAAAGTAGATCTGGACCAGAGCATCATGGGTTAGGAAGTGTTATATCCCAGATTTCTATTTTATATTTGGATGACCAGGGGACTTCTCAGATGTACTTCCCTTCGGTAGTTGACTGTTTTTCTGATGTCTTTCTAGAATACTTTTCAGGGTTTCCTCCAGAGCGTGAGGTAGACTTCTCTTTTGATCTTATGCTAGGAGCATCACTGGTATCCATACATCCTTATAGTATAGATACCCCTGAGTTTCAAGAACTCAAGAAGAAGTTGGGGGAGTTGCAGGCGAAGGGTTTTATCCGACCCAGTACTTCCCCTTGGGGTTCACCTGTGTTGTTTGCGAAGAAGGCGGATGGTACCTTACAGCTTTGTGTGGACTATCGGAAGCTGAACCAGTTCACTGTCCAGAATCGATATCCATTGCTGAGGATTGATGATATTTTTGATCAGCTTCGAGGATCCAGGGTATTCTCAAAGATCGACTTGAGATCCGACTATCATCAGTTGCGGGTCAGACCATCTGATATAACCTCTAACAGCTTTCTGAAGCAGGTATGTTTTGTACGAATATCTGGTTATGTCATTCGGTCTCACGAACACGCCGACAGTTTTCATGGCACTGATGAACAGACTTTTCCATCCTTACTTGGACTCTTTCGTCGTTGTCTTTGTGGACTATATATTAGTGTACTCTCACACTCAACAAGTCCATGCTACCCATCTTGAGATCGTATTGAGTACAATGAGAGAGAATCAGTTATATGATATTCTCTCAAAGTGCCACTTCTGGATGGATGAGATTCACTTCCAGGGTCATGTCATCTCAGAGACAAGATTATCAGTAGACCCATAGAAGGTGAGAGAACTAGTTACCTGGGAGTAGCTGAAGAATTTCTTTGAGGTATGGAGTTTCTTGGGACTGGATGGTTATTACAGGCGGTTTATACAGGACTTCTCACGCTTAACAGCACTATTTATGGGCTTGACTAAGAATGGTGTGAAGTACGTTTGGTCAGAAGCTTGCAATTCAGCTTTCTTGGAGCTGAAGGGGAGATTGAATTCAACACTGATTCTAGTTCTTCCAGAGCCGGGCAAGAGTTATATAGTTTTCTATGATGCATCTAGCATCAGTCTTGGAGCATTTCTTATGCAGGAAGATTGTGTTGTTGTGTACGGATCTCGGCAATTGAGGCCCCATGAGAAGAACTATCCTATGCACGACCAGGAGTTGGATGCAGTTGTTCTTGCTTTGCATTTTTGGAGGCACTATCTCATGGGAGATCATATTGTGGTATATAATGACCACAAGAGCCTTAGGTACATCTTCACGCAACGTGAAATGAATCTGAGATAGTGGAGGTTGGTTGAGTACCTACTATATTTCGACTTCGAACTTTCTTATACACATGGGAAAGGCAATGTTGTGGCTGACACACTGGGCAGGAGGACTCAGTTGCAGGCAGTTTAGGAGGCCGGCAGTGAGTGGCAGCTTATGGCTCTGTTCTTTGAGATGCATTTGGAGGTGCACGATAGACAGGGGTAGACAATTATTTCTTCTTTATCTCTTACCTCTACTCTTTTAGATCGAGTTCAAATGAAGCAACTATCAGACCCAGAAAGCCTAGTCCTACAGGAGGGTGTGTCTGATAGAGACCCTACTCCGGTGTGTAAAGTGGGCAATGATGAATTGATACGTTTTCATGGCCACGTATGGGTTTCAGCGGACATACGTGAGGAGCTGATGTGGGAGTTTCATGCTTCAGCTTGGGCAGTTCATCCTGGTGTCACCAAGATGTACCGAGACTTATACTGTTAGTATTGGTGGCCAGGTATGAAGAAGGATGTGGCTGGTTTTGTCATGAGATGTTTGAATTTTCAATAGGTGAAAGTAGAGTATCAGCGAACAACATGGGTTTTACAGTAGTTACCCATTCTTGAGTGGAAATGGAATGATGTCTCGATGGACATCGTGATATGATTACTATGATCTCCTCGATGAAATGATGCGGTTTGGGTTGTGGTGGATAGGCTATCGACGGTTTCACACTTCTTGATGATCAAGGAAACCTTCAGTGTTGATGAGCTAGGATGGTTGTACATCCGATAGATTGTACATCTGCATGGAGTTCCACACTCCACTGTTTCAGACAGGGATGCACGTTTTACTTCACACTTCTGGCAGGGGCTACAGAGGGCTTTGGGTATAGAGGTACTTTTCAGTACAACATATCACCCCCAGACTGATGGCCAGTCTGAGCGTACAATCCAGCTGTTTGAGGATATGCTCTAAGATTACATTCTAGACTTTGGCGGTACTTTGGAGAAGCATATCCCTCTGGTGGAGTTCACCTAGAAAAATATTTTTCAGGAAACTATTCATATGGAACCTTACGAGGATTTGTAAGGTAGGCCATGTCGATCACCTTTATGATGGCTAGAGGCAGGAGAGGCATCTTTGCTGGGACTTTGTCTTGTTCAGGAGACCTCAGAGCAGATAGAGTTGATTCGGAAGAGGATGGCTACCGCACAGTCTCGGTAGAAATATTATGTTGATCAGCGAAGACGACAATTATAGTTCAAGGTGGAAGACAAGGTTTTCTTGTGTGTTCCCCATGGTTTGGAAATAAGAGGATTAGGAGGCATGGAATATTTCACTGAGATATGTCAGGCCATTTGAGATTCTGGGGAAAGTCGGGCTGGTTGCTTGCAGATTGTAGTTACCTCAAAGATACCTGGATATGCACGACATCTTTCATGTTTCTCAGCTTCGACGGTATTTCTCAGACCCATCTCATGTTTTTTCAACCTGACGAGGTTGAGTTAGAGAAGGATGTATGTTTCGAGGGGCATCTTATCAGGATTTTTGATCTTAGTGCAAAGGTACTCCGTGGCCGGTTTGTTCCTCTGGTGCGGGTGCTATGGCAGCACGACCAAATACATGACTAGACTTGGGAGAGGGACGCTGATATGCTATTAGAGTGGCCAGATTTTTTCGAGTTTTCTTCTTCTATGCCTCGTTAGGGAAATTTGGGGACAAATGTATTTAAGTGGGGATGTTTGAAAGAACATGGATATTTGTTTCAGGTTTGTTTTTCCTTTTTTTACAGTTTTTGGAAAAAATAATGTTTCTAGAAATTTTTGAAGTACACGCCGTGTACTTTCTGAGTACACACCGTTTACTCTTCTCCCCCTCGAAGCCGTGTACTAATTGTGTCTGGGCCACACACACGTTGTGTAGAAGTGATGTGGAGGCTGATTTTGGCAGAGTATTGAAAAACACACTACTCGTCATGCACTTCAAAAGTACACACCAGGTACTTTTCTATTAATTTCATTAATCGGAACGGGGTCACACCTAATGCTCATTAATGTCTTCTTCTCTGCCTAATTCTGTCCAGAGCATCCGAGGAGGCCGATTCTTCTCCAAGCCACCGATCTGTCACCAGTTGTCTGAATCAAACTCCGTCGATTACAGAAGAATCGCAGCGGTGAGTTCTTGGTTCTTCTTTGGAATAGTTTCTTGATTCTTCCTCTCATGTGAGTTATTTGAGCTTGAAATTTTTATACGTTTTTGCAGATCTACTCTGTTCTAGGATGATTCATGGGCTGAGGTTCAATTATATCGTTCATTGAGGATCGAGGTAGGTGGTTTGTTGCCCTACGTTGATGTTATTTGAGTTTTGGTTGCTAAAGTACCGGATACCCATGTATCAGGTATCCCAGGTTTAGGACTTTGATCCTATTATTTATTTTCCCTGTATTTCTTGTTAGCTTATGATTAATTGTTTCTAATAGATGTTTGGCTTCATGTTTGAGGACCACCCCATGGGTGTTTCTCCCTTTTTGGTTGTTTATAGCCGTTCAACACCGTTTTCCATTAAGGAAACCCCTATTGCAATTGATATTTTACTTGTTATAACTGTTTGCATGTATTTCCTACTGTTTAAATGCTTTTTATGCATGGTAGATATTATCCAAGTAGTTGATGAACTTACTTAGGGCTGTTGACAGTCGTTTACGCACGACTGGACTGCTCGGGGCTATGAGAACCTGGTGCGGGAGATCAAAGAGGGAATAGACGATTAAGTGCTTCCCTAGAGGGTCTGTTGGTTTTAGTTTCATACTTAGGACCTACGAGAATATGACTTTGTGCTTCCCAAGAGTGTTCTTAGTTTTGAAACGCATCGAGACTACAAGAGGAATTTTACGTAAGTGCTTCCTTTGAGATTCTGTAGCTATCGTTGCAAGACTATAGGGGAATTGGCGTGAGAGCTTCCCAGAGTGTTTGTGCCTTGTTTGATTACTGGACTACAGGGGTCTGCTAGTTTGAGCCACCCAGAGGGTCAGTGTGAATTTTGATGGTTGGTTGTGACTAGTTCACTATGCCAAAGAACAATCTTGGGTTTTGTACTGCTTGTGTTTCGGTAGTCTTTTGAGATACCTACTGTGTTACTTGCTTACCTTGGAATAGAATGTTTTGATATTTTTTCTTTGGTTGTTTAATTAAATGAATGTGAATGGTAATTGGCAGGATTACTTACTGGTGTACTCTTAGTCCATTGATGTATTTATTTCCCTTTACTTTTTCTACATTACTCACTCACAGTAGGGCACAAATATTGTGGTGGTTGCCTACTGGGATTAGTCTCACACCCAGTTTGGGTCATGATTTTCATCCCAAACAGATTATATGGTTGTAGGTGTAGATAGGTATTTTGGTCCTTCTACCTCAGGTACTTGATTTTTGGTTGGAGCTAGAGAACATGGGACCGGGATTTGGCTCGCAATTCTGCTGGAGTTGCTTTTTTAAGTTTAGTACTTTGGTTTTAGTTGTATTTCAGCCCATTTTTTTGTATACTGATTTCTATAGATATGTGTACCATTCTGCATCATTATTATATTAGTCATTGCTTCGACTTTTAGTTCAGTTGTTGTATGTTTTTTACTACTTCCGCTATTGTTTACTTTATTATTCCGTTATATACTTTACCAAATGAGGGCATAGTTTCCCCAAAGACTCACCAAGTCCCTCACTGTTAGTCGGAAGCCTCTGGCATTTGGGGAAATACGCTTGAGGTCATGTGACGAATTGGGTACGTGGCGCCGATTATGTGGCTCCGGATTCGGGTCGTCGCAGTTTTTTAAACCATATACCATTTTTACATGTAGTGTTTACATAAAATTTTATTTATATTATTGGTGAAATACTGATATATTTGTATCCTCTACTCAATATAGATATTTTATAATTCACATTTTTTAAATTAAATTCATTATTATATATACAATGAATGCTCTATTATGTAATACATGGGTTTTAGACCATTTAATCATATTCCTATGGGTTGTTTATTGGTTAATGCAACCCCATGATGTATCAGTAGTCTCATGAGATGAACTTAATTGGTCAGATTGAGCTAATGGGGGTTCACCCAGTATCTGTTAAACCATCTTGGGGATATATATAACGGTAAAGGTAAAATGTTCTTGAGAATAATGATGTCCAAAAATTTAGAATTTCATTTATTGAGAATTAAGTTATTATTATTATCCATGAGATATTTTCTTTTAAATTATAAATGGATTCATTTTATTCTACATTAATTTATTAAATAAAATATACTTGAGTTATCTAATATTCTATATTGATAATTCCATATATATATATAATTATAGTTCTTGTGTACTGATTTGTTTCCATTTCAATTGTTATTATGATCATTTTCTGATTATTTCTTCCTTTTTATGTACCCTTGCTACTCATTTTATCTCACACATATTTTGTTTACATTCCCCAGGACAAGAAGAGGAAATATTTTAATGAGATTTCAAGGATGAATTTTAATTCATTTCATTATGTTTTATGTTTCTCCTTTTTCTATCAATGTAATATGGTTATTATGTATGTAAACTAGTCTTACAAAAATACTAAAATGATTGGTCCTTCTAGATTTGATTCTTTGTAATCACGCCAAGATAATAAAATAATTCATTGAGTTTGAGTATCTAGGGTTATGGTGTTACAAATGGTATAAATGGATGTTTAGTAAAAACCATGAAAACTAGATTTAAAAAACATAGATTAGGTAACATAACCCTTAGATAGACCATGAGGGTTAATATAGAAGAACATCCATGAATTTTTGTATGGTAGAGATTATGTGGTACTTCATAGAAATAAATATTTTTATGGAATCCACAAGTGGATGGGGTTATATAAAAAATGTTCTAGGGGTGAAAACTATGAAAGGATGAAGTGGGACTGGCTTAAGAATAACCTGGTATACAAAAATGGTCCATACAACACACCTGATTTAAAACATCTATGGGACATCTTTTGGATAATTCAAATTTTCTATTGAAACCATTGCTATATATTTTAATATATAATGAAAATTAATAATCTAGCTTAAAACTATGTTATTTTGGATTAAAAATAGGGTTCCAGTATAACATATCCTATAAATTATGATAGGATTGTATCATTAGTACTATTGTTACTCACATTAAGATTTATTGGTTTATCCAATGGATGTATATTAAAGGAATCATGTTAACATTGGACTTGATGGACCAGGTAGTGAAAATTAGAAAACAAATCGGATGCTGAATGGATTGAAAGATATCGTGTTCATTCCTAAAAATCATTCCAAAATTATGATTAACAACACGTACCTTAACAAACTCCCAATCTCACCAAATAAGATAAGGATGGAGTCTTATAATAGTTCAAGTGGTGGAGACCATAAATAAAAAAGGGATCGATTTCTGTCATGCATGAAATGTGGTGGGAGACACCTAGGAAAGTGTCTCAAAGGGTTGAAAAAATGTTTTATGTGTTGTAATTAATGGAATAATTAAAAAAAATATGAGAAAAATTAAAGAGTTTGATGAAAGGAAATAAATATCATCATAGTGATCCATTCTGGGATTGTTTCCTCAAATATGTGGAATTGAGGAATTTCCGGAGTCTATTCCCCATTGTAAAGGATAAACACTAGATCAAGGAGATAAATATTTAGAAATAAATTTATGAATTATATATGTATTTATTTTTTATTAATTTTTTTAAAATGTTGTTTAGTTATTGAACATATTTAAATAATTTAAAACATATTTTTTTTGTAAATGATATTAATATCATTTTGAAAAATGACTACATTTATGCCATGTGGAAACCCATAAAATTTATCAAGGTTATAGTACATGAAGCCATGAACAAAAAATTATAATAGTTTCATGCTTACCAATTACCTAAGCGATGTCCTAGTAAATGTGTCATAATTTATGGTTAAAAATTTCATGAATATAAATTAAAGATGAAAAATTAGTGATACTTTATTAGGATTATCGATTAATGTATTATAAATATTGGTTTTGAGAATATTGAGAGAGAAATGCGAAGTCATATCACTATTTTTTGGGCCTTATATTCTATTAAATGAGTAATTCTATTCTTTGGGCACCAATGATAATTTTAGTATATCAATTTCATAGAGTGAGGGATGAATTGTAATTTTATCGAATCACAACCAAAAGATAGAATTATTTATAAAAAAATTTAAACATATCATATATGAATATTTTCATATATTCTAAGGAAGTAAAATAATTACTCCAAATTAAGAAAATGATTAAAAACTTGTTTCCAAATAGCTTAATTGTTATTGAACAGACTGACTTTTAAATAATATTATATTTATGTCTTTGAGTCCCACAACTTTCCATCTATCATTCAATTATTTGTGATTGATGACCTAAATCACTCCCTATAAAAAATTTTATTTTTCTTCTATGTCCATATCTTTATTTTCCTCTAATTTTCTCAAACCCATAGACCAAGATATACGTTAGTCCATGTGACCTTTATGATTCCCATGCTCTATTATTAAGAGTATAGTTTATTAAATCCTCTCATGATGTGGTATTTTTTTAAAAAAAATTGGGTACAACCGTGAAAGCGGCACACGACGCAAGAAAGAAAATTACATTAATTTTCACGCCATGGGACTTGACCCCGCCACCTGCCCCTCACCCCCCCCCAAACCTTTACCACCCCACCACCAACGGTGGGGCTTCTCATGATATGGTATTTCAACAAAATAAATATCCAATATAAAATCATATATTTCCATGATCATACTAAAATTGTGAGGATGTAATTGATTTATCATGGGGAGGATGTAACAACCCAAAATTTTAAATTAATAACATTGTATTTAATATTGTGTATGAAGTAAAATAACAAGAATATAAAGAAATATAATATCCCATGACATCATAATATATTCCCCATTTCAATAAAATTTAATCTCTCCTATAGTTTGAATTTTACATGACACTGAGTTAGCATGCATCACACACAATAATTATTTTCATAATGGGATTTCATTGTATGCAAGACCGAACTTTAAAAAACAATAATATATTATAAAAATATTATTATCTAATATAAAAATATATATCCTAGTCATTAAATTGGAAATTATGAATAATGTTTACTTAATTATTAAAATAAACATCTTTTATCCATTGAAATGGTTTTAAATTAATCCAAAATATCTTATATTCATTTGGTAAGAGAAAACCCAATATTATGCATAAAACCCTCTTTTTATAAAGCATATTTTACAACCTTTTAATGGAGAAGCTATTTTAAATCCAATTTTTTAAACATTTATAAATTTTATATTTCAAGATAAAATTAATTTTTGGATGTGTAGTAGGGAAATTAGCGTAGTATAAAATTTTGATATTATTCAATCATGTTTCCTTTTTTGATTAAAAATGAATAATATAGGAATATAATTAAAAATAGTTTATCATATAATTTATTTATAAGGTTAAATTATATTTATGATTTGTTTTAAAGTCAAATTAGATCAATTTTACATAAATTAATCTAATTTAGGTCATTAAAATAAATTTAACGTTAGAATTGAATATAAAAACTGAGTAAAATTTTGAACATTTTTTCTTTGAAACCCCACATTGTCGTCCCATCTTCAGGATAAAATAAAAATTAATTTATGAAAATTATTTGATTTTAATGTACAAGACTATATTATATTTCATGAATAATAATTATTTATAATTTCATATATGTTCAACTTATTTTTATACCAAAACATTATTAGTGATAGCAGTCAAAAAAATTATAGTGATTAAGATGAAAATTAGCTCTATAAGGCCATAAACCTTAATATCAGGAGCCAAAAGTAACTAGAACTTGTTAAAATTCCCTTTTATGTGAATATATATACCCTATAATACCTTGTATCTAATTTGGTCTATTATTCCCTTCTCTTTACATCTAAAAAATGTGTTCTGAATTCTCCTTTAAAAAATTTACAAGAATCCCACTCTTCCTCCACTAAAAAAAGGCACCCACCCCTCCCACATATTCACACCTATCAGGCCCATTGTTTCACCAATTTTTTTTCCATTAAGAAACCAACATACTTAATCACGTCCTATAATCCTTTAAAATTTATGAGATCCATACACGAAAGTATTTTTTGTATAAACCAAAAGGAGTTACCCAAAAAAGAGGTAACATTTTCCAACAGTCACTTTCCTTTCATTTCATTATCCACCACCTAATTTTTCATTAGATAATTAATATACAATAACGTCATAATATTAAATATTCCTATATTTTTTTTATTATATGAGTTATAATTCCCCTTTCACACACTTCTACAAAATGGGTAATGAACTTACAATTTGTGTGCACAATTAACTATCACCTCGCAAAATGATGACACTCTATTTTTCCTTTACCTCCAATCATGGTTGGAAATTATGATTCAATCCTAGTTTATAGATGATATAAGTGATATTTATATTGTTTTGAGAATTATATACTTTTTATATAAAACATTCCATAATTCATTCCATTTTTTTCAAATACAATAACATCAATTTTTTGTGTTTGGACTACTCCCATCTCAAAACAACATGATACATTTCCAAATTACATGGAATCTATAAAGAATTAAAATTAATAAAAATATAAGATATATACTAAAAATATATATGATACTATAATTATAATATATATATATATATATATATCAATTAAATTTCATTTTTTTAAATACCTCAAATTAAATAGAAGTAGAATTCATGCGTACATACAACCTATCGAGTCCCTGAATAGTACATTTCATTTCATATCTCCAAATATTATGGATCATTAGAAATACATATATAATGGATAGATATGAAAACAAATTCATGGATTCTATTATGTAGATAAATATATATGAATTTATGTTAGATGAATGAAAAGTAATAAGTCAAAACCAACTTAAAAAACTAGCCAATAAACACCTAAAATAGTGAAAATAATGAATTGTAATTATCAAATAGGTAAAAAAATATTATAAGATTTTAATATATGATATTATAAATATTATTATAGTTCCTTTATAAATTATTAAAAATCATAAATCCATTATTCTTGTTAATAAAGGGCGTTCACCAGAGATAGAAAGCATAGTAAGGTATTTTCATCTCACTTTTTTACATCAGTGAGATAAATATCATATTCACCAATTAATTTTTTTTTTGTTTTGTATATACTTAACATTTTGATATATTATGTTGTAAATTATGATATCCTCATATTATTTTATTTTTCAATTTTAATTATTTCTTTTAAGTGGATTTGAATTCAATGTTAACTAGTTGTAAAGAATTTCATTACAAAATTCCTTTTCATTGGGAAATGTTACTTCTTTGTTGTTGTTAATATTATAATATTTTGTGTGTAAAAATTTTTTATAATAATTTTCTTATTTACACTTTTCTATGTGGATTTAAAATATACACACATAATATTTTTCTTGATTTATTCTCATATCAGCATTATGGTCTTTTCAAGGGTTTACTTCACAATCCAATTTTTTCATGATTATTTACACATGAATTTCCAAAGAAGAAATTATTGGATCATTTTTTAATAAGTACACCAATTTTCTTTTCCTTTTGTTATTAACAAAATTTTTCATGTATTAGTACCATTGCCCAACTATTTGGAACTCAAAATGTTTTAAGAACTATTTTTAAGAAAACATAACTTCAATTATATATTTATACAAAGAACATGTTTTCTTCAAAAAAATCAATTTTCTACAAATGTTATCAATTTTTTTAAATATTTAAAAATTATTGATTAAATAAACTTTTACCCTATGTCATTTAAAATTTTTTCAATTGATTCTTGTTCCCTCTTTCCAAATAAGGCATTTTTCTAACTTTTTTAGAGTGAAAATGGAATGTTCTTTTACCTTATACGACATGTATGGTTTTACCTAGAATAATTTATTTTGTACTTACATTGAAACGTTAAAATGTTACTTTTAAAATTAAATTATATTTAATGTGATTTTTATAGAAATTTTTTTAAATTTATTGTCAAAACAAAGAGAATATTTTCATCATTTTAAAAAAAAAAATATTATATTATTTTTTGTACATCACTAAAAAACCATTAATTTTTACTGCACATTGTATATTTTGTATTGATACTCTCTTTATTCATCATCTATATAATTTTTTATTGATTTATCAAAATATAGTATTAAAATTAACTTCTTGGATTCATTTGTTAGTCCCCTTAAAAAGTTCAATTTCCTATGATTATTAAACATTTAATTTCCCCTATTATGACATATCAATTTTAATGAATATTTTTATTTACTAAACCGTATAATATTTTCACACATGGTGTTGAATTTGAATGTTATTAATATACTGAGGAAATATAGATAAGTCATTCTCCTTTTCTCAATACAAATATTTTATAAGGAAAAATGTTTTTGAATTGAATTGATTATTTGATATATGAGGAATGCTTTGGACATGCATGACATGGGTTGAGGATTATTTAATTCAAGATATATGGGTTTTGGAATGGTTAATACAAGCTTCACGATGCATTAGTAGTCTCATGAGATGAAATATGTTGGATTGAATAAGTTATTGATTTTTTACCCAGTATGTGCTAAATTGTATTGAGGATAGATCTAGATGGTAATGGTATCATATTATTGGGGAAATTGAAATCCAACAATTAATCATTGAATTTATTGATAATTCAGTGATTATACTTACCAATGAAATATTTTCTTTGAAATAATGTATGGATTCATTTAAATTTTAGTTTATTGATTAAACGGAATTCATTTCCGTTATCTACCATGACATATTGTTTATGATTTATCCGTATATTCATATTGAAGTTATACATAGCTATTTACCCTTACATGATGATTTTGACAATTTATTCATTATTTCAGTTGTTTTACATACCATTACCAAACATGTTACATCACCATTATTTTGTTTTATTTACCGAGGATATAAATAAGAAATCATTGAATAAGGTTTCAATGATTCAGTTCATGTAATTTTATTATGTTTCATGTTTTACATTGTTTTTACCAATGTAATAGTTTTATCACATATGTAATTTAGTTTTCCAAATATAATAAACTGATTTTTTCTTTCGATATTTGAGTCTTTATAATTAAAAAGTGTAATAAATTAATGCATTAGCTCAATTATTCTTGTTCGGGGAATTACTACATTGATCCCTTTAATAAAGCTTCTTGGATAATGTTCATGGAATCATTCGATGATTATTATAGTGATATTATCTATTCACCTACAGTACCTAGGTGTATTTCTTAATATCATCACGTCTAACTCTATGCGGGAGTTTTCCATATACTTATAAGGTTAACTCAGATTTATTTTTTGGTATACCTCAAAACATTAGGTGTGATTTTCATATGTGTATTATATCTCTTTAGATCATTAGAATGTACTTATAATGGAGAGATCCAATTAGCATTACCTCTAAAGAGAATTTCATAATTGTTATCCGACATTGGATTGTGTTCTCCAAGAAGAATTCATATTGAATCATTGAGCTTGAATCCGGGGATGGCATATTATTGTTGCGAATTAACATAAGACTATGTGTCGTTGTTGACTATATATGTATATTCTTATTATATGTGTTGTAGAATTATACATTTGTAGAGATGACTATAATATTTCTTTATTATTTATGGTCAATGGTTGTCCAAATTTGTAATGTTATAATCACTCCAAAATGGGATTTGTATGCACATGTGACATCACGGACCCGGATTCAACTCGATAGGTTCCACGAGCCTAGTGGGGCACATATCCTCAAGTGCATCTCCCCAAATGCCAGAGGTTTTTGTCTAGTAGTGAGGTCCTAGGGTGTGTCTCTGGTGAGGCTATGCCTTCATTACCAATGTCTAGCACATTAAGTGAAAGAAAAAATATGTAAATAGTGGAATAAATATAGTTAAATTGAAGGAAATGTGGAAAATAGACAATAATAATAGTAACAAAAACAACTTAAATATAATTCAACAATTGATGGTATGTCATGTCACTCGAAAACTAGAAATTGTGGATAAAAAACAACATGCATAACATGTATCAAATAATTAAAAATCAATCAAAAGAATATCCCAATAATCCCGAGTTTCTACTCATCCATCTGCTTTCAAGCTCCATACTAAACAACAAGCAATCAAGTGTTTGAAGTCGTATGCTTCCCTTTGTCAACACCTTTAACAATTTTAATCTTATCTGAGTCCCAAACGGCTCCCATAGAGGGTGTGAGACAAATCTCAGTGGGACACCACCAACGGTATCTATAAAATCTATACCATGTAATGAAAATATATCCATATGACAGCAAATATATATATATATATATATATATTGCAAAGAAGTACAATGTAACTAAATAACCATATTAAAGCTTCAGCCGTCAGTTGGTGTATGAATATGTAACCACATCTTTTAATTATGTAATCACCAATATCATATTGATATGTCAGGTGATTCATATCCCACACTAACATCACCTCGTTATAGTATGGATAATGAAGGTTCTACAATGTTACAAGGAAAATCGTGATCAATACTACTTAATAATGAACATCCATGGTATTAACTGAGGAAATGTAAACCTCAAGGGTCACAAACATTGTAATAAAAGTTTCATGTCTATGTATAAGTGTTTAATCAAAGTAACGTATTCCATAGAATTCCACAATAAGGTGCCTAATGAGTCCAAGGTGATCATCCAAGGTAAAGCAAGGCTAAGCAGAGAGAGGTCCCTATGTGCTGTAACCATGGAACCTATATGTCAACATTGGGTCCTAGGAGTATATCCAAGTCATCATTTAATGATAATGAAAGGATAATGTGGTGTCAAACAAGGTAACCAATAAAAAATAGGGATAAGGATAGATGTGGGTATCAACTTAAGAAAGTCGTGTCCTTGAATCAGAATGGGGGTCATGAGTGATCAATGAATTCTCCGACCAGAATCCAATGAAATATCATGTCAAGAAATTTTTATTAATTATGATTTCATAAAATATCTCCATTTTTTCAAGACTCTCCTTTAATTATTGTGATATTTTCAAGTTTCATGCAACCTTTTTTATATAGTCATTTGGATCAAGCCTTTCCTTTCATTTGTGTGACATCTACAAGTAGCAGGAAACGATTTAATCCATTTAATGTGTATTCTAGATTCATGAATCATTATTTTACCTTCCATTAATTTGGTATGGGGTTCTATGTATATGAAACTAATTAATCATTTAAATTTAACACCACATCATATACCTAGCATAACTTCCAGTTCACATTTCACATTTAATTGTCAATTTGAATCCCTTACCTCGGGTTGGTAAAATGGTGAGAACACATGGTATATTCAATTATGAAATTCACTATATAATAATAAAATTTAATATAGAAATATTACAATAATAGAGGTCCAGAAAAGGCACACCCGATCGGTGGCTCAAATGTCTCAAAACATTAAATTCCCAAATGTCGCATAAAAATCGACATAGGGAAGATTAGTGAAAAATCATTATTTTTATTATTGAAGAAAGGGTGTAGGCACCGACACATGAAATACGCATCCAAAGCCTCTAAGGGGGCTAGAAGTGGAGTAAGATAAGGGAATCCCCTTGGGAAAACGACATATAGACCATGGGAAGTGACCCGATACAATTGTAAACAACAAGCGGCTCCTCCACCCTTCCCAAGATGGTGAGCACATCAGCAGCAAAGTTAGCTTCCCTCAAAATATGATGGACATGTTGGACCTGACTCATTTCCAAGGGGAACCTCCTGGATAAGTAACAAAGGAACCACGACACCTCACAACTCCCCTTGACCATGTTGACCAAGGTATCCGAATTAGACTCAATCACTTCTACCTGCAACCCCAACCTCTTACACACCGTTAGCCCTCTGAGAAGGGCCCTCATTTCAACATCCAGAGAGATTCCCACCTCGAAGAAGGATCTGAAACCTGCCAAAACAGTTCCACTTGAATTGTGAATGAGGCCCCCTCCTCTCATAATCCCACTCTTGTAGGAACCGTCGACGTTCAATTTCAACCCATGCATGGGGGGTCTCCAACGGACCCATCTGCCACTCATCCCACCCGACGCACCATCCGAGTAAGTCTGATTGAAGAACCTGCAGAATGTGGGTGAGGATAGTCCACCCTTGATGACCGAACCCAACTTAGAGTAGAGTTCCCTTGCCCACATCTGAAGATACCGAACCGAGGGGTGAGTGCCCCTTCTCACCTGGTTCCTTTCCTCCCATAGAGACCAACAGCTGGAAACGAAAACACATGCCCAGATTTTGGTCTCCATCGCATTGCCTCCCACCCCATTAAACCATGAGGATAATAACTCATTAAAGGAAGTGTTTGTCCAACTACTTCTAGAATGGGAGGTGAGCATGGAAGAAAGATGGCTATCCCAATTGCTCTGGAAGAATAGGTGAAGGATAGATTCCCTTTGTGGGTGCTCGCAGCAGAAACATCGAGACGCCAAGGGAATGCCTTTCCTTTCGATATTTTCATATTCCGGCAGAGAAGCATTCCTAATCATCTAAAATAGAAATTTCATTTTTTTGGGGAACTCCTTGCACCAATGCTTGGAGGACCACTTGTCCAGGGTCGCATCAGTTATATGAAGTCGGTTGAAAGCTCAAATAGAGAACTGGTCCGAGGTCGACCCTGTAAAACAACACCTATCCACCCCATTATTTAAAGTGATGCTCTCAAAGATCTCCCTCTGGTCTGGACTGAGAACGACATGAATAAATGGTGGATATCCACACACCTCCTTAAAAGAGATTGCAAGTATAAGACATCCATGGAAGATGAGCAGAGCGACCACTTAGTTCGATCCCCAATAGATAACATCGCCATGACAAATAATCCAGAGGGATGCACCCTAAAGAACCTCCAAATGTGAAAGAATAACCTTAGCAAGCTTAGACATACCAGGCCCATGACGCGCTTGCAGCCCGTTGTCCCACCCGTACCTTCCTATGAAGAATGAAGCCCATAAGGAATCCCCCTTAATAACCTCCCATTCCAACCGCATCGGAAACCCTTGCATGGTATTAAATATGTCCCAGAGCCCCACCCTGCCCTCATCGTTAGGCCTCGCCAGCTGTATCCAAGAGGCCCAATGGCATCACCCGACCAGATTGGCATCCCAAAGAAAATCAGTACAAATCATCTCCATCCTGGAAACAACACCTTTCAGTGCTCTCATGATAGATAGATTGTGAATTGGAATGGATGTAATCACACTTTTGATCAATGTGACTATCCCCCAAAATGAAAGGAACTTATTCTTCCAGTTGATTATTAGTATCATAATTCTGCTAATGATTCCATCAAATAAATGGTTCCTGATACGCCCGTAGGATAAGAGAATACCGAGATAGATCATTAGGAACTATCGCCTCTGGCATTTCAAAATTTCCTGTAATCCCCAACAGCGGTTCCCTGAACATTTATTAGAGATGAAAACATGGCTCTTTGCATAGTTAATACCTTTTCCACTCAAGAGTTCATAAGTATGCATGATTTCCATAAATCCATGAAACTATCACCATCGCCCATTCATGAAATCTAGAATGTTGTCAGCAAAACTGAGATGTGAAACTCCCTCCGAGCCACCGTGGGAGACAAAAGGAGACCCCCAACCATCTACCATCCCTCTATGAAGATTCCAGGAAAGTTCATCTTGATCAAGGATGAAGTGACTCAGAGACAAGGGATCTCTTTGTCGAACCCCCCATACGGTCTTGAAGAAACCAAAAACCTTCCCCATGATTGAGATGGACAGCCAAGGGGAAGAGTAGAATCGGATGCAAAGATCACAAAACCATTCCTTGAATCCCATATTAATCATAAACTGGATAAAAAAACCCCATTACTTATTATCATAAGCCTTATCCATATCCACCTGAAAAATGACATTCAACCTAACCACCATCTTGTTGGTATCGCTGACCAGTTCGTTCTCAATGCCCTCCACCCCCTGTATGCTACAGCCATAGATAAAACCATGTTTCTCCCTTGATACAAGCCTCAGTATCACACTTATGAGATGATATGTTAGAATACTAGCCAGAATCTTGTAGGACATATTACATAGGAAAATTGGAATATAGTGATTGATGTAGGAAGGATCCTCTAGAATCAGATTCTTATTCGACTCGGAAAATATTATATTTGTGAAAAGGAGGAAAATGGTCATACCAAGATATCTTTATCGAGAGTAAAAGAGAAGGATTATGGGTTAATGGGACTCAAGTACTTACAGTTTCACATCCAACATGATGATTGGAATCTCGATCAGTTTTTAGATTATAGATATCCATTGGTTCCATGTTTAGAACAAAAAAATGACCAAAATGGATTGAGAAATAGGTTAATCCTGTATAAACTCAGATTATGGAATAACAAAGAATCTTAATTAGGTCATTATGGGAAAAACAGTAATTTTACCCAAAATTTATCTTCTGCATGGGTTTTCCACACAGTTTGAAAAACCATGCACAAACCCTACAAGGGTACCTAAAAAAAGGGGTTCTCAAAAGGTTATGAAGAATAACTATTCACCAACCGAGCGAGGTGGCTCTTTTTAGAAAAACATAATCCACATGGTTTAGCAGACTATGAAGAATTCCTGCACAGTTTATTCTAAATCATGTTCAAAGACAATTTTCCCAAAAATATGGGTTCTGGGTTATGAACATTCTTGAATAACCCTGAGAGCATTTCTAACACATTAGGCCTCCATTACAGGCTAATGTAAATATTTTGAGTAAAAAAATAATGTATCCATACCTGAGTGAAAATTTGGGTTCTTATAGTCTTTCGCCTTAAAAGAACTCGTCCCTGGGTTCAGCTACCAATGTTGGAGAAAAACTGTCTGAGAACAAATATGGAAATTGGGCCTGTATGTCATCTTCCCTCTCGCAAGTCTCAACCATTACTCAGTTGGGCTGCAATAACACGACTACCAGAGAGACAGACCAGACTCAAAGAGCCTTTGTGCTCCGTCGATGATGTACAATGGATACTCCTCAGAGGTAGCATATACATCTAACTCAACTTCCTCAGGATCAAAAGTATATGACGAGTCAACATGATATTGGCGAAGTTGTGAGACATGAAATAAATCATGCATGGAATGATACCTCTAAAGTAGTATTAACTAGTAGGCTATCGACCTGACTATATCTAGGATATTGAACAAAAATTTATAATGAGGTTATATATTTCCCTAATTTCATAACCATATATGCCCAATCCTAGGTGATACCCAATGAAAAAGACAATCCATGACCTCGAACTCAAGAGACCGTCAATTTTTATCAGCGTAATAGTTGATTTTCTCTACTGAGCAGTAGTCAAATGCTTCTTGACAAGCTGAACCTTCTCTAAACTATCCTGAATGAGTTGAGGACCCACTAGGGCTACCTCACCAGCCTCCAGATAACATAGGTGTGAACAACATGGCCTACCATACATGTATTCTAAAGGATCCATTTGAATCACCACTTGAAAACTGTTATTCTAGGCAAATTCAATGAGAGGGATATGCTTTTCCCAAGAACCATAGAAATCATGGACACAAGATCAAAGTATATCCTATAGAATGTGTATCATCTATTATGATTCTCCATCGGTATGATGGTGAAAATGTATTCTTAGAAGCACATGAGTTCCCATATCAACATACAAACCCTGCCAAAATGGTGAAGTGAAATAAGATTCCTGGAGTGAAATTATAGTATGAGGAACCCCATGTAGTCATAAGTTCTCTCAAACATTCAGTCTTCCCATATCATCAACTGAGAAAGTATACCCTATAAGAATTAAGTGGGATGTTATTTTAGTATGTCAATGACTACCCATATAGCTTCGCTACCCCTTGGTGACCTTGGTTTGTCGCCTGTAAAATCCATAGAAACATCTTCCCACTTCCATTTAGGGATTGGAAACTAGTGTAACAAGCTTGCAGGTCCCCAGTGCTCTGCCTTCACCTGCAGATAGGTGGAACACCTAGTGATAAAGCCTGCTATTTGAGGTTTCATCCTTGGCCACCAAACTAGTGTCACATATCTTGATACATATTCTAGATGCTTTGATGATATTCCAACTGAGAGGCATGAGACACTGTCATCAACACATCTCTGATGATTTTAGGGACCCATATATGTCTACATAGATAAAGGATGTTGTCTCTTTGTACGGACCAATGTAGAGGTGGATTGTCTCCTGATAAACTCTCACAGAGAACCAAGACATCAAGATATGATAACTGTATATTGTTCACCTTCCGAAGAAGGGAAGAAGAAACTATCAAGGATAAGAGATAATATAACTCATTACTATCATGAAGCTACAGATGCATGTCAAAAAAGAAGGCCATAACTTCTATTCATCATTGGCTTCCCGAATGGCATGTCGCTGAGTTTTCCGACTTAGTGCATCTACAACCACATTTCCCTTCCCCAACATATAAGAAATCTCAAAATCAATGTATTGTAGATATTCAACCCATATCCACTTAATAATGTTCAATTAATGCTTATAAATGAAATATTTTACACTCCTATGATTTGTGTACACTATAAAGCACTCACCCAAAAGATAGTGTCCCCGACAATGTAAGGCATGGACATCAACTTCTTGTTATAGCTAAAAAATCAGGTAATTTCTATAATGAGGCATCAACAACCATGATCCATATACAAATACTATATATTCCTACATCAATAATAATATTAGGATGATGTCTAATGAATCACAGAAGACGATATAGCCTTTTCCTGGCTCTGGAAGAATCAGAATGGGTGTCGAGGAAAGACTCCCTTTCAGCTCTTTAAAGGCATTCACGCATTCTTCTGACCACACGAACTTAAAAATATTCTTTGTAAGACTAGTTAGTGTTGAATAAAGACATGATAAGACTTTTATGAAATGATTATAATCTCCATCCATCCCCATGAAACTCCTAGTATCAAATATATTCTTGGGATTCTCCTTTCAAACTACACCACTAAAACTTTTTAGTCCACATATAATATTAATTCTGAAATAATATGACCCAATAAGTGGACATTTCCAATCTATAAGTAGAACTTAACAATATTGGCATAAATATTTTTCTCTCTCATTGTACTTAGAATTATCTCAAGATGAATGGAATGGAAACTAAGAGTGGGCCAATACACCATGATGTAGTCCACAAAGACCATGAAAAAAGAGTCCAAATAGGGGATGAACACCATATTAATAAAATCCATGAAAACAAGAGGTACATTTGTAAGAGAATATGTCATAAAAGTCACTCATAAAAACCATACCTACTATGGAAATATTTACAAGGTATGTTTGTTAGTCTGACTCAAACCTGATGATAACCTGCAATCATGTCGATCTTCTTGAATAATTTTTCTCCTTGGAGGTGGTCAATGAGATCATCTATTTGAGGAATTAAATACCATTTCTTGACCATAATCTAATTCAACATTCTATAATCCATGAAAAAATGTATGGTTTCATATGGATTCTTGGAGAAAAGCACAGGTGAACCCACAATAGGATGTGCTGGGATGTATGAAACCTTTGGCCTCAAAATCCAATAACTTCCACTTAAGCTCCTAAATCTATATTGGTGCGATACTATAAAGAGGAATAGAAACTGGAAATACTCCTAGAACAAGATCAATTGTATACTCAACATATATCTCAAGTGCTAATCTAGAAAAATCATTTGGAAATACATCCCCGAAAAGATCCACTACAGGAGGGAAATTAGCCTTATGTAAACCCTGATCCTCAATGAAGATATTTTCAATCTTGTTAGTTACTCCACCTAGACCATGATACTATAGTCAAGATATACTATACTGGACTTCCCACTCTTCCTTATGTAGATAACTGATTCCTTCAAGTGATTCAAATGATACCCTAAAACGATAAAAGTCTACTAAAGCATGATAGTGAACCTATTAGTCCATACTTAGAATTAAATAGAATCCCATAATATTGAGAATAAAAAGTGTCCATAAGAAAGGGTAACTACCTATCTCAAGGGGAAAATCCCTACACTGAAGTATGCCTTATGTCCATACCCCTAATAGTGTATCTAGGGTCATTACACCATATCAATACTGTATACCTAGTCCAAACATTTCCACAATGGATGCTGAGATAAATGATTTCAAGGAACCTATATCGAATAAAGTAGAAACTATAGTATATGATACTAGAATAGTACCTCATACTGTATATGGTCCTGCAGCTTGATGTGTGGGTATTGGCTAAAGTGCATGCAACTGAACTGATCCACAACCATGTGAAATAGATGGAATATCATTTTCATAATTCCTTATTTGGTGTTGCTGGTGATTAGCGGTATAGATACCATGGACACGACCTCCTCCTCATCTTATATTTCTGTGTTATTCCATCTCCCTACCGAAGATGGTGTAAAATAACTTTCTATAAAAGGTGGATACGGTGTGGATCCATTCCCACTCGATGATGAAGATTCTTGACCCCCCATCGACCACACTGAAGAAACTTTATAGAGCAATCAAAACAAGTTCTTTGGTTTTTGACTTCCCTAATGAGAATCTTCAAGGTAACATTTCCTTCAACTATAAGTACTACTAGCCTAACGCAACACTGGTCCTCTATAAACGGTACTATTTTTTTCCCTAGAGTTATGCTCAGTGATGGGATATTTATTGAAAATTTAACAAAAAATAAGGTAGGTGAATGGCATTGACCTCCATATGGATGGTGTACTAAAGCCCATCCTTGAAACGTTTAGCCTATAAAATCTCATCACCAACTAGTAGCGGGGAGAATAATTTGAACTCCATGAAACATACTGAATATTCTAGGACTAAAATAGAATCCTACTCGATATGCTTGAACTCTCTTGCTCTCTCATCCCTCACCATCTGAGGAAAGAACAGATCATATAATGAATTATGGAAAACATCCCATTACATTCCCTAGGGATGACCATCGTGGTTATTCAGATCCCACCAACGCTGGGCTGAATCTCGAGGCATTTATATGTAAAGCTTGACCCACTTCTATGGAGTCATCTCTAGATGTTAAATGATAGACAAGATATCCTCTAGCCAAGACTCAGTAGCTTGCTAACTTCCATACCTTGAGAAATTAGGAGGATGATACCGCTTGAATTGATGAGTCATATCATCCATCATTGGTTTAAGAAATCTAGCACCATGCTTGGACTTCATTAAATATTGGAAAATATAATGAACATGAGAATCAGTTCCTATAATAGGTACTATAGTCAATGCCTCAACTGGCACTTCTAGAGGTACTACTGGAAGCTCACGAACTACCACATCTAGATCCCATGCATAACTAGCCTCCAAGAACAAAATATAAGGATTTCATGGAGGAATTGGTCGACAAATTCCAAGAAAAAAACTCAAAAAAAGATAAGCAACATAAGATATCATCACCAATAGAAGCTAATGGTTGGAAAACTCAGTACCCATGGCATACTACACCAACTAACTGCTTAGACAGCTAAGTATTTATATGTTCTCAAGTATAAGTTTCATTTCATTTTACATTAAATTTCCAATTTCACCTCATTAACATTCATAGACATAACATGGTGAGATACATATGGGTTACAAATTCACATTAGATTACTTGATTCACATTATAATGGATATCTATTTTTTGATGAATCAAGCCCATACACCCATCACCAGAAAGATAACCCATTTATTAATAACATATTGGATCGACTAGGAAAATTAATCATCACAACCCATGAGGGCCCACACACCTCATAAATGGAGATAGGGAACCACACAATTTAAACCAAAAGTAATAAAATCATAAGATAACTTCCACAAATATCACTCAATAATCATCGGATTTTCATGCAATGAAAAGTTGTGAAATGAACCTATATACCATGGAAATATGGATGGCATGTAATTTATAGGTGCCTATAATGATGCATATATTAACTATGATTAACCTCATATCATCAGGACAAGGTTGAAAGGAAAATACTCAACCATAGTATTACTAAAAAACACCACACATCACTTCTGTCACCAAATAGTGAGATAATATCAACTGTAGAAAGAAAAAGAAGAAAAACAATTATAATTTAAGAAACTTGGTTCATTCCCCGAACATTGGATCACGATTCCCAAGAAATACTTATGAACAAGTCTTAAGAATTTATAATCTCTAATATATTCGATCCAAATTCTATGGTGGGAAATGAAATGTTCTTTGATACTACTTTGTGATGTCCCAGAATAAGATGCCACTCAATAGGTACCTCGAGCCCCGCGACTAACATAGTGTTAAGTACATCTTCTAGAAAGCCAGAGGCTACCAACTAGAAGTGAGGGCCTAGGGTGTGTCTGTGGGGAGACTATTTCCTCTTTACCATAGTGTAGCATAGTGTGTGAGAGAACAAATATGTAAATAGTGGAATCAATATTAATAAAATTAATGCATGTGGAAAATAGAGACAATAATAACAATAAATGTAACAATTGAGATAGCATTAAAAAACTCACAATATGTCATGTCACAAGAAAAATGTAAAACATGGATACAAAACAATAGGAATAACATGTTTCACAAAAGTAAAAATGTATCAAAAGACTATCCCATGCATCATGAGTTATATACTTGTCCTCTTCCATCAAGCTCCCTACAAAACATCAAGTAATCAAGTGTTTGGAGATGAATGATTCAATTTGTCAACAACTGAAACCTTGTAATTTGTCTCATGTACCAGACGATGCTCATAGAGTGTGTGGGATAAATCTATGTGGGCCACCACCAATGTTTTCTATAACATCTGTATTGTGAAATGTAAATATAATATTTCTCAATAATATATATATATATATATATATTAAATAATTACAATGTAACTAAATACCCAAGTACAATATTCATTCCTTAGATGGTGTCTAAACATGTAACCAGTTCATTTAATTATGTAATTAACAATTTCGTATATATAGGTCATGTGTGGCATAGCCAACACTAACATCACCTCATGATAGTATTGATAATGTAGGTTCCAAGATGTAATAAGGAAATCATGATTAATGCTACATAATAATTATGTTCTAAGCTACTGACCAAGGAAATATAGACCTCAATGGTTTTCAAATCAGTAGTAACTGTAGCCTGTCTAAAAATAAGAGTGCAATCCAATGAATTTTTTCCAAGGTATTCCATAATAAGTTTCATACCGAGTCCAAGTTGATTGTCCAAGGTAAAACAGGGATATGCAGAGACATTGCCATATGGGTTGTAACCATGGCAGCTACATGTCAATATTGTATCTAAGGATTGTATCCAAGGAATCATTTAATGATAATGAAAGGATACAACGATGTCATATTGAGAATCCAATGATACACAAGGATCATGATCTTGGTGGGTATCAATCTAACCATGTTGTGTCCTCGAATCAGAATGGGGTTCTCGTGTGCTCATGGAGTTCTACAATTAGAATCCAAGGTGACATTGAGTGAGGACATTTATATTTAATTAGTAACTCATGTAATATAACTTCTCATTCATGTCATTTATTTCAATATTGTGATAAGGTTTGGTATCATGAATCCTTTTTATATAGTCATTTGGTTCACGCCTTTCATTTCATTAGTGTGACAAGGACATATAGAATTAATCCATTTAATCCATTTAAGGAATATTCTAATTCAAGGTTCATTTATCTACCTTCAATTAATATGGAAGTAGTGATACAAAAATGAAAAAAAAATAAGCATTTATGCTTAAGGCCAAATCATATACCTAGTATACATTCCAATTCACATTTCACATTTAATTATCAAGTTGAAGCACTTACTATAGGCAGGTATAGTGGTGCGAAAACATAGTACATTCCATTATAAAAACCACTATATTATCATGAAATTTAATTATGAAAGCTTATATTTTTAGAGTTCAAGAGAATGCACACCCGAACGGTGCTCAAACATCTCAAAACACTGAAAACCCAAATGTGGAATAACCATCGACATGGGGCAGATTGAGTTGTGGGTGTAATTACTAACCACTAATCAAATGTTTGGAATTATCATAACCATATTATTCTAATGAGTATAATTATGTAAAATAAATTTAATAAATGTCACTCGATGAAATCAGTGGGCCCGACAGATATATTCCTAAATTGAAAAACATTATGGATAAATGATAGACCACCCACCTTAGGGTTGTACTAATATACTCCTTTGGTATGATCCCATGATTTTCATGAATCAAATTTGATCCATGAAAAGGAGAAAAATTATCATACCACAACATATTGATCTAGAGAATAAGAGATGGAGAACGGATCAAGAGGACTTGAGTGGTTACCATTTCCCATCCAACATGACAGACGAAATATCGATTGTTATTCAGATGATGTAGATATCTTGATTCCAAGTTTAGATATTCAAAAGGCCCCAAATTGAGAGAGAAATATGTTAATCATGCATAAATGTGGATTAGGGAATAAGGAGTTAGCTTAATTAGATCATTAAGGGAAAAAAAATAATTTTACCCAAAATTAATCATGTGCTCGGTTTGTCAGCATGGATTGAAGGATTGCACACAAACCATGGATGGGTACCTGGAAAAAAGGGGCACTAGAATACTTAGGTATCATGGTGGTGTACCAATAATCCATGGTGTATCTATACAAGAAACAAAATCAATAGAGTTTTCCAAACCATGTAGAATTCTTACACAGTTTACTCTAAACTATGGGCCAAGCCTGTTTTTTCCAAAATGATGGGTTTCGTCCTCTGAACATTCCCCAGACACCCCTAAGGCCATTTATTACCCATTATGAGTCCATATTAGGTCCAAAGTAAATATTTATTCTGAAAAAATAAATGATCCATACATTAGTGAAGAAATGGGTTCTTATAGTGTGTGTCGTTTCTTGTGCAGATGATGAACCTTTTGAAATATTTAACGATAGATCTAAATCAATTAGTGCTTAGTGAGATTGGAAATACTGAGTGATATTCATATGGAATCTTGAAAACAATCTCTATCTTTCATTATAGATTTCACTTATTTTGAAACTCTTCATCTTTGTATCATATTTGGATCCGTTTACATTCCTTCACATTATATTTTACTCTTACCTCACCTCCAAATCCTTTTTTTAATTTTCTAAAATAAACCACTTTTTGGGTGAGTGGGAACATTAAAAACACTGAATACAAGATTGAATTTCCTACCTCTTAAAACATCATTACACCTCTTACACCATTATGAAAATACACATTTAAAATTGAGAATTCAAATTCAAAAGGCGGCCAAAAAAACTGCCGGTGCAAAACGAGAGCTTCCATGACACAATCGCAACCATCATCACCTTGCCGACCTTATCATCTCATCACTGCCACCGCTTTCACATCGGCTCATCACCATCACTACCATCTGATCAACATCATCATACCGCTTCTTGAAATCTCAAGTTGTTGACATCACTGTTATGTCGCCGAAGCCGAATCCTCATTTTGTTACCGCCATCCATTCCAACCAACAATCACAACATCATCGTGAAAGAACCTAAACACAATTGTACTCTATTTGTGTAATTTTGACGTATGAATGCATTTAAGTTCAAAACTTTTTTACGTTTCATCATTGTATATTTTTTCATATATGTGTGTGTATGTGTTTACTAAGGGTAAGTCATCCACTGTTAGTGATATTACTACTCAACAATGGTCACCATTGACTAGAATATTGGAGTCAGTTTTGGGGTGTCATGGAATTTTATCCACTGGGATGATTCATGACATATTAGTATTAGAGATGATAGTTTAACCTTAGTATTGAGAGTTTTTTAGACTTGTTTGGAGGAATAAATAAATGTTTGTCGAGTTGAGGTTTGAGTCAAGGGACTTTAGGGTTGGTGCGGAAGTTGATGTATCCATACAAAAGGACTATGGTCACTTAATTTTCGACATTTTATATGTTAAAATTGGTTTTAGGGAAACCAATTCAAATGAATTATATAGGAATGAGTTTTGGATTCCATGTCTATCACGAGATAGATCTCCAGATATATTATATGACTCTTGTAAATCTTATTAACTTTCAGGATGCCTCTACAAAATATTCCAACTAGGCTTCAACATCAAGATCATGAGGATGATCCCCTTAGTGATGGGTCATCAATTTAAGGACCACTTCTCCAGGTGATACCTCTAGGAGGAGGACCTGTTATACCATCACCTGTTGCGAAGCTAATGTTACCTGATGTAACATTGGATGGGGTGTGATGACTGAGCACAGTTCACAATTTTCAGTGATAGGGGACCCTCAAGTTATGTGGTGTGCCCACTACATGGCCTGCAGAGGAATGGTTTGAGGTGGTACCCATGTTTTTTTGTCTTGTCAGGACACAAGAATAACAGATGTTGGTCATGTCAATGATCTTTCTTCACGGATCATTAGGGTGATGGTGGTAGTCAGTGACTCGGTATTATGATGAGTCAAATCTATTGTGTTTTGAGTTTGATTTCATTTTCAGAGATTATTTATCTCCATCTTTGTTGTGGGATGCACATATCATGTGGAATCTTTAGGGAAATCACGGTAGCATGGAAATAGATAAATATTAATCATTTTTTCCTACATCAATATGTACTCGATGGATATGGTTCTTGAACAGTTCTTCAAGGATGATACCTTCGATATAGGTCTACATAGGGAAATCGAAGCCAGTGTAATTCATCTAGGAATTACTACATATGAGGGGATTCTAGATGGGAAATTTTGTCGTTAAGAGTTTCTTAGAAGAGAATATACAACTAAAGGATGTAGGTAAAGATAAATTAGAGTTAGAGACCTTGGTAGAAGAGAGTTGGCAATATTTTTATTGACATTAATGTGAATGAAGATTCAAGAGGAGGTCCCAGGATGGAGGATCTAATGTTCGGGGCTCTCATTATGGTTCCGGTCATCCCAAGTAGAGTCGTCAATACACATGTGATTATAGGGAACATATTTCCTAAATTGTCCAACTCTCTATGTTTCTGACAAAGATACCATGGATAGACTATCAAGGATGATAAATGGTAGGAGAAGATGGGTCTATAGGGCGACTGATATGGCATAGGATCTAGAAGATTATTAAGGGGTGGAAGACTCATTGAATTGTTGCCTCTACCACCCAGGTGGTCCATTCCAGGATCATGGAGCTGGAAGAGAGGGGCATGAAGAACTACATGTGGTCGAATATATGAAATTGAGGTTTTGATAATGAGATGAGGTATGATCTGTGTCTTTTCTACCTTTTCTACATTACTAATATAAAAATGTTCTGTTCATTCCAATATTTCCACAAACCATGTTCGATACTTAGTGATTTGGGTTGATCCTTTGGCTCATCCCTTACCCTTGGAGACTCATATTGGAGATGAATCATCAATTACACACTTGTGCTAATAGTGTGACATGACTCATAGAGTTGAGAGTTTATGTTGGGATCTCTCTTTATCCGTGATGAGGCCTTACATTATTATATAAGGTATAGAATGATTATATACAGTTCATGGAAAAAAATATATGTTTCACGCGAAGAATGTGTTGTGTCCATAGTGACAATACTAGGATATCATTTTTCATTGAAACGGAAACCCAGGTAGTATAGGATGGACTCATGCATAGGAGGGTGCAATCAATTACTAATAATCTTTCGATCATGACCCATATTTTAGTGGATGTTATGAGTTTCCATTTTCCTACATTGGTGACAGAGTATCAGGATGTCTTCCCTAAGGATATTCTAGGTTTTACACCAATAAAGAGATAGACTTATACATTGATCAACACATAGGAATTACACTAATATATGCGACATCATATCTGATGACTCCCATAGAGTTTCATCAGCTGACAGTTTAGTTAGGGGACTTGTATAGGAAGGGATTTGTTCAACCCTGTGTTTCACCTTCTGTAGCCCAAATGTTGTTCTCCGAGAAGGTGGAAGAGATATTGAGGTTATGTGCAGAATACCAGAACATGAACCAAGTGACTGTGAAGAGAAAGTATCCACTACTGAGGATCGATGACCAAGTTGATCAGTTGATAGGGGAACAATTGTTCTCAAAGATTGATCTCGTTTAAGGTTATCACAAGCTACAATTATGAGATGAGGATATATCAAATATTACATTTATATGCCTCTATGATCAATATGATAACATTTAGATTCCGATCCGGATGATGAAATCCCTAATAGAGTTCATGTGACTGATGAAGCTAATATTTCATATCTTCTTTGACTAGTTCTTGGTTGTCTTCATTGACAACATGCTTTTGTACTCGACATCCAAGGAGGAGCACGTGAGACACTTGAGAATGGTTCTGGACATACTCTATGATCACAAGATTTTTTGATCTCTCACTAAGTTCCAGTTCTGGATGCAGGTGGACTACATTCTATGAAATTTAATTACAGATGATGTTATGGTAGTAGACCCAGCCATGGTTGAGGTAATGATATCATGTGATCCGCCCAACTGTATGATAGAGGTGCGATGCTTCCTTTTGTTGGAATACTATTTCTAGAGATTCATACATTATTTATCTATGTAATTATTACCCATTCTAGCTTTGACCCCAAATAGGAGTCCTTTCATGAGGAGAAAAAGTTTCTCGCAGGGTTTTTAGCAGTTGAGGTAGAGTTTGACGAGTGATCTGATCATGATATTTCTAGAGGAGGGTTTCAAGTACATAGTGTACTATGATGCATCAGGAATTTCACATGGTTGTGTTTGGATGTAGAGTATGGAAATTAATTTATATGGTTCAAATTTATTAAGACCACATGAATAGAACTACGTGACCAACAACATTGAGATACCAAATGGTTGTATTTAATCTGAATATGTGGTGACCATACCTCATGGGTGAGAAATTTATCATCCCTTCGAATCACAAGATTTTCAATAATATCTTCTATTAGATGGATCACAACATGAGATAGATGAGATGGATAGAGTTCCTATGAGATTATGACTTCAAGATTGTCAATACTCCTAAGAAGAGGAACATGGTAGTAGATTATCTCTGAAAGACATAATGTTGATAGTTATTGAATTGGATATCATAGTAGTTTTACTCATTTCCTTTGTCCATTATAGATGGAGGTGGATAATCTTACCTCTTATAGATGGTTTTTACCCTTTAAATCGTGTATTCATTCTGGTATGCTCATATTAGTGATGTTGACTATGAGACCCTACATACTTAGATATCCACTGAACATGCTCTAGATGCATTTTCCATAGGTGGGAATCACATTGATCCTTTTTGGGGACACACAATGGTACCAATTTCATTCCAAGAAGAGGTTTTGAAATAATTTCATATATCAAATTTTGGAATCATATCCAAGTGTGGTAAAGTTGTAATAGGAAATATGATATCATTTTCGGTGGCTAGGGATAAAGAAGGGAGTTGCCGATTTTGACTCCATATTCCGTACTTGTTCAGCAAGTGAAGGTGGAGAACCAAGTTTAAGAAGGTTTATTTCAAACCCTTGAGGTGCCAGAGTGGAAGTGGGATGACATATTAATGGGATTTTTAAGGGGATTATAATTTAAATATAGGGTACATAATTCCATCCAATATATCGTAGAACAACTAACCATGCTAGACCACTTATTATAATTTTCAGTGATGAGTTAAGTTGAGATATAGGGACACCTCTATGTGTAGTGGATAGTTAAACTCTATGGAGTTCCCTAAATGATTTTTTATGACTAAGATGACCACTACAAATAGCAATTATCAAATGTCTTATTGGAGGAATTTGGGACTTAGTTATGCTTGAGTATAATGTTTCACACCCCAAAGTGATGGCCAAACTGAGCGGACCATTCATGCTATGGAGGAAGTGTTGTGAGCATTCATGTAAGACTTTGGTCATTTTTGGGAGGATCTCCTACCATTGGTATATTTTTCATGTAATAAAATATATAATTACACAACCATTATGGTACCATTTTAGGATTTTTATGGGTGACCGTACATGTCACCACATTGCTGGAGTGACCCAGTAGATATATCACTCAAGGACCTAGATTTGGTGTGAGAAAATACTAAGAATATCTAGATCATCTCAAATCAGATGGAGACTATACAGAGCTATTATAATTTTAATTTAGAAAGTTGAGAAATGCATTTGGATTTTGAGGAAGGAGACCATTCATTCCTACATGGTTTTCTCAATTTGTTTTATATAGATTTTATTTGTGAAAAAATCTATCATTGAGATTAATTGGCCCATTCTAGATACTAAGTAGAGTTGGCATGGTGGCCTTCCTCGTAGATCTACCCCCACTTTTTGACGGGGTACAGTATGTCTTCCACATTTCACAAATTAGTCGCTATGTTCATGAAGCATCACACGTTATCAAACTGAGTTGATACAGAAATCAATGATGAGGATACCATATTTGAGTACCAGGTATCGGTCGAGAGTATGTATGAAATGATCCTTTGTGGGTAATCGATTCATTTAGTAAGTTTATGATGGTAATATGGAAATATCCAGGAGAACACATGGGATCGAGAGTCTCATAATCAAGCTTAGCACCCATATCTCATTGTATCGCCCTTGTTTTGTATTTTGATGGAGGTAAAAACACTAGGTGGGTGGAATGTACTAACTTAAACTTTTCCAATTAAAATTTTTAGATATTGTATGGATTATTTTTGAGTCCAGGAAATGAGAATATATACATTTATGAGCCCCAGTGTGAACAGAATAAATGTTTTAAGTATATTAAATATATTATATAGAACCCACACAAATATTTTCCCGGAAAATGTGGAATAACATCTAAATGGGGGATCAAAAAAGAAATATGTTGAAACTATTCAGTTTAGAATATAGGTTCTACCCTAGGTGTAACATAATCATGGTCAGCTTTGGAAGTATATAGAAAATTCATCATGGGTGAGGAATGAATAAAATAAATAACAAATTTATTTTATTTTACACCATTAACCCAACAACAGATGAGTCTTTTATTATATTTTTATGAAGAAACCACAAGGTTATTCCCATAAACAAGAAACTACTAGCGATCCATTAGAGAGTGTGTTGGTGGATTTCTCTAAGATCTATGGAGATTGGATGGTGGTTCAATGATCGACATAAAATAGAATCGATGGATCCTACCAATGACTATGACACCACATAGTTTTTCTTCAGCAATCAATCCGAATCAAGGTTGGAAATGTGTTAATTTCGATTCATTCCCCATTAATGGTTTTTATAATGAACACAGATCAGTTGACCAATGGATTTATCTCTGGATCATGTGAATTACAAGATGACATTTATTATAGAATATTTTTTAGGATTTCATTTATTTATAATGTTTATTTTTTTCAACAGTCTAATGACAATTAATTGAGGCCAACCAGAAATTGAAAAGGATTGTTCATAATTTGAATGTTTGATTATTTTATCCCATTTTTCAATATACATTCACCATCAGGTTTACGTTTTCTCAGATATTTAACCCAAATACTATAGAATATAACATTTTACACGTGTTTCTTAGTGAAATGATTTGATATCACAAATACATGCATGGAAAAGAATGAGGATTGTGGGATACTGGAATTAGAGAGTGGATCAAGGATGGTTGGGAGTACACAGGGGAAGTTCAAAGATGAGTTAAAATGGACGAGTTTTTGGGATGTTATCTAAATGGATGAAATAGTTGGAAATTGCTTCTATGGTAATTTCTTCCATCGATTGAATCCGATCTGAGTTATAAGGGGATGCTTTTTTGGTGATGCTGGTTGATACAATCATGAATGGAGAAGACAACAATACATGAAACCCATTATGGTAATCTAGAAAATTTTCAAACTACATACCTTGTAACTCAAATACACACACCTTATGTAACCCCCTTTAGTTCAAACTAGGTTTTCTAGAATCACATAGGTATCAAAGAGCATGTGATACTATCTCATAGTGTGTGGACTCTCCCCGGTCACTTGGCATGAACCTTGAAGGGTACACAGACATAGTTTGGAGTACATGGGTTTAAGCACACCATGTACTCCCCTTCATGGACATGGAATATGACACGAGCCTTTTATATGGGCTTGAACCATGGTCAAGGGATACTATAGGTAACCCTTCTACCCTAAGTGTACTTTAGAAAATGTGTTCTGGATCCCTTTTACTCCGTATCATCAAAAAAAATTAGGGTGTATTCCTCGTATCCATTCCCCCTAAGGTATGTAAGTAATCTACTCTAAATCCTTGGATAGAGATCCTTTTAGTATTAATTCGTGTATAGAGTTGTTTCAATCCTTCTATGACACCCTGAGTGAGACACCCTATCCACTTTGGTTCAATAAGATGATTTATTGGTATCATTCTGACCAACATTATGTTGTTTCTGATCCTACACATAGTATATTGAAAGAGAATGATTTGTATATGTACCCCATGATGTTTTCTAAAGTTCATGTTTTCCAAATTATCCATATACGAGAGAGTTGTGGAAGATTTAAAAGTTTTTAAAGTGTATTTGAAATTTGGTATAACGGTTTTGAAAAAAAACGGAGATTTTATGTGACTTTTTGAAATCAATGTTTTTTATAAATTTTCTACCAGTATTGTTTGTTGTCATTTATTATTAAATTACATATAATCCTTGTATGACCATTAAATGGGAAAATGTGTTGTTTCAAAATAATATTTAAAAATAAAAATGATGCGGTGTATTTTAAAATTAATAAAATGAATTTGAAATTGACTCCTAAATTGGTTCTAACATTGATTACATAACAAATTATTTTAAAATATTAGTTAAAATAATATTCCAAATAAAGGAACTAGCTATATTTATTGAATGATCGACAAATAATGGGTTTTTGTTTCTAAAATGACTTATGAAAGGTTTTTAATGAAAAATATTTAATATAATTTTAAAGGAATGTTTCAAAATGATATAAATGTCTTGGTATCACTATATATATTTAAATAAAATCCATGATTGGAACTATTAAGTATGTTTTAATACATATAAACACAACCCATAGTTGATATCTATTATACAATTTTTAATTTTCTAATTTATATATTAAAATTACCAATAGGGATATTTCATATAACTATTATGTGAAATATCTATGAAATGGGGTTGTTTCTTGATATAGAGTTAGAGTTGATATAAATTTCATTTTAAATCTATAAATTAATTTATCCCTTAATCTTTTGGCTCTATTTTTCTCTCCTGTTTTTTAAAGTCATGGTAGTATTTGGATGTTTTTTGATATACTAAATGTGTTTAACAGTATTTTATATTGCAATTGGGATATTGGGGTATGGATTGTAGTATATGAGAATTATCATGATGGATTATTGCATGTAGTAGATAAGGATTCCTTGGAGAGATTACACATCCTGAATAGTTTAATTAGACTACCTAGATTTTATACTGGGTATTTTAATCCAAATGATGGTTCTGAATCATGATGTTTAGGTTCATGTAACTTTGTTCAAAGGGGGATATTGATGACTCACAGATTAAATTTATGATTTTCTAAGGAATTTCACCGTATAACTTATTTTTATATTCATGAGCTTCTTTATTGGTTTTCTGGGACCTCTTCTTTATAAATTTACCTTTTCGTGATATATTTATATTTCTAGAGAATTCATGTTTTCATGTTCCTTTTATTTATGATGTAGGTTTTCATTTTTTTCAATTTTTAAAATTATATAAAAAGGGGTTTTTAAAGGAGAATGTGAGGTGTATTTATTTTTATGGGAATTTAAGTAATGATTTTTAAGAGAAAATGGGGTTGGGTTTGATCTCTCAAATTTATAAAGGATATATTTTTCATGGTTTAAATGTATTTTTATTAAAAATAATGAAGTCTGAAATTATATAAATAATAAAACAAGAAATACTCTTTTCTCACACATATATTTTAAGAACCTATTTTTTATTTATATTTAATAATAGTACTGGTGTATTATATTTTGAATGTAACTACACAAATAGTTTAGTGAAATCATACATGGAATGTTTAGGAAACACCCTATATAACCTGATTGTTTTGTTCAAATTGCTTGCTTTCATTAAGGATTCTTGTCATGAATTAATTTTTTCATTGTTAAATTGGTCGTATAGTGGGTTATAAGAAATAGAGAGAGTGACCCAGGGGCCATGTGTAGATGGTTTTTAGTTATTCAAGTTCTATTTTTATTCTCTTTTGGAAGGTTCTCTATTTTCATTCTTGGATATGTTCTTTTTTAATCTTGTACCTTTTATGTAATGTATTGTGGTGTACCTTGTTATGCAATGAAGTGTTTATGATTTTCATTCATTACTGTTCCATATGTGATATAATCTTTTTATATTCTCAATTATCATTGAAACATTTTAAATTTAACATGACACAGTGATATATGGATGGGTCATGTCATATTTCTTGCTGGATTCCATGATATGGTAATTTGTATACTAAGGATGAAACCATTCCCAATTGTATTTGTTTAATTAGAATGTGATTTTGATAGCTTATGGTGATCAGGAAGGAGCTTCAGTCCTTATAGAGAGTTATGTTTGGGGACACATCAGGTTTCCACAAGTTACTTTACAATATTATAAAACAGAAATGAAATGACATCTCTAATGAAAATACCATGAATAACTCCAAACGAAGTAACTCAAACACAAAATAATACAAATGTATTTATTTATTAATATTTAAATTGATAATATTTTCTATAATTACTATATATAACAACAATATATATAAGAATGGGAAATCATAAAATTTTACTTAGAAGGTTGCTCCAAAAAAATATCAAGTCAATGTCGAAGAAGATTATTAGTGTCTTAGTGAATAAATAAGGAAACTGAATAATTTCATATACCCAGTCAACTACAACACATATCCATAATGAACTATAACCAAATTCATATAGATTATAATACCATAATATGCATTAATATATATCAAATATGATACCCCACAACCACATCTCCATTGATATAGTTATCCTCATTCCCCAATGACATATATTTGGACGATCACATACCATACATATCTACATATCACAACCACATACCACATACCACATCCACTCAACATATCTGTATACCAAAAATACCTACCACATATACCATAAAATATAATCCTACATACTAATATATTTTCACCAACACATAACATTTTCTATATACAACAACCATCTACCATATCATTATACCATATTACCAAACCTTTTTTGAAGTGTGAATGGAATAGGGCCTGTAAAAAAGAAATACGTATCATTCACATATCTTACATTAGAAAAACTATTGGAACATAAAACTTATTATGGGAAGTGGTAAGGTCAGATGAGTATGGTAGTGGTTTATAATAAATAAGAAAAAATAAGAGGAGATACAGATACACTTTTTTCATAATATAGCATCAATTTCAAATAAAAAACCTCTACGACCACATCAGATCGTCATATGGTCACCCTCAAACACCAAAACTAGTTCCAACACCTTGAACCACACTATTAACCATAAAAAACATTAAATAAAACACATTAGTTTTCTCATACCATTTTACATTACATACAATATTTAAAAATTTTAACCACATTAACTTTATTCACCTCCTTAAATATATTTATTTTTTAAAAAATCCCTATAATACCTTAAAAATCATTAAAAATTATAAGCATTCATATTTCAGTTATAATATAATTTCCATCACATTAACTCATCATATATATAATTTTTTTTATTCAACATAAGGTATTTAAATTCATGGTATCCTAATTGATTATGAATTATTTCCATATGATTTTATATCTATATTAACTGACACACATTGTCCTTACTGAAAACATCAAGACCCTATAACTATAATTAACAATAACACCTCTTCATTTACTATATAATTAACCCATGTGCAAATCCCGTCCACCACTGTTGATAATTTAGAAATATAATATTATATAATAACTAGATTCCTTTACATCCTTTAATTGTATCTTAATCAAATTATTACTCAATTCATAACTCAATAATGATCGATTTTTTTTTGTTTTTTTCTTATTTATCATGTTTCATACTATCAATTCTTACCAAATTCAATATAAACCTATTTTCATATGTTTAAAATTTCATTAAGTCAAAATAGAATTTTTATCACATGAATTTGGTAATAAAAGTTACAAAAATAAAATGATGACCCTTATAAGAAATTATTAACTTATTTAATATTAATTCAATACAGTTATTTTATTTAATTATGCCAATACTATAATTTTATTAAAATAGAACTAAAAAACTTATATACCACCAAAAAATGAAATATATAATCTCAATCCCCTATTTTTAACTATACATTTAAATAAAACTACATTGATAAGTGATATAAATCATTGACCAGATGAGCATAACCACATAACTTTCCTTCCATTGGAATATAATACATGTCTCATAAATTAGTCCTCCGCCATATCCTGTCATCCACCATTATAATATAACCTAAATATGTAAAAAATAACATAATATAGAAAAAAGATCAGTAGAGTAAGTACTATTTTGATGACCATATCACACAAAGAAAAGGACACATGAATTAACCAATCTAATCTAAGAAAACCAAAACAAATACTCTCTACATCATAGATTTTCAAGAACGATTAGAATTCCAAATAGATGAAAGAGAGAAACTAAATTTATAATAAAAAATTAGGGGACCAAACGATGGATGATAAAACCCTAAATAAGGAATGTTTTTTTATTGGTTATGATCGATCTAAAAAAATGATACTTTAAACTATTACAACTATTAAATATATATTGAAAACATTTTTCACAAAATGATCCTCTAGATAAACCATAATGTAGTGATATTAAAACATGGATTTTTCTATTAGTATCAACTTAAAATCATAAGGAACCCATCATGTAAAATTCACCAAACCATGATATTTTCCATTATAATGAAAAATAAATGCATTTTATTCTTCCCCATGGAAGATAGGGATTCCCTTCATGTGTACAGTCTTTCAATATGTCATATTTGACCTGATATGTTTGATATTTTATTATATGTTCTATACATACACAACATGTACGAATACATGAAATATCTTGATATATATATATATAGTGTTGTTCTATGGATTAGACCACGTAATCTGTGCATCGAGTATAAATACCTTACATGAAATAAGTATATGTGGCATACACCATAGGATATGTGCATAATGTACATGATATGTGTGATTACAGTAACCAATCATGTACATGATGATTTTATATGTATAATAGTTACTAATTGTTTATTTTCACAAGAGTTTTATGTAAATCAATCAGTATATACCCCATGTGTATTGAAAAGAATCACATAATGTTTACTATCCGCTACACATCCTTTAACTTTTGTCTAACATTTATCTTCCCTTGTGATGGCTTATAATGCCCAAAAAATGACATTATGTATACCTTGTATTCGTTGACCTGTGTTATATGGAACGAACACGCCATCTACATTTCATGTACTCTATATATTTCTTTATGGCTTGGTTAGTGGTGAACAAATGGTGTCTACTGACATAGTATATTGACCTAAGAACTATCTAGGATCTTTATGAGGTTGAAACATTATGAGAGGTTATAAAAAGAATATTCTTAATATATGAAACCTAAAATCGCTATAAAATTTACTGTTTTTATAAAAGAAAATATGAGAAAAACAATTATTTTGTATACCAAGTCACATAGAGTCCAAGAATTTTTAACTCGCCCTCAGTGAAAATTGTAAATGGGTTCATTGTATGTAATTTATTGTCACTTTCCATGCATCAATGTCATGTAAAAATAAAAACATGCCACTTCAGGATGATACTGTATAAAATTATTCATTTTATTTTTACCCATTATTTTCCATGCAATACCCATACAAAAATGATATCATGACAATTGGGGTAAAAAAATAAAAAAATCAAATGGAAACTGAAAATCAACAACTGAAATTTATCGAATAAATTAGAATTACATATAAATGAGAATATGAAAGTTTTGATGTGACTTGAAGGTTTTGTGTTGTCATAATAGTGATGGGTGATTGGATAATTTGGGATCTTCATTGATTTTAACATACTAATATTATAAATACCAAAAACAAAATCCCATAACATTTTAAAGAAGAAAATCAAAAATTAACTTATAATTAATTTAAATAAAGAATTAGAAAAAAATATGTAACAATGTATATGTATATTTCCTTATCAATAATACCCATGTTTATATGGAGGAGAATAAAATAGAGGATTCCTTTAGGTGTGTTTACACATTCTTTTTAATCATCTGGACAATGTTCTTGAATCATTACAGTAATGAAGAGGGGAGGTATCATAAGGGATTTATTAATAGTTCATAAAAAAAAGATATTATCATTACAGATAATAAATGATTAAAATAATAATATTATAAAATCATAATATGTGATTAAGGGGAAATATAACATAACAAAAAAACATCACCTCCAGAAATAAAAAAAGTAAAGGCGGGTTAAGAAAATATTAAACATTCCAATACATATGAATATGAAAGCATTATAAAATACACATGAACCACAATGACTTAACATTGTAATATATAACATAAAAAATAAAATAAAATCAAAACATATATCACAGATCTCTTCAGCGAAAATTGTGACTTAGTGAATTTGGTTTTCTTTTAAATTCCATTGAAATTGAGTAATTATATAGTCTTATAGACATAATAATATCAGGTGATGCCATTCATTACTAAAATATTTGGAAGTATAATAATTTATTGTCCCAAAACTCACTTAATGATATATTAAAACATATTTATTACATATTAATATAATAGAAATGAAAAATCCATTAAAAATAAATCATGATTAACCTATGGAAACAAAACTATAATCTAAATAAATTAAAAATATATCTAGGTAAATAACCTTTAAATAAGATAATTATCTGTATGTAATCTTCACTATAAAGAATAAATATTATATGATACTTTTGGTTATTTTTATGTTAATTTAATATATGGGTTTTTATGTTGACCCAAGTTAATCAGAAGAATGGATAATCAGGTATTTAAAAGGAATATGAATTTGAAGAAATATTAAATTGTTTCCTAGTTTATGAAAAGGTATTATAAGGGTATTGATGAATTATTCAACTTATAGTGATTTAAATTCCACCAACAATTGTATACAAAACAACTTGGATGAAGAATACAAGGGCATAGTAACCACTTGTGAAAAAGTGACCATTTAATGTGATACACTATAAGAAAATTTAAATGGATAAACTACAAAATATTACTAACATAGATAATTAATAAATAAGATTATGATAATAAGCTATATATTTTTTATGAAAAACATTCTTATTTTTAATGTAACATTTAAATAAATAATAACAATTCCATTTTAATGGAAATAAATATATGATTGTTTTCATTGACATTAAATGTCACACATTTAAATCATTAAAAAAATATGATATAATTAAAGTAATTGAAAAATAATATTTAAAATACTATAGATTAAAAAATACATGATATCATGAGAATAAAATTCATAACGTTCAGAGATAGAGTGATAAAAACATTAGAATGATATGATTTAAGAATCATTTAAAAATATTGAAAACAAATATTTTAAATACTTATATTATGAATGATGTTCCTTAAAAATGGAAACTAAAATTAATTTAGATTTATATTACAATAAAATTGTAGCGGGAGATAAATACAATAAAATATTCCCTTATTAACATCATCAATTTTGAATTAATGAATCGAATATAATATGATAATGAAAGAATTCATTTCCTGTTAAAAAAATAATGTTCTCAAAAACATAAATTATATAACAAATTAATTATTTAAATAGGTAAAAATGATTACTTATAGATAGAGTATGATATATTCTGTATTCAAAATAATAATAAGAACAAATAATTATAGACATTGTATCATATAAAAAATATATAGGTTTGTGGGGAAATAAAAAACATAATACCTCAATATAAACAAAAAAAATTATATTATACATTAAATATTTTAGTAATAAGATATATAATAGAAGGTAGTCTGTAAAGGAATCAATATATAAAATTTAAGAATCCATGAAAGATAATATCTTTTACCTCATGTACCATCATAATTTAAATTCTTCTGTAACCAACATAATAAATGAGAAAATACATTAATTTTATATAACAACACCATATTTCTATTTATTTTAATTATTATCAATCATTTAGTATTATATATTATTCATCTGTTGGAGTAATTTATTTTATATTGATGGTTTGATGTGGTTCTATCCATAGTTCCAACATTCATTTGGTATTATTATAATGATCATTTGTGTTTGGAAAATGATCCATTAAAGAAATAGGACTCTGTAATATTTTCTTTAAGTGAATAAAAAAACTACTAATTTTTTAAAATGAATAATATTATTAAAATTTGAACATTTCAGAATAATAAAAATATAATAATTTTGAAAATTAATATTATCCATATACATGGAAGTATTTTTTTTAAATCATAAATGAATAGTGGCAGTGATATACATCATCATCAACTTGTGAGGTCCAAAAAAATAATGATGTGAGTAATGTTTTAAAATTGTTTTAAAAATATTAGAAAAATTATCAATATATCGTTTTAATAAACTCTTCAGAGTATAATTATACTATAATAATAGTGTTTCTAGAGTTGTTATTAAACAAATATAAGTAATAAGAGAATAAAAATTATATAAAGCATTGTAATTTTAAAGGAATTCCTTGCAAATAAATATCCTTTGATTTCAACAATATGGATTCTAAGTGAAGTAATTTGATTAGTCCAGGCCATTAGATATTTTTTTAGAATTTATAGAGGGATAATGGTGTATATTAGGATATGGAAAATGATTATAAGTGTCGACGAATGGGTGGAACAGGGGTTGTAATTATCTGTGGGGGAGAGGAGTGTTTTGGAATAACATATTGAATAAAATATTATTAATATTGAATATTATAAATAGTTTATATTATTTTGTTATATAAGTGTGTTTAATTATGAAATACATATTTTCAAGATATTTGAATAGCTATAAAACTGAATGATGTCGTTTTTATGTTTAACATAATGTAAATAATAAAAAATATTTTTTAATTAGAATATATTATAATTTTGAATTTTAAAATTCAACTATAGGATAAAAAATATATTAATTTTATCTAATGAATTATTTTAAAATTTTATTAAATTTAGTTTTTAAATTTTTAAAAAAATTATAACGTGATATTAAAATCATTTATATCACATAAAATTTTCTGTATATGGGAAAAAATATTTACACTATTTAACAAAAAAATTCATTATCGAAAAATTCATACAATTCAACAAAAGATAATTTCAAATTGATAATTATAATTAGTTTATTCATTTATTTTGAAATATATTTCTAAAATATTTAATTATAATATGAAAATTATAACATAAACATTAATTATTGTACTAAATTTGATTAAAATCTATTTATTAAATATTTGGAGTTGTAAATATTTTTATTGTTATAATTTGGGGAATCATATGATCATTTATTATTCCCATGATCAATTTCTACTAAAATGGTCATAACAAACTTATACTTTCTTTGAATACATCTTATGTTTTATAAATTCAATTTACTTATTTTTCACTCAATATGTTCTATAAATCATTTACAAATTCCCAATCATTTTCTTGTTTTTTTGTTTTCATAATATTTTTTTCATGTTATAATTCTTGGGTACCATGATGTATTATAATTTGAAATTCTATTTTTGTTATCCACATGTATTTATTATCCCATTATTCTATTTTTAATTATTTAGAGAGTCTTTATCCATTATATTGAACATTTTAGGTTGATGACATAATATAGTAATTTTCTATTTATATTCTTTAATTTAATAAATATGGATTTATTAATTTCATAAAAAAATGTGAATTTACTATTATTTCATAATAAACATTAAATTAAATGAAAACAAATGTATTTATCATTTACATATTTTATTTAAGAAATAAAATTCATAAAAATATTCAATGATAATTTTGGATAATTGATTTCAATTTCTTATCAAATTTTACCTTTATTTGAAATTCGTGGGTTTTGGGAATCATTATTTTTTTCATAGAATTTTGTCGTGATTTGTCAAATGATTTCAAAATATTTTTTAGATTAATCATGTTAAATGGATTCCATGATGACTTAAAAAGTGAGTTTTGACATAACAATTTGATCCTAAATATAGTTGTCATACAAGGGAAAAATTTCTACGATAATTAGGGTACTCAATATAATCTTAGTGAAATTTTACAAGGATACATAGTTACTTCACTATCTGGCTAGCTTGTTCATGGCCTGGAAGCTGGAAAGAATGATCTACAGGGATTTAGCACATTTCTTAGGGGAGTGTGCATAGAGATCATGAGAATAATATTTTTTATATTATTTCTCTATTTAGTACTTCATTAACATCCCATAAGCCCCATTGTACGTAATTTTGAGTATTACACACCTGTGGACACCAAATTTATTCAGGCGATCAATCTGATTGAAACTTTTTAAAAGTATTTTATTAGTTATTTTATGTGTTCTTAGGTTTATTTCTTATCTCCTTCTGATTTTATTCCCCATAATATTGGTATATCAAATTCAAGTTGGTATTATTTTTGAGAATCATATATCTGGATAAAGATAGTATGAAATATGATATTTTTTTCAAGTTTCTATTGGTTTATGGAATCAAATGAAATAATTTTCATTATACCAATGGATTTATGATATAATGTGTCATTTTAAAATATTTTTGTCTCTAATTCATTACTTTAGTAAATTTCATTAGTTGTTTTTAAATTTATGTTATTTTAATCACTTTTTCTGTATTAGTTCTTTATAAAATAACTGTTTAATTTCATTTAATAAATTTATATATATTTCTTATTCTTACATTATTATGAAATAAATAATTTTGTAATAATATTATTTAGGATGTTATATGAATATAATATAAATAATTCTTTTCGTACAAAAATTCATTTTTCTTCAGAAGTAGTGATTCATAATTAAAATAGATTTCTCAAGAGTAGTGTAATTTTTTCAGTTTTTATATAGAATTTATTGAATTTATTTTGGAATCTATATTTTCTATAATTTATTAATTTTATAGTTCATTGAATGGGGTATTTGTTTGGGATGTAAACTGGTTTATTAATTTGAGTAAACTGGGTATGTGTAATGACTGAAAATGTCAAGTATTGATAGAAGGGATAATTATATTATATTATTGGTAAATTTCAATTATTGTATAATGCATATGGGGTGGGGTGTAATAATTTAAAAAATCATATCTTTGATGACCTACAATATATATATATATGCTTTGATCATAGTTAGGATATATTGTTGATTACATTTTCATTTCTAATGTCTCTATAGGATTATATTGGTTACTTATTTACTATAAGGTGTTGAATCAGGAAGGATTACTTATTTTTGATGTAATAATGTATTAAATTATATTAATATACTAATTATATTTTTGGTCTTAACTGAAATTAGTTTTTTATAAAATATACAATAATAATATCAGTGAATTTGTTTCAAGGACCAGAATTGTTTTGCCTAAGTATTCATGATAGCGATGTTGGAAATGTTGCTAACTTTGCATACTCACCCCAACTCATAAACATTAGTGCTTTCATAGAGATAATTTTTATGATACTATAATAGATACTTATTGATGTTACAGGGTGATGGTTCTTAGGAACAATGTTTTTTTAGATGTATTGGTGTTTAGAAATGTGATTGAGGTGTTGGGCCATTATTTATAGACTGGAATCTTCATTTGGTATTCATATCATATTTTGGCCAGATATTTATATCTATATTGCTTCTCTATACTATTTTTTAATCAATTTTGTTTAAATATTATTTAAATGTTTAATTTTTATTCATTATTTAATATAATTTGTAAATATATATATAATTATTATGTAAATTCACTCCCAAATGATTATTATTATCCCATGGAACTACATTCCAATCTTTTATTATTTGGAAAAAAATTGGATGACCTTTGATGGCTCTAGAAAAAACACAGAATATGGGATCATTGATTAAGGAAATTAAATTTTTTACAAGATCATGGATTTAAATGTATTAATTTAGGAAGACTTTTTGATTGGGGAATAAGGTGTTTAGATCTCTGGTGGTATGAATAAAAATTCATAGATAATGTTTTATTGTGAGACTTGAGTTATTAGTGTATTCTTGTAGAAAAAAGATTTGAAGGGTTAATTTATTGATGTTTATAATGACCTAGTATTTTCATAAAATTATATTAAATATTTATATATGAATTTTCAATAAATTCCAAAAACACATGATAAAATCCTGTAATAGATTAGTTTCTATGGATAATAAGAAAATAATATTCTATTTCGATGAGATGTCTTCAACATTTATAATGGAGATATTTTTCTCTAGAACTCTTTATAAGAATACCCTATATAAAACATTTATTTATAAAATAGGGAAGGGAAAAATAATAAATGCTAGGATTAGATGCTCAGTAAGGGTAAAAATAAAAGATCTGTAAGCATAACAAGAACATATCTGTATGATTACATGAGAATAAAATATAAAAACCATAACTTGAAAATGAGAGATCAGAATCTCCACTCTGGGAATAAATAATGGTAGTTTATAAGAAATTAATCATAAGGAAATCACATAAAATAATCAATGAATATATATAACTTTCATAATATATGGAATTGTGGCATACAAATATTCATAGGAATCAATTCCATAGTATTCAACGATTCATACTAAGGCTATCATAGTGGAATCAGTTTACTCAAAAACCATTATAATAGTCAAGGTTCACTCCCATGACTATTATAGAAGAAAAAGTCACATACTTAACTAGGTTCACTCTTCATTATAGGTCATTCTATCTCATGAGATTTTAATCGTTACCGAATGCATTAATGGGGGATATAGTCCCTATAAATTAAATAACAAAAATAATAATTATGTGTGCCACAATATCATTTAAAAATCATCATATCATAACCGATGAAATTAAATTGGTCTCATAAAAATTTCATCATTTCATAGCCCATGGAAAATAGATAGGTTTAAAAATCATTTATTCATTTTATCATCACACAGCTAGTAAAAAGAAGTAGGATTCATAAGAGTTCTATCATGATAAAACATGTGGAAGAGAAATCCATTTCATAAATATCTTTTCACCCAAATACATTTAAATAAATAAATATAATGGAATCCTTATTTTATATCCCTAGTAAAATAGAAATTACATCCAGGGATTCCATCGTAGTTGGAGAGTGATTTTTAAGGACAAATTTCTTTGAACATCTCTTGAGGAAAATATTTTATTAAATCAGTTTTTAAATGTAGAAAAAGTCATAAAATATATAGAAAACTATTTTATTTGAAAATAATATTTAAAACATATAATAGAATCCACAAAAATAATTTAAATAATTTTTTTGAGGACAATAACCTAAAAACATATAAATGAATCCACAAAAATCATTTAAAATACATCACGAGGAAAATAACCATTCTTCATGGAAAAACTCCTTTTAATATTTAAAATAACTTCAAAATACATTTTAGTTGAAAATAAAAAATACAAAATATTAGGAAATTAAAATGAAAATTATGATAATGATAGTGTGAAATTATGTTCATTATTTACACATTTAAACAAATATTTATTTCATAGTTTTGGAAAAAATCAAACATGAATTGTTTGGAAAACGCTATAAATATTCCATTAAATAATTTTTTTAAAAGTAAAAAATGGATAAAATTGCCTTTATTAAATTTTGTAAATAATTTCAAATATATATTTTTTGAAATAATTTGTATAAATTTTGTTTTTATAAAATAAGTATTTTCAACCAAAGAGAGATATAAAGTCGGATTTTCTTAAATACATTTGAGTAATTATTTTATATAATAATGAGTTAAAACCTAGAATATTAAATGGAAAATTTCACGAATATATATTTGGAAATAAAATTAATAATTTTTATTAATATTTTGATCATAATAAATCAAAATAGTAAACTTAATCATAAAAAATACTGATAGATGATGATATTTCAACAAAAAATCATGACCAGTTTGGTTACATAGAATTTTAACCCACATAAATAAATAAACATAAATGAAATGAAAAACATGTTTATAATAAATAAATTGTTAATATTTCTTGGGAATAGGGTTTTATAAACACCTTATAGAGGAATATTGGTGAATAAAATTATACATGTCTTAACGAAGGAAAACATTGGAAAATATTCAATTACCACATTGGTATCTTTTGAAATATAAACTCTATAAAAGATTGACCCTAAAATGGATATCTAAAGCCAAATAATTTTATGGAGGATAATAATAAAATACATTAATGTGATTTTTAAATACCATATAGACGAAATTAGTGGTTAATGTTAATATATTCCCTAGAAATAAAAGAGATACTAGAAATCCATTACCTTAAGCCTCCACTTCCTTCATACTTGTTCAAAAGTCCATTTTAATAAATGTATATTTAATATAAATTTAGTATAGAAACATATTTATATATATTATAACTTAAATTATTTAATTGTGACCATTGTTTGCCAATTTATTACTAATTCCTTGTTAAAATCACGTTTCGGGTAATAAATGCACTTTTTCATATATATTTTTATTTGTTATTTTATGTCCTATTACATTGATCATGGCACCACCATAATTACAATAATAATAGTATTTACAAATCAACTATAATTTTAAAACCAATCAGGAGGGATGGTTTGGATAAATGAAATATATTATGGTCATAGAGACGGTAGGTCATACGTATGCATGAGTAATGTTTTCATTTTTCAACGATCATTATGGAAAAGAGGTAAGTGATATTATATCATTAAATAGTAATCATTTTATTATAAATATCATATTATTTTTATAAATATACTTATACATATCATTTATATAGTGTTGTGATGAAAATAGATAGTCACATCGCATCTTGAAGTTGGTAGTCCACATGTACACAAATTGTGTCATCATCTTTCATGGAGTGAAAGGGTAAGTAATAAATGATATATTATATTTTTAGGATGATTAATATTTCATTAATTTAATATTTATGTGAATTATATAACATATATTAATTATATTTTTCTTTATTTTCTTCTACGCAAAGCATTAGTGAAGAACCTAAAAATTTACTCCCACTTGTTTATCCAACCACAGATAGTATTTCCCATCCTTAGAAACTCTTCCTCATGTCTAAGTATAGGATTTTATGGCTTTCCTCCATTCGACTTTAGATCGGGCAACCATTTGTCACATTAGATCTCTATCGATAAGAGCTTTTATATTCTTCCTTCTTTATTCCATTTCTCTCACTATCATTGGTGATATTTTGTTAGAAGCTCATATTCACCATTTCGAAAGTGTAAGTATAATCTTTCGTCTTCATCTGATCTATTCCAAAATAGTTGTTGATATTGGATGATGTTATTACTACAATCTTATAGAATAGGGGTCTCTGACTTTTTCCTGAATGAGTTTTCTTTTTGAAATTTCTTCCCTTATGATCATTCTGGTATCACTCAGTGTGTAATAACCCAAATTCATCATTTCCAGATACAATACCAATGAAAAAAAATTACTAATGTTACCCAATTTTTTCAATCAATACTAACATCATACAAGGGAAATAAGGGATCACTTACATTATCAAGTACCTTTTAGGTTTAGAGTTTTAAAAAAATTAGGAAAAAATTCATAATATATTGGGTTCATAAACAATTGGTTCCAAAAGACTCATTATCTACCACTATTTGCATTTTTTTATTTGATATTAGGTCATAAACATCATCAATTTTATATCCTTATTGAAAACACTTAGTTAACAACTTTCCATATAACCTGGGGAAAACAAACATACAAATGGATGAGCTAAAATGCTATGTAAGGGTAAAAAAAGGGAGATATGAATTATAAAATAAATATAAGGGTATAAGTATATGTGAATTATACCATTATTAAAAATTATCATAAAAATAAATCAAGGTATAAACATTGGTAGTTCATAATACATGAATCCTAAGAAAATAAAGAACATAAGACATAAATTCATAACATATTCATAAGAGAAGAAATTTTTGGAAAACACATAGCAATTTAAAAATGATTTTAATTGTACTCAGGGAATCAATTCCAAGGCGACCTTAGAATTAAGGCTTCACTCCCCCACACAATATTGGTTGTCATGGTGCACTCCCATAACCATATTTATTAGTCATGGTCCACTCCTATAACCATAATAGTTATCATGGTTCACTCCCATAACCATTATGGAATTCATGGTTAACTCCCCTTACAATATTGGTTTAAAAGGTCATTTTAGTCTATCACGATAGACATTAATCATTACCCAATTCTTTAGAGGAAGATATAGGTCGCACCCATCTCATTATATAATCATACATTAATATTCCACAATATCATAAACAATCATATCATGACCCTAGAAAATAAATGGTAATCATAAACTAGTAATCTTATCACAACTTGTGGATAATATAAAAGCCTCAAAATTATTTCATCTAAAGAATTACATTTGAAAATAAGTGTGTTTCTTAAACACCGTTCCATCAAAACATGATCCAATTAGAGAAATAATGTGAATGGTATTGTTGAGATATAAAAAAATGTGTCATCATAGGTGGGGAAGGAATTTAAAGTATCACATAGAATGTGATTTTTTCTTTAAGATCTCATTTTAAGACATAAAAATTTTTCGAAACCATTTTATTTTAATATTATTTTAAAATACATTATGGAATCCTGGAAAATTATTAGAAAATAATTTTTAGGAACATTTATTTTCCTCATTGATATCATTTTGTTTCTTAAAATGATACACTATATTAAAATAAAATATTTAATTTTAAAATAACCATGTAATTTTGTAAGGTAATATTCAAGTAAATAAGGCATCATCAATGAGTAATAATATATTCATGCCATATAAGTTGTTAAACAGTCTTCTTGTACTATTTCCAAAAATCTCAAATAGTGCCTCATTAGAAAAATGAGAAAATATTCATCTCACACCACTTAAAATTTTTAAAACATGGGTAAAATGATATAAATCAACATTTGAATAATAAAAAGAATATTCTAGAGTACATATTTAGTAAACATGAACATGGATGATAAATATACCCTAGTAAAAACTTACATATAAACAATATTTACATATAACGAGATTCTGAAATGATCCCTTACCACTTTATAATTAGTTGAATAATATGATGCATAAATTAAAATAGATTATATTTATATGTGAATACCATAACCTTCATTATAAGAATATTAAAAAACATTAATTTGTGACATAAAAACAATAGAAAAAATACTTGTGGTGTATAAGGCATATGTCCCACATAAATAAAACTGAGATAATGTATCCCCAAACCTATGTTACGAATTCCATCATTCCTTATATAAACTCTTGTATAATGGATTAAATATCATTTTCTAACATATTCTAGAACCATAGTTATATTTATTATATCAAATATGATCATTTTATCACCTCTTTATTAATATTTTATTATTACACTTCTTTCAGTTGTTAATTATTTCATTTTTTTCGAAGCATATTTTTTTGTATAAGTCCAACATATTCATCATATGTTACAGTTATTCATTTATATATTTGAATTAATGTTTTATTTATCATATTTATTCATTATATACATTTATGTAATCATTATTTAATGGTGAATAAGGAAAATCAATCTGATAGTATCACGGAGACGATAGTCCATACGTCCGCACGAATAATGGTATCATTTTGTTAATAGTAAAAATTATGGAAGTGAATGGTATAAGAATATTGTTTCCAGAATAAAAATCATCTTATAATTATTATATATTTCTATTAATTCCATTATTATATCCATCTAGATAATTTGGTAATGAAAAAAATCAGACCACGATGTGGAGACGGTTGGTCCTACGAACGCACCTATGGTACATTCGTTTTTCATATGATGGATAATAGTTGGGATTTTGTTGTTTCATAATCATTATAACAACTCAAAAAATATTTTATAGTTAATTAATCAATATATATTGAAAACCAAACATTAAGAGGAAGTATAAGTGGAAATAATTTTGAAATAGTCGGGGGAGACCGTTACCTCTTCCTTAGTGAACTTCCTTTAGATCTCTTCATAGGGATACTAGATTTGATCTTTTGAGAATACTATAATCCATTTAATGTGTATAGGGATGTTTAAAAGTGAAATTTTTAGAGTTTTGTGTTCTCCAACTCTCAAAGGGATTGAGAAACTAAGGGAGGAGGTGCCAGTTTATAATTTCTGGGAGGGATAGTTTTTGAAATTCTCAAAATATTAATATATAAAAATTTCTATTATAAAAAAACTAACACCACCATAAAATTGGTAGGGATATAAGATTATATAATGTTGTTATATCATCAATTTTTTTTTGAAATTTTTTTCTTTTATTTTCAAATGTATTACTTTGATTGACCCATAGTAAATCTATTTTAAATTTAATTGTGATGATAATTCTATAAGTATTAAATAGTAATAATTATTTGATTATATAGTCCCAATTGTCCATAAATTTAATATTATAAATATTCAATATAATAAAAATAATAAATTTTTAAATTTTAATGATTTTAATGAGTTTCAAATTATTTAATAATATATTATATTCATAAAATATCACTACTTTCAATTTTGACATTATTTCTTACCTTGACTTTAATTAAAACCTAAACTATAAGAATGATTTAAAAAAATATTTCATACAGTCTTTACATGTCAGAGTGATGTATAAATATTTTTTGTCACATTAATTAATTATGATTATATTTATTTTAATATTTATAATATCATTGTTTTAGACCGTTTTGCTTTGGGAGAGATGGAGGACTGACGCGCCCGACTGTCGGTCTCATGGCTGGCTGATCCCCATTCGATTACTAAAGTTGGGCACACCAGTCTTCATTTAGAAATGCCCAACGATTCCATATCTAATGATACGTGGACCTACCTTCCAATGGCAGGCGTTCGTTGTGTGGTTTGTCCAGCGATGCTTACGAACTCACATTGGTCGAGAGGATGGGATGTCGGGCTCAGCGCACCCTTTTGGGGGGGATTATTGCATGTTCCAGGACTCTCTTATAGATTTATGACGTATTCATATGTTCGCTAAACTTGGGTTTATAATCCCAACATAGTATCCACGTATATTTCCTGGTTGGCAATGGTCAGCTAAACGTAGGGATTCAGAATCATTTATGCCCGAGGTTTACCATCCCTCATTGGATTTATGACCCCGATGAGTCTGGACTCATTGAGGCGGCACTAGGGGTGGTGCGGTGAACCAGCATGAAGATATACGGATCAACCGGTTGTTGGGCTTGAACCTCAGGGAGACTTCCTATGTACCCTGCCTAGGAGGTAGGGATCAATGTCCACGTAGTTCGAATGTACAATTTAACATCATGAGGGAAGAAGGAAAATCGATGTGAAGGTTGTCGGAACAACTGGGTGGTGGTCTTGAACCTCTGAGAGGATTCCTACATACCCTACTTAGAAGACAAGGATCAAAGTCCTCATAGTTCTCATGTACAGTTTAACGTCATGCGGGACGAAGGCGAACCAATGTGAAGGTTTTCGGAACAACCGGGTGGTGGGCTCGAACCTCTAAGAGGCTTCATACATACCCTACTCAGGAGACAGTTATCAAAGTCCTTGTAGTTCTGAAGGGTGGGGATTACTCTCTGAGGCCACCCATAAGACGATGTAATGGTTGATGCTTACTCTAATCCCCTGTGATTCATGCTCAGTGAGAGAAACAAGAGGTAGTAGGGACTAGATGATCACGTCGCGAAAGGTGCGTCCGTGAGAAGTGGAGTGAGGCTTATGCATGAGGGTGGCCCAGAAAGTCAGGACTTACTCCAGGATGGATGCCCATGGTTTCTTCTTCATGTATGGCCATGAGGGCATCCCATCCCACTGGTGGGTTGAGGTATATAATGGGGGCCAACGCCTATGAGCAAGTGCACAAGTGGGATAATGCCAAGGGCATTGGAATCAGTCCGAACAAAGGGAGATGAAAAGTGTGAATTACATGCCCGACATTCCGAACACAATGAGTGTGGCATGGTGATTGAGGAGAACTATTGACCATGTTCAAAAAACAGCATTCATATCATGTTAGCCTGAAATGGGGATGAACAAATGAGGGTCGACTGCTGACTGTGTTCAAAACACAGGACCTGTCTCGAAGTGCTGTCTTTAGTCTTCCAGGGCGTTGGCCTAGGACGGTAGGCGAACCGATGCGGCATTGGACCAGACCGTTAGGGGGTCCCTTAATACATTCAATGGAATAAAGATCCGAATAAAGGACGTGAAAATCATGATGTGGAGTGATGGAATGTTTTAATGTATTCCAGCGCTCTTTATGTTATGCCACTATAAACATTGAAAAGGGAATCTCTTGAATGGAGCAAGAGGAATCCAATTATTGAATGATAGGGAATGATATAGTCTATGGTCATGTAGAGAGGACTGTTTCCATATAGTTTAATGTTATATGGATTGGACAAGGGCCACATAGTTTGACGTCATGTGGTCAGGATGACTAGGTAGGAGATACCTAGCAATGGTTGGTGTGGGGCTTACGCAAGGGCGACCCTTTCTAGATGAAACTAGAAAATGGGGTTATAGGTGATTCATGAGAGGTTGCCCGACTCATGGAATGTATATGATAGATGTTGGGGCGGCACAAGGGTGTAATGTGAAATACTGCTGACCCGGCCTGGAGGGCCAGGGCCGCAACCCGACACTGAACCCAAGCAGGGGTGAGGGGGTGCAGCCCCTGCTGTATAGACCAGTGAGTGCATGGGGTTGTTCACTTGGGGAGGGCCGCGTAAGAGCTGAATGTGAGGGACTATCTGTGGTGGAGCTGGCCACATAGGAGACAGCCGCAGAGGGTCTCTCCACGAAGGAGCCGACTTCTTAGGGTGGGCCACATGTGGTTCGTAGTTTGGTTGTCTGCGAAGGGTGTCCGAGGTAGAGCTGGCCGCGAGGGAGCAGGCCACGAAGGACTAGTCTGTGAAGGAGGATGTCCACGAAGGATGGCAGTCCGCGAAGGGTGATGTCAGCGAAGGATGGTCATCTGCAAAGGGTGATGTCTTTGAAGGAAGACCATCTGTAAAGGATGTACCTCAGCGAAGGAGGCTGTCCACGAAGGAAAATGCCGCGAAGGAGGCTATCTTCGAAGGAGGCTATTGGCCGTCCTACTTCATGACCATAGAGGGGTTTTTGCCTCTATTTCGTGAACGACACTTGTCTGCGGATTGGGTGCCCATCTACAAAAGAGAAGGCCTCATGTGGTTCGCGGTTTGGTTTCTCTCCTATGCGGAAGAGTGCATCTATGGACGATATGGGGTTTGCGGATGGTCGCTGAACTTTATAACTGGGATCGATTTCTCCAAAGTCTCCCCATGGGTTTTCACCCATCCTTCCTACCTTAATTTTTGGTGCCCCTAAGTGAATATTTATAGATTAGCGAAGGGGATATGGTGCAAAAAACCTTTTGAGGAATCCCATGAAGGAATTCCCCTCCCGCGAATGACTCAGTCAACAAGCAATTTTTCAGAACTGAAATTCAATGGATTACTCTACAGCCGTGAACCACTCTGCCTCTGTTCCGCGAACGATGATGTATGTGATCCAGGCTGGTTGAAGCGGTTCGCAGCTGGGGTGGTTTGTGTTGGTCGACCGGCCTAGCGCACATCTTGCTTCGCACCCGCGGAGGGTCCCCACTTCTATTTCGCCGATGACGATGGTCCGCAGAATTGCGGGAGGGAGGTCCACCGAACCGGCCGCGTATTATTTCTGGGAGCCATTGTGCGGGCCGGTTTAGTCCTTCTCTTAGTCTTGTGGTAATTGGATTTCCCCCTTGCGGAATTTTTATGTCCCTACAAATGCCCCCATCAGAATGGGGTCCGATCAGAATGAAGAGGAGGTTATTCCGATGAAGAGTGGTCCTGAAAATCGATGAGTGATTGGACAATGCTCTAAATATTTCCAGATCCAAGGGACTTAGAGAGCATAGTTTGACTATTTCTAGGGATTTTTAGAAAATACCCACAAACTTTTTGCCTTTTATATTAATGTCTTAATTTTTCCTTGGCTCATTTAGTGTGAACCCAGCGGGTATGACCCGACTTTTTCTTAGGTCACCCTTTTCTTTTTTTCAGCCTAACAGGCTTTGTGCCTATTTTTATAAAAGTTTAAAGTCCCACCGTCAATACTATAATTACTGATGTTTTTGGTCGAATAAATTTGACCAATTATGGTGGGTCAAGGGTCTCAATGAGGGTTTGTTGATTAAAATATGTATTGGTGTCCTTCAGAAGCATGTGGAGGGAGTGTGTTTAGATATGAACGACACACATGGCATGTCTCAAGGCATGGGAGTTGTATCGGCATATAGAGGTGGGAGAGGCATTACCTAAGGAAATATTTCCTTTGGTAGATAGGCCAGGGGTGATCAATATACAGAGCCGCTGAGGGCATGGTATGCATATTCGTGCAAAGGTGCCCTTAAGTCAATGAATCTCCATTTCTGATGGCCATAGGAATTAATGAAATTCTGGGTTATGGAAGCCACCATGGGTGACTTCAAGAATTATGAAAACCACCGGGGGTGTCTTGGAAAGGGAATGTGACTAATGAAAGGTTTTGAGAACATATGTATCAATCAGGAGTGTGGAAGAAAGGTTCCTATCCAATGTATTTATCTAGCATAAAGGACGGTTGGGGCTTGGAACAATTTAAAGTCATGCAGCTGGGACATCATCTAGAATGGAACGGCTTCTCTTGGTCCTCAGTAATCTTTTTAGGGACGTTCCACCATATTCAGGTAGGGTTGTTAAAGGGGATAGTAAACTGCAGCTCAGAGGGTTTTTGAATGGATATGGAAGCTCAGAGGCCAGCAAGCGTACAAAGAGAGGCATTTCCTAAAGAAATCATTCCTTTGGTAGACAGGATAGGGGCGATCAATATTTAGAGCTGCTGAGGGCATGGTATGCATAGTCTTGAAAAGGTGTCCTTAGGTCAATGATTTTATTCTTCTGATAGCCGAGAAACTTTAGGGAAGATGAGATTCGAGACCACCAGGGGTGGCTTACAAGGGTTCGGCTCCTTCTGAGTACAGAGTATGGTTTATGAGGAGAGGGTGCCTGGATACGGGAGAAAAATCTAGGATAAATTTCCCGAGAATGGGTGAAGTCATTCTTTCTTATGCTGGTGTGAGACGGTGGTTCGTGAAGGTCTGACCCGTGCACTGAGGGACGGAGAAACTGAACCCATGACGGGTATCACCATGTAGTTTAACATCATGCGATAAAGAAGGGGGGCATTATTCAATGGTGCTCTTTAGTTTACCATCATGCAGTGAGGGTAGGGGCAGTTTAACATCGTGTATCGAGGATAGGGGGAATTTTTAAACCAGTAAAAATGCTTGTAGTCGGAGTCATTTCCCTAAATGTTTAAGGCTTGGTCTTTTCTGATTTTTGCCAAGAGGCCAAGACGTTCCGTGTAGTTTAACGTCATGCGGTAAGGACGTAGTTGCGAAGGATTCTCTTGATCATAATGCAACGGGTCTTGAACATCTAGGCATGTCCAAGATGTGGAGAGGAGTTAATGGTGTAAATCGTGGCTCCAGGGTTTCTTGGATTAGGAGAAATGTTATGGGGGCTCTGAGGCTGGTAATCGTATGGGGATAGGAAGAGTATCGCCTGAGAAAACTTTCCTTTGGTAGACGGGACAGGGGATATCAATATGTAGAGCCGCTAAATGAATGGTATGCGTAGTCATACAAAGGTGTCCATAGGTCGACAACTTTCCACTTCCGATGGTTTTGAGTGGTTATGAGGATCTACGATCATTCGGGCCACGAAATCTGCCATTTGGTAAGAAAATATTTGGACATGCCCGTCATGTTTGGCCCTGGTTGCTATTAAATCTTAGAGAGTTCCCTGCACTAATTTATCTTGCGCGTGGGGGTGTACCTTCACTCCTATGTAGTTTAACATCATGCGGTAAGGATGAGGTAATCCTAGTTTAGCAGTCATAGAGATTTGACCATTGGGTGACTATTGCTGCAGTCACTCAAAGGATAACTAGGTCAACATGCTCTGATATACTTGGAACAATGTGGGGGATGAAGGTCGTAAACTGTAACTTCGAGTTTTCTCGGATCAGGAGATGTGGTGTGGGGGCTTTGAGGCCGATAAGCATACGGAGCTAGGAATAGTGTTGCCCGAGGAAATCTTGCCTTTGGTAGACTGGCCATGGACTATCAATATGCAGAGCCACTGAGGGAATGGTATGCATAGTCATGCAAAGGTGTCCCCGGGTCAATGAATTTCCACTTCTGATGGCCATGAATGATTATGAAAATATGATATTTCTCATAGTACAGAGTTCGGTATGTGGGGATAAGGGTGTCTAAGCATACAAGAAACACTTCACTACAATTTCCTATTGAACCAATGAAGACTAGCCATTTCTTGATGTTAATTGAAGCAGGTCGTCATGTGAACCACAATCGGATACCTAGGCCAACCAGGCAGGGGAACCCTGGAAACATTTGGATGTGGAAAGGGGAATGAACTTATAAACCACTGCTCCATAAATTTTTTGACAGGGAGATGTGACATGGGGGATCTAAGGCCGGTTAGCGTATAGAGATAGGAAGAGTGCTGCATGAGGAAATATTTCCTTTGGTAGACGGGCCAGGGGATATCAATATGCAGATCCGCTGAGGGCATGGTATGCATAGTTATGAAAAGGTGTCCACGGGTCGATAACTTTATACTTTCGATGGAAATGAATGGTTATGAAGATCCGCAGTTATCCAGGTTGTGGAGTCTGATGTTTGGAGTGGATTCACCCAAATGTGAAAGGATTATTTCCATATCATTTCACCGTAAATCTTGGGTGGGTCATGATGAATTCCATGCAGTTTAATGTTGTACGATGAGGATGAATTCCGTGCAGTTTAATGTCATGCTGTAAGGACGAAGTATACACCATGTTCAAGTCTAGTCCATACACGGGGGAAAGGGAGCATTCATAAATCTTATTATCCATATAGTTAATCATCGTGTGGTAAGGATGAGGAATACATCCCGTGAATGTACGGTCCGTACATAGGGGAAGAGGGAATCTTTTTCTTATATGTGCAGTTTAACGTCGTGCCATAAGGACAAGGGATACACCTCGTGCAGGTCTGGTCCATACATGGGGGTAGAAGGCATTATTAACTTTTAATTTGGGGTTTATAGGCTAGGATGGGGAACCCTGGCATCGCTAATTATCCTGCAAAGGCAGTAATCAAGTCGTACGTAGTTCTCTTGTAGATACACCCCGTGCAGTTCTGGTCCATACATTGGGGAAGGGGGAATTTTTTTTCTCTTATTTTTTTTTGTATTTGAGGGGTGGCTGGGCCAAGACAAAGAACCCTTGCATCACTACGTATCTTGTTAGGGCAGTAATCAAGCTGCACGTAGTTCTTTGAAAGATGATACACCCCGTGTAGGTATGGTCCACACACAGGGGGAGAGGAAATTTTTAAAACATCTTTTCCATGAAATTTAACATCATATGGTGAGGATGAAATACTCTTAGTTTAAGGTCATAGAGTTTGGATAGTTGGGTGCTTGGTAGTCTAACATCATGCATCCAGGATGATCATTTTTCCTTTTTTTCTCTTACCCATGCAATTTAATGTCATGTGGGTAGGACGAGGGATACACCCCATGAAGGTCTTGTCCGTACACGAGGGCAGAAGGAATTTTTAGATTTTATTTGCGGGTGGCTAGGCCAGGATGGGGAACCCTGGCATCGCTACCTATCCTGCAAGGGAAGGAATCAAGCCGTACATAGTTCTCTATGAAAGAAGTACACCCTGTCCAGGTCTGGTCCATACATGGGAGAAAGGGGCATTTTTAACTTTCCTTATCCTTCTAGTTTAACATCGTGTGGTAAGGACGAAATACTCTTAGTTTAGGGTCATAGAGTTATTACCATAGGGCACTTTGAAATTTAACGTCATGTAGCTCGGACGATCCTTTTTTTTCTCTTACCAGTGTAGTTTATCATCATGTGGGTATGATGAAATAACTTTTTTGGTTTCTATGCGAAATATTTCTTTAGGAATCTCGCATTTTTAGGAGCGGTGGTAAATTTCCGGTCCATGGATATCAAGGCATATTTTCTATTAGAGTATACCTTATATATAACATACGGTCCATCCTAATTGGGCTCCAGTGTTGGAGGCTTCTTTCCAGGTATCATTGGGGTCCGGCGGACCAACACCAATTCTCATTCCAAGAAAGTCCGAAGACGATCCTTTTTTATGAAGGCTCATGCGATCTGGTTCTGGTATAATTCCAGATGGTGAAAAGTGTGCAACCGCTTCTCATCTAGCTGTTCAAATTCACCTAGTAACTTTTCTAATTGCTCATTCTTGGATAATTGATGACAAATGGAAATGCGGAGCGAGGGTAATTGGAGCTCAATGGGCAGGACCGCTTCTGTTCCATATACTAACGAGTATGGAGTAGCCCAAGTAGTGGTGCAGATTATGGTTTGATAAGCCCACAATGCATGGGGGATTTTATCCATCCATGAATTCTTGTCTTTGTCCACCATTTTTCGGAGAATGTTAGACAAGGCCTTGTTGAAAGCCTCTATCTGTCCGTTGGCCACCACATGGTAGCAGGATGAGTGGTTAGCTTTGATACCATATTCTTTGTATAGATTCTCCAATTCAATAGAGTAGAAGTTAGTGTCGTTATCCGTTAGTATAGTATGAGGGACACCAAATCTTGTGATGATATTGGCCATCCTGAAGCTGACAACGCTTCTTGCCCCGACTTCCTTAAGGGGTTCAGCTTCTGCCCGTTTGGAAAAGAAGTCGGTTGCTGTGAGGATATATTTCAGTTATCTTGTTATGGTGAGAGGATATGGTCTCACGACGTCCATTCCCCAGATGGAAAATGGCTAGGATTACTTGTCCTGATGAAGTAAATCTCGGGGCTAGTGAATGAAGTTGGAATGAATCTGGCATGAGTGGCATTTGCGGTAAAACACTCGCAATCTCGTGCCACTATGGGCCAATAGTATCCAAGCCTTCAAACCTGGTGGGAAAGCTTATACCATGACTGGTGTGCTTCACATACTCCGGCATGAACATCATTCATGATGATAACATTTTATTCTCCATCAATGCATCCGAGGAGGAATCCATCGAGGCCTTGTTTGGAGAGGGCCTCTTATTGACCCGTACTGCCATATAGGACGAAGTTGATCACCCTTCTCTATATTTTCTCTCATTCAACCCTATTTGATGGATGTTCTCCCCGTTGAAGGTTGTTCGCAATGGGAGTCATCCAACCGATGGTAGGAGCATATAGCTCAAGGAGAATAATGACTTCATGGATTTCCTCCATCTTGGTCTGAACATATGGCAAGACCATTCGGAGGTGAGCAATACTGATGACTGTTTACTATCGGTCCAGGTCATCTAGGGATGTGTCTGCGTTGGCCAATGCATCGGCCTGGGAAGTCTAGGACTAGGGAATATAGGTCAATGTTGGTTCTGTAGAGAATTCCTCAATTAACGCTCATCTGTGGTCAAATAGGGGAATCAACTCCTCCTTTTTTGATAACATAGTCACCATTGACTTTCTTTAAGACTAGTTCTGAGTCACCTTTTACACTAAGGTGTTTCACTTGAGCTTGGAGTGTGAGCTCCAGGCCTGTAATGAGGGCTTGATACTCCGCCTCATTGTTCGTACATCCTTCTGACAAGAGGAAGGAATACGACAAAACTGCCTTCTCCGGGGTCATGAGTATTATCCTCAAACCCACCTTGTTAAATTTGGGTTCTTCCATCCTCTTCCCGGTCGGGCTCCGGGTTGCACCATTGAAGTACATTTCACATGCTGAGAACCCCTCTTGAATTGAGAAGATATCTTCATCGGGTAGCTCGATCTCCGGTGTGGCGGTCCCCGTTAAGGGGTGCTCTGCCAGAAAATCTGCTAATGCCTGGCCTTTAATGGCCTTTTGAGGCACGAACCAGATGTCGAACTGTTGCAAGATGAATTCCCATCGGGATAGGCACTCGGTCACCATCGGGCAGCTAAGGATGTACTTGAGCGGGTTATTGTGCGAGACCAAATAGACTTCATGATGCTGAAAATAATGTCGCAACATTTGAACTATGAATACCATGTACAAACAACTATTATCGATGTTTAAATATCGAGTCTCATTATCAATCATGGTTCGGCTGAGGTAATAGTGTCTTGTTTACTACCCGAGTCATTTTTTTGTGCGAGGAAGGCTCCCAGCGACCATTCTATGGTGGTCACGTATAGAATGATAGGCCTTCCTTCGAACGGGGCATGAGAACCAGTGGGCTTAAGAGATACCTCTTTAGGATATCAAATGCCACTTGGAATTCATCTTTCCATTGGTACATGACTCCCTTCTTCATTAGCTTGTAAAAGGAAAACATTTTCCTGCCAAGTTGCCTATGAACCGCCTGATATAGGCCAGGTTCCCTTGGAATCCCCTCAAATCGGTGAGATCGCGGGGAGGTGTCAGGCCGAGGATAGCCATTGTCTTTTCCAGGCTGACATCGATGCCATGATAGTGTATGATGAAGCCAAGGAATCTCCCTGCGGTAACCCCGAAGGCACATTTCATCGGGTTCATCTTCAGGCTATGCTGTCAATGTTTTTTGAAGACGGTCTCAAGGTCTGATAAGTGATCTGAGCGCTTTCTTTATTTGACCACCAAGTCATCTATGTAACATTCAACAAATTTCCCAAGGAATTTTTTTAAGATACAATTCATGGCATGTTGCTATATGGTGTCAGCGTTCTTAAGACCAAAGGGCAAGACCCTGTAATATAATACTCCTTGGGGGGCCCTGATGGCAGTGGCTTCTTCGTCTTCTCAGGCCATCTTGATCTGATTGTACCCAGAATAGCCATCCATGAAGGATAAATCCTCATACCCAGCCGTTGCATCGATTAATAACTCGGTGATTGGGACTGAGAAGTCATTATTCAGGAAATGCCGATTGAGATCTCTGAAATTGATTCAGGCGTGGATTTTCCCATTCTTTTTCTTGACCGGGACGATGTTGGCCAACCCGATGGGGTACTGGACCTCCCGTATGAAGCCTTCCTTAATGAGCATATCGATTTTAGCCTCTATTTTGGTGGCATGTGAGGGATGTTTCCTTTTGGCGGCCTTTTTATATCCCTGATGGTCTTCTGGAAGACCAAAATGGTGCATCGCCGCTTCGGGATCAAGTCCCGGCATCTCTGTGTAGTTCCAAGCAAAAACATCCTGATGTTGCTTCAGGAAAAAAAATATACTTCATGTTCCTTGGGACACATGACTGCACTAATGAGGGTGGGCCTCGGGTCTTCCTCAGTACCCAGGTTTATTTCCATTATCTCGTCCACCGTCGTGGAGATACCTTCCTCAAATGCGAGAGGTGCATCCCTGAGATCTTCCTCCTCTTCTTCTTCCAAATCCTTGTCTTTTTTATCTGACGGGAGGAGAGATCCCAGCATAGGTTCTTGGGAGCCCAGAGGTGAGGAATTGTGGGTGTCCTCACCAGCGTATTCACCCCCAAATGGAGGGTCATCAGTTGTTTTCGCGTTGTTATGCCTAACCATTATAGTTGAAGTCATGAGGACAACTGAGTGCAAGTCCATACTTGAACCCTTGATCTCAATATGGTTGATGTCCAGTACATAGTATCTTCCAAGTTGTTTGAGGGTGTTGTTATGAACCATTTCCAGACTATCTGTAGCGGGTGTCCAATAGATTCCATAAATCAAAGACTTATTCTTCTTTTGCTCATAGAAACCAGCGTCAATGTAATGTGACTTAGAGGGTTCAAAGGGGGACTTGTCGGTGTACAACGTCCCACTTTTCCCATTAACGCAGTACTTAATACACTGGTTGTAAGATGAAGGAATGGCCATGTGCTTATAGAGCCACGGCCTTCCCAACAGGGCATTGAATGCTGTGTTCTGTCGGACCACCAGGAATTCTGATTAGGCCACGAGGTCTCCAAAATGGGTTCTTAGTTTGATTATTCCCATTGGATTCTGATCACTCTTATCGTAACCCAATAGAGTGGTGGATGATGGTATTAAATCACCCTCAATGTAGCACAACTTACAATGTGTCTGTAGGGGAAGGAGTTTAACCCTAGAGCCGTTGTCTATAAAGAATTTGCGGATCTCAACATCATCTAGTGTTCCAGACACATACAGTGGTTTGATATGCCCCTACATGATGACGTCTTCATCTTGATCAGTGAAGGAGATCACCACAATGCATTTAGTCGAGGCAGTCTCCGTCCGGTAAATCTCAGTGGCAGCTACCTCGGTGTGAAACTCCTGGGGGCTGAGCAAGGCTTCATTAAACGCCTCCCTGAGGTCGGCTGATAGACTCAGGGCATCCAGGATGGACAGTTTGGATGCTACTGGTGCCAACTGATTAAGGATGTCCTACTTTTGCTCCAATGGCCGACGCTTCTCCTCTAGGGGAGAGTTCTAGTAGGTGGCATGGGAGCTGCAGTACGTGATGAGGAGGGACCGGTTGCGGGGTCAGATGTCGACGATGTTCCCACGTTCTAGGGACTAGGTCCAACCGGTCTATTTGTGTGCACTAGGCAGCTAGACTCTTGTTCCTCCTCTGATGGGTATCACAGAATAAAGGGGGTAGAGTTGTTTCTTGTAGAGGTAGAGGGTTATTATTTTTCATGTTCAGTCCGTTGAAGGACCCTCCCATGGGTTTCTGCGATATTGACGGTTTGGGACGAGGTCCAACCGTAGGATTGGTTTCGGCCGCAACTGCGCCTTCCCTGATATCCTCTGCCTCTGCGATTCCACATCCCGACACCTTGTGTCTAGAAGTTGGGTTCATAACTGTACCCCTCGTCAGAGGAAGATTCCATAAGATTGATGACATTAATAGAACCAAAGACTGGCTATTCATCCTCTGATATGTCAACCTGGCCAGTTGTCCCTGATGGAGCCATTTGGTGGGTCGGTGCCCGTGGTACATTGTTCGAGGGCATGAAATCTGACAGCGCCGGGACTAACTTTGTTCCGGTTGCAGACTTCTGCTCTTGTGATTGTTTATTCCTTCTTAAATTATGCTCAGATGACTAGCTTATGGATAGTTGTGAGGCCGATACTATCGGTTGTGCGACATCAGGGGCTGTTGGTGGCAATACCAGCTACTGTAGTTGAGCTCGGAGTATGCCCTAGGCTCAATGATAGTCTTCCGAGACATCCAGTTGTCAAACTTATGCCCCTTCTTGCTGGCAACTTCATTCCACCCCCTTGTAACACCCAAGACTTTCATGAGAAATATTTTTTTTATGTTATGTAATCATCAAAGGAATCTTTCACTACACACATCACTAGCTTGGCTTGCATTACACGCAATCGCGACCTTCCTAGATAGCTTGCGTCGTACGCAAAACCGAGTTTCACTAAACAACGATATGCTATTAAAATATTACTAAAACTAGCCATTATGAATAGTAATACCCACTTTTTTAAATTTTGTAAATTTTAATTTTCAAAATGGACTTCATTTTTGGATACTGAATATCGAAATTAGCCTATGGTGAAATTTTTGATTTTTTCTGAAAATATTCAATTTTTGATAAATAGTGAAAACACTGGGTTACTATTTAAAAACCGAATTTTTATTTAAATAATCATTTATTTTATTTAAATTTATTTTAGGACAAAATTGATACATAATACCTATATAATTTCAATGCAATTCATTGGAGTCATTTTATAATAATTTTAGATATATAAAAATTTTATTAAACTTTTCACCATCTTTTACCCACCTCCTTGGAAAATTTGCAAATTTACATAAAACATAATTTTACCACTTCTGTGAGTGGAATTTAGAAAATAATAGAGACACAGTTAATATCAAGGACTAAAATGTGGTTCAATGAGATGAAAATAATTTTTGGTGAATCGTAACTTTTTACTTTTTTTACCACGGTTAAAAGAAAATAAGAAAATTAACGGTAAAAATGTTATTATTATTACCCTAACACATGTCATAATTCTATTGGATAAGTGTAATTGGACCAAAACCAACATTAGGAATAAAATATGACCATTTAGGCCCACTTGGATTAGATTAGACATTTATTATTAATTTATTTAAAGAAGGGTTACAATAGTTAAAATCAAAGTTTAATAACTAAATCATTTTTAATATAGGGTTATACATAAGATAAATTCGACTATAAATATTAATTAGAAAGCTAAAACGGTTTCCTACATAATTATATTTTATTTGTAATTTTTATACAATACTTAATTTAATTTATTTATGACACAATGATGATACAGTAATTATCTTATTAATGAAATATTGACATAATTGATGTTGTAAATACCCAAATAAATGTAATTTGAGACTTTTTATGAATTACAATAATTTTCTAGGTTAATATGACATGTTAGTATTGATTTAATTATCATTATTAGAACTAATATTTCTGTTATGATTTTCACAAAAATCAATTACCAAATAGTGTGAAAATTGACATAAATTAGTTTTTAAAACAAATATTATGTTATTAATTTCTATTTTATTCATAAAAATCTATTGTTCGGCCAAATGACTTAGATAAGGTTTTATATATTAATAATAAACAACTTGGGGTTCGTTTGGCTTGTTATAGTATGTTTATTAACCTTATAGTGTAAGAAAACAAGAAGACACAGTAAAAGTTAAATTATCTAACTTAAAGTTAAATCTAAATGATAAAGTTAAAATAGTAACCTAAACTTTTCTAAATTCTATTTCATGAGAGGAGTTCAACCCATAACCACCTTAGCTTTGAAATAAATCAATTTGGAGCTATTAGAAACCGAATATTACTTTATAATAAAATAGTATTTTTAGTTTTTCATAAGGTGCCCCTCTCCTACCTTATAAAAGGGCACCTCCTCCCTCTCTTCCTCACAACACATTGAGCCTTCAGGCTCGGCTAACCCCTGTAAAATTCTCTTCTCCACTTCTGTAGAAACATCCTAGAGGTCCTGGTCTTCTTCAAAGATCAATTTTAGTGCCCTAAGGGGAGGTCTCAAAGAGGCCCTTTAAAGAAGAGGTAATGTCCGTTATTGATTCTTTCAACATTATTTCTTCTTCCACTTATTCTTATTTAGTTGTTTCATTATGAAGTTATAACATAAGAATCACTAATATAATGGTATGTTATTATAATTCTGAAACAACCTTGTTTCACCATCTATCCATCCTATAGAAAACGAAATTACCGCGCGTGCGTACGTACGGAATACCGTCTCCATGCTGTGGTATAATCTATTTTCCACCACCACCTTACTTGGATGGGTATAATGGTGTAAATAATAACTGTATATTATTATTCTAAAGTGATTTGGATTCTTAAATAGTATGAATACACTCCAACACAATTCCATGATCATTGGAACGATATCACCGCTCATACGTATGTACGGAATACCGTCTCCACGATGTGATGCGACTCATTCTACATGATCTTAATTGCATAATGATTATATAAATGAATTGATTGAATGAATATTATATATATTACACTAATACCATTCTGTAAATGAGGTATCTATAACCTAAAGATAATAATAATAATTTATTCGACAAAACCCGCGTAAGAACAAAAAGTAATAAACACCCGAATAACAAGTAGAAATAAAATATTACTAATAAGAAGCTAAGAATATGGCCATATATGATATAATAACAATTAGTATGATTCTGGAATAATTAAATGACATTATTTAAGTCATTATATAGGAGGTTCTGACACTTAAGTAGCATGCCGGACCTAAGGTAAGGGAAAATCACGCAATCTCATTTTTATCTGAGATTGTTTATACATCAGAATTTACTAGGGAATATTAATCATCCACATCCATGTTTCCTCAATATGTAATATTTATATCTTTCTAAAATTTGTTTAAATCTAATTTTACCCTCAGGTGAGTTTTTAGTAATAGATATGAAAGGAATATTTTGTCATTTTTCATATGGGGTGCTTTTTGACTTTTCTAACAAAAGTACGAGAAGAATGTTTTTTTAAATTATACGGCATGAATGGATTTTTAAAACATTATTTCCAAGAATATTCCATTACATGTTTTCAAGATTGTTTTTAATCAACTTGTTTTAGTTTAAAATTTTATTACATGTTAAGAAAGGAAAAAATGTTTTTGAAGTAGAAAGGATATTTTCCTCAAGAATGGAGTTCAAGTGTTTTATCAAAATTATTTTGCATCTAAGATAATATAGGGTTCTATTTCTATCCCTATTTTTACATTGATTTGATTATGTTATGATGGAATTATTTTTATGATGTCCTTTTATCTTATATGGATTATTTTATGATGGCATGATGTTTAAGATTCCCATTTTTATTACATAGGTTATGCTATGATGTATGATTTATGATTTTGTGGCACACATAAGAATAGTTTCATTATGAGATGGGCGGGACCAATATCTCCATCCAATGCATTGGGTAAATATTTATATCTCATGAGATAGACATGGCTGGAACGGCATGTTAAACCGGTTCAGTGAAACAGGACTGAAACGAGGAGTGAACTCGGTTCAGAAATGGACTTTGTCCGGAAAGATAGTCTTGGAAACAAGTCTTGACTGATAAGAAATGATTCTCTATGATTATGTGTGTATGCCACAATGTTTCATGTTTTAAGTTATGAATATTGGGATTACATTTCACTACTATGATTTATCCTATGTTATGAAATTATGATCTCTTTTGCGGGTAAACATTTCCAAAATGTTATGTTCTTATGAATATGATGTGATTGATATTTCTTTTATTTACCCTTACTGAGAATTTGAGCTCACCCTTTTGTACGTTTTCTTTCCCCAGGTCAGGAAGAAGGTAATTAAGTAGGATATGCCAAAAGGGACTCTAGATATGATGAAATAAATGGGAGACAATGTATATGCTTTGTGAACGAGTTGTTTATGTTTCCCAGTTTCCAAAGACACTATACCTATACAGTCCTTTCATGGTTTTCTTATATGTTGTAATAAGTGTACTTCAATTTTGAATTATTAACAATGTATGTATAGTCCACTGGAAGTAATTCCAGATAGCTATAGTTGATATCAGAGGAAAGGTATAGTCAACCTTTGGAAACTAGGAAGTGAAAGCCTTAGTAAGAACCCTAAGGATGATTCTAAGCATAGAACATAGTCTTAGTGTTTTAAAAATGGCCATGAATAACCTATGATAAGACCTTAAGTGTAAAATTTTATTCTTGATTATGTGTTTTTCCTATTATAATTAGTGTTGCTCACACTATTCTTCTTGGTTTTAGTCAATGGCAAGAACCTGAAAGAACCATGTTAATGCGGAATGTGACGAGCAATGCAATGATTGTCCCCATGAGCAACCAAACGTTGTGGGAGCTGGAATAAAAAATCTTGTATCCATGATCACACAACTTTCTCAAGCTATGAATCATGCAGGACTTCCAAGCGAGAAAATGAAGGAGCAACATTCTATTGAATCATTCATGAGGCAACGTCCACCTTCATTCAGCTGGTCTATTGATCCATTAGTGGATGAACAATGGATCAGTACTACTAAATAGATATTTTCAGTTCTTCAATGTTCTGAACATGATAAAGTCATCTTAGCAGTTTATCGTTTAGAAGGTGAAGCTGATCAATGGTGGAATCTTATCAAGAATACGAGGAAAAGAGATTATGTTGAGTCCATGTAATGGGACGAATTCAAGAACATATTTTTCAATAAGTACTTCCCTCATATTCTCCGATCAAAGATGGAGAAGGAGTTTCTTGAACTAATGAAAAAGGATGATGAATCTTTAGGTACCTATGAAGCAAATTTTACAAGACTTGCAAGGTACACTTCCAGAATTATTATCCAACCTAAGGGTAAGATCTATTGATTCATTATTGTCTTAAAATAAAATCTTCGAAGGGAGTTAACCATAAGGGAATTCAATAGCTACGAGGAAATCGTTCGATGTTCTCTCAAAGTTGAGATGGTGATTGGATTAACCCATCAGTCATATAGGTTTGATAAGAAGAGAAAAATGTAATTCAAATGAAAATCTAAAGAGCACACTAAAAAGAAGATGAGTTTTTTCTTATGCTCAAAGTGTGGAAAGAAGCATGAAGGGAGTTTTCTTAAATGGACAAGTAAATGTTTCAAATGTGGAAAGGTAGGTCATCGGGCATTTGAATGCCTCCATGATGGGAAGAAGATGTCTAGTGATGCGAACAAAGAAAAGGCTACACAGAGTGAACCTCCTACACTTCAATGTTACAAATGCAGGGAAATGGGGAATTATGCCAATCAATGCCCTAATCCAAGGGTTGTTGATGATGATCGGCGTCAACAAACTCTTAAGGCTAAAGACAAAGGAAAGTCACCTGAAATTTCTATTAGCGATGTGGAGTACGATAACGAAGTGGTGAAATGTACACTTACCATCCACTATAAAGTAGCAAATGATTTATTTAATTCTGGATCCACTCAAACTTTTATATTTAAAAAATTTTCTAAGGGTATCACCGTATTATCTCAACAATTAGATGTTGAGTTAGCTGTGAAAACCCCTAATGGCACAATAGTCACATCAAAAGTTTATAATTCTTCTCTGATTGAAGTTTGTGGGAAACTGCTTCCTGCAAATCTTGTGATCCTTCCTATAGTGGAATTTTATGTGATTCTTGGCATGGATTGGCTTTCTCTATATGGAGCTCATATCAATTTCCAAAGAAGGGAAGTCACATTTCATATTCCAGGTCAATCTATGATCATCTATCGATGCAAGGATGAACATAACCTTCCAGTGGAAATTTCTTCCATCATATGGGTTTTGATTCCACTAAATGAAGGCTATTTATCTCAAATGGTTGGTGAGAAACTCACAATTAATAATATGCCCATTGTACAGGAGTTTGATGATGTATTTCTAGAGGAATTACCGGGTCTTCCACCAAATTGTGAAGTTGATTTTTCAATAGAACTCGTACCAGGTGATTTACCTATTTCAAAGACACCTTATAGAATGGACCCAATTGAGTTGCAGGAATTGAAGAAGCAACACCAAGAGATTCTTGATAAGGGATTCATACTCCCTAGTATGTCACCTTGGGGAGCGCTTTTTCTGTTTTTTAAGAAGAAATATGGATCAATGAGGCTCTGCATTGATTATCGGGAACTTAACAAGATCACTATCAAGAACAAATATCCTCTCCCACGCATTGATGACTTATTTGACCAAATACACGGAGCTCAATACTTTTCCAAGATTGATCTTCGTTCAGGGTATCATCAATTAAGGGTCAAACGGGATGATATACCAAAGACAGCTTTCCGTACAAGGTATGGACAATATGAATTTATAGTGATGCCATTTGGTCTTAATAACGCCCCTGCTATCTTCATGGATCTGATGAATAGAGTCTTTAGAGACTATCTTGATCAGTTTGTGGTAGTCTTTATAAACGATATTCTTGTCTATTAAAAGAGCAAGGAAGAACATGATGATCACTTGAGAATTATATTTAAGACCCTGATAAAGGAGAATCTTTATGCCAAATTTTCCAAGTGTGAATTTTGGCTTCAAAAAGTTACATTTTTGGGTCACATAATCTCAAAAGAGGGGATATCTGTGGATCCAGAACAAAGAAGAGGTTATCGAAATATGTTCGAGACCAACAATAGTAACTGACATCCGAAGTTTTCATGGTTTGGCAGGATATTATCGACGTTTTATGAACGATTTTTCATGATAATGTAATCCACTCACCAGGTTGACTCAGAATGGAGATAAGTTTGTTTGGACGGAGGAATGTGAAGAGAATTTCAAGGAGTTGAAAAGAAGGTTATCCAGTGCACCTGTGATCACACTGCCTTGTAGTGGAGAAGGGTTTGTGATCTACAGTGATGCATCCAAGAAGGGGTTGGGGTGTGTTCTTATGCAAAATGATATGGTGATAGCTTAGGCCTCACGACAGTTGAAAATACATGAGCAAAATTACCCAACTCATGGTTTGGAGTTAGCTGCGGTAATCTTTGCAATAAATATTTGGAGGCATTATCTTTATGGAGAAAGGTGTGATATTTATACTGATCATAAAAGCTTAAAGTATATTTTCACACAAAATGAGCTAAATATGTGCCAAAAAAGATGGTTGGAGCTGATTATGGATTACGACTGCTCAATTCATTACCACCCTGGGAAAGCGCACAAGGTGGAAGATGCATTAAGTCGACAAGACCATGCTAGTTTATCCATGATGAGGACCACAAAAGATCCAATATTTATGGATTTACAAAGGATGGATCTTGGAATAATAATGGAAGGGGAAAAATCATATATTTCTCAACTGAATTTTCAACCATCTATACATGTGAAGATTAAAGAGGCGCAGAAAGAAGATGTAGAGTTACAAAAGTGGGTGTGAAATATTCCTGAATTCAACCTTGATTGTGATAGGATAATAATGTTCAGGAATCGGGTTTGTGTTCCTCATATCATAGAATTAAAGAAGGAGCTACTGGATGAGGCTCATAGTTCTTCATTCTCTATTCATCCTAGAAGCACGAAGATGTATATGGACCTGAACGAGTAATTCTGGTGGGATGGAATGAAAAGAGATGTTGTTGAATATGTCTCTCAATGATTGGTTTGTTAGCAAGGTAAAGCGGAGAGATAGTAGTCTACGGGGATGTTAAAACCATTACCCATACCAGAATGGAGATGGGAAAACATCACTATGGACTTTGCCACTGGACTTACTAAAACATCCAAAGCCTATAATGCTATCTGGGACATAGTTGATCGTCTTACAAAGTTTGCACACTTCATTTCTATTAGAGAGGATTTCTCTCTAGATCAACTTTCTAGGATATATGTAAAGGAAGTGGTAAGATTGCATGGAGTACCACTTTCCATTATATCTGATCGGAATCCGAGATTTAGCTCGAAGTTCTGGCGAAATCTTCAGCATACTCTGGATACAGAGTTGAGTTTCAGCAGTGTTTATCATCCTCAGACAGACGATCAGTCTGAGAGGACAATTCAAACTGTAGAAGATATCTTGAGAGCTTGCTCTATGGATTTCAAAGGTGGTTGGGATCAATACCTACCTTTGGTGAAATTTTCGTATAATAATAGCTTTCACTCCAGTATTCAGATGGCTCCTTATGAAGCTCTCTATGGAAATAAATGCAGGACTCCAACTTATTGGGATGAAGTTGGGGAAAGAATGCTATTAGGACCTGATCTTGTTGATGAGATGGCAGAAAAGGTCAGATCTATTCAACAACACATTAGAGATACTCAGAGTTGACAAAAATGTTATGCCGACAACCGAAGAAAAGAACTAGAGTTTGGAGTCAGTGATAAAGTGTTCTTACGAATATCTCCTTGGAATATAATAATAAGATTTGGAAAGAAGGGAAAGCTGGGCACTAGATATATTGGTCCTTTTGAAATTCTGGATCGTGATGGGATAGTAGCTTACCGACTGGTGCTTCCACCAAATCTCTCCCATGTTCATGATGTCTTCCATGTATCTCTCCTGAGAATGTACATACCTGATCCTTCACATGTACTCAGCTCAGATGTTGTACCGCTGGAACAAGATCATTCTTATGGAAAATAGCCAATAGAGATTATGGATCATAGCAAATAAGTCTTGAGGAACAAGACCACTCTCTTGGTGAAGTTTTTATGGAGGAACCACCAATTTTAAGAAGCTACATGAGAGCTTGAGGATATTATGAGGGAGAGGTTTCCCCATCTGTTTGTTACAGAGTGACGAACTTCGAGGGTGAAATTCATTTTAAGGGGGGTAGAATGTAACACCGGAGACTTTCATGAGAAATATTTTGTTTTTATGTTATATAAATCATCATAGAAATCTTTCACTACACACAACACTAGCTTGTCTTGCTTTACACGCAATCGCAACCTTCCTCGACAGCTTGCGTCGTACGAAATACCAAGTTTCACTAAACAATGATATTCTATTAAAATATTACTAAAACTAGCCGTTATGAATAGTTATACCCACTTTTTGAAATTTTGTAAATTTTATTTTTCAAAATTGACATTATTTTTGGATTCGAAATATCGAAATTACCCTAGGGTGGAATTTTGGTATTTTTCTGAAAACGTTCAATTTTTGATGAATAGTTAAAACGCTAATTTACTATTTAAAACCCAACTTTTTATTTAAATATACTAATTTAATTTATTTAAATTTTTTTAGGTCAAAATTGATACATAATACCTATATGAGTTCAATTCAATTCATTGGAGTCATTTTATAATAATTTTAGATATATATAAAAATTTTATTGAATTTTTCACCGTCTTTTACCCACGTCTTATGAGAATTTGCAAATTTACATAAAACATAATTTTACCGCTTCTGTGAGTGGAATTTTGAAAATCCAAGAGACATGGTTAATATCAAGGAATAAAATTTTGTTCAATAAGATGAAAATAATTTTTGGTGAATAGTAACTTTTTAATTTTTTAACCACGGTTAAAAGAAAATAAAGAAATTAAGGGTAAAAATGTTATTATTATTACCCTAACACATGTCCTAATTCTATTGTATTAGTGTAATTTGACCAAAGAAACATTAGGAATAACATATGACCATTTAGGCCCACTTGGATTAGATTAGGACATTTATTATTAATTTATTTAAAGAAGGGTTAAAATAGTTAAAATCAATGTTTAATAACTAAATAATTTTTAATATAAGGTTATACATAAGATAAATTCGACTATAAATATTCATTAGAAATATAAAACGATTTCCTACATAATGGCATTTTATTTTTAATTTTTATACGATAAATAATTTAATTTATTTATGACACAGTGATGATGCAGTAATTTTCTTATTAATGAAATATTGACGTAATTGATGTTATAAATATCCAAGTAAATGTAATTTTAGACTTTTTATGAATTACAATAAATTTATAGGTTAATATGACATGTTATTATTAATTTAATAAACTTTTTTCAAACTAATTGTTCTGTTATGATTTTCACAAAAATCGATTACCAAATACTGTCAAAATTGACAGAAAATAGTTTTTTAAACAAATGCTGTATTATTAATTGTTATTTTATTCCTAAATATCTAAGGTTCGGCCAAATGACTTATATAAGGTTATATATATTAATAATAAACAACTTGGGGTTATTTTGGCTTGTTATAGTAAGTTTATTAACCTTATAGTGTAAGAAAACAAGAAGACGCGGTAAATGTTAAATTATCTCAAATAATGATAAATCTAAATGATATGGTTAAAATAGAATCCTAAACATGTCTAAATTCTATTGTATGAGAGGATTTCGACCCATACCCACCTTATATTCGAAATAAATCAATTTAGAGATATTAAATACTGAATATTACTTTATAATAAAATAATATTTTCAGGTTTTCTTAAGGTGCCCCTCTCCTCCCTTATAAAGGGCATCTCCTCCCTCTCTTCCTCACACCACTTTGAGCCTTCAGGCTTGGCCAAACCCGGCCAAATTATCTTCTCCACTTCCCTAGAAACATATTAGATGTCCTGGTATTCTTCATTGACAAATTTTAGTGCCCTAAGAGGAAGTCTCAAATAGGCGCTTCAAAGAAGAGGTAATGTTCGTTATCGATTCATTCAACTTTATTTCTTCTTCCACTTATTCTTCTTTAGTTTTTTCATTATGAAGTAATAACATTAGTATCACTCATATAATGTTATGTTATTATATGAATCAAACAACCCTTTTTCACAATCTATCCATCCTACGGAAAACGAAATCACCGCGCGTGCGTACGTACGAAATACCGTCTCCACGCCATGGTGTAATCTATTTTCCACCACCACCTTACTTGGATGGGTATAATGGTGTAAATAATAAATATATATTATTATTTTAAAGTAATATTGATTCTTAAATAGTATACATACACTCCAATACAATTACACGATCATGGGAATGATATCATCGCTCGTGCGTACGTACGGAATACCGTCTCCACAATGTGATGCGACTCGTTCTACATGATCTTCATTGCATAATGATTATATAATTTAATTGAATGAATTAATATGATATATATTACACTAATAACATTCTGGAAATTAGGTATCTATAACCTAAAGAGAAAAATAATAATTTATTCGACAAAAAACGCATAAGAACAAAAAGTAATAAACACCCGAATAACAAGTAGCAATGAAACATTACTAATAAGAAGCTAAGAATATGGACATATATGATATCATAACAATGAGTATGATTCTGTAATAAGTCAATTACATTATTTAAATCATTATACAGGAGGTTCGGACACATACGAAGCAAATCGGACCTAAGGAAAGGGAAAATCTCACAATCTCATTTTTATCCGAGATTGTTTATACATCAGAATTTACTGGGTAATATTTATCATCCACATACATATTTCCTCAATATGTAATATTTATATCCTTCTACAATTGTTTAAATCCAATTTTACCCTTCTGTGAGTTTTTAATAAACGATATGAAAGGAATCTTTGGGCATTTTTCGTACGAGGTACTTTTTGTCTTTTCCGACAAAAGTACGAGAAGAATGTTTTTTTAACTTATACAACATTATGGATTCTTAAAGAATTATTTCCCAGAATCTTCCTTTACAAGTTTTCAAATTTATTTTTTATCAACTTCTTTTAGTTTAAAATTTTATAACATTTTAAGAGAGGGAAAAATGTTTTTGAAGTAGAAAAGATATTTTCCTCAAGAGTGGTGTTCAAGTGTTTTATCAAAATTATTTTCCATATAAGATGATATAGGGTTCTGTTTTCATCCCTATTTTTACATTTATTTGATTATGTTATTATAGAAGTATTTTTATGATGTATTTTTATCTTATATGGATTTTGTTATGATGGCATGATGATTAAAATTCCCATTTTTATTACATGGGTTATGCTATGATGTATGATTTATGGTTTTGTGGCACACAAAAGAATGGATTCATTATGAGATGGGTGGGACCTATATCTCCCTCCAATTAATTGGGTAAATATTTATATCTCATGAGATAAACATGGCTGGAATGACAGGTTAAACCGGTTCAGTGAAACAAGACTGAAATGAGGAGTGAACTCCGTTTAGAAATGGACTTTGTCCGCTAAGATATTCTTGGAAATGAGTCTTGACTAATAAGAAATGATTCTCTATGATTATGTGTATATGACACAAAGTTTCATGTTTTAAGTTACGATTATTGGGATTACATTTCACTACTATGATTTATCCCATATTATGAACTTATGATCTCTTTTGCAGGTTATGATTTCCAAAATGTTATGTTCTTATTAATTTGATGTGATTGATATTTCTTTTGATTACCCTTACTGAGATTTTGAGCTCACCCTTTTGTATGTTTTCTTTCCCTAGGTTAGGAAAAAGGTAATTAAGTAGGATATGCCAAAAGGGACTCTAGATTTTATGAAATAAATGGGAGGAAATATAGATGCTTTGTGAACCTGTTGTTTATGTTTCCTAGTTTCCAAAGACACTATACCTATACGGTCCTTTCATGGTTTTATTTTATGTTGTAATAAGTGTACTTCAATTTTGAAGTATTAACAATGTATGAAAATTATGTGTCGTTATACCCCCCCCCCTCCCCTTTGTCAGAGTCGGCTGTAGAAATATACGTTACATGCGCTGGGGGTGGTCCCAGCTCGACCTGTCTAGAGTCTACCATCCTTTGCAAAAGATCATTGAAGAAAAAGAATTCCTGAATATTGTGCCCCAATATCCAATGGTAGGGACAGTAATCTGGCATGTCATCGCAGCTGACTTCTTCAGGTTTCCTCGGCTCTGGGAGGCAAAGAAAGTTGCAATTCAGGGCGGCGATGAAGTAGTGACAGACTTGGTTATCTCGGAAAGAATATACTTTGTTCCTTCATTCTTATAACTGGTTCCGCTTCGACCCTCTCTGATCGTCCCGCCTGGGCGCAGGCTGCCGCTGATATACAGGGGGCCCTTGACGATTTGGTGGAGGCTTGAGGGTGGAGCTGGCGTAGGTGCTGGCTTGAGCGTGACAGAGGATGCTTCAAATCTGGCTGTTCTCTTTGCAGGAGCCTTCGAGGATATTTGGGACATCAAATTGGTCCACTACAGGGAGTCCTCAATTATCTAGGAAATGTCCGAGAGATGGCGGAAGCTAGTGGTGCACTCCACGGGTATGAGCGGTGTTCATAGCTCATCTCAAATATTATCAATGCATATATCAAGAAGCTCATCTTCAGGCATTGGCATGTTTAGAGAGTAGGTGAGGCCTTTCCATCTGGCGATGAAATCTGAAACCCTCTCGTTCTCCCTCTGTTTGCAGTTCATGAGGTCGCTGACTATTGCTTTCGGAAACGTCGAGCTGAAGTGGAATAGGAAATGCTGCCAAATTTATTCCCAGCTTTTTACTGACTGGGTTGGTAAACACGTATACCAGACGATGGTGGATCCTTGCAAGGCCCACACAAAGCATCTGAGTTTCACTTCTTCTTCTTGTTTTGAAGTTCCCATCATAGTGCCACAATAAGATGCATAATTCATCAAATGTTGTTCTGGTTCACCTGATCTATTGAAGATAGGGAATACAGGGCTCCCAAAATTCGGTGGGGGTGGTGTGTTGCTCACCCAATCTGGGTAGGGCTTCTTCTCTTGCTGTACTGGAGCGCGTCGACCTTCCATTGCTTCCAATCGAGCTATCAGTGCCTCAATATTATTGGTGAGACCCTGGTTTACATCCTTTTGGGCCCGATCCTAGGCAGGCATAGCCCGAGGTGTTTCCTGGGGATCCAGATTGGACAGCACCACGGGTGCGTATGCCGTTTGTGACGACTTCGGAGGGTTCAGGCGTACTAACTTAGGTTACTTCCTTAGTGCGGGGAAGTCTTGGTATTCATCTGAATCTATGTTTAGGTAGTTGGACGAACCAGGCGCCTCATTGGGTAGGGTAAGCATGGGTCTTTGAGGTGCCCATACTGGGAGTGCATGATGAGACCCTTCTTGGGACGCACTTTAGAAAAGGAGGTTCCTCTAGAGTAGCTCGGCGTTAAGCCATCTCAATTATTTCATCTCCTCTTCCGGTCGAGCGAATCTCTCTTAGAGCGTGAGTGGCTCATTTTTGTCAAGAGAAGGAGGTGGATTAAGGGTAACCAGCCCTTTATTCCTATCCTTATTGGAAGCTCACTGGGTAGGTGGAGGGAGGTTGGTTGGAAGGACGACCATATTTATAGCGGCCCTCTGGATCTAGGTGTGCACACCTGGGGGTTTGTTGTGAGTCACAGCCTGACCAGAACCATTGTCCCCCAATCCATCTGTATTTTCATCATCTCCAGTGTCAGCCATGGGGTTAGCCTCTGTGGCATTTATAGATACATATCGTAGGGCGGAGAATATATCATCTTTAAAATGGGAAGAGGATCTCCCGTGTCTCTTACTGGCCTTCCTTTTCCGGTCCCGGGATAGCCTTTGGACCCCTTGACAAAGGGTGACGCGGAGAGTTCTATGATGCGACCTAACGGTACTCCTTCCTCTGGGAGGGAATGATGATTCAAATGATGGGATAGGACGTGAACCTCTTCTTCTGACTGTCCTCCCAAGATGAGAGAAAACTGACTCTCATGGGGGAGGTTTTTGATGAGGGGGTAATAATGCCCCCAGCCCTGAGGGGTGGGGTTGGCTCCATTCCTTGGGCATTGAGTTTCCTTCAGATTTTATTTGTCTTATGGGGGGAATTTGTTGTTAAAAATTCCCCCAGCCTTACAGGCTGGGGTTTACCATGGATTGCGGTAGTGGCTGCAGCTATCGCTACCTGCCTGATCTTGCGTGCCCCCATTCAGGGGTGAACTGGGTTTGGTGTCGAGTTCTTCTATGAACCTATCCCTTCTGAGGAGGTAGGAAAAGATTTCTGATTGGCCTATCTTAGGTGAGAGGCATGTTGTATGCTCTCAGTGGCCTGATTCAGGAGTTCTTGAATAGCTTGTTCCCGTCGGGTCTAACACTTCTAGGACTTACTCAAGGCCTAACTCTGTTGGGTGTATTGCCTTTCCAGAATAGGGAGAACGCTCAATTTCCATATTGATGTGATGATTTTGCAAGACACCATGCCAAACGGGTTCTTCTGGGCGGGGTGCGAAGTGAAATGCAGAGCTCCATGTTCTCCCCATTCCCCTGATATGGACTCCTGTCAGAGTGTCACCGATGAGGCGGCACAACTCATGCAGTGCACGAAGGCAGGCTATCTCCATGTTTCCTTTACGTCTCTCGGGTCACCACTGCAATTCCGACGGAAGAGCATCCAGGTTGATGTGACGCAGAAGGTCTCCTATTATCTTGACATGGTCTACATACCCGTTGTAGGGTAGGAATCTTGATTTCAACCGGCAGAGGGTTTTCCATATATTTTGGCAGATACCGTGCACACACTCTTCCAACAACTCTCTAGGTATGTCGAACTGAGAGGTGGCCGTGGTCCAAAACATGACTGGTATATCATTTCTGGCCAGTCATTTCCTCATGTGCAATATGTCGGCATACTCTTCCACTAGTGACTCCTATACCTGGTCGTCCCAACTAAGACGCTAGCTGTCAGTGTGGTTAGAGACAGTGGGACCGGTAGGTTTTGAATCACTATGTGGGCGATTCTGAGGTGGTTCAGAAGATGAACGTGCCCCCAGAACGTCTCCCGATTGAAGAGGGTGTCGTTAGAAATTGAATGGGAATCTGACATGCTTGATCTCATCCTACAAAGTGCCTCAGCATACAGGGGCTTTTCTGTGCTTGATTCGGCAGGTGAAGGACCTTCCTGTCGATATGATACGTCACTGTAGGGAGGACCTCTACAATGACAACCGTGATGGTGAGGGCTACTATCACAGCTGGATGCCTCACTGCATATATGACTTTTACAGTGGATACCCTTGGGAGGACCTCTAAGGCGTATCGCAACAAGGGGAGGACCTTCTAGTAGCGTATCGTTGTTACGGGGAGGGCCTTCATAACAACTGCCATCATGGTGAGGATGACCATCATGGTTTGACATTCGATATGCATCTTGGGGAGGACCTTCAAGACACACTGTGACAAGGGGAGGTCCGTCTTTTATCGTGGGGCCACTGCAGGGAGGACCTTCGCAATGGCAGTTGTGGGGGCGAGGACTACCATCACAGCTGCTGTAATTGTGAGGACTACCATTACAGCTACCGCAAGGAGAATATATTTGGGGTACACCCTGAGGATGGCCTTCAGAATATACCACAATAATGGGAGGGCCTTCCCGTTGCTTGACGTCTCTAAAGGGAGGACCTCTGTTATTAGGGTGGTGAGGACTACCCCTGTTATATGATGCCCAGCTGCGCGGAGTGTCGTTGAAACGTGACCCCTAGGGAGGACCATTAGGGGAGGCTATGACAAGCAGAGGGCCTTCTTATCGTGATGTGACGTCCCTGCGGGGAGGGCCTCCGTAGATGAGACTATGATAGCGAGGACTAATATCACATTTTGTGGTCTCATTGCATGGAGAGTGTTTACAGCGTATTCCCCGGGGAGGACCTTTAGGGTGGACCGCAGCAAGTGGAGGACCTTCTTGCTGCATGATCTTCTGGCCACGTGAAGGTTTCCGTGACTCGCATCAAAATAGGAGATCTCGTGATCGATTGTTATATACCTGCGAGGGGGGGGGGGGGGGTGGGGGCCCATAGGTGCTCTGGGGAGGACCTTCAGATCTTCTGGTATAAACATTTCAGGTAGGACATTCGTAACTTCTACTTCCACTCCCATAATATGGTAATGGGTGGGTAGGGTTCTGAGCCTCCGATATGTGCTTAGCGGCATTGGGAACCCCAGCTTCTGGAAGTGCAGAGTCATGAACCAGATATTTATTTCCTAGATGCCTTTGGTGTGTTCGGGGCACTCTCTTGTGAGCAGCGGGGACCGCCTGCTATTTACAACGTCCTTCAACTTTGGGTCCCTGTCTAATTGGGTCTCGTGATGTTGCCGGGATATGCCGACGAACGTCTTGACTTTTAGCAGGGATATATGCCTTCTATGGAGCATCATCGTGATGTACGGGTGTCTCCCAGTTGGAACGAGTGAAGCTGCTCGATCCGGTTGCCCTTGTGTCAAAGAATATAGCCAGCGACCCTCCTGGGTGGAAGCCAGGATGCATATCTGCTCCGAGGAGGCTATCTCGTCTCTTATATGAGTCGCCTCAATTGGGGATATGGGATCATAGGCCCGAATCCTTGTTGTTTCCCCTGATGCAATTAAATTCTAGCACATCTGCAAGATAGGATCTAGGATCAATACCTGCTCCTCCATCATTACCAGGATATGTTTAGAGACATCTTTGGCTGGAACGGGTATGAAGGCCCATTCTGGTGTTGGAGTAGGAATATCCTGCTCCGGTCCTCCAGTGGTTAGTGGGTACTGACAATTATCATGTGTCAGGGCAGGTGAACGAATCTGCCCCTGTACCGGGATATGCCGGTTTATCTCTCTGTTTCCCACCACATCGGGATAGTGGACTTTACTTGAATCCACATGGAGTTGGACCTGCATATATAGGTTTCCCACTATATCAAGTTGGTGGCCTTTGTTGGCAGGGGGACGTGCCCTCCTATGAGTTGTCGCCACATCTGGGTGGTGGGCTCTGTTGATTTCCACCGTGCCGGGATGGTAGGCATCATAAGGTCCTTCTAGGAGCTGGTCCTGCAGGCGTTGGGTCTCCACCATGTCGGGTTGGTGGGCTTCAAGACATTAGGTAGGGAGAGTTTCTGGCCCAGTAAGTGCCTTCCTTTGTGAGAGACAGTATTGATGGAGTTTTGCGGGAATGCGCTCCTGCTCGGATGATGCCACCATATCTGGATGGTGGGCTCGAGAGGAGCGAACAGGTGTGTGTGCCTGTTCGTGATGCATCTCCATGACTGGGAAGCGGAGCTCTTCCTCAGGGAAAAGTGTGATGACCGGTCCCCGGTTGTACATTTTCCGCCCTCATCGGGAGGTTCGAGGGGCCGGAGCTCGGGGAGCGTGGGCCTGGATCCTCCAGGTGATGTCCTCCCTGGTGAGAGGATGTTGAGTCGCGGCGTGACTGTGATGACATCTTTCAGAGGGGGTCATTGGAGCGGATCCCCCTTTTGGTGGGGATGAAGTCCTCAGCGTCGACCACATCCGCCTCCCTAAGATAATGGAGGTACACGTTGTCTCACTCTGAGGATAGACTCTCGAAACGGTTGTAGACAGCAACAGGGGCTGTATGGATCTGCTTCGGTAGCTACTTCTGGGCAGGCGACCGGAGATTTCTGGAAGATTGGAGGGCGTGCATGGCTGCCACCATCTTTGGGAGTGTACCGTTCAGGTGTTTCTCTCGAATCAACATGTCTGAGACCCAGCGTTGAAGACGCTCAGTGGGTTACGGGTTCCTCTATTGGTGAGGATGCCCGGTTGTCGTGAATCCTGAAGGGCGCACTTGCGAGTTCCTTCATGACGCCATTGGATCGAAGGGAGTTTTGTGTGGTACCTGTAAAACATTTTAACAAATACAAACATCAAACCCGTTAAAGCAGCATCTCATGATCTCATGTGTAACTAATGACCTTGCTTGGACCTCCTTGAGAGTATAAGGGGGAACATGGTGGGATTAGGTTAAATCATCCATGCTTGGTTAATGATTCATGTCGAGTTCACCATTTTTTGTTTCGAACTATTCCTCTTCGGCAGAGATGGAGGGCTGACGCACCCGATTGTCGGTCTCAGGGATGGATGAGCCCCGTTCGATTACTATAGTCGGGTACACTGGTCATTGTTTTGAAACGCCCAATGGTTCTATATCCAATGATACGTGGACCTACTTTCCAAATTAAGGCTTCTGTTGAGTGGTTTGTCCAGCGATTCTTAAGAACTCACATTGGTCTAGAGGATGGGAATTCAAGCTCATCGGACCCTTTTGGGGGGAATTACTGTATGTTCTAGGACTCTCTTATAGATTTAAGATGTATTCATATGTTTGTGAATCTTTAGTTTATACCAAAACATAGTATCCATGGATTTTTCATGGTTGGAAATGGTCAGCTGAACGCAGGGATTCAAGATCATTTTTTCCCGAGGTTTACCATCCCTCAGAGGATTAATGACGCCGAGGAGTCTGGACTCATTGTGGCAGCCCTAGGGGTAGTGCGGTGAACCGACGTGAAGATTGTCGGATCAACTGGTTGTTGGGATTTATCCTCAGGGAGGATTCCTACGTACCATATCTAGGAGGTAGGGATCAATTTCCACGTAGTTTGAATGTACAGTTTAACATCATGCGGGACGAAGGTGAACTGAAGTGAAGGTTGTCGGAACAACCGGGTGGTGGGCTTGAACCTCTAAGAGGCTTCAAACATACCCTAACAGGAGACAGGGATAAAAGTCCTCGTAGTTTTCATACACACTTTAACTTCATGTGGGACGAAGGAAAACCGATGTGAAGGTTGTCGGAACAACCGGGTGGTGGGATTGACCCTCTTAGAGGATTCCTACGTACCCTGCTCAGGAGATAGGGATTGAAGTATTTGTAGTTCGCAAGGGTGGGGCTTATGCTCTGTGGCCACCAATAAGAGGATTTCATTGTCGATGATTACTCTAATCCCATGTGAGTCATGCTTGTTGTGAGAAACAAGAGTCAGTAGGGACCAGACTATGACATCGCGAAAGGTTTGTCCTTGAGAAGTTGAGTAGGGATTACGCATGAGGGTGGCATAGAAAGTCGGGGATTACTCCAGGATGGACGCCCATGGTTTCTTCCTTATTTCTGGACATGAGGGGATCCCAAACCATTGGTGGTTTTTGGACTATAATGGGGACCAATGCCTATGCTCAAGTGCACAAGTGGGATAACCCCAAGGGCGTTGGAATCAATCTGAACAAAGGGAGATGAAAAGTGTGAATTACATGCCCGATATTTGGAACACAATGAGGGTGGCATGGTGTGGAGGATAACTATTGACCATGTTCGAAACACAGCATTCATATCACGTTAGCCTGAAATGGGTATGAACAAATGAGGGTTGACTGCTGACCGTGTTCGAAACACAGGACCTGTATCGAAGTGTTGTCCAAAGTCTTCCGGGGTATTGGCCTAGGAATGTAGGCAAGCCGATGCGGCATGGGACCAGGCTGTTATGGGGTCCCTTCAGACATTCAAGGGAATGAAGATCTGAATGAAGGACGTGCAAAGCATGCGGTGGATTGATGGAATGTTTGAATGGAATCCAACACTCTTGAAGTTATGCCACTGTAAACATAGCATAAGGCATCTCTTTCATGGAGCAGGAGACATCCAATTATTGAATGATAGGGAATGATACAGTTTATAGTCATGTAAAGAGGACTGTTTCCATATAGTTTAACTTTATATGGATAGGACGAGGGCCATAAAGTTTAATGTCATGTGGTCAGGATGACTAGGTAGGAGATATCTAGCAATGTTGGTGTGGGACTTACGCAAGGGAGGCCCTTTCTGGATGAACCTCGAAAAAGGAGCTTGGAAATGGGGTTATAGGAGAGTCATGAGGAGTATCTCGACTCATGGAATGTATTGGAAGGTTATTGGGGCGGCACAAGGGTGCAATGTGAAATACTGCTGACCCGGCCTAAAGGCTCGGGACTGCAGCCAGGCAGTGAACCCGAGCAGGGGGCGGGGGCGCAGCCCCCGCGGTATGGACCAGCGAGTGCATGGGGTTTTCCGCTTGGGGAGGGCCGCGTAAGAGTTGGCCATGAGTGAATGGCTACGGTGGAGCTGGCTGCATAGGAAACAACCGCGGAGGGGCTGTTCGCGAAGGAGCCGGCCGCGTAGGGCTGGCTGCTTGTTATTCGCTGTTTTGTTGTCCGCGAAGGGGGTCCGCGGAGGAGCTGGCCGCGAGGGAGTTGGCCGCGAAGGACTAGGCCGTGAAGGATGGCCATCCGGGAAGGGTGTTGTCAGTGAAGGATGGTTGTCCGCGAAGGGTGTTGTCCACGAAGGATGGCCGTCCACAAAGGATGGTCGTCCGTGAAGGAGGTTGTCCGCGAAGGAAATGGCCGCGAAAGAGGCTGTCTGTGAAGGACGATGTCGCCCGTCCTACTTCACGACTGTGGAGGGGTTTCCACCTCTATTTCAAGAATGACAATTTTCCGCGGAGGGGTTGGCCGTACATGAAGGAGATGGATGCATGTGGTTCAGGGTTTGGTTTCTCCCCTACATTGAATAGTGCATCCGTGGACGATATGGGGTCCGTGGATGGTCGCGGAACATTACCGCTAAGAGCGATTTCTCCAGTTTCTCCCAACGGGTTTTCATCCATCCTTCCTCCCTCAATTTTTACTTCCCCTCGGTGAATATGTATAAAGTAACGAAGGGGATATGGTGCACTGGACCTTTTGAGGAAGCGCATGAAGGAATCCCCACCAGTGTAGGACTCGGTCAATGAGCGATTTTTCAGAACCGAGATTCAAGGGATTGCTCTGCGGCCGTGAACCTCTCTACCTTTGATCATCGAACGACGATGTATGTGGTCTAGGAAAGTTGAAGTGGTTCACAGCTGGGGTGGTTTTTTTGGTGGACCGGCCTAGCGCATGTCCTGCTTCACGCCCGGGGAGGGTCCCCGCCTCTATTTCGCGGATGACGCTGGTCCACGGAATTTTGGGAGGGCTGTCCACCGAAATGGTCGTGTACTATTGCTGGGAACTAGTGTACGGACCAGTTCGGTCCTTTTACAAGTCTTCTCATAATTGGATTTCCCCCTTGCTGAATTTTCAGGACCCTACAATCAATTATTTGATATTTCTATTAATAAAATAATCATTGCATCAATATTTTGTTAGGATTAAAGGAAATTATTTTTCTATAAAAATACAATAAAATAACCATGATATAGATAATTATTTTTAAATTTCATATAATATTTATGTTTGAATATATCTCCCTCTTATCCCAATATAATGATTATTTTACTTATAATAAATATGAGTGTGACATTTTTTCACTTTCAATGGTTTTATTAATATCAATTTATTTTCATGATAATGTGGCCATTAAATGACTTAATTTAGAACCATATAAATTAAGGGTATAAATATATTTATCAAAAAATATTTTTTATTTTTATGAGGTCATTTTATATTCTTTATAATTTAATTGTTGACCGAAATTACATAATTTTCCTTTTATCATGGAAATAAAATTTATCATGGTTGTTATTCATATTTTCCCTAAAAAAGGGACCTACATAACAACTTTGTCCCTACTGAATCCTAAATTGACATCAATTTTTCAATATTCAAAACAATGAAGTTTTAGAATAAAGTATAAAATCAAACTGAAAAAATTTCATGAAAATCAGTTTTTCTAAAAAAAGTCTTTTTAAAATGGAATTTTTTTTTATTATAAATTCTTCTATAAAATCCATTTTAAATACCATAATTTGATCAAAACTAAATAAGTATAATTAAAATCTAATCCGGAACATAATTTTATCATGTAATTAAGGTAAAATAAAATAAAAGGTTAAATAAAATTAGTGTTTTCACTATTCATTAAATAAATGTAACTTATCATAAAAATACCAAAATTTTACAAATGTTATTTTTTGTATTACACATTAAAAGAAGTTATTTATTTTATCAAATAAAATACATAAATGTGTAAAACATTGGATTTTAAATATATTTTTCATTAAAATGTGGTAAAATGACGTTTAAAAAATATAACTTTTTAATCTTAAAGAAATGAGTTTTTATTATTTTATTCATATAAAATATACTCGATAAATTTCAAAAAATTCATTTTATGTAATAAATATCAACTGGATTATTATATTTTAATAATTTTCATTTATTTCATTTATTAAAATAACATTTCATTGTCGGAATAGTTTTTTTATAAAAATACATTATTTCTGTTTAATTAGTTTGTATATTTATATCAAATACATCAGTAACTACATAATTCCTAATTTTATATTTTAATTAATCATATTATACCTTCTATTCTAAATAATAGGCTATGACTGTCTTTTTTAATTATTAATAAAATGAGTTTTCATTGAAACTCAGTGTTGCATGTAACGCAAGTTAATACGGTATTGCATGAAATATAAGACTATCATGTTGTAGTTGTACAATGCAAGTTATAAAAATTATTTAAAAAGCTACTTAATAAAAATATCATGGTGTTACATTCTACCCCCCTTAAAATGATTCCCTCCCTCCAAATTCATCTGGGTTATTTATGGATAAATAGATGAATGTTTTTTTCATAGAAACCCACATTGCTAAAACAAATACTAAAAAATTATTTTAAAAGGAATTTTTTGAAAACAATGTTTACACCAAGTTAATCATAACTATGTTTCGACTTATAAGACTATACATGGAATGTGAAAATATGGACACAGAATATAAATAAAAAGATCATGTTCTGATTGAGAGTGATAGAAACCATGATTAGGATAATGTTAAATATCAAAATCTATAAATCCGCGATGAATTAGGGGACTCATTGATTTATAGGACAAGCAGGTATTAAGATATCATTTTTGGTTTCAAGATCCATTTCAAATAGTTAAGAAATTATTGTAGTACTATGATTTATTATCATAAGGAAATATAATTGTAATGTAGTGTCTTATTCTTTAACAAATAAAAACCACAAACTCATAGTTATCTCCCATAATGAGTATTCGAGTTGAATTCATCAGGCATGAAGTACCAAGATCCAAAAACTTTTATAAAAATCTATTATCCATTTCTTTCATAATTTCAAAAAACAAAAATTGTTTGAATAAGATAATATAATTCTCTGAGAATAATAATCACTTATATATGTAGTAACCAAATTTAAACATTGATCATTCAATAAATATTTACCCTCACTATTAATCAAGGATATTATGATTAAATCCCAAAAATTAATAAGTACATAATCCCATCAATATCCAAATTTATTTAACATTTATCTCCAAATAACATTAATAACTTTTAATGTCTCATACCAAAAAGTAATTTCCCAAATAATATGAACGTTATGATAACCATTTCTATAAGTAACCTGAATGACCATAAATCTACAAGAAAACGTATATGCCTTTAAAATAAAATTCAACCTTGATTCCCTAAATTATATCCCACATTATCATATAAGGGTTTCCAAAATAAAAATATTCACTCAAAATAATGTTAATCAAACTAAAAAATATCTAAACCAATATATAAAGTATATATTCCATAAAATCATATTATTATTAATTCATCAAATTTCATGAATATTAATAAAATTTCAAATTAATTAGGACATCACATCTTCCAGTGGTCTAAGATGCATTGTTATGTCCCTTCAGTTGTTTGTTTGATTCCCACATCCTTATTGGATGAGATGGGTTTTCACAAATCCTGTGTGTTGTCATTTGTATAAAACTATATAACTATTATATAATTCCAAATATATGACACTATCCTCAAAAAATAACCATACCATTTTTTTAACATCGACGTATATCCTGAACCTTTCACTGTTCATTCCAAAAATTAGTAACCCAAAATTACCTCAAAAATAAAATTATCCAATAATACTATTAATATCCTTAAAATTTTATAACATTAAGCCTAAAAGACTGTCTCTGAGACATAAAACATTTTATAATCCTTAAATTTATAAATTCCCGATGATATACTTAACTATTCATAAATCCGCTTAATCTTCTTATTTTTCTAAGACCAACATTGATTCAAAATGTAGTAGCACAGGTTCCACACATCTGAATCCAGTACTAAATGCAAAAACATTATACATGTGACCCAATTTTTTTCATTAATCATACACCATAAAATGTAAATAATGGATCACCTATATTCTCAAAGACCATTTATGTTTAGAGTTTTATATAATTAGGACAAACTCTTAATATCTTGGGTCAATAAACAACAGGTTCATAAACAAAAGAAAATTATCTACTAATGTTCCGAGCTTTTCTTATTTAACATTATTCCTTCCACATAATCCATATGAATTATTTCAAGAAAAAAAATAAGTTAACATCATTCCTTACAACATGGGGAAAAGATATATATAAAAAAGGGCGAGATAAAATGCCCAGTAACTATAAACAAAGGATATATGAATCATAATATAACTATAAATTTATAATGATATGATAATTATACCCTGATTATCAAATATCATAATATGAAATCAATGTACAAACCTTGGGAGTTCCTAATACATGAATCATAAGAAAATAAAGAATAAAAGAAATGAAATCATAACATATGAATAAGAAATGGAATTTTTGGAATATATATAGTCATATAATAATGATTTATATATTAGTCTAGGCATTGATGACACGGATATTTTAGTAGTATGGTTTCACTCCCCATACCATCTTGGTAATCATGGTTTACTCCCATAACCATCCTGGTAGCCAAGGTTCACTCCCATTACAATATCAGTAGTCGTTGTTCATTCCAATAACCATCTTAGTAGTCATGGTTCACTCCCATAAGCATCTTGGTAGACAATGTCCTTCTTGTATATCTTACGAAATATAAATCATTACCCAATTTATTGGAGGGTGATATAGGTCCCACCTATCACATAATCAAATAATATATACATGTTCCCCAAGATAAAAAATAATTATATATTAACCTATGAAATTAAATGGGAATCATAAACATGTAATCATATCATGACATGTGGTAAAGAGAGTGGTTTTTAAATCATTTCATAAAAATAATAACACATGAAAAGAACTGGGATTCCTAAACATCATGCCATTAAAACATTAACCATTCAGAGAAATATTATGAATTGTATTCTTGGACTATAATAAAGTATTTCATTGTAAGCGGGGAAGGATTTAGAAAGATCACATCGAACAAGGATTTTCATTAAAACCCATTTAAAACATAAAAAAATTTCAAACTTTATTTCTTTTAAAACACTTTCAAAACATATAATATAATCATGGGAAAATCATTTAAAAAATGTTAATGAGGAAAATATCATTTTATCGTAGAATTTTCATTATTTTCATAAAATGTGGAGCAATTTTAAAAGAAAAAATTTAATTTCAAAATAAAAATTAAATTTTATAAGATAAGATTCATGGATATAAGGAATCATGACATCATAAAAATTCATTCATGTTGTATAATTTAAAAAAATATTATCCCTGTACTTTTCCCAAAAATATCAAAAAGTACCTCATGAAAAAAATGGAAAAATATTCATTTTAAACTGTATAATAAAAAGTCATTCATGGTAAAAATTAATATAAAAAATTTTAGAATAATATAAAAAATATTTTGGAATACATATTTTGGATTCTTGAATATGGAGGATAATTTTACACCAGTAAATACTTACATATAAACAATTTCGGATAATAATGAGATAGTAAAATTATATCTTACCAATTTATAATCAGTCAATTAATATGCATCATAAAATAAATAATATTATACATATATAAGTACCTTAACATTCAAAATAAGAATAATAAAAAAAACATTCATGGGAAGCATTAACACCACACAAAATATACAGGTTGTGTATAATGCATATGTCACACAAAAATAAAAGTGAGACAAAGTAATCGCATACCATATTTATGAATTCCTTTAATATGTAATAGATTATCATTTATAATAGATTAAATAATATTATTAACTTATTGAAGAAAAATATTTATATTTATGATATCATATATTATCATATTATCCCCCTTCGAATAAAATTTCAGTATTACTCTTATCTCGATAGTTAATTGTTTCATTTTTATATAAGCATGTTTTGTCATATAAGGCCAAAATATTTTTTATAGGATATAGTTATATGACTTTTAAAATCAAATTAAGGTAGTATATATTATATTTATTCATTGTATACTTTTATATAATCATTCTTTAATTATGAATAAGGAAAATGAATCACATCGTGTCATAGATACGGTAGTCCTTACGTACGCACTAATGATGATATCATTTCATTATTAATAAAAATTATGGATTTGAATGGAATAAATATATTGATTATTAAATCAATATAATGTAATAATCATTAGATATGTCTATTACATCAATCATTATACCCATACAAATAAAGTTATAATGAAAAAATATTACACCATGGTGTGCTGATGGTATGTCGTACGTACACATGCATGGTACCCTCAATTTTCATAGGATGGATAATAGTTGATTTTTTTGTTTTATAATCATTAAAACATATCTGAATACAGGTGAAACTACATTTTTCACTTTACAATGTAAACCAGACTTTTATAGAAAATAGTAGAATGAATAATTTTTAATGAGTCATTGGAGATGATTACCTCTTCCTTGGTGAAAATCCAATAAATATCTTATTAGGGACACTATAGTTTATCTTCTTGAAAGACTATAGTCTATAGAATTTGTCTAGGGATTTATATAATGGGAAATTGTAGAGTTTTCTCAGGCTTCAGGGATCAATGGGATGTGAAGAAGTTAAGGAGGATGTGCCCTTTTATAGTTGATAGAAGGGGCACTTTTTTTGGAAATTATCAAAATATTAATTTATAATCAATTACTATTATATAAAAATACCTGGAGAAATCCATTATCTGAATATTAGATGAGATAAGTTTTTAATATCTGTAACCAATGAAATTATGACATGTTTTGGTTTTATTTTAGACCTTGTCATTTTGATTAACTTATAGTAAATCTATTTTAATTTTAATAGTGATAATAAATCATTAAATAGAAAATGGTTATAATTATTTATTTATAATGTATAAAATATCCTTAAAAGGGCACTTTATGATATTTTACACAATTTAAAAATAAATTTTAATTATATTTATTAGGTTTAAATAATTTATTAATATATTAATTTTTATAAAATATCATTAGTATCCTTTTTGACATTATTCATTACATCAACATTTTAAAAAATAAATATAGTTAGATAACATTGAAAAATAATTATTTAATACACTCCAGACTTCTCATAGTCAAGTATAAATTTTTTTAATGTCATTTATTTTCAATTAATAAAATAATTATTGATTCATTATTATGTCAGCATTAAAGGTATTTATTTTGTCACTAAAAATTTTAAATAAATTAACATAAAATAAATAATTATTTTATCTTTACAGAGAATGTTTCTTTGCAAATATATCTCTTGTTTATCCCAATTAAAAAAATTATTATACTTATAATAAATATGAGCGTGACATTTTTTCACTTTCAATGGGTTTATTAATATTTGTTTCATTTTCATTTAGAAGAAGACATTAAATGACTCTATTTAAAACCTTATACAATATAGGTAGAATTATATTAATCCTATAAAAATTTGTAAACTTGTATTGTAATTTTATATTCTTTGATATTTTATTTTCATCCAAAATTATATAATTTACCTTTTACTATGGTAACAAAATTTACCACAGTTACTATTCATATTAGCAAAAAAGGGACTGATATTACAAATTTAGACCTCCTAGATGAAAATTAGAAATATATTATTATAATTCACAACATTTATGTCTCAAAATTTAATTTAAAATAAATCCGGTAAAATGTCAAGAAAAAACAATTTTTTCTGAAAAATGTCCTTTCAAAAATGGAAAATATTTTTATAATAAATTAATGTATGAAACCAATTTCACAAACCATAATTGGATTTAAATGAAATAATTATAATTTAAAAATAATCCAAAAAATAATATTTCCATTTTAATAAAGAAAAATAATATACAATTTTCAATAAAAATCATTATTTTTACTATTCGTTTATAAATGAAACTAATCAGAGAAAAAACAGAATATTAATCACAGTTAATTTTTATATTAAGATTTAAAATAAAGGTGTTAATTTTTTTAAATAATATATATATGTGTGTGTGTGTGTGTGTGGGTAAAAATTTGTAATTAAAATAGGTTCTCCCTTAAAAGGTGGTAAAACTGTCTTTACAAAATTATAGATTCTATGATTAAAAATGGGTATGTTCTTATTTTATTCCTATAAAATGTATTTGAAAAATTAAAAAAACAAATCATTTACAATTATGATATTAATTTAATTATGATCATTCACTAATTTTTATTAATTTCATTTTTTAAAATGAAATGCCTTCGTGGGAATTGTTGTTTATAAAAACACATTATTAATTTCCACTATGTTTCTATCTTTATTTAAAATACATCATTAAAAATAGAAATCATATTTCATATTTTAATTAATCATTTTATACCTTGAATTCAAACTAATATGTTATAATTATCTTGTTTAAATATTAATAAAATGAGTTTTCATAGAAACTCAGTGTTGTGTGTAACGCAAGCTAACCCGATGTTGCGTAAAACACAATCTTATCATGTATTAATTGTGAAATGAAAGTTATAAAATTATTTAAAAATATATTTAATAAAATTTTAAGGGCATTACATTCATACCACCTTAAAATAAATTTTACCTTCGAAATTCAGCTAGGTTATCAAAGGAAAAATAAATGAAAGTTTCTTCCACAAAAACCCATATAATAAAAACAAATACTAAAAATTCAGTTTAACAAGGAAACAAAGAACCATAACGATTTCCAAAAGATACCCAAAAAATGGTTTCAACATAGGATAACATACGTGGAATGTTAAAACATGTACATTGAATAGAAATCAAATAATCATGTTCTGATGGAGAGTGTAGAGAACATGATTTTGAGAAAGTTAGCCATTAAAAGATGAAAATGTATGGCGAATTAGGGTACTATTTGATTCATAGGAAAAACAAAGTGATAGTATTTTTTTTGTATCAAGTTACATTTACTGTAGTTAATGGATTATGATACTACCTATATTTAAGATCATATGGAAATATACTTATTTATATTGTAGAGTCTTGTTCATTAATAACTAATAACCACACACTCATCGTTTCTCTAATCTTGAGTATTAGAGATACATTATTCATGATTGAATCATCAAGATCTAAAAATTAATGTAACAATCCATTATACATGTCTTTAATCATTTATCCAAACCAAAATAGTTAGACAATGATAATATAATTCTCTAAAAAAATCATTTTTATATATAATACCAAATATTCAACATTTGTCATTCAATAAATATTTACCCTGAAAATTAATAAATATTATAAATATTTAAAATAAACAATTAATAATTATTCAATCCCATAAACTTCCATGAAAATATATAACATTTATCTCTAAATAACATTATTCACTTACAATGTCTCATTCCAGAAATTAATTTCCCTAATAATCATCAAGATATTCTAACAATTTCCATAAGTGACATGAATTTTAATAAATCATCAATAAAAAAATATATGTCTCTAAAATAAAAAACAATCACGATTTTCAAAATAATATCCTATTTTATCATATATGGTTTTCCCAAATAGAAATCTTCTTTGAATATAATGTTAATCAATAAATAAATATATATATAAACCCATGGTTAAAGTATATATTCATTAAAAATATAATTATTAATATTTTATAAAATTGTATAACTAGAAAAAAATTACATACTAATTTGTACCTCACATGGGCTAGTGGTAGGTGATACACCCTTTCTACCCATCAGTTGTGAGTTCGATTCCTGCGGCTTTGCCAAATACTATAGGTCGCCATCTATCATGCAGGATATCCTTTTTTTAAAACTATATGATTATTATAATATTCTAAAAATATGATAAAGTAATAAAAATTAACCATATCCTCTTCTCACCTCAAATATATCTCATAAAATTTATTTTTTATTCCTAATAGTAATAACCCATAATTACATAACAAATAAGAGTATCCAAAAATATAGTCAATCTAATAAATATTTCATTACTTTAAGCCTAGAGGGGGTTTCTAGGATATGGAACTTATGATCAATCTTATATTTATAAATTCTTCATGTTATCTATTACTAATAAGAAAACATCCTAATCTCCAAATTTTCCGAAACAATACCCTGATACCAAATGTAATATCACAGATTCTGAACATCCAGATCTAGTACTAAAGACATTAAATTTAAAAATGTGATACAATATTTTCCATCAAATAATACAACATCAAAAGGATATGATCATTCAGAAACATTCCCAATGACCATTTAGGTTTAGATTTTAAAATATTTAGGAAAAAAACATAACATCTGTGGTTCTTAAACAACCGTCTCATTTAAAAAATTATATACCACTATATCATGATTTTATTATTCAAAACTTGGTCTTGTAAACCACCCATGTGAAATAATTCTATTAATACTATATTAACATGTTTCCTTATAACATTAGGAAAAGAAAAATAAGATATGTGATGATCTCAAATGCTCAATAAGGGTAAACAAGGTAGATATGAATCATAAAATAAATATAAGACCATATCGATATGAGGAATATACCCATCTTATCATTGATTGTAAACATATATCAAGGTATCAATATTGGTATTTCATAATACATCAATCATATGAAAATTAATAACATAATCCATGTAATCATAACACATGAACAAGAAATGGAATTTGTGGCAGACATATATGAATATAATAATGATTTCTATAGTATTCAAGGAATAGCTTCCAATATCATCCTAGTAGTATAACTTCACTCCACATACCATCTAGGTGGTCATGGATACCTCCCATAACCATCTTGGTTTTCATGGTTTATTCCCATAACCATCTTGGTAGTCATGGTTACCTCCCATAATCATCTAGGTAGTCATGGTTCACTCCCATAACCATGTTAGTGGACATGGTCCTTCTTTTCTGTCTCATAATATATCAATATTTACCCAATGCATCAGAGGGAGATATAGATCCCACCCATATCATAATGATATCATACAAACATGTGCCACAATATCATAAACAATCATATCATAACTAAGGAAATGAAATGGGGATCATAAACATGTAATCATATCATAACATGTGGAAATGATATAGGTTTCAAAATAATTTCTTCAAATTCATAACTTGGGAAAAGAAGAGGGTTTCTAAAACATCATTCCATCAAAACAAAAAACATTTAGATAAATAATATGAATGGTATTATTGAATTATAAAAAAATATTTTATCATTGGTAGGGAGGGGTTTCTAAAGATTTCTCAGAACATGAATTTTCCTTAAAAATTAGTGTTTAAAAACTAATAAAAATTACAAACCCTTTTAATGGAATACACTTTGAAAACATATAAAGGTATCATGGAAAATTAGTTTAAAATAGTTATTGAGGCAAATATAATTTCTTCATTGTAATTGTTTTATTTTATTAAAATGATAAATAATTTTAAATTATGACATTTAATTTGAAAATAACCTTATAAGATTGAAAGGTATTCTGAAAGGGAGTAAGTAATTAAGAAACCATAAAATTCCATTCATTCCATAAAAGATAAAAAATATACATCTCATACTTTTGTCAAAAATGTGAAAAATTACGTCAATGGGAAATTACAAAAGATTCATTTAAAACCATTTAATAAAAAGTCACACAAGGGTAAAAATAATTTTATATAGTTTTATTAGAATAGGAAGAATATTTTGGAATAAATACTACGGAAACCTGAATGCCTATTATAAATATATACCAGTAAAAACTTATGCATAAAATTATTAGATAATAACAGGATTGAGAATCTTTCATGTACCACTTTATAATCAGTTGAATAATATGCCCCATAAAATAATGAAGATTATATGTATATTAATATTCCAAAAAATTCATAATAATAATCATAAAACATTCATTGGTAGCATAAATACCACACCAAACAAATTGGTGGTGTATAAGTTATATTTCCCACAAAAATAAAAAACTGAAAGAGAAACCCCTTACCTTAGATTTGAATTCTTTATTACGTGAATGAAACTCCAATATAAATAATTAAATAATGTTATTAACTTAAAAAATAACCATAGTTATATTTATGATGTCATATATGATCATATTATTACCCTTTTATTAATATTTCATTATTACCCATCGTTGGGGTGTTAATTGTTTCGTTTTTTTTTCAAATCTTGTAGTATCAAATAAGTCAAACATATTATTCATAGGTTATAGTTATATAATTTCCATAATTCCCTTCAATTAGAATATATGATATATATATATTATATAAATTTATATAATCATTCTTCGATGGTGAATAAGGAAAATAATTCTCATCATGTCGTGGAGATGGTAGTCCTTACATATGAACCAATGATGTAATCATTTATATAATAGTATAAATTAAGGATGTGAATGGTATATATATATATATTACAGAATCAATATTATTTTGTAATAATTATATATTTCTATTAATAACATCACTATACCAATCCAAATAATGTTTTTATGAAAAAGGATTACACCAATGAGTGGAGATGATACGTCATACGTACGCCCATGTGGTACTTTCATTTTTTGTTGGGTGGATAATAGTTTGAATTTTGATTTCCATATTAATAATATATCATAATATAGATGAAACTTGAGTTATAATTTTATAATTAAAATAACACATTAATATGAAATAGAAGAAGAAATAAATTTGAAAGGGTTAGTGAAGATAATTACCTCTTCATTGGTGAACTTCCTTTAGATATCCACTTATAGTCACTAGAGTTGATCATTGGAGAAGAATAATATCAATAAAATGTGTATAAAGAATTTTTATAAGGGAAATGAGTAGATTTTTATTGATCTTTAATGCTCAAAGAGATTTAAATAAGTGAGAGAAGAGATTCCCTTTTATAATTGATGTAAGTGGCACTTTTGTAAATTATCAAAAGATTAATTTATAATAATTTAATATTATATATAAATCCCACCCAAACTAGTGTATAAAAATACTCTATGTGATAAGGTTTTAATGTCATCAACCAATAAATTTCAAACTAGTTTTTGTTTTACTTTAAACCTTATCATTTTTATTGGACAATTGTAAATCTATTTTAATCATAGTTGTGGAAATAATTATAAAAATATTAAATGGTTATCATTATTAACTTATATGGTCTAAATTACATTTAATTGGACACTTTCTTATATTTTCAACCATATACGAATATCTCTTTAATTTCAAATGGTTATAATTATTTTTAATAATTTAGTAATATATTATTTTTGTAAAATTTAATTAGTTTGAATTTTGAAAATATTCATTACGTTGACTTTTAATAAAATCCAAATAGAAAGATAACATCAAAAAAATTATTTAATACACACATAACCTATCAGAGTCATGTATAAAATTCTTTTATCACCTTATTTAATTAATGTTATATTTATTTTAACATTTTTAACATGATTTATTTGATTTTTCAATTAATAAAATAATTACTGCATCATTGTTGTGTCAGGATTAAATGTAATTATTTTATACCAAAAAATAATAAATAAAATATGATGATATATATTTATTTTATCATCCTATATTATAATTAGTTTTGGAAATATCACTAGGTTATTCAGATAAAAAAATTATTGCAATTATAAGAAATATGGGTGGGAAAGTTTTACAGTTTCTTTGGTTTTATAAATATATATGTCATTTTTAAGGAGAAGTTGAAATTAAATGACTCAATTTTGAAACATATGTGTAATGAGTTTAATTATATTCATCCTGTAAATATTTTTCTTTTTTGGTGTCATTTTATATTCTTTATAATTTTATTTTTAACCAAAACTACTTAATTTACCTTTTACCGTGGTAACAAAATTTATCATGGCTATTATTCATATTTTCCAAAAATAAGTGTCCTACATAAAAAATTTGAAACTACGAAATACAATTTTGACATCAATTTCTATAATTTAGAAACACATATTTTTCAGAATTATATTATATATAAAATTGGTAAAATGTCATGAAATACATTTTTTTTAGAATTTTATTTTTAAAATGGAAAATATTTTTGATAATAAATTCATGTATAAAATTCAATTAAAAAACCATAATTAGATAAATATTAACAAATTAAAATCTAAAACTAATCGAAAACATAATTGTCTTTATAATACCAGAAAAATAAAATGAATTTTTCAATTAAATCCAGTATTTTCACTATTTATTAAGTAAAGAAACTTAACAGAAAATATGAAAAATTAACCTATATAGGTTTTTATATTAAAATTAAAAATAATATGTTAATTTTTTCAAATAGAATACATAATTTTTTAAAAAATTTATTTCAAATAATTTCTCCATTAAAAGGTGGTAAAATAGACTTTAGAAAAATATAGCCTTTTCTCTTTAAAATGGGATTATTATAATTTTTTCATGTAAAATTTACTAGATAAATTATATAAATTTACATTTAATATAAAAGGTATTAATTTAATTATTATGATTCACTAATTTTTTTAATTAAATTTTTAAAAATAATATTCCTTTGTGGGAATAGTTTTTCTTAAAAGCACATTATAAATTTTCAATTGGTTTATGTATTTATTCAAAATACATAAGTCACTACAGAATTCATATTTTTATATTTTAATTAATCATATTATACCTTCCATTCTAAAAAATAGATTATGATTTTCTTTTTTCATGTTAACAAAATGATTTTTCAAAAATACATAATGTTGTGTGGGACACAAGCTAAGTCAGTGTTGTTTGAAATGTAATCTTAACATTGTATAATTTTGAAATTCCAGAAATATGATTAATTCAAAATATATTTCATAAAAATACCATGTTGTTAAATATCTCAACATCTAAAATTAAAATTCTTTTCTTAGAAATTTATTAACTTGAATTCTAAAGACGCAATGAAATATTTTGATGTCGTTAGAGGTCTTTACCTCAATACGAACATCCCATTTAGGGTGTGTACCATGTTATTCCATTTGTAAGTTTTTGTAATTATTTTGAACTCCGTTCAATTGTGATTGACTTGAACATTATTAAGGAATGTGACTTAATTCAAAAAATGAATCCATGAACTATTATTTAGAAAGTATATATGTGTAGATATCACTTCACCCTTAAAAATAATAATTATTTAATAATTAGTTGGATGTCCATATTTTACCTTGTCATCTATGGTGTAAGTTAATCAGAGGAACATAATGAAAACATATTTGGAATTGGTATTAAATGAGATATAATGAAATGATATATTTTAAATTTATAAGACTCCTATATGATTTGGATATTATTTATATTTATAGGAATGGTCAAACACCATCCAGTGTCAGATTTCAGAGGGAATGCCTTGATCACTCAAGGGCCACCATTCTAGTTCATTGAGCTAGTTTACACGGGAGATACAAAACATAAAACATACTTTTTGTTATTAGTGGTTGATTGAAATGATGTTGTAGTATTCCTTTATAATCTATATAGATATTATAATTCCTTGGACACACTCCTTGAATTTAGATTGGTGTCTCATGAAATGTGATGCCTTGGATCATTCTCCTTGGTTCCATTCATTGTTAGTCCTATTTTTACTATGGTTGTGCTCCCTAGACTCAGTTGGAAAATATTTTATGGGAATTCCTTATGATTATTAGTTCTATAAATCATAGTTCCTCATTGTGGTCTATATGGATGTATGTAGTTAGCCATATCAACCTTCTAAGGTCATGAATCACATGGTTTCCCCATGGATCTCCTTTTATTATAATTATCATTTAAATTACTAATTACAAACATATAATATATTCTTATTTAAAACATAATTCATAATTACATAATTAAATAAATACAACATTAAGCATACTAGTTGAGGAGGAAGTAGTCATGTGATTTTTACATTTTCAGTTTATTACTTTTGACAAGCATACACATCATACAATTTATATTCATAGACTATATTTTTATAGACATCATTGGTGGTGGACTACTGAGATTTAGTTGACACGCTATTTGGGACACCATAGGTTCTTGGACATATTTTACGATCACATGTGTCGAAAAGGGGAATCTTCATGATTTGGACACATGAATTCTTCTATTAGGTTGGGATCATAGTATTGGATGAATGAACCAGTTCTCATAATGATTTTATAGTTTTAATCTTTTAATTATTTTTTATATTTTTTATTTTAAATTATACCAATATCCATGTATGATTTTTTTTCATTTTATATACATTTCATTACCTTTTTATATGATATAGTTTATATAAATTGATTATAATTTATTATGTTTACATTATTGCATTGTTTCTATCCCTGATTCATTATTATTAAGTATTTGTTGTTTATAATTTTTTTTGCTATTGTGATTCACTCTAAAGTGAGGGAAACGTCTTCCCATGAACAATATTTAGTCTATGACTTCTAGTAATTAACCTTTGGCATATAGAGAGTTATTCTTGGGGCCATTTGGAAAACCAGATACATTCAATAGATAGTGAGATGGGTCCAAGAAATCATAGAGTTGTATTATAGGGATTTATTTTAATATATTATATATTGGGAAATTTATACAAAATGTTATAAATGTGTCCGAAATGGGGCAAGTGTCAGGACTGGGAGAAACTGACACATGTTTGGGGGAAACAAAATGTTTACTTGGAATTTAATTGTTTTCTTCTTAATATTACAATTGAAATATTTTCATCTTTGGGTTGTGTGCCTAAATTATGGTAATTGTTTTTATTTATAGATATTATCCCTTTTTTCGGTATGATAAGGATCATTTCTACATGCATCATGATAGAAACATAGGGATTCACATGCCACATATATGTCATTCCATATAAGTCTAATTTGTTTCCTGAATTTCTTTTTTTTTCTTCTGATTTTTTAGTGTTTTTAGTTGTGATATATGACTGTTCAATTAAAATTTTATATGGGGAATGGAAATTGGTTTTTTAAAATTTAGGTATAAATATATATGGTTTTTTCACATATATATTTGTGGTTGCATATTATATAGCTAATTTTATCCATGTGATCCATGTATACTGGTTAAAAGAGATTTTATATCACTGATATTCTATGAGAATCAACTATAATTTATAAAGAATATGGGTTGTCATAAATTGGAATGGGTAGATCATCAAATAATGCTATTATATTTTTTCCATTCCTTTTCATGACTGAATGTAAGAGGGAATAATTATTTTTACATGGGTGCTTAAATTATTTTATAAAGAATGTTGGCCATTATAAACTGGGGATGATAATCAATTTAATTGAACCTTGTATTTTTTGTATACTTATATAAGGGGTTAAATTTTTTAATTGGTATTATAAATAAAATTGTAACTAGTTAATGGGAAGGGATAGTGAAAATTAAGAAGTGTTTTCTATATAACTTGTAATTTAACCCTCCCATATACTTTGACAGTTGTGGAGGAAAACTAAAAGACATACTAATACCTTGACTTTGGACCTGGTTCATTGTGATATATTTACTTTCATAGTGATACCCTATCTTTATTATCATTCTATTAGTGAAAGATAGTTGTTTGGCCTTGATTCTATTCTCGTTCCTATTGATATACCACTCAAAACTTCTATCAAATATTTTTCTATGGAATTTTCATGGATGTTATTCAGATATGCCACCATGAAATATTCATGTTGAGCACCATGAGGGTGATGATGATTATTCTTTTGAGATAGTGGTTCGTGATCCACCAATGTTACCTTCACGAGTTCTAAATATGTTACTAACATCCATTCCCGAACTGTTCAATAAAAAATATCATCGATAGTCTTTCCTTATCTTCTTCTATGTTTATATTTTCTATTAGATGTTGATAGATAACCAATCTAGGGAGTTCATAAACCTAGAGAAAGGTGTTATGTCCATCCTAGTCTATTCAATGCGCTTCAAAGAGATTCAATTATTTTCACCATTACCTGTGAGTGATAAGTTATGATGATCACAATATATCTTGTATGGGATTAGGTATTCCATCCACACTCCAGTGAATTTCTTCAACCTATCTAACATTTCCCAGATTTTGTTCCATACTCATGTCATAGAGCGCACCATGAGATATTATGATATTACATGGTAAAAATTGATATTGTTGAGACAAGGTAGTAGTTATTCAAGTGGATGAAAACAATGATTTGATAATTCCCATCAGAAAAGTAGTTTCAACAGTATACAAATATGTATCGGTATTGTATTCCATTAGTGTGGACAGAAGGTAAATATGGAGTCGTAATGTGATAGAGACCTACTGTAATGTCTTGTTTTCAGAAAGTTAGATCATCAATAAATGTTTTACCATATTTTCTACCTATTTCTAGTAGTAGAGGACCTACACCAGCTCTACCTTTAGGATTAAGATCATTGAATCCTTATCAGGTTTGAGGCTGAAGTAGCACTAAAATAACAATACTTAGATGAGTTCATTTTATGATATCAAGACATCTAAGTTTAGACTCCATAAGAGTATAATGACTTAGGGTAGCCTAACTGTAGTTTATGGCCATCGATTACACTATTTTCATTCATTATAGATGATACTGAAGGATATGGTTGTAGGACCACCTATTGTGTGATGTATTTTTCTAGAATCCTCTACTATTATATCATATTTATTAGATTTAGGTGTCACACACTCCTTTATTTATGGATCGATCAGGGAATGTATTAGTCTTGAAAGTATGAACTTTTACATGGTGATGACCATGGATACACCATTAGGTGTACAGTTATCGGGTATATGGAAATTTGAGGTGATTCCCATTGAGATTGGATGTTGTCACTTCAAGTGGAATTACATTATCCTTAAGCTGACAATGATTGTTGTCATTATTAGGATAGATTATATCATGCATAATCCAGAACACATTGATGGAAATAACCAAAGGGTGACATTCTAATCAATTGAGGGAAGTAGATACATGAACAAGGGAGTATGGGATGTCCAGGCCTGTCGAGCCAGACCAGATTACTTTGGTCTAGGGGAAGTGACTACCCTAATTTACATCCTTCTCTTAGATGATTAGAGGGCTTGTTTGTCATATTTTCCTCTGGGGTGGGGATTCTTTCTAGGACAACATCTATTAAATAACTTCCAACAAATAGGTAGATTTAGTAATAGATCCCATTCCCAGAGTATCTCATTTGTATATTCCTTTGTATTGGATAACAGATAATGAGCCTCATGATCTAAAGGTATAGTTGAAGGATTTATAATCTAAGAGTTTTATCCAACCAAATACTTATCTATAGGTCTTACCTATAATTTTCCCCATAAAGTAGACATAAATATTTTACATTACATGGATTACTAATTTTTGAACAATCATAATGTTATGAACCATAATTTGTTACCTCAAGTAGATTTTCTCTTCCACTCTATGGAGCTAGTGTGTTCTTGAAGATCGATCTTAGACTAGGATATCATCAAGTGTTAGTATTTACTTCAAAAACCCCACTTACATACATTTGATTTAATTATAGTTTATATGAGTTCTTTTTTATAATTTTCTATGTTTTCAATGAACCATCAATTTTTAGGTACATGATGAATTATATTTTAAACTATTACCTATATAATTTTGTTGTGGTGTTTGTGGATGACATCATGGTGTACTCATATACTAAACATGATCATTCCAAATATCCTGATATCATTTTGAGTACACTGAGAAGAAATCATTTATATTATGCCAACAATTTCCCACTTCTAGATCTACATGTTTCACTTCATTGGTCATATTATATCAGAATTAGTTTTATCATTTGACCTAGAGAAGGTGAGTATTTTGGTATCATATGAAAAGCCCATGATTTTTTTGATATATGGAGTTAATTACGTATGGTTGGATACGATAGGGATTTGATAAATTAATACTCATGCTTTAAAGAACCACTTACTTTCTTGATTGATAAGTGGATGATGTTTACAAGGTAAAAATCCACTAATACATCATTTCAAGTGATGAAGGGATGATATACTTCATCACTTATCCCGATTCTTCTAGATCATATAAGAGGTTAAATATTGTCATGTGATGCATTAGGAATAGAGATTGGAGTAGTTAAAATATAGAAGGATCAATTCATTACATATGGGTATTTCTTGTTTGGACCTCATGGGCATAATTATCTGGTAATTGACAATGAGTGTGCGTCTGTTTCTTAGGTCTTATGTTCCATGAAACATATCTAATGTGAGACAAGTTTTTGGGTTCTACATACCATAAGAGACTCATATATATATCTTTATGTAGCATGAGTTCAATATCATAATGCAAATATGGGTTGACTAAATTCAGTATTTTAATTTTGAGTTTACCCATAATCTTAAAATGGTAAATGAAGCAGTTGATGTGATGTGATAAAAAACATAGACATGACATTTTCATGATGCTAATGATGAATGTATGTTGATGACCTTATTATCGAAAATGAATCTAGAGTTTCAAGAGTTTAAATAGTTTTATTTTCATAAAACCTTAGCATTTATGTTTTCATTACTAGATACCTATAAGATATTGCGGATTTCAGAACTAGTTTGTTTGGAATAATGGGATAGTATTTTTGGTGAGGACACACCTCCATATTTATTTATTGATGAAGATGAGATCTTATGTGTCCATGGATGTATCTGGGATTCCAAAAACATGTGGTAGGAGGTGGTGTGATAATTTATTTATTCTTAATGTGATGTTCAACTTAGTGTACAAAAACTGTATTATGATATGTGTTTTCGGTATTGGTAGTGTTGGATGAAATATTAGATTTTGTGTTTTTTCAATAGGTGCCCCACTTTCTAGAAGGAGAAGGAATAACATGAGAATCTCGTTGGTTTGTTACAAATTATTCTTTTCCCAAAATGGAAATTGGAGGATATCATAATTTATTTTTTTATTGTTTTACCAAGGTCTCCTCAAGGTAGTTACATAATTCAGGAGGTTATCTATAGGTCATAGATTGTATCCCACTTCTTTCCTGGTATGGATACATTATCAGTAGATGGTATTCTCTGTTTTTATTTTTTTGAAGTTATACACCTATAATGGGTCCAGTGTTCTATCATTTTAGATTGTGATACTCTGTCCGAACCCATCCTGGCATGGATAGTGTCATGACTCCCCAAGACCACCTCTAATAGTAAAGGGGGTGGATACAAGATCCAAGTAGGAATATCACTAACTTTGTAGGCATTATATATGTATATTCACACATGAACATGTTTCCAAGAATATACAATGATCAAATCTAAAAAAATAATTAAAAACTAATGCATACATATATCTAAATCAAACAATCAAAGTTCAACATGATGTAATGAAAAGTAAATAGGGACAAATACAATCATTCCACAATGATTCTGAAGTCTAGTCCAACTAGAAATTATAGATAAGATATGCTATCTAGATACCATTGGAACTTAACTCAGTACTTCTGGAATCACTATGCATCATCTGGTCCTAGCCCGTTTGGGACTCTATTAAAGGTCACTCATCTTCCAATGGCACAACATGTGGGAAAAAATACCACTTAATGGTGAGTATACCAATACCCATAGGAAAACCGAACAACAAAAATCATACAAAAAATTGAATACAATCATACATACACTAGTAAATTTCTATAAAACATATAATAAGAATATGCATATATATTCAACAAAGACACACATTTTAATGGGAATTCACAATATTAATTTATGTCTAGGATTCAATCTCGAAGATTCTATATAGAATAAATCCATGAGAAAACACTCTAGAAGTCTGATAACATTGATATCATTCTTCTGATAGGTAGTTCTAATAAGGTGTCTCTGTAGGATGTTCATGCTAAAAATATATATAAATATGATACAAAGACAAGGACCACACACAAGGCATAGGATATACCAATAAATAAATTCGTATTAACCTACTATGTATAGGATCGATGCCCTCATAGTCTTGGTCATGATGATGCCAAAAACTCCACCTCGTGAATGAAGATTAATAGAGGATCTAACTCAGGACCCCTTGAAAATATTTAAACAACTATATATAAGAAGTAATGTTGATGTAATTATTATCCTGTATATAAGAGGAGTTTCCATACTTACCCTTGGGGAATGGATACAAGGAACAAAACCTATTGAAACAATCCCTATATATAAGGGAAAAGGGATCTAAGACATCCTAAATGTAGTACACAACTTGTAGTAGGGATACACTCCCCGTTACTTTATCCATGAGTACTACCCATTAAAACAACCCATGTCTATGTCTGTGTGGAAGTATATGGTGTGATCCTACCCATGTACTTATTCCTATGTAATATTTAATAGATTATCCCATGTATATACCAACATATCCATGTTCGTGATAGATTACAGGACATACCTGATGTCATATACTATCACCCCAAGTTTGTGCACCCTCTGAGGTACACATAATGCCTTTGGGGAGGGGTTACACAATGTATGGCATGGTCACAAAACAAACGATAATTGTGTACCTTAAAAAACCCTAAATAATTCTAGGAGGTCTTAAAATGTCTTGTATTCTTTGATTATATTCCATGTGGATTTAGTTTATCTAGGAACTCAAGTTACTTCTTCTGCATTTTCTTGTGCCATAAAAGCCTTGAAATCTAGACCCAAATGTGCTGAAAATAGTGGATCAATACTGGATAAGCCTCGCGGTGGCCATTATCCAGTATCTCACCTTTAAAATCATTAAGAAAATGGAATTATTAATCATTATTTTATATATATAAAATAAAATGGAAATTAGGTATACAAAACAATCTAATTAACTTCCTCTTACATCATCGCACCACCTTCATGTCATTATTGTCATGGAACCTTGATCTATGGAATGAGTATCTAATTATCAATTATTTGGGTATTTCGAACCCGGTAAAAAATGAATAATTTTTGTAATGAATGTAAAATCAAGGTATAAAAGTAAATGGATAATCATGTGGAACTTAGTAGATGTCCGTTTTGACGTCGATTCATTTTTTTTGGAATGAATAATTAATAGATAATAAAGATTCATAAATAAAATCTCTATTTACAACCCCATAATAATACCAACCAACAAAATGATAGATCTATGAATTAATCTATGGGTTTATTGATTCAAATTTTTCATTGAAATCAAGAACTGGAAAATAATCTTAACAAAAAAATGTCCAACCTTGATTTGGAACGATCACTAATGAAGAACATGTTGGGTTCATAATCTTGGATTAGATCTCTGAATCCCTTTGCAGACTAGTAATCCTATTTCAATATTTTAGATTTTTTCCTCATGGAGATCCACCAATGATCTCTCAAATTATTTTCCAATGGCTATAGGATTAGGTGGCTAACCATGGAATTTCATCATAATAGTCTACTTAAATACACATCATTCATTGTCTCAATGAAATAAATATATTATAATTTATTTAATTATTGTACTCATTTAATTTCCAAATTTATTGTTACATAAACACCCCGAGATAACAATGGTTTTGTCGCTCCTATTTTTAAAATCATTTTTTAAACTCAATGGTTCCCTCAGATTTATGATCAGGGACTTCATTTGTATGTTGTTACATTTTTTCATGAAAACTGTGTGAGAGTGCTATTTAATATATTTAATATATTTCATACATTTATTTTTGGCACACCATGCCTCATAATCTCATTCAATCTTAGAACCTACTCCCAGAAATAATCCATAAAATATTAAAAAATAGTACTTGGAAAATACGAGTCATTACATTCTACTGATTTTGTTTACATACATCCCTGAAAATACAAAAAAATGTTCATACACAACTAGATGTGGGTATTGAGCTTGTATTTGAACCTCCCTCTACCTAGTGTTCTCCTGAGGATTCTCGTGCTACACTGAAAACACACTAAAGTAATTATTCACCCATAACAGATCATATCCATCCAATTCTTGATCTCCACCAGGTATTAAAAAAAGGTATATCCATACTTTATGTATTTCTATCCTAAACCCATAATATGTGATGGTTCATGCATGTACATCCTATGATACAAAACATGGAAGACATTGTCTACATGTTCTCACAACGGTGGTGGAGCTTAGTAGTATTCCATATCATAAAATATTCATAGTATCTAGAAAGGACCAATGAACAACAAAGATAGATGTCCACCCTAAAAAAATTTATATAATCTATGTCAAGGTGAAATACGTAGGAATACATAGTCTCTCTCATCGAATTATAAAGGCCTATATTGTCTATCAATATAAGAATTCTGATGGATCTATGTAGTCTTCTCCCGATCCTTGATGATATGCACATTATTAATAGTTTCATACACCAAATAAGGGTCTATATAGAGCTAGGCATTACATACATGGATATTAAATCATTTTAGTTGAATATTCATCGCATTGAAAAAATGTATTCCCAAATAATACAATAGTTTAATTCCTTTAGAATCATTGAAAAAATGTTATAATTGGGAGAAAAATCATCATTGTTTCCTGTAAATATCAACCTATTTACTAATCCTACATTACACCATTATTCATATCTAGGGAAAATGAAACATATGAAATTATATGATCTTAGATGATTAGTAAGTGAAAACAATTGATATACATAATCATAAATAAGAGATTAAGGGTATGAAGACGTGATCATGGTATAATAAGATCATAACCTACATAATAAAGATAATATAGATTAATTATTGCATAATTATTTGAAGTTTATAAGACATGAATTATAAGGGAGTCAAGGGAATAATCTATAAAAGCATATCATATGAATCTAACACGAATTTATAATGAATAATGAATATGGAAAGAATAAATGATGAAAGAATGATAAAATATAAATAATCACATGAACGTAAAACATTACCATGATTATTATAATTAATAAAATTATCCCATTAAATAATAATAATGATGGAATGAATAATGTTGGATGTATGTATTATAAATATCTATCATCTAGATAGTCACTATCAAGATCAATCCTAAAAATATTTTTAAATTAGTGGGCTGAAATCTCTTAGATTTTTTCTAGATCCTTCCTCCCAACAATTTAAAACTTCTTGAAAACAAACATGAAGGGTTTATTTCTAACTAATTTCATATCAAGAAATTGTTGATTGATCGGGGAATATAGTGATTCCCTACCATCACTGACTACTTCCAATGTTTTCTTCATATGAATGTGATGGAATACAATAAAAATAAACATTTGCATTAATAACAATTATTTGAAATGTGAATACATAGCAATAAACTATATATGGAATGAAAATGGAACATCCATAGTGAAAATGAATAATAAACAATTCAAAAAAATATGGTTAATGATTTCATAAGAGATGAACCTAAATAAAGAATAATATTCAACAAAGGATGATGATATAGATGAAAATAGTTTAAAATATATCATTGAAAATTTATTTAAGAAGAAATCATATTAAACCCATATTAAAAATACTTCCATATATAAAATATTTTATTTTATGAACCCATTTTCAATACCAAAACACCCTTTTCATTTAAACCCCATTTTCAATTCAAAAATACCCAAAAATATAAACAAGATTTTTCATTTTAGGAAATAAATTTTTTTAATAAGGATGATTGAAATGAAATAATGGTCACAACGATTGAAAATTCATTTTCACTGAATATGTTATGTTCCGTATAAAACATGTTAAAATATTTATTTTCCAAAATCCTTTAATGAAATAAATAATATAAATATAATTTCCATTATTATAATTTATTTTATAAAAAATAATATAAATTAAATTAAAATATATCAACATGGATAAAAAGAGTTGATAATTAAATATTTATGTCGTCATGGTGTCCCAAGATAATTTGGGCAATTAAATCATAATAACCATTAATGAATAACATTGAACAAAAAATTAAATAATTTTATATTAAATAAATTTATTACAAGATAAGTGAAATTTGTTTTATATATACCTATTAAAGTATGATGGTGTATAACATTAAGCTATGCCTCAATAAAAAGAGATTTAGATGAAGCCCCTTACCATTTGTATGAATTTTCACGTACAAGCATTTATGTTCCTAAATAACAAAATTAGGTTAATTATTTACTTTATTGAGAAACTTTGTCAACTTTAATTTTCATTTTTATCACTTTCTATCATTTTAATCGTATTACTTAATTATTTATGTTTTCATCAGGAATTTTCATGATACTCGCTACTTGAGTCTAAAATGACTTTGGTATTATTTCTATAGTCAAATTGGTCACCAGTACATCATCTCTAGAATAATATTCTTGAAATAATAATCAACTCTATTCATAAATTATTCTTATAAACCCATCAATTATGTATGGATATGAAACTTTAACTACATTACAATCATGGAGAAGGTAAGCCATATGTACACATTAGAAACATTCCAATTTTTCAATGATCATTATTTAAAAAAGGTAAGTATTATTTTAAATTTATAGAATTATAATAAAATAATTTATATCATATTAATATTTTTAATATATTTATATATATCATCAATATGATGTGGGTATTAAAAAGATTGTCACCTCCATTCGTGGAGGTGATTGTTCACACGTACAGACCAATGACATAATCATTTCTTATGCTTTGAAAGTTATGAATTTAGTGGATATATTTTATTTTAATAATTATATATATGTCATAAATATAAAATATAATCTTTAATTTCAGTATTATGACCATTCTTGAGTGACAGTAATGGAAAAAAATATATTAGTTTGCGAGGCGGTATCTCACCATACTCATGAATGATAATTATTTTCCAATTTTATGGAAGTGGAGATTTGTTTAGGTGATGAAATTAACATAATAACATATAAATTTATTTATTATACTAGATATATTATATCATTATGGTTGATTAATATTTTATTGAAGTGGAAGATGAAATAAAATAGAAATATTTAATTGAACAAGATACCTTTTCTTCGTAAAATCTCATTTGATTAAGAGCTTATCTTCTCTAAGGATGGTGTTCACCAAAATATAATTCCTATAGTATACGGGGAGGGATTTTTGGAAGGGATATGGGAAGAAACTGGATGAACAAAATAGGTTTTTAGTGTGATTAAAAGATAATATGATGTGAACTTTTATAAGAGATGGGAGGGCCACTCTTCGAAATATTCAAAATATTAAATTAGTATAAATTAATTTTATCATAAAAATGCCTCAAAATAAATTAATTTATAATATAGGATACTTTTTTGTAGAAATAAATTCAACAAAAAATTATATATGTTCTCTCTATTTTGAATCCTTATCTGGTATCTTTTACCCTTATTTAACATTTTAAATTTTTATTAACATATCATGTAATTTACCCATTGAGGGATAATATAATTACTATAATATATAAAAATACCAATAAATTATTAATTAATTAAATTTTAATAATTTTTTAATAATTTAATATTAATTTATATTTTTAAGAATTTAATAACATTTAATAAATTTCATTTATTTTAAAATATCGTTAATGTTAATTTTGGCATTATTCATGACATGAATTTTTAAAAATATCATAACATGATATTTTTAAACAACTATTTTAAATCATAACAAAAATTTCAATTTCATCCTGAGAAGTTCATGGATAAAATTAGTTATATAAAATTATATTCATTTTAATATAACAACTACCTTTTATTTGGTTCTTCTATTAATTAAACAATTACTACCTCATCATTGTGTCACCATTTAATGTAATTATTATATCCCTTAAAATTCTAAATAAATAAACATGATTTATATAAAAATTTTATCATTACAAATAATATTTATAGTCAAACATATTTTTTATATAGCCCCATATGAAAAATATTTTTCTTGTTAAAAATTAACGCATGATAATGTTTATTTTCCATTGAATATAATATTTTAATGGTTATATTCTCATCAAAAAGGCCAGAAATCGTCTCATTACCGATGAAATAATTATAATAAATCACAAATAATCATCCAATAAAATTAGGATATGTGATAGGGTAATATTATAATATTTATAATATTATTTTTACCCTTAATTTGTCAAATTACCTTTAACCATGGTAATAAAGATTATGAAGGCTACTATTCATATTTTTTCAAAAAATCTAAGGGTGATGTTTACTAAATTTGGACCTTATGATTATAATATGTATACCATTTTTTCCAAATTAAAAATTAAGTATTTTAAGAAATTAATTGTAAATTTATCTCACTGAAGGATCCAGAAAATGGGTATTTAAGGTAAAAATGTCCAAAATATTGAAGTGTTTTTATATCCAAATTAAATGAGATGATTATTCCTATGACCTTAATTGGAATAAGTGCTAAAATATTGATCTCATTTGTAACACCCCGAGATTTTATGAAAAATTTCCTTTTTAATTTCATTAATGTCTTGTTTTGTACGCTACACCAAAAGGAGCTTGCACAACACACATCATTTACTTGCCTTGAATTACACGCAATCGCGACCTTCCTTGATAGCGTGTGTAGTACGCAATACCGAGTTTCACTAAACAATGATATGCTATTAAAATATTATTAAAACTAGTAATTATGAATAGTAATAACCACTTTTTAAAATTTTGTAAATTTTAGTTTTCAAAATGGACTTCATTTTTGGATTTGGAATATCGAAATTATCTTAGGGAGAAATTTTGGAACTTTTCGGATAACTTTCATATTTGGATGAATAGTGAAAATTACTAAATTGTAATTAAAAGCAACATTTTCAATCGAAATAATTAATAGTGATAAATTATTAATTTGAGTGGTTTTAAAATATATCTAGAATATATTTTTACAATTTAATGCAATGTTGGTTATTGGATGTAATTTCACATTTAAACCAGACATAAACAACTGTCAATCTTTTGATAGTTATTATCTCTTAAAAACATGCTATTTGTTTTGACGACGGGATTTAATTTTTAAATTAATTAATGCAACTGATATTTTTTGAATTTGGTAAAATAGACATCATTTTTTAATTCATAATATCAAATATAGCTTAGGCCTAATTTTTGGTATTTTTCTGGAAACATTCATTTTTTTATGAATAGTGAAACCACTAAGTGGTAGTAAAAAAAATGAATTTTTCATAAAACTTAATTTTACCTCTTCTGTGAGTGGAATTTCAAAAATCCAAGAGACACGGTTGGTGTAAGTAAGTAAAATGTGGTTCAATGAGATGAAAATAATTTTTGGTGAATAGTAACTTTTTACTTTTTTTACCACGGGTAAAAGTAAAAAGGGTAATTAAGGGTAAAAATGATATTATTATTACCCTAAAACATATCTTAATTCTATTAGATAAGTTTAATTCTACCAAAAAAAACCTTAGAAATATAATATGACCATTTAAGCCCACTTGGATTGGATTAGGACCTTTATTATTATTTAATTCAAAGAAGAGTTAAAAGAGTTAAAATCAAAGTTAATTTACTAAAACATTTTTAATATAGGGTTATACATTAGATAAATTTGATTGTAAATATTCATTAGAAATATAATACGATTTCCTACATAATGAGATTTTATTTATAATTTTTAGACATTATATAATTTAATTTATTTATGACACAATGATGATGCAGTAATTACCATAATAGTGAAAAATTAGAATAATTGATATTATAAATACCCAAATAAATATAATTTTAGAATTTTTATGAATTACAGTAATTTTCTAGGTTAATATGACATGTTGGGATTGATTTAATTATTTTTGGTCAAAGTAATCATTTTGTTATGAGTTTCACAAAAATCAACTATTGAATATGTCAAAATTGACATAAAATAGTTTTTAAAACAAATATTATAATATTTATTGTCATTTTATTCCTAAAAATATAAGGATCGGCCAAGATGCTCATATCAAGATAGGTGTGTCATTAATGGACCACTTGGGGGTATCTTGTATGTATATGGTAAGTTTATTAACTATATAATATAAAAATACAAAGTGACATGGTAAATGTCAATCTAATTAACTAAGAGTTAAAACTAAAAGATAAGGTTAATATAATGACCTAAACTTGTCTAAATTCTATTGTATGGGAGGATTTCGACCCATACCCGCCTTAGCTTCGAAATAACTCAATTTGGAGCTATTAAAAACCGAATATGATTTTATAATAAAATAATATTTTTAGTTCTTCCAAAGGTGCCCCTCTCCTCCCTTATAAAAGGGCACCTCCTCCCTCTCTTCCTCACACCACTTTGAGCCTTCAAGCTCGGCCAACCCCTGCCAAATTCACTTATCCACTTCCCTAGAAACATCCTAGCGGTTCTGGTCTTCCTCAAAGACCAATTTTAATTCCCTAAAAGGAGATCTCAAAGAGGCGCATCAAAGCAGAGGTAATTTCGTTACCGATTCTTTCAACTTTATTTCTTCTTCCAATTATTCTTCTTAGGTTGTTTCATTATGAAGTAATAAAATCAGTATCACTCATATACTGATATGTTATTACAAGTATTAAACAACTCTATTTCACCAACTATCAATCCTACGGAAAACGAAATCACCGCACGTGCATACGTACAGAATACCGTCTCCACGCCATGGTGAAATCTATTTTCCACAAACACCTTACTTGGATGGGTATAATGTTTTAAATAATAACTATATATGATTATTTTAAAGTTATATTGATTCTAAAATAGTATAAATACACTCCAATACAGTCCCACGATCATGAGAATAATATCATCGCTCGTGCGTACGTACGGACTACCGTCTCCACGACGCGATGAGATTCATTCTCCACTTTAACCATTCATGAATGATTATAAAGTATATATAATAAGTAATCATGAAATATATGACATAATAATGATTCTGGATTTATGTGTATATATATGTGTATCATCTACTTAATTCCATTCAACTCAATAAGGAAATGAAAACAGCGTTCATGCATACGTACGGCCTACCATCTCCATGAACAGTGTATTTCATTCTATTTACTGATTTATTATATATATGTATATTCTAAATATATATTATATATAAACCATGTTTTATATTCTGGAATTAAGTAATCATGATCTAAGTAATTATATTAATAATTACAAGTCAAAACACGGACGACAAATGAAACAATTTTACCCAAAACGCTCTTTAACATGGAATTTAGAAAAGAACGGGTAATATAAAGTCATAAGTGAACCATATATGATATCATAACAATTAATATGATTATGTAATAAGTAAATGACATTATTTAAATCATTATACAGGTGGTTCAGACACTTACGAAGCAAATCAGACCTAAGGTAAGGGAAATATCACAATCTCATTTTTATCTGAGATTGTTTATTCTTTGGTATTTACTGGGGTGTATTTTATCATCCACACCCATGTTTCCTCAATAAGTAATATTTATATCCTTCTACAATAGTTTATATCAAATTTTACCATTCGGTTATTTTTTAGTAAAAGATATCAAAGGAATCTTTTGTCGTTTTTCGTACGAGGTAATTTTTGACTTTTCCGACAAATGTACGAGAGGAATGTTTTCTTTTAACTTATACGACATGAATGGATTTTAAAAAAAATTATTTACAAGAAGCATACCTTACATGTTTTCATGTTTATTTTTAATCAACTTATTTTAGTTTAAAATTCGATGACATGTTATGAAAGGAAAAATGTTTTTGAAGTAGAGTGGATATTTTCCTCAAGATTGGAGTTCAAGTGTTTTATCAAAATTATTTTCCTTCTAAGATAATAAAAGGGTTCTGTTTTTACCCCAATTATTACATTGATTTGATTATGTTGTGATGGAATTATTTTTATGAATTCCTTTATCTTATATTAATTTTTTTATGATGTCACGATGTTTAGGATTCCCATTTTTATTACATGGGTTATTCTATGATGTATGGTTTATGATTTTGTGGCACACATAAGAATGGTATAATTATGGGATGGGTGGGACCTATATCTCCCTCCAATGAATTGGGAAAAGATTTTATATATCATGAGATAGACATGGATGGAACGGCAGGTTAAACTGGTTCAGTGAAACAGGACTGAAACGAGGAGTGAACTCGGTTCAGAAATGGACTTTGTTCACTAAGAGAGTCTTGGCAGTGAGTCTTGACTAATAAGAAATGATTATCTATGATTATGTGTGTATGCCACAAAGTTTCATGTTTTATTTTATGATTATTGGGATTACATTTCACTGCTATGACTTATCCCATGTTATGATATTATGATCTCTTTTGCAGGTAAAGATTTCCAAAATGTTATGTTCTTATGAATATGATGTGATTGATATTTCTTTTGTTTACCCTTACTGAGCATTTGAGCTCACCCTTTTATGTTTTCTTTTCCCCAGGATATAAAGAAAGGTTTTAGGTATAAAATAAAAAGAAGATCTTTATAGGAGATATTGAAAATCTTTCACCACGATTAGAAGATTACGTTCCAAGTTTACAAAGACACTAAACTATTACGGTCCTTGTGTGTCTGTTTTTGTTATGTACTAAGTATTCCACTAAAGTAATGTAATGTCCATGTACATCAAGCTTCGGGTCTCTTCAGTTGTTATCAGAGGAAAGGTTTAGTCAACCTTTAGAAACTAGGATGCGAAAACATTAGTGAGATACCTAGAGATATTTATAAGGTAAGTCTAGGGATGTCTCTAAGGTTAAGTATACGTATAGCTTATAGTCCTAGAATTGCGCTAATGATCATAGAATTTAACCTAAGATGTTAGATATTGAGGGTACTCCCCCTTTACTATGTTGTTTTCTCTAACATGATTTTTGCCTCTCACAAAATTCTTTTTGTGTTTTAGTTAATGGAGGGAACCAGAAGGAATTCGGTTAACATTGAATCCAATGGAAAAATTGGTGACTATGAGCAACAAAATTGTGTAATGACTAGAGAGAAAGATATTGTGATTATGCCGAATCAGTCATCATGATATATGATTAACAAGGTGAAATTTAGTGGTATGCCTAATTCATCAAATAAGAGGAAGATAGACTATTATGCATGTTCGCATGTTGAGGAGCATAAAGAAAGGAAGATTGAGATTTCTAAAGAAGGGAAGAAGAACCTTGAGGAATACCTCAAATGGAGGGACCAATGTTATCTGTGTGGAGAAAAGGGTCATAGAGTGACAGACTGTTATGGAGTTCAATGTATTATTTGTGGAGAACATGGGCATTACCCAGCTCAATGCCCTGACCTAAAAAGTTACTTCTAAATCATAGAAGGACTTATTACAGGACAATAATTGAAGAGGATGGATTGAAGTGTTTATGTATTGGTATTCAAGAATAATGTTTTTTGGTACTTTTATTGTGTATTAGAATATTTTTGTATTATTCTATTGGGGTTTTCAATAATTTTAAGGTACAGGTAACCATGAAAAGTGATTCAAATATTTTGTAAAGCAGATGATATGCCTATAATGAAGGGATAAGGAGAAAATGAAATGTTTGGAAATATTCATGAGCTCATGATTGATATAAGGACTAAGTGATATCATGGATTGAGTATATAGAATTTTGAGGATTTTGGTATGTACAAAGTGTTAAATTTTAACTGCATTCATGTTTTCACTAGGGTTCAATGGGTATTCATTTTTCAAGAGAATACATGATTAAGGCCTTCGAATGTTTGGAATGTGACGAACAAGACATATCTTATGATATATGGGGATCAACGATGGTATTTAATCTCTGGTAATCGTTTTCACTATATTATAAGAGTGGACTGCTATATTATGGATAAGCCTATAGATTGGAATGGATTATTTTGGACATAAGTTAGTATTGTTTAAGGATAGAAGTTTTTTCGATATTATTGATGGGATGTTATAGTAATATAGTTTTAGAAAAAGGACTTCCTGCAGGACGGGCGACAACCCATCGCGTCGGACAAGGCTGTGGGAATCGAACCCACAACTGAAGTGCGACTGGCCTTTATCGCCTACCACTGGCCTACAGGAAGTCCCTGGTTAGTAGAAACTTGTTTTATTTTATTAAGTGGTATGATATATGAAGTATAAGTTCATTTTTGGAACCATATACGATTAATCTAACCATAAGATGGACTTATAACTTTTGATAACCTTTTTTGAAAGAGGTGGAATGACCCATCATTCTATCACATGATCTGCTAACACATCACGAATAACAAATTCAACTTCATTTCTTTAAGGGATGAAGTGGAAATTGTTCAATTCACGAACAACAGTGAGATTGTACCAAAATCATGCAAGTATTTCTTTTAATTCATCATCTTTAGGGAAATGATCTTGAAAACAAAAAATGTTGTCCTAGTTCCCTTATATCCGATTAATCAGATGGTACGTTAGATCATCACAAATCAATAGCTTTGTGGTTGTTGGATTTTTCATAGCCATGTTCTCTACCACTCTCCATCAGAACATGATGGTTAGATTTCTCTTCCATATCCATATTTTCACCTATGTGGAAACCCAGTGATTGCTTTATTTGGGTAACCGTTACGTTTCATATTTTTGTTTTTTAAGATTGGTTTTGGTATTCCTTTTTACGGTGTGGGTTTCTATTAAAGAAACTATTGAGTAGTAAACCATTTGTAACCCCGATGAATTTCGAGTGCGAAATCCATTTTAAGGGGGGTAGAATGTAACACCCCGAGATTTTATGAAAAATATTCTTTTTAATTTCATTAATGTCTTGTGTTGTACGCTACACCAAAAGGAGCTTCCACAACACACATCATTGACTTGCCTTGAATTACACGCAATCGCGACCTTCCTCGATAGCGTATGTAGTACGCAATACTGAGTTTCACTAAACAACGATATGCTATTAAAATATTATTAAAACTAGCCATTATGAATAGTAATAAACAATTTTTAAATTTTTTTTAAATATTAGTTTTCAAAATGGACTTCATTTTTGGATTCAGAATATCGAAATTAGCTTAGGGAGAAATTTTGGTACTTTTCCGATAACTTTCATATTTTGATGAATAGTGAAAATTACTAAATAGTAATTAAAAACAACATTTTCAATCGAAATAATTAATAGTGATAAATTATTAATTTTAGTAGTTTTAAAATATATTTAGAATATATTTTTACAATTTAATGCAATGTTGGTCATTGGTTGTAATTTCACATTTAAACCAGACATAAACAAGTGTCAATCTTTTGATAGTTATTATCTCTTAAAAACATGCTATTTGTTTTGACGACAGGATTTAATTTTTAAATTAATTAATGAAAATGATATGTTTTGAATTTGGTAAAATAGAAATCATTTTTGAATTCATAATATCAAATATAGCTTAGGCCTAATTTTTGTATTTTTCTGGAAACTTTCATTTTTTGATGAATAGTGAAACCACTAAGTGGTAGTTGAAAAAATGAATTTTTCATAAAACATAATTTTACCACTTCTGTGAGTGGAATTTCAAAAATCCGAGAGACACGGTTGATTTCAGCAAGTAAAATGTGGTTCAATGAGATGAAAATATTTTTTGGTGAATAGTAACTTTTTACGTTTTTTTAACACGGTTAAAAGTAAATAGGGTAATTAAGGATAAAAATGATATTATTATTACCCTAACACATGTACTAATTCTATTGGATAAGTTTAATTCGACCAAAAACAACCTTATGAATAAACTATGACCATTTAGGCCCACATGGATTAGATTAGGACTTTTATTATTATTTAATTCAAAGAAGAGTTAAAAGAGTTAAAATAAAAGTTTATTTACTAAACCCTTTTTAATATAGGGTTATACAAGAGATAAATTCGATTTTAAATATTCATTATAAATATAATAAGATTTCATACATAATTAGATTTTATATATAATTTTTAGACATTAAATGTTTTAATTTATTTATGACACAATGATGTTGCAGTAATTACCATAATATTGAAAAATTAGAATAATTGATATTATAAATACCCAAATAAATATAATTTGAGACTTTTTATGAATTAAACTAATTTTATAGGTTAATATGACATGTTGGGATTGATTTAATCAACTTTTCTCAAAGTAATCATTCTGTTATGAGTTTTAATAAAATCAACTATTGAATAGTGTCAAAATTGACATAAAATAGTTTTTAAAACAAATATTATATTATTGATTGTTATTGTATTCCTAAAAATATAAGGTTAGGACAAGATGCTTATATCATGATAGGTGTGTCATTAATGGACCACATGGGGGTCTCTTGGATGTATATGGTAAGTTTATTAACTATATAATATAAAAATACAAAGTGACATGGTAAATGTCAATCTAATTAACAAAGAGTTAAAACTAAAAGATAAGGTTAATATAATGACCTAAACTTGTCTAAATTCTATTGTATGGGATGATTTATACCCATCCCCACCTTAGATGCTAAATAACATAATTTGGAGCTATTAAAAACCGAATATGACTTTATAATAAAATAATATTTTTAGTTATTCCAAAGGTGCCCCTCTCCTCCCTTATAAAAGGGAACCTCCTCTATCTCTTCCTCACACCACTTTGAGCCTTCAAGCTCGGCCAAACCCTGCCAAATTATCTTCTCCACTTCCCTAGAAATATCCTAGAGTTTCTGGTCTTCCTCAAAGACCAATTTTAATTCCCTAAAAGGAGATCTCAAAGAGGTGCTTCAAAGAAGAGGTAATGTCCATTACCGATTCTTTCAACTTTATTTCTTCTTCCACTACTTCTTCTTTGGTTGTTTCATTATGAAGTAATAAAATCAGTATCACTAATATACTGATATGTTATTATAAGTATTAAACAACCCTATTTCACCATCTATCCATCCTACGGAAAACAAAATCACCGCGCGTGCGTACGTACAGAATACCGTCTCCACGCCGTGGTGAAAACTATTTTCCACCACCACCTTACTTGGATGGGTATAATGGTGTAAATAATAACTATATATGACTATTTTAAAGTGATATTGATTCTGAAATAGTATACATACACTCCAATACAGTCCCACGACCATGAGAACGATATCATCGCTCGTGCGTACGTACGGACTACCGTCTCCACGACGCGATGAGATTCATTCTCCACTTTAACCATTCATGAATGATTATAAAGTATATATAATAAGTAATAATGAAATATATGACATAATAATGATACTGGATTTATGTTTATATATATGTATGTCATCTACTTAATTCCATTCAACTCAATAAGGAAACAAAAACAGCGTTCATGCGTACGTACGGCCTACCGTCTCCATGAACGGTGTATTTCTTTCCATTTACTGATTTATTATATATATTTATATTCTGAATACATATTATATATAAACCATGTTTTATATTATTTAATTAAATAATCATGATCTATGTAATCATATGAATAATTACAAGTCAAAACACGGACGACAAATGAAATAATTTTACCCAAAACACTTTTTAACAAGGAATTTACAAAAGAACGGGTAATATAAAGTCATAAGTGAACCATATATGATATCATAACAATTAATATGATTCTGTAATAAGTCAATGACATTATTTAAATCATTATACAGGAGGTTCAGACACTTACGAAGAAAATCGGACCTAAGGTAAGGGAAATACCACAATCTCATTTTTATACGAGATTTTTTATTCTATAGTATTTACTGGGGTGTATTTTATCATCCAAATCCATGTTTCCTCAATATAAAATATTTATATCCTTCTATAATATTTTATATCAAATTTTACCCTTCGGTGATTTTTTAGTAAAATATATGAAAGGAATATTTTGTCATTTTTTGTACGAGGTACTTTTTGGATTTTACGACAAAAGTACGAGAAGAATGTTTCTTTAAACTTATACGACATGAATGGATTTTTAAAAAAAATATTTCCAAGAAGATTCCCTTACAAGTTTTCAAGTTTATTTTTAATCAACTTCTTTTAGTTTAAAATTCTAGGACATGTTAAGAAAGGAAAACTGTTTTTGAAGTAGAAAGGATATTTTCCTGAAGAATGGAGTTCAAGTGTTTTATCAAAATTATTTTCCATCTAAGATAATAAAAGGGTTCTGTTTTAATCCCTATTATTACATTGATTTGATTATGCTATGATGGAATTATTTTTATGAATTCCTTTATCTTATATGAATTTTTTTATGATGTCAAGATGTTTAGGATTCCCATTTTTATTACATGGGTTATTCTATGATGTATGGTTTATGATTTTGTGGCACACATAAGAATGGTATCATTATGAGATGGGTGGGACCTGTATCTCCCTCAAATGCATTGGGTAAAGATTTTATATCTCATGATATAGACATGACTGGAACGGCAGGTTAAACTGGTTCAGTGAAATAGGATTGAAATGAGGAGTGAACTCGGTTCAGAAATGGACGTTGTCCACTATGATAGTCTTGGTAGTGAGTCTTGACTAATAAGAAATGATTCTCTATGATTATGTGTGTATGCCACAAAGTTTCATGTTTTATGTTATGATTATTGGGATTAAATTTCACTACTATGATTTATCCCATGTTATGATATTATGATCTCTTTTGCAGGTTAAGATTTCTAAAATGTTATGTTCTTATGAATATGATGTGATTGATATTTCTTTTGTTTACCCTTACTGAGCATTTGAGCTCACCCTCTTATGTTTTATTTTCCCCGTAATACAAAGAAAGGATTTAGGTATAAAAAAGGAAGATATTTATGGGACATGTTGAAGATCTTTCAACACGATTAGAAGATTACGTTCCAATTTTCCAAAGACATTAAACTATTACGGTCCTTGTGTGTCTGTTTTTGTTATGTATTAAGTATTCCACTAAAGTAATGTAATGTCCATGTACGTCAAGCTTCGGGTCTCTAAATTATTATACATTACAACCAATATAAATTATAATTTATCAATATATATAATCAATATGAAAAAATAGTTTTCATTTAATAAACATTATTTTTTCACTATTCATGAAAAATTGAATTTTATTAGGAAAATAAGAAAAATTCCACCAAATTAAATTTTTAGAGACCTATTTAAATAAATAAGTTTATTCTTTAAAATATAGGTAGTTAATATTTTGAAAACTATATTTAAAACAAGTGTTCCATTAAAAGGTAGCAAAACTGCATTTTTATAAAAATACTAAATTTATTCATAAAATTGGATTTTTCTTATATAATTTATAGAAAAAAGTTAAGATGAATTTTAAATATGATGTTTCATATTATATATATTTAATTAATATAATCCAAAAGTGTGGTTTGTTAATATTTTTGTTTAAAACACCCTTGTGTTCCTATTAATAGTTTTTATAAAAAAATATATATTAAATTGGTTTTAATATTTATTTATAATTAATTTGTAACCAATGACTTCAATAATATTTTTTCATAAGTTATTTAATCCTATTAATAACCACTAACATAATAACTAGTATAAAATTAATTATATTTTATAGTATATAAAGGTTCATTTAAGCTAGGTATTGCATGTGACGTAATCTATCAAACAGATTAAATTTAAAAAGATAAATACAATAAAATATTGGGTGTTATAAATTCTGCCCACCTTCTATAATTTTTCTCATTTTTATTCAAAATTTAACCTTAAAAATCAAATCATGATATTTTAAAATTGTTTTTCTTTCAAACCCACATTGGAGAAAGGATAAAAAATATCTGTAATTATAGGGAATGGGAAATGTTAATGTCACCCAAATATTTGGCTTTCAAATAATAGAACATTAAAGGAAAGTGAAAATAGAGAAATAGAATAGAAATATAACTATTTTTTTGATGAAAAATGATAGATTAATTGTTCATTATAAAGTATTATAATACAAAACCGAAAATATTGTGATAAGTTAAGAACAATTGATTTCCCAGCAAGAAAAGTAAATTGATAAAATTTGGTATCCAAATACAATTCATAAAGGTGTGATATTATTTTAAAATCTTGGTAAAGTACAAAAATAAATAAATGTTTTCTTTCCTTATCAAAATGTCATCATTTGGTTGTGTTTTGTAGTATTTTCACTTCATCCCTTAAACCAACAGATGGATATTCAAGATTAACATTATGCATTAATCATAATTATTAAAAGTTGTATAAGTCATTATTTTGTCCATTAAATAATTATCAAAACCAAACTAGTTAACACAAGTTATCGAATTTGATAAATCATACTTTATCCTCAAAAAATAATATCCAATGTTCACCTTATAGATTTTATAAATAGATACATTAATAATCATTCATACTACTTATGTACAAATTCAAAGTCCAAAAAATTATATGGAAGGTAAATAAATTTTCAAAAACATGTTTACATCATATTCCCCATAAAATTGATAATGTATATCTATTTTCCAATAAAAAATATTCGATCACCTTAACAACCATAATAAAACTTTCATGGATTCCAATTATATAATGAAAATTTATTTAATTAAAATTGTTATATATGTCATGATTCTTATAATTGAATCATTATTGATGAAATAATTCTTACATCCAAATAAACAATAACTGGAATTATTCTACCTCATTCTTAAATGATTAACTACACTTCATCATCTTATCCCTTAATAACACCTTACATTCATTTATCATTTGTAGTATCTTCACCATCAGTAGTATAACCATTTTACATATAACCTTGCTAGTTATAATTAATGACCAAAACCCAAAGCACACTGTGATAAATAGTAATCATAGTGATATTTTCTTGAAAATTCATTTATATGATTTTAAAATCGGGACATATTTTTCTCAATCAATGAGTCTATATCTTTAATATAGTTTATCCATGGTTCTACCAAATCTAAAGGATGGTATACTATACTTAGATTTATTATCAATGTCTTTTATATGGTTATTTTTTATAACTAATTATTTATTAAATCTTGTTTCCATGGTTTCTAATAAACTTCTTTTGATACCCACTAAAACGACATGAATCCAAAAAATAGAGATGGTGACTTTATATAAGAAATTGGAATTATTACTAGGAATAAATACATAAATACAAAATAAAAAGTATCCTTGGTAATCTAGATGCATTTTTAAATATCAAATTCCATTTTAAACATAAAGTAAAATATGTATTTTCTTTGAGAACACAATTATTCTAATAACTTAACCCTATATATCAGTCATAATAGACTTCTTGGGATCCTGGGGGAAAATAAATCATAAAAAAGGGTTGATCTAAAATACTAATTAAGGGTAAAGAAAAATAGAATCTATCATAAATTAATAATGAATAATTAATATGGAAAAATTAAAATATTATCAAATAATGATATATAAAAAATCAGATGAGCTTAATGCATGACCGTGGACATTCTAACTAATCAAAAAACTACATTGAATATTAATAATGATAGTATTTATAATGTTGGACATCTGCACTATCAAGATCTATCCTCAAGAGATATACTGTCATGATATATACTCATGGCAGTTTGAATCTATGGTTTGAAACCAATATTAATTTATTAAAGGTATATCCTCCTCATAATTTAAAAATTCATGTAATCAAATTCAAAGGGGTTTTTGACAACTAATAAATCTCAAGAAGCTATATATGCAATAAGGGGTTATATATTTATATTCCTTTCACTTACAAAGTCCAATGCATTCCTCATATGAAAGCGGTAAAACATAAAAATCATAAAAGTTCATATTCAAAATTAGCATAAGAAATGTCAATAATTAAATCATACACTAGGAATGACAGAAAAATAGAACATTCACTTTCAAATTCAATCATAAGATATTCAATAAATATGGTAAATGATATCATAAAATATCAACCTCATTTAAGAAAAATATTCAGCATGGGATGTTGACATAGATATTAACAATTTAAAAAAGATCACTAAAAATTATAGTGGAAAAACACTTATTAAACCCATATGAAAAAAAACATCATATAAAAAATACCATTTTTCTTTTAAAACCCCATTTTACAAAAACACAATTTTCTTGGAAATTTTTTTAATACCAAATTTACAAAAAATTATAAATATGGTTTTTCGTTTAAGGAAAAACAAAATCTTGACAAGGAAAGAAAAAATAAAATAATTTCCATGGCTGCAGAAAAGTAATTATAACCATATATTATAAGAATAAAACATTCCTTTTTTGTTTATCAAAACATTCTATATAAAAAACATAATGAAGATCTATTTTTGAAAATATTTTTAATGAAATTAATAATAAAAATAAAGTTTCATTTATAATACTTTTATATAAATAATTATATAATATAATATTAAGAATATTAATATAGATAAAAAAAGATTTAATTAAATCTTTAATCACTAAAGGTGTCCCATGCGACTTTGAAAATTTAAATCATAATCCTTAGGAAATAATAAAATTTTAAAAAACAATATATAACTTTATAATAAATAATTTAATGACATGATAAGTCAAAAGAGATGTAAATAAACCTTGTAAAAGATGATGAGTGTATAAAATCAAGCTATACCTCAATTAAAAGAGATTGATATGAAGATGTTTTCCTTGAGTCCAACTCGTCACGAACAATCTTTATCATCCCAAAAAAAATATGTTTTTTTTAAAATTTTATGAGGAACATTTTCATTTATATTATTTATTTAATATTTATTATTTTGAATTTGTAACAATTATTAAATTATTTATATTCATGTCAAACATTTTGACAATATTCGGTACATCAGTCTAAAATGAAATTTGTATGATGTATGTTGTCAATGTGGTCATTAGTCCATCATATCCATACTAATATTCATGGGATATAAATCACTTTTCTACCAAAATTATACTTATAAAACAATAAATTGCACCTAGATAGTAAAAATGAACTACATTACCATCATGGTGATGGTATGTCGTATGTACGCATGAGTAAAGTTTCCATTTATCAATAATCATTATTAAAAGAAAGAAAGTATTATTTTATCATTTTATAATTATAAAAATATAATTAATATGATATTAATTTTTTAAACAAACTTATAAATCTAATTTGGGTGATGTGGTGATGAGAAAAAACCACATCACTTTGTGGACGTGATAGTTTACACGTTCACAAGAACAACATTATCATTTTTCATGAATGAATATTTAGGAACATATATGATATATTATCTTAAACTAATGATAAATATGTCCTTAAAATCATATATTATCTTTAATTAAATAATTATAACCAGTTTTGAGAAATGGTGATGGTTAAAAAATTATATCAGTCTGTGTGGCTGCAGTTCATTGTACACACAATGAATAATCATTTTCCCATTCGATTGAAATGAAGATAGACATAGGTGATGATATTAACATAATAAGAAATATGTATATTTATGATATTGGAGATATAATTTCTGCATTTTTGAATAATATTTGATGCATGTAGGAGAATAAATAATATAGAATTACATAATTAAAAATGATACATTTTCTTCAGACAATCTCTTTTTATTATCACCTTAACAAATCTAAGGTGGGTGTTTTATCTAAAATAACTCCACTATAATTTTGTGAGAGATTATATTTATGTATTTGGAAAGAAATTGCTTAATCCAAATTGGTTTTTAAGTGTATGGAATATATAAAAATATGTTCCCTTTTATAAGAAAAGGGAGAGGAAATCTTGATAATCTTTAAAATATTAAATTAATATAAATTAATTTGAAAATAAACATTCATAAAAATGTATTAATTTCAAATATAGGATTATTTTGAGTCAAAAATACCTTTATAAAATAAAAATTATATATGTTTTGACTTTTTTTAATCATTGAATTTTAGTTTTAACTGTCATTAAATCTTTTTAATTATTATTATGATATAAATTAATTTAGAATTTGAGGGTTAATATAATTACAATAAAGTGAAACAAGAACAATAAAAGTGTCAATGATAAAATTTATAGACTTATATTAATAATTTTGTGTAAATTTATATTTTTATGGATTCTATATCATTTAATAAATATTTTTTTTAAATATCATAAATCCCAATTTTGACACTATTCAAAACATGACTTTTTAAATATATCATAAAAACATGATATGTTAAAAAAATTATTTTAATTCATCACTAAAATGTAAAATTCATCCAAACAATTCTTGAATTATATTAATTAAATCAAATTATAATTATTTTAATATTTTTAATAGATTTTATTTTATTCATAAATTAATTAAACAATTAATACATAATCATTCTGTCAGTATTTTAGGTATTTATTTTATAACTAAATATTATAAATAAATTATCATGATGTAAATAAAATTTTATATTTATATATACTATTTATTGTCGAAGATATGCATTATATAACCCCAGATTAAAAATATTACCATCGGTAAAAAGAAAAGTATGGTAAAATTGACTTCCCTATGAATATAATATAATAAAGGATAGTTTCTCATCTAAAAAGCCATAAATGGTATCATAACTAGTCCACTAACACATATAGACAAAAATAACCTTATAATAAAATTCGTACAATTACTAGGGTAATTTGAAAATATTTATAATACTATTTTAACCCTTAATTACTCGATTACACCCATTACTGTGGTAAAAAGTATTACGAAAGATACTATTAATATTTTGTCCTAAACAAAAAATAGAAATATATAATAAATTTAAACCATATAATTCGATATATGGAATCAATTTTTCAAAATTCCAAATATATAGTTTCCATAAATTAATTGAAAAATAATTTCATTGACGGATCGAGAAAATGAGGTTTTAAAGTAAAAACATAAAAAAGATTGAATTTTTTTTATACCCAAATTCAATAAAATATTTTTTCAATGAAAAAAATTGTATTAAACGATAAAATAATTAAATAATTATAATTTAAAACTGATATGAAATATAATAATACAATTTAAATAAATCAAATGAAAAAATAGTTTTCAATTAAAATACCATATTTTTCATTATTCATCAGAAAATAATTCTTATAGGAAAAATAAAAAAAACCAATGAAAGTAAATTACTATACTATCTTTCAATGAATATGTTTATTTTTTCAAATAAAATTTTCAAAATCATGATTTAGAATAAGTGTTCAGTCCAAAGATGGTAAAAGTGTAACTTAATAAAAATACATATTTTATGCATTAAATTGAATTTGTTCTTATATAATGTCTAGAAAATAGAAAGTAAGAATTTGAAACATTATATTAAATATATTTATTTATATATATTTCATTAATAATATCCAAAATGTATGATTTGTTTATTTTGTTGGAATAAATTATACCTGTGCACCTTTGAATTTCTTTTATAAGAACATTTCCTTTATATTAAACTGGGTTATATATTTATTTCTAATTAATTGGAAACCAATTAGTTCAATAATATATTTTATTAAGTTAGATAATCTTATTAATAACCACCAAAATAATGGATAATGTTAAAATAATATTATTTAATAGTATATCACGGTTCATTTCTACCTGATGTTGCCTGCAACGTAAGCTATCAAGGAGATGAAATCTAAAACGATATGTGCCATAAAATCTAAGGGTGTTAAAAGATGCAGGTCCAACCCATATCATAATTAAATCATATATATGTGTTCCACTACATTATAAACATTCATCATATCATAACCCATGAAATTAAATGGGTGTCATTATATCAACCCTTCTTTTCATACAAAAGTGTTACCTCATGTTAGAGATAAACAAAATAAAATTTTTAAATAACCAAGATCCAAATTTTTATTGTCTTGATAAAATTAGGAACAAAAATAAATATTAAATAATAAAACATAATCATTATTTGATTCTTTAGAATCTAGATTCTTAGTGGCCCAAATGTTTTCCTTAGTACAAGTAATCACCTAAGGATATACATCAAATAAAGGAGTGAGATAAAAGCATAGTAAGGGGATATATAAGAACAAGAATCAATATAACATTGGATGAGAATATTATACATCATCATAACGTAATCATATGTTCAAAATGAAACTCATTATAAGAAACATTATATAATTTCATTGAATATGGAAGTGCCTAAAAATGAAACATCATGTCTTAGTGGTGAACTTCTACACATAGTAGTGAACAAAGATAACATAATGTTTATGCATAACATATCGGAATCAACATAGTATCATGTTCACACATATTTCACATTATATCATGAGATATATCACATTACCAAATAAATTGGAGAGCTATATAATATCAGGTGCAAATGTCACATTATAACATTTACATAACCATGCATGCCACATAGAATGTATATTAACCTTAGACATAAAATAAACCAATTAATGTAATGGGTTTATTTTCAAAAAGCATACATTTATAAAATTTGGATTTTTAATAACATAAAATGAATCAGATTCTTGGTGAAAATCATTATTGAATAATGAACAATATGAATAGAAGTAAAAGATGTGTTTTTAAAGATATTTCCATGGTAAAAATATATCCATTAGTCCTAAAATCATATTGGAAAAATTTATAGCATCGAAAAAATATGATGGAAGAAATGATATTTATTTAAGGAACATTAATGGAACATCCATAATGAAAATGGAGTGAAAGAGTGAAAACCCAAATAAAGAGAGTTGGGTTCGAGAATACACTTACCGTATATCCGAATGATTTATTCAATTTAATATCCTATATAATCAAATTATATTAATTAATTACCAAATAAATAATATCATGTGAATTTATTTGATTTATTATAATTTAATTAAGTTCATTTATGACCATTATGATGTGCTATAGAGTATTATTCCACATTTCAGAGTGTGTTTTTTATTGGTTTTAATGATTGGTTCCCTTGTATACAAGTATGGAAGATCATGTAAAATGAGTATAAATTTATAGAATTGATATTATATGTTATTAGTTAAATCACATAATACTAAATGACCTCATATATTATTTTTTATGTTTTACGAGTATTATTTGTTAGATAATACAGTAATGATAATCGTTTAAATAAACTAGGATGTTTTTGATTATCATGACCATTTCTTGTTTATTTTTTAATATTATGTACATATATTTTATTTCCATAACATAAAGGTTTTATAAAATATATTTTATAATACCTTTTCGACTACATCAATTGTTTTATTTTTACACATTAATGAGGTAAGGTAAAATGAAAACTCATTATCCACGAAGTTATTAAATCGACACATCATTAACGATGTTCTCATTTATTGAATAAAAGTGAAATGAGAAGAGGATTTATGATAAATTATTACATTAACATATATAAATTATATTATAAATAATATACTAGAGTTATCATGCCCCATAGAAAAGTATAGGTTAGGATAAAATAATAAAATAATAGAAATTGCAATGACATTTTTTAAAAACAAATTGAAGATGTTTTTACAAAATAAATTGTTCTCATTTGAGGAACCTTAAGGAAATTGGTTTTGGTATTTTGTTTAGAAATAAATATCCAAGAATTTGGGGATGGCATTAGAAATAAAATTGGGTATAATTTAGGAAATATTCAAGGATTTGGTGGTGTTAAGGTAGAGGGTGTGAGGGTGGTATTTATATGGGAGGAGAGGGGTTTTTTAGGTTATTATATTCATTAGTTTATTATATTAGATAGAGACTATCAATAGTTTAAGAATTGTCAACAAAATATATTAAAATAAATAATTATAGTTCTATATTATGGTCTTACCTCATCAATACATCACCCATTACACAATAATTCAGGTAGTTAGCATATATTGTAAATTATCGTATTTCGCTATTCACCAAAAACTCAACTTTTTTAGAAAATTCCCAAAAATTCACACAAAATATTTTGTAATTTTTAAAATTATAATTTGTACTATATTTGATGATAGTAATTTTATAAATATAATAATCTTTTTTAATTAAAATCATAATCTATTTTAAATAATACCGATTTTGAAATTACAATCGATCGATTTTGGAAAATTATATAATGTATCATAAAATTATATTATAATTATATGAAAAAGAAAATTTTAATTTTTTTAATATTGTTTTTAAAAATAAATTTTATTTTAAATAATTATATCAATATACAATTTTCAATATTTTTTATGTATTTCAAAAATACCAACACATAATTTATCATTTGTAAAACTTTTGTTTAATTATAAAATGATATTATTAAATCATATTTTAATTTATAAAATGAATTAATTTTATTTGTACTTTAATGGGTGAGGATACTATTCTATTGGATGGATTACTATATGTAGTGGCCATGTTGCAATTCCATGTGTGAAGTTACTATTCCATCTGGATATGTTCTTTATTTTTTGAAATTATTACTTATTTCATTTTTATTTTTTAGAATAATGTTTTTATTGGAAATTATATGTCATACATGTGTTCTATACCTTATATAAAAATTATTAAGATGAAAATAACTCTATTAATAAAAATTTGGGTCGTTACATTCTTCATCCCTTTTAAAATTTTACCCTCAAAATCTCATTTTACATAAAAAGGTGTGGGAATATATTCTTCATTACTCTCTTTTCTTCACAAGTTGATTATTCATAATTTCTAACCCACCACATCACATTAACATGGTGATTTTTCATGTTGTGCTAGAATTTGTATCTCTCATATAAGATCTCCAGTAGATAATCATTATATGAGAGGTCACTCTCTTGTTATTCCACCTCCAGATTCAGTACATATGAGGGATCTGGTATGTATTTCCTCAAGAGAGATACATGGATCATTTCATGATCCTGTTTCATATTTAATGGATTTTAAAGAGGATATTCCACAACTCCTATGCAATCAAAGATATAAAGGGGGACAATGTACCTTGGGCTAAGCTTCTATTTCCTTAGAGACTACATGAATCTCTTCCATAGTGATATTTGAAGGAAGTCTTTATCTCCAACATAAATCTCCAAGTCCCTTCAATGATTTTCAGGATTTATATTTTCCAACTATGAAATCATTTATATGTTACTGGATGGATTGAACATTCTCTGTAATCTCTTTCAAAAGATCTGGTCCAACTAGATTTTCTTCGCCAACTTCATCCCAATAGGTTAGAGTTTTATTTCACTTTCCATACAGAGATTCATAATGATCTATATTAATACTCAAGTGGAAGTTATTGTTTTATGAAAACTCATCCAATAGGAGATACTAATTCCATCGACCATTGAATTATATTGAGTATGATAATAGAATTTCGTCAAGGGTCTGAATAGTTCTTTCAGATTACCCTTCAGTTTGGGGGTGATAGGACATGTTGATCTTCAATTAAATACACAAATAATGATGATGATTCCACTAGAATTTAGATTTAAACCAAATACCATGATCAATGAGGATCTAATTTGGAACCCAAAACATCATCATCACTCTATTCACATATATATCTTCATGGTGATTAATTGACATATCATCAATAATAATAATAAAGTAGGATGTCTAGGTTAGTAGATCCACCAGAACCCATGTCACACTGTTTCCTTTTCATGACTTTTGGAGATTAGTTATAAATTCCATGGTAATAGTCTCCATTTTCATGTGGATATAAGAAATGGATTCAACATCTCTTTGGTCTTTTCTCGCATTGCTTAACTTTCTATCAAATCAAGGACCTTGAGATATAATTTTTAGTTTTCTTCTTCATGCTTTCCAACCAAAAGTGTTCTCAAATATCATGGAACATCTTGGTAGTTATAGTATGGACAGAAAAAGGTATGCTATCTGAATTATATAGTAGCCCATTATTTACCCTAGGTGATCAAGGAACACAAATCCCTATTCCAAACCACATCACACCATCATTATTGATATGGAACTCTTGCAACATCCCTTCCTTTATTTAATTATCCTTATATATAAGATATAAATCATCCCTATATGCCTCCATAATGTTATCGTGGATAGATGATTGGGAAATAGTTTGGTCAAGGTGGGATGTATTCCCAGCCATTGCATCATGGATAGAGTATCATGTTATTTTCAATAATGAGCATTTACTACCATGTTTTCCATCCAAGGATGATAGTGAATTTAGATATCTTCATCCTTGATCAGGTATAAACATCTCATATGATTCATGTTGAGTCCCTTATCTATGAATATATACATTAGATTCATGTGATCAGTATATATGTCAAATTATTCAACATATAGATAATATTGATAGAATCCACATGAAAAAATAATAGCTGCTTACTCCAGATGATGTGTCATGTAGTTCATCTCATGGATCATCAAATTCTCTAAAGTATAGGCTATTAAATTATTATTCTTCATGAGTTCACAACCCACGCCATTCTTTAAAACATCACTATATATCACAATAATATCTCCAATTGTTTTTAATGTGAGTATATGTGTAGCAATCAACATATTCTTTAGCTCCATGAATCTTTCCTCACATTATTCCATCCAAACACACTTTACCCCATTCCTTGTTTACATAGTTAGAAATATAGAAAATCTGGAGAAATTTCTAATAATATGTTGGTAGTACCTAGCTATACCAAAATAACTAATCATTTATAAAACACAAGTGGTTTTGGACCTTTTCTTAATTACCTTTGTTTTTAAATGGTCTATAGAAATTCCATTAACTATGATCACATATCATTATATTGTGATTTCATTCATCAAAACCATATACATGATCAACTAGGCATAAAATTTCCCATTCCTTAATGTCTTCATCACACTCCTTAGATATTATTATTGTTCCTCCATCATCTTGAAGTATATGATAATATCATTGATAAAAACTATGCAAAATTTGTCAAGGTAGTGTTTAAAAAATATATTCATCAAAACCATTAAGATTACATGCGCACTAGTAATTAAGATGTAAATAAATTGAAACTCATAGTTGTCATACCTTTTACAAAAATAATTCTTTGAATATATTCCTTCATAACCTTCAGTTGATTATATATAGAAATAAGATCAACCTTTATGAAGTATTAAGCTCCTCATAGTTGATCGAAAAAGTAATAAATCCTTGGAAGTGTATATTTTATTTTTACGGTGATCTTAAAAAGTTCCCAATAATCGATTCACAAATTAATTGATCTATTATTTTTCATTGTATATATCACTAGTTCACCCTATGGAAATACAATTGGGAGTACAATTCATTTTCCCAAATTAAATTACAGCTGCTTCATTAACTCCAAATGTTCAATTTGGGACATCATGTAGTGTAATTTTGAGATAGGAGTGGCTTTGTTTATAATTTAAAATCATAAATCTACCTCATTATTTAAAGGGATTCAATGTAAATGTTTGGGAAATAAAAGACTATATTCCCTCATAATTATAATTTCTTCCAGGTTGATACCATTATTTGACTCATCCATTTGATAGAGGTATTCATATTTATAATTTATCAACACCTGGACCATTGAATAGTTTTCTAATAGAGATTCCTGATCTTCCTTTCATTTTTAGAGGATCATGGGATGGTTTGGATTTTGGAAATATATATCCTTTTCTTGATAGTTGATGTGTGATATAAATAATGAGTACCAATACATCCCCAATATATTTTCTAATTCCACCAAGGGAAGAATCAAAAGATTCACTAAAAAATAATCCCACATATGCCCATAAGAGGAGAGTCTAACACTTGGGATTCAATGATCACACCACTAGTTGTTTTAATTGATATTTATACTTTATAGTTTCAGGGATAAAATTAAATAGTTTTAAAAAACATATAAGATATAAAGGAATGACTAGAATTAGTATCAAATAATACTTTTCCATTATTGAGTGAATATGAATTTTACCTTCTATGACTTTTTTTCTTGCTCGACTTCATATTTTTTGATGGCATAAGCATTCTATTTCTCATTAGGTATTTTTGGCTACTTATGCTAATTAACATAGAGGAATGATGGTTTAGTTCACTGAAAGGAATTTTACCATCCACCTTATATTTGAATCATTGTACCATGGGAGGTGATCTTCTTTCCTCCAGAATATTGTCTATCTTATTCATGTCCCTACAACATTCATGAGCTCAAAGGCCTTCTCTATCAAAGTTGAAGTATTCCCCCATCCCTTTGAGGAAATTGACATGACTATTTTCCCACATTTATGACTTGTGAGTGGTTCATTTTTTATTCCACATTTTTCTTTAGATCCTCCAACATGGATCTACATGTTTAGTTTATTATCATTATAGCCATTTGACCATTCTAAAAACTCCATCCCAACTTTGAGATCACATAAAAAACCTTATTTATTACTCTAAATGTTTCTAATAGCTAGAGTCTTTACATGGATTCATTTTAAATTACTGGATAATCTATCAATTTTGATATCATTATTCATAACAGAACCTATGTAATATCTTGACTGACATGTAATTTTTTTTATTAGGCCATAAAAGATTCACATTACATTTTCTTTAGTTCAATTATTTCTCTCTCCATATTTGTATGACATGTTTTGAAGAATGACCCAATGGAAAGTAATTTCTTAAACTATTCCTACACCATCTCTTCAGTTACACACATCATCTTGGAGTTATTAATCAATTACCACCATTTATTGGTATCTCTATATAAATGATAAATTTCTAGAGTCATATTCTCTATCTTAGAATATAAAAGCATAAAAATTATATTATTTATTGAATTAACCCCCATTATGAGACAAGTGGACCATAAGATACACTAAACCTCGATGTTGGTTGCCACATAAATGTCTTGATATCCATTTCTTCCCACTTATGTAATTTAAGATGTTAAAAATTATTAGGTTATAGTTTATAACTAGAGCTAGTTGGGTGAGCATCATCCTGAAATTTTGAACTACACCTCCCAAGGCAATGGGGTTGTCATTTGGGCAATCGCTTTATTGTCTATTTCATTGGTAATTGGCCTATTTTCTCATGGATCCCACCAATTTCTAAAATAAAAAATGTTTGACCAATACATAAGTCAAAAATTAATAAATAAATAAATTAGTCCTTCACATAATTAATTTTAAATCCATCTCATGTAGGATCCCTATATTTATAATGTTTATAAAATAGGAATTTATGGGTGGTTACATATTTTTAGTCTTTTAAGAATGGTTTTCCAAGATGTTATCTAATAATAACTCCCAGAATAACTAAAAATTTCTTTAATACCAACTATATAGAACCTACCTTTCTTACACAAATGTTAGATCATTTTAGAGATAAACACCACAAAAGTTTCACAAAACTGGGATCCAAAGGATTTGTGTATTTGGAAAATATTGACCAAACATAACATTTACATAATAAAACATAATAATTATTTAATTCCATCTTCTCTAGATTCTTATTGGCCCTAATTTTATCCTTTTTACAACTATGAACTTGAAGATATATATCAAAAAAATGGGTGAGATAAAAGACTAGTAAGAGGACTGATAAGAACATGAATCAATATAGAATGGAATGAGAATTATCATCATCATCATAACATACGAATAGGTTCATCATCACACTCATGGGAGGAATCATTAGATGAAGTCATGGAATTTGGAAATGCATAAAATTGATACATTATGTCTTAGTGTTGAACTACCAATCATAGTTATGAATAAAGATAACATTAAAATCATGCATAACATATATGCATCATCATAACAGAATAATTGTGAACAAATATATCATCTTGTTCATGAATATTTCTCATTATCACATGAGATACATCACATTACCCAATTAATTATATTTTTATATAATACTATCCTCACACATACAATCAATGAATTTACATAATATAGGATGGAAAATATAACATTTATCAACCATAGACATAAAATAATCCATGGAAAATAATTATTTTATTTTCATAAAGAATACATTCATAAACATTTTATTTTCATAAATTAAAATACAATAAAATTCATGGTATCAGACTATATGAAGTAGAAAAAGTGTAATGAGAATTAAAATATTAGTTTTACGAAATAATATTTATTTTTGATAAATATTTTCATTTGTTATAAAACCAGACTGGATACATGTATATCCTAGAAATAAAATGGTATGAAAAAATAAATGATATTTAAGGATCATTAAAGGAACATATTTACTGAAAATGGAGTGAAAATGGAAAATCCAATAAAAGAGGGTCTGGAACAATAGTCATCTTTACTTATATCCTAATTCTTTCAACACTTTAATATCTAGGATAAAAAAATTAGAATCATGATTTATAGAAAAAACAACCTCTAGTACATGTATTTGATTTATGATAATTTTATTATGTTCATTTATGGGAATTATTTTTTTCAATAGAGTTAAATTCCTTCATTTCGAGTGTTTTTTTGTACATGAGCATCATCCTAGTTGGTGAAGACTTTCCAAGTGCATCCCTAAGTCCCAGGTTTAAATCCAGGGAGATGAATATTTATGGGGGTATCGTAGCAGTATTATAGAAGGTAATGTTTCTTAATGTAGAAACCAGACCTATTCAACTTCAAGCTACCATTTGGGGCATAATGATATTAAGGACTTTGGTCCACCTAAGGACTTCATGCAAGTTATAGCTTTTGGTCCACCTCAAGGCCTTCAGGCCACCTCATTTATCATGTAGTGAGGATACAACAAGACTGACCAATGAAAGTAGCTCCATATGATGACTGAGAGAATTAGATTTCAACAGATCAAAAATATATGGATAGTAAAGAATGAGAGGGTATGGAAATTTCCATCGATATTAGGACTCTGAACCTCTTCACGTGTATTTGTAGCCGAAAAAGGAATTCAAAGCTAGAAATATAACATCACGATCTAGACACGGGGGAGGGGAATTTCCATGTAATCATGTCAGGGAAAAATTCTTCTAAGGACTTCAGGTCATATAATCCTCCAAGACTACGGTAATTTTAATGATTCACCATCAAATAGTGAAAGGGGGGTCCTCAAAAATCAATTAAAAGTAGGCATTTAGTCCATTCAGGAGAGAGTGGTTTTTCTCTTGGTTTTCAGGATCAGTTTTCTTGTATATATGTATGGAAGTTCATGTAAAAAAAAGGATAATTTTAAATAACTGAGACTATATGTTATTAGTGAACTTTCATAAGAGTAAATTATCTTATATATCATTTTTTTATAAGGTAAAATGATGATTCATTTAATAAAATGTTAATAATAATCATTTAGATTAATTTGGCAGTTTTTTGGTTATCATGGAATGGTTTTGTTTTATTAAATAATATTATTTACATATATGTTTTTTCTAGAATATAAAAGGTCATAAAATTTATTTTAAAGTATAATTTCATCCATTTTAATAGTTATATGTACATACTAGAAGGAAGTATTATAAAATTAATACTCATTGTTCATGATGTCGGTAAATTGAAAAATCATGGATGATGCTCTCAATTTTAGAATAAAAGAGAGAGGAGAATAGGTTTGAGGTTGGATTACAGCATTAACATAAAAAAATTAATATATATATATATATATATATTCTAACATAGTTATTACTCTACATGGATATGTTTATGTGATAATATAATTTTAAAATAAAATATTTTGAACAGAAATTTATAGAAAATGGAATAGAATTTTACATATCCAATTTATATCATTGAGAAACACCTTAGAGAAAATGGTTTTGTTATTTTAATGAGAAACAAAGATCCTATTTTTTTTTTGGGGGGATTGGGAATTGTAATTTCATGACCTGTCTCCTACGTCCTGTGTCGTGACTACCCCATGCCCTCCTTCTATAGGCCAAGAGATTCCGACTATTACCAAAGGCGTAATTCTGTAAAAATGGGAAAGCATTCCCTTTATGACCTATAAACACACACAATAGATATGATTACAAGTAAACTAAATAACCAACATGTGAGTACAGTACGTAAAAGGGGGACAGAATAAAATCCCAACTGGAAATTATAAGAAACTGAAAGTAGATGTACAACAGAGGAAAATTGGAAAAACAACCACGAGGTCATCCTCCGAGGTTCCTACCTGAAGGGTATGTACATATCGACTCTTTAGCACTCCACATCTATTTTTCTCCTCCACATACTGACACACCCTAATGTCCACATCCGATTACCGTCTAGTCCTTGTACTCTTAGCCTCAGTCAGTTTTGTCTGTCGTCTGCATCCAACACATCGAGGTATGAGCATAGCCCGTGCAGGGGTGAGTATAACGATACTCAGTAGGGACCCCTAGACCCTCAAGGTCTCACAAAATCCAACAAGGATAAACCAAAAAGTATGAAATCAATATATAACCCCATATAGGTATGTTCCCAAACAAATACTAAGTTATCATGTAATCCATCACAATCATGACGTAAAAAAAATGCTACTGACTCAGCTCAACCAGGATTTTATTCACATTATCAAAACCATGTCTAATGGAGAACTCCTCCTCTGTCGAGTACAGTGGGCCTGCCGCAGCCCCAAGGTGCTTCCCACTAACATTGGACTACAGAGGTACTCCTCCTGTCTAGTACCGTGGGTCTGCTGCATCACCAAAGAACTCCCCACTGTGGGTCTCCCGCCACAAGCAGACGCTCCCCCTAATAGCCTGCATAGGTACTTCTACTGTCGAGTACCTCGGGTCTTCTACCATAACCAGGTGCTCCTCCATCGTGGGTATGCCGCCACAACCAGGCGCTTCCCACTGGGCTAGTCGAGTCACTCCGAGTCAATCAGCAGTAGTCTCCTGGTCTCAGCTAGCTACTAGGTCTCCGCACTCTGTGCGCTCGTCTCTGGAATGATCATCTCCCCGAGCTACTGGTCGATACTCCAACTATCAGAAAGTTCCATGAAGAAGTATCTCAGAATTCTACCACATCAGAGAGGTCTCAATGCAATATAAGGTGTGTCAACTGGACGCCTAGTCTTTGAGTTATTAGCTTTTTAGTCCTGGGGCCCCGCTTTGATTCGTGCATGATCCAACATGACCGTATATCCACTATACCCCAAACACTAGTGCGGTATACTCAAAGGGACCGTCATGCTCCTAGATTACCAGTGCCACTGACGGTTCGTCAAACAGACGTCAAGTGCCAAAGATATGGCCAAATAAAATAAAAGGGTTGTAGTGGGCCCGGGTCTAGTCTGACCCGGTCGACCCGACCTTGCCGGACCCAGTCTGAGCTGACCTGGTTTGGGTCCCCCAGCCTGAACTGTTGGTTCTTGCATGTCCCGTTAGGTGGTCAAACATGTTAGTTTCAGCCTAGCCCATGGGGCCCCGCCCAGAAGGCCGTGTGGGGTCGCAGAGGGCCTTGAGAGCGCGGACCAATCGCAAGGGTGCGGACAAGCCATGGGTCGGCGTGAGGGAGGTTCATCCCGGAGGGCACCGTGAGGGCCAGTTTGGCCAGGGCGCCGTGAGGGAGCGATCCGGTTCGGCCGAGGCGCCACGAGGGGCATGAGAGGCCTGTTCAGCTGGGCTCCACGAGGGGCGCGACTCTAGAGGCTCGGCCCGGGAGGTTGGGGCCAGTTCGGCTGGGGCACTGCGACGGGTGCGGGAGGCTAGCTCGACCGAGCACTGCAAGGGGAACGACTAAGGTTTCTTGGACCAAGAGACGGGGGCCGGTTCATCTAGTGGTGGCATGGGGCACGCAATGTCACCGGGCACACAGAGGTTGAGGTCCGGTTCAGTTGGGGCACGGCGCAGCTCACATTGTTTGGTGCCGGTAGGGCGGCCGGCAGGCGGTGCGGTTCGGCCTGGGGTGGCAGAACATCTCGAGGGATGTGCGGGTTGCAGAGGTCGTGTGTAGTGGGACTGTTGCCTCTGTAGGCTTCTTCGTCTCGTCACCTCATCACCATTCTGATGAACATCACAAACAAAAACAGCAGAGGGGTCGGGCCATGTTAATTTGCCCCACACCCTCCATGTTTAGGGTGGTAGCAAGTGGTTCAATTATTTCTTGAATTTCAAAGAATTATCAAGAAAAAAAGATGAAAGCAAAATCAAACAAACACCTTACATCTTCTCGCAAAAAAAATCCAAACCCGAAAGGGAAAAACTTTCCCAATGATTCAACGTTTTTTCTAGAAGGGAATAATTAAACGAATAATATCATATTCAAATAAAACCCCTAGTTTTGTTCATTGAAAATTTCACGGGGAAGAAGATGGAGTTGTCGCCGTTCGTCGCGTCTGCCGCACATTTTCAATCCTGAGCTCGTGTGTCAATTCATTGACAACGATGAAGAGGGAGGGTCGGTCGTCGAAGATGTCCCACATTGGTTGCTTCTGCAAGGTACTTCTAAGAAAGAAGTCAAAGACACTCCTTGCCGGTGTTCTTCGTTTGAAGAATGCATTCTTCATTCTTCGTTGGCAAGAACCTTTCTCTCAAAAGCTATTTTCTCCTTTGCCAACAAAAGAAAATGTATCCAAGAATAATATATTATAAAATCAATTAAGTCATTGGCATAGGAATTCAAATTGGGTGAATTAATTAAGTTGGCTCTACTTAATTAATTCATGAGGTTGGCACAATCAAAATAGAGGAAGTTTTGAAACCATTATAGGTGTGGGGTGGAGAGACTCTCCCTCATTAATGAGGTGAGTTGAGAGGTTTTCCTCTTCCACAATTATTAGCGGGATTAGTCCAGGTTGGTCCCCACATCCTAAGTTCTCATGGGAGGTTAGGTTAGGGAGGGCGCCACCACCATAACCTCTCATGGGATGTTAAGTTGTGGTGGTCCCCGCCTCCATCTTCTACTTGGGTGGTTATAATAGATAAAAATAAAATAAAACATGCATTTATTTTGTTTTATTATTCCCATGAAAAACCCAAAAACTATCTTCCACCCTCGACCAACTGTCATCGAGGTGAAAGTCTTCTTAAGAGAATATAGGCACTATGCGTTTAACGGTACCCTCACAATTCAATTTTGAGAACTGGTTCAAATGTTTTAAAAACCCGCCCGTATATTTATTGAACGTACCCGAACAAAACTTCATAAATTGATTTTGGGCACTCCGGGCCTCGGAATCACATGCCGTCAATTTTCACGGACTAGTAAAATTCCCATATATTTAAAAAAAATACATGGAATTTTTTTTCTTTACATGCATTGGGAATACGTTTTCCAATATTAAATTATTTGTATGTGTGAGTATTAGATGTGGTGATGGTGGTATTGATTGTGGAGTTGAGGGGTGTATTTTTATTATTATACTCATTATTTTATTATCTTGACTCAAGAATATCAATAGATTGAACTATGTTACCAAATATATTAAAATACTGTAATATATAAATAAATTGTGTTCTTAAAACATTTATACATCTTCTATGAACCATTAATTTATGTTTTTAGCTTATATAATAAATTATCATATTTTACCATTCAATAAAAATTGAACTATTTTAGACAAATCCATAAAAATCACCCTAATCATTTTTCTTATGTTAATAATTCAAAAATGAACTCCATTTTATGAGAATAAGTTTTTAAATATGAAAATTTTAATTTATAAATAAATTCATCATTTTTTTACAAATATATATTTTAAAAATATAACGGATTTTATGACACTTTGAAATATTTTTTAATATCCCATAAAATTATCTTATAATCCTAAAAAACAAAATATTAATTTATGAATATATTTTATGAAAAAAATTATATTTTTAATCAATATATTAATTATATAAATCTAAATGAACATTTGTGTTTCAGAAAAATACCAACACATAATTTATCATTTTTAAGACATGTATTTAATTACACTATAATATTATTATATCATATTTTCATTTATAAAATTAATAAATTTAATTGATAATTTTATAGGTGAATTTAATATTTTATTATCTATATTATTATTCATAATGGTCTTGTTACTATTTCAAGGGTCACGTTACCATTCTATTAAGATAGGTTACTTATTTGCATTAATTATTAATTATTTAATTCTTAATTTATGATAATAATAATTTTATTGGACTCCCTATGTTATATTTGTCTTTTATAATATATAAAAGAATTAAAATAAGTGAAATAACACCATTGATAAAATGTTGGATTGTTAAAGTCATAAACATGTAATTAAATCAAAAAATGTGGAATAGAGACAGGTTTCATAATAATTTTATCGAAGAATAACCCATAAAAATAAGATGTTTTAATAAGAATATAACTGATTAAAAATATATAGGATTTATAAATATATAACACATGAAATTGAAATTGGTTTCATATACATATAGCCCTTTAAAGAGAAATTAGTTTTATGAATATATAAATTTTGTGAGAAATACAAGTTTTATAAACATCATGCCATCAAAACATAAATTGTTAATAGAAATAATAAGAATGAAACCTTTAGATAATTTCTAGAGAAATGAATGAGTAACACCAAAGTATGTCATCTTAGATGGAACATAATTTTGAAATATCGTCTAAAATAATTTATTTAGGAATATTTCCTTTGTTCATTGAAAAATAGTTTTCAAAAAATAAATCTGTTTGAAAACCATTTGCTAAAAAAATAAACATGAAAACATATAATGTATTCTAGAAAACACTGAGAAATAATTTCCTTCATAACATATAAAATAATCATGAAAAAAATTCAAAAAACCCTCTTCCTTGATGACTTAAAAATAATCTTTATTTATTCGAAGACCTTATTCATTGGAAATTTATAAAATGAACTTGAAAATATTTTTAAAACTATTTTAATTAAACATAAAATTGATTAGTTATAATGAAATATTGAAGAAATTTTGAACCCCATGTCTATGAATTTTATTTCTAAAACATTAAAAAACATGAAACGTTTTTAAAAATTTTTTTTTTGAAAATAACATTGAAATCTTATAAGGACTGCTTGAAAAATCCTGAAAACTAATTCATTAAAAATAACAATCAACACTTATGATAAATGATTGATAATTTTTTGAAATCATTTTTCGTTGAAAATAATTTTAAAACCTAAAAATATTCTTGAAAAAAATTTAAACACTTTTTAAAAATAATATAACTTTTTAATCCTTTTTGGAAAACTGTTTTTCAGAAACACATATTTTTGATCAAGGAGTGAGATAAAGTCATATTTTCAAAAAAAATTAATTATATTATATACCAGAGAGTTGTAAAATGTTTCCAATATATGAATATATCATTAATATGAAAGGGATATGAATGTTCCTTACTTTTCCTAAGATATAGATCATAAGATGTCATCAATGGAAGCATAATCGTAAATATCCAGTTAAATGAAGAGATTGTTACAATACACTATTACCTCTTTGGTAACATTGACTAATAATAATGTTGAAAAAATAAAAGTAAGTAAATTTAAAAATATCATGAATGATGGATATTCATGATATAAAAGGTCAAAGGAAATTATATACACCCTATAGAAAAATATTAGTGCATAACATGCCTTGTGTCTCAAATAATGAAAATTGGGATAAATCAATATTACCAATTTAGTATCTTTTGAACGATAAACCTCATGAAAGAACGTAATAAAAAAGTTATTTAAATTAAATTAAATTTTAATTTCATAATCATATAATATATTGATGGTATTTGTAAACACAAAACAAAACAAATCTGTGGTGAATAATGCATAAATCTCATGGAAATAAAAGTGGGATTAGATTTCCCTCACATTAAGAATTGACTTTCTTCAAACATGTTCAGAACTCATGTAGAATAAATATAATATTATTACACAAATACCAAAGAAATATATTATTATAAATAATAACATATATAATTTTTTATGACTTTATATTTCCTTTTTATTAGAAAATCCATGTTAATGTTACATTTCTGGTAATATCTGATTTATTTTTCGTATATGTTTTGGAATGTTATTATTGATACACTTACATATATCAAAATATAATTATTTATAGAATGTATTAAATGATACAATATCATACATATTCCATATATATTAATTTATAACTATATATAATATATTTAAATATGTAATGAAATACACTGTTTATAGAAATGGTTGGTCATATGTACGAATTATGATGTTTCCATTTTATTTCCATGTTGAAAGAAGAAAAAAGTAAATGACATAAATGTATATATATATATATATCAATATATTATAATTATTATATAATTTATATTATATAAGTTTATTAAAACCATAATTGATACATTTAGCAAAAAGTGTGGACGAATCATATCACATTTAGGGGGCAGTAATCCACACATTCACAAAAGAAGATAACGTATTTGAAAAAAATGGAAAGCATTAAGTATGATTTATAAATTCATTAAATAAGAATAAATTAAACATAAATATCATATACATTATATGAAAAAATGTATTCACTATAATTTCTACTTATGAGAGGTGGTCAGGAAAAAACGAACAACATCATTTTGTGAGGCGACATTTCGTTGCACACAATAACAACAATTTTGTTACCCATTAGATGGATGTGTGTGTAAGTGTATATAAAAACAATTGAATACAAGAATATAATTATATTGAGTATATTTAGGTTACTATATAGTTATGTAATGAGAATATTCTAGGTGTTGAGACTAAAAATAAAACAAAGGATCTTGGGGAATGATGTTACATCTTCTTTAAGAAACTCCTATTAGTTTGTACCAAATGAATTCATTGGATGGATTACTGGTGAAATGATGGATTATATGTATAATGGAGGGATTTAGGGAGAATATCTGGGTAGTTTTTTTCAATACAATGTGGCTTCAAATACGAGAGGATGTGATGAGGGTGAGTTCCCTTTTGTACAGGAGGTGGAGTGGAATTCTTCTATACATAAAAGGTAAACACTATGGTTAGGCCTCCCATACATAATGTTCCACCAATAATTGTTTAAATTAGATAAAATAGGGAAAATTTTAAATATATTTCACTATAATTTTTTTTTGTGTTTCTAGGTCATTTGTACTCTTATGATTTCACTTAAACCATTAAGTAATCTTATTTTTACAGTAATTGGTGTAATTAATTTTAATAAAATTCACTAATATATTTAGTAATAAAATAAGACTACCTAATTAAAAATTATTAATTATTAATTATTTTTATTCAAAATTTGGAATAGATTTTTCCAAAATATAATCATAGAAGTAACTGAAATCAATTTAATGTTAATCCTGAAGACATGACGAGACGATGAGTTTTTAAAGCCAAAAGGTCCAAAAAATTGAAGTGTTTTTTATATCCAATATCAATGTGAAATAAGTTCCAGTGAAATTAATTATATTATATTTTTATTATTTACCAAACTATACATTAAAACTAAATTAAAATATAATTTATATATAAAAATAAATTTGATGAAATATCATTTTTGAACAAAAACTCAGTTTTTCACTATTAATCAAAAAAGGAAACATCTCTGAAAAATAACAAGTATTAGCCCGATGTAAATTTCGATATTGAAAATACAAAAATTATATTTATTATGTAAAATAATAATTATAAAACTATGAAAAATTAAATTTAAAATGGGCTCTCCTTTAAAAGGAAGTTTAAAACCCTTGTAGAAAAATTAATCTCATTGTTCATAAAATCAATTTTTTTTATATTATAGTCACAAAATATATTGGATAATTATTAGAAATATTGATTGATTATATAATATAGTTTTTTATTTAAAAAATTAATCAATTTTTGTTTGTTTAATTTATTAACATAATAATTTGTTTATACATATAAAAATAATATTCGTAAAAAAGTAATTCCTTTTTTCAAATAATTATTCTATTCAATTATACTAATTAAAAAATAATGGATTCATGTTATATATATGTGTAAATAATATTATCACAATTTAGTTAATATTACTGAAAACTTACATTCCATTATAGAGGTGGTACATAAAATATTATTTTAATAATCATATTAGTAGTATATTGTAGTTTCGTAAAAACTCAGCCTCGTGTATAAAAAATTCTATCAAACAGAATTGGTATTTTTTTCAATAAAAACCACAAATAGTGATTAATTAATCAAAATTTTACTTAAATTTTCTTTATGGTGCATGATTAAATTTTTGTTGCCTATAATGCAAGATGAACTTATTATTTTTATATATAAAAAAGCTATATTCAGTGTTGTGTGAAATAAGAAATATTAGATTATTAAATTATTTCAAATAATTTAATAAAAAATATTTTTATGTTACATTATAACCCCCTTAAAATTAATTTTTGCCTCAAAATTCTTTTGGGTTATCAGATGACTAATACTTGAATGTTCATTTAATAGAAACTAACATCATAAAAAAGAATACTAAATATTCCCTTAAATAGGTATGTTTGAAACAAGGTAGTTACCCAATGTAACTTATAACTAGGTTTCCACATGGGAGAAAATAGGTGGAAAGTGAAAACATGGTCATATAATATAAATATAACTATTAAGGTCTGATGGATTGTAATACGGTATATGGTTAAGAAATATTTAACAATAAAAAAGACATAACCAAAATAGGATTGAAAAATTTTCTTTTGTTTCATAAAAATTTATGATTACATTACAAAATTATATTTCATTACCCTTTTTCTTAAGGATAGTGAAATTTAAATAAAATATATAATTACATGATTTCCATAAAAACTCACCCTTTATTTTTCCTTGATCATTTCACACTTTATCTCTTATTCCATGAAATTATGGTGAATTTTTAATTTTTGAAGCATTAGAAGATCATCATATCAATAATAAAATGCTAGGTGGTTCCATATATCTTTATTTGTCATATAAAATGTTAGTACTTATTATCAATTATACATAAATCCTAAATTGGTGAGATAATAAATTAATCTCTAAAACCTCATCCAAATGTCAAACATAAACCATTCCATAAATAGTTAAACTTATAACCCTTTCTAAATATTTCAGTAAAAAATATTTATGTAAGGTCAATAAAGTTACCAAAAATAGAATAGCGTTGAACACCCATATATAGTGTAGTTCTTGGTTTTTTCATACCGAAAATGTGAATACCGTCATCATTAATTCTTTTAAAACATTGTAATAGCCTAAATTACAAAAAAACCTTATTGAAAAAAGGCATGTTTCCTCATTATGACGTTTATTGGTTAAATTAATTATATCAAACATTGATGTAAACTATATCCATGATAGCATAAACCATATATTAAAAATCCTTAATTAGTTCTGAAGTAATCATTATAATCCAATTTACTTATTCTTATCTATAATATCATTATCTAAACATCGTTATCTTAACATAAGGAACATATTTATGGTCATATTTTTCTTATTCGTGTGTTTCTTATAAACATAACATTACCATTAAATAATATTTATAGTCTATCAGAAACATTCAACATATTATTCAATATCCTTATTAGAAAATGATAAAATGAACAATCCTTATATATTTAACAATTCATATATCATAATTCCTGAATCCAAAATTTAAAAACATCAATTCTTCTACTTCATCCCAAAGCTATTAATAAGGACATATCATCATATTACCTAATACATATCTCCCTTATTATTTCACATGTTGTCTCATCATCACTATAACGCCCCAACCCTTGTTCCATTAGACCGTGCCCTGAGCCAGTTCCCCACCTGACCTCAAGCACACCTCCCAATACGCTAGAGGTTGTTGACTATAAGCGAGGTTCTAGTAAGTCATTCCTAGGGTGAATATACCCTCATTTATCATATTAAATCAACTTTTATAATAAATAAAAATTTTTGAAGCATATATAACAAAAAAACACTCACGTCACAAGATAATCAAATTGGAAAACAATACTCAACTGAAATGAAAAAATGGTATTCCAATATAAGTGTCAATTGTCTACACTGACACGAAATTTAAAGACACTATGGATCCCCAAGTGGGTTCTAAACCATGTCTGGTCACCTCATCCAATATCCATCCTAAATAAGAAATCCATCATAGGAATTTGGATCTTATCCTATCCTATAATAATTTAATATATTTGGGTACTGATAAGGCATCCGAAATAGGGTGTCAGTACAACTCAGTAGGCCACCACCAATAATGTCTAAAATAAATCAAGATAAAAGATACTGTTTCCAGTTATATAAGAAATAAATAAAATGCATAAATAACCATTTATTACATTATCATTTATTCTTTTCTACCTTCATTAACTCTAGGGTTCCCAAGGAGTCCTATACCTGAATACTTTCTTAATCTCATGCCAAAGATCAATGTGTTCCCTATTAAATACCATATCATAATACATTCATTTCCAAATCATGAAGTATTCAAAGGTGCTATGATATATCAGTACCTGGTCTGAATGATTCCTGAGTTCGAATATTCTAATGTCAAGGCATAACTCATAGTTCAATTATTTCCATTAATTAATTTCACAATTATATGTCACATTTGAAAAGTTATAAATATCACACACATAAGTAATTTGACCATGTTACCATACATAATCCTCAAGATAATTACCATGTTCCAGTTCTGTTACTCATAAGTATAATGATTGTATTACCATGTATAATTCTCATTAGAATGACAATGTTCCTATTATCTTACTCATAAATATTATGACCATGTTTCCATTTTTACTTCTCAATTTTTAATGACCATGTTGTCATTCAATCACACATTATTAAATCATAATTAATTATCCACATCAATTCCATTAATACTTCAATAATTAGTTAAATACAACAAATCCATTATATTTCTCAATAATTGTCTATACATTTAAATAATCACTATTTAATTCAATCAATTGATTAATCAATGTCAAAATTAATATCCCAAAAATTAATTTTCCCATAATTAATTTTCCCATTATAAATGTCAAATCATCATAATTAACCCTACTAAGAATTATTTAGATCGTAATATGAAAAAACATAATTAATTCATAATTAACTATCTTTACCTAACAAATTCGATATCTCACAATTAATCCACATATTAATTAACTTGACCGCAATAATTAAATCTCCCAATAAATTTCCCAAATTAATTTTATAATAGGTAATACCCTTAGTCTAAATATTAATAAACCAACTAATCATTTAATTATACAATGCCTTGATAAATCAATTGGTCAACATAAATAAACCAATTTTAGAAAATGAATTGCTAAAGGATGATAGAAATTGTACATTATTTCATATACATATATAATCCATGTCTATGTGAATTAGAATTTAAACAACCTACCGAAATTCATTGATGGATGTTCATTCAATGATAATTCCCAAAATTAGAGCATCTTAACAATGTAGATCTATGTTCTGGATCAAAATCACTTAATCAAGATCAAAGATATCATGATCTTATCAATCTAGATCTAGATAAACAATCCTATATCTATATCTCATCAATTAGGTTAATATTTAAATAAATAGTGGAAAAAAATATTATAGTTGATAATGGAATGAGAGAGGATAGTCATCGTGATTAGATCCACTTGCCAAGAGAAGAGAAGATCTTCAAATTGGGCTTGAGATCGTGAATAATGGAGGTTTGATGGCCTTCAAACCCATCCCAAAAGCTCTGGGATCACCAAAATCATCATGTCTTAGGCCAAGGATGAATAGGTGGTGTTTTGGGAGTTTGAGGGACTATAAAAATAATTTTCAAGTAAAAAGAAATAGTGTGATTGGTTTACATGGTATGGGATATTGGTTTGGAAAACTGTACACCAACCATACAGACCTCACTATCCAGACATTCATTCTTTCTTGGGTTTGGGGGCATGGTTATTCAAACCATTCACCAACCGTGTGAACATCTATAATTGGGTTCATAGGGTTTTCTATGTTGGGTTCATAGTTTACCCTTATCGTGCGCTAACCGTACATAGACCCCTTTTTTTAAAATTTCATAAAACCTCCACCCAAACACAACCCACATAATAAATCCAAGAAAAGTTACTTAAATAATCATGAAAAGTACATGAATTATATCCCAAGATTACTCCATAAAAGGATAGGATCATATAATCTCCAAACCATATAATAACTCATCCCCATGCCTCACTCCCATTCCATTTTAAGATTCTGAGCCAAAAATATCAGGCCATTGATCCATATTATCTACTTATCTTTCCCTTGTTTTATTTTCTACATGTATTTATTTCCATAACACATGAACAATCAGCATGGAATTTCCCCACAACACTTTCTCAGTGTGGTCCAAAAAATATATTGGGTGCTCCTAAATGGATTAATCTATCTCAATGTCAACCCAATCCACATAAACCAAATGATAAGGTTTGGGGTGATACCACCAATATTGTGATACATGGAGAGCTTCTTACATATAATTGTATCTCTATAGAAGAGACAATCAGTATTCCACCTAACCAATTCTCTCCACTATCTCATATGGTGTGATAATCCTTTTTTCCAACTTTCCATGCCTCTATATCTAGTAATGTTCCAACAAATTGATACCCGATGGAATATACGACCAACCACTTAAAATCTAGGGGTTAGCTCTTTCAATCGGCATATGACTTCTATATACTCTGAGATGTAGCCATAAGTTTATGAATCATTTGCACCTACTCTGATGTATCTTACATGAGACTTGGTTCAAAAAATTCTAACTCACCTGCCACCATCCACAATAGAGATTACAATAATGATCCTCGTATAGTTCCATCTATATAGTTTCTTGATAACTGTTTTTATATGAAAACTCCACTAAATCCAATTCATTTTCTAAGACCCACCAATGTCAAGAACACGTGCATGTAGGATATCCTCAAGCTGTTGTATAGTATGTTCCTATATCCCATCTATTTATGGGGGGAAACTATACAAAATAATACATGTGTTCCACGTTATTTATACAAGACATGATAGAATCTTGAAGAAAAATATGAATTTCAATCTAAAACTATATTATGTGGCACTTCATGCAGATTGACTATCTCCCGAATGTACGGTTCTCCCAACTGTTCTACTGTCATGGTTTCTCTTATATATAGGAAATGATCTAACTTTTCTGGTCAATCCAAAATTACCCCAATAACATCATTATACCAAATACTCTTCAGGAGAACAAAAAAACTACATAACCACATCATCCCACTTCAATTTGGGGATATGAAACGACTATTGGAATCCTCTATTTCATTGATGCACCGCATTCACCTACTCACAGATTAAGTATCTTGTCACAAACCCTTCTATATATTTTTTAATTCTGATCCACCAAACCTTTCATCATATTTTATTGTATATTTTTGTTACACATGGACGTACCACCCATTTTGAGGCATGAAATTCCCACTAAAGCTCCTCTCACATGATTATAGGTACCAGAAGTCAATTATTCACATAGATGGTCTCAACATAATATATCAATGATTCTGAATTTTTCTACTCACATTCAATACATTCCTTCAAGGATAAGAAGTCTGGATCCTTATATTATCTATCCATGATCAATTTCAAAAGAATAGACTCCACTGCAACAGAAACAAGAGCCATATGCTCATGACTTTCCTAAATAACCACATCCATTTCAGCCATCAAGGTCATGATCCTCCACAATGAACTCGACTCTTTATCTATCTAAGTATGAGTTTTCTTGATCAAGGAAGCATACAGACTATTTCACTTTCTAGGTGTATATTATAGTTCATGATAAAAATACTTCATATACTTAAAACATATATGTAGGTGAATATTTAAATCACATTGTGAAAATATATACATTATGCTATATTGATTAGTATAAAATGTAAAATTTTCTCCCAAAATATAGTGTATCCAAAATCATGAGAGTAAACCATTACTGCCAACTCAATGTTATGCGTAGGATAATTCCATTCATTAGGTCTCAACAGTTGAGACCCATACTCCACAACATAATCTCCTTATATCATTAAAGCTCCAAGAATGATCCCAGAAGCATCATAATAAACCATATACTACGCACCTATCTTAGGTAGGGTCAAAATTGGTGATGCTGTTAATCTATGATTTTTCTCCTAAAAATATATTTCAAAAACATTAAACATTCAAATATTACTCTCATTTTAGTAAATTCGAAAATTGGCGCTACAAAATAGGAAAAGTCTTGGATGGATGTCCTATAATATTGAGATAATCCTAGGAATCATTAGATATCAAAAACATTCTTGGGATGATCCCATGAAACCAATTCATGAACGTTCTCTCTGTCCCCTAACACTCCTTCCTTTGAGATTATGTTCCCCATAAAGTGTACCTGGTCAATCCAAAAATGAAAATTAGATGGCTTTGTGTATAACTGATTCTCTGTTAGTGTATTTAGGATTATGCCAAAATGTTTGGAATGATCGTCACGAGTCTTGGAGTACACCAAGATTTCATCCACTAACACCACCATGATTCGATCTAGATATGGTTGAAAAGTCATATATTTATCAAATCCATAAACACTATTGGTGTATTTTTCAAATAGAATGGAACTGGAAAAATTATAAAGTCCATACCTACTTCTGAAATTATTCTGTGGTATTTCATTAGTCATTACTCTCAACTGATGATATCCTCATCTCAAATCGATCATTGAGAACAGACATGATCCCTTAAATTGGTCAAAAATGTCGTTAATACGTGTAATTAGATATTGGTTGTTCGTAGTCATTTTGGTCAACTTCTAGTAATGGACACACAAATGTAAACTCCAATTATCCTTATTTGTGTACAAAATAGTTTATCCCCAAGGTGATGTACTTGGATAGATAAATCCCTCATCCTTCAACTCCTCCAACTGATTCTTAATCTCTTGATCCACTTTCAGTGCCATTTTGTATGGTGGAATTAATACAAGCTCAACCCCAGTGAAGACATCAATAGTGAATTCAACATCTCTCTCAAGTGGTATCCCTGAGAAATTTTCAAGAAAGGAATTATAAAAAAGTACCACTAATGGTGGAAGGAAATTTTTCCTAACACCTCTATCATCAAATAATTTACTAGAAAATTTGGATGTGAGATCTACCAGTTGCTGAGTAGTTTTCCCTACTCATTTTTCCTGGATATCCCACTCCCCACGATGAATATTTTAGTTACCCTTATGAGACACAAATTTCACTGTCATACGGTAACAACAAATGTGGGTTAGTTATGCAATTAGCTAGAGTATCCCAATAATTAGGTCAAATCCAATCCTATCAAGAACATAGAAGTCCCATAAGAAATGATATCTCCTGATCTCTAGTGAACATCCCTTTCATAGACATATATCATTAGAATATACTCCAAATGGTGTATCTATATTCATTACCACATTCACAAGCTCCGCCTTCAGGCTCAAACCATCAACAAATTATAAAGATATAATTAAATTAGAGGCACCAGTATCAAACAAGTCACTAGATAAAGTAGAAATAACTATATTAGAACCTCCAATTATCGATGTTCCAGCATCTATATCCATATGTGTATATTAAACAACATGTTTCTATGTTTCACCTCTTCCTTGTGATGTTGTCTGAATCCCCAAAGTAGCACCACTCTGTTGATGCTGGCACTCATGCATTGAAGCACCAAGTCCACTACCTCTACCACCTCATCCAGTAGAACTCCAACTGCCTTATTGATATGGTGTAGACTATCCTCTTAATATATTATGACTTTGCTCAACTACTCTTTCAGTACTTGTCCTTCACTGCGACCTGCATAAGTTTTATAGATGTCCCATATTGCTGTAAGATCGACACTCTGCTGGTGGTTATGAATAATGTTGAAAATGTTGTCCCAAGCTACCACACTAATGGAAGATCACCCTAGTAAGGTCTTTTCCGTACAACCCTCATGTTTATGTACTTTTCATCCTACTTTATTGGCTAAATTTGTCCTAACAATGCTTTATTTTCTCAGAAGTCACACCTCCTAATCATTCAGTAACAAATACATTTCTTTCACTCGAAGAATTTCTTAGTTACCCTTTAACTATAAGAGCCTAACCTACCACTTTCTTAAACTTCTTTAACCTGAATATATTCACTGGGTATATAATATAACACTTAAGTCTATCGTAAAAAAGTTTTCTGATAGCTGCCTCATCTCCTGATAATTTTGACAAAAATTGTAAATGATTTGTGTAGCTTCCAACATATTCTATAACTGACATGCTCTCATGTGTCAAATGCAAAAATTCAACATCTTACTCTTGTTTCAGAATCTCTATAAAAAAGTAGTTAGAGAACCTATCCAAGATTCCCTTCTATGACAAACCGTTAGTTTTTCCTGTTCGCGCATGAATGTCCCACCTACTCTTTGATAATCCCCATATCATGTAGGCATCAAACAGGACCCTCCTCTTAGCCAGAGTCTTTAAATGGTCATGTATGGTCTCTAGGGACTCAATCTAGAAATATTCTCCCTCAGGTCCACCTTCTCTTGTAAAATACAAAGGGTGTTGGAACTAAAACATACTTTTAAACTTTGAAATAATTTCATCAGCTCACTGAAGGTATCATTCCATGAATTTCTTGAAGCGAGTGAGGTTTTTTCGAAATTACTCCCCTTCATCTTCTACTAGAATAATCAGTTCCACAACTCCATAATTGGAAAAAAAAGTCCCATTCATTCTCCTCAGTGGTCTCATCAACAAACTTCATGGAGGCATAATCTCTATAATTCCAAACACACATCATGGGTCTAATATCACATGCTTATATCATTTCTATAAGGGGAAATACCAGAATTGGTCATAACGTGTCTTTTACCCCATGTATCACAATGTTGTAAAATTGAAGTGCTATCAGTAATTTTAACCATCATACTTCAATGTTTGGTTAACAAGGGTAAACACATTATTGTAATCAATTTTCTCATTTAGGCACCCAATTATTATCATTTTCCATCATTTTTTCAATCACTTTCAATTAATTCTATGTAATTTTTTTCATTTTTATCTCACAAACAAGAAAAACTATTCATGTTTAACAACATACCAGTATCCCTTTTTCATCTGCATTCCTAAAATGATTCATGTCACAATATCCCTAAATTTTGATAATGATGCATGCATACTCAACACTCATGCCATTCTGGGCCACGAATCAATAATTATAAAATCTCAAGAACAATAATCACATCACACCATAAGTGAATCAACCAAGGTAAATTAATATTCAAATAAAAGATCAAACAACAATAACAACATTCCCCCACCGAGTGCTTTGGTTTTTACCCATAATACAACTCTTAATCTGTTCGTGATGCAGGAAGATTGTGGAGAGGAATCTTATACACTATCTTATTTTTTTGGTTTACCTAAATCAGTTTAAATTATTCTTCCACCATGTATCATTGAAACCCATTCCAATTCCAAGTCTTCAAAAAATCGATTAGGCCTATTAGCCAATAATTATATCCCCTTATGATTAACTTAATTATATGGAATGTCAGGGGTTTGGGATCTTTAGCTAATAATATTTTCCTATTCAAGATCACTCAACCAAAAAGTCATTCTTTATTGGATATCTTGGAACCAAAGATTAAATCTATATTTATTAGCATCATAGATAGATATTTTCATTTTAGTCATTTTTTTTATGGCCAGTCAGTGAACAAGAAAATTTGGCTATTTTTGAATGATTAAATTTTAGTTGATTGATTGGAAATCTCCAGCCATCATGTCACAATTATTGTTTTTATTAATGATGGATACTCCTTATTTTATTTTGTTTATGAATGTAGTGACTAAGTTCAATGAAAGGATCTGTAGAATTCTTTGACTGCCTTCAATTTGGATTCGGATGCTTGGTATCTCAGAGGTGATTTTAATACCATTATGAACCCATCTAAAAATAAGGGAGGGGTATTTATCATCCCAATGAGATTCAAGACTTTATTTTATTCATTCCACCTAACTATCTCTTGGATTTGGGGTACTGTAGTGATGCCTATACATGGTGTAATAATTGAAGGGTAGTAGTAGGATCTGGAGTAGACATAATAGATGTCTCTGTAATCTACATGACATTTTTAACATCTCAATCTCATAATTCAATCATACTTCTAGGTCTTTATCTAATCAATACACTCATATTCATCATGTATATTCTTATGGTAAGGTTAAAATGGATCTATTTTATACAAGAAGATAGTGGTGGGAAGATGGCTTCGTAGATATAGTTTTTCATTCCTGTAGTGCACGAGTTCAGGGTTTTTCCTGGGTTTCTCTTCATAATAAGTTAATAAGTCTTAAGTCCTCTATTCAATATTGGATTCTTTTGTTTCATAAACAGGGATTTTACTTGAATGTTCTCTAAGAGGAGATTAATCAACTTAATATTCAGTAAACACATCATTGGGATGATGATAAAAACTCTCCTTTGACAAGAAAGATCCAAAGATTAAAGGAGTTTACTCTCTAACATGTGTCATCTATTTGAGAGAGATCTAATGTTAAATGGATTAAGGATGAAAAAAATATTCCGTAATTTTATTCATTTATTATAGAAAAGATTTTTAAAGGAAGATTCAATCTCCCCTCTTTGATAGTACCTTCACTAGTGATACATGTACTATTGGTCCCTTGAATAATTCTCATTTGTATGATTATATTTCTAATTAGAGGCGTGATCATGATGATTATTCTTAATATTGGGCTTCTAATGATTTATTTTTGATAATATTTCTTCTTTTTCTTCTGATATGGATAATAAAATTTTGAGTGATCTTCCAGGAGAAGAGGATTTTTATGATTCCATCAATTATCATAATCATAAAATATATCTTTGTCTATATGGTTTTCTGAGTGCCTTTTATGTCTATTCATGGCTCATAATTAAAGAGGCTCTGATTTGTGTTGTTCATGATTTATTTAGATGTGGTCATTTATGTAAATTTTATCCTCGTACCATTCGGGTTCTTATTCCAAAAGTCATACAACTTAAATATTTCAGTTAGTTTCAATATATTATCATATATAATTTCTCATATAATGTGCTGACCACTATTCTCAATAAAAGGTTATTTCATAACCTTTTTCTTCATGTCTCAACAGAACAACATGTCTTTATTAAATGATGTGGAATTCAAGTAGTGGTTGGTCTTGCTCATGAAATGATTACGGATCTTAACTAAAATGTGTTTGGAACAAATATCATGGTTAAGATTGACATGGAAATGGATTATGATCAAATGTACTAGACTTTCAACATTAAATTTCTCAAAAAATATGGATTTTCTAAATTGGTGGGTGATCTTTTATTTCGGCACTTTTCCACTCCTTGGTTTTATATATCTCTTATGGGGAAAATGTTTTGTTTTTTCAAATCCACAAAGGGCTTACATCAAGGATATCATATCTCTTCGAGTTTATTTATTTTGGCTAAGAATGTGCTCAGTCGTAAAGTCAACATGATCTTTGATGATGGTTTGATTCACCCCTTCAATGAGAGGTATGGATTAACTGGAATGTCTCACATTTTTTTGTTTGATATTTTATTTTTCCTTAATGGTGGTGCAAAATCCATTTGAAATTTCATGCTGATTCCCCATCCCTATTGTAGTAATGTTTAGAAGTGTGTCAGTACAACCAAAAGTGGAGTTTTTATTCCAAATTAGTGTTTATATTGGAGATCAATGCCCATCCAGAATAGTATTTTCTTTGGAAGAACATAAATTTAATTCGGATTATTTTGGTGCCCTTTGTCTAATAAGATAATAAGGATCTACCACTCTAAAAACATTCTGAGTAAAATTACAAGGTTGATTAAAAATTGTAAAAATCATTTCTCTCCTTCGGGGGAAGGATTATTTTAGTCAACAATGTTCTATCTTCTATTCCTATTCATGTACCATCTTTGTGCAACCCCCCCCCCCCAGTTGTGATAAGATATATTGAAAGGCCTATAATTTATTTTTTGTGGAGTTATCATCATGAATGAAGACATCATTTGGCATGTTGGTCTATATTGGGTAATACTTTTCAAGAGGGGGTATAAATATCAATGTTATTCGTGATAATATGTGTTTTATGTAGGATAAACTCATGTGGGAGGCTATTTCTAAAGGTTATCTCTAGTTTATTTTATCAAAAGGTAGTATGGTGAAAACCCGTCTGATTGGGTTGAATGTAGTAATGGTTCTCATATGTGTAATAATCTAAAAGATTTTTAATACCAATTTTATAGAATTATCAATGGATTTTTGTCATGATGATAGTTATTTTTGGATTCACAATTGGTATGGTTCACTTCTATTTTTCCCATGTTGTCCAGTTGTGGATATCACTGTTAGATGTGCTACTATTTACACTCGATTCACTTATGCATTTTTGAATGAGGATAAAAAACATGTTTTCCGAAGCATATGGTTTTTAGAGGTTGTTGATAAATGTTTCATCAATTCCTCTTCTACTGGGAAATTGTCCTATTCTGCTATCCATGCCATGGATCATCTAGATTATGTTTTAGATTATATTAATAGTAGACGTGGGTGTAATGATTTCACTCCAAATTACATTTTTCTTATTTGGAGAATTATTCATCAAGCTATTCCTACAGATGATAATATTCAACGCATCAGCATTATCCTTGATTAAAAATTAATGTTTTGTGTTACATCTAATTCTGAATATATTGTTCATGTCTTCTGTAAATGTTACTAGGATGTGTTTTTGTGGGATCATGTTATTGGCATTCTAGATTTTATTGAATACGTGACTTCTATAGATGCCTTTGTGCAATTATATTGAGCTTTGTCGAAAAAATGTAGTGCACAATCAAGTAAATCGACCAAATCCTCATTACATAAACAGTAAATTTCTAGATATGTTCTCTTTGTTTGTTAGAATCTGTAAATATGTGAACATCTCCTTGCTTCAACATTCTTTTTTGTCGACTGATACTAGTTTTGATGATGATGCATTTGGGTAGCGATCTACAAGTGAATGGGAGTGATATAGGCCTCATGCTTATGGTATTAAATTAAATGTGGATGGTTCATGTTCTCATGGGACCATGCATGGAGGCGGAGTTCTTCGTGATGGTATAGAATCAGTAATTTTTTCCTCTTCTTCTTTCTATGGGCAGGGATCTTCAGCGGTGGTAGAGGCTATAACTATGCTTCAAGGTCTCAATTTATGAAATGATAAAGATATATTGCATTCGTTCACTGAATATTATTCTTCTATTCTTGTTAATACTGTGAAGGGTCAGATTGACTACCCTTGGAATATCATTTATCTTTTGTGTGCTTGTGGGTCTCTTATACTTACTAGTATACAATTCTACATACGTGTCAGGAGGGAAACTTGTTGGCATATCTTCTTGCATCAAAAGAGAACTAGTATAATAGAATAAAATTGTTTTCTACTACTGTTTCTCTCCTTAATGATTGTTTTATTATTGTTCAATGGGATTCCCATGGCCACAATCATTATTATCCCCTGTGAACATTCTATTATTTGATGTGTTTTTATTTTAGATAATAAAAAGGATTACAATTTCATATTAATGAGAACCATAAAAAATATTAACTGTGTCTCATGCTAGATCCTGAAGTGTTACGTTAGTAATACCATATCTTAATATGATCTTTACGGTGAAGCTCAAAGTATTCAAAGGAGATATCAAATCTCATTAAGTAATTTGACTAATGTCAGAGTTTGAATATTCTTGTGTGAGGGCAAAACTCGGAGTTCCATTATTTCCATTCCATAATTTCACATTTATAAACCATGTTACCAAAGTTACCAATAACTCAAACTTATGTATGATTAACATGTTACCATACATACTCCTAAATAGAATGACCATGTTCCCATTATTTTACTCATAAATATAATGACCATGTTGCCTTGAATACTTCTTATTACAATGATTATTTACCCATTCCCTTACTCATATTTATGACGACCATGTTATTGTTTGTACTTCTAAAATTTCATTGACCATATTCCCATTCATTCAAAGATAATTAATTCATAATTAATTATTAACATGAGTCCCCTTACAAATTCAATATTTAGTAAAATAAAACAAATCCATTGTTTAACTCAAAAATTAACTAGAAATTTAAATCATAATTCATTCATTAAATCAATTAATTAATCACTATCGAAATTCATATCCAAATAATTAAATTTTCCAGAATTAATTGTACCATTATAAATGTCAACTCATCACAATTAATCATATAATAAATTTTGTAGATCATAATATCAAATCACATAATTAATTCTCAATTAATTATCTCATCATAACCAATTCTACATCTCATTATTAATCTGACGAATAATTATCTAGATTTAAATCCCCAAATTTCATAATCAATATACCAAATTATTTATCTAATAGGGAATCTCATTAGTTTTCTGATTAACTCCTCTTCTAATCATTTAATTATATACTGATTTGATAAATCAATTAGTCAAACTAATTAAAGTAATTATGAAAATAAAATGTTAAAGGATGCTATAAATTCTAAAAAATTTCATATATGTATCGAATCCACAACTATGGGAATTATATTTTGGACGACATAACTCTATTAGTTTATGGATGATTGTTCAATAAAAATTTCCACTATCCATGCAACAAAATGACGTAGATCAGAGATCCGGATCTAAATACCTAAATCAAGATCAAAATATCACGATCATGTCAATCTAAATCATGATATACAATCCTAGATCTATATCTCACTATTTAGGTTTATATATAAAGGATTAACGAATAAAATCCTCCTAATGCTCAAGGAAACAGAGAGGATAGGCATCTGAATGAGATCCAGATATAGGGAGAAGAGCGTATATTTGATATGGTATTTTGATCTTGATGAAAGGAGGTTGGACAACCCTAGAACCCCTCCAAAAAGTATTGAGATCAACCGAAATAATCATGTACCAAGACCTGTTTAAATAGGAGGTGTTTTGGGGGATTAGGGGATTTAAAAACAAATATTAGGCTGAAATGAAACTGTGAGAATAGTTCCCTGGGCATGAGTACACTGTAAGGTGAACTGTGTGCCAACCGTGTGAACCTCATTATCTAGGGCTGCATGATTTCCTAGTATTTTTGAGCGGTTTTTCAAACTGTGTGCCAACTGTGTGAACCTCTCTACATATGTTTACAAAGTTATATAGGATGGGTGAATGGTTACCCAAACCATTTGCCAACCGTGCATAGTTTAATTTTCTAAAAATTTCATAAAAATCTACCCAAACACACCGTAAGTAATAACACCAAACAAAGGTACATAAATAAGAATGAATGGTACCTGTATTCTAGCATGAGATAACTCCAAAAAAGGTTGGGATCTTACAATCACCTACAATACAGCCATTACTCATACAACCTTGCTGATTCTCTTCATGAACATTACACTTGGTGCATTTATTTGTATAATTACCATTCATTCCACACATAAATAATTTATCCTTTGATGATTTTTTAGGGAGACCAATATTAACATCTATTATATAACTGAACCATTCATTTTTTATTTTTAGTTATTTGCTTTGTGTCCTTATTTTCGATATTCAAAGTATCTTCTTGTTCATTTAAGACATTCACTTGGGTCATTAATTTCTCAGTCTTGATGTAAATAAAACATAATTTTATTTACTCTGTGGTATCCATTACATAGTCTCTCATTGAACTGCTTCATTCTCTTATTTCATGAGTCTGAGTGTTTTTAATAGAGACATTGTTAATTATGTTATGTGGAAATTTATTAGGGATGATCACAACATCATTCAATCTAGTGATCTTCACATTTGACTACTCATCATAAAATTTTCCTTAAAATTTAATATTATCCAAGATCCCTCTTCTTCCCAACATTAACAAAAACCAGGAATCATAGTTTTGGCTTCAATTAAAGTATAAAGAAACTATATAACCATTAAAAATAACTTATAGGATTTATAAATTATAACACCTTCCTATGACTCCATAGGCCTATCCTTATAGGTATCCATAGAAAAATCCTTTGAAATATTCCGTGGGATTTCACTAAATTTTTTTCATCGTAGTTTCAAATGTTTGACTAAAACATTCGTTTGATACCAACTATACTGAACCTATCTTATAATTCAATGATATTACATAATTTTAGATGAGTATTCATCACATTACAAAAATACATGATCAGTGACTGTAAAATTATAGTTTGTATGGAAGCATGAAAAAATATATTCTATATTTGTGAATGATATACATTTTTCCAATAAATATCTTCCACTTTTGTAAATGTACTTAAATCCTTTCTTCAAATCATAGTGAATGGAATCAGAAGAAAGGTGTGATCTCATATTTTTAGTAAGGTTAGAAAAGTGAGATATGTAAGCATAAACATTATCATAATGGTAAAAGAACATTATCATTACGTTTTAAGATCATACCCTGCGTAAACAATAACATAAAAATGAATCATGACATAATTATTGGTAGTTCATTATTTATGAATGATAAGAGAGTTTAGATCATTATCCATGAAATCCTAACATTTGAATAAGACATGTAATTTTGAAAGAAACATTAGAATATAAGTTTATTTCCATAGTGATCAAAGAATCTCTTTGGTGTCCCTCTTAGTAGTATGAGTTCACTCCCCATACAATCATGGTAGTAATGGCTCACTCCCTTTACAATATTTGTAGTCATGTTTCATTCCCAATACCATCTTAGCAGACAAACTCCCTTACTGAACTGAGTTCACTCCTCATTACATCCATGTCTATTTCATGATATATAAATAATCACCCAATTAATTGGAGTGATATATATTCTCACCCATCTCTTAATAAAATCATACATATGTCTTCCAATGAATCAAAAAAAATTTACCAGATCATAACCCATGAAATGAAATGGGTGTCATAAATATGTAATAAGATCATAAACTGTGGAAAAGATATAGTTTTCATTCTCATTTAATTAATGTATAACCCATGGAAAGAAGTGTGTTTCATAATAATATAACATGTGAAAAAGAAACTTGTTACATAAATATAAAACCCATTAAAGAGGAACTGTTTTGATAAACATATAACTCGTGAAATAGAAATGGGTTTCATAAATATATAACCCATGAGGGAGAAATGGGTTTTATAAATATCATATCAGCAAAACATTAACCTTTTAGAGAAAAAAAATGAATGGAACCTTTTTATCATTTCCCCAGAAAGGAATGAGTAACATGATTAGATTTCATCGTATATGGAAAATAGTTTTAAAATATCTTTTCAAAAACATTCTTGATAAATATATCATATCTTATTTGAAACATACATTTTCAATCATAAATACTTAAAACAATTTTATATTAAAATTAACATGAAAACATATAATATTTTCTGAAAACAAATCTTGAAAACTTATAAAAAAATACAAAATATATTTCTAAACCCATTTTCCTTGAAAATATGTAATAAACTTTTGTAAAAAATTAGAACAACTTTTTCTTTGGAAAATTTTAAAAGGCTAATTAAAACATTTTGAAAACCCTTTTGTTTGAAAATAAATTTAAAAACTTATAAAGAATGCATCAAAATATTTTGAAATATCTTTCATTGGAATATACTTTGAGGACATATAATGAAATATTGAAAATGTTTTGAAATCTATTTCTTTGAAAATAACATCGAAAACATATAAAGAAAAATTGAAGGTGTTAAAAATCCATTTCATTAAAAATAACATTAAAAGTTATAAAAGAATATTGAAAAAATTTAGAAAAATATTTTATTAGAAAATATATTAAAAAATTATAAGAAATTATTGATAAATGTTTTTAAAAAAATTAATCATACAACAATTCGAAAAATTTTTGGAGAAAAATGTTTTAAAGAACATAGAGTTTCGTCTAATGAGAGAGTTAACGTCGATTTTTCGTTAAATAAATTTATTAATTATTGTATTTAAAAAAGAGTGTTAAAATGGTGTCGATACATTAATATATCATGAATAAATTAAGGATAAAAAAATTGTTCAGTTTTCTTGTGATATGGATTATAATATATCATTAATAGAAGTAAAATCATAATGAATCCCGATATATGATGATATTGTCACAATAAACTATTACAAGTTTTGTAAATTTTTCTCAAAATAAACATGAGAGAATAATATTTAATTAATATTAAAATATCATTATATAATGATATTTATAATATAACCTGGAAAATGGAATTAGAAACACCCCATATAAAAATATAGGTTCATAACATTACATGTGTCTCAAATAAGACAAACTGAGATAAAATTACATTACTAATTTGGTAAATTTTGAACTATAAAACCCATAGAGTAAAGTTCATAAAAAGGAATTTAAATAAACATAAATTTAATGATAATAATCGAAGAATATATTCATTGGAATTATATACACCACACGAAAGAAATTAGTGGTGAACAAGGCAAAAATCTCACGAGAATAAAAGTGAGAAGATAAAACCCTTAGCATAAGTCTTGAATTTCATCGTACACAATAAAACCTGAAGTATAATAAATATAAGTTTATTATACAAGTAAAAAGACTATATTATTATATATAATACAATATTTTTTTGACTTTAGGTAAATTTTTTATTAATATCTCTAGGTTAATGTTACATTTTGGGTAATATCCACTTTGTTTTTCACATATGTTTTGGATTTGTATTCTTGATCCTCTTAAATAGGTCAAGAATTACATATCTGTAGAGTTTAAAATAGGAAATAAATATCATGTATATTAATTATATATATATTTATAATAATATATAAAATATATAATTATGGAATGGAATACACTATTCGTGGAGATGGTAGGTTATAGGTACGCATGGATACGGTTTCTGTTTTATTATCATATTGAATGAAATAAAGTAAATGAAATATATATATATATATGTATATATATTTATAATTAAATTTTAATTATAATTTCATATATATATATATACTATAATTTCCCAAAAACCATCCTTAATACAGTTCTTATAAATTGGGAATGAATCACATCACTTTGAGGATGTAGAAATCCACACATAAAAAAAGTAATTGTATTTACAAAAATGTTAATAATGAAGGTACGTTAATAATTAAATAAGAATAAATAAATCATAAATATCAGAAATATCATCTAAAAATATATTTTCCATCATAATTATTAACTATGAGAGGTGGTAAAGTAAAAATGACCAACTATATTTCGTGAGGTGGTAGTTCGTTATACATAAGAATGATAAGTTCTTTACCCATAAAATGAAACAGTGTGTAACTGTAGGTTAAATTATTAGAATAAAAAGATATCAGTATATTTAGGATACTGAGTTTTTATTATAATCAAGTAATATGAATAGTTTATGTTGAGGATAATGAGAATATAATCAAGGATCTTGAGGAAGGATTTCACCTCTTCTTTGGGTAACTCTTCAAGGATTTCACCAAACAGACTACATTGTTTGATTTATGAAAAAAGGTAGGCTTATAGGTCTAAGGGATAGATTTTTGGGATGATATTTTAGCTGATTTTGGCTGATCCAAAGTGGCTTGATAGGTGTGATTAATTGAGGGTGTTGAGATTCCATTTATAAAGGATCAGTGAAATTCTTGTAAAATCAAAAATGTAAAAACTGTGGAGAGGTCTCCCTGAGATCTTGTTCATACTATGAATTTTTCAATTCAACATAAGATATTAATTGGACGAAATATGTGTTTATTATGTATTTTGGACTACTATCTAGGTCATTTTCCCTCTTATGATTAATGATTAACATTTATGTTATCATGTTTTTACCTTAATCATTGTAATAAATTTTAGTTAATTTCACTACTATTTTTGGTAAATAGTTATTTCTCCATTATTATAAATAATAAATTAGAATGAATCCAAATATTGAATCAATTTATATAAATAATAGTCACTGAAGAGGAAGAAATAAATTTAATTTTAATTCCAACTGTTAGATGAGGCGACGATGTTTTAAAGAGAAAAGGTCCACCATTTGGAAAAATTTTATATCAAATCTCAAGGTGAAATTGGTTATTGTAACCTAAATTGGATTTTTTTATGTATATTTTAAGTAATTATACCTTAAAAATAAATTTAAACCCAATTTATTAATTCAAATAAATTATATAAGAAAGCAATTTTGAATTAATACTAATTGGTTTTCAATAATCATCAAGAAATGAAAAAATTCATTGTAATTTGAAAAATTCACCGAATTAATAATTTCATATCACGATCCCAAAAATAAATTTAAATTTTTAAAAAAAATTAAAAAAAATTCCAAAATTATATTTCAAATGGGTTCTTCCTTTAAATTCATTAAAATTCCTTTTGAGAAAAAAACCATATTTTTTATAAAATTTGATTTATTCATATTTTATACATATTAAATCTATTGGATGATTATAAAAAATATTTATAGAAAATATAATATATATATATATATATATATATTATTAAAAATATTAATAAAAGGTGTATTTAGTTTACTAAGATAAAATTGTGTTTGTACAAAGAGAAATTGTATCCATAGAACATTAATTTATTTATTTTCAAATAGTTATTATATTCACTTATACTAATTGATGACAAGAGGATTCATTTTATATACATGTGTAAATAATATTTTCAGAATTTAGTTAATATTATTTGTACCATCCATTCCAATTGATATGTTGTATGTATAATATTATTTTAATTATCATATTAATAGTATACAGTAGTTCAATAAAAAGTCATCCTTGCGTGTAATGAAATATATCAAAGGGACTCGGTATTGTGTGTAATACAAACCAAAAATAGTTTTTCATATTCCAAAATATAATCTATTTTTTTTGTGGCATAATATTAAATTGGTTTTTTTTATAATTAAATAAAAACATTGTGATATTATATATATAAATATATATTTAGTTTTGCGTGAAATGAAAAATATAAAAAGATTAAATTAATTAAAAAAAATAATTCACAAAATCCCAATGTGTTACAGTGCACTTGATTACTTCCTCTTCTAGGTATGTCCATCAATGTGGTGAACTATAGTGTCACTCATAGATAGCCTCAAATGGTTCCATAATAATACTGAAATGATAGTGGTTTTTGTACACAAACTCTACTAGTGGTTGGTGATACATCCAACTATGGTCAAACGCTATCATGAAAACATGCATCATTTCCTCCACGTAATGAATGGTCCACTCTTTCTAGCAGGTATTATCAGACAGAAACACTATGATCAAGTTTAACTGAGTCCCAAAATCCACTGTTAATCCCTTTCATAATTGATATTTTAAATGAGCATCATGGTCAGAAATAATTTTCGAGGGAATTCCATGGAGTTGGAGAATATCCTCTACATAGAGGCATCAAAAACTATCTAATGAAATCTTATGATATATATCTATCTAGTGTGATGAAATGGTGATTCAGTCAAAATTCACCTAGATGGAATCATGTACCCAAGATGTACGTGGTATTCCTTTCATGAATTCCATTGATATCCCATTCTAATTCAACTTTGGAACCTGAAGTGGTTGTGGTAAACCCTCCATAAATTGTTTCTTTTCAAAAACATGTTTTAAAGTATGGAATCCAGAGAAAAACTATTCAACTACCTTCATGATCCATGGAAAACAAAAGAGGCACCATATCTTCTTTTATATCTTTTCAACACCATTATGTACCACTAAATAAGATATTAGAAAATCTCTCAAACCCTCCTCCAAAAACATCACTGGTACTATCACATGTCCTCTAAATGAATGACATGGTCCCCACCTTCATAAAATCTAGCAAGACCATGTCCAACGTATATATGGGTATGTAGGGTCTCATATTTAATATCCTTATGATGTGACTCCCTGACTCACGACAAAAAAAATTGTGTAACAACCATCGAATGGAGGTATGTTTTGCTATTTTCATCAACAAAGCATACCTATAATGAGTCCAACTGCTCTAATTCCTCATTTTGAAACTACAAACAAGATATCATTTTTTGAACAACTTCTAACATTTTTATACTCCTCGGTGTATAGAAAATATAAAAACATCAATTTAATATTATTACAGGATAAGATATATTTACCAGTAGTTTGGTCAGAATAGTAGGTGAACCTCTCACTGATCACATAGTGTGTTTATATCATTAGTGTTAAGACTACAACTACTAACTCAAGAACCTGGATTATGTAGTTCTTTTCAGGTGGATTTAAGTGATGTGAATCATTGACATTCACCACCTAGATCTTAATCAAAAAATATCCAAGTCATGTTCCTGAAGCATCACAGAATATTATGTACTCGACATACAGCTATCAAAATCTCTAGATAGGAGAAATGGTCAATCTCTGCCTCAACTCCTGTAAATTCTTCTGGAACCTCTCTACCCAAATGAACGGTGTCCCCTTTTAGGTCAATCCTATAATGGATTTCAATATAATATAGATAAAAAGTGAGAATATATGGTAATAGACTACCAACACAAGGAAGCTCTACACCTCTGTTACACTCCTGGATACCTTCCAAGCTAACACTACATTGACCTTGGCCTAGCTCACTTCAACTTCATCTACTGAGATAACATTTCCATGAAAGTGGATAAACTATATCTAGAAATAAAAATTATATAGATTTTTGCAAATCTGGTTCTCTAAATGTACATCTAGAACCATCTTCAAGAGTCATATGGGTTCCTCCTAAAACATTGAGTACATAAGGATATCCTCGATGAAGACTATGAAGAATCATTCTAAGAATGGATGAATGATGTAGTTCATGAGTACCATGAATAATACTGGGAAACTCATAAAACTAAATGGAATAACCAAGTACTCATAATGATAATATGGATAACATAATTACATCTTTGGTATATCCACATCACATACACAAAGCTAGCAATATCATCACCTGAGGCCAACCTTCAAGAACCATCATTCCCCTCTCAACTGGTCAAATAGGTCATTGATCTATTGAAATGAATACGTTTTCTTTACGGTTACCTGGATCAAGCGCAAGAAGTCCACACATGTCCTTAGGATCCATTCCTTCTTGTAGAAGAAAACTGGGGCTTCCTAGGGTGAAACATTGCGTCTAATATATCACTTCCTCTACAAGTCCTCAATCTGTATTCTCATCTTGTGATGATCTACCTGATCGAATTGATATGATAACAGAGATATTGATGTCACCCTTGGTGTAGATCAATGTATGTATGTAGCTCTCAATGTGACAGCAGGCCCGGAACATCCTATGGAAAGATGTACTCATACTCTGGAAATACTATAGGGAACTGAAAACTCATAACATCCACTAATCCAAGGGTCATTCTATCCAATTTATGGTTAATTGTCTACACATTCCTATGAAAGAGTCCATCCTAGCTGAATGAGTTTCCTTTTTAACCAAAAATGGAAAACCTAGTTTTGTCAATCTAAACACAATTCATAATCCTTTTAAAATATTCAATATATACATGTAATACAAAATACCATTCAACACCTAAGATGAAGTTGGAAGGCCTCATTTCTTCTACAATGATATCCCAACAAAAATTTTCACCTCAAAGAGTTAGGTCACACTATCAGCACATGTGTGTGATGGCTGAGTCATCTCCAGTTGTAGTCTCCAAGCACAAGGGATCAACCAAGGGAACAACTGAAATCTATATGTTTCAAATGAGATAGATGGATAGAAAAGAGTGAATGAAACAAATTTCTATTAGTACCATATATATGGTATAAACTACATACATTAGAACTTGAATCATTCCTAGATCCTCTAGGTTGTATGCTTCGACCGCCTCCATCATCCCCTACAATTATCCAATAATTCCATGATATTGCTGAGAAAAACATGGGGTAGTGGTGGTAACGAGTTATATTATATAACACCTTTAGTTGGTATCCCAACTCCTCTACCATATCTAATTCCTTATGGACCTTTCTTCCACATCCACTACCTGAACATAGGCGGCCCATATGTTTTCTCTCTGTTAGTTGTACAACTGGTCATACAATCCTAAGAAATATGTCTCATGTCATCACAATAGTAGCCCCACTGATCCCGAGGATGACTAGACCAATCATGTTAAACCTGAAACATAGACCCTTTGTCTAGGGAACTTCATCTGAAACGTCTCTCACATTCAATTCCATGATACTGATATCATCTTTCTACGGTCGTTGTCTCCACTCCTTCTTTCCCACCATTAGTATCTACTAGTTTTTATTGTTTTTTCAAGAAACATCGGACCACTAAATGTCCCTCTAGAACTCCATTATATGTATTAATTCATAATGGGATAATGTTGTATTAGAAATATATATTTAATCATTGATCAGAAGTTTTATCTTGAAAATACTTATCCCAAACCAAATTCCTCAATTACCCAGAGAGGTTGGTAATCCTTGATTAAGACTCAAATACTATTGTGCTTCCCATATGAGAGATACAGTAGATCCTTGAAATATACATAAATATTAGTTTCAGTCCAGAGATAACTCTTACAGAAAAATATTATCATAATCCAACCATGATAGAGTTTTATTTTCAAAATTCTCGGTCACTAACCCCCACCATCATCTTGTTGATCCATGAAGAATGATTTCTTCAAGGAACACAATCTGACCTGAGGGTGTACTGAAGAGAAGGAAAAATCATATTACCACCTTAAGACAGTCTTTAGCACATGTGGGATATGTTCCCTTGAAATCCTAAGTGGTCCATATCTCTAAAAAATTTGAAGTTCACTCAGCACGCATACCTCATCTTCTGGTACATCGGGTACCATTTGTTTATTAGTAGGTGGTGGTGTAGCTAGTACACCACCTCATAGTGAAATATTCAGAACTAGTCCCTGTATCAATGAATCATCATAGATGGGATCATCCACATGATCCTAACATTAAATCCTAACTCACATACATCATAGAGGCATCCTGGATGAAAATAAGATGTACCACGGTGACTGACTGTATATAGAGAGCAACATTAAGAAGGTAATTGAATCCAAAATCATATCATATATGATAAATGTACCATTATGTTCCCTATAACCAATGTTCTCATGTATTATGTAAAAATCAAGGCGATCAGAGTATTATTTTATAGAAAATTCCAATGTTGCACAATCAAATGAGTCCCACACCTAAAAATTGAACTCGAAAAATGTGACACTGTTTCCCCAAACCAATCTCACAATCTCCCATCCTATGGTATAATTGACTACCTTGAAACAACTTTTTCATGACTCGTTTTAGTTGGGCATCTAGTGTGACACACCAATTCCACCACCAATAGTCCAGGGGTAGGATACTTGCACCGAGTAGGCATATTAGTAACATGGGAAACCATAGCCTAAGAAAATGTACACACACATGTGCATTCCCATAAAATGGTGAAATGTATAAAAAAACTGAACAAACATGAATACATACATATAAATCCCACATCCAGAGTAAAAAATGATATAAAGGAACATATTCTGGGATATCTATAATCACACCCAAATGTGTATGAAAACCAGTCCAAATTGAATGTATAGATAGGAATAGCCATCATGGAACCAGAAGAACACACCTCGGTTTGTTCGGGCTCACTAGTAACTGTGAGGTCTTTCTCTGGCTAAACATTTATCAAATGTTTCTCATCTTCACAAGTCATGACACATGAATATAAAAACCAAGAATGGGTGAGTATTACAATAACAAATTGGACACCCTATAATAACGAAACAAATAGAAAAATCATATTATCATCTCTATACATATATATTTCTAAAAAACATATAACAAGAATTTCTATATATACAAAAAAGACACACATTAAAAAGTAGAGTCACAAGAATAATTTCCACCCTGGATTATAACTCATTTATTTAACATATAAATCATATGAGTGAGCACTATCCATAGGTCGTATAACACTAATAATGTTTAACTGAGGGGAAGTACTCATCGGGTTTCACTGTAAGAATTACGCACTAAAAATCTAAACCGATACAATAAAAAGATGTGGATCACACCCAATCCCATGGGGTATAAGAAAAACAAAAACCATATTATCCCTCTAAATAGAGGGTTAGTTCCCACATAGTGTTGGTCACGATGATACCATGAACTCACCCAAGGGCATGATGATGAATAGTGGATCTCACTTTGGGCCTCAACAAGGGATTCCAACAACTCTATCGATGAATTCATGTTGAAGGGATCATTTTACTATGTATAGGAGTTGATTCCATGATGAGCCTCATAGAATGGATATGGTGAACAAATCCTAATGAAACTTTTACTAAATACCAAGGATAAGGTTTCCAATCTAACCATATGGGATTGCACAATGAGTAGTAAGGATACCCACCATATCCTTTCAACATTATGTCATGCCCATGTAAACAGACCATATATATTTTTATTGTAATTACATGACACGTTTCATCCCATTTAAATATTCCCATGTACTAGTACATGACTTATCCCATGTACATACAGCCTGGATGTGTCTGTGTCAGAGTCAGCGACATGCCTGTGGCCATGTACTCTCATCCCATGTCCATGTAGCCTCCAAGTAACATGAAGAGCTTTTGGAGAGGGGTGAGATTTCGTGTGACATGGTCGCTCTCTATGTGATACACATATATATCCTTAATACCTAGACACTACTAAGATGGCCCCACATGATGGGTAATCCCAAATTACATATCATGTGGATTGGGGTTTTCCTGAAACTCTGGTTTACACTTCTGCACTCTCTCACACTGCCACCACCTTGCAATACATCCTTGAAATCCATCTACAAACTAGTTGTAAATCACATATCCCTACTAACAAAAAATTTTGTTGTCACTTTTCTAGGATCCATCATTCATTTCCATATAGTAAAATTCATAACTCATCATTTATCATTGTGCTGCAATGAAAGAGAAATCAGGTATCCAAAACACTCTGATTCACTTTTTCTTCCATCATCGCACCTCCAACACATCATTCTGAGCCAGGGTCTCCAATATCATATCATTGGCTAAGAAAAGGTTCCAAAATGATCAATTATTTGGGGTTTATCAAACCCTGATCCAAATAAATAATGATCTCAAAGAACATATAATTATGGGAGAAAACCAAAAGAAACAATTGTGTGGAACAAGCATCGACTAATGTTCATGTAAACCACATTTCATTTCCATTAGAACGACTAACAATGATATAAAAAATAGTCTTAATTAAAATCACCCAATAAAACACTGCAATAATCCCATCCTGCAAAATGAATAATCCATCAATCATTCCGTTGTTCGATTGATTAACGTTCATCAGAGAATTCAAGAACGTGGAATGAATCCAAACAAAACAAATTTTATACCTTGATTTAGATCAATCACTGCTAAAGAACAAGGGGGATTTGTCTTCATTGTCATGATATCCAAATATTATTGAACACTTATCACCAATCATTGAATCATTGGATGTTTTCCTAATAGATATCCTTTAAATCTTTCTCCAAGGGTTCTCCAATGGCTCAAGGGTTACGAGGCTAACCTAGTAAATCTATCATCATATTCTATATAAATTCACATCAATTGATGCGTCACAAAAATAAAAAAATAAAATAAATATTTTATTATTTTACTATATCGACTCCTATGAAAATATTTTAAACATAATCCCCACGTCATCAAAGGTTATATCCCATCTAGGGTAAAACACGCCTTCTTAAATTATTCAACTTTTCTATAAAACTATTTGGGTGTATTATTTAATATTTTTAGTATATATAATATATTTCAAAAATTTATTCCATTCACATTGAGCCTCATAATAGAATGTTTTTATAGTTCATTGTGTTGAAAATAATCCATACGTTATTCAAAAATATTATATTATATATCTGATCTATTGCACACTAATTTCACATCCAATTTTTAAAATGGGTTATAGAAAACCTTGGGTACATAGTTTCTAAGGGGTACATCATTTCTCCCACAGAAATATTTGTAGTCATATTAGACTATATACGTATTATGGGACGTTATCTAAGAATGAAAGCGTGTTTTTAGGGGTTATTGGGAGATTTATATACCCCTCATCAAGTTTTACTATAATAAAAGATTTCAGGAAACAATTGGGATTTCTCTGTATGAGGGAATATATAGTAGGCTATGGCATTCAACATTTAATAGGATAGTGGTAAATAATGTTGCGTTACATGGACCTCATCATATTCATGATATATCAATGCAGGTGTAGTTGGTCAAAAAGTTGATGAATTTTTCTCAGTGTAAATAGAAATTGTATGTTGATCTCTATCATCTACCCATTGAGTTCAAGGTCGGGGATCATGTTTTCTTGCGAGTATCACCTAGGATATGGCATAAATGAGGTATCTAATCATTTTTTTGTGAATTTTGAATCCTTAAAAAGAGTTTGGATGGTATCCTATATGTTTCTATCACCTCATAGGTACCATTCAATGCACATCATCTTCTATGATTCACTAATTACCAATTACGATACTGACTAGTCGAACACTCTTAATCTTTAGGTAATTTACTTGGATTATAATGATTCTTTTGAGGAGTATCCCATTCATATCATTGATAATATAATTAACTAAAATCAAGGATGGTATATCAATTTATTATAGATATTATGGAATCATGATTATGTATATGACGAAATTAGGGAATGACATTCTAACATACATGCTTTGTGGATGGATTTGTTCTTAGGAAATGTTCTACCACCATCGGATGTGGAACATATGGATAGATGTTTTTGGGGGCAAGACTGTAAGAACCTAGTTTTTATAAATTTATAGATCATTTATCATTTTAATTCCTTTTTTATCTTTATAAATGAGATTAATATCATAAATTATGAATCAGGAGATTATAGGGCTTCATTGGATCCAAAATCTTTTAGTTTCAGAGGAAACAATAGAGACACATAGTTAGATCATAGATAGTGCTAAATATGATCCTAAAACAGTACAAACTATAAAGGGTTACACACTATTTTTAATCCACGAAAAGGGGTCTTCAAAAATTCAAGGATAATCTAGATAATTAAAACAAGATGGACATGTTTAGACTAACCATACACTATCAGCCAAAGAGGATATAATTTATAAACAATGGGGTGTGCACCGTTAGTGTATAGTTTATCCAGACATGTGAAATAACCATGGGTGTTTAAAATGATGAAAAAAATGAAAAAATTCTCTCTTATTTAATATTTCACCTCCTCTTATTTCTATCCCGAAAAATATCATCCCTCTCCCTTGGGATATCCTCCACATGCCTAAGGCTAGGATTTGAATCTAATCCTCTATCGGATGTCCGACCAAGCCATCATACCTCTTGTTGGATCCATCTTATAAAGGGATTCTATCCACTTCATTATTTCACTCATTTTCTCACAATATTTGGTGATTTTTTGTGAGCTCCTATTATATATTTCTAGGATATTTTTCAGTTATTCTATTTTCATCCGATCTAGGAAAAAATAAAGACTGATACTGGAGGAGTAGAGTACTATAGGCATAAGGTAGGTGGTCTATGATTTTTCACTCACAATATCATCCATTAAAAAATTTCTATTGTGAAAATGATGCTATCATTGTGTTTTTCTTTTAAAATGAATATTATTTATTTATAAACTCATTAACTTGTATTATAAATCCTCAAAAACACCATTCATTGTTATAGTTGTTTGACGCTTCAATTCCAACCTCCCATTTATGGGGTGTACCATGTTATTCGTTTCTTACCCTTATTTTAGTTATTTGAACACTATTTGGGTGTCCTTCAAATGGACTTTAATATGGTAAGTTCTATATTTTACTAAATGAATCATTAAAATGTTAATTTCCATGTTTATATATTTTAATATCACTTGTCCCTTAACGATTAAAATTATTTAATAATTTTTTTAATGTATTTATTTCACCTTGTTATGTATGAATAAAATTTAATCTAATGAAGATACTGAAAATTCCTTTTTATGGTTTTTAATAAATATAAAATAAATTTGTATATATTAATTTTATATGATTTATATTTAATATGGACCTTTTTACCTTTAGAGGAACAACTATACATGAGAAAACATTTGATTCCCAAGGGAATTCATTGAGAACATCGAGGAAACATTTCTAATTCATTAAGCCAGTTTCCAATAGAGATTCTCACCATGGAACATGGAATTTTTCTATTAGTGGTTTCCTAGAATGACATCAAAGGATTGATTCACATTATATATGAAAATTTTAATTTCTCAAATACACTGCCTGGATTAAATTTGATATATACTGACATGCTATGCTTTAAATCATTCTTATTGGGTCCAATCAAGGTTATCCAAGGATTTCCAATGGATGTGATGCATGGACTGAAATAGAAACTATTCCAATGTATTCTCTTTGGTGTACCCCTTGGATTAAACATAGTTCCATATTATAGGATACAAGGTTGTACACTGTAAGCTTGATCAACCTTTTAAGGTCAAGGATACATTGGTTTGGCATTTTACCCTCCTTTATTATCATTATCCTTTATAGAACTACATACATGTCAATATTCTATTCTAATTTAAACATGAGCCAAAATTTACTTATGAAATGATTATATATTTAGAAACTACAGTGATGCTGAGAGTATTTATGTGATGATTATATTTTCATTTCTTTACTTTTTATATACCTACACACCATAATGTTTATATTCACACAAAAAATTATAAGGAAACCATTGGCAGTGGCCTATTGAGATTTATCAGACGCCCTATCTGGGATGCCCTTAGTACCGAGTCATATTATATGATCACAAGATTGGAAAAGGAGAATCATCCAACTTTGGTGGTCAAACTACTTTAGTATGGGATCTTATTATCATATGACTAATGTAGTTATCAATATTCTTCGTTAGTTTTTCCATTTTTTGTTTTTTAATATCATGGATCATAATATCTTTTTGTTTCCTTGTATGAATGTTTTACCTTTTATAGATATATTCCATTATCTTTTCTATATGATAATGTGTATATCATTTGATGATTATATACTAAATTAATGTTTATTCCTATTTCTACTTCCTTATTCGTTATCATTACATTTATATTGTTTTCCAATCTTTTTTCCACTAATATACACATTGATTAGAGGTAATAGTCTCCCAACAGAAATACACATGGATCATGCTAGTTTTCGGTATCCTTTGGAATATAGGGAGGTTCACATGGGGCTATGTAGATAACAGATTTCAATTAATCAAGAGTGAACTAGTTCCCATATGTCATAATAATATTGGCATAATACATATATTTGATTCATACAAATAAGAGTAGAAAATCATTTCCAACATAGTCAAGTATTACTATTGAGACTATCATTGGAGATTGTGTTAACTCCCCAAACCATCACTGTAATCATGTTTTAATACCATGACTATTGTATTAGATATTTTCCCATAATGAACATTCATTACTCCACATTCCATCCTAGTTTCTCTCATGATATAACTATATTTACCAAGTGTTTTTTAGGGATATATAGTTTAGGACCAACCATTCACATAATGAGAATGATATAGATGTGTCCGAAAAGATCATAAATAATTTATCATTTTATTACACATGAAAATGAAATTGGTTTCATAAATAATTCATTATATAAAAACCTTTCGAAAAGATATTATATTTATAATCATTACATCAATTAATCATAAAATTACCTAGATAAAAAGAAACATGTTTCTCAACCATATATTCAATATAAAAATAATCCATTCAAAGAAAGAATAAGGTTAGTATCATAGGATCATTTCCTCAGTAAAATATTTGTAATTACAAAGGATATTATAACAGATAAAAATCACTTTTAAAATATAACATGGATCATTACTTGATGAAAACAACATTTTATATTTGAAATCACTTAGTCAAAATCCATATATTTTGTTATATTTAGGTTTATTATTTTAAAAATATCACTGAAAACATGTAGAGGAAGATTTAGTGAACATAGTGGTCATTATGGTAGAAAATTGTTATTCTTTATGTGTACGTAAAAATAATTATTCAATTTATATTATTAGTCAAAATTAAAAAGTAAATTGTTTATAAAACAATAATATCATTCCTTTTTACATTTTTATTAATTAAAAAAATGGTAAATATTAATATAAACTTTCATATCAAAATATTGAAAATAGTCTTGATATAGTTTCTTTTAAAAACATGGATTGGTGGAAAAACAATTGCGGTTGAAGAGAAAAAATTAAAGATTTATTCATTTTGTAACATGAATAAAATAAATTGACGAAAATTAAAAGAAAAATGTGATATCTATAAATAATTTGAGGATAATAAAATTCAAGACTTTATTAAGATATATATCACAATATTTCATCATGATAGACTTACTCATAAATAATCCTAATAAAATTCCATTGTAACAAAAAAACTTACAAAGTTAGTAATTATTCAATAAAAAACACAGATAAATATATAAAATTATATTGATATTAAAATAAAAATAATTTTCATAAGTGAAATATGAAAATAAATTAATGGGAAATATATACACAACAACAGAAGAAACAAATGGTGAATATAGTGTGGGTCTCATATAAAAAAAGTGAGATGAAAATATCTTTCTTTAGTCTGACTTCCTATGTAGAGGTTTGAAACAACATTATAAAAAATACTTTTTTATTAAGAATATATTTTGGATACATGTTTATATATATTATACCATATATTATTTCTTATGTCCCTTTTACCACCATTTTATTAATAATTCATTTTTTGAAACATTATTTCCTACGATAAGTGCTTCATTTATCATTTATGTTTTGGTTCGGTAGTTTTTAGTCATTGTATATTGATCATGGATCTAAAATATACTGAATTTTAATCATAATATAAATATAATATACATTATATATATATATATATATTTCTGTTTATCGATAAATTTTACGTGTAGAAAAATTAATTACACTATTCAGGGAGATGGTATGCCATATATACACATGAACATTGATATAAATTTTTTGATGGCTACAAAAAAATATAGTAAAATATTAATTCCCCCATATATAGTATTTTTTATATAAAATATATCATATTTATACATTAAATTTATCCTCATTACAATCCATGTCAATATAAATTGAAAAATACATCACATCGCTTCACAGATGTCATAGTCCACGCATGCCCACAAGTGTCGTAATAATTTAACAAAACATTAGAAAGAAAAAAGGAAAAGATGATTTTATAATTATAAATAATAATAATTTCATAAATACCATAAAAATATATACATGAAATACATTATTATATCCAGTCATGAGAGGTGGTTATTAAAAAAAATTACATCAGTTTGTGAGGCAGTAGTCTATTGTATACATGATCGATAGTTTCTTTTCCAATTTAATTGATGTTTATATCGATATAGCTTACTAAAAATTTATAACAAAATATAATTATATATAATATAATGGTATTATTATGTTTACGGAGTTGATGAATATTTTAATTACATGGAAGAAGAAATAAAAGAAAAATTCTCACTTAATAGTGATACCACTTCTTTTGACAACTGCTTTAGGTTTTCACTAAAAATCTACGCTTAAAAGTATTTATAATAAAATGGACTATTTCGTGTGGTAATGTAATAAATTATTATATTTAGGTATGTATTTTTCTAACCAACATGCATTTTATATTTGAAGAAAAATGGGTATCAGGTTCCCATTGATAAGTTAGAAGGAGTGGAATTTTTCTAAATACCAAAATGATTCAGTATTGGGATGTGACTATCAAACCAGATTCCTAAAAAATTGATAAATAATTTAGATTAAATAATATAATTTCATTACACTCCTCCATATAATTTTTTTTAATAATTTTATACTATTTTTCATCAATGTTTGCTCACATTTACGATTTCAGATTTCACCCCAATAACTATTTTGTTTTACTTAAGTAATTCAACCTTCAAGAAAAAAAATGTGACATATTAGATGAATTGTAATCACTTAGTTTTAATATTAAATACAATTTATCAAATAAAAAACTATGTTTGATGAAAATTAACTTTAACACATGCACATGAAATGCCTAAAACCTCGTTTTAACATTAACCACACTAATTAGTTTTTACTATTAATACTAATCATTATGACTTAATATTAGTCTACATTATTTCTTAATATTATTAGGTAATATTAATTATAATGAATCCATTTTTTCAAATTTCATTAACATATGTGGAATAGTTTAATTTACAATTAAACCAACAACGGCGATGAAAATCGATTTTCTCAATGAAAACTTTCCCACAAGTATTAATAGTTTTTATATAAAAATTTAACATAAAATTGGTTTAAATTACATGAAAATATTATTATTATTATTATTATTGATATAATTTTATATTTAAACCATTTTAAATTATAATGGAAATCTATATATTATTTTAAAAAAATCTTAATTAAAAATCTATAATTTTCATTACCTGTCTAAAAGTAAATATTTTCAATAAATTATAACTAATTAACTATAACATATAATTTTATTGTTTATTTAAAAAAATTATTTATTTTTGTTTAAATAATTTTTCTAAAATTTGTAAAAAAAATTAAAATAATTGAACAAAACACAAAGATAACAATTTTATGAAAAATAAAATTTTAAACATAAAACTAGATTTATTATTTATCCATGCCAAAAATTTTATTATGTAAATGAAAATAAATATAGTTGAATATATAATATATAAATTTATTTAAAATAATTCCCCAAGATTTATTAATTTAATAGATTTATATAAAAATAAAATTTAAAGAAAAAAATAGTTTTTCAAAAAAAAATTTCTTTTATATTAAATTGTTTTTTTATTTTCATTTATAAGAAATTGATATGCATTGAATTTATTTTATATGTGCGTAAGACATATAGTTTTTTTTCTTTATATAATGATTTTAATACCCATGAATTCAATTATTTGTCGACAAATATTACATTAAATAATAAAATTTTAATAGTATATAATGGTTCATTTTAACCTATTGTTTCATATTATGTAAGTGATTGATCAAATTTAATTTATTTGATAAAAATTTTTTATAAAAATCTCATGGTGTTATAATCTTAATGCACTTGTTTCATTATCATAAGATACGGTATGATGTGGTCAATTGTTAATTTTTTGATCATTTTTCCTTTCCTTATAATATATCATATCATAATATATGGTTATATATTTTTCATTATCGTAGGGTATAATTTTTTTTATCATTGAGTTTTATTCAATAAATCATATTTTATTACGTAGTGTTATTTTCAATTATTAGAGTTATTATAGGTTGGTAAAGATACTATAGGTTCCATAAATATAGTATCATAACATAAAATTCCAAATAGCATATATCATGGATTGTGAATGGAAACACACATGAGTCAAATATCATAAAATAAAAAACTAAACATCAAAATAATAATTCATATATATATATCACAAAATTTATTCTAGGATATGTTAATATGGTTTCACACATTTTGATATATATTTTCACATTCTATCATCAAATACATTATATAATAAAAATGAAAATTTTTAACATTAAATTGCATATAATTTATAAAGTGTTTATAAATGACAAGTCATATGAGTTATTAACGTAATATTAATACCCTCAAATATAAAATTAAATGTTAATATTAATGTCTCATATAGGGAAAATAAATAAATAAATTATTTATTTATTCCTTTTAATATCTATTTTATAAAATGTTAATATTAGAGGTATATTATGATTTATTATATTTAATTGATAAATTAATTTTTTTAAAATTATCATGCCATTGTAGATATTCACACAAAAGATTTCATTTTAATATACAGTGATTTTGGGTTTCCATAATTTAATTATCATGAATTAAAGGGAGATTTCATTTTATACATATTAGGTGTCAGAGTAATGTTTGAATTGGAATATATCTTTAGTAATGTATTATTAAGTAGTGGAATTTTGAATAGACTTATCATTATCCCATTGGATTATATATTTTCTAGGAAGGTGGGGTTGGATATAATAATCTCCAAACATACTCTAGTTGGGATTATTTCTTCTAATTAATTATAAACCATTACATGGAAATGTTTGATGTACCTATTGATGGGACACATTTGGATATGTGTAAAAGTGTTTGATTCATGTTTCGTGTGAGTAACAAAAAAACATAAATTTTGTAGATAGGTAGACAAAAACATGGGTTCAACATATTTAATTTTTTGATGGAATATAGATTCGGAAAATAATTCTTTATAAGTATGTACACATAATGGAATAAGTAATAATAAAATAAATATATCATATGATACAATAATTCATAATTTAATATGGATGTGATGTATATTAAATTCCAGTGAATTTAAATAAAATATCCTCAAACAATGACTTTGATATTACATTTAATGAAAACAAATGACAATACCTCATTATTTAAAATGGGTATGTTCTACCGAAGTAGGGTTCCCATGGGTTATATTTTGTAAGGCATAAAGGAAAAGGGTAACCATAACAGTTACGTAAATATATCATATTGTAAGATTGGGGCGAAACTTATATGGGAAGCCCTAATATTTTGGAATCAAAATTAATAATGTTATGATTATATCCCCAAGAATGTTTATGGGAAAATGTTTAGCTAATCAACTACATAAGAGTTATTTGTGATATTATTATCCTGATTACCTACTTTTATAAAAATGTGATGAAAGGAACACTAAATCTGGACCATTAATTAAAAAAATATATTTCATGGTCCATATATTGTAATGATATATGGGGATATCACTTTAATTATAGCAATTTCATTAAATTTAAGTGATTAAATGACATATAACATGATACTCACCAATAGATATTTCTTAATTTTATATTATTGAATACATCTTGATTTTCATTTTGATATATATTATTGGTATATAAAATGAATTAATTTTATATTGGTATTTGAGGTCAAGAGGTGTTATAAATAGAATCACTTTAGTCATGTATATGTGAATTTTAGAGAAATAAATTCATCTAGTATTGACTCTGTGATTTTTTATACTGAGTGCATGTTAGTTATTTAAACTGATAAACTCTACATCAAAGTTATATAGATTTATGAAAGGTTATAAGTTACTACATGTTCATAATTAGGATAGAAATTAAACACTGGGGGTCAAAACATATGGTTTGATTCAACCTTATAGATTAGTTTTTGAAAACAAATATATTATTGTGTTCATTCCATAATTAGAAATTTGATTTATCTATTTTTTTGTTGATATAAGGATTCCAATTATTATTTTGAAGAGTTTTTTCGATATATATATTAATTAAATGTGTTATATATTTGAGACTATGATGAATAGTCTATACATCGTGGATATATAAAATAATATTATTAATATTCAATATAATATTTTAAAGGGTAAATATAACCAAACTTATCTCTTTCAAATTTTGATTGAAAATATAAATGAGAAATACAGTAAATTAATATATTTAAATAAATTTTTTAACTCATTATATTATTAATTGTATCTTATACATAATTATCTATATGGACCAATAAGTGCTGATGAATTTTGTAAGAATATGTACTTCCTTACCTTTACTAATGACATCAATTGGTAAGGTTTTATGTCTATATTTTCATATTAGTATTAAAATTTAGGAATGTTTAAAATTTTCTAGACTTATGTAAAATAATCCAATAGAAAGAATTATGATGATTCACCAATCTAATCAAGGTGGTGTGTAATTGAGCTCTGAATTCTATTAACATCAGAATGATTGAGAAATTTTTCACAACTCACTTATCCATGTACAATATATTGGAATCGTTTTTTTAAGAGGATAAATCATAACAAGTTGGGAGTTGTTTAATCGATGAGGATTCAACACAACCTTCCTACATAATTACAAGATTTTGTTTTTAAAATTGTATCATTCATATTTAAAATTATTATATATAATGTACTCATAAAAGAACTATATGATATATGGAATGGGAAATATACCAATAAAGATTTTATGAATATTTGAGATCATGATAGAAATTTATGATGTTTTTTATTCTAATAATATTATTATTAATTTAGATTTTTTTGGAAATTACAAATAAAAAGAATGATACTATTTAAATATTCACAAAAAATTGTTTTAAGGCTAACATTTCTCCCTCCATTAGAATAAATAGGAAAATAATTTATACAATAGGTGGTAAATTGATCGTAGAGGTGTTCAAAAGCAACAAATACTTATTTTTTCAAAGATGGATGTTATAAAAATTCCAAAAAATGTTAAAGAATAAGAATCAACTTAGGTTACACAAGAAATTCAATGGTCTAGTAGGATTCGTTTGGAGTGTGGAAGACATAAAGTTATTATGGAAATAGTAGATGAAGTGATTTTTATAAATGAAAAACCTACTACATAAGAGATGTTATCAAGAGTTTTGATTCCATGGAATTGAATATTTTTATGAAATCTAAAATGGTTTCCATATAGACTAACCATGTTTCAAACCTGGTGGATGAAAATGAAGGTTCGATACAATGATAGTTTAAGTGGGTTTTATAAATAATCTACTAATGATATTATGGAATCAAATAATTAAAATTATCTAGTATAAATATATTATATTATAAATCATTGTATTCTCTACGAATATACTATTTCACTAATTATGGTGTTAATGAAAATTTTTATTTTTTATGAGGTAACGTCACAATATAATTATGAGATATTTCATATGGATTACAAAATTACTTTCATCAATGATTATTTTTTTGAGTATGTATATGTGATACAACCTAATGGGTTTAAAGTGTTAAATGAACTATCTACGATCTATAAGATTCAATGATATACCTAATTATCAACATATGATTATTAGAGTTGGGGATTTCATGTTACACCCTTAGAGGTTGTGAAATATATTTTTTTCAAATTAAATTATTATTTTGGTATTATTAATTTTACATAAAAGTGAATATAAATTTATTATATGAAATCACTAATTTTATATGTTGTTATATATAAAACCATGTTCATATTTCCCAAAAAACAACACTTATATTAGATTTGGGTACATTAAACACTATATTTCTCATGTTTTACACATAATTCATATTTTTTCAATATCTTTCATAACACACAAGGATGAGTTTAAAAAAAAATATGAATATTGTAATTGAAATAATACTATAATAAGCACCACACCATTGTAATTTTTGTTGCAAATAAGAATAACTAAATTTTTAAAAATATGACTCAATCAATAATATAAAATTAATAATTTTTTTTCTATTATATTGAATTGAATTCAGAACTATTTTAGGATAAAGAAATTTCAATTACAAGAAAACTATTTTTCTATGTAAAAAACACAATCATATCTCTATAAATTTAACAATCCTCTTTTAATGATTTTTTAATTAAATTTTAATATTGTATATTCAATAATTTTTTTGACACATTCAATAGATTTTATTGTAATATTATAAAACTAAATACAATAATTATGAATAAAAAAATATATTTTTCTAAAATGTGATTTTAAACCCTTATATGGTGCACCAATTTTAAACATAATTTTTTAATCATGTTATAATTATTATTTAAAACAATAAACATCATTTTTTATTCACAATATCAAAATTTATTTTGGGTGTATTTTTTATGTTTTTCTAAGAAGTGTCATTTTTTTACGAATAACAAAAAACATTGAATTTTAATTTAAAAATTCTTTTTCATCCAATATATATATATATGTATGTATATATAATATTGTAATTTTGTAGAGTATAAGTCGATAAATTATACATATATTAATCTAGTTTATTTCATTAGAACAAATTTCACAATAAAACTAGATATAAAAACATATCAATCTTCTGGATATTTTTCTTTGAAACCCAGCTTTGTTGTAATTCCATTGGGATTCAATTTAAATTAATTTCTGAAAATTATGTTTTTTGATTTTGATAAAATGTATTCCATATTTGAAATCATCAAAATTAGTAATTTTTAATATGATTAACTAAGTCTTTGACAAAAAAAATATTAACAAAATTAATTAAAATTAATTATAGATATTAAGAGAGAAAGTTACTTAACAAAGTAAAAAGCGTGAATCATAAGGGTCAAAAAGGAATAGAAACATGTAAAAATGAATTTTTATATTATTATTTTTACCATATACTTAATTGGATCTAATTTGGCCTATTATTGGAGGAACATGAAATGGGAAAAACATGTCTATAATTCCCTTTAAAAACATTACAATAATCCCACATTTCCCCTACTATAATAGGTAGTCACACATAAAACTTATTAACACATTTTTGAAACATTGGATAGACCAAACCCCACTAAAATAAGATTTAAAAACCCTAAATTTATCCTATAATGCTCAATATTGTTTTAATACTATAAAATGAATTCATCTAGTGAAAACCAAAAGGAGTCACCCAAAGAAGAGGTAACATCATTCCACGAGCTATTATGGTTTATTTTAATTCTATAGCCTCTCGATTATACCAATTAAATTATTATATAATAACCTCAATATCTTAAATATAATGATATTTTGTTATTCTTAGTGTCCTACCTACAGTTACACATAATTCTTTGTAAGGGGTAACAAACATACCATTCTTGTGTATGAAAAACTACTACCTCACGAAACAATGTCATTTATTTTTATTTAAGTACCTATAATTACTGGGAATTATTATGGAACATAGTTTTTAAAAGATATATATGATAATAATAATGTATCTATGATTATATAATTATTATATAAATATACACCTTCATAATTTATATTTGGTGAAAATATAGTAACTTCGTTTATAGACGTGTGGACTACCACCTCCTCAAAACGATGTGATTAGTTCACACATTACATGGAATGTATTAATGATTCATTTAGTGAGACTATATGATATATACCAAATAATAATACTACTTTAATTATTATATATATATATATAACATTTTTTTATTTAATTACAAAAATAAAATAAAACATTTTTCACGCGTACGTACGACATACCGTCTCCATGAATGATGTATTCCATTTTATAAATAAATGTTTTTAATATTATTATAAATAAATATATACTAAATAAATATGATATTTATAAAATGTTTTAAATACTAAAAGTAAGTAAATCACGATCTCTATAAGAGGATCATGAATAACAAGTAAAAATCTATTTGAAAAATAAAGCAGATATTACACAATATAAAAAATTATCATGGGGTTATTAATAATCAAATAATATAAAGTCATTAACATATCATATATAGTTCTTGATATAATAATTTGGTTCTGTAATATATTTAAAATAACATTATATTTAGTATACATGAGGTTTGTATAATTACGATGAGGGTGAAGACATAAGGTAAGGGTTCATTCATCTCACTTTTATTTATTAGGAGTGATAAGTTATGTTCACCACATTTTTTCATATGTGTGGTGTACATGTCCCATGGATGTATTTGATAATTATTATACTATAATTAGTTTTATTTATAAATAAATTTTATTTTATCAATGTCATTGGTTTTTTGGAGCAAGAGTTACTACATTGATAATGTATTTTTTTCACAATTTTCCTTCTTTTAGACACATGTCATTTTATACACCTATATTCTTATGAAAATGTGTATATATATCCCTTTGATTCTTTATGTCAATAATTATGTTCTATTAATGATACTATAAGATTCATGTGATATTTTTATCTAATGGTGATTATGATTGAATGATTCAAAACTGGTAATAGTCTATTGCTACAATCTCATTGTTTATCGAGATTGTGTATGATTATTCTTCCACTTATGAAATATTATTTTGATTATCCCAAGAACACTCGTGAATTTTTTTATCAAATGGTTATTCCTGATATCTTATGGTAATGGTATCATTTTTCTATTATTTATTACATTAGATAATTAATAAAGTGTTTATAAAGAAAATATTAATTGACCCCTCTCTTTGGTCAGAAATCTATACTCTTTCAAAAGCATGTTTTTTTAAAATGATTTAAAAAATTTTATACTATTATCCTATGACCTGTAAAATAAATATTTACCATGTATATACATTTTTTAAAAAATGGTTTTCGATAATGTAATCTTCTTATCAATTATTGATCAAGGAAATTTTATATACTTTTTACAATGCCAAAGTAATGTCAAGAATGTACTGATTTATCTTCCATCATGACAGACATTTCATGAAATATTAATTTTAAAGTCTAAAGGGAATTTTTAATGAATTATTTTCCATAATATTCAAGGAATTTATTCTTATTTTTTTCAAAGAAAATGTTTATTGAAATATGTTTTATGTTTAAGAAGTGTTTTAAATTATTTTCAGTGCATTTATTAATTGTTTTCAATGATATTTTCTAGGAAAAAGGATTCAAAAAAATTATAGCTTCATTAATAAGTTTCTAAGGATAATGGGTTTCAAAATATTTTAAATCTTCTTGTTTCGTTTTCAAATGGTTTTCAAGATATTTTAAAGCTTCTGTATAGGTTTTAAATGAAAAATATTTTAAACCCATTTCCAAGGTTATTTTTTATGTTTTTAAAGTTATTTTAAAATAAAATGGTTTTCAAAAATATTAATTATATGAAATAAATATTTAATGAATAAAGGATATTATAATCAAGAATTTTTTATGATATTTCCAAATTATACCATAAGTGTATTGAAATACATTGGAGTTTCTCTTTCCTTTTTTGGGAAATGATGCAAAGGTTCCTTTCATGTTGTTAATTTAAATAGATTATATTTTGAAGGCATGATATTAATGAATCTGATTTATTTTTAAGGGTTATATTATTTGGAAACCAATTTCTATTTCATGAGTTATATATTAAGAAACCCACATATTTTCAGGGGTTATACTTTGATGAAATGATTATGAAACATGAATATTTTCAACAGGTTGTGATATGATTACATTTTTATGATCCGTATTTCATTTCATGGGTTATAATATGTTTAATATTTATTATATTTTGGAACACATGATCTTTATTACATTATGACATAGATGAGACCTACATCTCCCTTTAATTAATTGTGTAAATATTTATATCTTATGAGATAGACATGGATGCAACATGGAGTAAACTCGGTTCAGTAAAGGACGTTGTATACTCAGATTAAAAAAGGAGTAAACCTTGACTAATAAGATGTTTATTGGAGTAAAACATGAATATCATGATATTATGGGGAGTTAACCTATACTACTCATATTTCTATAGAAGTTATTCTGTGACAACTATGGAAATCATTTTTCATACCTCTGTTTCTATAATAGATTCTATGTCTTATTCATTTTTTATTATTTCATGTATTATATTATATCTTACCATATGTTTAATCTCTTACTAACAACCAATATTTATTCCATGACTCATGTATATGAACATTGATATGTACTTAAAGATCGTGAAAAGTAATTTTCTTGTTCTCATACCTTAATATTCAGGTTTTTCTTACACATCTCCCATATTTACCCTTACCAGGAATCACAGATCACCCCTTTCTTATGTTTCCTCTACCAAGTTTATGAATAAAGTTAATAAGTAGGGGTTATAAAAGGGGAATATCTTTATGGAATATATTTTTGTTTTTTTCACCAAATAGAATATTTTATTTCGTGTTTCCAAAGACACTAATATTCTACTATCCTTGTACATTTTTTATAATGTTCTTCATATTCATATGAAACAATTTAACATCCATGTAAGATATTCTTGGGTCACTATAGTTGGTGAAAAATAAAATTTTTATTCAAACTATTGAAACTGGGATGATAAAAACATTATCAGATAGCTAGGAATATTTCGAACGACATATTTAGGTTTTTAGCTAAGGATAAGCCTGATGAGTCTTATATTTTAATCATGGTGTCCTAATTTAGACATCATATAAGTGATGTTTTCATGATTATGTATATTAATTCTATATAAACTGATGGTCACAATATTATTGACAATTCTATTCAATAGAGGTATTTCGAAGGAAATGGTTTAACATTGAATGTGAAGTATAACTTTTTGGCGACTACTAAAATCGGATGATCACTAGAATGATAGAATTTGTTATCATGCCTAATTATTTTTTCACAAAACATGATTAACAATAGTTTCATTAACCTACTCATGGAATCAATAAATAATGGAATTAATTAGTTCACTGTGATTTTGGGTAATAGAGACCACAGATGAAAGAAGATTCAATTTCTTTTATGTCAATAATCTTGAAGAAACCATCAAATAGAGTGTGTTAAATGATAAAAGATGATGTTTTGATTTTGTAAAAGAATTAATCAAATCTAGTAACTAGAAAGGAAAGATAAAGGGTGTTTTAAAACAATGGAAATGAATATTAGACTCCCTATGTAATCATATATAGATGAATTATTTAACTATGGAATGAATTTTCATTATGAAAATCGATGTCCCAAGTGGAATGTTGAGGGAGAGAATCAAAAATGTGGTATGAGTAATGGTTATATTGCTAATGATGTGGATTCTACATGTTAATTGTTAAAAGAAATAACTATTAATTAATATGATAAAGAAAGGATTTTTAATGTATTAGGTATGAAGTATAATAATCGAACTATTAATGTATGTTGACTCATGAATTACAAATTAAGATATCTATAAGGATTATTCAATTTTGTTTCTCATTGAGTATTTAAAAGAATATATTGAATGCTTCTGATGGAATAGAAAATTGATTTAATAGAATGGATATATTGATGGGAAAATATGATTAATGATATGATATCTTTTAATATGTTCAAAATTTCTAAATAATGATGTATTTATAAAGATATGTTGGATATAAATAAGTAAATTGGATGAGATTTATTACTTTATAAAAAATAAGGATTTTATTGAAATGTTGATTAATTTATTACAGATGAAGTTTACAACATTTTTTTGGTTTATGGAATATATCTAATAAATATTGAAATAAGGAAACATGAATCATTTAAATTAGGATATGTTGTAATTCTGGTTATTACAATGTCTCAAGAGAATACTTGATGATGGTATTTACATGTTTGGTATGTGAAATATAAAATATAATTTATGATATATTATGGATCAATGCTACGCAATTTTTGATAAATTTAGCAACCTCATTTATAAATGTTTTGGTCTTCCATATTTTCGATGGGTTATAAGGTTATCCATTTGTGGAATGGTTTATGTAAATCTTAGGAATGGGATTTTATGATTAATGTATTATATCTAAGAATGAAGAATTTTCTATATTTTATAACTTGTGATAACTTTTTTGTTGTGATATATAAATATGGAATGACCTATCATTATGATTATAGATATCTTGATTTTCTAATGCTCCATGAATAAATAATTCACATTTATTTCATGGAATAATAGATAAATTGTAAATTGATCGAGGGAAACTAGGGGGCGAGGTTCTCTTGAAATCATATAAGAGTATATTCTCATGGAAATTCAACAACATTAGGAAAAATGGTTCTGAAATAAAAAAGTTGCATGTTATCATCACTTTTTATGATTTCCATGATCTTTTTCAAGCATTTTTTGGGCTTTGGTGTTCTCATTGTTAGAAATCTCTTAACGATGTTCTCTATCACAACACATTAGAACATGGTAGTGAAATCTTTCTTCCATGTTTATGTTTTAACTTCCTACCAATGTTCTACAACATGGAATCCTAGTTATTAGTTTGAATGGATAACCATCAATCTTCCAACATCGTATTTTTAAATTAATTTTTATTATCCATTTTTATGATGTGGATTTCCATGAAATTAACTTTTTGTTATTAAATTGTTGAATACCCAGATTAATTTTGAGGGTTAAGTTCATTTTACCAGGGGTAGAATATAACAACCCTAGATTTCAGGAATTTTTATTCAAATTATTTTAATCTTCTAGTTATTTTTCATTTCACACAACTACTAATATATAATGTTTATAAGAAATTAATAATTTTGGATTGTGTTTTATGCAAAACCATGTTAATATTTTACTATACGCAACACCTAGTCTAGATCATGGTAAATACAAAACTATGTTTGGATTTTGTTGCCCATAATTTCAAGTTGTTTTGATAACTTTCATAACACACCAGACCGAGTTTTATCGAACTACAATATAGTATTTATATTGTTTTTGAAATATTACAATAGTTACCTCCAAGGCGTTGCAATAGAAATTCCATATAATATTTAAAAAATGGTAAAAAATGATTTAAACATGTATATAAATTGAATCATTTGGTTACCAGTTATCTAAAAATGAATTTAATAACTATTTGAGGATAAATAAATTAATTTTCTATGAAACCTATATGTCTATGTACAAAAAAAATTCTCTATAAATTGAACAAGACACTTTTGATAAATTATTTTAATAAAATTTAAATATCATATAATAAATCCACTATTTTGTGAGTTATTGAAAATATTTTATAGTAAAAGGATAAAAATTAATCATATCTTTATGAATAAGAAAATCAGTTTTCTAAAAAGGTAATTTTAATGACTTTTAATGGAAAATCCATTTTAAATATAATTTTTAAAAATATTAGAATTTATCATTGAGAAAAAATTAATTTTTGAAATTGTAATGTAAAAATTTACTTCGGTTTAGTTTTTTTCATTTTATGAGTAATTTCATTTTTTGATGAATAATAAAAAACATTGAATTTTAATTTAAAACTATTTATTCATCCAATTTATTTATATAGTGAAATAATATTTTAATTTTATTTTAGATTATAATTTTACCAATTATTCATAAATTAGTCTAATTTATGTCATTGGAATAAATTTCACTTTGAAATTTGATTTTAAAACATTTCAAAATTTTAGAATTTTTGTTTTAAAAACATACTCTATCATCCCACCTGCTGGATTAAATTTAGATTAATTTCTTCCACTTATGTAATTTTAATTTGGAAAAAAATATTTCATATTTATAATTATAATAATTTATAATTTCTAATGAGTTAATCATATTATTTTTGAAAATAATTTCAGCAAAATGTTTAAAATTATTTGTAGTGATTAAGAGAAAAATTAGCTTAATGGAGGTCTATGTCTTTAACAAGAGGCCTAAAATGACCTAAATAATGGTAATAAATATATTTTATGTTTAGATACAGACCCTATCTATATTAAGTGTATGTTTTACTATTATTTGATCTAATTGACATGTGAAAAATTTGGGTGTAATTCCCATTTTAAAAAATTACATAAACACAACTCATCCTCCATTATAACCCCCCCACCCTCCAACTTATACACCCCAATAAAGAACATTAGACCAACCAGTGTATGGTCACACAATATTCAAACATCTATATCTTCATCCTATAAGTATCCATTGGGTAATAAATATATCAAATGGAATCACTTTGGTGCACAACCTAAAGAGTTTCACATGGAAGAGGTAACGACCTTCTACAAGCTATTTTTTGTTATTTTCTCTCTTCACCCTCTCAATTATTATCATTAAATTGCTATATAATAACAACCAAAATATCCTAAATTTACTGATATGTGTTGAGTATAATTTTTATTCCTAAAATTACACACACTTTTATATAATGGGTAATGAACTTATAGATCTTGTGTTTGACAAAACACCGCTTCACAAAACAATTTTGTTCATTTTTCCTTTACCTCATCTCATAAATGAAAATTAAAGTGGAAAATATATTTTATATGATATTTATTATTTATTTATTATTCTTTTTTTATTATATAAACACATTCCATTAAGATTTTGATTTCATATAAATAAGAGAACATTGTTTTTGGTTGTGTGGGTTACTTCCTCCTGAACGTGATATGATTTTTTTAGACAATACATTGAATATAGTAAGTATGGGTTTAATTAATTGATAATATAAATTTGAAATAATAATTATATTTTAATTATAATATATATGTACACATATATTTAATTTACATTATTTCAATACGATAATCAAATGGAAACAACGTTCTTGCGTATGTATGACCCACCATCTCCATAAACGATATATTTCATTTAATACATATATATTTTATAGATTATTATAAATACATAAACCATAAATATATATGATATTTATATCATGTTTTAAATAATTGAAATAAGTAAATAATGATCTTTTTTAAGAGTATCAATAATAACATGTCAAAAAATATATGAAAAATAAAGCAGATATTACCCAAAACGTAATATTATCATGGATTTGTTACTAAAAGAGTTATATAAATCCATAAAAAATAATATATGGTATTATATTTATGAAAATAGTTCTTTAAAATATTTATAATAAACTTATATTTGTTATGAAATAGTTTTTATGAGTATGATGGGATTCAAGACATAAAGTAAGGGTTCCCTCATGTAACTTTTATTTTCGAGGTGACAGAAGCCATCTCCATCACTTATTTCTTTTATAAGTGGGGTGTATAGTGACCATCGATATATTTTATGATTCATACACTCAAAATTATTAGTATTTTCTTAATTCATAGGAATGGATTTATTGCCTTTGTTTCACGCCACATGAGAACAAATGAGTAGAACTATGCGGCCCATGATCTCGAGTTAGTACCGATAGTATTCACATAGAAGATGTAGAGAAAATACTTGATGGGTGAAGGGGTTTATCATTTAATATGATCACAAGAATCTAAAATATGTCTTCTCTCATAAGTATCTAATTTACTGATAGAAGATATGGCTATAGATCATCTAGGACTATGACTTTGAGATTGTCTATAATCCTGGGAAGGGGAACAAGGTCTAAGATTCTCTCAATAGGAGAACTAGTTCCTAGTTGCTGAATGATGTGTCAAAACTATTATACTGGTTGATTTTATCCATTTTATATTGATAAAGACCATCTTACCTCTAGATGATGGTTGTTACACCTCCAATATTATAGATATTCAAGGAGGAACATCTTGGAGATACCAAATGCAAGACCCTACATACACACATATACACATAGAATGATTCAAATGGGCATTCAAAAGGTGGGGAGCATATTGTTATTTTCATAAAATACATAGTAGTACCAATGGAGTTTTAGGAGGAGGATATGATGGAGTTTCATACTTCCCCTTTGGTGGTATGTCGAGGTGTAGTGAAGATGTACCAGGACCTTCGATGTTAGTTTTGTTGGTCTATGATGAAGAAGGGAGTTGTAGAGTTTGTTTCTCTATGTATTACTTGCTTGAAAGGGAAGGAAGAGAAACATGAACTAGTTGGTTAGGTTCAACACCTTGAGGAACCAAAATGTTTGTGGGATGATATATCGATGGAATTTGTGATGGGTTTACCATGTACATCTTGGGGACACGATTCCATATGGGTGATCGTTGATGGATTAACCAAGTCGGCTCAATTACAAGCTATCTGAGAGGAGAGTTTAGTAGAGAGATTGGGAAGCATCTACATGTAGAAGATATTTCAACTATATGGAGTTCTATATTTGATATTTTCATATCATAATGCTCATTTTACATTGCAGTTGTGGAAGGAATTTCATGAGGTGTTTGTATCCCAGTTATGATTGAGCACAATGTTTTATCTATAGAAAGATGCACAGGCTGAGAAGACGATTCAGGTTCTGGAGGACACGCTATGAGATTTCATGTTGAACATGGGTCATTGTTGGTGGGAAAACCCTACCATGGTTGGAGTAGTCATAAAACAAAAAATATAATTCCAACATTAGTATGGTACTATTCATGGTATTGTAAGAAAATCCATGTAGGTCACCACATTACTCGACTGACCCAAGATAGTAAGCACTCATAGAACAAGAATTGGTCAGAGCTACTACAAAGAAGGTTTAGATCACCCAAGACCGGATGAAGATTTCCCACAATATTTAGAATTATTATGCAGACAAGTAGTAGAGGCCTTTGTAGCATGAGGAAAGAGACAACATGTTACTTCTGGTTTATCCTCAATGGGGAGTAAGGAAATTTAGTAGTGTGGAAAATTTATCTTCAAGGATTATCATCCCTTTACAGATACTATACATATTTGGCGAGGTGGATTTATTATTAGCTTTACCTCTATAGCTAGATCAGGTAATTGATGTATTCCACATATCACAGCTCAGGATATAGGGGAGTGAACCATCACATGTTATCGACTGGGGTGATCTGGAAATTGAGGATATAGTTACATTTGGTGTGTACATGATGGATATTGAGGATTGATAGGAGAGGATATTTCATGTGTGAGTGATTCCATTTATGTGAGTCTTGTGGTAGCATGAGAATCTCTTGGTTGGCACATGGGAGAGTGGGACATTGATGCATGCTCAATACCCACATCTTTTTGAGTAGCCTTTGTTTTTAATTTTCGGGGACTTAAAGCCCCAAGATGAGGAGAATTTAATATCCCATATCTTTTAAGTATTTTTTTTAAATATTATACGGACTAATATCGAGTCCACAAGCTGAGATTGTGTGATATTCAAAGGCATGGTGTTCTGAGAATAAATATTTGAAATATATTAAAATATTAAATATCACAATAATTTAGTTTTCCTGAAAAAGATGATTAACATAAAACTTATTTCCTGAATCAGAAATATAAGGTCACTGTTTTATTCAGAGAAGTGGCTTTACCTTAGCCATGACCTAACATTAGTAGGAATGGGACGAATATTAAAATTAGTATTCTGAGTATTTAATAAATAAAATAAATTGAGAATTTATTTTATTTCTCTATTTTGTCAACCCAGTGATGCATAAAACCCTCTTCTTTTAATTGGGCCTTTAGTTAGGTATCCATGGTTTGGATAATAACCCTGGAATTTCATTGGAGGCTCTAGATAGAACCTAAAATATTTCTATTGGTGGATAGTGATGACATATATTTGGATCAAAGAATGTTATTGAGAGATCTCTCTAATGAAAATCAATCTTCAAGAGTGATAACTCTTTTTTTCAGGTAGGATTCATTATTACGGATTTATTTTTCCATTCATAGATTCAATGACCACCAAAAAACACGTTGATCCATAGTTTGGTCATTAAAAGTGTGATGGGTTATACTTTGTGGGATTTATGAGGACTGACAGCTGATAATTGATTTTGGTTTTTTGATCATTCTTATAGGAGATTATTGTGTCTAAAATGAACAACGTCCAAGGTTCGTTTCTTGGATTTGTTCTTTGTGTATTCTTTTATCCCCCATTTTCTAAGCATTCCTCATTCTTTAATGGGATTATAAACAAATGATCACAACACCATAATTTCATGGAGAAATGATCCGAAAGTAAAGATCTTACCTCGGGATAACCTAATATATTTGTGAACGTGAGAATGACATATGAATCAATGTGAATCAGAAGAACACATTCTTCAAATGCATTGCATCAGAATCAAATTAAACAGATTCCAAATATGATTGAAGACAAAAAACAAATCAATTGGATGTTACGCTATTGGAATGTCATTGGATCAAGATTTTCAAGATAAAAGAACCACTGTAATGAAACCCTGATCATCATTTGGGGAATGTGGAAGAAGAATGTGAGTTTCTGGAAAATCCAGATGAACATGGAATGTAATTCAAGGTCACACAACATGTGGCCACCACTGAGTAGAAACTTGGGAATCAAGAGATACATAAATGTCACAAAGCATGTGAACCCTGTCACATGGTGTGAAGGGAATTCCCTGAGACTTGGAATTTATCTCAAGAGATACACAGATATGTGTTGGAGTAAATGGGTTACCTATACAGTGTGTAAACCCCACATTAATTGTCTGGGACCCAATAGACAGATTACCATGTGTACTGGTAAATGGGAAGAGATACATAAATTTAGAATGTGTACTGACCCATGAAGCGAGTACATGGGGGACCTTGTATGGAATGATGATATGTGAGTCCCTTATACATAGAGTGTACCCATATTCTATACAACATGTTAAAATGACACGGGGAGCTATAAACATGTTGTACCTAGGGTCATGGAACATGGCATGTTACCCTTCTACATGTTTTGTATCCCTTTTTACATGGCTTCATTCACTTTTCCTTTGTATCTTGGTCTCATTTCATTAAGATTGTTCTATTATCTCTTCCATGAAGGAAGGTATGAACTATTTCCTACTCATAAGACTATTATCTCTTTAGCAGGACTTTTTGGATCGAGTTTTTGGAGCCCGATGTGGAATCCTCTAATAATTATTTGTTCCCTAGGTAAATTATTCATTATAAACATGTCCAACTTCACATGGCATCGATCCATTATACAGATGGTTAATCCAGATGGAGTTTTTGGAATTACCCCATGGCCCAAGATGTGATCCTCATCTATGTATCATATATCTCTCTCTTCAGATATATCAATGTATCTCTCTCATGACAGTTTCAAATGAACAATACATCTTGGATGGACATCATCGGTACTATCAGACATAGGTGTGTGTTATCATAGAGGAGTGCTTTGTGGAATCTTTAAGCTAAATCCCTAGTGTTGGTATATAGTGGTTGTGACTTACCTCTAGACTGCATGTCTTGGAATGAGTATACCTAGATATTATTATTATGTGTGTTGTAGACATATACTGTGTAGATATGGTTGTATATTTCCTTTTTTATTTCATTGTTGTTTTAGGGTATACTACTTAGTATTGTTATAATCAAACACATATGATCTTTTCCCGTATGTGTTGTATATTGTGCATATGAGTGAATTTTTGATGGAGTCCTTGGAAAACCATGACCGAACATATCATTGCGAGATCAACCAACTATGGTATTCCTACAGCTGCAAATATTAGTCTCAGAATATTTTTCATACATGTTATACTTTTTGGTTTATATACATATTTTTTGGTGGGCATGTATTCTATCCCAGTTTACATTAATGAACATTACTTTATTTTCAAATTTTTGTTGGGATATAGTGGTATTCATTCATTTTGTTCTTAGTGGTTTTTAAATTTCAACATTTTTTGTCTTGGAGATGTGTTTGTGCATACATGTACATAACAAATGCCTCTCATGTTATTGATATGGCTACTCGGTATTAGTCACTAGCCCCTGGCCTATTAAAGGCGATCAGGGGGAGTTGTAGAATGGGCCCTACTGGGACGGTTTGGGATAGAGATTTACATATCCATTTTGTTATCATTCTTTCACAGGGATTATGTTTTCTAATTTACCAAATTTTTAATGTAAACATTCTCAATTTCCCTTCTTTGAGACACATTCCATGTTATACAAAAATATTCTCTTAAGAAGTGTATTTTCTTCCCTTTGACATGTTAAATCATGAATCTGCATATTTTCTTGATATTTTAAGCTTCATATGATGTTTTCACCCATGGGGATTATGATTCAAATTTACTAAAGTTGTATCACTCTCTTACTACAACCTCATCATTTATCGATATTGTTTACAATTCTACTTACATTAATGATATATAATCATCATTATCTCAGAAAAAAATAATTACTTTTATTCTCTTCTATTTAATCATGATATCTTCTCATAGTGGTTCTTTTTTCTACACTTTGGTACATAACATAATTAAAAATGTTTTTTAAGAAAATCTAACTTTACCTCTCTCTTCAGTTAGAAATCTATGTTCCTTCACACAAAAAATTCAAAACAATTATACTATTCACCTATAATCTAAAAGAGAAATTATTACCCATGATTTAACTTAATTTAATTCTTTTAAAAAGTAATATTATTCTGATTTAATCATCAAATAACTTTTCTAAACTTTTTACAAAACATAATAAATGTTCGACACGTATGGATTTATCCACCATCATCGATCTACATAACGTTGAAGCTTAATTTGAAAATTTACATGTATATTTTATTTATTGAAATTTTGTTCCTTAATATTGGAGAAATCGTTTTTTTAAATGGGTTTTAAGGGAAAAAATATTGAAAAAGTTATTATGGTCAAGAATTTGTTTATATGAGTTTCAAAGAATCCATTAAATATATTTAATGTTACTTTCAAGGGAATAGGTTTTCAAAATATTTCCAAGCTTATTTTATATTTTTTCATGGAAAACGTTTCCCAAAATGTAATCCATCCAATTTGTGGTATCGGTTTAATATATTTCACCATGTTAGATTGATATTTTTCCATGTTTCCAAAGACACAAAACTATTATAGTCCTCATGAATATATTTTAGTAATGCGATGAATATTTTTATAAAATGATGTAATATCCATGTATGTCAAAAATGGGTCACTATTTTAATTCTATTATTCAACTAAAGCATTTTATTTTATAAAAACTATAAACTATTATTGTTTATAAGGATGATTTTTACTGTATTTTGATATTTATAATAGGATGATTTTTAGTGTATTTTGATATTTATAATATTTTTGGTGGATGATATACTGAATATTATAAATGATATACTAATATTAAATTATATAATTATATGGTTATGAAAATGATTACTAATGAGACACATAGTTGAAGATTCATACATACTTGATATAAAGATCTATAAAGATAGATCTGAAAATGATGTTTCAAATAAGTCAAAATAGATATGTTGGTAATGTATTAAAGTATCATAACATTAATAAATCCATGAATGTGTACTTACCAGTGTTTTAGGGAAGAAATATAAGGATAATTTTAGTCCCATATAATGAAAAAAATGAGGATATATAATATACTTTAAACATTTATAGTTGGATCTATCAATTTTTCCATGTTATTTACTTGAAAATATATCACTTATAAATTGAGAATAAATAGTATATACCAATACATTTCTGGTGAGATTTCTTATATTGATATCATGAATATCAATAATGATATATTTAGTCACTTTGACCAATAATGTAAAAAATCATTCAAAAGAAATTTTAAAACAAAATATATTAATGTCAAGTTCAATCACTTGGTATAACACTACTGGAAATAATGGCATTTGCGACGGGTCTTTTGCGTCAGGATCCCGTCACTAATAGGCTTTTGCGACGGGGTCCCGTCGCAAATAGCCCGTCACGGAAAATGGGGTCGCAACAACAATTTTTTGCGACGGGTCCGTCACTAAAGGTATTAATTGCGACAGAGATTCGTCCCGTCGAAAATATTAGTCCATATATTTGTGAAAATTTTTAAAAATCGTAATTGCGACGGGCCCGTCGCAAGTAGATTTTAAAAAAAATTAAAAAAAATTAAAAAATTATTTTAATCAATATATTAATAATACTATTTGCGACGGGCATAGTATCTCGTCGCAAATACTAAAAAAATAAGAAAAAATAAATTATTAATAAATTATTTTAATTAATATAATAATAATCCAATTATAATTTAAAAATAGAAAAATATTAATAAAATATTTTTATTAATATAATAATAATAGAATTATAATTCAAAAATAAAAAATAATAGAATATTAATAAATGATTTTAATTAATTTAATAATATTAGAATTATAATTCATAAATAAAAAAATATTAATAAGTTATTTTAATTAATATAAAAATAATAGAATTATTTTACATTCAAATATTAGAATAATTCTAATATTACAAAAAAATATAATTAAATTATAATATTATAAAATTTTAATATATATATATATAATTTAATATTATAAAATATAAATAATATTATTATTCATATTAATATTGTTATTTCAAAATATAATATTATTAATATTTTATAATGAGACAGAAACTACGAATAGAAAAAAAAATCATATTTTGATTTAACAAACTTTATAACATAAAAACAAACTCTAATCTGAAGGTGGGGGAGGGGGGAGGGGGGATCTGCAGATGCTGGTGGAGGAAACTCCATCCCTAAAGCATGAGTGAGTCACCGCATGTACTCTATCTGCTTTTGATGCTGCTGCTGCCACCGACTCATCTGCTCATCGTACAGCTGCTGCTGCCGTCGACGCTCCTCCTCATGTTGCTGCTGCTGCTGACGCATCTGCTCTTGCTCCTATCGGAGACTCTCTATCAGTGCAGTCTAAGATAGCAACTGATCCTCATACTGTGTAGCAGAAGAAGATTCATGAGCTCCTCTTGAGATGGACGCCGACATCGCAGCACTGCAATAATAATCTCTGGGAGTCAGTCGAGAGCTTATACCAACTACTCGGCCCTTCTCGAAGGCATACTGGGTGGCGTGCATCCATGCCGCCTCATCAAACTGACGGCCAGTGGTCTGATCTGATAACTCGGCCTGACTCTAAGGCCGGGTCTGTGATGCTGCTGCCTCATATGATTCCTGTAGTTGCAATTTAAAATTAATATTTTGAATATATTATATGCAGTTAATTTTTAAACTTGAAAACATATAATACTGACCACGATGTGACGCTGACGATCACCTCTGAGCTCCCTAGTAGCAGGATCACTATACATCCTCTGATATATGTCGTTCTCTGTAATATCGGGGTGCTCGACAGCCTATAAGAATAATAAATAAACTCTTCATAGTTATAGTTATATAAAATATTTATAAATAATGTACGTACCAGATGCTGTCTATGAGTACTGAAAGTATGACTCCCAGCTTGTTGAGTCACCTCCTGTCTCCCCCGATTTTGCCTCCCCACTGATGATCTCCTCTAAATGTCATCACTCAACCAGTGCACACATAATCCATCCCATACATGGGATTAAATGTACTCTGGTCAGTGTACTATACATGACTCGTCAAAAACTGACACTCCTGCATTCTTCGTGGCAGATTTTCTTAAACTGTGCAAAAACTGACGAAAGCGATCACGCATTGCCACCTCCCATTCCTCGTGGATGGAGTCATGCATGGTATCCTCGATCGGATACCATAAACCCTACAAATAAATCAAAATATCAAGTTAGAAATGAAATAATTTTCAAAATAAAAATTATTTATTTACCTACGTACCATCCAATGGCTAGACATGCCTGCTGCACATCAATGGAAATCTGCTCCCATGTGGTCCAAGGCTGAGAGAAATAGTTTCGCAAAATAGCGCTTCCCTATCCGACTGCTATATGCGGAAAACTGTAAAAATAATAAACATTTATTATGTGAATATATTAATGAAATCTTAGTCAAATCCACTGGTTATCACACAGGTTATTACACCTCCGTGTGCATGGATCAAACCCAAGACGTGGACGTCGCTCGGGGACGGGGTCAGGAATCATCAATCATGCAAGACCACACCCCCTCCGCGTACTCCCTGGAGCGCTTGCAGGCTGAGGGTCATCTGCCAGCAACTCATCCGCATCGAAAGGCTGGTCAGCATCCGTCAACTCACGAAATGTGTTGTCGTCCATCTGAAATAGAAAATGTTAATGTTGTTAGAAAATAATTGATAATTACTATTATATATACATATATATTAGTTATGATTGTATATAAATACCATGAAATTCTATCAGTGTTCATCTTCATCATCATCTTCATATAGGTCAATGTCATCTTCATATTCCTCCTCAACATCATCGATATCCATTCGAGTTCCAGTTGCTTCATCTCTTACCATTTCAAATTCATATGTGACATTGGTAATTATTACTAATTATTGGTAATTATTACTAATTATTGGTAATTATTACTAATTATTGGTAATTATTACTAATTATTGGTAATTATTACTAATTATTAGTAATTATTACTAATTATTTCTAATTATTACTAATTATTGGTAATTATTGGTAATTATTACTAATTATTGGTAATTATTACTAATTATTCCTAATTCTTACAAATTATTACTAATTAAAACTAATTATTACTAATTATTACTAATTATTACTAATTATTACTAATTATTGGTAATTATTACTAATTATTACTAATTATTTCTAATTATTACTAATTATTGGTAATTATTACTAATTATTGGTAATTATTACTAATTATTGGTAATAATTACTAATTATTACTAATTATTACTAATTTTTGGTAATTATTACTAATTATTGGTAATTATTACTAATTACTACTAATTGTTTGTAATTATTATTAATTATTACAAATTAGTGGTAATTATTGGTAATTATTTCGAATTATTACGAATTATTGGTAATTATTACTAATTATTGGTAATTATTTCTAATTATTGGTAATTATTACTAATTATTAGTAATTATTACAAATTATTGGTAATTAATACTAATTATTACTAATTATTACTAATTATTGGTAATTATTTACTAATTATTGGTAATTATTACTAATTATTGGTAATTATTACTAATTATTGGTAATTATTACTAATTATTGAAATTATTACTAATTATTGGTAATTATTACTAGTTATTGGTAATTATTACTAATTATTGGTAATTATTACTAATTATTGGTAATTATTACTAATTATTACTAATTATTACTAATTATTGGTAATTATTGGTAATTATTACTAATTATTGGAAATTATTACTAATTATTCCTAATTATTACTAATTATTACTAATTATTACTAATTATTACTAATTATTACTAATTATTACTAATTATTACTAATTATTGGTAATTATTACTAATTATTACTAATTATTACGAATTATTAGTAATTATTGGTAATTATTACTAATTATTGGTAATTATTACTAATTATTGGTAATTATTACTAATTATTGGTAATTATTACTAATTATTCGTAATTATTACTAATTATTACTAATTATTACTAATTATTGGTAATTATTACGAATTATTGGTAATTATTACTAATTATTACTAATAATTGGTAATTATTACTAATTATTACTAATTATTGGTAATTATTATTAATTATTACTAATTAGTGGTAATTATGGATAATTATTACTAATTATTACCAATTATTACTAATTATTTGTAATTATTGCTAATTATTGGTAATTATTACTAATTATGGATAATTATTGGTAATTATTACTAATTATGTATAATTATTGGTAATTACTACTAATTATTGGTAATTATTTATAATTATTACTAATTATTGGTAATTGTTTGTAATTATTACTAATTATTGGTAATTATTACTAATTATTTCTAATGATTGGTAATTATTATTAATTATTCCAAATTATTGGTAATTATTACTCATTATTACTATTTAGTACTAAATATTGGTAATTATTACTAATTATTACGAATTATTGATAATTATTACTAATTATTAATAATTATTACTAATTATTGGTAATTATTGGTAATTATTAGAAATTATTAATAATTATTGGTAATTATTTCTAATTATTAGTAATTATTAGTAATTATTACTAATTATTACTAATTATTGGTAATTATTGGTAATTATTACTAATTATTCCTAATTATTGGTATTTATTAACAATTATTAGTACTTATTCTTAATTATTGGTAATTATTATTAATTATTCCTAATTACCATTAACTACGAACAATGAATACTAATAATTTAAATTTATCAAGTAACAAAACAATCTAAACATAATTAAATTAAAACTAATTAAGAATAATTGAAACTAATAAAAAATTTAAAATAGATATTAAATTAATATGAACATAAATTCCTTTAAAATTGATCTGAGGTTGATCTCTGATCGTTGTTGAAAACTTCAATATCTACTCCGGGAATAAAAATTAGACTTAAGAAATGCTAAACTCTAAAAATAGAGTTTTAAGAGAAGTAGAAGATGGAGTTTGAGAATGAATGGAAAAAACGGATGAGGGGTATTTATAGGTTAGATTATTTAGGACGGATGTATTTGCGACGGGATACCCATCACAAATAGTATTATTTGCGACGGTTCCCGTGGCAAATACCTTACCCGCATTTATTACGGTCAACGGTTAAATAGTTATTTGCGACGGGTCCCGTCACAAATAATAACCTGCCGACATAATATTTGCGACGGCGGTATACCCCCGTCGCAAATATCTTTTACCGCCGCCGGTTATTTGCGACGAGCCGTAACCGCCCGTCGCAAATAAGTTTCCCGCGATTTGGCGCACAAAGCGCGCCAGTCCTTTTGCGACGGGGAAAGCGATCCCGTTGGAAATAAGTAGTTATTGGGACGGGGGAATCCCCCCGTCGCAAATAACTTTCTAACGGAGCTATTTGTGACAGGATTTATCCCAGTCGCAAATAACCTGTCACAAATACCCATTTTTCCTGTAGTGTAAGATACATGTGATATTTTATTTAATGGTTATATGCCGATTCATTATGTTACAGTAAAATAAATATCCACTCATCATTCATTATTATGTGAAGAATTTATATTACATTAATGTTTAGTGATAAGATCTCTTAAAATAATTACATTGAATTGTCTATAATGGATGATCATAATTGTTTATCATTAGTTGTTATGATATGTTAATATTATTTTATGTATCTTATATATGACGTAATGAGTTGGGTGTGGTATGATGTATAGAATCACAAGATAATAATTTTGTACATTTATCTTTAATGGCCTACTAATGTTTATTATGTGGAATTTTATAAATCCATTGGTATTATTAGGAATTATTCTTATTATAAATTACCTATACCTAAGGATGTTGAGATTTGTATCCTGATAAACCTCATACATTTACACATTTATTACAGAACCATTTTTTGTAAATCCGGGAGTGGATTAATATGTTTCATATCAAATGAGTGGCTGGTGTGTAAACCGGTTGCAGTTTTCCACTCATATAATGAGAAAATACATTTTTTCCCATTATTGAGTTATATTGATGAAATTTAGGACCATGTTAAGCTGGAAATCATGATATATTCTCAACTAATGTAATGAGTGATGTGTGATGTATTCATTCAAACAAGTCAATAAATTTTAAAAAACAATGAACGTATAAGATGAACCATATTGGATTATATGGTTATATGATTATTTGTTACTTCATTTCATAGAAACATTTATTGTTTATAAACAAATAGCATTGAATTGATGTATGTTAAAGAGAACATGTTTATATGATTATATTCATATGTTTGAAAGGGGCCTTTTAATACCACCTTCTAGATTGAGTGGTAATGATGCTTTATTAGAGAATTTTTTATATCATCAATAAATTAACATATTCATATTTGTTGTCAAATCTACATAGTCATGTATGTTCATCTAGATATGTTTTAGAGTTAAGAATAAATTTTGGAAAATATTATTATTAAAAAATGAAGATATTTTTAAAAAACATTATCCAAATGAGTTTGTATGGAATTAAAATAAATTGTATAAAATATTTAAAATTTTCCTCATGTTAATTAAGAGAAAAGAAGAATTTTTTGTATATTAAGTAAAAATATTATAATTTATAATTTGATCTATTTATGTAATAAATCATAGTAGGCATGTGATTGTTTAGTATTTTGGTTCATTCCCCCTACCATATCATCAAAATGGGTTTCCATTGGATTATTTCACTTAGATGATTCAACTATGTAATGAAAATTTATTACAATTATCTGAAATAGTCAAGTAATTACTCTCTATTATGTATGACTTAAGTAACACATGTAAATTTCCATATATTTTTACCTGACACTCGGCCTTAATTTTTTAATAAGTATAGCTTATACAAGGATCCTATCATCTTATTGAGTATTCTGTGACTCTATCAAGTTTAAAATGAAGATATTTTATAAAATATGAGGATTATAATCACAAATATTCTACAAATGGAGGTGAGGGTTCCCATGATCTTTTTTTTATCATCATAAAACATAATCCATAAAAATAATCTTATATTAGGGAGTCTTGAAAAGAGTTACGCATACATATATTTCAATTCATGAAACTCTTGTTGGCTGTATGAGGATAGATTTAGAATAATATTGGGTTTCATTAACTTTAATAATCTTATGATGAACTTATAAGACACATACGGTGAGTTTTATGATTATATTTTTCCATATTTTTCAATAGTAGATAATCCATAGGTAGCATTCAAAAATACATAAAATCCCATTATATGGGTAGTGGAATATAAAAAATAATTCATCCTCAGAAAGTGAACTTCCCTATTATAGGTATTAATTGATTTAGAGTATAGGTAAAACATTAGAGGTGTATTTATTGGATCTAATTGAGTCACTGGATTAGTTTTAGTACTAGACTATGTGGATAAGGAATATTCACCATGGTACTTGTGATTCCTTGATTTCAACAATGAAATACTTGATTACATTTTTTCATAAATGTCATACTTATCTAAATACCTTGTGAAATTTCATTCTTGGAGAATGTTTTCTTATATTCACTGACCAAGAGACCCATTAAAATATATTTTTAAAAGCTACATTAGTAATAAGTATCATTATTTGGTGGAATCCATTCAAAAAAATGATTTCATGAAATATTACACTCTAGTAAACAATATGGATGGGCTATAGTTTTTTAGCATTATGTCTTTTTGTGAGATTACACGAAATGGACTAGGATAATAGGAATGAAATAAAAAATTTATCTTGTCTGAATCTAGATGTTGGATTTATTAAAAAAATTATTTTTAAAATTGTTGACACCGATAGCTACACATATCAATTGGGTTACTGATTCATATATTGGTGGCCTAAAACAAGATTTTTCTCATTATGAAATTATTAGTAGTGAGACAAAATATTTCTAGACCAACAGTTCATGAAATCATATATTATTTTTTAGAATGTTGTTTATTCATCATTATTTTAGGAATTATGTATTACCCAATTTATGGAGTTATCTTTTAGCAGTTAATCCAATGATGGAGAAGATGATTTAGGATCCTTGGACAATGTTATGTTAAATGGTCATGAATCATGATGTGGAATAGTTTACTATGTGATTCCCACTTAATAGAGAGTAAATTAATAGTTATTAATACAAATTCATTTGATGTAACTACATAGTATTCCATAGTGGAATTGGAATAAAATAATATAGGATATTTTATTCACTCTTCCATATATAAACAAGGGATTTGATATTATATAGGTTGTTTTATATAGTATAATAATGCATATAATTCTCATTCTTATACAATAGATGAACATAGTGTATTATCAGAAAAATTTATATATTAACAAGATAGTAAACCCTCAAGGGGTCCAGTTTTTTATAGTGTTCAATCATTATGCATGGTTTTCTTTATGGATATGTAATGGTTTACAATATATATTTATTATTATCTTATGTGTGAACACATTTTTTCATCCCCAAATTGATATAAATATATCGATTTTTATTTTAACATTAGAGAATATATTAAGGGTAATTTTCATTGATTTTCGAGATACATTGATAGATTATTTTCTATTAGTAGTGATTTGATATAGAAATATCAATGAGACAACTATAGGAATGATTTTTTTATTGAACTAAAAGAAAGTATACCCCCACTAGGGGTGGTTAATTAGTGGTTTATAAAATAAAAACACTCAATAAACATGTTATACACATCATTGGTTAGTATGATTTGATCAAGATGATGAATATTCTTTAGAGGGAGATAGAGAGAGAATGATCATTCAAAACATAAAGAAATTACATGTTTGGAAAAATCTTTTACAAAGTCGTTAAACCTCTAGGAATAGAGATTTTTATCTGATTTTTATGTATCTATTGTATTATCATATAGAAAAATTAATGGATTAATGTGATGTAACTTAACACCGATTTTAAGAAATAATTATAAATGATAACATGTAAACAGTACATCTATTACTTTCACCTAATGTGAATTTGAAATTTGGACTATGTGTAAACACTTAATATAGACTCATCATTCCTTCTTATAAATAAGATAGGCGCTCACCATGGTGAAATAGTATAGTGCATCAATCTATTATCATAAAATTATTTTCATTCTTTCATAATGTTTTTGAATTATACTTGTAAAATTATATAGGAAGGCTAAGATATGATTTTTCATTATGGATGGATTCATTGGAAAACTCAAGTTTTAGTTCATGTGGATGTACTTTTAATTCCTTATTTAATTCATTTATGTATTGTAGAAATATTTGTGCATCATCTATTCCGTAGATATATTTCCTATAGATAAACCATGTCTACTCTTTATCTTCTCACATAATTTAACTATTATGAGCTACCAAATGTGGTTCCACACAAGATTAATATAATCATTTCTCCCCTATACACGAGGGAATATATTCCTTAGTCAAAAAAACTTTTCACTTTGTCTTAGTAAGAAATTCTTGAATTATGATTCTTGAGGAAATTACCCCAAGGATTTAACAATGTCCATCATGGGTATGACAATCATGTCACCAAGTAGATAATCTATATTAATATTAAAATAAACATCCTAATATATCCTTATTCGAATAAGATTTACATTAGTTGTTTTGGCTGATAACTCTTTACATAATTAATCCTGGGATGATTTTTTGTTATTAACCAAAATATGTAGATATAAAAAATTGTGTAGATCAATAATTAAATAATGATATTCAAATAATTGATTAATTGATCAATATACCTTATAATATCTTAATAAAGGGTTATTTTTAGAGTATAGATATTCCACAAGCCCTTCCTTTCTCCCCTATACTATTCTTAGTCATATTATATAAAAACATGGGGCATTAATTGGAATGGCAACTCAAAACATTATATTGGAATAATTGATAATTTTTATCTTCTACATTTTATTTTCATTCAAGAGTTTTATTAAAATTCACTTCACACTTGTAGAAAGATCAAATTATATTCTAAAAAGCCTTAGATAATTACTTTCGACAATTATTTGAATTTGGGAATTTTTTCAATTTTCCCTTCTCTATGTCAAATATTTCCCCTACATAGTTCTTAATATTCCTCTTATATTCTTCACATACATTTAATATAAAAGTCTCTAATAACTCTTTATTAGTATTTATGGAACCTTTCAGTATCACCTTATATATTAAAAAAATTTAGTATCTAATGTGCTACAAATGAAAGTGTTCAACCCATAATAAAAGTGATGAATTTAGTTTTCTATATTATATTAATATTTTTTATCTTATCAATCTATCATTTTAATGAAATACTCATCCAAATTTTTATTCTCAACATCCTTTTGTCTCAAATTTTGGAATTTTTTATTAATATCAACACATTGGTATATAGGAAATTATTTTTAATAGAATATCAATTTCAAATAATTCTATTCCACTATCACAATCTCTTAATTATCCATGGTAGTTTTAATCATTGATAAACATTGATTAGTACCTATCACTAGATGATATAAAATATTTATAACCATGTCCAACTAATAGAATCCCAAGGTGAGGTACATCCCCTCTTAAGTCTAGATCCATTTTTAGAAACTAATGTATATGTTGATCAATTAAATGATAAAGGATACTAAATCCTGAAGTTAACCAATATTGTTACAAAACATTATGGGGAAATAGGTTGTGGTAAATTTGTAAGGTTAATTTTCACAACCAATAGAAAATTAAAAAATATAGTGATAATACTCTTATCTTTAAAACTAACCCCATCTATATTATTACGATGGATTTCCCTAGAATGGTTATTGTTTTTGAACTTTGTTTTCCTTCCATAAAGAATAATTTTTAAGTAATGGTATTTCATTAATTATTCCATGAATAAGAATATCATGTTATAAAATTAGTTTATATTTATGATGGTAAAATAGTCAATTAAAATATCCATAAATCCAAAAAAAAATTATCATATTGTTGTGCTTTCTAACTACATTACTATGAAACGTGTTCCAATGGTTTTTAATAAAAAAGCTATGATAACACTTACATCACCTAGAATACAGTAAATAGGTGTTTGAATTTTATTTATTTTATTGGAACATAACCCCAAATATCACATTGGAAATGATATAATAGTTTTTTAGTAGGATACAAGATATTTAAAAGATCCTAAAATTTATTTCAATATCATAAAACACAATTGAAAAATGAAAATATACTTTATCAGTCCCATATGTTTAACATTATAACTTTTCAAATAATAATATATTGTTTACATAAGGGAAGGGGAATAGTTTAGGGGTGATATTTGAGACTCAGTAAGGGTTGGAATACAAAAAATCATTATATTAAAATATCATTTCATAAATATAAATAACGAAGTGATTCTATAAGAAAAAAATATATACATTAAATAAATAATAAATAAAAAAAATAATTAGATGGATATCATTAAATGAATTCAATGTGACATGATATATAAGTATATATATTTTAATAATATAATTAGGTACACTTCCTAGAAATCATAACCTACCATCATGGCATTTTTTAATGATATCATACATAATAGGGAAAGCATACAAAAATTATCCCACATTAGATTTTCCCTTGAGACACACTAATTAATTAAGGGGATATATATATATATATAGTTTTTTCAACCATTCACATAATAGATATAGAAAATCCATAATATGAAATTGTTTTGATGAAAATAAAAGTTAGAACATTCAAATGGACCATTTACCTACACAATTCATTGTAATCAAAAAAAATTTATAGATAAGTAATGAGAATATTAATTATTATCATTTCCTATGTAAATTTACTTACATGGATATCTGTGTGAATATAAATAAATATAGTATGAGTTATAGGATATTCATAATGAAATAAATGGTGTCCCTGATAATGGTGTAGTTTAGTGGTATAATTTCAATATATATATGTGTTTAATGAAATAGTTAGAGGATAAAGCAATGATATGAAAATATTATTTTGGAAAAATGATGATTATATTGTTGAACAATATTTGAATAAAAATCACTTCTGTCAATTTATTATGAATGGGATAGGGTAATTTCATTTTCATAAAATAATCATGGATTTATAATATTGAAACATTACATAATTACATATAGATATATAACGTAATTCAAAGGAAATTGAAATTATAATTGATGATAATTATATGAAAATCCTTACTTGAATGTTTTTCATCCAAATAATGGGAGTTATATCTAATGATATTTTGTGTTTAGGATTATCAAAATAGAATTATAGATATGGGTTGGGGTACCCATACCTCACTAATACTATTATAAAATCCCCATGTATTATATTACTAAAAAAATTGATAATGTTTTTAAACTATTGTTTACATCACTCTCTTCCCAAATATTATTATGAGGGATAATAACATAAAACAAATTATTAATATTTTTAGAGTGTTTTGAAATGGTAGAAATAGTGGTTATTTATAGAAATGGATGGGGAGTTGTTAATTAATTTCAGTGTCTTTAGATTTTTAGTTGGGTAAAAATTAAAAACTATCAACCATCCCATGTTTTTATAAATTTATATTTTAAATTTGGTGCCTCATTTTTGAACTTTATATGGGATATGATCATGAAACAGATAAATTATTATTTTTTCAATAAATATGATTTTTATACAGAAGGAATTGTTTCTAAAATCAATAAATATTCTTTTTCATTTGGAAATGGAACTATGGGTGAATAATAAGATTTATTATTTAAAAATAACGTCACTTCATTATTATCCATATTTTTTTACTATTCAATGACATAATTTATATAATATATCATTTTTATTAATTAATTATGTAATAATTATTTCCACATACACATACTATATTTAGTTATTTAACTAAAAAATTGAATGTCTCTAAAAAATATGGAAAACTCAAGTTCTATATTTTCGATATACTAATTAAATTTTTTAGAATATTATTATGAAATTAATTTTATATAAATGATCAAGTAAATTTTTAAATAAATATAATTTTATTAAATAATTCATTTGGAACCAAAAATAAAAAATAAAAAATCTTTTTAGATGATTAATTTTATATTTATATTGATTCCCATTAATGAATATGAATTATTAGTAATTAACTACATTGCTATTATAATTAATTTATCATATTTTATTATACTCTGAAATTTATTTTGGAAAAAATAATATTATAATATTCATATATGAATGTTTTTATTTTTACATTATGATTCCCAATGATTAGATTTTAGCATTAACATTAATTATCCAATGACAATATTAAACATTAAATACACATATCATTATAACATAAAATATCATTCAAACACTACTATTAGTTATCATACCATTTCTATTTAATTTTCATTTCATTTCATAATAATAATAATGTATTTTATGTATTTATGATTCTTTTAAGATTATAATCTTATAGAGTTCATTATTATAGTGGAAGTAGTTTTAGATATTATTGAGAATGTTATTTTATTATGTTTTTTTATATTATTATTTAACAAAGGATAGAATGATTTTATTAATATTTAATTTATTATCGCCATGTCATAGGTCATACATTGAGAAATTTGTTCAGTTTTCCATAATCAAGTTCTTAATAAATTCAACTGGAACATTCCTTTGAAATACATTAATCAAATACATCAAAAAATCATAGAATAGACTCATTGAAAAGTAAATTCAAAATCCACACGATTGGATGGAATGATTTTTTTAGAGTACACTAGCTCTTGGTGTAAGACACTTTCTATTTTTACCATGAATTAATTGAGATCAACTCACTAGTACAACATAGAGAATTAATGTCACAAGGGAAACCATCAATACTTGATACTCATCAACTACCCCAATCCCCCAGGGATCCAAAATTATTCCCATTAAAGGATATTAAATATCACAATTTATATTTTTATTTTATTTTTCAAATAATCCCATGATATTTTTTCAAAAAATTCCCTACCAACCTATAATGTTAAATTTGTTATGGACAACGTTTGATCATTTCCTCACAGGACCCCATGACCTTTAAAAAATTCTAGATACCCAACCATTTAAATAATATGGCCAATCATTTTCTACTACTTTTTTAACAAATGTAATGGGTTAATATTTGGAAATCATACAAGAAAATATACAGGTATATTGGGGAGAATGAACTCCTTATAGAAATTTCATGAACCTAATGACATCCTTTATCAGGGGATTTTTCAATATATCCATGACTTCTGTATTGGTTGAGACATGATAAAATGACTGATAATGAAGATATAATTTCAAATTAATGAATTTTTATTTAATGTTAACAAGATTTGATATTTTATAACACATTTATTTCATTGAAAAGATCATTACACATTGGTTGTCACACTTAATAAAAAATCGGTGTGAGATAACCACAAACATGTCTTCATGTGGTGATTTTGTACACAAAATTAGCATTCTTTCATGAGATTCTATAATATATTCCACATTTTTTATCCTCATTGTGACCAAATTTGGATTCTTATAGTTACAATAACTTCACCATCCAATGATAAATAATTCAAATGTAGAATTAGGTTTTTGATCTCTTATATACGAGGCACAATTAGATTCATTATAACCATAATGATGAAATTATGTTTTATTATCTTACTCTAAATTAAAATTTAGTTTTTAGTTAATGAAAAGTATGATCCATTTATTTCATTATGATACCACTAATTTTTATTTCATTTTAAATTTTCACAATGTATAACGTATTGTCATAACCCGACCCAATGGGGCTCGAGCCGTGACTCCCCAAGCCCGCCTCCAATAGGCTAGGGGCTGGTGCCCAATGCCGAGTAGGCTATCACACACATGGGAGGCATTAGTATAAGGTAAATGTACACACACACCCACATAAACCTCCATTAAATAGTGTAAAGATATATAAAACTGAAAAGAAAATGCAAGCATACGTCTATCCAAAACCAGATTACAATAAATGTACAAAAGGGTAAAACAAGTCCCAACCAAGGAAAACTAAGAAAGTGTCCAACCTGCACAAGAGGAGGGAAAACAATGCCAAAAAACCTTCCAGTAAGCTCCTCAGCACAGCTCCTGTAAACACCTCGGTTAAACCCTCCACCGGCTCCAGGTACTCCTGGGACTCTGTCGAAAGGAATGTAGTCTGTACAAGGCACAAACATGTGCGAGAAAAGCCCGTGTAGGGGTGAGTATAACAATACTCAGTAGGCACCCCCAAAACCCAAAACAAAAGAGAGAAACTGAAAGGCAACAATCCACTCATCCCAGCCAGAGCGATCCCAGACGAGAGAGAAACTCCATCTCGTGACCATCCTAGGATAAACACAACTAGTAAGCTCAAACTAGGTGTCTTACCATACATACACCTCGTTCATCCAGATATACTCACCTCATGCACCAAGCCACATGAGGTACCAAACTCATCACTAGCAGAGGTAAATAACAAGAAGAGAACAAACCACGATCATTGTCATACCAAATTACACTCTTCCGAGAGATAAACTTCATCGGGTCCCACACAAACATCTCATACACTCACCTAAGAGATCACGGTCCTCAAATATAGTCACTGAGGAAACCTCACTGAAACAACATAAACATCAAACTCCTCGGATAGGGTATCGTTCCTAGGGTCCACTAGGGGATACCAGAACCCACACCGGTATACAAAGATCTCACAGATAAGGGATCACTCCCTGGGGTTGCTAGGGGATGCCATAACCTAAGCTGGCATTCGTAGATCTCACAGAGAGGGGATCACTCCCAGGATCCGCTGGGGGACACCACACCCTGATCTAGTTCTCAACAAAAACATGTCACCTAGATAGAGGATCTTTGACTACGTGAAGGTGGTCACGATGATATCGAAACCCAATCTAGTATAAATCGCGATGTAGGGGATCGAACAGACAATGCCATAACCCTATAGACACCACACACTGAGTAGGGGATCGTATAACCAACGATACTGCAACCCTACTAAAACCTCATGTTGAGTAAGTGATAATTGACCCGACAATTCCACAACCCTACTGATCATAGCCCACTGAATATGGGATCATATTCCCGATGATTCCACAAACCCTATGGGGTTAACCTTCAAGCCAAGGTATCTCCACCTGTGGATAAGCGGTCACAGTGATACCAAGAACCCGATCTAGCGAAACGATTCTAGAGGATCCTTCTATAGGCCCATCGGAGGGATGAAACAACTCTAACAGATTAAAAATCCCATCAAGAGGATCACAAGCCTATAATAAGGTTGTGACGTTGCGTGAACCCTCGTATGAACAAACCAAGAGAGTACCCTCAAACACTGCTGGTCCAAACGTCGCTGACCCAAGTGACCTGCAACAACGCCGAACTGCGCACCTCCAAGGCTGATACCGAGGCCACCATCGCAATACACATGGAAAAGCATGTAGGATAGGCTGTTTACATCCACGAAAATGGACAACCGGGGAAAAGGCACTATTCACCATAGCTAGGCCGTGTGGGGCCCACAAAACGATCCTGAAACTCATCATGTTGATTATACCACTGTGATCCCCTCGGAAAAACACACGAGATCGATAACTCATTCGTCCAAAACAGACCCCCAGTGAAAAAGGTACTATTCACCCATGGCAACTCAGGTGGGGCTGTCATCTCAATCCCGAAACTCATCGAACGGATCACACCATTGCTATCCTCTTAGAAAAACACACAGGATCGACTATTCATCCACCAAAATCGGACTCTTGGTGAGAAAGTTGTGTTTCTCTGTAAACGCCCAAACCCAGCATCGTGGGGCCCACACTCTGTTCTCGTTCCCAAAACACAAAAACTATCTTGAAATGTCCGCCATACGATCAGGATCTCAACACCACTTATGGAAATTCATTTGGACACTCCTTTTAAGAGTTATGGTGGGTCTAAGCTAAATAATAATAAAATAGGATTATTATTTCAAAGTGTTGTAACCCCGAACCTTGATCCCGACTCATAAAATTTTAAAAGTAAACCCAAATGGTCCTTCTCGTAGAAGTCCGCATTGGAAACCGCCAGAATTCTGGTTTTCCTCTGAAAAACATCTGGGAACCCCTGGGATCACCCCGGTGATCCAAAATCAGATCTGAAACATGTTTCAGAAACCTCGGGACCCGAACTATACAACCTTTATGACGATTTGAAGAAAAAAAACATAAATGGGGTCCAAGAATTAAAAACTCAAACCGCTTACCTCGTGGGTAAAATTCTGACATTCATGCTTAGATCCGCGCTTTGAAGCTTCCGTTGCACGATCCTGGAACGTCTGCCATCAGAATCTGAGTCTGACGGTACTTTATTTCTTCGATTCTGACCATTCGTTTATTAATGATAAAGAGGGGGAGATTATCCACCTTTGTGTGTAGAAAACAGGTGGGTAAGGGGTGAGTAATATTTGTTTTAATTTAATTAAAACAAATATCAGCTTAACACCTCAGTCCGACTAGGCTCCGACCTCGTGCCCAACTCGGACAATGTTTCGGGCGCTCCAAGGGTAAACACAACATTTTTAACGCAAATGTGCAATCAGAATTTTTATCTGAGACTCTTTTCAGGATTTATTTGAGCCAAAGCCCAGAAATAAACATTTCCATTTATTTATGAAAATTCCCCCGGTGGCTTTTCTCACAGCAGACCCACGCCCGCAATGTTTATACCCCTCCTAGGATAAGCGGCATGCTCTGGACGCAACCGTGACCTCAGATTCTTGTTCCAAGCTACTGTTTTAGAGATAACACACACCCGCCACGTGCATAGTATAAAAATACTTAACATTTTTATAAAATTAATTTTGGGAACACCGGGCATTAGAATCACACTCCATCTTCGCGCCAAGCTCTGGAATTATTCATATGAATATTCCAAAGTTTGACATGGCCATAGAAAGAATTTCTACATCCTACCAACATTAGAAATTTTCATCCATGAAAAGTCATAAGGACAAGGAAAGAAACTAGACTCTCAACTGGGTATCTCATGCCAGAGGGTTCACCAATAAACACCCATTCCCACACACATAAGTCAGAGGGACTCATCCACCACACCTCAATACTATCTGCTTTGGGTGGCACTGACTCACACGCATGATTTTGATCGACTCATAAAAATGTGTCTTGATGGGGGAAAGATTCCTCTTTGTCATGCATTTGAAGCACGTCAAACAACACCCACACAGGGTCTTACAATCACCTGAAACAAAAAATCGAGCATGCTATGGAAAAGGAAGAGTACGGGTAAAAAATGTCTAACAAACTACTACAGAATGTAGAAAGGACACAAGTCGTAACTCAATCCATCCGAGCAGCCTCTAGGTCAACAACATCTAGGGCATGCAGCGAACCTCTCCCTCGACCACCAGCTCCATGAGCTTGGTGGGGACCACCTGGGGGTGGGGTGGTGGTAACTGATACCGCCTACCACCTCCTACTGCTGCACCATCTCCGTCACGACATCCACCACCATGCAGACCTCCTTTCTCGAGACGCTGCCTCTACCAAGGTAGTCTATCGATCATCTCACTCTCAGCAGCCCGACGGGTCTGAAAATCTCTAGCAAGATGTCCTCTTCCATCGCAAACTTAACACCGCCTCTCCTGCACCTCACTAGAATGGGGCAGCGAGCCCTGTGAGCCCTGATCCTCAGATCCTCCATCCTGGGGTCGCCTCTTGAAATATTGGCCACATCCAGACCCCTGCGCCTGTCGCCGACTACCAGATGATGATCCGACTAATGAACCCTCATCTCTCACGTTTCCAACATTAATAGGTTGGATCTGCTCAGCCAGAAAGCTCCCCACCAGCAACCCTCACTATAGAAATCCAGTATAGGTGGGTAGACACAAATAAACCACACCTACCCGGATGTCTCTGCATAGGCCTTCATCAAAATTTTGAGCCCTAAAGAATAGGTCTTGGACCATATCCAGGCAGTAGCATGAAATGTTGGTAAACCTCGTGGAGTACTCTGACACTGTCATGCCCTCCTTCTGAAGCTGCAAAAGCTCTTGGATCTGCACTGACCTCATCGTCACTGGATGGAACTCTTTACTAAAGATCCACTCAAACTCTACCCATGTGATCATCCTCTAATCATGGGACTACGTCACCAAACTCCACCATCGCTCGACCGAACCATGCAGAAGGCTCGCCGCTAATACCACCCTTTGATCTGGGGGTGTCCTCACCAGGTGGAAAACATGAGTGACTGCTATGAGCCAGACATCAGCTGCCTGAGGATCTGGATCTCCCCAAAACCTTAGAGTTCACTACCTCTGGAACTCGTGCAGTGCACTCAGCTTGCGTGAAACCTCATCCTGCACTGCCGACACAACCTGCTGCTTGACAGGTGGTGTCTCAAACGGCAGACCACCTAGAGGTCCAGCCTCAGAACCTGCTCCCTAGTCCACAACCTCTAAACAGGGTGGATCATCACCATAATCCCAATGCGGAACTCTCGCTGGCTGTTGTTATAGAGGCATCCTAAAATACAATCAAGATGCTCTATGTTCAAAGATTATATCTAGATAGCTGACTCAATAAGGAAAAGTAAAACCCCCAAAACCCAATCCAATATGATGCATTACCCATTATGTCCCTATGACTACTGTCCAAATGTCCCGAGTCGAAAGGCAGGTTATCAGGGTCCTGGTGTATTGATACGTCGGCCGCCACACCAACACTGGAGTCCCTAGCCAGAAAGATGATCTCGAAACACACTAACACTACCGTTATGCAACACAAACCAAACTCAAAGCTAGACCTGCTATGCTCTGAGATCCCAAATGTGGAACCTCCTCTGATACCACTCTATCACGACCCGACCCAACGAGACTCGAGCAGTGACTCCCCAATCTCACCTCAAATAGGTAAGGGGTTGGATTCCAGCGCCAATTAGGCTATCACACACATGAGAGGCATTAGCATAAGGTACTTAGACACACACACACACCCACATACACCTCCAAGAAACAGTGTAGAGATATATAAAACTGAAAATAAAATGCATGCATAAATCCATCCCAAACTAGAGTACAACAAAAGTTCAAAAGAGAAAAATAGGGCCCACCAAAGGAAAACTATGAAAGTGTCCAACCTACTTAGGAGGATGGAAAACACTACCAAAACACCTGCTGGTAAGCTCCTCAGCACAGATTCTGTAAACACCCCAGTCAAACCCTCTCACTAAGCTCCACCTATTCCGGGACCTCCTGGGACTCTGTCGAAAGGCCTGTAATCTGCACAAGACACAAACATGTGTGGGAAAATCCCGTTTAAGGGTTATTAATACAATACTTAGTAGCCACCCCAAGAACCCAAAAAAAGAGAGAAACTAAAAGGAAATATTATCCTCATCCTAGACAAAGGAATCCCAGACGATAGAGGAACTCCATCTCATGACCATCCTCGACTAAACACAACTAGTTTGCTCAAACTAGGTGTATTCTCATACATAAACATTGTTCATCTAAATATACTCAGCTCACGTACCAAGCCACATAAGGTACCGACCTCATCAACAACAACGGTTCACAACCAGAAGAGCACACTCCATGATCACTGTCATCACAAATGACACTCATTCAAGACATACACTACATCGGGTCCCACACAAACATCTCAGACACTCACTTGAGAGACCACAATCCTCAGATATTGTCACCGAGGAAACCTCACTAAAACAACATAAACACCAAACTCCTCAGATAAGGGACCTCTCTTAGGGTCGGCCTGGGGATACCAGAACCCACACCGGTATAAGAAGATCTCAAAGATAGGGGATCACACCCAGGGTCTGCTGGGGGATACCATAACCCGATCTGGCATTCATAGATCTCACAGATAGGGGATCACTTTTAGGATCTGATGGGGGATACCACAAGTCGATCTAAAGCTCGACAAAAAGACATCACTCAGATAAAGGATCTTCGCCCAGGTAATGGTGGTCACAATGATACCAGAACCCTATCTATTATAAATTACGATGTAGGGGATCAAACTAACTATTCCACCATCATACATAAACCACACACTGATTTGGGGATCGTATAACCAATGATACCACAACCCTACTAAAAACCCCATACTGAGTAAGGGATCATAGACCCGAAGATGCCACAACCCTACTGAGCATGGCCCACTGCGAAGGGGATCATATTCTCGATGATGCCACAAACCCTATGGGGTTAACCTGCTAGCTAGCGGATCACCGCTCATGGATAAGCAGTTACGGCGATACCAAGAACCCGATCTAGGGAAACGATGCTAGAGGATCCCGCTTCGGGTCCAACTGAGGGAAGCCACAACTCTTACAGATTAAACATCCCATCGAGAGGATCACATTCCATAATAAGGTTGTGATGTCATGTGAACCCTCATTAGAAAAAACCAAGGGTGTACCCTCAACCACTACGGGTACAAACGTCGCTGACCCAAGTGGTCTGCAAAAATGCCACACTGCGCACCTCCAAGGCTGATACTGAGGCCACCATCATGATCCACATGGAAAAACACATAGGATAGGCTGTTTACTCGCCTGAAAAGGACAACCAGTAAAAATGCACTATTCACCATAGCTAGCCCATGTAGGCCCCACACAACGATCCCGAAACTCTTCAAGCAGATCATACCACTTCGATCCCCTCGGAAAAACAAATGGGATTGACTACTTGTTCGTCCGAAACGGACCCCCGGTGAAAAAGGTACAATTCACCGAAGGCAGATCAGGTGGGGCCCACACCTCAATCCTGATACTCATCGAATGGATTCCACCAGTGTAATCGTCTCAGAGAAACACATAGGATCAACTATTCATCAACCAAAATCGGGCTCTAGTGAGAAAATTGTGTTTCTCTATAAACGCCCAAACCCGGCCTCATGTGGCCCACACCCTGTTCTTGGTCCCAACACCTAGAATATATCTTGATGTTTCCTCCATACCATGAGGGACTCAACGCCACTGATGTCACATCATTTAAACACTCAGTGCCAGATTTATGGTGGGTCAAAGCTGAATAATAACAAAATATTATTATTATTTCAACATTTCGTAGCCTTGGGCCATGAACCCAACTCATAAAATTTCGAAAGTAAACCCAAAAGGTCCATCTCGATGCAAGGAATGCATCGCTGGAAATAGATCATGATTTGGACTTCCGATATGCATTTTACGGGGGTTTATAGTGCTCCCAGAATATTCTGGTTGGACAACCGCTGGCTCGCCGGTAAACTGACCGGACCGTCGCGTCGTCCTTGCCGAACAGCCACGCCACCATGCCACATGCTGGATTCCGCCACACCACTATTGCACCACCACCGCTCTCACTATATTCCACCATGGCCGCTGCCAGAATCCGGGTTTTCCGCCTGAAAACTTCTGGTAACCCCTAGGAGCACCCCGGTGCTCCAAAATCAGATCTGAAACATGTTTTGGAATCCTCGTGACCCAAACTATAAAAACCTTATGATTATTTGATGAAAAAAACAAAAATGGGGTCCGGGAATTAAAAAATAAACCGCCTACCTCACAGGAGAAACACCGACGTTCTGGCTTAGATTCGCGCTCCAAAGCTTCCGTTGCGCAATCCTGCTGCATCTGCCTTCGGAATCTGAGTCTGACGATACCTTATTTCTTCGATTCCGTCTGTTACTTGCTTGATGATAAATATTTGGAGATGATCCTTCTTTGTGAATAGAAAAAAGGGGGGTGAGTAATATTTTTTGTAATTTAATTAAAACTAATATCAGCTTAACACCGCGGTCCAACTAGCCTCCGACCACGCGCCCAGCGCAGACATTGTTTAGGGTGCTCCTAGGGTAAACACAACATTTTGAACACAATGATGCACTTAGAATTGTGATATGAGACTATGTTCAATAGTTACTCGAGCAGACACCCACAAATATACTTTTCTATTTATTTACGAAAACGCCCATGGTGGCTTTTCTCACAGAAGGCCCGCACCTACAATGCTTATACCGCTCCTAGGGTAACCGGAAGGCTCTGGACACAACTATGCACTCAGATTCCCATTTTGAGTTAACTTTTAGGAGATAACACAACCCTACCACGTGCATAGTATAAAAATACTTCAGATTTTCATAAAATTAATTTTGGGCACACTGGGCCTCAGAATCACACGCCGTCTTTGCACCTAGCTCTTGAATTATTCATATTAATGTTCAAAATTATAACAGGGCGAAAACCCAAGTTTCTACATGTATATATATTTTATGGTGGATACATAATAATATAAATTGGATACCAAATTAGCCTCTTAATTTCCATTTTTTCAATTTTCCCATCATATTCATTTATATAAAATATTTTACCATGACCTATTGAAGTAGATACTACCTTATATTCTTCTCTACCAAACCTCTTTAGTAACTCATAATCATAAATTTCTTTTGAGAGATAGATATCATCCAATTTGAATATGGAATTTGTACCCAAGATGATCATCATCCCTCACATTAGTTACATCAAAATTTATTTCTTCATTTTGTAAACAAATTATTCAAAAATATCGACTGTTTCTTAGAAAAAATATACCACTAGTATAGATAATACTAATGATATAATATATGTCATCTCCCTAGAAATAGAAATTTGAATAAAATTTTTCGTTCAATAATTTCATGAACCTTTAACAGTAACACCTCAAAGTTGGAAATAGTTCAATAATATATGAAAATTTACAAAAAACATATATTTAAATGTTTTTGAATTGTTATGTCATCATTTTGTGTTCATCAGTAGTAGTTTGGGATGTAATTTTTGGAAACAATTGTTCAAATATACCCCATTGTGATGTTAGGGGTGTTAATGTGGGTAAGGGACATTGTTTCAACCATTGAGACATGATTGGGGATGAGTTTTTAATATACGTAAAATGATATGTCTCAGAAAAAATATGTCATCCTATTGGAGTGTTTATAGTTATTTAATAAATACTTGTAATGTTTAGAGAAATATTAGGATTAATTTTGACTTATTTTTAAATTTCACAGTATGTAACTTAAAATTTAAACAACTACCATATGTAAGATTTCTTATAAGTATGGGAACCCGCTATGATTACCATTTCTTATGGGGAGATATGTCTATTACATATGAATTTTACAATATTTTTTATTGTAAGGGATACTTATGTATTTAGTATGATGACCCTTATGTATGAGATTGGAAGTGTCATGACCTGTCCTAGTGGGGCCTACGCTGTGACTCCCGATGCCTGCCCCCCATAGGCCAGGGGAAGGTGACTGGAACCGAGTAGGTATATTACTACCATTGGAGGAATTTCCTATGTACCTACATGCACACCCATCTCTAAGACCTCAAAATCTGAAATTTAAAAACCACTAAGGCACAAAATGAATGCATACAACTAAACCCATCCAATACAGTACAACGAAAGTAATGTGTAGAAAGTAAAAATTGGCCAGAATACAAGGCCATAAAAACAATAGTCCACAAAATACAAGTTCCTACCTATAAGAACAAAGAGTTACTAGGACTACTACTTGTAGCATTGGAATATCTCAGCCTATAGAGAACATAGAAAGCTCAGTCTGGTTCTCGTCTGACCTGAACTCCGTCAAAATCCGACTCATCCACAAAAGGGATGACACATGCAGGAAAATACCATGTAGGGTTGAGTATAATAATAGTCATAAGAGGAGCTAGAAAATGAAAAAGAAATACACAAACTAATGGTATAATCTTCTCTATAAAATATATGTCTACTGAATATTTAATAGGAGAAAGAGAATCAAGATATTCTCAATAATCAAACCCGTAGTCTAGTGACAAGTCACATAATCACATAATGCCACTAGGGATTCAGTTTTAAGGATCCACAAAGCACACTCCTGAGAGAACTCACTCCATGATTCTGATGGTCTTGATGACATCCATTATATAATTACTATTCTTCGAGAAAGGTCACAAGAGATAGATGCACTCATTCTAGGAGAACACACTCTGGAGTGGGAAAAGATCATGATACAAAGATGAGGATCTATTCGAGGGACTTGGATAATACCATGACTCATCTAGATTCCACTGATATGTAAAGGATCATCATCCGTTAAGAATAGTAATGTTGATACATAACATTACCTAGGGTTAGGAATGGATAGAGGATCTCACTTCCGACCTCTCAGAGGGATAACTGACTCTATCTCGAAATGTCATGTTGAAGGGATCATACTATTATTAATGGAATTGATACATAAAATTCAAGGGAATGAGAAAAATATGTATTATCCTAAACTAAACATTCCCATGAAACATTGGAAAATAATATCCATCCATGTTCGAGGATATACATAGTGTGTAGTAGGGTTACACATTGTGTCTCTTGACTCTGAGTACTACCTGTTTAAAACAAACCGAGTTAGAAGAACATGTCATTTTTAAAAGAAAGTACACGACATGTCATACGGACCACACACCGTGTCAGAGTGACCAGTTTTGCCTTCGTTTAATTGGTATTGTGACTATACATGGTTTCAACCAGTTTGTTTCATCCCGTGTAACCGGTACATAGGTTAGACCGTGCAACCGTCCTAGTCTGATAGTGTGGTGGAGTACATGGCCATGTACTCAAACCCTATATGAGTATCTTTTGGGATAGACACTGAGTCTGTGTAAGTAAAAACACACTGTGTGACAATTGTTTGGAGTCACATTAATTCTACATGTGACCTAGAACTGTAGCCACTACTGGGTGGTTCCCACACATCCTGTCTACTCGGAGGCACGTTGTGTTCTTTGTCGTGTGTAGCATGAAAACCCTAGCTTCCACCGCCGTTACACACTATGTATTCTTCAATATACATGTTGTGTGTTCTAAAAATTTCTAGAATCAATGGTTCTTCATTCAGGGCTTCGTAGATTCAACAATTTTTCAATCTGACCGCCCGATCATTGTGAAACTTCAAGGTTGTGGTTGCCCCGACACCACGAAGTTAATTCTGATGGTTACAGACCTCTGATCATCCCTGAAAACAATATTTGATTCATCCTCCCGAATAATGATTGAAGAATCATTTTTATAGATATGAGATGATTCTCCATCTACCATTATCATCGCACCTCCGCTTGGTTGTCGTGATGCCCGATTTGCGATTTGGGATCGTTGCATTACATAATAGATGTGCAATGATCCATTGTTCGTCTCCCCATGAAGAACACAAAGAATGTGAAGACAAGAGAAAGAAATCTAATAAACCAAGTTGAGGAATGAACCAAATCCTTCGTTCTTCATGACGTTGATCTCCTCCTATTTAAAGGATTAAATAGGGAAAATCAAACAGTAATTAAACAAATATTTTCAATTTCCCAAATCAATCCCTGAAATAAACGGAAAGAAAATCCTCTCGTAAGAACGCACGATCACTAATAAACATGTTTTTTGGTCAATCTACGTTCATCATTAAATCAATGAATGGAAAAAATAAGAATCAAAATAACAAACCCCTACCTCTATTCAATTGAAGAATTATCACCACGTCATATTCATTAGTGAGGGTTGTAGAATCCGAGATGTGTCGATCGATCATGTCGTCATCATCCACCAACAGGTTCTCCTCTAAATCTCTAATGAAAAATCCTCAATTCACAGGGTTATGTGGCTAACCATATGATCTTTCCATAAGCATGTATTAATATGGGGGATTAGGTTTCTACCTTTAATGAATAATTTTAACTAAAATAAATTATTAATTTATTCTATTTTCATTAAAACTTCCAAAAACTAACTGTTGAATCTGATACACACCAGTTGATGTTAGGCCGATCCTAAGGTAAAGTCACTTCCCTGAATTCAAAGGTGCCCTCAGATTTATGATTCAGGAATACTTTTAAATTTTTGTCCACTTTTTTTGGAAAACTGCTCGCACGCATTGTTGGAAAACTTATATTATTTAAAACATTTATCATGGGCAATCCAGGCATTAGAATCACATGCCTTCAAAAATCCTAGTCTCAAAGTAATTCCGTAAAATATTTATAAATAATACACGGAAAACAAAAGACATTAAATTCTCCCCACCATTGGGATTTATGTCCCTGAAAAGCCAAAACAATGCTACTTAAAAAGATGTGCGTACCGTGTACGGATCAGAGCCTCCCACTCCCATATTCTCTTCTAAAGATTCATGTTCTGCCACCGAATGCTCACCAATGGAATAATTCACCCATGAAGGATCCTTTCATATAGATCCTCAATTTCCACCGGGTAATTAGTAGAGGTCTCTCCATCCAAGATGTCCAGCTCGCCCGAGTTGATGACATGTGATGTGTGTATGTACCTCCTCAACTTTGACACGTGTAAGACATCATGTACCTGGTGAATCAATGGTGATAGAACTAAGTAGTTCACCCCCTATCCAACTATTCATAGTATTTGGAAAGGTTCGATGAACTTCGGAGATACCTTGCCACCCCGACCAAATATCTATAAACCTCTTCAAGGTGAGACCTGAAAGAAGACATGTTCTCCCTCCTCGAACTCGAGTGGTATCTATCACTTGTCAGCATAAGACTTATGCCAAATTTTTGAAATCTTCATTTGCTCCTGGATGATCTACACTCACTCGGTCGTAGCTCGCACCAACTCTATTTCCATGAGCACTGACTCTCTGGGGTCGTCCCAACAAAGTGGTGACCAATAGGGTCGCCCGTATATGGTCTCGAACGGTGCCATGGAAATGGTGGAGTTGTAGATGTTGTTGTCTGAAAAAACCACCAGTGGTAAGTGGTCCTCCCAACGGTGACCAAAGCACATGATACATTCCCACAACATATCCTCCAAAATGTGAATGGTCCTCTCCATTTGTCTATCGTTCTAGGGATGGAATGTCGTTCTCAAGCATAGCTGAGTCCCAAACACCTCCAGTAGTCCCTTCCATAAATGGGATGTGAAATGAGCATCGCGATCTGAGACTATCTTCGAAGGAAATCCATGAAGCTGAACTATATACTACATGTAGAGGCATCCCAATCTCTCTATGGAGCTCTACTCCCTCATGGATAGAATGTGGGATGACTTGGTGAGTCCTTCAATGATCACCCTACTGGAATCATGCCCCATGGATTTATGGGGTAATCTCGTCATGAAATCTATATATAATCCATCCCACATTCACTCTAGAACCTCCAGGGGTGGACTAACCACTCTATAACATGGTGCTCAACCTTCAGCCGCTGGCATGTAAGACATCAAGAAATGAACTCCGCTACTGCCTTCTTCATACATAACCACAAGAACTGATGTCAGAGGTCCTATTACATTTATTACACTCTGGGATGTACTGTCAAGGGGGATGTATGATAATCCCTCATGAAACCCTCTTGCAATTACACTGGTATAACAGTGTATCCTTTAAAGAGAACAAAGTGCTCCCCACATTGCAAATATCCATCAAGAACATGCCCTGTGGATAACTGAGCATGTAAAGCCTCATAGTTGGCATCCCCAATTTTTGAAACCCTAACTCGCTGTAAGAGTGGAGGGGTGAAAAACATCGACTAAAGGTAAGCTGGAACTTCTCTGTCCATGAAGGATAACTGTAATGAGGCCATCTGTTCTATCGCCTCACTCAGTAGCTGCGAGCTCTATCTCCTGCTAAGTGCATCTTCCACATTTTTCCCCTTCCCAAGAGTATATATGATCTCAAAATAATAGTGTGGGAGGAACTATAGCCAACTACTCTATCTCAGATTCATATCCTTTTGCGACAATATGTATTTGAGTCACTTTTGGTCATAGGAGATGATAATCCTCTAGCCCATAAGGTAGTGTTTCCACATCTTCAATGCGAAGAATACCACTGCCAACTCGAGATCATGGGTCGCATAGTTATTATCATGTTGCCTAAGTGGGTGTGAACGATAATAAATAATTGCATGTTTCTTCTTATGGGCATATCAAGGCTCGATCCTTGATGCATCATAGAAGACTACATACTCGACACCCTCCTTCAGCAATCTCAAAATTGGGGTTCTTATCAAACTCTGTCTCAACTTCTCGAAGGATTTCTGGCACTTCTCTATCAACATGAAGTGTCTCCCATTCCTGGTCAAGGGTATCATCAGTGCTGATATCTAGGAGAAATTATGAAGGAATTTTCAGTATTATCCTGCCAACCCAGGGATGCTCTGTACCTCTATCATCCTAATATGTGGGTCCCATGATAACACTGCATCCAGCTCGACTGGGTCTACAGCAACTCCATCTATTGAGATGACATGTCCCAGAATGTGGACCTCCTGAATCAAGATCTGGCACATTGAGAGCTTCCCATAAATCTAGTTCTCTTGTACTATGTATAGAACCATCCACTGTTGTCTTGCATACTCCTCCTCTGACACCAAGTACATAAGGATTTTATCGATTAATACCATTATGAACTGGTCTAAATATGGCTGGAAGATCCAGTTCATAAGTCCCATGAACACTGCGGGGGTGTTCGTCATTCCAAAATTCATCACCAAGTACTCAAAGTGGCAGTAGCGGCATCTAGAAACTGTATTCTGTATATCCTTGTCCCATACCCATAACTGTTGGTAACCTAACTGAAGGACACCCTTTGAGAACCACTATGCCCCTCTCAACTGATCAAATAGGTTTTCAATCCTTGGTTGTGGATACATGTTATTCACCATTTCTTGATTCAAGAACATGTAATCCATGAACAACCTCAATCTCTCATTTGCATTCTTGGTAATAAAATCTAGGACTGCCTAGGGTGAAACAATGGGTCTTACAAAACCCATGCTCAGCAAATCCTTCAACTTCACCCTCAGCTCTTGATTCTCTACAGGAGCCATCCGATATGTTTTTGAGGAAATCGGTGTAGTCCCAGGGTTTATGTGTATGCAGAAGTCGATATCTATGCAGGAAGTTAGTCCTAGAACATCTACGGGAAAGACATCCTGATACTCCACTACTACTACTGAGAATTTAAAGCTGACAACATCTACTGATCTGAGGGTATGTCTAGCCAACTAATTGGTGATCAACTACACCCTTCTATTCCTGAGCCCATTTGGTGCTTCTTGGGTCTTATATTCACCGACAAAGGAAATCCTCATCCCAGTATTGCGAACACACCACACTCTTCACCTAAAGTAGTCAATATAGGCATGGACCAAAGATATCCATTCCATACTGAGAATGACGTTGTATGGCCTTGACGCTGCGACCAAGAGGTCACAATAGAAACCCTCACATACAAGGGTAATATCACACAATCTTCAAAGGTTCATGATCATCAAGTCTCCTCCAGTAGTTGTCTCCAAGTGTAAGGGTCAAGTCAATGGCTCAACCAGAATCTTAAGGATTTCCACAAGACATGTGGAGAGAAAAGAATGATTGGAACCCATGTCTATAAGTATGGAATCTAAGGTAGAGAAGCCATAGATCGTATCTTAGACCATCCTTGGAGTCCCCATGTCGTACGCCTCAACCGCATGCAGATGTCCCCCCGCTCCTTGAGCCTGGTGCAGAACTCCTAGGGGTGGTGGTGGTGGTAGATCGAAACATCCTCTGACACCTATAGCTCTACTATCTGCTATTCTATGTCCGCCACCTGGTGGGTCTATCTACTCCACTATCTGCCTCTTCCATGGTGGTCCATTCACCACCAACCTGTTAGAAGCACGATGGGTGGGACAACCTCAAGCAAGATGTCCCCTACCATTGTACGAGTATCATCGCCTCTCCATAGGATAACTAGATAAATCCTAGGAGCCCTGGACAATCAATCCCCTATCATAGATCCTCCTGTCATGGAGCCACGTCTTGATCCATTTTTCTGACATTGTCTCCCTGCTCCCAAGGTCTCCGAACAAGTCTGCCTACTACTAACTACAGTAGGTTGTCTATGTTCTACCAAGAACCTCTCGATCACCAAGGCCCACATGAGAAATCCAAAATTTGTCGAAATGAATATATGTATGACAGTAGATTTTATGTGTCATCACAGACCTCAGTCAAAGGTCCAAGCTATGAATTACTAATCCCTGACCATATCCATCGAGTACATGGTGAGTTTGGTGAACCTCGATCAATAGTCAACCACTATCAAACTTCCCAGTTGGATATGAATAAGCTCCTGGATATACACATCTATCATCATAACTAGAGTGAACTCATCCCTAAAGATTCTCTGAAACTCCTTCCACAAAAGAGTCTCCTCATTGTGAGTCTGTGTGGTCAGACCCCCCCCCCCATCAAATCGTTGAACCCTAAATAAGGCTCATTGCTATGATCACCATTAGGTCTTCTGGTGTCCTCACTAGATGGGAAACATTGGTCACCACCCCAAGCCTGTCCTCAACTACCTGGGGCCGAGATCGCCTTGGAACCTGAGGGGTCTCTATCTCTAGAACTCATGGAGTGCACTCAGCCTGTGCCTCACATCTATTGGTACGGTAGGTACCACATGCTGCTCCATTGGTGGTGGGATAGCAAGTGCACCAACCATATGTAACGCATGGGGAACTGGTCCCTGTATCAATGCCTTAGCATTGAGGGGTTCGTCCTCATTATCATGCTACTGAATTCTAGCGAGTATGTATCGTGGTGGCATCCTGTAAGGAAACATGATGTACCATGGTCAACGAGTATATCTTGTTAGTTGAAAAAAAGGACATGGAAAACATAATCCATTCCTATATGATGCATGTACAATTCTTTTACATCCCCCCCAGCAAGTGTTTTCATGTACAAAGTCAAAAATTAGGTAATCAGGTTCCTGGTGTATGGATACGTTGGCCTCCTGCACCAACATTAGAGTCACTGGCATAAAATACGGGCTCAAAAATCCTAACATTGTTTCCATAAACCAAACTCACAGACTCTTGGTCCTTAAGTAGAACCCACCACCTTAGATACCACTCTTTCATGACCTATCCCAATGGGTCCCATGTCGAGACTCCCCACGCCCGCCTCCAATAGGCCATGGGCTGGGGACTAGCATCGACTTGGCATATTAATAACATAGGAGTCATTTCCTAAATACATGTACACATGCACCCATATCCAAGCCCACAATTGCTGAAATGTAAAAAGCACTATGGAAAAAAATGAATGCATATAACTAAACCCAACCAACAGAGTAAAATAGATTTAATATGCCGAAAGTAAAACTGGGCCAGAATACAAGACCCCAAAAATAAGAGTCTGCAAACTTCAAGGTCCATCCTGTATGTACAAAGAGGTACGGGGACCCCTAATCATAGTCATAGGAACACCTCTTCCTGTAGGGAACTCAGAAATCTCAGTCCGGTCCTGGTCTACCCTAGACTCCATCAAAAGTCTGCTCATCCGCACATGACACGACTCGTGCGGGCAAAGCCCGTGCATGGGTGTGTATAACAATACTCAGTAGAGGACCCCAAAAACCACAATGAAATACCAAAAGTAAGGGTAGAATCATCTCTACATAGTATATGTCTACGGAACATATAATAGGAGAAAAAATTCCATATATACTCAAAACACATACCCTTAGTCTAGTGAAAAGTCTCAAAACCACATAACGCCACTGGGGATTCAGTTCGAAGGTTCCCCGAAGCACTCATCTAAGATAACTCACTCCATGAGTCTGATGGTCCTAATGAAATCCGTCCAAGAATTACTGTTTTCAGGAAAGATCACGAGAGATAGATGAACTCATTCATGGAGAACACATTCCTGAGTGGGAAAATACAACAATACATAGATGAGGATCTCTACCAAGGACTTTACGGATACCACAAATCATGATTCACCTTATAAGTAAAATATCTCTGTCCTGTGGGAATAGTCACATCGATACTTGACTCTACCTAGGGTCCATAATGGATAGATTATCTCGCTCTGGGCCTCTTGGAGGAATAAGAACCTTTTTATCGGAATATACTGCTGAAGGAATCATTCTTCTATTGATGGAAACGATACCTGACATTTAGGGGAATGAGAAAAGGATGCACTAACCCAAATAGGACCTTCCAAAGAAACGGTTGAAAAGAAGTTCAAGACATGTTCCACGATATAAATGGTGTGTAGTTGTTTTTCACGACGTGTCTCTCAACTCTATGTAAAACCTGTATAAAAGGGCCCCAGTAATAAGAACATGTCATGTATATAAGTAAGTACAAATCATGTATTACTGACCACACGCTGTGTTCAAGTAACCAGGGTTCCCTTCGTGTAGGCGGTCATGTGCCCGTACATGGTTTAACCCACGTGTTCCATCCCATGTAACCGGTACATGATTTAGTCCATGAAACTGGACTAGTATGGCCCTGTGGTGGAGTACACAACCATGTACCCACATCGTGTTCGTGTATCGTCTGAAATAAACACTAATTCTGTGAAAGGACCTACACGTCCTGTGACCATGATCACATGCCCTGTTAGTGCTTCTCATCGCCCAGAACTCCAGTCGCCACTAGGTGGAGCCCACATGCATTGTATTCCTGGAGGCATGTCGTGTACTTCATCGCATAAAGTGCACAAACCCCAGCCATCACCGTCATTTCCACACAAATTGTTCTTTGAAATACATGTTCTGTCTTGTGTAAATTTCATGAATTACATGTTCTTTATCCAGCGCATTGGGGATTCATCTATCTATTGATTTGACTGCCTGATAATCAAGAAACTCCATGGATTAGGTTTCCTCGGCACCACAAAGCTGATTCCAATGGTTACTGAACTCCGATCAGCCCTAAAAAAAGATTTGATCTATTTACCCGAAGAATTCTTGAAGAACAGTTCCTCTCGATCTGAGCTGATTCGTTGTCTTCCATCACCGTCGCACCTTTGCTAGTTTTTCACGGTGCCCGATCTGTGATTTGGGATTGTTGCATTGCATAACTGAGCTGCAACGATCTGTTGTTTGTCTTCCCACGAAGAACACAAAGAACGAGAATAAAAGACAAAGAAATCCACTAAACCAAATTGAGGAATAAACTTCCACTGTCGTTCATCATGATATTGATCTTATCCCTTTATAAGGATTAGACATGGCTAGTCAAATGATAATTAAAAAACTATAGTCAATTTCCAAAATGAAACCCTAAAATAAACTGAACAAAAACCCTATCGCAAGAACACACGATCCGTGGATCAATCTTTTTGTGGGTTGATCCATGTTCATCATTAAATCAAAGAATGGGGGAATGAAGAATCAAAATACAAAACCCTACCTTGATTCAGTTGATGTAAAATATCCATGTTATAGTTGTTGGGAGGTTTGTTGAATCCAAGATGTGTCGATTGATTATGTCATCGTCATCCACCAACGGGTTCTCCTCCAAATATCCATTGGAAAATCCTCAATTCCTAGGGTTATGAAGCTAACCCTGTAAACATTCCATAATCTAGTATTAATAGGGGGATTATTTCATTGCATTTAAGGATACATTTAAAATAAAATATATTATTAATATATTTTATTCCCATGAAAAGGCCCAAAAACTAACTTCTGCAGTTATCCCACCCCAGTCGATGTTAGGCCCTGCATAAGGTAAATTCTCTGCTCTAAACACAATAGTGCCCTCATATTTCTGATCCAGGAACCCATTTAAATGTTATTACATTGTTTTATTAAATCTAATTGTGCACACTATTGAAAGGTTCAAATTATTTCAAACATTTATTCTAGGCACTCCTGGCCTCGGAATCCCATGTCATTGAAAATTCTGGTCTCTAAACAATTCCATAAAAATATTTACAAAATACATGGAAAATATGAAAAATTAAAGGAAGTATCTTTAATATTAATTTTCCATTAATTTTAAAAATTATATGACCCTTATGTGTGGGCTGAAATTCTATATATTTAATCATTAGCATTAAATCTATCATTGTTTTTCATTTATGTAATGGTTTTGATGAACCTTACATTAAACATTAATAGATTTTGGTCATGTATTGATCCTTGTGTATTTTGTAATGAAATTTAGGAATCCACCTTGATATAATTTATAATGTATTTAACCCTCATGTATTGGCTATCAACACCATTACATATTTACTCTTCTTAAATTTGGGAAATTATTTACCCTTTGTATTTGGGGAGTTGACCATTACATATGGTTTTCTAGATATTATAAATGTATGGACAATTATATATTTTTATGATGATCCATGTATATTGTGTAATATTGACCCTTACATATTACTTTTATAGGATTTGATATTGTTACTGGCCCTTGTGTATTGGTATTGGAAAATAATACATATTCAGAGTAATAGACGATATAAAATATCATTTCCCAATTTTGGAAAAGATGGTTCTTCGTATACTTTGAGGTATGTTTACCATTAGGTATTGGGATGTGGTTACCCTTAAGTATTTATTTTGGAATTTTTTTAAAATTATACATCCTTATAAATATTTAGCATAATGTCACTAAAAAATTGGTTTTGTTTACTCCTAACGATTACTTGAAGTTTTATTCATACGTTGATATGTCCTGAATGGATCCTATTTACTAAGAGCCTTAAATATGTCTCAAGAATCCTAAAACTTATGCCCTGTCTATGAATGATTTTTAAATGATAATTTATAATAATGCATAATTAAATTAAGGTGTTTAGTATGGACACTAGAAATGTATAGTTCCAAATGTAAAATAGTGATTAATTTCCATTTTTAACTTTTTCAATGATTCTAATTCCATAGCCAGTTCATTTTCGTTTTTACCTGTTTTGAGTATCATTTTTTCCAGGTGATTTATAGGGTTACATATATCACCCTTCTTTGGTTCATTCTTATATTTACATTAAATTAAATTATCTTATTCATGTTATATCCATTTATACATTTTTAGGTTTTTAGGTTTTTTAGATTTCTTCCATTTGATCAAGAATGAACTACTAGAATTAAACCCGTAGATTTATATTGGAATATGTTAGACTATCCCTAAGATTTCCCTAAATCCTAATTTTGGTTTATTTTCTGAGTGATTTATAGTCGTATCTAACTAATGTGAAATTAATCAAAGACATAATAAAATGCTTTGTAATTTTATATTTGAATCCCCTTACAAACACCAAGAGTGGTATATTTAAAAGTGTAAAACCACTTCAATGATTTCTTATTCAGTTATACCTTTCGGATAGTGAAATATTAAATATTGGAAGAAAACAAATGTGTGTGCTAGATAAAGTTTTTTCCTTTCTGAAAAATATAAATTAAAACGTGATCTATATGAATGAATTTGAAATATCTCTTTAATGAATGATTCAATGGATATAATGTGGTTAATTTTTACATATGGTATTCTATAAAAGTTCAAGGGAAAGTTGTTTTCCACCCTAGGTTGTGATACTATAAAAATGTTATAGGAATAGACATGGTTCATATATAAACCCATGATTTCCCTAATTAAATATTACGTATTTTTAGATTAATATTTTGTATATTATTCAAATACACTCTCGAGTTTTGTAAATGATTAGTGTAATTGGATACTAACTAAAAATATTCTTATTTCATTGAATATCTTCAACATCTCCCATAATGTAATTCCCAAATTGTACACATTATTGTCATGCACTACTAATAAAGATTCTTCATAATAAGGGGGAAGGAAACATAATAAAGGGTTAGCTATGATGCTTAGTTAGGGTAAACATGTGAGATATCATCATAAGATGAAAATAATGATATAAAAACATGAGAATAACACTTTAAAACCTTATCCTATATATCCTAGATCATAAAATAGAATCATTTAATACACATTGCATGTTCAAAATACTTGATTCATAAAGGAATCAATGAACATGATCCATATGAACATAATATTTTAATATTACATAGATTTTATGTCCTATAAATAATATTATAAAATTGTGAAAATATATAAATAAAAATAATCCCACTCATTATATTAAGGATATTAAATCTAGTCAATGTATAAATTTATGGGAAACTAATCCAGATACATATATAATATTGTGAAGATGATATCTGCTTCACACATAACATAGTTATTTAATTATTTTCAAATAATTAACTGATGCATTGGAGGGAGATATATGTCCCACCCATACTTAGTTATAACATGATCAATTTCCTTGGTTATAACATAACCACCATCCTTGGTTATAATATAACAATATTCCATGGTTCTAACATAAATACTATGACATAATGAAAAACATAAAAAATAATACCACAGGATCAAAAAAGTAACAATATTAAAACCTATGATAAAAAATGAGCTTCATAATCATTTCATTGTATAATAAATCAGGGAAAAGAAAAATATTTCATAAACCTCTCATAATATCATCATATTATAACCTATAGAAAAAAGCATGGTTTTCATAAATATATTTTCATCATACACATAAAACATCTACAGAAATAACAATATTTGTATCATTGTATTATATCCCATAAAGTCATAAGTATCGTAAATGGATTTCACCATATATAAAATCTGATTTTGAAAGATAATTTGCAACATTTTCTGAGGAAAATAACCCAACCACATTGAAAATCACCTTCCGAAAACTAAAGTTTCACCTAAATTCTTTTAAATCACTTTATTTTAATATATACATGTGAACTTATGAAGGAATATTTAAAAACTTTACACCTAGTGATGGATGAAAATACCTTTCTTTTCTTACATGTTAAAACAAATATTTGTTTCACAATTTTAGTAAAAGTCCAAAGTACCTCATTTAGAATACCATAAGAAGATTCCACTAACCAAATTTTTAAAAACATAAAACTTGGATAAATTTGAATTCCATAGATATTTTATGAATATTAATTAAATTATTTAAAAAAATTATAGAAAACATGGACATGGATGAAAAATTATTTTTGACCAAAGAGGTAAATAAAATTGTATTTCATTAAAAAAATTATTTTTGGAACATGAGTAAAATAAGGGTGTAAAAATAAAGAAAAAAAATTATTTTAATGATATAAACATTTTATGGGAAAAGACCATGATGTTATTGATAAATACGTCACAATATTTCATTATTATAGGAATAATCATTATCAATCTTGATAAATGATGATATTGTATCATAAAACCCTTAACAATTCAGAAACCTCTAGATCATAAGAACAATTAAATTTTAGAATAAAATGATAATTTTAATATCTTTAAAATAATGAGATTTATGATATAACATGTCAATGGGGTAGTAGATACACAGGACAAAAGACACAATTTTAGAATATTGCAAATTTCTCCAAGAATAAAAAGGGAGACTAGAAATATCTTATCTAATATCTCAACATCCTTTGTACACATTAAAACCTCATATATATTTATATATAGGTTTATTAAACCTATATTAATGACCAATTATCATGGATATTATAAAATATGTTATTTAATTATAATATTTTGTTACCTTTTTATTAAAAATTCTTTATCAATATCATGTTTTTAATTGATAATTGCATGATTTTTCTTGATGTTTTGGTTTAGTAGACTTGGTATGATAAATTTGATCATAGTTCCACAAAATAATAAATAATAAATTATAACCATGCTATAAATATCAATTACAATTATTATAAATTTTTTTATATTTATCCATAAAAGATAGATATAGAAAATGAATCACACTATTCATAGAGAGGATATATCATACATACACATGAATGTCATGTCTAATTTAATAATAAATTAAATGAATGAATGGTTAATAATATATCAAAATTATAAAATCATTATGTTGTCATATATATCACATATATTCAATAATTTTATTCTTATTACATATCTTGTAAATATGAAGTGTGTTTTGCATGGTGGTGGTTTATCTAAAACAAAAGAGAAGTTATCATATTCCTATAGAATAAATAGTGTAATGGAATATGAAATATTATAATTAAAAAATATAATTATGTTATTAAAATTATATATAAAATTAAAACCAATCATTATATTATTTCATGAAGGGAGATGATGTAAAATGAATTACATCTGTTCACAAGGCGGTCATCGGTTGTACACACAATCGATAGATTCATTTTTTAATTGATGGAAGAGTAGATGGATATAGGTTATGGAATGTAAATAATACCATATTAGTATATAGGAGGTAATTATTTTTTTTATTTTGGAATTATTAGTTCATTGCTTGAGTTGGAAATATAAGAAGTCAAAAGAAATAGCTTAGTGACGACAATTATCATTAAATAAAAAAACCACCTTTGAATCCATTATTAAGACACTAGGGTGTGTTTTTGGGATGAAAAACATTTATAAAATGTGTATAAATATAATTTTATTGATTTTGGAAGGGTTGGGTTGATAAAAATGGTTTTGTACGTGTGAGGTAGTGAGGTAAAGATGTTCCCTTTTATAATGGATGAGGATAGGAACCTTTTTAAATACCCAAAATGATTGAGTAACAGGAAGTCAGTTGCACATGAAGTTACACTGAAATTTATAAATAATATAATGGAGGGATGATATGTCAAAGACACACCTCTAAAACCAAACATAAATTTATTTTAAGTATTTTATTCCCATATACTCCAGGTCTTCTAAAATTTACAATTTTATTTTTTAATATAGTAACGAGCCTATTTTAATTTACCAAGGAAATTTATCCATTAAGATTAAAATAAAAATAGTCTCATTAGAAAATTTGGATTCACAAGTAATAAATATAAAATACAATTTATTTTATAATAATTATATTCTTATGGAAAATTCATTTCAACATTATCACCCATAACACCAAAATAAATGTTTTAACGTTAACCAAAATAATTAATTGTTAGTGATTTTACAATTAATTATGACTAACAAATAAATGGAATTTTTAAAATAATATAATTTATAATTATTCCATATTTGGACTTTATTTATCTAAATTCAATTCAAATAGGTCATAGAATGTAATTTAAAATTAACGGCATATATGTAATGGAAAAGAAGTTTTCTGAAGAAAAACAGTCAAATTTATAAAAAAATTAAATAAAAAAATTAATATTAAATTGATTTAAATGGCCTAAATTGGATTAAAAAATATATAATGGGTTAATGTTACATTTAAAATAATATGTAAATAAAATGGTTCTTGTAAAGTCTTTAAATGAAATGGAACTTTTTAATAAAATTAAGTATTCTATACTACTAATTGAAAAATTAATCTGTGCATAAAATACTCAAAAATTTACTCAAAGATAATTTTGACATATAGATTCAAAAAAATGTGTTTTTTTAAAATAAATTTTATAAATTTTATAAAAATTACAATAACTATTTTTAAAAAAAAGAAAAAAATTAAATTTTGGAAAATAAATTTTTGAAACATATAAAAGGATTTACAAAAAATTCAACCTATTAAATAAATCTATTTTATTTATATAAAACCATTATATTTAACTTTTAGAATGCGGTCATCTATATTTGTACACAAAAAATTAATATCTAGGTTATAATGACTGTGGTTAAATAATAATGAAAATAGTATATTGTTATTCTTTAATAGTTGGTGTTTCCTGTAACACAGGCTATCGAGGAAATTTCATTTTTTAGAAAAAAAAATATTACATAAATCATAGGGTGTTTCATTTTACCCCACATAAATTGAATTTTAACCTCTTAATTCAATCCCCTTGGTACAAAAAATTGTGGATAATTATGGAACATTACACCCTCATGTTCCATCATATGTTCCTCAAGATATTGTTTTTGGTAACAAACATTAACCATGTGGGTTATCCTATTTCATAGAAAATTATTTACCTGATCTATAATCTACATAAATCATTCCTCATGATAAATATCATGATATAGAGGTATCAACAATGAGTTCATATCAGATGATGGATCCTAAATTTACATTCTCAATAAAGATACATGGAACACATTGTGAACCTGAAAGAGGTTTGGTGAAAGCTCCAAGTAGTAAGATACAGTCCCAAGATGATCAATAATTTCAAAGAGAATATATTCCCTTATTTAAAAATATCATATCCTTGTACCATTTTTAAATTCATAGTAACACCTTATCACCATCATTAAATTCTAGATCGCATTGACCTTTATAATCATAAATACTAGAAACTTTCTTACAACCATATGTGTTATTGAATGAATCCAACAGTCTCTACCATTTCATATACTCGATCTGGTCCTAAAAGATTTCATTCTACTTCTACATTCTATCACATTCTATTTTTACAATTTGTTCTAAAATGGTCTTCATAAGGAGAAATCTGAATGCATGACTTAAAGTTACTATTTTATTATAAAAAAACTATTAAAAGGTGATGATCTAAAACCCCATTGAGGTGCATAGAATAATATATAAGCATATCAACTAGGTTTGGAATTATTCTCTCAATCTGATCGTATATATATATAGATGATAGAATTTTCATAAAATCAACTATATAACAAGATCTTACTATATACATTTTAATAACATAGATGTCAATATTGAATCTCGATCAGAGAAAATGGTATGTGTTATTACATGAAACCTTTAAACATCATTAATTTATATCATGGAAATTTGATCTAAATATTAATCATCTATGATAGATATGAAGGGTTCTAACATTTCAATGTGATGGACTACCACCCAAATAAAATTGTTCCCTTTAGGTGTTTTTTCGGATCCCGATGATAAAATCTATTGTTATACAATCAATTTAAGTTCTGATTTGTATAATTGTTGTAATAACCCCTTAGAATTTCTCTCCCAATATTAATGTACTGATAGACTATGAACCAAGATAAAAACCTGGTGATTTCACACTTCATGTATTCTTATAAAAAATACTCCATTAAATTTTCTGATATTTTAATACGTCTAGTATAGATGGAGAATGAATAATTACGATCCTACTATTATAGCTCCTTCTTCAAAACTATTATTGATGAAACATATACACGATTTTAAGCCCTTATTACCATCATATTCAAGGTTAAACAAAGGAACATTTCTCAACTTCTGACATAAGTATATAAGACTTTTATGAAAATTTTATCCTTACATGGGTGAATGGTTAAATAATTATTTAAGAAAGATATGATTTCTCTCCTTTATTTTGGATTTCAAGATCCATCATTTTCAAATCAATAATGATTTTGTTTTTTTATTCCCCATTATGGATATGCTATCATGATCATTATGAATCATAGAATCAACCATATTACAGTCCTTCTTAATGTGGTAATGTATTGATATTTCATAATCCATAATAATCTCTAACCATGTTTAAGGGATAATATTAAACTCAATATGTGTAAATAACCACATTAAACATTTCTGATATATATATATATCAGAAATTTCTCCATAAAGATAATTCAACCATACCATTAGTGAAAAATTACCATAGTTTACTCCAAATTATTAGTTGTGAAATTTTTCTAATGAAACATCAATTTTTTGAGGCACAATCTAAAACCATGACATTCGGAATGAGAATGAATCCCCATCCATTATTGGACATATAACTATATATTTAAAACCATAATACACTACATTGTTATGTAATAATATTTTTACTGAATAATCTTCTCTAATGTTCCATAAAATATTACTCTCATTAATCCATATAGAAGAACACGACTCCCTTCTAATTAAACTTGGTGAGAGTATTATATTGTCATGATAAATTATCCACAAACCATCAATAATATCCAGATAAACTAAGAAAACAACATATCTAAATTATGGTTTTGTGTCTAGGAAAATGTTCAAGTGTCTACATCATTGATGTATCCACTGACATATCCACTCTTGAGATTATATTCTCTAAACATTAAAACTTTTTTAGGAAAAATTCAATTTTTAATGTCATCATAAAATTTCTCCCTCATTTTACTATTCATTAAAAATCACAAGTTATCTTTATGGTATTCATTTCTCTATTATTGTGTATAAATTTAATTTGTAAATAATAATGAAAAACTAGTCATGGTAGTGTATAAAAAACTATTCATTAAATAATTGATAATATCATGGGATTTAGTAAGACCAAATGTATTAACTATATAATCACATTGTGGAATCCTTTTTTGTTATATTTTCTTTGGTATGTGATCCTTCTTGAACCTCCATTAATGATATCTAAAAAGAAGGTCAATATTAGAAATTTATTATGCTATACATTGCTGACCAAAAAAGTCATCAATAATAGTTAGAGGATAATTTTTATTGATTGTGGTCTTTTTCAATTCGTGGTAATCAATGAAAAGTCACATCAATCCATGTTTCCTCTAAAAAAGAATAATTGGATAATGTTAAGGTGACAGACTTAAAATAATGGGTCTCTTGTCTAGATTCTTCTAGAGTGTCTTCATTAATATCTACAAATCAATTGAATCGATTATATATAGTGTCATTTAAATAGGTGAGGAACTAGCTATGAGTATAAATGAGATATAAAATTAATGATTCAATGGAAGACTAGTAAAATCTTTTAGATAACATAAGAAACTACCAAAAAATAGAAAAATCATTAAGGGTGATTTTCTCATAAACTATCTAAAAAAACACTAATTCTGAATAAGAATAAAAACTGATACAATGGATGTGATTTCCACTAGAAGTTAATATTTATCCTCAATCTAATTGAAGATCATAGGTTTTTTTAATATCAAATCTAACTTTCCTTAGATTGATATAATTGTCTTATCTATATTGATAAATACACTCCATTCTTAATATAATATCGAATTCCTCAAGAGGGAGAATATTGAGATCTAAAGGAAGCACATTCCTAAAAACATCAAATGGTTAAGAATCCTGTAATTTTTATTGGATCATCATACCATTATAGGTTTTCAAGGCTATTTAGACATCTTATCATTGGGAATATTAATAAAAATTATTAGATAAACTTGATGATATAATTGAATTTATGTTACAATACTCAAAGTAGATATGTCGATATTTTAGAGTACCTATCACCACCCCAACTTCATTATTTTTTATTCAATATTTCAGTAAAACTAAAATGTTTCGTTTTACCATTATGAATATATGATTAGATTGTATAATCATTAATAGGATTTCTAAACCTCTTAATCATCATGTCAATCAATAAGACTATATTTCATAACTAGGTTATTCACGTTCATCATCTATTCAACCCCTTTATGATAATTCATAAAGAGTTTGTGAATTTCAAAAGCATATACCCTGGGAGTTTCAGACCACATGTTCAGTAATCGCCATTAGAATACAAAAAGTGATGATCAAGTCTAGATCAATGATACTTTTTATAGTTATTTCCCATAGGTTCTACTGTTCTAGTTCTATATTCCCATGTAGTATTAAGGTCGGGATTTAATTTCAGAGAAACCACTCACAGTATCCTTCAATAAAATTCCATGAAATTTTCATACACATTGAAATATCCTCATGGTCCTCACTAATATTTTCTCATCCTAATTATTATAGATTAACTACACAATTACACTATTACCATCTATAACAACCCATTCATTTAAAAAATAAATATTATATATTTTAATAAGAATATTCAACATATTTCAAAAATACCCACCTGAGGACCATAATGGGTTAGTGTCTTCAAAGACTACCTAAAAAATATCCTTATTTAGTGAAATATATTCAATATATTGCATAATCGTTTTTTCCACATAGTAATATTCATATAAAATTCCTAATTAAGACCATTCATTATATCCTACAGAATGTAATCCAAAGAAAGGGTCAAATAGAATACTATGTAAGGGTAAACATGGGACATATTAATACAACATGTGCATAAGGTCAAGGGAACATGAGAATCAAATTTTAAAATAATACCTTGTATATCATAGATCATAAACATGGGTCATGGAATAAAAATTGGAAATTCATAATAATTTAATCATAAAGGAATCAGTAAAAATGATCCATAAAACATTACATTGGAATATAAAATATAATTTTGGAACCCATATAAGCTTATATCATAGTGTACATGTATAAATAAGAAGATGTTCACTGATTAACTTAATGAAATGAAATCAAGTCCTTGTAAAACCATAAGGACATGAAATGATGGTCCATTCATAAAAGTTTTAACATTAAATTAGGACCAGACATAAAATATTTATATTATAATTTATCAATCATTACTTAGTGAATAAGTGGGAGATATAGGTCCCACCCATACTTGGTTATAACCAGACTAATGTCCTTAGTTCTAATATAACCATCACCCTTAGTAATATCATAACTGCTATCCATGGATATAACGTTACCATCATCACATAATTAACACTATATGTCGGTTTATCACAAGGTGATAAAAAATATATCATATTATAAACATTCAATATAAATTGTTTTCATAATAATTTCATTGTAGCATAACTATTTGAACTGAAAAAGGTTTCATAAACAACTCATCATTTCATGACTTGTGTTTATGATCTGTGACAGGTTGGATATGAAATTTTTATGTTATGATCATGATCACATACCCATATAAATAACATTTTTATTTCATAAGATAATAAAGTTATATCCTCTATTTTTAAAAATAATTATTATTTGAGGTCACCCTTTCATTATGCTTCCTTTCCACTTGTTATAAATAAAATCATTGATTATGGGTAATAAAAGGGACGATCTTTTTTATAAATAATTTAAAATTATTCTCCAAATTATAACTTATTTTGATGTGTTTCAAAATTAACTAAACAATTATGTTCCTTGGGCATCTGTTTGTATAATGTAATGAATATTCATTTAAAATTTTGTAATACCAAACTATGACGATATTAGGCTATTATAGTTTCTCCATGATCAATTGTTTATCCAACCAAAGAAAACTAGTATGAGAAGACATTTCTATAATCCCTATGGATAAGTCTATATATTTTTTAATATCCCAATTTTTTTGTACTGATCATGATTAACCTATGATTAAACCTTAGTTGTAATAGATTGAAATTTTATTGGAAATTGATGTTGATTATGTGGTTTTACCATTATTATTAGTATTTATCACACTATAATTTCTATTTCCAATCAATATATGGAACCTGAAGGAAACACATTAATGATGAATGTGATGTTCAATACAATTACTATCCTCCCAGGAAACTGATTTTTATGGGAGGAGTCATGAAAAATCATGGTTCTATACTCACATAACCTTTTCAAGATATAAATCATAATGGTAATTAAAATGAAAAAGGGAAGGAATGAAATTATATCAAGTCCTTAATGTGGCATTGTCCACCATATTCCTGTAGTTCATCAGAATCACTAGTGGTTGAAAAATGGATTAGTACCACTAAAATTATATTTTTGATTCTTCAAAGTAAATAACATAAGAAATTCATTTTGGATTTCTATGAAATTGAAGGTGAAATATATCAATGTTGTAATATTATAAAGAATGCGAGTAAATGAGATGAAATGTAATCCATGGAATGGGAAAAGTATAAGAACATATTTTTTCAATATATAATTTCTTATTATTATTCATATTAATATGGAAAATTAGTCACTTGATCTAAATAAAAATGATGACTAATCTTTTGGTACTTCTTAGGAAAATTCTAAAAAACATAAAAGAAACACTTTATGAATTATCATCTAACCATAAATTATGATTGATAGATTATTCAGTGGATTAATACCAATTCCCTCATGGATTTAGCCATAATATACTCTAGTAGCTTAGAAAAAAATCAATTTTATCTTATGGTGGAAATAGAAATTGGAGATAACCATCATTACCATGATTTTGATATTAAAATAAAGATTCAGTCTCAAGGAATCTTGAGTACATCCCATGGTAAAATGAAATTCCAAACATCTACAAGTGAAATTTTTTGGAAGAAACCTCAAAGGAAGTGTTTTAATGGAACGGGTATGTTATTAAAATGAGGAAATGTAGAATATAAAGCTCATGAATTTCAAATGTCAATGAATAAGATGGTCAATGAAGTTTTGTAAAAGAGGAGGAAACTAAAGATAAACCCATAGTTTAGTGATCTATGTTTAAATAAAATGGGATGTATACAAACAAGTTCCCAAGTATGAAGGTAAACAATGATGAAGGACATCAATAACCTCATAATGAAAAAGAGTAATGGAAACCTCTTTCTCACACTATTCTTGATGTAGAGTATGATAACGAAGTGGTGGAATGATTCAGTGTTTATGTAATGGAATTCTGGGTTAATTTTGTATATGTAATTTTATTATATTGTGGAATAATGACAAATTTACATATTATTACTCTATATTTTTTTCCATAATTATATAAGTCAATATAATGAATGACACGGGTAACCATGATAAGTGATTAAGGTGGTGAGGTGATATTTTATGGGAAGGATAACCCAAAAAAATTAATGATGTTGGGATAATAAAATATTGAGATGTTTGAATGTGATAAAATAAATGGGATAGTACTGTAAACCATAAGACTAAAAAGATATCAAGATGTTTTGTGATATGAATTATGTTTATAGAATTTTTGGATTTATGGTTTGAGTAAAAAGTTAATTTTTGAAATCATCCATGTTTTCACTAATGTTTTATGGTAATTTTGGTTATTACCATGTTTCAAGAGATTAATTGATAATGGTATTTATATGTTTGTTTTGTGATAATTAATAGTTGGATCATGTTTTTGAAAGATAAATGATATTTCTATTGACCAACATTATAATTTATTTGATTTTAATTTTTCCAATGTTTATTAGGGTAACCATTTATGAAATTGTTTACACAGATTTTTTTTAGTGAGGTTTTATATATTAAATTATTATCTCTCTATATAATGATTTAGAAATATCAGATAACCAATGTGATGTTAAAAATGATGGAATAACCTATCATTTTATGGATATCATTTTCTTTTAAATATTTAGGAATTAAAAATTTAAATTCATTTCATGGAATAAGAGATGAAGATGAAACTGATCAAGGTACATTAAAAATATTAAATATGCTTATGAAATGTCATGAAATAATGTACGTATTAATTGACATGAAAATTTTTCAACTATAGGGGAAGGATCATGAATCAAAAAAATTATCATAGTACCTTCTTGTCAAAAGTATAAAATATTTCCTTAGATCATCATAGATTTATGGGTTTTTAATTTTCAAGTTTCTCATGGATATGTTTTTTATCACCCTCCATTAGAACATGATTGTTAAAATTATGTTCTCTGTCTATGATTTCACTTTCCACCCATGTTACCCAATGTGGAAACCATATTATGAGATAATTATGGTAGCTGTTATGTTTCCAACATTACATTTTTAATAGGAGTTTTAGTATTCATTGGTACAATGTGGCTTTCTATGAAAGATTCTTTTATGAACTAAACCTTTAATAAAAAAAGAATTTTATAGGTGAAATTAATTTTAATGGGGGTATTATGTATCACCCTATTATTTTTATGAGATATCTTTAGAAAATAATTTAATTTCTTGATGTCTTGTGCTATACTCGACACATGTTTATCTTGTCCTACACACAACACTGAGTTCCTAAGAAATTTCATTTTATTATTATAAAATTTTAAACCAGACAATTATAAACGAACCAGTAGAATGGAGAGTATTAATAATATTATGTAAATTATTAAATTTTGGTTTAAAAAGGTATATTTAATTATTTAAAAAATTATTTATAAAATGTAAAACACTTTTTTATATAATTGAAATGTTTTTCCTGAAAAAACAATGCATAACCTTGTTTTCTACTGAAAAAGAAAAACAATCACTCATGTTGGATTATATATATGATATATATATACATATATATATATATATTATTCAGTATAAATTTTAACAATAATATTATATGTTTTTTAGATAGGATATAATTACAAATCCAATTTAACACATAAAATAATTATTTTTCTAAACATGAAAGTTTTCCATATTTTGACGGACCATTTGTTTTAAAACAATTTTTTTACACTTTTATATGTTCTATTTGACAAAAAAACTCATTTTTTAAATTAGGATATCAAAATTTACATTGGTTTATTTTTTTGGTATTTTTATGATAAGTTCAATGTTCTTATGAATAGTATAAAAATAAATAATTTTTATTGAAAAAATATTTTTCTAAAAAACTTGTTTAGATAGTATATATTTTAATGGATTTTGTGTTATAAATAGTTTAATTTTTTATCTTATAATCTAAATTATTTCATTTTAATCAATTTCACATTGAATTTTAGATATATTAAAAACATTCCAAACGTTAGATCATTTTACATTAACACCCAATTGGTTCGCCTCATCTATGGAATTAATTTTTATATAATATCTCAAAATTAGAAAAATTGAATTTTATAAAATTCATTCCATATTTGGAATCAGAAGATAAAAATTTATTAAATAGTCTCATTTTATTTTTTTATAATATGAATAGTATCTTTAGTAATTTTTTATTACTCCAGTTAATGCTATATTAGGTAAAATAAGGGTAAAATAATGTTATAAATGTTATAAAACTACCCTAAAACATTACCAAATGTTATTTTATGAATATAATTAGGCCCTTCACATGTATGGATATTAATTTAATAATTTAAGGTAAACGTCTCCATGTAATTGACTTGGATATTGTTAAAATCAGAGAGTGGAAAAATGTCACACTAATGCTTTTAAAAAAGAGTGGTGTTTTAAAAATTTTGTAAAATAGAAGATATGATATACTATGTATATTATTATGAAATATGAGATGCATAAATACATCATGGAATTTAATTTTTAATTTTTAGTGAAAAAATAATTTATATAAATAATTACACAATGATTATGTTCTAGTTATTCAATTAATGAAACAATCAATTAAATGATATTAGAAATACTAAAATAAATAAAATTTTAATTAATTAGGGTGATAAATTAATTTCCATGAATAATATGACATATAATGAGTTTATTAGTGTATTTTTTCAATGTTATCTTACTGGTTTGATTTTCATAATTTCAATATAATGAATTTATTCAAAATTTACACGAATGACATTTTATAAACATAATATTTTATAAAATTATATAAAAATGATAAAAATACTTAATAAGAACAATTGATATAAATTATGGTTTAAAATATCATAAATTGACCAATTCTTGTCCAATTTAAACCTTATATGTAAAAATATCAACCTTTTAAACTTGAAAATATTTATATAGTTTTTAAATTTAAAATAGTTTAACATAGGGTTAATCAAAATTATATGGTCAAAAATAATGAAAAGAATTTTATAAAATATATTGTATAATGAGATTAAAACCCTAAATCATTGTTGATTCCAATAAACAAAATTTTGGTGTTATTTGGATGGAGATTGAATTTATTATAAATTAATATTTTTTTTGGAAATTGAAAAATATCCCCTTGCTATCATTATTAGAGGACACCACCAATGGAAAAAATCTATAGTCATTTAGGGGTGATCTAATGTTGTTGGTTTGAAAAAGCGGTAATCACTATAACAGATCACTCTAATTTTCAACTCTTCTATATTTGCTAAAATAATTTGATATATATATATATATCTAAATAATTAATTAATAATCATAATTATTACTAAATTTTATTATGATTATGAAAACACCATTATAAAGTTTTTATCCCATTGAACAAGAAGTGAATGTGTCTATCGTGCATGTGTATGTCCTTCCGTCTCCATATAGTGATACAAATAATTTTCCACCACTGCATTTTATGATTGGGAATTATGATCATTTTAATTTTTATATATGATATTTTGTAAATAATTATACTTATTTAATTATAGTTTCATATATACCTTTTTGCCTTATAATTTTTCGGTAAATGATATTTTCGCTCATGTGTACCTATAGCTTACCATCTCCATGATGTGATGTGATCTGTTTTCTCTTATATTTCATGTGGATTGTAACAAGGATTAATATTATGAATATATTTGATATATAAAACATTAAAATATTATACAATTATTATATATCATATTATTTTGATTCTTTTAATATTATAATAAAATGAACACATCATTCATGTATACGTATATCATACCGTCTCAATGAACAATAAATTTTATTTTATACATATAACATTTATGAATCACCATGAATAAGTATATAATTAATGTATATATATATATAACTCATTTTTATCATTATGGATATGATTATTCCGTGATCTATGTAAGAGGATCGTGAAAAAAACTCAAAACATGTACAAAAAACACAGTGGTTAAAACATGAGACATAACGTTAACAAGAAATTATTAATAATTGCGAAATAAAAATTCAAAATTAAAAAATGAATGGAATTATTAATATTAATAATGTTGTGTCGCATAAATATTATTATTTTTTCCTTTGGTATGGATTATCTTTCATATGTGGGTTTGGCTCTCGAGTTTAAGGTGTGATGGGTTTAAATATTGAGTTTCTATGTGTTTTTATCATGGAGAACAATTAGTGCATGGTTAGGAAATATTGTGTGGCCTTCTATAGAAATCCATGAATTATAAGGAGTGGTGGTGGTATTATGTATTGTGGGTTACACACATTTTTTCAAGCCTTTCAGTTAGCATATGAGTAGCCACAGTCTCAGAAAATAATAATTTAACACCGATGGTGCACATTTTCCACACTGTACGACCAAACCCTTCATGTTACAAGGTGTTCCTAGTAAGTGGCGCATGATTGGAACATATTTTGGTAATATGTTCATGCATCCGATATCTTAATTTTTTTAAATTAATAATCTACACATACTGAATTTTAACCCAGAATCTGTCCATTTCTCCCTTCCCCTAATTCCTGCGACCCCAAGGGTTATCATTCTTAGTTATTAAAACCTATTTCTTCTTCACATGCTGTTGATCTAAGTACTATTCCTAGTTTGGACTATATTTCTTTTTTAAAACTCCTCTCCCATACTCCCTCTTCCTCCTTCCATTTCTTGTGATTCATTCCTCATCTATTGTCTCTTGTACCTAGGATTCATGTTTCCCATTTATTTATGTTGGGATTTTTTCTTGTTTATGTTTTCTCATGGTAGATATTGTTTCATGGAACCTTCATGATTTTTTTGGGTGTGCGTTGTTGAATCACCTTGATAATGTGGGTAGTTTCCCTTATAATTTTTCTTTATAATTTATTATTCATTAATATCATTCTTTTCAAACTTTTATTACATGTTAAATAGTGTTTTGTAGTGTTTAGATAAATTATTTGGTTTGTAATGTGGATAATCCTTCCTTGTTTCTTGATAAACGAAATGTTTTGTAAAATATTTCACACCAAGTGTTTGAAAAAAACGGATTGTTTTCCTTTTTGAGTGTTTTGTAATATATAAATCATGATTTGGTCATATAAATGATTTTTAGTATTTGAAATGATGGTTTGGATTTATACAATGGATTTCTAAATGGATCAAACTTAAAAACAATGTGTATTTGATTCTTTAAAATGGTTTGGTATATTAATGTGATGTGTGGCCCATTCTGGATTTTTAGGAATGCGATTTTGTTTTATAAATTCACTGAATGTGGTTAAAATATAGTTTGTAAATTCATTGTGAAATGGAAAATTGTATGTTTATATCATTTTTAAATAGAGAATGTTGTTCTTCGATATTTGATGGTTTTGGGAAGGTTGTTTGTGGCCTGTATAACACTTTTTCAAGTTGGAGAAAATTTTTATCATGAAAAATATCCATGGAAAATAGATTTTCATTTTTTATAAAAAAATTCAATGGGTGGGATGTGCTTGTTATGGAATCATCATGACCCATATACATTTTGTATAATGGGAGATCCTTGGGATGGAATACTTTTATTTTTATTTCCTTTAAGGAATGTGATTGATCATTAGGGTGACTCAAGGGATGTATATTGTGCTGATTATTATTATATATGTTTATGTAAATGGTTCCTCAATATGCATCATTCAGATCACCCTATTTGTACTCTTTAAATGTGAACCCGAAATAGTGAGTGCATTTTATGATAATGATTGTTACACAATAATTGATTATACACATGGTAGTCACCCATATAAAAGGGATATGTTGTTTTTTATTTCTATGAGATAGGTACCCTCGATCTATACGAGGTAGGCTGTGTCTAGGTGTGTGAGGGATTTATTGATGTTATCGAGTGAGCCATGGTTTCTAGGACGAGTGAACATGTATTGTTTGTTTTGGATTCTTAATGAGATCTTCGGTTCACCTAAGTCTATCAACACATAAATATCAAGAATAAATGGTTATGATTCATTGTTCATTAGATACCCTTGAATTAATTTTACCATTTACATTGTTGTATGATTTTTGTTCTTATTTCTTTAGGAGTGTGATCAGTTTCTAAAAAAGAATAAACATTCCCAAGTTTTTTTGTGACAAAAGGTTTTTTAAATGTTTTACATTCTTTATATCCTTTCTAAAATACATTTTAACTTCCTATTAAAATGATCATGGTAATTTTATGGTAAGAATTTTGTTTTAAATTGGGAAAATGGAAATGGGCTGTGTTTCTTATTGATGTGGAAAATGTGTGTAAATTCATACATTTATATATTTTATTTCAAACATAAAGTTGAGGTTTCTTTTATTTTAAAGGAATTTCACTGGGAATATATTTTTTTGGGCATACCTGTAATGTCTTAATACTGACACCAATAGTTAATTCTTGTTTTTAGCATTCATGATAGGATCCCATTTGGTATTGACTATAATGGGAAATGGTTATCATTGGTATCAATGGGTGACAATTGGGGTCACATTGAGACATTGTGGTTTTTGTTTTCAGTTTTTATATTAGTTCAGTTTTGTTCATTTTCAACTATTATAAAAGATTTATTTTTTAGAAATTGATATATATATGTTGTGATACTTTTTTTACATTCTGCTACTTAGTTTATTTATTTTTATTGAGTAAAATTGTTCACTCTGTTATCCATATTGTTTCTCGACACCAGTTTCTAGCCCATGGGGTTTGGGAACACCTCATATTCCATTTCTAGGGCTCGCTTAGGGGATTGTTTTCTGGTCAAACTATGATGGTTTGTGAAAAAATGGTTTCATTGTAGATAAATATTTGGAGGACCTTGCACTCAATGTTACCTTTGTTATTCAAGCATATCAAGGTAGAAGTATTAGTAATTTCAAACCATTGGGGTGTAGGTATGAGGGATTTTCTGGCCAACCCTTTCACTACAAAACCATCGATATCCATGGGAAGTTATGTTTTGTTTTCTCATTTGGTCTTTGTGGTTTTATTAGTGTATATAATACGAAATGGGAGTTTTCCCATTGTTCTTTGTGAGCTCGCATGGCCTGGAAAGCCATGTGGAGCCAGTAATATGGTCCCAGAGTACACTATATGATGGTGGTGTGATTGTCATTTGGCCTTCGACCTTATTTCGAAGTCATCCTTTGATAGTAGTTACCCCTTTTAATTTTTTTGAGATGTATAGGATTTTGAGAAATGTTTTTGAAAAATCTTTCTACGTGATTGTGAAAAAATAGAATTGGAAGTGGAAATGGATTGATTTTGGGAAAATGGAAAATGATTTTTTATTTGTGGAGAATGTTTTGGAATAGTGGATTTTTGTAAAATGATTTTTTAGGGTTTATTAGAATTTGTAGTTTGGAACTAAAAAATATTTCTGAAAAAGTGGTATTTGGAAATATTCTTTAAATTGGATTTTTAGTGCCTGAAAATATTTTGAATGAGAAGAAATAGGTTTTGGGATAAAAAATTATTGGATTTTAGTTATTTTAAATGATGAAGTAGATTTAGACGTGGAGTTTGAAAATGGTTTTATGACTTAGTGGTTTTTGGGATTTTGAAATGTTTTGTGGATTTTGAAAAGGGAATGTTTTTTTAACCTTTGGTCTACCAATGGATTCTCATAAGCATTGTAATGTCTAGAGTGTGGTTTGATGATGATATTGGAAGATAAGTTCCCAAAAATTAAATAAGTTGATGAATGCACAAGGTGGAATGTAATGTGAATGTGAGAGACTCATTGAAATTCCATTTATGAGTGTCCAACCCACCAAGTTTGTTTTCTTTCTTAGGTATTTTCAAGATCATTTTTTTGAAAGCCTGTAGGTTTTTAGTTTGTTTTCTTATGATTTTGGAAGTGTTGTATATGCAGTGTTTTATGTTTGAGAACTCCCATTGAAGGGTTGGTTTTCATAGAGATATTTGATTTGTTATTATCTAGATTTATCCCCATAGATATTCGATGGATGTATTTTGTGCATCTTTGGGTGGTTCCCCATTACCCGGATTTCCAGTTGACCAACCTAATGATTTCTTCCTTGAGTTTTGAATGTTAAATCCTCCTCTCTTTTATGGTCAAGGAGATCATCTGAAAGTGGAAGAGTTGATGATTAAAATTTAAAGTAACATCAGACTCATTTAACTACATGATTCATTAAAGCTGAAATTTTGTAACACTATGTGTGAATTACCCCCTGAATGTGGTTGAAGTAAAAATCTAAGAATAATCCTCAGGAAGATCTTACTTAGGAGTTATTTAAGACATCATTCATCCAGTAGTATTTTTCTTAGGTGGTTAAGGTGTAAAATGGGTTGAATATGTGTTCGTTAAAGGAGGTTAGTGGTTTAGCATTATAGTTATTTCACCACTTTATATAATATGGTTATGTACCTTCTTGAGTTGATTGTCGACGATTCCGTAGTGGCTCAACATTTTGTGTGTGGGATTCATCCTAAACTATAGTCAAAGGTTCTAAATTTTATTTAACTTCTATTACTGATGTGTTGAGGAAAGATATTTATATTTATGTTGTGATAATAGTATTACTTGTGGTTTTCATCCCTCCTTAAGTTCCTGGAAGTAGTAAGGTGATTTCTAGTGAGGAAGTGGGGTAGCATTTGGAAGATGGTAGTGTTGGTCATGGGATTAGAAGTCCGTTTGATCATTATTATACTCCTTCTAAGTTAATGATATTGGTGTTCCATAAATGCAGTAGGTAAAATCATAAGAATATATTATGAGTTAGTGCATCGAATACCTTTCATGCATATAGGCACTTATGCCACTTAAAACATTTTTGTCGGGTTATGGCTAGGATGCATCGTGGAGCCAAACCCACCTCCTTGAAAGAAACCACAACCCGTTTATATGAGTAGGTTTTTTTGGATCAATTTAATGATATTTTTATATGTGACCTCCTAGTTATAGTACTTCTTCATATTTTACCAATTGTGATTGGTGGTGATCACTTTTATTTGAAAAGTAAGTGGATCTCTTGAGAACTCCAATTCTAATGGATGTGTGTTTTTCATTTAGAAATTATGAATCATTATATTCTAAGTGGTGCGTTGTGATATTGGATCCTGATAATAGTGTCACAAATGATTCATACATTAGGGATCAACCAATAGGTCCCGAAGTGATTCCATTCATACGGTTATGAAATCACTCATTGTGTGGGGGACTTTCGTTCAACTCTTATCTCCAACATTCAAATGAGACAGTATATATTTCATGTCGATGTTCTCTATTTAATAGTGAGTACCCCCATGTTCTAAAAATCATGGTGTTACCATTATGCAATCCCAACTTATTTTCATTTTCATATATTGATCATTAATTATTTTCCCCTAGGAGGTATTCCATTTTGGGTGGCTTCTTTTTGTTTCCCTCAACCTCCTCCTCTTATGGTGGACATTTTTATTCCCATGTTTGGGGAGTCTCTTAATCATTTAAACTAGTTGGTTCTTAATGGTGGGGAGACTCACCCTGGGTCTCTAATAGTGTTATTATAAATATGATCATTGTTAGTTTGTTTCTAATGGAAGAAAGTCCATTCTGGCCACCCATGTTGATAACCCTGTGGAGTTCTAGTGTTGGATTTGCAATTTTTTGTTTTAGTTGTTGTCTTGTTTTAGGAAAGGAGAAAAATTTCTTTTTAGAAGTGGTTGATATGTTTTGTTTAATAAGAGGGATTATTAGGTCATAGAAATTTATATTCATTGATCAATAAACTATAAGATTTTGTGGCTTTTGGGGGCATAAAGTGTTAATGGTAAGGTGAATTGTGACTCCCATATTTTTTTTTGAAACATGATCTATTTTATCATTCACAATTGGGTTTGGATCTCTAGTTTCATGTGTTACAGGTTTAAATTTTCAGTTTTTGGGTGTATTTCTCTTTGATCACGGTCAATGTATGGTTTGGGAAAACTGTGTGCGCTTCCCTAGGAATCAATTTAACATATGTTTTGGCGGTAGTGTCATAGCATATGGATTGAAGAAGAGTTTTCAAGATTTGGGATAATATTTTGGGTTTCCACAATCTCAAGACATAACTATTTCATACGGTTGGCACATAGTTTGAAAACTGTGTGGCTAAACCATACATCTTCATATGTGTGTTTAGTATGGGGTGCACGGTTGTTGCATGGTTTTGAAAACCATGTGGCCAAACTGTGTGTACTTCTAAGATCTTTTATTTTTTTTAAATTCTAAATCCACCATTTTAGGATTTTAACCCAATATCAACAAATTTCTCCCTTCCCTTAGTGTGTGTGACCCTAAATAGACTCCTCTTTATTTCTTTGATCCTTCTTCTTCCTTCGTTTGTGTGGATATAAGGGTTATTTATGGTTATGTTAATATTTGTTAATGAAATCACATATCGTCATCCCTCTCATACTCTTACTTCTATTTTATTTTGAGTCCTTCTTCACATTGGGACTCTTGGAGCTATGGATAATGTTTTTCCATGATTTATTTTTGGGGGTTTTTCATGTTTATTGTTTTACGTATTAGATATTTTCTCTTGGAACCACCATAGTGTGGTTTCGGGTGTGCGTTGTTGAATTGAAGTGAGATTGAGGTGGCTTCCCCATTTTAGTTACCTTTATAATTTATGATTCTTTTCTATCGTTCTTTTAATACATTTCTAATATGATAGATAGAGATGTGTGATCATTGGATAAATTTTTTTGCATAGAACTGGTTATTTCTTCATTGTTTTGTGATAAATGGAATTATTTTTTAAAATATTGCACACCATGTGTTTGATTAAATGTCTCATTGGCCTTTATGAGTGTTTGAAAATATTTATTGCATGACTTGGTTTTATAAATGAATTTGTGGCATTTGGAAAGATGTTTTGAATTTATCAAAATAATTTATTATTGGTTCAGATTTTAATGTGATGTGTATTTGATTCTTTAAAAATGGATTGGCATATGATGACATTGTGTGTCCCATTTGGATTTTTTTAAGAAAGTGATGTTGTTTTACACATGCGTTGTAAGAGGATAAAAGAGACTTTTCAATATAATTGTGAAATGTAAAATGGTGTGTTCAAACACTATTTACATGTAGGATTTGGTTCATTGAGAAATGATAGATTTTTTATAGGTGTTTGTGGCCCATATGGAACATTGTAAAGATGGTGAAAATTTTTATCCTAAAAACTCTCCTTGGAAAATCATCATTCCTAGTTTATAGAAATATTGAAATTGTGGGATGTTCTCCCTATGGAATCCTTGTGACTGGTTTACTTTTTGTTGAATAGGAGTTCCTTTGTATGGAATCCTTTATGATTTATTGGATTTTTGGGAAGAGGTTGATCCTTTGGGTGACCCGATTGATGAATATTGTGTGGATTATTATTATTTATGTTCATGTGATTGGATTCATAAATTGAATAGGTTGGATTGTCCTATTTATACTGTTTATAAGATAACCTTGCACAGTGAGTGAATTTTCTAAGAATGATTTTTGTCGTAGCTTATATTATACACTTGCTAGGGGCTGACAGCATGGGGATATATTGATTATTATTACTATAGGATAGTTCCCCTCATTATGTACCTTTTAGCGTATGCCCTATTGTGTGCTAGTGTTATTGATGTAATCAGGTAAGGAATGATTTTTGGGATGATTCAACATGCATAGTATGTTTTGGATTATTCATGAGATCCTAATTTAACTCATGTTTATTAGAATATAGTTATATGTGGTTAATGATTATGATTAAATGTTGGTTAGATACCCTTGTAAGACATTTCTTACTTCCATTATTTTATAATTTTATTTCTTATTTCATGAGTAGTGTGAATACATGACAAATGTGAATAATTGGTTTCATGTGATTTTTTGAAAAAATATTTGGAAATATTTTACAATCATTATTTTTTTTCTAAAAGAAATTTTTTTATCATCTTAAAATTATAATGGTACGTTCATGGAATGAATTTGGTATTAAAGTTTGAAAAATAGAAATGTTCTATGTTTGGTTTTGATGTTGATAATGTGTGTGAAAGATTAATATTATATATATTATTTCAAACTTTATGTTGATGTTTATTTTATTTTAAATGATGTAAAATGGGAATAGAATTTTTGGGCATTAATACATCGTTTTAATACTCACACCTATAGTCAATTTTTAAATTTTTTAAAATATGATTCTGTTTTGTATTGATCACTATGGGAAATGGTTGGATTTGGAATTAGAGGGTGATTCATGGGACCATATATAGATGTTGGGGTAATCGGGATTCATTTTTTATTGTTAATTTTTTTTATTTTCATATTTGTGAAAAATATTTTCTATTTTTACATTGATATATATATATATATATGTTAGGAATCATTATTTACTTTCTTCTGCATAGTTTTTTTATTTGTATTAGTTGAAATCATTCCCTCTCATGTCTCTGTTGATGGTTGACATTAGTTTCCATCCCATGGGGATCAGGAATGCCTCAAAGGCCATATTGCATTCCATATTGGGTGAAGCTTGTGGTGTCAAACCATGATAGTTTGTGAAAATTATGTTATATATATATAGTAAACTATTATTTATTATAAACAAGTTTTAACTTATATGAAGCAATGAAATACTTGTGGAAAGATATTTTTGTCTCGTATTTATTTGTGGGGGAAATATTCCTTATAAAGTGATTATTTATTTTGTATCTTGTATATAATTATATTGAATGCATTTTGTTTTTCTAATTTTGAATAATATGGTATTTTCATATACATCTAATTTTCATTCTTTTATGGGGAATATGATTTTATTCATTATATAATTTCATGTGTTTATTTGACAATATCATCTACATATACGATTGTTTCATTTTTAAATCTTCATTGGGGAATATTTATCATCCGCGTCCATGTATTCAAAATGGTTTTTTATATTTTACTACAAATTTTTTAAAGTAATTTTACCCTGTTTTTTCATTTTAATTGTTGTTATGAATGAAATATTTTTTTTTCATTATCTAAACAAGGTAATATTTTAATTTTCGGAAAATAATTTGAATAGAATGCTTTTTATTTATATGTCATGGACATATTTTTTCGCCATCATGATGGCTTAATGACTTCAAGAATGACTTACATGATTATAAACTTCTTTTAAAAGTTATATTTTTTTAAGATTTCATTTCTCATTGAAAAAATGATTTCTTAATAGAAAAGGTATTTTCTTAAAGAATTATTTCAAGTAATATTTCAAAATTAAATTTCCATATAAGATGAAATTATATGATATTACATATGATTTATTAAGGGAATTAATCAAGGAAACCATACTTTTTCTTTCTATGAATTTTTTATGTTTGTGGTGGAAAGATATTTATGAAACCTATTACAATTCCACGAGTATGATTATTATGAATAACTATTTAAACTCGTTTCTTTAGATTGGTTCTAATGTGAAGAATATTTTAAGTAATAATGGAACACATATGTATAGTTATCATTATGTTATTAGTGAGAAATATATCTCTATATAATTAATTAGTTAATGAATTATATCTTATTAGATAGTCAAGGGAAACAATATGATATTCTCAATCCATGATGGTAAACATGTCGTTGTTCTTGTTCTATTAAGGGTAAAAGGTAAAAGGGTTGATTAGATAGTCTTAATAGTTATCTGTGACTTATTAAATGGTCTTATATACTTATGATGATTCCATAATCATTTATGAATTAAACTTAGGTTTCAAGATTGATTTACGATGAATTTTTATTCTTATGATTCATGTCCTTAAATGTTAATGTTTAATGTCGTAACTCATTATTATGATCCTTGAAAGGTTGGGAATGAACATTGAACGTTAATATCTTGATCACATACCCATATTTCTTATTTTATGACATTAGATGAAAATAAATTTATATCTTACATTTTTACCCTTACTGATCATCTAATCTCGCCATTTCTTTATGTTTCCATTCCATAGGTTATGAAGAAACATTTTAATAAGGGGTATTTAGTGGTATGATCTTTGTGGGAATTATTGAAGATCATTCACTAAAGTAGAAGATTGTGTTTCATGTTACCAGTGGAACTAAATTATCAATATCATTGGGAATGTGTTTGTATAATCTAATTAACATTATTATAAAGAGTCTTAATATCATAGTATTAAAATCCTAAGTAGTTTTTGAGATTGTGGGTATGATTTAGATAAAATATATAAAAATACAATTTTTGATGTCTTGATTTCATTCAATGAATCCAATTTATTGAAAATATATATATATATATATATTATCATTATATAATATTTCAAAAATAATAAATATATAATAAATTTTTAATATTACCATTAAATATAATCCCATAATAATCTATGCATAAATATTATAATAAATTTTATTTAGGTATTAAAATTGAGAAAACAAGAACATGTTATATTTGATGAATGGGTAATAAAATGCTATTATATAATTATAAAATAACATTTAATGAATTTTAATGAGTTTATAAAAATCATATTTACACATAAAATCTATTGTTATAATCATATATATAAGGAGGTAGTGAAAAATGATGTACATGGATTATACAGGTGGTAGTCATCACATACACCCAAATGATTTAATTTTTCAAATGATGAAAAGTAGGTAGATAATGGAAATTATAAAAAACATAATAAAATATAGGGATTGTAATAAAAAAATTATGATATTATATTATTATGTTAATATAATATTTTAATGATGTATAAGAAGAATGAATCTTGAATGAACTTGGTTAAGGCTATTACCTCTTTCTAGGGTGTCATCCTTTAGATCTCTCTATAATAATTCTTAGGTTGGTATATTAGATAAAACAATAACTCTAGGTTATGTAAAATGGTTTTTGGATGTTATTTGGTTATATCATGGTCGATTTAAGGTCTTGAATATGGTTGTATAAGTGATGGGGTGAAGGGATCCATTTGTTAGTGAGAGAAGTTTCACCTCTATTAATAACTGTAACTTTAAGATAACCTAAATATCTTTCTAAAGGGAACGTGGAATCAAGGAAACAAAAAATATATTATATTAATTTATTGTTATAATTCACTCATCCAATCAAAATATATATTCTAATTTGAGATATTTTTCTCTTTATCCCATAATATTAGACATTTATCCCTTTAAACCATAACCGTGGTACCTATGATTAACTTTTGTATAATTATTGTTTATTAGAAAATGAAACAGAACATATTATGTAATTTGAATGTTATGATTAAAATTATAAAAAAATAGATTTTTAAATATACCAGGTTTCAAAATAATTAATTTTAATATAAATATACTAAACAAAATATAAAAATTTCAAAAAAAATCATTTTTTAAAATAAAAATTATTTAATATTAAGTTCATGTATATTATTGATTTATAATTAATAAAATGAGTTTTTAAAAAAAATTAGACTACGGAAAAACTGAATATTTCCTAATATGTACATAATTAATGAAAATGAAAAAAAAAATCATTTTATTTGAATAATACATCACTTGGGTTCTAAAATGTCAATCATAATATTCTTAAATAATCATGATATTTATACATTATCTAATTTATATCTGAATTTTATATTTGATCCTTAAAAAAGGTTTTACATGATTTCAATTCAATCTTATATCCGGATGTTGTCATAAATTTTATAGTATTTTAAAAAATTATATTTTCATTATTCAACTAATGATAAATACATTTTGAAAACACAAAAACATAACTTTAAGATAATTTTTCTAAGATTAATTGAAAAATTATGTTTATTTATGAAAATTAAGACCCAAAAATTATTATATTTCTCTTTGAAATGAATATAAAAAAATAAAATAAAATTTTCTTTTATAGAACAAACATCTTTTCATAATTAATTATTCATAATATTTTTTCATAATTATAAATAATTGAATAAAAATAAATATATTAATTATTACGTTTAAAAAATTAAATATTGTCTTAATAATATTTTACAGGAAATCAATTTTTAATATTAGGGTTAAATAAACAATACATAAAAATAGTTCTTTGAAAAATAAAAATTTTTAACATTAAATCATATTAATTATTTTTCCTCTAAATGTAATAATTTTTAATAAATTTATATATTATTATTTACTAGAGGTTTTAATCCACTTATAATTTTCAAAACAATGTTTTAATAATATTTCACTACTCATTTTAGTTCAGTGTTACATGTAAAATAGAATTTAAAAAAATATTTATTTAAAATAGAAGTGAATAATAAAATATTAGGGTTTTATATTCTCCACAAAATGAATAAATTTTTTATTATAATATTTTAATCACTCACTCCTAAAACTAGCTAAGAATATTTATTATAATAGAATGACTCAATATTTAATGTATTTTGGGATATCTAACTCATTATCTATGATATTTCTAGATAACTTAAATATTATTTTATAATTGAATAATATTTAGATTTAAATTTTTTAATACCAATTTTTCCAAATAAGAATCCTTATTTGGTTATATGACTTCCGTGTTTTTGGATAAATACCATAAACTTCTGTGTTTTTATAATCATACAACCAAAAACTCTAAAACCAAGTAATTAATATATTAATATACAATAACGTAAATCTAATCCCACGGGTTCAAACCCAATAGAAGATTAAATTTCAACAAGTGAAAAGAACAATATTTATAGGTACTATCTTCCAAAAATACCTGATTAAAAATGTGTTGTTTAATTTTGATGTAATCAATAAACCAATATATATTTTCACCAATAATTTAGTATGCTAGTGTTCTTGTGGAAAATTAATATTCATTTAAACATTCATTAAATCAATTAATTAGTAAAAAATAATCCAAAAACTATTGTAGGATCTTTTATTAATAATGAATATACTTACAAACGCATTATTTTTCAACCCCACTTAAATTGTTGTGATTTTAAAAACTCTTCCATGATCCCTTGGGTTTTTAGGTTTTTTATATATTTCTTCCTAATTATCCCTTTTATTGATGTAATGTTTTCCTATTTTTTAAACATCCCACTTTTAAAAAATATAATTATTAGTGGTAACATGGGAATAACATCATTTACCTCTATTTTGTTAATGGAAATTAGCATTTTTTCATTGTATTGTTGTTGTTATGTGTCCCCTTATTCCATTCATGTAACATGATAATGTTCCATTATGAAATTTCCCTTGGATATTCTTCCAACATATTTTACATATATGATGTTGAATCATATTTCCTTTATTCAATTTATAATAAAAAAATTCATGAAACTCAATTTTTATATTATTTTTTATGTCCAAAAATCCATAGAGGTTCATGTTATTAATCATATCTTGAGAAAACTAGTTAGGAATAACAATAAAGTTTTCCACTCTAAATCTTATCCCATTCGGTTTCATAGCTGTAAAATCATCTCATTTTCCTTCAAACATTATTTCATATCGATTTCTCTTCATTAGAACTATTTAACAAAACCAATGGAGGTTAGAATAAGAAATATAAAATAATAACCAAATAAAGTTGAGTGATCAACTGTATAAAAATTAATTCGATGTTTTATTAGTATATTACTCCAAAACAACTTAATCATATAATAGTATGGTAGTCCCATAAGGAAAAATACCATGAATGGTTGGTGAATTAGATTGTGATAGATTTAATCCTCTTTCCATTTGTATCATGTTTCGCTATTAAGTAAAACTATCTTATATCTCTTTACAGTAGAAAAGTATAAAAATAAATTCAATCATGAATAGGACACCAATATTTTTCTTGGTTCACCCTCACTGGGCTTTGTACAAGGAGCATAAACTAGTGATGTGATGATGTACAAAATCCACTATATGTGCACTATTATTTACATTGTTCAAAGATGACTCATTGTCCCTTCGGGTTTACAACGAAAAAAAATATTAAAGCTCGTTGATCTCTCAAATGTTGTGTGATCAATGCTTCTTCAAAAGGTCCACATATAGTTTAAAGACCTATAGCTCTCTTCAATTGAATGAATACCAGCATCCTCAACTGTATGTGTATACTCTGTTAAAGTTCCACTTTCATTCATAGATGAATACCTCTTTACCACAGAATTGAACTAGGAAACCTAAAATTTTACGTGCAGAACTTATTATGCCTTGCGTAATTATATGGAATTTCGTGCAAAATATCTCTTTTTGAAACAATCCCTACTCATCTTTTCACACATCTTCAACAATTCCTTGAATCCTCTATTTTCTTCACAACGTCTTATTTTACTTGCAACTTTCACATTTTCATGCAACATCCTTTTCATCCAAATTTTACACATGTCAGTTCTAATATCTTCGCTATGTCTTGAGCTCTTTTTAATGAGGGGGGTCACCTAATATTTATTGGAAAACTTGAAACCTGCACAAAAATCCCTCCTTAAGCATGAAATTTTCTTGGAGCGCAAAGGACACATCTTCCATGCAATACTGTATTCGTGCACTACTCCAATATTTTACACACATCATGACTTTTATATTATTCGATCTTCTGATCTTGGAATTACTATTATGTGAAAAACCCCAATCCTATATTTTGTGAACCACTACAATATTTTTGCGCCACCTTGAATCTTCTCTTTTTGTTCCACCTACAGATCATCCATTCATTTGTCGAGGTTCTTCTATTAATCATCGATTGTCAACAACATCTCTTTAAGTTTACAACTCACCATGTAAACCTCATTTGACAAAAAATGGAACATCGTGATCTTCTTTGTCCACAAACACAACATGGATACTTACTTGTTCAACAAACACAACCAAACCAAAAATACTTCAAGGATGCATTGAGGGATTTTTTTCCAAACATAAGATAATTTCGATTCAACTAGGGGTATCTATGTCATGAAAGATTATTATTCTAAAATTAATACTTTATATATCTAAACCCTATTATCATATGAACTGAGGTGAAATGGTGATAATTTACATATTTTTTATATCCTTTTAGATGAATATTTTATATATATCTTAATAAATCACAACCTAAAACCTTAACATTTAATGTTATTAATAATTATAAATAGAAGAAATTTATTTCAAAACCAATATAAAACATTTCTTATAATTACTCTTCAAATATGGAAGCCTTATTTTCATACCATAATCAGCATCATTCCCCAAAACCTAGGTTAATGGAATCATAAAAATTAGTGAGGTCATTCGCTCAATAATGGTATAAATAGGGATAAAAATAGAAGATCTTAATTGATAATAAGATTACCATATTGGTTGGATAACTTAATAAGGATATAAGTTCATAAAATATGAAACCCATACCCAAAAAAAATATAATATAAATCATGTGCTATAGAATAAGTAATTTTATAACATTAAATATTAGTTATAAGAGTGATAAAACAACACAAAATATTGATCCATGAGAGAATGTCATTGTATTATGAATGTGACAAAAATTTGGGTTCACATACATCATCAAATAAATTACTATCCATTTGCAATGTGCATAGTCAAGACCATTATCAAATAATTACTTGTGTCCCATAGTGGATTGGGTTCACTCATTCCCTTAAGAACAATTGGGACGGATTCCCTAAGTTATTTTAGATCACTCTCATACCGCTAAAATATTATCATTGTATTTTTTTAAAATTTACCTAATGTATTGTAGGTGTATATACTTTCAATCCCACCCATCACATAGTGAAATACAAACTTATGTTTTCCATCAAAACATAAGGAATAAAATTTTTTAGTACCAATTAAAAATTAAAAAATAAATAGAATAATGGGGATATTAATTAAATTAAAAAATTTGAAAAATGGAAATGAATTATAATAATTATGAATATAACTGAAAGAAGGAAATGAAATCCAAGTGGTGAATGCTAACAAATCATTATTTTCCACACCAATATAAGGAATTTTAAAAATGTCCTCTATAGAATATGTTAAAAATATTAAATCTAAAACCATTTTAGAAAAATTAAAATATATTAAAAAAATATCTGAAGGAATCATTAAATTATTTATGTTAATATTCTGAAATAAATATAAATAATATAGATATGTAAAAGAATGTTTTGAGTAAAATTCTCTAATAATTTTAGAGAAATTGTTTCAAATATAACCCCTTGCTGATGTGTTAACCACAAAATCAAAATATATTGAAAGATATCAAATTACAAGGATTTTTAAATCCACATATTTTTATGGAATTTTTCAAAGAATGAATTCATGGGGGTATTTACACCAAAAAATAGTATGAAGGTGGTGAATATAAAACCAATCTCATTGAATGGAAATTTTGACGAGAAAAACACTTTCCTTATACATCCAATTGGATAGACATGGTCTAAAATAATGTATATTTAATTATAATTTATTATAATTCTATATTATTTACCATATTTTTTATCTTTATATACACTATTCATATATTATTTTCTATTATCCCTTGAATAATCATTTTGTGAGAAAATAAATATTTTTTATTAACAATTTTTCTCTCCTGGCATGTTCTCATTCAATTGTTCTTTTTGTATACCTTGGTCATGGATATATCATCTAATTAATTTTAATGATGGTTTCAATTATGATTGATATATAGTTCTGGAGTTCCATGGTTATTTAGTAGAACATATGGTGATGACTCACATGGAAATGATCAAAATTAGATTTTTAATTTTTGATTTTATTGGAATAATTGATTTTTTTAAAATATATACATATATACATATATATTAATATTAAATAACAATTAAGTCATATTAAACCCAACATTATGACATGTTATTACTATATAATATAATTCCTTAATCATTCATAACATGGAAATTATAAAATATTCATAGATGTTGTAAAATCGGTCAAAATTAAGACACATTACCGGGAATGAATGTTTAAGAACATATAATTGTACATGAATGACCTAAATTTTAAAAAAGATTAATTATTTTAAATATATATATTTTATTCATCAAATCCAATTTCAAAAGGTGGCTTTGAAAAATAAAATACATCATTCATGGAGGTGGTAGTCTATAAGTACTCACATATGGTGTTTTCATTATTAAATGGATAGAAGAGAGGTGAATAATAATTATGTGATGAATATAAAAAAAATTAATTATATTAATGATATTTATTTCATTTTATTTGTATGTTTTTTAAATATTCTGTGGAGGGTGATGAAGAAATATTCTTAAATGAACTCAATTAAGACAATTATATTTTCCTTGGTTATCTGCAGTTGGATATATATTTAATAAATCATAGAATGAACTTTTGATGATTCCAACACCTATATGTCATATAAGAGGGTTTTTAAATATGACTTGTCATGATCTTGGATAATATAAGGTTCTCAACATTATTAAATGTATATGGTGGTGAAGGGACCCTTTTATAGGTTATAGGAGTGAAGCATTTAAAATACTAAAAAATATAAAATTGTATAAATTTCATTTTCAATGTCCTGTGACCCCATTTAAATCATTGTTTTAATATAATATATTATTGGTTGAAATAATCTCTTCTAATAATATTATATATAGTATTTTTAGATATTATTAACCGTCTCACATATTTCTAACCCTTTTATCCAATTTAACCATTATTGTGGTATCAAACATTTACTATGGTAACTTAATTTTATAACATAAAATTAAATGAATTTATTACATAATTTTTATTTTACGATTCCATATATGGAAAATATTTTACAAGACTCAATAACTATAGGTTATAAAAATTATTTTTAATACAAATAAAAAAATAATGAAATTTTTTTTTTATAAAATTTAATTTTAAGTATAAAAATTTATTTATAATAAATTCATTTATAGAATTTATTCCTATAATATTTATCGATTTATTATTAAACATATAATAGTTTGTTGACATTAAAAAAATCTATAAATGAATTTATCCTTCTATTTACATAATAAATTAACAATTTCAAACATAGTTATTTTATTAGAATAAAACATCACATGGATCCTCAAATGTCAAACACATGTTTTTATATTAAATATAACATTTTAAAATGATGAATTTTAAATTTAATTATAATTTTTTTCGAGAAAAAGGAATTTATAAAATTTTATGTCAATAATATATGGTAATTATTTCATAAAAGTTTTATCATTCATAAGATTTTTACATTCACTATTTACTTAAATATCAACCATCTACAATAGATCCAAGAAATTCAGCCTTAGAAAATTGATATGACTAATTCAAAAAATGAAGTTCACATAAAAAAATATTTATTCTTAAATAAAATTTTTAAATGAACATACCTAATATAATGAATAAAATATTTTCATTAAAAATGTAGTTTTAAACATAAATAATTCATAATATTATTTCATATCAATATGATTTATTACGGAGTGGTCATGGGTAGGGACATTAAAAAGAATCATTTGATCCATATTGATTTTATTTTATATTTATTTACTCTTTGGGAATGGTATATATAAGACAATATATTTTCAATGTCTGGAATCAATAATATTCTATATAATATCTATCCCATATATGAGGTAAGTCCATGTTAGAGGGGAAATGACTGTTATTCTTGGTTTTTGACTTTAAAAATTATATATTTTACTAAATATAATGAATTTTAATGTTATTTATGATCTTTGGGATTCTACACATGGCCTATAGGGGTAGTATGGTGTGTGATCACTTATAATAAATGGAATACAAGATTCACATTCCATGAATGAAATTTCAAATGATCTGTTACATTGGTTATGATATAAGGGATCGTTTTTTAGTGTTAATAGTAATTTAAATTGTTTTTTATATATAAAATTATAGTGGTATCTTATCTATCCAATTAATCTGATGTTTCATTATTATTTCTAATGGTTAATTAATATAATTTCTAATAGTATCAGTTAAATACAATGTTATTGGAAATCTATACAGTGATTTACTTTATAAATTGATAGTAATAATCATTTTTTTTGAAACATAGTTGGGATGTTCTTATTGATAAAAATTAATATTAAATGATTCAAATATATTTTTTATTTGATAAATAATTTGGATAGGTTATATGAACCTATATAGAGATCCAAGTTTGATATATCTTTCTGATATAGTGAATGTAGATAGAGTAGTTAGGATTTATGCCTTGGATTACTCTCCCTAAATTTTGATTTTATTAAATCTGGTTAGAAATGTTTTTTGAGGCGTCTATTCATCATTATTGAGAAATTCCTCCATGAATACCTTTAGTTGAGAAAAAAAGTGTGTGTGGATAAATATTCCCCACTAGAAATTGGCAAAGGGTCCCCATTTCATTAGTATTATTCATGGATATCAGCTCTATGAGAGATTATTATGGGTTATATGGTTGGTGGGGATGGAGAAATAGAATTATGATAAATTTCTAAGTGGACTTGAGAGTTTAACATATATCACCCACATTTTTTTCAAAGGTGTGGGGGGACCAATAGCACTGATCACTAGGTAGAGTTGATTCCAGATATATTTGACAACAATAATACCCCTACTTACACATAAAGGAGGGTGAAGATGGAATTTTATATTTTATGGGGGTAAAATAGAATATATTTGATATTATGAAATGGGTGGACCATTATAAGATGCCATCTTAGGAGTAATTTTCAAACACTTTTTTCATATTTTTTCTTGATGTCTAACAAGGTATACATAGATCATGGGATCGTGAATATGAAATATAAGGGGATTTCGATCATGGATTTTGATTCATACTTCTATAAAATGTAGTTATTCACTTGTTATGTTATATATAAAATGTATCAAGGGTTAGAAAATTTTAGGATGACCGGAAATATATGAATCGGGTAGAGGTTACACTTGTTTCCTATTATCTATAAAGGAGGTAGTGAATTAGGCCCATGTGACAGAGACAAACCTAAATGGGGGATGAGTATTTTTTAATATGAATCTGGTAGTGTGGATTTGTAGAGGCTCCTAGAGATGAAAGAAGAACCATTTTTGTTGGTCTATGATCAGGTGGAGGGGGATCGAGTAGTCTACATGGTGATTCATCACATCCTCCATAGAGTATAAGATTTTTGGAGTGTTACATGTATATATTTCATTATCATATTTGATATCAGTATAGCTAGAAAACTATCAAATGTTCATTTTATGGAAATATAGGGAACCTACAATGGTAATGAAATGGATATAAACATTGACTTAGAGGCATTGACTCAGTCAAATAATCAATTTTATAGAAAGATCATGTATCCCACAAAAAACAGTTTGTTGGTGTTCCACTAAGAATTTAGGTCAAGGAGGAGGATTTGGTTCATAGGGAAAGGGCCTATAACAAAATATGGTGATTAAACTTAAAGGGAGTTACGTATGTACTCTGGTATAATTTTTAGGCTAGTTTTATTCTATTGATCATACTTATACGGAAAGAGTTTTCAGGAAAACTAACATTTGAGGAACAACGTTAGTTGATTTTATATTAGTGTATACATTATTTGAGTCATGTTCCTCACATTATTTGATATCATCTCACTATATTGATTCCATTGGTATAAAAATAATGATTCATTATATGGTGACATTGGGATATATTGATTTAGGGAAATGATTTTAGGGTATTTTTAATAATTAGGAGTGTGTTATAATTTTGAGTTCTAATTGACTTGTTTTGGAAATTAATCACATTATAAATAATTACTATTGATGTGATGTGTGGAATATATATTTTTATCTCAATAACTATCCCATATTTACTTCAATCATTGATATTTATAATTAATTTCTACCATGGGATAAATTTATATTTAAGTTAGAGTACTGGGTATATAAGATATTTTTGTGAGAGATGACAATTAGAGGAGGGTGGGATCATATAAAGGGTATATAGTCCCATATTAAATTATGAGAAGTAATGTTTAGTGTTATTTCCACATATTGTTTAATAGTTTTAAAAAACATTTCTCTAGGTATTTCATAGGCTTACCACCAAAGAAAGAAACTAAGATCATAATTTAGTTGTTCCCAATTATGTAGCTCATATCAATTACAATATATAAGATGGAACTTAAATATTTTTATTAGATTAAGGATTATATGTAGTATCTAGAAGTTGTGGTGTATATATAATAATGTAAATCCACTTAGAGTACACCAATTGTTTTCATCCTTAAGGTGGATGGTTTCTTCGAACCATGTATTGAATTTTGGAAGCTAAAGTAGTTTTTGGTCATGAATAGATATCTATTCTATGTTGTGGTGATCAATTTAATATACTGATAGTGCATGTATTTTTTTCTACTATTATCATGAAATCTAGAAATAATTAGTTTAGGGTAATGCATTCTGAAAAACCTCATTCTACTTTAATGTGACGATATTTAGCATATGACTGCATGGTGTAGTAATTCACACTGATAAATAATCCAGTAGTGTTCATATCCCAGATGATTAAGACATTCTATTTGTTATTGGATTCATTCTTGGTCTTGATTATCGATGATATTCTCTTGCACTCCAATATGGGGGAGGGTTACACTAGATATTTAGAGATAGTTTTGAATACACATATATAGTATAAAATGTATACTAATCTCTTGAAGTATCAATTTTTCATAGATCAGATATGGTTTTTTGAGAATGTGATCTCAGAATATTGTGTATCAATGTTACATTAGAATAGAAATTATTTAAATTCATAGGGAAATACCAGTAAAATTTATGCGGTCATTTTTTATTCTCATTAACATATTCTTATTAGAATTTTACATATTACTTTTCATGATTGGTAGATCTGATGATAACACTTAACTAAGAAATTATTAGAGTTCCTCTGGATAATTATTTTGAGATATAATTTTAGTCTTTTAATGAGATGTTGTTCTTTATTTTGATATTTAATGTACATGAGTCGAGAAATGAATATCAAAATTTCATTAATGTATTAGGAATTTAAATTTGAGTATTTTTAATGAAGGATGATTTTTTAGTAATTTATGAGTGTAGGTAGTGAAGGTCAAACTGAAGTAACTACCTAAACCATGATATTTTTCTGTTAGCAGTATTTTGTTTACTAATTTATTAATGACAATAGACTATGGGTGAGTGGTTTATGGTGTAAATTGAACAAAAGGTCTAGTAATATATTTTATCACAATGGGACATGATCCTTTTGTATCCAAGGTAGGTTAAATAACTGAATTCATTGTATTTTGAGTTGTAATATACCTTGGTAAGGGAGAATTTTCTACTGTTGCATAGAGTTCATGAAATAGGCATATGTTGTGTGGTAATTGAGTAGTGAGTAATATACATTGGATATTTTTTATATTATTTGTTTTGATGTTATGAAGTATCAAGGTCGAGATACCATTTTTACCTTGATTATCTCCTACTATCTATTTATGTTGGTAATGAAGATTCTGATGTATAATATTGAATTTCTGGTAATTAGGGAAAGTATATATGTTAGGGAGTAACCATAAGATTTTTATCTTAATTTCAATGAGAATTATTATGTCTGAGTGCATCACATCATCTCATATGAGATTTCCCAAGGAGCTAATGAGGGTAACATACTAAAAGGATAGGCTATTCATCAGGAGCTTACTAAGATGTACCAAAATATTTATATGAAATATTGTTGTCTTGGGATAAATAGGAATATTATTGGGTTACATATATAATTATTCACAAATTAATAGATAAAAAATGAGCATCAGTTACCTACTAGATTTTTTTATTCCCTTATTATTATGGATTTTATGTTGGATGTTATGAATATGTATTTTTGTGATGGGGTTACTCAATATTTCTTGGGGTAGTTATGTTGTTTATATTATTATGCATGGGCTCACTAAGTTTCAATATTTATTAAATATCTAATATTCAATTTTTCTTGATGATATGATGATTATTTATGCGTAATAGATAATTTTTCCACATGGGATGCCTTGGAGTATCATTTTATATTTGTATTCCCTCATTACATCATCCTTCTTATAGTTTTACATAAGGAGATTGAAATAATGGTTCATCTGAGGTGTAAATATCATCTTCCAACACATGATAAATTAAATCTTAAAACCATGATAGTATATGGAATTCAATAGAAGTGTGTCTTGGGATTTTTTGGGTTTTCAAGATAACAATTTAAATCTTACACTATTAACCTATAAAAATAGTTATAATATACCAATTGAGAAGGTAGTATTTAATTCTTTATTTGGAATCCTAGTTCAATGAATGTTATTTTTTTATGAATTTTAGTGTGTGAATGATTATTCGACTATGTATAATTTTAGAGACATAAAATCATGAATAATTGACTTGTAAGTGGGTGGAAACAACTCTAAGTTACCATAGATCATATTTTAACTAATAATGATATAGTCTTAAGTTCGTGGATGATGATAGAGTATTTTTAAGGGTTTTTCCTTAATTGGGGAATTGAATTTATTTAGAGGTAATTGAAATTGGTTCCTAGTTTCATGGGGAAATTTCATATATTGGAGGAAGTTGTTATGGTAACATGTTGGTAATCTTTTACTTTCAGTTTTGGGGTCATGTTTAAAAACTGAAAAAAATTACAAAATAGTAACTTTTATTAGATAACAATTAATAACTCCCAACACCAAGAATAAAATGAAAAATAATGCCTTGAGATGTTAGGATATATTTAATATTTTAAATATGTCTATTCTATATATTTTAATGAATGAAATAATGATTTATCTTCTATTATATGGAAGAACAAATTTTTTCGATAGTTTGCATCACATAGAAGACCATGATTTACCAAACAATAATATATTATTATTCAATAATATAATATAAATACTGGCCATTAAATTGATTTATATTAGTTTTATTAGATATAGTATGAAAATATATGTTTTAATTCATTCATTTCAAATTAATAAGATACAAATATAAAAACTAATTGAACAGAAAGTGAATGTTTTTAAAAGAAACTATCTATATGCTCAAAAATGGTGTTTTATCAAAATAAATTAAATTATTTACTATTAGTGATTTATATTAATATTATATATTTATAATAATATTATATATTCAATAAAACATTTTTTATATTCATCAAATAGTTTTTATAGGCATAATAAAAGAACAAAAACTATTTTACGCAAAAAAACTATATTTTTAAGAGCACTTTTACAGCCTTTTAATGGAGAACAAACATTAAATACAATTTTTAGAACTTTTATAATTTTCTTATTCATATAAACATAATTTTTTAAATAATGGAATAAATATAATATTATATTTAATATTTGGTATTTTTCATTGAGGTTTCATTGTTTCATGAATAATGAATAATACTAAATTTTAATTCAAATATGGTTTTTTGAATAATTTATTTATATAGTTAAATTATGTTTTAATTTTTTCAAAATTATAATTAAGCCAATTTTATATCACTTAATATAATTTATATAGTTATAATAAAATTCACATTGAAATTTTATATAAAAACATGTCAAACTTTTGAACACATTTATATTAAAATCCAACTTTTTTCGTCACATCTGCTAGATTAAAATTAAATTAATTTCTGGAACATCGATGATTGGAATTTTGAAAAATGTATTACAGGTTTAGAATAATAATAATTTATAATGTATATTATTAATAACATAGTTTCTTATAAAAAAATATTAGTGAATGTGATGAAAAGTAACTACATTGATTAAGAAAATCAATTAGCTTAACAAAGGACTAAACCTTAATCAAAAAGCCCAACATAACATATAAACTTGCCCAAAATACATTTTATATTAACATTAATAACTTATAATCCATTGAATATAATTTTTACCATTATTGGAGCAAACTAACATGGTAAAAACGTTGGTGTAATTACTATATCATAATTTTACAATAATGCCACTCCTACTCCACTATAAAAAGGCAATCACCCTTCCCACTTATTCGCACCACTCAAACTCATTGGCACACACAAAAATTTTCTCATAAAGTATTAAAAAATCCATATCCACATACAATATTCCTCACCTTTTCCATAAAGATAACCATGTAATTATTTCGGTATAAAACATAAGCTGTTATTTTAAATTGAGGTTATATTATTCAAGGACTAATTTCTTTTTATTTGTTTCTCGATAATTAAATTATTTTTATTCCATAATAATATAAAAAAATAATTATATTAAATATAAATATAGTTTCTTATGTTATGGTTTGAACCCAAACATACATACACATCTATCAAAAGTGTAACTAAATTACCATTCACATATGTCAAACTACTGCCTCACGAAACGATGTTGATCTCTTTTCCATTAAAACCTCTCATGGTTCATAATTATAATGGAAACACTAATATTATATGATATATATAGGATATTTATACTTATTTATTTTTTTACATAACACATAACTTTATTGTTTCCATTTTGTGTCATATGATAACATCATTTGTGAATGTGTGGATCTTTGCCCCCACAAAGTGATGTTATTAATTAATGCATACAATAATATATTAAGTATGGTATTAGTAGAAATATGAGAAATATATGAAATAAATATGATAATTTAATAATATATATATATATATATATATATATCAATTTTTAGTATTTTAAATCTGAGAATGAAATGGAAGTAGCTTCCATGCGTACGTACGACATACCATCTCGACTAATGATGCATTTCATATTCTATTTCAAAATATTATAAATTATTATAAATAAATATATTCTGAATATATATATAATTTAAATCATGTTTCACATTATTGAGATTAGGAAATCCCAATCTAATTAATGGGAACAAAAATAACATGTTAAAACATACTCAACAAACAGGGCAATTAATACAATGAAATAGTGAGAATAATGAATGATTATTAAAAAACTATAATAAGAAATTATATTAAGATAATATATGATATGATAAATATTACTATAGTCTGGTATAATTTATATAAATGATTAAAACCATTATTCATGAGGTTAAATGAAATTTATTTTAAAGGAAAGACAAAGTAAGGGATTCTTGTCTTGCTTTTCTTCACATGAGATATACACAATTTTCCCCACATTACTATTTTTGTGGTATATATACTACCAATATTTTATTTTATATCATGGTTAAATTTATATTAATTTTATTTAGATTTTTATAGTATTTATTTATTTTATAGGGATTATAATTCAAAATTTACAACGTAGTAATGGACTTCATCTCAATTTACCTTATTTGAGACATACTATATTGTTGTTCACCTAATTTATTGTATATGGTATAAATAATCTTATATTATATTTTTATATAATGATTCATTATTTATTCTTGATATTTTTTGTTTCAATCTTAAATATTTCATCTAAGGGGATTTGAATTATGTGTTATCAAGTGAAAAATAATTTCATAACCCAACGTCGTTCTTTGTGTTATATTACTTTCTTGTTTTCATTAATATTAAAAGATTATATATGTAATAACGTTGTACTATATTCTATTTTATTGTCACTTGTTTTTTTAGGATTTAAATTTCACACACATAATCTATTTATTGATATATAATCACATCCATGTTAGGGTCTTTTGAAGGTAGAAATCAAAATTACATTTTGTTCAGGATTGTTTATACTTGAATATCCTTCGGTGGAATATATTATATCATTGATTAATAAATACTATCATTTTATTATCCTCTCTTCATTCATGACTTTCTTAAATTTAATTGTACTATTTTTCGAATCTTTGGAAGCCAAATTTCTTTATAAAATGTTTTTCAAAAAACACGACTTCTTTTATCTCTTTTGTCAATGGAAACGTTTTATTATAAAAACCCATGTTTTCTAAAATGGTTTAACAAAATGTTTTCAACCACTCTAAAATGATTTATTAAATATATTTTAACCATTTTCTTTTGAAAATTATTTCAAAAGAATCATCTTGTCTCTTTCCAAAAATGGAACTTTTCTAACCTATTTTATGGAAAAAATGAATGTTATTTTTACATTGTACGACATATACATATTTACCCTCTATTATTTGATTGAAGAGTACTTTTCACATAAAAAAATTGTTTTTAAAGACAAATTTTTATGATATATTCTAATTAAATTATTTTTGAAAATTATTTTCAAATTAAGATGGATATTTTTCTCAAGAATCTTTTTATAATATCTTTTTATAGTATATCCATTCATAAAATTAGACAATTTTTTTTAATCCACTTATGATATTTTGTATTGATCTCATTCTTATACTTTCACTTGATGGTTTATAATTGATATTTCTAAGGATAATATTGAAATTCACTTCATTGATTATTTTGACAGTTCCTTTTAATTATTAAATTTCCTATGATCATTGACCATTGAATTCCCCCAAATTATCCATATCATTTTAAATGGATATTTTAAATTTTTTTAAACATATTTCATTGTTTACATATTGATTTTACTTTTAATTTTATTTGATTTACTGAATAAATATTGATAAATTTTTTTCCTTTACACAATACTTATATTTGACAAGGCTCATTTAATTTGAATTAAATCAATTATTCATTATATTTGGAATGATTTTGACATGACAAAAACCGGTTGGGGACTGTTTAATCTAATACCCTTAATTCATTGGTCTTTTCGTAATACTAACATAGTTTGTGAAAACCCCTTTGATTTTGTTTCCAATTAAAAGGCATGGGTTTCTACCCATTGGATTAAAATGTCTTGTGAAATGACTTGAGAGTAGTTTGTTAAAATATCTAGTGAAATGTGTTTATTGTAAAAGTATCATGTTCCTGGGAAACATGACATCCAATAATTTATTATTTCCTTTATTGATAATTCATTATTTATTATTATCCATTAGATTAATGATTTTAAAATATAGATGGATGAATTTCATTACATTAAATTGATTAAATAGAATGTCTTTCAGTTACATTCTTTACCATATTGATTCTTCATTATCAAACTATTTAAATATAATGTGTTTTTAGTTATTTACCTTTATATATTATTTACAAAAATCCTTATTAGTTTATTTATTACATGTAATGTGTCTTTATATATTACATTTCCATATTTACTATTCTTGTTGAATCATTATTTATTCCTCTATGAATAACAATTACTTACCATTTGTGATCACCCTTATTTTGTTTCCATTTTTCTAGGAATCAATGAAGTGTATAAGGGATGATATTAAAGTATATAATAAATGGAAAATTTCTATCATCAAAACAAAAAAGAAATTATGTTTTAATTAGTGTATTCATTTTTAATACTAGAATAATATATTTTTATTGTTTTTTAAGACTATTAAACACATTGGTCCTTTGGGATTTGATTTCGTTTAATAAGGAAAATATAATGGCAATAGACACTGGTTCTGGGCTTAATGGGGTCAGGTCGCAATAGTTGGTATCAAAGGAAGTTCAGTTGAATCCTTGGGAACCATATTTATAGAAACATAGATCAAAGAACATAACCATCAGGTAAAATTTGAGGATAAGTATAGAATAACAACCAAAATTTTTGGTAATCTATATATTATATGGGTATTATAAGTAATACATCTATATATCGATACTATAATTGTATGTGGTTATTCCATTGATGTACATAAGGGTAACAACTCTAAAAATGGGCATTGGGCCTGACTCGAGCGTAACATGGTGCAAGATAATGGGACTTACTACACACCTACTTTTAAACACCTGGGGGATAATCCTATGATAATTTAAATTTTCATTACAAACCATTATATTGTATTTGAAATGATAATGACAATTAGTGACCTAGGATAAACCATGGACAAATGAAGTTCCCATGTTTAAATAATAGGATGAAGCATTTTTATATAGAGTTTATATTTTCAACCATAGTTAATGGGATTTATAATGATTAGGTTCCATGGATTTAAATCATATTATTTTTTGAAATTATATAAATTTGGTTTTAGAAAAAGAAAAATTGTATACCACATCACAACCAATGACATATGGAAAGGTGGTGGGGCTTGAACCAATAACTGAAAGATGATAAGGGTTTCATGGATACCACTGTCCTATGAAATTTAATAGCTATTTTTAATGTTTTTTTAGTTAAAAAATTTATCAAATAGATATTAATTATGAACCAATAGAGTTAATTTTTAGCTTTATATATTTTAATGTATTTACCATATTGGATTTGGGGAATAGTTATAGATAAATAGAAGGACTTTTCACCCTTTAATGGGCCTTAAGATCTGTTAAAAGTGTATTTTAGTCTTTTAGGCATAAAATTTATTTTATTATATCCAATTATTTGAGTAAGGGATGAATTAGAATTTGATCGAAGTGTAACCATAAAAATAAAAATAAAAATATGATATTGAAAAGTATCATATCAGTATATTACCTTATATTCCTGGTCAATAAAATAATTCCTCGACCTTAGGAAGAGTATCTTAAAATAAAAATGTAATCCTAGTACCATAATTTTTGTTGAAATGATTATATTTTTATCATGGTAGATTTATGGATTTGAGGCCCTCAACATTCCATTGATAATTCATTTGTGATCTATGAACTCAATCACTCCCTACAAATATGTATGCTTTTATTATCTAAATATTCAACTATTTCTCACTTATGTAGAAACATAGTTACATGTTATTCCATGTAACCATTTTACTTTATGTTATCTTTTATTTAGTGTAAAATTTATAATTATTTTACATTATGGGATTTTAATAAGGTAATATTAAAATTTCTAACCCTATATTACTAAGATTGAGTTTAAATTACCTAGATGAAATTCAATTAATGTGGGGAGATTGTATCAACCTGAAAATTTGGAAATAGTACATTTTATTTGATAAAATGTATGACAATAAATACTATATGTAGAAATAAATATAAAATCCCAATACATTAATATGTATTAAATGTTTTAAATAAATCTATTATGTATATTTTAATAAACACATAACTTTTAAATTGCATTACATGGAAGAATGATTTTTTTACTTTGTGTTACACAAAATATCGAGTTTTATCGAAGAAAATTATATTCTTACTTAAAAAAATAAGATAAAACCTATCCATTAAAAATATTATTATATATATTATGAAAAAAATTATAAAAATATATGGTTTAATTAATTGGTCACAAATTAATTAGTAATTAATATAAGAACCATTTGGATATACATGAAATGTATTTATAAGAAACTATATTTATTCTAACAAAGGTGATTTAACCAAATAAATTAAAATAATTAATATTATTGAATGATCATAATAAAATATATACATTATATATTCAATAAAATATTATTGATATTCATTGAATATATTTGATAGTAATAAGCTGAGAACAAACCCAATTAAATATATAATACAATATTAATATAAATGTACTTTTACCCCTATTTAATGGATAACCCACATTAAATCCTTGTTTTGGAACTTTTATAAATTTTATATATCAATATAAACATCATGTGCGGAGGAAGAACATAAAAATTATATGAGGGTGAATTTTTGGTATTTTTCTATGAGGTTTAATTTTTTATGAATAGTGAAAATCCTGAATTTTTATTCAAAACTACTTTTTAAAATTATTTTGTTATATAGTTAAATTATTTTTTTAGTTGCATTTAAAGTTTAATTTAAAAAATTTATATCTTCTAATCCAATTCAGGTCTTTTGAATCAATTTAATATTTTAATTTTATATAAAATTATTTTAAATATCGAACATTTTTACCTTAAAAATACACCTTATCAAACCGTCTTTGTGATTAAATTTAAGTTAATCTCTAAAAATTATGAGATTAAAATTAGGAAAAATAGAATCCATATTCTTAATAATTATAATTTTTAATTACTAATATTTTAATAAATTGACCAAAAATATTAGTGAATGTGATAATAATTAATTACATTAGTTAAGAGAAAAACTAGCTTAACAAAGGACCAATCCTTCTGTTTAAGGCCAACAATGACCTAGAAACATGTCCAAATTCAATATTATATTAATATTTATACCCTATAAACCCTTTTATAGAACTATTATCTTTATTGAAGCCACATTACATTAGAAAATGTTGGTGGATTTACCAATTGAAAATATTCAAGAATGTCACTCCTCCTCCACTATAAAATAGAACACTCCCTTCCCACTTATTCCCACCTATAAATATCTTTGAATCACTCAAGATATACCCAAATAAGATCCCCTAAACCATAAAATAATATTATAATCCTCATCTTGTGAATACAGAAACCATGGATGTCTTTTGGTATAATCCAAATTGACTTATCCAAAACATGGTAACATTCTTGAACGAGTACTTTAATTTTCTCTATTTCTGTGAAGAATAAATTATTTTTAATACATTATTATATAATAGAATAATTTTCCTCAACATACAGATATGTCTTTATTTTAAATGTTCCACCCCCAACTGCACACACTAACATCAAATGGGTAACTTACTAACTGTTCATGTTCGGTGTACTACTGCCTCGCGAAACGATGTCATTCATTTTTCCAATACCACATATGGTTGAGAATTGTGTTAGAAAAATTATTTTTATATGATATTTATATATATTATATTTATATTATATGAATACTTATTTAATTTTAACCTAACACATACTTTTTTTCTTTACATTTTATGTATATACAATAACATCATTTGTGGATGTGTTGACTACCACCTCGTCAGAGTGATGTGATTCATTCACGCTATATAAGGAAAGTATTAAGGATGGACTTATTAAATATATTTTAAATATTTGACATAAATATGAAACCTTTATGATAATATACTTATAAATATATATCATTTTTTATCTTTTAATAATTACAATGAAATGGAAGTAGTGTTTTTTTACGTATGACATACCATCTTCATGAATGGTTCATTAAATTTCCAATATAAACATATTTTGAATTATTAAAAATAGATATATATTTAATATATATATATATATATATTTCATTTAAATAATGGTTTACATTCCATAGATTTTTAAATTATGGTCAATGTAATAGGAAAAAAATCATGCTAAACTTACTCGACAAAAAAGGTAATTGGCACCCAAAATATTAAAAATAATGAACGATTATAGAAAAATGGGTAATAAGATATTATATGAAGATAAACTGAATTATTGAAAATATTATAATGGTTCCATTATAACATATTTTAATGTTTGAAACCATTATATAGAAGGTTAATGGATGTTCACCCAAATGGGAACTCAAGGTAATGGATTCTTGTCTCATTTTTTTACCATACGACATACACCATTTTCACCACTGAATTATTTATTATTGTGTATATACTACCCCTATCGTATTTTATATTATTAATAATTTTCTCTTGATGGTATTTTTATATTAATTTAAATTATTTATTTTATGCATATTATAATTCAAAACATACCAAGTTATAAGGGACTTTATCTCAATTTCCCTTCTCTGAGACATACTTAAATATTGTGCACCTAATTTCTTATATAATGTGTAAATATTACCCATTATACATATAATATTTTGATTCATTCCTTGTGTATGTTATTTTCAATTTCAATATTTATTATTTAATATAATACGATTTCAATTATGTGTTAGGAAGTCGAAAAGAATTTTATACCCTAGTTTTTTCATTAGGTCATATTATTTCCTCATTATCATTAGTATTCTAAGATTTTGTGTGTAATAACATTTTATTGTCTATTTTTTCTTCCCTTTTTTTATTAGGATTAACATATTACATAAATAATATATTTATTTATTTATTCTCACATTAATGTTTTTGTCTTTTAAAGTGTTTACATCATAATTTTATTTTTTAGATATTGTTTAAACATGAGTTTATATAAATAGAAACTACTAGATAACTATTTAATAAAAAATTAATATTCCTCTACTATGGTTATTCATAACATTTTCTATGTAATAATACAATTTTCCCACTCTTTTTTACTCAAAATTATTTATAAATTTTTTAAAAAAAATTGTACTTCATTTCTTTCTTTATAAGGAGAATCTATTTTCTTCAAAAAACCCTATTTTATAAAAATGGATTCAAAAATATATTTATCCTACATAATGTGATTTAATAATGAAATATTTAACCTTTTACTTTTTAATTTCATTCCAAATAATAATCTTATCTCTTTCTGAACAAGAAACATTTCTATCTTTTTTACCATGAAAAAATATGTGTTATTGTTACCATGTATGACATTTACAGATTTAACCTCTATTATTACATTTACATATCCATTACATGTTTAAAATTTTAATTTTTAAAATAAATTTTAAGTGATTTTCAGATAAAATGACTTTGAATAAATTTATCAATATGAGAAGGATATTTCCCTCGAGAATGTTTTTAAAATATCTATTTATATTATTTATATTAATCAACAATAAAAACCCATTTCTAGTCTACTTGGGATATGTTGTTTTGATACCATCCTTATCATTCCTCTAAATTTTTTATGATTTATTTTTATGATGATAGTATATATATTCACTTCCATTATTTATTTGTTAGTCCCCTTGAAATATTCAGTTATTTATGATCATTTAAATTGTAATTTAACCAAATTATACAAATCATTTATCAAGGTTATTTTCATTGCTCATGTTATATATCATTATTACATACAGTTTTTATGTTTAATGTTATTTTATTAACTGGGGAAATTTTAATCAATCTGTACCCATTACTCAATATGAATATTTAATAAGAAACATTTTTTATTTAAATTTATTATTTTATATATGAGTATTTTGATGGACATATAAGAAATGGGTTGGGACCCATTCTAATTAAGCCCCTTGATGCATCGATAGTTTCCTAAGGTGAAATTACTTTGGCAAAAACACTTCATGTTTTTTCCAAGTAAAAAAGATAGGTTTCAACCCTTATATTTAAATTTATTTATGAATGTTCTTGACAATAGTATTCTAAATCATATATTGAATTATCTTGATGGAAAAGTTATCATGTAACTTGGAAACAGGGCATCCAATAATTTAGAATTCCCTTTATGGATAATTAAGTTCATATGATTATACATGAGATCTATCCATTGAATTTTTCTATGGGTGCATTTATTTATCATTTCATTGATTAAATGTCCTTTGTTTTAGTTATGTGCCTTTCCATATTGATTATGTCTTATATATTTATTTAAATAACATTTGTTTTTAGTTATTTACCTAACCATTTTTACGCACTTTCTTCTTAGTTTATTGATTACATGGAATGATTCTTCAATTATTACCTCTCCATATTGACTATTCCCATTAATTCATTATTGCAACATCTATACGTAGCCCTTACTAATAATTTAATATCAACCTTATTTTTTTCCATTTCCCCAATAATTTAAGATGTTTACAAGGGATGATATTCAAGGATATCCTGTATGTAATAAATTGAACCTCAAATGAAAAAATTACTATATTAATATAATATACATGAATCTTGTATAAATCTAGTTTACCAAGAATACTAAACTCCTTAGTCCTTTGGGGTTTCAATCCTGGTAATCATGCCAATGGAATGGTAGTAGAGACCAACACTAGGCTAACTATGGTCGGGTCTTTACACATTGTATGATTTACTCCCTGTACTTAAACATTAATAGTATTATCCTAATCATTTTCAGGAAATTAATTTTCATGAAATTGATGTCAAGGTTTAAATTTAATTTTAGGATCATATGGTTCATATTTTGAATAGAAGTGGAAAAGAAATACATATAAATAAGGTTCCTTTATAATGGGCTTAATGGTACCATGAAAATATCATCGAGTGGGAATGGTAATGGGACACTAACATTTGAGCATAATGGGTAGATTTTTTTATTGATGAGGCTCTATGATGATTTAAACACATCTAAAGAACTAGTTGCAATGGGTTTGAGAGATTGTAACATCATAGACATTATGAAGTTATAAACCTATATGATTTTATTAATATTTTTTTACATAAATATTTATTTTCGAGTTTTTATGTGATGGTGGTGCATTTAACATGGGGGTTCAAGTAATAATTTTTATTATCAATGTTTTTTTGAACTCCGAAGAGTCAATATGGTTATTTTTGTATGTAAATGATCAATTTGTATAAGTTACTGCGAGTTTAGGGATGAGTTGTCATATATTTAGATATAGGAGCATAAATGGATTTCTATAGGTATTAGGTAATTTCTAGAGAGACTGTAAAGGTACTATAAATGATTGGATATAATTTATTTACAATTTAATTTTTTAGTTTAAATGGATTCCTAAAAATTGACTTATGTTCCATATGTAATTGTCTCTATGATTAAGGGTGCACATATCATTCAAAAAATTTCTATATGTTATATTACCCTTATGTTTAGTGTGATGTGGCTCTTAAATATTCCTTTTCTAATTTTTTAATGCTTAAACATTATATATTTGATATTTTTACCCTTCTATATTTGGTGGGGTGATACTAAAAAATTATGTTTCATGAAATTTGGAAACAAAATGTGATGGTTACCCATGAGGTAAGACAAATTTCATGTATTACTTATTGAAAATTATTCTTATGTATAAACCATTACATATTGGATATTTTGAATCATATATATTTACTTTAATAGAATTAATAAATTTATTAACCCTTACAAGGTCCCCCAAACTAGCACTCCCAAATCCGGTACTAAAAACAAATTTTTACAACTAACATAGATACCTAGTAGATAATGTAAGATATACTTATATTTATTTCCATACATTAATAATTATATATAATAGTAATCACACAATACCATAACTAAAACATTTATTACATTTTGATATAAGCTATTTTAAAATGTTCTTTCACATATATGTTAACATTTCTCCATAATCACATCCTATTAGAATTTTATCTAGACATCTCATATGTTAGACTCATATGAAAAACATGGCGAATAAAAAACATAAAAATGGGAAATATAAAATTAAATGTAAGGGTAAATGTATCAAGGAGTAATAAAAGGGGTTAACATTGTGAATTTTAGAAAACATAAGCTAGAGTGAAATTTATAATTAAGAGAAAGTTGTAGAAATATTTTTTTTTTGAAATAAGGATTAATAAAAGGAAATTTATTCTAAATTTCTAAAACATACAAAAATAATAATTTAAAGGAATCAGGGGAAAATAATCATGATCAAAGTATTATGAAATAAAAATATAATATAGAAATGTGGGGTAAGCTTAATAATAAGAAATAATTACATTACGAACATAACGAGTTGCATCAAAATAACAATCTATCTTGTGGGCATAGAATAACAATAATACACCCACATAGAATATTATGTGTCACTAATTCACATCCATATCACCCATAACATAGTGTTTTTAGAATTATAATTTCTCTATCACATATAATAGTGGGTTTGGAATTCACATCCTTGTTTCCATTAATATAGTGATTCTAGAATTTTCATCCTTTACCCAACAACATAACAGGTCATGAATTATTGTACCTATATCCCATAATTAACACATGATATTTAAAAAATTACCCCATGAAATATATATATTTATAATACAACACCCATTATAATAATAATCATTTATATGTATGTGAGAAAACAGAACATGAAAAAATTCACATTTGAAGCAATACATAATAAACCAACAGAAAAGAGATGTGTTTAAGGAAAACATCAATAGGAAATTTTAGAGGACATATTTAGAAGTAATCCTTGTTATAGAATAAGTATATTTCACTTGGGAATCTTAGAATCATTTAAGGATGTCTATATAGTTTAAAATCACTGTTATAAGAATAAAACATCAAACACTACCACATTAGAATATATCAAGGGGTTGTTCGTTTGATACAACATGTTTTTTTCCAGAAAATGAAATATAATATAAATGAATTTATAGGTTAATTCATGAAAAATAACGTCATATTAAATAAATAAATTTGATATATAGTTCTTAATTTAAGGGAAATCATGAAAATTAATTTTAGAAGTTTTTTTTCTTTTTTGTAAAATATAATTTTATAGGCCACATTCGATGCTATTTTTTGAAAGGTGAAGTGACTTCTTTTTGTAAATAATTATTTGAAAATGAATCTTCAAACTAATAATATATTTCCACTATAAATGATACCTGGAAGATAAACTAATTATTCTTTTAATGCAAAAGAATTTTTAATACTTTTTAAAAAACCAATGTTAAAAACCATATTAGAAAAAGTAGGAATGTATTTTTTTTATAATGTGACAAAGGAATACTTTAAGATCACAAGAGACAATAAATATTTATATCTCAAAATAATAAATGGAATTTGTTTTTTGGAAATAATTAATAATGACCGGGATGAAACAATCCGTTCAAAAGGATTGTAATTTTTCATAAAAACATTCAAAATTTATGTGAAATTAATTCATCAAATAAGAGGATTGAAATTATAAATGTTAATTTCCAAAAAGGTTGGTAACAATTAAAATTCAAAAAATTTGTTTATCAAAATAAACCAAATATAGAGGTAGTAATATCATGATCAATCATTAGAGCTCATTTAACAGATATTTGAGATAACAAAATTTCCTCAAGTCTTTAGAAAATAATGAATAAAAAACTATTGAAAATGGAACATGGAATGTATTTTTAAATCAATTTAATTTTTTGAAATATATGATAAAATAATTCCAGTTTATTTTTATAAATGACACAAAATAATACAATATGTGAATATGGAAAATGTATAAATTAAATATATAAACGGGAAAAGATATTTTAAAATGGGTAATATTGTAATTAAAATAACATGAAAGAGATATTGTGATATGGAATTTTAAATCACATGATTAAGCAGGATTTCTGATGAAAATAAATAAATTTGAGAAGTATTTAATAATTTTAAAAGTGGGAAATGTATAAAATATAAAACAATGCCTTGTTGAAAATTAAGATGTAGACTCTTATTGCATTAATAACTTTTTTGTTGAATTATCTCAAAATTGAGCACTTGAAATTTGTCTTCAAAAACCAAATATATAAATATATTCATGTTATAATATGCTAAATAGGTAGTTTTTGAAAAATATATTGCAAAATATGTGCATAATATGAAACATGTCTCAATGAAATAAAATTTGTGATGTGAAACCCTTACTGTAACTCTTGGATTTTATGAATTTTCTTTATATTCTATATAATAAACATAATTATCAAAATAGTTTTTTATAAACCATTACCATATATATAAAATCTCAAAATCATTAAATATTACCATAAATATACATCCGTTTATTAGTTATCATTTATATTCACCATTGGGTGTTTGTAATTTTCAATTATTCCAGAAATTTTATATAATGGAGTCATTGAACAACATTATTTGGTACAAAGATCATCTTGAAAAAATATATATATGATGCTAGAGTTATTTTGTTTCAATTATTTATTCGTCCTTATATAAATTTTGTGGAATATATTGGAATGTACAGAGAGGATGAGATTAATGATGATCTTGTTTCGGGTAATGTACTGATATTAAAAGATTTCATTATAATTATTGTATATTTTTTGTTTTCATTTAAGAACCATATTTAAGATACATAAATCTAAAATTACATATATATGCATGATTTCTATTAAAGAGCCATCATTGTAAGGTGGTGATGATAATTAATCACATAATTCAACGAGGTGAGAGACCTCACATATTCATAATTGATATGTTAATATTCTAATGAATGTGTAGGTAGGGTAGTTGGTAATTATTTATAATTTAAAATTTTGATTTATTCAATAAGTATAATATTTATCATTTAAATGAATTTTTATAACCATCCATGTGATGTGGTGATGATAAAAAAATATGTCTTTCATGGAGGTGGTAGTTCACATGTAAGCACAAGTGGTACATTAATTATTAATATCGATGCAAAGCAATAGAAAATGGTTCTTACATTAATATAATATAACATAATTATACTAATATTCCCTATATAATTATATTTTTTTTGTTAAAATTGTTTAGGATAAGGAAGGTGAGAGAATATCATGTTAAGGAGAACATAATACTCTAATTGAGAAATTTAACCTTCTCTTGGAATAATTCTTGGAAATAAATGTGTTATGATAGCTAATTATAGATAAAATATTATGAAATTGAAAATGAAATTTGAGGAGGTGAAAAAAATTTATGTTATTTACAAGTAGTATAAATGATAGCTGGGGAATCTAAAGTGTGTATGTGATTTCCTTTTAGAAGTGAAACAATGGGACTCTCCCATTGAATTAAAATGTAGGTATGGGGTAAAAACGGAATTCCATGAGTGTTAGGTGTGGAATAGTTTTTGAGAAATGTATTTATCAATTAAAAACATATCTATGTTTTTATATAAGGCTTATGATGAAGGTAAACATAAAAATATCGAGCAACTTGAATTACTCATTTTCACCCTCATAATCCATGATTATGAATTAAAAACAGAAATTATTTTTTTCACTATAAATATAATATAACAGTTATTACAAAATTTCAACATTACAATAAATAATTTATACATAATTAAATCTATTTAAATTTATTGATAATAGAAAATTAAATTCTAAATTAAAACATGTGAAACTATGTAAATTTTTTTTATTATAAAAATGCCTCTTTCTACATTGAGTGTTTTTATTTTTATTTCCTATTTATTATTAAATAAATGATAGGTATTATTTTTTACATGCTTAAAACTCATATTACTATTATAAAGTAATGGTAAAAATTTAAATTTATTTAGATAAACATTATAAAACCTATGAAAAATAAATTATTTAAAAATTAATTTTTTTACTTTTACCATGATAATTATCCTAACCTTAGTACTTTCACTTTAGGGATAAAAATGAATTAAATAATTTTAATAATATGATTCACAATTTTAAAACCAAGTCATCAAACACAATTTAAAGTAATTCTAAAATATAATTTTAATACAACCACATAAATATATTTTTTATAAAATAAATATATATATATTTTAGACTAAGACGTGTTTATTATAGTAGAAGTAAAAGTTAATTTTAATATAACTATGCATAAAAAAATTACAAAACATTTATTTTTTAGAAAAAATAAATTTACTCATATAACTCATCCAATGATAACACACACACACATATATATAATTGTTAATTTATGTATTTACAAATATTATCAATAAATTTCATAAAAATCAATTTTAAATAGTGATTTATTTTTTTAAGAACAAAATGCACAAAAACATTAGAAAAATTGTTCTTCAAACAATATCCCTTTGACATTAAATAATCATAAACAAATAAAACTAATGTTATTTATTTATAATATAAAAAATTTAAATTTACATAATAATTAATAATAAAATATATATTTCATAGTTATAAATGCATCATATGATAATATTAAATATACTAGTTAAAAATTATATTTTTTTTTCATTGTTACTTTCAAATAATTTATTCTAATATATTTTGAAAATAATATAGATCATGATTTCATTTAGTTTGGTGTTGTGTTTGAAATAAGTTACTCTAAAAAAATATTTACAAAATTATAAAATCATGGGGTATGAGACAATATGTATTGATTGATAACTAAATGTATAAAACATTTATAAATTCAATTATATACATAACACTTAAATATAAGTAATAATGGTATTTATTTGTTGAGATATATTGAATATGGAAATTCAATGGCCCTTATATAATGGAGGAAGTGACCCTAACATTTGGTCATTTCAAGAAATTGGAAAAATCAAGACCCTTAGTTTTTGAGATGTCAGATTTACCTATTGGGGAATTTTGATCCTAACATATTCCTATACCAAAATTTGATAAACTCATTTTACATTTTATATTGCGTATGATGAATCGTTTTCATTCAGTGTAACGACCAATGCATAATTCCTTTTAAAAAATGTAACACCCCGACCCGAGTTACCCAGAGTCAGTGCATTATTACATAACATTTTCATGATATATGTAACACCCCATGCTTCCATGGTACGCTTCACTTTGACTAATACAGGAGTGTGTGTTGTACGCGACTTCGAGTTCTAACACACACCACAACCAATCAAACTGGCCGTTTTGAATAGTAATACCCACTTTTTGAAATTTTATACATTTTATCTTTGAAAATGGACATAATTTTTCGATTTCAAATATCTAAATTATCTTAGGGTGGATTTTTGGTACTATTCGGATAACTTTCATATTTTTATGAATAGTGAAAATTTCTAAATTTTAATTTAAAAAAACTTTTTTAATCGAAATAATTTATAGTGATAAATTGTGATTTTTAATGATTTTAAAGTATATTTAGAATATATTTTTACCATTTAATAAAATGTTGGTAATTGAACGTAATTTCACATTTAAATTAGACATAAACAAGTGTCAATCTTTTGATAGTTAATATTTCTTAAAAACACACTTTTTGTTTTGACAGCAGGAATTAATTTTAAATTAATTTCTGCCACTTATGTGTTTTGAATTTAGAAGAATGTATTCTATATTTAGAATTAGGAGGTACAAATTTAGTAAATAGGTAACTTTTATTTTTTGACATTTTGAATAATTACTTCGGTAAATATTTTATTTACCATGGGTAAAGGGTAAATCTGGTAAATAAGGGTTAAAAAAATAGTATTATAATAATAATAAATTACCCTAAAACATGTTCAAACCCTATGTGTTGATACATTTCCAACCATGGGAATCTTTGGGTTTATTTTGGATCCCCAGAGATCCACTTGTAAGTGATAATGACACTTGATATTAATTAAGTTAAAGTAAATACAAAAATGACTAAGCATATATCTTTTAGAAAACCAATTTTTTAATAGGGTTATATATGTTATATTTTAGACTATAAATATTAATTAGAAATATAATAATATTTACTAAATAATGGTATTTTATTTATAAATTTTAGACATTGAATAATTAAATTTATTTATAACACAATAATGATGCATAATTTTCCTTATTAATGAAAGAATCAAATAATTGGAAGCATAAAAGTTATAATAAATTTAATTTGAAAGTTTTGATGATATCCACGAATTTTATTGGATAAAATTACATCTTAGGATTTCATAAATGAATTTTATTAGAATTAAAAAAAATTTAAGACTTTAACAAAAATAAATTTTTAAATTGTGTCAAAATTGACATAAATGAGTTTTTAAAACAAATATTATATTATTAATCGATATTATATTCCTCAAAATATATGGTTTGGAAAAAGGACTTATATAATGATAGTTATATTATTAATGGACCACTTTTGGGTTTCTTGGAATTTTATAGTAAGTTTATTGACTATATAAAATAAAAATACAAAGAGACATGGTAAATGTCAAACTCTTTAACTGAGAGTTAAATAAAAAAGATAAAGTTAATATAGTAACCCAAACCTGTCTAAAACCTATTGGTTGAGTTATTTTCGACCAATAACCACCTTAAACTTTTAATAATCCACTTAGAAACCATTAGAAACCGAATATGAATTTATTATAAAATAAAATTTCTATCTTTTCCTAAGGTGCCCCTCACCCCTCTTATAAAAGGGAACTCCACCTTCTGACTAATTGAAACCTTCAATGTCTTATGGCTTGGCCAAACCCTACCCATATATTCTCTCGACTTCCCTCAATTAAACCTAGAGACCTTAGTTTGATCAGAAATCCAACCTAAGGTGACCTTTTGATCAAATAAAAAGAAGAACCTGAAGAAGAGGTAATGTTTTCACCACTCTCTTTCAAGTTCTTTTCTTCTTCCTCTTCTTATTTATTTGTTATTTCCATTATACACTAATAAATCCAGTATCTTCTATATACTGTGATGTTATTAGAAATATTGTACATCCATATTCATTATTCTATCCATCCTTTGAATGACATGTCACCATATGTGCGTACGTACAACATATCGTCTCCATGTTGTGGTGTAATTGTTATTCAAAACATTATTATTTGGACAGGTATAATAATGATGTTTAATTCATGTAAATAATAAATATAACATGATAATGATTCTGTATATATGTTATACCATCCAATTATAAATTATTTTAATATCAAAATAATGATATTGTCACTCTTGCGTACATACGGATTACCGTCTCCATGAACACCATGAGATTCATTACCCATCGTATCCATTCAAGACTAATTTTCATTAGATGATTAAAAATAATTTATAAATACATTATATTATTATGGATATGAATATGATACATCCCATCCATAACAATTAAGACTCACAAAAAAAGGAATATAAAGGATAATGAATCTGTTAACACCCAAAACAACGATAATACTAAGATATTATTAAAGAAACAATGTTAAAAGATCATATATGATATCATATTAATGTAAAATATTCTTGTATAATTTAGTAACAATTATTTCACCATTATAATGGAGGTTAAACTACCCTCAACAAAGTAATAGTAAAAGTTAAGGGTTTATTTCGCAATCTCTTCATTATCTGAGGTTGTTTATGCGTAATTATCTACAGGGACCTCTTTATCATCAACATCCATGTTTCTTAAAAATGTATTTCAAATCATTCTTAATAGTTTACATACTATGGGTTAAATTCATTTATACCCTAGTTTGACTTTTTATAAGAAGTTTATAATGTAATCTTTTTGTTCTTTTCCAAACATGGTCCTTTTTAACATTTTTGACAAAATTAAGGTAAGAATGTATTCTTTAACTTAAACGGTGGGTGAGGCTATTTTCCCCCATTATAAAATCGTTGAAGATTCCCTTACAAGATTATAAGAATATTTTAAAAGTAAATGTTCTATTTTTTTATTATGTGACTTTTAAATGATTTAAAAAAAGACATACTTCTCTCAAATAATTTTTATTTCATCTATGTCAACATCCTTTGATAGATTTTAAGCTTATTTGATGTTTATTTATTATGATACAAAACATCCATATTTTATTGAAGGTTTTGTGATATTTTTTACTATGGATGTGGTATTTTTACAGCATTCATTGTTTATAGAGAAAGTATTGACATTTCGTTTGCTATTTTTCATACGAATGTTTATGTTATGTTCAAACATGTTCATATGATTGATGCATTGGTCTTAATAATTGACAGGTGGAGCCCTCTATAGCTCCATGATGCATCAATAGGTCTCATGAGACAAACTAGTGTATTGTCACAAGGCTTTGAAAAAATCATATTTGTAGTCTTGGCACAATGCCTTGACTATGTGGTTATGATAGTATGGCATTATGCATTCCATCATTATGAAAGTGGTTATTGATATTGCATGTGATTATTCAACTAGTAGAATATACATGTGAATAAGTAAATGGAATTATTTCATTTTATTTCTGCCATATTATGTTGATGTTCAAGTTTAAAATGCTTTTGTTTTATTTATAAATTGCCTTAAATGTTTATTCTTAATTATGAATGTTTCTTCTATATTTTTATCCTTACTGGGCATTTGAGCTCACTGCTTTCTATGATTTATTTTTCCCAGGATGTGAAGATGTTTTTTATGAATGACCTGCAGGGATAGTATAAGGGGATATGAGTTTCTTCTATGGAGAAAAGATGTTATTGTAGTTTTTTCAATTTATTATGTAATTTAAACTTTATAAATGTATCTAGTGATTCCAAGGCTATTAAACTAATCGGTCTTTTGAGACTTCATCTTTTGTGATCATGCCAATGTTATGTAATAATGCACAGACTCATGGTAACTGGGTTCTAGGTGACACAATATAAGGAATCATGTCCTGAAATACATACCATTTAGTAACCTTGGAAATACTTGATACATTTATAAGTTGTACATTCCATTATAAAATAAAAAATTACAACAACATAGTCTCCATAGGACACACTCATATCCCTTATACTATCCCTAGAGGTTAGTAATAATATACTTTATCCCAGCCTAGGAAAAATAAAACATAGAAAGGGGTTAGCTCAGATTCTCAGTAAGGATAACAATATAGCATATACTTTCAGATATAAGAATAAACATTTAAGGCAATGTATAAGGCTAAAACAAAAGCCTTTTAAAATTGAACTTCTGCATTATATGGAAAAGATAAAATCAAATAATTAAATTTCCTTATTCACATGGATATTCTATTAGTTCAATAATCACATGCAATATCAATAGAAACTTTCATAATGATGAAATGAATAGTGTTAGATATCATAACTACATAGTCAAGGCGTTGTTCCAAGACTAAAAATAAGATTTTGTTAAGGCCTTATGCCAAGATACTAGTTTGTCTCATTAGACCTATCGATGAATTTAGGATCTATAGCAGGCTCCACCCGTCAATTACTATGTCCAATGTATTCCACATATTAAAAAATTTAAACATAACACAAACATTCATATTAAAACTATCATAAAAAATGTCAATAAATTATCCATAATCCATAAATGGTGTCAAAATAAAACATCCACAGTCAAAAAAATCACAAAACCTTCAATAAAATATGGAAGTTTTGTATCATAATAAATCAACTTCAAAAAAGTTTAAAATCCATCAAAGGATGATAACAAGATGAAATCAAAACTTTTTTTAGAGAAATATATCTTTCTATTTTGAAATAATTTAAAATTCATATAATTATAAAAGAAAACATTTATTTTGAAAATATTTTTATCAGCTTGTAAGGTAAGCTTCAATGATGTTATAAAGGCAGAAAATAGCCACTCCCGCTATATAAGTTTAAAAAAACATTATTACCTTAATTTTGTGGAAAAGGCTATAAAGTACCTTGTATGGAAAACTACTGAATGATTCCATTCAAAAACATATAATGTCAAAAAAAGGTATAAATTAATTTAACCCATTGTATATTAAATAGTAAAAATGATTCGAAATAAATTTGTAATAAACATAGATGTGGATTTTAAAGAGGTCTAACTGGATACTAACGTATAAAACAACCTTGGATAAAAGATATTGTCAAATTAACTCCTACCTTGTACTTTTCCTTGGTCTATGGTAGGTTAAAATCTTTTAAAATGGTGAAATAATTTTTATTAAATTATAAAAGAACCATATACATAAATATGATATCATATATGATCTTATAATATTGCTTTGTTAATCATATTTCAGTAGTATCATCATTTCGGGTGTTAACTGATTCATTTTCCTTTATATGCTTTGTTACATATGTAATGTTTGTTATGGATATGATGTATCTTATTCATATTCATATTTTTATTAAGTCTTTAACCAATAATTTTATTCATAAAATGAAAATTAGTCTTGAATGGATATGATGGGGAATGAGTCTTATCGGGTTCATGAAGACGGTAATCAGTACGGACGCACGAGCGACAATATCATTCTTTTGATATTAAAATCGTATATTATTGGATGTTGTATAATATATAAAGAATCATTATCATGTTATATTTATTATTTACATCATTAATACTCATTATTATACCCATCCAAATGATGAAGTGTTTGAATAACAAACAACACCACAACGTGGATACGGTAATCCGTACGTACACACGTATGGTGACTTTGTCATTTATAGGATGGATAAAATAATGAATATGGTTATAAATTTTTTATAATAACATCATATTATATAGAATATATTATAGTTATTATTTTAAAATTGATACAATATAGAAATAAGCAGTGGAAGAGGAAAAGAACATGATAGAGGTGATGAAATATTTACCTCTTCTTGGGGTTCTTCATTTTGATTTGATCAAAAGGGATCCTTAGGTTGGATTTCTGACTAAAGTAATACCTCTAGGATAAAGGGAGGAAAGTTAGGAGGATATTTCGGGAGGGTTTGGCCGATCTAAATGTCTTGGAAAAGTGTGAATTTTAGGGAAGGTGAAGTGCCCTTTTATTAGAGGAGTGAGGGGCACCTTAGGAAAAGATTGTAATATTTTTTATAATAATTTTTTTTGGTTTCTAATGTCTCAAAAATGATTTATTTATATACTAAGGCGTGTATGGGTCGAAACCTACCCAACCAATAGGTTTTTGACATTTTTGGGTTAAATATTAACCATATCATTTAGATTTATCTCATAGTTAAATAGTTCAACATTTACCATGTCTCTTTGTATTTTTATATTATATGGTTAATAAACATACTATAAACTTTTATGATAACATCATGTGGTTCATTAATGACACATATAATATTATTTAATCCCTTTTTCCAAAACATATATTTTTAGGAATATAATATCAATTAAAAATATAATATTTGTTTTAAAAACTCTTGTATGTCAATTTTCACACTATTCAATATTTTTTTTTGTTAAATTCATAACACAATTAGTACTTCAAAAAAAATTCACTTAATAGACCCTAACTTGTCAAATTAACCTATAAAATTATTGGAATTCATTCAAAGTCTCAAATTTTATTTATTTGGATATTTATAATATGAATTATTTTAATCTTTCATTAATAATGTAATTACTGCATCCATATTGTGGTGTAAATTAATTTAATTATTTAATGTCTAAAAATTATAAATAAAATATCATTATGTAGGAAATAAATTTATATTTTATTATTAATATTTATAGTCGAATTTATCTTATGTATAGCACTATATTAAAAATTGTTTAGTTATTAAACATTAATTTTAAGCCTTTTAACTCTTCTTTAAAGAAAATAATAATAAATGTACTAATCTAATCCAAGTGGACCAATAGAGATCATATTTTATTCCTGAGGTTTTTTTTAGTCCAATTATACTTTTACAATAGAATTAGGAAATGTGTTAAGGTAATTATGATATCATTTTTACCCTTAATTACCCTATTTACTTTTAACTGTGTTAAATAAAAGTCAAAAGTTGCCTTTCACCAAAAATTATTTTCAGCTTATTGTGCCAAATTTTACTTATTGATATTAACCATATCTCTCAGATTTTTAAAATTCAACTCACATAATTATTAAAATTATGTTTTATAATAATTTGAAAATGCTGCTTGGAGGTGGATAAAAGACGCTAAAAGTTTGATAATTTTTTTACATCAAAACGTATTATAAAATCACTCTAATTAATTATTTCGAACATATTTAGGTATTATTTATCCATTTCAACCTAAAATAAATTAAAATAAAATAACTAATTATTTAAATAAAAATCTGGTTTTAACCAATAACGCAGTGTTTTTCACTATTCATTAATAAATTGAATGTTTTTAGAAAAATTCCAAAAATTCACCCTAAGAAAATTACAATATTACAAATCAAAAAATGAAGTCCATTTTGAAAGATAATATTTATAAAAGTTCAAAAGTGTGTATTACTATTCATAACGGTTAGTTTGATTGGTTATGGTGTGTTTGAACTCGGAGTTGCGTATAACACAAGCTATTGTATTATTCAATGGGAAACACACCATGGAAGCTTGGGGTGTTACATTTTACCCTCCTTCAAATAATTTAATCCTCGGAATTTCTAGAATATTACTTCATAAAAAGATTCAGGTGGTTCTTCATCATAAGTTCCTTGGGTTCCCATGTTGCCTCTTCCATCTTATGGTTTCTCCATAGAACATTTACCAGAGGAGCCATCCGGTTTCTCAACGCTTGTTCTCTTTTATCAAAAATAATGATAGGATCTTCGCAATAAGACAGATCAGGTTCCAGTACTAGTTCCTCATAGGTGAGTACATGTGTTGGTTCAGGAATATATTTTCTCAAAAGTTATAGGTGGAAAACATCCAGATCTTTGGAGACACTTGGAAGAATTTCCAAACGGTAAGCTACAGCCCCAATTTGTTCTAGAATTTCTAAAGGTCAGATGTACCTGGGACTCAATTTACCCTTATTACCTAATTTTATAATTCCCCTACATGGAGATACATTCAAGAGAACACGATCTCCCACCTGAAATTACAAATCCTTCATTCGGTTATCAACATAATTCTTCTTCCAACTTTGAGCTGCTTTGATGTGGTTTTGGATTACCTTCACCTTTCCCATCATTTCCTCATCATGTTATGGGCCTACGAGTCTTCTTTCACCGACATCATCCCAACAGGTTGGTGTGAAACATCTCATTCTGTATAAGGCTTCATATGGTGCCGTATTAATACTTGAATGGAAGTTATTGTTATAGGAAAATTCTACAATAGGTAAATATTGATCCCACATACTTAGAAAGTCTAGTGAGCAAGATCTCAACATGTCTTCTATGTTTTAAATCGTCTGTTCTGATTGTCCATCAGTTTGAGGGTGGTAGGAGGTGCTCAAACAATGTTCAGTATCTTGGTAATTCTGAACGTTTTTCCATAAACATGATGTAAAACAGGGATCACAATTAGAAACAATCGATAAGGGTAATCCAGGAAGTCTTAAAACATCTTGAATATAAAATCTTTCTAAACATTCAAGTGGTAAATATTCTCTTATAGCAAGAAAATGTGCTCACATGGTAAGAAAATCAACAATGACCCATAATGCATCATTACTTCTAGGAGTCTTTTGTAGTCCCATGAAAAATTCCATCTTAATATTATTCGATTTTCACTCAAGTATGGGAAGATGTTGAATGACTCCTCTAGGTTTTTTCCTTCCAGCATTGACTAGTTGACAAACCATACATATTGATACAAAATCAACAATCTCCCTCTTCATGTTGTCCCACCAAAAATGTTCCATAATATCTCTATACATCTTAGTGCTACCAGGATTTATAGAGAAATTAGGGATATGAGTATCATCCAACAATTCCCTTTTCAGATCAGGTGTGTTAGGAACACAATGTATCTACCCAAATTTTAAATTCCATCTTCATTTACAAAGTCAATAAATCTCCCATCATTCACATATTTAATCTTCTTTTGAAATTACTCTTCATTAGTATGAAAACATTTTATCCATTCTAGCAAGGATGGATTGGAAACCATTTGTAAAAGTCTTGATTTTTCACCTTCCATGATTATTCCCATATCCATTTTCACTACATCAAAGAAAATAGGATCCCTTTCAACTCTCATCATGTTCAAAAAACCATGATCCTTTCTGCTCAAAGCATCTGCCACATTATTTTCCATCCATGGGTGGTAGTGTGTAGTGTAATCATAATCCTTAAGTAGTTCAAGTCGTCTCCTTTTCCACATGTTGAGTTCATTCTATGAGAAAATATACTTAAAACTCTTATGATTGGTATATATCTCACATTTTTCACTATAGAGATAATGTCTCCATATCATTAATTCAAATATTGTAGTTGCTTCCTCATAATCCTGAGTAGGATAGTTTTTATCATGAATTTTTAGCTGTTGTGATGCATAGGCAATAACCCGATCATTTTGTATAAGGACACAACCAATTCCATTCTTTGATGGATCACTATAAAAAACAAACCCATCATTCCCCGATGGTATATTCAAGATAGTATCATTGACTAATCTTCTCTATAATTCTCCAAAACATTCTTCACACTCTTTTGTCCAAAAAAATTAACCACATTACCTGTGAGCTTGGTTAATGGGTTATCCAATTAGGCAAAATTCTGGATGAAACACCGATAATAACCTGATAAAACAATAAAACTATATACCTTGGTTATATTAGTCTATTTTTTCTATTCATGGATTTCTCTTATCATAGATGGATCAACATAGATTCAATCCTTAGAGACAATATGGCCAAGAAATGAAATCTCCTGAAGCCAGAATTCACCCTTTCTTAACATCCCATATAATTCATTTCTTCTACGGGTTTTCAGAATGGTGCGCAAGTTATTTTCAATCATATATTTTGGAGTATAGTAGGATATCATCAATAAATACCGCCAAAAATTCATCAATATATTCCTTGAAAACATTTTCCATTAGATCTAGGAAAATAGAGGGTGCATTAGTCATCCCAAAAGGAATTACTATAAACTTGTAATGCTTGTACCTGGTTCGAAATGCTGTTTTAGGAATGTCATCCTTATTCGCACACAACTGATGATATCCAGATCAAAGGTCAATCTTTTAAAAATATTGAGCTCTATGAAGTTGGTCGAATAATTTATCAATTCATGGTAGGGGATACATGTTCATTATTTTTATAGCACTAATATCCCTATTTTCAATACACAACCTCGTAGATCTGTCTTTCTTTTTATCAAAAAGGAAAGAATCTTCCCTTAGAGAAACACTAGGTCCAACAAATCCCTTGTTACTCAATTCCTCTAATTTTTTCTTTAATTCCACTAATTACATAGTGGCCATTCAATAAGGGGTCATCGATATGGGCCTTGAACCATGAATTAAATAAACAAAAAACATAATTTCTCATTCTAGAGGATTCCTAGGTAAATATTCTAGATACACATCATCATAATCATTCACAATAGATACATCCTCTATTTGAACATTCCTTTCGTCACCCACAATTATTTCATTCTCTTTCTCCAAAATAATTGAATATAGTTGAGCTATTGGCAGTTGATCTAGATTAGAATTAGATGGTGACATTTCTACTCTAAAGATAAGGTACTCCTTATTTTCATAGAAATTTTTTTCCTCCTCCTTCTTAAAATAAATTTTTTCATCATTGTCCGGAAGCCAATCCATACGAATGATTAAATCAAATTCAATCATGGGTATGACGATGAGATCATCAGAAAAATAACATTTATATCCCTTTATTGGAAACTAATTCACAAAACTTTGTTGAAATGATAATTCCATTTGGAGTTTCTACTAACAACTCCCTTGTTAAATCAAATTGGAAATTTCTAACTTTCTATGAAAAATGAGAAGATCTGAAACACTACGATGATCCCTAATAAAATAAATAATTTGAAAAACATGAGGAAACAATTAAATTACCTACCATCGCATCATTCAGAGCTTCAACCTCAGAAGTAGTGATTTCATATTCATGGCCTTGATCCCTTTCCCTTTTCTGAGGTATGTTTCCTTGGAACTTAGGAAATTCATTTAGATAATTCCCCCTTTCTCTACCATTGTAGCATTCAACATTGATAGCCTCTTTCATTCCCTTGAAATCACAAGGATGTTATCCTTTTTCACCACACTTGTAACAAACTTTCATTCCCTTCAGTGAAGGATGAGAGTGTTTCTTTCCATATTTACTATATGAGGGATATTCATCATTTCTTTTATTCCCCTTATTTCCATTCCCAGACTGTTCAGCATATCTCTTATTTTCTTTCTTTGCTTTGAATTCATTAGAATTAGAAAATTCTTTTTCTTTCTTGATAGAACATGAGACAATATATTCATATGATGAGAAGGATTGTGAGACTAATTCTCTATGGAGAAATGGTTCTAACCCTTCAAAGAAACGGTCAATATTACTTCATTGGTTACATATATAAGTTGTAGCATGCCTTGCTGACCTTGTAATGTTAACCTCATAGTTTGCGAAATTCTCATCCTCCTATTTCCTCTAACTCAAAAATTTCCATTCCATATCCTCTCAATGGTCACGAAGAAAATATTTTTCTAATAAAATATATTTAAACTCCCTTCATTCCACTTTTGATACTTTTTCATCTTCCATTGTGTTTTGAATCAATGACCACCACTGATCAACATCTCCAGTGAGGTGATAAACTACCATGACAAATTTTTCCTTTTTTCTACTCCCCAAAGTGTGAAATATTATCTATAAAGAATTTATCCATTGCTTAGCTACTAATATATTTTTACTCCCACTGAATGTTTTTGGTTGCTTCCGCATGAAGCGGTTCAACATTGATCCTCTGCGTTGTGGATTAGGGTGCTCTATGTGGGTAACATTATTATTCATAACCTAAGCCAGTTGTCCCAATATGGTGATATGTTGATCAGCACCAGTTGCTTCACCATGTCCACTATAATTATCTTGAGTAGGAGGGAAATCCCTACATGGATTACATGAATTGATAGAGTTTCCATTTCTTTATTTAGGCGCCATTTCGAAACAACGGCATACACTAAATTATTTTATGAATCGCAATACATAATTCCAAACTTGTAAAAGAGTTGACATAAATTGAACATTTTATGGATATAATCCATAGTCATAAAATTTTTTCTTTATGGATGTATATTCTCATAAATCCTTCATAATGGTTTTTAAAGAAAATGAGAATTGTCTTAAGCATATCCCCTAGGAGTGTCGTAACCAAGAGTGTAGTAAGTCTTGTTGTCATGCACCTGTTCCCATTCGAGTCTAGCTTAAAGTGGTGTTTTTGGGTTTTACCCATAGGTACATCTATGCCAGATCCACCTCTACCTACTCGTATCTAGACAGGGATGTATTCCTCATTAAACTCACAAAATATCTATAGTAGAAAAATAATTGGAAGTTTTTCTATACTAATCCTCAAATTCTATATTGGAGTAATGTTCTCTAATTAGAGTTTTTCTAAATCTAGATTCCAAGGTTTGTACTAAACTTCTTCTAATACCAATTGTAATGACCTGACCCTAGATTCCTAGAGTCGGTGCATTATTACATATCATTGGAATGATATAAGGAATCTTGTCCCAAATGACTAATCAGTTTAGTAGCCTTGGAAATACTATATTCATTCATAAGTTTTACATTACATTATAAAATGAAAAAAATACAACAACATAGTCTCTGTATGCCACAATAATATCCCTTATATTATCCCTAAAGGTTAGTAATAATATACTTCTTCACATCCTGGGAAAAATAAAACATAGAAAGGGGTGATCTCAGATGTTCAGTAAGGATAACAATATTGCAGAAACTTTCATAAATAATCATAAATATTTAAGGCAATGTATAAGACTAAAACAAAAGACTTTTCAACATTAAATTCAGAACAATATGGAAAATATAAAATCATGTAATTCTATTTACCTATTCGTATGGATATTCTACTAGTCGAATACTCACATTCAATATCAACAGCCACTTTCATAATGATGGAATGCATAATGACATACTTCATAACCACATAGTCAAGCCCTTATGCCAAGACTAGAAATGAGATTTTGTCAAGGAATTATTCCATGAAACTAGTTTGTCTCAATATACCTACCGATGAATCAAAGAGCTATAGTGGGCTCTACCCTTTCCTTATAAAGTCCAATGCATTCCTCATATGAAAGGGTTTAAACATAACATAAACATTTGTATTAAAATTATCATATGAATGTCAATACTTTATCCATAAACCATGAATGGTGTAAAAATAACACATCCATAGTCAAACATATCATGAAACCTTCAATACAATATTGAGGTTTTTATCATAATAAATCAACTTCATAGAGGCTTAAAATCCAACAAAGGATGTTGACATAGATGAAATCAAAAAAAATTAGAGAAATATCACATTCTATTTTAAAATAATTTAACATCCATATAATAATAAAAGAAATCATTAATTTTCAAAATATTATGATAATATTCTATGGGAAGATTCAACGATGTTATAACGGCAGAAAATAGTCACACTCACTATATAAGTTAAAAAACATTCTTACCTTAATCTTTTCGAAAAGGTCATAAAATACCTTTTTTGGAAAACAACGGAAATATTCCATTCAAAAACATATAATGTCAAATAATGGTATAAATGAATTTAACTAGTTATCTATTAAATAGTTAAAATGTTAAGAAATAAATTTTTAAGAACCACAGATGTGGATGATAAAGAGGTCCCAGTAGATAATCACGTATAAAACAACCTCAGATAAAAGAGATTGTGAAATAAACCCTTACCTTGTACTTTTTCTTGGTCAAGGATAGGTTAACCTCCTGAATAACGGTGAAATAATTGTTATTAAATTATACATGAACCATATACAATAATATTATATCATTTATGATCTTCTAATATTGAATTGTTTATGATAATTCAGTAGTATCATCGTTTTGGGAGTTAAATAATTTGTTTTCCTTTATATGATTTATTACGTAAGTAAGGTTCGTTATGGATAGGATTTATATTATTCATATTCAGAATTATGTTAATTCCTCAAACATTATTTTTATTCATAAAATGAAAATTAGTCTTGAATGGATATGATGGGGAATGAATCTCATTGCGTTCATGGTGATGGTAATCTGTACATACGCACAAGAAAATATATCATTATTTTGATATTAAAATAGTATAAAATTGGATGGTATATATATATAGAATAATTATAATGTTATATTTATTATTTAAATAATTTATATTCATGATTATACCCATCCAAATGATGAAGTGTTTGAATAACAAACTACACCACAACATGGAAACGGTAATCTGTATATATGCATGTATGGTGATTTTGTCATTTATTGGATGGATAGAATAATGAATATGGTTGTACAATTTTTATAATAATATCATAGTATATTTAAGATACTAGAGTTATTATTTTATTGTGGAAAAAACATAGAAATAGGAAGTGGAAGAAGAAAAGAACTTGATAGAGGTCGTGAAATATTTACCTCTTCTTCAGGTTCTTCCATTTGATTTGATCAAAAGTGAACCTTACGTTGTCTTTACAACTATATTAAGGCCTCTAGGATGAAGAGAGATACTTTAGGATGATATTTGGGTAGGGTATGGCCGAGACAAATGGATTTGAAGATGTGAATTTGAGAGAAGTAGAAGTTCCCTTTTAAAAGAGAGGTGAGGGGCACCTTAGGAAAAGATTGAAATATTATTTTAGAATAAACTCATTTTCAGTTTATAATTGCTCCAAAATGATTTATTTAGAGTATAATATTTTTATGGTTCTAAACCCACCCAACCAATATGTTTTAGAACTTTTTGGGTTACTACATTAACCTTATCGTTTAGATTTAACTCTTTATTAAAGAGTTTGGCATTTTCCATGTCCCTTTGTATTAATATATTATATGGTAAATAACCATACTATAAACATACAAGAGAAACTAAAATGGTTCATTAATGAAATATATAATATTATTTAAGTCATGTTGGCAAACCATAGATTTTTAGGAATAGAATATCAATTAATAATATAATATTTGTTTTAAAAAAACTTTTATGTGAATTTTGACACTATTTGGTATTTTGTTTTTGTTAAATTCATAACAGCATTATTACATTGAAAAAAAATCATTTAATAAACCATAACATCTCATATTAACCTTGAAAATTATTTTAACACATTAAAAGTCACAAATTAAATTTATTTGGGAATTTATAACATCAATTATTTTAATCTTTCAATAATAAGGTAATTACAACATCATCATTGTGTCATAAATAAATTTAATTATTTAATATCTAATAATAATAAATAATATACCATTATGTAGGAAATAATTTCACCTTTATAATTAATATTTATAGTGTAATATATCTTTTATATAACCCTATATTAAAAATAGTTTTGTTATTAAACTTTGATTTTATCTCTTTTATCTCTTCTTTAAATAAAATATTAGTAAATGTACTAATCTAATACAAGTGAACCAAATGGGATAATATTTTATTCCTAAGTTCTTTTTTGTCAAATAATACTTATCCAGTAGAATTAGTACATGTTTTATGGTAATTGTGATATCATTTTTACCCTTAATTACCCATTTGATTTTTACCGTGGTAAATAAAAGTGAAAAGTTACAATTCACGAAAAATTATTTTTATCTTATTGTACCAAATTTTACTTACTGATATTTACCATGTCTCTCATAGTTTTGAAATTCAACTCATATAAGTGGTAAAATTATGTGTTATAGAAATTTGGAAATTCTCTTATTAGGGTTCTAAAATACGGTAAAAAGTTCGATAAAATTTTATATATCTCAAATTATTATAAAATGACTCCAATGAATTGATTTGAACATATAAATGTATTATGTATCCATTTTTATCAAAAATAAATTAAAATAAAATAACTAGTTATTTATATTAAAAGTCGGTTTTAACCAATAAAACAGTGTTTTTCATTATTCTTTGAAAATTGAATGTTTTTAAGTAAATAACAAAAATAAAACCTAAGATAGTATCGACATTCTGAATCTAAAAATTAATTCCATTTTGAATGATAAAATTTATAAGATTTCAAAAAGTGGGTATTACTCTTCAAAACAGCTAGTTTGATTGTTTGTGGTGTGTTTGAACTCGAAGTTGCGTATAACACAAGATATTGTATTATTCAAAGGGAAACGTACGGTGGAAGTTTGGGGTGGTAAAAACAATTTAGAGAACATAGTGATCTTTATGTATTTTTGTAGCATGAGCCATAAATAATGAGGTGCGGTGGCCCATAAATATTCCTTTTAAAAAAATGGAAAATTAGATAAACCTTTCATATTAATCATGATAGCACATACAGGTTGATCTTGTTCACTCCTATTCATACTTTCCAAATGGGATTGGATTTGGATAAGACATTTATGATCCTCACATATTATGAACTCATGACAAGAAATTAAATTATTTATTATATATGTATTTTGGAATAAAATTAGTGTGTTTTAATGTGGTGAATTCTGATAGCGTACCCTCAGAAAATTCCAATAAAATCCATGGATAGACAACCATTTTTCCCGTAGATAATCAACCTACCCACCATATCACCTTTCAAATCCAAAATATTGGATTCCAAATTACCCTCACACTGGGAGTGCTCAATATTCATATTATGATGAAGCCTGATTCCATAGGCTCTGATAATGGTCCAATTCATGGGGGTGACCTAATAAATAATTTGATACAATAGATTAATTTTATTCAACTACATAGAGGTTGAAATTTTCTTTATTACAACGGGAAATTCATGTAAGAATTTCATATGATATAGTAATAATATAATATCTATCCCTATAGAATGTATATAAATCCATGAAAATTGACACCCAATTGTACAAGATAATAACACAACCAACCATGATATGTCGGACTTAAGGACCTTTTGTTTTAACATCATGCCTCTTATTTATAGATTTATGGCACATCCATGACCATTTACCCCCCCAAAAATAGAGGGTCCCATTTTTCACAGAATGAGGACTATGAATTTGTAAAAAAACAAGTCAAAAATACATCCATGAATTGATAAATGTTGGAAAAAACAAGGGATTTAATTTTTTCATTATGTTGTGATTTATTTTGATTCGACTCTTATTCAATGACTACCTTAAGTTATCCAAATCAACAAATATCTACCAAGAATGAAAATGAACTGATCTTGGGATTCAAAGTACGTACCACCATGTACATTGAATTATTATTATGGAAAATATCTGTTGGATAATAAGGTACATTGGATCTAAAGAGACCGTCGATCGATGTCCATATGTTTCTAACCAAATAAATTTTTATGATAAAATGTTGCAATAATTTCATATTTTCAATATCACCATAAATACATTTTTAGGTTAGAGGAAAATAATTTCTTTTTTTGTTCAATCCATAAAGATTTATTGATTGTGTGGATTCGACATGAAAAGTTTAGTTTAGAGGATAGACTATTTCAAAATATTTACATCCCATGGATTTTGATATTTTTTATGTATGAATACATTTCAAAAGGAAGAGGTTGCTGAAATTTCCCAAACAAGCAGAATTGAAGACACATAGATTTGATTTTCTGACCAGTTAATTTCTATAATTCAAGAACATTTGTCATTATTTTTTATAACATCCATGAATGAAATATTCTCATTATCCCATATAATGGTGAGTTCTATGAAATAACTCCATTTATAGAAGAGAATAAATTCAACCATTCCATATTTCCAAAAAGAAATATCAACTCCACAAATAATCCAACGAGACATGCCAATGGTATTGAAATTGCCACCATTTAGGCTGAAACATAGATGAGAACCCATGGGTTCCTCAATACGGTTCATTAGAGAGATTATATACTTATTCTCAATTAATGTATCACAAACTGATTTTCCTAAGACCACTAAAAATATTTTATTTTCCTTTATTCATTATATAGTAACCTAAATTACCCAGCGATTAATACACTCCTCACTAATAAATTTGGCTAGACAAAACAATGTCGTTCTATGTTTACCACATTCTTGATGGTATTTCCAAATGAATCCATTTTAGGTGTGTTTACTATTCATAATCGTTGACTATGGTTCTCTGAATACTAAAATAAAGTCAATATTAATATAGAGAAGAGAATTATTCCCCAGAGTGGCTACAACTAGGAGAAATATGGTGCTACTATTGAAATATTGAATGCTTCCCATGATTCCTTTGATAATATTTGCATTAATATTCATACTATTACTTAAAATCCCCTAACTAATATAATTTTTAGGTCATTCTTGGTGAAAATATTCAGTTTTTTATGTAATGCTTTTACTTGTTTTTTGGTGTTTTGTAAAGGGTATACTGGTTTTAATGACTTCTTATTATGATAAATACTCTTTCCAAATGGTTTTGTAATGGTATAACCACTTTTTATGATCATCATAAGTGTCAATGAGCAACACATAAGTGTAAAAATTCATTCATAATGGAAACCATTCCCTATGTACGAGTCATCCAAGAATTGTGAATGTTTATGGACTTGATGATATATGTTGGATAAGGGTTGTTCTAGAACAATGACATTCCCTATGTATAGGTCATCCTAACATTTCAAAATTGTAAGGCACCGATTATATACATTGAGTATGGGTTTTTCTAGAATAATGAATTTGTAAAACTGTTGTTTAAGGGTAACCCATTTTTTGTTTAAGGGTTATTCTAGTGTTTCTAAAGGTTAAACATAGTAAGATGTTGTTTCTACTGACCATACATAAATTTATCATCCATTTTACAAAGGATAAGTATGTGTAATATCAGGTAGTGTAATTGTAGTCAGGGGATCAGCCACTACGCAAAATTAATCTTATTGCTATTAAGTGGCACGCAGGAGCTATGTAAGGGAAAAATAATGTTACCCGTACACATCACTCCACTTTAGATGAATTATTTAATTACCCTCTTTTAGATTCCTTCCCCAGAACACACTTGTAATGCATTTAAATACTGATAAATTCAAAATATCATGGAATTAAATTCTATTGATTCATTTTCTCTTAATTAATATGTTTATTAACACTTAAATACGACCCTTTTAATAAATACTTGAATGAAACAATAAATTATTAAAATAATTTTCTTCTTTAATTCCACATCTCTATATGTAGTATTTTAGTTTTAATATAATCTAACCCATGTGACCTTTGTTTTTAGTTGATCCATTATATTTAATAAGATCAACTTTATTTGAACAATACATTCCATTGTTTCTATTTCTATGAACGAATAGAAATCCTCTCTCCTCTTCCTGGGTGAAGTGCTTGAATGTGATTAATTATATGTAGGAATTTATATTTTCATTTAAATATTTTTTTCACAGAAAGAAGATTTCATAAAAATATCAGAAATTCAATAAAAAATTCTTATGAAGATAATAGATTAAAAATTATCCAACAATAATAATAAAGCCTTTTCATAAGAATTTTATTCATTTTCTGTAGATGATCATCTCATGTGGTTTTTTAATTATTCATTTATGAAGAACTTATTGCACATTCATTAAAATAAATTGATAATTTGGAAATTATCAATCATAGAGAATCTATTATCAAATGAATTATTTTATTTCCTTTTAAATTGAAATAGTTGGATTGAATTATTGTAATCCTTGGAGTGTTTTTTGAGGCCACAGAAATGTTGACATGGTTCGAGTGATGATTCCTTAATGAACTGTGGCAATAACATTGAGAATTAAGTGATAGGAAGTTTCATAAATCATGCATACCCATATATGCTATTTTACAATGATATAATTCTTTTTTAGGTATACATGATGAAAATTATGATTGTCACATGTTTGGGTGTGCGTCACCTGTGAGACTTGTTTGTGACACTTATTTTCGTGAGTATTGTTGTATCTTGTTTTTACATGATTAGTGTTTATCAATTGTATGTATTTTTCTATGTTATTCTCATGTTGATATTCATTCCTTTCATGTTTTAACTTGTTATGCATTTTACATTCACTTTGTTGGTATCATTATTTTTTAATGAAATATGTGGACCATCATGTCACATTTATACCTCAAATGGGGAGTGTGCATAGCTTGAAATATTGATGATGATGGGCATGGGCAGATGTGGAACATATGATGATTCCATAGAATGTTTTATTGTGGATTCATTCGATTTATAGAATCCATGTAATGGGTTTCTTAATTCCAATTTTATTTTAGTATAACATATTTGATGCCTAGTTTATTTGCGAGTAACATTCCTTACTTGAGGTTTATGAAATCCAAGTCACATGAATGAAAGATGCGATGAGGATTCAGATAAATGGATTTCATATTCTAATACATTCTCTTAGGTATATTCAATATCTCATGTTACTATACTAACATAGAGAAATATCATAACAATGGGTGTTTGTGGAATAATGGATAGCATGCAAACACTCTGTATTCGATCATGAGTTTTTAGGATTGAATATGCATTTATTATTATCATTGAATATGCTTATTATACTTGTTTACATTTGTTGAGGAAGAATTTGTGGGTTCCGACTTGTTTTATTACTCATATCATAACTTTAAATTCTGATTCACATTCAGAATTTATGTTTAAGGACCTGAGTTAGGGCAAGGGTCCTTTAAAAGATGGTATAGAAGGTGTGCATGGAGCTAGTGGAGGATTGGGACATATTCTACAGGGATCGTTAGTTTTGATTTTTTATTTATCTACTAAATTTATACCATGGTTTGACTTACCACAATGAGAGCATGTTTATTACCTATATGATTTTAAGGAACATATATTTTCTACATGATATAATATTTACTTATTACATTGTTCATTTATTTACATTGAAATTACCTGATATCAAAGGTATAGCCTCCCCAATGATAGACTTATTCCCTCATAGCTAGCCAGAATCATGTTTCATATGTGGAGGCACATATTAATTTATGTTTCATTCTATTTCGAAATTGGTGGTTCGGATCATGGAGTTAAAAAATGATATCAGAGCACATTTTTCTACTTTTCTCTTTGGACTAAACTAAGACATGGTAGAAAATAGATTATTTCATGGGATTCGAGCATGGGTGTTTCAATGTTCTTGGAAATAACATGTGTAAGGTACCATAGAGTTACCATTTAGGGGATTTTTATCAACCTTTTTATGTGATTTTTTGTGTGTTCATGCTTCATGAGTAGGCATGTTATTCCACATGTCATATATATATTAAACTATTTATGTACTATATGTTACTTCATTTATTTAATAACTTTTGTATTCTATATGGCCAGGATATATTCTCTATTTTGTGATATATTTTATTTAAATTACGACTACGATATATCTATGATAGAATTAGTTATATGAATTATTCATTTTTTTGTGTTATTGTGTATATATAATGATAGTGACTGTTGTTTTGGGATGATACATTGGGTCAGTGTAAGGAGGGTTTTACACTAGGATATGGGTATACACCTAGGGAATCCTTTGTATAATACCATATAAACATTTCAATCCATTTTCATTCATAATTTTCATTCATGTTATAGAATATATCTCAAAATATATATTTATTTGGACCTCAAGATGAGTAGTAGGGTGCTCTAGAGCATGCTCTCACAATAGTTTTGTGGCGCTGGTAGTAAGTACAGATTTTACCGGAGTCCTTCCACTAGGATTAATGGTTGACTATGAAAGGGTTCTTTTGCTCTAGTTTCCACCAATCTTTAAGGGAAATAGTGGACAACATGATGATAAGTATTGGGTGGATATCATCAACTGAACCTTTAAAAATTCTATGTTTCCAATTGATACAAAGGTTCATATTATAGAATTTATGTTTCATGGATCCACTAGTCATTGGAAGGGATTCATGGGACATGTTAGTCAATGTGAGTGACTCATTTGGGAGGCCATCAAGCTTTTTTTTGGGATTATATGTACCATCACAACTGAGTATAAGAGTTCATGGAACTATAGTAGTGTTCTATCATAGTTGATGTCTACTAAACACATATTTCTGATATAAACTTATTTTAAAACCTCCTGGTTAGGAATGAGTCTCAGAGGGTATAGATGATTGAGATTGAAGGTTATCTGATATTCTAACTATAATTGCCGATCTAAAACATATCATCATACATGGATACTGTTTTGAGGTTACTAGATATTGAGATTATATTGGAGGATGGTGGAAAATTTTTTCTTCTTCTTCCCTTTAGATATTTGGTCTGAGGACCTCCAACTATTTTAGTGAGTACTATTTCCTATAGCAGGAAGAGGAATACCTATGATGTAAAATGGAGAAGTTCTTTGTTGTTGGAGTAGAGTTTAATCTCTTTAATTTCCTTTGGTGTAGATCTCTAATTCTATAACTGTGTGATTTTTGAACAATATGGGTTGTTCTTTACAACATCCCCTATCCATTAACAAAAATTCAAAAATATCAATCATGTATTTTAGTAATTTAATAGTGAATCGAGGTTTAGTTTCCATAGGGGTTGTATGATGGACTCTATCATAGACCCACAGATTCATTCAACATTGTCAACAGAATGCCCCAATGATAAAGACATAAGTTATTTAGAGAGAGGGTCATAGATATATGGAAATTCAAGCATATTCATTGGATTAGACAAAATAATATGTTGGTGAGGGTCTATCTACTATTGGAGGTATGATGTTTATCATGTCCACATTATCTATATCATTTATCTATACTGGTTCTTTCTATTCCTTCATATCTATATAACTAGAAACTTGATTTGTTTTTGGTCATTTTAAACTATTATTTTCTTTCACATGATACATCATTGGGCAGAAATTAGTTCCTTTTAAGAGATTCTTAGTGTAAAATGTTGTCATCACATGTAGTGAAAATGTGTTAAACCAAAAGACACTAGCATGGTTAGCTTTTTTACCTTATACTAATGGTTCTAAACCGTTGGTATATCTCATGGAACAAATATTTTATGATATTCCAATGGTTCCTAAATAATTATGTTATGTGGTATGAGTATAGATGTATTCTAATGGTTTATAGAGGACCATTAATATAGGACTATAGGAATTTTATTTTTACAAAGGTGCTAACAATACCATTTCTATAGGTCATTACAAACAATTTAAAAATCCACGGTAAAATCCATATCCCAATTGACTTAAAACTATTGAAATATACTTTCCTAAATGGAATATATACTGATATTTTGAAACCCTTTGGTATAGACGAACTATAACTTCCTAGGGATAATCACAGCCACCTAGCCCAGTTACATGTAGAAATCATCCAATAATTTCAGAATACAACATCAACCAATATAAAAAAATGATAACACCACAAAATAACTAATGCATTAAAATAGTTTCAAAACACAAATAAAACACCAAATATATTCATTCACATGAAATAGTCATTCATATTGTTTCATAAATATTATTAAAAAATTAAAAGGATCACTATATCTCTCGTCATGATAAATATAATCACCATATTTGTAACAAAAAATAATTTTATAAATGAATATTTTCCCTTATTATAATTATGTAATGCAATATGAAGAACATATATTACATAGAGAACCCAATAAATAAATTATTCACATTAATTAATATTTAATTATTTTTTTGAAAAATAAACTAATAATAATAAAAAATATTACATCAAGATAACAAATATATAACAATATAATAAGAAAAGGAAAATATGGATCTTCTCAGTCCACTAGAATGATTTTGCTCAAGAACAAGGATATAGAAATAAATAATAATTCTAGTAACAAAATAATCTTTTGAAATATGAAATAACATATATCCTTTGAGAAAATAAGAGTTAATGATGAATGGAATAAGAGTTATTTATAGGAAGAAGTAAACCCTTTCTAATTTTAGATGTTTGACCATTGGAAAAGTAACCCACCTGTGGGAATAGTAACATTACCATTATGAAAATTAATCTTATAGTTATAATATTATCCTAAAATAGGAAATAATATAAAATTTTTGGGTTTTTTATAAATTAAAATATTATATATTTATATCTTTGAATATGTAAATATATTTTTTAAAATAAACAAATTATGTGTTGGTATTTTTATGAATCGTAAATGCTTATCTTAAATTTTATAATTTATATAATGATTTAGAAGATAATTTATATTCATATAATATATTCATAAATTAATATTTTATTTCCATATAAATTTTTTATTATGTTATGAGACCTTTTATAATTCTTTAAAGTGTCATAAAATCAGTTATAATATTAAAATCACTGTTTTTCTGGAAAATTATTTTATTTTAAAATTTAATTTCTCATATTTATAAAATATTTTCCCTGAAATGTAATACATTTTTAAAATATAAATTTCAAAAAATATTTGTGGGGAATTTTTGGGACTTTTCTAAAATAATTGATTTTTTGTGAAATCTGAAATACATTAATTTAACATTTTTAACAAATTCATGAATTATTGAGTCATTGCTGATGTATAGATGATTTAAGAAACATTATCAATAAATATCCTTTATTATTTAATATAGTTATTTATTAGGGTCACTACTAATGATATTATTGATCCAAAATAATAAAATAATAAATAAAACAATCAAAACACTTTCTCCTCCAACCATAAATATAACTCCTCACCACTTCTTCTTCTCACTCATAAAATTACATTAAGCTTTTTAAAGTCTACCCAATTAATCATCCAACACTCTCCTTAAAATTATGGTCTTTCTGTTCTAATCAATATACCAATTCTATGTTATACTTTGAGGTTCTCATGAATACAATATTCAAGACATAATATCCTCTTTCATTATCTTTTAATTTCATTTCATTCTTTATCATCCATTAACCTCCCCTATACAAAGTGATGTGATCACTATATTAAAATAAATATACAACAATTTATTTTTTTAATGTAATATCCATCATCAAATCTATTCTCTTGACATTTTATTCTAAAAATTAAAACATCAACATTGAGCTGTAGATTCACCGCCTTCTTTGAAAATGATTTTTCATTTTCTAATAATACCTTCAAGGGTGATCCTAAAATCATTATAAGGATTAAAAAATATTTCAAAATGTATATTATAACATTTTAAGTGTTATGAAAGAAATATATATCCATAATAGTAAATATTAAAACAAAGTAGTTAATGATGATTAAAAACCCAACAAAATAATCTAAACATTTATCATTAACATTTTATCTCATTCATAATTATTATATATGAAAAAATTGATAAATGGATCCATTAAAAATTAATGAAATATATTAATACCATTTCCTTCTCATCTCAATTGTTTCATTAATTTTACAAGAAGTTTGATAATTATACACAAATAATCCAACCATGAAATCCATTAAAGGAACACTCCTAAAATGACAAAATTCAACATTATAACTTGTCAAAATGTCCATAAATGAACATAAAAGATTATAATAAATAAAATATATAGAATATGTTATGAATTATTTAATAAATGGATCCATGTTTTATTATTTGGGATATTAAACCCTTGTTCAGAACTCAATCATACATATTGTAAGGGATTATCACAATTATTCATTATTTTATGGGGAAACCGATGTTTTATAAGGATCTTGTATCAATTAATTATGATAAGAAATAATAATTAAAGACAAATTCCTTATTTCTTACCAATTTTCAAGAACAATATATAATCTATTTTAACAATCCTTTATTTTATTTCCATTTTTTACTATTTTTTACCTAATCATCCAAAGCGATATATATTATGATCCTTGGATTTTTTATTCATGGATAATTAATCTTAAAATCATTTAATATTACGTGTAAAAGGTTAGGGTCACCATAGTTGGTTTTAAAGAATGTCCTAGTCATGTTTTGAGATCATGAATACAAAACCATAGTAAGAACCCTATGTATAACTATATCACTATGGATAACCTAGATTGAGAATTCGGGAATCACAATTTAGGATATAATTTTCAATTACAATTATATCCTTATATATTAAAAATATACCTTTTATAAAAAAAATTAGTCATGTATTGAATCTCCCCGAATTAAACATTATTTTTCTTAGTTAATTGTTGGAAATAGGAGAACAAGTTCAAATAAAATATGCTATAGGAAATGTAAGGATTTCACTAATGAAATGAAAAATATTATGGGATTGAGATCTCAAAACATCATGACAGTACTAGCACAATTGACTCATGTTCTGAAAAACAACATGAATCGTTTTGAACACACTATGACTCCTAAAAAGAGTATGTTGTGGTCGAACATATTATGTGATGAAGTAATCACATATTTGGTACAACTTCTGGTCCATCCATCATGGAACAACAGATTAACTCCATTAATAAGATAATATATGTACTCCATTACTCAGAAGAGGATACAATTGTCTCAATAGTCTATCATTTTGAAGGGGAATTAGATAAGTGGTGAAAAAATATTCATGAACACAAAGACTAAAGAGAAAATTGATTCCATTGAAAGAGAAGAATTCAAGAAGATATTTTTCAATAAACATTTTCCCTGAACTCTCAATAATATAATGGATAGGTAGTTCCTATGACTGATGAAAATAAATACATGTCTATTCAAGCAGATGAGGCATACATTACAAGGTTTTCACACAATGCCTCTGACTATTTTCAAAAACACTGAAATCAAGGTTGATTGTTTATATCATTCACTAAATCTGAGTCTATGAAAAGTGTTAGATATTAGAGAAATTGATAGCAATGGGAAGATCATATATTGTTCCCTTAATGGTGAAAGAGAGATCAGAGACTCCCAGTGGTCTTATGGTCTTATAGATAAAACGAGGAAAATGTACTTTAATGTGGGAGGATCAACAGATAAATTCTATAATGGAAAGAAAAAAACATCCCACTTGACAAAAGTGGTGGAAGTATCACCCATGGAACTATATAAAGTGGGATATGAAATGCTTCAAATTCTGAAGATATGGGTATTATGATAATTATTTCTCATTGGATAAGAAAAATTTTACAACTAAGGATGTTGAAAGGATGGTTCAGATCAATATTCAACATGTAGTGTTTTGTTTTAACTATTTGGAACATAGGAATTATGTTATGCAATTCATTGAGGCAAGGATTGTGAGAGGTATGAAACAACATCCTTAGTGGAATAAAAAGAATGTTCTATCACTACTGCTATGGTGGAGTGAAAAAAGTATATGGTGATAGGTACACTTTTTATTCATACAATATAGTAAACTTGCAATTTCATTATTATTCTATAAATTCAATCATATCTTGTATGTTTAGAAGAACTATTCAAACAACAACACAAAATATGATGGTTTAGTTATCTATGATCCCCTAAAAAATAAATTATTCTATATAATGTGTATTACTCCTCCCTAGTTATTTATTGTGGACTGAATCTCCCTAAAAATCTTGTCTTACTTCCATTGGTGGAGTTTTCTGCTATATTATAAATTTATTGGATATACTTAATGTAATCCAAAATGAACTTTTGAGAAACGGTGATCAATCTCCACAACCCAAATAATCCTATCGTTTTGTACAATTATAAGGTGTAAGATTTTTGATATTATTCCCTTATGGTCAATCAAACATTTCTCAAATGATTGATAGTAATGATTGAATGATTCTCGAAGACATTACCATTATGATGGACTACATTGATGTGTTCCCTAATGAATTTCTTGGACATCCATTAGGCTGAGTGGTAGAGTTCCTGAATGAACTTATATATTAATCTATTCCTATATCAATGAATCCTTGGATAATGGACACCATTGAGTTTGATGAACTTAATAAGCAGTTTCAAGAGATTCTAGGAAAGGGTTTTATAGGCCTGAGTGATTCACCACGGGGTGCGATGAACCACTTCATCAAGAAGAAGGATGGATCAATACACATATGAATATATTTTAATGCTCTCACCAAAAATCATGATAAAAAAAAGTATCCCCATCAATGGATCGATGAATTTATTGATCAATTGCATGGGTCCAAGTATTTATCTAATGTAGATATTCAGTCAGGATATCACCAATTAATGGTGAAGAAGGAATATATTTCGAAGACTACCTTTTGAATGAGTAATAGACAGTATGAGTTCATTTTTATGGATTTCAGACTCAATAATTCACTAGTGATATTCATAAGCATCATGAATATTGTTTTTGTGGATTATTTGGACAAAATTGTGGTAGTCATTATCAATTATATTTTTATGTGGTCCTAGAGAACAAAGGAACACATGGAGAATTGGAATACTATTCTAAATAAATTGTGAAGGGGAAAACTATATGAAAAGTACAGTAAATGTGAGTTATAAATAAAGGAGGTATCATTATTGGAGAATGTCATCACTAAAAAACAAATATATTTGGACTTGTATAAAAGAAATAAAATTGAGGAGTGTCCTATTAAAACAATTGTAATGGAGTTCATAGTTTACTTGATCTATATTGGTATTACCAATGATTTTTTAAGAACTTATCAAGATTATCATAACCACTAAAATTCTGGATTCACTATTCTCTTTGTCTGTGCAGGCTGGAATTTCTAATTTTCATGAAATTTGTATAACATGTTGATTGATTGGGTGCATGTTCCATCCAAAATTTCAATTATAGATGATGAGCATCTACCTTATTTCCTCCTATTACGTCACTATAACTCAAATTAATATGTTTGTATGTAAATCTTTGTCAATTACAACTTCATTTCAGAAAAATGGTAATTAATAGTTCACTACCACTTCATTTTCTACTATTTCTTTTAAGTTTCTTTTATTTTTGATTTTATTCCATAACATTTATAGTAAATATAGATTGGTATTACTATTTCCTTTTATATTAGTTTTTATTTTTTATTGATTTTATTTTAGCCTTTTAATATAAACATTAGTTTTAGATGCTTATATGATTTGAAGTAACTTTGCGTCTTCATGGGTTCATATATTAACCACTTAAGCATTTTCCCCTACTATGGTCAGGTCCCAATGCTTAATAGGCTTTAGTGATAATGAATCTTTCCCATTCATGTGTAATTAGAAAACCAATAAATTTCATCCATAATTCCCCTAAATTTGTTGTCAGAAATAAAAACCCAGGTACAATAGCCACAATATTTACTTGAAGTTTTTTTTAGTTTGGTTATCATGCATTTTACATCCAAATGTCTCATATAATTATAATACTGTTGATTCCAATGGCAGGAAATCAGTGAACCATTCCATTTTTGGGATGAAAGGTCTGGATCCTACATGGTGATTGGGTAGAGTCACACTACAATTTGGGTTAATATAACATCATGGAAGAGGGGATCACTTTCTGTATTTTGTAGTAGTTGATATTTTTATTTTTATTTGATCTATTATTTATTTTTTATTTCACTGAATGTGAGTTTACATGAATTTTTTTGAGGGTTGGTATTTACATTTTTTCGATTCTCAATATGTTCTCGGAGTGATTTATTATCAGTTTAATATACTATATTACATTTTGTATTGGAATCATTTATTTTATAGGTTATTCATTTAGTATTCCATTTTAGGATCGTATGGCCTCAACAAAAAATTAATTATCATAATGATAAAAACATTATTTAACCATTTGAATGATATTTTCATTAATTTTTTTAATTATTCATGTTTAAAATAAGGTTTTATTCATTATAAATTAATATAAATGTTTTCTACTATATTTATGATGTCAACTTAATTGTGTAACTTGTATAGAAAAATATGATTCTACTTTAGTTTCGTACCAGTTTTTATTTAATTTTACAATCCAATGTTTTTTAAATTTTAATTTAGATTTATTTTACTAATTTTATTGAAATCACTATCCTTAGAAGAATTTCATTCCTTTAAATTTATCGTTAATGTTTTTGACTATATTCTTGATGTATCCCTATTTTCACCACATGTATTACAATATTATGTACCTTTAAATTATTATTTAAATACATTCAACAGTAATTTTCATTATTAACATCGAAACATAGAAATATCTTATTAAGTTTTAATTATTCATGTTCTTAATAAATTTTTATGCCTTTAAAATTTTATTCAATATTTTCTACTATATTGATGATGTCTCCATAGTTTATCCATTTTTTCAATTTTCTGTACCACAATGTTGTTCTCATAGGGAAAATATATTCATTGTTATTTTTTATTAATAAATTTTAATAATGGTATTTTTTTATTGAATATAAGCATTCTTTTATAACACCGTGTCAATGCATGGGCGAGTACTAGTAAGTTGAAAATTACGATTAACATAGAGGCGGTACATACACTATCGAAAAGTGAGGGAAAGAATTATGGTATACAATGATTCAAAATAATGTTTTTAGTTTGTGTATTAATTCAAAATGATATAGTGAAATAATATTTCTAAATGTAGTTGAATGTTATTGAGAAAAACTATCCAACTATTGATCTGGAGTAATTAACGGTCATCATCGCGTTGAAAATATAGTTTCATTATCTCTATAGGGAGACGTTTTAGGTATATAAATACCATAAGAGCCTCAAATATATATTCAAATATATGAAACTTAATATGAGACAATGAATATAGTTAGAGATCATCAAGGAATACTGCTGTAAAATCCACTATCATCATGGTAAAGTAAATAATGTGAAATTATCACTTGGTAGAAAGCATCATGCAACATTATCAATTAAGAGAATTGATAAGGATGAAATATTATTATAATATAAAAGGATGGATATGAGATCATAAAGGAATATACAACATAATTATTTTCTAAAATGATTTTTAAACCATCCCTTATGGATAAATTAAAGGCTACTCAATTAAATGATGAAGAAATTTTAAATATCTGGAAGCGAGAAAAAATGTGAATTCCACATGTTCAAAAATGATGAGAAATGAGTTGTATGATTTGGGTCTCGATTAAGTGTACCATACAACACAGAAATACATAATGTGATTCGTAATAACATGCATAGATCAACATTATCTATTCACCCAAGGAGCTGAGAGATGTATCAAGATGTCTGAGAGAACTATTTGTGGGACAATATAAAGAAGGGGATCACTGATTATACATCAATGTTCCTGGTATGCCAGTAAGTGATGACCTAAATGAAAAATTATATGGGGATGGTGTATCTATTACTCATACAAACATGGAAATGGGAAAAAACCTTGGACATTATCAGTATACATCCAAAGAGATTCATAGGAAATAATGCTACATGGGTTACAGTGGATGATCTAAAAAAAAGACATGTCGCTTAATCAAAATTCTAGAGTACTTATCACTTGAGAAACTTGCATTTACATACATAAAAAAGTGTATATGTTTCATGCAGTACCATTATCAATTGCATCTTATAAAGATCCATGATTTTCCTCCATGATTTGGAATAGTATCTATCATACTCTAAACACAGAGTTGAACTTTAGTATGGATTATCACCCTCAAAATAATTTCCAATATGAATGATCTATTAATAAATTGAATGACATATTGAAATCATGTTCTATGGAATTCATTTCAGGATGTGACAAAAATCTACCCCCGGTCAAATTCTCTTTAAAAAATTTTTACGCTCAATCTTCCAAATTTTAGCATATAAACCATTAATGGAAAAATATGTGGAAATATTTAATGTTGAGAGGAATTTAGTGAATGTAAGAATCTTGGATCTGAAATGGCCGATGAAATGGTAGAAAAGGTTAAAACAATTCAAGATCACATCAGGAAAAACTAAATTCAATAAAGGAACTATGAAGTCAATCGTCGACCCGAACTAGTGTTTATGGTTGGAGACATGGTATTCCACATCATATATCCATTAAAGATGATCATGAGATTTACAAAGAAATGAAAACTATATACCAAATAATTTTACACCTTTGAGATTCTTGATCATGTCGGAGATATGGCCTATCGACTAGCCATTCCACCAACTATGTCTCAAGAGTATGATGTAATCAAAATATCCATCTTTAGGATGTACAAACCAGATCGTTCACATGTAGTGAATTAAAAGGTGGTAGAACTAGAAAATGATCTCTCTTACAAGAATCAACCGATGATGTTCTTGGATATTTGGGAAAAATTTATACCCAAAAAGAACTATCAAACGGTCGAAGTATTATGGTAGAAACATAAGTACAATTAGGAAACAATGGAAATGGAGAAAGTGATTGAGGATATTGACCCTCACCTATATTTACCATATTAGATTATACTATATTTCAAGGTGAAATTTTATAATGAAGGAAGAATTTAATGACCCATAATTTTATCAAAAAAAAATCTCTTCATATAATTATACTTTGATGTATAAAGAACATTCATTACATAGAGAACCCAAAAAAAATTATTATCAAAAATGAATATCGATACCATAGTTGGTAAAAATACAAATAAGAAAGTAAAATATTATAGTAGGACAATTAAGTTGTTGAAAAAAAAATAAATGTAAATAATAAAATATTATTTTAATATATGAATGTATATATATAAATGTAGAAAATATACTAGAATAATGAATGGAATAAGAGGTATTTATATAAACTAGTAAACCATTTTGACCATTTGAAATTCTATTTTTGGAATATTAACCTGAATGTTTGAACAGTAATGTGACTATTAGGAATAAAAA